>OU830598.1:31880245-41880245 GCA_917563855.2 Limnephilus lunatus | reverse complement strand
CTAGATCTTAAGACTGTCAAAATGAGAAAATTTTACGGTAATTGGATAATTAATCTGTTGTATATTAAAAAATAAATTTAAAAATTTTAACGAAGTTTATAAAATGAAGTTTTTGTTAAACCATGGTTTAGCTTTATGTTAAACAGCCAGGTCTTACAAATGCAAACGAAATGTTATCGTTTCGTCGTCGGTGCAAATCAGAGGCGTTTGAAAAGAACCCATTCAAGATGGTCAAGAATTGAGCTTCGGAGAATTTTGGGAGAAAGGAACAAAACACAAAACCGACGGCGCCAGTACCTTGATATAATAAATCAAAAAATCACACTAGCGTTTAGCTCTAATACATAGCCGACACAAAAGCAACTAAAGTTCGCGCCAACCTGCGGAGATGTGTGGACGATTGAAAAAATCTACACAACATCAACAGTCATCAAGATTCATGAGAAAGCCATTTTACTATAATAGATGCATGGCAGGTTCCAATTGTTGTCATCTATGAATCTCTCCATATAAGAATGCCCGGTCTTCAATGGTAGGATTTTTTATTGTAAAATGCTCATTGTCGGTAGGGTTAGGTGCGATTGGTCAGTTGAGTGAAAGAAATAGTGCACCAAAGAAAATCGAATTCAATCGTTTCTGTAAAAAAATACGCCAACGGGATGCGTGGGAAATAACCCCATTTTTAGGATGGTTAACAATAATGAATTGTTTAACATGCTTTTGACGACATTTCATTGATCAGAAATTATATTTTTTATTTGAGTTTATTTAGGAAGCGTACAGTTGTATATAAACTCATTGTACATTAAATAGTAAATCTTAATATATGAAACAAAGTCCGGTTAGTACACCATTTATAGCTCAAGAACGGCTGGACAGATTTCTATGATCTTTGATTTGTTGGATTTTTTTTCCGCCCCTAATAGCAGAATAGCTATTAAAATGTTGGAAAAATTAACAGAAAAAAAATATGAAGAAAATTCTTTTACTCGTACTGGAACGAATTCTCATCTTTTGAAAGAGCTGCAGCAATATTGTGATAAGTATAATATTGAATAGTGAATGAATTCAAAAACATCAAATATCAATGCGCTGATTATTCTGCTTTTGTTCTTAAACATATAATTCTGCCGTTCTTTCTTACACACTAAATTTCAACAATTGAAAATGAGACAAACGGTGAACGTATGCCTGCACCCCTCAAAAGGAAAAATTCAATAATCCGCACATAACTCCATCTCTGCTACTGACAAAAACAAAAAGGGGACAGTTGTAATGTAAGTACATAGTTGTAATGCAATGTAATTTTTAACTTAATTAAAAACTGAATTTAATTCAGCTAATAAGTTAACACAACTGTTATTGATTCTGAGGCGGTACGAATTTCTCCGGGTCAGCTGTATAATATAAACCAGTTAAGTTCTATTTATAATATTTTGTTGTGATAGAAAAATGTATGTATTTAATGTAGTTTAGCGGCAGGGATGGAAGGCGGGAGAGGAATGGGATGTGGGAGTGAAAGGTGAGGCGGAAGAGGTACGGGGACGAATGGGGAAGAACACGAAGGGAGAAAAAATTTCTTTAGCATTGCAATGCATGCCCGGAACTCGCTTGTCTCTAGGTACATATTATAAAGTAAAGTCCTCCGCCGCGTCTGTCTGTATATTCGCGATAAACTCAAAAACTACTGAACGGATTGTAATGCAGTTTTCACCAATAGATAGAGTGATTCATGAGGAAGGTTTAGGTATAGGTATAATTTGTCAAGGTTTTGTGTAAATTGTTTGAAATATATAATTAAAGTAGAATGTTTGTATGTGGTGGACGAGCGAGCTGGCAAGCGGGTGGTGTGGATTTGGTTTGAATGCAAATTAACAGATGGCGGTGTAATTTAAAAGGTTGGCTAACCATCCAGTGGATGACGATGTGTTTCGTTAGCCACAGCAACGCGTTCCGGGTCAGCTAGTTAATAACAAAAGTGAATAGCTTATCAGTACAGAAATCATTGCTTGTATTTGACAGATCGCACATATATCTTTAGCCTTACATAAAGTAAAGTCATATTATTTGTGTGCCCACATTTGGGCGTCATTTTCAAATGAACGCTAATATCAAAACAGTTAATTTAGCAGGGTATTTAGGCAGCATCAAGTTAGTGGTAGAAGAAAGTGGTTCGAAGAATTCATCATAAAATAATTCTGTGAAGGTGCAAATTCGTCGTACAAACCAGAACAACCCTCTTTCAGACCCTTTTGTTAATAGTTTTAGGGTTCAAAATGGTCTTTTGGCGGCGGCGCCCGAAGGCTCAGATGGACTTAAGGGTAGGGTTTGGAAAACATCGCTCCGCATTATCAGTAGCATCCGCATCTAGTAGCAGCAATACTAGAAAATTATATACGGGTAGTTAGAAAAATGTGTAAAGTTACTAGTGATTAAACTTTTTTTACTGTAATCTTACAAATTCTATAAGTTATACATACTGCAACTTTAGTTAAAACGTTGAAAAAGGCCTTCGCGATTATCTCTCCTGAACCTGTTGTAAACGTTTTTAACAAAAATCCTTCCGTAATCTCAGAGTAAACATTATGTTAAAACACGCTATTAAATTTAAAGCACTTCAGTGTTTCTAGATTTTTATTGTAATTCGCCTAAACTTTCTGAATTTTTCAATTATCCTCCGCCATACAAAAATGTATGGAGAAATAATGCGCCGCGCGGTGTCTATTGAATTTCACAAAATTCATTCAGTTGTGAGATAGCGGTCACGGCAGGAGCACGCATATTTTTTTCGCAGCAATTTTGTTCGCCGTTTCTTTGATTTTTGAAGGAATCATTGAGGAGATAGGTGCTACAGTAATCGGGTAAGTAGAAATAAAATATATTCATTATTATCTAATAAATTATTTTGATTTACAGTTTTACAGATTTTATCTTTATTTTTTTTTTTAAACTTCAGGTACCTTCAAAATGGGTAAAAATAAAGGAAGACTTGCTTACCGTGCCAAAAAAAATAGACCCACCCACTGGAAGAAAAGGAGAATAAGGTAATAATGTCAAAATTTAAATTTTTTACTGATTTCTATCAAAGGTAGTTTGAAGGTGGGCTGAAGTCATTTTGCATTTTGACATCTAAAAATTTCGGCATCGATCTTGAATTTCTCTAGTTATCTACCGATTTGGTTCAATATCAGAATTCGGGCGTTTAGAAGTGCACTGAACTCGGATCTAATGTCAAAATGCAAAATTTCGGCATCCATCTTGAATTTCTCGTGTTCTCTACCGATCTGGTTCAAAATCAGGATTAGGGCCTTTGGACGTGCACTGAACTCGGATCTAATGTCAAAATGCAACATTTCGGCATCCATCTTGAATATTTTAAGTACTTTGACGATTTGGTTCAAAATCAGGTTTAAGGAGCTCAAATTTAATGTTAAAATGCATAATTTCGACGACCATTTTGAGTTCTCTACCGATTCCGTTCAAATTGTCACAAAGTTTTATTGAAAACAACGACTGTCAGATCCATTGATAAATCGAATGAATTTCGATGTTGGATAAATTCTGGGTTGTATTATTACAAATAAATTTATTTTATATGTTTTTTTAGGAAAGTGTTGGCTGCAATTGAAAACGAAGAAAATGCAAGCAGCAGAAGCGATATAAATGACGTCGTTATAACAGAAACTATCAGTGAACATGTAAGCTTTTTAAATAATCATAAGCGGCCTGAGTAATGGCCTTCCATATAAACTTTTTGCTATAATGAATGATTTACCACACTTTTTTTTCTTAAAATAATTTTTCTGCATAAGATGAACATAATATTTTTACGCTGAGAACTTCAACGGAGGAGCAAGTTCCAGCCAAAACAAAAATTGGAGGTCGACGAATTGTAGATTTAAGCTTTTTTATGCAGCAATTACAGAGTGTAAGTGACCATGCCCCACAGTTCGGGTGTAATTTCAACTGCCTTGAAATTATTTCCGAACGTCGGAAAGGATTAGACTCAAAACTCATCTTAAAATGCAGAATGTGTGAGCGAAAGTTTGATGTGAGATTGATTGAAGAAAAAACGGATAGAATGGATGTAAATAGTGAAATAGTTTCCGCTGTTATGTCATGTGGGTCGGGCTATACACATTTAAAAACGATTACAGCCGCCATTGATTTACCCGGAATATACAAATCATCTTATTTATCCATCCAAAACAAAGTTTTCGATTGGTGGGAAACAGCAGCAGCGCACTCCATGGCCAAAGCTGCCAAGGAGGAGGCAGATTATGCAATTTCCGTCGGAAATGTTGACAAAGACGGAATCCCGCTGGTTTCTGTTGCTCTCGACGGTTGCTGGTCAAAACGATCGTACGGGAAAAACTATTCAGCACTGTCAGGAGCAGCCGCAATAGTGGGCTTAAAATTTGGTAAAGTCATTTTCTTAGGTGTTAAGAATAAATTTTGCATAATCTGTACACGAGCCGCTAATAAGAAGGAACAGCCTCGGGAGCACGTGTGCTTCAAGAATTATTCAGGATCGTCTACCGCGATGGAATCTACCATTATTGTTGAGGGGTTCAAAAGCTCCTTAGCCGACAATGGAATTATTTATAATCGATTTGTAGCTGACGGCGATTCCAGTACTTATAAACGCATTTTAGATTCGCGTCCATATGGTGACCTGATTGTAGAAAAAATCGAATGTAAAAATCATCTTTTACGTAATTTCTGTAACGCTTTGGTAAAATTGTCAAACGATACAAGTTACCCGAGCAACATACGGAGTTACGTAAAAGAGAGATATTTACGTTTGCGAAAGGGTGTAGCTTGCGCGATAAAATATTGGGGTGCTCAAAACTTAACATACGAAGAAAAAATTTCCAATCTGAACAAAGACATCCTAAATGGTCCTCAACACATATTTGGCAACCATCAAAATTGTAATAATTATTTCTGCAAACCAGGGACTCGACGTTCTGAATCTATGACAATTATGTCTGCTTTAGTTGCGTCGGGGCTGATGCTTGCCGTTGAGAGTCTGTGCCGAAAACTTTCATATCATTCGCGAAGTTTAATTTATAACTGTACCAGCAATTTGGTTGAAAGCTTCAATTCGCAGGTTGCCAAGTATGTTGGAGGCAAGCGAATAAATTTCTCGCAACGTCGTTCTTATGCAGCCCGTTGCGCTGCTGCTGTTGTGTCTTTTAATACAGGAACGCTTCACACTTCAACCCATGAAGCTGTTTTCAATAGTAAACCTAATGATTTGATCGTGAACGTGGAGCATTTTCGGAAACATTTAGTAGAAAATGGGAAAAAAAAGTCTAGACCTAAAAGACTCCACGATTCCGTATCAAAAGACGCCCACTATGGATCAAACTGTCAACAACCTGATATGAGTGCAGAGGTGTTTAAGGAAGCCAAAACAACCTTCCTGAATGATTTAAAGTTGTCTTGTGTTGAACGTGAGATGCTTGAGAGGGGGACGATTTTGCAAAGGACCAGCGCAGAGTGGATCAGCAGGAGGAGAAAATTACTCACATCTTCCACTTTCGGGGAAGTTTGCAAGAGAAGGGTTACAACCAGTTGCGTTTCTCTTGTCAAAAATATTGTGTACGGTAGTAATCTCTCCACCATTCCTGCTGTACGATATGGTATAGACAACGAAGAAATCGCAATTAAGCAACTAGAAAAACAGGAAAATATTAGTATAATAAGTTGTGGTTTGTTCGTTGATAAAAATAAACATTTCTTAGGAACCACACCGGATGGAAAATATGCAGATGGCATAGTCGAAATTAAATGTCCGTCTTCGTTAGCCACTCTTGACTTCGAAGATGGAATGAAAAAACACCCGTTTTGGAAATTTAACAAAACAACCGACAGTTTTGTGGTAAATGAAGCTCATAACTGGTATTACCAAATTCAGGGTCAATTGCATATAACCAATGAGAACGTCTGCATGCTTGGTATCTGGTTTGGTAAGGAAAGGCCTATGAAAGTCTACATCATCCGTCGAAATGACCAATTTTGGAAGTCGAAAATGGAAACAAAACTTGTTAAATTTTATATGGATTGTTTGCTTCCAGAATTGGTAGACCCGCGTATTCCTCGTTCGATGGAAATTAGAAATCCATCATATATTGTAAAAGCAATGGAAGAGAGGAAAGAAAGGTTGACACGCGCTTTGAATGTTGTCATTAGGAGTAATGATTAGCTTGGCAGGGGGTGGATGGTTGATATTCTCATACCAGGCTTATTTTTTGTTGGAGTTTTTTGTAAAATTATGAACCTGAATAATTTGTATAAATAGATTTAACCCGGAACATCTAAAACTTTAAAAATAAAACTAATAGGCTTTGTAAATAATATTTTTGTGAATGTTTAGAATTATCGATAATAGACCTGGAGAAAGGATGATGTCATTACAAAATGACAGTCTTATGAATAAATGAGGAGCTATCACTTATCACTCTGTATTGCTTTGTATTTTTTTATTAATAAGTTTACATTACAAATGTATAGTATAATGTCCTCCACGCTAGGAATTCACCTGTGTTGTGGAGGACATTTTTCAATTGTAAAATTATATAATAGTAAACAAGTATATAATAGTAACTTTGTTATTTTTGGATAATTCTGTGAAATAACTATAATAACTGTGGGTAATAATTAATTTATTTTGAACTTACATATAACATTTGCAATTTTACCTGTAACACGCACAACACGAGTTACAGCGTGTTTTATACAAAGAAAAAATACTTTTCAATAGCCTTCTATAAAAAAAACAGAGTGGAAGATACTTTATGTATCGCCCTGGTGTAAGACCACTATTCAGAATTGAAACGTTGTTTGAAATGGCTTTAGCCATGTGTGGTGACCAAATCTGAATAGCCAGGTACTTCCCCTATATTATTCCCCTCCCACCTTATTCAGCCTCACAACATACCCCAATCACTAGCCCCAGGCGATTGATAACAGTTGGGACTTTGTGAGGTACATAAAAATAAAAATAAAACATTTAGTTGTTTTATGAAAATTTGTCTCAACTTCTTTATATTTTTGACTGTCTTTTTCTAAATGTGCTTCGTTCTACTTTATGTATATCAAAGATAAATTGTAAAATATATTCTTTCATAGGTATTAAAAAATCTGTATGCATATAAATAAACTTTCAAAAACAAAACTACCTGTTTGTAATTTCTAAGGCACAGAGTAAAAACTGGTAGTCGTAACTTATTCACAACCATTATTTTCTGGTAAAATTATAAAAAAATTAATAACATTATACAAACCATATATGAACCAGAAATTTTTTCCACATCAAAACACCATTAGATTCTATGTCACATTGAGTCAAAAACTAAGACGTCTGTAAAGGTCCAAGGGCTAAAAAAAGTCTATGTATCCTTGCCCTTGCATAATATGATTTATACTCTGTCGAGCTGTATCAATTATGTTGCAAATAAAATATTTTTTTATAAAGCAAGTGTATTTTTATTCCGTATTTTATCAAAATGCTGACCAGCCGTGCCTGAATCTAACCGAAATATAGTAGATCGAGCGGCTGGCTCGCGGCTCGCGGCGGCATAACTTGTTTGCAACTACCAAAAATACCTAACTGCAGTGAATGGGCAGTTTGACCCAGGCGCAAATGTCTCTATGAGCTATCCACGCTATTCCACAATATGATTCTTAGTATGTTAAGCTGTATCCATTATAGTAGGAACTAAATTTTAATTTTATAAGGCAAGTATATTTTTATTTCGTAAGTCCGTAGTGTCTAGTATACCCACATCTCCTCTAGTCAGACGCAGGCGGCCAGCTGCGGCCGTGTTTGTCTACAAGTACAAGAAATACCTAACTGCAGCGTTAGCGCGGTTTGATACCTGGCCCTTAAACCTCCATACCTCCGTTCAGTTGCAAATACTGTCATGAAAAACACGCCTCATTTACTCGTCTCCTTCCCGACTTCAATAACATCGATCTTACTTTTTGATGATGTGGTAAATAATTTGCGATACAACCCGAAACATGTTTGACAGGAATAAGTAAGTGTAGGGCTCGAGGAATTCAGTTGGTAAATAAATAACAAAATGGCGAGTCTTCGGGGTGCGTCTCTTTTCAAATAAAATTCGTTATGCAGGTATTTCGCGGGGAAGCGTCACAACATCAGGCGATAATAATATCAGGAATCAGGACATGTGCGGGTAATACGTTATCAGGCCATTTTGTGTTCCGAGTTCAGACCTCCAACGAACTCGCTAATCAGTAGTGTAGGCAATTGGCATTTATACCTGCGGACAAATCGCGTTTTGTACGATGCAACATAAAATTTAATAAGCGTGCAATCTGGTTACTTGTGTCAAATCTTCATTCCAACCGATGCAATTGCATAACGCGATGACCGCTAAACCGTGGTGTATAAATTTGGCCAATAAAGCATACACATAATTAATTGTATTCCTTCAATAGTCGCAAATCAAATTTGTGACGTCATTTTGTAATTAAATAAAACAAATAATTTGTACCGACTACTTATTTAATCAAATTTATTAACATGTTTCGAAACAAATAGTGCCTTCGAAAGGATAAAATAAAAATTAACAAAAGACAAACAAGTATAGGTAGACCAATAAGTCAAGACCAATATATCAACAAAAAGGACAAACAAAAAAGTATCTATAGTTTACAGTAAGTGATCATTTTTTTACATTAGCTCCACACAGGAGTAATTTCCTTAAGGACTTAAGTCATCTTGGATGCTGTGTGGAGGGTCATTTAAAGGAAAGGAATGAAAAAGGCATGAAGTATGGATAGAAATCTGGGGGTCAGTGAGTCCAGGAGTAACTGACGTATGAATCCATCCTGCGGTGGAATGCTGCGGTGGAATGCGGTGGGTCGAGAGAGTCCGGCTGGAAAGGTAAAAAGGCCTCCCCCAACCAGTCTCCCTATCCGGCCTGCCACGCAGTGGGTGAGCAGACGAAACCGCCTCTGAAATCAAGACAAACGTCACGCCATGAACCCGGGCAGTCCTGCGAAGCCACCAAATTTAGAGAATCACTCGGGGTGACCTATGGCAGTTAAATAGTTATTTTTTATATTCGAAACATGTTGATAATTTTGATTAAATAAGTGGAGTGTATGTCGTAAACCTATCATAAATTCAAGCAGATCATATCATGATGTGGCGAGGCGCATCATGATCCGCCTGATTTTACGATCGATCGATTCGTTTTCATTTGATTTAATATTTCAAAATATAATCACTAGGTATACTAAAGCACTCATTGGTATGGAGTATTCACGCATGTCTTAAGTTACCTTCATACCAAAACAGTCTGTAAATAAGTCTGAGTGTACGGTTGAATGACCCTTTTAAAGTCCTCGCCGATAAAAGAATAGATAGTGTCACTATCTATATTCAAGAGTCTATTTTTAGTTTGTCGCATCAAATCAAACATTCCATTTAAACACTCGGATAGAAGATACGAGACGCATTGCACTCTTCCAAGAACACCGAACGCCGAATAGAGAAAAAAATGCTTGATCAGGTGTCGATAGAATCCTATGACATTTTAACTAGAAGCAATAACATTTTCATTTTATTTAACCGAGAAAATAATATTATGTTCGGTAACAATATAGTGATATTCTATTTGGTCTGATGTAGGTAATAATCGAAAAATAGGTGGGGAGATGTATTTAATTTATTCTTCAATCTTTGATGAAAACATATCACTTAATAATGTAAAACACTCTTAATAATGTTTTTGTCTACAGTTTTTATTTGCCTATTCTTGTTATATCTATAATTAATGTCCTCCGCGTGCAAAGCCGTATCTTCTCCAAGCACAAACTTTCTAATTAAAGTGTTTATCGGAAGTGACCTGCAGGTAAGTATGTTTCTGTATCCATTTGTAAATATTAAAATTAGATAGAAACTAAGAATTATGAATAAATTGTACAGCGCCCTTGAGGTGATTTTTCACAAAAACGGCGCTCTATAAATTATCCAATTATTATTATTATTATCCTGACGATGAAACTTTTATATATACGAATGACATAAGTGTCCAAAAATACATCATTAGATTTTAAAACATCTCCGATATTGGTTTCAGATAGTTTGTAACGGGTGATTTAGCCAATTAAATCATCTAACCTTCCTGGTGATCGCACATCTCTAGCTCTACATTTTTTAACTAACTAACGCCATTTCCCATAGGGAAAGGCAGTGAGGATGGACCGCCAAACGACTCGGTCTTGGCACACACCCTTTGCCTCATTCATATTCTTACATACTCTTCTATTATTCTGACATAGCCCGATTCAAGTCTCTTATACCTACCTACTACTTTCTTCGTTAATTCGCTCTACATCAGCTTTGCATTGTTTGCGGATCTCCGCATTTTGCACACGATCGTACATGGCTTTAAAACATACGCCTCAGGGATCTCATTTCAACAGCATGCAGTCTACTTTTATCCTTCCTCTACCAGTTCCATGCCTCACAGCCATTCATCAAGCTAGATGAAATCTCAAAAGAGTGTAATATTTATATGGCTGTAAAAATAAAAACGTTTAACTACTAAAATAAATTGGTTTTTTTGAAAGCAAGTCGACAATATTTTTGAAACCTTATGTTAGAAGAAAAAAAATACGAAATACCTTCTAGGTGTTTTTTAAAATTATTTTCGTAGTACTTCTTTAGAATCGTTTACGAGAAACAATAAAACATAAAAGCGGTCTTTGACTTTGTCGTAATAAGGTCCGAATATTTTTACAACATTCCGCGCGGTATACCGACCCGACCCTTCTAAGTTTAGCACTAGGCCGTCCCGGCTGTTAAAACTTCCTTCAAATTCCCCATTTCAGCACACGCAGCTTGTCAGAATGAAAACATATAAGACGAGCCGACACAAAAGTTTATAAAACATTGGAGAGCTTGTGGTTCGTTATATCTTCTTCTAATATGTAAAGTTCATTGTCTGTGGCGGGCGGGCGCCGTGGATTTGATGTGGATACAAATCTACAGTTTTATACCGAGATTGATAAAATTTTGCATACTTGACCTTCAAAATCATGGGAAGATCACTGTCTACATGAAATTTCGAAAAACAACCCCCATCCCCGATTTCTACCCCTTAAAGCAGTATTTTGATGAAATTTTGTTTATATTTTTTAATTTATTTAATTAATATTAAATTTAATAATGTTATTTTCAAGCACCGCAAGTATTTTAGTATTTATTTTTGTTACAGCTGTTTCGGTTTACAAGATCATTTTCAAACTGTGTAACAAAACAGTTGTAACAAAAATACATACTAAAATTCGTGCAGAACTTGATAATAACATCATTATCATCATTACATAGTATAAAATTAAGATGCTCAAAATGGATGTGCGCTTAGATCTTTTAAACTACGCAACAGATTTTCATGCGGTTTTCACCAATAGATAGAATGATTAAAGAGAAAGGTTTATATTTCAAATATTCAATTCAGGCAGCGGGCAGCGGGCAGCTGGCAAGCGGGTGGTGTGGATTTTATAAAGGTTGGGTAATGGCGTTGTGTTTCGTTAGCCACAGCAACGTGTGGCCGGGTCTGCTTGTTATCAATAAATTAATTAAATTTTGAAAAATTAAATGGAGTTCTACGAATTAAATACAAAAACAATAAATAAATTTTGCATACTCGACGTTCGATATAAGAGGAAAATTAATGTCTACTTTTCGAAAAACTCTGTATAAAGCCTGGGACATCAGCTGTACATAAATAGTGTATAAAGATAAGAATATTATATGAAGGCAAGTGTCCCGGTGTGGATTTGTTTTTGTACAAATTTACAGTTTTATTACGAATTACGAGATACCTAGGTGAAATTTTGTACACTTGACTTTCGAAATATGAGAAGGTCACTGTTTATGTGTGATTTTACATAAACCACCCGTTCCCTTATAAACGAGTATTATATAAAGTAAACCCTTTGTATTTTTGTCTTGTTCATTTATTAACCTTTGAGAAATTTATAATTTTTACCAAATATACCAAATCTAATACCTACATAAAGGAGAGTGTCTGCTTGTGGTGGGCAGGAAGGGTGTATTTGATTTGTATACTGACGTAGACTTTTATCCCGAGATTCACGAAACTTTACACACTTATCCTAAAGAAAGGTCACTGACTCGTTGTAAAGCCCGGGACTATAGCTAGTGCCAAATTTTTAATCATACATTATGCCAAAAATACAATCAATTATATATTTCCTTTCTATGGAGAAATGAACAGAAGTAAAATAACCAAATTACACGAAATAACAAATCGATTATCCATTCATGGATAGTATGAATTTATGAATATATCTATTACAAATAATTCTATTCTACAAACTTATTACGTTTGAATGATAATGTACCTATTCCAATAAATCTGCTGTGATTTGAACAGTTCAGTTACACAAAACTATTGAAAACGCAAATAACGGCCAAGGTCGGCGCGATATTAATACATTTCCTATCATAATCAACTCAGAGAGAGCCATCGATGTATTATATTTAGATGAGACATGATACGAAAAAAATTGGTTTCACTCTATTGTATGTTCAATTAGTCCGATTTGGCTTCCAACGCACACAAAGCTCTAACGCCAAACGACCGGCAAATCCGGTCTACCCCGCACAGGATATAGCGTTCTACTAACGCAACCAATACGTTTCGAATAATATAAAAAAACGTCTTTTAATGCATTTTGTACTAGCTTATATACATGTGAACTTATTCCAAAACTATTCCTAAACATATATGTATTTTTGTAAACTTATCAAATCACTGTATTTTTGTATTTTTGTGACTTGTGTGCATTTTTATCTAATTTTATTCTTATCATTTCTCTATCTGTTTAAAAATCATCTGTCATCCGTCTATCTGTTTACAAATCCATCTGTCATAAACAAATTGTACTACTGTAAAAGCCCTCTGGGCGTTGAATAAATAAATACATAAAATAAATAAATAAATGTGAAACATGGTGCCACTATCAAATCAGCTCGATGGAATGATCCAATATAATAACTCCAGAGAGAAATATATTTGGATACAGAAGGTACCTACAGCAGCGCGTCAACAATGTTTATAGACTAGGAGACGAGATAGGTAAACCCTATGTCATCGAGTACACGGATGTAACTACTTTTTAGTGAAAATGGACATTTAGAAAACCTTAAAAAAGCTGGTCTGCCGGTGCGCCTCTTGGCAGGAGTCGCGCAGTCATGGAAATAGTCAGCGATTTTTTTCGAAAAAATTACGTCATCGAGTACACGAACGGGAATGGTTTCATACGATAAAGGTCGATTAGAAAATGAGAAAAAAACAGGTCTGCCAATCGGCAGCCTGGCAAGTTCGCAAGCAGCCGGCGTCAAAGTGGGGTAAAAAATGTAAATTTTACGTCATCGAGTACACGAATGAAACCAATGAATAACTATAGTCCAGATCATTCCATTTAAGAATTTCTTGGTCTGCCGACCATCAACCTGGTAATTTTTTGTGTACGATTTTTTAAAGTTTTTGTTTTTTTTTCGTTTATCTTTATTATTATTTTTATTTCATTAAAGTTTTAAAAACTTAGATTGTCATATTTTAAAAATATAAGCAATAATTATTTAAAAAAATAATTTGAGAGTTCCGAGTGTAGATACCCATCCGTCGGGCGAGGCGTTCGACGCCAAACCACTTACGAAACCTGCCGCGGTGCCCCTCACCGATGTCGCGTGTCAATATATTGTATATATATTGTACAAATTTATAATAATAATAGTCTTTTTAAGATTGTCTAATAGTCCATAGTAGTTGGAAGTTCGAAAAACCAACGCACCGTCGCTGTAAGAGCTGCGTTCGTCCGTAAAACGACGGAAATTTCGGAAATTTGGAAAATTTTGGTTTTGTCGTGATGGAGAACTTAGGCAGCCGGGGAATCGAACACGCGACGCATGGATGGGACCCAAATGCGATGCCAACTTAGCCACTAACCGATCATCAATAGATTATTCATTCCTTCTTTTTTGCTTATGGTTTTCTATTCTACTTGTGTGTTTACCTACTTAAAATTTCCTGTGTAAATATGTATAACTATATGGGACATGTGGGATTGCACTATCCTCCCCACACTCTGGAATAAAACATTATTATAATTATTATTATGTTTCCACGAGATTTAGTAAGCAAATGTGCCTCTAATAATTGTATATCTCTATGGCGAGTGGCGAGAGCGCGGAAAGTCAGTGTTTAAATATTACATCGTGTTCCGGGAACCGTGCGGCGGGAGGCAGGTTCCCACAATGCTTTCTAGGAAGGGGGAAGATTACTGGAGATAAACCCACACGGCAGGAAGGAACCACTGTGGCCCTGACCACAGGATTTCCTCGCCTGAGAATATAGGGAACTGGGGGAGTTGACAAATTTCATACTCATATTACTTATTGGCCTTATTGCCTTATTACGGCCAAATACTTATGACAGTGAAGGGAAGAGTCTCACGTATGAGTAAGTTATTATAAACAAACGATATTCTTATTCAAAATTGTAACTCTCTCGAACTCGATGATTCATCGTATCTGTTACAAAAGGATTGCATTTCTTTAACCAGAACGCCACACGCACCAGTTCGAATGATTTATTCAGCATACCACATTGTAAATCTAAGTATAGGTATGCAAAATCCATTAATGGGAAGTATATCTCTATGTTAATTGGACATATCTGGACAAACATCTGAAACATTCAACACCCTACGAGTGGAGAAAAAATTTCCATTGTAGGTACCTTAAAAAATTTTGAGTCCTGGCTGAATATATCACATGATGCGAAAATTATATAATCTCATTTTTATTGTTTTCACTGTTCACATAATACCAGTACATATTTATGTATAATTTGTTTATATATAAGTAGATAATTAATGGATTGGTTTAAGTAGCACAAACTCGTTTTAAAATATAATTAGCCATTAAGTTATAATTATTTATAAATACATACAACAAAATAAAATAAAAATTTAATATCGGTTATTATTATAGACAGCATATGAATTGGAGGTAAGAATGAACATTAATTGTAAGAACATATACCTAGTAGGTACAGTAACTTACTTTTTGCATTTTGCAAACTTAATTGAAATGTGAGTAATGAATATCAGGGCTATTGAGAATAAGTGCCATATTTGCAGATTGCTTAACACGCGAGAAAAATGAGAAGTAGATTAAAATAAGTACCTAAATGATTTTATTATATAAGTCTTTGTTGTTAATCATAATTCGATTAGCAGCAAAATGTCTTGAATGGAATTTGAATTTAAACCCATAGAGATACGATTAGTTTGAACCATGATTTCCGATTCGATTAAAACGAACAGAGCATTTTAACAAAGAATTTTTAGATTAACCGACTTATCTAATCATAATTCGCAGCATTTCCATCATGAAGTACGAAATTTATAAAGAAATATTCATTGATAATAATGTTTGTTTTACATTTAATTATATGTATGGATATAAATCAAATATCGAACAAAGTCACTTCCCAAGAAGTGAGTAATGAAAATACATATAAGCAATCTTTACGTAATGCGAAATAATGTCATCCAATTACTTAATAACAACAGCAAAAAAATTAAACGGTTGTAGTTAAGGCACGAGGGCAAAAACATCATTAGTAATTTGTTGTTTAAAATTAAATACTGCTACCAGTTTAAACATCTCTTTGTTTAGGTAAATAACCACAAAGACAACGGGGAAAATAACGATGGTTATAAATTCTTTCACTTATTGCGTTGCGGTCGATCTATTAACAGACATTTTGACAAACTCAATAGACGGGTTGGAATTGAACAGGGGCCAAGATAAATTATATTTATTATTATTAGCACACCACAAACTTTAATCTAGTAACTTCTGAGGCGGGTCAGATAAAGAGTCCACAATATTCCTCCCTCGAAGTATCATATAGGTGCTTTATAGTGACTCAATTTGCAATTAAAACCGTCGCACATCGTTAATTGCAGTTGAACAATTAAATGAGAACTCTCAAGCCAGCCGAGACCTAGAAATCATCATAGCAGGTGTGTTGCGTTATCGTTTAACCCCTCAGGCCTTGGGCATATTTTATCGAAAGGTCGAAATATTTCCGCTTTGCAATAAAATCCAATTTATTAGAATATTTTTAAACACATCCGAAAATTAAAAACTGTTTTTGAAAGGTACCTAATAAAATACATACAATTTTTTTATATTTGAAAATTTTCAAGTTTTACAATTAGCTCGTTTTTTCTAACTAAAATTACTGATATCGAAAACAAATAAAACACAAACATATTTTATTAGGCAAAAAAATTATTATAAATGTTATCGTCAACTCACTTTTTTGTTGTTTCATGTAAAAATAATTAGGTAATAAAAGCGTGGTGTTTTATCTTCCTAACACCGTTTAAATCGTATTTCTAACCATGACAGTAAGTTAGTAAGGGAGACACGACGATTTCTAAGAAACCTGTATGAGTTATTCCCAAAACCGAACAAAGTAGCCTGAGGGGTTAATATCGCTGGATCCAATTATTCCAAGCTGCCTGCACTATTGTCTTCGGTGTGCTTACATGCTCAAAAAATAATTTTCATAGAATCAAATGCATGTAAGCCCATCACTTTCACGAGTTAGTTAGTCAAGGAAGGCGCAACCAGGGTCGCATTTCCCATAGAACCAGACAAGAAAGTGAAAACCATACTTAAATATCTGGAGCTAGTGTGACTATGGCATCCCCAATTGGGGTATGCTGTGAGGATGGAGGTAATGGGGAGGTACAGGGCGTGTCTGAGAGTATGTTCCGCTCTGAACGTGCCGAAAACACACTATATGAAAAAAAATCAAGAACCCCTATTAATCAACTTTAATAATTCTCATATATGTCCGACTATAATTAAAATGTAATAAGGAATTACATCAATTTGAGCAAACTTTGATAATATATGTAGGTAAATGGATAAACCTTTATTAAAGGCAAAGTGGAAAAAACCATCTTGGCAATTACTTAGATCATATTCTGAGAAAAATTTACACATTTAGGCTATATTGATTTTTATGCCGTTTAAAATTAATCACAAAATTGAATAAATTCACAATCAATTCAGGAGAGCTTCGCATTTTCTCAGAATATTCAGAGCGGACTTATAAATGAAATATCATTATAACTCTTAGCGATCACAAAGAATATTCCAATAAAAACGTTTTTGCTTGAAAATTATCACTTCTGGAAAAGCCTACGTACAGCTTACCTCCTTCAGCACAATGTCACGCTATTTTCATAAAGGTTTATTTTATCATTATTTTTTTATTCGTTTCTTAGAGGCCTAACAAAATTTGGTTCCTTGATGACACCCTCCTGTGTGTTAGTTTAACCTAGATGTTAGTTTAAGAGGTTAACCATAGATGGTGCATAGTTTTCGATAATGCAGAAATTGAGACTTAAATAAATACGATTGCAACCTCAAGGTCGAGGCCCATAATCATTCCACCGCCAGTTAAATAAGCTATCAGAGCTAACTGTAATCTATCACAAATCAAGTCCAAAGTGTTTTGTTGATCCGGAGTTTTTATTAAAGAGTTCGTACAAGACTGTGGTAAATCCGGACCTGGGCACAACAACAAACAACTTCGATCAACTAAACGCTATTCTTACACAATTTCGTCAGGTTTACAACTCCCCAATCCTCCCTTTATAGCTTCCTAGTTCGGCATCCATGAAGAAGTGACAAGACTTCAGAGTATAACGTGCCCACGGCAATGGAGATCGTCTGGCCCCGCGACAGGTTGATAATTAAATAATTTATCGTACAGATTAATAATGGCGAGGCAGAGGTTTCCCGCAGCGAGTGGTCGCGGTCTGCCGCCCCGCGAGAGAGGGTCAGGCCTCTTGTGTCTGCAGTCCGGCGTTTTTTCCCCCCAGCTCACGGACCGTCACTACATAAATATTATTATAAATATTGTTTTTACTCTTGAACGGCTCGTGCGCGAGGAGAATGCAGGGAGCCCGGTCAAATAAACTTTGCACAGACAGACAGCCCGCAGTATTCCATAGTACCTAGACAGGGGGGAGGTTGGAAGGCCGTCAAGCTGGACACATGAGTCTAAATGGCCCGGGGTCATTTGGACTCATCAGACTGACAGTCCAAATTAGGTGAACACACACGGCCGCGATCCACGCCAGTGTGGTTTAATGTTTTTTACTACGAAATTTTAAATAAACTTTTTTGCTAAATATTTGTATCTACTCAATGTACCTACCTACCATATGTATATTTGGTATTATAGATTTTTATGACGACAACGATGACAACGTTATAAAAAAAAGTGTATCTGTAATTTAGTAATATTTCGCACCAAGTTTTACTAAAAATGTCTTCTTCTTAACCCATCAGGCTAATTTGATCGCTTTTCGGAACAACTCGTAGAAATCGTTGTGTCTCCCTTATTATATTATATTATCAATCTATCATAGTGAGAATAATAATAATAATAATAATTGGATAATTTATAGAGCGCCGTTTTTGTGAAAAATCACCTCAAGGGCGCTGTACAATTTATTCATATGATATAAACATAGAAAGAGAAAACACTGCTATTCAAGCACGGTTATTGCGTCAGTATGAACCCACCTATTATATTACTCGACTGCAAGAAGGTAGGTAAGTACCCGAGGAGGTATAATGCGTTTGAAGTCTTATTATAACCTCTTGCGCCCCTATTGTATCAAGTGGCAGCTACTCACATCGAGCACTGCAACGAGGGTTTTAATCCTTTATTTTCAGTGACCAGTCATATGATGTTTACTCTAATTTATTTCGATAATGGAATTGGTCCATTTCTATACGTTTTTTATTGTTTTCAATTATTCGATTGAATTCGGACTCATTAAAATAAGTTGGTATGCAATACTCAGTATTATTTGCCGATCGGTTAAGATCTGCTAGCTAATAAATAGTATGGTCTTAATCGGAATTAAATAATAGCATTTCCGCTAACAATTGTGTTCTAATTATGTCCTCTGGGTGCGTACTGTATCTACATTTCCCTAAAAAATAGTGTTTCCTAGTTCAAACACCGGAAGGACATTACTAGCCACAAATATCACTTTCAATTAGAAAGTGATAGTAGGTTTGTTTTCAAAGAAAAAAAAAACCGTTCCTCTATTAGGTATATTCAAAGACAATACACGCGATATTTGTGACATCTAGGCTTTCGACCTATTTACGGATAATGTTCCAAGCTGTGCTTAGCCCGAGAATCCAACCAAGCCTAGCTTATAACCTAACAATATACCCGGGCGTGTGAGCTATCCGATAAGAGTTATCTTGTACAACAAAGTTTGTCATAATAATGGATGTTTGTTGTTATAATTCCGGCCCGGAAGACGAATATCTAATCATTGCATCTGTAGGTATTATGATAAATTTTAATAACATCGATATGATAAGTATGTTTATATCACGATAGATTTTGTTTACAATTTACTAACAATTAGTTTTCTCTAACCAAATAATAATGTATCCATAATACAGTCCTTATCTTACTGATATTATGTAGACGCTATCGAACGCACACCCATTGCTTACAAATGTGTACATTACAACACCAGCTCTCAATCAATATATATTATGAAAGAAAGTCGTGCGTCCCGCAAAAACTCAAAAACGAGTTGCGATACGATCAAGGGCGCTATATGGTGTGGTTGATTTCTATCCCTCCTCCAGGATGACGGTTACCGTTTTTACCTAAAGGACGTGCTTTTGAAGATATAAGGGCTGGAAGTTTCGCCCTCTTGAAATTTCTAGAACAGTCTTCCGGAAAGTTCTAGAAGGTTCGATAGAGCTCTAGAAAGTTCTGGAAGGAGTGGCGGAGTTTATCGTGGAATGATCGGGAATAGGGAATCGGGAACATCATTGTGGAACATTCAAGAACACTCTCGAATGTTGTCCTGAGCGAAGCCGGGTAACCCAGCTAGTTTTATATAAAATAAATATAACACAGACCAACATTCAGTAGGTATCTCTGAAAACAAATCGAAGTTTGATGACATGTTTGATTTTAAAATTAGGAGTACCGCAGGGATCGGTCCTTGGACCCCTATTGTCCATACTCTATATTAATGACATGGTGAAAATATTTTCAAAATGCAAAGTACGATTATTTGCCGATGATACACTTATATACTTAATTGGAGATAACTACGAAGAACTAATAAATATTTTAAATAATGAACTAAATGATGTATCGAGATGGCTAAAAATAAATAAGCTTAAATTAAATACAAAAAAAAAAACAAAATGTATGGTGATTGGATATAAGAAGACATCCAGTGAAAGCAAAATTAAAATTGATGGTGAAATTATTGAAAATGTAACTGAAATGAAATACTTAGGAGTTATATTAGATTCCAAACTAAACTTCAACAGACATGCCGAATATACCCAAAAGAAAATTGACAAAAAGATATCTTTTTTGGGAAGAATTCGGCCTAAAATTTCCGGAAAAACTGCCATCACCATTTACAATTCAATTATTGCTCCATACTTCAACTACTGTTCAAGTATCCTTTTCCTGTGTAATGAAAGAGAACAGAATAAGTTTCAAATTCTCCAAAACAGAGCAATGAGAATAATTCTCCGAAGAAATAGATTTTCGAAAATAAATAAAATGTTAAAGGAACTCAATTGGTTAACAGTGAAACAAATGCTGACCTTGAACACGTTGATATTTATTCACAAAATATTAAACAACATGTTACCAAAATACTTCTCAAATAAAATCGTATACAATAAGGACATTCACAGACATTACATAAGGACGTGCAAGGAAATAAGATTAAACAAAAAGGACAAAACGAATACGCAAAATAGTTTGCTATACAAAGGAATTAAGTTATATAACACACTACCAGAAACTCTAAAGTCCTCACCAATTGAAAAGTTCAAGATGTATTGTAGGAGCTACATAAAACAAGAAAAAAAGAAAGAAAAAATATAGTGAATTTGAAATATTATAATTAATTAGCTGAAATATAAAATATTAAAATAAATTAGAAATTTGTAACCTTAAATGTAAAAATTACTAAAATAAAATTCAAATAAAAAATAACTATAAATAAAATAAAATGAGAATATGGTTGGTTTCTATTGGAATGAAATTTATCCAGTTCCGACCTTTCCCTAACCACAATTTATTTATTTAAATTATTTCCTCTAACATCATTTCAATTTGAAATATATCTAACTTATTATTTACCTAACATTCAAAAGAAGCTGTCAGTTTCGGATGCAACACCCTACAGTGTCTGTCGGGGGGAGTTAGAAGGCAAAGAAAGATTTTGTTAAAACGCACAAGGTTACAGTAATTCTGGATTGGAAAATCATAAAAAATGTTGGTAAATAAAAAAAATATTTATGTAGGTAAGTATATTAAAGATATCTAATTGAGCTATCAAAATATGTAATTTAATTTATTATATATTCGGGAATATAATATCGAAACAGGCAATCTAGTCCTTTCACACTTGCGAACAAAAAGTAGTTTTCGAAAAGTGATCATTTGTTATTTCCTACGAGCAAAAGTTTCTCGTTGCTGACGATGTAAAGTGATTAGGGTTTATGGTTGCTGGACATTTCGGATATCCGATGTGACCAGATGGGGTCAGAAAGCGATATCTAGTGCCATATTGTCTAAGCAGGGTACTTGTCACAAGTATTATAAAAGTTCTCTAATATTTACATTCTTTTAACGTTTGGTAAGTAGAATTAGCTGATAAAATCGGTACCTAGACGAAGAGACTGTTACTTTACTTTTGCCACAAATCTTCTCATAAATGTAATAATACTAACAGTGATGGGGGTAGCAAATGTAAAATCTTGCAAAGTCCAGTGTTTTCTTCTCCAAGCATAAAATTTCTAATTTAAGTGTGTTTATCAGAAGTGTACGTAGTGTACGTAGAAAGTACGATCGTGAGAGAAACGTGGATATCCGCAAAGAATGCAAGGCTGATGTAAGCGTGATGTGTAAGATTAAGAAAGGGACTCTCCGATGGTTTGGGCATGTAGAGCGAATGAACGAGGAAAGGAGTGTAAGGAGAATATATGATGCAAATGTGAATGGTAGAAGAAGTCGCGGACGCCCGAGGAAGACATGGCACGACCAAGTGAATCAGATACTCGAGTCGGGCCATGTGAAGAGTCGGAATAATAGAAGAGCATGTATGAGACGATGTATGAATGTAAACGAGGCAAAGAGTGTGTGCCAAGATCGAGTTGTGTGGCGGTCCGTCCTCTCTGCCTACCCCTGCGGGGAAACGGCGTGATGGTTAGTTAGTTAGTTAGTTAGTTATCAGAAGTGATCTGCCAGGTAAGTATGTTTTCTGTATCTACTTGTAAATAATAAAATTAAATAGAGCCTAAGAATTCACAATAAATTGTACAGCGCCCTGGAGATATTTTTTCACAAAAACGGCGCTCTAAAAATTATCCAATAATTATTATTAATATTACAATACATCAATGCACCTACATAACACTAACATCAAGCCACTTTACAATCAAGACATCCACAATCACAATACCTGAAATAGAAATAAAATCCGCATACCTCAAACACACACAAATATGGGATAAAATCTCTGAACTATGTTGCCTATACACTATATAATTCTTCCAGATATGTACAAGGGAATCCAGCAAAATAAAAAATTCAGAGTAATGCTTTAAAAGAATATTTTTTAAATACGTTTAAGGATGAAACTATGTAATTTTTCTTGTCATGTTTCAATTGTCTTGTTTCCTTTTCTCTTCTTTTCTTTTCCATTTAGTTGTTATCATCCACATTTGTATAACCTTGTTCCTTTTTTCTTTAATTGTTTTCTATTGTTGTTTGCTCTCTCAACCTGTCTTTTATTTTTCGTCTATGTTGTATGTGAAACTTATATTTTTAGTATCCAAATTTCAAGTAAAACTGTAACTATTTCCTCCCACCCATGAATTTTCCTCCTGTCCTAAAATGAGTTCTGTAACTCATCGGGATTGTTCTAGCAAGAAATAAAAATAATAAAAAAAAAAATAATAAATCGGTATACATTTTTGGACTAGGTATGTCATTCACATTTTAGTGAGACAAGGAACGTTAGAAGGTCTATTTAGATCTGGCCATAAAACAACAATTATTAACGTAGCTAAAGCCACTTAAAGCAAGGCAACATTTTAATTCTGACGCCTCTCATCAGGGCTATACTGATAATAGACGTATTCCTCTCTGGAACAAGAAGATTCCTACTTATTTTTCAAATATATTATGTGAAAGCACATACCCACAAAATAATATGATATCATATTTGAATCTTATCTTACCATTAAATCAAAATATTAGGTATAAATTTTTATTTACCATAATATTTTTGAATTTTTATCATTTATAGAAACTTGTCATGTAAATTATGTTATGTGAAGTAAAATAGGACTCTCGAGAGAAGCAATAACATAATTTAAAAAATATATATTTCTCATATCGAAAGGTATAAGATTTGTAGCAAATCAAAATTTAAATAAAAAATATTATTCCATTCGAAAAGCAAAGATGGACAAACAATTGGTAGTATTTCAACAGCGAGTGCGACACGTGCGATCGTTTCCGCAAAACCTTCCTGGAACCAACAACCTACCCCCGGTCGTTGTTTTACAATATTGTCTGCTATTGTTATCCCGCCCCCACATCTCCCGGAAGGGGTGGAACGCCATGCTTTTTTCATATCCCAACTCCGAATGCAAATACCTACATAAATCTACATCTGCAAGTTCTCACCGGGATTACAACAACTAGCAACATTCAAACTATAATCAAAGGGGCAAGCTATCGACAAGACTAAATAAATCCGTTCTTCGGGTTGAAAAGCTCCTTTCTTGTTTCAATTTTAGTCAATTTTAGGCACACAAATCTCCATCTGTAAGTTCTCGCCAGGGGTAAATGGCCAGAGTTAGCAATGTTGCAACCTTAATCAAAAGGATAATCCGAATAAGTGAATAAATAATATATGTCTCGGGATGAAAAGCTCTTTTTATATTTCGATCTCGGATGCAAGTTAGGAGACAAAGGAATTTAGCATACCCATGTAAACAAACAATATTGTATTGTCGAATTCAAAATCCCTGGAATTCTGGAAGCAATATCGCATGAGATTGAATAAATTACTCCTCGTAAGGACCAAGCTATTTTAAATGCAAACAGTTATAAAACTATATTGTCCCAATGGAGCCAAACGTACGTAGGTAGTCAAATGCACATGTTGGTCATAGAAGATATATTATATAAATACATATATATTTACAAAAATAATATTACTTTGTAGACCGTAGTTTGACTGAATATAAATAAACACCTTGTGCTACAAGCAAGAAAACAAACCAAGCTATAGCCACTTAAACTCGCAATCCGGATGTCACGGGATCGAATCCCGGCGTGCTCAAATAAATTTAATTGGATGTATTTATTTTATTTATTTATCATTATAAAGTGTGTTTACATTAGGTTTTTTGATGCCTGTCTCACTAGGATATACCTGTATCGAAACAGGCGTAGAGGTACATAAATTAATATCATGGTTACAAGAATATTTAAGGTTAAATACACATTAATCTGAATACAATTAAAACAGAAAGATAATTGAAAGTGTGGATAAATCCCATGAAGAGAGTTATCTTATAAATGTAGGAAAAGACGAAGGAAAGTAGTAAATCCTGTCAAATCTATTTATGGAATTAGATCATACAGGATTTTATTATTTTAGTTTGTTTTATGTGGGTAAGGACATGGTAAGGTATGTAAATTGATATTTTTGTCTATTTGTAATATATTTTACAGATGTTTGTAATAGTGTGACACCCAATACTTATAATCCATTTCTTTATATTTTGTTTGAATTTGGTCATTGATTCGGTTTGTTTAATGTGCCGTATTTCAGAAATAATTCATTAAATATAATATAGTTTATACCTTTTTTAAATCTTGTCATGTATTTGTATGTAAACGTCTTGTATTCGGTCTGTATATTTTTGAGCCCGTACCTTTTATTGTATTTTCCTGATTTTGTTTTTTATGCAATTCTTAGTCCATCTCATTTTAGTCCATCATGGAGGATACTTTATTTTAACTTTTTGACACCAAAAGTACATAAATCAAATGAGTGGTTATAAAAATTCATAAAATCTTATAAGACATGTTTCTGTGAAATATTTGTAAAGTGATTCTTCATATGTCGTGTCTGTATGTTACTTCTGTGAAATGTTTTGTAATTTTTTTATTCATATAGGTACCTATTGTGTCTACATATTGGGTTGAGTTGGGTTTAACTTCTCAAAAGTACCAATTGGCGATCCCTTAATGAGTTTTGATAACTCATGGGAGTGCAACTTGTTTTATTTAATAATAAAAAATATATGTAGTACATTTGCGGCACGTTCCAGAACGAAATAAATCCAGTGGAAGTACTCTTAGTATAATATAAGATAGTAATTATGTCAAAGGAAGGAGAATGAAAAACACATATTGTTGAAAAAGTTACAAAATTCTAAATTATTAATGTGCATTTAAGTTTTCATTTAATTCTTCATAACGACGCTTTGCTTTAAATCAATATTTTGTCTATTTTGTAAGAATCTAAAAAGCTAGTTAACTGTAACTTGTGCTTCAAGTAAATTCTCTACAATTGTAAATCCATTCAATAGGTAGAGCAACATTAAAGCCATATCACTATAAATCTCAAATCATAAAGCAAAAATAGAGAAAACGGAAAAGGTCACATTCATAATTAATAACCGTGCTAATGCTAAAACTGACTTTATTGTTAAATATGTAAATGTCTTTGCAAATTGATTTTTGCTAGAACAGCTATTATATTTAAAACAGCTTTTATGAAACAATGAAGATTTTCTACGAAAATCTGATGGGATTTACGAGCCGTCAAACTGCAAGTCATAAAGCTTCGTCTAAAAGCTTTTCACATTTTAAATACACAGTAATATTATTTAGCTACTTTGTTTAGGAAACAGATTGTTGTACGAGGAAGTTATCTGTCAACCAACAGACCGGTTCCACTACTGACTGTAGTTTCACATGGAACAGAAACCAAATCCAAAACGCCCAAAAGAAAAAAAGATAAATATGTTAAAAAAATGAAGAAATACTAATTGAAAAAATGAGAAAATGTAATTCTTTAAAAATTCTCTTCCATGCTCGCTGGCTGACTGCTAATGCAAGTGCAACATAAAGTCCTGGAATAATAAAAATAATATTTGGATGACTTATATAGCGCTGTTTTTGTGAAAAATCACCTGAAGGGCGCTGTACAAACTTATAATACGTTTATACAATCTTACTTCTAACTACAAACTACACAAACCACTACAACAACAGACTTATGGCTAAAAATTGCATCCACCGGTTCATCGATCACCGATACGAAACTATATGTGCAATTATTTGACCAATGAACGCGATGCTGCTGTAAAAATGTACTTACTGTACAGGCCGAAAATATATACAGGACCATACTTACCTGGAAGGTCACTAGAGATTAACACTGTTATTGTTTATTTAGAGAAATTCAGGCACAGTTCGCACGCAGAGGACATAATTGGGAATTATATTAGGTATAAAATATGTTCTGTAATGAGAGTATTTTGAAAACAAAGCAAAATTTGATGATACTCTTAGATAGGTATTTTTATTTAGGGGTATGAGAGCCCCAAAAGGTAGATTTTTAATTTGGACCTACTGGACCTACATTTGGAATGGACTGTCACACCATTTAAGAATGATCTCCGAAGCGGCAGAATTTAGAGCTAAACTCAAAACTCACCATTTTAGACAGTCATCTATGAGAGTCATACACATAGAGTCAAAAACCTTTTACCATCACCTTCACAACCCGCGACATTGTAAATAACTAATTGAGTAAAAATGTAAGTAAATAAGAACTTGTAAGCTTTATACGGTGTTTTCACGAAAATTCTCCAATCCTAAAGAGTCCTAAATACTCCAATCTTTAAAAATAACTATTTCTCATAAAAACAATATTAACGATAGTAGAGGGTAGCAAATGCAATATCTTGCAATGTCCAGCGTTTTGAATTCAAAGACGTATTTTCTCCAAGCATAAACTTTCTAATAAAAGTGTGTTTCAGAAGTAACCTCCCGGATAAGTAGGTTTTCTGTGTAAGTTTGTAAATAATAAAATAAGATAGAACCTAGGAACTCACAATAAATTGTACAAATTTTTCACAAAAACGGCACTCTACAAATTATCCAATTATTATTAAAGTCTAGTTGTTTCACTGTCCATGTTATTATTATCTTCTTACCCTGCGAGAAACATTTTACATACAAGTCAGTTGTTCAGTTGCATGTAGGTATTACAAATAAATAAATATTGGTAATAAATAAATATCTATCGTCAAACCTAAGCAAAGCAAAATAATTTTTCATGCACTAAAAAATTTGTCACCAAGAACAACCAAAAAGCAATTATTTCACACAAAAAAAGGCGCGGTGATGTTCTGGTATCAATTGTAAACAATAAAAATTTACCGAAGAAAATCATGAAAAGCTTCTAAAGCACCCTCAAGTTGAGTAATAAAATAATAAACCACACTTGAAAACATAATTTAAAGAAACCTTCAAAAAGCGTTATCCTTTGAGAAAGCTTCAGGGACATTTATTTTATCTTTTGTGTACTGTTTGCGTGCAACAATGTTGTAAAACATAATAAAACAGTGGAGTGCACTTCAGTCAAATAAGCTCATCCAACCTTGGATATTATTCTAATGGATCCTGTGTCTTTCAGAGAAAAAATATCTGCCATTTAGTCAATGGAGACAGGACACCTTTCACATAATAATGCGGGATACTGATTAGAGCAGAGAGATTGTAGGTGTAAACCGGCATTGTTAAGAAGAAGACTTTCCTGTGACAATGAGTTCGATCTCCGACTGAAAGAATAAATAATACGCACCCTCTGAGATCAGACAAAGAGCAGGTGGCGACAATGCTTCGAATAACACGAGAAGAATAACAGAAACGAGTAAATCATATTTCTAAAGATTCTTTCATTTATGGCCGGTCCGACATCATTCTTGGTGCTCTGAATATTGTGAGATGCAATAATAATGAAACGCATCCAACCACCACAATTCGTTGAAATGGCAGAAAAGGAATTTGCATTCGTTGTTGAAATGCAATGCAAAGATCATGCGGAACATCGCGGTGTACAAAGCAAGACACTTTTCTTTAGATGGGATCATCGTGGTTTAATTTCGGGTTAATGTGCCTATGGTGTTGTTGTGATGCATCAGCTGTGATGATTTATACTTATGTTTTATATTCACAAAATAAGACACTACAATGAAACATATAGGAACCCACAATGAAATGTTACTTGATATCTGTAAATTGTCTCTTGGCTATAACAAATGCACTATTTGTTTCTATATAAATAAATAAAAATAAGTTCCACACAGTAGGCCCTGAGAAAAATATTTCTCCTCGGGGCCTATATCATCTTTGGGGATACTGTGTGGAGGTTATCTTTAGGAGAGGAAGTTCTGGGAAGGAAAAGTATGAAGGATGGGTAGGAATCTGGGGGTCAGTGGGTCCAGCAGTGACGGAAATATGAATCTATCCCTCTCACTGGGTGCAAGGCAATGGTTTGGGAGAGTCCTGCTAGAAAGGTCAAAAGGTCTGCCTCAACCAGTCTCTCTTGATCCGGCCTACCACGCAGTTGGTGGGCAGACGCACCCACCGCCAAGATCCGTACAAAACTCACCCCATGAACCCGGGAATGCTAAGTCACTAAACGTAGCGAACCATTTGAGGTGAAATTTGGCAGAGACGTAGGTTATCCAATGAATGGTCCCCGGGGTGGCGCTACCATACCCGCCTCCCAAATTGAAAATTATCCATATCATACTGTAAAGCTGTCCCAAACATTGTCTAAACATAATAATCCAAAAACTAATCAAAGGCCGTGGAAATCTAAAATCACATCTAGATGATTATTATACTATACTTATTATATTGTATTTTATTTAGGATGTTTGTGTTTAATTTGAATTTGGAAAATTCAAAACAATTACCATGAATTAAAACTTCTAAAAGAATTTCAAACACAAAAGCCTGGGCTTAAATAGTATCTTAGGCAAAGGGCAAATTTATAATTGAGAAACATTTTTTAAAGAAATTAACAATATGAGCTAACAACAGTCCCATAAGCCTAAATTAAATGCAACTTATGCGCATTGCGAAATTTCAATTCAAAGACACGAAACGGAAAAATGTAGATATCCATTATCGTCCATTCGTTCACCTTCCTGCGGATATAAAAAGCGTGATAACACTTTTTATTATGAATGAAATACAATGAATACCTTCAGCTAATGGTTCAAAATCCTTCTGACACCGCTGACCTCAAATGTTAGAAAACAGAATTTTAAATAATGTAAGGCGGCTTCTAAAAGGCGAGCCATTTCATAGGACTTCTTTATTATCAGCAAATCTAATTTAATTTGTATATATCATTTGGATTTTAGTTTTAGAATTTAGTTCAGAAAATATTTTAGTTTTTATTTCTGTGACAGCTGTTTCGGCTTACAAGGGCATTTTCAAACTGTGATTAAACCACTTTGAGACGACTTATTTATATGATTCTAAATTTCAATTTTTGAAGCTGTCAAAATTGATTTATTACCGGTTAAACCAATTTGCTGAGAAAATAATTGAGACAATAGATACTCTATTATGAGGGGTATTTTGAAATCTGTTTTACCGCACTAAATGTTAATGTGTTCTTACATAATTGCTTAATAATTACGAATGAATTATTTAAGTGCGTTATATTGTTTAGGTTTTATAAACATAGTGAGAAGTGGAGAATAGATAATTTTTCTTATTTTATTAATTAGCGTTAGGTAGGGTGAAGCACTGTTAAGTGTTAAGGTTAAGTAATGCAAAATCTTGAGATTTTCGTTTTAAAATTAGATGGTTTACACATATTTCAGATTCTTTAATTAAATACTGCAAGCAGCAAACAAATATGCCATTGAAATAATCGAGAATTTTTTTGATTAATATTTATAAGCCCAGAAAAAAAACATAAATAATATCTAATCTAAAGTATCAGGCCTATAAAAACTGTTTGAAGTTCAAAATCTCCTACTGACGAACGCCTCTTTTCGGTTGTGGTTTTATTGTGTAGTGTGGAAAATTTAATTCTTAATAAAATGATCGTGAAACATTTAAAAATATTTGTGCCTTAAAATCACTAAAATAAAATAAAACGCTTTTTGGCGATGTTTTTTTATTAATAAATCAAAACAGGCGGCTGGTATTAAACTGGAATTTAAATCTTTTCGCTATCTACATATGTAAGGAGTGTTAGTGTTAGCGGTCTGATCCAGAATTTTACACAATGTGGTACATCGCCTTAAACAACAAAACAAAGGCTGTGGCAAAATCAAAACTCACCAATTTTTCGTACTCCTCAAATATTGATCTTTGCCCCAACTCAACTCTCGACATTATATGTGACGATCTGCCATAAATTAAGAAAAACATTAGGTACCGGTAACTTAATCAATGCGCAATCACAATGTTCCACTGATTACAATTCAGACACACACACAAACACACCCTCGTTCACACACATACACAAACACACTTTTACATATACACCACATAATATTTGTTTATTTAGTTTATCTATGTACCAAACCGCCCAGATATTTCGAGTCATTGGTACCGATCCTTATAATCGTTTTTAAAACTTGTAAGTAAATTATTAACCACTCATTTTATCTCTATCCCGTTATAAATAAATAACCACGATGAAATATGTGAAACCCCAAGACTTTTTCATTTCCCACCAAACTATCGATGTATCATTTACGTTATCAATTTCCTTAACAGAATTTATTAATATTATCGCGAAGAAACATTTGTAAGTAATCGATTACCAAAATTAAATAATTGCATATTTATCATGATATCATAAAATTTAATATTGAGGCGTATCATCCATCAATAGAATGCATCATACAGTAGATATGCATAATTTAAATGTGCAGTCAATCAACTCAAGCCAATTTTGCAATTGCATTAGGTATTTAATTTTTTTGAAAAACAGTTCAAGAATTTATTTTTCCATTGTAACTGCAATTTACTGAATACATATTTATGTACCTATTCAATCTGCTACACTTTTATTTTTATTTTTCATTGAGACCAATTGTCGGATTGACGGATGACGGATTGACAGATATCATTAATATTTTCATCGCACATACATAACTACCTTTGCTTTTTATAACACAATGTATTTTCTGTCTGTCGATACGTACATATTGTGTAAATGAAGATGTTTATTTTTTCACCCATTACTAATAATTTATTTTTTTTAAATCATAACGCCGGTTAAAAAAACGTCAAGGGTGCGTGACAGTTCATCCCACAAATCTAAATCTGTTCACACCTCTCGACATCTGTAAATACTTATTTTTCGTTTATGTCACAACTATCCTCTATTCCATCATTCAAACTTTGTGTCTAATCTAATATAACAGTTCAACCCAAGTATGTAATCGAATGTTCAATCTAAGTATCTAATCTAAAATAGAAGTTCAATGTAGGTTTTCAACCTAACATAGCAGTTGAATCTAAGAATCTAATCTAATATAGCAGTTCAATCTAAGTATCTAATCCAATAAAGCAGTTCAATCTAAGTATCTAATCTAACGTGGCAATTCAATCTAAGTATCTAATCTAATATAGCAGTTCAATCTAAATACCTAATCTAATATAGAAGTTCAATCTGAGTATCTAATCGAATATAGCAGTCTAAGTTGAATCTAAGTATCTAATTTAATATAATCGTTCAATCTAATTATCTAATCAAATATAGCAGTTCAGTCGAAGTATCTAATCTAAAAATCAATTTAGTCGAAGTATCTAGTCAAAATTAATAACCATACAAGTAAACCACTGCCGATTACATACGGAGTTCCACAAGGAAGCATACTAGGGCCCGTTCTTTTCACTATTTACATAAATGAACTTTGTAGCATGGAAATAAACGGTGAAATAGTTAGTTATGCAGATGACACAGTTTTACTGTTTAAATCTAAGGATTGGAATAATGTATTTAACATAGCAAATTTAGAAATCACGCGGGTGAAAACTTGGCTAGACTCAAACATACTTACACTAAATATATCGAAAACAAAATTTATGACGTACAGTATAAATAGTACAGGACAACCAAGAAACAACTCAAACACCATAAAAATACACGAATGTTTAAATACTAACATCTGCAGTTGCCCTTCTCTAGAAAAAACAGAACAAATAAAATATCTAGGAATCATAATTGACCATAACCTTAGATGGACACATCATATCAAACAAATCACAAATAAACTCCTCAAAACAATATACATTTTCCTAAACATAAGAATCATATATAATATAAAACAAATGAAAACAATATATTTTGCACTTTGTCAGTCAATAATAGAATATGGATTAATTATCTGGGGAGGAGCAACAAACTCAGCTATCGATCACTTAGAAATCGCGCAGAAAACGATCTTAAAGATAATACTTAAAAACATAGACTGACTGACACAAACCAAATATTTAACAGTTGTGACGTACTAGATATACGCCAATTATATGTTAAAACACTGCTAAACTACATTTTTGACCAGAAAAACAAATTTCAACAATCTCAAAATATCACTAACAGACCAGTTAGACAATCGTACAAAAATAACTTAAAAACTCCGACGGTAAATACAAGCTTTGGACAAAGGCACTATAAATATCATGCTATAAAAGCATTCAACAGTCTTACCCTTGAAATTAAAATGGAAGAAAACAAAAATAATTTCGTACTCAAAATTACAAAATGGATTAAAGAACAAAAAAGACAATATTACCAAAATTTCTTTGCAAAATAATAATAAAACACAACTACACGAAACACTCAAAACCAACATAAAATACACATCACTCACAAACACACAACACATAATATATATAATATATTCCGATTTTAATTTATTTTTTTAGTAATAAAATAATTCATTTTATCCTATAATTTTAGCTTAATTATAAATTTTAATTTTTAGTTTATTTTGTTTTTGTTTTATAAAATGGAGGCCTCAGCACAGGTGAGCTACCCAGTGAGGCCGACATTGTTTAATTTTATTTTTGAAATGTTAAATATTATGTCAAACAAATGAATAATAATAATAATGTAGCAGTTCAATCTAAGTATGTAATACAACAGTTCAATCTAAGTATCTAATCTAATATAACAGTTCAACCTAAATATCTAATCTAATATAGTAATTATATCTAAGTATATAAGGAAATACAGCAGTTCAGTCGAAGTATATAATATATAGCAGTTCAATCTAAGTACCTAATATGTCAGTTCAATCTGAGTATCTAATCGAACATAGCAGTTCAATTCAAATCTAAGTATGCAATATAGCCATTTTTAATGGTACCTTTTTACTTTACCACACTTATATTCTTACTTTGTAAAGCACCGGTAATACTTCTAAAAAAATGGCGCGATAAAAATTAACCAAACATTATTATTATTATTTGCACATAAGTCTTAACGTGTCAAGTCTTATCTGTCTTGTGTTTTATTTATCAGTCACTGAACTAAGGGTGAGAAATCTCCGTTGGAGGTTACTTATCACGTTTTTTTTTGTTTCGCTTTTAATCTTATCATTATTTCAAATATTTCTGTGAGACATGCAAACGGGGAGATTAAGTAATGAAATACTTGAACTTAAAAAAAAAACGGACGGATTTAAATTGAATAGTTGGTTCGACGTATCAAAGACAACCAAAGGATTGAAAGATTTTGAGGGTAAAGCATGTGCGGCACGTTCCATAAAAAAATAATTTCGGATTTGAGGCCAAATTACCCAACCAAACTGCAAACTTATTTTTGTCATCGAAAGGTATACCAAATGTCTAGTAGGGCTATGCGGTACTTTATCTATTTATGTTTAAAATTATAAAACATATGCCCCTTAAAAATTTTAATATTTCATGATTTTGGAGGCAACTTGGGCAATTATTTGTGAGCAAACAGTAAATATATATAAAAAAAATACTATGTTTATTATGAAAATATCATGAAATATAAAATAAAAATTATATAAAGAAACATTTGATGAGTGTAAACTGATATATTTCTTCGGAACTTTTCGTCGAAATTTGTCGAATGTAAATTAAAATTACTATCCAAAGAAAAACATATTTTATGATGTTTTATTATTTTTTCCGTTATATTAACGCAGTAAACAAGGCATTTTTTTTAGTTGCGATTTCACAAAAAAAAAATCCTAATTTGCCCCCAAAATTAAGAAAAATTAAATTCTTTAATTACTTCATACATCATCATTAAAAAAATAGCTCATATCCGTACTAGATATTTATTAAAACTTTTGAATTAAAAAAATATTATTCAGTTTTGTTGGGTATTTCGGTTTCCAATCCGAAATAAAGTTAAGCATGAAACGGGCCGCGCAGCTGTTCCTCTTAATCAGAATTGGAAAAATATTTATAAAGTTTTTTGTATAGTACCTAAAATACCCAAAGTCAATGAAAAAGGTCAATGACTAATCAATGAAATTTTTGCAAATTTTTGACTTCTCTTGAACTAAGCTTTTATTTTAGCGAGCTTATCCACAAAGCACATCTAGAATCTAGATGGGAATTAAAATATAATGAGAAAACCACATTATCTACAAAATATTCCCTTTTCTTCGAAGTGTGAATACTGTGAAACACTTAATCCTAATCTAGAGTCAAGAATTTTGGCAGATGCTAAAAGGTGTAATCTTATCTCCACCAGATAGCGACCCAAGTAGCGTTTGTGTGAGAATTTTTTTCATATCTGTAAGTTGGTCGTGTTCCTAACGTTATCATCATCTAGATTTTGTCACATTATATTTACAAAAAAGATGTTAAATCTAGGTCCTAAAGTACGGTTGGCCGGCTTGTAAAATTCTTTTAATTTCATTATTACTTAGATCGCTGAAATCGCTAAGTGGTGCCACTCCTAATGAAACAACAAACTTCTTTTAGATTAGATAAGTAAAGGAATGTACCTACATTATTTTAACGATGATATCATTTTTTTACGAATAGTTATTAGTTATTTTTTCTACTTATTTGTTGAAAACGATGTCTTTTCAGCGAATATACCAAAGATTTGTGTACCTATAGAATGTTATTTTTTCGCAATTGTTTCGGATGTAAAGTCAGAAAGTTGTTTACTTGTTCATAAATGTATTTTAGATACATAACTTCTTTGTTCTGTAAATAACGCTATTAATATCAGAAAAGAGAATATACTTTAAATAAAATATGCACAAAATGTGTACCTACTCAACAATAACTTACTTCTACGTTAACCGTTTGAACCTGTACCTAGAGAGTTTTATTTGTTCTTTGGTTTTTAATGTTATCATTGACTACCCTGGCAAAAGCCCAAATCAAGTATTTTTTCATGAAAGTACCTAAATTAATGTATGCCCCCTAAGCCAAACCAATAGATCAGGAGATCATTGGAACAAAAAAATTCACCAGATTGAAAGGTAGGTACTTAATTGTTCTTTGCTTATTTGTTGAATTATTATTTCACAGAATGCACCAAAATTCTTGCAATGGATTTGAAAAGACCTAACGAACCTTAGTTGGGATGGCGCAATAATTTTTATTTACGAAATCCTCCCCATTTTGAACGGAATCTCTTCCGGAAACGCTCATTCGTCTTCCATATAATATAGTGAAGCTGAAACGACTGCAGTACGGCGGAAAGTGCAATAAGTGCATTACTTACGAGTAAACGACATTTGCGAGTGCAAGCCCAGTATTTAGCAAAGGTGTACCGGAGCGCAAGGGCGGCGCATGGAGATTTAAAACACACTATATTTTCTATAAATTCCCTAAGAATATAAGAGTGTCAAAATAATTAATATTTTAGTAAACTTTACAAACATTATTTCGTGCGGTAATTCCGAAACTAGGTAAGTCACTCCATTTTTGTAAAAAAAAAATCACAAAAATATGGTCGGCAATTTTACCACTTCCAAAATATAAGTATTACGATTCCCTATTTTTATTCCCCGGTTACACATCAATTTTAGATTTAATAATACGTATCAGTTTGAATGTAGGTATGTTTAAACTGATAATACTGATACCTACAATAACCGATTTATAAAATAATCTTATAATTAAATTTCCCAACAAAGCCGATTTCAGAGTTACCTACTTGTAATAATCTTTAATTACCCAACGATTTATAGATTGAGGTCATTGACATTTTGAGAATTTTATGGGAGGGCCTTTTTATTTATTTAATTATAAATAGAAACAAACAGTACATTAGATACATTGGTGAAAACAATTACAATTAATAAGTATATTTCATGGTGGGTACCTAATATGTGTTTCATTGTAGTGTCTTATTTATGGTATGCATATTAAGTAATTACAGGGTGATGCGTGTATTGGAAAAGTGTGTATGTGTGTGAGTATGTGTGTGTGTATGTATACGCATTGAAAAATTTATATTATTGGCATGATGCTCTGTTTAAATTTCGGCAGTGAATCGGAGAAAATGTCGATGTTAGAATTTAGACTTAAATTATTGAACATATGAAGAGCACGATTGATTGGCGAATTAGTGAAAGGAGAGGAAGGAGGTATTTAAAAAAAATCTACATTATATTATTATTAACATGAAACTTTAGTCTTGTATCTTGCGATTCATGTTGGAGGATGGAGAAATCAAAAAGTCAGCAAGTCGTTCCACAGAAGATTTACATATTGAGCAAAAAAGGAGGAGGCCAAAACGACCCGGTTCTTGTAAACTTAATGTTAGAAGTAAACCTAATTCAAATGAACTTCGAGAAAATTTAGAGAAAATATGCAAAATAAAGATATTTTATAAGGTCCACCGACCGCCGGTGTACAGAACCCAAATCATCTCGCGCGAAGAAGTAGAAGGGAGAAGATTCGGGTAACACTAGATAGTGGGCAATAGGCAATTCCCGGCCTGAAGAGTGAGGAGTGGGGAGAGAGGGCCATGTGCACTACCCAGGCACAATGCGCACCGCGTAGAATTGCAACAAAACAAATAAGATATAGATCATAAGACGCGCGCATTCGGGAAGTAGAAAGGTGCGCATTGATGCAGTGAGTTATTGTACCCTTACCCGTGATATATTGGCGTACAACAAAAAATAAATTGCCAATACAATGAGGCAATATTTCATTTCGGGACACCTAGGCAATCCTGGGCGCGCATGCGCTCACCGCCCCGGATTAGGGTACTTGGGTGCAAGGCGGTATTGAAGGGGAAAATAAAGAAAAAAAAATCCGGGCGCATTACAAGATTGCAATTTGCAGATTGCATTGAACGCAGAGCATGAAAAAAATGTTTTGAAATAACTTTCTTTCTTCACCAAGTAAATCTCCGTTAAAAAAAATCGGCAAAGCTGTCGCAACAAAAAACATTTTAATTAGTGAAAAGACGACATCATTTATAATAATAATAAGCCTTTTTATTTTGGACTTCTGTTAGGTATACTAAACATGCTCTTCTTTGTTATAATATATCCCGAAGCTCAGTTTGCCTCTTGGCATAGGCCTCCTCTAACATTTTCCACTGGGACCTGTCACGCGCTACTCGTCTCCATTGATTTCCAGCCGTGAGTTTTAGGTCGTCTTCGCATATTATTTGTTGACGCCCTCTGCTTCTCTTGCCATCTCTGGGATACCAGTAAATGAAATTTTTACACCATTTCTCTTGTGGATCGCGGATCATATGACCTGTCCATCTTCAATTTTGTTGGTCTATTCTGGTAACTATATCGGCAACTTTAGTTGTCTCACTTATTATGCTACATCTCACTGTGTCCTGTTTCCTTATTCCTGTCAAAATTCTCTCCATGGCTCTCTGGCAGCGTTCCAAATTTTCTCTGTGGCGTTTGGTGAGTGCCCAAGTCTCACATCCATAGGTGATGACTGGAAGTATACATGTGTTGAAGACTTTCATTTTTACTTGCATACTTAGCTCCTTGGATTTCAAGACTTCTTTCAAAGACCAGTATTTCTTCCATCCATTTGTACTCTTCGCTCGATTTCTTTAGTGGTTTGATCTTTGTGAGATATTATCTATCCTAAATAGATGTAATCTGGCACATATTCGCATTCGAAATATTTTAATTAGTGAAAATACGACATCACTTATGTACAGCCAATTCATAGAAACAAATTTAAAAAAAAGAGAAGATAAGGGTAGATTTTCTTAATATTATATTTAAGATGGCTAGCTTAGTACGTACAATAATAATTATATATAATGATGTGAATATCTTATGTAAACATCTTATTGCATACAATTTTCTCACTCATTAATCAACTACACCTCAAACACAATTTTCTGAAGTTGATTTATGGTTTGGTAGTTGCAAATTGTTGGTTATAAATTTATGGATGTTCAACATATTTATTTACCATAATAATACGTTCAGGTTACATTATACAATTGTATAATTAAGGTAACTATTTAATTTGCAGGTGTTAATCACGTAAAACGTTAAAAAAATATGCAATTCATTTTTATTGCTAGGTATTATGTGAACTTCTTCTTCCTTGCGCTGTCCCAACTCATTGCCTAGGTAGGCTGTCGGGGTCGGTTATTCTCGTTATCCGGTTGTAGCTTCTTCGGTTCTGAATATCGCCTTCATCCAAGCTGTTTCTCTTTTGTCTTTTGTCTTCCTCTGGATGACTGTCGAAGAAGCTCCATGGACATTGCCTGCTTCACTGTGTGGTCTGATGGTCTCCGTCTTATGTGCCCATACCATATCAACTGTCGTTCCTCCAGCTTACTGTTTATGTCTGTGACACCCTGGCTACCACTAATTCGTGAACTTTTAGGTTTTATGTGAACATTTTGTTTTGAAGAGTTTTAATTTTTTAAGTTTGCTTTGCTCGTGAATGACACGGATGTGTCGAAACCGGTCGCAGAAAATTTAAAATTTAAGTAACAAATGTACATTGAAAATTAAAACTCTTCAAAACAAAATGTCTAGAAATTGTTACATAGTTAATGCCCAAGAAATACAAAAAAATATGTGAATAATTAGTTTAAAATCGAAATGGAGTTGTACTAAGTAGGTAGGTACTTAAATAACTGCCAACTTTAAACAACTTTTAAATATCAAATAAGGAATTATACAATTGGTCGAAAGAAACATCGCCATCTCAATAACGATTATTTTTTCAAGCTTTCTTCAGGCAGGGAAGAAAGCTTGGTACCATAATTTTGAAAAAAAAATGCAAAAAAGAAAGTACAAATAAACACAACGATTTCACATTTGAAAAATATATATTTACTGAACCTTTAAAACGGCCACCATATTTACCCGGAATCGGAACGTACAATCAGCTTTACAGACAGACGCAATTCAAAATGACTTAAAACAGGTCTTCGCTAGACTCAGACAATTATTTATTATTAGTGTACAACTATTGGCCTACATTTTATGGTAGTCCTAGGTAGTCGACGCATTGCATTGATATCAGCCTGCATAATTTTTTGCACTGTGTACAGTGTATACCTACCCCAAAGCGTTGGGAGTTACGAATATGTATGAGAGTCCCTATATACCCCCCAATAAAAGCTGTTACAAGCAAGATGTATTTGATTGTAATTTATTTACTATTTCCCCTCTCTGTTATGAAACTAATGCGTTACAATTTCGATCGGCCGTTATTGTATTTGTAACCCAAAGAAATCGTTAGGAAAATTCGATAAACCTTTGTCCCATGTAGTATTTCATTACTCAGTCCATGGGAATTACCTAGATTGATGTATCTTCATTACCAGCTTTTACGTTGTTACGCTTCTTTTGATACTATATTACAACTTATTATGCAAAAACTTTTTTTTTTTTTTTTTTTTGTTATATTTTTCATGACTTACACTGACAGCACGGGCAGTAACATAACAAAATGTGTTTATAAACGTAAATAAGTATGTTAGTCGTAAATAACTAATTTTAAGACAGTTGCAAATCATAATGCAAATAGAGCGGTAACAATACTGCTCTATTCGTATTATGACAGTAATCATAACAATATGTGATTATAAATGTAAATAAGTATGTTAATCGTAAATAACTAATTTTAAGAGAGTTGCAGGTCATAATACGAATAGAGCAGTAACAATACTGCTCTGTTCGTTTCGTATTGTATTATGGCTTGCAATTACATGTACAAACTCGGTTATAAAAATAAGTATAGTTCTAAATCACTATTCATAGAAGTCTTAGTTGTAAGTCATTAGTTGTCAATGTTAGTTATAATATAAGCCACTTGTAGTATATAGGTATAGATTAAATGTATAAATGAATTTATAAAGCGCCCTTGAGGTGATTTTCTCACGAAAATGGCGCTATAAAAATCATCCAATAATAATATAATAATAATAGTTACACGCGATTATAGATGTGATAGGCTGAGTTACAGATGTCCCACAGAACCTTATCCCAATTCATCTTATTTTCTACTTCCCCGCACTACCCCCAAAATGCAGTAAACCGTTGGTATTGGAGACATCCGATATGAAATATATTATACGATTTATCTGCATTATAAAAATGATCTGCTTTTAAAAACGATGCTTAAAATTTTGTTTTATGTGTTACTGACCAGAACTAAACAGCCAGATTAATAATTATCCTATTCCCATTTTCTTCCATTCCTTCACTTCTTGCAACCTCACAACATTCACCAAATAGGTGTGTCATAGTTTCTCTGGATACAGCAGTAAGAACTCTCGTGAGGTAGGTATCACATTTATGGACAGAATGGTACAGTTATTAAAACACGGCTTTCACTCGGGTAAGGTATAATAGGTACGTGAAAGAAATACCGACGACAATAAAAAGGTGTACATACATTAAACTCAACCGTATATTAAGTAAGTAAGTAGTAATTAAACTTTGAAAAAGTTGATATTTAACTCATACCCTTAATTAAATATACCTAGCAGAGAGTTTCATTCTTGTATTAATAATAATAATTATATTTTGGTGACTTGCATAGCGCCGTTTTTGTGAAAAATCAACTCAAAAAAACGTAGAAACTTATAAAATATTTCTACAATCTTACTTCTAACTATAAACTAGACAAAACATTATAACAACTTATGGTTAAAAATTGAATCCACCGGATTCATAGATCACCGATACGAAACTATATGTACAATGATTTGACCAATGAACGCGATGCAGCGTAAAAATGTACTGCACAGGCAGAAAATATACAGGACCACACTCACCTGGGAGGTCACTAGGTGAGTATAGTCCTGTAGGTAGGTAGTATTTAGGTAGGTAGTATTGCCTATGATATGTCTTAATCACACTTTTCTTATAGGATTAAGATTATTCGAATCCTTACACATCAATCTGTCTCTTACCGAGGGACAAATCACATTTAGGAAGATAAATATTCCAAACAAATCCTAGTACTATTGTACAGCCCATCAAATAGAATTTGCTTTTGCTTTCCAAAATTAGCACATTCAAAATATATATTATTAATATATAACATGTGTTCTTAATTATGTTCTCTGTGTGTGAACTGTACCTAAATTTCTCTAAATAATAATAAACAGGGTTAATCTCAACTCAAGTGACCTCCCAGGTAAGTATGGTCCAGTAAATTTTCTGAGTATAAATAAAACTACATATGTAAATTTTTAAACAGCATCGCATTAATCGGTCAAATCATTGTACGAGTACATGTAGTTTCGTATCAGTGATCTATGAACCGGTGGATATAATTTTTAACCATAAGTTGTTATAATGGTTTGTCTAGTTTGTACGAGTAGTTAGAAGTAGGATTGCAGAAATGTATTATAAGTTTGTACAGTGCCCTAGAGGTGATTTTTCAGAAAAACGGACCTTCAAAAATAATCCAAATATTATTTTTATTATTAACTCATTGACTCGTTTATATATAGATTAAAATTCAAATAATTGTATTTTCATAAATAAAAAAAATGCATATTCCGACGCATCAAGTAAAAAATAATCTGAATTACCTACGATAATTTTCGCAAAACATCTTCAGAAAGTTGATCCTATTCAAAATGTGCACGTGCATGTTTTTTCACCAGGTGAGCGACTTTAATTTAAAATTACGGTTTTGATTTCACCCCAAGAGAAACTTCCACCATTGAACAAGCTGTTAGTAACAGCGGTTTGTTGAACAACTAAAACTGAATTATCTCACTTTGCCCGCAGAGAAGATGCTGTGGAGCTAAATTGAACGGCAAAAACCAACTTCAACTCTAAAATTGAATTTGAATTGAAGTGCCCTCGAGTTTTATCCCTCCCTGCACAAAACAGTTTGGCGAATATAAATTCATAAAGCGGGAGCTTTTTCAACACAATAAAAATTTTATTACCATCCCACTTATATAAACATGCATTATATTTGTACCTTTTCAAAGGAGATAACAATAAATAAATTGAGAAGGGTTTACTAACGAGAATTTAAAAGAACAAGATGCATTATATTATTATCTTTTCAAAATCCCGGAGGAAATTTTGTTTTTTTAGTGTATTTTTTAACTATACCCACAATAAAATCTTAATTGCAAATATAAAAATGGCAAAAAACATCCATTCATTTTTAATGGAATTTTCAGAGGTAATACCTACAAATATATATCTAAATATTTTAAAAAGATAAAAATTTATTTCAAAAGATTATTATCTTAACTAGTAAAGCTATGTTTTAAATTTTGAAAAAATTATTTTATTTTTAACAAAATAAGGTTATACCGATGGTCTACGGCAGATTGCTAAATTTTCAAACACAACGTTGTATTATACTCGTATAACATACATTTCAAATCATATAGTAACATAAATAAATAATTATCTAGGAAAGCTGCTATTCGGAATTTTTATTTTAGTTAAAAAAAAATAATTTTTATAAAATCCGCGCACGTATTTTGTGACGAAAATACTTTTGTCTGTTTATTTACGGTCTTAAAAACTAATATATTTCAGACTTTTTCACACACTTATTTTGCTGAGATATTATTGAAAAATTATAAATAAGTACCTACAAAAAATAATTACTAAAAGGACGTAATTTTAATAATTTTACTTAAGCAAATTTTAAATGAAATAAAATCGAAATTGAGTTATTAGATAAAAATGTAGATACGGAGAACAATCAATCTTTCTCGTCGGAACCGCGCTGTAATTTGTATTCTCAGCCACTTGAGAATTGATCATACTGATCAAATCTCCAATGAACTCAAACCTTACATAAATAAATTGAATATGAACTAATATAAATTAAATAACGTCAACAGTCTACAGATTTAAATATGTGTTTAGTCATACCAACCAAATCTCACAAAAAATCCTTAGATGTGGCTAATAGTTGATAAATGTGTATATCCACAAGGCTAAACATAGCAATTACCCTTTAAACTACATCCAAAAACATAATTACACAATTTATTTGTAAAATACAGGTGAAACACTATTTGGAAATCGAAATCGGTACTTCCGCAGGAAGAACGGAGGCCTAATAATACAAAAATACGGTTAGCACATTACGGAACCTATAATTTTGGTAAAGAACATTATTCTCACAGTTCACAAAAGGACTAGGTTATTGCAAAAGTGGTCTCGGGCAATAACTACCGGTTCATCAATGGTGACCTGAAAACCGACATTTTTGTATGTACAATGCATGTAATGTAGGAGCAGTATAAAGCGTGCTACATTTTTTTAGATGTTTTGTTGATTGGATAAATAATTGGACTCCCGGATTATTGCAATATTATTACTTAAAAGTAAATTAATTGAGAATTGCATACGTTTTTAGATTTTCACGGTTAAAAGTATTTTAGTTATTTGTTTTTGGGGTGTTATGCCGTGTTGCGCTACCTCCTTCTTTAGCTAACGTTTCGAAAAATGTTGCCGTGTCCATCATCAGGGCAGATCCGACAGATGTTAAGAATTGTTATTTGCGCGAAAAGTAAACAAGTACCTACTAGATTTTTAAAACCTCATCAAATTAAAAGAAACTGAGTTGTTTGGCGGTCCTTCCTCTCTGCTAACCCCTGCGGGGAAACGGCGTGATGGTTTTTTTTTTTTTTTTAAATTTAGTTAAGCGACTATATAAAATAATTCCATAAGTATGCAAAATATAATGGTTAAGTAAGGTAAAGATATTGTATTTCTTAGTCCTCCTCACTAGGGGTTCCTGTGCCGAGGCGGACTAAAATGGTTTAATTACTGTTTATTTGTCTTCTAGGCTTGGTTAGTTAGTTTAGGAAGGAAACTACACTACCGATGATTGATTACGAATTATACATTTATTTGTAATTTCATTTTACTTAAATCAATTTTTCAATTTAACATCAATCAATTCGTCATTTGCAATAAAAGGACGCAGTACAAAGCTATAAATCATCTAAAAACTACAGTTATATTGTTCGTGGTTCTGCAAATTGGATTCAACCCACAAAATATATACTACAAAATATATAAAATAATATCTTCAATTGTGACGAAAATAAATATAATTTTTTTATCAAAAGTGTATTAAATGAGTACAAAACTGCATAAATGTAATGATGTATTATGTAATGACATATATTATGTACTACCTACCACCTTTTATAATAATATAATATCTTTTAGTTGCTGTAAAATTTCAGTTTGAGTTAATTATTAATTTCTAGATACACAATATAATATTATAATGAGGAAATCTATAATTGGTTTCTCAGTTAAGTAAATTATACATGTATAAATTAATCAAGATTTAAACTGTTGATTTCCCTAAAATAAATAAAAAGATTAAAGAATGAGTTAACTACACTACTGCGAAAAAAATAGTTTTCTCCACATCACAGCGCCCTTGAGGCGATTTTTCACAAAAACGGCGCTATATAAATCGTCCAAATATTATTATTTTACAAATTATCCCAAGCTGTACTGGTTTATCAGCAATAACTTATGCTTGTGAGAAATATTATATAAATTAAATTATATAAATTAAAAAGTAAAATATAATCCGAAAAGTATTATTATAGTATTTTAGTAAATCCTACACATAACATTTTGAAATCGACAATCTTCTACTATGTAACAACATAAGGATAATTAAAAAAACTTTTCCTTAACCCACATAATCAACTCAGGTATATCTCATATAAATCGCTATAGTAAGCAACATGACTCAAACTAGGAAGTTCAATCTACCCCTCCCCCTATATATTCGCGTCCTTAGCCTTTTAATCCTTATCCTATATTTCTCCTCCCCCCCTCACATAATGCAACTAAAAATGAACTAATTAAGTAAACACCTTTATAATGTCACACATTAATTTACTATTATTATCTGTGGAAAGTTTATAATTGGCATAATTAACCATTTTATAATTGTATTATTGTGTAATTTATGATTTGCTGTCAACTTTCCCAAATATAAATAAAATAAAATAAAAAAAATAAAATACCTATCGGAGAGTATCATAAAATTTTGCTTTTGTTTTCAAAATACGCTCATTACAGAACATATTATATATTATAGTTCCCAATTATGTCATCTGCGTGCGAACTGTGCCTTAATTTCTCTAAATAAACAATAACAGTGTTAATCTCTAGTGACCCTCCAGGTAAGTATGGTCTTGTATATATTTTCTGCCTGTACAGTACATTTTTACAACAGCGTCGCGTTCATTGGTCAAATCATTGCACATATAGTTTCGTATCGGTGATCGATGAACCGGTGGATGCAAGTTTTAGCCATAAGTTGTTGTAGTGGTTTGTCTAGTTTATAGTTAGAAATAAGATTGTATAAACGTATTATAAATTTGTACAGCGCCCTTGAGGTGATTTTTCACAAAAACGGCGCTATACAAGCCATCCAAATATTATGATTATTATTTCGAAACGTTTTTTTATTTATTTTTTAATATTTCACAAATTATAGGCTTATTTCTAATAGTAACTTTTGAAAACATGTTCTTTCACCTTTAAAAAAAGTTTTTAGTTTTATTACATTCCTAAATATTCCATTTATTTAGATTCTATTGCATAGCGGAATTTTTGAGACTTTCTAACAGAATAAGCCCGAAGCCTGAAGGGTTAAAATTGAATCATGTCAAAATTATACTCGTGTCGGTTGGATCTAATTCTCTTCAAAATACTTTCCTATGCACATGGATTACCGAATGAAAATTGATGTTAACTTTTTTAGCAGCCTAAATAAATACATAAACCTAGTAGGATGATAATCCGATAATAATTATCAGTACAGATAAAATGTGATGTTACCATGTTCAAAATTTACATAATCACATATTATAAAGCACCCACCCAAAAGACGGTATCAAAATTCTAATATTATTACATTTATTTGTCTGCAGATATCTAGGGTCAACCTTAAAAATATATATTTTAAGACACCTAGAAGCTTTATTTGCAAAAAAAATATTATTAATTTAGAAATTAAATTTCAAATAAAAAAGGATAGGTAATATAAATTAAAGTGTAATGATTATGGACTATTTTATATAAGTAAAACTTCGAGAAACTTTGAAATAAGGATTAAGGAACATAAGAGGTGTTAAACAAAAAGAGTTGAGTTTGGCAATCATTTATTGCCGACGAGTCACACTTTTGACTTTAATGTGAAAAAAATCTATTCAAAACAAGTCAGTACCAGTGGCGTGTTAAAAAGAATAGTTAAATATATTCCGGCAGACACATGAAATACAAAACAGCGCAGTCAAAGTCAATTTAGCTAACAAGGGCGCAGCAGACAGACTGTGGCAATAAAGACGTAGAAATGCTTTATTAAAGCAATAATCACACATTATGGGGGTGGGCGTCTAGCGCATAGGGGAGCCAACATTCTACTACTACTACTATTATCTTCAACATTACCATGACGTACAAATTGCTATATTAGTGATCGAAATGCTACGTATTTATGTAGTTGATTATAGCTATTAAACCTCGCGTTGGAGAGGTGATAATGGTTTGACAGAGCATTTAAGATAGAAGATTTTTTATTTAAAACAACAGTTATTATAAATATACATTAGGTACATATGGTATTATAAATATATGTACATTAGGTACATATGGTAGTATAAGTATGCATTAGGTACATATACATACATAGGATTTCTGTGGTGTGGCTGAGGGCCAGCCATGTAGAGCCAATGTAAAAAAAATATGATTTTCTGAAGCTAATGTAAAAAAAAGATGATTTATGATTTTATGTCCTCAACAAATTAAATCTTATCTAAAAAGCAAAAGTTATTTTCTGCCCTAGCAAAAACCTCTCGATTGGTGAGCTCTGGCTTTGTGCAACTTGCATAATATCTGTCGAATCTGATGATTATGGACACTGCAACGCTGTCCGAAACGTTGGCTAAAGAAGGAGGTAGCGCAACACGGCAAAACACCCCAAAAACAAATAACGAAAAACCATAATATAGGTATGTTCATAGATCAGGAATATTCATAACATTATCTAACATCAATTTAATCGGTATCAATAAGTATCAATAATTATCGCTGTGAATATTCACAAAAAAAATATCACAATCAATTTAAATAAAAACAATAATCCTTAAATGCAGACGAAAATATATTATCGTATCACTCGAGATCATTTATAACTGTGAGATTTACGTACGTTATTTAATTCCAGTTTTCAATAAATTATTCGTAAATATGCGTACTTAAGACAAAAGACACGTTTCAACAGCGATGACGATCGTTTGATTGATGGGCTGGGAAGAAAATGCGATGAATTTCAATATGTGGCAATTAAGGCTTTCGAAATTTAATTTTAATTTGAGCGGGACGCGTCTCAGTACGGATCTCGCATACAAATTGCAGATTAAGTTAACAGGCTCAACATAAGAGAGGTGCGGTAGGCCGGGACAAGTAGAACTAAAACAGAACGCAGATCTACAGAATCACAAATACCTACCATACCAAGGGTTGCCGCATGGCAACAGAACGAATCGAATCAACTTTTGCCGAAATAAAATCGGATTACAAATAATTTATTGTTTGTGGATAACGGAGCGGTGTCCAAGTTGTATCGGATTTTTAATATATATTATGTATTTTCAAGCGAAAATATTTATTTTATGTGGGATAGATTAATTCGATCGGTTAAAGGCGTTATTAAAGTGAAAACTTCTTTAGCACCCTTGTGATTTGAAACTCGATGAAACGAAAAATAACGACACTAAAAAGACTCTAACCATACACTTACAGGATTTAGCCTGCGAGAGAATGATAGTATAATCGGTCACCTCTTTGTGCGGTGCTTCCTAGCCTATCGGTCTCCTCTTAGTGTGGTGCTTCGTAGCCATTCCATTATTTTCTATTACAGTTTTTTCACTTCTACCGCGTATGAATTGAACACTCTGATTTTCACAAAATTATGAAGTGACACATTAGAAGTAGGTACAGAGTAAGGATTTGTTTTATATTTCAATCATTTTAAGCGTGTTGCTGATGTTAGAAACATTAAAAAAATAATAATATAACAAAATATATAATTAGTCATTGAACAAAAATAATTAAGACAAAATTTATTATTAGTACTCAAACCAAGGATAACATCAAAAGACTCCAGGAAAAAACCAAATCTTACGAATTACTAAAGTTAACATAAATGGGTTGACTGCATGTGGACGAGCAAAATAGCCTAATAAATAGTTTATTGGACGAGATTTTTTTTGCCACCAGCAAAAATAATATAGTAAAAAAAATATTTCAAATGGTTTGTAAGTTACCTACTATTTGTTCATCTTAAATTATTTTTGTGCACTCCTGCCACCCACATCATGCCTCCTGCTTCCTACCTCAAACTCCCTGGCTCTTGGTCTTCTACCACATGCCTTCTATATATAATTTGTATCTTGGCTGCCTTAGCAGATAGAAAATTTTATTAGAGGATATTAATATATTACCAACATGAAGCCAAAAAAGTATACTTTCGCATGTACAAGTATCATAAAATGGAGAACTTTGCAAATTACAGACTACAAACTTTCATAGTTATCAAACTTACATATTTACAAAAGCAAACACTTAATGCACTCCTTATAAAACATACTTGATATTCGAAATTTGCAGAATGGTGCACAAGTCATAACAACTCATTTAACAAAAGTAATCAACGAAGTCCTTTTCAATTTGCTTAGTTTCAACGAGCTCTGAAGGGTCCACTCCAAGAGTCTGACTCTACTGGTACCTACTACCTACCCAACAGTTAGTATATTCGCAATGGCTAGGGAAGGGTAGGTACCCCTCCCTTTCAAGCAGTGAAGGGTAGAAGTTCGTGTTCCGGTCTGCATTTTAGGATGAAATGACCCTTGTATGATATGCGGGTTTCAGACACACGCCACCCTTATGCTATGGTGGCTCGGGAGATAAAATCAAATAGGACATTAAAATTAACAAACTGACTAAACGCGAAAGGCATTTGCACAGCTAATAAATAATAATGAAATACGTGTCCCTCGCACAGAATCTGATAAAAAGAGTTTTAAATTTATGACGTCAATTTACCAACTTAATAGAAACATCCATAGTGGTGGTGAAAACTAACCATGTAGCTAGACATGAATGACAATGAAATAAAGTGATTAAATTGTCATCTCGAAAGTCATAGTAACATTTATTACGTATTAACTTTAAAATATTACTATTCTTGAAACTGACAATATTCATGGCGGAACTCCATTAAATCTTACTAATATTATAAACGCGAAAGTTTGTATGGATGAATGTGTGTTTGTTACTCTTTAACGCAAAAACTACTGAATGGATTTTAATGAAATACAAATAACAATAATATTCATACATCAGAATTACATATATCTAGGCTATAATTTATAAAGCTAGCTAGGAAGATGACGCGGGAGGGGAACGGGGACACACGGGAAAAGTGATTCAAGGAGAAACAATGTATTTCTTTGAATATGGCATTGTAACGCATGCCGGGAACCAGCTAGTAATATAATAAAACAAACATGAAACTTATTTCCACTTTAATTTATTTGACCGTAACCGGTTTCAGCTTCTTAAAGCCATCTTCAGACTGATACAAATTATTCTTAATCTACGTTTTTTATAGATAACATATTGGGAATGGAGGAGTGGGGTGGTCTACAAGGATTTTATTCAATTACGAGTATATTGGTTTTCTTACATTCGTTACTAAGTCGTCTTTGACTGTCGAATTTCTAATTATTTTGGTTATTCCCAGTAGGTTTAATTACCTCGGGTTGTAGCTTACTTCGATATATTATTTAGGGAATACCTCACAAACAGGTTACGGTCAAATAAATTAAAGTGGAAATGAGTTCCATATTTGTTTTATTATATTATAGTAACTTTATAAATCATGTTTATCTGTTCTTGTACAAATGAGCATCACTTGTGACGTTGTGACAGACGTTATAGATTAAAATAAAATAATAATACGCATTGCTTGGCAGCATTCAAATTTGGGATAAGAATAACTGAAGGTTTGTTTGGTGGTACGAGTATAATAGATTTGTGTATTAAAAACAAAAGTAGTGTGTATGATAATCTATGACGAGCTTCGTGACAGAGAGATGAGATCCTTGGCTCAGAAGTACTTGCACTTAGTTCAAAATTGGCCAGTCTTGGCACCAACCAAAAAGACAGCCATTCAGAAGAGTTAAGTTGCTTGAAATTGCGTTAACTAAGTTTACTAGTTATGTAGGTATATTTTTCTTAGGTTTTCTTCCCGTCCTCCAATCCTACCCACATTTTCATTTTACTCACAGTATTACAGAGAATTTAACCCTTCAGTCGTCGACCATGTTTTGTCAAAGGGTCAAAATATTTCCGTTTAGCAAATAAAACCTAATACTTAAATAAAATATTTCTGAATGTATCCAAAAACTAAAAACTGTATTGTAAAGGAGATAAAATACGCTTTAAAATTTTATAATTCGAAATGAAGATATAATTTTTAAATATAAAATTTTTGCATGCCAACATAAAAAAGTTTTAAAAATGGATTACCTTACGTTTTTTCTAACTAAAATTACTGATAACGAAAAAAAACAAAAACACATACATAATTTATTAGAAAAATGTGTTATAATCTTTATAGTCGACTCACTTTTTGGTCTTTGGTATAAAAATAATTAATAAAAAATTCTTGAAGTTTTTTGTTCAAATAGTCGTCAGAAATTTTGGAATCATAAAGATGTACATTTTATTTTTTTGCGGTCAACTTTTAGATTTGAATAAAAAACGAGGTATTTTCTCTTTCTTACACCGTTTAGATCATATTTCTAACCGTGAAAGTAAGGGAGACACAATGATTTCTATGAGCTGTTGCGAAAACCGAAGAAATAGACATGACGGGTTAAAAATTAATCGGGAGACAGTCCCACTAGCTCTGAGCAGTGCAATTTATAGCTTCACATTGAGTGACTGAATTTATACTAGTTATTTAAGCGTTTGTCAAGTTTCTTTGGAAACCTGAAGGCTCGTTACCATTTATATTCACCTCCAAAACCGCATATATCTCCAAATAATGCAGAAAATGATAATATTATTTCGTGTCTGGAATTCAACAATCCCGAAATGAATAACGAAAAACCAAAGCACTTAACGGATATATTCCCAAACATATTTCGCCCCAGGCATTATGTCGCACGACATATTATTGCGGAAAATTTTCATTTTACCGCAATAAGAAACCACTCTTAAACAAAGAAATTACACCACCGCATAAAAAGAGACGTAGCACGAAATTTATTTGAATATAAACGGTATAAATATACCATAAACACTGATTAAAATTGAGAAGTAACACCAGAGATACAATTACAATCTATAGTATAAATAAAATTAATATTGATTAAAAGAAATTGATAGAATACCCCTCTTGTACTTACTTCCGTGCAGTTAAATAGATCATCATGGCACATCTGCATGTCTATTAGTAACTTCATGTAACCTAGGTACAAGCGAGCGTTTCGTATACTGAGTCCTCTTATTGTTGCATTTAAACAGGATTTTAGAACGAGTGACTCTTATGGAAATTTGAAATTCAATAAGCTTAGTCGAATCAGGACTATCTATTCCACCATTTACAATTTTGAACATAAATATTAAGTCGGATATAATTCTTCGATCTGAGAGTCTTAATAAATTTGATTCTTTCATCAAGTAATTGTAGTTTATGTTTTTATTGGGAATACCGAGTTTAAAATTAATATGTCATAGAAATTTTTGTTGAATTTTTGCGATTGAATCTGAATGTATTTTAAAATGGGGGGACCAGAGCGAGGAGTTATATTCAACATGACTACGTAACAATTTTTTTAGTGTTGAAATATTCCTAAAACCTTTAGCATTTCGAAGAATGAAGCCAATCTATCTATGTCATTTCAAAGCAAATGAAATGGAAGGACTCTTAAGTAGGTGCCACGTTACTTGTTCATGTCCTTGGATCCTTGCGAATTTGATATAACGTCAGGTTAGCTCTATTAGCATTCCCTCGTCATTTTTCTTCCAGGGCCTCCCAAGTTAATCCCCTTTTTCACAGTCCGCTGTGAACTGCGCTATGCAATATGAATTATTATTGGACCCCAACGTACAGTATCTATATATATATATATATATATACATACATACAAATATATTATAATATTCAGTACACCAGGGAGTAGAATGCTGTGTTCAACTTTTAAAGCATGATGAATTGAATTAAATTATTAATATTAGATTATTTACTCAGAAATACGAATTCATGGGGTGAGGCTTGTCTAGGTCTAGGCGGCACATGTGTTTGCCCACTTACTTCTTGGCGGGCCAGATCGGGAGGGACTGTTTGAGGGAGACCTTTTTACCTCTCTAGTAGGACTCTTTCGATCCGTTGCCTTGTACCGAAGTTGTTTTAATTTGGGAGGTGGGTATGGGTACCACCGCTCCGGGAACCATTTATCGGATAACCAACACCCCTGCCATAGGTCGCCCCAAATGGTTCACTACGTTTGGTGATTTAACAGGAGTGCCCGGGTTTATGGGGTGAGGTTTGTCTAGGTCTTGGCGGCCAATGTATTTGCCCACCTACAGCGTGGCGGGCTGGATCGGGAGACATTGGTTGAGGAAACCTAACCTAGGCCTCTCCAGCCGGACTCTCTCGATCCATCGCATTACACCGCAGTAGGAGGGACGGATTTACACGTCCATCACTCCTGGACACATTGACGCCCAGATTCCTACCCTCCCTTCATACCTTTTTCCTTCCCAAAACTTCCTCGCCCTCATTTCCATAAAAAGACCCCCCACACATCATCCCCAAATATGACATAGGCCCTAAGGGATTTTTTTTCTTAGGTTCTCCTGTGTGGAGCTAATATAAAAGTGATAGGAACGGATTCATACGTCCGTCACTCTTGGACACATAGAACCAGATTCCTACCCATCCTCATACCTTTTTCCTTCCCAGAACTTCCTCGCCTCTATTTTCCTAAAAAGACCTTCCACCCAGCATCCCCAAAAATGACATAGACCCCGAGGGAAATTGATTTCCTCGGTACCGTCTGTGTGGAGCTACTGTAAATGTTAATATTTTTAATTCTAGAAGAGTAAATTCAGGATTAAAAACTATTCTGTTTGAAACAGTCTGAAGAAGCCCATAGATACACAATAAGACAAATAATCAAAAATAAAACATATTAAGTTCTTGTAAATAATATTCAAAATTAAAAAAAAAAAACTCGTTTCATTTCAAAATAAAGTTGGTATTTCATACTACGTCATTGTATTAGACCCTGCTAAAATACAATGGGGTGGTTTTGTGCACGAAACCCCTCGCAGATTATTCCTTATTATACCTAATACACCGCAGTGCCTTTGCAGTGAAGAATAACGCAAGTAACGGCCGTGATGCTAATATTAAGCGGAGATTTAATCGCAATCCATTTTTCTTCATTATTCGATAAAGTTATTTCTCATTTTATTATCTTCTGCTATTAGAAGGTGACTAGTGACTATGATTAATACAATCTGTACTGTGTAGTAACTACTTGGAACTAGACTTGTAACACTCGCGCAAGTGTAGGGTCTTCGGCTACTTTGTCTTCCACCCGTTTTCATCAATTAGTGTGAATATCCGCGAACTAACTGACTATCACGCCGTTTCTCCGCAGGGGTAGGCAGAGAGGACGTACCGCCAAACAACTCACTCAAATTCATACATCGTCTCATATGTACAATTCTAATATTCTGACTCTTGATATGGCCCGATTCAAGTATCTTATTCACTTGATCGAGCTGTGTATTCCTTGAGCTTCCCCGACTTCTACCATTCACATTTGCCGGATATATTCCCCTTACACTCCTTTCTTCGTTAATTCGCTCTACATGCCCAAATCATCTGAGGGTTACTTTCTTAACAGCAGCCTTGCATTCTTTGCGGATCTCCACGTTTCTCTTACGATCATACATGGTTTTATCGCACATACGCCTCAGGGATCTCATTTATACAGCATTAAGCAAGCATCTCTCAAATATTTTTAAACAAAAAATACACATTTCGAATGATTATACGAAAAGTGTATTTTAAAAAATTATTTTGGTACCTACTGTATATCTTGTGTGATATGAATTATCTTCAGTTCCAAGTTTTAGTAATATTAATAAAAAAGTTCATTAAACTTAAATAATACGCATAACACAGGAATAAACTCAAGCCAACGATTACATAAATCTACTAACTTTGCAAGGATTTCTACCAGCTATTACAGTCCCCACTCGTGTATCTGAGTTATCCGCCAGTTGCATAGACCACGTTTTTGCCAAATGCAAACTAAATATCAATTCTCTAGTATATCAATGCACTGTTACAGACCACTATGCTACTATCACCTCCATTTCCAACATAAACAACTAAAGAAAATTTCATATGATACTCTCTTCAAACTGGTTTCCGAGGAAAACTGGTCAAATTTTTATAAACTTAGTGACCCAAACTTAGCCTGTGAATCTCTCATCGACATCCTTCTTAAACACCTAAAAAATGCTACATCCAACATAAAAAACAACCAAAGTAGACGTGAAATTAAACTAAAACCTTGGATAACAAATGGCATTTTACATTGCATTCGTAAGCGTGACAAACTTCATAAATATTGTAAAAATAATCCTACTGACTATGAATCTCTCTTATTTTATATACGTTACAGAAATACTTGTAAAAAAATAGCCTGTACGGCCAGAGAAGACTATTATAGGAAACAGATAGAGGAAGCTGCTAATGACAATAAACAAATCTGGAATATCGTCAAAGAAATATGCTACACCGAAAAAGTGACCACACCTATTAACAAGATCACCATCGCAGATAAAACATTTAATGCAACTGAAAACTCTGAAACAATCACAAATCATTTCAACCAATTCTTCTCCACTATCGGATCAGACCTAGCAAATAATATTCTAAATAAAACTAAAGCTTCTGAAGATAGCCTTGCAAACAATATCTCTCTAGATAATATGAGTTATAACCCTTTCATTCTCACTCCAACAACAGAACAAGAAATCGATGAAATCATCACTTCACTCAAAAATACACACTCCACGGGAATTGACAATATATCCACTAAACTAATTAAACACCTTAAACCAATCATCACTAAACCCCTTGAACATATTATGAATCTAAGTTTTCGAACTGGGCTTTTCCCAAACACCCTAAAACATTCAACAATTATTCCTGTCTTTAAATCAGGGGACAGATCATCCGTGAATAACTATAGGCCAATATCCTTGCTGAGTCCGATCTCAAAAATAATTGAAAAAACGGTAAAACGAAGACTCTACAAATTTCTTGAAGACAATAAAATCCTGTCAAGAAATCAATACGGCTTCAGTAAAGGTCGTAGTGCCTCAGATGCAATTGCAGCTTTTACTAAATTAATATCCGATAACCTCGATAAAGGTCGCAAAACCCTCGCTGTTTTCTTGGATCTAGCAAAAGCCTTTGATACTGTATCTCACCGCATACTTCTGAAAAAACTCCTGCAGATAGGAATAAAAGGAATTCCGCTTGAATGGTTTGAGAGCTATCTAACAAACAGATCCCAGTCAACTATTATCAATTCCGCTAAAGAATACAGAAGTTCAAGTTTACAAATCACGTATGGAGTGCCCCAAGGCAGTGTATTAGGCCCACTTCACTTTCTAATATACATTAACTCTTTATGCAATTTGAATACTGGTGGCACTATAATATCCTTCGCTGATGACACGGTTATCGTATTTGAAGGTGAAAATTTGAATTCAACCTTTGAAAAAGCAAACTAAGGCATAAATGTAGTAAAACACTGGTTAGATTCCAACCTCCTCACTCTTCTTAATATTGATAAAACAAAATACCTACTTTTTTCTATACGGAAACCAAATCTCCCCCAAAACTATCATAAACTTACCATACATTCATGCTCACAGAACCCTAACACGCCTATATCACTTCACAAGAATTGCTCATGCGATGACCTAAAAACATCAAACGAAATTAAGTACTTAGGGGTTATTATTGACGATCAACTGCGTTGGGAGGCACACATCAATTCTGCAACAAAAAGGCTTCGCAAATTATGCTACATTTTCTACTCTCTCAGATCTATTCTTAACCTACAAACACTGAGATGTGTTTACTTTGCACTTTTCCAATCAATTGCTACATATGGTATTGTGGGATGGGGAGGGTGTGCTATGTCAATTCTTTATCCCATGGTCTTAATTCAAAAACTTCTGCTAAGAATAATATTCAAATGTAACCCATCACACCCATCAGAGCCACTTTTTAAAAAACTCACAGTGCTAGACATCCGACAACTATATATAAAGACAATTCTCACATTCTTATGGAAAAATGATTTGATGGAGAAAACACAAAAAAAAATTCACACTCGGTACTCTTCACACCTAAAATGCATAATTCCTACAACTAAAACAACTTTTGCACAGCGACAGTTCTCCTATATTGCCCCCAAAATGTTTAACTTACTGAGTATTGATACAGGGAAATCGAAAACTGACAAGCTTTATATCATAAATGTACAGGATTGATTATTTACAAAGGGGAGGAACTATTTTAAAGAATGCCTGAAGTCAACAAATTAAGTTAATTTGTCTTATTATTATTATTTTTAATTTTATTTTATTTTATTTTATATTCAAATTAAAAAAAAAAAAAAAAAAACCTTTTGATAATGATCATATTAATATTTGGATGAATTATTTTCAACATCTCAACAAGAAGAGTTATTCATTTATTTATCTATCTATCATGTATTTATGTACCTATTTCATTTAAGCGAAAAAGCAGCCAACAATAAGAATGGTTTATTGCTTTTACTATCTACTTAATTGCAAAATCACTTAAAGAATTCGTTGTTATACAAAAATATTGTACCTAACTAAACTATGTATTAACCAATAACAATTCTTACATTTATATAATTATATATTCACAATTCGACTACCATAATACGGGCATGTGCCTAGCGTGGTAGTCGAATCACTGTAAAACTGTACACAAATTATATAATGAATAAAGAAAAGGAAAAAAAAAAAAAAAAAAAACTCAAGAGCCAACAACCGAAATAATTACGATAAATGTTTGTATTTGGAGATATACGAGTATTTTACTTAACGTGCCCAGTTTTAGCAATATTCAAATGTTTCATAAGACACACAAAAATGATACTATTATAAGAAGCTCTCATTCGTACCCAGTAGTGAAAAATTGTCCGATTTTGCATCGAAGCTTAGCTACAAAAAAGTTATTTTATATTAGAGGCTTTTAACTTTTCAGTTGCAAAGTAGATTCACAATGCTAACTAATAAATACTTTTTTAACCACTCGGACACATAAGCTTGTTTTTAACGATAATATAACATTACCAGACATATGTATGACGTATCAGGCGTACCGGTATTAAAGAATTAAATATCTATATTTACTCACAACCATGTACACATGTACAAGGTTGATCATTAAATAATTTTCTCTCAATCACGAATATAAAAAAAATAGTTGGAACTGATATTTATCTAAAGAAAAACCGACAAGCTGCATTGAAGTTTTCATTTCGTATAACTCGAAGCGCTCGAGAAAAGGCGCATGCAAACTATACACTAATTTCGCCTAGTAAAACTAAGCGATACGGGCCATTCCGATAAATAACCCTAAAACGTTACATTCCGGAGCTTTTTATTCCCCGCCTCGGCGCCGCCGCGGGGATTACACATACTCGTGCATATTTAAAAATAAATCAAACAACGGCGGCGAAAATAGCCCCGACCGGAATCCGGAAATGTCCGGGAATAGAGCGGCGCGACGCTATGCCCGTTGCCGCAATGCAGCGGCAGCGAGCAATCAGAATCAACCAACAGGTGCCGGCCGCGCCCCGACGCCGCGCCGCGACGCATTGTGCCGGATGGACGCCGACACTAGACACTACACACCACACGGTGTGCTATACACATTAGACTCCTCTGCCAGCTCATTAATGAAATAATAATAGTTGACTAATTTTTATTACTTACGCAATTACGTGAAAAAGCAGTTCCAGAAATAATTTTAAAGATACAACAGTCATCCCTATTGGATGGCGTACAATTTTACAATCAGTGCTGGGATATGATAATAGCGTTAACACTGACTAATTTCTATAGCGCCATTTTTATGAGGGGATAATAATACTTCTTCAATAATCGTAAATTGACCTTGTGATGTCATTTTAATTAAATGGATATAAATAACTTACCAACTGTTTCTTCGCCAGGTTAAAGTATAATGAAATTTAACAAATATAAGAATACACAAACAAGTATAGATAAATAAGTAAGTATAGAGAAAAACACATTACAATGAATGGTTATTTATCAGTTATTAGGAATTATAAAAAACAAATTATACAAAATAAATAATATTATTATATAATAAATAATTTATGCTGCATTTTTAAAACTTTTATAAATTAATACAAAATAATCAGAGAGTAAACAAGAAGTCTAACGAAGTTGAAATGGCCTGGACTTATTTTCAGATAAAAAAGTAATATTGTATGCAAGTAGGAATCTTCAACGGCTTTTTGCTAAGCACGTATAAGTATGTCGTATTTTGTTATTGCCACATGCTTCAATTCCAATTCCAATTTGGTAGGCGGGTATGGGTACCGCCGCCCCGGGAACCATTTATTGGATAACCAACACCTCTGCCGTAGATCACCCCAAGTGGTTAGCTACGTTTGGTGACTTAGCAGGGGTGCCCGGGTTCATGGGGTGAGGTTTGTCCAGGTCTTAGCAACGGATGCGTCTGCCCACCTGCTGCATGGCGGACCGGATCAAGGGAGACTGATTGAGGGAGGCGTTTTGACCATTCCAGCCGGACTCTCGACCCGTCACCGTGTACTGCAGTTAGAGGGATGGATTGATACGTCCGTCACTCCTGGATATACTGTCCCCCAGATTCCTATCCACCTCTCATACCTTTTTTCCTTCCCAGAACTTCCTATCCTTCCCCTCCTTAAAAAGACCCTCCACATAGCATCCCCTAAGATGACATAGGCCCTGAGGGAAATTATTTTCCTTAGGGCCTCCTGTGTGGGTCTAACGTAAAAAAATGCTTCTTCTGAGATTCGAAATTATTGTTGTAAAAATATTTTTACAGCGGATTTTCACTCAAGATGCCTTCAGATATATAAGTATATCGACTTTGGTTGTACGGCCGTATATCCTCTTTGCACACTTACTTGAAGAAAAAATCTTCTAAAGGTTCAGGCCGGACCAATTGTCCGCCGGACGAACTGTCGGCCGGACGAACCGTCCGCCGGATGAACTGTCCGCCGGACGAACTGTCGGCCGGACGAACTGTCGGCCGGACGAACTGTCGGCCGGACCAACTGTCGCCGGACATACTGTCGCCATACCAATTGTCGCCGGACCAACTGTCATGGAACCGATAAAACATAGACAGCAGGTACCATAGGTTAGCCAGGAAGCTGGGTTCCCAACACAATTATTTATTTACTAGCTTTTGCCCCCGGCTTCGCTCGCATATTCCCCCCCCCCCCACCCCCGCACTACCCCACCCCCCTTCCCCTTCCCCAATCAATCAATAATCAACTACGCGCCGTTTCGCATTCATAATAGTAGGTCAAAATGTAGATTAGTACGTACCTACTTTATACTAAATATTAATATTAGAATACTCGTATTTGAATTTTTGCTATCAAAGAAATCTCCACAGTAACCTAAACAAATAACAAAATGACAGCCCACGTCAAACATTGACTTAGCAACACGCTTTGCCAATAAACGTATAATAAATAATTTCATAACGCCACAGCTTATTTATAACGCCAGAGCTTACCAATATATATACTTAGCCTATTTTACTCGCAAATAATGTAGCTTTCGATTAGTGAAATATTTTTTAAATTCCATTCGGTATTTGTTGCTTGAAAGAGTAACGAACACTCATCCATACAAACTTTCGCCTTTATAATAATATCTATAAGATAAGATGTAAATAACTTTCTGAAGAGATGTGAATTTACTTGTTGATTTGGAAGTCTACTCTGAGCATTAGGGTCTGAAAATCCGAAAGCGCATTATTAGAATTTTGAATACGGAGTCAACTTTGGTTCCCTCAACCTTCCGATAGTTGACGACGATGCTGATCTACGAATTGATCTATCAATAATTATTTAATACCCAGTCAATAAACACCTCGGAAGACTTTGTTCTAAGACAACAAATTGAACATTATGGTTGAAAAGCGGACCATAGAAATCGATTAATTTAATAAAAACCAACATCGTATGTTGAACTAAAAAATATCAAAATACATCTTTACAAAAATAATTGTAACATCTGCGATATCCTTTCGTAACATCAACTTGTCACTTATCTACTATTTTAGCGAGTTGAATCTTAATTGAATTTTGCGAGACAGAGCTATTTTTACATTAACTACACACGCAGGAGACCCTGAGGAAAATAATTTCTCTCAGGGCCTTTGTCATTTTTAGGGATGCTGTGTGCAAAGGTCTTTTTGAGGAGAGGAAGGGGTGAACGTGGCGGACAGGAGTGCAATCTTGCCGTTGAACAGAATTAATCGGGATATCGACATATTTAGCGCTAGTAACTAAAGCTGCCTTTAAAAGGGAAGCTCTATTAATGCTTGCATAGTTTGTATGTTTACCACTTATGTTTAATGTAATACTCCTTATTTTAAAAACGTATTAAAAAGTGAAAATTTGTTATGTTTTTGAAAGAATAAATAAATTGAATTGAATTGAACATGGGTCTCGACGAGACCCATATTGTAAGAGGGAGGAAACACAGACGCATGCAAATTGTTCCACAGCTTGTTGAACTCAATAAAGAGTCGTCAGAAACGACCCGTTCTCGCGTGACAAATGTCAACCAGGCACAAATGTTGGGAGCGGGTTTGACGTGTTTCTAGACTACTCACTGCTGCCGAAGTGATCAATGGTGCTAGTTTCTTGGAGCATCCTTCATTGTAATACCGGTAGAACCTAGACAGCAAACCTAGCTGACGAGAGCTGCTTTAAAGATTGCAATCCATTTATTAAGATAGGAGAATCTATTAACACCCCGTTTCTGCACAGAGTCAAGGGTTTTTCAGGCACTTTGGGGCTCCAGACCAGAGGTGGCAGCCAAATTCCATATTGAGGCGCACTTGCGATATGTACAGGGTAAGCAGTTGTGTTCTATTAAAGATTCGCGGGCCCTGGGCACTACGCCCAGCCTCTGAGAGGCTAACTTGACTCTGGCATCGAATGGAGCCCCCCTGCCTGAGCTAGTCACTTTGAGTTAAAAGCAATTCTTGTCATCTACTGTGTTCGATAATTCTTATTATATATAGACGAGCTTCACTCAAAAATTTCAGAATCATAATATAACGAGAGATTTTACAATGCGCAGAACGTATATTTTGTGAACTTTGTCTGGAATCGAACCCGAAACCACTGGCACAGAGTCAATATTCTTAACACTACGAAAAGATCTCTATGACGACATGGCGATTGTCAGAGGCATTTCTAATACCTAAACAAAGAAGCTTATGCTACAAATATTGTTGAAAAGAGAGCAATAAAACAGAAAAAAGAAAGTCAATAATAAAAAAGTTAAATAAATATTATCACACAATAATTAGTCATCAATGTCATCAACAATAATATTGTTCACGACTAATTATGTTGATAACATATTATGGTAAATACATAGATAATAGTGGGGAAAACGAAAGAGAAACGCCTACCCATAGTATTTTTGTTTCGCCTTTAGTGATATGTTACCTATTCGAAAATATTCAGAAATCTGATGACTCACAAGACAATGCCGATTTTCATTTCCTAGATAAAGTCCAAGTCAAATTTTGTACTTATTGAATATACAGAATGCGGCAGCATAACTTCCTTTTTTAAATTGCGCGCCATTCAGTTGGTTGATGTCGTAGTGCCGCGCTAGGTGATCTCGTTCGAGAGGCGGAACTATAAAGTTACGCTGCCGCACCATGTATATCGTTTTAGTATTCTTAAAATAAATTTCTAAAGTAAATTTGTAATCTTCTTTAAAAATGTACGACGTTTTTAATCATTTATTTATTTATTAATTTTCAACGCCCTGGTGGGCTTTTACATTACATGTTTATAATACAGAGACAGGTTTTTAAAGACAAAAGATAAACTATAAAAAATAACTAGTACACGTCATAAAGAGTATACACATAAATTAAGGAAAGATAATACATTACAATAATGGAGAAAGTTTCTAAGTTGTAAGTTGTAAATACATGACAAAATGCAAGATACATAAAAATAAAATGGTAACAAGTTTTTACATTGTGTATTAATATAGAATTATACGAATAAATGCATTAGCCCCTATGTGATGCCCCTTAAATATCAAAATATTCTACATAAAAGTGTCGTTCAGGTATTTCTTAAATAATGGTAAACTTGTGTTAAATACATCGATATTAGAGGTGAATTTGTTTCCTAATGTGTGAAGTCGAGAAATAGGTGCATGTATATGGTAGTTCGTCCCAGAATTATTGTTGCAGAATAATACGTTTTGCCTTGTTGCTCGATTGGGTACCCTGAAATCGATGAGATGCAGGAGTTCGCAACAATCTAATTCAGAATGAATAATTTTAAACAAAAAAGTTAGGTCATTTATTTTTCTTCTGTTTTCTAGGGAATGCAATTTAAGTGTATTTAGTAAGGATGTGTAGTTAATGTGTTGAATAGGTATGTGTAACTTGAAGTTAATAAATCTTAAAAATTTGTGCTGCACTCTTTCGATATTTTTTATATGAATTTGATAATATGGGGACCAAACTATGGAATTGTATTCCAACAAGCTGCGTACGAGTGACAAATATACGATTTTTATAACTTCTAACGAGTTAAAGTCTTTGATTGTTCTAATTATAAATCCTAGTGTTTTCATGCCTTTGTTGGTTATTTGTTGTATGTGATTTATAAAATTTAATTGCGTGTCAAACACAACTCCAAGATCTCTAATTTCATTGACTTTTTCTAAGATTTTGTTATCTATTGTGTATTTGAAAGATAGTGGGGTTAGTGTCTTACATTTATCGATATTGAGGAACAAGTTATTTGTGACACACCAATTTTGTAATTTGTCGATGTTTGACTGTAGGATTAGGCAGTCACCTATATTGGATATTTCTTTGTATAATTTGATGTCATCGGCAAAAAGCAGAACTTCTACATCGTTGAAACAGCTTATGATATCATTTATGAATATTAAGAAAAGGATGGGGCCGAGATGACTCCCTTGCGGTAGACCACTAGTTGCATATAATAACTTAGATAAAGAATGTTTAATTTTAACAAATAAGATTCTGTTAGACAAATAATTTGAGAACCAATCCAACAACTTGCCTCTCAGTCCTAAGGCATACAATTTACTAAGTAATATTTTATGTGATACTTTGTCGAAAGCTTTTGAAAAATCTGTGTAGATACTGTCAACTTGTTTTTTTTTGTAAAAGATTCTGTAATATAGTTATGGTAAAGTAACAGGTTGGTAGCAGTTGACCTACCGGAAACAAATCCGTGTTGGTTTTTATCAATTACTTTTAATATTGATGGATAAATTAAATCAAGAACAAGGGATTCAAAGATTTTCGGGAGCGCTGATTGTATACATATAGGACGGTAGTTTTTAATGTCTGTGTCGTCACCTTTTTTGAGAATCGGGGTAATATAACTAGATTTCCAACGGGTTGGAAAATGTCCAGAAGAAAGTAAGCGGTTAAATAATGTGGTGAGTGGACCGGATATTGCTGATGCGCATTGTTTGAAAAATATTGGTGGGATGTTATCTGGGCCTGCAGATTTGTTAGGGTCAAGTGAAATGATTTTATTTAAGCATGATTCCTGTGTAATGGTGTAGTTCTGTAGATGTATTGTGTTTTGATATGTGTATGATGGTACGTTGTTATCTGATATTTCACCTTCGTATACACTTTGAAAATGATCCGCAAACAAATTAACAATATCAAAGGTGCTATTGGCTATTTTTCCATCATAATGCGTTGTGGGGGGGTAGTCTGTACTTTCATTGTTTAATTTTTTAACAAAATTCCAAAGATTATGTGAAAATCATGATATGTGTATGGATTGACACGTCACTGTTGGAATAAAGTAGGCCTGAAAACAAGATTGATGTATATTATATAGAATGACTCAAAACAGGTATTTTGCGTAGTTCGGTGGGGGTAAAACCTTAAAATAAGTTGTATTAATTTGCAAGAAAAAATTGTAACATTAAAAAAATACATCGAAGTGAATTGCTCGATTATTACGGTCATCACTACTTTTCACGGTGACCGGACAACTCAGAATGAAATCAACTCAGAACCTCTTCAGAAAAGTCATTAAAAGTGATGATAAGAAAATATTAAAAATTCGTTAAATAGATTATGTTAGATTAGGGAAGGGCTATTTTAAAATTATTTTTTCATAGCTTTTAATGACTTTTCAAAGAGGTGTTGAGTTGACTTGATTCTGAGTTGGCATGGAACCACTTTTGACCACCCTTTTCAACGCTTTCCTTGGTTTTTGCAACGATTTCGACTGTCGGCTGCCATATCATCTAATAGTGCAAAGCGCTGCGGTGGAGAGTAAGTAATTAAGCAAAAGGGAACCAAGTAACTATTTTAGTAACAATATAGATTCTTAAGGAACTCCGTAGTTTATGCTTTTGAGGTGATTGTGTTCATCTCCTATGCAATTTTTTTTTGTTGTTTGAAAGGTGAACCAATTACGCTAAGTTTTTTTTTCTATTTGTTATTAGTAGATATTTAACACAACGGAAATTATAAATATTTTAATAATAAATAATAATAATAATATTTGGACAATTTATATAGCGCCGTTTTTGTGAAAAATCACCTCAAGGGCGCTGTACAAACTTACCATACATGCCTAAAATCTAGAAAGATTACAAGCTAGACAAGCAATTAAAAACAACTTATGGCTAAAAATTGCATACACCGGTTCATTGATCACCGCTTGAAATTAACACTGTTTATTGTCTATTTAAAGAAATTTAGATAGAGTTCGCACGCAGAGGACATAATAGTGAATACATGTTGTTTAATCCTGAAAATATTTTAATATTAATATGTAATATATTCTTTAATGAGTGTATTTTGGAAATTAAAAGCAACATTTAATGGTGGGCGGTGCAGTAGTACAAGGATTTGATCTTCCGAGAGACAGATTGATGTGTAAGGATTCGAGTAATTTTAATTAAGTAAGAAAAGTGTGATTAAGATATATCATAGGCAATACAAGTATGATACTCTCAGATAGGTATATTTAAATTAAGTTAAGGGTATGAGAGCCCGAAAAGGTAGGTTTTTAGTTTGGACCTAAACTCTGCTGGGCTTTTTATGCATCTAAATTCCGGAGGGAGTCTATTCCAAGCCTTGGGCCCAGATACTCCGAAAGCACGATTTCCGAACTTAGTATTTGGCTTTCTTTTGGGTTCTATTAGTCTGCCTATAGCAGATGAAGTTGCCGATCTAAGGGCTAATTGCCTCGGACCGGTATTTTCCGGGACGCATAATTCAGAGATGTAAGGTGGGGGCCGTTTCGTTGATTGATTTAAACACCATCCAGCACAATTTGTACTGGATTCTTTCAGGGCACTTGAGCCAGTGAAGGTTACGAAGGTGTTCTGAAATGTGTAATTTTCTGAAATGTGTAAGTTTTGTGTAATTTTAAGATTTCTTGACAAAAATGTAAATTGAATGTTAGAAATTTGAAGATACCCGTCAAAATTTGTGATCTTGTTTTGTGAACGATGTACTTATTACTATGTTATTATTTAAAACCTTAGTTTATTTTATTCCTCCAGCCATACAAAATGCCTCATCCTATCTGGGATTCACATAGTCCTACATGTTCCGATCAGTGGGAAGGGATTCTTAAATCTATGTTAAAAACAACAATAAAAAATTGCAGCATAAATTGATTAAGGTTTTAGTTTCAAAGCCTTTCAGCCAGACAGAAATAATAATAATAATTGGACGATTTATATAGCGCCGTTTTTGTGAAAAATCACCTCAAGGGCGCTGTACAAACTTACCATACATGCCTAAAATCTAGAAAGACTACAACCTAGACAAACAATTAAAAACAACTTATGGCTAAAAATTGCATACACCGGTTCATTGATCACCGATACGAAAATATTGTACAATATTTTGACCAATGAACGCGATGCTGCCTAAAAATGAATTAATACACGACCATACTTACCTGGGAGGTCGCTTGAAATTAACACTGTTTATTGTCTATTTAAAGAAATTTAGATAGAGTTCGCACGCAGAGGACATAATTATGAACACATGTTGTTTAATACTGAAAATATTTTAATATTAATATGTAATATATTCTTTAATGAGTGTATTTTGGAAAGTAAAAGCAACATTTAATGGTGGGCGGTGCAGTAGTACAAGGATTTGATCTTCCGAGAGACAGATTGATGTGTAAGGATTTGTAATGTAAGAGGAATATTTCTATTTTCTAGATTGCAGGTGCATTTGACTAATAATTCGCAATGTTTCAATGTCGCGGTCATTACCAAATATTGGCCGGAGGCCAATTGGGCCAAAGAGTGGTACATAAAGAAGCGTTTAATTGCAGACTTTCGGGGGTGTGCTAGCTGCGAAGAAGCCAATAAAACCGTCAGAAAACTCATAAACACAAAAGAGTTCATGCTTATTTTTATCAATTCCAAAAATAACCGTATCGTTCGAGACGTTTCAAAAAATACATGCCAAATATTACCTTCTTTGGCGATTTGAGTTTTTAATGATATTTATTATTTACAAATTCGAAACAGCAAATAGAAATGGTAGAAATGCGAAAACTTAGATGGTCGGCAGGAGTATCACTAAAAGATTGGATTAAAAGTTCACGCATACGTGGTCGTCTGGGTGTCATGGCGTAGCGAAGAACAAAATACAAAATGCGACACACGTTGCTTTACAGCGGCGGATCAAAATACAATGGCGGCAATAAATCAAATATGCACTGCAACGCTTGTCTTGTAGCAAAACTATACGCAGTTCTGACAACCTTTCAGGTCTTTGGCAAAGGGAATGGATAATTGGGGCATCAAGATACAAAAGGAAAGGCGCTTTGAGCAATAGACAATTTTATAATTAAAATATCAATTGGCGCCACCACTGGGTGTCACGGACATAAACTGTAAGCTGGAGGAACGACAGTTGAGATGGTATGGGCACATAAGACAGAGACCACCATACCGCACAGTTAAGCAGGCAATGTATAAGGAGCTTCATCGACAGTCATCCAGAGGAAGGATCAAAGAACTCCTGGATGACTCAATGCTCCAAAATATTACAGAGAAACGGCCTGGACGAAAGCGGTACCCAGAACCGAAGAAAATATAGCCTGAGAACGAGAAGAACCGACGCCATCAGCATAGGCAATGACAGTGACAGTGCAAGGAAGAAGAAGAATAAGAATGATCTTTATTATTTATGTCCATTTCAGAACTCTAAGGGTTAGTCCGTCCTATTACGTTATTAGAACAAAAGGAAACTGACAGTTTGCTACAATGTAATGTATCAGTTTCCTATCAAATCTGCCTACGGTGAAAGTGTGTGACATGAATCTGAGCTTGCTTGGGAAGAAGTAAATGTAAAAGTAATTCTGTAAAAAGGTCACAAACAAAACGTTACCTACATATCAACCAAATTAATTTGATTTTTATGGAAATTGACACTTATGTTCAATTTAACGGCCGAGTTTCATTATAGGTAAGTTAGATATAAAGTTGGAATTATAAAATTAATTTGAATAATAATGAGGAAGATAAAACTTAATACGGCAACTATTTCTGCAAGCATTTGCCAGCAATAAATCATAAGACTGGAAAGCGAGAACAAAATGACTATGATTAATTACAAGGTGTTATTTAGAGAGTAAGGTTTTCCAAGAAAAGGGACCGTTGTGTGACAGCAAAACCTCTATTCGTCCGCGGAGCATTTCCTTGAGTATTTCAACGTACGTAAGGTGTAGTTTATTTCTGTTGGAGGCGACGCAAGGGATGTCTCGCGCGGAATGTCCGCTTTCGCTAGCTGCAGAAGTAATGGACGTCGTTTAAAACTTACATTTTCTTTTTTATTGGCAGATGAGTCAACCTACACTCCTGGCACCGCGACGGAACATTTATGAGGTGGAATATTTAAAAAGTCGAAATACAAAAAAAATATATGGGCCAACTTTATTTCGGGGCGATGAAAGCGCGCATGAAAGATGAACGAGTACAATGGTAGAATATCATTGCACGCGGAAGTCAGGGCATACCGGGCGGTGGTTTCAAAAAAGTTCAGACTGGTAAAGTTCGTGTTTCACATTCTGGTAATCTAGTTACCAAAATAACAGCACTACCATCTTACCCAGTTTAGACATGGCGGAGAAACTCATTTCCTTTGATCCAGTTTTGTGAAATACTGTTATTTTCAGGGTATTCGTTAGGCTACTGAAGTATTCGCGTAATGGAAAATGTTTTTCAAACACAAGTATAGTTCAAACCAGGATAATTAGCTCAGATCTGAGATACTGATTTGCAACAGGCAAAGAATGTAAGAATGGCGAAGAAGGAAAGTCGTGGTGAATTTGTTGAAGTATTATCATTTTAACCCCCGACGCAAGGAGTGTGTCTATATCTCTGTCTTGTCTGTCTGTGGCATATTAGCTCCTAAACGAATGGACCGATTATGATGAGTTTTTTTTGTTTGAAAGCTGACGTAATCGAGATGGTTCTTAGCTACAATTCATGAAAATCTGTTCAGGCGTTTCCAGGTCATCAGCTCTTTTTTGTGTCGGGGGTTACTTGAAATTTTGAAAATTTTATTTTCGGTTTTGTGGTCGTTACCTGAGAGGAAATGGCAATATTAAAACAGCCTTAGGTGTACAAAGATGCGTACAATAAGATGTAATTAAAAAAACATTTCAGTTGTAGAAACCACAAATAAAAAAAGCATATTTTGTTATCATGGAAAATCGGAAAGAAATGCTACATTACTACTGGTCGATAATAAAATCATGATAATTATTAATATTGAAATTATTAAATTATTTTTATTAAAATTTTTATTAAAATAACCATAATACAAATAATACGAGACTAATTAAAATCATGGTCCATTAAAAGTATGTATTTTAATAGAATAAAAAAGAGCACAATAAATGATTTGTGGGTTTCTTAAAGAAATTCGTTTCATCAGGATTATGAAAATTTCATTTAGATCAAATAATATACTGTTTTCTTAGATTTGTATATTTAATTCATCTGAGGGTACTTTAAAAAAATCTCAACAAAACCTTGTAAAATAATTAACTAAAAATTAATATAATTATTTTAGCAGGGCCCAAAAACCCAAATAAAATGTAGACTTTTATTTGCACATGCACAAAAAATTTCGCAATATTATTTACCGATTGTGTAATAAAGTCTTATTACGTTCTAACTAAACGTGCATGAATCACGAAGAAAATCACACGATTATAGTCTCGTTTTACTAGATTGCAGCGAATAACATTTTGATGTTTACAAAACCACACTAAAAAAACTAAATTTAGTAGCAAGTCAATACTGATACATCTAATCAAATCGTTTTCGTGTTATTTTTTGTTATTTATCAATTAAATCTATTACGATTTTTCAAGTTATGTTCGCGTGACAGCTGCTCGCTACAGTCATAACTCGTAACAATATGTTTAAACAATAGAAAACATTAAAATATTATCAGTGAACACGTACGAATACACGAGGAAATTTAATGGGATAGTTAACACTGAAAATTGCCTATTGCTCCGGAAAAGTGGTTTGATTGCGTTGAAAAATAAAATATAATGGGACTAAACTTTTCCAAATAGGTATCAATACATTTTCTATCAAAGTGCATGCGTCGTTTATCAGCAGCAACATTACAGTTTAATGCCTTCAGAAAGCGAAACAGCTGTTTCGGGTATAATTAAAAATATACCTATTTATGAAGTTCATGATACATTTGAACCCAACAGTTTTATATATTGCAACATCACAAAATAAAATTTTTAAAAGTCTTTTATCATTAAATTATTTGATGATGATTGACGATTGATTTGGTGACAATTTCATTCAACGGCGGATAGGTACTATGAGGAACCCATTTTCCAGACAGGACGACTGTAGAGGACTTTCTGGCAAATATTGATAAATTGGTAACTAACTAACCATCACGCTGTTTCCTCGCAGGGGTAGGCAGAGAGGACGGACTACCAAACAACTCGGTCCTCAAGGCCGTAGCCAGGGGGGGGATCGAGGGGGTTTGATCCCCCCCCGAAATTGACTGTAGGTACTTACGGTGCGCCGATGATTTTTTGAAGATTTTTTTACTTTTTACCTTTTTTTTAACAGTTTTAGAATACAACAGGAAAGTTTTCGCTAATGTAATTTTATCTGAATTAAAATCTTTGGGTATAGATTGCGAATATTTAATCGGACAAGGATATGATGGAGCTTCTTCGATGAAAGGAAGTTTTAAAGGTGTGCAGGCACTAATTTGTAAGTCACATCTAGAAGCTATTATACGTTCATTGCAGCTCACATTTGTTGAATTTCGCTCTATGTCATTCTTGCCAGGTTAATGTCATTCTTGCCTATTCAAAATTCTATTGGTACTAAAACATCGATTGGAATTTTTTTCATGTCCTAGGCAAAACGAACTGTTAAGTGCTTAGAAGAAAATATTGAAAAAAAAAATCCCTGAAACACAATGGAAAACCCTTACGGCAATGTGCGAGACCCGTTGAAAATCATGATAGGTTGATAAGATTCAAGGAAATCTATAAAGTTATTGTTGGTACACTCGAAAACTTAAGGGTTTTAAAGGGTTTTCAGAATCCAGTGACATGGATTCTGAAACACCATCAAAGGCTTATTCTTTTCTGAGATCAGTCATTTCAAGTAATTTTCTTATAAGCATAATATGTTGCTTGGCCACTGGGAGCGATCACGCGAAATAAATAAATTTGCCTCGTTGGTTAGCGATTTCCAGAATTTCATTTTTTTTAATTTTTCGAACATTAAAAAAATCATACCTTCGAATTCTAACAAGGAGACATACAAACTAATTATAGTGCTATACGGTCAATAAATTTACCTATATTTTTCTGTTTATCTCTTATTTTTAGGATTTATAAAAGAATTAGAAAAAATTGTGAAGCTTATAATCGCGGGAATCCTGCGTGTTTTTTTATTTGAAACTGCCGTGAGGGATACTTATTCGAGTCAACATAGAATATTTTCGATTTCTATATATTGTATGTGGTATACTTGATAATGGAAGGTGCATTATCTATGGAAAAAATACTTAATTTTATCCGAATACAGCTGATCAAAAATTTTGCGGGAAAAAATATTTAAAAAATATATTTTTAACATCGTTGTTTCCGTACACACTGACTGAATGCAAAATACTTCAATCTCCCTTGTGCTATTCAGTAGCTGCTTTACATCAACACGTCCATTTAATTTAAAAAAAAACTATTGAAGATGTTCGTCAAAATACCGATTCCAAAGTTGCTGAACTTTACAAGAACGCTCAGAATTTGCTCAGAACCGTAAACGAGGAAATTCTGCAAAATATCGTCACGCCAAAAGCATGGGCAAACTACAACATAAATTATCCTGAAACTTATTTTAGAGTTACTGTCATGATTTCACTTTTGGATGATTCGATTGATCAGTTTCGTTCTAGATTCCAAAATCATAGATCTACATTATCATCTCTCAACATTTTAATTCCGTCTGTGTGTTGCAAAAACCAACTTAATTATCAAGAATGCTACTTTGAGCTCTATGAAAATATTTGGAATGGGACTATGTAAAAGCTGAATTAGAAATGCGGAGGATAAAATGGCTGAAATAATCTGAACTAAATCGACCAACATGTGCTATTGCAGCTCTCGGAGAATGCAACCAGGCCTTATTTCCAAACATTCACAAACTTTTAAAAATCTCGGTGACACTGCCTGTTTCCTCGTGTACCCTTGAAAGGACTTTTTTTCTCTGAAACGCCTCAAAACTTATTTAAGAAATTCCACAGGCCAGGAAAGACAACGCAGAATTGACATTGACACCGACGAGGTAATTTTTTTTATTTATTTTTTATTAGTGGCTATTTAGTTACAGGTTTTATGAGAATTACAAGATATATGATAAGGTATATAAATATTTCATCTGTTTGTTCTTAGTCCTCCTCACTAGGTGGTCCTGTGCTGAGGCGGACTGGTAGATTTCTTTGATTTTCCGTTATTTAGTTTCAATGATGTTTTTAGTACATTCTCTAGTATGTCTGCATTAATTTCTTTCACGCATGTTTTGATTTTTTCCTTAAACTTATTTATCTTTTCTAACTTTTTCAGACTTGGAGGAAGGATGTTGTAAAGTTTAGTTGCCATATATATGTGGTTTCTTTGGCCAAAACTTGTCTTGAATTTTGGAACATCTCGTATATCCTTTTTTGAGGCTCTTGTGTCATGTACCCGAGTTTCATTAGGAGATTTTCTGTTTTTAAAATGATGTACAAGAATATTCTTGGCATATATTTGTTTTAAATTTAGAATGTCAAAACACTTAAAAATATCTTTTGAGGGGTTTCTGATGGGTAATAATTTTAGTATGGTTTTTATAATGCTCTTCTGAGCAATATCTAAATGGTTTATATGATTTGCTGTAACAGATCCCCATACTAGAATTCCGTACTCAAGACGGGAATGACATAAGGCATAAAATACTTCTTTGATGTCTTTCCTAGGTAGTATGTTTCTTAGGTTTTTGAAGAAATATACAAGTCTCGTAAGCTTTTTAGTGATTCCCTTTATGTGTATGTACCATCTAACGTTTTCGTCTATTTCCACTCATAGATATTTAATACGTTTTGCCTTTGTTATAATAGGGCAAGAGCAATGTGACTTATTGTTTTAACACTCGTGCAATTTGAGAGTGTATTCTTTACCCGGTTGACCTCTTGAGTTTATTGAAAAGGCTAGATAATTAGTTTTAATTACATTGAGCGTAAGAGAGTTCATCCGAAGCCAATTTTGAAGTACAGTTAGTCCATGTTCAACCTCTTTATAAGTGTCCATCCAGTCCTTTTCATGGAATAACAGTATCATCGGCAAAACTAATAATGTTTCCATTGATGGGAAGTTTGGTAATTTCATTTATGTAGATGAGAAATAAGATTGGTTCCAAGACACTTCCTTGAGGAACGCCGTAGTTTATTGGAAGAATAAGAAGTGTGTTTTCTTAATTAATTTATTTTTTTGTTACCATATATGAAAGGGGAGGGGGAGGAGGAAAATAGAATTAGGATTAACAGGCAAAGGACGGGAATATATAGAACTTTTTAATTTGAGTCATCTTGCTTAGTGAGTTTTCGTTTTATGTCACGCAAAGTCAAGTTAAAAATGTCAATGTGGTAATAATTTAAGTTGAATGAGTGTGTGGATCTGTAGATTAATGAGTTCTGTTTGGAGTTGGTCTTGCAAAGAGGGAGATTAAAAGTAAGCGACTCCCTGGTGTTGCGATTTGGAAAATGGAATGATGGGCGTTGAAGAAGATCAGGACTATCAATTAAGTTATGTGTAATTTTAAATAACATTACCGAATCTGCTATATTTCTTTCGCAAGTTAACGTCTGTATATTGAAGAACTTTGCAGAGTCTTCATTACTAACATGAGATCGAAAAAGGCGGAAGTTAGGGTACCTTAAAAAAAATCTATTTTGAACACTTTCAATTCAATTTTTGTGTATTGCATAGCCTGGGTTCCACACTTGAGATGCGTATTCAAGGATACTACGAACGTATGAGAAGTAAAGTATTTTGAAAGTAAGAAGATCTTTGATTTGTTTACAGGTCGATACGTTTATTGAAATTCAGTTTACTATCAATTATTTTCCCAAGGTCCTTGATTTCTGACTTGTTGGATAATGGTTGATAATTAATTGAGTATTCGTGGATAAATATGTTTTTATTCTGATAAAGCGCAAGACGAACCACTTAGATATACTTATTTCCAGACAATGGGCATTACAATACGCGCTCAAACGTTGCAAATCATCTTGCAGCTTCTGACAGTAATTTGTTAATAATGCTAACACCAGATGTTATTAGGTGCCTTAAAGCCTTGTTTAGGATTTGATCAAGGGAACATGGAGGCATTTGGGGGCCCCCCAGGACCAGGGGCCCGGAGCGGACCACCCCCTCTGCCCCCCCCCCCCTTAGTCCGCCAGTGCGTATTTCTATAAACACTGTTCCACCGTGGTTCCACCAAACAAAACCCCCCCCGAAATTTTTCTCTGGCTACGGCCTTGTCGGTCCTTGCACGTACTCCTTACCTCATTCACATTCAGACATCATCTCATACATAATTTTCAGTTATTCTGTCTCTTGACATGGCCCGACTCAGGTATTTGGTTAACTGTGCGATTTTGTGATAAATTGCGATTTTTCGTAATAAAATTGAGGCGATCGATGGGCAGGTACTTCACGCCGTTTTAGTTGATGACAAAACATCACATGGCCGATTGTGGATTTTACGTTATGACCGTCGATAATGCAACTTCCGCGAAGTAGGCGGGCAGCTGTATCCGATACTAATCAGTAGTTTGAAAAAATAATTAGTGGAAGTGGCCTGATGTCACATCACCAATACCGAGTAGATAAATAATACCTATTATAGTAATATTACGTGATGTATGGCTGTTGATTTTTTTGGCATTACAAATGGGGTGTATCGTGAGGCTGAAGGTAAGTGGGGAGAGGGAAAAGATGGGAAAGAGGAAGAGATGGTTAGGTACCTGGCTATTCAGATCTAGTCACCAAAGATGGCCTAAGCCATTTCAAGCAACGTTTCAATGCATATTGGTGGTCTTATACCAGGAGAATATCGTACACTTTGGGGCGTGCCGTAAATATATCTTATATTTATTTTAAATTATTAAATTGTCGAAACACAAATCAATCAAATAAAATTTACTTGAGCACGCTAGGATTTGTCCCGCGACCTCCGGATCGCTGGTCGGGAGCCTTAAACCTCGGCCATGGAGACCGTCAAAAATAATTAATAATTAATAGTTTCGTTAAATTGTGATACGGAAGTACATCATAAAAATTAAAGAAACTCCCCTAAAACTACATGAATTTTGTCTTTGAGTATTGAAATTAAATTTAAACTGTTTTTTTTTTTTGCTTTCTCTACTTGTATTATTGTTCATCGAAATTTATTAACAACAAGAATTGCAAGCGATTGCAGAATTTTGCATAAAAAATTGTGAAATTGCACTGAAAATTAACATTATTTAGTAAACAACGTGTATTCCACAGCTACGGTGCAACATTATTCATCGGTACATTATCATTAAAACAGAAAACAAGTGTGCTTCATAAATGGTCAATGATAAACAAACTAAAAAAGGGTTAATTTTAAAGTTATTTGAATTTTAAAAGTGGATTAGTCGATTATCAAGTAGACCAAGCAAATTTGTGGCTGAACGCCAAACTTGAACTAAATCATAGATATCAGTGGGGCACATTAATTTTTGACCAAAGGTAAATAAATATCCATTGGTACACATAAACACGATATGACGTCGCATCGTGCTACGACGCGACATGGCTTTGGCTCTGGCAAAGGAAGTTGCTTTTAACAGTAATGCCGTAGCACTATGCGACGCCGTACGATATGTAATCCGTATATTTGTAATTGTTAAACCAAAATGGGTATTTGACAGTGAAATAATGAAGCTAGTTAAATTATTAGTCGACATACATTTTAATGCGTTTTATTGGGATAAAATCAAAGAACCACATGTTTTGAAAGAAAACTGTAATTTGGTCAAACATGAATTACCCATAGATATATAATAATAATAGATTAGCCCTTTACCTGAATTCAATTTAAAAATAACACCATCTAAGAATAATTTCAAATTGCAACTCCCCATCAAATTCCTCAAAATTCACCGAAAGCCCAGATATAAATGCCCTTCAATATTAAACGGAGCACAAAGTTATGGCTCAAATCCCACGATGTAGTTTGTTAATTTTTCGGCCAAAAGCAAGCCTGAAGAGAATCGATATAGCCCAACCCAACTTGACGTAAACTTGTTGTAGGTACAAGCTTCTAAAAAGTACGCGAAGTCATCCAAGATCGTTCATATTGTGGCAAAAGTGTTGTCGTAAATTGTTGCTTGACGTAGATGTTTTGCTAGAAAGAAATTAAAGAATTCTAAACAATTGTTAATTTTATCGATACGCCGGCCGCCTCGCAGTAATCCATTAGGTCTTTTTTTGTTAGAGAACCTCTTCCTAAAATATTTTTAACAATTGCGTGGCTAAAGAAGGAGGTAGCGCAACACAACACAATATGCCAAAAATAAATCACCATACTTTTGGTATTATCATATCTGATTTGTCATTGTATAAATTCCAAGGGTAAGGGTAAGCCAACCAGTGAGGCCAACATTAGTATTGAAGAAGAATATAACATATAATAATAATCTAAACGAAAATATGAAAGAGAACAAGACACGGAAAAAGATAATGGTCGCAACTGGGACTCAAACCCAAAACCTCTCGTCTAACCGGGACGTGAACGTTTACCAATTCCGCCATTGCCACCTACTTCAAAAGTTATAAAAAGAGAGTTTATCTTATAAAAAATCCAACATTATTAAATTATACTATAAAATGTAAAATATTGTATAAAAAAGCATCTCTAAAGATCAGCTTTCTGGTTTTGATTTTAAAAAGTAAAATGTACGGAAATGAAATGAATATTTTTATTAGAACATTTTAAAATTCTTCAATCGTTACATTTTTTGAGACAGGCACAGTTCTGTGAGCTGCACGCCACTGGCAGCTACCGTCGTCCACGAAACTACGGTACGGAGACAATGCAACCAACGTGAACAAAGTTAGATGTAAACACGCCTGAATACAACAACAATATATGGCCAAGATTGCACCATCATTATGAAATAAGTTAGCAAGGTTATTTGTTTGTGTTATCCGTTAATGTAGTTGCCTGTACAGAGATCGCAGGTGGCGCTGTCATCTACGTAACAAAGCGAACTATAAACTCGCCTGAAAACTGCATACATATATTGCGCAATCATTGTGAAATCGGAATGTTTGCGTGTGTAGTGTTTAGCTATCGATACAGTTGTCTGTACAACTTATACGTATTGTATTGTCATTTATCATCTACATTATACTATCACAAAATAATGTAAAACGTACGTATAAATGATAGGTATTATGTACGTAGCAAATATTGCACCATGTTATGAAATGAAAATGAAGACAGAAAATAATTAAAACCAACTCTATATTTAGAGTACTGGCGAGGTTTTACGTCGATTGACCCTCTGAAAGTGGCATTTGTTCGGTTTTGCCCTATTTTGTGTTGATGTAAATCTGATTTAAAATGTTTAGTGTGATGGATCATACAAAAAGTATAGGCCCAGTCACTATACTTTCCAGCTGACGTGGCTAGGCGCCAGGCTGTGAAGCGCGCTCGTCACACATTACTAAGCAAAATGACGTTTAAAAACACATTGATTTTCCAAGAAAAAGAAAACTGACTCTTTATGCAAAATGATCTATGAATGAATTGTAATCTGCGTATAGCGTAAATATACAATCTTAGTAAGATAATATGTAAGGGTTTCTTATCCCAATGACAAAGTAGGTACATGCTAACTGTAAGAAACCCTATGTTATCCTCCATTAATTCTTATTTACGCATTAGAAAAGAAATAGTTAAAGTAAATAAATTTGTGTCTACTATTATTGAAGAAGTGTCCGGCGTACCACAACGAGCACATCTAGTCCCGCTTCTTTTTAACTTATTTATAAATGACATTATTAGTATTTTTTCACACTTTTGGCTTTTTGCGATTGACATTAAGGGTGTTTAAACAGCCAGCGGCCGAAAATCCACATTTCGTCGAAAAATGCTCTTACGATCGTACAGGGCGGTTCCAATGAGAAAGATTGATTATTCTCCGTACCAGCTTTTTAAAATTATAACTCAATATCGATTTTATTTCATTCCAAAGTTGCTTTTATTTATACTTGCATCCAAAAATGCTGAAAGGCGTGACGATAAAACTATTAAAATGATGTACTTCTTGTAATTATTTTTTGATCATAAGTATTTATCATTTTTCAATAATGTCTGAGCAAAATAAGAATGTAAAAAAATCTGAAATATAAATATAAATGATTTTATTTAAACTAAAATTAAAATTCTGAAACATACGTTTACCAGATAATGTATTGATTTATTTTACTGCATGATTATATTGATTTGAAATGGGTGTTGTACATATAATACAAGTACTTTTTTGAAAATTTAACAAATCGGTTAACGACCTATGGTATAATCTTATTATACTAAAATTTAACATTTTTTCTGAAAATTTAAAACATACATTTACTAGATAAAAGAACAATCTTTCGAAAACAATTTTTAATATTTTGTGGAAAAGAGTCAATACGTCTAAACACTAATTTAAAAATGAAATATTTCTGGTTTTCTCTGGTTATACGCTCTTATGATACTAAAAATAATCAAAAATTACAATGACTGCCTTCTTTCCAATCAGATATTGACTAATTCGACGATTGGTGTAAAATTAATTAATGAAAAATGATGTCCTTTTATAGAGTCAAAAAACAGTTTGCTTTTGAATACAAATTAAATATTATTTACAGTATTGAAAATAAAAAAAACTTTGTTAAATTCTACTTTATTATATTTTTTAACCAACCGGTATCTGTTCAACCCCAACCATCGTCAAGGTGAATAAAATCTTTGCAAATCAAATCCACACCACCTGCTTGCCAGCCCGCTCGACCATACAGTCATTCTCCTATATACCTATATATAATATATTTTTACACAAAACCTTCACAAATTATATACCTAAGCCTTCCTCATGAATCACCCTATCTATTGGTGAAAATCGCATGAAAATCCGTTCAGACAGACGCGGGAGGAAGACTTTAAGTAGAGAAGTTACACTTATTAAGTATATTGATATTTTTGAACAAGTTAACAAATTATAGTTTAACAAAAACATGGATAAAATTTATGCTATTATAATAAAGATAATACATACGTACAACAATATGTATTTCTGTGGCCAGCTTGAAAAAGGGAAAATGAAAAAAATTTCAATTTTCACAAGTAATTTGTAGAATTTGTTTTTTTTAGCAAGTTTTAATTAAGAAAAAAACGATTTTCTATGGCAACATTGACCCCTAAAATCTAAAAATCATTTTTCGAAAACGAAAGATACTTTTAGAACTCGGAAAAAATAATATAAATATATTAAAAAAATCGAACACCAAAGTTGGCTCTTTTAGAAGAAAGCCACAGATTTGTAGATCTCAAGTGTTTCTATTTTAGGAAAAGCTCATTTCACGCCCTTTGAACGCTACATTCAATACAGGTTTAGATTTATTACTGTCTAACCATATAAACTGATTCAAGCAACTAAGCTACAATCTAAGTGAGTTTTCATTCAACGGTGAACCCGTTTCGCTAAGGTTTCCGATCGTGCGCTTCCTCGATAGCATCATGCCTCCGTAGTAAATTACGTCAGGGCGGGGGCGGGGAATTTAGAGCGGGTCTTGGGCGTCATACCTCATACCCCATTCGCTGTACACAATACAGTACAAGTACAGTACGAATACACCAAAGAATAAAGAAAAACACAAGAAATGCTATGTGGGTGTGTTTCGTGATCCAAAAGTCTAAAAAATTTATCAGGCCAAACTTCCAATGCAAAACCTAAGTTTAACATCATTAAATGGGATGAAATTCAAATGGGATGGCAATACACGATGTCGGGCAAATTTGAGAGGGACAGAGTTCGTGCTAAATAAGCTTACTTTTTTACATTAACACTCCTGGAAAATAATTTCCATCAGGGTTTCAGTCATCTTAGAAGATGCTGTGTGGAGGGTATTTTTGAGGAGAGGAAGGAGTGAACATGGGTCTTGAAAGGACCCAGCTTCTAGCCGAGCTATTGAGCTCAAGAACGAGTCGTACAAGCGACCCGTTCTCATGTGACAAATGTCAACCGTGTACATATGTTGGGGGGCGCGCGTTTGGCTTGTTTCCCGGCTATGCAACGGTACCGATGGGATCAATGGCGCTAGTTCTTCGGAGCATCTTCCTTTGAAATACCGGCAGGATAAGGACAGCATTCCCACCCGACGTCTATGCTATAAAAATTGCAATCCGTAGACCGCCCGTATTTGCACAGAGCGGACGGTTTTTTCAGGTATTTTGGGGCTCCAGACCAGAGATGGCTGCTAAATTCTACCACGGGGTGCACTTGCGATTTGTACAGGGTAGCAGTTACGTACTATTAAAGTATCTGTAAATAATAAAATTAAATAGAACCTAGGAATTCGTAATGAATTGTAAAGCGCCCTTGAGGTGATTTTTCACAAAAACGCCGCTCTACAAACTGTCCAATTATTATTATTATTATTATTATCTGCGACCCCTGTACAGTACGCCCAGTTTTTGAGAGTATACGTACTGGTCATAGTTACACCAAGCATATCAGCGGAGGGCCTATTCGGAAGATTGCGGAAGAAAGCTAGAATCAATAGACTTAGTCAGCGGCGACGTAGGTTTCCATTCAAATTTACATGGAAGGCATTTCTAGTATGCATTTTCTATCCAGTGCTGTACACGTGTACAGTCGAGGCGAGCGTCATAAAGCCAGGCGTCGGCAGGCTGCCGGCACACGCTCCGTGGGCTGATAGTGGGTGGACGTCGGAACTAGATTCTCACCAGCAACCCCTAGTAAAGATGGAACTGAATTCAATTAGAATTTTAATGATGTCGGAGAGGATTTATAAAACCTATCGATATAAAAGTCAGTTCCTTTGAATTATGCGAATGAAAGAAAACTGAGTACTTTCCGATATTATGAGTTACTAAAACTGCATATATAATATGTCTTATGGGTTTGCACCGGACTCATCCTAACATTACAGAAGATATTTTCTTTCGGTTTCGAAAATTTTCAAATCTGCACCCACTCTAGCAATTCAATAGTAGAACTGTTTTACAGATCGATAAACCTTTACATAGTATAAAATGAAGTCGCTCCTGCTGTCTGTGCGCTTAGATCTTTTAAACTACGCAACGGATTTTCAAGCGGTTTTCACTAATAGATAGAGAGATTCATGAGGAAGGTTTTTAGGTTTATAATTTGTCAAGGTTTTGTGTAAATTGGTTGAAATATATAAATAAAGGGAGCGGGCTGGCAAGCGGGCAGCGGGCTGGAATGCGGGCGGTTTGGATTTGATTTAACAGATGGCGTTGGTTATAAACTAAGAGAATGGATATTAAAGGTTGGGTAATGGCGTGGCGTTGTGTTTCGTGGCCGGGTCTGCTGGTATATTTATAAATACGTTTAATCACTCAGGCCTCGAGCCTATTTTGTAGGAAGGTAAAAATATTTCGGCTTTGCAATAAAATCCAAATAAATGAAATATTTCTGATCGCATCCAAAAACAAAAAAAACTGTTTTTGAAAGGTGATATCTACGATTTTTAAATTTTATAATTCGAAATAAGAGTAATTTTTTAAGTATGTCTAAAATTTTTTTTAATATTTTAAAAATGGCTCACTTTATGTTTTTTGGAACTAAAATTACTGTTAAGAAAAAAAAAGCACACATTTTATTTAATAAATGTATCGTCAACTCACTTTTTTCACATTTCATGTAAAAATAATTACTTAATAAAAAAATCTCAAAGTTTCATAATTTTTTTTCAAATCACGACCCGAAATTTGCATTTAATTTTTGGATTTGAAAATAAAACTCGATGTTTTATCTTTCTAACACCGTTTATATCATGTTTCTCACTATGATAGTAAGGGAGACATAATGATTTTTATGAGACCTGTGCGAGTTTTTCCGAAAACCGAAAAAATTACCCGGAGGGATTAACGTATGTAGGTATACACTAAAAATACGTAGGCTAAAACCAAACTGAGGTACCTACTTTAGGCAAAATTCTATGATAAAGATTAATTAAATTTAAGGTTAAAGATTTATAGCCCACCAGGTTTTTTTCTCTAAATTATTAAGTTGTGAACACTTAAACTCTTTTCCAATTGTCACTTACATATATGTATAACCATTTCCGTCGTAGGTAGACCATCTTCACTAAATTTCTACTTCGTTTCTTCTAACCGTTTTGGAGATTTTTACAATAATGGCGAAGTTCTAGTCTAGAAATATGCAATATTATAATAGCTGAACAAGCGGGAAAGCCACGTCGTCTACACTTTCCGACCAAGGACATGTGTCTAGCCAAAAAGTTTTCTTTATGGCTCAAGTAGTGCCAACGCCCTGCCAAGCTTTTCGGAGAGTTCGCGGGCTCTAATGGGCCCCAGCCCGGCTTAACTAGACAAGTAACCTTAGCACCGATAATTAAATTGAGCCCCGGAGATAAGAAGTTGAATAAACATTTCAGTATAAATTTATTGCACCGGGAATAAAAATAACCTTTTCAAAAGGTGCCGCCTCTTTTCGCAAAGCGGATTGCGGATTATTCATAATGTGAATTTATTTCCAGGCTCTTCCTATGCAAATTGAGTGGAGACGTGTTTATTACAACAAGGAGACAAGTTTTTTCAGTCTTAAGTAAATCAAGTCGACCGATTACCCCCGTGTCCCCGACGCGTCAAAGCCCGTTAATTTACATGTTTACGTAGAAAAAAATAATGCCTCCTGGATTTGTTGGTAATCTCGGCGCCTAAATTAATAAGTGACTAGTGACTATTAAAGTAATCGTTTAAGGCGCCAGAAAGCACTAATGTGGAACTTTTTAACTGCGAAAAAAACCCGTCTAGAGTTTCTAATATTCTTCAGTTAGGAAGGATCACATTAACATAATTGAAAAATATATTAAATCATTAAATTTTATTACAGCGCTTTCACATTGCAAGCAACAAATGACGTTGAAAGAAACTTATACCTACGGCCTTTCAAAACACTTTCTTATCACGATGATGCTAGTTAAGATTAAGAACAGTTCTCATCTCATACGAAATTACTAATATATTTTATGGACGTACGTAATTTAGGTACATAAATATTTATATATATTTTTATGTCTAAAACGAAATATTGAAACTCATTCAAAATGTCTTTGTCTTTAGATTGGTAAAATTTGTGTCAAGTCTTTGGAAGTACCAACGCGTAATGAATTTCAAAGAGAACGAAGAGTATTATTATTGACGTGAAAACTTCTTTAGCACCGTTGTGATTTGAAACTCGATGAAACGAAAAATAGCGACAATGAAAAGAGCCCAACGCATACATCTATAGGATTTAGCCTGCCAGAGAATGAGATTAATCTGTCACCTATTTGTGCGGCGCTTCATAGCCTATCGGTCTTCTCTTTGTGCGGTGCTTCGTAGCCTCCCCACTCTTGTATATTTTAGTTTTTTTAAGGTTTCACGTCTATCGCATGTGAATTGCACTCTGTTTTAAACAACCTCTTCTATCTATAATATAATATTTTAGCCAAAGATATTTTAATGTTATTACAAGATCCCGTGTTTTTTTTCGAGTTAGCGCTAATTATCAAATAAATCCGGTGAATGTGAGATAAATTACACGACATTGCAGTATATTTTTAGATAAATTTTAAATTGATTAAAAAATTATTTTGTAAGCTTTTTTATAAAATATACTAACGCCTGACGCACGGTGGGACCCATTATTTACATAATATCTGACGACCTTCCATTTATTTTTGCTTTTATTTATGCTACGTCGTACATTCCTGTCATTTTAAATTTGTTTCGGTTATTTATCTGGAAACCACCCCCGGCATCTGTCGCCGATGCGGGAAAATAAATAAAACAGAAAAATATACATATCTATGAGAAGCGCAACAGAGTAAATATCTTGTTTTGCAATATCTTAAGAGGGTATAACCAGAGAAAACCGGAAATATGTCATTTTTAAATCAAATTTTAGACGTATTGCATAGAGATATACTATGACTAGAGACACTGATTCATCGCATTAACTATATATTCGCGAATTACAGCTATAAATGATGTTTTTAGCGATAAATACGTAAAAACGCGAAATAGCAGCGATTTTTACGACAAAACTCAATAATATGCCAACTTTTCAGTAATGCAAGCAAAAGTAACCTAAAAACTCGAGTATTGATTACATTTTAGAGCAGTTTGCAGATAGTAATAGGCAACTTTGATATGCATTCATTTGACATTTATTGACGAAGTGTGTGTCCAATTTGTCAAATTGGTTAATGATGCAGAAGGCTAAAAATATCCATACGCTCATTTGCTTTGGGAGGACTTAGTGTCCATAAGCCTTACTTCAAAAAAATTGAGTGATAGTCTTTTCCCTGCCAAAAGCTTAATGGCTGTGCAGGAGGTAACGAACCAGGTTGTCTTAACCCAAATAAGAGAGAGTTGTCAGAAGAGTTCCTTGAAACTGGTATCTCATATGCCGAACCGTCAAGACAACAGCACTAATCTATTTCTTGAGCACGCAGGTAATGTTCAATCCTGCGATTGTAGGTCAGAATGTCCAGCGATCAGATGCTATTCTTTTAGCAAGTAAAAGTAGGCTTGCACCAACATTCAAATCTGTTGATGACAGTAAATTCCTGGAAAGTAACAGCTAATTTCAAAGACAGCTTGTAGTGCAAGTGAGGGATAGAGTCACTGTAGACATAATTCAGCTACACTTCGCTGTAAAAAAATTCTCAGAGAATTTGCTAAGGCAGCTCTGATGACTGTGTGGGCCCCTGTGAATAGTGTTGACGCTGAAAGATTTTTTAGTCGCTATAATCTTGTATTGACAGATCGTAGAACGAACATGACACACTCTATTGTAGAAACATGTGCCATGTTGAGTTTCAATCAATAATACAATAAACATGTTCCAAGTGATTTTGCCAATTTAATTGTTTTTCCCCTCTTCCCTTGACTCCCATACCTTGACGTTATCCTATTTAGCTATAAACGCTATGAAAACGCAAAATTAAAGCTATTTTTTCAATAATTAATCCTACATTTCTTAAAAATTAAAGCTACGAATCAGCGTCTCTAACTATGACGTATTGACTCTTTTCCACAACATTTTTTTAAATTGATTTCGAAAGACTGTTCTTTTATCTAGTAAAGCTGTGTTTTAAATTTTGAGAAAATATGTTTATTTGTAGTACAATAAGGTTTCACCGTAGGTCGTTGGCAGATTTGTTAATTTTTCAAACAAAATTTTGTATTATACAACACACATTTCAAATCATATAATCATGCAGTAAAATAAATAAATAAATTATCTGGGAAGGCTTTGTTTCAGAATTTTAATTTTAGTTTAAATAAAATCATTTAAAAAAAGATCCGCGCACGTGTTTTGTGACGAAAATACTTCAGTGTGTCTATTTATTTGTGGTCTTACAAACTAATATATTTAAAAAAAAAAAACATTCTTATTTTGCTTAGACATTATTGAAAAATCATAAATACTTATGATAAAAAAATAATTAGAAAAGTATTAGATAAGTAAGTAAGTGCACGACCAAGTGAATCAGATACTTGAGTCGGGCCATGTGAAGAGTCGGAATAATAGAAGAGCACGTATGAGACGATGTATGAACGTGAACGAGGCAAGGAGTGTGTGTCAAGATCGAGTTGTGTGGCGGTCCGTCCTCTCTGCCTACCCCTGCGGGGAAACGGCGTGATGGTTAGTTAGTTAGTTTATAAATTAAATTTTGAATGAAATAAAATCGATATTGAGTTATAATTTTAAAAAGCTGGTACGGAGAATAATTAATCTTTCTCATTGGAACCGCCCTGTACGATCGTAAGAACATCTTTCGACGAAATGTGGTTTTTCGGCCGCTGGCTGGCTAAAGGCCCCTAAAAACATGGCACTGAAAGCTTCGATGTAACCTGTCCGCATTTCTCATAAACGACACATGAAACAGAAAGAGAGGCCACAACGGGGCTTTCAACGGCAAGAACTATATTATTATATATATACAATAACTGGAATTCATATCACGTAGTCGATTCTATCCCTACTTTATTGCGGTATGGACTTTTATTTATGATTATGAATCCAAGAATCAGCTTTCACGAACCCATTTTCTTAGTGTTAGGGTGTGATTTGTCAAACACTTAAGTTGAGTGATCCAGCCAGGAGAATGGATTTAATACCAATTACATAACGCTTGGCTAGTTTTTCCATTGCCATTTTTGTGAAATATTACTTGAAAGGCGCAAAGCTGATAAATGGATAAAAAGTAAGCAAGAAGCCAAAATTGTCTAACAAAATGGTACTGGTCCTGATAATTATTGTCTTCTTTCACTCATGGGAATTTATTTTACAAAATCAAATAAACATATAATAATAAATGTATAGGTTGAATAATAGTAAAAACCCAATATGTATTATTTTTTCCAGAACTTCCAAATGATGAAATTCCAATTAGGAGTAAGTACCTAACCTATGAAGACAGGCGTAAGATTATTGCAACAATTAAATAGCTTCTTAAATCATTGCAAATTGTCTATATGGCGTCATTTTTAATTAAACAAATAACATTGTAAAACACAACTATTTAATAAAAGTTATCAATATGTTTCAGAATCAAAGGCTTTTTTACATTTTAACTCCACACAGGAGTACAGAAGGCCCTGAGGAAATTTTCCTCAGGGTCTGTCATCTGAGATGTTGTGTGGAGGGTCTTTTTGAGGAGAGGAAGGAATTAACATTGGTCTTGAAGAGACCCATCTTGTAGGAAGGAGGAAACACAAAGGCCGGCAAATCGTTCCACAGCCGAGCTGTTGAACACAAGAACGAGTCGAAGAAGTGACCCGTTCTCTTCGTCAGGATAAGAAAAACTTTGGTTTCGAAACATGTAGATAATTTTTAATTTCAAAGTTTTTTGTTTTCATTTAATTAAATAGCTACCCAGGTTCACGGAGGCTCTTGATGAAATTAAGAAATATGCATGTAAAAAATTATTTATATTTCTCGATAACGGGTAGGTAGGTATGCTGAATTGGAATTATTCAAAGGAAGTATAAATTTACTTATGTATATTGAAATTATTCAAAGGTAGTATAAATATACTTCCTCCGAATAATTCCAATCTAATTGTTGTTAGTTAGGGATGTGTCAATAATGAGCAGAACAGAGCTTAATTAGCAGAATCCAATATTTTTCGATTATTTTATTAACAACATGTCGTTAGTGTCTGTCTCGGACATTAATGACTTAGGTATTTGGTTTGACACGAAACTCAACTTTATCAAGCATATAGAAATAATAACCAATAAAGCTTTGAAAATGTTGGGATTTATTTTAAGGGTATCCTAGTGATTTCAATAATGTTAATACTGTAAAAACATTATATATATATATGTCACTAGTAAGGAGTCATATAGAATACAATTCCACGGTTTGGTCAAATTATGAGGTTCATTCAAATGCGATTGAAAGAATTCAAAATAAATTTTTAAGATATGTAAATTTTAAAATGGGCATTCCTAGTGAATGCCTAATTACGATAACTTACTTTGTTCATTAATTTGAATAAAATTATCTGATCGTAGAATCATTTACAATTTAACCTGTTTGTATAAAATCATTAATTCGATGTTTGATACCCCTGATTTATTATATGTAATCTCATTTCATATTCCAGGCAGGTCAGTTAGAAGACAGTACCTGCCATATTATTGTAACAATTCCACGTCAATATCCCAATATTACACTCCTATGCGACGCGTCGCGTCGCGACGGATTCAACAGCTAGGAAACAAATACTCCGATGTTGTTGACATATTTAGTACGTCAATTTTAATATATAAGCATACCTTATTGAAGTTTTTTTCATCAAGTAGGGGAATATTTTGATAAAGCTAACTAACACATTAACAGTATTTTTTTGTCAGCTGAAAGAAAAAAACTATTTTGGATTTTTTTATATTATGTACCTACATACTGTGTGGATCAAATTCAATATGATTTTTACTTTATATTTTATTTTTGTGCAAGTGTTTTAAACAGTCGTTTCCTGCACTATTTATGAGTATAATTTTGTAAATAATGCTATATATGTATATGTAAAAGCCCAAATAGGCGTAAATAAATAAATAATTAATTAAAATACTGCAAATATTAATCGGTATTCCTCAATTATTTGGGAAATTATATACAGATCCTCGGGGGGAGCATCTGCCCCCAGCCAGTCTAAAGCAACCCCTATGTGGCGGGGGAAATCGAGGGGATAATGAAAATGTTCTTGCATAGTAGATGCGGGATCATCCAGGAAATGATGCATCGAACGTCTGCGAGGAAATACACGAATAGACGTCCTGAGGGCGTCATTAAAATACACATCAGCAGAAGAGGAAATTAAAGAAACGTGACGGAAGCGATATAATTCGAAATAAGGAAGTAGAATGTAAAGAACTCATTCACAGATTTTGCATATCGCTTCTCATTAATAAGTTTATATTGAGGCTTCGGGGATTTCTGGCGTAAAGCTTGCATGTAGGAGCATATATTTACCTAATCAATATCTCTAGTTATTATAAATTAAAGTCCTCCGACGAGTCTGCCTGTCTGTGCGCGATGAACTCAAAAACGACTGAACGGATTTTCATGTGGTTTTCACCAATAGATAGAGTGATTCATGAGGAAAGTTTAGAATGTTTAGATATAAAATTTGTCTCGATTTTTTTGTAAATTGGTTGAAATACATAATATATAGAGGGGAACGTCTGTGTGTAGTGAACGAGCGGGCTGGCAAGCGGGCGTTGTAGATTTGATTTGAATGCAAATTAACAGATGGCGGTGGTAATAAAGGTTGGGTAGCAGATGGCGTTGTTTTTCGTTAGCCACAGCAACGCGTGGCCGTGTTAGCTAGTATATAATAATAATAATAACTCCGATTTTTAAAAAGGGCGACAAACATGACGTTACAAACTATAGACCTATCTCTCAACTTCCCATCTTAAGTAAAATTCTCGAAAAAATCGTTTACGACCAACTTTACCCGACTATCACAACAATAATTACACAGAACCAACACGGATTCATGAAAAATCGGTCTACAACATCTAATCTGGCCCTTTTCGTCAACTATTTGCACAGCAATATGGACGAAAGGGTGCAGGTCGATGCTATGTATACCGACTTTTCAAAGGCCTTCGACCGCGTTATCCACTCAATTCTGTTAAATAAACTCACTCGTCTTGGAATACACGGTGACTTGTTTAGATGGATTAAATCATACATCAGCAATCGTAGTCAAGTTATCTCAATAAATGGAGTTTTATCCAAAATTATCAAAGCAACCTCGGGTGTCCCTCAGGGTTCCCATCTTGGTCCGCTCCTCTTTAATATATACATAAATGACATAGGCTCATGCTTCCAACACTCTAAATTTTTAATGTATGCAGATGATATGAAAATTTATAAAACGGTTCGCTCTCTATCGGACTGTAAAGAGCTACTTGGATCTCAATGTTTCTAAATGCCACACTATGTCCTTTACTAGAAACAAGCATATAATTAACTTCCGCTATTCACTCTGCGATGAACCCGTGATCTCAAAAAATGAATGTAAGGACCTAGGAGTATATTTAGACAGTAAACTTATATTTAATACGCACATTGATTCAATCACTGATTGATCCTACAAAATGTTGGGTTTCATACTACGTCTGAGTAAATTATTTAAAAATCCAAATACGCTAGTAATGCTTTACTCCTCACTAGTCAGAAGTACACTGGAATTTGCATCGCCTGTCTGGAATCCCAAATACACCCAATATCATTGTGGAACATTCCAGAGCACTCTCGAAAGTTGTAGAATGCTCTGAAACATTGTGGACCAATCGAAGCATTTTTGTACGAGTGGGGTTACCCACTGGTAGGGGTATACCTATGAATTAAATCCGTCGCGGGTTCGAACGCCAGTTCAATCTCTATCAACTCCCCGAGGGAAGCCGGGTACTGGGGCTAGTAAATAATATTTTTAACCAAAATAATGAAGACATAAGGTACGTTTCTTAATAAATATATTAAAACTTACAAGGCTTACAAAAATATAAATTGCATTATAGATAATCTCTCATATTCTCATGGTGAAAAATCTTATCACACTTTCTTCCTAGCACAAAACATTTTCACGTGGATGGGTCATTACGTCGCACTTCATTTACAATTCAAGCGAATATTTTTTGTTGAGACAAGTGTCGGCAAAAATAAGAATTCGCCTAAAGAAGGTATTGGCAGTAGTGGCACCCCAGAATGGCCTCATGATATAATTAGAACGTAATAGAGAATTATTACAAGTAATTCTTTGTTTACACAAATGCATGTGAGAATTGGCATCCTAGAGGGGCCCCCGGCGATGTTGATAAATTACAGTTTTCTCAGGGCTCCGAGGAACTAGTTGAACAATAACACAAATCTAGTTAACCTTCCAGAACTTTGAGAACGTTAGCTGCAATGTTGAGTTTCGGAGCAGAGCCACTAAGGGTTACCATTCATCTTAACATAAGGCAAAAGCCGAATCTCATAACTTTACTGATGCTATCTTTTCTTATAGACTTCCTTGCTGCCTTTTCCCTAATCTGTTCTGGTGGAAGGATTAGACTAGCGCCAAGCGTGGTGTGACTATTGTAGTCTACAGTGCGCAAATATGGATGGAGAAGAACATCAACAGCATGAGAAGACTTTCGATGATGATACAACGCTTTGTAGGCATTTACTTACCTCCAACCGTTGTATCCTTTGAGGACGAAAAAAATGCAACAGAAAATGACTTAAAGCGCAACGAAAAAGTGGTCACATTTACGAAGAAATTCAGCGTATTTATTATCAGTATGTAATGCCGAAATTAATATATTATTAAAAACTATCGCACTACTTACAATAAAAAAGGCTCCATTTTGCTCCAGAAAGCTGTATCTACATCAAATCTCTAACGCTGAGCTCTGGTGTCAAATTAGAGTAAAATGTTTCTATCTATAATTTCCAGGTAGTTGTAGATTTTTCATCACGGGACTTCATTTCCATCATCAATGGGGATTTGAAACACTTATTTAACTAAATTATAAATTAAATTCCTCTAGAAATAAACACTAAAACCTACAATATCCTACTACATTGGTCTAATAATAACTAAATAATTGACGGAGTCTGAAAAACTGTTAAACAATGTCACTAAAAATTATACATACTTAGTTACCTACTAATGACGCACTAAAAAAATACTAAGTAGATAGTTTTAATAATAAAAACAATATTTTTTACAGCATAATTTGGCAATTTCATGAGTATTTGGTTCATTAAAACAGGCAATCTGCCGAGCTAGGAAATCGACCTAACAAGACATAATTCACATAATAACACTTGTACACATCGTATAATTGTTGATTTGGATTGAAAATGTAGAAAGATTAATACATAACTATTTCTGTATACAGCCTCACATTGATCAGAGCTGAACTACGCTGAAGCAACAAGTGATATTGCATGAATCATGTATTTCATCAAAAACCGTGTTCAGAAATCATAATTATCATTGATACACGTTTTTCTGCAACATGTCATTGATTTAATCAGGTGTAGTTAATTTGTAGTTCGATACCTACATACCATCCTCTTGGTTCATTTCTACTGTTTTCAGTTCGTAGTATATGCTTTGTACTGTGTTATTATTGGATAATAATCTCTAAACAAATGTAATAAATAAATAAAGTAAATAAACTGTCCAGAAATAAGCAAGTTTCCATATTCTTTGTTCCATATGTATCAATCCGAAACTCGGGCGAAGCCGGCCAGTACCTAAATCCGCTACAAAAATAAAACATCAGAAAATAAAGTTTCTGAAAACGACAACTATCTAATGATAATATATTCGTGGGATGATTATATTATCGTAAGGGTCGGAAGCTATCGATGTCGGAAGCTATAAACGTTTTCGGAAAATAACTGCTCATATAAGAGTATTAAGTATATGAACCGACTATAAATAGATTAAATATCTACTATCCATGGCTTCCGACCCTTCATTTACATTTTTATGGACATGAACATCTTTAAAACCGTTTATCATATTAATTTATAACTTGTTGAACAAGCTAACGTTGAACTTGTCGATCGATGTGAACTAATTTAATTAAAACATAATGATATCTAATATTTTTAACACACACAGAACCCGAATTTTTTTGAAACTTTGCCGAAATGAATAATGTCGAGGTTAAACTTATTTTTAGCCATACATATTTGGGAGCATATAATTACAATTTGGGAGGCGGGTATGCGTACCGCCGAACCGGGAACCATTTATTGCATAACCAACACCCCTGCCAACCCCGGTCAACCCAAATGGTTCGCTACGCTTGGTGACAAGGCTTCGTAGTAAACGTTCAAAAAGAAGAAGAAGATGGTTTGAAAGTGAGATATGTAAATACGAATGTTAGAGGGAGCGCCCTGAAATTAAAGCGAAAATTGTGAAAATTTTAATAAAACACGATTCGTTTAAAATAGAGCAAGTCTCTCGGATTTTTAACCTACAACATGTTAAATAACAGAAAAATAATTTTAATAATTTTTGCAATTTTTTTTCTATCGTGGGAATTTCATATAATAAGTATTTCAGTTCAGCAAATGCATAAATATTATCTAAATGTTTTTTAAGAACTCAAAAACAAAGTGTTAAATGAAAATATTTATGTTATAAATCGGAAGAAATCCGGAATGTGGGGCCTCAAAAGAGGTGCCCGGAACCATGGGGTGAGGTTTGTCTAGGTCTTGGCGGCAAATGCGTTTGTCCACCTACCGCGTGTTGAGCCGGATCGGGAGAGTTTGGTGGACAGAGATCTAATCTGGACCTCTCCAGCAGATCTATCGCCTTGCATCACACTGGGAGGGATGGATGCATACGTCCGTCACTCCTAGATTATATTGACCTACAGAATCTTACCGACCTTACATTTTTCCTTCCCAGAACTTTCACTCCTACATTTCCCTAAAAAGACCTCCACTCCACATGTGAGATATGTGTAATTTTGTAAGGGGCGGATGCAATGGCAGTCAAAATCGTATATTTTTAACAAAATCGTAAAAAAAATAAAAAAAATACTACAATATAATATTATATACTCGTAAGCATTAAACATGTAGATATTGTAGATACTATCTTTAATCACAAAGTACAATAGTACCACGTTTTGATAGTTTTCTATCAAAAGATTTTAGCAAAATGAAATCAAGTAATCCTTCGTTAAAACTCGGCTTCCTAACCAAGAATTGACTTGCTTAAGTTATTGTTCACTCGGTTTTCATTCGCGAAAGCGGCAGTCGTAAACGTCTCAGATAATTAAAACAATTCGCGGTGGATTCATATCAAAACGTTCTCACATAGTTACCAGAGCTGGCCTCGATTCTGAAATTCGTCTCTATTTACAAACGCGTGTAAATATTAAAGCAGGTGGCTGACTGGTCGAATTATTTTTAACGTCAATTAAAAACCTTGGGATGTTCAATGACGAGCCACCTTCTCGAGAAAACAAGATTGACACTAAATTTGCACTGTGTTTCGCCACAAACAAGCCAGAAGGTGTATATGTCGCAGGCCAATCGTAAAATTCACACCAGGCACAACATGATCTGCCTGACTTTACGATCGGCCTACGACATATATGTATATGTCGCCAGCAAATCGAACAATCAGGCCGATCAAGATGCGCCTGAGGCACTTCACGATCTGCCGCCAGGCACTTCACGAAGTAGCTAGGCGCATCAGGATTTGTCTGATTTTATGATCGGCCGCCGACATATATTCTGGATTTTTGAACGATGACGTTTAGTTTATTTTTAAATTTATGTGAATACCAAGAATCTCAACTGCTCCTAATAGTCTGGAGCCAATGACACTACGGCATCCCCAATTGCAGTATGTTGTGAGCCTGAAGGTAGTGGGTGAAAGAGATGGGGGAGAAGATGGTTGAGTAAGGGGGTATCTGGCTATTCAGATTTGATCACCAAACACGGTTAAAGCCATTTCAAGCAACGTTTCAATTCTGAATGGTGGTCTTACACCAGAGCAATACTGAGAGCATCTTCCACTCTGGAACGTTCCGCAAATACGCTGATAGATATAATAAATTGCACAAATAACACAAATTAATCAAATAAAATTTACTTTAATTACTTAGGTTTGAACCCGCGACCTCCGGAATGCGAGACGAGAGCTTTACCCCTCAACCACGGAGGGCGTAATTTAATCTTAAAACGTATATATTTCTGATAAATTGTAAATATTGTAGGTATGACCAAAGATATGCACAAAATAAATTTTGACATTTGATGCTTATGCATGTTATATAAAAAAATTATATTACGCATGTTATATAAAAAAAACCAAATTAAAATATTTTTAAAAAGAAAGTATATTATTAATCACTAATTTTATTCATATCAATTACCCCGAAGGTGGATTAGTAGTACTTAATTGATGTGTTAGAGTTTTAACCATGTAGCTTTGAACCGAAACACTGTATAGGTAACGCAACGAAAGATGAGCACAATAAAAATGCTTAGAATTGATGTATTGGTCTATCTGTGTGAACGACAAGCGACGCCCACTAATAGATACGGTTCTCTGTCTTGCTTACGCTCACTTATTGTAACTAGTTAGAAGAGAGGCAAGTTTTAACGACACCCTTACGGACTTCACTTACGGGGTGTCCTATTCATTCAGTTCGTAATTTGATTTAAACATACGTGCACCTACATATCGCAAGTGAAATAATTATTAATTTTTAAATTTGATATAATAAATAGTTATCATTACTTTTAATTCGAATCTTTATTAGTAGATTTACAGAGTGTTTTTAAAGTGTACAAGTGTAATATTTATTACGACATCTTGGAGTCCTGTTTCAAAACGGGACGTGGCAAATCACTGAATGGACAAAGTCGTGAAATTTTATTCCGCGTGTTTAATTATTTTATGCATAATATAAAAAACGGTGGCCAATTTTTAAGCATGAATGACTTATATGAATTGACGTCTGAGGCAACTGGAGTATCGCAGACTAGTATTCGACGTATCGTAACTGGAGTGGCAAAGGAAGCAGAAACACAACCGTCGTCATCGTCAACTCAACGAACAACATTCAGCACACCAGGGAAGAAACGACGCAGACTATCAACCAAATCAGATGTAGATGATTTCGATAAGGAAGTTATTAGAAGATGTGTCTATGATTTTCATTTAGTTCTAAGTCTTTGCCAACGATGAAAAAGATTCACAGAGTTCTGAAAGGAGACATCGACTAGGCAGGGTGTATAACTACGTCAAGGAAAGTTGTTCACAATTTGGGTTTTCGATGGAGAAAGACGGAAACAAACCGAAAGTTGCTTATTGAAAAAAATGATATCCGACTTAAACGTACCACATATCTCACAAAATTAGAAGAATACAGGAATGACGGACGTCCAATTGTGTATTCTGATGAGACATACATTCACAGTACACCGAAAAACAATTAGGTACCTATAAATTTCGATTGCCGTAATTTCCGTGAATTAGGGTCATTACCAATGGAAGTTTGTTATTTTTTACAGTATTCTTAAATAAATGGCTAAGAATTATTAGCAATACCATTGTCTTTTTTTATGAATTACCAATGGAAGTTTGTTATTTTTTACAGTATTCTTAAATAAATGGCTAAGAATTATTAGCAATACCATTGTCTTTTTTTATGAATACCTACCCATTTGAATTCAGTCCCAAAAATTATCACATTTACTTAGTTTAGAAAAAAAAAATTGATAATCTTCAGTATTTCAATAAAGATGTGGTAAAACAAAATAAGTTTTATATGACCGACTTTAAAACGCTTTGACTTTGAATTCTCAATTGTGAAATAATCATTAATTGTTTTTTTTTAAAGCCTAAAACGAAACACGCTGTATGAAAGTTTTGCATCTGTGTGAGTACTGTGATGAAGTCAACTTAACTTGCGAGACCTTTCGATTAACGTCGTCGTGTTTCGGGCGCTTTTGGTCACAACAGTCCCTCCAAAATTATAAACACATCTGCAATTATGTGTATGTATTATGTGAACAAGCTTCATAAAATGCTGAAACTGTTCGAAACTTTACACATAAAGTAAATAGCTGGGTTAGGACAACATTCGAGAGTGTTCTGGAATGTTCCACAATGATGTTTCCGATTCCCTATTTTCGAACATTTCACGACATACTCCGCCACTCCTTCCAGAACTTTCTAGAGCTCTATGGAACCTTCTAGAACTTTCCAGAAGACTGTTCTAGAAATTTCAAGAGGGCGAAACTTCCAGCCCATAATCTTCAAAAGCCCGCCCTTTAGGTAAAAACGGGAACTGTCATTCTGTAGGGGGGATAGAGATCTACCACACCATACAGGGGGTGTTAAGGGACGTATTTGACTTGCTTTAACCTGACATTATTTTAAACTGACATTATTTGGAGTAAAAAATGTAAATGAAATTTTGGTCTCTGATGACTTTTTGGATAACTTTTTTTTTTTAATGTCTTCAAAATCAAACAAAAAAATTCTTCCGCATGTCGTCACTGGCCACTCAGCCGACTAACCGACAAACAATGAATCATATTCGGTAGTAGTGTATCCTCTTCAACAGTTCTTATAAGACAGTAATAATTATCAAAACATAATGAACCTTGTAATATTTAAGTATATTCAACGATATTCCAGTTGAGGTGTTGAAGCTCTTTGATAATGAAAATGTTGACTACCTGTTGAGGTTATTTAACTCTATATATGACACAGGGAATATACCCCAAGATTGGCTAAACCACCTTCGTGACATTACCTAAAAAACAATACCCTAAGAAGCGCAGTGACTATCGATTAATAAGCTTGATGAGTCATGTCCTTAAATTATTCCTTAAAATAATACATACCAGGATACGCGATAAGTGCGAGCAGGACTTGGATGACACTCAGTTTGGCTTCAGAAATGCGTTCGGTACGCGTGAAGCATTATTTTCTGTCGACATACTATTGCAAAAGTGTCGTGACCAAAGAAAGGAAGTCTTTGCCTGTTTTATTGACTACGAAAAGGCATTTGACAGGGTAAAACATGCTGACCTAATGAAAATGCTTGCGGATTGTAACGTTGACACCAAAGACCAGAATTTCATTAAAAACCTGTATTGGTTCCAAACAGCAGAAATAAGACATGGGAATGAGAGATCTAATGCAATCGCCATTCAGCGTGGAGTACGACAAGGATGTATCCTGTCGCCACTATTATTTAATCTTTATTCCAACTATGTCTTCAAAAGAGCCCTAAGTAATACCCAGAAGGGTCTCAAGATCAACGGAGTTGTCATTAATAACATAAGATATGCAGATGATACTGTATTACTAGCTGACAGTATCAGTGACCTCCAAGACCTATTAGATCTTGTTAATAATGCTGGTGAGCAACTGGGCCTAACAATCAACGTCAATAAAACTAAATGGATGACTTTTGGACGACTAGATCACTCTGGATCAATGATTCAGTTAAATGGTTGTAATGTCGAAAAGGTGGAGAGATTTAGATACCTCGGCAGTATCCTCACGGAGACTCTTGACCCAGATACAGAGATTAGGTGCAGAATTGAAGCAGCAAGAACTGCATTCATAAAAATGAAATCCCTCTTCTGCAATGACAATATAAGCTTAAAACTAAGGCAGAGAATGCTAAAATGTTATGCGTGGTCGGTCTTGCTGTATGGTTGTGAAACATGGACCTTGAAAATAAATACCATGAACAGGTTAGAGGCTTTCGAAATGTGGCTTCACCGGAGAATGCTCAAGGTCCCATGGACCGACATGATCACCAACACAGAAATTCTCAGGCGGGCTAGAGCAGATAGGGAACTGCTTACATTAATTAAAATCAAGAAAATTTCATATCTGGGTCATATACTTCGAGGGAAGAAGTATCACTTGCTCCATTTAATATTGAAAGGCAAGATAGAGGGTCGCCGAGGGCCTGGTAGGAGACAAATGTCTTGGCTGCGAAACATACGAGAGTGGACCGGCATTAGAAGTGTGGAGGAGCTATTCCGGGCAGCGCAAGACAGAGAGACCTTTTCAAGAGTGATCGCCAACGTCGGGGGGACCTGATAAGGCACATAAAGAAGAAGAATATTTAAGTAAAGAAGTTACAAAAACAGTCGAGTATTATGCCATTTTTATTAGTTTTGGCCGTGAAAATCTCAAATCTTATCCAAGAAAAATTTAGTTTTAGCAAGACATTTTTCCGATGTATGGCAACTTTTAAACTATTAATATATCGTCGTCACATATTTCTTTATTATTTTATTTGGAGTTCCTACATTCCCAACGATGTCAAAATTTACAATAAAACGAGCCATAAATTTGGAACCCCTTCACTGAACCAAATATTGAATAAATCCAAGCCGGGATTAGTTCCCATTGAGCAATAAGGCAGCTTGTCAATTCGGCGTCATATTCCGTGAAATTGTGAGGCGGCGATCCACGCCCTTTTCCGCACACACATCTCCATCTACATCCTTCAAAGGCCCTTCAGAACCTCCACCAAAGGGGCCGGGGTTTTATTGCCTGTTGATGATTTTTATTGCACATTCTCAACCGGAGCCCCTGCTTTGCGTCCGCGGGAATCTCGCAAAGAGCATGAAATGGTTTGGAAAATGATTTGTTCCTCAGTTCTCCACTCGTAAATTGAAGGTTTGGATGAGCGTGATCACTCGTCCGAAACTCGTAACTTGTTGCTAGTTTGGGGTTTCTCGCTATTACCGGTTGCCATGTCGGATATTTAGGGCGGGATTATTAGCGAGGGGGTTGTGAACGCTTTTCCGAGGATTGGCGACGGTAACAGTTTATTGGGTGATTAAAAATTTACGACGGCAGTAATTTTGGTAATTCGCGATCAATTTGTTAATCAAGTCTTCTCCTTCACAGGCAGACACGTTCACGAACAAGTTAATACACAGGTCATTAAAACATTAACAACATGTAATTATTATTAAAGATTTGTAGATATTTCCCTACTGAATTTAACTTAAGCTTGCAAGTAAACAAACTGACCTTAGCTCATAAAAGAGCTAAGGTCAGTTTTTATATATAACTTATATTATGATTACCTACTTAATAACTGCTGAATATTTAATGATTTGTTTTGTGATACACGTGTCTGTTGTTTACTTGCAAGCTTAAGTTAAATTCAGTAGGGAAATATCTACAAATCTTTAATAACAATTACATGTTGTTAATGTTTTAATGACCTGTGTATTAACTTGTTAACCTTAGCTCATAAAAGAGCTAAGGTCAGTTTTTCAATATATATCGCACATCCCGTAGAAAAGTGTTGTAAGTCAAAAAACAAATTTACAGAAGAGCTAAAACAAATCAGATCTAACTTGAATGCGGTTTTCGTAGCTTTGAATACGGTTTTCGTAGGGCATAGATAATCACAATCGCTTTACTTTTCAGAGATAAAACGTAAAATACAAAATTTTGGATGGTTCGGACACGGATATTGATGATGACGATGAAGAAAACGTGTGCCATCTATGTTTTGGAAATTATTTTGAAAAGGAGACTGGATGCAGTGTGTTCGATGCCATAAATGGGTGCATGAAGCTTGCACCAAAAACCCAGACATTTGCGACGCATGCATGCCTTAAAAATGACCATATTTTCTTAAATGTAAATTGACATAAAGCACACTTTCTACGGGATGTGCGATATACATTTTGTCATTTCGCCTCAAAATTGGGTTATCTTCAAAGTTCTAAAAGAAGCTTTTGATTTCGAGAAATTATTTTTCGATTTTTGGGGGGCCAATGTTACACTACAAAAAATAAAATGTTACACTAAAATTAAAATCGACTTGCTAAAAAGAGCAATTTCTACATAGGTCTCGTGAAATTTAGAAAACTGACATTGGCCCTTTTAGAAACAAGTCAAAGAAATATGACATTTTACCTAGATGGAATAAACCATTGATTTCCTTTTTAAAAGCCCTGCATTGTTGAGATACCACTGTCTCAATTATTATAACAGACGCCTGTATTATAACGTTATTGTGTACTCAGGTAAGCCGTCTAAACTGACACCAATTATTGAAAAATGTATCAGTGTAGTTATAAAAGAAATCTTTCATTCAAATGATATTTGCGTAAAAAAAAGAAGAAGGCCAAAGGGGTGGGTGGGTAATATTGATAGACACCTGATTACATGAGAAAGAGGCTGTTTGACTGTTTAATCAGCTGCATCAAGTGGACCGATGGATATACAGTTGGAAGTTATTTGGAGTGCCTATTCATGTCGCCATGCACTGCACTTGCTTGGATACTTCTAATTCAGATATGTCGATCTACGAGTAGACAACGGAATAATATTATTTCATTTGTCCCAGCCTTGTTAATGAACGGAAATAGGATGAACAAATGTGTACCTACTTCTAGAATTTGGTATGTATCTGCTTCATTCATAACGTGTATCTGTAATTTGGACACGATAAGTAGGTATTTAAAGCAATTAAAACCAAAGGTTTCTTCTTCGTCAGGATAAGATTAAATCTTCTTCGTCAGGATAAGATTTATTCTTCTTCGTCAGGATAAGATTAAATCTTCTTCGTCAGGATAAGATTTATTCTTCTTCGTCAGGATAAGATTAAATCTTCTTCGTCAGGATAAGATTAAATCTTCTTCGTCAGGATAAGATTTATTCTTCTTCGTCAGGATAAGATTAAATCTTCTTCGTCAGGATAAGATTTATTCTTCTTCGTCAGGATAAGATTAAATCTTCTTCGTCAGGATAAGATTAAATCTTCTTCGTCAGGATAAGATTTATTCTTCTTCGTCAGGATAAGATTAAATCTTCTTCGTCAGGATAAGATTTATTCTTCTTCGTCAGGATAAGATTAAATCTTCTTCGTCAGGATAAGATTTATTCTTCTTCGTCAGGATAAGATTAAATCTTCTTCGTCAGGATAAGATTAAATCTTCTTCGTCAGGATAAGATTTATTCCTCTTCGTCAGGATAAGATTAAATCTTCTTCGTCAGGATAAGATTAAATCTTCTTCGTCAGGATAAGATTTATTCTTCTTCGTCAGGACGAAGAATCCTTCGATTTCGAAACATGTTGATAATTTTGATTAAATGGTGGTGATTTACAAAGTTATTTGTTTTCATTAAGTTAGATATAGATTTATTATTACGAAAAGTGAGATAGAAAAACAGTGGAAATGGGGAAACGTCCCATATTCTCAATTTCCTTGAACGATGATGAAAATATGCAAATTTAACTCTCTCAAAAGATGATGTGTTTTAATAAGTAGATGGAAAATTAGAGCAGGCGATAATTCACAAAGACAGATGACGACTTGATTATATTTCGGTCGAGAAAATGAAAAGTATCTTTGAAGAAAAACAAAATACAAATTAATAATCACGATGAACTTTCTATTAAATAATGTGCAAGTAAACAGAGATTACTTAAGTATATAAACAGGTGGCAGATAATTATTATTAAAGCACACGTGCTCAATTTGAATATAAAATGTATCGCTGAACCAATATTGGAGCACATAATACACTAGAAGCGCCAAAGTGATGAGTCTCGACCACGGCTGAGTCGCAAATTGTGTCGCCAAAGCACAAATATTGACATTCTTAAACCTTGTCATATTTTGTTTCATTTGCAGAATTTAATGAAAAGCATAAAAATTCCTGGAGATAAATTGCCAGACGCCAGTTTTTGGTACATATTTGCAGGCCTCTTACATGACTCAGTGCACTAAGGTCGACAGTGAGCCATAAGTCGGTGAAATTGAAATAATATAAAGAGCTTAGGTAAACCAGTTGCTAAAATTCAAAGATGCAAAAGAGACAAAAGAATTATGTAGGTAAGCATATATATATATATATAACAGGAATAACAACTTGAACAATGTAAATGAGTAGAGCTTCGATTGGATAATGAAATATATCTAATATTTCACGTACCTAGAACAACCAGTCTCATTGCTCATTGGCTCATCATAGGTAGGTGGTGCGATATTAAAAAAATGTATTTATAGGCTGCTAAGTTTGGAACCTTCAAAACCTACAAAAAAAATCTATTCTATCTTGCAATCCGAACTTGCAAACCTAACCTGCAAAAGTAAAAATATAGTTATTATACCGAAGCGAATGAAAAAGAGCATAAATAAATAGAGATCTTTTTAGCACCGACTTGAAAAGAGTATACGATTACTACTACGATTACAGCATATATATTATACGTTTATATTATTTTTAACTCATACATATTATTTTGTATTATGACATACTTCTTATTCAAACCCGTTTAAGTTACCTGTAAACTTAAAAAAAACTTATTATTGGATAATTTTTATAGCGCCATTTTCGTGAGAAAATCACCTCAATGGCGCTTTACAAATTCATTTACGCATTTAAACTATACATATATATTACAAGTGGCTTACAAATAAGATTGATAACTAATGACTTACAACTAAGACTTATATGACTATTATAGTGACTTGGAACTATACTTATTTTCATAACCGAGTTTGTACTTGCGAGTCATAATACGAATAGAGCAGTATTGTTACTGCTCCATTCGTATTACGACTTGCAACTGCCTTAAAATTAGTTATTTAAGACTAACATACTTATTTACATTTAGTCAAAGTACTTAAATGCTCCTTGAAATCTTTGAACAATTTTTTGAAGTAAAACTTCTTGACGCACGCTTGACTTGGGGAGTAAGCTGGTGAATGCGTGATGAGAGCGTTACGAAAAGTGTGATCGCGAGGCGAACGGAAGTTAGTTAAGATAGAAAGAGAGAGAGTTACGTTTCGTACATTACTGTAGGGGCAAGAGAGAAAACTGCGAGCACACATTTTCTTTCTGTCTTTCTCTCATAGCCAGTTACGTTTTGTATACCTAAAACACAGTGCAGGCCTATTATCTGTATTACACTGTAGGAGCAAGAGAGAGCAGTGCGCGCGCACGTTTTCTTTCTCTCTTCTTTTATAAGTCAGTGAAGTTTTACTTCAGTCGTGTGGTCTAAAGCACACTTGTTTTTTTTGTTACTTACCACAAGCTGTAAAGATATTATATTAAGGAATAATAAATTTAGGAAAAAAAAAACAAGTTAATAAACATGATTATGTAGGTTTTTGTTAATTATCTAAAAATAAATAAATACTCCGTTCATAATAGACACGAAATACTGTCTTACTAACAAATCTAATAGAATTTTGAAAAAGAACAAGACACAGTGTTTTCTACGTCTTGTTCTTTTTCACGTTTCGTTTAGATTTGTTAGTATTACCTTCTTCTTCGATGATATAATACATTGATGGGAATAACCGTCAAAAGTTATTATAAAAGAGAGTTATTCTAATTTTAAAAAATTTGCCTGTTCTACTGTTAGAAAAGCATTGACATTTAAGCACAACGTGCAGAACACTTTCATATAATTAATTTCCGCTTCCTTCAGTTCTTGAGCTTGCGTAAGTACATATTAATAACACTTCAGGTATAATTTTCCGAATGCTATTAGAACCACTAAACACTGAAATATCCCTCATCAAAAACTCAAGCAACCCATTTTTAGAAAAGAGCGACATAATACCTTTTTTTTAATTGACATACCAAATAAATCTTTGATTTTACCTGTACAATAATTTAAATGGGTACATACATGATAAATACTCAACCGAAATATATCGGCTGTTAGCATTAAATTTTTAGGTTCGAATCCTCGAATTTAAAACAGAAGAATGAAGGGAACAAGTTAGAACATGAACAAACAGCATTACAGTTCAAAATGTCTGACTCTTACAAAATCTGTGGACAAGGTGCACCTAGAATTTCTAGATACGTCAAGATCTAGAAGGTAAGGAAATCACAATAAAATGGTATAAAGAACGTTTTAAAGACAACAATGGAAATTCTAAAGAAAGTATGAGTTATTATTGCGTAGGTACACAAAAATCTCAGCGATTGAAAAGATTTCTTCAAGTTGGTAATGGTCCGCGGTCCGTCGCGATCATCTGCCCGAGATGGCCGTCGACAAAAAGCTCGCACCACAATGCCGGCCTTTGTGCGACAAACAATGCAATTCGGGGATAGCAGAGCACGGGGAAACGCCGGCCATTGTACTGCGCAAGGAACCTCGCTGAAAGGAAGCTGGAACATCTGCCCGGGAAGGTGCAAGCGAACCTTCACACAACTTGGATCATAGCGCACGTGGCCTCGAAGATGTTGCACTACATTTCGCAAACTGGATTTGCACCGGTCGCCGATGTACCTATTTCTATAGTCTACGCTAGACAATCGCGACTCGTGGATTATGGCGGAACAGATGCATACAGGACGCACTATTTTTCTTTTATTGCCTCTTTCCTGAGGATGTCCGCGATACTTATACTGTCAGCGTATAACACTTAAAAAGCAAATACAACATATTCAACTCAACTAATGATTTAAAAAAAAAAAATAGATCAAGTTGAGCATGCTGAAAATAAGTGCAATTGTCGTCTTCTTACTATTTGGATGATTTGTATAGTGCCGTGTTGGTGAAAAATCATCTCAAGGGCGCTGTACAAACTTATACTATATTTCTAAAATCTTACTTCCAACGTCTTTAAATCTTGATTTTTTAATTTTTTATTATTGTTTAAAAATTGTATACATTCGGAATTTATTATCGCTACTGCAAGTAGCTTGTCAGCAGGAGGTTAGTTCCACAGATTAGTTACAACAACAAATTAAATAATCATAAACGCATTGGCGTGGTAACAACATCCATATATAACATACCTACCAACATTGTGATATGTGAATGTTGAAAGTAATTCAGAATTAGCATTTTTATGGTGAAAAACAATGGAATAGGAAAATATATACTTCTTCAAATTTTGCAAATTCACTTTTAAAATATATACATATATATATTTTTTAAATATCATGAAACAGTTGAGAATGCAATACATTAGCAACATAATTTATATCATTAATATTTTCGCCTATCATTCCACGTTCCAAATCGCAACAGTAGACAGTCGCTTAATTTTGCAAGACTAACCTCCTCTTTGCAATACTAACTCCAAACATAACTCATTCATCTACAGATCAACACATTCATTTAACTTAAATTATTACCACATTGACATTTTTAACTCGACGTTACGTGAAATAAAACGAAATCTCACTAAGCAACATGACTCAAACTAGGAAGTTCAATCCCTATTTTTTCCCGTCCTTTGCCTCTTAATCCTATTCCTATGTACCCCCCCCCCCTTCTTTTCATATATTGTAACTAAAAATAGATTATAAAGAAAATACCTTTATGTCACACTTTATCATTCACTACCATCAGTGGAAAGTTCATAATTGGCATACTTAATTAACATCTAATTATTGTATTATTTTATAATATCTGATTTGCTGTCGACTTCTCTAAAATAAATAAATAAATAATACCAGCAATACATTAGTAGTTAATCACATACTTGCAATTTAATGCATGGTAAGAATGAGCAAAACAAAATCTTAATACATAAGGTTACTCCCTAATAGCCATGATTTTAACATCAGTGAGAATTTTGTTGTAGAGCAATTTTCTTTAAATTCGTATGGCAATTTGTTAAATATTAATGGTATAATACAAAGGGTTCTTTGATCATATTTGGTACTACAATACTACAATTGGATTCGCCATAACCTCTTGACTTTGACAGGTAATTCAACCAAATTAATGATTTAAAAAACCAACTTAGATCAAGTTCAGCATGCTGAAAATAAGTGTATTTGCCGTTTTCTTACAATAGCTGTTGTCTTTGACCTTTGATTAGTAAATACTACAATTTGATTAACTGTAACCCGTTGACTGACAGGTAACTAAGTAAGCGCACGATTTCATGGGTTAATCGAGCAGGTAGTTTAGTTGAGGGACTTTAGGTGTTTTATGACAAATTAAAGAAAACACACTGGGGAGATTTGCCTACCTGAGACAAATTTGGACCAACCACCCCTAGGTGTCGGGTGTAGACACGCGTCTCTGGAATGGGAAGAACCGCGGGAAGACAAGAGATAGAGAGCTAAGGGAATATAAAGGGAATACAACGGTCACCCGTCAGGTATTAAAATCTCACAATGGAATCGACACAAGACGGTTGGTGGCGTCAAGGTGTAAAACATCCCCTTCGAGTAGTGGGTAGCTACCCCACAAGACAGAAGGCTCGATTAGGCTTACGCGCCCCTTCTGCTTCCCTCGGCGAGTGCTCCACTGTATTCATTACCCATCCATTGATATGTACCCGTCTCATTTTGGACAAGTCGATTTATTCAAGTATTGTTTCTTCTCACAAAACCATCTTGCCCGGTGTTGAATGAGCCATGCACTTAGTGACTCGGAGTCGTAAATATACGATCCTTACGCCACAATTGTGCTCCTGAAGTACACATAACTACTAACAATGTCGAGCAACACATAAAACTGCACGTAAAGAGGTATGGTTACTCCACAATAGAACTTACGAAGAAGAAATAGGATTCGAATTATATTGAAGCCAATAAATTCACGATTCTAACAACCCTATTCAACAACGGCTTGAATGTGTACGTGCTTGAGTCAACACAATCAAACATAATTATAAGGAGCCTCGAAACCAAGACTGTACATATCTAATCATAGATAAGTACCACAATAGTATAAAATATGTAATAATAAAATATAGGTGAGATAATCATGCTGGATAGAAGAAGCAGTAACTTCCATGTAAAAAATGATAATAAAGGCTGCAAAAAACGGAATAGATTTACATTCTAATTAATGTTATGTTGTAGTGTTCGTTTATTACTTAACACGATTTCCCGAATGTGATTAATTATACTACGGTAGGTAGGTACTTAAAAAATAATTGGCGCAATTAACCCCGCATTAATTTATACGAGAATTATTAATATCCGCAGTTTTCATCTCGAGTCATCGACACGGATAAAGATTCGTAGTGGATTTCGGTGTTCTGAATATACATGAAGCTGATATTCTGATTTCCGAAAAGCATAATTGGTCAGATTATCGTGTTTTATTATAAATATCAAAGGCGTGAAATTACAATCGGATGCGACTGGAAGCGTTGTGTAAGCGAGAGGTTCGATGGTCCTCACTTTAGCTGAGTTTAATTCCCACGATAAGATCGCGATCTAAAAAATCTAATTCGAGTAGAAGCTGTAATATCGAGATTGGAGCGATGCTTCGGCTTTAGGAAATACCCGTTTAGCTAGAGACAAATCAAACAAAAACAGAGCATTCTAGAACGGTCAACAGTCTCAAGGTATGCGTACGAAATTATATTGTAACCGATTAGATTTGGGTGAAATAGACGAAGTGCATCTTTCGAGGTACGACAAAAAGTTTTAGTGAATAAATAAATTTAACCACTTAACACAATAAATATACATGGCGAGTGGCGACTCTAAAAGGAAAATTTCGGTCAGAGAAGAGAGAGAAAAAGATTCGGTCACATCTATAAAATAGAAGCGTCCGAATATTTTTCTGATTTTTGTTTCATTTTTCGTTTGTTATTATTTTATTATTATCAATAATTGAATATTATAATCAATATATATTATAAAAGTGTGCGTCCAGCTAACACTCATAAACGAGTCCCGGTACGATCAAGGGAGTTATATGGTGTGCTAGCCCTCTATCCCCCATCCATGAAGAAGGTTCACTTTGTTAACCGAAGCGCGTGATTTTGAAGATGTAAGGGCTGGAAGTTTCGCCCTCTAGAAATTTCTAGGAAAGTCCATAACATTCGAGAGTATTCGAGAGCTTTCCCAACATTCCAGGACGTCCCGGAACATTATGGAATGTTGTGGAATGTTCGGGAATAGGGAATCGGGAACATTCCATAACATTGTCGTATGTTGTGGAATGTTCTGGAACACTGTGGACCATTCGAAGCCTTTTTTGTATGGGTGGAGCTACCCATTGGTAGGGGTAAATAAAGCAAGATCCGTCGTGGGTTCGGACGTCAGTTCAATCTCATATCAACTTCCTGAGCGAAGCCGGGTACCCCAGCTAGTAAATAAATAATGTAATGAAAATCTACATACACCTACACAACGAATCACTCAATCACTGAAGATTTTTCTAGTAATTATTTATATTATTTATTAGTAAGTAATTAATTTTTTTTTAATTTAAGACAAGACGGCAACGTCCTGTCTGAAATGTCTAGGCTCTGGGTCAACCCAACTATTTACAGATCGCAACGTCGCGGTCGTTTGCATCGGAATAAGGTGAAGTGCTAAATTTTAATTCGCCAGTAGTTACAGTCTGTGATTATGTAGTAGGACTCCTACTACATTATATATATACTACGGGAGTATATTAGTTATTATGTAGTAGGACTCCTACTACATAATAACTAATAACAGACGGTAACTGGCGAGGTGAAATTTACGCAGGAATTTCTAGGTCAACCCAACTATTTCCAGTAGCTTCGTCATATCCTACCATTAGAAAATAGAGTTGTAATATTAACATGATGCCGACGTCGCATATGAGAGAAACAGCAATGCAGGCATATAAATAAGAGCATGCAACGTTGTTAAATGTTTCTTCGTTATCATCAGACGGTATTCACAGTCCCAATCATCCCATATCACAGTAAGCCCTTAAAAAGAAACACGGGCTCCGCAAAATTTAAACAGAAGGTATTTAACGTAACTGTTGTTTAAAGTACACGGTCAAATTTGATACTGAATGTCCATTGATTCCAACGTTCAAACTAGACAAATTTACGGGTTTTTGGAGGCTCCTAACTCCTATTAAGGCTCCGTTACCGGCCCCAAAAAGAAGAAGACGGAGATATACGAAATTAAGAATTTTAGAGAAGGGCGCTAAAATTTACAGCGCCAAAATCTATGCGAAAATCTTTAATAAAACACGACTCGTTTAAAATAGAGCAAAAATCTCTTGGGGGCTGTCTACAACAGTATTTAATGAAACACTGTGAATTTTTCCATACATATAAATTATAAAATAACGGAAACAGACTTGAAAATAAAAAAAAATTTGGAGCATACTTTGCGATTTTTTTCTATCGAGGGAATTTCATATAATTTGCGTTTCGGCGTTAGATATTATGTTAAAAAATAACATATATTTTTTAAGAGCTTAAAAACTTCAAATGTTTAAGGGAGGTTTGCAAGAAATCGGTAGAAATTCGTACAGCTGCCTCTTAAGGCGATCCAATGGTCCAGGAAAAAATCGAAATCGGATTTCACGCCTTTTATGGGAGGAGTTTAAAAATACTTGAGAAAAAGCTCTCGGAAAGGTTGGAATAGGTATTTGAGAAAAAAAAATCTAGGTTGATTTCGTAAAATGCCTGTAAAAACATTAATTCCTTTTTCAACGCATTGTTTATTGTAATAAAACGGAATTTTAAAATTGATTTCACGAAAGCAAGGGCCCGGGAGCCACACGTCTATTTCCCGCTATAGCCGGGGCGTGACTAATACGAAATGGGTTGTGTCCAGTGCATGGTTCTTGGGCCCATGTCATAAGGGTCACACTTCAAGATCAAAATTCGTAGAGTGCGGGCCGTATTGATTGATGTCAATAATAACAACGAGAAAATGCATGTTTTATTTTATTTTGTGAAGTTCGGGCATAAATATCAATTTTTTTGCGATTATTATAAAAGAAACTGAATTTTCCACATTATACAATAAAGCCATGTCCGAAAACTGGTTTATAAGTAGGAGAGTTTGCACTGGAAAGTGTTTTTTATAGACCTAATACGCAGTATTTAATTGAAGCATCTATAATACTTCTAAGAGATAAAATTTTCAAAACAAAAAACATATGATTTTGTATGATTTTGCATTATTTAGTATGACTTCATCTTGCTGTAATATATTAAATATTTGCACTAGTGTCAAAATACAGAGAGGAAATATAGGAAAGCGTTTGCATGGACAAAACGCCGCCCGGTTTCCGCACACATTATAATTTTACTAGCTGATTCCCGGCATGCGTTGCAAAGCCATATTCAAAGATATAAATTGTGTCTCTCAGCATGTCCTTTCCCGTTCTTCCTCGTTCCCCTCCCGCATCCTTACCCTCCCGCGTTCCCCTTCCACCTTCCCCGCCCATTCTCTCCCATCTTCCGCTCCCCCGTCCCGCAAATTCCCCTCCCGAGTTCCATATATTCAGTCCCAGTACATTCAGTTTTCAATCAGCTCGCGTGCCACCTATAACAATTTTTTTATTCAAATTTTCACTTTTCGTATATTACAAATATTCATTTTTGTATATTATAAGAACAATCAATCAAATTTGGTACCAAAAATAGGTACCTACTTTAAAAAAACTGCTGCCTGCTAATCAAATTTTATCAAACGCGCGAACTTTGAAATGTGCGGGGTTAATATAGTCGTTAGGTTTTCTGAAATTATTCAATTTTCTGCACCATTTTCTTTTTTTTATATGAATACCGCACGAGAGTCCCAACTGCTCCCGTCTGAAGCCAGTGAGACTATGGCGTCCTCAATTGGGGTATGCTGTGAGGGTGAAGGTAGTGGGGAGGGGAAGGAGATAGGGAAGAGGAAGGTGGGGAAGTACTTGGCTATTCAGATCTGGTCACGGCTAATGCCATTTCAAGCAACGTTTCAATTCTGAATAGTGGTTTTACACCAGGACGATACTTAGAGTATCTTCCGCTCTGGAACGTACCGCAAATATACTATATATTATTTTAAATGAATACATTATGAAATAAAACAAATTAATCAAATAAACTTTATTTGCCACGCCGGGATTCGATCCCGCGACCTTCGGTGTGCGAGTCAAGAGCCTTACCGCTGGACTACAATTCTTCAACTGTCAAAAACGGCCGTCAATTTTTCTTTCCGTAAGAACCGTCTACAAAGTATAAGAAAACTTTAAAAAAAGATTAATGAAATAGGTAAAGTTGTTCTGAAGTTATGGCGTGACCAAGGGAAACATTTGTATATATATAGAATTCATTTCTATATATATATATATATATATATATATATAGAAGATTCCACATTTATATGATCTGTACAATATTTTTGAGCAATTGAATATTATTAAATTAAATTTAATATATAATGGTGAAAGTCGGGAGAAGCCGGGTAATAAGCATTAAGACGCTATAATATAAGGTAAGTGCTACTATACATATATTATCTACTAGACGCACTGATAATTAGATCACACAATATGTAATTACAATCACACCAAAATGACATAAATAAAGTATATTAAATCGAAAATAAAGTAATGGACTGGTTTTTGATCTTATGAAATCAATGCACTACTTATTACTTAATACAGAATCATAAATTGTTTGCTTTTATAGTATGGCATGATATAAATAACAATGGAATTTCCAAAGGATTTAGTCGCCTAATTTGCGGGAATAACCGCCACTGGAATTTCTAAACTTTGTTTCGCAGCGTATAATTATTAGGTATCGTTTGTAATTTTGTTTTTAGAATCCAGTTTAATGTATTTCCGAAAATCTGAATTTTCGAGGGTCGTATAAATAATAAGAAATGAAAAATATAAATATTAATAATATAATGGTGGAGTGTCTTTAGAGTTTGGGTTTTTCGGAGTTTCGACCGTATGTTATTCTTCGTGTGAAATTTTGGGAGTGCATTTGGTATCTGTTCGACTATAGTATGTTCTTTATAATTGGCTCCCTAAATCAAAAGGAGCACGTCAGGAGCACTCTCCCGTGTATTCGTTTATCTTGTAACCCCCCACCCGTTTACGTACGTGTCCCGTCTACGTGAAGTTAACACACACGGTGGAGGGTACTACGGGATCCTACAGCGCCATACCCCGGGTGGTGTGGGTTACGAGGAAGGAAGTCCCACAGTCAAAGTCAGACAGAAGGAAGTAATTCGGAAGATTGCACCGCACTGATAAGAAAACAAAGGCACATCGTCCGCGTACTTGTCAAGTTCAACAACATTAGTCTACCAGTTGACATGCCGAAGGTGTCCGTTACAGATCAACACTCTAAATTTAATAAATGCAGTCGTCACTGTGGACCATTATGAGTTGAAAAATCATTTTTTTCTAAAAAAGTTCGTTCGTTTTGATCGCCTGCAAAACCTTGTCAATCTATAGATATATACTCAAGTACTTTTAAGAATAAAAGTAAATAACCGGGTTACCCGAGCAGGATAACTATTTTTTCGGACAGCATTTTTTTTAATTGTTATGTCAAAGCTCCATAATTCATGATGAAAAACAAGTTGAGTAAAAATTCATATGAATTGACCTAAAAAATTGAGCCAGAAACATCTGAGCCAATTTCATGACACCTGAGAACAACGTTTGAGAGTTTTGTTTTTTATACGTCAGGAAAAAATATCAAGCTTTTTAAATTAAAGTTATTTCTATTTTTGAGACTGATAATTCATGATGGAATTCCATTATAATAAAACAAACATAAAACATGTTTCCACTTTAATTAATTGACCGTGACCGGTGTCAGCCTCTAAGGCCAGTCTGAAGATGGCCGTAAGAGGCTGAAACCGGTTACGGTCAATAAATTAAAGCGGAAATAAGTTTTATATTTGTTTTATTAAAATATAAAAAAGTTTACTTTATTTTTTAGTAAGATTTGATTCAACATTTTGAATCGTTACTATAACAACCAAAACAACGTTAACGTTACTATAATAACCCAACAACAACTAGTGGTTTAAAATTAGGGAATAAAAACGAAAAATAAATCCGAGTATCAATATGTAAGCATAAAATTACGAAACATTTTGGAGTAATAATAAATTTGGATCACCTCCGCTCGGAAAAATAAGCAAAAAAGCTAATTACATAGAATTCGAATGAAATAAAGAAATAGTTCAGAGTAAAACAATATTTTAGTGACTCATAAAATTTATATTTACTTAATGCACATTGTAAAAAATCAATGAGTGAGTCATGGATATGAATTATTGGTCGCATCCCTCTCGGAATCTGACGATACAAAAAGTGTGAAAATTTATTTAAAAAAATATTATTCCAGGAGTCTAGCACGGTGTAATCGATAACTTTACACTATCGCATCGATAGGCGTAATTTCCGATGATTTTATATCGATGTTCCGAGCACGGTTTCGCCGTTGTATAAAAATATTAATAAATTGGCAATGCTGAATTGAAAAACCAACCTAAATATGTATTGGCAGTTCGCATTTACTTCTTGACACTAAATGGTAGTCAATTAGTTATATAGATCTTTAGTCATATTTCAACCACCTCAGTTTCAAAATAAATGCGTCTTAGTTGAATTATTTAAGTTGATTGGCTATACGACTTTTTTCAATTCTAAAAGCTTCGATAGTTTAATTCTTTAATTCTGTTCATTAATGAGCCAATAATTTTGCATAAAGAACGACATTACCCAAATAAATTCGTATATTGACAGTTAACCAAAACTTATCTGATACTATTATGGAGTCAGGGCTAAAATTTATCAATCTTCGGTCGGGATAACTCTTACCAATTGTTAACCGTGATCGCAAATATTCGTCAATATCAAATTGATGTAGGGTTTTATCGAACGCCCATACTAGATCTCTGGCATAATATTCCCGGACATTTTATGAATCATGTATTTTCAAAGAGGTGAGAATTATTTGCATATTGAATGATTCATTCAAGTCATAGTCATATAAAATTAAATTAAGTAACAGGTGTCATATTAGTCACTCGTTGGTAATTATGTACAAGTACTCGTACTTAAATGAAACACTTGTATAATTAAGTTGCAAGAACTTTAGCTAGAGGGTTAGAGACATCCCGTCCCGTCTTATAATAGAAAATACTTTCGTGACTCTTGAACTTTTTTGTAGTGTTATTACAATTAAGTAAGTTTCGTTACTTAATTGTAATAACACTACGTATAGTAATAATATTTTGAAAAATCACCTCAAGGGCGCTGTACAAATTTATAATATATTTTTACAATTTTACTTCTAACAACAGACTAGATAAACCGTTATGCATTCACCGGTTCTTCGATCACTGATACAAAACTATAAGTACAATGCAGTTGATCATTGAACGCGATGCTGCGTAAAAATGTACATATAGGTATCTAATTTTTATTAATTTATACTCTGTATAGGCAAAAAATATACAGGACCATACTTACCTGGTAGGTCGCTTGAAATTAACATTGTTTTTTTAGGGAAACTTAGTAACTAGAAAAAAAATAACCAAGTAGTCTCTTCAACTTTCGCCTCTAACAACATTTTCCGACAAATCTTGAAAGTCTTTTTTAAAAAGGCACATTTTTCTACAAAAAGAAGGAACTAACAAACTAACCACCACGCCGTTTCCTAGCAGGGGTATGCAAAGAGAACGGACCGCCAAATAACCCGGTCTTGGCACATAGATACTCTTTGTCTCATTATAATACAATATATTATCAATTATTATAGCGCAGTTTTCATGGGAAAAGTGCGCTTTAATTAAATTTAATTTATGAAACCCTTAACTTAAAACTTAGAATGGATGGGTTGTGTCACAGAATTGGAACAATTCAACAAATTTCAAAGTTAATATTCGAGTTCTGTACTGTGAAATAACTGACCCACGATGAAATAATAACAGAAGTTGAATAGAACTTTCACAGAACTCGATTTTTGACTTAAATTTGATGAATTGTTCAAATTCTGTGAACAAACCTGTCATAACTAATAGTTTCAACCAAGATTTAATACAACTGATTTACAACGAAAGAGGTATTTCACCATACTCCTGATAGCTTATCTATAGGATAAAGAAGATGAATAAATAAACAAACAAATAAATAATGCTCGCAACTGTTAAAAAAAACTCGGCTAACTTATCCTAAATATAGCCACTATACATAGGTTCAAGTACCGAATAGTAAACACATCATTTATAAACAAATAAATCGTGTTTAATCAATCGAAAATGTATGTTATCGTATGGATAATCTATGAGAAATAAGGATGGTGAAACACCCTCTAAGTCGAAGGGGGTTTGTTTTCAACTCTTTCCGGTCTACAGGAAGTTCTATGAAAAAAGTGGGTGGTAACTTTATGCAAGGTGAGTTTCACCTTATGAAAGCCAAAAAAAGAAAGCCTGTCGCAAGTGTGAATAATAATACACAAAATTTAATATAACAGCGAAAAGCATTTTGTATCCTCCCATTACGGACGTGATAAACGAATCCTTTATTACATAGATATACTCGAATGACAAGGGCGGTGAAATATAATCCTTTGGTACAGATTTGTGCAACTGGGCGTCATCTGTGTATGCGTGGGAACATCAGAAACATGGGTCACTACGAGAAAAATCATTTCAAGTAATCAATTCTAAATCACTAAGGCCTCGAGCCTACTATGTCGGTAGGTCAAAATAATTCGACTTCGCAATAAAATCCAAATAAATTTTAGTATTTCTGAATGCATCCGAAAACTAAAAACTGTTTTTGAAAGGTGATGAAAAACGCTTTCAAATTTTATAATTCGAAATAAACAACTTTAAAATACATAAATTTTGAAAGGAAACGTAAAAAGTTTGAAAAATGACTCTCTTTACTTTTTCTACTTAATTAAGTAATCAATATCATTACATAGTATAAAATGAAGTCGCTCAAAATGCATGTGCGCTTAGATCTTTTAAACTACGCAACGTATTTTCATGCGATTTTCACCAATAGATAGAGTGATTCAAGAGGAAGGTTTATATGTTTAATAGATGCTTATTATAGTGGAGAAAAGCCGTGAAATTCAAATATTCAATTCAGGCAGCGGGCAGCGAGCAGCTAACAATCGGGTGGTGTGGATTTTATAAAGGTTGGATAATAGCGTTGTGTTTCGTTAGCCACAGCAACGTGTTGCCGGGTCAGCTAGTATATTATAAAATAAAGTCCAAAAAAACGTGCCGCTCGCAAAAACTCAGAAACGAGTGCCGGTGTGATCAAGCGAGTTATATGGTGTGGTATATCTCTAACCCCCCTCCAGGATGACGGTTCCCGTTTTTACCTAAAGACGTGAACCGTCTTTTGGTGACATAATGGCTGGAAGTTTCGCCCTCTTGAAAACTCTGGAACAGTCTTCCGGAAAGTTCTAGAAGGTTTTAGAAAGTTCGAGGGGCGAAGTATATCGTGGGATGTTCGGGAATAGGGTATCGGGAACATCGTTGTGGAACATTCCAGAACATTCTCGAATGTCGTCCTGAGCGAAACCGGGTAACCCAGATAGTTACTTATAAAAAAAAAACAAAAACGTACACTTATTTTATTAGGCAAAATTATAATAAACGTTATCGTTAACTCATTTTTTTGTCGTTTCATGTAAAAATAATTACGTAATTACATAATATCATATTTTTTTCAAATTGCGACTGGAAACTTTGGATTCATAAAGGTGTACATTTTAATTATATGTTGGTACTTAATGAATACAAAGCGTGGTGTTTTCTCTTTCTAAAACCGTTTAGATCATATTTCTAACCATTATAATAAGGGAGACATAAAGATTTCTATGAGACCTATATGAGTTGTTTTGTAAAACGAACAAATTAGCCTGATGTGTTAAAGTGGTGTTTTAGTATCACTTTAATAAATTAACTCAATGGAGAAGAGGTGTCAATAAGATTGAAGCGTGCCGCAAAAGTTATATTTTTTATTATCATTGTGATGAGTTTTGATTCATCCTCAATTCAAATAATAGCAGTAGGTGCGAGCAATAAAGGTCGTCATGATAAATACGCAAGCACTTCATGTGCAGTTTATGATGTGTAATATTATGTTTATTACCTCGGACATGTTGGTCACGTTTATGCGCATGAAGTTTTCAGAGATTCTTATCAACATTATAAATATACAGATAAATGACGTTTGCAAAATGTAAACGAAAGTAGATAACACGGTTTGTATTACTCCTGTGTACAAATAAAGAAATGTACCGGATGTAACCATCGATATGGTCTAGCTATGGTAACTCTACGAAAGACATTCCAAGGATCGGCAAAGTATTTATATTTCTATTTTTTCACATATGAACACCGCACAGGAGTCCCAACTGCTGCCGGCTGGAGCCAGTGAGACTATGGCATTCCCAATTGGGATACGTTGGGAGGCTAAAGGAAGTGGGGAGGGGGGGAAGGAGATGGGAAGGTTTGAGGTCAGGAGGAAAATGGCGAGAGAACGCAGCCAGTGAAGGCCATTTGCTTAGGAGACCTATGTTGGAGACCAAACCCCGCATAGCGTCATGACGATGATTTTAACCCCTCAGGCTTATTTGTTAACACTTAGGAATAACGCACTTAGGTCTCATAGAAATCGTTGTGACTCTCTTACTATCATGGTTAGAATCTAAACGGTGATGGAAAGAGAAAACACCACGCTTTATAAAACCAATCTAAAAGTTAACAATAATAAAAATGTACACCTTTATGAATATAAAGTTTCCGGCCGTAATTTGAAAAAAAAAGAAACTTTGGGAATTTTTAATCAATTATTTTTACATGAAACGACAAAAAAGTGAATTGACGATAATTTTTATAATGTATTTGACTAATAAAGTATATTTTTTTTCGTTTTCAGTAAGTTTAGGTAAGTAGTAAAAACGTAAAGTGAGCCATTTTCAAAGATGTCATATTACTTATCTTTGCATTAAAAAAAATTATATGTTTATTTCGAGTTATAAAATTTTAATAATTATTTCAATTTAATTTAAAACACAGTTCTTAGTTTTCGGATACGTTTATCAACATTCCATTTATTTGATTTTTATTGCGAAGCGGAAATATTTTGAAATTCCGACAAAATACGCCCAAGGTCTGAGGAGTTAACCGTTTATTGTTAATATTGCACGACAAGACGTTTTTAGAACTTTTAAATACACTAACTACAATATTCAAATTGGCTTATTTTGATTGGATATTGTCTACCCATTCGGTGAATGAAAAAAAATTAAGAAATGTTATGAGTTACAATGATGCCAAGTAATGTTATTTTATTTATTATTTAGTTAGCAGTGTTACACCCTACTTGGGTGTTTGCTATATTACGTGCCCGTGAACAAGGTTACAGAAGTTGCCAGGATATTCAATAATAATTGCTATTCCTTACAATAAGGGATGTTCTGAGACAGGAGGGGGAAATGGATTGTTACACAATCACCATTGTCAGTAAGGTTTAAAGCAGACTCAAAGATATCTTTAGGATTGCTCTCCTTTAAATCACACATAAACGGTGAAAACATGTTTCTCAATGTTTTCAAAAAAGAAACACTGATTTTAATTCATGAATTCCACCCTGCACTGTTATTTTTGGCAGTTTAGAAACAATTAGGAGCTTTTGTAATATATTTTAAGGTAAATGTTCGATTTATTTATTTAAAAAGTCTGTGTTGACTATTCCGTACTTGAACCTATGGATAGTGGCTATATATAGGATACGTTAGGGAGTATTTACTTGTTTATTTATTAATATTCTTTATCGTATGGATAAGCTATCAGGAGGATGGTGAAATACCCCTCTAACTTATAAAAATAATGCTGCAACTCTTTCTCATACCTCAAATACTCGTAATATTGTGATAGAAAGAGCTGTTGAAAATGAGACAAACTCCACTAAATATGTCCGTGATCTGAACTGTTTACTTCGTGTTGAATTTGATAGAATATCGCTGTTCATAAGAATAAAAGGCCACTTGCATCACATTTTTTTAAAATTTTTGTCCGGTTTAGGCAAATATTCTAATGGCCGTTATACACGACACCTTTTTTCAGCCCGATTCCAATTAGAGACAAAAGTCAACATTTTTCGATTTACGCGATCGCTATTTTCATCTCTATTTTCATATCCAGGATTTCAATTGTCATCACTGCAAACAGCACACGAACCATACTGTTTGTTGTGATGCCTACTGAAATCGTAGATATGAAAATAGAGATGAAAACAGCGATCGCGTAAAGCGCAAAATGTTGAATGTTGACTTTTATCTCGAATTGGAATCGGGCTGAAAAAATGTGTCATGTATAACGGGCCATTAGACATTCTGTATTTTTTAAATCGTATTTTTAAAACCCTGGCGATTTTTTGAAAATTTCAATCCGAAAAATCAGACCATTTTTTATAAACCGGAAAGACAGGACATAATTTTTGTGGGTGCGAAAAAACGATAATTACATAGCAGAAAATCATTTTTAAAAAAGAACGTTTTCCACACGAATAGCAATAAATTGTACGGGGTTCTCTTCGTAACATCTGTAAAAACACCGCCATCTTTATCAAAAAATCAAACCAAAGGATAAGTTCGCATAGAACAAACAATAAATCTAGTTAAACGCAAATTCAAAAATTCGCCGGAAATCAAAGTGTTGCCATATAAAAAAAAAAAACAGTGTGGAATTTACAAAATTAAGGGAATATAATCGGAGACGGGACATTTTCATGTAGTTACGTCACGAGCTAAAATAATGGATTTATTCATTTAATGCAAAATCATACGTTTTTGTTTTGAAAATTTGATCGTTTAGAAATATTATAGATGCTTCAATTAAATACTGCGTGTATAACATATCTTGGCCCTTAAAAATATCAGTCATTTTTTTATAAGTCTTTTAATAAGCCTAGAAAAAGAAAATTATAAGGTCCATAAAAATCAATTTAAAGTCCAAACTCTCCTATTTATAAACCTCATTTCGGATATGGTTTTATTGTTTAATATGGCAAATTTAGTTTATTTTATGATAATAGCAAAAAAAATGGAATTTACGCCTGAACCTCACAAAATAAAATATAATATGCATTTTCGCGTTGTTATTTTTGACATCACGGCGACAAAACGGCAGTCAACGAATTTGTAATATCAAAGTGAACCTTATACCGTCCACCGAAGAACGACTGGCAGCCGCCCCTATTTTTACTACTCCTCCGAACGGAGCGGAGAAAAGACGTGTTAGGCTCCGCGCCGCTTGTTTTCGTGAAATCAATATAAAAATTCCGTTTTATTACAATAAACAATGCATAAAAAAGGAACTAATGTTTTTTACAGGCCTTTACGAAATCAACATGTAAAAAAAATCTCAAATATCTTTTCCAACCTTTCCAAAATCTTTTTCTCAAGTATTTTTAAACTCCTCCCATAAAAGGGCGTGAATTCCGATTTCGATTTTTTCCTGCACTAGTGGATCGCCTTAAAAATAAAAAAATAAAACTATACATTTCTAAAAATTTTTACTAACATTTTCGTAAGTAAGTAATCTTAGTAAAAAAATCTATCCACACGATTTTTTCCAAGTCGTTATGAAATCCATGCAAGTGGCCTATTATCTGAGATAAATATCTGTATGATCTTACTTGCCATAAGTAAAAAGAAACAGGTGTTTAGTTAAGAAGCAAACTTTGAAAGAATACCCAGCGAAAATGCCATAATATCTCAAATTAACGTGATTACCCACCTACTACAATAAAAAAAGTATTTTTTTGCGTTGTTTTAGTTATGCGAAACTTTCACAACAAGCAGCCATTTAGAGCTTTAAACACTTAACGATAACAATATTATTTATACATTTAAATGGTAATTACGTGCCTTTATAAAATTATTAAATACCTAACGTTAATATCCATTTACGAAACCTGGACGCGGGAGTGCGATATATATAATATAAAGTTTTCACAATATGACATAAAAAAAACTATAAGTTATAAAATACATTATAATAAATAACACTTTGAGGAGCTTGCGGTAGACACTCAGGTAAATAAACGAGTCAGCGGGTTCATTGAAAACAAGTAAAAAGAAATTTCTATACCTACTGATTCCCGCCATCTGGGAATAAATAAATAGACAGTCTATTGAGGAGAGGCCGGGGACCGGGGAAGGAAAGCACAGGAACAAAACGAATGGGTCGAAAAAAAAAGTGCGCGCAGTACCTAAGAATGAGAAGTTGATTGAACGCCGAAAATGCGAATTGAAAGGGACCAAAAGAAGGCAAGCACAATGGCATCGGCCATGCAACGCGCCGTAGGCTTTACAACAACTATAACATTACCGGGTAAGGTCGGGCTTTATGTGGATGTGGGGGACGTATGACGTAGGGAACTGTAGCGGGAGGGCATTATAATATCATATATTACATATGCGGTATTGTCCCATCAGTAAATTGAAACCCATAACTCGGAATTATAAGAGATATTTTGTCACTTAAAACTCCAAGGGCGTTATTATTATGAGGGGCTAACATAAAATATCGAAACATGATGACCGATAATAAAGTTATTGAAGCATTTTAAAATCAAATCAATTGCTCGGACCCTTCAGACATACAGAAAACGAAACACTGTTCTTGAAAGATGATAAAACACGCTTAAAAATTTTAGAATTCGAAATAAACGTATAATTTTTAATTTTTATAAGAAAAACTTTCTTTTATATACTTTTTTGAAGGTTATTTCCATCAGTGAAATATATTATATATCTATAAATATATATCTATCCGAGACGCTATCCAGGTCACAAACCAATTATTAGAATGATTGTTTCCAATAAAAAGGGTAGTTGCCCGTAATATGGAGAAAAAAAATTAATTGATAATAATGTAATTCTAAAAAATTTGAAAATATTAGATTGACAATTATGACGTTTTGACAGAAGGTGGCAATAGCGAAATTGGATTTCGAGTCCCAGTTGCGACCATTGTCTTTTTCTGTTTTTCTGTCTCTTGTTCTCTTTCATATTTTCGTTTATATCATTATTGTTAACTTATTCTAGTATAATTTTTGATGTGTAAAAATTTGCATGCAAACCCGAAAAAGTTTTTAAAATGGCTCACCTTACATTTTATGTAATTAAAATTACTGATAACGAATAAAAATAAAAACACTTAATATTTTATTGGGTTTTGCAAAAATTATTGCCATCTCACTTTTTTGCCGTTTCATGTAAAAATAATTAATAAAGAAATCTAAAAATTTATCTACAATTTTTAAATTGCGATTCAAAATTTTGGTTTCATAAAGGCGTACATTTTATTTTTTTGGTGAATATTTTTTTTAATATTTGTATATAAAACAATGTGTTTTGCCTTTCTAACACCGTTTAGAACATCTTTCTCACTATGATAGTAAGGCAGTTACAGCGATTTATATGAGACCTGTGTGAACTGGGACAAATATGGTCTCCTGTAATTAATTGGGTTAGTGATAAATTAAAGATGTCCCCTGATTGGACATAATTATTTCCCTCCGTAAGTATTCTGGCCATTTGGCCAATGAGGAATACGTTAACAGCTTTATAAGTATGAAGTCAAGTCAAGACAAATGTTGCTTGGAGACAAGGTTTTATTGTCTTAAAATTAATTTTAGGTAAGGGGGAGAAGAAGAGGAATATAGGACAAGGATAGGAGATGCTCCCGATACATTCCACACTCTCTTATTAATTTTCGATCATACGCGTTACTTCTATTCGATATTACAATCATGGTACCTAACTCGTTAGTTCAAGAAATTTCAGCAATGAAATAAATCACAAAAACATATTATTAATATAGGTAGTAACATTGATGCCTTACGATGTGGTGGATGGATTTCATTGTGTACTATTATATCTCGAATTAATATTAAATTGATATCTCGACTACGCTTATCACTTATCAGTACTTATCACGATGGTAAGCCCAATTGCCTTGATTTAAAGTAATCTGCGTACTTGGGCAAAAAGTAATCCACTTACAGTGACAATATTTATTATAAACAGTTAAAGTTAAAGTAAAAAAAGGCAATATTTCCATTCAATCCTTGGTAAAATTGACAGCCCTGAAACAGTTAGCTAATTAGAAATACCTGCTTACTAATTCCAAACTCTACTCTCTACTAGTAATTTACTCTACTACTTAGTGTCTATAAATTTAATATCGTTGACAACTTTTCTGACAAGCCCCCTTTGTTAACATCTTTTTTATTCTAAATAATCGTAAATAATATGTTCTCTGTTATTATACCATTGATTATTAGTTTAGTAACACATACTAAGTAGTATCCTATACCTAAATACTTGCTTTTATCACACCTACTTTGTTAAATGTAAATTCATATTTTGTTATTATTGTAATACTGATAATCTCCTGTGTACCACTGTATACTTATAATATCATGTACCTATTATCACTTGAATGTAAAAGCCATTATTCTATGACGTTTAAATAAATAAATAAAATTACTTAACATTTCTTCATCGTATTCTTTATTCATTAATTACTGAGATATAAAGATGCAACCAAAATATCTTTGCATGCACTATCAGTAAAAAAGTATATTTAAGTAAAAAAAAAAAATTATTTCTTCTGAAATAAAATGAACAAATTATAATTGTATCATTGAATAAGTAGATTACACTTTTAAGTAATCTGAACGAAAATATGAAAGAGAACGAGGCACAGAAAAATAAAAAGATAGGGAGTCGAACTCAGAACCTCTCACGCCTTACCAATTCGGTACTGCCACCTTTTATTTAAACGTCACATTTGTCAATCTCATATTTCAAATTTCAGATTACCTATCTCGACTATTTTTTTCCATATTATTGGAAACTTTTGTTCGAAGACTTAAAAGGGAGCAATTGGCTATTACTTACTGATCTCGTGAAAAAAAACTCGGAGACAGATTTATATATCCACCCGCATGATGAAAAAAAGTAGGATACAATTTTATATGTAGGTATATCCACCGGCTAATGCTGGTACATTTTAAAGTACATTCATTACCTTAATCTATATTTCGTGTGAAGATTACCTAGACGCAATTAACAAAATAAACGAAGACCTACAAAATATATCAAAATGGCTGAAATTAAACAAATTGAAACTGAATGTAAACAAAACAAAATATATGGAAATAGGCAATAAAAGCGTCACACAGGGTTAAATTTGACAATTAATGGTGAAAAAATTGGAAAAGTAAGCGAAATCAAATACCTGGGTGTAATACTCGATTCAAAACTGACTTTCACAGCAAACTTTGAATATGTGCTAAAATAGGTGTCAAAAAAGGTAAATTTTCTTAGAAGACTAAGACATAAATTAAATAGAAACACTACGGAGCTCATTTATAAAACTATTGTTGCTCCACATTTGGATTACTGCTCTACTATTTTATATTTGGCCATTGAAGGAAATTTAAACAAACTAGAAGATATACAGAACAGAGCTATGAGATGTATACTGGTAAAAGGCAAATACGCAAGGATTAAACAAATGAGAGACAAGCTAAATTGGATTCCAATAAAATAAGACTACTATTTAATGTGTTAATTTTTGTGCATAAAATTATGAAAAACCAAATGCCAAAATACTTTAAGGATGAAATTGTTTTTAATAGAGACGTACATAATTATCAAACGAGAAATATAAACAGAGTTCGATTGCCACAAATGAAGAAATCAAAATCACAGAACTGCCTAATGTATAGAGGACTAAAGATGTATGATGAAATGCCTGAAAGTATGAAGAATGAAGAAAGAATGAATGTATTTAAAAATAAATGTTATGCTTACTGTAAAAATATTTAAATTTATCAAATGAAATGTTACATTGTGCTTATTAGTTTATATTCATGTAGTATAAACTAACTCAATAAATAATAAAATAAAAATATATTTTTTAAATCGATTATCTCAAAATGTTCTGAAAGATACCACACATAAGAAAACTGTTGTAATAGATTCTTTCAAAAAGAAATATTAAGTACTTAGTAGATATAAATAAAAATAAAACCCCGTTGGTGGTTGTCCAAAAAACGGATTTGTAAGACATCAAATAAGTCGTGTAGCGACATCTATTGAGAATTGTCCAAGGACGGCTGAAGCCGAATATGACACGAGACACGACAGAAAAGTCTTAGTTTAAAAAAGATTATATCGTATAGTAACAATTTCTAACTTTTTTACAGCGTAAATCATAATTCCCACGTTAATTATAATAATTGTCATATAATATTTTTAATCATGAACATGAATCATAATCTATTGAAGAGTGTCTGTAGCGGGCGGCGAGTGTTTGATTATTTACACAAATGTACAGTTTTATTCCGAGATTGATGAAATTTTGCACACTTGACTTTCAAAACAAGAGGACACTGTTTACATTTGATTTCGAAAAACCACCGCTCATCCTCTTTTCCCAACATTTAAAGCAGAATTTTGATACTCCTTGACTAAATTTTGGAAACTTACTTGACGTTCAAAATGAGATGAAAATTATCAGTCTACCTAGGTACATCATCAAATTTCGAAAAATTCTGCGTAAAACCCGGGCAACGCTGGGGACTTCAGCTACCAAATTACCTAAACTAACTAACTAACCATCACGCCGTTTCCCCGCAGGGGTAGGCAGAGAGGACGAACCGTCACACAAATCGATCTTGGCACACACTCTTTGCCTCGTTCACATTCATACATCGTCTCATACATACTCTTCTATTATTCCGACTCTTCACATGGCTCGACTCAAGTATCTGATTCACTTGGTCGTGCCATGTCTTCCTCGGGCGTCCCCGACTTCTTCTACCATTCACATTTGCATCATATTCCTAAAGGTATCAAATTACCTAAAGGTAAGAATTAAATACGTTTAACCGTTTAATCACAGGAAACCAAATTTGTCCCAGCTCACATATAAATCATTGTATTCCCTTACTGTCATGGTGAGAAATATGATCTAAACGGGTTAGAAAGAGAAAACTCCCCGCTTTATACTTAAATCTAGAATTAAACCATAGAAAAATTTAAATGTGCACCTCTACGAAACCAAAGTTTCCGATAGCTATGAAAATGTGTAAAATTTCGATTTTTTATTAATTAGGTACTTCTTTATGAAACGACAAAAACGTGAGGTGATAATAACGTTTATAAAACATTTGCCTAACAAAATATGTGTTTTTATTTGTTTCGTTATCGGTTATTTTAGATTTTTAAAAAACGTAAGGTGAGCCATTTTTTAAACTTTTTATGTTTTTATAAATAAAAATATTTCAAAAATTATATTGTATAGGAAATATTTAGAAATACTTGATCCATTTATTTGGAATTTCTGTGCAAAGCGGAAATATTTTTACATTGTAAAAAAAACGCTCGATTTCTGAGGGGTTAAAAACGTTTTTGATAACTTTATTTATTTACTAGTAGGTAGGTAGTAAGAGACAAGAGAAATTGGGACACTTTAGATCTATTGTTAGACTTTTTGAAAATCACACATTTACATTGATCTAGGTGTACTTTGTAGACCTTATTAGATGTCAACAGTCGCACTGATTCATCCATAAATATGTACTTGGGAAGATATCTCAAATTATCAACAAAATCAGAGCGTGCAATTTACACGCGGTAGAAGTGAAACCTTCAGAAAACTAAAGTAGAGAAGAGTGGAGAGATTACGAAGCACTTTTTTATCAATGTGAAGGATGATTTTTTAAATATTTTTGTGGTCGAATTCCAGTGCACCTTTTGCTATAAATTTGTTCATCTTATTAGTTTTTAAACGACTTCGAAAAGAAGGTGGTTATCAATTCAACGTTTTTTTTTTTTTTTTTTATGTTTACTTACCTCAGAACTTTCGATTGGGTGAACTGATATTGATGATTCTTTTTTTATTAGAAAGCTGATGCTTCCCGTGTGGTCCAATTTTAATTTGGTCCAGTTATGATAATGGAATCCATGAGAAAACCATATATGTCTTAAATTTGCAATAAGTATGTGCGCGACAAATGGACGAATAACTCAATATTACTCCAACAGATTTCGATGATTCTTTTTTTGAAGTAAAACTTCTTTACGCACGCTCGTCACTAAAAATCAAAAAATAAACAAAAATTTTAACAAAACAAAAAACGACTTAAAAAAATGCACTAAAAAGTAAAAAAATAATTTCGTACGATTGTTATTTTTGGAGTCGGTGTCAGCCAAGATCTCCACATCTCACCTAAAACTACCTATGTATGTAGTTACCTCCAAAAATAACAATCGTACGAAATTATTTTTTTACTTTTTAATGCATTTTTTGAAGTAGTTTTTTGTTTTGTTAAAATTTTTGTTTATTGTTTTTTCTTCTTCGGAGTCGCATTCTTTTGAACGTTCTTTAGCCTGTTCATTTTGGAGTGGTTTGAAGATTGGACATTGATTTTACAAAAATATTTTTTTTGGATTTCATAGGATTTGACCATGGATTTGATCCTTGGTCGCCTAAATGGCTGCAAAGGATGAGGGACTGTGAATTTAAAGTATTATATTGGAACCGCGTATCCGTGAATTAAATAAGTATTTTACTGCAATTTCATTATCTCGCAGGATAAATCCGATAGATGTGTGTGGTTATATATTTTTAGTGTCGCTGTGCTTCGTTTCATCGAATTTCAAATCAAAATTGTGCTAAAGAAGTTTTCACTTCAAAAATCACAAATTGCAATTTTTGTTGATTAAGAAAGGGACCCTCAGATGGTTTGGACATGTAGAGCGAATGAAAGAAGAAAATAATGTGAGGAGAATATATGACGCAAATGTGAATGGAAGAAGAAGTAGGGGACGCCCGAGGAAGACATGGCACGATCAAGTGAATCAGATACTTGAGTCGGGCCATGTCAAAAGTCGGAATAATAGAAGAGTATGTATGAGACGATGTATGAATGTGAGTGAAGCAAAGACTGTGTGCCAAGACCGAGTTGTTTGGCGGTCCGTCCTCTCTGCCTACCCCTGCGGGGAAACGGCGTGATGGTTAGTTAGTTAGTTAGTTACCTATGAAAGTTAACAGCCAACAATCAATGGCCAACATCATCATTTTTTTATGCCGTTGTATTTTTATAACGATGAAAGTACGAAGTAACTACCTACCTAGAAGGTATCTAAAATAAGTAATAGTTATATCCCAGCACAGATTTTGAAAAGTACACTAATTTTAAATTTAGTTATCAGTTATCACAAGTTTGTGACAAGAAACGGTAATTATCGGTTCGGACTGGACACGCTTATTACGAATAATTTTTAGAAAAAAACTTCAGATTCGCCTTAATTACTATAAAAGGAAACTTTTTGGCTTGGGGGCGGCGGAAAATAATGCATTTTAATTTTCAATTGCGTAAAATTAAAACTCACTTCGCGAACCGATCGGTGACTGTCAGCGGCCATTAGGCACGTCGCTTTTATGTTGGTATCACTGATACATTGCAAAGAACTAACATTTGTTTTTATTTCACAGACAATCAATCATAATTACACAAACCCGCTAGACAAACCCTGCTTTGCCAAACAAACCATTCAAAACCTGGGATGTTTTTTTATAGTTTGATGACATGCAGCTTTCGTAGTTTAACCGTGTTTTTACGTATCCCACGAAGTTGGCCACAGTAGTATTCAGTTATTTGCAATGTATCAGGGATACCAACATAACAGTGACGTACCTGATAGCCGCGATTTGACATCGTGTAGATTCGCGAAGTGAATTTTAATTTACGCAATTGAAAATTAAAATGCATTATTTTCCGCCGCCCCCAAGCCAAAAAGTTTCCTTTTATAGAAATTAAGGCAAATCTAAAGTTTTTTTCTAAAAAATTATTCGTAATAAGCGTGTCCAGTCCCAACCGATATTTACCCAAGAAACATCGGTTTCAGTCGGGACAGATGGAAACTATACATTTAAATTTATGTCATTAAAAAAAATCATACGTAATTTCTCGTTTAGGCTGACATGGCATTCATTGTACGTACAGTAGAATCATTCTGTCAAAAGGATATAGTAGAGACATCTATGATAGAAAACTGACAATTTGACGTAGTGAAGTCGGTAAAAAAAACTTTACGCAGTTAAAAGATTATAGTGGAGACATCTACCGTGGAAAAGGATTAACTTTAGGCAACCGTTACAGACCCAATAATAAAACCCGAATAGCGACATCTATGAAGCTAGAAGTGAACTAAAAACTAACGCCATCACTCTCTTTGGTGAATTGACAAAAAAAAACTAACGCCATCTCACGTTATTGTTAGCCATTACGTCGTAAAATAATAATAAATAAACGCTGTCGGCAAAACGTGGTACTGAGATAATCGTTACACCATCTAGCGGGCGATAGAAACACTCGATGGTGAAGCTAAGACCACAACCCGGCATTGACGGAAGGTAGAATCACAATCACAATAATAAAAATAATAATAATTATTACGTTTTGACAATGAAAATATTTTTTTTGAGAAATAGAAAAATGATATTTTTGTTTACCTATTATTCTGCATAAATATTATGCTTCAGCAGACGGCTAATCCAAATAGGTAATGAGAACACACTGACAACTGACTCACTAGTTTTAATATGTCACTTCACAATTTATTAAAATTTTAGTAAGCACAAAAATTAATTTATCGAATTAGAATTTTTAGATTTTGTTTTTAATTTCGATATCATTTTTAGTTTCACTCGTCGCACTGTAAAACTTCACTCACTTGTTCACATTTTAAATTTTAACCAAACTTTCTTAGTTTTGAATCCGCGACAGTCACATTTTAACGTTTTCAGAAATTATTCTAAATTTAGATTATTAAGTGAAAATAACGTAATATTATGTCATTATAACATTAACTAAGAAATGACAGCAGGTACATATTATTATGTACTAAAGAGTACAACTGCAAATGCGGGTTTTAGATTTCCACGTTTTTCGTAATGTGATTTTTTTTTTAAATACAATTCTTCACATGAAAATTTAAGATACTATTTGATTATTACGTCAACTTTGGACAAATGAAAACCATTATTCCATGTGAAGTTATACGGGAACACGTGCCAGGCTCTTCACGGTCATACTTAACCAAAAAGAATAATTGAAAATTAATCACAATACGAGGCGTAGATGTAATATGACCACGTTTTAACATTTTAGCAGGGCACTTTTATAAGTTGGATTAAAATTAAAAACTCTAAACTTTATATAAAACAACGACAACCACCGGGATAACAGCACAAAGAAACATATGATCGATTAAATTTATACAACACCGCGCATGTGTTCACGCATATAGTGTTGCCAATATCTAAAATTATTTTCATTTTTCTGTATAAAATGCGTTACTCTATGGCCCGGTACATCAGTAGTTTTTAGTAATGGTATCACTCGGCCTATGCTGTCAGGGCTCCTACGAGAGAACAACTTGACAGACCGAAATATATTTCTTAAAGCGGTTCAGACCATTCAATTTCAATAAATACGGCTTTCATAAAGACCTAAGCACCGAGGATGCGATATATGAATTGACAAAAAAGATATACTCATCTGTCGATAAAAAAAAATAAATGTCTTGACATATTCCTAGATTTAAGAAAAGCTTTCGACACCGTAAATCATGATTTACTCATTACAAAAATAAATCAACTAGGCTTCAAAAAAGACACTAAAACTACTCTCTAACTATCTTAAAGACAGAACACAAAAAACAAAAATTGGGAATACTTACAGTTCTGAGTCAAAGATAAAAAATGGAGTTCCACAGGGAACTGTGCTTGGCCCGATTTTATTTTTAATTTATATTAACGATTTATGTAATTTTGTAATCCCTGGTAAAATTGTTTCTTACGCAGACGACACGGCAATAATAGTGGATGGTAATCATTGGAAAGAAACTTTCTCGAAAGCAACTGATTGTATTTCACTGGTTTCAACATGGCTAAAATACAACAAACTCATTTTAAACTACAGCAAAACATTTTACTTGCCTTTTTATAAAACTATTAAAAATAAACCCAAAGACAACCTTAAAATTAGAATCCATAATACTAGTTGCAATCAAGAAATGTGCTTCATGTGCAACGAACTCACTACTGTCGAAAATATAAAATGTTTAGGAGTGTCAATAGATATAAATCTTAATTGGAAATCACATATTAATCAAATCACTTCTAAATTAAGATATCTGACCTACATATTTTATAGACTTAGAGAAGTTCTAAACATTGAGAAATTGAAAATGATCTACTTTTCCCTGGTGCAATCTTCAATCACTTATGGCATTATAGGATGGGGTGGTGCACTTGATATATTTATTAAGCCTCTACAAATAATTCAAAAACATATAATTAAAGTCATATATAACAAAAATAAAACATTATCGACCAACTTATTATACGTAAATTATTTATATTACAAACTTTGAAATATGTATTTAAAAACAAAAATAATTTCGAAATAAATGAAAACAGAATGAGCAAAAGAATAAATAATGTATTTTACACCCCACAAACCAATACTAAATTATTGCAGACACATAGCAGTTTCATTGGTCCTCGTACATTTAACCTTCTACCACTACAAACTCAAATGATAAATAAAATGATAAAATATGTAAAGGAGGTAAAATTATGGCTGAATAATGTAGACATGGAAACGCATTTTCTATAAATTTATCCATCCTTCTACAGCTCACTTTTTGTAACTTTCTAAACTGTAGTACAATATGTTTTCTGTTTATTTATTTTTTTATAATAACTAAAAAAAAAAATTCAAAATCAGTACGTTTTACTCCATATTTTTAATTTTATTTTTATAATAGCTGAAAAAACCTGTTTCACTTATTCTACCTACGTAATACTAACTATTAAACTTTTTATACTAACTTTATATTTTATATGTTTTTTTAATGTCTATTTTATACTTTGGGTACTTGGAAATATAGTATTTTGTTTTAATATTACCCACACTCAGGCAGTGCCTTAGTGGGTTTTCATTTCTTGTTCATACTAATTGTTATTATATGTAATGTTATTATATAATATTTGCTATTATACATTATATATACAAATAAATGGGAATAAATTAAGTTAAAGCAACGCTCATTAGTCGCACGCTCTCTTACACTAATGAGAAAATGATACTTATTAGCATGTGTGTCACGCCCAAATAAGCATGCTCATTGGTTCGTGGGTGGAAGGGATCATGCTCATTTATGAGCATCAGTAGCTTAAATCATCTCGACATTTGAAAGCATATTGACGATTGTGAACTTTCTTTCAACAAAGACAAGTTTGTTCATACCACTTTTGTCATTCAATAAAAGTTGACCAACTAACATTGAATCGTTTGAACCCGCTATTAAGAGACCCGGCAAGGTAAGCCCAGTGATTACTTGTTGAAGTGAAAACTTCTTTAGCTGTGATTTGAAACTCGATGAAACGAAAAATAGCGACACTAAAAAGAGGTAAATACATACATCAATAGGATTTATCCTACGAGAGAATGAGATAGACTAATCGGTATCCTCTTTGTGCGGTGCTTATTAGCCTATCGGCATCCTTTTTGTGCGGTGCTTCGTAGCCTATCGGTCTTCGCTTTTTGCGATGCTTCGTAGCTTCCCCACTCTTGCTGTACTTCAGTTTTCTGAAGGTTTCACTTCTATCGCGTCTGAATTGCACATTCTGATTTTCTAAAATATCTTATCTTGCCAGGGCTCCTACAGAGAGCAACTTGGCGGATGTAAATCTCTTTCTTGACGAGAGTAAAGACAATGCTTATGTAGCATATCGTGTTTTTTGTTTTCACCCGTATCGATATATTATCTTCATTTGCACTTTATTTCGGCGTATTAAAATAATTCTATTATTACATTTAAAACAAAAACGGTTTTTGCGAATATTTTTTTGCACTTGTAATACGGAGCTAGTCAGAACTTTTATTTACCATTGCCATAGATCCATTTAAATATACCATAAATTAATAAAACGATAGATAATTTTGACATTTGAGTTTGACATTCGACTTAACTTTGACAGCTGACAAGTTTTGGTCTTTGGCGCTGTTGTTGATTGTTATAAATCAAATTGTTATAAATTATCGATATTTCGGTAACTATTGTATCCCATCGATCGCATCCAGTTATGAGTACGCTACCTAAAATTCTCACACTCGTAAGTGTATCATTACTGGCCAAGGAATTATACACAATTTTTAAAAAACTAAAGGAGAAGTTTGTGAACCGTGAGATAAACGATGTATTAATATTTTATGAGGATTATTATAACTGCGGCAAGTCACTAGACGAAAGTTGTTCTAACCAGACGTGTACCGAACATTCTTTTAATAAATTGATCACTAGACTGAGCGCAGCTCGAGTTTCAATTGATTTGTGCGTTTGTATGGTTTCTTGCCGTAAATTAATAGATGTTCTAATTAGAGCAAGTAAACGCGGAGTCTCTGTAAGGCTTATAACGGACATGGACAGCATGACTGCAGCTTCAAGGTTGTATTATGCAGGTGAGTTCAAAATATTGTTGCTGTTGAAACATTTAAGATAAACTGTGGCCCGTGGCGTGCATATAATGACACAAAGGTATGATGTATGTAGTTTTCCAAGTTCGAGTATAAAATGTGCATTGAATATGGTAAACTTTCAAGATGACTAGACACACATATGAATATTTTTTAGAAAAAATCTTTTGATTCATTTGACAAGAATTCAGAAGAACAAGAACAAGAAATCATTTGAGAAAATGGGATTTGTTTAAAACCAATATATCTTTCGACGCATTCAAAGGACCGGTGTAAGAGGTAGAACTGCCCTTCCCGCCCATAGTCTCCTAAAAAGGCGATTTTTTGCGAAAACAGCGCTAAGTATATAAATTTTCCAAATTCATTATTATTAATATGCGGCTGGCGGTGGCAAAACGAACATTCCAGTATTGAAATTTTGGAGGAAATATTTTCTATCACCCCAAATGCAAATAATTGTATTTTATAGAAATACAGGTGAATCAAAAGTTTTTTTTAAATTTAAAAAAAATAAGCGTGTCCAGTCATCTGAGAGTTTAAATAGCACTTTTTAAATTGCAGAAATTAGTAGCACTTTTTAAATCCCCCCATTATCTTTAAATTTCTCTTTGTGGTTTATTGTTTTTCTTAGGAAACGGCGTGATGGTTAGTTAGTTAAATAAGTATTAAACTAATCAACATTCAAAACTGAAAACACACGAAACGCTTGTAATGTCCTGTCAAGCTCTATTCAGATAGAACGTTGTTTATGAGAAAAAGGGTGAGGTTGCAATAGAGTTACAATTGGGCTAAAGAAGGATCAAGCTTAGTAACCAAAAAATTAACTGTGATAAATAAAAACATACCTTTGAAACTTGTATTAAAAAAAAAATTCTAAATATAAACATGGCTGTCACCTGAAAGAGAAGCTAAAATCCAATGAAAAAAAAATTGCGCTCTTAGCCAGTAATACCAGCTATTGAAACATGAAAACTGTCAATTTTTATTTAGATAGATAGGTAAAATTCGATGCGGTACGATTGTACCCCCCAGCCAGGAGCAGTATATCGCAGATAAACTGTGCTCTTGGTGAGACAGATAAAACAGGGGGCACTGATTTGTTAAGACTTGGAACACATGTTCTGAAGATGGGAAGTAGGTTGGAGTTTAATCGACCGGTATACAACACAACATATTAAGCTAATATTGGAATTTAAGATGTGCAGGAAAAAAGGAATGAACTGAGCATTTTGGTTTTTTCTTTTCTTTTATTTCTGCCTTCCTTCTTCTTCTTGCCTCTTCTTGGACCTTCTTGTCTATTTTTGGCTTTCCTTGATCTTGATGAAATCTTGATTTACATTTATATTATGTATATCTAAATACATAATGAAGACGTAAAGCCAAGTCCATTATCACAGTACGACTGCGAAAATCTTAATCTTATCATTAATTTCTTCAATTTTGTGTAAATTGATATGAGTGTATTTATTCAAGGTATTCCACTGAGGAGCAAGAGATCGGAGAATATAATGCATCACAAATTCTGCATCATCGATGGTGCAATTCGACAGGCAGAATTACTGGAAGAATCTATCAAAGCTGACCGAAAAGTGCTACCAGAACACAAGAACGGATTTGTGATGTTTGGGTCCATGAATTGGACGACCCAAGCTACGACTGGGAATTATGAAGACTTGATACTGACCAATGATGCAATGCTAGTTTTACAATTTGAGAAGATTTTTAACGACATTTGGAAAGATTTTAAACTGGAACCCTTAAAGACCGTAGATACGCCGGTGGTAGATCACTGGAATGAGAATTAATATTATTGAGATTTCCGAATTTTAACCTTTACCGATCCTGCGGGGTGTAATACACAACTGGTTCAAAAGCATATTTCACACACACAATGCCGTACGTACATTGAAAGCATTTTTATGTGTAACATTATGTCTATCCTTTACAACGCTGACCTTTTCAATGCAATCTATCGCACACTTCGTTTTGTATGTGTTTTAGTGATAATTCTTTGAGACCAATTCTTTGCGTACGAGGATAGCCATCGATGGATTACTTATCATCCGTGCTACCGTAATATGTTGTAAGCCATCACAATGTGCTTTTTTAAATAGTTTTCCAGTGTATCATATGTGTAACACATCGTCTGGGAAAATATTATAACCTAGAAAAATCGTTTGATCTCTGTTTTTACGATTACATGTCTTATCTCACTTAGGTTAAAATCGCTTAGTTGTAATATGTCGTAAGCTACATTATCTACGATACGACATATTATATCAATGATTCTTAAGATATAATTTAAGGTTTTCCAAGGTTTTATGTCGAAAGCCACAATATTTGTAAAATTATACCGTTTTTCGTTCTCCTGTAAAATTTGTATTTTATGGATTATGACATACTAGCTGGGTTACCCGGCTTCGCTCAAGACAACATTCGAGAGTGTTCTGGAATGTTCCACAATGATGTTCCTGATTCCCTATTCCCAAACATTCCACAACATACTCCGCCACTCCTTCCAGAACTTTCTAGAGTTCTATCGAACCTTCTAGGACATTCCGGAAGACTGTTCTAGAAATTTCAAGAGGGCGAAACTTCCAGCCATTATATCTTCAAAAGCATGCCCTTTAGGTAAGAACGAGAACCGTCATCCTGGAGGGGGGATACAGATCTACTACACCATATAATTCCCTTGATCGTACCGGGACTTGTTTCTGAGTTTTTGCGGGACGCACGTTTTTTTGGACTTTCTTTGATAATATGTATTGATTATGGGTGCATGAATGATACGCAACAGCCGCGTAGATACTTTTAACCCCAAAATATTTTGTCCTTTTAATAATTATTTTATACTAAGAACATGTGTGTGGTATTTTGTAAATGTAAATAGTAATACTCATTATATTTAAATTCCCTTTAAATGGTAAATTGAAATGTTCTTGGACTTACACACTTGATCGCATTAAATCTAGTAAGACCGCTAAAGATTAACTTGAATGATAACAAACCTTTATATTGCTGAGACCCGATTCTTGGTAAAGGAGAGTTAAAAGAAGGTAAGAATGAAAAATTACCTAATCAATGATCTCTAAAGAAATAAGTAAACTTAACCTTTTCTCCTTTGCGTGTTTTTGAAATTATCATACGTTATTTCGCTCTTGTAATGCAAATGAACCGCATGAGCAAAAATCGCGATTTTGAGTTTTAAAGGCTGAAATATCCATGAATTTACCAACTTGGTTGTGTAAAAATACCAAAATTTATCTAATTTCACCATTATTGTTAACCCCTCAGGCCTCAGGCAGTGGCGTAGCTAGCATGGGTGGCACCCGGGGCGGATAGGGTGGATAACGTGGTTGGTGTCATCCATCCCTCCATTAAAGTTGACAGACACTAATTTCGACTCATAAAAAATTGGTCTGACCTAAAAATTGGTCTGTCCTGGGGGGGGGGGGGGAGGCGGCTAGAGAAATGTGATTGGGGGGGGTACCACCGGACCGGGTTTTCACCCCCCATCTGGTGGCACCCGCGGCGGTCTGCCCCCCCCCCCCCCCCTCGCTACGCTACTGTCCTCAGGCATATTGTATCAGAAAGTCAGAATGTTTCCGCTTTGTAATAAAAACCAAATAGAATGTTTCTAAATGTATCTGAAAACTAAAACTATTTTTTAAAGGTGACGAATATTCTTTCTAATTTTATTAGTAGGCATAAACATAATTTTTGAAATATAATATTTTGTAATGCAAACATAAAAAAGTTTTAAAAATGGCTCACCTTACATTTTTTGTAACTAAAATTACTGATATCGAAAAAAGTATAATCACATACATATTTTTTTATAAACGTTATTAGCACCTCACTTTTTGTCATTTCATGTAAAAATAATTAATAAAATTTTCTCAATTTTTTTTTCAAATTGCAGTCGGAAACTTTGTTTTTATGCAGGGGTACATATTAATTCTTCTGTGGTTAATTTTTAGATTTGAATATAAAGCATGGTGTTTTATCTTTCTAACACTGTCTAGATTCTAGATCATATTTCTCACCATGATAGTAAGAGAGACAACGAATTTTATGAGACCTATATGAGCTGTTCCCAAAAGCCGGCAAATATCTTGCCGAGTGATTCTATATCTTTTGTGGGATCGTTATTAGATAACGGACGTGATCTCCTGTCAGATTTGTGTGATTTTTATGGATGTTATTTGCTCTTTCTATGTACAATGTACATTAAATGTATAAATAATCATGCATACTTGCAGGAATTCATGTTTAAAACGATTTAAACTAAAATATGTGACAGTAAATATGTAAAACTCACACAAATCTGACAGGAAAAATGCCCGTTATCTAATAACGATCACACAAAAGATATTGAATTGCTCGGCTGAGAGGTTTTCTTTGCAATTACATATAACAAATTTAATAAATTATTTTGATAGTATTTTGTATAAAAAAACACTTTTATAGAGATTACAGAAAAAATGTGTAAATTGTAGCAGTTGTTTGATTTTTGACCAATATTTTAAAATTCTTCAAGTGATCTTCAGACACGTTTTTTCAGTGACCGGAACTCAGAATGAAATCAACTCAGAACCTCCTTTACATTGATTTAAAAAAAAATGGTTAAATAGGTTACGTTAGGTAATGGTTATGGGCTATTTAAAAAAAAATTCAAAGCTTTAAAGAGGCGTTGAGTTTACTTGATTCTGAGTTGGCATGGAACCGTTTTCTCTAAACATGAAAAATGCAGATACATTACTTTTGCATTACACAGGCGATTTGTTGCTTCAAAATAATTCCATACAGTTTTTATCTTAATTTTCTTTGCAAAATATGAAGCTAAGGAGGAGCTTTGTGGACTCATTTATTTATTTTTTATTACTCACAGAATTAGTGCCAGAATTGCTTTGAAGGCCTACATGCGGCACTGTTTGGCTCCATGACTGATCTCATTTGTCATACTATTTCGTTAGTATGTGAAGTTATTATTTTGTAATGTTCATGTACGGTAAAACCTTGATGCACTGAATGCACCAAAGTAAAAAAAAAAGGTTCCATGTAACTCAACCCGCAACTGAATAGTCTTACCTTTATAATTCTCCTCTAACATCCAAGATGTAAGAACTTCCATATTCTTTTTTTTTTTACATTAGCTCCACACAAGAAGCCCTAAGGAAAATAATTCCCCTCAGGGCCTATGTCATCTTTGGGGATGCTGTGTGGATGGTTTTTTTTAAAGGGGAGGAAGTTATGGGAAGGAAAAAGGTATGAGGGGTGGGTAAAAAATCTGGGGGTCAGTGTGTCCAGGGATGACGGACGTATGTGTCCATCCCTCCCACTGAGGTGCAAGGTAATGTTCCGAGAGAGTCGTGCTGGAGAGGTCTCCCTCAACTAGTCTCTCCCGATCCGGCCTTCCACGCAGTTGGTGGGCAGACACATCCGCCGCCAAGATCCAAACAAACCTAACCCCATGAACCAGGCACCCCTGCTAAGTCACCAAACGTAGCGAACCACTTGGGGTAACCTATGGCAAAGGTGTTGGTTATCCAATAAATGGTTCCCGGGGCAGCGGTACCCACACCCACCTCCCAAATTATCTTTCTATCTTTATTATCAGAATGGATGAATGCGGAGTTAATTAGAGACACCACTCAGGAATACATTTTTTCTTTGTTGCCTTAGTTTGTCAGACAAAATTTTTAATCAGAGGTATTACGTATTGTGATTATTTTTTGTTTACTATGCGACTATGCCATGTTTTGCTTCCCCCTTTAGCCAATATTGCAGCGTTCTTTGGGAAGAAAGTTGTCCAAACATTGTCCAGTCGGTATAAAATAAACAGGGCAGGAAAAAAAAAGCAAAAATTAATCACGATAAAACTTTTGACTGAAAATCTCAAATTTTAAGGTATTACTGTATACATCGACATACCTAACCGGTGACATCGCTAGTGTAGACTTTATGGATACAACAAAAAATTATGAATTAAAAAAGTTTGTTAGGTCATCATTGGCCAACTGAAAAATAAGTTAATGTATCAAGGTGTACGAGTGTTGTAAAAAGAGGCAGTGTGCCTAGTTTGGTACGTGTAAAACTTTGTAAGATTGTATAGATGCCAGTAGAAGGCAAAAAAGGGATCACTGTCTGTAGCCATTATAAATGACATTTTGATATGGAAGATGATCGATTGTAACACACCTTTTATACCAAACCAACAATATTGTGTAAAAATATTATTATTGGTCAACACCAAAGATTTGAAATATAAGGAGATGTGCTATCCACCGTTTTTACTCTGTGAGACTGCGCTTCTGGGTGTCACCGGTGTTGTTTACCAATTAACGAATAAACTAAATGAACGCTAAACTAAATGAACGAATTCTTTCCGTATTCAAACTAAATTGTTAACCAATAATAATGCACACCTTCAAAAAATCAAGAAGATGAACAAATTCTTTTTGAGTGCAAACTACGCTCATTAGGCTGCAGTTCGGCGACAGTCGCGCGGACATCATAGCATATCTCTTTTGTATTTGAATATCTTTGGTCGACACACATAATTTCATTGAGTAATTGTTGATTATTTATTGAAATAATCTAACTCTTATGCAGAAAAACAGCGTTGTGTGAAAAAGTGAATTCTGAGATAATGGGTGTTAAATATTTCATTAGACTATTGAGCACAATAGATATTGAAAGTCAAAGTTTCAATTAATAAACAACGCGTTTTATGTATTTTAATCAATTTATTTATAAGTTTTGAGTAAAATAAATGTAAAAGAAAACAACAACAAAAATGCCATTTTTCCATAAATCAATTTTTTCGTTTATTAACAAAAATTTCCATAAAATCAGGTTTATTGTCATTTTCACTGCCGAGATGATCAGGATCATCACTAATTGGACAAAACTGCACAAAATTTTTCAGCCAATCAGCACTAGTAGGCTTCTTCATGAGTCTCAAACTTCAATTTAATGATTCCAAAACGATTTTTGCCGTTAACGAAGTTTGCTACGTTCATGGCAAAAATCGTTATTTATTACCGTTCATGGACAGCGCGTTATTTAAATGGATTCACTCAAAAATCGTATTATTCAATAACTCTGTCTCCGCATAAGGGCTTAATTTGTAAATATATTTCTTGATAGTTCAGTAAGCGAAACATTGTCTTTTACCAAAAAATATGCAAAATGTTCTCATTTTTGGTATAAAATACCATATTTGCGCTGAAGCCAACGGTATGTCTGTGATATTATCAGTTGGTACTAAACCTAATATTATCTATAGAATTAATGTGTGTCTGAACTATGTTCCCAAACAATATGTATTGATAATTACTTTTATCATCTTTTTCCAACAATGTCAGCTTGCTTTGACAAGGCACCACTATGATTCACTTTTTCATTAGACTTAGTTCAATCTCTCTCACGTAGTTTCTTCATTTGTTCCTTCAGCTTTGTATGGGGCGACTATAAGCATGAGAAGATGTGCAAAGGAACAAAGCCATCTTATAAGATCAATAAAGAAATACCTGGAGGTGCCTTACAAAGTGATGGATTATTTACTTTCTAAGAAAACAGGAAGAAACAGAACTGGTGAAACTAGGGTTCTATTTTTAAGAATTTGATGATAAGGAAAAGATTTTTATTATAATTTCTAAATAAAGATTTTCTTATAAAACGATTTATTTTTATTACATGAACACATTTCCTAATATTGCAACAATAACAAAACTCCAAAGATTAAGGTCGGCCGCACACGTCAGGTTATTCCATCCGATAGTCAGATCCTGACGTGTGCGGCCGGCCTAAGAATTCACAAGTTTTTCAAAAGGAAGAACAATTTTGTGATTATTATTGGTTCACAATTCTCACTGCTGTATTCCAAAACTCAAAAACTTGTATCAGGGAGGCACCATGCCACATTATTGTAGAAGTCGCAGAACAAGTAAAGATTTTTCAATCAGACCCTTTTGGGAAAGTTGTGACCATTACAGATTAAAATATACTTAAATGAGAAACTGTGATATAATTACATACATAAATAAGATCTTATTCAATCAACGTTACTAGCATTATTATGAATATTAATACTAATAATGTTACTAAAATGTAATTCACTCATCACCCCGAAGAGCCCTGTATTTGTTGAGTTCGTTTGGGAAAGTGCGAGAGAGTTCCACAAGTAGATGGGCCTTGAAGCGCTTGTAGGAGTCAATCTTTCCCTTGACCTCTTCATTTTTAGTTAGTGCCTTTTCGATGCAGTCCTTTGTATAGAGCTGGGGATTTCTTCCTTGATCAATATAACTGCAAATGGAATTTAATATTTTATTGAAATGCAGGTATAGTATTATCATTAATGTAGGTATGATTAGAGGGTAATCAAATCGAAAGTTTCTCGAATTATTATGCAATGGAGGTTAGTTGGGGTCTGTATTTATCCGTGTACACCAATTAAGGGTTAATTTACTCCAACTGAACACATTTTAACGCTAAAGCACTAAACAAACATGCTCTAGCACGAACATAAAATTATGGTAAACATGTACTTCAATCAAATAATAAACAATTTTTTTTAAAACCTACTCAAAGACTTCTAGCGGAACGTGGACATCCTGAACCTGGCCCTTTAATTTATCTACCTCTTGCAGTCCAGTAATTAGCGATTGACTGAAAGAAGAGAAACAACAAAATATTTACACACTCAGGCTAAACTTAGTTCTAGGAAACTTTGAAACGACTAGTTGATTACTACACTTAAAAAAAACACTTACATTTTTTGATTCAACACGCTTTGGCCTTGAGGTTGAAAATCACTAACAATAATTCTTATTTGCCTCACATTTTCAATAAACATTTCTAGTTGAGTCTCCAGATTTTCAAGAGGGGACGCCATCTTTAAGAAATTGACCTGTCATGTGTCAAAACCAGTCAAAACTTATATTAGTTTGTTATTATTTTCATCTATGGCGTTATTTTATGGTTGTTTCTTCTTCCTCTTTTTTATTTAATGGCTTTTCACCCCAAATGTAGTGATACACACACAAAATATAAAACAATAAAAAACATGTGTGCAGTTCGCGGTAGAAGTGAAACCTTCAGAAAACTAAACACAAATGAGACGAATGCAGAGTATCAGGAGTAGGATAATTGTGGAGTTTATTAATTATAATACTGTTACCAAGTTTAAAAAGCTATGGAAACCAAGAAAAAAGGTATGGAAGGTGTTGTCCAGGTATGGAGAGGGTACGAATGTCATACAGGCAATTGCGTCTCTGTATGAGGGAAGCGTTACATGTATTAGGGTGCATGGCGGTTTTACGGGATGGTTTGACATCACATAAGGTGTTAAACAAGGCTGCGTAATGTCACCGTAGTTATACAATGTATACATGGATAATTGTATGCAAGAATTGAAAGAGATGGGATTGGGCGTGAAATTGAGTAATCTGGAAGTATACTGCCTGTTGTATGCTGATGATGCGGTGCTGATTTCTAACAGTATGGAAGATCTACAGTCTCTCGTGTTTAGGATGAATGAAGTTTGTATAAAGAATGAGTTAATGATGAATGTAAGTAAGTCTAAAGAGTTTTTGTACTTGGGAAGTACGTTAATTTTACGAGAGATGGGAAGGCTGATAGGGATATCGAAAGAAGGGTAAATGCAGGCAACTCTATTAAGTTAGCCGTCCATAATAGAGTTCTGGTACCTACCTTGAAGTATGGCAGTGACGCATGGAACTGGCAGAGGAAGGATGAAAGTAGACTGAATGCTGTAGAAATGAGATCCCTGAGGCGTATGTGTGGTAAAACCATGTACGATCGTGTGAGAAATGTGGAGATCCGCGAAGAATGCAAGGCTGATGTAAGCGTAATGAGTAAGATTAAGAAAGGGACGCTCAAATGGTTTGGAAATGTAGAGCGAAAGAACGAGGAAAGGAGTGTAAGGAGAATAAATGACGCAAATGTGAATGGTAGAAGAAGCCGGGGACGCCCGAGGAAGACATGGCAAGACCAAGTGAATCAGATACTACTTGAGTCGGGCAATGTGAAGAGTTGGAATAATAGAAGAGCATGTATGAGACGATGTATGAATGTGAACGAGGCAAGGAGTATGTGCCAAGATCGAGTTGTTTGGTGGTCCGTCCTCTCTGCTTATCCCTGCGGGGAAACGGCGTGATGGTTAGTTGATTAGTTTAAGTTTAAAAATGATTTTACAGTTTATTCTACCAAGCACCACACAAAGAGGACACTGATTAATTATTATATTAACTAACCCATTCTCTCGCAGGCTAAATCCTATAGATGTATTTTTTGTCTCTTTTAGTGTCAATCGTTTCATTTTCATCGAGTTTCAAATCACAATGGTTCTAAAGAAGTTTTCACCTCAAAATGTAATCTTCCGCTCATTTTTTTTTTTTTTTTAAATATTATTTCCAATCTATTTTTATTTATTTATTAAATTAAAAGAAATATAATGCTTAACTTTCTTAACTTCAGTACAGAATATATTATAAAGTATATATATAAAGTAGTGTATAGTATAGTAATAATATTTTAAATTTTGTTCTAAAAACTTAAATTTATTCGAAATGAACATAAACTTAATAACAGGACCTCTTAGTATGTAACTATGTAATGTCATTGAGTACGACGAATATTTCGAAATATTTTGTGCGGCTGTATCACGGACGTACAAAATATATGGACTTGCCCTTACGTGATAAGAGGCGTGTTATTTCCCCCTCCCATTGGAACCATTTTTCGGAACCGGCTGGGCTTGCGAGAGCCCCGCGTTAATCTAAAAAATGTGACGTCATCATTCTTGTCCGGACCAGTGTCGAGCTCTTATCGTACATTTTACGCACGGACGTTGTATGGAACACACACTATGACATCGAGATACATGGCGACGCGAAACACAAAGCCGCTGTTTACTGGGGTAAGTAAATCATGAAACATTTGTAAAAGTGTCTACGGAAACAAAATATTCGACTATGAAAATACTCAGAACCTTACTTTGCGAATTTGGACTTGACATATCTGTTCATAACGTGGCATGCAATTCGCGCTTCCATATAAAAAGGTCTATTCATTCAAAAGCAGATTTTACTTTCAAGAACTAAATGGTGATATTATAGTGCGAGGTGCCTATATACTGTTAGATTGATTTATTGGCGAATCACAAGTCTCTTTCCTCTCTTCGTCCCGCCATAGTTGGTTTTTACCCCTCATCTGTAAGTTCTCATCTAGCTATTTGTATGTCTATGGGCTGTATAAGATATTGACGATTTAAGGTGAGCGTCCATCTGTCCGCACGCACGGCACGCAACGGATTTTTTTTTACATCTTTATATGAATTACTACAGTACTGCGTCCACTACCGGCAAATACCGGCCCTCCCGCCGGTATTTTTGAGCAAAAAATGCGTTGCGTGCCGGTGACGTCACACGGATTAGTTGACTTCAGTTCGCAGCTTGCATCGCTCACTGCCGCAAGTGTTGTTTGGTTTTTTTTTTCAAATATTTAATGTTTGAAAAAATGTCATATGTAATGTTAAAGAAAGAATGTTTGGTTTTTTTTTTTTTTTACATTAACTCCACACAGGAGGCCCTGAGGAAAATAATTTCCCTCAGGGCCTATGTCATCTTTGAGGATGCTGTGTGGAGGGTCTTTTGAGGAAAGGAGGGAATGAACATGGGTATTGAAGAGACCCTTGTTGTAGGAGGGAGGAAACACAGAGGCCGGTAAATCGTTCCACAGCCGAGCTGTTCAACTCAAGAACGAGTCGTAAAAACGACCCGTTCTCATGTGACTAATGTCAACCGTGTACAAATTTTGGGCGCGTGTTTGGCGTCTTTCCCGACTGTGCACCGGTGCCGAGGGGATCAATGACGCTAGTTCCTCGGAGCATCTTCCATTGTAATACCGGTAGAACAAGGACATCATTCCCACCTGACGCGTGTGCTCTAAAGATTGCAATCCGTCTGTTAAGATGGGAGAATCTGTCAAACGGACCGCCCGTTTCTGCACAGAGTCAAGGTTTTTTTTTAGGTATTTGGAGCTCCAGACCAGAGGCGGCTGCCAAATTCAACCGTGGGGCGCACTTGCGATTTGTGCAGGGTTAGCAGTTGTGTACTATTAAAGTATCTGCGGGCCCTGTACAGTACGCCCAGTTTCTGAGAGGCTAACTTAACTCTGGTTTCGATGGAGCCCCCATACCTGAGCTGGTCACTTAGAGTTACACGAAGCATATCAATGGAGGTCCTGTTCGGAAGAATGCTTCCGAAGAAGGAATGAATCATCATTTCAATCCCTTTTAGACGTTATCAAACATGATTGGGTCTTTGAAACATTAAATTCGACGAGGTTATTCTTACCCCAAGAGAAAACACTCTCGAGGTAACCTTCCATTCTTTGCTTCAAAGCCCTCCGAGCTATTGGGGTTTGTGTGCTCTTTGGAGGCTTGGTTGTTTGTTTTAGAAAATTGAATTAAAATTGACAACCCACAAAAATTGAATTAATCTTCATCATGAAGTAAATCAGGAACAAATAACGAATGATATTCTCTAAATATTGGTCGCTTCAAGTTTATTTTATGACCTCACATTCTACGTTTAGTTTTACGTTCTTCTTCCTCTACCAACAAGCAACTGATAATGATAATATCTTCGTCAATCTCCATGACAGACGACCGTCATCTACTACAAAAGTACTCAAACTAAATTTAAAATCCGTTTACAGTGGACGCATGCCATCGGCAAATCCGTTCAATCCGTTGCGTGCCATGCGTGCGTGCGGACAGATGGACGCTCACCTTTATTCTATCTCCCGACTAAGCTTCTGCAAGTAGTTTGTCAGCAGGATCTTAGTTAAACAGTATTATAAAAAGAAAAGTAAATAAAACAGAAGCACAATAATATTAGACCTAACATTAAATCATTGATATTTAATTTAGTAATTGCATATACATGCTTTTTGCGAAACATAAACTAGGCCGTCGGCTGCTAGTTCTGATGATGAAGATGGATGTTGAGTCTGGGCAAAACATGCAATTTTAGTAGGGTTTTTATATAAAAAAATTTCCCTACCGATGAAATACAAGGCCTTTAAATTTAAAAAAGCCAGGTAACATTTTAAAATACCCACATGAGGTAAAAATTGCAAGGCGCAAACGACGCCGTTCTATTTATAAAGAACATTAACTTTAAATTCAATAAATTTAAATGATTCATCTGTTCAAGAAATATAAGAATCTAAGAAATGAAAAAAAAGAAGTGAAACACAAATCCTGCCTCTGTATCTATTGCTCCAGCGGAACTCCGAACGATTAATCATTGTTTCGATTATCTAAATGCCTCGATTGTGCTCATCACTAAATTTGGGCACCACATTTTTTGTCTAAATGTGAATCTATAATCTATGGACTGAGTACGCTTTTCGCGCCCTTATTATTTGACATGTCAGCTGTGTTGTGATAATCTGTCAAAATTCGATACCAAACATAACATTTTCTTCGCAACGATAACAATATGGGTATAAGTGGATTGATACCGTTTTTAGAGAAAGCTTCGAAAAAAGGAAATATTTCGGAGTTTTCTGGATGTACGGTTGCTGTGGATACTTATTGCTGGCTTCACAAAGGAGCATTTGCCTGTGCCGAAAAACTCGCACGCGGAGAATATACCGATGCGTAAGTTAACTGTGATTTGTTGTATAAGAAAGGGTTTCATAGAATCTCCTATTAATCTGAGAGCGATATTTTTATAGCCTGTTTTAATTCTGTTCTAGACACATCAAATATTGTATGAAATATGTCAACATGCTGCTATCACATTCCATCAAACCAATTCTTGTATTTGATGGGCGCCACTTGCCGGCAAAGGCGTTGACTGAACTCAAAAGACGAGAGTGAGTAATAGAATTAATTCAATTGAGTTTTTACAGATCTAGCAACTGTTTTATGATCAAATATAATATTTTTTTAATAAACCAGAAGACGTTCGTCCATGTAAGCATTGAATGCATTTATTGCAAGCGAAAGAAACTTTTTTCTTTTCATTTAAAATAAAAATTTGAAATCGTAAACCATAAATATGTAGCCCAAACAGACATAAACATTGGATGTGGAACCTCTTACCTCGCCCCTGGAATGAATTATGAAAATCTTCATCCTGATAGGTTTTTCCGCATCTATTACCTCCCACAACCTTACATGATGGCAATGTGACTACTCCTGCACATCTCATGTAGATTAACTTTTTTTGTCAATGCTGGTCACCTTTTAATGTAGCTTTACCAGATTTTTTTTATTACAACTAATGCCCCGGGAGCCATTTATTGAATAGTCAATGCCTCTGCCATAGGTCACCCCAAGTGGTTCACTTCGTTTGGTGACTTAGCAGGGGTGTCCGGGATCATGGATTGAGGTTTGGCCGGGTCTTGGCATCTGTCCGCCAGCTGCGTGGTTTTGATTTCTCCAGCAGGACTCTCTCGGAACATCGCTTTGCATTGTAGTGGATTCAATGGATTATGGATTAATGGATTCATACTTCCATGACTCCTGAACACACTGACCCCCAGATCCCTACCCACCCCTCATACATTTATCCTTCCCAATACTTCCTCTAATCAAAAGACCCTCCACACAGTGTCCCCAAGATGATAGACCTTGAGGGGAATTATTTTCCTCAGGGCCTCCTTTGTGGAGGTAATGTAAAAAAAACATTATTTTGAAACAGAACTTGACTTGTACTTAACAAGAAATATATATTTTTGTAATTGCAATGGTTTTCATTTAGACGAATTAGAAATCTTAGAAATTAGAAAAAGCGTAAATATGAATTGAAATATTATAAATATTCAGAAAATATTTTTAAAAGTCCCATTATTAAACTTGTTCAATTTGTAAATTATTCCCTATTAGCTGGGGTACCCAGCTTCACTCAGGGAGTTGATATGAGATTGAACTGACGTTCGAACTCACAATGGATCTCGTTTATATACCCCTACCCAATGTAGCCCCACCCATACAAAAAAGGCTATGAATGGTCCACAATGTTCCAGAACATTCCACAACATTCGAGAGTGTTCTGGAATGTTCCACAATGATGTTTCCGATTCCCTGTTCCCGAACATTCCACAATGTTCCGGGATGTTGTGGAATGCTCTCGAATACTCTCGAATGTTCTGGACTGTTCTAGAATGTTGTAGAGGGCGAAACTTCCAGCCCTTATATCTTCAAAAGCACACCCTTCAGGTAAAAACGGGAACCTTCTTAATGGATGGGGGATAGAGGGGTACCACACCATATGATTCATTCATTCATGACTCATTTCCGAGTTTTAGTGGGACGCACACTTTTGTACACTTCCTTTTATAATACATATTGATTATCCCCCTCCCACCTTTCCATTGAGCTGTAAGTCAATGTCTATTGTTTTAATTATTTTTAAAAACCCCCTGATGAAGTAAGCATTGCTTACAAAACTTGTCAGTTTTTTTAACAATAAGTGTGATTAAAACTAATTAATCTCAATTCTAAAAAAAAAAATTTTCCACAGATCAAGAAAGACAGCGAAAAAACGAGCAGCTGAGCTCTTACGACTTGGACAGGTAAATTATTGCATCCTAAATTCTGATTTCTCTATGGTTGGATACAAAAAATTGTTGTAAGCAATCTTCTGTACTGAATTTTGCATTAAATATTTATAAAAAAATTGAAATACTCACAAAACTCCTTGCTCAGGCGTGTCTGCAAGTCTTACAATGCGCTGAGAGATATTGACATTTTCCACTGTACCATTTAAAATCAAATAACCTATTACAGCATGGGTGGCCAACATTTTCAGCAGCCGGGCCACATTTCACAAATGAGATTTCCTACCGGGCCGCACAACAAAATTTCTTTTATTATTCAAAGCAAACAAGAAATATATTTTTTTAAAGAAAATATAACAAAAATGAGAATCAAAGATATTTATTAGATAAGAGTTAGGCAATACAAAAAATAGTATTAAAAATAAACAAAGTATTATAAATTTTAGTGAGACCTTTTGATTTTGTTTGTCAGAACTAAGTGCATCAATGTTGATAACGATTGATGTTGCTACGTGCAAATATTTTTCCAAATTCACATCAGTGATTCGTGTTCTCATTTGAGATTTAATATGCTTCATTCGACTAAAAAGCTGTTCACACGTTTAGTAAATAGCGAAATCATTGATAGAGCCTGTTTGTAAAATGCAGGATATTTCTCCTTGTCCAAATATGTTTTGTAAAACTCTTTCAAACCAACCTGATTGAATTTGTCCTTTAACTGTGCATCACAACACTTTTCACAATGTTCTATTTGTAAAATTCCTGGCAATAAATTCACGTCTACGCAGAATGGCGTTGCAAATGCAGAAAAAAGCACACAATGCTTTTTAAAATCTTGAAATCGGTTTTCAAATTCTAGGTTTAAGTCGGATATCGACGAAGCGTATTTATCCGCCGCTATTTCTGTGACGTATGGCTGCAATAACTATGTAGGAAAGTGAGAAGATTTTGTCCTTAACTGTTGTTCCCAAAATCCAAGTTTCATTTGAAATGCGGAAATAAGATCATACATGTTATTAATTGGTTGATCTTTCCCTTGTAGACGAGTATAAACAACGTGGCTAACTACATCGACCAGAAATGCAAAGTCGCCAAACCACTCCTTGTCTTCAAATTCTGGGATACTTTTTGACTTGCTGGCGAAGAATGATTGTATTTCTTGCATCAAATCAAACACTCTTTTCAGCATTTTGGCATCGATCAGCCATCTTACTTCTGCATAAAATGTAACTTCATTAAACTGTGAGTCTGACGGTGATTCAAACCCTTCCACTTAATAAAATTCACTGTTTTGATGACCACCTTCATGACGTGATCCATTTTAAGGGACTTGGAATTTAAATTCTTCTGATGAATAATGTAATGAAAATTTTGTTTCGAAGTATGTATGTATTACTAACTTTGCAGGCCACTTTTTTAATCAATTTTACTAAAACTTCATGTTCCCCAACTATTGCTGGAGCACCATCTGTTGTTAAGCTCGATAGATTGTTGAGCTGTAACAAAAAGCAATTCAATGTCTATGTAAAAGCTCCTAACAAATCTCGTGAGTAAGTAGTGTCCTTAAATGGATACATTCTGCTAATTCTTCATGATTGTTTGTTAACTAGAATATACCCACTATAGAAGAAATTGTCACGATAGTTAAATCAATGTACTGAGATACTTCCATATATGAGATATGATACGAACTTAGCACGTTGGAATGTTCTTTTGATGGTTTTATATACAATAAAAAAAATGCATGCATATACTCCGCGGGCCACAAGTAGACGCCCGGCGGGCCGCGGATTGGGCACCCTTGTATTACAGTGTACTTAAATCAAAACGATTTTGTATTTCAGTGTTGTATACATTTTTTTCTTTTTAATAATTTTTTACTTACACTTTATACTATTTTAACTTTTAATAACTACTTTTTCCTAATCTAAGAATATTATAAATGGAACTTACCTGGTTTATAATATTATATTCAATATTAAGTGTACAATAATTTTCTGTTCAACTGTACGTACATATGTTTCCTAAATAAACTTAAACCTAAATGGTTCGCTACTGGACTCTGTCGCCCCTTGAAACTCTGTCGACCCATCGTCTTGCACCGCAGTGGGAGGGGTGGATCTATACGTCTCTCACTCCTGGACACATTGACCCCCCCCGGGTTCCTACCCACCCCTTATACCTTTTTCCATCCCAGAACTTCCTCTCCTTCCTTTATCTAAAGAGACCCTCTACACAGCATCCCCAAAGATTACATAGGCCTTGGGGGATTTTTTCCTCAGGGCCTCCAGTGTAGAGCTATTGCAAAAAAAGATAAATTAATAAAAATAGTTTTGTTATACATTAAATATTAAGGTGATACTTAAAAGAATTCATAATCTACTCTTTCATAGATAGCCGAGTTTAATTATTTTAGGGAAAACCACTTTTTACAAGTTATGCTTTAAAATATTAAAATCAATTAATGGTTTCTGCCCGTATGTACGCAATATGAATAGTTTTGTCCATAAACAAACTCAAATCTTTCAAGAAAGGCTAACAAATACAATTCAGGATTGAATCACTGATACAATATTGTATTTATTAGACTCTGACTCTAGGAACTTTGGGAGTCTCAGGATGGAGAGTTTCGGATGAACCATCCCTGTCGGATCATCGACACATAGTATTTAAACTAGAGGGAGAGACAAATAAAACGGGGACCGACACATACAGGAACCCAAAAGCAACTGACTGGACTCGGTATTCAGAGGAATTAAACATAGGAATGACAAGATTCCCAGCGAAATACGGCTGCCCTGAAGAAATTGAGGACGCAGTAGAAATACTGAGGGACTCAATGATAGGGGCATACGAAAATAGCTGCCCTCTGAAGACAAGTACCAGGGACAAAACACCGTGGTGGAGCAGAAAACTGCAGGAGCTACGGAAACTAGTAAGGCAAGCCTTCAACAGGGCCAAAAAATCTGGAAACTGGGATGCTCACAAGCAATACCAGAAAGAGTACAAGGAAGCAATCCGGATAGCCAAAACAGGCTCCTGGGAGAAGTACTGCGGGGAGGTGGAAACCATCCCGCAAGCTGCAAGAATTCAAAAAATTCTCGCTAAAGACCCAGGGGCAGCTAAAGGCCCATTTCGGAAAGCCGATGGAGGCTTCACCGATAACTGCGAGGAGGAGCTGGAGGAACTGCTGGGGAAACATTTTCCCGGCTACAAAAAGTTAGAAGCAGGTGACACCGGTCCACCACCAGCCCGAGTTATACGGGATGGTAAGGACTGGGACACTGCCGCTAAAATAGTGACTCCCTCCAAAGTTAAATGGGCAATCGAAGGGTTCGACCCTTTTAAAAGCGCAGGAGAAGATGGTATCTTTCCGGCACTTCTGCAGAGAGGTCTGGATACAATCTTACTTCCGGTGACTAAGATCCTGAGGGCGTGCTGCGCCCTCGGATACATCCCCATACCATGGAGGAAAACAAGGGTAGTGTTCATACCTAAACCTGGGAGAACTGACTACGACCAACCAGGCGCATTCCGTCCAATTAGCCTCACCTCTTTTCTTCTAAAGACAATGGAGAGGCTAATGGATAGACACATAAGAGACGGGGCACTGAGAGAAAAGCCCCTCCATGAGTTACAATTTGCGTATCAACCAGGTAAGTCGGTTGACGCGGCACTGCACAGGTTGGTATACAAACTGGAGCAGGCGCAGGCAACCGGGGAACTAGCAGTAGGACTCTTCCTGGACATAGAGGGAGCATTTAATTGCACCTCTATTAAATCCATCGATGAAGCGGCAGAAAGACATGGACTCGATAAAACCACCAGAAGGTGGCTGAAGAACATGCTTTCAGGTCGGATTCTTACGATGGAAAGGGGTGAGGTGAACCTCAGAGTATTGGTGACGCGAGGGTGTCCACAGGGAGGGGTCTTGTCACCCTTGCTGTGGAGCCTGGTGGTGGACAACCTCATCAGGAAACTCAACAACAGGGGCCTGTATACTCAAGGGTATGCGGATGACATCGCAACCATAATAAGGTGTTGGGATGCAGACACATCCAGAGGCCTCATACAATCAACACTGGCAACAGTGGAAGAATGGTGTGAAGAAACAGGGCTGTCGGTCAATCCAGACAAGACAGAACTAGTAATCTTTACACGTAAAAGGAAACTAGAGGGATGGAGCAATCCAACCTTCTACGGAAAGGAGGTAGAACCCTCTGACACGGTTAAGTACCTCGGGGTCATTATAGATGCCAAACTGAGCTGGAAAAACCAGGTGGAAACTGTGGGCAGAAAAGCCTGTGCTCTCATGTGGGCAACTAGGCGAATCTGCGGCAGAACGTGGGGACTCAAACCCAAAATGATGCAATGGCTGTACACAGCCGTTGTAAAACCAAGAATCATGCATGCAGCCTTGGTCTGGTGGAGGAGAACAACACTGAAAACAGTGATGGCCACACTCAACCACATACAGGGACTTGCATGCAGAGGAATCACAGGAGCTATGCGAACCACTCCAATACTAGCCATGGGAGTGCTGCTGAACCTACCCCCACTAAACTTAGAAATAGAGGGGGCGGCGATGGCGGCAGCCTACAGGTTAAAATGCAAAGGTCATTGGAGAGGTGAGTTGCCCAAAAACAGTCATACGGAGATCGGAACAAGACTGAGGGCAATTAGCCCGACAGCTGGAATGAAGCAGGACGGCAAACAAGCTGAATACTTCTTCAGACAGCAGTTTGATGTGATGTACCCCACCCGGGAAGAGTGGGACATGGTCCCAGGTCCAACCTCCAGACAGGAACTAATCTGGTTCACAGATGGGTCCAAGATGGAGGAAGGAACGGGGGCCGGGGTATGTCTACAGGGATCCAAGAGGGAACTCAGTATACCTCTAGGAACTCACTGCACTGTGTTTCAGGCTGAGATGAAAGCCATCATGGTCTGCGCACAGGAGAATATACGTATCGGGTACAGGAATAAGAACATAACTATTTGTTCTGATAGCCAGGCAGCCCTAATGGCACTGGAAAGTAACCGATGCGACTCCAGACTGGTGATGGAATGCAGGACTGTTCTTACAGAACTCGCTACCATTAATAAAATAACACTGATATGGGTACCAGGACATAAGGGTATTGAGGGCAACGAGCGGGCTGACGAACTAGCAAGGAAAGGGGCGAAAGCACCACTTGCGGGATCCGAGCCGGCTGTAGGAGTAGCAGCTTGCCACACGAAATTACATATTGAGAGGTGGGTCAAATCCCAGCACTGGAAGGAATGGGAGAGGGCACCCGGAATGAGGCAATCCAAAGTACTCATAAACGGACCGGACCCCAGACGGACCAGGAAACTACTCGATATGGATAGAAACTCGCTGAGGGAACTGGTAGGACTACTAACGGGACACTGCCATCTCAGGAGACACATGCAGCTATTGGGAGTGGAAAGCACCAATAGATGTAGAAAATGTGAAGAGGATGAAGAGACTCCAATTCACTTGTGGTGCCAATGTCCTGCCCTGGTGGGAACTAGGCTCAGATACCTGGGGAGACACATCGTGGAACCAGAAGACTTAGCCACATATCCAATGACAACTCTGGTGAACTTCATTAAAGGGACTGGGTTATTGTTAAAGGATTGAGGTAAAATGGGAGATAGTACAATGGGCCTATGGCCTAAGTACTCACGGGAACTAACTGTAAACCGTCTCCGTAAGTTAAAAAAAAAAAAAAAAAAAAAAGAGAAGATTTTTGTCCTTAACTGTTGTTCCCAAAATCCAAGTTTCATTTGGAATGCGGAAATAAGATCATACATGTTAATAATTGGTGGATCTTTCCCTTGTAGACGAGTATAAACAACGTGGCTAACTACATCGACCAGAAATGCAAAGTCGCCAAACCACTCCTTGTCTTCAAATTCTGGGATACTTTTTGACTTGCTGGCGAAGAATGATTGTATTTCTTGCATCAAATCAAACACTCTTTTCAGCATTTTGGCATCGATCAGCCATCTTACTTCTGCATAAAATGTAACTTCATTAAACTGTGAGTCTGACGGTGATTCAAACCCTTCCACTTAATAAAATTCACTGTTTTGATGACCACCTTCATGACGTGATCCATTTTAAGGGACTTGGAATTTAAATTCTTCTGATGAATAATGCAATGAAAATTTTGTTTCGAAGTATGCATGTATTACCAACTTTGCAGGCCACTTTTTTAATCAATTTTACTAAAACTTCATGTTCCCCAACTATTGCTGGAGCACCATCTGTTGTTAAGCTCGATAGATTGTTGAGCTGTAACAAAAAGCAATTCAATGTCTATGTAAAAGCTCCTAACAAATCTCGTGAGTAAGTAGTATCCTTAAATGGATACATTCTGCTAATTCTTCATGATTGTTTGTTAACTAGAATATACCCACTATAGAAGAAATTGTCACGATAGTTAAATCAATGTACTGAGATACTTCCATATATGAGATATGATACGAACTTAGCACGTTGGAATGTTCTTTTGATGGTTTTATATACAATAAAAAAAATGCATGCATATACTCCGCGGGCCACAAGTAGACGCCCGGCGGGCCGCGGATTGGGCACCCTTGTATTACAGTGTACTTAAATCAAAACGATTTTGTATTTCAGTGTTGTATACATTTTTTTCTTTTTAATAATTTTTTACTTACACTTTATACTATTTTAACTTTTAATAACTACTTTTTCCTAATCTAAGAATATTATAAATGGAACTTACCTGGTTTATAATATTATATTCAATATTAAGTGTACAATAATTTTCTGTTCAACTGTACGTACATATGTTTCCTAAATAAACTTAAACCTAAATGGTTCGCTACTGGACTCTGTCGCCCCTTGAAACTCTGTCGACCCATCGTCTTGCACCGCAGTGGGAGGGGTGGATCTATACGTCTCTCACTCCTGGACACATTGACCCCCCCCGGGTTCCTACCCACCCCTTATACCTTTTTCCATCCCAGAACTTCCTCTCCTTCCTTTATCTAAAGAGACCCTCTACACAGCATCCCCAAAGATTACATAGGCCTTGGGGGATTTTTTCCTCAGGGCCTCCAGTGTAGAGCTATTGCAAAAAAAGATAAATTAATAAAAATAGTTTTGTTATACATTAAATATTAAGGTGATACTTAAAAGAATTCATAATCTACTCTTTCATAGATAGCCGAGTTTAATTATTTTAGGGAAAACCACTTTTTACAAGTTATGCTTTAAAATATTAAAATCAATTAATGGTTTCTGCCCGTATGTACGCAATATGAATAGTTTTGTCCATAAACAAACTCAAATCTTTCAAGAAAGGCTAACAAATACAATTCAGGATTGAATCACTGATACAATATTGTATTTATTAGACTCTGACTCTAGGAACTTTGGGAGTCTCAGGATGGAGAGTTTCGGATGAACCATCCCTGTCGGATCATCGACACATAGTATTTAAACTAGAGGGAGAGACAAATAAAACGGGGACCGACACATACAGGAACCCAAAAGCAACTGACTGGACTCGGTATTCAGAGGAATTAAACATAGGAATGACAAGATTCCCAGCGAAATACGGCTGCCCTGAAGAAATTGAGGACGCAGTAGAAATACTGAGGGACTCAATGATAGGGGCATACGAAAATAGCTGCCCTCTGAAGACAAGTACCAGGGACAAAACACCGTGGTGGAGCAGAAAACTGCAGGAGCTACGGAAACTAGTAAGGCAAGCCTTCAACAGGGCCAAAAAATCTGGAAACTGGGATGCTCACAAGCAATACCAGAAAGAGTACAAGGAAGCAATCCGGATAGCCAAAACAGGCTCCTGGGAGAAGTACTGCGGGGAGGTGGAAACCATCCCGCAAGCTGCAAGAATTCAAAAAATTCTCGCTAAAGACCCAGGGGCAGCTAAAGGCCCATTTCGGAAAGCCGATGGAGGCTTCACCGATAACTGCGAGGAGGAGCTGGAGGAACTGCTGGGGAAACATTTTCCCGGCTACAAAAAGTTAGAAGCAGGTGACACCGGTCCACCACCAGCCCGAGTTATACGGGATGGTAAGGACTGGGACACTGCCGCTAAAATAGTGACTCCCTCCAAAGTTAAATGGGCAATCGAAGGGTTCGACCCTTTTAAAAGCGCAGGAGAAGATGGTATCTTTCCGGCACTTCTGCAGAGAGGTCTGGATACAATCTTACTTCCGGTGACTAAGATCCTGAGGGCGTGCTGCGCCCTCGGATACATCCCCATACCATGGAGGAAAACAAGGGTAGTGTTCATACCTAAACCTGGGAGAACTGACTACGACCAACCAGGCGCATTCCGTCCAATTAGCCTCACCTCTTTTCTTCTAAAGACAATGGAGAGGCTAATGGATAGACACATAAGAGACGGGGCACTGAGAGAAAAGCCCCTCCATGAGTTACAATTTGCGTATCAACCAGGTAAGTCGGTTGACGCGGCACTGCACAGGTTGGTATACAAACTGGAGCAGGCGCAGGCAACCGGGGAACTAGCAGTAGGACTCTTCCTGGACATAGAGGGAGCATTTAATTGCACCTCTATTAAATCCATCGATGAAGCGGCAGAAAGACATGGACTCGATAAAACCACCAGAAGGTGGCTGAAGAACATGCTTTCAGGTCGGATTCTTACGATGGAAAGGGGTGAGGTGAACCTCAGAGTATTGGTGACGCGAGGGTGTCCACAGGGAGGGGTCTTGTCACCCTTGCTGTGGAGCCTGGTGGTGGACAACCTCATCAGGAAACTCAACAACAGGGGCCTGTATACTCAAGGGTATGCGGATGACATCGCAACCATAATAAGGTGTTGGGATGCAGACACATCCAGAGGCCTCATACAATCAACACTGGCAACAGTGGAAGAATGGTGTGAAGAAACAGGGCTGTCGGTCAATCCAGACAAGACAGAACTAGTAATCTTTACACGTAAAAGGAAACTAGAGGGATGGAGCAATCCAACCTTCTACGGAAAGGAGGTAGAACCCTCTGACACGGTTAAGTACCTCGGGGTCATTATAGATGCCAAACTGAGCTGGAAAAACCAGGTGGAAACTGTGGGCAGAAAAGCCTGTGCTCTCATGTGGGCAACTAGGCGAATCTGCGGCAGAACGTGGGGACTCAAACCCAAAATGATGCAATGGCTGTACACAGCCGTTGTAAAACCAAGAATCATGCATGCAGCCTTGGTCTGGTGGAGGAGAACAACACTGAAAACAGTGATGGCCACACTCAACCACATACAGGGACTTGCATGCAGAGGAATCACAGGAGCTATGCGAACCACTCCAATACTAGCCATGGGAGTGCTGCTGAACCTACCCCCACTAAACTTAGAAATAGAGGGGGCGGCGATGGCGGCAGCCTACAGGTTAAAATGCAAAGGTCATTGGAGAGGTGAGTTGCCCAAAAACAGTCATACGGAGATCGGAACAAGACTGAGGGCAATTAGCCCGACAGCTGGAATGAAGCAGGACGGCAAACAAGCTGAATACTTCTTCAGACAGCAGTTTGATGTGATGTACCCCACCCGGGAAGAGTGGGACATGGTCCCAGGTCCAACCTCCAGACAGGAACTAATCTGGTTCACAGATGGGTCCAAGATGGAGGAAGGAACGGGGGCCGGGGTATGTCTACAGGGATCCAAGAGGGAACTCAGTATACCTCTAGGAACTCACTGCACTGTGTTTCAGGCTGAGATGAAAGCCATCATGGTCTGCGCACAGGAGAATATACGTATCGGGTACAGGAATAAGAACATAACTATTTGTTCTGATAGCCAGGCAGCCCTAATGGCACTGGAAAGTAACCGATGCGACTCCAGACTGGTGATGGAATGCAGGACTGTTCTTACAGAACTCGCTACCATTAATAAAATAACACTGATATGGGTACCAGGACATAAGGGTATTGAGGGCAACGAGCGGGCTGACGAACTAGCAAGGAAAGGGGCGAAAGCACCACTTGCGGGATCCGAGCCGGCTGTAGGAGTAGCAGCTTGCCACACGAAATTACATATTGAGAGGTGGGTCAAATCCCAGCACTGGAAGGAATGGGAGAGGGCACCCGGAATGAGGCAATCCAAAGTACTCATAAACGGACCGGACCCCAGACGGACCAGGAAACTACTCGATATGGATAGAAACTCGCTGAGGGAACTGGTAGGACTACTAACGGGACACTGCCATCTCAGGAGACACATGCAGCTATTGGGAGTGGAAAGCACCAATAGATGTAGAAAATGTGAAGAGGATGAAGAGACTCCAATTCACTTGTGGTGCCAATGTCCTGCCCTGGTGGGAACTAGGCTCAGATACCTGGGGAGACACATCGTGGAACCAGAAGACTTAGCCACATATCCAATGACAACTCTGGTGAACTTCATTAAAGGGACTGGGTTATTGTTAAAGGATTGAGGTAAAATGGGAGATAGTACAATGGGCCTATGGCCTAAGTACTCACGGGAACTAACTGTAAACCGTCTCCGTAAGTTAAAAAAAAAAAAAAAAAAAAAGAGAAGATTTTTGTCCTTAACTGTTGTTCCCAAAATCCAAGTTTCATTTGGAATGCGGAAATAAGATCATACATGTTAATAATTGGTGGATCTTTCCCTTGTAGACGAGTATAAACAACGTGGCTAACTACATCGACCAGAAATGCAAAGTCGCCAAACCACTCCTTGTCTTCAAATTCTGGGATACTTTTTGACTTGCTGGCGAAGAATGATTGTATTTCTTGCATCAAATCAAACACTCTTTTCAGCATTTTGGCATCGATCAGCCATCTTACTTCTGCATAAAATGTAACTTCATTAAACTGTGAGTCTGACGGTGATTCAAACCCTTCCACTTAATAAAATTCACTGTTTTGATGACCACCTTCATGACGTGATCCATTTTAAGGGACTTGGAATTTAAATTCTTCTGATGAATAATGCAATGAAAATTTTGTTTCGAAGTATGTATGTATTACCAACTTTGCAGGCCACTTTTTTAATCAATTTTACTAAAACTTCATGTTCCCCAACTATTGCTGGAGCACCATCTGTTGTTAAGCTCGATAGATTGTTGAGCTGTAACAAAAAGCAATTCAATGTCTATGTAAAAGCTCCTAACAAATCTCGTGAGTAAGTAGTGTCCTTAAATGGATACATTCTGCTAATTCTTCATGATTGTTTGTTAACTAGAATATACCCACTATAGAAGAAATTGTCACGATAGTTAAATCAATGTACTGAGATACTTCCATATATGAGATATGATACGAACTTAGCACGTTGGAATGTTCTTTTGATGGTTTTATATACAATAAAAAAAATGCATGCATATACTCCGCGGGCCACAAGTAGACGCCCGGCGGGCCGCGGATTGGGCACCCTTGTATTACAGTGTACTTAAATCAAAACGATTTTGTATTTCAGTGTTGTATACATTTTTTTCTTTTTAATAATTTTTTACTTACACTTTATACTATTTTAACTTTTAATAACTACTTTTTCCTAATCTAAGAATATTATAAATGGAACTTACCTGGTTTATAATATTATATTCAATATTAAGTGTACAATAATTTTCTGTTCAACTGTACGTACATATGTTTCCTAAATAAACTTAAACCTAAATGGTTCGCTACTGGACTCTGTCGCCCCTTGAAACTCTGTCGACCCATCGTCTTGCACCGCAGTGGGAGGGGTGGATCTATACGTCTCTCACTCCTGGACACATTGACCCCCCCCGGGTTCCTACCCACCCCTTATACCTTTTTCCATCCCAGAACTTCCTCTCCTTCCTTTATCTAAAGAGACCCTCTACACAGCATCCCCAAAGATTACATAGGCCTTGGGGGATTTTTTCCTCAGGGCCTCCAGTGTAGAGCTATTGCAAAAAAAGATAAATTAATAAAAATAGTTTTGTTATACATTAAATATTAAGGTGATACTTAAAAGAATTCATAATCTACTCTTTCATAGATAGCCGAGTTTAATTATTTTAGGGAAAACCACTTTTTACAAGTTATGCTTTAAAATATTAAAATCAATTAATGGTTTCTGCCCGTATGTACGCAATATGAATAGTTTTGTCCATAAACAAACTCAAATCTTTCAAGAAAGGCTAACAAATACAATTCAGGATTGAATCACTGATACAATATTGTATTTATTAGACTCTCTTGAAAGATTTGAGTTTGTTTATAGAAAAAACTATTTATTCATATTCGTTTTGCATTTGCATCGGTGCAAACAATTCATTCATCTTAATAATTTAAAGTATAACTTGTAAAAAGTGTTTTTTTCTAAAATAATCAAACTTGTGCCATCTATGAAAGAGTATATTTGAATTTTTTTAATTTATCACCTTAAACCTGGTGTTTATGAAATGTTGAATATTATTAAAATTTTTTCGATAATGAATAATGTATAATCTGTTAGATGGAGGAGGCTCGCTCATACATGCGGAGAAGTGTGGACATCACCCATGAGATGGCGTTGCAGCTAATAAAGCAATGCCGTCAGAGGAATGTTGACTGCATTGTAGCTCCTTATGAAGCCGATGCGCAAATGGCGTATCTGAACAAGATCAATGTTGCACAAGTTATCATCACAGAAGACTCGGATCTCATTCTTTTTGGATGTAATAAGGTGTGAATATTTTTGTTTTTTCTACTGAAACTGTCTCCATAACTTTTGTGTAAGCACTCAAGCCCACAGTTCCATTGTGCTGTCTCTCATATTTCATCTTTTTCCTTTAGCCCTGTTCATTTAATGAATTTGAATAGGTTTACTACAATTGGGTATTTGGCTATCTCTCTTGTATCCACAATATGGTTCTCAAGATATTTGACCCTAGTCCTTAGCTCCATCGAACCAGTGCCGTATTGAGGCCTAGTCAGCTGCCAGAATGGAAATTTTTAGGGAGGCGGCTTTTCGTTGAAACTCTAAAAACAATGTATTTTCCATATTTTGCAAAGATAGTATACAAATTAAAAAATGTTAAAAATATTGTCAAAAAAGAAATTCTCAGGCGGACTAGAGCAGATAGAGACCTGCTTACATTAGTAAAAGTAAGGAAAATTTCATATCTGAATCACATACTTTGAGGGGAGAAATATCACTTGCTCCAATTAATATTAAAAGGCAAGATAGAGGGTCACCGAGGGCCCGGTAGGAGACAAGTAATGTCTTGGCTGTGAAATGTACAAGAGTGGACCGGTATCAGGAGTGTGGAGGAGCTATTCCGGGCAGCGCAAGATAGAGATACATTTACCAGAGTGATCGCCAGCGTCGGGGAGACCTGATAGGGCATACGAAGAAGAAGAAAAATATTCCAGTAAATTCTTTGCAGTTATTCAAATAGAGTGTTATAGGTACATATTTGAGAATAATATTCCACTATTGGTGCTGTCTATTCCTATTGCAGCATTTTTCTCCTGAGGTGCAGTGTTCTATTATTAGTTGCTATGCGTGGCAAAACCTGTCCCGAAAGCCAGCTCAGTCAGTCGGGGTAGTGAGCATGTAGGATCCTCTCATCATCAGGGTGTGCGGTTGCGGCTAAAAAGGGTTAGAACTAAGGTGTCTCCCGCCAGGCCCACACAGGTGGACTGGCTCAAATGAAATAGTGGTTCAGAGTAAAACAGAGCATTGTATTGTAAAGATAGGTACAGTGTACATGAATCACTTAAAATGGTACATAGCCCTAACTATAGATCTGCCTAAACAATCTCTCTGAGCCTGGGGTTTCTCATCGCGCAAGTTAAATGTACGAGGGACACATTAAATAAGGTTCAAGGGGGGTGACTCACGGCATCGTGGTGGTGGGCTGCAGTTCCCTTTCTAGGCAGTCCAGGAATCCAGGTGAGATCCTCGCGGTCTCCATGAGGAGGCCGGAATGCACGCCGAATGTTAAGTTAACATAGCAAGGGTTTCCGAGGGCATAGCGGCACTGGTCCCGTGGCAGATTACTCATGCCCGTTCGTTAAATGCTAAGCTGCGTAATTTACATGTTTGCAAACGCGGGGAACCGGGCGAGAGCCGGCAGCGTCGAGCGCGGTGCTGAGATACGTGTTCTCACCGCGAGAGAGGGGACGCGGCGGGGGTGGCGGGCGGCCGGCCTCGGGCCTGCTGTCCGCTGCAACTAGCTTCCGCTTGGCTTGTGTGTTCGGGCGCGCGAAAACAGTTGTTATTTGAAAAATGCTTCTTCGATGACCTACTTTGCTTGCTAATTGTGTTATATAACATAGTCCCAATTCCTAATAGCTCCCTTATTGGGTTTTGGTTTACATTGAGTAATTTTCTATCTAGATTTGGATTTTATTTGGTACATAAATGGATTTTATTTGGTACGTAAACAGTACTCATAAATCTAATGTTTGTATGTATTTTAGCCAAAATTCATTGTTTTTTTAAGGCACTTCTAAGCCATTTGAACCTTAACCTTTATTTGAAAACTGTTTTCGATGTTGATCAATCAATAATTGTTGTAATTTAAAGAGTAAATAACTTTTGCTATTTCAGATATTTTTCAAAATGGATCTGAACGGCAATGGGGTGTTGGTGGAGAGCAGCAAGCTGCCGCTGGTGATGAAGTGTCCCCTGGAGCACTACAGCTTCGCCAAGTTCCGGCAGATGTGCATCATGTCTGGCTGCGACTATCTCGCTTCCTTGCCCGGCATCGGACTGGCCAAGGCGAGACAATTTATCAACGCTACGAGGGATCCTGATATACATAATGTAAGCGGTTGGTATTATGTGTTGACAATGTTCATGTCAGGGCGGTGAGCCATTTTCCATGGTCCCCTGCACCCTGAGGTCGCAGGTTTGAAATCTTTTATAATATGTACATCATATTTACATCTTGGTCCAGAGCAGTGGCAGCCGGCGGTAAAAATATGTGGGGATTCATGAGAGTACAAGATTAAATCAAGAAAATAAATTTAAAATTAACTACATACCTTTGTATAAAGAAACTCTATTCTCCGCTCCTTTGTTTAAGAAGAACCTCTATTCGAAATTTAAAAATTTCGTCCATTTACGCAGCAATGGATTTCCTTCTACAAATAAAAAATGATGATAAGTATAAACAAAACACATTATTATTAGATTGATATTGAGTATTATGCCTCATTTTTAATTTTTGTGCTTGAAAGTGTAGTTTATTTAACAGAAATTGTCAAATTGTTGCACCTTAAGAAAGGGTGTCAATGTGTCAGTGTGCATAGCTCGTGAATGAGCTTATTTTCTATATTTACACAATGCCCACTCGAACTTCTGCAGTGCCCCCTAAATGCTAAAAATAAAAAACCCCCCCTCCAGACCTCCAAAACACCCCCAGGGGGCGCTGGCGCCCTCGTTAAGAATCACTGCACTACAGCATCTGATTTTAAATGGAAAGACATCCGATTTTTAGACAGAAGTGGGAATGGGCACTAAAATAAAATCAAATTGTTTAAAATAATCCCAAAATTTTCCTTTTGATTTACAATTTATATATAAATAAATAAAATTTGTACCATTTCCAGGCTCTTCGTAAATTGCCATCATATTTCAACAAGTCCCAAATGGTGGTGTCTGACGAATATCGAGATGGATTTTTGAAAGCTGAAGCAACATTTAAGCACCAGCTCGTGTATGATCCATTGCAAAGGAAACTCCTGCCTTTGAACAATTTGGAAGATGAAGGTAAATTACACACATTATAAGTAGAGATTTTTAATATTCATGAATATGAACTCACGTTACTTGAAAAGAATTTACGAAGTGGCCCAAATTTATCACACCAAAGGGGAGGGGGGAGGGGTCTAGATTGGAAGAAAAACTGCTCACGTAATTAATGTTTGCCCTCTTTGTGATTCAGCTGTTTATAATTACCCATATTTTGTTAATTTTACTAATTTTTGTAATTTTAACTTGGAAAGCTGTGAAATACCTACCGGAGGTTCAGAGTCCTGTGTGTATATGTTACACCTGGCAGGTGGCAGCCTGAACTGCCAGTTAGTCCTATTTCTAATCGCTCATTGGGTACTGACACACTCCCTTTTGACCTAAAATAATGATTTCTGATATGGTCTTAGATAAATCTTTGTGTTTGTCTTCAAGACTTCAAAAAATAATTTATATATCACTAGGTAGGCATATAAAGTACAAGTAAAAAAATAAAGTAGGTACATAATATTTAAACAGTAGTTGTCAAGCATAAAATTTATAAAAAAATATGTAAGGTATTGTCGTCTAGTCTAAGGGTCAATGGTTTGATTAGACTTTATCTGTTGTTTTCATATTATGCCTAATTGCCTGATAACCAAATACTCAATTTACATTTTTTTCCTTTAACTTGACCTTGCTGATCCTCCTTTACAAATCGTTAATTGGGTTATTACGTTGCATCACTTGTGAAAAATCTGCTGCAAGATTTGTTTACTATGTACATTTAATTATTAGAGGATTGACAAAGCTCTTGCGATTGTGTCGTATAGTATCTGCAGTCTGTACACACTTTAGTCAAAACATATTTTCACATTCTTCTAGAAGCGTGTATCTTTATGTACACGTGTAATATATGACATATCCTGTTTATTTTACCTCTTATCAAATGTGGCGCCTAGTATCAAAGGGGTATAATATACAGTTGACACAGATTGTGTGTGTGAAAATGTGTCATATTTTCAAAAGAAAACAAACCAAACATCATTCTATTTTCCCCTATGATAGGAAAAAAGGATGATATGCCAAACACATGTTTCTCTTGGCACATGCTGCTTGCTTTATTAACATTTATACATTACTCATCTGTTATTCAAACATGTGTTTATTGAATGTATTTTTGAGTTATGTGCATATTTATCAAACATTTATTTAACCCCTTCGACCCATAAGCTTGTTTTCGCGATAATATAACATTACTTAGCAGGGGTGCCCAGGTTCATGGGGTGACGTTTGTCTAGTTCTTGACGGCGGATGCGTCTGCCCACCTGCTTCGAACTTCCTATACTTCCCTTCCTTAAACAAACCCTTCCACACAGCATCCCCTAAGATGACATAGGCCCTGAGGGAAATTATTTTTCCTCCGCCTCCTGTGTGGAGCTAATATAAAAAAAAAATAGCAGACATATGTATGACATATGAGGCATACCTGACTTATTTAATAAAATTTCTTCGCCTAAAACTTCCTAAGCATCTTATGCTGAAGGGGATAGGCTTATAGTACTTTAATTTTTTTTTAAATTTCCTCTTTTGTAATTTGGTGATGCCTTTTAAATGTTTTCCTGTTTTAATTGCATGATTTAGCTAGAAACACTAGCATTATTTATAATATATACCTGTACCACACAGGGTGAGGCACACAAGACTGTAAAATCAGGTTGCTGGTCGCAGTCCACCGAGGTACCAGATGTCGGTCCGTTAACTGCATGTTAAGGACGTAATATTCGCTGGCGCTGTAGCTGGTCCGATATGTAGCTATCTAGTGGCTCCTTCCTTATGACGTAGCCGAGTCTGGTCCGTTAGGTATTCCGTAGTCCAGGGTAAGGCGATTGTCAGTAAAGAAAAAAAGGCGAGTAGAAAGGTAGGTTGGAGCGAGGTCAGCGACCGAGAAGAGAGAGATATTGACGCGACAATGGTTAGTAGAGAACTGATTTGGAAGGGCCTCTAGCCTCTATTTATTAGGTCACGGTAGCAAGGTAGCACCCTGTCGTTGCTATGCCGTTGCTGGGCCATTATGCCTACGGAGGATTTGTAGAACCCATTAAAAGCCGTTGGCCACCGGAGCCGGATTCCGAGAATCCAGTGAAAGCGCCCGATGACGACAAAACTCTCTGCGCGCTTGCCTACTCCCATTCTGACAATATATTTATTTCGCATAAAACAAGCAATCATTACATAGTTAAATACAATTCAAATACATATTTATTTTATTTTTTTATTTATTAATTTATATGCTCTTACATACAGTAAATAAATACAATGACATACAGTTAATAAATGCAATGACAATGACATTAGGTGGAAGTAAAACAAAAATATTCTTAATATGAAACATAGTAGGTAGTAGAGTGAAGTATGATCGGCAACTGTATGTAAATGGTTAAAACGAATGTGGTTATGATTTGTGAACAACTCACTGGGAGTACCCGTGCTGAGGTGTACGCATGTATTATTATGCCATCATAGTTGATAGCACAGTATCCCCCTTGAAACTCTCAAGGAGGACTCCGTAGTACCACCCATGGTGGCAGTATTGTACATATAGTAGGTGTAGGTAGTTGGGTTGAGATAGTCATCATAATATTGTGCAGACACAATGTAGTAAGTTGAGGTAAGTTAAGCATCATAAAATACTAAAGTTGCAATGGATAATACGAAAGTATAGTAAAAAGAAAAAAAAATAAAGAGTTTACATGAAGTGAGCTTGGAGAGCAGTAGAGTCGAAAAGAGAATAAAAGAAAAAACAAAAGTAGATGATATTAGTGCCAATATTTTAAAAATAGTTATGCAATATTAATCAATTTTGTAGATCTAGTGGTATAATTTAAATACCAAGTTAATTTTTATGTTTGGTTTGGAGTAAATAGGTTTTGGAAAAATATTGTTCCTTTAGTTTTTATCCAGTCTATGATTTGTTTTTTTAGTTTATTTGTTGGTGAATAATTAGCAGGTTGTTTCAAAGAAGGTGGCATGCAGTTATATAGTTTAATGAAATAGTAGTTAAAGGATCGTTGTCCGTGGGTCGTATGCTTTAGCGGGATGTTGAGTGTTAAGTTTGTTGAAGACCGGCTTAACACGTCTGACACAATACCTTTTCACCAAGCGTAATTTGCTCTAAAAGTAGTAAGGTAAAAACTGAATTTTTAGCTCCATTTGTAGGACCTTATCCACCGTGCTATTGACCACCTCTATCGGACTATTTTAAATTAAGAACAACAATTAAATTAAACAGGTACTGATCCAGAGACGTGCAGCAATGCCGGAGCACCCCTGGATCCCGATATAGCGTTCCAACTAGCTCTCGGCAACTTGGACCCTTTCTCATTGAAATGTTTGGACTTATGGCACCCTGACCACAATAATCCCAAGGTAAGTCAAAAATATACAAAACAATGTTTTTATTATGTAGACTTTTAAAATATATATATTTTTTTACCTTAACTCTACACAGGAGTCCCTGAGGGAAATTATTTTCCTCATCATATCATCTTTGAAGATGCTGTGTGGAGGGTATTTTTGAGGAGAGGAAGGAGTGAACACGGGTCTTGAAGATACCCATGTTGTAGGAAAGAGAAAACACAGGCCAGCAAATCGTTTCACAGCCGAGCTGTTGAACTCAAGAACGAGTCGTAGAAACGACCCATTCTCATGTGACAAATGCCAACCGTGTGTTAACTGCGTGAGTCAAAGGCGCATGTTTGGCATGTTTCCTGACAATGCACTGGTGCCGAAGGGATTAATGACGCTAATTCCTCGAAGTATCTTCCATTGAAATACTGGTAGAACAAGGACAGCATTCCCACCTGACGCCCGTGCTCTAAAAATTGAAATTAGTTTGTTAAGACAGGAAAATCTATCAAACGGAATGCTCATTTCTGCAGAGTCGAGGGATTTTTTCAGGTATTTTGGGGCTCCAGACCAGAGATGGCTGCCAAATTTAACCGTGGGGCGCACTTGCAATTTGTACAGGGTTAGCAGTACGCCCAGTTTATGAGAGGCTAACTTAACTCTGGATTCGATGGAGCCCCCATACCTGATCTGTTCACTTAGAGCCTAGGTTGGGGGCGTTTTAGACCTTCAGGGGGGGCGGTAGAAGACCAGGAGAAAATTGGGGGGCGTTTCAGACTTTCAGGGGGGCGGTAGGAGACCCAAAGAAACCCATTCTACCCCATCCTATCTTGCCCCATCCCACCCCATTAGGGGCCATCCATATATTACGTCACACCTTAAAATATTTTACCTATCTCATTACGCCCCCTCTGTTGTAGCGAATATAACCTCATCGTGATATTTGTGCCTGCCCCCTCTGTCGTGGTATCCCATTACGCCACATCCGTTGTGGCAAATATAATCCTGTCTTGGTATTCCATTACGCCCCCTCTGTTCAGATTCGAGTTACGGGGCGGTAGAAAGAAAATATTCTAAAAGTGGGCGGTCGGCAAAAAAAGATTGAAAATCTATGACTTAGAGTTACACGAAGCATATCAATTTAGACTAGACATGTAAGTTTTCATCGTCATCACGGCGCTACACGTGCTGGTGGGATTTGGCTTCCGCTTCATTCGCTTCCAGTCCTCTGTCCTTCCTGTCCTGCTCCAATCCTCTTCCACACAGTCCATCCATACCTTTCCATATCTATCTGCCTCTGGGTAGCTTCCGCTGGGGCACCTACATGGTCACAATTTTTGGTGGCCTATCATCTGGCATTCTTTCTGCATGTCCATTACAGCCCATTGCAGGCTGCCTACAAAATCTTGCCAATCATAATAATAATCCTTGCATGTTTTAATTCACAGAATTTTTGTGAGTTTTATCGTCAATAGTTTCACATGGAGAGTTAATTGAATAAAAATTTTTTTAAATGACTGAAATGTAATGAACGTATTATTGCTTTTATTATCATGTCTTATCTTGTATTTTCCTTGCGTGTTTTCACAAGAAAACAATTAAACATTTTGGATTATTTTGGTTTTAGCCTACAGGCGGTAAAACAAATGGATGGGATCAAAGTAGCATCGCTCCTCACAAGAGCATTTGGAGCAAAGACTATTCGGAACATCGCAAGGAAGTCAAAGTGACCAGTATCAAAGACCACATGACTGCTATTACCATTCCCACCACAAGAACCTTGACGACAAAGCTAATTCAGCCCAAATATGAAGACAATGAAGATAAAGGGTAAACAAAGTTTTAATAATTATTATAAGCAATAATTATTAGCCTGAAACACTCGTCAACATTGAAAAAATCTCCCGAGAAAAGATAAATGCCGCCGACGGGACTTGAACCCGCGTCCTTCTGATATCCGGTCAACTGCTCTACCAACTGAGCTACGTCGGCTTATCTCCCACCCGCCAAATAATTCAATATGTACTAGTGTTTCATTCAACAATTACTGCTTATTACATTTTTCACCTGAAAACAACCAACTTTATTTTTTTGTGAGAAATGCATTATAAGTGCTAACTCTCCCACTAGATGGCGTCGAGACAAATTATGTCTACATTTACAACATTAGTTTACTAATTAAAAACAATAATTAATATTTGACAAGTTAAGGTTAAACGTCACGTACGTTATAATCTACGCATTCACAGATGGCGCCAATCAAATTATTTTAGGTTTTTAATGCTTTTTGCAGGTTATGCTATAAAATATTAAGGTAAATTAATTGTTCGCGCCCGTACATATTTAATTAGAATATAAATAAATATTTTTGTTCACAAACAAACCCAAATCTTTTAAGAGAGGCTGAAAAATATAATATAGGATTGAGTCACCGATACAAAATTGAATTTTTCAGCCTTTCTTGAAAGATTTGGGTTTGTTTATGGACAAAACTATTTATTTATATTCTAATTAAATATGTACGGGCGCGAACAATTAATTTACCTTAATATTTTAAAGCGTAATGTGCAAAAAGCATTAAAAACCTAAAATAATTTGATTGGCGCCATCTGTGAATGCGTAGATTATAACGTACTTGACGTTTAACCTTAAAGTAAAAAATGTAGAACATAATTTGTCTCGATGCCATCTAGTGGGAGAGTTAGCACTTATAATGCATTTCTCACAAAAAATAAAGTTGGTTGTTTTCAGGTGAAAAATGTAATAAGCAGTAATTGTTGAATGAAACACTAGTACATATTGAATTATTTGGCGGGTGGGAGATATGCCGACGTAGCTCAGTTGGTAGAGCAGTTGACCGGATATCAGAAGGACGCGGGTTCAAGTCCCGTCGGCGGCATTTATCTTTTCTCGGGAGATTTTTTCAATGTTGATGAGTGTTTCAGGCTAATAATTATCGCTTATAATAATTGTTACCCTTTGTGCTATGCATAAAAATCTTGTCGTAAACATAAGTTTATTAATTAAAAATAATAATTAAAGTTTTAATACTGTACAACAATTAATACATTTACATTTTTTATGTCTAATATAAAACTTTTTTTTATTACAGATTGACAATTGAAGCTCTCAGCTCTATATATTGCGCAAAGCAGCCAATTAAAAAGAACATCATAGTTCCTGAGACTCAAGATTTCGAAACCCAAGATGTGGTCCATTTGATATCTAAGAACCCCTTCTCAGTTAATAATTCCAAGCGTTGCAGCAAAAGCCCAGATACACCTGTTGAAAGCTTTACTTCAGGAGGTAGCTCCTCTAAGAAGAGGTGCTTATCTCCAGACAAAGAGCATATTTCATCTTCTCCCGATACATCGCCTATAATAGAAAGTAAAAATAAAAATCATCGGAAGATGGTTGAAAGTAGAACATTCTCAAAACTACTTAAATTTAGCAAATTTCAAAGAACTTCTTTGGATGATAATAATGTAGTGCAAAGTAAATTTTTCAATTCTTTTAATAGCGAAAATAAATCTGTTGAGATCAAAGAAGAAAGCGGTTTAAATGTATCTGGCATAGCTGCTTTGAAAGTCGATGACACCAATGTTCTAAATTCATGTGAAAATATAATCAAAGACGATAGCGTTCATAATAAACAAATATCTTCGGAAGATTTTTCTTGGACTTCGACAGATAGTACTGTACGTACACCCAATGATTTAATTAATTTATCACCAGAAGGAAAGTCTAGCAGAAGCATTAACCCATTTAAAAAGCATGCATTATCAATAAGGACCAATTCAGACGACTATAATGATAACACGTATCCACTGGAGAATCTTGTGACACCCATGTCTTCTCAGGCAAGTTTATTTTTAAAATTATTAGCATTCCTTCTTAATTTACCTTATTGTGTATTTTTACACTATTTAGCATAATTATTTTAACCTCTGTCGCATTTTAAGTCATCATCAATCGACATCAGCACCATTTTGTTGATCCCTGTTAGCCACTGATTCTCGGTCCGTCAGCAATTGTTTAAGTTTTTATGAGCATTTTGAGGATTTATTCAATGGCTGATTACAACTCAACTCTAATTTTTACAAACCGCTGGAAGTAAAAATGAATATGGAAGCACTATTTGGAATCCACATTACTGCAAATATGAAAACATTGTAGAATCTGTTAAAAAAAAATTACCAAGGATGTTATCGTTTAAATGTGGACTACATGACCATCTCAGATCATACGACGTATGTCGTGATTACTTCAAGATTGATACACTTAAAACTAGAAGGCAATTGACTGATCTAATATGTTTACATAAAATTATTCACGGCCATCTTGATACTGCATTATGTCTTAGTAGTATTGAAATAAATGTCCCCAATTCCTATTGTTTAAGACGCCATAACATTTTTCACATGAAAAAATTTTAAAATAATATCGCTTACTTTAGCCCTCTGACCCAGATGTGTCAACTTTATAATAAGATAGAGTGTGCTGAAGTAGATATTTTTGTTGATAATTTGTACGGATTCAAAAAAAATATCTCGCGCATTTCTTCTGTCTCTTACCATTGTAATGTGTTACTGTGAGAGTGAGCTTGTATATAATTTTGTATTTTTATTTGTGATGTTTTTGTTTTTCTTATTGAATGTATCTGTATTTAATTGTATGTAATTGTAGATTTCTGTATTTGTGTAATAACTGAGTTTTATAACTGGATTGTTCTCACGTAAGTGCGAACATCTGTAAAACCCAGTATAAATAAATAAATAATTAGTGCTAGGTGCAAATCCTGAGTCAACAACTTTGAAAAATGATGCTAAAATGTTGTCCATTGAAATATAATTTAATAATGTTTTATTTCAGGTATTCACTGAAAACATGGATGAAATTATACCTGAAACCCAAGATGTAATATTTACAAAACCTTGGTTGACCTGCAGCAGCCAGCCAATACCGAGAGTTAGCAGTATAAGTCAAAGTAAACAACAAAACAAAACATGCAGAAGGCCCGGCTTGCAAAGGAAGAACTCGGCCTCGGTATTGTCGGCTCATCAATCTTTACTGACTAATTTTGGATTTAGTCTGAAGTGAGTAACATTAAAAATTTTAAATCAATTTTATTATTATGAATTCATCATCACGGATGGGATTTGGCCTCCTCTACAAATGTTCGCCAATGGCTGTAGTACCAGTACCTTGACATTGGCTTCCAGTTCTCAGTCCTTCCCGTCCTACTCCAATCCTCTCCATACGGGCCATCCACCTCTTCCTCGATCTGCCTCTGTGGGTCACTTCCAATGGGCATCAACTTAGTCATGATTTTCGGTGTCCTATCGTCTGGCATTCTTTCTACGTTCCCAGCTCATCGCAGTTTTTGAAAGCGAATGAATCTTGCAGTGGTCTAATGCTCTATTGGATTTTCGAGTTCATGATTCATCTTTATCATTTATGATACATTTTTCGGTGTAGGTTCAAAGATTTTTCATATATGTAATTTAAGCTCTAAGGCTCTTCTTCTATAGGGACACCTACATATCGAATACTCGACAATTCAAGCATCTTGGTTACATCTACATGGAGGTTCATACACAGGCACATGTTGCTGACATTTTGTAATCCGTCGAGGTTGTTCCGACTCACATCATTGAGATTTTAAACATGGCGTCACTAGTGTCACACATTTTGTAACCATGCAAGTGCTTTAGATCAATGCTAGGAACAAAACAGTCAACTGAGAATGAAGACATACATTTTTTTTCTTTTTCTAAATACATAAATATGTATTTCATTTGTTGTTTGTTGACAAGTTCTTTGCGGCCAAAGACTGCTATTTTAGGTTCTTCAATTTGTGTTAGGCACCATGTTTCCGTAACCGTAGGCAACCAATAATTTTATTTTAGTCTTTGAAATTTGCAGTTTATGGAAGTTTTTTCGACCTCGGTGGTCCCTGACAGATATATGTAGGTGATTTGATTATTGATATGTAATTATTAACAAAATGTGTTTTTTTGTTTACAGATCTCAACTGAAGCATTGAGGACTCTCAATTGTTAAAAAGGTGCCTGGCCAGTTGGTCTGTTCCTTTATCATGATTCTTTATTTGATCTAAAAACTACCTGTTCTTGATGAATTCGGGCAGGACCTGAAGTATTTTGAGAAATGTATATTTCAGAGCTGTATTAATTAAATAATCTTAAGTAATCACAAATTTTGTAATTTTTTTAAAAATGGAAATATTTACGGGTCACGTATTTATTGATAAATGATTCGTTGCCTTTATTGATTTATTATAAGTTCATCTTTTTGTAGTCGAAAAAATGAATTTGTATAATATTTTCGTGAATATGTATTAACCCTTTCCACTCCACGCCAAATTCGTTTTCATTTAGATTCATATTTTCGGCTTTTGGCCTTTTCGACATATTTCGTTTTATTTTTTAGACATGACGAGATCGAGGATTATTTCACTAATATACAATCAAGCTATAGAAAATAGAAATCGCAAATAATCCATTCAACGAGTCTTTGCATGAAAACAAACACGATAATGCACAGTTGGAGATAAGATATTGACGACAGCATGGTGCGATAACTAATAGTTTATTTTACGTTTATCTGCGGTGACGCGCAGCTCTAAGCACTATTCATCCATCCCTCGACCATAGCAGGTACTAAAGTATCGTGCGATTATAGAAAATCGTGATTCAAAAATTTTAGTAAAAAAAATCCCTCGTATTTTTAAATTGTCCGCATAAAGAAGTATTACACCACGTTGAGTATCACTCCACATTGGAGCTGGTGGAACAAAATCAATGTCGAGTGACACTCGACATTGGAGTGGAAAGGGTTAATAATATGTGCTGCTTGTACATTTGACTGATACATAATCAGATTTTACAGATTTGTGTGACAAGCAAGCAACTTTTTTTATTTATTGACAATTTTACTCTTCTACCTAATTATAACCTTTTTCCCATTTAAGCATTTTATTTAAGTCTTGGGCAGTTTTAAGATTATCTTGTGTTGATTTTTCTGATGATTCACGGTTGTTTACTCCATGATTCATTAACCTCTTATTCGCCAGTGTATACTATTAAAAAGTCATTTATCTGAATATTACTAGCTATTCTGAGGAAGCTACATGATTATATACTATTTTTATAAATATTTATACAAAACATAACATGTATGATGTGGTGAGACGGTACAAATTAAAAAACATAATTTTGCAAAAAAAACAAGTAAGTTATTACGAAAATAGAATCAGCTGGCTTACGGTGAAAATTGAGCTACACCGATCAAGAAGTTAAGAAACTTATTAAGAGGAACGGCATTTAAGGATATAATTCAAAAGAAATATACGTTTTTTAAATATGATTAAAGATTTTGATTATTTCCTATAGAAATATGATTTAAATTTCTACAGTAAATATGTTAATTAAAGACATTTGATATTATTTTTTTAATAGGTGATTACTATCAATTCACAAAAACAGCTAAATTGCCTTTAAGATCATGAAAAATTGAATTCTTTAATGGCCTATATTTTTAATTTAAAACAAAAATAAATAAAACAGTTCACATCAGTTCTAAATATTTATATTATTACTTTTGATTAAAAAAATTATTCAGTTTGGTTGGTGTATTTTGGCCTCAAATCCAAAATTAAGTCTTGTGTGAAAAAGGCTGCCTAGTCATACTTCTTAACATAATCAATATATATTATAGAAGAAAGTCCAAAAAAACGTGCGGCTCGCAAAAACTCAGAAACGAGTCCCAGTGCGATCAAGAGAGTTATATGGTGTGGTAGATCTCTATCTCCCCCTCCAGGATGATGGTTCCTGTTTTTACCAAAAGGGCATGCTTTTGAAGATATAGGGGCTGGAAGTTTCGCCCTCTTGAAATTTCTAGAACAGTCTTCAGGAAATTTCTAGAAGGTTCCATAGAGCTCTAGAAAGTTCTGGAAGGAGTGGCGGAGTATGTCATCTAGTATTATATATGGCCTTAAGAGGAAATCTAAACATTCACGGAGAGCATCCTTATTTATAAAGTTATAATTAGAAAATTTATTATATCAATATGAGTGATATTTATATGTTAATAGTGTTTATTATTTATATTCGTACGGCTTGGATCAACCCTTTCCAGAATCCGCATAAATCATATTTTGTACATAATGCACAAATGTTTTTCAATTCACTTCATCATATTTTCTGTTGTTTATTATAAAGAAGTTTGTAAAGCTTTAAATTTTTATTATTTTCATGTATCTAATAAAATGATCAGTAGTAGTTTTTTAAATGCCTCCATTGGAAAGTTCAAATAACTGAGACATGTTTGTACCTACATACTTTTCTGTATATATGACTACATTGTACGTATATTTTATTGATACACAGATAATTAATTACTTGGAAGTTTATTGAATAAACAATAATGACAGAAGTCCTTGTCCTCCCTTGTCATGTTTTGCAACATTATTTGAGGTTGGGTAGAAATGTTATGTTTTTATTATGATTAATAATAAATTCATAAATAATAAAAATTGTTTAATGTAGTTACCTCCAATGTGACTTTTTCAGTTCTTATTTTAAGAGCGCGCAGGAGCGCCGAGAAATTTTAACGATAGGTATTTGTAAAAATTATTTCTATTTCGTTCATCTCAGCGGGGACAGCAAAAGCGCTATCGGTGTATTGGTGAACCCCAATGCGTGTGTGTGCGTGGCTGCAGGTGTTGGAAGCACGAATCGCCGCGCCGCGCCCGCCAGCGACTTCGCGTTCTTATTATTTCATTTACTGTTATTCATTTATTCCAAAAATTAAGTAGGTGCCTAGGTACATATTCGTAATAAAATAGCGAGGTCTACATTATTTAATATTGTATTGTACTTAACTTTATTATTATTATTACTTACTACAAATACATGTGACTGCCTGCTCCGAGCTCATCTTCTGCACACGCACAAGTCAATGAGACTTGTGGGTGCGTGTATACAGGTTGCTGCCTGCTGCAACAGATAAGTCAATACGCGTCGCGACTTGAGCGTGCGTATTCCTATATAATAGATATCTTCTGCGCTCATAGTTCATTCATCTTGTTACTATTAGTAAAGTAAGATGCACGCTGTTTTGGTTTAGTAATATCGGGAGATTCATACCATCTTTTTTTATAAAACGGCAGCATAGGCGCAGTAGGTACATCACGTACTTTGTGATTGTATAGTGTTTTTATTTTTCGCTGGCTGCATCACTCTACTGTTTTTGACTAGCCTTTTTACTGGAAACTATTCTACGTCAAATACAGACCGTCGAATTTTGACCCTGAAACCCCCTTGAATATTGAAATCTGTTTGGTCATTTCTCACGATTTACACATATAGGACATATGGTGAGTAGATACCTACTAAACTATTCATAAATTATTCATAAACTATTATTATAAACATAAACTATTCATTCATAAAAACTCAATATTACAACACAATTTCCTTTTTTAATTAAACATATAAATATCGCTAAAAATGTTGTTGTTTTTTGGCTCTCCCTGAATAACGTAAATTCATCAGTTTTGACTGTATGCATAAAGTGCATTAGTGCAAGTCGGTACATTTGTTAACATATCTAGTAACCTATAATAAATATTATTCTACGTCTTAGGCTGCGTATACACACGCCAGCCGAACAACGGATTATGGGAAAGGAACGAAGCAAAAGCAAACTGCCCGAAACGCTGCGCCGCTTGCGGTTGCTTCGTACCTTTACCATAATTCGTGGTTCGGCTCGCGTCTCTGTCCGCAAAGAGTGGCGTGCACTGATTTTTCAGTGGGCTAGAATCCTAAGATTGAAAATACGACATTAATGATGTTGTCGAAGCTGAAAATTATTTTTTTTCCGAAATTTCAATTTTCAAATTCTGTGCACGCCACTATTCGCAAATATATACGTAGCATAAGATATGTGTATTTAGAAATTGAGTTACATAAAATCGACTACTATATTACCTACCTTCAACTCAAAAAATTTTTTCTTACAGATAAATAATGGGTAAAAGAAATGGAAACAAAGCGCGTTTGTTTTTATCTACTAGACGAAAAAAACCGATTATTAGTATCAAACGACAGATTCATGTTGCACCACGTTCGACATCTAGGTAAGTCGAAATATCGCTTTCCTGTCACTCTTACTACTGAACCTTCCTAAGGTTACCTTTACGTACGTAAAGTTTTTTTTCCCGTAAGTTGCTCACATAAGAGAGTTATGGCAAAATTACCAATGGGTATCGTTTACATTGATAATTTTGCCATAACTCTCTTACGTGAGCGACTTACGAGAAAAACCTAAAGATTTATGCTATGAGAGCCGTGTATTATGTAGCATGTATAACGGGAAAATGGGATGGACAAATTTAAATAAATAAATCATTTGCATTTACAGGGATATGGATGTCATCGATACTACTTTTGGAAACTTAACTACATCTTCACTAATGCATGAAACTTCCATGGATGAATCATTTGCTCCAAATATAGACGAAAACGCAAGTTCATCATCATCAACAACGCTTGATGATTTGGTGATAGAACCAGACCATATTGATGAAACCGATAATTTCGAAGGTCGCAGAATTGTGGATATAAAATATTTGTTTTCGGAGATATCAAATATAAAGCACGAACACACCAACTGCACATTTTCCGATTTAAAATTTATGAAGGAACGACGAAATGGTCTTCTAAGCCAGTATGTTTTCGAGTGCAAAATGTGCAAGAAAATAGAATACATTCACTCCGAAGACCCGAAACGGAAAATGTCTATAAATACTGCTGTCGTCGAAGGAGTGATGTGTACAGGAAATGGGTATTCACAATGGAATGAAATTTGTGGGGTTTTAAATATGCCAAATATGGATTGTAAGACTTACACGAACATAGAACAATGTTTAGCGCCAACAATTGAAGAATGTGCCTTAGAAGAAATGATCGCAGCTGGTGAAGAAGAAAAAAGGCTAGCCATTTTAAACGGTGACGTAGACGAGGGTGGCTATCCTTTGGTAACGGTGGTTGCAGATGGCTCCTGGGCAAAGAGGTCGTACAAAAGTGGATTTAGCTCCTCATCTGGCGCAGGGTGCATAGTTGGACTACGAACTAAAAAGGTTTTATTTCTGGGAGTGCGAAACTCATACTGCTGCATATGTGCTAGAGCTACTAAACTACACATAGTTGCTTCTGAGCACAGGTGCTTCATAAACTGGCGTGACAGTGCTAATGCCATGGAAGCCCACATTATAGCAGAAGGGTTCTCGAGAAGCATGGAAATGCATGGATTGAAATTTAACAAACTAGTTGGTGATGGCGACTCCAGCATCATGAAAAAAATAATGCAACAAATGCCATATGGTCCTAACCTTATAGTACAAAAAATAGAGTGCAAAAATCACTTACTCCGCAATTTTTGCAACAAAATGAAAGCACTTGGAAAAAAAACCAACAACGCTAAAGGCTTTGTACCAGTTCATATAAGGAAAAAGGTTGAAGCAAACGTTTTACGCATGAGAAGAGCTGTAGTTGGAGCAATAAATTACAGGAAAGAGCAAGAAAACACAGTACAAAGTGATAAAATAAAAAATTTGAAAATGGACATAAAAAATACCGCAAATCATGTGTTTGGTGATCATAAAAATTGTGCATCGTACTATTGCAAGCCGGAGAAGTATACTGATGATCCAAATTTAGTAAGCGATCTTCGAGATTGTGGAATATGGACTGATATCCAACAATTCTTATTGTCTCTAATAGCAAATGCAGAAAGTCTTATTATTGACGTGACAAATAACACTGTGGAGCAATTCAACAACGTTATCGCCAAATTTATAGGTGGAAAAAGGGTAAATTTTACTACAAGAGGATCTTACCAAGCAAGATGTTTTGGAGCAGTAACTTCGTGGAATAGTGAATTGGCAACCCATTCAAGAATACAAAAGAAAATCCAAGGCCACAGTCCCGGCAAATACACGAAGCACTTTATAGAGAGAAAACGACGTTCGAAGGAGAATAAACAAATGTGTCGAAAAAAAAAACTAAAGTATAATGAAAATACGACAGAAAAAAGAAAAAAAGTTACAGGGCCCGATGAAAATTATGGTCAATTGGAATTAGAACCAGATATGCCACCTGAAATATTTGAAACGAAATAAGAGGAATTTCTCAAAGAATTATCTTCAACCAATAAGGAAGAGCTCGAACGGAATACGGTAGGCCAAAGCAATAACAATCTGTGGGCAATTGAAAGACGTAAGCGGATAACGGCGTCTAACTTTGGAAAAATATATAAGCTTCGGCAAAAAACTTCAGTTACGGGAGTACTAAACTCTTTACTGTACTCACAATTCAAAGGAACTATGGCCACAAATTATGGAAAAGAAAATGAAAGCCTAGCAATAGAGCAATTTTCAAAAAAAACAAGTTTTCAGGTATCCGCTTGTGGGCTATTTATCGATAAAACCAAAAACTTTTTAGCGGCAAGTCCGGATGGCCTTATCGGTGAGGATTCTATAATTGAAATTAAATGCCCTTATAGTATAGCAAATATGTCACCAGAAGAGGGAATTGCACAAAAGATAATTGATTACTGTAAATTGGAAGACCATTCTTTAACATTAAAACGGAATCATAATTACTTGTACCAAGTACAAGGCCAGTTACATATTACTCGTCGTAATTATTGTTATTTTGTTGTGTGGAGTCCAAAAGGTTTGCTGTATGAAAAAATTGAGAGGGACGATGAAATCTGGCAAAAAATCGTTCCACTGTTAGAAAATTTCTACCACCAATGCCTTTTACCAGAAATAATTGACGGTCGCATACCAAGAAATTTACCGGCGAGGGAAAGGTCTGGACCATAAATTGTTTTAATTTCATTGTGTAGATGTTAAACAGTAATTTTTTTTACAATAAAGCGTTTAAAAACAAAAAATATTAGATCATTGAAGAAGATTGAAAATGTCAAGTGATGTAGGAGGTATTCCCAAAAGTGCATTTTTCTGTAATAATATAACGTATTAAAAAAGTTAAATAAAAACTAAACTAGTTATGTGTTTGTACCTAATATGTAGCACAATAAACAATATGGTGCCTCTTATACATAGATTTCAATATTCATTTGTATAATATGATATTATAATTGTTGAAAAAGCTGCTGACCAATCAATCATACAAAGGAAATACCATTCGGTGGATGACTATATGCCTATAAAAAATAGTTTGAGAGTCCTGTACATTAATGCCAGAAGTATTAGAAACAAAATAGACGAAATAGAAGAAACGCTCAAAAGAATAACGGATACTGTGCACGTTTTAGTTGTCACCGAAACATGGCTGGGAGATGGAGAAGGATCTTTGTTCAACATCAATGGCTACCAGGGTACTTTTGCATCCCGGACTACTGGAAGAGGAGGAGGAGTGGCGATATATACTCACAATACATTTAACTGTGAAGTTATTGAAAAGTGGTCAACGAATAACTCTTTTTTAGGAGTTAGGGTACAATATAAACATTTTAAACCATTAAACATATATGCTATATATAGGAAACCTAACAACAATATAAATGATTTTCTAGTATCTCTTGAATCTATTTTACAAAAAAGTAGCCTAGATACACTCATCTTCGGGGATTTTAACATTAATGTTCTTAAAAAAAATGATTCCACAAAAAAATATATCAACACTTTATTTTCATATAATTATTTCATATGTAATAATACACATCCCACGAGAGTTACGGAAACCTGCAGTTCTCTCTTAGACCATATTATATCAAATAGAGAAAACATATCTTCAACGACCTCCAATATTGATAACCAGATAAGTGATCATAGTATAATGATGTTAGACTACCAAAACTCTTTGAAACACCACTCTAACAACAGAATACCACCAAACATAAACATAAGCATCAATAAGAGGGCTTTGAGAACATATCTTGAAACCCAACCATTTTCTCATAACACCACCAACATAACCGAAAATTTTAATCAATTCTTTAAATATATCAAAACAGCAATCGACACTTGCAAATTTAATCCAAGGATACGAATAGGAAACCCTAAGCAAGGTAATACACCATGGTTTGACAAAAAACTGGATCTTCTTATTAGAGAACGAAATACTAACTACAAACAGTGGAAGAAAGATCCGCAAAACAGTCAACTTTTATCACAAAAAAATAAGTCAAGAAATTCGGTAACTAATTACAGACGTTTCGCCAAAACAAAATATTACACAAATATTTTTACAGAAAACATACATAATCCAAGACAAACCTGGAAGACAATAAATTCAATCATAACTAACAGTCCAAAGAACTCGACAAATAAAATTGAAACTCTTACCATCAATAATATAGTCATAAATGATCCGAAGCAGATATGTACAGCGTTTAATGACTTCTTTACATCGGTTGGTGAAAATTTAGCTGCGAGTATCCCATCTTATTCAGATGACATGAATACAATAAACATGGAACCAAAGCCATTACAGTCCCTCTACATGGCCAATACAAACAAACTAGAAGTTTTAAAAATTATCTCAAAACTAAAAACTAATGCATCTCCAGGAGTCGATGGTATGACAACTAACTTACTCAGATTCTGTAAAGAAAAATTAGCGGATCATCTTGTTATTCTAATTAATCAATCTTTAGTGAGTGGACTGTTTCCGGATCAATTAAAGCTAGCAAAAATCGTTCCAATTCACAAAGAAGACTGCAAAAAAAATCCTTCTAATTATCGTCCAATATCAATACTCTCAGTCTTCTCCAAAGTATTTGAACATGTAATTAAAAATAGACTAACAAAATATCTCGCAACTAATAATATTCTTACGCCTCAACAATATGGGTTCAGAAAATTCTCCAACACGAAATGTGCTGCCTTTGACTTTATACTAACTCTTCAAAAACACTTAGATCAAGGAAAATATGCAGCGGGCATTTTCATAGACCTCAAAAAGGCATTTGATACGGTTGATCATAAGATTCTATTAAAAAAACTTGAATATCTGGGCATCGTGGGCAACAGTCTAAAACTTTTATCTAGTTATCTTACGGGTAGGTGCTGTTCGGTTGTTATTGGAAAAGAATCAAGTGATCATAGAAATATAACATGTGGTGTACCACAGGGCTCGATTCTCGGACCATTATTATTTTTGATTTATATAAATGATATTGCAAAATGGGGAGTGAAAGGTACACTTCAACTTTATGCTGATGACACAATATTATTCTACCATAATACTAATTTAAACGAAATGGAAAAGGACATGGAAAGGGATTTGGCTCATCTAGCCGAGTGGCTGAGAATTAATAAACTTAGCCTTAATATTAAAAAGACTCACTATGTGCTATTCGGGAATAGGAGAGAACAACGCCTAAACATTTCCCTGGGAATAAACAAACTGGAACAAACAGATGTCGCGAAGTATCTAGGACTTTTAATTGACTCACGGCTTACATGGAAAAACCATTTTGACCATGTTAAATCAAAGATTGCTCCAGTGACCGGTGTAATGTACAGACTACGTAGATTGCTTCCCACAGCCATACTGCGATCTTTGTACTATGCTATGATTCACTCCCACTTGGCATACCTTTCGAGTATCTGGGGTTTTGCTACCAAAAAAATGATATCAGAGGTGCAAATAATCCAAAATAGAGCCCTACGTAACATTTTTGGCTTGCCTTGGGATACACCTGTTAAAGATATTTACCGTCACGCACTTGTATTGCCATTTAAGATTGTTCCTAGCTTTGAGATAACAAACACCATTTTAAATATTATTCAGTGCAACACCCACACAAATATAAAACTGAACTATAACAACGACGTTCACCAATATAATACACGACAACACAACAAACTACACATATCAAAAATACACTCAACAAAGTTCGGACTGAAATCATTAGAATACATTGCCTACACTAACTATAACAAACTGCCTGAAAATTTGAGACAGGTATATGCCTCTAACAAATCTCGAAATGATATATTGAAAACATATTTTTTCAAATGTTATTTGGAAAACGAGTCATAAGTAGGTACAAACTCTGTTCTGATAGCCCTAATTATCTTCAAATACTAAACTTATAGTATGATGGGCGCGGTTTATACCTTACTTAAATCTCGTCATGTATTTGTATGTAAACATCTTGTATTAGGTCTGTATATTTTTGAGCCCGTACCTTATATTGTATTTTCCTGATTTTGTTTTATCTATGCATTTCTTAGTCCATCTCATTAGTCCATCATGGAGGAAACTTTATTTTAACTTTTTGAAACCCAAAGTACATAAATCAAATGAGTCAATGAGTTATACAAATTCATAAAATGTTATAAGACATGTTTCTGTGAAATATTTGTAAAGTGATTCTTCATATGTTTGTATCTGTATGTTGCTTCTGTGAAATGTTTTGTAAATTTTTTATTCATAAATTGTGTCTACATATTGGGTTGAGTTAGGTTTAACTTCTCAAAAGTACCAATTGGCGATCCCTTAATGAGTTTTGATAACTCATGGGAGTGCAACTTCGTTGTATGTTTTTAATAATTAAAAAAAAAAAAAAAAAAAAAAAATAACATAATCGATTCAACAACATGTGGTAGATGCATGTACCACTGAACATACGCTGTACCAGCATTCCATCAAACGATCAGTGGTGTATGTACTTACCATCACACATTTTCTTGTAAAATATAATTTTTTTGAAAAAAAAATCTAGAACAATATATTTAGTCAAATATAAAAGTTTTTTTTTGGTTCGGTAGTTGTATCTTAAAAAAAGTGTCCTATAAAGGGATAATATTATGTTGAGTACAACCTTCAAAAGTTATCAAAAAATATTTTAATTAATTTTTGTGTTCCATATCCAACTCGGCAATACGGAACGGAATCATCTCGGGGTCTGTCTGTAACAGGTGTTTTTTTTTCAATTTTTTTCCATTAATTTATTTGACGTAAACAAATTAAATTTGTCACAATAACTTTAGTAAATAAGCTCGGTAAGTATTGGCACACTCAAAATAAGTCACCAAACAGAAAAATAATTTTAAAAAAACATCGATAACTCGGGACATGACAACACTAGTGGACTAGTGTATCGATATAATTATTGAGAATGTCACATCACTTCGTTGACTGTATACGTATTCAACAAAACCCTCTCCGCCCCCCCTCACCCCCGAATACTGAGAGAAAGGGACACATGCACCTCAGCCTGATAATACCCAAATAAAATTGTCAAAATCGAGGTTTTGTAGTCCTCATTTTTCTACTCCAAAACTGAACCAATTTCCAAGATTTTTTTTACCAAATGTATTGGAAGAAAACATTCTATGTCTGTACCTTTTGCTTTTTTTAAAAATACATCGTCTAATTTGTATACTGAACGTTTGTTGATGGCGTTAAAAAAGGCAATTTTAACAATTTTTGAAGGGTTATAACTCCTATAAAAAGTAACTTATCAAAAAAATCAAAACGTACCGACACGCTTGCGGTCAATATTCATATTATGTAAAAAAAATATTTTCTCTAGTGTCAAAATTCAGAGAGGGAAATGAGGAATACGTTTGTATGGAAAAAACACCACCCGGTTTCCTCTTAAGACTTTAAAGATTCTTCTTTACTTTTTTTTTAATAAACATGATTACAACCTGAATATTTTTTTAATATTAAAAGCAATGATTTATTATTTCTACTGTTCCAAATAAGTTATAGGTTTGAGTGATTTATTTAGTTATCGTAAATATTCACAATGAATATTAAACTGGTCAGACATCCTTACTAGGCTACGTTCTATGTGGTTCTATTGCTGCAGCGAATGGACTATTGGTTCTATTGCTGTGGGAGCCCTCTCAATCTCACTGATGCCTTCGGCCATCATCATAATCGTTCGTACCTAAGACACGAACGGCGATAGATGCTACTCTTCTGATGTCCTACTCAACTACCATCTGTTGGGATATAGCATATAGCAGAACTTCGTATTACAAAATAAGCCATCGACATTTATTAAGAGGGAATAACCAGACAAAACTGGAAATATGTCATTTTTAAATAAAATTTTAGTCATATTGACTCTTTTCCACAAAAAACATAAATTTATTTCGAAAGAGCGTTCTTTTATCTGGTAAAGTTATGTTTTAAATTATGAGAAAATATGTTTATTTTTAGCATAATAAGGCTATACCGCAGGTCATTGGCAGATTTGTTAAATTTTCAAACAAAATTTTGTATTATGCAACACACACTTCAAATTGTATAATCATGCAGTAAAATAAATCAATAAATTATCTGGGAAAGCTATGTTTCAGAATTTTAATTTTAGTTTAATTAAAAACATTAAAAAAAAGATCGGCGCACATGTTTGGTGACGAAAATACTTCAGTTTGTCTATTTATTTACGGTCTTACAAACTAATATATTTAAGATTTTTTTTACATTCTTATTTTGCTTAGACATTATTCAAAAATTATAAATACTTATGATCAAAAAATAATTACAAAAAGTACCTACATAATTTTAATAGTTTTATCATCATGCCTTTCAGCATTTTTGAATGTAGGTATAAATTAAGCAAATTTTGAATGAAATAAAATCGATGAGTTATTATTTAAAAAAGTTGGTACTGAGAATAATTGATCTTTCTCATTGGAATCGCCCTGTATGATCGTAAGAACATTTTTCGACGAAATTTGTATTCTCGGCCGCTGGCTGCTTAATGGCCCTTAAAAGAAGCTGAAACTACATGAGTAATCAATTCACAACCACATCTATGTATGAAACTGTTTTCTATTCCATTGTATTTACATATCGTCGGTCCTGAAGAAGATATTGGATGAGTGATTTTGTACTTTTTTTTTTTACTGTTTTCGAGGTTAGGAAATATAGTGTTGTTTTGATATTTTTATCAAAATTCCAAAATTTTTATTTTCCTTTTAATGATTTAATGATATTTTAATGATAAGTCAACAAAATGATTTTCAATTTTTGGCTGGTCCTACATTGGTCTTCATGACCATCGATATAATTTTTTAAAATGTTTTATGCATGTTATTAAAAACTTGATAAATGGATAAACATACTAGCAGTATGAACTAGTTTGGCCGATTCTTTGACCTTTAAAGTATTTCATCATTTGCGTATTAACTTTGGAGTTAAGTTGAAGATAATGTGTGGTTTGGTTACGCTTCAGGTTATGTTAGGTCTGACCCTAAACTATAATTATCAGACATTAATTATCTATAAGTATCTTGAAGTTAATAAAATGATCGAGTAGTAGTTATAGTGTGGAAGGAATTTATGGAATTATATTTTTTGGAAAATAAAAAAGGAAAAAATCTGGATGACAAGGAAAAACCGTAAATCGTGGCTGAAAAACCTGCAAATTTTGTTGTAAGAACAAAAAATTCATAATCTTCTTTATAAATGAAAAAGTTCTTGAAAAAAAGAACAATGTTCGTATTTGTGTGCCCTACAGACAAAAACTACTCTACTGATTTCACTGAAAATTTCAAAGTTTTTTCTTATTTGTGCCAGTGTTTAGTCTTTCAGGCTATTTTGTTTGCTTTTCGGAACAACTCATGCAGGTCTCATAGAAATCATTGTGTCGCCTTTACTATCATGGTTAGAAATATGATCTGAACGTTGTTAGAAAGAGAAAACACCACGCTTTATATTCAAATCTAAAAATTAACCACAAAATAATTAAAATGTACACCTTTATAAAACCAAAATTTCCAATAGCAATTTGATAAAATTTATGAAACTTTGGGAATTTTTACATGAAACAACCAAAAAGTGAGTTGAATTTGGCTAATAATTTTATTTTATTTTTTCGTTGTCAGTAATAGTTTAGTTAGAAAAAACGTAAGGTGAGCCATTTTTAAAAATTTTTTATGTTTGCATTCAACATTTTTATACATATTTCAAAAATTATTTATTCTGAATTATAAAATTTGAAAGCGTATTTCATCACCTTTCGAAAACAGTTTTTAGTTTTTGGATGCGTTCGGAATATTCCAGTTACTTGGATTTTATTGCAAAGTGGAAATATTTTGACCTTCTGACACAGAAAGCCTGAGGCCTGAGGGGTTAGAATGGTTTGTATGGTACAAGAAGTCAGGACGTTTGAAGAAGATATAAAACTGAGGAGGATATTAGAAATACAAAGCATTGTCGGGTTCTCTGGTATAATAATAATACCTACATATTAGATCACTATTCTGAAAAGCATAATAAAATTTACTGCTATATTCCAATAACAGAATGAAAGTAAATGCAATGTACAACATATGTTTAGGTCAATAAAAGCATCTACATATATATAGTGTACAATATATGCAGAAAAGTGTGTTATATATAATCTTTTTAACATAATTGAATGATTGTTAATGGTAAAGGCCCGCGCACACAGAGAGCGGTCAGAGTTATGCGTTCTAGCGACCGTTGACCGCTCAAGAGTTCCAACGCACACAAGCGGCGTTCAAATTCTCGCGTTCTAGTTTCGTTTGGGTCTTTGCACATGCAACATGTCACTAGAAAGTTCATCATCCGATGAAGAATTATTGCTCTTGTGGAGCATAGCAGCTTCTAAAAAGAAAAGAAAGTATTGGGTGCACCCAATCAACACAACGCGAGAAGAATAAGGCGAAATTAGTAGTATTTTTCAGGATTTACTTAGATGAACAACGATTCTATATTTTTAATGAATTGTATAACATCATAAAACCTGATATCGAAAAACAAAATACTAACTGGAGGAATTGTGTTTCATCAAAAGAAAGGCTGGCTGTATTTTTAAGGTATGTATTTATTTATTAAGGATAAGAAAAGACAAGAGTATTTAGAAATACATAATAACAAAATATACGAAAGGTTCATTTGTTAATCGAATTATGTAACGAATATGATATGTTTTTGTAATATTCTGTTAGGTTTCCAGTCAACTGCGGCTGCGGTGTACTAGCTGTTTGAAATGTTGGAGTTGATTGTGGTGAAAGGACGTAAACCACCCTATTTTTTTGATTAGATGCATTAGCAGGTTCCGGAAACTGTTGAAAAAAAGGGCTAGGAACGGCCCACGAACTTGAACTCTGATCATAGGGACTTGGAACCGACTCCGAATTTGGTGTAGAACTGCAAGACCTTTGATTGACTGATCGCGGTGCAACTCGAGAAGCACTTGCATCACTCCCTTCTGCCACTTGTAGCTCGTACTGGGCAAATAGAGAAGCCATTTCTAGCTTTACCATACTTTGCAATCTAGTTGGGAATGTCTTAAAAGTTTGCGCATAACTTTAAAAAATATGATCGACTCCATCCATTTTGTTTTTTTTTTTCATTTTTATTTTTTAAATATTCTAGTATTTTATCACTATCACTGGTGTCTGCGCTCGTTTTTATTCGTTTTCTCGTAATTTGCTTGCTTGGTCCAGTTGCATATACAGAAACCTCAGAATGTGTAGTATTTTGTGTTTCATTCATCGTAGAGTTCTCTGCGTCGGCTGTAATCATATAATAAACTCCTTTCCCTAATCAATTCAATTAACTTTTCCGTGTTTGCAACCTCAGACATCGCGACGTTCAGGCGTTCCCTGTCTCGGCGGGAAAAGAACTCTTAGAACGCGATGTTCCGCTTTGACTGCCGCCATAAATAAACCAATCATACCCCCGCGGTCTGACTGCCCGCTGTGTGCGTTGTTGTTATAGACTCGGTACATTCTAATGAACGCCGAACGCGGAACTCGGAACTCCTGACCGCTCTCTGTGTGCGCGGGCTCTAAATATTATGACGGATCCTTTTAATTGTTAATATTTGATTAAAAAAGAGTGTCAAAGTGTAAAGAGTAGATGAAAGATTTTTCAGTTTTATTCTTATCGGAAAGAATACAGGAAAAAAATTACAGACACTCTTTAATAAAATAATTTTAATTGATTTAATTTTTATCTATACTTCTTATCTTAAAAGGCCTCAATCTAAAGAGCTTTATTTATCAAATAATTTTTGAATAAAATAATTTTAACAATTATTATAAGCAATAATTATTAGCCTGAAACACTCATCAACATTGAAAAAATCTCCCGAGAAAAGATAAATGCCGCCGACGGGACTTGAACCCGCGTTCTTCTGATATCCGGTCAACTGCTCTACCAACTGAGCTATGTCGGCTTATCTCCCACCCGCCAAATAATTCAATATATTCTAGTGTTTCATTCAACAATTACTGCTTATTACATTTTTCACCTGAAAACAACCAACTTTATTTTTGTGAGAAAGGCGTTATAAGTGCTAACTCTCCCGCTAGATGGCGTCGAGACAAATTATGTCTACATTTGATGGTGAAATACTTTAACTTGTCAAATATTAATTATTATTTTTAATTGGTAAACTAATGTTTAAGACAAGATAAAAATAATTTTAGTAAAATTCATTTCTATTCTTTGTTTATATCTACCTCAATCGATATAGAGGGAAATCACGTAGTAAATGTATGTTAGGCACATTTAGAGATTGCAATCTAGAAAACACAGAATCATAAATTTTAGTTATAAATACCTGCTTCCCAAATAATTCAATTCAACCTACTGCGTGGTGGGCCAGATCGGCCAGAGATGGTTTATTAATTTTCAATTTCCAATTTAGATTTAAATTAATACACCTAAATATTTAATATTTTCAATTTCAGCGAGTTTGTTGCACGGTGCACATTGTAACATACATTGTTTCGGGTTATAATAGGTAACATATTTTGTACAGCGTCATAAATAATAATTCATTGTTTGGTTTTTAGATAACTTAATTATAATTATGCATTTAATAGCTACAATGATGATTTTAATCATATATGAACTCTGGGTGTTGAACTGAATTTGTTAAAATTCTCGCAATTGAGTTCATCAAATTAATTGTCGTTCTGCGATAATTGATTGTATTCTGGTCTCCTATCCGATTTATTGCGGCAAAATTCTATTTTCATAAATACATGTTACTTAGTCAATAGACTTAACCACAAGCTTTTACACGAGTCTGGAAAACAGTAACAAAAATTAAATTATATTGAGATATAAATTCCTGAATAAAATCATTGTCTGACTGAAGAAAGATACACTTGAACCAACCGCCGAGGAAATCGGGGGAAAAAAATAAGCCATTTTACCGTCTTTATCCCTATTATCAATCAACCCCGACTTTGAGGCAATCCTGACAGCTGATAGTTGAGAATGTGAAGGGTATAAAACGGATTATGCAAAGAGGACTGGACTTGGAGAAGGAGATTTCTTGGAGTCTGCTGTTATCGAACTATATGTTCATATCCGGATTTGCCTACCAATATCTAATATAGTAAACTCCAAACTTTAATGCCGACCTGATGTTGATACAGAAATCGTCGCAATAGGCGAGTTTAAGGTTCGAAAAGCGGCATGCCTCCCCACACGCCTTTCTCTGTCGCCTGTGTTTTATACATCTTTCGCTTACGGTTATTATAAAGTTAGTAAAATGACTGTATTTACGCGAGAATGGATAGTATAAAGTTCAGGTCGGCATTTAAGTTTGGCACATACTGTATGTACCCAAATCCATCACCCACCAATAAATGGACAGCTTTCCAAATAATGGAACATGGAGTAATGGAAAAGTGGAGATGTCGTATAATGATTACTTTTATTTATTTAGTAATGTTTGTTTATGAAATGTTTTGACTGCCCAATTAGGAGGATTCCCGTTTTGGGACAGTCAAATTAGGATGGGTATTAAGTATGAGCATATGGAACATGATCTGTACAAAAAAGAAGAAAAATTGAGGAAATAAAAAGAACAGAAAGAATAGAAAAAAAAGTTTAAAACGTGGTAACTGTTATTTACTTTAGCATAGCTATTAAAATAAAAAAAAGTTGTATTATTAATAGTTTTACTATGCGGATATTGTGTCATTGTATTATCGTTATTATATTATTCTTATTTGTAAGTACTATGTTACAACCATAATACAGGCATTTTCCCAGTTTGGGGTATTTTAATATTACTAAAAAAATGGTGACCACCGTACTGACAAATAATTGTATCTAGATCTACCTAGCACATACCTACTCTGACATCCTAAAAAGTAAAATTCTGAATAATATTGATAAGTAGGTACTATTTTATTAATTTTACGTAATCAAGTTCGGAGACCCGTAATGATCCATATAAATTTTCTGCATTCAAATCAAACGTAGATACCTAACAATAACTAATTACAAAAGTTTATGTATTAGTACCTATTGCAAACTGCGTAATTTAAAACTGAAACATCGCATTGCCTGGGCATTTTATTGTTTCGCCACTAATTGAGATATTAAACTTTGTAGACGGTCAAAAGAGGAACTATTATTAATTATGGGAAAGAAACGAAGCCACCACAAACGGCGCGAAACGCCGCTTTAAAGATTCCAGCATTAAAGATGTCTTTTTTTTATTCGGCTGCGAATAATATTTTCATTTCCTTTTTCTTGGGCTACTAGTAATAGCTCCAAGATTTCTTAGTTTATTATTTTTTTTTAATGAAAAAAGCAATATCCAACCGTATTGAAAAATAATATTTAGTGAGAATGTGCTATACCTAATTGCGTTTTTCTTTTGTGGAAAATTTTCGATTTTTTTAAAGCCTAAGTTTGCGGAAGCAGAAGCAGAGGTCTGTTACATCTCTAGTAGGTAGGTACCCATGAAAAGAGTTAGGTATCTACTTACTGGTGATTTGCAATGAATACATTTACCTACCCTCTACCCACTCGAGCGACAGACCAAGTTTAAACTTTTTCCTCGGATTGCTCGTGATTTTTTGGTTTAAAAAAATCGTACCTCCGAATTTTAATACATAAACCGAATAAAGTTCTATACAGCCAACGAATTCACCTATATTTTAATAATCATTCCGTATTTTTAGGATCTATAAAAAAAAAATGATGAACGGAAATTTTCCCTGGGTTTTCTAGCTATAAAATCGCGTAGGAAGTTGAATTTTGCGTCCACATCAAATATTTTCTATGAAGTTTCTTTTAAATGGTCTAATCACGTCTAATTCAATTAGCACAAATAAAAAAAAAAAACATTTGACACAAATTTTGGCCGAGAATTGTCAACATTTCATTACAACAAAATGGAATTTTTAACATACTCACCAAAAATAACTGCAACACGTCGGAGAGAAGCATTAATGAGCTTTAATACACAATACCAATTAACTCTATTAGGTATTGCTTTATTTATTGAAAATATCCATTTCTAAACACATCCGATTCGGTTAATCTACTACGCAGTAACTTTAAGAAAGCCACCCGAAAATTTTTGCAATTCAAATTTTCACTGTACTTCACCCCAGGAGATAGGTGGAAGCTTGAGTAGCAATCAGCTAACATCAAAAACGCCCATCTAGTTCAAGACCCCACTGAGAGACAGCCTGGATTCTCTTTGCCTCGCAAACCCTGGACCGCCATCAATAGAATAAGAAGCTTCCATAGCCGTTGTGCGGTGCAGACCACAGAACATGTGGTCAACGAATGCCCGCTCCATTCATTCCCCGGCGGGATTAATAAGGTCAACAGGGCAACGCCTGAGGCCCTAGACTGGCTCGCAGACCTAGATGTCCCCCTCTTACCCCCCACCATACGAAAGAAGAAGAACTGTATTTTTAAACAGGTTGAATACGCTGAAAATTCATTCATTATTACATTATTCAATCACTAGCTTTTGCCCCCGGCTTCACTCGGATATTCGCCCCCCCACTCCCCCCACACTACCCCTCCCCCTCCCCTTCCCCCAATCAATCAACTATCAAATACGCTCCGTTTCGCATTCATAATATTAGTATAGCTGTTGGCTTAGGTCAAAATGTAGATTAGTACCTACCTATTTTATATTTGTATCTAGACTAAATATTCATATTAGAATACTCATATTTGAGTTTTCGCTACCAAAAAAATCTCCATAGTAACCTAAACAAATAACAAAATGACATCCCACGTCAAACATTTACTTAGCAACACGCTTTGCCAATAAACGTATAATAAATAATTTCACAACGCCACAGCTTATTCATAACACCAGAGCTTACCAATATATACCTATAGCCTATATTACTCGCAAATAATGTAGCTTTCGATTAGTGAAAGAATTTTTATATTCCATTCGGCATTTATTGCGTGAAAGACACTGAAAGAGTAAGACATCCACCCTTATAAACATTCGATTATTACACTAATATGATGAAAAATTCACTAAAATATGATGAAAAATGACATTTCATATACGCGAGAATTCTGACAGCGAGCGCTTTATGTTTGTATCGAGAAATTTTTGTTTATTAAGTTTTTGTAAAGATGAATATTCCGTAAAAAACCAAAGGACAGTGACTATTGATAACTTAAGAAGTGGGCTCTTCCAGCTTTCTTAAAACGTCATATTTGTACCGCGGGTAGATATATTAAAAAATATTTCAATTTTTTTTAAACAATCGAGGGATGCCAAAATTGGCAGCAAACATAGACAATATTTTGTACCTCCGTGGCAGCAAAGCAATCCGAGGTATTTTAAATGGTGACATATTGTGGCAAAAAGCGCTCCAGTGGCTCCGAAATATTAGATACTATATATTTTTAAAATTCTAAAACAAATTTAAATTCATATTCAGATTATTTTATTTGTCCAAAAAAGTCAACAGATTAGTTTTTACTGGCCCATTATCTACAGTTGCGCATTGGTGTATGATGAAGTCACTACAAAGTTAAGTATGCCAATATGTACCTACAAAGTTTTCTGATGCTTTTATTTTATTTTTTATTCTATTTTACGATTCCAGATTCAAACCATTCATAGATTTCAATTTTACAATTAGCATGACAATATTATATCGACACAAATTAATCAACTATTTCGAACCGGTATTATTTGGATTCGTCAGATATATTTTACAACTTAATATTTACGAGCGTCTACTATCGTTTATCGTTTTCTCAGTTCAGTGTACTAGCAGGATATCGTGCCTCAGGTCATGTGCAATCGATATTACACATATTAATTGTTATAATGTTCCAACTAACTCGAGAAATAAGAATGCAGAGGCGCCACGTCCATATTTGCAATGTTTGTGTTAGGTACCTATAGGCATGGGCGTATCCAGGTTTTGATTTAGGGTGGGGCAAAAAATAAAAAAAATCTAGCTTAGGTACCGAGAAGAATAGGCTTTTACAACATATTCATGCTTTGGGCTCTATGAATACAAAGAATATGAATGGAAGAAGAAAAAACCATCCTGTGAAATGCCGTAAATTTGAAACTGCGACTCAATGCAATCCCAGAGGTCATGCATCGGCCAGCCAGAATGGGGCAAGCGCCCAACTTGCCCCACCGTGCCTACGCCCATGGATATAGGTAGGTACTTAAGTGGAATGAATGGTAACAAATTTGTGGAAATGAATGCAAAAACAAAATTTTGATGGTACATTTACATGCTTGCCAAGCCTACGCAAACCTCCACACGCTCCAAGCGTACGCAAATCTCGCCTGGCATTTGGAAGCCGTTTACACGCTTGTGACTGCGTCAGTGAGCTACCAACACCCGAGCATGGCGGACGCCGAATTTGTGTAGGCTATTGCGTTTGGTTTAACATACTTTTATTTGAAATACAAGCAAAGTATAAAAAAACAATATAATATTGTCTTGTATTATAAAAAAAAGTTATTCCAACAAAAATCATATGTTTTTTTATTGTAATAAATAATAAATCATCAATAAAAGATTATTTATTTATATTGACTTTTTAGGTAAATCCAATAAATTAAATTAGTGCATTCAAATTATGTTCTTATACATTTTAATAAGTCAGGCATGCCTCTTTCGTCATACATATGTCTCGTAATGTTAATTATCGATATACCGCATGGAGCAAAAACGGCGTGCATTCGCCGTCAGTTCTGAAATTACACTGAGCGTTTGCCGAAGCTTGCCGCTGGATCCGACCCCGACTGGATCGGCGGCAAGCTCTTGCAAGCTTACGCAAACCCTACGCAACCCTACGCAAGCCAAGGCAAACGACCTGTTTCCACGCTGGCGTTTGTGGAGGTTTGCGTAGGCTTGGCAAGCGTGGAAACGGCACATGAAATTGGAAACATTTTTCGAGAATGATAATGTTTAATATGAATTTATTTACGAAACACTGAAAACGGAGTAATATTTTCCAATATGGCGGCGTTTTCTCAGAGCATAGAAAAGATGAACCGATAGAAGTTTGTTATGTTTATGTCATATATGTCCTTAACTTCGGAAGAAATTTAATTCTGAAATTCCTTCTTGAACAGATATTAAACTTCATTGACTTGTCGGGGCCTAGTAATCGAATGGATTTCATTATATAAATGCACAACCTGAAAATATTTTAAAAGTTCTACTACCATCATCATAAGGGGAAAATGATGCTTGTGTAATGTTGTAGGACTTAAATAACACACCTTTAGTTTATCCGATTCCCACAAAATAAATATACCTAGGTACATTCGTATTCTCAACACCAGAAGAGTTATTCTCTATCTTTTGTGGGATCGTTATCGAGATAACGGACGTCATCTCCTGTCCGATTTGTGTGATTTATTTGCTTTTTCTATGTACAACGTACATTAAATGAATAAATAATCATGCATACTTGCAGGAATTCGCGTTTAAAACGATCTAAACTAAAATATCGACTGTGTTTTGGTAAAACCCTTTAAGCCACATTTTTTGGGAATGTTACTTTTCAGTGGTTTCATATAAAGTTGCCTTCAAGGAACAACCTGGTCAAACAATTTAAGCTGATAAATGCTGTTTTTATATCAAAAAATGCATTTTACTAGACGAAAGTTTATAGGTTTCGTAAAAACACAAACAGGTAAAAGCAATCAACCCTCAAATAAGTGATATTTCAATTTTGTGTTACTGTAATCCCGTACGGTCAATTGCTTTAAGCTGCGTGACTGTTTACCATACACGGCTTGTATGGGAATTACGTAGGCGGACTTTCATTTTTCTACCGGTAGACGCCATAGACGGCGACTTCACGCAGCTTAAAACAGCTTTGACGTTTATTGAAGTGAGTTGCATATTTTCGACTTCCGCAATTAAAAACGCTTATTTTAGTTAATTACTGAAGATATGGCACTAAAAAGATCTCAAAAGATTTTAGAATTGTGTGGTGTCAACATCAAATCATTTGGAACCCGAGATATCAATGGTAAGTCAATTTATTTGCTATTTGAATTTTGGTTTATCGCACGTGTTACATTATTATTTAATTTTGAATTTTAACCATAAAAACGTATTTTAAGTATATTTTCACATGATTTTAAATATTCAAAACAATGCTAAAGCTAAACAACTAACGTATCTTCTGGCAAAAGTGTTGTTTTGATATTATTTGACGTGAATTCTAATCTCGAAATTTTGCTTTTTTTGGCAGATACTTTTATTTAAAAAACTCACATTCATCAACATATTCCATAGTTAAGACATGTTTTTGCATCTTATTTATTTGTTTTCAGATGAAAATAACATGAGACCTATTGGTTCGGCTAAAAAAAGTCCAGACAAATCTCTTATTCCTTCAGATGAATGCCCGATAGATTTCTTGATGAAACTTTCTTGAATTAATGTTGGATGCTTTTATTTAAAAAAAAACTGATATTAATTAACATATTCCATAGTTAAGACATGTTAAGACATGAAAATAACATTAGATCTATTGATTCGGTTAAAGAAAGTCCAGATAAATCTTTTATTCCTTCAGATGAAAGCCTAATGAATTGTTTGCCTCCCGGTAAGAATGTAACTTTTTTGAATCAATTTAGCATATTTTTATTTCTCATATCTATTTGCATGTTCCAATTTAACTCCATATTTAATTCCATATAACTCTTCAATTAAATGAATAAAAATAGTTATTGTGTTTTACAGAAAAAACTCCAGTTGCTATTGATTACACCGCGACCGGGGATGATAATATAATAATCATTGAATTAAACGAACTAATTACAATGGATGATACACAACAGAATAATATGTGTAATCTTCGTATAGTTCCTGCATCTGTACCGGCTGCACTGACTGAAGGTAAAATTATTTCATTATTTTTGGTCATGTTCTGTTTTCAATTATGAATTGTAAATATCCACCATTATTCAGACAAATACATGCATTATTACCTACCTGTAGTTGAATCACAATCTGAAGTATGAAGTCTGAAGACAAATTCTTAATAATAACTTGCACGGCAGGAAATTGATTATTGTTCTTATTTTACAGAAGTACCGATAACTTCAACGTCAGCAGAGATGGGAATTGTTGGAAGCCACGGGAAACGTAAGAATGAAACTTTCTTGGATCAATGCTGGATGCTTTTATTTAAAAAAACTCATATTCATTAACATATTCCATAGTTAAGACATATTTTTGCATCTTATTTGTTTGTTTTCAGATGAAAATAACATCAGATCTATTTATTCGGTTATCATGCAATGCTCCCGATACGTTAATGGAGACGGATGATGAGGATGTTACGACTGACCCTGTAGATTTGTTTGCACAACATAATAATTACTTATATTTAATGTCGTTTTACTATGTATCTATAAATAGGACAAATATTGTTTCAAGATTTTTTAATAAAAATTTATTATTTTTAAAATTTGTTTTAATTTAATTTTTTTAATTAAAAATATAAAAAGTATTATTTTTCCAATAAAATTTAATGATAATATTTATTATAAGTAATACAATTATTACTTATATGACATACGGCAGGTCCAGTAAAGAGAGTTAGAACCACAATTCTAACTCCCATCTGCTTAAAGTTGGTAAGGTAAAAGCATTCAAGCTTCTTAAAGATAAGTGATTTGCTAAAAACTCAGTTTGGTAAAACCCATCAAGCTTCATAATGTAAAGTGGGCCGAGAATAGAGGGAAAGGTCAAATACTTTAAGCCACATTTTTTTTTGTTTTTCATTAATATCTTTCATTATTATGCTTTGAATCGAATAATTTTGCACCATGTCAGAAAACTATGTATATTCTACCAAATAATAATTAAAAATGAAAAATTAAGTCAACATGTCATTAGATATTCGTTTTTATCATCTCCTGTAAAATTTTAGTTTTGTGGCTTAAAGGGTTTTGCCTTTCAGCAGTCGATATGTGACAATAAATATGTAAAAATCACACAAATCTGACAGGAGATCACGTCCGTTATCTCGATAACGATCCCACAAAAGGTAGAGAATAACGTAATGTGCAATGTGCAGTGTGCACACTGAGTTTGAATTTATTGAAATATTTCTTTCAGAACTAACTTACCAATGGTCATGCCAGTGTGGAGAGCTATCTCGTTGTTAAATAGAATCACTTCGAATATTGATAAGTTTAATATCAATGAAGCAGAATTTAGACAGCAAGGTTTGTTGCTGTTAGTATAATTCGGCTCATATAGGTAGATACATTTATTCCTTGCTGATCGGCATATTTTGGATTATGCACGATTGATAAGGCGCTTAATAGTTGCATTTATCCATGGTACTTAATGATTTATTTATCTGTTTTTTTCAAAATGATTTGAAATATTAATTTTGTTATATTTTTAAATTAATAAAATGAATTTAAATAGAAAAAAAATCCAAGTCTTGTGTCTCCAATGTGTACTATTTTGGCAACTAGCCGAGGCTCCCTCCGATTTGGGGCCCTTGGAAATATGTTGAAATATTTTTCAAGTAAGTACATGGCCGGGGATCCCCTCCGGGGTCTTAGATTCGGCCCTGGAAACGACAGATTACCGGCAAGACTTTCTTGGACTACTTAGGCTGGTACTTAGGCGACCAGTATTCTTCAAGGGTTTTAGAGCCTATGTTGTTAGTTGTTAGTTATGCCATACTAGGCACGTAGCTATAATTCGACTGTAAATATATTATGTAAACGATAAACAACTAATACACGAATGCGATTTTTTTCCACGAATTTTTCTTATAATGGTGTGACGTTAACATTTGTTTTTGGTCTTTCGACCACTGTCAACAAATAAAAATTGCGTCAGTAATGTTTCTGAGTTCCCTGCCAACCGTAAAATGATATAAATTATCAGGAAAATTCCAGTGTTTTCCAAATCTTCTGTTAAGATGCGTATACATTTGCGAACATAAGCGCGAGCCGAGCCATGCATTACGGAGAGCCATGAATTATGGTTCGGCATGCAGGTTCGGCTAGCGTGTGTATACGCAGCCTTAGACGTTTCTTTTTGTTCTGGAACATCGTATATCCCGCATTCCACGTCCCTGAAAAATATTTTTGCATCATTTATTATTGCAATTGCACAAAATTCTAAGAGTTATTAAATCCATTGTGTTTTTTATTTAAATAAGACAATGTTATTGATTGAAGAGTAGTAAAATTTTATGTTTCCGCTTTACAATTATTGTTCAGATTACTTATAGTAGGGTGTCAGACGTAGTAGGTAGTGGTCCGTGGTCGAGGGGTAAGGCTTTCGAGGTCGCGGGCTCAAATCCCGGCGTGCGCAAATATATTTTATTTTATTAATTCGTGTTATTTCACAATTCATTAATAAAAAAATAATATATCGTATATTTGCGACACGTTGCAGAGTGAAAGATACGCCCTATCGCCCTGGTGTAAGACCACCATTCAGAATTGAAACGTTGTTGGAAATGTCTTTAGACGTGTTTGGTGACAAGATCTGAAGAGCCAGATACTCCCCCACCTTCATCTCCCCCGTCTCCTTTCCCCCTACCTTTAGCCTCACAACATACCCCACGACGACGCTTTGGTATAAGTCGTAGGAATACAAGTATAGATTTTATGAATGAGAGCACCCTTGAGGTGATTTTTCACTGAAACGGCCATTTTTTAATATTATTAATGCAAAGAACTGGTGCCATTTATCTAGTCCACATAGAAGTAGGAGACGATAGGAGAGGAGACGGTTAACATTTGCATTTATGCATCATTTATTGCAGGGGTGGCCAACTTGACTAGAGCCAAGATCTACCGTTTACTAACGAAACCCTGTGCGATCTACCCAGAGGCGTAACGTGGGTTTCGGCCGCCCGGGGCGGAGGACCCCTTATTTGGGTACTTCAACCACATATTTTCAAGCACCGGAGGGTACAATAAAAAAATGGAATTAAAATTTTTTTATTACCCCCTCGTTTTTTGCCGATTTTTATAATCACATGTGACGAATATTCTTCCAATAAAGATCATGTTTATTATTTTTACATTAACTCCGCACAGGATGCCCTGAGGAAAAAAAACCCTCAGGGCCTTTCATCTTTGAAGATGTTATATAGGGGGTCGTTTTGAGGAGAGGAAGGAGTGAACAAGGGACTTGAAGAGATCCATGTTATGGGAGAAAGGTACAAATTTATAACTGCTCTCGGAAATCGAGAACGGTATCCATGTAACAAGATTTCGCGTCTCGAATTTATACACTGAGTTGAGAACACAAGGCAGGTTTTAGCTTAAAATTGATTCTGCGTCCCCCAAATAATAGTTACATGGAACAGTCAATTTCTCAGAATTTTGCAGTATTTGGTATGCAACTCAAATATAAAGCTTCACTAGGTATACGATAAATCTGCAACTTGTTATTTTAATTTATCGTTATATTCTGAACACAAAAATGGTTTAAATTAAATCCGTTAGTGGCAATTTAAAACTATACTCAGAATATTAAATGGTTTTTCTTAGATTCCGGCAGCACATACGTAGTCTGCAAGTAGAATTTTATAACTGCACTTCGAATAAGAGAATGTTTTCCTTCGAAATTTGCCGGTAGATAAATCCTCCACAGGAATCTTACATTCTCAACACAAAACTGGTTTAAATTAAATCTGTGTCTGGCGAAATAAAATTACGCTCAGAAGATGTAAAAGGATTTTCTTTGATTGTGGCAGCAGATACATAGTCTTCAACTAGAATTTTATAATTTCACTTCGAATAAGAGAATGTATCAGCAGATGAATCCACAACTGGAATTTTACATCCTGAACCCAAAACTGGTAAGTTAAATCTATACGCAAACTCAGATTAAAGTGGTTTTTATTTGTTCTGGCAGCACATACATAGTCTGCCACTAGAATTTTATAACTGCACTTCGAATAAGATAATGTTTTCCTTCAAAATGTGTCAGCAGATGAATCCATAACTGTAATTTTACATTCTGATCACAAAACTGGTTTTAACTTAAGAGTGAATGTGTTTGCGAGTCCCCAACTTTAATTAGTGTTACTCTCATAATATGCGTATGGTTTTCCTACGAATTACGAATTTTGAAGAATGGTTTGAAACAAAAATTTTTAGATACACTTGAAATACTCGAGTTTTTTTCGAACAACGGTTTTCTTCGAAATGCGTCAGCAGATTAATCCGCTACTGGGATTTTAAGGAACATGAAACTGGTTTTAATTTAAGAGTGAATCTGCAGGCGAATCCTCGGCGTTAATTGATACTACACCCAGAACACGAAAATGGTTTTCATCCTATTTTTGTATTTTGAACACATGGATGGTTTGATGATCCATCGAAGCACATGACGATCCATGAAACTTTCTTAAAATTGTTAAAGAATCGCCCACGGACCTTAAATCATTCTCACTGAATATTTGTCATAAGCAATCCAAGCGCAAAACAAAATATAGGGAATTCCTCTGCGTGCGAAATCTATCAAAATTTCTTTAAATAGACAATAAACAGTGTTAATTTCAAGCGACCTCCCAGGTACGTATGGTCCTGTATTCATTCATTTTTAGGCAGCATCGCGTTCATTGGTCAAAACATTGTACGTATATTTTCGTATCGGTGATCAAAGAACCGGTATATGCAATTTTAGCTTGCAGTTTTTCTAGATTTTAGACATGTATTGATGTATTATAAGTTTGTACACCGCCCTTGAGGTGATTTTTCACAAAAACGGCGCTATTTAAATCGTCCAAATATTATTATTATTATTAATTCACTACAGACGGTGTTGCCAGTCGCTGCAGTGATCAAGATGACATTATTATACATTCTTTTAAAGAAAATGGATTTCCCAGTTTTGTTACAGAATAAGTAAAGAAAAATTCCATGCTCATGTTCGTTGAAAATCGCGCTGCAAATCATTCTAATAATTCGTAAAAAAACCATAAGCACATTATGAGAATAATTGATTAGTTTTGTGTTCAGAATGTAAAACTCCAGTTGTGGATTCTTCTGCCGACACATTTCAAAGGAAAACATTATCTTATTCGAAGTGCAGTTATAAAATTCTAGTTGTAGACTATGTATGTACCGACAGAATCAAAAAAACCATTTTCATGTTCTGAGTGTAGTCTTAATTGGCCACATACAGATTTAATTTAAACAAGTTTTGGGTTCAGAATATAAGATAAATTAAATAACAAGTTGCAGATTTATCGTGTACGGAGCGAAGCTTTACATAGGTGCATGCCATATGCTGCAAAATTCGGAAAAATTGGCTGTTCCGTGTGTAACTATTATTTTCACACTCTTAGGCAGAATCAATCTTAAGTTAAAACCTGCCTTGTGTTTACTTTACTCTACTTGTTACACAGTGTAAAAATTCGAGATGCAAAATTACATGGATACCAATCACGATTTCCGAGAGCAGTTATAAATTTGTAGAAGAATTTATAACATGACTTATATTGGAAGAATACTCGTCACATGTGATATAAATTTTCTTGAAATCACTCAATCGATTTTCGAAGTCTGATACCACTGCCATAATTTTTGCTTTACTTGTCAGGATTGAAATCATACAACAGTATTCATAATATCTGTTAATGATTTTTCTTGCCTTGTAATTGCAGATTTAATGTGCTCAGTTTTCCGGTAAAATCTGCTAAAAGTGCTAAATCACATTGCCAGTCTAAATCACACAGTTGCTGATAATCATCACCCCTCTCTTCAACATTTTATTTTATTTTATCCAATAACATGATGGATCGGCATTTGAAAATCACACAAGATGATACGCGCAGCTCTTGGGCGGGTTCTTGTCAGGCTACGGGTCCGAGTTCTTGTGCGGGTGTGGGTTCTATTGGGTTCAAGTCCTTCGCCGGACTCGTGCCTCCGATCGATTGGACTAATGGCCGCGATCGACCGGTTGGCCATTCCTGATTTATTGGATAACTAACACCTCTGCCATAGGTCACCCCAAGTGGTTCGCTTCGTTTGGTGACTTAGCAAGGATGTCTGGGTTCATGGGGTGAGATTTGTCTAGGTCTTGGCGGCGGATGCGCCTACCCACCTACCGCGTGGCGGGACTGATCGGAAGAGACTGGTTGAGGGAGATCTTTTGTATTATCCATCCGGACTCTCTTGATTCATTGCCTTGCAGTGGAAATAGATTCACACGTCCGTCACTCCTGGACATACCGATCCCCGGATTCCTACCCACCCCTCATACCTTTTTCCTTCCCAAAACTTCCCCTCCTTCCTTTCCCTACCTCCACATAGCATCCTCAAAGATTTGATAGGCCCCGAGAGAAATGGTTTTCCTCAGGGCTTCCTGTGTGGAGCTAATATAAAAAAAATGTATTTTCCACATGAAAACAGGTCGTTTTGTGTCCAACTGGCTCTGGGACAACTTTATAACCTTTCTATTTTGAGAAATGGTATTATTCAAGTCTTCACTTTTTCTCCTCCTTAAAAAGAACTTCCCAGCCCAGCAACTCAAAATATGACAATGGCAGTTAAAATTTCCTGTGGTTATTCTAAGTAGACTCATAGCTTAAATCTACAAAATGCCTACCTTTATTGGTGCTCCAGATTTTATGTCCAGGTTAAATCTTCCCTACAGGAAAAACTAAACCCTTTCACACACTTTTCCACAAATGTTTATCTAGCCAATCCACGCTATGTAAGTGCACTATATAAGTATACTAAATACAAAACAATACTAGAACAATGCGTCAATCTACCAGACACCAAATGGGAAAAAATATTCACCGACTCCAGATATTTTCATATCAGAGGGTTCGGCTCGGTGGGACTCCTAACGGGACCGATAAATCCTACTGATCCCTCAATATAAATATTTAAAAAATCTTTCGTGTTCCTACATGTATTTAAAATGACTGACTTTTGCATTTTTACCTATATATAGATTCTTTGACAAATCTAATACTCATTTTTAATTTTGAATGAGAGAGCTAGGCACGGACGTACAAAATATATGGACATGCCCTTACGTGTTAATAAACGTGTTATTTCCCCCTCCCATTGGAACCATTTTTCGGAACCGGCTGGGCGTGTCCGGACCAATGTCGTGCTCTCGTCGTACATTTTACGCGCGGACGCTGTATGTCTATGAAACACATACTTAGACAATGAAGAAGACTTGGCGAATCACAAGTCTCTTTCCTCTCTTCGCCCCGCCATAGTTGGTTTTTACCCCTCATCTGTAAGTTCTCGTCTAGTTATTTGTATGTCTATGGAGCTAGGTATAATTCCAGCCGCCGAAATAACAAATGGTAATATTTTTATATTCTGAGAATGCCAAATTCTTTTAATCTCATTTCCTAAATCTGTATATTTTCTTATTTTTTCAGAAACAGTTTTCTGAATATTACAGGGATTTGGAATAGCGACATCAATGATATAAGTTATTTTTTTTAAATTTTGTCATGTAAAACTATATCGGGTCTATTATGAAAAATTGTTCTGTCTGTTAATATAGTTTTATCGTAAAAAATTTATAAAAGTCATTTTCTAAAAACGAATTTGGTTCATATTCATAATATGGTACATTACGGCAGTCAATCAAGTTATGTTTAATTACCAAACTTTGGTGAATTTTTTTTGATTTACATTTTCATTTATATTTTCATTTACATTTATACCCGTTTGGTTTTTAAAAAACTTTGTTAACCGAATTTTTATGTGTTACAAAAATGGCGCAAAATAAATTAACCAGCCAAGTATTATTATTCAATGGTGCAAAATCGGATTTGGATTTAACCACTTAACGAATCAATGCACTGTTTTATCAAAAAAAATCAATCGCACGTAAGCATTGCACGCGTGTATTACACGTAGAAATTGCACAAGACATTGCACGTAGATAGCACACGCGAGCACAATAATATTTAAATGAGGGTATTAAAACACTATCTTACAAAAAAAAGTGACGGGCGAGAAAATATAAACGAGATTATATTATTTTTTTATCGTTTATAGACGTAATCAACAAAAACTTTTTCGAGGAACCTTGTGAGAAGTAAAAACATGTCAATTATTATATATACAATATTATTATCTTGTACAGGGGAGAAACAATAAATCGTGGCGCCGCTTGTCAGACGGATGTTAAATTATTTATTTGATAGACAATTTAATAATAATTTTATATATTTTCGCGACACTTAGTTCCATGGCAACAATATTTATATTAATTGAAATCTAATAAACACTGAAGGTCAATTTAATTTGTAATTAAACTTATTATGATTACGGATATTGTTGTGTATTTTTTAATGATCTAACAAGTTTATTGCTGGCCTATGTCTTAGTTGAGTAATTAATAGTAAAACATGAAGTATTATAAAAGAAAGATTTTTTTTGTTTAGATAAGAAACGTCGCAATTCCAAGTGAAAAAATAAAGTAATTGTGAGCTTATTCATAACGAAAGAGAAGAATAATTTTTATTTTCCATTGGGTATTTATTGCGTGAAAGAGTAACGAACACACATCCGTACAAACTTTCGCCTTTATTATATCTACAAGAAAGATTTACCTAAAGACCTTCAAATAAAGTTGATATGAAGAAAACAGTATGAAAGTGATGTTATTTCGTCATCCTTATTAAATCAGTGAAATCATTATTTTCAATTAATCTTTACATTATTGAATTAAGCTTTTCTTATCGTTTTGTTTGAGTGAAGTTAAAATATATTTTTTAATACTTTGTAAAAACTATAAGTAAAACTGTTAAATAATGATTTTTTTTATCAGAAAATTATATAAAGCAATCTATTTTGTGACTTATTAAGATTATTTGTGGTAGTTTCCGTAGATTATATATTTTTTTTATTTCTCGTAAAATTATTCACATCTATCTATATACTATCCAATCTTCAATCTATCATGTTATTAATACAAAGAAGAGTTACTGTGGCGGGCTGGCAATCGAGGATTGAATTTGAATACAAATCTACAATTTTATTTCGAGGTTGATGAAATTTTCCACACAAGACCTTCAAACCAAGAGAAAGGTGACTGTCTTCATTAGATTTCTAAAAACTCTGTATAAAGCTCGGGCAACGCCGGGGACTTTAGCTAGTAATAAATAGAAAAAAAAACTGCTTTAACTAAGAAATTTTACGCTAATTACCAGAGATTTTTAAAAATTTATTTATTAAATAATCAGTTTACAAATAATTTTGACTAGAAAATAAATTACATAATAAGTTTTCACTGATTTTTTCATTTTATGATGTTTTTCTTCTATGGAAGCAGACGCTTGTGATTGAAAGAGGAACGAGTATCAGGATGAAAAATATATTTTGTATCTTATAATTAATTATGGTAAGAACTTAAAAAAATATATATGTTATAGTCAAAAGTTATATACGTTATTAAGATAATTTCATCAGTTTGTTATTTTTACATTGAATTGCCCTTTAATTGCTTTTAGTAGGCATTTATCGTCTTCGATTGTTCTTATCTTTTCGGGTAGGCTATTTGTATTTTTTCCCTAGATATGTGTAATGATGTTGTGCAAATGAGGTGTTACATTTTTGTGTTCTGTTTAAATTCTTCAAAAATGAGGTGTGTTGGGTAGTCTCTTGTTTTTTTCAATATAATTTTCATAATTAGACGTTGCACAATTTCAGGAGTAGATTTGTTTTATATGCAGCTCCCCACAGCGTATTGGAGATTTGATTGTACTATAGCATGGTAGACTGATATTAGATTTTCTAATATGTAAATAAATTTCCTTACTTAAATGTCATCTTTATGGTCACGTCAGTAAAGCGTATTCTCAGGCCTCCATTACATGTCGTAGTTGTGTCGTAAAACGGTCGAGTTAAAACAGGGCTTTGCTAAACTTAGTCAATTTTCCTCAACCCCCAGACAAGGAACAAAAAATTAATTTTTAATGCGCCTAAGTTTTTTACGTGTTTTGATATCTTTTGATAAAATTAACATGTCAACTCACATAACGAGGATAACACTGATAACGGTGCAATATTAATGATTTCGTAACGAAATAAATATATGAATTTGACAGCTCGATTTAGGACGCGGGTAATTTATGTTCAAGTTTACAATTTCCGATAATTTTAATGTAAATAATATCGAATCAAACCGGTTTTATCCCGTTGCTCGAGATAGATTTCTGGATTTCAGATAAATACATTCGAAAAGTAACATCTGAAGGGCATCAGCCTTGTAAATTATATATTATTATCTAATACTAATTTTTTCGACTTATTCGATTACAAATAACAAGTCCACATTAAATTTAACTAAGCACCGTATTATAAGGGTCATAAGTCATAAGGTTTTAAATACAACATCAGTAATAAGTTTTCTTAGAATACTTTGTGGTGATAAGCCTTGCTGAATAAAACTCGGTAGTTTGGTCTCCCTCTTACAAAATTCGTATTAATAACATTGAGCGAATGCAAAAAAATCAACTTTTTATAAATGCTAAATTAAATATCCCGCTAGAATACAACATGCATTATCCTTTCCTATTAAATATTTAAAAAGATTTGATTAGAAGACAGACGTAAAATAAATAATTAAAATTTCTTATTTAAAATGATAAACTCAAAAAATTGGACTGTTCCGGATTACTGGAACTTACAAACCTACACAATTCAAAACATACAATATGGATATTGCAGTATATACAGGGTGTTAAGGGATGTACTTGACGACTTTTCTTGTGCTCAAATAAATTAAAGGAACAAGAAACGTGTATAGATCAATAAAGTAATATTAAAAACGGTTGTTTTGTTTTTACGGTGACCCGACAATTCGTCCGGCGACAATTCGTCCGGCGACAGTTGGTCCGGCGACAGTTCGTCCGGCCGACAGTTCGTCCGGCCGACAGTTCGTCCGGCCGACAGTTCATCCGGCGGACAATTGGTCCGGCGACAATTCGTCCGGCCTGATCCTTTAGAAGATTTTTTCTTAAAGAAAGTAAGCAAAGAGGATAAACGGCCGTATAACCAGTCGATATACTTATATCTGAAGGCATCTTGAGTGAAAATCCGCTGTAAAAATATTTAATTTGAATTGAAAAATATTTTTATTAACAATAATTTCGACTCTACGAAGAAGCATTTTCTTTTTTACGTTAGTCCCACACAATTTCCCTCAGGGCCTATGTTATCTTAGGGGATGAAGAAATTTCAACTCTCTCCTTCTTACCCGAAATTTAATCTCTGAGGCTGTGCTGCGTTAGTTAGGTAAGTATCAACCAACAAATATATTTGTTTAAGCTCCATACAGGAGGCCCTAAGGAGAATAATTTCCCTCGAGGCATATGTGATTTAGGGGCAAGGCTCTTGACTCGCAATCCGAAGGTCGCGGGATCGAATCCCAGCGTGGGCAAATATTAATTGATTTATTTGTGTTATATCGCAGTTCATTTATTAAAAATAATATATAGTATATTTGCGGCACGTTCCAGAGTGGAAGATACTCTCAGTATCGCCTGGTGTATGACCACCATTTAGAATTGAAACGTGCATGAAATGGCTTCAGCCGTGTTTGGTGACCAGATCTGAATAGCCAGGTACTTCCCCACCTTCCTCCACGCAATCTCCTTCCCCTCCCCACTACCTCCAGCCTCACAACATACCCCAATTGGGGAAGCCATAGTCTCACTGGCTCCAGACGGGAGACAACTGAGACTCTTGCGAGGTATTGACATTTAAAAAAATGTCATCTTGAGGAAAGGGATGCATTGTTAAATGTGCATATTTTCGATATTCTTTAGCTCCATTGTAATCTTTCGGGATACTGTGTGGAGATTTTTAGGGAAAGGGAGTGGAGTGAGTTCTGGGAAGGAAAAAAATACGAGGAGTGGATAGAAATCTGGAGGTTAAAGAGTCCAGGAGTGACGGACGCATGAATCCAACCCTCCCACTGCGGTGCAAGACGATGGGTCTAGAGTCTAAAGAGTTCGGCTGGAGTGGTCATCCGCCGTCAAGACATAGAAAAACCTCCCCTATGAACTCGTACACCCCTGCTAAGTCACCAAATGTAGCGAATCACTTGGGGTGACTTATGGCAGCGATGTTGATTATCCAAAAAATGGTTCTCCGGGCGGCGGAACTCTTATCCGCCTATAAATTAAATATAAATAAAAAAAAATCAAAGTCTAAAGTTTTGATTTGTTTTCAGTTTTCAGCGATAACATTTTTTTATATTATGTCTAGAAATTAATGTTCTGCTGAATAAATTTAACCAACAATGCGTTGGAAAACATATAATTTTCAACAGTTCCCATAATCGCTGAGATATGGTGCAATCATAATATTTTTGCTACCACATAAACCATATAAAAATTTTCTTTTTATGAAAGAGATTTTACACGTGAAACAACATCTACTGAAAAAAATAAAAACAATTATAATTTCCAAACGAAAATATTTCTGGTGCAAAAATTAAACAGAAAAGAAAGAAATTATTGATAGAATACGCTAAGTAAGTGGAAAGCTTCGACTTCCGACCGCACCAACTGTAATTTAATTTTAATATTTTATCTTCATTAGCGTCCTGCTTCCTGCTTGTCAGCTTCCTTAACAAATATAATATACGTACATAAATACTATACTTATTAAGGTATACTCTGGCAACTGGCAACTGGCAACTGGCAAATGGCAACTGCTGGAAAGTGGCAATTGGCAACAACAGAAAATAAATACAACATGTTTAGCAACTTGATCAATCTCTTGCCTTTTCATTCTCTCACCAAATATAATGTAAATCAATCACCCGGCTTCCAACATTTTGTCCCAATTCTGCTAGTCTGTTAAAAAACAAAAGGTTAGTATCGAAAGGGTTAAAGACCCAGATTGAATATCATTTTGTTTTAGGGTGAATTTCCTTACATAACAAAAAAAATATATTTTGCTTCCATGTTTTAAAAACCCCCCTTTTTAGGCAGAAACGTTTGCGTGTTACGAATAACCTGCAAATATGTGAATTCCTTCATCTTCTATCATCATAGTAACAATGGCAATTTTAAATTGTTGAACATTCTTTATTGGAATGCATAATGCATTTTTGATTGGAATAAACAATGTTGACACACCTAATAAAAAATATGTTTTTTATGGTCGGTTGTAAAAAGAGGTATTTTAATTTTCCGTAGTTATCAAAGGACAAACTCGCTAATCAAATCGCTATAAAAAGCCAATTGTCACCACCACCAGCAACAGTCGAATTTCATCAGACACTCAAAGATCCAAGGATTCTCTGTTGTCAGAACGTTTTTACAAGCAGTGGTGAGTTCTTTTCTGTGTTCTGACTTTAATTGTGACTAATTTGTCCGTTATTTTACCATGGTTTTATTTTAATTTCAATAATATAACAAGTATAACATATTGCAGATATAACAAGTTGAATTGATTGTTAAATAACAAAAATTAATCAAATAAAATTTACTTGCGCACGTTTAATTTTTTAACCTTTTTTCTTTTACGGAGTGCGTATAATAATTGGTAAATTTATATTATAGCTCTTGTGGTTTTTGTGAACAATCATCTCAAGGACACTGTACAGATATTACTTACCTACTAGGCATAATACTAGGATAGGCTGAAAAGTAATGCACACATGCTTTTAAAACACGAACAAAAACAAATAACAAGATTGGGCAAAAAGTACGTTAAAGTACAATTCTTAGGCTTCAAAATGATATATTATTTATTTTTCAACATAGTCACTGTTAAGGAAAATGCATTTCTCCCAACGTGTAACAAGTTTTTTCATTACGTAACTGAAAAATTCCTCCGATATTTCTCAAATCCAGGACTTAACAGCTGCCTTCACCTCATCGTTCGAGGTGTAATGATAACCCTTGAGGTGTCTCTTGAGTAGAGGAAAAAAATAAAAATCACAAGGCGAAAGATCGGGGGAGTGAGAAGGATGTGGAATCGGTTCAAACTTCAGGTTCTGCAGCGGCTCTAATTGACGCTGTGTGTTCTCGTCTGTGAAACGGCATGGTACCCATCGTCCACATATTTTACGGTATCCTATAGTTCAACAATGAAGGCGACACATTCCTTGGATATTCCAGAATGGTTTTTGATACGCTTTTGAGTGATTAGCCGGTCATTTTTAATCAAATCGTGGACGAATTTGGATTGTTTATCGTCTGTATCAATGACCAGACGTCCGTTGCGTGTTTCATCAACAATTATTGCTTTTCCAGGCTCACAATGATGAAATTTTATTACCCATTGATTAACAATTGAGTATCAACATCACTGTCATCATAAATATCCTTTAAACGACGACTAATGTCAGCAGGAGTCACTTTTTCCAAACTTAAAAATTCGATAACTGCCCGCTGTTTACCTTGCGTTGACATAGCACTAAAACAAATATTCATACGTACGCTTCTAAAAATACACTGGATGAATTCAACGACCTCAAACTTACATATAGAGGAAGAATGTCAGTTCCATATTCCACCTGGCGCGCTTCTGAAGGTCATTTTTTCGCGCTGTACAAGCATATGTGCATTACTTTTCAGCTTACCCTCCTTCTTTCATATACAAACAGAAACATACACCCCTTGCAGGTAATTCCAGATTAATACGTTGTTAGAAAGTTTTGTGTCGTTGGGAAGATACGATTTAGCGCACAAAGGACACAATATTCAAATTGCACACTGAACACATTATGCTGCAGTTGATATTTTGATCTTCCTTATTATTGATATTGCAATAAATAAATGTCCTAATTTTGACCTTTCGTTTTTACAGATTAAAAATGAAGCTCTTCTTTTTGTTGTTTGTTGTGTTTGCGGCCGCACAGTGCGCCTCCATCGCAGATACAAAAGAGGCTCACGATGCGTGGAATGCCTTCCAGGTATACAGATCACCGGACGTTATTAATAGCCTTGCATCTGTATGGTTGAAATCATGGACCATACTCTTATATTGAAATTTAATAATCCCACGAATACAATTCTGACACAGCGCCTTAAGTAAAACCGTTTTCGTACGTGCAGTTTGTTACAAATAAACTTTTGTAATTGAACCAAATTAAAGCCGTGCCAAAAGATGGCGCCACTTTCGTTAAAAGCTAGCGTGAGGAGCGTCGGGTAGCAGGCGTAAGTACCTCAGAGTAACAATATAGTAAGTACTATTGGATTCGTAGATTCGTACTTCGTACTTTCGTCGACCTCTCCGGGTATGGTCATGGAATGGTGGATGGTATTTTACGATTATTAGGAAAGGGTTTTTAACTGCTAGGTTAATACGAAAATGAGAGTACTGTCGGAACAGGAGGACAGTTTTCTTTTCTTTCTCGCAATTTGAAGAAGAACCATTCTAATAACCATTGAAATGCTGTGAATTAAATCTATTGGTAAAATCCAAACTTCGTCTTCTTCTTCTTCTTCGATGGCGCTACAGCCCATATCGAGCTTTGGCCTCCTGCAACAGTCGCCTCCAACTCCTCATGTCCTCAGCGGCTGACTTCCAGTTTGGTATCTGGAGAAGCTGTGCTGCATCCCCTCTTACCTCGTCTTCCCACCCCAGTCTGGGTCTTCCCACTTTGAAATCCAAACAGGTAGTGAAAATATTGTTTGGTTTAATGCAGGCCAAGTACGCCAAGAAGTATGACAGCGATATCGAGGAGAACTTCAGGATGAAGATCTTTATGGAGAACAAGCTCAATATCGACATGCACAACCAGAAGTATGAGAAGGGTCTGGTTTCCTACAGTCAGGGTATCAACAAGTTCTCAGACATGCTCTACAGTGAGATCATCGCCACTCACACCGGCTTCAAGAATATCAGGTAACTAAATTCATAACAATGCTGAAAATTCTATCCACACAGCGTCCCCAAAGATGACATGAGGGATTATTTTTCCTCGAAGCCTTCTGTGTTGAGTTTTTCTGCTAGCTAAGCCCTCCACAAGAGAAGCATCAAGCCCAAAAATAATACTATCCATAATTAACGATTAGAACTGCATGAACAAAAACTACTATAATGTGAAGTTTAACTTAACCAACCATTTTGATGGTTGACCACTAAATTACAGCTAATAAGGAGCTACAGTCCAATTTTTTTTAATGAATAATGACCTTCTAACTTAAATAACTGCATATTTATTTTCATTTTTATAGTTAGTTTTAATAGTTAAAATACTTTATTGTCAAAGTTTTAATTTTTTAAGATCCCCCGAAAACCACCATATGTATGGTGAAACGTGTGACGTCATCACTCTCCAAAAGTTTTATTTATTTTCAACAGGTGTTGTCATTTTGTATGGAATAAACTATTCAATATGTAAAAACATTATTTAGGTGGAATTATTTATTTATCATATTACATTTATTGTATTTGATGTGTGATTTATGTGTCTGCGGATATCGAATGACCTTGTATGTGTTTTGAAATATATGAAAGACCACTGCACAAGCAAAAAAGAAAGCATATGAGGAAAGGACTTACTGCGCTGCACTTCTCTTCTATCTTGGCTGGGTTTGTTGATGCACTCGTATGACTATCAGTCGCGGTATCTTACTTGCAGTATGCGGGATTGAGTGTGCGAATGCGGCATGCGGAATATTAGAGATTTTTACGCGGAGAGTTTCGATTGACGACTGATTTTTATGGTAAAATTAAATGACAGGTATATAGGGATGGGTATTAGGAAAGGAACATGATAGGGATGGATAGGAAAGGAACATGTGACAATGAAGCTACAAGCACATGGTCTATGATATATATATACAAATATATACCTATATATTTTTTTTTTACAGTGAATACCGCACAAGAATCTCAACTGCTCCCGTCTGGAGCGAGTGAGACTATGGCATCCCCATATTGGGGTATGTTGTGAGGCTGAAGGTAGTGGGGAGGGGAAGGAGGTGGGGAAGAGGAAGGTTGGGAAGTACCTGGCTATTCAGATCTGGTCACCAAACACGGCTAAAGCCATTTTCAAGCAACGTTTCAATTCTGAATGGTGGTCTTACACCAGGGCGATACTGATAGTATCTTCCACTCTGGAACGTGCCGCAAATATACTATATATTATTTTAAATGAATCAATTGTAAAATAACACAAATTAATCAAATAAAATTTATTTGCGCACGCCGGGTTCGAACCCGCGACCTCCGGATTGTGAGTCAAGAGTCTTAGCCACTGGACTACGGAGGTCGTCGTAGATGTATGTAGGTAAGTTGAGCTATGTATTGTGTAAACGCCCAACCAGTATTTATTTATTATATTATTATATTTTTCAACATTATTACGGGAGAGTGGTATAAAAATTTGTTTATAATTTTTTTAGCTTTACGAATCCAAATCAATATTGTGGAAACCGAAGGATCGCCTGCACAATTTTTGGCAATTGATAAGATACAGCATACAGCGTCAAATCAGCTGTTCGACGTCCGCCATTTTGGAGTTCAGAGTTGGAGGGTTGCGGGTGGCATTACGATTTTTTGTACAGTTTAAAGTTTTTGAATATTTTAAATGATAGGGATAAATTAATAGAGATACCTCTATTTTTGATACTGAATTATTTAGGCCTAAATAATGTTTCAATGAACACAACAACAACTATATGTCTAAATCTCTATGAACAGTATGTAAATTAACCAATTTCATGAAATGTTTAATGGCTTCCGTCATATATTTCAATACAACTTCAATATGCTATTACCAGGTGACTGGAAAATTATGGAGAGCAGTGACGTTAGCACTAAAAATTCAATACCACCAACTTGACAGTGTGTTTTAATGACACGATTTAAAATGGACTTTTTAGTCATTTTTTTAAAACTCTACGTTTAATATTATTTAATAAAACTTATATTACATTCAGAATCAGCGTTTATTGGTCTATAAGAACATATTTTTTTAAAGCCATAATATTTTTCACTGGAATTCCTTATTGTTCCGTGACGTCTTCGAGGAGATTGTCCCCATCTCCCGATATACTGTAGTGCAAGAGATTTTTATGAAAATATACATTTGATTTAAGTCAGTGTTTTCCTAACTTTAATCAATCCAATATTTACATCTCGTCCAGACACGGTTTAATTATATTAATTCACTCACCAGGTATTCTGCCTGTCGTTTCAGTTTGCAAGTTGGTAGACAGATTTCCACCGTGCCATTGTTTATGTTGCAAACGTGGAGGACCGACTGTAATAAGATATGGCGCTATTATTTTTATAATAATTTAATAACCACAATAGGTTTTATTTTAGTGATAGTGTCGCGGTTTTCGATCGGAGTTTGGATAATGTTTTCCATCTCGCGTCTTGCGCCCATAAGAGCAGACACTCGGACAGGGTTTGGTATGATGCTAGTATTGATGAGAGTACTCTACAATCCGGGACAATTGATGTACATAGATATTGATGCCATCCGATTCCGTAAATTCAATAATCCTTCATTTCCGTATTTCATTACGCCTCTTTCCCCCGTGACACGTCTGAACATGAAATGAAATCGATGAGAGTGATGACAGATAGTGCCGAGTGAAGCGATCCAACATTTTAATATTGGTTTTCACTCGCGCGTGCAATGACGTCATGAATGATGAATTAAAACGCGTGAACACGGATTCACTCCATGCATCAGTCGGCCGAGCATTTTGTGCCGGAAGTCCGATCGTGTTAACGCAACGCGCGAAACGTCAAAATGCCGTTCTTTGGGTTCATTTTACGAAATAACTCTTAGAAATCGTAATTTCTCCTTTACTAATGAAAAATATGATCTAACTGACTGTAACTATGATGGCGATTTTATAGCGGGAATGGCGAGTGAATGCTATTTCTATAGCTCCGTCTGAACATTCAGTTAAACGAAGATGGAACATTTGCTCAACCTCTACCAGAGTGAATCGTCTGACTGCCGCGTAAAGGCAAAGTGGCGTTCATTCCTCCAGTGAAAATGGATCACAGTTTGATCACCCATTTGAAGTAAATGTTATGAAATCCATTGAAGCTCTATCTTCTAACCTTGGCTTCATTAAATATAAAGTTAAAAATTGGTCCGTCTTGGCGGTTGGCCTGAGAATTTCAGGGATAAAATTTTATATATATTTTATAGGTTATTTTCGCCCATAAAAAGACCGTTAGACACAAAATTCTCCCGTTTCGGGGCACTCCACGGGGAGCCATATGTAGAGCTACAAAAATATAAATAACAGACCGTGTTCATGTGTAAAATATTTTTTTGACAATTTCCTTCGTCATTTTTTCCACAGTCGGGTGTCACCATAATTTTTTAAGGAGAAATTCGTGGGAAAAAAGTATTAAATGCTTTTGATAAGTCCAAAAACACCGCTATACTCGTATTTTTGTTGCCATGGTCCAGCGCGCTAATAACTTAGGTCAGTACCTTTAATACACCATCGCTCTGAAACCGAATTGATGGTCAATGATGATTTTTTATGACGATGATTTATTATTATGACGATGATGATTTATACCTACAATCAAAAATGCTGAAAGGCGTGATGATAAAACTATTAAAATTATGAATTTTTGTGATTATTTTGTAATCATAAGTATTTATAATTTTTCAATAATGTCCAAGCCAAATAAGAATGAAAAAAAATCTTAAATATATTAATTTGTAAGACCGCAAATAAATAGACAAACTGAGGTATTTTCGTCACAAAACACGCGTGCGGATCTTTTTTTAAATGATTTTATAAAATTCGGAAACATAGCTTTCCCAGATAATTTACTGGTTTATTTTACTGCATGATTATGTGATTTGAAATGTGTGTTGTATAATACAAAATTTGGTTTGAAAATTTAATAAATCTGCCAGCGACCTACGGTAAAAATTTATTGTACTAAAAATAAACATATTTTCTCAAAATTTAAAATATAGCTTTACTAGATAAAAGAACAATCTATCGAAATCGATTTATATTTTTTTGTGGAAAAGAGTCAATACGTCTAAAATTTGATTTAAAAATGACATATTTCCGGTTTTGTCTGGTTATTCCCTCTTAAGGTAAAAAAGGAGCACAATTGTGTCATTGCCTGAGTGCACACGAGAGCTATTCAGGTCGCCTCGTTGTTTGATAGTATAAATGATGTTTTGTCATTTCTTTCTCCAGCCCCAACAACCTGAAGGGAGCAACCTATATCTCTCCGGCCAATCTGAAGGTTCCCAAAAGCGTTAACTGGACGGATAAAGGTGCCGTGACGAGAGTTAAAGATCAGAAATATTGCGGATCATGCTGGGCATTCAGTACCGTGAGTAATTCTATATAATCACCGGTGCCACAGCCCTTGGTAATGGTCTTTATTCCTGCTGTTTCCCTCCCTCTCCTTATGTCTAAGGCCGTCCAGTCAACTCCATCTTAAAGGATCAGAAATAACTTGGGATGAGGATGATTTTAAAATGCAACATTTTTACTAGAGTTAAAATTATGTAAAAAAATTTAAATATGATGACAACAAAACAACATATAATATATAATACATTAACAATGATGTACAAGCTTAAAAGTAATATGCTCTCAAATTATCTGCAGAGTAATATTATGTTTCAAGAAAATGTTCACAATTATCAATTATTATAAAGGGCAAAATATTTACAACAGTCTGCCAAATGCCGTAAAGGAAGCCTCAAGTCTTTGCACTTTTCGTAGGATTTGTGCATTAAATGTAAAGAATGTTTTTTTTTATTTATATCTATTGATAGTCACATAGTTATCTGTTTTCCTTAAAATGTATATTTGTCCATTAATCTTTTTTTTCCTCTTAAAATGTATTGGTAAAAATGTAACAGAGATAAAATAAAAATGTAAGAGGAAGGAATAGCCTTCCTCCGTGTCTTAGACATTTCAACATCCAGCTTAATAAATTTAACATCTTCTGTGGCCATTTTTCTTCTATTCTTGCTTGTAACCATTTAAAAATAATCTATAAGAAACGAATTATCGTCGTAATTAAATCAACTGCACTATTATTTGACTATCAGATTTTTTTTTTTTTTAATTAAAAAGAAAGACAAACATTCCCGGGTTACGAATAACCCAACAATGTTTGAAAATCTCCTACTACCACCACAGAAAGCCGAAAATGTTGCTTGTGTTGTGATGGAGGACTTAGCCAGCCGAGGAATCGAACATGCGACGCCCCGGGTGGGACCCAAGCGCTATGCCCACTCAACCACTGACCGGTCAATTATTATGATCATTTCTTCTTCAGCGGGTTTACCTTGTTTATTTGAAATTTGTGTAATAAAATAAAAAAATATATAGTTTGATTTATCACTGAAGAAGAAGATAACACTAATAATCTAAACTAAACGAAAATATGAAAGAGAGCAAGACGCAGAAAAATAGAAAAAGATAATGGTCGCAACTGGGTTCAATTTTTCCATATATGAAATATATGGTAAACGAGACGAGAGGTTCTGGGTTCGAGTCCCAGTTTCTTCCATTATCTTTTTCTATTTTTCTGTATCTTGTTCTCATTCATATTTTCGTTAAGATTATCAGTGTATCTTCTTCTTCAACTATATATTACATTGATGGGAAAAACCTTCAAATGTTATAAAAATAGAGTTGTTCTTATAAAAAAATAGTTTCATTTAGTCTTTGAAAAAACTAAATGAAACTAATTTTTGTATTTAAATATTGTATTGTATTTAAATATTTAGGTGCCTACTATAATTAAAAACATTCCAGTAATTTTATTTGACAGACTGGATCACTGGAAGGTCAGGTTTTCATCAAGAATGGAAAACTCGTGGCCCTTTCGGAGCAGTTCCTGGTGGACTGTTCAAAAAGTAACCAAGGCTGCAATGGAGGATTGCAGGGTTTGGCCTATGACGACATCAAGAAGATAGGAGGAATAGATACAGAGGACTCCTACCCCTATGAGAGTAAAGATGGACCGTGCAGGTAATTATGTCGATATCCCTTTTTTATTTTATATCCAACTGTTATTTATATTATCTAAGAATACAAATCAAGGACTAATTACACCTATGGATAAATACCATAATCTTTCTCTAATTTTTTAACAACTAAAAAAGACTTACCAAAAAATATAAATCAAAAACATGGGATTTACACATGGATAGCCAACAAAGGCATTATCTGCTGCGGAAATTTTAAAACATTACATCTAATACTCTTCGTCTGTATTTATCTCTTTCTTTCTCATTTTTTTATATTTCGTTCCTTTGTTTTTTTTTATTTTCTTATCTTTTTTTTTTTTCATTTCCATTTACTTCCTTAACCCTAAAAAATAATCTACGCCTTTGCGACGTTAGCGAGACATAAGATTTGATGTATTTTTTATTTTGCAACATAATGTCTATCTCAGTTGCCGAGCAGAGCTTGCCCGGGCGGTTCTGCCACCACGGTAAGTACAATAATTACGGAGAAATACACACACCATACTTTCTAAAGACGTATGATTATCTTTTTTATAACTTTCGGACTTGTATAAATGTGATTTAGCCAACAATTTTTTTAATTTTTTTATTATTTTAAGTATAATGACTGATTAGCATTTAAACATTCATAGCATATAAAAAAATACACGATTTACACATAAAATGAAACATTATTTTTCATTTAAATTTTTTTAAATATTTTGTACTTGATTTGTAAGACGTTTACAGCATTATGTTATTTTTTTAATTACAATATATTTTTTCCGACTGTTTTGGCTTTATTTAAAGTAAAAAACCCTAAACTAATTATTCGACTAACTTTAAACTGTTTAAAGTAAAATAATATGTCAAAAATACACTTTTAAACTTCAGTACGTCTCTAAGACGTATCGTTAACTTTAACGTAGGTCTAAATAAGATTATCTTTCCTGGGTTAAAATGTCTTAATTCATATTTCCTTCTCATTTCCTTTAATACTTTTAAGATATTAAAAATAGATAACATTTCTGTCTTCTCTGAACAGGCTCAATCTAGTGAGCTGGTTCATAAAAAAATACACATTTGAATCAATCCCAATATAAATCGGTTATCTGTAAATTAAATTTACGCCTATCAAAATGTTTCTGTCAATTTGACTGTCCTAGAACCGGAGACTCCTAGTTGAACAGTCAAAGCTTCTTTGTACTGATGTATTCTTTGTAACAAAAACAAATAAAAAAAAAAAAAAAAATCTATGAATCAATGCATACTTGCTAAAATAATATTTCTAATGCGAATCATTAACATTAATCATCTTCTTTAACATTTTACTGCGAAATACCACAAGTTGAAACCGTCAATATTGGATCAAGTTTAGTATATTGATTCAACTCTGTAGTTCACTGTTTGTTCAGGCACGACCCAAAGGACTCAGGAGCCAACGTCACCGGCCACACGTTCATTCAACAGTACAGCGAGGAAAAGCTGACAGAGGCCATAGCCAACATAGGGCCCATCGCGGTGGGCATCCAAGTCTTCAATTCCTTTGCCGTCTACAGTTCCGGGGTCCACTATGATCCAGAGTGCAAAGACAAGCCACATCTAGATGAACTCGTGCACGCGGTGAGTACACCGGGTGGAGTGTTGATATTTTAACCATCGTGAAATACTCACTGATAAATGAAGCTATTCAATTCAATTTATTCGTTTTAAAACAATACAAAATTAAAATTTCAAAGCGTTTTTGAAGAAGAAAAATATTAATATTACATAAGCAGATTTAATCAATTTAAATATCAATAAAGCACAATTACGACTGAAAAAAACAAAGCTTGCCGTCAAAATTGTGCTTCATTGGTGTTAAACACATCGATATTTGAAGGGATTCTATTTAAGAGGGAATTACCAGACAAAACCGGAAATATGATATTTTTAAATAAAATTTTAGCCGTATTGACTGTTTTCCACAAAAAAGTATAAATTGATTTCGAAAGATTGTTCTTTATCTGGTAAAGTTATGTTTAAAATTATTAGAAAATATGTTTATTTTTAACACAATAAAGTTATACCGTAGGTAGGTAATTGACAGATATGTTAAATTTTTTAAACAAAATTTTGTAAACTACCTACAACACACATTTCAAATCATATAATCATGGAAAGCTATGTTTCAGAATTTTAATTTTAGTTTAAATAAAATCATTAAGAAAAAGGACCGCGCTCGTGTTTTGTGATGAAAATACTTCAGTTTGTCTATTTATTTACGGTCTTCCAAACTAATATATTTAAGTTTTTTTTACATTCTTATTTTGTTTACACATTATTGAAAAATTATAAATACTTATGATCAAAAAAATTATTACCAATAATACATATTTTTTAATAGTTTTATCATCACGCCTTTCAGTATTTTTGAATGTAGGTATAAATTAAAGCAAATTTACGAAATTTGAATTCTCCCAACAACAAGACAGCTCCCAGTTATGTGAAATCTCCCAGAAGTGTAACACTATCAAACTCAAGAAAATCTAAATGGTTAGCTTTTCCGTGATCTTGAATTTGGGAAGCAGTCACCACCGTCCCAGGAACCATTTTTTTGACAAGATTGGAAGATAATCTCATTATTGCCCTGGTGTAAGACCATCATTCAGAATTGAAACGTTGTTTGAAATGGCTTAAGCCGTTTTTGGTGGCCAAATTCAAATCTACTTCCTCACCGTCCTCTCCCCCATCTCTTTCCCCTTCCCCTCACAAGATAATACGGTATACCTACTTACAAAAAATGTAACTAAGTGACCCCGGAGGGATATGCACAGAGGATGTACCGCCGAATAACAAAATTATAAAATATATTTACATTCAAAATGTAACAAGGAAAAATCTGCTTCTCTATTTACTGCTGTACCAGCGATCAAATAGAACAATAAAACCGACACATTATATAAATTCGTTTGATATTCATACCAACTTTTTGTTAAGGGTATTTTTGAAGTAGAACTGAACATCTTTTACGTTTGAAATTCGTAAATAATGCACAAATAATAAAAAATTTATAGTAAAAATCGTTTTGGGGGGCCAATTGTCGGCGAATCAACTGTCAAGGTCAACGTTTATGGCATTGCCGCAGCACCGAGTTATACTTATTGAATTGTTGCATCTTTACAGGTGCTTGTCGTAGGCTACGGAACTGACAATGCAACTGGCAAGGATTACTATCTCGTGAAGAACTCCTGGGGAGAGAGTTGGGGTGATCATGGTTACATCAAAATGTCCAGGAACACGGTCCACAACTGCGGAATCGCAGCCTATGCTGTGTTTCCTCTTATTCAATAACAATAACTTGTGCAACAATCGCCTCAAGATTCTCACATCTTCAATCCACTCGGCCAAGGATATTAATATGCAAAAGGCTTCAATTCCAAGGCGACGGATTGTCCTCCATACTATACAATGATATACCTAATATACTAATATATACCTAATATACTATGTGTTACTAATCCACCTCAAGTAAATGTTATTGAGTTCGCAGATTTAGTTTTTTTTTATCGTCGAAAACATCCAGTCTGTTACTATATCAGGGGTCCTAGCATGAGCGATCGATAAGGATTGATAGGATAACTTTCGCGAACTTCTCTTCGTTCCCTAGCATGATTGCAGATCGCTAACGAATAATTAACAGTTCACAATGACTTAGTGCTCTTAATATATTCGACGTCAAATGTTGTTTTACGTTAGCGATCTGCAGTTGTCCTAGAGAACGATGAGAAGTTACCGAAAGTTATCCTATCAATCCTTATCGATTGCCCGTGCTAAGATCCCAGATCTTATTATTCAAAATCATTGTCAGTCATGGTATTAGTAATTTGCAAAAATTTTTGTTATATTATAGGTAAATATGTGATGTTACGCTACGTGTATTACTGCCATATTTATTACCACCTTTCATACTTGTTATCCTGTTAAACTTACATTCAACTAATAAAACGTAAAATTCCATATAAAAGCTTAATGCTTTTAAAAAAAAAAATAATAATGTGTAATCAAAAATAATTTCGAAAATGCCCCCTTTCTCTATCTCTCAGTTTCATTAAAAAACTTAAATCCAGCCCTCTTCTTTATCCCGATGATCACTTTGTACCTATTTATTTAGCGCCCTTGAGGTGATTTTTCACAAAAACGGCGCTCTATAAATTATCCAATTATTATTATTATTAATATTTAACTTTATTCGAGTCCTTAAAGCCTCCATTCAAACCTTTGGAAAAACTGTAACACTGATTCGGATTTCTGTACACGTTTGCATTGTGGGAAAGGATATTGCCGATTCCTCGGCAAAACAAGGAGTATCCAATTCTGTTGTTACCCTCGTAGACCATATTCTCATCTAACATTTTTTCTATTATCAGAGATAGATTCCGCCATACTTGGGCAGAGAATTGGCATGTTGGCAGTCAATCCAAAGGAGGCTAATATTTCTAGATACCGAGGACTTTCCCATCAAAACGGTGCTTTCTACAATACTCCCATTTTTTTCCGAAAAACAAACTTCTGACTGAAAACTGACTTGTTCGATGAGAATTGGACATCGCTTCGTCAATCTTACACTTTTTTAAATTCACATGCTCGATACCCTAGATTTCAAAGTTTCCTGCGTTATCATAATGAACAGTTTAAATATTTAAATGTATAATGTAATATTTAAATATGTCCCTTCAAGTTTATTCAATAATGAAACTCTTGCTACCGATGATCTCGATTTAGCTAACCTTTTAGCAGAATTCTTCACCTCTGTCTATTCCGATACATATCCCACATGCACCATCGCTTCACTTAACTATGCTAATACTATTGAATTTAATAATTTCCGAATCACACTTACAGAAGTCTTCAATTCCCTATAGAATTTACAAAGCAAAACAAGCACTGGTCATGATGATTCTTGAAATAATAAAAAATTACTACACCTAAGCTAATTTTTTTGTTGTATGACTCATCACTACTATCTGCCGGACTCCTGGAAAGCTTCCTATATCAAACCTATTTTTATATCAGTAATAAGTCGAACGTAGAAAACTATAGACCTATGTATATCGATTTTATCTCCTATTTCTAAAATCTTTGAGTCTACATATAATCACAAAGACAACCAGACCTATTTTCAAAAATGAACATCATTGAGGAATAGCATGGATATAGATCTGATAAATTTACCACCACAAAATTACTCTCCTTTACCAATGCCATCGTCAACGGCCTAGAAGATAAATCACAAGCAGATGTTTTATATGCTTGGTCCTAGTTTCAAATACAATTTTTTTTTGTATTTTTAATTATTTTAAATTTCATTTAAGACATTTTCGTCTATAGATTTCTTTACTTGAACGCAACTTGTTATATTTTTTTCAACTTTCTACCTTGTCTTTGGATCGTTTTAACGATAATAAAAATATTTAAATATAGGTCAAACTCTGTTATAAACCTTTTTCTAAAATTAACCGCATTCCATTTCTGAGGGCCTTGGCCGCATCATAGTTCAAATCACTTATTGCTAATTTTCTAAACTGTCATACGCAATTTTAAATACAACCAGTAAATTATCATAAGTGTACCATTACAAACGCAACCTTCGCGAATAAACCCTGCTTTTAGGAACAAAAGAGGTCAGCCAAGGAGGCTCGCTTTACAATCGACTTCAGGCCTCCAGAGACTGAACCAGGGATCACGCATAAATTGGCCCTTTGAGCCGGATTGCTGCCATCAATCATCACCAAAAGATTAGCCAAGGTCTAACCGTCCTGTCCACCATCGATATATATACATACATCCATATAACAATAATAATAATTAGATAATTTGTGGAGCGCCGTTTTTCTGAAAAATCACCTCAAGTGTATGTAAAGGAAATATATTCCCTTTAAATTTGAATCCTATAGTATCACTTAGAATGCAATTATTAATTGTCACTTGTTTTATTATTCTTGTGATTCAATTGTAAAATATCAGTTAGTTTGTTAGAAGAAACCATTCAAAGGAAAGTTATATAAATAAACATAAATGTCGTTTCTTTGTAAAAAAACTTTGCAACACAAATGTTTTATTTATAAATTAATAAAAATTCGTCTTTATATTTATTTTAATTTTAACAAGAGTAAATAGTAATATTCAACCACTGAAAAAAATATTAGCGACTCTCAATCTAAAATCTGAAACAGACAATGGTACGGTTAGGTCTAGGAATTGAACCCGGGACCTTAGAGCGTCACCCCCGCAAGGCTAAGGTATTGGGTTCAAATCCTAGATGTGACCTATCTTTTTCTGATTTTTCGGTTTCAGATTTTAGATTGAGAGTCGCTAATATTGTCTTCAGTGATTATATTTATTATATTTCAGGAATTATACACTCGTGATTATAATTAATTTCTTCTTCAATCTTTGCAAAGTCACTTTGTGGCTTCATTTGATTATATTTAAATTTAGACAAACGCCATAGAAAAAATGTTTTGTGTTTTTTCTATAAATAAATTCAGAATAAACTTAACTCAACACCTCTCTGAAAAGTCATAAAAAAAATCAAATTGGGAGGCGGGTAAAAATCCAGTTTCTTTGTAAAATAAATTAAATGACTATTTTAAAATCTTATTATTTATTTAGCTAATTATTATCGTTTTAAAATATGGCTATAAGATTAATTAATTAAACCTTTTTGAAGACGATTTTCCTTCGGTAAATCTGTTGATGTCGATTGAGGACGTGATTGATGTATCAAGAGGATTGCTAGGTTTACTTGCTCAAATAAATTAAAGGAACCAGAAATATGTATACATCAATAAAGTATCATAAAAAAATGTTTGTGTTGTTTTTACGCATACTGTTTGGCACTGTTTGAAGAAAAACAATTTTTACTCCCAAATTTCAACCCTCTCCTCCTTCCCCGAAATTTGATCTCTTAGGTGTGTTGGTTAGGTACGAACAAATATATTTGCTTAATTTATTTGTTTGTTTGTTAGTCTGTTTGTTTGTTCGTATGTTTATTTATTAATTTATTTAGTTATTTATCTATTTATTTATTAATTTATTACACATCGATTATTATTATTTTTATTTATATTTATGTTATTTTTTGTTTTTTATTTATTTTTTGTTATTTATTTATTTATGGAGTTTTATATTTATATTTTTAAGCTTTTAAGCTCCATACACCATATGTGGTCTAGGGGTAAGGCTCTTAACTCGGCGAGGTCTAGGTGTAAGGCTCTTGACTCGCAATCCGAAGGTCGCGGGATCGAATCGTGGGCAAATATTTATTTGATTAATTTGTGTTATTTCACAATTAATTCATTAAAAATATGCGGCACGTTCCAGAGTGGAAGATACTCTCAGTACCGCCCTGGTGTAAGACCATTCAGAATTGAAACGTTCTTGAAATGGCTTCGGTGACCACATCTGAATAGCCTTCCTCTTCCTAATCTCCTTCCCCTCCCCGCTACCTTCAGCTTCACAACATACCCCGATTGGGGAAGCCACTGGCCAGAAGCCACCTCACTGGCTACAGACGGGAGCAGCTGAGACTCTTGTGAGGTATTAAAATTAAAAAATGTCATCTTTGGGGATGCTGTGTGGAGGACGTGTTTGAAGAAAGGGTGGAACTGTAACAATATGCTTATTTCAGATATTCTTTAGCTCCACTGTAATCTTTGGGGATGCTGTGTGGAGATTTTTAGGGAAAGGGAGTGGAGGAAGTTCTAGGAAAGAAAAAAATATGAGGAGTGCGTAGGAATCTGGAGGTCAACGTTTCCAGCAGTGACGGACGTATGAATCCAACCCTCCCACTGCGGTGCAAGACGATGGGTCTAGAGCTAGAGAGTTCGGCTGGAGAGGTCAAAAGGCCTCGCAGTCTAACTCAACTAGTCTCTCCCGATCCGACCCGTCACACAGTACGTGGGCGAACGCATTCGCCGCCAAGACCTAGACAAACCTCCCCCATGATCCCGTTTACCCCTGCTAAGTTACCAAATGTAGCGAACCAATTGTGGTGAACTGTGGCAGCGGTGTTGATTATCCAATAAATGGTTCCCCGGGCGGCGGAACTCTTATCCGCCCCCAAAATTGAAATGTATAATGCAACGTCTAAAGTTTTGATTTATTTTCAGCGATAAGAATTTTTTTAATGTTATACCTAGAAATTAATGTTCTGCTGAATAAATTTAATCATCAATGCGTTAGAAAACATATAATTTTCAACAGTAATCATATAAAAATTATTAAAATGGTAGTAAAAAAGTAAAAATATTTATATATTTTTACTACCTCATAAATCATATAAAAATATTTTTAAATATTTTTACTACCTCATAAATCATATAAAAATTATCTATTCTGTTTATGAAAGAGATTTTACACGTGAAACAACCTCTACCGGAAAAATGAATACAATTTTAATTTCAGAACCAAAATATTTCTGGTTCGAAAATCGGAAACCGAAAATAAATTATTACATCAAGGAAGCACAACGGAGCTACATATAAGCTTGGTGTTTCTTGCATGCTTGCAGTTTTCTCCTGATTGTTATTTTTGCATATATTTTTGTTCCGCGAGTAAATTTCATCAATCAAATTTAATTTTGGGGTATTACGTCCCAGAGGGTTTGAGATTATTTACACATCTCAAACCCATATTATGATGCACAATCTATCTACAAAAAATTTAGTAAAGGCAATAAATACTTGGGCAATACCTCTATTAACTTAGGTACTCATTTGGCATAATTAAATTAAATGCTACAGATCTAGAAAGCTTTGAACGATTTATTAGAACTACGTTAACAAAGTTTAAATGCCATCATCCAAATTCAGCAATAGAACGAATTAATTTACCTAGAAATTTAGGAGTTAGAGGATATTCAAAATAACACCTTTGAAACACAAACAGGTAGAAATGCTAAGAATTTTTTTCCATAGGAAAGCTGATAGTTCAGAAATGCACAAAATAATTTGCAAGGCAGATAGAAATATTACGCCTTTAAATTTATACGAGGAGAATGCCAGCATTCTTATAAATACCAACCAGGAGTTATTAGATTCCAGGTCAAATAAAATTCTTCACGCAAAACACTTCAATTATCTCAACCAAATGTATGTTGACAAACTTTCGTCAAACAAATGGTTGAGTATTGGAGAGTTGAGCGCAGAAATAGAAGGATTTATGGTTGCCATTTAAGATAGAGTCATTAATACTAAAAATTATAGGAAGCATATAATCAAAGATACAAATCAAATTGATGATTTATGTAGAAAATGTTTGGCTTTTCCGGAAACAATAGAACATATTATATCTGGATGTTCTGTATTAACGCCGTCCGAGTATACATTTAGGCACAATGAAGTTTTAAAAATAATTCACAAAAGTTTGGTAATTAAACATTACTTGATTGACTGCCGTACCATATTATGAATATGAACCAAATTCATTTTTAGAAAATGAATTTTATAAAATTTATTACGATAAAACAATTTAGTCATAATAGACCCGATATAGTTTTACATGACAAAATTTAAAAAAAAAAACTTTTATCATTGCTGTCGCTATTCCAAATTCCTGTAATATTCAGAAAACTGTTTCTGAAAAAATATACAGATTTTGGAAATGAGATTAAAAGAATTTGGCATTCTCAGAATATAAAAATACTACCATTTGTTATTTGGGCTACTGGCATCATACCTAGCTATCTCATTCAAAATTTAGGCTTATTAGATTCGTCAAAGAATTTATATCTAAAAATGCAAAAGTCAGTCATTTTAAATACATGTAGGATTACGAAAGGTTTTTTTAAATAATTTTTTTTTAATATTGTAAAGGCAATATATTCCATTTAAATTTGAATCCTGTAGTGTCAATTGGAATACTTGGAATGTAATTTATCAATTGTCACTTGTTTTATTTTATATTATTTTATTATAAATAAACATAAATGTCGTTTCTTTGTTAAACTTTGCAACACAAGTGTTTTATTTATAAATCAATAGAAAAGAATTAAATCATATTATAAAACGACATTTTTCGTAACCAAAAATGGAGAAACTTCAATTTGAATTTACGCTACTACCTGGAGGCGATGGCAAGTCAGATATTATTAGCATTACAAAAATAGTCACAAGTGATGAAAAAGTGTTTACAATACCAGAAATGTTACAATCCGCCAGCCATCACAAGGAGATTATGAAAAGTGGTGCTTTTGGCAAAGTAAAAAATAGTTTTAAAAAAAGATACCAGGTTAGAAGAGTCTGGGTAACAATGACAGAAGAACTAAAAAAAACATATGTAGACGAAGATGGAAACCTACAGTTCGGAGACCAATACCTCGAAGAATTGGAAAAAGAAAGTTTACAAGTACATCAAAAAGAAGATACACTGGGAAGGTTGATGGTAAAATTAATGGAAGATAAGCAACAGAGCTTAAAAAACATTGCTGAGAAGTTTGTTATAGAAAAATTCTGTAGTAAAAATACAAATGCAAGCCAGTGGATAGAAGTGTTTGAAAAATAATGTTTGCGATTTGATGTGACCATGGATGAAAATAGAAATACTAAGATTGTTCATGGATAAAACTTGTGTAGATTGGTATAGTTCCATGATTATTAAACTAACAATGAACTGTGAATGGAAAGTGAATCATTCGCAAACAAAGGATGGAACCCTGTCACCTACGCACTATTATTTAGATACAAAGATGGTTCTCTGTTGGATTATGCTATGAGAAAAGAAAAACTTCTATTGGATATGAGAAGATCAATCGACACCGGTACTTTGAGAGATCTTGTTGCTTCCGGACTACCAGAATTCATACTTAACAAGATCGATAGAGAAGGATTACAAGATACTGTGGATTTATTTAATGAAATAAACAAGTATGAACATATGGTCAACAAAAAAAGATTCATGAATAGGAGAACATTTGGGAATGCAGAATATAATAAAAATGAGGATAAAAAGCCATGTAAAATTTGTGAAAAATTGAATAAGGGCACTCGTTACCACCCTGAAGCCACATGCTGGTTCAAAACAAAAGAGGATGAAAAATTTAAGAGAAATGTCACTAAACATGTAAACAATTCAGTGATAGAGACTGAGATAAATGAAAATGATCAAAAAAACTAATAGTAACACCATTAATCAAAGTCAAACTATTACTAAATGATAAATTAAAAATATACGGAATTTATGACTCAGGTTCAAATGTTTCTCTAATTAATTCTAAGTTTTTGAAACTAAAAAGAAAAGGAAACAATTTGAATGAAGCAAATTTAGTAACGATTAATGGTGTTAAAAAAACGAGTGGTTTGACAACGTTAAAGATTAAAATTTTTGAATTGGAGAAAAATGTTGATGTGTACATTATTGATGAACACAATTTTAAGTATGATTTTTTGATTGGATTAGACATGATAAAAGACTTCAAACTAATCCAAAGTGAAGACTTACAAATATCACAGAAAATCTGCCTGAATAAAACAAATAAAAAAGAAGAAAATTGTACAAATATGAAAACAAATACTGAATTTAATCATTCTGAAAATAAGAACATTATGGAAAAACACCAAATTAATTTTAATGAACATGTTAAAGAAGAAGATTTTAAAATAACAATAAATCATTTAAATAATGATCAAAAAACAGAAATAAATGAACTAATAGGCAAATACACATCAGTGTTTGCGAAAAGTAAATACGATGTTGGTACTGTTAATGGATATGAAGCGAAGATAGACTTATTAGTGGATAAATATTGTAGTAAGAGGCCTTACAGATGCAGCGTAGAAGATAAAAAGGAAATAGAAGAGCAAATAGCAAAATTAATAGACAATAAACTGATAGAAGAGTCGTACAGCCCATTTGCTGCACCTGTCACTCTAGCATTTAAAAAAGAAGAAAACAAAGATCCAGATTATGCATAGACTTCAGAGACTTAAATAAAATAGTAATACCTCAAGCTCAACCATTTCCATTGATTGAAGACCTAATGACAAAGACCAGAAATTGCAAATTTTTTTCAACGCTGGATATAAACTCAGCTTTTTGGTCTATTCCGTTGCGGATTGAAGACAAAAAAAAACAGGATTTGTAACACAGGAGGGGCATTATCAGTGGACCTGCCTACCTTTTTGATTAAAGACCTCTCCGGCAATTTTTCAGAGGATATTAAGCAATATATTGAGAAAATATAAACTAACCGATTTTGCTGTCAATTACATAGATGACATACTTATATTTTCAAAAACTTTTGCTGAACACATCGATCATTTAACAAAGTTGCTGAATGCAATCAAAACTGAAGGTTTTAGATTTAAATTTACAAAATGCACATTTGCATCAGACATGGTAAAATATCTGGGTCATATAATTCAGAATAATTCAGTCAAGCCAGTAAATGATAATTTGATTTCAATAAAGAATTTTCCTATTCCAAAAACACAGAAGAATGTGAGACAATTTCTAGGAAAAATCAACTTTTATCATGAGTACATTCCGAAGAGTGCAATAATACTAGATCCTTTGCATAACTTACTAAGGAAAAACCAAAAGTTTATTTGGACTGATAAATGCCAAAATGCTTTTGAAACGATGAAAAACCTACTATGCTCAAAACCAATCCTGGAAATTTTTGATCAAGATTTACCAATTAATATATATACAGATGCTTCTCTAGAAGGCCTTGGAGCTATTTTAAAACAAACACAGTCTGATGGAAAAGAAAAACCTGTAGCTTACTTTTCGAAAAAACTAAATGGCGCCCAGAAAAAGAAAAAAGCAATTTACTTAGAATGCTTAGCTATAAAAGAAGCAGTGAGATACTGGCAATACTGGTTGATTGGTAAACCATTTACAGTTTATTCAGATCACAAACCACTGGAAAACATGAATCTCAAATCTAGAACCGATGAAGAGCTAGGTGATTTAACATATTATCTTTCTCAATATGACTTTAACATAAAATATGCTCCAGGAAAACAAAATTTGGAAGCTGACTATCTAAGCAGAAACCCAGTGCTGGAATCAAATGAAAATACAGATGAGCAATTAAAAATTGTCAACTTAATAAAATTAGAAGATATCTTAAAAGATCATGTCAAAAATGAGAAGATACAGTGCAGAAGAAATAAATTGATATCGAAAAATAATGTTTATTACAAGAAAGTAAAAAAAAGAGAAAAAATAATTCTATCAGAAAAATTCAGCATAGACTTTATCAGAAATGTTCATACAGAACTAGGTCACATAGGAATTACACAAATGCAAAAAATGATAAGCTCATGGTACACAGCAGAAAACATGACAAATAATATAAAGAGAACCTGCGAAAGTTGTGCAGTATGTTTAAAGAACAAATCAAGAGGTGAAAATAAATATGGTCCCGCAACAAAACCTTTTGAAATATGTTCCATTGATACGATAGGCGGTTTTGGGGGTTCACGATCAACAAAGAGATACTTGCACCTGTTATCAGATCATTTCACAAGGTTTGCATATATTTTGACGTCAAGAACTCAAAATACCAATGATTTCATCAAACTCTTAAACTCCACAGAAACTAATGACATTGGCATGATACTCTCAGACCAATACCCGGGTATCAATTCTAGAGAATTAAAAAAAATTTTGGATGAAAAAAATATTCCAATAATTTTTACTGCAGTGAACTCACCTTTCTCAAATGGATTAAATGAAAGATTGAACCAAACGCTGGTCAATAAAATTAGATGCAAAATCAACGAAAATGACTCAAAAGTAGCTTGGACAACTATAGCGCATAATTGTGTAAAAAACTATAATGAAACGGAGCACACTGTTACTGGATATGCGCCACAGTACCTACTTGACGGCACAGATGTTACTATTTTGCCAAATGAGTTAAAACTTAAGAAGACCGGCATCGATTTGATTCAAGAGAGAAAAAAAGCTCTAGAAAATACTATGAAGTCACATAATTACAACAAGATAATTTACGATAAAACCAGGAGACACTTTGACTTCAAAGTTGGTGATACTGTTTTTGTGGAGAATGGAAACAAACTTAACAGGAAGAAGCTCGACGAATTGAGAATCGGACCATACAAAATCATAGAAAAATTATCAAACTCAATTTACAAGATAAACACTGGTCGAAAAAAATTAGAATCAAATTTTTTCCACGTCTCGAAGTTAACTCCAGCACCTTTATTTATGAACCATGAAGAGGACATCGAAGATGAGTGAAAATTTTGCAGTAATTTTCTTTCCAGGGGGGGGGGGGGGGGGGGGGGAGATGTAAAGGCAATATATTCTATTTAAATTTGAATCCTGTAGTGTCAGTTGGAATACTTGGAATGTAATTATCAATTGTCACTTGTTTTATTTTATATTATTTTATTATAAATAAACATAAATGTCGTTTCTTTGTTAAACTTTGCAACACAAGTGTTTTATTTATAAATCAATAGAAAAGAATTAAATCATATTATATATTACGGTATCAGTAGGATTTATCGGTCCAGTTAAGAGATCTACCGAGCCGAACCCTCTGATATGAACATATCTGGACTCGGTGAATTATTTTCCCATTTGGTCTCCGGTTGATTGACGTATTGTTCTTGTATTATTCTGTATTTATTATACTTATATAGTGCACTAACATAGCGTGGATTGACTAGATAAACATTTGTGGAAAAGTGTGTGAAAGGATTTAGTTTTTCCTGTGAGGAAGATTTAACCCGGACATAAAATCTGAAGCAAAATAACAATTTTAATGTTGAACATTCTTTATTGGAATGCTGTAGTTGACAGACCTAATAAAAAATATTTTTTTATAGTCGGTAATAAAAATAAGTACTTAAATTTTCCGTATTTGTTAAAGGACTCGTTAATAAAAGCCGATCTCCACCACCACTAGCTACATTCGAATTACGTTTCTTTGGTCGGACTTTCTTACATCTTGGCGAACTTCATCAGCCACTCAAACGTCAGAACGTTTTTACGAGCAGTGGTGAGTTCTTTTCTGTGTTCTGGCTTTAATTATGACTTATTTTTCCGCAATTTTTGCATTATTTTATTTTAATTTTAATCATATTTCCTAGTAGATATAACAAGTTGAATTGATTAAAAAAAACAATTATTTGCGCTTTAAACCAGCGACCTCCGGATTTGTAGACAAGAGCCTTTGAACCCCGACCACTCAGGCGTTTAAAGTTGAGCAGAACATTTTTTAAATTGAGTTTTAAAATACTGAAAACAATAAAGTTTTCAAAATTTTTCTTCAAAGGAGTTTCTTTTACTTTTATTTTTTATTTTTTTAAATTTTTTTTTATTATTGTAAGAATAGTTTTTACAAATCACAAACAAGTCCTGCTAAGCCAATTGAATTGACTTGTCAGCAGGTGCTTATAATTAAGTTACATATACATTTTAACAGTCTTACTCATAATCACAAAATAAGATACAACCACGAGAGCAAGACCGGGGTAGGTGAAATTGTTACTCAACATGGTGGGTCAATCGCGCGCATCCATGTTTTCTTACCCCGTCGTTGTACGGGAGATGTAGTAGCTGTCAGAATTTAAACCACCCGGTCACCAGGGTTAACTCAGTACCACGGCGTTGTAACTTTCGAAATGGCAAACTTTTATGAGAATCTTGACGTTTTGAATGGAGCATTGGCAAATATTGACCGTATTCGCGGCATTCGTGCACAAAAAAAGGTTCGATCCATTTGCGGCACTAACGGAAGGAGATTTTAGGTCTAAATATAGATTTACAAAAGAAAACGTCAGACGTTTAATTGCCTTGGTAGTACGATGATAAACGGGGTGGCAAAGTATCTACCTATCTCCAAGTTCTCTGTGCCATACGATAATGGGGTAGAAACGAGTGTTTATAATTGCATTCTTGTGAAACAAATCAGCGAAATCGATAACCAAGCAATATATAATATAATTTTTTTTATAACACTCATTTCAACGTCACCCCGATTCTTATTACGCCTACTATTTTTTGTTTCCTCATCCGAATTACTGTTTATGATTATCCATTTTTAGTTAGTTTTGAAACGCGAAACACAAAACAACTTCTTCGAATAATATTTTGACGTATGAATAAACGTGAAGTTGGCAACACGCTACGAAATGCCAAATTGACCGTGTTGCTACTGTAAAAAAATGATAACCCATAATCCAGCTGTCGAGCAATATTATGAAGATGAGTAAAGATTTATACTCTGAGCGGTGTACTGTGTAGCTAGCTCGACTCTACAGAGTCGTGGTAGGGTTTCATTATGAGTAAGGCTGTAAATGTAATGCTAGGTCCACACCGAAGCCAACCTTCCAACTCCGAACTTAGTTCGGAGTTGGAAGGTTGGTCGATCGTGTGGTAGCTGCGGCCAACCCTCCGACCCCGAATTCCAAACTCCAAAATGGCGGACATGGAACAGCTGTAGCTACGTTGTATCTTATCAGGTTGCCTATAATTATTACGTACTATTATGTACTTATATACACGACATGTTTTCAAACAATTGTTATACCACTCTCCGTAATAATATCGTCATTTTAAAAGTACGCGGCACGCGCGTCTTGATCGCCTGCCGTTTGCAGACGGATGTGTGGACAGCTGCGGCAGGCGGGTTCGTGTGAGTTGGCCGTCGGGATCGCCTCGAAGGCGATCCCGGGCCAACTCGAACTCCAACCTTCCAACTCGAACTTCCAACGCACGAACTCCCCTCCACACGATCGTCCAAACGTTTGAAGTTGGAACGTTGGCCGCAGTGTGGGCTTACCATTATAATTTTACATCTTATATCTACAAATTCAACAGTTTGTTCATACATTTTTTATACAAATCAACATAAATATAAATTAATTAAATAATCAAAAACACTTTGTTTTTACCACAATATTGTGAATTATATATAAACAGAAAGATATACCCCTGGCAGGCAATTCCAGGTTAATACGTCGTTAGAAAGTTTTGTGTCGTTGGGAAGATATGATTTAGCGCACAGAGAACACAATATTAAACACTTCACACTGAACCCATGATGCTGCAGTTGCTATTTTTTCTTCCTTATTACTTATTATTGATATTACATTTAATAAATGTTCTAAGCTTTACGTTTTTTCAGATTAAAAATGAAGTTCATTTTTTTGTTGTTTGTTGTGTTTGCGGCCGCACAGTGCGCCTTCATAGCAGACACAAAAGAGGCTCACGATGCGTGGAATGCTTTCCAGGTATGCACATCATCGGACGATATTAATAGCCTTGCATCTGTATGGTTGAAATTTAATAATCCCACGAATACAATTCTGACACTGCGCCTTACGTAAAACCGTTTCTGCACGTGCAGTTTGTTACAAATCAACTTTCGTAATTGAACCAAATTAAAGCAGTGCCAAAAGATGGCGGTACTTTAGTTAAAAGCTAGCGTGAGGAGCGTCGGCTAGCAGGCGTTAGTACTATTGGATTCGTACTTTCGTCGACCTCTCCGGGTATGGAGTGGTGGAGTGGATGGTATGGTATGATTATTAGGAAAGGGTTTTTACTTGCTAGGATAATACGAAAATGAAAGTATTTTTGGAACTAGACGTGGGTCGTTACGACATTTTCAAGAAACGTAACGAAACTAGTTTCTTGGTCGGCGGACGGCGTAACCTGTTTCAAAACAGATTATTTTTGTAACTAATTATTTTCATTCAGCTACTGTGATTGTTTGTATAAATACCTCCACCAAATATACAGTAACACACGAAACGAAAATAAATTAAATGACTATCTAAGTGTTTGTAGCTATACAGTGAAATCAATATTATTACTTTAACAATAGGATTACTTCGGATTTCGTGTCACGCACTCCCGCTTACTCGGAAATTTTCGATCTGCCATCTCGCTAGCTCGGGCGGCCGGTAGGCGCCATGCTTAACGATGCGAAACTACTCACGTCACACCCAACGACCCAACACCAACAATCACAGTTTAACAGGAATAACGCATTTACAAAAAGCGCTACTTGTAATTTTATCGAAACTAGTTATTTCCGTTTCATAAATGAAACTAGTTATTGTATCTAGTTAAGTTAAATAACGCGCACGCCTATCCGGAACATAAGGACTGTTTTCTTTTCTTTCTCGTAATTTGAAGAAGAACCCTTCTAATAACCACTGAAATGCTGTAAATTAAATACTACTAGCGGTAAAATCCCAACAGGAAGTGAAAAAATTTGGTTTAATGCAAGCCCAGTACGCCAAGAAGTATAACAACGATATTGAGGAGAAGTCCAGGAAGAAGATCTTTATGGAAAACAAGCTCAAGATCGACATGCACAATCAGAAATATGAGAAGGGTCTGGTTTCCTACAGTCAGGGTATCAACATGTTCTCAGACATGCTCCACAGTGAGATCATCGCCACTCACACCGGCTTCAAGAAAATCAGGTAACTAACTTCATAACAATTCTGAAAATACTATCCACACAGCGTCCCCCAAGTAGACATGAGAGATTATCTTCCTCGAAGCCTTCTGTGTGGAGCAGTAAAAAAATACGTGTTAAGCACAACAATAACACTATTCAACCATCATAATGACCGATTAGAACTACACGACGGAAAACTACTACTATAATGTGAAGTTTTATCTTACCCAACGATTTTGATGGTTGACCACTAAATTAGATACAGCTAATTGTTCCGTGACGTCTTCGAGGAGATTGTCCCTATTTTCCGATATACTGTAGTCTGTAGTTATGTAGTGCAAGAGATTTTATGAAAACGTGCATTTGATTTAAATCAGTGTTTTCCTAACTTAAATCAATCCAATAGGCCACTTGCATGGATTTCATAACGACTTAAAAATCTCGTGTGGATAGATTTTTTTACTAAGATTACGAAAACGTTATTAAATTTTTTTAGAAATGTATAGTTTTTATTTATTTTTAAATAAATAAATCCATTACTTGAGCTCGTGACGTCACTATATGAAAATGTCCCGTCTCCGATTACGTTTTATTAATTTTGTAAAATTCCACACTGATTTATTTTTTCTTTTAAGACAACCCTTTGATTTCAGGCGATTTTTTGAAATTGATGTTTAACATTCACTAGATTTAGTTCTCTGCGAACTTATCCTTTGGTTTGACGATTTAAAAAAGATGGCGGTGTTTTGACAGATGTTACGAAGAGAACCCCGTACATTTTAAGTCTTCTGTACGTGTTTTAGAAGCATAATGGTAATGGTGCTGATTTTAACAAAATCGAATTTTATAATATATTATTATTATTATTATAATTTACAAGTACAAGTATATTACATTGGATATAGTCATAGGTATGTAGACGTTGAACATTATAATGATTAATGATCAATAAGATGGATGAAGGGAAAAAATATTTATGAGATGTAATATTTTTGGTATGCCTCGTTATTCTCTTGTGCCATTCGTGTGGAATACGTTTTTTTTTCAAATATAATTTTCGGCTACGTAATTATCGTTTTTTCGCACCCGTAAATTATGTACCGTCTTTCCAGTTTATAAAAAATTGGCTGATTTTTCGGATTGAAATTTTCAAAAAATCACCAGGGTTTCAAAAATACGACTTAAAAAAACGGAATGTCTTAGAATATTTGCCTAAACCGGAAAAAAATTAAAAAATGTGATGCAAGTGGCCTATTATATTAAATTTCCTAACTTTCATCTCGCCCAGACATGGTTAAATTAAATTAATTCACTCAACAGGTTTTCTGCCTGTCGTTTCAGTTTACAAGTTGGTAGACAGATTTCCGTTTCCGCCGTGCCATTGTTTATGTTGCAAACGTTGAGGACCGAATGTAATAAGATATATGGCGCTTTTATTTTTATAATTAATTTAACAACCCCAATGGGTTTAATTTAGGCGGATCGTGTGATAATTCGCACAGGAGTCGCGGGTTTCGATCGGAGTTTGGATAATGTTTTCCATCTCGCGTGTTGCGCCCATATACAGAAATAGGGGTCAATCTTGGAATGAAATGGAATAAGCTGAACATTTGTTTACCTTAACCTTTATTTTGGCATTCTAAATGTTGTCTCAAAAGTCAAAAGTCTCATAAGGTCACGTCGTCATAAGGAGCGTCCTTTGATATAAAAGGTCAAAGGTTTTGAAAATCCGTTTTGGTAAATATTCGGAACAAACGTCAACGGTTAATACGCACTTTTTTTTGATAAAACTTTTAGATTCTTCTTAATTACCATAAAATACAACTATTTGCATTGGGGGAGGTTGAAAATGTTACATTTTTAATTTTAGTTACGTAAATTGAAAATTTGCTTTCGTATTTAGACACAACGCTTCACCATATGCAATTTGTAATGATTATTGTCATTTTATTATGTTGGTATTACTGATACTATATGGAAGGCTACATCATACCGTAACTGACTTCATGGCAATATATTCAAAGGCGCGTAACCGAAAAAACCTATACGCTAGGTTTGTGTAACATGGTTTGTGATTCAAAAGAAAGTGCCCCTTTATAACGCCTACTCACGTCAAGGCAAGAAAAACATCCCAGTTTTCAAGTAGTTTAGCGGCTACGCTAGGTTTGTGTAACATGGATTGTAAAATATCAGTAATACCAACATATTAAAATAACAATAATATTGCAAACAGAGTGATTTGACAGTTTAAAGCAAATTTTCAATTTACGTAACTAAAATTAAAAATGTAACATTTTCAACCTCCCCCAATGCAAATAGTTGTATTTTATGGTAATTAAGAAGAATCTAAAAGTTTTATCAAAAAAAAGTGCGTATTAACCGTTGACGTTTGTTCCGAAGAATTACCTCCGTTTTTTTGGAAATATCTCGCTTCCTCAAATCGTTATTGCATTTATCATAAAAATCGTAGAGTATAACATTCTCTACAAATTGAATGCCTGAATGCACACGATAGCCATGCAGGAAGTCTCCTTGTCAATGATAGTATAAATGATGTTTTGTGATTTCTTTCTCCAGCCCCGACAACCTGAAGGGAGCAACCTATATCTCACCGGCCAATCTGAAGGTTCCCAAAAGCGTTAACTGGACGGATAAAGGTGCCGTGACGAGAGTTAATATCAGGGAGGTTGCGGATCATGCTGGGCATTCAGTTCCGTAAGTAATTCTATATAATCATCGGTGCCTCGGGGGGGGGAAACGTGGAGAAAAAACTTACGAAAATGCAAAATTGCCGTAAAAAATGTTTTACACATGAACACTGACTGTTATTTACACCAAACGACTAGCACCTTACACTGGGGTAGTTTTGCAAGCTTAGGTAATTCGTCTACCAAATGTAAGAGCGCCCTCAGATTTCGATAAGTTGTCGATTATTTGGATAAGAGATCACCTTCGCATTACTAGCGCTACAAATCATAATACCTAAATTATTTTATCCAATATTAGGTAGGTTATTATCCAAAATCTAATTTGAGGATTACTAAAAAAAAGATACCGTATATTTTTTATAATTTATCTATATATATACAAGTATAATGAGGAGAGGGTGCGGTAGAAACCTCAAATTATGATTTAATTTTTTTTTTAAATAGATCATTTTTTTTAATAAACAATTTTACAATTTTTTTAATATCTCACCCCACATAAAAAAAATTATTCGTTACTACAAATCATGCTCACTAACTCCCTTGAAAAAAATCCCTTAAGTTTTGTCAGAGGAGTTGGCATCTCACATTTTTCCAGATTTAAGTTAAGAGTAAGTCTGTCTGAGAATCCAAAAGCTTGAATAAAACTTACACACGGAACAAGCCAAAGGTTTTCCTCGGAATTTTGGAGCGTACAGTGTGCAACTCAAATTTAAAGCTTTTCTCAAAACTTAAGATTGAGTCTGTATTCACTAACTCGTTTTAATTAAAACTATACCCATAACATGAAAATGGTTTTCCTCCGATATTTGCAGCACATAGTCTGAAACTTTCATATCTTGCAACTTGGGGGATATCTTGCAATAGTGGAACTCGGGAATGGTTTCCTTCGAAATGAACTTTGATTTGAGTTTCAAATGAAATTTCTTAGGAAACCATTTTCGAGTTCCATGTGCTCCATGTTCCATGTTTTATGTGCTGCAAAGATCAAAGTAAACCCATTTTCGTGTACTGCTTGCACTGTTAATTAAAGCTTCGACTCGCACCTTTACTATCTCACATTTGAAATTTTATCGTTACACTCTGAACAAAAAACTGGTTTAACTTGTTAAAATTATGTTTTCACGCCAGCAAATGATTTTCTTCAGAATTTCGCACCATATTAGAATTGAAGACTCCACTCGGAACTCTGTTTTTGTAGCTCTAATGCAGTGATTCTTAACTAGTTAAAATGTGTGCATTTAGGGGGTGCTGCAGAAGTTCGAGTGGGCTAACTAACTAACTAACCATCACGCCGTTTCCCCGAGTGGGCAATATCGAGTGGGCAATATTCGAGTGGGCAATATCTCAAAATAGAAAATAAACTCATTCACGCATTGACACACATTCTTAAGGTGCAAAATGTGTTTTATTTATATCGTTCATAGCTTTATTGCTTTGTTGGGTATTCCCCTGAAATATTCCTTGCTTATCACCTGTCTCATTCCCATTTCTTTCGTACATTGTGATTGACGGGAACTCAGAAGGGAATTATTACCTATTGATTGTTGAAAAAGTTGTTATTCTGTTAGTGTTTTTAAAAGTGTTTTAATTTTTAAGATTACGAAATTTTTGTTTACACATTTGACTAGCTAGTAATGTTTTTATATTTTAGGAAGTTTTGAATTTCTCAAAGTAAACTTTAATGGGGTGGGGGGTGCGATCTTGTTTTCCGCCCAGGGACCCATGCTTCAAGATGTCTTCATTCCTGCTGTTTCCCTTCCGTTCCTTAGGGGTCGTCCAAACACTTGATGTTTTAGGACCTCTTTAACCCCCCCCCCCCCTGGTGATATGTGGTGAGGTTTTAGACTATCCCCTAAATTTTCCGAATATTATCTTTAAATACAGGTATAATCAGTGCAAAATTCATTGGTTAAATTATTAGCTGAAAAAAATTTAATTAAAGAAAGGCATAATATACCATACTTTTATCAGAGTCTCAAAGTTCTTTCAGTGAGAGCAATTCTGTGGTACAAAATTATATTTCAGCACATAAATAATCCTTTATATATTAACAGGCTGGAACACAACCATAATACTCGTTATAACTTTAATGAAGGGCTAATTGTACCTAAGCATACACATAAATATGGACAAAGAACGTTAAATTACATGATTCCCAGTTGTTTAAATATGTTACCTGCTGAAATTAAAAACTGTGCCCAAAACAAACAATTAATGAATTTACTGAAGACTTGGCTTACGGAAAGAATTAATTTGTATTAGCTTACAATGACATATTATTCTAAAGACTTTAAAAATGTTATTTATGTTTTCAAAAATTTATTTTTATCTATATTTCTGTAAAAAATTAAATTTTATTTTATATAATTGTAAAAATGTAACTATTATAAGATCTTTAACGTAAAGAACCCGTTAGACAAACTGCTAAAAAGTAGTTTATCGGGACTTTTTGTCTTGTATTTGTAAAGTGTATAAAATAAATAAATAAAAAAAATAAAAAATAAATCTGATTAAATTTTGGAAAATTAAGCATCGCGATAAAAACTTCCAGAGGGACCTTAAGGTTGCAGGTTGTTTTTGACCGGCATTTGGTTTAGAAATCGTTCATCGAGAAATAAATACATGTGATATCTCATTATATCCCCCCCCCCCTCCTGGTGATATTTATTGATTTTTTTCCGACCCCCCCCCCCCCATTTCAAGCCTCACGTGATTATAGATGACCCCTTATGTCTAAGACTGCGGTATCTGCCTCCATCTCCACACCGTCCAGTCGCCTCTATCTTAGACCTCTCAACACTTCTTCCAGCAGGTTTATTTAATAAATTTAGCTTATTTAGTGGCTATTTTTCTTCTCTGTTTGTAATCTTTTAAAAATAATTTGTAACAACGAATAAAGAGGCACCGCCGTAATTTAATCAACTTCACTTTTTTCGATATAAAACTGACATTAGTTTGATTAGTCTATGGAAAATAAATATTACGTATTTAAATATGTAGGTGCCTACCATAATTAAAAACATTTCAGTAATTTTATTTGACAGACTGGATCACTGGAAGGTCAGGTTTTCATCAAGCATGGAAAACTCGTGGCCCTTTCGGAGCAGTTCCTGGTGGACTGTTCCAAAAGTAACCAAGGCTGCGATGGAGGATGGGCGGGTTTGGCATTTGAAGACATCAAGAAGATAGGAGGAATCGATACAGAGGATTCCTATCCCTATGAGGGTGTTGATGGACAGTGCAGGTAATTATGTCGATATATATCGATATAAAATAAAATAAAATATCGCTCGGCCAATATTTTATATCCAAACTGTATTATTTATATTATCTAAGAATACAATCCAAAGACTAATACCACCTATGGTAAAGACCATAATCTTTCTCTTTTTTTTAATAACTGAAAAAGACATTCACCTGACAAAAAATATAATTAAAAAACATAGGATTTACTTGGATAGCCAACAAAGGTAGTATCTACTGCAGAAATTTTAAAACATAGCATCTAATACATTCTACGCCTGTATTTTTCTCTTTCTTTCTCACTTTTTTATATTTATTTTACTTTTATTTTTCTCTCATTTCTAATTTTTCTTTAAATGTTTTTTATTTCTTTCATTTCCATTTATTTCCTTAAAATATCTTAATTAATATTTTCTTCTCATTTCCTTTAAGACTTTTAAGATATTAAAAGTAGATAACACTTCTGTCTTCTCTGAACAGGCTCAATCTACTGAGGTGGATCATAAAAAAGTACAAATTTGAATCAATCTATGTATACTTGTTAAAAATATTATTTCTAATGCGAACCATTATCTTCTTTAACATTTATACAACTCTGCAGCAACCATTATCTTCTTTAACATTTATGCAACTATATTGATACAACTCTGCAGTTCACTGTTTGTTCAGGCACGACCCCAAGAACTCAGGAGCCAACGTCACCGGCCACACGTTCATTCAACAATACAGCGAGGAAAAGCTGACGGAGGCCATAGCCAACATAGGGCCCATCGCGGTGGGCATCCAAGTCTTGACTTCCTTTGCCGTCTACCGTTCCGGGGTCCACTACGATCCAGATTGCAAAGAAAAGCTAGATAAAGGTGAAATCGTCCATTCAGTAAGTACACCGGGTGGAGTGTTGGTATTTTAACCATCGTAGAATACTTGATAAAGCTATTCAATTCAATTAAATTTATTTATTTTAAAAACCTTACAAAATTAAAATTTCAAAGCGTTTTTAAAGAAGAAAAATATTAATATCTCCTTCCCCTCCTCACTACCTTCAGCCTCACAAAATAATATGGTATACCTACTTACAAAAAATGTAACTCAGTGACCCCGAAGGGATGTGCAGAGAGGATGTATCACCGAATAACAAAATATATTAACGTTCAAAATGTAACAAGGAAAAATCTGCTTGTCTATTTATAGTCCAGTCAAGATGTACATCCGCACTTGCAAAAGGTCCCGTCATTCTGAAATTTTTATATGTTGTTAGGAACTAAACCAGTATTAAAAACAAAATTTGCAACTTCGAAAGTGCTGTGCGAGCGGCGGTGGACCCAAAAAACCAGGAAATTTTCGGATTTTTTTCAGTTTTTGCTCAATATCTCGGTGAAGGAAGGGTCAGTTGCATATTTTTAAAGGAGACTAAATTTTCTATATTTTGAGACCAAAGCAAGCTATATACAGCCATTGGTTTCCCCAAGATACAGTTCTTCGAAAATAGGCCATTTTTTCCAAAAAGTGAAATTTTTTCGAAATGGTCACTTATTTTGTAAAATAATTTCTAAAATACGCATCCCACGTCAAATATTATATGAAATAAAGTTGTTGTAAATTTAATTAGCTTTTATGTGAAACTAAATTGATATCTATAGACATAACGGTTCTCTAAAAACTGGCAGATAACCAAAAACAGCCATAAGTTGGTTTTAAGGGAAATGCAAATAAACTGTTCTCACGTCTCTCGGCAAACCTCACACTGGCCAGTATTGTTTTTTATGAGGTTGAAATAACTCCTGAGGAGCGAGACGAGATTGAAAAATTTCTGAGAGACACTGAAAGGTCTCTCATTATATCAGCAGAGGAAATTGATACCTACCAAATACTAAAGGCAAAATTTAAAAGTGCCTTGGAGAAAATTGAAGCAAACGATCCAACATCACAGTTGTGTGTCCAATACTTTCGTATGACCACTTTGATAAAACTATTTATCCAGGCAGAGCGTGTTGGTGATTGGAACCTTCATTTGTACACTGTCAACAAGATGCTCCATTTTTTCCACGCAGCTGGACATTTTTTGTATGCTAAGAGCGCGCACCTCTACCTTCAGGATATGATGGCTCTACAAGATTGGATGGAAAGTGAATACGCCATGTTCACAAAAGGATCCTTTACCATTCACTGGTCTGACAAGTTTTGGTCTGGGTTGTGGTCAGACCTAACAATTGAGAAGAAGCTGATGCGATTCATAAAAACCTACGGTGGGTTGACCCAAGGAAGGGGAATCTCCGACAGCGTTCTGGCAAGCTGGACAACAGGAATGGTATTTGTGTTGAACATTTGTGAAGAACTGGTTTTTGCAGTATCTCATGTCCCACTGGAGAGCAGGATGTAGACATGAGACCTTCTCGAATCATCCGAGATAATAGTGATGTGGAAAAACTAAAAAAAACTGGTTTGCTCTCCCCCCTCCATTTCCCAAAACTGACAGTTTGATTTCTATCAGTAGTGGTTTACTGGCAGGTCCTGAAATTAATTTCCATACAGCCCAGAGAGTTGGAACGGAGAGAGTTATGAAAATTGTGGGGCAAATGTACGACAAGGTAGTAATAAAACAAGGAAAAATAAAGTTACCACGCTGGCATCGATCACCTCAACCGTTAAACTGCCGGACATAAACAGAACAGTGGCTGTGGAACCGCTCACAATTTTCCAGCGAGTGTGTATTGCAAAGCAATATGAACAGGATTTACGGGATGACTTCAAGTATGAGTTGGCCCCGTTCCCGTTGTTTCTGTTCAATGAACAAGGGATGTACAAGGGCACAAAATCTACTCTGTACTTTGCCTTCACTCCTCTTTCCAGCCACACGCCGATAGATGCCAGCACTCACGTCATTTTGGATGGTGGCTACTTCTTGCACAAGGTTGTGTGGCAGCGGAAGAGCACGGTTCGTGCACTTTTTCCGCGTTATACCACCTACGTCCGAAACCACTTTAAGAAGAACGTCTCCATCGTTTTCTACGGCTACCCCGAAGATGCTACCAAAAAAACACCAAAACAGCGGAACGACTCCGGCGCTACGCAGCTCATTCCAGATACGAATTGACGTTCGATGAATCCATAGTAATTCAAATTGCTCAAGAGCATGTATTGGGCAATGAGAACAATAAGAGACGCCTTATAACTCTTCTCTGTGACGCCTTTCAGAAGGAGGGAGGAGAAGTGGCTGTTGCCGAAGAAGATGCGGATCGAGAGATCGTCGAGATGGCGCTTTCAAAAAAAGCAGTAGCCGATCGGGTCATCATAGTGGGAGAAGACGTCGACCTGCTCATTCTTCTCAATGGTTTAGGCGCTGAAGAGACAAACGTCTATCTTCAGAAGAGCACGAAGGGTGAAGCTGGTTGCTGTCACTACTCTACGATCTCCTACAACCACCAAGGCTCCCGGCGATTACCAGGAACGGTACTATTCACCCACGCGTTTACCGGGTGCGATACCACCTCAGCACCGTTTGGCCAAGGAAAGACCAAATCACCACACTTCTGAGCAAGAGGGAACCACTTGCTGAGCAAGTGGAGGTCTTTCTTTGGCCAGACTCCACTCCACAAGCCGTGAGTGAAGCAGGCATCAAGTGCTTTGTGGCTCTATATGGGGGTGACATCGCGAGGGATACTCTGGATTTCCTGAGGTAAAATACGTTTGTCACTTCAACAAGCATAAACCTCGCCCGTTTGCCACCGACGGAAGATGCCGCAGGCCACCATGCAGCAAGGTGCTACCTCCAAGTGCAGAAGTGGCAGGGAGTCAATTTGAATCCCACTGAATGGGGGTGGAAACTGTTTTCTCAGGGACTCACCCCCATCCCCACCACGAAGGATCCCGCACCTCCTGCCCTTCTGCGAAAAATTTCATGTAAATGCAAGAAAGGATGCTCCGGGAGCTGCTTGTGCAGAAAGGCTGGGCTCCACTGTTCCGTCCTCTGTCAGTCATGCGGTGGCAAATTGTGCAATAACGTCCCGGATGTAGAGCTGAAATGCTCGGACGATGAAGATGACCCGACTACAGACTGGGCGCCTCTCCCAGCGTCCGTCACAGATATCGAGACACCTTCTTCGTGCGAGCCTAAGCCCGGGCCATCTAAGATAAAAAGAAAGACATGATTCGGCAACCAATACACAATACCTACATGATTTATATTAGTTTTATTTTTTGTGTACATGCAATTTGTCCTTATAATTGGTACCATGATATTTGTACAAGCATTTTAGTATGTAGGTATATAAAACAATGTTTGAAGATGACGTAATTCCCGATAGATGAATTATCTTATCTTTTTTTTAAAAAAATGTGTTAACAATAACAATCAAAAAGATTGTAACTATTTGATAAAAAAAACCATAAAAGGACGTGAGAACAGTTTATTTGCATTTCCCCCCAAAACCCACTTATGACTGTTTTTGGTTATCTGGCGTTCTTGAGAGAACCGTTAGGTCTACAGATATCAATCTAATCTTAAATGAAAGCTAATTAAATTTACTACAACTTTAAGTCACGTAATATTTGACGTGGGATGCGTTTTTTAGAAAATATTTTACAAAATAAGTGAACATTTCGAAAAAATTTCACTTTTTGGGAAAAATGGCCTATTTTCGAAGAACTGTATCTTGGAAACCAATGGTTGTATATAGCTCACTTTGGTCTCAAATTGTAGAAAATTTAGTTTACTTTAAAAATATTAAAAATAACTTTACCAGTCAGACCCTTCCTTCACTGAGATATTGAGCAAAAACTGAAAAAAATCCGAAAATTTCCTGATTTTTTGGGTCCACCGCCGCGCCGCTCGCACAGCACTTTCGAAGTTGCAAATTACTGGTTTAGGTCCTAACAACATAAAAAAAATTTAGAATGACGGGACCTTTTGCAAGAACAGTCCCCTTTTCATGTTTAACTTGACTGGAGTATTACTGAGGATACCAGCGCTCAAGTACAAAAAAATTGACACTGTATATAAATTCGTTTGATATTCATACCAACTTTATTTTTACATACCAACGGGTATTTTTGAAGTAGAACTGAACATCTTTTACGTTTGAAATTCGTAAATAATGCACAAATAATTAAAATTTTATAGTAAATATAATTTTGGGGGGCCAATTGTCGGCGGATCCACTGTCGGGATCACCCTACATTTAGTTCCATGGGGTCACCGTTTACCGCAGCACCGAATAATAATTATGCAATTGTTGCAACTTTACAGGTGCTTGTCGTAGGCTACGGAACTGACAATGCAACTGGCAAGGATTACTACCTCGTGAAGAACTCCTGGGGAGAGAGTTGGGGTGATCATGGTTACATCAAAATGTCCAGGAACACGGTCCACAACTGCGGAATCGCTGCCTCTGCTGTGTTTCCTCTTATTCAATAACAATAACTTGTGCAACAATCGCCTCAAGATTCTCACATCTTCAATCCACTCGGCCAAGGATATTAATATGCAAAAGGCTTCAATTCCAATGCGACGTATTGTCCTCCGTACTATACAATGATATACCTAATATATATATATATTAACGATTTTAAATAAATAAAATAGGTCTGAACAAATTCTTCTTTCTTTTAATGTATCGAGTCCCAATAATTGTAACAGAGAGGGGTAATTAATGTTTTCGATGAATATTCCCAATTTAAAATTAATATAACGTAAAAATTTATATTGGACTCGCTCAAGGGAATTCTCATGCACACTGTAGTAAGGATTCCAAATGGTGGAGTTAAATTCTAGTTGGCTTCTAACAAGTGAAGTGTTAAGTAATTTGACAGTTTTTAAAATTTTAAAATCCTTTGAAATCCGTAAGACAAATCCTAACATTTGCATTGCTTTACTGGTTATATTATTAATATGTTTAATGAATGTTAATTTAGTGTCAAAGGTTATACCAAGGTCTCTTATTTTATCATGTGATGAATCGCAGTGGATACGAAAATATAGTAGCTTCCACCTTACGAATGAATAAATAATATTTTAGAATTATAACGAAATCAACACACTAGCGACACCTAGCGGATTAAGTTTGATTGGGCCATGGAGACTGCAGAGATCTATAATTATTAAATTCATGTCAAGTTTTGATAAATAGAACACAGAGGGATCCAATTATAAACACTTAAGATTGATCAACCAATCAGAGAAGGGGGACGTTACCTTTTTCAAGACAAAGAAATGAACTTTGGACTAGACCATTAGTCTGAGATTTATGGGATAAAAATCATCATCAACCCGAGAGATCAATACGCTTTAAGATAAACACAATCCCACGTTCGGTGCATTTGGTACAATGACCCTAGATGTAAGGTAAATATTGGGTGCAACAGAGGAATCGACAACCGCAGTTAACGAACAAATAAATCCATATTATGTTGAAAAAATGATGCAATAAAATAGCAAGGAAATATAATTAACGGAAGATTGAAGAAAAGACCTGGAAAACGTGGGAAAAGCTACTGTAGGGATACTCAATTGCATAACGAGAACGTGAAGAACAAAAGGAGGCCAGATTCAGAGGAAAACGTACGTTTGATATTTAAAAGAAAGAAAAACGATGGAAATTAGGAATGTCACTTTTAGATGAAGCAATAAAGTCAGGGAAGACGATTTGAAAAGAAAATCTAATGGAAAAAATAGACATTTAAACGGAAGTATTTATTGAACAATATAAGATTTCGACTTAATTTTGCGTTTTCAGACGAGTTTAAATAGATATCGTTATATATTTGAAATAGGGTGGTTATTCTAGTTATATTACGTTAGATTAATTCAAAGGAAGGAATCGTTTTTACGTCATTTGCTATGAGAAAATACTATAGACGATAGAACAAATTGCTGAGGCAATTGGTGTAAAAAAAGGTTGTCGAGCTCACACATGATTTTGTTGTTTAAACAATAAGATTTCCGACATGGTTTTGGGTGATTATGATAGTCTTTATTGCTTTTGGGGCAATAAAAGTTAACATGGAGCTTATGCAATGTTTGGATAAGATAAAAGAGATTAAATTTAACGAGTTAATATTAATTTCTTATTTACGATCAAGTACGTAGAAATCGAAAACATCAACATATGTCAACGATGATACTTTATGGGATTTTGAGATGAAACGAGACACAATTTTATACGTTTTTATACGAAGCAATTAGCCTGACACATATCCCAGAGTCAAATTGGAATTTTCTTCTATGAAAATTATGAAAAAATAGCAGATTGAATATTTATGCCTAGAAGGTGAAGTTTTCTAAGAGAAGATAAGCATTGGAAATTATACAAATGATGGTAAAAAATGAAGTGAAGACAGTTAAAAGACGATTCCGTAAGGAAAACTCATGAAAATTCAGAAGTATCGATGAAAACAGTAAATTTGGCTTGGAATATAACTAATCATATAGTTATGGACAATGACATAAGAATGAAGCAGAGAAATCATAAAAATAACGTCGTATATAAAATATAATTGAAGAAACATAAGAAAATTCAAGTCTACGACATAAGTAGAAACAATACAGTTAAAAATTGAATTGATTCATATAGGAAACATGAAAATATGCAGAAATTTAGTGAAATGGTAATTGGAAAATGCGTAATAAAGATTTCGACATGAGTTTGTTCGTGTTCTGGTAGCGATAAACCAAATTGAGAATTATATACAGTTTATTGAAGACGTACCTATTATATATTGAGAGAAAAAAGGACACAAAAATCATGATATTTTAGTTAAATTCGTAAGACCAGAAGACAAAGGAACGACGGGGCAAAATTTGACATAATGGTAGGTTCGACACTGGAACAATTTACGTAAGAGACAGAAGATTTCTAAAATCAAGGGGGCCGGACTAGAGTCGTTGATACGAAAATAACAGAATTGATATATGAAATCTCGAGTTGTTAGAGTTTAAATTAGAAAATCAATGAACGCGTAATTAAGATGTTCTAATCCTGGAGGTACATATAAAACTTAGGACTTAGAAGAATCGAGATCAGTTTTCGGTGTTAGTTGTCGGGAAGCAGTCGTCGGGGACCAATCGTCGGATTAAAAACGTGGAAGTTACGTGACGTAGCGTCTAAAACGGTTATTAGTTGAAAATTTCTTAAGTGTTGTAAAATTTTGAGACTTAGAAAAATTCGGAGTGGGAAAACCTGAGACTTAGAAAATTATAGTCAGTGTTAGTGATTAAATCTGTGAAGTGTTGAAAATTAAATAAAGTGTTTTATATAGTTTTACAATAAATTTAACTTGTCATTAAAATAAAAAGTTTATATAGTGTAGCGAATTAATAAAAAAAAAAAGTAACAACAGTGTTTAAAGAATTTTATAACAGCAGTGAATAATAATATATTTATTTATAAATTCAACTTGTCATTAAAATAAAAAGTTTATATAGTGTAGCGAATTTAAAGAAAATCAACAGTGTTTAAAGAATTTTATAACAGCAGTGAATAATAAAATATTTATTTATAAATTCAACTTGTCATTAAAATAAAAAAGTTTATATAGTGTAGCGAATTTAAAAAGAAACAACAGTGTTTAAAGAATTTTATAACAGCATTGAATAATAATATATCTATTTATAAATTCAACTTATCATTAAAATAAAAAGGTTATAATATAGTGTAACGATTTAAAAAAAAATTAATAGTGTGTAGAGAATAATTGTCGAACCACATTAATCTAAAAAAAATTAACATCGAGTTAATTCGGCTAGATAACGTACGATTGAACGGAACATTTCTATCACAAAGTAGTAATCTATTGTTAGATTAAATAATAATAAATCTATTATTTCGTAAATAATCGTGAAGTGGTTATTGCTTGAAAATTATAATTTAAGCAGCATGTTATTTTAATAATGGAATAACTATAATAATAAATCTGGAGGTTAAGATAAATAATAAATGATAAAAATCTATTCGGTATTTAATTGTATAATACTTTGTTGCTAGATAAAAGTTCGGTGAAAAAAAAGAACACGAAATAAATAAATAATAAATACTCCGGATAATAATTATGAATTAATTTGTTAAACTTAATTTAACAAAGTGTTAGGTTAATCAACGAGTTTTGAAAATAAAATACATTTTGATTAATAAAGATTAGTCGTCAATTAATTCAGTTTAGATTCAACAAAATAGCGGAATAATAAATCGAAATGATTAATTTAGATTTAGTTAGACAATAGCTGAATTAGTTAGAAAAAAAATATATAAACAAAAGGGTTGGTCGTGTAGAACCCGACTGGAACCGACATGTTGGGGTAAGTTTTTCATAAGTATAAATATTTTCAGAGTCATGGACGAGGAGAGAACAGCTGATCATCGGTATAAAAATTTATATTATTACGACAAAATATTACTTGATTCAAATCTGTGCTATATATGTATATTAAAAATAATGTATATAATATGTATTTCGAATTATACTTGTATGTATGTATATGTATTTCTATATATATTCCGGAAATAAAATATCTCAGAGAGATATTGCACAATTATGATTAGATGTTTATTACATATATATGTCTTATATTGATAAGTTATCCATATATGGGTAATTATATATATATATTTACATTCCCAGAAAAAAGAGGTTAATTAAACAAAACATCTTTTATATTAAATTTGAGTGATATCTATCAGATACCTACCTACAAATATATCTACACTTGATTAATTTCCGAGTTCCTATAGAGTTATAAATCTTATATATATAATTTATTAAAAATATGTAGTTTATGTAAATTTATTCTATGCGAAATTATCTCTATATAAGTAATATATGTATATGTGTATTTAGAATATAAACCACATTTATTTACGTATAAAGCCTATATAAATATAGTTATATTTATATATACTGAATAATAAATTAGCAGACGGGGCTTCGATCAGATATAAAGTGGAACAAAGACATTGAAATACAGGGAACTAATTAGGGCAAATTGTTTTGGAATGCATAGAGTAAACAAAACCACGTGTCATTCCATGTACTTATTCCAAGTATGTTATTGGGTTAGTGGGTCACGAAGTCGGTGACGGTTTTGTTTATGAATTTGAAGGTAAAATAAACAATTGACATTCTTTAATTGCTTCGGGCTAACATTACTACGATATTAAAATACAAAGGGATAAAAAAAAAACAATTTATATAAAATGAGATTAGTATTTATTTTACAAAAAGAATATATAAATCATCTATTTGAAACATTTGGGAAATTCACGGGATAGCAGCGAAATATGATTCGAAAAATTAACAAGACGATTAAATTACAGTTTATAATTACATTTGACATTTGAAAAATCACGGGATAGTAGTATAAAAATGAATTGAGGAATTACATGAAAACATTTGAAGTTATGGGAATAAAAACCTCACACGTATCAATCATTTATATGAGACTTTTGAAAATCACGGGATAGTAAAAATTTATATCAAAGAGTTGAACCTGGGGGGGGGAAGAAATTTTAGAAAAACAGTTCAACAATAGGAGGCAGTGGTCGCTCCTAAAACAAGGACCATTAACCAAACACATAATAGAGATGGCAATCTCTTAAATAAAATTGTCAACCAAACAAACAAAAACCGGAGTTATTAGTCTTCATTAATAAAACTAATAAATATTGTTAGTTAATTCTTATATATTGATATTTCCTACTCTTAATATGTATATATTCGGTCATCGGCTAAGGTTTTGTGCAGAATTCCTTTTCACGAAATCCGAGCTTGGAATGCGAGGCTAGCTAGCTTCACATTGCGAGTTATAATCCTTCCCAAACGTATGTATACATATATATCTTCTTATGTACTGTGCATTGGATGATGTGGACTCGCTTACAGCTAGCGCTTTAGTCTCGACAGAGGCACTTTCACATCGTCTCTTGCATGCGAGAAATTAGGATTCACGACCCGAACTCTTGCAAAAACCGTGAGTATATGATTGTGTATAGAACGAAACCGGTTCGCTCTAAGTAAATAGTAGACTTCGGAGGAGTTGGAATTTGGAGATTTCGGGGCTTAGAGAAAGACCTGAGTAACGTACACGACGACATGGAAGATTGACAGAACAAGGTATAATGGCCCTCTGGAAAATCGCGTCGGCTGACTGTGCGAAGTTCTAGTTGATCTTTGACCACCCTGTTTATCTGCAGGAGGAATGGAGCCAAATTATGCAAGCAAAAGAGCATTTCTGAGTTCGTTCTTAAAGACAATCAATTAATAACAATAATCTACTAAAACAATGTCATATGTACGTTATAGCATCAGGACCAAAATAGGGGAGAGCCAAGCAGTAAATAAATCTTGAGTAACAAAAGACTTCAATAACAATTAACCGTTTGAGTCATTCTTAATTATACAAACAATTGAACAGGTAAATGTCATTAATTGCAGGTACATTACGAATTCATTAGAGGTAGGGAATCGAAATAGTGTTTAGGGAAAGTTTAGTTCCTAAAGAAAATAAAATGAAATTTAGAATTGCAAGAAATAGACCAATCAAATTCGATGCTCAACGCTCCTTTCAGAATCAAAGGGTACCACAAAACAAAAGTAATTAAGTTCCCACACCATAAATCAAAAAATAACACAACGTTTGGTGGAATTTATTTACAACATAAATACGAAAATTTACGTTCAAGGTCGTAGATAACGTATTAATTAATTAAGTACTTATATCTATAAAGATATGTAGTACAAGGGAGTTTTAAATAGCTTCCTGTAGTAATCAAAGAAAATAAGGGTCACATTTTCATGAAGGCTTGTGTGTCATACATATAAAGCCTTTGAGAAAATTAAATATCGATCAGAGCCAAAAGAAAAGTTCAAGAAAACTTGAAAGGATGAAAGAATTCAAAAATAGTAAAAATTGTAAAGAATTCAAAAGAAGAGACGAGAGAACGAAGTTTATCACAATCAACAGATAATAAGATGTGATTATTGAGAAAGTAGGTAAACAACAAAGGGTTTTTTTTTCTGTGGAATCTCATAAGTTGACATTTTTTTACATTGAGAGTTAATTTGTTTATAAGACACCAATCATAAAAGCTATTAATATTAGATTGAAGTGTCAGACAGTCCTCGATATTATCAATAACTCTATATATCTTCATATCATCAGTGAACATTAGAATGAGAACACGGGTGAATATGTTTGATACATCATTAATGAATAAATTAAAAAGTAAAGGACCAAGATGAGAACCCTGGGGTACGCCACTGGTAGTTTCGAACGTGTAGGATAAGTGACCATTAATACAGACAGTTAACAGACGCCTTAGTAAGTAACTCTTAAACCAAGATAAAAGGTTTCCATTAATGCCGAGTTTCAAAAGTTTATTAATGAGGATTTTAAGACAGACCTTATCAAACGCCTTACTGAAGTCGGTGTATATAGAATCGACTTGTTGTTTGTTGGCAAGTGCATTAGAAATGAAATTTTCATATAATGTTAGGTTAGTCAAAGTTGATCTGCCGGAAATAAAGCCGTGTTGACAAGTTGCGATACAAGGGTTTACAAAGAAGCTGATTTTCTTAAGAATCAATTTTTCAAAAAGTTTAGGTATAGACGATTGAATACAGATAGGCCGATAATTTTCAACAAACGATTTATCACCACTTTTAAATACAGGAGTTAGGTAGCTAAGTTTCCATATTTGTGGAAAGTGTCCTGTAGAGAGAGACTTGTTAAACAGTATATTAAGGGGAACAGATAAACTTTGGACGCAATTCTTAAGTAAGATGGAAGGAATCTTATCAGGTCCCGAGCTTGTTTTGGGTTCAAGAGATTTAATACAGACTATAATGTCTTCAATATCGATGTGTATTTGCGATAAGTTTAAATTTATATCCGAATAGAAGTACGGAATTGAGTCATCAGGAATATCAGGTTTATACACGTCCTTAAAGTAATCAGCAAACATGTTAACAATTTCATCAATTTTACTGGAGCTGTTTTGTCCGTAACGTATATTACCGGAAATACCAGCACCATTGTTTTTCATTGATTTTGTGTATTTCCAAAAGTATTTTACATCATGAAGTATCGTGTTCTCAACCGAATTAATGTAATTATTGTAACATCTTTTTGTCATTTTTTTGCAATCTCTTCTAATATTGTTGAATGCCATATAGTTGGGAATTGTTCTGTGTTCTTTATATTTTTTATGTGTTTCTTTTTTAATAACAATTAACTGAATTAATTCTTTGCTGAACCATATCGGATACTTTCGTACTTTATGATAAATTAGAGGAATTGTGTCGGAAATGATACTATTCAGTTGAGAGTAAAATAGTTCCACGCTATAGTTGAGATCACCTTCCTTGAGAACAGACCAATTTACTTTGTTAAGTGCTTGATTAATGTCCTGGTAATTAGCATTAATGAAATTACGACTACAATTTTTAATTAAGGGGGCACACTCTATTGTATTAGGTACTAGTATTGTAAGTGGAGGGTGGTGATTATCAATTGGGTCAAAGGATTCGGCTGACTCATAGACTTGTATATCCTTATCAGTAGAAAAAATTAAATCAAGAGTCCGATTACTGCAATTCGGCACATTGTTACATTGAAATAGAACTAAATAGTTAGACATGTCTAAGATTTCACTCTCGCACGCCGTTAATGGTAAGTAATCCAAATCATTAAATTTACAATTGGGTAGGTTATAATCACCGCAAATTATAATATTGTGATTAGGGTGGTTAGATTTGAGTAGCTCGACATCTTCGCAATGATTTTTATACATTATTACATTAGAATTTGGTGGAATATATACACATCCGTTGATAGTTTTTTTGGATTTATCGTTTAACATTACAAAAATTTGCTCAACATCATTGTTTTTGTTTTTCAATAATTTAGATGAAATTTTTTTATTAACTGCTATCAGGACGCCTCCTCCTCTTGATTTAGAGCTGGTGTTCCGATTTCGGTCAACTCGGTAGATACTGTGGTTAGGTAGACCGAGCTCCGCTGAGTATATCGATGGTTCCAGCCAGGTCTCAGAGAGTATGATGATGTCCTGTGTGATGGTGGGTGCATTAGTTCTAAAGTCACTGAGTTTAGTCCGAAGTCCCCTGACGTTCTGGTAGAAGATGTAACGTGGCACGGTTATAAGTTTTTTGGTATATTGGTTATAATTTTAGGTCTATCGTTGATATATTTAATAATTAAATTATTTTCTCCCTTGCTTTTTCGATCCTCCAGCTCCTTCCACAAGTTTTGTACTTCTTGCCGTTGAAGCATTGTTAAGTCATTCTTGGTCTTGATAGTTACACTTCCATACGGTATTCCTTTTTTCTGTAGAATAGTTCTGGCTTGATGTTTATCGGACAGTTCGATCTTGATGGGGAGTGTTTTATTAGTATCCTTTTTGCCCAATCGATACACTTTAATTAGTGAGGTATCTACGTTATCAACATTGTTAAGAATATTCTTGACTTTATTCAGATCTTCACTCATTGTTGCAGTTTGAGAATTGCCCGAGCTTTCAGGAACATTGAACATTATTACATTTTTAGATCGCGATTTTCTCTCGTACCTAATATACTATGTGTTACTAATCCACCTCAAGTAAATGTCATTGAGTTCGCAGATTTAGTTTTTTTTATCGTCGAAAACATCCCGTCTGTTACTATATCAGGGGTCCTAGCATGGGCGATCGATAAGGATTGATATGATAACTTTCGGGAACTTCTCTTCGTTCCCTAGCGTGATTGCAGATCGCTAACGAATAAGTAACAGTTCACAATGACTGAGTGTTCTTAATATATTCGACGTCAAATGTTGTTTTACGTTAGCGATCTGCAGTTGTACTAGAGAACGATGAGAAGTTACCGAAAGTTATCCTATCAATCCTTATCGATTGCCCGTGCTAGGATCCCAGATCTTATTATTAAAAATCATTGTCAGCCATGGTACTAGTAATTTGCTAAAATGTTTGTTTTATTGTAGGTAAATATGTGGTGTTACGCTACGTGTACGACTACCATATTTATTGCCACCTTTCGTACTTGTTATCCTGTTAAACTTACATTCAACTAATAAAACGTAAAATTCCATATAAATGATGCTTTTAAAAAAAAAATAATAATAATGTGTAATCAAAAGTAATTTCGTAAATGCCCCCTTTCTCTATCTCTCAGTTCCATTCAAAAAACTTAAATTCAGCCCTCTTCTTTATGCCGAAAATCAAAGGAAAGTGATATAAATAACATAAATGTCCGATAACAAATATTATAATCAATAATTATCAGCCTGAAACACTCATCTACATTGAAAAAATCTTCCGAGAAAAGATACTGGCCGCCAACGGGACTGTTGGCGGCCAGTATCTTTTCTCGGAAGATTTTTTCAATGTAGATGAGTGTTTTAGGCTGATAATTATTGATTATAATATTTGTTATCTACCCTTTGTGCTTTGCATAATAATAAATCTTGTTTAAAAAACGTTAGTTTATCAATTAAAATGATAATTAACATAAATGTCGTTTCTTTGTAAAAAAACTTAGCAACACAAATATTTTATTTATAAATTAATAAAAAGGAGCATATTATATGTAAATAATATTAAAAATGCATTTCACCCAAAGCGACTTTATTTATCTCATTATATTTTTTATGCTACTGTAAGTTGTGCTCCTGTGAATGTGAATATAGGCAATTTACATAACGGGAAGACTATTATGCTTCCGTAAATTACGTACGGTAAGTTAGTATGTTTTTCAACCCCTTATATTTAATTGTTTATTTACTTATTGTTTCTTAACCCTTCTAATCACAGGAGACCCAAGTTGTCCCAAAACATCATATGCCGTTATAATAACAAGAGACCCAGGTTGTCCCAGAGCGACCGTGCATTATTAAAAGTTATATATCTCTCTTCCTGTCATGCGAATATTTGTGATTTCTTTTATGTTAGAGAGCCAAAGAAATAATGCTTCTCATTGTATTAGGATTATATGAGCTATGTTGTTGAGATATTTTACAAACCCGATCATAAGTGACGGTTTTATTTCGAGCCAATTTTTGACGTAACAAACATTTAATTTTAAAATAAAATTGTATGAAAGTGATAAAAAATGAGGTGACAGTTTTATTACAAATTTTGTTAAAAAAAGGAATCTGTATTTAAAATTTTAAGTTTATTCTATTTTAAGTACTTAAATTCCAATATTCGCAGGTATGTATTTTTTAGCTAATTTACATTTCCAATATCAAAATTTTAATATTTAGAAAAAAAAAAGTTGATTTCTAATAAACACATCGGAAAGATTATTTTATCTAGATTTTAGAACAATTTTTGTTTTTGCAAAAGGGTTAAAAAATAACCCATAAATAGGAAAATTTAAGATGCATGGCAAGAACCAGGAATTTTGCGTGCGAACCTTGACAGGCAAAAGGTTACAGATATTATTTTCTTATTATTCGAAGGGTTAACATGTTAGATATTATTGTATGCAATTCAATTTTTAACCCCACTAGGGCAAGCAAGTGTTGAGGTTTATAATTTTATAAAATAACTAGCGAGCACTCGGCACGTGTTGAATGACACTCAAATAAAGAAAATGTATTTTATTTTCGTTTGTTGAAATGCTTTTGGATGCAAAATATTTTTTATTTTTCTATCTGGCTTTTACACGAATAAATCAGAAGGTTTTCCGACGCGTTAGCTGGCCATGTACAGCTGTCCTGTACGTGGCCAGCTAACCGGTTTTCTAAATTTACCCACTGATAATCCCTTCCGTTACTTTGCCTGCTTAGTAATCCCTTCCTCTACCCCTCCCTCGTCTTCCACCCTTCCGTCAACTCTCCCCTGTGTGTCCTTTACCATTCGTCTCCATTACTGCCCTGGTTCTCCTCCCGCGTCACCTTCCCCTCCCGCATTCCCCTTCCACCATATTCGTCTTCACGCGAACCCCACCTCTCTCGCGGTTCCCTCCACCCTCCCGCGTTCCGCTTTCATCTTCCAACATCCCCCCTCCCGGATTCCCCTTTCCCTCACTCCTTTCCTCCATGCCTCTAAACTATATGAAATTGACACACATCTCACAGCTGTCCTATCAATCGTTCCCTCGACCCTTCCCTCGTCCCTCACTCCTCCTCAGTATGTCCTTTCCCATTCGACCTCGTTCCCGCTCCTTTCCTCCACCTCGTCCGCCTTCCTCGCCTCCCCTCTCTCGTTCCCCCTCCCGTGAACCTTCCTCTCCTTCGTTCCCCTTCCCTCTTCCCAGATTCTGAAGATTTATTTTTTATTTTGGGGAGGCTGGGGAAAAAATATGCATACAAATAAATAAAGATTATAAATTAAAAAATAAAATAAAATTAGTTTTCAGCTACAACAAAATCAATAATGTCGTATTTTTCAATCTTAGCACTCAAGCTGACTGAAAATTCACGGACCGTACTGCAATAGACATACAGCTGAGGCCCCCGGCGCGGGCGTTGCCCGGGATTTACGCAATGTTTTTCGAAATCAGATGTAGACATTAATTTGGGAGGCTTTATTGGATAACGAACACCTCTGCCGTAGGTCACCTCAAGTGGAATGATACTTTTAATGACTTAGCAGGGATGCCCTGGTTCATTTGGTGACGTGTGTCCAGGTCTGGGCGGCGGATGCGCCTGCCGAACAGCTACGTTGCGGGCCAGATCAGGAGAGGCAGGTTTGGGGAGACCCTTTGACGTTAATGTAAAAAAAGACAGTAATTTCCCTCTAACATTGAACGTCTAATGTTCAAAATTTCACGAAAAGAATCAAAAAACCTTAAGGGCTGAGAATTAGGGGATAGGGGTGTTTTTTCTAAATCCAATCTTTTGGTGTCACTTTCCAGTGACCTTTCTCTCATTTTGAAAGTCAATGGTGCAAAATTTCATCAATCTCGGAATAAAACTGTCGATTTTTATACAAATCAAATACACGCCTATAAAAATATTAATATGACAATAATAGAAGAGCATGTACGAGACGATGTATGAATGTGAACGAGGTAAGAAGTGTGTGCCAAGATCGAGTTGTTTGGCGGTCCGTCCTCTCTGCCTACCCCTGCAGGGAAAAAGCGTGATGGTTAGTTAGTTAGTTTATATGACACAATGAAAAAAATCGCCTTTATAAATTAAAAATAAATTATTATCATATTTGTAAAAAGTAATAAATTATTATCATGCAATAAAAACACATATATATTTGTTGTAGACCACTTTTATTTTATAAACACTCTACCGGTTTCAGAAGCACCCTTCCTTTGTCAGGGGAATATTATAACTGGAGAATGTTATAATATTCTCCTCCTCCGAAGGAAGGGTGCTGCTGAAACCGGTAGTGTCTATAAAATAAAAGTGGTCTACAACAAATTTATATGTGCTTTTATTGTAAATTGTTATCACTTTAATACATTATTTTAATTTTAACTGATAATAAATGATGTACTTTAAAAGATTTTTTTTTTTTTTTCTAAATCTCCATTATTTGGTTGAAGTCATTGATACGTGGAAGAAAGAAGATTTTTGGAGAATTATAATCAGTGGAAATTCAATTATAAGTAAATATAAACAAATTTAAGGTTACGTAATTTAAACTAAAAATATGTTTTAAATTGAGGACTAACTGGTTTCCGGCATGCGTTGCTATACCACTTAATAAATAAATTGTTTCTCCTTGCGTGTCCTTACCCATTTGTCCCGTTCACGTAATTTTGTCTGCTTGGCAGTCCCTTCTTCTACCCCTCCCTCGTTTCCCTCGAGTCTTCCGTCAAATCTCCCCTGTGTGTCCTTTACCATTTGTTCCCATTTCTGCCCCTCTTCCTCTCCCGTATCCCCTTTCCCTCACGCGTTCCCACTCCGCCTTCTCTCTCTTCTCCCTACTGCTTCCCTAGTCCCGCGAACCCCCTCCCGAGTCCCCCCCCCCCTCCCGCATTCCATACATTCAGTCCTAATACATTCAGTTTTCAAACTTTGCAATAAAAAATTGTATATATTTTTTTGCAATTTTTTTATTGCAATTTTTTTAATACAAATTTCATAATGCCATAGCTCACCAGCACATATAGAAACCTTCGCGGGCATGCTAAAAACAACTCACCAAATATTCCTCGTAATCTTTTGAATCTTCTTGAATGGTGTGGTAACGCATAGACAACTCATGTACTCATACATACCCAAGCAAACACATTTAGGTTTTTATATATTTAGATTCTACCTATTTACTTTGGGACAAGATCTATGTATCTATTTATAAAAACAATAACTAAATAAAAGATACTGAAAGCTATAAAATCACCTTGTTTTTGTCGATGGCATGCCGTCACGATATCATTATTTTATTAACATTATTTGCTACATAATATTTACGCCATATTTATTGCATATTCTGGCATACGCATGCCACAGACATAAGTTAGGTAATATTTATTATTGTTTTCAGTTTCTTCCACTTAATAATGGAGATTTAGAGAAGATTTTAAAAGATATAATTTATCTCATCGCTACTAAGTCGAAACTATACTCCAACCTTCCACATAATTTTAGTGGTTTAGGCGTGAAAGCGTAACAAACAAACTCACTCACTTTTGCATTTATAATATTGGTATGGACCAGATTTGGCCCCCGGCTTCGCTCGCGCCACTTGCCCTCCCCCCCCCCCCCCCCCAAAGTCAAAATTATATGATGGCACGTCTATGACCTCATTAAACATTTCTTTAGAAAAATGGCACGTCGATACGTAAAGGTTCGCCATCCCTGGACTAGGGCAATACTGAGAGAATCTTCCACTCTGGAACGTGCCGTAAATATGCCTTATATTATTTTTAAATTATTAAATTGTAAAATAACAAATCAATCATAAGAAATTTACTTGCGCACGCCAGAATTTAAACCCGTGAACTCCGGACCGCTAGTTGGGAGCCTTACCCTCAACGAGGTTGTTAGGCATCAAATAAAGATACCTAAGAGTGATAAGGTTATAGGTACCTACCTAACAACCTTAACCACGGAAACCGTCGTATAAGGCTAACTTCTGATTAGACAAGATAAGGTATAAGAAATCTCGCACTCTGAAAATAATATATACAGTAGGTATGTATCCTTCATATATAAAACAAAGTCGGGTTAGTTAAGCCATTTATAACTTGTGAACGCCTGGACCGATTTGTATGATATTTGATTTGTTAGATTTATCTCCGCCACGAATAGCAGAATAGCTATTAAAACATCGGAAAAATTTAGGAAAAAAAATTCTGAAGAAAATTCTTTTCCTCATTCATTTTGTATGGAACGAATTCTCATCTTTTGAAAGAGCTGCGGCAATATTGTGATAAATATAATATTGAATAGTGAGTGAATTCCAAAAAAATCAAAAACGTCAAAAGTCAATGCGCTGATTGTTTTGCTTTTGATCTTAAACATATGATGCTGCTCCTCTTTCTTACACACTAATTGTCAATAGTCGAAAATGATACAAACGATAAACGTATGTCTCCACCCCTCCAAAGGAAAAATACAATAATTATAATAAAAATCCCTCACACGTATAAGTAAAATGAAACGTAATTCCCGTAAGTAAGTGGAAAAGTAAGAAAACCACAAAAAATATAAATCCGTACACAACGCCATCTCTGATACTGACAAAAACAAAACACGGACAATTGCGCATTCATTGTGTAATTTTTAACTTAATAAAAAAACTGAATTTAATTCAGCTAATAAGTTAACACAGCCGTTATTGATTCTGAGGCGGTACGAAGTTCCCCGGGTCAGCTAGTTGATAATATTTTGCTTGTTTACTCGGTTTAAGGATAATGATTTATGAGGGTTTAAAGTTTAAAGAAATGTATCTTAGGTTAAGTTTGTACTTAAACTTCTTGTCCATTTTACTTGGCTTTTAATTAAATTATTCCTGGTCATTTTAAATGGACTCCTCTTCGCCATTTTCAAAGACAGTAAATAATGTAAAATTTGTTTTGATAGCTGTTGAGTTTTTGTTTATGAATATAACTTATACAAAGTTATTTATTTTGAATGCGCCTAATGCAAAACTTTGATATTTTGATCTACATACAGGGTGTAAGGGACGTACTTAACTTACTTTAACCAGTGATTCCTGACAATATTTGGAGTAAAAAATGTAATTGAAATTTTGGTCTTGCTTGGAAACTTTGAGTTACCTTTTTGATGACTTTTTTATTTTCAAAATCTATTTTCTTTATTATGTTTTTGTGTAAAAAAAACAACAATAAAAATGTCACCGGAGACCGAAATTTCATTTACAATTTTTACTCCAAATTAGGTCATTAGAAATTTCTAGAACAGTCTTCCGGAAAGTTCTAGAAATTCTTCCAGAAGGTTCCATAGAGCTCTCGAAAGTTCTGGAAGAAGTGGCGGCGTATGTCGTGGATGTCGTGAATGTTCGGGAATAGGGAATCGGGACATCATTGTGGAACATTCCAGAACACTCTCAGATGTCGTCCTGAGCGAAGCCAGGTAACCCAACTACTAGATATTAGTTCAACGGTATATATTAGGAAGATTGGTTATGTCACTGACTAATAAAATAACAGCTTTTAAAAATGAATTAAAAAAATATAAAAACAAAAAACGTATCAAGTAAACTAAACGTAAAATGAGGCAAACATATTAAAAAAGTAAGATTCTGACATTCTTACACTTAACTAGGTTTAAATTTGAAATTTAATATAAATGGATTTTATTCAATTCAATTTACTAAAAGCACAAACGAAGGATATAATATAAGCACAAAATTATGAAAAAATACAATAAAATAATAAGGTTTCTATGATACATATTTTATCGAATGTTACTACGATACTCCATTTCACAAGACGTTTCTCGTTATTCGAACTGTGAATCAATCGTAAACAATGGCAATGTTTTGAACAATTTAATACGAACTTTGGAGCTACGCATAAAACTACGATAGCGCCTTATCGCCCGTCCGGCGTGCATTGTCACTACACAAATAATGTCTGCAGAGAAACTGACGTAAATTCACGACTCCCATACAGTATACATTACGTATTGCTTCCTCTAGTAGCGCGCCCCGATTACCAGGCCGGTGTGCATCGCACCAACTCACTCAATATAAATAGGCCATATCGGTCGGGCGCCTTCATAATCATTCCGAATCCGAGTGAAGACCGTGTGCCGTGTTGTATCATAATACATTATACAAACTCTCGTTGCTATTGATGAAAACATCGAACAGTGAATTATAAACATTACCATGGATAAATCTATAGAAAGCTGCGGTTACTGCAAGGTTTGCTTGCGACGCCGGATCATGAAAGCTGTGGGACGCACCCCTGAGACAGCTTTAGAATGCGCTTACAAGCATATCTTGGATTCCTATTCTGCTGCTCTTAGCCCCAGACCAGGGACTTCACCGGGCGTGTTGGCCAACCCACCCTCATCCCCCGGAGAAAGTTGCAGCTCTAACTGTCGCTGGACCTCTTCAGGATCGTCTTCCAAACCAAGTTATGATGATATGAACTTCAGCGATGACGATGACTATTCTCACCACCTTTACAGGAAAAGGATCAAATTTGTGAAAAGAAAAAAAGTGTGAGCTGGCTGCCTGCATTCTCTACAAAAGTTATTGCGTTTCCTCTATCGGTGCATATGGAAGTTCCAGAAGGTTTCGTGTGTGGTTTACAAGCAAGTGTTATCTTCACGAAGATATTCGATGATCCCGAGCAGACCTTTGGCCGTCCCTCAAAAAGTGCTGGTCAAGTTTCGTCTGATAAAAAGATTATAATTTATGTACTTCTAATTTTTATTTGAAAAAGTAAGTCATCGCTTTCAGCCGGCTGAAATAATTCATGCGAATAGAATGCGATAAATTAATTAAGAATCTCTTGTTTTTTTAGGCCATTGCAATTAATAAAATGATTAACTGTTTGATATTATTAAATGTTGAAGTATTGTAACATAACTACATTTATACGTTGTGATAAATGTTGCCAAAGGTGAATAACACGCGACATGATCGTGACTATTTCAATTAGATTAAAATTGTATCTGAGATTAGTAAGTGTTAATTCTAATATTATATGTATTTTTTAAACATATTTATTTTCTTTGGTAACTACCATTTAAGTATTATTTACACTTTTTGAATAAAGATAGTATAAAATTATTTTTTTTGTATTTTATTTATATGGTTTTATTGTGTCGACGACATATATTTGGAGAACTCCAAATTGAATATTGACACTTTTTTATGCTTGCTTAAATATGTAAACAATCTACACAAAATATGTCAATACTAATTCATTACTAAGTATAATCCATTACTACTCACAAGGGTGTAACAGATAAAATTAATGTATATTATAAAAGAATATCCAAGAAAACGTGCGGCTCGAAAAAACTCAGCAATGAGTCCCGGTATGATCAAGGGAGTCATATGATGTGGTAGATCTCTATCCCCCTTACAGAATGACGGTTCCCGTTTTTACCTAAAGGGCTTGCTTTTGAAGATATAAGGGCTGGAAGTTTCACCCTCTTGAAATTTCTAGAACAGTCTTACGGAAAGTTCTAGAAGGTTCCATAGAGCTCTAGAAAGATCTGGAAAGAGTGGCGGAGTACGTCGTGGAATGTTCGGGAATAGGGAATCGGGAACATCATTGTGGAACATTCCAGAACACTCTCGAATGCTGTCCTGAGCGAAGCAGCTAGTACATTGCCTTTGAAGAGCAAAACTTCATCACAAGGGTACCTTCCCAAGAAGCCTTCCATTGACACACGATGTAACCTTATTCCTAATTCAGCTAAAGAGCTCTATTGAAGTTAATTTAGTGTTACAGAAGATGGACGTACTGTACCTACTATACAGAGCCCAAAAATTCTATAAAATAGTTCACAACTCGTCAGTGCGCCCTCCTATTGAGTTTGGTTGGCACATCTCAGCTGGAGTATCTAAATACCAACTAGAAAAAAATCTTAGGAACTGCGCTGTTATTGTTTTGCAGATATTTCAACGAAATGTGCTCCTACATTTATTCATGTAACATGTTAGACATACCCACGCATATGTTACGCATATCCAACAATATATTGCTAGCAGATTCTTCAAAAGTGAAGCTCCAGCTGCTAACCCTCTAAAAATCTCAAGTGTAATTAAATTTGGTAGCCCCAAAATTATTGATAAACCTATTTGATTCTGTGCATAGGAGGGGGGTATGTTCGACTAACAATACGTTGTTAACAGACCGATTGTCATCAGATCTCTTAAGCACAGACGCAATACAGACATTCTGAGTCCGTTCTGCAGTGGTTTTAGCCTGCTCTAAGGAGCCAGTATTATTGATCCCCAGTTTACCGATGCAAATGCGTGAAACTCGATGGATACCAACGGGACACTGTTGATTGAGTTCACGAGAACGGATCATTTCTTCAGCTCGTTTTTATATAAGTTGGTTCGTACGTGGAACGAGCTACCGGTATCTGTTATTCCTCTTTCATATAATTTCTTCAGGACCCGCGATAATGAATCCCTTCTTACGGTCCCTACTTTAACCCATCCACAACGCTGCCCAACCGGGTGGCGACATACTTCCAATGTCTTTACACTATGCGGAGAAGGGAGCTCTTGTGAGGTGTCACTTAAAAAAATAAAAATAATATGGGTGCAGTCCTTGTGCATGGTTTTCATGAAAACGGGTCATTTTTATGACTCGTTGTTGTTGTGTATGTAGTGTAAAAGCTCTACTTTGTATTGACACTGTGTTTCCTCCCTCCTAAAACCAGTCTCCCCTCCGTTTTTTTTAAAGTACCTTACACACTGCATTTCCTAAGATGAAACATTTGTAAAATATTCTCCTGTGCATTAATTTTGATGAACAAAAAAATAACAAAAACAATATGGTTATTTAATGATCAAAATAAATTTCTGTAATTGCTAATTGTTATCCACTATCTCCGCCTCTTACATTTGTATTCAAACCAGTAAAAAAAGTCCCGCTATAATCACTAATGAGAAGGTCTTATAATAAACAACAACATTGTATTAGAATGATGAAATACTTCTTTAGTTACAATAAGATGTTTGTTTACCTATACGATTTATAAATCAACGATACAAACGTAAATATTGCATAAGCTGTATTATGTAAGAGAGGAATGGCGAGTTGAGATTGGGCAAATGGGATTCCAATCGTTTCATCTACTGGGCTGTAGACCATAGGCAGGGTGATTTTGAAGTATATTTAAAAAAAGTCAAAACATCTTTAGCACCGTTGTGATTTTAAACTCGATGAAACGAAAAAACGACACTAAAAAGAGACAAATACATACGACTATACTATAGGATTTAGCCTGCGAGAGAATGAGATAATCGGTCTCCTCTTTGTGCGGTGCTTCGTAGCCTATCGGTTTCCACTTTTAAAAAAACTTTTTCCACTTGGAAAAAGTTTTCTGAAAGTTTCACTTTTACCGCGTGTGAACTGCACACAATTTTTTTGGAGTACCTACTTAAAGCTGCTTTACGCACGCTTGACTTGGGGAGTAAGCTGGTGAATGCGTGACGAGAGCGTTACGAAAAGTTTGACCGGGCGATGCGAACGGAAGTTGAGAGGGAGATATAAGTTAGTAATGATATAAAGAGAGAGAGTTACGTTTCGTATATTACCTGTAGGGGCAAGAAAGAGAGGTGCGAGCATACATTTTCTTTCTCTCTTTCTCTCATAGCCAATTACGTTTCGTATATCTAAGACACAGTGCAGGCCTATTGTCTGTATCACACTGTAGGAGCAAGAGAGAGAGCAGTGCACGGGCACATTTTCTTTCTCTCTTCTTTCCTAAGCTAGTAAAGTTTTACTTCAGTCGTGTGGTCTAAAGCACACTCGTATTTTTGTTTATTTATGTATTTTTATTGTTTTTTTACATTAAGCTCCAGACCGGAGGCTATGAGAAAAATCTTCCCATCTTTGGGGTTGCTGTGCGGTGGGTCTTTTCAAAGAAAGGATGAAGAGGGAAAGTAAAACGTTTGAGGGTCGGGCAGGAATCTGGGGGACAGTGGATCCAGGAATGACGGACAAATGAATCCATTCTTCCCACTGCGGATCCAGGCGATGACGATGAAAATATTTGTGTTTATTTATAATGTTTAAAGTCAGGAGTGAAGAGATGAATTTAAATATTATAAATAACCAAAAAATATTTTAAAATGACCCGTTATTAAATTTGATCCCTTTATAAATTACGCCCTATTAACCCCCCTCCGCACCCCCTTACCACTCCCGCCTAACCATTGAAATTTTTAAGTCTATTGTTGCAATTAATTTTATGTAAACCCTAACCCTAAATTGGCTTTTTAAACAATGAAAGTATTATAAACTAAGTATTTTATTAATTTGGAATAAAATTTTTAATTGCGTGGTAGCAATGATTTTGTTTAAAAATATGATATTACCCCATTTTTTATAAGTACTCCTAAACTTTGTATACATTTATTAATACAAATATATTATCTAACTGCTTCGAAAAAACGGTGTAGAGTGTTAGAATTTCGAATGTGAAGGGGATAAGCAAGAGTGGGCCTAAATAATGTCTAGCTGTTCAGATCTAGCATTTTATCACTGCTAGACAATTCTGGGTTTTTCGCCAGAGCGACAAGTGAACGAGAGTGTTTCTTCTTGTTACTGAAACTAACTAACATCAGATAAGTTTTTTAGATTTTCACGGCCAAAAGCATTTTCGTTATTTGTTTTGGGGTGTTATGCCGTGTTGCGCTACCTCCTTCTTTAGCCGACGTTTTGGACAGCGTTGCAGTGTCGATCATCAGGGCAGATCCGACAGATGTGCTAACAACACATCATTTCTCCTTTAGCGTAGGCAGAGTTTTTACATTAGCTCTACACAGGAGGCCCCGTGGAAAATAAAGATGCTGTGTGGAGGGTCTTAAAGAAAGGAGAGGAAGTTCTGGGAAGGAAAAACCTTTTTCACTTATTCTACCTATGTAATACTAACTTTTTATACTACCTTTATATTTTATATATTTTTTTAAGTCTATTTTTAACTTTGGGTTTTTACTTTAAAATATAGTATTTTGTTTTAATATTACCCACACTCAGGCAGTGCCTTAGTGGGTTTTCATTTCTTGTTCATACTATTTGTTATTATATATTATGTTATTATATACTATTTGCTACTATACATTATATGTACAAAGAAATGGGAATAAATAGTTTAAAAAAAAGTGTATTAGGGAGAGTAGAAATCTGGGGGTCAGTAAATCCACCCCCCCCCCCCACTGCGGTGCAAGGCGATGTTCCGAGAGAGTACGGCTGGAGAAGTCAAAGGGTCTCCCTCAACCATTTTCTCCCGATCCGGCCTGCCATGCAGCTGGTGGGCAGACCCCGGAAAAACCTCACCCCATGAACCCGGGCACCGGCTAAATCACCAAACGTAGCGAGCCACTAAGGGTGACCTATGGCAGAGGTGTTGGTGATCCAATAAATGGTTCCCGGGGCGGCGGTACCCATACCCACCTGATAAATGGCCCTCCATAGTGCCATGCTTTCCTGGGCTTCCCCCACTCCATCTTCCATTCACTTACTCACCCCTTTATAAATCTACGAAGTTGCTAAAATGAAGAGTCATCTTACTAATTGGAAGTGCAGTGGCTCTGAACTCAAAGTCAAAACTCATCACCGTTCACCGAAACATACTTTTATTACAGAGCATTACTTCTTTCGCAGTTTAATTAGTATAGATAAACTTCAAGATAACATTAGCAGTTTAAATAAACAGCCGAAGACTTTATGTCAGCATTACGTCCTATTCAAATAGTAAATTACAATCATTTTTACATGCAGATAAAATAATAATTGCATACGCATGCATTTATTAAGCACGTGACGAACTTCATTATCTAACCGGTTGCATATTTGCATTTTTAGGCTGGGCATATGCTGAGACGCATGCCGCGCAGAGCAGTGAGCTTTGTATTGTATGAACGTGTATGAACTGACATACGGTGCGGAGCAGACACGTGTGGCACAAACACTTGTCTGCCCTGCCCTGCAGCGAGTTGTGACCGTGGCGTAGATTCTACGCGACACGTGCGCAGGCGGGCAATATTTCCCTATGAAAATCACGTTTCTCAGGTATTTGCAAGTCTGTTTGAAAGGCTATAAATCATTTGTATATTATAATTTTTTTATTAGAGCAACTCTCTTTTTATTATAAGTTTTCTAAGTTGTTCCCAGCAATGTACTAAATCATTAAGAAGATGACACTAATAATAATCTAAACGAAAATATGAAAGAGACCACAAAAAAATAAAAAGATAAAGGTCGCAACTGGAACGCGAACCCTAAACCTCTCGTTTTACCAGGACAAACACCTTATAATTATTATATCTTCTACTATTTTTTCCACATTATTGGCAGCTACCTTTATCATTGAAAACATTTGTTCGAAGAACTGGTTTGAAACCTATATAGTGTCTCGGATAAATATATCCGATTTTATTTATACGGAATACCTATTTACCATTGAAGAAGAAAATAACACTAATAATGTAAACGAAATTATGATCGAGAACGAGACACAGAAAAAAAAGATAACGGTCGCCATTGGGACATGAACGCAGAACCTCTCGTCTTATTGAGACAAACGCCTTACCTCTTATTTAAACGTTTTATTAGTCAATCTCATAATATAAAATCTCTCCCAGTTGCGACTTTTTATTTTTGTGTGACTTGTTCTCTTTCACGTTTTCGTTTATTAGTGTTATTTTCTTCTTCAATTGTAAATTATTAATTTCAAAGACAGCATCGGACTCGGAATCACAGGCGATAATCGGTGGGAAGATAATATTTCTATCCAGCGTTTTTTTTTTAAACGAGTGTTCTTTAGATTTGACCACACGACTGAAGTAAAACTTCACTAACTTATAAAAGAAGAGAGCTGCTCTATCTTGTTCCTACAGTGATACAGACAATAGGCCTGCACTGTGTCGATATACGAAACGTAACTGGCTATGAGAGAAAGAGAGAAAGAAATGTACGCTCGCACCTCTCTCTCTTGTCCCTACAGTAAATACGAAACGTAACTCGCACTCTTTCTATCTTCACTAACTCATATCTCCCTCTCAACTTCCGTTCGTCTCCCTCGATCATACTTTCGTAACGCTCTTGTCAGGCATTCACCAGCTCACTCCCCAAGTCAAGCGTGCGTAATGAAGTTTTACTTCAAAAGGAAAATGCCGGAACTCGCATTTTGTGTAGATTAAAAATTAATTACTGATCGTAAATTAAATAATTATTTTTAAAGCGCATACATATCTGAGAGTTAGTTTCTACTTTTGTTCAATTCTCGAATAACAAATCGTCTTGACTTGACTTTTCTTGCTGTAAGTTTCATATATATGTTCCTGAATGCCTCTGAAAATCCACAGATCACCGTAGGTAGTATTCGGAAGCCTAAAAAATTCCATGTGATGGATCTGGATAAACAGAAGATCCCATGATGTTCTTTTCAAGGAGACTCTACATGTAATAATTAAATTCATCTGCAAAAACCTACAGGCGTGTACATACTATTCAGATTTTATCAAATACAACAGTTAAAATCTGATTGAAATGTTTTTTGAACTTGACAATTTTAATGATAATTATTATGTACAACTTTTTTATTTTTAATTAACATTTAAAACAATTGAAAGTCGTCGAACATAGGTGTCGGAAAAGCACAGTCTATAAAACCAAGAATAAACATTTTAACACTAGAAGTGCCTTCCATACTAAATCGCCTGAAATCATAGATCTCCATCCCATTTGAATTCCGAAAACACAGTTTTGTATAGAAATATAGGCCCAAATTTGACATACAATTAGATTACGAAACACGCCCACAAGTCATCTTTTGTGTTATTTATTTTATTTAAACTAGCATAGGGCTTTTACGTATAATGAAGTGTATATTTTTAAAATTACTATGAAAATAAAGAGTTGAAAAAATACCGGTAATATAGGTTATTCTTTATTCTATGGTTGAAACACCATCCTATCATTTTTTTACTTTTACTAGATAATTTATTTTACACAATGGGAATTTTTATAAATTGCCAGGTTATTCGTGATCCGGTAATATTTCTCTCCTTTTTTTAAGAAAAAAAGTTAGGTATTTTATCAGAATATTGTAGAAAGTAATCATATTGTATTCATGTAAAAGACAATATAAAAAGATTATTTTAACTTTCGAGAGTAATAAATTTCGTGTAATTTGATTGTGATAATTAACCTTTTGCTGGATTTATGGCCGTAAGTCAAATGATATGCTATCGCACATTGTTTTTTGTTTGTTTTATCAGTTTAATTGATTCAATATGATATCCAAAAAATATATTTAGGTTCACAATACCTACGTGATTTAAGCTGTGTATTCATATTGTGTGCTTCTCACATTTTAATAATAATAATATTTACTTACTTACTTGATAAAAAATATCAAATTTTATACGGTACCAGCAGTTACTACCAGGCTTCTAACTAGTTTCAACAGTCTTCCTTTGAAATTTAGTTAATAAATTTTGAACAACAAGATCAACAAATTAACGACTTGCTTTAATTTTTTATAATCATATAAAATAGCACAGCCAGTGATGGAATTTTTTCGCAGGAGTATTGTATGTTCGCCTGTTGTCAGCTTGATTCCTAGACCGTTCATTGAGAAGATTTTGCTTTAGCAGCGTTCTAATAATTAGTTAGTGCAACATTTTTTTGTATGATGCCGCACAATAATCTCTAACCGGATACAGCGGAATTATGGCATCCCCAAATTAGGTGACGTGAGGTTGATGGACGCAAAGGGTTAGTTGTTGTACGAAAAGTGACCAGTTATTTAAACATAAATAAAGCAATTTTAAACAGAAAAAATACATTATCATAATTCTAAGGAGGTTATAGTTTTTTTTATAAATATAATAGATTGCTGTGAAATTATTTGTTTGTAGGACTGTGTATGTAGATATATTTGATAAGAGAATCAATGAATGCATTGTAGAAAATAAATCTATTTTAATAAATGGGCCACTTGCATGACTTTTTTTCAGGTTCGCGCAGTTTTTTAAGATATTCAGTATTTTTTATCGTGTATTCTAAGGTAAGGTGATCTTTATCAACTTTCAAACTTTGAACAGACATCTTCTTATAGATATTATAAAGGCGAAAGTTTGTATGGATTTGTGTTCGTTACTCTTTCACGCAATAAATACCGAATGGAATTAAAAAAATATTTCACTAATCGAACGCTACATTATTTGCTATAGCTAATAGGTTATATACATTGGTAATCTCTTTCGTTATGAATAAGCTTTGGCGTTATGAAATTATTTATTATACTTTTATTGGCAAAGCGTGTTGCTAAGTAAATGTTTGACGTTGGCTGTCATTTTGTTATTTGTTTAGGTTACTGTGGAGATTTATTTGATAGCAAAAATTCAAATACGAGTATTCTCATATGAACATTTAGTGTAAAAATATAAAATAGGTACTAATCTACATTTTGACCTACTACATACTATGAATTCGAAACGGCGCGTATTTAATCTACCAGCGGATATAGATGTGTTTAACATAACTATAACATGTTTTAAAAAAATTATGTATTGTTAGTTGTAAGAAAATTGTACCATAATTGGACTAACCTGTCTGTCGTACAATTATAAAAAAAAAATATATATATATTTTTGGAAGGAGTGGGGGGAGTGGAGTGGAGTGGGGGGGGGGAGGCAAAAGCAAGTAAATATATATTTCTAAAAGCCGGTGGCCTACTCTTGAGTTATGGCTTTTTCCATCTAAAATAGATAAACTCAATTAGGAGATGTCTTCCCTTTGATGGCCTACCTAAGAAATAATTCAATTTAATCCAGTCCGTTTTCAATGGCTGCGCCTGCGGCGAGTATGTTTTTTGGTGATTCTAGGTATTTTTATAATATATAACCCCGCTTCTAAGGGATCGTCTTCATTGGCTTCGATGCCCCGAAAGAATAGAGTTCAAGATCTGCTTAAAGAATGACGCCAGTCTATATATCGGAACTATGTGTCCGACAAAACCTAAGTGATAGACAGCTTACTCTAAGGTTAGCAGATCTAGATGTTACTAATCTTTTTATCGAACTTTCTACCTAGGTCAAATCGAGCCGTTTACGCCCGCTAATTTGGAATAAACTTCCCTCAGCTCTTACTTATATCCAGAATTTGGCGGAATTTAAACGGGCTTTAAAAACAAAATTATTAAAAAAATCATACCATTCACGAATCTTAACTTCTTTCAATATACGGTAATAAACCATATTCTCGGTAGTTGTTTGGTTTTGGTTTCGACGTAAGCACTGTACTTTTATGTTTAATGTCCATTTAGAATCTTTCTTATTTCTATTGTTCGTTTTTATTATTGTTTTATATTGTATTTTAGTTTTAATGTTCTTGTTTTGTTCTGTGGTATAACAGTACCTACTGTTATTATTAATTATGTTATCTTGGTATTGCTCTGTATATACTGCACATTGTTAGTTTAGTTTCATATTATTTTATCAATATTTCGACTGTAGGATTATTTTAAAGTTTATTATAGTTATAAGCGCACTTGAAGTAAAATAACACAACACTGCGCTATACAAATGTTATGTTATTAATATAATAATTATTAATATGTGTATAATTTTTTGCTGTCTCGGATCTCGATGAAGACTCTTCAAATATTGGAAAAATGCTAGAAAATCATCCTTACTTTTGATTCTCAATTTCTTGCAATTTAATAGGTAAATAATTATTACAATGATTAAACACTCTTAATGTATTAAAAAACAGTAACATACCAACATATTTTAAATTTCGACGTATATTCGAGTATTTGGTGTGTGAGACACACATTTTGTGCAACTAAACCGCTTGGCGTGTAGTTTACAAATGAAGGTTAAACAACTTGGAAAAGTTAACATAAATATTTCTTCTTCAATCCTTGCAAATCCACTTTGTGGCGCCATTTTTAGTAAAATGAAAACAAATCACTTTGTAAAACATTACTGTTGCAGGGTATTTATATAAGAAAAAAGTCTTTAGGCGTTGTTCAGTTTATTTATCTTATATAGGGTTCACGTTCAAACACTTGGATAGATAATTTTGATCAAATAAGTGATTTATTTTGAATAACAGATCACTTTGTATAAACCACTATATTATAAACAATATCTACATGTTTCGATAACAATGTTATCTTCATCAGGATATGTTAATATTATTAGATTTGTTAATATTAACATATCCTGACGAAGATAACATTGTTATCGAAACATGTAGATATTGTTTATAATATAGTGGTTTATACAAAGTGATCTGTTATTCATTATATAATTAATGATGCCACAAAGAAATTTTGCGAAGTTTGAAGAAGATTTATTTTCATTTTATTATAAATAATTTGTAATTAATTGAGACAATTTTAGCGACTGGTAGTTCTTAGTCGAAGTACAATTCAGTTAAAAAATATGATAATTTGACCGAAGCGGATAGGGTCCCATTATTTCAGTGGTAGAGCACACCGCCTCAGCAAGGCTAAGGTCCTGGTTTCGATTCCTAGATTTGACCGTATTTTTTTCTGATTTATCTGTTTCAGATTTTCTACTGGTGGTCGCTAATATTATCTCCGTTAAATACATATTACAATTTGAGGTTTTATTCAAAGTTAAAAATAAAATAAAGTAAATAATTTCGTATCAGTTTTTAGTATTTCAACCATAAATTTCACTTTATTTACAATATTATTTGATCAATATTATCTATATTATATATCTATTATTAAATCCAAATCAATACATCTGCTAAAATCATGGTCACAAATTATTATAGAAAAAGGGGTTGATTTTGTACCATTTCCTTATTTTCAGTAGAAAAATCTTGTCACGAATGATATCGTGACACTAGAGGGGATTGACAGTAAATCTGTAGTTTGTATGATGTAAGACAATTGATGGCTTTTTTAAAAAATCAATCACAGGATGAGGTAATTTCAAGGGAGAAAGCCCTATTTTTGCTGTTGTAATATGCTGCTTGGTAGTCCAATATTGGTGGTGGCTGGTCTTCCAATTGATGGCACAAGGGATTGTTAACATTCACTTTTATGTATGGTATTTTTTACGAATTTTAAGCGAGATTTCCAGAGAGAGATGGGATCGATTTCACGACAATTTTCGACTGACTTAAAATGTGGGTAATTTAAATTTTGTGCAATAATATTGTGCGTGTGTGCCAAGTAAGTAGTCATCTTCTTCTTTTTATACTAGGTAGGGCCTTTCATGGAAGGACAAGGACAAAAGGAGATGAATGCAAGCATAAAAATAGCAAAGCAAGGAATTTTGGAAAATGGGTTTTAGTTTATAAGATGTTTCAGAACATAAAAAATCTATTTATCTATTTTTCTAACTAAGCCATTAAAATCGTCTTCAAGTGGATCACTATCCAAAAAATGTTTTACTGATTGTAAATATACATTCGTCACAGTTGTCGGGTTATCTTTAGCTACAGAAGCGTTTCATGTTGCTTTTTTATAGCGTGCATATTTCCTATATCTTCATGAATTGACTATTAGAAATTCGATGACATTTTGACCTCTACAAGGATAAGTTATTCTTCTGCTACTATAAATACTACACCATAGTTTGATAATGTTAAAGGCATTGACACTTTGAGAGTTCATTAAGATAATTTGAACGATTATCATATTTTTGTTAAAGGTTAGAGAATATATAATTCATGTTATGGTATGATGTACTGTACCTACTCTTACTTGATGGAAAAATGAATGATACATTTAATTTTGTATGATTTTTTTTTTACTTTTCAAAATTATCTCACATAGCTAAATTGCTTTATTGCAATTTAAATGCTGATTTAGAAAAATCTCCACTTTCTTTATTAATGATGCAGGTCTCTTATAAATGCCAAAAATAATAAAATTATCATAAGAGTATATACCAGTGACATTTAAAAATAATACCTGTTACACTGCTAAAATCAAAATATTATTTCAAATTAATAAATTACTTTGTTTTTACCACTATTATTGATTATAAAAAAAACGACACGTTTCGTAAGCAAAGTTTACTTCATCAGGGTTCTAATAATACATACTATTATTTAACAATATAATTTAACAAATATAATTTAAAATATATTATTTAACCAAATGGCTGTTAGATACAGAAGATTGATTACTGAAACCCTTCTATTGCTAATTGGAATTCGCATTAGGAATTATAATATTTTTTTGAATACCTCATATATCTATTTAGTACTTATATCTATACTATCGATGTGACTGTTCATTTGTACTTGTTTTTGAAGTGAACAATTTTTAGCTCCGTTAGCGATTTAAAATTTGGATGAAACGGAAATGCGTAACAAAAATGAATTATTTGACGGTCCTCGGTTCTAATATAATGTGGTAAATTTACGACTACACGCGGGCCTCCAACAGCGCCGTGGTATGAAGCGCCTGACTCTAAGCGCCCAGAGAGACAACCAGCGAACGGAGGTTTGAAACCTACCAAATCCAAAAAAAATGAAATTTTTATTTTTGTAAAATCAATATCCAATCTTCAAACCACTTAAAAATAAACAGGCAAAAGAAAAGAAAGCAACTTTCTAGTTTAACTTCTACTTTCTATTCTGATTAATAATTTGATTCAGTTTTCTTAATACGAACTACTTCTGCCCATTAACCTCAAATTAACATTATATATTGTTACGATACGCCCTTGAAGCAAGTAAATACTAGATTCGAGAACGCAGCTGTCCACACAACAAACCCTCTCCCCGCCCCGTTTCCTGTTTCTCCTTGCCTCTCCCCCGTGCCCTGCCACTCGGCATTCCCGCTGCGCTCGCCAGACGAGATCTGAGCGCCTTTGCGAACGGACGCGGCACACTTGTAGCCGGCGGACCCAATTCAATGGGGCCGCGATGTATTATTGAAATACCTTTGTGTAGAATCAGCCTTTTGCCGCACCATAGTTCGGTCTATTTAGACTACGAAAGTGCCTGATGAAGCTGCCACATGAGACGAGGTTCCTGCCAACCTACATGTAAGCTGTATCTTGATTTCCTCCTTTAAATGTTGTCCGTAATCAGTGAAATGTAGGGCCCCCGCGGAAATCACCACTCGGAGAGTTTCGTTTTGAGAGAGAGGCAGTGAGAGTTAAACACTTTAGCTAGGTTTGTGTAATTTGCATTTCTTGTAATTGAATTGTACTGTAGAAACCTATGTATGTGTTTGAGTTTACAATACATGTCTTAATGATTTAACTTTGTTATTATTCTGCTACGGCGGGAGGATTGTTGACCAGTGTGGATCCCGTGGGTCACCGGAAGATGGAGAGAAATTCCATAGCTTTGAGCTGCCCACCCCCTGAATAGAGAGTACCATAGTCCCGCTGAGAGCTAGCCAGGGACGTGTTTGGGCCCTGGTGTTGGTTTAGAAGCCGACATCGAGGCACCCTAACAACTGACGCCCGAACGTGGGGTTGGAATTTTTTTTTCTCTATCCCGGTCGCTTTGCGGGACCCTTGTTTGTCGAAATCCTTCCCGCATAACAACTGTTTTGTAAACATTAATTATGCCTTGTTATTCTACAGTGAATCCTGTGAAAAAACCACAGAAACCAATGTGTAAATTAGATCCATAACAGATCTGATTGTAATTATGAATTAAATCGCATTTGAAACAACGGCCATTTTGAATACCCGAAGCGCCAGCCTTTGTCCGCGAATCTGATTGCGCACGCGTCACCAAACAGCGAGCGCGTAGTAACAGCGATTCGCGCCAAATCTAACGGCCAATGTTGCGCGCAAATGCCTTGAATCGCGCCAAATCCCAACGGAACCGTCGAAATGAATAACTGACTGTTGCTAGGCAGCGTTTTAAATCCAAACCGTTTTTTTATGACTGAACCGGGATACCAACGGAAATCATTATTATAAATTTGATTCTGGAACCCCAGTTATTTTGCGAATTCCTTAATGAAAATTTCGGACTTACGTATTTTTATTATTTCTGCACAATATACCAATTGGCCCACTTGTGTCTGTCAAATTAGTACAACTTAATGTTTCTCCAAATGGACAAAATAATGACTTTCTTTCCCCATTATACATTATAGGTACTGTTTTTTTTCAGCATAAGTGAAAGTGAATTGTGTTTTTTCCCTTACATAAGTGAAAAGTGGAATAATAATAAAGCCAATGACTGATTCCATGAATAAATAAAATAATTTTAATATGGTTGGATGCAATAAACCCCATATTCAGTCATTTTCATCCGGAAGTTTGTCCTTTATTTGCCAGAAAAGTGCCTTTTGTGAACTTTAGTGCCTTTCTCAGTGCTAAGTGATTTGTGAAAATAAAAAACCTGTTTTCTAAAGGTCAGTCCTGGCAAAATTTTTCTAAAATAAATAAATACTTGTGAATTTCACAGTTTTCTCAAAAGTGGTCAGTGAAATACAAAAACCTTTACCACTAAGGTCTTTCCACGCAAAATTTTTTCTCGTCTGCCTCCCTTTGACAAGAATTCTGGTGTCTTGTATACCAAATTGTAATATGGAATCTCTGTAACCATATTTTGAAGTGACAACAGTGATCACCAAGTGAAAAGTGCCTCACAAAAAATTAATTTTGCGCTTTCTAAAAGAAACCCCTGGCCAATTTTTTTTTTCTTCTCCTCACCACCCAGGAAACTCACAATGGAGGACAAGCAAGCTATTACACCATCCAACTTGGGTACCATTCCCAATGTGCATAGTTTATCCAAAGCCCACTTACAAGCTGCTTTAAGGGATAGAGGACTCTCGCCATCAAGCAAATCTAAATCTACATTGAAGGCATATGCACTTTTATTCAACAAAAAGTACATTAGGAGAATAAATCTCGCCCCCTCCAACGAAAATAATTCACGTTCGGCTACGCAAGTTTTGGATAATCTTGACAAAGAACCTACGCCGCATGTAATGATAAAACAGGACGTCGCACCCATCTTGACACAAGATAAAACTTACGATTTATCCTCTTGGAAAGTCAAATATAATGGCGTCTCCGATGTGCTGGATTTCATTGACCGTATTGAAGAAACGGCTACAATCAAAAATATCCCATTCGAGATTCTACGGAGAAACTTTATAGAACTCATCTCCCCAGAAATTATTCCGTGGCACCGCATCCAAAAGACTAAATGCAAAGATTGGAATAAACTCAGAGCTGCCCTAATCTCTAGCTTTGGAAAAAAGGAGGCCCAGCACCGGATCAAACTATCTCTACTATCTATTAAACAACTAGTAGATGAACCTGTGGCTACATTCATAGAAAGGGCTGAGTCCATCAACATCAAGCTTTCACATCCTGTTCCGGAAGCTGAACTATTACCAGTCATAACTGATGGCCTTTTAAGCAAATACGAGAACATCATCACCTCACAGAAAATTACATCCCTGGCCCAGCTAAACGAAGTCTGTCTCCTCCTGGAATCATACCAGGACAGGAAGAACATAAAGAATGTGTCAAATAATGTGGCTGTGCCAAGCCGTTCGTCTGGTTTAAAGCCAGAATTCGACAACAAAAAAGTGTGCTCCTTTTGCAAAAAAGTAGGCCACCTGGACGCTACTTGTTTCAAGCAAGCAAGACTTCTGGAATCCAAGGAACCCCGAACCTCCAAGAGACACCACTCTAGGGACCGCTCTCCTCCACGCGACGAACTGCGCAACATTTTCAAGAAATCAAGGCACAATGCAGAAAGGTTACAAAACCCAAGCGATGTCAGACCTCAGGTGGATTTCTCCAAGCCCCCACCAAATTTCTACATGAAGAGGCCAAAAAACTAAATAATAACCTCTCAGGCACCCATTCTGAACCAAGGTCTAAAGAATGGATTGATTGGTTATCACACATTAAGTATTTTAACCAGGCCTTAAATGTTTCCTCGGTTTGTTGCAAACAAGCTAAAGATGGGAGACCCTATGCTCTTTTCTCTGTTAACAATGTGCCCTTTTCCGGATTACTTGATAGCGGTGCATCTGTCAGCTGTCTTGGCAACAATGCTCACCTGCCTTTTGTTAACAGCGATTTTAAAATTTCGCCACAAACAACACACCTGACGACTGCGGATAATGTTTCCCAGCCGGTCATCGGTACCCTCGCACTGCCAATTAATTGTAACAATAAAATAATTACAATCAATTTTCTAATAGTGCCCTCTATATCCCAGAATTTCATCCTTGGCGTTGACTTCTGGAAGGCTTTTAACGTTGCTCCCCAAGTATTTAATACTCTTGACGAAACCTCCACTGCTGCTCAAATTAGTGAGATCCGCACAATAATACCTCACGAAAATTTAAGCACGAACCAAGCTCTCCAACTAAAGGAAATGGTCAATAAATTCGAATCAATATCTTTCGAAAAATGTGGATTGGGTTTGAAAAATTTGGTAGAACACCACATTAAAACCAATGGCCCACCCATAAAGCAACGTTATTACAACTTAGCCCCCCAAAAGCTTAAACTTTTGGAAAAAGAACTTGATGAAATGTTAAAAATGGGTGTGGTGGTTCCCAGCAGAAGTGCATGGACCAACCCAACTCTTTTGGTTTCTAAAAAAGATGGCTCCGCACGTTTCTGTCTCGACAGTAGACGTTTAAATTCTTGTACGGAAGCTGACGCATACCCCTTACCTTACGTCCACGCGACCTTAGACAAACTGCGCAACGCCAAGTTCATCTCCTCTGTTGACCTAAGCAAAGCTTTTTGGCAAATACCTTTGGACGCAGAATCGTGTGAAAAAACTGCTTTCGTTATACCTGGTAGGGGAATGTTCCATTTTAAAAGATTACCCTTTGGTCTAAAGAACAGCCCCGCCGAATTACAAAGACTGATGGACAAACTCTTCGGTCCTGAAGTCGATAACAGCCTGTTTTGTTACCTTGACGACCTCATCATCGTCAGCGACACCTTTGAAAAACACCTATTAATGTTGGAAAAGGTTTTTCAACAACTCAAGTTCGCTGGTTTAACCATCAACTTGAAGAAGTCTGAATTCTGTAAGTCCCGTTTACGTTATTTGGGATTCATTGTCGACGAAAAAGGTCTAAGAACAGACCCCACTAAGGTGGAAGCCATGGCAAATTATCCCCGACCCAAAAACGCGAAGGAAGTCAAAGGTTTCCTTGGACTTGCAGGTTACTACAGGAGATTCATCAAAGACTTTTCCACAATTGCAGCCCCCTTAAATAAAATCACCGGCACCCGTAAAGGTGTCAGCAACTTCCGATGGTCTGCTGAAACTGAAGAAGCGTTTACAACTTTAAAAAATGCCCTTCAAAAAGCCCCCGTTCTGAATTGCCCGGATTTTGCACTCTCTTTTACCCTCCACACGGATGCCTCCAACGTAGGAATCGGTGGAGTCCTAACTCAAGAATTCCCAGATGGCGAACACCCTGTAGCGTATTTTTCCCGTACATTAAATAAACACGAGAAAAACTACGGAATTACCGAAAAGGAGTTATTGGCTGTATTGGATTCTGTTCACCATTTCCGCGGTTACATAGACGGTAGCAAATTTACTGTAGTCACAGACCATAGTAGTTTGAAATGGCTGATCTCTTTAAGTAATCCCTCCGGTAGACTCGCTCGTTGGGCCTCCCGTTTGTCTCAATTCAATTTTGATGTTGTACACCGTAAAGGCGCGGACAATATTGTTCCTGACGCTCTTTCAAGAATTGAATTGGCTTCATTAAATGTTGACACAATTGCCCCCCCTCCATCTACAAAAGATGAATGGTACTTGAAAATCTTCGAAGGTTGTAAAAATAATCAACAAAAGTTTCCTAATTTTATCATAAAAGAAGGACAACTATACCGTAATTGCAAGGTACCACTATCCATCCTCGAAGATTACTCTTGGAAACTTGTCGTTCCCCTCGAAGGAAGAGAACAAATAATAATTGACAATCATAGTGCTCCCGACTCTATACACCCAGGAACTTTCAAGACGTATAAAAAGATTTCCTTGAAGTATTACTGGCCTGGTCTTTTCAAACAAATTCGCAATTACATCTCTAAATGTGAAACTTGTAAAGCCTATAAACATAGCACGGCAGCACCTGCCGGCCTAATGGGTAACCCCAAACGTGCCGACAGACCCCTACAGTCATTGTCAATGGACCTCGTCGGACCTTTTCCTCGAAGTTATGCCGGACACATGCACATACTTAGTGTAGTGGATGTTTTCACCAAATTCTGTTGGATCTTCCCTTTAAAAAGAGCCAATGCGTCCGCCATCATCAAACTTCTGGAAAAACACATTTTTATACCTTACGGAACACCCAGAACCGTAATTGTTGATAACGGAAAACAGTTTATTGCCCAGGAATTCAAAGAATTTCTTGCCAAATACGGAATCAAGGACATTTATTATAACACCTTGTACACTCCCCAAAATAACACTGTCGAACGTTACAACCAAACAATCAACACAGCTCTAGCTATTCTAGTTGATAAAGATCAACGCACTTGGTGTAAAAACCTAGATAAAATTCAGGCCGCTATGAACAACACTGTTAATCTGGCCACTGGTTACACACCTTTCTTCTTAAAACACGGTATGGAACAAGTCGTCCATGGTTCTCTACATAGGGACACAAACTTTCCTACGTCATCTGCCACCACAAGCAACCCTACCGCAGACTATGCCCATCGCTTGGAAGAACTGTCGGCCATTTACAGTGAAGTCACTGATGCTTTGCTCCTGGCTCACCAAAAGAGTGCGGACAGATATAACTTACGTAGAAAACATGTCACCTTCAATACAGGAGACATAGTTTGGAGAAAGAACAACACACTTTCCCAAGGAGCCATGTATTTCTCTGCTAAGCTGGCACCACGTTTCGTGAAGGCCAAAGTCCTAAGGAAAATATCAGACCTAGTGTACTCCTTGTCTGACTCATCTGGAAAGCACATTGGTAATTACCACATTAAGGACATTGTAAAGTCTGGAAGTGAGGAGTCAAGTAAAACTGCCCCCACTATCTCAGCAAACGTAAAATGATCCAGTATGTATCACATTTTTTTTGTAAGCTTACAGAGTCTTACTACGTCAGGCGTGTAATGTGTCAATCACATGCCCATCGTTTCGTTAATGAAACAAGTTGTAAATTATTTTGTAAATTAATGCGTACTCTCCTTGAAGTCACTTTCAAATGTTGTTTTTGCACTGTTTTTTTCTTTCCCTCACGGCAATTTTTTTTCTTTATTTTTTTTCACCTGTTCTAAAACTGATCACTTTGGAACGGAGACACTTTTTGAGTTTCAATGTTTGGGAAGTCGCGAGCCCATTTATTGTCTCAACACATACACTATGCAATGTTCATGCCATGTCATACCCTACCGTGTCATGTAATTTTGTAATTTTTCTCCTATTTTTTTGTTGCATTTTTGTCGTGTGGAAAGGAACTTTCTCACCTGTTTATTTTGTTCATGTAAAGTAGTTGACAATTGCCCATCGGCGTGTCGTTCTAGAAGTCGGGTTTTGTAAATTCCAAAGTGTTAAATTCCGACTCAGAACCAGTTAACTTTTTTTTACAATTTTTTCCTTTCATTTTGTTCATCATGAGTTGTAAAACCTTCCGAGGTATCTCTAGCATGAAAATCAAACAGTGGTTACTTACATAGTCGCCCCTCGTGTATACAAGTTTTTTTCAATTTTTTTCTCTTAAATTAAAAATTGATGGCGTCCTACCCAAATTCATGCTCATGTACCCAAACTGGATATCGATACGTCCATTTTGGAACTCGTATTTATAAAACCAATGATTGGTCTTTATAACCCTGTATATAAATCAATTTGGCTCGTTTCAACTAAAGTACGTAAAACCGAATCATCCGGTCTTTGGTTGTTATAACAAAGCCACTCTTTTTTGTTATTTTTTTTTGCTTGTACGTTACGTATGTCTTATATGACACGTTTCAACCCTACGAGACAGGTTAATAAAACCTTATGGTCATCCTGATTTTGGAATTCACAACTTTTAGGTGTCCATTTAACCAAGTATTTGCAACCCAAATTGCACATAACCTGGTATGTTTGTAACTGCACAAAGGGTATGTAAAACCGTAATTGGTCCCTTTTCTTTGGTCTTCCTCACTGCAGGTTGCCACAACAGACAGTATGTAAAACCATTATAGGTCTGTTTTTGTTTTAAATACTTGGTGTAAGTAGAATTATACTCTGCCATCACCCTTGTATTTTGTAACACATGAAGTAGCATCAAATTGTCTATCTTCTCTATCGTACGCTCTTGGGCTACGGAGTTAGTTAATCTAACGAATCTTTATAAAATGTGTTAAAACGAGCATCGTTAACGTTTATTGTGTTGTATTTAAACGTAACCCACCGTTATAGGAGAGATCCTTAGAACATCCACCGTCATAGGAGAGATCCTTAGAACATCCACCGTTATAGGAGGGATCCTTAAAATACCTGCCACGATACGAGAAGTTCGTCATAATCACTTTTGCTCATAGCTAAACGTTATTGAGTTGGTCGTGTGACATATTTGTCATGAGCACCGTTTTGTACAATCTGTTTTGGTCGTGTGTCATTCATTTGTCATGAGTACCACCCTTTCTGTACAATCTATTTTGGTCGTGTGTCATTAATTTGTCATGAGTACCGCTTTTGTATTTTGGTCGTGTGTCATTAATTTGTCATGAGTACCGCTCTTGTATTTTGGTCGTGTGTCATTAATTTGTCATGAGTACCGCTTGTATGTATAATTGTGTACAACCCTTGTACGCCATACGTGAAGACGTTAAAACACTTACCATGATTCGTGCGAACGACATAATATCGGCCTTGCCATCTTCTTTAAGAGGCATTGTATAAACTCTTGACTTCTGTCTATAATTGAGTTTTATCCTGTATGTACTTACATGTTTTTGTACACTATACGTGGAGACGTTAAAACACTTACCATGAGTCGTGCGAACGAAATAATATCAAACCTTCTGTGTGCGATCTACGAAACGTAGTCCACAACCCTTTGTTGTCATTCAACGCCAATGCCCGTGGACCTCCTGTTTTTTACTTCTTTGCAAAAAGGAAAGAAGCCCAGGAATATCTACTATCCCAAAAGGACTAGTTTGTAGCTTCACTGCTAACTATGGGGCATAGTGCTGTGGGAGTTAATCGATTGAGCACAAAACCACCCAACTCGTTGTCTGGGGAACGGATAAGAAAACCCCCCAGGTTTGTGAAATTGGAGCAAGGGTCTGTCTTTTCTCACAATCACGCAGAAGTTTTTTTAAAAATGACCCCTAATCTTTTGCCCAATACACGCAAAAGATTAGCCTCTTTAATAATGTGTATTCAAATTTCTCCTCATCCTTTTAACAATTGTAAAGAGTCAGGAAATCTGCTGGTTGATCATGTTTCATTCTCACATGGAGTTTGAAGTGGAAATTAGTCCAGTCTCTAGCAAGTTTCGTCACTCAACTCCTTTCCTTTTCCTTTCCTTTCTCCTCACCATCATGTTCTCAGGTATATGTTATGAAGAGGAAAATCTGTTGTTGACCATAATTCGCCCTCACTGGGAGTGCGAATCGGTAAATTGACCAATTATCAGCAGGCTTTCTCCCTCACTCTCTGCATATGTCTCACCTTTTGTTCTCGTTCTCAATTTTACGAAACACATTCATGAATGTTGGATATGTACGATATGCACTTGGCGTACCGTCTGTCTCCTTTTGACAACCTTTATTCATGAATTGGTTTCTCTGCTTTTACCGTGACTCATTCACGACTTCTTTGTCTTGTTCGTTGAAATTCTACAAAAATGTTACCACCTTTATGTTAACATAGGCCATGGAAGGCCGGTTGTTTTTTAACCAAGACATATTGTCACTCGGCAAACGCCAAGTCATTCTGGTAAAGGAAAATGTTCATGTAATCACAATTTAGTTAGAAAACTCTCTCTTCGTCACTCTCTGGGTCGGTGGTTAAAACTTCGTTTATTTCATTATCTGGACACATTTTGTTTCTCTCCAAACCTTTTCTTCATTGGTCCCTAGGCAGGTAAACTTCAAGAATTTTGCTCTAATAATAATTTCTCCCGGATTAAAAAGAAGCCCAGGCGGATGTCATCACCAACAGCCAAGCTGAGCTCCACTTCCTGACAGCACGCGCTGTGGTTACTAGGTCCCTCCTGCTGCAATTTTTCTACGCATTTGTTCCTGAAAGCACAGACCATACCGCCCATATGTATGTTGTTTTGTCGTGCCACAGCAAGTTGAGTTGTCCCACTATACATTATGACACTCTGAACCACCTTTTGGGCACGCTAGCTCCTAGGTTTGTTCTTACTCTTGCTATCAATGCCAACCATGTCGTCTCTTGCGCTGTCATGCAGTGACGCATATATCGTCATGTGTAAACCATCATTACCTTGACCTCCAGTGTTCGCTGAATGCGTACCAATACAAGTTATGTTGAGCTACATTATGCTTCAATAACCATTATATACGATCCGTGTTTACCTTAATAACACTTTAGGATTCGTACTGGCATGTCTGCAGACACTGGATTCTCCTCTTCAATGACCTCTGTAACCATAGTCGCGGCACAGCAACCACAGTCTCCACTTCATGAACTTCGACGTCTTCGACAAAACCAAGTGTTTTCTAAGGCCCAAGTGTACTTCTGAGTGTTATCTCAAAGGGGTCTGATTACAGTGATAATGTAATCCTTAGAATCTGTGAAACCACGTCCTCCTCTTCGAAATTCTCCGAAACCAAACAAATCCACGCTTCGCAAACTTAGCTCCCAGACCAATGAAACCTTAGAATCACACAGGCATTTTTGTTCTTGTTTTTTGTTCTTCGATTGTACAAATATGAATTGTTATTTTTCAATTGCATAACCATGTATTGTTATTTTGTTCAATTGCATAACCATGTATTGTCATCTTTCAATTGCATAATCTTGTATGTTGTTTCACACCATGTACTTTCACCAAAACTGTTCTTTTCCAAACATTGTATGTACCCCTCACCCATTCCCTACAAACATTGTGACCTAAACTATAACATAAATTGCATGTTCTAGCTAGGCATCTCTCAAGCAACGAATCTCTCAAAAACCCCAATGGAAGTTTAAGAGGATTTTTTTATCCTACAGCTCCATTGCCACGTCGCTTTTTTTCCGAGCGCGGGGGGAAGTGTTACGATACGCCCTTGAAGCAAGTAAATACTAGATTCGAGAACGCAGCTGTCCACACAACAAACCCTCTCCCCGCCCCGTTTCCTGTTTCTCCTTGCCTCTCCCCCGTGCCCTGCCACTCGGCATTCCCGCTGCGCTCGCCAGACGAGATCTGAGCGCCTTTGCGAACGGACGCGGCACACTTGTAGCCGGCGGACCCAATTCAATGGGGCCGCGATGTATTATTGAAATACCTTTGTGTAGAATCAGCCTTTTGCCGCACCATAGTTCGGTCTATTTAGACTACGAAAGTGCCTGATGAAGCTGCCACATGAGACGAGGTTCCTGCCAACCTACATGTAAGCTGTATCTTGATTTCCTCCTTTAAATGTTGTCCGTAATCAGTGAAATGTAGGGCCCCCGCGGAAATCACCACTCGGAGAGTTTCGTTTTGAGAGAGAGGCAGTGAGAGTTAAACACTTTAGCTAGGTTTGTGTAATTTGCATTTCTTGTAATTGAATTGTACTGTAGAAACCTATGTATGTGTTTGAGTTTACAATACATGTCTTAATGATTTAACTTTGTTATTATTCTGCTACGGCGGGAGGATTGTTGACCAGTGTGGATCCCGTGGGTCACCGGAAGATGGAGAGAAATTCCATAGCTTTGAGCTGCCCACCCCCTGAATAGAGAGTACCATAGTCCCGCTGAGAGCTAGCCAGGGACGTGTTTGGGCCCTGGTGTTGGTTTAGAAGCCGACATCGAGGCACCCTAACAATATATTTTTTAAAGAAAGACAAACATTCCCGGGTTACGAATAACCCAACAATGTTTGAAAATCTCCTACTACCACCACAGAAAGCCGAAAATGTTGCCTGTGTTTTGATGGAGGATTTAGCCATCTGAGGAATCGAACACGCGACGCCCGGTGGGACCCAAACGTGATACCCACTCAGCCACTGACCGGTCAATTGATAGTACTTTTACATTAGCTCCACATAGGAGGCCCGGAGGAAAATAATTTTCCTCTGGGCCTATGTCATTTTTGGGGATGCCGTGTGGAGGGTTTTTTTAAGGAAAGGAAGGAGAGGAATTTCTGGAAAAGAAGACAGAAGTATATGGGGTGGATAGGAATCTGGGGGTCAGTGTGTCCAGGTGTGACGGACGTATGCATCAAGAGAGTCCGACCCGAGAGATCAACAGGTTCCCTCATCCAGCCTCTCCCGATCTAGCCCGCCACACAATAGGTATACAAACGCATCCACTCCTAATTAGCCTAAGCTAAGTCTGCAAAGTACCTAATTTATTTATTTTATTAAAAAAATATAATCTAAGCTCGAAGGCAATTAACTAGGTCTGGAAATGGAGTGCTTAGAATGGATGATAAAAATAATATAGTTATTGAGTGGCGTGCACACGGAGCGTCCTTCCAACGAGATATCGAACATCTACGATGAAGAAAATGTCTGAAATTAAATCATTGGAAAAAGAAACAATAAAAAGACAGAGAAAGGTTAAATATTCATCTGTTTTCTGAAACTCTTCAAATGCGTGTACATGCGTGTACATGCAGTGGCGTAGCTAGCATGGGTAGCACCCGGTGCGGATAACGTGGTAACGCAAGAACTAGTAAACCTAAAACTAGATTTTGGATACCGTTCTACCTAATTTTGAAGAAAATCACAATGTACGAAAGAAATGATAATGACACAGGTGACAAGCAAGGAATATTTCAGAGGAATCCCCAACCGAGCTAGTAACGCAAACAAAACAACTGAATTTTTAGGGAATCCCCGACCGACCGAATTCACTAATTCGAGACAATCAATAGGTAACAATCCACTTCAGGATTTCACGTCAATCACAATGTACGGATGAAATAAGAAAGACTCAGTTGGCAAGCAAAAAATATTTCAGGGGAATCCCAAACGAGCAATAGCTAGAGCTAGAAACAAAAATAAAACAACAGAATATTTGGGGAATCCCAAGCATGGATCTAGACATATTGTACATGCGTAAAATATTTTTGTGGTTTTATTTTCCTAAGTTTTGTTCACGGTTGGGTGCCACCCCCCCCCCCCCCGGTGCGGGGTGCTACCGCCGCCTCCCCTAGCAACGCCACTGCGTACATGTATACCTATTTGCATACTGCATGTGAGGTTTTCCACCCAATATCTCAAGGACAAGCGCATCGAATGATGTTATTGAGAGTGACCCAGAAACAAACAATCTTGTTTTTTTTCAATCTGGGACTTTTTAATAAACAAAGAACTGAGTTGGAGCAGTACCGGATTTGGGGGAATATAGAGGGGGCAGGAGCCTCTAGCGGTACATAATATAGGGGACGGCAAAATTAATCCCGCATTTTATAAACCTTTACTTGAAATTAAAAAATATACATGTTTATTGGTTGTGGGTGACAAAATTCATCCTAAAATCCCATAAAAAAATACCTCGATACATCTCTGTTTCGGAGTGCGTCAATTTTGAACACTGCGTTATTTTCGGGTCAAATGCCTAAGACGGCGCCACATCGTTAACTTATAATCGTAATTACACTATCGTTTCTCGATAAAACTGTGGCTAACTTTCATACTACATGCGTTTGCCGACGGTATGGATCAGTACTCCTAACAAAACATGTTTTCTCATAAAATGCTTGGAAACATGATATAAATATTTTACTATCTAAATATGACGAGTTATATTTTTAAAGCAAGCGTGTCGCGTGTAAATATGTAGTATCATAAACAAATCGCGACTCTCTCATTTTCTAAAAAATAAAACACTGCATTGACTGATTACATATGTGTGAGGGATATGTCACTACAGATAACTTCATATAGAATACATTATAGGTAGGAACTAACAATAATAATATTTATTTTATGTTGTCTCCATCCGCTCCATCGTCACGTACGTGTTAGATAGCTACAAGGCTTCATGACGCGTGTTTTCTTCTCAATCTAAGATTTCAAAACAGGCAGTGATAACAGTGTCGAGCCCCCTATAGCTGACGAGATGTGCAACTGGCTTAAAATAATTAAAATATACGTGTGTAGAATTTTCTATTGAGAATTCGGAAGTGCTAGAAAAACCTTTAATAATCTTTTTAAATATTTTTTTTAATAATTACAATAAAATATCTTTGTTAGCACCTCTTTATTAAATAGGGTGTTTTTTTGGAGGTTTATTTTTAAACTGGCAACATTGTTTCTACAGAACAGACTGTCAATTTAACAGTTAACGGTTTTTTTTAAACATGAATACCGCACAAGAGTCCCAATTGCTCCCGTCTGGAGCCAGTGGGAATATGGTATCGTGATGTGAGGCTGAAGTTAGTGGGAAGGGGAAGGAGATAGGGAAGAGGAAGGTGAGGAAGTACCTGGCTATTCAGATCTGGTCACCAAACACGGCTAAAGCCATTTCATGCAACGTTTCAATTCTGAATGGTGGTCGCAACCGGGATCCTGTTGTACACGGATTTGTAACACCAATTCCCTTCCCAAACCCGTGTTCAGTACGAGGCATCCTCAAAATGTGACTTACACCAGGGCGATACTGAGAGTATCTTCCCCTCTGGATTTCCACCAAGTTGATTTGATTTGTAGTCAGTACGTTTTGCCATTTCACCATGAATAGACTGACGTCAGCACAGCGCTTGCAAATTGTGCAAATTTTGAAAAATTGTGCAAAACACGGCGGGTGCCACCATTAATTTATTGCGGGAAACATTTGGTAAGCGCCACGGACGTACAAAATACATGGACTTGCCCTAAGCGATAAAAGGCGTATTATTTCCCCCTCCCATTGGAACCATTTTTCGGAACCGGCTGGGATTGCGAGAGCCACGCGTCAATCTAAAAAATGTGACGTCATCATTCGTGTCCGGACCAGTGTCGAGCTCTCATCGTAAATAACACGGTAAAAATGGTGGCTTGTGCTATAAATACGTGTAAACATAGAATAGAAAAAGAAAATAAACCCAATTGTGGTATTACATTCCATAAGCAAGCATTATTTTACACTATTTTAAGCTAATTCAGATCACATAATATGATCGTTTTTGAACATACACCATAAATATACCAAACCACCCATACATACACTATCACTCCGAGATACATGGCGTGTGCCCGTATCTGTTTACTGGGGTAAGTAAATTATGAAACATTTGTAAAAGTGTACTAACTAACTACAGGAGCAAAATATTGGATTCAACCTTATAGGCGACCTTACTTTGACGTATTTGAACTTCAAATTTGTTCATTGCGTGGCGAGCAATTTGCGCTCCCATGTAAAAAGGTCTATTCTTTCAAAAGCAGAGTTTACTTTTAAGAACTAAATGATGATTTTATAGTGCGAGATGCCTATATACTGTCAGATTGAGTTTTGGCGAATCGCGTATCACCAAAGCCATCTTCCTGCCCTTCGTCCCGCTGTAGTTGGCTTCTACCCCTCACCTTTATGTTCTGGTCTATCAATATTCATATGTCTATGGGTAAGCGCATAATTTAACGTAATGGACATGTGAACTGGCCTCCACGATCGTGTGATCTCACACCATTAGATTACTTTCTTTGGAGGTATGTGAAGTCACTAGTCTATGTCTATGCTGATAAACCAGAGATGTTGAACCATTTGGAAGTCAACATTCACCGTGTTATTGCCGATATATGGCCCCAGTTGCTCGAAAAAATTGGACTTCACGATTGCGCTTCATCCGAGTTAGCCGTGGCGCTCATATGCCCGAAATCATACTTAAACAAAATGGCATCAAATTATTATCTATTAAATAAAGCCAATATCATGGACATTACCATTATTTTAATGTGTTCTTTTAATTTTTAATTTTTATACCTCTAAAAAATCACCATTTATATCTTTAATATATTAACCGACCGGTTTCGGTTTAACCTGAACCTTCATCAGGGATGTTTAAAAACGTATTAAGTACATTGTAGCGATATAGAGTATTTGAAGGTAACATAGAAGAGAGAGAGAACATCACTTGTTAATTAAAAATATATTTTTTAAACATAAAAAAAATAAATAAAAAAAAAACAATTTGTAAACGGTTAGATTTGTCAAATAGCCCGATTTTATACATATTTACCTTCCCCGTATCTACTTTTACCCCTTCTCTGTTACGTACCCCTCCCCCCCCCCTTGTTGATGTCCCCTCTCCCTCTTCTATTTTATCTTTAAATAAACTGTAACTCTATAATTTATTTAATATGTTTTTATGCATCCCTGATGAAGGTTCAGGTTGAACCGAAACCGGTTGGTTAGTATACCTATCAAATGTTTACATATAATAAAGTGGTATTTAAAGAAATGTACTTTATTGTAATTATTATAATTATGAATACTCACAAAGTATTTCACATTTTCATGTGAAATTTATTGTGAATTTAAAAACAGAACGTTTTTTTCAGATAAATCAACTCAAAATTCAGATCAGTCTTGAAACACAATACTTCCCTAAGATGTCTAATTTATCTTTTTTAGCAATACAAATACCAAATAGGTTATAGTAAATTTATTTTTAACTAAGGGTTTCCGGGAACCCTTGGAAAACCGCTGGATTCATGGGCCCCCAGCATGTACCTTTGCTTTCCACTTAGCACCACGACAGTGCGTGAGCTTCGCAGATATGCGTACCAATGAAAATTAAATAAATAAATTAAGAAACAAACGAGACCAAGTTGATATGAAATGGTGAAAGAACGAGGAAATGATTTATGTGTTTTGGTTTGCTATATGCATATTATCAGTTTTATTAATGTTATTATCTGTAGTAAATATAATATAAACATCATATTAATAGCGATAGTAAAGTAGGTTATTTGACCTCCATGCAAACACATGCCTAAGTCAACGTGGAGATATTTTTTAATCGATAAATTTAATGACTTATAATAATTATCAAAATTATAAAAACAGTTCTTTTTAAAACAAGTTCTGCTGTGTAACGAGTATTACGCTAGACAGCTGTTTCACCTTTTGAAGGCATTATCGAACTGTGGTAAAGTTACTTATAGACAATTTCCAAAAAATTTCTCGTAGTATAAAAACCAAAGATATTGAAATATAAGGAGATGTGCCATCCGCCGTTTTTACTAGGTGAGACTCCGCTTCTGGGTGTCGTCGGTGTTGTTTACCAATTAACGAATAAACTAAATTAACGAATAATTAACGAATAAACTAAACGAACGCTAAACTAAATGAACGAATTCTTTCCGCATTCAAACTATATTATTAACCAATAATAACGCACACCTTCAAAAAATCAAGAAAATGAACAAATTCTTTTTGTATGCAAACTACGCTCATTAGGCTGTAGTTCGGCGACAGTCGCGCGGACATCATAACATATCTCTTTTGTATTTGAATATCTTTGATAAAAACCATTGAGGTTAATGAAAATAAAAGCAAGAAGTAGTAAGTCGGTAACGATGTAGAAATAATATAAATATATCTTTTATAAGTGGCCTAACCACAGTTTGATAATGCTTCCAGAAGGCGAAAAAGCTGTCCCGCACACAACAGAACTGGTTTATAATAAACTGTTGAATAATAATATTATTATTTTAAATACATGTACGATGACGAAAGATTTTTTAAATATTTATATTGAGGGATCAGTAGGATTTATCGGACCAGTTAGGATTTCATCAGAGCCGAACCCTCTAATATGAAAATATCTGGATTCAGTGAAATATTTTCCCATTATGTTTCTGGTGGATTGACGTATTGTTCTTGTATTGTTTTGTATTTATTATACTTATATGGTGCATTGCGTGAATTTACTAGATAATCATTTGTGGAAAAGTGTGTGGAAGGGTTTAGTCTTTCATTTGGGAAAGGGGGGGGGGGGGGGGTTCGATCCTGGGAGGGGCAAGAGAGAAACGAGGAAGGGGGTTGGAAAATTAATGTTGGAAATGTTTTTTTGGGTCCTCTACTTACCACAAATTATTATTTCCATTACATTCATAAAAAACGCTGAAGCAACTAGTACTATTGACTCTTTTCCTACGCAATACTAAAGCCGATTGGTGAGGGGGGGGGGGGGGGGGTTGAACCCCCTGAACTCTTCCTCATAAACGCCTTTGATTTTGCCCAAGACCTTTGTCATGTTTGGGGATGATGTTGGGTGGTGGGTGATTTTTTTTTGGGGTGGGATGGAGTTAAGTCTTGATGAGACCCATTTTGTCAAAATAATGAAACAACACTACAGCAGTAGGTAAATCAATATTCACAATAGTCGTAAAATCGACCCGTTCCCCTTCGGGAACTAAAGTATATAAAAAAAAAATGGTTGTAATTGTAATTCAGTCACAATGTTAATTCCGAGACTACTTAAAATACTATCTATCTAAAAATGTCACTAAACACTAACATACCAATGGTTAAAAAAGTCAGGAGATTTTTTAAATATGTTATTTATTTATTTATCCGTATACTTATACTTAATACTTATATAATACGTCACGTATACTTTCGTGACAAAGGCCGAAAACGCTTGTTACTTTATAGCGTGGTCTGGCAGAACCGCAAGTAAAAATAGCCTATTATACGAGTATAATAAAGTAATATTTAATTTAATTAAATGAAGACAATTTAAGCGAAAGTCAATCGTAAATCTAGAAACAGAAAAATTATAAAAAGATATTGGCACCTCTGGGACTCGAACCCAGGAGTAATATTTTATTATTTCAGCTATTTACTTGCAACGAATCTTAAGAAAAAACTGACAAAGTGAAGAAGCAGAGGAAGGTCACCATTGCGCTGGAGTACCTAACCAATAATCACTTGCGTCTGGTACTTCGGCGTCCACAGCTCTCTATGCAGCGCAGGACTGCGAGAAATGAAAGAGCCTTGTCCACCATGTAAATTGGAATAGGGGTCACGATCCCCAGCAACGAGGAACCTACTTGAGAAGAAAAATTATAATATGGGTAGAAATTATTTACCTACACGATATCAAACCATTTTTAAAAGATTATTTTGCTACCATTGCTGCCATCTATCGTCTAGTTAGCCAACATTATTTCAGATCTGAAGCGCTTATAAACTGTAAAACTAATCAATTAAAAACAACTGATTAGTCTTGCCGAATGATTGAGAGATGGTATTACAGCGCGTGTAATTAATGATTGTAACAAACAAATGGTTCTATGATTTTTATTACGCATTTCCCGAGGAGATAATTTCACTTACTCAACCCCTTGGGAGTATCATAGAAGTACCCACTACCCCTAATATAATTAAATATTAATAATAACTAGCAATTTAAAACCCGCTTCACAGATTTTTGCTGCTAGACCCTGCGGGCGGCTTTTAGTTCGGCTTCACCCAGTTTGAGTGTAGGTAACCTTTTTATAAATCCGATAAGAACTGGTTCAAAAAATAGACAGTTCCTCGGATCCACTCATCCACTGTGACCGAGACAAAGTAACCGTGACAGGCAATGACGCCATATGTAATGTAATGCAATCTCTCCATGTCCGGAAAGATACTTTCATTCTAAAAATCCAGAGAACTTATACTTAGGGAAGAGACGTCCACATGCGAGTTGCTGACGGAAGTGGCAACATCTTTTGACGAATTATTGAACTCGAAACCGAATAACAACGGTAGCTTTGCTTGAAATTTCACGTACACGGATGTTTATATGGTGCGGCGAGTAAGACGCGGCGGTAGACATGCGTTCGAAGCCGGATTCTTAAATTCAACCACGCAGACGCTACGGTATTAATACTGTTCGATACACATAATATACATTCCAACAAACAACAAAAATACTATCATAATATAAGCCAAATTTGTAAAAAAATATATTGTCCGACCGAACTTTCGGTTTCGGTTTCGGCCTTGTTTCGGCCAAAAAACGAGTTTCGGCTTAGTTTCGTGGGTGATCGGGCATGTTCGGTGCACTGAACTGCGAGCCACAAAGTGTCATTTTGCTGCGTCCGCGCTCATAGTCGTTTCGGGACTTGATTCGTGTGAAAACTCTATTTATTTTCATGTATAACTTGCATTTTAAACATATTTTGTTATTGTAGGTAGGTAGGTAGGCAGTGGCGGACTAAGGGGGGGGCGGGGGGGGGCGGCCCGCCCCGGGCCCCCGGTCCTGGGGGGCCACAAACGCCTCCATGTTCCCTTGATCAAATTATAAACAAGGCTGTAAGGCACCACTGTAAAAAACAAATTGTATTTTTTTAATTTCATTTTGTGATTGATGCACTTGTTAAGAATGCACTCACCTAATTTTTTAAAAATAAATTCGAAAAATTGACGGAGATACAACATTTAACGTGAAACCGTTTGAAACAGTTTGTATGTTGAATTATCCTTCAGAAATACTTTGGATGCGTTTTATTTTTGAATTAATTTTATTTTCAATTTTTATGGTAAATTTTCTTCGTTCATAAAAAAAATGGAAGTGGGCCATTTATAAAACAATCCCTACGTAGGGTCATAGTCGAGGCTGGCTTAAACATGTCGGGGCCCCTAGGCAATGCACGTCTTGGGGCCCCTTTTCCAGAAGGGGGCCCCTAGGCAGTTGCCTATACGTCTTATGGATAATACGAAATATAATAAATTTTATTTTTGATTTTTTATGGTAAATTTTCATCGTTAATAAAAATTTAAAAAAATTAAAGGGGGCCATTTATAAAACAATCTCTTCGTAGGGTCAAGGTCAGGGCCAGATTAAACATGTCGGGGGCCCTAGGCAATGCACATCTCGAGGCCCCTACTCAATGTGGGGCCCCTAGGTAGTGGCCTACACTTCTTTATATATGGACAATAGGGTCCTGCCAGGGCCGGCTTAAACATGTCGGGGCCCCCAGGAAATGCACGTCTCGGAGCCGCTGTATCCCAGGGGCCCCTACCCGATGCGGGGCCCCGGGTTTATATATATTTTTAAATTTCAATTTCCGAGTTAACAATGCTCTCACCAAATATTTTTTACAACATTTTATGTGAAACCGTTTGAAACTATGTATGTTGAATTATCCTTCAGCAAAACTTGCAATGCGTTTTTCTCGAAACTTTTTTTACTCGTTTTTCAACCTGGTTGACAACATATTAAAAAAAACTATACATCCGCCTGTGTGTATTTTTATTCCATTTGCATGTACCAAAGTGTCTATGGCACCACGTAGGGGAATTTTCATATAAAAAAAAATAAAAAATGGCGGACCAGCGAATTTTATATTCGATTTTTTATGGAAAATTTTCAGCTTTCTTAAAAAAAATAGAAGGAGGCCCTTTATAAAAAAATATCCCTGTGTGGGTGCCATAGTGACTGGGTTAGCCGCCGCTACCCAAATTTCTACCGATTTATTACATATCTCCCTTAAACATTCGATGTTTTTAAGCTCTTAAAAAAATATATGTTATTTTTTAAGATAACATCTAGACGCAGTCCACACCGAAACGCAAATTATATGAAATTCCCTCGATAGAAAAAAATCGCAAAGTTTGCTCCTAAAATTATTATAAATATGTTTGTTTCAGTTATTTTACAAGTTATAGTTGTGAAAAAATTCACAATGTTTCTTTAAATAATACCTAAGACGCCTTCCACGAGATTTTTGCTCTATTTTAAACTAGTCATGTTTTATTAAACATTTTTACAAAGTTCGCATGGATTTTATCGCTTAAATAATAGCGCGCTCCTCTAATGCGCCGCTCTTGAGCGCGGATGCGGCGCCTTAAGACTTGGTGGATGCAAATCGGATGTATAGTTTTTCTAATATGTTGTCGACCAGGTTGAAAAAGTAGTTTCGAGAAAAATGCGTTAAAAGTTTTTCTGAAGGTTAATTCAACATACAAACTATTTAATTTTTTTTTTAATTTCCTTAAAACCTGTGATAGCATTATTAACAAATGCATTTTTAGAAAATGTAATACATTAATAAATTAGGTACTTCAACTTTTTATACTAGGGGGGGGGGGGGGGGGGGGGGGGCATCATTCCGCCTTGCCGCCCCGGGCCTCTGACGGGCTTAGTCCGCCACTGTAGGTAGGTACTTTTTAATTGAATTATATTTTAGTTCACTAAAAAGAGTGTCATACAATGATACAATATGACCAAAGTTTAGAAGAAATTATTTTGTTCTTAAAAAGAAAGCTTTTCATTTAGTTTGAAAGAAAACGCTTCTTTATTTCATACATTCAGTATTATTTGCATTATAAATATTTTTTATTATAGGTAGGTAGGTACTTTTTAATTTTAATTATATTATTGTAGTTCATTAAAAATAGTATTATTTGCATTAAACATATTTTGTTATTGTAGGCAGGTAGGTACTTTTAAATTTTATTTATATTTATAGTTTTAAAAAGAGTGCCATACAATACGACCAAAGTTTAAAAGAAATTATTTGGTTATGTGGTTAGATACGAAGTGTTTGTTTTAATTGTATAAGAAATTATTTTGTTCTTAAGATGAAAGAGTATTTTTTGTTTAGTGTACCTAAACAAATTATGTTTAAAAAAAGTAAAAAAAATTCTACCCTTTATTTTATGTTATTTGATAATAATTTTCAAATATGTAATACTTTCTATTTCTTTTTTTAATAATATTTACGAAGCGATTTACGATTACGATTTCAGAAAGCATAAATAAATTTATTTGAAATAGGGAGTGATAATTGTGCTATGTTTATTTTTAGTTCAAATATCAGAGACTGAATGATTTACAATGATTGACAATTTTTTTCCACGGAAACATGACCTTATATGGAAGTTTCGGTTTCGGTTTCGGTTTTGGCCGAACCTGAGACAGAAGCCGAAACTCACTTTCGGTTTCGGCCGTAAAAACTAGTTTCGGTCGGACGCTAAAAAAAGCTTTCACACAAAGCTTATTTTATCATAAATCGAGTCCAATGAATTGGAAATCTTAAATCAACATACGTAATGTAATGAGTAACGAATGAAAATTACCTACTCACAGCGCGTACGTCATCTGTATAAGTCTCTTCTCTCTCATCTCTTTCTTCTCACACGTCTTATATGAAAACGAAAAAGGCAGACAATATTAGAACCTTGACTTCACCTACGATCTCTCTCTGGGACTACTATAGTATAAAATTATTATTGACGAAATAATAATAATAAATAAGAAAATATTCAATGCTATGTGTTAATGTACAGAAAAATAGAATATGTGTACAGAAAAATAGAATGTGTACAGAAAAATAGATGAGCGTGAGGGGTTTTAGTTAGCGACCGATCGAAGGTTCGGTTTCGGCAGAAAATGTGCCGAACCTTCGGCAGCGCCGAAACTCTGCGTACGTGAATTATCTTCGTGAGTTCGTGGCTCGTGTGTCACCCGCTATCAATGAATTTTGTGATTATTATCGCAATTAAAATTAAAATATTCAATTAATGAGGTCCCTCCTTTACCATGTGAGTGTTGATTATGGACAAATTTTTGATGCAAGAGGTACGAGGCATATCCAGAAAGTAAGTGTATTGTGAACATAACGGGCTGTGTTTTTTGTTTTTTGGGGGTTGGCGATACTGAGTGGTAGAAAGAGGTCTTCTGACCAGAATGAGCATCGCAGGAACGTGGTAGTATGTAAACTCACGTTATAGTATCCAGTTGCGTGAAAGATGTCGGCAAAAAATCCCGCCAAGTGCTGATATCCGCTTTTTACTCACAGAACACCTACAAGAAAAAAAGGTGAGGATTTTTAAGCTCTATTGTGACTGGAGATGATAGTGGGTGACTCATTACATGCCTGGGAAAAAAAACAGTCATCAAAGTGGCGTCACACTAATTCCCCATCTGTCAAAAAATTGAAAACCACAATTTTGGGCAAAAAAAATCATGGCCTCAGTGTTTTGGGACCGAAAAGGCACCATTTTGGTCGAATTTCGGCCTCAAGTTGAGACCATCAATGCAAAACAATATTGTGTACCCTGAAAAAACTCAAAAGCAGCATTCAAAACAAAAGAAGGGGAATGCTGACCAGAGAAGTGTGCTTTTTTTCACGAAAACGTCCGACCTCACAGAGCCTTAGCTACCAATACGATCAATAATCTCCTAACTTGGCATCTTCAGATTATCATCTTTTCACCCTTTTAAAGGCATGTATGGATAAAAATAAATTTTTAATCGACAAGCAGGTGCAGAAAGTGGTCCTGAAGTGGGGTAAGGGGCTGGCGGGAGAATTCTTCGAGGAAGGCATAAAGAAACTTGTGCCACGGCTCACCAAATGCATTGAACGGGTTCGCAATTATTTAGAAAAATAGTCAACAAGTGTAGCAACAATATTCTGTATTTTTTTGTCTAATACACTTTTTCAAAAAAAGATAAAAATTCAGTACACTTACTTTCTGGATACGCCTCGTAGTTAACATGTTTTGTTATTTTTTATAATTTCTGTTGGTTTTAAAGCAGTAGATAATTAATATTTAAAAAAAAATTCACATACTTCAATTATTGTTTTAATTTAATTTAACACGTGTTAAGGGGGCATACGTTAGTTATAAGAGCAGTTTTTCTTCCATTCTAGACCCCCCCCCCCCTTGGTTAGATAATTTGCGCACTTCGTGTATTCTTTTCAATTAACGTGAGATTCTGTTGGACCCCCCCTCCCTTTTGAGCTAACGTTATTGATATATGCCCCGTTACTGTGTATATAAGTGTAAAAAATAAATCAAATTTCAGTAGACAACAGATTTTTAACATGTTAAAAGTTTCGGTTTCGGTTTCGGCCGAAACTGAGACAGACACCGAAGATTCGGTTTCGGTTTCAGTAGAAAGTCCTATTTCGGTCGGACACTATTTTAGAATACAAAAATACATTCAAAAAGTAACATGTTATAAAAAAACGTGCTTAGTTTGGCTAAGTTCCTCCAAATATTTAAGATAAAAAATAATTTTCCACTAGATTGTTTTATTACCGCAGCGCAAATAGATAAGGTGACATGTCGTTTTAAAAACATAAATATATATATTTTTTTTGATTTTTGTATTTGAAACCTTTTAACCACTCGGACCCATAAGCTTGTTTTCAAGCTACCTAAAATACTGCCAGACACAGGTATGTATTTATTTATTGTGTTTACAATTATTACAGTAATAAAATTGCTGTTGGGATGTACATAGATATTAACACTCCAATTAGAAATTTTCACAGCCTGCGTAATCAATGTTTAGTTGTTACTATGTAGATGAAACTAACAGAAATAATGACATACATTACTAACATAAATAAAATAATAATCAAAAAGAAATATAAAACATATCCCGCAGAGAAAGAGAAGAAAGAAAGAAAGAAAAGAATGATAATAAATAATAAGCAATTACATAACTGTTCTCCACTGTTTTTTGAAATATGTGAAACCGTTGGCGTAGATACTATATAGTCACATTCAATGGTATTATACAGACGACACATTCGAGACAGTTGATTGAAATATTAATGACGTTATATTAATATGCAATATCTTCTCAATATATATATATAAAATAATAATAATTAAGTCGGGTTACTTACACTAATTATAACTCGAGAACGGCTGGACTGATTTTGATGATCTTTGATTTGTTGGATTTGTCTCCGCCCCGGATAACATAATAACTATTAAAACATCACAAAAAATCACGAAAAAGAAAGTTATGGAAAAAAATAATTTTTTTATACATTGTGTATGGAATGAATTCTCATATTTTGAATGAACTGCAGCAATATTGTGATAGGTATAATATTGAACTGTGCGTGAATTCCAAAAATTCAAAAACGTCAAATGTCAATGCGCTGATTGTTTTGCATCTGTTCTTAATCATATAATGCTGCCCGTATTTCTTACACACTAAATTTCAATAGTCGAAAATGAGACATACGGTGAACGTATGTCTGCACACCTCCAAAGGAAAACTACAATAATTTTTTTTTACATAAGCCCATACAGGAGGCCCCGTGGGGAATATAATTTCTCTCAGGACCTATGTCATCTTAGGAGATGCTGTGTGGAGGGTCTTTTTAAGGAAGGGGAGGATAGGAAGTTTTGGGAAAGAAAAAGGTATGAGGGGTGGGTAGGAATCTGGGGGTCAGTGTGCCTAGTGTGATGGCCAAAAAATTACCCATTTACTGTAATGTATAAACTTTACTGAATAAAGAACAACTGAAAAAAGTGTGTCCGGGAGTGACGGACGTATGAATCCATCCCTCCAACTGCGGTGCAAGGCAATAGGTCCAGAGAGTCCGGCTGGAAAGTTCAAAATGCCTCCCTCAACCAGTCTCTCTCGATCCGGCCCGCCACGCAGCAGGTGGGCAGGCGCATCAGACGGACAAATGTCACCCCATGAACCCGGGCACCCCTGCTAAATTACCAAACGCAGCGAACCACTTGGGGTGAGCTATGGAAGAGGTGTTGGTTATCCAATGAAAGGTTCTCGGGGCGGCGCACAGTGGCTGATTTTGATGATTTGGCGCGACATCGCTCTCGGCGCTCGACCATTTGGCAGTTCATTGATGTTTTTTAAAGTATTACTAAGAAATACCACTTATTTTTTGTTTATTCTTTTTAGTTGAAATGTTGATAATGATTTTTAATGCTTTTATAAAAAGTAGCATGTAACTTGGGCGCTAAGTATTGTATTTTTATAAATTATAATTCTTTAAAAATCAAATAATAAAAATACAGTGAAGACTAAATATATTGTCATTTTATAGATTGTAATTCTTTAAAAAAAGATAATAATACAGTGATAACTAAATATTTATAACATAATTTAACATAGATACAAAATGTGATTTCCAGTTAGTAGTAACCCTAAGTTTATAATTATTTGGGAAAACTGTTTAGGTGATTAACGTTAAATTTGAATCATTGAAATCTCTAATGACACCGAACCCGATAAAAATTGAAGGAGAAACCCAAACATTAGGCATAAAATTATTAATTGAAGTACATTGCAATAATACTCGTACTTGGGATTTTCCAGACAGTGGGGAATAACAGTTTAATAATGGGGATAATTAGCGTAATTCACCCTATACGCATATTTTAATGTGTAAAAGCTAATTGAATGCATTTACGAAAATATTATAGTCGGCACGTACTTAAAGATGTATATAGGTAGGAGTTGAAGATTGGATTCTGAAAAAAGAAATTGACGAAAATTACAATAAATTCTTAAAAATGCAATTACTGGAGTGGCGGCTATAGTTGGTGGTGATTTTTTTCTTCCATGTACGAGTACAAAAGAGACACAGCAATAATATCATACTAGCTTATGCCTGTTGCAAATGCAACTAACGGGTTAAAACTAACTTGACTTACTAACAGAAAAAAAAAATTCATAGTAAGCGGGTAGGTAACTACGGTTAAACATACAAATATACATAAAGCCGCCCACAGGGCCTAGCAGCAAAAACCTGCCATACGTTAGTATATAGACACCATTGTAGGCATGCACACATCAAATCCCCAAAGTTTCATCGCAATCGGATGAACGGCTTAGCAGTGCGTAATTTCATGATGCCAGAGCTCACTTTTGCTTACAGAAAACGTCGTAGGCATGCACACATCAAATCTACAAATTTTCATCGCAATCGGAAGAATGGTTTAGCAACGCTTAGTGGTTAAACATACAACTATGTATAAAGCCGTCCGCAGGACCTAGCAGCAACAACCTGCTATACGTTAGTATATAAACACCATTGTAGAAATGCACACATCAAATCCCCAAAGTTTCATCACAATCGGATGAAAGGTTGAGCAATGCGTAATTTCGTGTTGCCAGAGCTCACTATTGTATACAGGAACCATAGCAGTCATGCGCATATCAAATTCCCAATGTTTCATCGCAATCGGATGAATGGTTTAGCAACGCATAGCGGACATACATACAGCCAAACATTTTTTTGATTTTTATATATATAGAAGATAGCTGGTACCCGGCATGCGTTGCGATACCATTTAATAAAGAAAATGTTTCTACCTGCGTGTCCTTTCTCATTTGTTCCGATCCCCTTCCCCCCCCCTTCCCCCCCCCTTCCTCACCAGCATCCTCTTCCCCTTTCCACTCCGCCTCCCTCACCTTCCCTCACCCCACTTCACTCCTAGGCTTCTCCGTATCGTAAAACCCCTCCCGAGTTCCCCTCCCCCCTCCCAGGTCCCCCTCCCCCCCTTCCTGTTTCCACCCCCCCCCTGCCGCATTACATACACTAATTCCCGGTACATTTATTTTTCAAACAGCTCGCGCGCCACCTATAAATTTTTTTTTTACAAATTTCGTAATGCCAGAACTCACCAGTAATTTTATACAAACCTTGTACTAACAATAACGAACACAACACAAAAAGAATTTTTCAATTTGTTGCAGTCCTTCGGAAGTTATGAGCGTACGTACATTTTCATACAAATTTTATAATGCCAGAACTCACCAGTAGTTTTACTGCTTAAAATAAAGCGCTATATGAATTTAATACTTTTAAAAAAATATTCCGTTCAACTTCGAGTAATTTCATTGTAAAATTAGAAAACTAATACGTATGCAATATAGTTGGATGATATCGAGTTTTTATGTCCAGATGGGTACCTACCTAAATTCCGAGTGCAAAAAATGTGAGTAAAACAACACATATTTAGGCTGGGTTGTTTAACAAAATTAAAAATTCTTCAATTTTTCAAGTCAATTTTAACGTTCTGTAAAAGTTCGGTTCGAATTCTATTCCAGTTCTGTAATTATTTCAGTTTTATGATGCAACTGGCATTTACTGATAAAAAACAGAAATTACACAGAACGTGAAAATGAACTTTAAAAAATTGTTAAATTATTCAGTATCGTGGAAACAACATTACCTTAGTAAATTAAATTGCATCAAAAACCTAAATAATTGTCCAACTACTCATTCCGGCAGGTACAGGCGCATTTCCTTACAAAATTCCGGCAATGTTTTTGCTTTTCTCATCATATTTGCAATACTACCGAGATAAGTAGGTACCTACCCTGAATTAATAATATTTCAATTTATACTGGCCGGTAAATATCCACCCTACTGAAGTGAATCTATGGACACCAATTTTCTTGTTTTTTTTGGAAAATTTTATATGTTTTTCGGCGACCCTGAAATTTTTTACATGGGACGGACACTTTATATCGTTATTAAAAGTTGCGGAATGTTTTCGGGTACCGTATTTTTCAAAAACATCTAAGCCGGAATCGTTTTTTGGGCCGTAATGCCGTATACCGCAAAACAACAACCCAAACCGCTGAGAGATCCGTTTTGTTTTGACATCTCGGATAACTGATAACTGACCTGTCTCAACATTCTCTCTAGTATTTTCCATTGCATTGAAACTAAGGCCTAATCTGTGGTTTTTTTTTAATGCGAACCTGTCGGCGGGAACTATAACTGAGCCGAATTGGTTGATTTAATGAAAAGTTCCAGTTTTCGCCGTTAATTCGTGTGAGAAATAAATCGCTAGCGACGTTAATTTTGTCTACAAAAAAACTGTATTTCCGCGATTGAATTTCACCTCCTCACTAAACGGTCTCTCAGAAACAAAAGCTAGTGTCAAACGAATTCAAAGGATTGTGAACTTTAAATTGTTCCGAAATACCGAGCGCCGAGGTCCATTCTCGTTTGAGAAGACTGGCACATTTTTTGGCTGAATTTTTCCCATACAAAGGGTGTGCCGCGGGCCTTTGAGGGAGAGTGAACCTTTAGGTGTGCGAAAATCAAACTGCCTGGAGGTCGTTTTGGCGTGCCAGCGGCATTTTTGCGTCGCCAACCCAAAGTGAACCTTGAGGTCGGTGAAACGCGAGGGGCGGTACTGTCGTTTTTCGCATCAAGCGAAAAGTGAGTTTTTCAAAAACTGAGCATTAATATATAGTATTAAAATTGGAGTGAAGACTCGTAAGGCTTTTTATTCTTGCACCATTAAAGGCAAACAATTGGAAAAAAAGTTTGGAAAAAAAATGTTAACTTTATTTATTTATTTATTTCTATTTCTATTCTTCAACATACATACATATTACAGATAATTACATTGGTATACATAGATTTTAAGTTAAGTAATAAGGAAAAAAAATAATAAAATGTTACTGATCCGTAACTGTATATAGGTAAGTACCTAGTAGTATTTTGTGAACACCTCACTAGGCGAACCTGTGATGAGGTGTTCCCATGTTTTGGAATAATTGCAATTCTGACGACAAAAGTAGAAACACCGAATCCTCCTTGATATTGTCAAGAAGGAGACTGTGGATCGACCCATGGCGGCAGTATTGTATACATAAAATAAAAGATTAGTTGCAGCCAGGATCTATATATACATGTATATATAGATCTTAACTACATAGCATCTAGTTTATGTACAGGATAGATAATAGTTTTGATAGATAGGTAGGTAAATTATTCTAGGGACCACACGCCAATGGAATGAATAATATTGTGATTTTGATGTTTTGTCTTAAAATAAAGTTATTATTGCCTACTATTTCTTTTTAATATTTGTTTTTGGTTATGTTTGGTTAGGTGTTATGATTTTTTGAGTAAATTGAATACCTTGTTGTTTGATCCAGTCTTTGATGAGTTTTTTGTGAAGAATTGTATATGGATTTGTAGTTAGTAGTTGTTTCAGTGTGGTGGGCATGAGGTTATGTAGTTTGATTGCGTAATACTTGAAGTGTCTTTGCCCGTGTGAGGTATGAGTTATCGGTATGTTAAGTGTTTTTTTTGTAGAGGCCCTGGTTTTAATTGCTAATTGAGGTTGCAATTGAATGTGAAGTTTATGTTGGAAGAAGTTTAGTAGTACAGCTTTGGCGAAGAGTTGTCTTATTGTCATGACGTCTAGTGTTTCGTAAATTACATTTGAGCATGTGTAGCGAGGAACTTGGAGGATTAATTTAATTGTTGCCTTTTGAATTTTTTCTAATGGATCTATTGCTATATTCGTTGCACTTCCCCAAGCAAGTATGCCATATGTAATAATGGATTGGCAAAGTGCAAAGAATATGGTTCTGAGGATTGTTATTGGAAATATGTTTTTTATTGTCTTTATCAGATGCATGACTCGTTTCAGTTTGATTGTGATGTAAGTTATGTGGTCAGTCCAACGTAAGTTGGCATCTATTATAACTCCTAGATATTTTGTATGGTCAACCCTTTCGATACGTTCGCATTGACATGTGCGAGAAGTTTTTTTTTTTTTTTTTTTTTTTTTTTTTTTATTTATTTTATGTATTCAATAATTTTATTATTAAATTAATAAAAAACAGTTTATTTATAAACAAGTTCTGCTGGTAATTATTATTACGCGTGACAGCTGTTTCGCCTTCTGAGGGCATTATCAAACTGCAGTTTGATAATGCCCTCAGAAGGCGAAACAGCTGTCACGCGTAATAATAATTACCAGCAGAACTTGTTTATAAATAAACTGTTTTTTATTAATTTAATAATAAAATTATTGAATACATAAAATAAATAAAAAATTAAAATGGAGTTCTACAAATTAAACTTGATAACAATAAAAAAAAAAAAAAAAAAAAAAAAAATGCGAGAAGTTTGTCCGCAGTCGTGTAAGATAAGGTCTATGTGCGGTGGAGGTTGGCCTCTTTGTGTGATGCTGTGTGTAATATAATTGGTTTTTGTTGTATTTAGGGTAAGAATGTTGTTGTTTAGCCAATTTTTGACCACAGATAGACTTTTTTCGGCCTTTTTATATACCTCATTCCATGTTTCTGCCTGGCAGAGAAGTACTGTATCGTCAGCAAATGTTACGATTTTACCGTCGATATCAATGTCACACAGGTCGTTTATGTAAATAAGGAACATTAGGGGACCAAGAACGCTTCCCTGTGGTACTCCGTATCTAGATAGAAGTGGCTCGCTTACCATGTTGTTGATTTTAACCTGTTGCATTCTACCCGACATGAAGCTTTTCAGTAAGTTTAGTTCTATGCCACTAACTCCGACGATTTTTAGTTTATTGAAGAGTTTTTCGTGCGAAATTGTGTCAAAAGCTTTACGTAAGTCTAAATAAATTGATATAACTTTTTTTTTAGCATCTAGGTTATGTGTAATAAACTCAGTTACAGTGGCAATTGCGTTTTCTGTGTTCCTATTTTTTCTAAAGCCATGTTGGTTTATTGAAAGTAATTGCTTATTTTCCAGATAGTGTTGTAGCTGTACTTTTATTGCTTTTTCAAGAATTTTTGACATATTGTTTAATAATGTAATGGGTCTGTAGTTGTTAACATTGTTTTTTGTTCCTGATTTATAAATAGGAATAACCAGACCTTTTTTTAGAATGCTCGGGAAAATTCTTTCTTTAAGACTAAGATTAATTACGTACGTTAGTGGTATAAGCAGTTGTTGGCTTAGTGTTATTATTGTTTTAGAGTCTATTCCGTCAGGTCCCGATGTTGTGTTATCCTTTAGGGATTGTATTATTTGTTTGGTGTCTTCCAGAGTTACTTTTTGTAGTTTGAAATGTCTGTCATTGTTTATATTAGAGCACTGAGTCATATGATTTCGAGGTTCTTGATTGTCGCTTCCAGTCGTAATTTTTTTAATATTTTCGGCTAGGCTGGCTCCGATATTTGTTTAATGTCTGTTTATGTAGTTAAGAATAAGTGTAGGATTTTCGTGGAAGTCTACTTCTTTGTCATTGATAATTAGCTTTTTGATTTTATCATCTTTGTTTTTTTGTGTATGTGTACTTTCTCTCAAAATTGACCAGACACTTTTCGGGTCAAAGTTTGCAGTTATAAGTTTGTTTCTGTAATATAATTCTTTGGCTTTGCGTATAATTAGCGAACAAATATTTCTGTACCTTTTATAATAAGAGTAAAGGAAAGTATCATTTGGGTTGTGTTTAACTTGTTTGTGCAGTTTGTCCCGTTTTTTTAATGCTATTTAGTATGCTTTGGGTAATCCATTTTTTAAGTCTTTTATTACGGTGCGTGATAGAGTTGAATGTTGTTGTGGTGTTTTGAGTGATGAGCGTTTGAAGGTATGCTATAAAGTAATTCCAGGCTTCTTCTGTCGTGTTAATTTTTTTTAGATGTTCCCACGTTTGTTTTTCTAGACAATTTTTTAGGTTAACGTAGTCAGTTTCATATTTTATGCTATTATATTGAATTGTTGAGTTCAAAGCCTGTGGAGTCAGGCCTATCATTGTTGTGTAGTGGTCTGTGATTGTTGATTCAAATACTACGCTACAAAATTTGCTTTTGGATTTGATCATTAAGTGATCTAAACATGATTCTGAGTCTCTGGTAACTCTGGTTGGAGTATTGATGGCGCTTATTATGCCATGTTCCAGGAGCATCAGCTGGTATTCGATATTTTGGGGGTGGTCTTGTGGAAGTATATTTATGTTTAGATCCCCAGCTATGGTGATGTTTTTGAAGTGGGTAATTTTTTTTATATGAGTATCGAGAGCTAATATAAAGGGCGCAATGTTGTGTCTGGATGGAGATCTGTAAATAGCGAGAATGCATGTATCGGGGTCGGTGATTATTTGTAAGCAGTTAGTGTTTTCTAAGGCGATTTCTGAGACAGAGGCGTTAAGACTATCTTTTATGTAAACAACAACTCCATCATTTTGATTTTGGTTTTTTGTTGTGAAATATTTATTTATTTATTTAATACATGAAAAATCGAAAGTACATATAGTTTTTTTATGATATTTCACCCTCCATGCTAGGGAAGACCCTGTGTTATGGCGGGTGAAGTTTACAGTTACAAGAAGATGAGGAAGTTAGAGAATTCTTAGAAAATGAAAAATTTGAGGAGTTGTTAGATATATATCACACTTATTTATTTATTAATTAAGTTAAGTTATTAAATAATCTTGTACATACAATGCCGCTAATTTAGAAAATGGAGATATATTATGTTATGTCTGAAAGGTGATTAAATTGATAGAGTGTAAAGTGAATGAGTATTAAAATTGTAATGTATTCCATGTGTAAGGATCCATTTCGTTATTTGTTTTTTAAAGGAATGGGGTTGGCTCAACGTTTTTAAGTTTTCAGGGATAAGGTTAAAGGTTTTAGGAGCTAGGAAGAAAAATTGTCTTTGAGCTGTCGTGGTGTGTAGTTTAGGTACATTGTAGTGTCCGCTGGTTATTGTTCTGGTGGTGTAGTTGTGTTGTAAGAGAGTTTTGTTTTTGTATTTGAACAGGAAATGTATTAGCATAAATTTTAGATGGAGTTGCCGTACGTTTAAGACGTTATACTCGATGAGGAGTCGTTTGGAGGGGTATCTAGTCGGTCGCTTGTTAATGACACGTATTACCATTTTTTGGGCTTTTAGTAGAGGTTCGACAATTGATTGAGCACAGCCACTCCAAGTTATAATGCCATATGCTAGTAGGGATTGGCAGAGAGCGTAGTAAACAGTTTTAAGAGTTGAGGTAGTAAGGATAGTTCTTAGGGATCGAAAGAAATAAGAGAGTTTGCGGATGCGTGGGGTTAGACTGGCCAAGTGCTGATCCCAACGAAGGTGTTGATCAATGATGACCCCCAGATATTTTATGTGGGTGGCTTGTTCCAAGTTTGGGCAATTACAGGAAGGGCAAGTTCTTAGACAGGAGTGAATTATTATCTTCTGATTGTTGGTAGGTTGGGTTGCAGCAGAAAGACTGAAGGTTAAGAATTTTGTTTTTCCGGCGTTAAGGGTTAGGAGATTATCATCTAACCATTTCTTTATTTGGCCTATGTCGTTTTGAGCTATGTCGAATGCTCCTTTCCAGTTTTTGTGTCTAGTTATTAGTACAATGTCATCTGCAAAAGATATAAGTTTCCCGGTTATGGGAAGATTACAGAGATTGTTGATGTAGATGAGGAACAGAATAGGGCCTAGAACACTTCCTTGTGGGACTCCGAAATGGATTGGTAAGGGGTTACTTACAGCTGTGTTGTTAATTTTCACAGTTTGCGATCTGTCTGTTAGGTATGATGAGAACCAGTTAAGAGTTCTAACTCGGATGCCTATTTGAGATAGTTTTTCTAGAAGTATGGGGTGGGAAACCGTGTCAAATGCTTTGGCCAAGTCTAGGAATATGGCTAAGCAGGAATCACCTTCATCCAGGCTGTTAGTGATCTTATCCGTCAAGTCTAAGATTGCAGATTCTGTATTTAAATTGTTTTGAAAGCCAAACTGATTAGGCGAGAGGATCTTATGGGTTTCAAGATGTGAGACAAGCCTACTTTTAACAATTTTTTCAATGATTTTTGACAGGACACTTAGCAAAGAAATGGGTCTATAGTTTTCAATATTTGTTTTATCGCCGCCTTTATAGATTGGGATAACCGTTGCATGTTTTAGTAAGTGTGGGAAGGAACCGCTTTTAAAGCTTAGATTAACGATATGCTTTAACGGCGTTGTTATAAAGTGAACTATGTGTTTTATTATATAAGGAGAAATATTGTCATTACCAGCAGCACTGTTTGTTTTAATGGTGAGTATTGTGTCAACTATGTGGAATAGTTGACACAATACTCACCATTATATGAAATATGTGGAATAGTTTTTTTTGTGTTTTACAGTAAAAGCGGTCGAGATCCAGCATTCCGTTAGGATAATAATTTTGAAGTCTATTTTGAAGGCGGACAAGAGTATGTCTAGTTCGTCATAGTTTTTGTTGAGGGATCTTATATTTTGATTGAATATAGTTAGGGTGCCTGGGTTGCTAAAAATAGAATCACATAGTTTTGTATCATTGGTTGAATAATGTAAGTGAGTGCTAGTTAAGTTCATAGTGTTTAGTAATTCGGCCATATTAAATTAGTTGCAATACATGAAATTTGGTTTAGGGGATTAGTCATCTACGATTGTTTCCCCATCTTTTTCAGATCGTTTTCGTGAGAGATTTGAATAATTTTATCCCCAGTTGCTTTGCGGACAAGCAGTTTACTAGCTTTGAACCACACGAATTGATAGAGGTTTTCTTTAGCCGTTTGTTTTGTTTTCCAGAGCAGTTCCTTAAAATATGGTGACAACACTTCACTAAGAAAAATTGGGGATTTAGAGTCTAAGGATTTGGCTGCATTTTTTAAAGAGAGCAAAGATTCCCTAGTTTTTTGACTATGGAAGGTGATATGGAGTTTGTCCGGGGTATTCTGTCTTCGATCTTGGGTCCTGGTCACCATGCGTACATCTTGTTGTTGCAGGGGCAGTCCCAGTGAACTGAACCAAGGCAACAGATATAATTTATGAAAAAAATATTTTTTAAAGTTATTTAATAATAATAATAATAATAATAATGTTTATTTCAGCCGAACAGAGCGGTGGGTGCAATACTCTGTCAGCCATAAGAAAGTATACATTAAATAAAATGGATTTACCAGATAAAAAATAAAATAACATAAAAAAGATTAAAAAAAATATATACATCTACATATTTAGTAGGTAATCGTATATCTACTGCGGGGGCTTCAGATTAATTCTCCATGTTTGGTGAAGAGGCGCGCCCTGCCACTGGGCCACGGCCTGGACGAGAGTGTTCTCCGATCTTTGGTAGCGCTGACTCACCCCGGCTATTCTGTGGCGCATCAAGGCGGCGAACCCATGTACCCTTCCTTCTGCGAACATCTGCGAGGCACTGCATCGCCAAGGTAGGCCGAATAGCGCCCTATATGCGTTGTTGTATTGTACTCGAAGTGAGTTCATGACGCCTTGTGAGTATCTTGTCCAAAGTTCGCTGGTGTAAAAGCTCATGCAGTAGCTCTGGAATATTTGCTTCTTCATCGGAGAACTGCACCTGTTGAATCTCCTGGTGAGCATGTTGGCTCGAACGCTGAGTACTCTTCTTTGGCGTTCTATGTCATTTTTATCATTTAGGTCATCAGTGACGACATGCCCCAAATATTTTATTTCCCTGCAGATTTTGACAGTGTCTCCGCCGAGGAGAATAGGTGGAATGACAGTAGGACCAGTATTTGCTTTAAACACCAGCAATGATGATTTTTTGGCATTGTACATCAAACCATGACTATCGACGTATGCTTGGCATATGGCAAGAAGTTTTCTCATTGCCCTTACTGATGGGGCTAGTATGACCATGTCATCTGCATAACTTATGTTATTCATACATACTCCGGCAACGTGGCATCCGATTCTTGTTTTGTTCAGTATTTTACTAAGTTCGTCCATATATACATTGAACAGCACTGGGGACATTGAGCCTCCTTGCCTAACGCCGCACTTTAATTTTGCTGCTTCTGACAGGCTGTCATTCCATCTGACAAAGTTTTCCTGTTGCTTGTACCATATACTCAATATATTTACAATTTGTGGTGGTAATTGTCGGTCCGTCAGTTTTTTCCATAATTTATCATGACAAACCATGTCAAAAGCTTTGCTTAGGTCTAGGAAGCATGCATATACCGATGTTTTTCTGGCTTTGTAATATTCTATTGATAGTTTCATGCTATATATGGCTGTATCAGTAGAGCACCCAGCTTTGAAGCCCATTTGGGAATCCTCTGTAATGAGCTTGTCTTCCGTTAAATTTAAAATCACCTTTTCAAATATTCTTGCTATTATGGTGGCAAGAGATATGGGCCTGTAATTAACGGAGGATGTCAGGTTTAGTTGGCGACTTTTTGGGATCGGTACTATAATGGTTTTGGTCAGTTCTTTCGGAATGTGTCCAAGCCCAACCATGGCAGTGAAGAGAGAGGCGAGCAGTGTTGTCAAATATCCCCCCGCATGCTTCACATGTTCTATGACAAGTCCATCGTGACCAGCAGATTTACCTCCTGCCATGTTGCGTATTGCTCGCTGAATCATCTCAGGAGAGATGACAATGGACGGCTGTTGTTTTGATTGATGCAATGGTGTATAAAACTCTTCATCCATTGTTTGTGGTTGAACTGGTGCGGAGCAAAAAGTATTCCTGAAAACTTCAGCTATAGCTTTATTTTCAGATTTTCCATCAATATTGGTCGGTGCGGTATGTTTTGCTTTCAATATAGCATTAGTTTTGTTCCAAAAAGATGAAAAGTTTTTGCATTGTAGGCTATTTGCTATTTTATCCATTTTGTTCTGCTCAAAGTTTCTTTGGCATTTCTTATATTCTTTCTTAAATAACGATCTACTTTGCTTTCGAGCTTCCATAATGGGACCATTAGTGGGTCGTCCATTCTGCAGCCATTTTATGTGCGCATTTCTTGATCTTTCATAATGTAAGGCAACTTTCTCATTCCAACCAGCCACAGTCTTCCATCTTCGTCCAGTCGTAGGCCTTCTCTCTATATTAAACGCAGATATTGCTGAGGTACGTAATACTTGTACAATGTTTTTATATAGATCATCGATTTGTTTTTCATTTATCATCGTGCTGTCAATTGCAATGTCGGTTCCACGAATTATCTCAAGTTGACCTATTGATAATTGGACGTATCTGGAGTAGGACTGCACTTGTTTTTGACTTTTGGGTCGCCATCTGCATGGATCTCCTACTATTGAAGAACTTGTAGTATATGTAGGTAGCCCTGTAGTTCGTAAAGTGGTGTGCATTGGTTTGTGATCAGACCAGTCGGACTGGTAGTCAATATACATGTCTTCAATTATATTATGTACCGCCTGAGTTACGAGACAATGGTCGAGCCACTTAGTTGTATTATGAGCATCGCTTACATATGTGTACGAGTCAGGCGGGAGAATGTCAACATCCGCAATGTGGAGGTTATATTCTGAACAGAACGATTTTAGCTCACGTCCGAAGGGCGAATTCATATCAGCATTGAAGTCTCCCAAAAGTATACAATTTGGGTTGTCCCTTTCCTCGATTATCGTGTGCAATTTCGAGAGACAGGATAAATATTCTGGTAGATTATCAGTGTTTTCCACCGGCATGTATACGCACATGACAAGTAATGTTCCAGTGTCGAGTGTGATATCAATCGCTATGATTCTGGGAGTTTCACAGTCGATCGTCACTGCCTTGAATGATTTCCTCCATAGTATGGCTAGCCCGCCGTATGGTCTTCCTCGCAGTGGGCCATTTGAAATATCTACCGCCGAACTACCATAGCTCATGAATTCAGGGTGAATTTCGCTGAGAAAATCTAAATCGGTCGGTATAAGCCATGTCTCTTGTAATAGAATAATATCGTTTGTAGTACAGAGATCGAAAATAAATTTTTCCACTCTTTTTACAGATCGGCAATTGATCGAAGTGATGTTGAGCTTATTCATTTTGTTTAGTTTCTTTCGTAACTCGCTCAGCGGCTTCTCTGTATCTTCTGAAAACCATGCCTCGCGGCCAGAAGTCTTGGTTCATTACAGTTTTAATGTCACTTTGCTGAATCATTATTTTAAATGTCTTAAATGGGGTTTCTTTGTCTTAAATAGGTTTAAGGATTTCAATTTTACTAGTATTTAAACCTTTATTATCGCAAAAAGACTTAACATCTTCTGTGCTCGTTTCAAGTGCGAAACGAGATACATATAGCCGTATCGAAAGGTTTGCTATTTTTAAGTTTCCTGCATTGGATCTATTTATCGATTGGATCGATTTAAATAAAGGATGTATCTTGAAGTATATTTTAAGTATTGAAAATAGTGTATATCCAATGATAAGTATACGCATTCCGCATTCCTTCAAAATCACCTACAGCAGTGTAAATGTGAGCCCAGTGTACCCATGTTCTGCGACTAATTACAGAATAATTCAGCTTCAGATGTTAATTTAAATTGACAGTAATTGTGAATAACTTAATTTTTTTTCTAATGGTACAAGATTGGGTTCTGAAAAAAAATTGAGTACAATCATTTCTTAAAAATGCAATTACGGGAGTGGATGGCTATAGTTGGTGGTGATATTTTTGTTCCATGTACAAAAAAAATTCAACAATAATATCCTATTAAAATTGGAGTGAAGACTTGTGAAGGTTTTTATTCCTACTCCGTTAAATGTAAAAAATTGTAAAAAAAACTTTAACTTTGAACCAAGGCAACAGATATAATTTATGATTTTTTATTTTTTATTTATTTAAATAAAGGATGTATCTTGAAGTATATTTTAAGTATTGAAAATAGTGTACATATATCGAATGATAAGTAGACAAAAACTTGGTTCCGCATTCCTTCAAAATCACCTACAGCAGTGTAAATGTGAGACCAGTGTACCCCTGTTCTGCGACTAATTACAGAATAATTAAGTTTCAGATGTTAATTTAAATTGACAGTGAGTAATTGTGAATAACCTAAATTTTTTTCTAATGGTACGCATAACTAAATATTATATTAAGTTGACCTTTCTTTGACATATCGGAGTCAAAGATTGAATTCTGAAAAAAAATTGACGAAAATTAAGTACAATCATTTCTTAAAAATTCAATTACAAGAGTGGCTGGCTATAGTTGGTGGTGATTTTTTTTTCCAAGTACAAAAAAGACCCAGCAATTATATTCTATTAAAATTAGAGTGAAGACTTGTGAAGGTTTTTATTCCTACTCCATTAAAGTCAAAAAATTGTAAAAAAAAATTATAAAAAGATGTAAACTTTGAACCAAGGCAACAGATATAATTTATGAAAAAAAAAAATTGTTTTTTAAGTTATTTAAATAAAGCACGTATCTTAAAAAATATTTTAAATGATTTTTAAAAATACTTTTTTTGTATAATAAGTACACAAACAACCTGATTTCGCACGCCTTCAAACTCGCCTAGATACAGCAGCGCAGTTGCGCGCCCGAATATCTCAGGGGGGGAGGGTGTAGGGAGGGGGAGGATGGTGGGGTGGAGGGGGTTGGGGGAGGGTGAGGGTGGAGGTAAGGAAGGGGGGAGGGGTGTAGGAGGTTGGGGGGAAGGTGGAGGGGGGAAGTGGTGGGTTGGGGAGAGGTGTGGTGGAGCGAGAGGGGGATGGAGGGAGGTTGGGGGGGTGGGGTGAGTGGAGTGGGGAGAGGGAAGGCGGAGGAGAACCCGGGAGGGAGATTCGCGGGAGGGGGGAGGTGAATACAGAAGGGGAACTTGGGAGGGGGGAAGGGAACCCGGGAGGGCGGAGGGGAACTTGGGAGGGGTATCCGCGGGAGGGGGGAGGTGAATACAGGAGGAGGAGGGGAACTCAGGAGGGGATTCACGTGATGGGGGAAGGGGGGGGGGGTTGAGTGAGGAGAGGGAAGGTGGAGAAGGAGGAGAAAATGGAGGAGGAAGGTGAACGGGACGAAAGGGAAAGGACGCGCAGGGAGAAAAAAAACTCTATTAAATGGCATAGCAACGCATGCCAGCTAGTAATGAATAATTTTGTGCAAACATATTATGTCAGCAAATTGTCTTATTTTTTCAAGAGTTGTAAAATGAAATTGTTGAAGTCGTTCCTCGTAAGATAGGATTAAGACATTTAAGACAAGTTTAAATGATAACAGTCTTAGCAATTTTTTTAGTACAGATTCAATTGTTTTTAAATATTTTAAATAGTGTGGGTTCCAGATAACACGCCCATATTCCAATTTGCTTGTGACCAGTGGCGGCCGGTTGTCAAAATATGTGGGGGTTCACCAGAGTTATTAAGTTAAACAATAAATTTAGTAAAGGTACATACCTACTCATAAAGAAGTTCTATTCTCCGTTACGTTAAAACGAAATCAACACAGTTTAAAATACAATTTAAACAATACATTTAAAAAAATATTTTAAGAACATTGAAATAACAACCAAAGGAAGTTTCCCACCTGTACTTTTGTTCCTCTTACGGGTTCCGTTTTCTCATTTTTTATTCGATCGCGAATTCCCAAAATTCATATTCGTAGTTATTACTTCGGAAATGTAAATGTCAAATGAAAATAAACCAGAGAAATGCAACAAAAAATAAAAGATTCCTATTAGTGGATGTAGTAGCCGGGGACCATAAACAAACCGAAGTGGACTTAGGTATAATATCACATAATGATTCGGTTGACATTTTGGATCGGAGATACCCGCCTGCTGACAACTAATCAGCTAATCACTCATTCCAGGCGGGAATAACTCCGATCCAAAAATATATTATATATGTATCTTATAGTAGTGACTGCATTTAAGCGAGCATCATTAATGGAATATGCATAATCCTTTCGTATTCTGTTACGAGTAAAGGTAATAATGAAACATTTAAAAACATAACGTTTTGATTACACCAGTTATGTAGTGTGTAAATGTCTTTTTGAAGCATAACATAATCAGTGAACATTTTGCGGTAAATCTTGAGGTCATCGGCAAATATAAAATAAATCACAGCGTAATAATGGGTCAAGGTCATCAATGAAGATTAAAAAAAGGAAAGGGCCAAGATTGGATCCCTGGGGTGCACCCAACTCGGGAAGGAGGTTCGCCGGACGGGGGAAGGGAAGGGGACGCGGAAGAGGAAGAGGAGGGGGAAGGGGAACGGGACGAATGGGAAAGGACGCGCTGGGAGAAACAATTTCTTTATTAAATGGCATAGCAACGCATGCCGGGTACCAGCTAGTTATTAATATTTTTTCGTTATTGATTGGCGTTTGACGTTGCGGAATTTCGAATCTTCGAAAGTTAGTAGACGGGTCCGTCAGTGTGGCCAGCGTATGTCGATTTCTTATTTATTCCCTGTCAATATCGGTTCGGCTGTCAATAGTACCCTTTACACGTAGAGTTCGGAGCGGGACGTGCCCCGCGGAACTTCAGGCCGCCGCGCAGAAAAGTCTCACAGTGAACTGCGCTGTAAACCGTTATCTTACTTTCGGTCTTTACTTTTCTGCGCGGCGGCCTGAAGTGGCGCGGGGCACGTCCCGCTCCGAACTCTACGTGTAAAGGGTACTAATGGTGAAAGCGTGCCAGGGTATCGGTATGAAGTCATGGGAAGATACGCCTATCGATCTAATATTGTAAAGTTATCGATTTCACCGTGCTAGAGCTCCAGAGTACCTAGCATAGTCGATCGATATAGGTTTTCTCGAAAAGGTCGGAAACTTATCATCGCTCCCGAGCAGTCGTGCTCGGGAGCGATGATAAGTTACAAACATTTTCGATAAAAACTATCCCAACTCAAGCGTTCACTTCTAAAAGCGCAACTTTGTGCACTTATTATTTATACGTATTATTATTATTTGTACGTAAAATAAATGGTTTTGAAAATATATTCAATAACACTACCTGTACCTGGTGTGAAAATATTACGTTAATTTGTTTGTTGTTTTGGTATCTAATAATGTATTTGTATGATAATGTTACTGTGAAGGTGTTAAGTTCTAAAGTATTTCAGTTTTTTTGTTTTATTTGTTTTGGCGTTCAAACACATTATCAAGCTGTGGTTAGACCACAGTGGACTTAGTTATCTGATTTTATTTACCCCTAACCTGTTTTAATTTTCATGATGTTTAAAACGATTTATTAATATTTTTCGTATAAACCAGCTATTTATGAAGTTTTAATCGTGCAAGAATTGAATATAGCTAGAATTTTGAACGGTGGAGATACTGGTGACAACTCACCAAATGTAATTAATATGTGCCTACCTATGTATAATGAATGCATTTTTTAATCTTCCGATCAGTGCACACGTAAACAAAGATAGCAAAATTCCAAACGTCATGGAAATTACATATGTACTTATTTACATTTGATGTTTTCCTCGTAATTCGTAATCCAATCACTCATCAATAAATACTTTAGATTATCCATAAAATCCTTAACAGATAATACTTAAGGATTCGTTGGAAAAAAAAATTCGGATCAAATATAAAATGTTTACAATAACATTTTTCGCGGAACAAGGCTTTCCATGATCCCTAGAAAATAACCATAATGATGATAAGCATTTTAAAAAAAATATCGCTATAACAACATGATTATTTTGATGTTTGATAATAATTTAATGCTAATAACGTATCCACGTTAATGATCAGTGCTTCCCTAAATTTCGCCATATTTCTTATAAAATAATATTAAGTATACAATACATATTGTAATACTATTACAATACAATAACAATCATCTAGTACAGGGGTTCCCAAACTATTCCAAGTCGCGGCACCCTTAGAAAATTTGAATTTTCTCACGGCACCTCTGTCATATAATGTCTATCTGTGGTAGCCTCGGGACCGAGTGTCACCCATCCCCCCCCCCCCCCCCCCCCCCCCTTAAGAGCACAATTCTCTAGTCCCCCCCCCCCCCCCAGGACGGAGGATCAATTTTTTACCTACTTCACTGAATTATACAACTCGTAAAATGAATATGTGCATTTATTGATAGGAAAACTTACAAAGAAAATGCAAATATAATACAAGTACAAAAACCGTTTAGTGCGACGGGTGAGCCTGCAGCTCGCTGCACAATTTTTCAAACCGTGGAATAAGGCTTGATACAGCTACTCTTCATTTCGTTTTCCACACCACTGCGAACAGCGATATAACATTTTTTGAGCGATATTTGCTCTTTATAACCGCAACCGCTGAAAATCTAGCTTCGCACAGATATGAAGTAGCAAAGGGAATGAGGACCCTTACAGCTTCCACTTAGAATCGGATACTGATTTCTGACTGATATCTAAAACTCCGTCAAATCCGAACAAGCGTATTTCATTTTTAGGCTGCTGTCGGTCAAGAGGTCAATTAAATCTTCTTCTTCCTGCGTAGTAAAATCTTGGGGAGCTTGAGCACGGAATGGATCTTGGATCCATACAAACTTCTCCACTTGGTCTTCTGCGAAGTACTTGGCAAACCGGTCAGTTAACTGTGATAGGTGCTCTGTGAAAAGGGTTAGCAAGTTATTTGAAACCTTAACTCCGCTATGGGCCATGTACTGTTGCAATATTGGAAAACAATCTTTGCCTCCATCATCACCCATTTTTCTCTTCCACACTTGTAGTTTTTCCTAAATGATAAAATCTTGAATAAAAAAATTACAAGTGAATGTGGCACGCGGCCGCTGCAAGCGCAGCACCACAACCGTATCCCCACTCCTGTGCCTCCCACCCAATCCATTCCCAGAGCGCGGACCGGCCACGCGGGTGATTTTCCATTCCATAAAATGTTTGTATTCGTTCATGTCAATTTTGATTTTTAGTAGAGATATCAGGGGCGCCTCGCGGCACTCCAGGGTGCCGCGGCACCCACTTTGGGAACCTCTGATCTAGTATATATTCTTACTCTACATAATATATTCTTGTTCATACCTGTCATTCAGCCTCTTTTTCAAGTTCGTACCTTTGTCACCCAGCCTCTTTTTATAGTTCGTACTTTTGTCACCCAGCCTCTTTTTCTATACTTCGTACCTTTGTCGACCAGCCTCTTTTTATAGTTCGTACCTTTGTCACCCAGTCTCTTTTTATAGTTCGTGATTTTGTCACCCAGCCTCTTTTTCTAGTTCGTACCTTTTTCATCCAGCCTCTTTTTCTAGTTCGTACCTTTGTCACCTAGCCTCTTTTTCTAGTTCGTACCTTTGTCACCCAGCCTCTTTTTCTAGTTCGTACCTTAGTCATCAAGCTTCTTTATTCAAGGGTGAGATTATTGCTAGGATAGTAATCACGGCACACTTTTAAACCTGCGATTTTATATTCGTGTTGGGCCTATTTGATTGTAAAGGAATCAACAATATCAAATCAAACACCACTAGGAAGAGATTCGAATTCTTCACATATAAAAATCCCTTTATTTTTTTTATAAGCAGTTTTACTAACTTAAGGGGAACGGCTGCGCATCCCTTTTCATACAAAACTTAATTTTAAATATTAGAATAAGTTAACAATAATAATCTAAACGAAAATATGAAAGAGAACAAGACACAGAAAAACAGAAAAAGACAATGGTCGCAACTGGGACTCGAACCCAGACCTCTCCGTCTAACCGGGACGAGTGCGTTAACCAATTTCGCTATTGCCACCTTCTGTCAAAACGTCATAATTGTCAATCTCATATTTTCAATTTTTAGAATTACATTATTATCAACTAATTATTTTTCTCCATATTACGGGCAACTACCCTTTTTTATTGGAAACAATCATTCTAAGAATTGGTTTGTGACCTGGATAGCGTCTCGGATAGATATATTGTTAACTTATTCTAATATGATTATTGTTAACTTATTCTAATATGATATATTTCACCGATGGGAATAACCTTTAAAAAAGTATAAAAAGAAAGTTTTTCTTATAAAAAATTAATTTTAAATACCCAACCGAAATGATTTTTTTTAATATACAGGTACAGATTTTGTATATGTACGTATATTGTTATTTATGTATATAGATTTATAGTATATGTCTAGTAAGAGTACCTACGTGCTTCTTTATTTATTTGTGTTCTAAATTACAAAATATAGGCCATTAAAGAATTCAATTTATCATGATTTTCAAGGCAATTTTTGCAATTATCGGTAGCGTAGCTAGCTTGGGTGGTACCAGGGGCGGATAGCACAACGGGGGGTGTATTGGGATAGGGTAGCACGGGTTCTAACAGAATATTTACCATAATGGAGGGGGCAGAATGGGATAGGATGGGACGGCGTATTTACGGGATATGGGGTGGAACGGGGGTAAGATGGGGTGGGGCGAAATAAAATAGTTGATGCAGGTATCGGCTCAACTGCATTTCGTAATTCGTAATTTTTTCCACGGTCGAGTGTCATCCCCTCTCGGGTAGCAGCCGGGGCGTACCGCCCCCACCGCCCCCTTGCTATGATACTGGTTAGAATACAAATTTATTGTAAATAAATTTGAAATCGCCACATAAAACACCTTTTTTACAATGTTTTATTTTTTAATTTTGTATTTCATTATATTTGAATGGTGAATTGGACAAGACTATTTTTTTAACAATTACTATTAACTCATAAAAAATTGTCAAAGTTGCAACAAAAAACTTTTTTTTTAATGCATCATTGAAGAAGAAGATAACACTAATAATCTAAACGAAAATATGAAAGAGAACAAGACACAGAAAAATAAAAAAGAAAACGGTAAGAAGTAGCAGTAGCCGAATTGGTAAGGCATTTGTCCCGGTAAGACGTTATGTGCTGGGTTCGAGTCCCATTATCTAGTCTAGTCGTAGTCTTTTTATTTTTCTGAATCTGGTTCTCTCTATTATTATCTATTAGTATTTTCTTCTTCTTCAATGATATATTAAATTGATGAGAATAACCTTCAAAAGTTATAAGAAGAGAGTTTTTTTTATAAAAATGTTTTTTTGAATGGCCTGTAATGTGTAAGTTAAAATATAAATAAATAAAGTAGCCCAAATTTATACTAGGTATTTTATATACCGTTTGACAAAAAAAATAATTATTCAAGTGTGATCAAGTACTTCAGCCTCAAATATAAAATTAAATTTTGTATGAAAAAGGTCGCGCAGCCGTTCCTCTTAACCGTTAACGTGAATTTTAAAAAGGCATACCTACGTATCCATGCACTTTTGCATACACTAATGGCAATAACGCTACAAAAAAATACCAGCCGACCTTCATTGCTGTGTGATGAAAAGATTCATTGCTTTTCAATGCGAAGGTTTGGAATACCAATGGAGTGTAAATATTGCAAACTTGGTCAAGCCTAACAGTTATTGCATTCTTCAGAATAATAAATTACTGGGGCAGTTGTATCACACAAATTCAAATGTAACATTATCATCAACTGGCCGTCATCAAATGAGCGTCATTTTTTAAAGTAAAACTTCTTTACGCACGCTTGACTTGGGCAGTAAGCTGGCGAATGCGTGACGAGAGCATTACAAAAGGCGAGGCGAACGCTTCGCATATCACTGTAGGAGCAAGAGAGAGCAGTGCGCGCGCACATTTTCTTTCTCTCTTCCTATCATATAGATGGAGCAGAAGTTTTACTTCAGTTGTGTGGTCTAAGTCTAAAGCACACTCGTTTTTTTAATCATTTGAAAGGATCCCATTAGACGCCGAATAGTGCGTTTCAGTATTCCATCAAATTGTAATAAGTTGTAATTGTTATCCTCTGCTGCAGATCACAAGATTTTCAAAAGCCAAAAAAGGACTTCTTTAACGAGGACTTTTCAAAGAGCTGTCAATAAAGATAGGGGGCATACATTAATTACATGAGCAGTTTTTCTTCCAATTTAGACCCCCCCCCCTTTGTGAGATAAATTTGGGCACCTTCGTACATTCTTTTCAAATAACGTGAGATTTTACTGGACCCCCCCCCTTTTTGAGCTCACGTAATTAATGTATGCCACCTAATATCTATACATTTCCCATGCCGAAACTAAAATTATACAAGATTCCCTTTATAGAAAAAAATCGTAAAGTATGCTCAGAGAATTATTATGAACACGTTTGCTTCAGTTATTTTACAAGTTTTATTCTTGAAGAAATTGAACCCCTACGAGATTTTGGCTCTATCGTAAACCGCCTAAACGAGTCGTGTTTTATTAAACATTTTCCCAATTTTCGCTCCAATTTTATCATTTTTAATATTAGCGCGCTCTCTCCAACATTCGTAATTACATATATCTCCATCTTCTTCTTTTAAGCGTTGGTACGGCGCCTTAATGGCCAATTTGATGAAAATGTTACATTTGAATTTCTGTGAAACAATCCGTTCATTATTCCAAATTCCAACCTTACAAAGATACATAATAATTTAACAATATAATTTTGGATGTGTCATACGTCATTCTTATTATTTTCAGTGGGTATAACGTAATTAATTTATGCTGCCGTTCTTACAATAATTGGTGGTGTAATGGTTTGCGTAGTTGCCTTCCAAACAGATCGGGTTTCAATTTTCGGCCCTGGTAATTTATTATTCAAAAAAATTATTTAAACTTTTATTTTATTTCTAAAAATGCTTTTTAATTTTCCCGTGATATTTCACCAATATCACAGTACTCCAGAAAAATATGTTTTATTGTTAAAATACCACTTTTCATTAAAGTAAATCATTTAAATGTATTGTATTTAATTTCTCATTTTAAAAATGTACCTAAATGTTTTTTCAACTTTCCTTCGAAGATATACTGGGGGTAAAAAAAATAACACGATATGTGCAAATTATTACATGAACATTTTTTATTGAACAATGGCATTGTGTTAAATTTTTTATCGATTTTCCAGAAAAATATTTTTTCGGACCGTAAATTTATGGTGTTTGCTTTACTGCTGTAAAACTTCTTCATAAAACTTATTTGCTTAAACTTATACAAATGTAGAAAGTCCACCGCACGCCGCTGATGTTATGGTACAGACGGTACAGTTATAATAATTGGTGACTTGCCTACCTGTCCACATAATTTTAGTATAGGTAGGTACGTAATATATAAATATAAAGGTACTGACAGACACGCTCATTAGCATTAATATCTCATAGCACGAGAACATGCTACCAGTATGCAAATGCTAGTTGGTGGCATATGTTTCGGTTATGTTGCTAATATTGAGCATGCTCAAAAGAGTTGATTTGTGAGCATGCTACTGGATTTGCGGATTGAAGGGGAAGTGCTCTAAGCAAGTGTGAATAGACTTGCTTAAGGGCATGTTAATTTTGATCCGATCTCAGTTCGTGGCTGCGCATTCTTTGCAAAAATATCAAAAATGACCCGTTGGGGAGACGAAAAAACCTTACTTTTCGTCACAAAAATACCACTGACAGAATAGATGTTCAAATTCCCCACAAAATCCTTTACGTTAAAAGTTCTTTTATCACCAAAATAAAACAAAATTCTATTGAAATTAGCATTTATTATTTATTATCTAGCAATTTTCGGATTTTTTGACATCTTGAACCCAAATCCACCGTTTTTTTTCTTTAGTCAAAAGATTCTTAAATAGTTGCGTTACAAGCAATAAGATTATTTTGCTTATTTCTGGGCGAATGGAACTGACTCTATTTGTTGACATTTATGACACTTCATAAATGAATTATGAGATGTAATGACGTCATTGCATTACAGGAAACCTGGCTGTTACCTACAGACTTGGGATATTTGTCGCCAATACATCCAGAATTTCTCAGTCATGGAACATCTGCGGAAAACCTCTCAGACGCCCCATTAATTGGCCGACCCTACGGAGGCGTTGCAATTTTATGGCTCAATACAATAAAAGCCATTCTGATTGACTGTATAGATCCTCGAATCACGGCTATTGAAATGGAGTCAGCAAATGGAACTCTCCTAATAGTCACGGTTTATATGCCGACCAATGCAGCTGAGAACTTACCTCTGGGAAAAATACACGCCATTATTGAGGAACAAAACAGCTCCAACTCAATGATTATAGGAGATTTTAATGCAGATCCGATCCGAGGTCACTTTTTGGCCGTGAACTTGCACAGTTCTGTAGAGAAAATAACTATACATACACTGATATTGTGCGTTTAAGCTCTGATACATTCACTTATGTAAGTGACGCCCACCTAACCACCAGATGGCTTGATCACTGCATTATAACACAGGGGTTGAATTGTACAGTAAAGAGCGTAAAAATCACAGCCAATGCAACGTGGTCAGATCATCTCCCACTAACTGTGGAAATAGATCTAAATCTAACCCCCATTATTTCCAACAGACAGGATCGACCAAGGGATTTTGGAAAATGGACGGCAAAGTCCGAAAATGATATTAAAACTTACATCGCCCTGGCCAATAAACTACTGTTAAAAATAAAACTCCCAGATGCCGTAAGATGTCAAAGACAGAACTGTGATGACGAGACTCATAAACTTGAACTAGATTCTCTCTACGGTAATATTGTGCGCATACTAAGAAACTCAACCATAAAAGCATTCAGAAGTAAAGGACCCAAAAAAAGTATTACATTGTTCCTGGGTGGAATAATGAAGTCTCCACTTTGTACCGCAAATCAAGACATGCATTCCTATGCTGGGTTGAGGCTGGAAGGCCCACGGAAGGCCGTTTCGCAGACGAAAGGAAAACAAGTAAGAAATCTTTTAAAATTGTTCTCCGAAAATGCCAACACTCGGAAAACAAAGCCCGAATGTATAGCATAGCTACATGTATGCATAAAAAAGATTTCTGCAAGTTTTGGCAAAAAACTTCAACTATGCTGAAAGAGCAAAGTTCCACTATGCGTCAACAACATCACGGGGGATGAAAACATAGCTAACGAATTTAGAGACTTTTTTATTTAAGCGAGGATCAAAGAGATACCACGAAACCTTCGATAACGACATGTCCACCTGCTGCCAATGATGAACTGGCCATAATACTCCTGAAATGATCGAAAGCGCAACTGAGCAAACCGCCCACTGTCCAGGGTACGACGCCATTGGTATTAAGCACATAAGATACGCAGGAGATCAACTTCATACTATTCTAGCCACCCTGTACTCAAGCCTCTTAAGACACACACATATGCCGATGGACATGATCCAAACTATTATCGTACCAATCCTGAAATCCAATCAGCTGGATGCTTTGATATTAGGAAATTACCGACCGATTTCCTTGGCAACAATGCTTTCGAGACTATTTGAAAAAATCTTATTCGCGCTAGTCAAATAAAAACTATTTACCTTGAACAACCAATTTGGCTTCAAGAGCGCCTCATCAACCGATATGGCCATTTATATAGGGTAAAAGAAATAATAGCCTACTACAAAAAAAGAAAAACTACCGTTTATTGGTGTTTCCTGGACCTAAGCAAGGCCTTTGATCGTCTTTCCCATAAATTATTATGGGAAAAACTCATAAAACGAGACGTTCCAGCAGAAGTGGTCAATATGCTGGCTGTTTGGTACGGACAACAGGAAAATCACATTCAATGGGCAGGAGCTTCTTCAAGACCTCTATTCCTTAAAAGCGGCGGAGTCAGGCAAGGGGGAAATATGTCTCCAACTCTATTTAATGTGTACATTAACGACCTCTTACAAGAGTTGAACGATACACGAATCGGTTGTCACATCTGCGGACATGGCAGTAATAACATTAATTACGCGGATGACATGGTGCTGCTTGCACCTTCGATTAAAGCGATGAGACGACTTGTGCAAATATGCGAAGAATACGCAAACTGTCATAACTTGTTGTACAATTCTAAAAAGTCAGTCATCGTCGCTTTCAAACACAATAAGGAGCCATTAAATATTCCTCCAATATATCTAGAAAGAAACGAACTGCTTGAGTATCTGGGACATATCCTAACCGAAGACATAAAGGATGTAGAATATATGGAACGACAAAGAAGAGCAATTAACATACGGGCCGGAATGCTCTTAAGGCGGTTCTACCACTGTAGCGACGACGCGACGTCAGAAAATTACTCTTCAAGACATACTGCACCGCCCTGTACACATCTGAACTGTGGACGCAATACCCATCAGCGCAATGGGACAAACTGAGGGTGTGCTACAACAATGCATACAGGCAACTTATGCAACTACCGAGGTTCTGCAGCGCCTCCACGATGTTCACCGAAGGGAGGGTGCACTCATTCCCAGTCTTACTTCGCCACCGACTAGCCAGCTTCTGGAGTAGGACACGGAAATCAACCAACATCATTGTCGTGGCTGCATCCGAGTGGCTAAGTTCCCCACTAAATGAGCGATGGATTCAGATGATGAGGCGACCTCCCTGATGGATGATAAAACAAACAAATATTTCTTTTTTATTTTAATTTCTGTTTGATTTTTGTTTAATTTAATTTTATTTTTAATTTTACGGATATTTTTTTGTTATTTATGTTAAAATTTAATTTTCATTTATTGTTTTCATTAGGTACCTACCTAATACGTTACCATATTTTATTTCTTCTAGATTTTTATTAAGTCTGTATGTAATATGGCAGACTGGGATTGCACTACCCTCCCAGCCTCAAAGTATGCTCAAACTAAGCATGCTCATTTATGAACAAATATGTAGATTTAATGAACATGCTCATTTAGGAGCATGTGTGTCAGTACCATAAACGATAATGATGACCAGTTACTAACACACAAGTTAGTACAAGCAGGGATGGACTGGTGACTAAAGGGGAATCCTTGTGGGTCGTTGTCTGATTAGGACAAATATTTATTATATTTGGAAATTCTATAACATATTTTTGTGATACGTACCCACTCTAATTACATTTGAACTTTGAATACTTGTATAATAACTGACTTTGTACTCAAACCCTGTGACATACGGCGCCTGGATAGGTATAGTTAAAACCTTAAGAACCCTATTTTAGGTGTTAGGTGTCTTGGCTCCTTGCAAGTCGGCTACAATTGCTCGTGCCCCAATTGCGCCTACACAGAGCCGGCCCTAACTCAAATTATAGGATCTTTGCAATCTCTTTTAACTTTGAAAAAAAACGTTTATTACGCAGACAATGCTTTCACTGTCGGCGTGAATTTATTTTATTTGTATATCTACCTCAAATTAACCGCAATTATCACAAATTATTTTACATAAAAAGATAATAAATACATTTATTTATATTTCAGTCACCTACTGAATTAATGTCAATTCAGATTGAAAAAGTAATGAACCTATGAAGGAAGAAAATTTCACTTCAACCCTATATTTCTTTTTCTTAGACCCCATGGACCTAATAAGCCCTGGGATGTACAATACGAGAAAAATTTGAAGTCGATACGTGAGAGGGAAGATGTATGAAAAATGTAAAAAAGTGTTAAATTTTTATTGACACATCCCATTTCCATTTCAAAAATTTATAATTAATTACAAAATGCATATTTTTTAGAAGGGTTTTTCAAAGGTCCTATTCTACTTAATTTACAACTCCAATCCTGAACAGGTGGCGGGAGGGGTAGGGGAGTTATTAAATACCTGTTTTAATTTAACCGCAGCAAGTGCAATAACACTATGTATTTTCTACACTCGTGTAGACAGTGCCTTGTAATAAAATAATTATTGTACCGGACAAACGCGCAAATGCCTTTCGTCGCGTCACATCATGAGGAAATATTGTGCCAATATTTCTAATCCCATGATTATTTTACAATACATGATTATTTTACAAGACATGGGGACAAATAAAGGGGACAAATTTTTCATCCCAAATTTTGTTATTGATAAATTTAATATTCTGTAAATTATAAATTCTGTTACACATATTCATTAATATTACAATTGTCATTTTTGATTAGAATCACGCATAATGTCAGCAAAGTATTTAAAATTGTGCATTGCAGATGATTTATTTCATTTTCTCAAATAAAGATGAAGATATAAAAGTGTAGGTACATTTTTCTTGTTTGTTTGAATGAATCCAAGTCCAAGGTCAATTAAGAATATAATCATCTTTTATCTTGGATTTGTGTAACAAGGATTTATTAAGTAAAGATTTTTGAAGGCTTCAAGCAAATACCACATGGAAATAGAACGACGCTATCAAAAGCAGCAGTTTTTGACAACCCGGGAATGTTTGTATTTCTATTTGGTGTCATAATCCATAATAAAGATTAATTTCCACTGTTAGTTTTTCTGGTTTATTATAAACTAACTGGTACCCGGCATGCGTTGCAATGCCATTCAAATAAATAAATTGATTCTCCCTGCATGTCCTTTCCCGTGCGTCCCCGTTCCCTTCCACCTTCCCCGCCTTCCCCTCTCTCGTCTCTTCCCTCTCCGCGAACCCCATCTTCCCCCTGCCTTTCCTCCCTACCGCTAAAATTTAACATTTTCACACACATTTTCATTTATACAAATTTAAAAATGCCAAAGCTTACCATTATATACAGGCTGATAATGTAGCTTTCTATTGGTAAAAGAATTTTTAAAATCGGTTGAGTGGTTTAGGCGTGAAAGCTTAACAAACAAACATACGTACTTTCGCATTGATAATATTATAAAGTATGGATGGATATCCCTGCGGAAATGACATATAGGGTTTCACTATCAAGGTCTAAAAACCTTCCTCAGGTTACTCTGGTGTTTTAACATCTGACTGAAAACAAGTTTATTTCTTGTTGTAAACAAGGATCAGGACTCGTTGTGCGGCTTCCTCGCCTGATCTATTATTATATGACTTAGCCACACTGCCTCTATAATAATAAGAATCCTCAAGGTAGCAAACTCTCGAGGGTTATTAAGTTATCAGTCACTTGTAGTATCGTGCGAAGGCTGGGTGTTAAATGGTGACGCGGATCATTAACAACGAAAAAATAATATGAATATATTATTTATCTTTGACTCGAGGTTTGAGAAGTAGTGCCGCTGATAGGAATAACATATATAACAAGACCGCTGATCACTTGTCGGCATATAAGAAGAGTGTGAAGCTGGTCAATGTTTGTGTGATAAATTATCTTAAACGATACGTACCCCTTTACTAAACGTTGCTTGTACAATATTAGTTTAACGTTGAATAATTAAATTTTGATTCAAAATGGCTCAAACTAACGGGGTGGTTGTGAACGGGAAGAAAAAGGCGGCCAATACCAAATTACCTGAGCTGCGAAGTGAGTTGGGACAAGGTGTAGATTTACTAACAACGTCCACGTGAGTATTATATTAAATATCAATTAATTGGTTTTGACGGGTATATAATATTAATTAGAATATAATCAGTCTTACTACATAATTATAAACGCGGTGAAAATTTGACACAATTGATAAACTGACGAATAAAAATAAATACAACAGTTCATGTAAAAAAAAACTTAGTGTTTATCCAGACAAAAGTTATCTTAGTTTTTATCAGTTTTATAAACTATTAATAATAATAATTTATCGTCGAACTTCGAAATTTTTCCAAGGTACTTTAAATGTCCTATATATATTTCTTCTTTTTCGGATGTCGTAAACACAAATACCATTTTAGATACTAGATAAAATTATCTAATAGATTTTTGAATTTGAAATATACTTTAATATTAAAAAAAATGCTATATTTTAATTTAAAACAAGAAAAAGGTGAAAAAAAACGTTACCACAAACATTTTTAACCAAAAGGTCCAAAAATTGCGCAAGTGTACCAAAATGCAATGTTGCCAATTCTTTCGCAGCACAGTTAAAGACATTTTTTATTGGTAATAATTGGAAAATTAAATCATGAAGTCTTTATTAAAAGTTTAACTAAAACGTTCAACGATTGTGAATTTTTAAATTTTTTATTAGTAAGGCTGAATATGCATTTTTAAGCATGTTACCACTGCTGTAAAAATATTATTATTATTATTGCTGCAGTTAATTAAACATTTTTTTAGTGCATATGTGTGTAAATAAATCATATAAAACGAATCTGCATATGAAAAATATTATTATTTCGTATTGCTCAGTTATTAAAAACTTTTTCTTATGTATATTTTTATTTCTTAATTAACCTATTACAAAAATGCTTTTGGTATAATGTACATATGCTATTACTTTGTATATTACAATTATTACTTTGTATTATTTAAGGGAAAATATTATGTATGTTATTATAACTTTATTTTTACTTTTTATGTTATTAGTTTGTCTGGATCACTAGGTTCTGCTGTGACGGATTACGAGATGTAAGTTAGATTATCTTAAATCAGTCATACTCGTCTTGTATTGTCCAAATCAGCGGTGCTTTCGTCTATGTTTCTGAAATCCCTTTTATCAACCTATAAAACATCCTAAACCAACTGTATGTGTGTTGTGTATATGTGTAAATAACATTGTAAAATTTAAAAAAAACATAATTCTCAGCACGGATTGTTTCACGAAAATTCAAATGTAACAATGTCATCATTGGCCATTTTGTTTTCTTTGACATATAAAAAATCTTTCAAATTTAAAAAAAAAAAAAGTAAAAAATGATGCTTAGTATTCTTTTAGTGGCAGTTCTATATTTGAATTTCTGTGAAACAACTAATTATTTTTCTATAGTGATTTTTCACGAGGTAATGTAACATCATAGAATGAAAAAAAACATTTGTAAATGTAACTTCGTATCTAACTGTAGTTTTAAAATTGAAAATCTTTTATAAACGAAAATTGCACATCAGTAGCCGGAAAAGCGAGTTGTATCAAAGATTTAAAAAAATCAGTAGACCAGTGCCTTTGATATGTTTTGAGAGGGAATAACTAGACAAAACCGGAAATCAAATTTTAGATATATTGACTCTTTTCAACCAAAAATTATAACTTTATTTCAAAAGACTGTTCTTTTATCTAGTAAAGCTATGTTTTAAGTATTGAGAAAATATGTTTATTTTTAGTACAATAAGGTTTTACCGTGGGTCGTTAGCAGATTTTTAAAATTTAAAAAAAATAATTGTAATCTACAACACACATTTCAAATTATATAATCATGCAGTAAAATAAATCAATAAATTATCTGGGAAAGCTAAGTTTCAGAATTTTAATTTTTGTTTAAATAAAATCATGAAGAAAAAGAACCGCGCACGTGTTTTGTGACGAAAATTCTTCAGTTTGTCTATTTATTTACCGTCTTACTAACTAATATATTTAATACTTTTGAAAGTAGCTATAAATTTGTGGTAATCCATTATAATAATTATAAATAATATATTTAAGACTTTTTACATTCTTATTTTGTTTAGAGATTATTGAAAAAATTATAAATACTTATGATCATAAAATAATTACAAAAAGTTCATAATTTTAATAGTTTTATCATCCCTTTCAGCATTTTTTAATGTAGGTATAAATTAAAGCAAATTTTGAAAGAAATAAAATCGGTATTCAGTTATTATTTAAAAAAGCTGGATAATAATAATAACAAATATAAGTACGGAGAATAATCAATCTTTACGATCGTAAGAACATCTTTCGACGAAATATGAATTCTCGGCCGCTGGCTGGTTAATGGCCCTTAATAGTTGAATAGTTTCGTTATTACTGAGTAAATCAATGTATAATAATACAATAATGTTTGTTGTTATCACCTTTCACCCCAAATTGAATATATATGGTTATCACTACGATTTCATCCATCTAAGATCTAATAATAAGTTCACGTTCATTTTCTTAACTGACCAACGACATTTTCCTTTTATGTCCTTCACAATATGTACCTACATATTTACAATATACATAGTTATTTGTTGATTCCACGCATTGTTTACACGACGAGGTATTGAATTCTATAAGTCTAACATAAAGCGCGCTGTGCAATCGGGTTCCCTAAAGAGCATCGGACCATCCCCTTATTAATTTGCTTCTACCAGTTGAGGGGAACCACCGCTTTCCCGCCCAGTTGTTATAAGTAACAATATAAGTATACTCAACCCTTCAAGGCGCATTACAATAACTCTATTTAAAAAAAAAATTAAAAATGCAGAGCTACATTTCGTGATTTATTTTTGGATTTGTATTTATACATTGGTGAACACTGAACAGTGATGAAAATTCAGCATTATTGATAATAATACATAATATTATTACTTATTACACCATTATTAATTCATATTTGCTTGAATAAGTGAAATCACAGCATGTTGGCTTTTCAGTATAATACTTAAGAAGCAGATATTTTTAATAGCACCAAAATAACTTACTTTTTGAAAACAGTTATTAGTTTTCATTTTGTTTCCTACAGCCTGATTATGAATTTTAGTTCATTTACCTCGTATTTGTATGTTTATTGTTTACATTGTACAGTTGTTTTGTAAAATTCTAAAATAACACGTTCACTTTGCCCGCATGCCTTCGAATAACACGTTCAGGTTTGAAATTAGATCGATCCTTATGAATCTATGACAGTTCAAATCGAAGTGGCAATGAAAATAATTGTTTAACTGATTCAGTGATTCAATATAAAATTATTACCCACAAAAGTTTTACCATTTATATTACTTCTGGTAGTATGTGGTAATTTAATTTATATTTTACTCGTATTAGTATGTTTACACTGTACAATTGTTTTGTAATGTTTTTGCTTGTTTGATATGTTTTATTCTATATTTTAAGAAACTTGTACCGGAAAAAAATAAATCTTATAGATATTATAAAGGCGAAAGTTTGTATGGATGAGTGTTATTCTTTCACGCAATAAACACCGAATAGAATTTAAAAATTCTTTCACTAATCGAATGCTACATTATTTGCGAGTAACATAGGCTATATATATTGGTAAGCTCTGGCGTTATGAATAAGCTGTAGCGTTATGCAATTATTTTTCATACGTTTTCTGTCCCTAACAAAATCGAGTTATTGCAAACGTCAAAAAAATTGTTACCTTGGAAAAAATGTTTTTTATTTTTTTATTAGTCAATTCACCCTAAAAATAGTGATTTGTTGGCGTCATAGTTAATATCTACCTATCTCTAAAAATGTTTATTGTCCGGACGAAAAGCATAGCGTTGCTATGTAATTATTTGACGTGGGCTGTAATTTTGTTATTTCTTTTTAGGTTAGGTTTTTCTCTGGATTCAAATATGAATAAAATACTAATTCCTACTTGAGGCGAAATCATCAGAATAAATTAGGGGAGTAGGTACTTAAAATAAATTTCTATAATTTAAATATTTTCTAAAATAGAATTTTTATTTGCGAAATGTCATTCTCAAATTTTGAAATTTTCTATTAAACAATAATAACTTTTTATTAGACAAAAAAGCAAGAATAATAACAATTATGCCAGTATTTTCCCACTAATACCATGCGAGCGAAGCCGCGGGTAAAAGCTAGTAATTGAATATTTAGATAATGAATTAAGTTAAAAAATTGCTAACCACTAAAAATTGTCGCAACAGCTAAAATAGTATCTTGTTAGTAGTAGCCACTGACCAGATGATATTCTAGTCTATTTTTTATATGCTCATTGAATGCGGATTTTTCTATATTTCTGTATCTTGTTCTCTTTCATATTTTCGTTTAGATTATTTGTTTTTCTTCTTCAATGATGTATTGATTAAATGCTTAATGCTTTAATAAAGAATTGCTTAGGTGAAATTTTGAAAATGATACTGTATCGCGGGTATTCCCAGTTTGAATTAAAGAAGATATGGAAAATCGAACATTTCTGACCTTCAGAACTTTTCAGAAAGCTTTTTCAGTCGCAACAAAAATAGATAGTGACTTATTTTGTGATTGGGCGTTGAATATTGTTTTATTTTCGATGAGTTCGTAAACACTTTGTTATCTCCAAAAAAAACGAATGAAAACAAAAATATTGATAAATTTTTATTTAATAACAGTTTTATTGATTTAAATTATGGTTGTTAATGTGACCAGACGTCCCGTTTTCACCGGGACAGTCCCGTTTTCAGACAGCGTGTCCCCGTGTCCCCGTGTCCCCGAACACAGCTTCGGGATTCCATAATGTACCGTTTTCAGGCAGCGTGTCCCCGTGTCCCCGAACACAGCTTCGGGATGCCATAATGTACCGTTTTCAGGCAGCGTGTCCCCGTATCCCCGAACACAGCTTCGGGATGCCAGAATGTCCCGTTTTCGAAAAGAAAGCATTATGCGACTACACAAACATACCGCTAATCTTGAAATACATAAATATATAAAATAACTAAGCCTAATATGACATGAAAAAAACATTACAATCTTGTCAATTGCATTATATGAAAGTGTGAGCCTCCTAAAATGAATACGTTTATAAGATATTTTGTTTAATTTATTAAGGGGCTAGAATTCCAATAATCCATGTGCTTGGTAGCTGCAAAACGAGTTGTGATCTGCCTCTTACCTACATAGGTAAAATCGGTGCTAATTTTAGTCTTTACTGTAACATATGGCTTCATTTCGTTTATTATTAAAAAAAATATCTTTAAATTTTGAACTAGTCTAGAATTTCAATCGTCCATGCGAGATGAATTGTAATCTAGCCTCTTTTGTACAACGCTCTTTAGGGGTTTTTTCGCGAAAACAGCGCTATCTATATACCTAAGTTGTCCAAATTTATTGTACCTACATTTTTTTTCGGTGTCCTGGTTTGGGGGAAAAATAAATGGTCACGTTAGTTATACCTACATCATCAATGTAATATTTAATCAACAAAAAAGCAGATACGTTTTTAGATTTTCACGGCCAAAAGCATTTTCGTTGTTTGTTTTTGGGGTGTTATGCCGTGTTGCGCTACCTCCTTCTTTAGCCGACGCACGTTTCGAACAGCGTTGCAGTGAAGGGCAGATCCGGCGGATCCGACACATCTGTCGGATCTGCCCTGATGATGGACACTGCAACGCTGTTCGAAACGTCACGTCGGCTAAAGAAGGAGGTAGCGCAACACGGCATAACACCCCAAAAACAAACAACGAAAAAGAAGAAGATGATATTAACAAATCTAAATGAAACATTAAACAGAACATGATATAGAAAATAGTCGGTCCCCAGTTGCACCGTTACATTTTTTATTTTCTGTGCCTTGTTCTGCTTCGTGTTTTATTTAGATTTATTAATATATCTTCTTCATCCATGTTTAAATATAAGTTTTGACTACCTACATACCGATTATCTATAGAGGGTTTCAAATGTTAAATACCTCTGCTTTGTTATTCCTTCAGTAATGTAACACTATCTATTACTATACTATCAACTGCATTAACGTGTAAATAATATAAAAAATATACTTTCTACGAATTTTCTAACTCGAAAGATTAGATAATAATATACGTATATTGATTCGAGTATCAAACAAGCATAAATAAAATACTTAAATATATGCTTTTATGACAACAACAAAAAGAAATGTAAATATTTGATTTGAACCATCTAAATTAATATAAACCAAAAATAATTATTTTAAACAATAAAGTACCCACTTACCTATTGTATATATAATATTTGTGTTCCCGCTTAATTTTAATGGGTCAATGCTTAGTTTCAAAGTGAATGAATCCTATGAAAAGATTAAATAAATTTCATCATCGATTAAAGTAATAATTTATTTTTTATTTAATGTAAAACAGCAAGTGTAAAATTTAATCGATGAATACAATATAAGCAGCTCTCAATCATTGTTTACAACGAGTCCATCCGCTGAGTTTCGGAGACACTTCGCATCTATTGAGATCGAATATTTTTCTGATTTTTCTGTTTCAATTTTTTCGATTGAGAGTCTAAATATAATATTTATTATCTTCAACGTACATTCAGACAACATGTCGTTCATGGGTGTTTTTTTCCCGCCCTGACGTACATTTGTTTTTTATGACATGCATATTCAAAAACAAGCTATCAAACATATGTTATTTACTGTAACAGAAGTTGATATGTAGTTATCTACGTATGAATAAGATAAGTGGCAATAATCGGGAAATTAAGATAAACAAATAACTTATAATAATTATGAAAAGTTAAACAGCTTATTATCATATCATGCCTGTCATAACATTTCGTGAATAGAATTTACTGGGGTATGGGTTGTAGGTTAGTTAACCTATAATTGTCACTATCATCTATATCGTAATAATAATTTTATATTAAAACACATTAATTAACGTGTTTAATTCTAAATATTGAGCATGCTACCGATATTTCCTATAAACGGGTGCAAATTAGATGATGAAATTTCAACAATTTTTTATTCGGCAAATATGTTGTGATTCTACCTAGAGTTTCACCGTTGACAGTTCCTAGTGAACGACTATTTCCCATTTAGGTTTTGATAATAAGGGGTTATTGAAGAGGTTAGGCTAATTTGTTCGGTTTTCGGAACAATTCACACAGGTTTCATAGAAATCGTAGTGTCTCCCTTACTGTTATGGTTAGAAATATGATGCTTTATATTCAAATCTAAAAGTTAACCGCAAAATACTTAAAATGATTACATTAACACCTTTATGAAACTAAAATTTCCACAACCACAAACCGCAATTTGAAAAAAAAAAGAAAATTTTGAACTTTTTATTAATTATTTTTACGTGAAAGCACATAAAGTTAGTTGACGATAACTTTTATAATACTTTTTCTTTGTCAGTAATTTTAGTTACAAATAAATGTAAGATGAGACATTTTCAAAAATTTTTTATGTTTGCGTTCAAAAACAAAAAATAAAAAAAATTAAATGTTTGTTTCGAATTATAAAATTTTAAAGCGTTTTTCATCACCTTTCAAAAACACTTTTTAGTTTTCGGATGAGTTCAGAAATATCCATTTATTTGGATTTTATTTCAAAGCCATTTTATTTTGTAATAAGCCTTCTGAAAAAATATGTCCGAGGCCCCGGGGATATGCTGGATATTGGATAGAAAAACATATTTCTTTTCAAAAATGTATTTATTTTATGACGAAACTAAAAATGCATTGCGTAAATAATGACAAATTTTGCTTTGTGCGGGCCCACAACTTTTCACTGACCGGTTTCTCTTATTTCAATGCTCGGGACAGAATATATATTTATTTACTTGGGAAACGTTATGTACAGTCATAAAGTTGTTTTAGAAATTATCAGTGATTAATATTCCATTATTTTTTCACAAGAATTCTGATAAAAAAGCATTGCACGTCATGCGTATTAGCATTAGCATATTGGCATGCATTGACACGGAGCGAATCGTACCGTGTTACATATTGAAATCCAAATGCGTTAATCATTACTCACCCAAAGCAGTTCATATGAAAAAACTATTGTTTTTATTTTTAGTGCATTATGCTGTCTCTAATCTGACTCTTCGGTTATTTTTTATTTTATTTATTTATTTTATTTATTATTACATTTATTACATACAAGAAATAACAATATAAAAGGAAGCTTTGACTGCCCAACTAGGAAGGTTTCCCGTTTTAGGACAGTCAACTTGGCAGGTTGCGTGTACATAATTTCACATTAGTGGATTCAATAATAAATAACAATAATGGTACATATTGGGGGAGTTACTTAGATATTAGGTACAATATCGGATATAAGTTGTGTTATTCTAGGTATACAGCAGTAATAAACAATAAAATCCAGATAGGTACATGTAAAATATAAAGTAAAATCCAGATAGGTACATGTAAAATATAAAGTAGAACTAAAATATAACAAATGTAAGAAAGAAAAATAATAAAAAAAAAGTTTTTTTTTTTTTTTTATGAAGTCTTTTTTTTTATTACAGTCTATACTTTTAAACAGATGACCTAATGACCGTTCGATTTGTCTACATACTACATATACAATATTCACATAAGTTATCATCATTATTTAACATTTTTCTAATACATTTTGTCTTGAAACTGAAGACAATCTGTGGGGTACCTAAATAATTTATCACAATAAAATAATGTTTGTTTCCACACAAAAGAACATAATTTCATTAAAATTTTTAATAACATTTTTTAACATTAAGTATGTTTTAACAACTCTCAAAAATTTTCTCAATGCATTCATTTGACATATAATCCATAGAAAATTTAATTGATTCACATTTTTATTGTAAATGTTTTGTGTATTGTTTACAAGTGACCTCAGTTTTTACATGGTCTTTCTTTACACGATTTTGACATAACACGGTCGACAAATCGTAATGGTAACATCTTACGAGTAAAGCTACTACCCGTGACTCTATAATATATCCTACCGACTTTTTTTTGGGTATGTTCGGAATGAACCACCTACGGATCGGAAGGAATGTACACATTTCTTCAGACTGATTCGTGAATGGTTTGTAAACTCGGCTATCATGGAGAACAATCATTTCTATCTTCCTGATGGTTATCTCCGTCACCGACAGCATAGATTGATCTCTTGGCCTGCAGGACTAACTTGCCAATGGTCGTGCCCGATGGTCAGAGCAATCTAGTATCAGTTCGGATATCTAGCAAATTATATTTTATAAAATAAAATATATAAAAATGTCTATTTTATTTAGCAAAAATGAAGCTGCCTTCAAAAGGCGAGCTGTGTTTTTTCTAGTATAGTTAATATACCCACTGTTTATATTTATGTAGTTCTCTTTTATAAATGCGTTTAAAAAACGAACAATATTGTTATGTTTTAATTTTTTATTTATTTTGTTTTATTTGATACAATAGTTTACATATTACAATATAATTTAATGTTGTTGGCCTAACTGCTATGAGTGGCCTCGGTGCTGAGGCCCCCATTTTATACACAATAAAAAAAATTAATAAGTTGAAGTACCTACGTAATAAATTTTGATAAATTATATGAAGTTGGTAATGAAAAAAAAAACAGTTGTGTTTTTGTGAATAATGTGTGTTTAATAATGGTTTTGTGTATTACGTGTATATGTTTTTTTAAATTTTTTTTTTATGTTATAACATTTCGGTAATATTGTGTTTTTGTTCTTTAATCCATATTTTAAATTTGTATCTGAATTTATTTTTGTTTTTATCAATTTTTGTATCAAGTGACAGACTGTTGAATGCTTTTATTACATGGTATTTATGGTGTCTTTGTCCAAAGCTTGTGTTTACCATAAGAATTTTTATATTTTCTTTGCACGCTTGTCTAACTGGTCTGTCCACGGTCCACCATACGAAAGAAGAAAGAACTGTTGTGATATTCTGTGTTTCTTCAAAAATGTAGTTTAGTAGTAGGTGTTTTAACGTGTAATTGGCGTTATTTAGTACGTCAAACCTGTTGAATATTTGTTCTGTATCAGTCAGTCCATTTTTTAAATATTATAAACGAATTGAATTGAATTAAAATCCATCCTTATCGGAATCTTAGATTTTCACACCCGTGCATAGGTTCACTACCCAATAATAAAGGAAGAAACAATAATGTGTTTATTCTTCGATTTTCCAAACATTATGAAGGTAGATACTGTATTTTTACACGGTACCTACATACTATTGTTTGGAAGAACAAAATTAAGTGTATTTTCAAAACATATTTAAAGATGTTAAATGTACCCCAATAATGTGAGTTATTTCTAATTATTATTATTTTCTTTCAGTTACACGTACGAATCCTTATTGGAAACTGCCAACTTCCTCTTGGACAGAATTTCTATCAGACCTGCCATCGGAATTATCTGCGGATCAGGAATGAGTAAGAAACTGACCCACAAATATTATTATATTACTAGCTGGTATCTGGCATGCGTTGCAATGCCATTCAAGAAATAGTTTCTCCCTGCAAGTCCATTCCTGCCTTCCCTCCCTGCCGCTAAAATTTATGAAATACACACATTTTCAAACCACTCGCGCACCACTTGTAGTAATTTTTTTATACAAATTTCATAACGCCTGGAGCTTACCATTATATATAGAAACACTCTTCTGCTAAAATGCAATGTTCTGTAAAAAAGTGAGTCAAATATAAATCAATTTTGATAGGGACACCCTAAACACCTAGCGGTATGAAATATATTTTACGACCTATTCTCATATCTACCAAATATTAAAAATTTCATAAAAATCGGTCTGGCCGTTTCGGAGGAGTGCGACCATAAACACCGTGACAAGAGATTTATATATATATATATATATATAAATATACTAGCTGACTCGGAAAACCTTGTTCTGCCATATAAATAATTTTTTGATGCCAAATAAAAAAAAATACAGCAAAATATTTTTGTCAAAAAAATAGTTTTTTTTTGGATAGGGACACCCTAATCACCTAGCGGTATGAAATATACTTTACGACCTATTCTCATACCGACCAAATATACATAAAAAAAATCATAAAAATTGGTCTAGCCGTTTCGGAGGAGTGCGGCCGCAAACACCGTGACACGAGATTTATATATATATTAGATTATCTATTTACATAAAAACATTGAGATCGTAAAAAAATATGATATTGATGTTGAAAACATGTTTTTTAGTAGGTACCAACTGCGTATTCTCCTTGAACCGATATAATAATACGTATTTCCTGATTTAATAGTTTTACGACGTAGTAAGAACAAACGTATTCTGAAATAAGCCATCGTCTTAGAAATTAATTTCAATGATAACCTATAACATCTAAAATCATTATTTTTATGACACTTGATGACTGTCCGGCCGCCGACAATTCATGAAGAAACATTAGTAATTGACATTCGCTTAATTGGTCATTAAATTATGAACAAAATTTTATTGGTGACCGGACAACTCAACAACATACAACTTCAACACCTCCTTTGTCATTAAAAGTGTAGAATTTTATGACGACTTTTCAAAGGGATGTTGAAATGCCACTTTGTTGAGATGTCGTGGAACCATTTCGTTTCTAGGTATTCGTAATTTTTATTTTATTTTATTTATTTATTTTTCTTTATTCATTATATAATTTGTGTACAGTTTTACAAGTGATTCGACTACCACGCTAGGCACATGCCCGTATTATGGTAGTCGAAATTCTATTGACCCAAATTTTTTTACTTATCGAAATCGGTAACATGTATTTTTGCCTGCGGTTTTCTGTTTCTGAATGGTATCTGCGGCTTTTTTAAAACATCTTCTTTCTATACTTGTAAAGTTGCGTAATACGGGAACAGAACATTTAACTTTCTTACCTTAAGTTCTTTAAACATTAGTTCAGAAGGATACAAAAATATATTTTTTAAATATTATTTTAATTAGTAGTTTTGCACAACGAAAAAAGAGGGTGTGTGGGTTTTATAAGGCCATCCCATCCTATTATATCATATTGGATAGTAATTGATTGACAGAAAGCGAAGTAAGTCATTATTAGTAGGTAGTTCTTTACTTATAATATGTCTCAAACAACTAAAGATAAAGGTCAATTTTCGTACTCTGTTTTTGATAATGGTTATATGGGAATGGGATGTCCATTTTAGGCATTGGTCAATAGTGATACAAATAATTAAAGTTTTGATTTCAATATTAGTACATAATAAGTTACTTTATTTCATACGGCCGCGGCAGTTTTTGTTTTTATTTTTTTTAAAGAAAGGTACTTATGTAATTTTTTTTGAGTTTAAAATTAGAAGGTTTTTGTTAAACCATGTTTTTTATTCATTCATGTCTGTATTAACCTTTTTATTCAGTTCTAACAATGTGTTTGTTTTTAGGATAAGTACTGTGTCATCAGCGTATGATACAATTTATCCACATTTAGCAACTTCAAATATATCATGCATTATGAACAAAATTATGTCTACATTAAAATAATAGTTAATACCTACATTAAAGTATTTCACCAAGAAATGTAGACGTAATTTGTCTCGACGCCACCTAGTGGGGTATTTAGCACTTACAATGCATTTCACATTTAAAAATAAAGTTGGTGGTTTGCAGGTGGAAAAATGTAATAAACAGTAATTGTTGCATGAAACACTGGTATATATTGAATTATTGATTGATAAGCCGACGTAGCTCAGTGGTTAGAGCAGATGACCGGTAATCAGAAAGACATGGGTTCGAGTCCCGTCGGCAGCATGTATCTTTTCTCGGGAGATTTAGAATGTAATTTAGGAGCCGGTGTCGGTACCGCCACCCCAGGAATCATCAATTGCATAACAAACACCTCTGCCATTGGTCACACCAAGTGGTTCACTACGTTTAATGACTTAGTAGGGATTCCCGGGTTCAAGGGGAAAGGTTTGTCAGGGTCTTGGCGGCGAAACCCCCATTTAACCCATTCCACCACTAATAATATGACTTTATTTGTTATTTAAAAACACTTAATAATAATTAATATTTGACAAGTTAAAGTATTTCAGCAAAAAATGCAGACATAATTAGTCTCGACGCAACCTAGCGGGAGATTTAGTATTTAACAATACCTCTCTCACAAAAATAAAGTTGGTTGTTTTCAGTTGGAAAAATGTAATAATAAGTAATTGTCGAATGAAACACTAGTAGGTATATATTGAATTATTTGGCGGGTATTAGATAAGCCGCCATAGCTCAGTGGTCAGAGCTCCTGATCGGCAATCAGAGGGACACGGGTTCAATTCCCGTTGGCGGCCAGTATCTTTTCTCGGAAGATTTTTTCAATGTAGATGAGTGTTTCAGGCTGATAATTATTGATTGTAATATTTGTTAAATATAAATTAATTAGCAATCGATTCAAAATAATTAGGATGTTAAAAAAATTAATAATAAAGAAAATTTAAATTTAATGATGTGAGGTATTCATAAAAATAGTTTCTTCCCTTTATAATTGATCATTTCTAAACACATGAAATAAAGATTAATCAGTTTTCGATGTCCTGGTACCACATTAAGTAATATATTTTAGACACAGAACCCATAATCGGCGTTACATGCCATAGAAAGCCTTTACCCCCTCTTGGTAAACTCCGCCACTTCTAGTGACCTCACCAGTCTCCCGTTGTTCGTCCCAGTTAAAATTCCTTCATCGCTTTTGCATGTTGTAATCGTCTGAGTAAAGAGCAGTCTTAATTCAAACTAAAGACCCTAAATTGTTTAAAGGCCCCCTGGCCGAGAGCCTCACGGACAAGGTGAGCTTCCCCTACGAGGACATTCCCAACTTCCCCCTCAGCACGGTGGAGGGGCACATCGGGCAACTGGTGTTCGGATATCTCGCCAACATCCCCGTGGTCTGCATGCAGGGAAGGTTTCACTATTACGAAGGATACCCGCTGTGGAAGGTAGCTATACATCATTCTATGCCTTATTTACTTAATTTACTATTTTAAATCTCTCGTGGTACTACCACATATCGGCCAACCCTCGAACACCGAACGTTCAGACGATTGTGCATAGGGGTAGTTCGTGCGTTGGAGTTTGAGTTCGTAGGTTGGAGTTCGATTGGTCCGGGATCGCTCCGGAGGCGGTAAATCACACCCGAATCAAAGAATTTGCCCGAGTTGGCCCAACTCGCAAGAACCAGTTCTCTACACCTACACACCAGTCTTCGCTCGGCAGGCAATCGAAAATTCCCATCTTTCCACACCAAAATCGGCTTCATGGTATAGTATGTATAAGGTTTAAATATTTTTAAACCTTATTTGGCCGAAGGGAAGAATCTATTAGTATGATGCTTCTTTCAGAATTGAATCTATTCTGGAAGTGGGTTTAGCCACGTTTAGACTAAATCACACTTTCTCTTCCATACTTCTTCCAAATTCACAACATTCCCCAAATAGTTAAGCTATTTTTTATTTTTCATTCATGCTGTCTGTAGGGTATTTTATGGAAATGAAGGAGAGAATGTTCTGGGAAGGAAAAAGGTATGAGGGGTGGGAAGTAATCTGAATCGGAATTTGCTATTAATCAACCCCTCTCACTACTGTTCAAAGTGATGAATAAATATGTAGAGTCCGGCTGGAGATATCAAAGGGTCTCCCTCTACCGACCTCTCCCGATTAGGCCCGCTGCGCATTTGGTGGGCCAACACGTCTGCCTCCAAGACCTGGCCAAACCCCCTTTAACCCCTGTTAAGTCACCAAGCGTAGCCAACCACTTGGGGTGACCTCTAAATTTATATTGCCTTGAATTGGAAGAATACTATTTACATACCTACCACTGATTTTGATAGCACAATTCATCTCTATTCAGGAACTTACAACAGTAAAAACAGATCGGTAAAAAAGTGCAAAAATTAGGCATTACTGAAGAATAAAATAAAATAAAAATAGAGGAGATTTACTGAATATGGAATAGCTTAGGTAAAAAAATCTGATTAATGTTAATTGATTCGTTTATTAAGTATTACGCATTGAAATCTTTGGAAATATAGTTACGGAACTTAAAATGTCAAGGAAATATTAAAAGAAACACACAAACCTCTTTATTTTAAATGAATGGTAAAAAAATATTCAAAAAAGTGCTCTTATTATGGAATTCACTGATTTTTTAAAATTATGACTGCAATAATCACATAAAAAATCAATATTATCGGTTCCCGAACACTCAAAATAGCACCAAAGGCGGCAGGCTCATTGGATCCACTCTTCGCCCCTGATATCCCACGGTCTTAGATTTTACAGCATTCATGACTTTTTTTTGGACCCACGTCTTCTTCTGTTTCTTCTACGACATTTTGACGTTCGTGTAGGTCAAAATACAACCTGGAATAGCAAATAAAAAAAATTAGCTCTACTAGAATTCCATATTGGAAATACTCTTTCTAATATGAGATAGTATTCCATATTAGGGACATCAAGAAATCCCATGTTAGGAACAAGATCAACAAATTAAAATATATTCATAGAATAAAATCTTCTTGAATTTAACTTCAAACCATTATCAAAACCCAAAATTTAAATAATAATATTGTCTATCAGTTCTCACTTTAATTTTGAAAAATTCCACCATCTCATATTAGGGACATATGTCATATTCGGTACACCTCCTCTACTAAGAGCCTTACTAATAAACGTATTTTAAATTTTACACAACTGATAAACAACCATTAGTGAATTGTAAATGGTTGTTTATCACGCTTATTGTTATTTATTAGTAAAAGGTTAATGATTTTATTTTAAATTTTTCCTGATATTTCCATAATTGAAATGAAACCAATTGAAAAATAACCATTGTTTTGATAAAAATACGGGGATAAATGTTCTTCACATTAACACTAAGGGAAAACGGTTAGATAACTTAGAAGCCATAGAAATAAAAAAAATCTCTAAAAAATAATGAACCCATTATTAACAAACAAAAAATATTATCATATAGCCCAATCATGGATATGTTCCCCCACCCACTCCTAATTAATCACTAGCCACGCCTTCACCCCTACCACAACACTCTGTAATAATATATAGTACCCACCTACTATTTTATAATTGTCAAGTCAGTATACGTTTGCCCTGAGGAAGGAACGGTCGTTCCGAAACCGGTCGGCTTTAAACAAATATACAAGTGGTTCAAACAAAGTAACATTGTTTCATTTATGAAAATAATTGTTAGATTATGTTGTTATTTCCAGTGCTGCATGCCCATCAGAGTAATGAAATTGCTCGGAGTGTCTCACTTGATAGCCACCAATGCAGCTGGAGGTCTGAACCCCGACTTCAGCGTTGGAGACATCATGTTAGTCACGGACCACATCAACCTCATGGGCTTCGCCGGCAACAACCCGTTGCAGGGTCCCAATGACGAACGATTCGGACCCCGGTTCCCCCCCATGAACAAGGCTTACAATAGAGCACTGATTGACATCGCTAAAGAGGTAAATACACAAGGTCTCGCATCTTTCACTAGATTAGAAGTGAAAAGAGTCCCAGGGTCCCAATGACGAACGGTTCGGACCCCGGTTCCCTCCCGTGAACAAGGCTTACGATAGAGCTGATTGATATCGCTAAAGAGGTAAACACATTGAAAATTCTTAGGCCTTACATCTTGCATTAGACTATAAGTAAAAAGAGTTCTAGGGTTCTAATAACTAACGATTTGGACCCCGGTCCCTCCCCTCCATGAATAAGGCTTAAGAATCGTTCATCATTGGGACCCTGGGACTCTTTTAACTTAATTTTACATTAACTTCACGCAGGGAGGCCCCGAGGAAAATAATTCCACTCAGGGTCTATGTCACCTTTGGGTTGCTGTGTGGAGGATCTTTTTAGGAAACGAATGAGTGGAAGTTCTAAGAAGGAAACAGGTAACAGGTGGGTAGGAATCTGGGAGTCAGTATACCCAGTATTGACGGACGTGACGTATGAATCCATCCATCCAACTGCGGTGCAAGGCGATGGGTCGAGGGATTCTGGCTGAAGAGGTCAAAATACTTCTTGGGGTGACCAATGGCAGAGGTGTTCGTTATCCAATAAAGGGTTCCCGGGGCGGCGATACTTAAACTCGCCTCCTAAATTGATAGTGTCTATTAGTGTAAGATGCAAAACCTAAGACAAGGATAAGCAGGACAAATCAGAAGCAATCGTAAAGTAAGGTCTCGCTTCACGAACAAGGCTTACGATTTAAGATGGTTGATATTGCTAAAGAGATAAACAAAGGTCTTATAATAAGTGAGAAGAGTTCGTATTAATGACGAACGATATAATAGACCCCGATACCCCCCTTGAACAAAACTTACGACATACATAGTATTGATTGATAGATATTGCTAAAGAGGTAACCATAAACATGTTGATAGGTCTTCCATATTATGATAATAATATGTCAGACCTTTCATAATATTATTACGCCTACTAGATAAGAACTTAGTAACACTCACAAATAAATCAACGCAATGTGGAAAAAAATTACCACCGATAAATTCTACGGGTTTTGATTTTCACGCTTTGTGACTTTGGAATATTATAATTATTGACGGTTAGATCTATCAAACCATTGACCAGAATCGATTATGTAAATGTTTCAAACTACTGTTTGACTATGCAATTATTATATTTCTAACTTTCTACCGCATCAGAATCAATAACTGTTGTGTTAACTTATTAGCTGAATTAAATTCAGTTTTTTTACTAAGTAAAAAATTACACAATGAAGCAATTATCGATACGCAACTGTCCGTTTTATGTTTTTGTCAGTATCAGGGATGGCGTTGTGTACGGATATATATTTTTGTGATTATCTTACTTTTCCACTTACTTACGGGAATTGCGTTTCATTTTCTTTATACGTGTGGGGGGAGATTTATTATAATTATTGTATTTTTCCTTTGGAGGGGTGCAGACATACGTTCATTGTTTGTCCCATTGTCGACTGTTGACATTTAGTGTGTAAGAAAGAGGGGCAGCATTATATGTTTAAGAACAAAAGCAAAACAATCAGCGCATTGACATTTGACGTTTTTGACTTATCACAATATTGCTGCAGATATTTCAAAGTACGAGAATTCGTTCCATAAAAAATGTATGAGGAAGAGAATTTTCTTCATAATTTTTTTTCGTGAAATTTTCGGATGTTTTAATAGCTATTCTTCTACGAGTATTTGGGGTGGAGACAAATCCAACAAATCAAAGATCATACAAATTGGTCCAGCCGTTCTTGAGTTATAAGTGATGTAACTAACCCGACTTTGTTTTTTTTTTTAATTTCTTTATTCATCGCATAAATATTATAGTTTCATTATTTGTGGATTTTTCGACCACCATGCTAGGCTGATGCCCGTGTTATGGTGGTCGATATATATCCGTGGTTTTATATATGTATTAACATTTTAATTCAGTAGGTACATAACGTCATCATTTTAAAGTGTTAATTTTAATCTAATTTGCATAACATTACAATTCTTTAATGAATATTTTGGCTGGCTTCAATATTGATTAAACCTAGCGCCGCTAAAGTACCTAACCTACCAGTGCTTCAGAAATTATGGAGTGATGAAACAATATGCTATCTCCTCATGTTACGTCTCATGGTGGCCTTAAATAATAATAACTACATTTTAATGATTATATCTCATTGTATGCTAATAATGATTATATTATCGCCTGTTAAAATTAGTGAAATAGGAATGTGTGTGGGTTCAATAATAATGTTAGCCATATTTTGGTATCCAATGTAGATTCTACAATAAGAACACCATGAAGGCATCATTTACCTTTGCTGTTCATATCGATTACTGTTGAAAAATTTGTGATTGCATGAAATTTTCTTATTCCCTGCTATAAGCTATAATGTGTTGTTTTTTTTAGGTTGCTAAAACTCTCGATATTGAGGGGATAGTACGCGAAGGGGTTTACACCTGTCTTGGCGGCCCGAACTTCGAAACTGTATCCGAACTCAAAATGCTGAAAATGTTGGGAGTTGATGCAGTAGGGATGTCCACAGTTCACGAGGTTAGTATCTACCCCTCAACTAGCATAGGCCCGGTATATCAGTTGATTTTAAGCTCGGCTTGGTTGGAATGGCTTAATAATCCGGGACATCTCTACATGCATCGAGAGATCTTGATCTTTCAAGAACGACGGCAGTTTATACATTTTTAGAATGGGTTTAATTTACGAGTATAACTTTGATAAAGTTCCTCACTCCAATAACTCTGTGCGAATAAAGTAATTAAAAAAAAATATTTATTTGGCTAGGGTCAGTGAACTATTGATGAAATTATAACTGACTAACCGCTGAAAACAAAATGATATGTTGTTGAAACTTAAAATCCCTCACCAGACTATTTAAGATTGTTTTGTTTTGAAGAGTTTTAATTTCCAATGTACATTTGTTACTTAAATTTTCTTTTAAGTTTGTTTGTTTTACTTAAGTTTTAAGTTTGCTCGTGAATGACTCGGATGTGTCGAAACCGGTCGCAGAAAATTTAAAAATTAAGTAACAAATGTACATTGGAAATTAAAACTCTTCAAAACAAAATGTCTAGAAATTGTTACATAGTTAATGCCCAAGAAATACAAAAAAATATTTTAGATTGATTATAAATCAATGTCATTGATATTCCTCATCGCTCGATGTATTTACTCTCATTGAATTTTATTAACGACCTAATTTTTATTAATTATTTTACTCTTATTATTATTAAAGAATATAATTATTATTACATTTAAAAATCATGATATATAATATTTGCAACTTGATTTAATTTGTATAACTTAAATTTTTGCTTTAGGTACAACCATAACATGTATAATTTACTATCTGAAAACTTCACCCGCCATAACACAGGGACATCCCTAGCATGGCGGTTGAAATAACACAAAAATTATATACAATGTACAATATTCTTATATTAAATAAATAAATATAATGGGGCATGCATTAATTACGTGAGCAGTCTTCCTTCCAATCTAGACCCCCCCCCCCCCCCCCATGGTGAGATAAATTTGGGCCACTTCGTATATTATTTTCAAGTAACGTGAGATTTTGCTGGAACCCCCTTCCCCCTTTTGAGCTCACGTAATTAATGTATGCCTCCTAACTGATTAGCCGCTGACAACAAACTGTTCTGACGTTGAAACTTTAAATCCCTTACCAGACTATTTTAGATTGATTATAAATTAATGACATTAATATTTCTCATCGCTTGATGAATATAAGAGTCCGTATTGATAACATTATGCAATTTACGTAAATTTAGGTGAGATGCAATTACTTACGTATATGTCAAGTTTGGCATGTGCGGGCATGTGACTACTGCAAGCGCGCAAGCGCATTGACGTCTAAGAAAGGAAGTATTCTGCGGCTAACCAACCATTTCTCTAAAAATCTATATGATTGATGATAATATCGATCACTGAAATTTGAAAAGCTGTAAAGGATGACATGTTAATTGTTGAGGAGAGCGAGAAGGTTTTTTTATTTTTTGTTGTTATGATTTTTTATTATAAAATAATATTGAATAGATCTTTCAGAATACCTGCATAATTTATATTATTTATTTTTAAATTTTCAGAAAAAAACCTATTAAAATGCACGTCGTAAAAGACGCACTTATCTTCCTAGAAATATTTTGACGACGCAGATTGAAAGAAAAATCAAACGGAGAAAAATTACAGATTTAACTCATTTGTTTAAATGCTTTACGTTAGGTTAGGTTATGGGCTAAATATATATTTTTTTTATTTTCATCACTTTAAATGACTTTTCATAATTGAAATGCCACTTTGTTGAGTTGACTGGAACCATAATTATGATGGTGTTAAGGTGACACATGAAAGAATTTATATATTTGATTTGTCCTGTCCCCTTACAGATTATCCTCAAAATTATAACTATCTTTCTTAATTTATTGGGCACAAAGCACTCTTTTAAGGGCCTATTTAAAAAAAATATATAAAATCAACTCTTTCATAGATGGCTTGAGTATAATTATTTTAGGGAAAACGGATTTTACAAACTCAAATCTTTCAAGAAAGGCTAACAAATATAACATTGGATCGAGTCACCCATACAAAATTGTATTTGTTATCCTTTCTTGAAATATTTGAGTATGTTTATGTACCAAACTTTTTATTCATATTCATTTTGAGTATATACGGTTGCAAACATTTAATTCTTCAAAATCTTTTAAAGCACAACTCGTAAAAAGCATTTTCCCCTTCAATATGAAAGACTAGATTATGGAATTATGTTAAGTAAAGTAACGCTAAGTTGATAAATATGTATATTTCGGTACCCTAAAGGTGTGGAAATATTCCACAAATTCATGTTTTTAAACTATTTTCAATAAAAAAATTTTCTTCTTTTCTAGGTTATAACCGCCAGACATTGCGATATCACCGTTTTCGCCTTCAGTCTGATTACCAATTTGTGTGTAACAGACTACCACAGTTCCGCAGAACCCCTTCACACGGACGTTATGGATGTCGGCAAACTGCAGCAAGCCACCCTTACCAAATTCGTTTCCAAATTGGTTGAGCACATCAATGAAATAATCCAGAGTAACAAGAAATAATCAAGAGTTAAAAGTGTAAATATAAGAGTTAAAAGTGTAGTTATAATGTTAATATGTTATGTTAAATTAAATATGTAATTATTAACTTAATCAAATAAATTTAAAACTTTGTATTCTTTTTATGTTTTTTTTAACATTAGACGGCTTCCGTGGTCGTGAGGAAATTTTTATTTGATTGACGTGTGTTATTTCACAATTAAATAAAATACATATAAGGTGTATTTGCGGCACGTTCGACACGTTGGAAGATGATTCAATATCGCTGAATCATCTTCCAACGTGTCGAACATGCCGCAAATTTGGAAATGAAAGAGAAATGGCATTAGCCTTATTTGGTGACTAGATCTGAATAGCCAGGTACTTGCTCACCTTCTTCTTCCCTGTTTCCTTTCCCTCCCCATTAACTCCAGCCTCACAACATACACAAATTGGGGATGCCAATCTCACTGGCTCCTCACGGGAACAGCTGGAACTCTTGTGAGGTATTCATATAAAAATTTAAAAAAGTGTGGTTGCCAGATTAAAATAAAAATATATAGCTTTAGTTCATGTTTACCCCACTGCCAACTAATACATGCAGCACTGTACCTGTTATATGTATTTGGGTTTGATTAGTATACAAATCTACATTTTTATTCCGAGACGTTGAAAAATTGAAACATTTTGCTTGTTATTTCACTCCACTTGATAGTTCATTTTTTTTTAACAATGATTATTTGGGAATGAGGCCAGGAATACAAGTCCGATTTTGCTTTTCGATTATCAGATATCGGTTCGGACTAAACAAATACATGTCCGATGTTTTGTGGTCTCAGTCGTTTCCGTTCTGTCTAGCGAACCGGAGGCGTCTACTAATATCTACAGGAATTCCAAAAACTGAACAAATCGGAATAATATCTATGAGAACCAAAGTGAGGACGAATATCTACAGCTCAAACTGCTGACTAATATCTATGAGAACCAAATTGAGGACGAATATCTACAGCACTGGCAGAGGTTGGATTTGCAATTATGTGTAGCATATTAATAACGTAATATTGCGTATGCAGTTTGAAAAACTTAATTTATGTATGTATATATGTAAAAATCCCTAATATCGGACTATTGGACACATTTAGATGATTATTAAGGTTTTGCCCTCAGTAGATATTAATCCCACCTACGATCCATAGATATTAGTCACCACTGGCACCGTCATAGATATTAGTCCGACCTTAGCTCTGTAGATATTAGTCCTCACTCTGAAGTTCATAGATATTTGTCCAACGTATGAACTGTAGATATTCGTCCGACATACAGGCTGTAGATATTAGTACCTGGAGTCTAGCGAAACACCTCTATTGTCGCTTTAGTTCGTTATTATCCAACAGACCAAAATATAAATCGGGAGAAGTAGCGCTTTTCAGCGAGTTTTTTTTACGAAAAATTTTAAGATTACTAAAATGATTTAAAGTTTTTTAAAGTGTAAACTTCTTTAGCACCGTTGTGATTTGAAACTCGATGAAACGGAAACGAGTGACACCAAAAAGAGACAAACACATACATCAATAGGGTTTATTAGGAAGATAACTCAATATTTCCGTAGGCTTCCGAGGAGTGATTCCTTTTAAAAGAACTGGAGTTCTAGAAGTGCTTCCAGGTTCCGAGTTCTTTGTAACAACTAGGTAGTGAGAGCCATGGCGGATGCCGAGATCCACGGTTCCGGCCCCAAATTTGAACCCGGACGCATATTTCCTCCGTATTAACACGAGGAAAAACTGCCTTAAAACACGCACGAGTTTATTGGTAATTCTTTTTTTCCTAAACTCGTGTTCAATATAAAGAACTCGTCCTGCAACCGTGCATGGGTTTACAATTACTAAAATTACTGTCTCAACACAGGTATACCCTAGCGAGACAGGTATCGAATAATATATTGTAAATATCAATAAAAAAATAAAAAAATTACCACGTGCATTGATTGAGCGATACAAATCCGTGTTGGTTTTAGGGCATTTTTTATGTGTGATGGATGGGCAATAAAATAAAGTCTTTTAGTATTTTTTTATTATACAGGATAGAAATAAAACTACATTCAAAGCTTTTCACGTTATGTAAGGTAATTAACATAACTAGGTACATAAAAAAATGTATTTATAAAGAGCCAATGTTTTTTGCAGGAGGTTCATGGTAATCAATATTTGATGCAATTTTGTGAACACGTTTTCTTTTAATATTTCAAACTTGGTCGGTCATCCTGATTGAATTCTTCACGGGTATGCTCCAATGCTCCATGCATCACCTTAACCCTTCGAATAATAAGAAAATAATAACTATAAACCTTTGCCTGCCAAGGTTTGCGCGCAAAATTTCCGGTTCTTCCCATGCATTTAAAATGTATGTAAAAGTAGGTATCGCGAGCCTTCGGACAATCGTATCGGTAATAAAATCGCCGACTGTGAATCGTGTATGGACTGTTTCAATGGTGCATCGCGCGCAGCGTTGCCAACTCTACGTCTTTTTACGTAGATCTACGTATTTTAGGTCCTTCCTGAACATCTACTAACTTCAGTCCAGAATCTACGTATTTTTTTGTCAAATTGTACAAATTTGCAAAAATAACTCATTAGGCTGAAGAAGCCTATTTTACGTTACTTTACGGTGGAGCCCCCGTCTGCGGGGCAAAGTATGTGGCGCGGATTCCAACAAACATTCCGTTTCATACTAGAGTCCGCGCCAGAGTTGGGATGTCTAGAGAAATTACCCTAGATCTAGGGGAGAAAAATATTTTTTAGGCAAAAGGGAAATCAGCACAAATCTTGGAAAATTTCGAACTATTACCATTTTTTTTTTATTGGAGTTGTAATCTTCTACTTCCCGGTAAAATACACAATTTCAGACAAAGGCATCGCTAAGTTATTTATTGATAGTATTTGACCTTAACTGTTTACTTTCCTATATATTGCCTATTACCCCACATTTGCATAATTACCAAAACTGTATTTCGTTTCATTTATACCTTAGGTTCTCAACGTGGGCAATAAATAACGCCCCCTTGTGGACGTTTGAGACTTTCAGGGGCAGTAGAAGACCCAGAGAGAGGGCGTTGAGGTGGCACAGTGATGGCGAGGGCAGGTAAAAAATATAGTCTAAAAATACAAAAAAAACACGCTCATTACATACTAATAAAGCAAAATAAACTTTAATATTGGCTAATTTTTGTTATTTTATGTATTGTAATCATTTTTATCACGTGTGGAAAAATTCACATGTTTCGGTAGTTGAGGAAGTAGAAGAAAATTGAATCCATTAGCCCCCCCCCCCCCCCTCCATAAGAAAAAAGGGGGTCTCTAAAAAAAAATCTCAAAGTGGGCGGTGGGCAAAATTGAGATCCTAGAGTGAGAGGCAAGGTTGAGAACCTATGATAAATCATAAAAAAAAATTAATTAAAATTTTCAAAAAATGCATTAAAAATAATAGATACATTTCAACTTAATTATTACAAGAAATAACTAATTACGTTCACCTACCCTAACTTCTATATTTCACCCGGAAAAAAGTACGTAGATCTACTAACTTTTCATAATCCAAATTATACGATTCTACGTAATTTTCTAGTTCGATCTACGTCTTTTTCAAAAAACGGGTTGGCAACACTGATCGCGCGTCTGATAACGAATGGAAAAATCGGACACGTATTCTCAGCTCTAACCGGGATTTTATCCTCATGCCCATCCCTATTTACTTTTGACAGAAGTGGAATCTATGATCATAATTTTGTTTTTACTTATTCTATGACTTCATGTGTCACTACGTTTACGTTTACAGCCGGCTAGGTTATTTTGTATTTGTCTGTTTTTGAAACTCAACATGAAGTGCTTAGTTGAATTGAGACCAAATAAGAAACTTTTGCAACCTAACTTTGATGGATACAAATTATCATTAGAACCCATACCAATATGGAGACAAGCTCTCGATGTTAAAGTTGACCGGGTGTACCCAAGTGATGACCAATATTCTCTCATTCATGCCAAATTATTCGGTCTGCACAATCATCTTGTGAATGATTTATGGGCTAACAGCGGGGTTTACTTTATCGACGAGAATTGGAAAGTAAACAAAGCATCGTTAACTGTAAACAGAAATCTCCAAGAATTGGATTATGTGTACGAAGTTCCGTCTCACATAGAGAGGAAACCTGGCCATTATCACGTGTCTCTGCAATTCTGTTCAGAACAGTATGCTTTAATAGCTGACGGTACAGGATCTTTACATATTGTCAAAACAGGAAACCGAAACAGGGTTGGAATAAAATGGGATTGCTTATTTTCAGACCAAGTCTTAGGCTCAGGAATCTGTTTTGTTATCGTGGACAGTAGATTGGAACACGAAGATGGCAAGGAAGTTATCCATTGCCTTTTGCAACATATTCAACAAAGAGAAAAGTCCTTTGAAACAGTTATCGAATGGGTTTCATTGAAAAGGGAAAACCTTATTTGGAATGTAGTATCTGTAAAACAACTCAAAGGTAACGGAAGCCTCCATTATGTAGCTCTAGAGTCTCAGGGCAAAGGATTGTACCTCGCCAGTGACCATCCTTTCAGTTTCACAAGTGATTTAAATAGCGAAGCACCTAAAGAAACCGTTACTAAAGAAGAGCGAAATCTCGTGTATTCGTGGCTTCAGACAGGAGAAGACATAACACTAACCCTGCAGCTAGATAAAAACTACAACAAAACGTTACTGAATGTTGAAACAACTACCACCTTTATAAAAGTGGTCTACAACAAATTGGAATTGTTAAAAGGAGAATTGCACACGGCGATCGATCACGATTTAACGACTTGGAATGTGGAGAGTAGCGGGAAGTTGGATATTCTGTTGACAAAGACTGGTTCGGGGGCAATGTGGCCGAGCCTGCTGAAGGGAGGGGATCAGGGCGGGGAGCAGGTGCTGGACCAGCTGCTGGTGGAGCAGGTGCACCGCCGCCTGGCGCACCTCTGCAGCGAGACAGAGGTCACTGCAGAAGGGGCCCCGCCGGCCTTCAGCCACCAACAGCTGGAGGAGTGTGACGCCGTATCCGAGGAGAATACTTGCTTAGGTAAATACTTGAATCTGATATATTTAATAACTTTTCAATCTTCCAATTGTGGCATACTGCTGAAGTACCACGGTTGATTTTTTTCCAGAAAACAAAAGTTTCTTAAATATGAAATTTTATTCATAAAAGAAATCAACTTCTTACATCACTAAATAATTAGAAGATATCGACGGTCCCGAAGAACAATGTCGGATCTGCTAAAAAGTGAAAATCGTTTTGATGGCTTATTTTGTTGATTTAGAAGTTTGTATTTTCGGAATTTGAAATGAAATGAAGTGTGTAATGTATTAAAAAAGCTTCTAAGTAATGCCGACAGATGCCAGTAGGAAAAGTGCTTCTATCGATGGCCGACAAGGGTAGCCGAGTAGGCAGTGGCCATTGGGACTAGTTCTGGCCAGCCTACAGCTCAGATTTAATTAGCCACTAGTATAGATATATTGTGTGTGACTTGTAGCATAATTAGTGTAAATATGTAAACTCATAATAAACCAGTTTGTTATTAATAACCTAAAGTTATTGAGATGTAATATATCAAAACAACACTGCATTTTTTGATCTCAAAGACAGTAAATATGCAGACAAACTTTAAACAGCTCTTCTTCAAAATCGCACATCCAACATTTTTCTTCAGGACTGACGATATAATAGACAACAATGCCAATGTTTTTATCATTCTTTCTAAAATATTCTATTTTCCTATTTGAAATTATTTTTCATATCTTCACTTTTACAGGGTCCACAGTATTTGTTGTTTTTAAGGGTTTAACTTTTGTATTAATTATTATTATTTGATTTTTTTTAACTCAATGATATATACTTCTTCAATGGTATTTTTTTTATTGTTTAATATTTGATATATTAAAAAACTTTACAACACATTTATTTTTGGTTAAATAATAATAATTTTTTTTTGTGTTAAAAAATACCTACTATCGAAATTTACGACAAAATATTTTTTATACTTTTATAATATCTTTGGCTAATGACTTTATCTTTGAATTTTAGTGAGGATAGACGCCACTTCGCACCAAGTGACTCATCAAGCTCCTCTGAGTGTCCATCAGGTGGTACTGACCGTGGCTCTAACACCTTCCGATCCTCTCGCCCTCGGTCTCAGGCACGACGTAGACACCTGCGTATGGCAGCCGAGTCAACTAAGCGAGGACGGTCAAGTTTGGCCCATGAGACACGAAGGAACACTCCTTGCCTTTGGGTATGTCCAGTCCTCCAAGCAACAGAAGAAGTTCACCGTGTGTCCTCCCAACATGGAGTACAGTGTGGTGTGCGAGGCCAGCAGACACATGTTTGTGTACAGAAGTACGGCGGCTCCTCGGGAAGGGTGTCAGCTGAGACAGAGGGGCGGTGGCGGGGAGAACAGACAGGTCAACATCGGTCAGCAACAAGTTGTCTCTCTGGACCGCGATGGTGAAGTTCTGGGTATTTGCGCAACCAATGAAATCTTATACCTTCTCACAGAAAAGTTTGTTATTGCGTTACAGATGACTTAAATGAAACTAATTATTTTTATGAATTCTTTTGGCCTCATCCATTTCAGTACAAAATATGAATTTTCGATGACAATGTGAATTTTGTTGTTGTTGGTGGTGCTTCCAACATCATTGTCTTTAATGGCTCTGTGTGGTCTAGATGCGCCAATAGATTGATGCTTAGAGGTTGAAAAAGAAAAGAAAAATACTTTATTTTTATCTTTCCAGTATATAAATAAAACAATAGCAAACAACAATTTGGTTTTAAATATTTTTCCTCTATTTTTATTACATGTGTTTATTAGGTAGATGAAAAGTTCTTTATTTCAATTTCTAAGTCACATTAAAGTCATTGTAATAACAACTATTTTTGATCGACATAATAAAAGAGAAATTTATTTGAAATTTTTAGGAATCAGATAAGACACAGCTTTACATGCTTCGTTGATATCGCAATACTTATACTGGAAGCCATATTCAATAGTCCTCTTTGGAGTAACACACTGACCTTGAGTGAGCATGACCGCCCGCTCTTTGCCTAGAAGGAGATTCATCACAAACCCGGGCACCGGGAAGAGCGCCGGACGACGCATAGCCTTTGCAAATGCCTACAAAAAAATTACATTATTGTATAACATAAAACCATTCAACTGTTTCTTTTAAATGAAGAAAATACATTGTGATATCAAAAACTTTTTTTTTATAATCACATATAGTAGTAATTATTTTAGGAAAAATATTTGTATTGGGAATCCTTTCACATTTCTTATTTAATTTTTATGGAAATTTGGAGATACCACTACCTCTCCAAGTCAATTTGCCGATCTATTTGTAACCTCTCTGTTACTCTTGTTTTAATTAAATATGACCCACCTAAAAGTATAACTTTTATAGATGTAAAACAAGGGCATACGAGTCTGGAGAAAATGGAAATGGAAGACTGTCATTTCGCCTACGATCTCATCACGTACAATAATAATAAAATTAAATGTAACATCCACAAAGATGGTTGCCGCATCATTTGAATCCATCACTCTTTGAGAGGAGAACTGAGGAGTAACTCAGATGCAACCAAGACAATGACATTGGTTGAATTCTGTCTTGTTCCAGAAGCTGGCTAGTCGTTGGCGAAGTAAGGCGGTAAATGAGTGCACCCTTCCTTCGTTGACCATTGTGAAATGTTAACCCTTTACCCTCAGATCATCTCTGAATGCTTGGGCAAAATTGCTCAGCGTTTTAACATATCCAAATATTAAATCCTTTAGAGTTTTTACTTTTACACTTTTGGGTTAAGTGAAAAAATACCTCTTTGATATTGAACTAAATAGTTTAACTTCCTATTTGGGTTGAAGTCAAATTGTGGTGGAATCAATTGAAACAGTCAAATTATAATAGATTCATCAGAAACAATACTTCGTTGCAGATTTTGAGACAATTTAAAATTTGATGGATATAGGTCTACAACTTCGGTGTAGTTGTTATTGCCTCTAACCTAAGTGTCGTTTTATGGCCTATCTCTTTGTGGCCTATTGGGAGTTCAAACGGAGATTTAAAAGGGAGAAAAAAAATCCTCACACGAAGAAATCCTATTATGGTCTTTTGCATATTATGTACTAGCATATTCAAGGTGAGGGCGAACCAGCGGAACAGTAAAGAGTTTTAAGTGTACTTATATGTTTAAAGTCAGAGGTAATTTTATGAATGTCAGAGGTAAATCTATGAATTCTCAATCAGAACATTTTAGAAAATAGGAGTGGTTTTCTTTGTAATTATTGACTCAAATATTTTTGGAATATTAGATACTAGCTTTTACCCCCGGCTTCGCTCGTATATTCGCCCCCCCCCCCCCCTCCCCCAACCCTCCCCTACTTCCCCCCCCTCCCCCCACCCTGCCACCAATCAAATACGCACCGTTTCGCATTCATAATATTAGTATAGCTGTTGGCTTAGGTCAAAATGTAGATTAGTACCTATTTTATATTTATACACTAAATATTCATATAAGAATATTCATATTTGAATTTTTGCTATCAAAAAAATCTCCATAGTAACCTAAACAAATAACAAAATTACAGCCCACGTCAAAAAATTACTTACCGACAATAAACGTATAATAAATAATTTCATTACGCCACAGCTTATTCATAACGCCAGAGCTTGCCAATATATATAGCCTATTTTTCTCGCAAATAATGTAACTTTCTATTAGTGAAAGAATTTTTAAAATCCATTCAGTATTTTTTGAGTAAAAGAGTAACAAACATCCGTACAAACTTTCGCCTTTATAATATTAGTAGGATGTATATTTTGCCATAGATCTAGCGGAATTTCATCACATCACTGCACCAGAGATTGGTGAACTAGCAGCAATACAATTAATAACAACAATAGGCGAATTATTAAAACGTCTGTGGCTACAGAAAATATGTAATGATTTATGTAGGTTATGAAAAAATAGGTTTATGGGCGGAAATCACAATTAACAAATTAATCAAATTAAACGGTTAAAGAAATTTTCAGCAATTAACTTATTTTAATAACAACTTAATACAAGACAATCAGAAAAAATCTGTTGATTCTCGCAAATACTTTTCTGTAAAAATTTGGTGTTCAAACAAATCTTATAGTGGTTGCGCAGCAAAGCAGTTAGTAAATTCCCAAGGTTTGCAGGTTTATTGTTCTGGCGCTACTAGTAAGTTTTGTATGAATCTAAGAAATATTATGAAAGCTCCCGTAGGTGCTATATTCATAATGCACGTTTGGGATTTGGGATGATCATTTCAGACTCGCTCTTGGGCAGTAAGAGTATCATTTTTGAGAGGTGGATTTTTTAGCATGGCATTCGATGCGCGCTGTTTAAAGTTTGGTAAAATTATAATAAAAGTTTGTCTTATTTCCTTATATTTTTATGGGAGCTCACTGCACAAACGCACTTTAGAGAAAGTTGCAACTTAACCAAAGAGATAATTAAATTATGTCACCCTTGTACATTGGTCTTACCCTAGTAAATTGGCTGTTGGTAACAGGGTTGGGCGACACCCCATTCAATACACCTTCCACATTGTTCTTCATGCAAAAGAAGATTAACTGAATTAGGTCATCAATGTGAATCCAAGGTAAGTACTGCAAACCGTTGCCAATTCTTCCTCCGAGACCAAAGAAGTATGGCACATAGAGGTTCTTTATCATTCCCCCTTCTCGGCCAAGAACTACGCCACTGCGAATTTTCACCTGAAACAATAATTAACACGCTTAAAATAATAAGGAACCAGTGTGTAAGATTATTTAGCAATTAATAACAGAAGTCCTTGAAGAATAACAACCTAAGAATATGTTTTTGACAATCAATGGTTCAATTTTACTCTTGAAATAGGTATGTGATACTATATTGTACAAAGTAAAAATAAACAGCAAATCATAATAGTTTGAGAAAGTTTCTCAAAATAAAGTTTATAACTATTACCGTCAGCGTAATACTTCATTCCATCCAACCTTCAATCATTACCTTTCTTAGTTACTTCTCCAATCTATTACGTATTCTGCTTACATTTATGTGCATATATTTATTTGTAATCATAACTTGAGGAAAACACAATGTTATTCCCACTAAGAATTTTGAATTATTGGAAGAAATTTCCACCTGGCAATAAACCTACCTTTATATTACTATGCGTCAGTGGTGAGGGACATAATACGGAGTGTGGCGAACCCATCGCTCAGGGAGTAGAGACACAAACCTGCAATAGCCATCCCAAGTCAAGGTATGAGCTACCGTGCTCAGGCTGAATGTCCTGGGGAACAGTGTCACAAACAGTGCCTATGTGAAATAAGGTCGCATCTCGGCATGGGCGCCCGCAGGGGGGAGCAAGAAGGGGCACTTTCCCCCCCTGGATTGATTGAAAATAGTCAAATAATGTTACTTTTATTTTAAATCACTTTGTGTTAGCATAAAGAAAGTGTGCCCTTCATTACTACAGGGTCCTGTCCGTTCTTTCACCATACAAATATGCTACAGTAAATTAAAACTACATTAAAACACTACTAAAAATATTTTGCCCCCCCCCCCTAGAAAATTTTCTGCGGGCGCCCATGCGTCTCGGAGTATTTAGACCTTATTCCAGCACTTGGGGCTCTGCTGGAGTGGACCTTCTATTTCCCTGGTCACTTGTGGGACAAAAAAATTGGATCATTCGAAAACTAGGGGCATTTTGGGAACCTATGAGTGCTGAGGCCACCTCTGTGGACTTCCTTCCTGGGGCCTGTAGGAGGAACCAAGAGAAGCCGTGGAGAGGAGAGCTAAGGCCACCTCCATGAACTATTCCCTTGTGGGGCCTTCAGGGAACCAAGGGGAGGGCACTCTTCCAGCGCGTGGCCTTTGGGGAACCAAGGAGGAATGAAGAGGAGAAATGAGGCCATCTCTGTGAACTCTTCCCTTGTGGGGCCTTTAGGGAACCAAGGGGAGGTGGACTCTCCGTCGTGGAGCCTTCAGGGAATTAAGGAGTGGAGAGGAGAGATGAAGACCACTTCCCTCGTGGGGTCTTTAGGGAACCAAGGAGGAGTGAAGAGGAGAAATGAGACCTGGGAAGGCACATTTTCGAACCAGAAGATATAGCTTCATTTCCAATGACAATCCTGGTGACCAAGGGACTGGGTTACTGTCAAAGGAATGAGGTAAAATAGGCAGTGGCGGTTCATGGTCTTTTAACGGGGGTTCAGAAATCCAAGAGAAGATATATCTAATCAAAATTTACTGTTAGAGGAATTAAATTGTTTAAGGTTTTTAATTATTGTTTTTACCACAAGAATATTTACGTAGAATATATAAGTGGACACTTTTTATTTTTAATTTCTAACCTTTTTTCATAAGTATTACCATTATTTTTTATGTACACAACACTATATTCAGCGATTGTGTAAAAAAAATTATGACAAAATATTAGCGACAACCAATAAACGCAACCGTTTTCAATTTGATAGCCAAAACATTACTAAAGTAAGTTCAAAACAAAATTACATAACTACTGACAATTGACAATGTGACGTTTGTCGAAAATAATATAAAAAAGGGGAATATAAACGCGAGAAATATTTTGACTCTCACACTTTCAAAATTTAAAATCGAGTGTCATTTTTGCACGAGGCAAGAAAGCGCCAAAATGGTTTTTATTTATTTTGTGCATAATTTTTTAAGAAAGAAAAAAAGTAAGATCATACAAAATGTCAAAAATAGTCATTAAGGGATATTTTTTAAAAAGTGTTTCTCATATTACTTCATAGTTACTTAAATCATGAAGAAACATTATTTTTGTAGTTTGCGCTTATATTTTTTGTTAGGAAAATAATAATGTTATTGTAATTCCAATCCATACAAAAGGAAGTAAAAGTTTCAATTTATCCGTAGCATATTTTTTGATGTTCATAATGTAAACCGATTCGTAGTAAAGATTAATCTAAATAGGATTTCAAAGGCAATGGTCACTCTGCGACGAACTCGATTGGTAATACTCGTGAAAGATCGGAGATCACGTGATATGTTTTTGTAAAGATAATTTTGTGCGCAATATAATCTCGCACAAAATGGAAATAGGTACCGATTTCGACGCGGTGCGCGGTGGCGCGAGTTTTAAATACGGATTTTAATGGAGCCCTATTTATAATGTGATTATAAACTTGTTTTATAATAATATTATTATACCTAAAACAAGTTTTATTTTATCATCTTTTTAATGGGGGTTCACCGCACAAACGCACTTTAGAGAAAACCGCCACTGAAAATAGGAGATAGCACAATGGGCCTACGGACTAGGTGCTCATGGGATATATAAATATGTAAATTGTCTCCGCTCTTAAAAACAAACAAAAAAGTGCGTCAGTGGCGGTTGGTGAGTTTTCAGTGAGCTGGAGTGGTAAGACTGAAAAATATAACATTATTGATATTGTGGTTGATATTTTTTCAGCTACAACAATGTCATATTTTTCAATCTAGCTCACTGAAAACTTTCAGACCGCCACTGCTATGAATGTATATAAAATATTGATATAATATTATACTAAATTGGCAAACCATCCACAAATCTTATGCAAGGCACAAAATGTTTGCCAGGCCATACATATCTTGGGCATTCTGACAAAAATATGTGTATGCCTTGAACTTTAAAACAAATTTAATACATCAACGATATGTTTAACTGTTGTTACACATAAAAAGTATCACAATCTTTTTTATTAGTCATTCTAAAATATTATCTTACACATAAATTCAGGAAGGTCATATTGTCTGAATGCCTGAGAAATGCTGCTCTAATGGAATCCTAACCATAGGAAGTTAGTTTTATTAACTTACAGTTCTACAACACCCTGGATTTTTCAATACAGCGGCATCCTCCCAATGATGAACAAGTTTTGACAAGAAATCGTACTCATAAGCGGGCGTATATTCGTCGTAATCCATGGTGGCAGATGGGGGGTAAATACCAACTCCAGACATAACAATAAACGTGCACGGCTTGTCGACCGCTTCATCTATAGCCTTGGCCAGAGTACAGGTCGTCTTGACTCTGGATTCATACACACTATCTTTAAAGCTGAAAGCGAAGCGTTCAAAAGCATTAGACATGTCATGATTTCATTTTATTTTGATCATCCCAGTGTGTAAAAATTATTATTTACCTGGAATTCCATCTTTTTGTAAAATCAAGTACGTTTTCTCCAGCCAAGTTAATAACGGCAGCAGTCCTTTTGGGCAGGCCATGCCTGTCAACATACTCCCATGTGAGACCATTCTTTAGAGGTTTTCGTGATACAACAGTTACCTCGTAGCCGTTCCACCTCAGGAAGTGGGCAAGTTGTTTACCAATAAATCCAGTTCCCCCACCTGCAAAATTATAATAAAACAAATTTTTAAAATTCGATTAACACCACTGCCTTTTAAAAATTCTGCAGATTTAGAAGAAACGCCAAGTTAGTTAGAATCATAATATTATTATTAGAACGTCAAACAATTATACTTATTATGTAATTATTATCAACAAGTTGACATATAAAAATTACAATATCAAAAGGAGTAAAACACTAGCCTAGCAATACACGTTGAACTATAGGCTCAGCCATTACAACGTAATACGTTATTTAATTTTACATAATATTAATCAAAACCGAAACCCAATTTTGAACGGGCCGGGATTAATTTCACGAAACGTCAAAATAAAATATTCGAATTCTTTTCTTTGAAACGGTGATACCATTTCTAAAATTTAATCCAAGTGAAGTATTTACCCGAGTAGGCCCGGTCATAAATAAATCTAACCACACACGGTCCAGCAATTATTACGAGATTCTTGCTTTTATTTTTTGAGGTGTACTTTATCTTAGGACTACAGAGGAGAGGATAGCCAAAAATCTATAGGAAAACAAAACACAAAATAACGCTTCTACAGTTTTATTGAAGGAGTTTGTGAAAAATGTTTCTATTTTCACCCTATCGTGATTTGGAAATATATTTACAGCATTTAAAAAGCTTAAAATAAATATAAAAATTCAAAATACTGCTATTCTCATTTCGTATTGTTTATTTATGAAAATATTATTTTACATTCGAAAAGATCAAATAAAAATTAAATGCATGTGTTTTAAAAATGTGTAGCTAATTAATTACCTATATTACCTGTGGAATTATAACATTCTAAACAATCTAAACTAATAAGTGAGAAGAGTGAAGGGAGTGGAAAACTGGATATTATTCCCATATTTTTTTTTCGTGGTAGTTAAATATGACTACCTATTATGACTGACTATAAATTTTTCGTAAAAAAAATCTAAGTATGTAGGTATAATGAAAGCGATGGATGCAGGCAAAAAAAAATATACATATACGGACACATCATAACGTATCAGCTTAACCGGCTAATAAAAATACTTAGTAGCATACTTAGAAACGAATGTTTAAGCGTTTAAAGCCACAATACAACATATTCAACTTTTGTAAAAAAAAACTTTCGCCATTGCATAGGGATAATGCTAAGAGTATGGATATTTCCATGGGATAATGGCTGACATGATATTACTACACCAGCGCCAACGGTTGATCGTGTGTGGTTTATTTATGGAGCGTTTCAGAATGCTATTTCCAGGGTTGCCAACTTAGGGGTTTTCCCCCTAGATTTAGGGGGAAAATAAGTGGGATGGGATTTTTTAGGGGTTCAATATGTTCAGGGGTATTTTAGAGTTTTTTTTTGGGATCAACTTCAGGTGATTTTTATTACGAAGTTTACAATGATTGTGACGCAGCTGGATGTAAACGTTTTGAAAACCTCTCAAAATTTGAATTATCGTTTCTCACAGTTCCAATTTCAAACGCAAGTGTCGAACGTGCATTCTACATTTACAATATCGTTAAAATAAGCTGCGGAATAGACTCTCCATTGAAATGTTTCAAAGCATGATGATGGTTCGGTTCACATTGAATCGAAATGGTGGATCTTGCACTACATTTAATCCATTTCTTGAAATGTTAAGCTTTTTCAATGTTAACATGTAGTATGGTTTCGAAAGATCTGATTCTTCTCAAGAAAATGATGCAATATTTGATGTATTAAAAAAATATTATTAAAAAACATTACAGCATTATATATCATTTATTATTATTCATTATTTTTACAAAATATTTTTTTTCGGGGTATTTTCAAGTAATTTGCCGGTTTCTAGGGGTTTTTGAGTTTAGTTTAGGGATAAATATTTTTGAGAGCTGGCAACACTGGCTATTTCGCATTAGGCGGCATGCGGCATGTTGCCAACCTATTATTCAAATTAGAAGTGTGCCGATTCACTCATTTTACGGAATCAGTTCCGGACCGATATTCAACTGTGTGCACTCCATTCACTGGACTCGTTCCTTTGATTCCGCCCGTCTCGCCGAATCAAATTCATTGCGGCGCTCCGCCGGAGTCCTTGAATCGGCCAGAACCAAACCGAGAGTTGATTCCACCGGACTCACGGAATCAAACGCATTGTAGCGCTCCGCCGGAGTCGTTGAATCGGCCGGAACGAAACTCTGTTTGACTCCGGCTGATTCACTGCCGAAATTTGATTCCGCCGGACTCACCTGAATCAAACTGATTGTATCGTTCCGCCGGATTCATTGAATCAGCCTGGGCCAAATTCAGTTTGACTCCAGCTGATTCAATGCCGAAAGTTGATTCTGCTGGATTCCCTTACCCGGCGGAATCGTAGAGGGTCACGGAGTTAGGGATCAATTATTCAACCCACTGGGGTTAATTGGGGAGTTAAAAAAATAAGGTTATTGCTTTTCAAGATTTGATATTTTTTATTATTATTTAAATGGCACTCACCATCTGGTGTTCTCAACAAAAGTGGGGGTTAATTTACTGGTAAATGTTGGAAGTAAAATATTAACTAACTAACCATCACGCCTTTTCCCGGCAGGGGTAGGCAGAGAGGACGGACCGCCAAACAATTCGGTCTTGCCGCACACTCTTTGCCTCACTCACATTCATACATCGTCTCATACATTCTCTTCTTTTATACTGACTTTTGACATGGCCCGACTCGAGTATCTGATTCACTTGATCGTGCCATATCTTCCTCGGCGTCTTCGACTTCTTCTACCATTCACATTTGTGTCGTATATTCTTCTTACACTACTTTCCTCGTTCATTCGCTCTACATGCCCAAACCATCTGAAGGTCCCTTTCTTAATCTTACTCATTATGCTAACATCAGACTTACATTCTTTGTGGATATCCACATTTCTCACACGATCATACATTGTTTTACCACACATACGCCTCAGGGATCTCATTTCAACAGCATTCAGTTTACTTTCATCCTTCCTCTGCCAGTTCTATGCCTCATTGCCATACATCAGGGTAGGTACCAGGACTCCATTGTGGACTCCTAGCTTCGCTTCTTTTGACAGTTTTTTATTAGCGCCAACAAATGTGTTAATGTGTTTGTGTCGAGCCGTAGCCGCCAGCTATGTTATTGTTTATTGTGAGATTATTATTTCGAGAAGTCTTATCTTTTTATAGCTAATAATAATCTGTTTGGGATGAGTGATATCATATGTCGGCTTTATGAGAACCGTGTAAGATAATATTTACGTTATATTTGAAATTTACGAACAATGAAGTCCTTGTACCATGTGTTAAAAAAATGATCCTCATAAAACAAGTAATTATCGCCGGCGCGAACTTGCCGGAAAGTAAATTTGCTCCGTGCAACAAAAGGTAAAAAGCAATGCTCGTTACTATCTTTTAACAACGAGATAATACTATGCCTATTTCTTTTTGAAAAAAGGTTTTCGTGACCGGTTAGAGCGGTACACTGTGCCCCGGCCCGCGCCGCGCGCCTCTTCCCTTGAGTGATTCCTGTACTCTCACTCTCTCTCTCGTTCCCGAGTGAGAGAGTAAGACGGCCCCGCTAGAGAAAATTCACCTCGCCCGGCCCGCGCCGCGTACTTCCTCTCATTCTGTCACTTCATTGATATTGCATTTATTGCAATGTTAGATTTTAAAAGGATACATATTTTACATAATTAATTAACTAACATTATGACGTTTCCCTCAGGGGTAGGCAGAGAGGACAGACCGCCGAACAACTCGGTCTTGGCACACAATCCTTGCCTCATTCACATTCACATTTCTATTATTATGACTCATGACAGGTCCGACTCAAGTATCTGATTCACTTTGTCGTGCCATGTCTTCCTCGGGCGTCTCCGACTTCTTTTACCATACACATTTGCGTAGGAGTATTAGATTAGGAATAAAATTATAATGGACTCTATATAAACAAATTTTACTTTAGAACATGTGATAAAATGACAATGGATTTAGGAGCGGAAATTTAGTACCTATAGCATTATAATTTTATCACATGTTCTAAATTTTAAAGTACCTAATTACTGAATGAAAAATCCATATATACACATATTGCGCTATAAATATATTCAAATGCCTTGTCGTTACTTTATAAAGTGCATATTTCCAGAGAATACTTGTATTTTAAAAATGATCTTCATAAAACTAGTAATTACTTACACCCAAGTTCGTAGGCGCGAACTTGCTGGAAGCCAAATTTGTTACCAACAAAAGGTAAAAAGCAATGCTCGTCACTATCTTTTGAATACGAGATAATGCTATTTCTTTTTGAAAAATATTTTCATCATTGGATTCGTTCCGGCCGGAACGACACACTTCTAAATTCTGAACTCGGAACGAATCAAACGCATTCGGACTCGTAGTCATTGGATTCGTTCCGGCCGGAACGACACACTTCTAATTCAAATGTCAATATTTTGACTTTGACAGCTTTGAAAACGTTTGAAACTTTTAACTATTTGCATGGTACTAACAACGTGAACGGTTTGGTTTATTTATGACAATAACAACGGATAGCAGTGAAACGAATATGGAGACTGGAGACTAAAAATAAAGCGGAAACGTGACAAGAATTAGGGTGACGTTGAAAAGGTTTGTTTTATGGGTTTGTCTTGGCTGTAATGCTTTCTTAATTTATTTGACTAACTAACTAACCCATAAATATACTAACCCAACTAACCATCACGCCGTTTCTCCGCAGGGGTAGGCAGAGAGGACGGACCGCCAAACAACTCGGTCTTGGCACACATTTCCGACATGGCCCGACTCAAGTACCTATCTGATTCACATGGTCGTGCCATGTCTTTCTCGGGCGTCCCCGACTTCTTCTACCATTCGAGCGTCCATCTGCCACCGGTAAATACCGGTGGTCCGGCTCGCGCAACGGATTTTTCTATGTAAATATTGTAAATATATAGAAAAATCCGTTGCGTGCCGTGCGTGCGTTGCGGCCGGCGCGGGTAGATGGTCGCTTACCATTACACTCCTTTTCTCGTTCATTCGCTCTACATGCCCAAACCATTGGAGCGTTCCTTTCTTGATCTTACTCACTACACTTACATCAGCCTTGCATTATTTGTGGATCTCCACGTTACTCACACGATCATACTTGGTTTTACCACACATACGCCTCAGGGATCTCATTTCTACAGCATTCAGTCTACTTTCATCCTTCCTCTGCCAGTTCCTTGCCTCACTGCCAAACATCAGGGTAGGTACCAGTACTCCATTATGGACGGCTAGTTTCGCGTCTTTAGACAGTTTTTTGTTTATTTGAAATTAGTGTATAATGATTGTACCCAACTGCCGACTCTGTACAAATCGCAAGTGAGCCCCTCTGATGAATTTGGCAGCCACCTCTGGTCTGGAGCCTCAAAATACCTAAAAAAAACCCTTGAGTTTCGGCAAAAATTGGCAGTCCGTTTGATAGATTCCCTTGCTTTATCAGACGGAGAGCAATTTTCACAGTACAAGTGTCAGTTAGGTATGCCGTCACCGATATTACGAAGGAAGGTGCTGTGAGAAACTAGCGTCATTGATCCCTTCGTCACCGGTGTGTAGTCAGTAAACATCCCAAATGTGCATCCAGCGTATATAAACGTTTGAAATTTGTCACATTTAAGAATAGGTCCCTTATATGTGTCGTTCTTGAGTTCTACAGCTCGGCTATGGAACGATTTTCGGCTTTCTTCACTCCTTCCTCTTATTAAAAAGACCCTCCACACAGCATAGTCAAAGATAACATAGGCCCTGAGGGAAATTATTTTCCCCAGGGCTTCCTATGTGGAGTTAATGAAAAAAATAAAATAATTACATTACCTATACAATTCATATAAGGGAATGCGAAAGGGAAATCTTAGATATGTCAATATTTCTAAATCTCACCCAATTTAATAATGTACATAATTTGAGTAATCGCATACTAGATCTTGTTTTTTCAAATGAAGAAGACATAGTAGTTAGTAAAGCATCAGAATCTATCCTTCCCATAGATATTCATCATCCTCCACTGTCAGTAATTATTCCAAACAATGTAAAAAGAAGTAATAAACTAACAAGTTCTAGTTATAATTTAAAAAATGCCAGTTACAATGAAATCAATGAACATCTCAGCAAAGTGGATTGGTCATTTCTCGAGAAAAGCGATATGAGCTATAACATAGATTCGTTTTATTCCAAAATCAATGCTATTATCGTAGACTGCATACCATTAATTCATTAATTGAATACAAAGAATCAAAGCATCCCAAATGGTTTAGTAAGGATTTAATCCAACTAATAGCTAAAAAAAATAAATTACATAAAACATATAAACTCACTATTACAAACATAAGACTCACTATTACAAACATCTGTAAAATAAATCACACATAGACTAAAATTACCATGCACATACAACCTAACCCTTATAAAATAAATGAAAATAATGTAATCCTTTCAAATTGACCTTTAAATAGATTAGGCAGAATTTACTTCTCTACTTCATCTCCAACATTTATAAAATAACTCTCTTCAAAAGATTTATCACCCTTCCAATCACCTTTCTGTTTTAATTCTATTCAAAGTGATATGTATTTTACCTTCAATATCCTTGTAACTACAATATTCATTTATATACCTGTACGCCTGTCTCGACACAGGTATACCCTAGTGAGACAGGCATATACACAAAACAAATGTAAATATATTTTTATTATAGATAAATAAATAAATAAAAAAATAAAAATAAAGAAGAGAGATCCCTTACAAATTATATAGAGTTCAATAAAATAAGAAAAGAATGCAAAAATTAGTCAAAAATCTGTTACAACAATTATAAAAAATAATGTAGAAAATTCAGGTGACATAAAACATTTTTGGAATTTTACAAAGTCAATGAAAAATGATGACGTTAGTATACCCTCTAACATGTTCTACGAAAGAAAAAGAGCCAACGACACTCAAAACATAGCTCACCTATTTGCAGACTTTTTTAAAAGTTTTATGTCCGTGACTCAACAGCAGTCAATGATTGCTCGCCCACTTTTTCCTCAGATCATTATTTAAATTTATCTAATGTAACAATTGAATATAACGATGTACTGACTCAGCTAAAAGAACTGGATCAAAGTAAGAGCGGTGGTCCTGATAATATCCCACCTGTTTTCTTAAAGAATTACGCCACCACTCTTGCATATCCACTACATTTTCTTTTCAACCAGTCGTTACAAACGGGACATTTTCCTGAAAAATGGAAATACAGTTTCCTCACCCCTATAAAAAGGGAGACAAAAACGAGGTGAGCAATTATAGACCAATCTGCCTGTTATCAACCATCCCAAAATTGTTTGAGAAACTTATTTTAAATACAATCATCCACTGTATCAAGCCATTAATATTACCTAACCAAAATGGTTTCACTTCAGGAAAATCTACCTTGTCTAATCTTTTAATTTACCAAAACTATATATCCGAATCCATTTCTAAGAAGTTACAAGTTGATTCAGTCTATACCGATTTCAGCAAAGCATTCGACAGAGTTAATCATGAGCTCTTGTTAAAAAAACTTCACAAATTAGGAATAGTGGGGTATTTATACTAGTGGTTTAAAAGTTATTTAAGTAACAGGAAATTAGCCGTTAAAATTGACGGCTTTACTTCATATATATTTATCGCTACCAGCGGCGTTCCACAAGGGTCACATTTGGGACCAATTTTATTTTTGTTATTTGTGAATGATGTTCTTTCTATTTTCAACGATGTCCAAGTCTTAATGTTTGCAGACGATATGAAAATATATAAAGCTATAAAAAATATTAATGACTGTCAAACATTGTCTAATAACTTGTTTAAACTTTTTGTTTGGTGCCAAGAGAACCATCTACAACTAAATTTAAGTAAATGTCTTATTATGAGATTTCATAGAATAAAAAATCCAATAATTTATGAATACTCCATTAATGATGTAGTACTAACAACTGTAACCGAGGTGAATGATTTAGGTGTAAACTTTGATCAAAAACTGAAATTTATAAATCATATTGAAATTACATCAAATAAAGCTTTGAAAATGTTTGGTTTTGTAATAAGAATTTGCAGCCAATTAAAAAATATTCAAACCATTAAAAAATTGTACATGTCATTGGTTAGGAGTCAAATCGAGTACAACTCGACAGTATGGGCACCTAGTTATGCTAGTCATTCACTCACGATAGAAAGAATTCAAAATAAATTCTTAAGATATATTAATTTCAGAATGGGTATTACAAGGGAATGTATCAACTATGATTATCTACTATGTCAACTTAATTTTTTAAAATTATCCGAACGTAGAATAGTATATAAATAAATAAAATAAATAAATAAATAAGTGTTTATTCCAGTATGTGGGGAGGAGAGTGCAATCCCACACATTCCATAAGGGTATAATATAAACATACATGTACAAAGTATAAAGTATTTGAAAGGAAAAAAAAAGAAAAAGAAGGTGGATATGAATGTACACGAAACAAAAACAAAAAAAAAAAGATAATAAGCTAATAGTAGTAAAAGGAAAACAAAAGAAATAATAATATTAAGCTTTCAGGATTCTGTGAGCACGTAAGGAGCCAGTATTTTTCTCCAGTGTGCATCAATACTGGATGATGGACTGAGGCGGGCTTCCATGACGAGGATGTTTCCGGAGCTGGTTATCCTTTCCCTCATTCCTGCCACCCTGGATCTAATAAGGGCTGCAAAGCCAGGAACTCGCCCCTCCGTGAACATCCGGGAAGCGCTGCAATATCTGGGGAGACCAAACATTATGCGGAAGGCGTTGTTATACTGAACCCGAAGTCTTTCTATACTACTCTTCTTGTAGTTTGCCCAGAGTTCAGACGTATACAGTGTTGCGCAGAAGGAAAGGAAGAGCGTCCTTTTTACAGCAGTACTGCAAAGGCGGAATCTTCTACTGAGCATGTTTGCTTTTACACTGAGAGCTCTTCTTTGCCTATCGATGTCGTCATCATCCATCAGATTACTGGTGATTATGTGTCCAAGGTATTTAGTTCCTTCAGTCACCTGCAGGTTCACACCATTCAGGGTAGCTGGAGGAATATTTTTTGGTCCTTGTCCATATCTTACGACCAGTAGAGCCGTTTTAGTGGGGTTGTATTGCATGTTTGTTTCTTCAGCAAACTCTTCACAGATCTTTAAAAGAATACGTAGGCCCCTTATAGATGGTGCCATCAATACCATGTCGTCCGCATAACTGATATTGTTCAGAAACTGTCCTCCAATTTGGCAGCCTACCCCTGCATTGTTTAGCCTATCGGTGAGTTCGTCCATGTACAGGTTGAACAATATCGGGGACATGCATCCTCCCTGTCTAACGCCGCTCTTCAGGAGGAAAGGTTCGGAGAGTTCATCTTTCCACCTTACTAAGTTCTCCTGCTGTCTATGCCACAAGTCGAGGATATGTATCACCGCCGGTGATATGCCTCTTTCCCTGAGTTTATCCCATAGTAGAGGGTGAGAAACCCTGTCGAAGGCCTTGCTCAGATCTAGAAAGCATGCATACGTGGTGGTCTTTTTATTCCTGTAGTATTCCAGGGTTCTTTTCACAGTAAATATAGCAGTATCGGTAGACATTTGCTGTTTGAAGCCCATTTGGTTGTCCTTAGTTTCCAAGCTGGGACCGATCTGGTTTAGTAGTAGACGTTCGAATAATCGTGCGATGGTGGTGGCAATTGAAATCGGTCTGTAGCTACCCTGGGAGGTAGAGTCCAACGATTTTGATTTGAGAATGGGAGTTATTATTGTTCTTGTCATGTCAGTTGGTAGGTATCCATTCTTTAAGATGTCGGTAAACAGACTCGCCAGCAGTTGAAGAATTGGTCCTCCAGCGTGTTTGATGTGTTCGGTGCTCAATCCGTCGTGACCTGCTGATTTTCCAGCTTTCATGTATCTCAGGGCGGTGTTGACCATGTCTGCTGTGATCAAGAGGTCACTGTCTTCATTTGGGATAGGACTAGGTGGTGGTTTGCTTGCAGAGTTCGGTGAGGTCGGAGTAGAGATGGAGAAGTGATCTGCAAAAATGTTAGCGATTGCTTTAGTGTTTGTTTCTCCATTTATGTTGCACGGAATTTTACATTTCACGTTGCAGTGTTTATTTGTCTTCAGCCAAAACTGTTTGAAATCACGACTGTGTAAATCTCCTGCTATTTTGTCCATTTGAATTTGCTCGCAGTCGTTTTGGCATTTTTTCAGTGCTAGTTTGAACGCAGCACGCTTTAATTTTCGTTCATCCGCAATTGAGCCCTCATGAGGCCTACCCTTTTCAATCCATATCATCATTGCACGTCTTGATTCTATGTATTTTTGTGCGACAAAATCATTCCATCCACAGATTTGTTTACGTCGTTGCAGTCTTCGTTTGCGATTGTTAAATACTGCAATCGCGGCGCTTCGCAGGGCCTCTATAATACGTGTATACAGTGTCTTGATGTTAGCTCGAGCAGGGTTGTCACTTCTCTCGTACCGCGTAAGATCTTGTTTAATTTTTTGTAGAAAAACTTGTGAAGTTCGAGTATAACTATGGATATCGTGTTCATTTCTAGGATTCCATGTTGCACGGTCGATTTTTATACATGAATAAATTTCGGTTTTCGGTATTCCTTCCGTTTGTAGGGTTAATTCGAGAGGCCTGTGATCGGTCCAGTCCACGTCGTAGTGTATTTTTATGTCTAAAATCTGTTTGAAGATATTTTTCGTCACCAGACAGTGGTCTAACCACCTGGTGGTGTGATGCGCGTCACTGATATATGTGTAAGAGTTTTCTGGTAATATTACAGTATCAGCGCATGTAAGATCATATTCTTGACAGAAAGATTCCAGTTCAGTTCCAAAGAGTGAGTCTGGGTGTGCATTGAAATCTCCGATGATTACGGAGTTGGTGTAATCTTTTTCGTCAATAATTGCTTGCAAGGCGGCAAGACAGTTAATGTACTCTTCGAAGTGATCTGTTGTGCAAGTTGGCATGTACACGGTGAAAATGCATAGTTTTTCAGAATTTAGGAATAATTCAATGCCCGCCATGCGGCAATTATTCAACGGGATCGTGGCAGCCCTGAGACATTGCTTGTATAATACACCCACTCCTCCATATGGCCGGCCAACTAACGGGCCCTTCGACATATCAATTGCAGATGTTCCCAAGCTATTGTAATCTGGATGTATATGGGATAAGAACTCTAAATCCGATGGGAGTAGCCACGTTTCTTGAATTAGAACAATATCATGTGTATCGCACAGATCATAAATGAATTTTTCTGAACTGCGGACGGATCTGCAATTCACCGATATGATCTTTAAATTGTTATTATGCATTTTGGTTATTGTTCTGTGTACGTGATTCTTTGAATCTTCGGAAAACAATTCCCTCCGGCCATAATTCCTCCACTAGGTATTTTTTTACTTCGTTTGCTTTTACTAAAAGTTTAAAAGAATTAAATGGTGTTGCGTGGAAAGGCTTTATTAATTCTACTTTGAACCCATCCAAGCCGTTACTTTTTAGGTAAGTGGTTACGTCATCTTCTGTCGTATTAGTCGCAAACCTCGATACGTATACTGACGTGATAATATCCGCAGATTTTAATGCAATTGATTGCGCTTTGCCTCTCATATTGTGAATGCGTTTCTTATGCACTACGATTTTAAAATCGCTCTGGTCGGTGTTCGCTGGTTGCGGCCCTTGCATGCGGCCCATCTGCTTAGTTACATCTACATTCACATTATCGGCGGTAGCAGTGTTTGCTCGTGAGTTATTCGTGTGCGTATACTGCGTATTGGCCGGGGCGCTGGTAGTGTTGGTTGGCTCATTTAGATTCGTTTTACAGGCGTCTAAGTACGTTACCGGTCTTGTGTTAATGTTTACTTTTGGATTACCCACATATTTATCGCCGTTTTGTTGATTTATTGGTGTCTTCATCTCATTACGTATATTCATCTCCTTCATTTGATCTCGTAGTGAACTAAGTTCTTGCATTATTTCGGCTGTGTTTGTGTTCGATGATTCACTTAGATCGTTTTTAATTTGTCGTATTTCAGATTTCATGGCATTGAAATCTTTTAGTAGACGAGAAATGTCAACACTATCAAAGTTAACGGGCGGCAGTTTATGTAACTGTCTTGCAACGAACACCGGTAATTTGTCGGGGTCTGTCTCTTTCAGGGCCCTCAGGATGTCCTGAAGATCGCGGCTGACCCTGCCGTCTCCCTTCCGCAGGGTCTATATGACCTAACATGTTTACATAAAATCATAAATTCAATAATTGACAGCCCAGAACTATTATACTTGATTTCTTTCCATATAACTCGCAATTCAACATCGAGGCACTATCTACCATTCTATTGTGACAACTCCAACACAGTATCACAATTGTATACCCCTGTTCGCCGTATACAAAATTTGGCTAATGACTATAAAGATGTTGTTGACATATTTAACACATCATTCACTAAATATAAACAAGTCATAGTAAAATTTATATCAGAAAGAAGAACCACAAATTTAATAATTCCAACTGCATAGCTCTGCTTCGAATTATTTCACATGTATTGCACTTTTCCCAGTCTACAGTTTTTCCATCTTGCATGGTGGAGTATTTTGTTTTTATTTCAATTTGTTTTTATACTCTGTAGGTACTCAGTATAGGCTGGTAGTCGAGTGAAGAAAAACGAGGTTGCGTGATGAAAAACCTTTAATGAGTTCCCACAATAATTGAAAACACACTAACACGATATTGAATAGTACTACTAACGAAGTTTCACACTCGGTCAAGGTCGATCGCGGATAGAGGAGGCGAGCTGCAGAAATGCTGAATTAATACTGAGTCGGCTGTTGCTGGGCGCTCTTATATAGCCCGACGAGTGGAGTGTTGGCAGTAAATCAACACTCGCCTGGTTTCTAGAAAGAGCCGGAACTGTGCATTGCAAGCGTACAATGGTTCGAACCTTTTCTGGAAGGTTCGCGGTTCTGTTCCGATGGACTAGGTAGCTACCGTTCAGTAACATACCGTCCGTGGCAGACGGCTGACGGGAACGCTCTAGGAGTTTCGCTTGCATTGATTTGAACACAGGCGCCGTCTCTCGAAACATCGATAAGTTTCGGGGGCAATCCCAATGCGTGGGATAGCAAAGGCTGGTTGCTACAGGACTCCCTCCCCAGACAACGCAGACATGGCTGCGGTGAAAGGAGGAATGGTCAGATGCCGAGGTGGTCGGGAAATCGAACACGCCTTCCAGAACGAGTGGTTGTGTGTGTGTCCGATCGTGACTGTTATCGAACAACGGAAGGGTTGGTTGTGATGTGGCGGCTGGTGCGTCTGATGCGGTTTGCGAGTGTGATGCAAATATTTCAAGATCTTGAGCAATGTATGCTGGTTTGAGGCGGTCGATGCTCACGGTGATTTCCTTCCCTTTTACCAGTATGGTATAAGTTCGTTCGTGCCGACGAACGACTTGATGAGGGCCGCTGTAGGGTTGTTGAAGCGGGCTCTTGACGGTGTCATCCCTCAGAAAGACGTGAGAAGCTGTGGGAAGATTTTGGAAGACGAAATGATGTCCATCACCATGGCGGGTACCTTCACCTGGTCTCAGCTCGTTGAAATGTTTCCGTAGTTCCTTGAGAAAGCTTCCGGTGTCGTCGTTGACATTAGGTTGTGCTATACATAGGAATTCGCCGGGTAAGCGGAGCGGCTCGCCGTATACTAGCTCGGCTGAGGTTGTAGCGAGATCGTCTCTCCAAGCTGCTCTGATTCCCATGAGTACGGTGGGAAGTGTTTCTGTCCAACGGTTATTCTGATGGCACTTGATCGCTGCCTTTAGTTGACGATGAAATCGTTCCACCATGCCATTTGCTGCGGGGTGGTATGCAGTTGTATGGATTTGCATCGTGCCTGCCAGGCAATTCAATTGCCTGAACAGCCTTGACTCAAATTGTCTCCCTTGGTCCGTAGTAATGCGGAGTGGAGTGCCGAATCTTGTAATCCAGCCATTGTAGAAAGCGCGTGCCACTGTTTCAGCCTCTTGGTCTGGGATCGGGAATGCCTCTGGCCATCTTGTGAATCTGTCGACGCACGTTAGGCAGTATCGGCATCCTTCTGAAGAAGGCATGACGATTATGTCGATGTGGACATGCTCGAATCTAGCGGAGGGTCTGGGAAAGGCTCCCAGGGGTGCTGACACGTGCCGTGTCACCTTGCTTCGTTGGCATTGGAGGCAATTGCGTGCGAGCTTAAAAGTCTCGGCTTTGATGGCCGGCCAGACATAACGTTGAGTTATAAGCTTGACCGTGGCCTTGATTCCAGGGTGAGCCAGCTGATGGACCGCATTGAATGCCGCAGGTCTGAACTTCTTCGTGACGAAGGGTCTGGCTATGGTAGTTGAGACGTCACAGTAGAGATGCGCGTCAGTACCCGGAATGTTGATCTTCTTAAGCTGTAGGCTAGAACTTCCCTGCAAGTGTTGTTTCAGTTCAGGGTCGCACATCTGGTCAGCTGCCAACGCTGCGTAGTCCAGAAGAGTGTCTTTTGTCTCGACCCTGGAGAGAGCATCCGCGACGATGTTGTCTTTTCCGGATACGTGTCAGATGTCAGTTGTGAACTGACAGATATAGTCCAGATGGCGGAATTGCCTTGGAGAGCATTTGTCTGCTTTTTGTTGAAAAGCGAACGTGATGGGCTTATGGTCGGTAAATATGGTGAACGACCTGCCTTCCACCATGTGGCGGAAGTATTTTACAGCGAGATATATGGCTAGGAGTTCTCTGTCATATGCGCCATATTTCTTTTCAGCTGCCGAAAACTTTTTTGAGAAGAATGCTAGAGGCTCCCAGTGTCCTGCGACGAATTGATGGAGTGCGGCACCAGCTGTGGTATCAGACGCGTCGCTGACGATAAAGAGTGGGGCGTCGCACTTCGGGTGAACAAGCAGAGTTGCCTGGGCAAGAGCTTCCTTGCACTTGCTGAAGGCTTTTACTGTTTCGGCAGTCCAAGACACAAGTTGCTTGCCTTTTTGGTTTCCTTTTAGGAGGTCATTGAGTGGAGCTTGTGTCCTCGCGGCGTTGGGGATGAATCTCCTGTAAAAATTTATAGCTCCCAGGAAACGGCGAAGATCCTTGATGGAAGCTGGTTGGCTGTAGTTGTTGATTGCTTCCACTTTATCTGGGAGGGGTGAAGTGCCTGCGTCAGACACTAGGTATCCTAAGAATTTGACCTTAGTCAGGCCGAAATGGCATTTGGTGGCGCTGATGACAACACCATATTCCTGTAGGCGCTGGAATAATATCTTGAGGTGGGCCAGGTGCTCTTCCTCTGATGTTGAGGCAATAAGGATGTCGTCTATGTAGGCGTAACAGAAATCCAAGCCTCTGGTAACCTCGTCTATGAAGCGTTGGAAGGTCTGGGCTGCATTGCGGAGGCCGAAAGACATCACTGGGAATTCGAAGAGTCCGAATGGCGTAGTGATTGCTGTCTTTGGAATGTCCTCAGGAGCTACAGGGATTTGATTATAAGCTCGCACCAGATCAATCGTTGAGAAGATCTTGGTGCCGCTCAGTGCCTGTGCAAAATCTTGGATGTGGCGTACAGGGTATCTGTCCGGAATCGTCCTGGCGTTCAGTCTTCTATAATCGCCACATGGTCTCCACTGGTCGTCCTTCTTGGGTACCATGTGCAAGGGGGATGCCCAAGAGCTCTCGGAAGGTCGAGCGATTCCGAGACGTACCATGGCCTCGAACTCCTTCTTGGCGCGTTTGAGTTTGTCAGGAGCAAGGCGTCGTGGGCGTTCGACTGTTGGAGGTCCTGGCGTAGTGTTAATATGGTGCAGTGTTGCGTGACGAACTTCCTTCCTGACGCCGTCAGGGCGAGTGACTGGGAACTGTTGAAGTAGCTTGTGATACGGGGACGTTCCTGTGACCGTCTTAATGGAAGCGATCTTGTTGTAGCTTCGTTTTCCCGTGATAGTTAAATTCGTCACCTGTTCCAGCAGCCGTTTATTTCGGACATCTACCAGTAGCTTGTATTTGGCGAGAAAGTCTGCTCCGATAATGGGCTTGGAGACGTCTGCAATGACGAAGCTCCAAGTGAAGTCGCGTCGCAATCCCAGATCCAGGTTGAGCGTTAGGCTGCCATAGGTAGCGATTGTGCTGCCATTTGCTGCTGTCAGTTCATATGTTGCTTTAGTGGGACGTCCCTGCTGCGTAGCTTGTCATTGACTCGCAACTTTCTAGACGAATCGAAATTAGGTGCCTCAGCAAAGTTATTCTTCTGGAGAATCCTGAGTCATCGAACATAGATTTCAGCTTTTCCCATAAGTTCACGGCACTTGTTGCCTCTCTAATATGAACATACAATGACGGATCAATAGTTAAAATCAATCTGGCTTTCGCTTTTGCATCGTTTTCTTTGTCCACCGTCGTAATGCATTTTGATAATCCTTCCAAAACTAACATGTTTTCTGTTGCAAAAGCCCAGTCACGGTAATTTTCACGGCCCTTTAGCTTAGGAACATTAGCCAAAAGAGAACTGGACGCCATTTTGTTTGATTTTTAAACTTCGTTGTTCACACAAAGATATAATTTTCTTTTGTCTCCTTATCACCACAGCCAACGCCTATTCTAGCTACCAAAAAAATCACAACAGACTTTACTTCACTGCTAGAAAACTATAGGACATACTGGGCCCATAACCTAATGTGATAAAGAAATAAAACAACCGACTTGTTCAAGGCAAGATGACAGACAGAGATTTATTCATAGATGCATAGATAACAAAATACACATCAGTACAAAATAGCGTTAGGTACTTGGTTTATTTAATGTAACCCGGAGTTAATTCCAACACCCCAACTACAGTAAATAAACTAAAATCTCTAAAATGAAATACAGTGTTTTATTATATACTAACATTGCAACTAAATATTCAACTGAATCATACCCATATCAGATATATTATGATGAAAGTAAGTAAGCCACTTAATTAAAAGTGCACTATTTTTCAGCTATAACACCTTAAACAGAGATCTAAGCCAGACATAAGCGCAATGGAAGATGAAATTGGCCTGCAAGAGCAACATGAGCTGGTAGAGGAGAGAGATGACGGCAACAGGTGAAGGGAACAGCCACCAAGTCCATCGCAGGACGACTTCTCTCTCGTGGACATTTTGCCGAATGAGTATGCAGTTTATGCGAATGGCCACGATAGTGATGCTATTTTCAAAGCAAAGGTAAATATCGTAGCTTTATTTTTTTCAAAGAGATAATTTTATACAATGATAGAAATATTATTAAAATATTAGCGGTTCTGTTCACACTTGAACTTATACTTAATTGTTCGATATATATTCAGTTTGGGAGGCGGGTATAGGTACCGCCGCCCCGGGAACTATTTATTGGATAACCAACATCTCTTAAATAGGTCACCCCAAATGGTTCGCTACGTATGGTGACTTAGCAGGGGTACCTGGGTTCATGGGTTGAGGTTTGTCCAGGTCTTGGTGGCGGGTGCGTCTGCCGACCAGCTGCATGGCTAGCTGGATAAGAAGAGAATGGTCGAGGGAGTCCCTTTGACCCCTCCAGCCGTACTCTCTCGGAACATCGCCTTGCACTGCAGTTGAAGGGATGGATTCATACGCGTCTCACTCCTGGACACACTGACCCCCAGATTTCTACCCACCCCTCATTCCTTTTTCCTTCCCATAACTTCCTATAATTCCCTTCCTTAAGAAAGATCCTCCACACAGCATCCCCTAAGATGAAATTGTCCCTGAGGGAAATTATTTTCCTCAGGGCCTCCTGTGCGGAGCTAATGTAAAAAAAAATATTAAAGTTTTAAAGGTTCTATCCATAGTTGAATTTTTTGTTTTTGTTTTTTTAGTTTTTTTTATACTTAATGTTTTTTATTTATTTTTATCTGAATACCTCACAAGAGTCCCAGCTGCCCCTGTCTGGATCTGGAGCCAGTGAGACCATGGCATCCCCAATTAAGGTATGTTGTGAGGCTGTAGGTAGTGGGGAGGGGAAGGAGATGGGGAAGCGGAAGGTAAGGAAGTACCTGGCTATTCAGATCTGGTCACCAAACACAGCTAAATCCATTTCAAGCAAAGCAATTAAAAGCAGAATGGTGGTCTTACACCTTGTCGATACTGAGAGCATCTTCCATTCTGGAACGTGCCGCAAATATACTATATATTATTTTAAATAATTATATAAATTAATAGTGAAATGAAAAATTTATTAGCCTACGCCGGGATTCAATCCCGCGACCTTTGGGTAGCGAGTGAAGAGCCTTACCCCTCGACCTCACTGGCCATCTAATGTATTATATTTTTACAACAGACTTTATTATGTAGTGCCGTTCCTTATCCAGAATATTCCTTAGTGAGAGATGACATCTCTGTTTCTATCCGATTTCGGTCTCTCTTCTCCTTTTACCCTCTAGAAATATTCAAATTTCGCGCGATTTTTTGTTCCTTGGTGATCGCAAATCACTGCTACCAACAGTTAGGCGCTCGCTAGCGTCTGACGCGACGCCATCTTCTTCAATTGGCGTCTAATTTCTATCGCGACCGGTCGTCTAGTTACAATATTGCGATATAAACCAGAAACTAAATTTCTTCTCCAAAATTATTACGAAAATCATTACGCAATGTCAGAAAATAATGTATCTCCCGAAGCGGTTGAGATTTCCGCGTCCGCGAGTGTAAACCGTGACGAAAAACGAAACGAAAGAATTTGTGTTCCGACTGTTCCTCTAATGAATCCGTTTGTGACAATAAACGAAAAAGACGAAGGCGACGCCGACGCTCACCAAGTTCCGACAGCTCTACTTCCATGAGTTTTTCAAGCAGGGCTTCACGCTCCAGAAGGCGAGGAATGGCCCGTTCTATTAAGAAATTGGAAAAAATTCGGTTTAGTGGCGAAATTCCTAAGAAATCAAACTAATTATTTTTATACTAACTATGGGCCAGGGAATCCGAATCTGAAAGAATTAGGCGGCGGCAAGCAATATTAACTGAATTACACGACTTTTAAATTTTCAATACACACATACGAAAACCGCCATTTTAAAAGCATTTTGACACATGAAAACCATAGAAACCATAGAAAAACAACAATTTAAGTGTGGCCATTAAACAATAATATCATGTGTCACATGGTTTGTGCCCCTTTATACCGCCTGCTCGCGTCAATTTAAAAAAACATCCCAGTTTTCAAGTAGTTTAGCGGCGACGTAAGGTTTGTGTCACATGGTTTGTGCCCCTTTATACCGCCTGCTCGCGTCAATTTAAAAAAACATCCCAGTTTTCAAGTAGTTTAGCGGCTACGCTAGGTTTAGGTAGCATGGTTTGTGATACAAAAGTGAGTAAAATTTATAAAAAAAAAGTACTTAAATTATAAACATGTTATTTTACGTTATTGATATTACTGCTTAATGGCAACACTTAATTTTATGTGGTGTAACATCTTTATTCTTTTTCTATGTTTTCTTGCGACTTCGATAGTGTCAAAGTGCTTCCAAAATGTCTTCTTTTTGTGTCTGTTTATAGCAAATTTTAAAGTCGTATAATTCATTTAATATTGCTTGCCGCCGCCTAATTCTTTCAGATTCGGATTCCCCGGCCCAAAGTTAGTATAAAAATAACTAGTTTGATTTTCTAGGAATCAGAATGCTTCCAAAATGGCCATTTTCCTATGTGTGTAAAAAATTTTTTTAAAGTCGTATAATTCAGTTAATATTGCTTGCCGCCGCCTAATTCTTTCAGATTCGTATTCCCCGGCCCATAGTTAGTATAAAAATAACTAGTTTGTATTTTTAGGAATTTCGCCACTAAACCGAACTTTAGCCAAGAAATTAACTGAACAAGTAGGCAGACTACAAAATTTTATTCTTCAAGCACCGAGGTCAAGATTCGCAGAGAATGCAGCCTCAGATAATATGTCCATCGCAGAGGCGGAGAAAGAGTGCTCAACAGTATCCGGGCGTAATACTTGTCTTTTTCAAATGCCGAGTCCCACCATTTCTCTTAAAGAACCCTTAATGACTGCTCCTTCAACGATTTAATCAGAAAGATTGGACCAATGTGAGATATAACAAGGTCATTAAGGAACACCTTGCCGATCCGGGCTTTAAGGAGCTTGAGGTGAACTGTGAGTTGCAACCTTACGATTCTGGGTCTCCTCAACAGGTCGCTATTGAAAGATCTTTCGCGGCAATAACACATGCAGCTCTCAAACACAGGGAACAACTGCAGCAGTCTCTGCAGAAATTGGTCGAATGGGGATTTGAAGTACAGGATGTCTCTCCAGAAACCCTGTACGAGAAATTTAATGAGCTGTTTGGAGGTCAGAACGACTTACAAAAATGCTCCGATGACCTGCTGCAAATAACATGCGGAAAACGGGCAGAGATAATTGAATTTAGAAGGGACAGGATTCTCAATTCCTGTAAACAGAAATCAGACAAGAAAGTTCTTATGCAGATCCCTCCGACTTCCTCTCATCTATTCAATGAGGAAGCCCTCTCTACCCAATTGCAGAAATTGGGAGGAGTAAAGAATTGTTTTAGGCCCTTCTCACAAGTCATCACTACCGGTCCACCAAAGGAGGGGTCTGATACTAAAAAGGCTTCTAAGCCCGTTCAATACTTTCGGGCCCGAGATTCCTTTCCGCCCCGAATTTTATTCCATCTCGAGAATTTTTTCCATCCCGAGAATCCTTTTGCCCGAGGGGGGCAGACCCCCAAAGGTATCCCCAGCCCTCCACCTCTGGTATTAAAAGGGGGGGAAAGGATAGTAACAAGCGACCGGTGCGAGGGCAGACCTCTAACCGACGCTATTACAGGGGTGCATGACTGGAGGCCATTAAAGTTTCAAGCGGGGCAATTGCTGAATTTCAAAAACAAATGGGCAGCTCTAAATGCTCCCAAAGTTGTTCAAAAAATCATAGGGGGATACAGAATCCCCTTCTTTACAAAGCCCCTATTATTACGCCCAACTGCCTTAACTTTGAAAAGATTTGTGACAAATACAACCCCAGCAATGACAAAAGAAATTGAAATTCTCAAAAAACTGAATATATTGGAACCGGCAGTCAACAACTCCGGTTTTCTCTCCCAAATGTTCCTGTTTCGAAAAGGGGACGGAAGCAACAGACCTATTCTCAACCTGAAAGGTCTCAATCACTCTGTGTCGGTAAGAAAATTTTCTTTAAATAAATAAAAAGAAAATACTTTGTTTTAGGTCACTTTATTGATATTTTATAGTCTACCGGTTTCGGTACCTCCGTACCATCCTCAGGACTGTTATAAAAATACTAACAAGTACAGAGTAATATACATATATATATACAAAATTGTTTGGGAAAGAAAGAGACAGTAAATTAGAGCGGGACAGTGCGACAGTCGTGCGGGGGAGGGGAGTGTGGGATAACGGGAAACTTACTTATAATATATATAAATTGTTAAGAAAGAAAGAGACAGTAAATTAGAGTGGGACAGTGCGTCAGTTATGGGAGGGAAGTGGGGGAGGAGAGTGTGGGATAACGGGAAAATAATATAATATAAATGTGGGATAACGGGAAACATACTTATAATATAAACATTCAGCATTCCACTCTATGATCCACCGATTAGTCACTATTCCTTTATCAAATGTTAATTATGCTAATGAATTAAGCACAATAAAACTAATAGCTCATAATAATGGATTTGAAACAGGCCTTATTGATAGAATCCTAGCAAAAAAATTAAGATTAATTTCCATAAATAAATACGTTTACAATAGTCCAGTAATTTATAACAATAATAACCTTAACCAACAATGGCGAAGAATTTTGTATATTAATAACCTTTCCTCTTCTTGTACTATTAAATTCCCACCTGAAATTAAACCAGCATTTTATACTAATAACAACCTAGGAAAATTTTTAATTAATGCCAAAGACAAAGAGGATGTTCTAAGCCACTCGGGCATTTATAAAATTAATTGTAATGATTGTGGCGCGTTCTACATAGGCCAAACGTCACGCAATGTAGAAACTAGAATTAAAGAACATTTAAGATGCCTAACAAGTTCAGGTTTTTCGGAATTCGCAGAACATTTAATTAATAAAGATCACACGTTTAACCGGGATACGGGTATTAAAGTGCTACACAAAAATGGGATAGGCTTAAGATTAAATAATTTAGAGGCGTTGGAAATTAAAAAATCGGTTAATTCAAAGGCCGACATCATCAATAATCAACTTAATTTAACATTCAGCCCTATTATAAGTATGTTTCCCGTTATCCCACACTCTCCTCCCCCACTTCCCTCCCATAACTGACGCACTGTCCCACTCTAATTTACTGTCTCTTTCTTTCTTAACAATTTATATATATTATAAGTAAGTTTCCCGTTATCCCACACTCCCCTCCCCCGCACGACTGTCGCACTGTCCCGCTCTAATTTACTGTCTCTTTCTTTCCCAAACAATTTTGTATATATATATGTATATTACTCTGTACTTGTTAGTATTTTTATAACAGTCCTGAGGATGGTACGGAGGTACCGAAACCGGTAGACTATAAAATATCAATAAAGTGACCTAAAACAAAGTATTTTCTTTTTATTTATTTAAAATGTTAAGTCACAATGTGTTTGCTTCTTTTGAAAAATTAATATCAGTGAGTACGACCCAAAAAGCAAAATTATATAAAAAGTATTCTACAAAATACAGAGTTATATGTATCAATATACATTTCTACCAACAGTGCATAAAGTTTAAAGTGTTCCCGAATTATTTGAATGACAAATTTAACCGAATATCTAATAATAACAATAAAAATGGTGTGTTAACAAAGCCTGTACATCAAGCTAAAATGGCGTGGTTAAAAGCAGACTTGAAAACTGCTTACAAACAACGAAATAACTTAAAACTAAATATTAAAATCCTTCACACCGAACTAGTCTATGAACTCCACCCAGTAGAATGGGATCTTTTTGATGACAAAATTAGAAGTTTTGCGTCAGTGAAAGCTTACAAAAAGAAGATAACCCTGGAAAATAAACTCAGAAGATTGTGCGAGTCGGATATACACATCAATAACCAGACGACAACATCATCTCAAAAATTTTATGAACGCGTACAGAATCTCTCCTCTGTACAGTTCTCTCAACAAGAAATGGAACTGCTCTCCAAAGGTTTAAAATATAACCTAAAATATACTAGTAAAACTTACAATAGTGCTGTGGAAAACGTTGCGGTAGACATGGAAACAGCATTATTTAAAGCTCCGAAACCTTACCTCTACAAAAGTGCCGAGGTCTTACGAGACCTTATCCCAAAATACCAGCCGAAGCAGGATCAAGAAAACATACACGCCAAGAATATCCGGGATAAACTGAAGAAAGAAGATTTAATATTAACTAGAGCGGATAAGGGTAATACAGTTATCATTATAGATAAAATAGAATATAACCATAAAATCAACGACTTTCTTAAATCTGATAACTTTGAAGTTTTAAAAGTAGATCCGATTAACAAATACCAAAAAATCCTTAAAAGTACATTAAACGCGTGTAAAACCCCAATATTCAAAGATGATACCTATCACCAGGTTAAATTCCTAACAAAGAACCCAAAAATCCCCAGGTTATATGGGTTTGTCAAAATTCATAAAGATAATAGGCCCATCAGGCCGGTTGTAGCATGTTGTAATGCCCCTAATTATAAAATTGCTTCTATTCTTACAAATGTAATTAAGAATACCAATATATTTCTTCCAAGACACACAATTAAAAATTCCCATGAACTAATCGACCACTTAAAAGATTTAACTGTCCCTAGCAACTGTAAACTCATTTCTTTTGATGTGGTGAATTTGTTTCCCAGTATTCCGATAATAGAATGTAAAAATATTATAAGCAATTTAGTCAATAGTTCTAACTTACATAAAGATTTTGCTGTAGATATTATCCAACTTATCGATGTTTGCTTGAACCAAAATAGTTTTAAATATAATAATATAATGTACCGACAACGTGATGGATTGCCGATGGGGGCACCCACAAGTCCGCTTATTGCAGACATTTTTATGAATAACTTTGAAAACAATATTTTTGAACTTAAATCACCATTGTTAAAAAATATAATTCTATGGAAGCGCTATGTAGACGATATTATTTGTATATGGTCTGGTACAGAGCGTCAGCTAAATTCCTTCCTAACACTCCTCAACTCCTTACATACTCAGATCCAATTCACACTAGAAGTAGGCATAAATTCGACACTCAACTTTCTAGATCTCACCTTATCGATTATTGATAATAAAATTCAATTTAATATTTTTAGAAAACCTACCTTCACTGACACTGTAATCCATAATACGTCCAACCACCCAATCTCCCATAAACATTCAGCATTCCACTCTATGATCCACCGATTAGTCACTATTCCTTTATCAAATGTTAATTATGCTAATGAATTAAGCACAATAAAACTAATAGCTCATAATAATGGATTTGAAACAGGCCTTATTGATAGAATCCTAGCAAAAAAATTAAGATTAATTTCCATAAATAAATACGTTTACAATAGTCCAGTAATTTATAACAATAATAACCTTAACCAACAATGGCGAAGAATTTTGTATATTAATAACCTTTCCTCTTCTTGTACTATTAAATTCCCACCTGAAATTAAACCAGCATTTTATACTAATAACAACCTAGGAAAATTTTTAATTAATGCCAAAGACAAAGAGGATGTTCTAAGCCACTCGGGCATTTATAAAATTAATTGTAATGATTGTGGCGCGTTCTACATAGGCCAAACGTCACGCAATGTAGAAACTAGAATTAAAGAACATTTAAGATGCCTAACAAGTTCAGGTTTTTCGGAATTCGCAGAACATTTAATTAATAAAGATCACACGTTTAACCGGGATACGGGTATTAAAGTGCTACACAAAAATGGGATAGGCTTAAGATTAAATAATTTAGAGGCGTTGGAAATTAAAAAATCGGTTAATTCAAAGGCCGACATCATCAATAATCAACTTAATTTAACATTCAGCCCTATTATAAGTATGTTTCCCGTTATCCCACACTCTCCTCCCCCACTTCCCTCCCATAACTGACGCACTGTCCCACTCTAATTTACTGTCTCTTTCTTTCTTAACAATTTATATATATTATAAGTAAGTTTCCCGTTATCCCACACTCCCCTCCCCCGCACGACTGTCGCACTGTCCCGCTCTAATTTACTGTCTCTTTCTTTCCCAAACAATTTTGTATATATATATGTATATTACTCTGTACTTGTTAGTATTTTTATAACAGTCCTGAGGATGGTACGGAGGTACCGAAACCGGTAGACTATAAAATATCAATAAAGTGACCTAAAACAAAGTATTTTCTTTTTATTTATTTAAAATGTCAAGTCACAATGTGTTTGCTTCTTTTGAAAAATTTTCTTTAATGTCGCATCAGAAAGTTCCCGAATTTTTCCAACCACAAGACTGGATGACAAAAATAGACATATCTCACGCATATTTTCACATCCCAGTCGCAGAGTCTCATCGTCGTTTTTTGAGGATTGTGTACAAAGGAGAGCTTTTGCAAATGACATGCCTTCCCCAGGGCTTGAGCAGTGCTCCACAAGCCTTTGCCAAGGTGACCAATTGGGTTGCGGAGACCCTACGTCGTCAAAATGTGAGGACCATTGTATACTTGGACGATTTCCTTCTGGCCCACCAGGACAGGGAAATTCTGAAGGTCCAAACAAATCTATTTCTGAATCTACTAAGAGACCTCGGTTTGACTGTCAATTTGAAAAAATGCCTCAGCGAGCCGGTACAAACAGTGGAGTATCTGGGTGTAATGTGGGACACGCAACGCGGTCGGAAGTCACTGAACAGGAGAAAGTGCGAAGACCTTCAACAATCCCTTCAAAGGCTTCAGAAAAAGAAGAAGTGGAATGTGAAGGAGGCCCAGAGAGTTCTGGGAAAACTAAATTTTGCATCATTCGTCACTCCAAGAGGTCGTCTTCATTGCCGAAGGATGCAACTACAAATGCACTCCATGATGAAACTTCCCATACGAACGAGAATTATCATAAAGGAACCCGTAATGAAAGACATATCATGGTGGGCACAGAATGTAAAGGTCTTTATGCCACTACACGTCCCCGCTGCCTCTCATTTCCTCTCGACCGATGCAGCAGATCATGGCTGGGGCGCTCAAGTGGACGATATTCCGATTGCGGGAAATTGGACCAGGGAACAGCAGAATTGGCACAGCAACTTGAAAGAGATGTTTGCCATACTAAATGCCTTGAAATACCAGAACAAATGTTTGAGGAGTTCTACCGTTCTAATACAGTCAGACAACAGAACAGTCCTCGCTTATTTGAGGAACGAAGGAGGGACGAGATCCTTGAGTCTACTTCATCTGACCTTTCAGATTCTGTCTCTAGTAGACAAATACAATATAACCCTGCAAGTTCACTACCTACCAGGGCGGTACAACGGTCTTGCGGACCATTTGTCCCGAGGAACCCGTCTACCGGAGTGGCACCTTCTACCTCCTGCAACAGAACAGATATTTCACAAATGGGGCAGACCCACTGTGGACCTGTTTGCCTCTCACACGGCTCATGTTGTGGACAAATATGTATCCATAGACAGGAAAGACAGAGCGGCATTATTTCACAATGCTTTCAGCAGACCTTGGCACTTTCCTCTGGCATGGGTGTTTCCGCCTCCTTGTCTAATTCCCCGAGTGCTTGCTCATCTGAACAAATCCTTAGGAATTTATCTGCTAGTAGCTTCCAAATGGACGAAAGTATTTTGGCTACCAGACTTGAAACAGAGAGCCTTGTGCCTACCTCAGGAGATCAAGAATCTACAAGAGATACTGATAGATACCACCACAGGCTCCCATCCCCAGCAAATACTTCAACTAGAACTGCAAGTGTGGAAAATTGGGGCTGGGATGATGCATTGCAAGGATGGTCTGATAGAGAAAGAGGGATTTTAAAATCCAGCTGGCGAACTTCAACACAAGCTTCTTATAAAGCAGCGTGGATTAGATGGCGTGAATGGTGTTCATCCAACCATGTTAATTTCAAAGATCCAATGGGAGCCCAGTTGGCAAAGTTTCTAGCGCATCTCAAAATATCGCTGAATTTAGCTCCTAGCACTATAGCTTTTCATAAATCGGCTATTTCAACTTTATGCAATCCAAATAATGAAAATAGACTAAGTAACCATCTTGTGGTGAAGCAAGTAATGAAGGGAATTGTAAACAGCTCGATTAAAGTGCAACGGGATACAATATGGGACCCGAGACAGATATGTTCTTGGCTTCAGACTAACAATCCAGAAACTATAACCTTATTTAAAGCATCCAGAAGGTGTGCAGTCATACTCCTGTTAGCCTCAGGGCGAAGGGTACATGATCTGACACTTTTGAGATTAACATCGGAACATTTCATTGATATGGATGATCATATTATTTTATGGCCTGCATTTGGTTCAAAGACAGATTCTGCAAAGTATCAACAATCGGGATGGAGATTAAACTCCTCATCAAATCAATCCATCGATCCTGTATTTTGGCTTAAGAAGCTGTGTGTTCTCTCAAAGGACAGGAGACAAGAGGCACCTAATATTGATAACCTGTTTTTATCCACATCAGGTCCAGCCAAAGCAGCTTCTAGAACAATTATCGGTGGATGGGTCAAGACAATACTTAGAGATGCTGGTATTGAGGCCTCTGTATGGAGCACTAGGTCAGCAGTGGCTTCACTTCGGTGGTTTGAAAACTGTTCAATAGAGGACATTTTGGAAAAGGGAAATTGGCAGAATGAAAATACCTTCCAAAAATATTATAAAAAAGAAATAAGGCAATCCAATATTCAGGAGCCGGGGACTTCGTCGTCCTTGACAAACCTGTTTAATCCAATCATTCGCCTGAGGGGGGCAGACCCCCAAAGGTCTTCCATTTCTGGAGACAGAAGGAGAAGCGATCATTGTGTGGGCAGACCTCCAACCGGCGCTTCTTTATAAAGATGATCACAATTGGCATCAACACTGCCACCAGACGATAGCAGACAATTCTCACTAAGGAATATTCTGGATAAGGAACGGCGCTACATAATATTGGAGTTTTACCTACCATTAAAACTCTTATTATGTTGCCTTCCTTATCCAGAATATTCCTCATCCCCTGTCTGGTGAGACTACAATTGAAGAAGATGGCGTCGCGTCAGACGCTAGCGAGCGCCTAACTGTTGGTAGCAGTGATTTGCGATCACCAAGGAACAAAAAATCGCGCGAAATTTGAATATTTCTAGAGGGTAAAAGGAGAAGAGAGACCGAAATCGGATAGAAACAGAGATGTCATCTCTCACTAAGGAATATTCTGGATAAGGAACGGCACTACATAATAAGAGTTTTAATGGTAGGTTAAACTCCAATATTATCGTACCAAAATTTACCAAAGTTAAGAAAAACTTTTTCATGTAATTATGTCAAACCACAAAGTGATTGCTTTTTAAGAAATTTTGAAAGTTTTATGTCATGCAATGTTTTCTTTTCTTCAGAACGCTAATTCGGATGGCATGTTGATGGTGAAGATACGGAAGAGACGGAAATGAAGAGACGGAAAAAATACTGCATTGAGAGCACACTTAGAAAATGGAGTGTAAGGACAGGTGCATGGAGGAAGAGTCCAAGGTCAAAATTCGGCTACAGGAACTAGAGTCACAGACCAGAATAAGGTTCACGGAGGAGGAGTATAATATTAATATCTCGATGCTAAAAAATGGATGGACAGCTAAAGAAAATGTGTTTGTACATAAATAAATCATTTTCGTTGTTTGTTTTTGGGGTGTTATGCCGTGTTGCGCTACCTCCTACTATAGCCGACGTTTCGGACAGCGTTGCAGTGTCCATCATCAGGGCAGATCCGGTAGATCCGACGATCTACCGGATCAACAAACAACGAAAATGCTTTTGGCCGTGAAAATCTAAAAACTTATAAATAAATCAAATTGTATTCATTATAATATTGTGCTTTATTCTTACACACAATGTGTATTTGGGTCAGTGTGTACATTGTATTGACTAGTGTTCATGCAATTATGTATATACATCTACCTTCCACCAGCCAACCTACTTTACATAACTATCCTATCGGACATTATGTGCCAAAATATTATCTGCATGTGACATTTGGAACAATAACTCAGAGAAATCATATCCTTATTGATCTCTGAGTTCTTTGATATCGACTATGTTAAATAAGTCTTTGTGCATTGATCACTAAACTAGTGATCTCTCAGTGTGTTTGATTGGTATCTATTGAAGTAACCAGTGCAATGATCATCTCCTTATTGATCTCTCAGTTCTTTGATACCGACTATGTTAAAGAAGCCTCTGTGTAATGATCGCCTTTCTAGTGGTATCTCAGTCTGTTTGATTGGTGTCTACTGAAGTAACCCGTGTAATTATCATCTCCTATGGTATCTCAGTTCTTTGATATCTACTATGTTAAATAAGCCTTTGTGCATTGATCACCAATCTAGTGATCTCTCAGTGTGTTTGATTGGTGTCTATTGAAGTAACCAGTGCAATGATCATCTCCTTATTAATCTCTCAGTTCTTTGATACCGACTATGTCAAAGAAGCCTCTGTGTAATGATCGCCTTTCTAGTGGTCTCTCAGTGTGTTTGATCGGTGTCTACTGAAGTAACCTGTGCAATTATCATCTATGGTATCTCAGTTCTTTGATATCGACTATGTTAAATATGCCTTTGTGCATTGATCACCAATCTAGTGATCTTTCAGTGTGTTTGATTGGTGTCTATTGAAAAAAACCAGTGCAATGATCATCTCTTTATTGATCTCTCAGTTCTTTGAAACCGACTATGTCAAAGAAGCCTCTGTGTAATGATCGCCTTTCTAGTGGTCTCTCAGTGTGTTTGATCGGTGTCTACTGAAGTAACCTGTGCAATTATCATCTATGGTATCTCAGTTCTTTGATATCGACTATGTTAAATATGCCTTTGTGCATTGATCACCAATCTAGTGATCTTTCAGTGTGTTTGATTGGTGTCTATTGAAAAAAACCAGTGCAATGATCATCTCTTTATTGATCTCTCAGTTCTTTGAAACCGACTATGTCAAAGAAGCCTCTGTGTAATGATCGCCTTTCTAGTGGTCTCTCAGTGTGTTTGATCGGTGTCTACTGAAGTAACCTGTGCAATTATCATCTATGGTATCTCAGTTCTTTGATATCGACTATGTTAAATATGCCTTTGTGCATTGATCACCAATCTAGTGATCTTTCAGTGTGTTTGATTGGTGTCTATTGAAAAAAACCAGTGCAATGATCATCTCTTTATTGATCTCTCAGTTCTTTGAAACCGACTATGTCAAAGAAGCCTCTGTGTAATGATCGCCTTTCTAGTGGTCTCTCAGTGTGTTTGATCGGTGTCTACTGAAGTAACCTGTGCAATTATCATCTATGGTATCTCAGTTCTTTGATATCGACTATGTTAAATATGCCTTTGTGCATTGATCACCAATCTAGTGATCTTTCAGTGTGTTTGATTGGTGTCTATTGAAAAAAACCAGTGCAATGATCATCTCTTTATTGATCTCTCAGTTCTTTGAAACCGACTATGTTAAAGAAGCCTCTGTGTAATGATCGCCTTTCTAGTGGTCTCTCAGTGTGTTTGATCGGTGTCTACTGAAGTAACCCGTGCAATTATCATCTCTTATGGTATCTTGGTCATTTTAATATCGGTTCTTACTGGAACTTGTGCAGTGCTCACCCCCGTGATGCCTCGTTGCCGCAATAACATACCTCACAATAACATGCTGTGCGAAATTAAGGTAAGTCAGATTCTTTCCCAGAGTCAAATTATTATTCAAGCTAGTCAAGTTATTCACGTAGTTGTGTCATTTTGAAAACCCATGATTTTTGGATTACAGTTCATTGAGTATCTGCAACTACAGTATATTTTTTCAAATGGTATAATATGATTAAACATACAAAGATGGCCAAATAAAAATTAAAGATTCACATTTATGACAGAAAAAACAGATCAAGCGTGAGGATACAATCATGTCATTGTAATATATATACAGTACAATTCGTTACTTAGGAGTCATCATCATCACTCTTGACTCTACAACTCCTGGTGGGTCTTGGCCTCCTCAAGAATCTTCCTCCACTCATCACGGTTTTGTGCCTGCTCTCTCCAGTTTACAATCTCCAAGGTGGATAAATCTTTGAGGTCGTTGTTGCTCCATCTTAAGTACCTATGGTCTTCCCAGGCTCCTTCGCCCTGTCGGTCTTGAGTTCAGTAGGGACTTTGGTGCTTGATGCTCAGTCATTCTCTCTACATGACCCAGCCACCGAAATCTTCCCAGTTTTATAAATTTTGTAGTTACGTAGGAGTACATGCAAATAAATTTAGAACTGATTTTATTTTATTTTTTACTAGCTAGGTTACCCAGCTCCTTTAAGGACAATATTCGAGAGTGTTCTGGAATGTTTCACGATGATGTTCCCGATTCCCTATTCCCGAACATTCCATGACATACTCCGCCACTCCTTCCAGAACTTTCTAAAGCTCTATGGAACCTTCTAGAACTTTCCGGAAGACTGTTCTAGAAATTTCAAGAGGGCGAAACTTTCAGCCCTTATATCTTCCAAAGCACGCCCTTTAGGTAAAAACGGGAACCGTCATCCTGGAGGGGGGGGGGTAGAGATCTACCCCACCATATAACTCCCTTGATCGTACCGGGACTCGTTTCTGAGTTTTTGCTAGCCGCACGTTTTTTTGGACTTTATTTTACAAAATATAAAAAAATAGAATGGTGATATTAAGTATTGGTATGGCATTTATTATTCCTCCTCACTAAGGAATCCTGTGCCGAGGCGGACTAGTTATTTAATAGGAGTTTATTTGTCTTCTTTGTCATTATCAGTTTCTTTTTTAGGGTTTTTTTCATTTGAAAACATTTTTTCTTAATGTTGGTGCCTTGACCTCTTTCAGGCAGATTTTTGTTCATGATTTGTAAGTACGCATTAATTTTTATTATTTAATGTCTTGGGGAGTTTAGTTGCAAAGTAAGCGTAGTTTTTTTTTTGTCCAAATGCGGTTTAATATCTCTATGTTTTTATGTCATTTTTATTTGATCTAGTATGATGGATACATGGCCTAGTAGAAGATTTACACCCGTATTCAGAGTCGATCCTTAAAAGTTGTCGAAGTCAAGTGTCGGCCTTACCTTACAAAGGTAAGTAACGTCCCCTGCCGGCTTTTATACATCTAAAGTCATCCCGTCATAAGGTTTATTTCAGGTTAACATCATGTTTTCAAAATAAGTATGCATTCTTTCATTCTTTGTCGATTTCAAATCAGTATAGACATAATGTAAATAACAAGTTTCATCATAGCTGCATCACAAAATGCAATATTTTCGTTTCACAAGAGTAGAACAGAATTTTACAATAGATATCTACTAAAAAGACGCATTTACCTGATAATTACCAGTAGCGTAGAATCTCAGTGCGATAGCTACCTGAATAACAGGAGGTATGGGCAAGCCTCTATTATTTACTAAAGTGTAATTTGGAAATAATAGAGGAATTAATAAATGCGTTACAGTTGTTTTCTCCAACCGATATCGCTCCTTAAATTGGCGGTCACTTGGCAAGTTAAAGGTACCTATCCCACCAACCTCGAGTTTTGACAGCTATAAGTCAAAGTAAGCAAGAATGCGCGTGCGCAGTGTCGTGGAGACTTCCAGACGTCAGTTTCTGAATACAAAAAATGTGCCGAATGTGGCCGCATATGCTTGAAATATGGTCACCCGGATGACAATCGGCACTCGGAAGGTAGCTTCCTTACTATGTGACGTCACACCGACCTTAGGTGTGTCTCTGAATACAAAACGGTGTTTCTTAAAGGAAAGGAAGGCTCCTTGAACTAAAGGATCGACTCTGAATACGGGTGTTAGTATTTTTGAATAGTTTCAATAATATATTTTTGGCATCTATTCGTTGTACATTTGGTACGTCAAAGTTATTGGAAATTTGGATGGGTACTTTCAGTATGGTCTTTATGATAGCTTTTTGAATTGTATTCAGGTTATGTATATACATATGTGAAGCAAATCCCCATCCTATAATTCCATATTCAATTCGAGAATGAGATAATGGGTAGAAGACTTTTTTCATAACCTTTTTACTTAGCACATTTCTTATATTTATAAGGAAATGTATGAGGTTTGTGAGTTTTTCCGTAATACCTTTGACGTGTAGGTCCTATCTAAGATTTTACTACTCCGAGATTTTGAGATTGTTTCGTGTTTTTTCTAAAACTGGACAGTGATATTGAACACTATTTATATGGAATTCTTAGTTTTGCTTATATTAAGGGTAAGCGAGTTGCTTTTAAGCCAATTTTGAAGAGCATTAAGCCCTTGTTCAGCTGCATAAAATGTTTACGTCCAATTTTCTTCTTGAAATAATGTTACGTTATCATCAGCAAAACTTATTATGTTTCCTTGAATGGTAAGGTCGGTTATATCATATACAAAGATAATAATAAATAGAATCGGTCCACGGAGGGTGACACCCGACTGTGAAAAAAATTACGAAGGATATTGTGGCAAAGATATTGAATAGCCAGGTACTTCCCTACCTACCTCTTCAACATCTCTTACCCCTCCCCACTACCTTCAGCCTCACAACAAACCTTGATTGGGGATGCCATAGTCTCACTGGCTCCAGATGGGAGCAGCTGGGACTCTTGTGGGGTATTAATAAAAAAATGGCTAAAAGGCTTATTGGCCTTAATTTAAAAATGCCCTCCAAGAGAGACAAGTTGTCGCTAAAAAAGGAAGCTGAAAAACAAAAAAGTTCTCAGAAAATTATATTCGATGACTATGATAAAACAGAAGATACTTCTGGCACCTTCATAGGAGCAGAAAAACTGATGAATTAGTTATTCAGTTGAACTTCCATAAAATCTTCTGCAGAGCCAGTTATACGATCTTACAAAGACAAATAATCCAAACTTGCAGTGTCTTGCAAATGCAGATGAGTAAATCACTGATGTTCCACTCCAAAATAATTTTTAACAACCTGCTACGTTAGGACAAATACAATAATATGAAGATGCCAGTTTTATTGTTAGTGATGCAGATGACGATGGTGAACGAGGCCCGAGGAAGACACCGAAGATCTTCCAGAAGATATAATTTGATACTAAACCATCAACCTCAAAGCGGCCAAAATTAAGGGGGTATTCTAGCCTAGATTTTTTTTTATATTTCGATAATTTTGATATTTAATATAATATCTTACATTACAAGTTACAGCCATTTAAGTGTGGTGGCAATTCGGCGGCTTTATACGAAATCTAACTAGAATCTAAATATAACAAAACTTTAAACCCGTTTTTCTCGAAACTACTTTTTTCGCAACGTTTGTCACAAAAACTCAAGTTCTATTTAACCGATTTTCTTTAAATTTGGCATGAATTTTCTTTATATATCCCTCTATGGTAGGAACCAACAAAAAAAAATGAACTATTTTTTCAAATTCGGAAAAGTAAAAAAATACTGAAAAACATCAATTTTTTTTGCGTAGCCGCCATTTTGTGAGAATTTATTTTTCTTCTTTTTTTTGGTTCCTACCATAATGACGTTTGCAGATACTGATAGAGAATCTTTCTTTTTTTATTTTTCAGATGACCAGAAGTGTGGAAATCGTGACAAGATGGACACCCTCTTTTTTGTTCCCCTTCTACTTCAACAGCGTTTTTTTATCGACTGTCAAAAAACGCCCGAAATTGGGGCTTCTAGACTAGAATACCTACTTAAGGCTCCGTTACCGGCCCCACAAAGAAGAAGATGGAGTGATACGAAATTACGTATGTTAGAGGAGAGCGCTAACATTTACAGCGCCAAAATCGATGCAAAAATTGCGAAAATATTTAATAAAATACGACTCATTTAAAATAGAGCAAAAATCTCTTGGGGGCTATCTAAAACAGTATTTCATGAAACACTGTGAATTTTTTCGTACATATAACTTGTAAAATAACGGAAACAGACTTGAAAATAAAAAAAAATTGGAGCAAACTTTGCGATTTTTTTCTATCGAGGGAATTTCATATAATTTGCGTTTCGGCATGGGGAATATATAGATATTATCTTCAAAAATAAATATATTTTTTTACGAGCTTAAAAACTTCAAATGTTTAAGGGAGGTTTGCAAGAAATCGGTAGAAATTCGAATAGCAGTTAGGTGTTATGATTGCATTGGTGGATTGTAGATTGCAATCTAATTTGTTCCCTTTTCGGAACAACTCGTAGAAATCGTTGTGCCTCCCCTACTATAATGAGAAATATGATTTAAATCGCATTAGAAAGAAAAAACAACGCTTCGTATTAAAATCTAAAAGTTAAACACAAAATAACCAAAAAGTAGACCTTTATGAAACCAAAGATTCGGATCGAAACTAGAAAAAAATTATGAAATTTTGTGATTTTTTTATTATTTATTTTTATATGGAATGACTAAAAAAGTGAGTGAAAAACGTTATAATACATTTTGTCTAGTTAAACGTGTATGTATTTAAATATATATATATACGTGTATGTATTTATATATATATATATATATATATACTAAATTACTGATATATATATATATATATATATATATATATTTATCTCCTCTCGTAAAACGTTGATCTTGCGCGACGGTACACCAGTTTTAAGTTGATCCGTTCGGACGTGTTGATCCATCCGGATATGCTGATCCATTACACAAGCTGGCATACACATCCTGATCCATGTGGATCAATTTATACCATCAAGATTTCGCTGTAAGCCACGCCCATTGTTCGGTGTCTTATACATTTTACACGTTTTTTTTTGTTGATCCATATAAATGCCAAGTTTTGACCGCCAACAAAGGTGTCCGTCTGTCGTACTTTTCAGCTTCTTTTAGTAGGTACCTGTACGTTCTTATTTCAATTCGTTCTATTTCATTTCTTTTTTAATGTATTTTGGTTTAAGATTTAATTTTTATTTTGATTTTGTTTTTGATTTTGATTTGGATTTCGATTTTGATTTTGATTTTGGATCGAGATTTTAATTTTGATTTTGGTTTGAGATTTTAATTTTGATTTTGATTTTTATTTTTATTTGCATTCTTATTTTGATTTTTATTTTGATTTTTACTTTCATTTTGATTTTGATATTGATTTTGGTTTGAGATTTTGATTTTGATTTTGGTTTTGATTTGAGATTTTAATTATGATTTTGACATTGATTTTGATTTTGGTTTTGGTTTGAGATTTTGATTTCGATTTTTGATTTTGTTTTTGATTTTGATTTTTGATTTCGATTTCGATTTCGATTTTGATTTCGATTTCGATTTCGATTTCAATTTCGATTTTGATTTTGATTTTGATTTTGTTTTCGTTTCCGCTTCTAAGACCCGCAAAAACCTCACCCCATGAACCTGGGCACCCCGGTTAAGTCACCAAACATAGCGAACCACTTTAGGTACACCTTAATTTTGGGAGGCGGGTATGATTACCACCGCCCCAGGAACCATTTTTGGGTAATCAACACCTCTGTCATATGTCACTTTGCAGTGACATTCGTGACTTAGCAGGAGTCCCCTGTTCAAGGAGTGAGATTTGTCTAGGTCCGTGCGGCGAACGCGTTCGCTCACCTACTGCGTGGCAAGCCGGATTGGGAGAGACTGATTTTTTGTGACTTAGCAGGGCTGCTCGGGTTCAAGGGATGAGATTTGTCTAGGTCTTTGCGGTGAACGGGTTTGCCCACCTACTGCATTACGGACCGGATTGGGAGAGACTGGTTGAGGGAGACCTTATTTTTTTTACATTAGCTCCACACAGGAAGCTCTGAAGAAAATAAATCCCGTCAAGGCCTATGTCTTCTTTGGGGATGCAATGCATTATCGGGGAATACGTATGATTCCTCGATAATGCATTGCATTACGATCTCTACGAATTCGGAAGTCGCAAGAACAAATTGCATTACGATCAATACGAATTCGGAAGTCGCAAGAACAAATTGTTGCGTGCGAAAGTAAATATTATTTTGATTTAAATGTATAATTCAACGATATCTAAGGGGCATTACGACCTTGACTACGAATTCGGGAGTCGCAAGTTCGAATTGTGGCGTGCAGAGGTAATTTTTATTTGATACGTTTGTATAATACAACAATAATGCAGTGCAGTGCGATCTTGACTACGAATTCGGATGTCGCAAGTTTAAATGGCATGCGCCAGTTAATTTTATTTTGATAAATACATATAATTCCTCGATAATGCATTGCCTCACTATCTTGGCTACGAATTCGGAAGTCGCCAGTTCGAATTGTGGCGTGCGGAGGTAATTTTTATTTGAAACGTTTGTATAATACAACAATAATGCAGTGCAGTGCGATCTTGACTACGAATTCGGATGTCGCAAGTTCGGATATTGATTTTGATTTTGGTTTTGGTTTGAGATTTTAATTTTGATTTGGACTTTGACTTTGATTTTGGTGTTGGTTTGAGATTTTGATTTTGATTTTGAATTTGATTTTGACTTTTGATTTCGATTTCTATTTCGATTTAGATTTAGATTTTGACTTTTGATTTTGATTATGATTTTTATTTTGATTTTGACTTTTGATTTTGATTATGATTTTTATTTTGATTTTGACTTTTGATTTTGATTATGATTTTTATTTTGATTTTGTTTTTATTTTCGTTTTCGTTTCCGCTTTTATGACCCGCACACCCTATGAACCTTAGCACCCCGGCTAAGTCACCAAATATAGCGAACCACTAAACGTATACCTAAAATTTGGGAGGCGGGTATGGTTACCACCGCCCCGGGAACATATTTTTTGGGTATTCAACACCTCTGTCATATGTAACTCCAAGTGGTTCGCTACTTACGATCACATTCACAAAGCCAAGATGCTTTCGAATATTTAATACCTACTTTGTTTTTAAAACTCTATTCACCGTTTTTTTCCTTAACCTTACAAACTTGTATTATATTCAGCAATGGTTTTGGAGGGTTATTATTTTTCAAAAACAATTTATTCTCAAATTAAATTCGGTTACTTTTGAAAAAATCGACGTTAATCGCAATGTTTTCATTACCACTTATTTTTAAATATCTTAAGTTTTTTAAAAAGCAAAACTAGCGAAAACCATTAAAATTATGTCAATACTGATCTGATCTGCCAAAATCTTTATTTCACATGCTCGGCGCTCTGGTTGCGCTAATACATAACATTGTTAATTAGTTGTAAATTCGTTAATCCTAAAATCCTATATCTTTCCAAACGTTCGGCACCATATCACGCATGTTTAAGGTTTTGTCATAAATCAGAATGCCTCTCCGCTAGTGCACGCGTGCGTCATATATCTTCACTACTCTAACAAGTCAATTTCCGATATGGTTCTCTACCTGTCTTGCTCTTTCACCGTTCCAGCCTCTGTAGACTGTCCCGGTAGAAATATCATATCATATAACGTCTCGGCGTAACTTCGTTGCTTATTCGGATCCGCCGGAGTCTATTACGCACGGAGAGCCTTGATTTGTAAAAGAGTTTTTTAATAACCGTAGAATTATATTAAATTTTACGAATGGTTTATATGTATTATGCGAAGTGCAATATAAAATAACTCAATGTCTATTTTTAAATTATTGTGGCATTGTAAATGAGGTTTTTTCGTAACTCAAATTCTCAATAGAAATCAACACAAACAGGCAATTCCGAAAGCGTTGTTAAAATCAATGAAATAGACGTAAGCTTCTATATTCATTTTAATTTTAAAATACTTACGTAATACAATGTTATTTAAACTAATTAATTATTTTGACAAATGCCTATTTATTTGACCGAAAATTAGTTACTGTTGTTGAATAATAATATTAATTATAAGACATTATAATATCTATGTATTTACAAATGACAACAATTGGGATCAGTTTTTATTTTTATCGTTTTATTGTTGAATCAAAATATATTATAATAGGAAAAAAGTTTAACATTTTACTAACATTACTTTGCGAAACTAACATCAAAGATCATTTACTAACTGACCATAAACATATAACAAAAATACAATAAAATAAGGTATAAAGGTTGGTTTTATTTTTTATTTTTTATTGTAACTGCAAAATTTCATCGACGGAGGAATTAATGTTTGGGTTAGTCTCATTTTTAGCCTTTATTGACTGGCCTACAAGGCAGGGGCCGCCTCTGGTTACCGGCTATTTTAAAATTATGTTTTCATAGCTTTTAAGGCGATCCACTAGTACAGGAAAAAATCGAAATTTGAATTCACGCCCTTTTATGGGAGGAGTTTAAAAATACTTGAGAAAAAGCTTTTGGAAAGGTTGGAAAAGATATTTGAGAATTTTTTTTACATGTTGATTTCGTAAAGGCCTGTAAAAAACATTAATTCCTTTTTTATGCATTGTTTATTGTAATAAAACGGAATTTTTAAATTGATTTCACGAAAACAAGCAGCGCGGACCCTAACACGTTGTTTCTCCGCTATATAAGAAACTGAATTTGCCACATTATGCAATAAAACCATATCCGAAAAAGTGTTTATAAGTAGGAGAGTTTGCACTAAAAAATGTTTTTTATAGACCTAATACTTTATTTTTTCTAAGCTTATTAAAAGACATTAAAAAAATGACCGATATTTTTAAGGGCCAAGGTATGTTCTACACGAAGTATTTAATTGAAGCATTTATAATACGTCTAAGCGGTCAAATTTTCAAAACAAAAACATACGATTTTGTATGATTTTGCATTATTTAGTATGGCTTCATCTTAATGACCTGAATTATGAGTTGGTTTCTTTCTGAGTTTGCATGGAACCAATCTAACACTATTTAAAGAGGAAAGATTTGATTGTTTGTTTGTTTGCATTGAATAGGCTCCGAAACTACTGAACCGATTTGAAAAATTCTTTCATTGGTAGGAAGCTACACTATTCCCGGTTGACATAGGCTATATGATATTATCAAAAAAAATTAGGGATCGTTACTAAAACTCCAATAATGTAGCCCAAGGTGTAAAAAAAATACCTAAAATATTCTTTACATCGCGTGCGCTGCGAAAACTATTAACAATAGAATAAAATAATGTAGTACGACTTTGTAGAAAACATCATTATTTACAAAAAGTTTCGCGACAGCATATGTCTAACTATTATAGTTATGCCACAAAAAGTGTTTATTTATTTTAAAAATTTAATTAAAATGACGCCGCGTCAAATGGCTCTTTATTTGTATCTTGGTTTTAATCCTTATCAAAATAAATTACTTCATATTCAAGACTGCTTCAATACCTTTATTTAACTTTTTAAATTATTCAATTCGGACATTTTATTCTAAAGTTACCACGAGTTTAAAAATAGCCCCGTTTGGGGAAAGGGTTGAGAAAGTCTGATTGGAGAATTCATAATCCATCCGGTCCGCCACGCAGTTGGTGGGTAAACGCATTCTCCGCCAAGACTTAGACAAATCTCAACTTCTAAACCCAGGCACCCCTGCTAAGTCACCAAACGTTGTGAACCACTTGGAGTAACCTACGGCAAGGATGTTGGTTATCCGATAAATAGTTCCCGGGGCGGAGTTACACATATCCGCCTCCAAATTGATATTCCTTTGTTGGGAGACGGGTCGAGGGACTAATATAGGTATTTTATGAATGTACCGCACAATAGTCCCAGATGCTCTCTTCTATCTGGAGCTAATGAAACTAAAGACGGGTTGTTTCAAAAAATTTTACGGATTCATCAAATATTTGAAATTATTTTTTTACGACCTGTGTAAGTTCTATTCAAATTCTGTATTATTTCAGATTGATAGAGCAACTGGCCTATAATGATATAATGACGGAACTTGAATAGAACGTGAAAATTATCTTAAAATATTTGATTATATTACAAAATTACAATTTGAGGTTTTACTCATAGTTAAAAATAAATATTCCTCCTAGACTTGCAGAAAAGTCAATAGACGTCGCATATTAAATAAAAATTGATAACTTTATCCAAGACACTATATAGATTATATTTAGTTCTGGTTGAATTTTGCAATCTTTCATACAGATAGCAGCCAATAAAATTTGCGTTACGAAAATGAAGATAATGTTGGTAGTTTCTAGTCGAAGTATGAAACGGTTAAAAATGACAGAATCGGATGGGGACTAATTAATTAGCTTAGCGCAATGGTTAGAGCTGCTGCCCGGAAAGCCGAAGGTCCTGGCTTGGAGTCCCTGATGTGACCGTACCTCTTTCTGATTTTTCTGTTTCAGATTTTGGATTGAGTTTCGCTAATATTGTCTTCATTTATTTAAATTTTACAATTTGAAGTTTAACTCATTGTTCTAAATAAAAATAAATATTCATTCTAGACTTGCAGAAAATTTAATGGCCGTCCTTAACCAGTCTCTCGATCTCGATCCGGCCCGCCACGCAGCAGGTGGGCAGAGGCATCCATCGCCAAGACCTGGACAAATCTTACCCGAGGAATCGGGCACGCCCACTAAGTCACCGAACAGAGAGAACCACTTGGGGTGACCTATGGCAGAGGTGTTGGTTATCCAATAAATGGTTCTCGGGGCGACGATACACTTATCCACCTCCCATGTTATTCCCAGTTGAGAGGCGAGTCGAGGGAGTTCTAGGTTAGGACTCTTTCAATTAGTCTCTCCCAACCTGGCCCGCCACGCAGTAGGTGGGCAATCGCATTCGTCGCAAAGACCTGGACAAACCTCTCCCCTTAAAACCGGGAATCCCTGTTAAGTCACTAAACGTAGTGAGTTTCTTGCGGTGACCTATGGCGGAGGTGTTGGTTATCCAATAAATGGTTCCCGGGGCGATGGAACAAATCGGACTCTCTCAACCTCCCAAATTGGGTTGAGAGAGTCCAATAGAAGAGTTCTAGGTTAGGTCTCCTTCAATCAGTCTCTCCCGTTCTGGCCTGCCATGAAGTAAGTGGGCAAACACATTCTCCTCAAAGACCTAGACAAACCTCACCCCTTGAACCTGGGCACCCCTGCTAAGTCACTGAAAGTAGTGAACCGCTTGGTATGACCTATGGCAAAGGTTTGGTTAATCAATAAATGGTTCCCGGGGCGGTGGTGTGCGTAATCCTCTTCCCAATATACCTATAATATTAATGATAAGTTTTTAGATTTTCACGGCCAAAAGCATTTTCGTTGTTTGTTTTTTAGGTGTTATGCCGTGTTGCGCTACCCCCTTTTTTATCCGACGTTTTGGACAGCGTTGCAGTGTCCATCATCAGGGCAGATCCGGCAGATTGTCGCAGACATCGTCGGATCTGCTGGATCCGCCCTGACGATGAACACTGCAACGCTGTCCGAAACGTCTGCTAAAGAAGGAGGTAGCCAACACAAAACAAAAAACGAAAATATAATATTAATGTATGTAGGTTTGCTGAATTGCCGCCAAAAATATTTTAAAACATACATCATGTAACATGCATATCTTCAATGGATTACAAATGTCAAATATTTCAAAACGGTTCACAGCAATGTATTTTCTTTACTTTTACGTAAAAATTAAACCAACTCGTTCGGTATCATTTTTTACGGAGTGCCTTGAAAATAGTTTCCATAGTGTGGATTATCATTGTGGGTGGTAGAGCCCGTTCACAATTCTGGCTAGGCATGAGTGCAGGTGTTCAAAACAAACTGGGTGTTTAAAAATGTTTGGAAGAAAATAATTATCGATTTTTTCTTTTTTAATTATTTTATTTATATAGATGTTTTTATTATTTGGAATGGCTAAAAGCTTATCAACTTTGAACTTCAATGAAGAATGCCCGAAGTAAAAACCATTGAAATCCCGCTTTTTTAAATATTTAAAAACATCTAATCGCATATCCCATTACTAAAAATTGCGTTTTAACTGAGAAAAATGAAATTATGTGTCGTATATTTTTGTTTATCAGTTGTTTAAAAATTAAAGCACGTTTTAATAAGTAAGGACATTTTTTTCGAAAAGTAGTTCTTTAGAGTAAGTATTTATTATGTTATTTTTTTGGGCAAAAAATTGTGTTACCTTACATAGTATAAAATGAAGTCGCTTCCGCTGTCTGTGCGCTTAGATCTTTTAAACTAAGCAACAAATTTTCATGCGGTTTTCACCAATAGATAGAGTGATTCATGAGGAAGGTTTTAGAGTATATAATTTGTCAAGGTTTTGTGTTAATTGGCTGAAATAGGGCTGGCAAGCAGGCAGCGGGCATCGGGCAGTCGGCAGCAAGCCGGCGGTGTCGATTTGATTTAACAGATGGCGTTGGTTATAAAGGTTGGGTAGTGGCGTGGCGTTGTGATGGCGTTATGTTTCGTTAGTCACAGCAACATGTGGCCTGGTCTGCTAGTTTTTAACTAAAAGTATACTATCTCGGGAATGACTAGCTTAATTAAAAAAAAAAAAATTATATTATTGTTTTTACCTTACTTAAGAAAATATTTTAGAAATCATAATTAATACTTTCTTACGACGGCGACGGCCAAGGAGCCGCCTTTTTTATATTAAAGTGATATTAAAAAGATTTCACAATCTACTCTTTCATAGATGGCGCAAGTTTAATTATTTTAGGGAACACGCTTTTTACAAGTAGTGCCTTATTAAGATGAATGAATTGTTAGCGCCCATTCATGCGTAATATGAATATGAATAAATAGTTTTTTTTGTTTAAATAAATCTTTCAAAAATGGCAAACAAATACCATATTGTATCGGTAATTCAATCCAATATTGTATTTGTACGCCTTTCTTGAAAGATTTATTCAAACCAAAAAAACTATTTATTCATATTCATATTGCAACTGTACGGGCGCAAACAATTAATTCATCTTAATATTTTAAAGCACAACTTAAAAAAAAAAGTTTTACGCTAAAATAATTAAACTCGCGCCATCTACATATAATATAGAGGCGTTCTTTTAAGGTGAAGTTATACGTGAAATCCTATTTAGATTAATCTTTATGACGAATTGGCTTACAGTATCAACATCAAAAAATATGCTACGGATAAATTGAAGCTTTTACTAGGTTTTTTATGTAATGGAATTAGAATAAAATTATTATTTACATAACAAAAAAAAAATAAGCGTAAACCACTAAAAAAATGTTTTTTCATGACTTAACTATGAAGTAACAAGAAACATTTTTATAAAAATACTCCTTTATGGGTAAGACCATTTTTGAGGTTTTCTATGTTCTTTTTTTCACTCTTATAAAATTATGGACAAAATAAATAAAAACCACTTTTTCGCTTACTTGCCGCGCGCAAATAAGACGCTCGATTGCAAATTTTGCAGGCACGAGAATCGAAATACTTCTAGCGTTTATATTCCTCTTAAGTATCACATTTACTTGGAATTCTGAGTTTGTTTGAGTCTCAAAAGTCTAAAAAATCCACTTTCCGTCACATAATCGAGATGAAACTTGGTACACAGTCGATTCTTTCTGTCTCTGAAATTTTATGTTTATGTAATAAATAAAATTTGCCAATGCAGTTCGGCCCTCATTTTCATTAATTAATACTAATGAGGCTACTGTGAAATAAGTTTTAACATAAAACATAATCGTAAAAATTGATTAATTTTTATTGAATTTGTTACCACACTGTAGATTTGCTAAAAATTTTAAATAATATTCAGATATATTTTTAAATAGCGGCAACATGAATATATCAAGTTACCGACATCCGGTCTTTAATACAATGGTTTTTAGAATATTTCAACCACTCGGATACGTAAGCGTGTTAATATATAACAATAGCCGTAAAATAAGCGCGTTTTTTCGTGTGTTCCCACAGAAGTCGTTATAACGCTGTTATTGTTCTAGTGATAACCCTAAAAAAAAAGGAGAAGATCCATATTGAATGCTTCACATTTCTATTCAAAGTTGTCCATAGAAGTACATAAAAAATACTAATTTTGTAGAAACAGTTTTCACCCCCAAATCACCTACGCGCTGTTAGACATTATTAATTTTTTAAATATTCTTGTATGAAATGGTAAAAGGTAGGTGACAAAATTGTTTATTTATTCAATAGAATAAGTGTTATTTTAACATAATCAGTGATTTTAGTACCGTTTCCACATAAAAACATCGCGTGAGTCATTTTTACAATATTTTTATGTTTGCTTTCTAAATTTTAATATTTAAAATGTTAATATTTTTTTTGTAATATAACGATTTGAAACCTTATTTCAAACAAACGTTTCAAGTTTTTAGTTTTTTTCTGTTATTTGTTTATGGGGTGTTATACCGTGTTGCGCTACCTCCTTCTTTGGCCGACGTTTCGGACAGCGTTGCAGTGTCCTTCATCAGGGCAGATCCGGCAGATGTGTGACAGTTTTTAGTATTCGGCTACGTTCAGATATGTTCCATTTATTGACCCTTAATTGTGAAGCGGAAATAACACAAAGTTTTATAAATCTGGCAGTTCGTTTAAGACAAAAAACTTGCATAATCGCAAAATACCTGAGTGGTTAAAATATTGTGATACATATTAATTTTAAAAGTAAACAAACGATTTCCGACCAGAGGTGACCATAATTTCTGTTGAACATTTACAGGAAATACAGTTTTCTACTCCTAAACTTAGTGTTATAATCACCGCCAGACTTGGCAATGTCTGTAATCATGACGTCTGTTTATCGTGTATATTAATTAGTGCATGATGCACATTCGAAATCAAATATGAAGTGTAGGTAAATTTTTTTTCTTCAAACTTCGCAAATAAACTTTGTGGCTTCATTATTGCTTCAATGAGAATAAGTAATTTTGTAAACACCACTATTTTATTAATATTATCGACATGTTTCAAAAACAATGTTATCTTCGTCAGCATAAAAGATTAATAATTTTAACAATTAATCATTATCCGGTTATTATCAATTGAACTACGGTGTCCCCATACAACATATTGCGTGGCTGAAAAACTTTATAAGTAAATGAATAATACTATGAAGTACACTCCCAAACCAGATCGTGTTTTAGATTTTTTGTGAATACTAACTGCTCGTAGCCAGTAGGACTATTGCATCCCTAATTGGGATATGTTGTGAGGCTGAAGGGTGTGAAAGCTCAACTGTTTGACTACCGGTGTGACTCCAAAGTTCATCAAATTATTGTAGATTACCGGTTTCACTTTAAACCAAAGTTCACCGGATAGTAGTTTACCGGTTTGACTTAAACCAAACCAATTTTTTAATGTAGTTCAAGTACCGTACCGATCAAAGTTCATAAGAATTTCGCATTTTATTTATGACTAGCTGATACCCGGCATGCGTTGCAATGCCATTTAAAGAAATAAATTGATTCTCCCTGCATGTCCTTTCCCGTGCGTCCCCGTTCCTTTCCGCCTTCCCCCTCCCTCGTCTCTTCCCTCTCCGCGAACCCCACTTCCCCCCTGCCTTTCCTCCCTGCCGCTAAAATATATGAAATACACATATATTCATTTATACAAATTTCATAATGCCAGAGCTCACCATTATATACAGCCTATGTTACTCGCTGATAATGTAGATTTCTATTGGTGAAAGAATTTTTCAAATCAGTTCAGTAGTTTCGGAGCCTATTCAATGCAAACAAACAAATAATCAAATCTTTCCTCTTTATTATAGTTTTTTTCTAATGCTTTCATTTTTAAACTAATAAAATGTCCGAATTGAATCATTCAAAAAGTTAAATAAAGGTATTGAAGCAGTCTTGAATATGAAGTAATTTATTTTGATAAGGATTAAAACCAAGATACAAATAAAGAGCGGTCATTTTAATTAAATTTTTAAAATAAATAAACACTTTTTGTGGCATAACTATAATAGTTAGACATATGCTGTCACGACATTTTTTGTAAACAATTATGTGTTCTGCAAAGTCGTAGTACATCATTTTATTCTATCATCAATAGTTTTCGCAGCGCACGCTATGTAAAGAATATTTTAGGTAATTTTTATACACCTTGGGTTACATTATTGGAGTTTTAGTAACGATCCCTAATTTTTTTTGAAAATATCATATAGCCTATGTCAACCGGGGATAGTGTAGCTTCCCAACAGCGAAAGAATTTTTCAAATCGGTTCAGTAGTTTCGGAGCCTATTCAATGCAAACAAACAAACAAACAAACAAATCTTACCTCTTTATAGTGTAGTAAATAGTAGAAGTGTGTTAGATTAGAATGATCGCCTTTCGGAACGGTGAACGGTGGAACAACTCATAATGAAACATACTGAGAAGCACTTCAGAAAACATAGGTTGAATAGGTTAAGTTAGGTTAGGGTTACCGGCTTTTTTAAAATTATATTTTCATAGCATTTAATGACCTTTCTAAGGAGGTTCTGAGTTATTATGAGTTGGTTTATTTCTGAGTTGACATGGAACCTTTCGGAACATCGCCTTGCAACGAAATGGGAGGGATGGATTCACACGTCCGTCACTCCTAGACATACTGACCCCCAGATTCCTACTCACACCTACTACCCCATTCCTTCCCTGAACATCCTCTTCTTCCTTTCCTAAAAATACGCTCCACACTGCATCCCTAAAGATGACATTGGCCTTGAGGGGATTTATTTTCTTCAGGGCTTCCTGTGTGGAGCTAATGTAAGAAAAAAGGTCTCCCTCAACCAGTCTCTCCCGATCCAGTCCGTAACGCAGTAGGTGGGCAAACCCGTTCGCCGCAAAGACCTAGACAAATCTCATCCCTTGAACCCGAGCATATACATATATTATCAAAATAAAATACAATATGAACTTACGACTGTATTGTAATGCGTTACCGAGGAATTAAACAAATTTATTAAATAAAATTTACTGGTGCACGCCAATTTTGAACTTGCGACATCCGAATTCGTAGTCAAAGATCATAATGCAACGCATTATTGAGGAATCATACATAGATATTTATCAAAATAAAATTTACTTGTGCACGCCAATTTTGTACTTGCGACCTCCGAATTCGTAGTCAAGGATCACAATGCAACGCATTATTGAGGAATCGTGCATAGATATTTATCAACATAAAATTTACTTACGCACGCCAATTTTGAACTTGCGACTTCCGAATTAATAGTCAAGATCGTACCGCAACGCATTATCGAGGAATTATATCTAAATATTTACAAACATAAAATTTATTATTTTTGAACTTGTGACTTCCGAAATCATAACCAAGATCGTAATGCAACGCGTTATCGAGGAATTATAAAAATTTAACAAAATAAAATTTACTTGCGCACGCCAATTTTGAACTTGCGACATCCGAATTCATAGTCAAGGATCATAATGCAACGCATTATTGAGGAATAATACATAGATATTTATCAAAATAAAATTTACTTGCGCACGCCAATTTTGAAATTGCGACATCCGAATTCGTAGTCAAGGATCATAATGCAACGCAGTATTGAGGAATTATATATAGATATTTATCAAAATAAAATTTACTTGCGCACGCCAATTTTGAACTTGCGACATCCGAATTCGTAGTCAAGGTTCATAATGCAACGCATTATTGAGGAATCATACATAGACTTTTATCAAAATAAAAGTTACTTGTGCACGCCAATTTTGTACTTGCGACATCCGAATTCGTAGTCAAGGATCATAATGCAACGCATTATTGAGTAATCATGCGTAGATATTTATCAAAATTATATTTACTTGCGCACGCCAATTTTGAACTTGCGACTTCCGAATTCGTAGTCAAGATCGTACTGCATCGCATTATCGAGGAATTATATCTAAATATTTACCAACATAAAGTTTATTATTTTTGAACTTGTGACTTCCGAATTCATAACCAAGATCGTAATGCAACGCGTTATCGAGGAATTATACAAATTTAACAAAATAAAATTTACTTGCGCACGCCAATTTTGAACTTGCGACATCCGAATTCGTAGTCAAGGATCATAATGCAATGCATTATCGAGGAATCATATATATTTATCAAAGTAAAATTTATTGCGCACGCCAAAATTTGAACTTGCGACTTCCGAATTCGTAGCCAAGATCGTAATGCAACGCATTATCACCCCTCGAATCCGGGCACCCTTGCTAAGTCATCAAAAGTATCGAACCACTTGGGATGACGTATGACAGATGTGTTTATCCAATAAATGTTTCCCGGGCGGCGGAGCCTAGCAACAAAAACCCGCGGAAGTATATTATTAGAATTTTATAAAATACAGAAAGATATATTTTTCAAGTCGGTGCCGCGGCCGTTATAATATTACGTTTTGCAACTTCCATATCGGCTCAACCAATGAGCAGTAAAACCAGATATAGGTATATGTTTTTTTATGACCAATCATAAGGCTTCGTTCATAACGCCATCTTGAACGCCATTCTGATTGGTCATTGTCAGATCAACAATTTTATAGTAAAAGCACATATAGGTACATAAGATATACGATTATGTGGATCAACAACGCATGGCAATTTGGGCGGATCATCAACGCATGGTAAATTGGGCGGATCAACAGTTACGAAGCGTATGATTTCCATACAAATATCGAAAATTTTATGTGCAGTATTTCGTTTACTTTTACTGGGAAACTGGCAACCTTGCTATTTAATGTAACGTTGTTGCAAATTCATACAGAAGTAATCCATTAAAGCCAAGTTATTCGGTGTTAAAGGTGGATCAACACTGTCAAATAACTTCTTACTGGATCAGCATATTACGAGAAGAGGTCAATATATATATATATATATATATATATATATTATCAGTAATTTAATTAAAAAATACGTAAGGTGAGCTATTTTAAAATCTTTTTATTTAAATTTATTTAGAATTATTATAGTTTTTTTAATATTAGCGAGCTCCCAAACGGAATACTTGTACCTTGTACGTATTTACGTATGCCCCTTTAAAACCACATTCTTCTTCTTTTTGAATGCTTATTGCAGAGCCCGGCACTCTTCCCAGGTCCTTTAACTAATCTTGTGTGGTTATAATCGTTTCTCAAGCTATACAATTAAACATTATAACGAGGAAAATTGATCTGAATATAAATTAAAAACAAAAAGCATGTTTTAATTAATTTTTCTTCCAATCTAGACCCCCCCCCCTCCCCCTCGGTGAGATAAATTTGGGCCAATTCGTATATTTTTTTCAAGTAACGTGAGATTTTGCTGGACCCCCCCCCCCCGTTTGTGCTCACGTAATTAATGGATGCCCCCTTATACATGTTTTTAAAAATGATGTTGATCCCTCCCCCTCTCTGGTTCCCCTCCCTCCAACCCCTCCCGCATTCCATACATTCAGTCCCGGTACATTTAGTTTTCAAACAGCTCGCGTGCCACCTATTGCATTTTTTATACAAATTTCATGATGCCAGAGCTCACCAGTAGTTTTACACAAACCTTGTCCTGTAAAAAAATAACACAAAAGAATTATCTAATTTGGTGCAGTCGTTCGGAAGTTATGCGCGTACATACATTTCGGCGATTAATTTTTATTTACATAGATAGGTAGATAGATTTTTACTTTCGGCCCATATTGGATTTTCAAAATCATATTGTTTCATGTTTCAACGATCTTAGCGTTGCAATTTAAAGAAATTTGAACGATTGCAACCCTTTAGTTTAGATTCAATATTACAAAAATTACGTAATATGTAAATACTGTATCAATACATTTTAGTAGGTAGGTAGTCCTACTTCAAAATATTAGGAATACGCATTCAGTTTCTCCATCGTTGTGTAGGTACCTACATCACGTGTCACGTCATCCAATTTACGTCGCGAATTTCCCTATCCCGTCCCGTTCCCACTTACTTACATAGAATCCTCCAAAATCTTCAGCCAAATCAAGTGCCTTCGGCTTAACAAGGGTGACGTGACTGGAGGACTTAGAATGCAGAATGCAGTGAGCAAGTGTATCGTACAGTATGTGCAATGTGCAGTATGCTAAGCAGTGGCGGAATAAGCCAAACCCCAAACCGTATGCATAATTTGGTTTATGGCTTCTAAAGCGAAGCTATGAATTTTGCTAGGCATTAATGGTTTCGTGACTTCAGCAGTGAAGCTATGATTCCTGCAAGATGTTCATAGTTTCATGGCTTCGACGGTGAAGCTTGAACTACGAATCCTGCTACGAGCGCTGACGACTATTAGTTTTATTGCCTGAAATGCGGATCCATGAAATCTTCTTGGTTTCTTGACCTCATTCAGTGAAGCCGTGGAAGATACGATTCCTGCAAGGTATTCATACTTTCATGACTTCAACGGTGAAGCTTGAACTACGAATCCTGCTAAGAGCGCTGAGCATTCTTGGTTATATAGCCTAAATGTGGAGCTATGAAATCTTAAAAGTTTCTTGGCCTCATTGGTGAAGTCTGAAATGTGGAGCTATGAAACCTTCAAAGTTTCTTGGCCTCATTGGTGAAGCTACGACTTGGTTTATTACCTGAAATGTGGAGGTATGAAATTTTCTTGGTTTGTTGGCTTCATTCGTGAAGCTTTCATAAGCTGTGAATATACTACAATAGGAATTAAGACTTTCGTGACTTAAACGTGGAGCTATAAAATTTTCTAGGTATTCTTGGTTTCTTGACCTCATTTATGAATCTTTCTATGAAATCCTAGTTTTATCGCGTTTAAGTGGAGGTACGAAACCTGAAACCTAGGTATCAATTGACAGTATCCGGACGTTATCTTAAATCTATGAATCCTCCTAGGTAGATATTATTGGTTTTGTTACTCAAATGTGGAGCTATGGTAGATACTCATGGTTTCATGGGCTCATTGGTGACTTTAAGAATTCTGCAACCCGCAAGGTGAAATAGTGTTTTGTGGCCCCAAGCGTGAAACTATGAATCTTGAACTTTATTTTGTTTACGATAAATTCACAACTTTTCAAGAATCTCTTATCCCTCGACAATAGTAGGTAGGTACTGCGAAAGTGATTATGTGTGTGGATGACAGTCTACTTATTGTGAATTGTGCTGTTAATTACTGATAAACATAGGAACGGCCGAACGAATAAATTGTAGTCGAAATATGCAAACACTAACACAAGTTTGTTTTGAGTGGTGTTTCAACAATTGGTTTATAACAGTGTTTCTTAACCGTATTGAAAGAATCGCCTCCTTTACCACAGTAAAATTATCCAGCCCCCCCCCCAAAACGACATTTAAAAAGTACACATTGTAGTACGAAGTCCATTTACGTAATGGATTTCCTACAATAAATTAAATAAGACGAGAAATATAAATAAAACACATTATTATTACTTCTTCAAACTTAGCAAAATTACTTGTGGCATCATTATTAATATAATGAATAATAAATGACTTCGTTTAAACCACTATATAATTAACAATATCAACATGTTTCAATAACAATGTTATCTTCATCAGGACAAGATGTTAATTTAATTATTAATTATACCTACACATTATTATTACTTTGACATTGAGTATTAAACCTAAGTTTAATTTTTTGTGCGTGAAAGCGTAGTTTAGGTATTTGACAGAACTTGTCAAATCGTTGCATCTAAAGAAAGTGTGTTAATGTATCAGTGTGCCTAGCTCGTGAATGAGCTTATTTTCTATATTGACACAATACCCACTCGAACTTCTGCAGCGCCCCCTAAATGCTAAAAATTTAAAAACGCCCCTCCAGACCTCCAAAACGCACACAGGGGGTGGGCGCTGGCGCCCCCGTTAAGAATCACTGGTTTATAACAAAAAATCTGTCAATGCAGGCCAAAGGGCATCATACGGAGACATATGTTATTATACTTAGATAAATAGCAGATTTTTAATTTAAAAAAAGTTAAACCTAAGTTTTATTACATTTTTAATAATTATAACTGAAAAGTGCAGAAAGTTACAAATTTATTTTAAGAGCGTATAACCAGCCAGCGGCCGAAAATCCGAATTTCGTCGAAAGAGGTTCTTACGATCGTACAGGGCGGTTCCAATGAGAAAGATTAATTACTCTCCGTACCAGCTTTTTAAAATTATCACTCAATATCGATTTTATTTCATTTCAAATTTGCTTTAATTTATACCTACATCCAAAAATGCTGAAAGGCGTGTTGATAAAACTATTAAAATTATGTACTTTTTGTAATTATTTTTTGATCATAAGTATTTATCATTTTTCAAAAATGTCTCAGCAAAATAAGAATGTAAAAAAAATTGAAATATATTAGTCTGTAAGTGCGCAAATAAATACAAAAACGGACCAATTTTCGTCAAGAAACACATGTACATATATTTTTTTATGATTTTATTTAAACTAAAATTAAAATTCTGTTACATAAGTTTACCAGATAATGTATTGATTTATTTTACTGCATGATTATATGATTTGAAATGGGTGTTGTATAATAAATGTACTTTTTTGAAAATTTAACAAATCCGCCAATGACCTATGGCAGAGGTTCCCAAAGTGGGTGCCGCGGCCACCCTGGGGTGCCGCGGACAGAGGTCAGGGGTGCCGCGAGACGCCCCTGATGTCTCTACTAAAAATTAAAATTGACATGAACGAATACAAACATTTTATGGAATGGAAAATCACCCGCGTGGCCGGTCCGCGCTCTGAGAATGGATTAGGTGGGAGGCACAGGAGTGGGGATACAGTTGTGGTGCTGCGCTTGCAGCGGCTGCGTGCCGCATTCACTTGTAGTTTTTTTCATTTAAGATTTCATCATTCAGGAAAAAACTACAAGTGTGGAAGAGTAAAATGGGTGATGATGGAGGCAAAGATTGTTTTCCAATATTGCAACAGTACATTGCCCATAGCGGAGTTAAGGTTTCAAATAACTTGCTGACCCTTTTCACAGAGCACCTATCACAGTTAACTGACTGGTTTTGCCAAGTACTTCGCAGAAGACCAAGTGGAGAAGTTTGTATGGATCCAAGATCCATTCCGTGCTCAAGCTCCCCAAGATTTTACTACGCAGGAAGAAGAAGATTTATTTGACCTCTCGACCGATAGCAGCCTAAAAATGAAATTCGCTTGTTCGGTTTTGACGGAGTTTTGGATATCAGTCAGAAATCAGTATCTGATTCTAAGTGGAAAAGCTGTAAGGGTCCTCATTCCCTTTGCTACTTCATATCTGTGCGACGCTGGATTTTCAGCGGTTGCGGTTATAAAGAGCAAATATCGCTCAAAAATAATGGGGGGGAGGGGGGGGGGGGGGTGCCTTGGTCCTGAGGCTACCACAGGTAGACATTATATGGCAGGGGTGCCGTGAGAAAATTCTAATTTTCTAATGGTGCCGCGATTTGGAAAAGTTTGGGAACCCCTGACCTATGGTATAACTTTATTATACTAAAAATTATCATTTTTTCGGAAAATTAAAAAAAAAAAACGTTTACTAGATAAAATAACAATCTTTCGAAACCAATTTATATTTTTTTTGTGGAAAAGAGTCAATACGTCTCACTGATTTAAAAATGATATATTTCTGGTATTCTCTGATTATACGCTCTTAGGTCATGAAAAAGAGATTAAAACGGAATTCCTCCAAGCATCCAAAATTTGAAAAACTGAAAAACGATAAAATCCCTTGAACAAAAGATTTATTTTATAGATAATGTTGGATGGCGTTCTCTTCGAGTTCCACTTCCATGTAAAAATGTGTACCTCTTTAACAAGTTTTATGAGTAGGTAATAAATGAACGGTGAACATTCAAGAATCAGAACCTATACTTAATATCTCAAGAATATTCCAGAAGCACAGGAGACAATATATTTTATACATAAAAGATAAAAATATAATAAGCCCAAACCAGTTTGGATTTAGAGACAATCTCAGCATCCAAGATGCGATTGCTAAATTAACATCTACAATAATGCAAAAGTAAGATAATGGAGAAAAATGTCTTGGAATCTTCATCGATCTCCGAAAGGCATTTGATAGCATATCACATTCAAAACTTAATAAGAAACTAAAACAAATTGGAATGGATGGAGCAGTGCTATCATGGTTCCAAAATTACCTAAAAGAGAGACTACAATATGTAAAAATAAATAATACATTAAGTGAACCCAAAACATCATTATTTGGTATACCACAAGGAACTGTCATCGGTCCAATCCTTTTTATTATATATGCAAATCAAATGTTCACTCTTCCCATTGTTGGAGATATCATATCTTATGCAGATGACACTGTTGTTATCACTAAAGGAAAAACATGGGAGGAAACAATGAGTATAGCTAATATCAATATAAGCATTCTCAAAACATGGTTTGACCTAAATTGTCTCTCACTAAATACAGAGAAAACTTATTTTATACCATTCTCTTTGAAAGAAAAAATATCGAGAACAATATAACTATTAAAATCCATTCAGCACAATGTGAAAATAAAAAGGAATGCAACGATGGCAATTGCTTACCAATAACATGCAAAAATAGTATAAAGTATCTGGGTGTCATTGTAGACAGACACTTAAAATGGAACGAACAAGTCGAAATATTCATTAGATTGAGAAACATCTTATCATCTAGTATGATTAAAACTATTTATTTCTCTCTTGCTCAATCTATTCTACAATATGGTATAATCGGGTGGGGGGGGGGGGGGGGACTTTTAAAACTAACCTTCAACCTGTAGAAAGGGTACAGAGGTTGATTCTAAAAGTCATTATACGAAAACCATCTATATTTCCAACAATACAGCTGTTTGACTCTTTTAGGGTTCTTAGTCTTAACAAAATTTTCAAAAAGAACTCACTGTTGCAAATCCACAAAGATCATTTCAATACTACAACAACAATCACAAAAATAAGTAACCGATCAAGATCACGTGGCAACCTAGATATCCCTAAAATTAAAACTAGTGCTTTTCAACACCACTATACCTATCAAGGTATAAAATTTTTTAATGCCCTCCCATTATAAAATCAAATCTGAAGAAAATTATAAAGCCTTTAAATCACAAATAAAACAACTACTAGATCAACCCAACACAAATTACAAATTTTAATTTCACAGAACGAATTTGTACCGATTAGTAGTAATTGATCAAGTCTTAATTATAATATTTGGTACTTTAGTTCAAAATTAATCATTTAATTCCTTCATTAATTAACCAAAAAAAAAATTATAAATTAATGTATTCTTCTCATTTTCACATATCCTCTTAAAATATTTCATCCGCATTTGAACTGAAATGAAGCGATTATTGTTGTAACTTAACATTATGTACCTACTCCTGCAATTATTATCAGCTAATCCAATTGTTAGAATCAACTATATGTACTTACCATCTAACACCTACCTATTACGAGAAATGTAATAATATTATTTTTACTTTTAATTATCTATACTACATTTATCATGTATATCTATTTTAGTAACTGCTATGTTAGCAAATTTATTAATCAATATTTGTTATCATTCATAAGTTTATTTTCTTAATTTAAAAAAAGATTATATATATGTATATTATTTTTTCCTTGTCTTTTTCTATAATAGCACAACTCCCCAATTCAAACACGAGAAATGTTTTCTCTTTTAAATTGGGTAGATTCATTAACAAGAAATAACTTTATCTGTAATTAGTTTTTTAAGAACCAAATATTTTCTTTCTGTAAATCTGTTATATATGTATGTATATTTCAAATAAAAAAAATAAATATATATATATATAAACAGGTTTCCGGGAATTTTTATAAATCATGGTATGTAGGGCTTTCCAGAAATCATGGTATGTAGGCAGCTCTACGCCTAAAACATAGGCCCACGTGCCGATACAGCCCTGGTGGTTTGTACGTAGCACCAACTGGTACTCCGCACGTGAGTGTGCACCAGGAAACGTGTTCATCTTCCAAAGATTATTCAGGTTAAGTGACATCTTCGGATGCATGCCCGGATATTTGGAACGACTTAAGTGATATGTCACTCTTGTCGTGTGCAGCAGCGCTCTGTGCTCTCATCTCTATGAAGTTTCACATCTCTATTTTTATACCTACCACCTTTCAAATTCGAACAATTTATTTGAATCACACAGTCCACAAATTCACATTTTCATTTGTATACATAACTTTTATTATTATTTAAATGGATATTGAACAAACTAATCGGAGACATAGGGGTTACGACGACACAATCCAGGTGATGAGGTTGAATGGAGTGAACGGGGAAAGAGCGTTTAACTTTATTTCCAATATTTTGTTGAACATTATTAAACTTTCAGCAGATTTTTTATTATTGACGGCTTAAAAAAGGGTAATAAACATACGTTCCTTATCAAAATAATGCTGCAGCTCTTTCAAAAGATGAAATACACAATGTAGGTATCTACGTAGGTCTGTTTCCTCCAAAGGAAAAAGTAATCATTTTCTTTCATCTCTATCACACACCGCACCGTGACGTCTCCGTAGACCCATACAATACTACTAGCCCTGACGATAATTTTGAAAGTATGGAATATAGTTAGAAGAATAATATTGAAGTGTGAGTGAATTAAAAAACAATGTCAATGCACTAATGGTTTTGCTTTTGTTCTTAAACATATAATGCTGCAGCTTTTTTTACACACTAAATAACAATAGTCGAAAATGAAAACCAACGGTGAACGTATGTTTGCACCCCTCCCAAAGGAAACATACAACCATTTTCATACATCGCCCTCACACGCATAAAGAAAATGAAACGCAATTTCCTTCGCTGTATCTGAGCCTCAATAAGATATATTTGTTTCCTCCAAAGGAAAAAAATGTAGTACTTTAGAAGAAATAGTCACACGTATTTTGTATGTCTCATCTTTTCTCTCACCATTATTTAATATGTAAGAAAGAGCTGCAGCATTATAGCGATAAGCAACGTATGTTTATTACCTTTTTTGCCATCATGGTACCATAATCGTGGATCGTCCCGGTAATAATAAAACCCCCATCCACTCCACCCTTCAATAGACACCTACTTTGCAAACAAAAAGGGTTAAGAAATTAACTATTCCAAAGTGGCGTATGCTGTAAAAGGCGCTCCGAGATGGGATCTGTATCTACCTATCTGCATCTAACCAGTCTGAGAACAGTTGTAACTAAATATTATTTGCATCTCAAATGAGTCGCATTTTCCCCATGCAAATGATGCCAAGCCGAGGGCCGCGGCCGGGACGGGGACCGGCGCCAAGCGACTTAATATTCATGTTATTTCACGGCTGATAATTTGATTTTGCGAAGAAGGGTTACGATTACTTTTACATAAGATGTATTTTAAGGATTATCTAGATTTGTTTTCTAGATGCCTTTGTCTTGAAAATTTTGAACAAGGTTAGCAAGGTGATTTAATTGTGGCCAAATAACAATGTTCGCCTATTATATTTTTATATTCTCAAAAATAAAATGAAAATCACATTGAAAAAAAGTTTTAAAAAAATTTGCACGGCCAGCAATCGAACCCCGATTGAGCGTTTGGAAGGTAACTATGCTGACCATTGCACCTCCAATTACTTTAAGAACGGCGGCTTAAGGCTCAGTTCCCGGCCCCAAAAAGAAGAAGACGGAGAGATATGAAATTACGAATGTTAGAAGAGCGCGCTAAAATTTACAACGATAAAATCGATGCAAAAATCATGAAAATCTTTAATAAAACACGACTCATTTAAAATAGAGCAAAAATCTCGCGATAATTGTCTTAAACAGCATTCAAAGAAACGTTGTGAATTTTTTCAAACATATAACTTGTAAAATAACTGAAACAAACGTGTTTATAATAATTTTTGGAGCATACTTTGCGATTTTTTTTCTATCGAGGGAATATTATATAATTTGCGTTTGGGCGCGACTAATGCCTAGATATTATCTTCAAGAATAACATATATTTTTTTAAGAGCTTAAAAACTTCAAATGTTTAAGGGAGGTTTGCAAGAAATCGGTAGAAATTCGAATACCGGCTTCTTAAGTTAATTGTGTTCAAAAAAATAAGAAATATGTATTATTAAATGACAATTATCTATGCATTAATGAATTTTAGGATGTAAAGTCAATAAACAAAACAAATAATAAATAAACCGAAATTATAATGTCTAATTAACTTTTAAAATATTAAAAGCCTAATTTATAAGATGCTTGTCCATTTATATTTATAATATATAATGAAGAGTCGTTGCTAAATTTATTTGTTTGGTCTTAAATAGTCAAAAAATTATAACGATGGATTGAGAAATATGTAGGAAATAAAATAATGGAATTGCTGAAAATATTTCTTAGTAACAAAAATAGTTCTTTATAAGGGTAGGCAGAGAGGATGGACCGTCAAACAACTTTGACTTGCATTCTGATGTTAGGTACTCTGTTCTTGACATGGTCCGATTCTTTCAGTTCATTTGATCGTGTCATGTCTTCCACTAACGTTCCCGATTTCTTCTCTTTTACGTTCATCCGCTCTACATGACCAAAACATTTTTTTTATGTGAATACCGCATCCGAGTCCCAACTACTCCCAAACTTCTGGAGCCAGTGGACTATTGCATTCCCTATTGGGGTATGTTGTATGAAGGTAGAAGGGAGGGAAAGGGGCAGAAGAAGGTTGGTAAGTATCTGGCTATTCAGATCTAGTCAGTAAACATAATTAAGGCCATTACTAGTAGTCTTAAACCAGGGTGGTACTGAGAGTTTCTTCGACTGGAACGCGCCGCAAATATACCTCGTATTATTTCTAAATGATTAAAGTGTGAAATAACTCAAATAATTTTTATTTCCCCGCGCCGGAATTTCTGACCGCTAGTCGAGATTTTTACCCCTCGACCACGGATGCTGTCATATTATACTACAATACATTTTTTTTACGTTAGCTCCGCACAGGAGGTCCTAAGAGAAACAATTTCCCTCCGGACCTATATCGTCTTTGGGGACGCTGCGTGGAGGGTCTTTTTAAGGAAAGGAAGGAGGGGAAATTCAGGGAAGGAAAAATAAATTAGATGTGGGTAGGAATCTGGGGTTAAGTGTGTCCAGGTCATCCGCCGCCAAGACCTAGATAAATCTCCCCCCTTGAACACGGGCACCCCTGCTAAATCACCAAACGTAGCGAACCACTTGGGAAGAGGTGAAAAGCCCATTACCGGAGCGGCGGTACCCATTCCTGCCTCCCAAATTATAAAATTACTAACAACATATCTACAAAGGCACCTTCAAAAGTTCAAAAGTCGATAACATCTCTGTGTTAAATAATAATAATTATTGAAATCTTTAAATAAACATTAAAAAAGAAAATACATATATTTTCATTTGGAAAAAGTTGATCTGGCAACCCTAATTTGACCAACCTCCAACGTCCGGGGACTAAACTCCAATCCCGCGAGACTAGGACAATGGACACACGGGGATACAAATTCCCTCTTCATTGGGTTTCATAATGAGCTTGTCGTTCGTGCGGTAATAGGAACGCTGAGCGAGCATTCGTGCAGGCCGACTTTTCTCTCAGGAACAGGGTAAAACAGTGAGGGAGAGAGAGAGAGAGCACGTGATTTTTAATATTTATTTTATTTTAACGATGTGTACCTATTTATGAGATGTAATTTAATCAATATGCGCCATTTTGAATTTATTTAATTCAAATAGTAAATAAGGTAAATCAGCAAGTACCCAACGTAAGGTAAGGTTTTAACTAGCCAGCGATTCTGAGTACCGCTGGTGCAGCCTGTATACGAGTAAGTGTAGGTATAGCACATTCGTTGAAAGTTCCAGAGCGGTACATACCTGTACTCTGTATCGCACTGGTGAAAGAAAATATTGATTATGACTTGCTTTAAATAGCTTTAATCGTAGGAGAAGAAGAAATTAACAATAATAATCTAAACGAAAATATGAAAGAGAACAAGACACAAAAAAACAGAAAAAGACAATGTCGCAACTGGGACTCGAACCCAGAGTCCCAGTTGCGACCATTGTCTTTTTATGTTTTTCTGTGTCTTGTTCTCTTTCATATTTTAGTTAAGATTATTATTGTTAACTTCTTCTCCTATGATATATTTCACTGATGGGAAAAACTTAAAAAAAAATTATAAAAATAAAGTTTTTCTTATAAAATTAAAGCTTTAATCGTGTTTATTGACCAGTCTGTCAATCTATTATCGAGTATAGTATGGGGAGTTGGCACTGCGTCTGCATTAGACCCAATCATAAAGACACAGAAAACCATTATAAAATTTATTCTTAGGCTACCTCTAATTATAGACTCGAACTTAATCTTTAATATTATGAATATGTTCGTTCGACAGACAAACGCCAAGCAATACTCACTCATCTTTCCACAAACATACGTAAATACTATGAAAAGAGATTAAATACTCGCTGCACTCGAGGATCAAAAATGGATCAAAAGGAATGATACGGCCCTTACCGGTGCACTCACCCAAATTCTAAATTATTAATTCAGCAAAACTATTGGTTGAATATATTTTAACCCAAGTGTAGTTATGATATATTGCCTCAACACAGGTTAACCGAGTGAGACGGGTTACGAGAAACCTCAACTTATAACTATTAATTTCCATTGTTTATGTGTTACATACCGTTTAAATTATATTATTTTCTATTGTTAAAGTTGTGTACTTACCTAATTTTATAAAACAATATAAACTGTTAACACTGAACATGAATTTTTTAGTTATAGATGCAAATTTATTTCAATAAAGATATTATTACCCACCCCTCTTTTTACCGATCTCCTTTCTGCTGCGAGTTACTTCCTTTAGCCTTAGATCCTACACCCAATAATTTGTGAATGTCTTAGTCCTACTATCTCCGGATTGTCACAGAGAAGTTTTTATTTTTAAAAACATTTTGTATTTATACACCTTCTACAAAAAAATGTGACTTTCTTTAAAACCAGTAATCTTTCAAGCATTACATATGTAATTCGCACATAATATTACGAAATATAAGTGGAATCGCATCTGTTTTTTAAATTCCTAGGCATTATGTGGGAGTATTCAACATCCAAGTGGACCATAAAACTTTATTCAAAGTGCGTTAAACTGTAATCTCAGTTTAACCCTTAATAATGTTATGGTACAAACCGACCGCGGCGGTTGAATATAATCTAACTTTAAGCCATTTGCTGGCTAAGGGAACGAGATAGAAATTAAGTTATTATAATATAATATAATTGTGTTTGTTTAATTAAACGAAATATTTTCTTTTTACATACGATTGAGAAGAAAATAAACATATATTATTATTCATTTTTGTAGATAATATTGCGTACACTCTTCTAATAAAGCAGATGCTTGTCCTTGACGCAATATGAACATGATCAATAATAGTCCATAAAAAAACTCAAATCTTTCAAGAAAGGCTGACAAATACAATATTGGACTGAGTCATTGATACACTTTTTTAACCTTTCTCGAAAGATTTGAGTTTTTTATGGACAAAATTATTTATTCATATTCAAAACAATTAATTCTTCTTAATATTTTAAAGCATAACTTAAAAAAGTGTTTTTTCCTAAAATAATTTAACTATCGCCTTCTGTGAAAGAGTAGATTTAGAATTCTTTTATGTGTCACCTTAAATGAAAAATTAGACATGTAGGTTCAACAAAATAAAAATAAAATATTATTCATTTAAAATGAAACGCGTGCCCACTATATGTACACGGTTGATATTTGTCACTTGAGAACGGGTCGCTTCTTCGACTCGTTCTTGTGTTCAATAGCTCGGTTGTGGAACGATTTGCCGGCCTCGGAGTTTCCTCCTTCCTACAACATGGGTCTCTTCAAGACCAATGTTCATTCCTTCCTCTCCCCACAAAGACCCTCTACACAGCATCTCAGATGACAAAGGCAATGAGGGAAATTTTTTACCTCATGGTTTCCTGTGTGGAGTTAATGTAAAAAAAAATAATGAAAAAGTTAGACAATTAATGGGAATAAGAAGATAATTTTATAAGATAGTAACGTGCACATAATACCTACATTAGAAATAATAAGCAAAACATAATATATCGAAGAAAAAGTAAAAATTATATGGTGGTACGTGGTACTACAAAATTTTAATTTAATTTTTTTGTTTAATTTTCTGTTCGCCTACCAAGGGATAATTGATTTAATAATTTTATTCCCTGTCATGATGGTGTGCTGTTGTGGTTCTTACAGTGGTAAGTTAGTTCACCAGCAAATCTATTTCTTATGCTAATATTTAATGGTAGTATATTATTTTTAAAAAGAAAAGCAAACATTCCCGGGTTACGAATAACCTGACGATATTTGAAAATCTCCTACCACCACAGTAAGCCGAAAATGTTGCTTGTGTCGTGATGGAGGACTTAGCCAACTGAGGAATTGTACACGCGACGCCCGGGTGGAACCTAAACGCGATGCCAACTCAGCCACTGATATTTGTGTAACTGAAATAGTGCAATTTTGTCGTAAATTTTTATAAGTGGCGGAACCGGGAAATGTTGGAACACATTTATTGTTAGGTAGAAATATGTTTTTTTATTCCACTATTACAATATGGTTGAATCTGTAGAACTATTTTTTTTTAAATTAATCTCGGTAAGTCAAGCTACATCATGTGAATTTTTTCAAACAGTTAAATAAAAACGCTAAAAGCCGTTAAATTCAGCGGTATGGACGCAAGAGTAGATATGCGTTGGTTTGAAGTTCGTACTCGGTGTTTTCAGTGACATTTTGGAATTTTGTGCTCTTCGCTTCCTTAATTAATTTTTGTAATTCTGAATTTGTTTTGCCCTCGTACATCCAACGATATTATTTTAATTTTAAGATTTTTTTAACAGAATCACGTTGAGAAAACAATTCTTACTTAGGATTTTAGGATCCGAAGATTTCGTTCCATTTGGATAGGTAGAACCCAAAATAAGAAGAGATTATAACTCGGACCCCATCCTTTGCAAAGAGCCCAAGGAAAATAAAAGCATGTCTAAAGACCTTGTTCATCGGTTCGTATGATTATTCCTGAGAAATATATTTCGTAATAAGCTCTACATAAGTCACCCGACCTGTAGGAATGAAAATTATTTGGAGGACTTTTTTTCCCTAGCCTTGTTGTTTGGAATCGTAGCACTGTGCGACGGTCCCATATAATTATCCGTTTCCCCAAAATCACCCTATTACGTGATCCCTTACAATGCTGATATTGAAGGTAGGCACCAGTCCTAATCCTTAACGATATCATCGGTAATAAATGAAGATAATAATGGCCATTTGTTTAAATATGGAGATTTTGAATTAGTTTGAATCCATCTAGAGCCTGACTCGAGAAGTTTTGAAAATTTGTTATAAATCTCCGGTTATAAATTTAATACCTTTCAACATGAACAAATTTTTCTGCAATCAAGAAAAACTTTCTGTCTAAAGTCTAGTCTCTAGACTCTAGAATCACCATGTCGACTTATCTATTTTCGGCAGGCGGCGTTATTAAATTTATCACCGTCACGTTAGGTATATGAAGCTTTTGAATTTTTGAAACTGTAAAACGGATTTAGCCACTTAATTAATTTCAGATTCAATTTAATTTTCTTTTTTTTTGCTCGCCAGCAGAATACATCACATTATAATGATTACATTAATTTACATATGGTTATAGCGATGATTCCAATTATAGTTAAGCACATCATTCATCTCAATGTTTTAATTGTGACTATAACCTTTTATAGGTACATCTTATTTCTATTTACTACTTATTACCCTAACTCCTTTTGTTTTTAGATTAAACTTTACATTTATATGTCACTTTATTTATGTTATTGTATTATAATATAGGTATATAAATATAATTATGTCAATTGCACATGTTGTGCCGTTTGTTTTGAAATAAATAAATAAGTTATAATACGTTATAATAAGTAGGTACATAAAACAAGGAGGATCAAAACCAAATATTAGTAAATAAATACATTCACATTTACATATACATAAATGCTTAAATGTACATATACACATGCATACACATACATACATAAACACATATTATGGAGCCAAACCCTAATTAGGTGATGATTCAATAGTTATAAATTGAGGAGATCGTCAGGTACATAAAAGAAGTTCCTTCTGAAATTGAATTCGAAAATAATATATATCTAAGTATTCATACAGGGCATATGGTTATTGCCATTCTATCAGTCTGGTTATTTCTGTGAAATGAAACCAACCGTAGATTACGAGGGTGTTAAGAGACTATCAAACTTACTTTAACCATGATTCCTGAGGTTATTTGGAGTCAACGTTCACGACATTTTGATCTCTGGTGACTCATAAAAAAACCAAAATTATTTTTTTTGAAATTATTTCATCCAAATAACGTCAGATATCACTGGTTACTCAGTATCGCCCATTTGCAAGATCGCCATTCAGAATATTCGAAATAGGTTTAACCTGGTTGGTGTTCAAATCTGAATATCCAGGTTTTTCTCAATTTTCCTCTTCCCCATCTCCTTTCCTTCACCGCCCCAGTCAGACTCACAAAATATCCCTGTTTGCTCCACTGATTTGGGAACAGTAATGCGGTATTCCTATATCACCAATAATAAAACGCCATTAATTAATAAAAACAAAGAAAAACAACCTCCTGTGTGTAATAAACGTTGGCAGTACAAAGAAATGCTGAGATGGTTTAAATGCTTTTACAACTCCTTAGCTAAGTTCATAAGAAATAATACAAAAACACGAACAATCATTATTACTACTTCTTCAAATCTTTCTCCAGAGAATTTCCTATCCTTGTTTTATTATCAGCGAATATTTTCTGGCATCCAATCAGTTATATAAATTACGTTCCATCTGCCCGGGACATGTTGTGTGTCTTGGATAACAAAGAATAATATTTATCCAAGAACAAAACCTACCCCTGGTACGAACGTACAGATGTACTTAGGTACGAGGGCAGGACAAAGGGTAAATATTAGAAGATTTGAACCGAGTGTTTGAACCTCAAAATCGATAGATTTCTTTCATCATATTTATCAAATTAACAAATTAACCAAGATGTTAGCAAAAGGTTTCATTGATTTTTTTGAACCGAATTATAAACTTACGAGAGATGAGATGGCTGATAGAGATATTGAAAGAAGGGTGAACGCAGGTAGCTCTACTAATGGAGGATGAACGCCGTTGATACCAACAAAAAACTGTCCAAAGACGTGAACCTAGCCGTCCACAATGGAGTACTGGTACCTACCCTGATGTATGGCAGTGAGGTATGGAACTGGCAGAGAAAGGTTGAAAGTAGACTAAATGCTGTAGAAATGAGATCCCTGAGGCGTATGTGTGGTAAAATAATGTATGATCGTGTGAGAAACGTGGATGTGATGACAATGTTGCCCTGGTGAAAGACTACCACTCAGAATCAAAACTTTGCTTGAAATGGCTTTGGCCATGTTTGATTTTGTTTAAAATATGGTATTTTTTAAAGTAGGTTTGAGACAGTGGTTTGGCCGGTCTATTGTAGAGCTGTTCCGGGCCGTAGTAAACAAAGTCCTCATAGCCAACGTCCGTTGAACAGACATTTTATTACCGAGACACGCAGTTTAAGCCCATGATGATTGTACATTTATGGATACGTGTCAAATCCGGAAAGTTTTAAATCTTAGTTTTAATTTGCGCGTGAACATCAAAGTATTGACACAAACTTTCATTCTTCCCCAATGAGACTAAAATGGCAGCGTTTTATCTGTTTTTGGTCGAGTTATTGAAATTTAAAATTCCACCGACAAAAATCATTTCAGCAGGGTGGTTTACCTCTACCCAAATTTGAAAAGGAAGAAAATATGGTTTTTGTGAAGTCTTCACAACCTGCTGGTTTGATTTCACTCTCTACTACAGGACGGAAACGACATCAACGATAATGAAGTAGTTATTCTTTATGTTGATTGCCATCCAATGTTCTACGACGAATTAGAAGTACGTGGAATTTGGATATTTTGATTTATCTGCTTGTGGGAAATATCTCTCGATAAAGTTCGTTAATTGAGTTGTGTAAAAAGCTGCCTAAGAGTACCCACTCAGTTTTTTTAGAACCCACCCCTGCCGTGGTCCACCAAGACCCTACAGTACGTATTGTGATGCCATCCAAGAGCATCGTTAATGATATAAATCCTGCCAAAAGGATCCCAAAAGATTGTAAAGGGTATCGTCTTTTTTATATTGCTTTAAAAGGAATGTTATTCTAAGTTTTGTCCACGGACTTTGTTCAATCTGATAAATATTTATATTTCAAGCCTAATGTCTTTCCAAGAGATATAGCACGGAAGATCGATAAAACCCCACATCAATCAATCGACCGATGTCGCGACACGACAAAGATATGGACTGTAAATCGAGTCTACGAGAAAACAAGACAATTGATTGCGTTTTAAACTGAATTCACGGGAAAAGGGCTATACAGGAGAGTCCCAACCTTTTGATGTTTCATCCACTGCTTCTGGAACAAATTTCTGGATGTTTGCGGCGTTTCACACTCACGGCAAAAGGCAAGGTCAATCCGGGTCACTTTGAGTTCATTGATTAGTATTTAAACAGTATTTTTTGCGATTTTATCGAGGATTCATTAGCGAGGTGTGACCGATGTCACTGCGAAATTCCAACTCCACAAGTAGGTAACTTTCAAATGTTGGTGGCAATATTGTGGAGGTGTTCCATGTAGGTATGAAGAAAAAACATCTTCTTCTTTCCTTTTGTAGGGACTTTAAGGAAAGGAGCAAGACAAAGGAAAAAATGAACAGTGAAGGACTTGGAACATGGGTTTAGTTTTTAAACTATTTCAGAACAAAACAAATAAATTGAACTCTGTTGTATATATTGAAATCTGTTGTATAAGGTCAGTTATCAATATTTGCGATCACGGCGAACAATTACTGGAAATAGATATCCCGACCGATGCTTGATACATTTTAGCCCAAACCCCGTAGTATTAGAAAAGTTTCGGTTAACTGTCAATACCTGTACGCATTTATTAAGATAATGTCGTTCGTTAATCACTGAAGAAGTTCAACTAACGAAGCTCTTAGTATTGAAAGATTGTATACAGGATCCATGGGCTCAAATAATGCATCTTTTTTTTTTTTTTTTTTTACTCTGAATACCGCACAAGAATCTCAACTGCTCCCGTCTGGAGCCAGTGAGACTATGGCATCCCCAATTGGGGTATGTTGTGAGGCTGAAGGTAGTGGGAAGGGGAAGGAGGTGGGGAGGAGGAAGGTTGGGAAGTACCTGGCTATTCAGATCTGGTCACCAAACACGGCTAAAGCCATTTTCAAGCAACGTTTCAATTCTGAATGGTGGTCTTACACCAGGGCGATACTGATAGTATCTTCCACTCATCTAAGACGCAATCAATTTATTCCGTTCGATCTTTGAGAAATGAATATGGTTGAAATATAAACCTCATTAATTAATTAACTCCCGTTTTGTGTCAGAAAGTAAATGTTGATTTCCAATGCATATTTAGGTTAATATTTCAATTAAAATTGTCAATTTGTTTATATTTTTACGTAATCCTACGGCGTTTGACGTTTCAAAGTGTCAATTCAAAGAAACTACCTTCAGTGTTTCCAGCTTAAATAGATTTTTTTACAATTTATTAACCGTCAAAATCGGTCCGGCTATCATCGGTGAAACCGTGCTCATGGCATCGATATAAACTCATCGAAAGTTACGCCTATCGATCCTACATTGTAAAGTTATCGATTTCACTTTGCTAGTGCTGCAGGTACCAGCGGCCTTCTTCTGCCAAAAGGATCCCAGAAGATTATGAAGGCATACATCTTATATGTGTTTTCGTTGTTAGTTTTTGGGGTGTTATGCCGTGTTGCGCTACCTCCTTCTATAGCCGACGTTTCGGACAGCGTTGCAGTGTCCATCATCAGGGCAGATCCGGTAGATCCGACGATCTGCCCTGATGATGGACACTGCAACGCTGTCCGAAACGTCGGCTATAGAAGGAGGTAGCGCAACACGGCATAACACCCCAGAAACTAAAAACGAAAATTCTTTTGGCCGTGAAAATCTAAAAACTTACCTTCTTACATGTGTATTGTGCGTAAGTATTCTTGTATTTTCTGTTTCTGTATTAGAGTAGATAAGTACAAAAATTGACATTTTTTTATTTATTTTATTCAAAACAATTCTTTTACTTTTATTTTTAAGATAATATTTTGGGCTGATAAATGGTGTAGGCTCCGAGGGAAAGTGATATTGTCTATGGTGGTGCCGTTTTATAGAGTTTCTTCTATTCGCATTGATTTTGTATAGTGTGTCGTAAACACAGCCCGGGTCTAAAATCTCTCTAAATATTGGCAGATCTGTGGAGAGTGGACAAATTTTCTTCATACAAAAAGCAAGAAGTTATAACCTAGTGATTGGTTTATTTATGCACATCGGGCAGCAATTTTATGTCAAAATCATGTTGTCAGTTACGACCTTTAATCCAGTTACTGCAGGGTGTAAACTATTCATTTTCATCTGTACAATCTTCCTTGTGAACTAATTTTCAAATTCACCTTTGTGTTCCCGGTACATATCTATCTTATTCAATCTGATTTAATTACAACCTTCGCTGGGAGGGTCGGGAGGAATCGAGATGTAATTCCGGGATATAGTCGTGCCAAACATTTCAAATTATTCCGAGGACAGTTTAATTTATGGTAATCCCTGGGATTAAGGCGTAAGATCGAGACTGGAACTGTAGCGGGACTTACACGGATATCGTGTATTATTCATGCAGAGAATGTAATCTGAAGATGGACATATTCAATGAAAAATTAACAATTCAAAAAGCTTTTCTTATGCCTACTCCGTTGAAATTCAAAATAATGGGCTTTGAATTGGCTGAAACAGCCAAAGTCACAACAGTGGTATGAAATATTTCAACGTATTCCTGATTTTTGAACCTGAAATTTCTAATCGTCCCTAATTTTTTTTTTGATAGGCAATATTATAGTTAAAATTGAAATAAAATAATGTTTTTGATAATGATGCGTGGAGTAATATGCAATATTAGGCCACTAACGACGAAGAAGACCGGCTTGGTCTAATGGTAAGGCTCTTGACTCGCAATCCAAAGGTTGCGGTATCGAATCCTGGCGTTGACAAATAAATTTTATTTGATTAATTTCACAATTAATTCATTTAAAATAATATGTAGTATATTTGCGGCACGTTCCATAGTGGAAGATACCCCAGTATCTCCCTGTTGTAAGACCACAATTCAGAATTGAAACTTAAACTCGTTGCTTTAAATGGCTTTAGCCGTGTTTGGTGATCAGATCTGAATAGCTAGGTACTTCCCCACCTTCCTCTTTCCCATCTTCTTCCCCTCCCTACTACCTTAAGCCTCACAACATACCCAATTGGGGATGCCTTAGTCTCACTGGCTTCAGACGGGAGCAGCCGGAACTGTTGTGAGGTATTCATATAAAAAAAACAGTTAAGGTCAAATACTAGCAATATATAACTAAGCAATGCCTTCATCTGACATTGTGCATTTTAGGGGAAGTAGAAGATTAAAAGTCCAATAAAATTAAAAAAAAAATGGATAGAGTTTGGTATTTCCCTAGATTTTTGCAGATTTCCCTTTTCACTAAAAAATGTTTTTCACCCCTAGATCTGGGGAAATTTCTCTAGACATCCCAATACTGGCACTGAAGCAGCTACAAAGCCAGATCACCGATCGTTTTTTAGGGGAGTGTCTGGGCTACATGCTAGTGTCACCTTATTGTGAGAAATAATGTTCGAAATAAATTCGAATTCGAAGTTCGAATTTAATTCGTGGACAACCCTCGTATTTAAGATGTAGTTTGCAGTGTGATTAAAGCACACGATTTAAAACAAAATAATAACACATTTAGAAACTTTATGAATTCTTTTGATGTAATATGTTTTTAACCATTTTTAATTTATTAGCTGTGTCACATTGCACTTAAATTTATTTAACCCTAATATATTATTTATAAATTATTTACAAAATTATTGCTAATGGTAGACGTAACAGAATAGGTAATTTAATTATGCGTGGGAAAATGCAAGAAAAGGTCTTGCGAACCCTTCTCCAATGTCACATACCATTAGCCCTTTCATGGAGTATGCGCCATAACCTAAAAAAATTCCACTTGGTTTTTCATGAATTTTGTTGGGATAAATGGAAGAATTAATATGTATTGAATTCTTTGTAGGTCGGGAAAGTTTGTAGGCATATCAAAATGAGAGTTTAAAGAGATTTGACTTTCAGTTGAAATATTTAAGGTAGGAACTAAGAAAATAAAGAATATATCGTCGCATTAATTCGTAGAATGCGTAACCACCAAATGTCAAATTTTACAGGAGGCACAAAAAACCTCATAGTGAAAAAAAATGAAAGACGGGTCATTGTTTTTATTTATGTTCCAAACATATAATATATTTCGAAATTTATTTTCAATCATTTAACTTCTTTAAGTCTTTCTATTTCAAATCGGAGATAGGAAGTTTACATAAAAACCGAGAATGGACATACGTATTTTACAAAGATACCTACGTAATTTTCTGCGAACAGTTTTACGAACAACTAGCTGAAGACTTGGGAGATAGGAATTTTACATTAAAAAAATAAAACAACAATACAGAACTGCAATATTTATTTTATAAATTACTCAATAACATCGTAATTGTCTTTTATATTTAGTCTCAATATGTCAGAATAACGGGATAAATATAATAGTACTAAGTACACAAGGCATAACAGCACAATACTTATACTACGAATAATTTTGAAGTTAAATAATAAGACCTGAAATGGTAAATAAAATAAAGTATGTGGAGTTAAGAAGTTTCGAAGTATTCGTGAGTAAAAATGCCACCATGGTGTTACGCAGTTTCCTAATTTGTGTTTATCTAAAAAGATATATTTTTTTTACTAGTCGATGCGGGACTAATTTTAACACCAGATGGCATTAAAAACATACTTTCGAAAAATTTGAAGCTACGCAGTCTACGAATTAATGCGACGTATGTGGTTGCCTCTTTGTCTTCAATTGATATTTTAATCATGATGAAACCGAACTTAATCAAATTGTTCGTGCCTCGATGCCATGCCAGCTGCTAGCAAATGAGCATATGAAGTTAAAAACATCCTGAAAAACCTTACATCAGATTGAGAGATGGTGTGCTGAACATCAAATACAAGATTTTCATCATTATACACTTACATCCCGGTACCAAGCCCACCTACAGACAAGCCGTCATTAGACAGTTTTGTGGGACTACATAAAACTTGTATTAAAATATTCTTTTCTTGTATAAATAAATAATAATAAAAAATAATAAAACATAAAACATGACAGATGTTTACAGTAAATTTGCATAGAATAAAACAGGTCGATTTTGAAAATTATACATGGTTTTAATGTATATTGTATATTCGTACAATTTAAAAATCAATTTTGATAAATGAACAAACAAATGGTTTCAATGTATTCGTACAAATTAAACATTTTTGATAAATGAACAAACAAAAAAACAACACAACATTACCATCACGATCCCTGACGTTTTTCTACCCAGTTCGTAATAGCGATGTTAGAGATTGACAACTACTGTGTCAGACGCCATCTAATTCAATCCATCGTATGAAATTCTTAATAATTCAGATCTGGCCTACTTTCACGAGGCAAATAAATTAAATAGAAAAAATATTTGATCATTAAACAGTACTACAAAAACTGCTTTTCAGTATTTTTATTTATTTTAATTTTTATTTTAATTATTGTAAGAATAGTTATTACAAATCACAAAGAAGTCCTGCTAAGCCAATTGAATGGGGTCTTTAATACGAAGAATTCGTAGTATCCCTAATCGAATTACATTATTTTTCAGCATTTTGTGGTTTTTTGACGATTAGCGCTAGATGGCAGTTTAAAGACATTTTGGACAATTTTGACTCTAAATGGCATTTTTTCATCATTTTAAGGTTTTTGACGATTTCAGGGCTAGATGGCAGCTAAAAGCCATTTTGGACCTATTTTGGCTCTAAATGGCATTTTTTCATCATTTTGGTGATTATCAGAATAACACATCCTCCCTGATCTTCCATCATCGGCAGATCTTGGCCAAGTGTGAATTCCTGAGCAACTCGGATGAGATGCCAGAGATTTGGGATTAGATGGAATGCTGATTATCATTTCATTAGATTACAGCGAAGTTTATTGGATTGGATGGGAGTCGTAAACAATTCGGGATGCTACCGAGGGTAAAGTTGTCCCTGCTTCGAACTTGGTATTTAGGTATGAATTATGTATGCAATGTATGCATACGTGATTATAGGTGGCTATGGTGGATGATTTTGTTTTATTTGCTGGTATTGTTGCCAAGCTGTAATTTAGTGTGTCGATGTTTTGCGCACCGCAATAAATTTAATACTATTTTGATTTGGTTCTGATCTTGCCCTCAACAGATATGAGATACTTTCGGTTTTCAAAAACCATCATTCAAAATCTAAACCATGCTCAAGAAGACATTTTAACATAATTAAACACATATAAAACTTATTTCCACTTAATTTATTTTTCACCGTAACCGGTTTCAGCTTGTTAAGCCATCTTCAGACTGGTAGACATAATGCTTAATCTACAGTTTATATTTATAAAGGATGGGGGAGAGGAAGGTCAACTAGGATTTTATTCAATTTGTATGGTTTTTCCATATTTTATGCCGTGTCGTCTTTGAAGATTGGATTTTTAGTTTTTGTGGCTATAAGCAGTACACATAATTATCTCGGGTTTTATAGAATACTTTAATATTGTCAGGGGAATATGCTGAAGCATTTGCTATGTTTGATGACCAGATCTGAATACCTGAGTGCTTTCAAAACTTCCTCGTTCTCATCATATTCCCCTCTCCACAATCATCAGCCTCATAACATACCCCGATTGGGGATGCCATAGTCCCACTGTCTTCGAGGAGTTTCTGCTCTGTCAACATAAATATTTACGAATGTAGGTATACATCAAGTACCAAGGTATTCAGATATTTTGAATTTATACTTTATTTAACTACACACAGGAGGCCCTGAGGAAAATAATTTCCTCAGGGCCTATGTCAACTTTAAAGATGCTGTGTGGAGGGTCTTTTTGAGGAAAGGAAGGAGTGAACATGGGTCTCTTCAAGACCCATGTTCACTCCTTAGGAGGGAGGAAACACAGAGGCCGGCAAATCGTTCCACAGCCGAGCTGTTGAACTCAAGAACGAGTCGTAGAAACGACCCGTTCTTACCACGTATGTTACGGAAAAAATCAAATAACTTTTCTAACAACTTTCTTGTTTTTTAGTACAAAAAATGTTTTGAAAGTTGTCGAAAACTTGCACTGTGGTCATAGCTTTATAAACGTTATATAGAAAAAGCATGGTTGCACTGATGTATTCGAGAGTTAGTGTGTATTTTTAGATAGATCTATTTGAATTTCATTTTTGTTTTCTTGATTGAATGAATGCCGCGGAATCTTGGAAGTAGAAATTAATCCACTCCCCGACATCCGATCGAGCTGAAACTTGATAGTTGTTGATGACAATACATTCTATTAACTTGGTCGCAGTCACGCACACAAAAGTGGACATATTTCTTTGCCAGTTTTCTGAAATTATACGAAATTAAATTGTTGATATGCGAAATATATGTCGGCCTTACCAACTTGCGACTTTTACGCTTGGTAATCTGTTGGAATATTTTTCCAATCACTGGGTAGGAAGGATCAAAACTCCGTCAAACCAAAAAAAAAATTAAACTTTTTTTTTTTGGTTTGACGGACAGACATTTGAATATAGCGCGTTGGTAGTGCGGATAATTCCGATCACCGGGTTGAAGGAAGCAGTCAACCCCAAAAAAGGTGTTAAAGAAAATTTGAAAATAGATGTTACTTTAGTAAAAATACTTTGTTTTTTGAGGGAAGATTTAAAAAAATGTATAAATTAAAAACAGTAACTGAAATAACTGCGCAAAGAACATTCATACATAATAATATCATTTTCAACCATGCAAAATACTAAAGCCACGTAAATATCAAGGGAAAGTAAAACATGTTTCTCAGACTTGTGGGAGACGTGAACCATTGATGTAGAATAGGATATTGGGTTTTGCGGAACCTTAAATGACCATTTTATCCATTGTATTGATAGAAGTTATGGTGTCCTTTCCACTGACATAGCCTGACTATTGGTAAGGCAACCACGTTGTTAAAATGTTTTGCTTTGATTAGTTATATTTTTTCTATTAATTAAGCCATAAAGTAGAAACACATTTCTGAATACCCTTTTATCAATGTTTCCTATTGTAAATTAACACTTTAGTAATGCGGATTTATCGGAAGAAAATATTTGAAATTGAATTACGCTTCAAAAACAGAGCGGTGTGTTATTACATCTTCTCTGTCTACTCCTGCAGGGAAATATTATGACGATTAGTTAACTTTTTGTTATGATTAGTCATGGAAATTCACCTAGGGCCAGTAGTTTCACAGAATGGTAACAATAGGCCACTTGCATGGATTTCATAACGACTTGGAAAAAATCGTGTGGATAGATTTTTTTACTAAGATTACGAAAATGTTAGTTCTTTTTTATTTTTAAATAAATAAATCCATTATTTGAGCTCGTGACGTCACTACATGAAAATGTCCCGTCTCCGATTATGTTCCCTTAATTTTGTAAAATTCCAAACTGATTAATTTTTTTTGTATGGCAACACTTTAATTTCCGGCGAATTTTTGAATTTGCGTTTAACGTTCACTAGATTTATAGTTTGTTCTGTGCGAACAAAAAGTGTGTGTTTTTTGATAAAGATGGCGGTGTTTTTACAGATGTTACGAAGAGAAACCCGTACAATTTATTGTTATTCGTGAGGAAAACGTCCTTTTTTTAAATGATTTTCGGCTATGTAATTATCGTTTTTTCGCACCCATAAAATTATGTCGCGTCTTTCCGGTTTATAAAAAATGGTCTGATTTTTCGGATTGAAATTTTCAAAAAATCGCCAGGATTTCAAAAATACGATTTAAAAAAAAAAATACAGAATGTCTTAGAATATTTGCCTAAACCGGAATTAAAAAAAAAGTGATGCAAGTGGCCTATTCATCAAATTTCAAAGTTAATTTTCAAGATCTGTGAAAGTTCTGTTCAAGTTATGTTATTAAGTTAATGTGAGCCAGATGGTCATGCAGTCGGGAGAGCTTTCTTGTTGTTAAATAGAATCACTTCGAATATCGATATATTTAACATCTTGATCTTAATCTTCTTATTTATCTAAAATATTTTGTCTTTACTTTCTTTTAAAAACGCTTTAAAGTTTTAATTTTGGTTTTTAAAATGAATAAATTGAATTGAATTTTTCACAGAGCCCAAATAAAAATATAACTTGAATAGAACTTTCGCAGAACTTGAAAATTAACTTTGAAACTTAAAAAAAATACATTTTAAACAAATTACGTGAAATAACTGGCCCTTCATCCATTACACCAGTTAAATTTGTTCATATGTACAATTATGTAAAAATAACATAATGCTACAATTGTTGGGAGAATAATGTGGCTAGATAATTAAATAATTATTTACAATAAATACTCACTACAATTACTTTGCTGTGTTTAAGTATTATATTATTAAGGGATCATCGCGAGAAAGCCTATCAAATACGTTCAAATCAGAGTGACTTTAGATAGCTAGTAAGTTGAGGACCTTTCTAGTAAAGTTTCCACCAGCGCATGAATATACAAGCTGCCTTAAAGCTCGGCACAGTAAATAAAGTGGCTTTTTGCGTAAATATATTTAGTTCCGAGACTTGGGCTAATATATTACCTTCATGGACTTAGGTAAATGCTCCTTGTTTATGTTCCCAGCAAATGGATTCATTAACGGTTGTGGATTTTTCATTCTTTGTGCTATAAAGGTTTTATTTTTATTACACTTTTCGCTTTAAGTGGCCCGTTATTCATTGACATAGCTTACAACAGATGTGCCGTCAAGTTTTTTTAGATTTTTTATGTGTCACCGCAGCGTTTTCCTTGACCAATTGGGGCTGCAGCATACAGAAATCAAAAATAATATTGCGAGAATTAGGACATTTTTGGAGGGAAGGAACGGAGAAGAGAAAGTGTTAGTTGATTCTAGAAATTTTTGTATAAACATTTTAAATTCTATTATAAAAAGCGTCAGAAAAAAGTTATGTAACAGAATTCTGGAAATGCCTCCCAAATAGATCTGAACGAAAATCAATTTCGCCTCAGACTTAGCACCTTTTGGTTTTAGCCCATTAAGCACGCGCTCTGTCTCTCATTTGAATTTGAATTTCATAATGATGGTAAACACAGTTCTGCACACGAAATAGCAAAGAATTGTCAGACTTTTGGATCACGAAATACTCCCAAAATTTCTATACTTTCTCTATTTTCATATCTACGATTTCAATTGTCATCACTGTAAACAACATATATGAGCCATGCTGTTTGCAGTGATGCCAACTGAAATCGTAGATATGAAAATAGCGGTTGCGTAAAGCGAAAAATATTGAAGCGAATAATTGGAATCGGGCTGAAAAAAGATGTCGTGTATTGTTGGCATATTTAAGTCTTTGTTCAATGGGTAAAGTAACGAGTTCAACATTTATGAATGGGATGTGTTTAAATATGTATAGGAGAAATGTTTTTGATATTAGTAAAATTATTAGAAGAAGGATGGTAATTATCTAGAAATTTAGTCTCCGTCCAAAGTAGCTCGGTTAATAGAGTTAATTTGGAAAAAATATCGTATTTAATAATGAAAAAATGTTTTTGATAAAATTTCAAGCAACGCCGTCATTTGAAATTTGATTGATGAGTGTGGTAATTCTGAAATTACCTTAAAATTTAATTGTAGTTTTTTTTTTCGGTTTTACGCATAGACATCCAAATTGATAAACGAGTACTCAAATGAAATGTGGGTATTATTTCGACGAGCTGGAGGCAAACCACGTGACCATATACTTACGGCTACAGGAGGAATGGAGAATGATTTTAAATAAACTATAAAATCAGTCGTACATTGACCACCGAAGAGGGCACATTGAAATAACCAGACACTGCGAAGAAAAGTAAAGTTTTTTAAAGTAAGGCAAAAGTTTGCAGTTTATTGAGGGACTTTTCTGCGTATGATCTGAATGTTCGTATTTAAACGAATCGCCTAGCACAGCGACGCTAAAATTGCGTTAGGTGGATAAATTATAATAACACATTCGTAAAAGTGTCTAACTAAATAGTGCAACAAAACGTTAAATTTTGAAAACCAGCCCGAAAAAAGTTAATCCGATTTGGGATTGGTAGTAAAGTTTTTTGCGCATCCAGAAATTTGCAGGAAATTTTAAAAAGGATTAGGTAATAATTCGTAAGTTGAATGGATATATTAAAAAGTGAGTTACCTGAATACTGTCAGATTCAATATTGACAAATCACAGATAGGGAGACGTTCAAGTCGCCTCGTGCGCCCCGCGCAACCTGGTTTGTTTCTTTCCCTTACTGACTCGACTATTAATTTTAAAGTCAACATGCATAATATATTTTTATGCACCTCAGTGGCGGATACATATGACCCCTTGCCCCTCCCTAAATATAAGAAAATCTTTGCCAGTTCAATGCTTCACTGTCATACATACTTGGTACCAGCACTCCATTGTGGCCTGCTAGCTTCGCTTCTTTCGACAGTTTTTTGTTAGCGCCAACGGCGTTCAGTCCTCCATAAACACGGAGTTACCTACATTTACATTTACCCTTCTTTCAATATCTCTATCAGCCTTACCATCTCTCCTAAACATACTTCCCGAATACACAAACTCATCCACTGTCATTTTTGGGTAACTATTACAAATTGTCTTTGTAGATGCTATGTATGTGAAGGGTCATTTTAGGGAAGGAAATAGTGGAAGGAAAAAGGTATGATAGGTGGTTAGGACTCTCTGGGTTAGTGTTTCCAGGAGAGATGGACGGATAAACCTTTTCCTCCCACTGCGATGCGAGGCAATAGGTCAAGAGATTCCTGCTGGAGAGGTTAAATGGTCTGCCTCAACCAGTCCTTTCCAGCTTGCCACGCAGAAGGTACGTGGGCAAACGCATCCCCCGTTACCTTGAAAACCACATCCCATGAACTCAGGCATCCCTGCTAAGTCACCAAACTTAGCGATCCACGGATGACTTATAGCAGAGGTGTTGTTAATCCAATAAATAATAACCGTGGCGGCGGTACCCACACTCGCCTCCTAAATTGAAACTTTTGCTTCATTCACATTCATACGTCGTTTCATGTCTAGCCCCTCACATGGCCTGACTCAAGTATTTGATTCCCTTGATCGTGTAATGCAGCCCTACTGCTCCCTGTGGCCAGCCAAGTTTTAAATGTGCGCTCCGCCAATCTTTTATTTATTTATCGAAGTGAAAACTTCTTTAGCACCGTTGTGATTTCAAATTCGATCAAACAAAAAAAAGCGTCTCTAAAAGACACAAATACATTCATTTATACGTTTTTAGCCTGCGAGAGAATGAGATAGTATAGTCGATCTCCTCTTTGTGCGGTGCTTCGTATTCTCCCCACTGTCGTCTACTTTTTAGTTTTCTTATATCTGTAGCGCCTCCCCTTGAGTTTTTTCTATATTCGCCACTGATGCACCAAAAATGAATCCATTTAATACTCAGGTGTCCAAAAATAAATCTTGTTTACTTTATATCGATGCCCATTGCCGCAGCAGCGCCAGGATAAATAATGTTCTCCTGGGGTCAAAACTCGTTCCCACGCGGATTTTATAAAATAAACAATGTGAATTGTTGCAACCTTTTATTTGCAACTTGCGTCGTTGTCAAAAGACTTTTTTTATATCATTTTTCACTATGTAATTCTCACAATAGGTTGTTTTGGTAATAAAGTCGTTTGAATACATGAAACATGTGTTTTGTTTACAGATTAATTGAGTGAGATTTTTAATGAAAAATGAATTGGGTAAAATTTGAAACAAAATTACTAAAGGTGATTCTTAAAACATTCATAATCTACTCTTTCACAGATGGCGCGAGTTAAATTATTTTACGGAAAAAACGCTTTTTATAAGTTACGCTTTAAAATGTTAATATAAATTAGTTGTTTGAGCACGTACTTACTCAATACGAATATGTTTAAATATGAAAAAACGATGATTCAATCGAATATTGTATGTATTCGCCTTTCTTGAAAGATTTGAGTTTTTTTATGGACAAAATTATTTATCCATATTCATATCGCATATGTACAGGCGCAAACAATTAATTCATCTTAATATTTTATATCGTTACTTGTAAAAAGCGCTTTGCCTTAAAATAATTATACTTGGGCCATCTACGAAAGAGTAGAACATGAATTCTTTTAAAAATTACCTTAAACTATTTTCCTGGAAGCCTCCAAAATAGTAAGTAAAACGTAAAAAAACTGTCCAACCTTCGTATTTCCTCATTCACTTCCTACTCCTTCAGAATCACAATACTCCCCAACTGGGGATGTCATAGTCTCACTGGCTTCGGACGGTTGGGAGCAGTTCGGAGCTTTGTGCGATATTCACATAAAATAATTTTAAAATGCTTGTGGTAACGAATCATCTCGTAATTTGTTAGCCTTGCTGTATTAATGATTGTAGTTACATAAGTGTTCTTCATTATGCCGGCTGGTTCTGGAACCCTGGGGTAGGTTCTATTCCTTGGGCGCATGTCTGTGCGTAACTCGCTCTAAGCTAAATCCCCGTCAGTATAATTAATCCCGTTTTGGGGCTAACCAGGTTTTTCTTAAAACACGAAGCTTAGACTTAGTGATGCTGGATCTGAAATAAAAATAATAAGTTATTTAAACTCAATTAACGCAAGTTTTAATTACCGAACTTGGTTAATTTTTGGTTTCAATTGTATAATTTTGCGCTCAATTATAAGCGTTCAAAACGAAGAATATTACAGAAGATGTTTTAAAGTGAGATATTATGTAAATACGAATGATAGAGGAAGCACGCGGATGTAAAAAATGTAATTAATAGACGTGACCGATTGTGGAAATTTAAAAAAAAAGAGAAAAAATCGCCCGACTTCTGAGGTAAGTAGCATTTAAAGAAATAGCGCGATTTTTTTCTTACTTGTATTGCCTTACCTTAAGTGATGATTTAATTTTTAAATTTTAATTTTCGGAGCATACTATGAGATTTTTTTTCTAAAAAGGAAATGTCATATAATTACTTTATCAATTCGGCATCTGATTAGAGATTACCTTTTAAAAATAGCACAGATTTTAACTTCATGGCAAAACAAGGAGAATCCCTCACTGTTACCCTCATAAACCACATTCCTCTATCTGACATTTTTTCCATCATCAAATGCAGGTACCGCAATGTTTGGGCAGAGTATTAACAAATTGCTAGTCAATCCAAGGGAACCTGTCGTGCCTCAATACAAAGAACTAAAAACTATCCCATCAAATCCGCAGTTTCAACAATTCCCCAATTTCTCCAAAATAATAATACTCTTCACTTATTCCACTTAATTCCACTCCTCACCGTTATAAAATTTACGCTCTTGACTCCCCAGATTGTACTTACTGTGGTCTAAAAGTAGGTGCTTTAGATCACATATTTTTTGGTTGTCCCTCCATAAACAAACATCCTCTCTTATCAAGCCTTATTTAAAGATGCCTTCCCCCGTTCAACATCTCATCTCTTTTAAGTCTGAACTCGACTCCAATTTTCAATATATTTATGAAATTTGCAAATTTAAATAAAATCGATCCGAAGGGTGAAAGACAGAAACATTTGGAAAAAAGATACATTTTTTAAGAGCTTAAAAACTCAAAGCGTTCAAGGGAAGAAAGTTACGTAATGACTTCACTTTTAATTCATCTGAGCATTGTAAAGTCGTAGTTATCGATACAAATTTGGATTGAGGGGTCATAAGTTCCTTGGTTTTAGGGCCAAAACCGGGTTAGAACCAGCCTTGGGAAATTATTGTAAAAAAATTGAACCTAAATAACATATTATTAAGTTTACAAAAAGGTTAAGCTGACCGAAACTAGGTGACAAATGTATACTTATAAAGTTATGAAGGAGTTAAAAACTATAGATATTTTCATTTAATAAAAGAAAATTTAATTTAGAGCCTAATCTTTTCTTTTTCTTTTGGGTTTGTGCATAAAAGAGATTACTCTTTATTTAACGCTGACGTATCTAAATGTCTTCTTTTCCTTTCCCGTTACAGCAGACAGAATTATTTTTACGTGAAAATTATAAAAATAAGCCTGCTGGTGAGATAATGCCAGTCCTCTCTGTTAAAGTTGTTTTTGTAAAACTGATTAAACAAAAATCTATTATTAGAAACTTTGCTAGAGGGAGGTGGGTTGAAATATTCACTAAAAATATATGAAAATATGGAAAATAAAAGCATTTGTTTGTTGACGATTTTAAATTATTCTGGTTAATATTATAAATGCGAAAGTATGCTTGTTCGTTTGTCCTTATTTCAGGTTGCTACGGAGCGACCGATTGACGTGATTTTTGGGGAAGGGATAGTTGGACGATTGGGAAGTGACGGATACTACTTTTTATTTCCATGGGGAATATCTTTGTACAGTAATATCTTCTTAAATAATGCGAGCAAAGCTGCGGGCAAAAGCTAGTTCTTGATATAATGTAGAATTATCGACAAGTTCGAAGGAAGCAGCATTTGATATACGTACATATGGGGGACATCCTAGGATAGGTATATATAACTCCGCTCCGAAAAAAATAATAATATGTCCCACGGTTTTCGAGATAATTAAGCTTTTTCAAAAATTTCATCATTTGTGACCATGGCACCAAAGAGTTGTTAGTTTTAGAAAATTTCAAAAAAGTCTAATTCTCTCGAATATCGTGACACTTTTACTAAACATAATACCTATTCCATTTTCAGAAAGTCCTTTGGGTCCCTCATGCACAGTTGAAAGCATAGCAACCTTTCGAAATGCCGTATATTATTGTAGAATTTTGTAAAAATATCTTAGTAAGCTTAGGATGCAATAATAGTATTGAAATACCTTTTTCTGATTGTAAAAATATTTATACTTATTTTCCTTATTTGTTTTGGGGTGTTATGCCGTGTTGCGCATCCTCCTTCTTTAAATAACGAAAATACTTTTGGCCGTGAAAATCTTAGAATGTATCTATTTATGCTTATGTTTCCGTTTATGTTGTATTCTGACTTGTTACTTACTTGTAACAGTTTTGTTTTTTTTTTATTCGACATATTGCTTTGCCTTTTGTAATTACCTTGGCGTGTAAATACTTATGGAGAAGTTTTGATTAAATATGAATTTTGTTATTGAAGAAGAAGCTAACAGTAAAAATCTTAACGAAAACATGAAAGATAACAAGACACATACAAATAGAAAAAGATAATGGTCGCAACAAAATTACTTACTTTTCTGCTCTTTTTTTTTAAACTTTTGGCGGCAGGTTTGGGTACTGCCGCCCCGGGAACCATTTATTGGATAACCAAAACCTCTGCTAAAGGTCACCACAAGTGGTTCTCTATGTTTGATGACTTAGCAGGGGTGCGCGTGTTAGAGAGACTTGAAGGAGGCCTTTCTGACTTCAAACCGAACTCTCTCCAGCCATCGTTTCGCACCGCATATGGAGCGATGGATTCATATGTCCGTATATATGACACACTGATCCCCAGATTCCTACCCACCCCTAGCATATTTTTCCTTCCCAGAACTTCCTGTCCTCCCTTTCCTCTATAAGACCCTCCACACAGCATCCCCTAAGATGACATAGGCCCTGAGGGAAATTATTTTTTCCTCAGGGCCTCCTGTATAGAGCCATTGTTTTTTTATTGTTTTATCTTATACTAGCTGACACGGTGAACTGCGTACCGCCTCAGAACCAATAACTATTTTGTTAACCTATTAGCTGAAGTAAATTCAGTTTTTTTATTAATTTAAAAATTACATAATGAAGCAACCATCGAAGCACAACTGTCTGTATTTGGTTTTTGTCAGTATCAGAGATGGCATCGTATACGGATTTATAATTTTTGTGATTTTTTTACTTTTCCACTTACTTACGGGAATTGCGTTTCATTTTATTTATACGTATGGTGGAGATTTATTATAATTATCATATTTTTCCTGTGTAGGGGTGCGGACATACGTTTACCGTTTGTCGCATTTTCGACTGTTGACATTTAGTGTGTAAGAAAGAGGGGCAGCATTATAAGATAAAAACAAAAGAAAAACAAACACCGCATTTACATTTGACGTTTTAGAATTTTTGGAATTCACTCACTACTCAATATTACACTTATAACGATATTCCTGCAGCTCTTTGAAAATATGAGAATTCGTTCCATATAAAATATGTGAGGTAAAGAATTTTCTTCATAACTTTTTTTTTCGTTAATATTTCCGATATTTTAATAGCGATTCTTGCCGCTTCTCGAGTTATAAATGGTGTAACTAACCGACTTTGTTTTATATATTAAGATTTTGCCTGGTTTTGTTTCTTCTATATGAATTTAAAAAAAACAACAATTTGTACATTTGGCATATCAAGCATTATATCCCAAAAATGTAGTACCTACATAAATTTTATCGCACACACCAAACCCGCTCGGGCAGATGGGCGCGTCAAAATTCACCCTGTAAACAGAAAGGTGTCAGAAGCCTGGGGAGTCCTTCATTCAGTCGTAGAATAAATAATTGGATTCCTGTTAATAAAATGAACACTGAAGGTTCGTATTACTGAGATAAAATAGGTGAACTGACTTAATAAAAGATTTGTAAAAACAATAATTTTCATATTTATTAGTGCTCATACTTACAATTATAATATACAAACTTACAAAATACAAACAAAATTAAAAATATAAAGAGAGAGTTGTTATACGGGGCACGTCGCACCGTTGCTGCATTAGCAAAGAAAAATGCCGAGAAGGCGATACTCAATCTGATGTAGTATAATCCTTGGAGTTAACGGATGTGATTTTTTCGTTTATTTTGAAGCGATTCCAAGATTTCGCTACGTTGTTGTAGGTACTATTTGAAATTGAGCAAGGTGGCGGGTTTAAATTGTATTTGATTAATTTGTGATGATCTTTCACATTAATCTCATTTATCGACGACCTCCGTAGTCCAGTGGGTAAGACTCTTGACTCACAATCCGGAGGTCGCGGGTTCGAACCCGGCGTGCGCAAATAAATTTTATTTGATTAATTTGTGTTATTTCACAATTAATTCATTAAAAATAATATATGGTATATTTGCGGCACGTTCCAGAGTGGAAGATACTCTCAGTATCGCTCTGGTGTAAGACCACCATTCAGAATTGAAACGTTGCTTAAAAATGGCTTTAGCCGTGTTTGGTGACCAGATCTGAAAAGCCAGATACTTCCCAACCTTCCTCTCCCCCACCTCCTTCCCCTCCCCACTACCTTCAGCCTCACAACATACCCCAATTGGGGATGCCATAGTCTCACTGGCTCCAGACGGGAGCAGTTGAGATTCTTGTGCGGTATTCACTGTAAAAAAAAAATCGCCCTGGTGTAAGATCATTCGAAATTGAAATGAAAATTGTTGTTAAATGACTTTATCCGTATTTGGTGACCAGATCTGAATATACGGTACTTCTTTTCCGTCTTCTTCCCCTCCTCACTACTCACTACCTTCAGCCTCACAACTTGGGGATGCCATAGTCTCCTCGGCTTCAGAAGGGAGTAGCTGCGACTCTTTTGCGGTATTTACGTTTAAAAAAAGTGATAATCATATTGAAATACGTAAGTGTGCTTTTTTTGTTTTATGTGAATACGAATACCTCACAAGAGTCCCAACTGATCCCGTTTGGAGCCAGTGAAACTATGGCATGCCCAATGTTGTGAGGCTGAAGGTAAGTGGAAAGGAAAAGAAGGTGAGAAAGATGAAGATGGAGAAGTATCTAGCTATTCAAATCTAGTCTCCAAACAAGGCTAAAGCTATTTTAAGCAACGTTTCAATTCTAAATGGTGGTCTTACACCAGGGCGATGCTAAGAGTATCTACCACTCTGGAATATTCCTTATACTATTTTAAATGATCAGGTAAATTGATAAACACAAATCTATCAATTTTTTTTTCTGCGCACCCCATTATCTGAACCCGCAACCTCCGGATTGCTAGTCAAGAGCCTTTCCTCTCGACCACGGAGTGTCTGCATATGTGAAGGTGTATGTGTAGCAACGAGAATTTCTGAATTGTGTGTAGTGGAGTGTTGTGAGTGGGCATTGATTAAATTACTAGTGACATCGGTTTTCAAAATACGAGGATTGTCCAAGAGTTAAAGACCGTTCTAATTTTTAAAATAAGAAAAACAAAAAAAAAAACCTTACGAAATTATAGGTAAATATTCCCACTATTTTTCGACATAGTCCTTGTTAATACCGATGTACTTGGTGAGCCGTGGTATACTAGATCCTTGATTCTCTTATCGTAGAACTCACCTCTCCCTCAGCGTCATAGTCGGTCTCCAAAGGTTTTCCTGCCAATTGTTGCTTAAGATGAAGAAAAAGATGCAAATCATGTCATTGATTGCTTCTTTGATTCCAAGGTTAGGTGGTCAATCCATGTTTCAACCCAAAAAACCACGCATTGGTTGGAAAAACGGTCCGAAGAGACCCGAGCGCTTTCCACACGATTTTGCTCTTCAGCATTTTCAACCCTTAAAATAGTTTTTGAAAATCAGTTTTGAACAAAATTGCAAGCTTATGAGTTTCAACAGGGCGGGCTCCTTCTTAGTTGAGAAAGCGAATAATTGAGCACTCCTCGCAGGCAGCGCGATTTGACAGCGGAGAGTTCATCTCAAACGGGCTCAAAAATCGCACCGAAGCAGCTACCAAGTCGGATCACCGCTCGTTTTTTTAGGGGAAAGAGATATAATACTTTGAGAAATAATATCCACGTCGCCGAAAATGAGGAAAGGTCTTTAATTCTTGGACAACCTTCGTATATATTTAATATTCACCTAACCATGCAGAATCTTCCCTCTTGGCCACAATAAAATCAAAATTTTAATCATTGTCTCCTAGGAAACCCCGAACTTTCGATATTCCTTTCCAAAGAACCAATTAAACCTTCTCCCAACCTCTTGTGCGAACATGTCGACTGTTTTATAACATCCACCGAAGTGAAAAAATTCCGAACGAATTTAGAGTAAGCCCACATTTTTTTATTTTTTTATTTATTTATTTAATATTTGTATGTTTTTACAATAATTATACATTTTTTACATGTTAAACAGATTTGTAATATGAATGTAATAAAAGCCTTTCCTCACCATAAAGAGACGAGGCTCTTGTGTTTGATGAGTGAATTCATACTCAATTATGTTATCAATGTTATCATTTGAAGAGGTGAATAATAATATTGCAACTATTAACAATAGTTGAGAAAATTAATTAATTAATTAATTATTTATTATTAATTAACTATTAACAATAGAGAAACTTGAGATATATCAATTAACAGATTTAAATGAAGTGAAATATTAATAATAGTAATGTAACTCTTACAGTTGTTTCAGGTAATTTTTTAATTAAATTTGAAATTTACGTTTATTTTCGATAATTTTTACTTTTGATGGGAGTTTGTTGAAATAATTTATACCAAGATACAGATAGGAATTTTGGATGTGCTTGGTATTCAATTCAGCAAAATCTCACGTTACTTGAAAAGAATACACGAAGTGGCCCAGATTTATCTCACTGGGGGGGGGGGGGGGGGGGGGGGGTCTAGATTGGAAGAAAAGCTGCTCACGTAATTAACGTATGCCCCCTTACGTGAGAACAATCCAGTTGTGAAAACTGGGTTAATATTCATATAGGTACATACAACTACAAAAAAATATTCAGAAAAAGGATACAGGATCTGCATAAAATAACAAAATTGTATAAAAATTCTTAAAATGAAAAAAAATATAAAGAGAAACAAGACATATAAAGAGAGTCGATAGGTAACATGTAACAATATAATCAGATTTACAATTGTTACATATTTTTTAAGGAACAGCAGGATATTTTTGTGAATCCTATTGAATTATCGAAAAAAATGTATAATTTTGAACACTCTAACCAATTATGTTGTCCATGGAGATAGACGATATTATTTTTAAATGTGTTCAGGTGAAATATGCTCTGGCGTCTTAAATAATAGGAATTTGGATAAGTTATTTTAATATTGCCAATACATAATATTAGGTATAAATTATTTTGGAGTACTCAAGATGTACGACGTATGATCTAAGAATCTAAGATGATCATGTAGAGTAGACAATATTTAAAAGATAACAGTCTTATCATTTTCCTTTTAACCGATTCTACAATGTTTCCATATTTGCAAAATGAATTACATATATTTAGAATGTGGATTCCATTCAATCCTCGTATGATATGGTCTCTTGTATTAAGAGTCCTGTAAGTCCTACATTTTGGTACCTTGCGATGAACGGTTAGCAAACCACTGCGCACTGCACTGGACGTTAGTGGCTGAGATCTCGCAAAGGATTTGGTTTCGAACCCCCCTCAGTGTGGAGCATGGTGGTCAAGAGTTAACTGGTACAATATTGAAATTACCCACTTATCCGGGTAACTGTGTGTAGAGCCACCGAGCTCAAAGGACACAGGATTAATCCATGCATCTATAATTAACCGAGATTGCAAGAAGGTATCCTTAATGAAAACAATATTATATTTTTAATTGAAACTATATAATTTAATGAAAATTAATAACTTTTTGGCGTTATTTATTTTTGGGATGTTATGCCGTGTTGCGCTAACTTGCTAACTCCACGGTTAGTCACTGTCATTTCAGGTATTGTAGAGAAGAGGAGGTCCAATTTGAGATTGATATTAACATGCTTGCACGGTGATGGATTTTTGTTATGTTGGATTTTTTTAACAGTGCTGATGTGATTTTCCACACTTGACTGTCTCAAATGCTATTTCCTTGCGAACCTGATTGCGTATTCCCAACCCCTACCGCGATTCAGTCGCTCTACCGACTGAAATGCGTTAGGGATTGGAATGCATAAATCACCTTCCAAACACTAACGCGTTTCAGTCGCCTTCGCGCTTTGTGGCTCTCTGTTTCTGTTAGGGTGACGACCAGAATTATAGAAGGGTAAGCAGAGAGGATGGACCGCGTTTTTTTTACTTACAAAATCTTTTTTTACATTGAAAAAAATTATTTTTTAAGTGTAAAAACGCGCGTTTTTTTTTTACTTAATCCTCTCTGCTTACCCTTCTATAATAACGGTCGTCACCCTCACAGAAACAGAGAGCAACAAAGCGCGAAGGCGACCGAAACGCGTTAGTGTTTGGAAGGTGATTTATGCATTCCAATCCCTAACGCATTTCAGTCAGTAGAGCGACTGAATCGCGTTAGGGTTTGGGAATACGCAACCTGATTCCATCAATAAATTGGTTTTTGAGTAAAAATTAACAATTTTATGATTTTTTAAAAACCGTCCGTCCTCTCTGCCGCACCCTGTATAACAACCAATAGGTTCACAAACAATAAAATCACTATATATAAAATTGTGTATACAAGAAATCTGCAATGATGTGGTTTCTGAGTACAATCAGAACTTCATATTAGACGTGGGCAAAATTGATTGACTGAATTAAATGAATAAATTCAATCTTGTGACACACTCTATATAATTCTCAATTTCAAAAGGAATTGATTCTTCATTCCTTACCTTTGGCCTTGTATCCTACGATTTTTAACGGCATATTATTTTTTTTATTTTCCATTTAATTTACTGTTAAATTATTTCAATTAATGATGTGTACCGTAAACAATTAAAAGATTATAATTTATAATATTTCGTAGGTATTTAAATATTATTATATGGGCGGCGCGCCGCGAACTTGCCTAAAGTAAAATACCTATCCCATTCCCGCGCCGCCATTCATAAAATCACGCGTATGTATATCAATGTCCCTCGCATAAGCAAAAACCGGCAGCGAGTTAGCTGAGTTCCAAGCCATGACGCGTTGTGTCCTTTCACTTGTGCGAAGAATCAATCAATCTGAGGTCCCACCCGTTCCAGATCCGCGTGTCTAGTCTGTCGCTATCGAGTCATGTCTGAAGCACTCTATTCGTGAATTAACTTTAGCGTCTTGTTCAGTTGACAGACAAATGACCAAACGAACAAAAATGACCAAATGTTCAAACGAATCGATCATGACTCGATCATCGCAAGTCTTTACTTGGTCCGCAGCTAGCGAGCTACTGCAGACACTAGTCAAAAGTTACTAATTCATTCTTGAATGCCTGCCGCAAATCCGCCTGTGAGGTTTATCATTCGTTCCTCTCCGCGTGCCAAGCCGTCAATTTCATTACATTGTTGGTTGTTTTGTGGTACGTACCAAAACTATTGGAATATAAGTACCTACATATTTTTAGACGCAGATGTTAGATAGATATAATATATGAATTTGCAGATATTATAAGGCCAATCGGCTGTGGTCAGCCGTCACAAAATATTGTTAAAATGTTTATTTATATTAGATCACGTGAAGTGGTTTTTAAATTGGAACAATTATAAGTTTAATAAATTAGTAAAACTTTAGGGGTGAAACCACAAACTGTTTAATTTAAAAATTTAATTGCTAGCTTAATGCAATTTATTTTTTTGTCAAAAAAACATTTTGTTGTCAATATAAGACACATAAAAATATTACGTTAACCCCTTCGCGCGTCGTTAGTACATTTTTTCAGAACGACATAATTGACCCTAAGAAGAGTGTTTTCTGTTCTTTAGCACCGTTGTGATTTGAAACTCGATGAAACGAAAAATAACGACACTAAAAAGAGGCAAATACATACATCTATAAGATTTAGTCTGCGTGGTAATGAGATTAGTATGATGGTATAATCGGTCTCCTCTGTGCGGTGCTTCCCTACTCATGTCTGCTTCTGTTTTCTGAAGGTTTCACTTCAACCGCGTGTAGATAATATATACACATATTAAAAAAGGTTTTTTTTTTTTTTTTTTTTTTTTTGAATTGATTTAAAGGAATAATGAATGAATACAAGGAATCAATTCAAAAGGCCAGGAGAGAATCGGACTGAATCGATTCACTCTTGGGAATGAATATGCCCATGTCTACTTCATATTACATAACACCTCAATAGAAAACCAAATACCATACCCACAAAAACCAAAACCAAAAGTGCTAATAAAAAAAACGAGTTTGCTTTAGACCAGACGACTGAAGTAAAACTTCACTAACTTATAAAAGAAGAGAAATAGAAAATGTGCGCGCGTACTGCTTTCTCTTGCTACTACAGTGTGATACAGACAATAGGTCTGCACTTTGTCTTAGATATACGAAACGTAACTGGCTATGATAGAAAGAGAGAAAAAATGTGTGCTCGCACCTCTCTCTCTTGCCCCTGCAGTAATATACCAAACGTAACTTTTTCTATCTTCAGTAACTTATATCTCCCTCTCAACTTCCTTTCGCCTCACCCGATCACACCTTTCGTAACGCTCTCGTCACGCATTCACCAGCTTACTCCCCAAGTCAAGCGTGAGTAAAGAGTTTTCCTTGAAAACACTTACTTTTATGCGAAAATTATTTAAATTGTCACAACAATACACTAAACGCAATTTTTTATGAGCTGATAGTTGATTTTTTGTGAGCTGCCAATTCATAAACATACTTTCGCTAGCATTTTTAAAGATAATTTACGATGATATCTTAACAAAGAAATCAAAAGTGTCCAAAGGTACAAGCGTCCATACGCACAACACTTGACCCTAAGCTGTAAGTGGAGGTGGAGGCGTGACAAAGGCTTAGTGAAGACTGGGGGGAGGATATGCAATGGATGCTTAAGTAGGGAGGCAACGGGGCAATATATTAGTAAGTGTACTTCGTTACGCATACTAATTGGATTGATAACATTGTGTGGTCATCTTTCGTACATCACTGAACTCTCTTTATTTTTCCGTGCCACTGTTTCAATACTTACATTTTGTGAAAAAATAATGTATCGAGAGAAAATTCCGATAACACTCCGAAAAAATAACGTCTATAACGTAAGAAGCTACTTACGACCTGTAAGTGTGCCCACTTCTATCCAAGACTGGTAGAAAATACAGCGAACGAGTTATTCAAAGATTCAGGTAATATATTTTTAATGATACGAGAGAAAACACAAGGCTTCTTTTAGTATCTACGGAACACGTGGGCTTTATTATTTATAACGCCATTTTCCGGGAAAACGTCAGATAAATGTTTCTTTATAAAAGATATTTTTTGTAGGTTTTCGTGACGGAAAAATAAATAATTCATTCCTGAAATAATAAATATACGTCGATACCAGTGACTTGCTTTTCATTTTTTATGTGAAAATAAATGTTTCGCCTAAAAAAAAATGTGTCGTTTTTTATATATTTTTTTCCATTAAATCACAAAAGAACAATAAAAACCAATTTTCATTTTTTTTATGTGAGTATCGCACAAGAGTACCAAATGCTTCCAACATTTGCCTATGCTCTCAAACGTCCGAGAGGAGAGACTATGGCATACCCAATTAAGTTTGCTTCTCTCAAAGTAGTGACGGCCATTCCATCTTTTCTAGAAGTAAAAGATTTCGGATTGCATTTCATAAGCCACTAGTGAGTTCCCGGTATGCGTTGCAATGCCACTTAAATAAAAAAATTGTTTTTCTCTACGTGTCCTTTCCCATTCGTCCCCGTTCCCCTTCACCTCCCGTGTCCTCTTCACTTTCCGCGTTCCCAAACAACTCGCACGGCACCTCGCACAACAACTCACCAAAGATTCATTGCATTCGGATAAAAATTTAGGAAATAATTTCATAAACGCCAGAGCTCACCACTTAATATAGAAACCATCGCGGGCATGCGCAAAATAACCCACCAAAGTTTTATCGCAATCGGATAAATGGTTTAGGAACGCATAAGGGACAAACAAAGAAACATAATCTGAAATAATATTCCTAGTTAAATGTTTCCTGAATGAGTAGATAATCATTAGTAAAAGCAGAGCATTTTTTCTACTCTACCTATTATAGCCTCTGAAGTTATTTGCAGATCTTTGAGTTTCACGAACCATTACATTGGTTTTCCGGTGTTCACAAGAAATTTCATAAATATGTACATGTACATATATTTCCCCACTGCACGCCAATGACGGATACAATATAAATGTTCTGCGAATTATGAATTCACTGTTTGGTGCGGGATAAAACAAAATGGCGCTACACGTTTCAATCGACCCTTCAGATTGAAGGAGCCCTCTTCTGGTATAATTTTTCACTTAAAATTCATTATGTAGAAGGCGTATCCACCGCATTGAGGTATTATAATATGTATTGATGTAGGTTTCCAACTGTCTGAAGCGCCATCAAATTGGAAAACAAAGTTTGCAATCTCACAAAAAGGGGGAGTCATTTGTATGATATTTAAAGCATGCAATCAATGATTTTTTCGACATTTTTGACTGATTAATTAATTATTAATAAATACTCAATAAAAAATGTTATATCTTAGATAGTACTTTAAGAAGATAATCATAGATGGCATTAAGGCTGTCGATAATGCAAGGATTAATACATAAACACGATTGCAACCTCAAGGTTGAGGCTCAGAAACTTTCATACCGCTTGCTAATAAAGCCGTCATAGCTGATTGCAATCTATCACCTATACAAGAAGATCTTTTTTTATTATAAATACCGCACAAGAGTTCCAACTGCTCCCGTCTGAAGCCAGTGAGACTATGGCATCCCCAATTGGGGTATGTTGCGAGGCTGAAAGTAGTGGAGAGAGGAAGGAGATAGAAAAGAGGAAGGTGGGGAAGGGCCTGGCTATTCAGATCTGGTCACCAAACACGGCTAATGCTATTTTAAGCAACGTTTCTATTCTGAATGGCGGTCTTACACCAGGGCGATACTGAGAATATTTTCCACCCTGGAACATGCCGAAAATATACTATATATTATTTTAAATGAATAAATTGTGAAATAACACAAATAAATAAAATAAAAATTGTATTTGCCAATTGTAAATTGGATTTGATCCCGCGACGTTCGGTTTCGCGAGTTAAGAGCCTTTCCGCTGGAATACGCCGGCCGTCAATCTATCACCTATACACGTGTTTTGTTGACCCCGGACATTTAGACAGTTGACGAGACATACCTGGAGTTACAAAAAAATGATCGTACTCATTGAGTAAAGTACTTAATACGGTGACGACACTTCAGTGGGAGATATTTATTTCTATATATATATATATTTCTCTCAGTATCAACCTGGTGAAAGACCACTGTTCAGAATCGAAACGTTGATTGAAATGGCTTTAGTTGTGTTTGGGGATGAGATCTGAGTAGTCTGATAACATTCTACCTTTTTCTCACCCATCTCCTTTCTCTCCCCACTACCTTACCTTCAGCCTCCAAATGTATCCCAATTGGGGGCGTCATAGCCCCATTAGCTCCAGATGGCTGGGGGCAGTTGGGAATCGTCCGATACTAAACAAAATACGACTCTAAACATTTTTAGCTACTTAACAAATATAATCATACAAATAAGAATTTACAAGACGGAAATCGATAGAATAATTTGATGATGTTGGCAAAGCTTCGCTGAACACGTATTCTATTTATGCCGATTTAAAAAACATATGTTTCACAACACTTTTACACGAATAATAATATTATCGATGGCCATCAAAAGAGAGTAATTTGAAAGCCACAGCCCCAAGCTTTTTTCAAAATACATTTTGAACGAACAAATAAATACAAAACTCAGGTATATACAAAATTTTATTAATATGATATTTTCTTTCTGCTATGACAAATATTTGCAATGATACATAGGCCATTAAGTTCGATATTAAAATATACATTTCCGACACATTGTTTATTTCCATGTCCGCCAATAAATTCCATGCTCAGTTTGGCGCGCAAACAAGTTTTTTAATCATGGCCACCGGAAGGAAGTTGCCAACCTCCCCAATAATAATTTATATAGCCAAACGGCTCCGCGGGTTGCTTGTCGTATGCCCAATTTATATGGGAGAATCTAATACGATTTGTCTAAATATGAAATTGTCTCGGAATTTCACCTTACGTTATGTTACCGTAGGTTTCGTTATGTTACTTTGCGTTCCATTACGTTACATTTTGTTCCGTTATGTTACTTTGGGTTCCATTACGTTAAATTTTGTCCCGTTATGTTAATTTGCGTTCCATTACGTTAACTTTTGTTCCGTTATGCTACTTTGCGTTCCATCACGTTCTTTTGTTCCGTTAAATTACTTTGCGTTCCTTTACGTTACCTTTTGTTCTGTTATGTTACTTTGCATTCCAATACGTTACTTTTTGTTCAGTTATATTACTTTGCGTTCCATTACGTTACCTTTTGTTCCATTACGTTACCTTTTGTTCCGTTACGTTACCTTACTAATTTGAATTATAGAAATTTAAATTATAACTTGCAAACAACGGACCTGTTATTCCCAGATTTCTAAATAAGCACGGTGAAAGATCTTAGAATATATTTTTTTAAATAAAGACTAATTAATTACTACGTTACAAAAAACCCGATAATATTTGAAAATCTCCTACAACCACCACAGTAAGCCGAAAATGTTGCTTGAGTCGTGATGGAGCCAGCCGAGGAATCGAACACGGGACGCCTGGGTGGGACCCAAAGGCGATGCCAACTCAGCCATTGACCTCACAGCTATACAATGTCTCTAAAATTTAAGACGTTATCAAATTCAATAAAAAAATATCAATTAATATTGAGAAGGAGATGGATGCTGAAAAACGGTCATGTAAAAAAGATTTTTTATGCTCATCTTTTTTCTCTCTCTTATTTTCTCAGTACTTTTATAATTTTTCTTTATTTTTGTTTTTTAATTTTATTTGCCATAAACAGGGTCTACTCTCTAAATAAGATTATCTAGTAAGACATACTGATTTCACCCTTGAAATGTAATTTATAAAATATAATAGAACAAATCCTATATTTATAAACATAGTAGATTTTTATTATCTATTACCGTTGGCAAACTAGCAGTGTAGTAGTACTCAATTGTAATTATGAAATAATAAAACATAAAAATAAAATAAAATGTGCAAAAACCAATAAGTGATTAACTCTTTGACATATTTTTTATTACATTAGCTGCACATAGAAGGCTCAGAGGAAAACCATTTCCCTTAGGGCCCATGTCTCACGATTTACCTAAAAAAAAATTTAAAAAGTTTGCCTAAAAGCACTTTTCGGCAGGCTTCTAAGGTGTTGAAATCCAGTAACTTTTTTGTACTCTTTCTATTTCCAGGATATGGTTTTGTTCAGTAGGGGCCCAAATAATGGAGTTATATTCTAGGATACTGCAAACAAGTGATTCACATGTTCTCCGTATTGCAATTCCGTTAGTAAATACTCTCGCACTACGGAGAACAAATCCATAACTAATAATAATAAATCAGTGGCGTAGCAACCTCAGTAGCGTCACAATGAGAAAATAAAACATGAAACAAGTCGTCAAAATGTCGCAAATTAAAAACTACTGACGCCCAAAAGTTGCAACCTAAACGCAACCCGTATCCACTCGTAGGTTCAAGTTAAAATTGCGCGGTCGTTTTTCACAATTGCTTGTCGATAATGGTGCCAGGTTTCCCTCCTGAGGGGCAAGGGTTGTTTTCCAATAAAGAACGCGGCTGCACAGCACTAAATCAGCGCCGAGGGGGTTGCTAGATTTGTATTTTGTATTTGCGAAGTTTTGCGCGGAAAATCAAATTAAATGCAGCCACGTGATATGGAAGAGGTCTACGTGTTGTGTTCTTATTTTTCAATCGTGAACAGGTCGTTTTTCTTCGTCTTGAGATGCAACCAAGTGGGGAGTAGAATTATACACCTCTGTTTGTGCTCTTGTAGTTTCTTACGAACGTATGTGCTGGGTTTTGAGATCAAAATTGCATCGAATTTAAAATATATTTAAAAGAAAACAAACCTTCTTGCGTTACAAATAACCTGAAAATATGTATTTAAATTCCCACTACTACGATCATTACAAGCGGAAAACGTTGCTTGTGTTTTATTACCAAATTTTATATATTTTATCATAAGGTATGATAAATTATATAAAATGTATGACCGGTTAGTGGCCGAGTTAGCAGAACGTTTTAAAGTTTTAAGGTAGAAACCTTATTACTAGATATGCAATAATTGAGCCTTTTTGGTCGTTATTGCATATTATTATTACACCCTTCAAATTATCAAATTGGAAATAGTCGATATTCTTGTTTCTTGAAACCAGATGATTAATATATTTTTTTTAAATAAAAGATGAATTGACATCGATGATTGTAGCACCCACCCCTAGAAAACATTTTTTTTGAGGACACGGTTCTTTCCCTTCAGAGTTTCTCCCAGGCGTCCTGTGTTCAATTCCTCGGCTGGCTAAGGACACGAAACAAGCAAATTTACCGCTTACTGTGGTAGTAGTAGAAGATTTTCAAATATTATCAGGTTATTCGTAACCCGGAAATGTTTGTCATTTCTTTAAAAAAAAGTATTACGTACAACATCTTTTTAAATTTTGGTATTTTAAATGAGGGGCCTCAGCACAGATAAGCCACCCAGTGAGGCGAACATTATTCATTTTTATTTTTAACTTTATGAGTAAAATCTCAATTTATAATATTTAATTGAACATTATTAAGTTATACTTTAAAATGTAAACTAATATATCAAAAATAAATGACGAAGAACTTATCTAACTTATCTACTTATCACTTTTAAAGTGAGAAACCGATGCATTTGTCAACTCAGTTATTTTATTTATTTATTTATTTATTTATTGTTTCTTCACAATTGAAATATATTCTTTAGCAAATAATTATTAACCCCACTAGGGCTCGCCTGTATCGGGGTTAATAATTTCACAATTTAATAAAGTAACGCACAAAAATATCAGTCATTATCAAACAGTTAAGTAAATGCAAATTAATAAAATTTAAAATAACGATGATAAATGGAGAAAAACTGTAGAAAAAAAAAATTCACAACAAAGTGTTGAGAGATCAAACAAAATGTTAATATTCATTGTCTCAATAGTTCATATCATTTTCAATAATAAAGAAGTTAACAAATATAATATACCTTTACGGTTTACAAAAAAATAAAATTAAAAAGATAAGATTATTTAAAACCAATGTTAAATGGAGAAAAACTGTAGTGTAGTGTAATAAAAAAGTGTTGAGAAATCTAACAAAATGTTATTATTCATTGGGTCTTAGTTATTACCGTTTTCAATGATAGAAAAGATAACAAAAAAAGAATGTACCTTTACGGTTTCGAAAAAAAAATGACACAATGAAAAGCAAGTGATTTGATGTTAAAAGAAAATCTTTCTTAGAAAGCAACAAGGGAATCTAATATTAAAATAACATAATATTAAAATAAGAGCCAAATAATTTTGAATTAAATACGAAATTTAAAAAAAAAATGACCAGAACATTTAGTACAGTTTTCTTCGAAATACGATTGTATTTTATTGATGCAATTTGTTATAGAGGTGGCAACCTGTGTGATATTTTGGTTTGACAATGTTGTGGGATAGGATAATCCTTATATATTTATTTATTTATTGTTTCTTTACATTTTTTTAGTTTTGGTGTTATTTTTTACACTTAAAATTTTAACCACTTGATAAAGTTGCCAATTTGATAAAGTACGCAAAATAATATGGGTATTGAAATAACAATATTGTTACATTAATATTTCTTACAGAATGGGTCGCATAGGAATTAATACATTTTAATGTAAACATTATACAATGTGTTGGAATTAGCTTTGAAATAATAAGTTAGGTATGCTATTAATTTAAAAGGACTAAGTGTATAACTGTTTAAAAAAAAAACTTGCTTAATTTTAAATGCTTAAAAGTATTTCCGCTGCCTTTAACTATGCGACATCTATTTTATTTCATTAAGGTCATCTTCGTGTTTTATTTCCCAGGTTTTTTTGCCTTCGTCTTCTTTCATTAGAATAGATCCATTTTTAAACCAAATGAACTTATATTTTAATTCTTTTCCCTTCAATTTGGATTTCCAAAGTAGCTGCTTATAATAAGGGGATAGTGATTCTCCCAGGAATACCATTTTCTCGCGGTCTGAAATCACCTTCTTGTTTGCCAATAATTTTATTCTTGTTTCTGGATTTCCAATTTTCAATAGAATTTTTTTCGGATGACCTGGTCTTCTGTCATATTGTCTTATCGCCGAGGTTATATCATCTGAACTTATTTTAAGGTTAGCATTTTCTATTAATTTCATAGCAGTTATTTTGGGATTTTCATCTGCATTTTCCTCAATTCCTGTTATTTCAAGACAGTCGCCAAGGTTCGACTGTTCTAAGCAAGCCAGTCTAGTTTCTAAATGCTTTATACTTTTGCTTTTATTCATCAAATCATTTTTTAAGCTTTCAACTTCTCCTTTTACTCCATTCATGGATTCTAAGCGGATAATTATGTCATCATATTTTTGACAAATAAATTCGGTTGATTTTTGAAATTCCAACATTTTTTTATCGATGTTTTCGAGTATTTGAGTTTTAATTTTCTCTAGTTTTAAATCTACGTAAGACGCAAATTTTGTAAAAACATCTTCTTCTGGGCTAATATCTTCAGTTGCAGTATTCATTTTGTTTTTAGATCTTGTATTCAGGTTATCTTGCTGTTGAGAGCCGGATTTTTTATTTGAGCTCATGGTAGGTACTTCAGCTGACAGCAAAGCAAGCAATATGTGTGGTCAGTAAAGGAAAGATGGCGATGGTGTAGGCCAATCACAGAGTTTCACTTGGCTTTGTTAATATAAAATGTCAATTTCACTGTCACAGCTTGGAATATCTATTATTTGAAATTCCTCAAATAATCTCACTTAAAAGCACAAAATTTATTTCACAATTGATGCCGTGAATACTCGGGTGAATTCTGCAACTGTTTCGTATCGTATTGTTTACTAATAAACACAATTTTGCAATTTTTATTAATATGTAAGATTCCACCTGGCTCTATCAATGTAAAAATATGCATTATTAATGTCAAATACACACTGTAAATACCAGAATATGCACCATCAATGCCAAAATGTGCACTATCAATGTCAAAAATGCACCATCAATGTCAAAATGTGCACTTTCAATGTCCAAATAAGCACTATCAAAGCCAAAATATGCACTATTATCGTCAAAATTTGCATTATTAATGTCAAAAATACACTATAAGTACCAGATGTCAAATACAAAATTTCAAATATACACTATAAGTATATGCACCATCAAGGTCAAAATAAGCACTATTAATGCCGGAAAATGCACTAGCAATGCCAAAATATGCAGTGTCAATGCCAACATACGTACGATAAATGTCAAAATAAGCACCACAAATGTCAGAATATGCACCATAAATATCAAAAAATATATGCCAAAAGTATAAAACAAAACAGGAACCTCGATATCTGAAAACCTGTGGGTAGGGGGAGGGGTTGACTAGAGAAATTCTGAAGGGACAGAACCGGATCCTCAAAAAATAAGTCTTATCGAGGGGTGGCTGCTACAATCAATAAAGTCAATTCAACTTTAAAAAAAAAAAAAAAACAAAAAATAGAAAGGATCCGGTTCCAAAAAACAAGAATGTCGACCATTTCCAATTTGATATTTTTGGTCATTATTGAATATGCAATGACGACCAAAAAGGCTCAAATATGCGTTAAGCATATAATCCAATATCTGGGGGCCTAGTCTCTATCTTTTATTAACCTCAGTTAGCGCGTTAATTACGTCACAAACACGTATTTTGACAGTTACGCTAATTAGCGTAACTGTCAAAACGCGCTAACTGAGGTTAATAAAAGATAGAGACTAGGCCCCCTGGTAATAAGGTTTGTACCTTAAAACTAAGGTTCTGCTTTTACATTAGATTTAACTTATTAACCTTAACCCAATCTAACTATATATCATTTTATTAATAGAAGATCTGTGTGTATAGTATTATTTTTATTTACTATCCAAGAAACATTGTATGTATGTATTAGACTGATTACCGTGATTTGTATACCAATAATTCCTTAATATATCAATAATAATATCTCTTTTCCAATAATTCTTTAATTTCTTCACCTTATTCTTGTAATCTAATATAACTACATAAACTCTCTTATTGTAGAAGAATCTGTGTGTATAGTATTAATTAGTGAAAATTTTCAACCTATACTAATGAATGTATATCCGCAAACTGTAAACTTCACCCGCCATAACACAGGGTCATCCCTAGCATGGAGGGTGAAATATCATTAAAAAACCATATGTACTTTCGATAATTCATGTATTAAATAAATAAAAAATTATTCAATAAAATTATCTTTTACGTGTGAATGAGATTCCCATAAAATGTAATAAGAACAAAGCAAAGAAGAACTCGGCGACAATTCACACGAGCAGATGCTTGGCGGCGTGGTTTCAGAAAAGGATAAACAAATAGAAGTTAGGCTCTGTTCACACGGAGCCCGGCCAGATGCAAGGCGGCGTGGCTATAGAAAAAGACAAATGGACGGCTTGGATTTGTGTAAAAGTTCTTGGGGAATGTTTTGTCAACAGGGACTTGGATAGCGTCCAAGCGCGAGTAATAGGAGATTAGACCCTCCAAATTCCATAACAGAGGTGTTCAAAGTTTTGCAAAGTCGAAAGTGGCAAATCCTTCATTGGTGTTTACAATTTTTACAGTTGAAAGTTACATAATACGGAAAAAAATTATTTAAAAAAATCCAAATTTTTAATTATTTTATTTGCATTTATACATTCAATAAAATTCTTATTCAATTTATAAAAACAGTTTATTTATAAAGAAGTTCTGTTGTGTAATTATTATTACGGGTGATAGTTGTGTTTCGCTTTATGTAGGAGAAGATTACAAATTTGAGGTACATGTAAGTTTAAAAACGTCATGGATGTAGTTTTATTATTTTGTGACGTGCGTCAGTTGATGAACTGTCTTTAAGTGGCGTAGAAAATGTCGATGAAAGATTACAAATTCTGGAAAAGATTACAAATTTGAGGTACAAATAAAGTTTAAAAAGGTCATGGGGGGAGTTTTACTATGTTGTGACATGCGTCAAAACATAGTTGCTAAACTCCCTGTAAGTTGCAAAATGTTGAATATGTCGATGGTAAAAGCAGAATCGTTAAGCAGTTGGTTCCTTCTGTTTATTGGTGCGTTCTGACAGGCAGAAATCCTTGCTTTCGGCGTATAAAAAAATGTTTGGGATCTCTCAGGAGTGTACTTGTTAAGCTCATTTAAGCTAACTTCTTTAAAATATAGCAAAAAAAGGCTCACCTAAAACGTTTTTGAGAGGTGTTGAAATCTAGCATTCACATTAGTGTGGATAGTACGTACATAGTTATTGTATTTTCGCTCATATACAGAAAATGCATAAACTTCTTTTGTACTTTTGTTTAAAATAAGGTTTTCTTTAAAAGGGGCCCAAATAATGGATAGTATAAATAGAGACCGATGTACGAGTATTTATCAACTTACCTAAATTGTTGTTGTTTTATTTTTAAAATCTTTATTTATTCCCATTTGTTTGTACATATAATTTATAATAGCAAATATTATATAATAACATAATATAAAATAACAAATAGTATGAACAAGAAATGAAAACACACGAAGGCACTGCCTGAGTGTGGGTAATATTAAAACGAAATATCTACTATATTTCCAAGTACCCAAAGTATAAAAGTATAAAATAAACATATAAAATATAAAGTTAGTATTACATAGGTAGAAAAAGTGAAAAAGGTTTTTCCAGCCATTATAAAAATAAAATAAAAAAATATGGAGAAAAACATACAGATTTTTAATTTTTTTTTTATTTATTATAAAAAAAAAACAGAAAACATATTGTACTACAGTTTAGAAAGTTACAGAAAGTGAGTTGTAGAAGGATGGATAAATTTATAGAAAAAGCGTTTCAGTATCAGTGGCGTAGCGTGGGTTCCGGCCGCCCGGGGCGGAGGAACATTTGGCGGCCCCCGGAAATCGAGAAGAAAATCTCAGAATTTTGCAGCATTTAACTCCAATTTAAAGCTTCACTTGGTACGCGATGAATCTGCAAGTCGTAATTTAATTTATCGTTGTATTCTGAACACAAAACCAGTTTGGATGTGGTGAATTAAAATTATAATCAGAACATGAAAATGGTTTTTCTTTGATTCTGGCATTGAATAAACAGTGTGCAGTTAGAATTTTATAACAGCACATCGAATAAGAGAATGTTTTCCTCAGATAAAATGTGTCAGCAGATGAATGTTCCATTCTGAATACAAAACTGGACTGAATTAAATCTGTACCTGTCGAATTAAAGGTACACTCAGAACATGTAAATGGTTTTTCTTTAATTCTGGCAGCACATACGTAGTCTGCAACCAGAATATTATAACTGCGCTTTATGATAATGTTTTCCTTCAAAATGCGTCAGCAGATGAATCCACAACTGGAAGTTTACATTCTCAACACAAAAAAATGGTTTAAATTAGTACATTCAGAACATGAAAATGGTTTTTCTTTGATTTTGGCAGCACACACAAAGTCTGCAAATAGATTTTAATTACTGCACTGATTTAAATGTATCAGCAGATGAATACACAACTGAAATTAAATCTTTAATTAAATGAAGACAATATTAGCGAAACTCAATCAAAATCTGAAGACAGAAAAATCAGAAAAAGATATTGGTTCCACTGGGACTCGAACCCAGATACCTTAGCATTCATGGCCAACTGCTCTACCGATTGAGCTATGGAACCCATTTCCAATTCGATCACTTTTAACTGTATAATTCTTCGACTAAGAACTACCAACACTATCTTCATTTTCTTAACGCACATATTATTGGCTGCTATCTTTATATATGATTGCAAGATTCAACCCGAACTAAATGCTATCTAGATAGTGTCTGGATAAATATTTATCCATTTTATTTTTAATACGCGACATCTATTGACTTTTTCTGCAAGTCTAGGATGAATATTTTATTTTTATTTTTAACTTTATGAGTAAAAACTCAAATTATAATATTTAATTATATGAAGACAATATTAGCGAAACTCAATCAAAATATGAAGACAGAAAAATCAGAAAAAGATATTGGTTCCACTGGGACTCGAACCCAGATACCTTAGCATTCATGGCCAACTGCTCTACCGATTGAGCTATGGAACCCATTTCCAATTCGATCACTTTTAACTGTATCATACTTCGACTAAGAACTACCAACACTATCTTCATTTTCTTAACGCACATATTATTGGCTGCTATCTTTATATATGATTGCAAGATTCAACCCGAACTAAATGCTATCTAGATAGAGTCTGGATAAATATTTATCCATTTTATTTTTAATATGCGACATCTATTGACTTTTTCTGCGTATATTAAATATTTTAGTTTCTTTGTATAATAAGTTGGTCGAGAATGTTTTATTTTGGTTATATATGACTTTTATTATATGTTTTTGAATTATTTGTAGAGGTTTAATAAAAGTATCAAGTGCACCACCCCGCCCTATTATGCCATAAGTGATTGAAGATTGCACCAGGGAAAAGTAGATCATTTTCAAGTTCTCAATGTTTAGAACTTCCTTAAGTCTATTAAATATGTAGGTCAGATATCTTAATTTAGAAGTGATTTGATTAATATGTGATTTCCAATTAAGATTTGTATCTATTGATACTCCTTAATATTATATATTTTCGACATAAGCATAAGCACATTTCTTGATTGCAACTAGTATTATGGATTCTAATTTTATGGTTGTCGTTAGGTTTACTTTTAATGGTTTTATAAAAAGGTAAGTAAAATGTTTTGCTATAGTTTAAAACGAGTTTGTTGTATTTTAGCCATGTTGAAACAAGTGAAATACAATCAGTTGCTTTCGAAAAAGTTTCTTTCCAATGATTACCATCCACAATTATTGCCGTGTCGTCTGCGTAAGAAACAATTTTACCAGGGATTACAAAATTACATAAATCATGAATATAAGTTAAGAATAAAATCGGGCCAAGCACAGTTCCCTGTGGAACTCCATTTTTTATCTTTGGCTCTGAACTATAATTATTCCCAATTTTTGTTTTTTGTGTTCTGTCTTTAAGATAGTTAGAGACTAGTTTTAGTGTGTCTTTTTTGACGCCTAGTTGATTTATTTTTATAATGAGTAAATTATGATTTACGGTGTCGAAAGCTTTTCTTAAATCTAGGAATATGGTAAGACATTTCTTTTTTTAATTGATAGATTAATACATCTTTTTTGTCAATTCATCTATCGCATCCTCGATGCTTAGGTCTTTACGAAAGCCGTATTGGTTTTTCGATAGAATTTTATATTTTTCTAAGTGTTCAATGACTCTAAACTTGATGCATTTTTCGAATATTTTCGAAAGGTTTGAAACAAGAGATATTGGTCTATAATTGTCTAATTTATTCGTATCTCCAGATTTATGAACAGGTATTATAGTGGAAATTTTAAATTGCTCTGGAAAATGACCATTTTTGAGGCATATATTAAAAATATATTGCAATGGAGTTAGGACATGTTGTTTTATTTTTTTTAACATATCAGAAGATAATCCATCGTTTCCCTTAGAGTTGGATGGTTTTAGGTTATCAATATATTTTTCAATTTCATTAAATGTAGCAGGAGAAAAATATTCTATAGAGTTAATTGAATCATTATTTGAATCTAATTGAGGAGATTTCTCCATATAAGCATCATTAACATTAATGCCGGATGATTCAAGTACTACGTCTATTACATTTGTAAAATAGTTATTAAAGCTTTCTGCAATAATCGATTTGTTAGTTATTATTTCATTATTTATTATAACCTCATTTGCATGTATATACACTTATTATTGAAATATTCAGATATTTATCTGTAAACCAAATTACTGGTATTTTTGGGGAAAGTTTTTGAAGTCCTGGAGTAATGTCCGCTGAGTGCATGGGCGTTGCAGAGCGCCGGCTATTCGGGGGGCTGGCCAGATTTGAAAAGGATAAAACGTGAGAGAATGGGCATTTATCAAACGGAAACTAGCCAGGCTTTTACCAACATCTGTCTTATTTCTGCAGAAGCAAAAACATTACTAGACTGGAAAAATATCATGGAAATTACTGGAACATGTAAGTAAAATGCTCTAATTGTTGAATTATTTAATATGTAGTTAACTACCTGCGTTGTATTTTTATTGATTTATTTGTATAATTAACGCTTTTCGGCTTTTACGTATTAAAACAAGTAGTGTAAGCAAGGGCGGCTGGTTGCACAGTGCGTTCGTGTGCAGCACTGGTAAATTATATCGCCTAAAATTACTTTATAATATCTTACTGAAAAATATAAAATCTATGAATCTCATTAAAAACATCACCTACCAATATAATGCCTAATATAGTGTGAATCAGGGAGAGCGGATTCTCTAAGTTCCGCGCGAAGCTGCCTTGTTCCCCGCGTGCAGGCCGATTGCAAGCGGAACGAATTATGTTTTTGTACCAAATATCCCAAACATCGCCAGCGCGCAACGCCAGCAATATGTATGAAAAATTAAGCTATATTCGTGTGCCACCGGGCGGCCTTTATCATACAAACTTAAATTTGGATTTGCGGCAAAGATACTTAACCAAACTGAATATTTCTTTTTTTAATCAAAAGGTACAGTCAATACCTAAATTTTAAATATATTTGCTTTTTTATTGATTTGTGTTTTAAATTATAAAACGAAGATCATTAAGGGATTCAATTTTTTATAGGTAACTTTGACAATTTTGCCCACGTAATGTTTATACATTGTATATAAATACTATTTGTATACTGTTTATAATGAAATATAAAACTAACTAATTAACCATCACGCCGTTTCCCCGCAGAGGTAGGCAGAGAGGACGGACCGCCAAACAACTCGGTCTTGGCACACACTCTTTGTCTCACTCACATTCATACATCGTCTCATACATTCTCTCCTATTATTCTGACTTTTGACATGACCCGACTCAAGTATCTGATTCACTTGATCGTACCATGTCTTCCTCGGGCGTCCCCGACTTCTTCTACCATTCACATTTGCGTCGTATATTCTTCTTACACTACTTTCAAAATTATTTTATTTTATGAAATATAAAATAAAATAAATTAAACATTGTAAAAAAAAGAGTTTATTGGGTTGAAATTCAAGATTTATTTACGAAAAATTAGTGTTTTTTTCTATTTTCTTAGTACAGAAAAAAGATCTCTAAAAAAAATATTTTTTTTATAAAAGCGATGTGTTGAAGTTTTCGCTATTCGAAAACAGCTTAGAATAGACCTTCTCTCCAAATAAGATAAGTGGAATCATTTTTACCTATTGTTACTTAGTACGCGTTATCTGATAGGTACGGATTATCAGTGAACCACCACATTTTCAGGGCAGCGGCCGCCACTGAGTGTAAGACATATATGAGTAATAAAGAGTCCAAAACCGAGATGATCGTAAATATCGTAAAAAAGAAGGCAAAATTAGATCATGTTTAAGTAATGCGATATTGGAATGCCAAAGAAATAAATACACTTAATACTTTCTTATAATATTTTTTTTATATAATTAACTTTAGATGAAGACGAGGTACACAATAGATGCTAGGGGGAGGTATATGATGAGAAAAGTAGATATACAATTTTATAAGAAAAACTTTCTTTTTTATAACTTTTTTGAAGGTAATTCCCATCAGTGAAATATATCATAGAAGAAGCAGTTAACAATAATAGTCTAAACGAAAATATGAAAGAGAACTAGACACAGAAAAAGACAATGGTCGCAACTGGGAAAAAAGAAAAGTATAGTTCGGGTGGAAGGGATGTCTAAATGAGGGTGACTATACAACTCAGAATGAACTCAGCTCAATACCTCCTCTGAAAAGTCATTAAAAGTGATGAAAAAAATATTAAAAAAATGTTAAAAAGGTTACGTTAGGTTAGATTATGGGCTAATCTTCGAAAATAAAATTATTTTAATGACTTCAAAGAGGTGAATAGTTGCTTTGTTTCTGAGTTGTCATGGAAACCTAAATGAGAATTGTGTGAGTAGGAGTCAGCTCTAATGATCTTGTAAAAAAGCAAATACCTAATAGAAAATAGAAGTTCAGAACACGTCCAAATAACAAAGCAAATAATGAGTTCCTGTAAATAATACAACATTGCGATGATTAACAAAATATCAATATTTTTATACAATATAATATTATATAACTAACTTAAAATAACAAAATTTTCAATGAAACAATAAAATTAAGAACATCTGTAAATAACACAGGAATAATAGCTACTTTTGAAAGTTGGTACCTTTACATTTTTGAACTGATTAAAAAAAGGTGAATAAATTAATGATAATACATATAACAGGTTGTAAGGGTTTAAAATATTTCTATAAACATAAATTTAATTACTAAAATACACAATTACAATACTTAGAGAAAGTTTGTCGACGTAGTTTAATAAATTTATATTTAGTTTATAATTTAAAACGCTTATTTTTTGTATTCTTTCTATTGTTTGAGAATGCACGTTTTAGTGAGACCATACAGTTTATGTAGTTTCTTCGTGTGTGGAATGAAGTTAAGTTTGGTGTCAAAAATTAAATCTAAGTTATTAATTTCGGTATCAGATTGAAATTGATGTAATTAATAATTTAAATTGATGTTATTAATGATAACAATACTCTCGAGACATTAACACAAATTAAAGACTTAGGCATCACTTTTCAATAAAATCTTTCATTTGTTAACCATATAACAGAAATCTCTAATAAGGGCTTAACAATGTTGGGATTTATAACTTGACTAACTAGAATTTGTATTAAATTGTTATATTTTGCATACGTTAGAAGTCAACTTAAGTACAATTCTCCCATCTGGAAACCATATTATGATACACATGTACAAGCTGTTGAAAGATTGCAAAACAAATTCTTAAGTTTTCTTAATTTTAAAATGGATGTTCCTGCAATTATGTTAAACTACAACATCATTTTAAATGATAAGTTTGTCGACGTAGTATGTATGCTCAAATTGTTAGACAGAAGAATTTCCACTAACTCGGCATTTCTGTATAAAATTCTAAATGATTTAGTTGATAGTCCGGTATTGCTTGATTTGATAAGCTTCCGCATACCACTACGTCATACTAGAAGTCAGGATTTATTTCAGTGCAGATAATCTGGAACTAACTACCATATGTATTCCTCTTTGCCCAGAATACTAATGGAGGGAAATAATTATACCAAGTCAGTGGACATCTTCAATTTATCTTTAGACAAATACAAAATACTGTTACTGAGGCAGTTCAGATATGTAAAATGAATACTGTAATTTTTATTTATTTTATATATTCAATAATTTTATTATTAAATTATTAAAAAAACAGTTTATTTATAAACAAGTTCTGCTGGTAATTATTATTACGCGAGACAGCTGTTTCGCCTTCTGAGGGCATTATCAAACTGTTTGAAGAATAAAATTATTGAATGTATAAAATAAATAAAAATTAAAATGGAGTTCTACAAATTAAACTTGATAACAATAAATGAATACTGTATATTTCTTTGTAAAAGAAATACATATACACCTTTTATATTTATTTGTAAAAAATATATATATAGTATTTATATTTTATTTAATCACATTGTAATTTGTAAATTTCATCTATAAAAGCCCCGAAAAAGGCCTAAATAAATTGTGTAACTGAAAAGAATCTTTTTTTTTTATTTATTGTAAAAAAATCTCACTGTCGAAATGTTTGGGAGATTATGTTATAAAAATAAATTTATTCTTATTTTTTATAATAATAAAATGATCATAACTTACTAAAATAAAATTAGCGGTTAACAATAAAATAAACAATGAGAAGAGATTTCTTACTTTTCGTTTCACAAGAGCAGCCATTTAAAAATGATAACAAAGTTACTACTGCATCGCTCTTCAACGCGCAGTTCGTGTAGTTTCTAGTATATTTTCTTCAGTATTTTTTTAATTCTTCATTGTGGAAAACACTTAAACAGCTTTATGGAAAAAATAAAAAAACTTCAAGAATATTTTCATATTTCTTTATTGTGGAAAACACTTAAACAGCTTTATGGAAAATATAAAAAAACTCCAAGAATATTTTCATATTTCTTTAAAATAATTATTTCATAATAAGAGAGAAAAAAACATTTCTCCAAAAACAAGAAGGTATTCTAAAACCCCCATTGGTAAATTATTTATTATATTTATACACACATAATAACATTGTCTGATAAGACTGTACAATTTATAAAAACATCGTTTTACAAAAAAACAAATAGGTAAGTTATTACGGAAATAGAATCAACTAGCGCACGGTGAGCGAACCTGCAATTATGTGTCGGCACTCTTGACGTTCCAAAGGTTTAAGTTTAAAGGTTAAAATCTGATGTCGTCAATTTACAAATCTAATCTAAGCCTCAAAAGGGCCAATGAAATTGTTTATCTGCTAAAGAAGGAAGTTAAATATTTGAAAATGTTTGATAATTTCCCACAGGAAACGCTCACAATGTACTTCTATAGTCTAGATCTTAAATTTGGGAGGCGGGAGTGGGTACCATCGGCCCGGGAACCATTTATTGAATAACTAACACTCTGAGTGGTTTTTCACTGGTTGGTGACTTAGAAAGAGTGCCTAGGTTCATTAAGTGAGGTTTGTCCGATTCTTGGTGGTGGATGCATCTGCCCACTAGCTGCGTGTCAGGCCGGATAGGGAGAGACTTGTTGAGGGAGACCTTTTGACCTCTACCGCAGGACTCTCAATCTGAGTGGCGGCTCGTGACTGTTGGGTGTGCTAGAGTGTTAATATTGAAAAATGGCATTATTGTCGTTGTAAACAAAAAAAAAAAATTTTTTTTTTCGAAAATCGGATTTGTATGAAAATTTTCAGAAAATCTGGCAAATAAGGAAATAAAAAAAAACAGATTAAAAAAACATAAAAATGCCATTTTTTCATATTAACACTTTCGCACACCCAAAAGTCACGAGCCGCCACTACTGTCAGGGGGAGGCATGGATTAATACGTCTGTCAGTCTTGAAGACACTGACCCCCAGATTCCTACCAACCCATCATACCTTTCCTTCCCAGAACTTCATCTCCTTTCTTTCCTCAAAAGAACCTCCACATAGCATACCCAAATTTGAAATTATTTTCCTCAGAGTCTCCTATGTGGAGCAAATGTAAAAAAAAACAGAAACAAAAGATACACAAAAGATTTACGTTGTTCACGGTCGGTTTACACAAAATTTTTACAAATTCATACATAAAACACACGTAACAAAGGTCACAATAGCGTGGTGTGATATTGTCACAGTTACAGTCACTGTAACAGTTAAAGTCGCATTTTCAGACTACAGCTACAGCAGTTAAAAGTGACAGCGTGACGATAATGCCAACATGCATTAACTTTATTAACAGAATCTGCAACATTTTGCCACAATTCCTGTAGGGAACCCGCTACAGATGGAGAATATTAAATTCAACGCCCGTCACTTCTTATTGTGGGAATATCAAATGAAACCTGTTGAGAAGTATTGCATTTTTAGTGTGGGAATATTGTATTGGAATAGATTTTGGAAGATTAAAGAGATAATATTAGTAGTCAGTTGTTATATAAAGCTGGTTTAAGAGGAATATAAACGCTAGAAATATTTCGATTCTTGAGTTTTATTAAATCTAAAACCGAGCGCCGTGCACCGTCATATTTCGGTCTGATTTGCACGAGGCAAGTTATTTGAAATAAATACTGTTGCTATGACGTGGTGCTTGCAATACGTAAGAAGCGCCCAGCGAGATCTCCGTTCGCCGATGCTTTTATACATACCTTGTTACCCGGTGGATGAATACCGTCAATTCTATTTTACCAGCAGCGGCCGTGGCGGGAGCGTTGTTGATATTATCGAGAATCCTCAAACTATGGGGAATGCTAATAAAAGTACTTAAATGTTTATAAAATTTGAATTGATTTTATTTATTTACAATCTAAAATTTTTTATGAAAGTGAATTATTAATACATATTATTTTAAATACATATAAATATTAATAAAAATAAACTTGATTCAAGTTAAATATAATATGTATATATGTTAAAAAATGTAACTAATACGAACTTTTATAAAACTAGGTATAGGTATGTACTTTTATCAAATTTACATACACTTTTAAAATACCCAAAATACACATACTCAAATTTCCACATCTAAAATTTTTGTAAAATTCATTTACAAAAATAATTTTTTTGGAAACAAATCAATAAACCAATCTCAGTATTAGAAATGATGACGGAACAACTTACAGCTAGGTTTAAAAATATTCTACATTAGATACATCAGTTTATTGAAACATACACTTAAAAAAAACGGTGAAAATAAATAACTTGCATCTACATATGCTGAATTTATCCTAAAAGAGCATAATTAAAACGAATGCAATATAATATTACAAAACTAGGAATATATACTATTATCAAATTTACGTACACTTTTATCAAATTTCCGCATTTAAAATTTTTGTAAAATTCATTTACAACTAAATTTTTTGCAAATAAATCAACAAACCAATCCCAGTATTAGAAATGATGACGGAACAACTCACAGCTAGGTTTAAAAATATTGTACATTAGATATATCAATTTATGGATACACACACTTAAAAAAACGGTGAAAATAAATAATTTGTATCTACCTATTTTGAATTTATCCTAAAAGAGCATAATTAAAACAAATACAATATATATCGCGGGTTCAAACCCCGGCAAGCAAATCTCAGTATAAGACATTTTCAAGGAACAGCTCACAGCTACATATATTTAAAAAATATTCTTTTAAAATATTAATCCTACCGATAATAAATTTAAGCATTATATTCGTCAACCTAAAATTTCTCAAATGATATAACATTCTGAACATCAAAAGAGTTGAAATCAGGAATAGTTGATGCTGACTCATTTTCGGTATTTATATCATTTTGTAACTCTTTTGATGATTGCGTTATACCGTTATGCGTTATAGACCCGAATAGCCAGATATTTCTCCACCTTCCTCTTCCCAATATTCTTCCCCTCCCCACTTACCTACAGCCTCACAACATACTCCAATTGGGAAAGCCATCACTGGCTTTAGACGGGAGCAGTTGGGACTCTCGTGGAGTATTCATACTAAAAAAATAAACTGAATTTGGGAGGTGGGTATGAGCATCGCCGCCTCGGCAACCATTTATTGGATAACCTCTGTCGTACCCCCAAGTGGTTCGCTACGTTTGATGACTTAGCGGGGGTGTGGTGAGATCTTGGCGGCGGCAGCGGTGGATGCGCCTGCTCACCAGCTGCTTGGCAGGCCAGATCAGGATCCTTTAGGATATTGGCCAGATCAGAAAACATTTTATGCATCTATGTTTTAAATGTAAGAATACCCACTCTTCAAAGCGCGATCGAATCCCGGCATGCGCGTACAAATTTGTGTTATTTTACAATTAATTAATAAAAAATAAAATATTAAATATTTGCGGCCTTATTATATAATATGGTGTAAGACCACTATTCTGAATTGAAACGTTGCTTGAAATGGCTTTAACCGTGTTTGGTGACCAGATACCCTATCTCCTTCCCCTCCCTACTACCTTCAGTCTCACAAAATATCCCAATTAGGGATGCCAAATTTTCACTGGCTCCAGACAGGAGCAGCTGGGACTCTTATGAGGTATTCAAATAAAAAAAAATTAAATAATTAAAATATAATTATAATATATTTAATAATAATAATAAATTTAAATAAATAATAATTTATTTAAATAAATATTTCAATATTTTGTACATGATATTATTATCTAATATATAGATAATAATATCATGTACAAACTACCGAAATTATATTGTTTAATAGTTTTAAACCCGTGAACTCAGAGTTCTGAGCCAACGAGTACCACAGAGGTCGTCATTACCTCTCACAGGTGTTTTCCTTGACAGTGTTCAACAATAGCCTTCTAAATTTGGTTATAAATATTTCATATGCGGTTCGGCGATTAATTTCCCTGTGGTTTCCCCGTGGAGAGACATTCAAGTTTTTCTGCTTAAAAAGAAAAAGGAAACTACAAATTGTGACAAGTAAAACTCAGAAAAGAATAGTTTCTTGCACGATCAGAATAAATATTTTTGGTAACAATGCGGAAGATATATTAATCATTGTATTTGTAGACAACCCTATAACATTCAAGACAAGTGTAAGATTTTATGTACGTTTAAAATGTGAATTTTCATTTATGTACCAGGCCAGATCCTATCCTCAGGCCAATATCTGAAAAAACACAAACTAACCTTCGCTGTTTGAGAACCAAAAATGCTCGCTGTAACGACGAATCCGCTACGTGTCTACGATTATATTGCTAGTTAAAAACTTCGAAAACACAGGCACAGATCCCACGTCCGTTTCTGGCCACGGCTCGCGGCATTATGGTGGAATACAAGCGTTGGCCGCAGATCGTATGAATTAGTACGGTTCTAAAAATTTGACGTAAGCGCCAAAGCGGTTTTTATTTTTTTTGTGCATAATTTTATAAGAACGAAAAAAAGTTAGAACGTAGAAAACGTCAAAAATAGTCTTAGCCATAAAGGGGTATTTTTTAAAAATTGTTACTTACATTCCTTCATAGTAAAGTCATGAAAAAACTTTTTTTTTAGTGGTTTACGCTTATATTTTTTGTTACGTAAATAATAATTTTATTGTTATTCTGTTACGTAGAAAAGGTAGTTAAAGCTTCAATTTATCCGTAGCACATTTTTTTATATTCGTACTGTAAACCGATTCGTTGTAAAGATTAATCTAAATAGTGATTTCACGTATAGCTTCATCTTAATATGATATGTCACAACTTTTGTATTACAAATTGTAATCCGACGTGATAAGACCACAATTGTTGCATAATAACGCATGATTTGTAATTAGTTGAATATAAGAAAACAATTTTTAACATCTCTATTTTTGATATTGACAATTTGTGGTTGAATTCCATTATAATAATATATTTTATTTTATTTATTTGTTTATTTCACGAAAAAACGGTACATTTTTTAGTATTATTTCACCCAACATGCTGCGGGGATATCCCTGTGTTATAAAAGGTGAAGTTAACAGATTGGAATTATAAATAATATGCTTGACAATAATAGTAAATCGATTATATAATTCAGATTAAATATTTTATATATGATATGGCTTGTGGGAAGATATGAATGATGAATATTTATGTATGGGTATTATGATTGAAATGTATTGAATATGTAAGGTTCCATAGCGTTATTTCATGTTTTTGAAGGTAAGAAGTCAGGATTCAGTATTTAGGTTATCACGGTGAAGTTTTTGTTCAAACAGTTTTAAAATTGGTTCTTTAAAAGTTTTAAAAAGTCTTCAACTTTGGAGGTGGGTATGGGTACCGCCACCACGGGAACTATTTATTGGATATCGAACACCTCTGAAATAGGTCACCACAAGTGGTTCGCTATGTTTGGCGATTAACAGAGGTGTCCGGGTTAATTGGGTGAGGTGTGTCTTTCTTGGTGGCGGATGCGTCTGCTCACCAGCTCCGTGGCGGGCCGGATTGGGGGAAGCCAGCTTAGAGAGACCCTTTGACCACTACAGCTACTCTCTCTCAACGCATCGCCTTACACCGCAGTGGGAGGAATGGATTCATACGGCCATCACTCCCCCCTAGATTTCTACCTGTCACTCGTACCCTTTTCCTTCCAGAACTTCCTCTCCTTTTTTCCTTAAAAAGACCCTCCACAAAGGCCCTGAGGATGTTTTTCCTCAGAGCCTCTTGTGTGGAAACAGTGTAAAAAATATATAGTTTCCTGGGCGGCGCTACCTATACCCGCCTCCCAAATTGAAAATTACGCCTGCCAAATGAATTCTGTAAAGATTTTCTATTCGTAATTTCAGGTCCAACATTAGGTTCATCATCTGAATCTATTGAACTGAGTAAACACTTCACCCTTTGGATATGAAAAAATCGAAAAACCTTGAGCGAATTCGGGTAGTTACAACTATATTATTATGTATCTTCCTCCTAAATAATATGTAAATTACAAAAGCCACCAAATTTGGAAAAGTAAATAAACTTTACAAGAAGTATTCAACTCTAAGCCTGGATTCCAAAAGAGATTTTTGAATACACGAAATAAATTCTGTACCTTTTTGGATTAATGTCCGGGTCCGGCATGATCCCTCGGTTTTCTGGGGACCCTACCAATAACCCTGCATATTTTTGTGGTATTTTCTTCCTTCCATCCTTAAAACTAAAAATATTCAGAAAAAGATTTTTCTCGCTATCCGAATTTCAGAATTTTTTGTTTCAATTATTAAAAAAAGTATATTTTTGGAAATTATGAAATACACATAATACATTACAAAAGAATTATACAGAAATAGGTTCTTCACTGAAAATCTGTTGGTAAATTTTCCATTAGTGAGACAGGCACAGCACGCCATTAATTATTAAAGACGAATAAAAAAAATATGAATGTAATGCCAGAAATTTGTAGCATTTACAACTAAAAAATACAGATTCAGTGTTAATAGTAGGTACACATTGTTTTATAAATTACAAAAGTACGAAAAGTAGAAAACAAAAAACAAAAAAAAAAACTAGTGTGCTATAGACCACATGACTGAAGTAAAACTTCACTAACTTATAAAAGAAGAGAGAAAGAAAGAAAATGTGCGCGTGCACTTCTCTCTCTTGCTCCTACAGTGTGATACAGACAATAGGCCTGCACTGTGTCTTAGAGATACGAAACGTAACTGTCTATGAGAGAAAAAGAGAAAGAAAATGTGTGCTTGCACCTCGCTCTCTTGCCCCTACAGTAATATGTAACGTAACTCTCTCTATTTCTATCTTCAGTAACTTATATCTCCCTCTCAACTTCCGTTCATTCGGGTTTGAATCTTGAAATCATACATAAAAATAGCAGCCAATAAAAATATGCGTGAAGTTCTCACGCATACTTAATTCTTAAGGCCATCTTCAGACTGGTACGAATATTTCTAGATGGCCTTAATAGGATAATTAAATTTTGTTGTTGTTTTGCATAATTTTGTATTGAACTCAATTAATATCATATTCTAATTTTATTTTTATAATGTGATATTGTATTGATTATACCACAGGGTCGGACAGATGAAGTGGCCCAACATAGCATGACAAGAGGTATGACATTGCTTAGTGTTCTACCAGCGGATATAGATGTGTTTAAGGTGAAGTTATACGTGAAATCCTATTTAGATACTATTTAGATTAATCTTTATGACGAATTGGCTTACAGTATCAACATCAAAAAATATTCTACGGATAAATTGAAGCTTTTACTAGGTTTCATATGTAACGGAATTACAATAAAATTATTATTTACATAACAAAAAAAAAATAAGCGTAAACCACTAAAAAAAATGTTTTTTCATGACTTAACTATGAAGTAATACAAATTTTTTTATTTATAAAAATACCCCTTTATGGCTAAGACAATTTTTGAGGTTTTCTATGTTCTAACCTTTTTTCACTCTTATAAAATTATGGACAAAATAAATAAAAACCACTTTTTCGCTTACTTGCCTCGCGCAAATAAGACGCTCGATTGCAAATTTTGCAGGCACGAGAATGAAATATTTCTAGCGTTTATATTCCTCTTAATATCACTATAACATGTTTAAAAAAATTATGTATACATATGTATTGTTAGTTGTAAGAAAATTGTGCCATAATTTGACTTACCTCCCTGTCGTACAAAAAAAATAAAAAAAAAACAAAAAAAATATATATTTGTCAACATCTTCAATAAACACCACAAAAAGCTACATAAAATAAATGTTTTTCTTAATTGTCTTTCTTGATTCTTTATTTAACAAAATTTTCTTACTGGAAGTAACGTCTCAAGGAGGAAATCCATGATAGTTTTATTTTGGCTAAAAGTGTACTTACGACACATGTACAAATTGATAAAATGTAAACCGTCGATTTCCAGAAAGTGAATAAATGAATTTAATATTTGAAAATGCAACTAAATCAATATAAAGTTGATCAAAATTTGTACTGGTAATGGTGAACGTAGAATTAAAATGATTTTCAAGAAACCTCTTCTTACCGACATGAAATAATTTGATAATTGGGTAAGTGGTTTTATTAAAATAATCTCTGCTGAAACTCTCTCAATTCTGGCGCATAAAGACTTGCTTTACAGTATGGTTCCTGGAACCACCGCATAGATGAAGAAGTGGGTGGCCGCACACCTCCCACTGAGCTCTGAGCTACAAGTAGTGAAATCCGACCATACCCTGGAGACAGATACTTGGGTAGAGCATCGGGTACAAGGAGTACCTACTTCCTCATTTGCATCTAAGTATAATCGTTACATCACACTATTTCACTGAGAAAAGCAATGTTTTACTGCAATACAGAAGAGAATACTATTCAACGAAATATAGTTCCAAAAAGACTAATCAGATAAATAAGTAAACAATCTACTAGTACATCTAATCACAGTTTCAAAATTGTTACGTTTTACTGTGTGCATCAACAAAAAAAATACACCTCCATGGACGAAATTTCATTTTCATTTTCCTGATGACTCCTATTTTTTGAGGTTATTTTTTATTCTTTAAAACTAAACAAAAAGCAGTGTGTGCAATTAACAAGCGCTAAAAGTGAAACCTTCATAAAACTAAAGTAGACAAGAGTGGGGAGGCTACGAACCACCGCACAGAGAGGAGACCGATTATACACGTATTGGTTTGCCTCTTTTTAGTGTCACTATTTTCGTTTCATCGAGTATCAAATCACAACGGGGCTAAAGAAGCTTTCACTTTTTTTTAAAAAACCTACTTCCTCATATATCACTGGTCACTTTTAAAATGTATATGTAACTTAATTATAAGCACCTGCTGACAAGCCAATTGAATTGGCTTAGCAGGACTTGTTTGTGATAAAAAAAAAAAAAATATACATATATAAAATTTAAAAAAAAAAAAAAAAAAAAAAAAAAACTCAGCCGAGTAATCGCCAAACCCCTCACCCCGAATACCTATTGATTTTTTAATGTTTTAAGATGAAAAAAGTAACCATAAAAATATCAGGAAACACCGGTTAAAGTAAGTCAAGTACATTCTGTAACAACCTGCGTATTCGAGTTAAAGCTGATTTATTTTTTATTTAGTTTTTGACGGTTTTTCAAAAACGATTGATAGGCTATTGTTATTATAGTTAATCCAAATAGGTCGTGCATTTCTCTTCGGATAACACCATTAATGTACAACTTTATTTAAGTGAGACACGCAGAGAAAAATTGGTTCTACTTTTTGACCTACAATTATCGTCCTCCAATGGGAGTCAAAACGCTCAACGTTCTAATGACTAACGGCCGGTAACAACCCAATCCGCTCCCCGCTCACCGTCTCTCGCATGAGTTAACTTTTGATGGTTTTCTTTATACACCGGACACGTTAAATGAATATTCGGTGAACTTATTTTATTTATTTAAAATTAATAAACAGTACCTACAGTGAGCAATTACAGTTTCTTTTGGAGAATCTAGCAACAACATAGAGACATGTAGTCCCTTTAATAAGATGAAGATAAGCACTCGTCAGCAGTTGGTAGTCTCTTTATAGGAGCAGACGTCCGGGGTCCATTGTACCTGATAACGTTTATTGGTTTGTTTGTTTCATTGTCAGATTAGGTGCAGAATCGGATGCGCGTGCTTCGTTCGGTGTTATCTTCAGGTCTGTCGGCTTCTTGATTAGGTGACACGTGCTAATATACTGAGATATTAGTACACAATATTGCATCTAATTGTATACCTCTATGGGTTACACATATTTATTTTTTCATTGATTAACACCATTTTCAGGGGCTTTTACACATAAATAGTAATTATACGTTACATATAGTTAATATTTGTACATAGTCATTAAATGAACTGCTTTTAAAATTACCATAATACAAGCCTCAATACGTATACCATAAATATCGCATAATACCTCAATAGGTATACCATACATACGGCATAGACATACCATTGATTTTAACTTCCCGTTCCCGTTTTAACGCTGTTTTAACCTCCCCATATTTCATGTAAAAACGCATCTATCAGAGATAGTGGTTACAATCAATTTTCAACAGGGGAAGATAATTTTTTAAAAACGAATTTTCGATACTTTTATTTAACAAAAAATGCGATTCATAGATTGGGAAACTCTACATATGGCATTGTTAGGTTAGCCATTTTGGAATAATTCAATCCTTTGGAAAATATTCCTTAACCGCGCTCCAATGAAGTTCAGGTGACCTCTTTAGATCGCCGCGCGATGGGTCGACTGAAAGGAACATAAAGTATTCCTTGGTGCTTTATGGAGGTCGGCGGGGCAAAGATCGCCTTTTCGCAAGCAAATTTTCAAGTATTCCGATGAAAAAGAACCGCGTTGTTTACTGCTCGACTGGAAATACAACTTATCGAGCTTTGTGAATATGTTCACTGAGATAAAACTTCCCTTTTGCAAACAATAACGTTACTTTTGTGCTCAGTTAGCTTAGGTAGATATGATAATTTCTTCTAAATTGTCGATTATTTTAATAATCGAGACATTTCTATTAAATTTTTGAGAAATACAGTTTTTAAAAGAATGGTTTTTCGTAATCGATTAATTATTAACATAGATGTTTTTAATTCTCATGTTCAATATCTTTGAACTTTTGAAGTAAAACGTTCGGTGGCCGGACAATCCAGCATTAACTTAACTGAACATCTTCTTTGAAAAGTCTTTAAAAGTGATTAAAAAAATGTATTAAAAAAATCGTAAAATAGGTTAGGTTATGGCTATTTTTTTTCATAGCTTTTAATGACTTTTAAAAGAGGTGTTGAGTTGAGTTGATTCTGATTTGGCATGGAACCGTTTTTTTGTCATTTTACTTAGCATAATGTGTATTTTTTAATGCAGTGAAAGTTCCGCTAACATTTTTCAAAGGAACAAAATCACAAAGAAACATGATTCGATTATTGCAAGGTAATGCAATCGGCTTTCAAAGCTGACAACATATTGTGCCGATTAAAACAATCACAGATATTGGTGTTGATCAACAATAATTTTAAAGTTCTTCTACAATAAATGACATAAGATCATAATTTACAGTGATGGTTCTAAATAAGAGAATTCATGAAGTAGTTGATTTATCTTCCAAGAGAATTGTTTCACGGAGAGATAACAAAGTTTAACAAATGAATATTGTGAACTCATGTTTCTAGTTAAACAAAGAACGGTCGAAACCCGTGTTTGTATATGTAGTTAATTAAGCCCAGATAAACCAACGAACATTGGCAGTGCAAATAGATTCACCCAATTAACCTGTACCTAGATATGTCGGGAAGGGCTAAACTAAATGTGAACAAGATATTTGTACTTGCCATTCTCAACCTCAAAACGGACAACCTATTTAGAATGTACAATCTCTGATTGTTGACATGATTTTACATATTTAGTACGAACATCTTCCCAATCTTGTCGCAAATAAGCCTATATCTTTAATTTCTTAGGGTTATGTTCATTCGATCCAAGACTCAAGGTCAGGAAATACTAAAATCATGTGAATATGTTATAATAAAACAAATAGAAAACTTATTTCCAGTTTAATTTATTTGATAGTAAACTGGTTTTAGCTTATTAAAGCCATCTTCAGACTGGTACAAATTATTCTTAAAATACATAATATATGGGGGATTTTATTCAAATAAAATAACATAAAATTTTACTTTTATAAAATACTTGTAGACCACCCCTCTCCCGTACATTATGAATATAAACCTTAGGTTAAACCAAAATTGCATGATTTTGAATAGTTTTTATTTTTGGAACTGACAATTATTCATGATTGAATTCCTTTATAATACAACATTATAATAAAACAAATATGAAACTTATTTCTTCTTTAGTTTATTTGACCGTAACCGGTTTCAGCTTGTTAAAGCCATCTTCAGGCTTGTACAAATTATTCTTAAAATTAGATCTCGTAGAAATATTTTACAAGCTTTAATTAAATACTGCGAGAACATGTTTGCCTTTAAAATGACGGGTATTTTTTGATTAGTCTTTTCATAAGCTCAGAAAAAAATAAAGTATCAGGCCTTTAAAAAGTACTTTAAAGTTCTAAATCTCCTACTTACAAACCCATTTTCGGTTACGGTGGTATTGTATAAGTGGAAAATTAAATTCTTTAAAAAATGATGACAGAACATTTAAATATGTTTGCATGAGCTTCGCAACATAGAATAAAACACGCTTTTTGACGATGTTTTTTCATAAATTATAAATAAAAAAAAGGCTGGTGATAATCATTAATTTAAACCTTATATCCGTGTACACAAAGAGTGTTATTGTTAGCTGCCTGCTCCCGAATTTTACTTGACGTGGTGCATCATCAAGGGGGAGTCTGGTCCAACCGATCAAAAATTCGAATTTTTTGCCTAAAAATCTTCTTATACATGTGAAAAATACATTCCCAAAGTTATAGCATCAAATTCGTTATAGTTAGAAGCGGTGCGCGCTAAGCAGGCAGAACTGAGAACGAAGCGGCCCGTTTTTCACTTGTAACGTTTGTTACATTGTTCGTAACGTTGGAATCGCGTCTCGTCGAATTTTCATTTTATTCACTTCATTCAAAGTTTAAATTAAAGAAAATTAAAATTATACGCGAATTAATCTCGAATTATGAAAAATTATAGAACAAAGTTATTGTAAAATTAGCGCCAATTTTTTTCGTCAATTTTCATTGTATGTAAACCATTTTTGCAATCAACAACTTTTTTTGCAAACTGTGGTTCATGCGCTTTCTACAATCATACTATAACGATTTATTTTTGAATCTCACGTTTCAGACAATGTTCAAAGACGCCGCCAGGATTCCAACCGATTTGGTGAGACAAATAAAATTTTCAATTGTGTTTTTTCTTGTTTAAATGTACCTTTACGTATAACAAAAGTTTCGTGAATGAAAATAAATTTTATCTTTGAATAAACCGCAGTAAAAAAAAAACGGCTTGACCAGACTCCTCCCTTGTGTTATGCGTCGTGCGTTTTTAAATACGCTAGTAACACAATTCTTAAATAGTTAGACTGAATTATAAAGAGGTTGACCTTTCTTCACCCCTGTCTGAGAAACGGCAGATTGTGAAGATTTGTCAGATTGGGCCGGTGAATGGAGCTGATGGTAACTTGCTCCTGATATTAAATCTCTCAGCTCGTTTTCTGAGAATCTCTATTTAATGGCGGAAAGCCAAAGAAGTTATCATTTATCTTTATCTTTTAGATTTCTTTCATGCTTGAAAAATTATTAAATAAATGACAATTTGTGCGCATAGAGAAAAGGTCATTTGGAAAGAATAACAATATACAGTAAAAAAATAACCTAACCGTTTGTCGTGTTTAATGAAAACACTGATTCGTTTTTCTTTATTCAGTTAAAGCAGATACATTATTTTATCATTTTGAAATAATCAGTGTTTTCTTTCAGTATGTGCGGGTTAGCAGATATGTGATGTTCTCTTAAAACTTATTGATTACTTTGCGTTTTCACCACCTTTGCATTCTTTCACACACAATGATTGTGCTAAAAGAAGATAAATATCATAAACGGATACCTAAAATTCGTATATCATAGAACTTAGTCGTTCTTGAATTGTTTATTGAATAATTATTATTTTCAATTTTATTTGAAAAACATTTTTTTTGAAGATTTTACGCTTAAATGTAATATGTCATTGAAGAAGAAGATGATAATATTTAATCTAAGCCAAACATGATTCAGAACAATACACATAAAAAAAGGTAAAAATTTATAATATATAATATAGTATAAAATAGGATATGTTTATCCGAGACACTATCTAGGTTACAAATAAATTCGTTAGAACTTTCAAATCATTTAAAAAGAATGCAGCTATAATATATCACTGAAGAAGAAGATGATAATAATAAATCTATACAAGACATAAAAAAGAACAAGACACATAAAAAAGGTAAAAATATAAATATGACAGTTTATCCACGACACTATCTAAGTTACAAATAAATTCGTTAGAACTTTGAAATTATTAAAATAGATAGCAGCCAAAAAACGAAGAACATTAGTTGTAGATAGTATGGATAGGTAATTCTAAATTTGAAATACAAGATCGACAAAAATGACGTAAAAGCCATTGACGACATTATATAATTATGTCGTTAATGGCTTGCCTTATCTTTTTATTTTTGTGGGTTATGTTCTGTTTCATGTTTCGTTTGGTTTTATTTTCTTTTTAAATGATACCTATTATTATTTTACTGGTTGTGTTTTAGCCACGAACTAAACAGTTACTAAAAAGTAGAGATAAATAATAATAGAGCTAAACAGTTAGTCGCTCTATTACGGGGGTCATCATTAATAAAAATAAATATACATTTTTCGACAATACACATGTTACACACAATTAGATAAATTTAGATGTTAAGTGAGCTTAACGTGCATGTAGTATCAAAAAGTCCTCAACAGTTAGTTAAGGGCATCAAACAGCAGCGTCATAAAAAAGCGCACAGCGTGTTCTTTATGGTACAAGTGATAGAATAGTGTTCATAAAATCCCGACGAAGCTCGGGAAAACGGCGATCATCGTTTATAACTACTTTTAACTTCGCTCGTTATTGTTTGAACGCAAATTTGCAGAATGCAATCTTAGCCGTTCTGGCGGAAGTCATGGCGGGGTACTTCCGTTTTATTTCCGGTAGTAAAATGTTGGTTGTTCAACTTAAATATCAAAAGCCAAACATTCGTCCAATGACAGACAGAAAATAAGATAAGTTCTACTTTTTGGTATTTCTTGAATATTAGATAACTATTTCTAGATAAGTTGTTTTTCAATAGTTTTTTTATACAACGTAAATTTATTCCATACTTTTTTTTATAATTCACTACCGCATACGAAATGTAGGGGAGCAGGGGTTAATGGGAGCCAGCGGATAATGGGAGCGGTGCGACTAGAGAAAAAACTAGCTCGTATTCACTCGGTTGCCACTCGGGCGCCTTCGTCACACTGCGGCCGTGTTTCCCTGCCGCGCTAGGCTCGCCAGTGACACGCAGTGTCACATATCACCACGGACGCTTGTCGATTTTTTGCCCCGCGCTTATAAAAAATACGAAATTTCAATGGCCAGATAAGTGTGAAGTTATATGTTTGTTACAATCAAACCTGTTTCATTTTGTAGATAATGTTATCAATTTTGAGTATCTGTGCCTCTCTCACCTATCCCTGTCACTCACAAGCTTTTTTTAAACTAACTTAACTTCATGCAGGTACAGAAGTAATTATGTATTCATAATTGGAATAGATTTAGATAAGTCAAACAAAAAGATTAACAAATGTATATTGTGGACTAGAAATTTTCAAAGACAAAGCCCTCCTTTATCTTTTTAGATTTGCTCCCGCGTCTGAGTATAGCTTTACCGATTCCAGGCAATTTCAGATCCTTAGCTGTGCCCTTTGTGTAGTATCTCTGTTTATTTTTCCAAGCCAAGGACGCCATAATAGGCATACGAGGATTTTAATATCACAAGAGTCTTGCTTCTTGGTTGTCCAATACGTATTTAAGTTTAATAAAAGTTATTGTGTTTGTTGTGAAGGAGTTTTATTACAACCAGAATAATCACAACATTAGGAATCCATAACAAAATATTACACAACACAGTGCCAAATCAACACACTTTTGAAAAGAGAGGAGAAAAAGGCATGAAAAGCGTTAAATAGGTTATACGGAGAGAAATGGATGTGAGTATGTAAATCAAATAAGCATCACACTTTACTTACAGGTTTATTAAACAATTGTCCAAACACCATAATTTCCATTTTGAACAATATTAGTTATCGGAAAGTGGGTAGCGAAAACGAAGCAATTCGCGAGCCGTCAGATCTGCGGCAATCGGGAACAGAATAAATCTTATTTTTGTTCCACACCTGTAGCTGAGGTAGAAGAGTCCGTGGCTGCTATTGGCGTACGAATAGCCAATATGAAGTAATCGCGTATCGAATTTGCTGGGTTGTTCGTTAGCCACAGTTACGTTAGGTTAGCTTAGTTTTTTATAGCACAAAAATGGGAATAACAAAATGATGGTAACCGGACAACTCACCACAGTGTCAAAACGACTCCATTTTGAAAAGTGATATAAAAACATGAAAACTGTTGGAAAAAAACTAGGCTAAATAGGTTACGTTAGGTTAGATTAGTTTTTATAGCACAACAATAGGAATCCATAAAAAAATAATGGTAAGCAAACAATTCGGACGGCCGTTGTAGTCCAGCGATAAGGCTCTTGACTCGCAATCTGAAGGTCGCGGGATCGAATCCCGGCGTGGCAAATAAATTTTATTTGATTAATTTGTGTTATTTCACAATTTATTCATTAAAAATAATATGTAGGTAGTAAATTTGCGGCAAGTTCCAGAGTGTAAGATACTCTCAGTATCACCCTGGTGTAAGACCACCATTCAGAATTGAAACGTTGCTTGGAATGGCTTTAGCCATGTTTTGTGACCAGATCTGCATATCCAGATACTTCCCCACCTTCCTCTTCCCTATCTCCTTCCCCTCCCCATTACCTTCAGCCTCACAACATACCCCAATTGGGGATGCTATAGACTCTTGTGCGGTATTCATATAAAAAAAATTCAACACAGTATCAAATCAATACACTTTTGAAAAATGATTCAAATCAGTCGCGTGATGAATAAAACCAGGTTAAATTGGTTAAGTTAGGTTAGTATTTATAGCTTTTAAAGGTGTGTTGGTTGATTTGTCGCGTGTTGAATTGTCATGGAACCCAACATGATGACCATGATTTCTTGTTCACAAATAATGTTAAAACGCACCAACCTTGCGTATTCCATGTCAATGTTTGTGCCTTCTAGGTTTTACGGGTCGCAGTACGTTAACCGTACCTGAAACCAACAGAATTATTTACTACTGGTTTCAAATACTTGCATTATATTTATTTGCTTCGTAAAAGGGATGGAAATAAAATGAAGAAATAAAATGGTAGAAATGAGAACGAGTGCCTATACAGATAAAGTGTACACAATGCACACGTGGGTAAGTTTATGCATTTTTTAAAAACATTATTCTGCATGATATTTGTTTCATGTTATGTTTATTATTTTTTTAATTTTTAATTTAGTTGACAGAATATGCTGGTCCTTAATAACCCCTCTAGGCTAATTTGTTCAGTTTTCGGAACAACGTTCCGAAAATCGTTGTGTCTCCCTTACCATAGAAACAATTAAAAAAAAAAAAAAATTTATCGTTAAAATTTATCTGTGACAGTTTCCATTGATGAACTTTTTTTCTTCTAAAATTATTCACAAAATAAATAAAAATCCGATGCCGTTTTCCAAGCTATTTCCTTGCTTATATTTTTGACGATGCAAGCACACTAAGAAAACAAACATTTTTGGCTTGTGGCTTCATCTTAATTAATTTGAAATTGTCTTCAGTCCTCACAACAAGGTTAGGCTATCTTTTCCACTCAACTGTACGTATATTTTTTTATTAACAGACTTGTAATGTTGTAATATGCAATAGCGAATATCTTCAAGAACACGGAATGAAAAATTTGCATTATACATATTTTTTAAAAACAATTGAAACAACTGAATGATATGTAACGAAATGATATTATAATATTATTTTTTTTTAAATCATTGACTGTATGGGGTTGCCGATTCTTCAATAGTGACCGGGTGGGGACATTTTTTTTGTTTAAAAGACAGACAAACATTCCCGGGTTACGAATAACCCAACAATATTTGAAAATCTCCTACTACCACCACAGAAAGCCGAAAATGTTGCTTGTGTTGTGATAGAGTACTTAGCCAGCCGAGGAATCGAACACGCGATGCTCAATTGGGATCCAAGCGCTATGCCCACTCAACCACTGACCGGTCGAAGTTCCCCTCATAGTTTCCCTGTCTTTACACCTGTACAGACAGGGATTCTCTTTTAAAGTGTCGCATAAAAATTAATCAAACACATTTTCCTCTTCTTTCATATTGTTTGATATTTCTTGGAAGATCTTCCCGCTTTATAAGTATGGTAATGAGTTCTGTGATTTCGACTTCTTTCGAAAGGGAAGTTTTATTTTTTTTTTTCTTGTAGAACGATTTTGTTCGTGATGAGGTTTTTGTATAAATTCTAAACTTCGTTGGCCGATAAACATTTTGAAAAGAAAAATTATTTCCTACATTTAGGTAAACTTTTATTGTACATACCTTTCTCAGTAACAATATTTTATGTTGGTTTAAAGATAAATTGAAGATGCCCGCTGACTTGGTATAATTGTTTCCTTCCATTAATATTCTGGGCAAAGAGGAATCCATACGGTAGTTAGTCCCAGAATTTCTGCACTGAAATAAATCCTGACTTCTAATATTACGTGGCGGAATCCAGAAGCTTATCAATTCAAGCAATATCGGTAAATCATTTAGGTTTTTTTTCATTTAGAATTTCTTATATGAATAACGCACAAGCAGTCCCAACTGCTCCCTTCTGAAGCCAGTGAGACTATGGCATCCCAATTGGGGTATGTTTTGAGGCTGAAGGTAGTGAAGGTAAGGATATAGGGAAGAGGAAGGTGGGGAAGTACCTGGCTATTAAGATCTGGTCACCAAACACGGCTAAAGCCATTTCAAGCAACATTTCAATTCTGAATGGAGGTCTTACACCAGGGCGATACTGAGAGTATTTTAAGTGAATTCATTGTGAAATAACACAAATTAAACAACTAAAATTTAATGCGCATGCCTGTGTTTGTAACCGCGAACTCCGGATTGCGAGTGGAGGGCCTTACCCCTCGACCACAAAAGCCGTCAATATATGTTTCGTCTTAAAATTATTCTGTTTCTTCCTTGGTTTCTTCAAAAGGCATCTGTACCATAAATAACAAATTAAATCTCTTACGAATTCGGCCTTGGTATTGCACCCCCTGACCAAAAAAAAACGAATTTACTGTGAGAGTCCTTTATACATATACATTATACATTGATTAAAAAAATACGTTGATTCTGAAAAATAAATTAAAAATTAATTTGTTCGCGCCGCTTATAGGTAATAACTTGGCGAGTTATTTTTGTGTTTATTTGGATTTAAATACTATTTACTTCCTATAGCAATGATTATCTCCCATATTGAGATAATATGGGAGATAATCATCGCCATTGCCCCGCTCCCCGCATTGATTCCGCCCTGTCCTCAACTCCTATCAACTCGCGAGAAGGTTTGACAGTCGCCGCGGCGGGACGAATCCTAATTAAAACTATCGTAATATTGTTCGCATCGCATTCGTGTAAAACATAACAATTCAGTGTCAGACCAGATGGTGATCGCATCGCGCAAAACCATCACAGATGAACCTGCTTGCTGCGAATTTCCGTAAGTGTTTCCTACCTATCCATATTATTGTCATTGTATTTACACTTGCCAAATATCATAATCCCTTGAGTGGGAACAATATTTTTTTGATATTCTTTATCTTTCGTTTGTCTTTTTGGTTAAAAAAATACAACCCCCAAAATTGTACAATTTAGGTGTCATTTGTAAAATTTGATTGTAGGCACCATCATAATTCAGGAGGTGGAAATCCACTTAACAAAAAGTAGGTACGCCTCAAAAACACCGAGGGGATAAATTTATAGCCGCAATTTTCCCCCCAATATTTCTCTAATATTTTCGATTGGTATTGTCATCCAGTCATAATTTCCATTTATGCGTGAGATACAGATATCAAAACAAATATTCATCAACGATGCTAAGTAAAAAAGCTTATTTTATCTTTCTGGGTTCGGTACAAGTACACGTATTATTTCTTTATCCCTTTTTGTAGGGTGTCTTTGTTCCTTGATTTGTGAATTTGTAGAATTTATTCGCGAATTGTTCAATGAAGCTAAAGGGTGAGTAACGCCACCACTCGGTATTTTGTGGGAAATGAGAGTAAGGACCGCACTGCGCTGACTGCGCATTGCCGGGTGACTCGGGCGTGAAATTTTCGAAACTTTTGGTAGCCTGTTGCATTCTGTCTTGAAGTTCCTTCATAGGAAGCATTATCATAAGGAAACATTCGGTAGCATAAATGTTAATTCGACCCTTTATTATCTTATAATGTGTGAGATGAGCTAGGTGGAACATGCATGATTGTTTTTAGTTTAGGTGAAGGATTGAAGTTTCGAATAACCGATTGATTTCTTAATCTTCCGCATGGTCGTCAAAGTCTATAAGAGATAAACTGATTATAGATTACTGCCTACCGATAAGAGGTCTACCGCCGTAAATCTCACCAAACATGCGTTAACACCGGACTATCTGTGTCCATAGTATTTTTCGACATAATTTACATTTTGGAAGGCGGTTATGGGTACCGCCGCCCAGGGAACAATTTATTGGATAACCAACACCTCTTTCATAGGTCACCCCGAGTTGTTCGCTATGTTTGGTGACTTAGCATGTGTGCCCGGGTTCATGGGGTGAGGTTTGTCAAGGTCTTGGCGGATGATGTGTCTGTTCACCTATTGCGTTGTGGGCCGGATCGAGAGAGACTGGTTGAGGAGTTCTTTTGACCTCTTCAGAAAGAATCCCTCGACCTTAGACTTGCACCACAGTTTGAAGGGATGGATTCATTTGTTCGCCACTCCTGGATACACTGACCCCCAAATTCCTTCCCACCCCTCATACCTTACTAGCTCCTTTCCAGAAATTTCCCTTCTTCCTTTCCTTAAAAAACCCCTTCACAGCATCCCCTACAAGGACATAGGCCCTGTGGGAAATCATTTGCAATGCAAACCATCTCATACCATAAATCCAATTCAGTTTTTCAAATTCCATTTCTAAAGGTGTGCATTGGTACCGATCCTTTGTAATGTATACAAATTTCCGTAAAAAACTATTAATACTAACAAATATATAATAATACTATAAAACAACATATCGTTATAAGTGGAAAAAGTATAGAAAACACAACCATTGTTGAGCTAGGAGTTTATGTCTAAATGAAGTCTCCTCGACGACTCCAAATCTTATTGCAAGAGACACAACAAAAAGACCGAAAACAACGAAGTAACAAATCCGTAAAAGTTGTAACCAAATACAACCCTGTAAAGAGTAGTGAGCAGTGAGCAGGGGTGTATTGCGATTGATGGCGAAATATTAACACATAAAAGTGTCACAGTTAGCGGTACGATTCCCTGCTGGTGTGTAGAAGTAATTTGTGATGTGGATAAGTGTGGGCGAGTGTGGGAACGTGTATACACGTGGCTTTATGCACGTGTGGGCCCATATACCCACGTGTAGCCACGCGTATGTGTGCAGGCCTCTTCCCCGGGATATATGAGCAGGAAAAGTGGATGCCCGCTTTTGTTCCCCGTAAATTGAGAGAAATTTTGAACGCGGAAGCTTTTTGGGTCGGCAAATAAAGGCAGCGGAAAGCTTTGTGTATTATTTAGTACAATATAAAACTATTAACTTATTCAGGTGGAGTTGTTTGGGAGTTTAGATTTGGAAATTGCGAGCAATGCACCGTGGCGTTTTGGTTTAATGGATTTTCCAGTGCTTTAATTATTTGTCTTAAATTTAGCAGCAGGAAAACAGAGATAAATTAAGTAAATATTCATAAAGCTCATTTCTACGTTTTGCATACGGTGTTCTATCAGGTTGACTATCAGCACGGCAATCTTTATACTACTGACTGCATCCTGTATGAATACATTGACGAAATTGTAGGGGAATTGTGCTCAAGACTACATACTTTTAGTTTGGAGGAAAATATTTGGTTATTCAAAGGTAATAAAAAATAAATCTAAGGGTACATATTAAAAACGTTTACTTAAAAAGCACACCAAATTATCTTGACGCTAAAGAAAATTACATACTTCAAATTAAATTTAAAAAACACCGATCATGTCCAAGTGGGTAAGTAGACAGTAGACACACATCAGTTTAAGTTGACATATCTATTTATCGGCGCATAATTCTTCCCTTTTTTACTATGTCATCTTAAGCCATTGATACATTTCTATGTCTTAAGCCGACGGTTGGTATGTCATCTTACCCTGCGAGATAATATTTATATTTGCCACCTTTTGTGACTATAAACTTTGAGGTTACTTAAATCATTCCTCGATATTCATAGCCCATAATAATCACAGTTCATAACAATGTAGTCAATACAATTAAAAACATACCTGATTCAAATTTATCGGCAGAAACACTTTCACAACAAAAATATTTTTGAGTCACAAAATCACAAAGTTGCCCACCACAATCAAACAACGCGATCGGGCGGTCACTAAGGTTTTGAGCGGTGACGCCATCTATGAACCGGTATGTAAACGACATCTTGGGACTTGTGGCGCGTATAGTTTCACAGATGTCATCTTTCACTGTGTCATCTTACCTATGTATGTCATCTTAAGCACAATTCCCCTACTCGAATCCTTCGTACTCAATAAATAATATTTCATTATGTCATATAAGTTCAATTGTTTGTCCCTTGCGCGTTTCTAAACCAATTATCCGATTGCGATGAAACTTTGGGGATTTGATGTGCGCATGCCCGCGATGGTTTCTATGTATAATAGTGAGCTCAATTATTACCTATACTTTGCTTCCGATTGCGATAAACTTTGGTGAGTTGTTGTACGCATGCAAGCGAAGGTTTTTGTATATACTGGTGAGCTTCGGCAATATGAAATTTGAATAAAAAAATTGCAATAACTTGCGCGAGTTGTTTGAAAAATTTGTGTATTTAGTATAGTTTAGCTTCACGGAGGGAAGGATGGATGGGTAGGGGAATCCAGGAGGGGGAGGGGAAGACGGAAGGTGAAGGGTGCATGGGAGGGTTAGGGGAGGCGGAAGGAGGATAGGGACGAATGGGAAAGGACACGCAGGTGGCATAGCAACGCACACCGGGAACTCACTAGTTATGTTATAAAAGTTAAATGTTATGTGGTGTCGACTAAGAATGATAATATTTTACATTGTAAATAATTTGAATATTAGAGTGTATCGTGAACACCTTACTAGAAGAACCTGTGCTGAGGTTCATGTGTTTTTTATATTATAGTACCTATTGATTGCATTACTATGTTACAATCAGTTTAGTTTCAGTGCCGGCAACCCGGTCGTTTATTTTTTTTCATTTATTCATATAGTTTTTTTTACCCACCTCACTAGACAAAGTATGTTCCGAGGTAGGTATTTAACATTTTATGTTTATTAAAAAGGATATGAATCAAAGTAGACATTTATATAAAAAAATAAAAAGGTAATATATAAAGTTAAAAATATGAAGATAAAAAATACTATGAATATATATGCCTATATTTAAACATACACGAACATGCATACATGCACATTTTCTTATTCATATATATGTATACTCACATATGCACATGTATACACACATACACTTATACATGCGTACACACATACATGCATACATACACATAACACATACATATACAAACATTCATACATGCATAATGTTGTTATATTAAATATTTACATATAAATTTTGTTTTTGTTTTTGTTTTTGTTATTTGACATATTTCCGTAAAAAGATTGCACACGTTAGAATGTAGTGTAATGAAAAAGATAATAAGATATAGATAATAATATTATAATTAATGAATGTGTCATTGTTTTATGCTTGATTTAGTGAAACTAACACAGATACAACATTAAGTTATGAGAAAATTCTACACCTTCTGTTTTTATATAGACTGAAATATTACGTTTGATTAAATGTATTGGTGTATTCTGTGTGGAATGCTTCACTGATGCATGCATGTGATTATTTACAAGTATGTGGTGTATTTTAATGGGATATTGGGTGTGGTTCTTTGAGGACCTTATTTATTATTGTTGATTTGGAGTGTAAGGGCATGTAATCGTTTCAGATAATTAATTATGTTTTACTTATTATATATATTGTTTCATTGATGTTTTATGTATTTTAACTGTTATTTATTATATATATATAAATAGAAAACAAAGCTTGATATAGGAGCTGCTGTCTATAAACGAAACTCGATGTCCCGAAACCATTCTGCAAGAGACGGAACAAAACTGAAAACATCGAAGAAACAAATCTTTTAACGTTATAACGAAAACAACTCTGTAAAGAGCAGTGAGGAGGGGTGTATGCTTTGTTTGAGTATTTTTTCTTTGTGTGTTATGTCTCCACATTACCATTATAATGGCTTATTGCTGGAATAAAATAAACATCAAAAATGCATTTATCTACTAAATTATGCTAAATATTTTCAGCATAGTGTTTTTGATTGGAAGAATTTTACGAAATTCGGGAGTCATAAATTTTACATGATCGAAAATCAAAATATTTCTTTTACAATCCGTTAGGCAGAAAATTATACGTACATACATATCAAGAAATTTAAATATCCCCTACCAAGTAAGTACTATTACAGCACCTAATATATTTATAGTTGTCGTTTTTAAATGAAATCAATAATGCGAACCTTGAATTGTGTACAAACATTTCGCAGACTAAAATAATTAAAATGAAATCACGTCGTCCTGCTGCAACCAAAGGGTGACAATTTATTGCATCGCTATACGAAAAATAACACGCAGAAAACCCCTTTTTACACAACATTAATTCAATGGAATGATACATTTGTAATTAAAAATGAAAGGGGAGCTGTTCGATTAAAAAGAGAAAGAGAAGCGTTTTGGATAAATAGCCATAATACTTGAGGGTGACTTTGAATAAAGCAGTTAGCACGTAGAGGCAAAAATATCTGGCAGAAGTATAGGGCTATCCAAGTGATAAAAACTAACATGTTAACACTGACAAAAGAGCATTTACAAGACAATGCAAGAATATAAATGTGGCAAGTGTGTGCAAAAATTGTGATAAGAATTCATCGTATTAAATACATTATTTTTCAGGGGAGAAACGGTCTGATAATATGAGACCAGCATTATAAAAACGGGTCACTGAAAGGGAGTGTTTCACTATTAGAGGAAGACACCACCACCATAGTCGCTCTAGATCTTGTTAGTAGGGAGCAGTTGGACTACTGTAAGTTATTCTCATACAAAATAATTAGATTAGAAAGCTAATCACAAATAAGAAAACTGCAAAATTTTAAAGAAAACAAGATTTTTTTTGGGAAAAATATCGAAACTGATATGATTTGAGATTTTCAAGCCGAAAACATTATATTGATTTATTTTTGGGGTATTATGCAAAACGCATGTTACGCTATTTTATTCTTTAGCCAACGTTCCGGAAAGGATTAGTGTCAAAAACGATGGTTAATGTAAGAGCAACAGGGCATGATACCCAAAAACTATTGAAACTGCTTAATTTAGAGTGAAGTCGGGGAAAGAAAAAATTCTCAACCAGTCTTATCCTCTGTCGTTACCCTAGCAGCATACCATTTGCTTTACTACGTTTCCAATATAATGAAATAGTCTTATAGGCTCAGGGAGTATAGGAATAAAAGATGTTTATAAAAATATTTGTAGATTATTGTGAGAGTAAAAAGGTATTAAAAATTCACTAGTACGGGTATGAATATACTTAAGCCCCCCAATAAGACATTGCGTGCCATCAAACGGATTCCTCCATCAGATTCATCTATCAAGTTGTCAATTTGAAATGACTTAAATACCTCCTTGTTTCCCTGCAGCGTAAAGGGAAATCCATTCTATACGTAATGTAAAAGGAAATAACAATATTTAAATCGAGTGGGGAAGCCATAAGGTCCCTGAAGTGCTCTCGGGCAGGAGGAAAATACTGAAATCCGTGGTGCTAGCCCCACAGGCCCGGATTTGCTATACAGCTAATGGGGCTTAAGCACAGGGCCCCTAAGTTCAAAAATATTTGAAAAAAAACACTAGCATATTATATCTATACAACGTACACCACACAGCGGAACTTGCTGCCTTCGGATCAAGGTGCACAATTTTCTTTGTACATATTTTACATCACTGCATGGAAAATTGAAGGATTTTATTTTGTTACTAGTGAGTTCCCGGCATGCGTTGCTATGCCACTAATAAAGAAATTGTTTCTCCCTGCGTGCCTTTTCCATCGTCCCGTTCCCCTTCCGTCTCTCTTTCCCCTTCCATGTTCCCTTCCTCTCACGCGTTCCCCCTCCACCTTCCCCGCCTTCCCTCTCCACTCTTCCGCAAACCAGCCTGCCGCGATCCCCTCCCCTCTCCCGCGTTCAATATATTCAGTCCCGGTACATTCAGATTTTCAAACAGCACGCATGCCACCTATTGCAATTTTTTATTTTTTACATGTTACAAACATTCATTTTTGTATATTATAAAAACAATCAATCAATCAAAACATAGGTACCTATTTAAAGTAATGTAATTGACATTAAAATCAAAGTACCTATTCGATTTTGATTAGTACCATAAGTGAGTACTTCGATTAGTTAATTTAAAAAGTTTATCCGAATATTGAATTTTGAATGAACCATCGAAGTTTGAAAGTTATTTTAAAATTGTGACATTTTTTAAGAGTTTTTGTAATGATTAAAAAAACTTTTCAGATGTAGTATGTATTCAGATGTGATTGTAATAATCCAGAAACCTTCGCAAGCGTGGACAAAAGGTATTTTGAAAGTTTGAAACTTTTCCCATGCTTAATATAGTAACGCATAGCGGATATACATACATACAAACATTTTTTGATTTTTATATACATAGATATCCTGCCAATTTCTACATTTTTCGAGTATTTTTTGTTGTTGTTTTTTTATGGAATATCGCGCAACAGTCCCAATTGCTCGCAGCCGGTGTTGGCACCTTGGATTCCTCAAATGGAGCCCGTTTTGTGGAACGGGAAGGGAAGGAAACCGTAGATTAACCGAAAAGTGCCTGGGGCATCTGGCCAACAATCAAGAAACGTTTCAATTATTTGAGGCAATAATTATTAGCCTGAAACACTCATCATCGCAGTATACAAAATTTGGGTAATGACTATAAAGATGTTGTTGACATATTTAACACATCATTCACTAAATATAAACAAGCCATAGTAGAATTTACATCAGAAAGAAGAACTACACATTTCATTTATCCAACTGCATAGCTCTGCTTCGAATTATTTCACATGTATTGCACTTTTCCCAGTTTACAGTTTTTCCATCTTGCAGTGTGGAGTATTTTGTTTTTATTTCAATTTGTTTTTTACTCTATTTTTGTTTTAGATTTGATTATGATTTTGATTTTGATATTGATATTTATTCTTATTCTGATGTTGATTTTGATTTTGTTTTTGTTTTGTTTATGATTTTGTTACGCACATTTAGATTTAGATGTTCTTTGTTTAAAAAAATGCATGTAAAAGCCCAGCCGGGCGTGAAATTCCAAATAAATAAATAATTCTAAATTGAAAAAATCTCCCGAGAAAAGATACATGTCGCCGACGGGACACGAACCCGCGTCCTTCTGATATCAGGTCAAATGCTTTACTATTGAGCTACGTCGGCCTATGGTAGAGCTATGACCGGATATCAGAAGGACGCGGGTTCGTGTCCCGTCGGCGGCATGTATCTTTTCTCGGTATATTTTTTCAATGTAGATGAGTGTTTCAGGCTAATAATTATTGCTTATAATACAGTTTGTCAAATAAGAGTAGAAAACATAGGAGGGCGGCACTGTTGGCACTACTTAAAAAAATCTCATGGTGAAATTGTAAAGCTGTGTAACCTACATTTTTATAAAAAAAATAAAAAGACATTAAAGTGAAAAATTTTTTTTTTCATTGCAATACATCAAGTTTATGTCATTAAGTCGGTACATTAACAACAGCGCTTCTTCTTGGTTTTAAGTTTTTTTCTTTAAAATAATATAATAATGCACACGTGTGAACTTTCAGAATATCTGATAATAATTCTACATACTATTCCAAATGTTCCGAGTACTGATTTCCAAGAAGTATGAAATATTTTAATTCATAAACGCAATAAAAAATCTAGTTCACAGTGTTTTGTTGTTCTATATCAAATACTTAAATTCATTTAGCACTTTAAATTTTGTCATTTTTCTTTACTTCACGTATAGCCTCTTTTACTCTCAATTTTGACGTGTGTGTCACCTTTTACTAAGTATTTCGATGCATTTTTTGTCTACGCGCTCTTTTGTCTGTGGTCATCTGATAGCTTTATCTTTTTCATGTTAAATATTCTGTATTTCATCTTTTGCTAACTCTTTCTCCAAATTAAAGCCTCAATGCTCAGATTAGAATCAAATCTCTGTAAAATAACTATTAATCTGAATAAATTCGTGTTTTACAACAATATCCAGTACAAAACAAGTGTTTTACTTACAAAAAGGATAATCTCAAATCATAACCTCTCTGTGTACGGAACCCCTTGGCTTTGGAAACGAAAGAAGTCAATAAGGATGCTCAACTTACACCTGACGGCGAACTTTCCATAGACCAGACCCTGGGACCCTGCACACAGCATTGAACGAAATCGATTTAAAATGTTAAGACGTTACAACCTTCTATCAGATTTTTTGTAAGTAACAATTGAAAAGCGCGTTTTCCTTTGTTCTCCAATTTAAGATTAGTTAAGGACTCCCTTTAGGGTAAATCCAGCCCTGTCCTACCCCAGTGGGACATTAATACGAAACACTCCCATGTTGGTAAAACGTTCTAAACGCAGTTAGCGCGACACAGGTATGAATGTAAATCGCCTGCTCGGCCTATAATGGTTCAAGGGATGATCATTAATTGTCCCTTTGTTAATGTGCACTGCAATATAAGTGAATAAATAGGCTTTGCTACCCCCTACCCCTTTCCCCGTCCTTCCCGCCATCGCTAATGACCTCACGCGGGAAGACAACCCTCGCGGCCTAATGTCTGCACTGAATTGAAATTTCCTAGAAGAGTGATCTACATCGATTTGATAGAAGACTACTTTTTTTATGTGAGTACCGCGTAAGATGCAAGAGTCGATGGCCATCCACAATTATTGGGGTATAATATGTTGTGGGGCTTAACGCATAAGGGATGGGAAGGAGATAGGGATGAGGGGAGGTGAAGGTACAGGCTATTTTATATGGCCGCCAACTATATATGTAAGCAACTATTGTCACAATTTGGAGGCGGTTATGGATACCGCACCGCACGGAAATCATTTATTGAATAACCAATAATTCTAGCCATAGGTCAGCACAAGTTTATTAACTACAATTTTTTTTTAAATCTCAAGAAGTGTAATGTAAACTGTAGTCACCAATTTAAGATTTTTGCTCCTAAGCTCCAGATCAATTTGATCAATATTTTTAAAAAGTTTGATCAATTTCATCAGAAGTAAGAATAAATTAAGCAAAATCACGCCCAAAACACATTTTTATCGGGTTATCTCTTCAGTAAGTAAAATAGATAACTTTAACTATGAAGACCTTAAAATGACCACGCATTTATCTGAACAAGAAAAGCTTTCAATTTTGATCAATTTCAGAAAAAATAAGGACAATTTGAGCTTACTTCTGGCAACGACTATGCCCACGACGCATTTCTATCAGTGTATTTCTTCAGTGATTGTGGCAAACATTGCTGGCAGGGTGCCATCCCTTGATAAACACGGATTTTGAATACGTTAATGTTTAACATCAGAGGATACGGAATACCTAATGATGCCGCCGGCTGAAGGTAGCAAGAAGTCTGTTGATCTAGCTACACTTTATGAGTAATGGTTCCGGTGAAAACCAAGATCTTATATAAAACATTACAACGTAAGACAAAGTTCATAGTGAAATGACATACATAGTTCCTAAAGAAGTTGGTTTTGAAACATGTTTGTTTTGTCCCGTTGCGGTTTTGACCACTTCTGTAGAAGAATTTTTTTTCTCAAATCCAACCTGACCAAGATATTCTCAGTTACACACTGGTGAGAGGATTTTACCCGCGTTTAATGAACAGGGCTATACAGTACATAGCCACGTTCTCCCAAATCCCTTCCAATTATTTGCTATCCGTTCAGCCTAACGATTATTCACAAATTGAAGATGTTTTCACTGGCTCCGGGCAGCGTATTCCCAAACCCTAACGCGTTTCAGTCGCGCTATAGACTGAAACGAGTTAGGGATTGGAATGCGTAAATCACCTTCCAAACACTACCGCGTATTAGTCGCCTTCGCGCTTTGTAGCTCTCCGTTTCTGTTAGGGTGACGACCATAATTATAGAAGGGTAAGCAGAGAGGATGGACCGCGTTTTTTTTACTTACGAAATCTTTTTTTACACGCGTTTTTTTTTTTACTTAAAAAATAAATTTTTTCAATGTAAAAAAAGATTTTGTAAGTAAAAAAAACGCGGTCCAACCTCTCTGCTTACCCTTCTATAATTATGGTCGTCACCGTAACAGAAACAGAGTGCCACAAAGCGCGAAGGCGACTGAAACGCGGTAGTGTTTGGAAGGTGATTTATGCATTCCAATCCCTAACGCATTTCAGTCGGTAGAGCGACTGAACCGCGTTAGGGATTGGGAATACACCTCCGGGCAGTTGTCATCTATTTCATGTACCTTTCCCGAAATAACCTTTTTTTTAAAAGTACCTATTATTTCAGTAGCATTTTTTTCCCGCCATTAACAAGCAACATCAAAGCCAAACGGATTGCACTATGCAGAATTATATTTACTTACGATAAACTTGTAATTTAAAAAAAAAAATATTGGAACACTATACACGAGTATGGTAAATCACTGCTAAAATTGACACACTGAACATTCACAAATAATGCTCTCCTGTAATGTTGGTAATTCATATTTTTATCTAAATAAACACAAATATACATGCTATTACCTTTGCAAATATCCAAATTTCTCGAGATACTAGAACCAAAGGGCATAACCTCTTACTTGTCCCTTTTTCTAAAACAAATTTTGGCTAAAACGACAAAACTATACAATACACATCCATTGGCCATTAGACAAAACACAATGTTTCTTGAATATAAAACTGACACCAAGTCCTTGATTACCAGCCAAAACAGATTCAACATCAAAGATATTATCAAAACCAACTTATAAGCATGTATTTTTTCAATGGTACGATAATGATTGTCTGTTACTTTAAATGTAATATTGAGTAATTATTTGTATTTTTATTACAATATGTGTTATTTTTTTTTTTGTAAACTGCTCATATTTTAAAGCGCCCGCTCTCAATACAGGTTTACCTAGTGAGACAGGCATAGGACATCACGAATTGTATGTCTAGTCGTAGAATTAATAAAGATGAATTAATAACATATTAAGAGTATTTTTTATTGCAAAAGTTAAATATTTTGTCTCTACAGCCATTAATTATTTATAATTAAAATGTTGTCGTTAAAGCTGTCAAAATATTGAATTAATTAATCACGTAGCCCTTGTGCAAAATGTGGGGTTGCATCTAATTTTCCACGAATTATTAAAACTGAAATGAAAAAAGGATTATGATTGTTGTATGCCGAATACAAAACCTTTTGATGGCTTTCATCCCTAAAGGTAATGAGGGACGCTTTGTTAGGGACACAATGGATATCAATTCCAAATGGAGAGGGATGTTGGGATTAAATGACTCGGGGATTAGTGTTATCATATAGGGCTAAATATAGAAGGTACCTAATTCATCCCTAATATCTGTTTGCACGCATTCCCTTGTGCCTATATTTGCATAAGTGTTATTTCAGCAGAAGTCCCTATGGTTTATAAGGGTTTTGTATTTACATATTATATTTTCTAGACACGTTAAATAAAGTAAATATCATGGTACTCTAATAATTCCATTATAAAACCGTGTTTACCAGAAGAAAACACATAATACACCAATCAAGTCGCACAATGGTGTCAAAGGCGCACTCAATAAACGAAAACAGGAACAGGTTCGTACTTCTTTTAGAAAAAAAAATACAATAACATACTTCTAGTAAAAGACTGAGGCATTTTTCATAAACCTGTCGAATAGTGAAAAAATTACATGATTTTAAAAAATTGAAACAGACATGACAAAAAAATAGCGTTGAAAGCGGTTTGAAAATAAAATACTTATTTAGGTAAGGCTGCCGTGCTATTGCAGCGCTTCGATGATGTTTAAGGAAGGCCGCTTCACAAAATTTGCTACTCCAATGTCACCACCTCGCTGGTCTCAAGAAAAAAACTCATCAAGTAGCAAAAACTGAAAGTTCGAGCTCAACAATTCTTCACGGTTGACATCTGTCATAAGAAAACGGGTCGTTTCTATAACTCGTTCTTTAGTTTAACCGCTCGGCTGTGGAACGATTTGCAGGCCTCCGTATTTCCTCCCGCCCAACAACATGGGTATCTTCAAGACCCAGGTCCGCTTCTTCCTTTCCATAAAAAGAAAGAATTTATGTATCTCAGGGCCTCCTGTGAGGAGTTAATGTAAAAAAAAAACAGAAATACATATAAATATTTATGTATCAGAAATCTGGGGAGTGTGTGCAGAACCGTGAATGGTAAACTGTGTTTATTTTGTGGATTTACGCTTTAAAGGTAGGTACCTATAATGATTATTCACGGTTGGTTGTGTAATTTAGTATTTGCGCAAGTTGATAAATTATATCCATAAAATCATATCTGCATGTTTGCTACGTGTTGGTACTTCTGTCAGTTCTATTTCCATCAATCCACCCATTTATTAGCCTATAAATAATGGATTCCAATGCAGCGCGACTAACTCAACAAAATGCATAATTTGAACGGAACTACAAAATTCAAATTACGGCGCACCCTCACCCGTAAATCGTTTAGGTAGTTTGTATTAGGGTATCATGTTCATTATTTCAAACGAATATGTTACTGGTAATAAATTACTGATAAATGGTGACGGTACGTACATCCATTTATATCCCACTTCATTTTAATTCTCTTTTAAAGATAATTTAAAAAAATTGTAATTTGAAAATTCATCTGCCAGCATACAAAATTTGGTGCAGGAGTTTGGCACACCAGTCTACTTCGGAGTGAATAATTTTATACAAAAAGTTAAGTAGGTAATTTATTCTTCTTCTATTTTCTAAGGAATGTATATTAAGGTGATAAGAATAATTAAAAGAATTCGTAATCTGCTCATTCATAGATAGCGCAAGTTTAATCATTTTAGGAAAAATCACTTTTTGCAAAAGTTTGCGCCCTTACCAACTCAATATAAATATTAATATTTTTTTTGTTTATAAACCAACTCAATTCTTTTAATATAGGCTTAGAAAGGCAATATGAGTTTGGCAAGTTTAGGCAAGAATGAGTTTTATAATTGGATTGTTCTCGCGTAAGTGCAAACATCTGTAAAACCCAGTATAAATAAATATTGAATCAGTGTTTTTTTTATTTTTATTTTATTTCTTCTATATATCAATAATATTATTATTCCATATATAAAAACAGTTTATTTATATACAAGTTCTGTTATGTAGTTATTATTACGCGTGACAGCTGTTTTCCCTTTGAAGGCATTATCAAACTGAAGGCGAAACAGCTGTTACGCGTAATAATAACTACCTAGCATAGCTTGTTTATAAATTAACTCTTTTTATTAATTGAATAATAATATTGTTGAACATAATATAAAGAAATAAAATGGATTTCAAAAAGTAAACTTGATAACAATAAAAAGAAAAATTGTACCGGTGATGCAATTTGCTTTTCTATCTTCCTAGACCTCTCAAAAGCTTTTGATACTATCTCCCTTGACATCCTTGTTAATAAACTAAACACAATTGGTATAAGAGGGAAAGACCTAGAATTTCTTCAAAAGTTACTTAACTAATCGAACTCAAAGTGTCAAAATTGAAAAAAAAATTCAGCCAACCCCTCCCTATAACCTATGGAGTTCCCCAAAGAAGCGTCTTAGGCCCTACTTTGTTTCTCATATACATAAACGATCTTTGTAACCTAACGATAGATGGAAAAATTGTAAGTTTTGCTGACGATACTGTGCTACTCATTCAATCCAACACTTGGTTAGACGCATACAAAATGGCTGAGAAATCAATTAACTGTGTTAAAAAATGGCTAGATATTAATTCTTTTGCACTAAATACTACCAAAACAAAATACATTACTTTTAGTATTAATATCGTTGGCCAACCTAATCAAGATGTTGAAATAAAAGTACATTAATGTTCTTGTATTCACAATACATTCTGTCAATGTCTTTGCCTAGATCGAACGGACCATATCAAATACCTTGGTCTTACATTTGATCAATATCTTAAGTGGAATACACATTGCTTACTCATCACAAATAAACGAAGAAAACATATTTATTTCTTCAAAAACATTAGAAACATACTAGATTCCAAATCTATGAAAATTGTTTATTTTTGTCAATCAATCATTGAATATGGAATAATCGCATTGGGAGGTGCAACATTATCCGCTATACATTCATTATCGAAGGCACAAAAATTAATTATGAAAACTATTCTTAAAGTTCCCATAATAACAAGTACTGTAGATATATTCAACAAATCCATGTATTAGATATTCGACAAATTTACACAAAAACAATCTTAACTCATCTGTTTAAAAATAAAACACATACATTTTATGAAAATACCCAAAATATTGTAAACACGCGGCACAAAACCAAAGAACTCATACAAATACCTAAAACAAACACAACATTTGGTCAAAGAAATTTCAAATACATTGCGTCTAAAATATACAAAAACCTACCTGACAAAACAAGACAATCGAATAATATTAACAAATACAAAATTCTGATAAAACAATGGATCATCGAAAAAGGTCGTGCAATAATTAGTCACCTCACCCAAATATAATCCTTTTAACTTCATTGAAAAATGTATTTTATTTAATATTTATAAAATAATTGTAAACTAGTCTGTCTCGACACAGGATTTCCTAGTGAGACAGGCAAGGCCAAAAAATGTAAACTTTTTTTGTATAGATGTATAAATAAAATAAAAATAAAATAAATCAATCCAATATTGTATTTGTTAGTCTTTCTTGAAATATTTGAGTTTGTTGATGTACAAAACTATTTATTGTATTTGTATTAAGTACATAAGTTCGGACGCATTGTCCGTTCTCTAGCTCTTAGAATCTATCTTTTTTTTAACCATAACAGAGGAGTGAATCTACATATAAATTAATGAAATCTATTGTAGAGCCCTCCGAACCACGAGTACTAGAACCATCAGTGCCACGTGGCTCGATTGAACTATCACAGTTGTAACAATCACATAAAACAAATTATGTAAAAATGCCATGAAGGTTGCTTATTCTTCTTTTTCGCTTGGCAAGTAGGTACTTATGACACACCTACCCAGAGACGTGATATAATTCCTCTACACTCCTTGCATCATCTCTATGCTGAACTGGTCCACACCATCTAAGCACCCCTTTCGCAACACAACCTACATATTCGATCATTTAATAAACAGAGATCATCACGCTGTTCCGTAAGGGGTGAAAAATAATAATAACGCATCTGCTGTAACGCAATTTCCGGGCAATGGGGATGTGTGGGCTATATTACCCCAAGGAAATTGGAGAAGTTTATATGCAGACGGTGTTACCATACATTAGTCATCATCAACCAGGTGATTCCCTTGGTTCACGAAAGCGATACCATCTTCTGTAGCACGAAATCACATTATTGCCGAGAAACTATGCACCAGAGCTAAATCTACGTTTGTGAACAAAGGTAAGTAAGTATTCAATCTACGTCTGTGAACAAAGGGTAAAATTATTATGATAACAATATTCAAGGCATGTGGCGGATAGTTTTGTTGGAGCAACTCCTTCGTTTTCGTAATGCTACGAATAATGTTTTCTGTAATGGAACTCTTAGATGTAGGTACAGAAGCAGCGATGAATCATAGTGAGGGTAGTGCTTAGACGGACATCTCTTCACCTTAGTTGGAACAGGTTCTAACTGACATTTTTTTTGAAAATGACTTTTGAAGGCAAAAACATTTTCTTTTGGTTATTTATATAACCGTGGTCGAGGGGTGAGACTCTCAACTAGCGATCTGAAGGTCACGGATTCAAATCCCGGCGTGTGCAGGTAACTGTTTTTCTGTATTTTTTCTGTATAAAGATTATTTTATATCACAATGTAATCATTAAAAATAATATAAGTATATAGTGTATTATCACGTTATATTTATTCTTGCGCTATACATGACTTGGCTTTTGAAATAATCCAATTCAAGAATTTGGTTGTTAATCATCACGATTGGAAAGAACACCAAATGCCGAACTGTTGGCCTTGCTTCGCTTGGAAACTTTTTAGAAATAATATAAAAATCAAACAGATTGACTTTTATCATTTACTTGTCGATTGTCAGAAATATTGATATCATTGATGAAAATATCGATAAAAAAGATTATGACAGGAAATTTAAATAATATTTTGCATTCGTCGTGACCTAGAGAAATGGCTGCTTGTGCGGATCGATATGTATCCACCTTAGCTGTAGAGGTAGACAAGGCACTCTATGGAAATAATGGAGTGCATTGTAGTCTGTTCGGTATTCATTCTATACAGCATTTACTAAAAGAGCATGCTTCTTGTGCACGTCAAAGCCTGATCAAATCAGTTTCTATACCGAAAATGGATTTATAAAAACGGGAGTTTTATTATTTATTTATTAATTTGGTATAATATTTTACATTTCAAATATACCTAATTAAGCAATGTCGGCCTCACTGGGTAGCTCACCTGTGCTGAGGCCTCCATTTTGTAAAACAAAATAAACTTATAATTAAAATTTATAATTAAGTTAAAATTTTATGTAAAATGAATTATTTATTTTATTTTATTGATTTCCAAAAGCGCGATATTATTTTATCTACCTCTTTAATTGTGAAAAGTTATGAAAAAGTTATAAATTGTTTACTTACACATTTTTTTTTAATGCGTATACTTTTAGAGTCAGTGGGACTACGGCATCCCCAATAGGAGTATGTTGTGAGGCTGAAGCTGGTGGGGATGGGAATGAGATGGGGGAGAGGAAGGTCGGGAAGTTCCTGGCTATTCAGATCTGGTTACCAAACACGGCTAAAGCCATTTCAAGTAAAGTTTCAATTTTGAATGGTATTCTTACACCAGGGTGATTCTGAGAGTATCTTCCTCATCAGCACAAGAATTCCAACTGAGTTATTAGTCTCAATGTGGTTCGGAGAGGTAAGAGATGCGAAAGAGAAAGGTTGCAAGAACCAGACTCTTCAGATCTGATTACTAAACATAGCTCTTTCAAATTTCACGTAACGAATCCGATTTGGGTTCTCAGTGGATTGTTAAAAAGAAACCTCCTTATAAAACACTTTCAAATAAAAATTCTTGCAATCTGTTATTTCCTGAAAAGGGCACAATTTAATTTCGGCATTCAAACATGTCCAAGTTTATCCGCCCGGGCGGAAACGTCTAGACGAGAAAGAATCAATCTTGGAGCGGAATGGTGGTTGAATAGCGGAGTAGGGGTGCTGGAGCTGGTGTAATTGATGCACGTCACATCATCCCTCGAGAGCTAATGTCCCGAGACCTTTGAATGTTTTCTTGGAGCCGCAAGGCTTGGTACATGTTTTGCAATACAAGGTGATCACAAATTTAAGTATTTTTGGAATTTTAAAAATTAATTTGATATTACAGATAATTCAGAGAAATTAGGCTCAATTTGGGAGGAGGGTATGGGTACCGTCACCCCGAGAAACATTTATTGGTTAAGCATCTGATATAGGTCACCCCAAATGGTGACTAGGCAGGGGTGCCCGGGTTCACGGGGTGAGGTTCGTCCCGGTCTTGGCTTCACCTGCTGCGTGGCGGGCTGGATCGAGAGAGACCGGTTGAGGGAGGCGTTTTGTCTTTTCCAGTCGGACTTTCTCGATCCATCGCCTTGCACCGCAGTTTGAGGGATGGATTCACAAGTCCGTCACTCCCGGACACACTAACCCCCAGATTCCTACCCACCCCTAATACCTTTATCTTTCCTGAACGTCCTATCCTTCCCTTCCTTAAAAACACCCTCCAAATAGCATCCCCTAATACTGCATAAATCCACAATCTACATATTTGTCCTAAAAATGGACACTGTAACGCTGTCCGAAAAATGAATCACGATAATACTTTTCACCGTTTAGTTGACAAGATCGTTGTCGAAGTATTGCACTTTTCCAAATATCGATCGGATCTCTCGATAATTCAATAAAATGCATTTTATAAATTTGCATTTAATTTTGTTATTCATTTTAAGAACCCATCGATCATTACTACCGTCGTTTTCATCGCGATCAACGTAGATATACGTATATTGATGGAATACATTTTAGACTAACATATAAACGGGCGCAGAAAGTGTAACGTATTTCAACATTATTGATCGATTGGTGTAACAATATCTATATATAAATAAATCAAAATATGCTTGCCTGGGTGTATATGAGTATATGAGATGTTTATGTGTTGCTAAAACATTCATCCGATTGGGATGAAACTTTGGTAATTTGATGTGCGCATGCCCGCGATGGATTCTGTACACAAAAGTGAGCTCTGGTGTCATGAAATTATGCGTTGCTAAACCGTTCATTCGATTACGTTGAAACTTTGTTGAATTGTTGTGAGCACGCTGCGAAGATTTCTATATACACATACAGTAGGTGGCACGCGAGCTGTTTGAAAACTGACGTGTGAAGCGGGAGGGGGGAGTGGGGAGAGAGAAGCCGGAGTGGGAACACCTGAGGATAAGAGGGTGCGGGAGAGGAAGGGGAGGTGGAAGGGGAACGGGACGAATGTGAAAGGACATGCAGGGAGAAACAATTTTTTTACTTAAGTGACATAGCAACGCATGCCGTGAACTTAGTAGTTAATAATAAAAATAGTTGTTTCATTAAAATACAAGTATATATAAATAACAAGCTGTAACCGTCCGTAATTAACTCTAGACTGAGGATTTCCAACACATTGTAAGTTTTAAGACACAAAGCAAACAAGTATGAAGCGCCAAAGCTTTGGTGCGGTGCGCACTGAGTGGTTACAATAAGGGATGGAATGGAAATGGAAAGGGGTGATGGATAAAGGACGAGAGGCTGAAAATAGTACGCATTCAAAGTAGTAATAAAATTAATAGTTTATTCCACAATGTATGCAGGGGTACTAAAATGCAATACATTCCTTACTTCAAAATACCAACAAGAAATGAAAATTAATAAGGAAAAGTAACAATAATACATACATAAAATAGAATCGACTAAGCACTGAAAAATATGAAAAATGAAAGTGTAAAATATTATATACAAAAATGCATGCAAGCAGGGGGGGGGGGGGTTCACAAATTCATCACCAGGGGGTGGGGGTTCATGGGCGAAGTCTGCACCATAAGGTATAATTATTGTGCTTACCGTGGTGAGAGAGCCGCCCCGCGCAAGCTCTACTTTTGTATATCGCTTATCGATTATCTTTCTTTGGTTAATCATTATAACTTTATGTCACCACTTTTCTTGTTCTGTTTGAGGAAGGGAAGTTCAAAATTAGCGGCAGTAAAAAAAATATAAAATTATAAATGGGCTAAAGTTCAAAATGAAATTACTAGCCACCGGATGGCGGGGAAGATAGAGGGTTGATTGAAGGGACAAAGGGGAGGGATAAAAGGACGCGTCACAGAGGAAGCGTTTTTCATCCCCTATATTCTGAAAGGGCAAGCTTAGCGGTGCATACTGAAATAACCTGCAGGAGATGGGTGACTATAAAGTGAAAATATTTATTATAAAAAAATCTAAAAATGTTTGTATGTATGTATGTCCGCTATGCGTTGCTATTTAGGAAATGTTTCAAACTTATAAAATACCACCCTCGCGAAAGTTTCTGGATTATTACAACCACACGACAATACATCTGAAAAGATTTTTTAATCATTACAAAACTCTTACAAAAATGTCACAATTTGAAAATGACATTTTTAAAACATCAATCGTTCAATCAAAATTCAATATTCGAATAAACTTACTAAATTAATGAATTTAATCGAAGTACTCACTTATGGTACTAATCAAAATCGAATACTTTGAATCTAATTGATATTTATATTATTTTAAATAGGTTGATTTTTATTTAAATTTGATTGATTGTTCTTATAATATACAAAAAATAAAGTTTGTAACATGAGCATTTGCACGCGAGCTGTTTGAAAATGGAGGGGATCGCGGCAGGGGGGGTTTGCGGGAGAGTGGAGAGGGAAGGCGGGGAAGGCGGGGAAGGTGGAGGGGATCACGTGAGAGGAAGGGGACATGGGAGGGAAAGGGAGACGAAAGGGGAACGGGACGAATGGGAAAATATTAATATTAATTAGATATTTGTAACCTTAAATATACAAATTACTAAAATAAAATTCAAATAAAAAAATAAATAAACAATTTCTTTATTAGTGGAAAAGCAATGCATGCCGGGAACTCTCTAGTTTATTATAACACCTTAATTAAAACTTGGGTAGTTTTATAAAAAACGTAACCCTAATTTTTAAAGTTTTTACGTGACGTATAAAAATAATAAATAATCGCTAATTATTGAAATAATTTTTTTCGACTACTGACTCAATCAAATTTATTTAAATCAAGCTGCGTCAGGCTAAAATATAATCTGAAAAAAATTAAATCAATTTTTTATTTAATTTTTTTAATTGTAGGTAATATACATATAAAATAAGTTTTATAGGAAAATAATATATTTTAAAAATTATTTGATTCATGGGAATTTTTGATCATATACCCTTTACATTACCAGAATAGAGGAAACATACTTAGAATGGGCATACTTATATTGTAGGTAAAGAGGTAAAGGTAGACGTGATATAAAATAGATCAACGGTGGGAAAAAGATAAACTTACATTTAAAAAAATGGGACGAAACATATAAAAAAGTAAGAGACAGATCATCAAAGTTTGAAGGGATTATGTGTTAGAAGGAAAAGTTCAATATTTGACGGGAAATAAATATCTAATTGAGGATAATTCGCGTTGACTACTAAAAATGTTCCTGTCAATATAGTTTAAATTGTATTAAATATTCGGCATTTTTCTTCATTTCCATGTTTCAACATAAATTTTCAATTGTAGATGGCACAGTTCCCCTGGATTCGTTCAGGAGGGTTTTAGTTTTGATTCCAAGAAAAGCTTTCTTGGATGTTTGTGTTCATTTATTAGACATAACAAACTTTAATTACTGCATTTTTAATGCAGAAAATGGTTCTTTTACAGTTAAACTTCAGTAACTTGAACAGTTTCAGAAACCATAAACACTTGTGGAGCAGCGAGCAGCCAGAGAGGGAAGACGCTGAAACTGCTCGGGAATCTAAACAGAAGATCGAATTACTCGCTGAGAGTTAAGATAAGAAGAAGGTAGGATCCACCTCGTTAAAACTTTACGAAGGTTGGAAGGCAAGCCATGTTTTGACAAAAATGAAATCGGATATTCACAAGAAATATAGAGTTTCTGTTCTTAGAGGGAAGTATGCACAAGTTTTTAATCGATTGGGATTCGAAACGGGATTGAATGTTCCACGAAGACGAACAAAATTATTTAATATATTTAATTCTACAATTGTACATAAAGTTTACATGTAAATAAATTATGTATTTTTTTCACATGTAGCAAAACCTTTATGAGTATACGTAATTATAATAAATTACAATAACATAATATTGTTTCAATATCACTTTATTATTATTAATTATCTTTAATATATTATCGAATTATGTTTAATATAATATTAACCGGCCGATTTTAGTTAAACCTTAACCTTCATCAGGGTTCTAAAAAAATAAATAAATTACAGAGTATTTAAAAGTAAAATAGAAGACGAAGAGAGACCATCAACTTTGCAGGGGGCCGAAAGGGGGTGAAAGTAGGGCTGGGGAAGGGACATATGTTTAAAATGGGGCTATTTGACAAACCTATAACAAAACCTAATTATTAAATAAACAATTAGATTGTCGTACAGCCCCGTTTTAAACATATTTCCCTTCCCCAGACCTACTTTTACCCCCTCTCTCTTATATACCTCCTCCTGGTCCCCCGACAAAGTTGGTGTTTTTACTCTTTCTTCTATTTTACCTTTAAATATTCTGTAATTTATTTAACATGTTTTAAATACCTGATGAAGGTTCAGGTTGAACCAGCTTCAGTTGGTAAATATATTCAAGATATATAATAAAGTGGTATTCAAACAAAATCATTTTGATATAAATATTAAAACATAGTAGTAGAGTGGAAAGTAATCGGTAAATGTATACAAATGGTTTAGTAGAAATTTTTCGTGAACAAATCTCACCAGGAGAAGTTTGCTGTGGTGTTCGCATGTTATAAATATAAAATGTTATTGTGTATTAGGTTAGTTGCAGTTAAAGCGCGTCATAATTATAGTACGTAGATATAATAACAAAAGTAGGTAGTAATATTACAACGATTTCAAATAGAAACAGTGTTAATGGGCTGCACGGTGCAAAAAACATCAAATACTAAACAGCTTGCCACAAGAAGTGCGAAGTATAACGACACACAACAGAAATTGATGTCTAGAGTGGCTAAAGAACTTGACCATCTTTTCAAAAAATATTTATGCAATTGGAACATTTTGATCAATTTCAACCGAAATTAGGAAAACATTAATTTTCTTCTGGTACACAGACAAGACCAAAACACGATTCTTTTATCTCATAGATGCTATCAATATATAAAAAAAAAATTGTTGTTATATTTCGAAACGCTAGCGCCCTTTAATTGGGTTAATGATGTCAAATTAGATTGATTTTTTTCTTCGTTTTGACGTGAAAACTTCTTCAGCACCGTTGTGATTTGAAATTCGACATCTATAGGATTTAGCTGTGTGATAAACCCCCCCCCCTACGAAGTAAAACCTATCTTTTGATTTCCAAATGCTGCTACAGCTACAGGCGCAACCCCGCCCGGCCTTTAAAACCTCGTAGCTCGCCCGTTCTCGCGACTCTCCCCTGCATTCCTTTTGCAGCGCCTTCTCAACCCCATCACGTAATACTTTTATGCAAACGTGACGAGATGCTCTTAATTAATCAATTTGTAATTAACCCCACAACGTTGTGTACTTTTTTGTTTTAGTGGTTTGGTATAGTTAATCCAATGTAATTAATAATTTATTTGTGGTAAACCCTTGTTCTTTTAGGTATGGCGTGTTACAATTTGCAAGGCTTCGAATAACAATGACTGGGTCTGACTAACTTGAAAAATAACTAATTATCTATCTATATTCATCCAGCTTCCTCCCCTAGCACCTGTTATACACCTACGCTCATCGACGACTATTTTTATTGAAGTAATCTGCATTTTCCCTCCTAGCATCTAGCATATAAATTTACATTCAAACGGCGAATTGAGAAGATCCTACCTTTCGATGCGATGTCGCGTACTCTCTGCAGCTCTATAAAATGCTTTCATGAAAATAATTTGACATTTATGTATATTCTAACAAAAGATTTACACTCAAAGCAGTACGGAGTGCAATAATTCTACACTCACAGTTCTAGATGCAGTTTGTTAGTTAGCTAGCTTGTTTTATTTTGTTAATTTGATTCTACGGGTAGGTATTTTGGATTAACATGAGACAGAACATGTGCTGTTTAAATAATTGGACTCCTCCATAGCCCAACTGATAAGGTGATGGTCATAGACCGCCAAATCAGATTCCAATTCCAACGCCTCCAGAGAATGTTAAGGTCGCAAGCGACGAATGAAAATCGACATGTTTTGCCTTCTGTCGGGAAAGGGTTTGATGTGTGTTTCTGGATCATAGAGTGGTAATGGGAATAATATCGACCAATACGCCGCCAAATTATAAATATGTTGATGATGATGATGAGAGGTCATCTCATACCGTTTGATATGAGGGTCTGCTCCGATTAATGGCGTGATAGCCGATGTCAGGAACTGTTCAGGGAATGTGTGGGTGGCACGAGGTTTTGGAACGTGACATCCTACTCTGGATTGATGATGATGTTGAAGTTCTTCAGCATGCCGATGACTTGAGTTCCATTAACTCCTAAAGCACCGGCATAAACATTAAACCGAAGTTGATTAGACAATCGGCAATGTCAGGAGATCGGTGGGGCCGCTCTCTCCTCTGATCTGGCGATGTATGAATTTAATTAAGGAAGATTTTGATGTCACCGACCCTCGCCTTGGCAGTCACTCATGTCCACAATAATCCCGTTCTCCGTCCAGCACGCTGCCTCGAACCAGTAGAAATAATGATTACGTTTTTCCTAGGCACGCTACAGAAACATGCGCCAGCCTGCAATCGCGATGGTCATCAGTGATGTTTGATTTGAATGAAAAATACATCCTCTCGCATAACATACACAAGCGTAACTTGGGACCTTCCCCGATATGGTGTCACGGGCATATGCTCTACGATAGGCGTACCCCAAGCTCAAAATCAAATATCAGCTCAAAGAAGGAATGTCAAGCTCGGTTTCCAGGGTGCCGGGTCCAAGAATGAAAGGCACCAGGTCGTGAATCTGGCTTCCTTTCCTTCTATTTCCCCTGCTGCGCTTTCGTCCAGAGTACATTCCCACCCTGATGCTGGATGATCCCTATTCCTAGTGTGAGGGAGTTAAGAAAACTTATCCGGATTCCAACAAAGAAACGTCGAACCAGTAGAAATATTGATTACGTTTTTCCTAGGCACGTTACAGAAACATGCGCCAGCCTGCAATCGCGATGGTCATCGATGTTTGATTTGAATGAAAAATACGTCCTCTCGCATAACATACACAAGCGTAACTTGGGACCTTCCCCGATATGTTGTCACGGGCATATGCTCTACGATAGGCGTACCCCAAGCTCAAACTCAAAAATCAGCTCAAAGAAAGGAATGTCAAGCTCGGCGTCCAGGGTGCTGGGTCCAAGAATGAAAGGCACCAGGTCGTGAATCTGGCTTCCCTTCCTTCTATTTCCCTGGCTGCGCTTTCGTCCAGAGTACATTCCCACCCTGATGCTGGATGATCCCTATTCCTAGTGTGAGGGAGTTAAGAAAACTTTTGCTACTTATGTAGGTGGATATAGCGCATTACGCCTAAAATATAAATACCTACCGACGGCTTCATACAACCGACAATATAAAAGTTTTTGCTAAATCGAATATATCGACTGGGATATACCTGGACGTAAACCCAAAAGGTGAGTGTACTATACTATAATTTTATGTATAGTCCTATGTAATAGACTTGTTGTGATACCTAAAATTTGGAATAAGGTATGGGAAATTTTTAGGAGTGGGAATTTAATTATGTCAGATTTTGTTAGTAAACAAAGGTGCCCATGCTACGCAACTTTTATAAATTATTATATTACCTAAAGCCTTTGCCTAAAACCCATCCGTAAATATAGTCCCCTAGCTACGTTTAAAAATATTATTGCGAGACTCGTAAATAATAATTATCACCTCAAAGGCGCTTTACACATTAATTTATACCTACATTCCATACCTATGTATTTTGTTACCCGCTATGTATTGGAGAATACCCAGTAACCTAGTTTACTTGATCACCAACAAAGCACTTTCAAAGGATTTTATTATTGTTCTGTGGTTTCAAAATCCCGTCTTTTAAATGAAGTCTCTCGTCTAAGATTTATTGTCCGAAAGCGCACTTTGTGCTTCATATGCTAGTTAGTTAATTGTATCCCAAAATTATTATTTTACAACGTTATTGTCTCAAGAATAACTTCACCCAACAAAGGTACTTGCTAGCCGGTCAACCCGGAAACGTGCAAAGCTCCTCGTTCCCCAACGCTCGACAAAAAAAAGGTCCTAGATTCCTAAGGCTTGTATATAAACCCTAATTGACTCTTTCCTGCAAGGCCCGTACTAAATATGTTAATAATTTTATACAAACTTACCAAATTCGCCATGTTGCACAAAATAATTTCACAAATCAATTCACTACAATAATATTTAATTCAAACAAGCACTTCTAAACCACAACCCGTCATGCAGTTATTTATTCCAAGATGCAGCCGTCAAACACAATTCTCGCGTCGATTTGTTGTGTTTAATAAAGACGAACTATCCTTTGTTCAATTAAAATGAAACATCCCCGATTCAGAAGCACCGAGCTGGTTTCCTCGCGACTACCATCCCTTAATTTAATGAACTATCCCCGGTTTACGCGCACAGAGCTATTATTCTACCGTGTATTCAACCTCGATGACTTCAATCCCAACCGTGAACCCCCAGAATCTTTCCCTGACTGTCTTCTCTTTAATTAAATGAATTATTCCCGTTTTACGCGCACAGAGTTATTATTCTACCGTTTATCAAAACTCCGATGATTTTAATCCCGACCGTGCGTCCCCAGGTTCTCTCCCTGACTATCCTCCAACCCGACTCTCCCTCCACTCCCCAATCATCTCCTTGTGTGGTTTCAATAATTTATTAGCCACTTCTTCAAATCTTAAGTGATAAGCACATCTCCAAATATGCATATATCAACGTTTAACAGTCAAAAATGTCACACTTTAACTATTATTCCAGAGAATTTTGTGTAGGAACCATGTTCGCTTTTTTTCCGGTGTAAACTAATTTTGACTGCGCCGGAGTCATAAATTATCCCTGGACCTTCTAAAGCAGAATACAGTGGCGTAGTTCAATTCATTACTCGTCTTCAACACTTGCGTCAACTTTATCGGCTAAATAATAATATTATATAAGCATTGTCTGTACACGTTTTCGTTCTTTCTGCGTGCGTCACTATTTAACGAATTCTGCAATCTTATTTTGACAAATATTTTAAATATTTTAACCCCCAATCGGCGCGTCGCTCTAGTATATTTAAATGCACCAAGATTAATCTTTTTTGCCTAGTTTTCAATTCCCTACTGCCATAGAAAATTCACAAGACAATTGCTTCGCAAATCAATTTGCTCGCGTTAAAGTCAGTCACCACTCGGGCAAACATTCATCGGCCGCCCCTGACTTGATAATGATATATCCTTTAGGATTCCTCCTCCAACCAAAATATTTTGGGCACACGTGTTTATCCTAGAATTGGCCCGGATTCCATAAATCACCCTTAAGAGTTGTGAACAGAGAATCGTATTCTGAAACCATACCCCGCTACAAAATTAAATATATTTCTCAATCGATCTCTCAATTTTAAAAGAATTATTTCGTAGGCCCATAGGCGAGATCATCACAGCTGGCGAAAGAATGAGATAGCAAATTATATTTATTTTATTCACGGGTACTCAGTTCCTATATAATATATTAAATCCACAGTCCCACGCAATTCTTCTTTGGTGTAGTGGTATAAATTGCCTGACGAACCTCAGCTGCCAGAGAGCTGAACAGGGATCGAATCCTACGAAACCCAATTTTTTTTAAGTAAATCTTCTTTACGCACGCTTGACTTGGGGAGTAAGCTGGTGAATGCGTGACGAGAGAGTTACGAAAAGTGTGATCGGGCGAGGCGAACGGAAGTTGAGAGGGAGATATCAGTTAGTAAAGATAAAGAGAGAGAGAGAGTTACGTTTCGTATTTTACCGTAGGAGCAAGAGAGAGATTTTTTACTTTTCGCCTGCAGACCAAGGTACGGTTTCCGAGGGAGTGGAAACAATATTACGAAGTCCGCCTCTGGAGGAAGAAAAAGAAATAAACATCATGATATTTGGTGACGAACAGGGCAAACGTCTCAGGAGAAGAATTGAAAAAAAACTACCGATTCGTGCAAAATTTAGTAGTTATATTTATCCGGATGCTACGATTGATAATTTTATGTCAAATGTGATTCATGAAAGCAAAAACTTGACGAAAACGGATACCGTTATTCTGTGCCCAGGTAAACAAGATAAATCGCCGACAAATCTGTTAAGAGGAAACCGGGTGGTGTTTTTTTCCATACAAACGTATTCCTCATTTCCCTCTCTGAATTTTGACACTAGAGAAAATATTTTTTTTACATAATATGAATATTGACCGCAAGCGTGTCGGTACGTTTTGATTTTTTTGATAAGTTACTTTTTATAGGAGTTATAACCCTTCAAAAATTGTTAAAATTGCCTTTTTTTAACGCCGTCAACAAACGTTCAGTATACAAATTAGACGATGTATTTTTAAAAAAAGCAAAAGGTACAGACATAGAATGTTTTCTTCCAATACATTTGGTAAAAAAAATCTTGGAAATTGGTTCAGTTTTGGAGTAGAAAAATGAGGACTACAAAACCTCGATTTTGACAATTTTATTTAGGTATTATCAGGCTGAGGTGCATGTGTCCCTTTCTCTCAGTATTCGGGGGTGAGGGGGGGCGGAGAGGGTTTTGTTGAATACGTATACAGTCAACGAAGTGATGTGACATTCTCAATAATTATATCGATACACTAGTCCACTAGTGTTGTCATGTCCCGAGTTATCGATGTTTTTTTAAAATTATTTTTCTGTTTGGTGACTTATTTTGAGTGTGCCAATACTTACCGAGCTTATTTACTAAAGTTATTGTGACAAATTTAATTTGTTTACGTCAAATAAATTAATGGAAAAAAATTGAAAAAAAACACCTGTTACAGACAGACCCCGAGATGATTCCGTTCCGTATTGCCGAGTTGGATATGGAACACAAAAATTAATTAAAATATTTTTTGATAACTTTTGAAGGTTGTACTCAACATAATATTATCCCTTTATAGGACACTTTTTTTAAGATACAACTGCCGAACCAAAAAAAAACTTTTATATTTGACTAAATATATTGTTCTAGATTTTTTTTTCAAAAAAATTATATTTTACAAGAAAATGTGTGATGGTAAGTACATACACCACTGATAGTTTGATGGAATGCTGGTACAGCGTATGTTCAGTGGTACATGCATCTACCACATGTTGTTGAATCGATTATGTTATTATAATATCATATTATACAAATGAATATTGAAATCTATGTATAAGAGGCACCATATTGTTTATTGTGCTACATATTAGGTACATACACATAACTAGTTTAGTTTTTATTTAACTTTTTTAATACGTTATATTATTACAGAAAAATGCACTTTTGGGAATACCTCCTACATCACTTGACATTTTCAATCTTCTTCAATGATCTAATATTTTTTGTTTTTAAACGCTTTATTGTAAAAAAATTACTGTTTAACATCTACACAATGAAATTAAAACAATTTATGGTCCAGACCTTTCCCTCGCCGGTAAATTTCTTGGTATGCGACCGTCAATTATTTCTGGTAAAAGGCATTGGTGGTAGAAATTTTCTAACAGTGGAACGATTTTTTGCCAGATTTCATCGTCCCTCTCAATTTTTTCATACAGCAAACCTTTTGGACTCCACACAACAAAATAACAATAATTACGACGAGTAATATGTAACTGGCCTTGTACTTGGTAGAAGTAATTATGATTCCGTTTTAATGTTAAAGAATGGTCTTCCAATTTACAGTAATCAATTATCTTTTGTGCAATTCCCTCTTCTGGTGACATATTTGCTATACTATAAGGGCATTTAATTTCAATTATAGAATCCTCACCGATAAGGCCATCCGGACTTGCCGCTAAAAAGTTTTTGGTTTTATCGATAAATAGCCCACAAGCGGATACCTGAAAACTTGTTTTTTTTGAAAATTGCTCTATTGCTAGGCTTTCATTTTCTTTTCCATAATTTGTGGCCATAGTTCCTTTGAATTGTGAGTACAGTAAAGAGTTTAGTACTCCCGTAACTGAAGTTTTTTGCCGAAGCTTATATATTTTTCCCAAGTTAGACGCCGTTATCCGCTTACGTCTTTCAATTGCCCACAGATTGTTATTGCTTTGGCCTACCGTATTCCGTTCGAGCTCTTCCTTATTGGTTGAAGATAATTCTTTGAGAAATTCCTCTTTTTTCGTTTCAAATATTTCAGGTGGCATATCTGGTTCTAATTCCAATTGACCATAATTTTCATCGGGCCCTGTACCTTTTTTTCTTTTTTCTGTCGTATTTTCATTATACTTTAGTTTTTTTTTTCGACACATTTGTTTATTCTCCTTCGAACGTCGTTTTCTCTCTATAAAGTGCTTCGTGTATTTGCCGGGACTGTGGCCTTGGATTTTCTTTTGTATTCTTGAATGGGTTGCCAATTCACTATTCCACGAAGTTACTGCTCCAAAACATCTTGCTTGGTAAGATCCTCTTGTAGTAAAATTTACCCTTTTTCCACCTATAAATTTGGCGATAACGTTGTTGAATTGCTCCACAGTGTTATTTGTCACGTCAATAATAAGACTTTCTGCATTTGCTATTAGAGACAATAAGAATTGTTGGATATCAGTCCATATTCCACAATCTCGAAGATCGCTTACTAAATTTGGATCATCAGTATACTTCTCCGGCTTGCAATAGTACGATGCACAATTTTTATGATCACCAAACACATGATTTGCGGTATTTTTTATGTCCATTTTCAAATTTTTTATTTTATCACTTTGTACTGTGTTTTCTTGCTCTTTCCTGTAATTTATTGCTCCAACTACAGCTCTTCTCATGCGTAAAACGTTTGCTTCAACCTTTTTCCTTATATGAACTGGTACAAAGCCTTTAGCGTTGTTGGTTTTTTTTCCAAGTGCTTTCATTTTGTTGCAAAAATTGCGGAGTAAGTGATTTTTGCACTCTATTTTTTGTACTATAAGGTTAGGACCATATGGCATTTGTTGCATTATTTTTTTCATGATGCTGGAGTCGCCATCACCAACTAGTTTGTTTAATTTCAATCCATGCATTTCCATGCTTCTCGAGAACCCTTCTGCTATAATGTGGGCTTCCATGGCATTAGCACTGTCACGCCAGTTTATGAAGCACCTGTGCTCAGAAGCAACTATGTGTAGTTTAGTAGCTCTAGCACATATGCAGCAGTATGAGTTTCGCACTCCCAGAAATAAAACCTTTTTAGTTCGTAGTCCAACTATGCACCCTGCGCCAGATGAGGAGCTAAATCCACTTTTGTACGACCTCTTTGCCCAGGAGCCATCTGCAACCACCGTTACCAAAGGATAGCCACCCTCGTCTACGTCACCGTTTAAAATGGCTAGCCTTTTTTCTTCTTCACCAGCTGCGATCATTTCTTCTAAGGCACATTCTTCAATTGTTGGCGCTAAACATTGTTCTATGTTCGTGTAAGTCTTACAATCCATATTTGGCATATTTAAAACCCCACAAATTTCATTCCATTGTGAATACCCATTTCCTGTACACATCACTCCTTCGACGACAGCAGTATTTATAGACATTTTCCGTTTCGGGTCTTCGGAGTGAATGTATTCTATTTTCTTGCACATTTTGCACTCGAAAACATACTGGCTTAGAAGACCATTTCGTCGTTCCTTCATAAATTTTAAATCGGAAAATGTGCAGTTGGTGTGTTCGTGCTTTATATTTGATATCTCCGAAAACAAATATTTTATATCCACAATTCTGCGACCTTCGAAATTATCGGTTTCATCAATATGGTCTGGTTCTATCACCAAATCATCAAGCGTTGTTGATGATGATGAACTTGCGTTTTCGTCTATATTTGGAGCAAATGATTCATCCATGGAAGTTTCATGCATTAGTGAAGATGTAGTTAAGTTTCCAAAAGTAGTATCGATGACATCCATATCCCTGTAAATGCAAATGATTTATTTATTTAAATTTGTCCATCCCATTTTCCCGTTATACATGCTACATAATACACGGCTCTCATAGCATAAATCTTTAGGTTTTTCTCGTAAGTCGCTCACGTAAGAGAGTTATGGCAAAATTATCAATGTAAACGATACCCATTGGTAATTTTGCCATAACTCTCTTATGTGAGCAACTTACGGGAAAAAAAACTTTACGTACGTAAAGGTAACCTTAGGAAGGTTCAGTAGTAAGAGTGACAGGAAAGCGATATTTCGACTTACCTAGATGTCGAACGCGGTGCAACATGAATCTGTCGTTTGATACTAATAATCGGTTTTTTTCGTCTAGTAGATAAAAACAAACGCGCTTTGTTTCCATTTCTTTTACCCATTATTTATCTGTAAGAAAAAATTTTTTGAGTTGAAGGTAGGTAATATAGTAGTCGATTTTATGTAACTCAATTTCTAAATACACATATCTTATGCTACGTATATATTTGCGAATAGTGGCGTGCACAGAATTTGAAAATTGAAATTTCGGAAAAAAAATAATTTTCAGCTTCGACAACATCATTAATGTCGTATTTTCAATCTTAGGATTCTAGCCCACTGAAAAATCAGTGCACGCCACTCTTTGCGGACAGAGACGCGAGCCGAACCACGAATTATGGTAAAGGTACGAAGCAACCGCAAGCGGCGCAGCGTTTCGGGCAGTTTGCTTTTGCTTCGTTCCTTTCCCATAATCCGTTGTTCGGCTGGCGTGTGTATACGCAGCCTAAGACGTAGAATAATATTTATTATAGGTTACTAGATATGTTAACAAATGTACCGACTTGCACTAATGCACTTTATGCATACAGTCAAAACTGATGAATTTACGTTATTCAGGGAGAGCCAAAAAACAACAACATTTTTAGCGATATTTATATGTTTAATTAAAAAAGGAAATTGTGTTGTAATATTGAGTTTTTATGAATGAATAGTTTATGTTTATAATAATAGTTTATGAATAATTTATGAATAGTTTAGTAGGTATCTACTCACCATCAGTGGCGGCCGCTGCCCTGAAAATGTGGTGGTTCACTGATAATCCGTACCTATCAGATAACGCGTACTAAGCAACAATAAGTAAAAATGATTCCACTTATCTTATTTGGAGAGAAGGTCTATTCTAAGCTGTTTTCGAAGGGCGAAAACTTCTACATATCGCTTTTAAATAAAAAAAAATATTTTTTTTTGTACAGATCTTTTTTCTGTACTAAGAAAATAGAAACAACACAAATTTTTCGTAAATAAATCTTGAATTTCAACCCAAAAAACTCTTTTTTTTTACAATGTTTAATTTATTTTATTTTATATTTCATAAAATAAAATAAATTTGAAAGTAGTGTAAGAAGAATATACGACGCAAATGTGAATGGTAGAAGAAGTCGGGGACGCCCGAGGAAGACATGGTACGATCAAGTGAATCAGATACTTGAGTCGGGTCATGTCAAAAGTCAGAATAATGATTCAGACGTTGTATGAATGTGAGTGCGACAAACAGTCTGTGCCAAGACCGAGTTGTTTGGCGGTCCGTCCTCTCTGCCTACCTCTGCGGGGAAACGGCGTGATGGTTAGTTAGTTAGTTTTATATATCATTACAAACATTATTCGTTTTAAATGTATAAACAGTACGTGGGCAAAATTGTCAAAGTTACCTAAAATAAAAATTGAATCCCTTAATGATCTGCGTTTTATAATTTAAAACACAAATCAATAAAAAAACAAATATATGTAAAATTTAGGTATTGACTGTACCTTTTGATTAAAAAAAATTTATTCAGTTTGGTTAAGTATCTTTGCTGCAAATCCAAATTTAAGTTTGTATGATAAAGGCCGCCCGGTGGCACACGAATATAGCTTAATTTTTCATACATATTGCTGGCTTTGCGCGCTGGCGATGTTTGGGATATTCGGTACAAAAACATAATTCGTTCCGCGTGCAATCGGCCTGCACGCGGGTAACAAGGCAGCTTCGCGCGGAACTTAGAGAATCCGCTCTCCCTGATTCATACTATATTAGGCATTATATTGGTAGGTGATGTTTTTAATGAGATTCGTAGATTTTATATTTTTCAGTAAGATATTATAAAGTAATTTTAGGCGAAATAATTTACCAGTGCTGCACACGAACGCACTGTGCAACCAGCCGCCCTTGCTCACCATATGTCCTATATGTGTAAATCGTGAGAAATGACCAAACAGATTTCAATATTCAAGGGGGTTTCAGGGTCAAAATTCGAAGGTCTGTATTTGACGTAGAATAGTTTCCAGTAAAAAGGCTAGTCAAAAACAGTAGAGTGATGCAGCCAGCGAAAAATAAAAACACTATACAATCACAAAGTACGTGATGTACCTACTGCGCCTATGCTGCCGTTTTATAAAAAAAGATGGTATGAATCTCCCGATATTACTAAACCAAAACAGCGTGCATCTTACTTTACTAATAGTAACAAGATGAATGAACTATGAGCGCAGAAGATATCTATTATATAGGAATACGCACGCTCAAGTCGCGACGCGTATTGACTTATCTGTTGCAGCAGGCAGCAACCTGTATACACGCACCCACAAGTCTCATTGACTTGTCCGTGTGCAGAAGATGAGCTCGGAGCAGGCAGTCACATGTATTTGTAGTAAGTAATAATAATAATAAAGTTATGTACAATACAATATTAAATAATGTAGACCTCGCTATTTTATTACGAATATGTACCTAGGCACCTACTTAATTTTTGGAATAAATGAATAACAGTAAATGAAATAATAAGAACGCGAAGTCGCTGGCGGGCGCGGCGCGGCGATTCATGCTTCCAACACCTGCAGCCACGCACACACACGCATTGGGGTTCACCAATACACCGATAGCGCTTTTGCTGTCCCCGCTGAGATGAACGAAATAGAAATAATTTTTACAAATACCTATCGTTAAAATTTCTCGGCGCTCCTGCGCGCTCTTAAGTAATCTCCACTATATAATACAAAATCTTAAACACACAAACATCGTTATACACCCAGTCACAGAAAACAGGTACCTTAATGTGTCCAAGCTGAATTATGAAATTAAAAAAATAGTTCTAATGTTTAAACATGCTAGTTTCACTGACCAAATACGAAATCGCCCTGAAAATAAATTAAACAGCAAATGTACGCAGACTCCAAAAAACTGGGATCCGGAAGCAGAGAACGGAAACAACATAATCAGGTAGACGAGAAGAAAACAAAAATAAAGAAACACATTAGAATTAAAAAATGGACCAATATAAACCTCCCTGTACTTCAAAAGGTCAAACTTCTCTCTCATTCATTTACCTTAACATAAGAAGTTTAAAAGGTAAAATTGAAGATATAGAATGTCTACTTAAATCCACAAATTCCAGTATCAATATTATTCTGATGACTGAGACATGGCTGAAAGAAGGGGAAGTAAAGTACGTTAATCTTGAAGGTTACCGGCATGAAGCATCCTGCCGCCCACAAGGAGCTGGAGGTGGAGTGTCAATATTTATCAAAGATACCATGGACTATAATGTAATCAACAACGTGCACGACTCCAACAACAACTTCCTGTGGATTCATATAAACAAACTTAATTCAAACATAGGTCTAGTGTATAAAAAGCCTAGTACTAATTATCAAGGCTTTTTGGATAAACTTAGCCCCCAACTTGAAGTACACAAAAGGTGCATTATTTTTGGAGATTTTAATATAAATTTACTTGACTTAACAAATACTCAAACACGCAAGTACACAGACACAATTAGATTAAATAATTATAGCATCCTGAATAAAATAAACAACAAACACGCGACACGCATCACAGATAACACTAACACAATTATAGATCATGTACTTTCCGACATCACACTTTCGTACTCACTAACAAACTGTGATAATGCAATATCCGATCATAATATACTACTCCTGGATGTCCTACACACATACAGTCACACTTCATCCAAAACGTCTTCGTATGAATATAAACGTATTAACTTAGATAACCTAAAAAAGGATATCCTTCAGAATCCCTTTCACTTCAACGTAAATGAGGATTCGATATTAAATTTTAACAATTTTGTAAACAACCTCAAAAATAAAATAAACTCCAATAGTACACAAAAAAAAACAAAAAATAAATGTCTCCCGGATTGGATAACCAAAGACCTTTTAAAACTAATTAATAAAATAAATAAATTGCACCTTAAACTGAAAAAAACAACCGGGAAGCTTACCATTAAAAACTGAATTCCTAAATATACGTAATAATATTACTAAAAAAAAAACCTTAAAACAAAAACACTACACCACCCTCTTTAAAAATTGTGAAAATGATTCAAAGAAAACATGGAATCTAATTAATACCATACTAATAAACAAGTCAAAAACTCTCACCAAATCTTGTAACAAGATAATAATCAATAATGAAATAATCTCAAATAAAGATGATATATGTAAACACTTCAACGACTACTTTCGCAACATTGGGTCCTCATTAGCTGATAACATAAAAAATAAACCCGCACACAATACAGCTAACGAAACAACGTTAGAGCATAATAGTAATCAATCACTATATCTTCAACCTACCACGGAGCTTGAAATAAACAGAATTATTAAATTGCTTAAACCAAATGCAAGTGCTGACTATGACACAATAAAATGTAAGACAATACTCAATCTGTCCGAACTATTGGCTCCCCCTATTTCAAAACTAATTAACCAATGCATTACAGAGGGGACTTTTCCAGATTGCCTTAAAATTGCGAAGGTAATACCAATATACAAATCTGGATCAAAAACGGATACGTCAAATTATCGGCCAATCTCAATTTTACCAATTCTATCAAAAATTTTTGAACATGTAATCCATGAAAGATTAAACAAATTTTTATTAAACAAATCACTGCTATATAATAAACAATACGGTTTCAGAAAAAAATCAAATGCTCTTTCTGCAACTAATGATCTAATAAACAAACTAAGAACCAGCATAGACAATGGAAATTACGCTATAGCAATCCTCGTAGATCTCCAAAAAGCATTCGATACCGTGAGTCATGAGATACTACTAAAAAAATTGAAAAAATAGGTGTAACCGGCCCTGCTCTCCAACTCATTAAATCGTATTTAAATAACAGAAAGCAATATGTCAGCCTAGATAACAAAAACAGTCAACACAATGATATAAATTATGGTGTTCCCCAAGGATCCATATTAGGGCCTCTCTTGTTTCAAATATACATTAACGATATCTGTCAGTTAAACCTAAATGGGGAAATTTTTTTATACGCGGATGATACTGCTATATTTTACTTTGGTAAAAACTAAGAAAACTTACTTGAAAAAGCCCAACTGGATCTTAATAAATTAAATAACTGGCTAATTAAAAATGTATTAACTATTAACACAAAAAAATCATATTACATGATCTTAAGTTCACAAAAAAGAAAAACGCCGTCTCATAAACCTTTGCAAATAGAAGGAAAAAACCTACAAATTTCAGATAGTGAAAAATACCTGGGACTTCATATTGATAAACACTTATCTTTTAAACACCACATACAAAAAGTAAAAGAAAAAATTATCCCACTAATTGGTGTATTTGGCAGAATAGCCCATCTTCTACCAATACAAGTAAAGAGGGGATTATACTTTAGTTTAATTCAATCCCATCTAAATTATCTCATAGAAATATGGGGAAACACAAACATCACATATCTAAACGAAATTCAAATAATACAAAATAAAGTTACAAAAAACTTTTTAACTATAGACCAGATACCCCCACCAAAAGAGTATACCAAGAAACTAACTTACTTAAAATTAGAAAACTGTACGAATACAACATATGCCTATTAATTCACAAAATCCAAAATGGCTTCATACACACAAATACTTCATTTATGAAAACATCACAAGTACATGACCACCACACAAGACAACATAATAAATTATATACAAATTCAGCAAAGACAGAGTGTGGTAAAAGAAACATAGGCCATGAGGGTGTACACATTTATAATCTCCTTCCTGATAGCCTGACAACCGTAAATAGAATAAATATATTTAAGAAAAAACTGTTTGCCCTCAAAATCAATGAGCAAAACCAAAATGCTCTTACTTAAGAAAAATATGTTACTTAGGTAGTAAACCATAATTATTAATATATATATTATTTTTGTTCCTATCAATGTACACTTAAGTTAACAAAGCGAAATTTGTATTTCTTTTAACTTAATAAATAACTATAAATACTTCAGTCGTGTGGTCTAAAGCACACTCGTTTTTTGTTGTTGTTGTAAAATCAATACATCTAATCTTCTAACCACTCCAAAATGAACAGGCAAAAGAAAAAACAAAAGAAAGTGACATCTAGCGACTCCGATAAAGAAAACTTAAATACTTATAAGATGACCAAATGTGTAAGAAAAGATGCACTGGAATTCGACGACAAACACATGGAAAAAAATCATCCTTCACATCGATAAAAAGTGCTTCATAGTCTTCTCTTGTCTGCTTTAGTTTTAGTTTTTAAATAGGTATCTTATTCGATCTAACAGTTCTCGGCTCAAACGCTAAAACCAACCTTGATATTTATAAGTTTCCAGCCAAATCAACAGCTAGTTACGAAGTATGTACCTTTATAGGTCAATCATCAATAATCAAAAGAAAATAATTTAGCATTTTAATAATTTTCCTTTTAAATAAAATTCCCAATGCCGAAATGGACAGAACGTTTTTACCGAGGCTCTTTCTATCGTCTTTGTCCTAATTCGATTGAAACTGAAAACAACGTTTTACTGCTTTATCAATGTACGTGAGGCAAGCTGTTTACATTCCGCATTTTCATTGTAGTAGTTGTCGTAGAAAAGAATTAAATGAAAAAAAACTCGTTCTCGTAAGACAGTTTAACTCTTTGATTTATGTTCTTGTTTATTAGTAAAGAAAACGCTTGTATTTAAGAGTTTAAAGGAAGCCATTTCACTCTACTATCACGTTCCATGACGTGATAAGAATAAGAAAGTAGTGATACCGAACCCAATTATTTCAGTAAGTCATCACAAATTTAGAAATAAAGTTCTGTTTTATTTTCATTCCTTAATATTGGCACAAAAATTATTAAAAAATTAACATTCATTTCTTGATTTTGTGGCAATTGGCCATTGACTTGGAAAAACTCAATTTGGGCGGCGGATATGTGTACCGCCGCCCCGGAAATCATTTATCGGATACCCAACACCTCTGCCATAGGTCACAACTAGTGGCTCACTACGTTTGGTTAATTGGCATTGGTACCCGGGTTCATGGGGTGAGGTTTGTCTAGATGGCGAATTCGGTTGCCCACATACTGCGTGGTGGGCTGGATCGGGAGATACTGGTTGAGGGAGACCTAACCTAAACCTCTCCAGCCAGAATCTCTTGACCCATCATCGCTTTGCACCGTAGTGAGAGGGATGAATTCATATGTCCGCCCTCAAACCTCTTTCCTTCCCAAAACTTCCTCTCCTTCCCTTCAATAAAAAGATTCCCCACACAGCATCCCAAAAGATTACACGGGCCCTTAATTTTTCTTCCTCAGGGACTCTAGTTGAGTTATAGAAAAAAAAAATAACATTAGAATATTTTCCCCAAAGCGCGACGCTTGAAGTTTGTGCACGAGTGCATTGAGTAAAATGCAATAAACTTTTTTTTAATAAAAGCCTTAAGATAAAAAATAAATATATGTGTTTAGAAGTTATGTGCAAGTTTCATTTAAGAAACTTTTAAAGAAAATTTTACGCCTGACTGAAACGAGACTGACTTGCGTCTTTAGATAACTTATTCATAACATCTTTGTTCTGCGACTGATCACGGAAAAGTTTGTTCCGGATGTTATTTTCAGTGTATTTTTTAATGTGAGAATAATGTTAAACTTTACTTTTATTGATACGCAGCACAAAATGTAACAATAAGTTGATGTTTCATAAAGGAGTCAAACGATAAATATTAACAAAAATACTATCAATCCCTAAAAATATAACTACTGGAGTAATGATGGTATTTTATTTCCGTGTACAAAAAGTGACTTTTTAATATGCTTTTAAAATTTGAGTGATGGCTTGTGATTTTTTTTCCTACTCAATTAAAGAAAAAAAAAAATGGAAAAAAAGGTTTGTAAAATTTTTTTTTTGAACTGCACATGTAATTAAAAAAAATTAGAAACGCATGAACATTTTAAGTGATTCTGTTTTTACTTTTATCTACACAGACCACCTGATTCCTCACCTTCAAACAGACCTAATTACCGCTGCGGAAATGCGGGTCCCGCATAGATCTGTTCTGCGAATGATTTCATAGTATATCAATGAAGAAGAAGATAACACTAATAATCTAAACGAAAATATGAAAGTGAATAAGACACAGAAAAATATAACGATCGCAACTGGGACTCGAACCCAGAACCTCTCCTCTTACCGGGACGAACGCCTTATCCAATTAGGCCACTATAACGAGGTGGCAGTGGCCACTGGCATTGTCCATCTCGTATTTAATTTCAGAATAACAATATTATCTTCGACTATTTTTTTTCAATATTATTGGCAACTACCTTTTGTATTGGAAACAATAGTTCAAAGAACTGGTTTGTAACCTAGATAATGTCTTGGATACGCGATTTTATTTATGGAACACCTTTTGACCTTTTTGCGAACATGCAGATCAGTGGCCAACGACGTACCACCGCTCGAACTTCCGCCACTGTGCGACGGCGGCGGAACTATACAAGGGATTGAAGGACCTAATGCCACGGCTCACCAAGTTCATCGGTTGTTTCGGGGACCATGTCGAAAAATAGTGGAGATATGTACCAAAAATTACATATGCTTTTTTGTAATTTGTTTCCTGACTTTAAAATAATAAACGTCTTTAATTCTTGAACAGCCCTCGTTCATACTTGTTTCCCTTTGTTCAATAATGCACGCATCGTTACTGCATGTTTTGGTATACATCGTAAATTTTTCGCAAGCTTTTATAATATTCTCTTTGTTCTTCATGCTAAAAACGGATATCTTGTTGTGTATTTGCGGAAAACGTTTCTTTGAAACTGACCCAATCCCTGACACGCCATTTTACCGTTTTTTTAATAAATTCGACAAAATAGGATTATTTCAGAGAAATCGCAAAATATTGCTATGAATTCTACAGATGGGTCGTTTCAAGCTCTCGTCATATCTGAAGACCAATAAATGGACTATTAGTGCCATTTTGATTTTTTGAAATTTCCGTTTGCGGACCATTTCAGCTTATAAATAATTCATCTGCCCATCATAACGGCCATGTTAGCTGATTACATTTGTTATTGGGTATTCTTTAAATCTCAAAAATTGATGATTTTTGACAATGTCAAATGTGATGGTAAGTAAAAAAAATTACCCTAAGAATTTATCAAATTTGACGTCACATAAAAATAACGACAAATTCTGATAATAATATTTCACTATTATTTTTGTGACGTTGAATAAAATAATAATAACAAACAAAGGATAGCTTATAAGCGTAGGTATATCAAAGAGGTCAAAATACGAAGGTTTCTATAAGGGATAATTGAGGAATGTTGTAGGATTACGGACCCTTTTGTATTAAGGGAAGGTAAGTTTGCTTATCCTAGAGGAAGGACTGGTCTTGCTCCCGATTACGATATTACAATAGTAAAATTAATTTTAATCTTCAACAGCTACAGCCTGAGGTTTGGCTCCCTAATTTTCAGATATAAACATGACATTTGGTCTCGGGGTCCCGAAAGCTCTTTCCCAGTTCAAAGGTTAAACGAAATAAACCCTAGCTCTCTGAGGTTTGACAGAATTATATAATATTTCCTTCCGAATTTCCATGCAAACGCGGTGACAGATATTTTATTTATTTATTTCTTAGAGATAAACAGGATATTAATTTATGAAACATCCTGAATAACAAAAATAAAAATGGTTGGTAATTAGTAGCTCAGAACTGTGAAAAATCAACGGATAAAGACAATTTTGAAAATGACTCTTAAATTCAAAGCAAATCAGTTATAGAGTTCGTTGAATCTGAGTTACCGATAGACTAGCAACCGAAATTAGTTTTTTGATGATGTCCCTGAACCAAAACAGTCACATTAAAACTGCATAGAGAGGTATTATTTTTTAAGGAAAATATAAATATTAAAATAACTTTAAAATTTTTGGATTAAAAAATATATACATCTGTTAAAATATTTCCCTGTCGAAAGAAATCAAAACCACAGAATACACCACTATTTCGAGCTGCGGAAAAAAATACCGGCCAATATAAAAGGGTAGGAAAATGGATTAATTTAAAAATGAAGTACCTAATGAAAATGTGAAGCGTAATTTTTAATTCATGTAATTTAAAAAAAAACCCCGTCTACTTTCAAATACGCAACGTTGAACACAGGTAATAAAAAGGGGTAAGTAGAAATATTTTATTTTATATCGGTGCTCAAAACATTGCATATTTTATTAGCGATGAACCAGAATAATTGTGATTCGAGTTTTAGGGAGCATGGATCCCAGATTTTATGAAAAGTGGGAATGTACTTAATGTTAGGGAGCCACCGAAATATAATATTTTCGTTCGTAAAATATGCTAATTTTCTTAATACCTGTCAAATATCTAAGATCCATATTTTGGCAAAACGGTAGGTAATTACAAAATATACTTTGCTTTAGTGAAGATTTTAATCAATTATATAATCTTTGGCCATAACTGCTGTATCCATTTTCACCTATTTCAATATAACTTTACGATTGTTTCCTACGGATGAAATACGATTTCAGTAAAGGATTTACAAGTACGTTTGTGGGCACTAGACCGTAGACCGTAGACACCCAATGGATGAGGCTCCGAACTGTACTTAACGGAATAATTCAAATATCTGTTCACGTACACGTGAGACGTTCCTGTGGTACTGAAAAGTCGTTTCAGACCTCAAGTACGCGATAAAACCCATATTGATTCAGGTAGTGTGAATTGTGCCGTATCGTGAAGGAGAAATGTTGGTAAGGATGTAAATGGGAATATGGTCAAATATGAAATTCAAATGCAGATAGGTATTTTGTTCCCTCTTGGATTCGAATAAATTTATAAACTTTTTCAACTTTTGTTCTATACGTACCTCTGTCAAGATTTTATAAAAATAAATGCGCATATTCCAAGAGATGCTTCTAAAATGTATTCTCGAAGACCTGTTTGATGTGAAAAATTACTCCGATATGGATTTTATTTATTGTTATCAAGTCTAATTTGTTGAACTCCGTTTAATTTTAAGTTTTCCTTTAATGAATTCAATAATATTATTATTCAATTTATAAAAAACAGTTTACTAATAAACAAGTTCTATTGTGTTGTTATCATTTATTTATTTATTTATTTTGTAAGAACAAACAGCTTTTACATAATATACAGTGATAAATATACAAGTAAAGTCAAGCCACAGAAGTTTTTTATGCTAAAGTTCGTTGGAAATGAAGTTTTAAAATCTTAAAATTAATTTTGGGTTATAGGAAGGGGAGAGGAAGAGGAATATAGGAAAAGGATAGGAGATGCTACCGATACATTACATACTCTCATGTTAATAATAATCGATCGTACGCGTTACTTCATATCGATATTTCTTTAGGTTATTACTAAAAATGTCAATGCGGTGAAATTTTGTATTATATTGTGCACATACCTACATGAGGAATTGGGGATTTTTTTATAATATTAGTTCTAAATGAGAGCAAATAAAATAAATCGGATTGTCGGGTTGATCTTGACAGAATGTGAAAATTTAATAAGCCGGTGAGCTCTGGGTTTAGGATTTTAAACAATAAGATTTGATCAAAAATTAGACGGCGTGCTTGGAGGGAGTTGAAATTGTGAAATTTAATGGATTCGATGTAATTTGAGAAGTGTAAATTTAGTTTATTATGAATTGTGAGAGCTGTTTCGCCTTCTGAAGGCATTTTAAAAATGATAGTTTTTAAAGGCCTTCAAACAATACCGTTTGAATACTTGTATCAATGAAAAACTTAAAAAAAGAGTTAGGGTTTTATTAAAAAGTTTTAATAATTAAACTTTCGAAAACAATTTCAAGGGGAAAGGCTATAAGGCCTTTTTCATACCAAACTTAATTTTGGATTTGAGGCCAAAATAACCAATTAAACAAAATAATTATTATTTTACTCAAAAAGTATAGCAAATATTTATTACGAATTTCAACCATTTTATTTATTTATGTTTTAAATTATAAAATTTACGCCAGTAAAGAAATAATTTTTTCATTGTTTTAGAGGCAACTTTGGCAATTATTTGTAATTCTATTCCCATAAAATCTTAAGCATAATGTCCTCAAACTATTCTTCATAAAGTGACGAGTACAACTTCAGCCCACCCGAAAACGACTTAGAATAATTCCAATTTACAAGAATTGACATCATGCTTACCAAAAAAACTAAATTCTCAACGATAATCCACGTAATCTTTTCCATACTCCAGCTCCGGAGTTTTAGCTTGAGAAAAAGCTCCCGGCGAGCTTTAGCCGCCCTAGCTCCTGTGATTCGAAGACACGTCCCGCCCAGCGACCAGCTTTCCCCGCTAACGACGTTAAACACTTACCAGGAAACCAGTTTCGTTTTACGTCCGACCGGGACAAAAAAACACATTCGTGATCAACCGCAAGAAGATTTTATCAACCCCCGGTTTATAAGAGCAACAAAGTGTTTGCATTACGTTAGTAAGCCATCAGCCGTCGCCTTGGATCTTTGTCTTAGAACGTCAGGAGGGTAAAGTGGAAGTTTTCTAAATTTCTGACTTTGTAATGTTGTAATTTTCAAATTGGACAGCATTTGTTCAGAATTCTCACTCAACCTCTAGCTAAATAAATTCAGGAAAATCTTCTAAACAGACCTAAATGCTATTATTTTTTATGTTAACTTAATTATTCTATGTTTTATTTGTGTAAAGTAGGTTTCAATAAATATGTACTATCTATTACAGTGGTTGTCATAATTTTATGGCCAAGGGCCACTATACATTGGCTAAATATGTGTAAGTAAATTTTGTCTATTTTCAAGACTTTTGTTAGAACTACAAACATTATCTAAGAAATTTCGTACTATTACGTAGTTTGGTTTTATGTTGTTGTACTTTTTTAATTATATCTTCTAAGTCGGCGCTTTTGGGACGACATGCAATATTTATTGCGTCTTCTAAATGAGTTTTGGTTTTTAAAGAAGCCCATTTTCGAAAATACGTTGAAAGAAATATCGTCCAAATAAATAAACTCTCTTTCTCGTAAACTTTTAAAGTTGCCAGCCACATTTCTCCAAAATTCCATGTAATCCTGCTTTTCACGATATTGAATGAAATGAGCCTCGAGTCGTATGTTGTATTTTGGTTCAATGACTTCGTTCATCAAATGTGTTTTAGGAAATCTAAACTGGCTGAATAATTTCATGTCATCGTTTTCAAAATGCCAAGGCTTTCCTAGAAGAAAAAAACATTTGTTGCTATCCCTCCCGCTACCCGCTTCTTATTCGTGTGTTTCTGACCCGCGTACTTCTATTTAGTTAACTTCATTCGCAAAATCAGTTTTGGCAGTCATTATCTACTAGAATTGTTTGCTTTGTCGCGGGCCGCACAAATATCTGCCCGGGCCGCAGTTTGTCGACCACGGCTTTAGTACCTAGTTAAGTTAAAGGAAATAACGCAACCAAACTGCAGTCATTTGATTTGCAAGCGGTTGGTTCCTGGCTTGGTTTTGCAACATGGCCTTTTCCTGGTCTTTCTTTACGGGGTGCAGTAGCCATAAACACCGGAGTATGCGCGGTTTGTGACTAGCCCACAGTCCTTCCTACCCCATTTACTTTAAACACCATAGAAATACGATCCACAAGATTGGAATTCTGGCAACCTTTTTACTATAATTTTTAGTTAATAACTCGAGCGACAGCATGATTTTAAACTTTTTCCTCACATTGCTAGTGATATATCAGTGATCATTTTGAATATTTTCCGGCCAAATTAAAAAAAAACTATACCTCCGAATTTCAATGTTGAGATATACAAACTGATTATAATCAGTTTGTATATCCAATATATATATATATATTTATATTATTTATATTATATTATATATATTTTATGTTCCATATAGCCAATGAATTTACCTATCTTTTGTCAATTATCACATATTTGTATGATTTATAAAAAAAAATATTAATCGCAAACTTTAAAACCGCGCGAATCCTGCGTGTCAGTTCCCTTAATATTGCCGTAAATGATACTTTTTTTCAACATTGGATTTTTCTGACTTCTATTATCTATCTACTTGATATCCACAGAAGCAATTTATATATTAAAAACCTCATTTTTTAACCGCAAACAACTGAGAGGAAATTGTGCCTAAAAAAAGTATTTTATAGATTTTTGATCGCGGAGTGTCAAAATAAAATGCACTTTTGAATATATTTAATACATTTGTAATATTACAAAAAAATATGCTAGGGAATATATCTAGGGAAAATTGGCCTAAAACTGGCAGCAAAGCAATCCGAGGTATTTTAAATGTTGCCGTATTGTGGCAAAAAGCGCCTTAGTGGATAAATGTGAATACCATACAATAGTAACATCAGCACCTCACTGCCCGGACACAGATTACATGAACCCCAAATTAGATATATTGTGTGACTTAAAGAAATAGGAAAAATGCCTACCTATGGCCGTGACTACCTCGGTAGTCACGGCCTCCGTGGTCGAGAGGTAAGGCTCTTAACTCGCAATCCTAAGGTCGCGGGATCGAATCCCGGTGTGCGTAAATAATTTTTATTTGATTAATTTAAGTAATTTCACAATTAAATCATCAAAATAATTAATACTATATTTGCGGCACATTCCAGAGTGGAAGATACCTGAAAGATACCCTCAGTATCACCCTGGTGTAAGATCACCAATCAGCCGTGTTTGGTGATAGCCAGGTACTTTCCCACCTTCCTCTTTGTCATCTCCTTTCCTTCCCCACTACCTTCAGTCTCACAACGTACCCCAATTCGGGATGCCATAGTCTCACTGGCTCCAAACGGGAGGAGCTGAGACTCTTGTGAGGTATTCACATAAAATTAAAAATAACTGGTTATAGAGATCTTGTCGAACATTTTGTTTCTTTGGACGAACGATATTCTTACAACAGGGCGATACTTAGAGAATCTTGAACGGTTTGTCGAAAGGCATCTAGGTAAAGCACCGATGAAAGCACGATGCAAAAAAATTATCCAGAATTTTTATTTTTTTCTTCATTTGTTACATTTTATTTATTTGTAAGAGACAAACCAAAATCTTGTACATAAAATAAAGAGCAACATATATACGAAGTTAAATCAAGTCAAGCCAAAAAGAGAATTGTACGAAACATGTGAGAAAACTAAACCCTGAAAAAAATGGTAAGATCTTTTATGGTGGCTCTATTCTAGTTGAATCCAGTATTTGAAACAAATTTTCAATAATAATGCTGTGCGGTTGAATACCGGGCACTTTATGAAGGAAATAACCTGCCATATAAATTTGACTAAAATTATATGCATGCATCCACGGCTACGGTGAACTAGGTATGTATAATTCTAGCTGCTTTCTATAATGCTTTCCACTCGCTTTAAAACTGTGACCGATAAATTTACTCAATGAACGCAAAGATATTAAAATAACACTTTGTTTTCTAGCTTTCTTAACTGTTTACTGTACTTTATATTTTTTGTTTATAGTTTCAATTCTGAATGGTGATCTTACTTACTCCAGTGCTTTACTGAGAGTATCTTTCACACTTTACCAATTACAAATAATATAAGGGGGCATACGTTAATTACGTGATCAGTTTTCCTTCCAATCTAGACCCCCCCTATGGTGAGATAAATTTGGGCCACTTGGTATATTTTTTTCAAGTAACGTGAGATTTTGCTGGAAACCCCCTCCCCTTTTAGAGCTCACGTAATTACTGTATGCCCCCAATGATATATTTGCATCATGTTCGAGATTGGAAGATACTCTCAGTATCACACTGGTGTAAGACCACCATAGCAAAATGAAACGTCACTTGAAATGGCTTTAGCTGTTTTTGGTGACTAGATCGGAGAACCCAGGTACTTCCCCACTTTTCTCTTCATATCTCCTTCTCTTTCCCACCTACCTTCAATCTCACAACATACCTTATTTGGGGATGCCACAGTCTTACTGGCTCCAAGCGGGAGCAGGTAGGACTCTTGTGCGGCATTCACATAAAAAACCAACCTCCTTCCCATGCTCAGAACAAGTGATAATAAGTCAGGTAATAAAAACCTATGGTGCATCGGCCGCACTGGGACAGGAGTACTCCTGAATGGGGTGTTAATTTTTTAACGTATAGGGTGTACCATAAATATAAGCTGAGGGTGAGCCGACAGTTAATCCGCCGACAGTCAGCCCCCCTGAAATGATATCTACTATCTACTACATCTACTACACTATTCTACTACACTATATAAAGATTCTACTTACTACACCATATAAAGAGGTAATGTTTGTTTGTTTGTGTGTTTGTTTGTTTGCATCGAATAGGCTCCGAAACTACTGAACCGATTTGAAAAATTCTTTCGCTGTTGGGAAGCTACACTATCCCTGGGTGACATAGGCTATATTATATTTAAAAAAATATATAGGCATCCTTACTAAAACTTCAATAATGTAACCCAGGGTGTAAAAAAAAATGCCTAAAATATTCTTTAAATCGCGTGCGCTGCGAAAACTATTGATGATAGAATAAAATAATGTATTACGACTTTATAGAACACATCATTATTTACAAAAAAGTTCGCAACAGCATATTTCTAACTATTATGGTTATGCCCCAATAAGTATTCTTTTATTTAAAAAATTTAATTTAAATATCACCGCTTGAAAAGGCTCTTTATTTTTATCTTGGTTTTAATCCTTATCAAAATAAATTACTTCATATTCAAGACAGCTTCAATACCTTTATTTAACTTTTTGAATTTTTCAATTCCGATATTTAATTAGAAAGATATCACGAGTTTAAAATTGTTAGTATTATAAAAAAGTTTCGGCTACGGGCCGGGCGGGAGAGGAGTCAAGAAATGCAGTGCCAGGGGGGTTGGCGGGATGAGGGATCGGGAGAGCGGTGGTGGGGAAGTTGGAAGTGGAACGCTGGAGGGGAACGCACGGGAAAGGACATTTAAGGAGTAACATTTTATTTATTTGAATATGGCATATATTATAAAAGAAAGTCCAAAAAAACGTGCAGCTCGAACAGAAAGTCTTCCGGAAAGTTCTAGAAGGTTCCATAGAGCTGTAGAAAGTTGTAGAAGGAGTGGCGGAGTATGTCGTGGAATGATCAGGAATAGGGAATCGGGAACATCATTGTGCAACATTCCAGAACACTATCTTATTGTCCTGAGCGAAGCCGGGTAACCCAGCTAGTTTACTATAAAATTACAATTTTTTGTGCATTATTTTCCATTTTTAAACGTAAAATCAATCGACTTCAAAAATACCTTTAATAATAAGTTGGTATGAATATCAAACGAATTTATACACATTGTCGATTTTTTTGTACTTACGCCTTGGTATACACAGTAATAAAAGAAGCAGATTTTCCTTGATGCATTAGAATGAAAATATGTTTTATACTTTAGTTATTCGACGATACATATTCTCTGCACATCCCTTCGGGGTCACTCAGTTATATTTTGTGTAATTAGGTATACCGTATTTTCCCTTAACCGACTGCATATTGTATATAAGTACGCCGGGGGGGCAATTGTCATGGAACCAAAGCTGAAACGTGACTTTCGTACGTATAAAAACAGTTCTTAGATATTATTCAAAGATCTTATCAAGTTCTTTGTCTCGATTCTATAGAAACAATCCCGAAGATTTCTATTTTTCAGAGTACGCATTGCAGTATTATGTATGCTAATGTGTTATCTGAGAACGGATCCTAAGTGAGCGTCTAGAGTGTCTAGACTGTATAATTTGTCACCACACGAGAAGGGGGATCCGCAGGAGTAAGAGGTGATCTTCACGGAACTTTACATTTCCACTCAAAACAAGTTTTTTCTGCAACAGCCTTTGTGCACTTTAGATTTGAAAGAAAACAATGTAGGCTCTGAAAATTGCTAACAAGAAGAGCTGAGAATTAGAGCTAAAATGTGATTATTCGTATCATAGATACATTAAAGTATTGAAAACTCAGAATCAACTCAAATGAAAAGCTCCTTTAAAAAGTAATTAAAAGTGATGAAAGAAATATATTAAAAAATGTTTAAATAGGTTACGTTAGGTGAGGTTATGGGCTATTTTTCAATTTTATTATAGCTTTTAATGACTTTTCAAAGAAGTGTTGAGTTGAGTTGTTTCTGAGTTGTCGTGGAACCCTTGAAAATATACCAATTGTGTAGTTTTTTTACTTGCACTGCCCCATAATATTTTAAATGTTGTTAATAATTATTAAGAAACCGGAAGATGCTTGGAAAGGATAATATTCATAATTAATTTCAAATTATGTGATTATATCTAATATTTAAATATATATAAGGGAGAGTGTCTGTGCGCTGTGGCAGGCGGCGTGGATTTGATTTTATTACAAATCTACAGTTTTTTCCGAGCCTGATGATGTTTTGTATACCTGATCTTCAAAACAAGAGAAAGGTCACTTTTTACATGAAATTTCAAAAAGCTCTGCGGGAAATTAGCAAGCTTAGATATAAAAATAACTTGTCTCATTTGATCAGTAGGTACCTTCGGTTCAGATACACATAAAACCTTTGAAGCTTTGGCGCAGCTCATATACTTTTATGACATACTTGTAATTATCTCTCCCATGATAAGAATGAATACACTACTTGTTATAAAAAAATGGTATTAATATTTTAATTCTTACACCCAAACCTATTGAAAGAATAAATTACCGATACAATACATTGTCTACTTACTGAGTGTTGCGTCGTCCTACTTGTAAAATTTAACTCTGTGATTTTATATTTAAATTTCTACCTGTGATTTTATATTTAAATTCATTTTGATTCATTTCCATCTATGTACTCTTGAACTTTAAATTTAACGCCTGTGTCAGATTTCATCTTAATTTTTATAAAACAAAATTGTCTTTGAATCATTTTGTCTATGCTTTATTTAATTAAAATTCGAACATTTTATTTCTAAAAGCTTTACTGTTAGCATCTGAAATCATCTCACCTTTATTTGAAATATTTAAACGCAATTAACCAATATACAAGTAATTTAACACAATTGTTTCATTTCGTGTATATCCTCAATCTTTACTGTGCTTTAACCCCTTTTTTTGAAGACGAAGTAAGTCAACATTGGAGCTCGATTTATGACCCACTCCAGACCTCCAGAGACCACAAAAGGACCGTTTGGGTAATTACTAGAGCAAGTGATAGTATGCAATAATTTGGAGCGAGAATTTTTTTACTTATTCCAATTTTTTTGTCTAGTCTTCGCTTCGTGCCAATATTTTCTACAGTTACAATTTGTGCATTTAAAAAAAATAATTAACCGAATTTATATATCTGCTTTTATATTACTTATTCCGATTACTAAACTTGTTGATCCTCGAATACATAAACCAAAATAGTTAACTTTCGTGTGAATGGTTTAATAGTGAATAAAGTTTTGATTTCGACTCCTTTGTCACTACCGACAACTCGTGAAAAATAGTGGACGCCACTTTAATTGTTCAGATAGAGTAAAGCAAACGTAAAACCTCACAGACTTCTTTTGATAACTTTAATTAGTCGTATGGGTGACGAGGTAGAGTTGATCTGCATTTAAATTTAACTTCATCGCTGAGCTCGATTGGTGAAGGCGATCATAAATGATTTATTGTTACATGCATAACCACCATCTTGCTCAGCGTACAAAAAAAAATCTTTTTGGGTAATACGCGTTTTCATCTCGCGACAAAATTTCCCCGACAAAATATCCTTCGACAAAATGTCCTACTGACAAACATCCCCCAAAAAATATCTACTAAAACTTAACCTAACCTAACCAAAAAATACAGGCGTCCTGTAAATATAATAAATTATTGTTCAAAAATAGTAAAATTGGACAAAAATAAGACAGGTAATAATAATCGATTGTCTTTACAGGATGTCTATATTGTCTTCACAGAATGTCTTTATGTCCGTATTCTTTTTGTCTCATTTTTTGGTTAGGTTAGGTTAGATTAGGTTAGGTTAGGTTGGGTTAGGTTAGGTTGGGTTAGTTTAGATTAGGTTTTAGTAGATATTTTATTGGGTGAAGTTTTGTTTACAGGATATTTTGTCGGAGGATATTTTGTCGGGGATACGCGCGGAACACGGGGAAACACTCGGAACCTTTTTTATGCGTCCACTGTCAAAGTTGTTTGTTGAAACATTAGTAGTAAGCGCCCTTGCAGTCATATCGCCATGAAAATTAACCAAGATCGTAAGGTATTATGTTTAACGTTGACGATTCACGCTGTACTCTGATGGTGAATTAAGATAAACATAAATTACCTTCCCAGGAGATGTACGCCGTTTTTGCTCTGTTCTGCGTGAGTTTGATATACGGTGTCGGCATTCGCTTCACAACACATGTGATGTAATCATGATTCCTTGATTAATTATGTACCCAGTCTTTCAGCATTATTTGTATTTCGCTGGGGTGCCAAGTAAATTAATTTTGCTCAAACACAATACAGTACTTACCTATGTAACACAAACAAATTCAGTTGAAGACGTGGCCAGATATTTCAGAAAGTTCTTGATTTAAGAGTACAGATGGATTGATTAGTTTCTGAACACATCCCAACCCACGGGATGGTAATAAGCAGTTTAAATTCACATAAAATTTGCGATTAAAGGAGTTACCCATATAAAGGAAATCGATTTAGACGCATCATAAAAATGTTATATTCGTGTAACCTGAGATATAAAACCTATTTGATATGAAATGAAACCATCTTTGAGGTTATTTGAGGATTGCTAAGAAATTAACGAAATAAGTCCGTTGAGCGCTAAAGATTTTCTAACTTTGGTTTTGGATTCGCCCGCGTTCATTCAAAAATCATTCCTCCGAATTTTAATATGGAGACAAAAATTGCTTCCAGTGCTACTAAATTCACCCGTATTTCACCGTTAATCTCATATTTTTATGATTCATAAAAATATGAGATTAACGTGAACTTCAGCGCCCTTCAGGCGATTTTTCACAAAAAACAGTAGTACAAATAAAAATATTGTTTCTATTTTTGATTCTGATAATTCGTGGTGATATTCCATCATAATAATATAATAAAACACATATAAAACTTATTTACACAAAATTTATTTTTACCGTAACCATATTTAGCCTGAAGCCATCTTCAGACGGGAATAAATAATTCTTATATTATATTATATACATAACATATGGGGGAGAGGGAGGGGTTAGTCTACAAGGTCTTTAATCAATTTATATGGTTTTTATATATTATTTGTTACCAAGTTGTCTTTGACGATTCGATTTATAGTTATTTGGCTATCAGCAGTAGACATAATTGTCTCGGGTTTGTTATATATAATTACTTTAATAAAATTAAATAGAACCTAGGAATTAATAATGAATTGTAAAGCGCCCTTAAGGTGATTTTTCACAAAAACGGCGCTCTACAAATTGTCCAATTATTATTATTATTATTACTTTACTTTTTTATGTAATAGTAATATGGATTAAGAATTATTTGTACCAGTCCGAAAATGGCTGAAACCGGTTACGGTCAAAACTAATTAAAGGGAAATAAGTTTTATTTGTTTTTATAATATTATTATTATTGTGAAGAATGGTACATACACGGTATCTTTCTTTAAATACAGTTTTACAATTTGAACACACAAACAATAAGTTTATGATAAATCGGTAAGACAGATGCTTTCATCGAAAAGCGATATATAATTGGATAAATCTTTATTTCTCCACTGTGTTGGTGTTAAGCTTGTACAGAAGTTGACTGTCGAAGAAAACATTTAAATTATTCGGTAGTGATTAATATATCTGCAAAAGCGAGATGAGTCAAAATTGTTTTCCTTGGTTCATTGAAATACGAGCAGTAGGTAGCGATTTATTATGATAGCAAATGGCAAGGGTTGTTTTCTGAGATGGCGTGCGGCGGGTGGTGGGGGGGGGGGGGGGGGGGGGGACGAGAGGGTGGTTGCACTTGTGCAGTCCCATACATTTATTAGAAACCATCACAGGTATGAGCAAATGATAACTATGTTGTGAGCCCAATAATAAAAAATAAATGCAGAAAAAAAATTTTGTATCACTGTTCTGAAAAGTGAAAAATAAAATTATTGGTGCTGATTTGATATCGGTAATATAATTCGTAAGCTGCTCGTTCGTAGATAGAAGTAATTTAATATTTTAGCAAAAAAATATTATTTTTCCAAGTTTTAGCAAGCAATAAATATCTAAATATTTTTACTTAATAATAAATCTGTATATAAATTTGTATACTTTTCTTGAAGAATTGGGTTTTTATGAGAAAGAAACTATTTTTTCTTATTCACATTGCGTATTTACTGGCGCAATCAAACAATTCATCTGAATATTTTACAGCATAACGGTTTGGGTTTTTTCTTAAAACAATTAAATAACTGCTATCTATGAATAAGCATCTTATTAATTATTTTAAGTTTACCCTCAAGTCTGTCTAGTTAAGAGTTGATTCGTACATATATTATGTATTCAAGAATAATTTAGTAAGTTCACAGAGCATAATGCGCTGCAATAAATAAAATTTACTTTTTACTTTAAAAAAATAACGACAAAGGCATTTTATATTTTTAAAGCTATTGAAATAAATTGTGTGAAAAATAAGCTTTATGTTCGATGTTCAAGTAAATTTGGAAAATTTAAAAAAATTTCAACAATTCATCAAATGTCGAGTTAATTAGAAATGTTATAGAATGTACAAGTGTGTGCCAATGATATAACAATATCCAATGATTACCACTGTGGTGGGCATGTGAATAATTTGGCCTCAAAACTAGGTATCTACTCAGGTACTGATTCCAGCTAGACTCGTAGTTCAAAAGTCAATCTATATATAACTATAATATTTTACGTGTACAAATATTATCCCTTACCCTCCACATATCGTTTTTATGATGAAAGTTTGTTATAGAAGTAAGTAAATATAAACTATATTAAATGAAAAAACACACTTTGTAAAACACCATTATTATTACCACTCTTCTAACAGACAGAACAATTAGTCACAATAGACCCGATATAGTTTTACATGACAAAATTAAAAAAAAAACTTATATCATTGATGTTGCTATTCCAAATTCTTGTAATATTTAGAAAACTGTTTCTGAAAAAATAAGAAAATATACAGATTAGGAAATGAGATTAAAAGAATTTGAAATTCTCAGACTATAAAAATATTACCATTTGTTATTTCGGCTACTGGCATTATACCAAGCTCTCTCATTCAAAATTTAGACGTATTAGATTTGTCAAAAAATTTGTATATAAAAATGCAAAAGTCGGTCATTTTAAATACATGTAGGATTACGAAAGATTTTTAAAATATTTATATTGAGGGATCAGTAGGATTTATCGGACCAGTTAGGATTTCATCAGAGCCGAACCCTCTGATATGAAAATATCTGGAGTCGGTGAAATATATTCCCATTATGTTTCTTGTGGATTGACGTATTGTTCTTGTATTGTTTTGTACTTATTATACTTATATAGTGCACTTACATTGCGTGAATTTACTAGATAATCATTTGTGGAAAAGTGTGTGGAAGGGTTTAGTCTTTCATTTGGGAAAGATTTAACCCGGACATAAAATCTGGAGCACCGTAAAATAAAGTGGTGTTTTACAAAGTGTGTTTTTTCATTTAATATATAATGTCACACCACAAAGTATTTGCTTCCTTCGATAAATATAAACTGTTAAGGGTTATTTGTGATTATTTTAAAAATTGACCATTCCGTTGAATTTATCCATTCAATATCATAATGAGTTATATTTTGTAGTGAATTGTAACTACAGCACAAAATTTTTGATGATCCAACAGTTGATCCGCCGACAATTGGCCCCCGAAATGATATTGACTATAAAACTTTAATGTTTTGATCATTATTTACCACTTTCAACCGTAAAATCGACTTCAAAAATACCTTTATTAGTAAGTTGGTATGAATATGAAATAAATTTATGTACAAGGTTGCCAAAAAGATAAATTAAAAATTGCCAAAAAGATTAATTTCTAAGTAGAATAAAGGGAAAATTAGACATTAAAACTAGGAAATTGGTCTATAACACAACTGTAGCATCCCATCTGAATTATTGCTCAAGTGTAATCTTTCTGAGCAATAAAACACAAATTAAAAGAATGGAAATAATTCAGAACAGAGGCATGAGGTCTATATTGTGCTGTAGCAGATATACCAGGATAAAAACCGTGCAACGCCAACTCAATATATTAAGTGTGTGGCAAAGATTAGTTTTCAATACCCTAGTTTTTATTTATAAGTTAAAAAATAATATGTTACCAGATTATATGTTGAATAATGTTAGAATCAACAGTACAGTTAATTTTTTTTTTCCGTACGTGGCTTCACCACAGTTTGAAAATGACCTTACAGGTCGAAACTGCTGTAACTAAAATACAATCTTAAATACTTGTAGAACTCGATAATAACACATCAAATTTAAATTTAATTAAATTTCAAAAAATTAAAATGGAGTTCTACGAATAAAACACAAAAACATTTAATAATATAGTACATTTCATTGTTATCCTACGAGAAACTGTAACGATTTTAGGCTTTCTAAAACAAATTTATCGGGAACACAAAATAATATTTTTCATAAAGGTTTTAAAATGTTCAATGAACTCACTGTAAATGCTAAAAGTCTTGCAGTTTTTCGTGGATTATAATGTTGTAAAGTCCAAATTTTAGTCAGTAGGTAGTAAATAATATTGCAGTAGTCATAGAAAAGAAAACATTAGATATAAGATGTCATATTTTATATTTAAATAAAATACACAAAAATAATAAAAACAGGGTAGATTCTTTGTACTAATACGCTGATATATAGATATATATAAAGTATTCATAGAAGTAATTTTATCCTTTGCATTTTAATGAAAATATGCTTCATACTTATTACTCGTTATAGGTTATTATGTTATATGTTATTCGGCGGTAGATTCTCTCTGCACTCCCCGTCGGGGTCACTTAGTTACATTTTGTGTAAGTAGTTATTCCATATTTTACCTAAACTGACTGCGTTTGTCGGGTATGCCGGGGGGCCAACTGTCGGCGGATCAACTGTCATAGAACCGAAATTGTACAAACACTTACATAAACCCTACTTATGATTTCTATTTTCAAACTTTTAATTCAATTGATTTTAAGATAACGATTTAAAATTTTAAAAGCCTTTTTCCCCAGGTTAATTGTAACCGAACCAGTTTTACCTTGCAACGCTGTAGATGCCCGTTGGAGGGTGAAAACGGTCCGGAAAAAAATAGACAAGTGCAATAGTCATCAAGCTTCTTTATTGCATTACCAAATAACATAAGATTAGCAATCTAGAGGTTAATTGTCGCAATGGCTGAAAACTGCTAGAGTGCAGCTAGAGTGAGATTATCAGTAATCATCAAATATGATTTCATACGATACCGAAGGTCTCATCAAGCATTTTTAAATTAATGGTTTTATGCACGTTAGAAACATGAACAATGACAATGTTTTGTTTTGTGGTGAAATGTTGTGAAAACAACTGGGTCTAAAGTAAACGGAAGCCGTTGTGAATATTAAGACAATGGACCTCCTTTTCAGGGCACCTTTGTAATGTTTTGTATGAAACGATGTGAAAAGAACATCGTAAAAAAATTAACACAATGGGAAGTTGAAAATATTGTAAAATAATTTCTGTTACTGTCACGGTGGCAAAAATAATATTATTGCATTATAATTTATCTTCTAATGTTCAATAAAGAAAATCAGTATTTACCTATCTAATCGACTAGCATTTCATTTCCAGTGAAAGATTTAATCAGAATTGACGATAGGCAAGAAATCGACTTTTACAAACGAAACGTCATCCTCAATTTAAAACACACTTGATGTTGGCAACACAAGAACGAGTCGTTCGTATGATGTAAAACAACAGGTGCTGAACGAACCGCTGATATTTGTCTGTTCTCTCCATTTAAACCGTTCTTCTAGGTCCTTCCTGTGCTTTTGCCTATGGGGGTATTATTTTAGTTATTCTGTATGTAAAATCGTTGGCACAAATATCTTCTTTTTTGAAACGCAACTCAACCAACGTAGGTTAACGAGAAAGTTCTACTTATTTTAAACTTTACGGAGGTGGCAATCATTCATTAAGTAATGTAAATTTTCCATGGAACACCTAATTACAAAATAAATAATTGTGACAAATGCTTTAAAATAGAAATTGTATTTACATGGATGGTTTGGTATATTTATGGTATTTACTAACACAATATATGCGCAATGGATCATAAAAAAAAAGAAATCTGCAGAGGTTTTAACAATTCAATATCACTTTCTTTATGGACAAACTGCATTACAATACCTAAAGACCTTTACACACACCATTACAATATAGAAAGAAAACATTAGACTAAAAAGAATGAAAAAATCAGTTCTTCTAAATTGTCTGCTGTAATAAAAAAAGTTAATAAATATTAGAAATAAGATGTATTTAAATTAAAAAAATGTTAAAACATACGTTTTCATGTTAGACCACACGGAAGTGGAACTATTTCGTTTAGTAAATAAAATATTGGAAAAGATTCTATAGCACACACATTTCTCATTTCATGTTCCACTTGTACAAATAAGTTATTTTACTCAATCAATAGTGAAATGGTAGTACGCACTGTGAACGCCTTCTAACACGGTTTAAGGTTTTCTTTCAGCAATGAAAGCGCCATTTCATCGGAGTGACAACAATGAAGTAACTGCAAAGTGGAAAGTCATTTAGAAGCTTTTGTCCGTGGATTAAATAGAGTAGATTTTATTTTTCAAAAACCAATAACTAACCCAATTGTTCATTTGAACAAGGGAGCCATTTGACTTTTATTAGCTTCGGCCTGAAAGCTCTACGAATGATTTGTGGTTATCGACATAAAAAATCTTCGATATTGGAATCCCTTCGTCGAAACAAATTGGTTGCCACACTCATCGTTTCTGATGGATATATGTACCAACGTATTATTACCGTTGCTGACTTAGATAGATATTATAGTGTATTGGTATGTAAGATTAGACTTGTAATGTATTATTATGGGAGTTAGTCGCTTTGTGTCTTTGACGAATGAACAATTTACAGGTCCATACCTACAATCGTGAAGCCTTGTTTTAATTTCATAGGTGGTGTACGCGTTGCATTTTACCTATTTAACCATCTGCGCAATTTGAAAACGTACACAAAAAATTGGGATTCTATGAATGGATTGAGATTTATGCTGAAAATGTGGTTACTAAATAGGAATGGTTTATGTTTATTCTACGTGTTAATTGTGACAATCTGTATAGTAATTATTATTTTTAATTGGTAAACTAATGTTTAAGACAAGATTTTTATGCATAGCACAAAGGGTAACCATTATTATAAGCAATAATTATTAGCCTGAAACAATCATCAACATTGAAAAAATCTCCCGAGAAAAGATAAATGCCTCCGACGGGACTTGAACCCGCGTCTTTCTGATATCCGGTCAACTGCTCTACCACTGAGCTACGTCGGCTTATCTCCAACCCGCCAAATCACCAAAAAATGTAGACATAATTTGTCTCGACGCAATCTACATAGTGGGAGAGTTAGTACTTATAATGCCTTTCTCACAAAAAATAAAGGTTGTTTTCAGGTGAAAAATGTAATAAGCAGTAATTGTTGAATGAAACACTAGTATATATCGAATTATTTGGCGGGTGGGAGATAAGCCGACGTAGCTCAGTGGTATCCCCATACTGTGGCATCCCCAATTGGTTATGTATATAATTTATTATAGCAGCGTATTATCATTTATTATACAGCAGATTATAGCAGCGTTTTATGATGTATCTCAAGTTCCTTATTGACACATTTTTCAGTTTTTGTCAGAAATATATTTTATTGACACATCGCGCATCGCAGGGGACAAATTTAATAGGTATCTATACCTACTACCATTTACCACCTACGAGTTCATTCGGCGCCCACCACTCGGGTGTTCCGCGTAAATGCCACTGGGAAAAGTTCCGATAGATGTTTACTGAATGCCCGCACATGAGTGTTGGGACAATGCTACGGGGGACGTGCGGGTTGGGATGGGGAAAGAGAAGAGGGGCCGTGTAGGTACTAGTGCTTGTTAGTTGGTGCCGGCACAATATGTTGCTGCTGGCTGCACATACTATGGATAATGACGCAGCCAGCTTGTATCGTAAGGTGGACACCAAAGGTCTAAGTGGGTACGAATAATAATAATAACAATAGGGTAATTTATAGAACGCTGTTTTCGTGAAAAATCACCTCAAGGGCGCTGCACAATTAGTATGAATACGAACGAATACGAATGAATACGAACCCACATATTAGTTTTGTAATGCGGTGCTGAAACGGTGCAGGCGCAATTTTATCTTTACATGAACTCCACACAGGCAGAAAATAATTACCCTTAGGGCCTGTGTCATCTTTGGGGATGCTGTGTGGTGGGTGTTTTTTAGGAAATAAAGGGGAGGTAGTTCTGTGAAGGAAACGGTATTGGGGGTGGGGAGGAATCTGGGGGTCAGTGTATCCAGGAGTGAGTGTGGACGTATGAATCTATTCCTCCCACTGCAGTGCAAGGCGATGTTCCGAGAGAGTGATGTTGGAGAGGTCAAAATGTCTCCCTTCACAAGTCTCTCTCGATCCGACCTGCCACGCAGTTGAGGGGTAGACGCATCCGCCGTCAAAATCCGGACAAACCTCACCCCATGAACCCAGCCGCCCCTGCTAAGTCACCAAACGTAGCGAACCCCTTGGGATGACCTACGACAGAGGTCACTTACAATGATGCTCGTGCGTCGTCAATCTGGAAATAAATTCATGGCCACTGGTAAAGTAGAAGGACGATAGAGACGATATTTCAGTATTAGTATTAGTGAAATGAGGTTTTCGGCGTTTAGTTTTGAATTAACACTCGACCCCTTCATCCCTACCGTCTGAAAGGCTGAACCCTTACAACACGGTATCAGTTTACACACAAAACGCACACTTCACCACAATTTATGCTCATGTGGATATTGAACGCTGTCTGAAACGGTTCCATGCCAACTCAGAATGAAACCACCTCAGAAAGGTTATTAACAGCTATGAAAAAATAATTTTATAAAAGTCGGTAATCCAAACCTAACTTGACCAATTTAACCAATTTTATAATATTATTTTATCATGATCTTTCTGAGGTGGTTCTGAGTTAGGTTTCATCCTGAGTTGGCCGGTCACCGTCTGAAACGTTAGCTTAAGGAGGAAGCGCAACTTGGCATAATATCAATTTAGGAGGCGTGTATGGGTACCGCGCCTCATATTGGATAACCAACACCTCTGCCATTGGTTAACCCAAGTGGTTCGCTACGTTTGGTGAGTTAGCAGGGGTGCCCGGATTCATAGAGTGAAAACTCTAGGTCTTGGCGGCGGATGCGCCTGCCCACCTATGAAGGTGGGATGGATCCATTATACTCCCAGATTCCTAACTATCCTTCTTATCTTTTGCCTTCCCAGAGCTTTCTTTCCTTCTTTTCTTCAAAAGAAACCCACCACACAGCATCCACAAAGATAACACAGGGCCTGAGATGGAAATTATTTTCCTCAGGGTCTCCTTGTGTAGTTAACGTAAAAAAATGTGAGCAGTTCACACGCAGTAGACGTAAAATCTTCATAAAACTAAAGTAGACAAGAGTGGGGAGGCTACGAAGCACCGCGCAAGAAGAGACCGATTATTCTACCTCATTCTCTCGCAGGCTAAATCATTTAGATGCTTGTTTTGTATCTTTTTAGTGTCGCTTTTTTGTTTCATCGAGTTTCAAATCACAACCGTGCTAAAGAAAAGTTTCACTCAAAAAAACCTTAAAATTAATTAGGATGATTTCGTTGCGTTTGAGGAAAGTGTGCTTACAAAGAATTTTTAAAATAACTAGCAAAAATAACATTAAACTAAAACAAATTGTCAAACTTCAACACTTCCACTATCAAAATCGCGTCTCATCACTGTGAATGCTAAAAATTTATATTTTTAAACCGAAACTCTCTTCGCCATGATATCAAAGTCAAAGTGCATTCAAAAGAGTTATAAAAGTTTAGAATTTTTCCTGAAATTGCCATCTATAGTATTTCCAAGGGTATTATGCAAGTACAAGGTTCCCTAGGCTACTACTGGTTCAATTTTCCTTAAACCCTTCACATACCCAAGCGAGTCCTCGGTGTATGGCAACCAAAGGCGCGCCGTGGTAAACTCCAGATTGATGAGCTATTCCCGCACTGATTTAAAAGTGAATTCAAAAGAAAAGCACGGAATTAACTGGCGTTTTTATTTTATTTTTTGAACCGCAGGGAGTTGAAAACGAGACGGTTCCACATAGGAAACATCGGAGTGATCGACATCACAGCGCTTCCAATTCGAATGAAAGTTTGTTTCGGATCGGCTGTAGATAATTTATTTCTCTTTCATAGAATTTATCAAAGGTTTTTTTATACAAACTCAATTTCGAGCCAATTCCACCGACATTGCTCATTCCGACTTCTGCTTAATCAGTATTATTTATTCTGCGGTAACAAAAGAAAGTAATTTAAATAATAATGTTTTATGACTTTTAAATGTATACATATTTATAAATGGAATGGAAGTTATAAGAAAAGACTTCACAAAAAAAATTGCATACAAAACCTATGAATCACCCAAAATTATTAAGCATACATATTATCTTCAATCAAAGTGTTTAGTCACTTTAGATTTCGTATTTGAATGAAAGTGGCATAGTTAATTAATTAATCGAAAATAATTCAAGAAATGCTATTTAGCTTAGGTAAACCCCTCAGGCATCGGCCATATTTTGCAGAGGTTAAAAATATTTCCGCCTTGTAATAAAATCCAAATAAATGGAATACTTCTGAACGCATCCGAAAAGCAAAAACTGTTTATGAAAGATGATAAAATACGCTTTCAAATTTTATATTTCGAAATAAAAATTTTTGAAACATGAAAATTTTGCACGCAAACATAAAAAAGGTTTAAAAATGGCTTACCTTACGTTTTTTCTAATAAAAATTACTGGTAACGAAAAAAATAAAAACATCCTTAATTTATTAGACAAATGTATGTATTTTTACCATTATTTTCACCTCACTTTTTTGTACATTTTATTATTTTTGTTATTTTTTAGATTTGAATATAAATCGTGGTATTTTTTCTTTCAAACACCGCGCCCCGTTTAGATCATATTTGTCATTATGATAGTAAGGGAGACACATTGATTTCTATGAGACTAGTATCTGATTAAGAATTTATTTCATGAAACCTTTTTTTAATTAATGTCTCACAAGAGGTGCTGCTTCTAACTGTCCGGGAGACGGTGGGACTACGCCATCCCCAATTGGGATAGGTTGTGAGGCTGTGTGGAAGGAAATTAGATGGCGAATTTCCGGTTACCGAACACTGTTAAAGCCATTTTAAAAATGTTTTGGTTCTTGAATAATAATGGTCTTTGTCGGGGCGATACAAGAAACAACTGTTGTTGCCCAATTCCATAATAAAATTAAAATGACTATAAAGAAAATGCCGGTTAATTAAACCGTATTTTAATGATCATCTGCGTATCTGGTAATGCTACTAAAGCCAAAATAAATTCATTCATAAATTGAAAGAAATTCTGCAGGAGACAATCGCTAATTGAAACTCAAATAAAACCGAGAAATAGTCCCCTAATCAACTAAATCTTCTACGTAAACACAAATACGGCTTTTACCCGTTTACAAAGACACATCAAATAAATGTAAACGAACACAAAATTTTAACAAAGAAACTTGATGAACTGAGGAACAAAACATAAATAAATGTTTGAAAGACAAGGGAGGAATTGAAATAAAATTACTTTTCTCAAATTAAATACAATAAAACATTTGAAATAATGTTTCTGTTAATAGAATTCCTGTTGATGAGTTATTATGAATTCATCAATCAAACGAGCGAACGATAGGTTAAAATTAAGCTTAAATTTTCTATCTTCGACTCATGCCTGAGCCACACCAGGCTAGTAGGTATTTCAAGCCTGAATAGTATTGAAACAGGATAGCAAGCTACTACGCCAGCGTTCTATCATGGCTTACTCTCCTGGCTTGGCATAAGCTAGAGCGGTTTACTAGCCTCATTCTCGGGCATGTCACTGCAATTATACTGGCGTAAAAGCATCGTGTAAACAGGTCTAGCTTGTGCCAAGTCAGGAGTGTAAGCCGGAATCTATCAAGGATAGGACTCCGGCGTAGTAGCTTGCCATTCTGGTTTGTATACTATTCGATCATGAATGTACTAGCTCCGCCAGCTGCATGAAGCTAAACACAATCCAGGATAATAACCTCAGTGATAGGAGGCGCGACAAGCTCAAATAATAGAACCCCCAACCTCTTAAACAATCCTGGTTTGAGATGAAAACCTACTGGCTTCCACACTAGCTTCCTAGGTTAAGAACACCAGCTGGTTTTGTTAACATTTTTTATTTTATTTTATTTATTTGTTTTTGTTACAAAAAATTCATCAGCACAAAGAAGCTTTGAATGTCCAACTAGGAGTCTCCCGTTCTAGGACAGTCAAATTGACAGAAATATTTTGATAGGCGTACATCTAATTTACAAATGACCGATTTATATTGGGACACAAATTAAAAAATCATCGCCAAAAAACTTTATCTTTCTTACTAAAGCTCAGGCAAAAAATATTTAATTATTTATAGTTAACGGCACAGTGTCCTTTAAGTACATGTTTTTTTTTTCAATATAGAACGAAGAAAGAAATGTAAAACTATAAGATTACTTGCAAATAAACCAAAATAAAAATAATACATAAATAAACCAAAAGATTACTTGGAAATAAACCAAAAGAAAAATAATTCATATTAATACAAAGTAAGTGAAAGCAGTGAAGAAGAAACAAACATAAAATACCTGTTATACAGTGACCTTGTTAAAATTTGTACTGATAAATTGTTAAATTAGTACAGCTTTATACTTCAGTAGAGGCATACAAAAAATATCAGAATCATTAGCATAAAAGGTTTCCAATAATGTTTGAAGTGTTTCCCAATCGTACTTTAAAGAACTAATCAGCCACTACAATAAAACTAAATCCTAAAGAAGCTTCGTAAGCGTGGAAAAAATAGAAATATGTAGGGCGCTGTAATATATAATTAACAGATAATATTTTTTATTAAAATTTCCGATTCCGACACTTCACACGATTTTAGTTGTGAAGGGATTTTGTTGTACGATTTCGGTCCCAGGTAAGAGAATATCATTTGATAAGCCGCTGTGTTGCTTGTTGGAATAGAAAGGTCATTTCTGCCCTTACTTCTGGTTTGATGTTGGTGTTCGACTTTTTTCATTTTATATTTATTTTTATGAGCATAAATTATTATCTTTTTAACGTAACACTGTCGAACATCTAGTACATTAAATTCTCTGAAGAGAGTGTAGCTCGAATATCTAAAAGGTTTCTTCATTATAACACGTAAAATAGATTTCTGTGCCTTCAATAACGGGTTTGATATTGTTTTCCCTGTAGATGTAGCAAGAGTTACTACATCGCGAGATTACTAACAATGGGCATATGGTATTTAGCCCCTGTCTAAGTGAGAATTGGATGTTTGTTTGCGGGACAAATTAATATTAAATTTGGAAAAAAATACAATATTGGTCTATTTTTTCAGAGATGAACTAAACATTTTTATTTTAATAAGAAAAACTCTTTTTTTATAACTTTTGAAGTTATTCCCATCAATGTAATATATCATTTATTATACATTTTAGTCATAAAATTGTTATGAGAAACTGAATTCATTTCAACTACATAATACTAGGTATTAGTATTACCTAAATATTTCAAAGTTATAGCCTATAGACCGTACTATTAAATCCCTAGATCGTAATAAAATAACATTGGAATCCTTTCTTTGTGGTGAATATGAAATAAAACACCCTAGAAATGCCTTTTAGGTAGATTTGAATGGATTCCGATGTCGTCACTGACTTTGTATCCTTTGTTTAAACCCATTTAAACACATTTTTCTATTTGAAATGTAAGGGAGAATTCCTTAGAATTTTTTATCACGAAATACGACCACATTGCATTTCTTGTGTTTTTATTTATCATATTCCAGAAACTATACATATTTTTTTCAGGTTTTGATCAACGGCAAAGCGACACGAATAACGAATACATATATATCAGCATAACATATTTTATTTATTGCAATCAATGTTTATGATGAAATTATTTTCCTCAGGGCCTCCTGTGTGGAGCTCATGTAAAAAAAATTACAGTTGAAGAGTTCTGAACGTTAAGAAATTTTTAATTTTTTTTCTTTATTCATTGCTTTTATGGTTGCATAATTTGAGGGTTTTTCGACCAATATTCTGGCACATGCCCATGTTGGTCTTGTTTGAAAAAATCATTCAATTTACACCCTATCGACTTACACCATACCCTGTTTCACTCCGCATCTCGTTTTAGCTAAATACAACGCGGTGCTCATCAGACGAATAAACTGTTGGAAAAATTGCAGGTCTATAACTACCAGATGATTTTATACTAACGCACAATGACAATAATTATTTTTGTAACTCTAAGCCATGGAGGCCATCTTTGTACATCCGTTGTTTATTCTGCTTTAACTATCGAAAAAATATTTTATTGGTAGTTAATCTACTAGACCAGAGGTTTTCAACCTGTGGTACGCAATAATGTGGCACGAATGTAAAATCACTGGTTAAAATACCTGAAGTCATGTTACACTCTGTATAAAATTTAATTACTTCATTGTATTTTTGTGACTTGATTGTTAAATTCATGTAATAATTAGAGTATTCAAAATTATAAATGAAACATGTCTTTCATTACAAGTGTAAAAAAATATAGATAGAGGGTACGGGGAACAATAAATGTGTAGTGGGAGAGAAGGGGTATGCCGGCTCAAAAAGGTTAAATACTAGACGGCAGTTTACTAGTGTGATGGATAAGAAACTTGCGGAATGATGGCGATTTTGTCATGCCATGTTGCATTTCCTTTTTCTTAATCTAACATTACAGAGAGCCTTGCAGTGTCCATCATCAGGGCAGATGTGTTTGCATGTGTGCAAAAATGGATACTGGAAGGGGTTCTAAAACGTTGGCTAAAGTAGGAGGAAGAGTAACACGGCATAATACTAAAAAATCAATCACGATGATCCAGCGTGATACGGTTATGAGAATCTCAATTTAGACTTTAGTTAATGACTAGCTTATGCCTGTTGCAAATGCAACTAACGGGTTAAAACTAACTTGACTTACTAACAGAAAAAAAAATATTTCGTAGTAAGCGGGTAGGTACCTACAGTTAAACATACAAATATATATAAAGCCGCCCACAGGGCCTAGCAGCAAAAATCTGCCATACGTTAGTATATAGACACCATTGTAGGCATGCACACATCAAATCCCCAAAGTTTCATCGCAATCGGATGAACGGTTTAGCAATGCGTAATTTCATGATGCCAGAGCTCACTTTTGTATACAGAAACCGTCGTGGGGATGCACACATCAAATCTACAAATTTTCATCGCAATCGGATGAATGGTTTAGCAACGCTTAGCGGTTAAACACAAAACTATGTATAAAGCCGCCCGCAGGACCTAGCAGCAAAAACCTGCCATACGTTAGTAAATAAACACCATTGTAGACATGCACACATCATCGCATATCGCAATCGGATGAATGGTTTAGAAACGCTTAGTGGTTGTAATGGTGCGCCACTCTTGGCTTCTGACTCCAATTGTGATGAACCCTACCTAGCTGATTTACTTTTCTAAGCTTCTACCTCGTAGTTTAAATCTCGTAGCTCCTGTCTCGTAGCCACGCTCATAATTCTACCCTTATGTCCTACTGATCACACCACTAGGTATGATGGCCTGACTCAACCCTCCTTTCGGTTTATTTCTACCTCAGGCTCGTGATTTCTAAACCCCTATACCTTATAATCTAGCTAAACCTACCCTATCTTCTTAAATCCCTGCGATTTTCTCACAGTAATCAAGATTTAAGATTTTTGTTCACATTATTTCTATAATCTGCGTTGTGTAATTTTTTTTGTTTTAGATTTTACATCTGTTTGCATACTTAATATGCACACATATGTAGAGAAGATAATGTATTACGTGTGGTAACCCATAGATTCTTTTAGAGAAAGGGTGAGAATTTTCCGATCAATTTATTTATTATTATTTTAGAATATTTAACCGAGTTTGATAAACTACCCCCGCCCTAAACCTTGTGTCTATTTGATTTCCATAGGAATTTAGTGTGTTTATTTAATTCTTCCTATCACCGCTGATACATCGATAACATAAACAACAGTTAATAAATTAAACATTTCAAGAAAGCAAACCTTACCTTAGGATGATCGAACTCGAAGGTCCAGTTTTCTCAATTGAAGTCCTTGTCTGCAACTTCTCCTAACATAATGTGTTTGTAGTCATAGTTAGTGCTATTGGTTAGTATTCGCAAAATTGTTGAAAGAGCAGGAATGGAGGGATATGGGGAGGGGATATTATGTTTGCTTAAAAAGTCGGCACCTCCGCTAACCAAGTGAAAACCGATGAACAACAATTTCAAACCGGATTCTCCCAAGTACGTTTGCTAAGCTTATCCTTAAGTCCGAGTTTTACTCTCTTCGACGAGCGTCTCTTGTTACGAAAGGGACTCTTCACGCCAGATGGGGGAATACCAAGTCTTCATGCCGTTTTTCTGCCTCACTCCGACTTCCATCTCCGCCGGATTGAATTTAACTCTACTGAGTCTAGAAGGGGTATTTCATGTCTTCCCTTATCATGCCTCTATCCGTTAAATGTGGCGTAAGCTTGTGACGGGCAGATCCTTCCTCCCACGTAACCGACCCAGCGTTACATTCCACCTCTGACTAGCTGACATAAAACTCACCTCGTGAACCTTATGTTTGCTTTCAGGTTCGACAAGACTCACGGTATGCAAATAACCTGTGGCTTTAATGCCGCGTCAGCGTACTGTCCGCATACGTCCTTCCTCTTCCCCGCATGCCCACCTCGACAATACCGCCACAAGATCAAAGCCGTCCGTTCGAGAAAGGTTGACACTTACATTTCCAGATGGCTCATACCTACATACAGAAGCCTTGAAGTTTACGTTCGAAGACAAGTTAGGATTCAGGACTGTATGAGTATTTGAACACCAGTGTTGTTTAAATGAGGTCACTAGCTCCTCGTGTGTTAGGTATTTAGGATAATGGGTATTTATGGGTTCTTGGATACCTACTTCCTATAAGAAAGATTTTAAAATGAGATAAATCAAGTCGTTTAGAATTGAGTGAATTTAAACGTCAATGTCGCCTTCACATATTGACCGCAGATTTCATCTCAAGCTATAATTGATAAACTTGTCCCTGACGTTAAGTTTTGTTTTGTTTATTCGTTAATGAATTTAGGTGACTGGGTCAATGGATGGCCTTGAACTCAAATCGTAATTTTGGTACACTATCGAAGGTCATACAACCATACCCTAATCGTGCTAGTGAAAAGAAACGATAGGTATTTGTCTTACAAATACGCTAAGATACCAAAATTGATTTAGTGATGCGTTTCTATCTAATTATGTGTTAAGTATTTGTTTAGCAACATTTCATTCTGTATGGGAGGTGTGACATGCGAATGCTAATAAATTGGTTAATTATTTATTTACCCTTACTTGGCGTTACGTCCATCAGTGTCAGGATATCCACAGGAACCTGTAAAAGCTTAAATATTGTAAGGACTCACCAAGCTCTAATGTCTTAATTTCAGCTCCACCGGGTTACTATCATCGGCGAGAAACTTATTAGAGCATCCATACTACCTGTGTAACTACTCATCTCCTTCCTTTCTCCTTTGAATAGATCTCTGATGTAAAAATCCTCACGTTTTCCTTTAATATCTGCCGTTATTATTGAAGAAGAACGATCCTATCTAATTATGTTAAGTATTTTCCAGATTTCGGATCAATTATTATTATTGCGTTGTCACCTAACGATAATTAATATCTCGTAATAAAATTTCCAACTTTCGACCTAAACGTAAATTTTTTTATTTAATGAAACTTATTAGACTGTAATTTTCTTTATATAACCTCGGACTAAATAACTCTATTTTAACCTTCATAGTACAAATTTAAAGCAATTCAAACACACTATATTAAACTCCTCCCGCATTGAATTTGTAATTAATTAATTAATTATTAGATTTTATTGAATCGGAAATTATTGCAAACACTGATTTTAGATTTATTATAAGATCATACACTCCGTTAAATTGCACGATTAACCCTATCCGGGCACTTCACTCCCTGTTTTATCAAAGCATAAAACTGATTGTAGACTCTATTTTACCACTGAGTTTTTTTTTATAAGTATAACTGACTTTATTTTTCCACTGTATTTTTAAAGTATAAAAACTGATTCTAGACTCTATTAATTAATTACCAGGGTAATTCTCACGACGTGCGCGACGTTTTAATCAACCTTCCCAGTTGTCGAAGGACCCCTTTTTTATTTTAATGATAAGTTGAATTTATAAATAGATATATTATTATTCAATGCTGTTATAAAATTCTTTAAACACTGTTGTTTCTTTTTAAATTCGCTACACTATATAAACCTTTTATTTTAATGACAAGTTGAATTTATAAATAAATATATTATTATTCACTGCTGTTATAAAATTCTTTAAACACTGTTGATTTTCTTTAAATTCGCTACACTATATAAACCTTTTATTTTAATGACAAGTTGAATTTATAAATAAATATATTATTATTCACTGCTGTTATAAAATTCTTTAAACACTGTTGATTTTCTTTAAATTCGCTACACTATATAAACTTTTTATTTTAATGACAAGTTGAATTTATAAATAAATATATTATTATTCACTGCTGTTATAAAATTCTTTAAACACTGTTGTTTCTTTTTAAATTCGCTACACTATATAAACTTTTTATTTTAATGACAAGTTGAATTTATTGTAAAACTATATAAAACACTTTATTTAATTTTCAACACTCCACAGATTTAATCACGACCGTAATTTTTATAAGTCCCAGAATTCCCACTCCGAATTTTTCTAAGTCTCAAAATTTTACAACACTTAAGAAATTTTCAACTAATAACCGTTTTAGACGCTACGTCACGTAACTTCCACGTTTTAACCCGACGATTGGTCCCCGACGACTCCTTCCCGACAACTCACACCGAAAAACTGATCCTAGACTCTATTAATTAATTACCAGGGTAATTCTCACGACACGCGCGACGTTTTAATCAACCTTGCCAGTTGTCGAAAAGACCCTGAATCATCCCCAACACGCTAATTTATACCCATCACAGCTCCAAAAGGGCATAATCGTATATTCCTTGACGAGGAATTATAATCTGTAATCACTCGAAATTTTTTGAAAACCCCATCTCGTTATTGTATGTTCCTACATAAGCTCTTTCGATTTTGCCTCTTCCTAAATCTCGGTTCGTCCCACAACTTTGTCTCGCTTTTCTAAGGTTTTTAGTCCCGGACTTAGTAAGCTGCCATCCAGTTTGCCCATTTCCCACATGTCTTCTGTCTTCATAATATGTTTTATAAACATGGTTTTAATCTTGTTTTTTTTTTTTCCAATTTGAACATGCCCATAAGTGATCTGCTAAAACTGTGTTTTAATTGGCATAAATATTAGGGAAAACGTAGATTCTTCAGTCTCCTAGTTTTAAACGCTAGTTGTCCTGTATAAATTTCCACGAAAATTATTTCTTTTCGCCTAGTCTACGTAAGCAATTATGTCTCAGAACCGTATTTCCATTATTTATGTGTCATATTCAACTTTTCCATTTTCCCACCTAATTTACCTTCAAGTAACGGCGTTTTAACAACTATTCTTAAATGATTTTCCCTTCGTTGTTAATAAGGAATCATAAACTGGTTCCGTATCTACTCTACTTATAACGTTTTGAGTTTTTCCCATTTCCTTATCTGAGTTTTCCGGTTATGTCGGTTTTCCGTTCTCTCCCCCCACCCCTAACCCAATGATCCCTTTATTGAAATTTGACGTTTGCCTTTTTGCCGTGATTCCATCTCCCGCTAAAACCCTTTTTTCCTTTTTTGATATATTATTTATGGTGTTTTCCGGCCCACTAACTATTCCTATCCTGGGATATCTATCAAGTTAACTACTTCGATCAAATTCCGCCCAATTTTCCATCTCTCTCTTGTTCAAAATCCCATAAACTGCAAGCCCTGACGTGTGTATACATTACGATTTCTACATACTTGGCGATAAATCCATTTTAATGTGTTTATAATTAAATTTTACGGAAATTCTATAATCTAAATACTAGGTAAGGGCAATGTTAATTTTTATGACCCTTTTTAATGGATAATGGGCCTTAAATAAACAAAAGGCATGTTCGAATATTCCTTGTTTATATCAACAATATACATGTGGGGTCGACAACCTTTTTTTACATCAATTGCCTCAGCAATTTGTTCTATCGTCTATAGTATTTTCTCATAGCAAATGACGTAAAAACGATCCCTTCCTTTGAATTAATCTAACGTAATATAACTAGAATAACCATCCTATTTCAAATATATAACGATATCTATTTAAACTCGTCTGAAAACGCAAAATTAAGTCGAAATCTTATATTGTTCAATAAATACTTCCGTTTAAATGTCCGTTTTTTTTATTAGATTTTCTTTTCAAATCGTTTTCCCTGACCGTATTGCTTCATTTAAAAGTGACATTCCTAATTTCCATCGTTTTTCTTTCTTTTAAATATCAAACGTACGTTTTCCTCTGAATCTGGCCTCCTTTTGTTCTTCACGTTCTCGTTATGCAATTGAGTATCCCTACAGTAGCTTTTCCCACGTTTTCCAGGTCTTTTCTTTAATCTTCCGTTCATTATATTTCCTTGCTATTTTATTGCATCATTTTTTCAACATAATATGGATTTATTTGTTCGTTAACTGCGGTTGTCGATTCCTCTGTTGCACTCAATATTTACCTTTAAAATTAGGGTCATTGTACCAAATGCACCGAACGTGGGATTGTGTTTATCTTAAAGCGTATTGATCTCTCGGGTTGATGATGATTTTTACCCCATAAATCTCAGACTAATGGTCTAGTCCAAAGTCCATCTCTTTGTCTTGAAAAAAGGTAACCTCCCCCTTCTCTGATTGGTAGATCAATCTTAAGTGTTTATAATTGGATCCCTCTGTGTTCTATTTATCAAAACTTGACATTAATTTAATAATTATAGATCTCTGCAGTCTCCATGGCCCAATCAAACTTAATCAGCTAGATGTCGCTAGTGTGTTGATTTCGTTATAATTCTGAATTATTATTTATTCATTCGTAAGGTGGAAGCTACTATATTTTCGTATCCACTGCGATTCATCACATGGTTAAACACACAACTATGTATAAAGCCGCCCGCAGGACCTAGCAGCAAAAACCTGCCATACGTTAGTAGATATATAAACACCATTGTAGACATGCAAAATTCAAATCCCCAAAGTTTCATCGCAATCGGATGAATGGTTTAGCAATGCGTAATTTCATGATGCCAGAGCTCACTTTTGTATACAGAAACCGTCGTGGGCATGCACACATCAAATCCTCAAATTTTCATCGCAATGGGATGAATGGTTTAGCAACGCTTAGCGGTTAAACATAAAACCGTGTATAAAGCCGTCCGCAGGACCTAGCAGCAAAAACCTGCTATACGTTAGTATATAAACACCATTGTAGAAATGCACACATCAAATCCCCAAAGTTTCATCTCAATCGGATGAACGGTTGAGCAATGCGTAATTTCGTGTTGCCAGAGCTCACTATTGTATACAGGAACCATAGCAGTCATGCGCACATCAAATTCTTAATGTTTCATCGCAATCGGATGAATAGTTTAGCAAAGCATAGCGGACATACATACATGCAAACATTTTTTTCATTTTTATATATATAGAAGATAGCTGGTACCCGGCATGCGTTGCTATACCATTTAATAAAGAAAATGTTTCTACCTGCGTGTCCTTTCTCATTTGTTCCGATCCCCTTCCCCCCCCCCACCCTTCCTCACCAGCGTCCTCTTCCCTTTTCCACTCCGCCTCCCTCACCTTCTCTCACCCCACTTCACTCCTAGGCTTCTCCGTATCGTAAACCCCCTCCCGAGTTCCCCTCCCCCCTCCCAGGTCCCCCTCCCCCCCTTCCTGTTTCCATCCCCCCCCCCACCTGCCGCATTACATACACTAATTCCGGGTACATTTATTTTTCAAACAGCTCGCGCGCAACCTATAATTTTTTTTTTACAAATTTCGTAATGCCAGAACTCACCAGTAATTTTATACAAACCTTGTACTAACAATAACGAACACAACAAAAAAAGAATTTTTCAATTTGTTGCAGTCCTTCGGAATTTATGAGCGTACGTACATTTTCATACAAATTTTATAATGCCAGAACTCACCAGTAGTTTTACTGCTTAAAATAAAGCGCTATATGAATTTAATACTTTAAAAAAAATATTCCGTTCAACTTCGAGTAATTTCATTGTAAAATTAGAAAACTAATACGTATGCAATATCGTCGGATGATATCGAGTGTTTATGTGCAGGTAGGAACCTACTTATATTCTGAGTATAGGTACTTGCATACATACGTAAAAAAGAACTCATATTTAGGCTGGGTTGTTTAACGAAATTAAAAATTCTTCAATTTTTCAAGTCAATTTTAACGTTCTGTAAAAGTTCGGTTCGAATTCTATTCAAGTTCTGTAATTATTTCAGTTTTATGATGCAACCGGCATTTACTGATAAAAAAACACAACTTACACAGAACGTGAAAATGAACTTTAAAAAATTGTTAAATTATTCAGTATCGTGGAAACAACATTACCTTAGTAAATTAAATTGCATCAAAAACCTAAATAATGGTCCAACTACCCATTCCGGCAGGTACCGGCGCATTTCCTTACAAAATTCCGGCAATGTTTTTGCTTTTCTCATCATATTTGCAATACTACCGAGATAAGTAGGTACCTACCCTGAATTAATAACATTTCAATTTGGCCGGTAAATATCCACCCTACTGAAGTGAATCTATGGACACCAATTTTCTTGTTTTTTTTGGAAAATTTTATAGGTTTTTCGGCGACCCTGAAATTTTTTACATGGAACGGACACGAAATTTTGGTGTTATAACCTGGCTTATATTGCCGGGTACCGTATTTTTTAAAAACATCCAAGCTGGAATCGTTTTTCCGGCCGCAATGCCGTTTCCCGAAAAACAACAACCCAAACCGCTGAGAGATCCGTTTTGTTTTGACATCTCGGATAACTGATAACTGACCTGTATCAACATTCTCTCTAGTATTTTCCATTGCATTGAAACTGAGGCCTAATTTGTGGTTGTTTGTTTTAATGCGAACCTGTCGGCGGGAACTATAACTGAGCCGAATTGGTTGATTTAATAAGAAGTTCCAGTTTTCGCCGTTAATTCGTATGAGAGATTAAATCGCTAGCGACGTTAATTTTGTCTACAAAAATACTCTATTTCCGCGATTGAATTTCACCTCCTCAGTAAACGGTCTCTCAGAAACAACTGCTAGTGCCAAACGAATTCAAAGGATTGTGAACTTTAAATTGTTCCGAAATACCGAGCGCCGAGGTCCATTCTGGCTTGAGAAGATCGACACATTTTTTGGCTGAATTTTTCATACAAATTTCCCATACATTTTACCGGACACGGGTATTTGAGGGAGAGTGAACCTTAGAGTGGGTGAAACTCAAATAGCCCGGAGGTCGTTTTGGCGTGCAAGGGCCGTCTTAAAGTTCTTCACCCGAAAGTGAACCTTGAGGTTGGTGAAACTTAAGGGGAGGTGCGGTCGATTTTCCCGTCAAGAAAAAAGTGAGTTTTTGAAAAAACCAGACAATACTATATAGTACTAGCTTATGCCCGTTGCAAATGCAACTAACGGGTTAAAACTAACTTAAAAAATTCATAGTAAGCGGGTAGGTATCTACTGCCATAAAGGCATGGTAGGCATGCGCACATCAAAACCTAAAGTTTCATCGCAATCCGATAAATGGTTTAGCAACGCTTAGCGGTTATACATACAAATGTTTATAAAGCCGCCCGCAGGGCCTAGTAGCAAAAACCTACCATATGTTAGTGTATAGACACCGTTGTAGGCATGCACACATCAAATCCCCAAAGTTTCATCGCAATCGGATGAATGGTTGAGCAATGCGTAATTTCGTGTTGCCAGAGCTCACTATTGTATCCAGGAACCAGGAATCCCCCCCCCCTTCCTCACCAGCTTCCTCTTCCCCTTTCCACTCCGCCTCCCTCACCTTCCTTCACCCCACTTCACTCCTAGGCTTCTCCGTATCGTAAACCCCCTCCCGAGTTCCCCTCCCCCCTCCCAGGCTCCCCTCCCCCCTTCCTGTTTCCACCCCCCCCCCCCACCTGCCGCATTACATACACTAATTCCCGGTACATTTATTTTTCAAACAGCTCGCGCGCCACCTATATTTTTTTTTTACAAATTTCGTAATGCCAGAACTCACCAGTAATTTTATACAAACCTTGTACTAACAATAACGAACACAACAAAAAAAGAATTTTTCAAATTGTTGCAGTCCTTCGGAAGTTATGAGCGTACGTACATTTTCATACAAATTTTATAATGCCAGAACTCACCAGTAGTTTCACTGCTTAAAATAAAGCGCTATATGAATTTAATACTTTTAAAAAATATCCCGTTCAACTTCGAGTAATTTCATTGTAAAATTAGAAAACTAATACGTATGCAATATAGTCGGATGATACCGAGTTGTTATATGCAGATGGGTACCTACCTAAATTTTGAGTGCTGGTACTTGCATACATACGTAAAAAAAAACACATATTTAGGCTGGGTTGTTTAACGAAATTAAAAATTCTTCAATTTTTCAAGTCAATTTTTACGTTCTGTAAAAGTTCGGTTCAAATTCTATTCAAGTTCAGTTATTATTTCAGTTTTATGATGCAACTGGCATGTACTGATAAAATAACAGAACTTGAATAGAACTTACGAAGAACTTGAAAATGAACCTTAAAAAAATGTTGAATTATTCAGTATCGTTGTACAACAACCTAACCTAAGTATTGCATTTAATTGTGTTGCTACGTATTCGGGTAGGTACCTCCGCATTTGTTACTAAAATTCCGGCAATATTTGCTTTTTCATCATATTTGCAATACCACTGAAATAAGTACCCACCCTGTAGGAACATATTTAAACTGGCCAGTAAAAATCTCCACTTCTGAAATCTATGGCACGCGTTTTCCTCATTTTTTTGGAAAATGTTATATGTTTATCATATCCTCATGAACATTTTTTCATGAGACGGACACGTAAAATTACTGTTAAAAGTTGCATTATATTTCAGGGTACCGTATTTTCCAAAAACATCCAAGCCAGAATCGTTTTTCCGGCCGCAATGCCGTTTCCCGAAAAACAACAACCCAAACCGCTGAGAGATCCGTTTTCTTTTGACATTTCAATTTGCTGTTGAAGCGCGGGTAAATCTAGCGCTTTTGTATTAGGTACTTACCTATACTATATCATACACAGACAGATAATATTCCATAATTATATTTTTTAAACAGGCAAGACCGATGCACAAATTTGCACCAATCCCGCGTAAATTTAGGCCCTGTCGAGCTATGCAATTTGAAATCCGCCATTAAAAAAAAAAATTCTTCATACAAAACCTATTAGGGCGGGGTCTGCTTTTTTTAAGGTGGTAGTGGCTTTTAACGCCACCACGACTCCATCTTCAGTGTTGCAAAGTTCGAGAAAATTTATAAAATTTTAATATACCAGCCAATTTTACAGGCTGCAAACGATTTGCATTTATCGATGAAAGTGAATTTTTCGCTAATGTCAGAAAAATGTCGAATTTGAATGCAATATTGTGAAACATTTTCAAGGGGGAGCTACACATGTTTTGATTTTAAAAGTTTTTAAAACCTGTCATGTTTATATTTATTAAAAAACATCTCCGGCAGAAAGTTTATTTTTTACGTAATCTACGATCCCGCAAAGCACGTTTAAAATGTCATTTTTTCTCAGCAAAGCCGTATAATTAATAAGAATAATTTCCCTAGTAAATTTCGTTTTGTATGGAAACTCGAAATTGACACGCGAAAATGCCAATTTTTTTGACCCGGCGCACCTGGCGGCCGGAAATAGAACTAAGTCCAAAGGTGAGAGATTAAGTTAGAGGTTCTAGTTTTCGCCGCAAAATTTGCCACATTTGTCGCTGTTTATTATGTTTCAGCTCGATTTATGTGAGTTTCCTGTCTAGCGATAATGGTCTCTGCGGTCGGTGAAACTCGAGGAGCGGAAAGGTCGTTTTGGCGTGCAAGGGCCGTCTTAATCGACTTTACCCGAATGTGAACCTCGAGGTTGGTGAAACTTAAGGGGCAGTGCGGTCGATTTTGGCGTGCCAGAAAAAGTGAGTTTTTTGAAAAACCAAACAATACTATATAACTAGCTTATGCCCATTGCAAATGCAACTAACGGGTTAAAACTAACTTGACTTACTTACTAACAGAAAAAAAAAATTTCATAGTAAGCGGGTAGGTACCTACGGTTAAACATACAAATATATATAAAGCCGCCCACAGGGCCTAGCAGCAAAAACCTGCCATACGTCAAATCAAATCCCCAAAGTTTCATCGCAATCGGATGAACGGTTTAGCAATGCGTAATTTCAAAATGCCAGAGCTCACTTTTGTATACAGAAACCGTCGTGGGCATGCACACATTAAATCTACAAATTTTCATCGCAATCGGATGAATGGTTTAGCAACGCTTAGCGGTTAAACACAAAACTATGTATAAAGCCGCCCGCAGGACCTAGCAGCAAAAACCTGCCATACGTTAGTAAATAAACACCATTGTAGACATGCATACATCAAATCCCCAAAGTTTCATCGCAATCGTATGAATGGTTTAGCAATGCGTAATTTCATGATGCCAGAGCTCACTTTTGTATACAAAAACCGTCGTGGGTATGCACACATCAAATCTTCAAATTTTCATCGCAATCGGATGAAAGGTTTAGCAACGCTTAGCGGTTAAACATACAAATACATATAAAGCCGGCCGCAGGGCCTAGCAGCAAAAACATGTCATACGTTAGTATATAGACATCATTTTAGGCATGCACACATCAAATCCCCAAATTTTCATCGCAATCGGATGAACGGTTCAGCAATGCGTAATTTCATTATGCCAGAGCTCACCATTGTATGCAGAAACCATCGCGAGCATGCGCACATCAAATCCCCAAAGTTTCATCGCAATCGGATAAATGGTTTAGCAACGCATAGCGGACATACATACATACTTACTTGCAAATATTTTTTTGATTTTTATACATATAGAAGATAGCTGGTATCCGGCATGCGTTGCTATACCATTTAATAAAGAAAATGTTTCTACCTGCGTGTCTTTTCTCATTTGTTCCAATCCCCTTCCCCCCCCCCCATTTTCCTCACCAGCGTCCGCTTCCCCTTTCCCCCACTTCACTCCTACGCTTCTCCGTCTCGTAAACCCCCTCCCGAGTTCCCCTCCCCCCTCCCAGGTTCCCCCTTCCTGTTTCCACCCCCCTGCCTCATTACATTCACTAATTCTCGGTACATTAAGTTTTCAAACAGCTCGCGCGCCACCTATTCAACTTTTTTTTACAAATTTCGTCAAGCCAGAACTCACCAGTAGTTTTATACAAACCTTGAACTAACAATAACGAACACAACAAAAAAAGAATTTTTCAATTTGTTGCAGTCCTTCAGAAGTTATGAGCGTACGTACATTTTCATACAAATTTTATAATTACAGAACTCACCAGTAGTTTAACTGCTTAAAAATAAGCGCTATATTAATTTAATACTTAAAAAATATCCCGTTCAACTTTGAGTAATTTCATTGTAAAATTAGAAAACTAATACTTATGCAATATCGTCGGATGATATCGAGTGTTTGTGTGCAGGTAGGAACCTACTTATATTCTGAGTATAGGTACTTGCATACATACGTAAAAAAGAACTCATATTTAGGCTGGGTTGTTTAACGAAATTAAAAATTCTTCAATTTTTCAAGTCAATTTTAACGTTCTGTAAAAGTTCGGTTCGAATTCTATTCAAGTTCTGTAATTATTTCAGTTTAATGATGCAACTGGCATTTACTGATAAAAAAACAGAACTTACACAGAAAGTGAAAATAAACTTTAAAAATTGTTAAATTATTCAGTATCGGTGAAACAACATTACCTTAGTAAATTAAATTGCATCAAAAACCTAAATAATTGTCCAACTACCCATTCCGGCAGGTACCGGCGCATTTCCTTACAAAATTCCGGCAATGTTTTTGCTTTTCTCATCATATTTTCAATACTACCGAGATAAGTAGGTACCTACCCTGAATTAATAACATTTCAATGTACTGGCCGGTAAATATCCACCCTACTGAAGTGAATCTATGGACACCAATTTTCTTGTTTTTTTTGGAAAATTTTATAGGTTTTTCGGCGACCCTGAACTTTTTTACATGGGACAGACACCTCATATTGGTATCAAAAGACGCGAAATGTTTTCGGGTACCGAATTTTTCAAAAACATTCAAGCCGGAATCGTTTTTCCGGCCGCAATGCCGATTCCCGAAAAACAACAACCCAAACCGCTGAGAGATCCGTTTTCTTTTGACATTTCAATTTGCTGTTGAAGCGCGGGTAAATCTAGCGCTTTTGTATTAGGTACTTACCTAATATATCATACACAGACAGATAATATTCCATAATTATATTTTTTAAACAGGCAAGACCGATGCACAAATTTGCACAATTCCTGCTTAAATTAAGGCCCTGCCGAATCACACAAATTGAAATCCGCCATAAAAAAAAAAAATTCTTCATACAAAACCTATTAGGGCTGGGTCTGCTTTTTTTTAAGGTGGTAGTGGATTTTAACGCCATCACGACTCCATCTTCAGTGTTGCAAAGTTCGAGAAAAATTATAAAATTTTAATATAGCAGCCGATTTTATAGGCTGCAAACGATTTGCATTTATCGATGAAAGTGAATTTTTCGCAAATGTCAGAAAAATGTCGAATTTGAATGCAATATTGTGAAACATTTTCAAGGGGGAGCAAAACATGTTTTGGTTTTAAAAGTTTCTAAAACTTGTATTGTTTATGTTTATTAAAAAACATCTCCGCCGGAAGGTGTACTTTTAACGCAATCTTTAATTCCGTATTGCCCCTATAAAATGTCAATTTTTCCCAAGAACTTTCTCGAAGCCGTTTAATTAATTAGAATAAATTCCTAGCAAAATCAGTTTTGTATGGGAAACTAACTTTTTTTTACTTCCCTTCTCGATCCGACGTTTTTAAAGGGGCGAACCTGTCGGCGGAAAATATAACCTAGCCGAATTGAGTGATTTTATGAGTAGTTCCAGTTTTCGCCGCAAATTTATATTATTTTTCGCTCTTAAAATGTATCAGTTCAATTTTATGTGAGTTTCCTGTCTAGTCTATTTTTTTTGTGAAAATCGTGAAGCTAGCGTATTTATTTAAATTCAGACGAAGCTGCCATTTCGAACGGATGAAAATAGAACTACAACAGTATTCGATAGACATTTGATTTTTTCTAATGTGAATAATCCATACTTGTATTCCGCACCGCTAGAAGTCTCCCGTAAAGTTTTGGCAAACATATTGATAACGATGAAAAATGTTTCCCCTAACAAAAAAGAAACAAAAGCTAGTGGCTGGAAAATAATCGACTCTTCGAAGGATTGTGAACTTTGAAGCGTTCCAAAATAGCGAGCGCTAATGTCCATTCTCGCGTGTCAGCCGAAGGGACAATTCTAGACTTCGAGCCAAAGTGAACCTTGAGGTTGGTGAAACGCGAGGGGCGGTGAGGTCGATTTTCGCATCAAGGAAAAAGTGAGTTTTTTGAAAAACCAAGCAATACTATATAACTAGCTTATGCCCATTGCAAATGCAACTAACGGGTTAAAACTAACTTGACTTACTAACTAACAGAAAAAAAAATCAAAGTAAGCGGGTAGGTACCTACGGTTAAACATACAAATATGTATAAAGCCACCCACAGGGCCTAGCAGCAAAAATCTGCTATACGTTAGTATATAAACACCATTGTAGAAATGCACACATCAAATCCCCAAAGTTTCATCACAATCGGATGAACGGCTTAGCAATGCGTAATTTCGTGTTGCCAGAGCTCACTATTGTATACAGGAACCAGGAATCCCCCCCCCCCCCCCCTTCCTCACCAGCGTCCTCTTCCCCTTTCCACTCCGCCTCCCTCACCTTCCCTCACCCCACTTCACTCCTAGGCTTCACCGTATCGTAAACCCCCTCCCAAGTTCCCCTCCCCCCTCTTAGGCTCCCCTCCCCCTTCCTGTTTCCACCCCCCCCCACCTGCCGCATTACATATACTAATTCCCGGTACATTTAGTTTTCAAACAGCTCGCGCGCCACCTATAATTTTTTTTTTACAAATTTCGTAATGCCAGAACTCACCAGTAATTTTATACAAACCTTGTACTAACAATAACGAACACAACAAAAAAAGAATTTTTCAAATTGTTGGAGTCCTTCGGAAGTTATGAGCGTACGTACATTTTCATACAAATTTTATAATGCCAGAACTCACCTGTAGTTTTACTGCTTAAAATAAAGCGCTATATGAATTTAATACTTTAAAAAAAATATTCCGTTCAACTTCGAGTATTTTCATTGTAAAATTAAAAAACTAATACGTATGCAATATCGTCGAATGATATCGAGTGTTTATGTGCAGGTAGGAACCTACTTATATTCTGAGTATAGGTACTTGCATACATACGTAAAAAAGAACTCATATTTAGGCTAGGTTGTTTAACGAAATTAAAAATTCTTCAATTTTTCAAGTCAATTTTAACGTTCTGTAAAAGTTCGGTTCGAATTCTATTCAAGTTCTGTAATTATTTCAGTTTTATGATGCAACTGGCATTTACTGATAAAAAAACAGAACTTACACAGAAAGTGAAAATGAACTTTAAAAAATTGTTAAATTATTCAGTATCGTGGAAACAACATTACCTTAGTAAATTAAATTGCATCAAAAACCTAAATAATTGTCCAACTACCCATTCCGGTAGGTACCGGCGCATCTCCTTACAAAATTCCGGCAATGGTTTTGCTTTTTTCATCATATTTGCAATACTACCGAGATAAGTAGGTACCTACCCTGAATTAATAACATAATTTGTACTGGCCGGTTAATATCCACCCTACTGAAGGGAATCTATGGACACGTATTTTCTTGTTTTTTTTGGAAAATTTTATAGGTTTTTCGGAGACCCTGAAATTTTTTACACGGAAAGGACACAAAATTTTGGTGTTAAAAGTTGCCTTATATTGCCGGGTACCGAATTTTTCAAAAACATCTAACCGGGGATCGTTTTTTCGGCTGCAATGCCGTTTCCCGAAAAACAACAACCCAAACCGCTGAGAGATCCGTTTTGTTTTGACATCTCGGATAACTGACCTGTCTCAACATTCTCTCTAGTATTTTCCATTGCATCGAAACTAAGGCCTAATTTGTGGTTTTTTTTTTTAATGCGAACCTGTCGGCGGGAACTATAACTGAGCCGAATTGGTTGATTTAATGAGTAGTTCCAGTTTTCGCCGCAAATTTATATAATTTTCGCTCTTAAAATGTGTCAGTTCAATTTTATGTGAGTTTCCTGTCTAGTCTATTTTTTTGTGAAAATCGTGAAGCTAGCGTATTTATTTAAATTCAGACGAAGCTGCCATTTCGAACGGATGAAAATAGAACTACAACAGTATTCGATAGACATTTGATTTTTTCTAATGTGAATAATCCATACTTGTATTCCGCACCGCTAGAAGTCTCCCGTAAAGTTTTGGCAAACATATTGATAACGATGAAAAATGTTTCCCCTATCAAAAAAAAAACAACTGCTAGTGGCTGGAAAATAATCGACTCTTCGAAGGATTGTGAACTTTGAAGCGTTCCAAAATAGCGAGCGCTAATGTCCATTCTCGCGTGTCAGCCGTTGGGACAATTTCCTTCGAACAAAATTGAACCTTGAGGTGTGCGAAACTCGAGGACCGGAGAGGTCGTTTTGGCGTGCCAGCGGCGTTTTTGCGTCGCCAAGCCAAAGTGAACCTTGAGGTTGGTGAAACGCGAGGGGCGGTGCGGTCGATTTTCCCGTCAAGCGAAAAGTGAGTTTTTTGAAAAACCAAACAATACTATATAACTAGCTTATGCCCATTGCAAATGCAACTAACGGGTTAAAACTAACTTGACTTACTAACTAACAGAAAAAAAAATCAAAGTAAGCGGGTAGGTACCTACGGTTAAACATACAAATATATATAAAGCCGCCCACAGGGCCTAGCAGCAAAAATCTGCTATACGTTAGTATATAAACACCATTGTAGAAATGCACACATCAAATCCCCAAAGTTTCATCACAATCGGATGAACGGCTTAGCAATGCGTAATTTCGTGTTGCCAGAGCTCACTATTGTATACAGGAACCAGGAATCCCCCCCCCTCCTTCCTCACCAGCGTCCTCTTCCCCTTTCCACTCCGCCTCCCTCACCTTCCCTCACCCCACTTCACTCCTAGGCTTCACCGTATCGTAAACCCCCTCCCAAGTTCCCCTCCCCCCTCTTAGGCTCCCCTCCCCCTTCCTGTTTCCACCCCCCCCCCCACCTGCCGCATTACATATACTAATTCCCGGTACATTTAGTTTTCAAACAGCTCGCGCGCCACCTATAATTTTTTTTTTACAAATTTCGTAATGCCAGAACTCACCAGTAATTTTATACAAACCTTGTACTAACAATAACGAACACAACAAAAAAAGAATTTTTCAAATTGTTGGAGTCCTTCGGAAGTTATGAGCGTACGTACATTTTCATACAAATTTTATAATGCCAGAACTCACCTGTAGTTTTACTGCTTAAAATAAAGCGCTATATGAATTTAATACTTTAAAAAAAATATTCCGTTCAACTTCGAGTAATTTCATTGTAAAATTAAAAAACTAATACGTATGCAATATCGTCGAATGATATCGAGTGTTTATGTGCAGGTAGGAACCTACTTATATTCTGAGTATAGGTACTTGCATACATACGTAAAAAAGAACTCATATTTAGGCTAGTTTGTTTAACGAAATTAAAAATTCTTCAATTTTTCAAGTCAATTTTAACGTTCTGTATAAGTTCGGTTCGAATTCTATTCAAGTTCTGTAATTATTTCAGTTTTATGATGCAACTGGCATTTACTGATAAAAAAACAGAACTTACACAGAAAGTGAAAATGAACTTTAAAAAATTGTTAAATTATTCAGTATCGTGGAAACAACATTACCTTAGTAAATTAAATTGCATCAAAAACCTAAATAATTGTCCAACTACCCATTCCGGTAGGTACCGGCGCATCTCCTTACAAAATTCCGGCAATGGTTTTGCTTTTTTCATCATATTTGCAATACTACCGAGATAAGTAGGTACCTACCCTGAATTAATAACATAATTTGTACTGGCCGGTTAATATCCACCCTACTGAAGGGAATCTATGGACACGTATTTTCTTGTTTTTTTTGGAAAATTTTATAGGTTTTTCGGAGACCCTGAAATTTTTTACACGGAAAGGACACAAAATTTTGGTGTTAAAAGTTGCCTTATATTGCCGGGTACCGAATTTTTCAAAAACATCTAACCGGGGATCGTTTTTTTCGGCTGCAATGCCGTTTCCCGAAAAACAACAACCCAAACCGCTGAGAGATCCGTTTTGTTTTGACATCTCGGATAACTGACCTGTCTCAACATTCTCTCTAGTATTTTCCATTGCATCGAAACTAAGGCCTAATTTGTGGTTTTTTTTTTTAATGCGAACCTGTCGGCGGGAACTATAACTGAGCCGAATTGGTTGATTTAATGAGTAGTTCCAGTTTTCGCCGCAAATTTATATAATTTTCGCTCTTAAAATTTGTCAGTTCAATTTTATGTGAGTTTCCTGTCTAGTCTATTTTTTTGTGAAAATCGTGAAGCTAGCGTATTTATTCAAATTCAGACGAAGCTGCCATTTCGAACGGATGAAAATAGAACTACAACAGTATTCGATAGACATTTGATTTTTTCTAATGTGAATAATCCATACTTGTATTCCGCACCGCTAGAAGTCTCCCGTAAAGTTTTGGCAAACATATTGATAACGATGAAAAATGTTTCCCCTATCAAAAAAAAAACAACTGCTAGTGGCTGGAAAATAATCGACTCTTCGAAGGATTGTGAACTTTGAAGCGTTCCAAAATAGCGAGCGCTAATGTCCATTCTCGCGTGTCAGCCGTTGGGACAATTTCCTTCGAACAAAATTGAACCTTGAGGTGTGCGAAACTCGAGGACCGGAGAGGTCGTTTTGGCGTGCCAGCGGCGTTTTTGCGTCGCCAAGCCAAAGTGAACCTTGAGGTTGGTGAAACGCGAGGGGCGGTGAGGTCGATTTTCGCATCAAGGAAAAAGTGAGTTTTTTGAAAAACCAAACAATACTATATAACTAGCTTATGCCTGTTGCAAATGCAACTAACGGGTTAAAACTAACTTGACTTACTAACAGAAAAAAAAATATTTCGTAGTAAGCGGGTAGGTACCTACGGTTAACATACAAATATATATAAAGCCGCCCACAGGGCCTAGCAGCAAAAATCTGCCATACGTTAGTAAATAAACACCATTGTAGACATGCAAACATCAAATCCCCAAAGTTTCATCGCAATCGGATGAATGGTTTAGCAATGCGTAATTTCATGATGCCAGAGCTCACTTTTGTATACAGAAACCGTCGTGGGCATGCACACATCAAATCCTCAAATTTTCATCGCAATCGAATGAATGGTTTAGCAACGCTTAGCGGTTAAACATACAACTATGTATAAAGCCGCCCGCAGGACCTAGCAGCAAAAACCTGCCATACGTTAGTATATAAACACCATTGTAGACATGCACACATCAAATCCTAAAAGTTTCATCGTAATCGGATGAATGGTTTAGCAATGCGTAATTTCATGATGCCAGAGCTCACTTTTGTATACAGAAACCGTCGTGGGCATGCACACATCAAATCCTCAAATTTTCATCGCAATCGGATGAATGGTTTAGAAACGCTTAGCGGTTAAACATACAACCATGTACAAAGCCGTCCGCAGGACCTAGCAGCAAAAACCTGCTATACGTTAGTATATAAACACCATTGTAGAAATGCACACATCAAATCCCCAAAGTTTCATCACAATCGGATGAACGGTTGAGCAATGCGTAATTTCGTGTTGCCAGAGCTCACCCCCACTTCACTCCTAGGCTTCTCCGTATCGTAAACCCCCTCCCGAGTTCCCCTCCCCCCCTTCCTGTTTCCAACCCCCCCCCCCCACCTGCCGCATTATTAATACACTAATTCCCGGTACATTTATTTTTCAAACAGCTCGCGCGCCATCTATAATTTTTTTTTTTACAAATTTCGTAATCCCAGAACTCACCAGTAATTTTATACAAACCTTGTACTAACAATAACGAACACAACAAAAAAAGAATTTTTCAATTTGTTGCAGTCCTTCGGAAGTTATGAGCGTACGTACATTTTCATACAAATTTTATAATGCCAGAACTCACCAGTAGTTTTACTGCTTAAAATAAAGCGCTATATGAATTTAATACTTTTAAAAAATATTCCGTTCAACTTCGAGTAATTTCATTGTAAAATTAGAAAACTAATACGTATGCAATATCGTCGGATGATATCGAGTGTTTATGTGCAGGTAGGAACCTACTTATATTCTGAGTATAGGTACTTGCATACATACGTAAAAAAGAACTCATATTTAGGCTGGGTTGTTTAACGAAATAAATTTTTTTTTAATTTTTCAAGTCAATTTTAACGTTCTGTAAAAGTTCGGTTCGAATTCTATTCAAGTTCTGTAAATATTTCAGTTTTATGATGCAACTGGCATTTACTGATAAAAAAACACAACTTACACAGAACGTGAAAATGAACTTTAAAAAATTGTTAAATTATTCAGTATCGTGGAAACAACATTACCTTAGTAAATTAAATTGCATCAAAAACCTAAATAATTGTCCAACTACCCATTCCGGCAGGTACCGGCGCATTTCCTTACAAAATTCCGGCAATGTTTTTGCTTTTCTCGTCATATTTGCAATACTACCGAGATAAGTAGGTACCTACCCTGAATTAATAACATTTCAATTTGGCCGGTAAATATCCACCCTACTGAAGTGAATCTATGGACACCAATTTTCTTGTTTTTTTTGGAAAATTTTATAGGTTTTTCGGCGACCCTGAAATTTTTTACATGGAACTAACACAAAATTTTGGTCTTAAAAGTTGCCTAATATTGCCGGGTACCGTATTTTTCAAAAACATCCAAGCTGGAATCGTTTTTCCGGCCGCAATGCCGTTTCCCGAAAAACAACAACCCAAACCGCTGAGAGATCCGTTTTCTTTTGACATTTCAATTTGCTGTTGAAGCGCGGGTAAATCTAGCGCTTTTGTATTAGGTACTTACCTATACTATATCATACACAGACAGATAATATTCCATAATTATATTTTTTAAACAGGCAAGACCGATGCACAAATTTGCACAATTCCTGCTTAAATTAAGGCCCTGTCGAGCTATGCAATTTGAAATCCGCCATTAAAAAAAAAAATTCTTCATACAAAACCTATTAGGGCGGGGTCTGCTTTTTTTTAAGGTGGTAGTGGATTTTAACGCCATCACGACTCCATCTTCAGTGTTGCAAAGTTCGAGAAAAATTATAAAATTTTAATATACCAGCCGATTTTACAGGCTGCAAACGATTTGCATTTATCGATGAAAGCGAATTTTTCGCAAATGTCAGAAAAATGTCGAATTTGAATGCAATATTGTGAAACATTTTCAAGGGGGAGCTAAACATGTTTTGGTTTTAAAAGTTTCTAAAACTTGTATTGTTTATGTTTATTAAAAAACATCTCCGCCGGAAGGTGTACTTTTAACGCAATCTTTAATTCCGTAATGCCCCTATAAAATGTCAATTTTTCTAAAGAACTTTCTCGAAGCCGTTTAATTAATTAGAATAAATTCCTAGCAAAATCAGTTTTGTACGGGAAACTAACTTTTTTTTACTTCCCTTCTCGATTCGACGTTTTTAAAGGGGCGAACCTGTCGGCGGGAAATATAACCTAGCCGAATTGAGTGATTTTATGAGTAGTTCCAGTTTTCGCCGCAAATTTAAATAATTTTTCGCTCTTAAAATGTGTCAATTCAATTTTATGTGAGTTTCCTGTCTAGTCTATTTTTTTTGTGAAAATCGTGAAGCTAGCGTGTTTATTTAAATTCAGACGAAGCTGCCATTTCGAACGGATGAAAATAGAACTACAACAGTATTCGATAGACATTTGATTTTTTCTAATGTGAATAATCCATACTTGTATTCCGCACCGCTAGATGTCTCCCGTAAAGTTTTGGCAAACATATTGATAACGATGAAAAATGTTTCCCCTAACAAAAAAAAAAACAACTGCTAGTGGCTGGAAAATAATCGACTCTTCGAAGGATTTTGAACTTTGAAGCGTTCCAAAATAGCGAGCGCTAATGTCCATTCTCGCGTGTCAGCCGAAGGGACAATTCTAGACTTCGAGCCAAAGTGAACCTTGAGGTTGGTGAAACGCGAGGGGCGGTGAGGTCGATTTTCGCATCAAGGAAAAAGTGAGTTTTTTGAAAAACCAAGCAATACTATATAACTAGCTTATGCCTATTGCAAATGCAATAAACGGGTTAAAACTAACTTGACTTACTAACTAACAGAAAAAAAATCATAGTAAGCGGGTAGGTACCTACGGTTAAACATACAAATATATATAAAGCCGCCCACACGGCCTAGCAGCAAAAATCTGCCATACGTTAGTATATAGACACAATTGTAGGCATGCACACATCAAATCCCCAAAGTTTTATCGCAATCGCATGAACGGTTTAGCAATGCGTAATTTCATGATGCCAGAGCTCACTTTTGTATACAGAAACCGTCGTGGGCATGCACACATCAAATATACAATTTTTTATCGCAATCGGATGAAAGGTTTAGCAACGCTTAGCGGTTAAAAACAGAATTATGTATAAAGCCGCCCGCAGGACCTAGCAGCAAAAAGCTGCCACACTACATACACTAATTCCCGGTACATTTAGTTTTCAAACAGCTCATGCGCCACCTATTAAATTTTTTTATACAAATTTCGTGAAGCCAGAACTCACCAGTAGTTTTATACAAACCTTGTATTAACAATAACGAACACAACAAAAAAATAATTTTTCAAATTGTTGCAGTCCTTCGGAAGTTATGAGCGTACGTACATTTTCATACAAATTTTATAATGCCAGAACTCACCAGTAGTTTTACTGCTTAAAATAAAGCGCTCTATGAATTTAATACTTTTAAAAAATATTCCGTTCAACTTCGAATAATTTCATTGTAAAATTAGAAAACTAATACGTATGCAATATAGTTGGATGATATCGAGTCGTTATGTGCAGATGGGTACCTACCTAAATTCCGAGTGCAAAAAGAGTGATTAAAAAAACACATATTTAGGCTGGGGTGTTTAACAAAATTAAAAATTCTTCAATTTTTCAAGTCAATTTTAACGTTCTGTAAAAGTTCGGTTCGAATTCTATTCAAGTTCTGTAATTATTTCAGTTTTATGATGCAACTGGCATTAACTGATAAAACAACCGAACTTTCATAGAACGTGAAAATGAACTTTAAAAAATTATTAAATTATTCAGTATCGTGGAAATAACATTACCTTAGTAAATTATATTGCATTAAAACCTAAATAATTGTCTAACTACCCGTTCCGGTAGGTACCGGCGCATCTCCTTACAAAATTCCGGCAATGGTTTTGCTTTTTTCATCACATTTGCAATACTACCGAGATAAGTAGGTACCTACCCTGAATTAACAACATTTCAATTTGTACCTACTGGCCGGTAAATATCCACCCTACTGAAGTGAATCTATGGACTCCAATTTTCTTGTTTTTTTTGGAAAATTTTATAGGTTTTTCGGCGACCCTGAAATTTTTTACATGGAACGGACACAAAATTTTGGTGTTCAAAGTTGCCTTATATTGCCGGGTACCGAATTTTTCAAAAACATCTAACCGGGGATCGTTTTTTCGGCTGCAATGCCGTTTCCCGAAAAACAACAACCCAAACCGCTGAGAGATCCGTTTTGTTTTGACATCTCGGATAACTGACCTGTCTCAACATTCTCTCTAGTATTTTCCATTGCATTGAAACTAAGGCCTAATTTGTGGTTTATTTTTTAATGCGAACCTGTCGGCGGGAACTATAACTGAGCCGAATTGGTTGATTTAATGAGTAGTTCCAGTTTTCGCCGCAAATTTATATAATTTTCGCTCTTAAAATGTGTCAGTTCAATTTTATGTGAGTTTCCTGTCTAGTCTTTTTTTTGTGAAAATCGTGAAGCTAGCGTATTTATTTAAATTCAGACGAAGCTGCCATTTCGAACGGATGAAAATAGAACTACAACAGTATTCGATAGACATTTGATTTTTTCTAATGTGAATAATCCATACTTGTATTCCGCACCGCTAGAAGTCTCCCGTAAAGTTTTGGCAAACATATTGATTACGATGAAAAATGTTTCCCCTATCAAAAAAAAACAACTGCTAGTGGCTAGAAAATAATCGACTCTTCGAAGGATTGTGAACTTTGAAGCGTTCCAAAATAGCGAGCGCTAATGTCCATTCTCGCGTGTCAGCCGAAGGGACAATTCTAGACTTCGAGCCAAAGTGAACCTTGAGGTTGGTGAAACGCGAGGGGCGGTGAGGTCGATTTTCGCATCAAGGAAAAAGTGAGTTTTTTGAAAAACCAAGCAATACTATATAACTAGAAGTTTGCCCGTTGCAAAGCAACTAACGGGTTAAGACTAACTTGACTTACCAACTAACAGAAAAAATTATTATTTCTAAGTAAGCGGGTAGGTACCTTCTGCCCTGGTAGGCATGCGCACATCAAAACCCAAAGTTTCATCGCAATCGGATCAATGGTTTAGCAACGCGTAGCGGTTAAACATACAACTACGCATAAAGCCGTCCGCAGGGCCTAGCAGCAAAAACCTGTCATACGTTAGTATATAGACACTATTTTAGGCATGCACACATTAAATCCCCAAAGTTTCATCGCAATCGGATCAATGGTTTAGCAACGCGTAGCGGTTAAACATACAACTACGCACAAAGCCGCCCGCAGGGCCTAGCAGCAAAAACCTGTCATACGTTAGTATATAGACACCATTTTAGGCATGCACATATCAAATCTCCAAAGTTTCATCGCAATCGGATGAACGGTTTAGCAATGCGTAATTTCATGTTGCCAAAGCTCACTATTGTATACAGAAACTATCGCGGGCATGCGCACATCAAATCCCAAATGTTTCATCGCAATCGGATGAATGGTTTAGCAACGCATAGCGGACATACATACATGCTTGCATTGCAAACATTTTTTGATTTTTTCGTCTCGTAAACCCCCTCCCGAGTTCCCCTCCCCCCTCCCAGGTTCCCCTCCCCCCCTTCCTGTTCCCCCTCCCTGCCGCATTACATACACTAATATCCGTTACATTTAGTTTTAAAACAGCTCGCATGCCACCAATTAATTTTTTTTATACAAATTTCGTAATGCTAGAGCTCACCGGTAGTTTTATACAAACCTTGTCCTAACCATAACGAACACAACAAAAAAAGAATTTTTCAATTTGTTGCAGTCGTTCGGAAGATATGAGTGTACGTACATTTTCATACAAATTTTATAATGCCAGAACTCACCAGTAGTTTTACTGCTTAAAAAAAAGCTCTATATGAATTTAATACTTTAAAAAAAATCCCGTTCAACTTCGAGTAATTTCATTGTAAAATTAGAAAACTAATACGTATGCAATGTAGTCGGATGATATCGAGTTGTTATGTGCAGATGGGTACCTAACTAAATTTTTTAGTGCAGGTACTTGCATACATACGTAAAAATAACACATATTTAGGCTGGGTGGTTTAACGAAATTAAAAATTCTTCAATTTTTCAAGTCAATTTTAACGTTCTGTAAAAGTTCGGTTCAAATTCTATTCAAGTTCAGTAATTATTTCAGATTTATGATGCATCTGGCATGTACTGATAAAATAACAGAACTTGAATAGAACTTACGCAGAACGTGAAAATGAACTTTAAAAAAATGTTGAATTAATCAGTATCGTTGTATAACAACCTTACCTAAGTATTGCATTTAATTGTGTAGCTACGTATTCGGGTAGGTACCTCCGCATTTGGTTCTAAAATTCCAGCAATATTTGCTTTTTCATCATATTTGCAATACCACCGAAATAAGTACCTACCCTGTAGGAACATATTTAAACTGGCCAGTAAAAATCTCCAATTCTGAATAATCTATGGCAAGCGTTTTCTTCATTTTTTTGGAAAATTTTACATTTTTGTCGGCTAACCCTGAACATTTTTACATGGGACCGACATGTCATATTAGTGTTAAAAGTTGCGGAATATTTCCGGGTACCGTATTTTTCAAAAACATCTAAGCGGGGATCGTTTTTTCGGCTGTAATGCCCTTTTCCGAAAAACAACAACCCAAACCGCTGAGAGATCCGTTTTCATTTGACGTCTCGGATAACTGACCTATCTCAACATTTTCTCTAGTATTTTCCTTTGCATTGAAACTGAGGTCTAATTTATTGTTCCTTTTTTTAATGCGAACCTGGTGGCGGGAAATATAACCTAGCCGAATTGGGTGATTTTATGAGAAGTTCCAGTTTTCGCCACTGATTCGTTTGAGAGAATAAATCGCTGGCGACATTAATTTTTTCGACAAAAAAAACACCTCATTTCAGCGACTGAATTTCAATTTGACCGACAACGAACCTTATGGTTGGTGAAACTCGAAGAGTGGAAAGGTCGTTTTGGCGTGCAGGGGGTCGTCTTAAAATGGTTTATCCGAAAGCGATCCTTGAGGTTGGAGAAACTTAAGGGGTGGTACGGTCGATTTTAGCGTGCCAGAAAAAGTGAGTTTTTCAAAAAACCAAACAATACTATATATACTAGCTTATGCCTGTTGCAAATGCAACTAACGGGTTAAAACACTATGCGATTTGACGTGTGAACGTGGATGAAGCGAGGAGCGGGTGTTTAACTAAATATATGAAGAAAAAAACGACGTTTGAATGTGGATAAGGCGAAAAATTCAAAACTCAAAGTTTCATCGCAATCGGATGAATGTTTTAGCAACGCTTAGCGGTTAGACATGCAAATATATATAAAGCCGCCCGCAGGGGCTAGCAGCAAAAACCTGCTATACGTTAGTATATAGACACCATTGTAGGCATGCACACACCAAATCCCCAAAGTTTCATCGCAATCGGATGAACGGTTAAGCAATGGGTAATTTCATGATTCCAGAGCTCACTTTTGCATACAGAAACCGTCGGGGACATGCACACATCAAATCCTCAAATTTTCATCGCAATCGGATGAATGGTGTAGCAACGGTTAGCGGTTAAACATACAAACAAACATAAAGCCGCCCGCAGGGCCTAGCAGCAAAAACCTGCCATACGTTAGTATATAGACACCATTGTAGGCATGTACACATCAAATCCCCAAGGTTTCATCGCAATCGGATGAACGGTTTAGCAATGCGTAATTTCATGATGCCAGAGCTCACTTTTGTATACAGAAACCATCGCAAGCATGCGCACATCAAATCCCAAAAGTTTTATCGCAATCGGATGAATGGTTGAGCAACGCTAAGCGGACATACATACATACATGCAAACATTTTTTGATTTTTACATATATAAAAGATACCTGTTACCCGGCATGCGTAACTATGCCATTTAATAAAAAAATCTTCCTGCGTGTCCTTTCCCATTCGTCCCGTTCCCCATCCCCCCCCCCTTCCTCTCCCGCGTCCTCTTCCCTTCTCGCATTTCCACTCCACCCCCCCCCCCCCCCCCCTTCCCCCCCTTCACATCACCCCCCCCATCTCCGTCCCGTAAACCCCCTCCCGAAATCCCCTCCCCCCTCCCTGTTTCCCCTTCCCACAACTCCCGCGTTTCATACATTCATTCCCGGTACATTTAGTTTTCAAACATCTCGCGTGCCACCTATTGAAATTTTTTGTACAAATTTCTTAATGACAGTGCTCACCAGCCAATAACCAACACAACATAAAAAGAATTATCCGATTTAGTGCAGTCGTTAGAAAGTTATGCGTGTACATACTTTTCGGCGATTAATTTTTATACAAATTTCATAATGCCAGTTCTCGCAATTAGTTATATAAAAACCTTGTCCTAACAATAACAATAACTACATAAAAAGAATTATCCAATTTGGTGCAGTCGTTCAGAAGTTATAAGCGTACATGCATTTCGGGTATTCATTTTAATACAAATTTCATGATGCCAGAGCTCACCATTAGTTTAATACAAACTTTGCCCTAACAATAACGAACACAACAAAAAAAGAATTTTCCAATTTGTTACAGTATTTCGGAAGTTATGAGCGTACATAAACTTCGGTAATTCATTTTATTCAAATTTAATAATGCTAGAGCTCACCGGTAAATTTATAAAAACCTTGTCCAAACAATAAGGATCACAACGTAAAAAGAATTATTCAATTTGGTTCAATCGTTTGGAAGTTATGTGCGGACATATTTCGACAATTCATATGTAATAATAATATAAATAAATACTGGTAGATATAATTTATCGGGTCCCTACCTAGTTCATCTCAATATTCTAAAATTATTTTTTTCAATGCTGGCAAGACCAACGGAAAACATTGTGAAAAAGCACCTCAAACCAGGCCTGAAAATCGAATAAAGGCATCGTTTTTAAAAAAAATTCCATACAAATAAGCTGTCCTGGCTTTGCCGAGGGCTTGAGGTGGTATGTTGAGAATTGGAATATCATTCCATTTTCAGTGTTGCACAGTTGGGGAAAATTTAAATATCTGCCGAATTTTATAAGCGATTTTACAGGCTGCAAACAATTAACATTATCTATGAAAGTGAATTTTTCGCAAATGTCAGAAAAATGTCGAATTTGAATGCAATATTGTGAAACATTTTCAAGGGGGAGCTAAACATGTTTTGGTTTTAAAAGTTTCTAAAACTTGTATTGTTTATGTTTATTAAAAAACATCTCCGCCGGAAGGTGTACTTTTAACGCAATCTTTAATTCCGTAATGCCCCTATAAAATGTCAATTTTTCTAAAGAACTTTCTCGAAGCCGTTTAATTAATTAGAATAAATTCCTAGCAAAATCAGTTTTGTACGGGAAACTAACTTTTTTTTACTTCCCTTCTCGATCCGACGTTTTTAAAGGGGCGAACCTGTCGGCGGGAAATATAACCTAGCCGAATTGAGTGATTTTATGAGTAGTTCCAGTTTTCGCCGCAAATTTAAATAATTTTTCGCTCTTAAAATGTGTCAATTCAATTTTATGTGAGTTTCCTGTCTAGTCTATTTTTTTTGTGAAAATCGTGAAGCTAGCGTGTTTATTTAAATTCAGACGAAGCTGCCATTTCGAACGGATGAAAATAGAACTACAACAGTATTCGATAGACATTTGATTTTTTCTAATGTGAATAATCCATACTTGTATTCCGCACCGCTAGATGTCTCCCGTAAAGTTTTGGCAAACATATTGATAACGATGAAAAATGTTTCCCCTAACAAAAAAAAAAACAACTGCTAGTGGCTGGAAAATAATCGACTCTTCGAAGGATTTTGAACTTTGAAGCGTTCCAAAATAGCGAGCGCTAATGTCCATTCTCGCGTGTCAGCCGAAGGGACAATTCTAGACTTCGAGCCAAAGTGAACCTTGAGGTTGGTGAAACGCGAGGGGCGGTGAGGTCGATTTTCGCATCAAGGAAAAAGTGAGTTTTTTGAAAAACCAAGCAATACTATATAACTAGCTTATGCCTATTGCAAATGCAATTAACGGGTTAAAACTAACTTAAAAAATTCATAGTAAGCGGGTAGGTATCTACTGCCATAAAGGCATGGTCGGCATGCGCACATCAAAACCTAAAGTTTCATCGCAATCCGATAAATGGTTTAGCAACGCTTAGCGGTTATACATACAAATGTTTATAAAGCCGCCCGCAGGGCCTAGTAGCAAAAACCTACCATATGTTAGTATATAGACACCGTTGTAGGCATGCACACATCAAATCCCCAAAGTTTCATCGCGATCGGATGAACGGTTGAGCAATGCGTAATTTCGTATTGCCAGAGCTCACTATTGTATCCAGGAACCAGGAATCCCCCCCCCCCCCCTTCCTCACCAGCATCTTCTTCCCCTTTCCACTCCGCCTCCCTCACCTTCCCTCACCCCACTTCACTCCTAGGCTTCTCCGTATCGTAAACCCCCTCCCGAGTTCCCCTCCCCCCTCCCAGGCTCCCCTCCCCCCTTCCTGTTTCCACCCCCCCCCCCCCACCTGCCGCATTACATACACTAATTCCCGGTACATTTATTTTTCAAACAGCTCGCGCGCCACCTATAATTTTTTTTTACAAATTTCGTAATGCCAGAACTCACCAGTAATTTTATACAAACCTTGTACTAACAATAACGAACACAACAAAAAAAGAATTTTTTAAATTGTTGCAGTCCTTCGGAAGTTATGAGCGTACGTACATTTTCATACAAATTTTATAATGCCAGAACTCACCAGTAGTTTTACTGCTTAAAATAAAGCGCTATATGAATTTAATACTTTTAAAAAATATCCCGTTCAACTTCGAGTAATTTCATTGTAAAATTAGAAAACTAATACGTATGCAATATAGTCGGATGATACCGAGTTGTTATATGCAGATGGGTACCTACCTAAATTTTGAGTGCTGGTACTTGCATACATACGTAAAAAAAACACATATTTAGGCTGGGTTGTTTAACGAAATTAAAAATTCTTCAATTTTTCAAGTCAATTTTAACGTTCTGTAAAAGTTCGGTTCAAATTCTATTCAAGTTCAGTTATTATTTCAGTTTTATGATGCAACTGGCATGTACTGATAAAATAACAGAACGTGAATAGAACTTACGAAGAACTTGAAAATGAACCTTAAAAAAATGTTGAATTATTCAGTATCGTTGTACAACAACCTAACCTAAGTATTGCATTTAATTGTGTAGCTACGTATTCGGGTAGGTACCTCCGCATTTGTCACTAAAATTCCGGCAATATTCGCTTTTTCATCATATTTGCAATACCACTGAAATAAGTACCTACCCTGTAGGAACATATTTAAACTGGCCAGTAAAAATCTCCACTTCTGAAATCTATGGCACGCGTTTTCCTCATTTTTTTGGAAAATGTTATATGTTTATCACATCCTCATGAACATTTTTTCATGAGACGGACACGTAAAATTACTGTTAAAAGTTGCCTTATATTTCAGGGTACCGTATTTTCCAAAAACATCCAAGCCAGAATCGTTTTTCCGGCCGCAATGCCGTTTTCCGAAAAACAACAACCCAAACCGCTGAGAGATCCGTTTTCTTTTGACATTTCAATTTGCTGTTGAAGCGCGGGTAAATCTAGCGCTTTTGTATTAGGTACTTACCTAATATATCATACAAAGACAGATAATATTCCATAATTATATTTTTTAAACAGGCAAGACCGATGCACAAATTTGCACAATTCCTGCTTAAATTAAGGCCCTGCCGAATCACACAAATTGAAATCCGCCATTAAAAAAAAAAATTCTTCATACAAAACCTATTAGGGCGGGGTCTGCTTTTTTTTAAGGTGGTAGTGGATTTTAACGCCATCACGACTCCATCTTCAGTGTTGCAAAGTTCGAGAAAAATTATAAAATTTTAATATACCAGCCGATTTTACAGGCTGCAAACGATTTGCATTTATCGATGAAAGTGAATTTTTCGCAAATGTCAGAAAAATGTCGAATTTGAATGCAATATTGTGAAACATTTTCAAGGGGGAGCTAAACATGTTTTGGTTTTAAAAGTTTCTAAAACTTGTATTGTTTATGTTTATTAAAAAACATCTCCGCCGGAAGGTGTACTTTTAACGCAATCTTTAATTCCGTAATGCCCCTATAAAATGTCAATTTTTCTAAAGAACTTTCTCGAAGCCGTTTAATTAATTAGAATAAATTCCTAGCAAAATCAGTTTTGTACGGGAAACTAACTTTTTTTTACTTCCCTTCTCGATCCGACGTTTTTAAAGGGGCGAACCTGTCGGCGGGAAATATAACCTAGCCGAATTGAGTGATTTTATGAGTAGTTCCAGTTTTCGCCGCAAATTTAAATAATTTTTCGCTCTTAAAATGTGTCAGTTCAATTTTATGTGAGTTTCCTGTCTAGCCTATTTTTTTTGTGAAAATCGTGAAGCTAGCGTATTTATTTAAATTCAGACGAAGCTGCCATTTCGAACGGATGAAAATAGAACTACAACAGTATTCGATAGACATTTGATTTTTTCTAATGTGAATAATCCATACTTGTATTCCGCACCGCTAGAAGTCTCCCGTAAAGTTTTGGCAAACATATTGATAACGATGAAAAATGTTTCCCCTAACAAAAAAGAAACAAAAGCTAGTGGCTGGAAAATAATCGACTCTTCGAAGGATTGTGAACTTTGAAGCGTTCCAAAATAGCGAGCGCTAATGTCCATTCTCGCGTGTCAGCCGAAGGGACAATTCTAGACTTCGAGCCAAAGTGAACCTTGAGGTTGGTGAAACGCGAGGGGCGGTGAGGTCGATTTTCGCATCAAGGAAAAAGTGAGTTTTTTGAAAAACCAAGCAATACTATATAATATATATATATATATATGTATAAAAACTAGACATTTGTTATAAAATTAAGGAGGTAAGTGAGATTTGGTTGAAATTTTCGGTAATCAGTGGTTAATATTTTAATAGGTATTTATGTACTAAAGAAACTATTGTAGAAATTCAAACCCATAAATAGATTACCACCGCTAAGAATAGATCGGCACATTCACACCACAGTCAAAGAGAATGAACAAGGAGTAATTTGGATTGAAAAATTCTTTAGGTTCGGTATTTTTAATACTCTCCACCTTTGACTTGGTGCAACAGGGGTGGTATACCTACCCCATTAGGGGTGGGGGCAGCGGGCGGATGCAGGGGTGGAGGCTGTCTGCTCGGGGGGAGTTTATCGACCCCAATGCGTGCAGACGGACAGGATTCTAAACAAATTGTTGCGTGATGTGGATTGCCTAGTTAGCAACCTTTTCCGATTCTAAAAGCGATTACTAACCTTTCGTACCTATTTATTAAATATTTAATATCCATGGCAAAGCCAAATTAATGTTAAAACCTAACTTAACCTAACCTATCGAATGTGTTTATATTTTAAAATGTCCCTTGGGCGAACTTCGCATTACTCATAACTTATCCTAACCTGTCAAATGCATTTATAATTTTGAATTATAACATCGAATTACACGTAATTAACTAACTAAGTAACCATCGCACCGTTTCCCCACAAGGTTAGGCGGCGAGGATGGACTGCACTACAAACATTTATTCGCACGCACACTCCTAGCTTCATTCACATTCATACATCGTCTCATGCGTACTCTTCTACCGAAGTATTTGATTCACTTACACGTGTTATGTCTTTTTCGGACATCCCCGACTTCTACCTTTAACCTGAAAAACTACGTTTTTAATATTTTTAATTTCCCTTACAAAGCTATCTTACCATGCTGTATGAAATATATAATAATTTTATTAAGGTCCAGTTCCCGGCCCCAAAAAGAAGAAGATGGAGAGATATGAAATTACGAATGTTAGAAGAGCGCGCTAACATTTACAGCGATAAAATTGATGCAAAAATCATGAAAATCTTTAATAAAACACGACTAGTTAAAAATAGAGCAAAAATCTCGTGATAATTGTCTTTAATTTTATTTAAAGAAACGCTGTGAATTTTTACATACATATAACTTGTAAAATAACTGAAACAAACGTGTTTATAATAATTTTTGGAGCATACTTTGCGATTTTTTTCTATCGAGGCAATTTTATATAATTTGGGTTTCGGCGCGACAAATGTCTAGATATTATCTTCAAGAATAACATATTTTTTTTTAAGAGCTTAAAAACTTCAAATGTTAAAGGGAGGTTTGCAAGAATTCGGTAGAAATTCGGAAAACGGCCTCTTAAGTGCCATATTAACAGTATATAGCCCAATGTATTTTTTAAAACTTTAAAGTTACTTACACATAATTATACTTAAAAAAATGTGCTTTTTGTACTATTTTCGTGCAAAAATTACATCATCTACATTTTACAATGAATAGTTCCATAAAAAATATAAATAAGTTTAAACAAAACCTTAATTATAAACACTTTAAACTTTAAACCAACAAGTTCTTTACTGTCTGACTCCTACTTGCAGTTTTCAAAAACATGTAACCTTTTAAAGAAAATCACACGTGGTAGAAGTGAAACCTTCAGAAAACTAAAGTAGACAAGAGGGCGGAGGCTACGAAGCACCGCACAAAGAGGAGACCAATTATCCTATCTCATTCACTCGCAGGGTAAATCCTCGAGATGCATGTGTTTGTCTCTTTTTAGTGTCGTTATTTTTCGTTGCATCGAGTTTCAAATCACAGCAATGCTAAAGAAGTTCTCACTTCTAAAAGTGTATAACTAGGCAATATGCAGGGTAAATGATGAAAAATGATCAAATGGTTAGTACTAGCCTACGAACAGCTGATTCCAATAATATTATTTTTAATTTTTCAAATAACACTGTAAATTTATTTTTAAAGTGGAAACTTATTTAGCACCGTTGTGATTTTAAACTCGATGAAACGAAAAGTAGCGTCACTAAAAAGAGACAAATACATACAAATATAGGATTTAGCCTGCGAGAGAATGAGATAGTAAAATCTGTCTTTGTGCGGTGCTTCGTAGCCTATAGGTCTCCTCTATATGCGTTGCTTTGTAGTCTTCCCACTCTTGTCTACTTTAGTTTTCTGAAGGTTACACTTCCATCGCATGTAATCGTTTTCTACGTTTTACTAATATTTTTTAATTTTTATTTATTACTTAAGATACATTATTTATACAGCAAAAATAACATAATATTTATATTTCAAAATAACTTTTTTTTTTTTAATACAAAATAAATTACATAATAAATTTTCACTGATTATTAGTATTTTTTTTAATGATATTTCTCTTCTATAGAAGCAGACGCTTGTGATTAGAAGAGGGACGAGTATCGGGATGAAAATATATTTAAAATATATTTTGTATCTTATAATTTAATTATGGTAGATACTTAAAAAAATAACAAATTTAAAAGTTATATAAGTTATGAAGATAATTTTATCAATTTGTTATTTTTACTTTCAATTGCTCTTTCGTAATGATTTAAAAAAAATAGATAGTACTTTAAAAGGAAGAGCAATGATCGATACATATTGAATTTATACGAATACATCGTTACGTTAACAGTTTTGCAGTATGGTCACCGCCGTCCCGGGAACCATTTATTAGTATCAAATAATAATAATATCTGTTAATAATTAACTTTTCTTATTTTTGTTCTTTTTATAAAACCTCCTCTCATTTAAAATCTTACCAGTAATTTATAACCTTATTTTATTTTATTTTGCTGTTCTATTTAGTTCTGTTTTATCATCGTACATTATTATACATATATAATTGTTTGTTTATACCTACTAACTAGCTTTTACACATTGCACTTTATTGTATTTCTGGTCTTATTACTGATTTTTTCTTATAACTCATATTATTTCATTTCTTTTATGATGTTTAATTTTTTTTATGTTTTTAATTTCTGTTGTAAAAGCCCACTAGGGCGTAAATAAATAAATAAATAAGTAATTAGATCACCAAAACCCCGGCCATAGGTAACCCTAAATGGTTCGCTATATTTGGTGATTTACCAGGGGTGCCCGGGTTCATCAACGAGGTTTGTCTAGGTCTTGGCGAATGCGTTTGCCCACTTACTACGTGGCGGGCTGGATCGGGAGAGACTGGTTGAAGGAAAACTAACCTGGACCTCCCCAGCTGGACTTTCTTGACTCTTCGCCTTGTACCACAGCGGGAGAGATGGATTCATTCGATCGTCACTTCTGAACATATTGACAGCCACATTCCCACCCACCCCTCTAACTCTTTTCCTTTCCCGGAAATTCCTCTCCTTTTATTCCCAAAAATACCTTACACGCAGCATCCCCAAATATGACAAACACCTTTTTCACACAAAATCAATGCAATAAATTCATCTGTGCTCGAAATTAACTTGTGAAATGATCAAGATATTTCTGAACATAAACCTAGAAAGGCTTATTAAAGCTCGGGAATATTTTTAACGTGACTGCACGTAGGTTTCAACGTGGTAAAAGGCTTTGATATCAAGTGTAATAACTTAATTCCGAACTGCAGTCACGTAAATCACTGAATTGCACGAACCTTACGACAATACACCCGTGGAGTAAACATCACTTACATGACGGTATTTCCCTCATTTGTTACATTACATGAGTAAGTAATAAAATATTGAATTTAAAAAAACAATAGAGAATGCACACTTGCACACAATAGTAACAAGAGACAAGTCCAACGAAAAATATCAAAGACTGTCTAAAATGGCATATAATTTCGATAACATACTCGTATGCAAGTTGATTCAATTTCAATACCCGTGCCCGTGGCGTCAATAATTTTCTGAATTACAAAGTCGATTCCTGACGGATTTTAATTGTGCCTTAGATTTTATATTGTTACAATCGTAAGGTAACTCCTGGATAATTGATTCATTTGAATGGTGTACCTATTTTTTTGATCCACATAAAAGAATCGAGATCCATTAATAAGTTTGGCGGAGGAGTGGTACGTGATATTAGAGTTATTTTTAAATTAAAATTTAAAAACTAATTGGGTGATCTTTAAAACATCAAAACAATTCCAACAACCTACTTTGTTCTTTGATCATTTGGTAGGTAGGGTGGTAAGTGCCATTTGAATACTGTGCGTGTCATACGAATCCCATACAACCACCCTCAGATTAAATACTTCAACAACTTATTCAAGTACAGATAGCCATCAAACAATAATAAAACAACGATAACCACGATCTGAAATCGTTTCATATCAACTAGGTAGACACTATAAAATTGTTTCATGATGTGATTTAGACTGTGATTGAAAATTACCCGACTTAATTTTTCTATTTTCCCCTGAACACGCGAACAGCATTTGAGGATGTGAAAAGGCGGTTTCAAGCAAGGTTTTTTTTCCTTCTAGGGTTAAGTCAAATACTCTGTATATTTTCTATCTTGATATTGTGGCTCATTTGGCCTTACGACTATCATTATTTCAGTTACTTGACTGAATTTAAGTAATATTAACTCTTTGGGAAAAGGTCTTAAATTAATTAAAAAAACCTTGGTTGTAGTAAGTAAGTCATATTGCGCGCTATTGTTTTTTTTTGAGCTAAAGTTTTAAACAGCCTTATAGTTTCTGCCCTCATGGCACATGTGGAGGGTTCATAAGCAAATTTACTGTAAATATGCATCTTTTTCATTCAAACTTTTTTCCGTGTTTTAAAACTAAAAAAAAATAATTTTATGTTCGTGATGATTAAGTTCTGAATGTTTTTTTAATTAATTTTATTATTGTGTCAACTCCACATAGGAGGCCCTCACGCCCTATGTCTTTTTTTAGGGAAAGGAAGGATACGAAGCTTTGGGTAAAAATATAGTAGTAGTAAAAAGTAACTAAAAGAATTGAGGGGTGGATAGGAATCTAGGTGTTAATGTGTCAATAAATGAAGAATGTATGAATCCATCCTTTCCACTGCAGTGCAAGACGGGTCGAGAGAGTCCGGCTGGAGAGGTTCAGATTAGGTCTGCCTCGAAGGGGTATTGGTTATCCAAAAAATGGCCGGCGGTACCTATATGCGGCTTCCATATTGAAAACTTAAAAATATTAAATGAAATTCTGCGATTTAAACACAATAATAATAATAATTATTTTTAATTGATAAACTAACGTTTTTTAAGACAAGATTTTTATGCATAGCACAAAGGGTAACAATTATTATAAGCAATAATTATCAGCCTGAAACACTTATTTTCTTGACTTACTCACTTCTCTCATGAAAATAAAGTTGGTTGTTTTCAGGTGGAAAAAGGTAATAAGCAGTAATTGTTGAATGAAAAACTAGTATATATTGAATTATTTGGCGGGTATTAGATAAGCCGACGTAGCGTGGTAGAGCCGTAGAGCACCTAGCTAGCAATCAGAAGGACACGGGTTCAAGTCCCGTTGGCGGCATGTATCTTTTCTCGGAAGATTTTTTCAATGTAAATGAGTGTTTCAGGCTGATAATTATTGCCTATAATAATTGTTACAATAATAATAACAAAAAAATTATTAACACTTTGTAACTATGTTATTTTATCAATTATTTTGAACAATGTTTAATATAAAAAAATAATAATCTACAATTATTATAGTATTATGCAAAGTACTGTGCGGTTATACAAAATATAACTTATATTTGTTATTTTCGACATTGGAACGTACTTTTACCGTACTGTTATTATATTTATATAAGTAATTTATTTGGACATATTTTCTTGTTATATCCGATGTTGCCATATTAGCGAATATCAAATAATATCATATTTGACATGACGAATACTAAGAAATTGGTTAAAAGTATATACTTTGTTAGAGGGAGGAAGTCAGTATACATTTCGGATTCTAAGTAAAACCACGCATGACAGAATGATGTAAGTATACGCACCGTGAACTGTGAGGGTAACAAGGCGAATGAGAGCTTCATAAATAAGGTTAAGAAAGGGGTTATCCGATGGTCTTGACGTGCGTAAATTTAGTAATGTACATAGATGATTAATTGATGGTAACTGAGAATCTTTTTTTTTCTTTGCATGTACACACATTATCGAGGCTTCGGTCTGTCGTAATTTTGTCTTGATTTTGCCTTATCTGATTTTCGATAATAATTTAACCCCTACAGACTATGTAACCCCTACAGACTATGCTTTTAAAGCGCTGAATTTAATGTCACTGAAACAATTATATACAAAGATATTGTAATGTACGCATTAAAAAACCAGCATAACTTTACACAGACACACTCGAACCGATTCACAAGATTTACATTACAACATACATTCTACCAACCTACAACTAAAACGACTTTTGGACAAAGAAATATGCAATACTTCTCTATAAAATTATTTAATTTACTCCCTCTTGCAATAAAAACAATTGAAAAAATAACAGACTTCAAAAGAAGTTTAAAGATATGGATTATGGACACGGGAAGGAAGAATATTGATACAATTTTGCAACCTAACAAATATTAATGCTTGTATTGTACATTCTTTTAGATTTAACGTTATAATTTTCCTCTTTTTAACATTATTTACTTATACTTCAAACAAAAAATTTGTACAATGTGTTCTTAGAACGGGGTACCCCAGTAAGGACACATTTTTCTCTCAAAAACTGTAAAACAAAATATATAAATAAATAAAATAAATTTTCGTTGGCCTGTCCATTGGAATTGAATTGTCTTATATACTCGTAAGTTGATCAGACAGTTTATCCGCCGGCAATTGGAAAGGTTTTTACTATAAAATTATAATTTTTTGTGCATTAATTACTTAGATAAGGTTATTATCGAGTTCTGAAAGTATTTTGGTATGTATTTTAGTTCAGCTGTTTCGACTTGTAAGGTAATTTTCAAACAAAAAACAGAACTCGTAGAACTCTAAAATATGCTTAGCTTACATTAATGCATTTAATCATGTTCAATAGGTACCCCTTAAAATTAATTAGTATGTAGGTACATAACCCACGATCAAAACTAAAAAATTGTACCTTAAAACGAGAAATGTAGCAGAAAGTGAGGTTACAACGGACCTGCGGCAGGATAATGTCGCAGTTGTTTGCTGTATGAAAAGCTTAGAAGAAAGTGAATTACAAAAATTATTAAACGGATCTCTCGGTCAAATGGATATTAGGATTTTAATGTATGAATGCTACTAAATATGCTCATCGTCATCACTATAAACATATCGATCGTCCAGTTTATTAGTCAGATATATCCGAAAAATCGAAATTTGAGATGAGCGTGTAGTTAAATGAAAAAGTGTATCCTCTATATTTTTATTTTTATTTTTTTTATTGTAATACCGCACAAGAATCTCAACTGCTCCCGTCTGGAGCCAGTGAGACTATGGCATCCCCAATTGGGGTATGTTGTGAGGCTGAAGGTAGTGGGGAGGGGAAGGAGGTGGGGAAGAGGAAGGTTGGGAAGTACCTGGCTATTCAGATCTGGTCACCAAACACGGCTAAAGCCATTTTCAAGCAACGTTTCAATTCTGAATGGTGGTCTTACACCAGGGCTATATACTATATATTATTTTAAATGAATTAATTGTGAAATAACACAAATTAATCAAATAAAATTTATTTGCGCACGCCGGGTTCGAACCCGCGACCTCCGGATTGTGAGTCAAGAGTCTTAGCCCCTGGACTACGGAGGTCCTATATGGAGCAATATTTAGATAACTCACAAACACCGATAATTCTTACTAATATTATAAACGCGAAAGTTTGTAAGGATGTATGTGTGCTTGTTACTCTTTCACGCAAAAACTACTGAATGGATTTTAAAGAAATTTTACAATAATATAGCTCATACATCAGAATAACATACAGGCTATAATTTATAAAGCTAGCTAGGAAGTATTTCTTTGAATATATGGTATTGCAACGCATGCCGGGAACCAGCTATTCATTTATAATGCAGAAAAATTTGTAGTGAAATAAACAAAAAAACGATTTTTTCTGGATTCTCTAAACTTCAAAATGTCATACTAATTTACCCGACCGTTACGCTTCCTGTTGTTATTTTACAGCATATTTAATATGTAAAACACGTACATTTGTAAAAAATATTTGATTTTTGGTGAGCATTCAAACACTACTTTCCTTATTACCTTAAAAATAGTATTTGGAGATGTCTGCCTAATCAAATGGAAAATCGATATACATCTTCCATTGGCTGTTCGCTCTCGCTATTCGCCTTCAGTCCTCTTCCACGCAGGCTATTCATCTCATCTTCGATCTTTCTCCGGGTCACTTCCACTGGGGAAAAAAGTACCTACACAGTAATTGTTGAGTGTTGTGCTGTCCTATGTTTTATATTTAACTTAATTTATTACCTAGCATTCTAAACTTCATACATTTTTTCCTAACTTCCATGTACAGACTCTTTTACCCTTTATTCAACGTCTGAAATGATAATAATAATTGGATAATTTGTAGGGCGCCGTTTTTGTGAAAAATCACCTTAAGGGTGCTGAAGCCTCTTTCACATTTTTTCTGAATTTTTCTATTCAACTTTGTCCATGTTATCATTATTTATCTGTGGTCTTTCTGACAGCTTTCACTTTTTTGTTATTAAAATGATCGATTTCATTTCTCATAACTCATTCAACTTTTTGGAGCCCCAGAGCTTAGAACTCGAATCAGATCTCTGTAATTTGCAATTCACCTGAATAATTAAATGTAAATACAATTTTGTCCAGTACAAAACACAAGTGTTTTTAACTACTAAAAAGGATAACCTCAAACCATATCAATCTCTGTGCGCGTATCCCTTGGCTTAGGAAACGAAGGCAGTCAAACAAAGGCAGCTCAATTTACAACTGACGGCACACTGTCCGGAGACCACACCAAGGGACCGCCCAGTCATAACTTTCGGCATCCTATTTTCCGACATATTTAAAATCATGGCATCACCGCTCATGCAAAAAAAGATGTTGATAGAGAAGATATGTTCATATTTTCTGTCTTAGGAACCTTCCAAAGAATTTGAATGAAACTTTGTTCACATACCAAACAAAAATTGCAGGTTTAAAATAGTTTACAATTGTGGCCATTGTTTCCGGCAAATCTGCCCCGAGTAGGCCGCCTCAGAATGCGATAAAAGCAGCAACTTTTAGCTGAAACGTTTTCAAAAAAGTGGATTGCCGCAGAACTTGAGGCCACTTGCGTGACGAACTCAGCCGCTTGGAGCACGCTTTATGTCGCGGAAGTGGCACTTAATAAAAGCAAATTGTGTTTATTTTGTGAGCGTTTAGAAGGGACGTTAATAAGGGGATATGAAGTGTTGTGTTGGGGTGAGCCAACAAATGGCCACGTGACACGAATCATTTTATAGTATGAATTACATTGCGAAGATAAGACATATTGAATTTGATTTGGTGGAAAAATGCAGAGAAGTTTTCTCTTGTCTTCTATATGATAAATGATTGGAGAGATGGAACCAAGCTTTTGAAATGGAAAAATGGATTTAAAAAATCAAGCAATGACGGTGTACATATTGTAGTGTATATTAATATCAATGATTAAGACTACTTGCAATGGGTTAAGAAACTTCCAAGTAAGATTGAGGTTTGTTGAGATTGTGAGTTACTTTATCTACGTTTATCGTAATGTTTACGATGAATATTTAACTGGACGAGACGTCCTTACTCTAAGAGGCTCTAAGTTTTTCTGCTGCTGCGGGCCGCGATACTTTTATTTTTACTGTACTTTTTACTTTTTTTTATTAACTCCGAGGGATTTTAATTATTCGCAGATCCTTGAAATGGTTATTTAACCAACATTCGTAAAAATACAGTTATTTAAGGTAGTTATGCTTTTCTATTGTTTAATTATGTCGTTTTCTCAGCATAACTACTAGTTTTTTTAAAGTTCATTGCTGAAATTTTGCCACGCAAATGGCTCCATAAAAGTAAACCAAATAACCTATTTATTCTATGAGAGTAGAAGTTTTTTTTAATTCAGAAAAAAACTTTGTTAAAACAAGTTAATATTTCATTGAAGAAGAAGATAAAAATAATAATATAAACGAAAATATAAAAGAGAACAAGAAACAGAAAAAGACAATGGTCGTAACTGAGACTCGAACCCAGACCTCACATCTAACCGGCACGTGCACATTGTCCAATTTCGCTATTACCACCTTCTGTCAAACAATCACGTCGTATTAGCCGGTTAAACGAGTGGTCTGGGTTCGAGTCCCAGTTGCGACCATTGTCTTTTTCCCTTTTTTCTGTCTTATTCTCTTTCATATTATCGTTTAGATTATTATTGTTTTCTTCTTCTTCAATGATATATTACATTGATGTGTATATCATTCAAAAGTTATAAAAATAGAGTTTTTCTTTTTTAAAAAGTTAATATTTATTCACTTACATGTGGAGAAAAAACAAAATTACCCGCATAATCATAGTAAACCCCCATTTCTAATTAATTGGAGTATGTTGTGAGGCTGTTGGAAGGGGAAGAAGATGAGGAGGAGAAGGTTGGAGGCCTGGCTGTTCAGATCTGGTTACCAATCACGGCCAGAGCCAGTTCAAGCAACGTTTCAATTCTGAATGGTGGTCTTATACCAGGGCGATACTGAGAAATAACAAAAATCACCCAGATCAAATTGGATTGCGCACGCCGGGATTCAAACATGCGAACTTCGGATTTCTAGTTAAGAGCCTTACCTTAATAATCATCACAATAGAGTAATAAACTATAATTTGCACGTTCACTTTGTTTCTGATTATCACGCAGCTCTGCATAATTATCCGCCACACAAATGCATCTCTTTGAAATTTCACTCTGGAGGCGCGCAATTTAATAAACGCAATTCGGTTGCGAAACATTTTTGAGGCAGGAGATTACTCTTAGATTGTACCGAACGGGAGCCGTTAACGTTTTGTTCATTTGGCTGCGGAAAATGCCTTTGGAGTGAATATTTCTATGTTCATTATTTCGAGGAAATGCGGTCGTTGGAAGGCACATGCTTTATCCTCATTCAGCCGACCTACATACGAATATGGACATGCTTGGAATTTGTAAAAAATGAGGTGTTTTTTCTCCCACTGCGAGAAAAGCGAGAAGAAAGTACTCGTCTATGGCAAATTTTAGAATTCTTTTGTCATGTCATGTTACTCTGTGTTTAAAGGTTTTGCTGGAATTATAATTATAATCTAGAAAAAGAGGGTGGGAATAACAAAAATGGAATCACAGTTATATTATGGGAAGTCAAGTGATATCTGGTAATTATGTAAGGGTAAAGATGTCTCTATAATGACATTGACGAAATACATTTCTTGAAAATGTAATTATCCAAAAAATGTAATTTACAACTAGAATGTCTCGCAAATACTGCAAGATTGTAAATTTTAAATTTTTTTAAAGGTTATTTCTACCTAATTGGTAGATGGGTATGGATTATGTCGTCCCAGGACCATTTATTGGATGACTAACACTTCTGCCATAGGTCACCCCAAGTGATTCGCTACGTTTTTTGACATAGCAGGATGTCCGGGTTCATGTGGTGAGGCTAAAAATTCAAATAGTTAATTATTTTATTAGGCGGGCCGGATCGGGAGACACCGGTTGAGGGAGACCTTTTTGATTTCTCCAGCCGGTCTCTCTCGATAAATCGCTTTGCACCGAAGCGGGACGATGAATTCATAGGTCCGTCACTTCTAGAAACATTGATGTGTCACACCCCTCATACCTTTTATTTTCTAGTGTTGTTGAGTGTTGTGTTGTCCTATGTTTAATATTTAAATTCATTTCTTACTTTGCATTTCAAATTTAATTAATCTTTTCTTAACTTCCAACTATAGACTCTTTTACTCTCAATTTAACATAGAGATGGTTTATAGTAAGTCTGTGTGTTAATTGTGACAATCTGTATAGTTATAGTTATAATAATATAAATGTGTAAATACATTGTAATTGAAGATTATAATCCTGTTGCGGTTTAATGGGAAAAAACAATAAAAAACAACTCGATTCAAATCTCTGTAAATTGTAATGAACTATTAAAGCGATTACAACAATATCCAGTACAAACATAAGTGTTTTTAATAAAAAAAACGAATAACCTCTAAAACCACCTCAAAGCTTTGTGCGCGTTTCCTTGGATGAGAAACGAAGGCAGTCAAACAGCAGCTCAATTTACAACTGACGACAGACTGTGCAGAGACCAAACCAAAAGACCGTCCACCTAGAACTTCCTCTCTTTCCTTTTCACATTCAGATGGCCCTGAGATTTTTTTTTCCTCAGGGCCTCCCGTGTGGTTTTAATGTAAAAAAAAACATTTGGTTTCGGATGTCAAGTTTGAATAAAAACTGATCTTCATTTATGTGCTTCTCGCGACGTCAATGAAAAATTTTCTTTTCTAAAAGTAAGATTTTTTAGACAAGAAGAAGAAACTTAAAAATTTGAACAAACATAAAAACCTGAAAACATGGAAACTATAATCGGAGCATTTCTATATTATTAAAGATATTTTTAGAACTCAAATCTAATTGATGATTTCGGCAAGGTGAGGTGACATAGAGTGAGTGGATTTAAATTGATAAAAAAAAATTGTTTTCCGATGCGTTGACTTGTATTTGCAGAGAATACCTAATGAAAAGAAATAGATAAAAGGAAAAAAAAATTATATGTTTTTTTTAACACTCAAATCGATGAAATTTTAAATTCAATAAAAACACGTTTCAGTAGTTCGAAAATCGAACGATTTTCTAAACATTTAAAAAGTATCCATCTGCAACCTTCTCAGAAGGACTTCTGGAGCTAATTCCACCCTTCCTAAATTTACCCCGTATCATTGCGCTACACAATATTCCCTAATACAGGAAATACCAAAAAAGGACTGATAATAGATTGGCTAATAGGTTTCACTCTTTGCTATACACAAATAACCTTTGCACTGTGTTTACATAACTAGGTACAAATGTGAAAGCTCTGAAAACATTTTCAGCGAAATTTTAACGTACTGTCAGTCTGTTATTATCAAAATCATCATTCGTCATCATTTAACAAATATTTTGTATGGGAACTAGCAGTGAATAGATAGCCCCTAGAAGTGTGATCTATCTATACTGATTGGAAATAAAACTTTTGTCGGCAATTCGTCTTTGACCACTAGGTTTGGGAGGCGGATACGGGTACCACCGCCCCATATTTATCGGATATTTATCGGATTAGGGCGCATACATTAATAACGTGATCAGTTTTTCTTCCAATCTAGACCCCCCCTTGGTGAGATAAATTTGGGCCACTTCGTATATTCTTTTCAAGTAACGTGAGATTTTGCTGGACCCCCCCCCCCCTTTGAGCTCACGTAATTAATGTATGCCCCCTCTTACCAACACCTCTGCCACAGCGACCCTTTGTCGAAAGTCATGCAACAATGAACTCTAAAGTAGCATACTATAGATCCCATTGTTGCATGACATTATCGTAACAGATGGAACCTTGTTATTCCAAAGGGTCGATAGGTAGTTCCTCAAGTGGTTCGCTACGTTTGGTGACTTATGACATTGGTGCCCGGGTTCACGGGGTGAGTTTTGTCCGGGTTTTGGCAGCGTACGCGTCGGCCCACTAATTCCTCCGATCCGGCCTGCGTGGCAGGATTCATTGTGGGATGCCTTTTGACTTCTCCAGTAGGGCTCTCTCGGAACTTCGCATTGCACCGCAGTGGGAGACATCTATGTATACGTCTGTGTCATTGATTAACTGTAATGTTCAGAAAGTGGTTCACAAAAACTAGTTATTATCGGTCTCGCCCTTATGAAAGATCGCCGCTCTAAATCGAAACTTGATTAAAGCCGTGTATTCAATGAGAAACAATTTTTTATAAACATTGTTTCAGAAACAAAATCTTCGTGTTTCTGAAACAATTTTACATGTTTCTGAAACTTATGAAACTGTTGCCGTAAACACTAAGTGTTTCTCGCGATGTTTCTATGCTCCCCGATTGGAGTGGAGAGCACGGAAGCAAATCAGTTTCGCAACAGCTGTTTACAAGTGTGGACGTGTGTTTCAGTTGTTTGTAAATATGACGGTAGAGTGGTACGAAAACATCGTTTTTAAATGAATAGAATTATTTGAAACGCATCCGATTTTATGGGATTGCTCGACTACAGATTACAAAAACAAAAACAAGAAAAACGACGCGTAGGAAGAAATTTCTCAGGCGACATATTTGAAACAACTGAGCGTGGGCGGCCAAGTTCCGGAAACATTGTTTCTGTAAACATCTACGTTGTTTCAAAAACTTTGTTTCCGAAACATTTTTTACAATACATGGCTTAAAATGGCTCTAGGTCAGGCCCGGACTGGGACCATTTGGGGCCCTCCGCTAAAACCTGTAAAGGGGCCCCCTAACGGTGGGGTTGGGGGGGGGGGGGGGGGCATTAGCAAACGGGGGGTCCGGGGGCCTCCCCCGGATAATTTAAAAAAATTAGGTGCTTGAAAACAATGAAAACGCGTTTCTACGCTATATTGGCACCTATAAAGAATAATAAATTCATATGGGTTTTTATACGAAAATTATGATTTTCGACTTTTGTTGACTTTATTATTTATTGAAATAAGAAATTCATGGTATTTTTAGGATACCACAACTCTACTAAGCACATGCTGTAGAACTGTCAATAATTATAACGGAGTTCAAAATAAAGGGCAGGATTTTATTCACACCAAAGCAATTATGTCAAAATTATTTGTGTAGTAAAAATAATTTTGATTAGAAAAATAATACAGTTGTTGGACATGTTCTACTTTTGGAAAACGTAATTTTTTTTCAAAAATGTAAACAAACATTACCAAGAACACAAAATAACTACTAACAAGACAACAACTTTTTTTTGTACCTTTTGTGGGGCCCCTTCGGGGCCCCCTCGTGCCGGGGGCCCTCCGCGATCGCGGACCTGCGGACCTGGCCAGTCCGGGCCTGCTCTAGGTCATGTTTGCTGACCAGATTTGAATAGGCAGTTACTTCCTAACGTTCCTTTTCCCGTCTCCTGACTCCAGAAATTAAATTACTTATCTGCTTAAGAAGAAAATCAAAATTTGAACATGTTTCATCAATTATTAAATAAAATAAAAAAGTTAATTCGAGTACACGGACACGCCCCCAACAACCCACCATAGACTTATCTCTTCAGCGTTAACAAAAATAACAGTGAATTCATCGTATAAAGCCCATTGTGAAGTAGTATCGAATATCGACGCATCTCGGATGACGGTGTATTTTCACGTAGCTGTCAGTTGCAGTAACGGCTCCGGTGAGTTATGATCTGATGATGCCGAATAAGGCGAAACCCGTCAATCACACGATCTCTGCATTAACTTCAATGGCGCATATTTCAAAATGGTTTTTCAATCCGTCAAGTTTTTGCATTTTGACGGAGTGCAGAGGGGACGAACTAGATGTATGTGGGATGAAATGGGAAAGTTATTTATATTTTTAAGGAATGAAGCTAAATGTAAATGTTTTTTTACAGCTGGATATGAAATTTGATGATTTGGAAATTTAAATAACTTTTTCAATAATGTTCAGAAGAAACTTGTGTATCAAAAATAGTTGCTGATTTTGCTGAATACAGCCCAAGCTAGCGTAGCGAGCAGAGAACTTCAATATTTTTTTTTTTGCGTAATAATTTAATATGTAATAACAAAAAATAAAATAATAGTCAAAAGACCACCTTAATCAGCCTGTCTCAATCTCACCCGGCCACCAAGTCCTTGACAAACCTCACCCATGATCCCTTCTAAATCACCAAACGCAGTAAACCACTCGGGGTGATCTATGGGGAATGTGTTGGTTATCCAATAAATGGTTCCCGGGGCGGTGGTACCCATACTTGCCTCTTTTAGTTACAAATTAATAATTTTAGCACAATAGATTATTTCGCTTTCTTGAGGAGTTCAATAGCGATCCCGACCTGTAATTCTGCTTCTGTTTACATCACAAATATCGAAATATTGATGCCATAAAACGCCATTCGCAAAATTGAGAGCTTTTTTCGATATGCTAAGACTTTACGCCCCATTTTATTTGATGGAAATTAAAATTTCATAAAGATTTTTTTGTATTAGAAATTTAAGCGAATAATGATCAGACTTTTGAATGACGAAACATACCCACATCGCATATCTTGTGTTATTCTTTATTCCGTGTTTCCAATATTCCCCTTCTTCCGCTCGTCCCACCTTTCTGCAGCCTCTAAACGTACCCCATTTGAGGGTGCAAAAGTCACACTAGCTCCGGACCGTTAGGACTCGCACAGCATTCATGTTTTTAAAAATCAAAAGAAAAGAGTAATAAGTATTTCGAAAATTGGCAATATGTCACTTATGGGGGGAATTAACAATTCTCTTCAATTCTATTTTCTCCCGCTATTATACGTATGAAGATAACTTATTTTTACTACCTTCCTAACGGGTAGGATCAGATACCTATTCCTCTGTGCAGGAGGAATAGGTATCTGCTGCGCCAACTGCTGCGGTTGTTGTCGAGATGTTTAAAAAACTTTGCCATTCTGAAGGAAATCAGTCTTCATTTTACACGCGAGAAGATATTGTTTTAGCTTTCTGCTTTTTTACATGAATACCAAACAAGAGTCCCGACTGCTGCCAACCGTCTGGAGCCAGTGAGACTATGGCGCAGGGATATGTTGTAAGTCTGAAGGCAGTGGAGAGGAGAAGGAGATGGGGTGGAGGGATGTGGGGAATTTCCTAGATATTCAGATATGGTCGTCAAACACCACTAAAGCCATTTCAAGAAAAGTTTCATTTCTGAAAGGTGGCTTACTCCAGGGCGACACTAAGAGTATCTTCCACTCTGAGTCGTGAAATAACTCAAATAATCAAATAAAATATACATGCGCACACCGCGCCGGGATTTCAACTCGCGACTCCCTAATGAATGATATTATATAAAAGTGGTTAAAAAACAAATATTGGAACTTTCAATAGAAGGCAGGTATTAACCAAAAAACCAAAGGTTGTTATACTTCCTGGGACCAGGGTTATACTAAAGACCACGTTGGGCCCAGTGTTATACTACTGATCTCCTCCGCCCAGCGCCAGGGTCACACTGAAGCCACGATGGGCCCAGTGTTATGCTTCCGGGGGCCAGGGTGATACTTTAAGGTCTCCAGGAATATAAGTCCCTCCCGGGGGGGGGACAAGTGTTAAGCAGACCCCCCGGGGGCCATATGCCTCGGCTTGGAAGGCTCAGCTCAGGGTAGTAGGGCTCCTCCGTGCTTGTCGATGGTTGACTCCAATGAAACAAGGTTTGGTCACAATTCAAATGTATTCAATAATGCAAGGGTGAAACAGTACAGGCAACCAGGTAAGCAGTTTAAGGCCTAGCATTTGAGAGAGAGAGAGAGGCACTAGTAATGCTACTGAATTTAGGCTCGGGAAGACTATAAGAGGGTTTAGAATCTCACGTGGCGTCGGACGGATGCAGGCAGCTTCCCTACGAAGTGGAGAGGTCTGGAGCATAGCTCACAGACCATGTTCAGGAGCTGGGCGGCTCGGCGGTGAGTGGGCGGCTTCTCGGCGTCATGGTGGGCGGATTCGGCCAGCTTACCGAACCGGTGGGCGATATCGGTGAATTACGCGGCTATCGGCAACGAAGGCGGATTAAAAGCCGGGCGCGTCCAGGGCGGCCATGGTATTATATAGGCGGCAGTTGTGAAATACTCGGCTCGTCGGCAACGTAGGCGGATTAAAAGCCGTGCGCGGCCAGGGCGGCCATGGTATTATATAGGCGGCAGTTATATTATAAAGGCGGCTGTGGTGATAACGCCATACTTGGATGGTAGGCGGAGACTTAATTAGTCGCGTCGAAGTGTGGCATACTGCCCTCGTCAGTACGACCGCTCGCGCTGCTGTCTCGAAAGTCTCTGTCCTTTGTCGATCGGCGGCCGAAGCTGCTTGCCCCCGATGAGCGAGAGGGAAGACTTGAACGTGTGCCCTTATAAGGTAATGTCTCTCCCCATTGGTTGAATTCCACGCTGTGTGACCATATAAGGTGATGCTTCTCCTAGCCTGAGAGGGACAGCAATAAACATGCGAGACTGAACATGTACTGCGCGCGTGAACAACAGCTGCCCGCCACTTGTAGAGTCTGTTCGTACGATATATGGGCGACACATAACACTACCCTCCTTCCCCTGAAAAATGAAGGGAAATGGCAGCGAGGCTGATGCAGGGGACCACGACCTTCCATACAGTATGTGATGCGTTGGTTGCCACAATGTGAGGTACAGAGCTACCTCTTTCACCAGGATTTAAACACTCCCTACCTAAGAGCCAACAAAATTTTAACTACCTGTGAGCCAAGCTAAAAAAAACTAGCAAAAAACTGAACAAAGGTTGCCAACTCTCTCAAGGAATTATAAAAATATGACGTACCTAGTGCGATACAAGACACGCTAACGAAGGCGAATGAAGAAATAAAGAAAACATGACCCTTACGAGAAGGATTTCTACCATGTAAAGATCTTAAAACTAGACAAAAAAATTCCAACACTATTCCTGTTATGGAATATTGTACGCTGACCAATGTCATGAAATGATCGAAACCAACTCATATTCGCGTCTTACAATGGAATTCTTAAAATTATACAACTTTGTTTTTATACACTTTATTCCTGTTATGGAATATTGTACGCTGACCAATGTCATGAAATGATCGAAATCACTCATATTCGCGTCTTACAACAGAATTCTTAAAATAATACAACTTTGTTTTTTATACACTTTATTCCTGTTATGGAATATTGTACGCTGACCAATGTCATGAAATGATCGAAATCACTCATATTCGCGTCTTACAACAGAATTCTTAAAATTATACAACTTGTTTTTATACACTTTATGCTATTTTCACAATTCAATTCTAACCCAAATGTAAATTCCCGCACTCTCAGCTTGTCATGGTTTGTCTGGTTTGCATTTAATTATCAGGCATAAACGACCATCCTCTCATGTTCGCATATAATTGTAAGGTAACGCTACAAAACCTATCATGAATATTAATTTTCAGGCTTAATATGAATCCTCTCATGTTTTCTCGACTCACCCTCGGTGACCCGTACAGCGCTGTACTTGATGTACTAGAAGTACACCCTTGCCGCAACGACACAGACAACCGGATAGATCCCGTGGAATCCTCACGGTGAACTTGCGTTCGACGAAACCACATAGGACACCCTCTAGGTGTTCCCACCAAAATAACCAGACGAACCGTAATGACCATAAGTGCAATTACATTATCCTCTAATAAGAACAATAAGACCCAAATGACATAACTTTATGACATTACAGAGCTAATTTACTCAACTGGGTGCATACTCTTAAATCTTCTTATTACGAGAAGTACTACTCCTTATTTGAATACAGTGATATAGCAAGTTACAAAAAACACCGTTTAATTGCGTCCTGATATGGTAAGGACTTTACACGCTGGCTTACCATATTGATACCGAAGTAATCAATTACGTGTTTACAACATATTTATATAATAATATAATTAATAGCATTTATCATAATTAAAACACTTCAATTTACATTTGTTTACCCACCAAAAACTCTATGTGTGTGTGTACAATTTTGTTAATAACTTTCAATTCGAGTCTGTGTCAACTCAACTTAAACTCTCAGGGTTTGACTACGTAAAGAGAGAAGAAAAAAAATTTTTTTTTTAAAAATAAATAACAACAACGCCACGTATTTTTACACAAAAAATACGAAAATTTAATACTACCGACAATGTTATTAGAAGAGGAAAAAATCTTTCTTAATTGAGTAACGAATTTCTTCCTAACACCGGAATCATATGTACTTTAATTGTTCGGAAATTCGCGTTTCCAACAATCTTCTGCTCTAATTCTAAGGAGTTTAGCCATCCTATCACGCTTTGGATTATAGCTATCAGCCGAATGACACGTTAGGTTGATTCCCAAGTTCCCATCCTATCGGAACTTGTAACAGCTCTATAATACCACACATCGAGTAACCGTTGTTATATGATCGCGGAAGAAGGTTAAAATTCGATACCACCACAACCTATGTGAACCGAATAGTGTTGTCTATTGGGCCTATTCTGATAACAAAAATGTGGTAATATTATTATTACATTGCCTTTTCATCGTGAATTCACTCCAACATATGCTAGAGTTGAGACATACCCCGTTAAGGAGTGGGTAACTACCCGATTGTGAACGTTTTACTGCCCCAATTTCTCCTATATCGTAACGTGTGAGATGTCCAATACTATAACGATTTAACCTACATGTGAGAATAATTCGACAATGAAAGAGATTGAAAACCCGAAAAAAAAGACAAAAAATAAAATTAAAATTAAAATGATATTCCCATTTATACATGACCTTATCTTTTATATACACAAGGTTATTTACAACCACCAGGTTCCTAAGTTTCTACTACTCAATGACCTACCCCAGGATGATGAGGGCTAGGTGTCTTCATACCTACCACTTGTACAAGAATTTTCTTATGCCGTCTCTTGTCAACGAAAAGAAAAGAATATGCTTGCATATTCTTTCATTGCATCTAAAATTAAGTAATTTTTAGAATGCAAATTGTTCCACGAAAATAGAAATTAGGTCTCTACTTCGGTCCCGGGCCAGGATACTGAATACCTAACGCAGTTTTTTCTAATGAAAAACCTAGCCTAATTTAGGGTTCCTTGAACTATGCCCTCAATCAGTGTATCGTGTCATGTTTCTTAGACGAATTTATATACTTATTTAACCATATTCATATATAAATTAAAAAAGAATTTTTTTTAAAACCTAAGTGGCTACGCACTAGGATGGGGAAAATAATAAATTATTACTTCCAATAATAGTCATTACAATAAATGAACTAAACATCGCACCAGCAATTCCGCTAGTGTAAGGTGAGTTACCTCTTTTTTTTTAATAATAATAATAATAATAACAAGTCTTCACGTGGAGACATAGGGCCTCTTTTCACGGAGATACTGACAATCTACGTAATTGTGACGCAACCACAAGTACCCTGCTGATATACAACTTTTTAATCCTGGTCTCCGTACACGGCGCTACCCGAAATATACTGAACTTAATCATTTTTCACGTGCAGCCGCGCAGTAAACACGATGTCAAGCGATTCTAGCGATGAAGATAATAGAATAAAAAGCGATGTAGTAGGAGATTTTGGTTCACCCATACATCGAAAAAAATCTGAACTGTAGAGCATTTGTTGCCGCCAATGAACTGCATGAGAATGATGACAAGTTTAATTGAATGTCGAAGGATACTTAGGTACTTAAACTTGGTGCAATTATTGACCCCTAGTATCCATTTCAAAAATACAACTATGCGGGAGTGTGTCAGTATCGAGGGAAAATATTAATAAAGCTCAGGTAAGAAAAGCATTTTATTTATTATTTATACATAGTGGGTAACTTAAGATAACTCAAATTTTTCGCCGTTTAAATCAGATTCTGGGATCACAATTTCTGAATCATCGGGTTCTGGGATTACAATTGGTGTAAAGTTTTGATAAAATAGAGCCACCTCCGAATTTTCCATTTAATAAATTGTAGTGTAAATTGCACGACTTCATTTAAATAGTAAGGTTTCTTTTTCTTCGCTGCTGATCCACTTTTTGCAGGATTCAGATTTCGGACAAAAACACTGCGAATATTCCTCCATGTTTCTTTACATTCGGGTCCTGAAAAAGATAACAGAAGTTTTAATTTAATAATTACTTTTTCCAGGTACTTAGTTGAAGGATCGACATTTACGAGCCTGGCTTTTTATTTCGCGAGAGGAGAATGTACAATTTCAAAAGTCGTTGGAGAAACGGTTATCATTATATGGAATGTATTAAAAGAAAAATTATAGAATGAAACAAGTACTTTGTTTAAAAACCACTTTATTTTTATTTATATTCGTCGACCGGTTTCGGTTGAACTCAACCTTCTTCAGGACAATAAACAGTTTATATGTTTATTGTCCTGAAGAAGGTTGAGTTCAACCGAAACCGGTCGACGAATATAAATAAAAATAAAGTGGTTTTTAAACAAAGTACTTGTTTCATTCTATATAATGTCAAGCCACAAAGTGTTTGCTTTCTACGATAAAAGAAAAATTGATGCCAATCCCAAGTATGAACGATTATTTAGCCAACTATTTTATCACTCCTCGGGTTTCGCTACCTTGGCAGTTCAATTATTCTGTTTGATATTATTTGTGACAAAAGTAAACAACATTACGTACCTGTCAAATTGACTTTTATTCCAACATCAATCTATGCCCTCTCCACTAAATCCTTTCTTACGTATTCTGGTAAAGCATAGTTGTATAAACACGCATGTTTTTCCACTTCCAGATCAAATCTAATATTACTTTCTTGTTCCGATTTACGATGCCATTTCTGTCAAACGTCAAACGAATTAAGTAGCTGACATAAATGACGCGACGCGTCGCGTGCGACCAGCACTGTCGGTATCGTGGAACTGGGTGGAAACCGACAGTCACCGCGTAGCGCCGTGAGCGGACACCAGCAAAATCGTACGGGGGGTACTTACGATCGGCGCATATGATACGCGCACGTGAATCGAGTCGCTTGTAAGTTTCTCAATGAAAGGAGGCCCATACCGGCGTCCCGGATTGTCAACACTTGTGATGACGATCCATTAAGAAGGGAATTGTATACTTCTCTAATAACAAAAGTTAAGTTATATGCGTTATAACCTCGTACTAACAACAAGGGTTCATGACGTCCTTGGGTTATATATAAAAGACAATACAATACATGTACTGAAATTTCTTTTTTATTGGAAACAACCGCTGCTCTTCAAGGAAGAAATAACACAACTTATGCAGCACCAAGGTGGAGATTCAAATTAAACGAGATTCATTACTCAATTAAAAAAAATTCCGCGCGAATGACGAACGACTCTGACTGCCGCGATAGAATCGTAATTGCGTGAGAACGTTACGGTAATAAGCGATGTTTAAAATACCTAACCTCGAATAGCACTAGCCGACGGACTCGCGACGTTTAGAATAATTCACACAGAACTACAGCTGTTGATGGGAGCACAAATATAAAATATTTATAGCCAAGATTACATAATAATGTTTCTAGGGAGAAAACAATCGACAAGACTTCGGGCTCCAGTTGGCGCGCCAGTGTTATACTTCCTGGGACCAGGGTTATACTAAAGACCACGATGGGCCCAGTGTTATGCTTCCGGGGGCCAGGGTGATACTTTAAGGTCTCCAGGAATATAAGTCCCTCCCGGGGGGGGAAAAGTGTTAAGCAGACCCCCCGGGGGCCATATGCCTCGGCTTGGAAGGCTCAGCTCAGGGTAGTAGGGCTCCTCCGTGCTTGTCGATGGTTGACTCCAATGAAACAAGGTTTGGTCACAATTCAAATGTATTCAATAATGCAAGGGTGAAACAGTACAGGCAACCAGGTAAGCAGTTTAAGGCCTAGCATTTGAGAGAGAGAGAGAGGCACTAGTAATGCTACTGAATTTAGGCTCGGGAAGACTATAAGAGGGTTTAGAATCTCACGTGGCGTCGGACGGATGCAGGCAGCTTCCCTACAAAGTGGAGAGGTCTGGAGCATAGCTCACAGACCATGTTCAGGAGCTGGGCGGCTCGGCGGTGAGTGGGCGGCTTCTCGGCGTCATGGTGGGCGGATTCGGCCAGCTTACCGAACCAGTGGGCGATATCGGTGAATTACGCGGCTATCGGCAACGAAGGCGGATTAAAAGCCGGGCGCGTCCAGGGCGGCCATGGTATTATATAGGCGGCAGTTGTGAAATACTCGGCTCGTCGGCAACGTAGGCGGATTAAAAGCCGTGCGCGGCCAGGGCGGCCATGGTATTATATAGGCGGCAGTTATATTATAAAGGCGGCTGTGGTGATAACGCCATACTTGGATGGTAGGCGGAGACTTAATTAGTCGCGTCGAAGTGTGGCATACTGCCCTCGTCAGTACGACCGCTCGCGCTGCTGTCTCGAAAGTCTCTGTCCTTTGCCGATCGGCGGCCGAAGCTGCTTGCCCCCGATGAGCGAGAGGGAAGACTTGAACGTGTGCCCTTATAAGGTAATGTCTCTCCCCATTGGTTGAATTCCACGCTGTGTGACCATATAAGGTGATGCTTCTCCTAGCCTGAGAGGGACAGCAATAAACATGCGAGACTGAACATGTACTGCGCGCGTGAACAACAGCTGCCCGCCGCTTGTAGAGTCTGTTCGTACGATATATGGGCGACACATAACAAGGTTTATAAATATTAATGCATGTTTTGAAAATAATTGATATGACCGACTACGCCAAAAAGCAGATTTTATCGCTCAGTGGCGCCTAAATTACACAAAACCTCTGGAAACAATCTGGATCTACGAGACGAATATTTTTAAGGTAGCACTTTGCATGAAACTTAAAAGAAAAAGAAGCATAGAGAATATCATAATGATCATGATTTAATGTCCGTTTTGAGTACGAAAAAATCGCAAAAAATAATATGCATGAGCATAAATAAGTCACTTTCATATATTCTAGTTAAAGTAACTAACTTACCAAAATATCGTTTCCATTAGAACTTATAAATATGGCAGATAACAAAATAACCATAGCGTCCCATACGTTCAATATCTGATTTTTGTCGATGTGATCAAATAATACTTAAGTTTCCTTTTCATTATTTTCTAATCTGATATTCCACTCTCTCCTCTGTCTCTGTCTTTATTCTCCTTTCTTCGACCGTAAATCTAATAACGGTCTATCAATCTTTACTAATATGTATTAGAATCCAATATTAATAAGAACTACGTCCCTTTTATTCTTTCGGCGATGGCTTGCCATTATTAAAGCAATTATGGTTCCTATTCGTTTTCAATATAGCGAGAGAATTCAGGAACATCCCCAAATTAAATAGGAACTTATTATGGCCCAAGTAATTGCCTTCGTGACTTGCATAACACTCCCAAGCCTAATAAGAATGATAAATTCACAAATAATCCCAATTTCCCCACTTTTCTACATCCAAAACAAAATTATAATACATTTTCGCCATGGCATGGCGCCCCGAAATATTAATGATCATGATAAAAATATAATTAGAAAATTACGAAATTCTTCGATAATTTTTTGGAACTGTGCTACAAAGTGGATCGTACGGAATTGAAATAAAGCAATCATTATTAGAATGAAACAAGTACTTTGTTTAAAAACCACTTTATTTTTATTTATATTCGTCGACCGGCTTCGGTTGAACTCAACCTTCTTTAGGACAATAAACATATAAACTAAATTACAGTACAGAGTTAAGATTATAAATTAAACAAAAGAAAGAGAGAGATATAATGTCAAGCCACAAAGTGTTTGCTTTCTACAACAATCATTATTAATTACCGCAATGTAAAAAAAAACAGAAAACCGAAGATATTGGAATTGGTTGCATAGTGTAAGATTATCTCAGTTTCTCCTTGGTGAAAGATCACCATTTATTTGTCGATTTAGCCGGGCTAGGCTTGCTTGGTAATCAGATCTGAATAAAGAAAATACTTTCCAACCTTCTTCTTCCCCTTTTGCCATTCCATACTACCACACAACGTACCCTAATTGTGGATGCCATAGTTCTAATGGCTATGGACAGTTGTGAGCAATTGAGACTCTTGTGTGGTATTCACATAAAAGCCCACAGCTGATGGTCATTTTAAATAAAATATTTTTCTCTCAATGCATAAAAAGTGCGGCTATTGCATAAATCTATCAAATCAAATTGAATGACTGTGTGTAACGTTAAGTGGAATATTGTGTAAAAATCAAGAAAAATAGTGACACAGAGAGATTTTGATTAGCCGAGCGTCTATAATATATTATTTTCTGCCTATTTTTACACCATTAATTAGATCACAATATACGTAGGGGAAAAATGGACCACTGGGAGTTTGATTTGGTTCAACTAAAAATAAAATAATGCTGTGTGATTTACCTAACAATACATATGTAACCAGCAAACCAATGCATGATTTTCTCGCAAGGATATGCAGCTAGATAATAAAACACTACGCATACATATGAGTATGCACACTTTATTATCCACCTTTGCATTTTCAACTCATTTATTATTCGATAACTGACATGATTTTTAATTTAAGTATTTCTTTTATTTGATAATACCTTGTCCATTTAGGTTGTCCCTGGTATATTCTTCCAACCACACAAAATGTAAAGAAAACGTACGTTATCCCAACTGTTTTTCATTCATTGATCCGCCGTGAGATGATGTTCAATCACATTTAAATGTGAGAAAATGTTCAATCACATTTAAACATTTTACTTACGATCAAATGAATGAGATACGTCAGGCCGTGTCAAGAATCAGAATAATAGAAGAGAATGTATGAGACGATGCATGTGTATGAATAAGGTAAATAGTGTGTCTCAAGACCAAGTTGTATGGGGGTCCATCTTCTCTGCCTACCTCTGCGAGGATATGATTATTAGTTACATTTAAACATTTCGTTCCCATTCTTAATTATAATGCTTCATCACTCATCAGCCCTGGAATCTTTTCGGATTTACGCGTTTTTAATTGAAAAATTTAATATTTTTTTGCCTAAAGAAATTCATTAAAATATCTACGGACATGCCGTAAAGAAATGAAGTAGGTACTGTAAGGTAAACAGCATCAGGGCTCTTGTTGACGGGCGATTCTTTGCCGGATAACTGGCCCGAGCGAGACGGGAGTGGCAATTGTTCACGATTAGTTTAAATAAAGGAGACACTAGTGATGTCTACGATCCCATCAGTTTGAAACAAGAAGTGAGAATACATCTACGTAACGCTTACTAGAAAGAAAATACTTTTATTTTTAAGTGAAAACTTCTTTGTGATTTGAACCTCCACGAAACGAAAAAGCGACACTAAAAATAGTCAAACACATACATCAATAGGATTTAGCCTGCGAGAGAATGAGATAGAACAATCAGTCTCCTCTTTGTGCGGTGCTTCGTAGTCTCCCCACTCTTGTCTAATTTAGTTTTCTGAAGGTTTCACTTCCACCGCGTGAATGGCACACAAATTTTTTGAAGTGAAAACATCTTTAGCACCATTGTGAATTGAAACTCGATGAAATGAAAAAGCGACACTAAAAAGAGACAAACACATACATCTACAGGATTTAGCTTGCGAGATAATGAGATAGATTAATCGGTCTCCTTTTTGAGCGGTGCTTCGTAGCCTCTAATTTCTTAAAATATTAATGAAAAATCGAGCAGATTTCCTTCCGTGCCGTAAAATCAATCTGCATATGTCTCCTGTCTCTGTTGATTCCAAGTCAACTCAGAATCAATTCAACTTAACAATTCTTTGAAAAGTCAAGAAAAGCTATGAAAAAATTCATTTTAAAATAGTCGTTAACGTCTTAATGACCTTTCTGAGGTGGTTCTGAGTTGGTTTCATTCTGAGTTGGCCGGTCACCGTCTTCGTTATATCGCACCAGCTCTTTATCCGGTAAAAAATGCCTATCAACAAGAGCCCTTAGGTTTCGCTATAAATATTGTCGTTGTTTTCTGATTGTGCTGCCAGTCGGATATTATAACGTTGATTGCTAAGTTTGATTTACCTCATTGTTTGGACACAAACTTGGACTGCTTCTACGAACATTGACGTATAAATCGAAATAATGTCGTTATTGTCAAATGACAATAACACGACAAAGCCCCCATTAATGTGATTCATACATCAAAGCCCGCTTGTAATGCGCGGCTAGACTAAGCAAAACAGTAAACAGGAATTAAGGAAAAATGTTTTGTCTTGTAAATACACAAAAATGGTTTTTCGTGAGTTTTCATTTTTATGAATTTGGCTGAAACTTTAACAATCAGGCTAATTTGTTCGGTTTTAGAAACAACTCATATAGGTATCATCGTCGTGTCTCCCTTATGATATATTTTGCAATTTGTCACTCAATAATAGACTATGGAATAATTGCTTGGGGAGGAGCAACAAACGCAGCTCTTGATCAAATAGAAATTGCGCAGAAAACGATCTTAAAGGTAATACTTGAAAAACAAGTATGCTTAGACCACACGACTGAATTAAAACTTAACTAATTTATGCCGTCCATTAACAATATAACAATAACAGGAATATAAATATCCCCATCCCCTCAACTCAACTTAACTTTTAACTCAACTCAACTCAACTCAACTCTTTTTCATATCGATTAGCGTTTCACTTTCATTAGCGTTGGCTTTAATTAGCGTTCGCATCGATTACCGTTTCATATCGATTAGGGCTTAACTTTCATTAGCGTTCTCATCGATTAGCGTTTCATATCGATTAGCGTTTCACATCGATCAGCGTTTCATATCGATTAGCGTTTCACATCGATTAGCGTTTCGTATGGCGAAATATGGCAATTTTTTTTATTTATTTATCTATTTTAAGAATTTTTTGTTTTTACAGTACAAATAATTACATGTGCAAGGTTATACAATAATTCATTTTATATTACTACTACTCCATAAATTGAGCTTAAGAGCTCGTGTTTATGATATACGGCATTTCACATTAAATATATGCGTTTCATAGCGTTTCATGCGTTTCATAGTGTTTCACATCAAGTATATGGTTCTTTTTCGTATTTCGTATTCATCATTATACCCCCAAGTGTCGAGCGTGCGTAAAGAAGTTTTACTTCAAAAGCATAAAACCAAATATTCAACAGTTGTGACGTACTAGATATGCGCTAATTATATTTTAAAACACTACTAAACTACATTTTTTCCCAAAAAAACAAACTCCAACAAACATAAAGTATCACTAACAGACCGGTTAGACAAGCGTACAAAGAAAAAATAAAAACTCCGACGGTAAACACTACCTTTGAATAAAGACACCATAAATACTATGCTATAAAAGCATTCAACAGTCTTTCACTTGAAACAAAAATTGAGTAAATCACAAATAAATTCAACCACAAAATAAATAAAAAATGGATTAAAGAACAAAAAAGACAATATTACCAAAATTTTATAACATAAAAGAATAAAACATATATATGCAACACACTAAACCAATATAAAACACATGCCAATTTTCATTTAATTTCATATTTTTTACCACCACATACTTTGATTTATAATATTTATTTTTAATTTAAATTTATCTTAATTTAAATTTTTTTCATCACCAACATTAAAAACTTATGAGAATTTGGGAATTTGTTATTACATTTATTATTCTTACACGGAACGACAAAAAAGTGACTTGACGATGACGTTTATAACAATACTTTTGCATAATAAAATAATACGTGTGTGTTATTATTTATTTTTCCAATAAAAGCAATTTTATTTAGAAACAACGTAAGGTGAGCCAGATTTTGAAACTTTCTTATGTTTGCATTTAAAAAAAATTATATTTAATAAATTATTAGTTTATTTCGATTTATAAAATTTGAAAGCGTATTTCATCACTTTTCAAAAACAGTTTTTCAATTTTTGGATACATTCAGAAATATTCCATTTAATAGGGATTTTATTGCAAAGAGGAAATATTTTGACATATTCATAAAATATTATGTAGAACTTTTTTTCACGTGTGCTAGATCCCGCAGAGGCAGAGTTAGTAATTTTATTAATTTGGTTTTTACTAGTTTCCATTTAAGTTACGATAAATTGACAGTAACATTTTGACTAATTACCTGGTGTTATCTGCCTAGTTCTTCATATAAATTATTTACGACCATTTTTGTGAAATGAATGCTATTCAACAGGTGTAGAGTCGTGGAGAGAAGAATAATTTATTTGTTCCCTGTCAGAAGAAACGTTATCCGGACCATATTATTCCTTGCAATTTATGCTGAGTCTAACAAATAGTTGTCAACTGAACATAATTAATATACCAAATTTTGATTATTTTTTCCGTTTAAAAAGTTCTATTGTGAAAAGAAATCTAGCGTTGAAAGATTTGGATTTAATACATACAATAACTTATGATATAATTGGTTTGCTTTGTAAAAGTTATTTTTTGAAAGGTCAGGCAATTTATCGACTCTGTTTTTGAGATGTAGGATCAAGTCCTAGACGACATGCTTTCAGTTTTTGATAAGAGCTTCCTCAAAGGTTTCTATTTACCCGTTATACTCAATTACTGTAAAGGTGGTTGCCTAAATAAAGCGCGGTAGCCTAAAGTAAATAAACGTAAAAAAGTAAAAGGGACCCGAAATGTTTTTCCTGAAGGGAATCAATATACACTTGGGTAGATTGCTAGCCCTCGAGCAGAGACAGACACGGTGGGAGGGGGAGTCGGGTGGATGGGGTGGATGAGCGCGGTGGCTAGGGGGTGTCAGGGGAAAGGGGAGGGGGAAAGCCGCGTGGTGGAAAAGCCACCCTCTCCAGTTGGAAAGCCGGACTCGCTCCAGTCGGACGTATCGCAGAGCGAGCACATACGCGCGCAACATGCTATCCAAACAAACGCGGAACCAAAACAGTGTACATAGGGATCACTTGATCCGCTTTAAACGTATGTGAAAGAACTGAAAATAAAGTGAGATGACTTTCATCCCTTCTCACTTCAATCCAAATTATAAGTTGATGTTCATTCCTCTCCTGCTGGCTCTCGCTGTCACAATATGCATCCTCCTCTCCGTCAAGCACCCCATCTACTACCCTTCGCAGACTCACGCGGAGATCTTGAGCAGGATCAGGACCAACACTCTCACGAGGGACGAAGTCACCAAGAAGAACCACTCTCACGCTCCCAAGAAGCACAGAGTTAGGAATAACGAGGTCGTCTACAACTTATTGTCCAACGCAACCAGAACTCTGATAGCTATGGAAATAAGAGCGAGAAGATTGGAAGACAACATTAGAAGAGTGAGAGAAAGAACTCGGAGCTTGTTGTGGAAGAACAAGGATAAGGCGCTGTGGAAGATCCTCTTTAAGAACATTAGCAGGAATGTAGCAATCAGACACGAGTTCCACGAGCACTCCAGTCTCAAGAGGATAATGGAAGACAAGAAGAGGCACCGGGAGAGGCACTCTAACTACGGCTCTAAATACGACGTCGGTAGTGATAATTTTTTCAAAACTGACGATTACGAAAATTCAACAACGTAAAAAAATCAGTGAACTTCGTGATACTGGACCAACTCTAAAATATGTTTGTGTAAATATCTTCAAGCATTAGTTTCTAAACTTTGAAAAAAAAACAATGATACTGAATTAAAAGAATATTTTTATCTAAAAATTTTGTATTTTAAAAGTTATATATATTTAGACGCAATAAGTCTATAATTATTATTGTGAAATATTTATATTAAAGTGTTTAAGTAAAGGGTGTTGTACATAAGTATCGATAATGTTTTCACCGTGCCAAATATGGACATTGGACATTCTCTACTTGATTATTTGTTTCCGTTGCTTTGACGCAATAAATTGAATTGTTTCGGAAATATGCTGTTTGATTTACTAGGACAAAATACCCTTAACTCGCAGGAACGGGAACCAAGGATTGAATCTATATTGGATTTACGAGAAAAAGGTGAACACTTCATATTATTATTCTTTCATAAAAATAAGGGTTGTTTGACTGCCTTCTGGCCAACTGCCTTCGAATGGCCCCTTTTTGACTGTTTTGTGGCTGGTTGGTGTTGACTAGAACCAATCGAACATATTGACGTTGCTTTGGTAAGGAAATAGGTTTATTTTTGGGTTGTATCAACGATTGAGTAAAAATGTAAATAAAAACAGAAATATGATAGACGCAATTTATTTTATTGGTAAATATATTTATTATGTCATGCAGTGGTGGAAAAAAGGAATGCATTCAAGATGACATTAAATTAATTTCCGTACTCCAATAATTATAGAAATGGCCTTTTATTTTTGCACTGAATAAGAAGTGCATTCAGGTTTGATTACCGAAATGCATTGATTCATAAACATTTTATGTATTTTGATTTAAAAAACAGATATTGCAAAGCAGACATAAAAATACGTTAATGCTTTCAATACCTTGGTTGATCACTGTTCCATTTACCGTTTCGCCGAGTTTAGTACATTTTTCGATAACAATAAATTTCTATTTTTATCTCAATCTTGGAAAATAAAGTTGGGAAGCTTTTATGACTGCATATAAACGTTTTAAAGGAATTGCATCTCAAAACCGAGAAATGTTCATGTGGAAATACAATACAAAATATTTTACTGCAGTAGTTTTACGACCAAGTGTATTTTTATTAATTCAAATACTTTTCAGTTTAGTGTTTATTTTGTAGTAAACGAAATTGCTAAGTTGTCAGTAAAATTTTGAAATAAATCGCAATAACATTGTGCTGTCTAGGGACTGGTTTTTATAACACCCCGATCATAAAAGGATTTATTTTTGGCTGTTATATATACCTGGTGTCATATATATACTCAGATATTTACCCTAATCAAATATAATGATCAGCGGTGTGATTCTACTTGATTGATAAAAACAGATTGTCTTTCTGTGAAATGTGACTACGCCACTATGGCTAAACTTGAAGTTCATCAATATACCTACAATTTGTTTTTTTTTTTAATTATCAGCTCCACACGTGAGGCCCTGGGGAAAATATTTTCCCTCAGGGCCTATGTCATCTTTGAATATGTTATGTGGAGTTTCTTTTTAGGGAAAGGAAAGATAGGAAGTTATGGGAAGGCAAATGGTATTATGGGTGGTTATAAATCTTGGGTCAATGTTTCCAGGAATGACGGACATATGAATACATTCCTTCCACTGCGGTGCAAGAGAGAACAAAGGCCTCTCTCAGCCTGTCTCTATCAGCCTGTCATAACCCGATCCGACTCGCCACGCAGTAGGTGGACAGATGCATCCGCCACCAAGACCTGGACAATCACCCCCATGAATCCGGGCACCCCTGCTAAGTCACCGAACGTAGTGAACCACTTGGAACGATCTACAGCAGAGATGTTGGTTACCCAATAAATGGTTCTCGGTGCGGCGGTCTCCACACCCTTCTCTCAATTTGTTAATAGTAAAGAAACTCCCTGAATTCTCATTATATGTATATTTGTTTTTTCACATTTACATGTAATAGTTTTTTGAAGCGTTGCCCCCAAAGATATTCAAAATATCTTTGTTTACCCCATATTTAGGCATTATGGTGAACACCAACCATCAGTGTATTGGTTCTCACTCCTTGATTCATTCGTATTCACACATTGAACCCTACACAGTCTTTGACTTATTACTTCGATACCTGACATGACTAAGTTTAGCGTATAATCCACTCGAGTCTTCCTGGACGGCCCGAACTTATTCCTTGCATTTGTGCATGTATTGAAACTCTCCGAAAACATAAATCTCTATATCTAGGTGATACATCATCATCATCACTCTTGGCTCTCCAACCCCTGGTGGGTCTTGGCCTCCTCAAGAGTCTTCCTCCACTCATCTCGGTTTTGTGGCAGCTCACTCCAGTTTAGAAGCTCCAAGGTAGATATGTCTTTGAGGACAATATATTTAGGAGATACACAAAGAATTATTATTATTTTTTAAATCCATCCACCTCAGTAGAGATTCGGGAGTTGAATGACCTGTGCATTAATTAATTAAAAATATTCGACGTTATCCCATTGTGTATATTATTTCAATGTTTTGCACTCGTTTATTATTTTAGCTTATCGAAAATTGCTTCCAAATCTCGCAAAGAGTTTTCATGATTATTATAATAAAATAATTGTAATTGTTATAGGTGCGTTTTTTTATTAACTTAACAATCTTTATCAGAATACCCCAGTCTGTCACCGCCTATTTAACTATGAACTGATTTTGAATTCATGTATCCAGTGGATTTTATTTTTTAATATATTTTTTTTATTTTACTATTTAAATAGAAATTTAAGTAAAAGTGTTGTCCGAAAGAGGTAGCGTAACACGACATAACACCCCAAAAACAAATAACTAAAAAGAAATCAAAGTAGTTCATTCAAAATCCACTGGGTTTCCTGTTCCGAGGTGGACTGTAGGTGAGTTGGTGATACATCATGATTTCCTCACCTTAATGTTCATTGATTTCTTCAACTTCGTGTTTGTTAACTATGCTTATTGATTTCCTCATCTTCACTTAGATGCCATGTACTTCATTCATAATAATAATAATTGGATGACTTCTATAGCGCCTTTTTCGTGAGAAAATCACCTCAAGGGCGCTTTCATAAATCATGTATAGTCAAAATAAGTTTCAAATACATTTTATATATCTATATACATTTTTTTTTAAATAATTTTTTTATTTTTAATAATATGTTCATGATACATGATAATTTTACATCTTAGGTTTTTTTTACTACTCTTCCATTGAAAGCATTTGCTTGTGCATGGAATGGGAGTGTACATAAATGTTGTTATTAGTTAGTACTTAAATAATTCATTGTACATAAATATATGACCGGTCAGTGGTTGAGTGGGCATAGCGCTTGGGTCTCACCCGGGCGTCGCATGTTCGATTCCTCGGCTGGCTAAGTCCTCCATCACAACACAAGCAATATTTTCGGCTTTCTGTGGTGGTAGTAGGAGATTTTCAAACATTGTTGGGTGATTCGTAACCCGGGAATGTTTGTCTTTCTTTTTAAAAAAAAAAATATGTGTGCTGTAGTATTTATTTTCAAAATCGTGTATATTTAAAAAAAGAAAGAATGTTATGGAAAACTAAAGATATTTGTAAGATTGATATATATATGGTTTTCTATTGAAGAATAATTTAAAACATGTATATTTACCAATTTGTTTTATTTTTATTTTAAAATGTGATCAGACTAAATTTTATCATTTCTTTTTAAACATCGTCTTTTCGTTGTTTGCTGATATATTATTTTTCACAGGCACGTGTTTCCTTGAAGTACATACATATTACTAAATATTACCATTTACGCCTTTACTTATAATTGTGTAGGTGTATATTGCTGTCATAAAAGGTGTACTCGTACTGCCAAGATTATTAAATGTGATAAAAAAATCTCAAAAACATGACAAATACCTGTGATAGAAATTTATTAAAAAAAAACTATTTTCGCAGATACAATTTTTTTCTTCACAATGCCAGAAAAGCAAAATCACATCTTTGGTAAATACCTCCTCGACGTAGTACAAAGTTTACACTACATTGTTCACGTTTTATCAAAGCGAAAATCAGTTTCTGGCTTCTTAACAGTAATAAATTTAGCTTTACTTCTGCATTGTGTCAGCGTCGGATACGTGAAGCCGCATTTGGATAGGAAAATCTACTGTCAAATCCCAAAGCTTTCGACTGATGTTGACAAATCAAAGCCTTCCGAAGATTTATGTATCTTATACGGAACAATGTTCTTTGTTCAAGAGGTGGGAAAGATACCGCAGAAATGAGATCAAAAACGTTTGATCTTTTTTTCTCATTTATTTTCTTGAGAACACCTCTTTTTTTTACCATATCAACGAAGACTAGGCATAATTTTATTGTACCTCTAAGATATTTCCTGGGTCTAGACTGGCGTAGTTGTTGTTTGCTCTTTGAAAATTTTATTTTATTGGGTTTATTTAGTAGAACTTTATTATTATTATTTTTTAAAAATTTAAAGTAAATCAAATTAAAATAAAGTGTTTTTATTGAGTTACGCAATATCATAATTTTATTGTGACAGCTGTTTCAGCGTTCAATGGCATTATCTTAATAAGTAAACTCCTGCCACGATTGGCCATTGGCCAGCTTTTATATTTTATAATTTATAAATATTAATACGTAATTCTTAAATCGAAATATGTTCCTTTCTTATGTGAATACCTCACACGAGTCCCAGCTGCTCCCGTCTGGATCCAGTGAGAATATGGTATCCCCAATTGGGGTTTGTTGTGAGGTAGTGGGGAGGGGAAGGAGATGGGGAAGAGAAAGGTGGGGAAGTACCTGGCTATACAGATCTGGCCACCAAACACGGCTAAAGCCATTTTTAAGCAACGTTTCAATTCTAAATGGTGGTCTTAGGCGATACTGAGAGGATCTTCCACTCTGGAACCTACCGCAAATATACTATACATTATTTTAAATGAATTAATTATGAAATACACAAATTATTAAAATAAAAATTATTTGCCCACTCCGGGATTCGATCCCGCGACCTTCGGATTACGAGTCAAAAGCCTTACTGCTAGACCACGCCGGCCTTCAAGTAAATCAAATTAAATAAAAGTTTTTATTGCGTTCCGTAAATATTATATTTTTTGTTGTGACAGCTGTTTCGGCGTTCAAGGCCATCATAATAAGAAAACTACTATTACTGTTATCATTATAAGAAAACTACCGTCACAATTGGCCAAAAACCATTTTATTTTATAGTTCATAAATACATAATTCTTTATACATATAATGAATAACAGATCACTTTGTATAAACCACTATATTATAAACAATATCTACATGTTTCGATAACAATGTTATCTTCATCAGGATATGTTAATATAAATAAAAATAAATGACAAACAAGTATAGACAAATTAGAATAAACTCTAACGTAGACCAAAAATTAAAAAGTAGAGGTGATTAATTGCTTAAAAATCATAAAAATAGTTATACAAAATAAAATATAAAAATTATTTAATTATTAAATAATTTAAATTTAAATAATGAAATAAATTATTTTTTAAATTATTTAATACATAATTCTTTATTTGAAATGTGTACCTATTTCTTCTGTTTAAATTTTTGACAGATGCCGTGATTTTTTACTAAACTTTGTTTATCTAACTTCCTCCAGTAGACATGTTGTGAAGGCTTCTGTCCAATATTGGTCTTCGCCACTCACTTTAGAGTTTTCTCTTCACTGTGAGAAATTTTATGAAAAACTCTTTCTCGATCAAATTTATCAGTGTCTATTGATTTTAAAGTGCTCAAGCTATTTCGGAGAGTCAATTTTTAGCAGTACTCTCCTATTTCTCATCTTCCATTCGATTAATGACTTTTTCTACCTAGCGATTTTTAAGGGTCAATCCTGTTTTGTATTTTTTGGTACAAAACATTTTTCACTTGCACCTGTATTAGAAATTTAGTACCTTGGACTAGGTCTTGTCAAATATTTTTTAAATACTTTCAGCTTTAGAAATTCTACAACCATAATATCCTGTGATTTTTACGGTTCTGCTTTAGTAATATACATATAACGTTATTTTATTTGATTTTCTTTTAATCAAAAGACAAAAAAATGAAATAATAGTATACGTTTATTACGCTGTTCGTGTACTCTCGGGTTGGTGTGTTTCAAACACATTTCTTCAAATTTTTTGATGCCCATCAAATCGATGATCAGAAGGTACCATTTATAATGTTTGACATTTGAATAGTCCTCGATTAACGCAGATTCTCTGCCCATTTTACCTTTTAATCAAAATAAGATTACCTATCAAATATACAGATCACGTTGTAATGGTTATCAGCTGATCACAATATTATCTACGGCTAATCACTTTTATCATAATAATATTATATCCGATGTAACAATAAGCGATTAATAATTGTTTCATTTGTTTCGTTGTTTTATTGCTGCTTTCGTTTTATTTTTTTTCTAATTGTTAAAAATATTCTTACTAGAAACTGTATCTTACTGTAACTATGTAAATACTAATATAAGCTATATCTGCGGCCCATTCCAATAATCTCACGGCCGCTGTTTCCAATTCTACTAAGCCAAAACTAAGGTTCAAAACTGCTTAAGCATCACTTAATCTAGACTAAGTGATGCTTAAGCAGTTTTGAACCTCAGTTTCGGTTAGTAGAATTGGGAACAGCGGCCGTCAGTGTTACTCCCATTCATAATTAAAACGTTCCTTGAAATGGCGTTTAGCTGTGTTTGGTGGTCAGATCTGAATAGCCAGGTACTTCCACTTCTCCCTCTTTCCAATCATTCTCTTCTCCTTTCCCTCCCCTCTACCTGCAGCCTCACAACCAACAATTGGGGATGCCATGGTCTCACTAGCTCCAGACGGTTGGGAGTAGTTGGGACTTCAGTGCGGTATTCACATAATCTGAAATAAAGAATTTATTATTATTAAGAAGGTCTGAGAATTGGTTAAACACATGTCAAATATTCATGATGGCGCTGTTCGTCAATTGTGTTCATCGTCGGTCATCGTGTGCGATGGCGTTTGTAAAATCCTAAGTTAAACTTTCACCTGATATCACGTCGTGGAAAACAAAATGTAGGTACATATTTTAAGGTGTGACTTTCGTGGCGGAGTGTTTAGGTCTTTGTCTTTGGACACGGAAATTGAGGGTTAAATATCCATCGTTGTAAAGAAGGTATGTAGATTATGTCTGGTTTAGTAATAAAACAAATTATAACATCACAAGTTAAATTATATAAAGCTAGTAAAGAGAATGTGTGTATGTATTTGAAATTATTTAAATGAAAAATAATCAAAAATATATTCACCCTCTGCTTATCAACGGCCTTATAGGTTGGGGAGGATCTTCTCAAAATAGTCTAACCCCAGCAAAAGTTTCACAAAGAATCATCATAAAAGTAATACTTAAGCAAGAAATAGAAAAGAAATATTTAAGCAAGCTTCTAAAAAATATCAAAGATCACCAGGAATACCACAAACTTAAGAAAAACTTAAGATCGGTCAGTGGCTTAGTTGGAACCGCGTTTGGGTCCCACCCAGATTTCACGTGTTCGATTCCTCGGCTGGCTAAGTCCTCCATTACGACACAAGCAGCATTTTCCTCTTACTGTTATAGTAGTAGGAGATTTTCAAATATTGTCACTTGGGAATGTTTGTCTTTCTTTTTGTAAAAAAAATAACAGAAATGGAAATCAATTTAAAATATCTAATTATTCTAAAACAACCCAGAATTAATATATTTTTATTTACTATGCCTTAAAAAATCCCACAATAATCTCCCTTCTGAATTGCGCTTATAGGAAAAAATGAATAAAATGAAATATTTAAAAAAATTAAAAAATATAAATAATAACAGGATATTTATAATAATAAATAATATTATAACAAAACACATTATACAATCAAAGTAAGAACCGTGGCTCCCTTATTAGAAACAAGAGCTCCACTTTTGTAACCAGGTACGCATTTTTTTAATGTGAGTACCGCACAAGAGTCCCAACTGCTCCCGTATGGATCCAGTGAGAACAACATACCCCAGTGGCATTGCCAATTGGGGTATGTTGTTGGACTGAATGTAGTGAGGCGGGGAAGAAGAAGTTGAGGAAGTACTAGGCAATTCAGATCTGGCCACCAAACACGCCATTTTCAAGGAAAGTTTCAATTCTGAATACACCTTGGCGATTCTGAGAGTATCTTCCACTCTGGAGTGTGGCGCAAATATACCAAATTTTATTTTAATGATTTAATTGCGAAATCACACAAATTAATCACATAAAATTTATTTGCTAACGCTGGGACTTGAACCCGCGTCTTTCAGATTACTCGTCGAGACCCTTACCCTTCGACCACGGATGACCTATAATAATGTATAATATGATTTTTTGTAAAATTCTTATGTAACCCATATTATATAAAAAAGAAGCATCCCAATAAAAATAATAAGTTAATATAACATATTATGATAATCTTCATAGGTGTGGGCGTCTTCTAGATTATATTCCTCGATCTCGCTTCATTGCGCACCTCTCCCTCCTGCAACCTTGCACGTATTCAGTCGTTTAGCTTCCGTGCGCAGTGCTAATGGGGCATTCACACACATCACTCGGAAGAAGGTTTACTCGAGGAAATGTTCCATTTTTGTTTCACCGCATGTTCAGATGGTTCTCTTGAAATAAGAGTTCACTCGTCATTCTCACTACAAAGTCCTCGAGCGCAGTCGCACACGGCCGGCGCTGACGTCGAAAAATCAATTCGGGAATTTACGATTTCAAATTGACATTTCCGATAATGTCGAACTAAATTACGAGATAATAAATATCAACACCTAAAAATGAGCACATGGTTAAATAATAGCCTAATAAATGATATCTACCAGTATTTTTGCACCATGAAATTTTTTTTCTCCAAAATATGCCTCGGCTTGCAATAAAATCCATATAAATTGAATATTTGTACACGTATCCAAAAACTAAAAACTGCTTTTGAAAGGTGATAAAATTTGCTTGAAAATTTTATTATTAGAAATAACCATGTATTTTTATAAATAGATTTTTTTTTAATGTAAACGTTTAAAAGTTTTAAAAATTGCTCTCCTTGCGCTTTTTCAACGTAAATTACCAGTTATGAAAAAAAACACACACTTACTTTTTTAGAAAAATTAATTTTAAACGATTTTGTTACCTCATTTTTTTGTCATTTCATACAAAAAAAAAATCACAAAGGTTCATTATTTTTTTTTTCCAAATTTCGATAGGAAATTTGGTTGGTTTCATAAAAGTGAAAGTTTCATAATTGTTAAAATAAATATAAAGAGTGTTTTTTTTTATTTCTAATACCATTTAGATCATATTTTTCACTATGATAGTAAGGGAGAAACAATGATTTCTATGAGACGTGTTTGAGTAATTTCGAAAAGCGAATAAAACAGAGCATTTTGACGTCTAAGCCGCTCCAGTCACACATCCTTACATCAAAAAATTCTCGGCCGACTGATTCGCGAATGAAAGATGTTAACTCCGGTTGCGAATGAACACCGATATCCAACATTGTTGGAATGCTTCACTCGGTACTGTCTCTCATCACTTTCATTTCATCGCGTATTCAGACGGGTCATTTGGAGGGAAAGAGGCGGAATGAAATCACGAAATGAATGATGAATAAACCGTCTGACTTAGCTATAACATACTACAATCTACAACTTGTACAAGTACTGTCTTAATTTTTTTTTTTTTTTTTAAATTTTTTTTTTATTAGTGACTATTTATTTACAGGTTTGATGACAATTACAAGATATGATGATATATATAAATATTTAATCCGTTTGTTCTTAGTCCTCCTCACTAGGTGGTCCTGTGCTGAGGCGGACTGGTAGATTTCTTTGATTTTCCGTTATTTAGTTTCTATGATGTTTTTAATACATTCTCTAGTACGTCTGCATTAATTTCTTTCACCCATGTTTTGATTTTTTTCCTTAAACTTATTTATCTTTTCTATCTTTTTCAGACTTGGAGGAAGGATGTTGTAAAGTTTAGTTGCCAGATATATGTGGTTTCTTTGGCCAAAACTTGTCTTGAATTTTGGAACATCTCGTATATCCTTTTTTGAGGCTCTTGTGTCATGTATCCGAGTTTTATTAGGAGATTTTCTGTTTTTAAAATGATGTATAAGAATATTCTTGGCATATATTTGTTTTAAATTAAGAACGTCAAATCACTTAAAAATATCTTTTGAGGGGGTTCTGATGGGTAATTTTAGTATGGTTTTTATAATGCTCTTCTGAGCAATATCTAAGTGGTTAATATGATTGGCTGTAGCAGATGCCCATACTAGAATTCCGTACTCAAGACGGGAATGACATAAGGCATAAAATACTTTTTTTATGTCTTTCCTAGGTAGTATGTTTCTTAGGTTTTTGAAGAAATATACAAGTCTCGTGAGCTTTTTAGTGATTCCATTTATGTGTATATTTAATACGTTTTGCCTTTGTTATAATAATAGGGTAAGAGCAATGTGACTTATTGTTTTGACACTCGTGCAATTTGTGGGTGTATTCTTTACCCGGTTGACCTCTTGAGTTTATTGAAAAAGCTAGATAATTAGTTTTAATTACATTGAGCGTAAGAGAGTTCATCTGAAGCCAATTTTGAAGTACAGTTAGTCCATGTTCAGCCTCTTTATAAGTGTCCATCCAGCCCTTTTCGTGGAATAACATAACAGTATCATCGGCAAAACTAATTATGTTTCCATTGATGGGAAGTTTGGTAATTTCATTTATGTAGATGAGAAATAAGATTGGTCCCAGGACACTTCCTTGAGGGACGCCGTAGTTTATTGGAAGAGTATTGCTTTTTTGTTGGCCTATTTGTACTTGTTGTGTTCGTCCTGTCAAGTACGTCATCAGTAAATTTAGTGGAGTGCCAGATATGCCAATTTTTTAAAGTTTTGTGAGAAGAATTTTATGATCTATTGTGTCAAAGGCTTTTTTTAGGTCTATAAAAACAGCCAGACATTTTTTTCCATCGTCTAAACTTTTTATGGCTATTCTTGTAAAATGTTCAATGGTGTTCACGGTACTCAAACTTTCCCGAAATCCATATTGTGTCGGGGAAATTTTTTTATTATATTCCAGAAAGTGAACGATTTGGCTTTTCAAAATTTTTTCTAGGATTTTTGAGAATTATATTTATATATCGTATTCGCCGTGTATAACAAGTTTAAACGCAGGCGGAGTTTTATCTTTTAGTTCCCCCATTTCCTCACCGAATTTTGTCACTAGCGCAAATATTTTTAACATTGTATAGTAATCAACCAGCATGTCCCTATATTCCGCTTTTTTATATGTTATTTCTTATAGGAGTTAGGACCCTGCAAAAATCATTAAATTTGCCTAATTTGAACGCCATTAACAGATGTTCAATCTACGAATTTCACAATGTATTTAAAAAAAGCAAATCCTACAGACATAGACGAATGGCAGCTTTTAAATTTGTCACGCCTACGGCACAAAAACGGAAATAAACATACTTTCCTCATCACACTACAGCTACAGCTCTCCTCATACAATAAATAAACGATGAGACCAATGACAAGAAAAACAATGTTCATTTGTCTGCTTTCTCCGAAGGAAAAAGTTATACTTTTCTTGCATCTCCCTCACTGCCATTGTCGTCGCCCGCACCGTGCCATTGTTATGGGAATTATAAAAGCAGCCATTTTATATCATTACATTTTTTACCAAGTTTAACCCCTTAGGCCTCGAACTCTGCCAGTAGGTCGAATATTTCGGCTGTGCAATAAAATCAAAATAAAATCCGTATCAGTAAAAATCGTACCTGAAAACTAAAAATGGATTTTAAGAGGTGATGAAATACCCACGCTCTTAAATTTTATTATTAAAAACAACCAAGTAATTTTTTAAATACATATTTTTTTTATGCAAACTTTAAAACGTTTTAAAAATAGCTCACCTTACCGCTTTTCTTACTAAAATTACTGGAACAAAAAATATAAAAACACACACATATTTTATTAGAAAAAATGTTTTATAAACGTTACCACGACTTAATTTTTTGGGTTTCAAGTAAAAATAATGAATTAAAAATTCATAAAATTTCATGTTGTTTTTTTCAAATTGCTGTCGGAAACTTTGGTTACATGAAGGTGTACATTTTAATTATTTTGTGGCTATCTTAAAGATTTGAATACATAGAGTGGTGTTTACTCTTTCCAGTACCATTTAGATCATATTTCTCACTATAGTAAGGGAGACATAACGATTTCCGTGAGACCTATATATAATGGAACTATGCATGCTAGTGCGATCATCTACGGTCAAGTTTCCACAAAAAACTCGACACATAAATACGCTACAAGATTCACAGAAAACTTATCAATTCCCAAAGCAAACAAAACAATAGTCCAAAAAGGACCATATTACATGGCCGTTAAAGTATATAACAACCTTCCACATAACATCAAACAAATTCAAGACACACACAAATTCAAATCATCACTCAAAACATTACTTCTAAACAAATGTCATTACACCTTAAGTGAATACCTCACATAAATGAAACACCTATTTTTGTATTCTTGTTATCTGTATTTTCTTATTTGTATAAAAATTATAATATTATTCTTTGTATGAACATTATAATATAACATGTATGTGGTTAGCTGGAAGAAATGGGGTCTACCCATTAGCAAAACCTTTTGTATTTTTTAAATGTACAATAAATATTTTTTGATTGGATTTGATTTGATTTATGTGAAAAAATAAATTATTATTAATAACTCAAATGCAAAGCCATTATATTTACCAAGCCATAAAAAAACAACAACAGCCCTCCTTCTGAAATGCGCTTCATCATCAACCAATCAGAACAAATAAACAAAACAAAAAACTTATAATAAAAAGTGAATATTTTAAACAAAACAAATTATAACATTACAACTTAAGTAAGAATCGTGGCTCCCTTAACAGGCACTGGCTGCACTTTTCTGATAAGGTATACGTGACCAATGATGACCTTAAATATAATATTCTGTAAAATATATATATAAACGTAACTCATATTCTTTATACAACAATAAAAAATCTTACTTTGGTTGAAACGGATTAACTTTCTTTTAAATTCACAACAAATTAAATTTTGCGGTTAGAGGTTGGATTTAAAACGTGAAATTTTCTCTGGCATTGGAATACAATATTTTATGAAGTTGAAAGGTACAAGAATACTTAATGAATTTTGAGATATCCAGGAAGGATCATTTCTTAAAATGTCGAAATAAATAATAAATTGTTTGAGGATACGAGGCTTGTTTGGATATGTAAATTTATCGTTTCCCCTTTCAATATTAATGAGTTTCCGAATAGTATTTAAATAATGCTTCACTAAAAATACAACTTGATGGGGTATTCATTTAAATTATTTAACAAAGCAGCTTTGAAAGGGACTTTTAGTACCCTCTGTAGGAAGATTATAGGTGAAATGAAATGAATATCGACCACCGGTGAAAAACGCATTCATAAAGTGGATCGATCCGCTCAAGGATTTGACTATTCAGTCTGCACATTGCTGAAGTAAGGAAGTTTGCTCTTATATAAGCGTGCAGGGTGCAGGAGTAAGATAAAATCATTAAAAAAGTTTCTCTGAAGTGGATTTTTTCTTCCTTTTCAACTTTCGTTTCTTATTATTCGTCTTCGTATTCTTATACTTCTTCCTCTTTGGGCAAAGACCACCGCAAATGTCTGTTGCCCAGTTTTTGCCAATTCCCTATTGCTCTCATTCATCCAAAGTATAATAAATAAAGTTAATACATTTTACTCCATGCAACAGACATCTATTAGCTGTGATAGCTGTAAAGCTGTAGCACAGCTCATAAGTCTTTCAATACTGCAAGGGCATCAATTATTTCCATTTTGTTTGATGGCTTACCATTTTAATTTTTCACAAAATCAGCAGGTTGGTTGCACTTATACGTTATGAGGTTAATAGCCAGTTTTAGCGGTAGATTTAACAACATCGTAGATGTAAATGTCAAACGAGGGTTAGTAGACACATAACTAACTTTGATTGCGTCGCGTCGGCGTAAGAATTTTACATATTTATAAACTGTGACCTTTCGCGTAAATTAGAGCTATTGTAAAACAGGCGTATTGAACATATTTTTGACCTATTCATGTCATCTAGTTACGCACACAATACCCTTAACAGTATCAACTTACCATATTCTTGAAGGTTAAGGTTATTTATTGAAACACAGACCCTCACCTAACCCAAGCGATGAGAACCCTTGAAATTTCTATCCACTTCCTTAAATCATTTACATTTTTCTTTTAAGTGAAAGTGTCTTAACTTTGAAATAAGCTACCCTCTTATAAACTGGGTGCCCTTCAAATGCCACCTTCTAGGCCAAACTGAAGAGGAACCCTTCTTCACCTACTAGCTTAATGTACCCCACCCCCATTCAACCCTTTATTTACTCACATTTGCTACTTCGTGGCGGCCGCCGTGGTCATCAATTTTTTTGTCGCATTATAAATCTGCGTAGGTTAGAGTGTTGAAATCCTTGCCAGGCTACAAGACCCACCTTTATATGTATAACTAATATTTAAAAGGGGCATTAGCAACACTGATGCTGTCAAGTCAACGTTTGTTCGGCGGCTCAAAAACCGATTTGCTGATAGCAGCATTACTAGTATTCTACCTTACCTTCTGAACGGCCATATACGAATTACTAATTTAATATTTTTACTTTTATGTTACTGATCATTTCAATTTAAAGAGCGTGCAGGCTCTATCTTACCCACCATTCATAATAATGCCACTCGGAAAAACAATTCTATTATAATTATATAAGAGTACCGGTCTACTGACCCCTGTTCTAACCCCTTTTTTTTCATTATCGTGCTTGAATAAAAACATTGTATATTTGTGTGAAAATTGACATAGTTTTAATTGCGAATTAACATTGATGTTTTAAAATCATGAATCAAGGAGCAAAAGAATGGTGAATAATGAATAATGAGTAAACAATAACTCACATTTGCACACATTAGAATTCTTCTTCGTAGAGTCTAGTCCCTAGATCATTAAAAAATTAGATACGATTTCTTGTATTAAAGTTTTAGTGATCATTACGGAACACATTAAGCTCTTTTATAATTTCCGTGACGATTCACGGCAACGGCACCATGACGCAAACAAGGCAAAAAACATACGTTCCTTATCGCTATAATGCTGCAGTAAATAATGGTGAGACAAAAGATGAGACACACAAAATACGTGTGACTTTTTGCTATTGCAAATTTTTCCTTGCGTTTCATTTTCTTTATAAGTTTGAGGGAGATGTGTGATAATGATTATAGGTTACTTTGAGGGGGGGGGGGGGGGGCGTGCAGACAATGATCACTTTTTCCTTTGGAGGAAACAAACCTACCTGCATCGTGCATCTCATCATTTGAAAGAGCTGCAGCTTTATAGCGATAAGGAACGTATGTTTATTGCCTTTTTTGCCGTCACGGTAGCGTAACCGTGAATCGTCACGGTAATAATATAAGCGATCATTCAGAAAGGCAATCGTATGGAAAAGCTAACACCGTACCTACCAAAACCTAAATAAACAAGTAAAATAATATATCGTCTGTAACACAATCTCCATAGTTCTTCCTCGTTGGCTGGCAGTGTTCAAATAAGGGAGGATTGGCTGATTGGCTTTCAATCAGGTGGGGTAGTTATGCCCGTTCCTGTGTGTTATTTATTAAAATGGTCTACGGAATACCACCCGATGGCAGAAGGTTTCAATATTTTCAATATTTCATTAATCAATTTCATCCCTGATTGATCGGAAATCCCATTAACGTTAAATATTTATGATTTCTCGTTTTAAATGTGGAAAATAGAACCAGTATTTGGGTTTTAAAATATGTCTTTGTTCATCACCGTCTATGTATATAAAAATATGCTTGCTTGGGTATATATATATGAGTTGTCTATGCGTTGCTAAACCATTCATCCGATTGCGATGAAAATTTGGGGATTTGATTTGCGCATGCCCGCGATGGTTTCTATAAGCATACAATAGTGAGTTCTGGCATCATGAAATTATGCGTTGCTAACCATTCATCCGATTGCGATGAAACTTTGGGGATTTGATGTGGGCATACCCGCTATGGTTTTTATATATAATAGTGAGATCTGGCATTATAAAATTTGTATAAAATTGCAGTAAGTGTTACACGAGCTGTTTGAAAACTGAATGTATCGGGACTGAATTTATAGAATGCGGGAGGGGGAAAAGAACTCGGGAGGGGGAAGCGAGAGAGGGAAGGCGGAGAAGGTGGAGTGGGAACGCTTGAGGGGAAGGGGCCGAGGGAGAGGAAGGGGAGGCGGAGAGGAATAGGACGAACGGGAAAGGACACGCAGAGAAGGGAACTCGCTAGTTCATGATATATCATTATATATTTTGACTTAAAGTCATTTTTTAAAATCTTTTTAGAATCCTGGTTTCTTTCATTATTTAGATTTTTCGGTGCTTATTACTATTATTGAATCAAATGTTATTACTAAGTATATTTCTACAAGAGATGTGTTTTTGTGTTGAACAATTGAAAAGTAGCAACCGTGCGAATTTATGGAGTATTGTCAAATTTTATGACAGGGAACTAGATATTTAATGCAAAATAAATCATAACATATGATTTTATGTCATAAGCTGAAAATGGTAATGTTGGGTAAAAAAATACACACAGTAAATCTGTGCAAATTTAATACCGTTAGAGTTCGGGAGTCTTAGTTGCCCAAGCTGTAAAAAAAATCTATAGCTTCATGAAATTTACTGAAAAGATTTCAAGTAGGTACGCTTTCTTGACAGCTTATCTATAAGAAAAATAATATTAATAAAGAAACATATGAGTCTAGTTTTTGCACTGTTAATTCGTGGTGGAATTCCAAGTTTTTTAATTTCACTTCTAACGAAACATATACATACTCTGTTTGGTCTTCTGTGTTGTGATTGTCCTATTTTATATTTAAAATCATTCAACTCTAAACACTTTTTAATTTTCATTATTAATCTCGATGTGTACTGTACAGTCCTTTACATTAACTTTTTCCTGTCTATGCTACTTCATAGTGAAATATTGTTAAGAAATATTGCTTCTCTGTGGTCACGTCAAACTGTCTTGTTGTTTAACAACACATATTACACGGTTGACATTAAATTTGTGATGAGAGCGAGTCGCTTCTACGACTCGTTCTTGAGTTTAACAGTTCGGCTGTAGAATAATTTGTCGGCGTCTGTATTTCCTCCCTCCTACAACATGAGTCTCTTCAAGACTCTTTTTCACTCCTTTCTCTCCTCCAAAAAACCCTTCAGACAGCATCTCAAAGATGACATTAGCCTTGGGATAAATGATTTTCCTGTGGATTAAAGTTAAAAAAAAAACAAAAAAATACTCTCAATACCTTGAACCTTGACAGAGAACTCGGCTAACTTATCCGATAAATAGCTCCTATTCATAGGTTCGAGTACCGAATAGTAAATTCGGACTATGTAAATAAATAAACCTTAAATCACTAATCGAAAATATACGTTATCTAAAATATAAGCTATCGAAAGGATGGTGAAGTATCCTCTAAGCATAAAAAAACATATATTTTGGAAGAAAGCAGTCACTTTGTGCTTTTACATATTAATTGAAATAAAACAATAACCCTGTTTGTAACCACGATTTAACTATTTATTTTTTTCAATACCGACCAGTTCACTTAACACAAGCCTCTCCAGGGTATAAAATTACAGATCAAAAATATACATTGTGGGGTTAGAGGGTTAAGGGCGTTTAACCAGCCAGCGACCGAAAATCCACATTTCGTCGAAAAATGTTCTTACGATCGTACAAGGCGGTTCCAATGAGAAACATTAATTATTCTCCGTACCAGCTTTTTAAAATTATAACTCAATGTCGATTTTATTTCATTCCAAAGTTGCTTTAATTTATTACCTGCATCCAAAAATGCTGAAAGGCGTGACGATAAAACTATTAAAATTATGTACTTTTTGTAATTATTTTTTGATCATAAGTATTTATCATTTTTCAATGTCTAAGCAAAATAAGAATGTAAAAAAACCTGAAATATATTAGTTTGTAAGTGCGCAAATAAATACACAAACGGACCAATTTTCGTCAAGAAACACATGTACGTATATATTTTTTAATGATTTTATTTAAACTAAAATTAAAACTCTGTTACATACGTTTACTAGATAATGTATTGATTTATTTTACTGCATGATTATATGAATTGAAATGGGTGTTGTATAATACATGTTCTTTTTTGAAAATTTAACAAAATCCACCAATAACCTATGGTATAACCTTATTATACTAAAAATAAACATTTTTTATGAAAATTTAATAATTTAATAATAAATTTGTGGAAAATAGTCAATACGTCTAAACACTGATTTAAAAATGACATATTTCTGGTTTTCTCTGGTTATACGATCTTAATTAACCATCTTACATATATTACTAATGAATTATCATATTAATTGTAGGTACATGGACAAAACACTGTTCCTCTCACTGTTTCTGTATATTATGTTTTTTCCCTTTCTATATGTATTCCTAAATACGCCCACACAATGTATATTTTGGATCAGTTTAATTTTATACCCTGAAGATACGTATGTTAAACGAAACCGGACGGTATTGAAAAAAAAAATTAAATCGTGGTTACAAACAAAGTTATTCTTTTATTTCAATTAAAAAAAAACAAATTTAACAATTTTTTCGACTGTCCGTTTAGGAAAATTTTATGATTAATTTAGGACAGTGAATAGAAAGCGTGATTTAAGGATATAAATTATTAAATTTAAGTTTTTGATTAACATTTATCGGAAGAAGGCAAGCCGAATTAATTGCACTAAAAACCAGTCAGTAGTAAAATAGCTAATTATACATAAAAAAATTCCCGTAAAAGAAAATAAAATACGATATTCCCAAGATAGATGTCGCTCGATTGAACAACTCCCACGAATTTATAGCTCGCTTGCATTCTGAATTCAAGTGAATATTAAGAACACTGTGTTTTCTCATAAAGTTATCAAGAATCAGAATTCTTGCAGGACCGGACTGCAAATCTACAAATTTCCCGAAAACTGCTTGTAAATCAGTTTTACCACGATTTACTTAGTATAAACGTCATAACGTTGCAATATAGACGCGCCGCAGAAATCTCAAAATAGCAAACCAAAACCAAGTCAATTGTTGTGACTTAAATTTCGCATTATCAATCAATCAGCCACGCGTCGCGTAAAGTCGTGCGCTTAATATTTTTACTTGCTGGATTTCCAACCCTCGACCTCAGGATACGGAACTAAGAAATGTACAGACTTGCTATGGCTGTCATTTATCGAACTTGAAGAGGAAAATCGCAATGCTTTGTTCTAATTTTGAAAGATGATCCAGCAAAATATTTATTGGTTGACAAATCCCATTTATTCCCACTTATATTTCAAGTTATGCATTGATTTCCCTTTACTAACATTATACCTAAGAATTCATTGATATTTTAGCCCGAGCTTGGGGTGACCGGATCACTTAACAATATGCAATTTCATCACCTTTTTTGAAAAGTCATTAAAAGTGATGAAAAACTTTAGAAAAATGGTTAAATAGCTTACTTAGCTTATTTATTTATTTATTTATTGACGCCCTATTGGGCGTTAACATATAAAATACAAATAACATTTATAACAACAGTACATAACAAACTTAAAAAAAGATTACAAAATATACAAATAAAGCATAAACTCAAAAAAAAAATAGGAGTACATACATCTAAAGCTAATTCCACTTGGATGACTTAAGAGAACTCGTAGATACAACAATTCATATACCTACGAACAACAAAAACATTAAAAAAAATCAAAACACATTAATTTTTACTTAATTACTCATATGTTTTTGGAATAAGAACAATAAAAAAAACAACAAACAAAAGAAAATCGAAATAAAATAAAAATTTCTCATTCATTATTTACATCTAAAAAGTGGTGGACTAATTTGGCTTTAAATGAATCTAAGTTTAAATTAAATATGTCAGCGACATCAGTCAGTTCATTACCCAACCTATGTATTCTTTCTACTGCAGAATTCGTAGCGAAGTTATTGTTGCAAAATAAAATATTCCGTCTAGTATATTTTGGAGGTATGTGTAAGGATAACAAGTTTATAGCGTCAGGGCAGTCCAACCTTGAATGAATAATTTTATACAATAAAAGGAGATCAAATATTTTTCGCCTTTCAGATAATTTTGGTAAGTTAAGTTTACTGCGTAAACTGACATAATTGATTTCAATAATAGGAATACCAATTTTGAAATTAATAAAACGTAAAAATTTAAAAATTTTATTAAAAGCTTATGATCAAATTTTTTCATAACTTTTAATGACTTTTCAAAGGCGTTTTAATAATAATAATAGTTTATTCCAGAATGTATGCAGGAGTAGTGCAATGCAATACATTCCATATTTTGAAACAAAAAATGGGTTAATTTTAAAAATAAAAATAAAGTAAATAACAACATATAAATAAATTTAAAAAAAACGAATAAGCATGAAAAACATGAGAAAAATAATAATAAACAGTAAAATTAATTCATGCAGCTGTTTACGGAGGGTATTTCATCGTCTCCCGTCTCCAGAGGGCCATCAGGATAGGATTGCCATTGCAATATCACCTTGTTGAGTTGTCGTCGAACCGTTGGTTAGAGATCCGTGATAGTCTTATACATATATGAGTGTCATTTAAATTCGCATTGAGTTGGTGCTAAAACGTAACACGTTTTTGAGTTCAGAGATTAATTTTATATATAGGTTAATAATAATTCGACTCCCCAAAATCATCGAACTTATTTTTGTGTTGTGTATATGTCAGCGGCCGATCGTAAAATCAGGCAGATCACGAAGAAGTGAAGTGCCTCAGTCGCATCATGATTGGCCTGATTTTACAATTTGCCTGCGACACATATGTATAAAATATAGTCTGTAGTTAGAAGAAAAATTGCAGAAATACATTATGAATTTGTACAGCGCCCTTGAGGAGATTTTTATAAAAACGGCGCTATAAAAATTATTATTAACATTAATGGGCTTTTTTATTTTTTTATTGTGTATATTATTTAGATATAAAATTTGACATCTTATATCTAATGTTTTCTTTTCTATGACTACTACAATATTATTTACTACCTGCTGACTAAAATTTGGACTTTACAATATTAAGACATCATCCCCGAAAAACTGCAAGACTTTTAGCCTCCTTAACATTTACAGGGAGTTCATTGAACATTTTAAAACCTTTATAATAAATATTACTTTGTGTTCCCGATAAATTTGTTTTAGGAAGCCTAAAATCGTTGCAGTTTCTCGTAGGATAACAATGAACTGTACTCTTGATTCTAACATTATTCAACATATAATCTGGTAACATTTTATTTTTTAACTTATAAATAAAAACTAGGGTATTGAAAACTAATCTTTGCCACACACTTAATATATTGAGTTGGCGTTGCATGGTTTTTATCCTGGTATATCTGCTACAGCACAATATAGACCTCATGCCCCTGTTCTGAATTATTTCCATTATTTTAATTTGTGTTTTATTGCTTAGAAAGATTACACTTGAGCAAATTCAGATGGGATGCTACAGTTGTGTTATAGACCAATTTCCTAGTTTTAATGTCTAATTTTCCCTTTATCCTATTTAAGAAATTAATCTTTTTGGCCATTTTTTTTTTAGTTTGCATTTCAAAGTTAGAGTTAAGTTTTAACTTATTATCGATTATGATTCCCAAATATTTAATTTCTTCTACCTCTTCAATATTTTGATTGTCTATATTTAGGGTAATAAGTTCATTTTGTTTTTTCCCTAATACCATGCATTTACTTTTAGTTATATTTAATTTGAGTTTATTTATGCTTAACCATTTAGATATTTCATGAAGTTCACTTTGTATTTTTGGCAATGCACCTTCAATATTATTTGCTATAATATATAAAAGTGTGTCATCAGCAAACAGTTTGATGGAACAGTACTTCAGGAACTTCACTATATCATTAATATATATACTAACAAGTAGTGGTCCCAAGACCGATCCTTGAGGAACTCCAAGGCCTACTACACGTTTATCGTCTACTATTGCGCAGATTACATAATAACATTCATACTTTTCTCTGACCTTTTGATTTTTCATTCATGACAATTAAAATATGAACCTTAACAGCGCACGACGTAATTAAAAAAGCTTATAATGAATTTTACAACTTTTCAGGTTCTGTTTACTTTAAACTTTTCGTTTGATATATTAATTAAACTGATTTTATTATGTAAGTTACCCATAAATAGGCGTTTTTAGTCGTTTTCTAACTTTATTGAGGAGTTTTGAAGTGATTTCACAAAAAAATGCATTACTGATTAAACCAAGTACAAGTCTCACAGATCGTGTGAGAAACGTTAAGATCCGCGAAGAATGTAAGCGTAATGAGTAAGATCAAGAAAGGGACGCACAGATGGTTTGGCCATGTAGAGCGAATGAACGAGGAAAGGAGTGTTAGGAAAATATATGACACAAATATTAATGGTAAAAGAATTCGGGGACCCCTGAGGAAGACAAGACTTGAAGCATGACCAAGTGAATCAGATACTTGAGTCGGGCCATGTCAAGAGTCAGAATAATAAAGGAGCATGTATGAGACAATGTATGAATTATGAATGGGAACGAGGCAAGGAGTGTGTGCCAAGATCGAGTTCTTTGGCGGTCTGTCCTCTCTGCATACTCCTGCGGAGAAACGGTATGATTTTTTGATATTTTTTTTTTAAAAAGAAAGACAAACATTCCCGGGTTACGAATAACCCAACAATGTTTGAAAATCTTCTACTACCACCACAGAAAGCCAAAAAAATTTGCTTGTGTTGTGATGGAGGACTTAGCCAGCAGAGGAATCGAACATGCGACGCCCGGGTGGGACCCAACTGCTATGCCCACTCAACCACAGACCCGTCATGATGGTAAGTTAGTTAGTCTGATTGAGAAACGCGTGACAATTTTGCGTTTGCCATAATGCGAAATTGGTCGTTTGTAACTAAACTATACGATTTTCTAGCATTTAAAAAAAAAATAGGTATATATGTTTTGCAATCTAAATATTTCTTCCTCTACGGCTTTGACAAGAGTTTTGAATAGTCGTAAAATGGAACCCAGTTAACTTCACCCGAAAACCCTGCGCACTGTTATTAATTTTTCACCATCACCAAGAGGTACCTACCATAATTGCGCTAAAACACTTGCTAAACCTCTTAGTATTATGTTTAATAAATCAATGCTTGAAGGAATTGTACCAGATATCTGGAAAAAAGCTTTCATAACTCCAGTCCACAAAAATGGCGATAAAAGTAATGTTAAAAACTATCGACCCATTTCTAAATTATCAATTTTTAGTAAATTAATGGAAAAAATAGTCTGTCAATGTTTAAGTTCACAACTAAACCATATTATAACAAAACAACAACATGGTTTCATAAAAGGCAGAAGTGTAGAAAGCAATCTTGTTTTATTCACCGATTTTATTGTTAATCACATGGACAACCGCACCCAAGTAGACGCTCTGTATACTGATTTTTCCAAAGCTTTTGATAAAATCAATCAAAAATTATTAATAAAGAAACTTTGGTCTTTTGGCATACGTGGTAACTTGTTTCGCTGGGTAACTTCCTACATACTCAAAAGATTACAAGCGGTAGCATTAAAGGGTTTTAAATCTGATTTCAAAGAAATTTCTTCAGGCATCCAGCAAGGGTCTCATCTCGGTCCATTATTTTTTATTTTATATATTAATGACATAGTGAATGTCGTAAAATACTCCAAATTAGAATTATTTGCCGATGACGCCAAACTGTACAAACCCATAAATGACCTAAACGATTGTATCAAATTACAAGATGATTTGAACAGCATAGCTATGTATTGTGAGAATAACCAGTTATTTTTAAACAGTTTAAAGTGTCATCACATCATATTCACAAGAAATGACAAAAAAATTGTACATCAATATCTGTTAAATGAAAACAAAATTGAAACCTGCTCCAATATTCGTGATTTAGGTGTGATTCTCGATAGTAAGTTACAATATCAATGCCATATCAATCAAATAACAAATAAAGCTGCTAAAATGCTTGGTTTCATAGTAAGAAATACAAAAGAATTCACAAACACTGTAATTATCAAACAACTATACTTTGCGTATGTACGAAGCCATTTAGAGTTTGCGTCAACTGTGTGGTCTCCATTTTATGCAGTACATATAAATAAAATTGAATCGATTCAGAAAAAATTCATAAAATACCTTTCTTACAAATCGTACAATCGATTTAATAATTATCTTGATGCAATAAATTTCTTCAAAATTGATGCATTGAGTGTACGCAGACAATTCTCAGATGCGATGTTGCTATATAAAATCGTAAATAATATAACCGACTGTCCTGAATTATTGAACAGAATAGATTTTAAAGTACCTACACGGCACACACGTTCGTGTAATATTTTTAAGGAAAAACACTGTAAAACCAATTCAAACCAAAATGCTTGCCTTATTAGAGTGTGTTCAACATATAATAACATTTTCTCTGATATAGATATCTTCAATTGTAACGAAAATAAATATAAAAATTCTATCAAAAGTGTATTAAAATGTATGAAATGACTACAAAATTCATAAATCTAATGATATATTATGTACTACCTTCCACCTGTTATACCTATGTTATATCTTTTAATGTACTATCTTTTAATTTTCTAAAATTACTGTTTAATTTCTAGACATACAATGTAATAGTATAATGAGGAAATCTATAATTGGTTTCTCAGTTAGGTTAATTATACATGTATAAATTAATCATTATTGTAAACTGTTGATTTCCCTAAAATAAAATAAATAAATAAATAAATAAAATAAATAACACTACTTTTGTTGTTAAATAATAGGCTTTTGCTGAAAAATTACAGTGGTTTTCTAAAAAAATCACGAAAAATAACGTGAAGAGAAAAGACAAACATTCCCGGGCTACGAATAACCCGACAATATTTGAAAATCTCCTACTACAACCACAGGAAGCCGAAAATGTTGCTTGAGTCGTGATGGAGGACTTAGCCAGCCGAGGAATCGAATACGGAACGCCTGTGTGGGGCCCAAACGCGACCACCACTGACCGGTCGTACACAGTGTACTTGATCGTGGCATAGACTACGCTTATACGCCATTTTAATTTTCAGTATACTTTGTATCCTTAAGATGGTTTCAATGTTCTGGAACATCTTGATACCGATGCAACGACAAAGTACATACGTATTGAAATGGTGGTTAAAGCAATGTAATTGATTAACTAAATTAAAATTAATAGGGGGAAAACATACTGAGATAGAAAATTACAGACCAATCAGTATACTGCCAGCTATTGAAAAAATTCTAGAAAAATACATCTCCGTAAATTTAATAAAATATCTAGAAAGATTCTCCATTATTGATCCTAACCAATACGGTTTTCAAAAAAATAAAAGCACTGAAATGTTACTACAAGACTTCTCGAATTACGTAAATCAAGAACTCAATAATAAAAAACATATTCTGGTTTTATTCATAGACAACTCTAAAGCGTTCGATACCATTGATCCGACAAAACTATTACAGATATTGGAGGCGATAGGAATAAGGGGAAAATTACTAGAACTACTCAAAAACTATTTAAACAATCGACAAATTAAAGTTAAACTCTTCCAAACTTACAGCAAAGCTAAATATATGTCAACAGGAGTCCCGCAGGGGTCAATTCTCGGACCAACATTATACATAATATTCGTTTCACTCATGAATAAAATTTTCACATTCGTTAAACATTACGTTTATGCTGATGATACAGCACTAGTCATTTCGCATGAAGAATTGTGCATTGCAATAAAACTCATGCAGCATGATTTCTTTTCTCTACAGAAATGGTCACATGATGCGGGTCTTATAATAAATTCCAAAAAACAAAATTAATGCACATACGATCTCCACATGCCAAATTTACCATCACGCCTTTAATAAAATCGCATACATTTGAATGTATACACAATTCGTCACAATCCTGCAAATGCGGAACCATTGAACTTGTACAAACGTATGTATATTTGGGGATAACTGTAGATATGCACATGAAATGGGATACTCACATAAGCAACATTTGCAAACGCCTACGAGCTATTGCTGGGCGAATTTACAAAATTAAATATTTTATGCCCATAAGTACGTTAAAAATTATTTATTTGTCACTAGCGGAGTCTACTATCAGATACGGAATAACGTCTTGGGGAAACTCGTGTAAGACAAATATAGGCTACATTCAAACAATTCAAAACTCTTTGACTAAGCTCTTGGTAAGCAAAAGTATTTATGCACAAAGAAGAGACATAAAATTATTATATGAATCAGTTAACATATTACCTGTTCGAGGGATATTATGGTTTAAAATTGTATGCCAAAACGTATTGTCGGATTCAATATACAAAGAAAAAGTTGATCATGAACATGGCACTAGATTTAGTAAAAATGAGGGTTTATCCATTCCGAAAATTATAAATAAATACGGACAACGGACTCTCACTTATCTTGTCCCTACCATATTTAATAAGATGCCAATGAACATAAAAATCGAATCAAATTGCACCACCGATCTCAAAAAAAAAATTAAAAAATGGCTAATTGATCAAAACTTTTTATATTGATATTGTTTGTAATCTTATGTATAAATATGACTTTGCCTGTATAATATCTGTCTGTCTGTATATTTTATGTATTTGTATTCTACTTAAAAGTTATTCTTCTGTATCTATTTTGCATATTGTGGTTTCTTGTTATATTTGTGCTTTAGTGTCATATTAATATTGTTAAATTGACCTGCTGACAAACTGCCTTGGCGGTTTAGTGGGTGCTTAAAATGAAGAATAAAAAAAAAAAAAAAAAAAAAAAAAAATCCATCAAAATTTATTTTATAATACCTTAAGCTAATCAACAACCGCTCTATGTAATGTTTTTGTCTAAAGGTACTTATGTATTTACATTTGTTTATCTACTCTTATTTTTGTTCATTTTAATTTTCGGTTTGAAACATATTTATAACTTTGATTAATTTAGTGGTTAATACAAAAGTGATTTGTTTTTATTTAATTAAAATGACGCCAAATATTAAATTTGCAATTATGAAGAAGTAATTTATAATCGTTTAATTTAATAACATTAATTAAATTTGACATACTAATGGAATTTGATTTTATGCTATCAGCTACTAGAAACAACGGTGGATGATAGTAGTTAACAGATAACCGTATTGGGAGATTACTGTATTAAAATTTCCGCCCAATCCAGCCCTTACCTTACAAAGAAGCATCTCTGGACATAAAAAAACAAGCGTTCTAAGATTTGTATGCAGCAGCCGGCTTCGATGTGCAGCTCTTCTCTCACGTGTATTCACTTTATCTAAATATATAAGAAATTCAACTTTTTCCCGTAATGCTTCCGCGAGAGGAAATATGTGGCTCCTAGGAGATTTAAGATGCTCGATGTTGCTCGCCGTACGGGAAATGTGAATATGTGTTTAGTTTAAATGTATATCTCGTTTCTATTTGGGTGATTCACAGATTTCTCTGGCTCGCCTCTACTGCAGTGGAGGTGCTAATAATTGATGCTGTATGAATTATTAGTTATGTCGATATCGTTGGTTGCAAGAGAGGCAGTATTTTAAAATAATAAATATTTGGCAGGTGCAGCAGTTTGTTTGCCATTTAAAGGTTGAACGAAATCAAAGAGAAAATCTTTAATGGAACCGTTTTTTTATAATGTGAAGATTATAACAAACGGGAGCCAGTGGAACTTTGAACATCTCCAATTATTAACACTTAAAGTTAAAATGTATGCCAATGTTGCCAATTGTTACCGATGTTACCAATTGCCCCACGGTTAAATATCTTCTGCGCACAGTATTTTTACAATTTTTCCAAAAACGTGAACAGAGAAAATCTGTGGTAATTAAATAGCGCCAATTCCTTTTCCGTACAAAAAATCTGATTTATTTGAAACAGAAAATCCTTTCGGCCAAAAAGTACCTAAACTAACTGCTCGATAAACCATGAAAATTGTATAAAAGTTATAGTAGGTACCCTTAACTGCTTACACCAAACTCGTGAAAATGTTTGTTACATTTATAATGGTACCACTTCATATGGCTTGGTGATTGCGTTGGTCTTCGGTGGTTTTTGTGAATAGTTGATCTGGGCTATCGAAAAAAGGGCAATTGTCATGTGGCACAATAATATGAAAACTGTTGTTTCTTAAAAGCACTCGAATGATTAAACGCTTTAATTTTCTTTCAACCATTTTCATATTAAATTTACCAAACGCGTAACATAGGAGATAGCAGTGCATAAGTGTATCTCGAACACTAGTTGCCTGTACATTGTAACAGGCAACTAGTGTTCTATCGACCACGGAAAACAAAAACCCTATGGAACCGACATAACCATCCATGAAATGTTTGTGGAAACGGTCACAAGAGTACAATGTATTGTTATTGTAAAAGGCCAAAAATGTCTGTGTAAAAGTTCAAAATAGGTGGGTTAACAATCCGTTCTAATTTAAGGTACCCAATCTGACAAACCTAATCAAATTAATCAATCCAACCTAATACCTAACTTTACTTAACCTAACCTAACCTAATCTAAACAAACCTTTTTCACAAAATAAAACCATCCAAGAAATTGTTTATTTTCCGGCCGTCCATAATTTGAAGTTCCGCTACTGATTGCAAGGAGGGGCGACGAAATATTATTTATTATTGTTAGTGTTTAGTCAACACATCCAGCAATAGGCCACTTGCATCACTTTTTTTTTCCGGTCAAGGAAAATATTCTAAGACATTCTGTATTTTTATTTTTTTTAAATCGTATTTTTGAAACCCTGGCGATTTTTTGAAAATTTCAATCCGAAAAATCAGACCATTTTTTATAAACCGGAAAGACGGGACATAATTTTATGGGTGCGAAAAAATGATAATTACATAGCCGAAATCATTTTAAAAAAAGAACCGTTTTCCACACGAATAGCAATATATTGTACTGGGTTCTCTTCGTAACATCTGTAAAAACACCGCCATCTTTATTAAAAAATCAAACCAAATGATAAGTTCGCATAGAACAAACAATAAATCTAGTGAACGTTAAACGAAAATTCAAAAATTCGCCGGAAATCAAAGTGTTGCCATATAAAAAAAAATTTATCAGTGTGGAATTTCACAAAATTAAGGGAACATAATCGAAGACGGGACATTTTCATGTAGTGACGTCACGAGCTCAAATAATGGATTTATTCATTTAAAAATAAAAAATAAACCATACGTTTCTAAAAATTTTTACTAACATTTTCGTAATCTTAGTAAAACAATCTATCCACACGATAATCCAGAAAAGCTGGTAAGCACTGCTATTTCTTATGTTAAGCGGTCGGTAAAGTTGAATTTAAAAAAAAAAACATCACTAGAAGGATAATAGCGCCCTTCAGGTGATTTTCCACAAAAACGGCGCTCTACAAATCATCCAATTGTTATTATTATTATTATAAATTATTTCTCTTTTAACTTGGCAGATATGCAAAAATAGTAGGTAAGCAATGAATGAGTAAATTGAACAATGAAAAATCGTAGAATATTCTGTGGGAACTCAAATAAACTAAAATAATGTCTCTTTAGCCACGTGAAGCGTGGGACCAAAACGTCCAGGAGCGATTTTATTTTCTGTCTCTTGGGTAAAGATGAAAAGAAAAAAATTTGGCCTCCACATTTTATTAGCTGACACCCTTTCAATTTCCGGATCAAGGTAGTTAAGGGTTGGTTATATTTTGCAAACGTTTTTCTTATGGACTTCGCTTTGCGGGAAACTTCTGGAGTTCTTAAAAAAAGATCGAAATTATGAAGGAAGATGAAAATAATCAATTGTTAATTTTTAGCACCGTTTTCGTGAAAATTCACCTCAAAGGATACCGGGACACATTAGCTCAGTTGGTACAGCTCGGCAAAACGTAGGTCCTAGGTTCGAGTCCTGATGTGACCGTATCTTTCTCGGTTTTTTCTGTTTTCAGATTTTTGATTGAGTTTCGCTAATATTGTCTTCATTTAATTGAAACGATAATATCACATTTAAAAAAAATCATTAGTGAAAAATGTATGTTAATAAACGCCTATACGGACTTTTACAAACACGTGATGTACACATAAAATTATGTGGTACACTAATCATGAATTAGTACAATATGCTAATTAAATTATATAGAATCCATTCAGAAGAACATTAGGTATTATTCTGACGCTATTTATTATTATTGAGGTATGTTATTACTAAAGACCGGATTATATGCAACAAAAATAGCTCAAAATATGCATGCATATATATGCAATAAAAATAGCTAAAATACGCACGAAAACCATAAAAAGGGCCAAAATATGCAACATGAAATAATACAGGAAGTCATATTTTTAAATATTGTTTATTTTAGTATGAATTAAAAAATGTATCTAAAAATTAAATTTACAATTTACCTTTGAAAGCGTATATGACTAAGTACTGTTCTAAATGTTATGTAGGCAAATTTGTGTCTACGATCGCTTGATATAGTTTTGTAAGCGGAAAGGAGCGTTCAACGTCTACTAATGTGACTGGAAAGAATTAAAATTTTGGGTGTGATTTTTGAATTTATTGTGTCGGGCAAAATTTCACCTGCCCCGTTGATGAAGCTAACAATTTGGCACAAGGGTTCAAACCCTGGTTTATTGTTCAATAAGTTTTCAAACTTTTCTTTGGGTTTACTCGGGAATCGCTTTGACAACGAGGAATACATAGCCTGAATAAATTAATTCAACACCAATCCATGAGCTTCAAGAGTTTTTATACTTGCATGTATGTAGGAGAAATGAGTGCTAATCGTAGCTAGGTTTTTTTAATACTAGCATCGTCAAACGCTTCTTTGCACTGGAAAATACCCATCACTGATATTCGCAGTCATTGATAATACCCGTCACTATGTGAGGCATCTGAACGATGAACGAGATCGAGCGTAAATATGCAAGATCTCAAATTTTTTGCTAAAATATGTACCTAACTACCGCTGAAAAGGGTCTAAATATGCAAATATGCATTTGCATATAATCCGGTCTCTAGTTATTACATTGTTTGTAACTATTTTCCGTGCAGTTGAATACACCTATTACTTTTTTAATTTTTTGAAGTAAAACTTCTTTACGCACGTTCTACACATGGGGGTAAAATGATGAATAGGTTACCAAAAAATATGAAACGTTACGAAAAAATGTGAAATGCTAATCAATATGAAACGCTTATAAATGTGAAACGCTAATCAATGATGTGAGTTGAGTTGAGTTGAGTTGAATTGAGTTGAGTTGAGTTGAGTTGAGTTGAGTTGAGTTGAGTTGAGTTGAGTTGAGTTGAGTTGAGTTGAGTTGAGTTGAGTTGAGTTGAGTTGAGCTGAGCTGAGCTGAGCTTAGCTGAGCTGAGCTGAGCTGAGCTGAGCTGAGCTGAGCTGAGTTGAGTTGAGTTGAGTTGAGTTGAGTTGAGTTGAGTTGAGTTGAGTTGAGTTGAGTTGAGTTGAGTTGAGTTGAGAGAGTTGAGAGTTGAGAGTTGAGAGTTGAGAGTTGAGAGTTGAGAGTTGAGAGTTGAGAGTTGAGAGTTGAGAGTTGAGAGTTGAGAGTTGAGAGTTGAGAGTTGAGAGTTGAGAGTTGAGAATTGAGAGTTGAGAGTTGAGAGTTGAGAGTTGAGAGTTGAGAGTTGAGAGTTGAGAGTTTAGAGTTGAGAGTTGAGAGTTGAGAGTTGAGAGTTGAGAGTTGAGAGTTGAGAGTTGAGAGTTGAGAGTTGAGAGTTGAGTTGAGTTGAGTTGAGTTGATGGGGATGTTGAGGGAATGGGGATATTTTAATTCCTTTTATTGTTATATTGTTAATGGACGGCATAAGTGAAGTTTTACTTCAGTCGTGTGCCCACTCTTTTTTATTTATTTTTTTTTTTTTGGTAGAAAACAGCACTTTGTGGTTTGACATATTAATTGAAATAAAACAATCACTTTGTTTGTAATCACATCTATTACTTCTGCGAAAGTATCTCCAACTGCATGCAATCTAGTTACAAGCGAGTATCCAAATGACTCAGTTCTGATATGTTACTGCAATTAAACATACTTTTAGATCTATTGTTGGTTTTAAATACATCGGGACTGTCTGCAATACCATTATAAATTGAATTAAAACGGTCAACATCTTGAACCGAAAACGGAATGTACAAACAAGTTTATAGATGGACAAAATGCAAAACGATGGAGTCAAAACAGGAGGTCGCTCGTAGGTTTTATTAAGATATTTAGTTTAATAATAAATGTTTGCACATTATTAATAAAAAATTACAACCAATAGACAAATTGTCTTATATCTATTTTCAGCCAAATATGCCGTTGGTTTGCAAAATTTTAATATGCATAATTAAAAAAACATACCTGCATAATTTATTTTGCATTGTTCACGAGACAATGTGATGAATGTGTTTGGTTTTATGGTAATATATTTGCCGGAAAATATTATTTTTCGTTAACGTATACATTTTAACAAAATTCATTTCGCATGAAAATAATATTAAATCAACCTGATTCTATTATTTATTATTCTAAAAAATATATTTATGGAGTGTTTTTAAAGTGTGCAAGTGTAATATTTATTACATCATGGAGTCCTGTTACAAAACGGGACGTGGCATATCACTGAATGTACAAAGTCGTGAAATTTTATTCCACGTGTTTAATTATTTTTAAGCATAATATAAAAAACCGTGGCCAATTTTTAAGCATGAATGACTTATATGATTTGACGTCTAAGGCAACTGGAGTATCGCAGACTAGTATTCGACGTATCGTAACTGGAGTGGCAAAGGAAGCAGAAACACAATCGTCACATCGTCAAATCAACGATCAACATTCAGCACACCAGGGAAGAAACGACGCAGACCATCAACCAAATCAGATGTATATGATTTCGATAAGGAAGTTATTAGAAGATGTGTGTATGATTTTCATTTAGTTCGATGAAAAAGATTCAGTTTTACGATGTTAGTTTTACGATGGATTCCGTCCAGACTTTACTGGGAGAAGAAGTTGTCGCAAAATGCCCAGACATTCAAATACATTTTTAGAAAGGTCAAGGAACAAGAAGATAAATACGAAAAATTAAAACCCAAGATCGATAATTACACTGATGATAATTACATTATTAACATTTCAAATTAACATTAAACATCACATACCACTCTCTTTAGGGTGAATTGCCATAGACTATAGACAAAAAAAAAATTAAACATGCTTTGTAAAATAAATATCCATGGTCTGAATAATAATTATTCTCCGAAAAACAATTAGGTATAATTTCAATTGCCGTAATTTCCATGAATTAGGTTCATTATCAACGGAAGTTTGTTATTTACAGCATTCTTAAATAAATGGCTAAGAATTATTAGCAATACCATTGACTTTTTTAATGAATACCTACCCATTTCAATTCAATCGTGAAAATTATCGCATTTTGTTTAGAAAAAAAATAAATTGACAACCTTCAGTATTTCAATAACGATGTTGAAACACAAAATAAGTTTTATGTGACCGACTTCAAAACGATTTGGCATCGAATTCTCAATTGTGAAATTATCATTAATTGTTTTTTTAAAGCCTAAAACGAAACACGCTGTATGAAAGTTTTGCATCTGCGTGAGTACTGTGATGAAGTCAACTTAACTTGCGAAACCTATACATGTAAATCTCTCCTTGAGTAATTTAATCCACGTGTAATTCTGGAAAGGCAATATCCATATTCCACGACATTTCAACAAAGTGGCATTTCCACACCCCTTTGAAGAGTCAATAAAAGTGGAAAAAAATAATAACCCATAACCCAACCTACTTAACCAAGCTTTTTTTTCATCACTTTTAATTAATGACTTTTCAAAAAAGTGATGAAGTTGCACATTATTGAGTTGTCCGGTTACCGTAATTTCGTCCAGATGACCGATTTTGAAATTTAAAAAAAAAGTTTTCTTTATTCATTGAATTGTTTGTTACATGAATTGAGGATTTTTCCGCCACCATTTTTTATTTATTTTTTTTTTTTTATTTAATTATAATGTATTACAAAAACATGGTGAGTAACACATTATTCCCAATGAGTTGAGAAAAAACTCATTACGGGAAGGACAAACACATAAGAGTACATTTTACACAAATATTACACGTTTAAAAAATACAACATGAAAAGGGGGAAAAAAAATGCATTGTCAAGAATAGAGATTTTAGAAATTTTTCATGCTAGGCAAATGCCCTTTTTTAAGAATAATATTTATTATAATAGTCTTGAAAATAAAATAAATCAAATGCTTATGTGTGCTATAAAATACATAAACTACAGACAATTTACATATAGTTTTTAAGGATGTGCTGGATCACATTTCTTCTTTCTCTTCCGTGTAGTGGGGGGTCAGGGGGGACATCTAGGTCCGCGAGTCGGTCTAGGACCTCAGACATCACCCTGTGGACCTCATCAATCCCGCCGGGAATTCCAATGGGGCGGGCAATCGTTGACCACACGTTGACACATCGCCGACTATTAAGGCCACATTTTTGTATACATCATATAGGTATAGCGGTTATGGGAGTACTATCATATTCTATTGATGGTGGGCCAGAGTGTGCGAGGCAATGAGAGCCCAGGATGTCTCTCAGTGGGGTCTTGTATGAGATGGGCTTTTTCCACGCTGGCCGATTGCCACTCAAGTTTCCATCTATCTTTTCTGAGACGAGAGGTGATCGGAGGAGTCTCTCTCCATCCGTCAAGAAGGATTTTCAGGACTTCAAGCGACAAGTGGGTTGAGAGACGACAAAAAACAGATCTCAATAACCTTCCTACATCCTAAAATAAATAATAATTATTGTTATTTGGAGTAGGAGATACTACCCTCAGTATTAAATAATGTTTCAAATGGCTTTGCGAAATTAGTTATGAGTCGCTTACCAAATTTCCGCTTAGCCATCTCCATCTTATCACATCCCTCAGATATTCTGTAAATAAATTAAAACACAATTAAAAAAAAATTTCATTAAGAAAAGGAGCAAATAAAAGAACTTATCTGTTGAAGAAATTAATTATTGTATCATTACTTTTGATTCTTATACGGCAGATTGTGAAAAACTTTTCATAAATCTTAAAACAAATTATCAACAAACAAAATTAAATTAAAATTCTTAAAAAGTTTTTCTCCATTATAAAGAACAGAATTTTAAGTAAGTTCCTATGTGAAATTTATTGAAATAATTATATTTGTTATCAGTTTTGGTTATACATGGTGTCCGGAAAATAGTGATACAAGTGGGAACTGGTGAGTCTATGTACATCGGAGTGAATTTTTTGGTATAATTTATTTTATTTGAGCTATCGTTTTCGAGTAAATCGAATCCGAAGACAGAATTTTTTATTCAAATTTAGAATAAAGAAAATCGCTACGGGGCAATTACTGGGGGTTAATTGCCCTTTAAAATACGACGAGATGTAGACCCAACACCAAAAGTACATTATAACCTTTTTGTTCACGAACAAAATGAAAAATTCGAAATTGATGCTCAAATAGATGCTTTTACTCTTTTTTTCGGTAATGAAGATTATTCAGTTTCCCGCTTATACATCTAGTTTCCGGAGACCGTGTATTTTCTCGAAATATAGATCGCCTAATTTATTCCTTAATGACTAATACTTATTCTCAAAGTACTAATTCTTCGACAAAATTTTGAAAGCACTGAATAAATTCGTCAATAGACTTTAAAAACTCTAGAATATTTTTTTCTTCTTTTGAACACAAATTTTACTTCGCAAAAATTTATTTGTTTTACACCTTACCGTTTTTTTTAAAAGACATACAATAAAAAAATAAATTTATTTAGAATTCCACAAAAAGGTAGGAAACATGCTCACTAATTTAATTCAGAAAACTTGCAATACTTTTTCTTTTATACGTTATTTTTTCTATTAAAGTTATTTTTTCCGAAGAAACACTCTGCTGTGATTTTTTTTATATTATCTCTATAAAGGAGGAAAATAATTTCCCTCTGGGCCTATGTCATCTTAGGACATACTGTGTGGAGGGTCTATTTAAGGAAAGAGAAGAGAGAAAGTTCTGGAAAGGAAGAAGGTATGGAGTTGGTAAGAATATGAGAGTCAGTGCGTCCAGGAGTGACGGACGTATAAATCCATCCCTGGGGAATGGTTAGAGAGAGTCCGACTGGAGAGGTGAAAGGCCTTCCTCAACCAGTCTCTCTCATTCCGACCTGATGTGCAGAAGGTGGGCAGACGCATCCAGAGCCAAGACCTAGACATACATCATCCCATGAACCCGGGCACCCCTGCTAATTTACCAAATGCAGCGAACCACTCGGGGAGACCTACGGCAGAGGTGTTGTTTATCCAATAAATGGTTCCTGAGCGACAGAATCCATATCCGCCTCCCAAATCGATGTAAAGTTCAACGTCATTATTTTCAGACCATGAAATGATTTCCTTCATGAGCTACAGAGCCTTGTTTAACTTGACTTTCTAAAAATAAATAAGGCAATAATACAGTTGTACTTTATATTCCGATTATACTTTATATTAGGACAAAAACCGATACTTATTTACATATTGGCTAACTATCAATCAAGCCACTTCTTAGAAGAACAGGTAAAACATATTTAAAGCCTCGAAGATGTATGAATGTGAACGAGGCAAAGAGTGTGTGCCAAGATCGAGTTGTGTGGCGGTCCGTCCTCTCTGCCTATTCCTGCGGGGAAACGGCGTGATGGTTAGTTCGTTATTTAAAGCCTCATAGCTCTTGAAACACTATTCTAGCTTGATTGACATTCATACATCGTCCATGTCTTCTTTTAGGTCGAATATTAATTTTATTGACCCGATGCAAGTAAATTTTCAAAATTATATTTTTTAATGGAAATTATAAAGTAAATAAAGAGAATAATAATAGGTTGCATAACATTCATTAACGATTTTCGTTACCCAGTTAGCAGAGAAACAATCTCGAAAAATAATAATAAATTAATCCCTTAATAATAAATGTTCCATTACCAATAAATAAAAAATATTATCTTATATATTGTCCTATCTTAGACATGTTTCCTTTCATGTCCATTCTATCTCCCCCCCCCACTCTTCACCAATCGCTAATCCCGCCCCCACCCACATTGTTCTCACCCTCCGTTTTGTTATGTCATGTTACTATATGTTTGCCCTGAAGAAGGAACGATCGTTCTGAAACCGATCGGCGTAAATTAAAAGTATAGTGGTTCTTACAAAGAAACAATTTTTCAATAATAATAATAAAATATAATGAAATAATTCATTTCCTTGCTTGATCATGCCATATTTTCATGAGGCGTACCCACGTTGTCTTAATACATTAATTGCTTGTCGTGGAGAGAAACTACAAGTAAAAATAAATATCAACGATCATTATTAACGAGCGTGAGTACCTGCCAATTTAAGACGTAACTAAAGAGTTCTCGGCATGAGTTGCAATGCCACTTAAATAAATAATTGGTTTCTCACTACGTGACCTTTCCCATTCGTCCCCGTTCCCGTTCGCATTCCACCTCCCTTCCCCTCTGTCCCTACCTACTGCCAAACTATATGAAATACACTCATTTTTCAAACATCTCGCGCGTCTACCCTTTGCAAATTTTTTTTAGAATTTTTATAACGCCAGTGTAACAAATCTAATTATTTCGAGCGCATATTGACAAGTTTCACGCTCGAATACTTCTCTGTCTTGCATCGGTTGTCCCTTACTACCGCTGCCGTTAGGGCAGCGGGCCAATAGGTATATAAAGACAAGCGTACCCTTAGAGTTTAAGTTTACTTTCCAAGGTGTCTCGCGTAACTTCCAGTACTCGTGAATATTTTGTATAAAGTGACGAGTGATTAAATCATAATTAGTATCCTTTGGAGTGGTTACTATTGGGATAATAGCCATAAAGCTACTGTTGTAGCTTGTACGTTTAAATTACTACTGTTTTTACGATTATTGAACTGTCTACTTGAGTAAATTGATTGTACCCACCCAATAAAGACTGATTGTATTCAAGAAGAAAAGCGTGGATTGATTTTATTTAATTACCCCACTATACCAGGATATAAAGAACATTTGCAGGCGTGCGCACTACAACTCACCAAAGTTTAGTATAGGAAATCATTTCATAACGCCAGAGCTCACTATTATATAAAGAACCATTCAAGGCACGCGCACATCAAATCCCCAAAGTTTCATCGCAATCGGATTAATGGTTTAGGAACGCAAAAGGGACAAAAAAACAAGCAAGTAAGCATACATTCATTTTTATATATATAGAATATCACTCACAAGTTTATTTTAATGACAGGACTTTGCGATTTGCGTAAATTAGCTAATTACCCGACGACGACGCGTAAAAATATAGCACGCATTTAAAAAAAACACCTGACACCGCGCCTTGTAAATATGAAAAACACCATGTAAAACATAAAAACCGCGTATTTAACGGAATTGCTCTACAGGGAGGAAAATAAATCAGTCATTAAAAAAGTGAAAATATTTTACGCCTCGATTAACCAAATGATTTCGACTATTTTATATTTTAGAATGCTTTGAGAAAATAATCCAATTCCAATAAATTAGTATCTCAGAACACGAAATCGACTTATTTACGGATTTGAAAAATAAGCAGGTGACTCGAAAAATACTGAATGCGTATTTTTTACATTAGTTCTACACGGAAAATAAAAAAAAAAAAAGTTCTACACGGAAAATAAAAAAAACTTACCTCATGGCCTATGTCATCTTTGTAAAATGTAAGAGATGTGGCTTTGGGTCAGTGTTCCCAGGAGTGACGGACGTATGAGCGGTAGGTGGGCAAACGTAACCACCGCCCAAGACCTAGATAAACCTCACCCCACGGACCCGGGACCCCCTGCTAAGCCATTAAACGTATCAAATCACTTGGGCTGACCTATGGCAGAGGTTTTTGTTACCCAATAAATTGTTCCCGTGGTGACTACCCATACCAGTTCTCAAATTTAATAACAAGAACTTGTAGAACGTCGGATCGGGAGACACTGGTTGACGGAGGCCTTTTTACTTCTCCAACCGGACTCTCTCGACCATCGCCGTGCACCGCGGTGGGAGTGATGAATTTATACCTCCGTCAATCCTGGACACACTGACCCCACTCCTTCCTCTTCTAAAAATACCATCAGAGATGGCAATTGATCCAATAACAATTTTATGCATAAAGAAAACACCCTTCTTTCCACCGAGGCAAGCAAGTTTATAATTTATTTTGGATCTCCAATCCAGAGGTGGCCTTTCATTCGATTATTTATTTATTGACGCCCTATTGGTCTTTTACATAAAAAATACAAGTTTAATTTAAAACAACAGTATAACACAAATAAAAAAGATAACAAAATATACAAATAAAGCATAAACTCAATATAATAAATAGGAATACATCTAATGCTAGTTCCACATGGATGACTTAAAAGAATTCGTAGGTAAAATTCATATAGCTACAAGCAACAAAACACATAAACAAAACTAAACCTTTAATTTTTACTTAATTACCTAATCATTGTATGCTTTTGGAATAAGAACAATAAAAAAAACACGACAAAAAAAAGAAAATCAAAATAAAATGATTTCTCATTCATTATTTACATTTAAAAAGTGGTGGACTAATGGTAAGCGTCCATCTACCCGCGCCGGCCGCAACGCACGCACGGCAACCAACGGATTTTTCTATATATTTACATAGAAAAATCCGTTGCGCGAGCCGGACCACCGGTATTTACCGGTGGCAGATGGACGCTCATCTTAATTTGGCTTTAAATGCGTCGAAGTTTAAATTAAATATGTCAGCGACATGAGTTAGTTCATTGCCCAACCTGTGTATTCTTTCCATCACAGAATTCATAGCGAAGTTATGGTTGTAAAATAAAATAAAATTAATAATAAAATAAGATTAATATTTTCTTCAGCTGCTTTTGCATTTAGCGTCAGTTAAAACTAAAATCATTATTTTTAGCTAACATAAATTATTTCATAAGCTGAATTTACATTCTAACAGTTATGGAATTCGATGATGACTTAGTCTTTTTAGCCCGCCAGTATCAGAGAACGTTCCTTTGGAGTTTTTTTAATGCTGCTGTTCTTGTCATGTTCCTCCCGTTGTGATAATAATTCTCAGCCGAGTGGATCAAAGAGAACTTCAATTGTATGGCGCGCGGTAACAGTGGAAAAAGTAAAAAAAATCTTTGTTGTAATAATAGTTTTTCTTTTTATTTTCCTTAGCTCTTCTAAAATAATAATAAGCATGAAGTAAATGCCTTAAATACGATAAAAACATCAGTAGTAATAAATTATCATGATTTCGATATTAATCCAATCAAGACTGGTTTTTGCCAATTCCCTTTTTAAAATAACTTACTCTTGGCATATATGGAGATATAAGTGGAAAAAAGTTGAGATCTTTCTTCTCGCTCCCTCATTCCATTTCTTTTATAGATTTAATATTAGAAACTAACTAGCTGACCCGGAAAACGTTGTTCTGCCATATAAATGAAAGTTGAATGGGGCGGCAAAGATATGCGTATATCTATTTGTGAGGCGGACGTAGCGTCATCTGCCATTCAACAACATAAATAATTTCGTTCTGTTTGAAATACGTAATACGACGCGGAAGGTTAAATTTGTTCATACAAAAATACTAAAATCGAGATTCAAAAATGGGAGGGTGGAAGTAGGAGAGTGAAAATTTTGGGTTATAAGTATTTTGTAATGCCAAATGATAAAAAAAAATACAAAACAAAAAAAATTGTCAAAGAAAGAGAAAAAAAAATTCGGATAGGGACCCTAATCACCTAGCGGTATGAAATATTTTTTTACATACCTACCAAATATACATTTTCATACCTACCAAATATACATAAAAAAATTCATAAAAATCGATCTAGCCGTTTCGGAGGAGTTCGAGCACAAATACCGTGACACGAGATTTTTATAAATATAGATATTTCATACATCTAATATGAATAAATGCTCGTATCTACTGAAATCTTATTAATAGATCGGTTGTTAAAAATGCCGCTCCTAAGCAAAATAACAGGATGTTTCTAAGTGACGATGACGGTTTGCAAGGACAACGCTGATAGTGATACCCACACATAAATACACATAATATTAAGTTTGTTAAACATACATACATAAACACGTTTTTTTTTGTTCAAATCTTGGACCAAACAATATATTGTGTGTATAAAGAGTGAAGATATGAATTCACACCTGGTACTCGTCACACCTAAAATGCATTATTCCTCTAACGAAAACAGCTTTCGTACAGCGGCAGTAGGCACTCATATTGTGATATTGTCCCCAAAATGTTCAACTCGCCGAGTATTGATACCAGGAAATCCATGAATCTTTATGTTATAAGTGTTCAGATTTGGTTATTTAAGAAAGAACGCCTGACATCATTAAATTGAGTTAATTTGCTTTATTATCATTGATATCTTATCTTATCTTATCTTAATATCTTCTTACTAATATTATAAAGGCGAAAGTTTGTATGGATGTTTGTTACTCTTTCACGCAATAAATACTGAATGGATTATAATGGAACTTTACAATAATATAGCTCATACATCAGAATAGGCTATAAGCTATAATTTAGAGCTCTGGCATTATGAAATTTGTATACAATTATACGTTTATTGTCCAGACGAAAAGCAAAGCGCTGCTACGTAATTGTTTGACATGCGCTGTCATTTTGTTATTTGTTTAGGTTGCTATGGAGATCCCTTTGATAGTTAAGATTAACGGCGCGTGTTTGATTGTAAGGTTGAGGGGGGAGGGTGTGGAAGGGGTGTGTTGGGGGTGGGGGGTAGTGATGCGTGCGAAGCCGGGGGCAAAAGCTTGTATATACATAGATGAGACATTCAGCGAATAAATTGGTTCAACGGAACCGTAGGTTAGTACCCCAATTTCTCTATTAGTACCTACATAGATACAACAACAACAACCGTCGACCGTGGCTGGCATGTGACGTATCAAAGTAGGATGGAAAAGGATGAAACCATGGGCTTGAGTAAAAGGAAAGGACGGTCGGACGGCCGAGCCTTTCGACGCGGTGGCTTCAGTTAGAATTCACTTTCCCGAAGGCCTGTTCGAGCATGATTTGAACACGAATCTCGGAGAATTATGTACGGGATAGCGCCTCTATAGTGTATCTCTATGTTTATTATTAACTTTTTTTTTCTTTTTTCTTAACATTAAAATTTAAAAAAAATGCTAATTAATCATTATGGTCATTATATCCACAAGTAGAGTAATTCATTTATTTATTTTCCTTTATGTATTTATTTTATTTTCGCAAAATCAACAGTCTACAATAAGGTTGTTTATGCTTGTGCTATCTATATAACTGAGAAACTATTTAAAGAATTCCTTTTTACCAAAAACATTGTACGAACTAACAATTATTATATTTATATAAATATATATACATATTTCGACCAACATAATACGCATGTGCCAAGTGTAGTAGTGGAAAAACTTGTTTAAATTTTTATAACGAATATACTTTTGGCCTTGAAAATCTAAAAACGTATCTGTTAAAAACTGTTATAAAAGTTATGTTATGAATAAATAAAAAAAAAGTATTATTCATTTTTTTATTACTAACATGAATGTACATAGGTAGGTATATATTAAAGCAAATTTGGAATAAAAATAAAATCGATATTGAGTATTAGTTAAAAATGCTGGTAATCAGAATAATCGGTCTTTCTCATCGGAAAAACCCTGTACAGTTGCAAGTGTTCGATCGCAAGATCATCTTTCGATGAAATTTGAATTCGTAGCCACTGGTTCAGAGGCCGGTATTCGAATTTCTACCGATTTCTTGCAAACCTCCCAAACATTTGAAGTTTTTAAGCTCTTAAAAAAATATTTGTTATTTTTTAAGATAATATCTAGACATTAGTCGTGCCCAAATGCAAATTATATAAAATTCCCTCGATAGAAAAAAATCGCACAGTATGCTCGAAAAATGATTATAAACCCGTTTGTTTCAGTTATTTTACAAGTTATACGTATAAAAAAAATTCACAGCGATAATTATCGCGAGATTTTTGCTATATTTTAAACGAGTCGTGTTTTATTAAAGATTTTCATGATTTTTGCATCGATTTTATCGTTGTAAATGTTAGCGCGCTCTTCTAACATTCGTAATTTCATATCTCTCCGTCTTCTTCTTTTTGGGGCCGGGAACGGAGCCTTAATGGGCCTTGGTGCTGTATAGATCGATTATAAATTTAGAATCTAATAATGGGCAACCTAAAAATTAAAATTAATGACAATAATAAAAACATATTTGAAAACGTTAATAAAAACAGTTTGATAACAAATTATCTAGACACATCAATTTTAACATTTTTCCATCTCCGATAAAATTTAAAACAAAACTTTATTATTACCCGTCATCCGCTGATTTTATCAATAATGTATCGCAATAAAATACTAACTTTAAAATTCGAACAGACTACATTATCCATAGACAAGTTATAATCTGTTCCCGTTGGCAACACTGCACAGCGTTGACTTTATTATTTTGACGTTCAATTCACGAACCGGTAGGTAGGTACTTAATCACAGATCAGTTCAGCAGATGTGTTGTGGTTGCGCCGGCCGGCTTATTGCAATCTAGTTTGGCATTTTAATAAAATAGCCTGTTGTTATTCACATTAATATTGTGAGAGAGTTGTGCTTTGGTTCGTAAGTTATAGAATACGTTTTTGCCGTGTTTTGTGTTTGACATTTCAAAGAAACAATAGAAACGGAGTGCATAATAAAACTTATTTACGCGTCAGATTCGCGGTCAAGGTTATTGGTGTTGTTCAGGACAAAAACAAACGAACAATTAATTTTCTTGCATTCAGTTTAAATTTTTGTGTATTTTCAGGTTATATTTCAGTAATATTTTGTGTTTTATTCAGTGATTTACGAAGCAGGACAACTGAAAAACATAATGCCTAAAGGTAGGTTTTAAAAATATTTGCATTTATTTTTGTGTGAATTTTGTTGCAAGTAATTCAGTTTCTCAATTGTTTCAGGATAAGTTACTTACCAAATACTTACTTTTGTTTTTAATAATTTGATTTTATTTCTTCTACTTTTTTCTACATAACATTTCTTTATTAGGTATTATTGACATATTTAAAGTTTTAGGTCTATCGCAGGGGGGGTTCTATTTAACAAGAGAATTATTAATTTATTTTTTAATGCTTTGCGGATACTTTATAAATTTTAGTACGTTAGGTACTTTTATTTAGTTCCTACCCACACGCGAGATAAATTTGAACAAAATATTACATACTGGAACGATAACATAAAATTATCAAAACACTGTATTTTTGACAAAAAATGAATATATTTCTCATGGCAGTTGTTGAAGTAAGTTGGCCTTCCGGTGAATTTAACACATTCATATTCTATTATAAAAATAAATAAAACACTTTGTATTTTACCACGAATTTGTTTTGGTATATATCGACAGGTTTCGCTTACATCAAGCTTCTTTAGGATATAAATAATAATAACTGATTATTATTATTTATATCCTGAAGAAGCTTGATGTAAGCGAAACCGGTCGATTTATTACAAAATAAATTCGTGGTTAAATACAAAGTGTTTTATTTATTTTTATAATATAATGTCTAACCACAAAGTAATTGCTTCTTATGAAAAACAAAAAAAAAATCATATTCGTTTGGGAAAATAATCAAAATTTTAAGATTTTTTTTTTAGCTACAACAACGTCAGTAAAGTCGTATTTTTCAATCTTAGCACTCTAACTCACTGAAAACTCGCGGACCACCAATGCTGTGTGGAGGGTCTTTTTAGGGAAAGGAGGGAGAGGAAGTTCTGGGAAGGGAAAAGATATAAAGGGTGGGTAGGAATCTGGGGGTTAGTGTGTCTAGGAGTAACGGACATATGAATGAGGTTGGAGAGGTCAAAAGGGCTCACACAACCAGTCTCACGCAGTAGTGGGCCGACGCTTCCGCCGCCAACACCTAGGCAAACCTTGCAAATATAATCGATATAGAAGCAATAGGGAGTCAGTATTGACAGTGAACAAAAAATAAAAGTGATGACAATTTGAGAGAAAACTGGAATCGTCAATTTTCGTAAGACCGTTTCAGTCCTAGGCTCCAGACAGGCCAGTGAGATTGATAGACTATATAAAGAAATATTATATCTAGCTGGTTCCCAGCATGCGTTGTAATGCCATATTCAAATAAATACATTGTTTCTCCCTGAATCACCTTACCCGTGCGTCACCGTTCCCCTCCCGCGTCCCCTTCCTAGCTAGCTTTATACATTATAGTCAATATGTTATTCTGATGTATGAGCTAAATTATTGTAAAGTTTCATTAAATCAATTCAGTAGTTTTTTGCGTCACATTACTTATTTAATTAATTTCACGAGAATTAAAATAAAATTGGGCTTCCTTCCGGTATAGACACTTCTACAAAACATTTATATGGTTTTATAACTACAGTATGTATTCAGATAGGTCATAGATCACCTCAAGTGGTTCGTTACCTTTGATGACTGACTTAGAAGGAGTGCCTGGGTTTACGAGGCTAGATTTGTCTGGGTCTTGGCAGCAGTTACGCTTGCCTACCTACTGCGTGGCGGTTCGGATCGGGAGAGACCTTTTTGATCTCTCCAGATGAATTCATAAGTCCGTCTCTCCTGGACACACTGACTCCCAGATTCCTACCTTTTTCTTTCCTTTCCTTTAAAGACCCTCTACACAGCATCCCCAAAGTTGATATAGGCCCTGAGGGGAATTATTTTTCTCGGGACCCTCCTGCGGGGAGCTCATAATAAAAAATAAGTTAATACTTTCACCATTTTAAGTTGCATAATTTAATAATAGCCTATATCTTTACAAAATTAATGAGGTATTGCACCATCCTCCTGAGAACTTATCGATACGATAATGACTATTAATGAATAAATAAATAAATACTGGCAGTAGGAAAAAACTAGGAAAAAAATCAAAACTAATATATACATAGGTTCCAGTACCGAATAGTAAACTCAGACTTTTTAAGTAAATAAATCGTGTTTGATGGAGTATTTCCACTATCGAGGGATTCTGTTGAAAATGTACGGAATATTTAAAGATAATTTTTCTGATTTTAATCATCCTACTAAAAATGATTGTTTTTTATGTTTTAATTCAATATTATTGATTTAAAAAAACATCTAAAACTAACAAAATCAAAACGGCCCGTGGTTGGCAAATCGAATTGTGACGTCACAAGCGTCGCTCAGCTGGGCCAGCATAAATAAACACTGTCAGTGAGCGTCCACGCTCATGACGTCACACGATAGTCCCGCCCCAAAATATCGTTTTAGCGGTAATTCAAAAATGGGAAACTTTTACTCTCTATAGAAAATTTATTCGTCATCGTAAAAATAAACTAAAAATGTTATAATCATCGTAATTTTTTGTAAAAATTTTTAAGCAATAAAAAAACGTGGAAAAACCTCAATATTAAAAAAAAAATAAGTTATCGTATGAATAATCTGTGAGGAGGATGGTGAAATACCCCGTAAATCTAATGTAGAAAAATGTTCTTCGCACGTTCTTTGAATCATGTCTTGGCTTATTTGCAGGAGTGCATTTTTCGTACCTTTGCCATAAGAGTATTATTAAAAAATATGCTGGTTGGTTTTTGGTATTCTGCCAGCTTTACCAAGCGCACGCTGAATTCAGGATTTACGTGCTTTCAAAAATAATGCAGAGGCCATAGTACCGAAAGAACCAAAACCAAGCATATTTTAAAGAGATTCGTTTGTCCAAATAACAAAAAACCGGATGTATTTTTCTTTTGCTAGTCGGTTACAAAATTTTAAACTTTGCAAAATAATATTATGAACAAATTAAAACGATTAGTTTAGATAAGAATCATATTTTTATCTCTGATTTATCTAAAACACATCGCAATTATCTCTCGATTTATATCTGCCCTTTCCTCGGCAGATATTAATTATTACAAGGTTCTTTAAATATAAATGTGTTTATTACTTTGAATAACCTAGCTGGATAGCTACGACTGTTTACTATTCGGGGGTAGGTATATCTCTGCGCTCCCAGTTGTTATATCTGCCCTTTCCTCGGCAGATATTAATTATTACAAGGTTCTTTTAAATATAAATGTGTTTATTACTTTTAATAACCTAGCTGGATAGCTACGACTGTTTACTATTCGGGGGTAGGTATATCTCTGCGCTCCCACCTGGGGAGCTTGTAATGTCTATCTCTAGTACCACTTCTTGTACACTAACGCCATCTGGCGAGCTATGGCGCAAGCTAAATGCTTACCGCCATCTATCGTATTCTTTCCATATTAAATACCTATTTACTATACATTACACCCTCCCCGACCTAATCTCAAGCCCCTGGCTACAATAAATACAAGTCATGTTCTTTTACAAATGATTCTATACAATTGACAAAAATGGGATTTTAAATATTTCATTTTTACACGATTTTATACACTAAATTCAACCAAACAAAGTCATGATTTTAAATACTTCAACTTAAGTACTTCTGTTTCTCTGGGAGGGACCTCTATGAACGCCTTGAGCGGAGCCTCCCGTCCCAAGGTCTTGGTTGAGTAGTTTGCTCTCGATCATCCGCTGGTAATCTGAAATCAAGAGAACACCCCGTTAGCCCCTTCAACAAAGCTGAGGTCCCCAACTCGTCTGAAGCGCATTTCGTGACCTCAGACGCGGTGGGTGGGTTATCTTCTACACTCTCCTCTTCCCATTTCACAGATAAACTCCTTAACTGATCAATATGCCTCTTCCAAGTCAACGGAGTACCACAGATTCTAACGATATAAACTTTTTTACCCACTTTCTTTTCTACAATACCTCTAACCCAACAAACTTTATTCACCTGACGAAAGTCCTTGACTAGACATTTTTGTCCAACATTTAAATTCCTCATTTGTACTGTCACTGAATTAATTGTCTCCTGAGAAGTTATCCCAAGATCGAAACATTCCATAAAATCTCTACCCACAATTAATTCTGTTCCATTTATTACTACAATAAAATTAATATTTTTGTTCCTACCCTTGAATTTCACATCAAAAATCGCCTTTCCTACGATTTTTAAACGATTATTTCCATAACCTGAAATAATTCGCTTGTCTTGTGACAAAATGATTGAGCTAAAATGTCTTTTAAAAATACACTCTGGCATCACACATAAAGATGAACCTGAATCAATCATTGCCGTAAACTTCTTGCTATTAATTTCAATTTCAGCAGTGATAGGACTAATTGACGCAACTAAAACTTTAATATCCCTGTGATTTTCAAATATGGGATTTATAGGATTATTCTTGCAAAATTTCTGTAAATGCCCAACGCCCTTACATTTAAAACATTTCGCATTACGAAATTTACAATCAAACGATAGATGATCATTCCTTTTGCAAATAAAACACTGTTTTTTAACATTACCAGAGGGTGATTTAAAATTCGTACCTGAATTTGATCCTAACCTATATGCTGGTTTCCTGTTAAAACTACCTCGTCGCTCGTCTCGGTTCGTCGATCGTTCCCTACGCTGATCTCGCTTAAACCCATCGCTAATAACTCGCTTTTTTACCAGATTTACTTCTGATTTAACCGTATTAACACTATCCAAAGTTGACATATTAACTGCAAGTCCTTCTATTTCATTAAACGATAACTTTTGCCCTTCCACAAAAATTTTCTCTTTCGCGCGACCCGGTAACAACCCGATTGCAAACATGTCTATAAGATTTTTTTCAAGCCTCGTTTCAAATTGACAATACGTTGCTAAAGAACGAAGTCTTACCGCGAAATCTCTTACTGTCTCGCCTTCTTGTTGTCTCGCTAAAAAAAAATTCTCCCGTTCTTTAAAAACTAAACGATTTTTGTTACAATGTTTGTCGAGAAGCGCTAAAAGTTTATCAAAAGATAAGTCCGTTACTTTACTTGGAAAACACAGATTAATTAGTAAGGTTAACGTTTCTGATTCTAGGAGATTCAATAAAAAAGCCCGTTTTTTCTCACCAGACGCTTTGTCATCATGAATCACGAAAAATTGCTCTATCCGAAGTCGAAACAATTCCCAGTCTCCGGAGAGATGGCAAAACGGAGGTATTCTACCCGATTCCATAACTCCCAACAGATAGATCAGCAAAAAAAAAAAAACAATAACAAATAATCCCTCTCAAAGAAACAAAAGAACTTAACTCAGGAACTCTTCTTCCCTCTGGGTTGAATCCTTGTCCTCTGATTAATCCAATGGTTAGTCCTTGAAACGATTAATCCAATGATTAGTCCTTTACACGATTAATCCAATGATCCACAACCAGATCGCCTCCTTGCGGTATTTTTCTTCTTGTTCCTAGAACAAAAAATCTTCTTCCAGCCCGTAGCCACGGAAACAAATGCTCCTTAATCCCGAGCAGAATCACTTCCGATTCCTTTGCCAAAACTGCAAGTCACTTCCGCAGTGACTTAGTCCTCCGTGCCCAGCACAAATTATTATTCGCACTCGTAACTTCCACAATTATACTTTAACGGCTGCGCCAGTTGTTATATCTGCCCTTTCCTCGGCAGATATTAATTATTACAAGGTTCTTTAAATATAAATGTGTTTATTACTTTGAATAACCTAGCTGGATAGCTACGACTGTTTACTATTCGGGGGTAGGTATATCTCTGCGCTCCCAGTTGTTATATCTGCCCTTTCCTCGGCAGATATTAATTATTACAAGGTTCTTTTAAATATAAATGTGTTTATTACTTTTAATAACCTAGCTGGATAGCTACGACTGTTTACTATTCGGGGGTAGGTATATCTCTGCGCTCCCACCTGGGGAGCTTGTAATGTCTATCTCTAGTACCACTTCTTATACACTAACGCCATCTGGCGAGCTATGGCGCAAGCTAAATGCTTACCGCCATCTATCGTATTCTTTCCATATTAAATACCTATTTACTATACATTACAATAAAATACCATAATATTTTGTTTTATTTTCCGTGTACATTTGTTACTTAAATTTTATTTTTTCTGCTACCGGTATCGATATATCCGTGTTATGCTGTGTTGCGCAACATCCTTCTTTAGCCAACGTTTCGGACAGCGTTAAAGTGTCCATCATAAGGGCAGATGTGTTTAATACAGTGTAATTGTTAGTGGTGAAATGAGTGGTTATGTACTTAGAAACGATACCGTGTTGCCAGCTCCACTCCACTACGAGCTGGTACTTATTACAGTTTACAGTATGGTACTTAGTACAGAATCCACTGTCATCCAGTGATCGCTAGTCACCGGTAGAAAGTAACCGAAACAGTCAATGGCGTAGGAACTGGTTCCAAAATAGCCTATTCCTTGAATTCCTCGAGTTCCTTAGTACAGAAATGATTAGATTTTATTAGATACATGTAGTACGAGGGGTGATTTCGGGGAAGAGGAGAACGGTGAGAGGTATTATAACATGGGAACATTTGTCAATAAGGCCGATTTAAGCATCGGGCTGCACCTATCAAAAATGGGACAGTTTTTTTACGTTGGGAAAAAAACAATTTTTGTAATATTTTTTGGACGTCTGGTTCATGCAATCATCTGAAATACGATGTCATAGTATTATGTATAACGTATTTTAACCTTTTACGCGTTCATTTACGCATGATTGATGATTTGGTTTCGAAATAGATCAGTATGCCTGACAAACGTCGGAATTCAAAAATAGACTAGATTTTGAGAAAGGTCAATGATAAATAATGTCAAGAGTTCTCAGGAAAATCCTTTGGTGACGAGTCACGCGCTCCTCTTTCATCTCCTTTCCTATACCTTACCTATTTTCAAACCTTGCTTTATGAGAAATCGTATACCCATATTTTTAGTTTTAATGAATTAGGAATGACATAACCTAACTTTTTATTAAGACAATGGGGTTTATAATATATTGGATTGTTTGATTGCAACTGAGCAAAATTAAAAAAAAAAATCGTTAAAATATTTCGTCGCGCGTCGCTTAGATATTGATGTTACCAATGCCATTTTTTTTCAATAGCCCCACACAGGAAGAAAAACAATTTCCCTCGGGGCCTATGTCGTCTTTGGGATGCTGTTTTTAGGGAAAGGAGAGGAAGTTCTGGGAAGGAAAAAGGTATGAGGGGTGGTTATGAATCTGGGGGGTCGATGTGTTCAGGAGGGACGGACTTATGAATTCATTCCTCCCCCTGCGGTGCAAGGCGATGGGTCAAGAGAGCCGGCTAGAGAAATCAAATGGTCTTCCTCAACCAGTCTAATCTGATCCGGCCCATCACGCAGCAGGTGGAAAACGCATCTGCCGCCAAGACCTCACCCCATGAACCTTGCATTCATCTTATTCATTCGAAGATTGACGTCCTCCGTGGTCGAGGCGTAAACCGAAGGCCCGCATTTGATTGAATTGTGTTATTTCACAATTCAAACATTCAAAATAATATAAGGTATATTTGCGGCACCTTAAAAGAGTGGAAGATACTCTCAGTATCGTCCTGGTGTAAGACCACCATTCAGAATTAAAACGTGGCTTGAAATGGCTTTAACCGTGTCAACCAGATCTGAGTAGTCAGGAACTTTCCCACCGTCCTCTTCCCCATTTCCTTCCCCTCAGCTCTACCTTCGGCCTGACGATATACCTCAATTGGGGACACCATAGCTCCACTAGCTCCAGGCGTTTGAAAGCAGCTGGGACTCTTGTGCGGTATTAAAAAAAATTCAAATTACATAAATCTGGCGCCCTCAAAAACATTTTACACATAATTATAAAAATAATTTAATTTCCTTTGAAAATATTGTCATTCTACGTCCATTAATCTTTGAAAAATTTACTGTTTTTTTCGGTTGTAATAATTTATTTGACATCTGCATGGTTGACTGACTTCGTTATATTTTCGAACTTGATGAGCGTCATCCGCCACGTTCATCATTCTGATGCAATATTGTTTTTAAAAAAATGTTTGTCATCGACATTATCAATTACAGTCCGACAGATTTGTACTTATCTAAATAAATATTATGATTTGTCATAACTGAATGCCTCTGTAAATATTATGTTCGGTGTTATATTGATAACACACACAATGAGGTAACACAACCGTCTTATAGTTATACAAGAGCAAGATTGTATAATATATAAACAAAGAACAGAACAATTCCGAGAAGTGCTGTAAATAGCATTATTATTCAATTTGTATCATTTCTCCACTGTGCGTCATTTTTTTAGAACTTTATGCATTATTGATACTATTAGTAGCTATTGTTCGTTCCAGAATGCGATTTGTTCTATTTAATCATAATTAGTTCGTAATGCATGTTATTTTAGTTACACGGAGTTTCTCTTTTTCAAATATGCAAACAAAATATTATCCAACGGTTTCTTCAAGTAAGGTCCCAACCTTGAGAAATAATATGTATTCTGGCTGGTATCATATAAATGCATTGCTTTGCAAAGATTTGGAAGAAAGTGTTAAATATTTAAATTGTTTTATTTTTAAGTAGGTATTAGTACGTTTCAAATAGGACCCTCAAATAGCACCTATAAACTATTTATGGCAGCCCCAAGGGAAAGTTTTTGCTGTCGGTCTTTTATGGCCCAACCTAAGAGGAACTTTAATTATAGTAATATTTGCAATATTTGTCTGTCCTTAAGTGTTTTAGATTTAGTTTTATTGGTGGCCCTTTTCGGCGACTTTTGAGCAATTGTTTTATTGCTAGATTTTAAAATCCAGTTGTGGGAACCGCTGAAATATTCTGTTCCCACAGTTAATGTACCATATTAATTATTTGTATTTGTATGTTTTTCTTTAAATATGGTGACGTGTTCAAGAGAGAGTTAGTATTGTTATTACGGTGGAACTGGAAGGTACACGAGGTGTATCTTCAACTGAGCAGAGGGAAAATAGGCCCTTTGCGTCAGTATCGTTGTTAAGATTGAACTGGGAGGTACATGTTGTACCTACAGTTCAGTATTGTAAAAAAACTGATAAAGATATCGAAGTAGAGACTTCGATATTTGTCAGTGTGGTGTGATCGTGGAGATCAACCGATCAAAGGGTAAATAGACCCTTTTGTAATAATTGTATTTTTATTGCATTTAATAAATCGTGTTAAAGAAGAAGAAGAAGTGTTTTCCTGCAAACTCCATTCTGTTGTGCTCTCGTACCAAGATAGATAAGAAACAGCTATTATAAGTACATAAAACAAGGATGATATATCTGTACCCGAGAAGCATACGGATGCAAGTCCAAAAAGGTAAATGTTCAGGAGAGCCAAAAAACTATTTTTTCTCTAACTATGGTCTCATAACTTCTTCGGATATCCATGCTGATAGATGTATTATTTTATTTTATATGTAAAGCCTTTAAAAATATTGTTGTATTAAAAAAAACGCTGACTTGAGTCAAACAAAAACACGGACTTGAGTCCTTCTGCTTCTAAATGAAGTAGCATATTTTGTTATAACATGTGGTGTATTATGAAAGGATCAATGTTTAAAAATTGTTTACTTCCATATAAAGCGTAGTAATGTATAATTTGAGTCATAATAAGTACTACATAATACGTAGGATTTGAGTCATAATACTCAAAATGCAACACAATCATAAAGATGGAAGTCCATGGTGCATGATTCTGCTGTTGTTGCATCATGGTAGTTGCATCCGTATGCTTTTTTAAAAATCCTATTTTGTCTTAATGATGATAGGACCTGTATCTTTCTGCATCTGATAAACATGATTATTTACTTCAAGTCTGCATCAAAAACTCATTTCTTCAAATTTTAGACTTGCATCCGTATGCTTCTCGGGTACAGATATATATAAATACATATATATTTTTTTAACATTAGCTCCACACAGGAAATGGAGGAAAATCATTCCCCTCAGGGCCTATGTCATCTTTGAAGATGCTGTGTGGATGGCTTTTTTAGGAAAGAAAGAAGAGGAAGTTCTGGGAAGGAAATTTTTTTGAAGGGGTAGGAAGGAATCGGGGGGGTCAGTGTATCCAGGAGTGACGTATGTATGAATCTACCCCTCTCACTGCGGTGCATGGCGATGGCGATGGTCAATAGAGTCCGGCTGGAGAGGTAAAAAGGTCTCCGTCAACTAGTGTCTCCCGATCCGTCCTGCCACGCAACTGGTGGGTAGACGTACCCGCTGCCAAGATTCGGACAAACCTCACCCGGGTTTCCCTGCCAAGTAACCAAACATGGGGAACTACTTGGGGTGACCTATGGTTGGTGACATATGGATTTTGGTTATCGACCACTTTTTCAACGCCCCGGGTTTCTGCACAAATAACTTTTCTTCCTTGTGTCGTTTATTTAACAATAATACATTATTTTGCAATTTATTTGATTAAAGAAATAATAGCAAAATTAATGCCGCGTAAGTGATTTAACTTGGAGTCTTGGAGGCTTGTTTTATAGAATTTGAACAATTCATCAAATGTCGTTGATATTCAAGTTTTATAAAATTCCTATTCAAGTTTTGTTACTAACCAAGTACTGTAAAAAAATCGGCCGACGATGAAATACTCCAATAGAGCTATCACAAAACTTGAATTTTAACTTTGAAATTTGATAAATTGTTCTTATTCCGTGAAACCACCCGTCCCTAATGTTTTCAAGGTTAACTAACTGTAACGATCCAGATTTTTTTGTTGAACACGCTCTTTTACGCAACCCTCCACACAGCATCTCAGATGACATAGGCCCTGAGGGAAATTATTTTCCTCAGGGCCTGCTGTGTAGAGATAATGTAAAAAATACATATTCATAAGAAATATATCGTCATGATATGATACAACTCAAGCAATTGATTCTGTCTTCTGCGATCACATGTTCTACATATCCAAAACCATTTCTAAATCTTGTTCATTGCACTCAAATCGATTTCGCAGTGTTTTTAAATATCCCCATTCCTCTTTTTTTTTACTCGAGGGTTTCCTTTCAATCAATAACATCTTACCCACAAAGTTAAGGTAAACTAGTACTTACCTTATAACGACCATTTTAAATGCAATTGCATTTACACGAAATCGCTTACAGACAATCTCGTGCGATTTAATTCCTGCTCCGTTTTTGTCAAAGCTTACAACCACCATACATTTATTAGGTATGCATTTTAATTCCCCAGTTTTTTTTCTCAAGGACCGCTTTGCCCATGCAAGTCGCTGTGACTGCAGTTTCGAGACCCACTAAGACATAGCCCAGATTCCTTGCGAGATAGCTGACCTAGTTCACGGTCCATTATCACGAAGGCACTGTTTTCTAAACGCCAGTATCTCCTGTTATAAATATACCTGTGTGCCCGGTTGTGATACAATATTTTTTGCTAATTGTGAAGTTTGGTATTATTTACAATCAAACACTATTTGTTCTGTGGGGGTACTTGTTAATAATTATAGGTTTTTGACGCAAACTGCTTTATTATGAGTTAACGTATTTACAATAATAATTGTACTACTGGTCGCACGACCTGTCTATACTGCCTGCTAATTTAATCTGATCGGTAGGTTGGTGAAAGCCACTGCCTTACCGGGCACCCCTCCTGGCATCTATCGGCAACTGATAGGAGCTCTTTCAATACACTACACTTATCATGTATGATATGATGTGATGGCATTTTATGAAAAGCTTTCAGTGTGATGTTGGGATGGCAGAATAAAAGTCAACATGACTGTAATTAACACAAATTATTATATCAGATACCAGGTGATGACGAAGATATTCTGGACACTATTTCACCATATTATAAATACCGCCATTATTAAATCTTATGATTTAATGATGATCTCATGCAAGACGCTAGTCGGACGTTCGTGATTCTAATAAAATGCTGTATTCCGATCAAATACAAACGTAAATACAGTAGTTCTAATAATTATTACTGATAAAAACTTGATGTGAAATGACACATCGAAAACACTGCTGTTTATATAACTATCTAACCACAAGTTTTTTTTAACAATAGCTCCACACGGGAGGCTCGGAGAAGAATGTCCCTCAGAGCTTATGTCATTATTGGGGATGCTGTATGGAGGGTCTTTTTAGGGAAAGGAAGGAGAGGAAGTTTTAATCATGAATCTGGGGGTCAATGTATGCAAGAGTGACAGACGTATGAATCCATCCCTCCCACTGCGATGCAAGGTGATTGGCTGAGAGAGTTTAGGTTAGGTCTCCCTCAACCAGATTCTCCCGATCCGGCCCCCCATTCGCCACCAAGTCGTGGACAAACCTCTACCTACGAACCCGAGCAACTCTGCTTAGTCACCAAACGTGGCGGACTACTTAGGGTGGCCAATGGCAAGGGTGTTGGTTATACAATAAATGGTTTCGGGGGTGGCGGTACGCAATTCTGCCTTGCAAATTGAAACAAGTAAGTTGCAACAATTCAAATAAAAATATGTAAGCATTCTATTTTAGGCTCCCACATTATTGCAGCGTTCCACCGGGTTGCTGATACATTTGTTATAGTTGATATATTGTACTTAATGCACACACCATATCATCCAAAAAATGCTTTTTTAATTCAGTCCATTTCGATCGAGCGTCCTTTTCAAAGATATGAGGTCGACCACCCCTTGTCAATAATCCAAGTCAAAAAAAGTCTCCATTTAAGATTAATTATAATTATTATAAATAAAAATTATAAATAAAAATTAAAAATGCATGCATGAGGCTCATCGTTACAAAAATATACCACCCAGACAACATTTACAATGAACTTGACACCCACGAGATAAAAATATTTGAAAATAATATTGTACTAACACTTATTGCGATTGTGCTAATAGATATTATGATGTTATATAAATATTTTCCCTCGGTTAATGTAAAGTCTGCAGAAATGACACGACTATCTACTTGACCTTTTTATCTTCTAAAAATGTTAGTACCCATTTAATTTAATTTAAAAACTGTGGCTTGACAACACAGATAATGAGCGTATTCCAATATGTCCAGTTGTTGGGCAAACATAATAAACTCTCTAAATATCATAATCTTAAATTTAGAAGGACGAGATAACCTTCCAAAATTATATTCACCTACGAAACTGGCATCGAACTAATAAAACAATATATTTTTTTATTTTTCTAAAAGATTTCGTAAATATATATCAGGTAATATTTTTCATGTTCGAATACACGTAAACAGGTAAGATTTCGATAATGCCTAAAATAAAAATAATGTTTTGTTGTTTTTCATGTCTGTGGTGGTGCAATCGTTTATATTTGGGATAATGTTTATGGATTACAGAAGATGATAGAAGATGGAGAGATATGTAATTACGAGTGTTTGAGAGAGCGCGCTAATATTTAAAACGATAAAATGAAAGCGAAAATTGTGAAAATGTTGAATATAACACGACTCGTTTAAAATAGAGCAAAAATCTCGGGGGGAACATCTAAAATAGCATTTAAAGAAACCCCTTTGATTTATTTTATCCATATAACTTCTAAGATAGGTGAAATGAACGTGTTTATAATAATTTTCGAAATATACTTTGCGATTTTTTCTGTCGAGGGGATTTCATATAATTTGCGTTTCGGCGTAAAACACGTCTAGATATTATCTTAAAAAATAACATATATTTTTCAAGAGCTTAAAAACTTCAAATGTATAAGGGAGGTTTCTAAGAAATCGGTAGAAATTCATCAATATATAAATCAATATGTTACAATACATTACAAAATGAAACTTTGTCTGTCAAACTGGGAAGGATACCCGTTTTAGGACAGCCAAATTGTATATTTAGTTCATAATAACAAGGGAATTGTTTCTTTCAAGATATCACAGGAATGAGCCTCTGTCAAGACAACTTTTGAGAACATTATAATTTGTTTTCTGAACGAAACCTTTGTTTCTATACGTATGTCTTTGAAAGAATCGCAAAGATGTGTTTTTTTCAAGGTCATTTTGAAGATCATTAATACTTGCATTCAGAGTGAATGAGTGGTTTCTTTAGTGATATCACAAGTAGGAGATTCTTTCAAAGTCATTTTAGAGAACATTTACAATTGTATAATTAGGATTTACATATATGATATAAATTCTCAGTGTATTTATGGCTTTAATAAAGTACTACAAATTTTAAAATTTCTTAAGTAGTAGAATTTACACATTTATAAACCCAAATATGACAAATGAAATTTTCAGGCTCGTTTTGGAGAACATTAATTTATTTGGTTGTTTATTTATTTATTTTATTTTACGCCCAGAGGGCTTTTATATAAATAATAATAAAGGCAGTGCATCCAAAATGTAAAAAAAACACTAGGACAGTTAAGTCATAAATATCTCGGAGTAAAATTTTTTAATTCACTTCCTGAAAAAATCAGAAACATGAAAAGTAATATCAAAAAATTTAAAACTCACCTTAAAAATTATACCGAAAATTTGAACTGAATATAAAAAATAAAACAATAAAACCAATATAATAACACCCCCATACACACAAGCCCTGCTTTTTATGGGGATAAATCAAATATGTACACATATTATGTAATTAATTATTATATTGAATTTATTGTAATTTATGTATCTGCTCTGAATAAAATAAAAATAAAAATCTTTACCATGAGAAAAAAAAATAGAACAAATAAAGTTACGATGGAAATAAAAGCACTTAAATGAAATAAAAATATGACTAACAAAAATTTTAAGTACAGTGAGATATATACTATCAATAAGTTACGATAAGAAAGAATACATACATAATTTAAAAATACATACAACTCATCAAGTTCTGTTAAGGTTCTGTTGAAGTTCTGTTATTATATCATTATTAGGCAGTTGTTAAACTTTTAAATTTATTGAACTGTTTAAATTCTGAGAAACTTGTCCTTAGTATTTTTTACATTGGCAATGTTTGCCTTAATCACTCAGGCTAATTTGTTAATATAAAACCTTGGAACACAAATGAAATTTAATTTCTCTCACCGGAATTTGGCCCCATGACCTCAGGATTTGTATTTCACCCACCACGGAGGTCGTCAAGTGCCAATTCTTCCATCCTCAAAATATACCCCAATAACTTTTGTGGGATCGTTATTGGATAACGAACGTTATCTCCTGTCAGATTTGTGTGAATTTTACATATTTACTGTCACATATTTTAGTTTAGATCGATTTAAACATGAATTCCTGCAAATATGCATAATTATTAATTAATGTAATATACGTTGTACAGGCAGAGGACAGGAGATCGCTTTCTTATGTAATAACGATCCCACAAAAAATACGGAATCGCTCGGCAGGGTTCCGCTGATTTTGCATATGTGGGTATTTACTTACGACCTAACCTAAAAAAATCGTTTACGTTTTATGTAGCCACGTTAAATGTCTTATTATTAATGTTTTACAAAGAACTTAACATTTATCACATGAAACATTTTCTGCTGGAATTATAAAAACCATTAAAATGGACAAATTGTGGTTATAATAATAATGAATTAAAAACGCGATAAATCAAATAAAAGTATCCTTTAAACTCTTGTGCCCCTGTAATGTTGCTTTTAATTTACACCGCAAAACCGTTTTGGACATTAAGTTGTTTTAATATTCCGCTAGATGGCGTCTCGCAACTTTTATCGCGTCCATGAAATACCAATTTAAAGGCTGTATCTAAACGCTCGGAAGTTCAACTGGCGACACTTACTTTCAATGTAATCTGAGGAAGCCTCGCGGAAAACTTTTAAAAATAAAAATAACATTTGTCGGAGTTCTTGATATTGCGAAAGATTAAAAGAAAATGTTAGCTGAGAGATTTTTTCCCGCCTTTGAAATGCTTCCGTCTATATTTCTTACTTATTGGTTGTAAAAATTACGAAACATATTATTGGAATTAAGGGTAGGGTTTGGAAAACATCGCTCGCATTATCAGTAGCATCCGCATCTAGTAGCAGCAATACTAGAAAATTATATAGGGGTAGTTAGAAAAATGTGTAAAGTTACTAGTGATTAAACTTTTTTTACTGTAATCTTACAAATTCTATAAGTTATACATGCTGCAACTTTAGTTAAAACGTTGAAAAAGGCCTTCGCGATTATCTCTCCTGAACCTGTTGTAAACGTTTTTAACAAAAATCCTTCCGTAATCTCAGAGTAAACATTATGTTAAAACACGCTATTAAATTTAAAGCACTTCAGTGTTTCTAGATTTTTATTGTAATTCGCCTAAACTTTCTGAATTTTTCAACTATCCTCCGCCATACAAAAATGTATGGCGGAATAATGCGCCGCGCGATGCCGCCAAATGTCTATTGAATTTCACAGAATGCATTCAGTTGTGAGAAAGCGGTCACGGCGGGAGCACGCATATTTTTTTCGCGGCAATTTTGTTCGCTGTGTCTTTGATTTTTGAAGGAATCATTGAGGAGATAGGTGTTACAGAAACCGGGTAAGTTGAAATAAAATATATTTATTATTATCTAATAAATTATTTTTAACTTGATTTACAGTTTTACAGATTTTATTTATTATTATTTTTTTAAACTTCAGGTACCTTCAAAATGGGTAAAAATAAAGGAAGCCTTGCTTACCGTGCCATAAAAATAGACCCACCCACTGGAAGAAAAGGAGAATAAGGTAATAATGTCAACATTTAAATTTTTTACTGATTTCTATCAAAGGTAGTTTGAAGGTGGACTGAAGTCATTTTGCATTTTGACATCTAAAAATTTCGGCATCCATCTTGAATTTCTCTAGTTATCTACCGATTTGGTTCAATATCAGAATTCTGGCGTTTAGAAGTGCACTGAACTCGAATCTAATGTCAAAATGCAAAATTTCGGCATCCATCTTGAATTTCTCGTGTTCTCTACCTATTTGGTTCAAAATCAGGATAAGGGCGTTTGGAGGTGCACTGAACTCGGATCTAATGTCAAAATGCAACATTTCGGCATCCATCTTAAATTTCTCTAGTTATCTACCTATTTGGTTAAAAATCAGGATTAGGGCGTTTGGACGTGCACTGAACTCGGATCTAATGTCAAAATGGAAAATTTCGGCATCCATCTTGAATTTCTCTAGTTATCTACCGATTTGGTTCAATATCAGGATTCGGGCGTTTGGAAGTGCACTGAACTCGGATCTAATGTCAAAATGGAAAATTTCGGCATCCATCTTGAATTTCTCTAGTTATCTACCGATTTGGTTCAATATCAGGATTCGGGCGTTTGAGAAACGCGGAGATCCGCAAAGAATGCAAGGCTGATGTAAGCGTAATGAGTAAGATCAAGAAAGGAACGCTCCGATGGTTCGGGCATGTAGAGAGAATGAACGAGGAAAGGAGTGTAAGGAGAATATATGACGCAAATGTGAATGGTAGAAGAAGTCGGGGACGCCCGAGAAAGACATGGCACGACCAAGTGAATCAGATACTTGAGTCGGGCCATGTCAGGAGTCAGAATAATAGAAGAGCATGTATGAGACGGTGTATGAATGTGAACGAGGCAAGGAGTGTGTGTCAAGACCGAGTTGTTTGGCGGTCCGTCCTCTCTGCCTACCCCTGCGGGGAAACGGCGTGATGGTTAGTTAGTTAGTTAGTGGAAGTGCACTGAACTCGGATCTAATGTCGAAATGCAAAATTTCGGCATCCATCTTGAATATCCTAAGTACTTTGACGATTTGGTTCAAAATCAGGTTTAAGGAGTTTGAGGTTCACCGAACTCGAATTTAATGTCAAAATGCACAATTTCGACGACCATTTTGAGTTCTCTACCGATTCCGTTCAAATAGTCACTAAGTTTTATTGAAAACAACGACTGTCAGATCCATTGATAAATCTAATGAATTTCGATGTTGGGTAAATTCTGGGTTGTATTATTACAAATAAATTCATTTTAAATGTTTTTTTAGGAAAGTATTGGCTACAATTGAAAACAAACCATATATGAACCAGAAATTTTTTCCACATCAAAACACCATGAGATTCTATGTCACATTGAGTCAAAAACAAAGACGTCTGTAAAGGTCCAGGGGCTAAAAAAAGTCTATGTATCCTTGCCCTTGCATAATATGATTTATAGTCTGTCGATCTGTATCAATTATGTTGCAAATAAATTAATTTTTTTATAAAGCAAGTGTATTTTTATTCCGTATTTTATCTAAATGCTGACCAGTTGTGCCTGAATCTAACCGAAATACACAGTAGATCGAGCGGCTGGCTCGCGGCTCGCGGCGGCCGAGCTTGTTTGCAACTACCAAAAATACCTAACTGCAGTGAATGGGCAGTTTGACCCAGGCGCAAATGTCTCTATGAGCTATCCACGCTATTCCACAATATGATTCTTAGTATGTTAAGCTGTATCCATTATAGTAGAAACTAAATTTTAATTTTATAAGGCAAGTATATTTTTATTTCGTAAGTCCGTAGTGTCTAGTATACCCACATCTCCTCTAGTCAGACGCAGGCGGCCAGCTGCGGCCAGCTGCGGCCGTGTTTGTCTACAAGTACAAGAAATACCTAACTGCAGCGTTAGCGCGGTTTGATACCTGGCCCTTAAAGGAAACTGGGAGATATTCTCATGGTTATGCAACACTAAGGTTGGGTTGTTTCGCAGAAATTCAAAAGTGACATTATCATCAATGACTATTCAGCGCCATTTTTTGAAGTTAAAGCTTCTTTAGCATCTTTGTGATTTGAAACTCGATGAAACGAAAACGAGCGACACTAAAATGAGGCAAACATATAGGATTTAGCCTGCGAGAGAATGAGATAGCAATTTTGGACACGTTTTTAGATTTTCACGGCCAAAAGTATTTTTGTTATTTATTTTTGTGGTGTTATTATGCCGTGTTGCGCTACCTCCTTCTTTAGCCAACGTTTCGGACAGCGTTGCAATGTCCGTCATCAGGGCAGATCCGGCAGATCCGGCAGATCAGACACATCTGTCGGATCTGCCGGATCTGCCCTGCAACGCTGTCCGAAACGTTGGCTAAAGAAGGAGCTAGCGCAACACGGCTAACACCCGAAAAACAAATAACGAAAATAAAATATTTATTTATTTCACGGACACTCGCTTCCAAAATAATACGATAAATCCACGGTCCCACGAAGGTCTCCTTTTGTCTAGGTCTAGTGGTATAAAGCGCCTGACGAACCTTAGCGGCCAGACATTCAGCGGATCAAGGGTCGAATCCTACAAAACAAAAGAAAATAAAAATATTTTTGTAAATTCAATATCCAATCTTCAAACCACTCCAAAATTAACAGGCAAAAGAAAGCGACTTCTAGCGTCTCCGAAGAAGAAACCACAAATACTAATAAGATGATCAAATGTATAGTAAAAGGTGCACTGGAATTCAACGACAAAAATATAAAAAAAAAACATCCTTCACAGTGATAAAAGCTTCGTAGTCTATTATTATTTTTTTCAAAGTTGATAATTTCACATTAAATGACGATTTTAAGTTCGTTTCAGCTTTTGAAGAAATTGTGATCAGAAGAAGTGGATAACTATCATGTTGTTAAGATTGTCAGCTTATTACCATTTGGTAAAAAGCTGGAACGCACCCATATGTCAAAAGAAACAAAATGGCGGTGAATGGCCATTGATGACAATGTTACATTTGGATTTCTGCACAACAACTGGGCCTTTTTTTCTCGGAAAAGAAATATTTCGATTAAACTAAGTTAGTGCGACAGGGGTAGGAGTTTTTTATGTGAATACCTCACAAGAGTCCCATCTGCTCTCGCCTGGAATCAGTGAGACTATGGCATCCCAAATTGGTTGTGAGGCTGAAGGTAAATTGGGAGGGGAAGAAGATGCGGAGGAGGAAGGTTAGGAAGAACCTGGCTATTCAGATTTAGTCTTAAGCCATTTAAAGCGACGTTTCAATTCTGAATGGTGGTCTTACACCTGGACGTTTCTGAGAGTACTCGTATCTACCACTCTGAAACGTGCCGCAAATACACTATATATTATTTTTAATTAATTCATTGTGAAACAACACAAATTAATCAAGTAAAATTTATTTGCCCACGCCGGGATTCGATCACGCGACCTTCGGATTACGAGTCGAGAGTCTTACCCCTTGTCCATGGAGGCCGTTAATGGATTCCTTCAGGGGTGGAACCAGTAAGGCTAACGGTCGCAAGTGACTATTATTATTAGTTTAATAAAAAAATATAGATAAATACACAAATATTTATGTTCTTTGATTCGAGAAATTCCTGTTTTTAAATGACCAACTTCCACGCACGAAACAAATATATACCCATTTGGTTTTTAAAATAAACTTACTTAAATTTCCACGTTGTCTCCATTACATATATAGTATACCCCAAAATGGCCAAAAATAACAAATATTTACCTATTGATTCCCATTTAATAAGTCCACAGTATGTTTTTACGACCGGACCCAAAAAAGTATCTCCTTTAAATTATCATTTTATTATTCCAGTTCCGAAATTCGGACAATTTCGAATCCTTTTCACGATTCGCGCCATTTTCGTTTGTCGAATTTAAATAATTAATTGAACAATATTCCGACATTAAAAAGCAAACCCGAATCTGATAAATATTCAACGGGTGCGAAGCGATGAAAAATGAATCTTGAAACAACCCTCGATAGCAGAAATCAAATCTGTAATATTCGTGTCACGCGCCAAGTGTTTTTCACCCAACGGCAAAAATTAGATCAAGCCTAGAATGCCACAATTGAATGGAAATTTAGATGAGAGTGTCTTGCTTTTATTGTATATGATACGGGGATGATCTTATTATGAATTCAGGCCGTGATCTCTGAAAATATTACAACCCTTTGCAGTATCGAATAGCAATGAATCAACAAACAAGAATTTTATTGAATCATATTTCATACAATATTCTTCGTCGTAATTTGCTGCCATTCAGCGTTTGAAGGAACCGCCTCGCCGTGTTTTTCCGCACAGGGTGACCGTATACTTTCTGTAAAACATGTACAGCGTCCTTCAGGACATCCGTTATCTTGCGATATTCTTGAAAAACAGCAACAAATAATAATAATAATAAAACACATTTATTTTCCAATAGATTTTTACAAATTTAAACATCTGGTTTGTTTTTTTAACAAATGGGTCTATGCTTAGCTATACGTTTCGAATTTCTCCCGGAATGCAGCTGGTTTTCAGCCGTTCCCCTAATTAATGTTGTAATTTTATAAACCTCTGATCACCGTACTTTAACGGTGTACGCACGTTAATTTTTTGTTGCTCATAAATTTATTTCATTTATGTACTTTTTTAGCTCTAACTTATTAACATATCGTAACTTCCATAATATTTTTTTTACTCATATTAAAGTTAGACTACCTTTATTTATTTATGTAAAGAAGCCCTCTGGGCGTAAAATAAAATAAATAAATAAAAGATATAATATGGAATGAATAATTAAAATGAATTTATAATTAAATCATATATATCAAAATTCAAATTAAATTTGGTATTGTTAAAATTCAAAATGAATAATATAATCACAAACACAAATAAGTATTCCTTTCATTGCAAATTTTATCAATTATTAATATGTTGTGCGGTTGACTGTGCAGTCAGCAACCATTCCCCGTAGAGCTTCTTATAGCACTGCAACGACGTCGATATTCGGATAGGTAGTGGTACTTCATTCCAAATTTTTAATGATGAATAGCTGAAATTACCCTTAAATATAGCAGTTTTATGTCTGGGGAGAACTAATTGCTGCTAATTAAAGACACCTACTTCCCATACAGCTTGAGACTTTTGTAGATGGGTCATCGACATTACGTTATTTAATTACCGAAGAAAGCAAACACGTTGCAGCTTCACATTATACAAATGAAAAAGTTCTTTTCGTGATTAAACTCATACCTGCGCCGGGCCAGGACCTCTGGCCGACGGAGCTGCCTACCAAAATCATTTGGGCCAGAATATGTGGCCTACGGAGTGGAAAAGGTTAAAGCCACCTTATTTTATTTATACACGTCGGTCAGTTTCGGTTGATCTCAACCATCATCAGGACAATAAACATACAAACTAAATAATTACAGTACAGAGGAAGATCATAAGGTAAACAAAAGGGAAAGAGAAAGCATATAAAAGAGGGAAAGACTATCAGAGACTGGTTAATGGAGTGGTAGGTAAAGTGATGGTGAAGGGTGGAGGTTTTCACAGGGAGAAGCGGAAACAATTTTAAAATAGGACTGTTGGTTAATTCTCTTTGATTAAAATTTGTAATTTTTTTACATGATTTTAATATTTCTAAATTATTAAGGCTTATTCATTTTATATTTTTTTGTGTTACTATTTAGTTATGTACATAATTCTAGCACATTATTTAGTTATGGAAAAAGGTTCTTCAAAGTCCTTTTTTCGGGTGGTTACAAACTTAGGTAATGTTGGTAGTTTTTAACATGTTCAAACATTTTATTTTGGCTTCCATATCTCCAGTTTACCCTGTAGACGTTTATTAAATTTAATGTATTATTGGAAAGAGTTTTCTTTTCATAAACAGGCTGTTTTATATGAAAGAAGTCTTACAAGGAAAATACGTGCAGAGAATATTAAAGTCTACTGTCAACATCAGTTTCAACGGTTTCTGGAACTTTCTGCGTTAATTATTTTTACAACTTTGGAAACTATTTTATCTTTTTACGCTCATTTTTTTGACAACTTAATGCAAAAACAAGTAATTTTTCAATTTTACTATTCGGTTCATGACTCTTTTCAAAGTTGACTAACATTGCTTTTTATGAAAACTGGAACTTTTGTTTAGGTACTTGAATCAAACATATGAACCGGCTTCGTTACAAACCATGCTAGTAAGTATATCGTAAAGTAAAAGTGCAGATAATTAGGCTTATAAACTATAAAATAATAAATTTTAAAAAAAACGTAGTGTAACTCACTCAAAATGACGCAGTGTAACTCACTACAGAACTTGAGTTTTTTTAATGTCAGTTTTTCAATTTCACACCTGATCCGCCAGTTTGTAGGTTAAGAAGTCGCCAAGAAGAGAAGTTATTGATTTATTTTTTAAGGTTATTTTTTAAGGCTACGTTCAATTATCAAATCAATAACACGAAATTATATAAAGTTGTAAATTATAAGGGTTAAAGGTGGTTAATGAAAGCTAAGACAAAGGCAGAGATAAACATAAGAAAATAATGAAAAAATGAGAACTCAAGTCAAAGCCAGAAGTCAAAATATTTAAAATGTTTCTTCACTTGTTTAGTGACCGACAAAAACTATTTAGACTTAATCAAGGTTTTTGACTTGTCTACACATTCTGGACAATGAGGAATAAAATCCATAATTCGTTGAGTGTTGATTGAGGAAGAGCAGTTAGATATTTCTGAGTCTACGGGAATGTATTTAAAAAGGGGTGAGTTGTAGTAATGTAGGTGAATCAATAATACAATTATGATTTAGATAGAAAACAAAGCAAATGAATATCTTTTAGATCTAGATAAGAAGGCAGTTAAGGAATAACCCTCTACTTGCTCTCTGAAAAAGCTGCATTAGTGATGTTAATAGTTTGATAGCATTATCCGTATGAATGGTACAAATGGTTCGAGAAGCCTTCAATACTAAGTTCTGTGTTAAATTCAAACTAAAAAACTATCAAACAAAAAACTGACAAACTGTCTTCCCTGTTAAATTCAAACCAAAATCTCGAAAATATGTTTATGTTGGTATTGCTGGTAGATGACACTTTATTTTCTTACGCCAACCATTATCGCCAACCTTTTTCCAAATTAAAGGACGTATTCAATAAAACCGTTCTGTGGTATTCTTCTTTTCCATGTTTTGTTCCATTCCCTTATCGAAGGTTGGCTATAATCTGGATAATCTTCACCCTCCAGGCTGTAGCTCCGAATAACTCTAGCCTAGAAGTGCATAGTTTAGTTCTAGTATCAAAAAGGCTACCGGCAGCCACTGCTTTCAACTAAAAAGCTTTGTATCTGTCCTGCGGTGACACTAAACAAATGTACAGACAATCTAGATAAAGGAACACGCTGTGTAAGTACTGCAAGTGTGTAAGGAGGTACCCACGGTGGAAAAGTTAAACGAAACGACCCGGCTAAGTATACATTTCCCGTACAATATATTATTAACGAAGACCCCTGTGAATTGCTAATAACAGGGGATGAAAGATCGGTGAGGGATTTGTAATTATCACCAGATAAATTGTTTAATTAATAACTGCCCCAAATAAGCTGAACTACATTCATAGTCGTGCGGTGATGATCCTCGACTGCGAATCCAGAGGTCACGTAACCAAATTATGCGTTAATATTTTTTTATGTTCACTTATTTGAATATATTTTAGGGGATATACTCATCAATGTAATCCATACTAATATTTTAAATGCGAAAGTGCGTGTGTTTGTTTGTTACGCTTTCACGCCTAAACCACTAAACCGATTTTAAAAATTCTTTCACCAATAAAAAGTTACATTATCAGCGAGTAAAATAGGCTGTATATAATGGTAAGCTCAGGCGTTATGACATTTGTATAAATGAAAATGTGTATTTCATATATTTTAGCGGAAGGGAGGAAAGGCAGTGGGAAGGTGGGGTTTGCAGACGGGAAAAAAACAAGGAAGGGGGAAGAAGGGGAAGGTAAAAGAGAACGGGGACGCACGGGATAGGACCTGCAGGGAGAATCAATTTCTTTGAATGGCATTGCAACGCATGCCGGGTACCAGCTAGTATTTAATAATTGAAGAAGATGATAATGCTAATAAATCTAAACGAAACATGTAACAGAACAAGAAAAGGGAAACAAAAAGGTTGCAACTGGAAATCGAACCCAGGATCTCAACACTTTTAACTGTTAAGCTGACTCAGGTCTCAATGGCTTAGTGGTTAAAAGTGTTGTCCCGGCAAGACAGATATTGTAGGTTCGATCTTTGTTGTCTTGTTCTAGAATATAATTAGTATTCTTTTCATCTTTATGGTTATTCTTTTAATACTTTATGCTATTTCACATTCAATTACTATAAAATAATTTAAAGTTTATTTACTGTACGTTCTAGGCTTGTAAATGCTCTTATTATTGCCCCAGTGATAGACTGGAATCGAAATGTTACTTAAAACGAATTACTTTAGCCGCGATTGGGGACTGGATGCGAATTTCTAGGTATTGCCTAATCTTCCTCTACCCGATCTATTTCCCCTCCCTTCTCCCGTCAGTTTTATAACATACGCTTATCATTAAAGATGCCATAGTCCCACCACTTTTATAAAAATGTGCTTAAAATGTTTCGAAATGCAATAAATAAGTTAAACACTTTCTGTTAAAATTGATAGTCACTGTAGAGTAAAATGAAAATCGTCACCTGTATAATCGAAGGCTTTTTTAAATACATTAAATACGTCGTAGGCCGATCATAAAATCAGGCAGATCATGATGTGCCTAGTCACATCGTGAAGTTCCTGAGGCGCATCATGATCTGCCTGATTTTAAGATTGGCCTGCGACAGATATATGGAAAGTTACACACTCTCGGTTTTAAATATGCGTTCAGCTGTACAATTAAATCCGAGCGTGTGTATGACAAAACCATGCAGTTTTTGAACTGAAAGGTCGAACTGGCATCTATTAAAAAATCGGTTAGATAAAACTCTTGAGTTAAAACTGCGCAGTTTTAACAGCTTGTCTATACCAATAACTGCACAGTTCTGTCGGTCAGTCAGCAAACCTAAAAAGCAAAGATTACCTCGTAAGAACTAAAAGAAAAGCTGCTTAAAGAAATTATTTAATAATACGGAAGAAATAAAGCTCCAAGCAAATAAGCAGTTTTCAAACAAATAACCAACATACGCTAAATTTAAAAAAAATAAAAAAAACATAACAGAAGAAATCATAATCATTGGGTTCGGATGAAGAAGACGTTTATAAACCGAATTTTATCTATGTAGTTTAACTGTTTTTTCTGATCGCACAGTTAAAGCTAAACGCGTATAGCATGCCTAACTCGGGTAGTGAAAGGTTTTTTGTCCGGGTGTGCCAACAAGACGGTTCCATGAATTTGTGAGTGGGTATTGGGGCACTTCAATGCCAATTATTTGATCTGCCAAGGACGACTCCAGAATTCCGTTGAAGTTTTTTTGGTTCTAATTCCGGACCGAATGCCATGACGATTTCAAACGATAGTGAACAAAGCTGACAGCTTAAATATGAAATATAACACATTTGTTGTGCCTGTCAATTTCAATCAAAAACATAGAATAAAGAAAAAAACTAGAAGTGCCATCCGTACAAATTTTAATGCAAACCAATGTTCAATTTAGCCCGATAACCCAGCGCTCCGTCTCACTTGCACTCATCTTACATCGTATTTCTTCTTCCAATTTGAATTTCGTAATCACAGTTTTGTATTGAAACTTTATGGCCGAATTGCAAAAATATTTGAATTTATTTTATTTTAACTTCACATTTACAGTTAACGTAACCAATAATAAACATACTTTTCACTTTATTAAGTAATAATAATATTTTTAAATTGTTGATTATTCAGTTGAAAAATATCTATGTGAGGGGAATAGTAATTTAGTAACAAAATCATTTTTACGAGCGGCGATACTAATGGTAGGTTAGTTGTTCTGCATCTTTGAACAGCAAAGGTTCAGTGGCTGCGCGCTCTTGTGAAGTTGTCGGGAAAATAACTTGACTTTTTGTAAAATATCGGGAATACAGATATTACCGTTTAGAAAATTATAAGCTGACTTATATAGCACAATTTTTGTGAAAAATCACCTCAAGGGCGTTGTACAAACTAATAATACATTTCTACAATCTTACTTCTAACTATAAACTAGACAAACCATTAGGTATAACAACTTATGGCCAAAAATTGCATCCACCGGTTCATCGATCACCGATACGAAACTAAATTTGAAATGGTTTGACCAATGAACGCGTACAGGCAGAAAATATACAGGACCATGCTTACCTCGAAGGTCACTTGATATTAACGAGATAGGTAAATAATTGTGTAGAGAAACAATGGTGTTTCAGCAGTGAGACTAATAAAAATATTTTACTTATAACTATAAGCTATACAAAAATACGCTCTCCTGTGCTAGAGGTAGATTATTATATATTCCATGCTGGAATTACTTAATAGGAAAGTACGCCGAAGCAGTACTACCTTTGTTAGAAAGACATAACAATGTTCTTAATAAACTATGACTTAATATTATTCACTTTAAGGAAAGCTATACCAAACTTAAATGTAGCAAATACCAGCTAAATATAAGCTATTTATTTATATAAAAAATTTACACATTTTGTATACCAGAAAGTTGCTCAAATCTCTGCTACACAAAGAATTTACACTTAAGAATACAATTTGTTCTCTAGCTCCTTGGAGGATTTTTGGTTATAAGGCATTTCGGAGGGACGACAAAATGGAAAGAAAGCTGCACTGAACTAGAGAAAAAAAAATGGATTTAGATTTAAAAGTAGGAAACATTACAAAATATCCGTTTACTGACGGAGTAGAGATGCGATACCAATGTGTGTGCGTGGGTGCATTGCAGTGATAATACTGACAGGGTGTCTACTAAAAAAAAAGAGAAATTCGCATATCCAATCTAATTATATATATCACTCGAAAAAGAATAAGTCATATGAAGGAGAGAGAAAAAAAATGACTTAAGGTTTGGGCGCCACTGATTATTAGATCAGATTCTAGTTGAACGAGGGTAAATAAACGATTTATCATCAATAAACTAGAATATTGCGTTTATTCCGACCACATGCTTTGGAGGTACCAAACTCCAAGACACATAACCTGAGCAAACACATAAAGAAACAAATGAAATGGAGTGGAAGGTTGGTAGTCCTACACACCACGACATTGGCTTCCTATAATGCACTTAAAGTAATAATTAGTCTAAACGAACAATATCCTTGACGTGAAAATTTCCCACTATTTTTCCTTGCATATCTGCTAAAGTATAAATTAAATCAGATACTTTACCCTTTATGACATTGGAACAAATCTAGGTGCCAATTCATGAGAGAAATAATCTGGTCCACTGGATTGAACAAAATTTCTCCTCCAAACGACGTCTCCAACATCATAAATAACCGACTTACAACGCAAGTTGTAGTGTTGGGCATTCTTTTTAAAAGCTTGTAGTAATGCATTAGAAACTTGCTCATAAATTGGAGCTAACTCTTCCAATTTTTTAGCAAATTCACTTCTAGATTGTTCTAGGGTAGTTGTCTGCGACACCAGAAGAAATATTTATTTCATGAAATTTTCCGTCAATGATTTGTTCTCTTCCGTGCATAGTTGTCTGCGACACCAGAAGAAATATTTATTTCATGAAATTTTCCGTCAATGATTTGTTCTCTTCCGTGCATGAGGAAAAAAGGCGTGAAACCTGTTGCAAAGTTAACCGTATTATTGAAAGCTGATTGAATCTGAGGCAGAAATCTAGATCAGTTACGATGGTCAGACTCGGTCAAAATAGACAATGCAGTTCCAATAGTTTGGTTATATCGTTCAACTACATTATTTTGTGGGGTGTAATAAGCGTTATAAAAAGGCATGGGAACATTATAATCTGATAACAGTTGTTTAAACTCTTTCGAGACAAATTGTTTTCCATTATATCGGTTATGCTGGACGGCAGTTTCCGTAATACTTACCTAGCCATCCAAGGATTTCAATATTTGACTCTCAATCACAGGAGGTAATAAAAGTTATTATTATCATGCTGTATAAAATTCATAATATATTTATTTTCACTTGCGACAATATTTAAAGATGAATTTACAATAATTAAGAGCTACACGGAACAACCACGAGAAGGCGGGTCTCCAGCGGGAATGAAAAACGAGCTCGCGGTAAAACGCAAGTCACCGGCGTTTCTAATATTCGGTGTTGCACTCTCTGAAAATATCTTTTAGGCTGTTCAGTTTATGCCGAATGTAGGTACCACCACACCATTATCGCAAACAAACGTTTGTGGAACACCGTGTACTAGAAAAATGAACTGTTCTACGTTTTTAACAATACTTTTAGCCGTTGCGTTTCTAAGAGGGAATATCCAAGTATATTTAGAGAAAACATCAACTACCGACAAAATATACATGAATCCACCATAACTACGACGAAGAGGACCGACAAGGTCGATAGACAACATTTGCATAGGTCTATTGACTATTTTCGGATGGGTAGACATGCCTGCAGGTGCAGAAGTATTAATTTTATGTGCTTTGCACGTCTTACATTTATTAACAAATTTCTTAACGTCGTTATATAACCCTGGCCAAAAATAATGCAGTTGAACCTTTTTATAGGTTCTAAAAACCCCCGGATGACAAGAAACATCAGACCCGTGTTCTTTAGATAAAATAGCGTTACGGTCCTCAAAAGGAACAACCAGCTTCCAAGCTGTGTCATCCTGTAGAGCGAAACGGGACTTTGAGTGACGAAATAAACAATTATCCTTAATTTGAAAATTATTAAAACGTTGTGGATTATTTTTACAATTAGTAAATAAGTTAATGTACCAATTATCCGTGCTTGTAGGAAGGTTGTCAATGGCTCCAATAGTTAAATCGTCTTTACGCGAAAGAGCGTCGGGTACAATGTTAAATTTACTCTTCCTGTGGAATACATCAAAAGAAAATTGAGAAAGACGGGTAGACCAACGTGCAAGTCTGCCTGTCGGATTTGATAAAGACACTAGCCATTGCAAACTGGAGTGGTCCGTTACTACTGTGAAGTGAAGTCCCTCTATGTAGGGCCTAAAGTGATTCACCGAATCTAACACCGCTAAGAGTTCGCGCTCCGTCACGCCGTAGTTTCGCTCGTGAACGTTCAGACACCTAGAAAAAAAAGAAACCGGGTGTTCTTCTCCTTCAAAGACCTGTGTGAGCACGCCGCCTATCCCAACGTTGCTCGCGTCACAATGTATGGTAAATGGAAGTGAAAAATCAGGACAATTGATAACCGGCGCAGAAGTAAATGCCTTTTTTAATTTTTTAAAAGAGTCTTCAGCCTCTGAAGACCAAGAAAAATTACTCACCCCCTTTCTTGAGCCAGTGAGTCTTGTTAAAGGGGCCGCTATTGAGGAAAAATTCTTGATGAAACGTCAATAATATCCAATATAGTCCAATCAAAGCTTTTAACTGTTTAGAATTCTTAGGAGTGGGGTAAGTTCGAATAGACTTTAGCTTGACTGGATCTGTGCGAAGACCCTTTTCATCAACAATATAACCCAGATACTTCAACTCGTCCTTACAAAACTCACATTTTTGGAGATTAATTGTTAAACCTACTTCTTTAATACGTGTGAAAACTTTATTTAACAATTCTAAATGTGACTCAAAATCTTCTGAAATAATAATTAAATCATCCAGGTAGCAAAAAACGTTTACATCAAACTCTGGACCAAAAAGAGCATCAACGTAATTCACTAGGTGCATTTTTCAGGCTAAATGGCATCCTAACGAATTCAAAAAGTCCATGACCTGGTAAAACAAAAGCCGTTTTAGAACAAGAGTCCTTATGTAAAGGTATCTGCCAAAAGCTTTTCGATAAATCAATAGAGGTTATAAAGCGTGCACCACGTAGGTTGTCTAAAATACTCGAAATAAATGGCAGCGGGTACGAATCCCTTGCCGTGACGCTGTTAAGTTTTCTGGAGTCCAAGCAGAACCTCGCAGAACCATCCTTCTTAGGCACGATCAAAACCGGATTCGACCAAGCCGAACGTGAACGGCGAACAACACCTAAATCTAACATTTCCTTAAGTTGAGATTCAAGTTGTTGCTGACGTGTTTGAGTCAAAGGGTAATACCGTTGCTTAATGGGATCTCCCGTTGTATCAATTTTGTGCTGCACTAAATGAGTACGACCCAGTCCACATTTTTCAAACGAAATTGACTTAATTTTTTCTATAACATTATTTAGCCTACAATTGTCTTGAGGGGACAGTAGGGAAGCTGACGTGATCTTGAGAATTTCACCTATAGTATTCTCAACATCACGACCACTGTTGGCTCTTGAAAACAATTGAGGAGAAATGTCAAACTGTTTCCAAAAGTCGACTCCCAAAACAATCACGGCAGAAAGAGACGGAATAACAAAAAAATTAACATATTTCTTAATATTATTATAAGTAACTAGTACTCGCATAGTACCAATTACATCTTGATGTTTACCATCCGCAGTGGTAACGTAAGAATCAAGTTTATCTAACTTAAAACCTAAACTTAAGAAAAACCTATACAGTGAACCTCCAAAACAACTCACACTAGCTTCGCTATCTAAAAGAGCTGAAAAAACTAAATTGTTAATTGCAATATTAACATGAGGTCTAATATCTTGACCACTGGTCATCATCGGCATGAATGCGTCCATGTCATGGTCGATGGGACTGGTACTAGAGTTTGAAACTATCGGTGGTCTCCTAGCATCCTCGCTAGCAGAATGTGGGGGACCCCCGTCTAGTTTTTTGAATTATGTCGTTCAGAATTTGCTTGTCGCTTGGTATGATTCTTCTGAGAATCAAACTTCCATTTCCTACAAAAAGACTTGGAATGACCTTTTATATTACAATAAGCGCAAAGTAATTTATTTCTATAAAATTGTGCAGAAGATGAAGAAGAAGAAGAAGAAGGTGCAGCATTACTATTCGACGGAACGGATGACGGTTTATTCTTGTCTTTGACCGAATTTGCTTCATCGTCGGAAATAGCCAAACTTTTTTCAAATCGCTTACAAACACTAATTAAGGAATTTAAATTTTTATCCTCAAAATAAGCAATAACAAGTGCATATTTCGGCAATAGGCTATTGCACACTAAGTCCACTTCTTCCGGAAGTTGAACGTTAATTAGCTAATTGCACGTCTTCAACATAATCAACTACGCTTTGATTATGCTTCTGTTTCATAGAGAAGAGAGCTTTTAAAGCTGGTTTGGTTAGCGATTGGATCATATCGAGTTAAAATTAGTTTTTTTTCAGTTCTAGCCAAGTTAAATTATCTTTATAAACGGTACGATACCATAGCAATGCTCTTCCCTTCAAAAGGTCAGCAAATGAAGTGACAACAAACGACAACTCAATATGACGACACCTAGATAACTCCTCCATACGTTGAATAAAGTCACGGACGTCTGAAGATCCATTAAACTTAACACCCCAGCTATGCACGGAACGATTTGTAATTGTATTCTGATAATAATTATTAGTTATGTTGGTAGTTGTATTAGAACTTTCATCACCGCTTGCTTCTTGTTGAGAAGAAGCACCACTAGATTGTTTTAGGTTCCTGTTGTAGATTCGCGCTTGCTCTCTCATGGCGGACAAAGTGGGTTCTGGAGTAATATTAACGTCAGAAAGCATCTGAATCATCTCCTCTTTTGAGGTCCCGTTAATGTTAGACAACGTCATTTTGTCAAATGGTATTTATTTATTAAACAAAATGAAGAAAATATTCCAAATGATTCCATAAGAAATAGTTAATGTTTATGAAAAAACCGAATAACACTATATTTAGTCTGGTGAACTGTTTATAAAGTTGTTATAATAAAATTATCGAAGTATAGTAATAACTGTTTCACATCCGACATATGTCAACAAAAATCACTATCAGCTGATTTGTAATAACAGCTGACATAACCATAGATAAACTTGCCAGTATACAAAATTGTCCCAAATATTTTATCCGAAAAAAAAAGAACGGAGCTGTTCAATTGATATGGAGTAGGTATATTTATGTTTACGTTACACAAAATTTGAGAGCGAACGAAGCTCAACCGGAAACCAATACATTATATAGCAAGGCAATATAATGATACAATAATATGCACAAAATTTCATACTACCGCGAAATATTTCATATAATCTATTATGACGCTTCTACACACACACACTGGTACCATTATAACAGCATAAAGATATTAATGAATAATACATATCCAACCTTGAAAATTCGGAAAAAAGAAGCAGAAACTTAAAACATAACAGACCGCTAGAATATACGGGCACCGAAAGCAGCATATTCATCTTAAAACGTTGGGAGCCAAATATAAGGTTATATCAATGCATGTAGATCACCATGTCTCTCTCTCTCAGGTTGATGTGGGACCTAGCGATCTGTAATGTGGGAAAATGTAAGGATCTGCTTTTTTGTTCCAAATAAAAAAAACAAGATTGTTTGGAAAGTTCCATAAATGTTTATTTAACCAACAAATCGAGGTAAAGAGGCAAATGCCTTAACAAAATTAATAACAGAGAAACCTTCATACCTGTGGACCAACGCAAACGGTGCTATTCTAAATCTAGTACGGAAAACGGCGAACAGAAGGTGACGGCACGCAATCCCGCGATCGCCAACGGAGGACTCCGGATGAAGGGGGCAAACACCTCGTGAAGAATCTCCAGACGGCCAGGAGTCCGGGCCAGATGGATCCGTCGAGCACGTACCGGGATGAGGGCGCTAAAGGCCAAATGCGAGGTTATTTCCTACAGGCGCGAGGGACGCCATCTTGGTGCCAGAGCGTGGTGATTTTAGCGAGGCTGTTTCCTCCGACGGTGGGCCACAAATAAATCGTTAGCGTCACAGTTTTATAACCGGAGCATATCCACGTAGTGGTTTTGCGCGGAATTTATCATCTCCAAAGCAGATGATTAGCGATTTTTCCGGGATCTCAGCAAGATTCCCCGAGCCACACGGCGTACTTCAAATTCAAACAACCCAAAAGGTTACGCATGCGGAGAATGCAAATTCACCATTTCACAAGCGGCACAAACATTATTAACCGAAAATCCAGCCCGAAAAAGTTAAATAATAAACTCAAAACATCTTGTTGAGTGACCTCGTCAAAAATTCACCGGTTCCCTGGCGGTAAATTTTCAAGAAAGTCCAAGGAAAAAGACCCGGTTCAAAAATCAGAGAGAAAAAGTGTTTGCCAATCCAATACAGGCTGTTCAAATTACCAGGTTAGTGGTCAGGTAAATAATTATATCACAAATTGATAATTATTTACGTGACACTGTGTATGGTTTATTTAAAGAAATTTAGGCACATTTTGCACGCAGAGGACATAAGAAGTAATTATAATATATAATACGTTCATTAATGAGCGTATTTTGAAAGCAAAAGCTAAATTTTATGATGGGCGGTACAATATTTATTGTTAGTTAAGCAGTTTTCCTTCGATCAGCAAAGCTATTAAAACCCAGCATGTCGGACAGAAAGGCTGATGTACTATATTACTAGGAATAATATCCACAGTCTCTGAAATATAAATATCTTACTATCAAAAAAGAATCACGATACACGTCCACAAGGATATTCTTGTGATAAAAAAACTAAGTAACTATAATACACAGCGACACAAGTTCGCATACTGACTCAGGAGGAGTGACCTTAAGGGATGCCTGGTTGAACAATGGGTCCCCCCACTCTTGCTCTCCACCACAGCACAACTAACGTTACTTTTGGGTCCCCCCTCGTATATCAATATGGGCACAGAAAGTTTGGGTGCGAACGGTTTAATTTCGAAGGCCATTAGTACAAAATGGGTAGGTGTGTTCTAATGAACAAACTAATAAATTTATATAATACATTATATGTAGGTAACTTAATTCCTATAAACAAGTCCACAAAATATCCGCGTTACGGAGTAATGAGTACTAAATTTCGATACAATTCACAGAATTAATATGAAAATAGCTGTTTTAGCAAACATATTATCGGGAATTGGTTTATGGCCTGTTAATTTTCGATAATATGAAATGCTATCACGCGTGGACGGACACGTTTGAAATACACTCGCGAGTGGAGGATTTTCGTTTTATCAAAATGTTTTCAGAAAAAGCACTCCAAAGCGTTAAATTTACCAATCAAAGCACTGAAAATGATGGACATTAATACACAAATATTCGTTAAAATAATTATGGTACAATATATTCCTGGCGTTAATAAAGCCTTAACTACCTACGAGTATCATACAAAAAAGGTAGTTTAGTTTTAGTTGTCGGTTGTTTTGCGTTCCTAACTCTAACTAACTAACTAACTAACCATCACGCCGTTTCCCCGCAGGGGTAGGCAGAGAGGACGGACCGCCAAACAACTCGGTCTTGGCACACACTCTTTGCCTCACTCACATTCATACATCGTCTCATCCTAACTCTGTTTCAATTAACTCAATTTTACTTTGAATTAAAGTGTCATTTTCAAAATTGGATTTGATTATGACAACAATTCAGTCAGGCGATGTTATACCTACCTGTTGTACAATATTTTTAACAGAAAATAATTATACCTAACTGTCATTTTTCTAATTGGAGCTCAATTTTCAAGAATTTGGACTTTCTCGTTATTTTTCATGGGTCCGCGCTACAAAATAATAATTTTGTTTTACCGAGATAATGCTGACAGTTAAACATGCTCATGCTGAGCCGTGATTAGTGACCAGATCCGTGTAGCCTAGTACTTAAAAATTTTCCTCCCGCACATTTTCTTGATGGCCTCCGTAGTCGTGGGTTAAGGCTCTCGACTCGCAATCCTAAGGTTGCGGGACCGAATCCCGGCATGGGCATATAAATTGTATTTGATTAATTTGTGTTACTTCACGATTAATTCATTTCAAATATATAAATAGTGTGTTTGCTTCACGTTCCAGAGCGGAAGATACTTGTGAGACCACCATTCTGAATTGAAACGTTTCTTGAAATGGCTTTAGCCGTGTTTAGTGGCCAGATATGAACAGCCAGGTACTTCTCCATTTTCCTCTTTTCTATCTACTTCTCCCCACTACCTCCAACCTCACAACATACCCCAATTGGGGATGCCATAGTCTCACTGGCTCCAGAAATAAAACTCCTACCCGTGTCCCACTAACTTCATCCTCCCACCATACCCTAAAGCAGGAATAATATACTCTAGACAAAAAATAACTCGGTAGTGAAAAACCATTTAAAAAAACATGAATGACAATTGCACGTGACTTAGAAAATTTAGTAAAGGCTATATATTATTGTTTTATCCTTTTGGTTTGCTGTAGAACGTACTGTATGTGAATCATTCAGAAACCCTACTTTGCCTTATTGACCTATTCTCTATTCCGCATAATATCACCTCACCATACGAATGTTCGTGGAAAACATGTGAACGATTCCACACACTCAGTTTAGAAATGGACTGTAAAATATCTCCGCGTTTCAAACTATTTACATCCTAACCGCTGAACATTTTGAGGTATTTAGGGATATTAGTTTGGTATTTACATATTAGTAGGTAGACTATGAATTTCTAAATGTGTGACCAATTAATTGGTGAATGTGTTGAATACTAATTATTATCAGCCGTTTATATATAAAAAAAATTATACAAATTATGTAACTTTAATAATTTTTAATTATTTTTTTCCCGAATTTAGGGAGGTTGGTGTGAATTCACACACCACCTGAAGAACCTAGTAGGTACCTGTATGGAATCAGTAAAATGCAAAGTTTGTAGAAAATGTATTTACATTTTCTTGAGTAATATGTACAAAAATATGCAACCTTCCTGAACGTTTGAAAAGAGAGCTTTTATTTTGTCATTTTACCGAGGAAGTATTTTTTCTAAAGAGTTTCTGGTTGTTCGACGTATTGAAGATTGAAAATGTTTCAAAGTTCTGAGATGAATTATTTTCTACAGGACGTCCTGTGTGGAGCTAATACAAAATTAACAGAATAGTGAATACATACACTCAGTATCGCCCTCATTACTTGAAATGGCATTATACGTTTTTCGTAATTGTAATGTAGGTACTGTGGTTTTCCCTGACGAACAATACTTCTCAGATGATTGCGAGTTTCAATGGTACTCGGTTCGTCAGATTACGAGTAGTGTTTATTTATCGTTTGGCTTACAATGAATACTTAACTGGACCAAAGGTCTGATCTAATGGATGCTCTCTGTATTTTGGAAGCAAGAGAACTCGGCACTGAAGGTGCCGAACTGTCGATCAGATATCTTCTGGTATTTCCGTAACCCTTCGGGTATTGGACACGACCGGGCGACAGTTGACACTCTCCTGTAGTACAATTTTACTGATATCTTTTGAGACACCTCAAAACTAAATACATATGACTAACTATTCTAACGACTTCTGTTGAAGGACATTGAAACTGCATACATATTTCTATACACTATATTCTACCAGTACTAATTTAAAGATACCGACCCACTTTATACCTTCTACCTATTTTTTTTTCTTTCAATCGGTTATCAGAGTATCGCTCCGGTCTAAGACCATCATTTATAATTGAAACGTTGTTTGTAATGGCTCTAGCCGTGTTTGGTGACTAGATATGAATAGCCAGGTGTTTCCCTACCTTCCTCTAACTCATCTCCCCCCCCCACTTACTTTCAGCCTCACAACCTACCCCAATTTGGGACGCAAAAGTCTCACTGGCTTCAGACGGGAGCATTTGAGACTCTTTTGAGGTATTCATCTAAAAAAATCTCGCCATTTCCCACAGCCTCACAGCAAACACCGATTAGGAATGCCATAATCCCACTGGTTCCGGGCAGTGGAGACTCTTAGGGGGTAATTATAAAAATAAATAAAAAAATATTTTACACGTTATGAATTATTTTTAGCATTGCTTTTAAGAAAATAACGATTAGGTGACTAAAAAAATGCTGTTTATTTTATTTTCCGAGATTTAAAGACTGCTAATTCCGGACGTGGGTGAGTAGCCATTTCTAAAAAGGTCGATGTTTTGGTTATTAGAACTTATCCACACATCTTTTTTTAACCTTTTTTTAAATACTTCAAATTATAATTCGTTCTATTAAAATAAAGATACTTGCTTACCCATTGGAGATATTTATTTTCCAGTTCCAATAACAATAATTGGTCACGAAAGCTCGTACAAGTTTATTTCAAAATGTTCTGGGGTTCATTCTAAATACGAGGGATATACTGTGAACATTATTTCAACCCTAATGACTTAGGAAAACAGGCATAATTAGTTTATATAGCGCGGTAGCGTAACATTACAAAGCAGTGACAGGCAGTTGACGAATTCTACGAAATTCCGACAGAAATTGTGTGGTTGGTAATTTGGATGTTTAGTTGGAAATCAGTACAGTTTAGTAATATTGTTATTTTGAATTGATTCAAGCTTCGTAAGGTGTGATTGACGATCATATCGCCGATCAGCGCCATAATTTTATCTTGATTTTAAAGTTTTCCGGTTACTGTGTTTAAGACACTAAAAAAATGTCTATCCAATTCACAAGAAATTACTCTCCCCTCCCCCCTGGATGTAAATTACTTTTGTAGCCGTGATCGTGGACATAAAAAAATATCATTACTGGAAAGAGTTACAACAATATGAATTTAAAATATTCGTTAAAACGTAGATAATTTGGGAGGTGGATACGGGTACCGCCGCCCCGAAAACCATTTATTGGATAACCAACACCTCTGCCATAGATCACCCCAAGTGGTTTGTTACGTTTGTTGACTTAGCTGGGGTGCCCAGGTTCATGGGGTGAGGTTTGTTTAGGTCTTGGCTGCGGATGCGTCTTTCCACTTACTTCGTGGCAGGCAAGATTTGGAGAGACTGTTCACCGCTTGGGAGGAATGGATTCATGCGTCCGTCACTCTTGGACTGACCCCCAGACTCCTACCCACCTTTCATACCTTTTTCCTTCCCAGTGCTTCCTCACCTTCCTTTCCTTTAAAAAACCCTCCACACAGCATCTCCAAAGATTGCACAAGTCCTGAGGGAAATGATTTTCTTCAGCACTTCCTGGGTGAAGCCATTTAAAAAAAAAATTGTAGTGTGTCACTGGAAAGGACAAAAAAAAATTGTAGGAGACTAGGTCACTCCGCGGTATCCGGGGGTCCCTAGTGACCCCCTAAAGGGGGATACGTGATTTTTGCCTTTAGATACGTAAAGTTTTTAATAATAAAAGCGTTGATATTTAGAAGTGGGAAAAAGATACTTTCCAGTTGCACTTAGGTTAGGAGAAAATAATTGCTTTTGAGGAAATTTCAGTTTTTACTGAAACGAAAAAAGTAAAATTAAATTACAAAGGTCAAATTATTTTTTTCTTTCTTTGAAACATCGGAAAAGTTCCACGTACGCCACTGTGAGTACGTACCTGCCTTATTAATAAGTGTTTGCCTTGATGATGAATTATTAATATTTAATTTAATTTTGATTCATACAGCGAAATAATTTAATTGGCCTTCCACCCTTATGAGTGGAAAATATTCTACTATAATTTATTTATGAACTAACTCCCGCACCCGGCTTCGCTCATGTTCTTTTAAAAAACATGTTGAATTTCAAAAAAAAACCCTGTAGCGGAAAATCACGAATGCGGTATCGAAAGTCATGCACGCCACAAAAACTCGTACCATCGTAAAAAATATACTTTAGGCCGGCTTTAGAGTTTAATGTGCAAATTTTATTTATTTTTTTATTCAGTAAAAGATACATAAATTACAATAAACTTTATACAATAATTAATTACATAATATGTATACATATTTGATTTATCCCCATAAATAATCAGGGCTTGTGTGTATGTGGGGTGTTATTATATTGGTTTAATTTTTTATTATTATTTTCGGTATAATTTTTAAGCTGAGTATTCAATTTTTTTTTATATGTGTTCATGTTTCTGATTTTTTCAGGTGGAAAAAATTTTACTCCAGATATTTATGATTTAACTGTCCTATTGTTTTTTTACATTTTGGAGTAGGAAGTATTGATGTTTGCCTAAGATTTCTGTTATTTTTAAAGGGTGCAACTTTATTTTGGAATTGGAAATGGATTGTTAAATACGTTTTTGTTATTTTCAATGTGAACCGGATTGATTGCACAAGAAGGAACAACCTTGATTTCCTGCTTTTTTTAATGATAGTTGAAATGAGGACACCAAATGCTTGAATTGTATTCAACCTGACTTCTTACCAGAGATGTGTATAGTAATGTTATGGTTTTTATGTTATTAAGGTCTTTAGCGATTCGGAAAATAAATCCAAGCATTTGTAATCCCTTATTGGTAATGCTTATAATGTGATTCAAGAAGCGTAATTCGGAGTCACTGGAGGTTATCCACCGCATACCCGCCCCGGTATAAGTAACTTATGATTACTCCTTCAGGGCTCTCACAAGGAAGCTATTTTTATTTTTATTTGAACGTCTCTACATTTAATTAAACAAAACTAGACCCCCAATGTCCCCGCATACGGTGTTAACGAGCAGTATGCAAGTGCTTTATATGTACAGGTTAGTATTAAATCTAACACACTATATAAAGAGGTAACATTTGTTTGTTTGTTTGTTTATTTGTTTGTGTGTTTGTTTGCATCGAATAGGCTCCGAAACTGCTGAACCGATTTGAAAAATTCTTTCGCTGTTGGGAAGCTACACTATCCCTGGGTGACATAGGCTATATTATATTTAAAAAAAAAATAGGCATCCATACTAAAACTTCAATAATGTAACCCAGGGTGTAAAAAAATTACCTAAAATATTCTTTAAATCGCGTGCGCTGCGAAAACTATTGATGATAGAATAAAATAATGTACTACGACTTTATAGAACACATCATTATTTACAAAAAAGGTCACGACAGTATATGTCTAACTATTATGGTTATGCCACAATAAGTATTCTTTTATTTCAAAATTTTAATTAATATGTCACCGCTTGAAAAGGCTCTTTATTTATATCTTGGTTTTAATCCTTATCAAAATAAATGACTTCATATTCAAGAAAGCTTCAATACCTTTATTTAACTTTTTGAATTTTTCAATTCGGATATTAAATTAGAAAGATATCACGAGTTTAAAAATGTTAGTATTAGAAAAAAGTTTCGGCTACGGGCCGCGCGGGAGAGGAGTCAAGAAATGCAGTGCCAGGGGGGTTGGCGGGACGGGGGAGCGGGAGAGCGGTGGCGGGGAAGGTGGAAGTGGAACGCTGGAGGCTAAGAGTATGGATATTAAGTTCCATGGCTGGAGGGGAACGCACGGGAAAGGACATGTAAGGAGTAACATTTTATTTATTTGAATATGGTATGTATTATAAAAGAAAGTCCAAAAAACGTGCAGCTCGCAAAAACTCAGAAACGAGTCCCGGTTCGATCAAGGGAGTTATATGGTGTGGTAGATCTCTATCCCCCCTAGGGTATAAGGGTATCTGTTTTTACCTAAAGGCCGTGCTTTTAAAGATATAAGGGCTGAAAATTTCGCTATCTTGAAATTTCTAGAACAGTCTTCCGGAAAGTTCTAGAAGGTTCCATAGAGCTGTATAAAGTTGTGGAAGGAGTGGAATGACCAGGAATAGGAAATCGGGAACATCATTGTGCAACATTCCAGAACACTATCTTATTGTCCTGAGCGAAGCCGGGTAACCCAGCTAGTAATTAAATAAATATATACATTACCTCTTTCTTTGGGGAAAAGCAGAGGGGAGAAATAAAATTTTCAAGTGTAGGCGGTATGCCTACCCTGCCGGTTTATTGTACATAAAAGACATCACTCAATTTTCATGTGGTTGCTGGTAGGGAGCGAGTGTGTCACAGATACACCCGGCAGTCCTGTTGAGAGGTGCATGTTTTCAGGAAAGCCAAGCTTGAGATTGGTTTCCGCGCCCCTAAGCCGACTTCCCGGTGATGCATTGACGACACGGCTATTTGGAAGTGGGTGACAGAACGCCCAAAGACTCTAGGAAGGACAGCGTCGGGTTATCGGAGGCAGGGCGGAGGGTCCCCTTACTCGCGCAAGACACCCTTACGACCCACACCTCTCCCCAGGGGAGGCGCGGACGATCCATGAGACAGCGCTCCGGGTCGGCTTCTCTCCAGTGTCCGCATGCAGGGACGGGGTCACAATCCACCCCAATAGTAGGGATATAGACGAGACACAAACGCTGGTTCAGCTTTCGTCTCTGAGACGTTACTATAGAATTTTTCCGCTGCAATGTTAACCGGGTACCCAATAAACAATTACAAAACCAATAAAAATCAATTTCACAAAACAAAGAAAACTAATTTAAATATAATAAAAGAAACGGTAAGAAAGCAAACCATAAGTGGCTACTGTGGGTGCTCTCAGTAAATACTATTATCAGAGAACACAAAAGAGCGAAGTAATTAAGAATATTCCATTTCAGTGATAACTTATTTCATGGATGCATACAGTACTTGCGAATGGTTTCTTAAAAGAAAAATAAGTAAAAATAAAAATAAATAAAAATGGAAAAGAAATTGTTCCCATACTAGCGAGTGGTTGCAGTACGAACTTGTAAGCGGTTCCTGATTACTGGCGCAATTCCTAAGCCCCAGGTTAGTGTAGCAGTAAACACATTGAAGTGGTTTCACTACCACAATATGGTAAGGTCGATCCTACAGTAAAGGAGAGAAGTATAGTATTGCATATCGCACCCGGGGCCGACCCATAAATTGTCAAGAAGATAACCACTGGAATAGTGGTTACCAAATGGGCAATCCGTGTGGATGGCAATAGTGACAAGGAGAAAACGAAAAAAAGATAAAAATAAAAATAAAAGATGGGCCTTCATCAGGAGACCCATGGTCTTCTGGGGAGCGAAGGTCATTTTATTTCTCTCGCCCCATTGGAGGAACGTGTTCAAACCTTCTTCTGACTTGCTTTATACCTCTCTTCTGCTGTTCCCCGAGACCAGATAGAATTTGTCATCAGCAAAATCGACCGCGATACAACCTTCAGGCAAGGGCAACCTAGAGGAGTCATCAAACAATATATTCCAGAAGTCTGGACCGACATTGGATCCCTGAGGGCAGCCCATGTCAACCTCTCTCTCAATGGAAAAGTCACCGAAAGAGAGAATGACTGTTCTTTTGCTCAGGTAATTTTCAACAGATTTAAATAGTTTAGGAAGACACTTCCTATTTTTCAGTTTGATGAGTATCATGGCCCATGATGCATAATCGAAGGCACCTGTGATATCTAAGAAAATAGCAATGACATACTTCTTTGTGCAAGCCTTCACCCATTCAAGCGCAAACGTTAGAGCGTGCTCCGTGGACTTGCCGGGGACGAAACCGAATTGAAGCGGGCTGGGGGGGGGGACAAGGTACGTCGTAGCCTCTCCTTAATCAGTTTTTCTAAATTTTTTCTAAGGACTGGCAGCAAGGTGATGGGACGGTACGCCTTCACGTCCGACTTCGGTTTTCCGTTTCCCTTTGGTATAATCCTGAGCACGCCCCTCTTCCATTCTGAAGGGAAAACTCCTCTTCTCAGACATGTCTCCATCACCTGAAAGAGTTCCTCTTTGGCGTGGACCCAGACTTGCTTCGCTATCACGCCATTGAGCCTATCGTGCCCAGGTGCCTTTTTAGGACTCAAACCCTTTATTATATTTTTAACCTCTAATCTCGTTATTTTCATGCTATCCTCCTGGGCGGGATTACTCGGTGGAAGCCGTGACAGGATTCTGACCTATTTGTGGTGGTCGCTTTCCCCAGTGACTGATTCTAAAGGGACTAGCTTGCCCAGAAGCGTTTGGAGAGTGGTCGCCACGTCCACTGTCTCAACGTCCCTGCCCTCAAAGTTTGATATAACGCTGGAAAGATACCGGTCAGAGCCTTTTTTCGTATTTTCAACAGCGCTGTGGACATCCCACGGGTTGGCGTTACCCACTTCTGAAACCCACTTATGCCATTCAGCTCGTTTCGCCGAGAGCACGGCTTATTTGAAGGCACTGCGAGTAACCCTGACGCGCGTCTTCCGAGCAGTAATCTCCTCCTCCGTGATACCGCCTCGTCTGGTAGTGCCAAAAGCCCTGCAGGCTCTCTTATAAGCCCCCTTGAGCGAAGTCAGCTCTATCGACCACCACGGCGTCCTGATAGTCTTCTTTAGGTTTACTCTTCCCAGAGAGGACTCTGCGGCTGATACCACGGCCGCGTTAAAAAAGTTCCCCAAATTATCCGGATCGTTTGCCGCTACGTCATAGAATCCCCTTAAAGTATCGCGCAGGGCTTCCCCAAAGTTATCCCAGTTCGCCTCTGTGGTTTTGAAGCTCCAGGAGGATCTAGGGGCTCCGGTCTTATTAACACCCACTTTGAAGGTAATGAGCCTATGGTCGGAGGCTATAGCGCAATCGTGTACCTTCCATTGCATTATCTTGGCTGCAACTGATCCAGAGCAGAGAGATAGATCTATGTTGCTCTCACCAGCGGTATTCGAGAATGTGCTTAATGAGTGAGGCTCATTTAATATAACCAGACCTTGCGCCGCAATCAGGTCCTCGACGGCGTCTGATCGTTCCGTCCTATGTCTAGCATCATAATCGAACCATAAAGGTGAGCGAGCGTTAAAGTCTCCTCCGATAACTACGTTACGTCCTTTAAGCATGTTCAGAGCGCGCGTCAAGCTCAAGATATGCGGTCCAACCGGGTTCCCATACTTAAAATAGACCGAGATCAGAACGATCTCAGTTTCCCCAAATCTAAGAGATACACAGGTTTGGTACTCGTCTGACAGGCCCGCCAGCAGGAGGGGGCTGATCAACGAGGTGTTGACCAGGACACCCACCTGCGGTAAGGTTCTGACCTCGAGCACCATGCCCGGATGACTTACCGGTGTCTTTCCTGACCAGGTATACTGCTCCTGGATGAGCAGAATGTCGATGTGAAGGTCAGACATGACTCGCATAACGTCCAGTGTGGCGGCCAGGTTAATCTGACCTACGGAAAGAGAATTAGTGGCCATAATCGGTCATTTTGACCTGGATATCAACGGCGGCCTGGTGCGCCGGGCATGACCGGTCACCCGTGGGATGATTGGAAGGCTTCTTAAACTTTGTGCATGTGGCACAGACAGCGGGCTGTGCCTTCTTGAGGCAATCCTCTATGTCGTGTCCGCTTTCGGCGCAATGACGACAAGTTGCACCCACCTGCGTGCAGGACTTTGAGATGTGGCCATAAAGGTGACACTTGAAGCATCTCGTAGCTCCTAGGTAATCTCTCACCCGACAGGCATTCCAGCCAAGAAAGCACAGGCCGCTGTCTCACAGAAGCCTTCTAGCTTCCGGATGGCACGTGACGATCATATGCATCGTTCCAGAGTCCAGCTTTCCAAAGAGAGACACTCGCCGCATGGTCCTTAGATGATCCTCCCTGGAAAGTGAGCACTTACCTTCAATGTTATTGTCAAAGATTTCAGAGAACAAAGCAGCGTCCGTGGAGGGTTCGCCTCTGGGAACGTCATAAATTACCACCTTCGGAGGCGTCCCTGAGGGGAGATCATCTTGATACCTGCTGCAGCCAGTTTTTCTTCAGCCTTTTTTAAATTGGCTACTCCTCCAGGAGAGGTAGTTTGTATAGCAACGCCGGCGCCCTTTATTTTGCGCGTCCTGACCACCTGAAATCCATCCTTCCTGGGATCTAAGACGGTCGGAAGCAACTTCTCCATTTGCTCGGAGGTTTTACCCTCTGGGATGGTGGGGTATAGGAGCACCGTTGGCTGCCTGGAAGGGACAGGTCTTTCCTGTCCTCCCGCCACGATAGACCTCGACGGTGGTCCTCCCGATATTGCGCTCGCGTACGTCTTCCGGGCGGAGGGGGGGGGGGGGGGGGGTGGTGTTCCCCTCTGATCTTGTGCACATTTTCTCAACTTTTTTAGCCAGCTCTGCGTTATTATGTAGAGCGTCGGATAAGGCCTCTGCCTTTCCTACGGCAGCCGAATGCGCCATGGCTGTTTTATATAAGTGCTTTCTGATCTCCTCTATAGCTGCACCGATTGTTGTCCTATCTTCTTTGTTTAGTCTATTCTTCCCCTCAGTGCACATCTGCTTGATGGTGTTGAGGAGAGCCCAGATCGGGAAGATCAATTCAGTGCTAAGAGAGTCAGCCGAGGTTAGTTGAAGACTGGCCTCTTCCTCCCTTTGTCTCTTCCTGTTTGCCTGGTTTGGCGATTTAGAAGGCCCTGGCGCATTATGTGCCTCAGTCTGGTTTGGTAACTGGGGAGCAGACCACACGTTGGCCGGTGTTGGCAAACCCTCGACTTCCGGTTGATTTACCCTACCTGGGGGTCTAGCTTCCTTCATCAGATGGCTGCTATGCAGGCTTTGAAAGGGCGAGGTGGAGCGCACCTCCCTGCCCGCCTTTAAGTCGCTGATAATCGACTTTAGTATCGAGTTTTCTTCAATGATAGATCGTTGGAAGCACTCAGCGTCGGAGTCGTCTGAGTCTGATGCCATGTTAAAGTCTATGGTTAACTGTAGTTAGCCATAGAAAATGGACACAATTTAGTTTTAATGGACTGGAAGTTATAATGCGAAAGTTTCTGTGGATATCACTAAATTGTCTATGGTTTATCGGTTTGACAAATGCAATGTTTTGTGAGATTTTTTTTTTAACTAATAACTAGGAAATACTTACGGGAAATACTATAACCGAGATAACGTTAATCGGTGGCGTACCGACCGAGCCGCACCCGATGGAATTGTTTTTGGTTGGTTTGGTTACATTTTTAAGGCTTTGTGAGAGAATTTTGCGGTAGCAAAAAATGTGTGACAGGTCTTGTCAAAGACAAAAACTGAACTGATTCGGAGTCAAAGATAATGCCAAGGTCATTGAATTCGAAGTCTCTGCGTTACAAAAAGTGTGATCAGGCGAGGCGAACGGATGTTGAGAGGGAGATATAAGTTAGTGAAGATAGAAAGAGAGAGAGTTACTTTTCATATATTACCGTAGGGGCAAGAGAGAGAGAGGTGCAAGCACACATTTTCTTTCTCTCTTTCTCTCATAGCCAGTTAAGTTTCGTATATCTAAGACACAGTGCAGGCCTATTGTCTGTATAACACTGTAGGAGCAAGAGAGAGCAGTGCACGTGCACATTTTCTTTCTTTTATAAGTTAGTGAAGTTTTACTTCAGTCGTGTGGTCTAAAGCACACTCGTTTTTTTTATTATCCCTTTTTACGATTCTGAAAACTTTCAGGTCAAGAGAATTGGTAGAGTTGTCCAGATCGAAAATGATTTTTTTTTATGCTGGTTGTGTCGTCTTTCATAATACCAGTCTGGGTTATTGCTTCGCTTTCGGGGATCTTACAAATTATAATAATTTTTCCCTTATATTTTGGTCATTCATCTCAGCAATAATCTCACACACGTTATTTGTTGTAAATTAGTAGTGGTTACAGTAGGAGGAATATTTTTGTACACTGATAATTCACCTTCTAGAGTAGCCATTCTTGCTGCCATTTGGCCTATGGACCCTAGGATATTATTAGTTTTGGGTATTATTTTAGCAATGTGCTCTTTTGTGAATTTGTTATTGGGATCCATCACGGTATTTGTTAGTGTGTCTTGTGCTAGGGATATCTCTGCGCATCCATAATTAATTCGGATTTAGGTTAATAAAAAATAATAGTAGGTTGAACTCCCCTGATTACTGGCTAGCTGTCTGGAATAACGTTCACTCCCAAGTAGTAGTGAGTAGGTATCAGTACTTCAGGCGTGCGGAAATGCAAGTTACCTGCCTTTGGTGTAACAATTATATTAAATACAGAATTTGAGTAAAGTTAGTATTATTTGTTATTAAAACTACGGTCTACTGATTTTTATTGTTGATGACACAAAGAAATTAGCAGATTCACAACTTTCGCAATGGATCACAATGGCACAAGAATAGTGTGTTAATTAAGCTTTATTTTAAATATTTTGTTGGCAGAAATAATTCGTGACAGTTGTTGTTTAGTTTACAGTTGTTGTTGTTTTTTGTACACTATCTCATTCTCTCGTAAGCTAAATCCTATAGATGCATGTGTTTGTCACTTTTTTTGAAGCCATTTTTCGTTTCATTGAGTTTTATATCGGAAAATGGTTTTATTTAAAAAAAAAACATTTTCCGATATACATTACACGGGTTTGCGATTCCAAATTTAACAATGACAAGCTTTAGGTACCCTGCTCCCTACGACCCGCGAATAAATTGAAAATAGATAAGGGCCAACTCGCACGAACCAGTCATCGCGAACTCCAAAGTTCCAACTCGAACTCCAACTTCCAACTGGAACTTCCAACGCACGAATACTCCTCCATACAATCGTCCAAACGTTGGAAGATGGCCCCAGTGTGGCCGTACCATAGACATACTTGTACGTCCGTGGGCCGTACTATTATACTAGTTGATAGAGAGCGAGAGATAGCGAGAAATCAAAATTCCAGATCTGCTCTAAGCCAATGAACTCTAAGTTTTCTGCGTCAACAGTTTTTATCTATAATAAAAAGGATGTTCGCGTCTCGGTTTCAAGGTCAGACTGAAGTTATACGCCCCACGCCCCTGACGAGATGTATTCTGTAAATTCTTTACAACTATTTTTTATTGCAATAAAGGCTGTAAACATGAATAATCTGCAATCCGATTCATTCTGTTCTTATTGAGTGCTGTGTATCACGCTATAATTGAATTCTCCAATTAAATCAATTCGAAGAAAGATTTTAATAAATAACGCTTTATGGTAAATAAAAGTAATTGTACATACTTTCAAACATTTTAATAACAACAATTTAACAATTTTAATTAACAGTAATAATATATAATATATGCATGATCCGGTGGGCTGACGAAGACTGGTCTCAGAGGAAGGTTTCTAGGATGTAGGTCTCCCTGCTCTGACCAGCTTGTAAGGATCCCGAACCAAGTCGTAACCCTGGCTAGAAACGACGAGGCGTGAAGCAATCGTTCGCGTAACCTCCATCTCTTCCAGGAGTGACCCCAGCTCTTCGTCAACTTTTTCAGAGTTTTTTTTTCCTTGGCGAGATTCTTCCCCGAATCTGGGCGAATTCCAGTTCCATCTGGCGGCACTCCTCCTTCACCGTCATTAGCTCCCTTTCTCGCTCTCGTTCCAACTGCTCAAACTTGTCCAGGTACCTGTGTTGGCCGCGCTGCTTGTAGAGGAGATCATTCAATATGAGAGCGCTCCGAGGGAGGGTCCTACCGAGAGATGGACTGCACCGAGTCTGAGATTGCCTGCACCTGCAGAAGTCTGCCCCAACACAACCGGCCGTTCAGTGACGTGCCCGGGCTCTCCTGTGCCACGTCCACATTTGTGTTGGGGGGATTGCCTTCCTGCAGGCTGGCATTGACGAGGATAGCTCCATAAAAAAGTATAAAGTGATTTCGAAAGATTGTTTTTTTTATCTGGCAAAGTTATGTTTTAAATTATGAGAAAATGTGTTTATTTTTAGAAGAATAGTGTTATAACGAAGGTCGTTGGCAGGTTTGTTAAATTTTCAAACATTTTTTTTTTATTATACAACACACATTTCAAATCATATAATCATTCAGTAAAATAAATCAATAACTTATCAGGGAAAGCTATGTTTCAGAATTTTAATTTTAGTTTAAATAAAATCAAAAGATCCGCGCACGTGTTTTGTGACGAAAATACTTCAGTTTGTCTATTTATTTACGGTCTCACAAACTAATATATTAAAGTTTTTTTTTGCATTCTTATTTTGCTTAGACATTATTGGAAAATTATAAATACTTATGAACGAAAAATAATTTCAAAAAGTAAATAATTTTAATGGTTTTATCATCACGCCTTTCAGCATTTTTGAATATAGGTAAAAATTTAAATTTTGAATGAAATAAAATCGATATTGAGTTATAATTTTAAAATGCTGGTACGGAGAATAATTAATCTTTCTCATTGGAACCACCCTGTACGATCGTAAGAACATTTTACGAAGAAATTTGGATTCTCCGCCGCTGGCTGGTTAAGGCCCCTAAGAGATGGCAGTTGTCTAATTGGATAAAGCCGGCCGCACACGTCAGGTTTGTCCATCCGATGGTCTGATCCGATTCGATACCGGATTGGACAGCTGGCGCGGAAGGGCGTGGCCTATTTTTATTCCGCGCCGGTCGGCCAATCCTGTACGCGTGCGTGTAACAATAATAACTGTCGGATGAAATAAACCTGACGTGTGCGGCCGGCCTAAGGCGTTCGTCCCGGTAAGACAAGAGGTTCTGGGTTCGAGTCCAAGTTGCGACCGTTATCTTTTTATTTTTCTGTGTCTTGTTCTCATTCATATTATCGTTTCGATTATTATTAGTGTTATTTTCTTTTTCAATGAGTAAAAATAAGCTAATATTTTTTTTGCACTAAGAAAGAATCAGTCAGTTTTATTTAATATGTATTCAAGGTACAGTAAAAATCTCGTAGAGTATTGAAATTTTGAGCAAAGGTACTTCGATTTATAATGTGAAATATTGAATAAATCATTCGATCTGGTGTGGCTTGGGTATAAAATATTGCAATGCTTTGTTAAACAAACCAACTTGAAAAGAGTGGTAGTTTAGTGAGGCACATTTAAGTGCGACTTGAGTACAGGTTTGAAAGACTTGTCGCCTTGATTTTTGGCTCTCTATCCTCAAAGTTTACCCCGTCATAAATATTTATGTATGAGTTTTAACACCTCACAGTAAAATAATAATAAGTTCGCCTATTGCAACACACCCGTGATTTATATTATAATCCGGTTTTTCCATTGAAATTGAATTATTTCATGAATAATAAAAGACGGTCTGATAAATTTTGGTAGTTTGGAGAATAAACACAGGGTAACCTTAAACATTAATTTTGCGAGGAAAACTTCTTCTGAAAGGTTTTCACTTTGTGATGGCATTATTTATTTTATTAAAAAGACAAAAAACTTCGTGAACAATGTCCAAATCATCAGGAGTAAATGTACACTAAAGTTAAAAATTAAATACAGATCACCTATGGAGAGGAAGGGGTGGAAGGAAGGAAGACAGGTTAGAATGGGGGTAGGTTATTAGAATTAGGAACTACAGTGTCATAAGAAGGGAAATACCGGTTAAGTGGGAAAATGTCCAAAAGAGGGTTTAATTTTTTTTTGCTTATTATTTATTGTATCTTTAGTTCTTGGATGCGCATTTATAAAAAACTAAGACGCTTGTTTTGTGACGTTTATCATAAAACTAGCTCACGTGTACCCGGCGTTAGACGTAACATTCTCTTCATCTTAGGGCCTACGAAATCTTTGGAGATGCTGTGTGGAGGCTTCTTTTGAGGAAAGACAATAGAAAACATTAGTGGACTTTACAAAATAGTTGCAAAGAATATTGATAAATGTAGAAAAGATGCCCCGGGAAAAAAATGTTCGGAAATATAACAATTTTAACTTAAAGATATATTTATTATTATTTTAAATTGGTTTAACTAATGTTTAAGACAAGATTTTTATGCATAGCACAAAGGGCTACAATTATTATAAGCAATAATTATTAGCCTGAAACACTCATCAACATTGAAAAAATCTCCTTTTTCTCGGGAGATTTTTTCAATGTTGATGAGTGTTTCAGGCTAATAATTATTGCTTATAATAATTAAAGATATATTTTTACTCTTTGGGCACTCTGTACCTACCTACACGCAATATTGTATTCTGTTGTCTTACATACCTTGGAGAATAGAGCCTTTATTTGCTCAGCGCTGTGTTAGCAACCCTTTATTTCAAATAAAATATTCATCAGCATTCAGGGGGTGTTATCATCTTTTCGCGCTCATATTTATTACAATTATATAACATAATATTAAAAAAACAAGTAATAGATCCGAGTTTCTCAAATAACAGAACAATAATTTTAGGGTATAATAATTTTGTATGCGACGTGTACGCACGTATACACTCATGTAATGATTTTTTTACAATATATCATCGCAGAATCAAAATAATAAATAATTTTCCCAACATCGTTCATTTGTACTAACACGCAAATCGCAACTACTCACGGTGTTCTATGTCATCTTTGGAGATGCTGTGTGGAGGGTATTTTAGGGAAAAGAAGGATAAGAAATTCTGGGAAGGAAAAAGGAATGACAGGTGGGCAGGAATCTGGGGGTCAATGTGTTCATTGGAGGGGACCCCACCACTTTCCCGACGGCGCGCGTTTTAAGGAAACATGGTTTCCTCCTTCACCGCACACGTCAAGACTTTATTTTATTGAACGAAGCTACATTTATTTAAACTACTCTAGACTCTCCAATGTCCAAGCATACGGTGTTAGAAAGCAGTATGCAAACACTTACATTAACATAGTACGAAAGAATGATAAATGTGGCAGCCCGTGGAATAACTCTTCTGAAATCTATTGAGAAAAGTATATACTGATAAAAGTGTTAGTAAATAAAAAGAAAAAAAGAGTTGCGCCCGGTTGAGGAAGCCTGGAATAAAAGAACTAACGAAAAAATAACAGTAATAATATAACGCAAGTATTTTCCATAATAACAGAGAGAAAATAAAATCCATAAAAAGAAAATATTCAGAGAAGGTATTCCACAAACCACCTGCAGTCCCAATGATAATGTACATGGCTATCGGCCCAACCGCCGACGAAACCCGGAGTCCGCGCCCTTTAGCCGGCTCCCCGATTTTGCCTCGAAGAAATATGTGTTGGAAAGAAGAGAAAGTTTTAGAAGACTTTGTGGAAAAGATGAGCGTCGGGTTGTCGGAGGGGGGGGGGGGGACTTCGGGGGAGAACCACTCCGGTGTGTGTTTGCCTGGCTGTATGCACGGACAGGGTCTATCCTACCCCCTTTCATGGGGTGTACATGTATAGTTCAGTTGCGCCACCAAAATATGGAAACCAAAGCTAATATTAAGTAAGAAAATAATAAGAGAAATTATATATTAGAAACATAATTATAGTATGAGTACAGAAGTTATAAATTAGGCGATGATGTCATCACCACCATCACCTTCCAAGATAGAACACGGCCTATTGAGGTAAAATCATAAATCATTTTTATAAAGGCATAGTCATATTCTGTTAAGTAATAAAAAATTCAAAGAATAAAGAAAACTTTAAAAAAAGATCAAACCAGAGAGGCGATCGCGCGTTGAAGTTTCCATCAATAATTATATTTCGACCTTTTAATTTGTGAAGCTCTCGCATTAGGCTCAAAATATGCGGTTCAACAGGGTTGCCGTATTTAAAATAAACGGAGATCACGATGATTTCCGTATTAGCTAATTTAATGGATACACAGGTTTGGTACTCATTTCAAAGCCCCTCCAGGAGTAAGGGTCTAATCAATGAATTATTGATCAGGACTCCCGCACCCGGAGAGGAGCCCACCTCGAGCATCGCACCTGGCCTTTTTATATCAGGAGTTTTGCCTTGCCACGTATATTGTTCCTGAATAAGCAATGTGTCATTGTGTAGGCTGGTCATGACCCGCTGGGCTTCAAAGGTAGCCACCCGAGACCGCAAGGAAATTAGCGGCGTTCATATAGTCTGTCTTGCGCACCTGCGCCTCTTTGGCAGCTCTATGGGCGGCACAAAGTCCTTCACCTGTCCTATGATTCGCTGATTTACCAAACCTACTACATGTGGCGCAGACGGCTGCTTCTGTCTTCTTGGGGCAATCCTCTAAGTCGTGACCACTGGCGGCGCAGCGCCTACAGGTAATCACATCTACCGTACAAAATTTACTTACATGCCCGTATAAATGGCATTTAAAATATCGAGTAGCACCCAAGTAGTCACGCACATGACATGTGTTCCACCCAAGAAAGCAGAGGCTGCTGTCTATCAGTACCTTCTTGCTCTCGGGGTAGCAGGTAACAATCATATTCATCGTGGACCCATCTTTTCTGCCTAATAGATATACTCGCCGTATGGTGCGGAGATGGTCTTCCTTCGTGTGGACTTACCTTGAATATTTTTTCTAAATATCTCCTCAAATAATGCTTGGTCCCCAGCGGTATTGATTTTGGTACATCTTAAAGACCACGTTGTGGAGATTTCCCCATGTTCAGACCACTGGCCTCGAGTTTGGCTGCCGGGTTTTTTATATTGTTTAGCCCCCTGTAAAAAAAGGCCAGCACCTTTTATATTCCTCGTTTTGGCTGCTTGGAAGCCATCAATGCTAGGATTTAATACCTTCATCAATTCTTATTGTGTACATACTTTCTGAAGTTTTACCATCCAGAATAGTAGGATAAAATAAGACGGTAGGCTGGGGTAAATCTCTTTCGATGCTTTCGACGAATATCGAGGCTGATGGAGCTCCTGAGGCGGCACCGGCGTCCGTCTTACGGGCGGGATGCTATGGGAATTGGACCGGGTGGGTCACCGGCATGTGTCCACTGATCAAGAGGTCCAACTTATCTGAGAAACCTCTTTGTGCGAATTATTTTAAGATTCAATTCATTACAAGTATTTAAACTAATTAAATTTTGTTGCGAGGCGCAATCAATTAAACACCTGACGGTTACTTGATTATTTTTTATTGTCGTAAGCAAATAACTGCGCGGTTGACAATAGTACATTCGTAGCTATATTACCCGCAGTAAAATCATTATGATGTTTATTCCTTGTTGTTAATATAACAGCTTCGTTTTTAGAATTACTTTCGTTGTTCACCGTACCCTCAAAATGCAATGCGGTATGGTGACGATTCTTACAAATTCTACAATCCGATTTAGATGAACATTTCACCATCCTATGTTTATCGCCTAAGCAATTTACACATAAGTTATTTAATTTTACAAACTGAAAACGTGCCTTAGGTCTCAATTCATTGTTCACACTTAAACAATTCAACATGATCGTTTTGATTGCATTTCCGGCACTTATTATTATTACTTGTAGTACGATTATTATCAAACGACTTCGGTTCAACCACAGCGAAAGAATGCGAATCTTTATTTTTATTATTATTAACTTTACTATCTAGTCCGGTTAGTTCAAGAATTTTAACATGCCAACGAATATATTCTATTAAATCGGTATTTGTAGGTATATCTTTCTCCCGTATAGAAATTTCGAAATTTTGCACCAATTGTATATCTAATTTTTTCAGTGCAATATGTAGAATTATAAAGTCTGTTCTGTTAGGTCATCAATACCTAATTCCTTGAGCGCAGACATGGAAGACGCAAACCGTTCAATAAAATTATTTAAATCATTTGAGTTAGAAGGTGCCAATAATTTTAAATTCAATATATTGTTCAGGTAAAAGTACCTAGCACGCGCTTGTCTTGATATTTCTTTTCGAAAGGATTCCAAATTACAAAATAGTTTTTTTCATTCGGAAGTACTCCAGCATAAACCGATAACGCCTTTCCTTGGAGTTTTCCTATCAAATATTGCATCTTTTGCGAAGTATTCAAATTTTCATTAGAGTGGATGTTTAATTTAAAAGCTTCGTAAAATACTGGCCAATTCTTTTGATTTCCGTCGAAGGATTGCATATCGATCGCTGGAAGCTTAATAAATTGCGAGTTATTTAATTTCTGCGTACCACCTAATCTTGCTTCGCCACAATACTTTCGCGTATAAACTAACTACAAAGCTACTAACTACAAAGCAGTACTTATTTTCGAATTTATTCCATAAATCGAAATTTATATTATAGTTTGGATCCCTTTTTAATTGAAGCGAAAGAAAGTCATCACAATACGTGTTAAATTGTGAATAATATGTAGCTACATTAACCGTTTGTTTAACGAACTCATCCGAACTCCTTGTCTCTCTATCTGCAATAATTTTTGCTTTCTCATATAACTCATTGAAACGATTATGCATTAAATTAATTTTAGATTCTAGTAATTTGATTTTAACTAGATCCTGAGTACCATCACTCGTCGCCATGATTAATTCTATGTAGGAATTTTAATGCAACAATAATTACAAACGTATGTCGGTATAAACGAATTTACAAAATATATAAAGCAAATAATATTAATTTGCAGGTTAAATATATTAATTTTAAATACCCCGTTGGTAATCAGGCTCGAAAGAACCAAAAATGGTGTCGCGAAACTGCGACTCCACTATAAAATTGGCGGTTGTGCTTCAGAGCAAAGCCCTGACGCAACCCTCAAAGGACCAGTCCCGATAACTACGTGGTCGCTATGTTATATGGGACGATTAGATAGCATGCACTCGCAAAACCTGATGGATAGTCAGTCGATGTTCAGATCTGGGCTTTTGGACAGTTATATAAGCCCAGAAAGGAAAAGGAAAATAGGACTCACCAGTTGCAGATGGGGCCTCTCTGATCTCCAGGGTTTGGTGTACTATGTTTAGTAACTTGCAATATTATTTTTGCAACAGTATATGCTCAATATGTGCTCCCTGTCTGAGACATTCATTTGTACTGAGCTTGAAATAGTGTCACCTCTTCAGGGCGCCTTCCACTGCGAGCGGAAAAGAGTTGAGCGGAACGGGGTGGGAGATGAGCGAAATAGCTTTGACCTTCCACCAAAAAAGAGTTGCTAAGAAGTTAGGTGGTTGCCTTCCACTGCCCCCGTGCGAGGAATGAGCGAGGGGACCGGAGCGAGGTCAACGAAAAATGAGAAATAGTTTTGCCCTTCCTTTGAAAACGAGTCAGTATCGTTTTGACGTTTGAAGTGAACAGATTGATTTTTGTGATGTCAAACATTGATTCTAGTGAAGATGATTCTGATAGCGTGTATGTAATAAAAAAATGTTTGCTAATGTAGGATATTTATAATTTCATCTCACAAATTTAAACTTTCTTATTTCCGCCAATTTCATCTCAATTATGGTTTTCTAAGCCGAATTCTCTTTTGTCAACATTGCTACATTATTTGCGAGTCGTATCCTATTAACAAAATTGGCAACCGGCTTCAGTAAACACCTCCGCCTCGACAAAAAATGCAGTCGAGGCAACGGAATTGACGACAGTTTTTGAGCGGAGTCCGCTAGAAACTAGTCGGCGAAGGTGTGCGCGAGCGGACTCGTTCGGACCTATTTTAACTACTTCGGTCCGCTCCGTTCACCTCGTTCTTGATGGAAGCACTTGTATGCAGTTAACGTTTGCGAGTCGAGCGGAATTCGTACGGAGTCCGCTCCGCTCGCATTAGCGGAGCGGACTCGTTCGAACCTATTTAAACTCGTTTAGTCCGCTCCGCTCATCTCGTTGTTGGTGGAAGCACTTGAATGCAGTTAACGTTTGCTAGTCGATCGGAGTCCGTAAAGAGTCCGCTCCGCTCGCAGTGGAAGGCGCGCTTTCTTCTTGCAACAATTGCTCTTTTTCAAGGTGACATTTTGGGATAGGAATATTAGGTAGGTGGGATAAAATCAGGAATTTGACAAATTCTACCCACCAAGTCTGCGAATGCAATACCCAAACAATCCCATATAATAATGCGCAAACAACCAGTAATATTATAATATGGAGCAATTTAAAGATAAAAAAAAAATACATATATATATATGGTGACCCGACAATTCATCCTGCGACAATTCATCCTGCGACAGTTCATCCGGCGACAGTTCATCCTGCCGACAGTTCATCCTGCCGACAGTTCATCCTGCCGACAATTCATCCGGCGACAATTCATCCTTCCTGATCATTTAGAAGATTTTTTCTTCAAGTAAGTATGCAAAGAGGATATACGGCCGTACAACCAAAATCGATATACTTATATCTGAAGGCACCTTGAGTGGAAATCCGCTGTAAAAATATTTTTTACTAACAATAATTTCGACTCTCCGAAGAAGCATGCGTTAATAACAAAATAGTCGTCTTAGCAAAAAACCGTAAAGATTCCTACTTGCATATAATATAACTTTTTTATCTGAAATTAACACCATCTTTTTAGGGTGAATTGACTAATTTAAAAAAAAACACAAGAGTCTCAACCGTCTCGAGCCAGTGAGTGCCAATGGTTTCCCCAATTTTGGTATGGTGTGATGCTGAAGGTAGTGGGGAGGGGAAGGAGATGTGGAAAACATATCTTCCTGGCTATTCAGATCTAGTCACCAAACACGGCTTAAGCCATTTCAAGTAATTAGACTAAACCAATATACACTACAACAGCGAAAAAATTTAAACAAATCATATGAGTGGGGAGGGGAAGGAGATGTGAAAAATTCTGCTGATTTGAAAAAATGCTATTCAGATATAGTCACCAAACACGCCTAAAGCCATTTCAAGTAACGTTTCAATTCTGAATGAATACTGACGAATAGCAAAATACGACATACTTATATGTGCATCTACTTAAGATTTAGGAGGCGGACATGTTTACCGTCGTCCCAGGAACCATTTATTGGATAACCAACAACCCTGCCATAGGTCATCCCAAGTGGTTCGCTACGTTTGGTGAATTATAAGGGTTCTTTTTAAAAATTTTCTTTATTCATTACTTACAAAATATGGTAACATAATTAGTGGATTTTTCGACCACCATGCTAGGCTGATGCCCGTGTTATGGTGGTCGATTATATGCCCGTGTTATGGTTGCCAGGGTTCTTGGAGTGATGCTTGTCAAGGTCTTGTTGGCGAATACTTTTCCTCACCTACTGCGTGGCGGTCCGGATCGGGAGAGATTACTTGAGGCAGACGTAATCAGGACATCTGATTAAATTAAAAAATTTAAACAAGTCGTATGAGTGGGGAGGGGAAGGAGATGTGAAAAATTCTGCTGATGTGAAAAAAATGCTATTCAGATATAGTCACCAAACACGCCTAAAGCCATTTCAATTCTGAATGAATACTGATGAATGGTAAAATACGACATACTTATATGTGCATCTACTTAAGATTTAGGAGGTGGACATGTTTACCGTCGCCCCGGGAACCATGTATTGGATAACCAACACCCCTGCCATAGGTCATCCCAAGTGGTTCGCTAGGTTTGATGAATTATAAGGGTTGCCCGGGTTCTTGGAGTGTTTATGTTTTCCACATCTCCTTCCCCTCCCCACTACCTTCAGCATCACACCATACCAAAATTGGGGAAACCATTGGCACTCACTGGCTCGAGACGGTTGGGACTCTTGTGTTTTTTTTTAAATTAGTCAATTCACCCAAAAAAGATGGTGTTAATTTCAGATAAAAAAGTTATATTATATGCAAGTAGGAATCTTTACGGTTTTTTGCTAAGACGACTATTTTGTTATTAACGCATGCTTCTTCGGAGAGTCGAAATTATTGTTAGTAAAAATATTTTTACAGCGGATTTCCACTCAAGATGCCTTCAGATATAAGTATATCGATTTTGGTTGTACGGCCGTATATCCTCTTTGCATACTTACTTGAAGAAAAAATCTTCTAAATGATCAGGAAGGATGAATTGTCGCCGGATGAATTGTCGGCAGGATGAACTGTCGGCAGGATGAACTGTCGGCAGGATGAACTGTCGGCAGGATGAACTGTCGCCGGATGAACTGTCGCAGGATGAATTGTCGCAGGATGAACTGTCATGGAACCATATATATATATATATATATATATATATGTAGCTATTGTAAAATTATACAGAAATTGTTAGGAATTGAAACACTTTAAGAGTTGTTATTATACAAAACTCAAACACTCTACAACAAAAAATTGTCAACAGATAGACTTATTTTAATGCTTATAAACTATACAATTGTTTTATTTGTGCACCTTTATAATCTTGCACACTTATCACAAGAACGTCACTTTCGCATAAAAGTTGAAATAACTTTACTATCTACTAATTACTATTGATATGATCGGTATTGATTCAACACTTTTGGGCTCAACACTTCATCTTCAACACTTCAATATCTTTTGGATTTCAAACTTTTACCGGTATATACTTAATGCAAAATCGGCGCGAGTTTTAAGGGTTATGCACCTGCCGGCGGCTGGTTGAACTGTGATAATTAGACATCGGATTATATGCACTAACAAAGTGCCAAAATATGCATGCAAATATGCACTAAAAAAGGCCGAAATATGCACTAAAAACTCTTGATATGCCTAAAATATGTACAATGCAAAATCAAAATACCATTTTTATTTTTGTATATTTTAATTAAAGACGATACAAAAACAGCTAAATATTCTTAAAATTATGCATTGTTTTTGTTACAGTATATAATTAAGTATTTTTCCAAATTTTCGGGCAAAATTTTTTGATGTTTGTCACCCAAAATGCCGAAAACGACTTCTCTACGTCAACTGACGTCACCCGACAAAATTTAAAAAAATTTGGCGCCATTTCTGGAGATACCTGTTGAGGCAGGGTATGTATGACCTGTGCCGTTGATGTAGGCATTAAAGTTCTTCATGTCTTCAAAATTCGGATTTTTAAACAAAATAGCGTCTAACTTTTCACGAATCTTTTCTGATATTGAATTGGGAAGGGCGTTGGCGAGTTCCATCATTGTTTCCAGTATTTTTATTGATTTAAATAGAGGAAGGTTTATTGTTTCCAATTTTTCTATGGCATCTGGTAACTTGTGGAAATGTGTTGAGATGAGGGCGATATTCTGTGAATGGATGCGTCTTCAAATGCTAAATATGCACGATTGGGAAAAAAAGGCTAAAATATGCATTAACGCCGTAATTAGAGAGTTATATGCATATGCAAATATGCAAATGCATATAATCCGATGTCTAGACTGATAATATATGTTCAGTAGCGACGGACTTATTTTTATTTATTTTTTTATTCCAGTTAAAAGAAAATTATATTTTCTCTCATTTAGCTATAAAAATTAAGATAAACAATACAGCACTATTCTATTATGAATCTTATGAATCCATCCCCCCAAGGGAAGTGCAAGGCGCTGAGTCGAGAGGTGAGCGTACGGCCGCCCAGACCTAGACAAACCTCACCCCATGAATCCACTGATAAGTTACCAAACTTAGAAAAACTTGGGGTGATCTGTGGCAGAGTTGGCTATCCAATTAGCGGTTCGGCAGTAGTACCCACACCCACCTTCCAAATTGGAATGTTACATAATAGAAACAAATGAAGATATGGCATAGCATCTAGTCGACTGTACCGGCGCGTCGCGCGGAGTAGAAACAAAAGCGGGCGGTCACTGTGGGTAGATGCGATTTGCGTTAGTATTAGTTTAAGTGAACGATGTTGGGGATATTTTTGTGTGCTCGGTTTCATGCTAATAATGGTCACGATCCATCTCCCATTTTTCAAAGATCTACGTGTTTTTAAATTTCATGAGCCACTTCTGACTACACATTGAAAAGAGTTTTATTCTCAAGAAACTTTAGACATACGGGTTACAAACAGAACGATAGTTGCATAACAAAATAAAATTTTTGATAAGTGATTGCCTCTCTCTGACAATAAGGATTTGTTGCCCATAAAATAGGCCAACAAAGATATTCATAAAAATTTCACACTTACTAGGAGTTACATAAAATTTGAATTTCCTTTTATCTGAATAAGTGACGGAACAGCTTTAGTTTTTTTTTTCATAGATGTGGTGATGAAATAACGCGAATCTTTTAGAGTAAGTTTTCACAGAACTGGAACAATTCATCAATTTTTCAATGTTAGTATTCAAATTCCATGAAAGTTCTGTTATTATTCCTCTATGGCTCAGTTTTTCACAGAAGTCTTTCCTGTAATGTATGGATGAAATATCGCAAGCTTTTTCATGAATATTATGGAATAACGTAAATATTTTCTGTGTTATGATAGAATAATACAAGTCTTTTCTTAAACGCAATGACAGAATAATGCAAGATTTTTCTTAAATATAATGATGGAATAATGCAAGTATTTTCAATGTTGTGATGCAATATCGCAAGTATTTTCTTAAACGTGATGATGGAATAATGATGGAATAACGCAAGTATTTTCAATGTTGTGATGGAATAACGCAAGTATTTTCTTAAACGTGATGATACAAGTATTTTCAATGTTGTGATTGAATAACGCAAGTTTTATCACGTGATGCATGTATTTTCAATGTTGTGATAGAATAACGCAAGTATTTTCTTAAACGTGATGGTGGAAGTATTTTCAATGTTGTGATTGAATAACGCAAGTTTTATCTTAAACCTGATGATACAAGTATTTTCAATATTGTGATTGAATAAAGCAAGTTTTATCTTAAACCTGATGATACAAGTATTTTCAATGTTGTGATTGAATAACGCAAGTTTTATCTTAAACCTGATGATACAAGTATTTTCAATATTGTGATTGAATAAAGCAAGTATTTTCTTAAACGTGATGATACAAGCCTTTTTTTATAAATGTAGTGACGGAATAACCCAAGACATTTCTTAAATTTAATGACGGAATAACGCAAGTCTTTTCTTAAACGTGATTATGGAAAAACGCAAGTCCTTTTTAATAAATGTAATGATGGAATAACGCTAATATTTTTATAAAATAAAGATGGAAAAACACAAGCCTTTCTTCAAAGTAATTTTAAAAAAGCCTGAATTCAAAGGAATAACTAAACTCAACCCCACCGAACTTAACCAATATTGCATTGAAAAAGTACTTCTCTTTCACCTGCAGGTAATTGAAAAATCCTTGCAAACTCAATTATGAATTATATTCTCGGTCGCTTCCGTCATTTGGAAAATAAATCGTCTTTGTACTGGTACTTGGTAATTTTTCTCCGCGCAGCTTCTCGGTCGATTGAGTTTCCTCTGATGGAAATGAGAAAGGAAATTGAACAAAGTGCGGAATAACGGAAATGCATTTGGGTAAATTGATGGCAGTCTCGTCTCTCGTCTGAACACAACAGAAAGGCTTTAAGGGAAATGTGGAATGTGTACCGGAATAAATTATCAAGAAATCTTTAAAATATGTGGAATTTCATCCATTTCTTCGTCTTTTAGATACAAGGATGTATTCAGTATAAATTACTACCATTTCTGTATTATTATACATCCGTTGTTTGTATGTTTTTTGAAGTAAAACTTCTTTACGAACGCTCGACTTGTGGAGTAAGCTGGTAAATGCGTGACGAGAGCGTTACGAAAAGTGTGATCGGGCGAGATGAACGGAAATTGAGAGGGAGATATAAGTTAGTTAAGATGGAAAGAGAGAGAGAGAGAGTTACGTTTCATATTACTGTACGTATTAGAGAGAGAGATGCGAGCACACATTTTCTTTCTCTCTTTCTCTCACAGCCAGTTACGTTTCGTATATCGACACAGTGGAGGCCTATTTTCTCTATCACTGTACGAGCAAGAGAGAGCAGTGCGCGCGCACATTTTCTTTCTCTCTTCAGTGTAGTTTTACTTCAGTCGTGTGGTCTAAAGCACACTCGTTTTTTTTAACATTAAGTTCATACGGGAGGCTCCGAGGAAAATAATTCCCCTCAGGGCCTATGCCATCATTGGGGATGCTGTGTGGAGGGGCTTTTTAGGGAAGGAAGGATAGGAAGTTCTGGGAAGGAAAAGGTTTGAGGGGTGGGTAGGAATCTGAGGGTCAGTGTGTCCAGGAGTGACGGACATACGGCTGTAGAAGTCAAAGGGACTCCCCTACCGTTCTCTCCCGATCCGGCCTGGTGGGCAGATGCATCCACCTCCAAGATCCGGACAAACCTCACCCCATGAACCCGGGCACCCCTGCTAAATCACCAAACGTAGTGAGTGAACCACTAGGGGCGACCTATTGCAGAGGTGTTGGTTATCCAATAAATGCTTACCAGGGCGGCGGTACCCATACCCGCCTTCCAATTATGCATTTTTATTAAACAATCAAACTAATGATGTTGCCTCTTGGCAGACTTTAATATTTTTTAAATCAATTTGTTTTCTCATCGAACGGTTTTTTATTTTTTTTATTTAATAGAATTTACGAAATAAACGCCATTTACGTATATGTGTGTGTTTTTCTTTAATATTTTAAACAATCATTATACACATTGTTCAGTATAGAAAGAAGAGAGTACAAAAAAAAATTAAATATGTACCTAAACATAACAAAAGATAAATAATATAACATCACGTAAGTAACATTGAAAGCAGTTAAAAAGAAGTTTTTTTTTAAAGTGTTCATGCACTGCCCTCGTTAAAATATGTTCTGCTAAAGAAAGCTTCTTCACATAATATTTAATTAGTATATACAGCATTGTACTTTCAGTAGAGGCATATTATGAATATCAGAGACATTGGTATGAAAGTTACGATTGGTTTGTGATCTATTTATAACAGAATTGTAGCCTGAGACCGTAGTGTAATTGTCACAATAATACGTACTCAATCTTTATCTAACGGTAGGAATATGAATCAACAATAATATATCAGGGCTATCCAACTTACGATTTTCATTTTTATATAAAAATATTCAATAATTTTTTTTTCTTCTGTCGCTTAACTTGAACTTGGAAGTTTTTCGTATCATAGCTTGTGTTCTGGTACTCGTTCTATTTCATAGCGCCACAGCTCGTGAGTGAAAATTGTATGTTTTGAAAATTTACTTATTATGAGTTTGGAACCCGCCGCTTTCAACGGAGGTTGTCAAAACCAAAATATATTTCTTTTAATGATGGTAAATATGATCCTTATTAAGTTATTGAATTTATTTAATAAAATCAACTTAACTAGGAGAAAAATAGTTTTCTGTCCTATCGTTATTGTTGAAAACTGTTAAACTTTGGCCACAATAACTGCGTGGCATGTTTTGTGGGCTTTATATTTTTTGCTTTAAAATATTTTTTCTGTACAGTAATATATTCCAAGAAATATTAATCCAAAGTAATATATGTAAACTATAAGTCTTAAAAACACAATCCTATAAAAATAACGAGCGCCCTTGGATTATGTAGGTACATGAAATTTCTAAAACTGTTCGGTTTTCATTAGTGTTTATAAAAGTCGTGTAAATAACGTGAACTAATAAAAGTAAATATAAAAAGATTTTCTTTAACAATTTTATTGAATAGGTACTAGTTTCTTTAACAATGTTCATAAAACACGTATCTCGTTAGTCTTTTTGTTTCTGTCTTCAGAAATTCTGAAAACTTATTGAATGTTGTTACCATTATGATTACATGTTTTATTTACTACCGATGAGCATTAATTTATACTGAGAGTTTTTGGTTCAGGCTGTCAAAAGTATAGCATTGCTTCTTACCTAGGCAATGTCGATGCGAGCGCGATTGCAACGCGTTTTGAAGTGACATAAAGTGAAGCGTGCCCACAGCACGCAAGTCATTTCTTAAGCACAGCCGACTAAGAGAAGAACCTAAAAAGGTGAGCATTGCTTACAAAACATGTATGTTGTCTGTAAACAATAAATATTTTGTTAAAAATAATTAGTATGTGATACTAAATAAAAAGTATTATTTTTTTTTAAACATTAAGGAACTTTAAATCTAGTATATTAATTGATACACAATAATGTTTGTCCATTTTCGCTCGAAAATATCAAACGAACTCATGACGTGGCCAAAGTTCCGCGCTGCACCGCTCCGCTTGTCACGTATTATTTGTCACGTAGGACACTTCTAAGTGGCGGTGACCATTTGATATTTTCTCGCCGCGTCGCGTCGTGTCGCGCTGAGTCCATCTGGCTAACGTAAGACTAGAACGAATATATATTTTTTAATAAATATTTTGTGTTTTGTCGTTATTTTGGCAAAATCTAAAGTAGCAACACCCCCAACTGAATAGATGATCCCATTTTCACTTAGGAGATAAACTGACAGACAATGGAATTGAACAAACTTCGTCAAACATCGAAATTCATGGGCCGCAGTTTTAGGGGGCGCCAAAATCGTAATTCATATGTTTGATTGAAAAAAAGCGCCTTGCATCAGCGCACGTTGTTCTATGATTATTCATTTGATTTTAAAATGCTCAGTTGGTCTTTGAACACATCCTAAGTATGAAGAATCCTAAGTCGATTTTGAACACGAGCTGAGCCGAATAAACCCGAGTAAATATTGAAGTCTGCCAAGAGGCAACATCATTAGTTTGATTGTTTAATAAAAATGCATAATTGGAAGGCGGGTATGGGTACCGCCGTCCTGGTAACCATTTATTGGATAACCAACACCTTTGCCATAGGTAACGTCAAGTGGTTCGCTACGTTTCGTGACTTAGCAGGGGTGCCCGGGTTCATGGGGTGAGGTTTGTCCGGATCTTGGAGGTTCTCGAACGCTGGCGAGAGTTTCTGCCCTGGTTTGAATAAGTCGTAGATCCGGGGCTGCGGACAATCATCATTGGCCTGACTGCGGTCTTAAATGTCACATGTAAATTGGCGACAACAGTTTTCTTTAAAATCGGTATAGATCACACTAGGATTACCTATTTAGGGGTTCTTTCATATTCCGTTGGGTAGTTAAATAATGCATATCGTCGCTTACATTATCCCGCGTCTCTCATTTTACACAGGTTTTCAGGTGGAACAAAAACCGTTTAGTTTATTAAATAGAAATATCGCATCTTTGAAAAAAAGGGTTTACTGATATTTAAGGATCAGTTATTTGAAGAAGTTTTTTTCATTAAAAACATATTGTTTTTATTTTACAGGGTAAAATACAAACAAGGCTGAGAAATAAGGAGATGGGGTTGGTTCTTAGTATTAAAAATTTATAATAGTTTGATTTTTGCTACTAAATAAAACTTTTGTATAAACGTTTGCTGATAATAATAGAAAAGTACTTAACAATTAAATTGATATTAAACTGTGTATAAAAGGAACGGTGATTGGTCTAAACATTTGTTTGTCGATTCAAAACATGACTCATGCTTAGTTTTAAAAAAATCGAGATAAAATCGTATTTTACGCGGTTTTATAATATAAGCAACGATTTGTGAATCTTAAAACAACGAATAGTGGTAGGTAATCAACTTTTTCTACCAATTCTTCTCGAATAATGAACACGTATCATATAAATAAATTTATTAACACATTACATGTTATTATTTGTTGTTTTAATGAAATCAAGGGTTAAACTTTCCTGTTATATTTTATTTCCCGCATAAACGAATTTAGAATATTCTCGAAACTCTTAACAAAGAAAACAGATCCCTTTCCGTAAAATAAAGGGAATATTAAATAACAATTCGATAACAATTTTTCCAGGTAAGACCTTGCTTTCAAAGAGCCATTAGCATTCAATAAACCTGGCGTTAAAATACTACTTTTCAAAATAAACATTCTTCCTCTGTTAACATCGGGTAATTTACAGATCTAATAATAAAAAACTAAAAATTATAAATAAACGTGTATCTCATATTCGAAAATCGACTGATCTGAGAGAGCTTTTAGAAAATAGTTAATTTATTTATTTTATGACAATAATTTTACCTACCAAGTGATTTAAGGCTCTTCAAACTTAACAATCAACATCAAAACCCAAAGATCTGGATAATCATCATCGTCTATTATTTTCGTTGTTAATTTTTGGGGTGTTATGCCGTGTTGCGCTACCTCCTTCTATAGCCGACGTTTCGGACAGCGTTGCAGTGTGATTGCGAAAATGATTTTGGCCGTGAAAATCTAAAAACTTATCGTCTATTATTAATTACTGGTATTATACTAAATTCGCCTATGCTAAAATAGAATAACTTATATATGTCCCTAAGGCGGCCCCTAGACGCTACAATAACATTGTACAATATTTATATTTTATTCTTCAATAAGATTGAAAGGCGCTTAGAATCCAAACGATCAATTATATTGCACAATAAACAATAAAAAAGTATTGATCAATTATACTGCGCGATGTTTTAGAGTATTTTTATTTAGTATTTTCGAGTAAATATTGCGCAATACTGACCCTACACAGTGCAATGAAAAAATATGTAGCAATAAAATTAAACTCGCTCAAACTTTTGTTCAATCATTGCGCAATCTTCAATATTAACCCCAAACGGTCAATAATATTGCAAAATGTGTAATATTGCTCAATATACTTGATCGTTTAGGGGCCGCCTAAGGCTCATACTTATGGGAGATCCCATACACTTTTTTAAGCTCCGAAATCGAGAACTTTCAGAACCATCAAAACGCGCCAATAAACGTGCGACTCTATACTGCGTAAGGCGCCGTACCACTGCTCAAAAAAAAGAAGATGGAGAGATATGTAATCACGAATGTTAAAGGGAGAGCGCTTATATTTAAAACAATAAAATTGAAGTGAAAATTGTGAAATTGTTTAATAAAATACGACTCTACTAAAAATATTTTTCTATCGTAATTATTATCAAAAGCGTTAATGTTATCACGATTATTAGGATTTCTTACCTACATTGTGAGCGTGATATCTAACGTAATTGTTATCAAAAGCGTTATTGTTATCACAATTATAAGGATTTCTTACCTACATCGTGAGCGTGATATCTAACGTAATTATTATCAAAAGCTTTAATGTTATCACAATTATAAGGATTTCTAACCTAAATCGTAAGCATGATCTCTAACGTAATTGTTATCAAAAGCGTTAATGTTATCACAATTATAAGGATTTCTTATCTAAATCGTAAGCATGATCTTTATCGTAATTATTATCAAAAGCGTTAATGTTATCACAATTATAAGGATTTCTAACCTAAATCGTAAGCATGATCTCTAACGTAATTGTTATCAAAAGCGTTAATGTTATCACAATTATAAGGATTTCTTATCTAAATCGTAAGCATGATCTTTATCGTAATTATTATAAAAAGCGTTAATGTTATCACAACTATAAAGATTTCTAACCTAAATCGTAAGCATGATCTCTAACGTAATTGTAATCAAAAGAGTTAATGTTATCACAATTATAAGGATTTCTTATCTAAATAGTAAGCGTGATCTTTAACGTAATTGTCATCAAAAGCGTTAAGTTTATCACAATTATAAGAATTTCTTACCTAAAACGTAAGCGTGATCTCTAAAGTAATTGTTATCAAAAGCGTTAATGTTATGTGATCTCAATTGTAATTGTAACCGCAAAAAATATAACATGTAATCACATACACAATTTCCACTTGGGTAAATCAAGTGAGAGTTTAACTTCAACAAAATTTTAGGGGAAACACGAAAAATCTTTACGTTTTAATTATGGCTTAAAAATGCTAATTACTACTGTTTTAACCTTTTGGGCCAAAGCACTAAAAAAACTCAATTAGGGGATGTGGCTCAGATCCATACTTATTTTTGATGCTTGAAATTGACACCGAAACTCTTTGCCAGAGTTCGACGAAAAATATTTTTTGTGGGAGGTACACGCAAGAAAGTTTTTTAATCAGAAAATTTGCCTAGTTGCATTTTTTATTTACAGTTCGTAGGTCAACTTAAATGATGTATTGTTTTATTACCTTGTTTTTTTTTCTGTTAATCAATGAGCTAGGAAAAACGTTTCGAAAATGCGTTTTTAACAAGGTTTTTAATAAGTTCGGCTTGTAAATTTAAATTCATATTTTTTCTAGTAGTGAGGTACTTAATTAGCACTTGAGAAATGAGAAAAAAAAATTCTGGATCATTTTACGTGTCTGAATTTCTTGAGAAACGGTTTTTAGACGCTGCTTTTTGCTGTGATGTTTGGGGTGACGGTGAAATTAAAACCTTTAAAAGATTCCATTAAATATGAAGTGACTAATTTAGTTTTGCCGAGACATGCATTTTTTAATAGCTATGCCGAAAATCTTCTGTAAAATATGAGGGGAAGTTATTCTCTTCCGTTTTTAATACTCAATATAAAAATTATTAAAGACGTTGTTAGTGTATTTTTGACGATTAGTATAAAAAATGGCCTCCTCCGAAAAAGTATTTGAGATATTCATTACTGGTTCACCTACCTATACATTTTCTACATTCTAAAATTAATACTTTTTTTTAACAATAGCTTCACACAGGAGATCCCGAGGAAAATATTTCCCCTCAGGGCCTATGTCATATTTGGGGATGCGGTGTGGAGGGTCTTTTTAGGAAAGGTAGGAGAGGAAGTGCAGGGAAGGAAAAGGGTATGAAGGGTGGGTAGGAATCTGGGGGTCAGTGTGTGCAGGAGTGACAGACGTACGAATCCATCCCTCCCACTCCGGTACAGAGCGATATTCCGAGAGAGTACGGCTGGAGAAGTGGGACTCCCTTAACCATTCTCCTTCGATACGGCCATGCAGCTGGTGGGCAGACGCATCCGCTACCAAGACCTGGATAATCCTCACCCCATGAACCCGGGCACCCCTGCTAAGTCACCAAACGTAGCAAACCACTTGGGGTGACCTATATCAGAGGTGTTGGTTATCCAATAAATGGTTCCCGGTGCGACGGTACCCATACCCGCCTCTTAAATATTCAACCCTTGCCCGTTACTTCATGGGGTAATAATTGAATTTCACTCCAGAACCAGAAATTAGGTGTGGTATAAATCACGGTAAATCATTACCTAGCTTAAAAAATATTGCAAAAACATAAATTATTTATCCATGAAAATAAGGCTCGTTGTTCCAAATTGCGTCTTCTATCGTTTTATTTGATCCAATCTTCGCCGAAAGCCAAACAATGGCATCTAACAATCCGGATGTGATTTTATACCCACCCCACCCCCTCCCCTGTTCGCTAAGGTTTGGTCACGTGTCTCCCTGAGGTAATGCCACTATTTATTGACCTTCAAATAACGCAATTAGCCTCCCCTGCTGCAATATACACCCTCAGGAAATACTCCTCCTAAATCATCCCCCGAAAAACGCAGCGGTGGAAATGTTATTTCAAGAGCCCCATTGTTGGAGGTAAATGCCGGGGGGTGGCTGTGATTTGAGTATTAAAGTTAATTTTATTTACTATTGCGCCCTGCGGCAGATGAGATAGGCACGTGTGCATTCAGCTCTGGAATTACAAATAATATTGTTAAGCTACTGGAATACTCGAAACGTGACTCCATCATAAGCTGTCAAAATTTTTGGATATGTTTTAATAAAGACAAATAACATAAATTTGCACAATTTGAAGAAGTCAAATAACATTATTTTCTCGAATGTTTGCAACAACTGTTGCAACAAATGAAGGCATGTAGAAAATCGAATCTTCTGATTTTTTTGTAAAATAATATCGGTATTTGTTTCATATTGAATTAAATTATACGATATTAAATGCATATCTTGTAGTATCTTACCGAAGAATAAATAACTTAACACTAAAATTGCCTTCCGCATAAAGTTGCTTGAAAGGTTCGTTGATTCGTTGGAGACCATTTATATTGAAATTGTATAAATAATTGTATTGAATTTTTTATGTGAATGCCTCACAAGAGTCCCAACTGCTCCGGCCTTGAGTCAGTGAAGAAACTATGGCATCCCCAATTTTGATATATTTGAGGCTGAAGGCAAATGGGGGGGGGAAGGAGATGGCGAAGGGTGAGGTGGGGAAGTACCTGGCTATTCAGATCTAGTCACCAAACATGAATAAAGCCATTTCAAGCAACGTTTAAATTCTGAATGATGGTCTTACACCAGGGCGATACTGAGAATATCTTCCACTCTGGAACGTGCCGCAAAATACCATATATTATTTTAAATGATTAAATTGCGAAAACACAAATAAATTAACAAAATTTATCTGCGCACGCCGGGATTTGAAACCGCGACCTCCGGATCGTTAGGCCCTCGACCACGGAGGCCGTCAAGTTGAATTTCGTAATCATGGTGAAACACAGTTTTGTATGGAAAAACATGGGCCGAAATTAGTCCTAAATTGGATCACGAAACACGCCCACGTGGAAGTTCTTTTATTATTTTTCTACTTTCTATATTTCTTACCAAAAAGGTAGGGGACAATTTTGAAAGTTGTTAAAAATGCCTCCATTTATAGAACCACAGTTCAATCTGACAAGTTTTACACAAAAATACTCTACTTTTAAGTTAAATTTTTATTCAAGACCGTTTAGAAATAACAGAACCCCCATTGTAAGTACATGAGCATTGGCTTCATTATATTGTATCATATCTAAGAACATTCTGTCCATTCGGAATAATCTCCAAACGATTTAATTTTTTCTACGTATGGAAGGATCATAACATATCAAAAATAAATATCTACACGCCACTGGTCTTATAGAGCCCCCTAAAAGCCACCCCTAAAATAGCTCACGGCCTGATCCTGCCCCTGGCAACGGCCGAAGTGCATATTGCAGTTGCCCGAATGTCAGCCCAAACCTCTATAACTTTATTACCGGCATTAATAATGGCGGAACTTTGAGGGATGGAGACCTAAATTATTGAAGGAATTTAATAAAAAATGTTGTGGGAATTTTTAGACATTGTATCTAAAGACTTATTACTTATTTCATAGTCTGCATCCACTTTATGATGACAGGACAGTTTATAATTCTACATAAGTATTAATTCCATATAATGTATTCTTATTCTCTTTTCCCCAAGAAGAAATAGCTTTCACTTAGAGCCACGTAATTATTGTATCATGTACATTGTACATGCATCGATTCTATGATATGTGTATTTATGTATATGTATGTGTATGCAAACATACACATACAGGAAGTTAAGAAACGTACTTTACTTACGTTAACTAGAGTTTCCTGACATTATTTGGAGTAAAAAATATGAAAAAAATGGATAGGTAGGGTCGGGGTGAGGGCTTGCATGGTTACTCGTCTGAGTGACCAGTGATGATAAAATGTGGATGAATTTTTTTTTGGTATGAAGAAAAAAAAATCGAAAAAACCGTCCAAAAAAGTCACAGGAGACAAAATTTTCATTTACTTCCTCAAATAATGTCAGAAGTCATTGGTCAAAGTATGTGAAGTACATCCTGTAGGACTGTATATATGTCTATAGTGTAAAAACATATAAAATGTTACGCGTACGCATATGATCGTTTATCCTCAACGTTTTAAGTTATTTTCGATTCGTTTTTATATATTTTTTTTATTGATTTCAGATTGTACTGCGTAGAGGAAATTGATTTATTTATTTGTATTTGCCCACGGCTTTTACATAAGGGTTGAAAGGCCAATAAATTACAAACCAGAATATCAAAATACCACTCTGGTAAAATATCGCTAGTTTTCGATATATAATATCCCTATTTTATTTTATTTATTATTCATCTTTATTAATTTTTGACATACAATTTGTTTTATTCAACGCCTGCCTCACAAGGAGAACCTATGCTGAGAGCAGGCGCTTAGCATGAGTAGTTTATAATAATAACACATACAAAATACAAATAATAACACAATGTTACAATCATCAACGTACCATTGAAAAAATAAATCCTTATAAGTTAGTTTTGAAAAAAATCTTTGATATTGGATCTGTTTTGGCTGGTAATCCAGGACTTGGTTTCAGATTCATATTTAAGATACATTGTGTTTTGTCTAACTGCCAGTGGAAGTGTATTATATAGTTTTTTGCAAAGTATCTCAAATTTCTTTGGCCAAAGGTTGTTTTAGCAGAAGGGATAAGTAGGACATTATGCCCTTTGGTTCTAGTATCTCGAGCAGTTTGGACATTTTTAAAGGTAGTTCTGTGTTTGAAGAGGTATGCTAATATATTTTCGGCATTAAATTATGTATTATACAATAGCCCTGCTATAGGTTACAGTCAAAAATAAAACTCACATTGACTTTAACTTTATATTATTTTCACAAAATTTATTAAAGTGCCAAAACGGTTCAAGTATTCTGTATATAACTTACTGGATTCGCGTGGTAACGTTTTTTACAGTATTGGGAGTCTAAGTTAGCTAAATAAATTAAAAAATAACTCATGAATTGTCCAAAAATGTTTTTAAGTTCCTGAACGATTTCCTATCGATACCAGATATTATGGCAGAAATAGGATTTTATACTCCGCATAATTCTAATTCTCTCAGGAGCATAGCTAACTTAACCAATGTTGATGCCCCTGGGAAAACTTACAAGGTTAACTTACTGCCTCGCAGGATATTTTGATATTTTAACATATTTCCGCAAGTATTATTTTGCTTTCAACTATATATATGTATGTTTAATTAAATGAAAGCAATATACGCGAAACTCAATCTAAAATCTAGTGAAAGAAAAATCATAAAAAGATATTGGAACCTCCGGGATTCGAACCCAGGACCTTTCGGAAAGTGAAATGTCCTGGGTTCGAGTCTAAGAGGTGCCAATACTTTTTCTGATTTGTCTGCCTCTAGATTTTCGATTGAGTTTTGCTAATATTGTCTTCATTTAATTAAATATTACAATTTGAGGTTTTACTCATTAGGTTCAAAGTAACTATATTTGTATGTGTCTAGGTGTATAATTTTTACCCTACGTAATATTAGAACTAACTATACAATTAAGGTGGTCAAATTTTTTTTTATTATAATTTTTCATTTGGCCACCCCGTGAAATTATTACATGTATTCAAAGTAATAACACAGTAAAATTTCAGCGAGATAACTCTAGTAAAAAGAGGTGCTCAATCGAGTGTTTTTTTAAATTTTTTGTGTAAAATGCTTAATTTGTACTTTTTAATATACCTATTATAATAAAACGAATATAAAACTTTTTCTACTTAATTTTATTTAACCGTAATCGGTTTCAACCTGTCAAGACCATTTTCAGCCTTATATCACAAATATGGGGGAGGGGGAGAGGGGTGATCTACAAGGATTTTTTTCGAATGTATGGGATTTCTTACAATTGTTACTAAGTGGTGTTTGACTGTCTAATTTCTAATTATTTTGGTTTTTTTCCAATAGGCCTATTTACCTCGGGCTTGTAGCTCTACTTCAATATTGTTTGGGAAAAACCTTACAGGTAACATGCATTATTAATGAAAATATTATATATTTCCCAATGAAAAAACAGTGGAATGTCACAAATCAAGTCCGGGCTATGAGTTTTGACACTACTTCTTCTAACACTGGTGCCAAAAAGGGAGCTTCCACTCTTTTAGAAGAAAAGACAGGACGTGATCATTTGTGGCTTGTTTGTCGTCATCACGACATGCTTTCAAAAATATTTACTCTTTGTTTTGGGCCATCAAGCTCTTCTCAAATCCCACATTTCAAAAGATTCAGCGATTTTCAGGATACATTACCGAAGGAGCACTACGATTGTCTTGACCTCGATAAAAACGCAAAACAGTTCGCTGAAAATACTCTTTAGAGTCTTATAACCGCTCTATCTGGAGAGAATTAAGTTCGTGATGATTACGAAGAGGTAATAAAGCTAACACAGCCCGGCTGTGTAATAATTATTAATTCAAATAAAGTTGTGTTTTACAAAGTGTGTTTTTTCATTTAATATATAATGTCACACCAAATTGTTTTGAACAAACCACCTACGAAGATACGTTGGCGCGCTCCAGGTCCGATTCATGCTGAAATTGCTGTATGCTTTGAAGATTTTTCTCTTTCGAAATAATTTACAAGCATTTAAACTAACCAAGAGAGAAGAAAAACAAATGATTGATTTTTTTTAGTTTTGGTGTGCTCATCTAAACCAAAGATTGGATCGAAGCGCCTTTGGCAGCAGATGCACCAGCAAATGACTTAATACTTTTCCGAAATCAGTATAGCAGCTAGGAGTGTCTTACCTGCTATAGCTGTCACTTATGGTATTTGTCAGATGAACTAGTTGCATTTGCCTTGTTTTTTTGACAAGCTGTCTGATGCTGACAAACAGTCCATTGATTAAAAAATAAATTCTGATGTAGGTAATCGTTCAGTACGATGTGATTATTTATTTGCAACACAAAAAACGTTGAAAACGCTCTTAGTTCTTGAAATCAAGGACTCTTTCTTGCAATTACCTCCTGAGACTTGGAATGACAATGTTGATTACAAGCTGATTTGCGTGTTGTTAATGATACGGCGGAGAGAAGTGTTATACTGTTTGAAGATTACAACACGTTACTCACTAAAAAAGAGGAAGAAAAGCAATTTTTACTTCACATCGTTGAACTAAACAGAAAAATCGTTTCTACCTAAACATCCAAAAAGGAGTTAACAAAATAGTTTTGAAAGATTGCGACTAATATTATTGCTTTGTTACCAAATTTTGTTCACATTTAAATACTTATTTGATCAAAATACTTGTAATATTAATAAACCTTAAATTACGTATTTTACTTAAATTCCTGAAATTTTGTCAGAAACTTCTAATTTGATAAGCACCCTTTTATATATAAGTTAGGGGGCTGAAATATTTTACCTATTGCAGAAATGGCTACACCTATATTTAATTTTTTTACTATATAGGCCTGGACTACCCTACTATACATGTTGGTAATTTTTTGCAATGTGTTGATTTTTATACTGTTTTTGCAAAGCGGATAAATATTACATTCGAAAAATCCCTGATAAACGTGTGAATCTCAATGTTATATACAATTTCCCGTCATTCGCAAATATCTTCAAAGGAGGGCGTATTAAATTCACATACTTTATTACTTCAAATAAATAAAATATACTAGTCTAATCACCGCTGCGTAAGCACAATCAATCTGGTCAAATCAATTTGCTCTAAAATACTTCGATTTAGATAATCTACCTTCCCCTTATTAGATTTATTACGTGGCAAAAGAGGAGGGTAGGTTGTATTATATATGGGGGTGGGTGCAAAGGGGAGGGTTAGAGCAAATAAATGTCATGAGGATTTAGGATGTGCACGGAACGAGTTACGAGAAAGGAATGCATTTTATTTTCTGTGATATATACCTACTTTATATTTTGTCGTTAGTTGTAGCTACCGTTGCATTGTATAAACATTTATTGTCAATTTCGTTGGTGACCCGACTGTTAATCTCCCGACAGTTGGCCGGCCGAAATCATAATTATAGTAATCAATATATATTATAAAAGAAAGTGTACGATAATGCGCGTCCCGCTAAAACTCAGAAACGAATCCCGGTACGCTCAAGGGAGTAATACCTATGTTGTGGTAGCCCTCTTTCCCACATCCATCAAGAAGGTTCCGGTTTTTACCTGAATGGCGTGATTTTGAAGATATAAGGGCTGGAAGTTTCACCCTCTAGAAATTTATAGAAGAGTCAGAACATTCTAGAGTATTCTAGAGCATTCCATAACATTCCAGAACATCCTTTAATATCCTGGAATGTTGTGAAATGTTCGGGAACAGTCTGGAACGTTCGGGAACATCAGATCATTGTGGAATATTCCAGAACACTCTCGAATGTTGTGAAATGTTCTGGAACGTTGTGGACCATTCGAAGCCTTTCCTATATGGGTGAGGCTACCCATTGGTAGGGGTGTACACAGAAAGATCCGTCGTGGGTTCGAACGTCTGTTCAATCTCATATCAACTCCCCGAGAGTATAATACATGAATTTTTGCGCAGTATTTACCAATTTTAAATCTAAATCGACTTCAAAAATACCTTCTATAATTAGTTGGTATGGATATCAGAAGAATTTATTTCCAGTGTCGATTTTTTGTACTTAAAAGCGTTTACAAGCAATAATAATAAATTTTAAAAAAACACGTGTGCTAACACATACATATACAATTCATTAAGGAACGTACTTGACCTACTTTATCCAGTGTTTTTTTTCAATTAAAAATATTTAAAAAATCAGTAGGCGTCTATTAGACAGTTAGAGTTAGTGTATATGATGTAAAGTTAATTATCAATATACTTGTTATTGTATTTGAACTCCCTTGAGAATTCATTGATCTTCACAAAGAAATCAATCCCCTGCACAGGGATAAATAACATTACAGATTTTGAAGAAAAAAATTTGAAAAAAAAAATCAAACACATTTTATATATATTGTACTTCAAATATGTCAGAAATCATTGGTTAAAGTAAGTCAAGTGCGTCCCTTAACACCCTGTATAACATTATAATCGTATTACATTTCCAGAAATAAGATGTTTGTTCGCACCCTTAAAAAGACCCTCTTTCTTGCGTTATTAATGAATTCGGACGCATAACTTCTTATTATGTCATCGGGTGGTAAATAAACGCCGAGTTAAGAATATATTTACTGTGTTTTATGAGCGAGGGCGGAACGCAATACAGTGTTTATAGTTTCATATCACATTTTGTTTAAGTGCCCTGTTGATCTTTCGCTTGATAAACGCACGCTACGACTTAGATCGTGTGTTGAGAATGGGGTCCACGTTGTGACAACCCCCCCCCCCTTCGACGAAATAGTAGTAAAACCTTCACTTGGTTTCCAACCGCTGCTACATTGCTACAGCTACAGGCGCAACCCCGCCCGGCCTTTAAAACTCGTAGCTCGCCCGTTCTCGCGTCTCTCTCCTGCATTTCTTTTGCAGCGCCTTCTCAACCCCATCACGTAATACTTTTATGCAAACGTGACGAGATGCTCTCAATTAATCAATTGTAATTAACCCCACAACGTTGTGTACTTTTTTGTTTGAGTGGTTTGGTATAGTTAATCCAATTTAATTAATAATTTATTTGTGGTAAACCCTTGTTCTTTTAGATATGGCGTGTTACAATTTGCAAGGCTTCGAATAACAATGACTGAGTCTGACTAGCTTGAAAATTAACTAATTATCTATCTATATTCGTTCAGCTTCCTCCCCTAGCACCTGTTATACACCTACGCTCATCGACGACTATTTTTATTGAAGTAATCTGCATTTTCCCTCCTATCATCTAATATATAAATTTACATTCAAACGGCGAATTGAGAAGATCCTACCTTTCGATGCGATGTCACGTACTCTCTGCAGCTCTATAAAATGCTATCATGAAGATAATTTGACATTTATGTACATTCTAACAAAAGATTTACACTCAAGCAGTACGGAGTGCAATAATTCTACACTTACAGTGCTAGATGCAGTTTGTTAGTTAGCTAGCTTGTTTTATCTTGTTAATTTGATTCTACGGGTAGGTATTTTGGATTAACATGAGACAGAACATGTGCTGTTTAAATAATTGGACTCCTCCATAGCCCAACTGATAAGGTGATGGTCATAGACCGCCGAATCAGCTTCCAATTCCAACGCCTCCGGAGAATGTTAAGGTCGCAAGCGACGAATGAAAATCGACATGTTTTGCCTTCTGTCGGGAAAGGGTTTGATGTGTGTTTCTGGATCATAGAGTGGTGATGGGAATAATATCGCCCAATACGCTGCCAAATTATAAATGTGTTGATGATGATGATGAGAGGTCATCTCATACCGTTTGATATGAGGGTCTGCTCCGATTAATGGCGTGATAGCCGATGTCAGGAACTGTTCAGGAAATGTGTGGGTGGCACGAGGTTTTGGAACGAGACATCCTACACTGGATTCATGATGATGTTGAAGTTCTTCAGCATGCCGATGACTTGAGTTCCATTAACTCCTAAAGCACCGGCATAAACATTAAACCGAAGTTGATTAGACAATCGGCAATGTCAGGAGATCGGTGGGGCCGCTCTCTCCTCTGATCTGGCGTTGTATGAATTTAATTAAGGAAGATTTTGATGTCACCGACCCTCGCCTTGGCAGTCACTCATGTCCTCAAAAGTCCCGTTCTCCGTCCAGCACGCCGCCTCGAACCAGTAGAAATAATGATTACGTTTTTCCTAGGCACGCTACAGAAACGTGCGCCAGCCTGCAATCGCGATGGTCATCGGTATTTGATTTGAATGAAAAATACGTCCCCTCGCATAACATACACAAGCGTAACGTGGGACCTTCCCCGAAATGTCACGGGCATATGCTCTACGATTGGCGTACCCCAACCTCAAACTCAAATATCAGCTCAAAGAAAGAAATGTCAAGCTCGGCTTCCAGGGTGCTGGGTCCAAGAATGAAAGGCACCAGGTCGTGAATCTGGCTTCCCTCCCTTCTATTTTCCCGGCTGCCCTTTCGTCCAGAGTACATTCCCACCCTGATGCTGGATGATCCCTATTCCTATTGTGAGGGAGTTAAGAGAACTTTTGCTACTTATGTAGGTGGATATAACGCATTACGCTTAAAATATGAATACCTACTGACGGCTTCATTCAACCGACAATGTGAAAGTTTTGGCTAAATCGAATATCGGAAATATACCTACCTAAGCGTAAACCAAAAGTAGTTAAGAAAACTTATCCGGATTCCAACAAAGAACCGCCGATCGGTTGCCAAACGATTCCATATGTCATGTTCCCTTCGTTCCGCCGACAAGGCAGACCCCACACGAGCGTAACCTAAAAGGTAGTGAAGCCCACGCAAATTTCGTCACTTCGTTTCCCCCATGACGAAGGTAGTCCGGCCAGATCGTAATCTTCGTCCTGCATCAAACTGGCCTCCCGCGACGACAACTTTTATCCGCTGGTACCTCGGAGCGGCGGTAGAAGGAGGGCGAAATGGGTGCACGTCCTTTGTTCTCCTGAAGACCCCCAATGCCTTAGTGACGTACATACGTCGACATCATGGAATGGCTCCGGCCACGCTTCCAATCCAGTCTAGAGCGGGTACGAGATCCACGTTACCGAGATGTGATCACAAGGGATTCCAATTTGCTCGGACCAGACACGACCATCGCTTACTTCGCCTCCACATTAGAAAAATAGTGTAAGCCCACCTGCATTTCGATCACATCGCCCCCGATAAAGTCGCGTGAGATACTTCCTCATGGTGAAATAGGAAAGCCGGACCCGTTAATTCATTCGACAACCGCCGTCCATTCTCGAGTCGTAACCCGCTCAATTAAGTTTGAAGAAAAAGAGTTTGTTAATTAAGTAGGTGGATATAGCGCATCACGCTAAAATGTGAATACCTACCGACGGCTGCATTCAACCGACAATATGAAAGTTTTTTTTGCTAAGTCGAAAGAAATATACCTAAACGTGAACCAAAGGTGATTATATGATTAGATATCGAACCAAGTTTATGCAAAGTCCTATGTAATGGACTTGTTGTGATACCTAAAATTTGGAATAAAGTGTGGGAAATTTTTGGAGTGGGAATTTAATTATGTCAGATTTTGTTAGTAAGCAAAGATGCCCATGCTACGCACCATTCTATAAACTGTTAAATTACCCAATGCCTTTTCAAAAACCCTTTCCTAAATATAGTCCCCTAGCTACGTTTAAAAATATTATTACGAAACTCGTAAATAATAATTAACACCTCCAAGGCGCTTTACAAATTAATTTATACCTACATTCTATACCTATGTATTTTGGTACCCGTTATGTATTGGAGAATACCCAGTAACCTAATTTTCTAGATCACCAACAAAGCACTTTTAAAGGGTTTTATTATTGTTTTGTGGTTTCAAAATCCCGTCTTTTAAATGAAGTCTCTCGTCTAAGATTTATTGCCCGAAAGCGCACTTTGTGCTTCAAATGCTATTTTAGTCCATTGAACCCCAAATTATTATTTTTACAACGGTCTCGTCTCAAGAATAACTTCACCCAACAAAGGTACTTGCTAGCCGGTCAACCCGGAAACGTGCAAAGCTCCGCTCGACTTAAAAAAAGGTCCTAGATTCCTAAGGCTTGTATATAAACCCTAATTGACTCTTTCCTGCAAGGCCCGTACTAAATATGTTAATAATTTTATACAAACTTACCAAATTCGCCTTGTTGCACAAAATAATTTCACAAATCAATTCACTACAATAATATTTAATTAAACAAGCACTTCTAAAACACAACCCGTCATGCAGTTATTTATTCCAAGATGCAGCCGTCGAACACAATTCCCGCGTTGATTTGTTTTATCCTGACTCTGCTAAGTGCCCCGTAAGTACGTCCCGACCGCCTCAATTTACAAATTATATTATCTAACTTTACAGATATGAACTCGCAAGCCTCAATCTCTGACTTCCTTATTCGCGTAGACTCTTTTTGTTTAATAAAGACGAACTATTCTTTGTTTAATTAAAATGATTTAGAAGCACCGAGCTGGTCTCCTCGCGACTCTCAGAACTTGACGATCTTAATTCTCAACAGGATCTCTCCCTGACTGTCCTCTAACACTTCCCTGCCCCGACTTCCTTTATTATTATATATAACTATCTGAATTATTCCCGGTTTACGCGCACCAAATTATTATTCTGCCGTTTATCAAAACTCGATGATTTTTATCCCGTCTGCGCGGCCCTAGGTTCCTTCCCTGACTGTCCTCTAACACTCCTCTACCCCGACTTCGTAACCCATCTACTTGTGTGGTTTCAATAATTTCTTAGTCACTTTTTAAAACCTCAAGTGGGCACATCTCCCAATATGCATATTTCAACGTTTTTAATAGTGTTCTGTCACATTAGGTCCCAAATTCCAAGAAATCAGTGCAACTTTCATGTTTGCTATTTTTTTGTGTGTAACCTTTAGATAACAGAATACAAACTAATTTTGTCTGCGCCGAAGTCATAAATTATCCCAATAGCGCTTAAAAGAAGAGCTCAGTGGCGTACTTCAATCTAATACTCTTTCTCATTACTTGCGTCGACTTTATTGGTTATATAATAACATTATATAAGCATTGTCTGTACACGTTTTCGTTCTTTCTGCGTGCGTCACTATTTAACGAATTCTGCAATCTTATTTTGACAAATATGTTAAATATCTTAACTCCTAATCGGCGCGTCGCTCTAGTATATTTAAATGCACCAACGATCAATCCTTATTGCCTAGTTTTCAATTTTCCTACTGCCATAGAAAATTCACCATATAATTGTTTCGTAAATCCAATCTGCTCGCTTTAAGGTCAATCACCACTCGGGCAAATATCCATCGGCCGCCCCTGACTTGATAATGATATATCCATTAGGATTCCTCCTCCAACCAAAGTATTTTGGCACACGTGTTTTTCCTAGTAATGGCCCGGTTTCATAAATCACCCTTAAGAGTTGGAACAGAGAATTGTATTCTGAAACCATACCCTGTTACAAAATTAAATATATTTCTAAATCGATCTCTCAATTTTAAAAGAATTATTTCGTAGGCCTAAAGGCGAGATCATCACAGTCTCCCCTTTATGGAAAAAAATAGTGGAGGTAGATATAAATCCAAACTACAACCACCTATTTTGTTCCAGAACTTCAGCAGTAGTCAGCCCGTTTGGACTCGCCTAAAATCTTTGTGCCTTTTTTTTTTTCAAAATTGTAATGATGAATATTTCCTAATCCGGCCCTGTCCTGTACGTCATCGCATCCCTTCCCTATTCCGTTTCTACGTCGGCCTTGCCCAATGTTTGTCTAATGTTGAAACTACGGTCAATGTACCTTGCGTTACGCCTACACATTTCCAGGAATTTGTCCCGGTTACCACCTACAACGGTACCTAGTCATGGTACCCTAACTGTCTCCTATTGTACTCCCCACATTAGCCGACAATATATTATGTGAGTATTTAGGTGTCTATTATTGTCTCCAAACCAATTAATCCAAATTTTAATTTCTGCCTAACTTTATCACCTATTTACGCTGATTTTAAATACCCACCGCTTCACAATAAACTCTGTTTGCGTAATTTGTAAACCCTTCCACAAACTACTACTAAACATTATAAATGTTCCAATGCTCCAAGTCTCACCTTTTCTAAATTATGAGTTGTAATCCGAATCTAAAGAAAATCATTAAATATTTTGCTATCTATGGCGTTACTTCGCTGACGGAGCCCGACCTTCACCAAACATTGTATTATAAATAATTTACCGCGGTTTCCTTTCTTTCTGTAAATGTTTTTACCACTCGTCCGTCCTACGGATGTAAGGCCCACCCCCGTGTAAGACCACACCTTCTTTTATGATTTTAAAGTATATTTATTTATTTTATTGGGGACGCACCCGCCCGCGTCATCCTGATGGCTTCCTACCTTTGTGACCGAAGCCTCTCGTACAATGTTTTGTCAAGGATCGTGCCTCATCCCGCGTAATAAGTTCAGTGTACAACGGTCGCCACACTCGGTCCTGCGAAGATCCCCTTTTTAAAATTTTTATTTTTATTTTATTTTATTTTATTTTATTTTTTTTTTTTTTGAATTTTACCTCGCACAACTCCCTAACGACCGGTGTACACAAGGCATCTGCATGAAATATTCATCATCTTAGCCTATTGGAATCTTAACCTACTAGCCTACTGAAGCCGGCCTACTTATCTCCCCTCCGCAAGGCTCTTTTTCTTTCTTGTAATTTTGTTTTATTGGCATTCAAATCCTGTTATCTAGACATTCTACCCTACCAAGTCTATAATATAAAAATGATAAAACTTAACTATCTCCTAAAACGATAGAGATCGTTTTTTTTTTTTTTTTTTTTTTTTTTTTTTTTTATTTATTTTATTTTATTTTTTTTTTTTTTCGTTTAAACTCCTCATTAGTCTAAATTGAAGTTCACATAACGTACCCATGGGCACGATCTGTTATAATTATCTTGCTTATAGAAACCTTATAAACGAACTATCAAACCCACACTAACCTAACATAGTACACTCTAAGTACAATAACACTATAATTTCATATTTACCATCGCTAATATTACTCCAGTCGCCAACCAATCGTAAAGATGTTAGCTATCCCTGTCCCCGCCAAGCTGGGCCTCACCTTTGTTTACATAGTATCTTGCAAGGTGTATTGCACTATAATTACCCCTAATCTTCTTGGTTTTCGGGTCCACCAATGTATATGTATTGCAAAACGGTACCCCCCCGATGACATACGGACCCTCGAATAGTAAAGAGAATTTCTTTATCTGTTTTTTTAACAATGCTGACTGCGGAAACCGCCTCAGCTTCACTAGTGTACCAATTTCGTAGACAGCTAGTCTCTTTTTCATATTAAAGTAGTATTGCCGTTTTTTCGCACTAATCTTCAAATTTTCGCGCGCCTTGGCCCTTACTTCCTCAATCGCTACGGAAGGTATTGCGTCCTTGCTCAAATACTTATCCAAATTATATCTAGGTGCCCTTCCAAATACCACTTCATTCGGGGAGAAACCCGTGCTACAATGGATGCTATTATTGTACGTTTCCACAATATCAGGCAATAACGTCGACCACCTGGTATGTTTATCATGACAATAAATCCTAAAGATGCGACCTAATTCCTTATTCACCCTTTCGGTTATATTGGGTCCCGGGTTGTGTACAGATGAATGCAAAATTTTTACGCCTAATCTATCTAGATTAAATTTCCACTTCTTAGAGGTAAATTGCGTGCCATTATCCGTTAAGATGGCCGATGCCCTAATTACTTGTAGAAACTTCTCTAGGCACTTTAAGACCGTTGTAGTATTCGCAACTCCCAGACTGAACAGGTTTATATAACGACTAAAGGAATCCTGAATCACAAATATATATTTAACACCGCCTATACTACGTGGTAGAGGCCCATAAAGATCCGCCATTATTAGCTCACCTACTTCCCTAGTGACGATGGACTTTCCCGGACCTACAGTCGGCTTTACTTCCTGTTTGGCCAACTGGCAAAGCTTACACTCGCGCACCAATTGTTTCGCCTGTTTGTGCATCCCTGGCCAGAAATACCTATTCTTTAAGGCAGCTATAGTTTTATAACCCCCCCCATGACCAATCTCTAAATGTACGTATCTAATCAAATCGCCCGTCATTTCTTTTGGCACTGCAAGTACGCTGCGCTGCCCTCCGCCACGGTAGTATAGAACCTCGTCCTTCAAAATATATTTTTTTCCGTATTTCCTATGGCTACTGCTCAGTGTTCCTGGCATGACGCTATTTAGTACGTCCAACACTCCCTTCAAAAACTCATCTCTCCCTTGTAATACTCTTATATCGCGTAACCCCTTCCCAAGCAATCCGCTGTCTCTGACGGCAAAGGCAGCTATGTCCGGATGCTCCGCCTTATCCTCCTGAACCTCCTGTGCATCATGAGAGTACCTGCTCAATATATCTGGACCTACATTATCTTTCCCTTTTACAAATTCTACCTTGTAGTCAAACTGATTTAAGTATAAGATCCACCTAGTTACTCTACCGCTGTACATTTTCCAAGTCCTTAAAAATGTCAAAGCCTGGTGATCTGTTCTAATAACCAATTTGACCCCGCGCAGGTAAGTCTCAAACTTGTGCAGACAGTATATTATAGCATACAATTCTTGTTCGGAGACAGTCCATCTTAGTTCGGGCCCCGATAATCCTTTGCTTACGAATCCTATGACATGGTGATTATTATCCTCATCCAATTGGTAAAGTTCCCCACCAATCGCGTATCCCGAACTATCCGTTTGTAAATAGTATGGGCTATGCGAATTATGGTGGTGCAGCATTACCGAAGACAAGAACAGACTTTTCACATTGTCGAACACCCGCTGTTCTACATCTGTCCAATGCCACGGTTGGCCCTTTTGAAGCAAGCTGCACAACCCTTTTGTCGCCTCCCCATACATTTTTACAAATCGACGGTAGTAATTACATAGCCCTAGAAATGCGCGGACTTGCTTGACCTTCTTCGGCACGGGAAACTTCTGTATTGCTTCAACTTTCTCTGGATCCATCCGTATACAATACGGAGTTATTATATGGCCTAACAAATGAATTTCCGTGTACAAGAATTGACACTTTATAAGCCGACAAGTCATGTTCGCGTCCTTCAATCTAGTTAGGACCGCCTCAATATGCCCTAGATGTTCATCAAGCTCACCACAGGTATATACCACCAGATCGTCAAGGTAATTTGCGCAGAATTCCCGTACTCCTGGCCCCAAGATTCGGTCCATACCTCTGCTGAAACTACCAACTGATGTCTTCAACCCCTGCGGCAATACCCGATATACGTAGGATTTTCCATTATAAACAAAACCGGTGAATTTACGACTATCTTTACTGATTGGAATCTGATAATACGCGTTATTAAGGTCTAGAGTGGTTATGTACTTCACGCCGTGAAACCTCTGTATAATTTCTGACGTTAATGGTGGCTTCTCTACCTCCGAACACATCCGCGTGTTAAGTTCTCTGGCGTCTAATAAGATTCTAACTGTCCCATCTTTCTTTAATGTGAATGTCAGTGGGCTAGAAAACTGAGTTGCCTCTCGACTTATAATGTTTAAACCTTCCAATTCGGCAATCTTGGCATCTACTTTGTCTCTGTACGCAAAGGGCACTGGATACGATCGTTTCACGAACGGCGTTTCATCTATCATCCGAATTTCGTGAGTGTAGGCATTTGTGAGACCGGGTTTCTCAATAAACACCTCGCGATTTCTAATTAGCATTTTCGATAGTTTCTTTTTTGTCTCTAATTCCAACTGTAGTTCCCCCACAAAATTGTTTATTTTCGCCACCATTATTTGTGTCGTACTGGCCTCGGAGCCTATTTCGATAGCATGTGCATCAACCTCCCCTCGCGTCGGACTCGTTAATGTACTTACTTGCGATTCAACGCGAGTTATACCCGATGGCCTCAACTTTACTTCGAATGGACCTAACTCCGACATCAGTGTCAAACTACGCCGTTGTCCACACTTCAGTTCTGCGCTGCACTCGTCCAACCAATTGATACCTAAGATTATTGGTCTAATTAATTTAGGCACTATAAGGCACGGGGAATTAAATAAAGCGTCTCCAAAACGTAACGGTATCAGCACTAGACTAGTGATGCGTTGACTTTTCTGTCCCATGGCACCTCGTAATTGCACGGCTGTCACCGGTATAAGAGGGTACCGCCTGTGGTCGCGCAACTTGCACTGCCACAATTCTTCTGCTACACATGTTAACTGGCTACCCGAATCTACCAAGCACCACACCTTTACTCCGTCTACATCGGCTTCGACCTCTGGCAGCTGTGACAAGGAGCAACCCTTTTCTGTCTCATCATAAACCCCATCTTCAAAAATGGTGTTAAACCCTGCGTACCGTTCTTCTTCCCTGAAATCCCTTAGTTCGCACTCATTCCAAATGTCACTCACGTGCTGTAATAATTTAACACACGAAATGACATCTATTCTCTCACACTCTTTATTCCAATCTTCACCGCCTAACGCCGTGCTATCTCCCATTGTACTCGCCTTTACCGGCGCAACCCTCCCATTCTCCCCTCTCCCCAACCCCCTTCCCAAGTTCCAATTTTGTCTTATCATTATTCTTAAAGCTATATTGTAGTTTGTTCCTGGCGCCCCGCCTCCTGCTTGTTGAGCCGATATCCTCAGGGCAATGGGTTCGACTCGTTGGCGTTTCCCGCTTGTTCAGCACTATTCAGCCTCTGGTCCGCATTAGTGTCCTCGATCATCCGCTTCCTGGTGCTCGCCTCCGCCGCCCCGTGACACGAGCGCTCCCTTACAATCACATTCATGTTACCTCTCGCCATGTGACGCCCTCGTGGTGGCTCCCTCTCTCTTCTCCCCTTCTCCCTTTCCTCCGGTTCCCTTCTCCTTTCTACCTTCTGAATGTGGCGCTCCGTCGGTGGACTCACCATGTTATCCATCCGCCTCAAGAATTCGGCAGCCTCCAGCTCATTGCCTTGTTCCCCCCGGGAAAACCACAGCGCTTGCGTCTCCTTCGGATAGTGCCGCATGATTTCATTTATCACGCCGGTTGGCGAGCTAGTGATTTTCAGGGCCTTTGCCAGCTCCCAATATTCGGCAAAGTGCGTCAGCATTGTCTTGCCACCGTTCTGGTCCCAGGCCGCATCTGACAACTTCCTCCTGAGTTTATTTTGGCAGACCTCGCCCCAATAATTTGCCAAGAAGTCCTTCTCGAAATCTTCGATCGTCTCCCATCTGCTACAATAAATTTTCGACCAACTTTTAGCCTCTCCCTTGAGACTCTCTCGGGCCACCATTACCTTGTCCGTCCGCCTTGTTTTCCTTATATACTCCCGCAAGTCCTCCAAAAAGGAAATCGGATGCTGATGCCCTCCTATAAAAACGGGCTTCTCTTGGGCCGGAAGCAACTCTACAATCTGGCGCCGATTCACCGATCCCAGGAGCACTTCCGCCTCTCCCGTTCCCGGCCTCGCACCTCCCGCTTCCGATCTCGCCTCTCGCACTTCTAGCTGCCTTTCAATGGACTGTATTTTCTCTACTAGCGGTCCTAATGCGTCACGGATGATGCTGGTCACCTGCCCCAGGCTCACTTGCAACAACGTCTCCCCCACGGTCTCGACCGCGGCGGTGACCTCCTCTCTTGCTGAAGGTCGCCCACGTCCTTTCCCTCTAGACACTGATCCTTCCATGATCGCTTATTATTTAAACTCACTAAAAATTTGGGTTTTTGTTCTAATTTAAATTTCGTAATCTTTTACGTAAAATTTCTCACTACTAGCACTTTAAGTTCAAGGATTAAATGTATCTTTATTCTGTTCGTATCACTATTATTATTTTAATCGATGAAATGATTAGATTTTATTTTCATTTCTTCAACATGTATTTAATATTGTTGTGTAGAACTATACCTCAAGCCCCTGAAAAATAAAATTGTAACTATTATTATCTTGTTTCTTTGAAATTATTCAGTTAAGAAAAGTTTGTTTTCCTAGCCCAACGTATGTCTACCTACTGGTTAGTTTTATTATTGTTTTACCAACTACGGTTTTTTTTTTTTTCTATTATAGGCACCTCCACTAACCGCTACTCGGTTTAATGACCTACTTATCCCTTTAGAAGTACCTACACTCGAACCATGCATCACCAAAAGGTATGCTCTTTATTGTTTCTGTTTCAAAGCCGCACTGTCCCACCACTCGTGGCTAGACCTCCGTTCATGGTTTCAATTTACCGTTACGTTAAACGCACAAACCTATTTGACACATATCTCCGCTAGTCGGCACTCGGTTTAATGACCTCCCTTTTTTTTGTTCTCCACACTGAGCGTTAAATGTTTAAATGATCTGCCCTCAAAATGAAAGAGACCCTTTTTTCTATTGTTGACACTAAAGGACACTAATACTTATCAATATTACAATTGTAATGTTTTGTTTACTTCGGTAACCAGAACTACTCCTCGATGTTTTGTATTTTTATTATTTTAACTAATCGTCCGGTATCCAATTTACCAAACGTTCAAACCCAATTGAAAGTTGACTAACATCGATATTATCACCTTGGCGATTTGATATTGAATGCATTATTGAAGGACTATCTCCCCTAATAACGTAACACCCTTTCTCACTAATACTTATCGAAGGTTGGATATCATTAATTTCTCTTGTTTAATTTTGTTACACTTTTTATTGACGTACAGCGCTCCTCCCCTCAAAATATGATACCTTTAACCTGCGTCTTATCGGAAATTGGACATCATCAACCAACCTCTCCTAAATTTGTCTGGTTAAGCTAATGTGTACATTATTGCACTACCTATTCTCTTGATTAATTTTGTTTCACTTTTTATAGACGTATGGCGCTACTCCCCTCAAAATATGATACCTTTAACCTGCGTCTCATCGGAAGTTGGACATCATCGACCTATCTCTCCTATATTTATATAGTTAATTTAATGTAAACGTTATTGTTTCCAATTCCTCTGCGACACATCTATTGTCCTAATATTTTACTTTTTTTTTTTTTTTTCTATTCTTGTTAAAGTCATTGTATAAAACCCAGCAAAATGCAACACTTTGTAATACCATACCTCCTGGTCACTTAGCAAAACTGTGACAACCCCCCCCCCCTTCGACGAAATAGTAGTAAAACCTTCACTTGGTTTCCAACCGCTGCTACATTGCTACAGCTACAGGCGCAACCCCGCCCGGCCTTTAAAACTCGTAGCTCGCCCGTTCTCGCGTCTCTCTCCTGCATTTCTTTTGCAGCGCCTTCTCAACCCCATCACGTAATACTTTTATGCAAACGTGACGAGATGCTCTCAATTAATCAATTGTAATTAACCCCACAACGTTGTGTACTTTTTTGTTTGAGTGGTTTGGTATAGTTAATCCAATTTAATTAATAATTTATTTGTGGTAAACCCTTGTTCTTTTAGATATGGCGTGTTACAATTTGCAAGGCTTCGAATAACAATGACTGAGTCTGACTAGCTTGAAAATTAACTAATTATCTATCTATATTCGTTCAGCTTCCTCCCCTAGCACCTGTTATACACCTACGCTCATCGACGACTATTTTTATTGAAGTAATCTGCATTTTCCCTCCTATCATCTAATATATAAATTTACATTCAAACGGCGAATTGAGAAGATCCTACCTTTCGATGCGATGTCACGTACTCTCTGCAGCTCTATAAAATGCTATCATGAAGATAATTTGACATTTATGTACATTCTAACAAAAGATTTACACTCAAGCAGTACGGAGTGCAATAATTCTACACTTACAGTGCTAGATGCAGTTTGTTAGTTAGCTAGCTTGTTTTATCTTGTTAATTTGATTCTACGGGTAGGTATTTTGGATTAACATGAGACAGAACATGTGCTGTTTAAATAATTGGACTCCTCCATAGCCCAACTGATAAGGTGATGGTCATAGACCGCCGAATCAGCTTCCAATTCCAACGCCTCCGGAGAATGTTAAGGTCGCAAGCGACGAATGAAAATCGACATGTTTTGCCTTCTGTCGGGAAAGGGTTTGATGTGTGTTTCTGGATCATAGAGTGGTGATGGGAATAATATCGCCCAATACGCTGCCAAATTATAAATGTGTTGATGATGATGATGAGAGGTCATCTCATACCGTTTGATATGAGGGTCTGCTCCGATTAATGGCGTGATAGCCGATGTCAGGAACTGTTCAGGAAATGTGTGGGTGGCACGAGGTTTTGGAACGAGACATCCTACACTGGATTCATGATGATGTTGAAGTTCTTCAGCATGCCGATGACTTGAGTTCCATTAACTCCTAAAGCACCGGCATAAACATTAAACCGAAGTTGATTAGACAATCGGCAATGTCAGGAGATCGGTGGGGCCGCTCTCTCCTCTGATCTGGCGTTGTATGAATTTAATTAAGGAAGATTTTGATGTCACCGACCCTCGCCTTGGCAGTCACTCATGTCCTCAAAAGTCCCGTTCTCCGTCCAGCACGCCGCCTCGAACCAGTAGAAATAATGATTACGTTTTTCCTAGGCACGCTACAGAAACGTGCGCCAGCCTGCAATCGCGATGGTCATCGGTATTTGATTTGAATGAAAAATACGTCCCCTCGCATAACATACACAAGCGTAACGTGGGACCTTCCCCGAAATGTCACGGGCATATGCTCTACGATTGGCGTACCCCAACCTCAAACTCAAATATCAGCTCAAAGAAAGAAATGTCAAGCTCGGCTTCCAGGGTGCTGGGTCCAAGAATGAAAGGCACCAGGTCGTGAATCTGGCTTCCCTCCCTTCTATTTTCCCGGCTGCCCTTTCGTCCAGAGTACATTCCCACCCTGATGCTGGATGATCCCTATTCCTATTGTGAGGGAGTTAAGAGAACTTTTGCTACTTATGTAGGTGGATATAACGCATTACGCTTAAAATATGAATACCTACTGACGGCTTCATTCAACCGACAATGTGAAAGTTTTGGCTAAATCGAATATCGGAAATATACCTACCTAAGCGTAAACCAAAAGTAGTTAAGAAAACTTATCCGGATTCCAACAAAGAACCGCCGATCGGTTGCCAAACGATTCCATATGTCATGTTCCCTTCGTTCCGCCGACAAGGCAGACCCCACACGAGCGTAACCTAAAAGGTAGTGAAGCCCACGCAAATTTCGTCACTTCGTTTCCCCCATGACGAAGGTAGTCCGGCCAGATCGTAATCTTCGTCCTGCATCAAACTGGCCTCCCGCGACGACAACTTTTATCCGCTGGTACCTCGGAGCGGCGGTAGAAGGAGGGCGAAATGGGTGCACGTCCTTTGTTCTCCTGAAGACCCCCAATGCCTTAGTGACGTACATACGTCGACATCATGGAATGGCTCCGGCCACGCTTCCAATCCAGTCTAGAGCGGGTACGAGATCCACGTTACCGAGATGTGATCACAAGGGATTCCAATTTGCTCGGACCAGACACGACCATCGCTTACTTCGCCTCCACATTAGAAAAATAGTGTAAGCCCACCTGCATTTCGATCACATCGCCCCCGATAAAGTCGCGTGAGATACTTCCTCATGGTGAAATAGGAAAGCCGGACCCGTTAATTCATTCGACAACCGCCGTCCATTCTCGAGTCGTAACCCGCTCAATTAAGTTTGAAGAAAAAGAGTTTGTTAATTAAGTAGGTGGATATAGCGCATCACGCTAAAATGTGAATACCTACCGACGGCTGCATTCAACCGACAATATGAAAGTTTTTTTTGCTAAGTCGAAAGAAATATACCTAAACGTGAACCAAAGGTGATTATATGATTAGATATCGAACCAAGTTTATGCAAAGTCCTATGTAATGGACTTGTTGTGATACCTAAAATTTGGAATAAAGTGTGGGAAATTTTTGGAGTGGGAATTTAATTATGTCAGATTTTGTTAGTAAGCAAAGATGCCCATGCTACGCACCATTCTATAAACTGTTAAATTACCCAATGCCTTTTCAAAAACCCTTTCCTAAATATAGTCCCCTAGCTACGTTTAAAAATATTATTACGAAACTCGTAAATAATAATTAACACCTCCAAGGCGCTTTACAAATTAATTTATACCTACATTCTATACCTATGTATTTTGGTACCCGTTATGTATTGGAGAATACCCAGTAACCTAATTTTCTAGATCACCAACAAAGCACTTTTAAAGGGTTTTATTATTGTTTTGTGGTTTCAAAATCCCGTCTTTTAAATGAAGTCTCTCGTCTAAGATTTATTGCCCGAAAGCGCACTTTGTGCTTCAAATGCTATTTTAGTCCATTGAACCCCAAATTATTATTTTTACAACGGTCTCGTCTCAAGAATAACTTCACCCAACAAAGGTACTTGCTAGCCGGTCAACCCGGAAACGTGCAAAGCTCCGCTCGACTTAAAAAAAGGTCCTAGATTCCTAAGGCTTGTATATAAACCCTAATTGACTCTTTCCTGCAAGGCCCGTACTAAATATGTTAATAATTTTATACAAACTTACCAAATTCGCCTTGTTGCACAAAATAATTTCACAAATCAATTCACTACAATAATATTTAATTAAACAAGCACTTCTAAAACACAACCCGTCATGCAGTTATTTATTCCAAGATGCAGCCGTCGAACACAATTCCCGCGTTGATTTGTTTTATCCTGACTCTGCTAAGTGCCCCGTAAGTACGTCCCGACCGCCTCAATTTACAAATTATATTATCTAACTTTACAGATATGAACTCGCAAGCCTCAATCTCTGACTTCCTTATTCGCGTAGACTCTTTTTGTTTAATAAAGACGAACTATTCTTTGTTTAATTAAAATGATTTAGAAGCACCGAGCTGGTCTCCTCGCGACTCTCAGAACTTGACGATCTTAATTCTCAACAGGATCTCTCCCTGACTGTCCTCTAACACTTCCCTGCCCCGACTTCCTTTATTATTATATATAACTATCTGAATTATTCCCGGTTTACGCGCACCAAATTATTATTCTGCCGTTTATCAAAACTCGATGATTTTTATCCCGTCTGCGCGGCCCTAGGTTCCTTCCCTGACTGTCCTCTAACACTCCTCTACCCCGACTTCGTAACCCATCTACTTGTGTGGTTTCAATAATTTCTTAGTCACTTTTTAAAACCTCAAGTGGGCACATCTCCCAATATGCATATTTCAACGTTTTTAATAGTGTTCTGTCACATTAGGTCCCAAATTCCAAGAAATCAGTGCAACTTTCATGTTTGCTATTTTTTTGTGTGTAACCTTTAGATAACAGAATACAAACTAATTTTGTCTGCGCCGAAGTCATAAATTATCCCAATAGCGCTTAAAAGAAGAGCTCAGTGGCGTACTTCAATCTAATACTCTTTCTCATTACTTGCGTCGACTTTATTGGTTATATAATAACATTATATAAGCATTGTCTGTACACGTTTTCGTTCTTTCTGCGTGCGTCACTATTTAACGAATTCTGCAATCTTATTTTGACAAATATGTTAAATATCTTAACTCCTAATCGGCGCGTCGCTCTAGTATATTTAAATGCACCAACGATCAATCCTTATTGCCTAGTTTTCAATTTTCCTACTGCCATAGAAAATTCACCATATAATTGTTTCGTAAATCCAATCTGCTCGCTTTAAGGTCAATCACCACTCGGGCAAATATCCATCGGCCGCCCCTGACTTGATAATGATATATCCATTAGGATTCCTCCTCCAACCAAAGTATTTTGGCACACGTGTTTTTCCTAGTAATGGCCCGGTTTCATAAATCACCCTTAAGAGTTGGAACAGAGAATTGTATTCTGAAACCATACCCTGTTACAAAATTAAATATATTTCTAAATCGATCTCTCAATTTTAAAAGAATTATTTCGTAGGCCTAAAGGCGAGATCATCACAACGTTATTAAATTTGATATAGACCTGCCAACAAGGAATTTAATCATAACCATTTATGAAACCTTAAACCTCTGGAAAAACTAGGCGTGTATGTATTTTGTTATGTCTTCAATTTTGATTCTCATATTATCATTATATATATATATACATATATTCACATAATCACCAGTAATCTGATGGCCGATGATGACATCGATAGGCAAAGAAGAGCTCTCAGCGTAAAAGCAAACATGCTCAGCAGAAGATTCCGGCTTTGCAGTACCGCTGTAAAAAGGACGCTCTTCCTTTCCTTCTGCGCAACGCTGTATACGTGCAAACTCTGGGCAAACTACAAAAAGAGTAGTATAGAAAGACTCCGGGTTCAGTACAACAACGCCTTCCGCATAATATTTGGTCTCCCCAGATATTGCAGCGCTTCCCGGATGTTCACGGAGGGGCGAGTTTCCGGCTATGCAGCCCATTAGATCCAGGGTGGCAGGAATGAGGGAAAGGATAAGCAGCTCTGGAAATATCCTCGTCATAGAATCCCGTCTCAGTCCATCATCAAGCATTGACGCACACTGGAGAAAAATACTGGCTCCTAATGTGGTCACAGAAACCTAAAAGTTAATTATTATTATTATTTTTATTTTCTTTTGTTACCTTTATTTCATGTACATATATTTATCAGCTTTTCTTTTTATAAACAAAAATTTTAACAAAACAAAAAACGACTTCAAAAAATTCACTAAAAAGTAAAAAAATAATTTCGTACGATTGTTATTTTTTTAGTCGGTTTCAGCCAAGGTAACTACATACATAGGTAGTTATAGGTGAGATGTGGAGATCTTGGCTGACACCGACTCCAAAAATAATAATAAGTTTTTTGTTTTGTTAAAATTTTTGTCAATTTTTTGATTTTTAGTGACGAACGTCCGTAAAGAAGTTTTACTTCAAAAAAAGAATCATCGAAATCTGTTGGCGTAATATTGAGTTCGTCCATTTGTCGCGCACATACTTATTGCAAATTTAAGACATATATGGTTTTCTCATGGATACCATTGTCAAAACTGGACCAAGTAAAAATGGGACCACACGGGAAGCACCAGCTTTCTATTAAAAATATGTAAAATATGGAAAATATTAAAAAAGAAATTATAACAAAAATGGAAAAAATCACAGCTGAAACCCAAAAAAGTATAGACTTTATTAGTAATCAATATGACGAACTAATAAAAAAGATAGATCTAACTCTCATTCAAAACAAGAAAATTGAAGGGGAAATTGCAATCATTAAAAAGTATCAACAAGACAAAAATACCACTATAAAACATCTGGAAATAAAACTATCTGACCTTGAAACTAAATTCCGCTCAAATTACTTGGAAATAGCCGGCATCAAACATTCAAGTGGCGATGTGGCGGCCGAAATAGTTACAAAAGTTGCTGCAGCAGCTGGCCTGGAGATCAAATATGGCGATTTAACCGACGTAAAAAGAATACCGGACAGACGTACTGATGCCCCCCCCCCAAACTGCTAGTTCACTTCGTTAACAAAACCGCAAGAGACAACCTCCTCGCCGTAAGAAAAAACATCAACTACGCTGCCATCAAAGGACTTGAACAAGACAAGATATACATTGGAGAAGAACTCACCCCATATAATAAAGAACTTTTATGGCAAACAAAAAAATTTGCCAATGAAAACAATTATGCATATGTCTGGTACAAGGATGGAAGAATCATGATGAGACGCCTCCCGAACGAAAAAAATACTTATATCAAACATGTAGATGACTTAAAAAAAATTTATTTAAGAATTTAAAAAAAAAATTATAACTTCAAAAAATTGTACACAAAAAACTGCCAGGCTGCTGTCGGCAGACCAAAGAAGTCATGAATGGGATGATCTAGACTACAGTTTTTCGTTAGTTTTGATCTTGTACTCGAGTAATCGATGAAGCATGGCAAGCGAAACCGATATGAAACGGACAGGGCCCGGAAATTTCCGTCGTTTTCCGGACGAACGCAGCACTTACGGCGACGGTGTGGTAGTTGTTCGAACTTCCAACCACTATGTTCTATTAGGTTATTTTGAAAAGACTATTATTATTATAATTTTGTGTAATAATATGGGCATGCGATAGCGGTGAAGGGCTCCGCTGCCAGTTTCCAGTAAGTTGTTTCGCGTCGAAAGGCTCTCCCGTCCGATGGGTACACTCGGAACACTCAAAATGTATTTTTTTATCATTACCACTTTTTTTTAAATCTGGCGTTCTAAGTTTTTAAAACCATATTAAAATAAAAATAATAATAAAGATATTGAAAATAATAACAAAAAAAAAAAATAATAAAAATCGTACATAAAAAACTACCAGGCTGCTGTCTAGCAGACCAAATAAGTCATAAAGAAGATGATCTAGACTACAGTTTTTCGTTAGTTTTGATCTTATACTCGTGTAATCGATGTAGCAGGCCAAGCGAAACCGATATGAAACGGACGGGGCCCGGAAATTTCCGTCGTTTTCCGGACGAACGCAGCACTTACGGTGACGGTGCAGTGGTTATTTAAACTTCCAACCATTATGGACTATAATTTATCTTAAAAAGACTATAATTATTATAAATTTATATAATGATATGGGCATGCGATGGCAGCGAAGGGCTCCGCGGCCAGTTTCCAGTAAGTTGTTTCGCGTCGAAGAAAGGCTCTCCCGTCCGATGAGTACGCTCGGAATACCAAAAATTATTTTTTTTATCATTACCACTTATTTTATTTAAAATTTGGCATTCTAAGTTTTTAAAACCATATTGAAATAAAAATAATAATAAAGATATTGAAAAAAATTATTTCAGAATTTAAAAAAAAAATTAAAACTTTAAAAAATCGTACACAAAAAACTGCCTGGCTGCTGGTGGTAGACCAAAGAAGTCATGAATGAGATAATCTAGACTACAGTTTTTCATAAGTTTCGATCTTGTATTCGATGTAATCGGTGCAGCAGGGCAAGCGAAACCGATATGAAACGAACGGGGTTTCAGAAATTTCCGTCGTTTTACGGACGAACGCAGCTCTTACAGCGATGGTGCGTTGGTTTTTCGAACTTTCAACTACTATGGACTATTAGGCAATTTTAAAAGGACTATTAATATTATAAATTTGTACAATAATATTGACACGCGACAGCGGTGAGGGGCACCGCGGCAGGTTTCGTAAGTGGTTTGGCGTCGAACGGCTCACCTGACGGATGGGTACACTCGGAACTCTCAAATTATTTTTTTTTATCATTATGGTTCATATTTTTAAAATATGGCATTCAAAGTTTTTAAAAATATAATGAAATAAAAATAATAATAAAGATAAACGAAAAATTTAAAAAAAAAAAAAAAAACCTAAAAAATCGTACACAAAAATTTGCCAGGCTGCTGGTCGGCAGACCAAAAAATTCTTAAACGGAATGATCTGGACTATAGTTATTCATTAGTTTCATTCGTGTACTCGATGACGTAAAAATTACTATTTTTTACCCCACTTTGACGCCGGCTGCCTGCGAACTTGCCAGGCTGCCGGTTGGCAGCCCTGATTTTTTCTCATTTTCTAGTCGACCTTTATCATATGACACCATTCCCGTTCGTGTACTCGATGACGTAATTTTTTCGAAAAAAATCGCTGACTATTTCCATGGCAGTGCGACTCCTGCCAAGAGGCGCACCGGCAGACCAGCTTTTTTAAGGTTTTCTGAGTGTCCATTATCACTAAAAAGTAGTTTCATCCGTGTACTCGATGACGTAGGGTTTACCTCCCTCGTCTCCTAGTCTAAAAGCGTTTGATACAATATCACACGCCAAATTAGAACGCAAAATGTTCAATATAGGTATTAGGAATAATGAATTAAGCCTACTCTCCAGCTTCTTATCTGACAGATCCCAATGCGTTAAACTCAGAGCTACAAAGAGTCAGAATTTGCCCATTAGTTACGGTGTCCCACAAGGCAGTGTTATAGGTCCAACGCTCTTCCTAATATACATTAACGAGTTGTGTAACCTAGATATCGATGCCACTATTGTCAGCTTCGCTGACGACACTGTCCTGCTATTCCAAGCGAAAGACTGGCCTACCGTTTATTCGCAAGCGGAGGAAGGCATTCAAAAGGTTAAATACTGACTTGACTCAAACACACTAACTCTCTATGTACAGAAAACAAAATACTTACTGTTTAGTCTCACCAATATCACAAAACCAAACCTCCACCCCCAATTAAAAATACACGAATGTAAAAACTCATCTCCGAACCTGACTTGTAACTGCCCATGCCTTGAACAAGTAAACATTATAAAATATTTAGGAATAACCTTTGATACACACCTAAATTGGAAGCAACATATACTTAACACTACAAACAAAATCCGCAAATCCATACACTTTTTCAAACAAACGTTAAGTATTGTGTGTCTGAGTTAAAACTCAGATACACAATACCCGAGCCAAAAACAAAGAACTCCTCCAAACTCCCTTTTCTAAAACCACCTTTGGACAAAGACACTTTAAATACATAGCTTGCAAACTACACAATACACTACCAGCTACGATTAGACAAACCGAATCAATGACCAAATTCAAACAAGTTGTAAAGAAATGGATTATAAGTACTGGTCGTCACACTATTGCAAACATCTGTAAAATAAACTACAAATTGACAGAAATATCCATCTACATACGTCCTTACCCATATAAAACAAATTAAAATTATAAAATCCTAAATAATCCAAATCCATAAATAGATTTGGCAGGATTTACTACTGTACTGTATCTCTTCCCTCATTTATAAGAAAACTCTCTTTATGTGATTTACCCACACTTTCAATCATCTTTATGTTTAATTGTTAATTATATTACTCTTATATATGATATGTAATTATGTACCTATACGCCTGTCTCAACACAGGTATACCCTAGCGAGACAGGCATCGAATAATATATTGTAAACATCACGTATATGGAACAATAAAAAAAAAAAATTAAAAAAATTAAAAAAGAATCATCAATATCGGTTCACCCAATCGGAAGTCCTGAGGTAACAAACATTTAAAAAAAAAAACCGTCGAATTGATCACCTCCTCCTTTTCGAAGTCGTTTAAAAATATCTTGTTTAAGTATTTATAACCCTTATGGAATGTGTGGGATTGCACTATTCTCCTCACATACCGAAATAAAATTTTATTATTACTTTTTCCTTTGGAGGAAACAGATATATTTTATTACGGCGAAGGGAGTTGCGTTTCATTTTCATTATATGTTGAGGGAGATGTATGATAATATTATTGTATGTTTCCTTTGGGGGGGGGGGGGGGGGGGGGGGTGCAGACACACGTTCACCGTTTATCTCATTTTCGACTGTTGTTATTTAGTGTGTAAGAAAGAGCTGTAGCATTATATGTTTAAGATTATTAAAATTACGTGATAAATTTCCAAAATAGTGTTTTTCTTCGGTTAAATGTGTATTTTTTTCAGTTTACTAGGTAGGTACTTTTTATTACCTATTTTCTATTAAAAATAAACGCAGCCTATTTGATTTATCGTTTAGAGATTGTAGCCCCCAAATTCGCAGGAACTTAAGAACTTTGTAATCTTACAACACAAATTACAAAATTTCGAGAGAATAATAAATGTATGTTTGCAAGTAAGAAATATATTATTTAATAATATTTGGGTGGCGGCGGGTTTGCAAACATGCTTATACTAAATTGAACGATTTCGAATAAATGTCACCAAGCGGGGATTTTGATACCACGGATAACGGCATTATAAAATGTTGATTTTGATATTATCTTTTGTATTTTTAGTTACTTTTATTTTTATTTAAATTTTATGTAATGATAGATACTGCTACCCGACTCAGAACAGATATTGTCTAGTGAGTCGGGTAGCGCACATGATTTGTATATACTATTGATGTTAATAAACGCCCGGGTTACCGGCATTAAAAAAAAAAAAAATATATATATATATTTATAAATATATATATATTAAAAAAAAAATATATATATATGTATTAAAAAAAATATATATATACTATATATAAAGCATATATACATGGGAAACAGGCATAAATTAAAGTACATAGACACTAACAGTTAGAAATTAGAAAAATGACTTTTCGCAAACCACCTACCTACCGTCTTCTATTTTCCTCCTTCATTGTAATTTCTGGGCCTCTTTAACACCAGCATCAATAAATCCCTTCCTACAACTCCACCTTAACCCGCTTCACAACGCTGACCACCCAAATGGCGATATAGTTCCCCTGTCTTTACTCTGTACAGACAGGGGCGCTCTTGTGAGGTGTTGTCACACAAAAAAAACATGAACGTAGTCTAGTTATTTGAATCTCAGTAATCTGGTGAAAAACCATCATTCTTATTTGAAGTGGTTTTAGCCGTCTTTGGTGACCAGATTCGAAAAAAAAACAGATACTTCGTAACCTTTATCGACCCCATCTCCTTTCCTTCCATAATCCTTCAGCCTTATAACTCACTCCAATTGGGGATACCAATAGTACCATAGTCTCACTAGCTATGAATATGCTATCCACATGGACACCCATAGTCCCACTGGCTTCGGATAGTCGGAAAAAGTTGGGATTCTTCGCATAAAAAAAGGTATATAATACCTCGCTTCTTTCGATGCAGCATGAAAATAAGCAAACATTTCTACAAATATTTTGAATATAATATATCTACTGAATTTTCCATTTTAACTCTAATATAAGTTTTTTCAATTCGATACTTGGTAAACAGGCATAAACTGAACTAACAAATTGATATAAAAAGCTCAGTGCCGAGACCTTTCATATGAAAAATTGACATTTCTCGTGGAATGATTATTCGAGGAATTGGTTTTCTGACGTTATATTTGGTATATAAAAAAAGTTTATACCTTAAGCTTACAAACTTCAAAGACGAATTATTAAATACGAAAACTATGTGATTAAGAAAATAATTTTAAATTAAACGTTTGACATTCCCTTCAAAGAAACTGCTAGATACGAAATTATTTATTTTCTCTAAGCGAAAGCTTCACGATTAAAGTTTTTTTTTAATTTAGTACTAAACAAAAGTTATATAACCGAGCAGAAAATTATGTAAGAAAAATTATGTTGAAGAATTGGAGGAGAAGTTGTTCATATAAACGTCATAGTTCCAGATTAAAGAGGTTGATTTCAAGTAATGTAGGTTTTGAATAACTATCAATTAACTGTACACTGTGGAGTGGCTAACTTTACAAAATGGCATACAGTTGAAAATTACACTGATTTTTTTAAAACCTTTGTTATCCAAAGTATTAAATGCTTGGATTTGACACACTCTGACTAAATAATAATCGATGCCTGAGGGGTTAAAATGTTGTGGAAGACTATGAAATATAGGTAGATTCTGATACGAACAATTTCTTTGAACCAAATAAGATTTAGTTTGAATTGCCACAATGTTCAGACCAGAGCCAATTCTAGTAGTAGGTACGAATTTGCTATGTTATTTCTGCAATATTAATAGTATTAAAAAATCAACAAAGCGTTTGTGTAATATGTACATATATATTTTTTTTTAAATGAAGACTGAAGTTCTCGGGTTACTAATAACCTGACAATATGTGAAAATCTCCTACTACCACCACAGTAAGCGGAAAATGTTGCTTGTGTTGTGATGGAGGACTTAGCCAGTCGAGAAATCGAACACTCGCAGTCTGAGTGGGGCCTAAACGCGATGCCAACTCAGCTACTGACCGATCAATATAGATCTTTTATAGATACGTAAAGGAATACCTACCTAGAAATGCATAGGATTCCTTTATGTTCGAATTTAAAAAAGGTGTCATGGAGACAGAAAATGATAGATGATTGTTGTTTTGTTGTCTAGTTGGGTAGCACAGATTGAAGTAATAAGAAGATTGAAAAATAAGTTTATAATTACAAAGTGATTTAAAATTTTCAAGACGGACAAATAACTTTAATTATAGTTTCTTTGTCAGCAAAGCAACTCATGCATGTCACATTATGTTGTCATATTAATTACATATTGTATGTCACATTATTAATAAAAAATTACAACAAATTGTCTTATAGATATATTGACTATATCAATCCCTATCTCGCTAAAAACATGGCAAAATGCTGTATCCGAGTGACGTTTGTTAAGTGTACACATACTCGTAACACAAACAATCCTATGTTGGTGATGTTCAGGTCAACTCTATTTACGCCACATATGTATAAAACAAAGTCCGGATCTCATCGAATGTAATTAATTTCGAATAGGAAGATAGGTTCTTACTTTAACAGCAACTAACTAACTTAATGTCTCTCTCAATTCTAAAGAAAACTCACTTATTACCTATTATCAGTTTGACCTCTGTAACTCAACTTTAATCTAACTGCCGAACACAGTAACTTATCCAAGACGGTGTTCTCCGTACATAATTTACTTCGATTAGATTCGATCTTCGGTGTACCAAATTTTACAATGAAAACGAGAATTTTGGTTCATTCGTTCAAAATCTGAACTTTTCGTTCGCAGTACAAAATGTTGGCATCAAAATTTAATTTAATTTGCTGAGTGCTTTCTTTGTACGCCATCGATTGTGGTATTTGCCGAAATGAATAAGTCCTTACCGCGTCACAAAGGTTTCGGGTTGAAAGCAGACCGGTGCCAACGGATGGAATATTAATGCCATTTTAATCTGAACATGGGCGAGTGCTATGTAGACTCTTTTGGAAAATGCATCCAGCATAGGGCGAAATAAAAAGAGTTATTTTGTGCAATGGAAATAGACAGGAAGTTAAATAAAGAGAGAAATATAGAATGACTCGACTTATTGAAGCCACGCTAAAACCAAACGGATTAATGCTCTTTCTATCTGTTAATCATCTATAGGTAATCACTCTCATCAATCCAACATACTAAGGTCTGGTAGTCTCGGCTGTGCGTTAATCACAGTGAACACAGTTTTGCTTTGAATTTAAATGTAGCTTTAAAAATTAAAACTGATTTTGCGAAGAATTCATGGAAGCGATAAAGGAAGGTACCTACACACTACCTACCTATAACATAATATTAATGTAATTCAATGTGTCTCACCTCCACAATATATATGTACTAAAAATACAGAGTGTCCGAAAGACTTTTTTGAGAATTCATTTTTCAAAAACTTTTTTCCATAGAAGAATATTATATTTTCCATATAAACAATTCGGCGTTTTTTTTTACCCGAAAACTACCTTAAAACGTTAGAAATTCGAAAAAATTGTTCTTCGTTTTTACTCGTACATTCACGTAGAATCACCTTCCGAAGTTTGTACACTTCATCAACCCCGTACATCTTGTATATAGAGGTTGTTAAGAGACGTATTTTACTTTATTTTTTTTATTTTTGTACATGAGCTCCACACAGGAGGCCCCAAGGAAAATATGCCAGATATCGCTGAAGCCATGTACGTTTCCTAACACTGTACATATAAATTTGTGATATTAAATTTAAATTTTAATAATTATTTTTATTTTTTATAATATGTTTTACATGGTACACAATGATAATTTTACATCTAAGGTTTTTTTTACTACTCTTCCATTGAAAGCATTTGCTTGTGTATGGAAGGGGAGTGTAAGTACATAAATTTTGTTATTTGTTAGTACTTAAATAATTCATTGTACATAAATATATTTATTTTGATAATAGTGTGTGTTTAAAAAAAGAAAGAATGTTATAGAAAACTAAGGATATTTGTAAGATTAGTTAAGTGACAGTAGTTTTTTTTCTTAAGAATATTTTTAAAATGTCTCTTGACAGAGAGCAGTATACGGGTTTTATCATTAATGCTTCTGATTTCTTTTGGTAGACAATTTAAAAAAGTTCTTCCCTGGTAAGTATAATGATGTTGTGCGAAAGACGTATTTAGTTTTGGGCATAGAAAAACATATTTAAGTCGAGTTCTGGTTTCATTTAAAAATTGATATTTATCTTTTTCTTTTATAATTTGTATTAATAAATTTTTAATATATCCGTTAAAAGTTAATTCGCTCTTTTTGGATTAGAGCTAAAGATTCCTCGTTGAAACGGATTTTGCTAAAGCGGAATGAAAATCAATTAATTTTTACCTTCTAACAAAAACGTTGAGGAAATAGGCTGACGTGACGTTGAAAAGTTAGCGGTCAACTTAAAAAACGGAGTGAAAACATTGCTAAAATAAACAGCAAAAAATAAAAACCAGAATTGAAAAATTGTCTAACCTGCTTAACAACATTACCCCATTTAGTCGACGGCGCACAATTTACTCTTTGTACGTCGTATGGTTCTATTTATAAGGAATGGACCAATTTACCCGCCGTGTCCCAAATATGTTACGTTTTTTGGCATACTAGACGGAAACAATTCTGAAAATAACATTGAAAAACCATCGAGAGCACTCTTCTCGATGAGAATCAACCGTGGGACACGAGCCATTGAGTTTAATCTCCCTTAAGATATCAACATAGTATAATAATAAATTTATACTCCACCATCTATTTAAATAGATAGATGAAATGGTAGCATGTACCTATGCTAAAATAATATCGGTTAAAAATTCAAACAATTTTAACCGTGATTAAAAAAATTCTACTTAGTACATTTTTTTAAAAATAAATAATATTTAAATAATATTTTTTATTTGGAAAACAAACAGCTTTACAAAGATACATAAAAAGAAAGAGTGCTTAAATAAAACAGTAAGCCTAAAAACATGTTTTCGCTGATATTTTTTTTTTTTAGTGAACTAAACTAGCTTGTAGCTAGACAAGAAAAACTAAGAAAAAAAATAGTTAAGAGAAGTTAAAATAAAACATAAAGAAAAAAAATATTTAAGAGAAGCTAAATACTTAAATATGCATGAAAAGAATATAGAAAAACCCAATAAAGGGTAAGTATCTTGTAGGAGTATAAGGATTATATGTATGTAATTAGGGAATATGTAAATATATTGCATATTAGGAAAAGAAATCTGATTAATTATATAATAAATATAAATATGGATGTTAAGGGGTGTGTTGTGATGCATTATATTTATCTAATAGTGTTGCTTTGAATTTGTTGAAAGTTATATTGAAGATGTCTTTATGAACTTATTACAGAGTGATAAATACTTTATTTATGTCTGTTTATTTATTTATAAAATTATACCTCTATACACGGTTTAACAAACATGTGATACATATAATAATTTTCTTGAACAGTTATATATATATGCTGAAGAAAAGGTGAAATATACTGTATAAATTATTATAGAACCTATGCAGAAGAATAGTACTATACTTAACATTGATTATTGTTGTTGATGTATGTTGTTATAGCCTTCTTATAACAACAGTTCGTGCAGTTGAACACATCAGCTTCTACTTCTGAGAGAACCAAGCCAACTGCTTGCGGTCTAGGTACTAATAAGTAAGTAAATTACTTAGTCCTGATATTGTTGTTGCAATTCAAAATAATTAAATAACTTCGATTAGTTCTTGTTGGTGGTGACTGTCAAACTCAACAGAGTGCAACTAGTATATCTCTATGAGTGCGACTTCATTACTCATTTAAAAAGTAATTAAATGTGATGAATTTTTTTTTTGCAAAATAGGTTACGTTACGTTAGGTCTATTGTATTTTTTTCATCACTTTTAAAGACCTTTCAATAGGGTATTGAAATGTCACTTTGTTGAGTTGTGATGGAACCATTGATGGAAGTGGATGGTAATAAGGCTAAGTATATTAGGGCTGTCTAATGTACTAAGCCTAATTACCTCATAACCAATTTAAAAAAACGAAAGTCAAGCCGGAAACCGGCCTTATTTTTGAGAGTTTTAATAATTTTAATTCTTACATCAAGTTGTTGTGATTTGTGGTTTCCATGTAGGAAAACCGAGATTATAGATAATATATCTTAGGAATTTATGAGGATTTTTTTCAGTGGAGTTGGAGTGGAGTTTAAAGTGAGGAGACTAAATACAAGAATTATATTCGTCTTGACTTCAAACTTGTGTGCATTATTACGTTTTTAATGATAAAATATTTTGCCAAACATTTTTAATAGTTTTAAAGTAAAAAAAAAAATATTTGCGATGATAATAATGTCTAGATCTTTAATTTCGTTGACAGAGGCAAGGAAACTTTGTAAATTTAATATTGATATTTGAATGGTTGATTCATTGTGAAAAATCTTATTACGTGACTATTACTAATGTTGAGATTGTTAAGTTTGCACCATTCTTGCGGTTAATTTTAATTTATTTGAATGTGAGTACAGTCAATAGTTTAAATAGTTTTAGATCGTTGACGAAAAGCAATAATACTTCCACCTTATTTTCGAAAACATTAACAATATAATGTATTGTACTTTTCCTTATTCAGTTTTTATTTTATTTCGTTTTCAGCTTTGTTTTTGTTTTAGATTTTGAATTCGATTTGGTTTTCGATTTGGTTTTGATTTTGTTTTTGATTATGTTTTGATATTGTTTCTTGATTTTATTGTGCTTATTTAGATGTTCTTTGCAATAAAAAAAATTACGTGTCCAGCCGGACGTGAAATTCTAAATAAATAAATAAAAAGTAAAAGAACACTGATCAAAATAGAAAAGTTCCTTGAAATGCATCTGGCCGCATTTAGTGACCAGATCAAGTCTAGAAAATCATGTACTTTCCAACCTCTGTCTTCCCAATTTCTTTCATACAACATACCTCAAATTAGGAATTCCAACTGGCTTCTCGAAAGCTGTGAGGTACATTATCATTAAGAAGAATAATTGATCCTATATAACTTTACAAAACGTCTGCTCACCACAAATCGGCAAACTTGTAAGTACCAACAAGTATTTAAAATTCAAAGACAAATGCATTTAGCAGGTATAATTAAGTTTTATGTATTTAACCAACAACTATTTTCTATCACAATAGTCGTCATCTATCTTCCCCAAGTACTATCATTAAAGCTCGAGAATTTTTTTAAACTGCCTGAAAACTACCCTCGCTGAAATTTTCAGTACAGACACGTTTGACAACATCTGCAACTAGAATCAGGGATGTTCAAATGTTCAATGCTCATTGAACAAGGCAGAAGTGATCAACCATTATGGGTAAACTAAAGAGATTAACTGAAAAAATTAGATAAGTGATACTATTTCATTGTTTGGTAAATGAGTTAATCTCAAACTTTTTATTAATAGGATTTCAATATCCATAGCAATTTTAGCATAGCAATTCAATCAAGTTTTGCAAGTCTTTTAGTTTTTATTTTTGTTACAGTCGCCGGTTTACAAGACCATTTTCAAACTGTGGTTAAACCACTTGAGACGACTTATTTATAGGATTCTAAATGTCAATTTTTGAAGTTGTCTAAATTGATTTATTACCGGTTAAACCAATTTGCTGAGAAACTAATTGAGACAGTAGACACTTTATTATGTGGGGTATTTCGGAATCTGTTTTCCCCGCACTAAATTTTAATGTTTCCTTACTAATAACATTACTGCTATGACTCATTCAAGTGCGCTATAATTTTTATTTTTTTTATTTTCCTTATTTCATTAATCAGCGTTACATTGGGGTCATTAGTTCGTTTATTGATTTCTAATTGTTCAAACAAATTTTATCTAAGACCCATTATTTCTATATGTAATGGTTTAGGCTTGATGTTTTTAAGTGGAGCGCGATTATTCACTTCAATAACATTATAAAATTTAATTTAAATTAAATTATAAAAATTAAGTAGTGTTCTACGAATTAAACACAAAAACATTCAATATATCCATAGTAAGTTTAAAATCTCAGTAAAGTTAATATTTTAAGATATTAAACTAAATTACGATAAAATATATTGTTAAGAGAAGACGTTTAAAATAATCGATGTCTTCGCCAGACGTTTGACTTTCAGACGGGAGGTTGCTAAAAACGCTCTGAGGACAAGATTTATTTTGCCTGAGGCAAAAATATGATTTTAAATGAAACTTTAAAGTTGAGTAAGTTTAAATTATTGTAAGATTCATAAATAATATAAGTTCGTAAGTTATTTGCGACATGGATCGTAGTGATTTAGAGCAGTTTGGTTTGGTGAATTATCGAAAAGTCCTTCAGTTTAAATTTTGGTGAAAAAAAGTAGATAGGCAGTGTCGGACATTGCCGCAGTTATTTTAGTGACAAAGACAATCATGTACAGAAATTATGTAAAAATTTTATTTTGAATTATTTTATTCATTCGCAACATACGTTTATTGAATACAGGGTAGCGGTCAGTAGCGATTTGTGGTCTAAATCATTTTGGAGGCGGGTATGGGTATAACCGTCCCGGGTAACCAACACCACTGCCATGGATCTCCTCATGTGGTTCGCTACATTTAGTCTCTTTGCAGGGGTGCCCGGGTTCATGGAGTAAAGTTTATTTAAGTCTTGATGACGGATGCGTTTGCTATTCTGCGTGGCAGGCCGGATCGGAAGGGACTGGCTGAGAGATACCCATTGATCTCCCGGAATCTTTCGACCGGCTGCCTTGCAGATTCACACGTCGGTCACACTTTGACCCCCAGATTCCTACCCGCGCTCATACATTTTGCCTTCCCAGAAATTTTCACCTTTCTTTCCAAAAAAGACCCTCTGTACAGCTTTGAGCGATGTTTTCCTTAGAGACTCCTGTGTGGAGCCAATAAAAAAAAACGATTTAAAAAATGAAAAATAACTGCTTTTTGTGAACAGCTTTTCTTCTTGATAGAGTGTATGGAGTCACGTTACTTTACAAAACTGCATATTTAGAAGACCGCTTTGAAAAAATAACACAATATATTACATTTTAACGAAGTTTAAAATTGTCGAAAAATAATATTAATATGTTCTTACTATATTAGTGACTTGAAATAACTTGTTCGTTGACCAATATATTTGTGGCTTAGGAATATCAATGATAAGTAGCCATTATAATGTCTGAAGTTTGTAATGAAACACATAAAGCCGATTCATATATAAGACGTTTATTGACTCTGTTCACAAGTTCAAGGTTGTCTATCAAGTGACGCGACAGACCTGCCAACTATAAATCAGCATGCGACAGCTGAAACATTACTATTACCAACAAGGGCGGATCCAGGATATTTTTCTGGGGGGGGCACAGGAGGCGGACTAAGCCCGTCAGAGGCCCGGGGTGGCAAAGCTGAATTAGCCCCCCCCCCCCCCCACCCCCTAGTTTAAAAAGTTGATGTAAATTTTATTCAGTTCACACGGGCCTCGGGCCTCATCGTAAAAAATATTGTCATTTTTTTGTATTTCATTTTCTACAGGATGCTTTGTTAATAATGCTATCATATAATGTTTTAAGAAAATTTAAAGAAAGTTTTAAATAGTTTGCATATTGAATTATCCTTCAGCAAAACTTTGACGGATATTTCTCGAAACTACGTTTTTCAACCTGGTTGATAACATATTAGAAAAACTATAAGTTAACATCCGATTTTCATGCACCAAGTCTTAAACTGTAAGAAAATCCAGTCACACTGGCACCACATAGGGATTTTTTTATAAAGGGCCCCCTTCTATTTTTTAAAAGAACGCTGAAAATTTTCCATAAAAAATCGAATATAAAATTCCCCTCCGTGGTGCCATAGACACTGGATTTTCGAGTTGGTTCACGCAAATGTAAATGCAAATGCAATAAAAATTCCAGGTTGAAAAATGAGTTTATAAAGTTTCGAGAAAAAATAAATTAAAAGTTTTGTTGAAGGATAAAATTCAACGTACACATTGTTTCAAACGGTTTCACGTAAAATGCCGTAAAAAACATTTGGTGAAAGCGTTGTTAACTTCAGAAAATGAAATTTAAAAAAAATTCCAAAACATTTTTTTTACAGTATCCTGGTGCCTTAAAGCCTTGTTTAGGATTTTAAACATAGAGGCATTTGGAGGTTAGTAAAAATAATACGAAGTGCAATACATAAGTGATACTGGAACTAAAACTTTATAGACATTAAAAAGATTATTTCATTTATTTAATTGTAATGTATTACAAAAACATGGTAAGTAGCACATAATTCCGTTGAGTTGAGAAAAAGACTCATTACGGGAAGGACAGACACATATAAGTACATTTTACAAATACACGTTTAAAAAAGTACAACATATTGAAAAGGAAAAAGAGAAAATTAGTAGTAGTAATTTTAATTTCAAAATTGTAAATTACCGGTTCAGGCTGCATTTATTTATTCCTATTTTATCTTTCACCAAATATTGTAAGAAATGTCTTAAAATTGACGGAGATACAGCATCATATATGAAACCGTTTTAACAGTTTGTGTGTTAAATTATCCTTCAGCAAGACTTTGAATGCGTTTTTTTCAAAACTACGTTTTTCAACCTGGTTGACAACATATTAGAAAAACTATACATCATATTTGCATGCACCATGCACCAAGTCTTAAAACTGTTCGAAAATCCAGTCACTATAGCCAGGGCCATATTATCCACAAGATTTATAGGCAACTTATAGGCATATATACAACATATAGGCCCCGCATCAGGTAGGCTCTTATGGTAAAGGGGCCTAGGGGCCCGACATGTTTAAGCCGGCCCTGGAAGGGACTTATTGTCCATAAGGCAGTGTAGGTCACTGACTAGGGGCCCTGCATCTGGTAGGGGCCCCTAGGGTAAAAAGGGTCCGGCATGTTTAAGCCGGCACCTCGCAGGGCCTTATTATTCTTAAGGCAGTGTAGGCCACTGCCTAGGGGCCCCAATATGTTTAAGCCGGCTATGTCATGGAACTAGCACTTTGAACGCGTTTTTCTCAAAACTACGTTTTTCAACCTGGTTGGCAACATATTAGATAAACTATATATCTGATGAACCAAGTCTTAAACTGTTCGAAAATCCAGTCACTATAGCCAGGGCCGAATTATCCATAAGATGTATAGGTAACTGCCTAGGGGCCCGCATAGGAAAAGGGGCCCCAAGGGTAAAGGGGCCCCGAGACGTGCATTGCCTAGGGGCCCTGACATGTTTAAGCTGGCCCTGGCAGGGCCCTATTATCCAGAAGGCAATGTACGCCACTGCCTAGGGGTCCCGCATAGGGTAGGAGTCCCTGGGGTTAAGGGGCCCCGAGACGTGCATTGCGCAAGGGCCCCGACATGTTTAAGCCGGCCCTGGCAGGGCCTGATTTTCCATAAGGCAGTGTAGGCCACTGCCTTCGAAAATCCATTCGCTATAGCCAGGGCCGTATTATCCATTGGACGTTTAGGCAACTGCCTAGGTGCCCCGCATCGGGTAGGGGCTCTTAGGGTAAAGGTGCCCCGAGACGAACTTGGGTAGGGGCCTCGGGATATTTAAGCTAGCCCTGGTAGTGCCGTATTATCAACAAGGCAGTGTATCGGCTAGGGGCCACGCATCTACTAGGGGGCCCTATGGTAAAGGGGCCCCGAGACGTGAATTGCCTAGAGCTCCCGACATGTTTTAACCTTGTTTAGGATTTGATCAAGGGAGCATGGAGACGTTTGGGGGCCCCCCAGGACCGGGGGCCCGGGGCGCCCCCCCACCCCTTCCCCCGCCCCCCTTAGTCTGCCACTGGGTATCATAATCAAATGTATATTTCTACAAATTCAAGTATGTATAGGAAGGTTTATGAAAGTGTCAACAATAGAAAAATTAAATGTTTAATAAAAACAGTTTTTGCTTCTAAATTGGACTGTGATGGAATCTCCACAGAACACAAAAACACCGTCTGGGGGGGGCACGTGCCCCCGTGCCCCCCCCCTAAATCCGCCCTTGATTACCAACATAACATGAAGGCCATGAAGAAAGTACTCGTAATTTTAAGTACGAAAATAATAATTTACCTAAAATCGGTGCATTCTAGAAGATTTGTAAGTTCTATCAAACACCAAGTAATTGTTGAAATGCAGAAAAATTATATAAAACGTGTAAGTATTTACTTCATAACAATAAAGCAAATGTTGTGATATGCGTAATATTATTACAAAGGTGATTAAATTCGCCAGTGCCTAGGTTCTTAGCTCATAGACTCAGAGCAGATTCGTTCAGAGAACTTTCGAGAGACTCAGAGAAATTCGTTCTGTAATCTTCAGTTCAGAGTTCAACAACTCAATCGTGGTGCACTCGGATAACGAATTTTGGCATTGAAATATGTACATTGTAGCACAGTTTGAGTTTTTGTGTTGTATGAAATATACCGTAGGTTTTTTAGCTTCCTCGTGCGTTCCAGAATCCGCGGTTTGTATGTAATCCAAGTGAGACTTGTTCTCCGTAGTTTTTCTTTTGGAGTTCACCGCACATCCACCTATTAGAGAAAGCCGCCACTGGTGGTATGGTGAGTAAGATACATATTTTGGGTTTTGAAATTATTTGAATACCTCTTCATAATAATCTCACCAACAACGAAATTCATATCCGCACCTTCACCCAGGCTCATTAGAGTGTCATGCCATCTGAGTAGTCCAAGTTATTTTCTATACTCGCGGCAGTTATTGTGCGTTTGTTTTAGGTCCGGACCTGGTGTTTTTATGCTCTACGACTTTGTGCCCAATTTAAAAAAAAATAGAAGTGTTATCTTCCCACATATGTCTTGTCATTTTAAGAAAATCGGTAAATTTTCAAGTCTTTCATATTCACAACACTTTTCATAACTTTGGCATTCATTTTCATAACAACTTGGTTCTCTCGGATCGGGTATTAATTACCTATGAGATACAACCTGTTAACGTACCCCTGTCGAGTAAAAAGTCGTGGGTTTTCTTTGCTCTTGAGGTCCGGCCAATACAAATGTCGGAGCAGTGTTTGAGCATCCTTTTTATGTTCATCATTTCTCTTCAAAACGATACTAAGATGGCTTCGCTTATCTATTTTTAGCCGAGTTATTGAAGTTTTAATTTAATTTCTTCCATGTAAACTGTCGCTCATTTGTGCACGATCACGTCCCACACACGGCATCAATAATTTTAAAGACGTCTTCAAGTCAAAAGCCATTCGTCTCAGGGGTTACCTGGTATGAATTAAAATAAATAATAATTGTTTTTCATAAAAAAAAAAAAAATTGATTGTGAATTCCGTCTCAAATACCCGGTGGCAGTAGGGCTTTGGCATTCCGGACAAGGTATGTTGTGGTGTTGTATGGAGGGATTACTACACGGAATAGAACTGAAAGTAAGTTTTGGAAGTAGTTACATTTTCAGATCTCGTCAATAAACACGGATGAATCCATTTCAATGCACATAACCTTGAATGCATTCATAGGAAAATAACAATAAATTGCCAGTGTGAAAAAATTGAATTTGTCAACGAGTTTACTTACCTGGGATTAAAAGTAGATAACACATTTAAATGGGATAAGCAAGTTGCTAAAATATGTAACCAGCTAAGAGCTCTGGTGAGCAATTTCTATAAATTAAAATTTGTCTTGCCTCATAGCACACTCAAACTAGTGTATTTTTCATTGGTAGAATCAATTCTCAGATATGGAATTCGAAGCTGGGGAAATACAAGCATGACTTATATTAAGAATCAGAATCAACAGAATCACTATTTAAATTATTTCCAGTACCAAATGTCGATGACATATTTAAGCAAGCTTCTATTATTAAAATGTGTAAAGAAAAAAATAATAAAGAATATGAAGAATTTTACACATTAATGAGAAATGGAAATCAATTTATTACACCAAATTTTAAAACAACACAAATGCACAACCATTATATTTACCAAGCTATAAAAAACTACAATAATCTTCCTTCTGAATTGCGCTGTATTTTGAACCAATCAGAACAAATAAATAAAATTAAACAATTTTTCAAAAAAACTTACATTAAAAAATAAATATTTTATACAAAATATATTATAAAATGTAACCTAAGTAAGAACTGTGGCTCCCTTATCAGGCACAAGAGCTCCTCTTTTCTGATAAGGTATACATGACCAATCATGACCTTGAATATGATATTTTATAAAATATGTATAATTAAAATGTAACCCATGTTTTATATTAAATAAAAAAAAAAAAATATATATACAAAATTTGCAAACCTCTATCATAAAACAAATTGTACCACCAACTATATATAGACAAAGACACAATGTGCAACTCTTATATTGTGCTGAGGGCCTGCTCTCAATAAAAGGTATATTCTGGTTCCTTACTATTAAGGATAACTGGGGAGATAGTACTTATAAAAGACCACTGGTACATAGTCACAGCACACGTTTCACAGAAAAAAAGGCCTGAAAATACCTAAAATATCCAATAAGTATGGAAGTCGGACGCTGGAGTACTGTGTACCAGTGATTTTTAATAAGCTCAAAAATAATTTTGTTTTTGAGGAAAATGAAAATTTAACCATGAAAATTGTAAAAATGTGGCTTATGAATGAAAAATCTATGTATCTGTAAAATAAAACAGAATAAACAAAAAAAAAAGAATGATTGGTGATGTTATGGCAGTTAATTTTTTAAAAATATTTTGACTTTTTCTTGAATGATACCAAAACTGTTATTTTATTTTGATTCTTCGGGAAGACTATTAAAATATTGTATTCCCTTGTAAATAAAATTATTGTGTATTTTTGGCCTCGAAAATATTGAAATTTGTTGTTTAGAAAATCGGTTGTTATGTTATGCCTAAATGATGAGTTAAGTTTAAACATTTTTATTTTTATTATTTATTACATTTTCTTTAAATATTTGTAATAACTAATCTTTTTACAGAGGTCTTAAATTTTTGGTAGGTACTTCAAAATTCTGAACAATGATGCTGGAGAGAATGTTGGTTCTTTTTTATTGTTTTTTTTTGTTATTACTATCTTTCAACCACTTTCACATTAACATTTTTCTTCATATGCGCCTCCCCATCCACTGATTTCCTACTGAATTAAGGATTGGACCAGTGCGAAATAGACTTTATTTATTTTTTAGATTACTTAATTTGAGTAAATTTCTTAATCTGATAAATATATAGATATATTTCCTAAAGCGCATATGTGACTGTTCTTCATATATTGATCTTCAATTAAACCGAGGTTCATTTTTTTTTGTCGTATGATTTAATATGGTACATGAATTATTACAGACATCTTTGTCACATTTTTTGTTATGTTTATGTTTAAATTAGAGTAAATTCTATCAATGTTAGGGTAAGTTCTAAACATATTCATTGAGAATATAAAGTTTTTTTTTCCGCATTTTTTGTAAGGTTGTAATTAGATTTGTATCGCATCAGTTTTTTTAGGATTAGGATGTCATTATTTGCATTTTCCATTACGATTTTTGATATTATACATATATATATTTTTAACTTCTAATATAAACGAGTGTATATTAAGGTAGAACCTGCAGACAAGCAGCCATGTGGCAGCTTCGCGGGACTACCGATAAATTGTCTAAATTATATATTTATGTAATTTGTGTTTTTGTTGGAAATAAATAAAAAAAAAAAAAAAAGAATCTTTAGATTCTGAATTGTAGTCTTTCACCAGGGCTATACTGAAATTATTATTCTGCTTTTCTGATAAACTTCTCGTTTGGAACTTTTGTGATAAATGAAGTTATTCAGTTTTAAACGTTCAACCTCTTTAACTTATACATCATAACGTAATTATATTCCGCGTTAATTTATTTATTCTTAGTATATTTACATTACAAAGGTATAGTATATTTTCCTCCACACAAGAGTTCACCTGTATTGTAGAGGACTTTTTTCAGTTGTAAATTATAAATTGTAAGTAGTTAAACAAAACAAACAGTGGTCTTCGTTAATATAAAAAAGGAGAAACAATGGTTTTATATTTCACGGCAGATATGTAAAATATCAAAAAGAAATAATGTTAAGTATTTTATTTGGCACGCCGTATTTCAAACCAGCGATCGATTCAGGGATCTCAAATTGTGATGAAGCCCATACTATTTTGGTGTATATTATCCAAAAACAATCAAATTAGTTTAAAAAAACAATAATTGTGAACACATGACACCATGGCCCTGAAAGATTAAAAATACATTTGCAAGTTCTATTCGTCGACTTATCGCAAGTTTTATTATCTCTAGCTAAGTCGGCGTGATTGATTCGAACTTGTTAGAACGCGGATTGAATCTAAATGGCGCATTATCCTAATCCAACAGTTTAAACTGAAGGAAATCCGGGATCAGGGCGGAGTTCGTAAGACCCGATAAATTTTTTATTTATATAGTTTAAGTTTTAGGACTTTTACCATAAAACAATTAAGTAACACCTGGCAGAAAAAATAAGCAGAATTTGTTGCCCTTTTGAGCATTTGTTTTTAAATTGATTACGACACAAGAGTCCCAATAGCTACCGAGGCACGGGACTATAACATACAGTAATACTTAGTAGAAAAAAAAGCAGAATTTATTGTTTTTGCGATTTGTTTTTAAATTAAATATATGGCATAAGAGTCCCTTCAGCTACTGTTGGGATTATAGCATCTAGTAATATTCGGGCGAAAAAAATAAGCAGAATTTATTGCAATTTTGCGAATTTGATTTTAAATTACATATACGGCACACGAGTCCCTATATCTACCGACGGGAATATAGCATCCAGTAATACTTGGTAGAAGAAAAAAAGGCAGAATTTATTACTATTTTGTGGATTTGTTTTTAATTTGAATATGGCATAAGAGTCCCTATAGCTACCGATGCACGACGGGGCTAAACGATGCAGTAATTCTCGGTAGAAAAAAAAACAGAATTTGTTGCAGAATTTATTGTCATTTTACGCATTTGTTTTTAAATTGAATACCACACAAGAGTCCCAACAGCTACCGACTCCTAAGAAGAGAGGCTCCTAAGGAGGGAGGAAACACAGAGGCCGGCAAATCGTTCCACAGCCTATCTGTTGAACTCAAGAACGAGTCGTAGAAACTACCCGTTCTCATGTGACAAATGTCAACCGTGTTGGGTACGCATTTGGCGAGTTTTCCGATTATGCACCTGTACCGTTGAGTTCATGGTTCATTTTACTTCAGACTGATCCACTTTCTAGTATCAATCTAGCAAATAATTGATTTGATCGTTCTACTCGACAAAATGCCGCATATTTCCCTACCATGTCTATTTTAGAATTCCTCATAGCATTGCATTACATTATTAATATATACATAATAATAAGCAGGTCCCATCATGTTATCTGTTGTTGATTGCTGCATGACTGCTTTAATTAAACCAATCAGTTGTTTATCACGAAAACCCATCGCTGCTCCCCCCAAATTGTCACGGAATGGCAATGTCGATTATTAGACTATAAATATAATCGTTTTTCATTTAAAATTAAATGTGTACTGAATAGGTTGGCTGCTTCTGCCCCGGGCGGGAGCGGGTAACTAATAGCCGATCGATTTTATCATTAAACGAATTCCTATTTGGCTCGCCTAAAGGGTATATCTTACAAAATTGATATCGGAAATTTCTGGTTTAAATATTCTTAATTACATAATATATTTGTTCTCGAATGTGTATTTAAAAACTGAAAAAAAAATCGTAAAAAAACAAATATTTTTTAATTACGCTACACCTATTTTCAAACGTCTTTTAAAACAGCTGCTGGGACCACATGATGCCTAGGTGAGTCTTAAAGAGTCAAAGAGGTGTGAGTGCGGTGCAGTGCAGACCATTGAACGTGTTGTAGTTAACGAATGCCCGCTCCATTCATTCCATGGCGGGATTGATGGGGACGAGGTTCACTGGCTCGTAGACCTAGATGTGCCCCTCTGACCCCCACCATACGATAGAAGAATATTGTATCGAATCATTTCAAAGTACTGAGCTACCCATGTTGTACATATATATATCTATTGTTACTATTATTATTTTTAAGATTTAGAAGACTGCGTCCATTCAAGTGTAAGTTCTTAACCACTCGGACCCATTAGCTTGTTTCCACGACAATGCAACTTTACTAGACACACGTAAGACGCAAGAGGCGTACCTGAGTTATTAAGTTTAATACTTATACTTAATTATGTCACGATTGATAGGTACATTATTGCATATCTCTAGAAACCTCCAAGTTCAACTTCAAGTGACACATTGTTTAGCGGCACCATACCCTGTCATGCAAAGCCAATACGTCTGTTCTCCCATGTTGTGCACAGAAGATCGTGGTGCCGTTCCTGGCAGTATGGACTGTCAAATAATGAGGTATGGAGTGTCAAATAAGCGTGCTTAATTTTATACTGAGGACTTTGGTAGTGCTTCTCAAAAAGGCAATCTTCGCGATGCGTGAATTGCGGATACTTTCTGAATACAGCGGACTCATAGTTTGGACTTCATAATGTATGCAGTTAAACTTTAATATTATGCTCTTCTTCATAGATTTTTAAATGGAGCAAAATTTTGTAGAAGACCGTGGAGATCTAAAATCTAAACCTATCTCGCCCTTACATATTCTTCATCTACATTGTCAGGCTCCTATCTTCTGGAGGCTTTTAACGTGATCAGCCCATAACGGCCTCTAGTTATTCTCTATTTCGTTTACTGGCCGGTCAATTTATTTTGCTTTTTTGGGTTTTCTAAGGCAGTTTGGTTGCACGATGGTAGATTAATCTTATTTTAATTTTGTTCAAAGAAATGAGCAATTTTTTGTCGTTTTTTAAATGTCTTCGTCCTCAATAGCTCAGGTAAAAAACATCTACTCGTCCTGTTTAACGTAATTAAGTTAGTGGCCAGGTATGGAAAAATATCATCTTTAGATATATATGTCTGTTGGCCTAAACATCCTCCGTGGTCAAATGGTACATAAGGACCTTGACTAAGAATCCGGAGTTTGCAGGTTCAGAAGCCAGCGTGCGTAAGAAAATTTTATTTATTTTATTATTGTTGTTTCAAATATGTCGTGTATTTGTGACAATTTTTTTTATTTGTGTTAAAATAATTTGTGATACGTACCAGCGTGAAATATAACAGTATCACCCTGGACCACCATTGGCATGAAATGGATTTATCCGTATTTAATTATCAGATCCGCATGGTCAGGTATTTCCCCACCTTCATCTTCCTTGTCTCCTTACCTTCCTTACTGCTGTCAACATCTACACATACCTTAATAATTGGGTTTGCCGTAGTGTCACTGTCTTCAGTTAGCAGGGAGTTATTGAGTCAGGAAACAGGTTTCGAAGATATCTGAAAAGCAGTACATTTTTTAATGTAGAAAAATAGTTTTATTTTTGTTTTTCACTTTCAGTGATTAAATTTTATCGTTGTTTTGTTTAACAATACTAGGGCTGTCAGTAAAATAAGGTCTCTAAGGCGCTGCAGTCGCGAGAAATGATTTTACGCGTAATCCTGCAGCACTAGTGTGTAGCCTGGTTTCCCCTTGTCAAATCCTTACTACGTTGAACCCTCTGTGACGCTTAGTCTCGGCGTGGCAACCATTCTCGATGGAGCTTCCACTCGCCGCACCCGCCAGGGGGTGAGTTACGCTCTGTAATTCATTTTTAAACTTTGCTTCGGCAAATCTGAATGATGCCACTGGGTGTTTTTCTTTGTCTCTGGGGTCGTGTAGCGTATCCGGATCTCGTCCTCAGTCACAAATGAGTTCAAGAATTCTTCGCCATCGATGTCGTAGTAGCACTAAAGGAATTCGCGGGCTGCTTCTTCAACCCGTTGTTCTTTGTGATCTTCGGTGAGCATTTTGGGACCCACCTTGGCCAGACCTTGTGGTCTCCCAAATGTTCTGTCAAAATATTGTCAATAGTGGTCTTACTGACATCAGGGATCATATCACAGAGCTCCCTAACCGTCACCCGTCGATTTGCAATCATTGTTTTTTCCACTTGGGCAATTTTTTCATCTGAAACCGATGGCCGTCCGGCACGCTTTTAAATTCTCTGCAACATTTGCGCACGTTTTCGTACCCATACACTATTTTCCGTACACTTAAAATAGCTGAAAATGTATATCTACCGGGGTTTTGTTCGTCGCACAAAAAATCTAATTATAGAGCGTAATTCACACCTGGCGGGTGCTACGAGCGCAAGATTCATTTCGAACGGCTGCCACGCCGAGACTAAGTATCGCAAAGAGCGCAGCTTTTTGGGGATTTGGCGTAGGGAAACCAGGCTACATGCCAGTTTTCCCGGATCTCGCGTAAAATTATTCCTCGCGACTGCAGCACCTTGGAGACCTTATTTTACGGACAGCCCTCGTACCAGCCACGGAACCGACTTTGTAGTGAGATGAGTAAAAGAAATATGTACATAAATTAAAATAAAATAAACTCCCGGGTTGCCGGCACTGAATGTGAAAAAAATAATTTTATTGTTTTTTGTCAGGGTAAGAACTAAAAACCTTAGTATCTATTCAGCAGAGTTACTATCGAATTTAGGTTTGTTTACTGCCCATAAAACCTCAACAAAACGAACTTTCAACAAACATTTAAATTTAATACGGTACTTTCCAGCAGCCGTATAGCAAGGAAAAACAGCACCTATTCGAAGACTTGGTAGATCGTTCCATTACTAATGTTTCAATTTATCTTACTGCTCCGGATGGTATTTTATTAGTCGGGGCACCCACTACCTACTGCCGGTACTGGGTGGCAATTTAGCTACTAACTCGTTGCAGTAATGTACCAATGCTCATCATATACCTATGTACATTGAACGTAGGAGTACGTGCACTTCTGGGAAAAGGGTCATACTCTGAGAAATTTCTAATGACGTTGATCATTATTATTATTATCGATCAATTATTTATTGTTGTTGTAGTAGTTTCAAAACTAATTATTCATTTATTTAAATTTCTATTATAATTCAAAGATAGGGGATATATTAGGTTAAACAGGGTTAAGACGGAAAAGTTTCTTATGCTAATGGTAGGTTTTATTTTGCTTTAAGACTAATAAGGTGATAAGAGGGAGAGGAATAAAGGATTAGGATAGGAAATAGTCTTGATACATTCTATACTCATGCATTAATTTGTGATCGTAAGCGTGATTTCATATGACCTGAGACCATATTCCCAAAGACTTCCCAAGGCAATTGGAACCCTTGTGCGGCATTTACTTCTTCAGTGTAATACATTTTATTTAAAGCATTGATTAAGAAAACAGCTTTTTATTGTATTTTGTACATACTTTTGATGTTAAAATGAATTATTTCCTGATAACTGTTGTATGTTGTGTATCTACGTGACTGTCATATTTCACATTTAATTTAATTTTAGCACTGAGCACTTCTAATTTATCATTTTACTTAATCTCGATGTATAGACTCCTAGACATTTAAATGTTATATAAAATGTGACGGTAGTTTCGCCTTCTGAAGGCATTGTAAAATTGTGTTTTATTACAATGCCACTTACAGTTGGCTGTCACTTTTATTAAAGTATATTTAGCAGAGTTTCGAAGCATCATTTTTTTGATATAATTTAAAATATATTTTTTTACGAAAGCAAGAGATTTAATTAATCTTAAATTGTATGTATTTTATAGGTATCAGACACACGTACGTCCTCGACTAAAATTCTCCCTACTCACACGTATTCTATATGCTATGAAAACGAAAAAGACGGAACTGTGTAGGTATTTCTTTATACGTTATTTGTCGTTTGTCACAACGTATGCGCACAGGCATGCCTAAAAATTGACACACTAACGATTCGGTAATACATTTACAATTACAATTACATGTCATGTTAAACATTTGGTGCGGTTAGGCGTGCCGAGTAGACAAACGCAGAGCGCTTTTCGTAACCGTTTCGGTTAAATTACCGGAACGTCTGTCATGAAAATTGAAAATTATTCTGAAATTTCTTACGACTCATATACGACATAATTTCATGATACCCTAGTAAATACATACATTTTTATGCGACTGGATCTGTAATAAAATATACCTACGACTCCAAAAGTATTATGAATGTGAAATCCGAAAACACTGGAAGGCGTAGAATGTATGTAAGCGTAGAATGTAACCTTAGAATGCAAGCTTAGAATGTAAGCTTAGAATAAAAGTGTACAATGTAAGTGCAAAGAAAATGGTTAAAATAGGGACGCTTATAAATTTGAGGTGTAGAGCTGATGGGCAGCGAAATCCACCAGCCACCTCTGTTCTGTAGCCTCAAAATACCTAAAAAAAACCCTCGACTCTGTGCAGAAACGGGGGGTCCGTTGAATAGATTCTCCTAACTTAACAAACGGATTGCAATATTTAGAGCACAGGCGTCGGGTGGGAATGCTATTTTTGTTCTACCGGTATTTCAATGAAAGATGCTCCGAGGAACTTTCGTCATTGATCCCTTCGGCACAAGGCATAGTCGGGAAACACGCCAAACGCGTGCCCAACATTTGTACACAATTGATATTTGTCACATGCGAAAGGGTCTCTTCTTCGACTCATTCTTGTATTCAATAGCTCGGCTGTGGAGCGATTTGCAGGCCCTTAAGTTTTCTCCTTCCTACAACATGGGTGTCTTCAAGACTAATGTTCATTCCTTCCTCTCCTCAAAAAGACCCTCCACACAGCATCTCAGATGACATAGGCCCTGATGGAAATTATTTTCCTCAGGACCTCCTGTGTGGAGTTAAGTAAAAAGTCAATGTTGAATTGAATGTCCTGGAAAGACATGGTACGATCAAGTGAAACAAATACTAGTTTCTAGCGCCCTTGAGGTGATTTGCGCCCTTGGAGTGATTTTCTCACGAAAATAGCGCTATAGAAGTCATCCAATTTTTATTATTATTATTCGTCGGGTAAAGTCAAAAGTCATGATTTGGAATATCATTAGAGTACCTAGGTGTTTTAGTGTATGAGGCAATGTTTGAGGTCTGTGTTTATTTTATTATTATTTTTTAATATTTATGTGAATAGGTACAAAAGTCTCAGCTGTCCGTAGTCAGTGAGTTTATGTAAACCCCAATTCTCCTCGTCTCCTTCCCATTCCCAAGCTTAAACGCTGTGGGAATGGTAAGGAGATGAGGAAGAGGAAAGTGGGGAAGTATCTAGCTATTCAGATCTGGACGATAAACGCGGCTAAAGCCATTTATTCATTTATTTAGTAAAATATTATATTATTTATAAAAAAAAAATTGACAGCCCAACTAGGAGGATTACCGTTTTAGGACAGTCAAATTAGGATGAGTATGAACGGTGACCGGCCAACTCAGAATGAAACCAACTCAGAACCTCCTAAAAAAAGACACCAAAACTGAAAAAAAAATTGGTTTCAAGTAACGTCCACCATACGACCACCATAACACGGGCATCAGCCTAGCATGGTGGTCGAAAAATCCACTTACAATGTAAATAATTTATGCAATGAATAAAGAAAAAAAAAAAAAGTTTCATTTTTGAATGGTGGTATTTCACAAGGGCAATGCTGAGAGCATTCACCACTTAAACTACGAAGCACCGCACAAAGAGGAAACCGATTAGTCTTTCTCATTCTTTGTAATTCTAAAGAAGTTTTCACTTCAAAAATATTATTGAAATTTTTTAATAAATTTATAATATGCAAGTAAAGAAGGTAAATTATCGGTAGTATAATAATTTCGATTTAATTGGGAGCATAATAATTTCGATGAGCATAAAATTTTTAATGATATGCACATATTAAATTATAATATTGACCCATTTAAATCGGGTTTAGCTTGCTTCATTAGTGCGCCCAATGCGCATTAGAAATATTTCGCTGCATTACGTACGTTCGGCTCGTTTCTAATGGAAATGATAATTGCTCATTAACTGATTAATGACGCTGCAACGTGTTTTTGGTCAAATTGTGGCATCAGTTAACATTAAGCGAATATTCGATTAGACCTGTGTTTCTGAGTAAAATTGCAGTTTCTGAAAGCATAGGACGCTTTTATATTTACCGTTACGATTCACGGTAACGGTATCGTGACGGCATAAAAAGGCAATAAACAAACGTTCCCTATCACAATATTGCTGCAGATCTTTTAAAAGATAAGGTACATAGGTCTGTTCCCTCCAAAGTAAAAAAAAAAAAATATTTTTTTGCATCTCTCTCTAACACCACACCATGACGTCTCCGTAGGCCCTTACCAATACTAGTTGCCGTGACGATATTTTTGAAAGTATGGAATGTATTAACAAGGATAATATTGAAGTGTGAGTGAATTCCAAAAATTCAAAAACCTCAATTGTCAATGCGCTGATGGTTTTGTTTTTTTCATAAACATTATTGAAGCTTTTCAAAAATAATGAATCCTCTACTAGACCATGTATGCATAACACTAGATCGAATAAAAATGATATAAAAAATATTCCAAGTTATAAAACCACTTTCGGACAAAGAAACTATACATACTTTGCAACAAAACTCCATAAAATCCTTCCCTAAGACATAAAACTAATAAAAAATCCTAATGAATACAATCAAGAATAAAAATATGGCTTAAAGAGGTCAACGAAAAAACCCTAATGAAGACACTAAAAACGAAATAGAAGACAAATAAACCATATTTAAATAACTTTAGTCCGCCTCGGCACAGGACCCCCTAGTGAGGAGGACTAAGAAATACAATATTTTATACTTAATTTCACCATTATATCTTGTATGTAACAATTATTTTATATAGTCGCTAAAATAAAAATAAAAAAATATATATATATAATGCTGCCGCTCTTTCTTATACACTTAATGACGACAGTCGAAAATGAGACAAACGGTGAACGCATGTCTGCACCCCCCCAAAGGAAAAATACAATCGTTTTCATATATCTCCCTCACACATATAAAGAAAATGAAACGCAATTCCCGTCGCAAAAAAGTTTCTCTTTTTAGGAAAAAGTCAAACGTATTTTGTGTGTCTCAACATAATTTAATGTGTAAGAAAGAGCTGCAGCAGTTGGAATAAGAAACGCATGTTTATTGCCTTTTTTTGCCGTTACGGTACCGTTAAGGTGAATCGTTGGGACTACCAAAAGTAGTTCTGTGAAAAGTAGACCTGAAGGGGTGATTCTGTATATTTTGCGTTATGAGACAATTATGACAAAAAGGAAAAAGCCGTCGGATATCGGATATCGGATATCGGAAGTCGTCTATCGTGCGTTACCGGCTGTCAAATTTCCGTGATTTTCTGTGGCTTTCAATGACTTTTCTATGCCTGTCGTGTGTTTATGTCATTGGTGTGGAAATCGTTCTTTCCCTTTACTACTCAGCAACGTAATCGGATATACACGTTAATATGACAATAGCAGTCAAGTACAATAAGCGTGTTTTCACGTCAACTTGTATGTTTCCACAGAAATCGTTATAACTCTGTTATTGTTCTAGTGACATCACTAAAACAAAAAGTAAAAGCTCCATAATAAATCAAGCTACCCATCACTATTCAGGTTGCCCATAGAAATACATAAAAAGACCTATTCTGTCAGAGATACATGGTAGACCGAAAAATCGCCTACCGGCCGTTAGACATTGTTATTTTTCTTATTAAATATTGTTGTATGAAATGATAAAAAAGTGAGGTGACAAAATTGTTTATTATATATTTATACGATAGAATAAGTATTAATTATTATTTTTAATTGATAAACTAACGTTTAAACAAGATTTTTATGCATAGCACAAAGGGTAGATAACAAATATTATAATCAATAATTATCAGCCTGAAACACTCATCTACATTGAAAAAATCTTCCGAGAAAAGATACTGGCCGCCAACGGGAATTGAACCCGTGTCCCTCTGATTGACGGTCAGCTGCTCTGACCACTGAGCTATGGCGGCTTATCTAATACCCGCCAAATAATTCAATATATATTGTTGGAAAAATGTAATAATAAGTGATTGTCGAATGAAACACTAGTATATATTGAATTATTTGGTGGGTATTAGATAAGCCGCCATAGCTCAGTGGTCAGAGCAGTTGACCGGCAATCAGAGGGACACGGGTTCAATTCCCGTTGGCGGCCAGTATCTTTTCTCGGAAGATTTTTTCAATGTAGATGAGTGTTTCAGGCTGATAATTATTGATTAGTATAAGTATTGTTTTTTTTTAAATAATCCGCGATTTTAGTACCGTTTTCACATAAAAACATCGCGTGAGTCATTTTAACATTTTTTTTTATGTTTGCATTCTAAATTAAAATTTTTACAAATGTTAATATTTATTTGTAATATAACCAATTGAAAGCTTATTTTGTAACCTTTCAAAAACAGTTTTTAGTATACATGTCGTTTAAGACCTAAAAAGTGCATATTCGCGATATATCGGAGTGGTTAACGATAACGTTTATAATTTGCCTTAATATTTGCTTAATAAATTTTAATATTATTATTTTTTTCGTTGTCAGTAATTTTAGTTAGAAAAAACATAAGGTGAGGAATTTTTAAAAATGTTGCATGTTTGTATGCGAAATTATTATATTTAAAAACTGTATATGTTTATTTATAATTATAAAGGAATGTAAGCTTATTTTATCTTCTTTCCAAAACAGTTTTTAGTTTTCAGATACATTTAGAAATGTTCCATTTATTCGAATTTTATTGCAGAACTGATATATTTTGATTCTCTGACGAAATACGGTCGAGGCCTGGGTGGGTTAAAAATACGAATGACCATTTATTAGTTTTTAAGACCGCTCGCATAAATAACTTAACTTGAAGAGGCTAAATGATTTATTATTTCATGCTTGTTAATTTTAGCAATTAAATACCTGAAATTTTGGATTCGTGAGAAACGATTTTACGCGCAATCCGGTTATATTTTATAAGCGACACATTCCATACATCTATGTGCGAAAATATATTGCCTAAGTTTTGAATTCTGTGTAGTGGTGTATTGAAATGGGACAAGGTCGTAGTATTTCCACAATAAAACGGTAGTATTGACCTTGTGTTTCTGGCTGGCACATTAAATTTATGAGCGCCAAAATTTTTCGGCTGTTTATTTTATTATGCAAGATTTTTAATAAAAATACTAGATCGAAAACAGTTCTTCTGCCACTCAAATTTAATAAATTAGATAAACGTAGAAGATAGGTGTAGTTTGATTGTTCTTTTGGTATTTTTAGTTTATAACTTAAAAAGCTTAGGATTTTTTTGTACTCTTTCTATTGTTTGAGAATGCACGTTATAGAAAGGAGACCATACAATTGAGTTATATTCAACCTGACTCCTCTCCTAAAAAACCTAACATTTTAAACCCTTCTTTGAGATATTTTCAATGTGTGTTATGAAGCTAAGTTTAGTGTCGAATGTAACACCTAAATCATTAATTTCAGCAACAGATTCGAGAATAATGTTATTGATTGTGTAATTGAAATAAATTGGATTTTTTTTGTAAATCTCATAGTTATGCATTTATTAACATTAAGGTATAGCTTGTTGACGCTACACCACTCAATTAATTTTAACAAGTTACTGAGAGAATATAACAGTCGTCCAGGCTTCGAATTGCTTTAAAAAGTTTCATATCATCTGCGAACATAAGAACGTCAATGTCTTTAAACATATTACGAATGTCATTCACGAAAAAGATAAATAATACAGATCCAAGGTGGGAACCTTGCGGAACACCACTGGATGCAAAAAATCATACGATGATTCCCCATTTAGTTTAATACAAAGTATTCTATTTGAAAGATAGCTTATAAACCAATTCAACATATTACCACGAACACCAGCTTTAAACAGTTTTTCTATAAGAATAGCGTGACAAACCTTGTCGAACGCTTTGATGAAGTCTGTGTAAATTGAGTCAACTTGAAGCTTATTCACCACTGCTTCAGAAATGAAATTTTGATAAAGAGTGTGGTTAGTTAAAGTTGATTTGCCGTTTATAAAACCATGCTGCTCAGGACATATAATATCTTTAAATAAGTTAGTTATTTTATCCAGAATCAGTTTTTCAGAGTTTTGGAATAGTTGATAGTATGTATATCGGTCTATAACTAGTTACTTCGTTTTTATCCCTTTTTTTGAAGATAAGTGTTATATAACTATGTTTTCATAGATCAGGAAATATACCTTTCGACAAAGAATCATTAAAGAGTGGGTACAGGGGATAAGCAAGAACGGCGACACACTTCTGTAAGAGTAATGGTGGAATGTTGTCAGAGCCAGCATTTTATTGGGATCTAGAAATTTGATTTGTTTTATAATGTCGTCTCGTTCGATGTGCATAAGTGAAAGGTTTATATCGAAACTGGGAGTATAGTCAGGTAAGGAAAATTGATCGGGTTGACTTTTATCGTAAACGTTCTTGAAGAAGTCAGCAAAAAGATCAACAATATTTTTAATACCATCAGCCTTTCTCTTCAAAATACATAGTATTTGGTATATCAGAGTCACCACTTCTTAATGTTTTACTGAATTGCCAAAAACGTTTTACACTGTTAAAAATATAATTCTCTGTCTGCTTAATATAGTCATTATAAAATGCCTTTGATAGTTTATTACAAACATTCCTAATTTTAGAGAATTCTATATACAACCTCGATGTTTCGTGATCCTTATATAGTTTGCGAGCAGTTTTTTTTACGTATAATTAAATTAATCAATTTTTTATTAAACCAGAAAGGATATTTAGATTCCTTATATTGAGTGTAAGGGACAAACCGATAAATATGATTACTTAGAATTGAGTGGAACTGTTCAGTATTATGCTTTAAATCATCACTTTCTAAGAAAGACCAGTCAATCAATGTAAGAGAATCAAATGTTAGTAAATATATGTAAGAGAATCAAATATTAGTAAATATATGCCCAATAGGCATATTATTTTGATTTTTGCATGCGATGACATTGAATTCGCAAATTTTTCCGCAACTGACTTCTCTTAACGAGGATTATGCGGCAAAATGTGTCGTCATCTCTGGCGTTAGGGTAACTACTTTTAAGAGTTGGTGTCTTAATACAAGCTCAGTTAGCGCGATACGGAATACTGATTTTAAGAAAACCACCAAATGTGTCGTATAGGCCGATTTAATACGCGCTAGGGCTCGTACACATAAACACGATACTACGTCGCATCGTGCTACGACGTCTTATCGTGTTTATATGTACGAGCAATTATGCTGTCGCAAAATATACAGGATAAGAGAAACGTAAAATATATAAATGAAACAATGTTACTTTGTTTGAACCACTTGTATATTTGTTTGAAGCCGACAGGTTTCGGAACGACCGTTCCTTCCTCAGGGCAAACATATACTGATTTGACAGTTACAAAATAGTGGGTGGGTACTATATAATATTACAAAGTGTTGTGCAAATTATTACAAAGGTGGAGGTGTTGCTAGGGATTATTTAAGAGTGGGGGTGGGGGAACATTTCCATGATTGGGCTATAAAAAAAAATGGTTTGTTTATAATGGATTCATTATTTTTAACAGATTTTTTTTAATTTCCAAGGCTTCTAAGTTATTTAAGCGTTTTCCTTTATGGTTGATGTGAAGAATATTTATCCCCGTATTTTTTTAAAAACTATGGTTATTTTCAATGATATGGTTAGCGATCTCGGAAAAATTATTATTATTAAGACACCTTAAATGTTCTTTGATTCTAATTTCAAAATTATGAGTTGTTTTTCCAATATAAAATGAGGAACAGTCACAGCGACCGCGGAAGTGGGGGGCAGAGGGGGCCAAATGCCCCCCTAAAATCAAATGGGATGGGGCCGCGCCCCCTCCAATTTTACTACCTGGGTAAAGAAGGATTTTCTGTGCTGGTAAAGATTATCTGTATCCTTCACATTGCTTTTTTTCATAAATAAAAAAGTGTTTGTTGTATACAAGAAAAATTGTTAAGAGATAGCATTAGAGCTTTGATTATTTAAATAATCAAAGCATTCGAGGACTTTTTTTATATTGAGGCGGAAGAAGAGCATCTTAAGAGCATTATCTAGCAAAACTGCACGTGCATAAGGCGGAAACATTTAGTTTAGATTTAAATGAAATTCTTAGGGAATTTGCTTCAAAGACGGCTGAGAGACGCAACGTTTTTGGTATCGTTCAATGAATGCAATAAAGCAATATTTAAAAAAAAAGAGTTTTTTATTCATTGAACCTGTTATTTGTTTGACCTAGTCATCTCCGTTTTGTCTTATTTATAACTAGTTGATTAACTGGAGAGGAGACTGAAGGAAGAGGGTGACTAAACAAGTTTGCCCCCCCCCCCGTCATAGAGTACTTCCGCGGTCCCTGAACAGTCATTACATTTGAGTTTATATATTCTGGAATTAGTCAATTAATGGTCTTTATAGTCTTTATTTATGGTCTATGCGTCTTTTTTTCACTAAGCAAAAGTTGCACATGCTCCGTCTCCTTTTTTAATGACATTGATCACCGTTCGCACCGATTACCGTTCGCATGTCATTTTTCGTAACAATCACCACTTTTCGTAACGCATTCACCAGTTTACTCCCAAGTGTCGAGCGTGCGTAAAGAAGTTTTACTTCAAAAATCAATCAATGAAATCTTGATTACCCCTTCTAAAAATAAAATCAACGTACCTTTATTTTCACGTAGGCAAAGAAAATAATTAATAATTACACGTGTAAAAGGAAAATTGAAGGGCTTCCAATTATTTTCCACACAAATCGATTCATAAACCTTTTACAGGTAATATTTACATAATTCCGGTTCGTTATGCGGTGGAACAAAATGTAAGGCACAGGTAAATAATACACTTCCTCAAAGCATTGTGACATCAAAGGAAGACGACGCCAGAATTGCTTAGAATATTGATTACTCGATACAAAAATGATCATTTATTTATGAACTACGGAAGACGTTGAATGAGAACTAAATTAAAGTTGCATTGAGTTAGTTGCTGTACACATTTTCTTGCATATTGCTTGATGATTTATTAAGTGATCCATTTTAGTATTTATTCATAAAGTGGCATTATTTTCTTGGATATTGCTTGATGGTTTATTAGGTCTGGTGTTCCAGTTAACTTCTTGATCAAGTACGTAATATTTTATAGCAAAACAGATTCTCCTTTTTTTATTTTTTTTTATTCCAGTAAAAAGAAAACTACATTTTACTCATCTAACTAGAAATAATCAAACACATTGAACTGATCTAAATATTTCAATACAGCGCAATTCTATTTCATTATTTTGTTTATCAAGAATTAATATTAATAACTTTTTTTTATTTACCAGGCTTTTTTCGTTTTTAATATCGTTTGGGAGGCAATTAAATAAGTTGCCCCCCTCGTAATCAATGGATTGTTTACCATAGTTAGTGTGGATGGTGTTTAAATGTATGTTATCGTGTTGTCGTATAAAGTGGATTGACGATTTAGTAATGCACCATACTAGTTTAAGGAATGCTTTTTCCATGCAAACGTTTCTCCAATTTCCTTTCTGGATTTTGATACTATTGCAATTGTTTTTTTTTATGTAATGTGGATATCGACCTGCAGCGAGTCGGTATGTTTTGCTTTTTTTGATAAGCTACTTCTAATATGAGTCAGGACTCTCCAAATATCGTTAAAATTGCCTTATTTTAACGCCATCAACTGACGTTCAATATACGAGTACAAAACTAAATAAATGCTTATAAAAGAAAACAAAAACGTTAATATAATATTTTCTTCCAATAAAGTTGCTAAATTTATTTTTTAAATCGGTCCAGTTTTGGAGGAGACAAATACAAAACCTCGATTTGGAGGATTTCCTTTATGTATTATCAGTCTGAGGTGCAGTTGTCCCTTTCGCTCAGCATTTGCGGGTGGAAAAACGAAAGTGACATCAAAAGTTTGGTAAAATTCCTATTAATCAATTTTATCGGTGACCGGAATCCCTCTTAACATGTTATCTTAATTATTTAAAACAAAGTCGGGTTAGTTACACCATTTATAACTCGAGAACGGCTGGGCCTATTTTTATGATATTTGGTTTGTTGGATTTGTCTCCGCCCCGAATAGCAGAAAAGCTAAACATCAGAGAAATTCTCGAAAGAAATATATGTTATGAAGAAACTCTTTTCCTTACATATTTTGTATGGAACGAATTCTAATATTTTGTAAGAGCTGCAGGTATATTGTGATAAGTATAATATTGAGTAGTGAGTGAATTCCAAAAAATTCTAAAAACGTCAAATTTCAATGCGCTGATTTTGCTTTTGTTTTTAAACATATAATGCTGCCACTCTTTCTTATACACTTAAATGTCAACAGTCGAAAATGGGACAAACGTTGAACGTATGTTTGCACCCCTCCAAAAGAAAAATACAATAATTATAATAAATCTCCCCGAGTTGTGTAATGTTTAATTTAATAAAAAAAAAAATGAATTTAATTCAGCTAATAAGTTATTGATTCTGAGGCGGTACGAAGTTCTCCGTGTCAGCTAGTTAATGATAAATTGTACAAAGGTGCCCTTTTTAATATGTTATTAATGATGAATTGTATCGATCCAGTTTTGACTTACCTATTTGAAAATGTGCTACTTTCTACCATAATAGATTAATGATATTAAGTGATCTATTGTATTGATGAAATAAAGGCAAACCTTTATTACTAATCAAATCAATCATTGAAGATTAATTAAGTGATTTATTAAAATTTTCCAACGAAAAGATTATGTTCTAGTAATTTGGAAAGAAATTTATTAATTTATTCTTGGAATAACTCGAAAAAGAAATACGAAACACTTATCGATAGCATTGAAATGAAAATTCATAGACTTACTTAGTCTTGGCATTAACACTGTCTAGACTTTGCTGACAGTAATCGATAAAGAACATAATCTCTCACTTATAAAGGCTTTGAACGGCTTCGAGGCGGTAATTGTGTTTGTCTACCTAGAAAAGGCGTAGGATTTGTTAGACAAAAAGTGACAAATGTGGCTTTATGATTGTTTGAGAGGATAGATCGATCATGAAAATATGAAAATTAAGTTGGTAAAGCTGTTTGCTAGTAACCCGTCTTCTTGGCGTATATATTATACTATTACAGAAGAAGAGCGGAAAAAGCCTAAGTCTTTGAGATATTCCCTGATCTCTGATCATTGTAAAACTATTTGCTATTAACCCGTCTTCTTGGCATATAATATGTATACTAGGCAATTACAGAAGAATAAAGGAAAAAGTCAAAGCCTTAGAGATATTCCCCCCTGATCTCTGATCAGTGTAAAACTGTTTGCTATTAACCCGTCTTCTTTGCATATATATTAGACTATTAACTATTACACAACAAGAACGGAAAAAGTCAAAGTTTTTGAGATATTCCCTGATTTCTGATCCTATGGATAAGTTAGTGTCCACTATAACGATTTTCTGCGTAGAAGATCGTCTCCATTCTACCTGGCTGAAGCGTTTGGTCCAGTTTCTCGTCTACATTTACCAGAGACATCTTAACAGACAGGATAAACGCACAGGCCAATGGAGTGTTGAAAGGCAAGCTTTATTTACTAAGGGGTTTTAAAGAATTTCTCTTCTATTTTTTTTTACTTTCACTTAGTGCCGGAGGCCCTGAAGAAATATTGCCCTCGGGTCCTATATCCTATATCATATTTGAGGACGCTGTGATTAAGGTATTTTTCCATCGCTACCTATAGTAGTGATGTGACGTACATTACAATAGTGTTGTGGCAAAACCGTCTTCCTTATCCGGCCACACAGCTGGTGGGCAGACGCACCCCGTGAACCCGGGCACCCCTGCTAAATCACCAAAAGTAGCAAACCACTTGGGGTAACCTATAAAGGTTATGTAACCAATGAGTTGTCCCCGGCGCGGAACACTCTTAAACTACATCTTTACCACTGATACTACTTCTCACGTTCGGTTTGACATAATTCATCGTCAAGAAAAGAAACTTGATCACCGACATTTGCGTTTGACAATATCCATTGATTCAAGTGCTTTGCGATGCTTGACCCATTCAAAATGCTTCATGATGGATACAAATTCAAGAACTTAACCAATGTTCGCAATGGTTGCTCACAATGTTTGGCTCGTGCAATGAGAGCATTTGTTTCTGTTTTGCTTTAGAACACACTCTACAGAATGCTATGTCATATTATTTAAAATAAAATCATGTTATCTATCGAAAGTATCGCCTGCAGCACTACAGTTCCATGACAAAAATATATCGAACTTCCTTTTCATCTATGTACGCTAACGATTTTGGAATTAATGTAGAAGAATATTATTTTTGAAGTGGATTATCGATTGCAACTGGATATTTTGAGAGATTTCATATTATTATTGGAGAATTCTGTATTTATTCTTGAGGTTTGCGGTAAGTAATTACCATGTTTACCTTTGTAATTAAAATGTCAAAATGGTATTGTTTATGGGCCATAAGTAGTGCTTTGGGTAAAATGTATTAATCTGATAGCTATTAGCAAATTGATTGTATTTTAGCCAGCGATGGGTATGAGAAAGATACTTGAATGAAGAGAAATATTATCATACTATTATAATATTATCATACTATTGTGCATATTATTCATGTGTTATTCCTCAATTTATTCCTCCTTAGTACGGCACCTACTAAATTATATTGTCATTTGTTATTTTACTGTACAGGTATATATAGGCATTGGCATAAATTGTGTAAAAGGATGTACATGACTTAATTTAAAAATGTAAAAATTGTGAAAGACATTTTGCCTACGGTTACTTTTTATAAGTCATTTTTTGAAAAATTTTTTTTTCAAAATCAACCAAAAATTTTTTTTTTCCACTTTCGACGCTGGTCACCCAGCCTAGTATTCAACCACCCCTAACCTCACCCCTAACTGTCCAATACCTACTGATTTTTATGTTTTTAGTTGAAAACAAACAACAACAAAAATATTAAAAAGTCACTGGAGACCAAAGATAATATAACCTAATGGACATACAGGGTGTCCTGGGGTAAAGTGCATTAACTTCGGGAGGTGATTCTACATTATGGTAGGAGTAAAAAAGATTAATAACTTTTTCTGAATTTCCACATTTTTTTCCCATACAAATAGATATACTTATCTACTAAAAATCCTTAGTGTAAGATAAAAATTACTTGATAAAGTTGCTGTTAGTTTGCCGGGCGCGATTGTTGCAACGTCGCTTGCTAATAATAATGCTGCCCGCACACGCCGGTCTAATTTTATCTTTTTACCACAAAACTACCCCTAAAAGTTGGATTTTCGAAAAAAGTTAATTATCTTTTTTACTTATACTATCATGTACAATCACCTCCCGAAGTTAATGCACTTTAACCCCAGACACCCTGTATATATGGAAGAAAATTTATCCAGGTAAGTATGCTTTCTTTGTTTTACCAGTATTACAATGGAATATGCTCCGAGAAACTAGTGTCATTGATCCCTTCGGCACCGGTGCATAGTCGGGAACTACGCCTCTCGTGTAAGTTCATTCCTCTCCCAAAAAAGACTCTCTACATAACATTTCCAAAGATGCATAGGCCCAGAGGAAAATTATTTCCCTCGGGGCCTCCGATGTGAAGTTAATGTAAAAAAATCGACAATATTATTTAAAACATTATTTAATGTCTATAATAACTTTTGCTTTGTAATGTAACTCGCTCGTCAACATGTTATTCTGAATCTAACAGAATTGACAACCCAATTATGTTTTCCCCAGAAGGTCAATTATGAATTATGAACGTTATTATCACCTCACAATGTTGCTGTTTCATAAAATAATAATTAATAAATAATTCTCGAAATTTTATACATTTCTCTAAAATTAGCATCGGAAACGTTGGTTCATAGAACGTTTAAATTAGTCTATGGTTAATTTCTATATTTGAATATAAAGCGTGAAGTTTTTTTTTTCTAAGACCGTTTAAATCATATTTCTCACCATAACGGTAAGGGAGATAAAATGATTTATAGGAGACCTGTGATTAAACGGGAACGATTTTGACATTGTAAAATAAACAGAATGTCTAATTTTAGCGTCAATTATGTTCCTTCCTCCAGTTTCATTATATGTACGTGCTATAAAATTAAGCTGATTCGAAACACGTGCAAGCAAGTATACCAAGAAACTCTGGCCTTAGATGATATGTGAGAGGGATTTATTTTTAAAAAAGTATTTAGACGCTCAGTACATCGTCCCAGAAAAGGCAGTCCGCTTTCGTCAGCAACATTTGTATTAAATCTTAACATCTTCAATTATTAATCCTGTTAAATAATTGTACAAGATGCCCGAGTCGGAGGTTGGATGACCGCAACTCCTGGTCACGGCACCGTTGCAATATTTTTCATCTCCTTTATTATTGTTATTATTGTAACATAGTTTATCTCCGTTATTGCTGTAACATAGTTTGTGATTTTTTTTCTAGTGTCTTCCTGAAATAAATTTTCTGAATACCACACATGAGTTCCAACCATCTGGCGTCAGTGAGACTATGACATCCCCAATCGGTTAGTCTAACAGAAGTGGGAAGGGAAAGAGATAGGGAAGTGGAAGGTGGGAGTTACCTGGTTATTAGAATCTGGTCATCAAGCACGGCTAATGCCATTTCAATTCTGAACGGTTGTCTTACCCCAGGGCATTGAAGCTTTCACCCACCTATTCCCACCCCGGTATAGGCGACTTATGGTCGCCCCTTCGGAGTTCTCGCAAGACTCTAATTTTTTTGAAAAAAACGACTCTACATTTAAAATATGGAACGATTCTAGAACTTCAATGTCCCCGCATACGTTGTTAGTGGGCGGTATGCAAGCGCGCCTACAGAAATGCACTGTTATGGTCAGTTCTACAATTCTAAAGCCCATGAGTAACTCACCGCAAAGCGGTAAGCCTCATGGACAGTCAAACAGGGTGTTAGTGACTAGGCTAGGGCTGTAAAAAATACATAAGAAAACAAGAAAACAAAGTAAGTAAAACCGTCATGAGTGGGAAGTTCATGACGGCGACGGACCACACAACAGTCCTGCAGGCAACACCGTGCTCTGTCCATGTAAAAGAAAAACAAAAAAGTAAAGAAGTATATACAATGAGGAGCTGGTGAAACCAAAATTCAGCCACCGGCAGTCCCCTTAACAGTGAAGGGGGCTGATTGTTAGGCCTCCCGACAACCGGCAGCGTCGTCCGTAAGCCAGCTACCCGGTGGTGCCTAGACGATAAGTAAATGGAAATCCAAAGAAGACCCTAGGAAGAGAAGCGTCGGGTCGCTGGAGGCGGGACGGACAGCTTTCGGATGGCGTTTAGCCCTCTCCTCAGCCTCTTCATGTCATGGGGGGTGGCACGGGGCCAAAAGCAGCCCCACCAGAACCATAAGAACGACAAGTCACGTACACAGGGACATGTTCTAGTCCAACCCCTTAAATGGGGAGAAGGACGATACAACACAAGCAACGGAGTTCAGTACTCGCACGTTGTCACAGACTGAAAAGAAAAATATATAAAAAACACAGAAGTTGAACGAATATATAGAAAAAAAGAAGAAAACCAAAGGCGTGAAAAAAAATAGAACTAAATATTGTACAGTCGACATAAGCGCTTATGTACGCCTATGTAACTGGACCCAAAGTCTAAATTGGAAAAGAATATACAAACAAAGAAATACATATATACAGTAGTAGATGATAATACAAAAGATGTAAAAAGAGAAGTAATCAATGTAAAATATAAAAAGTACAACATAAAATTTAGTTGCATAGGAAATAAAAAAAAAAAAAAAAAAAAAAGAGAACCAACTTATTAGCCATAAGACATAAAAATGTATAAATAAAAACAAGAAAACAAGATAAAATAAAACTGTACATCCTGGGCAAATAATAGAGTAAAAATCATAGAGTAAACCGTGGTAATCAGGAACAAGTACACCTGGTTTCAAAAAAATTCAACTAATCAGCGACTCTAAGCTCAGGCCATCTCTCAACCCAGACCCTTGCAAATTTCTTCAAACACTCGAAATTCCTCTTGTTCGACACCAGGTCAGTATTCCATACTGGTCTGATAGGTACGTCCAAACCATCGAGCAGTTCCTCTCTCGCATCCGTCAAAATCTCGCAATGCCACAGAATGTGCTCGGCTGACTGGTTTGCAGATCCGCATGCGCAGTTGGGGTGGGGTGACAGGGCGAGGGTGTGAAGCCTCCCCCTGAATTCCCCATGCCCGGACAGGAGCTGGGTGATGTGGTGGTCCAGTTGTAGATAAGCCCCTTCCATTCTGACTTTAACTGATGGGAAGAAGGAGAAAGTCCATCTTCCCATATTCGATCTATCCCACCGGAGCTGCCACTCTTGGAGCGACAGATCCCTCATTTGCCGGAGCAGTCCAGGGAGAGTCCCCGGCCCGCCTGGAGTGAGAACAACGCCTAGGTGAGTGGCCGGGGTTCCTCTGGTTAATCTCTGCTTAGTGAGCACTTCCCTGATTTCCAGATCGATTGGCAAAATGCCAGCCAAAACAGGCAAAGCGTCCGAAGCAACGGTTCTATACGCCCCGGATAGTGCCAGCAAGGGAGTTCGTTGGCCCCGCTTGAGAGCCAGGAGTATAAGCGAGTTATCCAGGCGGTGCTCCCAAACAGACGCAGCATACGAAACTTGCGCCACGTATACGCATCTGTACAGAACACGCAAAGCCGGACTCCGCAATCCCCACTCAGCTGTGGAGAGTCTCCTAAGCTTAAAGAAGAGGGCCTGAGCCTTGCTGGATACATCCTTGACGTGAGCCAGAAAGGAGGACGATCGATCTAGTGTGACGCCTAAATATTTTACAGTTTCACGAAATTGAACAGTAGAGTCCCCCATTTTGATGACGGGATTTCTTTTTCTACTGAGAAAGCCCTTCATCAGGAGGCCCTGGGTCTTCTGGGGAGCGAATGTCATCTTGTTTCTTTTTCCCCAATCTAGGAACATGTTCAAACCTTCACTGCCTTTGCTCTCAACTTCCTTTCTGCTGTCCCCAGCGACCAGATACGTCTTATCATCCGCGTAGTCGACAGAGATACATCCTTCAGGCAAGGGTAACCTGGAGGAGTCGTCAAAGTGAATCTTCCACAGGTCAGGTCCAAGGATGGAGCCCTGCGGGCATCCCATAGTTGCTTCCCTCTCGAGTAGAAAATCGCCAAAACAAATTGTTATGGTGCGATCCGAAAGGTAGTCATCGATGGCCTGGAACAGAAGTTTGGAACACTGCCTGTTTTTCACCTTTGTACGTATCATGTCCCACCACGCGAAGTCGAAGGCACCAGTTATATCGAGGAAGATTGCAACTACATACCTCTTTGGACAAGCCTTCACCCAATCAAGCACATACGACAGGGCGTGCACCGTGGATCTACCGGGGACGAAGCCGAACTGAAGGTCACTTGCCGGTGACAGGGTTCGCCGAAGTCGCTCTCGTATCAGTTTTTCCAGGATTTTGCCAAGCACAGGGAGGAGGGTAATTGGCCGGTACGCCTTGATGTCGGTCAGTGGTTTTCCGTTCCCCTTTGGTATGATCCGGAGCACGCCGCGCTTCCACTCGGAGGGGAAAACTCCTCTCCTCAGGCACGTATCCATCACTTGGAAGAGCTCTTCCTTAGCGTGGACCCAGACTTGCTTCGCAATCACGCCATTGAGCCTATCATGCCCTGGTGCCTTCTTAGGACCCAATCCCTTAATTATCACTTCAATTTCCGCTTTAGTGACTCTAGTGGAGTTATCCTCTTGGGCAAGGTCCCTAGGTGGTAGCCGCGACAGATTCCTTATCTGTTTATGGTGGTCACTTTCCCCAACTACTGAGTCTAAAGGAACTAACTCGCCCAGAAGTGTCTTGAGAGTGGAGGCCACGTCCACAGTCTCAGCGTTCCTCCCATCTGTTTTCCCAATTACTGTTGACAAAAACCGGTCAGATCCTTTTCCGGATTTTTCAAGTGCGCTGTGGATATCCCACGGGTTGGCGTTACCCACGTCTTTAACCCAATTATGCCAAGCAGCTCGTTTCGCTAGAAGGACGGCCCGTTTGAAGGCCGACCTGGCAGACCTCAGGTTCGCCTGAAGCGCAACTGTCTCCTCCTCCGTGCAGTTGCCAATCCTGGACAACCCAAGCGCCCTGTAGGCCCTCTTGAAGGCCCCCTTAAGCGAAGTCAGCTCAGGTGACCACCACGGCGTTCTAATACTCGTCTTCGGGTTTGATCTTCCCAAAGACGAGTTGGCAGCAGATACAACTGCCCTATTGAAGAAGTTCCCCAAATTATCCGGATCAGTAGCAGCTACGTGCTGAAAATCCCTTAACGTATCTCGTAGCGCTTCCCCAAAGTTATCCCAATTCGCCTTTGTGGTGTTGAAGTTCCAGGAGGATCTTGGAGCCTCAGTTTTCTTTACACCAACCGTATAAGTTAATAATCTATGATCCGAATTTATAGCGCACTCATGGACTGTCCACTTTGAAATCCTGGTCGCAACCGATCCAGAGCAAAGAGTTAGATCAATGTTGCTCTCACCATGTATGTTCGAGAAGGTACAAAAGGAACTCTGTTCATTAATGATACTAAGACCTTGCGCAGCAATCAGGTCCTCTACGGCGTCTGATCGCTCCGTCCTACAATCACTACTGTCGAACCATAATGGTGAGCGTGCATTAAAGTCACCTCCGATAACTATGTTACGGCCTTTAAGCGCGTTGAGCGCGCGCGTCAGACTCAGGATGTGGGGTCCTACCGGGTTTCCATATTTAAAATAAACTGAGATCAAAAAGATCTCAGTATCGCCAAATCTAATACATACACAGGTTTGGTACTCATCAGAAAAGCCGGCCAGAAGGAGGGGACTGATCAACGAGGTGTTGACCAGGACACCCGCCCCCGGTGAGCGGCCAACCTCAAGTACCGCACCCGGAAAACTAATGGGAGTCTTACCTTCCCAGGTGTACTGTTCCTGAATGAGCATTATGTCGATGTTGAGGTCAGTCATGACCCTCAGGACTTCCAGCGTGGCCATCCGGGATCGCTGAAGGTTAACTTGACCTAGGGAAAGGGGATTATGATGAGCCATAATCCGTCATGCGGAAGGCTGCTTCCACTGCTGCTTTTTGGGCCGGACAGTCCCTATCACCCGTGGGATGATCCGCCGGCTTCTTAAAGCGCGTGCAGGTGGCGCAGACAGCGGGTAGTGCCTTCTTGGGGCAATCTTCGTATCCATGACCCACAGCGGCGCAGTGGCGGCAAGATTCCTTATCTTGGGAGCAAGACTTGGATATGTGTCCATACTGTTGACACTTGTAGCACCTTGTGGCACCAGAATAATCGCGGACCCGACAAGCATTCCACCCAAGGAAGCACATCCCGCTGTCTATAAGTACCTTCCTGGCGGCCGGATGGCACGTCAGGACCATGTTCATCAAACCGGTGTCCCTCTTGCCAAAGAGGGACACTCTCCTCATCGTGCGGAGATGATCCTCCAGGGTCAGTGATGTACGTCCCTCCAGGTTGCTTGTAAAGACCTCCTTGAAGAGCGCCGGGTCGGCGGACGGTTCTCCCTTGGGGACATTGTACAACACAATTTTAGGGGAGGCGTCCCAGGGGATTCACGATCTTCAGACCGCTCGCAGCTAGCTTGGGGCCAGCTTTCAAGATGTTATCCAGATCCTTCCTGTCCTTGGCTTGTATCGCCATGCCCGCACCTTTAATTTTCCTGACGCGTACCACTTGGAAGTCGTCAACCCTAGGGTTGATGACCTTCTCAAGGTCTTTCTGAGTGCTTTCGGAGGTTTTCCCTTCCGGTAGCTCGGGGTAAACCAAGACAGTTAGGGGTTTCGGCGGCAGTGGTCTTTCATATCCGTTAACAGTAACTTTTTTTGATGATGGCAAGCCAGCCGCTGCCGATGCGTATGACATTGGAGCGCTCTGTATCGGACGCGTTTTAATCGCCGTGTCCAATTTTCTATCCATGGTTGCTTGGACGTTCATGACTTGTTCAATGGTGGCGCTCCTAGTCGTCAGCGTGTTTATTTCAAGCATAAGGTGCGTGATATCACTCATAAGATCATCCAATAACACGTTCAGTGCTCCCTTGTCCGTTTTGTTTAATCTGTTGACTCCGTCAGTAACAATGCACCTAATTTTATGGCATTTCTCCATCGCCGGAATCACTTTCCGGGAGGATTCTGCCAGAGCCACCTGACTGTTCGGCGAGTCGCTGATCCTTGGTCTTTTCTTGGTTCCCGCAATGGGGGTTGGGGGGTGAATACCCACGATGGAGGCTCCACTGGTGCTTGGGGGGGGTTTTGAGGTTCTACATCCATCGCATCAGAGTCCGTGTCGCTTCCGATATCAGTAACCTTCACTTTCTTTGACTTCCTCTTACCCTTAGGACGTGGTCCTAAGGTCAAAGATTTGTTGAGATCATCTATTTTTTGCTGTATACCGATTTTCCATTGTTCGGTGTCTTTGCCGAGGTCGGGACCCGCACCATCCGACTCGCAAGATGAAACTATGTCGGAAACCATTGTTCAAAAAATTTCCCTAAAAATGGGGAAAATTCAAAAATTTCCCCAAAAATGGGGAAAAAACTACGGCGGGGGGGGGGGGTTGGGGGGGGTATGTTCTAAAATAGGGGGGGGGGGTAAAGCACTGATTCGGTTCCTCACACTGCCCTCAGGGCTTCAAGGTTACAGACAGACGTTACAAGGGTTACAGACAGACGTGCACAAATGGTTACAGATGTTGAGCAAATCAAAACGATGTCAAGATGATATTCAAAAGGTCAAAATCTCCAGACATACAACACTAAACTTAGAAAGTGAGGTATCACTAGACGCGGCTTGATGAGACGCGTCTAATTGGAGTGTTTTAGCGGCGATTAAACAACGTTCACTAGCACTTATAGTCAAAAAACGTAAAACTTTCACAATCCGATCGAAATGGGGGCAAAGGTACGTCTTTTTCCGCAGTTTTTTTGCACCCCGTTATGAATCACTGTGAGACGTAACACTTAGTATTAAGTGACCAGGGGGATGTATGGACATCCGCCCGTGGCGACGTGAGTTAGATAAAAAAACACTTAATTTATAAAAACGTACTTAATTATATAAATCTTCAAAAAACAAAAACAAGGAGCAGATAGCCCTTGTTAAGGCGCACTTAACTGTATAATTTTTTTTTTCGAAAACTACACTCTGGGTATTTAAAAAGTTAAATAAACGCGGAGCGATAATTTTAGATGCTTTCACCTTTAAGGCGAGAACTGAACTGAATTACCCCAGGGCAATACGGAGAGTATCTTCCACTCTGAAGGTTTGGTTCGGGGGTTCATCCTGCGTAAGGTTCTCAGGGTGTGGTCTCCAGAAAATCCGCCGTCAGGTTGTAAGGTGAGAGCAGCCTTTGGATATCTTTGTTTCCACACCAAGGAAACCAAAAAGTTACAAGTGTTATGTTTCGAGAGGTTATGCTTTTCAGTAAAACACTTGTGTTTCGTACTGGATATTGATTGATTCGATTCTGAGTACTTGAGATGCAATTTGTAGATAAGAATTGAGAAAGGAAATCGAGAAAAGAATGATTTGATAAGATGAAAACAAGCAATTTTATAGACAAAATGTGAAAGTTAGCGCGTTGTCACAGACAAAAGCGATCATAGACACAAAAGCATCGCAATGTTTTATTAAAAGGTGGCGTAGACCCCAAAGTTTAAGGTAAAAGAATCTATACATCGAGATTAAGTAAACTTATTTATTTATATTTATTTACGCCCTAGTGGGCTTTTACAGGAAAAGTATACTAACAATAATAATTATTTATTAATTTATTTGTAAGAAACAAACAGCTTTTACATAATACATGTACAGTGATAAATATATAATTGAACTGGAGTCAAGCCACAGAGGTTTCTTATGCTAAAGTACATCGGAAATAAATTTTTATTATATTATAATTAATTTTGGGTCATAGGAAGGGGAGAGGAAGAGGAATATAGGAAAAGATAGGAGATGCTCACGATATATTCTCATATTAATAATCGATCGTACGCGTTACTTCACATCGATATTTCTTTAGGTTTTTACTAAAAATGTCAATGCTGTGAAATTTTGTATTATATTGTGCGCATGCACGAGGAATTGGGGAATTTTTTCTAATGTTTGTTCTACAAGAGGGTAAATAAAATAAATCGGATTGCCGGGTTGATCTTGACGGAATATGAAAATTTATTAAATTGGTAAGTTCTGGTGAGTCCAGGTCATTGTTTAGAATTTTAAACAATAGGATTTGATCAAAAATTAGACGTCGTGTTTGGAGGGATTTGAAATTGTGAAATTTAATGGATTCGGAATAATTTGAGAAGTGTAATTTGAATTTATAATTTAAGTGTTTAAAATTTTTTTTTAATTCTTTCTATTCTCTCAATATGGGCTTGGTATAAAGGAGTCCTAAATAGTCCATAAAGTATTATGTAATTATATGCTACTAAACCAATAAAACAGAATAAATAAGAAAGCAATCATCATCACAAGGTATAGAACATCATAACAGAAATCAGAAACATAAAAGAAATAATAATTCATAATGATAAATTAGAAGTGCGCAGTGCTAAAATGAAGTTAAATATGAAATAAGACAATCATGACACACAACATACAACACATCCCTCTTCTAAAAAACTTAGCTATGAGATGGTAGGAAATACTACTGTTTTCAATCTTTACAAATTATTATGACAAAATTTACAAACTACATCTTAATATATTTAAAAGCAGGAGATAAAAAAACCTTACCTATGGACGAGGTCATGACAGTTATTGAAAATTGTTCTGGAAAACAATGTACGTCACTTTGGAGTCAATATCTACCCATCTTATTGCAATATATTCTTCCCACAAGATAAAAACGAATCATTTAAACTTAATCGTATTTATATTAATATATTGTAATCAGAATCAGTGTATCCCATAATACCTGAAATTTCAACGACCACAAACTAAGTACTTTTAAAAATAAATATTTAACAATATATTTTTGGGGGTAATATGTTAAACAAATTTTCACTATTTCACTATTCGTATACACAACTACACCCTTATTTTGTATTTAAGATATTTCCATCATCATACATCACTCATTATTGTGGCACATTCGTCTTAGTATTATTCAAATTTTCTAATTAAAATTTACATAAGATTCTCGACAGCAGAATTTATTGAGATAAGACACTAATTTATGCAAAATTCTCTGCGTAATTGATTCATAGTTTGGCAATGATATAATCCACACAAGATTGGTTACCATGGTATAAACATTATCAGCATTTTCTAAGACTACTGCAAATAAATGAAAAACTCAAAATAGTGATGACTTATAAATGTTACGAATATTGATAATTCACAGAACAGGTAATAGTTAAGAGTTCAATGCAGGCATGCTCTATATCGGTTTTGAATGATCAAAATGCTCTTAGATTTTGTATTGCTGAAACAACTGCATGTACTTAATCTCAGTGCACGATGATAGATTTTTTCTACATCTTCCGAAAAAAGACCTTCGTTTGCACTCTTTTGTTAATCCCTTATAATCAGGTTGACGAAAATTTCACCCGCAAAAGCGCAATTATTTTATTTTTAGTTTTATTATATTATCCATGTAGAAGAAAATTCATAGGATTGTAATCTATAGTGATTTGAATGAAAAAAATGTCCTCAAATTGCATATGACTTTTCGTGACAAAGCGATTATCAATTCGAGAAAGAATTTTGAAAAATATTTTTTAACATTGTCTCCCCACAGAAAGCCCTAACAAAAATAATTCCCCTCAGGGCCTATTGGGATGCTGTGTGGAGGAACTTTTTAGGAAAGGAAAAGGAAAGGATTATGGGAAGGGAACATATATGAGGGGTGGGGAGCAATCTGAGGGTTAGTGTGTCCAGGAGTGACGGTCGTATGAATCCATCCCTCCCACTTCGGTAAAAGACGATATTCCAAGAGAGTCGTGCTGTAGAGGTCAAAGAGTTTCGCTCAACCAGTATCTCCTGATTTAGCCTGCCACGCTGACAAACCTCTCCCCATGAACCCATGTACCAAAATAAGAACCACTTGGGGTGATCTATGGCAGAGATGTCTACGACAATATGATAATAAAAGGTTCCCGTATCCATACCCGCCTGCCATTTGAAAATGTTTGAACAATTTTAGCTGAAATTAAGTTAAATTTTCCCTTGCTTTGGATACATGTTCACGACAACACATTTCTATCGATATATCACTTCAGAGTCTATGAGTACGAAGGTATCATTTGTGATCATTTTCAAACTACTACAAATTCACATATTTGTAGGCATGCCCAGTAATTGAGGCGATCTTCAGTTCATGGGTAACTCAGGCAATGGTCACAATTATATGTGCGGTCACCGGTTCAAAGGTTTGCGAGCGTCAGCGGTTCCAATTCACCCACTGTCCTCATGTGGTTGGCGGTTTATCGTATGCGTATATGGTATAGCGTCATGAGTACGAATAATATATTCAAAAGGAGATGACGTATATGAAATGGAAGCTTGCCTACTACAGCCGAGCTACGATCAAACTGCACGGACTATCTGATGAAGACTATCGAAGTATGATCGATCGGGCACGATCGTATTATTTAAAAAATTGTCAGAAAGGATTAGGAACTAATAAATATAAATACATTCTTTATTTCAATTGACTGAATTCAAACAAATATTGGCGTAAAAATAATATCCGTTATCTGTTTAGGGTTTGCCTTGGCATTTTTTTTATTAGTTCGTCAGAACAATATATTGCTGGCAAAATCTATAACGTTCAGGTAATAATATATTCTTTCTGCGCGTTGTATTTGTTTGACATGTTAAGAAAAGTGAACATGTTGGTATCGAGTTTATTTTGTGCTGTTCAAAGAAAAATAGTCTTCGAAGTTATAAATTTCGTGAAAATACGTAGGTCTCCAAATGAAAAATCTTCTGGGTAAAATATTATCTTCGAAAAAACGGTTCACTCCATTGATGGAGACTACGCTAGATACGAAATTCGACCAAATACATAATATAAAAGCGAATAAAATTGAACCATCTGATTTTCATGAAATCTGGACGCAAAAAGCTTATTACAAAAAAGTAGACAGTCCCTATGATACGTCGCGCATCAAAACATGTGTCAATATTATTTCGGAACGAAATGCACTTTTCTTTGGGAAGTAGTTTTTTCGGCGTATTAAAACTTTTTGTAGTTGTTATTGAAGTATGCGATAGAGAAAGATATACCAGACTTTTGTTAGACCTGTGATAATGTATGGCTCCGAATGCTGGACTATGTACAACTCCTACTCTAGGCAACTTGAAACAGCAGAAATGCGAATGCTTAGATTGTCAGCAGGAGTATCACTAAAAGATAAGGTTACAAGTTCACGCATTCGTGGTGCATGCGTGAACTTGTAACACAGACATAAACAGTAAGCTGGAGGAACGACGGTTGAGATGCTATGGGTACATAAGACGGAGACCACCAGAACACACACACAGTTAAGCAGGCAATGTCTATGGAGCTTCATCGACAGTCATCCAGAGGAAGACGAAAGAACTTCTGACTCAATGCTCCAGAATACTTCAGAGAAACGGCCTAGATGACGGCGATACTCAGAACCGAAGAAACTATAACCTGAGAACGAGAAGAGAACAGCCTACCTAGGTAATGAGTTGGGACAGTGCAAGGAAGAAGAAGAAGATTGAAGCATGCAGCACACAGCTCAACGGAATTTATTTTATTTATTTATTTATTTATTTATTATTATTAACGCCGATTAAAGCGGCTTTTACAAAAATATTACAATTATTTTACATATGAATACAGAATATACAAAGATAAAAAAATATAAAAATATAAATATAAAATACATAAAAAAGAACAATATAAATTGTAGTATCAACATAAAAACAACAACGAGTAGGTTATTATAAATACAATACAACATATTATAAATCCCAGACAATATGTATTAAGAAATTAATACTTTAAAACTATATTTGATTATAATCAAGCTGAAAAGCGCTGACAGACAGTTTTGATTAAGTAGTGTTTGTATGAGGTTAAACTAGCAATGTTTATAGATTCATTCAAAACATATTTATTTCCAAGTACATGCAGGCGATTCATAATAGAATTGAGTTCAGCGTTAGATCCTGTATTGTTGCAATGATAAGTTAATTTGAAACGAACTGATCGACTAGGTACATGGAAATATATTAACGAAAGAAGTTCAGGGGAGTTCAACAGGTTGGTAACGATTTTAAATAAATAAAATAGGTCTGAACAAATTCTTCTTTCTTTTAATGTATCGAGTCCCAATAATTGTAACAGAGAGGGGTAATTAATGTTTTCGATGAATATTCCCAATTTAAAATTAATATAACGTAAAAATTTATGTTGGACTCGCTCAAGGGAATTCTCATGCACACTGTAGTAAGGATTCCAAATGGTGGAGTTAAATTCTAGTTGGCTTCTAACAAGTGAAGTGTAAAGTAATTTGACAGTTTTTAAATTTTTAAAATCCTTTGAAATCCGTAGGACAAATCCTAACATTTGCATTGCTTTACTGGTTATATTATTAATATGTTTAATGAATGTTAATTTAGTGTCAAAGGTTATACCAAGGTCTCTTATTTCATCAACAGATAATAAGATGTGATTATTGAGAAAGTAGGTAAACAACAAAGGGTTTTTTTTTTCTGTGGAATCTCATAAGTTGACATTTTTTTACATTGAGAGTTAATTTGTTTATACCCAATCATAAAAGCTATTAATATTAGATTGAAGTGTCAGACAGTCCTCGATATTATCAATAATTCTATATATCTTCATATCATCAGCGAACATTAGAATGAGAACACGGGTGAATATGTTTGATACATCATTAATGAATAAATTAAAAAGTAAAGGACCAAGATGAGAACCCTGGGGCACGCCACTGGTAGCTTCGAACGTGTAGGATAAGTGACCATTAATACAGACAGTTAAAAGACGCCTTAGTAAATAACTCTTAAACCAAGATAAAAGGTTTCCATTAATGCCGAGTTTCAAAAGTTTATTAATGAGGATTTTAAGACAGACCTTATCAAACGCCTTACTGAAGTCGGTGTATATAGAATCGACTTGTTGTTTGTTGGCAAGTGCATTAGAAATGAATTTTCATATAATGTTAGGTTAGTCAAAGTTGATATGCCGGAAATAAAGCCGTGTTGACAAGTTGCGATACAAGGGTTTACAAAGAAGCTGATTTTCTTAAGAATCAATTTTTCAAAAAGTTTAGGTATAGACGATTGAATACAGATAGGCCGATAATTTTCAACAAAGGATTTATCACCACTTTTATATACAGGAGTTAGGTAGCTAAGTTTCCATATTTGTGGAAAGTGTCCTGTAGAGAGAGACTTGTTAAACAGTATATTAAGGGGAACAGATAAACTTTGGACGCAATTCTTAAGTAAGATGGAAGGAATCTTATCAGGTCCCGAGCTTGTTTTGGGTTCAAGTGATTTAATACAGACTATAATGTCTTCAATATCGATGTGTATTTGCGATAAGTTTAAATTTATATCCGAATTGAAGTACGGAATTGAGTCATCAGGAATATCAGGTTCATACACGTCCTTAAAGTAATCAGCAAACATGTTAACAATTTCATAAATTTTACTGGAGCTGTTTTGTCCGTAACGTATATTACCGGAAATACCATCATCTTTGTTTAATGTGTGATATGTCATAGTCATTCTTGGTCGATAGCTGTCAATGGTAGATCGGCTTAGTGTTGGGATAGAGTGGGATGTTCACAACACCAACTAAGTGGAACCACATTAATTTTTCACTACGTGTATCATTTGAGGACACAACGGTCTGTCTTTTCCAGAATATTTTCGGTGCTGTAAAGTTGTGAATGTTAATGTTAAGCTTGTTTATTTGATGCACAGAGTGACTTGATGTCTAATATTCATGGACATGAGATCTTTATACATTAAACAAGTTATCTTAAAATATAAAAATGAATATTTCTTTGTTTGTCTCGTATGCGGTTCCCAAACCATTCATCCGATTGCAATGAATCTTTGGTGAGTTGTTGTGCGCACTCCCGCAAATGTTTCTATATATAATGGTGAGCTCTGGCATAATGAAATTTATATAAAAAAAATTGCAATAGGTGGCACGCGAGCTGTTTGATAATTTAATATATGGAACGCGGCAGTCTGGAGGGAAACGCGGTAGAGGGTTCACGGAACGGGGGAAGCGGGAGAAGGGTGAGGGAAGGCGGGGAAGGTGGGGGGGGGGGGTAACGCATGAGGGGAAGGGGATGTGGGAGGGGATGTGGAGGCTTAAGGGGAAAGGGACGAATGGGAAAGGACACGTAGAGAGAAACAATTTTTCTTTGTTAAGTGGCATTTCAACGCATGCCGGAAACTCGCTAGTTTATATTTAAAAAAGGTAATTTGAAATATATGTCCACAAATTCTTAAAAATTGTTATTAAGATGATTATTATCTGGATATTTGGTTTCTGAATGGTTTCGTCCATCATCTGGAAGAAGCCGATGATAATACTTTTACCGCTCATGTAAATAATTCAAAGACCTTACTACTTTCAAAACACTATATTTCTCATATGTTCGTGGTATTCTTGAATACGCATCTCAAGTATGGAACCAAGGCTATGCAGTACACAAAAATAGAATTGAAAGTGTCCACAATAGATTTCTAAGGTATCTCAATTTCCGCTCTTTTCGATCTCATGTTAGTAATGAAGACACTGCCAAATTCTTCAAAATACAGACGCTAACTTGTCGAAGAAATATAGCAGATGCGGCAATGGTATTTAAAATTACACATAACTTAATCGATAGTCCTGATCTTCTACAACGCGTATCATTCCACGTTCCTAATCGCAACAGTAGACAGTCGCTTACTTTTAATCTTCTTCTTTGCAAGACTAACTCCAAACATAACTCATTTATCTACAGATCCACACATTCATTCAACTTAAATTATTACCACATTGACATTTTTAACTCAACGTTACATGACATAAAACAAAATCTCACTAAGCAACATGACTCAAACTAGGAAGTTCAATCTACCCCTCCCCCTATATATTCGCGTCCTTAGCCTTTTAATCCTTATCCTATATTTCTCCTCCCCCCCTTACATAATGTAACTAAAATGAACTAATTAAGTAAACACCTTTATAATGTCACACATGATTTTACTTATTATCTGTGGAAAGTTTATAATTGGCATAATTAACCATTTTATAATCGTATTATTGTGTAATTTATGATTTGCTGTCAACTTTCCCAAATATATAATAATAAAAAAAAATTAAATAAATAAAAAAATAAAATAAAAAAATTACATCACTAGCTGGTTCCCGGCATGCGTTGCAATGCCATATTTAAAGAAATAAATTGTTTCTCGTTGCATGTCCTTTCCCATGCGTCCCCGTTCCCCTCCCGCATTCCCTACACTTCTTCCTTTGCGGCCCACCCTCGCCCCTCTTCCGCTCCCCCGTCTCGCAAATATCCCTCCCGCGTTCCATACATTCAGTCCCAGTACATTCCGTTTTCAAACAGCTCGAGTGTCACCTATTACAATTTTTTAATTCCAATTTTCATTTTTCGTATATTAAAAATACTGATTTTTGTATTATAAGAACAATCAATCAAATTTTTACCTAACATAGGTACCTATTTAAAATATTTATAATTTAGTAAATCCATAGACAATTATTTGAATAAAAAAAAAAAACTGACGCTAAATTCAATTTCATCAAACCCGCGAACTGTCAAACGTGCGGAAGTTAAAATAGTCGTAGAGTTTTCTGAAATTAGCCAATTTTCTGCTCATTTTTCTTAATTTTTCTTTCCGTAAGAACCTTCTACAAAGTTTAGAAAACATTTAAAATAAAGATGAGTAAAATAGGTAAAGTCGTTCTGAAGTTATGGCGTGACAAAGGGAAACAGGGATTCATTTTTAAATATATAGATATTAGCAGTTTCTTAAAAAATTCCAGCTTTTTCATATTGTATATAGTTCACGTACATGAACTTGTGTTGTAATAAAATATAAATAACATATTTTTAATTACGACTTAATTTCCGGGGGTGATTTTATCACCCAACGATTACCAAAATACCTACTCAGCAAAAGATTCCAGCCGTTTTTAGTGCTGCATGGGTACCCATCTTATATACTTGTATGTCAAAGGATCCCAACCCTTTTCCTATGTTTGTAAGATAGCGGCAGAAATATAAGAAACACGAAGCGTGGAATTATTTATCTCAAATAAACGTTCTTGTATTTTCTTTCCGGTCCCGAGGTTCCCTTGAATTAACCCAAGATTTCGTACAAATCATAAATTCCTCGAAACGCTCGCTTCATTCCTTGTTCATGTATTTTCATATTATCTTCCCACATTATTCTCTCGAATACCTGCCCTAATGCCTTGAAGATTTATCCTAGAAATTGAATTTTCTAAGCTTTTCATGTTCGTGGAAGCTTATAGAAGAATCGTCGACATTTCGGATTAATACCATGAAAAAATAATTATATCTTCTTTAATTCACGACAATCATTGTTATATTATTAGATCAGCAGCGTCATCAGTATCTAAGTGATGGTATAATATCATATTTATATGATTTTAGATTTTCAAGGCCAAAAGTATTTTCGTTGATGTGTGGACATTTGCCCTGATGATGGATACTGTAAGGCTGTCCGAAACGTTGGCTAGAGGAGGAGTATAACACCCCGAATATAAAAAACAAAAAGTATAATGTCATTACTAAATATTTTACTTGACTTCTTTTAAACTTGTAGACATGTTAAGAGGAACAATTGCGCGGCCTTTTTCATACAACAGTTTACTGTACAAAGGGATGAAGTTATATAACACGCTACCAGAAACTTTAAAGACCACACCAATTAGAAAGTTCAAGATGTATTGTGAGAGCTACATAAAACTACATAAAATTTAGTTTGCAATATGAAATATTATAATTAATTAGAAATTCTGTAAACTTTAATGTACAAATTACTAAAATAAAAATTAATAAATAAAAAGAAACTAAATTGTGCTTTTGAGTCCAAAATATCTAAGAAACTGAATAATTTCTTTTAATCGTAAGCTATATTAAATATCTAGTATTGATATGTCCTATTAAATATATTTTGGTTTTAACATATGATATATAGGTTAATAAAATTTGGTTTAATTTTGGAGGTGACTTTGGATTTTTTTTTGATTTAATTATAAAATAACTTTTTTAAAGTATTAATTTATAAAAATATGATAAATGACAAATTTGTGTATAGACGTAAAAAGGTAATTTCCAATTTTGGCTAATTCAAATTTTGGCGCTTTTTTAAAAGAAAATTATTTTTTGTTTTATATTATTTTGTATTTATATTATTTTTAAACGACTTCGAAAAGGAGGAGGTTATCAATTCGACGGTATTTTTATTTTTTTTTTAATGTCTGTTACCTCAGAACTTTCGATTGATAATTCTTTTTTTAATAGAAAGCTGGTGCTTCCCGTGTGGTCCCATTTTAATTTGGTCCAGTTCTGACAATGGGATCTATGAGAAAAACGTACATGTCTTAAATTTGCAATAAGTACCTATGTGCGCGACAAAAGGACGAATAACTCAATATTAAGACAACAGATTTAATTTTTGAAGTAAAACTTCTTTACGCACGCTCCTCACTAAAAATAAAAAAATAAAATAAACAATAATTTTAACAAAACAAAAAACGACTTAAAAAAATGCACTAAAAAGTAAAAAAATAATTTCGTACGATTGTTATTTTTGGATTCGGTGTCAGCCAAGATCTACACATCTCACCTATAACTACCTATGTATGTAGTTACCATGGCAGACACCGACTCCAAAAATAACAATCGTACGAAATTATTTAAAATATTTATTATGTACTCTCAAATAATTTTTCAGCCTCGGGTAGTTTGGCCTCAAATCCAAAATTTTGTATGAAACGGGCCGAAACGGACCACGCAGCCGTTCCCCTTAACTATACAAAGTTCATACACGAAGATATGGGGCAATGTCATGATAATATAATATTATGTAGTATGGGTATGTTCACGAACAACAAAACTGTACCACCGCTTAAAATTACAAGCTGAAATTTTGTTATGCATGAACAGAGGACTTGATGGAAATTGAACGAAATGATCAGATTACCTACAGTCGACTTAATTTTTTTATTTTTTTTTAAATTGCCGTTTATTTTTAGATATCCAAATTTATTTTTTGAAACGATTTTTTTTCTCAGAAAATTTATATTTTCACAACTCAAATCCACCTGTATCAGTTTCCAATATAACTTTTGCCTTCAAAATAATTATTTCTTCATGATATCAGACCAACATTTATGGATATTAATAATAATTTATAATGACTTGGAAAAAATAAGTTAATTAATATACATTTTTGTCCCTCCCCCTGGGAAACAATTGTTGGATAACCAACACTCAAAATATAACATTAAAAGAACAATTCCTCTAAAATATCATCATGCTTTGCATTTTGCACCCAATTAAAAAAGTTATATAAACAAGTATAAATAGGGAGAATGATCATTTCACGATTAAATCGAAAAATAAAAATAAACTATAATGATATTTATGTCTCAAAATAATTGTTTTCTCAAGAATGTCGTACAGGAGACAATTGTTATTTTTCCTATAAGGTTAGCAAACAAAATCCCTTGCGCCGCCGAACTACGTATATTCAGCTGTATTATTTGTAGAACTCGTTTTAATTTATATTTCTTTTATATTTTTAGTAATATTGTTAATTAACTTGTAAAAACAGTTTATTTGTAAACAAGTTCTGCTATGTTGTGAATAAATAAATAAAGTAACAGTAATAAATTAAAAATCAGCTTTTAATTAATTAAAAGTGATGAAAATTTTTTTGTTAAATAGGTTACGTCAGGTTAGGTTGTGAGCTATTTTTCAATTTTTTTCTAAGCTGTTAATGACTTTTCCAAGAAGTGTTGATTTAATGCTGAGCTGGCACGGAACCCCAAAATCTATGTTGTATTGTTTAGCCGCTAAAATTTATCTGATTAATATTCTATGGATTAGGCGCTTCTTTTTAGATGAGAAAAATAAAATGAAAAGCAGCAAAAAAAATCTCTTTATATAAAATAGCCATAATATGTGTTTACTTTCAGTATAATTGGTATAAAGAGGGCAAAAGTGAAACAAAAACAAAATTCCATAATAAATTGTCGTAGTATGAATTAGGACATTCTTTTAAAAAATGGTCATATGTAATATATTTAATAATTTACTGTTAACAGCTACATATACAGCTCTGCACTAATGAAGCTAAACCCAAAGCAGCGGGGGTTGTTTTCTCTAGTACAGCCGCAGACAAGGGGTTGGTAGATAACAATATTATATTCTCAGCGGTTCAGAAGAGTAGTGGCGGAGATATTGATGCACCTGCCAGCAGGGAAATCACACCGCGGCAGCGTACAGCCTTCCAACTACTACCCTTACCGCACACCCCCACCCGCTGCATCGAGATGAATTCTCAAATATTATTCTGCATGGACGGTCTGCACTAAATTCTAGAAAATTGGGTCGACCGCTCAAAATCATTTTAACGCGTAATTAAAATGACATTCTTTTTCTGAATTTTCTAACTTTAAAATCTGACTTTGCTAGAGGTGATTTTAAAATATTTTCTTCTGATATGCATGATGCGGTAAATTTAAATTGTGTATGGATGTTTAAAGAAAATAAATAAGGCAATAATATTATCCAAATGCAGTAAAATCACTGGCATTGAAAAATCGCAGTGCGGCGAAGTGGTGTTATTCGACCATTTAACATTTCATCTATTTGTATATTTATTTGTCACGTTTGACAAAAATAACTGTCATTGAGATGGTGACTTTCCCTTGGACAAATTGTATAATTACTTATTTGAAATTTAAACAAACGGTTCTTAAAATATTTACTGTTTTCAATTAAGTAGGTAGGTATGTATAAGTACGCACTTACAAATCTTGTGATTTGAGAAGAAATTTTGGTTTTGATTTATTAAATACAAGAAAATTAGAAAAATTACTTTTGGAGACGAGGTCTACTGTTCACTATTCAGAGAACTACTAGTTTAGTCGGCGCAAAAAAGAGACAATCTGAGGCCTAAATAGTTGGCCAAACTGAAAAATTATTTTTATAATCAAGAGGTATTTCAAGTATCTTGTACTGAAATGTGCTATTAATTTATTTGTGCTTAATAATATGAAATTCAGGCCACCGAAAAAAAACTATTTTTCATGATTTTAGAAGCAACTTTGACAATTTTTGTGAGTTAATTAGAGTATTAAAAATAATCTACGCTAACTTGCTACGTAAATATAATAACATGGGAAATGAAGCGTTTTAAGGTCGATTTTTTAACTTAAAATACGACACATATGTGTTACAACGTAAATCGGTCGTTGGCAATAAAAAAAATTTAACGCTTTTTTATATCTAATATTTGTAACTTTATTATTTCATTTTATGTACATACTGGTTACTGGTATATTCGAGTACTGGTTTGGATTGAATTTGGCAGCCACCCCTGGTCTGGAGCCCCAAAATATCTGAAAAAACCTTTGATTCTGTCCGTTTGATAGATTTCCTTATATCAACAAACGGATTGCAATCTTTAGCGTACATGCGACAAATACGCACGATGTCCTTTTTCTACCGGTATTACAATAGAAAAAGCTCCGAGGATCTAACATCATCGATCTCTTAAAAAAAGTCAAACTCGCGCCCAACATATACACTCGTACATGGTTGAAATTTGTCAAATGATAACGGGTCGCTTCTAAGGCTCGTTCTTGAAATCAACAACTCGTTTGTGGAATGATTTGCCGGCCTTCATGTCTCCATCCTCCTACAACTTGGATCTCTTCAAATCCCATGTTTACTCCTTCCTCTCCTTTAAAAGACCCTAGCGTCTTCAAAGATAATATAAACAAAGACAATCTATTTATTTCGATTAATGGAGCTATTACTTAATTCGGAGAAAAAAACTGGGCAATATCAAGTCTCGGTCATTCTTCTCGGGCAAAAGTAATGATTTTTTAAATTTATTTTTATAATTTTCCATTCCATTTTAAATCCACATGTTTCTTTAATCCAGAAAAAAATTTAACTAATGAGATGTGGCAGTAATGTGGTTGAAGTACAAGCAAAATTCAACCCTATTTAAAAAGTAATATATTAAATCCACCGTTGCGCTTGTTACGAGAGATTTACGGTGCCAGAAAATTGTTCGTAGTACAGTATTGGAAAACAGAGTTCAAAGGATTGAATTTCTACCCGATATAGATTTGTGGAGTACAATAATTAAAATCTTATTCGGACTATTCGCACAGCGATGAATAAATACGGTGGAATTTAATTATCTCCCGAACGGTCTTCTTTGTCATCGGAACAAAATATTGGAATGTCTGTCCTCAATTAGAAGCTTTTTTCTTTTGATCTGGAAAAGCTTTGACGCAGAAAGCTCTGATTTAATTTTATCGATTCTAGCCAGTAAAACGTGATGTTAAGTAAGAAACAGATTGAAAATGAAGGCTGTCTTGTAAAACATTTGAAATAAAACATTGTTAACATATTATCTTCCTTCGGTACTTCAACGCTTATCGATGATTATGCTTAAGCTTAACCAACTTAACCTTTTAAGTGCATCGTTGTGCTCATTTTATTTAATAACAATAAATGACTGAAATATACTAGGGTAGGCTGAAAAGTAATGCACACATGCCTGTAAAACACGAACGAAAACAAATAGCAAGATCGGGAAAAAAGTATATTAAAGTTTAATACTTAAGCTTCAAAACCACATATTTATTTTTCAAAAAAGTCACCGTTGAGGCTAACACATTTCTCCCAACGTGTAACAAGTTTTTTCATTACGTAACTGAATAATTCTTCCGACATTTCTCGAATCCAGGACTTGACCGCTGCCTTCACCTCATCGTACGAGGTGTAATGAATGCCCTCGAGGTGTCTCTTGAATAAAGGAAAAAATTAAAATCGCAAGGCAAAAGATCGGGAGAGCGAGAAGGGTGTGAAATCGGTTCAAAATTCAGGTTTTGCAGAGGTTCTAATCGACGCTGATTTTTCTCGTCTGTGAAACGGCGTGGTACCCATCATCCACAGATTTTTCGGTACCCTAATTATTCAAAAATGAAGCCGACACGTTTCTTGGATATTCCAAAATGGTTTGTGATACGCTTTTGAGTGATTCTCCGGTCACTTTGAATCAAATCGGTGACGAGTTTGCATTGTTTATCGTCTGTATCAATGATCGGACGTCCGTTGCGTGTTTTATTGACAATAATTGCTTTTCCAGGCTCACAATCACGAAAATTTATAACCCATCGATTTACATAGACCTATCAACAACGTCGTTACCATAAACATACTTTAAACAACGTTGAATCTCAGTAGAAGTAACTTTTTCAGCAGTTAAAAATTCGATAACCGCACGCTGCTTACCTTGCGTTGACATAACACTAAAACACGTCTCCATACTTCCCCTTCTAAAAATACATTGGATGAATTTAACGACCTCAAACTTGTTCCACCAGGCGCAATTCTGAAAGTAATTTTGTTTGCGCTGTACAAGCATATGTGCATTACTTTTCAGCCTACCCTCGTAGAACGAAAACAATTTCAGCTGTATTACATGAATTTTCATCTCAATTTAACAACTTTTAAATTAGAATAACTGAGAATACTATAAAGCGTTTCAAAGTGACCTAGATAGCATTTGCCTGTATTGCGAAGTTAATTTTTTTACAAAACAATGTTTCTAAATGCCGCATTACGACATTCACCAGAAAGACGTACTTTTATTCGCTCCACAACGAACCTGTCATCTCTAAAACGGAATGTAAAGATCTTGCCGTTTACCTTGATTGCAAACTTATATTTATCGAGCCCATGACTCGATCGTTCATAGGTTGTATAAAATGCTTGGTTTAGTTATTCGCGTAAGTAAAGGATACAATAGTTGTAACGGACGTGTCGTCGTCCTTACAAGACTGTAAATTTATGAGGGCACCGGTGGCTGTGCACGCCTTCCCTTTTGTGCGCCAATGATGATGATGATGTCGATTTAAAGCTGGCCTCCCTACATCCAGTGGGTGGTGGCCCTGGATGCGCCTAGTTTCTGCCTGGGCCTGGTTGCCTTGGGAGTACCCAGAGTTAGGGCCGGCTATGGCGGCAGGCACCAGGTACTCGTCCAGGCAGAACTTCAGCAGGAGGCAGTACTTCCAGTGGTAGGAAGTAATAAAAAACACTTTGTAGAGTAGAATTGAACAAGTAACACTTGAGCTGAACATATTTATTTGGAAATTTTCATTACATTTATGGGGTACTTGTACCCGACAGCGTTCGGGCAGTATTTATTAAAAAAGTAGAGGGGATTCACACCTCGAAACATAATGGTTTAAATAGAGTGGCCAAAATGTTGGTCCTCTATTTTGCCGATGTCGCCTTTGAAGGCGGTCGCTTAAAATTTATATTTTATAATAATTCTACGTACTTTATTGTGTACATACATGTAAATTATTCTGTATCAATGGTAAAATAAACGTATTGTTTATCACTAGATTTTTATCAGGGCGATTTATCTCATTTTTTGAGATAAATCGTAAAATTTAAGAAGTTATTTGCCGTTTGGCTGGACATTTGGTAATTTACCAATACAGTGTTATTTTTACGAGATCCCCCGTAAGATGTGTTAATGAAACCTGTTTGTTTCACCATCTTACGGGGCACCTGGATTTTTTAAATCGGAAAAAACGTATTTTTACCGAAATTTTTCTAAGTGTTTTTGAAGGCCATTTATTGCCCTAGTTTGTGTAATTTAAGGGCTAGAGACTCAGGCTCTCTTTCCCTCGATGCCTTGTAGGACTGCGGAATGAAATTTCGTAGTTTCATTTTCCTACAAGGATCGTAAGTTAAAATATTTAACAATATGTCAAAAAAAAGGAAACATAAAAAATACGTTTGAAATTGTAATTTGAAAAATGTCCCTGGTGGCAACCTGAGCATGATAGCGTTTATTTGTTGCACCGGGGGCATTGTACATAGAAAAATGAAAGTATTTTATTAATATAAAATTACAATTAGAATAACTTTAAATTCTAATTGGAAAACAAACATAAAAATATTTTCAACGAAAAAGATCGCTGGCGGTACGGTACTAACGAGCTCAGTGGCCAAGCGGAATTTTTGGATTTCGAGCGAAATCTCAAAAAATGACCACTGAACTGTAGAGGATACCGCCAAGAATGTTTTTCGTTGAAACAGTATTTTTTTAGTCAGAAATACACTGCAATATGCTTCACCAATTTGGAACCCGCAGTACAAAGTGTACATCACGTCGCGTCGGTAGCATAAAACATATTCAAAATAAATTTTCTAAAATATCTTACCTTCAAATTCAATAATAACTTGAATGTACATTACAAACTTTACCACAACTGTGGGCATTAGCTGATTTAATAATTTTAAACAGAATTTTAAATATTAAATTTGATTGTATCGAACTTATATCCAATTAATTTCCATATAACTTTAAGACGTACACGTCATACATCACTATTCTTCGCGCTTAGTTAAAACAACTAATTCGCCAATTAACATTCAATAATGTTTGCCTTAACTCAAACATCGACATTTTCTCGGATTCACTGTGAAATTTAAAAGGGGGGGCACCATGTCAATGATATAACCCTGTTTTCACAGATTACCACTTACCAAACACACGCATACATATACACATCACCTGGTAATTGTTGAATATATGTACGTACCACAAATAAGACATTACAAAGAAACATATCATAGGTGCCCACCAATGAAATATTACTTAATATCTGTAATTTTTTGTTGCTTTATCAAATGTAATGTTGGTTTCTGCAATAAAAAATTAATAAACGATATTTCAGAAAAAATCATAAATATTGCAAACTTATTGGATATGAAGGTACAGACAATTTGCGACTAGTTTAATGGGCTTATGAATGAATTATCATGTCGATGTTTTCACGTTTCATGTTTGAATGAATATTTAAATACAGAAATTTTTCGATGACAAAATGCATCGACGCCGTGCATAGCATGTCTCTCAAACCAATTCCACGCAGTTTATAAATGCCCCCCATTAGATGAATATTTATCGATTTACTATTTATCGTTCCTATCTACATGATTGCTGCAATTATTTTTTTTAGATTCTTGTCTTCTGATGCGTTTCCTTATCGCTAATAACAATAATATTAGCTCGGAACAAACCTAACAACTGCAAATATATTGTTAACGATGTTGAGGTGGCAATAATGTACAAGGTAGATTATTATGAGCAAAAATGACTCACATGGTAGATGTAAGGAATAGGTTCATGATTTACAAAGAAAATAAGGTATTAGAAACACAAAAAAATTATTAAACTAAAAAGTGACATCCTGAAACTAAGGCTGTCTGACATGGGCTTGCTTAGGTTTAAATAGTTCATTTTTATACCGTGGTAAGTTGAAATGACGCATGATGAAAGACTTCTTTCGTGAAACGAATCTCACATCGTGAGAAGGGCAGGACTCTCTCGATGCCAATCATCCCACGAGGATGACTTCCAGTCAGCTCCCAAGATGGCGAGTATGACGTCCAAGGTACACAATCACGATCGTAGCGATCTCAAAAAGGATCCGCCGTGTTGCGGTCGAGATGGACGCCCTGAGCTCTCGGCTGTTAAACAAAGAATGGCGTGCTTTCTTTTCGAATCTGCTGATTTGAATCTGTGAAGGATCAACAACTGTTGCATTCTAAAATATTGCAGAGCTCGTAATATTACCAATCCCCAAATGTCAATGGGCAAGTACTAGATGTGCCACACACCGAAACCAAAAATAAAGTGTGTATGCGAGGGTGCACACACCTTGTTAAAAAATACTTTTATGCAACAGTATCATTATATAACATATATTAGATTTCAAATTCATTGAGTACGGCGCGGCGCCTTCCTCTTGCTTCGTATTTTGTTAAATTAATAAACAGCGTCCATTTTTTAGCAAAATATATCAATGACAATATATTTTTGGCTTAAATCGATTCCTGAACCTCCCAACTTAAATGCCTGTGATTGACCCTAACACTGGAAGCCCTCTATCTCATTTCAAACGATTCCGGGTAAAATCTTCACAGTATTTATCGGTGCTGCAATTATGAAAGTAATTAAGCTTTGTAAGGATTATCCTTAAATTAATAAGCCCTATCGTAATAGGTTTCCACGAAGCCCTTTCTAGGTTTATGAACTGAGGATCGTAAAAATAATAATAATTATGATTGTTAGCTGTTCGCAATAATTCAAATGATTGTGAAATTAAAATTCCTTAAAACTGTCATAAATATTTGAAGACTAAACATTATCGTTAACCCCTCACAATCGTTTGTTCACTTTTCGGAACAACTCACAGAAATCGTTGTTTCCCCTACTCCCTGTCTCGCGCACACACACTAAAATTACACTAAACTACGCTATACAAATATAACATTATTATTATTATTACTATCATAGTGAGAAATATGATATACCTATATGGTGTTAAAAAGAGAACACATCACGCTTTATATTCAAATCTAAAATTTAACGGCGAAATAAATAAAATATACACCTTCTTGAAATCAAAGTTTGCGATCGAAGCGCAATTTAAAAAAAAATGTAACTTGCGATTTTTTTATTTGTTAATGGCTGTTACCCGGCATGCGTTGCTATGCCATCTAATAAAGAAATTGTTTCTCCCTGCGTGTCCTTCGCCATTCGTCCCGTTTCCCTTGCGCCTTCCCTTCCTCTCCCGTGTCATCTTCCCCTCTTATGTTCCCACTCCGCCTCTTCCACCTTCCCTCTCCCCACTCCACTCCCCCCTCCCCCCTTCGGAGTTCCCCTCCCCCCTCCCAAGTTCCCCTCCACCCTCCCTGGTTCCCCTCCCTCCCCTCCCGCGAACTATCTACTTGAGTTCCCCTCGCCCCCTCACGCATTCCATACATTCAGTCCGGGTACATTCAGTTTTCAAACAGCTCGCATACCACCTATTGCAATTTTTGTATACAAATTTCATAATGCCAGAGCTCACCAATAGTTTTATACAAACCTTGACAATAACGAACATAAAAAAGAAAATATCCAACTTGGTGCAGTCATTCGGAAGTTATGCGCTGACATACATTTCGGCGATTCATTTTAGATTCATTTATATATAGAAGAAAGATAGAAGATATGTATAAAGATAGATTTTTACATGGAAGGCCAAAAAAGCTAGGTTACCATAAAGTTTAAAATACATTTGTCTAATAAAATATGTCTGTGGGTCTTATTTTTTTCGTTGTCAGTAAATTTATTCAGAAAAAACGTAAAATAAGCCATTTTAAAAACTTTTTATGTTTTACATATACAATACATATATTCTATAAATTTTTATAAAATTTTATATCGTATTTGATCACTTTTCAAAAAACGCTTGTGAGTTTTCGGATGGCTTCGGAAATATTCCATTTATTTGGATTTTATTGCAAAGTGGAAATACTTTGACCCTCTGAAAAACTGTGGTTCTGAAGGATTAAGCCAACAACTATTTTTTCAAGGACCCACAAAAGCAAGAAGTTATTATAAAGTTTGATTTAATTTTAAATAATATATACCAGTTCATGGACATTTTATGTGTGCATTGATAAGTCAATGAATGTAAAACTCTATTTTTAAATTGAATACGTCGCGAGTTGATTTCAAAATGCTGTGTCCATTATTGACTACGCACTCTAATAACTTTTAATATTATTTATCATTGAAGAAGAGGATAATGACACAGAACCCAACACAGAAAATAATAAAGTAACAGTCGCAACTGGGGATCGAACCCAAGATCTCTTGTCTTGACCAAATCAGCCATAGAGACCTACTCATTTTATATAACTTTCATCGATATCGAATTTCAAATTTAGAATTAACATTATTATCTTAATTAAATTTTTTTTTCAATATTGATATTGAAGGAGATATCTTCAAAAGATATTAAAAAAGTTTTAGCAATAATTGTTGTTTTTTTGTTGTTGCTTATATTTAAATAAATACTGGAAACTAATAAAAATGGTTTCACTTTTCGATTTAACTCGTAAATAAAACTAAGCAAAAGCAAACAAAAAATTATTCCTTTTTTTACCTGAATTACATTTTTGGGTTTCTGAAATCTAATCGTCGTCGCATATTTTTTTCGGGCAAGTAGGTACTTGTCACAACATAATATGCAATATTGTCAAATTTAGTTTACTAAAAGAGAACATACTAGATTTAAACAAAAAATGTCAAAACGCTTTGAAACGCGTAGTAAATTATTTAAAGACCTTATTAAACATTTCTCGTATTACTTAGATTTAGAATGTCAAATGGTTTTGGTTAAAGAAAATAAATTGGTAAGCATATTTTATGAATGTCAAGGAAAGAACTAATTGGCTATCCTTCGTAGAAAAAAGAATTTTAAAATGGATTTTTCCTGAACAAAGTGATAAAATTTATTTCCCTGATCAAAGGGTTTTTTGTGGTTCCTTACAAAAATACCGTACTTAAGAAATTATTCGATTTCGAAAAATGAGGTTCCTTTTTTCCACCGAAATTAAAATAAATAAATCACAAAAACGGCGCTATACAAATCATCAAAATATTATTATTCAATTGAATATACTTCCTTAGCGCCGTTGTGATTTGAAACTTGATGAAACTAAAAAGCGATACATACATCTATAGGGTTTATCATGCTAGAGAATGAGATAGAATAATCGGGCCCGTCTTTGTGCGGTGCGTCGTAGCCTTTAGATCTCCTCTTTGGGCGGTGCTTCGTAGACTCCTCACTCTTGTCTACTTTAGCTTTCTGAAGGCTTTATTTCCACCGCGTGTGAACTGCACATTATTTGTTAATTATTATTTTACTAAGGGCCAGTTGTTTCACAAAATTTAACAATTCATCAAGCTTCAAAGTTAATTTTCAAATTCTATGCTAGTTCCATCCAAGTTATTTTATTATATCATCGTGGGCCAGTTGCTTAATAGACCTGAAATAATAATAGAACTTTCACGGAACTTGAAAATTAACTCCGAAATGTGATGAATCATTTTAATTCGGTGAAATAACCCGTCCTAAGTGTTTTAATAAATTCTCTCAGCGCATAATCAAAGGAAAATAAATCTCGCAAACCAGCTATATTATTTATTAAGTAGAATATAAATTGCGAGCAAGAACTTCTTAATTCTTTGATCCAACAAACCATTCCGGAGAAAAAAAATCAGGAGAGCAGATGTATTCGGGGGTTAGGCTGATGGAAATAAATACTTATGGGCATTGGAATGTTGTATGGGCAGAAATCACTCAACGAGATGAAATCTGACAAGGTTGGCAGCCAACTACTTCTGGCCTCCCCTCTGCCTATCACGGTCATAGAGTCCCCCTACCCTCGCCCAATGTTTGGACCTTGAGGGGATTTTACAATATATTTTATCCATCTTTGGGTAGTTAAGTGCCGTGGCATTGCATTGGCGCATCTTTTATTCAACGCGCACATTTTTATTATTTATCAGGGGTTTTCCATTTTGGTTTCAAATGTGTTTACGTTTAGATACTGTGTACTGAATGTGTGAAGGTACAAACTACAGGTATTTTTTTAATCATTTTAATATTGTAAATATCTTATGAAGGTACCACAACTTTTGTCTACTTTTTTTGCATACATCTAAATTTTTTGCATACATCTAAATAAATATTCAAAAACAAAAAAAAACTTAAATCCCTGTAAGGTGGCGCTTTTTATTTTTATTAATTATTATGATGAAATAGTGCGTTTATCCTGATAATTGCCTTAGAATTTTTGCATTCAAGGCGTTAATATTTTGGTTTCTGTACAAAACATAACTTCACCGTGAAACGTTACGCTAGCACTTCATATTATGCATCACATATTAGCAGAAGCCAACCGGTTTAGGATACAATCGTGCTTTCTCAGTGTGTATCTACTTGGAGTTAGCTGTCAAAAACAAAGAAAACTACACGAAATAACACGTAAAATACATAAAGTGATTCGTAAATGAAATTTTCTTCCAGGATATGAAAACGTTTTCACGTACCACATCGAAAAGAGAAGAAATTATGTATGCCAGAAGTTATTATTATAATATATATATTTTTTTACAATTTTTTATCTTATAATTTATAGTGATCTTCCGTTAGAAGCATTTGTTTGTGAATGGAAGACGACTGTTTTTTATAACTCACAAGAGTCCCAGCTGCTTCCGTCTGGAGCCAGTGAGTCTAGGTCATCCCTTGTTGGGATACGTTATGAGGCTGAAGGTAAGTGAAGAGAGAAAGGAAATGGGAAGGTGGTGAATTACCCGGCTATTCAGATCTAATCACCAAACATGGCCAAATTCATTTAAATCAACTTTTAAATTCTGAAAGGTGGTCTTACACCAGGACCGAAAGTGCCTTCCACCCTGAAACGTGCCGCAAATGTACCTTACATTATGTCAAAGATTAGATTGTGAAAACTTGAATCTATCAAATAAAATCTATCAGCGCACGCCGGGATTTGAACCCGCGACCTCACGATTGCTAGTCGATAGCCTTGCTCTTCGACCACAGAGTCCGTCAAATCATTAACAATATATGGTGTAATTTTATGAAATAGTTTTCATTTCTATGAGTTAGTTTACATTTCTGTTATTATAATTAGGGATATTAAAACAAAATACACATGAAGATATTATTATCTATTTAAGAATAATTTTAAGGCAGATTCTTCAAATTTATTTCAATATTTAAAAAAATATATTTTTCATGGTACTTTTTAACCATTTTTCGCCATTTGCGAAGAGATCAAAGAACACGACATAACATTAAAACGGGGGGATCGATCTCAATAATAATCAGATACTTTCTAGAAATCCTTTTTACTACCTACTTTATCCTATCCTTTGCATGCTTCCTTAAGCCTCGAAAAATTTACAAAATTTAGGTATCCATAGTTCCAACGGGGGTGAAATTTTTCGCGGTGTTACATAAACCAAATCTTAAAATTCGAATACAGTAATCACTCCTTTTTGAAGTACAACGCATACTTGGCGCCCGATTTTTTCAAATCTCTTTCTTTCTTCCGGGAAATGGTCTCCCTTTTTGAATTTCCTCTCTTCTTAAATAAAAATCTATTCCTAACTCTCCCTTCGTCAATTGCCAGGTCTGGGAGAGGTCGGGGATGAAGGCGAGATGAAGAAATCTGGGAAGGAAGTGATCTGAGACGTCATCTTGTTATTTGTGAGTTTCGTAGGGAAGAAACTGTGGGCATGAGTGGTTTCACGATAGAGATAGGAAACTTCAAATACAAGGGCGGGTATTTCGAAAACCCGTACGTGCGTGAACGTGGTTTGATGAGATGCTGTTGAAGAATTTTTGGATCGGAAAGAGAAGCTATAATTTCAATTTTTGATTATTTGGAGTTTTGTAATGGCAGTTATCACCTGTCAAGCTAGGTATAAACAGCGCAAGCCACAATAGTAACTTATTTTTAGTTAGATTTATATTTTTTGTTATTAAGCACAGCAGAAAATGCAAATTTTATTTTATTTTCTTATTGATTTATTGATTGCCTCCGTGGTTGAGGTGCAAGGCTCTTGATTCGCAATCCGAAGGTCACGGGGTCGAATTCCGGCGTATTCCGCACTTATTCTTCATATTTCTTAAAAAAATAAGACAAATTTGTCTAACTTATGTATAAAAACAGATATTTATTTATAATTATAATGAAATCACCACATTGTTAGTTTTAAAGGGGAACTCGTCAAATGTTTTCCTATTAAACTGAGTTTGACATTTTATGGCCAAGTCTATAAAATATGTACTATATCCATTCCAAGTTCAGAAATATTTTACTAGTTTCTTTGTGAGAACTTTTGGTTACATTTATTTTGGTTGCCTCTTTCTAAACAATTATCCTAGCTACCATTAGAACTTTTTTTTTAATGTAATCGCAATTATGGAAATATTTTAGATTCGCATATTAAAGAGATACGAAACGTGCGAGTAGGTACACGAATGAGAATTAATTTTGTTATTTTTGTAGTACAAAGGAAAACACGTACAAAATAAACTAACTAACCTTCACGAAGTTTTTCTCTAGGGGAAGGGAGAGAGGGTGGACGAAAACTCAACTCTGTGTTGGCACACACTTTTTGCTCATTCATTCACACCCTTGCATGGTCTCTTTTGTAGTTGTCACTCCCGATTTATTATGGCTCTATTCAAGTATATCTTCCTCAACTTCTTCTGCTATTCACGTACACGTCATGTAATCTACTTACACGCCTTTCTTCGTTCATCAAGTGCTGGGTGCCCAACCACTTAAACATCTATCAGCCAGCAACAGTTTTTCGAATCTCGGTAATACGGCCATATATACGCTTAACTTTACCACGCATAAGAATTTGATTCACTCGATCGTGTGTGTGTGTGTGTGTCTTCATCGGATGTCCCGACTTCTTCTACCTTTCACTTTCATGACATGTAATCTATTTGCATTTCTTAGTTCATCCAATCTGTATGCCCAACCACCTAAGAGTCTCTTTCTTACCCTCATACGTTACTCCTAGAAAAATGGCTTACAGATTTTAGGTTTTGAATACATTTTTTTATTGATTTACTAATGGTTTTCTAAAATATCTTAAAAATCTGAAAAGCGGTGCGACACGTGTTAAAAGAAAAAATAAATTGCAAACGATTGTAACGATTTTATTGCAAAATACTAAAAAATAATTCATCATGAAATTGACGTCCCTTGTAGCTTAGTCATATAGCAGCTTGACTCGGTAACGATCTTAGTATACAATTGGGTTCTAGAACCCAATTGTAGTAGTCTAGAACCCAATTGTAAATACTAGTATTTACTGTATTTTTTTAAATGTGATTTGCGCTAAAATTTGCATGGCAACGTAAGCGGCAGATGCCTGAGTTGGCCTTCATTCAGAGCAAAGAGCATAGCTTGGATTTTTTTTAATTATTGATATAATTGCTTGCTTCATAGCATAAAATATAACCATTAGCAACATGAAATAGTTAAACTAATTAATTAATTTAGTTTATGAAAATTTTTTTGGCAGAATTTGTTTTCTAAGATATTAAAGTCAAAGATAAATCTTTTCAATTGCTTTCGCAAGTATTAAATTTACTTAATTGACTTAAAAAAATAAAGAAACCCCATTCAAAACTTGCTTTTCAGACACAAAAATTTGGTATGATTTTAGAATTTTACTCCCAAAAGTATTATAGTGATTTATTTTTAGTTTATTGAAGTGAAAACTTCTTTGGAACCGTTGTGATTTGAAACTCGATGAAAAATAGCGACACTAAAAAGAGACAAACACATACATCTGTAGGATTTAACCTGCGAGATAATGAAATAGTATAAAAAAATATTACTACCACAACAAGGGCATTAGCCTAGTGTGGTAGCCAAAAAAACATAAATCTGAAACAAATAAGATATTATGAAATAATTTTTTTTTTAAATGGTCTCCTCTTTGTGCGGTGATTCGTAGCGTATCGGTCTTCTCTTTATGCGGTGCTTCGTGGCCTTCCCACTTTTGTCTACTTTATTTTTCTGAACATTTAACTTCTACCACGTGTTAATTGCACACTCTTTTTTTTTTGCCGTATTGCGCTACCTCCTTCTTTAGCCATCGTTTCGGACAGCGTTGCAGTATCCAACATCACATCTGCCCTGATGATGGATACTGCGCCTGAATGGCGCCTAAACGTTGGCTAAAGTATAAGGTAGCGTAACGCGGCACAATAACTCAAAACTAAATCACTACAACAACAAAAAACTTTTCTTTTCGAGCAACATTTTTAAGACTTAAAAGTTTTTCTTTTGCATTTAAATATCACTATTAATTGCTTTTAAAGACTTGGTTTTTTCAAAAATTTCATTTTCCTGAACTGAATTTTCCGGCAACCTTACATCCGTTTCGAGAACAAAAAGCCATCTTTCAACAAGACGACCTCATTTTGTGAAATTTTCTCTCGAAGCCTGTGGAGTAAAAAAAGCCACACTGTGCTCGTACACGAGAATTTCTCACAATAATGTTTTTTATTGGGCAAACTTAAATTGCATTTTCTTAAGAATGTTTTCAATAACACACCTACAACATTTAATAAGAAGTGTTACTTCTTTATTTTAATTTAGGTTACACGTACCTAGGAATTAATATTATCGAATACTAATGTGAAAAAATTATTTATTAAGTTATTTTTTAGCCGATATTTTTAATTTATTATTTTTACATTAACTCTACATAGAAGTTTTGTCATCTTTTAGTATGCAGTGGGGAGGTCCTTTTTAACTTTTTGGGAAGTAGTGAATCTGGACCTTGAGGAGATCCTTGTTGTGAGAGAGGAAGGAGCAAACACGGAGGTCGATAAAATAAAATATGAAATACACTTGCGATGTTTTCCAAAGTGATAAATATTATGAAAAACCAAACTCTAATAGTATGAACATCGCAAGGGTCACCAAAAATGGTTAGGTTAGGTTAAGTTAGGTTAGATTACGAACAAGGGGTTGATGAAAACGTGGTAGAAGAATACGCGCACTTCGAATTTTATTGCGAAGATTTTCCCATTGATCAATAGTATCTCCTTGTTGAAAGATCACCATTCAGAATTGAAACGTTGCTTGAAATGATTTTAGCCATGTTTGGTGACAATATATAAATAGTCAGGTCAATTGGGAATGCAAATGTCTCTCCGGCACCAGACGGTTGGGAGCAGTTGGGACTCTTGTTCGGTATCTAAGCAAATAATAATTAAACAAATTGCGGTTAATTGGATGTTAACCCACAACCTATGAAATTATATTACCCTTAAAGCTGTGGTCATTTTGTTTTCGACAATTCTTCAGTTTACAATTTTGCACCTTTTCCTTTAAACAACATATTTCAAAATTTTTATTATTAGCGTTGCCATAACATGGCTTCGGTTTTGTTAAATAGTAAACCAAAAATACTCACCAATTTAGAAACCTGAATAGTAGAGAAGGAAAAGCTGTATTCATTTCATACTGCCAAACAGTCAAACCAATATCTATTCAACCCTACGAATAGATTTAATTTCTGTTAGCACATTCTTGTCAACCTTTGTCAATTAAATCTCAGTACAATCAGTATCGAAACTTTGCTTGAAATGACTTTAGCCTTATTCGATGACCAAAATACGCTATGAACTTATCCATCTTCAACCTTCCGCATTTGCTCCCCCCTCATATCCTCCTATTCCGGATATCACTATCCCACTGGTTCTGTTTAAAGCTATTTATAACTCAAATAATAAAAAAAACTATTCAATTTTAAAAAAAACTGTTTTTTCTCCGTCATTTAATCCATGCGTCTTCACGACCGGCAATAACGAATAGTTTCCTACAGCCCCTCCCTTAACTTACCAACAAGACCGTCCAATCGGGTGGCGAGATAGTTAGTTGTATAGACAAGGGCGCTGTTGAGAGGAGGTGTGACAAAAAAAAATTGAACACTTTTACATAACTCAAAAACATTCCATGAAGTCAGCGGAGACCAAATTTTCATTTACGTTTTTAACTCCAATATGTCTGGAATTATAGGTTAATGTGAGTCAGTACGTCCCTTAACAATCTTTAGTATTTACGCGTTGTAGGTACTATTTATTCAGTTTACGTATTCAGTCTATTTTTCAAGTCAAATATGAAATCTTTCAAATTATGTAATATGAAGTGTTTTTCGTAAAGAATTGAAAATTTTCACTCCAATAATTAAACACCCCCGTTGTTTTTTTTAACAGAAGTATTTCTATTATTGTTAAATGTTGTATTTTTTTTCAATTTTATCTCTTTAAATTTGTGGTGTTAAAACATAATACTTTTAGTTTTCTTACTTTAAATTCTAAACAGAAGATTTAATGATTACAAATTTGGGTGAATTCCATTTGTTTTTACTATTATTATTATCGAGATTATGTTGGTTTCAATGCAAAATAGATTTTTAAATGTATAATAGATTTTTTTATTTTATTGTTGTGATGAGAAAATTAATTTCAAGGAATTTATACTTTCTCCATCGCCGAGCAATCTGAAGGTAAGGTTCAAATTTTTCTGCTTTAGGAAGACGCTTCAGCAATTCTCCCATACACATGTTTTTCTCATTTTTTAATGACACCGCTGGATTTTCCCCCTAGATTTCCCGGCCTCCGCGGCAGAAGTGCGATATATATTATTCATAGGATTTTTTTACGTGGACGGCGAAAATGGAGGCGGAAGGTAATACAAAGTGATCCGTTGAAAGGCGAACCTCACTTTGTTTGGCTTACGAGTATAAACACCAATCATGGCTAGTTTACAATTTTTCTTCAAGCGTTGCCAACAATGCGTACATCTGGAAAGCTGTACGCGTACGAGTTTTGTTTTCGTTTTATTTTTGTATTTTCGTCGACGAAGTAACAATACCGCCTAAGAGACATACAGTCTAAAAATCATTTCTTTTATAAAATTTGATAATGATAATATTTTGTTTTTTATTTTTTTTTTTATTTATTGTTTCAAGTTACAATCCCGTTAAACCGCAATAAAGCAGTTTGTTAACAGGATGTTAATGTTCAATTGCAATTTAAACAAACAATCATATTATCATTACTATAACGTTTGTTTGTAACGCGATGTTTGATTTTTTTTATTTATTTAATTTTTTTTTTCATTTCTAATAATTTTTCATCAACAATTTGTTTTTATCTATGCTTGTACAATAGCTTAACACAGAAGGCCCTGAGGAAAATAATTCCCCTCAGGGCCTATGTCATCTTTGGGGATGCTGTGTGGAGGGTATTTTTAGGAAAGGAAGGAGAGGAAGTTCAGTGAAGAAAAGGGGTATTAGAGGTGGATAGGAATCTGGGTGTCAGTGTGTCCAGGAGTGACAGATGTATGAATAAATAAATCCCTCCCACTTCGGTGCAAGGCGATGTTCCGAGAAAGTACGGCTGGAGGTCAAAGGGACTCACTCAACTATTATATCTTGGCCCGCCCTGTCAGGCAACTAGTGGGCAGAAACATTTACTGCCAAGACCCCGACAAACCTCACCCCATAAACCCGGGCACCTCAGCTAAGTCACCAAATGTAGATAACCGCTTGTGGTGACCTGTGGTAGAGGTGTTGGTTATCCAATAAATGGTTCCCGGGCGGCGGAACCCATACCCGCCTCCCAAATTCGCAAGATTGTAGTTTTTTCCACCCCTCAGAGCAAAAGGAAAATTATTTTTCAAAATAATGATTTTGCTTATTTAAGACAATCTAGAAAAAAATGAAGGCAGTATTATTTTAAAAATCAAAAAAAGTCTATTATTTTGGGAAGGAGGGTGAACATATTTGAAAAGATGAAAACAATAATAAGAAAGAACTTTTTAAATGTAATTTAAACAATTAATAAAAAAATAAAAAATTGAATTACAAAACATTTTTAAAATGATGGCATGAAAATTAAAATTCTTTTCGCATTATTTTATGAAGCAAAAGTCCCTTGATGAATTGAGGTTAAGCACATGAATCCAGTGTTCCTTGGTGATACGTAAATTTTAAATTATTTTCGAAAACGCTGTAAAACGGCTATTTTATGGCGAGAATTTTATGACCATAAGTAAAATTTACTCTCATTTAAGTTAGAAGGATTTTATAACCATATAATTCATCCCATAAAGCTGTATAATTTGATATCATATTTTATTGTACTATATCTGAATGGCAGCTTTTGACATTTGGGTATAACGACGTAGTAAATCGAACGTAAATCGATGGATATTAAAGTTATTTTATGCGTAAACTTTAAAGTAGTTTATCGGTTATTCGGTCGTTCGTTATATTACCAAAACTACGCGGATTCAATATTTTATTGAGATATAATCTTCCGAAAACTGTATACGTGGTGATATAAAGCTATTTATGATGTGGTGTAAAACTACAAAGATAATTCGTTAGTATTATGATATCTCCCCAAAATACTCTTCACACAGCATCCCCAAAGTTGTCACAACACCGATTGAAATTATTTTCCTGTGGGGCCTCCTGTGTGGAGTTAATTTATATAAAAACTTCCGTGAAGGGTTTTTCTTTTACTTAATTTCATATTATTTGTGGATCAAACACTTACTTAAATTATATTGCGACGGGAGATGAAAGAATTTATAATGTTGAAATTTGGATATTTTTTGTTACGACTAATATAACTGCAGTTTTTTTATTTATTTTTTATTTAATAAGGAGAAATTATAGATACAGATGTCAATTGACAAGAATATACAAAACAATAATTAATAGAGAACTCACCTGCATCCAAACTATTTCTCACGAATTAACATTAACAGAAGATAAAAATATTTACAAATATTTTTACTTATAAACCTGGAAAAGACGTATGTATATACATAAGAATATTTTACAAATAGAGAGATGAAAAAAATGCGCAATATCCTTATAAAAGTTAACAAATTATTTTTGGAAAAATTTTGATGGTAAGTCCAAATACATATATATATAAAAAAATAATGTTATACAGAAATTTAAAATAGAAAAGTAGTAATTATAAACCACGTAATGTCTAAGTTATTGTATTTTGTAGGAAAACAGCCTTCAATTTTCTACTAAAAGTACTGCGTGTATCGAAAGATAAGTCGGAATCCTTGAGGTTTTGATTTTGATTTAACGATTCGCACATTCTTCTGATTGGATCCCTGACACCAGCATTTGTACGCGTCTGGCTAATGTGGAATAAGTCGTTAAGCCTTGTTACTCTGGGTGGTATTTTGAAGCGAGAGCATTCTTATGTACCCCCGTTTAGGTGCGCTCATTCTGTAATTGAGGCATTGCAAAAATTTCTTCATCGAACCTCCCATGCGCGGATTTATATTATAAACATAAACCATGAAAAAGAAAACTCCAATATTATGGTCGCGCCCTAAGGGTCACCAAAATGGTTTACTTAGGTTAGGCTATGATAATCAAGGATAATGTTGATGAAAAACGTGATGGAGGACGACCCGTCACTTCAAGACTCATTTAAAAAAAATGTGAATACCGCACAAGAGTCGCAACTGCTCCGGTGAGACTGGTATCCCCAATTAGGTTGTGTTTATTTTATTAGTTGTGAGGCTAGAAGTAGTGAGGAGGAGAAGAAGATGAGAAGAGTTTCCATAATGAATGGTGGCCTTACATCAGGGCGATACTGAGAGTGTCTTCCACTCTGGAACATACTGAATGTATAGAATACATTATTTTAAAAGAATAATTGGTGAAATAACACAAATAAAATTTACTTCCGCCCGCCGGGATTTGAATCCGCGGCCTTTGAATCGCCAGTCGAGAGTCTTACCCCTCGTTTAATCGATTCCATGCCAATTCAGAATCAACTCAACTAAAAGCTTTAATTTTTTTTTGTAAAATAGCCCATAACCCAACCTAACGTAACTTATTTAACCAACTAATAATATGTTTTTTAACACGTTTTATGACTTTTCAAAGCAGGTGTTGAGTTAACTTCTTTCTTAGTTGTCCGGTCAGCGTTTAATCACTAATCAATATGGAGTGATGGATATTTTCAATACCGCCTTGGTAAAAAAAATCATCTTTCAGGACCGAAACGTTGTGTGAAATTGCTTTAGCAGTGTTTGTTGACTAGATCAGAATTGACATGTTCTTCCCCAGCTTTCTCTTTCCCATATCCTTCCCCTCCTCCCTACCTTCAGCCTCACAACATATCCCAATTTAGTTACCAAAAGGCTCCAGACAGTTGGGATCAGTTGAGACGCACTTACATATGAATTATTTAAGACTTTCATTAATTAAGGGGATCTTTGCTTACGTGCGAGATACATTGTATCTAAATAATCAATCTTAAACTCAATTTACCCTTTGTTATAAACTATTACATATTTTAAATGCCAAATGAATATTCTGAAGATGACGCCTACTAATGTTTACAAAGTATAAAATACATCACATAGAGAAACCGTGGAATTTACGTAAAGTTTAAGGAAGAGTTACACATGGCGTCGTTAAAGTGAATAAATGTTCTCAAGCCAGAGTATCTATCAAGAATATTAATGCAAGAGAATGTTGGTTTGGGGTGAATATCTTTAGTGGATATATGTATAATGCTAACATATTTACGGTTTTATTCAACTAATTCCACTGTAATGTATATTTTACGTGAAGGAGTTTTAAGCAAGGAGAGTAAAATGTGGTTTGTTAATAGTATTTCATTCCAGGAAGGAGACACCTCATAATTATTTATCATTTAACTGCTTGCTTAGTAGAAACATAACAATTCGCGTGTCTGTTCAATAAGGCAGTAATATTTAGATTTTGTAGGTTTTCTATGTTTATTTTTCTATGTTTATAGTGTTGCAAAATTTTGTAGATAAATATAATAAGCTAATGATTTAAATTCTATCAGCTACTATATCGACACAGTGCAGGCCTATTGTTTGTATCACTGTAGGAGCAAGGGAGAGCAGTGCGCGCGCACATTTTCTTTCTCTCTTATGTGATAAGTTAGTGAAGTTATACTTCAGCCGTGTGGTCTAAAGCATACTCGTTTTTTTTTCTCTTGTGTTTTTCTAATATCTACACATGATTTGAAAAGAATGAATGAGAAGGCATATTATTAGATTTCAGTACTCAATATCATCAAAAAAAGGTAAGAAGTTAATTTTCACGAAGAAGAGCATTTTTACAAGGAAAAATAAAATAAACACAGAGGAGATATACATACCGACAGAAGTGTTTTTTGGGATATTTTTGGTGAAATTAATAATAAAAAAAATTTATATTGGAATTTAATTTCCTTCTGGAGCTGAAAATCAATTTTGTTGCTATGCTTCAGGTCGAGGGGTCGAAAGTCTTGAAAAAATTGACTTGTAAATCAGTGTTTTTTAAAAGCTGTATGATAGATCACATTTCTTTTTTGGGTTCGTCATCTCGACTGCTTGAAATATTTATTTCAACCTTCTGGTATTTGAACATTTGTTTTACATATGTGTGGCTAAACCATAACTTTCCTCATTTGATATTTTTCTACGTCACCGTCGGCTTTGCATCATGTATTCTTCCTCGTGCCTCTCATTTCTCATGCGGCCATGCATACATTTCCTACGTCTTCCAATGATCGTCTTTCTGCTGCATTCTAAATATGTGGCTTACCCTTTATCTTGTTTTATTTATTTTTACAAATCGGTTGAAACAGAGCCGGATCAAAACTCTTTAGCGCCTAAGGTACTTATCTTTTTGATAAAATAATAATATATTATTCCAATTTCAAGAGTAGGTGTGCTTTGTGATAAGTGACTTTTCTTCTAACTGATCTCCATGGAAAACACGTCTGGACTCCTTTGAAAAAACAAATTACTTTCATATTTACGGTTTCAAATAGTTTTTTTGATTGATTGTTGCCATTAGAAAAGAAATAAGATTTTGGACTCTACTAAATCGTCTATAAATGGCAACATCTTAAACATGAACCTTAACCGAAAAACGTAAAACAATGACGGACGATAAATGTCAAATTATATCTGCCATCTTACTCATAAGAAAAGGCGCCCCACTTGAAAAATGGACAACCAAGAATCTTGTAAAAAGCCCATAAGGTCAGAATCCTTCCCGCCTATTCCGGCTCTTGGTTAAACCTCCGTGTATCGATAAGCCATTTTTTTTCTCAAAAGATTCCTGAAAGCGCCTTCATTTTTGCATGTAAAATATGTTATTAATACCGCTAAGAATCTCAACTTTTCGCAATTGGCATTTTTTTAATCCCTCAGGCCTACGTCATCTTTGGGGATGTTGTGGGAAGGATCTTTTTAGGGAAAGAAAGGAGAGGAAGTTTTGGGAAGTAAAAAGGTATGAGGGTTCGGTAGGAAACTAGGGATCACTGTGTCCAGGAGTGACGGACTCATGCATCCATTCCTCCAAGTGCGGTGCAAGGCGATGGTTCGAGAACTTTAGATTAGGTCTACCTCAACCAGTGTCTCCCGATCTGGCCCACCACGCAGTAAGTGGGCAAACGTGTTCGCTACCAAAACCTAGACAAAATTCACCTATAGTCTCAGCCACCCCTGTTATATCATCTAAAGTAGCGAATCAATTGGGGTGAATTCGCACAATTTCATGATTTTCTATTTCTTTGTTATAAAACTTTTGATATTGTGATTACCTACGACTGCCGAAACCCAAAACTTTTATTTTTGTTTGTTCAACATTACATATTATCTCTGGATGTTCTTCTTTATATACCACGGATGTTCGATATTGGCTAGGCTTAGAAATCTTGCGTATTAATATGAAATTCCTCACAAAACTATCTGATAAATATTTGACGTTACGGTAACGTGGGTTGGTAATAATTCATGAGGAAGATTGGGGCGCTATGAACGTGGAATTATGTATGACGTGTGGAGAATATACTTTATACAGTCTGTAAACTATATGGTATGGGAGGACGTATTACAAATATATGTTTCTGTTTGAATATCGGACGGCGAACAGTCAACGCCCTATAAGTTTTCCACGGGGGTTGGCAGGGGTGCAATATTGCAGGCTTTAATCGTATATAAATTTGAATTATCTCCAGATATTATCGATTTATAACTATGAAAGGCTTGAATTTTTACCACGAAACTAACCTGAACGATAATTTCGAATGGTTTGCCTACCATACATCACATTTTGATCGGGATTTTTTTTTTTTTTTTTTTACATAAACTCCACACAGGAGGCCCTGAGGAAAATAATTTCCCTCAGGGCCTATGTCATCTTTGAGGATGCTGTGTGGAGGGTCTTTTTGAGGAAAGGAAGGAGTTAACATGGGTCTTGAAGAGACTCATGTTGTAGGAGGGAGGAAACACAGAGGCCGGTAAATCGTTCCACAGCCGAGCTGTTGAACTCAAGAACGAATCGTAAAAACGACCCGTTCTCATGTGACTAATATCAACTGTGTACAAATGTTGGGCGCGTGTTTGGCGTGTTTCCCGACTATGCACCGGTGCCGAGGGGATCAATGACGCTAGTTCCTCGGAGCATCTTCCATTGTAATACCGGTAGAACAAGGACAGCATTCCCACCTGACGCCTATGCTCTAAAGATTGCAATCCGTCTGTTAAGATGGGAGAATCTATCAAACGGACCGCCCGTTTCTGCACAGAGTCAAGGGTTTTTTTAGGTATTTTGGAGCTCCAGACCAGAGGTGGCTGCCAAATTCAACCGTGGGGCGCACTTGCGATTTGTACAGGGTTAACAGTTGAGTACTATTAAAGTATCTGCGGGCCCTGTACAGTACGCCCAGTTTCTGAGAGGCTAACTTAACTCTGGTTTCGATTCGGGATTGTTCTGATATAAAGGTATCTAAGGCCGTTACTTCACAGGTTATTTTTTTTTATTTTTGTTTTTTTAATAAGGTTTGTCAACAGTGATTTACATCAAAGCTTTCACAGATACAATTACACTGAACATGGTTGATGCTATCACTAATAAAAGACAAACACAACATTGATAACATAATACTTACATATACATTACAATCATTCACAAGTTTTTGCAACAAGTTTTTAGAACAATAATATTATAATATAAGTTTAAAGGTTTAGTTTATAGGTTAATAAGTTTATATAACAATATAAAAGGGAGCTTTAAATCTTGTTAAGAGATGATTTTAAGTTGGCCATGTTGACATTGTCAAATTAATGGAATGTTTTTTATAAGCCTCATTAAAATTACGGCACATTCTTGATAAAGCTGAGCATACCCCAGCTTAGTTCGATGTTCTTTTAATATTTAACGAAATATTTTTCATAATTCGGCAAGTCGATACTAATTTTGTGTATTCACTTCCCAAAGAATTTGTCACTGAAATATTTGTCACAAAAAACAGCAGTTCTTACTGAAATCACGAGACCCGCGTCGCCACCGTCTCTCGAACGTCAAGCTTTCGTAACGTCACCCACAACTGCTGTACAAGTGTTGAATTCATAATTTTTTATGATTGTTTTTTTTGCATACCCCAGCTTAGTTCGATGTTTTTTTAATATTTAACGAAATATTTTTCATAATTCGGCAAGTCGATACTAATTTTGTGTATTCACTTCCCAAAGAATTTGTCACTGAAATATTTGTCACAAAAAACAGCAGTTCTTACTGAAATCACGAGACCCGCGTCGCCACCGTCTTTCGAACGTCAAGCTTTCGTAACGTCACCCACAACTGCTGTACAAGTGTTGAATTCATAATTTTTTATGATTGTTTTTTCCTAGCATTGATCTAAAAGCACAGGCATTGTTAATGAATGTCTGACATTCCGTAATTTACAATGGAACTATTATTTTTGATAGATTATCTTATTTATTAACTGCTCCAGCTTTAAAGTATCGATGACGATTTTGATAAGCTGGTCGTAGGAGACTGACGGTCACTGACGGTCAATGAGGAGATTGTAAAATGTCGGCAAAGTTTGTTTGCATACGAACCCCCGCGGAAATATTTGGCGGTAGAGTCGCTAAGATACTTGAATCGTAGAGTATTGGACATTTGCACTTTACTGTGAAAGAAGAGCCTTAGTCCATAAGCTCTGACTACTTTGAAATTTGTTTCGGTTTGTTATTTTTCCATCATCTGAATCGTTTCTTTAGTAACAAAATGGTATCTCTGATATTATACATGCCTCAGGGATTTCATTTCTGGAGCATTCAGTCTACTTTCATCCTACCTCTGTCAGATCCATACCTCACTGCCATACATCGGGATACCAGCACCCATTTGTTGACTGCTAGCTTCGCTTCTTTTGAATTTTTTTGTTAGCGCCGACCGCATTCAGTCCTTCTCTTGGAGTTTCCTATATTTACTTTTCTTTCAATATCTTCATCAGCATATTCATCTCTCGTCCATCATAAAACATAAATAATGTATTTAGTATTTCAAGTTTAGTATTACACTAAGTTGTTGCATCCCTGTTTTCCCTTCACCAATAACTCGGCACACAAACATTGAAGGACTATTAATCAAGAAATACCGCCAAAATCTGATAAGGGACGCTGTGGAAGGTTTGAGATACCGGGCGGCGCCGGAACTCTTCGTGGATCCTTTGCAGTTTCAGTAAATTGATCACTGAGATCGCCAACTACAAAGTACAAGGCTTGCCTTCATACACGATTTCACGCTTTGCATAAAGTTATTGATGTTTTCAGTCGTGACTATGGTTGCATAATCAAACTTTAGACTCAGGCGTTAAATTTGATTACTAACATCACAAACAAATAACGGTAAATTCTATTTTAACTTTAATAACTCTCTTTATAATAACTTCTGAAGGTTATTCCCGTCAATGTATATAGGGTGTTAAAGGACGTACTTACTTTAATCATTTATTTATTTGAAGTAAAAAATATAAATGAAATTTTGGTTCGGTGACTTTATCGATAACTTTTTTTTTTTAAATCAAAAAAAAATAATTCTTCTGTATGTTATCACTGATCACTCAGCTGAGTAACCACCCAACCCCTTACCCGCCCCCAACTGTCCAAAACCTACTATTTTTTTATGTTTTTATAGAAAAAAATAAAACATAAAAAATTTCACAGTAGACCAAAAATTGTTTTTTATTATTTCCTCCAAGTAATGTCAGGAATCACTAATTAAATATAGTAATTTAAGTAATGTGATATATTATTGAAGAAGAAGATAGTAGGTGCTAATAAATCTAAACGAAAATGTGAAACACAGAAAAATAAAAAGGTAGCTCTCGCAACTGGGACTCAAACCCAGGATCTCTCGTCTTACCGGGACAAGCGTTTCTACCAAGTCGGCCATCGAGACCTCTTATTTAAAAAAATAATTTTAATCAAAATAAGAGGTATTTGTTTATATTAACCACTTGGACCAATAAGCTAGTGTTCACGATAATATAACGTTGCCAGATATATGACTTGTTAAAATAATTGTTCGTTATCTTGTTCTTTTTCGAATTTTTGTTTAGATTTAGATGTATGAGTATTATCTTCCTCTATAATGATAAATAAAAGTAAGTTTTTTATTTTGTGTTATTTTTAGCATTTCGGATGATACAAAAGATGTTCTTTTTACATTAGCTCACGCAGGAGGCCTTGAGAAAAATAATTTCCCTCAGGGCCTATTTCTTTGGGGATGCTGCGGTCATCCGCCGCCAGATCCAGACAAACCTCGCCCCTTGAAACGAAGTGAACCACTTCGGGTGACCTATGGAAGATGTGTTGGATACAATACCAGCTCTATATAAACTGATACCATTAGAAGAAAGCAGTTATGCAGGTGTTTTAGAACAAAATATAATTAATATATTAGAATCATTGAAGAAATTGTAGATCAATATGAATGTGATAATGTGAATAGAATTGAAACTATTTTCTGTACACCAGGAATGTTGTAGCTATTATCATCAATTTACCTATTTAACATACATTTAGAATACAAAAAACATTTTATGTAATTTGTTGTGTAATGTTTTCAGAACCCTTCAACTTCGCTAGGTCAATGCAGAATAACATACAAAGAAAAAAGATTATTTGTTTAACAATAGGCCACTTGCATGGATTTCATAACGACTTGGAAAAAATCGTGTGGATATATCCATCTATAGATTTTTTTACTAAGATTACGAAAATGTAATTAAAATTTTTAGAAATGCTTAGTTTTTGTTTATTTTTAAATAAATAAATCCATTATTTGAGCTCGTGACGTCACTACATGAAAATGTCCAGTCTCCGATTATGTTCCCTTAATTTTGTAAATTGCCACACTGATTAATTTTTTTTTAAATGGCAACACTTTGATTACTTATCGAGCATTCAGATTTTCGCAAGAATGGTAAGAGAGGAATGAACCCTGTGAAAATATTTAGTACGGTAGAAGTGTGTTTTTGACGTGTCCGTGTGCCCGATGCACATAGGTTTAATTTTATCTCTCTTCTGATGAAATTGATCAAACATTAATAACATAGTATAAAACACTAATAATTAAAAACATAGTGTGTGCAATTCACACGTAGTAGAAGTGAAGCTAGAAAGTTGCGAGATGTCGCTTTCTTTTCTTATACCTGTTTATTTTAAAGTGGTTTGAAGATTAGATATTGATTTTACAAAAATTAAAATGCATTATTTGGTAGGTTTTTGGTATAAATTAAATGGTAGGTTTCGAACCTCCGTTCGTTGGATGTCTCTGGGTTCTGAGAGTCGGTGCTTCATACCGCGGCGCTATTGGAGGCCTGTGCGTAGTCAGGAATTAACCCCATTATATTAGAATAATATATTTTTGTATCGCATTTCCTTTTCATCCGAATTTCAAATCGCTAACGGAGCTAAAGAAGTTTCACTTTTAAAAAAACTGCTTTTATGTATTCTGAATATACACTGCACAATTTGTACATCCTACCTAGTTTTTTTTTATGTGAATACCGTAAAAGAGTGCAAATTGCTACCAACCATCTACTATTGTTTTATAACACATTTATCTTATTGATAACCTTAATTATCACATTTCCATGGATGTAAAGGTTAATCCTGATAAGGGATTGAAAGGTGTGATAGAGCGTGTTCCAGTATTATTATTCGGGCAGAGATACTAAACTGAGATTCACGATATTTAAATCACACAATAAAACGGGACGCGAATTTTAAAATTTCAGCGAAAAAAGCCGTCGATTCGACGCATGATAAAATTCTAATTATTTTTTATTACCTCAATAACTTCTGTTGTACGTGTTGTGTTTCGGCTGTGTCAAAAGCTGCGGTGTCGCCATTTTTAATAACATCTCCTAGCAATGCGCAATGCTGACTGGATTTCGATTACGGCGATTTTTATTTCCAGTCATTTCAGCTGGTAATCGTTTTGGTATGACAAAGTAACGTTGCGAAAAGCAATTTAAAATTATTCGCTACGGATTTTATTTGAGCCTTATTCGATAAAGGATTATCAAATACAAAGAACTGAAGGCCTGGGGGTAGTTAGCTTTATTTTCAGCACGTATTCTCTACAAACAACAAAGTTATTTATTCAATTTACGGTAAAGCAAAAAGGTTTTTGTTTTCATTAAATTCTAAAACCTTGACAAGCTTCCCATAATAATATTTATTAATAAAGGGACTCATAAAAGAGTCTTTTTTCATGTTTTATCAACGCGACTGAAAAAATAATAAATAAAAGAATCAAAATGATTATACAGGTATATTTTATAATAAATAATCAAGAGAATATATGGAAGTTTTTAGAGCCCAAGGAAGATATGTCACGACCTCAGATATTGTATTGGGTGATCTGAGGGTTAAGTAGAAAATTATAATTTATTTTATTATTATTTTTGAATTGATAAACTAATATAAGATGAGATTTTTTTTTGCGTAGCACAAAGGTTAACAATTATTATAAGCAATAATTATTAGCCTGAAACACTCATTTACATTGAAAAAATCAATCTACATGGAACCAAATGCTGGTTAAAAATGCCAAAAATGTATAAGCACCCTGGAAGTGATGTTTTACAAAAATTGCGCTACATTAATTGTCCTAATATTATAATTTTCCAATGCCTTTCTCGCAATTGTCATTTACATTAAGATTTTATCGTAATATCAGGATAGCGGAAAACTAGTCAATATAATGGTTAATTTTCTCGGGTACTCGTGAAACATGTGATAAGGCAAAGAAAAAAAGTTTGAGAGAATACAGTTGTATTCGACCGCCTCTGTGGTCGAGGGGTAAGGCCTTGACTCGCAATCCGAAGGTCGCGGGATCGAATCCCGGCATGCAAATGAATTTTATTTGATTAGTTTGTGTTATTTCACAATAATTTATTTAAAATAATATACCTATATTATATTTACGTCATGTTCCAGAGTGGAAGATACTCTGAGTATAGTCTTGATAAAAGACCACCATTCAGAACTAAACCATGCTTGAAGTGTCTTAAGCATTGTTTGGTGACCAGATCTGAATAGACAGGTACTTCCCCACCTTCTTATTCCATCTCCTTCCCCTCCCCACTAAGGCTCACAGCTGGGACACTTGTAAGGTATTCTCATAGTTGTTTTGCTATCATGCCGTTTCTCTCACACGAGACTTCAATCGCACGTTCAATACAATTATTAGGAACAGTATTATGAATGATAAAAGGAGCATGTCCCAATATAAAGTTGTATGGAGGTTTCTCGACACACATGAATGGAAGATTAAGTGATGATTAGTGTGTTAGTCATTATTGGTGTTGTATTAATAGATGTTTTAGTATTAAGTTATAACCCGTTTAACATTTACCCGAGAGAGATAGGATTTCGTCATTTTGCGAAGGATTGATAATTTCCAATAATCCCTAAGACACTGACACTATGAACTTCAGCACACAACCCTTCAAAAATCGGAATTAAATCCAAATCGAAATCCAAATTAATTGCGAACGTTTTCGACAGCTAAAACTGTTTTCCAAAGTTGACGTAATACGCTTTCAAATTTTAGTATTAGAAATAACCATGTAAATTTTTAAATATACAAATTTTGAATGCAAACTTTAAAAAGTTTTAAAATATCTCATCTTACATTTTTTCTAACTAAGATTTCTGATAACGAAAAAAAAACACATATTTTATTAGACAAATGAATTATAAACTTTTTTGTCAAAATAACTCTTAAAAAATTTGCAAAGTTTCTTTTTTTAAAGTGAAAACGTCTTTAGCACCGTCGTGATTTGAAACTCGATGAAACGGTAACGTGCGACATTAAAAAGAGACAAACACATACAAGGATTTTCTCTGCGAGGGATTGAGATATCACTAATTGGTATCTTTTTTGTGCGGTGCTTCGTAGCCTATCGGCCTTCACTTTGTGCGGTGCTTCGTAAAATTATTTTTAATATTGGCAACAGTAATGTTGATAACGATACTCTGCATTCGTCTCATTCTCTCGAAGTTTAGTTTTCTGAATGTTTCACTTCTACCGCGTGTAAACTGCACACTCGTTTTTTTCAATTGCCGTAGGAAACTGTGGTTAAATAAAGGTGTACATTTTAATTATTTTGTGTTTAGCTTTTAGATTTTATTAATCATACTTCTTATTACGATAACAAGGGAAATACAAGGATTTTTTGGAGACCTATGTGAGCTGGGACAAATATGCGGTCCCCTGTGATTTTTTTTTACATTAGCTCCACACAGGAGGCCCTGAGGAAAATTATATCCCTCAGGGCCTATGTCATCTTAGGGGATGCTGTGTGGAGGGTATTTTAAGGAAGGGAAGGATAGGAAGTTCTGGGAAGGAAAAAGGTATGAGTTGTGGGTAGGAATCTGGGGTTTAGTGTGTCCCTCTAACTGCGGTGCAAGGCGATGGGTCGAGAGAGTCCGGCTGGAAAAGACAAAAGACCGCCCTCACCCAGTCTTTCTCGATCCGGCCCGCCACGCAGCAGGTGGGCAGACGCACCCACAGCCAAGATCTGAAAAAACCTCACCCCTGGCAACCCTGCTAAGTCACCATACGTATCGAACTGCTTGGTGTCAGAGGTGTTGGTTATTCAATAAATGGTTCCCGGGGCGGCGGTATCCATAACCGCCTCCCAAATTGATTAAACTGGTTTACCGTAAACACTGTCATTTGTAATACAAATTTGTCTTTAACCGAATTAAATTATGTTTTAATTATATCGGAGGACCTCCCAGTTTTGATTGCGGTCAAACTTTAGAATAAAGGTAAGGGTTTGTAAACAAGTTACCTCGTGGCCACTGGCTAAATTCTATGCCATTCAATGATAAGTAGTTGTAAAACTAGGAGTTTGGGGTAACTAGCAAAGTTGTGGTGGATGGTGGATAGTGTTCTGAATGGTGACACCGAAATAACCATATTACAAACTGTCAAAATTTATACACGGAATGTTTGTTTAAAACCACTCGGATCCATAAGCTTGTTTTCAATATAATATAACATTACCAGACGTATGTATGACGTATGAGACGTACCTGACTTATTAAAGGATCCACCATCCTCATTATATTGACCATTTGATTTCCAAGAACTTCACAAACTGTGCAGTTTACTTCGTGTTTTTGTGTTTCATTTTATTTGAGTGAATTCAATTTGTGAGGTCGTTATGGGTACCACCGCCCCGGAAACCATTTATTGGATAACTAACATCCCATATATCACCCCAATTGGTTCGATACGTTTGGTGACTGAGCAGCTACTGCGTGGGAGAGACTGGTTGCGGGAGACCTCTCCAACCGGACTAATACGTGTCAATTTTAGACAAATTGAATGACATTCCAGATTCCTACCCACCCCTCATACCTTTTTCCTTCCCAGAACTTTCACTCCTTCCTTCCACTTATAAGACCTACACACAGCATCCCCAAAGATGACACCGGCCTTGATGGATCTTTTCTTCAGGGTCTCCTGTAAGAAGCAAATGTAAAAAAAAATGTTCAAATTTTGATAGATGTCTTTAATTTTCAAGTTTACTAACAATGTTCATTCGAAGGGTAAATTTCTGATCGTGCTTTTAAATGCAAATATTTTCTTTCCTAAGGCAAATATATTCTTTATAAATGCTGTCAGCTTCACAAATCCTACAACTTTATAACATTCCGTGATTTTCAAGTGTCATCGCTAACATAAAATAAGTACATTCGTGATACAACAGTACCTAATATAAAACATAAATGCTTGAAAGTTAAAATAGACGAAATCACTGACAGTAAAACAGGCGTACCGTGGCACACATCAAGGGTATGAGCAGTGTAATTATTTATTCCAATTTTTTTTTCGCTTCACCTTCATCTATCCATTTCATTCCACTTGTCAGACATCTTCAATATAGTGTCATAGTAAGCCCAAAAATTGATAATACGCACTATTTATAAAGTACATTATATACACCCCATGAAAGACCTTTTTAAAGACTTCAAAGTTCTTAATATAAAATCCATATATGTAATAGTATATTAAAATATAAATGGATAAACAGGTCTTTAAAACACGCGAGTGTTTTAAAGACCAGTTATCCACGAATATTTTACGCTATTTTTTTTTATTGGTACACTTTGAAAACATAAATATTGATATTATTATTAAAAATTTGGAAATAAGAACTATTAATGAATTCGTGTTGTGACATCACAATATCTTGTTGTCATGGAAATGAAAATCACAAACATTAATTTGCAATCTGTCACATAAGATTAATAGTTGACATCACAGTTTTTACTAGTTATTGTGTGTTGTAAAATGAGTTCTAACATTGATAATTTAAATACCAAAGCAGAATCGCGGTTAATACCTGAAAAATCCAAAGACGTTTATAAAAAAGAATATGAAAGGTTCATAACATGGATGGAGGAGCAAAACGTAGTAGATGTAGATGAACGAGTTGTGCTTGCTTACCTTCAGAAAATGTCGGAACAGTACAAAGCATCGACTATGTGGGCCATACATTCGAAATTGCAATTTCTGTTGAGGATAAATAAAGGGGTTGATTTAAAAAACGGAGGTATTAATATTTCAAATAATACGAACTGCTCTTTTCACATCGATTTAAATAATTAGAATGTAAACGATGTAAAAAAGAATGTAAACTTTGAATAAAAATTTAGAAACATTTGTAATGTTTTATTTGACGTTTAAAATATTCCTGTCAGATTTATAGTTAAAAGTTGACATTTAGACTTCACATTTTGTTGATTTGTTGATGTTGCCATGGTAACTTTAAAAAACGCGCGTTCCATAAAGTGCGATTTAAACACGCTAGAGCGTACTTTAAATGAGTAAAAAAGGGCACCAATAAAAAAAAATATTACCTCTTATTTTAAATTCAAATTTACAAAAAAATATATTATAAATTCAAAATACAACACAAGATATTCAAACCAATCGAATTATATTATTCCAAAAACAAAAACTTCATTGGCACAATCACAGTTTAACTTTCTTGCACCTAAAATTTTTAATTTTTCGAAGAAAACTTCTTCGGAAAGGTTTTCACTTTGTGATGGCATTATTTATTTAAATTAATAAAAAGACAAATAACTTTGTTTACATCACTTTTATTGGTACACAATCAACATGTTTCGTAAGATAAATAATTTAGAGATTTTAGAAATTAGAAAAAATGTAAATAATAAAGCAGACATAATTAATAAGCAGCAATTTTTTATAAACCCTCTTTTGAACCTCTTCCCACTTAACCGGTCTTTCCCTGCTAATGGCTTTGAAATCCCTAATTGATAAACTTTCCCCACTCTTACCCCTCCCCCTCCCTCCTACCCTTTCCCTCCATGTGTCATCTATATTTAATTTTTAAGTTTAGTATACGTTTGATCCTGATGAAGCATTGTTTACGAAACATGTTGATTGTGTACCAATAAAAGTGATGTAAACAAAGTTATTTGTCTTTTTATATAAATAAAATTTTTAATAACTTATCAATTGAAATAAAGTCTAAAGCCAAATATCTCACTTTCAGAAAGGCGCTTAATGACTTTCTGATGAGTGATAGTGTTTACAACTTGTTTCATATACTCAGATAAAGATATAAATTTTCAACATCATTACATACTAGTACCATATGTTTACAGGTTTATTTTATTTAGATGTTTTTTTTACGCACTTATTTTTCTTTTTTCTATTTTTTATTATAACTTTACCAATTTAACCATTTGTTTACACTAGACTACACTCAAAGTTACTATCCTTAATTAATCACCTTGAAACAGACATTCGCCTAGTATGGTGATTTCATAAATCTTATCTATAAAAATGTCAAATGTATGTAACATATTTTAATAAATAAATAGTCCCACTGGCTCTAGGTGAAACGACAAACAAAACGATTTCTGTGTATCTCCAGTTCAAGTTATTAAATCTTTAGGTTCTCCCAGCCAACCCACGAAATCATAATATGATGAAATCCCATTTTGTCCTCAGATAAGTGCTGCGGTCCCGGCTATGCCACCCCACTGGACGCCTTCAAGTTCGGCGAAAGGGAGAAGCTCATGTACGTGGTCTGCATCCAGCCCAAACCCGAGCTGAAGAGACCAGACTTCCTCGCAACGGTGGACGTGGATCCTGACTCCAAGACGTTCTGCGAGGTGAGTTACTGTGAACTTTTTTACTGATCGGTACTATTTTACTCGCAAAGATTCTTGGTATTTTTACAAACATTTATTTATTCCTTTTTAACTAAAAGCTTCATGCATTGGGATTTATATATTTTTTTCATGTGGATTGAGTTTTAAACTCAGCCATCAATATATGTAACTAGAACGTTTCAATACGTCTTAATAGTATTTTTATTTGAAAATAAATACAGGAAGAGTTTTGTTTAGCTTTTTTTTAATATTTAATTAGGATTTTTAAGTGACAGCTGTTTCGCTTGTATGATGTGTTTCGAAGACGTAAACTAACGTATGTAAAAATAAATGTTTTGTGGTACAGAAATAAAAAAATATTATCGTAATAATGATAATCTTCTAGTGTTGACTGGACTGTAACGATTCTGACGATAAATTTAATGTTTTAAAAATGTGTGCATTTCAGAACCTTCGAACAAAAGTAGACAAGAGTGGGTAGGCTACGAAGCACCGCACAAAGAGGAGACCGATTAGTCAATCTCATACTTTCGCAGACTAAATCTTATAGACGTTTGTGTTTGTCTCTTTTTAGTGTCGCCTTTTCGTTTAATCGAGTCTCAAATCACAACGGTGCTAAAGAAGTTTTCAGTTCAAAAATTTGTGTGCAGTTCACACGCGATATAAGTAAAACCTTCAAAAACTAAAGTAGACACGAGAGGAGAGGCTACGAAGCACCTCACAAAGAGGAGACGTTTTTTCGTTTCATCGAGTTTCAAATCACAACGATGCCAAAAATTTTCACATCAAAAAACACAAACACAACAAAAATCGTTTCCAAGGAAAGTTTCCGAAGTATCGTAATAAATTGATTTTTTGGAGTTCAATAAAAGCTGTTTTAAGATTTTCTTTTATTACCTGCTCGTTTTGAAAATTAACTGCCGCGGCAATTTTTTCCTCCACACAAAAACAACACCTTTCACAGAATTTCGTTTTACATATCAATGTTCATGCCGTATTGGAATTATAATTCTCCTTCAAATGTTAATATAATCCTTGGAAAAGGTAGCATTTGCCAATACGGTATGTGCCCAGGTAAGTTTGGTATGTGAAAAGGCTATCACGGGTTGTACAGATATGCGTTAATGTCAAATTGACCTGTGACGTGGTCTACTTAAGCCTACCTTATAATCTAAGTGATCCAAATGTCGAATTGACCTGTAATGCGGTCTACATAAGCTTACCTGACTGGTAATCGGGAGTTTACAGTAATATGGTAATCCCTAACTACTTGACTAACTGATGTGGTTGTTTTGTTAACTGGCTAGGGTTCAAGGATGCTTTACTTAAAGGTAGTGTTTTGGCCAAGGTCCAATGTTAGGATACGTAGATAAATTTATCTGCTAGTCGGAGCTTTAGATAAACAAAAGCCAAACTATACAATAGTTTTATGTGTATATACAACTGGAACTACGTTAATGCTTAGAGACAACAGGTCTATAAACTAAAATAATGTATTGTTCTGGGAGGAAGAAGGAGGAAGGATGAGGAAGAAGAGGTTTATAAAAACCATTATTTTTTTACAGTGAATACCGCACAAGAATCTCAACTGCTCCCGTCTGGAGCCAGTGAGACTATGGCATCCCCAATTGGGGTATGTTGTGAGGCTGAAGGTAGTGAGGAGGGGAAGGAGGTGGGGAAGAGGAAGGTTGGGAAGTATCTGGCTATTCAGATCTGGTCACCAAACACGGCTAAAGCCATTTTCAAGCAACGTTTCATTTCTGAATTGATTGATAGAAGTAATTCATTCATTAACTTAATTTAAAAATAATGTTAAGAATTTTATGTTGACAGAGGATTGGCATACTATATTTTCATCCTTGTCCTTTTTTAAATAATAAGATTTTTTTAAAAATAATAAGATTTTTTTAAAAATAATAAGATTTTTTTTAAAAATAATAAGATTTTTTTAAAAATAATAAGATATTTGAGTTCCATTTGCACAAATCGAAGTGTCACCCTAGTTCTTTTGAACTTACTTTGCTTTTGGCAGGTATAAATATTGTTACAAATCATTCTCAAATTACCCATCTGGTCTAGTGACCAGATGGGTAATTAGTATGTAATATTAGTGTTTTGAAAGTAGTGTATTTACATATATTGTGTTTTGTATGTAAAATGCATCCTCAAATTATAATTGTTAACCTCAATACAGGCATTAGTCCTAGTGAGGTTAATTTATATAAAAAAACAACAACAAAATGTATGGTGAGAATTTATTATCAATTTTTTTTTTTTAACAAACGGAAATGTTTTTAACAACTGGGACTAGAAATCGGGACATTCCAATTTCATTTAGAGAGCGTGATAGCTTAAATATATTCGGGAATATAAATATAAACTATCACACTAATATTCGAACCCGCCGTTCTTCGCCACTCGCCGTTGGTTTTACACTATTTTTATATTAACTCCACACAACAATTAACACTGTTTTATATTGACGCATGAGATCCTGTTTTTTTTTCTCAGAACCTCCTGTCATATTTGGTAATCTTGTATTGAGGGTACATTTAATATGAAGGGAACGCTGTGTTGAGGGTAGGTATATTTTATAATAATAATTATCATAATAAGGTGGGTATGGGTACCGCTGCCCGGGAACCATTTATTGGATAGGTATGCATTGGATATAAGCTGACCCTTAGATTCCTACCCTCCCCTCATACATATTTTCTTCCCAGAACACCCTCTCTTTCCTTTCTTAAAAACCCTCCATACAGCATCCCCAAAGATGACATAGGCTCTGAAGGGAATTATTTTCTCCAGGGCCTCCTGCGTGAAGCTACTGTAAAGAATTAGAGTAAGGTGTTTTTGATATCAACCGTTATTACAAAATAATATTTCACTAACAATAAAATTATATGTGCCTTCTAAAATAACATTCGAAAATGTCAATCAGGAACGATTGTTGGTAGTGTTAAAATAACCAAATATTGCAAAAATGGTGAGGAATTACGTTCAAATTTGATAACCTTTGGTAAAATTATGTTTATTTTAACATTTTTATCAAATTATTACTTCGGCGATGTTAAAAAATAATATAAGTCACATTTCAACATCACCGCTGACGTTTCTGAAAATTCGTAAAATTTTTGGTTGGGAAAATATTTTCATAACTTCAAACGATTCGTTGGTTTGTATTCCTATATGAAATCTTACCGCAAATCCTTGGAACTGTTCTAGAATGCCGGGAAATACTCAATTTTGTTCAAATTATGATTAAAATTGACAGACTACGCATAACGCAATCAGCGCTAAATAAATAATTATCAGCTTTTCCGAGAATTTTTACTTTATTCCTCGCTTATTCATTCAATTGACTTTGAAAAGTGCTATGGCCAGTAAAAGATGAAATAAGGAATCAAAGTTTTAATAATTACATTAAAAACGGTCAATTTTCTGCAAGACAGGATATTTAACTGAAAGTTAGCGGTAAATATTAATTAATGGACGTATTAATTATTGATTACGAAGGAATTCCAAAATACAGACGATACTTGGAAATGCTAGGATATATAATATACTTATGTAATTTTTTATAAGAAAAACTATCTTTTTAAAACTTTTGAAGATTATTTCCATCAATGTAATATATCATTGAAGAAGTAGATAACAATAATAATCTAAACGAAAATATGAAAGAAAGCAAGTCATAGAAAAATAGAAAAAGATAATGGTCGCAACTGGGTCTTGAACCCAGGCCTCTCGTCTAACAGGGGAGTGCGCGGTAACCGATTTCGCAATTGCCACCTTCTGTCAAACCGTTATATTTGTCAATCTCATACTTCAAATTTAAGAATTAACAATAATATCTTCAACTAATTATTTTTTTCATATTATTGGCAACTTCCCTTTTATTGGAAACAATCATTCTGAGAATTGGTTTGTAACCTGTCATTGACTTCATATCACAGCCGGGAGATATTTTTCTCTAATTCGCCTGAAAATGATCGTTTTAACAACTTTTTTTATCAAGAAACCAAACTAAAGAAATGTGTTACAAGGCCTGTGAGAAGTATTAGTTGTCATTCTAAGTGTAAGACACTTTCAGTATCGCCCCGATGATAGGTTTCCATTCAGAATATAAACATTCCTATAGGTTTTAGTCACGTTTGGATAGCCAGATGCTTCAAAACCTTCACATCCCACCTACCCTCCCTTTCCCCACCTTTTCAGCCTCACAACATATATCATTTAGGGATGCCATAGTCTCTTTGGCTTCGGTTAGCTGGGCGCAGTTGGAACTCATGTGCGGCAATCCTAGGACAAAAATCTGTAAAATTGCAAACATTAAAACTAGAATAATTAATTAAATGAAGACAATATTAGCTAAAAAACGAAACCTTGAAACTCAATCGAAAATCTAAAACAGAAAAATTAGAAAAAAAATATTGGCACTTCTGGGACTCGAACCCAGGACCTTCGACTTTCCGGGCCTCGACTCTACCTTTCCGGGCCTCGACTCTACTAATCTAAAATGTCCCTATCAGATTCGGTCATTTTTAACTCTATCATATTTCGACTAAGAACTACCAACATTATCTTAATTTTCTTAACTCATATTTAATTGACTGCTATATTTATTTGTTTGTACACACCCAATTAGGGCTTTTACACATGATAAAATTAAATATATATTTGATATTATCAAAGAATAAAAGCAATATGACAATTAAATTAAGTACCAAGAATAAAAGTTTTAACTTAAAAACAGCAGAGTAAAATATAGGATGCACAATGGACATTCATATAAATTTCGAAACATACTGAAAATTTATAAACATTTCAAAGCTATCAAGATAGACATACAGATTTAATATAAATGTTTTTATAAGCTGATAAACATTCAGTACCGTTGGTGTTCATGTAATATTTATTCCCTGCAATGTGTGATTGCAAGATTAAAACCCGAACTAAAAGCCATCTAGATAGGGTCTGGATAAATTTTTCTCCATTTGATTTTTAATATGCGACATCTATTAACTTTTCTGCAAGTCTAGGATGAATTTAATATATTTTTCTGATTTTTCTGTTTCCAGATTTTCGATTGCGTTTCGCCAATATTGTCTTCATTTAATCCAATATTATAATTTGAGGTTTTACTCATAAAGTTAAAAATACAAAAAAAATTAATTACAGAAAAAACTATTTATATTCCGTTTCCATAATATATTGTAGTTTCAAAGGCTTATTACAGCTACGTGGTTTTTTATTAAGGATGGTATCATACGTCAATGGGATGGTATGATTGTTTATTTATCTTTCAACAAGTACGACCCCTTGATAAAAGTAGGTACTCAAAAATAGATAGCGTCCCAACTCCGCGGCGCCCGTCATTACCTCCATTCTAATGTAATTGTAACAATAATTGAAAGCTCTGAATTCTATTTTTCATACTCTTTCTCCGGCCGCCGTTATCTCCAGTTTTCATTTAATTATACAGCAAAAGTGTGACATTTAAAACTTCATTATCACTTTTCGCAGTCCTCTTTCGCGCCTCGGGATTTTTTAAGTCCTTCGCGGAAACCTTTTCACCATACAATGGTATTCCCTGTAGAAAGGATAAAATTCATTCTTCCTCCCAAAATTCCTAACTCTCGAGAAAATTACATCATGAACAATTTACTAAGTATTTCTTTTTACATTACTGTCAATTTCTCTTTCACAGTGGGTAATAATAATATTGTGTTGAACAATATTTTTAAGAATTCTGTCATAAAAAAACCTTTGAAATATTTTTATTGTTGTGACATTAAAAATGTTACACGGAATTTTTTATTATTTGGATTTGGTAAAAAAATGGCACGTAAATCTTCAAACACTGAAATAAGGGAGATTTTGTTTTATTTCTTAGTATAGTTACTATTCAGAGCGCAATTTCAGCGTAAAAAAAATCGATCTATGGAAGAGGCAGTGAGAGCAGAATTTTTTTTAAAATTTTCATTCGTTTGTCTCCTTTTGGATGCTGAATATCTTGCGGAGTATAACTCAGCTAAACATTTGCGGCCTTACTAAAAAACCCAGAGAAAATTTATTCAATTTACAAACGACCGCAGATGTGAAAACATAACTAATTAAAAAATTGTTCTTGTAAAAAAATACACACCGTTTACACATTCTGGTGGGTAGTTTATCTCTGTTTTAGTAATGATGTTTGAACGAAATTTGGAATTTTCCAAAGTATTTTGAATGTTCTATATATTTCTTATTTTTGAAGGTGTCGTAAAAACAAATACCATTTATAAAAACTAGAATTATCTTTTCGATTTGACTTTTTTAAAATACACTTCAGTTTTAAAAAACTGCCATATTTTAAGATTTAAACTCGGAAAAAAATTTCTTACCAAAACATTCTTGGTGAGAGTTTAAGGAAATTTATAAAAAAATAGAATTTAAAAAAATACAGACCTTTTATATAATGAATTTGGAATGAAACTGTCACCTCACTTTTTCCTCGTGCAATATAAATTGTTTTAAATAACACTCTTACACATTAATTTTTTTTTCTACTTTGTTTAAGCAATTCGAATGCTTAAGGCGATCCACTAGTACAGGAATAAATCGAAATCGGAATTCATGCCCTTTTATGGGAGGAGTTTAAAAATACTTGAGAAAAAGCTTTTGGAAAGGTTGGAAAAGATATTTGAGAATTTTTTTTATATGTTGATTTCGTAAAGGCCTGTAAAAAACATTAATTCCTTTTTTATGCATTGTTTATTGTAATAAAACGGAATTTTTAAATTGATTTCACGAAAACAAGCAGCGCGGACGCTAACACGTTGTTTCTCCGCTCCGTTCGGAGGAGTAATGACGGAAGAATGGGGCGGCTGCCAGTCGTTCTTCGGTGGACGGTATAAGGTTCACTTTGATATAACAAATTCGTCGACTGCCGTATTGTCGCCGTGATGTCAAAAATACCAACGCGAAAATGCATATTATATTTTATTTTGTGAGGTTCGGGCGTAAATATCATTTTTTTTCGCGATAATTATATAAGAAACTGAATTTGCCACGTTATGCAATAAAACCATATCCGAAAAAGTGTTTATAAGTAGGAGAGTTTTCTGTTTAAAATGTTTTTTATAGACCTAATACTTTATTTTTTTCTAAGCTTATTAAAAGACTTATTAAAAAAAATGACCGATATTTTTAAGGGCCAAGGTATGTTCTACACGCAGTATTTAATTGAAGCATCTATAATACTTCTAAGCGGTCAAATTTTCAAAACAAAAACATACGATTTTGTATGATTTTGCATTATTTAGTATGGCTTCATCTTAAGCTACACACAATAAAAACCTTTACATTATTCTATCAAAATGTTTCAAAGAGTCCGAGCCCAGAGCCTACATAATTCTGGCTAATAATATAGTGCAGGCGCTAAAGGTAGTTGAGTATGCAAAATGTGAGGACTGAATTCCACCAATGGATTATTTGAGTTTAAAAAAAGGTCAAAGATTAATAATGTGGATCTTGCCGGTCAATTTTTTGGTCCACTTTTTTTTACCCCCTCTACTCTTATTTGTAAAGGGAACTCAAATCCATTGGTGGAATTCGGTCCTCACATTTTGCATACTCAACTACCTCTAGCGCCTGGTCTAATACGTCATTTGAAGTTTACTTGAAGTCTTTTGGATTGCCAGCTGCAACTGTGATATATGTGTTCTTTCAAGAAGTTTCTTCAGTCTTTAGGACTATGTGTAGTTTGTGTAGGTACTACAATTATTTTATTCTGTCTCTGGTAATGGTCTATATTTAAGCAGGGTACGCTTTTCTCTACGAATATCGTATAGTAAAGTAAGATTATCTTACGGTTCATAATTGATTGCAGTTTCCCCTGCAACGCGAGCTTATAACTGGCAGCCTCTAAAAGCTCGGGAGTGGCAGATTATGTTTGGCGATTGAAGAAGTACCTACGTATAAGTATCCAGTCCCAAGAAATCCATTAGACCGCGGCCGACTCATTGAATGTATTTACCGCTCCATTTAATCCCCGCCATTAAATCTCCCCCTACCTATTTACCTCCTCGTCCTAGAAGCGAACGTTAATATAACAGATATTTTGTGCAATTGACTAGTAGATACTAATACTACCCGGTTCCACCAGGTTTCTATTATATATTTTTGCTTTGTTGAACTATTGAAAATAACGATGGTGTCAGGTCTTTTGAAGTGAAAACTTCTTTAGCACCGTTATGATTTGAAACTCTAATGAAACGAAAAATAGCGACACTAAAAAGAGACTAACACATACTTACATCTATGGAATTTAGCCTGTGAGAGAATGAGATAGTAAAAATGCCCTCCCTTTATGCGGTGATTCGTAGCCTCCTTGTCTACTTTAATTTTCTGAAGGTTTTACTTCTGCCGCGTGTGAATTGCACAATCTGATTTTTTAATTGCACTTTTGTTTGGTTTTCTTGAATAAATGAACGCAAATTTTGGAAGTGGAAATTAACTCACTTCCCGACATCCGATCGAACTGAATCTCGGCAGATAGATTCATTGCGGATGACAATGCATTCTAACAACTGTGAGTTTACATTGTTTGTTTTCACTAACATGCATTTCTCTGAAATTAACTACTATCCGGCCGAGCAGATGGCGCTACTAGGTCGTGCTGTTCGTTGCGTAGGACAATGGCGGAAAGTCAAAACTGTTGACTTAATAAAAAATTGATGATAATTTTTTTTCTTTCAATGGGTTGATTTTTTTTACAATTATATTGATGATTCAGCGCCCTCTATTGGAAATGATTTAACAAAGTTAATATAGTTACACTGGTCATTTTAGTCCAAAAAAGCTGTATCACCAAATTCCTGTAATCGTAAAATAGTTCGTATGACATTAATAAAAAATTAATAATAAATACCTACAGTTTATTTAAGAATTTAAAGATTGCAATTTTTTAAAAATATTTTTAGTATTTCTCATAAGCACGGCGTCATCATCTAATGCGGACCGAAAATACGTTTATAGAACTAGATTGAAAAGTGATTTTAAATAACACCTCAAAACATCTCTGTGTACAATTCTAAGAATTTTACATTTAATGTAAATCTGAAAAATAATGTACGTAAGAATCACCTCTAACGGAGAAACTCGCTCTGCGGTGTTTCATATTTCCTACAACAGTAGAAAAATGATTCTTCTTAGGGAGCATTAAACGCGTAAATCTGCGGAGTACGAAGCGAAGAATTATACTTATATAATATGTACGATTCTGTCTTCCTTTCGCCACGACTACTTACTACTTACATTTAGCTTTTCCCACTAAAAAAATGGATTTGTCTAGAGACGTATTTTATTTATGTTTATTATTTATTTGTCGGTAGATTAATGACCTGTTTAGGGTTGCCATCTGTCCCGATATAACGAGACATACATCGTTATGGAGTCCTTCGTCCCGACAGGATTTAAAATGTCCGGACGATACCTGTCCAGATTTAAAATCCATCACAGTATAGCAATTTTCACTAACTAATATTATCTGCGGTATGTATCTGCGGTGTCTACCAATTTCTCTAATTCGGGACTTTGACATCACATTCGAGAATTATTTTTGTGGTGTAACATCACACCCTCCCCATCCCCCGGCCCGAAAACCTATCAACTTATGGCAATCCTGTTCATGGTAGACTGAGAGGTTACATATTGAAAAAGATCGTGGATTTCACATTGTTGGTTACTGACATTTTTTTCCAAGCTGTCAGCCCATCGTATTCATAATACCTGCCAAAACTTATGTTGATTCCTCAATTGATTTACTAGATTCCGAGCTCACGTTAATTTTAGTTTGGCGGGATTCATTTTGACCAGGATCAAGGTTTTTAAAGTATATTCCTATCTCGTTTATTCATGTAATTTAGTTGAACTTATTGGTTTCTTAATATTCGGTTAAGTTAGATCTATTTTCATTTTGGATATAAGTTGCTTAGTATTTTCTATCCCAGTTGTAGTTAGTACTAGGATGGTTCCGGCTATGTTAGATAGTTCCAGCTAAGTTGTTAAATGCTTAGGTAGATAATAATATCTGCAATTTTTTATTAAATTTAATTATCCTATCTTTTTTAATTTGGAATATCCTACATAAAAATTTTTTTTGCATAAAAATTATATTTCTAAGCTCATATCCTTTATTATTTAAAGATATTTTCTAAATCTTTGATTGTGGGTCTTCAAAGGGGCGACATATTTATTTATTTATTTCAACGTCATAAAATGGCTTTCACAATCCGGTGATATATGATACATGATACACAGTGATACCCAGGAGGGTAATTATAATGATAACAAAATAAGAATGTCATTAAACCAAGTACATATTTATATACGTGTGATAACAACTAGTATTTAGTTATAGGATACAATTATGTATTACAACCAAAAAAAAAAGAATATGACCTCGTATAGAGAATACACTATATCCTGAGTGAATCTTAATGAACTTGTGTGCTGCTTCCCATGTTACTAGGTCGGCGCGGTAAGCGCTAGGGTTATCCGAATTTGGTTGAATTAATTACAGAAATACTACATACCCATTCGTAAATTCTGTTACCGACATAAAACTATATTTAATTTTAAAATAATTAGTCCGACAATTTTTACTCATCAACATTTGGTTTTCATAAAATAAATCCTCACCATAAATAAAATTCCATGTAAGAAAAATGATTACTCATTTTTATTTATTTGCATTCCAACCAAACTTTACCATGCATTTTAAGTGGGTTTTTCCTAATTGAAAATTTGGACTTTTTTATCGCCTGTTAAATGAATGCATCTAATGTCCGTAACTTATGTCATTATGTCCGTAGCTTAATTAACTAACTAACTAACCATCACGCCTTTTCCCCGCAGGGGTAGGCAGAGAGGACGGACCGCCAAACAACTCGGTCTTGGCACACACTCCTTGCCTCGTTCACATTCATACACCGTCTCATACATGCTCTTCTATCCGTAGCTTATGTTATGATATTATTAAGTGATGAATATTGTTGCGTTGACATGATTTCAGAACCTGCGCTCAAAAGTATCCGTTGCTTCTGCAGGCAAATTTGTGCTATGTGCCATTTGTATTGCCATTATTTTATTTGCCAAAATCATTTTTTTAAACTTCTGCCTTTCATTTTTAGACCCCTCCCCCATACTTTTCGTGATATAATAGGACTCGATACTCGTATTATTCTACTTGAAGCAGTTTTTTGCTACTTGTTATTTGGAGTGGGAGTGTTTGGAGTACCGTAATCCTGCTAGAAGCTTATCAATGATTTGTTGGCTTACACAATAATAATTTATTTATAATTTCCGATGAATTCAACAACAGTTTTAGAAATAATATGATTTTACTAATTTTAACACTAAATAAAAAATGGAACATGTATGGTAGTTTGTCTTATTTTTACATACTCATAATTACAAAGGCGTTTCAAACTAGTAATATTTGCCTTTATCTATACTATAAATTCCACACCATACAGTGTAAATTGATGTCCGAAATCAGATCATTCCGTTAGGGAGTTTTGCTGCTTCACATCAGATCCTCCGCTTTAATTAACCAGCGGCCGAGAATTCCAATTTAAAACGTGCGATCATACCCTTGTAACAGTACAGGGCGGTTCCGATGAGAAAGAACGATTTTTCTCGGTACCAACATTTTTAACTAATAACTCAATATTTTTTTCATTTAAAATTTGCTTCAGTGTGTAAGTTAGAAATAAAAATTCTCAAACGCGTATGACAAAATTATAAAAATTATTGACTACTTCTAATCATTTTTTTATTACAAGTATAAGTTATAGATTATTTTTATTAATGTCTAAGCAAAATAAGGATGTAAAAAAAACTGATATAAATTAGTTTTTAAGACCGTAAATAAATAGACAAACTGAAGTATTTTCGTCAAAAAACATATATCTACTCGGATTTTTTTACGATGTTATTTAAACTAAAAATAAAATTCCAAAAAGTAGCTTTCCTAAATATTTATTTATATTATATGTAATTTATTGATTTTATGTTATTGTATTATAATGTGTTTTAAAACGTGTGTTGTATAATAATTTAACAAACTTGCCAAAGACCAACAATACAAAATTGTTACAATAAAAATTAACGTTTTTTTTTCAAAATTTAGATTTTTTTAGATCAAATAACAATCTTTCGAAATCAATTTACTTTTTTGTGAAAAAGAGTCGACATGTCTAGTATTTGCTTTAAAATGGTATATTTCCAGATCTGTCTAGTCTTTTAAAATGAACGCTAACTTTCCCTATCAAAATTATGATGAAACACCAAAAACTATTTCAATCGACTCAATTAAGTGATACAAAAGTGATTAACAAAGTCCCCTTCTTATTCTTCTTCTGGGATGTTTCTGTTTCCCTTTAACTATTAATCAGTATGTACATTTCCACGGTATCTGTGAGAATCCCTTACACAGGAATATAACCATCAAATTAATAGAATATGAGAAATTCGTCCAAAATACATGTTATACCATGATCGAGGCATATATTGTGTATGAGAGGTTTTAGTAGGGATTGTAGCCTTACAATTTCTCGGATTAGACCAAAAAATAAATATGGTATTAAGTGGCAATATGTACCTGCTACAGGTAAGAAATAACTATTTATTATCATATATACGGCACGACATGAGCCATTAATAATTAATTAACACGAGCATGAATAGTGAAATTAAAAATAATAAAATATTAATGAAATAATTAAAAACACTTTGTTTTTACCACAATAATCTTTATTTAAAAAGTCAACATGTTTCGAGAACGATGTTCTTTTCATCAGGACATTATATGTACTGAGTCACTACATATAATGTCCTGATGAAGTTTTTAATTATTTTATTAATAAAATGGTGCCACAAAGTGAATTTGCAAAATTTGAAGTATATATATATATATATATATATATATATATTTTTTTTTTTTTTTAAGTATAAAAAGTATTAAATGTAAAAGGGCATGAAAAAGTCAATATATTTAATAATACTTTATTATTAAGTTCTGTATGGGCAGGTAGGTACGCACTTACCGGTTTGCCGGAATGCGGTCAGCCGTCCGGTTGACCGCAGTCAAAAATATGTATGAAAAATGAGTTTTTATGCGCACTGTCATGCGGCTGCCGCTATACGTTTTTCATACATATTTTTGACAGCGGTCAACCGGACGGGCAGCCGCGTTGCGGCAAACCGGTGAGTGCGTACCTGCCCCAAGTCTTTTAGGTTTTTTTTTAAATTATTTTGACAGCTTTTTCGACGTTCAAAGCGTTTTTCAAACTATGGCTTCGCCACGCTGAGACGACTGATTTTTATGATTCTTCTAGCTTTTACCCGTGACTTCGTTCGCATGGTTTTAGTGGGAAACTACTGTATAAAGAATTTTCCCACGGAAATTAAATATTTTTTCCGTGATAAAAAGTAGCTTACGTTATTTCTCAGTCCTCCAATTACCTATCTCTGTTTAAAAAATCACGTTGTTCGGTCGCTCCATTTATATTATTATAGCTAGTTCGCGGAATGCGTTCTTATGCTATTTAATAAAGAAACTGTTCTAAAGAAACTCTAGGGTTCCCGTCCCCCCTCCTAGGTTCCCCTCCCCCCTCCCTTCTTCCCCACTCAACTGTCATGGAACCCTTTGAAATATGTTTTCCCCACATCAAAAGGTAGTGTTTTATTATTGTTTAATAATTACGTGACTGCTATTGACTTACTTAAATGTTTTATATTGTTTAGGTCTTGTCAACGTACTGAGAAGTGGGGAATTTATATTTCTCCTTAACTTTTTAGTTAACTTTATATTAGAATCATTCGTTCGTTTATTGATAATATATTCATGCCATAAACAAACGAGCTACCAGAGGAAAATCCTACATGAGTAATAATAATATTGTGGATTAATGACAATGAGATATGATGAATTTATTCATTGTATGTATTCCCTATGGAATGATATTAGCGTATATTAATGAAATTCTAGAACGTTACTAAAACAGACATTATAAACGTGAGAGTAACAGTTACAATGCTTGCAATGTTGCTTTAGAAATTGATCATTAGTAATCATTTAGAAATTTATCATTATAAATCGGTTATGAATAACAAATGTATTTAAAATACAATTTGTTTTATGGCAAGAGTTACAAGCCGTACAGAACTATTCCACACGCTTAATTACAAGACAAATGCAGCAACTAATTCGCCAATCAATCGTGCTCTTCATATATTCAATAATATTAATCTAAATTTTAACATCGACATTTTCTCCGATTCACTGTCTAAATTTGAAAAGAGCATCATGCCAATCATATAAATTGTTTAATGCGCATACTTACATACATACATACATACACACATATTCACACACACACACACACACACCCTTTCCCACTACACACATTATCCGGTAATTACTTAATATGCACACCATAAATAAGACACTACAATGAAACACATAATAGGTACCCACCATGAACTATATTTATTAATTGTAAATTTTCACGAATGGATAATATAATGTACTGTTTGTTTCTGTTTATAAATAAAATAAAAAATAAAATAAAACAAAAATAAGAGTTCAACATTCCAGAGGGAATGGAAATGAGGAATTCCCATACCATCCCAAATTAGGAGATCTTATTCCCTTTGGATCCAGGCAAATGGGTCTCTGGTAAACGTGAAGTATAACATCAAACAATATTTTAAAAAATAGTACTCGTCCGGACCAATGGATATTATAAATAACTAGCGAGTTCCTGGCATGCGTTGCATAAAGAAATTGTTTCTCCTGCGTGTCTTTTCCCATTCGTCCAGTTCCCCTTCCGTCTCCCTTTCCCCTTCCATGTCCCCTTCCTCTCACGCGTTCCTCCTTCACCTTCCCCGCCTTCCCTCGCCACTCTCCCGCAAACCACCCTGCCGCGATCCCCTCCCTTTTCCGCGTTCAATATATTCATTCCCGGTACATTCTGATTTTCAAACAGCAATTTGCAAAAGCAAACTTCTATTGCAATTTTTTTTTATAAATCTTTATTTTTTTACACGTTACAAACATTCATTTTTGTATATTATAAGAGCAATCAATCAAATTTGCTACCTAACATAAGTACCTATTTAAAATAATATAATTTTCAATTAGATTCAAAGTATTCGATTTTGATTAGTACCATAAGTGAGTACTTCGATTAAATTCATAAATTTAAAAAGTTTATTCGAATATTGAATTTTGATTGAACAATCGATATTTTAAAAATGTCGTGTTCAAATTGTGACATTTTTGTAAGAGTTTTTGTAATGATTAAAATAACTTTTTAGATGTATTGTCATGTGGCTTTAATAATCCAGAAACCTTCGCGAGGGTGGAAAAAGGGTATTTTTAAAGTTTGAAACATTTCCCATGCACACAAACATTTTTAGATTTTTATTATATAAAAATAATAATAAGCTTTTGTTGTACCTCATCTACGTGAAATTCTTAAAACAATGTTTGTCGACGTAATTGTTTCTCTGCAACGTTTTTTTCTGGCGTCTTATCCCAAAATGTGTAAAAAATTCTCGCAATAAAACCAATTTTATATCTGCACCTTCCATAAAAAAAACTCTCAACATTGTTTACTATTCATTGTGAATGGTCGTCTTTCTCGGAATTCCATATTCCCAAGACACATTTCCAGTTCACAAGCAATTTCGCGAGGCCTTTTTAATTAGAATGAGTGACTTTTGTCATCATCTGATACGACCCCTCGTCTCGCAGGCGGGAGATCTCGCCATGCTCGCGCCCGGCACAAAAGGCATATTTTTCCATAGAAATTGCCCCAGACGCGGCATAATAATGTAGTAGAGGGGATTACCCGCGTCAGCATGATTATTAAGATTTCAATAAGAAGAAGAAGGTGATGCCGCGCACGACTACCAGAATCTTGGCACCTACCTTTGGCGTATTGGCTTTGACCTCCTATTGAACTCTCAAAATTTTCAACGATTTATGATTTTTTATTCAGTGCAATTGTGAAATGCATTATGGTTCATTCAACATCAGTTTCTAATTAGGTAGAAGAATTTTCTTCTAAGAAGTTAATAGTACGAGAGCCCACGACCAAAACCATGTCTCATAGCAATACGGCAAAAACCCTATAAAATCGTTAGATTGTATGATTCTGAACCCGTCTAGGTGTGTAGTAACGGTCGAAAGTGTAGCAACTGCGTGGGAGGCCATTTCTGCTGTGTCAAAAAAAAAAGACAGTCGGTATTATAGCAATACGTCTGATAGTGAAAATGTACATAGATTTTATAATTGTATTACGAAAAAGTTTGTTTTCAGACATTTTGCGCGTAGCATATAGCCTGAGCGCATTTTTGAAAATGTCAACAAATTTAGCCGACCTGTATCATAGCAATACGGATAATTTTTTTTTTCAACTTTTCGTATTGCTGCCATGATTACCAAAAACCTGTTTTCAGACACTTTAAGTGTAGCATATACTCCCAAAAACGAAAATAAAGTTTCGGAGTCGCCTGGCCGACGCCTCTGTTAAATGTTTTTTTTTAAATTTACAGCCTTCATAGATATTCAAGAATCTCCCTTGTCTATTATATGTACTTTGACATATGACAGATGTCATTACTTATGTCTTTTGTAAAAGTTACTCAAGTGTGCTTTAAATAAAACCAAAACTATCAAATCAATCAGTATTTAATTTCAACAGCCTCAGCGCTTGTTACGCTCCTGCCCCTTTCTTACTATTATACAGCTCACTCGCCAGCTGCTCCAAACGTTGGAACGACGCTCACTTAGTTGTCATACGTTGTGCGGTTGTGGTGGTGTAAAATGTCGGACCTGAGTTGTGTGTTTTGTAAAGAAACAACGATTGAGAAAGTGAAAAAATTGGACGACAAATCATCATCCACAACAGGTACAGTTTACATGGCTTTTGCTGTTAATTTCATAAATAAGTTCGTGATTTTCACTAACGATGTTTATTTTACAGAAGAGGACGTTGAAGATCTCCCGAGCGACGTCGAGAGTGATTTCGAAGACGACGATTCCGAATCCGACAGCGATTGAATACGAGAATATTTTGTAACTTTGAATAAACCGTTTTTTTTTCAACTTCATCCCAGTTTCCTTTTGTGCGATTTATTTCAGTCCTTCAACTTCAATGTTACGGTTTCGGGTAAATTCTTTGTTAATTATCATCTAATAAATTCAGGGTCGCAACGTATTCATTGGTTTGTAACAGAAAATTCAAGATGCCTCAATACGATTTTTAAATGATATCTGAGTATCGAAAAGTTGTCTGATAGAGAAGGTGCTACACTTAATTTGTCTGATATAAAATTTTTGCAAATGTGGACAACTTATTTTATCATGTCCAACAATTTTCAGACATATTGCTATGATACCGATCGGTAAAATTTGTTAACATTTTCAAAACGGTCTCAAAATTTAATGCGTTCACATTTCCGTCTGAAAATTGTTTTGTTCGCACCAAATAACCAAAATTTACTAATAAAAAAGATTTTCAGACGCATTGCTATGAGACATTTTTTTTGTCTCATTTTTAATTTTTTTAAGTGATTTTACGGGTTTGCGCTACACCACTAACGTCTGAAAAATATGTTTCCGGTATCTCAGAACTATCATTCAACTACAGTCTGCAAATCAGACATATTGCTATGATGCAGTTCGGTAAAATTCTTTGACAATTTTGAAAATTCGGTCAGATCAAACGCTACGCGGAAAATGTCTGATATTGGTATTTTCGAGTTCAGGATAATCGTATCTATCGATTTGATGCGGTTTTGGCCGTATTGCTATGAGACAAAAATTTTGGTCGTGGGCTCTCGTACTATAAGCTTGCCATGTCATTTGTGTTTTTCATTTGCGCACTTGAAGTGAAATGACACAAAACTGCGCTATACAAATATTACGTTATTATTATTATTATTCTTTTGAAATTTTATTTTATTATGTGAAGTACCTAAAGGTAATAAAATTGATTTATTAAAAAACTGTTCTGCCCTATTGCTTTTACACTTTGGTGTCTTCGACTTCCTCTTTTATTAACTTGCCCGTCATGTATTATCTTGTTAATCCTTTCTCATCTGCTCTAACAACACATCGAAAGTATTAGTTTCTTAAGTTTTTTTTTACAATAGCTCCGCACAGGAGGAAAATAATTTCCCACAGGGCCTGTGTCATCTTTGAGGATGCTATGTGAGGGGTTTTTTTTTAAAATGAAAATAAGGAAAGGATATTCTGGTATGAGGTGTGGATAAGAATCTGGAGGTCAGTGGGTCAAGTAGTAACGATAGTATGAATCCACTGCGGTGTAAGGCGATAGGTCAAGAAAATCCAGCTGAAATGATCCAAATATCGCCCGTATCAGTCTCTCCGGATCCGTCCCGCCACGCGGAAGTTGGGCAAATTCTTCCGTCACCAAGACCTTGACAAATTTCAACCCATGAACCCGGGCATCTCTGCTAAGACACCAAAGTAGTTAAGCAATGGGGCGACCAATGGCAGGATATTGGATAATCAATAAATGATTTCCAGGCGGCGGTACCAATACTTGCTTTAAATTGTAAGTAACTAATATAATATACAATCATTAATATCTTCACAGGCAGATATGGTATTAGGGAGTACCTACTTACATTTAGATAAGTTGATGAAATGAAAATGAAAACAGGAGACACTGCTGAAAACCAGCTGCATTCCAGGAGAAATCCTGAATCGTAGCTGAACAGTGACCTTTTCATCAATAGACTCAATGATAAAAGAACAAAATATATAATACTGTAAAAAATCTATTGATAAATAAACGTTTATATTTTTATTATTAAATCATTATTATTAGATTTAATATACGATACATAAAACTAGATCATTGCAAGTCAGGAGTTGCAGATTACCACACAAACATAGTGGTAAATGTGGTTAGAACTAAGAAATTGGAAGGAAGTAAACTTTTATGTGTTTTCAACCCCAAAAAAAAACAGGAAGGAAGACAAAAAGGAAAAGGAAACGATTCATAATTAATTTCCGTCAGAGTGAGTGACATTTGTTTCGGTTCTTGAGTGTCTTTGGGTTACGCCAAAGATATTGGAATACAAGGTTATCCGAATTCTATGATTGTTTCTTCACAGGCTTCTGCGTTTCTTCGGCGTTCAATTCGCAGTCCCATAAATTCATAATTTTTATTATTTTTAAGGAGAAAATACAGATACAGTTATCAATTGGCAAGAATATACAAAATAAACTATATAACCCATATGCATCCGAACTATTTCTCACGAATTGACAAACAACAGATAAAAACAAAAACATTTTTTTTCTTATAAGTAGGGAAAAAATGTATACAGAAGAATATTATTTTACAAAAGTAGAGAGATAAGTGAAATGCGCAATATCCTTATAAAAGTTTACAAATTACTTTTGGAAAAATTTCGAGGGTAAGACAAAAAAAGTATATAGATAAAAAAAAACAATGTTGTACAGAAATTTAAAAAAGAAAAGTACATTAAACGAAATATGTCCAAGTTATTATACTTTGTAGGAAAACAGCCTTCAATTTTCTACTAAAATTACTGCATGTATCAAAAAATAAGTCGGAATCCTTGAGGTTTTGATTTTGATTAAACGATTTGCACATTCTTCTGATTGGATACCTGAAAACAACATTTGTATGCGTCCGGCTACATAAGTACACTAACTGTTGAATGTTTTAATATGAATTTCAAAAGATAAGTATTTTTTAATGCAAAATAAACAAATTGAATTAAATTGGAATAACTATTTTAAAAACTTTTAACAAATATGACGTGATATAAATAGGTCCCATTGGCCGTGTTGCTTAAAATAAGACGAGAGATCCTGGGTTCGATTCCAAGTTGCGACCTTTACCTTTTTATCTTTCTGCCTTCCCCTTCGGCTCAATGCTCCCTTCTGGAGCCAGTGAGACTATGGCAACCCCAACTGGGGGTACTGAAGGTAGTGGGGGAGGGGAAGAAGATGGGGAAGTGGAAGGTGGGGAAGTACCTGGCTATTCAGATCTGGTCACCAAATAAGACTTAAGGCATTTTAAGCAACGTTTCATTTCTGAATGGTGGTCTTACACCAGGGCGATATTGAGAGTATCTCTGGAATGTGCCATAATTATTATTATTATTATTCATTTGATTGACATAATATCTTACATTTCAAAAATAAAATCAACAATGTCGGCTCACTGGGTAGCTCACCTGTGCTGAGGCCTCCATTTTATAAAACAAAAACAAAATAAACTAAAAATTAAATTTTATAATTAAGTTAAAATTATAGGATAAAATGAATTATTTTATTACTAAAAAAAAAAAAAAAATTAAAATCGGTATATATTACATGTATTATATGTTGTGTGTTTTTGAGTGATGTGTATTTTATATTGGTTTTGAGTGTTACGTGTAGTTGTTTTATTTTTATTTTGTAATGAAATTTAATAAAATAATACTAAACTACTACTCTAAACTACTATTTTTAAATTAGTTAACTGTGAAATATCACAAATTAATAAAATTAAATCGGAATAAATAATAAAATAAAATAAAATTGGAACACCAACTCAACAATTTTCTTAACCTTTTAAATTCCTTACATAATCAAATAAAATTTACGGTAGAAATAGGCAATGAAACATTAAACTTTTTGGATTTGGAAAATTGATTTTAGTATATATCGCAAGCCCACATACACTGACATAGTAATTCATAAGACCTCCAACCACCCTGTCTCACAAAAACACTCCGCCTTCCACTCCATGATACACCGCTTAGTAAATGTCCCAATGTCTAATAATCAAAGAACATTTATGGTGTCTTAATAATAATAATTTTTCCGAGTTCGCTAACCATATCATTGAAAATAACCATAGTTTTGAAAAAAATACGGGGATAAATATTCTTCATATCAACCATAATGGAAAACGCTTAGATAACTTAAAAAAAAAAATCCCTTAAAATTAATGAATCCATTATAAACAAACATTTTTTTTTGTCTTATAGCCCAATCATGGATATGTTCCCCCACCCCCACTCTTAAATAATCCCTAGCCACACCTCCACCTTTGTAATAATTTGCACAACACTTTGTAATAATATATTGTACCCACCCACTATTTTGTAACATTCAAATCAGTATATGTTTGCCCTGAGGTAGGAACGGTCGTTCCGAAACTGGTCGGCTTCAAACAAATATATAAGTGGTTCAAACAAAGTAACATTGTTTCATTTATCTATAATGGATTACCACAAAGTTATAGCTACATTCAAAAGTATAAAATAAAATTTATTGGTGCACGCCGGGTTCGAACCCGCGACCTTCGGATTGTGAGTCAAGAATCCCTATATATTACCCTGGATTACGGAGGCCATGCATAATATATAGGATAAGTTAGCCGAGTTTTTTTAACCTGTTTCGTTTATGTATTTTTTAATATTCGTTATCGTATGAATAAGCTATCAGAAGGAAGGTGTAAAACCACCTTAGCTTAATATTTTCATTAACTACTTTATAGTTTAAAAACAAAAACAAATCAAAGGTTTTACCGTTTTTCTATCATTTATCAAAAGAGGTAGTATAAAATAATAACCATTTCGAGTTTTCTCTTACATTTCTATTAAATGATAAAAAACACACACGCGCTTCAGGTAAAAGAAAGCTGGAGGAAATGGAATAAAACCCTTGAAGCTTAATTTTCACTCAATTTAAACTCTACCTGTGGTACGTTACTAAGCGAGGAGTTGACTTTCTCTTTTCCTTCAAAATAATCTTTATTTATTTCGCTGTACAAATGTGACTTTTATCCGTCCAAAAGGGCGACGGAAGGCTGTGATAACGATTGAAAAGCTCACGCCCGCACGATATTATTAGCTTAAGATTGGGGCTTTTTCTCCCACGTATACGTTTAGGTAACTAATCTATGTCAGCTACAAAAACTTTTGCTTAAAAACAGTGTCTTGTCTGTTCCAGGCTATTTTGAGAAACAAAACTAATCACTTGAACATCTTTTTAGAAGAGTTCTGATTAAATTGCGAAGTTTGTATTTCTATTTAAGAAATCTATAAATAGTTTTTCTTAATTTGATAATTACCCAGACATTATTGTATAAAATTGTAGTTATTATCCCTATTCAGTCATACTTACCATCCGAATCACGTTTCTCTTCAACGAGTAGAAAAAATCAGAGACCTTGAGGAGTATAACTCTAAATTACTATTTAAAGAGCAAATTTAACATTTATTCGACAAAAGCCTGCAGACAAATGGGCCTCATTCTACGCATCACAAAACCATTTAATAAACCTTTTACGCGTGGTATGGCATATGTAAGATTCAGATTTGCATCTTTCATTTGAAATCCTCAATACCAAATTTATATTGACCGAGTAGAAAATATTCATTCAAATTTTTGAAACACCCGTCGTATCGTTATGAAAATCGTTGGAGTAATCTTCTAATTGTCAATCGATAAAATTAAATACTGTGTTTCCTGAATAAACTTAAATAAAAAAATCCTTTTGAGTTTCCTCCTTGTTGATAAATTTATCAGCATAAAAATGCCGAAGGACGAACAACTTATTCTAGTTTAATTAATTCTGTCTATTGCCCCTATTGGATCTCATTTTTACAATGTTAAAAGATTTTAGTTTACTTAAAGTTTGCAAACTTTAATCGTTTTCATTATGTACACATATTTTACAGGTAATTTTTACAGTTTATTTTAATACGATGTGAGTAACTAATTAGGTATTGTTTAATTTTCGTTTAGAGTACTTTACGTCAAGCGCTGATAAACATTTTGTATTTTTGAAATCATAGGTAATAGGTATATGTTTTAAATAATAACTTCCACACTTCCATGAAGCAATGGCAATTTTAAACAAATGTGAGGTGTTTAACGCAGCTATCACTTTGTAACTATCCATCGTAATTAAATGGAAAGATATCTGTTTACATTCTGCTGAAGAAAAAAAACACAAGATGCATTCGAATAAAAACATTCGTACAGCGTTGCACCAGGGATTTCAGAAGCCAGTTTCTCCGGCTTATGTTTATCGGCTTAACGGTCCAACGTAAGAAACACCGCCCCGAGCTTTCTGCAGGAAGTAAATACCCTATCAACGAAAGCTTTTAAACACTGACGCCGCGTGAGCTTAGCGCCAAACAGAGCAGCGGGAAGCTTTCTCAAAGCACGCTTTCTTAATGTACACGTAATAATGTAGGTAGGTACAGTTAGAGTCAGGAGGAACTGACTTGCAAATCTCCGTCTTTTTGCGCTTAATCAAAATGAAGCTTTCAAATTCACCTTGAACCGGAATAACCTTTGAAGGTGTTATCGGAATTTGGGAGATTGGGAAAATTACGGAATATCGTAATATATTTTCGGCGTTTGATGAAAACTCTCAATGGAGATATTCGAAATCAATAATTATGAACGTATGGATTGCAAAAGTTCAAATACATTTGCGTACTAATGATGTCTGCATGGATAAATTTGATTGTTTCTGTGTACTATTGAACATTTAATTAATTTTTAATTAAATGAAGACAATATTTGCGAATATTAATCCAAGATCTGGAGACGGAAAAATCAGAAAAAGATATTGGCACCTCTGGGACTCGAACCCAGGACTTTCTGCTTACATGGCAAATGCTCTATCTAGGTGTCTATATTCAATTCGGTCCCTTTTAACTGTATCATACTTCGACGAAGACCTATCAACATTATCTTCATTTTCTTAACGCACATATTATTGGCTGCTATCTTTATATATGATTGCAAGATTCAACTCAAACTAAATGCTATCTAGATACTGTCTGAAATGTTTATCCATTTTATTTTTAATACGTGACATCTATTGACTTTTCTGCAAGGCTAGGATGAATATTTTATTTTTATTTTTAACCTTATGAGTAAAATCTCAATTTAAAATATTTAATTAAATGAAGACAATATTTAATTATTAGAAAATGAAGATAATGTTGGTAGTTCTTAGTCGAAGTATGATGCAGTTAAAAGTGACCGAATTGAATAAAGACAGCTTAGTTCAGTTGGTAGAGCATTTTCCATGTAGGCAGAATGTCCTGGGTTCGAGTCTCAGAGGTGCCAATATCTTTTTCTGGTTTTTCTGTCTTCAGATTTTCGATTGAGTTTCGCTAATATTGTCTTTATTTAATTAAATATTATAATTTGAGATTTAACTCATAAATTTAAAGATAAATTAAATAAAATGTTAAAATATATCTATAACGGCAGTTGTATTAAAATACGTTTTGTAGGCATAAAATTATTTAAGGCATAAAATAATATTTAAAATTTGTAAACTCATTAAGGGGCCGCAACTCGATTTTCTACCGATTTCTTACATATCTCCCTTAAACATTTCAAGTTTTAAGCTCTTAAAAAAATATATGTTATTTTTGAAGATAATGTCTAGATGTTGCACAAGTCGAAACGCAAATTATATGAAATTCCCTGGATAGAAAAAAATCGCAAGGTATGCTCCAAAAATTATTAAAAACAAGTCTGTTTCTATTATCTTATAAATTATATTTTGTGAAAAAATTCACAATGTTTCTTTAAATGATACTTAAGATGCTCCCTAAGAGATTTTTGCTCTATTTTAAACGAGTCGTGTTTTATTAAACATTTTCTCATCGATTTTGGCGCTGTAAATGTTAGCGCTCTTCTCTAACATTCGTAATTTCGTATCTCTCCGTCTTCTTCTTTTCGATCCTGGTTGCGGAGCCTTAACAGCTGAATTACAATATAAATCTGAATACTTTACCAATCTTTGTTGAATGTTTTCTCAGTAAATAGTTAATACTTATTTTTATTATTTTTTATCAAATACGTTTTCGATCTCAATATGTTTGTTTGTTTCTCAATGCCATATTATAATATAAAATTAAGGCTAGAAAAAACAAAAACCCCAGATAGCTGAGCAACTAAAATAAATCGCACTCGCAAAAAGGTCCGAGAAAACAGTTGGAATTATTTAAGTTTCTACGATTTGAACATTTCTTTGCGATTTGACTTTCGAGGCTTAAAAGGACAGTGACATTGTTTTAAACGAAGTTTCCAACATTTCCACCCCCACGTTCTTTTTCTTTGTCGCGTTCGCAAATCAAATCATCCCTTGGCGCAAGGGTAACTCAGATAGCATCGATGTTCTGTTTAGTGTCTACTCCTTTTACGTTTTTTTACGAATTTTTAAAAGGGGTGTCTTTCCGCGTTATTTATTCTCGTATACTCGGTGCTCCGGAGGTAATGAAATGTACAGCAAGTGATCTTAGGGCTGTTTACTTTAAAGTACATTTAGGGCTCAGACACCCTTATGAATATATTTCTCCTTATAAATGCGGAGATATCGAGAATGCAAATAACTTATTAAATTTTAAATTGGGGCTTACTGAATACTTTATGAAATCTTATGTTGATTATTCCATACGAAATACAATGCTTCACGGGCAAAGAAATGGTAATGGTTTTTTGTGAAATTCGATATATCCTATTTAGGTTATTTTCAAATTATACAAAACGACACCCTCGCTGTACACTATCAAAAAGACACCATTGTTGAAGTTTCACTCTATGGGTAATGTTGTAGAACAGGTTGACGAACTGGCTTTTACATGTAAGGTTAGTTGTACAGGAACATCATAACAAGTATATAGTACAGGAGCATCATAACAAGTATTTAGTATATAAATACAAATAACTAAGCATGAACGACATACCTACATAGGTACAACACAAGTAGGTATGAGTATTCGATAAGTAAGTTGTTCAAATGCGTTCAACAAGCACATTCGTATTTGGGACAGGCTTACAGTATACGTTTCAGCAATTATTGTCAATCAGTCAGCAATCAGATGTGATTCGTTCTCATTTTTTCTTCGGAGCGGGGTCCAAAGAAACCTTATAAAATAGGCTCTGGTTGCCATTGTTCCGAGCGCCCATAAAATATTGCAATTAACCCGCTAAAATTGGATTGTTCATCAGAATAACCGATGTTTCGCAATATAAACAGATTGGTGAAATAATTGGGGGCTCCAGCCCGGAGGCGGTTATTGGTATGCTATTGTACTTCATACTATTGGTATGTCCCACCTCCGTGGTCCAGAGGTAAGACCCTCGACTAGCAATCCGAAGGTCCTGAGTTCGAATATCGGCTTGCAATATTAAAGTCTATTTGATTGATTTGTATTATTTAACAATTTAGTCAATTAAAATAATATGTAGTGCATTTACGACATGTTCCAAGGTGTAAGACTCTCTCTGTACCGCCCTGCTGTATGGCCACCATTTATATTTGAAACGTTGCTTGAAATGTCTTAAGCCTTGTTTGATGATCAGATTTGAGTAGCTAGGTTCTTCCCACCTCCCTCTTCCCATCTCCTTTCCCTCCCCACTACATTCAGCCTCACAACATACCCCAATTGGGGACGCCATTTTATTTTGGGGATCATTTGGGACGCTTTTTCAGAATTGACATACAAATATAATTTAAAAAATGTACAGATTGTATTTATTTTACATTAACTCCACACAGAAGGCCTTGAGGAAAATAATTCCCATTAGGGCCTACGTCATGCCATGCAGCTGATGGGCAGACACATCCGCCGCCAAGTCCCAGACAAATCTCACCCGATGAACGCGGGAACCCCTGCTAAGATACCAAACATAGCGAACCACTTGTGTGACCTTTGGATGTTGGTTATTCAATAAATGGTTCCCGGGGCGGTGGTACCCTTACCCGCCTACCAAATTGTACAGCTAAGCCAAGATTATGTAGCTGATACAGAAATTGTTCGTTTGAATCAAATTACCTTCGACTGATGAAAAGCACCTTGAATGATTTTTTAAAAGGAAATGTATTTATGTTGACATAAATTCCGATTAGGGCCGAACACAATACATACAAGTAAACTGATAAAGTGTATATTATATCTCGATCTTCCCCCAGTCCATAGCCCGTAAAACCTTTTACGTTTTGTAATATTTTTCCATTTAGGCCCTACACCGCGCTACATATTTTTAACAAGATAATTGATTTACCTTTTGCGAACGAAAATTCCGGAGTGATGGCGTTCATATTACTAATGGCGGAAAAATAAACATGTTTTCAATTATTCTTTTAGTTACGGTATTTAAAATCAAATTTATAAAAATGTTTTTTGAACACAGAGGATGAACTGATTGGGGTTCATTTTAATTATGAATAAACATACATATACGTAAAGTGATTGTATACCGACCGTAAAAATTTACACTGTGCCAAATTAGTACAGAGGTTAGTTGTTATAGTTGGTTATATTCTGTGGATTCTATAGTCGATCTGTGGGTTATTTCGATTGTCCAGTTGTTTAGTCGGACTTCTCCAAATACGTTTTGAGATGACGAGGAAAGCAAAATTTGAATGCTCATCATAAAACAAATATTCGTTGGTAACTGTCGGTATTCGGACTAACGGTCCGGTAAATTAGTATGACATTGTGAAATATTCGACTAATGACCCAGAAAACATTTAGTTTAATTCTCTACTAGTCTTTCTGTATTATAATTGTTTTAGTGGTGTAATCACTATTACGAGTAATCACTGACTAATCACATACGATCGATATTAATTTTAATTTTTTGATAATTCTTAGGCTTGCGTGAATTAATAAATATGTTTACACTTCCGTCAGTTATTCAAAAATTGTCTTTATTTAGGCTTGCCTACCTCTACTTATTGTTTTTGTGTAAAAAGGGAAAAAAGTGCATGTGTGTGTAATTTATATTTTGAATATTAGAAAAGTTTTTTTATAGTATTTCTGCGAACAATGAACCTTGCGTCCAAAAAAGGGTAATTCTAATTTTCACTTATTTCATAAATTCAAACCAAAACTTCCTCTAAAATCAAGAATTTTAAGTAGGTAGGTACTTAAATACTTACTATCTATTGTTATCATATTATTTTTAGCAAAGTAAACGACAGGTAGGTTTATAATAAAAATCATTTGAATAATACCTATTTTCATTAACTACAAAGTTTGAAATTTAAGCCATAAGATAAAAATTAATGTTTATGTATAAGAGAAATGTTAGATTCAGAAGTTGTCTGGTTTGTATTTTTATCTTATTTTTATTTATAGATGAAGGAACATTTCTTATGTTTCTGTGCTTTTACTTCGGTATTCTTCTAAATAGGTCACTGGAGAGCTGTTCGAAGGTGAACATCGTGAACAATGGCTTACAAGTGATAATATTTTTATTTTGTTTGTTGGTTTACGTAGATAAGAATTGTGAGAAAAATAACTACAAATTTGAAGAGAACTTTTCGTACACTTTTAAATTGTGAGAACTTCTTTATATCATGATTAAAATAAGTTCTTGAAAATTTTAAAATAAAAATAAAAAAAAAACAAGAAAAGTGCAAAGTAGTCGTGGTTAATTACATACAGATGCAGTAAAATAATAACAATATCACAGTGATGTAAATATAAATCTAAATATTGACAAAAGCTCACCTAGTCAAAAGAAATTTAGGCATCACAATTTACAAAAAAATGTTTATTGTTCGGTACTAATAGTATAAAACTTGTAAGTTATACCTTTGACTGTGCTTTTTTTCCAACAGTTAAAAAAATATAATTAGGAGATAATACAGATACTAGTATAATGGTTAGACAGTATTATTATATATGTACAGTTAAACCCGTAAGTATTTATTTTAATAGTGGATATTGCAGGGGGATTTATGATTTGATAATAATGATAATTTATAATTTAAAATCATCGATTTGAAATGTGTCTTCTTCTTAAGTCGTTTCCTCATTGCTGAGGATCGGGACCCTTACTCCAATTTCCATGGTAGACAAGTCTTCTTCATTCCTCGCGGTTCTTCGCTGCGTGAACACTTGGTCACTCCAGCGCAATGGTGGATGGTGACCCTGAAAAAAATTCGAGGTTAGATACAGATTTAAAAAGCTTAGGTCGGGTTGTTTTAAATTTTTTTCATACCATTATGGACCATGTTATGCAAATACCATCCAAACAACCATTTGAAAGATTTGACTATCCGATAGTAATATTTTCATTTATTGAAGATTCTTAGCACAGCTTAGCAACATTCACTTGGGTTAAGAGTTTTCTGAATTTTCACATTAAAATTATTTTCTATAAATTGTAAAAAAAATGAACGAGGTTTGCATGAACCAGAAAAAATAAAATTTTCACTCAAACCATACAATTGTTATATTCAGACTCGTAATATGGACCATTTACGTCTTTGTAAAAACCTCTCTTAGATGCTGTTGTAAGTCTTCCGGTGTCTACAAACTCCTTAATAAAAATCCCGGGTCAACAAAACACCGTGGACTTATTGTAACAGATTACAACGGAGTTTGGACAGCCATTAAGCCAGCGTTCTTAATTAGGAGGAAGTTGTAACAATTCTCGGCTCTGACCTTGGTAACAATCGTATTACCCTCTCTTTCTCTCATTTTCTTTATTATCGACAGCTCTACCTTACTGCTATAAGTGCCATCTACGAGGAATAATATCTCAATCTAGGATAAAAATGATAATGAATGATCTAGGATAATAATGAAAAAGATGGAAATCATAGCATAAATGAAAGTAATACCACGGATAAAAGAAAACAATAATATTCTTCAAAAGCTTACTAGAAGCCTAAAATATGCTTTCCAGGAAGGCTACCATTCTTAAATTATTTACAGCTCCCATTCTGTGCAAAGCTTATGGCCCCTTTGAGCGGCCGATTGGCTCGCTTTATTAGCATTGGTCAAAGCTTCGTTTAATTTGTTTGTCTGGTAACATTATATTATTTACTGTACTGAAAGCTGGGCTCCGGTTATCATTTTAATATTCCCAGTCAAACTGAATAATAAAAGCTTGATGGATATTGCAATTATTCATGCGTTTCGTATGACCAATAGTGTGTGACAAATGTAAAGCCCCAATTTAGTGCAGTAGTAAAAAGCTTTAAAAATAATTTGTTTTTATCAACAGACTTTAAGCGTGGAATAACAATTTGTTTAAAAGTGTAGCAATACCATATTTTTTTAATCCTGTCCATATGTCTCCACTGATATAACCTACCATTAATTCAATTTTTTCTACAAGAGTGGTCAAAGAGAATGGAAGGCCGCTCAACTTTATCTTCGTATGCTAACTCACATGAGTACATAATATTCTGGTGTGCCGACTCATTTAAATGAAAAACGGTTGACAATTAATGTCTTGGCATTCCTAACATCATTTACACACCCTCTTTTCTCCGTTCATTTGCTCTTCGTCTCCGTATCATTTTAGCATTCCTTTTCTAAACAAGGTTTTTTAATGTATCATAATTAGTCTATGTTTAGTTCTCGCATTGCTTTACTTAACAACGGGCACTTCAGGTCACACGGTCTCGTTTCCGAGATGTGCCGAAGTTAACCGAAGGTAGATGTGCAGAGTCGTTCTTCCAGTTACATAGGTCATTAGTCCTCAGAATTATTATTATTAATTACGATACGTCACTTAAAAGCACTGTGATTCAAAGAACATATATTATATAAGTCTATCAATAAGCATCCTGTAGTAGTTGAGAATACTAGTCCCAGTAATTACATTTGACGAATGTCTCTAGAGTGGACACAGGAGACATTACACTCACCATTGCATTGTTTTGGTTCTCCTCATTAATAATAGGTCTGACACAGATCTAACACTGTTGCACACAAGGGATCTCATGTTTAAACTCAATTTCTACTGATAGTTTTAAATAAAACGATGTAATTTGAAGATTTCAATTTTTTGTTTACAGTATCTGATTTCATTATGTTTTTCACCGTATTTTAAGACAACTATATAAATAGGAATCAAATAAAAGTTAACATTACGACATACCAATTTATAAAAATGTTATCTAAACCACACCCCAACTGGTAAACAATGAGGTTTGGTAGCTTTAATTAGGTTCGTTTTTTGCTGATGATAAAAACACTGTTTCGGTCGGTCTCTAAAAAGCAATCATTTTGACGTAGGTAAATATTTCAATTTTCCCATTAAACAAATATGCTGTACAAGTAATAAAGGCATTAAGGTAAACATTGATACTAACGATTTTTTATAACGAAGTCAATTCTAGCGGTTAATTAATAATTGTCGGAAAATTGGCATAACATCGGTTTCAATTTATAAACCGTATCTACATATAATATTTACACCATGGGTGAAAGCTGATAGATTCGTTTACTTTGGGCGGGTATTGTTTATGGATCTTCATTAATAAACTATTTACTTTTAATGATTTTGAATTAAATATAGGTACATATTAAGTGTATTGGCAATCCATCATAAAATGCGGATAACGAAGGCGTTCTGAATTTGATGTTATTATTACGCTAGCGACTGTACGGTTGAAATTTAAGAACCCGACTTCGAATACATCTTTAACCATGCGTCTTATGCAAAACCGTCTTCGTACTTGAAGTTTGTTAAAAAGCTACTTTCGTAATAGAACCAAATTCAAGCAAGTAGCCAATAATGCCAAAAGAATGCGCCACTTACGTTAGTAGCTAGCGTGAGGAACGTCGGTTGGCAGGCGTAAGTACTATTGGATTTGTATTTTCGTGACTCTCTCCGAGTCTGGAGAGATGGATGATAATATGAGTATTTATTGTAATTGGCCGTTGTGAAGAATAATACAACGCTGTGATTTCTACCCCCCGTATATATATTATATATGACGTCATTCCCGTTGCAGTTTATTTGTCTCGGTGACTAGCTATCACTGGATCGCCTGAGATTAGTTTTCCGAGGAACCGGCTATTTTTGGAACCAGCTCCTATTAGATTTACAAAATGATCATCAACATTTAAACTGGGTGACAAACAAACCTAAAGCCACCCGCAGGTACTCATTATTAAATTATTTTTTTGCTTTATATCTGTGAGGAAATAATTGTTTTAACGTTCCTTATTACATTCTCTAATAAACTGAGCCAATAATTGTTCTACAATGTAATACAATTTTCCTGGGACTTTTCTTATTATTCTAATTGGGTTCATACCCGATAATCAAGCAAACAAAATTAGTAATTAGAACGACTGGTTCACCGTGGACGTGGACACGGAAAATTTACTATTAGCTTCGCCCGTTTTTATTCCTTCCTCTAAAATAAACCTTACCATGTACTTATTCATTTATCAATGTCTCCAATGATTGGGCCCCTAGCCGATTTTGCAACGTTTGTAATGATAGGGTTGAACTAAATTTCCTAACGTTTGGGTAAAGCTAATTTCAAAATGTCTCCAGTGATTGCTTGAAATCCAATTTTGACGTGGTTCCGAAGATTCTGCTAAAGTTCGTTTCACGCCGTTTCTATTAATTCTTAATATTACATCGGTTGCTTGGAATGCACGGAAGCTTCAGTTTGAATTGTTTTAATTTTTAATGTCTCAAGTAATAGCGTTGAAGATAATTTAACGAATAATTTTATTTTTCGGTGTTCTTTGCGATAGCCGTAAGTTATTCTGTTAGGTAAATCAAATGTCTTAACTCCCATACTAGAAAGGTCCTTGTAGTATTAGGCTTTTGAAAAAATAATGTAGACTAGCCAGCGTAATCTCTTACCCTCCACACAGCATCTCAGATGACATAGGACCTCAGGGAAATTATCTTCCTCAGGGCCTCCTGTGTGGAGCTAATGTAAAAAAATATATTTATATTACCTAAGTTCGTAGCATTCAGATGCAGACAAATCTTCTACTATCCCATTTACTTGCGTGAATTTTAAATGAATTAAGTCAAAATAAGCAGGTACTTCTCCACCTTCTCTTCCACGTCTCCTTCCACTTCCCCATGTTCTTCCCTTCCCTACTACCTTCAACCTCACAACATACCCCAATTAGGGATGCCATAGTCTCACTGGTTGCAGAGAGCAGTTGGGACTCTTGAGATTTTCATACACATTTGGCACCGACAGCATAGACAGTTTTATCTCCCGGCTTGCAGAACTAATTTTCCAATGGTCATACCAGTCGGAGGAGCTATCTTGTTGTTAAATAAAACCACTTCGAATATCGATATGCTTAACATCAATCAAGCACAATTTAGACGGTAAGCTTTGATGCTGTTAGTTTAAATCTACTACGAGTATCTTGTCTTGAGTATTTTCTCATTTTTAAAACGCTTTGAAATGTTAATTAAATTGAATCAAACTGTCGATATTTTATTGGTCAATGATAAAAAATATGCACAATACTGTCTTATATGAATTTATAAAGACTGTTTACATACAACGCAAATAAATAAAATAACATTACACCTATTTCACCCCTAAATTTTCTTCACTTTTTATACATACCTACACGATACGTGTATCGATTCGATCTCAAAAATGCATTGGGGTCCCCACACATTTAGCCATCGACACACCCGTACGTTACTACGTTCCCCTCGAGGATAGGGCGCCATAAATTCCTATCTGGTCAACAAATCCTTAGGGATGTCTCGTACGTTCTCATTGTAGCCGTGTCGATAAAAGCGATCATCGGCCCTAACGGGGAGTCTAAACCTCCGATGTAAGAAACATAGAAAACATTTTGCATTTGTCCCCAGGGACGACGTTTGTTAAGGTGGGTTTTCTAAGCAGCGACTGGTAAAAAGTGACTTTATTTTATCTTATTTTCCAATGTTCTGGATATTCTGCTTAGAAGTAGGTATTAATAATACATTCATTTTACACATTAGACATAAAGAAACGCCATTATTATGTAATAATAAAACAAGAACAGTCGGATCTTAGATAATTCGTATAAAAGTTAAATTTTTACCTAAATTTAAAAAATGTTTGTAGTTTAGTACCTACCCACCAAGTAAAAAGGTAAATCCATAATATGATGGTTCAAGGATTCAAAATAGCAAAACGACTGCCACCGTGGTACAAGGGTAAGGTGTCTACTAGCGATACTAATCTCGGCGTGCGCACGTTAATTTTATTTGATTGATTTGTGTTATTTCACACTTAAATCATTAAATACTAGCTACATTTGCGACACAGGGTAATATTATCACTGACGCCCTTATATAAGACCACCATTCAATATTGAAACGTTGTTTGCAATGGCTTTAGCCGTTCTTGATAACTAGATCTGAATAGCTAGTACATCCCAACCTTCCTCGTTCCCATCTCGTAACCCCTACCACTACTTCGGCAGTACACCATACCCTAATTGGTGATGCATAGTCTAACTGTCTCCTGGATGTTGGGATTTTTGTGCGGTATTCACATACTAAAGTTGTCATATGATTTTAATAAATAGTTAAAAATAAATTAATCATCTCAAAGTAGAGCAAGGTACATAATTTACCTTTTTTCACATCTCCTTTGTTGATAGTATATGGTTTGATAATGCCTTCGAAAGGCGAAAAGCTATCACACGTAATAATAATTCAACAACAGCTAACACTAATAATAATATTATGGAATATATGAAGTTCTATAAATTAAATTTAATAAAAATAATTAAAGCATGTACCTATCGTCTTTGAAGATGCTGTGTGGGGGGTCTTTTTGAGGAGAGGAATGAGTGGAAGGCAGAAACACAGAGGCCGGAAAAATCATTCCACAGCCGAGCTGTTAAACTCAAGAACGAGTCGTAAAAGCGAGCCGTTCTCATGTGACAAATATCAATCGTGTACACATGTTGAGCGCGCGGTTGGCGTGTACCTACTTGTCTAAAATACACCAGAAAATACTTGCTCGTAAGAATTGCACATACAAAAAAAAACAATTTTATAATAATGTTCTCCTTTTGTTTGATTGGGTTCTAGAAAACCACACTTCACCGCGGGAAAAGTCGTTGTTCACAAATCACCGCCCAAAATAGATAAAATAAAATGGTTGAATGCCTAAAAATTATTTGTATTATATTTATAGTAACGAGCTAATAATCTAACGTAACCTATATTGAACCATTATTGAATTTTTATTATCTGTCTACAAAAAAATTGTGTAATGGATGTCTCAACACGGGGCATGGCAGCATAACTGAGTGAAGCTTTCTGTATTACGAAGTTGGTTATTTTTAAAACTAAAGAAAAATAAAAAAATATCTTAAATAATAAAATATCTTTATATCTATATAGTGTTCCGTCTACGAAATTTCTAACAGAAGAAAAGACATTTTTAATTTAATAATTATTGATTTTGTGCAAGTTCTTGGATTTTTTTAAATGTTGAACAATATGTTTTTATGTGCCACTGTCTGGTATATGTAAATTGCCAGCGTACACGATGGTGTAAGCTAACACAAAAAAAATAAAGAAATTGTTAAGAGCCTTGTTGTATTCTGAAAGTAAATAGTTCCTCTGATCTACGTAAAAACTAGCAACAACGTTAATTGATGTTCACATTGCCATTTCAATGTGTATTTTTAAAAATCTTTTTATAATGGCATTAAAAAAACACTGATCAATCTAAAAATATAGGTATTCAATTTTGTAAAAGCAGTTGCAAAATTACTTTTCAACTTTAGACAGGTAAATGAAATTGATACGGATTGTGAATAAAGATTTTCAACACTTCATCACCTTAAATGGACCAATAACATTATTTTTTATCTAAAATGACATTTGAATGCTAAATCATTTCTTTTGTGAATTTCTGTAACCAACCTCGTAATTTTCGCAGCCATCCATGTTGCATTTCTGTAGATACTTGTATGACGAAGTAGTAAAATCAAGTTTTTAAAGCTTGCATGTATTTTACAAGGTTTTGGTTTCACATTGAACCTTTTGCAATTATTATTTTGTTTGTAACTGACAGATGATAGTTGTTATATTGTGGCGCAGTACAGTTCGTCTCTTCAGTTAGATAGATTTCTAACTTCGCCTTACTTCGTTCTCAGGTGTCAAAGTTTGCGAAGACAAATTCTCAAAATATATTTAACAATTTCCTATTTTGTGTTTCATTACTGTATTAAATATTTTCCTTTAACACATTTTAAAGGAATATATTTAATGGTGTCAGGGAAATGTTGTTAGAACCTTGTGCAATGAATTATTATGCCCTAGCTAGTTGCGTAGACATGTTTTAAAATGGTAAGTACGCGTCCTATTAAAATATTATTCATTATAATCTGTTAAACTAAAATACTTTATACAAAACTCAACCTCAAAATCAGTAATCGGTAAATAGACAATGAGAAATCGTCCTTGCAAACTTTGACACCTCATATATCAGAGTAAGGAAAATTGAAGTTAGAACTCTGTTAAAAAAGTGACGATTTGATAGTGTTAGAAAAATCTTACCCAAAATAACTAAAACAAAAATTAATTCGCTTAAGAAACACGAACACGCCAACCACACACATCTATTGGATTATTATCTATTCAGAGTACGCAACATACTTGTACCTAAATTCAACACGACTAGAGCATGCAATACCGCAGTACATATTCAATACCGTGATATTGCGGTATCGGACATATAATACCGCGAAATTTGCGATATTGCGAAATTATTAACAAAGACCGTATAGCTTCTGAACTTTCGAAAACTTTAAATGGTAATCCATCTTTTGGCACCATACGGGACACTTTCATAGAATGAGAATCAGTGGTCATCTTCGTCAATTAAGGTGGAGGTTGCAGCTGCTACCGTAGTTTAGAGTATAATACGTTAATATATTAGTCAAAATAATTATTTTTTCACGCTTTCACATAGTAAACAAATAAAATACGACAGATTAGTATCTCTCTTGTCCGATTTGCGAGTAGTTGCGAGTGAGACCTAGACTGAGTAAGACTAAAAGAAAATTTAGTTCACTGTATAATTTCCCAATCTCGGTTCGTTTTTAATACCGCGACACCGCATTTCTAATCTCGCTTTTGCGGTACTGAAAAACAGCGCGAAATTCGTGAAATTCTTGTAAAGATGTAACGGTATTGCACGCTCTAAACATGACGTGTTAGAAACGATTTTTAAGCGACTTATCACCCCGAGATTAACATTTTAATTGATTCTGACGAACCTAATAAAAGCTGACCTCTACCCTTTGCAACATTACCGCTAAACTATTACCAAAATTTCCCAAGTGTAACTAAACAATATTGTGCCATAACAAAGGTTTCTCCAACTATTTGATTAATTACAAAGTGCAGCAAGTTGAACAAGACTTCATCACCAAGCGATGAAGTTTCATCATTACGGCACGTCCTCCGTCAGCCGGCGACGGACGCTGTAGCCACGTGTGGAGTGTGAACCCGGCCCTATCACCGCCCCATACGACGTTGTCCGCGCGCCGCGCTTTACAGGCGATAAAGCCCGGTTTACACACTCGTAATGCGCCGGATTTACGGCGTCACACTTCAACTGACAGGGTGGGGGGCATAAGGTTGTTTATCTTATCTGTGAAATAATTTTGAAGCTGGAAATTATTGCGCTTTAAACCTTTAAACATTTCCTGACGATTTTTTCTTATCAAAAACGGTTTTAAAACCACCTTTTTTGTGGTAACCCGACAGTTGATCCTTCGAAAGTTGCCGTTCGAAATTATAATATTATAATTTTTTGTTCATTGTTTCCCATTTTCAAACCTAAAACCGACTTCGAAAATAGCTTTTATAATACTCGTAAGTTGGTATGAATTTCGAACGAATTTATTTACCGTGACTATTTTTGTACCTACTTTTACGCTGGTATGCACAGTAGGATAGAAAAGTAGTTTTATCCTAGATACATTTGAATGAAAGCATGTTTAATTTTTTTTGTTATTTGGCGGTACATCCTCTCTGCACACCTCATTGGAGACACTTAATTATATTTTGTGTAAGTAGGTGTAGCGGATTTTCCCTAACCCGACTGCAATAAGTATGATGGTGGGCCAATTGTCGTGGAATCCTTTTGTATACAGCTAAAGTTTACGCGGAGAAACTACACTCTCTATGTTATCTTCGACAAGATTTTAAAGAGAGGGTTTATAAGACCTCCGTGTTTCCTCCTTCCTATGGCATGGGACACTTCTTCAGCATGTCGATTCACACCTTCCTCTCCTCAAAAAGCCCCTCCACACAGCATCCCTAAGGATGAAATTATTTTGCTCTTGGCCTCCTGTGTGGAGTTAATGTAAAAAAAAATAAAAAAAATCTGAAGCAACATATTTTTAATCCTGGTCTTGAAGACATTGGCTTGTTAAATATTGCCTTTGCTATTTGCAATTCCATTCCGAAATAGAATTAGGTTTTTGATTTTATGCAAATAATTTTTAAAAAAAGTAACTATTTTGACCGTTAATGTATTACGTCGTCGTGAAGTAGTTTTTCCGCCGCTAGTATCTGGACTCTTTGTTCAGCGGAGCAAAAAATATACGTATTGACACGAGTCCCGTTCCATGGATTTATTTTGTTGTATTTGCATTGGATAACTAATATATCATATTTTTTAACATTTCTCCACCACGAGGTAAAGTTGGAAATAAGACCTAGTCTTAGAAAGCTTTACATCAAGGTATTGTGGTATCACAATAATTACTAGAATTTTGAAATTCAATAAATTGTCATCCCCAAATGGTTAATGAATAATACATTGTCTTCTTCTTATTATTCCATATCCTTTCGGACAAAATTAAATAAAATCAGGTCAAAACCTGCAGATTGGAAATCAGAATTACTGGGACTGTTCGTGTACCAGTCACAACGTACATAATAGTTATATAGCTCAGTTTAGTGTTATTTCACTTCGTGCGTACTTCAAGTTGAACATTTTCTTTAGAATGCAATCGGTATTTTTAACACAACCGATTGGCGTTTGGTCTGTCTGTAAATTTTTTTATGTGTTCCGTTTCTGTTTTCAAAATCTGCTCCATTCTGATTGGGAAAGTAATTTATTCGAGTAGCGAGTAACTCGCCTCTACTTACTTCTCCTCCTACTTACTTCTAAATGTATGGTTTTCGGACAATTTAGTTACTAAAATACTAGCTACTCTTCTAAAATACTTTCCCAATCAGAACAGGGCCTTACTTTGGCTATGGTACAGTAAAGATTTTTTTTTTCAAATGCGAAATTGTCGCGTTTATTTGGACTTTCTTATTCGCATTTTTTTTCAATATTATGGTACCTGCCTGCTTGAAGAAAGTGTAAAAAAAGAATTAAAGATGGTGATGATTGTTTGGAGTTTAAAACTAAAAAAAATGTTACAACCTGTTGAACACGGGATAACATTTAGGAAACAGCGCGAAAATTACCTTGACGAGTTCTGTTCAAAGATGTAAATGTCATACAAATGTAAACTGATTTTATTTTTTCTACACAAATCTGAATACACTTAGCATAAAAAACAATTCAAAGGAGTTTTCAAAGAAATAATGACCTTGATACTCGTTTGAAAATGTAAAATATAATTATTTTAGTTATTGATAGCTTTGAACAATTATTTAAAAGCATTCAGAGTAAATACAAAGATATCAAAAGTAGCTGCCAGATTGATATTGGCGCAACCGTTTCTGGCTTTTACAATTGTACTATTTCTTTATACATCGCATTTAAACAAAAAAACAAGGATTTATTTTAGCCCACTATGCGTGCCACAGATTATGTAGATCACATGGTTTATAATTAAGTAGGTAGGTATTTAAGTACCTACTTACACATCGTATGATTGCAGAGATAACATTGATTTTTATATATTAACAGATCATTAGAAACAAACTTTGTGGACGCGAGTTCTACTGTTCACAGAACTACTAGTAGTAACTTATTTATTTGTTTTAACTAATTTAGACCGTTATCAGTGTTACCCCGAACCCTTCATTTATCTTGTGTAAAATACTCTATGCAAATCCAGACTATTATTTCATTCCTATATTCTTGTCAGAGAACGACGGGCATATATTATTTACATTTTGGAGACAAATATCAAATACACTATCTTCCGTTTCCAAAGACCGAACGCCATTGACATAGCAAATACTAGATTGAATAGATCTTTGTATCGGTTCCAATATAAACAAAATATTTTTATTCGATTATTTTAAAATCTGTAATTTTTAACAATGGCGTAAAGTATGAATTTTTATTACACAACAACAACATTATCGGTTTACGCATTAAATGATTTTATTTGAATATAAGAACTTTGTATTAATAACATTCAAAAAAGATAAAGAAAGCAGCCAAAATATGAGAAAAAAACGGAGTTGAAGATAATATTTTTAATTTTGAATTTTAATATATGGTTGAATATTATCACCAGTGGTTTAAGGCATTGTACCGGTAAGACAGATATTCCGGGTTCGATTCCCGGTTGCGACTGTTACCTTCGTATTTTCCGTTTCATGTTATTTAATATTATTCCTTATGACATTGTAGTATATTTTTTACTATAACATTTTAACCTGTATATGAATTGGTTAGTCACCATGCAAATGTTCATGTAAGGGTGTGCTAAAAATTACCATTTTTAATTTATAAGTGTTCTAAGGCAGATAAAGGTGAAAAATCTCGGGATATAATAATTGTAGGATTTATGAAACTGAAAGTATTTATAAAATAAAATGTTTTACAATAAAAAATAACTAGAGATCACAAATTTTCCATTCGAATAAACGCCGTTAGTTAACTTTAAAAATAATTTAATTTGGAAAATTAAAAATTCATCGAAATTGAATAATTTTACGCAATATGCAGAAATGTTGTGGAATATTTCACTACACCCATGTACCGCCAACCGAAATTAGTATGTTTACTATTTTAATGCAGCTAACCAATGAGATGTAAAAAAAATCATAGTCTTCATTTTTAAACTTACCTACCTTGAATGGCCAATATTGAAGTCATTATAATGTGTTGGCATATGTATATCTATGTAAACGTCATTTATTGCCAGGTAAATGATCATCGGAATAATATATTGTAAAGTAAGTAAATACTAGATTTTTTTTTCCTTCATCCGTGTTAGGTTATGTAATATTTTTGTTATCTAGTTATTCTTATACCAACGATCAAGATCAGAGATTTTTTTGCTAGGTTGTCATTCTCGTATCGCAAATCAAAACAGTTTATTTAGTTTCGCCAACGCAGGGGAAGATGTTGCCCAACAATGTGCAGCGTCGATTTTCTTAGGGCGAATTCCCGAGTCTATGGGGAATCCCAATTTGAATGTAAAAATATGAAATTTGAAAGTCAAATTTACATGCCTCGCGGGTTGGATCGTCTTCGTAAAATCTTGAACGGAGTTATCTTTTCGCTTTGAAAGCGTTTTAATGATTTACACTGGTGTAAAAACCGCTTTACATTTAAGATTTTCAAAGGTAGGAACCTACTTCCTTTGTTCTTAGAATGTCCTTACGCGGATAAATATGACATGTAATGAATTTATATAATATTTCAGATTTACTTATCAGAGACTCTATCTAGGTTACAAACTACTTCTTTTAATAAGTGTTTCTTATAAAAAAGGTTGTTGCCAATAACATAGAAAAAAAATAGTCGAAAATAATATTGTTGATTCTGAAATCTGGAGTATGAGATTGATAAATATGACGTTTACATAAAAGGCGACAGTAGTCGAATTGGTAAGGCGTTTGTCCCGGTAAGATGAGAGGTTCTGGTTGAAGGAGATCTTTTGACCTCTCCAGCCCGAAACATTCGTCTTTAACCACGGTGGGAGGGATGGATTCATATGTCACTCCCGGTTCATGTGAAAACCCAGGTTCGTGTGAACCCCAGGTTCCTAATAACCCCTTTTTTTCCTTCCGGAAATTCCTGTCCTTCATTTCACCAAAAAGTCAAGCCACGCAGCATCCCGAAAGGTGACATAGACCCCAAGGGAATTTATTTTTTTGTGTTTGAGCTAATATGTAAAAAAGTGCCTATTCAATCTTCATTGATGTATATCGTTCAAGATACGGTTTATAAAAAAATAATTGGAATTTGGAAACGTATATTTTTATGACTTACGTACCAACGTATGTATTATAATAATATCTGTATACTTTATAAGGACTCCTTCACAAATAAACGAAGAAACAAACCTAGGTCTTCTAGAAATGCGTGTTGTGGGAGATAGGGAACATTTAATTAAAGCCTAGCTCTTGAACGCAAGTACGTAAAACCACCAGTTATCATTCATCAATTTTTAATCGTACTTGTAGGCACGGAATGCACGCCTTATTTGTCATCTACAATTGTCCCAAACGTTACTCATTTAGGATTGCGTTTATTGATGCGTAATATATGTGTACGCTTCCGATAGCTATGCACTTGACAAACGTCACTGAAAAACATCTTTTTGTCTAGTTTATGCCATCTTACTGTTTTCTTTTCATGGAATAGTGAAAAACCGTATGTAAAAGTGCATGAAGTGTATATACAAAAGTGTGTTCGAAATTATGAAAATACTAACGCAGACTCGCGAAAAATCACGAAATAGTCTAAATTCTTGACAAATATTAACAATATCGAAAATTGAACATAAATTCAAAGCAAATTCGAATTTATTGAACGAACAGACATACAACCAAAATTACGTACTATTTTCAATAATATTACAATATGATATTCGACATGATTTTTATTTTTTTTTGGTAAATACGTAGGTAAAGGTATTCTAGGGTTTTTCATGATATTAAAAATGAACCTTTATTCAAATTTAACGGAATTTCGTTATAACTTTTGAATGTGATGTAAGAAAGCAATGCATCTATTTAAACGTGTTCGGTTCAACTCTGGTTGCGATATCTATACGTTGAAGCAAGGAATAATGTTATGAGCCAGTTTTTGAGTTTTATGAGGAACACGTTCGATCGCCAAATCGCCAAATAAAAAACAAATTTTTCACTTGACCTTAATGCTCTAACTCTTAATATTTGCATTTCTTAAATTTTAGCTTTCGCTATGTTAAGACACTACATAACTTTTATGAATTCTTCAGCTACTGAAACCACCCGTATTGTTGTGTTATGTTAATATTACTATCCAACCCTTTTTTATCACATTTGACCTCAAAGAGAAATAGTAGGTTTTGCCAGCATTCCGAATCAGAGATATATTATCATAGCTACCCTTATTTAGGGGTGTGCTCTGTGACGGATGAAGGGAGGGTTGTGGGAGTGATCTGCTAATCCAGGTCACGAAGAGTCAGGATTACATTGTTTTATGTAACCATACTACATGATGTATCTTGTATATGTCCCATGCGTGTGAGCTTAGTTTCACTCGTGCTTTGCTGGGCATTATTTAACAGATTGTATGAAAATCACGTTTTTGAGATTATTCAAATTTTATCTTTTAATTTTTGTCTCCAGGAAGAATACCTCGGGGTCTATGTCATCTTTGGGGAAGCTGTAGAGTCTTTTTATGGAAAAGCAGGAGAGGAAGTTCTTTTTTTTTTTTAAGAAAGGCAAACATTCCCGGGTTACAAATAACCCAACAGTGTTTAAAAATCTCCTACTACCACCACAGAAAGCCGAAAATTTTGTTTGTGTTGTGATGGAGAACAGCCGAAGAATCGAACATGCGATGCCCGGGTGGGACCCAAGCGCTATGCCCATTCAACCACTGATGATGATGGTCGATTTGTTTTATTTTATTTATTTATTTAACGCCCAGAGGGCTTTTACATGTTTTGTTAGTACAATTAATTCATGACATATAATTTTGAAACAAATAATAAAATAAAAATTAGACAAAAAATGCTAACGAGTCACAAAAATACATAAAATGCGGCGATTTGATAGGTTTAAAAAAATACATATGTGTTTAGGAATAGTGTTGGAATAAATGTTTAACAATATCAACAAAACTCACCAAGTTGATATTAAATATGTCAACATCACCTTAGTACTGATTTCCCATATGTATGTAGTTGCACTTATGAATGCTGCAGTAGAATAGTGTATTGTGTCGTGTAGGGAAGGAAAAGGTATGAGTGGTGGATAATAATCTGGTAATCAATGTGGATATATAAATCCATCTCTCACTGAGGTGCAAAGCGATGTATAGGTTAGGTATCCTTCCACAAAATCTCTAGACAATCCTCGCCGCAGGAAGCCCGGCATTCATATCAAGCTTCCAAACATAGAGAACCACTTGGGGTGACTTATGGCAGGGGTATTGGTTATCCAAATAAATTTCCACTTACTTACGGGAATTGCGTTTCATTTTCTTTATACGTGTGAGGGAGATTTATTATAATTATTGTATTTTTCCTTTGGAGGGGTGCAGACATAAGTTCATCGTTTATCTCATTTTCGACAATTGACATTTAGTGTGTAAAAAGAGGGGCAGAATTATATTTTACGAACAAAAGCAAAACAATCAGCGCATTGACATTTGACCATTTTATAAAAGTTTAAAACCGTCTAGTTTCGAGACCAAGCATGTTTTTGCTAGCAATATAACAAATATAAGTGATAACGTTCAAGGGCCATGCGTATTTCACCAGGGCAATACTGAGTATCTACCACTTAAATTATAAATCAGCTTTTAATATAGTTCAAAAACAAAATAGACATACTTTGAGTTAGGACTAAGACATCGAGGAACTCTCCGGGGGCAAAACTTTTAGCCGACGAATCGTCAAATTCGAATTCGGGCTCCGTCCACCCCTAATATTTTATACCGGAACCAGCCCTTATGGTGGTATATAGAGCCTCCGGCGAGGGATGATTGCCTTGTAAATCCGAAGGCTGTTCTTTCATAAATATTCTGGTTTATCGTCCAAAGTCAACAGTATTAAATTCGATATGAAAGTCTTAGTATTATTTAATGATATTGGGTTTCATGTCTTCGACCTTATTACAAAATCACTAAACTTTTGCTCTAAAATTTCCAAAAAATATGGAGCTTTAGAGCCAGTTATTAAATATATTATTTTATGGTGTAGTTGCGTAGTTACCGTACATCTATAGATGTTTTTGAAGTGAAAACTTCGTCAGCACCGTTGTGATTTGAAGCTCGGTGAAACGAAAATATGAAACTAAAAAGAGACAAACGCATACGTCTAGCATCATATCGGTAAGTGGCTGAATTGGCATCGCGTTTGGCACCCATCCAGGTGTCGCATGTTGATTCCTCGGCTTGCTAAGTTCTCCATTGCGACACAAGCAACATTTTCCACTTACGTGGTGGTGATTTTCAAATATTGTCAGGTTTTTCGTAACCCGGAAAAGTTTTTCTTTCGTTATAAAATTTTTTTATTGGATGTAGCCTGTGATAGAATGAGATAGAATAATCGGTCTCCTATTTGTGCGGTGCATCGTAGCCTCTCCACTCTTGTCTATTTTAGTTTCCTGAAGGTTTCACTTCTACCTCTTGTGAACTGTGAACAAACATTTTTTTTCCCACACCACGTTTTCTCAAACAGTACCTTTTACAGAATTTCCAATTTATTTACGATAAACATTTACAATTATTATAAGCAATGATTGTTAGCCTGAAACACTCATCTACATTAAAAAAATCTCCCGAGAAAAGATACATGCCGCCGACGGGACTCAAACCCGCGTGTCCCGTCGGCGGCATGTATCTTTTCTTGGGAGATTTCTTCAATGTAGACGAGTGTTTCAGGCTAATAATTATTGCTTATAATAATTGTTACCCTTTGTGCTATGCATAAAAATCTTGTCTTAAACATTAGTTCATCAATTAAAAATAATGATAAATATTTAATTCATTGGAAAAACTTTTTTTTTTTTGAAAAACTTTTGGCGGATCAACGTAATATTGAATAATTTTAGAAGAAGATAAACGTGCAACAGAACTAGACAAATAACATTAAAATGTATAACGATTGCCGGTTGTCTTACCGGGACGACGCTCTAACCTCATTTTGGGCATGGGTACGACCGCCCCTGGAACCATTCATTGGATAACCAACACCTCTGCTATAGGTTACCCCAAGTGATGACTAAGCAGTGGTGCCTGGGTTCAAATGGTGAGATTTTTACAGGTCTTGGCAACGGATGCGTCTGCCCACCTGCTGCGAGGCGGGCTGGATTGGGAGAGGCCGGTTTAGGGAGATTCTTTCACCTGTCCACCAGGCTGACTATCTTCGCCCATCGCCTTGCACCGTTGTGGGAGTAACTAATTATGATGTTATGAATTGTCCGCCTGGATATTTTGAACTGCAAATTCTATTGTTTTAATGCAAAAATGTTGAAATTTTGTTCACAGGAATTATACGATTGGATTATATTCATTCATCTATAATAAACACAAATATCCGTCATTTTAATAAATAAATAAACGAAAATATTCAACTGTCAACAAATAACCAAAAATATTCATAACATTCCTAAATATCCACGTATTTTCAAAAATATCCGTTAATATCATAAAAATTTTCTCGCTGTGTACCATAGTTACCGCAATTTGACATACTTTACCATATTTTACCACATTTCACCATGTTTTAAAAATATTGCTATTTTTCAATATTTTGTGGAATTCGTATTAAATAACAATAAATATGTTTTTTACCATTGCTTAACATATTTATTTCAGCAGCAGCCAGCAAAATAAAGATAATCGATGATAATATTGCGTGTTCTTGAATTGAAATATGAGATAAAAATGACCGAAAATAATCATGTCTCAAAACAGCTCAGTGGTCAGAGTATTGTCGTTTAGATTTATTTACATTATATTCTTCAATGATTAAATATTAAATTCAAATTTTATTAGAACAACTATCTTTTTATAATTTTTGAAGGTTATTCCCATCAATATAATATATCATTAAATAAGAAGATAATACTAATAATCTAAATGAAAATATGAAAGAGAACAAGACACTTACAAAAATAAAAGACAAAAATAATAAGATGGGATAACTGTCCCAGTTGCGATTGTAATCTTTTTATTTTACTGTTACTCTTTCATATTTTCTTTAAGATTATTAGTGTTATTTTCTTCTTCTAAAATTAAGTAGATACATATCAAAATTTCACTCCTAATTCATTGATTCGGTGTGCTGACCAAAGATCAGAGAGTTGAACGTTTAGGTGGGTACGGTTACCGTTGCGCAGGGAACCATTAATTGGATAACCAACACCCCTGCCATAGGTCACCCCAAGTGGTTCACTATGTTTGGTGTCTTAGCAGAGGTGCATTTGTTAATGGGGTTGAGGTTTATTTAGGTATTCTTAGTCTTGCTTCTTAGAGATTGGTTGAGATAGACCATTTGACCTTTCCAGCCGGAATCTCTCTACCCATCGCCTTGCACCGAAATGTGAGGAATTGATTCATACGGCCGTCACTCCTGGACACTAGCTCCCAGATTTCTACCCACCCCTCATATCTTTTTTGGTCCCAGAACCACCTCTCCTTCCTTTCCCTTAAAATACTCTTCACACAGCATTCCCACATATGATATAGGCCCCTAGGAAAAAAAATCTTCAGGCCTTCTGTATGGAGCCAATATAAAAAAAAACAGAACGTGCAATTCTCACATAGAAAAACAACCTTCAGAAAACTAAAGTGGACAAGAATAGGAGGTTTCGAAGCACCATACAAAGCGGAGATCGATTAGTCTTTAATCGTTAATCTCATCCACGCTGCGAGTGGATGAGATTAACGATTAAAGACTAATTAAATTAAATAAATTATGACTAATTATTATTATTACTAATTAAATTATTAATCCTGTAAATGTTTTTATGCGCTTGTCTCTTTTTTATGTCGCTTTTTCGTTTCATCGAGTTTTAAATTACAACGGTGCTAAAGAAGTTTTCAAAAAAATTAAAAATCAATTAAACGTTTTTTAAACCACCCGTCAGAGCACACAATCCTTATATTCATGAGGGAAAACAATTGTCCGGATCTTTGTTTGTCTGAGATAGTTTTTGTGACATTAAACAAAGCGCTTCTAATGCGAGTACTAAATAACCTTTTTTGTTTCTTACATTGTATTATTTTTTCATTATCCCACGGAAGCTTGAAGCAGATACTTTTAGAGACAGAGATTAAAGAAATGTTTATGATAGAAGCCGAATGTTTTAGACACAATTTTTGACAAAGATATTTCTTTCACCTCAGAGGGTTTTGTGTAATAAAAGTTGAAGTTACAGAAGGGATAGTTGCTGGAACCCACATACATACTTAGAAGAATTCTATTAAATAATTAATTTGATATAAAGTGCCTCGCTATTGATGCTGAAGATACTCGATACACGCCTGTAGTTTTTTTGGTTTTGAGATATATATTTTAGTTTTTTTAGTGGCATGGAACAATATTGGAAGGATGAAGGAAATATCAATACAGTTCCACGTATCTGAACTCCTCTTATCTCCAAGAATTGGATTAAAATGGAATGAAATAAATAAATAAATTTCAAATTTATTTCTTTACTTTTACTTCATATCGTTCAGTTTTAAAAGTTGGTAAGAGATTAATTTGGCTGTTACTCAGTACAATCTATTATTACTTTCACCAACCAGTATCTAAGTACAAACTATTATTACTTCCACCAATCAGTTCTCTCCCTCTCTTATATGCTCTCTCTCTCTCTCTCTTTCTTTTATGTTTAATTTAGAATCTTAACTTTGTATTGTAATTTAGTTTATATGTTTATTGTCCTGAAGAAGGTTGAGTTCAACCGAAACCGGTCGACGAATATAAATAAAAATAAAGTGGTTTTTAAACAAAGTACTTGTTTCATTCTATATTATTATCTCTTTATTATTACAAACTATTATTACAGGTCAACCTGATAATGATGCCTCCATTAGAATACACACATGTTTGAAATCCGATGATTGTTGTCAGTGTCCCTATATTGAGCGCACTACACATATGAAGTACCTCGGCCTCACCATTGGTCCATATCTCAAATGGAATCTTTCACACTCAAATAATTGTAAACAAAATAAGAAAAAACATGCAATTTTTCCGAACTATACGAAACTTTCTGGACTTACAACACTTGAAAATGATTTATTTTGCAGTCTGTCAATCTATTATCGAATATGGTATTATAGCACGGAGAGGTGGCACTGCATCTGCACTAGACCCAATCATAAAGGCACAGAAAACAATCATAAAATTAATCCGTAGGCTTCCTCTAATTACCTACCCAAACTCAATCTTTAATATTATAAATGTGTTTGATGTTCGGCAGATATATGCAAAAATACTTCTCACTCATCTATAATAATATGAAAAAGATTAAATACTCGATTAAATACTCGTTTAAATAACAAAGTCTTACTAAAAATTCCCATAATGCATACTACTTTTGGCCAACGAAGCTTCAGATACCTTGCAACAAGACTTTACAACATTCTTCCAGAGTTAATAAAAAAATGTGAAACAAAAAAAAAAATCTAAGAAAATATAAAAATTTGGATTAAAAGTAATGATACAGCCTTTACCGGTATATTCACGCGAATCCGAAATTACTAATGATACCAATGCATTGGTTGGTATTATTCGAACTTAATATTAATGCAACCATTATATTTTAATACAAGTGTAGGTATGTTAATAAGTATTATAAATTGACTTAGAAAATAACTGCCTTAACACAGGCTATCCTAGTGAGGCGGATCATGGATAACCTAAATTTATAACTATTTTCTAATCTTCAAGTACCTACTGTTCATAATTATATTATTTTCTCTTGTTAACCTTTTATACCCTTAACTTATAAACCACTGTTAACAATAACACTAAATACATATGTACCTTTTAGTTATAATCTTGCAAAGTTTCATTCAATATTATTATTATTATTAGCTTCACTTTCCATCTTTTTTTTCTTTCTAAACATTTGAGTGGGGTATGCATACGAAAAAAAAATTAGTAAAAAGTTTTTTCCTATCCATATAAAGCTAAAAGTTTCAAGTTCCATAAATAGCTAATGATTGGAAATATCTTCCGAGCTGAAAATTACTGTGTTGTATTAGAAATTACAGTCAATAAAGATGTTTAAATTTCATGACACTAAAACTAATTTCGGCAGTTTTTGTTGCTTTAAAACAAAGATTAACAAAATTTTAAAGAGATTTAAAAAATATATTGAAAATACATCATTATTATGTATTTTGTACTCGCAGTAATGTGTTAAACCGATTATTCCAAGGGTGACCATTATATTGAGCGCAAAGGTCAATCTTGTGTGCTATTAAATACTTTAATCCATTTAGCTAAAATGACCGTGAACAAAGATCGTAAACATCGGGTTTTGTTAGCCGAAATGACCCACGAAAACCAACGTTTATCATGTTACAGTAGAACGATTATCACATCTGCTTTGTAATGTAATAACATAACTGTCCTATAACTTCGCGTGATGTTTTCGACTAGACTTGATTTCTCATTAAACAAATCTGTGCTAAACTAGATTGATTACTCGACTACTGAATAGAGTTATTCTTCATAGTCAAATTTTTATGTTTTAGTTACTTAAGACTTTTTTGTTATAAAACTCAAAATGACAAACATTCTTGGTTGACAAAAAACTATTTAATATTTGAATTCATTTTACTTTGATCATGATAATCGGAAAATGTTGCTTTTTCAATGATTGGAGACTTTCAGAGGATTGTATCCACAAAATCTGAGAACCCGATGCATGTGTCCACTTCGCTACTAACATATATCCAAAATACGTAATCGTGAAAAAAGCTAAATTGCATTCATTCTACCTTTCAATAATACAGTATTTACGATGGGTTGTTTAAAAAAAAATTAAAAATTCATAAAATATTCGAATTTAATTTTCACGTTCTGTGAAAGTTCTATTCAAGTTATGTGATTAGTTAATGATATAATAACAGTACTTTAATAGAACTAAACACAGAACGTGAACTATAACTTAAAATATTAAATTTGACGAATTGTTCAAATTTTTTGAAACAAGTCCTTAATGAGAGACTCGTATTGTAAAAACCATATTTAAACTTCTATTCATTAAAAAGCTAAAATAGCTCATTATTTTTGGCTTTATTTTTAAAGCTATTTTAAACATATTTCGATTGCAAGGGCCTTCTAATAAATTGTTTTAAATTTTAAACAACACAACAACGATTAATATAATTTAAAATGATGTTTACGTGTTTAGTTGTGACATTGGGTAAGATGATCAACTATGACTTTTACTTTGACTACGGATTTTCTTTGCTTTCTCCTTGTCATGAATGTAAACATGGAAATTACGACATTTATATTATCGTGGAATAAATGAACTGTCAAATAATATCCTCTATGATTCTTGTACCTTTAAAGAAAAGTGACCGGTCACAAAGACCTGTCATCGATTGATAAATTAACATGGTCCTGGGTTGGACGTTCGCTCGTCACACCTCCTGTCAGTTGCAGTTATGTCTACGTTGTATGGCTATGTCGCTTTGTTTGATGTAGAACAGTGAGCTTTTGATCTACATGGGCTTCTGCGAAATATTTTGGTTGCCAAAGTTTTCCAAAAATATTTGCGTAATGATTTTCATATTTACTGCTTACCATCATAATGTCACTAATAAATTAAATTACATACACACAGACAAGTTAATTAAACATTTAACGAAATATTGAAGTCTCGTATACAGGGTATCCCAAAAATAATGCAAGATTTTAATTTGCCGCCATTTGTGCAATAAATTGATGGCAATCCTGAAATGAAACAAATTTGACAGCTGAGAGTTTTGACAGATAGAGCGTTACACGATACATACTGCCCGTGAAAGAATTCATTTACTGCATGAGGCATTTTCTGGTCGTGTACTCTCTCGTTTTGGTGATCAGAATTGCCCCCCTGTATCGTACGATTTAAACATAATAACACCATTAGATTTATTTTTATGTCATTTGAAGTCAAAGGTCTATTTCAATAAGCTCACAACCACCCGTCCATTACAGAAGGAAATTAAACACCGAATCAACGAAATTCAGCCACATTTATGCAGAATGGTCATGGAAAATTTCGACAAAAGAGTGCGTACGTGCCGATTCAATAAAAAAAGAACAATATAATGACTAAAAACTGTGTTTTTTTTTTATTCAAATCTTGCGTTGATTTTGGGATACCTATATTACGACCCAAATGTGGACAATGGGGTATTTTCGCAAACTATGAATGCCATTGAAAATGTGGAAGATTTAAAAAAAAAAGATTTTGATCATTGCACTAAAAAATTGTAATTAAAATAACCATTCGCAAATAATTATTAAAAACGATCTAAAACGGTTACTCTCCGAAACGGTTCCAACTGGCTAGAGCATCATTATGACTTTTACAACGTTATTCGCTGGTAGACGGCTGTCACCAACATTGGCCGGTGAGATCGGGTGCCATAATACCAACAAAAACAACCACGACCATATATCGTTTTGGCGGCAAATCGAAAATTGCACAATTTAATCGTTAAAGAAAATTTATTCGTTAACCAAAAAATTAATTCATATTACCTTCATTTTCATATTTTTTCTATAAATTTTTTAAATTAAATGGAGCAGAGAAGAGAAAGAGATGAAGAATTGAAAGTAGGTGCTTACCTTATTTCAAGCTACGTTTTGGAATCGTATTCATTGAACAGGGCGTCACTGAGACTAAGTTTTAAATTATACAATAATTACTTTTATTTGCTGACGATACATTTTTTAAACAAATATCAACATTCTGTAGGTTTAATCAAAACGAATTATTTTGCTTCAAGATGCCGCCCCATCCCTATGGTATAGTGGTGAAGGTACCTAGACGGTGCGAAAGTACCATTACGAAAATCTATATGAGGTCGTAACATACGGAAATGGGGCATGAACCATAACGCCGCGCTATAATTTAATATGTGCCGAGAGATTGTTCGCAGAATATTAACAATCTCAGCGATTTATCATTTAATGACCCGAGAAAAAACAACTTCAATAATAGTAATCAACAATTTAATATTATTTTTTAATTGGTTAACTTATTTTTATGCATAGCACAAAGGGTAAAAATTATTATAAGCAATAATTATCAGCCTGAAACACGAGATAAGCCGACGTAGCTCAGTGGAAGAGCAGTTTACCGGATATTAGAAGGACGCGGGTTCAAGTCCCGTCGGCGGCATTTATCTTTTCTCGGGAGATTTTTTCAATGTTGGTGATTGTTTCAGGCTAATAATTATTGCTTATAATAATTGACAATTTAATAACTTATTTTTTACACTAATGATAGAATAAGGAATATTCACAGAGGTGTCTATGAATATGAATTTGGGTTAGGGGAATGCGCAAATAGAATTTGGAAATAGCGTGAAATGATGAGAGGAACGAAAGGTGTTTTGTAATAATTAATGTTTGGCGGAAACATTTGTGTTATCGCCTAGAAGCAGATTTGTATAAGTAATAGCAGAGAAGACAAACTTACTGTGCAATATACATTTTTTTATTAATATTTCGTTTTAAGCCTCACGTAGAAAAAAAAAACACGTTGTTTAAATTGATAAAATTCTTAATTACTTAAATGAAAACTAATAACTTTATTTAATTAACAACAAATCACTTTATTTTAATTAAATAATCAATAATGCCACAAAGTTATTTTGCAAAGTTTGAAGAACTAATAACTTTGTTTAACACACTATTAAATATAAATTTAATTAGAAGTATTTTACAAATTTATTTCACAAAATAGTAACATAATAGAGACACATAAATGGCAAAAAGTGATTTTGAAAAGATTGAAGAAGTGATAAAATTCTTTTTTAAGATATTTACAATAATGGCGAAATTTCTGAATAATTTCCTTCTCAGTTTGATGTGTCGCAAAGATAGTGTAAAATCAGCGATTTTTTCATTACCACGTTAAGTTGTGATCTGGTCCGTCTGGAGCAAGTAGGACTATGGCATCCCCAATTAGGGGATGTTTTGTGTGGCTGAATGGTGAGAGGAAGGAGAAAGGGAAGAAGAATGTGTACATAATTGTACACATTCTTCTTACCAGTTGGTGACCAGTTTTGAATAACCTGATAATTCAGGTTATTCAAAACTGGTCACCAAATACGGCTACAGATATTTCAAGCAACGCGACGCTTCAATTCTGAATGGTGGTCTTTTACCAGACCTTTTACTAAAGACATCTTCCACTCTGCAGAATGAAGAATATAATTTTTTTCATACAGACAATAAAAAAAAATTACCTGAAAAATAACTTCAAACGTTGGAATTTTGGAAAAAGTTGTTTATCTTTTCTGCTTCTACTGTCATATTGTATAATCTCCTCCCTAAACTTGTGCACTTTACCCTTAATTGTAATTTTATTGTGTACTTTCATTTTATAAAGTTTTTGTAATATTTCCTTTTTGTTGCATACATATAATAATCAATTTTAACTATATTTTTTTAAGTAAAAAAGTTTCTAAACATTTCAATGAATTAAGAACAATGTGTTTATGGAGTCGTTAGTTATAAATCCTTATTGTAAGCTATCAGTTTAGTCTTAGTGATAAGTTATAGGTTAAATAGAAGATATTATTTTTTATTTATTAAGTCAGGTACGCCTCAGACGTCTTACATATGAATGGTAATGTTATATTATCGTAAAAACAAGCTTATGGATCCGAGTGGTTAACCTGCACCGATTTTTTTGCGAAAACGGAGCTATACAAAAATCCAAACATTATTATAGATATAGAACCCTCATTAATCAGTAATTATAAAACCCAAGGTCTCTGGGAATGAGGAATGTGGGAAGTAACGGCACAACAACAGATCTTCATCCAACAAGAGAGCAATTACGAAATGCTAATGATTCCCACCGCAAAACTCTCAAATACTACGTCGAGGTGTATTAAAATGGAGGCTGAAAATAATTATGCTGGTTCGGAACTCATTTAGCAGAAACTTCAACTTTCCGCAGACTTTAAATGTAGGCCAACCTCTCCCTGTGTAAATTAAACGCTTTTGCGCTATGACATAGTAAATAGAGCTTTCGATCAGTAAATATTTAAAGATATCAAACCGTTTTACAACTTTAATGACTGTTTTAATAATGTTTACGGGAAGTGAACAGTAAGTGGGGACCTCAAAGAGTGGGAACTTGTTGATTTAAAATTATTAGCGATACACGAAATGAGTTAAATTACTAACAACAATGTTAAACAGCTTTGGAAAGTGCAGATCCCTCGACATATAATCTGCCGGTCTCTGTGTTTCCTCCCTCCCACAACATGGGTTCTTCAAGACCCATGTTCATTCCTTCCTCACACAGTATATTTAGATATGACATATGCCCTGAGAGAAATTATTGGAGGGAATGTAAAAAAAATATATAAATCTCTATTGTTCTCTCCAGAGATATTCGTCATTATTGTAAGTATTGGGACTAGTATTTTCCAGTACTTTAGAATGCTAATTTAAAGTCTTTGGTTTCTTTTTATCACAATGTCTGTTTATTGAAGTATCGTAATTTATAATTGCGCTTTGAAGGACTAACAAGCTAGGTTTTTGTTTTTTTTTTTAAAGAAAGACATATTTTAATATTCCCGAGTTACGAATAACCCGACAATATTTGAAAATCTCCTACTACCTCAACAGTAGGCGGAAACTGTTGCTTGTGTCGTGATAGAGAACTTAGCCAGTAACGCGATGTCCACGCGGGGTCAGAAGAAAATTGCCATTTGCAAGAAAACTGATAACGCCAGGTTATATGAATCCTAGGCTCCAGGCAGGCTACTGAATTGAGTGTTCAAGAAATAATGTTTGAAAATGTTTGATCAATTTCACCAGAAATAAGGAAAAATTCAACACTTAATTTAGGCATACGGTCACGCCCACACTTCACTTCTAGTGGTTTGTTTCTTCGGCGTTTTTAAATTATTTCCATTATTAGCTCGGTTTGTATTTCTGCGCTCATACCAAACTTGTTGATTCAGTCAATTTTGAATTCCTTAGGGAAACCTTGTAACAATAAACATTTATGTGTTAACTAATGCATTAATAATACTTATAATAACGGGTCCCCATAGAGTCGAACAAAGCCGAAACAACAAAATGGCAGATTTCAAGGGTGATATTATCTAAAAGCGGTAAGATTCTGTTAACAACAAACAAACGTCATTTATTTGACAATTTTTTCATGTGCGATGCGTAAAATTATTCAAGTTAATGAACATTTTACTATCTAAATTGGAACTGAAAAGTATAAATCAAAACTGGCAAGCGATAAACTGGGCACCAACATTATTGTATTAATTAATTAATAAACTTTATTCGGAATGTGTATCTCTTTAGTTGTTAAAATGTTTGGCAGATTCGCTTCTGAATAAATGGACATGAACTGCGACACGTGGACATTCTTTAGTGGACCCTTCATATAGCTATTTCATTCGTACGTACTTATTGGCTATTTTCATAAGCGGTGCTACATTTTTTGTTCGATTCGAATAAAAATAACTTGTCACGTATTTTTAGTATGTCATTGGATAGATGTCTTAATTTTTCAAGTTTACCAATATACAAAAGGTATATATTTCTTCTTTTTAATTGAAGGGCAAATATTTTTTTAAATTTTAAAGTATTCGGCTTCATAAATCCTAAATAAATTTTGATATCTCTCGACTTTTCATGGGTCTGCGCTAGTTAAAACCATAAATTCCGTAGTCATCATAATGGTATGCGATTAATTTTTATTTTATAGCATATTTGCATTAAATACACATCATGTTTTATAATGTAAATAAAGTTTCACGTATCACATTTATATGCGCACTTCTCTTCCATTAAAAGCATTTGCTTGTAGATGGATTACTGTGATTTAAAAAATATAGCATAAAATATAAAACACACATCCGGAAATATGTTATTTTTAAATCGTGTTCTAGAAGTATCGACTCTTTTCTAAAAAAAAAAAAAATGATTTCGAATGATTGTTATTTTATCTAGTAATGTTAGTTTTAAATTTTGAAAAAATATGTTTATTTTTATTATATTAGGTCTATACCATTGGTCGTTGGCAGATTTGTTAAATGTTCAAACAAAATATTATAATATCATTTTCAAATCATATTTATTTTTATTTTTATTTATTTATTTTGTTATAAAAGTACATTCACAGTTTAGGGAGCTTTAACTGTTCAACTAGGAAGGTCTCCCGTTCTAGGACAGTCAAATTGCCAGGTTTCGTTTATATTAGTTAGTTAGGTACACTATCATTCATATATGTAGTATTAAGTAAAGTAAACATTCACAATTTCATAATATATGACACAGTAGGATAGTAGTAGTAGACTAGGTTCCAGAATCAAGCATCGAATACACAAGAAAACAGTATTTTCGAAGTGATTATACAAGAAAAAAAAGAGAAGGATAAGAAAATAAAAATTTGGTAGACAAAAAGATATCATGCAGTAAAATAAATAAATCAATTATCTAGGAAAGGTAAGTTTTTAAGGAAAGCTTCTTTTCCGATTTTTAATTGTAGTTCAAATAGAATTTTATTATTTAAAAAAATCCATGCACGTGTTTTGTGACAATATTATGTCTTATTTATTTACGGTCTTACAAACTAATATATTTCAGTTTTTATACTAGTTTATTTTGCTTAGACATAAATTAAAAATTATAAATACTTATGTTTAAAAAAATAATTACAAAAAGTAAAAAACTTTTATTATTTTATCATCACGCGTTTGAACATGTTTATTGGTAACTGGAATATATTTTGAAGGTATACAGGGTGTTAAGGGACGTACTTGAGTTACTTTAACCAGTGATTCCTGACATTATTTGGAGTAAAAAATGTTAACGAAATTTTGGTCTCCGGTGACTTTTTTTGGTAACTTTTTTTTTTCAATTTTTTTTTCTTCAAAATCAAACCAATTTTTTTTTCTTCCACATGTCATCAATGGTCACTCTGCCCAGTAGCTGACCCACCACCTACCCCGCCTCCAACTATCCAACACCTACCATATTTTTTGTTTTTGTAAAAAAAAAAAAAAAATCAAAAATGTCACCGGAGACCAAAATTTTTATTTGCATTTTTTACTCTATATAATGTCAGGAATCAATGGTTAAAGTAACTCAAGTACGTCCCTTAACACCCTGTATATTAAAGCAATTTTTATGAAATAAAAACGATTTTGAGTTATAAGTTTAAAATGTTGGTACGGAAAAAAAACAATCTTTCTCGTTGCAACCGCCCTACACATTTCCAAGGTTACGATCGCAAGACCATCTTTCAGCGAAATTTGAATTCTCGACCACTGGTGAATGGGCCTTAAGTTATTATCACACAAACATAAAATTTATAAGAACACCTCAGTATGTATATGCATTAATTGAGATTACTCATTATTAACATTAACTAAAAAGTGCTGAACTAATAATTAGTTCATTTAATTATTTTACTACGAATGTGTCAATATTTCTATCGAAAATATCAGCGTCATCTAGTTTTAGTTTATTGCCCAATCTGTGTATTCTCACCATATCGCCAACAGAATTGAACACAAAGTTATTATTGTGAAATAATATATTCCATCTGGTATGTTTTGGAGGTATAAGGACCACAAATTTATAGCGCCAGGGCAGATAAATCTTGAATTAACAATTTTAAAGATAAAAATGGAGATCAAATATTTTTCGCCTTTCAGATAATTTCGATAAATATATGACTTCGTAAATTTAAATAATTTGTATTATTTATAGGAATACTAATTTTGATAATTAAAAAAGGATTATTTTGAATTTTATTCATTTGAAAGCGATGAGAGTTATTATTATATTCTTCCCGACTTATAACCAGAGATTTGTTTAATAATTTTATGGTTTTTAGGTTAATAAAGTCTTTTGTTTTTATTTTATTAAAAAAATAAAATATTTTACCTAATGAATGTGGTATAGAGAGATTTAAATTTAGCGAAGGAAACCAAAATAATTAATTTATAATACGTGAAACAGAAATATATATGTTACAGAAGATATTCTAACTACGAAACTAAACTTACAGTCCTCACTAAACTTATAGTTAAAATATTGGAACACGGGTCTATCATAATCATATGCTTGTCTTAAACCTAGCTGCTCCCGTCTGGAGCCAGTGAGCCTATGGCATCCCCAATTGGGGTATTTTGTGAGGCTGAAGGTAGTGGGGATAGGGGGGAAATGTGGGAGAGAAAGGTGGGGCAGTACCTGGCTATTCAGATCTGTCACCAAACATGGCTTAAGCCATTTCAAGCAATGTTTCAATTCTGAATTGTAGTCTTCGATCAGGGCGATACTGAGAGTATCTTCCACTGTGGAACGTGTCGTGGGTATACTGAATATTATTTTTAAATCAAATAAATTGTGAAAAAATACAAATTAATCAAACTAAATTTATTTGCGCACGCCGGGATTCGAACTAGCGACATTCGGATTGTGAGTCAAGAGCCTTACCCCTCGCCCACGGAGGCCGTCTCTTGGTATAGATATTTTAGTCTAAAAGTGTCGCCACTATTGATCCTTGTAGCCACGCAAATTTCATCGCCTAGAAAAGGCTCTAGGATTTTCTCCCCTATTATTATGATCGTGGTTAAAGTAAGGGGAAAATATTACAGCAATTTTACGCGTTCACGAAAATGTTCAAAAAAATTCAGATTATTGCGTAGGCGCGTTTGCGTCGGAGCCTGGGGCGATAAAATTATATCTGTTTTAAACTTATCCAAGTTTAATAATACCTTATCAAATATTGCATTTATTTCAATAACATTAAAAATATAATTTGATAATTCTAATTCAATAGTGGTTTAAACAATGTTTATTTTTTTCCCTTCTTCAAACACAACAAACTTATGTTAAGTTTTTCTGATTATTTATAGTATTTAAATTCTTCTTTACACTCATTATAATTTCTAAATTTGATGATTCTCTGTTAAATTCTTACCCATTGTAAAACCCCTGTCTCTTACTCCCCACCGTATTTTTATCCAAAATGCTCGAAAGCATGCTCTTGTACGTAACGACCATGCGAATGACGTATTGAATGTAGAAGACACTTCACCCCACAGTTAAATTTGGCAACCTCCTTTGGCCTGGAGCCCCGAAATACCTGAAAAAACCCTCGACTCTACGCAGAAACGGGCGGTCCGTTTGGTTGATTCTCCTAACTTAACGAACTGATTGCAATCTTTAGAGCACAGGCATTGGGTCAGAATGTTGTCCTTGTTCTACCGGTATTTCAGTGGAAGATGCTCCGAGGAACTAGCTTCATTGATCCTTTCGGCACCGGTACATATTCGGAAAACAGGCCAAACGCGCGCCCAACATATATGTACCTGAAAACTTCGACTCATTCTTGCGTTCACTCGCACGCCTGTGTGTGTGTCCCTTCTTACAAAATGGGTCTTTTCAAGTCTGATTTTCATTCCTTTCTCTCCTTAAAAGACCCTCTAAACAGCATCTCAGATGACATAGGCCCCGAGGAAAATTATTCTAATAGTAAAAAAAATACGGCAATAAGCAAGGATAGCAGTGTAGGTAGGTGTATATGAACGTGCAAGTTTGCCCAGTATTCCTTCGTCATCACCTTTCATACGATATAATACGCTATATAAATTGCAGTATCTTGGCTAATACTCCAATATCACAGTGAAATCATAAAATGTCAACTCACTGATGGCAAGGACATTAAAATTAAAACATGGGAATTCTATTCGCCCACGGGAAATAACTTTAGCTAAACAATTCCAAATTCGCATGAGCTTTCCGGAAATTTGTCTTCTTCACACAGAAGTTGAAAATTGAAAAATCAACACAGAGTAAATGTATCATTTTATATAAATTCAGTGGTTGGCGTTGACAGATGCCTCGGCTTAGCACAGCATCTCTTCTCTGCGGCTCAGAGGGTACGACATCCCCCAGTAATACGAGGCCATTAAACGTGAAAAATAGACAACATAACAGTATGAATATGAATTTGGTTATTACATTTACATATTTATCAGCGGGAAACATTGGCGCTACGAAGGTGAACTGTGTGTACCTATCTTTATAATGTTCTATAAAAATAACAACAGCGCTCCGTGGAGGTGTTTTAATATTTTTAATGTTTTAATATTTCAGAGTACCTACTTTGTTTTTAAGATCAAAGCGTTTCTATGATAACTTTTTTAGTTTTTCATTTATTTTATCACGATCATAGACGACCATTTGACTGCCTCCGTGGTCCAGGCGTAAGATTCGCGGGTTGAAATCCTGGCGTGCACAAATAAATTTTATTTCAATAATTGGTGTTATTTTTCAATCTTCTTGCGCGAAGGTTTTTATATATAATGATAGGCCCTGGCGATATGAAAATAGTATAAATATAATTTTGGGTGTTTTATCTATTTTAGCGGCAGTGAGGGAAGGAAGGTGGGGGAGGGTATTGAAGGAGGTCTGGTTTCTGGGGAAGGGTGATGAGAGAGGGGTAATGGTAGAAGGGGAACGAGTGAGGGGATGGGGAGGGAGAATTTTTTTATTTACTTGAATAGCATTGCAACGCATTGGTACCAGCTAGTTGATTAATAAAAAAATAATACTCGTATGTAGTACATTTGCGGCACGTCCCACAGTGGAAGATACTCTCAATATCGCCCTGGTGTAAGACCACTATTCAAAATTGAAACGTTACTTGAAATGGCTTTAGTCGTGTTTTATGACCAGATCTAAATAGCCAGGCACTTCCTTAACTTTCGCTTTCCACCTACTTCCCCTCCCCACTACATTCAGCCTTAAAACTTACTCCAATAAGGGTGCCATAGTCTCACTAGCTCCAGACGGGAGCAGATGGGACTCTTATGCGGTATTCACATAAATATAACTCTTAATTAAGCCGTTGTAAAGAACTTAAAATATATATTGTACGTAGATTAACTATACTAATGCATCCAATAAATTGTTTTTAACGGATTAAAAGAGTTATTATAAAACCATATTAAAAAAATTTTGGTAAAAATAAGCATGACCTAAACGATTATTTAAGATTCCTTAAATACATTTTTAAGAGCATATTATATGAAATGTTTGGCGTTATCAGCATTCAAACAATCTTCATTCTATGGGAGTACTTCTAAATAACAACAGGTCCTTGATACAAACTGGTTGATTATGAGTTTACGTATTTACAATAATTATACTACAAGTCACACGACCCGTCTATACTAGCAGCTAATTGAATCTGAGCGGTAGGCTGGCGAGATCCACTCTCGACAGCCACCGCCTACCCGGGCATACCTGTCGGCAATCGATCGAAGCATTTCCCTGCTGACATCTGTCAGTATCTTCTCTCTTAAGCTCTTTCAATTTTAAAAGCCCCGAAGAAGGGTGATAATCAATAAATAAATAAATACATTACAAATATGTAACTGAAAAAGTAAGTTTGAATTTAAAAAGATGTCTAGCGAATTGTGTTTTGTGGAGAAAAAATGTTTCTTTTAACATTAATTTTCGGTGTAAATACAAACAAACAAAAAAGAATTTAGAAATCTTTCAATTATTGTACCAGGATAAAAGAATACAAAACGATTTTCTCTTTTCTCATCTTATTTAGCTTTCTTGTATCATCTCAAATTAATATTCCGATTCATGCTTTCGTTCTCTTAGAAACAAAGGAATATTTTGCTTCTAACAATACAAATCTATTTATTTTAGCTTTGGTACAATATATTATAATGCATGGGAACAGTTTCCGAGAAATGATAACATAATTCAGTATTTATATGTAAATTTTAACATAAATCATAACATTTTATTATTTATTTTAACGTAAAGCTTGTCATAGTAATAGCTAGTACCTACTTTAAAAAAAAAACAAGATGTTAGAAAGCGTTTTATCCACTCGAAATATCTGATATATCGGCTTTAATGAGAGCAAAGTTTCGGATCACAATTTGAAAAAATATTATGAAATTTTGGGTATTTTTCGTTAATTTCATTATTTGGTGACAACAACGTTTTGCAGTAATTTCAGTTAGAAAAAACATACGGTGAGCAATTTTTAAACTTTTTGGTCTGCAGGTGTTTACAAAATTTGTGCAAACACCTTTCATAAACATTTTTTAGTTTTACGATACTTTAAAAAATACAACATTTTTTTAGATATTATTGTAAAGCGGACATATTTTTAACCTCTGACAAAATATACTTGAGCCCGAGGGTTTAAAACTGATTAAAAAAGAGTAAACATGAGTAATAAAAATTAAATTAACAAGGGAGATTATTTCGTTAACAGCTTTTTCGTACGCTTTACGTGATGATATTCAATCATTCTATTTGTGATAAAAAAATACACGATAAAAAAAATAATTGGATAATTTGTAGAACGTCGTTTTTTTGTGAAAAATCACCTCAAAAGCGATTGAAAATTTTACTAAAGCAATAGAAATGCTCCTTAAGCGTTACTTTTACATGTGGTTAAGAGAGCTGAGTTACGGGAGCTGAATTTCATTACAGTTAGGTCATCTGTTCAATAAAATGTGTCCGTGAAATAAATAATATCAAGATATGAAAGGAAGATATTAGAACACTTTGTTATTTACTATAAATAGATGAAATTTTCTTAAACGAGAACAGCAACAAAAATTACACATGCACCTGAAGTGTAACCGTGTTATAAAATTCCAGCATTCTCGAAAAATATATTACAACATGCCATTGTTTTAACTAGTCTAACTTTTTCAGCTTTTCTGCGATGTTATGTTAAATTATATGAATTTATTTTGCCAAAATAGCTCCTATTATATAAACGCCATAATGCGGCTTGCGGAAAGAGCGTTGGGAAAATATAATACGTTGGTGAAGATCGACGACGTATCTAACGTTAAACGTGGCGCCAGCTCCGACGTTAACCACGTACTTTCAATTTCCTCTCCCCCGTAACGTAAATGTAATACCAGTCCTGTACTATCACAATACAACAAATCCGAAAAGCTACTTGCTTAGAGGAAAGTGGGAAAAATCTTCATGCAGTATTTTCATTTATTTTAATATAAGCTGTTCTATTTTTTTATTATTCTTTAGCTTGTAAGCAAAAGCAAAATTATAATTCAAATAGGTAGCACGGACCTCTTTAAAATGATTTTCCTGTGCGCATAATCAAATACCCTAAAAATATTTTCAACTTCATTTCCATTCTAATGGCAGTATGCTGCACTAGCGCCTCCTAGCGGGGCGAGTTGTGCCACTTTTTTTACATTAGCTCCACAAAGGAAGCCCTGAGGAAAAATATTCTCCACAAGGCCTACGTCATCTTTGGGGATGCTGTGTGAAGGGTATTTTTAGGGAAGGAGGAGAGGAAGTTCAGGTAAGGAAAAAGGTATGAGGGGTGGGTCCATCCCTCCCACTGCGGTAAGGCGATGTTCCGAGAGAGTTTTGCTGGTTAGATTAGAATATCTCCCTCAATCAATCTCTCTCGATCCGGCCTACAACACAGTTGGTGGGCAGATGCATCCGCTGCCAAAATCCGGACAAACCTAACCCTATAAACCCAGGCATCCCTGCTAAATCACCAAACGTAGCGAACCACTTGGGGTGATATATGGCAGAGGTGTTTGTTATCCAATAAAAGGTTCCCGGGGCGGTGGTACCCATACCCGCTTCCCAAATTGACCTTAAAATACCCTGTAACATTAATAATAGTTTATACTTCTGACATTTCCCATAAATTCTGATGGCAGTACGCTACACTAGCGCCTCATAGCGGCGTGAGTTGTGCCACTTGGTTTTCTTTTTATTTTTTGGGTAATCTTAAAATTCGTGACCCAGGCGTCGCGTTGCGTCGATTGCAATTAACTGGCTATGTCCTCCATCACGACACAAGCAACATTTTCCGCTTACTGCCATAGTCGTAGAAGATTTTCTAATGATTGTAAGTTTATTCGTAACTAGGAAATTATCGTATTTCTTTTAAAAATATATTAACCTTTATCTTTATATTGTATACTAGCTGGGTTACCCGGCTTCGCTCAGGACAATAAGATAGTTTTCTGGAATGTTGCACAATGATGTTCCCGATTCCCTATTCCTGATCATTCCACGACATACTCCGCCACTCCTTCCACAACTTTCTACAGCTCTATGGAACCTTCTAGAACTTTCCGGAAGACTGTTCTAGAAATTTCAAGAGGGCGAAACTTTTAGCCCTTATATCTTTAAAAGCAGGCCCTTTAGGTAAAAACGGATACCCTTATTCCCTAGGGGGATAGAGATCTACCACACCATATAACTCCCTTGATCGAACCGGGACTCGTTTCTGATTTTTTGCGAGCTGCACGTTTTTTTGGACTTTCTTTTATAATATATGCCATATTCAAATAAATAAAATGTTACTCCTTACATGTCTTTTCCCGTGCGTTCCCCTCCAGCGTTCCACTTCCACCTTCCCCACCACCGCTTTCCCGCTCCCCCGTCCGGCCAACCCCCCTGGCACTGCATTTCTTGACTCCTCTCCCGCCCGGCCCGTAGCCGAATAAAGGTATTGAAGCTGTCTTGAATATGAAGTAATTTATTTTGATAAGGATTAAAACCAAGATACAAATAAAGAGCCTTTTCAAGAGGCGACATTTAAATTAAATTTTTAAAATAAAAGAATACTTTTTGTGGCATAACCATAATAGTTAGACATGTGCTGTCGCGACCTTTTTTGTAAATAATGATGTGTTCTATAAAGTCGTACTACATTATTTTATTCTATCATCAATAGTTTTCGCAGCGCACGCGATTTAAAGAATATTTTAGGTAATTTTTTTACACCCTGGGTTACATTATTGAAGTTTTAGTAAGGATGCCTATTTTAAAAAATATATATAATATAGCCTATGTCACCCAGGGATAGTGTAGCTTCCCAACAGCGAAATAATTTTTCAAATCGGTTCAGTAGTTTCGGAGCCTATTCGATGCAAAAAAACACACAAACAAACAAACAAACAAATATTACCTCTTTATATAGTGTAGTTATATAGTGTAGTAGATTTGTGCACACTTAACCCTGACTGAACAGTTTTTGGTTTCTAAAATATTTAATTTAAAAATACCGTAACATCGTGATTAGACAGATACAACCCATATAACTTCATTTGGCGTTGTGCAATTCAACGTTTGTTAGATTTGGATTCGATTTGGAGAGTAGTAAGAATAATTAATTTAATGAAAAGTTTACATTAAATAAACGATTTTTAGGAAATAATATCTTCAAGCAAGTCCTTTCTGTACCTATTTATAAAACGATTTCAAAATGGCATTAATATGGCGTTGTCAATGGCTTAACACTTGTTTTTCGGAATATTTTTTTTATTCAATAGTTTTTAAATCTTAAACAACTTGATGCGTGTTTTTTGTTGAGGTGGAAAATTGAAACATGCGCATCTCATAATGCGAGGTGACAATAGTAACGGTGGCAGATTTTTTTTTTAAACTCCATGGTTCAAAGAAGACAATTTTTTTTAAATAAGCTTTACTCTCTGACTTCAAACGAAATATTGACTTAAAAATTATGGAACAACCCGCTTTATTGAACTCTGTGTTTTTCTTTGATGGTTGGATAATTCAAACTTAGTCTGTGAAAAGTGGTTGGGATGCAGGCGAATTTTCGAGTTGATGTTTTATATTGTCTTGAAAAAAACTTTCACATTTCACGATGCCAGATTATATAAATGCGTTAAAATTTGAATCGCGAAAAAATGAATTTTCGAATTTCTATCTAAATTTAAATACTTCTTTTAAAACACTCTTCAAGTTTTTAAGCTCTAAAAAAAGGATGTTTTTTAAGATAATTTTCATTCACCAGACTACTTAAAAAGGTAATTATATGATATTCACTCGAAAGAAAAAAATCGCAATGTTTACTTAGAAAATTATAAAAAAACACATGTGGCACTGTTATTTAACATTTCATAGTTATTAAAATCCACAGTATTTCTTTAAGACATTTTCGGTCTATTTTAAATAAATTGGGTATTATTCAATATTATCACAACAGTCGCCTACGCATATTAAATACAATCTATTATTTAAACATAAGTGCAATTCCTCTCATTTTTGTATTAATATATCTGCCTTTCAAATTGCCTTCTGTAATCTTTTTCTCCTTTTCGAACCATAAGAATTTTTCTCAAATAAATAGATGAATTTTACGGGGATTTTCATCGTATCCATAAGGTTTCTCCAGGACCTCATTAATCTATAATTAATATTATTCTTCCTTAGTCTTCTGGGGGTAACCTTTGACAGCTGACTTAACTCTGCGATTTAATAATGTTTTTTTTTCAAAATTGAATAAAAAGACCCCTGTAAATTTTTTAAAAATATTTCAACTTAAAATTGTACAGATTTTTTGGCATTGAATAAAAAATTACAAAAGGAATTTTATGAATTTTAAAAAGGCTTTAAAATATTCTTCCTCTTTCAAAATCGTTAATGTAATTGTTTAAGATGTTTCAAAAGTCGTTCCAGGAAAAGTTTTAATAATTTATTTTGTTTATTCGGGTCACTTAGCGTATTTTTTGAATCTGCTTCAAAACACACCGTTTGATGGAGCAGTATTTCCAAGAACAAAACAGTTTTATGAAGGCAGGTATAATTGGGCACGAATAATAATTAATTTCGTCCAAATAGAACAAAATTATTTTCAACTTTTTATTGTGTTTTTATCTCTACTTGGACAATTAGTTTTCATGTAAAATGACAAGTGAAAGTAATATAAACATGTTCAAAATATTTATACTTAAATTAGGTAAACCGGGTTAATTACTACAACTGGTAACTCTAAAATCAGCAGAAAGGAAATTGAATTATAAGACGGTAATCAATCTGATAAATCGGTTGTTGTATATTTTGGTTGTAGATCGATGTGTTGGAATACGTAATACTTATATTTTGGGAATAAGGAAATAGCAAATCATTTTTTTAATGTGTTTATTTACAAAAATGGAAAGACTTACCTAGTTGTTACAAAACGTAACGAAATCGACTTAAGCAATTCCACATTTTTTTAGTGCTACGACTAACTAAGTCTCGTTGCCTAATTGAAACATGGAAAAACACTTGTAACTAGAGTTTCCGAGTTATAGAATTAAACGGTATCATTTTTCGGAGATACCCACAGATACCCACAAAACACTTATTCAAATAACTTGATGATTTCAATTTGTCTGTTTGTAGCATTCATAGGCAATGAGGTAAACTTATGTTTTTAGTGTGTAACTCAAAAACGCTGATTGCTTAGTTGATTTCGGAGTTTTACCTAGTTGAATTACCCCACGATATAAAACATGGTTGTAAAGTGTAAAGTAATCAGAAACTGTATACAAACTAGGGAGGCGGTATAGGTACCGCCGCCCCGGGATCCATTTATTGTATAACCAACACCCTGCCAAATGGTTCGCTACGTTTGGTAACTTAGCAGAGGTGCCCTGGTTCATGGCGTTTGTATCATTTGTTATTGAACATCAGGTTAAGAGTAGAAGTTGAAGCATATCATATAAAACATAAAATAAAACAGTATTTTTTCGAAATCGGATTATTTTCTTATTTTGCCAAAAATGTTCCAACTGTCCGGAAACGGTGACACTACGGTATTCCCATTTCAGGGTACGTTGTGAGACTAAAGAGAGTGGTAAAGGCAAGAAGATAGGGAAGAGGAAGGATGGAAAATACGAGCCAGTGAAACTACGGCATCCCCAATTGTGGTATGTTGTCATGCAGAAGTTAGGGGAGAAGAGGGTAGGAGGCAGGGAAGAAGAAGACTGCCTATTAAGATCTACTGATTCCTATTTCAATATTTCCCAAATCTTTTCTTTTGCGAATTAATAGCTTCGTCCAAACACTCTAAACGACGCACCTGAGCCGTTCCCAATCAGCAAATAAGTTAAGCATTACAAGGCACGAATGCAATATTATTATAGTCACAATAATTGATTTCAAACGCTTTACTCTGCCCTTTTGACAGCTTAATTATTAATTTGCTAGTTTGGAGTGTCTGGACGAAGCTGCTAAAAATCCTTCACCCTTAAAACTCAAAAAAGGAATAAATAAATTAACACAATATTGATTTTGTTTACTGATTCCAATTATAAGGTTTAAACTTAAGCTGACAGACTACAAAGCTAGCAAAGAACCCCTCTCCAAAAGCCACAAATCAATTATAATCAAAAATCAAATCTTTATAATACTACCAAACCTACCATTTAATCAAAAGCTGTAAAAAATAAATACCGCACCTAAGGGAGAAACGCTTCAAAGGAAAAAAAATATTTATTATTAACACCTCAGAATTCTCCCCCCATATTTCTTCATGGACTTAATCTGAAATAAGAATCTCAATTGTACGGGTGGCTATTGAATAAACAATCTTCGTATTACGGGACGATATTTTGTTAAAAGGGTTTCTTCAGTCATTTTCTTGGAAAATATTCCTTGCCTATTAATAGCTATTTTAAGATATAACTTTATTTGTGAACATTTTCTCAGCACTTAAATTTTATTTTAAATCGGTGAAACTTTGTCATATCTGATTTTACTTTACATTGTTATTGGAGTTAGTACCTGCCTACTTATCATGTCGATTTTGAAAAGCAAACATTTTTGTTGTTGTTGCTTAATAATAACTTTGTCATTCACTTAAAATATTTTCGTTTCGTAAAAATCTTTTTTTTATTAAATGAAAATAAATCATTTTGTAAAAACCACTACAATATAATCAATATCATACACATGTTTCGAAAACCAAGTTTTCTTCGTCAGGATAAGATTTTTTTTTAAAATTCATTTTCTTTGTCAGGAAAATTTTATTTTCATTTAAAAAAAATGTCACCACAAAGTATATTTGTAAACTTTGTTACTTCGTATTACGGTGCTCCAGATTTTATGTCCGGGTTGAATCTTTCCCAAATGAAAGACTAAACCCTTCCACACACTTTTCCACAAATGAATATCTAGTAAATTAACGCAATGTAAGTGCACTATATAAGAATAAAACAATACAAGAACAATACGTCAATCCACCAGAAACATAATGGGAAAATATTTCACCAACTCCAGATATTTTCATATCAGAGGGTTCGGCTCTGATGAAATCCTAACTGGTCCGATAAATCCTACTGATCCCTCAATATAAATATTTAAAAAATCTTTCGTAATCCTACATGTATTTAAAATAACCGACTTTTGCATTTTTATGTACAAATTTTTTTGACAAATCTAATACGCCTAAATTTTGAATGACAGAGCTAGGTATAATGCCAGTAGCCGAAATAACAAATGGTAATATTTTTATAGTCTGAGAATGCCAAATTCTTTTAATTTCATTTCCTAAATCTGTATATTTTCTTATTTTTTCAGAAACAGTTTTCTGAATATTACAAGAATTTGGAATAGCGACATCAATGATATAAGTTATTTTCTTAATTTTGTCATGTAAAACTATATCGGGTCTATTATGACTAATTGTTCTGTCTGTCAGAATAGTTTTATCATAATAAATTTTATAAAATTCATTTTCTAAAAATGAATTTGGTTCATATTCATAATATGGTACATTACGGCAGTCAATCAAGTTATGTTTAATTACCAAACTTTGGTGAATTATTTTTAAAACTTGATTGTGCCTAAATGTATACTCGGACGGCGCTAATACAGAACATCCCGTTATAATATGTTCTATAGTTTCCGGAAAAGCCAAACATTTTCTACATAAATCATCAATTTGATTTGCATCTTTGATGATATGCTTCCTATAATTTTTAGTATTAATGACTCTATCTTGTATGGCAAGCATAAAGCCTTCTATTTCTGCGCTCAACTCTCCAATACTCAACCATTTGTTTGACGAAAATTTGTCAACATATGTTTGGTTGAGATAATTGAAGTGTTTTGCGTGAAGAATTTTATTTGACCAGGAATCTAATAATTCCTGGTTGGTATTTATAAGAATGCTGGCATTCTCGTCGTATAAATTTAATGGTGAAATATTTCTATCTGCCTTGCAAATTATTTTGTGCATTTCTGAACTATCAGCTTTCCTATGGAAAAAAATTTCTTAGCATTTCTACCTGATTATGTTTTAAAGATGTTATTTTGACTATACCTCTACCTCCTAAATTTCTGGGTAAATTAATTCGTTCTACAGCTGAATTTGGATGATGGCAATGAAATTTTGTTAATGTAGTTCTAATTTATCGTTCTAAGCTATCTAAATCTGTATTAGACCATTTAATTATGCCAAATGAGTAAGTTAAAAGAGGTATTGCCCAAGTATTTATCGCCTTTACTAAATTTTCAGCAGATAGATTGCACTTCAAAATTTTTCTGATCCTAGTTTTAAATTTAATCCTAATATCATTTTTAATACTAGTATGATCTAATCTATTTGATTGCGGATATCCTAAATATTTATAAACCTCACCCCCTTTCATACTTTCAATTTTGAAATTTCTAAATATACCCTCGTCTCCATCTACAATTTAACCTTTCTCTATATGGATCGTTCTACATTTATCTAAACCAAAAGTCATTTTAATATCATCTGAAAAAATTTTAACTACTTTAATCATTTTCTCTAAATTTGGTTCAGAATTCGAATATAATTTTAAATCATCCATATAATTTTAAATCATCCAATATAATTTTAAATCATCCAATATAATTTTAAATCATCCAATATAATTTTAAATCATCCAATATAATTTTAAATCATCCAATATAATTTTATATTTTTGATATTACCATTTAATCACTTTTAACTATTTTTCATTTGATCTTAAGTGGTAATTTATTATCTTTTCACCTTATGGTAAACAGATAAATATAAAATGATCGGAAAAAATGTTTGAGCCGGTGGTAGTCTGACAGAAAAATGCGTCTAATCTGTGGGAATCAGACGCATTTGGTGGTTTCAGTCAATTACGAAACGCCGATAAACAGTCACTGTGATCTCAAGACCCTCTTTTAAAAATCAACTATTCCCAATACTAATAAATATCAAATGTCTCTGGAGAGGACATTTAAGACATATTACAGTCATTAGTATTCGTATTAAGATTTATTGCTTAGTTATTTATTACTAGTTGCTTATTTTAGATTAATTTGTTTTTTCGCATTTTTTTTATGCTTTAGGATTTGTTTTATTATACCTGATTGTTCATTTTTTCACAATGCGTATGAAAGTAAACTAGGAAAGTGATGTTTACAAAATGTAAGGTAAAAAACGATAACATTTTCGAGTTTGTTAACCTCCTTTGATAAACAAGCCAGGTTGAAATAATTTTGTGGGAATGGATGTAACGTTGATTAATTTCGCCAACTCTGTTCTACCAAAAACGTTCATCAAGCAAGAGGACATCACGCGATTACGGCTAACTGTTTCGGCACGTGCAAACCGTGCATGAGCTTTAATATCCACGTGGGATTAACCACGGGGCTAATTCAACAAATCTAATTTATTCCCCTATTTCGTGCAAATAGAAAGTGAAAAGATTTTTACGATAAGGGGCTTCAGTAGGTATTCGTAAAAATGAATGCAAACAAATAACAAATAATTTTATTTCAAAGCTCATTCTTGATACGGTTCAACGCATTACGGTTTACGCATTTACAAATTTTATACAAATTTAATAAGGCATCTTCGGAATCTCTAATAATTATTATAATTCATATCAATTTAAATAGATCTTCTTCTTAGTTAGTATATTTTTATACGCGAAAGTGTCGTTTTTGTAGTGAAGACTTCTTTAGCACCATTGTGATTTAAAACTCGATGAAACGAAAAAGCAACACTAAAAAGAGAAAAAACACATACATCTCTTAGATTTAGTCAGCGAGAGATGAGATAGAATAATCGGTCTCCTCTTTGTGCGGTGCTTCGTAACTTCCCCACTCTTGCATACTTTAGTTTTCTGAAGGTTTTACTTCTACCGGGTGTGAACTGCACACATATTTTTTATCGTGGTAAATCTAATTAGCGATTTTCATGTCATAATTTTATAGTTTTTTTTGTTAAATATAAACACCGCACAAGAATCACACATGCTCCCCTACTAACCTTATCCAGTGATACTGTGGCAACCACAATTGGGGCCTAATGTGAGATTAAGTTATGCGGGGTGATAGGAGACGGGAAAGAGGAAGGTGGGGAAGTAACTAATACGCTGTCAGATGTGGGCACCAAAAACGACTAAAGCCATTTCAAGTATCGATTATGATTGCTGGTCTTTTAAGACCAATTCTGAGAATATCTACCACTCTGAAACGCGCCGCAAGTAAATTATTTATTAAAGTTAATTGCGGAATAACACTATGTAATTGAAAATAATTTACTTGCGCCCGCCTGGATTCCGAGGAGCTTATTTCTTGACCACGGAGGCAATCCCTTTTACGTCACTCATTATATTTATAATTCAAAATGTATACTTAATACTTTGTATTTCTTATAGTTTAATCACTTGTGCTAATGTACAAAATAAGCTAATTTGTGAATTAACTTATGAAAATACCTTTAACGTTGCTACTTGGTTAAAGATATGTACTAAGCTACATATCTATTTCACACAAATTAATTGCTCTAATGTTAAATATTTTTGCTGACGTACTGAGAGAAGAACAATATAAAACCCTACAAAATTGATACCAGACCTAAAATCTACGTCTTCATCTTTATTATTTGATGAGAAAACATGAAAATCAAGTACATTCATAACACCCAGCAATGAAATAATGAGGAAGATTTCACTCCCTTATTAATAGCTGCAGATTTTACCTCGAGTTAATAATAATTGAACACAGCTATGCAAAAAGCAGGCAGTCCACAATTTTGGCAAAAATATCATACTGTGACTGAGTAAGGTCAATTATATGTTCTACTATAACCAGCGGGCCACTTTCATGCAAAAATTCATAGTAACCGCCTTCCGAAATATTTTTTGATCGCGAAAAACAACATGTAAAATTGTATAGAAACGCTCAAAACACGTTTAATGTGACCATTTCTCAAAACATACTTACCAAAAAACAGCCAATCAGCGGGTCAATTTCGGCAATATACCTAACATTGGAACAATGGTAAACAATTGATTGCAGAGCTTACAACTAATATGTATTCTACAGAAAATAACCAGCCATGCGATTCTGTATCTTTTGTGGATACGTAATCGACTGTCAAATTATTTGTGCGATTTCTATGGCTGTTTTCTCTATTTGCTTCTTTTATGGGTGACGTTGGCCGATTACTCAGATTTCAGGGATTTCAGGTGTCTCATATTTTAGTTTAGATCGTTTAAAACACGAATTACATTATTATTTATTCATTTAATCTTTAGACAAAAGTGATTTAATCTTGGTTTGACTTTTTTGTGGGAGACTGCTTTCTGCATAACTACGTCCAATTTATCCTCGCATTTACCCCATATTAAAACAAAACTTCATTGATTCGTCTATAGTGCTCTTTATACTACATCATCCCCCAGTAAATCTTCCCAAGAAAAGAAAAACACCCCCCCGCCAATGAGCCTCCCCCTCTTATTTCCCCGATCGGACGAAAAACTTCCGCCCCAACGTTTCACAAACTTTTCTCTTTCACCAAAGGGGCCTTTGTTTTACTTTCAGAACTACTACTTGCATAATATCTTGGATTGCGATTTATTTTATGGACTTCAGATAAATGTCTAAAATGAGATTTATTAATATTGCAGGAGAATTAATATAATACCCTGTTATATAAACCCTTTGTGTTAGATAGATTACGGTACGCTGTGAGAATAACGTATATATTGTACACCGTTACCTTTTTATTATCTGTGTCTTGTTCTGCTTCATGTTTTGTAATTTGAAATGCGAGATCGACAAAAATGACGCAAATAAAATTGGTCCCAATGGCCAAGTAGATTCAGCCGTTGTTTCTGTAAGACGTAGATCCTGGGTTCGATTCCCAATTTCTGGACCGTTACCTTTTTATTAACCCCGGAGGCAAAAAGAGGCTTGTTACAAGTTTGACATGTTTCTGTGTCTGTCTGTGACATCGTAGCTCCTAAACGAATGGACCGATTATATTGCGTTTTTTTTTATTTGAAATCTGACGTGATCGAGACGTTTCTCAGCTACAATTCATGAAAATCTGTTCAGGCGTTTCAAGGTCATCAGCCCGTTTTTGTGTCGGGGGTTACTCAAAATTTTGACAATTTTATTTATCTGATAAATTTTTCATGTTTCATTTAGATTTATTAGTATTATCTTCTTCTTTGATGATTATTACATAAAAAAATAAATACTTCTCATTAACTGTGAGAGATATTTGTTTGGTTTAAGCGTAACCACTGTTATCAGTTAGTTTAGGCATATTCTTCTTACCTTCATCAAGACGGTGAAAAAGTTTAATATTAAATTAAAGTGAGTGCGATCAAACCATCGTCAAAATACGTTAGTAACTTTGTCACGTCTTGAAACAATGTTGATATGATTTCTCCCTATTGATTTTTGAAACCACATCCCCTGTTACATCAAATTCTTGTACCCAATAAAAAACCCATAACACTCAACGCCAATTTAATATAGCAATAGTATGGTAATAATGTTTAACAGTATAATCATTATTAAAATTCAACCATAAAAAAGTTCCACGATATTTGCATATTTTATAGAGATATATGTCAATTTGATATGCCAGTTTCATGGAACAGGACTTCAAAAAGGATCAAGTTTCTTCATAACCCATCCCACAACCAAAAGCTGGTACATAATCTGGAAACTTTTATCCAGTTCAAAAGTGAAGAGGAAAGTTCAAATTATTCCTCAAATTATCCAGAGCAAATATTAATACTTAGTTACCCGAAATCCAGTTAAAGTTGAACCAATTCCACGAATGGTTCGCACCATTTACCCGCAGACAAAACCCAGCGCAAAACATACATTCGATTAGCTGGAATTAGTTTTCTGGCATAGTTTTCAATGTTTGGAAGCGTTGAAAATTTGCCACCCGTCCTTAGATTGTGTAACCGTAGAGTTTGCTCTCTTTGTTTTGGATTTATCTTTTATTTGTTTTTATTCTATTTTATTTTTTAATGTATTTTATATCAATACTAGCTGACCCGGGGAACTTCTTACCGCCTCAGAATCAATAACTGTTGTGTCAACTTATTAGCTGAATTAAATTCAGTTTTATTATTAAGTTCAAAATCACACAATGAAGCAATTATCGATACGCAACTGTCCGTATTTTATTTTTGTCAGTATCAGAGAAGCATTGTATACGGATTTATAATTTTGGTGTTTTTTTTACTTTTCCACTTTTTCTTTATACGTGTGAGGGAGTTTATTATAAATTTTGTATTTTTCCCGTGGAGGGGTGCAGACATACGTTCCCCGTTCATCCCATTTTCGAATGTTGACATTTAGTGTGTAAGAAAGTAGGGCAGCATTTTATATGTTTAAGAACAAAAGCCTAAGCCTGAGTAGTGAGTGAATTCCAAAAATTCAAAAACGTCAAATGTCATTGCGCTGATTGTTTTATTTATTTATTTTTTATTTATTTTTTTTTTTTTTTCTGTTAATAAATAAATAAAACAATCAGCGCATTGACATTTGACGTTTTTGAATTTTTGGAATTCACTCACTACTCAATATTATACTCATCGCAATATTCCTGCAGCTCTTTCAAAATATGAGAATTCGTTCCATATAAAATGTATGAGGAAAATAATTTTTTTCATAAATACTTTTTTCGTGAATTTCTTCGATGTTTTAATAGCTATTCTGCTATTCTGGCCAAATCCAACAAATTAAAGATCATAAAATTCGGTTCAGCCGTTCTCAAGTTATACATGGTGTACCTACCTTACCCGACTTTGTTTTACATGTTGAGAGTGTTTTTTAAAGCATTTTCTTTTACGTAAGTTACATGTGTGTAAGTCCGTCCGTTCACGAGGTAACTGAACAATAAACTAGTTGGCAATTTAAGTCGCTATTTATAGGATAGCGAATTGAGATTTTCAATGGCGGTCCGCACACAGGCAACTTCTCAAAGACCAGTTGTCAACGGTGACGCAACTAGTCACTCGCATCTCACCATGCTAGTGGCCGCGGCCGGCGCGTTTCAGTTTCCTGTCAGCTTTCGAGTAATTTGCGATATATCCGAGCAGGAAAAAATCGATTTGGTTCAGGAGGTTGATAAATTATGAATTATTATTATTCTTAATGTTGATAAATGATAAATTAATAATCTGATATAATTACTGAAATCGTCAAGTTGAGTTGCGCCGTGAGGGAAGTTTTTTTAAGTTGCCAACCAGTTTCAGTCTGGTTTTGGGTTCTCCATGAGCGAAGGGCCTAAGTTTATCAACGCTTTATGATATGTGTGGGATTGCACTTCCCACATTCACGAATAAAAAAAATATTAATTAATGATCATTGACATATGAATAGCCAGACACTTTCCCACCTTCCTCCACCCATCTCCTTCATCTCCCCACTCTCTTCAGCCTCACATCATATGTATTCGAAATCTGGATACAATAGGATAGGATATATTATGTCACTGGTTTTAGACGGTTGAGAGCAGGCACACTTGTGCAGGGATTCCTGTTTTTTTAATTAGCTCGTAAATTACGATCTAATTAAAAAAAAAAACCATCCGGTATCCGGCCAGATGTTATATTTAGGCCGGATAAGCAGGATACCGGATAGACCGGATACCGAATATCCGTTTCATATCTAATCGTAATACTTTAAACTTTAAACGTAAACATAAAACTTTCAACTTTATGTAGCGCCGATTAGCAATACAATCATCGCTTTATATTTGTAACTGTAAATCATCCTTTCCAAGAATCGTATTTTTAAATTTATTTTATATTTATAACTAATTATTGAACTTAGACTGAACGCGGTGCATTGTAAGCTCTGTCCCCAAATATCACAACATTCATACTTCGACATACCGACGAGGTATGTTGTATGACATAGGTCTGTTCGACCCATCAGATACATAAATATGACTTAAATTCTAAGTTTCCTTTTCTTTATATTCAAAATGATAAAGCGATTTAGATTTTCATATCAACTGGGGAATAATTATTATATGATTAGATATTATTATATAATAAGCAGACAACATTCTGCTGATGCGCTTGAATCTAATTTCTCAAGATTAAGGTAAATAATTTCCCTCAGGGCCAATAACATCTTTCGGATGCCTTGCGGAGGGTAATAATGCTATGTTCAAATAAAAAAATAGTGCTTAATGTTGAACTTGTCGCGTACATTGTTAACACTTTTCCAGATATATAGATCATTTCCGAAAATGCATTCAAATAGTTTCAGCGCAATAGGATCGCATCCATAAAGTTATTATAGCCTTGCACCCTCAGGATCCACACTGACTTCATCCCCCGTAGCCATGGCAACGGCTGCCACACTATTAAGCGCATCCCGTATAGAGCACTGCCTGCCCAGCCTGTGAGGTTCGGAGGGGGCGGGAGGGGGTGGGACACTCACAGCCACTTGAAGCCGCTCTATATCACGGGGGATGGACCGACTATTTAGTTATCAATCTAAACAAGGGAGGCAATGATTTACGTCGGTAAGGTAGTAGTACCTGGTAAGTGCATTTTTATATAACCATAGGCTTCGTAATGCAATGTAATAGTCCACATTGATTCCATTAGTCCATAATCATATGCGTAGGCAAGTTTTCCACAGGTATACGCAAATATCCGATACTCAAGTTGCGTACTTACTTCGTAAACAACTTTCCGCACGTAATTCGTAGGTATATGTCGCTACTTAAATCGCGAAACCCGCGTCGCCATCAATCATTTTTTAATTCCCGAAGCTTCAAAACTAAAATGCTTTCATAACCTCACTCATAACCAAACAGATTCTGTAGCTGTCATTCTCTGTTAAATCTTTGTCCCTGGCACGCTTATTGTTACAAAATATCTGACACAAGTGACTACACGTTTAACGTCGCGACGATGCATGTAATTGGCGACAACCTCGACTGGTTGTGGAAGCCTGTACGGTCGTCCGCGCAGATTTTTGGCGGTAGTCGCCCGGATACTTGAATCGTCGAATATCTGATATATGCGAATCTCTGTGAAGAAGGACCTAAAAGGTGGTCGAACCTTAAGTAAAATTAATTATCGCGCGATTTTGAATTACCAGGTTCTCCCAACCTTTCTCTTTTTCTCTCATTCAATAATCTTCATAATTTTCCCCACTATGGAAGCGCCAAAATTCTCATTTCCCTGAAGTTAAGCTAATAGTTAGTAGCTGAGTGGGAAAATGCATCGGGTTAACATCCAAATATGTAATGTTATGCTTTTCTTAGCTCGGGAGTGTTTGAATTTCTTTATTCAAAATAGAAATATTTTGCTGTGTTACATAAAAAGCTTATTAATATTTCGTTTTATACCCATGCTTGATTATCTTATATCGACTCTAATTATACATTTCTTTCTTATTTTATTGGAAAAGACTGTCTGGTAAACTAACTAAAGTCACTTTCATTATCAAAATTAAATATTAAAAGAACGACGTTCCAACAAGTAAACCAAAAGTTCAAGACAATACAACTTTGAGTTAATGCTTTGTTTTGTTCAGAAGAATGGAAGTGTAGGTACAGTTTGGAAACCTACCAAGTCTGTTGGCAAACAAACGGCGATTTGTTATTGCATCTTTTCGTGTGAAAAAAATCGTGATATAAGCATACTATTTTAAGGATATTACCTTTATTGGATAAAAAATATGTAATGGAATTGGAAGGGTATAATTTGAGTACCTAAGTGATTGTTAAATAGGATTTATAATTAAATAGGATTTATTTACTTTTTTACTTCTTTATACCCACTTAGAATGGTTTATTGATGATTTTTTAAATATTCAGAGTAATATTTTATTTATTTTATATTAGAACAACTCTCTTTTCATAACTTTTTAAGGCTATTCCCATTAATGTATATCATTGAAGAAGAAGACAACACCAATAATCTAAACGAAAATATGAAAGAGAACAAGACACGGTAAAATACAAATGTAACGATCGCAACTGGGACTCGAACCCAGAACCTCTCGTCTTACCAAATTATCAAACCGTCATATTTGTCAATCTCATATTCCAAATTTTTAGAATGAACAATATTCTCTTCGACTATTTTTTCCATATTATACGCAAATCCACCTTTACATTGGAAACAATCCTTCTGAAAACTGGTTTGTAACTGGTTGGTAGCGTCTCGTTGCGACCTTTATCTTTTATTTTTCTGTGTCTTGTTCTGTTTCATATTTTTGTTTAGATTGTCAGTGTTTTCTTCTTCTTCAATAATATTTAATTAATTAGTTTCTTTGTTGAAATGGTTTTCACACCAAGGAAATACCTAATGGGAAATGTTTCGATTTTCCTCAGAAAAGTGCTTCCTACGTTACCATCCTTTTGGCGTTGCGTGGAATTTAACGAGATATTATATTTTTATTTATTATAAGAAAGTATTTATAGCTGAAGTCCCAGCTTTTACTCATAATTTTTCAAAATCAGATGTAGATAGTCGACCATTCTCTTGTTTTGAAGGTCGGGCGTGCAAAATTTTATGTTTCGGAATAAGATTAGTTAGATTTGCAAATTAAATCTGTCCGCCCACTAAAAGCACTCTGATTTATATAAATAGTAAGATAAATTCAGGAATATCTTATATTTCGTATTTATGAACTTACTTCGGATACGGCATAAGCTCGTGTACCTATTTCTAAATTTTATTAACTTTTAATAAAACCCGTTCGTTTTAATGGTCATATATAATTTATAGCGTAAAAGGAACTTACGCTGCTTACTACAAGCACTGATACGATCTTCAAAGCCTTCAACGTTATAGACATAAAACAGCTCTACTCAAGATCCATCTTAGTTAATTTACACAAAAACAACAAAATACTTTACAAAGCTACCAGACAATATACAATACCCGAGCCAAAAAAAGAAACTCTCTTCTCCAAACTCCTTTTTCCAAAACCACCTTTGGACAAGGACACTTTAAATACATAGCTTACAAACTATACAATACACTACCAGTTACGATCAGACAAACTGACTCCTTGACAAAATTCAAACAAGATATAAAAAAATGGATTATAAGTATTGAATGCCACACTATTAAAAATATTTGTAAAATAAATCACACATAGACAGAAATAACTATTCACATACGACCTAACCCATATAAAATAAATGAAAATAATAGAATCCTGTCAAATTTAACTCCATAAATACCTTAGACAGAATTTACTACTTTACTTCATCTTCTCCAACTTTTATAAAATAACTCACTCTAAAAGATTTACCCATCCTTCCAATCAATCGCCTTTCTGTTGTAATTCTATTCGAATTAAAATGTATTTTACCTTAAATATTCTTGTACAACATTCATTTATATATCTGTACGCCTGTCTCGACACAGGTATATCCTAGGGAGACAGGCATCAAAAAACCCAATGTAAATATTCTTTTTATAGATAAATAAATTAAAAAACCAATTTCAAGAATTGCTCCGACAATTCTCCAGAAAAACTACCTTAATTATTAAACGCTGTTACACTGACATCTCTTATCGTTATCAGTTCAAAATAGATTTGCTGTTTTTCATTGAAACGCGATATTTCTAATAAGAAAATGACTTTTAAATTGCTACGGGCACCTGCTTCCACTGGAAATGCATTTCTCGATTTCTCGTAGATAAGTTGAAGAGATACTCGTTAGTATAGAAACTTTCAGCGCTCGAGCGTTTTGTCTACCCCTTCAGGAATACGCTGTTTCCACGGTAATGAAAGTCATTTGGGAGTATTGTACAAAATTTAATATTAAACTACATACACGATTTAAAAAGAAAAAAAATAATAGTGTAACTTAAAACCGAGGTCACAAACACAGGACGAGCTTCGAAAAAGCTGCTCATCTTTTAAACTCTTATAATTTCAATTATAATTTTCTATCAACTTGCAAATTAGCAACTTTCCAGACATTTATTTAATGATATCCACTGCTCACTGACAAATAAATTCCGTTGTAGTTAATCCATGGAACCACTCGAAAAACTTTATTTTCCATTACCTATTTTATTCAAATTAAATTAGTAAGTATTTCACCTAATGGTGTTAACAATAATTTAAAATAAACCAATTACTTAGTAAGAAACACTTTTATTTTGTATGTACTTAATGCCGTCCGCGTTTCGCTACAACCGTGGCTTTTTAAAGGCAGTACAAATTAAATTCTAAAAGTTAAGTAACATGCGTTATAAATTATATATTATGCTTTCACTGTGGGCTTCAAACAATGGGCGGAGTTCCAGTGGGGGAGGTAGAGGTAGTTATAGGATTGGGAAGAGAGTGCTCTTTGTCAATAGGGAACAACCTAAGTATTGGACTTTTAGTTGGGTTTATTAGGTTGGTGATTGCTTTGCTATTTATGTTTTTTTCTCTTAACTCTAATGTTTCTAAGTTACCCAGTCTGATCTCTATTTCGTTTTTATTTATTAAAGAGACGCTTGTGATTTTATTAAACGTGTGGTCCGTTTCAATGAGATGGTTAGTCAATTCAGAAAATCCATTGTTATTTAGTCAATTAGGCTTTCTTTGTGTTAATATTTAAGCGCCGTTTTGCTACTTAAACCGCGGGACAATCACTGCATTGAAGTGAAGAAATACCTGAGTGCCTTAAACTATCCTCTTTGTCCTTCCCGTTAATTATGACGGCCGACGTGATCGAGTGGTAAGACTCTGGACTCGCAATCTGAAGGTCGCGGGATCAAATCCCGGCGTGGGCAAATCTATTTTATTGATTTGAGTTATTTCACAATAAATTTAAAACGATAAAATTTAAAGTATGAGTATATTTGCGGCACGTTCCAGAGTGGAAGATACTCTAAGTATCACCCTGGTGAAAGACCACCATTCAGAATTGAAACGTTGCTTGAAATGGCTTTAGCCATGTTTGGTGACCAGATCTGAATACCCGGATACTTCTCCACCTTCCTCTTTCCGATCTCCTTCCCCTCCCCACTACCTTTAGTCTCCCAACATACCCCAATGAGGATGCCATTGTCTCACTGGCTCCAGACGGGAGCAGCTGGGACAATTGTTTTATTTTAGTTACCTTTACTTTTACTTTTTTTCGTATAACATGCTGGTTTGAATGGGAGATTTTTTATGCTTCATATGAACTAATAATAATTACATCCGTTATTAAATCTACAGAATCACCAAAAAAGTAACATAAATCGGTTAATTCCTGCTGATGATGGTATTTTATTACGGACATTTTTTGGTAGGTTTTAAAGAAGAAAAAATGTCACCTTAGACAAAAATTTCGTTTGCATTTTTACTCCAAATAATGTCAGAAATCACGGTTTAAATTAAACCAAGTATCTCTTGACATCCTGTACACAAAGTTACATAATAAAGACGAATAAGATAATAGATTATAATAAAACAAATAAAAAACTTTATTCCACTTAATTTTATTTGACCGTAACCGGTTTCAGCTCGTCAGAGCCATCTTCAGACTGGTACAAATAATTCTTAGCCTACGGTTTATATACATAACATATGGGGAAGGGGGAGAGGGGTGGTCTACAAGGATTTTAATAAATTATTTTTATTACTAAGTCGTTTTAGACTGTCGAATAAGATAATTCATAATGCTTATTTACTTCGAGCCGCTACTGCATTTTGCATTTTAAACTTTGTCTTAATTAAGTCTTGCAGATTTTCCGACAACTATTTTTATTAGCATTATTTGTCTTAATCTCACTTTAAATTAAAATACTTGATAAAGCCAAAAAAGTACTCGTGTACTATTCTCTCATTGTTCTCAGTCCATTCTAAATTCTATTATTACATAAATTCATAGATATTTTACAATATTCTACCCTATTTTCCACGAATTAATTAGTTGAGAAAATTAACAGCATTTACATTTGAAACGGTGAGCATAAATGTTGTGTAACAATTCATTAGCGCTTCCCACAGTCAAAAGTCGCGGAGGGTCTGCATAATACTAATGAAAAGCCATACTAATTAATGGAACACCGGCTTTGGGCTCCGCGGGCCGCAGACAATACCGAGGGTTGGGATGGCAACCCTTCCAAATTCTATGTACATTCCCTTCTCTAGGAATCTGCGCCCGGATGCTTTTAACTCCGAACTTCCAGCACTGTTGGAAATTATGCGTTCCTAATCCACGCCGGCGAATTGTCAAGGAATTATAGTTACCTTAAAGCAATTTTTGAAGTAAAAACTTCTTCAGCACCGTTGTGATTTGAAAATCGACGAAACGGAAACTAGTGACACTAAAAAGAGACAAAACATACATCTATAGGATTTAGCCTGCAAGAGAATGAGAATGAAACCGTGCAGTACCTACGAAGCGCCGCGCTCTATCAAGCTGCGTGTATTGGCCCCTTTGATTATGAGCTCACTTTTTAAGGCTCCTATTGATTGAATTCTAGACTTAAAATTTGTAATGTATTACGCCTGTCTCACTAGAACATCCTGTGTTCAGAGCAGGCGTTTTTAAACACGAGCGGTTTATAATAAAAATACAAATAACAACACAAAGTAATTGACAATCACCATCGTAGCATTGAAAAAATACATACCTACTTATAAGTTGGTTTTGTTAATATATGTGGTGTGAGATCTTTCATGTCAGGTAATCCAAGGCTTTCTATTTGATTTATATTTAAGAAAAGTTGGGTCTTTTTTAATGGCCTATGGAAATTTATTGTATTGTTTTGTTGCAAAGTATCTAAATATACAATCATTAGGATACGAATAAAAATCTTACAAGTCTTATTTGCTGATGAAAATGTAACATAATCGTGTTGTATTGTTAATTCATAAGATTTATTTTTGCTAATACTGGATTTAATGTTCTGTATTCATATCAAAAGTTTTGTACCGTTCCATCCTTTCTACCTACTGTGTCAGGTTAGTTTGTTAAATAAAAATAACACGTATAAGAAGTAATCCACTAATTGAAAAAAATATAATATTCATTCATTTTAATATAATTACAAACTTTAGAAGGACCAAGAAAATACATAATAATCAATTACGTTGTACATATCTACACAAATCGGACGTTATTAATACCCTAGTACGGTTGAAATTTAAGAATCTGACTCCGAGTACAACTCTGACGCCACATCATATGTGAACTTGAAGTTTGTGACTTAAGCTACTATCATAATATAACATAATTAAATCAAGTATCTAATAATGTTAAAAAATGGCGCCACCAATGAAGAATATCGGCTGGCAGGCGTAGGTACTCTTGGATTAGCATTTTCATTAATCTCTCCAGTCTGGATACGGATGATAATTTGTGACTATGCTACTGTGGTATCTCCCGCCACCCGCAGGGCCTGGCAGCGAAAATCTGCGGAGCGGATTTTTAACTGCTAGTTTATAAATGTTCTCTTCAAAGTCCTAAAACTTTGTGCCTTTTTTTGCATTAATTAAAAATATATTATTCTTCTTGGACATGATAAAGAAAAAGGGGGCTACTAAATTAGCATAAAATGAAAAGTTTAAGACGCTGAAAATTTGTGAGTTGAATCAACTCAACTCAAGAAATAAATGAATCGAGAAATTCCAGACACTTTGGCAAACAAAGTCACAAAAGTATGTATAATATTTTTTTATGTACGGGTCCTTTTGCCTAAAAAGTTAATCGCCGTTTAATTAAAATTGATTGGATCCGAAACTTTTGACATATTTAAGTATTCCTTTAACAACCTGCCTGGGAATTAGACCTAGTCGTCAAAGTTGGAGTTTCTTCAGAGAAGTCTTAATCACTTTAATTAAGGCAGCCCCTACCTCCTCTGGTCCTCTCGAACAGTAATGGCCCGCTATACTTTTCGATAAATCAATTAGGACTTCGAACTCTTATTTATCCAGAAAATCATTAATTATAATTACGAAGTAAATTTTAGACACAGTCGAAGACTTTCAAGGATTTTATGAATCTAATAAAAGTTGAATTGTGATTGTTTTTTGGGTTAATAGGAACAACAGGCTATCTTCCTCTGTGCGGAAAGATCGTAAACACGAAAGATTTTTGTTTTTTTTATAATGTAATTAAATTTATTCTTTATAATGTATAATAGACGCTTTTATAATTATCGTTATAATTTACGGTAACGGTAAAATGACGCCAAAAAAGGCAATAATCATATGTACCTTAACACAATAATGCTGCAGCTCTTTCAAAAGATGAGATGCACAGTGTACGTAGGTCTGTTTTCTCCAAAGGCAAAATGTCATCATTTTCTTGCATATCTTTCACACAGCGCACTCTCACGTCGCTGCACACTCTAAAATATTACTTACCGTGACGATTGATCATTGTTTAAACATCTCACTAAAACACTATTAATTTTTTTTTGCATGTTAATACTTCTCCCATAAACACGAGCTCTTGAGCTCAATTTATGGAGTAGTAGTAATATAAAATGAATTATTGTATAACCTTGCACATGTAACCATTTGTATTGTAAAAACAAAATTCTTGAAATAAATAAATAAATAAAAAAAAATAAAAAAAATAATTTTGAAGTGTGAGTGAATTCCAAAAATTCAAAAAGGTTAAATATCAATGCGCTGATTGTTTTGTTTTTGTTCTTAGGAATATAATGCTGCAGCTCTTTCTTACACACTAAATAACAACTGTAGAAAATGAGACAAACGGTGAACATATGTCTTCACCCCCCCTCAAAGGAAACATACAATCATTTTCATACATATATACCATCTCCCTCACACATATAAAGAAAACGAAACACAATTCCCGTCGCCGTTGCTGAGCCGTAATAACAGATATCTGTTTCCCCAAAAGGAAAAAAAATAGTACTTTGGAAGAAACAGACCACGTATTTTGTGTATCTCATCTTTTGTCTCACCATTTAATGTGTAAGAAAGAGCTGCAGCATTATAACGATAATGAAAGTACGTTTATTGCCTTTTTGCCGTCACGGTACCATAACCCAGAAAAAAATTATAAAACGCCTATCGTATCGCTTTAGTGATCATCAATTTGACCCTATCGCCTTATATAAACCCAGAAAAATCTCTGATGCATTATTCTTATACAAAATCATGAACTGCCTTGTTGATTCATCATATCTGTTAGAAAATATTGCATTTCGTTGCCCCAAACAAAATACCAGATCGAACGACTTATTTAGAATACCACACAGTAAATCCAAATACGCGCAAAACTCTGTAATAATACGTATCTGTGAAACTTACAATGCCTTGCGAGACTATGACTTGAAATCATATAAAATGCAGCTTAATATATTAAAAACTTAAAATACTTTTTTTTCTTTTTTGGGAAAATTTATAATATTATTATCCGTAGTAAATAGTATAACTATGTTAGTTAATAACTTAACATTTTTTCTTTATTATGTTTTATGTTTTTCTTTTTATGTTTTTCCTTATTATGTTTATTTTTTGTCACATAAGTTGAGTAGATTAAAAAAAAAAAAACTCTATCAAAATTTTAACTTAGTTGGTCTACAACATATGAATGTTCATTGTTATATTATCATTTTGTATGACTGTTTGTTTCCTAAATAAAAAAAAATAAATAAAAAAATAACTGTGAATCGTCACGGTGATTAATGAAAACGTCTATTGCGTGGAATATTGCTTTTTTTATTGACGAACCGTAAATAGATGGAAACCCAGTCGTCCTAGAATCACGTAAACAAATTATATTCTGCTTGAAGCTTGAAATCTGAAAAACAGTTTCTCAAGCCCATTACATTTTACTCGAAACCTTATCTTTCCATAAAGAGACATGCGAAGCTAATTGGAAATGAAACGCCAAAATTTTGTGAAGTTGACACATTTCCGAGTCCACATTACGACTTTCGATACTGAACTTAAGCCTTGGCATTTCACTTAGATAGAACTAAGGAATTCTTGTTGTAAAAGGTTCTATTGATTTATAGTTTCTCCCTTGCCCCTAACAAAGGACGATAATGTCGTCTGAAGGATAATTGTCACGCCTGAAAATCCATATTCCTTTAACCCGCCTTTTACTTTTATTTACGAGTTGGAAAGGAATTTGCTTGCTTCGCAGTAAAATTCTTGCCATATTGGATCGTGTTTTTATCTATATATTTTTTAAAATATTTTAATTTCATAATATTTTATTGGTTACAGTTTTTTGGGTTTATCGGCTACCACATTATGGTAGTAATACATTTAATATAATATATTTAATATAATATATAGGAACTAAAAAACACTATTCTATTGAAACAGATAATAAACATACTAAATAAAAATTAAGAAATACAGTAAGTGAAAAAAAAAAAAAAAAATTTAAAAGAAAAATTGAAATAAAAAAATTGGAAATACAGAAACTAATAATAAAGATTTTGTGTTAAGAACTCATCATAACTCCTGTAACTCGGTCAGTGGTTGAGTGGGCATAGCGCTTGGGTCCCATCTGGGCGTCGCGTGTTCGATTCCTCGGCTGACTAAGTCCTCCATCACAACACAAGCAACATTTTCGGCTTTCTGTGGTGGTAGTAGGAGATTTTCAAACATTTTTGGGTTATTCGTAACCCGGGAATGATGGTCTTTCTTTTTAAAAATTAAAAAAAAAAAAAATTCAAGTCAAATATAAAAATTAAAACATATATAAATTAAAACTTAAATAAAAGTATTTTCGTTGTTAGTTTTTGGGGTGTTATGCCGTGCTGCGCTACCTCCTTCTATAGCCGACGTTTCGGACAGCGTTGCAGTGTCCATCATCAGGGCAGATCCGGTAGATCCGACGATGTGTAATTGTTAGTGTAGAGTGTGTTATTATTCTCACATGGACGGGCCCCAGGCTAACGTAAATACTGCGCTTCCACTAAATCGCAGTTCCCTTTTTACTGTAATACCTACCAGCTCGTAGTGGATTGAAGCTGGCGACACGGTATCGCTTCCAAGTAAATTATCACACACTCTACACTAACAATTACACATCGTCGGATCTACCGGATCTGCCCTGATGATGGACACTGCAACGCTGTCCATAACGTCGGCTATAGAAGGAGGTAGCGCAACACGGCATAACACCCCAAAAACTAACAACGAAAATGCTTTTGGCCGTGAAAATCTAAAAACTTATCATAAATAAGAGTAGGTGATAAATGAAGAGAAAAAATAGTAATAAAATTGGAAATAGAAAGTGTTAAGAACTCATGTAATCTTTGAAGTAAGCTCGTCCCCTTTCAATTATCCAATGTTATACACGTGCTATATAAAGTGATTTAGAATTACTTGACTTTATGTCAGTACTCAGAGCATTATATATTTTAGGAGCGATGAACCAGAATTATCGTTCAGCGAGTGAGGAATTAGTTTTGTGACCACGCAACCCTGGTTTGATTAGCCATTAGTAGGGTTTTTTTTCGTATGTAACAAATGCTTGTCTTAGTAAATAGCTGTCGGATATCTAAGACTTTGATTTTGCCAAAAAGTGCTTTTGAGGGATGGGTAGGTTGACATTTAAATATAATTATCAGATTAGTTTTTTATTATTTTTATTATTATGTAACGGTTTTAAGTTTGATTTGCTAACAGCGTTCATTTTTTGAACTTTAAGATGTTTTTAATATTAAATCAGGAGGCCTTAAGAGGAGGAAAATAATTTCCCACAGGGTCTAAGAAATCTTTTGGGATACTATGAGGAGGTTCGGTTGAGGATGGCGCTGTCAGTTTAGGGGTTGTAATGTTAATTGTCAACTTCGGTTATCAAAAATAGTAATTTCGTTTGCGTAAAACTCTGGTTTAATCTTGCGTAAAACTCTGGCGCAAAACTCTAGTTCAATCAACTCTGAATTTAAGTGTCATTATCACAATTACGACTATGCATGAAATTCAGACAGTTCCTACTCATAAGATAACTTTTTTGTACAGTAAATTTTAGTTATCATCTAAATTGGAACTGATTTGACAAAAATTCACACTATCCCATGATTTTTAACAATTTAATAGTAATAATTTCAGGTATGGGTCTATCTCTCAGTCTATTATATTAAAAATACATTTTCAAAATTGGAACTGATTTTTCAAGGATTCGGACAAGCGTTAAGTATCTACCCATTATGCTAATATTTTAACATAAAATTATATTAATTGCCGTTTTCAAAAGTGAAACTGATTATTAGATTATCCCGTGATTTTTCACCGATCATTTCATTTGCCTATAATATTTAACATTTACGTGGATCGATAAAAAAAATAGAACTTCAGATTAAATCATGATGTTATAAACATTAACAATAAAGAAATTTTTTATGAAAGATAAGTGAAACGAATTTTGGGATAAATTGATTTAATCGTGTTATTTAGCCGAATTTTAAGAGTAAATTCATTTAACGTAACATTTATTAAAAAGAGATCGGTTTTGACATTTGTTTCAAATTTAGACATCTGAATTAATTGCATTTAATACTAACAGTACACTTTTGCAGTTGTTGTTTATTTTCACCGAACGGGAATGAGTGATAGTTATCTCAAAAATATATTTTTAGTAAGTATTTATAATAACAACTTTAAGAAAGGTCGATTCTTTGGATAGTAATCAATTATTTGCGAATGATGTAAACATAGCAAGTTATACCGCTATACCAAAAGACAAGTGACAAAGGACCACTTTATGGTATGTACACCATAAGATTTTTGCCAGGGAAAGCGAAATCCTTCTCAATTTAAAAATTCGATATATGTATTACCAGCCGGATGATAATATGGAGCTATCTGAAAATTTTACTATCTAAAAGTAGGTGCTTATATATATATGTATAGGTGGCCGGTAGTGGTATCCGACCCGGGAATATTCTTGATGGCGGATGTTTGGTCAAATATTCCTCAAACAACATTTCGTAATCTGTAATAATTGTATCTCTAAATTTCTCTGAAATCTACGTTTTTAGTGAAAAAAATAAATAGTTTTGAAACTGAGGCAACCTGAAATACATGGAACAATTTATGCCATCAGAACACTAACCCTTATATACATTACAATCATTCCATTATTTGCGTAAATTTCACGCATATTAATAATTGCAAAAATTAATTTAAACAAAAAAAAATAAACAAATTTTATGATTTTCTCAGGGCCTATGTCATCTGCTGTTTGGTGGGTCTTTTTAGGAAGGAACGAAGTATAAGGTATAGCATATCCCATCCGCTGCGTTGAAAGGTCAAGGGTCGAGATAGTACGGCTGGAGAGGGCAAAGGGTCTCCCTGCCAAATATTATCAAAGTTGCCTCTAAAATCATTAAAATTTAAAAAAAATAATGGCCTACAATTTAAAATATAAATCAATAATGTAGTGCTGTACCTTTTCATTAAAAAAATATTTTTTCAGTTTGGTAGGGTACTTTGGCCTCAAATCCAAAATTAAGTTGTGTATGAAAAGTGCCGCGCTGTCCCCTTCACCAGATGGATACTATCGGACCGAAGACTATTCATTATAGATAACCGCATTATGGATAAAACTAGATATAGGTTAATATATTTTTATCATTAAACGGTTAAATCTGTATCTGTGAATATCATGTACAAAACGTTAAATTTATTATCAGCTGCTAAAGTTGACTTAGTTTGAAGATCCTGCTTTAACTTCTCGACTTCGAAAAGTTCGTAGGAAACTCGGAGACGAAGTGTTTTGTGAAACGGTATTATTTGTTGATAAGTTTTAAGTGCGTATATTTAACCATTTAAACTTCTTTACTTTTGGGTTTTGGTGGAAGATATCTCACATTTGCCGCGCGATTAAATTTCCATAATAACCCAACGATACATTTTTGAAAGTTAAATGCGTGTTCTCTATTTTATGAAAAGTTATAAGCGCGAATTTAAACCTTCATTGATAACTTAAATTCAGTGAAGGTAATAAAAATTTTCATCCATGAAAACATTTCGTTAAATTGTTTAAATTTGTTATTTTTGAAAAACAATAATTTTGGGAAAAATGTGACGGCACACATGGATTTGTGATATTGATTGTTAAGTTTTAATGAACTATTCATGAACGCAGAATGGCAGATTCTTTCAGTATTCAGAATTCTTTTCCTTCCCTGTTTCCTTCCCTTCCCCACTCCATGTAGCCTCACAACATTTCCCATTTGCGAAAATCTTCAATTTGAAAAAAGTTCAATTTGTTCTGGACAGTCGGCAGTAGTTGGGGCGCTTGTGCCGTATTCAAATAAAAACTCCATTATTTTAGTTTAATATAATTTTTCCTCAGAGTCTATGTCTTCTTTGGGCATGCTTTATGGATGTTCTTTTTAAGAGAAGGAAGGAGAGGATGTTCTGGAAAGAAATAGGAAGTTCTGGAAAGGTATAAGTGGTCTGTAAGAATCTTAGTTTTAGTGTGTCCAAAAGGAACGTAAAAATCCATTCTTCCCGCTGCAGTGCAAGGCTTTGGTGTCGAAAGATTCCGTCTGGAGAGGTCAAAAGGTCTCCCTCATCCGGCCTCTCCCTATCCGCCCCGCCACGCAGCCGGTGAGTAGACGCATCCGCCAACAAGACATCGACTAACCTCACTCCATGAATCCGGGCACCTTCGCGATCATCAAGTCACCAAACGTAGCTAACCTGGGGTGAGCTGTGGCAGGGTTGTTGGTTATCCAATGAACGGATTCCAGAGTGGCGGTACCCACAGTCGCCTCCCAAATTGTAAGATTAAAATTAACCTACTTTTCCTTGCTATACTACTACTATCCCGTACTTCCGATATCATTACATAATACACACGTTTATCCTTTACAGTGCAAGAACACAGGTCTTATTGCACGATAATTGTTCCTTAAGAGTGCCAAGTGCTCAGCAATGAGATTACGAGAAAGGGGGTATAAAGTGGCGCGAGCACCTTCTAGTCCCGAGGAGCAGGCAGTTGTACGGGGAGGGGTTGAAGGGGTTAGATTGCCTCTACGGAGTTTAATGAAACCTGAGACAGAGGTAGATTTGAAAGCTTTGTTTGCTGAAATTGGAAATTAAGGGTTGTTTTTGTCGGGGAATAAAGTATTAATTCTGAGTATGTTGTAATTAATACATCATTTAAGTCCGTTTGTTATTTTAACATGTGAAGAGAGTGGTGACCGAACAACTCAGAATGAAACCAATTCAGAACCACCTCAGAAAGGTCCATTAAGAGTGATGATAATATATATTTTTTAAATTGGTTAAATAGGTTATGTTAGGTTAAGGTTCATAGTTTTTAATGACTTTTCAAAGAAATTTTGAGTTGACTTGATTCTGAGTTGGCATGGAACCCTTTAATAGTTCTAACAAACGGGTTACGAATGACATGACCTGAGAAAAAAAAGAAAATATTGAATTTATATTTTAAGAGACTTATTAGTTACGTACCTAAATATAAAAATATAATATCAAATAAAAATAAACTACATCATTAAAGTAAGTAAAAATTAAAAAAATAAATTAAATTAAAAAATTTAAGATCGTCCATCAGACACCTCGGAGTCTGACGACAACTTTTTTTTTAACATTTGCTCCACACAGAAGGCCCTGAGGAAAATAACTTCCCTATGACATATGGGCCTATGACATCTTTGGGGATGCTGTGTGGAGGATCATTTTAATGAAAGGAAGGAGAGGAAGTTATGGGAAGGAAAAAGGTACAAGGGGTGGGTAGGAATCTGGGGTTCAGCGTGTCCAGGTCATCCGCCGCCAAAATCTAGAATCTAGACAAACCTCATCCCAAGATCCCGAGCACTCCTGCTAAGTTACCAAACGTAGCGATCTACCTGAAGTGACCTATGGCTGAGAGATTGGTTATCCAATAAATGGTTCCCGGGCGGCGAAACACATTCCCACCTGAAAAATTGTTTGATGTCATTTCAAATCGGTTCAGATTACAGGTATAAGAATTTTGTGAAACAATATCAAATAATGAAATTTGTCACATTAATTTTGCTATTGAAATACTCTCTCTCTTGAAAAATTTGTATTCCTCTTATGCCAGAAAAGAGTACCCTACGCCCTGTATTAAAAAAAATAACAATGAGAATTTTTTTAGGAAAATATGTATCTAGGTATCCCTGTTTTTGATAGAAATGGTAACGGAATAGTAATACAGTCCCCTGGACCAACCTTTGTAACCTCTGTCGAAGCAATCTGGTCAAGCCTTGTTCAATCGCAAGTATTAGACGTACAATAAACAACACATTTATTTAACAGGGTTTACTGGTACAGAATCTTAAATAAGCCCAATGTGTAAAAGTTTCACAAAAACCTTTGTGTTTGGTTATTTTTTTATGATATAAGGTTTCGAGACGTAGATTTTGTTTAAATAGGAAAAAAATGCGCGAACGGTCTAGACATGAAACCTTAACAATCCGCGAGAAATTTCATTTCAAATATTTTTAATAAACGTATACCTTTTATATTTCATGTTTTATAATGCATTGTATGGAAAGTGTTTTAAAAAAGCTCGAAGGTTTTCTTTGAATTAGAACAATTTGAACATAATTTTCACGTTTCTGTATTTTATATTAACCTACCTAAGCCTGCATAATATATATAATTCGCGAGGTGGGTACCGCCGCCCCGTGAACCATTTATTGGATAACCAACACCCCTGCCATAGGTCACCCCAAGTGGTTCGCTACGTTTGGTGTCTAAGCATGGGTGCCCGGCTTCAAGGGTTGAGTTTTGTCTAAGTCTTGGCTGCAAATGCGTTTGGCCACCGTGGCGTGGCGGGCCGGATCGGGAGAGACTTTTTGTGGGAGACCTAAACTAAACCTCTCCTGCCAGACTCTCTCAATCCATCGCCTTGCACTGCTACTGGAGGGAATGGATTCATGCGTACGTCACTCCTGGACACATTGACCCACAGATTCCTACCCACCCCTCACACCTTTTCCCTTCTCAAAACTTTCTCTCCTTCCTTTACAAAAGACCCTCACGAAAGACCCTCTTCCCATGAAAAGACTGTGTGGAGCTAATGGGAAAAAAAATAGTTACATATTTTGAATATTTCTAAAAGAGTGAATAAGTTTAATTTTGGTCTTCAAGTGTAAATTACATACATACATACATCTTCTTCCCCTTGTCCTATTCGGGTCGGGGACCCATTGCATCAACAAGGCTCCTCCATAAGTCCCAGTCTTGTGCTGATTGTTCGGCCTCTGTCTATGGTAGACCCATCCTCTCCTCACACAGTTTCAGGAGTTGCCTCGCCCAACAGTGTTTTGGGGCGGCCCACTGGACGTCTTCCCTCTGGAATCGCACTCAGTATTTTCCTCGGAATTCGGTCATCAGACATTCTTAGTACATGCCCAAGCCACCTCAATTGTGATTTTTCTATGAAGAGTAGCAGTGGTTCAATGTTTTGATCATCTCGGATCGTCGAGTTTCTTATATGATCCCATTTCGTAAATCCTGCCACTCCTCTCAAGTATCTCATTTCGGCAGCTTGGACTCTGGAGCGTGTTCGTTCATTTCGCATCCATGTCTGGTGGCCGTAAGTGAGCGTTGGGCGGTATACCGTTTTAAACACTGCCATCTTTGTCTTGGTGCTAAGCTCGGCTTTTCTTATTACTGAGCTGTAGAGAGGACGCAATACACTGCTTGCCGCACATATTCTTCTATCAATTTCTCCGTCTTGCCGACCATCGCTGGAGAACTCGACACCAAGGTATTTGAACCTGTCCTCATGTTTCAACTGAGTCCCATTATCGAGTATGTTGCACTGAGTTTGGTCCCTTCCTATAACCATCACCTCCGTTTTTGAGGTACTCATCTTCATTCCCGCCGCCGTGCACTCTTCGTTGAAACGGTTAATCAACTCTTGTAGTCCCTCCTGTGATGTCGTTAATCTCACGATGTCGTCAGCAAATAGTAGGGAGCTGATTCTGGTACTGCCTACCAGGGCTGCATCCGGTGTTTGGCTTTGTTAGCCAAGTGTAAATTACAATTATTATTATTTTAGAAGCAGGTTGTTAACGGACGTAATTGATTACTTTAACCAGTGATTCCGAATACTATTTGGAGGAAAAATGTAAATGAAATTTTGTTCTCAGGTTACATTTTTGATGTTTTTTTTGTTCAACTTTGTGTATTAAAAACCACTAGGTATTGGGTAATTTGGGTTGAAAAAAGGGGTTGAATAGTCACTCAGTTGAGTGCGCAGTGATGATAACACGTTAAAAAAATTGTTAGGTCTGAAGATAAAAAAAAAACATTAAAAAGTCACCGGAGCCAAATATTTCATTTACCTTTTTAACTCCAAATTATGTTAGGTAAAGTAAGTCAGGCACGTCCCTTAACGCCATACATAAACGTGGGTTGGTCTTAATATAAACAATAAAGCTATTTTCTCACAGGTTTACAATAACCTAATAAGGGTATTTTGGATAATATATGAATAAATTCATTCATTGTTTTCACATTGAAAAGCTTTGTATTTATTAGGTTTCTATAGTTGTTTTCATTAACCTTCGGTGGGTAAGCAGATTAAATTTGAAAAAGTCTACAGAGTTTTTCTCGGGAAAGGTTAATGCGCCGTAAAATATATTTTACTAGCTGACCCGGCTACGCGTTGCTGTGGCTAACGAAACACAACGCCATCTACTGAATGGTTACCCAAACATTTAACTCACACCGCCATCTGTTAATTTGCAAACAAATCAAATACACACCGCCCGCTTGCCAGCCCGCTCGTCCACCACGTACAGACATTATCCTTTAACTATATATTTTAACCAATGTACACAAAACCTTGATAAATTATATACTTAAATCTTCCTCGTGAATCACTCTATCTATTGGTAAAAACCACATGAAAATCCGTTCATTAGTTTTTGAGTTTTTCGCGAACAGGCATATTGACGCGGCGGATGTCTTTGATTTATAATATATATGTAATGATAGTTTTCTACGATTTTTTCTGGTGTTCTTTAGGATTAGAAAGTTTTTTTTTAAACTTTTGCTCCACACAGGAGGCCTTGAGTAAAACAATTTCCTTCGGGGCCTAGGTCTTTTTGGAGATGCTGTGTGGTGGATCTTTTTAGGGAAAGAAAGTTGAGGAAGTTCTGAGGAGGAAAAATAGTTGAGTAAGAATCTGGGGGTCAGTGTGTCCAGGAGTGACGGACGTATTAGTCCATCCCTCCCACTGCGGTGTAAGGCGAAAGATCGAGAGAGTCCGCCTGAAAAGGTCAATAGGACTCCTTCAACCAATCTCTTCCCATCTGGCCCGCAATGCAGTAGGTGGGCAAATGCATCCGCTGCTAAGACCTAGACAAACTTCACCCCATAAACTCGGGCAGTCCTGCCAAGTCGCCAAACGTAACGAACCACTTGGGCGACCTAAGTCAAGGGTGCTGGTTATATAATAAATGGTTCCCGGGGCGGCAGTGCCCATACCCGCCTCTCAAATTGTAATAAAAGTGTATTCTTGGCTACGATATTGTTGAAAAGTTACCCTGCCATTAAAATATTTGCAATTAGTATAATAACTTAAATAAAAGCACTTATCTACATGCCATGCTTTAATAGGTCAGGTATGCCTGAAAACAATAATTAAAATTTAACCACTCGAACACACAAACAAGTTTATATGTTCGAGTGGTTAAAGGCTTTAAAAACATTGGTTAGTCTTTCCAACTGGTTACGCAGTCGAATTAAAATGTTTCTGCATAATTAATAAAAAACTGGTTCTCATTTCGAAACCCTGAGTTTAATGGCGTGTCTTACGGTTGACACTTTTTTTAATTCATTTTTTGAGTTTGGTGTAAAATCTTTTGTATGTTTTGGTTATTTCACCTGCAGAACTGAATCTCCTAGATTAAGAGAGTCGTAATTAAATTGGCAAAAATCCTGAAATACAATTGGACCATTGAAATATAACCGAAAGATGAGTTGTATCACCATTTTAACAAAACTAGCTCGTATTATCTCCGTGGTCGGAGGTCAAAATATGATAATAAATTGTTACTATCAGGAAAATCTATAGCTTCAATCATACAAATGAATAAAAGTCAGCGGAATCTAAATTAATCTAGAAATTTGAAGGCGCCATTATCTTAGCATGATGATAAAAAATTATAAAGAACTAGCGAGTTCCCGGCATGCGTTGCTATGCCACTAATAAAGACATTGTTTTTTCTTGCGTGTCTTTTCACATTCGTCCCGTTTCCCTTCCGTCTCCCTTTCACCTCCCATGTCTCCTTCTTCTCACGCGTTCCCCCTCCACCTAACACGCCTTCCCTCTCCACTCTCCCGCAAGCCACCCTACCGCGATCCCCTCCCCTCTACCGCATTCAATATATTCAGTCCCGGTTTTCAGATTTTCATTCAATTTTCAGCTCGCGTGCCACCCATTGCATTTTATTTTATTTTTTTTTTCACATGGTACAAACATTCATTTTTGTATATTATGGAACAATCAATCAAATTTTGCACCTAACATAGGTACCTATTTAAAATAATATAATTTTCAATTAGATTCAAGGTATTATATTTTGATTAGTTACTTGAGTGAGTAGTTACTTCGATTAAATTCATTAATTTTTAAAGTTTAATCGAATATTGAATTTTGATTGAACAATCGATGGTTGCAATATGTCATTCTCAATTTGTGACATTTTTATAAGAGTTTTTTTTAATGATTAAAAAAACTTTTCAGATGTATTGTCATGTGGTTGTGATAATCCAGAAAACTTTCGCGAGGGTGGAAAAAAGGTTGAAAGTTTGAAACATTTCCTATGCTTAATATAGCAACGCATGACGGACATACATACAAACATTTTTATATAAATAGATTAATATTTGTTAACCATTTTTGTTAAAAGCTATTACCAGCTAAGAATCGTTCTTATGTTCCGAAAGCGTCGCGTCGCGACGCTAGCTTCCATAGAAACAGTCATGTTTGCTTTCCCCACCAGCACTTGTCAGAGACCTAAACCACAGATTGCTTGTTCAAGCACTAGAGCTGTGATCTCTAGTCTTGTCATTGTATGGCGTATCGATTTTGTTGAATTGATATGGAGTCTGTTGTTTAATCCGCAGGAATATAATAAAGAATGGATGTAACAACACTAGTTACAACGAATCTTTATCGAAAAGTTGCAATTGATTGGTCTAACAGCGAGTCAGGTTGATGTTTATGACTTTCGGTTTGAAAAGTCATCTTGTGACTCGTATGCCAATGGTTAGAGCCGTTAGTGAATTAGTTTTCACGGGTTTAAACAATTTCGTTTTATGTTTTGCCGTATTTTCGCAACTTAAAAATTCTGCTCGAGCTCGACTCAAGCTTTTACACAGCTCCAAGGTGACATTAACGGATATTTAGCGCGAATAGCTTTAACTACGAAATTATATTTCTTTCTTCTACGTGGGAAGGCTTAGTGATCTGAAAGTTAAAGAACCACTAGGACTACAAGGTCGTGAAAAATCTACCATAATAGAATTATATTTATATAACACTTTTAATCGGTTCAGCTTAAGATAAGCTGGGTTTATTGCGTAGTGGCAATTTGTGTAGAAATTGCGAAGGAAGCAAAAATAAAAAATATAGAATTTAAGACGGAGTAAAAATGGAGTTCTATACCGTTGGATATGTTAGATGCAGTTTTAAATGCACTTATATATTATGTGCACTTTGGCATATTTTCATACCGTTTATAATTTTTGTGTCTAGTCTACGTTTCAGGTGTAGATATCAATCACTTAGCTAATCATAAAAAAAATCGTCTTGTGTCTAATTCCTGACGCGATTTATTAAACACCTCTAATCTCTAATATTGGTCTCCCCGAGTGGTTCTCTACGTTTGGTAACTTAGCCGGTGTGCCCAAATTTATGGGGTAAGGTTTATTCAGAACGTGTCGGCGAATTCGCCTGCCCACCAACTACATGGTGAACTGGGTCGGAGTAGCCGGATTTCCTTGATCTCTCCACGTGGACTCTCTCAACCCAACATCTTTTACCGCAGTGAAATTCAGACGGCCGTCACTCTTGCAATCCTGGACACACTGCCCCCCAGATTCCTACCCAACCCTCATACCCTTTTCATTCCCAGAGCTTTCTCTCTTTCCGCCCTTAAAAAGATATCCATAAACCATCCCCAAAGATAATACAAGCCCTGAGGGGAACTATTTTGCATCGGGGGGCCTTTTATTTAAAGTAGAAATAATAACGCTTTTTAAAAATACGTATGATGATAAACATTATTGACACTAAAACTTTAGAATCTCTGGAATTTCTATTCAAAATTCCTTTGTAATTGTACCTACAGCATTTTTTAAATAATAGTTCAGCCCTGTTCAGTCTGTAAAATCAATATGAAATAATATCACATTGCACAAAATACAATATATATTTATGTCCCATCACGATGATTCAAATTTTTTTATAATGAGATAGTTTACTTTTATGGGATGGTATGTTAATAATGTATGTTTAAGAATTCTTAATGCCGGTAAATAAATCAGCCGGCGTCGAACCCTTCTCTCACATGCATAAAACAGTCATACGTTTCGCTATATTGCCGGAAAATCTGTTTACGCATTACGCATTTTGAAAAGGGTAAAGGTTTCCCCAAAAGTGTGAGGATTTACACTACATATATATAATGTGAAGTGTTTACTTGTAGGTTCACATGGACAGTAAACGGTGGCTGAAAATCATAGGTCATTGACCCCCGGATGGTGTAAACGTTTGACTTTGTATTGAAGGGTTATAAGGGTTTGCTCTACAAAACTAGTCCCTGTGAAAGGTGGTATATGACGTCATATTTTTAGTATCATCTATCTTTTTAGTTTTCATACAAAACGCGTGAGAAGGAAGAGGACGATTGTCGTCGATGTCCGAACGAGTTCTCGTTGGGACTAGTTTTATAGACATGGAAAAATGCATTCCATTCACGAGCGTTGCTAGTTTCCAATATTTACTGCATTTTTTAAAAGCTCCACAAAGGAGGCCTTGAGGAAAATAAGTGCTCTCAGGGTTAATGCCATATTTGAGGGACTTTGAGGTGAACATGAGTCTTGAAAAGACCTTTGTTTTAGAAGGGAGGAAGTGTGTATTGCTGCAGATCTTTCTTATATATTGTTATGAAAATAAAACACTACATGATGTCTATTAGGGTTTTTTTTCATAATGCTGGCAATACTTAGCGACAGTTTTGGTTTTTGGTCGCGAGAGCGCTTTTCCGGTCATCTTTGAACCAGAGAAGCCTGAGGAAACGTTTCTTGGTTTGACGATCGATTTCTCGTTATTTAAAAACTCGATCTTAAATGAAACGCTATTCTCGTTGCCGTAGCTTTAATAAGATATATAACTGTTTCCTCCAAAGAAAAAAATTTGTTCTTTGGAGGAAACAGATACACGTATATTGTGTCTCATCTTTTATATCTCCGTTATTAATGTGTAAGAAAGAGCTACAACATTTTTAGGATAAAGAACCTATGTTTTATGCTTTTTACGCCGTCACGGTACCATAATTGTGGATCGTCACGGTAATAATAAAAGCGCTCATTTGAAAACAGACGTATTTATAGTAAAAAAGCTTTGTTTTTAACGGTTTGATTTTTTTTACAGTGGCGACATCAAAAGTCCAATTTTCTTCGAAACCATGTAGTTTAAATTGGCAAACAATAAAACCTTCTAGACAACAACTGCTGGTGGGTAGTTAACGAAGTCTGTCAACCAAAAAGAAGTGCGAACGCAATTTAAGTGAACATGCCAAATGTTTTTTTTTTATAGAATGGGGCTTCAATGCGCTATACCAACTTTCTTTCGTTTACGTATAGACGAGTCTAAACTTTCAGGAATTTATTTTTAATTCAATCCAAAAAAAGATTTTTTTTGTTCAATAAAAGGTACAAACTAAAGTAAGTGGTTTATTCACGGTCCTCTTCACTAGGGATTCTTGTTGCGAGGCGTACTGTAGGTAGTTGTATTAGTGTCACATCAGAATTTCCTCATCATTAGGTTTGTTGTCAATGTTTGTTAATTTCCTCATCTTCATGTTTGTTTATTTCCACATCTTCGTGTTTGTTGACTGTAGGTTTTGTTAGTGTAACTTTATGAGTGTGGTTGACAAATTTCACCGCCCTTTCTTTGAAAGTATGCATATAAACAAAGGTTGAGAAAAATCATCATTATCATCACTCTTGGCAATACAACCCCTGGTGGGTCTAGGCCTCATCAAGTGTCTTCCTCCACTCATCTCGGTTTTATGCCAGCAGAGGAAAAATAATCCCCCCTTAAAAATTAAATTGTTTGTGACCTAAACCAAAAGTAAACATTCAATTGTTTACGCCTTGCGTTGTTGCGCCTGTCTCAACACACGTATACCCTAGCGAGACAGGCATCGAATAAAATATTGTAAACATCACGTATATGGATCAATAAAATAGAAAAATAAAAAATAAAATTTCCTTTTTTTTATAAATAATTAAAAAAAAATCCTAGAACAAGTTCTCTCTTTCCCTTTCAAATTTTGTCTTAAGTAAAACTTCGCGCCGTGAAATTTAAATCAACCCCTTCTTCACCTTTCAATCTTCCATATTACCCAGGTTTTGAATTCTGTGTAGTGATGTTGTTTGATACCCGATTCATTAAGATGACTGTAAAACACTTACATTTAACTAGAACAAAGAGCATTTGATTGCGTTTTCATTATTGGGAACAAAGAAACGGGAGAAAAACCATACTTCCAAATGTTTGATGATTTGATCCTTCATCAGCTGATTACTTACAGTTTCACCTAGTGGATAACATGAAGTATATTATATAAAGCGTATATAAGAGCGTAGTAATTTCAAATAACTGGCGTGGTCACGATCGAGACAATATTTCAACTGATATGTAGGTATTCTTATCACATGTTTGTGACATGTTAAAACTGGCAAAGGTGGGTAGTGTTTTTTGAAATTTAAGTAAGGCTTTGTGAGGGAATGAGAGGAACAATGGGAGATGGCAAAACATTGAACAGGACCTTGGGCTATATAGAGTAGAAGTTACAAAGCTGTTTGAATACTTAACAGGTGTATTTAAATGGGTTAATCATATACGCTTGTACTTGCCATTTGAAGACACAAATGCTGTAACTCATTCGATGCAACTGGATGGAGTAACATTAGCTAACTGCGATTCATTTAAGTATCTGGATTCACTCATTCACAGAGGCGGAGGATGTGCAGCGAATGTTAACCATAGAATAGGTGTGGGATGGATTTAATTTAGATCCATAACAGGAATCCTGTGTGACCCGAAAATGTCTATAAAACTTTAATGAAAGATTACCAGACTATTGTTAGACCTGCGATAATGTATGGCTCCGACTGCTGGACTGTGTACAACTCCTACTCTAGACAACTCGAAACAGCAAAAATGCGAATGCTTAGAATCTATGGTGATCTCATCACTGATCTGATAATTAGAATCTACTATCTCCTGCCGACCATCTAAGCCTTAGATGTTCGGCAGGAGTATCATTAAAAGATAGGATTAAAAGTTCACGCATTTGTGGGTGTCACGGACATAAACAGGAAGCTGGAGGAATGACAGTTGAGATAGTGCGGCCACACGACGGAGGCCACCAGACCATACAGTGAAGTAGGCAATGTCTTTGATGCTTCATCGACAGTCATCCAGATAAAGACCTGAGAACTTATGGATGACTCAATGCTTCAAAATATCACAGACAAATGGCCTGGATGAAAGCGATTCCCGGAACCGAAGAAGTTATAGCCTGAGAACGAGAAAAGCCGACACCAACAGATGACTCAATGCTCCAAAATATTACAGACAAATGGCCTGGATGAAAGCGATAACCAGAACCGAAGAAGTTATAATCTGAGAACGAGAAGAGCCAACCCCAACAGATGATTCAATGCTCCAAAATATTACAGACAAATGGTTAGATGAAAGCGATACCCTGAACTGAAGAAGTTATAGCCTGAGAACGAGAAGAGCCGACCCCAACAGCGTACCCAGGCAATGAATCGGGACAACTAAGAAAGGAAGGAAGAATATGAATCATATATGCTGAAGATAAATCCCAAAACTTTACAGCTGCACCTCAAACATATTGATTTTATCTAACTCTAACTCCCTTGTAAAGCGAGCATGCATTTGAATTCAGAAAATCACGCGGTTTTATTGTGATCACGCGCTCAATCTGCACTTATTGGCAACGGCCCGGTAAAAAGGGAAAGCGTTTATCAAAGCGAAACAACCGCCGCCATTTGCTCAGATGAGATTGCCCAATTCACACATTCTTACCCTTTTTAACAAATGGAATTGCGACCGGAATGATTTGAATTTTTTTCGCCGAAAAGAACTTTGCCATATAAAATAGGTCCCCTTTCAATGGTAACCAAACGATGAAAAGAAAATTACTTTTTAATCCGGTGGAAGTACGTGCCATTTTGAAAAAAAAAGTTTTTCGCTTTGCTGTAGAAACCTTGCCAAGTTTTGGTTTTAATCGAATTTCGGATTTTCAATGTGATGTTTTTATTTCATATTTAATAATATTGAAAACATAATAATCTTATCACTAACCAAAATAGTTAATACAAACAATTAATGTACTCTTCGCCAAATAGATGTGATGTCATTTTGCAGTCCTGATATAATGCTGCTCCGGCTGCCATTGTGAAAAAGAAATGTGTCATTAAACAAATTTCGATATTCTTTTGAAAGTCTTGTTTTTGCTATGTTACATCCCAACTAGCAAGTCTTTTTATCCATCAGGTCTCGGGCATATTTTGTCAGAAGGTCAGAAAATTTCCACTTTGCAATAAAATCCAAATAACTGGAAAAATAAAAACGGTTTTTGAACGGTGATAGAATATACTTTTAAATGTTATTATTAGAAATGAGTATACAATTTCTGAAATATTAAAAAAATTAATACAAACATATGAAAGTTTTAAAAATCGCTCACATTACGTTTTTTTTGTCTAAAATTACTGATAACGAAATACAAGAAAAACACACACATATTTTATTAGGAAAATGCATTCTAAACATTAATATCACCACACGTTTTTGTTATTTCATAAAAAAAATAGGGAATAAAAAGGAGTTTTCTCTGTCTAACACCGCTTAGATCATATTTCTCACCATGATAGTAAGAGAGATACAACTGACCATACCATATCTATATGAGCTGGAACAAATTTGGTTTCCTATGATTACACGGGTTAAATCGATTTCATTGAAATAATGAGTAGCTATATTGGTTTAACCTGGGAACCGATCTTTACAGTTTCTTATTTCCAAGTTTACAGAACCCGATTTCGTCTAAATGACACATGAAATTCAAATAACATTTGCTTTCATATTATATTAACATTAATTCTCAGCATGGTTCAGTATTACATTTTGTGATAAAGTGAGCCTATTTCGCCTTTGTTGTTTTGCTATCCGTGACATTATAAATATTAAGAAGATCACGACCCTGGTTCTTTACGGTTATTGTGTTTGTGTTTTTACAATATCATCTATGCTATAAAAAAAGCATAAAATTCTCAATGACATTGAGAATTCTTACATACCTACATCCACATGCCAACGTGATAATTTTTTAATCGAATAAGCTTCTGTGAAGAATGAAGAATTTTATAGAACTCATTGAAAAGGCTAAAATATAAAGGCTATATAAAATAAGTCATTTAAGATATTTCTACTTGGGAGGCGGATATGGGAACCATTTATTGGATAACCAACACCCCTGCCATAAAACACCGTGGGTGGCTGCGTGGCAGTCCGGATCGGGAGACTACTTAATCTAGAAATCTCCAGCCGGAATCTCTAGACCCATCGTCTTGAACTGCAGTAGGGGGATGAATTGATACGTCTCTCACTTTTGGACACATTAATTCCCATATGCCTACCCACCTCTTATACCTTTTTCCTTGCCAGAACCTCCTATCATTCCTTTTCCTAAATAGACCCCCCACACAGCATCATAGATAGGATGACGAATGATGACGAAGATTTTTTTTTCCTCAAGGATTTTTTTCCTCAAGCCTCCTGTGTAGAACTATAGAAAAAAAGCTTCTTTATTATCAAACAAAAATATACGCTTAACATTTTATGTTTCCAGTTCAAGTAATTCGTAATAAAATAGTATAATGTGCCTAATAGACGCAAGTACGTAGAACCAAGGTTTATTTTATTACTTCTTCAATCTTTGCAAAATAACTTTGTGGCATCATTTATTATTTAATTAATAAGAGATAACTTTGTATAAACCACTTTTTTTATAAACAATTTCGACATGTTTCAATAACAATGTTATCTTCTTCAGGATATGTTAATATAAAGAAAAATAAATGACAAACAAGTATAGACAAATTAGAATAAACTATAACATAGACGAAATATTAAAAAGTAGAGGTGATTAATTGCTTAAAAATCATAAAAATTGTTATTCAAAATTAAATATAAAAATTATTTAAAGAAAAATAAAATTGCATTTAGATGATAAAAAAACATTTAAGAACAAATAATTAAAATAATTAGTCTAAATCAAAAAATAAATAATTATTGTAAGTATTAATAAGAAAATAAATTTAAAAGATGGCTATTTTAAAAAAATGTTTGGTTATTTATAATATTTAAATTACTATTAATGCTTTTTCTAATTTCTAAAATTTCTAAACTATCCAATTGTATGCCCGTAGTATTATATTTATTTTATTAGTTTTTTTTTATTTATTTCTATTCTTGAACATACACATTAGGTACAGATTATTATATTGGTTTACATAGATAATAAGATAAGTAATAAGAAGAAAAAAAAAATTTCGAAGAAAACTTCTTCGGAAAGTTTTCACTTTGTGATGGCATTTAACAAAATTATTTGTCTTTTCATTAAAATAAAAAAAAAAAAAAATAAAAAAGAATGTTAATGATCAATAACTGTATGTTTATAGGTAAGTACCAAGTAGTATTTTGTAAACACCTCACTAGGCAAACCTGTGCTGAGTTGTTCCCATGTTTGGGAATATATGCTATTCTGTCGACATAAGAAGAAACACCGTATCCTCCTTGATATTATCACGAAGGACACTGTGGGTCGACCCATGGCGGCATCGAACATTAAAGATTAGTTGCAGTTAGGATCTATACATACAGTTATTCCTAGCATCTAGATTATGTTTAAGATAAATAATAATAGTTAGGTAATAAATAGGTAGGTATATTTTTCTATGGACCACACGCCACTGGTACGAATAATATTGTGGTATTATTTTTTGTCTCAAAACAAGATTTATTTTTATTTTTTAATGTTTTTGTTTGGTTATGTGTTATAATGTTTTGAGTAAATTGAACGCCTTGTTGTTTGATCCAGTCTTTGATGTATTTTTTGTGAAGAATTGTATATGTTTTTGTATTTAGTCGTTGCTTCAGTGTGGTGGGCATGTAGTTATATAGTTTGGTTGCGTAGTACTTAAAGTTTCTTTGGCCGTGTGAGGTATGAGTTATCGGTATTTTACACTTTTACATTTATTTAAACTCGCCCTAAAAAGAGATGGTCTTCCAAAACTGGTCAATAGTTTTAATAAGTACATATGTGTAAATATTAATTAGTTTTTATAAATTAGTATTCACGACCACGCATTTAGTATTCAGAAATAGCTTTGCGAGTTTAAATGTTTTTTTGTGAAACGATGTGCCTTGTGTATATGGCGATTATATGCGTAATTTTAATTCCATGTAAAGCAGAATTATAATAACAAAAGAATCGCCTATCTATGCAAAAGGTTTTTATTTTTATTTTCGTGTTGTATAATTTTAATGCTTTGTCGAGATAATTTGATAGCCGTCGTAACGACATGGATTAATGAATATTCTTCGAATCCCGAGGTTCGGTATCTTCTACTGTTCATATTGTATACATATTATTCATGCATATATATTCAAATACACATGAACTACAAAAAAAAATTGAGTGGAATTTTATAAACAAATGAAAATATAAAACATAATATTATTAATTTTACAGTACTTATAAGCCCTCGTCGGGATTGCCCCGAGGATTGCGATCGGAATCTTAATGATTTGAAGAGTTTTATTTCACATATACATTTGTTACTTAATTTTTATTTATCTACTACCGGTTTCGACACATCCGTGTCTTCACTAGCAATCTTAAAACTTTTAAGTTTGCTATGGAATGACACGGGTGTCGAAACGGTAGCAGATAAATAAAAATTAAGTAACAACTGTACATGTGGAAAAAACACTTCAAAACAAATTGTTACATAGTTATTTTTTGTACATTAACTCCGTACAGGAGGCCTTGAGGAAAATAATTTCCCTCAGGGCCTATGTCGTCTTTGTGGATGATGTGTGGAGAGTCTTTTAGAGGAGTCCCGTGTTGTAGGAGGGAGGAAACACAGGGGCCGGCAAATCATTCCACAACTGAGCTGTTTGTTGAAATCAAGAACGGGTCTTAGAAACGGCTCCTTCTCATGTAACAAAATTTAACATTGTTGAAATCGTTTAATTTAGACACACGTAGGTATGAACGCACAAACCTTCAGTTAAAGTAAACGATGTTTGGTAATAAATAAAAAAATAAAAAAAATGACAGATTATAATAATCTTATTTCATCAGATGTGCCTTTACTTTTATAAATAATGCCCTATCAAAGATGCAAGTGGATCCATAAAAGACCTCCGCATCCCTTTTCGATATGAGCTTCCGTACTGTATCTCCTCGCACGTCTCTAAGGGTGGAAAAATAAATAAAATTTCTATGCGCTGTAGCAAAATTGTCCCATATTTTATTCCATTATCCCGTGGGATCTCTCGTGCGTGCGGAATGTCAACATTGCGCTAAGATTACATTGTACAACTTTTTCGCTTAAATAATATTAATGTGTGATAAAGGCAAACGTGAATTTCAGAGGTGACTTTAAAACTTTATGTAAGGCGTTCATGAAGGTTCATGTTTTGTCTGCTAACATCGTGTCAAGTCATGCACCACTTTTCAGACTTATGATTATTAAAGTAAAACGTAATGTGAGTCGGTGGAGCTTTTAAAACTATTAAAGATGTTGAAACAACGTCAGCCAAAGGGGGATATTTTAGCAACTCTGGGTAAACTGTGGATTGGCGCTTTTTGTCGAGTTATGACTTTGTTATTACGAGGGTTATCCAAGAATTAAAGACCTTGCTAATCCGGAAAAATCACACGATATTTAAAGTTCATATCCCGACAATTTTTTGATATAGTCCCCGTTACGGTCGATGTATTTAGTGAGCCGTGGCATTAGGTCCTTATTCATGAGGTACTTGTTAGAACTTCGCCACCAAAAATGCTCTCACCTCTTCTTCCACGTCCTAGTCGGTTTCCAAAGGTTTTCCGGCCAAATATTGCTTGAGGTGATGAAAAAGATGCAAATTACGTCATTGATTTATTTATTTATTGTTTCTTTACACTGCAGGTAAAATATTTACAATGCAATTTGTCACCTCACGAGGACAAGCCTGTGTCGAGGTTAACAATTTTACAAATTAACAAAATTATGCAGATGTTGAAAGAACAATATTGCTGTATTTCTTACAGATTGAGATTGTGGGTAGGTACCTACTAAACTCCTGGCGCTAGGTAGTAGTAAACATGTAGGGTTTTTGGGTGACCATAGTTTTGAGATCTGATTTGAAATAAAATAGTTTTTTTTTTAAGGATTATGTTGTAAATAATAAATATATGTATATAATATAATATGCTATAAATTTGGCAGGAGAAAGATGAAAAAAACGGTTTAAACAGAAATAATATTAAATTAGCTTAGCTCATAATTTAAAAAGGACAAAGTAGAGATTGCCTTTTGGTTTCCGGGTTTAGATGGTGAACCCATGTTTCAATGATCCAAAAAAGCCCCGCAATTCGACAACGGAGCGTCCGTCTCAAATGGACGCAAAGATCGCAATGAAGTAGCTACCAAGCCGGGTCACCGCTTGTCTTTTAGGGGAAAGCTTTCTCTTATTTAACAGGGGTAGCTTGTTCGCGCTAAAGAGTCAAATGTTTAAATGCTATTAATTGCGAGTAATATTTTTGTATTCTTTTTTTATAAGAAAAACTCTCTTTTTATGAAGGCTATTCCCATCAGTGAAATATATCATATTAGAATAAGTTAACAATAATAATCTAAACGAAAATATGAAAGAGAACAAGACACAGAAAAAAGACAATGGTCTCGAACCGGGACTCGAACCCAGACCTCTCCGTCTAACCGGGACAAGCGCGTTAACCAATTTCGCTATTGCCACCTTCTGTCAAACCGTTATATATGTCAATCTCATATTTTCAAATTTTACTTAATTAATAATTCTGGTAGTACAAAAGTTTTAAGTAAATCTCAAATTATATTTGTGTAGATTTTGAGCTTTCTCACCTATTAAACTAGAAACAATAAGTTTGAATATTTATGTAGAAATTCATTATTTTATGAAGGCTTCAAACAAAATTAATTGTTTTGCACTAAATGAAAAACGAGAAATTTATTTTGGCTATGTCGTTTTCCCTGAATTTTCAATTCCATGTAATTTTGTTAAGTCCTCTTCATACACTGTCATTACAGTTGAAATAACAATCAGGTTTTAATATAGTATTACTAGGTACCTTATTTACATTTTGTATGTGGTGGATTTGACTTCCAGGAACTACGAAAACCTACATACAGAATATTGTACTAAATTAAAGATATCCGATCAAAGTGGATAACACGAATCTGTAAACCATGGTCGGGTAATTCACTTATTTAAATATTTCCAGAGAATTTTATATTCAGTGTTTAGTGTAACTAGGGCATATATATTATTAAATTTTAGGTGGTCAAAAACTTCGTTAACCTAACCTTACCTAGCCCAACTAACAAATAAATAATTAAGCAATCAAAAAAAGAAATTAAAGTTTATTTTTCTTACATTAATTCCACACTGGAGGTTCTGAGAAAAATAATTTCCCTCAGGGCCTATGTCATCTCTGAAGATGCTTAGTGGAGGGTCTTTTTGAGGAGTGGAAGGAAGTGATCATGGTTCTTGAAGATACCTATTTGTAGGAAGGAGGAAACACAGATGCCGAAAAACTTTGAACTCAATCTATCTATATAAATAAAAATCAATTGGTTTTCGTTTGTCTTGCTAAACCTCGAGAACGGCTTGGCCGGTTAGGCTGATTTTGGTTTTGAAATGTTTGTCGTAGTCCAGGGAAGCTTTAAAAGGTGAGAAAATATGGAAAAATTGCGAGGAAGATGGTAAAAACAACAATTTCATTTCCCCATATAACCTGTTCAGAATATTTCAAACTTCAGAAGAAAGAAATCAAATTGTTGCCTTGAAAACGATGTTTTTTTTTAATTAGGCTATTCACTATAAAAAGAGCGCTTTGTTGGCGTCGTAGTTACTGTCTCTAAAAATGAATCGCCGAAGAATTGTATGTATTTTATTTTATTTTATTTTATTTATTAGCGTTATAAACAGTCTGTATAAATCCATAAATGACAGTGATAATATGTATGTATGCACTTAACTTTCGAACGACTGCACCAAATTGGATAATAAAATATTCATATAGATATAAAACTAATGTTGAGCTTTGTTTAAAAAATTGTAATAAGTGGCACGCGAGTAGTTAGAAAACTGAATGTACCGAGAATGATTGTGCGGAATGTTAGAAATGGGAGGGGGACGGGGAGGGTGTGGGAGTTAAATGGGTAAGGGGAGGAAGGGGGTGAGGGGTGTAAGAGGGGGGGGTGTAGGGTTGGGGGAGGAGTGGGGGAGGAAGGGGATAAGGGAATGGGGGAGAGAAGGGGGGGGTGGGGGGAGTGGAGTGGGGAAAGGGACGGTGGAAGGGAACTCGGGAGGGGGAAGGCGAATACGGGAGGAGGAAGGGAACTCGGGAGGGGGTTCGCGGGACGGGGGGGAGGTGGGGGGAAGCTGTTTTAAAGATGAATGTGTCGGAAAAGAATGTATGGAATGCAGGAGGGCGGAGGGGAACCAGGGAGGGGGGAGAGGAACTCGAGTTTCTCTGTGAATGTCCCTAATACAGATAAAGTCGATCCCCGACTATGAAGTTTGGATCATTTCGTTAAATAGTCATTTTTTAACAATCTGTAGTGCGGCACTCTTCGTTTATTTGGTGCCTTTCCAAAACTCTGAAACTATTCATAAAAAGTCTTTTTTTTTTAAGTGCAAATTTTAGCTCCAACATAATCATTAGTAGCACATGAGTCTTAACAGATTATGCGTTTGTTCTTTGATGTTTTGCATAAAGCAATTAGCAACCTCCTCAGTGCTGAGGCCCCACGCACCCAAATAAGCAATTACCCCTTTACAACGACGGCTATTATATTCCACTAAAGTTAATATGCCGTTTTAAATTCGAATGTTCATGTAAAATTCATTTATCACTTGGCAAACTTGTGGTTGACCCTTTAAAGTAGGGTAAATTGTTTCAATTTACAGGCTAAATATTATACAGCCTCTTCTGGAAGAGGACTAAACGAATCAGCGGGAAAAATGTATGAGAGTATTTCATTATACGTTGAGCTTTAAAAGTGTTTCGACGCCCTGAAAAATAGGTAATTTTCCACATTAACACCGATGTTATTAACCTCATAGATACCCAATTAATTTATTTTAAACGCCTGTTTACCATTTTTTAATATCTAATGTATTTTTTTGTGTTACTGTCTTTTTGTGCTTTTATCGGAATGTTTTTTTTAGAATTCTAAGATAAAATTATTTATTTACTGTTATCCAGTTTGTTTTATAGAATTCATTTATAATTTATTTCGTTTACTTATTCAAAAATATTATTATTTAATTTATAAAAACAGTTTATTTAGTTTTGCTATGTAATAATTATTACTCCTGACAGCTGTTTCGCCTTGAGTAAGCATTGAGTTGACATTTTGATAATGCCTTCAGAAGGTGAAATATATATCATGCTTAATAATAATAAACTGTTTTTTTTTTAATAAATGAATATTGATATAATAAAACACATATAAAACTTTTTTCCACTCAATTTACTTATGACCGTAAGCGGTTTTATCTTGTAAAAGCCATCGGCTTGTATGTGAAATAAGTTTTATACATGTTTTATTAAATTATTATAATGGAATTCCACTACGAATTACCGGTATCAAAAATAGAATTATTTATTTATTTATTTGTAAGAAACAAACAGCTTTTACATAATACATATACAGTGATAAATATATAATTGAACTGGAGTCAAGCCACAGAGGTTTCTTATGCTAAAGTACATCGGAGATGAAGTTTTATTATATTATAATTAATGTTGGGTTATAGGAAGAGGAGAGGAAGAGGAATATAGGAAAAGGATAGGAGATGCTCACGATATATTCTCATATTAATAATCGATCGTACGCGTTACTTCATATCGATATTTATTAAGGTTTTTACTAAAAATGTCAATGCTGTGAAATTTTGTATTATATTGTGCACATACACGAGGAATTGGGGAGTTTTTTCTAATGTTTGTTCTACAAGAGGGTAAATAAAATAAATCGGATTGCCGGGTTGATCTTGACGGAATATGAAAATTTATTAAATTGGTAAGTTCTGGTGAGTCCAGGCCATTGTTTAGAATTTTAAACAATAGGATTTGATCAAAAATTAGACGTCGGGTTTGGAGGGATTTGAAATTGTGAAATTTAATGGATTCGGTATAATTTGAGAAGTGTAATTTGAATTTATAATTTAAGTGTTTAAAAATTTTTTTTTGAATTCTTTCTATTCTTTCAATATGGGCTTGGTATAAAGGAGTCCAGATCGGTGTACAGTGTTCCAAGTGCGGGCGAATATATGAGGTGTAAAGAGAATATAGAGTGTTTATGTTGTGGAAGGGTTTTGCTATACGAATTATAAATCCCAGCATTTTATTGGCTTTGTTAATTATTTCATCAGTGTGTTGGATAAAGTTTAATTTGACATCCATCGTTACCCCAAGGTCCCTGATATATTTTACTTCATTGATATGTGTGCCGTTCAGTGTGTATACAAATGAAATAATATTTTTATTACGTGTAAATGTTAATTTATTGCACTTTGAGATGTTAATAACAAGTTTGTTTAATTCGCAATAGACAAAAAGACGATTGAGGTCTTCTTGGAGTTTAATGCAGTCATTGATTGATTTAATAACTAAGTATATTTTTTTATCATCTGCATATGCTAGGTAATTAGCATGTAAAAAACATTTGTAAATATCATATATATACACATTAAATCGACGGTCCCGAAGAACAATGTTGCATCTGACAAAAATTGAAAATCGTTCTGTTGGCTTATTTATTGGCTTATTTTGTTAATTTAAAGGTCTGTTTTTTCGGATTTTTTAATGAAATGAGATGAAGTATCAAAGATCAAAACAACACTACATTTCTTGATATCAAAAACAGTAAACATGCAGAAACGGTACTTTAAAAAGCTCTACTGCAAAAATTCTAAATCGCACATCCGACATTGTTCTTCGGGACCGTCGAAATAATAATGGGCCTAAATGAGAACCTTGAGGTATACCGGAGGGCACAGAAAAGAAGCTGGACTTTGTTCCCCCAATTGAGACACTTTGAAGTCTACTCCAAAGGTATGAAGTGAGCCACCGGAGTAAGTCACCATGGATGCCTAACTGTTTTAATTTTTGAATAAGGATGAAATGGTTTACCTTATCGAAGGCCTTAGAGTGATCAGTGTAGATTACATCTACTTGGTTTCTTTTGTCCATATTGCTCGTTAAATATTCCGTAAAATTTACCAAGTTTGTTAGTACTGATCTCTTTTGAAGAAATCTGTGTTGTTGGTTTTGTATATTGCAAACAATTATTGTGTAAATTTGATCGTAGACAACACGTTCAAAAAGTTTACTAAATACCGTGAGTATCGAGATTGGGCGGTAGTTTTCAATGTTAATTTTTGAGCCTTGTTTATGAATAGGGATTATAATTGCTTCTTTAAACTTTGTGGGAAATTTACCTTCTTTTAGTGACATTATAAATATGTTAGTTAAAGGGTAAGAAAGAGTTTTGGCACATTTTTTGACAAAATATGGCGAGATACCGTCACCACCAGCACCCTTACTAACATCTAAATTATTCAGGTATTTATTGATCATTAGATCGTCAATATTTATGTTACCAATCGAGGAATGATTATTTACAAACGTAGAGCTATCAAGTGTGCTGGTATTGTTCGTGCTCATATCGCTTACGTAGGTGGACTGAAAGTGTTTAGAGAATAATTCACATACTTGATGAGCGCCGGTGCCAGACTCGTCTTTAAGGTGCATGATTTGTGGGATGCCGATTGTTTTACTTTTGTTTTTAGCGTAATTCCAGAGTTGTTTATTATTATTCTGAATATTAGATTCAACCGAACTTATATATTGATTATAGCAATGCTTCTGTAGGTGTTTTTGTTGTGTACGTTTGATAGTGAACTCTATGTAATCTATTGAATTATTATAGGATTTCCATTTTTTATGAAGTTTTTGTTTTTCTTTAATAATTTTGATTAGAGGAGCTGAATACCAGTTAGGAAATTTTTTCTTTTTGTCGATGCGTTTGGGGACGAATTGGTTGATGGTATTATTTAAGATGTTATAAAAGGAATCAACTACTTCGTCAACGTTCGCATTTTCCTTGGTAAAAGACCAGTCTATCGTTGACAGATGTTGGTTGATTAATTCATAGTCGGCTTTTTCAAACAAGCATAGTACTTTAGGAGGAGCGTTGATAATTGGGAGCGTATCGATTTGTAATGTAATTTGAAGCGACGGGTGGTGTAAGTCTTCACTGACAAGAGGATTGCATGCACGAGATACATGGCATTCCTCACTACACATGATTAAATCTAGGATTCGGTTATTAGAATTTTTTATATGATTATATTGTTTTAATTCTGAGTAATAAATTGTGTCAGTGAGTGAGGAACTAATTGTATTTAAGTTTGTAGGTGTCAAGTGTGAATCATGCGCTTCCCATATTATCGTAGGCATATTAAAGTCTCCAATTACAAGTTAAATGTCATCGGGATATTGATCTTTTACGATAGTAAGTAAGCAAAGGAATGAACTGAGAGCGGTTTCATATCCATGACCTCGTGGGAGATATACACAAGCTACATGGATAGTACGTTTGGAGGTATAGTTAGAGGGAGGAATAGTGACCCAAATGCATTCAGCATTGCATACCAAGTCTTCGCGAGGGTATGCGTTAAGATTGTTGTGTGTAATGATCATCACACCACCGCCTCGACGAGAATCTTCTTGGTTGTTGATGCTATTTGTTGAAATGTTATTTGATCTATCCCGTCTGAAAATACTGTAAAATTCCGTTGGTGCTAGTTCAGGATCGAAAATGGAATTATTAAGCCAAGTTTCAGAAATACCGAATATATAACAATCGTCATTCGATAAAATATTATTGTGAAAAATTTCTGTTTTAGTGCGTAGTCCTCTACAGTTCTGATACAAAATAGTTATCATTGTGAGTTATATATGTTTTTTATGTATATTATTATATAGGTAGATATATAAGGTAAGAAGATGCAGAGTTTTATGAATGACATGTACGATTATAAACATAAAATACTGTAGTAGAAAGATGAGCAGCGAGTACGAGCAGCATATTGGGATAAAGGGGGTAAGGAGAGTGTAGGGAAGGAAGGATGGAATATCGTGGATAATAAATACATTGATTAATCGACGAATTAAATAATCCATATTGAGATTAAATTCGTCAAATATAAACAATAACATAGGATGTGAGGGAAATAGAAAAAATAACAATATTCAAAGGAAGGTAAGATAAAAGCAATGAGAGTACAAAATAATAATAGAAGAAAAATATAGAAATGCAAGCAGTGCGCGATGATCTAGTATAGTTTCAAGTTAACAAGCGATATAGAAATCTGTCTGAATCTGTCAAATAAGAGTAGAAAACATAAAAAAATATAAGTACAAATATTTATAGGCTGGCAACAAATTGGCTGGAAATTAAAAAAAAATGTTTATAAAAATAATATTATTATGTATGTATAAAAAATGTACATTTAAATACTGTGAATAGCGATATAATAAATTATGTTGCAATAAATTAAAACATTATTTTGATTTCATTTTAAGTTATGTTTTATCAAATAAATTAAATATAGAAGAAAGGTTTAGAGTCGCTAATGTTGTCTTCAATAATTAAATATCACAATTCGAGGTTTAGAGTCGGTAATATTGTCTTCAATGATTAAATATCACAATTCGTGTTTTTATTCTTTAAGTTTTTCCAAAAATTTTGAATTAAATTGTACCTGTGCAATCTGAAATATATAAAATTAATATATAATATAATAAAATCTTCGGGTCACGAGTCAAGAAGGAGATTACATTGTAGATCTATCAATTTTAACCCCTCAGGCATTTGTTTCGAAACAACTCAAGGGTCTCGTCTCCCTTACTTGTTCTTCTTCTTTGTGTGCCCTATCAGGTCCCCCCGACGTTGGCGATCACTCTGGAAAATGTCTCTCTGACTTACGCTGCCGGAATAGCTCCTCCACACTTCTAATGCCGGTCCACTCTCGTACATTTCGCAACCGAGACATTTGTCTCCTACCAGGCCTTCGGCGACCCTCTATCTTGCCTTTCAATATTAATTGGAGCAAGTGATACAATTCTCCCAATTTAAACAACTACTTGAAACTATTGTTTCTGTAAGGATAATTATCACCTTTTTGATATTTTTTACAACGTGCTTACACCATATACCTACTTTAATTGTTTAAAAATCACTTGATTCATAATAATCACATAATCATTAACCATAACTAATTATTATAAATGGAACTTAACTGGTTTAAATTATATTCACTATTTAATGTACAATTACTTTATACACAACTGTATGCTTCCTAAATAAACATAAATAAAAAAAAATATAACAAAAATCAAATGTTTATTACAATATATAAAATTTGAAAGCGTATTTCATTTATCATTTTTCGAAAACAGTTTGCAGTTTTCGAATACTTTCAGAAATATTCCGTTTATTTATATTAAGTAAGGGGGTGAGTGTGTGAAAAACTGTTCTCTATGCCAATCCCTATGCAGAAATTGATAATGGTTAGTTAGTGAGCTCTACTCGGTTAGATGACATTGGCTACGTACTCATATAACAATTTTGAACCTCCAAACCACACTGATTAACTCTCTAAACATTTTGAAAAATGATTTCCTTCCGGAATGGTTTCAGCCCACAATAATTTACTGTTCATCATCCAGATTTCCTAAAAGTGTATGCCTGCTTTTATTTTTTTGCAGCCAGTTTAGTTGTTTCTACCACGCTAATGAGAATTTAAACGCAATTACTTTTTAATTTGACGGATAAATATTCCCCTTAGACGTAGGAGAGGTTGGAAGCAAAAAATACGAAATATGAATATACCACAAGTGTTTTAATTGCATTAAAAATAGGTAATTTAAGCCAAGTTAGACGTTAAATTTTACGTAAATGTGTCAAATTCTATGTTTTTTAAAATAAATTTCTCTTTGTTTTTGTATTTTTTTCCTAATGTATCAATACAAGCGTATGAATGTGAATCATCAATGTATATATATAGACATCAAAATATGCTTGCTTGGGTGTATATATATGTATGAGCGTTGCTAAACCATTCATCCGATTGGTTTTTGTATGCAATAGTGAGCTCTGGCATCATGAAATTATGCATTGCTAAACCGTTCATCCGATTGCGATGAAACTTTGGTGAGTTGTTGTGAGCACGTCCACGAAGGTTTCTATATATACTGATGAGTTCTGGCATTATGAAATGTGTATAAAAAATGCAATACGTGGCACGCGAGCTATTTGAAAACTGAATGTATGGAATGCGGGAGGGGAGAGGGGAGCTCTAGGAGGAGGAGTTCACGGGACGAATGGGAAAGGACACGCAGGGAGAAACAACTTCTTTATTTAGTGGCGTAACGCATGCCGGGAACTCGCTAGTACAAAATAAAATGTAAAGCCGTTGACAGAATTTGATTAACTCATGAAAGCAACAAAAAGTTTCAGAATAGTATTATTGAGTTCTTAATGAATTTTAAAATGCATTGTTTTGTAAATAATAGGTTCAATTTAAAAGTACATATTGGCTAGTCAAAGTTTCCACATATGTTTTATTGTTCAATTTTATGTGAAATAAAGTTATTATTATTATTATTATTATTAAAAAAAACAATCATTTCACAAACTAAACAAAAAAATAATCGCAGATTTATTGGTCCCGTATTTGAAAATGATTTAAACTTTACGCCAATATCGTTTCAAAAGAATGAAAATACTCACATTTCATGTCCATTCAACATTATTTTTACCAGAGCAATAAATTATATTATTGGTTAAAAATTTGCTAGGTAGGAAATTTTCGGTTGTTATTTTAATGACGAAAGGTTAAAAAACCATTTTGCGGAATTTGATATTTACAGCAATTAAATGGGAGGTTTTATTGTTTGTTCTTTCGTGTATTTTTTGACAAATTCCACTAACAATTCCAAAGCCAAATTCATTTGGCAACTAACAAACCGTGAATCCCTTTCTCCGTAGATGGTTCAGAGAGGATGGACCACCATACAACTCTATTCGCCCATCGATTCATAATGACATAAGTGACCTCACTCAAGTATTTGATTTATTTGATTTTGCCACGTCTTCGTTAGGAATCCCCGACTACTTTCATCTTTTTAATTCGTATCATGATATGCAATTTTAGAACTCTATCCTAATCCTTTCTTCGTTCATTCGATCGACATGTCCAAATGTACCTACCATTTCCATAAGGCTGCACCAAAACGTTATAGTTCGTCTTCTTTATCGGAGCACCCTTGTAAATGCTTTCTATTTCAAAAAAATATACATGTATATTTTTTTTATTTTTCATTTAAATAAATTTTAATGGTCGCTACCATTAATCAAAGTTTAGAATATATTATGTACGTTTAGCATCCATTAATACCCAATTTAAATACCAACTTCTTGTACTTTATGGTCAAATCCCTACATTTTCATAGCTGATAGATATAAACATTTGAAAATATATGATAGGTTGCCCCATAAAACATTCGAAAAAATATTGTACGTTTATTGAAGCAAAAAAAAAACTGAATTTTTTTTCTCCGCCTTATTCATTACGCATATACCACGCTGGTTTCATTTTCAGTGTTCTACGATGCTAATTATTATATCAACATGTAAATAATGGAAAAGGTGTAAATAAAATAACACTCGCTGATCGAGCTTACCATTACGCCACCGAGGTCGTCCTTAGTCAGAACTTAATCATCACTTTCAAAATCGTTGTTATCCTTTATATCTTATATTTTACAATGCTCAAAAATTCCCTACAGTACTACAAGATTAATCATACAAATAATAAACGTGTTTTCAATAAATAATATTTCTAGAGCTTCTTATTAAGATCTCGAAGAAAATAAAAATGCCTGGTTTCTTTAAATACCTTTTTTTTTCTTTTGTATTTCAACAGCGGCTAGTTGTCTGAAAGCTTCATATATCTTACTGAAGAGGCCTTTTCAATTCTCAAAGCTCTGAAATGGTGATAGTTTTCGGGTTATTGGAAGGGGAGCTTTATTGCGGTCTGTTCTGAGGAAACGCTACCGCGCCCAGCTGCTTACGGTTTTCCAGAAGATTGCGTACAAAAAATTGATATGTTTATGGTTTTCCTAGTCGATTGGCTAAAAGTTTGATAAAAATGTTCCTAAGGTAGAAATACTCGTTCTCTGACAGCCTACAATTTTTGTTCAACGTGCCAGTATATTTTAGTTTTATGAGCTAATCTTATCCTGTAAAAGGGATATTTCTAAAAAGAAATTCATTTTAAAGAATCTTATCATTTTAAATGATCTTGCCAATCGACAATTCAATAAGACCATTTGACTCCTAGGTCCCAGATAGGTGTTCAGGTGACAGAATCAAATTGTTTTTCATTTAAAATAGAAATCAAATATATGAAAATTTGTGAGAAAAAATCGATTCTTCAGCTCAAGGACGCCCATAACATCGGATTATTTTTCAGTCAGTTGGGGTTTCACAAAAATCACTTTAAAATAATAATAATTAATAATTTTTTATTCCAGGATGTAGGGAGGATAGTGCAATCCCACACGTCCCATATAGATATGCATTTTTATACATTTACACAGTAAAGAAACAAGAATATAAATAGAAAAAAATAACAAATATAAATAATCCATTATTATGCAGGGCGTGGTCTTGAGTGAGCTCGGGCCCAACGCTTAGTGCTGGAAGAGAGGGGGTTATTCTTGCGACCAAGAAATGGGTACACGATGCTGTGTCGCTTTTTACCACTGAACTATTGGACAAACATAAACACACCGGAAAAGACAATTTTCAAATGACACGATTTTCAAAATTTTACGAGTATAATCAAAAGTAATTTTGAACTTTAATAATCTTTTTCTCTCTACAAATTTTAATACTGTCGTTTCATTTATCTCGATGATCACTTTATTTACCTCCTCCGGCAATTACACAGCAGAACTTATTATTATCAATAAACTGAAGAATAAAAAAGTTGAATATATAAAAGTTAAATAAAACTAGATAACAATAAATAAAGTAGTTATCTAGAAAAAATGCTAACGGGTTTGTTTCATTCTTAATAGATCACAACTATTTCATCAAAACATTCATTATCTTACACGAGCGGACTATTTTTCTCGTAATATGGATTTAAACTGATCTGTAAATAATTAAAAACTTTCAACAAAGCTTCGCGCTGCTTCAATGTCCTTCTTAATTGTTAATCCAATCTCCCCACATAGCTCCACGCTTATTTTCCCCAGCTCCATTTCAGAATTTCAATTGAAACAATCCCGGCATAAAAGCATACGATTAACAAGATAATATTAAATAACCGACTACTATATTAGCGCTCTTTATTCAAAGCGTTTCTTAATGGATTAATAACCTCTCGCCGAATAATAATATTAATATGAAAGCCATGAATTAGCAGTAATCAAGTGGGATTCGTATTAATTAGGCCTGCGCTTAATTCTACTAACGATATCGTACTCTGATACAACACAGCTTAAGCGTTGGATTACTCGCTGGAAATGTATTTCGTACAAAGCGGGTGTAATATTAGAATAGAATTAATTTCCTAGTGATGCTTCTTAAACTCCATGACAATAATTATTTTTTTTATTTTTTTTTTAACATAATGGGTAAAACCTCAAATTGTTAAATTTAATTAATGAAAACAATATTAGCGACGCTCAATCAAAAATCTGAGACACAAAAATCAGAAACACAGGACATTCCTAGATGTGACCGTATAAATATTCTTATTATTATAAATAATGTATTTCAGATTTTCGATTGAATGTCGCCAATATTGTGTGTATTGATAAAAACTCTACAAGAATACAAGAACCAATAATTGCAAAAGTTTAAAAACATATATTGTTAGCATAGTTTACTTAGAACGAAAGAGGGTTGCATATGGGTTCTAAAAAATATTATGTACGTATATGTAATCACATTATAATTAAAAGTTAAATTAATGATAATACTTGCTTAAAGTCGTTAAAGAACAAGTGGAAAATATCAACATTTCCTGCGAGGCAGTTAATTACCCTGTTAAGTCTTTCCGGAGGCATTACCATTGGAAAAATATCTGAGCAAATTGTTTCAATAGTCCGTATTAATGACTAACAATGCGACATAATATGAAAATTACAAATAAAATTTATTGAAATTACAATTGTTAATGCGTTTCTCTCGATAGTTAAAAAAATCACAACAAAGAAACTTATTAAGTATGCTTAATTATCTCATAGCTTTATCAGCAATGAGACTTTCTTAGGCAACGCTGTCAACTTCTCTGAACCGTTGGGTAGCGGGTTCAAAAATCAGCAAGGACATTTCAAAAGTGACTAAATTTCTGATCAACGTGTTCATCCAAGTAAAGTAACAAAATTTAAACCGAGGTAAATTTATTTTTTTCGCCCTGAAAAATACGTAGTTACTACCTTCACTTTAAATAAAATACCATTAGTGTAGTCTTTAAAACAAACTGTAAACGTGCGAAGAACGTTATTTGACTGATTTTCTTCTTGCTGCAAGCATTTTGAAACTGGCCTCAAACGGATCAGATATTTATGCCCGAAAATATCCGTAGCAGTTATTGTAAATTCTACAATGAATTAAAAATGAATGTTTGATAAACATAAATTAACATTATTTTCATGAAGTGCAGCGCAACAATGACATCATTCACATGTAAACTGAGCTGAAATCTGCTTTGTTTTATTTTCTTCTCTACAGGTTGAACATAATACAGCAGCTAGCAAAATGCAAACACGATTCGCGAGCTTCTTTTGCCTTTCTCGCGAAGTTGTGTAAACGTTTCGCGTCTTGTTACGGCTTTTTGTTTTTGACGTCTTCCAATTGTTTCCGAGGATTGTGGAGTGGGTACCGGGAACCTGTTGCCGACTGAAGCAACCCTTGAGATGGGAATAGCTTCCTTGTACTTCCTTAATGTACAGTTTGAGTCCAGGAATTCAGGCCATCGCGCATCAAGCGGCGGAGGGTAGTTTGCCAAGAATTCAAAGCAAGGAGTTTGGATAGACTCGTTGAATGAAGCGGTAGGCGTATGAAGAATTTGCTCTCTATAAACTCTTTCGGTGTAAGATTGCAAAAGTTTTTGATTGGACGCACTTTGATAATAGTAATAACGGAACATGGCTGATCTTTCGGAAACTGAATCGCCTAGAGGGCGGTTTACAAAGCTACAAAAACAGGTTAAATTAATATTCTACCTTCAAAAAATAATACCGTATTCCGTTGCTTATTACAAAAATATATTTATGTTCTCTAAATATTTATTCTACATGTAATTTGACGACGGATTATGATATTCAATGCAAGAACCGAGAGGGCTCATTATTTGTAAGTAGATCTTTTTGTTCATTTTTTAATTATCAATGTCCTGGTGAACTTTTATACGGTTAGTGCATGATACAGAGATACAATGTTTGAATAAAAAAGATAAACTTAAAGAAATTAACATTATCCATGGTAGGTTTGACGGCCGGCTTAGTCCAGCGGTAAGGCTCTTGACTCGCACACCGAAGGTCACGGAATCGAATTCCGGCGTGGGAAACTAATTTTATTTGTTTAATTTGTGTTATTTCACAATTTATTCATTAAAAATATTATACAGTAGATATATTTGCGGCACGTTCCAGAGTGGAATATACTCTCAGTATCGCCCTGGTGTAAGACCACCATTCAGAATTGAAAAGTTGCTTGAAATGGCATTAAGTATTTGGAGATCAGATCTGAATAGCCAGATACTTTCCCACCTTTCTCTTCCTTATCTCCTTCCTCTCCCCAGTACCTTAAGCTTCACAACATACCCCAATTAAGGAAGCTATAGTCTCACTGGCTTCAGACGGGTGCAGTTGGGACTCTTGTGCGGTATTCACGAAAAAAGGTAACTTTAAGTGAACATTATGAGAAAAGAGAAAGAAAAATAAAACAGAAACCTGTTTTTAAATTGCAGATGATATTAAAATAATAATAGTGTAGGTTAATAATACAAAGTGTACAGGAGAATAATAGTGCACGATACAGAAAAAGGAAAGAGAGATGCGTTGTGGATAACAAAATAATATAAAAACATATGCAACAGCTCCTATGTGATGCTCCTCAATTATTAAAATATGCTACATAAAAATATCATTCAGGTGTCTCTTAAATAGTGGTAAACTTTTATAAAATACGTATATATTTGAGGTGAATTTGTTTCCAAGTGTGTGAAAGCGAAGAACAAGTGCGTGTGTATGGAAATTGGTGCCAGAATAATATATTTTGCCTTGTTGCTCGTTTTGGTGTTTTGAAGACGATGAGTGGCAGGATCATGAAATGTGAAGTAGGCATTTACATTAAGCATGTTGTTTGACTGTTGGGTTTTGGCATAAAATCCGTGTACGACACGTACTTAACCTATAGTTAACCTACATAGGTTCGGCACAAAAGGTCCTAAAAACAATTTGAAGTCTGCTAACTCGAACAAAACCACATATTTATTTATCTGTGAATTCTTTACGCAACCACAATCCACAACCGTAATCTTTTAAATTCTATTAAACATACTAAAATTGAAAAAAAGTGCGCATTTGAACACTGTTTAACGCTTTTCGAAGTTTCTACCTACAATCCCAGAACAAATTTTCACATGAAACTTAAAAAAGCTTACAGTGTAAGCAATTGAAAGCATTTTATTGGATTAGCTTCAAATGCCAACTGATTCTGATTTCATTATTAATTTTTTTTTTCAAACGGTACACTGATTCTGATTTCATTATCAAGTTTTTTTTCAAACGGTACACAATTTTTCAAACGGTACACGATTCTGCACTACCTAATTAAATATATTTTTACATGAATAAATTATGTAATATAAATTTCAGTATGGCAGCGTACTTTTATTTTTTAGTGAATACCGCACAAGAGTACCAACTGCTCCCTTCTGGGGCCTGTGAGACTAAGGCATCCCCAATCGGAAAATGTTGTGAGGCTGAAGGTAGTGGAGAGGGGAAGAAGATTTGGAAGTACCTGGCTATTCAAATCTGGTCACCAAATATGGCTAAAGCTATTTCAAGCAATGTTTCAATTCTGAATGTTGGTCTCAAACCAGGGTGATACTGAGAGTGTCTTCCACTCTCAAACGTGCCGCAAATATGCAATGTATTAATTTTTTAATTAATTGTGAAATAACACAAATTAATGAAATAAAATTTATTTGCCCAGGTCGGGATTCGATCCCGCGACTTTCGGATTGCCCCTTGCCCCTCAACCACGAAGGCCTGCTTTGTTCAAGCAGTGTGCCAGTTTAATAATTATGTTTGTCATGAAGGACTTCCACAGTGGAATATTGTTTTGAGATTTCGATAGGGAAATTGAGAATGCACGTGGATATTCTGTCCTAGACTCTTTTTTCATTGGAAAACTTATAAATATGAGTAAAATATACAGATAATTCATCCGTAGTATTTATTAGTAAGTTCTGACATTTAACGTTTTATTTACTAATTAAGGTAGGTTTATTCATTTTAAAAAAAATTTTATGTCCTTCTTAAATTATTAACTTGATTACATTTATAATGTTCTAATTCTTACAAAATTAACTAGTTAGTATGTAAAAGAATCTTATGCGATATTTTAGAAGTGACGTATTTTAAGAGGTATCAAAGAATTCTTTAACAGCATTTATTTTCATACATAACAATAAATTCTAATAAAAAACGAGCTACGTATTTTCAATCTACGGAGGGAAAAAACCGTGTAAGATATTTTATTATTACTTTTAAAAGCGTAATGACGCGATTCAAACCCCGAAACAATAAAAAGATACATTCAGCGGTTAATGGGGAGGAAAAATTAATGTTATCGCAAGACACCAACGTCCTGTTTTACGGAATTTTACAAGATAAATATACTCAGGGCGGTTAAAATTTACCCAAAATTAAGGGAAATCTTTTGAAATGGAAACCTTGCGCATCTCGCATTTTGTAGGGATTACAAATACTTCATAAACATATTATAAACTCACAACATTGACACTAGGCTTTTTGCCATCATAAGAGCTCAGAAAATACATATGCTTTTATTATGCCTCTATCGTGATAATCCTGAATGTCTCATCTATATTACGTGGGTAGGCTAAAAAATAATGCACTTATGCTTGCACAGCGTGAACAAAATGACCTTTAGAAGCGCGCTAGATGGAATATGGAAGTGACACTCCTCCTCTTTATTTACTAATTAAGGTAGGTTTATTCATTTAAAACGATGTCCGCGCAAGTTAGGGGTCGCTAAATTCATCCAGTGTATTTTGAGAAGTGGAAATTCGGATACGTGTTTTAGTGTTATGTCAACGCAAGGTAAACAGCGTGCTGTAATTGAAATTTTACCAGCCGAAAAGGTGACTCTTACTGAGATTCATCGTCGTTTAAAGGATATTTAGGGTGACGACGCTGTTGATAAGTCTACTGTAAATCGATGGGTAGTAAAATTTCATGTTTCTGAGCCTGGAAAAGCAATAATTGTTGATGAAGCCCACAGCAAACGTCCGATCATTGATTCAGACGATAAACAATCCAAACTCGTCAACAATTTGATTCAAAATGACCGGCGAATCGCTCAGAAGCGTATCACAAACCATTTTGGAATATCCAAGGAATGTATCGGCTTTATTGTTGAACAATTATGATACCATAAAATTTGTAGACGATGGGTACCACGGCGTTTCACAGACGAGAACAAACAGCGTCGATTAGAGCCTCTGCATAGCCTGAAGTTTGAACCGATTCCACACCATGCTCACTCCCCCGATCTTTCGCCAATTTTTGTCCTCTACTCAAGAGACACCTCAAGGGTAATAATTACACCTCAGACGATGAGGTTAAGGCTGCTGTCAAGTCCTAGATTCGAGAAATGTCGGAAGAATTTTTCAGTTACGTAATGAAAAAACTTGTTACACGTTAGGAGAAATGCGTTAGTCTTAACGGTGACTATGTTAAAAAAATGAATAAATGATACTTTTCAGCCTACCCTAGTAGTTATGTACTTACTGTAGTCGTATATTATCTACTAATCAATTTGTTGACCTAAAAATAATTATTAAAAAATTAAATTGACTAATATTTGGTTGTACTGAAACATTGGATTGACTGACTCACCTTTATAATTCTTCTGATACGGTATTATGATGAATCGATATTATGATCTCGACGGACACTTCTAGTGGTAATCACTGCACAAGCACGTAACATATTCGTAGTAAACGCACTATGAGATCATGATTAATCAGTACAAAGGTTATTTAATCAGAGTCGTTATTAAATGCACTAAGAGATCAATTGGTTATCATTGCACAGTTCGCTTTAACAATGTCACACGCGTAGGTACATTGACTACACACCGTTAGATAAGGACTTGGAGAGCAGATTGGGTAGAGGAATGACGGAAAATATTATACTCGTATGTTGGAATCAGATGCATATGTTTGCCTTAACTTTTCATGATGCAGGAGTTTATCATTCGAAAGTTTGGCTGCTTTAGTACAGATTAAAAAAAACTTTAAAAGAAACAAAACAAAAAACCTTGTGCCCCGCCCCAACGTTTTTGTTTTTTCGGATGTTTTGAAAACATTTTGTCGGAAGAGACCCGGATTTAGATAGAAGATAAACAATATCACCAACTAGGAAAATAGTAGCTCATACATAAGGGCAATGGAACTTTTAAATAATTTTACGGTATTTTGTCTGTGACATTAACGATATATATGTTCATATATGTATGGATATACACTTTAGAATGTAACGATTGTGACGCACAGCATGTAGGGATGACTACTAGAAATTTTGAAACTAGAATCAGGGAACATGAACTTTGTTTACGAAATAATAACTACTCCGAGTTTGCTAACCATCTAATCGAGTCATGCCGTAGCTTTAAAAAAGAAAATGCTAAGTTTAAACATTGCAAAGTAAATTCATATTTTAATTTGTGCGCTTTAGAAACTTTATAAATGAACAAAAAAATTAAACCTAAAATGAATTTAGTTAATAAAATGATAGCACCATGCAAATCACCTTTACGTACGATGTTTCCAAGTAATGTTGACTCCTCCCACCGTTCTCTCCCCCCCCCCCCCCAAATCAGCCCACCTAATTATTTTTTTTTACTTGTATAGAATTTTTAGGTTTGCTAGTGAATGACACAGATGTGTCGAAACCGGTCGCAGAAAATTTTAAATTAAAGTAACAAATGTACATCAAAAATGAAAACTCTTCAAAACAAAACATTTTACAGTAAGATCAGTTAAAAGTTTTGCAAGAAATTTTCTTTTTCCCGTAAGTGCTTTGTAAAATAGATTTAAACTAGAGAACAATATCTTGAAGAGATGGTGATATTCGCAAGTAAATGTATTTTAAGAAAACTCAAATTAATTCTTAATATTTGAGATTGCCACCTGTTTGCGTAAATTTAACTCCAGTAAGTAGTGAATTTATCAGTCGGTAGCAAGCTTAGAACAGAATCTTGGTATGAGAATTCTCAATTTCCATATTGAAATCTCAAAGCAATATTCCACTGTGGCAGTCCTTTGTGACAAACATAATTATTTAACTTGCAAAGTGCTCGAACAGAGCAGGTACGCCGCTGTACTGAAATTTATCGTAATGTATTAATGTAATTACTATAATTATAATTAGGTAGTGCAGAATGCTTTGTTTACTGTTCCAAAAAATAATTAAATAAACTTGATAATGAAATCAGGATCAAATGACATTTTAAATGAAATTCAATTGAATGCTTTCAACTGGTTATTTTTGTCCGTCGGGGAATTCCAACAACATTGGTTGATAATTAGATTTTGCTACTGCTGTGTATGGTGGACCAAAAACTGACCTAAGCCTATTAATGTAATCGATCATTCAAGATATAATTACTTTTGACTGTATGGTGGACAAAAAACTGACCGAAGCCGATTAATTAAACCGGTCTTTCGAGATATAATCACTTCTGACTTCTGTAATTACTGTATGATTAAATGCTGCGTTTTATACTGTCTTTTATATGGCATTATAGATTTTAATAATTTAATTAGACTATGAGCGTCTTTTTAAGGACGAAAAGAGTACATCTGGTCCTTAACAAGACCCGTCTTGTATGAGCAAAAAGCAACCCGCTCTTATGTAGCAAGCTCTGTGTTCAAATGTTTTGCATTCATTTGACATTTCTATCGGCCGTAGTTACAAAGCCAGTTCTTTGAAGCACCTTCCATTGAAATACTCTAAGTATCGCCACGGTGTCATACCACCATTCAAAATTGAAACGTTGCTTGTGACGGCTATATTCCAAAGATCTCTCCTTTCAGATACGGGAATCTATCAATCGGATCGCCGTTTATACACGAGGTCAAGATTTAAATTTAAAAAAACTAACTTTTTATTTTCCAGTAGACCACACACACAAAGCTCGTAAACTACACGTTACACTTTAAGTTTATTTGCGGTTCGTTCCAGATTGGAAGATACTCTCAGTATCACCCTGGTGTTAGACCACCATTCAGAATTGAAACGTTGCTTGAAATGGCTTTAGCAGTGTTTGGCAACCAGAACTGAATAGCCAGGTACTCCCAACACTTCTCTTCTCCATCTCCTTCATCTGCCTACTACCTTCAGCTTCACAACATACCCCAATTGGGAATGCCATACTCATACCCAATCGGGGTATATTGTGAAGCAGAAGATAATAGGCAGGGGAAGGAGAAAAAAGGAAAAAAGTCTCAACTGCCCGCAACCATTGTGAATATGGCGCCCTACATTGGGTATTTTATTCCGAGGCTAAATGGATTGTAAGTATAATTGTATAAAGTATAGTATCACCAACCCTCGTTAGTAGTAAATTTATTTTTTTACATAAATTTACGCTTGTCGCTTTAATCATCCAATAGCGGGCAACGTAAACATTCATAAAACCTTTATTTCTAGACAATTCATTTAAAATTAAACGTGAGCACAATGGAAAATCCGACATTATCCCGTGTTTTTCAAAACGCTTTTCCAAATTAAATTATGTAGCGCCTGTCCCCCCCGTCCTAAGATAAGAACACAAACGAAGTTACGAACAAATTGAAAATGGTTACTGAGTTTTATATTTCAATGGGATCTGCGCGTTGCTTCGTGTTTACACATAATTTCATTTGCGCGGTGTAAAATGATCAAATTGCAAATTTTACTACAAAATAAGAATCAAGCGTTTTAAAAAAAGTTAATCCTCGACATAAACACTTTTTTAGTAAATGTTTAAGTTTTTCTAAAGAGTGGAAATTTTAAATTTTCGCTCAAAATGTAATACATTTTTTATTTTATGTGAATACCTCACAGAGTTCCTCCCGTCTGGAGCCAGTGAGACTATGTCATCCTTAATTGGGATATGTTGTGAGGCTGAAGGTAGGGGGAGGGGAAGGAGATAGGGAAGGGGAAGCCGGGAAAGTATCTGGCTTTTCAGATCTGGTCACCAAACACGGCTAAAGCCATTTCAAGCAACGTTTCAATTTTGAATGGTGGTATGACACCGTGGCGATACTTAGAGTATCTTTTACTCTGGAACGAGCTGCAAAAACACTATATATTATTTTATAGAATTAATTGTACACACCGGGATTCGATCCTTATCCCCGAGAGCTTTACCCCTCGTCCACGCCAGCCGTCAAATGGTGACCGGACAACTCAGAATGAAGTCAACTCGACACCTCCTTTGAAAAGTAATAATGTGATGAAAAAAAGGTTAAATAATATATGTTATGGATTTTTCATTTTTTTTATCCATATCTTTTAATGACTTTCCAAAGAGCTGTTGAGTTGAGTTGATTTTGACTTGTCATGGAACCGTAACTACATACCTTCTTTCAAAATTATATATGTAAACCTAATTTCTTGTGGTAATAAAATTACGTGGGTGTCAAATTAAAAACTTTTTATTTTATTTATTATTTAATGTGAATACCTCACGAGATTCCCAACTGGTCCCGTTCGGAGACAGTGAGACAATGGCATCCCCATTTGTGAAGCTGAATGTAGTGGGGTGAGGAAGGAGGAAGGGATGAGGTAGGTAGGGAAGTATCTGGCTATTCAAAACTGGTCACCAAATACGGCTAAAGCCATCTCAAGCAACGTTTAAATTCTGAATGTTGGTATTACACCCCGGCTGCGGCAATACGAAGGATGGGATATTCCAAAAAAATGTAACAATACATTAAATTTTGAAGTTAATTTCCAAGCTCTGTGCAATTATTATTATTATTTTAATTTTACGAAGCAACTGGCTTACAATGATAAAATAACAGAACTTGAATAGAACTTACACAAAGCTTGAAAATTAGCTGAAAACTTTTGATGAATTGTTAAAAAAAATTAAACGATCCTTTCGTAGAGTATCGTCTACTTTGGAACGTGCCGCAAATATGCTTTATATTTTTTAAATAAATAAAATTGTAAAATAACGCTAATTAATCAAATAAAAATTATTTGCTGCGCACGCCGGGATTTGAAGCCGCGTCCTCCGGATTGATACAGTTTTCTTCTACCACGGAGGCCGTCGTACATATGTGTCTTTTTAATTAATTGTCAATAATTTTTATTTTACTCCCTTACTGAATCAATGGCTAATAAATGCAAGATCTCATCAATCTGAATATCGACAAAATTGTGTAGCTTTTTATTTCGCAGAGTTCGTTGATTTTTATACCTTCCATAATTAGCTATGGAGCTTTTAAATACCAATCTAAGTATTAAAAATAGTTAAAATATTATGTACTCATAGTTTTCTTGCTTCAGTTGTAACAAGAAAAAAAGTATTGACATCTCGGTGAATCCTGTTAGTAAATCAAGTTAAATTCATAATTCAAACCGTATTTTCCATTATACTCATATAAATGTCAATGTTATAGGATTATGACAATATAACTGGTGGCTATGAGCCGGAAATGAAAGGTCCGGATAAGGAAGTACAAGTCACCAACGAGAACTGGCGAGATCTCCTGCTTCCAGCCATTTTTCCGGGTCTGATCAGGCTTAATTCAATTTTGTCTGAACAGCGGTGACAAGAGGGAGTTTGCTGGCTTATAACACCAAATTTCTGTAGTCCCAACCGTTGGCAACAGTAATTTTCAGTAAATCAGCACAGTTAATCCTTGCGAATAAGCTGAGAATCCGCACGGGGTGACTCACCTACATCCTCGTGGTATAAATCTCATTAATGTAAAGTTATTTAGTCAGGCTTCAGTCAAATTTGATCTTGATTAATTTGGGAACAGTGATTAGACATCGAAAATATGGTAATGCACGTTTTCATCCCGCGACAAAATATCCCGACAAAATATCATCCGACAAAATATCCTAAGGACATTCTCCAACAAAATATCTATTTTGCGGGTTTAGGTTAGTTTTTCGTAGATATTTTGTTGGGGAAGGTTTTGTCCGTAGGATATTTTGTCCCGAAAATACACCATAGAATTTATTTAATGTTTTCGTTATTTGTTGTTCAGTTGCAATACATGTCTTTATTTGGTGGACTTGCCTATTTTTTTCTAAAACGGCTGATAGTTTAGTAGATTTGTTAGATTATGATTTAGTTGTGCGTTGAAATATAAATTTTCTTTCGGTAATGTACAGATATATTATAACAATAAAATAGTTTTGACAATGTGTATGAATTCTTTTTTTCGTATTTTTTTATTGCAATATAAATCAAATTTATTTATGTTATTTTTAAGTTCTGCAAGTATCTTAGTTTTTTTCATTATTATGACAGCTGTTGTGGCGTTCAAGGCCATTTTCAAACAGTCGTTATTATTATCCGATTATTCTATTTACCCCAGACCAATTAATTTTTTTATGTTGCCTAAAATGATTAATTGCAGGTTAAACCGATTTACGGAGAAAAAAATTGTGACAATAGATTCTCTATTCTGTGGGGTAAAATTTCTTTAAAATCTGTTTTCCCTAGATTAAATGGTTTCTTAGTGGTTTAATTCATGACGTGACGGCTATAGACTTTAACACATTTAAATAAGTTTAATGAATCATTTTAGAGACCATGAATTTTTTTATTGGGCGGGAATAAATAGAATAATCAAATCATTTCAAATAAGTCTTCTGAACGTGGCCTCACCAAATTTTTAAAATGTCCCGAAATATGTCTCAATAAAAATAAACTAAATCATTGTTAAATTTGATTTACATTAATTTAAAAAGAAAATGGAATTCAGCGAATCAAACACAAAAACAATTAATAATGTGTATCATTTTCTTTTCAATTTAAGATAACCCCATTCCATGTCTGCCAAATAATCATCGATTCTTATATCCAATATGCCATTTTCAATGAAAATTTAAAAAAAAATCTCTTTCTAATAAAAAAAATATCTCTCTGTAATACAACAGTACGCACACGAAAAAGATATTTTTTTTAATTTTCAGAGATATTACATACCCTTATGTATGTTCATTATTTTTCGTTCGTGGTAAATTAATCAATTGATAGATCAATTTGGGTTATTGCCTATGAAAATACAGACATTTCATCGCATTAAAACATTTTATTTTTTTTAATCATTGAAGAAAAAAATAAACGAAACACAAAACCCTACAAGACAACTGGGAATAGAACATAGGACCTCTGTCTCACTTCGTCAAAAACGCCTCAATCCACTCGGCCATTCGAACCTAATATTTTTAATTCATTTTTATCGATCTCATGTTTTAGAGCCAGAATTAACAATATTCTCTTCAACTGATGTTTCTCATATTTTTAACTGCTATCTTTTCGAATGAGAAAATATATTTGTTATATAGATTTCGAATCCCAGCTACGACTATTACTTTGATTTATTTCATGATTCGTTTAGATCAGTTCATTCCCAAAGTGGTCCAGGTGGACCCCCAGGGGTCCACGGGAGACCCGACGGGGGTCTACGTTGGCGTGATAAAAAAATGGGGGTCCACAAGTTGTAAGTGGGGGTTTAAGAAAATTTATTTGGTTTCGATAGTAAATAACAAAAATGTTGGCTTGGCTTTACCTATCAATATAGGCCAGTGGTTCCCAAAGTGATCCGTACAGACCCCAGGGGTCCCCAGGATTATTCAGGGGGTCGTGGAAAATAAAAATAAATTGATTTGGGGTCCCTGAATGATGTCAGGGGGTCTGCGGCAAAGTTTTGATATAACTTTATTCATATGGAGTATCGCCGGGGGAGGGGCATAATGGGATAGGGTGGGGCGGCAAATTTCCCATAACGGAGGGGGCGAAATGGTATATGGGGTGAAAGGAGGTCCATCCTACCCCGTTCAAACTTTATATCCCATTTCGCCCCCTCCGTTGTGCTAATGCTATCCGCCCAAGGGTCCGGGGGTCATAACTGTTTGGGAAAGGGGTCCATGGGCCAAAAGAATTTGGAACCACTACTTTTTAGATGTTTTAATATTATCTTCCTCTTTGATTAATGTGACATTCATGAGTATAACCTAAGTCATCAAAAAAAGTTATTCATAAAAAATTGGTTCTCTTGATATGTATTTTTCATTTTATCTTTATTTTACCCGGTTAGTTTTAGTATTACCTTTATTTATAGTATTTTATTAAGTATGTTCTGTTACTTACTTAAATAGTTCATTTCTTTAATTATTGGTCTTTAAAATACATTCTTCTACATCCTAAAGAGTGTAAACAAAACTCGTTATCTTATAAACTATGCATTATACTACCTCTTAATACAAATTTCTCTGAAAGTATCTTGTATATCATTGCAGTGCCTTTATTTCACCGCAATCTCCTCCTAGTAAGAAAAACCCTGTACTTTGTATTGCTACAACGTACATAATACCCGTTAAATCTACTTAAGGGTGTATTCAACCCTTTGTGAATACCCCCTGTGGTCCAGACATTAATACACTGCATGAAATATGGGCCACTTACATATATCATGAGCTACGGCATTTGGAACAAGCGGGCAGGCCCGGTGTTTCATTTTATTCAACAAGTGTTTCTATAAGAAGACGAAAAATTTAACACATGGCGTTAATTTTTACACCTGAAAATATAAAAAAATAAAGCGAAAGACTGACTTTTCAAAAGAAAGACCATGAGTGCAAGTGGCAATTTTTAAAAGACCTTGCTCAAAATGGCTTTAGTTTTATATTACTGTCTATTTCGGAATATATAGGTAGGTAACTTATCAACTCCTTTCTTGGATCAGCCACATCCATTGCTTTTATTTGTAGTCTCATTTGCTATTGCATTATAATAATTACATGAGCAGTTAGGCATCTGAAAAATATATTTAAACTATTTTATTCACAATATTTAATTTGAGGTTTAAAAAAAGTTAAAAATAAAAATAAAAATATTTTAATTACACTCATAATGACGTTCGAAAACCCGGACTCTTCAGAATCGTATTTAAATTAACACTAAAAATCAAAGCTGAAAAACTTTGGATGGTTGATACCATTAAATACTTAATACACACCAGAAATGCTTCCACATAGATTTTAATGGAAACGGATGTCGCCACTGACTAAGTACAGTCCTTTTAACAAGCACCCTGTCTATCTTACATTGCCTGTCATTGTATATCGCCATTACATTTGAACAAAATGAAAAAATGAAGACGATGCCGAAACGAATTTATCATATTGAAATTTAAGCAAAGAATGATCAGACATTTGGATCACATAAAGCGTCCACATCGCATTTGTTGTATTCTTTACTATTCTACAGTTGATATTGACTCATACAATGCATAAAATCTGCTAACTACGCTTATTGGTACCAGGAATCGCCGATAGAAACAATACCAATGAGAGAATGGAGAGCTTCTTGCAGCCGTGTCATTTAGCACGACGGCCCTGATCTTATTTCCCAGCATCCGCTGTTTCCGGGATTTATGTCGTAGCTCCACAACACTAACTGCAAGTGCGACTGCACAAGCTGTGCAATGCATTAATTTGCATTTCATGCTTGTATCCCATTTCATTTTATCCTTTTTTGTCAGCCCCGCGGGGAAGTGACACATTATAAATTGACTGCCGCCAGCGAGGTACAAAGAAGTAGGACAAAGCAGAATTTTTAATTAAAATATCCATCCGTTGCCCTGACAGATTATGAGAAGAGATTCCGTGAATCGTTTCGAAATTCCGCTTTTATTAAGTATCTCAATTTCTTAAAAATAAAACGAAAATTTTGCAGGCTTTATCGGGAATGTTTTTGCTTCTAGGCTCTTTCATTGGACAATCTCTTAAGTATTTTTAATGCAGATTAGATAGTCTTCGCATCTTTTTCTTTTCGTAGTGCATCTTCCTATCGGAGATCAGAAATACGAGGTGCTTCATTTAAGATGAAGCCATGCAAAATAATGCAAAATCATACAAAATCATGTGTTTCTGTTTTGAAAATTTGATCCCTTAGAAGTATTATAGATGCTTCAATTAAATACTGTAAACAGAACGCATTGTGGCCTTAGAAAATTTCGATAAATTTTTTTATAAGTCTTCTAATAAGCCTATAAAAAAATAAAGTATTAGATCTATAAAAAACACCTTCAAGTGCAAATTCTCCTACTTATAAACCCCTTTTCGGTTATGTTTTATTGTAAAATGTGGCAAATTCAGTTTTTTTAATAATAATCGCAAAAAAATATATTTATGCCTGAATTCACCACATAAAAAAAATAGGCGATGCTCTCTTTCAGGAAATTAAAAGAGGCGTTAAGCAACTGCAAGTTTCACCCTTCTGCGATCCGCAGAAAGGACGAAAGCGCGTCTTGTTGGTTGTGTCACTCAGTGGCCGCCCGGATTCCAGGTAGAATAGACGCGCCTTGCTCTTGGCGTCGCTTTGTTCTATAAAAATTTACTAGCGAAACAACAAAACACCGTTGTTGGCTATTGATTGGTCAACTCTAAAGTCGTTTGCTCCGCCCAATTCCGAATGGGTCCAGGAGTAGCGGATCGTCTTAAGTGTTGACTTTTACATCTTCTACTTTCCATTGATCCTACATTCTTCCCTGAGAGATGTCAGAAGCTATCACGACTATTTCTATCTGGAGACAAAAAAGTAGTACCTACCGGATTTGGAAACAACTCTGTCCGAAACGTTGGCTAAAGAATGAGGTAGCGCAACACGGCATAACACCCCACAAATAAATAAAGAAAATTCTTTCGGTCGTGAAAATCTACTCGTAAAATCACCTCTAAAATTGTTTTTTTAAATAATTATCATTTACTCACGTATCAGTACAAGGTATTTGCTTTTCCTTTTGATATATTTTTTTTATTATTTTGATTAGGTATTTTTGTCTTAAATCCAAATTTAGTTTTGTATGAAAAGAGCCACGCAGCCGTTCTCTTTAAGCTGTTTAGTTTGTAAGATTAATCAATTTCGTCTAGAAACCCGATTTTTTTTTCAAAATCCGTAATATTGAATTGAAGTCTAACTTAATTTTGCAGATCTCCAAGCCTATGATTATTATCTTCTTGACATTCGGCTCAATGGAAATTGCGGAAAATGAATTTATCTTATTAGTATCCACCCTGAGTTTTATCCTCATATAACGCCAACGCAATCGCTCAAAATACATTTTTAATGAGATATTTATAAAACCTAACAAGTTGCTAATTGGTTCGGATATCATAATATATCAATGCTATGATGATTACTGTATACTTTATTATAATTAATTGCCATTTCTCCATTCTTTCAATTTCTCGTATATTTTTTGTACATTTTTTTTAATTCAAAGGCTATTTATCACACGGATTCTTAACTACTTCAAAGAATCGGAAAAATTATTTGGTAAAAAATAAAGGAAAAAAAAACAGTGACTTTTCGAAATTGGAAATGATTTTTGGAACGATTCAGACAAGCGATCAAAATTATTTTATGATAATTAATTATTCAATTTTTGAAATTTGTGTGTATTTTGTTTAAATTTTTAACGAATGTAATTACAAAAGTCACTTTAAGGGGCTGTACAACCAGGTTTAGGTTAGTTGTTAAAACAAATTTGGACAGTTCATAAAATATTCAAGATTAATTTTTACAAACTGTGAATGTCCTATTCAAATTCTCTAATTATTTCAGTTTTATGAAGCAACGGGCCTTGTATAAATGATATATTAACAGAATTTGAATAGAATTATACAGAATATGAAAATTAATTAAAAATATTTGATAAATTGTTAAACAAGAATTTAAACAAACCATCTTGACTAACCGCGTCGTTTATAATTTATTTATTTTATTTTGCAGAAACAAACAGTACATAATTACATATTAGAAAGTAGTTACAAGTTATAGAGTTAATACAATAATTGGTACCAATGACATATCGCTGTTATATAGTATATGTTTTTATGTGACAAATTATGCATTTTACCTATATTTAATTAATAAATTATTGAGGGAGAGGGGTAAGGGTGTGTGTGTGTGTGTGTATTAATGATAATATTAATCTTTCCACGCCAGTTAAATACGCCAGTAAGTTTGGTAACCACCTCAGGTCTAGAGCAACTAAATGCCTGAAAAATCTTATAACTATGTGCACAAACGATAAGTCTTTTGGAGGATTATTTATTATTGCTAGAACACAGGAGTCAAGTGAGAATATTGTGCTTGTTCTTCGGGTATTTTAAAGAAAAATGCTCCGAAGAACTTGTGATATTGAACCCTTTAGAACCGGAGTAATGTTGGGAGATACGGGGATACATTTTTACCTACATGTTTGCCACCAGGAATTGACAGAACGAATTATTTTTTCGCCTAATGATATTGGTCGAGGGGTCAACTGAGGAATTGTGTGCCGGATTCTGTATTTCGTCACTTCTATGACATGGATCTCTTCATTTCCGAAATTATCTCCTTCCTTTCCATAAAAAGACCTTCCATTAAGCTTCCCCGAAGTTGAAATAGTCTTTGTAGAAAAATGTTTCCACTTCGACCTCCTGTGTGACGCTAACATAATTAATAAATAATTTTCGACAAGAAAGTTATAATAATTATCGTTATTTATTTTTGGGGTATTGTGCCGTGTTTCGATACCTTCTTCTTTAGTCAATCAGTGTCCATCATCTTGGCAGATGTGTAATATGGTAAGAATAGACCTTTTGATCGTAGTATTTATTATTTGATAGTACACATCTGCTGACAAACATTATAATAGTTTTTGCGATGTAGGTACTTATATTTAGACTAACTTTAATTAAAATCTTCATTCTAAGGTGATTCAATACCAATCAATCTAAAGTCATGTGATTTTTGGATTGAAAGTTAGATTGCTAAGAAATATTTTAAATGCTTTAATAAAATACTACGAGTAGAACATATTTGTATTTGTCTTTTTACCTATGAACCTCTTTTCGGTTATGGTGTTATCGAATTTTTATTATTCTTTTTACATGAGCTCCACACATGAGTGCTGTGTGGAGGGTTTTTTTAGGGAAAAGAAGGAGAGGAAAGTTCTGGGAAGGAAAAGGTATAAGGGGTGGATAGGAATCTAGGGTTCAGTGTATCCTGGTCATCCGCCTACAAGACCTAGACAAACCTCACCCTCATGAACCCGGGCACCCTTGCTAAATCACCAAACGTAGCGAACCACTTGGGGTAACCTATGACAGAGGTGTTGGTTATCCAATAAAGGTCCCGGGGCGGCGGTATCTATTCACGCCTCCCTAATTGATGTAAATTGTATAATGTGGAAAATGAAATTCTTAGGAATATGATCGTAAAACATTTAAATATTTATGCCTGAGCTTTGCAAAATAAAATAGAAAACGGTTTTTGGCGACGTTTTCATCGTGAATAAACCAAAACAGGTGACTGGTGTTAATCGGGAATTTAAACCTAATTGCCATCTACATAAGGAGTGTTATTGTCAAAGGCCTGAGACCGAATTTTACATGACGTGGTGCATCACCTTAAGGTACATGTACGAGTATATGAACAGCGAATCCGTGAAGCAAATGGATGAGTTTGTGTACACGGTGAATATGTTTGCCGTAGACGGAAAGGCAGATTGCCGGGAATTCAATTAATGAAGCACTGAATTAGATTGTAGCCAGGTAATTAACACTTGTGAAAGTAAGCGGGGCTGGCAGTTTATTTGGACTCCTGATAAAAATCCGATGAATGATAGTAAAACATGTGGAACTGGCAGAGGTAGAATTAAAGTTAACTGAATGCAGTGAAAAGGGGTTCCTTCTGGCGTTTGACTTTTTAAACCGTGCGTCGTCTGGCTTGAACAATTTTGAGTCAAAACTTTGGGTCGTTTAATAAATAAATTAAAAAAAAAAAAAACAGAGTAAGCAATTCACGCGCGGCAGAAGTAAAACCTTCAGAAAACCAAAATAGACAAGAGGGAGGCTACGAAACACCATACAAAGAGGAGACCGATAGGCTAGAATCATCACACAAAGGGCGACCGATTATACTATCTTATTCTCTCGCAGGCTAAATCTTATTGTTAAACATGTTTCCCTTTTTTATCATCGCCATTTTTCGTTTCATCGAGTTTCAAATCACAACGTGGCTAAAGAAGTTTTCGCTTAAAAAATTCTGAAGTTTTTACGTTTCCGAGTAGCCACAGATAACACATATTTATTTTCTTTCTGTGGAGATTGACGCACCCGTGATCACGTGTAAATAACGCTAGGCCGAAGTAACAGTTAACGCCATATAATAAAGAATAAAAGTCTTCCATGTAAATTTGAATGGAAACAATTGTTCAATTCGCCTGAAATCGTACATCTCCATCCTACTTGAATTTCGAAAGCACAGTTTTGCTTTAGTTGGATCACATGCCCACAAGCCACTTATTGTGTTATTCATTATTTAAATTCTATGATTAATGCAATTACGAAATGGATTAGATGGTTTTGATAAGTAGAAAGGAAGCATGTTTTGGTTAGTAAAAAGAATTTCAAGAAGAAATACCTACAGGTTGTGCAAGTGCATGGAAATAATAGCCGAGCAACTCCCAGAAAGGCAAGCCACGAAGAAAACATTAGTCGGGTCATGTCAATAATCAGAATATGATAAAAGTTGTTGTAAATATTGATAAAGCAAAAGGACTGATTTTTATTACTCGTATGTCCCATCTGCCTATAACGAAATGACGTTAGTTAGTAAACTAGTTAGTTGATTAAACTGTTTTGTTCATTACACAAAGTTATAAATTGACTGAGCGAGGATGAAAATTTGCATTTTCTAATCAACTCATCTCGGCCCGCTTTGTGTTCCACATTGAGGTTTTTATTTACGACGTAGAAAATAAGTATTGTGATCATAATTTTCAATAAACACGACAATAAAAATAGCAATCAGGTATTAAAAGTTTGAAAGCGCGTTTCAGATAAAGTTCGTAAACAGCGAATTTGAAATGTTATATTGTTAAGTTTGTGTTATACCTCAAATTTACTTGAAACAGATTCAAAACTGGACAACATTTAAAGCCTAGCTTGGAGCGATTTTTATCAGAATATAACCAATGTTAAAAACTCAATAAGCCTATATAGGTATGTAGGAAATTTCAAAGAGAAGTCTTTTTTTATGTATGTTGGCAAATGGGCATGGTTGACAAGTTTTCCACAAATCTGCATTGTTAGTTACGTGAAATACTTCTAATAAAATAATAAATATTTCTATTTTTAACTTGATGAGAAAACCTCTATTTGTAATATTTTAATTGAATGAAGACAATATTAACGAAACTCAATCTAAAGTCTTAAAGCAAAAAAATCTGAAAAAGACAAGGTCACATCTAAGACTCGAACCCAGGGTAAACGCATTGCTGGGAGGAGCTTTACCAACTGAGATAATGTGTTCTTATCCGATTCGGTCATATTTAACTATATCGTGCTTCGTCTATGAACTTTTTTATTTTTAAATCTTTGTTTGTTCATTGCTTTGAATGGTTACATCATTTGTAAACTTTTCGACCACCATGCTAAGCTCATGCCCGTGCTATGGTGGTCGATCATATACCAACATTATCTTCATTTTCTTAAGTCATATGTTTATTGAATGCTAACTTTATGTATGATTGCAAGATTCAAATCCGAACAACATGCTATCTAGATAGTGTCTTGAATAAATTTTATCCGTTTTTACATATTTAAATATTTAATGTTAGCAGCCAACGAGAATAGGCCTTAAGAAAATGAAGATAATGTTGGTAGTTCATAGCAAAAGTATGACACAGTTAAATATGAATCGGATAGGGACACAATAGCTCAGTTGGTGGAGCTCAGCCCCGTTAAGACGTTGGTCCTGGGTTCAGTCCTACATACATGTAACCGTATGTTTTTCTGATTTTTCTGTTTTCAAATTTTCGGTTTTGTTTAGTTAATATTGTCTTCATTTAATTTAAAAAAATTATTTACTTAAAACAATTCAGCTTCAGTTGCAAGTCATTTTCTAGCTCTGCAAAGCGATCTTGAGATGTCATTTTACAGATTCTATTCAAATTGTCTGTTAAGTAGTTGGATTGATGGATAGGTATATCAAAAAATATAAATCACTGCTTGGTGCTATAATTTAGCTAATTCAATATCTAATTCCTCTAATTATAAAGAAATGTTTCTACAAAAGTAAAGATAATTTTCACATTTCTGCGTTCTCGTTATGGCAGCATTTTCTTGTGAGACGTAAAGGCGGGTAGAGGTGGTAGAGGTGGTACAGGTACCTACCCACACGCCACTAATTTACATCCAAGCTGAACAATTAAGGCAGCGAGACAATGAACAGGCACGGAGTAGACACCACTACTTTTCTTTGTTCAAAAATGGATAAAATAACCACAGGGATGCAGCATACCTTAGTAGCCTGATAATTGAACTGCTGAAGAATATTCTCTATTAATTAAAAAAAAACAGCAATTGAAATTTCAGAAAGTAAATGCTTTTTTCACAATAATTCTATGCAATTTTATTCTTCTAAGTTCCTTACCAGAAAGTTTTTACGACCGGTCATTGGCTGAATTTGGGCTGAATTGATATCGCAACTGGTCTCCAACCACTAGCGAGATTTTCAAATAGGAAGAAAAAAGGTAGTTTATCAATTATAATTTTTTGTCATCTTTGGGGTATAATGTCGTCTTTGGGGATGCTGTGTTGAGATTTTTTTGGGGAAAGGAAGGAGTGGAAGTTCTGGGAAGGAAAAAAAGGTTTGAGAAGGTGATGGGAATCTGGGGGTCAGGGTGTCCAGGACGTATGAATCTATCCCTACCATTGCGGTGCAAGGCAGTGTTCCGAGAGAGTGTCCTGCTGAAGAGGACAAAAGATCTCCCTCAATCAGTCTCTCTCGATTCAGCCTTCCATGCAGTTTGTGGGCAGACGCATCCGCCACTAAGATCAAGGCAAACCTCACCCCACGAACCCGGGCACCCCTGCTTAATCCTCAAACATAGCGAACCACTTGGGGTGACCTATGACAGAGGTGTTGGTTATCCAATAGATGAACCCCGGAGCGGCGGTACTCGTACCCTCCTCCCAAAATAAGAACAAACTTTAAAAAGTTGGTTTGGGTGGTAAGTAATATTATTTGAACGTTTTTGTTGGTGATGTAAAGATGGTTTGTGAATTTGAAAGTTGCAGAGAACTGACAGATAAAGCATTGTTTTTCAGCGATCTGAAATTAGAACTAATCCAATTACACTAAATACAGTTGGGTTTAATTTTTTTATATTAAAAGTGCTATACATGGTAATACAACATGATTTTATATGTAGAACAATCTATTTTTCCAAACTTTGTAACATCCAAAAATTTAGGAAACCACTAATTGCAAAATATTTCCATAGCAACAAATCCACAACTTTTTCGTCGTCGGCGTCGCCGTCGGTTCAAACCAGAGAAGTAAAGACCTCACCATCCCAGCGAAGAGCCCTTATGCTAGTCTGCACCATAAGTTAATGCGGGGGATGAAATACTTGAAGCGACCCTCACGCAGGAGTGGCTAGACGATGGGAGATATTTCTGTCGCGAGGGAATTTGTACATCTAAGCATTTAAGCCACCCTGCGGTGCAGTATTTAAATTTGTCTGGACCTTTGCAAATAACTCATGCCAGATTGAAAATAAATTGCACAAATTGTTTTCAGTGTGTTTCAGGCGATAGTTACTAAAATGAAAGTAAATGGATTATTATTATTAGATGAGACGTTTACGGCCGTTGTTCCTGCTTTTAGATTGTTGAACCTGAAGCAGCTAATAGCCAAATTGTTTGTTTTTAACCATTTTTATCGTTGATCATCTCGAGAGTCCCGCCTACTTTCTTAAACAATAAAATGACATGAAATTAAAAACCTTTAATGTTAAATTAAGGTAGAGGAGCTAATATTGCATTTATTATAATTACACATAATTGGTTTTAGAGTCGTAATTCAAACATCAAATTTTTTAATATTTTTTAAACAAACATAATAGGTAAATATATACTTCTTATTCTTCTTTCGTATGGTGGTCGTAAATATACTAAAAATCTATCTATCTTCTTGTATCTTCTTCTTCTATCTATCTTCTATCCTCTATATAAATAAAAATGAAGCGCCGAAATGTATGTACGCGCATAACTTCCGAACGACTGTACCAAATTGGATAATTCTTTGTTTTTTGTGTTTGTTATTGTCTGGACATTTGGTGAGCTCTGGCATTGTGAAATTTGTATAAAAAAATTGCAATAAGTGGCACGTGAGCTGTTTGAAAACTGAATGTATGTAATATGGAAGGGGTGGGGGATCCCGGAAGGGGGGAGGGGTACCTGTGAGGGGGAGGGGAACTCGGGAGGGAAGTTCGCGGGACGGGGGAAGGGGACGTGGGAGAGGAAGGGGAGGTGGAAGGGGACTGGAACGAATGGGAAAGGACACGCAAGGAGAAACAATTTCTTCATTAAATGGCATAGCAACGTTTACCGGGTACCAGCTAGTAAAGTATAATTATGAAAAAAAATTGTAAAACATCATTATTTAATCAAACACGTTTCAAAACCAAACGTTTCTTCGTCAGGATAAGATTAAAAATGATGGTTTTTGTTATTTGTTTTCATTTAATTAATATTGAGGCCACAAAGTGATTTTTCAAAGATTGAACAAATAAAGTATTTTAAAGTACATTAATTAGTGCATTGCTTGGCGTTTCTCCTCTTTGATCACACGAAACCAGGTAACATAGACAAGAACACAAACCAAAAGAACAAAACCAATGCACAGACCAAAACTGGCAAGAACTTTACACAGAATGAGAAAATCAAGATTTGGGTGGAAGTTTATAACATCATACGGTATTTAAAACGGTATTTTTTTAGAATATATATTTTGTATTTTAAATAACTACGTTTTCGGTGCAAATATTATTTAATCCTTAAAATAAACAACGGCTGTTAATGTAAATAAATATAATTCGAGTATTTACAATTTATTATTATTAAAAAAAGTGTTTTCATTAGTCAGGTACGTCTATTTAAGAATTCATACTATTCGGGTACGTCTATTTAAGAATTTTTGTTTCGGCGTTTAATGTGAAAAGTTCCTTTCGTCCTTCTTGAACTTTTTTATGTGAATAACGCACTGTCCGGAACAAGTAAGACTTAAGGAAATGGGTAAGGGAAGGAGATGGGGAAAATAAAGGTTGGGATGTACCTGGCTATTCAGATCTCGTCAACAATCACGGCTTAAGCCATCGGCCTGAATTCGGCATCCAATTGCAGCACAAAGCAATTACTGAGCACTTAATAATTAAAACCGGTCATTAAATACTTCGGATTTGCGTCAAAAGTGCTGAGATCGCACAAAATGCACCTAATAAATTAGGCAATTTGACATCCACAAAAACTCGAAAAACTAAAAAAACTATCGCGACAGGGTAAAAGTTAAAAGTTCTCGATATCTTTAATTAGATGGCATTTCCAAAATAAAGACGATTAACGCTTGCAACACGGCATTACTACCACAAAAAATATAAACACCCCAATCTAAAAATTTGCACTGTAAATGTGTCCAAAACGTTGGATAAAGAAAAAGGGTGCCCGATACGGCTGAAGTAATTACCACCAACTTTGCGACGCACAGTTAATAATTTGAGGTATCTAGCTCGACTTTATTATTTTAGTATGTTTTTGGGACAATGTAAATTATCATTATATGAAAAAATTGTTAAAAAAAGTATATTGTTCTTTTCAACCTGGTACAGTCAACCTGGTACTTACTGCAATCTATATGTAAAAAAATGTAGGTTCGTATGTTTGCGTTCGCAAACCCCGGAAATAAATTGATGGATTGACAAAAATTTTTTACAGAACATTGCGTTTTAGCAGAAAAGTGTTTTTATATGTCATATAAATTGTACAACCAAATATGTAAAAGCCCTTTGGGCGTTAAATAAATAAATAAAGTATTATATATAATGATAAGCTCTGCCGTTATGAAATTTGTATATATCGATCTGCATATCAAAAAACGCCTTGGTGTTGAAAAATTTAAAATTTGTTAAAGTAAACCCTTGTCTTGGCTGCGAAATATACGAGAGTGGATTGGCATTAGAAGTGTGGAGGAGCTATTCCGGGCAGCGCAAGACAGAGAGACCTTTTCTATAGTGATCGCCAACGTCGGGGGGACCTGATAAGGCACACAAAGAAGAAAAAGAAAGTAAACCCTGAATATATCACCAAAATAAAGCTAATTTGAAACATCAATGTCCATTAAATACAGAAAACGTAAAATTTTGCCGGATACATTCGGATACATTTTTAAAAGTCTCGATGAATTCTAAATTTAAAGAAAAAATACGATTTGAAAAATGGTTACTTCAAACCTAATTACCTTCCACATACCTACTAGAACTACTCGATCCAAAATTCTTTTTAATTGCAACAAAAATATCAGGACTGAGTCATTTAGATACTCGCTTATATCTAGATTGCATGCAGTTGGCAATGCTTTCTCAGAAGTAGTAGATGTGTTCAACTGCACCGAATATAGCTATAAGAAGGCTATAATATCATACCTCAATCACAATAATCAATGTTAGGTATAAAAGTGTTCATCTGCACGGCGTCTATATCATACTCTACTATAGATTCCAAACTACGCACTTACTTCATTTATATTAACTATCAAGCAGACTAGTTAAGTGTTAGCTATAATTTTTTTTCAAAATTATTATTTTTAAACAAAGTTATTATTGAATCTGTAACTGAGAGCCCTGAAAAGCAGAACTAATTAACACTACCTGTAGTCATTTCAAACTCAGTCATTTCAAACTGAAGGTAACAATAATATCATGTACTCCATTTTAGCCAATTCCTGGAATCCAACGATATGTTCAAATATAATTAAAGTATATTATACATGATGTTAACAATTTTTCTAAGAAGTCACCTTTATTTACTTATTTTTTTCTGCATAAAATGTGTATTCTCTATACGAGCTCATATTCTGTTTTTTGGTTGTAATATTGTATCCTATAACTAAATACTTGTTATCACGCGTATATATGTACTTGGTTTAATGTACATTCTTATTTTGTTATCATTATAATTACCCTCCTGTGTACCACTGTGTATCATGTATCATGTATCACCGGATTGTAAAATCCATTTTATGGCGTTGAAATAAATAAATAAATAAGTATTTTTTATCACACTAAATCACAAGTTAAATAAATATAATAATCCCCTGATTTCCTAGATTCCATTATAAAGGTTCAGAAAAATACAAAAGTTATTGTTGAATTATCACGATGACGTGCACACGTGCACCCGCGAAGAGATTCAAACGTCTTCGCGTTTCGAGGTAGTACGTATTTGTGATGTTGCCTCGACGTCGCAAGCAGCTAAAATGTTTTTTTTTTTAATTCTAAAAAGATTAGACTGTTAGGTATCTACCAATTAAAATTAAATTAAATCCAGAAAGAAACTTAGATTTTTATAATAAAGTCGAACTAGATAGGTACCTCATATTGCTAGTTTCGATTCTTTCAGTGGTCTTAACTAACTAACCATCACGCCGTTTCCCCGCAGGGGTAGGCAGAGAGGATGGACCGCCAAACAACTCGGTCTTGGCACACACTCTTTGCCTCACTCACATTCATACATCGTCTCATACATTCTCTTCTATTATTCTGGCATACATGGCCCGACTCAAGTATCTGATTCACTTGTTCATGCCATGTCTTCCTCGGGCGTCCCCGATTCTTCTACCATTCACATTCGGTGGTCACTCACCAGGAAAATTCTTTCACCTTTTGAAAGAATCCACCAATCTGGAACGTACCATATTTATAAATCAAAATGTTATTTCCTTTCCCGGATTTCAAACCCAAGGCAACTGGGTGGATTACAACACCCACCAAGTTAAATTACCTTTGAAAAAAATAATTTGCAAACTTGGTGGGTGTTGTAATTTTTTTTAACAAAACTCAACACTAGGAAAATAACTTCCTCAGTGCCTATATCATCTTTGGGGATGCTATGTGTATTCCCACCTGACGCCAGTACTCTAAAGATTGCGGTCGATTTGTTAAGATAAGGGAATCTATCAAATGTACCGCCCGTTCCAACAAAGATTAAAAGGGTTTGTTCAAAGTACCTTAGGGCCAGAGGTGACTGCCAAATTCAACAGTGGGACACACTTGCGATTTGTACAGGGTCGGCAGTTGTGTACTATCTACAGTATCTGCGGACCTTGTGCAGACCGCCTAGATTCTGAGAGGCTGTGTTTAATCTGGCTTGGATGGAGCCACCATGCCTGACCTGGTCACTTATAGTTACACTAAGCATATAATAAAACCTTACCTTATTTTTAAAGTTCACCGATGAATAAATAACGAAGGGCGGAACTCTACCGCCGTGTGATAAAGGTCGCAATCCATATTTAATTTTGATCATCAGCTTCGGATTACCAGGCTAAATTTATTCTACATTATCCTCTTAATTTCAAATTTAATATTTAAAAGGTTATTTCTAGCAAATTGAAAATCCAATATGTAAATTTGATTAGAGCTCTACATTAAACGTTTCATTAATAAATTATAACGATTTGTCAGAATTAATCATTTTAATGCACAAAACACGGCAAAGCTTGATGGCAAACAGCCTTTGGCGCTTATGCATGATGGACTTAAAATTTAACGAGAAGAGAGCGGAGGGATAAGCGTTTACACAACCAAGGCTAGTTGTGAAATTAACTAAATGTCGAGAAGTCTTAGAAAACTTGAAAAAAAATTAAAGAAAAATGATAAATGAATTTGTTTCAATTCGAATACCGTTCAAAAGTCAGCGGTGCTATGGCTCATCAATTGGTGTATTTTATGAGGCTCATGGTAGTGGAGAGGGAAAGGAGATGGTGAAGAGGAAGGTGAAGAAGTGTGGCTATTCAGGAGATCGTGGGAGGGGAAGGGGTCGCGAGAGGAGAATGGGGACGCATGGGAAAGTACATTTTTTTTTAAATGTTAAAACCACCTGAGTCCCAGCTGCTCCCGTATGGAGCCAGTAAAACTATGGCATCCCCAATTGGGTTTTGTTATGAGGCTAAAGGTGGTGGGGAGGGAAAGGAGATGGGGAAGAGGAAGGTGGAGAAGTGCATGCCTATTCAGATCTGGTCACCAAGCACGGCTAAAGCCATTTCAAGTAGCGTTTCAATTCTGAATGGTGGTCTCAAACCAGGAAGATACTGAGAGAATCTTCCACTCTAGAACATGTCGCAAATACATCGACATTTTATTATTTTAAATTTATAAGTTGTGGTATTACACAATTTAAATCAATAAAATTATCATCACTCCAGGATTTGAACTCGGGACCTTCAGAATGCCAGTTGATAGCCTTACCCCTTAAACAAGGTAGCCATGGAGATAAATGCTTATGTTTAACCCTAGAAAGATAACCTTGTTTTTTAGTATTGAAAAGATAAACATGTCCCTGAGAGGCGCACGGTTTAAAAAACCGATCTATTAACAAAATGAAACAATTTTACTCTTTTTTATAACTTCAATCAAGTATTACATTTTTAATAAGTAAATAAAACACACATATATGTTATAATTTCTTAATTTTACGGAAATATGTAAGGTTTTACTAAAAGGGACAAAAATTAAATGTATTTATAGTAGTAACTAAGTTTAAGGATATATTTTTTTAAATAGTTAATATTTTTATTTAATTAATTACAATATAATCAGTCTCAAATTTTAAAAAATTCTGAAAAAACCAAAAGTTATAAACAGTTGTTGCACAGAAGATAAACATGCCCCTCTCAAGCCCAACGAGTTGTCATTGCACCAAAACTGTGGTAACTGTGGTGTGGACTGAGTTGGCTAGGAAACACAAGCTCGGTTAAAAAAATACAGCGATATGTCGGTTTTGCGGGCGCCTCTGAGGCGTACGTTATCTTTCTAGGGTTAAATATGAATACCATGCAAGAGTGTCGAGTCGAGGCGACGCGATGGGTTGAGGGTTAGATATGAATAGCATACAATATTTGAAGAGTTCAAACTGCTCTCAATCATCTGGAGCCACCCATTGGGGATACCAATTGGGGTATTTTGTGTGGTATGGAGGAAGGGGAGGAGGTGGTAGAGAGGAAGGTGGGAAAGTGTATGAATATTCATTCACTAACCACTAGGCTCACCAAACACAGCTATCGTCATTTCAAGGCACGTTTCAATTTTCAATTCTTTCGCAGTATTTTCCACTGAGGAACGTTCCGCAAACAGACAAAGCATAATTCTTAATAAATTCATTGCAATGTAACAATAAATTATTGAAAAACTAACAAGGCATATTTTTAAATAAATTAATTGCAATGTAACTAATGTGATAAAGAAATAAAACAACCGACTTGTTCAAGGCAAGATGACAGACAGAGATTTATTCATAGATGCATAGATAACAAAATACACATCAGTACAAAATAGCGTTAGGTAGGTACTTGGTTTATTTAATGTAACCAGGAATTAATTCCAACACCCCAACTACAGTAAATAAACTAAAATCTCTAAAATTAAATACAGTGTTTTATTATATACTAACATTGCAACTAAATATTCAACTGAATCATACCCATATCATTTACACATTTATAATGTTTTATAGGACATAATGCTTTCGTTAAAACATCAGCTGGCATATCTGTTGAAGGTAAATATTCTAAGTTGACAATTTTATCATTTATAACATCTTTAATAAAATGATACCTAATGTCTATATGCTTACTCTTCCTATGACACACATAATTGGCAACTAACTTTTGAGCACTTTGGCTATCATTATATAAATTTATAGCACACAAGTTTCCAGTTAGTTCATACAATAAAGACCTTAAATATATGGTTTCTTTACAAGCCTCTGCAATGGACATGTATTCAGCTTCCATGCTGGACAATGCTACAGTTCTTTGCTTTCGACTTTCCCAAGAAATTGCTGAACCAGACATTAAAAAACAAAAGCCTGTATAAGACTTACGATCTATTGTACTACTAGCCCAATCAGCATCAACAAAACCTTTAATTTTACCACCATCTTTTGTATATTTTAAACAGTAATTTTTTGTTTTCTTGAGATATCTAAGTATTCTTTTTGCATAATTCCAGTGATTATTAGTATAACACTTATTAAACTGACTGAGAAAACTTATACAAAATGCTATGTCTGGTCTAGTAAGAACTGATAAAAACATAAGACTACCTATCAACTGTTGATATGGAATATCGCTACTACAAGATTCAGTTGTTTCTATATCCAATTTACTTTCCATAGGAGTGTTTATAACTTTACAATCTAACATATTAAATTTCTGCAATAATTGATCAATATATTGTTCCTGATCTAAAGTTACAGTATTAGATTTTTTATCAATCTTAACCCGCATGCCTAAGCATTGCTGTACCTGCCCTAAGTTTTTAATTTCAAATTTAGAACTTAATACAGATATTAGCGTTTCAGTCTCATTTTTACAATTAGAAAAAACAAAAAAATCATCCACATAGACTGCAATTATTACTTTTACATTTTCATAATTTTTTGTAAATACACAAGGTTCTAGACGACTCTTTTTAAATCCTATCTCACTTAGACATTGCTCAACTCTTTCATACCACGATCTAGATGACTGTTTCAGTCCATAAATTGCTTTATTTAATTTTACAATATTTTTCTTATCACAATAAATGTCAGGCTGTATCATATAAATATCTTCTTTGAGGTAGCCATTTAAGAAGGCTGTCTTGACATCCAAATGTGATACATTTAAATCTAATTCAACTGACAGTGCAAATAACATTTTTAAAGTAGAATGTCTGACTACAGGGGAAAAAGTTTCTTCATAATCTACACCAGGCTTCTGCGTAAAACCTTTAGCCACTAAACGCGCCCTATACCGCACACTGTTATCACTATTCACTTTCTTTTTGTAAACCCATTTGCACTTCACTAGAGTTTTGTCTGAAGGCAGTTCGTTTACAGGATCCCACGCTTTATTGTCTTTGAATGCTTGTAACTCGTCCTCCATAGCCTCAATCCACTTGTCCTTATCTGGACTTAATAGGACTTCTTGAAAGGTAACTGGATCCTGGGCAATTTTCGAACTTGTTTTTGTACACAAGTTTGTGTAGCCATAACGCATTGGTACTTTTCTGGTACGCTTGGCAAGTAATATTTCTGACTCTGGTTCATCTTCTTCCTCTGTGGTCTGCTGTAATGTAGAATCAAAATCAGTCAAAGCATTGAGATAATCAGATCCTGAAAAAATGTTTAGACTTTCCGCACTATCTTCCTTAACACTCTTGACTTGACTGTCTGACTTATCAGTTTGGATTACATCCCCAACTGAAATATTTAGACTTTCCGCGCTAGAGGATTCTTCTTTTACTTCTTCCTTGCCACTCTTGACTTGACTGTCTGACTTATCAGTTTGGATTACATCCCCAACTGAAATATTTAGACTATCATCGGAGTGATGTTTCTTTTCAGTATTTTCATAGACTACTACATCTCTGCTTGTTGTGATTTTACGCTTCATAGGGTCATACACTCGATAGCCTTTCACATTTTCTGCAAAACCAACAAGTATGTGTTTCCTTGACTTTGTATCCCATTTAAGTCGTTTCTCCTTTGGGATGTGGACCATTACTTGACTTCCAAATATTCGGATGTGCTTTAAGTCTGGTTTCTGATTTGTCCAGAGTTCGTATGGGGTTTTATTATTTAAACCTGACGCAATGGATCGATTTCTGAGATAGACTGCTGTATTTGTGGCCTCTGCCCAAAACTTCTTATCTAAATCTGCGTCAAATAATAAACACCGAGCTCTCTCTACTATAGTTCTGTTGATACGTTCGCTCATACCATTTTGCTCAGGAGTATAAGCATTTGTCTTTTGATGCACAATGCCTAAATCCTTTAAAAAAATTTCAAATTCATTACTACAGAATTCTAAACCATTGTCTGTTCTAAATATTTTTATTTTTCTATTTTGCTGATTTTCGATTAATGACTTAAATTCCTTAAAATACTTGAATACTTCACTTTTATTTTTAAGAAAGTAAACAAAAGCCATACGTGAGTAGTCATCAATAAATACAAGAAAGTATCTCGATCCACCAATTGAGTTTATCTCCATGGGTCCGCACACGTCTGCATGTATTAGATCCAATGAATTGTTGCTTCTTGTTGCTGCATGGACAAAGGGTAGTCGCGACTGCTTTCCTTCGCAACATATTGTGCAAGTACTCTTGTCAATCTTACACTTATCTGTGTACGATATACCCGTGACTGCACCGTCTCGCATTTTATTCAAGTCATTTACATTTAAATGTCCCATTCTCCTGTGCCAGGTCACATCGCTCACTGAAGTAGATGTAAACAAACACTGTTGATTATCTAACCTCAACTTGTAAACACCATCTATTTGTGTAGCAACTGCCACCAAATCCTTCTTTTTGTTGTAAACACAGCAACAATCATCTTTGAATTCTACACTATTGCCATTCTTTATGAGTTGACATATTGAGATCAAATTTGTGGTAAGGTTAGGAACACACAAAACTTCTTTCAAAGTAACCTCAAATTTGCAATTTTTAGTGACTGTTATTATGTCTACACTACCAACGCACAATACAGGCATAGCACATTGATTTGCTGCTATTATCTCCTTGATCTTTGGCGAATAAGATGCATTTTTTATTAGGTTTACATCCGGCGTCATGTGAACACTCGCACCACTGTCTAAGTAAAAATCTTTTTTACTATAATTCCCGCTCAAGAAAACAGCCGAAAACGCATTAGTTTTCTTCATTTGTTGCTGATCATTCTGTTTACACTGCGATTTATAGTGACCGTATTGATGACAACGGTAACACTTTATGTTATTTCTGTCAGTTTTGTTTACATTCGAACCGACCATAGACGACGAACTACGACGTTCATAGTTAGAACTGTCACTTCTGCCAGTGCTGCCAACTTTAGAATACTGTTGGCGACTGTGCTGCCCTCTACTCAAGAAAGCGCCACCACCGGAAGACGTGTGTTCGCCTTCATTTCCTACAAGGTCAAGTAATTTGGCCTTCATGACATCAGCAGTAATGGCGATACCGGAATGCTCTATAGCGATGATCATGGGGAAGTATTTTTCAGGCAAACCTGCCAACAACAGGCTGCCAATCCACTCATCTCCGATCTGAAAGCCCGTACCAGATAATCTTTGCGCCGTTTCGATTACTTGCGTGACGTAGCTTGTCATTGACTCGCAACTTTCTAGACGAATCGAAATTAGGTGCCTCAGCAAAGTTATTCTTCTGGAGAATCCTGAGTCATCGAACATAGATTTCAGCTTTTCCCATAAGTTCACGGCACTTGTTGCCTCTCTAATATGAACATACAATGACGGATCAATAGTTAAAATCAATCTGGCTTTCGCTTTTGCATCGTTTTCTTTGTCTACCGTCGTAATGCATTTTGATAATCCTTCCAAAACTAACATGTTTTCTGTTGCAAAAGCCCAGTCACGGTAATTTTCACGGCCCTTTAGCTTAGGAACATTAGCCAAAAGAGAACCGGACGCCATTTTGTTTGATTTTTAAACTTCGTTGTTCACACAAAGATATAATTTTCTTTTGTCTCCTTATCACCACAGCCAACGCCTATTCTAGCTACCAAAAAAATCACAACAGACTTTACTTCACTGCTAGAAAACTATAGGACATACTGGGCCCATAACCTAATGTGATAAAGAAATAAAACAACCGACTTGTTCAAGGCAAGATGACAGACAGAGATTTATTCATAGATGCATAGATAACAAAATACACATCAGTACAAAATAGCGTTAGGTAGGTACTTGGTTTATTTAATGTAACCAGGAATTAATTCCAACAGTAACAATAAATTATTGTAAAACTAACTGAAGTCCCCGGCGATGCCCGGGCTTTACACAGAGTTTTCAGAATCAAATGTAGACAGTGACCTTCCTTTGCATACAAAATCAAATCCTCGCCGCCCGCTTGGCAGCCTGCTCGTACACCACATACAGATATTCATTCTCCTTTATAAATTATATATTTCAACCAATTTACACAAAACCTTGACAACTTATATATCTAAACCTTCCTCATGAATCACGTTCAAATCCGTTCAGTAGGTTTTGAGTTTATCGCAAACAGACAGACAGATAGACACGGCGGAGGACTTTAATTCATAATATGTAGAGATAGTTATTTGCACACGTTAAACCCGAGACCTCTTGATTCCTCCATTAATTATTGGACAATATATATTATCTTCGATGATTTGGTGATCTTCTCGCGTATGTGACGCATGTTTGGGGGCGGTGCCTTGAACGATTCGGTGAGACCCAAACGGTTGGACCAGACATTTCCAAGGCCTTTGACCGGGTTTGGCACCGAGGACTTGTCAACAAACTGCTTTCTTACGGACTTCCCGCATCCTTGTGTGTGTGGATTCCCGACTTTTTGAGAGAGAGGTCGATTCAGATGGTAGTCGATGGTTTCACCTCTTCCTCACACTCGAAAAATGCTGGCGTCCCGATCGGTTCTGTTCCGACTTTATTTTTGTTGCACATCAACGACCTTTTTTCATGTACCAATTCATTGTTACGCGGATGACAGTACCTACAGTCCATGATAGCTTTTTGTTTGACAAGCCCCCAAAGGTCTCACAAACTCCAACGGCTCGGAAGGCCTTGAAACAAAGAATGAACGGTTACCTCGAGAGTGTCTTCTCTTGTGCTAAAAATAATCTCGTTGAATTCAATGTTTCAAAGACCCAATCTTATCTGATTACGTCTAAAAGGGATCGAAATGAAAATCTAGTCTCCTTCAACGGAAGCAATCTGCCGAACAGGCCCTCCATTGATATGCTTGGTGTGACCCTAAGTGACCAGCTCAGATATGGGGGCTCCATCGAAGCCAGAGTAAAGTTGGACGCCAAACAACTCGGGCGATGTTGTGACGAATTAAACTAAGCGATGGAAATTTTTTTCCTCAGGGCCTCCTGTGTGGAGTTAATGTAAAAAAAATCTTTGTATTGTCCAATAAATTAATAATAAAACATTAATTTTATGCAACTCAATATGGCTACGTAAAATTGACAGAATCGCTTCTGTTTAGACTTAACGTATCTTTTATGATAATTTGCAGATAAAAAATTAGATTAGTTTTATTAGTTAGAGTCAACGCAAATCGATCAACCAATCCCATTTCTTGCTAGTATACGAATATCCTAATCATTAGGACCTAATGCATTGGATACCCACAGTTCTTGGTACGATTATTTTGTGGACATCACCGGTTCACCAATAATCAAATAATAGAAAGTGGATCGATGCTAATACTGTTACTTGTTACGTGGCTATTTCTGTCGCGCCCCTTAGCAATTATTAGGCCGTGGCTTGCGGCTAATCGAGTTCAATATTGATGGGAGATTTTAAATGCCATCCCAGCCTCCCTAAAGGCTTTGTTATTGGTTAAACTTGCGAAGGCCATGATAGAACATTATTGAAATAAGTTGTTATTTTCGTGAAGGGAAGAAGTTTTTTGTATTTTACAACGGATCAAAAGAATGTTATAATGCGAAGCAACAAGTAGAAAATTTAACAGCCTGTTCATTTCATTGTGTATCTTGTCTGAATGTTGAAATTTCAGCCACTCTTATGTTTTCGGAAAAGTTTCAGACAGTTTTCTTCCAAATATTATTTGATTATAATCTATTTATACTAATATTGCTTTTCAAATGGAGATATTTATATGATATTTAATGCTCTTAGTTTTGAAATAAGATACGGCTGGTTTCGTTCGAGCTCTTTTGTCAGTTATGAAAATGTTAGAATAATAAACCCTTTGTACTCAGGGTTTGTTAGTACGTTTTCTTTGACGTTATTAAATAATGTATACTCATATATTTCCTAATAACAAAACTTTTATCTGCTTAGAATATTTGAAATGTTACATTTTCTTGTTGGAAGTACTTACTGTATTTACATGGGCGTAAGGCACACATTTTTTTTTAAATTCCGCCCAAAAGACCCAACTGTCGGGAATCAGTGAGACTAATGGAATCCCTTAATGTGGGAGTTAAAAGATATAACAAAAAGCAAGGTTGGGAGGTACCTGACTATTCAGATCAAGCCACTAACCACGGCTACAACCATTTGAAGCTATAACTTTTTTTTTTGATTTGATGGCCTCCGGGGTCGAGTGATTACGATCATGGATCGTTTTAAGTCAATTCATAATAAATAAAATATGGTTTATATTTGCGGCATCCTCTTGGATACTTTCAGTGCCGACTTGGTGAAAGACCACCATTCAGTGAAAGTGGTTTTCGGTGAAATAAAACATTGCTTGAAATGGCTTTAACAGTGTTTAATGACCAGATCTGGATATTCAGATACTTCGCCACCTCCATCTATCCCATCTCCGTCCCCTCTCCACTACCTTCAGCCTCTCAACACACCCCAGCTGGAGGTGCCATCGTTTCACTGACTCCAGACGTTTGGAAGCAATTGGGACTCGTGCGGTTCTCACATTCAAAAAATAAGAAAAAAAAAATATGAACGCTGGTTTTTCACCAGGGTCAGATTGGATGTATTTACCACTACTTACGTAATTTGGCATTAACGGGTGGCAACCTTTGTAAATTGCCATCATCCAAACCAAGATGGATGGAACGGCTCTTCACCCTAAAGCAATTAAATATATATTTTGTACAAATTGTTTCGTCCAAACTGCTGTAGGGATCGGATCAAGTCGCCCTTTTTGATTAAATGCCACCACATAAGGGGACGATAACTGATGGCACTCCCGACCGCCAAATAGTTAACTCTGTTGCATTGCAATTTCAGTCCTGCTTTGTGAATCATTATAGCAGTAGGTAGGCCTGCTTGTCTTACAACACTAGAGAATAGAAAAACAATGAGGGATCTTTAAAGTAGGGCTGATTGTTAAATATACCTTGATATATTTCATATTTTTATTTTGTTCTTGAAAGTTTATTATTTATTTATTTACTAGCTGGAACCCTGCACGCGTTGCTATGCCATTTAATAAAGAAATTGTTTCTCCGTGCGTGTCCTTTGCCATTCGTCCCCTTCCTCTCCCGCGTTCCCTTCCCCTCTCGCTTTCACCACTCCGTCTCCTCCACCTTCCCTCTCCCCACTCCACTCCCCCTTCGCCCGTCCCGTGAACCCCCCTCCCAAATTCCCCTTCCCGCCTCCCAGGTTACCCTCCCCGATCCCTAGTTCCTCTCCCCCCCTCCCTCGAACTCCCTACCCGAGTTCCCCTCCCCCCTCCCGCATTCCATACATTCAGTCTTCAAACAGCTCGCGTGCCACATGTTATAATGCCAGAGTTCAGTTTTATACAAACCTGACAATAACAAACACAAAAAAAAAAATTATCCAATTTGGTGCAGTCGTTCGGAAGTTATGCGCGTACATACAGTTCTGCGATTCATTTTTATTTAATTAATTAATTTTTCGTAATTTCATGACGCCACAGCTCACTATTGTATATAGAAACCATCGCGGGCATGCACACATCAAATCCCCAAAGTTACATCGCAATCGGATGAATGATTTAGCAACGCATAGCGGACATACAAACATTTTTAGATTAACGATACAAATACCTTTAAATACAGAATAAAACATTTTTACATAATAATGGATTACAAAACAATTATACAGTTTAAACATGTCATTCGAATTTACAATTTTGGAAACAAAATGTAAACTAAGAGCTTTGTGAAATAATTTTTTGTGAGTTCTTTCAGTGCTATTGAAAATATCTGCTACTAAGCATATTGGTTGCCTAAGCTGTGCAGTGTGGTGTGGTATAAGGGAGATCATAAATATGTTAAGAAAAGCCCGCGCAACCTGAAAGACAACATTGAAGTTATGCCAGTCTAAATTTAATTTCACAAAAACTCAGCAAGCTCGTTAAATTTTTGATATCTTCAATATATGAATTACCAACCATATGAGTGAAACGTTTACTGAGGTTTGTACATCTACCTCAAATTCCCTTTTACAGCCACCTCTGGTCTCGAGCCCCAAAATACCTAAATAAAATCTCGACTCAGTGCAGAAACGGGCGGTCCGATTGATAGATTCTCCTAACTTTACAAACGGATTGGAATCTTTAGAGCACAGGCGTCAGGTGGGAATGTTGTCCTTTTTTCTAGCGATATTACAATGGAAGATGCTCTGGGGATGTAGCGTCATTGATCCCCTTGGCACCGGTGCATAATCGGGAAACACACCAAATACGCGCCCAACCTTTGTACATGATTGATATTAGTTACACGAGAACGGGTCGTTTCTACGACACGTTCTTGAGTTCAACAACTAGCCTGTGGAGTGATTTGCCGACCCTATGTCTCCTCCCTCTGACAACATGAGTCTCTTAAAAACCCGTGTTCACTCCTCTCTCTCCTCGAAAATACCCTCCACACAGCATCTTCAAAGATGACATAGGCCCTGAGGAAAATTATTTTCCTCAGGGCCTTTTGAGTAGAGTTAATGTAAAAAAAAAAATTATTATTAATATTCTGTCATCCCCTATCTTTTACACAGGATATTTATAAGTCATAAAGTTTAACTTGAGGCCGCAAGTATACAATGTATACATATAGAAAAAAAAATCGTGGAAAAAAGTGTGGAATTCTCCCGCGGCAAAAGTGAAGCCTTTAGAAAAATATAAAAGCCAAGGTGGGGAGACTACGAAGAACTTTTTTTTATCAATGTGAAGGATGATTTCTATATTTTTGTCGTTGAATTCCAGTGCATCTTTTCCTATGCGTTTGCTCATCTTGTTAGTATTTCTGGTTTCTTCTTTGGGTTGCTAGATGTCTCTTTCTTTTATGTTTTCTTTTGCCTGTTCATTTAGGGATTGGTTTGAAGATTGCTTATTGATTTTAAAAAAGATAAAAATATTTAATTTTTTTGGATTTCCCAAGATTCGATCCCTGGTCGGCTGCATATCTGCAAAGATTCGGCAGGCGTTTTATACCACTACACTAAAGGGGACTTACGTGGGACCGTGGTTTTATAGTATTATATTGGAACAGAGTACCCGTGAATAAAATAAATATTTTATTGCTGTCTCATTCTTGTATCGCAGGCTAAATTCTATTGATGGATGTGTTTGTCTCTTTTTAGTGTCGCTCTTTTCCGTTTCACCGAGTTTCAAATCACAATGATGCTAAAGAAGTGTTGTCTTCAAAAATGTTTAATTAAAAATTTATATTTTTAACTTTTAAATTACCACACTATCTGCATGTTTTGGTTACGAATTTTATTTACGAAGACTTTCAATTCCCTCCGGCATTAATTTAATTAAAACTATGGTAATTGATGACGGGTAATAAACAGTTCCGGTAAGTTTTCCGGGCCGAAATGACCTCTGTAGATTTATTAATCATATTTTCTGTACATTTCCCGGCCGTAAAGTGGCTCTCTCTGGTTGTCGTCCCGCTAAAGGGAAGGAATCGCCGATATCCGCCCCTTCTAAGTTTTGCCTGGCGAAGGGCGGAAAGGTTGTCAAGGAATTAAACCAGTACAAAAGAGATGATTCAGATCTTAATGTTTGTTAATGATTTTGAATTCAATTGACAAACAGCTTTTATCTATTATTTTTAGTTTTTCTTTTAAGGCCTTGGGTATTGGATGCTTACCTTACTAAAAACAGAGATCACTGACTCATTTTATTATTTATTTTTATGTGAATTCCGAACAAGAGTCTTAATTTTTTTTTTTTTAAATACTCCTGTCTGGAGCCAGTAAAACTCTGATATCTCAAGTGGAGTATGTTGTGACGCTGAAAGTAGTGGGGAGATGAAGGAGATGAGGCAGAGGAAGGTGGTGAGATACCTGACTATTCAGATCAGGCTACCAAATACATCAAAAGTTATTTCAAGGATAAATTAATCAAATAAAATTTTAATTATTATTTTTAATTAGTAAACTAATGTTTTTAAGGACGTAGTTCAGTTGGCCGACGTAGCTCAGTTGGTAGAGCAGTTGACCGGATATCAGAAGGACGCGGGTTCAAGTCCCGTCGGCGGCATTTATCTTTTCTCGGGAGATTGTTTCAATGTTGATGAGTATTTCAGGTTAATAATTATTGCTTATAATAAATAAAATTTTATTTACGCACGTCGGGATTTAAACCCGTGACTTCGGTTTGCTAGTGGAGAATCTTTCCCCTGGACCACGAGGTTCGTCAAATGTTTAGAAAATAATAATCTATTTCAACTTATGCGTTAAAAATACTCTTGTAAATTTTACAAAGTGTAAATACTAAAAAATCCTAATATGTGAAGTTTTTTTAAGTAGGTATATGATCGGTGGACCAATTTCGGAAATATGTCATTGTCATATGGAAATATGTCATGAGTCAACCTATGGTTTTGAATACACAAAAAACTGACGTGAGATAGTTAACCCGTGAAGGCTAGAAAGAACGATAAATATTTAATTCCGTAATTTTCAGTCGCAGAATATTTATTGATCTAGGATATAATGTTAACATAAAAATATATGAAAATAGCATTATTTTGAATACTGTCATAAAAAAAATTTAGATTTATTTGAATAAAATATTGAAATTTTTTTCATCACAGTACCCCAATAAAGCAAAAAATATGTTTTCACTTCCTAGAGAACAGAACAATGTCAGTTTTCATTGTTGTTTAAAATCAACAAGAATTCAATTCGAGAATTCGAGGATATTGTATTGAATAAAGCAAATATCTCTCTGATTTTAGCATAACATCAACAATAGAACTGCTCCAATGTGAATTTTCGTTTATTCTATGGTCAATACTGACTTATTTATAGCCAGTACCGCGTGTTATACTAAATGTTCAATTTAACGCTACGGTAATATTTTGTTTACCTACAGATTAAGGAGAAAGGTAATATTTATTGGCAAAATTTGATAAACACAGCATCGGCAGTATACAATTTTCACATTCAAAACAAACAAGATTTCTTATTTAAATATTAATCGGTTATTATTATTGAACCTGGCATTATTGGGTGGTTTAAGGGTTGTTTTTTATAAAATTTTGGGTGAACACTTATTTTTCGTTTTAATTATTAATAATAAGCTGATGTTTTTCCGTAAAATAATAATTTCATAATGGTTTCATGTGAAAGCTAAATTAACGATTGCCTGAAATCGAAAAAGTGAACTGAATACTCCGACAAACTCTAAGCTACGTGACTGTGATGCAACTACAAGTCGATTACTGATATGCTACTCTTTAAAACTGGTTTCGTTACGCGGGGCTATGCGAATTACGCTGAACTTTATCATTGTGCATCCGTGGGCTGATTACGATGTGTGACAATCGATGAAGATAATATTGCTCTTTTTTATCTGATCTATAAGCATAAAAACCAAATTAAAAGAAGATTTTGGGTTCACCCATACAAGTAAAAAACATTAATTGTAGGGAATTCGTCACCGCCGAGGAACTGCTTAAGAATGACGTCAAATTTACCTCAATGCACGCCTTCAAACTCCGGTAAATTGTAGTTATATAAACATGGATATTTTCCTACTTCAAGAAAAAAATCTTCAAAAAAGTAGTAGATGCGTTTGCAACTATCGAAACGTGCTACCAGCATTGTAAGTAATGTGAACCCCAGCAAAATAGTTTGGTGATTAGCAAATATGGAAAAATCCACGAAAGAACGTTTCGTTGTCATAGTCAAAACTCATTATAAAAATGGAAAAAGTTTTGCTGAGTCAGTTAGTAAGCTTCCTGGGATTTCGGTCAAAATAATGGTTTAAATGAGTTTATTCGAAGATTGATTAAATAAACTTCAGGAAATCGCTCTGTTTATGTATTTTGCGTCACCGTTTCTGTAAAAAAATCACTTTAGAATTGTGCTTTTATACCAAAAGATAAACAATAAACACCAATACGACTGTTTACTTTAGACGAGTACCTTTTTTATTTATCTCCTGCAAAAATAGGGTGGTAAACATTGCGACATGCGATTTTTTCACCGGTTCGCTTCAAAATAAATACGTGCTGTTTATTTGGCGACGTTGCCAAAAGTAGTACATTGTTTGTTTGCCTTTCCCGCCAGATTATCTCAGTCAAAGCCGAGGGTATTAAATACAATGGACAGAACCTTATATTTTTTGCACAGCTCGGTTTCATTCTGAGAAGAATCGTGTTGTTTTTTATTATTGTTTTTTGTAGATAATAATACATTTTACGAGTAGGCGTATCTAATCATTATTATTGACCAATTTTAATAAGCACATTTCCAGAATGGATATTTTAGTACTTCAAGAATAAATAAAATAATTTGAATTATGTTTTCATCTTTGTTCATGACAGCTATCAGTTCAAAATACAGTGCTGATACAAACCATAATATACGAGTATTATTATGAGATTGTGAAGCATGGAACAGAGAAAATAACGATACAAGTAGACGGTTTCACGACTTTTCATAGCGCGACAAAATATCCTACGAACAAAGCAACCTAACCTAAACCAACAAAAATACTACAGACATCCTTTAAAGTTCGGTTAGGTTAGGTTTTAGTAGATATTTTTTTATGTTTTGTCCGTAGGATATTTTGTCGGGTGATATTTTGTCGCGGGATGAAAACGCGCATTACCCAAGTAGACCGAGTCATTTCGAAATACTACGAATATTGTAGAACTATAATACATTATAGAACTGTAAAAATATGGGGACTCGAAAAGTATGCTAGGCGAATTATTAAGCGTAATGAAAAAGATTAAGAAAGGGACACTTAGAGGATGGGATATGTGAAGCAGATATATGATGAAAGGAGTGTAAGGATGTTATATCACTAGAAACTGAACAGTGGAAGACAAGGAACGATCATGTTAATTGAAAACTTGAGTCGGGTCATGTCAAAAGTCCAAAGAAACGAAGTATGTATGAGGTGATGTGTGAATGTGAATAAACCATGAAGTATTTGCCAAGAAACTGTTGTGAGGCAGTCAATTTCCTCTGCTTGCCCCATCGGGGAACCGGCCAAAGGTTAGGTACTATAAGTTAGGTAAATATAATATTAGTATATACCTAGTACCTACATACACACCAATATTACATTCAAAGGTATAAAACCTTAGAATTTGTAAAGAAGAAATGTTTTGGGTAAATAAAGCTTTTCTGAGTACAATCTGAACGGAGTGTTCCAGGACGAATTGTAATACTAATACTAGTTTTATAAGCTTACCCTCACTTTCTTGGAATCAATTATTATTGACCTGACTCGAGTTTTTTCCTCTTAAACTTTTACAAATCTTCCTGTAGGTTCTGATTCTGAGTAAAACGTATGGATTACCAGATTCTGAGTAAAACTTATAGATAACTACGCATTACCCAATATTCTAATAATATCGTGTATCACGAAATTTTCGTACACTTTATCGGTTTTTAATAATTAACTTCTAGGCTTTACTATAAGTGGGATGTTGGGTAGTGTTCACAAGTGGTGATTATTTATTTTTTATTAGTAATATCGTGTAAGTTCTCAGTTATTAGTTATTTAGTGTCAGTTATTGGTTGTGAATAGTTAACAAGAAGTGGTGAAAGATTACGACCATTCAAAATCGAAATGTTACTTGAAATGGCTTCAGACGGGTTTGGTGACCAGATCTATAACTTGCTTCCACACCATCCTCCCCTTCATTTCCTTTCCTCCGCTACAATTACTATTCCCTCTTGCTCCGGATGGTTGGGATCATTTGCTAGCTAGCGCTTACACCTAAATTTTCTACGGCAATGGAGGAGATCTTTGTTGATGAAATACAGAAACTATAGTATTTTACGAGATCTGTTGGGTTCTGGGCTCCTATTTCAGAGTAAAATGGATTCATAATATAAACCTTGCCAATGGCGAGATTGCCAAATTTGAGATTCGATCCCCTAACGAGGTCCAGACCCCAAATCGTGAAACCAAAAAACAGAACCGAGATATGAAGATACCGAATTCATCACAGAATCCATTAATATAGTTGCTCCAGATGGTTTGGATCATTAACTAGCTAGGGCTTGCACCTTTGAGTCAAATTTTCTAAAGCAATGGAGGAGATCTTTGTTTTTGAAATACAGAAACTATAGTATTTCCAGAGCTTTGTTGGATTCTGGGCTCCCATTTCAGAGTAAAATGGATCCATAACATAAACCTTGCCAATGGCGAGGTTGCCAAATTTGAGATTCGATCCCCTAACGAGGTCGGGTCCAGACCCCAAATCGTGGAACCAGAAAACAGAACTGAGATATGGAGATACCGAACTCATCGCAGAATCCATTAATATAGTTGCTCCAGATGGTTGGGATCATTAACTAGCTAGGGCTTACACCTTTGAGTGAAATTTTCTACAGCAATGGAGGAGATCTTTGTTTTAGAAATACAGAAACTATAGTATTTCTAGAGCTTTGTTGGATTCTGGCCTCCCATTTCAGAGTAAAATGGATCCATAACATAAACCTTGCCAATGGCGAGGTTGCCAAATTTGAGATTTGATCCCCTAACGAGTTCGGGTCCAGACCCCAAATCGCGGAACCAAAAAACAGAACTGAGATATGAAGATACCGAACTCATCGCAGAATCTATTAAGAGTTAATAACCAGACAAAGCTGAAAAATGACATTTTTGAATGAGCTCATAGACGTGTCGAAGCTTTTTACAGAAAAACGATAAATTGATTTCGAAAGATTGTTATTTTATGTGGTAAACTTATATTTTAAATTTTGAAAAAGTTAACATTTTTTTAATAAAAAAATAGTTTTACTGTTGGTCGATGGCAATATTTGTTAATTTTCAAACGAGTAAAGTTATTATACAATACATATATCATACCAAATAGTAATACAGTATTATAAAACTGTTCATTATCTAGGCAAAATATAATTTAGAATTTTAATTTAATTTCAAATAAAATCATTAAAATAAAAATCCAAGCACCCGTTTTGTGCCGAAAATACTACAACTTGACTTATTTATTACACACTTACAAATGGATTTCTCTCGGAATTTTTAACACAGAAATTTAACTTAAGACGTTATTGAAATATTAGAAATAATTTTTAACCAAAAATATTTTCTCGAGTATATAATTCTGTTGAATTTGCGACACGCTTTTGTGAATATTTTATTCTGTATTTTGACGCGCACGGCGCTAAACAAAACTCTTAGTATCTGTCGATTCACGGCAGCGAGCGGTCGTGTTGTCCGCGCCGGTCCAGTTCATAACATTTTAAATTTATTCGTCCGCTTAAAATGGGGAGAAAAATCAATAAAAAGAGAACTTTCATAAAAAAATCAAAATTACCACACCAAAAACATAACTGGGAGAAATATAACGAGAAAAAACAAAGATTAGTAATATTTAATTATCAATTTACATTGTACATACCTTATATGCTACAGGGTCGTTGGAACGAATCTGTCAGATTTATTGTGTATTTTTTATAACATGTTGTTTAATTTTTAGAGAAAAGAATCAACATTCTAAAGTAAATAATGACTGTAAAGTATGTGCAATTCAAATTTTTATTATATATATATTATTATGTACGCGTAAATGGGCTTCGACAAAGTATATTTGATCAATGAAAATGGGTAATAACTTCAATACATTGTGATTCATGGATATTACGGTGACCGATTTATCCGTTTATACCGCGGAAATTATAAACTAGCAATACTACCCAGCCTTACCGTGTATAGGTACACGGTGTCGGGAAATACGTGGTACATTACGGTGACCGATTCAATTGTAATTACCGCGGTAATTTTTTTTTTTTTTTTTAAACTTTCTTTATTCATTATATGTATAATGTGTGTACAGTTTTACAGGTGATTCGACTACCACGCTAGGCACATGCCCGTATTATGGTAGTTATAAACGATAATTAACTAGCATTAATACACGCAAGCAACATTGCCTTATATACACGGTGGCGGGAAACCCGTGGTACATTCCGGTGACGTAATTATAAACAATAATTCACTAACACTAATACCCGGCGTTGTGCGAATTATACGCTCGCAACATTACCTTGCATATGTATGTCGTAGGCCGATCGTAAAATCAGGCAGATCATGTTGCGCCTAGCCACATCATGATCTGATGCATCGTGAAATGGCGGCAGATCGTGATGTGCCTGAGGCGCATCGTGATCTGCCTGTTTTTACGATTGGCCTGCGACATATACAAGGTGTCGAAAAATACGTGGTACATTACGGTGACAGGTTCATTGTTATTACCGTGGTAATTATAAACAATAATTTACTTGCATAGCCGGCGTTGCGCGAGTTACACGCATACTTCATTGCCTTGTATATGTCGGCGGTCGATCGTAAAATCAGGCAGATCATGGTTCGCCTAGTTACTTCGTGAAGTGCCTGGCAGCAGATCGTGAAGTGCCTCAGACGCATCAAGAACGGCCTGATTTTACGGTTTGCCTGCGACATATACACGGTGGCGGGAAACCCGTGGTACATTACGGTGACCTAATTATGAACAATAATTTACTAGCATTAATACCCAACGTTGCGCAAATTATAGACATGCAACATTACCTTGTACACACGGTGTCAGGAAATTCGTGGTAGAAGCGGAAAACTGAGTACTCAAATTTCACCACGGGAACAGAAGCTTTTTACCATACTTTTTCTTCTATTTTTAACTTATTTATTTTTCTTTTTACGAACATATTAATTTATAAACAATAATCTGCGTAAATCGTCCTCAAATTCAATTTGATTCTGAATCTACTTTGCTTAAGACAAGTTCGTCCAGTCAATGAATGATCCAAAAGGTTTTAGGGTGCGTGAGCAGGAACCTAAGCGATTCCTTCAAAAAATTGTTAAGGGTGCTTAGGGTGTAAACATACTAAAAGTCCTGACGTCTAGGTGGTGAGTTAAGGGGTGGGGGGGAGGTCCCAATTTTCAGGTTTCCGCTTATATCTCGAAAACGGTGCGTTGCAGAGGAAAATTTTCTGAAATTAAGTAAAAGCTCATAAAATCATCTCCAACTTTTATTCTTTATGTAATTTTCGAAATCCCAGCCGTTTTTGAGTTACACTTTCTACAAACGTAGATATTTTTGAAAAAAAAACATTTTACCTCACATTTTTCATCAAACATTCCTTCATGTCGTCTAAAATATTCAACAAAGAAAATAAATTTATATTAAAGAAGTTGTAAAGAATTTAATTTACTTTTATAATATAATTATATATATATATATATATATATATATATATATATATATATATATATATTGATGCAAATTAATCTCCAACCAGTAAATATTTACAACAATTTTAAGTTTTTTCGTAAAATATCATTTTCAGACAAAGCTGTTTTTATCTCATTACTGACACACATTTTGTTCGTTCGCCTAATAATACGTGTGACCACAGTTTAAAGCCAATTTTTAAAGAAAGTAGAAAAAAATAATATCACTTGAAAATTTTTAATTGTATTTTATAATGAAAATTATAATTATCTCATGACAAAATTTTACGAAAAAACTTAAAATTGCTGTAAATGTTGACCGGTTTGAGATTAATTTGCATATATATATATATATATATATATATTCTAAAAGGGAATTAAATTCTTTATAACTTCCTTAAAATAAATGTATTTCTTTGATGAATATTTTAGACGATATGAAGGAATGTTTGATGAAAAATGTAAGGTTAAATGATTTTTTCGAAAATGTCTACATTTGTGGAGCGTGTAACTTAAAAACGGCTGAAATTTCGAGAATTACGTAAAAAAAAAAAAGTTGTAGATAATTTTACAAGCTTTTACTTATTTTAAGAAAAAAATTCTCTGTGACGCACCGTTTTCGAGATATAAGCGGAATCCGAGCATTGGGACCTTCTCCCCCTCCCCCCGCTAGCTCACACCTAGACGTCAGTACTTTTAATATGTTCAGACCCTAAGCACCCTAAACAAGTTTCTGGAGGAATCGCTTAGGGTCCTGCTCACGCACTCTACACCTCCTTCCTTGACTGGACTAAAGGTGCACATCAGCGTGGAAAATGAGACAAATATTCCTATTATCGTTTTCCAGTGATTTCGAAAGTTTACCCACATCCATTCACATTTTATTTTTATAAGATCTTTATTTGCTTTTAGCAAGCATTCATTTGTCATTTTCTATTTTTCTTTAGCTCTCCGGTAGGTTGTTTCTTTTTTTACCCTTAGATTAATTTAACACACTAATTTCGGTAATAATTATATATTAGAAATGTGTACTCGCTTTATTTAATTTTTTGACAGATGATTTTTGAGCTTACTAACGACGTTCATTCGAAATGTAAATTTCTGACGCCTCTCTAATTTGTCCAAAAAATATATTATAAAGAAATTTGATACTGTGTTTTTGAATGGTTATGGATCGTGTTTTATATTAAGAACGACTGGTGAATCCAAATCAATATTTAAAAAAAATTAAAACGCTCTTTAGAAGTTACTTTCTGTTAAAAGAACTTAAACTTTCTCTGGTTAGAAGTTACTTTCTGTTAAACAGTGTTTTAGTAACACATTTAATAAATACTGTACAATTTCTGTTTTGAACTATTACTAATAAAAAATGTCTTTAACTGGCTGCGAAAGAGAGGCTAGACATATGCATGCACCATGCGCGTGAATTTCCCGTAAAAATTATGGTTTTAATTTGTGATTGTGTAATTCAAATCGTGTTTTTGTTAATAATTTCTGTTATAATGACCAAGTCACTAATATATTTGTATATTCAGTATATTTTATATTATTTTCAGTTTTATTCTATTAATAATGCCATAGAGACATAGTCCCTGTTAAGATCAATGCACTAGGTGAGCCGTGGAACCAGGTCTTCATTCCCTTATCGTTCAACTCCGCCGTCAAAAATGCAATCAACTCTCCCTCCGCATCCTGGTCGGTCTCCAAAGATTTTTCGTCCATGTGTTGCTTCAGGTGAAGAAAGAGGTGTAATTCATGTCATTCATTGCCTTTTTGGTAGGGTTAGGTGGTGAACCCATTTTTTAATCCAAAAAAGTTTCGCCTTGGTTGGAAAAACAGTTCGAAGAGATCCGAGCGCATTTGCGCAACGAGCATTAATTTGCATACTCCATTTTTCCCTCAAAATCATTTGTGTGGTAGACTTACTGACATCTGGGATTAAAATTGCAAGCTTATGAACTTCAACAGGGCTAACTCCCTCTAAATTGAAAAAGCAAATAATTGAGCGCACCTCGCAGGGGGTGGGATTCGACAACGGAGCGTCTTTCTCAAACGAACGCAAAGATCGCACTGAAGCAGCTACCAAGCCGGATCACCGCTCGGTTTTTTGGGAAAGTCTGAGCTAACGCTAGTGCTCACTGTACAACTACTAACAGTCCTACTGTTTTTATATTTTCAAGTTCTGTACATATATTATGTAGACTATACTAAAATATATGCTTGTTGATATATATTACATATTTTTTTTATTATAATGCTGCTGTTTTTTTGGTTATCTTTATTTATAGTTGAATTACATAATTTTGGTAAAAATATAAACGTTAAAAATACATTTTACTTTTTTTGACATTAGCTCCATACAGGAAAATATTTCATAATAAGAATAAATATGTCATCTTTGGGGATGTTGTGTCGAAGGTCTTTTTAGAAAAAGGAAGGAGAGGAAGTTCTTGGAAGGAAAAAAGGTATGAGGGGTGGGTAGGAATCTGGGATCGGTGTATCCAAGAGGATGCATGAGTCTATCCTCACCACTGCAGTGCAAGGCTTCCGAGAATCCTGCAGGAGAGTTCAAAAGATCTCCCTCAACCAGTCTCTTCCGATCCGGCCTGCCACACAGTTGGTGGGCAGACGCATCCGCCGCCAAGATTCAAACAAACCTGGATTAGTAAGACACCAAACGAAACGAACCCCTTGGGGTGACCTATGGCAGAGGTGTTGGTTATCCAATAAATGGTTTCCTGGGCGGCGGTACCCATACCCGCCTCCCAAATTGGGTTCTGGATTCTGGGAAGGAAAAAGGTACCAGGAGTGGTAGGAATCTAGGGGTCCAAATTGAGTTCCGTTTCCCAAATTGGGTTCGGGATTCTGGGAAGAAAAAAGGTATCAGGGGCATGTAGGAATCTGGGGGTCAGTCCAAGAGTGACGGACATGAAAAAATCTATCCCTCCCACTGTAAGGAGATGTTTCGGAGAGTGCTGCTGGGTAGGTAAAAGATCTCCCAGGTCCAACCAGTCTCTCCTGATCCGGCCTGCCATGCAGTTGGTGGGCAGGTGCATCCGCCGCCAAGATCCGGACAAATAAATGAACCCAGGTACATGGGGTGATGTTTTTGAAATTCAATTTAATTTAGATTACCAACAATAATCTCCCTGGTTCCCGGGCGGTAGTACCCATACCCGCCTCCCAAATTACTGATAATACCTATTGTGAGAAGAATAAATATGTAAAAATGAGATATTTCTTACAATCAAACTGAATATCACTCAGTAGAAATACAATTAAAAAACAATAACAGAATACTCATAAAAACATTTCAAAAATCAAGAAATTTGTATATTACGTAAGTACCTATTTTATACCCACTATTTTTACGCATTTCACTTGTATTTTTATGTTTATGCACTTCGGTAAACAAATTACAAATTACTACTTATTCGGAAAAAGCTGGAACCGAGAATTCAATATCGATGTCGTCTGAACCATCCTATAGATATCGCCAGTTGAGTGGGATATGCTGCTTGCGGCGGAGCGAATGTGGTATTTCTATCTCGTTCTAAAAAACTTCCGATCGCGAGGCCGTCTTTTGATGAAATTTGAATTTTCGGCCGCTGGTAATGCCCTCTTAATAAAGCCTACACGTAATGTTCCGTTAAAGTGAATAATATTATGTTTACGATTAAAATGAAGAAAAAAAAATACCGTCGAACTGATAACCTCCTCCTTTTCGAAGTCGTTTAAAAATAGGTCGGCTCGTTGTGAACAAAATGCAAACGTTCTTGTTTGGACCTATTAAAAAAATAAACTTTCTATGACGATAATTATTAGGTAACTATGAAAATGAATTACCTGCTAACTATTTTAGGATGCGTTAGATATATTATGCACATTAAATCAACTGATCTTGTCAACACAACCCCGATTTGATGTAATAGGAATGCATTCCAATAAGGTATTTTGTGAACGCCGCACAAGTGTCCCAACTCAGTTTAGAAGGCGGGTATGGGTACCGTCGCCCCGGGAACCATTTATTGGATTACCAGCACCTCTGCCGTAGGTCATCCTAAGTAGTTCGCTACGTTTGGTGACTTGGGTTCTTGGGGTGGATTTTGTATGGATCTTTGCGGTGGATGTGTTTACTGCATGGCAGACCGGATCGGGATAGACTGGTTGAGGGAGAGCTTTTGACTTCTCCAGCAGGACTATCGTAACATCGCCTTTCAAGGCAGTGGGAGTCTACGTCCGTCACGCCTGACCATCGAATAACTATCCGGCTTTTCCTTCCCAGAATTTTATCTAATTTATTTTCTAATTAATAATCTAATCGATCACCATGATGGGCATGAGCCTAGTACGGTGGTCGAAAAAATCATAATTAATCTCAACCATTCAAAGCAATGTAAAAAAAAGCATAAAATAAAACGGCATAGAATAGAATCCTCTATTTTTACAAAGGATATCGAGGTGGAAATGCTATCAAATACAATTTGTGGGTACTATTGCAGTGAAAATGCAATATTATCCACAAATACGTTACTATTGCATTTCAAAAAAGGGTCCATCGTAAAAATTGTATACTTGCATTTATAGTAATATATAATATAGGAAAAAAAGCGATTTTGTAATATAAACACACGAAAAGTATCTCACTTGTTTCAATACTTATTTAAAGCATTTTAAATTAAAGTCGTCACCATCTTAAAGCTATTACTTACCACAGTTTTTCACCAGGATATCATCGACTTCTTATTTTTTCCATCTTCCCAGGATTATACACAATCGCACACTGTTTTTCTAATTTCACAGTATTCTACCACTGTGTCAAAATCACCTGTTTTGATGAAAAAGTCACACCACCATTATTAACAAACAGCATTAGGATATTTTCACTGGTGTTTAATTGTCGAAAAAAATTGTTGACGTAGCTAACCGTTCATTCTCTGTTTCAGATTATTCATCGCACGTACGCTCATTGCGTTGGGGACGAACTGCACCACAGCGGATGGAACGCCTGTTCCAGTTGTCACGGTGACCCCGCCGCCAAGAGGGACAGGCTGATCCTGCCCTCTTTACATTCCAACAATGTCTACGTTGTGGACACCGCCACTGATCCCCGGATACCGGAAATTGTCAAGGTATGAACCACTTCGGTATTACTGGTACTGGGTGTTTAGCGGTTTAATGACGAAAAAGAACATCAAAGAAAAGTAATTTTTTAGTTTTTACCATAAGTTATTATTTTATGTTCTGTAATTTCACTGTCATATTTAATCCTGTAATCATGTTTAGCATATTATACTACTCACAGGAATATCATCGACGATCGTCCTAAAACTAAGTTTTTCTTGTCATATGTCTTGTGTGACGAAATCGACAGAAGATACCGGTCCTTAATAATTTTACTATAAACATTTTCGCGAACGTGTGTTTATTTCGAATTGTTTAACAATTAAGGTATTGGCTCTTCCAACACGTTCGGAGTGGGAGGGGTGGGGGGGGGTGGGGGTGGGGTTCTTTGATGCTAGGTTCAGATTTATTGAATTTTCTACTGGTAGGTAATTTCATGACTTTCCAAGAGAAAACTGCTAAAATTGCAAAAAAATTTGACATAGACCCTTAGGTTGGCCGAGGTCAGAAATGTTTTTTTTCGTAAGTCCTTCATCATGTACAATAAACCAATAAACCAGAACTACCCTATTTGATACAAGGCCCTTGTGATAAATTTACTGTACTATTAGAAAATATTTAAAAAAAAAACTTCGCTCTAACTACGTGATTTTGGTTCGTTAAATTAGGCTAAGTTTTACGTAATGGTTTTTTTCCATACCTTATAATAATAATAATAATAATATCTTTATTTGGAAATAAAGATATTATTATTATTTTGAATTTTTTCAAATCTTCCTTTGGTGTAGAAAAGAATCCGTAGGCCCCGAGAGAAATTATCTTTATTTGGAAAACAAACAGCTTTATAAAGATACATAAAAAAGAGTGCTAAAATAAAACAGTAGGCCTAAAAACATGTTTTCGCTGATAAAATTATGAACAACACGGTCGAAATATATTCTTCGTACAGCTGATAAACGGGTATCTAAACCAAAAAAATCTCGTTTGACAGCCCAGCGAATCGAAGTCATTTTTAACCCAATACGGTCATAATGAATTACACATTTTTAAAGTTTTCTTGCATAAAAAAATTGCAAGTTTCAGTCTAATATTTTGTGGTAATTATTTTGTAAATATTTTGTTTTGTTGTAAGTAAGCCTCTTAAAATCTCATCTACATCCATTTTCATTACAATAATAAGTTATCTTTTTATTAGAAGCGTAATTTCACATTTCCCATTAAAAAAAAATTCCAGAAAATTCATATACCTACAATAAAAATGATGAGGTAAGGAGGAACTAAAAAAATGATAGCTTTTTCTAAAAATTGTATTGAAAAATAGAAAATAAAAGTATACTCGAATTCCGGTTTCACTTTTTATTCCTCGTAATCGTAAATTTTTTAGATGTACGTACTAAGAATTGCCGAGAAGATAATTCTTTCAATGGTTTTTATTCTCAGAAATTAGTAATGTGGGTACGGGTACCGCCGCCCCGAGAACCATTTGTTAGATAAAAAGACACTTCTGCCGTTGATCACACTAAGGTTAGGTACGTTGGATCACTGAGGAGGGATGTCCGGGTTCATTGTGTGAGGATTGGGAGAGGCCGGTTTGATGAGATCTTTGACCATTCCAGCTTGTCTCTCTCCCCGTCGTCTTGCAGTGGGATGGATGGATTTATTCGTCCGTCACTCCTGGATCCACTGAACCCAGATTTCTACTCAACCCTCATACCTTTTTCCTCCCCAGAACTTCCTTTCCTTCCTTTGGTGTAGAAAAGAATCCGTAGGCCCCGAGAGAAATTATCTTCATTAGTGCCTTCTGTGTGGAGATACTGTTGAATAGTTGAAGTTTTTTTAACCTTTATTACGAACAAATTATTTCCTCATTTTTTTAAAACAAACGAATCAGATCAAATTAATTGAAACATGTAGAAATCAGAAAAATCATGAATCTGCTTGGGATATCCTCCTAAAAATTGGTTGAGGTCTGGAGTCTTGAGTTACCAATTTTTTCAATTTTTTTTTATTTTTGATGTTTACAATATATTATTCGATGCCTGTCTCGCTAAGGTATACCTGTGTTGAGACAGGCGTAGAGGTACATAATTATATATCATATATTAGAGTAATATAATTAACAATTAAACATAAAGATGATTGAAAGTGTGGGTAAATCACATAAAGAGAGTTTTCTTATAAATGAGGGAAGAGATACAGTACAGTAGTAAATCCTGTCCAATCTATTTATGGATTTAGATTATTTAGGATTTTATAATTTTAATTTGTTTTATATGGGTAAGGACGTATGTAGATGGATATTTCTGTCTATTTGTAGTTTATTTTACAGATGTTTGCAATAGTGTGACGACCAGTACTTATAATCCATTTCTTTACAACTTGTTTGAATTTGGTCATTGATTCGGTTTGTCTAATCGTAGCTGGTAGTGTATTGTGTAGTTTGCAAGCTATGTATTTAAAGTGTCTTTGTCCAAAGGTGGTTTTAGAAAAGGGAGTTTGGAGGGGTTCTTTGTTTTTGGCTCGGGTATTGTGTATCGATTGTGTTGCTTTGTATAGGGTTATGTTGTTTTTATGTAAATTAACTAAGATGGACCTTGCGTAGAGCTGTTTAATGTCCATAACGTTGAAGGTGTTGAAGATCGTATCCGTGCTGGTAGTAAGAGGAAGTTTAAGGATTATTTTTATTATCAGTTTTTGTGCTTTAATGATGGGGTCGAGGGTACTATAATTATAAGTTATTCCCTCAGAAAAATGTTTGACATTACAACTTTTTTAATTCTCCGCCATTTTCTTGAGCTAGTTAAACACTCATTTAAGTATCAAAAACTATGGCAAGATATTATTTATTATATTTTATTTCAACGTTTAAAAAAATAGTTTAAAAATTTCGAGTTAAACGACTTTACCGATTTTCAAAGGTGAATTCTGTTCCAGCAGAAAAAATATCTTTTGTGGTACAACTGACCCAAAACGACCGAAAAATATTTTAATGTGAAATGAAGTATATAATTATGCTCATGAGTGGTGGTGGTTGTAGTCAATTGTCCTGCAGAGATTTAATAGCACACATTTTAAACCCATTAAGAAATAATTAAACAGCGAAATCAATAAGAAACTAACCGTTATATATGGCAGTGGAGATCCGGGAAAAACGTGAAGATTAAGAAATTTAAAAAAGATGAAGGTTTGTTTACATATGCCAAGAGTCATAAGAACAGTATAGAATTAATTATACGATGCAAAAACGTAAGTGAATCAAGGAAGGTGTGCCATGATGGCATTTAGCCTATCTTCCCACCCCTTGGTTAGTTAGTCTTTAACTAGTAGTTTTGTGAAAATTAGACCTCGCATAATGTTAATTATTCTCAATTGGCAACCGTGACATTCATGCAAATTCTGGCGGAGTAAAAAGGAACTATCAAACACGGCTACCATTTTGATAAGATTGCCCGGACACAGAAAACATAAATAAATTTATAGTCATATGAAATGCAAAGCGCTCGAGGTGAAACAGATCTTCGCTGCTCTCATTAAATTGAATAAAAAATAAATAAAATTTAATGCATAATTTTCGACGTTATGTTAACGCAAACAAAATAAAACAATAAATTCAGTCTCACTCTAGCTAGCCGCGAACGTCCAGAAATATGCACATAAATTGTCGCCCCCTGCCCCCTGCACATACACATATTTCAGGTGCAGTTTTGGGGCAATTTCCCCCTGTTGGCGTCACGCGTCGGGTGGATGCAGCGCGTCCCGACGCCGACGCCGCTGGCGCTGAGTGCACTAACCGACGGCTACTAACTGCATTTCCAACCTTTCATTTGACGAAATGGCCGCTATAATGGACCCGCTCTCGAAAGTAATCAATTTGCTCTCTGATTGACCCGTGAATGAATTTGTCAAACGCTAAAAGCTGCACTTGTGCAGTGAGTCTATTTATTAGCTTAAATTCTGCTACACGGGGAAATTTCGTTATCTTTTGTGACTTTTGGAAATATGTTGGGATTTTTTTTTTTGGAAATATTTTGTGATTTGAAAATTTTTAGGGACTTTGATTTCCCTCCTATGTCATCTCTGGGAATGCTGTGTTGAGGTTTTTTTTAAGAAATGAGGGACTGAACCTGGGTCTTGAAGAGGCCCATGATGAAGGAGGGAGAGAACACAAAGGCCGGCAAATCATTCCACAGCCGAACTGTTGAACTCGTAGAAACTACCCGTTCTCATATAACAAATGCCATCTGTATATAAATGTGGGGAGCGCGTTTGGCGTGTTTCCAGATTATGCACCGGTGCCGAAGAAATCAATGATCTTGGATCATCTTCCATTAAAATGCTGGTCGAACAATAACAGTTTTCCCACACGACGCCTGTGCTATAAAGTACGTAATCTGTTAAGATAAGAGAATCTATCAAACAGACGTCCATTTCTGCACAGAGTCGAGGATTTTTTTTCAGATATTTTGGGGCTCCAGACCAGAAGTGGTTACCAAATTCCACCGTTTTAAAACACTAAATATGTACATCACTTTTGCTCTTAAACGTAACGAAGTAATGATGTTATTAAATACTGAAAGTATACTGCTTACCTATTAATTATTATCTATAATATGTAGTTCATGAGTTTTGTGATGTTTTCGTGACCATAAATAGATAAATTAAATACATATATTTTCTACAATGGACTCGTTCTTAGACAAAATCAATTTGCTCCCTTTTTTTAATTGCCGGCAACCCGGGCGTTTATTGAAATAACATTATCATATACACACAAGTAAGTAACCCGTCTCACTAGACGATGTCTGTTCTGAGACGGTCACTCTGTTCTGAGACGGGAATCTAATAGTTTAATCTACATGTTTTGCGAATTTATTTATAATTATACTAGATGCATGAATTCTCTAATTTGTAAACGAAACAGTAAAAACACAACGTTAAAGCTCTAACATCATAAAAAATCAATAAACATTATAAAAACTTTGAAAAACCAAGAAAATAAGATGTTAACTCGAATCGAAAAGTTGTCTTAAAATTTGTTTTAACAAAATACAATTAGAAAATAAGTTTTCAAATTTCTCAAACACACAAAATTGAAAGGAATGCAAATTACAAAGAGAAAGTGAATATTCAGATTCTAGCTTCTGTTGGATGAATAAACATGTTTGGAGCAGAAGAATTTTAAATTGAAATTCATATTTTATTATTCAACGTCCAAAACAAGGCAAACTTTAATTATGATGTGAAGTTTAGCAGTACACTTAAAAAAGTATTGATTAAATTCAAATATTTGAAAACGCCGTGATTGGAATTTTAAAACAGTCAAAATCACATCAAGGATGCTTTGCAATATTAGTCAAAGTCAATTTGATCTCGGGCAACAGAGACTCATGCGTCATTCAAAGAAATCAAGAAAATTAAACCAAAATTAATTTCATTATTGTTTGAAATATTTACAGAGTATTAACGATCATTACATTAATTAAATTAAATAAAAAAATGTTCACCGCGTGCGTAAATCAAGTTTAGTTGTTACTAGGTGAAGATGCTACTAGTGAAATAACAGAGATAGTAATAAACAATTTATGCTTTAACCTTTTACTAAGTACTTATTAATATTATCTTACAACTAGCTAATATAATGATTAACAGTTACATAATCCATAAACAGCTTCCGAAGCATGCACTTTATACCTTCAAACTTTAAACGAGTAATATATGTATAAATTTTCAACTTTCGACGATTTTTTTTTAATAACTCATGAACATATTCCAACTGACACTACCAAATCAAGAGCAACAACTTACTTACGACGTTTAGACAAACTCTTATGAATTTGCCTCTGAGAGAAATCGTAGTTCAAGTATAAAGTAATTTGTTTTAAAGCAAAAGACAACCAATTTGATTTCAGGACCTATTGTACGATTCATGGAAAAATATAAATAAAAATAAAATAAAATATGCTTCATGGACAGGAAAAATCTATAATATATGTGCATTATTGCTGTACCTATCTACATATATATTTGAATATAATATAATACATACATTATTATGTAATACACTAGCGAGTTCCTGGCATGCTTTGCAATGCTACGTGAATAAATAAATTGTTTCTCCCTGCGTGTCCTTTTCCATCCGTCCCCGTTCCCCTTCCGCCTCCCCTTCCCCTCTTCTGCCACAATCCGTCCCGTGAACCCTCAGGTCCCGCGTTCCACTCCCCCCTCCCGCGTTTACTTTCCACCTTTCTTCCCTTTCCCCTTCCCTCTTCACCACTCCTGCGAACCCTATCTCCTTCGATTCCCTCCGCCTCTCCCGCCTTCCCTCCCTGCCGCTAAACTACATGAAATACACTCATTTTACAAACTCACACGGCACCTGCTGCAAATTTTTTTACGAATTTCATAACGCCAGAACTCACCAGTATGTATAGAAACCTTTGCGGGCGTACGCACGACGACTAAACAAAAATTGATAACTATATATTAAAATTATGTTACAGTAAGCATACCATAACCAACGGTCACAATAATTTAAAGAGGTTAAATAATAAACCTTAACGTTGAGTAAACAAGCAAACGTGCGAAGCACAATTTATTAGATTTTTTTTATTGAAATGATAATTTACTTCTTTTACGATTTCGTACGTTTATTATTTTCGATGTTGTATTTTGATTAAAATCAAAATTGATGGATTGTTTTATGGTGCCATAAAATAAACAGTTTTATCGTATTTTGGTAAAATACTTTCGAAGCCGCGCGATTTATCGCCGTTTCGGAGAAATAGATTTATTTGAACATATATGCTTATTGTGTTTTTTGTCGCAATTAGTTTCATTTTTTTATTTCGATTGTTGCTTTTTTGTGTCTGTCAGCCAATGTGACAAATTTGCAAAAAAAACCTTTTATGTAATTGGCTCATAAAACCACGACAGCTTTAGTTTTAACGACGATCAATGATGATGCTCTTGAGTAATTTTATTTTTCAACAGCTCAGTATTTTATTATGTGTACCGTTTCTTACGTGAGACTGAGCATATGCTTACTTAAAGAAGACATCTTCTTTGAACAGTGAAGGAATAGTCGATATTATTTCATCGATGTATTTAGATCGAATTGTTGCTCACTTCCAGAGAATGGTACTTGTGTACTTTTCGTGACAACAAGTTTATTAATAATTATGTTCATTTCAGAATGTATGCTGGGGAAGTGCAATACCATATATTCCGTAGTTCAAAATAACTAAAAATGGATTTAGTCAAATAATAAGAAAAAAATGACATAATTACAAAACACACAATAACAATAAAAACGAAGGTAAAAGTGAATTTAATTCCGTATTTTTCTCACGGATTGTACGGAACGTTCATGTTGTCGAAGTTCGATACACGGATATGCACGGATAAAACGGAATATTCCTTTTTTAACCAATGTACAATCAAAAATGACATTGTCGGAAGTACCAATCTTATAAAATAAATTCTCGTCAAAATAAAAACAAAAAAGTACCTACTTCGAATTAATCCTAATATTAATAGGTTGAGGTTCAAGCTGCAAGAGCTGCATGTCATCATCATTTAGATATACATCCCAGGATTTGAATGGTTTGTTTGGCAAAGCAGGGTTTGTCTAACGGGTATGTGTAATTATTCTAATAACTTTCTTTCCTTGTACGAACATGCACATTACATATTGTTTTATATGGCAATAATATTTTTTTATAATTGGCAGCATTAATTGATTGTCTATGAAATCTAACACACTATATAAAGAGGAAAGATTTGTTTGTTTGTGTGTTTGTTTGCATCAAATAGGCTCCGAAACTACTGAACCGATTTGAAAAATTCTTTCACTGTTGGGAAGCTACACTATCCCCGGGTGACATAGGTTATATTATATTTTCAAAAAAATTAGGGATCTTTAATAAAACTTCAATAATGTAACCCAGGGTGTAAAAAAATTACCTAAAATATTCTTTAAATCGCTAGCGCTGCGAAAACTATTGACGATAGAATAAACTACTGTACTACGACTTTATAGAACACGTCATTATTTACAAAAAAGATCGCGACAGCATATGTCTAACTATTATGGTTATGCCACAATAAGTATTATTTTATTTTAAAAATTTAATTTAAATGTCGCCGATTGAAAAGGCTCTTTATTTGTATCTTGGTTTTAATCCTTATCAAAATAAATTACTTCATATTCAAGACAGCTTCAATACCTTTATTTAACTTTTTGAATTTTTCAATTCGGATATTTAATTAGAAAGATATCACGAGTTTAAAATTGTTAGTATTAGAAAAAAGTTTCGGCTACGGGCCGGGCGGGAGAGGAGTCAAGAAATGCAGTGCCAGGGGGGTTGGCGGGACGGGGGAGCGGGAGAGCGGTGGTGGGGGAGGTGGAAGTGGAACGCTGGAGGGGAATGCACGGGAAAGGACATGTGAGGAGTAACATTTTATTTATTTGATTATGGCATATATTTTAAAAGAAAGTCCAAAAAAACGTGCAGCTCGCAAAAACTCAGAAACGTGTCCCGGTTCGATCAAGGAAGTTATATGGTGTGGTAGATCTCTATCCCCCCTAGGGAATAAGGGTATCCGTTTTTACCGAAAGGGCGTGCTTTTAAAGATATAAGGGCTGAAAGTTTCGCCCTCTTGAAATTTCTAGAACAGTCTTCCGGAAAGTTCTAGAAGGTTCCATAGAGCTGTAGAAAGTTGTGGAAGGAGTGGCGGAGTATATCGTGGAATGATCAGGAATAGGGAATCGGGAACATCATTGTGCAACATTCCAGAACACTACCTTATTGTCCTGAGCGAAGCCGGGTAACCCAGCTAGTGTTAAATAAAAACGAAAAGTATGATAATGGCGTATACCGCTTAAGTGAATTAATTATAACAAAATTAAAATGGAAAATTCATATTTCTTACATGTTTTTTGTCTCCCTCGACATAAAAACTCACTTTTCGTGATAATAAAGCTAAATTTAGATTTAAAAAAATTAAAAACAAAAATGTACCCAAGCAGGGAGACTCCATCCTGGGGTCCTAGGGTCCTAGCAAGGACAATCGATAACAACTGATAGTATAACTTTCGGTAACTTCTCATCGTTTTCTAGGACATAACGATCGCTAACGTACAAAGAACAGTTGACTGCAAAACAACAAAGAACTGCAGACCGCTAACGTACAAAAAACAGTTGACGTCGAATATATTAAAAACACTAAGTAATTGTAAACTCTTACTTACTCTTAACGATTTTCGATGAGAAGTTACCGAAAGATATCGTATCAATCATTATCGGACCCCAGGCAAACGTGGCAGTGCCGATTGTATTCTTCTAGTGGCGTAGTCTGCGCTATCTTCCAACGGGGGGGTGGAGATGTGCTCTGAAAGAGTGCATTCGTCCCTCCAGGAACATTTCGTTGCGCTGCAGTACCTCGGTAGGCGGAATCATAATCAGAATAGCAAAATAATGTATAATTTTTTCACTTTAATTGCCTCCGTAATTAAGCGTGATCTATTGTTTTGGGTCATCCCGGGACTTCAGGAACAAATCTAAAGTAATGGACGTTTTCATTTAAATGCTCGGCAACTGCCGATTTGCAGGTTGGCCGAATATACATGCTAGCCATCTTTTTGGAGATCGTCCGTTATTTCTGGCTTAAACCGTATCACATCCGGAACAGTTGAGTTTATAAACTCCTTCTATTTCCAGAGGAAACTTTGCCCGCCTCAGTAGGTCTTGCATTTTTGTCGTAGTTACGAAGACAGTTTGATGCTTTCTTTTTTCAGTATCGTAGCAATTATGTTAGTCACATTGTGAACAAAAGGCAAGAAAGCGCAGCCTTTTGACTCTTTTTAAATTCATAAAATAAGATACTTGCTCATTCAGAACGGGCATTAGGCTTATACTTTAGTACACTTGGAAGATGATTAATACTAAAATACATTATTATTTCAATATTTTGGTGTTGCTTGAGTATTACAGCTTTTAGCAACATCGTTTATAGTGATTTTTTTTTACGAGAATCACTACTCAAATAAAGCTCTCACTTCTCAGCAGTAAAATGCCTACTTGAAGACGTTTTATGTACATATTAAATGCTAAGCATACTCCTGACATTTACAATAAATTAGTTGGTATATTTGATAAGACATTACAATGTCTTGATGGTTTCGATTGATCAATTATTCAAAGATATCGAAGAAGAAATTCCGTTGTTTACTCAACAATGTTAAAATACAATAAAAGCTTGCTTGAGGTAGAAAAGATAAAAGAGTTAAATTAAAGTTTGTATTTTTTTGGTTAACATATTTTTCAGTCAATTTAATTAATGTCCCTTCAATCATCAAACGTATTTTTTGTAATTTTTTTATTTAATATTTTTGTGTTTTTAGAATAATTATACATTTTTAGAATAGTTAAACAGATTTGTAATATGAATATAATAAAAGCCTTTCCTCACCATAAGGAGACAAGGTTCTTGTGTTTGGTGAGTGAATTCATGCTCAATTATGTTATCATTTGAGTAAGAGAATAATACTATTGCAACTAAAAACAATAGATATGTAAGAGAAACTTGAGATATATTAATGAACAGATTTAAATTAAATGAAATTAAATATTAATAATGTTGTCTTCCAATTGTTTTAGGCAATTTTTTAATTTAATTTGAATACTACGTTTATTTTCGATAATTTTTAGTTTTAATAAGAGTTTCTTGAAATAATTTATATTAAGATACAGATATGCGAATGAACGAGGAAAGGAGTGTAAGGAGAATATATGATGCAAATGTGAATGGTAGAAGAAGTCGGGGACGCCCGAGGAAGACATGGCACGACCAAGTGAATCAGATACTTGAGTCGGGCCATGTGAAGAGTCGGAATAATAGAAGAGCATGTATGAGACGATGTATGAATGTGAACGAGGCAAAGAGTGTGTGCCAAGATCGAGTTGTGTGGCGGTCCGTCCTCTCTGCCTACCCCTGCGGGGAAACGGCGTGATGGTTAGTTAGTTAGTTAGTTAGTTAGTTACAGATAGGAATTTTTGATGTGCTTGACATTACATTTTGGGATTTTAATATTGTTTTAGTATCTTACTGATATATTGAAATGTATTTTTTAATTGTATTTCTTTGAAAGTTTGTAGTATTGAATATTTTATGTATATATATTGTCTATTGTAGATACTCTGATTATTGGAACGATTTTTTCAGTAGAAAATGTAGATGGTTTTTTCAGAATAACCTTAAATATTAATCTTTGAACTATTTCGAGAGGATTTAAAATAACATCATATGTTCCTCCCTATCCTATAATACCATATTCTAATAAAGATTTGAAGTCCTTTTTGTTTACAAAAGAAATAATTACAACTATTTCAAGAGAATTGTTCAAAATTCGTAATACTTTTTCGAAGGGGATAAAACTTGAAACAATGTTTTTTTTCTTCATAAAAGAATAAACCCACCCTAAAGGGATAGGGTATCAATTCGGCGAAGCGTGATATCTCTCTCGTTCAGTATTTGTTTTAGGTAATAAAGTTATGTATTGCAAACATCCTGAGAAATAACTCTGGGGTTGAATTTTGGGGGTGCATTGCGGTGCTGAGGAAAGATATCATTTTCACGCGTAAAAACAAATTTTTAAGGGGGTGCTAACCTTACGCCGTAAAATATACTTTCGATAGGTAGTGATTTGTAATGTGGCATTTTCTTATTTATTATACTACACTTTAGAACAGTGATTTTTAACCGGGGGGCGCCAGTGCCTCTTTGTCGGCGTTTTGGAGGTCTGGCAGAGATGCTGTGCGTGGGCGTTGTGTCAACATAAAAAATAAGCGCATTCACGAGCTATGCATACTGATACACTTTCTTTAGGCGCAACCTTTTCTTTAGTTCTGTTAAATAAACCAAACTTCACACACAAAATTTTAAACTGAGGCACATACTCCATGTTATCGAGTGGCGTGCCATGAATTTTCTTCGTATTTTTGGTAACCAGATCTGAATAGCCAGGTAATTTTAAACCTTCCTCCTCCCTATCTATTTCTTTCCCTCACTTCAACCACATAATATACCCCAAATTAAGATGATAGAGTCCTAATAGATCCTGAGAGTCAGGATAAGTCTCGGCCAATCTTTAATCATAATAAAATAATAATTTATTCCAGAAGGTACACACGGGTAGTCCAATTCTATACATTACATAATTATTTAAACGAATAAATCAATACCTACATAAAATAAAAGGCCGTTCTTTTTACTAACAATAAATTGTACGATATTCGTGTTGCAACACGAAATGTTTTGAAATTGGATGCAATTGGCATATTTTCAATTTATGTTAGTCAAAATAGTCGAAATCCGCCGTTAAAATGCAAAACATGGTGTACTCAGCACAGTTACATAGTTAAGCATCATTATTCTCGAACCTCAGCGCATTTATCTTCCAAACATGAAAATTGTTTGTTACGGAACGAATTAATTTTTTTTTACATTAGCTCCACACAGGAGGTCCCGAGGAAAAAAAATCCCTGACGGTTTACGAGATGCTGTGTAGAGAGCTTTTTAGAGAAATAAAATAGGATGTGGTTCTGGGAAAGAAAACGGATTGAAGATTGGGTAGGAATATGTAGGTCATTTTGTCCAGGACGTATGAATCCATCCCTCTCATTGGGGTGCAAGGCGATGGAGAGAATTCGGTTGGAGGGGTCAATAGGTCTCCCCCAACCGGTCTCTCCTGATCCGCCACGCAGCATAACTTCACCCCATTGACTTGGGCACCTCTGTTAAGTCATCAAACGTAACGAACCGCTTGGGGTGACCTGTGGCAGGGATGTGGTTTTCCAATAAATGGTTCCAAGGGCGGCGGAACACGTACCCGCCTCCCGATTTCAGAATGGCAGAGTAAATATTATTAAGGATTTTCGGCTTTCAAAGAATTTAAGACCGTGTTAAGAGGAAGTTAAAATTAAAACATGTTGATTGAAAAAATACAGATTATACACATACATACCTTGGCCAAGATGCCTAACATAACGTTTATAACCATGTGGGTCGGCCGATGACCCCATGCATTTTTCTCTCTTATGGGCATTTAAACCATAGAAATCCCGTTTTCTTTTTCTTTTTTTTTGTTATTTATCCATTTATTGGGCAGGGAATATTACCTATATTTGACAAAAAAAAATCCTGCACATTATGTATTAATATTTGCGCAGGATTACCTAAAATACTAAAAATATATTTGATGTATTTAAGTAGATATAAAAAGGATAGTAATTTTGGGGTCTACCTTCGGCCCCAGTCGGCTGCGGGAGAGTTAACCACTTTTCAATTTTTATTTTGTATTTTTGTCTTTCTGCACAGTGTAAAGCCAAGAAAACAATATCTTCACCCGGTTGGCCAGCGTTGAAAGGGAGTTTAAAGTAGGGGCTATATATTTAATATGGGTTTGAAGAAACTTTGGATTATATTAAGAAGGAAAAACGGTTGCCGTTAGCTCATTTGGTTAATGAATCGTATGACAAAAGGTTATTTGAAATAAGGGGTTCAGAAAATTTGTAAGCGCAAAAAATACGCCAAAATTAGAATTTAAAAAAAATTATGTCTTTTTGTAAGTTGAAAAATAAATATTATGATATACAAGTATATAACAAATTTATAAAATAGGAAGGTATTAACGAAACACCGTTTTGAATTATAAATATTTTTTTCTGTATAGTAAATGTTCACGTTAATAGATATTGGGCCTCCGTGATCTATGGGTAAGACTCTCGACTCACTATCAGAAGGTAGCGGGTTCGAACCCTAAATTTTATTTGATAAATTTTTGGTATATCACAATTAATTCATTAAAAATAATATATAGTACACATATTTGCGGCACGTTTCAGAGCGGAAGATACTCCCCCCAGTAATGCCCTGGTGTAAGACCACCATTTGCAATGGAGACATTGCTTCAAATGGCTTTAGCTGTGTTTGGTAACCCGATCTAAATATCGAGGTACCTCCAGCATCATTGTCTTCCCCATCTCCTTCCCCTCCCCACTACCTTGAGCCTCACAACATACCCTCTTGGGGATGCCATAGTCGCACTGGCTCCAGACGGGAGTAGTTAGGACTCTTGTGTAGTTTTCATACAAAAAAAGTTATCCCAGCGATGTTGATACGAATACAATAGGTACCTACGCATACAGTTGCACTACTCGCATACAGCTTGTTTCAAACTTGTTATTTTGCTTCGATCAACATTTACCACTTGTCACCTTTTCGCTAATAACAATTATTGTAGGTAGACATAAGCAAGACACATAGCAGTCTCTCGGTAACTCTTTGCAATGATACCACTACAAAGCGAATAAAGATATATCAATACACACAACAAGTGTGTGTCTTTCAAATTAACTCTAATTGTGCGACCTTTATAAGAGAGGATGTCGGCTTTAAAACCTGATGATTTTTTTTTAATTTTTCTTTATTCATTGCAAAAATTATTTACATCATAAGTGGATTTTTCGACCACCATGCTAGGCTGATGCCCGTCTTATGGTGGTCGATGAATTGGTTAGTACACAATTCTTGAACCTTTCAAACTAAACATTACGTACACAATTTAATAAATAGTCTGCATACCTTCCTTAACCTCCGTCAAAATATTTAAATAAAAATCCGTTTCTTACTAATACCTACTTAATTCTTTGAGATTTTACGTTTTTAAACGATTTTCTAAGCAATTGTTATGCAATCTTCATTTTCTCCAGGGATAATGTAAACTATTTAAAAGACGCTAGGCAAACTATGAAAGAGCTTTTAAAACTGAACTTCAGAAAACTCTTCATGGCCTGCTTCCAACTAGAACAACTTTCCATAATGCTGTCATATGCACTCTAAAACTACGTTATTTAGTACATAAAACATACATTCCTTCTTTCATGCTTTGTAAAAATTGTACTCTTTTTGACAGAGCTATTCGCTCACAATTTTTAAAAACAAGGGCTCAAAGTGAAATAAAATTAAACGTATTTAACATTTGTGCAGGTATCCCATTCCTTTAATGTTTCACAGACTTTGCAAACCATACCAGTAATGCAGAATCAGCTTTTGATTTGCGTGAAGGTATATTATTTTAAAACATGTGGGAAAATACAAAAAGTATCTGTAAATCTGTGTGTGAAGTAATGAGTATGTAATATAGGTAAAATCTGCGCAATGTTACATTAGTTACGTTTTTTTTAATGCAATAAAGCCCGTATTTTTCTACGACAATAAATCTATTTTCAACGTTTTCAGCCGAGTGCATTGTAATACCTGAATCTCGCAAATATCATATGTCATCAAAAATAATTTTTAACATTCGCTTATCGTCTCTGACTCTCTCAGTCTCTCATAAAACGGTGTATTTCCACGTTTTTTTATTGCTTAAAAAAATTAAGCAAAAAATTACGATGGTTGTAGCATTTTTATTTTGACGAATAAATTTTCTACAGCCAGTCAAAGTTTCCCATTTTTTAATTACCGCCAAAATGATATTTTGGGGCGGGGCTATCGTGTGACCTCATCAGCGTGGATGCTCACTGACAGTGTTTATTTAGGCTGGGCGACGTTTGTGACGTCAAAATCCGATTTGCTAACCACGGGCTGTTTTGATTTTATCAGTTTTAAATCGTTTTAAAAATCAATAATATTGAATGAGAACATAAAAAACAAACATTTTTAGTAGGTGTAAATCAGAAAAATGATCTTTAAATATTCCGTAAATTTTCAACAAAATCCCTCGTTTGTGGAAATACCCCATTGCAGTCCTCTGATTTGTCCTGGTGATCACTTTGTTTGCCTTATTCGAATGCAGAGAGCCTCCATTCAAAGCTCTAGAAAAACCGTAACTCTGATTTGAATTCCTGGACATGTCAGCATCATGGGTAAGGGAAGTGGATTTCTTGGCAAAACAAGGAGCATCCAACCCTGTTGTTACCCTCGTAAACTAAATTCCCCTGTCTGAATTTTTTTCCATCCTTAAAGATAGATTCCACAATTTGGGCAAAATATTGGCATATTGCTAGTCAATTCAAGGGAGCCTGCTGTGCCTCAGTACAAAGGACCACCTATCAAAACCGTTGTTTCAAATATTAACCCCATTTTTACAACAAATAAATTTCATGACAAAAAATATAGTTTACATTTAATTAAATATTTTATTTAAAATGTAAGCGAGAAATCTGCATTATCTTTTCTGACACATATTATTATCTCTCCTTGAATAGTGGTTTATGTATTAATTATGAATTAATTTCATCCTTCCAGTGGGAGTAAGCGCGGTAACTGACTGAGGTCTGAGGTCTTACCCCGGGTTAAAGTTCTTCCTCCGATAAGGACATGTCCGAGGGAACGCGGTGCAAAGACAATGAAACCATAAAAGCCAAATACCTCCACGAACAAAGGAAAGTGGCATTTAACGGGGCATTTCTTTATGAATTGTAAGGCGATTAAAATACTTAATCTGCCGCCTAAACCGTAAAAGCTTTCAGGGGTCTTTCTTCGGCGTCTTCTTTGTTGGCAAACCAAAGTACGTTATTTTAAAGTTTTTTTAAGACACCTTTGTGGAATTTTAAAATTTTCTTTTAAAGACACCTAGAATTTTTTTAAAGTTCAGCAATCAAGATTATGATGGCAAAATTTTTTGTAATTTTTTAGATAATTCGTGGGCGATTATAATTTTTGCCCCTTCGCGCTATTGTGTCTGTCATTAATGGTCTTTTTTAGTTGAAAACATTTTTTTAAGAGATTTATTGTGAGATTACATTATTTTATAGAAAGCACTGTGAGCTTTGTAAGTTGTGTTGTTAAGTTTAATTTAAGTACCATGATGAAGCTTGCCATAAGTGAAACCAGTCGGTCGTAATAAATTAAACAAATTTCGTGGATATAAACAATGTTATGATTATAATTATTTTTTTAACTATATGAGTAAAACTTCAAATTGTAATATTTAGTTGGGTGAAGACAATATTAGCAAAACTCAATCGAAAATCTGGAGACAGAAAAATCGGAAAAAGATGGTTCAGTTAAAAATGACCGAATCTGATAGAGATACCTAAGCTCAGTGTTTAGAGCTGTGGCCCGGAAAGCCGAAGGTAGTGGGTTCGAGTCCCAGAGGTGCCAATATGTTTTTCTGATTTACTATCTCCAGATTTTCGATTGAGTTTCGCTAATATTGTCTTCATTTAATTAAAGTTATTATGTTTTTACTGACTTTGTTTATTAACCCCAGATGCGAGGAGCGGTGTCCTAAGTTTGACATTCAGTGTATCTGTCTATCTGTGTGTGTATCTGTCTGTGGTATCGTGTCTCTTAAATGAATGGACCGATTGTGATACGTTTTTTTTGTTTGAAAGCTGACGTGACCGAGATGGTTCTTAGCTACAATTCATGAAAATCTGTTCAGGCGTTTCAAGGTCATCAGCTCTTTTTTGTATCGGAGGTTGCTTATAATTTTTGAAATTTATTTTTCATTATAGTTCTTACTTAATTTGTTTCAAGTTGAAAAACTATAGTGCTCATGTGTTATAAAAAAACTTTCGATCCAATCGACCAATAAAATCATGTTTATAAAAAACGAAACATTTCATTATTATCTTCACTAAAAATAATAAAGAATATATCATATTTGTCCTACATACATACATACATACATCTTCTTCCCCTTGTCCTATTCGGGTCGGGGACCCATTGCATCGACAAGGCTAAGTCCCTGTCTTGTGCTGATTGTTCGGCCTCTGTCCATGGTAGACCCATCCTCTCCTCACACAGTTTCAGGAGTTGCCTCGCCCAACTGTGTCTAGGGCGGCCCACTGGACGTCTTCCCTCTGGAATCGCACTCAGTATTTTCCTCGGAATTCGGTCATCAGACATTCTTAGTACATGCCCAAGCCACCTCAATTGTGATTTTTCTATGAAGAGTAGCAGTGGTTCAATGTTTAGATCATCTCGGATCGTCGAGTTTCTTATATGATCCCATTTCGTAACTCCTGCCACTCCTCTCAAGTATCTCATTTCGGCAGCTTGGACTCTGGAGCGTGTTCGTTCATTTAGCATCCATGTCTATTTCGATTGGAGTAGTCCGTCATTTTATCATAAATTCTTTGTCGCATTAATATTACGAACTAAATTACAAACTAAACTAATCTAAAAACCTTCTGATATTGTATTTACTATTTTAATAAACGGAGTGTTAAAATCTCGAGTATTATTCCCGTACAAATCCCCATGGTGAAGACCCACGCGCCGGATGCATCATACCGCGTGGATCTAATATATCATATTTGTCCTACATTATATTATTTAGAAATCCTCAAAGCACAAAAACCTTTTACTTAACAAAAATGCAGTCGGATGGATTTGATAGATCGCTTTTCTTTTTACTTTGATAAAAAATTCTCAGTATTTTAACTTAAATTCTCTACTTTTTAACATAAGGGATAAATTATATATTTATGGGTATATGTTATCGAAAATGTATGAAATCTAGGAATTGTTTACAACTCCTAGGAAATGTATAAAATATTGTTTTAAAAATTATTTAATACATACATATCCAGGGAAATGTATAAATTTCCTAGGATTTATATATAATTCCAATATCGAATTAGGAAATGTACAAAAATAATGCTTTCTGTAATAAAACACGTTGTTTTATTTATTATATTCTTATAAAGTTAAACTTTCATTGGGTAAGTAATCAGTGTGTTATTTAAGTAATTATAAATGTCACAATATTAAAGTAAAAATCTTTATATTCTTATACTAAGTTAAATGTAAACAAGGCAGTCATTTATTTTTGCAGGGTAAGCTGGAGTGGCACTTGAAAGTACACAATGGTTTATTTTTATAGCACAGACATCTTGCTGTTATACATTTCTTCTTGCAAAGGCACTTTTTAAATCTATGTATGTTAGGTTAGGTTAGGTTCCCCTCGCCCCGCTATCCCCGCATACCCATTCATATCTTAAATGTTTTACATTTTCGATTGCTATTTAGGAAATGTATAGATTTCCTAGGAAATGTTTCTAATACAATTTATTTCGCACTTTTTCGGGCGATTTTAGGAACTACAAACATTTCCTAGGAATTGTATACAATGACGGATTACATACATTTCCGTTAACATATACATATATAATATATCATACGACGAATTTTGTGACTGACCCAGTTCGGAAGTTCAAAACCGGTATCAGGTTGTTCATTTATTCGAAAATCAACTGACGTAGGTTTTCGAATAAATGAACACAAATTAATCCTGAAAGGATAGCACCGATAAAGGAATCACGTTTCAATTGAACATTATTTTGTAAGACGTGGATTGAAATAATATTGTAAAACAATTTTTATACTTTAAACGCCGTTATATAAAAAAAAGTATCAAGTCAAGGGCGCTTAACGACTCAATTTTTGACATCTTAATAACTTTATCGATTCGGATTTGCAACAACTACGAGTATTAATCGACAATATTATTGACACAATCCTTTACGATTCAGTACAATTTCACGTTAGCCAAAACAATGATAAAAAAACGAAAAACAATGACGCATACAAAAACATGTAAAATAGCTACAAAACGCATGAATACTTTTAGATGATAAATAATTGCAGTTTCTGTCTTTTTGACTAAATATCGATAAATAGTCAAATGAAAGGGCTAATTTGGATGCTTATAATTTAGAATGTGAAAAATAATTTTTCTCTTAGAATAAGTTCCGGAGCTCCAAAATACCTTAAAAATACCCTCGACTCCATGCAGAAACGGGCGGTCCGTTCGATAGATTCTTCCATCTTAACAGACGGATTGCAATCTATAGAGAACAGGCGTCGGGTGGGAATGCATTCCTTGTTTTACCCGTAATTCAATGGAAGATGCTCCGAGGAACTAGCGTCATTGATCCCTTCGGCACCGGTGCATAGTCGGAAAACACGCCAAACGCGTGCCCAACATATGTACATGGTAGACATTTGTCCCATGAGAACTGGTCGTTTCTTCGACTCGTTCTTGTGTTCAACAGCTCGGCTGTGGAACGATTTGCCGGCCTCTGTGTTTCCTCCTTCCTACAACATGGGTCTCTTCAAGACCAGTGTTCATTCCTTCATCTCCTCAAAAAGACCCTCCACACAGCATCTCAGATGACACAGGCCCTGAGGGAATTTTTTTCCTCAGGGCTTCCTGTGTGGAGTTAACGTAAAAAAATATATACCTATCTTTCGCTATTAAATTATTTAATTATTTATTCTTCAATAAAATAGTGATGCCTTTTCAAGGCGTGCTTTTGATACTTAAATACTTAATTTTCTCAGGGAAGGAGGTGAATTTAGTTGCAGAAATGTTTTACTTTTTTAAAATATTCTGTAAGTACTTAGGTAGGTATGTATTAACTTTTGGTGAATATTCACATTATTCACCGTTCGAATTTTAGCACCGCATTCCATGATTTGTCAACCTTCGTAATTGTTTTAAAAGTACTGATAAACGTAAACTAGAGTTCGTGGAAGATCAAATAATATTTCACTCTCTATATTGGTAAAGGTCACTAAATAATTCCCCCACTAACATGTGCGGTGAAACGTTTTGAAAACACTCAAAATCAATGAAACTATATTAAGACTTCGGGAAAACACTATAGCGAACAACAAAGTAGTACATTATTTATTATCAATAACGTTATTGCGGGAATACCCACAAAAGTTTTAAATACACGAAGAAACGATAGAGAATTAATTTTTAGAAATTAGTTTATATAGTGCTTGAACCATTTTCCTTCTCATTTGTAGTGAAGAAAATTTAAGACACGTGCATCAGAGGAACGCGGCGGGTTAATATTACGATAATAATACTACGCACAGACTACAAACATCTTTAATTAATGATAAATATATATACTAATCACAATAACCAAAGATTAATTAATTCATATTGTGTCTAAATATCATTTTTTCCGTGATTGATTTAAGTCTGTAGGTCTGAGCTCAAATGTTTTTATATTAACCACGCACTTCCAGTAATTTATGTTTAAGTATAATATTATTTTAAGGCAATAGATAATACTACGCACAGACTACAAACATCATTAATTAACGATAAATATATATACTAATCACAATAACCAAAGATTAATTAACTTGAGGAAAGGGAGACTGAAAAATTATTTAATAATATTACTTTAAATTATACATACACTTAGTATTAAAACAATAATTACAAAACAATGCATGCACAATGCCATTATTGGAGCATTTGGTTCCTTCCAAGTTCCAACAGGCAAAATGTTTAGCTAGGAACTAATGCGATTTGACGAGACATAATGGCATATGTACATATTGAAGACTTTGGATCAAAACATTATGAAGACTATTTAATATTTTACTACTTTTTTTAGAAGTATTGCCTTACTTATCATCAGATCTGCAATTTAACTAAAATGGATTCCATCAAAATCGGACGTTGTTCAGACATTATTTTCCTAATGATTTTTTTTTTGTAATTTAGTAGGTAGTTTATAGGTTTCATCATCTTTTTTTCATTTCTATTGTTTCTCAATTCGTGTTACGTAAATAATACATGTTTTGTTATTACTAAAAAATAGTCTATACAAAATTTAAAAATGGTATAAGAGACATAAGCTTATGAAAATTGTTGAACATTTCTTAGTGAGGAGGTTTCCTAGAGTGATGATGTTTGAATTTTGATCATCCAATATTGAAGAGATATTGCATCCAATTGTGTTAAATCGTTATATACTCTAGTATCCATAATATCAATAGAGTATACAGATACAATGTCCTCTCACAAGCAGACAAGTAGTCCCGCTCAAACCCAGAATGCAAGGCTCGCCGTGAAGGAGAGATGCCTCGATACAATACCAAGCATTTAATCAGAACACGTTCGTTATGGACGTCTAATGACTGGCCGAATAGACAATAGACAACCAGAGCTTTGATTGCCTCTCGATTACGTCATATTAATCGCTCTCCGCTTTTGCAATGTTGTCGGGGTCGACTCAGCTATCTATACTGGTTGCTGGTAGTATGCGGGTTTATTAGGTAACAATTTGTACTTCGATTAATTTAATCGCTGCTTAGCGAGTGGTTTGTAATACGCTGCGTTTAATGAGTTTTGCATCGTTATTGTAATCATTTGTATAATTTACTAGAACACATTTTCAGCAACTCGATCCTAATGTTAGTACACAATAATATAAGTAGCTTCTGCAACCGACTTTACTTAATAAGTTTTAGTAAGTCGGAACTGCTCCCAGCAGTCTGGAGCCAGTGAGACTAAGACATCCGCAATTAATTGGGGTATTCTGTGAGTCTGAAGGCGATGGGGTACAGGAGGGTGGGCAAATACCTGGCTACTCAGATCTGGTCACCAACACGGCTAAAATGTGGTCTTTTACCAGGTGTCTATCACTTACACTTACTTATCTTTTACAATAGCAATCACGGCTAAAGCCAATTCTGGTTTCCAAGCAAGGTTTGATTATGAATGGTGGTCTTACACCAGGGCGATACTGAGAATACTTTCACTCTGGAAAGCACCGCATATATAACATTTAGGTACTTGCGCACGGCGGGATTTGAACCCGCGACCTTCGGATTGCTAGTCGAGAGCCTTACCCTTCAACCACGGAGGCCGTCAGTTGGATCAACATTAACTTAGCAACCTGATCTTATTGAATTGGGAAGAGGTAGCTAAATATATCAATAAAAGAGTACGCTTTGAAATTGGATTTCACGTAAAAACATCATAATATTTGTCTGAAACATTGGGAAGGGAAAATTAGATTCATACATGAACGAGCAATTTTTTGTCATCTGTACCGCGGCCCTCAACTCAAAAATCGTATATGTCGGTATCTCTTTGATCCTGTCAGTTTGTATAAGGAGCAAGGACCAAGATAGCGAACAACCCCGCTGTATATTTCATCAACTTAACCTAATTCAATTTTTTCCATCCTTTTTGATCCTGCCTTGGCCATTTATTCCATCCTTTCGTAAAATGGCAAAGAACTCCTTTTACCACTTTAAAATCGCAATTTAGGATAATTTTTACCGCTTTGAATCGGCTAATGAATTTATTTTTAGAATATGTACACATAAATCATATGTTTCTGTATGTTTTAAACAAATTCAATTAGACCGCACATTTAAAATACTGTCATAAAGACTCATCAGCGTATGTGCAAAACGCTTGTGTGCGCGCAGCGAAGAAAATTCCTGGAAAAGAGATCGGTCATTTTCAGATAATTCATAGGTTTTTGGAAACAATAGTTTTTGTAGGAGCTCTCACATTTTTGCTTATTTTGGTTTCTGTTTTGCTTTCGGCATCTCCGGGTGGATCCATCCCAAATTCTGGTGGGTAATGAAATGACTATAGTGCTTACGGAGGGGTGAGTTTAAATCCACATTTTGGTTAACGGCCTAACGGGCATACTTTTTACTGTCGCGTTGCGTTTCCAGATGAAATATATTTTTGTAAATTTCGTTTACAGGAGTCTTATAGTTTAAAAATAATCATTGACGTTAGTACACGCTTTCTCTTGGCGTAACTTCAATATATTGTACTAATAACCCCAAAATAAACGAGAATATCCTCTAAAAGATCAATAATAACCTAACTAACTTGTGTTATTTAATGCCCCGACATATTTCTTACCTTTTTATAATCCACTTTGAACCGGGAGAGAGAGATAATAAACCAACGAATACATATTACTCGTTCATTTTTTCTTTCATTTTAAAGTAGTACCTTTGATATTTATTTAAGCAATGTGACATCCAAAAAAAAGTTAAGACTTCTGATAAAGAAGTTTATTCAAAACATAACTTATTTTACATATTTACAGAAAATACATTACAATGTACATGTTCATAGTAATAATTTGATATATTGTAATAATACCATGTACCATCATGTTTGACTTGAGTGTATGGAAAATGTAATCGTTTTTTAAAATATTATTATTATTACAAATAAATAAATAAAATTATATATGCCAAGCATTACGGATTAAATTTTTAGTGTGTTTTTAATGTGAAATTTAAAATCTTTCAGGAGTATTAAACATTTATCTTTACGATATTTATAACTGAATTGCCTCATTGTTTTTACATTTTATATTGGGAAAAATTTATGTTTGTCGGAGAGTTGAAGTTTGTGAGATTTCTATTTTTTTTAAATTTTCCAGTTTTATTAGAATGTTACATTTTTTAAATTTGTAATGTTGCATTGAAAAAGGATAATGATTGCATTTAAATTCCTGACTTTAAACTCCTTAAACGGACAATACATATTCTTCAAATTTTGCAAGTTCACTTTGTGGCACCATTTTATTAATGAAATAATTAACAACACTTTGTTTTACCACGATAATCTTTATTTAAAAATCAACATGTTTCGAGAACGATATTCTCTTCATCAGGACATTTTAGTACATATAATGTCCTGTAAATAAAAGTTATCGTTGTAAAAACAAAGTGTTTTTAATTATTTCATTAGGTAATACATAGTTTAAGAAGAAGTGTTTTTATAACATTAGTTTCTGTATTAAATAAAGTGGTTGTTTTTTATTACTTTCTCCCCATCCTGAGATGCCATAGCAGCAGACAGTCGCTTACCTTTAATCTCCCTCTTTGCAAGATCACCCCAAACAGAACTCATTTATCTACAAATCTACAGACTCATTTAACTTAAATTATCACCACATTGACATTTTTGACTTGACTTTATGTGACATCATACGAAAACTCACTAAGCAACATGACTCAAACCAGAAAGTTCAATCCCTTTATATTCCCGTCCTTTGCCTCTTAATCGTATTCCTATGTTCCTCCCCCCTCCCCCCCTCTTTTTTCATATATTGTAACTAAAAAATAAATTAATTAAGAAAACACCCTCACAATGTCACACTTTATCAATCACTATCATTAGTGGAAAGTTCATAATTGGCATAATTAACATCTTATTATCGTATTATTATGTATTGCTGTCAAATTTCTCTAAAATAAAAAAATATTTAAAAAATAAAAAATGCCATATTCTATCGTTGATCGGCACAGTACGTCATTCTGAGTAAATCTTTATTTCAAAAATCAGTTAAGAATATGTCTTTATAAATATACAATATTTAGCTCTACGCGATTCGTAACTCCTCTGTAAAACTTACCTATTTAGACCACAATGCTATGGAAGCCCTCAATGATAATATTATTCTTTTTACAATAAAATAATATCAAGGAAAGAACTATTTTTATCATCGTATCACAAATTTTCCAGTACCCATATAACAAGTCAAAAATACAAAATAAAGATAAACCTTTTCAAGTTAAGTGCTTGTCAATCATTCGAAGTTTCCGACTGAAAGATTCTTTTATCGAAATCTTGAATCTTTTACTTTATATAGCAATTTATGCATATGAAAAGTGTTGATAGACAGTTTTCTGATTCGAAGGTAAGAATGCTTGATTTTTCCATAAACGTGATTGACAGGTTTCTTAGGTTCGCGGGATAAATGGATCCTGATTGATTGATGGAAGACTGGAATCAGTTTCGCGATGTCGGGTTAAAAGGATTTTCGTCCTTAAAAGGTTTCGATTTCAATATTTATTTGTACTAGCGGATAAAAATCCGCTGGCGCAGTTTTTTTTTGCTGGTGGGCCCTGCAGGCGGCTTTCGGTGTCCGATTTATTAAAATTCCCTGATTTTAGGGCTTTGCTCTTTTTTACAGCAATTACTTTTAATTTACTTATCTCGTACGTATTTAAGATAAAATTCATTTGTGAATGACTATGAAATGTGTGTAAACCGTAAAATTTCGTTAATTTAAAACTCACTGGACGTATGAAAACTAATTTCTACTATAACAGTAACAAACTCGCATTAACTAAGACATTTAATTAATGTTAGAATATTTATTTTGACGTAAAATTAAAGTTTATTTTTACTCCAACCTTCTCTACAGAAATTTTTAACCAAATCGGTTGAGAGTACTATATGTATAGAATGAAAAGAATGACGTACACCATTTTTTTTCTTCTTGTTTTACAGTTTTTAGTACTCAGTTAGGTACATTACAGTTACCTGATAAGTTAGTGATATATTAAATATTTGTTGAAAAAGATTTTTTACATTAGCTCCACACAGTAGGCCCTGGGGAAAATTATTCCCCTAGGGGTCTATTTCATCTTCGGGGATTCTGTGTAGAGGGTTTTTTTAGGAAAGGAAGTTATAGAAAGGAAAGAGGTGTGAGGGGTGGGCAGGAATCTGAAGGTCAATGTGTCCAGGGGTGACGGATTTATGAATCCATTCCTCCCACTGCAGTGCAAGGCGATGTTCCGTGAAAGTACTGCTGGAGAGGTAAAAAGGTCTCCCTTCACAAGTCTCTCCCAATCTAGCCTGCCACGCAGTTGGGGTAGACGCATCCGCCATCAAGATCCGGACAAACCTCACCCCATGAGCTCGGGCACTCTGCTAAGTCACCAAACGTAGTGAACCACTAGGGTTGACCTATGGCAGAGGTGTCGGTTATCCAATAAACGGTTCCCGGGGCGGCGTTTCCCAAACTCGCGTCCCAAATTGAATAATTGGATAAAGTGACTCGGGGAACCCGTTAAAGAACTACATTCCTGAAATTCCTAAAAAATTATGTCTCACTCAAAAGTACATATTTATGTTGACCGGTGAAAAACCATGCCTAATATGACCCAAAAACCACGAAAACATTGTAAAAACCATGCATCTGTTAAGAACGTATAACCAGCCAGCGGCCGAAAATCCACATTTCGTCGAAAGAGGTTCTTACGATCATACAGGGCGGTTCCAATGAGAAAGGTTAATTGCTCTCCGTACCAGCTTTTTAAAATTATAATTCAATATCGATTTTATTTCATTCCAAATTTGCTTTAATTTATACCTACATCCAAAAGGCGTGTTGATAAAAATACTCGTATTAAAATTATGTATTTTTTTTTGGTAATAAGTGTTTATCATTTTTCAATAATGTTTTAGCAAAAGAAGAATGTAAAAAAATTGAAATAAATACATATTAATACACAATCGGACCAATTTTCGTCGAGAAACGCATGTACTTATATATTTTTTTGTGATTTTATTTAAACTAAAATTTGAATTCTGTTACATACGCTTACCAGATAATGTATTAATTTATTTTACTGCATGATTATATGATCTGAAATGGGTGTTGTAAAATAAATGTACTTTGTTTGAAAATTTAACAAATCCGCCAACGACCAATGGTATAACTTTATTATACTAAAAAATATCATTTTTTCTGAAAATTTAAAAAGATAAAACAACAATCTTTCGAAACCAATTAATAATGTTTTGTGGAAAAGAGTCAATACGTCTAAACACTTATTTAAAATGACATATTTCTGGTGTTCTCTGGTTATGCGCTCTTAACACTAGGTCAGCATTGTCGATCAGCGTTGTATTATGTTACTTTTCCAGTTACTTTTGCAACCGGCTTCTGATGCGATGGGCGGTTAGATTTCTTTTCTGGAGCCATTACTATTTTTTCAAATATCAATTCAGATAATTTTTTACAGTGACCTATGGCAGAGATATCGGTTATCCAATAAATGCTTTTCGGGGCGGCGGTACCCATACGCGCCTCCCAAATTGAATAATAAGTTTTTTTAGTCCAAAAACCATTTACCAGAAAAGTAGATAGATACCTATTTTTTCGGTACATAAATAAAATATGTATACGTATAATTAATTATCTTTAATTTTATGTTAATCCCTGGCGGAAATCATTTTGATAAGCCTTTTTTTTAAACCGTGGAAAAGTTGTACGTAAAGATATTTTTTTATCATGTTAAAATGCATGCTTTGTATAATATTTTAAGATCATACAATATTCTAGATCTATCTACTATAGAGACTTATATTCTCACGGGCAAAAAACTCCCTACCCCAACAAAGCGCATGTATCTCAGGATTTATTTTCTTTTGTCGCAGGTTATTGACGGGGCCGATATGAAGGCCCTGAACTGCGGGACCCCGCACACGAGCCACTGCCTCGCCAGCGGGGACATTATGATCTCCACCATGGGGGATGCTGAGGACAACGCTAAGGGAGACTTTGTGCTCATCGACGGGAAAACGTTCACAATGAAAGGTAACCTTTCAATACTACTGAGAATAACGTACTTCGCTTTCTGTCAATCCATAATCCAATATGGTATAATAGGATGGGGTGGCGCCTATAAAACTCACACACAATCTCTTTACATTGCGCAAAAATAATAATTTAAATAATATTAAAAAAAATCATTCTAATACTCTTTTTCTATATCACCCAACCTTACAAGTTTACAAAGAGGATATCTTAAACAAAACCATACCTTTCAAAAACACAGCAAATCTCAGGCAAAAATGCATGTTACTAATTCCCATTTGTAAAAATACTTTGGGCCAACAAAATCGCAAATACTTGGGAACAAATTTCTTTAATAAATTACCAGAAAATATAATATCTCTTAGTGACGGATTCAAAAATTTCAAAACACAATAAAATAAATATACTGAAAATCTTAACTAAAAAAATAAATAAATAATAATAAATAATATAAACATACAATTATATGTATATAAAACTACATTTATCTTATTCTTTTTATAAACAAAATTTCAGAAAGTACTAAATATAAATAAAAACAGCAATAAAAACAAAAACAAAACAAAATCTAAATAACCAAACAAATAATACTTCATTTTTCGTAGAAAACTTCTTCTAAAAGGTTGTCACTTTGTGATGTCATTATTTATTTATTAAAAGAAAATAACTTAGTTTACATCACTTTATTTTTTGAACACTGTCAACATGTTTCGTGAACCATGTTCACTTCTTTATTATTTGATGTTATTTTTAAACAGAATTACTTTCAATTCAATAATACAATATTTAAACAAAAGGATGATTTAGCTATGGGAAGTAGTACGAGTCCTTTGATTGTAGATATTTTTGTTAATAATTTAGAAAATAAGATTTTTAATAGCGGTGCGTTATTACTTAAAAATGTGTATTGTTGGAAAAGATATATCGACGATATATTTTGCATTTGGTTAGGTTCAGAAAGACAATTGAACATGTTCTTAAATTTTTTAAATAAATTACATAAAAACATTAAATTCACACTGGAAATTGGTAAAGATAAGACTTAAAATTTCTTAGATTTAAATTTTAAAATAGAGTTCAATATTTTCCGTAAAGGTACGTATACTGATATTGTTATACATAATTCTTCAAATCATCCCTTTTCTCAAAAACTAGCGGCTTTCCACTCTATGATTAATAGATTAATTACGATTCCTTTGTCAGCTCTTAACGATAATTTTGAATTAAATCTCATAAAACAAATAGCAATTAATAATGGCTATTCTACTAATTTGATAGATGAAATACTAAATAAAAAAATTAAACAGAAATTTTCAAAATTATATATTTACCCTTTTTCTAAAGATAACAATAAACATTGGCGTAGAATTTTATTTGTCGACAACGATACGTCAAAAATTATTAGTAAAAATATTCCCGGTACTATTCAACCAGCGTTTTACACAATAACAAATTGATGAAATATATACTCAACAATAAAGATAGCGAAATTAAAACAAAAAAAAATCAGGGGTTTACAAACTCAATTGTAATGATTGTAGTTCGTTTTATATAGGTAGAACTTGTAGAAACTTTGAGGTTAGGGTTAAAGAGCACCTTAGAGCACTAAATGGCAATAGCGATTCTGAGTTTTCAGACCATTTATTAAAATATGATCATAGCTTTGACATAAATTCAAGTTTTCAAATATTACATACAGGATATAAAACATCGCAAATCAATAATTTAGAAAAATGTAAATTCCAAAGCTGACATAATTAATAAGCAAAAAAATTTTGTTAACCCTGTTTTAAATAACTTCCCACTTAACCGGATTTTTACTTCTAATAGCATGGTAATCCCCAATTCTTCGAAACTCCCACCATTGTCAACCCTTCCCCCTCCTTCAATTCCTTCTCTCCATATGTAATCTATAATTATTTTTTTAACTTTAGTATACTTTTATTCCTGAAGAAGTGAACATGGTTCACGAAACATGTTGATAGTGTACAAAAAATAAAGTGATGTAAACTAAGTTATTTTCTTTTAATAAATAAATAATACTTACTCCCGTGTACACAAGCATTTGCTTATTATGGGAGAATAATTTAAAAAATATATATATATATATATATAATTGTAATAATAATAATTTTATGAAGCTTTTATATTATATTTATGTATCTGTTGTATGTATTGTACCAAAGAAAAAAAATTCTATTAATTTTTTTTTTTTTTAAATACTTCAAGTTCATTTTATCTTTTGGCTTTTATTAATGTTAATCACTTAATCAATCGCGTTCTCGAAATGTTTTGCGCGTCGCCGTTCATCAATTACTTCATCTAAGCTAAGAGGGATAACCAGACACAATCAGAAATATGTCATTTTCAAATCAAATTCTAGACGTACTCGTATCAACTCGAAATAAATAACTATTTCGAAGGTGGTTATTTTAATACGAATGTTTTTATTTTATTCTAATAAGGTAATAGTAATCACGATAAACCAGGACTTCGCTACGCTCAGTCAAAAAATAATAACCAAGTATATTTTAACCTGTCCGGAGAAAATCTTCAAAATTAGTAAATAATTTGGCAATTTAATACATTTTCACTGAAGCACTAATAACAGAATCGAGATCTATAATAGAGACCCAGCGTTGAATTGTAAATTAACCCTTTCAACAAGGAAGTGGGAAGCAAACAAAGTTTCCTAAGCCAAAGCGAGAAAAGATCTGTAACCATTAGCCGCAGGATGCTGAGACCTGAGATACACCGAAACCTCTTGCTTAACTACTCGCTATTAGTTGTTAGCAACTTCGTCTAATTACCTCACTATTGATTGTGTAATGGCTTTCCAAGACGGAAGGTGCAAAAGTGTTATCTAAGAGAAGGCAATCTTGATTAGGGAAAGATTTATTGGATGGTTTATAAGGACGTCGATTTGGGCTTCAATAGAAATAGATGGGTTGATAATTATTTTCAATAATTGTCAAACGCACTCGAATTGAAGTTTAATTTCAATTACTGATATTTCTGAACAGATAATGGGATCAAATTACCTAAGCTAGCCCCAGCGAGAGGTATGGACGTCATCGACGTTCATCTTTTTCAGGCGTCTTGTTTTTTTTTTATTATTATAAAGAAAATGTTATACAATTACAGGAAAATAAAATAAAATAAATATTACAGAAAAAAGAAAAGTCCCAATAAACTACTTTTAAGTATTTTTGTTGTTAGTTTTTAGGGTGTTATGCCGTGTTGCGCTACCTCCTTCTATAGCCGACTGCGTGATTTTTATGGCTGTTATTTGCTTTTTCTATTTACAACGTACTTAGAAAAAGCATATAACAGTAAATAAAAATAAAGGCAAATAAAAATATGAATAAATAATCATGCATACTTGCAGGAATTCGTATTTAAAACGATCTTAACTAAAATATGTGACAGTAAATATGTAAAAATCACATAAATCTGACAGGAGGTCACGTCCTTTATCTAAAACCGATCCCACAAACGATAGAGAATCGCTCGGCAGGGCTCAATTTCTAGATGTAACCGTATCTTTTACCGATGTTTCTTTTTCAAATTTGCAATTGAGTCGATTATTAGATAATATTGTCTTCGGTGATTAAAAACTTTTTACCAGTTTGCCAATATGTGTTTTTTTACATTGAAAAACACGTATAAAATTATTGTTCACTTAAGTTTATTCATAAGCGCATATCAAAGGGTGTGTTGAGCTGAAACTTTCCAGAGCAAGTTTCGCAGCGAAGGTTTTCAATTTTTCGTATCCGACATCAGAAACGCTCTTCTCGAACTTTCGCCGATATTTTGTGTGTCGCTGCTACCGATACTACTTTTATTCCATAGAAAAGCTCTGCAAAGTTCGCTAAAGTTCCGCCGGGAGACGCCCGACGCCTGATGCCGCCTTCCGCGGCCGCACTGCGCTACAATAGCTCCAAGTTTGCCGGGGATTATTGACGGGCTTGCAACAAGAAAATTAACCTGCCAACTTAGACTCTCATAGAATACGTCTTTAATATTTTATACACTTTGTGCGGAGGAATTTTGATATACCTTTCTTTGAACGTTATAAATTATCGGCTTCGTCCGGTGGGATGATGTATAACATCTTAGCGTTTTTAATTTACTTTCAACAGTGTATTGCAGTGTATTGATTTTTTAACGATTAATAATGTATTTATTGAATAATGAGGTAATACTTATAAATAATCTAAAAGAAAATATGAAAAATAACAAAAGACAGATAAATAAAAAGGTTACGGTCGCAACTAGGATTCGAACCCAGAATCTTTCGTCTTACCGGGACATGTACCTCAATCACAGTTCTTTTAACATAAATATTGGAAATAAATTAGTCAAAGATAATATCGTTGGTTCTGATTTTTAAATATGAGATTGATAAAAATAACTTGAAAATGAGAAGTATCAATGGCCGAGTTGGCATCCCCAAATGGGATATGTTGTGAGGCTGAAGGTAGTGAGGAGGGGAAGGAGATGGGGAAGAGGATGTTGGAGAAGTGTCTAGCTATTCAAATGTGGTCACCAAACAAGGGGAAGGCCATTTAACATCTTTATACTGAGATGGTGGTCTTACACCACGGGCATACTGAGTATTTTCCGCTCTTGAACGTGCCGCAAACATACAATATTAATATATCAATTAATTATGAAATAATACAAATTAATCAAATAAAATGTATTTGCTTACGCCGGTATTCAATCCCGTATCCTTCGTTTGCGAGTCAAGAGCTTTACCCCTCGACAACGGGGGCCATCAGAATGATATATTACATTAATGGGTATAACCTCCAAAAGTTATTATAACGAGTGTTATTTTAATCAAAATTTATTGTCACCTAGAGACTTTCATTTTTGAAAATGGTTTCATTAATCAATAAATAATAATAAAAATAGGTTAAATTAATTACAAAATGAAGTATGACAGTATTTGTTATTCAGATCAGGTAACGAAACATTTCTAGCGAAGATTCTTTTCTAGCGCTAACATCAGAATCATTCATATTCTTCTCTTCTTGTTCTCTCATTGACATCAACCAAACATTTTGAACCCTCCAAATTCGAACCATCCGAATTAAATATTTCTGATATCACAGAAAATAGCGCAACAATTGTTGCCTCTCTAACGTAATGTAAAACTCATTCATTTTTATGTAGCCACAGAACAAATAAAAAGCTTGTCGTAATTCTTATGTGGCTACTGATAAATCTTTGCTCTAATTGATTTTATTTCAGTAACTTGCAATTTATTGTTTGTGAGGAAAACTAACAAATGTTACGAAAATATCAAGTTGTAAACGGAGCAGTGTTCAAATACAACAGTAGAAACCAGTCATAATAAGATGTCCTCACTTGTAATCAAGAGGAAAATGTCATTCTGATATATTTTGCAGTTGTATTCAATAACTTTTCATAGATATCTGGAGCAAAAAATCGCCAGACAGTTACCTACTTGGTTCTTATAAGATAGTAGTTATGGCTTGATATCCGGAAATGTCAATATTATTTTTGTTGCAGGTTATTGTTGGCTGTTTTTTTCGCTGTCAAACTGCTTTTTTGTAAAGTTGAAATTTGGTTAGTAATAATATTATTTAGTCGGAGGCTTATAAGTGCTGTAGAGATGTTTAGACGATGTACACTGTACAGTATATATCAAAGTGTTTGTAATTCATCAATAGCTTACAAACTGTTTATTGCATTTTGGAAAGAATAAGTAAGGACGGTTTGTTTCACAAAATCTGAACAATTCATCAAATTTTGAAGTTATTTTTATAATGCGAAAGTTCTATTCAAGTTCTCTTATTATTGCAGTTCTGTTAAGCAACTGGCCCACAATAATATAATAACCAACTTAAAACCAAAAAAACATAACTTGAAAATTGTCTTTGAAATTAGTTCTGTGAATCTTTGTTCTGTGAATAACCCATACTAAGCCGAATTTGAAAAAATCAATTAAGGTTAAACGAAACAACGTACGTTATAATCAACGCATTCACAGATGGTGCCCATTAAATAAGTTTAGTTCAAAACACTTTTTGCAAGTTATGCTTGAAACTATTAAGGCGAATTAATTGTTTGCTCCCGTACATATTCAATTTGAATAGGAAAAAATAGTTTTGTCCATAAACAAACTCAAATCTTTTAAGAAAGTCTAACAAATCCAACCTTAAGACGGTGACTTAATCCAATATTTATCGCTTGTCTGAATTCTTTTTGACACAATCAGAATCAAAATGGAACTTAAATTCAAAGCAAATCCGAGTTCCTGGGTTAATTGAATCAGGGTTCCAGAGGACATGCATAAATCCAAAATTAATGTTTTGATGATTATTCTTAGGATTAGACTGCATTATCGTAACTAATTTTGCTGATTGCGTTTAATGTTATATTTAAAAATATTAATATTTAATATTAGTAACATAGCCATTCACACCTGTTCCATATCCACTTGGTATGGCACCTGCGATATCACCGTATAATAACATGCTAATGTTACCATGATAGGATTAATTAGGATTACCTGGAATACAGATTAATTCAAATAGGTTAAACTATCATACAAAGTACATACGCGCTGGTAATACAATATTAAATTATGTCTGAGCCACGACATTAAAATAACATCGGCGTTATTAATTAACATCTTTGTTAGAAATTAGCGGTCTGTGACTAATATGGAAATTGTAACATTCTAGAATTTATCTTATATCTTATCTTCCACGAAAAATAAAGTAGACAAGGTGCGTAGAATTGCTTAGTAAAAAATATTATGCTTCTGGAGTACTAATAATGTGGATAAACGAATTTACTAGAGATTCTGTTATGTAAATATTATAATGGTTCGTTTGTCAGGTATTTTGAATTGTGTACTAAAATGATGATCTGACATTATTTATCACTCATTTTGCCATTGTGCAAATTTTTTGTCTTAAACAAACTGTCAGATTTGTAAAAACTTTGTGTTATTTCCGCTTCACAATTAAAGCTCTATAAATGAAATATTTCTGAACGTAGCCGAACAGTAAAAACTGTTTTTGAAATGTTACTCATTTTGCCATTGTGCAAATTTTTTGTCTTAAACAAACTGTCAGATTTGTAAAAACTTTGTGTTATTTCCGCTTCACAATTAAAGCTCTATAAATGAAATATTTCTGAACGTAGCCGAACAGTAAAAACTGTTTTTGAAATGTTATAAAATAAGCTATTTCAAATTGTATTATTACAAATAAATATTAATATTTGTAAATATTAAGATTTACAATACAAACATAAAAAATTGTAAAAATGACAGAATTGATATTTTTTATGTGAAGACGGTAAAAAATCACGGATAATGTTAAAAAAAAACATTTATTACATCGTAAAAATGTATAATTAACAATTTTGTGACCTCACTTTTTTACCATTTCATACAAGAATATTTAAACAATCTAACGGCGCGAAGACGATTTGGCGGGTGAAAACTGTTTCTACAAAATAAGTATTTTTTATGTATTTCTATGGAAAATTTTGAATAGTAAAATGAAGCTTGATTTTATATGGATCTTCTACTTTTTGTTTTAGGGTTGTCACTAGAACAATAACGGAGTTCTAACGATTTCTGTTGGATCACACGCGTTAGCTTGAAAACAAGCTTAATGTACTTGACTGCTATTGTTATATTATCGTGTAAACAAGCTTAGGGGCCGGTGGTTAATACCCTAGCGACTGTACGGTTTAAATTTAAGAATCCGTCTCCGAGTATAACTCTGTTCATATGGAAACCATCTGTGAATGTGATGTTGGTGAGTAAGCTCCTATCGTAATAAAACCGAATTAAAGCAAGTAGCTAGTAATGCCAAAACCATCAATGATGTTACGAATTCAATCAGTTTAAATACAGCTAGTAATCTTAATTATTTTTATAAATTTCATCAACGAAATGCAACTTAACGAAAGGACAACTCATTAACCAATGAGCGCTTTTATTTTTACCGTAACAATCCACGATTATGGTATCGTGACGGCACAAAAAAAGCATAAAACATACGTTTTTAACCTAATAATTCTACAGCTCTTTCTCAAACATTAAAAATGGTGAGACAGAAGGTGAGACACACAATATCTGTTTCGTCCAAAGAACTACTTTTTTCCTTTGAAGGAAAAAGATATATCTTATTATGGCTCAGCTACGGTGAAGGGAATTGCGTTTCATTTTTTTTTACGTGTGAATGAGATGTATGTTAATGATTTATTAGGGGGGGGGGGGGGTTTAGTCATACATTCGCCGTTTTTCTCAATTTCGACTGTTGTTATTTAGTGTGTAAGAAAGAGCTTCCCATTATATGTTTAAGAATACAAGCAAAACCATCACAGCATTGACGTTTGACTCACACTTTAATATTATCCTTGTAACTATATTCCATTCTTTACGGATTATCGTGATGGCTAGTAGTATTGTGGGATACGGAGACGTCACGGTGCGGTGTGTGGGAGAGATGCAAGGAAATGAATACCTTTTTCCTTTGGATGAAACAGACCTTTGTTCATTGTTTATCTCATCTTTTGAAAAAGCTGCAGCATTATGGTGATACGAAAAGTATGTTTATTGCGTTTTTGTGCCGTCACGGTACCGTGATCGTGGACCGCCACGGTAATAATAAAAGCACTCATTGAATAAAAAGAGACAACTTGTAGAACATTGTAACAGCTTTCTCAGACTAAATCTGCGCTCTGATTACCTTATCTCGTAAGCATCATCTTATCTTAGCCTCGCCGGATCCGGAAGTTTCCCATTTTCCCGCCAAGTGTCCACCGGAAGTCCGGACCAGAACCAATTACTGAAGTTCCCGCGTAAATCGTCCGCTCTGGGTTACAGGAAGAGTTCCTAATGTAAGAACTTCGTCCCCTAGGTTATACTTTGAAATTGCGACAGCCTTATTTTGAACTATTTTGTTTATGTTGAACCTTTTTTTGCTTTCGGGTAAGTATAAACTAGCCTTAAGGCGGGTACTTGTTTTCTTTTGTAGTTGTGAATAGGCACTTTAAAAGCAGTGCTTTTTGAAGTGAAACTTCTCTAGCCCCGCTGTGATTTAGATTTCGGATGAAACGGAAATGACGATTACTGCATTGGCCGCTTTTATTAGGATGTCACTTTTAAAGGCTCCCATTGGTTGAGATATGAAACGGAAATTATGCTAGGTCTGCGCTCATTGGTCGCTTTGATTATGATCTCACTTTTCAAGTATTGGTTGAGATTGTTTTGGTAAAGTTTCGCTTCTACCGTGTGCAAACTGCACTCGATTTTTTTTAAATGCATAACTATTTTATTGGAGAATAATATAATATCTACTAATAAATCTAAAAGCAAATATGAAAAGATCCAGAAAAATAAAAGGTAACGGTCGCAACTGAGATTCGAACCCAGAATCTCTCGTCTTTCCGGGACAAGCATTTCAAACAACTAGGCCATTGAGATTTCTAATTTTTAAATCATTTTTTTCAATCTCGTATTTCAAATTCAGAATTAATAATACATCTTCGACAATTTTTTTCCCCACTTAGTCTCACAGGCGCTTGTTCCGGTAAAACGAGAGATCCTGGGATCGAGTCCCAATTACGACCGTCACCTTTTCATTTTTCTGTCTCTTGTTTTTTTTTTTTAATTTTCGTTTTATTTATCAGTATATGGAAATAACCTTCTATGTTATTATAAGAGAGAATTATTCTAATGTTTTTTTAAAATATAAAATAAAACAGTTGTATACCAATATATTAACAGGGGTTACGGATTTTGAATACACAAAGAAGAAATGTTTAAAAAACCTGAACAATTAGTAGTAAGAACAAATAATAGAAGTAAGTACATACTTATGTGTAAATTAATACCAGTGGACGTCATCGACGTTCGTCCTCTTCTTTCTCACGCATCTTGTTTTGAAAACGAAAAAGACATGCGATACCATCGCGTACGATCTATCGCTGGGTATGTAGGTATAATTCAAAACAATACTGAAGAATAAAATCGGGATGAAACAAAAATGTAAGTTGAGACACTATGTATGGTGTTACTTTACGATGGTAGAATAAGAAAAAGTTGGTAGGAAACACAGCAAAATAAAAAGGTTATGGGGCAGTTTTACTATTTTGTGCCAAAAGATAGTCGCTTAACTGTCTTTGAGTTACTAGCGTTGAAAATATCAACGGTCAATGCAGTGTCGTCAGATGATTGGCACTGGTGGACAGAAATTCTCGCTTCCAGAGCATAAAAAAGTGCATTGAATCAGAATACGCATAATACTTACATGTTAGAAACTTATAATAATAATAATAATAATAGTTTATTCCAGAATGTATGCAGGGGTAGTGCAATGCAATACATTCCATATTTTGAAAAAAAAAACAAAAGAAATTAGACAAATAATAAGTGTTTAAATGTAAAAGTAAATAACATAAATAAAATCAAAGAACGAATAAGCATGAAAAACATTCATGCAACTGTTTACGGAAGGTATTTCATCGTCGTCTCCCGTCTCCAGAGGGCCATCAGGGGGGACTCCATCCAGGCAGTCATGGCGGTGATGATCGCATTCTTCGATTGGCGTAGTCTGCGCCATAAACTTCTCATGCGGTGGCGGAGAAGTGCTCGGAAAGTGTGCACTCGGCCCTCCAGGAATATTTCCGTAGCACTACAGTATCTCGGTAGGCGGGAAAGTTGACGGTATGCGTTGTTGTAAGCAACCTTTAAGTTGTTCCATTGGGATGCAGTGTAGTCAACCCACAGTTCTGATGTGTACAGCGAGGTACAGAAAGCGTTGAACAATATTCTTAAAACTTTTGGACTGCATAGGTAAAAACGTCTTGACAGCATACCCGCTCTAACTGATATCGCTCTTCTCTGCCTTTCCATATCCTCGATATCCTTAAGGTCGTCTGTGATGATGTGTCCCAGGTACTTTTCATTTTCCTTTCATCTAACCATACTGAGGGTGTTTGGATGATTTCGTTTCTGCATTTAAAAACCATAACTACTGACTTGGTAGTATTATATAACAGGTTATGGTTTTTTGCAAAGTTTTCACAAATTTTTAGTAACTTCTGTAATGCGCTTAGTGACGGTGCAAGAAGAACCATATCATCTGCGTAATTAATGTTGTTCACACACACTCCATGTATATGGCAACCTATTTTCGTGGCATTAAGTTTTTGAATAAGATCATCGGTATATAGATTGAACAGAACCGGAGACATGCTTCCTCCTTGCCTTACGCCACTTTTCAAATAGAATGGATTAGAAAGCTCCCCAGACCATTTCACATTATTTTCTTGTGCGTGTGCCAAATTGAAAGAATCGCTATTATATCTTCCGGAACTGCTCTTTTCCTTAGTTTTTTCCACAGTTTATTATGACGTACACGGTCAAACGCCTTGCTTAGATCTAGAAAGCAGGTATAGATTGAGGTTTTCCTTAGTTAATAATAGCTGATGGTTTCTTTTAGGGAATATATATTGCCATAGATGTTGACTTTGCAGGTTGGAATCCAAACTGGTTATCTTCTGTTTTTAGATGGTCTGTTACAATAACGGATACATTTTTTTCAAATAATCTCGCCACGGCGGTTGAGAGTGAAATTGGTCGGTAGTTATTGATCACGGATGGGTCAAGATTTTTTGATTTAATTATGGGAATAATTACCGTTTTCGTCATTTCATTCGGGATGTGCCTGTAACGCAAAATATTTGAAAATAATTTGGCTAGGATGAAATGAATCGCTGGTCCAGCATACTTAATGTGTTCAAGAGCTATTGAGTCATGTCCTGTGGCTTTTCCTATTGCCATTTCTTTTATAGCTCTTTCAATCATACAAGGAGTAATACTGATAGCGGTGGTACTACCGTCGGTTTTCAAGCAAAAATTTATCTCCATAGATTTTTCTGCCGCTTCTTCACCGGCCATAGAGAGGAAATTACGAAATTTATTTGCGATATTTGCCTTTCCTCTTACTCCATTAACACAGAGAGGAGTTTTCATATTCGTTTTCAATTCTGAAGATATTTTTTGCCAAAATTTATGAAAATCTTTATTTATTAGTGAGGTGGCAATACCATCCATTCGCTTTTGTATTTCTGTCTGTTGAAATTTTTTCAGAGCTACTTTGAAAATCGTTCGGTATTTCTTCCTGTCTTCGGCAACCGGCCCTGAGAGCGGTTTTCCGGCTTCGAGCCATGAAAGAAAGGCACGTCTGGATTCTGAGTATTTGGCTGCAACCATAGACATACAAATAACTAGACGAGAACTTACAGATGAGGGGTAAAAACCAACTATGGCGGGGCGAAGAGAGGAAAGAGACTTGTGATTCGCCAAGCCTTCTTCACTGTCTAAGTATGTGTTTCATAGACATACAGCGTCCGCGCGTAAAATGTACGACGAGAGCACGACATTGGTCCGGACACGCCCAGCCGGTTCCCAAAAATGGTTCCAATGGGAGGGGGAAATAACACGTTTTTTAACACGTAAGGGCATGTCCATATATTTTGTACGTCCGTGGCTGCAACCATGTGACTCCATCCTGGAATGTTTCTGAATGGATCTATTTTTTCGATTTGCGTTATTAAATGTGGTGGAGGCAGCACTTCGCAGTGCGTCTACAACATTTTTATACAGGGAATTTATTTGATTTTTGTGTTTCGGGGGTTGATTTTTTATCAAGTTCTAATTGGGAGAAATCTTGAATTATGTTTAGAAGTTTGTTATTGATAGCTTCAGTGTATTTCATTATATCACCATTAGATTTCGGATTCCTTCTAGAAGGATCAATTATGTTATCATTACACGATTCCACAAAGGCTGGTAACAATTGAAGGTTTAGATTTAAAATCATTGGCAAGTGATCGGACCATACTGCATCATATAGGACATTTACTCTACTTATAGCGTTTTCCAGTGCTTTTTGTGACGACGCAGTGATCTTACCAGTTTGTGGTGCTATGGGCATCACTCACATACGTAAAAGTATCACAGTTCAACAGCTTTGTATCTGCGCAAACGTACTTTTGAAAAAAAAAAATTTTTACAGTGAATACCGCACAAGAATCTCAACTGCTCCCGTCTGGATCCAGTGAGACTATGGCATCCCCAATTGGGGTATGTTGTGAGGCTGAAGGTAGTGGGGAGGGGAAGGAGGTGGGGAAGAAGAAGGTTGGGAAGTACCTGGCTATTCAGATCTGGTCACCAAACACGGCTAAAGCCATTTTAAAGCAACCTTTCAATTCTGAACAGACTTAAACTCTTCGCAGAACTTTTCCAGTTCTCGGCCGAACAATATATATATATATATATATATATATATATATATATATATATATATATATGTGAAGCGCATGGTTTGAGGTCATTTATTCTACCTTGCCGATACTTCAGGGACATTTGTATACTTTGAGGACAGGCCCAAAGTATCTGACCCCGAAGTATCGTTTTGCATTATATATGTAATGCATAGTTTGAAGCCATCTTCAAAATTATACAGAACGCATTCTTTGGGCCATAAGTTGTAAAATATGTAATAGATGTCACTAGCGTATCGTTCTTTGATTTTGGAATTTTCGATTGGAAATGAACTTTGCTAAGAACCTAGATACATACCTACTTTACGTTTATATTCTTTTTTAGTTTATTTATGTCGGAGAAATTTGCATTTTCAGAACAATTTTATTTTTTTATTTAGTTAAATCATTTTTTCTCATTAGATATTTATATGAATAAATTAACATGGTATATAAAAAAAAAATTAAATATTCCAATAAAAATATTTTATATTTTGCTTTGTGCAAATAATAATCTCGAAAGCACAGACGGAATATGGGCTTGCTGTGTCTGTTCTACAGATATTTCAATGGAGCCCGCTCTAAGGAGCTTGCAGCATTGATCCCCGGTGCACCGGTGCACGTGCGTGAAACTCGACGACGCGGGCAAAACACCCTTGCACAGTTGATGTTGGCTTTATGAGAACGGCTCGTTTCTTCTATTCGTTTTTGTGTAAGTCGGCTCGTATGCGGAACGAGCTAACGGTATCTGTTTTTCCTCCCTCATATAATCCGGGCCTCTTCAAGACCCGCATTAACAAATCCCTTCCTACAGCCCCTACCTTAACCCGCCTCACAACGCTGCCCAACCGGGTGGTGACATAGTTCCCCTGTCTATACAATGTAAGGACGGGGGCTCTCTTGTGAGGTGTCACATAAAAAATAAAAGTTTTGTATGATTTTTTTTATACATAGGTAACATTAATAAATGACTTTTTTTAACATTAACTCCACACGGCCCGGAGGAAATAATTTCTCTCAGGGCCTATAATATCATCTTTGGGGATGCTGCGTGGAGGGTCGTTTTGAGGAGAGGCAGGAGTGAACATGGGCCTTGAAGAGACCCATGTTGTAGGAGGGAGGAACCACAGAGGCCGGCAAATCATTCCACATCCGAGCTGTTGAACTCAGGAACGAGTCGTAGAAGCGACTCGTTCTCGCGTGACAAATTTCAACCGTGTAAATATGTTGGGCGCGCGTTTCCTGACTATTTGCCGGTGCCGGTTAAGGGTTTTTTGAGTTTCTTCAGGAATTTTGGGGCTCCACCCCAGGAGGCTGACATATTTTATTATTATATAATATAATTAATCAATTTGTTTCAAAGTATATATAAATGAGGGCACACACACCAATACACAACCTAGAAATTTGTCATTCGTCATAATACAACCTGAACCTATAACCCGCGACAGGAGTGGAGGTGGTGGAGGAAGGAGGAATCCCCAAACTAGGGATATTCGATATACATCGATGCATCGAATTCACTCGATGTTTACTATACGATGCATCGAATCAATCCGATGTTTTTAAAGTCTATTGATTTACTCGATGCATCGATGTTTTTCCATAAAACATCGAATCAATGGTAACCAGCTAATGATTATACCTATTTTTACTGTTTTAGTTGATCTCGAACAATTTAAAAGTTAAAACATCAAACCTTTATCTTTTTTTGATGTGTGAACTGTTGTCGGCCGCTAAAAATAATTAGAAATTGACATTCGCAGCACTGCGCGAGAGAGAATTTAAAAAAAAATCGTTTGTTTTGTCTCTGATCTGCTCTGCTTTCGTTGATCAATTTTTAATAAAAGCGTTAAATCACATTTGTTTTTAGTTGTGTGGTGAATGCATGGAACTAAAATCCAATGGAAGCGGCATAACTAACTCAGAATGTATAAAACCGCCAAAACCAGTGTAGCTCTAAAAATTTGTGGCCGCCGGGAAGTGGGGATACAGACGGGGTAAAGGGGCCAGCGTGCGGGGGGAGGGCAGCCGCCAGGAGATAAGGGCCGAATTGGGAATGGGCTTCACATTTTTTTTTATTATTAAAAAAAACGTTCGTAAATTTTTTATAAATTTTGAACATATGTATAATAGTTGTTTTCTGAACAGGGAATGGTGGTGAAAAATAAGTTATGAAGAAAAGGGAAGTACTTAACAAAAGACTTTTGAGTAAGTTAAGTAATTTGAGACTACATTATTTAATTTTTAAAATGTCCTGATTTATGTTACTCATCCAGACCACAAACAATCACATAAAAAACAGACATATCGTGACAATAATTCGAAAAAAAAACCTAACGGAAGATACGATTATCTGACCAATGTCATGTTGAATTATTCCGACTGATGACGAAACTTATTACTGTTGGATACTAAAAAATATTTTGCTGACACCAGATGTTAAATCAAAAAAATTATTCAAAGCATCAAGAGTTTATACTGCTTTCATCAATTCAGGATGGTAGACATATACAAGTTCACCCTACAGGCTCATCGGATACATCGATAATATATTAAACTCCCAGGTGTCCAGCAGTCAAATGATCCCCGTCTTCATGATATTGTCGAAAACAAAGAAATTTTGCTGCCACCAGCTATCCAGCACCTAAATAATTTACACAACATTGTCGGATATCAAGATATGTCTATAATTAAAAATGACAATTCCAAAACGAAAAAATTATTAACATAACAAAATTATTATGAGTAGAACTAAAATTCACGTGCAATATGTCAACAAAAAAGTGCAATCAACAATAACTAAATATATATATTTTTTAATGTGATCACCTCACAAGAATCCCAACTGCTCCATTCTGGAGACTATGGCATCCCCAATTGGGGTATGTTGTGAGGCTGAAGGCAAGTGAGGAGGGGAAGGATATGGGGAAGAGGGAGGTGGGGAAATAACAACTTCTAACCCCGCCTTTAGCTGTTCAACACATACCATTTTTTATGTTTTTGTAGAAAAAAAATGTCACACAAGACCAAACTTTCAGTTACATTTTTTACTCCAAATAATGTCAGGAATCACTGATTAGAGTAAGTCAAGAACGTCCCTTAACACCCTATATACACACACACACACACACGTATATATATAATATAAAATTCGAATATTTATTTATATATATGTAAATAACAAATAATCGAATATGTACATATGAATAACACATACTCGAATATATATATGAGGGGAAGGAGATATGGAAGAAGAAGGTGGGGAAGTACCCGTCTATTCAGATCTTGTCAACAAACATAGCTAAAGCCATTTCATGCAACATTTCAATTATTATGGGTGGTCTTACACCAGGGCGATACTGATAGTATGTTCCACCTGGAACTTGACGGAAATATACCTTATATTATTTTTAATTATTAAATTTTGAGAACACAAATCAATCGAATAAAATTTATCTGTGCGCACCGGGATTTGAACCCGCGACCTCCGGATTGCTAGTCAAGAGCTTTTCCCCTCGACCACGGGGGCATGTCAATGTGAATTTTACATAACAATACAGTGATTATTTTATTTTATTTTATATACTATGAATTACAATTGTAAACATATGTAAAAGGTGTGATAAATTAGTAGGAAAAGAAATAAAAATAACAGTGCAAAAAAGACGAAGTAAAAACGTTTAAAAATGAATAAGCTAAACGATAAAAAACACGTACATACGACACGTGTAAATCAGAACTTTATATTTGTGCGTTATGATTTATAAAAAAATAAAAGTTTTTTGGTAACTTTTAATTATTATAATTTAAGTTGACTGATTCGGCCCATTGCCATTCCGAGATCACGTGATAGCGACGGGCCGATGGCGGTAGCAGTTGAAATGAACACGTCGACAATTATAAAATGTATATTTAAGCGATGTTTAAACACTTATATGTGAAAGGTAAGACCGTCTTTCTTTTTAAAGGTCTTCATAGAACTACTTTTACACAATTTTACGGCGCATTGGACAATTTTTCTATGTTTTATGAACGTTTTACTGGGAGCTCTATACGCGACCGAGGTGTAAAAGCCAATGTCAACCGTCTAAAAACCGTTCGGTAAAATTTTTGAATAATCACACTTTGGGTCAGTGTGCACACTTTACATGCCGTCTCTCTAATATCCATACTCTTAGGGTGAATGTGTAATAGTGTAGGTAATTACTACAAAACAATATTGGATTGGATTTGGATACAATATATTGCTACTATTAAAGTGAAATCTCATTGTTTCATTGTGAGTTCGATTGGACAGGTAAGTAAAGTAATAAAGTAAAGTTAGGATAAATCATTTATCCTATGCATTTGCATTTTAAAACTAATTGTAAGTAATTAAAAAAATATATATTGTAATGCTGCATTTTTTTAAATCATTTGTTATTATAAAAAAATATTTTCACATTTCCTTCTTTTTTTTTAATAAATGTAGTTTTGATGAAATATTGTTTTTTCGCTTAGTTCCTGAACATAGATTTCTTGATAATTCTTTATCACACGCCGACTATAGCTTTGTGATGCAATGTTAGAAAAAGTACTCGATGTTGAGAAAACATCGATGTTTCTAACCGATGCATCGGAAAATATCGATGTATAATCTCGATGTATTGCATCGAAACAAAACATCGATGTATTTTCTAAGTGGACACCCCTACCCCAAACAAAAACATCCCAAAAATCAGTTTGTAATACTGGTCCAGATACTACACTTTGATCTTTGATCTTAGCCAACAGGCCGAGAAGAGAAGCGATGCTTGACGGCAAAATCGGAAAGCCGGGTTTAAACGTACATTCTGAAAGCGTTCGTGGCGAGATGCGAACGGAAGTGGCGCCATCTTTGAACGGCAATATATATTATAATTTTATTTGCTTGAATGATTGGACACTGGACAGCCTTATTATATTATAAACTAGCTGACCCGACGAACTTCGTACAGCCTCAGAATCAATAACTGTTGAATTATATTCATTTTTTTTATTAATAAAATTTCATAATTACACAATTAAGCAATTATCGACGCGCAACTATCCGTAATTTTGTCAGTATCAGAGATGGCGTTGTGGATGGATTTATATTTTTTGTGATTTTCTTACCTTTTCAACTTACGGGAATTTGGGAGGCGGGTACGGGTGCCGCCGCCCCAGGAATCTTTTATTGGATAATCAACACCTCTGCCATAGGTCACCCCAAGTGGCTAGCTACGTTTGGTGATTAACAGGGGTGCCCGGGCTCACGGGGTGACTTTTGTCTGGGTCTTGGCGGCGGATGCGTCTGCCCACCTGCTGATCTTTTGACCTTTCCAGTCGGACTCTCTCGCCCCTTTGCCTTGCACCGCAGTTGGAAGGATCGATTCATACGTCTGTCACTCCCGGACACACTGACCCCCAGATTCCCACCCACCCCTCATACCTTTTTCCTTCCCAGAACTTCCTATCCTCCCCTTGACCCTCCTCACAGCATCCCCTAAGATGACATAGGTCCAGACAGAAATTATTTTCCTCAGGGCCTCCTGTGCGGAGCTTACATATTTAAAATCCGTTTCATTTCTAGTCACTAATAATAGGCCACTTGCATTGATCTCATAACGACTTGGAAAAAATTGTGTGGATAGATTTTTTTACTAAGATTACGAAAATGTTAGTAACTTTTTTTAGATATGTATAGTTTTATTTTATTTTTAAATAAATAAATCCTATATTTGAGCTTGTGACGTCACTACTTGAAAATGTCCCGTCACCGATTATGTTCCCTTAATTTTGTAAAATTATTTGTAAATTTCAAATACTTACGTATTTTGTATTTGTATTTCAATTACTTCCTAAAAATGTATTTTGTAATTGGTATTTCAATTACCTGATGATGAGGTATTTTGTAATTTATATTTCAAATACTTATGGCTTCAAAATACATTTAAAAATACATTTAGCGATCTTAATAATGATAATGAAAAAAAATAAATTGACATAGATAATACATAGACTAAAAACGCTAGAATCCAGAGCAAGATATGTTAATATTTATTTGTCGTTTTCATCGTTCGCGGTATTTATTCATGAATACGTGAGTTTATTGATAATGGATGAAAAAGATTATTTTTAATATTTAATTATGGAGACAATATTAGCGAAACTCAATCAAAAATCTGGAGACAGAAAAATCAGACAAAGATATTGGTTCCACTGGGGCTCATTCCGAAACTAACTGCTAACTGTACCTCAGATGGGCACAGACACCGTCTACGATTGATTGTATTTCGAGTCGAAATCGTCGAATCTGTCGAAATTTTCGACAGATTATGGGTGAGGTGTCACGTTGCGCACATATTATTTATTACGAATATTACTTTGAAGTTTTGTTTTTGAAGAGCAACGAGTTATTTTGATATCAACTTTGATAGAATTATTGTCTGATATGAACGAAAAATATAACTATATCTTTCATCGGATTTTTCGGAACTGGCGAAATATCATTATCAATATAATATAATGAAGCGCGCTAAAAATTGGATATACCTATGTATTTTTAAATCCGTTGACATATTTCCGGAATACATGTATAATAATAACATATATGTATTAAAGCATAATTATACATAGGTACATACCTATCGTATAATTTATCATCCGCTTCCTTGAAAGAGGTGTAATAAAATATTTTGTAGGTAAGTCGGTGCCAGTCACGGCGCGCTAGGGCTAGGTTTATTATACCTACTGACTTATGCATATGGTTTCTGTTTCCGCCACGCAAGTAATTTTTGTTTAGGCAAGGAATATTACCTATTTTTTGACAAAATATTTTTCTTGCGATCTACGATTTTTTTACATTTTTTTTTTTAAATGCCAACTTATGTATTAATCCTTTGCGCAGGAATACGTAAAATCTTATCAAAATATTTCAAGTATTTTAGTTGATATAAGGAGGATAGTAATTTTGGGTACTACCTTCGGCCCCACTTGGCTGCGGAAGAGTTAAAAAACCCTCCACACAAAATCCCCAAAGATGACATAGGCCCTGATTGAAATTATTTTCCTCAGGGCCTCCTGTGTGGAGCTCATGAAAAAAAAAATGATTGCAAGATTCAACCCGAACTAAATGCTATCTAGATTTTTAATATGCGACATCGACATTTAATACATACAATTTGAGAGGCGTAATTAGGGTACCAGGTACCACCGACCCAGGAACCTTTATTGGATAACCAACACCTCTGCCATAGGTCACTCCAAGTGGTTCGCTACGTTTGGTGATTTAGCAGGGGTTCCCGGGTTCATGGCGTGAGGTTTGTCTAGGTCTTACAGGCGGATGATCAGGACACACCGAACCCCAGATTCCCACCCACCCCTTAAAAACTTTTCCTTCCAAGAACTCTCCTCTCCTTCCTTTCCTTAAAAAAAACTCCACACAGCATCCCCAAAGATGACATAGGCCCTGAGGGAAATTATTTTCCTCATGGCCTCCTGTGCGGAACTCATATAAAGAAAAAAAAATCTATTGACCTTTTCTGCAAGTCTAGGATGAATATTTTTATTTTTATTCACAAAGTTAAAAATAAAAACAAAAAAATATTTTTAAGTTAATCACAGTAGAGCGCACTTGAAGTGAAATAATACAAAACTGCGCACAAATGTCATATTATTATTATTATCTGTATAATATATTTTGCATATTTTTTGTTGTTGTTCACGCATCCGGTCCAAGGCGAGCAGAAAGTTTGTTTCAAACGTACCATTTCAACTGTAGATAGGCGACCTTTATTACGCGGTGCCTTCAGAAGCTAGACAGGGCACATTCAAATAACACGTGATATTCTGCGGAAGGACTCCGTGCTCCGTTGCAGAAGAAGAATTCTTACGGTAGTATAATTATTATTAATAATAAGAATTAATAATATATTATTGTAACATATTGTATTGTACTTCTTCTAACATAAAAGATAATTTCGAAAAAAAAACAATGAGTAGAATTAACAGGTACCTACCTACTTACCTAACAAGTAATAAATATATTTGGAAATATTATAAATATAATAGGTACGTATTTTCAATTTGGTAGACCAGCATGGGCACCGCCACCACTGCCCCGGGAACCATTTATTGGATTATCTACACCCCTGCCATAGTCCGCCCCAAATGATTCGCTACGTTTGGTGACTTAGCAGAGATGCCCGGGTTCATGGGGTGATGTTTGTCTGTTTCTTGATGCGGTGGATGTGTTAGCCGACATTATTTGTGGGGAGGGAGGGAGGGAATTTTGACCTCTCCAGCCGAACTCTCTTGCTCTTGACCCATCGACTTGCACCGCATTGAGAGGAATGGATTCACAAGTCCGTCACTACTGGACCCACTGACCCCCAAAATCCTCTCAACCCCTCATACTTTTGGCGGGTATAGGTACCGCCGCCCCGTGAACCAATTATTGGATAACCAACACCTCTACAATGGGTTACCCCAAGTGATTCACTACGTAAAGTCAGCTTACGTAGCAGGGTGTCCGAGTTCATAGGATGGGGTTTGTCCGGATGTGTCTGCTCACCAGCTGCGTATGTATGAATCTGTCCCTCCCACTGCGATACAAGGCGATGTACCGAGAGAGTTTGCTGGAGAGGTCAAAAGGTCTGTCTCCACCAGTCTGTCCTGATCCGGCATGCCACGGAGTTGGTGGGCAAAAGCATCAGCCGCCAAGATCCGGACAAACCTCACCCCCTTGGCGGCCCTTGGTCCTCTGCTACGAGTAAGTCACCAAACATAGCGAAACACTTAGAGTGGCCTTTGTATGGGTCTTTGTTATCCAATAAATGGTTCCCGGGACGGCGGTACCCAAACCCCCAAGCTAATTTGAAATGACTTTAGTCGTTTTGTTACTAGATCAGAATAGCCAGGTACTTCCCCACCTTCCTCTACCTATCTCCTTCCCCTCCCCACTTACCTCGAGCCTCACAACATAACCCAATTGGGGATGCCATAGTCTCACTGGCTCCAGGCGGGAGCACGTGGGACTCTTGTGCGGTATTCATATTAAAAAAAACTATGGAACATGAAGCAATATTATACTACGACAAAGATATACATATAGTATAACTCTATGTACTACGAGCATCATGTTATTACCGAACAACGAAACCGAAGCTTTTCGTATGACAACATTATAATATAGGATATTTTATAAAAAATAGCGACATTAAAAAGAGACAGACACATCCATTTATAGGAGTTAGCTTGCGAGAAAATGAGAAAGTATAATCGGTCTCCTCTTTGTGCGGTACATCGGTAGCCTCCCCACTCTTGTTTACTTACATAAGTTTTTAGAAGGTTTCTCTTCTATCGCGTGTGAATCGAACACTCTGATGTTTTTTTGTAAATACCTACAAACATAAGAGTCACAACTGCTCCCAACCGCCTGGAGCCAATTGGGATACGTACGAGTATGTTGTGAAGCTGAAGCAAGTCGGGAGGGGGAAGGAGATGGGGAAAAGAACAAATTATTTTTCATTAAGTATTCCCAAAAAATGCATTATTTGTTAAATTAGAACGTTTCCTATCGTTTTTTGAGTAGAAAAATAATTGTGTTTTTTGTGTACTTCAGAAAAAATATAAGCGTAAAATACATTTTTTTATTATTTAGAAATGATTTTTTTAACACAGGAGGACCTGGGGAAAATAATTCCCTTTGGGACCTATGTTATCTTTGAGGATGCTATGTGGAGGGTCTTTTTATGAAAGGAGGGAGAAAAAGATATGGGAAAGTGTAATTTATAAGGGGTGGGTAGGAGTTTGAGGGTCAGTGTTTAAGAGTGACGGGTGTATGAATCTATCCCTCCCACTGCATTTTTAGAAGCAGTAACTAGCAGTTACGAGAGATGAGAAGGTTGATAAAAATATTGAAAGAAGGGTGAATGCAGGTAACTCTATAAATGGAGGACTGAACGCCGTTGACACCAACAAAAAACTGTCAAAAGAAGCTAAACTAGCCGTCCATAACGGAGTGCTTGTACCTACCCTGATGTGTGGCAGTGAGGCATGGAACTGGCAGAGGAAGAATGAAAGTAGACTGCATGCGGTAGAAATGAGATCCCTGAGGCCAATGTGTGGTAAAACCATGTGCGATCGTGTGAGAAATGTGGAGATCCGCAAAGAATGCAAGACCGATGTTAAGCGTGATGTGTAAGATTAAGAAAGGGACGGTCCGGTGGTTTGGGCATGTGAAGCGAATGAACGAGGAAAGAAATGTATAGAGAATAAATTATGCAAATGTGAAGAAGAGGCAGAAGAAGTCGAGGACGCTCAAAGACATGGCACGACCAAGTGAATCAGATACTTGAGTCGGGCCATGTCAAGAGTCAGAATAATAGAAGAGCATGTATGAGACGATGTATGAATGTGAACGAGGCAATGAATGTGTGCCAAGAGCGAGTCGTTTGGTGGTCCGTCCTCTCTGCCTACCCCTGCCGCAAAACGGCGTGATGGTTAGTTAGTTAGTTAGTACCTAACTAGCAGTTTTTGCTGCTAGGCTCTGCGGGGGGCGGACAACCCGGCAATAGCTTTGTAATAAAATCCACGTACTTTCCCTCAGGGCCTATGTCATCTTTTGGGATGCTGTGTGGAGGGTTTTTTTAAGGAAAGGAAGGTGAGGAGAGTTCTGGGAAGAAAAAGGGTTACCGGGGTGGGTAGGAATCTGGGGTTCAGTGCGTCCTGGTCATCCGCCTCCAAGACCTAGACAAACCTCACCCCATGAACCCGGGCACCCCTGCTAAATCACCAAACGTAGCGAACCACTCGGGGTGACCTATGGCAGAGGTGTTGATTATCCAATAAAGGTTCCCGGGGCGGCGGTACCCATTCCCGCATCTACTAATGTCACATAACAAAGTCGGTATTTGCTTCTTATTAAACATGTGTAATAATTACCCACGGGGAAATCTATATGTAATTGCTTTTTGTGATTACCTTCAATTTTATACTTAACTGATTTATGTACCTAACCTGTGTTGATTTCCCTAAAATAAAACAAATAGGAATGACAGTTTACAGAATAATTAAACCGATAAACAAAAATTTAAAAATTAATTTACCTGAGAATAAACGTGTATTACCTATGTTACGCAATAAATATAATTACATATTGATAAAAAATAATTATATTTGTTTCGTAACAATTATTTTTTACTAATATTATTAACTTATAATATGTTACGCAATAAATGTAATTATTAATAAAAAATATATTTTAATAAATAATTAAATGCGTAAACACCCCTTTCATTGTAGAAATATATTTTGTAAATTGACACGCTGTAAAAGCATTGTTCAAACGAACTGTCCCCGGGCCGCGCTTTTCTACGAGGTGGCGTGGCGCGTGGCACACTCGGACGGCACGTGATATATAGCCGATGTAACAGTAATAAAACGAAGGGCCGCAATTCGGCTCTCGCTGCATCCCGCATCCGCATGAACTGTACATCATAATTATGAAGTTATTCATTGATATCTTATTAACCGCCTGTTTAATTATATCATTTTTAAATACTTGTTGTCGTGTTTCTTTTTTTTAATGTAACCAAAACGATTTTTAAACCAGATAGGTATATTTATGTTTGAAATACTGAAGTTGCAAAAAAGCATCTGCAGCCAAGACCCCAACGGACCTCACCCCATGAACCTGGACCCACTGTTAAGTCAACACAACGCCATCTACTTTAATAACGCCATTGCCTAACCTTTATTACCAATGCCATCTGTTAATTTGCATAAATGTCAAATCCACACTACCCGCTTGCCAGCCCGCTGCTCGCTGTGTTCACCAATTTAGACAAAACCTTGACAAATTATATACCTAAACCTTTCTCATAAATCACTTTATCTATTGGTGAAAACCGTGTGAAAATCTGTTGCGTAGTTTAAAAGATATAAGCGTACAGACAGCGGTAGCGACTTTGATTTATACTATTATACGTCAATGATACTATGTAATAAAGTTATAAGATACGCCAAAATCATAAAAACCAGAGCCAATTCAGTACTTTCATGAAGATATCCGTAAACTGGGTACTTGAAAATATAAAAATCCGCAGAGATACTCGTATCAAAAACATATTAATTTTGTTGATCTGTGTAATTATTGGTTAATTTTTATTTTTTCTTACATTAGCTCCACACCTGAGAAAAAATCCCTAAATGCCTTTGTCATCTTTTGGGATGCTGTGTGATGGGTCTTTTTAGGGAAAAGAAGGAGTAGTTCTGGGAACGAAAAAGATTTTTGTTCATATGAAGATTATGAAGCAGTGATGTGACATTATAATTTAAAATAAAACAAAACTTTGTAAACACCACTTTTATTTTTATACTTTATGCCGACCGGGTTTCGCTACAACCGTAGCTTCTTCAGGGCAGTATAATACTTTACTAAAAATAGTTACATGTATAAAAATTCCATAAAAGTCCTATACTAAGATTGTTCCCTATTGACAAAGAACACGCTCGTTCCCTTCCCAATTCTCCTTCTACAGTTATGCCGTCTTCCTATCCCACTTGATGAGTCCATCCCAATCTGTTTGTTAAATCATATATATTATTATCTGTAACACACATGACTAATTTCGAACATCTTTGATTTCGAAAACATTTGTATGGCTTAGCGCCTCTATAGTAGGTATAACTCTATGATTATGTTTATGACTAATGAGTCTAATGACTAATGAATGACTAATGACTAATGACAGCTTTCATTTTTGTTCTTCGCGCTATGAGAAAAATGGTGAAATGCGAAGTTGTAAATTAATTAATATTAAATACTTTCTAAAATTATTTTTCGATCAAAATTACTTATGATTTGTCAATAATGTCTTAGCAAAATAAGTATGTAAAAAAATCTGAAATATATTCGTTTGTAAGTGCGCAAATAAATAAACAAACTGACCAATTTTCGCCAAGAAACACATGTACGTATATATTTTTTAATAATTTTATTTAAAATAAAATTAACAATTTGAAACATAAGTATGCTAGATAATGTATTGATTTATTTTACTGCATAATTATATGATTTGAAATGGGTTTAAATATTCATAATATTTTTTGAATATTTAACAAATCTGCCAACGACCTATGGTATAACCTTATTATACTAAAAATGAACATTTTTTCTCAAAATTTAAAACATAACTATGCTAGAAAAAAGAACAATCTTTCGAAATCAGTTTACTTATAATTTTTTGTCATACGTCTAAAATCTGATTTAAAAATGACATATTTCTGGTTTTCTCTGGTTGGTGAAAATAAATTTGTACACGTGATTCCACGTGATTCCACGACATTATCACGCCAAAAACGAATGCTAATAAATGCTAAAATAAGACCGGCGTGGCGCACAGTGATTATATTTTTAAATTTCTTGGCCAATATTTTCATATGATTTTGAAAGTCGTTATTTTATTCAATAAAATAAAAATGATTTGACGGAGAGAGAACTCATTTTTATAAACATTTAAAACAAATAAAAAACATTTCAAATAGTTGTTTTTAATATTTATATTGAGCGCATTTTAATAAACAGCACAGTTAAAAAAATATATTTACCCACAATTAAAAAAATACTATGAAGACATTCGATACTTTAAATTTTAAATCATGAAAAATCTAAAAAAAACATTTACTTTAGGTACATTAGTAAGTACAACACATTTGTCCATTTGTTTCTTGTTAGAGCATATTTTTTTATTTTTCACAGTAACTGAATAATTTCCCTCAGGGCCTACGTCGTCTTTGGGTGAATTTGCCATGGAAAGGTTTTTTTTAGAAGAGGACAGAGTGAACATGTCTACTTTGAAATGTTACCAATCCGAGATCGGTAGCCACTAATTAAAGCATTTTTGCATATTAATTCAGGATAACTAATTTGTGGAATACGAAAATCAATCAAGTTTGGCCAGGAACTTGCATAAATAAATCATAGTGCGATAGCAAAAAACAGACCCCACCCTCAGAGTAACAATATAGAGACCCCACCGTGAGTCGATCACGCGTAGTCCGAATGATTTGGAGACATATTATTTAATACAGCGTTTCCCAAACTTATTCCCGTAACCCTTAAATTGTTATATTTGTACAGGGATATGCAAAATTTTAAATCACTTAATTTTGCGTATTGTTTAAATAAAACAGAATAATATCTACACATTTTTTAACCTACCTTTTTAACGCGATAATTTGGACATGTAGAGCGGAGAAAGGTAGGGTAGACTGGGGATGGTTGAAACACTTTTACTTTAACTAGGTGTAGTAATATTTCTTTTGTATTTATGGATAAGATGTTTACACTAGATGTTCTATGATCTATCTAGTTATCAAATTAAATTTATTGGATGGCCACAACTCGAACAGGTAAGCTACAATAACCACTTAAAGACGATGGGGAAATCTGTCAATTATCCCCATAGTGTGGACGATTGAAACAGTTTGTGGTGATAATTGAAACACTCTAAATATCTTTGGAATAATTGGAGTAATTTTAATCAATGTTAAACATTTTCATTATTGAAACAGTACTCAATGAGATCACGAATAGTGATTAAACAAATCACAAGTATTTTAAAAACTATAAACATAAATTGTCTTGAAATATATTTTTTATTATTTGTATTTAAGTGCTCTTAGTTATACTAACTATGAGTATTTGGCATAATCAACATAGTTTTACTGCGATATTATCCTGGAGCAGAATAGAACGGTATTAAAAATAAGTTTTTTGCTTTCATACATAAGTGCTTGTTTCAACCATCACACTGTTTCAATCATAACAATGTAGAATTTACCTCTGAATAGAGAGCATTTTTTCTGTGTAAAATTCAAGAATTAAGAAGTCGAAAAAATATGTGTAATTCCCACGCGGTAGAAGAGAAACATACAAAAAACTAAAGTAGACAAGAGTGGGGACTACGAAGCACTTTTTTTATCAATGTGAAGGGTGATTGTTTTAATATTTTTGTCCTCCGATTGCAGTGCACCTTTTCATTCTATTCGGGCCGTCCCATTTTTGTGCCGTGAATCTGGCCTTGCCAGGTTGTACCGTGTGGTCAAATCAAATGCCAGTTGTCTTAAATCTTTTGAAGATAGCCCGAAATAGGTAAATGTCGGCTGTTTTGGTAGCGTAGTTTGCAATCTCAGTTTCTTGAGAAGGGAAACATACTTTCTTCATATTTTTTTTCTCTGTTGTTAACTTTTTGTGCTTACATAATTGATAAAACAATGTATACTATTAACGTTGATTTTTTAAAAGTTATAAATTCAAAAAAAATCAATAAAGATATGTTATTACGAAATTGTCACGTGAGGGTGTGTGACGTTGAATGTGGTCGAATGAGATCGACTTCATCATCCAAAATCACAGAAGTTCACTATTCAAGATCACAGAAGTACATCTAGACTTAAATACATAATGATTTTATGACTTTTTTGAATAATACATAATGATTTGAATTTCTGACCTCTTTTCATTATAACTTTTAAATTTTCTCTCAGTGTGGACGATTGAAACATGGTTATGATTGAAACGTTGCAATCATCCCCACACAAATTGTTTCAAACATCCCCACGCTGCATTTTCTACTTCAAAATCAAAAATAAGCCTTTCAAATAGACATTAACGCCACGCAAATGCATTATAAATACTCATAAATAGATAAAGAAGATAGTGTAATGAAACATTCGTCAAGCTGCGAGAGTAAAATGAGTTATAAGAAAAACAAAAATGTCTTAAATACCTATTTACTTTTTAGTGCGAAATCCAATAATGTCTCCTATGCACGATTGAGTCACTCGCCGACTAGTGAGCTTTTGTAGAAACATCCCAACACACCTGATGGAGTTTCGAGTGTTGTGTCACACTCTTAGGTATTATAGTTTTCGAGTAAATTGAGATGTTTCAATCATAACCTGTTTCAATCGTCCCCAGTCTACCCTATTTCAGGAGATTATATAATACGGAAGATTGATTTGCGATACAAGTCAGGGAAGATAGAGGAAGTCATGGCACGATCACCTGAATCAAATTCCTCATTTTACAGTTTAGTACAGGTTTAGTAGTTTGACGGCCTCCATAGCCGAGTGGTAAACGGTAATGGTAAGTGGTTCGAAACCCGGCGTGCGCAAATACATTTTATTTGATTAATTTGTGTTATTTCAAAAATTCCTCATTTAAAAATAATATAAAGTATATTTGCGGCACGTTCCAGAGTGGAAGATACTCTCAGTATCGCCCTGGTGTAAGACCACCATTCAGAATTGAAACGTTGCTTGAAATGGCTTAAGCCGTGTTTAGTGACCAGATCTGAATAGCCAGGTACTTCCCAACCTTCCTCTTTCCCATCTCTTTCCCCTCCCCGCTACATTGAGCCTCACAACATACCCCAATTGGGGATGCCATAGTCGCACTGGCTCCAGACGAGAGCAGTTGGGACTCTTGTGTGGTATTACATACTAAAAAAAAATTATAAAAAAGGATGCACATAATATTATACATTGCATTTGCATACATTGCATACATTGCATTAAATATTGCATTTCGTTGCCCCAAACAAAATACCAGATCGAACGATTTATTTAGAATACCACACAGTAAATCAAAATACGCGCAAAACTCTGTAATAATACGTATCTGTGAAACTTACAATGCCTTACGAGATGTAGACATTTTCAACCATGACTTGAAATCATATAAAATGCAGCTTAATATAGATATTAATAACTTAAAATACTTTTATTTTTCTTTTTTGTGAAAATTTATAATATTATTATCCGTAGTAAATAGTATAACTATGTTTGTTAATAACTTTACTTTTTTTCTTTATTACGTTTTATGTTTTTCCTTATTATGTTTATTTTTTTGCCACATAAGTTGAATAGGTAAAATAACTATATCAAAATTTTAACTTAATTGGTCTACAACATATGAATTTTCTTTGTTATATTATCATTTTGTATGACTGGTGATAAGCAAATTAGAAAAAAGAATTGGATGACTGACCACATTTTGAACTTAATGGATGAGAGACGTAAACATAAACATAATGAGACACAATATAAAAACTTACAAAGAACGATTAGATGTGAAATTAAAAAAGCCAAAGAAGAATGGATGAAGTCACAGTGTGAAGAACTAGAGTCGTACAGTCGTAGTCACAATGCATTTAAACTTCACAAAAAATTGAAGGAAATTACAGGCACTTCTAGAAGAATTACTCCATCATGTTTAGTTGACGATTCCAATAAATTGATATTGGATGAAAAAGATATTTTACAAACATGGGAAAAGTATATTCATGATACATTCAAAGATATTAGACCTGACATTAATATTCCTAACGATCAATTGCATGGACCATCGATTTTAAAATCAGAAATTCTTCATGCGATAAAGACTTCAGAACATAGAAAAGCGTGCGGACCAGACGATATTCCAGTTGAGGTGTTGAAGCTCTTTGATAATGAAAATGTTGACTACCTGTTGAGGTTATTTAACTCTATATATGACACAGGGAATATACCCCAAGATTGGCTAAAATCCACCTTCGTGACATTACCTAAAAAACAATACCCTAAGAAGTGCAGTGACTATCGATTAATAAGCTTGATGAGTCATGTCCTTAAATTATTCCTTAAAATAATACATGCCAGGATACGCGATAAGTGCGAGCAGGACTTAGATGACACTCAGTTTGGCTTCAGAAATGCGTTCGGTACGCGTGAAGCATTATTTTCTGTCGACGTACTATTGCAAAAGTGTCGTGACCAAAGAAAGGAAGTCTTTGCCTGTTTTATTGACTACGAAAAGGCATTTGACAGGGTAAAACATGCTGACCTAATGAAAATGCTTGCGGATTGTAACGTTGACACCAAAGACCAGAATTTCATTAAAAACCTGTATTGGTTCCAAACAGCAGAAATAAGACATGGGAATGAGAGATCTAATGCAATCGCCATTCAGCGTGGAGTACGACAAGGATGTATCCTGTCGCCACTATTATTTAATCTTTATTCCAACTATGTCTTCAAAAGAGCCCTAAGTAATACCCAGAAGGGTCTCAAGATCAACGGAGTTGTCATTAATAACATAAGATATGCAGATGATACTGTATTACTAGCTGACAGTATCAGTGACCTCCAAGACCTATTATATCTTGTTAATAATGCTGGTGAGCAACTGGGCCTAACAATCAACGTCAATAAAACTAAATGGATGACTTTTGGACGACTAGATCACTCTGGATCAATGATTCAGTTAAATGGTTGTAATGTCGAAAAGGTGGAGAGATTTAGATACCTCGGCAGTATCCTCACGGAGAATCTTGACCCAGATATAGAGATTAGGTGCAGAATTGAAGCAGCAAGAACTGCATTCATAAAAATGAAATCCCTCTTCTGCAATGACAATATAAGCTTAAAATTAAGGCAGAGAATGCTAAAATGTTATGTGTGGTCGGTCTTGCTGTATGGTTGTGAAACATGGACCTTGAAAATAAATACCATGAACAGGTTAGAGGCTTTCGAAATGTGGCTTCACCGGAGAATGCTCAAGGTCCCATGGACCGACATGATCACCAACATAGAAATTCTCAGGCGGGCTAGAGCAGATAGGGAACTGCTTACATTAATTAAAATCAAGAAAATTTCATATCTGGGTCATATACTTCGAGGGGAGAAGTATCACTTGCTCCATTTAATATTGAAAGGCAAGATAGAGGGTCGCCGAGGGCCTGGTAGGAGACAAATGTCTTGGCTGCGAAACATACGAGAGTGGACCGGCATTAGAAGTGTGGAGGAGCTATTCCGGGCAGCGCAAGACAGAGAGACCTTTTCAAGAGTGATCGCCAACGTCGGGGGGACCTGATAAGGCACATAAAGAAGAAGATGACTGTTTGTTTCCTAAATAAAAAAAAAATAAAAATCTCGGAGTTAATTTTTTTAATTCACTACTTGAAAAATTAGAAACGTAAATAGTAATATAAAAAAAAAATTAAAACTCAGCTTAAAAATTAAACTGAAAATTTAAACTGAATAAAATAAAAAATTAATAAATAAATAAAAATAAGAAAAAAAATTAAACCAATATAATAACTTTTCATGGGTTGAAATTAGTGTTTGTCAACTTTAATAGGGGGGGGGAGGGGGTGACACCAACCGCGTTATCCATGTATGTATATTATGTTATTAGTTATTATATAAAATGTGTTGTAATTTATATATCTTCACCGATATTCTTATAATTATTTATATTTTTCTCATAACAGAATCACTAAGTTGAATAACAAATCATTATTATGCGGATTGCTTCGGTAGGTAGGTATGTGCACGGCTGTACGCACTTCCGAGTTCCGAATAAGATGCTAATAGGCAGTTAGAAACTAGAAGTCTAGAAGACGCACAATGTATCACAGCTGTGCGGGTGAGATGTAGGGATTGGTCGAGGGCGGGTAGGGTTTCCGGCCGGCAGTGTGTCACCAAGTGTGTGTGCGCTTATTGTTTTGATTTTCGTAAGTGTGTGTGAACTTGGTTCGAGCGGGACAAAGCAGATATTATGAAATACCTAAACGTTCTGCGTTCGGTGCGAAATCTATCCTCTTAACATAACCTATTTAACCAAGGTTTTATTTTATTTATTTACATCACTTTCAATGACTTTTCAAAGGGCTTCTGAAATGCCGCGCGTCTGAGTTAGCCGGTCACCATATTAACTACGTGTTTCGCAATCAATGATTTCTTCATCAGGATAAAACGAAAAATATTTAGACGCGATTTAAAAAAAAATGTTCGCTAATTAATTAAGTTATTTGTTTATTGAATTGAATTGAAACGTTGCTTGAAATGGCTTTGCCCGTGTTTGGTGACCAGATCTGAATAGCCAGGTACTTCCACACATTCCTCTTCCCCATCTCCTTCCACTCCCTAATACCTTCAGCCTCACAACATACCCCAATTGGGGATGCTATAGTCTCACTGGCTCCAGACGGTTGGGACTTTTGTGCGGTTTCACACATAAAGACGTACACAGTATCTACAGTATGATACAGTTAAAGGTATGTTAAAATATGACCTTGCTATTGTAACTATTATGTATGTCCATAGAATATCATTAGGTAATTTCGCCTGAGATTGTTCTTAAAACTTAACTACATTATACTAATATAAGGGAAGAAAGTGTACCTAGCGTGACTAAAGAAACTGGAAACGACTGGCGAAAGTGTGTACTCACGCTAAGTACCTACACTTTCTTCCCTTTTATTAGTATAATCTAGTTAAGTTTTAAGAACAATCTCAGGCGAAATTACCTAATGATATTCTATGGACCATAATAGTTACAATAGCAATGTCATATTTTAACATACCTTTAACTGTATCATACTGTACTGTTTTTTTTTATTTTTTTTATATGTAATACCGCACAAGAGTCCCAACTGCTCCCCTCTGGAGCCGCGACTATGGCATCCCCAATTGGGGTATGTTGTGAGGCTGATGATAGGGGAGGGGAAGGAGATGGGGAAGAGGAAGGTGGGGAATTACCTGGCTATTCAGATCTGGTCACTAAACACGGCTTAAGCCATTTCAAGCAACGTTTCAATTCTGAATGGTGGTCTTTCACCAGGGCGATACTGAGAGTATCTTCCACTCTGGAACGTGCGCAAATATACTTAATAAATTATTTTAAATGACTTATTGTGAAAAAACACAAATTAATCAAATAAAATTTTGCGCACGCCGGGATTCGAACCCGCGGCCTCCCGTTTCATTGTCCTGAATCCTACCACTGGACTATGGAGGCCGTCGTCTTTATGTGTGAAACCGCACAAAAGTCCCAACCGTCTGGAGCCAGTGAAACTATAGCATCCCCAATTGGGGTATGTTGTGAGGCTGAAGTTATTAGGGAGTGGAAGGAGATGGGGAAGAGGAAGGTGTGGAAGTACCTGGCTATTCAGATCTGGTCACCAAACACGGGCAAAGCCATTTCAAGCAACGTTTCAATTCTGAATGGTGACCTTACACCAGGGCGATACTGTGAGTATCTTCCACTCTGGAACGTGCCGCAAATATACTTTATACTATTTTTAAATGAAGAATTTGTTTGTTCTTGTTTTTATTTGCGCACGCCGGGTTTCAAACAGTCAAACATACACAGTCAAATAAATAAATGAATCTCTGGCTTGCCATTGAAGTAAAATCATTTATTATTTCATAGTGCTTTCACACAAACGAAGTAGGTACCTAGGTATTTAAATCCGTAAGTCTAAACTTAAACTTTAGGTTGCACAGTTTACACCCGCGCTGTGCAAGCGGGTTCCCTACAGAGCAGAGCATCGGACCTTCCCATATACCTACTTACATATATTTGTATATTATAGTTAAAACAACTCGACAAAAAATCTAGATACAAATTATAATATATATTGCCGTTCAAAGATGGCGCTACTTCCGTTCGCATCTCGCACACGAACGCTTTCAGCAGGTAAGTTTAAACCCAAAATTTCCTAGCTTCTTCGGCCTGTAGGATAAGATCAAAGTGAACTAGTGAAGTATCTGATTTACTGTTTTTATAATTCTTATCAGCTCAATATCTGATTATCTGATAGTTCGCGCAATGCGGGACCGGTATATCAAACTGATTTTTGGAATGTGACGACTGACGGGATTTTCGGGGGGCTTGCCCATTGCCCCACTCCCTACTCCTAATTTTGTATCAATATTCAATTGGGACGAAGTTCTGGGTTGTGTGGTGTACCGGGTACCCTCATTTACATATACATTTAAACAAATTAATAACAAAATATACCTATATCAGCTTCTCAGTAGCCGGGCCTACAAGGCCTACTGTACAGGGCCCGCAGATAAATGAATTTGGCAGCCACCTCTGGTGTGGAGCTCCAAAAAACCCTTGACCTGCACCGGCAAATAGTCGGGAAACGCGCGCCCAACATATGTACACGGTTGAAATTTGTCACGCGAGAACGAGTCGCTTCTACGACTCGTTCCGGGTTCATCAGCTCGGCTGCGGAATGATTTGCCGACCTCTGTGGTTCCTCCCTCCTACAAAATGGGTCTCTTCAAGGCCAATGTTCCCTCCTGCCTCTCCTCAAAATGACCCTCCACACAGCATCCCCAAAGATGATATAGGCCCTGAGAGAAATTATTTCCTCCGGGCCGGGTAGTTAATGTTAAAAAAAGTCATTTATTAATGTTACCTATGTATAAAAAAAATCATACAAAACTTTTATTTTTATGTGACACCTCACAAGAGAGCCCCCGTCCTTACATTGTATAGACAGGGGAAGTATGTCACCACCCGGTTGGGCAGCGTTGTGAGGCGGGTTAAGATATGGGCTGTAGGAAGGGATTTGTTAATGCGGGACTTGAAGAGGCCCGGATTATATGAGGGAGGAAAAACAGATACCGGTAGCTCGTTCCACATACGAGCCGACTTACACAAAAACGAGTCGAAGAAACGACCCATTCTCATAAAGCCAACATCAACTGTGAAAGGGTGTTCTGCTGGCGTCCGTTGAGTTGCACGCACGTGTACCGGTGCACCGGGGATCAATGCTGCAAGCTCCTTAGAGCAGGCTCCATTGAAATATCTGTAGAACAGACACAGCTAGCCCATATTGCGTCTGTGCATTAGAGATAATTATTTGCACAAAGCAAAATATAAAACATTATTTTTATTGAATTATTTCAAAGCAAAATATTATTTTTATTTAACATTTTAAAGTTTGTTCTTAATATACCATGTTAATTTATTAATATATTAGGTCTATTGGTTAAATCGACTAGTTAAGTAGACTTATAAAAAAGCAAAAATATACCTATATCAGAAACAAAAAAAAAATGGCCAAGAATTACAAGTACGGTCTATGCTTGGCGACAGTCGACACTCTTCCATGCCATATGTCTATGGTTAAAACATTGTAGCTATCTAAGAAAGGAAAAAAAAGGTTTCTAAATTTGCAAGCCTATGATTAATTTCAAATTGTGTAGGTATATATTAATTGAAAGATTTGACTTGAGGACGAAACTAGACATTTTTTATCATCATAATTATTAGAGTCATCTAGCGACAAGATTATAATGACTTTTCATTATTGCAATAGTAGTTTCCTACTTACCGTAGGTCTCAAAGTATGCTTTACATACACGAAACACCTCTTTGTGTAATGCATTCTTTGAGACCACGAGTCAGTTTATACATAAGGCATAGTTTGAGGACAGTCCCCAAACTATCGTGTATATCGAAAATCGAAATGTCTTCAAACTATGCGTTAGATATATGTTTCGATATATATTTAAAACGGAACATCATAGACGTATATAGCTGTGTGGGGGTGGTTTTTAAGGGCGGCTGCAACAAAATGGCGAAAAAAAAAAAGTGTATAAAAGTGTATATAATTAGGCTCAAAGTATGCGTTACACAAATATATATATATATATATATATATATATATATATATATATATATATATATATATATATATAATGTATAAGTTAAACACTTTCAACAAAGGTGGATTACGTGTAATTCGAAAAATTTAAAAAATGTTTACCTTAAAAATATTTTTATGACGGGCCACCAAAGTGTTAAAATCAAGCAACGCTAAATACTGTTAAGAACAAGGATGGATGTAGTAGTAATGGATAATATAGGTATTTTCCTTAACCGCTCAGCAACGTAAGCAGATGTACACTTAATATGATAATAGCAGTTAAGTACAATAAGTTATTGTTCTAGTGACATCCCTAAAACAAAAAGTAGAAGCTCCATAATAAATCAAGCTACCCATCACTATTCAAGTTGTCCATAGAAATACATTTAAAAAAAACCTATTCTGTCAGATACATGGTAGACCGTCAAATTGCCTACCCACTGTTAAACATTGTTATTTTTTTATTGAATATTCTTTTATGAAATGATAAAAAAAGTGAAATGACTTAATTGTAAATTATAAATTTATACGATAGAATATTTATTGTTTTTTATATAATCCATGATTTTAGTACCGTTTTCCCGTAAAAACACCACGTGAGTCATTTTTAAATTTTTTTATGTTTGCATTCTAAATTTTAATATTTATAAATGTTAATATTTATTTGTAATATAAGAATTTAAAAGTTTATTTTGTAACCTTTCAAAAACAGTTTTTAGTATTCGCCTACGTTCAGAAATGTTTCATTTGTAGAGCTTTAATTGTGAAGCGGAAATAACACAAAGTTTTCGTAAATCTGACATAATGTTTAAGACGAAAAAAGTGCATATTCGCGATAGATCGGAGTGGTTAAAATGCATTTTATTTATGCACATTTATTTTTTATTGTGAATTCCGCACCGGCGTTTCAACTGCTCCCAACCGTCTGAATTTTTGAGGTATGTTGTGAGGCTGCATGTGGTGGGAATGCAAAGGAGGTGGAGAAGATCGAGAGGAAGGATGGGAAGTATCCCTGCTATTCAGATCTCATCACCAAATACGACTAAAGTCACTTTAGCAACGTCTCATTTCTGAATGTTATTTTTTCACCAGGGCGATATTGAGAGAACCTTTATATTAGATCTAATAATTAATAGTGAAACAACACAAATTTATGAAATGAGATTTACTTGCGCTTATCGGTATGTGAACCCACAACCCCTGGATTCGTAGTCAAGAGCCGTTCACCCCTTGTTCACGGAGGCCATTTTAATTTTCAGTGAACTTGAAAAATTTTAAGAATTTTTTAACGCCTGGGGGTTTTTCATGTAATTTGTTTTAAAAACACAAAGTTTCGTGGAAAAATAATTTCAAATTCAAATTTTCTTTACTAATTTATTAACAGATTATAAAAAAAAGTATTTTTTTGAGAAAGTCCTGAAATTTTCTATTAATATTATTTTAAGAATCTACGTACTTCCATAGTATATGTACAGCACCCTTGAGGTGATTTTTCACAAAAACGGCGCTATACAAATCATCCAAATATTATTATTAATATACGAGTATCAATTAGAAAATCTGCTAGGCCGAAAAAACCTCTCCAAAGGCGAGTTTTACATGGGCTATCTTTTTGGACATCTTTTTAAGTCTACAGTTCCAACCATTTTAATTATTACAGTTTGAAATATATATTAATTTAAAAAGTGTAAGTAAATAAGGCGTATTGCTCAATATTCAATAAGAAACAAGATTGCAAACATCTGTTGAGAGATTAATGATTGCCTTGGGGCCTAGGCAAATCCATGTAGTGTTTACACTATTATTATCGTCAGTCTTATGAACATAAGTAAATTTTGCAAGCTGGAATAATGGAATAATTTGAATCATGGTATATTTGGGGCATCAGACGATAAATCCATAATAATTTATCATACACGCTCGTGTAATCTCAATATATTGACGTTCAATTAAGCGAGGTATTTGATTGGTTTCCTTGAGTAACACTCCTAATTCAAAATGATATAATTTTATATCCTAACACTTCAATTATTACAATAGTGCTTGCTACCTAATCCTTGAAAACCATACCCAGAGAACCTTTGTTATTTTATAATAAAATTAATTTTGCTAACTTTTTAAATTATTATTTTCAAATGCCTACCTACTGAAGTCCTGTTTTAAATTGAAAAGAAAGTCCTTGTAAGAGTCATCTATGGTGACTGATTTGAGAGAAAACTGACATCTCCAATTTTTTTAAGGTCTTTTGACGCTTAGGTCTCAGGCATAAATGATTATTTGTTGAAAAAAGAATATCAATATTTTAAAACGTTTGACTAATTTTCATCTGAAGTAAGATAAAATTGAACTTATTTTGGGCAAACAACGCACAATTCAATCAAATCTCTTCAGTGGTCGTGATCATGGCTATCATCCGATATTAGATTTAGATTAAAAATAAAAATAAAAACACATCGGATTTCTTTCTACTGTTCAGTATTTTACGGTGAAAGCTTTTATCGACATTAAATACAATTTATTTTGTAATAATTGAAATAGCTCAAAACCTGATATTCTTCGAAGCGTTTTAAAAATACTTCTATTGTGATGTTCTTCCTCAGAATGTTTTGAGAAGACCCCCAAAACCCAATACCCCCAAGTTTTGTGTAACTGTACTCATTTTTATCCCGGTATATTTTTACCGGGATGTTATATTACCTTATACCATTCCGGTATATCTTTTAACCGGGATATTGTATTACTTTAGACATTTGTGACTTGGAATGCGCTTTAATCGTGCGATAATTTTACCGGGGATGCATTCTATCCCGGGACTTTTTACCGTTAAATATTTTTTTCCGGGGCACACTTTTTTCTGTCATCTTTTTTACATTATGGAATATTTTACACCGATATATTTTTGACCAGGGATGTTATTTTACCTTGGACTTTTTAAACTTGTAATGCCTTTTAATCGCGCGATATTTAATCGGGTAAAAACTCAGGATGCATTTTAACCAAGGACTTTTTTCCTTAAAGCATTTTTATCCCGGCACTTTTTTACCCGGGGCACATTTTTTTCTTATGTCTTTTTTAACTTGGGCAGCATTTTTATCCCGGCAGATTTTTTATCCAGGTGTATTTTTATCCTGGGACCTTTTGAAACCGGGACTTATTTTTCTCTCAAAGGTTATTTTACCGGGAATTTATTATCATACCAGGATGCTTTTTATCCGGGATTCGTTTTTGTCCCACGATGCCTTCCTTTTACCCGGGACGTATTTCTCCACAAGCGATGTTTATTTTCTCGTACTGGCCTCTGGGAGCAAGTGGCCAACAAAGGAAGCAGAAGTACTGGCGTCCATTGGGAAAATAGAAACTGCTATGTCAAGTATCCGAAAGAAAACGTTAATAACATCGCAGGAATAGTTGTTTTGGGTGTCGTTAGAGTTGAATTGCTGACTCATTGAAAATACTCGCGATTCTAGAAGCTTTTGTATCGTTAAGGAAGAGGACTTAACTAGAAAACAAATTACTTAACTTTTAAAAAAAAGTAACAAAGAAAGGGCTAACAGCGTCAGGTATTGGCATTTTCTTAATGAGTGCTTCAGCGTATACTTATAAATACTCGTATATCGGTTTCATCAGTGTTTAATTGTATTTGTAATAGTGCTTCACCGTATTAATTAATACAATAAGAATAAAATAAAATAATATGTTAGAAGCTTTGAAATACATTTTTAAAAGACAACAATATTTTCTACTCACGACGGCCATTCATCATCTCAGCTCTGTGTTTTTTTTATTATCAGTCACCGGCACACATTCACCAAGGATAAGTCATTTTTCGCATGGTTTAACCCCCACTGAACTTATACTCTCCAAGTCAACATCAAAAATCAATAAATTTTGGGATATTGTGGAATTTGCTAATTTGGTAGAGCAGAGTCCAGGCAAGGTTAAGGACCTTGGTTCAATATCTATATGGGACCGAATCTTTTTCTGATTTTTCCATTTCAAATATTTGTTTGTACCTACTTTATGAAAAGATGCAATTTCCAAATTTTTCCAACCGTCTGAAGCCAGTGAGATAATGGAATTTTTTACGTATTATAAACAAATGTGCATTACTAGCAGTCATCGGTTACATTTAGTCCGAAAGTTTTATTACTTGGGTCACAATGCACTACTTGCATTGTTATCCGGATGCGTCGACTTGGAAATTTCTGTAAAATCGCCAGCTGCTTGCAGCATTGATCCCAGAGCTTAGAAACATCGTGTTAATAATAACTTATAAGTTGAATTTGTAGAACCCTAATTTTAACTTTTATAAATTCTAATATTATTATTAATTTATAAATAATATTTTTATTCAATTAAAAAAACTGTATATTTATAAACAATTTCTTCTACGTAAGTATTAACTATTATGATGCGTGACAGCTGTTTCGCCTTCTGAAGGCATTATCAAACTAGGCAATAATAATTACATACCAGAACTTGTTTATAAATAAACTGTTTTTATTAATTGAATAATAATATTATTTAATATATAAAATAAATAAAGCTGGGCTGGCGTTACTGACCGATTTCGATAATAAATAAATAACTTCCTACTTATAACTGTCAAAAAACGTCAGTAAACGGATCGTTATCCATTTAATTGGCCAAAATCGGTCCGTAAAGCGTTAACCGCTACATAACCGACCGGTAGCCTTGCGAATGTTTATAAAACGGCAAAATCAAGCGGTAGACCAAATATAAGGAAAAAATGGTATCAAGCGTGACGAACGGATGTTTATAAAACCGGCCCTTAAGAGATAATATTACCTCAGCCCAGCTTTATTTCTTTTATGCCTATATTCCATAATATTATTATTCTTTTAATTTTTATTTTTAACTTTATGAGTAAAAACTCAAATTATAATATTTAATTAAATGAAGACAATATTAGCGAAACTCAATCAAAATCTGAAGACAGAAAAATCAGAAAAAGATATGCTAAGGTATCTGGGTTCGAGTCCCAGTGGAACCAATATCTTTTTCTGATTTTTCTGTCTTCAGATTTTGATTGAGTTTCGCTAATATTGTCTTCATTTTATTAAATATTATTATTCAATTTATAAAAACAGTTTATTTATAAACAAGTTCTGCTATGTAATTATTAAATCGCGTGACAGCTGTTTTGCCTAGTTTGATAATTGATCTTCTATGTAATTAATATTGCTGTCACGCGTAATATTAATTACATAGAAGAACTTGCTTATAAATAAACTGTTTTTATTAATTGAATAATAATAAATATTAGAATATATAAAATAAATTTAAATTAAAATGGAGTTCCATAAATAACAATACATAAGTAATTATTAACACTACGTTTCTAAGTTCTGGGATCAATGCTGCAATTTCACAGGAATCTCCAAGTCATTGTTATACCGAGAGTGACCCAAGTAATAAAACTTTAGGTCTAAACGTAACCGATGACCGCTAGTAATGAATATTTGTTTATAGTACGCAAAATAAGATAACGAACCGATGGCGGTCCGTTAACTAAAAACGGTTCGTTACGTAACAGAAATTTGATACTTCGTTTATAAAACCGGCCCTTAGAGTATCTTCCAATCTGGAACGTGCCGCAAACCCATACTATATATTATTTTTAATTGATAAATTAATGCAATACCCAAATTAATCAAATAAAATTTACTTGCCATTGCAGGGATTTGAATCCGCTATCTTCGGATTACTGGTTGAGAACTTTACCCCCACACCACGGAGGCCGTCATAGTTGCTTATTTGTTATAGATAATAATTTAATGTTAACGTAAATAACTTACATTTTAAAACACTACAGTTATGTAAATTTCCGAAGCGCGTTAACCTAATAAAAATACATTTGGTTGGCTTTTGGAAATATCTAGTTTGCTTGTTTTTACTGGCGCAACAAAATCAAATTTTATCTGAATTTAAAACTAATTGATATTTGTGTTAATAAACATGAATATGGATGTACAACTTTGCAATGCAAATTTGCGACCCAAATATCGAACTTTCCGGTGAGAGTTTCGCTCGCTTAACCTAGGAAAGCAATTTGTCATTAAGAAAATACGCCGGGGGGAGAATAATAATTTGAGGAAAAGATCGAAGTTTTAGAAGTTGAGGAAATTTCCCACAATGTCCCATCGTTTCTTGGCAACTTCCATTAAAGTTACACGAGGTCCCATCAATTTCTGGAAGATGACGCACTAAGTCCGGCGGATACGTGACCAGGAATCCCGCCCACAGAGGACCGGCTGTCAACACAACAAACTTTCACATATTGAATTTCACGTTATGTTAGGAAACTAATACTGATGTCAAACTATCGTCTTCGGAACAACAATATAATTATTATGATACGTTATTAACCCCTCAGGCCTCGGGTCTGTTTTGTCGGAAAGTCAAAACATTTCTGCTTTGCAATAAAATGTGACTATTTCTGAACGCATTCGAAAACTAAAAAAACTGTTTTTGAAAGGTGATGAAATACGCTTTCAAATTTTATAATTCGAAATAAACATTTAATCATAAACATTCACAGCCTTACTAAAAAAAAACCTTTCATGGCCGATAACCTGTGTTGTTGCAACAACATAAATAAACCCGTATACACTAAAACACGATCCATTACTAATAAGCTTTCTTCCGCGGTCACGGTAAAAACGCATTGAATGTATTTTACATCGGACAACGTTGTAAGTGGTCAAAATTTACGAGGTAAAAATAGTTGTTTTAATTCTTTTCCGACAAAAACAGTAAAGCCGCGAAATTTTTTCTCCGTGTGATTTTAGTAAATATTGCAATTTTACTTAATGATTTCTATTATAGTGACCAATTCACTCTTTTATTCATATAATTATTGTATTTACCGTGTTTTTGTGGTTTTTCATTAGTTTTAGTCAAATTATATTATGAGCACAATAATCGTACTTTGAAAGTTTAACTGTCAAAAATTTTTTTTATAATAATAAATCAAATTAGCACTTTAGGATCTTTATTTTATGAGAATTTCTCAAAAGTGATGTTTTTAATAATATTAATATCTAATACATGTGTTGGTAAACTTAGAAATTAACGTCTTTAGAGATGCAAGAAATCCGTTTTAAATGTCGGTTTATTTTTAGGTTATTTTTTTAGCATTAAATTAGACATTTTTTATTATTTTATTATTGTAGATATGCACCATGAAAAATTGAGGTGACAATTTCCTTGCAAATTTATTAATAATCAAATAAAAGGACTGTGTTTTTTAAATTTTGGTCAAAAATGTTTTGAATCTTAAAATATGGTAATTTTTTAACACCAAAGTATATTTCAAATACATAAATCTAATAGGTAATTTTATCTGCTTTTTATAAATGTTATTTGTTTATACAACACCTTCAAAAATAAAAAAATATATAGAACATTCAAAATACTTTGGAAAAATTGCAAAATACGTTCAGAAATCATTAACAAAATAGTCGTACTATTTGCTTCCATGAACAATTTTTTAATTAGTAATGTTTTTACATACACGCTAGTTTATCAATTGAATAAATTTTTCACGGGGTTATTTAGTAATGCTGTAAAGTCGATTTAAGACATCTATTGATAAAATGGGAAAGTATTACCTTAATAAAGATGAGTAAATTGAACACATTTTGGCTCAAGGCGAATTTACAAACTTGCCAAAATATGCCGAAAATCGTTCCTACACTACACAAACTAGACTCTCTTTAAAATTATTCTACAATATAAATAAATTATAGACATTATTTTTATACTATAAGTAAGCCCGAAAGATCAGCATTGGCTTTCGGTTCCCAGTGGCAATTAACATATAATTATTATTTTATTACTACCCTTAAAATAATGCGAAAACTTTAATTACGATTTATGGCGCAAGTCCTGAGTATCGATAAAGTCGTGCTTCGTCTGCGGAGATCCATTAAATAGTCCAACTTTCCAACTATCTTCCGCGCACCATATTACTCATAAAAGTTCACAATTTGCTCTTTAATGAAGCTAGGTTTTTGCTGGCGCTCGAGTCTTGTTGTGTAATTAGATTGTTAAATACAATATTTTTTTTTAGTTTTAAGTGCACGACTCAAATCGCGTAAAAATCCTGATCATGAGGGTTTTACTTAATAGCTTAAGGCTCATAATCAGCGGCCGAGAATTCAAATTTCGTTCGAAAGATCGTTCCCTTCCAACTGTACAGGGCGGTTCCGATGCGAAAGATTGAATGTCCTCCGTATCAGCGTGCTAATTACTCAATATCGATTTTATCTCATTCAAAATTTGTCTTAATATACATGCAAGTTAACAAAAAAAATTATAAACGCGTGACGATAAAATTATTAAAATTATGTAATTTTTGATCAGAAGTATTTGAAGTTTTACAATAATATCTAAGCAAAACGAGTGTTTTAAATAAATCTGAAATATATTTGTTTGTAAGACTGTCAATAATGTTTTTTTAGTGATTTTATTTCAACTGAAATTAAAATTCTGAAAAACAGCTTTCCTAGATAATTAATGATTTATTTTACTGCATGATTATATGATTTAAAATGTATGTTGTACGATACAACATTTTGTTTGAAAATTAAGAAATCTATCAACGACCAACGCTATAGCTTTATTAAAATTAAACAAAACATACTTTTTCAAAATTTAAAACATAACTTCACTAGATATAATAACTACCTCTCGAAATCAATTTATATTTTTTGTTGAAAAGAGCCGACACGTCAAGATTTTGATTTAAAAATTACATATTTCCCGTTGTGTCGAATGACTATCATATTTAAAACACGTTAACCCTTTTTTAGTAAAAAAAATTCCAGTTAACTAATAGATAATGATCAGATTTTTCTTGTTGAAAACACGTTATACGCAAATGGCACCTTTTCTTATTTTTTGGGCAGCTTATTGATTTTTACATAGCTCTTTAGTCAGGTAAGAACGATGTTTCGAGCTGAAAATGATTGCGTTCACTTAGAAATTACAGACGTGTTTGAAAGTTTTGTGATTTCTAATATCACAAACAGATTTTTACTTTATAAAAATATATCAAACAGTATAAATAGGCCAGGGGACTGTACGGTTGAAACTTAAGAATCTGGCTAAGAATGCAATTCCCGAAAAACCGTTTTTGTGCGTAGAATTTATGTACAAATGTACTTATGTATTAAGAACCGAATTAAAACAATGCCAAAATATGGTGCAACTTACGTTAACAGATCGCATGGTTAGCATCCCCTGACAGGCGTAAGTATTTGTAATTATTATTGTAACTGGCAGTTGTGAATAATAATACCACGCGGCTATATATTTCATTTGACGTCATTGCGTGTCGCGGTTACTTTGTCCCGGTTACTGGCTGTGACTGGATTACAGTGGATCCGAGGAACCGGAAATTTTTGGAACCAGTTCCTACCGGATTTATAAAATTGTCACCAACACTCAAACTGGGCGAAGCCGAAACAAAAGCTGCCTTTAGGGCCTAGAAGCAAAAACCTGCGGAGCGGGTTTTTAACTGCTAGTTTTTAATTATTTTGCTTAAATTTAATACATACCTAAGTACACGGCAAAAAAAATCTAATACAAAAAACTCATGCATTGAAGAGGATACCAATTTTCAATAATATAATATACCTAATCCTATTCATTTTAATATAGTTCCTACCAATTCTGTAATATCTTGAAGCAATTAGTCAACACCCTTAGTTATAATACAATGGTTAAGCTGTAATGTAGTGTGGGTGAACCGAATTAAGCTATTGAAACCAAATGCTTTGAGAAACTTAGTCGATAAGAGTATCCTAATTAGACGTATGGTTGCGGAAACACGAACGAACTCTTGAAACAATATTGCAACCAATCAAAGAGTTTTAGACGAGTCGTCACCTCAATTGGAAAAGGTTCTAACTGACATTGTTATCAAAAATGAAATTTAATACAAAATCATTTCTTTTGGTTATTTCTGTAGCCAAAATAATTTTCAGAGGCTTTGACGAAGTTCTAACATCAAGTTAAAGCTTCCATTTATTTTACAGGGTTATTACATCACTTTGAACCTTTGCAATTATAGGATTATATGGCATTACAGGATGGGGTGGTGCACTTGATACATTTACTAAGCCTCTACAAATAATTCAAAAACACATAAATAAAGTCATATATAAAAATAAAAAAAAACATTCTCGACGAACTTATTATACAAAGAAACTAAAATATTTAATATACGTAAATAATTTATATTACAAACTTTGAAATATGTATTTAAAAACAAAAAAAAAATCGAAATAAATGAAAACAGAAAGAGCAAAAGAATAAATAATACATTTTACACCCCACAAACCAATACTAAATTATTGCAGACACATAGCAGTTTCATTGGTCCTCGTACATGTAACCTTCTACCACTACAAACTCAAATCATAAATAAAATGATAAAATATGTAAAAGAGGTAAAATTATGTCTGAATAATGATTTATTGAAACGCTTTTTCTATAAATTTATCCATCCTTCTACAACTCACTTTCTATAACTTTCTAAACTGTAGTACAATATGTTTTCTGTTTACTTATTTTTTTACAATAACTAAAAAAAAAAAAAAAAATCAGGATGTTTTGCTCCATATTTTTAATTTTATTTTTATAATAGCTGAAAAAAACCTGTTTCACTTATTTTACCTATGTAATACTAACTTTTTAACTTTTTATACTAACTTTATATTTTATGTTTTTTTTTAAAGTCTATTTTATACTTTGGGTACTTGGAAATATAGTATTTTGTTTTAATATTACCCACACTAGGCAGTGCCTTAGTGGGTTTTCATTTCATGTTCATACTAATTGTTATTATATATTATGTCATTATATAATATTTGCTATTATACATTATATGTATGTACAAAGAAATGTGAATAAATAAAGTTTAAAAAAAAAATTGCCATTTTGCCAGTTGATCGTAGTCACCTTTCACAAGATTGAACCTCAAAATCAGAAACTGTTAAACAGATTATGAGAATTCGACTTTGAAAACTTTGACACCTCAGAACATAATAAGGCAAAATTAGAACCTGGTCCAACCAAAGTGATGATGTGTGTCAGTTTTGATAGGAAGACTATTCAAGAAATTATGTAATCTTGGAAAATATTTGCATCATCTTTATTTATTAACTGGATTTTTAGACTCTGGTAGCATTTTTTATCGACTTTGTTTTAGTTTTTACGGTGCTCCAGATTTTATGTCTGGGTTAAATCTTTCCTAAATGAAAGACTAAAACCTTCCACACACTTTTCCACAAATGATTATCTAGTAAATCCATGCAATGTAAGTGCACTATATAAGTATAATAAATACAAAACAATACAAGAACAATACATCAATCCACCAGAAACATAATGGGAAAATATTTCACCGACTCCAGATATTTTCATTTCAGAGGCTTCGGCTCTGATGAAATCCGACCGATGAAAATCGACCGATAAATCCTACGGATCCCTCAATATAAATATATTTAAAAAAATCTTTTGTAATCCTACATGTATTTAAAATGACTGACTTTTGCATTTTTATATATAAATTCTTTGACAAATCTAATACGCCTAAATTTTGAATGAGAAAGCTAAGTATAATGCCAGTAGCCGAAATAACTAATAGTAATATTTTTATGTTTTGAGAATGCCAAATTCTTTAAATCGCATTTCCTAAGTCTGTATATTTTCTAATTTTTTCAGAAACAGTTTTCTGAATATTACAAGAATTTGGATTAGCGACATCAATGATATAAAAATTACGGTGCTCCAGATTTTATGTCCGGGTTGAATCTTTCCCAAATGAAAGACTAAACCCTTCCACACACTTTTCCACAAATGAATATCTAGTAAATTAACGCAATGTAAGTGCACTATATAAGAATAAAACAATACAAGAACAATACGTCAATCCACCAGAAACATAATGGGAAAATATTTCACCGACTCCAGATATTTTCATATCAGAGGGTTCGGCTCTGATGAAATCCTAACTGGTCCGATAAATCCTACTGATCCCTCAATATAAATATTTAAAAAATCTTTCGTAATCCTACATGTATTTAAAATGACCGACTTTTGCATTTTTATGTACAAATTTTTTGACAAATCTAATACGCCTAAATTTTGAATGAGAGAGCTAGGTATAATGCCAGTAGCCGAAATAACAAATGGTAATATTTTTATTGTCTGAGAATGCCAAATTCTTTTAATTTCATTTCCTAAATCTGTATATTTTCTTATTTTTTCAGAAACAGTTTTCTGAATATTACAAGAATTTGGAATAGCGACATCAATGATATAAGTTATTTTCTTAATTTTGTCATGTAAAACTATATCGGGTCTATTATGACTAATTGTTCTGTCTGTCAGAATAGTTTTATCATAATAAATTTTATAAAATTCATTTTATAAAATTTATTATGATAAAATATTATTATGATAAATTTATGATGATATTAATTTATTATTATATTATTATTATTACTCAATTATAAATGAATAACTTTTATAGCTCCAAATTTTATAAAAAAGAATGGAATGAAAATCTCTAGCATGATTCAATTATAATTCGTCAATTGAATGAAAATCCCAAGCATGGTTCAATTATAATTTACCAACGTAATGAAAATCTCAAGCATGGTTCAATTATAATTCACCAATGTAATGAAAATATCAAGCATGGTTCAATTATAATTCACCAATGTAATGAAAATCTTAAGCATGGTTCATATATAATTTACCAATTTAACGAAAATCTCAAGCATGGTTCATGTATAATTCACAAATGTAATGAAAATCTCCAGCATGGTTCAATTACAATTCATCGATGGAATGAAAACATCAAGCAAGGTTCAATTATAATTCATCAATGGAATGGAGATCTCAAACATGGTTTTCATCGTTGGAATGAAAATCCATTTAAGTAATTTTAAATTTTTTACCCATTTTCCGACGCACTCAAATAATTATTCAAAAGTAAGAAAAATAGTTTTAAGATGATTAAAATGGAAAAGAATAGGCCACTTGCAATACATTTTTTTTTTTAAAATTCCGGTTAAGGGAAATATTCTAAGACATTCTGTTTTTTTTTAATCGTATTTTTGAAACCCTGGCGATTTTTTGAAAATTTCAATCCGAAAAATCAGACCATATTTTATAAACCGAAAGATGGGACATAATTTTATAGGTGCGAAAAAACGATAATTACATAGCCGAAAATCATTTAAAAAAATAACGTTTTCCACACGAATAGCAATAAATTGTACGGGGTTTTCTTCGTAACATCTGTAAAAACACCGCCATCTTTATCAAAAAATCAAACTCAAGGATAAGTTCGCATAGAACAAACAATAAATCTAGTGAACGTTAAACGCAAATTCAAAAATTCGCCGGAAATCAAAATGTTTTATCAGTGTGGAATTTTACAAAATTAAGGGAACATAATCGGAGACGGGACATTTTCATGTAGTGACGTCACGAACTCAATTAATGGATTTATTTATTTAAAAAAAAAAAAAAACTATACATTTCTAAAAATTTTTACTAACATTTTCGTAATCTTGGTAAAAAAAATCTATCCACACGATTTGTTCCAAGTCTTTATGAAATCCATGCAAGTGGCCTAATTGGTTAATTTAGTGGGTTAATTTAGTTTTTCCCTTATCTGCGCCTCCGTGAAAATTATTTTAGGAATAAACACTATACTTTAAATTTCAATTAGAGTATTGAGTATTACTTTATAATATGAATAATTAGTGATCGACAATCGAAAAATCAAAGAAAGGTGATACAAACACACACTATTATTCGACTAGAATGATTTTATTATTGGACTACTAAAATAAGAAATCAATTAGATCAAAGGGAGCCATTAAGGTCGCAATATCGGCCGGCGAGAGTGAAGAGTGGCAAGAACGGGTGAAGACCATGATGAGTGCCCCAATAGCCCTGGCACTTCGCTTGACCGATGTGTCCACCGCGCCAGTCATGTATTTATGGCGACAAGTCCCTGGGGCCGGCCAAGATAAAACTTTATTACACTAAATTACTTTTCCAAGAGAAAACTTGGCCTGAAAGTTTTTTTATTGAAACTAGGACATAGGTTGGCAACCTATTGAAGCCGAGCTATTTAAAGCTCACTGAACGTTTTTAATGAAAAATATTTTGTTGTTATGTTAGTATATCTTAATATTTTAGAAAGACTTTCTCTCTTAACATATAATTGTGACAAAGTATTAAGTCGATGTTCAGTATGAGATATGATCTCTGCCTTTTTATAAGGCAGAGATCATATCTCCTATTTACCGTCTTGGGTGACATTTCATAAAAGTTACACAATGAAAAATTACAAATCCAAGTAATTTCTACTATTTTTAAATGCTTGAAAACCAATCTAAATATAACTCAACCCTTAAACATCAAGCAAGTCCAATTTTTTTCTGACCAAGCAAGTCCAATTTTAGATGACCAGGATTGCTTATAAAACTAGCACATAGGCATCAACACATGACTCCGAAGACAAATACCACCTATGGATAAAGACATTTCCACAATCTGGGTCCGAATTGTTAAAATTTAATTGGAAAAGACATTCTCTTGGCAAAAACTGATAATCTAAAATATGAAATTCACACAGCTGGTCAGCAAAGACTTTGTGTACTGCGAACAGACAGAAACACGATCGACGCCTGTATTTTTTCCTTTGCTTCTCATTTCTTTTTATTTATTTCAACATTGGGATTGGAAGGCTCTCTTATTCCAAGATTTTACAATATAATGAATGTCTACCTTTTGATACCAAATTGAATAAGTGAAAATCTAGGAGACTGTTATTTAAACTATTTGATGAAAAAGGTCTCCAAACCTTCATACCCAAATATTTTCAAAAAATTTTAATTTTCGATTTTACGTTTATAATTATGCCTACCCGATTTCTAATAAAAAAATTACATGTTTAGAGAATCAGTGAAGAAAATTTTAGAAAGTACTTTTATTTTTCATTTTTTATGCATACACACACTTAAATTAAAAAATTTACTGTTTAGTAAAACATCATGTTTATTGAGATATTCCACAAAATTGAGCTATATATTTTACCCAATGTGGTACTAACGAAATATAGGTGTGAACCATCTAATCTAGCAAGGAAAACAACAATAAAAATAATGAAAACAACAATTGTTAATTATCAGCATAATATTATTTTTTACGTTTTGACAGCCTACTAAAACCAAGATAAGGTGACCTCTTGAGGCGATTCTCATAAAAATACTGAATTTGAAATTTATTATGTAATTGATGTCAACGGTTTTTCAACGAGTCAAACCTTTTGGACATACTTCACTCACCTCTTAACTCACCCTTAAAGGTAGCCTACCCCTTCTGTAGAACCTTTATTGGTTCTTCCCACACTTGTGATATGTTCCCTAGCCTCTGCGAGTACTTACCCGCTGTTATTGCCCGGGCATAGAAATAATCTTGAGGCTGTATCAGGTTTTATTGTGCTATAATGGGCTGATGGTTTCAGGTGACACATTACGCTTTTACGTCACATTTTCATCTGCGAGGCTTCCCGCAATGATGTGCCGAGAGATGGGATTTTATATTATATTACGTTTCAGGCTTTGTTGTCAGGTCGTATTATTTTAAATCACTCTTATTTCAGCAACTCTGCTTTTTGGTATTTTAGCTTTTTGCGTTTTGTGTTTTGGGGGTACATAGTAAGTTGCCCTCAGGCTATTTTGTTCCATTTTCGGAACAACTAATACAGGTCTCATAGAAATCTTTGTGTCTCCTTTACTTTAATGGTTAGAAATATTCAAATCTAAAAATTAACCACAAAGTAATTCAAGTATTCACATTATTTGTTTTTGATTTTTCTGTCTACAGATTTTCGATTGAGATTTGCTATTATTGTCTTCTTTTAATAAATATTACAATTTGAGGTTTTACTCACAAAGTTAAAATTAAAAATAAATAAAATATACTCCATTACGAAACCAAAGCCTCCCGCCGCAATTTTAGAAATAAAATTATACTTTGGGAATTTTTTCATTAATTTTTCTCATGAAACAACAAAAAAGGCAGTTAAAGAAAACGTTCATAATACATTTGCCTAATAAAAATACGTTTGCGTTTTTTTTCGTTTTCGCTCATTTTAGTTAGAAAAAACGTAATATGAGCCATTTCAAAACTTGTGTTCAGGTTTTCATTCAAATTTTTTTGTACATTTTCTACTTAAACTATTTTAAAGCATATTTCATCACCTTTTTAAAACAGTTTTTAGTTTTCCAATGCGTTCAGAAATGCTACATTTATTTCATTTTATTGCAGTGCCGAAATATTTTTACCTCCCGACAAAATATGCTTGAGGCCTGAGTGGTTAACATGGTTACTTATATTATTATTAAGATTACTATAAAATACAAGTATTAACCATACACTACTCTCTGTTACACATAATTTACTTAAACGAACTAAAATAATTTAAGAAAAAATAAATGTATTTCGCATAATAATCGCTTCACCCTTTAAGGGCAATAGCAGAACCTTTCCCTACCCACGCTGGTAAAATAGTATTTACGCTTTTTTTCCATTTTGTATGTACTTCTTACACAAAACTATTTTCCTTACAAAATAAATAACGCTATTCAATATTGCTCATCTAAATCGGCTTTATGTGAATTGGGGTCCATAAAGATATTGAAAATAGAGAAGAAATCACTAGTTTTTCCATTCCAATAAGCAATTACCTACGCTATTTCCACTACCAAAAGTGATCCACGTGTTTGCAGCTTTTCTTGAGAAGTATTTCCGAATCGATCATAATATTTTCGACATCAAGTTCAGGACTCTAACTTTGTTACAGCTAAAATAAACAACAATATAAAAAAGGATCGATCAATAAATAATATGACTTTTTTTCGGTCTTCTTAATTTTGCTCTTTTTGAAATTGCTGTCTTTCTTATTATATTTTCGTGCGTGTGGTCGATGAGTCGAGATAGCGGCACAATATAAATGCCTTGCGAATTGACTTTTGTAAGTTTATTGCTGACAGCGATAAGGAATTGATACCGGATAGGGTAGAGACGGTAAGGAATGAAAGACAGGATTGTGATATGCGGAAAAGGATATATGATACATGGCTTCCTTTCGGCGATTTATCCATTTTTCCATTTTCTCAGGATTGCTGCTTTGTTTATCAGGGATTTGGTAGATCAATATCATAATAAGAACTATTATTTTATTGTATATTTACTAAATGCGTGAAAGCTTTCGTAATATCTTATCAAGGTATTGTCCATTGTCCAACAGAATTTTTGAAAATTAAAAAAAAAAAATTATGTTATTCTGACTCTCAATTGACCCGCCTCAAGCATTTGATTATCTTCATCTTGCCACGTTTTCCTTAGGGATCCTCGACCAATATATCTTCGTCCGTGTTGAAAAGTTTAAAAATTAATAACATTTTTAACTTGTCTGATAAACTAAGTTTTTTAGTTTTCGAATCTTTCTTACAATTTATTGTACACCTATATTGTGCTAATTGCAAGATATTATTCAAGCAGAGGTCCCCTTTGCATGTAAGGTACCTACATAGTTTCAGAGCGCACGTAAATATCAACAACATTAGCATATCATGTGTAACCCAATTAAAGCATAAGTGTCCCGTCCTTCCACGGAATAAATCTTCCCAACAAGTCTTTCTTTGATATACTCGATGAAACCATATTCCGTGCCCAAGTCAGGCAGGTTCAATACTAACTCCAATGAGAGCTTCTATTATTACCGTGACGATTCAAAAAAGGCAATAAACATACGTTCCTTAAGGACATTTAACTTAATTTAAGGAAAGATATTCGTACGATCGTACAGGGCGGTTCCAATGAGAAAGATTAATTATTCTCCGTACCAGCTTTTTAAAATGTATAACACAATATCGATTTTATTTCATTCATCATTTGTTTTAATTTATACCTAAATGCATTAAAAATGCTTAAAGGCGTGATGATAAAATTATTAAAATGATGTAATTTTTGTAATTATTTTTTGATCATAAGTATTTATAATTTTTCAATAATTTCTAAGCAAAATAAGAATGTTAAAAAATCTTAAATATATTAGTTCGTTAAACACCGTAAATAAATAGACAAACTGAAGTATTTTTGTCACAAAACACGTGCGCGGATTTTTTTAAATGATTTTATTTAAACTAAAATTAAAATTCTGAATCATAGCTTTCCCTGATAATTTATTGATTTATTTTACTGCATGATTATATGATTTGAAATGTGTGTTATATATTACAAAATTTTGTTTGAAAATTTAATAAATCTGCCAACGACCTATGGTATAACCTAATTACGCTAAAAATAAACATATTTTCTCATAATTTAAAACACAACTTTACCAGATAAAAGAACAATATTTCGAAATCAATTTATACTTTTTTGTGGAAAAGTCAATAAGGCTAAAATTTTATTTAATAATGACATATTTCCGGTTTTGTCAGGTTATTCCCTCTTATCACAATAATACTGCAGCTCTTTCAAAAGATGAGATAAACAATGTACGTAGGTGTTTTTCCTACAAACCGTGACGCAACTCGCACACCACACCGTGACGTCTCCGTAGACCTCTACAATACTATTTAGCCGTGACGATAATTTTGAAAGTTTGGTATATAGATAAAAGGATATTATCGAAGTGCGAGTGAATTTCAAAAATTCAAAAACGTCAAATGTCAATGCGCTGATGGTTTTGTTTTGTTCTTAACGTATAATGCTGCAGCTCTTTCTTACACACTAAATAACAACAGTCAAACGGTGAAAATGAGAAAATGGTAAACGTTTGTCTGAACTTCCTCAGGAAATATTCAATAATTATCATACATCTTCCTCATACGTATAAAGAAAATACGATTCAATTCCCGTCACCATGGCCGAGCCGTAATAAAATATATATATTTCGTCTAAGGTTTAAAGGAAAAAAGCAGTAAAACTTTTCGAGGAAACGGACACGCGAATTTTGTTTGTCTCATCTTTTGTCTCACCATTATTTAATATGTAAGAAAGAGCTGCAGCATTATAGCGATAAGGAACTTATGTTTATTGCCTTTTTGCCGTAACCGTGAATCATCACGGTAATAATAAAAGCGTCCAATGGAGGCCCCATCGGAGCCAGATTTGAGTTAACCTCAAGCAACTCGATGGGAATATTGATATACCAGGGCCAAGCGATGCCAAGGCGATAAGATACAAGGCGGTAAAATATTTTCTTTTTTTCAGAAACGTGGACTAAAGGGCCGACGGCCGAATTTGGCTATGACTTCTGGTACCAGCCTTACCATGATATCATGGTAGCTTCAGAGTGGGGAGCTCCGAAAGTTTTCAAGCGGTAAGTAGTTTTTCTGAAACATTATTTTATTTATGAAGGTCAAACATTCCCGGGTTACGAAAAACCTGACAGTATTTGAAAGTAGACGATTGTTTAAATTTGAAAAGAAATATCCGTATTTATGTGTATGCCCAGATGATAAAAAAATAATGTGAAAAACCTGTTTTCTTAAAAATCATGAAATAAAAAATGACCGATAGCAAAAAAAAACCGTCCATTTTACTTTTCGGTAAATATATGATTTGAAATTGTGTTCCTTCGTGATGCGTAAAATTATTCAAGTTCGGTGAACTTTATATTTTAGAACTTTTGATATATAAAATTTAAAAATTGGTTAGTATGAATCACATCTGGCAAACGTTGTGGGTACAAAAGTATAGGTATTAATAATTAATAATTCTTCATTTGAAATGTATATTTCATTTGCTTAAATATTTGACAGATCTAAATCTGAATGACTAATGATTGGTTACCCAACCTAGATAACCAAGTGTTGTCTCGATAAATTTACTCACACCTCCATCTATTAGAAACTTATGGAACTTAAAAAATAATTACAAAGCATTGTCCTATGACATACATTTAATTCGCAATAATAAATATTAAGATCAATAATCGAGATAAAAACTATCCTATCTTAAGTTCGACCAATTTACACATAGTAAGCCAAATTCATTAAAATCGGTTAAGTAATTTCAGAGTTTATCTCTTATAAGCATCGTGACTCCCCATTTAAATGCTGCAGAATAGTTGCTTTAGCGTACATTTCTGAAAACCACATTGCGAATTGCTAAAAAAAAGAAAAGAGGTCGGTGTAAGTGTAGCGCATAAAATTTTATAAGATTTGTGAGGGAGGGTTACTAGATGGTTTCGTCACGTACAGTGCAGAATCAGGAACATCAAAATATATAAATGTTATATAAGTCGTTCAAGATTCAAACTTTATGAGCATGAGTGTTGGCAACCCAAGAATGGTGTGCCAGAGTTACTCCAAAATGTAGGTGCGTTGTGAGGTGAATGGACAAGAGAAGGATGTAGGAAGAGGAAGATTATGTAGTATCCCGCTATTCAGATCTGGTCACTAAGCGATGTCTAGCCACTACGACTCCCTTTATATTATGTACCTATTCTATCGTGTGTTATTAAAGCATGACTGATATTTAAAAAAAACTCATTCAATGGTAATTTTGAATATGAACAATCAAGCGGAAACTTTTTAAAACCTTTTATTCTTTACAAAAACAGATGCCCAATTCTGAGAATGGAGAGGAACCCTTGAGCATTGTTTAAACAATGAACAATTCATTAGAACAAAGGTTTCATTAACACAAACCCCCCCCCCCACCCCCCTGGCGTACTCCTTCCCCACCTACCAACAACAATTTGTATTTAACTTGTCGAAATTTCAACGAAGGCGTATGAATGAAATATTTTGAAGCACTGGCATAAAATCAACTAGAGGTCTCACTATACATAAGTAGGTGTCTATTAATACAAACATTAGCAATTATCTACAAAATATGTAATAACTAGCATGGCTCAGTAATAAATATACTCAACAATATAAATTAATTAAATCGTTGGCATATTAGCACAGCCTTCCTCTCAATGGTTCCGACTAGCAAAATGTAAAAACAAAGTAAATTGGTTTTCGCAACAATATTCAAGGTGTTTATTAACCCTCCGTGCACCAGGTTGGGTGTGACATACCCCAGTTATTTTAAAAATTGCAATAATTTCAAAACTGTGAAAGTGCCGAAGTTCGAATTCTCAGTGGCTGGAATTGCGGCGTGGCGTTTCGATCAATGTTCCTAAGTCAGTCCGGCGGCGACCGCCAAGTGAGTTACATGCCCTTAAAGAGTGTATGGGTATCACACACCCCACCTCGTACGGCGCGTTGTAAAAAAGTATGTATATTTTCTATGTTAAATGTATGTTTAATTGTTAGAAATATATTGTTAAATTAAAATTAATGTTATAATTAAAAGTGCCATTTAAATTAGTACATAAGAAAATGATTGTTAAGTTAAAAAGATTACAGAAGTTGTGTTTCTTTGTTCTTGTATAATAAAAATGTTTTAATACATACTTTCTACTCAGAGTTTTACTTAAACCTAATTATTACTATGAATTTATAAATACCAAATGTTTAATTCTGCCGAAAAAAAAAAGATAATTTTATTATTTTTATATTTTGGGGTATGTCATACCCCATCTAGTTTGGGACGAGATTTTTAGTCATCTGGTTCACGGGGGTTAACTTACTTGCAAGTTAGGAGCGGCTCAGCATGTTTTGCGGACGTAGCGTGGACGTAACCAATGAGGGACGGATGCATTCAGAAGCCACATTTCTATCAAGATTTCGTTTTGTGTTCAAGGGCCAACCTTTCGCATTCTTTCTCAGCTTTTGCGTGACATTCGCATTAATTAAGGTCGGGACAATCAGCCATTTTGCACATCCTCCGCGTCGGTTTAGCGCCGTCGAAGTCTCGGTGAGTCTTCGTCAGCGTCCCGTTGATTACACGACACATTCCTCTGTAAAACCGCAGGGAATAATAATCCCCAGACGCAGACTCGAGAAGATCCCCTAACGAATTTACCCGGCAATTTTCCAAAGTACGGCAAGCGTTTCTTACCGCCTGAACGAGCTGCGCCCCGGGTTCAAATTTCTCTTCTGTACAAGATGTACAAGGAAACAAAATACAATTCATCATGGCTAATTGTGATGTAATTTGTGTCGAATTATACCATTTTCGCGTATGCCAGGGAAAGTTAAATAAATTTGCGTAAATACATAGCTATGTTAGACCTTGTTCTAATATGCATTACGTTTTAATTCTGAATTGTGTTTTCGACTGTCTTCTGTAGTTTCCATTAAAAGTCAGCATTTGCGAGCACTCTTGGGATGTGAAATTTTGCAGAATTTTGTATTGTGAATTTAATAAACGTATTTAAATAAAATTATTGGTCCACGTAGGTACTTTTTATTTAAAGGCGCCGCTAATATACTTATTTTTATATTGAGAAAACAAAAAATGTTACATAAATTATTTTTTTTGTAAATTTTATGTTTAAAAATAATAAGTTTTAGAAATAGTAAAATTTTCATTAAAATTTTAAAATGTATGTTTGAAATAATATTAGACCACGTAAGGTGGGACGATTTTAAGTTAATAAAAAAATATATTACTTTTGGCTTTCTCCATATGTTGGTAGGTATGTAGATTTGTACCTTGTACAAGTGTATTTGAACTTGTTGAATTTGTTGTCACTATGTAGTTTGAACCTTTATGGCCGAAAAGTTAAGATTCCAAACAAGAAGTAGCGGATTTGCTATGATCTGATACGATTTTATATTTTCATGGCCAAAAGTATTTTTATTAGTTGTTTTTGGGGTTTAATGCCGTGTTGCGCTACCTCCTTCTTTAACCAACGTTTCGGACAGCGTTCCAGTGTTACTGATGATGGACCCAAAAAAAACTAACGGAGATTACTAAATAACTTTGTTTTTTTTTTTTACATTAACCCCTTTAAACACAGGAGACCCAAACTGTCCCAAAACATCATATGCCTTTATTATAACAGGAGGCCCAAATTGTCCCAGAGCGAACGTGCATTATTAAAAGTTAGATATCTCTCTTCCCATCATGCGAACATTTGTGCTTTATTTATGTTAGAAAGCGGAAGAAATAATACTTCTCATTACCTTAGGAATATACGAGCTAAGTTTTCCAAGTGTTTTACAAATGTAACACTGATTTTAGAAGTGCGGCTGGACCCAACAAAAAACTGTTGTTAATAAAAAATAACCAATAATGGGACATTTAAAACGCATGGGAAGAACCGGAAATTTTGTGCGCAAACCTTGACAGGCAAAAGTTTATAGATATTATTTTCTTATTATTCGATGGATAAATAATAATTATTGATGCTGATGTTTGTGAAATTGAAGAATAAAATAAGTAAGAAAATATGATAAGTTTCGTGTCGATAAAAATACTATCGACGTCAAAGGAATTAATGAAAGTCGTACGATTAAAAACTCGGGCCGGCACAAACTTAAGAAATTATTAAAATTACATCTTTTCAAGATCTTTTCAATTTTCAATTTTTTTCAGCGGATTCAAACCTACCTCGGCTGCCGAGGATACCGTTGTCGACACCCATCGCTCCTACGGCCAGTCCCTGAACTTCTACAGCTGGTCCAAGCGCAAGCTGATTCAGTCGATAGACCTCGGAGTCGAGGGTATCACACCTCTGGAAGTGAGGTTCCTTCATGATCCCAAGAGCCCGGTGGGATTTGTGGGAGCTGCATACAACTCGAAGATGTACAGGTAAGGACAACCTTTCTTTCAACAATATTGCCACTGATAAATAAAACCCTCGATGTGTGATCTTTACTGATCTATCACTGACTGTCATCAATTTGCGTAACATCTTTCGTCTGCCAGGTCCCAGACAGGAAAATAATTATTTGTTAAGAAAGAATTTTGATATTTGTACTTGTTTGATAAATTTCACTGGAAGTAGGGTCACCAAGACACACTCCCACAACACACTTCTTGCGATTAAGCTCTTAAGTTATTTAACTTTTCACTAACAGTTTTTGATGAATTAAACACGATTTATTTATGTAAAAGGTCTGAGTTTACTATTCGGTACTTGAACCTGTGAATAATATAAGAGTATACTTATAAGATAAATATACTCTTAATTATGCCGATTATATAAGATAAGATAAGTTAACCGAGTTTTTTTACCTGCTGCGATTAATTTTATTTGTTTATAATCGTTATCGTATGGATAAAATCAGAATGATGGTGAAATATAAAATGTATTACAATACATTGTAGTATATTATGAAAATATAGGGTAAAATAAAATGAAATCTTTTTTTGGATAGACGAGTAGTAAAGATATATTATCAATATATTTTAGATTTGTAAAATAAACTCAATCTTACAGTAAAATACTTTTTAAAATAACATTTAGAAAATATAGATGAAGAAATAAAATAAAAAGTGTGATTAAAAAAATAAATTTAAGTACTAAATCCTAACCTAACCTTACATACCGCGTTACATGCGAGAAAACTGTAGCAACCGCAAACAATTTCTTTCTTTCCTCGAATGAGGACGCTGGATATTTTTTTAGGCGCGGTGTGTTATTTTTCCAGCTATTTTTTTTAAGGAATTGAGGTTCCGCTTGTACCAAGCGCTATGTTTAAAGTATACAGACCGAGTGGCTTTTTTACCTGCCCAACCTAATTTGTAAAAAATTTAACAATTGAAGCTTTTGGTAATATTTTCCTTGTTGGTTTAACTGTTCGTAGTTTGCACATGTTCCCAGGGTACAGGTTGTGTTATGCATTCTACAGCTCCTACATCAACCAATCTTAGTCCAGTTATGCATGTTTGTTTATAACTTGAACACTACTTAATCAAGTTACCAGTTCAAAGAGCTCCAAGTTGTCTGTTTGTATGAATGGTTCGATAAACTTTAACTAATTATTATTTCCCATAGGAGTCCGTGCTCCTGTAGTCAATAGTTAATTATTATCCGCCATAGTATACGAAGCAAATGGGCAGAATACTTCGGTTTAACATATAGGAATTGCAGCACTCCTGTTTTTAAAGTGTATTTTATTTAAATGAAAACCAACTATTTTTTATTAGAGCAACTGTCTACATATTTATAACTTTTTAAGATTATTCCCATCAATTTACCCTGTTGAAAGATTCCTGCACAGTTGAAGATTTGGCCATGTTTAATATTTGAATTGTCAACTTCATTTCCGTCTACTTCCTATTGTCTTTCTTCTTACCTCGTTGGATTCCTTTGGCTTTAGGAGTGCGCTAATCTTAGGACTGTGGAAGACAAGCATGACGTTGGTCCGAAAAATATGAGTAAATTAAATAAAAGTTTCAGTTTTTTTTTTTGCGCCTCACAGTGGCTGAAATTTGAGTGCTGGCGCGACGTTGACCCCAGATCGGCATGCTCCCGAAATGATTATTATATATATATTTACTAATGTGTTCTCAATTAACCACTGACATTAAAAAAATCATTTAAAATAACATCCAAAGCTTACTTACTCGTTAATTAGTCACAGAACTGAGATGTTCGGGCGCGCAACTACGCTGCTGTATCTATGCGAGTTTGAAGGCGTGCGAAATCAGGTTGTTTGTGTCCTTATTATACAAAAAAAGTCATTTTAAAATCGCTTAAGATATTCTTTAAGATACGTGCTTTATTTAAATAAGAAAAATTTTTTTTTCAAAAATTATATCTGTTGCCTTGGTTCAAAGTTTTTACGTTTTTTTTCTTTTTTCCAATTTTTTGCCTTTAATGGAGTAGAAATTAAAACCTTCACAAGTCTTCACTCCAATTTTAATAAGAGATTATTGCTGGATTTTTTTTGTACATGGAACAAAAAAATCAACACCAACTCTTTCCAGCCACTCCAGTAATTGCATTTTTAAGATGTGATTGTACTCAATTTTCGTAATTTATTTTTCAGAATCCAATCTTTGACTCCGATATGTCAAAGATCAACTTAATGTGATATTTAGTTCTGCGAATCATTAGAAAAAAAAATAAGTTATTCACAATTACTCACTGTCAATTTAAATTAACATCTGAAACTTAACTATTCTGTTATTAGTCGCAGAACAGGGGTACACTGGGCTCACATTGGAAGGAATGCGGAATCAAGTTTTTTGTGTAGGTACTTATCATAGTCATCATCACTCTCAAAGGAAGTCAGGGACTTATTAAAAACTTCGCAACCTAATATTAAAACATCTTTAAACACGAGAGATTTTTCGGAAACTGGTAATATTTTATTAGGTCATAATATTTACTGTATTTCCGGTTCGTGATTAACTTTATCCTATTATTTCATAGTTTATGTTATTATATTATGCAAATATTATTTAAGGTACATGCATTACTCAACCATTCTATTTAAGTACTTTGTGTTTTCCTGTTATATTATTATTATGCATATTAATTCATTAAATGTTAATTAAATCTTTAAGTACGTGCCGACTATAATATTTTCGTAAAAACATTCAATTAACTTTTACACATTATTATCGGGAGTTAAAATATTCGTATAGGGTGAATTACGCTAATTGGCTCCATTATTTAACTGTTATTTGGAAAATCCTAAGTATTATTGGTATGTACATTTTTTTTTAAAGAAAGACAATCATTTCCGGGTTACGAATAACCCAACAATGTTTGAAAATCTCCTACTACCACCACAGAAAGCCGAAAATGTTGCTTGTGTTGTGATGGAGGACTTAGCCAGCCGAGGAATCGAACACACGAGGCTCGGGTGGGACCCAAGCGTTATGCCCACTCAACCACCGACCGGTCGAATAATAATGTTGTGCCTAATGTTTGGGTTTCTCCTTCAATTTTTATCAGGTTCGGTGTCATTAGAGAATTCAATGATTCTGAGTTAACGTTAATCACCTAAACAGTTTGCCCAAATAATTATAAACATGAGGTTACTACTGGAAATCCCATTTTGTATCTATGGTAAATTATATAATAAATATTTCGTTATCACTGTATTATTATCTGTTTTTTTAAAGTATTATTATGTATAAAATAATAATATATTTAGTTTTCACTGTTTTCTTATTATCTGTTTTTTTTTTAAAGAAACATAATCTATAAAATACAATACTTAGCGCCCAAGTTACATGCTACTTTTTATAAAAACATTAAAAATCATTATCAACATTTCAACTAATAAGAATAAACAAAAAAATAGTGGTATTTCTTATTAATACTTAAAAAAAACATCATTGAACTGCCAAATGGTCGAGCACCCAGAGCGATGTCGCGCCAAATCATCAAAATCAGCCACTGTGCGCCTGCCTAATATTTTATTGATAATATATTTTTTTAATCAAATATTTCGATTAAATCCATAAACTTCCAAAAGAATTGAAATCACCTGTGAAACACGGTGTGTTTTTAGTTACAGTTGGTTTAATTTGGTAGACGGGAATGGGTACCACCGTCCCGGGAATTATTTATTGGATAACCGACACCTCTACCATAGGTCACCCCAAATAGTTCGCTACGTTTGGATTGTACGTTTGACTAGGTTTGTCCGAATCTTGGCGGCAGATGTGTCTGCCCAACAACAGCGTGACAGGCCGGATCGGGAGAGACTGGTTGAGGGAGATTTTTTGACCTCTCTACAGGCCTTTCTCGGAACATTGCCTTGCACCGCAGTGGAAAGTATGGATTCATTTGTCCGTCACTCCTGGACACACTGACCCCCAGATTCCTAACCATCCCTCATACCTTTTTCCTCCCCAGAATTTAAAAATACCCTCCACACAGCATCCAAAAAGATGACGTAGGCCCTTTGGATTTTTTCCTTAGGTGTGGAACTAACGTAAAAAATATATTATTCGAAGAATTTTTTAATCAAATATTTCGATAAAATCAATAAACTCACGGTATTTTAAATGCTAAGAAATTTTTCTCTGGAACAGAGTTCTAGGAAACTCCTTTAGTTTCAACATAAAAATTCTCTAAACTTACAAATACACATTTACAGTCCGTTGTGCCTAATATTTTCTGTATTTTTACTTTCTGAATTCAACCCTCCGGTGTGTTCTTGTGTAACACCAAGTCAGGCATTACTTCTTATAAATATTTCTCACCTGAGAGCCTTCAATTGTTTCCATCCCTTGGGTGCATCCAACCCTATAAGGTTGTGTTACTACTTCCCCCCCCTAAATGACCCGCTGGGCCTTTTGCGAGCCTTTTATTTTCATTTTTAATATTTTCCATTGTTCAGTGTTTCAGCATCAATAGGCCGATTCGTAGGAGCGTAATGTTGCTTTCTTACTGTGATTATTTTTGTCATTGTGATAAATGAAACATCTAAGCTCTAAGCGATCAAGGTCGCAATCTCAACATTTATTTAATTATTATTTTAATAATTTTAATGACTTTTGAAGGTAATACCCGTCAATTAAATATAACATTGAAGAAGAAGCTAGTACTAATGATTCCAATAGAAAAATTACAGGTCCCGGTTGTCGAGTTAGTTAAGGCGCTGTATCTCGGTAAGACAAGGGGTCCCGGGTTCAAGTCCCGGTTGCGATCGTTACCTTTTTATTTTTTCTGTTTCTTATTCCATTTCATGTTTGGTTTAGATTTATTAGTGTTAGCTTCTTTATAATTTGTGTTTGGGTTTAATTCGTAGAACTCAACATAGGTATTATTTTTTTTCATATTCATTAAAATTAAGTTTAATAATGTCATTATTAAGTTCTGCAAGTAATTCGGTTTTTTTTAATTATTATGACAGCTATTTCGGCTTACAAGTCCATTTTCAAACTACAGATGTTGATGATTTATTTAAATGATTCTAAATTCCAATTTTGAAGATGCCCAAATTGATGTATTACCGATTAAATCGAGTTATTGAGATAATAATTAAGACGGGGTACTTTTAAATCTGTTTGTGGGTAGGAATCTGGTGGTCAATATCTCTAGAAGTGATGGACCCATGAATCCATCAATCCCACTTCGGTGCAAGGCGATGGGTAGAGAGAGAGTACGGCTGGAAAGGTCAAAAAGACTCCCTCAACCAGTCTCTCTCGATCCGGCCGGGGGGGGAGGGGGGCAGACGCATCCGCCGTCAAGACCTGGAAAAACTGGAATAACCTCATTCCTTGAACCCGTCACCTCTGCTAAGTCACCAAATGTAGCGAACCACTTGGGGTGACCTATGACAAATGTTCTGGTTATCCAATAAATGGTTCCAGGTGCGGCGGTACCCATACCCACCTCTAAAATAGTATTGGGGTTGTGGTATACAATTTCAGGCAAGTGTAATAAAGACGGACCGCATGCTAAATGGTCTAATATCAAAATTTACTAAGCCAGTGACACATTTATTATCATTAAAATTTATATAGAACGCACTTCTAGTGTTATATTGTTTATTCTATGGCTTCATGTTCCTATTCTAAATATAGGTCGTTAATAAAATATTCACACAGGAATAAAAATAACATTTTCAAATGGAATCCATTTATTTAAACGAATGCGATAAAATAATCCCCTATATCCGAGAAATAAACAGATTAGTCAGGCTTTTTCGAATAAAACAAAAATATCCCATAAAATTAGGGTACATTTCAGCAGCATATGGTGGCCATCTTGCTGTATATTAACTCTCGAGCTTTTTCTACCCCGTAAACAAAACACGGCCTTAATGTATCTGAAAAGAGCCTTCCCATCTGGAATTTCAAACCTTTCTTTCCGCTTCCCTCGTTGTTTCTTTTTTGTTTAGAATTAACGTTACTTCGAAAAACTAAAGCAAAAAATATCGACACAAATATTTTATGCGCCGTTCGCTTGGTGAAGGTGCTTTTTCGAATAAAAAGTGAAATATAGTTTTTATTATAAAGTTTGGCGATTAACGAATTTGTTGTATTTTTTTATTGTTTAGTACCATACTGGGTAGGTTGGCTACGTTGATTTAACCAGACAGTAAAGCAAAATCATCGAAAAACCTGAAAATGTTATAATTGAAAGCCGAAGTTATGGCTCAAAAAAAACATTCAAACCGCATCCTAGAAATATCTGGTTGATTTTTTATTTTGTATTTAAAGCCTCGATTACATTGAGCGAGCTTACAAGCTAGGTACTAGCCGGCAAGTTTAAAAGCAGGCAAATCGGCGAGTGCGATTGTAATGATTTCGCACAAAATTTTCCACTCACTCAGTTGCGAACTGATTTTTTAAAACTAAATGTGATGGGTTTATTATTACTACCCTAGTGTTGTGGGTTTTTTCATAATACACAAACCGAGTTTTCCCCGAAATCATAAGTCATAACTTCAGCGATCAGGTTTTCCGACGCACCGTTATGTTTGCAATATGCAATAAAATATATTTTTAAGAAATAATATGAGTCGGAGATTGGAAAGTTTGGGTTTCTGATGTACCTAACGGACTCGGATAATTTAGCTAGTTTGTTACAGTCATATTCACGGTAAAAAAATTAAACATCTGTTATTATCTCACCAAAAGACCACCATTCAGAATCATTGGCCGTGTTTGTTGTCTAAATCTGAATAGCCAGGTACTTCCTCTTCTTCGTTTCTTTCCCCTGTCCACGTCCACTCCCTTCAGCCCAAGGATATTGAAATATAAGAGATGTGCTATCCGCAGTTTTTACTGGGTGGGACTGTGTTTCCTGACGTCGCCGATATTGTTAACCAATACTTCTGCACACCTTAAAAAAATCAACTAAACTACGCCCATTAGGTAGTAGTCCGGCAACCGACGGTTAGGTGGCCATCGTAGCATATCTCTTGCATTTTAATATCTTTCCTTTGGTTCCATGACAGTTCATCCTGCGACAATTCATCCGGCGACAGTTCATCCGGTGACAGTTCATCCTGCCGAAATTTCATCCTGCCGACAGTTCATCCTGCCGACAGTTCATCCGGCCGACAATTCATCCGGCGACAATTCATCCGGCCTGATCATTTAGAAGATTTTTTCTTCAAGTAAGTATGCAAAGAGGATATACGGCCGTACAACCAAAATCGATATACTTATATCTGAAGGCATCTTGAGTGGAAATCCGCTGTAACCTAACCTAACCTAACCTAACCTAACCTAAACTAACAAATTAGTCAATTCACCCTAAAAAGATGGTGTTAATTTCAGATAAAAAAGTTATATTATATGCAAGTAGGAATCTTTACGGTTTTTTGCTAAGCCGACTGCACGTATCAGTATGTCGTATTTTGTTATTCATGTATGCTTCTTCGGAGAGTCGAAATTATTGTTAGTAAAAATATTTTTACAGCGGATTTCCACTCAAGATGCCTTCAGATATAAGTATATCGATTTTGGTTGTACGGCCGTATATCCTCTTTGCATACTTACTTGAATGAATTGTCGCCGGAAGAATTGTCGGCAGGATGAACTTTCGGCAGGATGAACTGTCGCCGGTTGAACTGTCGCCGGATGAATTGTCGCCGGACGAATTGTCGGGACACCCTTTGCTTCAGCCTCTCAACATTCCCCAGTTGAGGATACCGCAGTCCTAATGGCTGCGAGCAGTCGGGACTCTTGTGCGATATTTTCTTTAAAAATGTACTAATAAAATCTGGTATAGGAACTCGTTGTCTTTTTAATCTCTCAACTCAAATCCGCGAAAGCCTCTTCTAAAACGTATATATTTAGTTTTGTTTATTTTTACACATTGCGGCAGTGCCTTCGGGTGAGTTTGAGATCACAATTCAAAGACGTCCACGTACTTTGAAGAATTCCTTCAGAGCACAATGCAGAGCAAGTCTAAGAGAGGCTTTATGCGACAGGATTCACTTCTCGATGGAGAAGGCTTGCCTTCCTGAAAAGACATCCTTTTCAAAGCGTCCTGCATTCAAGAGACCAGGAAGAAAGGATATCCTCGCGAGCTCCACTTGCAACCACTCCATTTCTTTCTGTTTCCGTAGTACTAAAGGCAAGAAAGAAAAACACAAAGATTTTGCACGTTGGGTGGAAGAAAAAAATCGTAGAATCAGAATTGCTGTTGGATAGCTCTACCGACACGGTTCAGGTACTTTAAGAAAAGAGAGAAAATAGAATTTATTTTTATTTTTCGGTCAACAAATATTTCTTTTTTTAGCTCTACTCGCCTATTTTGATTTATTTATTTAATATCCACGGTATAAATATACCATCTACTATAATGATATATCACAGTTAAATACAAAAATAAGAGAATACATATCCGGAATTATAAAAAAGAGCAATAATAAAAAAATATATATAATAAAAAAACAAAAACTGGGCGTACTGTATAGGGCCCGCAAATACTTTAATAGTACGTAATTGCTAACCCTGTACAAACCGCAATTGCGCCCCACGGTTGAATTAGGCAGCCACCTCTGGTCTGGAGTTCCAAAATACAAGAAAAAATCGATCGACTCTGCGGAAACGGGCGGTCCGTTTGATGGATTCTCCCATCTTATCAAATGGATTACAATCTTTAGATCATTGGGAGCGGGCAAACGCGCGCCTAACACATGCACATGAAAACAGGTCGCTTCTTCGACTCATTCTTGAGTACAACAGCTCAGCTGTGGAACGATTTTCCAGCCTCTGTGTTTCCTCCTACCTACAACATGGTCTCTTCAAGACCAATATTCACTACTTCCTCTCCTCAAGAAGATCCTCCGCACAACATCTCAGATGACATAGGCCCCGAGGGAAATTATTTTACTCAGGGCCTTCTGCGTGGAGTTAATGTAAAAAAAGGTGGCATTTCGTCCTAAAATTATAACAGAAAGTAAAAAATGTATACGAGCTCTCGAACTAGAAGGATATAATAGTAATTTTAACTTTAGATACAAGTAGCATAAATTAGCTTAAACATAGATTTAAGCTAAATTTATATTGGTTGAAAAGAAAATAATATGATAGTATAGCCTTCTTGTACCTACCTCCCGTTCAATTAAATAAATCCGCCACATCTGCGAATCTGTTAATACTTCCATGTAATCTACATAGGTACAATCGAATGTATAAAATGTTCAGTCCTGGTATTGTTACATTAATACAGAATTTAGAAACGAGTTGCTCTCGTAGGTACTATATGAAATTCAGTGGGGTTAATTAAATCAATGTTGTCTATAATACCACTTACATGTAATGATCATAAATATTAAGTCAGATATAATTTCTCGATCTGAGAGTTTTGATAAATTTATTTTTTTAATGAATTAATACTATTACAACAATGGGAATAGCAAATTTAAAATTTACAAAATATTTCTACAAATGTCTTATTCAGTAAACATTGAGTAGACGAGTTAGAAAATCCTGTCTACATTGTGATCACTTTTCCTCCTTTACAACAAAAAACTAAGTCGGCTCCCTCATGGGTCGGTAAGGAGTCAATATAAACCGAGTGCAGAAAAACCCTGCACAGAAAAGTCCCACAATAGACTGTGTTGCAAACCGTTAACCTTATTTTGACGAGCTTTAAGCATTCAGTTTATATCAATTCCTTACCGACCCATTAGAGAGCCTCCTAGAATCTTAGAACAAGCTATGTTAGAGCGATATTATTTAATGTTGTAGTAAGAGGAAAACAAATAATTTCGAAGAAACTTTCTCCAATTCATATATTTTTCACAAAACGCTGTGATAAATTAACGAAAGTTATGTAATTTGTTTACCCTTTTCGATTCTGAGAAATGATAACTCAGTTTTCTCCCACGCATAGCGATTGTTTTAAAAAGTTCTCTGTCCTCCCGTTCACATTTCTACTTTGAAAAAAATACCCCTTGTTTTCGTTCTATCGATATTCACGAACCATAATTTTTATCCAAACAAAGAAAGCTGTTTTTTAACAAAATTTAACTTCTTGAGAAGCGAAAATAAACTCATAATTTTAGAAACTTTTAAAGCACTCTTCTTATGAACTCTCACGAAGAGAGCTTTTTAAGGCTAGAAAATTAAAAATACTTTTTTATCTGACATCTCACCTGTATATTGTAAAGACAGGGGTTCTATGTCGCCATCCAGTCGGGAAGTATTGTGAGGCGGTTTAAGGTTGGGGTTGTAGGAAGGGAATTATTAATGCGGGTCTTGAAGACGTCCGATTTAAATGAAGGAGGAAAAACATATGCCGGTAGTTTGTTCCACATACGAGCTGACTTGCAAAAAAACGAGTGGAAGAAACGACCCGTTCTTGTGAAGCCAAAATTAACTGTGTTCTCTTCGTGTCAGACGAGTTTCACGCACCGGTGCACCGGGGATCAATGCTGCTAGCTCATTAGAGCAGGCCCCATTAAAATACCTGTAGAATAGACTCAAAGTATACAAAGTATTAAATTTTGCTTCCATTCGGTTGAGTTGAGATATGGACTTTACTTTTGAGAAACATAATATAATTGTGAAAGGTTGAAGATTGATTTGCTAACTGGATGTTTAGAAGTCTTGCCATTTGCAGGAGGGCATGACTTTCAGGTTAGTACATCTTTTGAAGTGAACACTTCTCAAGCAACGTTGTGATTTGAAACTCGATGAAATGGAAATGAGTGACACTAATAAGAGACAAACACAAACATCTACAGAATTCAGTCTGCAAGAGAATGAGTTAGCAATAAAATATTTATTTTATTCACGGGTACTCGGTTCAATATAATACGATAAATTCACGGTCCCGCGCAAGTCCCCTTTAGTGTAGAAAGCGCCTTTTCCCATCCTAAGTAATCCAAAAAAAAAATTAAAATCCTTACCCAATGCTCAAACCACTCCAAAATGAACAGGAAAAAGAAAGCGATCTGGCGATTGTAAAGAAGAAACCGAATGTATGGAAAAAGGTGCACTGGAATTCGACGACAAAAATATGGAAAAAAACGTGAAAAAAAAAAAGTGTTTCGTAGTCTCCCCTTGTCTGCTTTAGTATTCTGATGGTTTCACTTCTATCGCGTGTGAATTGCTACTCAGATTTTTTTATATACATTTATGCAACATATGATTATAATTATTGAGGTAAAAATACGCCACGTATTAATTAATTCACTTTCATTACTTTAAGGTTAGAATGCCCTTGTATTTACGGGCTAATCATATTTAATGGTATTTACTTTAAACTGCAAAACGAGCCGAGAATGACTAGAGTAATTGAATCTAGTTAAAACTATCGTTTAAGTATTTAGGTACTGTTTTATATTCGCTCTAGTAGGTTGATAGTTGTTGCAATTTAATTTTGTAATGCATTTATTTGGTAGTTTATTATGCGCTTGAATGGGCGCGGATATCCGATATCGAAAGAATCCGAGCGGACCAACTCCTTTCCTTGCCAACGCTTGAGTTGACTCGACTTGACTACGCCAGCGCTCGACCCGATGCACTGTGGATCAGACTGTGAAGTAAGTACCACGAGAAATCATCTACAATATATTTAGGAATATTGAAAATGTTTTTAAAAGTAGTTTTTTAAAACAAAATACTATTGTAGAGTACCTATATGAAAAGTATCCAAAATAATATAGCCTCATATTTATTACGTTTAAATTTTTTTTTATTTATTTATCTATATAAGGTATGTTTACATTATGTTTTTCGACGATAGGATATACCTGTATCGAGACAGGTATATATAGCAGTAAAAGCTAATTATTATTATAAACAAGAAAACAATCGCACACATTACATATATGTATACATGCACACATTACGTGGATAGATCTTTGATAGTTATTTTCTTCATAATGTCTACAACAAAAATAATATCCGCAACATAAAACACACTAGGTACATTAAAAAAGTTGTTAAGCCCAACCTTGTAAGGCAAGCAAGTCCTTTGGAATTTATTTTTAAATATTTTGTTTTAATTTTTTTATTAGTATAACGATCTTTTAAAATAACTTTTGAAGGTTGTTCCCATAAAAAAGGCGTTTTTGTTTATCCGAGACACTATAAGCCTACAAACCAGTTCTTCGAACATTTATTTCTATTTAAAAAGATAGCTGCCAAAAATTTGGAGAAAAAATTGTCCAAGATAATATTGTTTGAAATATGAGATTGAAAAAAATGACTTAAAAATATGAGGTCCTAGTGGCCTAATTCGATAAGGCGTTCGTCCCGGTAAGACTAGAGATCCTGAGTTCGAGTCCCAATTGCGACCTTTAACTAATTTTTTTTTCCGTGTCTTTTGAATTGAAAACTTCCTTAGTATCGTTGCGATTTGATCAGTGAAACGGAAACGAGCGATACTAAAAAGAGACAAACAAACACATCTATATGATTTAGCCTACGAGAGAATGAGATAAACTAATCAGTGTCCTCTTTGTGCGGTGCTTCTTAGCCTATCGGCCTTCTCTTTATAAATAAATCAAAAAATTATCGATTCCTGATACTCTGCATTCGTCTCATTTTTTTGAAGTTTACTTTCACTTATACCGCGTATGAACTGCACACGTGATTATTTTTTATCTTTTTCTTCAATGCTATGTTTGTTTTTATTTTAACTATATTTGAAAATAACTTAGCTATGTAAATTATCTTATCATGTGTTTATTATCAAAAAGCATGATTTGCTATGACTAATAACGTTATTTGTGTTAATTAGCAAAAAGCACGATTAGAAGAATTAAAATTAAATTGTGTGAAAGTGTAAAGTTGTAAATAGTGTGAAATATCTACAAAAATTCTGTTAGTGCCAACAATATACGTAGGGACCTATCGTGCGAAATTTCGTTTATGTTTTCAGTTTGTGTTTGAAAAATAATATTAGGTTCACTGTGCGGCACGCGACAGGACGAAGATTGGACGTTTTGGTGTTTGTTTAGTCGTTAGGTAGGGGACGCTTCCGAAAACACAGGAAAACAACGCTTTCCTTCTTTTGTCAAAGAATTCTCGAGCTTTGTGTTTACACGGATTGCAATGGCGCCCTGGGCGATGGCGTGCCTTCTACAAACACCTGCGACCTAATACATGTATTAAATAAGTGTATTATCAAAATTTTACTTGTTCTTTTTGTCCAGATTTTAGTTATATGAAATTTATATTTCTTTACGTGACTAAATGTATCCATCTATATATCTCTTTGACATGAATTATACTGTAGGAAATATGTTATATAAAGCAGCGTAGAACTGTGAGTTTTCGCATCAGAAATCAGCACAGTTTTATTAGGAAGTTTTCTGGTCGAGGCAATGGCAGAATGCTGTGCTAAACTTCTCCCGCTTGGCGGCGCTGGTGTAGTTGTAGACCTGTCATCACCTGTCATTGATAATTAATATTGCTTTGTATCTGGCTTGCGTGAGCATTTTGGAAGTAATATTAAAAAATGCTGGTTAAATACGGTAGCTGGACTGTGAAGGAGTTAAAAAAAGAATTAAAGAATAGAAAGGCAAAATGTGTTGGCAAGAAAGAAGTTCTAATCGATATTTAAGCTAAGTGGTTGGAACATAACCTCATTCTTGTACTTCTAAAACACATTAATTGTGTATTATTTGTAATAATTATAGGTAATTTAGCTAACGTTGCTTAATAATGTACCCAATAATCATAATTATTAATTCCAGATTGGCTGCCTATGACTGGAATAATAACTTTATGGAAATAAATGATTTTGAGTATGAAAGTGAGATAGTGGGTATATGTTGGCCCCCAGATGAATCATTTTACAGCATACAGGATTCGCCTGTATTGCCACAAATAGATATAGTTTTATAGTTCATATAAACCAAAACTTTCTTCAAGTTTACAAAGGGCAGGAAGGAATAACAATGTATGCGGCAGTTCACAGGAAAGGATACAATATGATGAAGGAATATTTTTGGTAGCTTTAGTTGTTTCTATTAAGGAAAAAAATTGTTTGGTGCATTGTTATGAATGTCAGAATTCACAAAAATAATCGCTTCGAACCTACAGAAAACAGACAAAAATTTACGAAACAAACTTTTGAGAGGTCTCTTTTCGTATTTAGGTCTACATTTACACTAGCGCCAACTGGTGTCGATTTGTGAACTACTCAAAATATCCTGCCATTTTTTTCATCACACTTCATTTCCATCATGAGCAATGAAGCTTTAAAAATAACTTATTATTAAATTAATTAGACAAAGCGTCACGTTGGTCGAATAAATACGTATTTTTGTTAAGATATAAAGGGGAAAAACAATCAATTTTAAAAGAGATGAAAGGAAAAAATGAAGAACGGTAAATTATTGAATTTATAATATGTATTTGTTAATCAATAATAATATTTGACTGATTTTTATTTAGCGCCGTTTTTAGTAATGAAGCAGGTCCGTTGCACTATTTAGTAATATATAAAGAGTCGTCATGTACCTACCCTACATTGTTAAGATTTGTCGAGGTCCCTTCTATGACTCGTTCTTCATTTCAGCTACGGAATGATTTGACGGTGTCTGTGTTTCCTCCTACTCACGAGATGGGTCTCTTCAAGACCATTTTTCACTCCTCCAAAAGACCTCCCATAAAATATCCCCAAAGATGATGTAGACCCTGGGAAAATTATTTTCCTAAGGGCTTCCTCCTATGTGGAGCTAATATATAATTTAAAAAGTAATATTTACCTGTAAAACCAATTCGTTCCATTCTTTAATCCAATGCGATTTCTTCTCAGAAAAAAAGTAACTATCTAATTATTTCACAAATTTTGCTTATGTACCTTGGAGAGAGCTAAGCTAAGCATATGAATATCATATAACCACCATTAGATTTTTTACTAGCATCTCATATTTTGAGTACTTTACCAGAGTCCCTTACGAGATGACGATAATCTCCAACCATAAAAAAAATTTACCATCTTTACCTACCAAAAAAATATATACCGTCCTTACGTAGTTCCGCGACTTTTCATACTGCGATGAAGTATTTTCCGAAAAAATATCCCCGACAAAAGATCCTAACCTAACCTAACTTAACATAATCTAACCTAACCCAACAAATACTAATTTAACCTAACCTAACCCAACAAACCCTTCGGCTCCAATTTTAAAATTTTAACCTAATCTAACCTTACCTAACCAAACCTAACCTAACCTTACCTCACCTTATCTAACCTAACCTAACCTAACCCAACCAAACCTTTCAACGCCAATATTTAAAATTTTAAAATTAAATCATAAATATAAGTTTCTTGTCTGTCTCCTTCCTTGGCGGGGGATGTTTTGTTCGTAAGATATTTTGTCTTTGGGACATTATGTCAAAGGATATTTTGTCGGAGGATATTTTGTCGGAGATATTTTGTCGGAGATATTTTGTCGCGGGATGAAAACGCGCGGTACCTCTTTACGTACCTACAGCAATTACAATTCCTATGAAACCACCTCCCGTAGGTAAGTACTCAAGTACTCTGCAATTTTTACTTTCTTTGTTCCCAGTTTGATGCCTGACGCTCTTTTTATATTTGGTTTGCTTTGATTTAAATTTATATCTTTCTCTTTTTTCTTTAATGCCATTACTTTTCAAGATTTTTTAAATTTTTCAAAGTAATACTGAAGTACTTACATTATAGATACACGTGCCATAGCAATATCAATACGTCATTGTCTTCGTTTATTGATATTATTATAACATAAACGTTCTAATATTCCGCTTTAAACTGGCGAATGAGAATAGAAATGGCTTTGTTTATTTCATGATCCTAACAACCGCACGTCGTATTGAAATCCCAGTTTTGCTGGGTAAATAGTACAAACCGAAGCAAATATACGAGACAAATCTGATAAGGATTCCAGAAAGAAAATATCAGTCTTCAACGATAATCATGTACTTAGAATGTATAAGTTTCGGAAGGTTAGCCTTACAAATTTTTTACATGTTTGAACCGAAGCACTGGTAGATAAATGTATTTTTGAAAAGTATATAAAATTCGGTGTACATTTTTTTAATGTTAGCTCCACATTATTCTTCAATAATTATTTATCTCTACAGAAAGTTACCGAAAGTTTCTCTACTTAAGGCAGGCTTCCCGCATTTCTACCGATTTATTACATAATTTTCTTAAACACTTATTTTTAAAGCTCTTAAAAAATAAATGTTATTCTTGAAGTTAATATTTTTACATTCCCCACGCCGAAACGGCAATTATATGTAATTCCCTCGATAGAAAAAATCGCAAAGTGTGCTACGAAAATAATTATAACGTTTAACCTTTTTTTTCAGTTATTTTACAAGTTATAAGAAAAATTCACAGTGTTTCTTTAAATGTTATTTTAGACATTCACCACAAGATTTTTGCTCCATTTTAAACTAGTCGTGTTTTATTTAACATCTTCACAATTTTCGTTTAAACATTATCGTTTTTTTTTTAATATTAGCGCGCTCCCTCTTATTACATGGTATACACAGGCCTCTCCCTCCTCTTCTTACCGGGCCTTAAGCCGTCATCGATCCAATATTTAAAATTCAGAAACTAATAATAATTATAAAGATTATTCTAAAACTACCAATCACAAGCAACAACTTTTGGCCAAAGAAATTTTGGATTTGATGGGGCGGAGGAAAAATTTCACCGCCCCCTTGTACTGGTACTTCAACCAGAGGCGGCTCTAGGGCTCCAGGTATGGGAGGTCATTTGAAAAAAAATTGTGAAATTACCTTTTTTTGATATTGTGAAAAATGACGACATATTATTATCTATATCAATTTGAAGATAGGTAGGGTTATGAATCCGCAACTCAAATTACATAGGTATTATTTATAAATTGCAAAATCACTAAATAATTCATGTACTTGCTGGCACATCATTTTAAAGAGGGCACTTTTCAATATAGTTATGCACACCGATAGTATGTACCTACCTATGTATCTAAAATTTAAAAACAATTAGGTAGGTAGATTAGAAAAAATAGAAACCGGTAATATAAAAAAATTAAAAACAAAAATTGACTTTGAAACACACGTCTGCAGTCCCCTTTTACCCCTAAAATGCCCAAAGATATTGGGTGAGAAAAGACATTTATCAATTTTATTTAAATTTAGACTTGCGTTTCAATTTGACGATGTTTTTTTTTGTGCATTTTTCAGCTACCTAACAAAAACAGATTTATTATTAAATTATATTAGATATTTTTTATCTATCTAATACACCACTACACAAGCAAAGGCCCCTTTCAAATGATTTACCTGTAACTAGATAATTAAATGTATATCATCTGCTGCCACTTAGATTAGGAACCTAAAAAACGAACATTGTTTTAAAAGCTGTTTTCTATGTCCGTTGAAAAGTGATCATAATATAATAATTAATAATCTTTGAAAAGATCTACTTCTCGATGTGCCGCCAAACTAACTTTGAAACGTCGCCGATAACAACGAAAAATTATTATTATTCCAAATCTTTCCCGAACTGTCCAAATCCAAATACAATGGACGAAGCATGCGTGCAAAATGCAAACCGACCTATGTTGTATCGCCATCTCTTTCAACAACGCATAAGAGACGTAATGCTGTCTCCCTTCCACGACATTCGGTCATGTCCAAAACGTCGCTAGGGTTTCTATGGTACCTATACGCGGGAATTTTTACTCCAGGATAAAAACATAGTGCCATCGCGTTTATTGTATGGCGCGCATAGAGACAGAAGATGTCCTTCGCGGGGGCAAGTCAAAAATTGACCCAGGATCTAAATATTGTGAGAATTGGAGCTTCCATTTGACACGATAGATGTCACTGCTCGTCATTCGGCGAGTCGTCGCCGCTAACTGCTACTATTTGGCTGTTCATTTCAAGTAAAGAATTTATTCCGTAAAAAAATATTATTATTATGTCTTATAATTTTGGGGGGTCAAACACCCATTGTCCTAAGGGGAGAGCCGCCACTGACTTCAACCACAGATTTTCAAGTGCCTGGAAGGGACGGGGGGGGGGGGGGGGGAACATGGACATACATTTATTTTATTATCACCTCATTTTTTTACACTAATCCAATTCTAGTGTGCAGCCAGAATAAAGAAAAACTGAAGTTTTAAATCGCCACTTACAGATTTAATTTAAACGAGATTTTTTTTTTTTAAATTTAAACCAGAAAGATTCTTGTGACTTCAAGTGTAGTTTTAATTTGCCGCATACAGATTTAACTTAAACCTATTTTTGGTTCAGAAATTTAAATTAAGTTTTGGATTCATCTGCCGACACATTTCGAAGGAAAACATTCTCTTATTCGAAGTGCAGATATAAAATTGTAGTTGCAAACTATTTATGTGCTGCCAGAATTAAAGAAAAACCAGTTTATGTTCTGAATATAGTTTTAAATCACCACTAACCGATTTAATTTAAACAAGAATTTTTTTTTTATATTTAAACCGAAAGATTTTTTTGTTCTGAATATAACAATACATTAAATAATAATTTGCAGATTTATCATGTACTGAGTGAAGCGTTACATTTGAGTTGCATACCAAATGCTGCAAAATTCTGAGAAATTGACTGTTTCGTATGTAACTAATTTGGGGGACGCAGAATCAATCTTAAGCTAAAACCTGCCTTGTGTTGTCAACTCAGTGAAAAATTCGAGATGCGAAATCCTATTACATGGATACCATTCTCGATTTCCGAGAGCAGTTATAAATTTGTCCCTCCCTTCTATAATCATTACTTATTATGAGACGAAACCGAAGAATCCTTTTTCATTAAATGAATGTATAATATTGTCATCTTGATCACTGTAGGCTGTAGCGACTGGCAACACCATCTGTAGTGAATTGCAAGAATTTTCCGTTGGTATATTGTTTTGCGCTTGGATTGTTTATGACAAATATTCAGTGAGAATAATTGGATGTCCGTGGGCGTTATTTTGACAATTCTAAGAAAGTTTTCTTTTCGGATCTAGTCCGGCTACCGGTCCGAGTTCTTGTGCGGATGCGGGTTCTACTGGGTTCGAGTCCTTGGCCGGACCCGTGCCCCGATCGACTGGTTGGCCATCCCTGCTACACATAATCAATTGAAAGTTTGTCGGATTTTTTTCTTCTTTCTTCCCATCTACTTTCATAACATTCATATTATCGTTAAAGATATTTTTATTACTTGCAGTATCCTCAGTATCATAACTCTGTGCAATAAAGTCGATACAAACTCGGAGAGGTTTCTATCAGAAATAAATAAATTTGCATATCCGATGTTATGGATAAAGAAAAGGGAAAATATTATTTGTTCAAATTCTAAATAAGATGCATTATTATTTGTATCGTGGATTTTAAAGTAGAAATCGGAATATATTAAATATTAATGGAGCTTTCTTTTTTATGTTTTGTTATAAAAAATATTTTCATTTGTTTTGCGATAGTACTATAGCTCCGCTGTAGAAAACTTATTTATTTATTTATTTCAATTACGGAGGCGGGTATGGGTACCGCATTTCCGGGAACCATTTATAGGATAACCAACACTCCTGACGTAAGTCACCCCAAGTGGTTTGCTACGTTTGGTGAACTAGAAGAGGTGCCCGGGTTCATGGGGTGGGGTTTGTTTAGTTTTTGGCACCAGAATCGTTTGCGCACCTTCTGCGTGGCATGCCGGATCGGAAGAGACTGGTTGGGTTATTTGACCGGACTCTCTGAACCCATCGCCTTGCAAGGATAAAATCATACGTTCGTCATTCTTGGAAATACCGACTTCCTGATTCCTCATACCTTTTCCTTCCCATAACTTCCTCTTCTTAATTTCATTAAAAATAACCTTCACACAGCATCCCCAAAGATTACGTAGGCCTTTAGGATTTTTTTCCCTTAGCGCCTCTAAGAGCTGATGCAATGTTATTCTCCATAAAACAGTTAATCAATTAATTTATTACAGAGATTAAAAGATTATTTGTGTGAAGGTACATATTTTTTTCTAAATGGTTTAGATTAATTATCTAATAAATTGGTTGGTATAGGTTATGAATGGTAGGCTGTTTATTTAAGAATCATTTTTCACAGCTGTATTATTATTACCCATTATTTTAAACAATGATTGCCGTTATTCAAATAAAACAACAAAAAAATATAAAAATAATCAATCAAATTTCAGAATGACAACCTTAATAATTTTAAAATATCTTTTGGTTTTACTGTACCAGCGCAGATCCAAAAACACTCCACACAGTATTATTTTTAAATCGCCAACATAATTTTTGAATTTGAAATTCTAACTCGAACAGGATTTGTCTTATTGGAATTAATTCACGAAGCGTAACGGAATCGGCAAACTGAATCCGGATCCGCGTACATTTCCCACAAAATAATAAAGCGACTCAAATGGCACCCTAAATCCTAATGTTTTTTTTTACTAAAAACCACGTTTATCCGTTCTCTTTTTAGTGAAAACGGTGACGTTTGGAGGATTTTGCTTTTAGATTAGGAGTTTTTTGTCGCAAAAATATTTCTTCGCTTATGAAAATTGCTCTTACATTAAAACGAACGTTATTTTTTATCAAGTGAAAATTGGGATATTAAAAGAGAGCGCTTTCGCCTGCCATCAAATTTTATTTGATTCGGTACCTTTAATCCGGCGGGTCGTCGGTTCGATTTCCGCCTTCTATGTACTTATATTTAGATGAGTTATTGATCAGATGATTGATAGTTAATAAATATGATGATTGATAATATACGGCCTCCATGGTCGAATGATAAGGCGTTCGACTATGAAACCGGAGGTCACGGGATCTAATCCCGGAGTGCGACAATAAAAAAATTATTAATTAATTTGCGTTGTTTCAAAGTGAATTCATTTAAAATAATTTATATTATATTTGCGGCAAATTCCAGAATAGAAGAAACTCTCAGTATCGCCCGGAAAAAATACCACTAGTCAGAATTGAGAGGTTGCTTGAAATTGCTAAAGTCCTGTTTGTTAACCAGATCGCCATCAGTCCTCCATCACGATACAAGCAACATTTTCCGCTTACTGTGGTGGGAATAGGAGATTTTCAAATATTGCTGGGTTATTCGTAACCCGGAAATGTTTGCCTTTAAAAAAAAGTAATAAATAAAGTAAATAGTCCCACCGCATCAAGATGGTTGGAATCAGTTGAGTCTCTTAGACGGCAGGTATTCACAAATAAAAAAATCAAAAACGATTAATTTATTGTTTGATTGATATTAACAAATCAATCCTCTGATTGGTTATATGTATAAATTGATTCTTAATATGATTAAGTGGTATAGGATTGATTTAAAATATGATTGATTTATTAGATGGTTGATTGATATTATGATTGATTTTTCAAATGCTTTATTCATAGATAGTATAAGATGATTGCATGATAATATGGTTGATTGATACTATTACTAAACACTATTATGATTCACTGATAATACGGTTGATTGGTAATGTTTTTGATTGATAAGATGATTGATTGATCATTTAAAACCAAATATTGCTGTTAAGAGTCACGTCTGGCGTTCTTAATATAATGTAAGCATTTATCCATTGCAGTCTTAGAAACCAAGTAGGTATTCTTAGACAAGCCTACCCTACCCAAGCTATTAAAATGTTATTTCTCTCGTGATTTGAAAAGAAAACATAAGCTTTATGAGAACCCATTGAAGTTCTTAGTAAGAAGTATTAATTTATATCAACTAGGGATTGGACATACAACATGTTTTATAATTTCAAAACCCTGCTTATAATACCTTAACTTCCCGCTCCAACTGAAAAGATAATTCTAAATAGTTTAGTTTTCTTCTTCAAACTTTGCAAGTACACTTTGTGGCGCCATTATTGATTTTAATGAAAACAAGTAACTTTGTAAACACCACTATATAATTAATATTATCATAAATATACGTATATAAAAATAATAATATTCATCGTATATCCTGACGAAGAAAACGTAATTTTTTGAAACATGTTGATAGTTTTAATTATGTAGTGGTGCTTACAAAGTTATTTATTTTCATTAAAAAGTTTGTTTTGCATTTACAAATGGAAGAGTATCCCAACTCGGTGTTCTCAATACTAAAGTAGTAATGTAAAATATAGGTATATTGTATACCTGGAGCACGTAGGATGTAGGATGTAGGTGTACTTCAAAGTCATGCTTTATTTCAATTCTAAGCGTACGAGGAATAATCTGCGGGAAGTCTCTTTGACTCGGTGATGAAAAATATTTTAAACATTGTTGAAATATGAAGCACAAATATGATATCCTAATTCAATGAAAACTGGAAAATTCAATATCGTTTCGGTGGAGTGAATGATTAGCTATGTGATCATTTCTCAAATCTGGACATTTTTTAATAGATTTCTTCATTATATGCCATGAAAGTTTGTAAGGCTCTTATTTCTACCCGAAATCATTGGCATCCTTTTTGTGGGTTTTTCCATTGCTTAAATTAACATATAGTATATTTTTTTGCACTTCTTTATAGAACGGAAATGCTCTCAGTATCGCCCCAATAAGTAGGTACCGCTTTCACAATTCGAAACGCAACTTAAAATAGCTTTAGTTATGTTTAGTGGTGATATGTGATTAATCTGGTACTTCCCAATATTTTAGTCTTTTTGCCCCATTTCCCCTCTTTCCCCTTTTCCCCTTTATGCCATTTTTCCCCTTTTTCCCTTTTTCCCCTTTTACCCCTATTTCCCCTTTTCCCCATTTTCCACTTTTTCCCCTTTTCCTCTCTTTCCCCTTTATGCCCTTTATGCTCTTTTCCCCCTTTTTTCCCTTTTTGCCCTTTTCCCCCTCTTTCCCCTTTTTCCCGTTTATGCCCTTTTTCCCCCTTTTCCCCTTTTTTCTTTTCCCCTTTTTGCTTCTTTTGCCCCTTTTCCCCTCTTTCCCCTTTTCCCCTTTATGCCCTTTTTCCCCCTTTTCCCCTTTTTCCCTTTTCCCCTTTTTGCTCTTTTTGCCCCTTTTCCCCTCTTTCCCCTTTTTCCCCTTTATGCCCTTATTCCCCTTTTTCCTCTTTTTGCCTTTTTTGACCTTCTTCCCCCGTTTCCTTCATCCACACAACATCCCCTAAAAAGAATACTATAGTCCCGAAGCTTCCAATCAGTTAAAACTCAGTGGTCAAATTTTCCCCAGATTTATTTTAACGTTTTCCATCTGGCGAATCTGCATACACAACGATTTTCTCTACAATCCAAAATTTTTGGTACTTTTTTAGTATGTTCTAATCTCCCGGTACTGACCTTGGTAACTTGTCTCTTCCGCTCTGGCCGCACCTTTTCCCATACCCCTAAAAGTTTGCGGGAGATAAACCTCCAGAAAACTAGCCGTTGCTTCGGATATTTTCTCTGGGGCGGATTACGCGCTAGTATGGGAAATCAGGGAGTAGAACATATCAATGATCAATATAGAACAACACCTTTTGATAAAATCCTAGGTTTATAGTTTTTCATAAAAAAATATATGATTACTTGTTCTGTGAAGTCTGATTGTGATTTCATTTCAAGAACCCTTAATTGTATGGTGCTTCTTAGAAAAACAATTTCATTATTGAACGAATTTCCTCTGGAAGAGATAATTTCTAAGAGAAATGGGTTTTTTTATTTATCTTTCTGTGCTTCAAAATCGAGTTCAGGTGAAGATCCGGCTGTAGGGTGAAGGTTGCTCTGATGATCTCCAACCTCCTTTTTTTATATGAATACCGCACGAGAGACCCAACTGCTCCCGTCTGAAGCCAGTGAGACTATGGCATCCCCAATTGAGGTATGTTGTGAGGTTCATTATGAATGGTTCTCTTAACCCAGGACGATGCTGAGAGTATCTTCTACTCTGGAATGTGCCGCAAATATTCCATATATTAATTTAAACAATCAAATTGCGAGAAAACAAACAAATCAAATAACATTTACTTGCGTACACCGGCATTTCAACCCGCGACCTCCGGTTCGCTAGTCGTAAACCATGCCCCTCGACCACGGAGGCCGTCAAAATAGGCTAGATTAGTTATTGTTAGATTAACTGACGATAGATTAGGTGATATTAGATTAGGGGATGTTCGATTAGGTGATGATAGTTTAGATTTTAGATGATGTTAAATTTTGAAATGTTAAATTAGGCGATTTTCGACTAGATTATGATATTTTAGGTTATGTTAGATTAGGTGATAATAGTTCAGGCGATGTTAGATTTAGTGATGTTAGATTGGGTGACGTAAGATAAGTTGATGTTAGATTTAGTGTTGTTAGATTGGGTGATGTTAGTTTAGGTGATGGTAGTTTAGATGATAATAGTTTTTGAAATGTTAAATTAGGTGATGTTAGATTTAGTAATGTTAGATTAGGCGACGTTAGATTAGTTGATAATAGTTTAGATGATGTGAGATTTTAAAATATTAAATAAATTGATGTTAGATTTAGTGATGTAAAATTTTATAAGATAATTTTTGTTGTTGTAAGATTTGGTGTAATTGTGATTTGGTGATCGTATGTTTAAGATAGACTAGATCATCTTTTGGGTGTACCTTATAACAAATGTACTTGGCTTTTAATTACCCAGAAGAAATCAATAACACTGCTGTACCAACATATATTTATCAGTAAGTCGTTCACGCGAGGTTACATCGATCAGTTACAAAATAGTATTATTCAATACTGTTACTAAAGTAGTAAACCTAAGAAGTAAGCCTCCCTAAAAAATCAAAGGTAGGTACGAGTATTATGCCAATCTATGATATTGATCCGAATAATACTGGCGGTAGTAAAACAACACTGCGAACATCAGTCAAATAGGGTTTTATTTCAGTAGTTCACAGGCGTGCTACCTTCCCACATAATGTGAAATGATCCCCCACGTTGCTTGGCTTAACAAAGTGGCTTACGCCAAATACAAAAGTTGCGGGTTGCGCCATTAGGGCAACAGATATAGCTCAGACAAAGGACAAAATACGACTTCGAAACTCTATTTGTCGACTTTTTATTTTACTTTCTTTGTTATAAGAATGTTACTTTGTGATGTTCCTCGGAGTATAAACACTCAACAACACTGTTGTGATTTAGAAATATTTTTTTATTGTTTCTGATTCTCATGACAAAGGATTTTCTTCTCTTTTTAGAAATTAGTATTATTTGTATTATTAGTATTATTTGTGTGACTTTCATAACCATTGGGAATTCTACATATGATGTTTCGTGGTTTTACTAATAACAAAACTGTGAGTTTTACTGTTTATACCGTAAACACCATCGCGGGGGTAATTTTAAGTTACATAATCACCCCTAAGTAGGGCATTTAAGTAATTATTGGCGTGTAAAATCCTTTGGGTGAAATTTCACTAAATTGCGCTTCATGTAAAAGATTTTTTTTTAAATACTAGTGGTTCTTTAACTAAGTGATGCTTGAATTGGCGTACTTGCATAAGTATATCCGTAACATAAACGTAAAAGCTTCGATTTTAAACCCAGAAATACGAATAAATCATACCCCATTGAATTGCGAATAAATTGTATTTTTTTTATATTAACCTAAAGCATTTTATATCAACTTCCGTTTGCAGTGAAAACTAGGTCGTCATCGTTCTTTTAACGCTTTTTTATCATGTGACAACCAATTCCACACATTTCCTTCCGTCTCATAATAAAATAAAACGATATGTTCTTCCACTTTTTTAAATTTTTTTTTTGTTACATGAATACCGCACAAGAGTCCCAACTGCCACTGAGACTATGGCATCCCCAATCGGGGTATGTTGTGAGGCTGAGGGTAGGGGGGGGGAAGGAGATAGGGAAGAGGAAGGTGGGGAAGTACCTGGCTATTCAAATCTGGTAGTATCTTCCACTCTGGAACGTGCCGCAAATATACTATATATTATTTTTAATGAATTAATTGTGAAATAAAACAAATTAATCAAATAAAATTTATTTGCCAACCAAGTATATCGGTTGTACCCAGTATTCACCTCAAATGTATTCCTTGGTAAAATTTGTTATTATTTGTTACTAGCTTGGGTACCCGGCATCGCTCAGGGAGTTGGTATCAAATTGAACTGACGTTCGAATCGACGACGAATCTTGCTTTATACCAATGGGTAGCCCCACCGCCCCCACCCAAACAAAAATTAATGGTCCGCAATGTTCCAGAACATTTTACAACATTCGAGAGTGTTCTGGAATGTTCCACTATCATCTGGGATGTTCCGAGATGTTCCTAAACGTTCCAGACTATTCCCTAACATTCCACAATATTCCAGAATATTCCTAATGTTCTAAAATATTGTGGAATGCTCTCGAATACTCTCGAATGTTCTGGACTGATCTAGAAATTTCTAGAGGGTGAAACTTCCAGACCTTGCAAATTCAATAGCACGTCTTTCAGGTAAAAATGGGAACCTTCTTCGTGTATGGGGGATAGAGGGCTACCACACCATATAACTCCCTTGATCGTACTGGGACTCGTTTCTGAGTTGTATCGGCACGCACGTTGTAATACACTTTATTTTTTTTAATATATTGATTACGTTATCATAAATACAAATTTCAGTTCTTTTGGTGAATTATTATTATATTTTTTAGATTTAAGTATCATTTCCAAAAGTAGTATTTTTCAAGAACTCAGACGATTCCATGGCTTGTCTCGTGTCTGCGCCAGTTAATTTATAAATTTGTAAACTAACAATATTGATTTACATTTATTTTCATAATAAAACTGTTTTACAATGACATTGTTGAGCCTCATTAATCCATAAGTTTCTCTGGAAAAATATGTGTGCAAAAAGTGTTTACCTATTGGAATACTAAACGTTTTTAATCCATGTACCTACATAAATGCTCTACCAATTGAGATAATCCTCCTACTCTAATTTCGCCAAATGTTCAGATTAATATTTATCCGTATGATAATCGTTGGGCATATTTTTCATTGTTAATGATTATTAACATCATTACATTTTAAGTACGGAACACTTCAAGTGTTAATCTTTCGTTGGAAAACTTCATGAATTTATTTATAAATTCTGTTTATTTGGCGATATTTAATACTTTATTTTGAAACCCAAATCTTTAAAATATGACATTTTAACATATAATTATTTAATTAAATGAAGACAACATTAGTGACACTCAATCGAAAATCTGAAAACAGAAAAATCAGAAACAGTCACATCTAGGACATTCTGGGTTCATATTTCAGATGTGACCTTAAAGTTTCTGATTTTTCTGTTTTCTGTTTTCAGATTTTTGATTGAGTTTTGCCAATATTGTGTTCATTTAATTAATATTACAATTTGCGGCTTTAATCGTATAGTTAAAAATAAATATTCATCTTAAACTTGCAGAAAAGTCAATGGATGTCACATATTAAAAATAAAAATGGATAAAAATTTATCCAATACAATATCTAGATAGCATTTAGTTCGGGTTTGAATCTTGCAATCATACATAAAGATAGCAGCCAATAAAAATATGTATGTAGTTCTTAGTTGAAATATGACCGAATCGGATAGGGACACGTTGGCTCAGTTGGTAGAGTTGCTCCCCGGTAAGGCGAAGATCCTGAATTCGAGTCCCAGATATGAGCGTTTTTTTTTCTTCTTATTTTTCTGTTTCTGATTTTCGATAGAGTTTCGCTGATATTGTATTAATTAATTGAATCTCACAATTTGTGGTTTTACTCATTAAGTTAAAAATAAACATAAATATAACTATTTTGTTGAATCATTTGCGGTGATAAGATTTTAATGTCTAGAGGTCAGCCATTTAAAGCAATGAACGTGCAAGACGGATGATTACAGTAAAATAATATGAACTGTCTTTGGGATGTACAGTGTACAAGGATTCCCCTTTACGCTGTTCAAAATATACCTACCTCTATATATGCCGCCAGCCGCCACCAAATTCTTTTGTTTTCTGCGGAGCTGCTTCCATAAATCTGCCATTTTGAGAACATTAGTCTTCATGTTTCGCATGACCATCTACGTAAGACAGCGTCAGCAGGGATTCTTTTAAACTTTCTTCTTAAAAAACCAACCAACCGTACAAAGTCTGCATTTTCATTGATATTAAATTGTTTTATTTAATACTATCTGGGATTCCCGGCTTCGCTCAGGGAGTTGATATGAGTTTGAACGGATGTTGAACCCACTACGGATATTGCTTTAGATTTCCCTACCAGCGGGTAGCCCCACCCATACAAAAAACTCTTCGAATGGTCCACAATATTCAAGAACATTCCACAACATTCGAGAGTGTGCTGGAATGTTCCACAATGATCTGGGATGTTCCGATATGTTCCGGAATGTTCACGAACATTCCAGACTAATTCTGAATATTCCAAAACATTTCAGAATCTTTCGGGATGTCTGGAACGCTGCGGAATGTTTTGGAATGCTCTCGAATACTCACGAATGTTCTGGACTAATCTAGAAATGTCTAGAGGGTCAATCTTCCAGCCCTTATATCTTCAAAAGCACGCCCCGCAGGTAAAAACGGGAACCTTTTTCATGGGAGGGAGATAGACGGCTACCATTCCATATAACTCCCTTGATCATACCGGAACTTGTTTCTGAGTTTTAACGGGATGCACACATTCATACACTTTCTTTTATGATAAATATTGATTTCTAATCAATTTTGGATTGTCCTACGAAACTTTCGTGGAGAAATATTTTAAATGGAATTGCTCCGATTTATTTACTCACAAGGTCATTTTTTAGATCGGATATCAGGAGATTTTAGTAACCAAAGCGCAGTCCGTTTACAGAGATTGCGCTTTCGTTACTCTATAAAGCTCTACATGTTGGAATAAATTCCCACATGACACATAACATCCCGAGCGAAACTCGAACCCATCTCTTCAGGAAATTCTCTCTCTAAATAAGTATTAAAGTTGAAACTCTTTATTTCTACTTTTTGATTTCATTTTACTATATTTTTGTGTGTGCAAACTTCGTCCCCTCGTTTTAAGTTATCATTGAAAATTTTATTCCAAAATGTATGTAATCTGAATAGACATAGTTTCATTGCATCGGCCTTAAGTTGTATATTATTGCCGAAATTAAGCAGTAATGTATCTGTACTAGGGCTTTCAATCCCGGGAACCGGGATTATGTTACAATTTTTTTTCAATCCCTGTGCTGGCGTCGGTAATTTGAATGTTTATATTATTTTTATAAAAATAGGAGTTATTTCCAATGTTTTATTTTTCCAGCTCCTTTATAATAATATTTCGTATTTATCTCTGGCTGTTCTTATTTGTGAGAAGATTTTTAAAAATCAAATCCATGATCAACGCCGTATCGCGCTTTTTGTGAAGACTTATTTATATCGACTTTCTCTACATTTTCAATGTCTTATTCAATCACGGAGAAAGACATCGACTTCGACTGATTTCGACACGTCAACAACAATCGAGATATTGTAGTTTTGTTCATACTTACTTTTAATAAATAAAACCTAACGTAACTAACCCAATTTTTAGAATAAAACAATAAATAAAAAATAATTCACTACAACATTGTGCAAAAAACGACATGCTGCTGATCAAAAAAATATATTTCAACGGTTGAAATAACGTTGTGAAACCCACCAAAGTCCAGGAATTAACACAAGCGCTGCACTGGGAATATGGTATGGTTCCCGGGATCCCGGTTTTTCGAAATCCCGGAATTGATAGATCTAGTTTATTATAGCATTTCGAACAATTTTTTTGCTTAATGAGTTCGTAATTAAATGTGAGTGATTACCCTAATTATTTATCTGTGTACCTAGTTATATTTTGTTTATATCTTACTGCCTATTTACTTATTATATGAGCTTCCACAAGTAAATAAATCACCTAATATTAATTAAGTAAGCACACCTGCCACCATAATAAGTGCTATTTATTTCACAAGCTAAGCTCTTCTTCAATTTAGGGCCTAGTCACTGTAGCAAATATATCAAGACTAAGGTTTTAAATAAAGCATCACCTGTGAGTGAAGACTCCTCCAGGATATAATAATAATATACCTCGAGATCATTCTTCTCTGTCACGGATCTAAGCGAGATGTCACCGTTACAAAGAGATATAAAACACACAATTAGGAAGAACATGTTGCCGGGAAGAACAAAAGAAAGGACGAAATATGATATTAATGGTGTCGTGACAAAACGGAAACAATTTCGCAGCTTATGGACCCTAAAAGTGTGTTTTTAAAGCGAGATGATTTGATAAAGAAATATAATATTAAATATGTTAACAACGTGTACAATGTGGCCTTAGATCGGGGTATCCCATTAAGGAAACATGTAATTTTGTCAGTACTATAAAACAATTTGCTTCAATCATGATAATATATTTTTTTAAGTGAATACCACTCAAGAGATCCAACTGCTTTATGCTAACCTAAGCCAATGTCGCTACGGCATCCCCAATTTTATTGAGGTATGTTCCGATACTGTAGAGTGTGGAGTGTGAGGAGTGGAAGGCGATTGGCAAGTGGAAGGTGGGGAAGTACCTGGCAATTCACATCTAATTTCTTTAAATCAAATTCAAGCAACGCCAACGTTTTAATTGTGATGACCTTTTACTAGGGCGGTACTGAGAGCATCTGCCACTGTAGAGCGTTCCGCAAAAGTTAAATTGAACAATTTAATCAAATAAAATCTAATTCCAAACTGCGACCTCCGGATTCTTAGTCGGGGATTTTACCCCTCGACCACGGAGGCCATCAATAATGAACAGGTGACGCAATAAATAGTGAATACCCTACCCTACCTTGGGTATAGCTTTGAAAATAGAAAGCTTTTCAAATTGCATAACGCCAGAGCTTACCGTTCTTTAGTGCTTTGATATTTCAAAACAGAGTTTTTGAGAAAAAAGAGAGGTTGTCAAAATCATATGTAGCGTTCCTAAACAGCAGAACTTAAATCTAGAATAATTAAAATAAATCATTTTTTCTTCAAACTTTGCAAAATAACTTTGTGGCATTATTGATTATTTAATTAATAACAGATCACTTTGTATATATTAACATTTCCTGAAGAAGATAACATTGTTATTGAAACATGTCGATATTGTTGATTAAAAAAAGTGGTTTAAACAAAGTGATTTGTTATTAATTAAATAAATCATTTTTGTTCATATAAAGCAAATACTTTATGATGTGACATTATAACCTTAATAAATAAAACAAGGTCGGGTTAGTTACACCAATTATAACTCAAGAACGGCTGAAACAATTTTAATGATCTTTGATTGGTTGGATTGGTCTCAAATAGCGGAATAGCTATTTTGGGCGGAGACATAATAACACTTGTACACATTTTAAAATCTACAGTTATTTGAAATAATATTATTATGTAATTTTGCTGTATAAATATAACTAATGTAATAAAAAATAAGATAAAAAAATAAAATAAAGTTATTAGATCATCGGAAAAATTCACGATAAAAATATTAAGACAATTCTTTTCCTCATACAATTTATATCGAACAAATTCTCATCTTTTGAAAGAGCTGCAGGAATATTGTGATAAGTATAATATTGAGTAGTAGGTGAATTCCAAAATTCAAAAACGTCAAATGTCAATGCGTTGATTGTTTTGCTTCTGTTCTTAAACATATAATGCTGCCCCTCTTTCTTACACAAAATATCAACAATCGAAAATGGGACAAACGGTGAACGTATGTCTGAAACCCTCAAAAGGGAAAATACATTAATAATAATAAATCTCCCTCACACGTATAACAAATAAAATGAAACTCAATTCCCATAAGTTAGTGGAAAAGTAAGATAATTTCAAAAAATATAAATTTGTGTACAATGCCATCTGTGATAATGACAAAAACAATACACGGACAGTTGCGCATCGATAATTGCTTCATTGTGTAATTTTTAACTTAATAAAAAAACTGAAACGAAGTTTTCCGGGTCAGCTAGTTTAAAATAAAACAATAACTTTGTAAACACCACTGAAATATAAAAAGTTTTTGGGCTTGGTTTATATATGTAACCACCAAATAATAATATCTTACAACATGCAACAGCTGTGAAAGCATATTGAAACGCAAATATTTTAATCAATGTTCACTCCGTTCGAAAAAGCCTATGCAAATTGTGCTCAGAAAGCCATGTCAATACATATTTTTATACTCCGCCTAAAATTGTAATTCAAAAAGCACACAACATATTCCCAGCTCACATTTTACATTTTACGTATATTGTCGTCGGTAATTTTCAAATATTGTCAGAAGATACATATTTTGAATTACGTTTTAAATCACATTACCAAGAGACGTATTATTTATCTTGCGACAGCGTAGCCGAGTGTGAGCCCGATTTTGAAAAGAGGATGAAAAATGCGCCCGCGAGTTTGCTCGAATATCAACAAAGTGGATAAAGTTATATTAAATCTGCAGCCTGCAGTCTGAAAACTTTCAGGATATACAACCGGGAGTTTAATTTTTATCTCGTTATAATTCTGAATTCTTACAAGCTTATACTTTTTTCTGAAAGGCCTTTCTCGTCTGGTATTAAGACTGTCAAGAGAAATTAACAAAATCTTTTTTAACCGTTTAAGGTTTTTGCGGCCAGAGACGAAGTTTAACTAGAAAACACTTTTTTCCATTAATCTTTGTTACTAATCGGTTTTCATTATAAGTTCCAAATTATGTTTTCAATAAAATTAATCTTTTTGTATAGTTTCACTTGCGCATAATTAAAATAAAATACGTAAGTACCTTATTTTAATTTTACATTAGCTCCACACATGAGGCTCTGGGGAAAACCAAATTCCCTCAGGTTCTAGCGTAGACTTTGGGGATGTTTTGTGGTGGGTCTTTTTATGGAAAGGAAGGAGAGGAGAATAGGTTATGGGATAATTATTTGGGAAGGAATTAGTTATGAGGGGTAGGTAGGAATCTTTGGGTTTACGAGTGTCCTGAAATAACGGACGCATGAAAGAGGAGGACAAATGAGGAGGTTCTCCAACGAATCGAAGGAGGAAGGCACCTGCTCAGGACCTTGTCCGAAAGGCGTGCAAGATGGATCAGCCATGTTATACGACAAGAAGGCCTCTTGCATGCCTAATGGAGGGTATGACCTAGGGGACAATCTCCAGGGGACGCCCACGCCGAGAGTACCTGGAGGACCTGCTGGTGAACGTGCGCTGCTCATCATATGCAGAATTAAAAAGAACAGATTCAAAACAGGGAAGAATGGAAGAGAAGATTAGAGGAAATTGCTGCAAACCAATCCCAGGATTGAAATCAGAGAGAGAGAGAGAGAATCCACCCCAGTCTGCTGCAAGTCGTTGTGTCGAGAGAGTTCGGCAGGAGAGGTTAAAATGTCTCGCTGAACCAGTCTCTCCCAATCCGTCCCGCCACGCAGCAGGTGGGCAAACAAATCCAGCAAAACCTCACCAAATCTTACCCCATGAACCCGGGCTCAGGGGTGTAAGTTATCCAATAAATGGTTCCCGGGGCGGCTATGCCCATTCAATTAGGTTAAAAATTCAAATGATTTATTTTTTTCCTTTATTATACCAGCCTTAAATTTCTTACTGCAATTATCCTTTTTCAATAGGCGTTCCTGTGTAGTCTCTGTCTAGAACTCCTTTATTCTTTTCATCAAACTACGAGTACAATGAGATGAATCTAAAACAAAGATAGAATTTTGGAAGGCGAGTATTGGTACCGCCGCCCCGGAAACCATTTATCGGATAACTAACACTGCCAAAGGTCGCCCCAAGTGGTTCACTATGTTTGGTGACTTACTTAGCAGGGCTGCCCGGTTCATAGAGTGAGGTCCTTGGCAGGGGATGCATCTGCCCACCAACTGAGTGGTAGGCCGGATCGGGAGACAGTAGTTAAGAAAGACATTTTAATCCCTCCAGCAGGACTCTCTCGCAACATCCGCAGTGCGAGGGATGGATTCGTATGTTCATCACTCCCGAACATAATGGCCCCCAGATTCCTACCTACCCCTCACACCTTTTGCCTCCCAGAACTTCCTCTCCTTCCTTTCATAAAAATACCCTTTACACAGCATCCCCTAAGTTGACAGACACTTGAGGGTTTTTTTTCCTCAGGGCCACCTGTGGGGAGATAATGTTAAAAAATATACATGTGTACCGGATTAATTTACCGTTTGCACGAGTACATCTATTGAAGAATCCTTATCTGGTAATATAAAACTGATTATCATAAAAATGAAAACATTATTGAAACATATTTTGTACATTGCTAACCCTTCAGTAAAATTAAGCAGATTCATTTAGATGTAGCCACCCCAATATGTTCTAAACCACAATCTTATTTAAATAATGGAACTGCCAGCCAATAGGTCCTTTTCCGGACGAGGAGAAGTGTATTCCCGGCACTCGGGCTTTTATGTTATCCTTGAAATTACTGAAGAGTTTTTGGCGGAAAAGAGCTATGAATTATGATTTATGAATTATGATTTATGTAATCTTGTAATCCCTGGTGATATTGTATCTTATGCTGATGATACAGTAATAATTGTAAACGGAAAATCCTGGCTTGAAACTTATTTAAATGCATCAAAATGTATTGCACATGTCTCATCATGGCTAAATAGTAATAGACTCTTCCTAAACAACAATAAAACATTTTACCTACCTTTTTATAAAAACAGTAAAAACAAACCCCCCAATAACCTTAAAATTAGAATTCATAATACTAACTGTAATCAAGTAATATGCTCATCTTGCTCTGAAATTGTAAAAGTTGAAAAGATAAAATATTTGGGTATATGTATTGATACAAATTTAAATTGGCATTCACAAATAAATAATACCGTTTCTAAATTGAGATATCTTACATACATATTTTACAGACTCAAAGAAGTATTGAATATTGACAAATTGAAAATGATTTATTATTCTATGGTGCAATCTTCACTCATGTATGGAATAATAGGATGGGGTGGTGCCCTTGATACTTTTATAAAACCTTTACAAACAACTCAAAATTATATTATCAAAGTTATGTATAATAGAATTAAAACATTTTCGACAGATGCTTTATACAAAGAATCTAAACTATTCAGTCTCCGTAAACTATTTATACTGCAAACTATGAAATATATCTTTAAAAACGTAAACAAATTCGAAAAAAATGTAAACAGAATCAACATTAGAAATAATAATGTATTCTATACCCCCCAAACACACACAAAACAAATGCAAACTCACAGTAGTTTTATTGGACCTCGTACCTTCAATAGTTTACCAAAACATATTCAAGTTGCAACAAAACTTCCGCATTTCGTAAAAGAGTTAAAATTATGGCTAAACCATACAGATGTAAAAACTCTATTTATTTCACTTTATGTTTCTAAAAACTCTATTTATTTAGTTTTATATCACTTTTCTCACAAACTTTACACCTATTATTACAATGTATATCATTAATTACACTTACACTTATTTAACCGTACACTATTGTATACACTTTTTGTACAAAATGTTTTAAACAATTTTTGTTTTTGCTTTATATACCCCTGTTTGTTTTTTTCTAGGTACTAAAAAAAAAAACTTTTTTTAAATATATTACCCACGCACAGGCTGCGCCTTAGTGGGTTCCCACATTATTGTTATGATTTTCAAATATGTAAATATAAATTGTAAAATATGGGAAAAATAAAGGAATAAAAAAAAAAAAAAAAAAAAGCGTTTTCCGTTACTAAATGATAATTTCTATGGAAGCCTGTGGTAAATTTTGCGTCCTTTACATACAATATTGTATCCGAAAGTGTATAACTATTATGCACTTTTTGTTGATACGTACCGCGCAAATTAGTGCAAAACAAACTATTCTAACATATAACTATACTAGCTAACCCAGCCACGCTTTGCTGTTGCTAACGAAATACAACGCCATATACTGAATGATTACCCACCGCCATCTGTTAATTTGCGTACATATCAAATCCACGCCGCCCGCTTGCCAGGCCACTCGTCCACCACATACAGATATTCTCCTTTATATATTATATATTTCAACCAATTTACACAAAACCTTGACAAATTATATAACTAAACCTTCCCCATGACATGAATCACTCCATCTATTGGTGCAAACCGCATGAAAATCCGTTCAGTAGTTTTTGAGTTTATCGCGTACAGGCAGACAGACGCGGAGGAGGACTTTAATTTATAATGTGTAGAGATTCTCACGGCCAAAAGTGTTGTCATGATTAATATTCACAACAATCTGACCTGTTAATGGACACGGTATAGTAACCCAAAAAATTACCACGATTACTACTGTTTTGGCCTGTTGATTTATAAAAAACAAGTGAAAAATATATTCAGTTATCGCCCGGGTGAAAGTGAAAGACCACGATTCTAAATCGAGCAATTGCTTTGATTGACTTTAGCCGTGTTTGTTACCCTAGATGTAAATCCTGGTATTTCTCAAACTTTCTCTTCCCATTTCCGTCAGGGTCACAACCCCATTTTTGGATACCATAACCCTAATGACTGGCAGTTGGAAGTCTCCTTTAAAAAAAAAAAAAAATATTATTTTAAACTAGTGAGTTTACATATTCCCCTTTTGCTTCTTAATTTTCTTTTTTGCAGCTTATACCCAAACGAATCCGACCGTAATTTTCAAGGCGTCAACTTATCTTTATCCCATATATGTAAAGTATCTTGAAAAGAAACTAAAAACTCACAAATATTTTACGTTGTTAAAATATTTTTTTCAAACTAATATAATTTATGAATACCACAACATAGGCATTAGCCTAGTATGGTAGTTCAAAAAATGGCATAAAACTGTTTCGTGTAAACATTTATGAAATAATAAGAATAAAAAAATTAACGGTTACTTGTCTATAGTGAAATTCTGGCATAAATCAATATATTTGTATCTCAGGTACCACGCACTCGGGGACATCGCCACAACATATTGTTTTATCGAGCGAGTCGAACAATCCTGTTCCTGAATTGACCCGTGAACACGGTGAATGTAAAATTCGACATATTCTTCGAAATTCACGATGAGTTTGCAAAGTTTTGTTTTCTTAAAAACATGACGAAAAATATTTCAACTTTGGACTCGATTTAATCAAAAGCGAAGAAATGTTACACAGATTCATTAGTTTCCAGAATGTATTACGGATTCCGAACACCGTGTATCTATACACAAATTAAATTAAGTAAATAAATAAACATCACCTTAGAGCGAATTCTGCTTTTCTTTCCCTATCAAGGATCCACCAGATGACATTGTACAGAGGAATAGATTGGTTAATAAAATAATATTCACAATCTGTTATTTTATGGTTTGTGTTAATTTAATTAATTCACGAAAAATACTTTTTAAAAATTGTGCTTTAAAGTATTGTTTGTTTTTACATGTATAAAGGGTACTTTTATAATTCATTTAAAAAATTGTACAGTAAATACAGCTTTTAGTAATATTTTACCCGCCGAGCTAAGGATGTCTATTGATATTGTAATCCTGTAGTCATAACATGCAAATCTTCCTGAGCCAATATTGAAAAGGAATAGAATTGGTTTAGGGTATGCAAATACAATATTGGATTGAATCACTGATACAACATTGTTTTAATAATCCTTTCCGGAAAGATTTGAGTTTTTTCACGTACTCTGTTTATTTATATTCATATTGCATGTATCCGGTCGCTAACTATTAATTCGTCTTAATATTGTAAAGCATAATTTGAGAAAAGTGTTTTTTTTTATATTTAAACTAGCGCCATCTTTGAAATTCTTTTTAATTTAAACCTTAATGATGGATAGAAAATAACACTAACACTAATCCGGTACTTCATTGTCCTTCATTGTCCTCATTCAAGCATCGAAGGATCACTAGGAGAAGTGGAGCCACCAGCATAAAAAAATAGGAGCGGGGCACAGTGAATGCAACAATTTAATTATCGTCTCATAAATCTATAACTTCTTTGTTTCTTATCATAAAAATATTAAATTTCGTATGCTAATTAAAAACTTAATAACCTTTATTTTCCTCGTATTCATTTTATTTAGTGAATTGTTATTATTTTGATAATAAACAAGTCACTTCAAAAACAATTCATCCTGCGTAGGTACTGCGACAATTTCATTTTGTGATAAAAAAGAGCAGCGGGAAAATCGTTTTTTGACGCTAAAAATCTGCAGACATTTTTTAATTAACACAAAAAAAAATTGTATAATAAAATGGTGTTTTAATATCCACAGATGCAAACCCTGCGACCAGTTGAAAGTTTATCTGAACTTTGTCAAAATCTAGTTTAGTTTTCTGATTTGCTTAAATGGACCTATTATTTTAGACAAAAATACATTTTATTAAAGCTTTAAAATAATCTTTGCGTTGATATATAATAAATTAGCTTAAATGCTTTCAATTTGAAATATGAAATATTCCACATTTTGATTCAAATAAATATCCCAGCGCGAACCCTTACTTTGGCATTATTTTAAATATACAAAAAAATTAAAAAAATTCCAACGGATTCAAATTTATTGATCACTTATCTTATTAAAACCGCCATAGGTAGGTATATCTAAAATAAATACAGTTTTTCGATTTCTGAGATGATCTTGTTCCGGGCCATTCTATATTCTGCAGCATAGTGCTGTGCTGCATAGTGCCATTCCGTAGTGCGGGGCTCACGATTCTCAGCAATGAGGAAACGACAAAGGAAGATAATTTTATTCTTGTTTTTAATTTCTTTCAGATTTGAAAAGCAAGCTGACGGCAAGATGACTCATGAAAAAGTCATTGATATAGCCAGCGTGAAGGTGGAAGGATGGTCTGCCTCTCATATAACGGGTAGGTTATTATATAAATAAACTGAAATCTGCAATTCGGGAGGCGGGTATGGGTACCACTACCATGAGAACCATTCATTGGATAATCAACACCTCTACTACCCCAAGTAACTTAGCAGGGATGCCCGGTTTCATGGGGTGAGATTTGACCATGGCGGTGTACCAGCTGCATGTGTCGAATCACTTTTGGGCTTCTCCAGCAGGATTCCTTGACCCCAACGCCTTGCATCGCTGTGAGAGCGATGGATTCATATGTCATTGTTCAGGAATCTGACCCCCAGATTCACCTCTCACACCTTACTTCCAAGAACTTTATTTCCTTCCTCCTCCCTCTGCACAGTCTCCCCAAAGACGCCATAGATGTGGAAAATTATTTTACTCGAGGCCTCCTGTGTGAATTTCATTTTTAAAATTCTAGAAGTTTTATTTAATACCGAAAAGAGTTTTCGTTGCTTTAGACAGAATGTTAACTTAAACGAAAGAAATTTCACAAGAATTATAAAAAAACTTCACTTAAAGCCTCATTTAATTTTAATTGGATTGCGGTTATTTTTTTCGTTTGCTATTTAGTTAAAATACGTTTTGTTGGCTTTAACTTGGAGAAATTGTGTTAATTTCCGAGTTTGAAGAAACAATTTTTTTTTTTTTTTTGATACAATATACATATTACATTTCATAGTACAATGGCTTACCCGTGCTGAGGCTCCCATTTTATAATATAAGAAATTATACATAACACATTTAAAAAAATATATATATAGGTAATGTTGGTGAGGAAAAAACACTTAAAATTAAGATAAATTTAAACAAAAAAATTGAGGTAAAATTAAATGAAAATTGGCATTTAATATGATTTGTGCGTTTGTAAGTGTTGCGTGTTGTATATTGGTTTTGTTTGTTTCGTGTATATGTTTTATTCTTTTGTGTTTTTTGTATTTTTTTAATCCATTTCTTTATTTTGGATCTGAACTAATTTTTCTTCAATATCTTGTTCAAGTGAAAGACTGTTGAATGCTTTTATAGTGTTTTTTTTTTTTTAGTTATTTATTAAGTTAAAAGAAATACAGATTTCGCTTTGTTAACTTAAGTGTACATTTATAGGAACAAAAATAATATATATATTAATAATTATTGTTTACTACCTACGTAACATATTTTTCTTAAGTAAGAGCATTTTGGTTTTGCTCATTGATCTTGAGGGCAAACAGTTTTTTCTTAAATATATTTATTCTATTTACGGTTGTCAGGCTATCAGGAAGGAGATTATAAATGTGTACACCCTCATGGCATATGTTTCTTTTACCAAACTCTGTCTTTGCTGAATTTGTATATAATTTATTATGTTGTCTTGTGTGGTGGTCATGTACTTGTGATGTTTTCAAAAAATGAAGTATTTGTGTGTATGAAGCCATTTTGGATTATGTGAATTAATAGGCATATGTTGTATTCGTACAGTTTTCTAATTTTAAGTAAGTTAGTTTCTTGGTGTACTCTTTTGGTGGGGGTATCTGGTCTATAGTTAAAAAGTTTTTTTATAACTTTATTTTGTATTATTTGAATTTAGTTTAGATATGTGATGTTTGTGTTTCCCCATATTTCTGTGAGATAATTTAGATGGGATTGAATTAAACTAAAGTATAATCCCCTCTTTACTTGTATTGGTAGAAGATGGGCTATTCTGCCAAATACACCAATTAGTGGGATAATTTTTTCTTTTACTTTTTGTATGTGGTGTTTAAAAAATAAGCGTTTATCGATATGAAGTCCCAGGTATTTTTCACTATCTGAAATTTGTAGGTTTTTTACTTCTATTTGCAAAGGTTTATGAGACGGCGTTTTTCTTTTTTGTGAACTTAAGATCATGTAATTTGATTTTTTTGTGTTAATAGTTAATATATTTTTAATTAGCCAGTCATTTAATTTATTAAGATCCAGTTGGGCTTTTTCAAGTAAGTTTTCTAAGTTTTTACCAAAGTAAAATATAGCAGTATCATTCGTGTATAAAAACATAAAAAAAAAAAAACAAAAAAAAACAAAAAAAAATTTCCCCATTTAGGTTTAACTGACAGATATCGTTAATGTATATTTGAAACAAGAGAGGCCCTAATATGGATCATTGGGGAAACTTTAAAAAAAACTTTTAAACTTTTAAACTTCCTTGTTTACCGTCGGAGTATTTATGTTCCCGTTATCCGTTTATCTCGTTTGGTTTTTTGGTCAAAAATGTAGTTTAGTAGTGTTTTAACATATAAAATTGGCGTACATCTAGTACATCACAACTTTTATTAATTGAGAAATTTTAGCTTTCATTTACTTAAAGAAGAAAAAAGTTATTTAATTACCTTGGTTTACGTAGTTTTTATTTGATTCGTACAATGTTATACTATAACAGGAAGATATATTTCATAAAGAGTTTGTACATTATAATGAACAACACCTATTGGATGTACCTGCCTAATTAATCCAAATTATTTTGGTATTTTGCAAGAATAAATTATTCAAAGTTAAAACAATCAATAAGTTTAAACATGAAAATCAATGAAAAACGTTTTTTCTTTAGTTTAGGTAGCACAAGTTAGCTTAAAAGCTTGAATTAATAACAGTTTCATAGGGAACCGTTATTTCCAAAATAATTTTTCTTTGTGTCGCACTTAAAAATCATATTCCGCTTTAACTTGGTATTTCTTCCCATAGGCATGATGACGGACATCCTCATCTCGATGGACGACAAGTTCATCTACTTTGCCAACTGGTTCCATGGAGACGTCAGGCAGTACAACATCACTGATACCAAGCATCCCAAGCTCACCGGGCAAATCTTCCTCGGAGGAAAGCTCTTGAGTGACAAACTGAAGGTGGTCGATGACAAGGTTATTAAGGTAATTAAGTGAATGTAATATTATTTTTTGACATCTGCTCTGAGACGTTAGTCCGTATGAGATAACGGTCACCAAGCGGAAGGAAGATCTTCATCGGAAGAAAGCTCATGAATAACAAAGTGAAGTTTGTTGGTGACAAGATTATCAAGGTATTTGCGTGAATCGGACGTTATTATTGGCATTGCGTATGTACGGTTGAAATTTAAGAATCCGAATTCGAATAGATCTCTGACGCCGCGCCTTACGCAAAACCATCTTCATACTTGAATTTTGTTAAATTTTAACATGATTAATTGAAAACTAAACACTTTGTACACAACACATATTTAATCAAATTTATAACATATTTAGAAACCTATGATTTCTTCGTCAGGATAAAATAAGCAATTAACAATCAGGTCTGAATAGCCAGGTACTCCACACCTTTCCTTACTACATATTCTCCTCCTCCTCACTACCTTCAGCCTCACAACGTACCCCAATTGGGGGATGCCATTGGCTCCAAGCGGATGTGAGCAATTGGGACATAAAACATTTGAATATAAAAGCAAAATCTTAAAATCATGATTTTTATATTTTCCTCATATTTATACTTACTTGGCCTTGTTCAAATTGAAGAGTTTTATTTCATATTTACTTTTGTCACTTAATTTTTATTCATCTGCTACTGGTTTCGACATATCCTTGTCCTTAAAACTAACTATAAGAAATATACTAGTACAGCAATGATAAGATGGAATAGGTGTGAGTATGTGGAAGGGTTATTTTGGGGGAGGGGGAGAACGGTGGAAGGAGTCAATACAACAGAGAACATTGACAATATTTTTGATTACAGGGTCCTATTATTTTTTTTGTTTTGAGCAGTTTTAATTTTCCATGTACGTTTGTTACTTTAAATTTTAAATTTTCTTTTTCCTGATTCGACACATCCGTGTCATTCACTATCAAACTTAAAACTAACTTTAAGTACAGAAGAGATTAGATTTTAGGTGGGGTAGTGGGAGGGGTAATTTTAGACGAAGGGAAGAACGGTGTGAGGAGTCAACATCACATGGAAACATTGTTAAAAATGGTGATTTACAGGTGACATTATTTTGTTAACTAAATTAATTTTTGATTTATTTTTTTTGTTTATTTCTAAGGTTTCTAAAGCACAACAGATTAAATTATGTGTTAATTATATTTGAATATTTAATCTTGGTTTTTTCTTTGTTGAAGCTATGGCCTCTATCTATTAATGGATGAGCAAACTTAGAATAGTTATGATTCCACAAACAGAGTTCTAGTTTTAAAATTTCTAGTAGTCATACCTACATGTTGTGCATCACAATCATTAAATTCTAAAGTGTATATCCCGTTTTTAGTTTCAAATGTACATCTTTATAGGTACATACAAATCTAAAAATGTTTGCATGTATGTACATATGTTCGGTATGCGTTGCTATATTAAGCATAGGAAATGTTTCAAACTTTCAAAATTCCTTTGTTCCACCCTAATGAAGGTTTCTGAATTATTACAACCACATGACAAGAAATCTGAACATTTTTTTTAATCATTAGGTACATAAACTCTTACAAAAATGTGACAATTTGAAAATGACACTTTTCAAACATCGATTGTTCAATCAAAATTCAATATTCAATATTAAATTAACTAATCGAAGTACTCACTTATGGTACTAATCAAAATCGAATACTTTGGATCTCATTGAAAATTCTATTATTTTAAAAAGGTACCTATGTATGTTAGGTACCAAATTTGATTGATTTTTCTTTATAATATACAAAAATGAATGTTTTTAACATGTAAAAATAAAAATAAAAATATGGAAAAAATTGCAATTGTGGCACGCGAGCTGTTTGAAAATCTGAATGTACCGGGACTGAATATGTTGAACGCGGGAGAGGGGAGACGATCGCGGCAGGACGGCTTGCGGGAGAGTGGAGATGGAAGGCGGGGAAGGTCGAGGGGAAACGCTTGAAAGGAAGGGGACATAAGAGGGAAAAGGGAGACAGAAGGGGAACGGGACGAATGGGAAAAGACACGCAGGGAGAAATAATTTCTTTATTAGTGGCATAGCAACGCATGCCGGGAACTCGCTAGTGTGAAATCAAAATGTCTAGAAATTGCTAGATACTTATTGCCCTATAAATAACCAAAAATTGTTCAAACTTGTTTGTCGTTACATTAGTTATATGTAGTTACAAATGTATTCTTATGGTCAATATCACGAACTCAATCCGCCTGTGAAACGCTGAAATCCCTAGTTTCATATCTGCAGATATGAAACTAAGAGGATGGCTACGAATATAAAGAGCTTCTATTATTCTGTTCTTACGTTTAATAATGTAACACGTCATAAACATACTTATGCTTTAATATAACACATGATCAATCTTTTATTTTGTACTTACGCTTAATAATGTAATACATGATAAATGTACGTTTGCTTTAATGTTACACATGATAAATCTATTATTTGATACTTAGGTATGCTTAATAATGCAATACGTGATAAATGCATCTTAAAAAGTAACTATAAAAAATTAAAGTAAAATATTTTGAGTACCGTATTCCAAACAATAGCGAACTTATTATTTGTTCCCATCCAACCAGATTTACAATAACAATTATGATAGTAATCCTTTAATAATATTATATGTTTACACGTGTAGTATGTAGGTACGTTGAACACGTATTTCGCCACGTGTCGCCTAATCCATAGACAACACACGTTTGTAGATTGCGCAGTATGCATAGGGTTTACAGTAAAGTTATTCATAAACATGCTGATTGTTATCCCACGTAATAATATTATACAGGGTGCGGCAAATCCAACAGTGCAGTTTTGAAAGGCCGGTACCTCCCGTGTGGTGGGAGTAGAAACCTGGGAGTTGTCTCATTGTGTCGGGAGGGTCATGCCGTTCTTAGTCGTTGCCACTCTTTGGTCCGGACAAAACCGGGGCTTTACCGTCCGCACTTTTCTTGATAATGACCAAAAATGGCGAAGTGACGAGGACCACTTACATCTCTGTGGAGCGGCGAATAAACCAAATTTTCGGTACTGGACTGAAAATAACCTAAGGCAACTTCACGAAAGACCTCTTCTCTCCCAAAAAAGTGACCGTGTGGTGTGCGATTTCAAAATTTGGGGTGATTGGGACGTATTTTTTCGAGGAAAATAGATGAAACTTGACTGTCAACGCTCAACGTTATGTTTCCACGTTAGAAATTTTTTTTGAACCTCAATAGGAAGAACTAACGGAGGAAATAGATCTGGGAGACTTGGTTTCAACCGACACCGGTGCTACGGCCCATACTGCTCGAGTTTCAATGACGAAACTGCGACAGATGTTCCCTGCGCGCCTCGCCTCTCTGAAGGGTGGCCCGCGCGCTCACCTGATTTAAGCATTTGCGACTTCTTCCTTTGAGACTATCTGAAGGAAAAAGTTTTCAAACATCGGCCTCAAACCTTGGAAGAACTCAAGGGTCGAATTCGGGAGGATATCGCCACTATGTCCATCGAGATGTGCCAAAATGCAGTCGAAAACTTCAGAAATCGTTTTCATCAATGTATCGCTGCTAGGGGCCATCATCTTTCTGATATCATCTTCAAAACTTGATGCATAAAACTGCATGATGTACCGAATAAAATAAAATTAACCCCATTTCTCTAAGTGACGCCGATTTTTTTAAACAGCCTTTCAAAACTGCACTGTTTGATTTGCCGCACCCTGTATACTGTGTAAATACTGTACGACTATATGTTGCCTAGTACTTAAATGAAAATAAATAACGTTATATCTGCATATATATTTTTATGTCTACCCATTTTTTAAATATTCTTCAATCAATAATTCACTGAGCTTAGCGAAATCCTGTTTAAACTCGACAGTTTGCATATCTTCTGCCTGTCAATTAATTTGTACTTCAGAAACGGCTCAGAAAGACTATTTTTTCAAATGTGAAATCGTTATGTTTATTTGAACTTTCTTATTTTCATTTTTTTATAATATAAAAACCTGCCTGAAGAAAGTTTTAAAAAAGAATAATTGTAAAAATTGTAAAGTTCCAAAAATCGATATCTGCATTGTGTTTTCAGTACAAAACTTAGTGTATTACATTAAAAAAGTGAATCTTATTTCAATTATTAAATAATCATAGTGGAAACATATCAACTATAACAGTGAATTTAAAAACAAAATCTTGAAATTACCATGACAAGTGACGTTTGAATTTGAATACATTTGAATTTGAATTTGAAACCATTTGAATTTGAATTTGAATTGGAATTTGAATTTAAAAATTTAAAGTCTGAAGACAAGTGACATTTGAAGCCATAGACAAAAAGTTAATAGAATATTGCTATGACTGTTACTGTAACAAGAGACAATGTTTTAAATTCTTAATAAAGTGAGGGCATTCTTGAACCCAAATTGAGGACCCAAAAATGTCTACCAACCAGAATACCACCACTACGCGCGCCACCAGGGCAAATATGACGCAAGAGGCATCTGAAAAAAATATATCTGACAACATTAAAACAATGTTAAGAAAAGAATTTGAAATAATAAAAACTTTATTTGAAAATAAAGTGGACGAACAGTCTAAAATGTATGAAGGCAAAATAGAGGAAGTATTCCAGAAAAATTTGACAATCCTAAAAGAAATGGAAATTTTGTCTAAAAAATACGACCAACTCAATACAAAATGCGAAAAAATAATTATTGAGAATAAATGTCTCTCTGAAAATATAAAAAATAAAAATGATGACCTAAAAAATTATATTAAAAAAATAACTTTAAATGAATCTTATGCTGAAAAAGTTAAAAAACACGAGCCTATGGTAATGATTAAACCGAAAAATAAACAAGATAATTTGAAAACTACAACTGAAATAAAAAATAATATTGATCCCATAAACTGCGGTGTGACGGGTGTAAGAAATGCCAAAGATGGTGGAATAATTGTTGAATGTAAAAATGCATCGAATATAGACGAGATGTGTGAAGAGGTAAAGGGAAAATTAGGAGACAAATACAATATAAAAAAAAATTAAAGCAAGGAAACCAAGTATCAAAATTGTTGGAATAACTCAGAAACAAGACAGGGAGGAAATCGAAACAAAAATAAAATCACAAAATGAAGACATTTTCGAAACAAGTTCAAATATTGAGGTAACTTACATAAAAGAGTTTAAAAATAAAAGAGACCAGATAAATTACACAGTATATGCGGAAGTCGACGGCAACACATACCAACGAATAATAAAGGCTGAAAAGATATATTTAGGATGGGACAGATGCCGTGTTTACGACAATGTAAATATTTTGAGATGCTTTAACTGTAACGAGTTTAACCACAAGGCGATACATTGTAAAAATGAAATATCATGTCCAAGATGTGCAAAATCCCATGATATTAAAAACTGTAATGAAGGATATGATGCCTGCATTAATTGCAAAAAGGCAAATGAAAGACTAAAATTAAATTTAAAAATTAATCACCCTGTATGGAGCAAAAACTGTCCAGTATACTGTCGAAAAATTGAACAGGAGAAAAGAATGGTTAATTTTTTAGATTTAACCGAAACTTCATAACAATATACTCCTTAAACGTCTCTAGTTTACTAGCACATATCGAAGAAGTTGAAGATATGCTAAGAGAATACAAACCGCACATTGTAATGATGAGTGAAACTTGTGTTACTGAAGAAATTAAACTACAAGAAATAACATTTCAGGGCTATTCGACAATTAGATGCGACTCATTTAGCAGGCATACGGGGGGAGTTATAATATTAATTCAAAATAATATCTCTTACAAAGTCACAACAAATATTTTTCTAGATAAAAATAATATCTGGATGCTTGCTATTGAAATTCAAAAAAGATTTTAAGAGGGGAACCTACGCAGCTATTTATCATTCCCCAAATCAAAATGATACAAAATTCTTAGATTTTTTTTTGATGAATGGTGTCGTAAACAAATAAATACAAGAGATTTAATAATAATCTGTGGAGATCTTAATATCGATATGATGAAACCCAATGCAAAAAGCACAAGACTACAAAGGATCATAAATGGCTTAGGCTGGAAGCAACTTGTCAAAAATTATACAAGAATAGGAAAAACCTCTAAAACAATGATTGATTTAGTAATTTCAAATGACTTTTATGCGGAAGTTAATGCTGTGGAAGAACTCAAAATATCTGATCACGAAACAATTGTTACAAAAATTAGATATAGTAGTCCGAAACCACAGGAAATACGAAAGATAACGTATAGGAATATAAATAAATTGTGTACGGCATTAAAAAACAAAAAGTGGATTTGCGATAACTAAGGAAATTTGGAGGAAAAGGCCGATGAACTAGTAGGACATCTGAAAACAGTAGTAAACGAGCTAATGCCTATAACTAATATTATATTAAAAGATACAAATAATTGGTATACGAAATCTGAAACATGTATAGCACAGAAATAAAACAAACTAAAAATTCGTATATTAGACAAAAAATAATTACCTCTCATAGTGATTCAAGAAAAATGTGGACTACACTCAAAGAAATTATAAGCGGTAAACAGAAGGGAGACACTAAGGAAGTTCGGTTCCCCGATGGAGTTGAAGATGATAAACTTAAAATAGCCTAAAAATTTAATACAAATTTTATACTCAGTGTCGAAAACATAAATAAGAGCATTCCATTAGTCACAGACACATTTTCTCAATCAATGGAAAGAAGAGAGAATAATAATATTTTCAGGTTTAATAAAATTAACATTGAGTATTTAAAGATAATTTTTAATGCAATGAAACTAAAATCGTCCACGGATGGAATTACGATAGGCATAATCAAAGATGCACTGCCAGCTATAGGAGACAGATTAGTTGCACTAATAAATGAATCTCTGTTAGAGGGAATTTTTCCACAGTCATGGAAAACTTCCTTAATAACACTAGTGCCCAAAATAATAAATGCTAAAAATTTCGGAGACTTCAGACCAATAAATGGATTACCTAAATATGAACAATTACTAGAATCGATAGCTAAAGAACAAATAAACAATTTTATTGAATAAAATAACATTCTTGTAAAACAACAATCTGGATTTAGAAACAAATATTCCTGCGAAACAGCAATAAATTATGTGATAAATGAATGGAAAACAAGTATGGATCAGAAGAAAATCATCATAGCAGTATTCTTAGACTTTAGACGTGCTTTTGAAATGATAGACAGAGAAAGACTAATAATGAAATTGAAAGACATGGGAATTCATGGTAAAGAATTGCAGTGGTTTACTGATTACCTAAAAAACAGAAAACAAAGAACCAAATTTGGAGATGCTATCTCTGAAGAGCAACAAGTAAACCTTGGAGTTCCTCAAGGATCGGTCTTGGGACCACTACTTTTTATTATATTTATTAATGATATAGTGAAGTGCCTAAAGTACTGTTCCTTCAAACTGTTTGCTGATGACACACTTTTATATATTATAGCAAATAATATTGAAGATGCATTGTCAAAAATACAAAGTGAACTTAATAAAATATCTAAATTTTATCGAAAGAAGCAAAAACTTTGTGGTGTGACATTATATATTAAATGAAGAAACACACTTTGTAAAACACCACTTTATTAGAATTAATAATTATTTGACAGCCAACTAGGTTTCGCTTAGCTCAAGCTTCATCAGGGCTATTATATTAACTAAAGGTAATTAGATACAGACACATATATATATAAGAAATTTTAAAAAATGAATGAAAGAGATAGCAATACAATAGACGGCCCCCTATTGGTGCCAGTAAGATATACAAATAGATAAGAGGGAGACAAAATTATTGCAGGATGGGTGGTTGGAGGGGGGGGGGGAGGGAGAGGGAAAGACCCCAAGAGGAGAGGAAAAAACCCCAAAGCACCAAAACTGTATGGTTTTCTAAAAATCCATAAAATTCATTGCCCCATTAGACCCGTTGTCTCCTGTTGTAATTCCCCTAATTTTAAATTGTCTTCTTTTATAACAAAGGTATTCAATGACACCAATGTATTTTCCCCAAAATATACCATCAAAAATTCATTAACCCTAATTGATGAACTAAAGGACCTGGTTCTTCCCACTAACTCCAAACTAATATCGTTCGATGTAGTCAATTTATTTCCCAATGTTCCTATAACGAATGTAAAACCCAAATATCCAATTTACTGAATAATTCACACTTAACTAAAGATCTAGCTAATGACTTGTCGCGTCTTTTTAATATTTGTTTAAACCAAAACTACTTTCAATATAATAATGTTATTTATCAACAGAAGGATGGCTTAGCAATGGGGGCTCCAACGAGTCCTCTCATCGCCGACATTTTTTTTTATGAATAATTTGGAAAATAATATTTTTGCTTCTAAATCACCTCTCTTAAACAATATTTTACTGTGGAGACGTTACGTTGATGACGTTCTTTGTATTTGGACAGGTACCGAAAGACAACTTAACTCATTTCTCAAAATAATAAATTCTTTTCACAAACAAATTCAATTTACTTTAGAAATAGGTACCAATTCAACATTAAATTTTCTAGACCTAACATTAAATATCATTAATAATAAAATTGAGTTCGACATTTACCGTAAACCTACCTATACTGACACTACCATTCACAATTCATCCAACCACCCCTTATCCCACAAACATTCCGCTTTCCACTCCACGATACATCGATTGATTACAGTACCACTAAACAGTAATAATTTTAATAAAGAATTATCCATAATTAAACAAATAGCTACAAATAACGGGTATGAGACCAAACTAGTAGATAACATTCTCAATAAAAAATTAAAACAAATAGCATCAAATAAATTTCTTTTTAATAAATCTAATAATAATTTAAATATAAATCACCAATTCCAATGGCGTAGAGTACTTTTTACAAATAACTTTTCTACATTAAGCGTAAAAAAATTCCCTCCGGAAATAAAGCCCGCCTTTTACACAAACAATAACTTAGGTAAATATTTAATTAACACTAAAGACATTGACGATAAACTTAGTCACTCTGGCATATATAAACTTAATTGTAACGAATGTTCTGCTTTTTACATCGGGAAAACGGCCCGGAATGTAAACATAAGAATTAAAGAACATCTAAGATGTTTAAATAGTAATGCTTTTTCTGAATTTGCGAACCATCTACTAGAAACTAACCACTCATTCGATAAAACCTCCGGGACTAAAATATTACATAAAAATGGATGTGGAATAAGATTAAACAATCTAGAAACCCTTGAAAAAAAAAAGCCGTCAATAACAAATCTAATATTATTAATAATCAAATCAATTTAACTGACAGTCCCATTTTTAATTTATTCCGTTAACCTCTTCTGAAACAGTCCCCTTTCCCTCTCCCTCCCCCCCCCCTCCAACCACCCATCCTGCAATAATTTTGTCTCCCTCTTATCTATTTGTATATCTTACTGGCACCAATAGGGGGCTGTCTATTGTATTGCTATCTCTTTCATTCATTTTTTAAAATTTCTTATATATATTTGTGTCTGTATCTAATTACCTTTATTTAATATAATAGCCCTGATGAAGCTTGAGCTAAGCAAAACCTGGTTGGCTGTCAAATAATTATTAATTCTAATAAAGTGGTGTTTTACAAAGTGTGTTTCTTCATTTAATAAATATCTAAATGGTTAAGCATAAATAAACTCAAATTAAATGTAACTAAAAGTAAATTCATGGTATTAGGGAAAAAACAAAATGAACTTATTACCCTAAATATAGACAATCAAAATATTGAAGAGGTAGAAGAAATTAAATATTTGCGAATCATTATCGATAATAAGTTAAAACTTAACTCTAACTTTGAAATGCTAACTAAAAAAAATGCCAAAAAGATTAATTTCTTAAGTAGAATAAAGGGAAAATTAGACATTAAAACTAGGAAATTGGTCTATAACACAACTGTAGCATCCCATCTGAATTATTGCTCAAGTGTAATCTTTCTGAGCAATAAAACACAAATTAAAATAATGGAAATAATTCAGAACAGAGGCATGTGGTCTATATTGTGCTGCAGCAGATATACCAGGATAAAAACCATGCAACGCCAACTCAATATATTAAGTGTGTGGCAAAGATTAGTTTTCAATACCCTAGTTTTTATTTATAAGTTAAAAAATAAAATGTTACCAGATTATATGTCGAATAATGTTAGAATCAAGAGTACAGTTCATTGTTATCTTACGAGAAACTGCAACGATTTTAGGCTTCCTAAAACAAATTTATCGGGAACACAAAATAATATTTATCATAAAGGTTTTAAAATGTTCAATGAACTCCCTGTAAAAGTTAAGGAGGCTAAAAGTCTTGCAATTTTTCGTGGATTATGTCTTAATGTTGTAAAGTCCAAATTTTATTCAGTAGGTAGTAAATAATATTGTAGTAGTCATAGAAAAGAAAACATTAGATATAAGATGTCAAATTTTATATCTAAATAAAATACACAATAATAAAAAATAAATAAAAAATTGAGACAGTGACGTATCATTGGACAAATTGTGTAATTCATTATTTTATCAACGAAATGGCCACACCTTACATCTCTGAATTATGCGTCCCGGAAAATACCGGTTCGAGGCAATTAACCCTTAGATCGGCAACTTCATCTGCTATAGGCAGACTAATAGAACTCAAACGAAAGCCAAATACTAAGTTCGGAGATCGTGCTTTCGGAGTATCTGGGCCTAAGGCTTGGAATAGACTCCCTCCGGAATTAAGATGCATAAAAAGCCCAACAGAGTTTAGGTCCAAACAAAAAACCTACCTTTTCGGGCTCTTATACCCTTTACTTAATTTAATTATACCTATCTGAGAGTATCTTACTTGTATTGCCTATGATATGTCTTAATCACAATTTTCTTACTGAATTAAAATTACTCGAATCCTTACACATCAATCTGTCTCTAGGAAGATCAAATCCTTGTACTACTGCACCGCCTACCATTAAATGTTGCTTTTACTTTCCAAAATACCTACACTCATTAAAGAATATATTATATATTAATATTAAAATATTTCAGGATTAAACAACATGTGTACACAATTATGTCCTCTGCGTGCGAACTCTATCTAAATTCTTTAAATAGACAATAAACAGTGTTAATTTCAAGCGACCTCCCAGGAAAGTATGGTCCTGTATGAATTCACTTTTAGGCAGCATCGCCTTCATTGGTCAAAATATTGTACATATATTTTTGTATTGGTGATCAATGAACCGGTGTATGCAATTTTTAGCCATAAGTTGTTTTTAATTGTTTGTCTAGCTTGTAGTCTTTCTAGATTTTAGGCACGTATGGTAAGTTTGTACAAAGCCAATAAGGTGATTTTTCACAAAAACGACGCTATATAAATCGTCCTAATATTATTATTATTATTTAAATTTAAACAAAATAATACATAAAATATATGGTTTTTAATTAAGTAGGTTGGTACTTTTGGTACTTACTTACAAATCTCATTTTGGAAGAAATTTTCATTTTCATTTTTTAAACAAGGGAAAATCATAAACATTTTTTTTTTTGGAAGCGAGGACTACTATCTGTTAACAGAATTAAGTATTCAATGATTTTGTAATAGAAAACGATAAGTATGCCATTGAGATTCGAACATGGGACCTCTATCGGGATCTTGGAAGGAGATTTCTTATTTGGAAAGCAATACAGTTCTTTTGTAATAATCTGGGTTTATTTGATACTTCCCGTGAACAAGGGGTGACCACGATAGTCGACCTATTTGGTAACTGGCTAAATGGAATCTGATGCGAATTAACTCCTAAAGACTGCGCCTGGATCTTTGGTCCCTCTGGTGCCTAAACTCCAAACTAAACTACCTGACATCTAGCGGTCTTTTGGGACAGCTCTTAGCACTGCCATCTATGTGACAAACTCGAAGGCTTTTAGATATACTTCAGCTACCGAAATCAATTAATGTTTTAAATTGGCAACGAATTTTCTGTCCTCCCTTATTACTGGACGATGCCCGAAAAATGGCACCTAATCTGATTGTTTAATGTCAAAGTACATTTCAAAGCGCTGTTATGAAAATAACGTTAGATAAAGGATAAATAACGTTAGATTAACGTGAAAATAAAGGCATTAGCCATAAATTAAGGCTAAAAATAGCTGTGCAAATTTTGTAAAGTCAGAACTTACCGCTTCAGAGTTCTACTTTATAGAAAGTCGTGTTCATACAGACCTATCAGCTTGATATATAAGTTTTATACGTTAAAATATAACATTGTAGATTAGTAATATGTAGTCTTTGTATAGAATTACTTGGGACCAAGCATAAGATTTATTGAAATTATCAGTTGGGAGAATCGGTTAAAACCCAGCACAGACAATACCTACCCCCAAAGGAAATCTATTATTTTCACATAGTTTTAGTCGTGTTATTAATGGATATTTTGACCTTGTCTAGGGAGTTATTTTGCCAAGGATTTATATAACAATCGATAGTTTTATGGAATGCATTATCTTTGTAGGTAATAAAAGTAACATCATTTATTCATTATATGTAGACAGATATAATAATTGATGCAGAAATTCTGCTCATTGATATTGAGAAAAGTAGCTAAAAGTTGAAGAATTGAATCCCTGGGAGATTTATCCAGGATAAGTCAATTCCCGATTAAATTAGATTCTTAAATGCAAAAAGAAGTTTTTCCTAAAATAACTAAGCAATTAGTTTTCATAGAGTCCAGCGCATGTTTTCTTTGGAGCTGTAACACGCAGAAAGCAAGCACATAATATACATTATATTGTATTATAAAAACTAAAAACCATAATATCGTGAAAATTGATACGGTAACCCATAAAAATGTATTTTTTATTTAGTCTATAATTCATTGAAATGTGAAAATCATATATTCATACCATTTATTTATTAACTTAAAAAACCATTGGTTTTCCACTGGTAGAGTAAAACAAAGTCAAGGCACGATATAACTCCTTAAATAAACATGGTGAGAAATTTATTATGAAATTCAAAAAATATATCATTTTAAAATGCGCATTCCACCATACTAATAATTATAGGTCTTTAAAAGTAAACACACTACGTTACAACGTATTCGTTTGATTTATGTTTCTCTAAAATTAGTGCGTATATGTTCATGGTAGAACCCACCTCATTATATTATTCGTTTGATTTATGTTTCTCTAAAATTAGTGCGTATATGTTCATGGTAGAACCCACCTCATTATATTATTCGTTTGATTTATGTTTCTCTAAAATTAGTGCGTATATGTTCATGGTAGAACCCACCTCATTATATTATTCGTTTGATTTATGTTTCTCTAAAATTAGTGCGTATATGTTCATGGTAGAACCCACCTCATTATATTATTCATGGAGATATTCGAGATATTCTGAAATAGGAAGGTAAATATTAAATATTCAATTTAGAAATTTTATGGATCACATAAAAATAATTCTATTAAGTACGTGTACGCTGTTGTATTACGTAAAAAATGTTCTTCACATATATAATAAAACATTAAAATGTAATAAAAATAACTTTCAATTTGGGAGGCGGGTATGGGTACCACCGCCCTAGGAATTATTTATTGGATAACCAAAACCCCTGCCATAGGTCACCCCGAGTGGTTCGCTACGTTTGGTGAAGCAGGGGTGCCCGGGTTCATGGGGTGAGGTTTGTCTAGGTCTTGGCTGCACGTGCCTTTAGGCATCTATTGCGTGGCAGGCCGACTCGGCAGAGATTGGCTGATGGAGATCGTTTTACCTCTCCAGCCGGTCCCTCTCGAGCTATTGTCTTGTATCGCAGTGGAAGGGATGGATTCATTCGTCCTTCATACCTGGACAGATTGACCCCAGATTCCTACTCACCCCTCACCCCTCATTAATTTTTCTTTCCCAGAACTTCCTCTCCTTCCTTTCCCTAAAAAGATCCTCCACATCCACAAAATATGACACAGTTGAGGAGCCAACTAAAAAAATAAATCTTTTTGTTTCTTTTTCATTTCGCACAGTGATGGCACAGGCCCCTAGGGCAATTGTTTTCATCATGGCCCCCTGTGTGGAATTAATGTAAAAAAAGTTTAATAAATAAATAGTCTGTGCGCATGATATATCAATATATCACCATCCTCGTGATACAAAACCAATTCCAAGATTGCAAAGAAAATTTTATTTTATATTTGTAGGTACAACCAGATCCAGTGTTTGTGAAGGGAAGGAGGTTGGACGGAGCACCCCAGATGCTGCAGCTGTCTCTCGATGGAAAGAGACTTTACGTCTCATCGTCGCTGTACTCCCCCTGGGATAAGCAGTTCTACCCCGATGAGATTGAAAAGGTACAAGTACTTATTGCATTCGCTCTTTTGTTGGAATTAAAGCGCCAGTGAGAGATTGAAAACTCGTGGAAATTCTTGACTTATATTTTATTTTTATCCGTTAAAAACTGAAAAGTTATCGGACGTTATTACGTCTGTACGGTTAAAATTTAAGAATCCGTCTAAGAATGCAACTCTGACGCCGCGCCATACGCAAAACTGTTTTCGAACGGGGAATTTGTATACAAATCTAGCTAGGTACTTCTGTAACTAAACCGAATTAAAGCAATGCCAAATGATGGCGCCAAATACCTTAACGTTTGCGCGATTAGCATCCTCTGGCAGGAGATGCTAATCGTGCGTAAATTTGTCTATCTCTCCGGATATTTATTTATTAATAATATTAACGCTTTCGGCTTTTACATAATATAATATAGTGTATAGCAACAACATGAAAAATACAGCTCTAGTGAGCTTGTAAAATATTAAGAAATAGTTGGATTGACATATTTAGATGTTCAGATGACAAAACGAAAAGAAATGCTACAATATTTAAATAGAACAATATTGTAACAAAAAAATGTATTAATATATAATACATGCAAATAACTTAACTTAAAGAGGATAAATGATTTGTTATTTCATGCTTATATTTTATCAGCAACACATTCCATATGTCTATGTGCCAATACATATTGCCTAAGTTTTGAATTCTGTGTAGTGGTATATTGAAATGGGACATGATCATAGCATTGCCACAATAAAACGGTAGTACTGACCTTGTGTTTTTGGCTGGCAGATTAAAATTTATAAGCGCCAAGATTTCAGGGCTGTTATATTTATTATTTATTTATTTATTTAAAATTTCACGCCCGGCTGGGCTTTTACATGCATTTAAAAAAAAAAACAAAGAACATCTAAATCTAAATGTGCATAACAAAATAACAAAACAAAATCATAAACAAACAAAAACAAAATCAAAATCAAAATCGAAATCAAAATCAAAATCAAAATCAAAATCAAAATCAAAATCAAAACCAAAATTAAAATCAAAATCAAAATCAAAATCAAATTTAACTTTAACAAAATCAAATACAAATTTAACTTCAAAATCAAAATCATAATCAAAATCAAAATCAAAATAAAAATCAAAATCAAAATCAAAATCAAAATCAAAATCAAAATCAAAATCAAATTCAAAATCAAAATCAAAGTCAAAATCAAAATCAAAATCAAAATCATAACCAAATCTAAAACAAAAATAGAGTAAAAAACAAATTGAAAAAAAAAACAAAATACTCCACCATCCAAGATGGAAAAACTATAGACTGGGAAAAGTGCAATACATGTGAAATAATGCGAAGCAGAGCTATGCAGTTGGAATTATTAAATTTGTGGTTCTTCTTTCTGATATAAATTCTACTATGACTTGTTTATATTTAGTGGATGATGTATTAAATATGTCAACAACATCTTTATAGTCATTTTCCAAATTTTGTATACGGCAAACGGGGGTATACAATTGTGATTCTGTGTTGGAGTTGTCACAATAGAATGGTAGATAGTGCCTCGATGATGAATTGCGAGGTATATGGAAAGAAATCAAGTATAATAGTTCAGGGCTGTCAATTATTGAATTTATGATTTTTTGTAAATATGTTAGGTCATATTCTATTCTACGTTTGGATAATTTTAATAAATTAAGTTGACATTATGCAAGATTTTAAATAAAAATACTAGATCGAAAACAATTCTTCTGTCTGTAGATTAAGAAAACGCAGTAGAAAGATGTAGTTTAATTCTTCTTTCGGTATTTTTTAGTTTATAATTTAAAAAGCTAAAGGTTTTTTTTGTACACATTCTCTTGTTTGAGAATGGACGTTATAGTGAGGAGACCACACAGTTGAGTTATATTCAACCTGACTCCTCACTAGTGATGTATACAGAAGTTTTAATGTTGGTAAAATCTTTAGCCACTCCTATTTTTTTTTACATGATCTCCACACAGGAGGCCTTGAGGAAAATAATTTCCCTCAGTGCCTATGTCATCTTTGGGGATGCTCTGTGGAGGGTTTTTTAAAGGAAAGGAAGGAGAGGAGAGTTCTGGGAAGGAAGAGGGTTTTTAAGGGGTGGGTGGGAATCTGGGGTTCAGTGTGTCCTGGTCTTCCGCCTCCAATACCTAGACAAACCTCACCCCGTGAACCCAGGAACCCCTGCTAAATCACCACACGTAGCAAACCACTTGGGGTGTCCTATGGCAGAGATGTTGGTTATCCAATAAAGGTTTCCGGGGTGGCAGTACCCATTCCCGCCTCCCAAATTGTATCTTAGTACAAAACCTAACATATTTAAACCCTTTTTTGAGATATTTTTAATGTGTGATATGAAGCTAAGTTTGGAGTTGAAAGTAACACCTAAATCATTAATTTCAGCAACAGATTCGAGAATAATGTTATTGATTGTGTAATTGAAATAAATTGGATTTTTTTATTTTATAAAATCTCATAGTTAAGAATATACTAACATTAAGGTATAGTTTGTTGACCCTACATCACTCAATTAATTTTGACAAATTTGCTGAGAGAGTATAACAGTCGCCCAGGCTTCGAATTGCTTAAAAAAAGTTTAAAATCATCTGCGATCATAAGTATATCAATGTACGGATATGGAGAGATTGACGATAATATGATTATAATTAGATATGAAAAAAGTCGGTCGTTAGGGGTGAATATCAGCTGTTTAATTTCTTCGAAAAAAGCGTCGAAGCTTAGTTTGGTTTTTTGATAAAATCATTATCATATGTGTGTACTGTAAAATATGATATTATAATATATTTTACAGTACACACATATGATAATGTTTGGTTTTTTGATAAAATCATTATCATATGTGTGTACTGTAAAATATGATATTATAATATCATCAATCATCAATCACGAAACGACGAAATTATTATTAAAGAATTTTCGGCCTCATCAGACATTCAAAAATAATGTATTTTATTCAACTCTGTGAGGAAATAAGGATGATCAATTTTATTAAAATAATTACCCATTTTTAGCAAGTGTGGGAAATTTAATAAACTAGCAGTTAAAAACCCGCTTCGCAGGTTTTTTCTGCTAGACCCTGCGGGCGGCTGTGTATTCGGCTTCGCCCAGTTTGAGTGTTGGTGACCATTAGGATATAAATCCGATAGGAACTGGTTCCAAAAATAACCTCGGATCCAGTGACAGCTAGTCATCGGAACAAAGTAACCGCGACAGGCAATGAAGTCATTTGTAATATATAGCCGCTAAAAATAATTTTTAGCGGCTATATATTACAACATAAAAGACATTATTTTTTAATGTCTGATGAGGCCGAAAATTCTTTAATAATTATTTCATCGTTTCGTGATTGATGATATTATAATATCATATTTTACAGTACACACATATGATAATGATTTTATCAAAAAACCCAAACTAAGCTTCGACGCTTTTTTCGAAGAAATTAAACAGCTGATATTCAACCACAGATAATAGAAACAAAGGGAGATATGCTACGTTGGCCGCCAGATCGTGGGCGGTCTACGGCGTAATACGCGTAGTATGAATACGGCAAGAATTCGTTCATTTATTTGATTTTGTGTCGTAACCGAGCACGGTTTGTGCCCGTTTTATTCAAAATGCCGTCTTGTTCAATGCAACTTTGTAAAAATACGACAAGCAATGTGAACTTCAAGATAAATTGAGTTTTATTTCACCGCTAAGTACAAAATTAAAGTGAGTTATCATTTTTTAACGATTATTCAAAGTTATAATTGACGTAAGGCCCCGGTCAAGCAAACATCGCCGCCATGACGAAGCTAGTGAGGGGGACGCGAATTCTTTTAAAAACCGACTATCGATATTTCGTAAAATTAGCAGGGCTATGTAAAAAAAATAATATACATATACAAACATATTATTTCTTTTGAATTTTTTTTTGTAGATAATTTTGTGTCAATGCTGATTTGTGGTAGAAAAAAATGCCATGCTTTTCTTTTCAAATCTTTATTTTTTATAAAAAAATTAATTGGTTGTTTCGCATGGGTACCATTTATCCGATTTTCAATGAAACTTTGCTGATTTTTTGTGCCCGAGCCCGCGGAGGTTTCCATATATAGGAGTATAACGGTGGGCTCTAGCATTATGAAATTATTTCCTTTACCATACATCCGAATGGGATGAAACTTTGGTATTTTGGTGTGAGCACGTTCGTGAAGGTTTATATACATTTAACGGTAATCTCTGGCGTTATGAAATTTGTATATTTTTTGACGCGTGATCAGTTTGAAAAATGTGTGCAAATCATAAAGTTAAGCGGCAGGAAGGGAAGGAGTAGGGGAAGGGAATCCGGGACGACTGATCCGATAGGTAGAGGATAACGGGGGTGGGGGAGGGAAACGAAGGGGGGGGGGTTGGCAGGGGTGAGAGAGGGATGAAGGGGGGGGGGGGGGGGGTTCGCGGGACGGGGAGAAGCATAACAAAAAAGACATTGGGGTGACATATGAAATTGGGGTGACATATGACCATGGGGTGACCTATGACCCTGATGTGACCTACGACCGTGGGGTGACCTATGACCTTGGGGTGACCTATGACATGGTTAGTCAACAAATGATTCATTTTGCTCGCACCTCTCCATAACATTTTTCGTTACGCATTCGCCAGCTTACTCCCCAAGAAGTTGAAGTAAAACTTCTTTACGCACGCTCGACTTGGGGGGTAAGCTGGTGAATGCGTTACGAAAAGAGTGATGTTACGAAAAGTGTGATGCGAACGGTAATCGATGCGAACGGTGATAGGGCGAGGTGAACGGTCGGGCCTTGATGCACGCTTGACTTAGGGAGTAAGCTGGTAAATGCGTTTCGAAGTGTTATGGAGAGGTGCGAGCACAAGGAATCATTTGTTGAATAACCATGCCATAGGTTAACCCAAGGTCGTAGGTCTCCCCAAGGTCGTAGGTCACCCCGAGGTAGTAGGTCACTCCAAGGTCATAGGTCACCCCACAGTTTTAGGTCACTCCAGGGTCACAGGTCACCCCATAGTCATATGTCACCCCAATGTTATATGTCACCCCAATCTCAATGTCAATGTCACCCCAATGTCATGTGTTCTTTTATAAGTTAGTGAAGTTTTACTTCAGTCGTGTGGTCTAAAGCACACTCGTTTTTTTAAAAATGAAAGATCAACATTCCCGGGTAACGAATAACCCGACAATATTTGAAAATCTCCTACCACCACCTCAGTAAGCAGAAAATGTTGCTTGAGTCGTGATGGAGGACTTAGCCAGCCGAGGAATCGAACACGGAACGCCTGGGTGGGACCCAAACACGATGCCCACTCAACCACTGTCCGGTCATACTATGTTTCGATGTGTTTTCTATTTAGTTTTTACAAAGCATATTTAAGATGAGATGGCTGTTAGACAGCATTCAGAGTGGGATAGTACACAGATGCATGGGACTCTTGTGAAGTACTCAAATACAAAATAAATTAACATAAGTAAAAAATTAGAATTTCTTTTTATGGATTTTTACAACAAAAGCACAATTTGAATGTTATTGTGATTAATATTATTGAACAAAACCAAAAACTGTTAAAATTCTAAATAGATTAGAAACAATTGATGTGGATTTGTTACGAATGGGACACGTTACGATTTGGACACACTCACTACGATTTATCGGTTCTGAGAATAGATCACACTTATTCCGGTTTATCGGTTCTGAGAATAAGAATTTTTCATCCAAATCTCAACTGGAATAATTTTAAAATTAAAATACCGATTGCTGTCGATTTATATTGTTGCAATCTTTATTCGTTTTCATTTGAATGTATTGCTAATTGCGAATGCAGCCGATGCGTGTACGAATAGAAATCTGTCCTAAGTAATAGTGCCAACGAAAACGACAAGTTTCAAGTGTGAGTTCGAAAAGGGGCGGATACTTTAGCGTAAGCGAAGGTGTGTAATAGTATTGGTTAGCAATATCGGCGACACGAGGTAACGCAGTTCTAAAGGGTTCAAACTGCCTATAGCATATCTTGGGTTTCTAATATCTTTGTATTCAACCCTAACGACCGACTTTTTTCATATCTAACATAATAATTTCCACAATCGTGCTGGATTTACTTGAAAACGAAAGCTCATATAAATAAATAAAAATTGCATTCGACTACAAATTTAATGTACCTATATTTACTCGTTTCCCGCTTATACAAGAGATTCTGGACACCATGTATAACACTTATACCTTCCACTGTGGAACGGTAGCAGCGTGGCGGTGATTATCGACAGGATATATTAGTTTCGCGAATGAATCTTCAACAGAAAATATGTTTTATGGGATACTTGAAACTTTCAAACAGTGAGCTCTGGCTTTATGAAATATGTATATATATTTTTAATGCCTTGAATTTCTAGAAGAACGCAACTATATTCATCCCTCAAAAGCATTTCCTTTATAGCTTCGATATATTTGTAAAGACTGAAGACTATCTATAGCAGAGACTGAAAATCTTTCATTAAACCATTTGTAGTTTTAGTTAATTACCGACGTAATATTTTGGTCAGTATTTCGAAGTCTTTCATAATACAATTTTCAAAGTGATGAGACTGATTTAAAAATATTTCATTTTATTTTCGTAATTTCCTTCATTAAGCCCTCAATTTTAATTTTAATATTTTCTTTGATATCGGTATTCTGTTCCTTTGACAAATAATCTCTTTCAAAATCCTCAATCTGTCAGCGGTCAGCGGTCAGTTACGGTCCGGGCTGGATTTATGTAGATAAACTGATTCCACGCAAGATACACTCACTCTTAGGGATGCTACAAAACTACAAATATTTACCAAACATCGAAACTTTTTTCCAAAACACCGATAGTTTTCTTTCCCTGAAAATCGAAAATGTAACCACATCTCAAATTTATTCCTAATCATCGATTGTTTCTTGAAAACATCGTAATCTATTTCCATATTATGAAAATTGAGTTTTTACAATAGAAAACACATAAATTTGTTATTAAGCATCGGAAGATTTTTTCTTCAACAAACTTCAACAAAAATTACCTGTGACATCGCAAATTTGTTCTTAAATATTGAAAATTCATTCAAAGCATTACGCTTGTTCCATATAAATATCGAGTGTTTATTTGAAAGCATCGGAATTGTGTTCTGAAACGCGACAGATTTTTCTGAATTTTTAGATATTCGACAGATCGTTCCAAAATATTGAAAAACTGAAGTTGTACTAAAAAAATTTTTTTTAAATGATGAAATTTTATTGCGATACATTTTAACTGTATTCATAAATATTGAAATTTATTTTTCTAAAAGTTTATTTTAAAAGAACCATTAACTAGTATGGATATAATTTGTGTATTCTTTGCGGACACTTACAGGAAGGTGATTCCAGGAAATTCAATCAAGGAGGATTCAATGCAGTGGTTGCTAATAAACAGTTTTCTAAGGGAACGCGGTTAGCTGACCACCATTGAGTTCAAATGAAAGTAAAGCGAATGGAACTGGCATACAAGAAGTAGAAACTCTCATAAGTGTATGTTGTATAAAAGAACGTTAACTCTCAGAAGAACGTGTGTATTTTTGAGGACCTACATCCTACATTATGGTTGCAAACCTCTCAATTGCGATTGACCGGTCGATAGCAAAGTCAAATTTGATCGATCTCAATAATTACGATTGTTAGTAGTATTTCAAAATTTGCAACCAATGATGAAAAATTAATATCCTGGTCTTCGGAAAAATTGATCTTAATAGATTCGTGCTTCGAAAGATGCGGTTTGATGATAAAAGTTTTTTATTTATTTATTTTTTTTATTTATTTATTTATTATTATTAACGCCGATTAAAGCGGCTTTTACAAAAATATTACAATTATTTTACATATGAATACAGAATATACATAGATAAAAAATATAAAAATATAAAAAAATATATAAATATAAAATACATAAAAAAGAACAATATAAATTGTAGTATCAACATAAAAACAACAACGAGTAGGTTATTATAAATACAATACAACATATTATAAATCCCTGACAATATGTATTAAGAAATTAATACTTTAAAACTGTATTTGATTATAATCAAGCTGAAAAGCGCTGACAGACAGTTTTGATTAAGTAGTGTTTGTATGAGGTTAAACTAGCAATGTTTATAGATTCATCCAAAACATATTTATTTCCAAGTACATGCAGGCGATTCATTATAGAATTGAGTTCAGCGTTAGATCCTGTATTGTTGCAATGATAAGTTAATTTGAAACGAACTGATCGACTAGGTACATGGAAACATATTAACGAAAGAAGTTCAGGGGAGTTCAACAGGTTGGTAACGATTTTAAATAAATAAAATAGGTCTGAACAAATTCTTCTTTCTTTTAATGTATCGAGTCCCAATAATTGTAACAGAGAGGGGTATTTAATGTTTTCGATGAATATTCCCAATTTAAAATTAATATAACGTAAAAATTTATGTTGGACTCGCTCAAGGGAATTCTCATGCACACTGTAGTAAGGATTCCAAATGGTGGAGTTAAATTCTAGTTGGCTTCTAACAAGTGAAGTGTAAAGTAATTTGACAGTTTTTAAATTTTTAAAATCCTTTGAAATCCGTAAGACAAATCCTAACATTTGCATTGCTTTACTGGTTATATTATTAATATGTTTAATGAATGTTAATTTAGTGTCAAAGGTTATACCAAGGTCCCTTATTTCATCAACAGATAATAAGATGTGATTATTGAGAAAGTAGGTAAACAACAAAGGGTTTTTTTTTCTGTGGAATCTCATAAGTTGACATTTTTTTACATTGAGAGTTAATTTGTTTATAAGACACCAATCATAAAAGCTATTAATATTAGATTGAAGTGTCAGACAGTCCTCGATATTATCAATAATTCTATATATCTTCATATCATCAGCGAACATTAGAATGAGAACACGGGTGAATATGTTTGATACATCATTAATGAATAAATTAAAAAGTAAAGGACCAAGATGAGAACCCTGGGGCACGCCACTGGTAGCTTCGAACGTGTAGGATAAGTGACCATTAATACAGACAATTAACAGACGCCTTAGTAAATAACTCTTAAACCAAGATAAAAGGTTTCCATTAATGCCGAGTTTCAAAAGTTTATTAATGAGGATTTTAAGACAGACCTTATCAAACGCCTTACTGAAGTCGGTGTATATAGAATCGACTTGTTGTTTGTTGGCAAGTGCATTAGAAATGAAATTTTCATATAATGTTAGGTTAGTCAAAGTTGATCTGCCGGAAATAAAGCCGTGTTGACAAGTTGCGATACAAGGGTTTACAAAGAAGCTGATTTTCTTAAGAATCAATTTTTCAAAAAGTTTAGGTATAGACGATTGAATACAGATAGGCCGATAATTTTCAACAAAGGATTTATCACCACTTTTATATACAGGAGTTAGGTAGCTAAGTTTCCATATTTGTGGAAAGTGTCCTGTAGAGAGAGACTTGTTAAACAGTATATTAAGGGGAACAGATAAACTTTGGACGCAATTCTTAAGTAAGATGGAAGGAATCTTATCAGGTCCCGAGCTTGTTTTGGGTTCAAGTGATTTAATACAGACTATAATGTCTTCAATATCGATGTGTATTTGCGATAAGTTTAAATTTATATCCGAATTGAAGTACGGAATTGAGTCATCAGGAATATCAGGTTCATACACGTCCTTAAAGTAATCAGCAAACATGTTAACAATTTCATAAATTTTACTGGAGCTGTTTTGTCCGTAACGTATATTACCGGAAATACCAGCATCGTTGTTTTTCATTGATTTTGTGTATTTCCAAAAGTATTTTACATCATGAAGTATCGTGTTCTCAACCGAATTAATGTAATTATTATAACATCTTTTTGTCATTTTTTTGCAATCTCTTCTAATATTGTTGAATACCATATAGTTGGGAATTGTTCTGTGTTCTTTATATTTTTTATGTGTTTCTTTTTTAACAACAATTAACTGAATTAATTCTTTGCTGAACCATATCGGATACTTTTGGTGAACAAAAAACAGCAACATCCTTTTTCCATCCCAGAATTTCCTCTCATTTCTTTCCTTAACGAGATAACATCCCCAAAGATGACATAGGCCCTGAGGGTTTTTTTAAGGGCCTCCTTTGTTAAAAAATCTTAGATGATTCTTTGTTAATAGTCGATCCTTATGAAATTTAAGGTTAAAAGTAGTCCCCTACTTCAAAAAGTTTAAGAACCCTTGCTACAGACTTCCCAATGTAAAGAAATCTGAAGATTTATACTTCCATTAGCTTGGAGATATTTATTATATAATGATTTATTTTTAATTTTGTATATAAGTTTATACCGTTTCACGTAAATTGAAACGATACCCATCTCGGCACAGGACAATAAGATAGACCAGACATATAACATAGTTGGATTAAGTTTTTGCTTTGGCTATATTAATTTTTGAATAAATAAATTAGTGTTTTTAGAAAAACACTTCTGAGTACTTATTTTTTTATGTTATCTCAATGTTTCGATCGAATGATACTCTGTATGTACATTTTTTATGAAATATCACCACAAGAGAGCATTACTAGGCTAGAGCCAAAAAACGAACGCTATAACAATAATAAATTGCTTAAAACTCTCCTTAGATTTAAATTTTAATGAAGCAACTAAAAACTATAAGTAAAATTATATATGAAAAGCTTAAGGACTCTACATAGAGTCTTATACCGTATTTAACTTTCTATGTCATAGAGAGTTAAATACGGTATAAGCGAAAAATACTGTTTTTTTAAGTTATTGACAGCTTATCACGTGCTGTAAAAGGTTTTCAGTCTGTTTTATAGATAAAGATTGAAAATTTGCATATACCTAGTTGCAAAAAATAAAAAAATAATGTATATGTGAATTTAGGTACTATCGGACTAGCCTAGCAATGCATACTAAGTTGCAAATCTGTTATCCAATGTGGATATGATTTTCTAATGGTATAGAAATACGAATTTCGGTGTGTTGAGGTATTCGATGTTTATCATGAAGATTGCAACCCTGCCTAAATCCTCTCATTTGCATCTCCTAATCATCCGATGGTCCAGCTGATGGCGGCAAAAGGGATTTACACAAATTGCTGTCCAGCATACCAAATGCCAACCGAACGGTTTGCAAAAATAAATTTTCGAATAAAACTTGTTCGACGCGGAAAATCTACACCATTGTAACAGTCCAGTTTTAGGGTTTTTCGTTTTAGCCGGTGGAAAAACAAAATATTCGAATATTTTATTCCTTTGTCGATAAACTGAATATCGTTTTACTTGTTAACTCTTAACCCCGAATACCAAGCCAGTGAGACTGTATTATTATTTAATATTTTTGTAAGAATGTTTATAAAATTCAGTAGATGTTTATCAAAATACTTGTCATATCTAATCAGCTTTACCTTTATGGAAGCCAGTGTAGGTAAAAGAAGAAAAAAAATTAAACAATGTTTAGTTTTTCTCAAAATTAAGTCCCTGTACGAAGGTAGAGTTGTTCATAAACGAAAGTTTTTTTTTATTACATTCGATCTTTTTTACATTTTCTTCACACAGGAGGCCCTAAGGAAAATAATTCCCCTTTAGGGAATCCCGTCACATTTAGGGATGCTTAGGAATGCTGTGTGGAGGGTCTTCTTAAGTAAGAACGTTCTGGGAAGGGAAAAGGTTTGGGGAGTGGTGGGGGTGGGGTTAGTGTGTCCAGAAGTGACGAACGTATGAATTCATCCCTCCAACTGTGGTACAAGGCTTTGTTGCGAGAAAGTCCTGCTGGCGAGATGAAAAGGTCTCCCTCAACCAGTATCTTCCGATCCAGCCTGCCACGCAGTTGGTGGGCAGACGTATCTGCCGCCAAGACCCGGAAAAACTTCACCCCGTGAACCCTGCTAAGTCACCAACCTTAGCGAACCACTTGGGATGACCTATGGCACAGGTGTCGGTTGTCTAATAAATGGTTTCCGGGGGGGGCCTCCCACTCTAATCGTAACAAAATATACTTACAATATGTTTGAAAAAGGCAAACATTTTGAACTGAGTTCTGGCGTTGAACTGTACCGCCTTTTAATCCTGATATGTCAGGCATGACGACAATATGTCAGTTTTAATTGCTTTAAAAAAAATTCGTATATTTTCTTTGGCTTGTTAGTTATATACATTCTCTTCTTATATTCTATGTCAAAGTCCACCTGGGCGTAAAATCAAATAACATAAATAAATAGTATTTCAAATTCAATTTTATTACGGATAACTTATTGAAACTTATAAATCTCAGTGAAATATTTAAATGAAAAAAATGACGAAAACAATTGACGAATGTCAACAACTCTCAATGAAAATATGAAACAGACAGGTACTTACAGAAAATAAAAATGTAACGATCGCAACTGGGACTCGAACCAAAATCCTCTAGTGCTTACTGCTATTCTATCTACCACTCTTTATAATGCACAATTTTTTATCAATCTCTTACATTTATTTTCAATTACTAACATTACCTTCAATAATTTCACTTAAATTGGGCTGCAATTTTTTGGTGTGATTGCAAAGTTCTACCTGACGTTTTATTGGAATTAGATCGGTTTGGTATATCGAACACCCTATCCAGATCACCCCAAAAAATAATATCTTCAATTAGAAACGTCATTTACTTCATAGACTGCATAGCTCTGAAACATTATTGGGAAGTCTTAAAACAGAAAACTTTTTTTATTTTTTTTTACTTCAAATAAAATTATTAACTTAACAGGATCATGGACCTTGTTTCCATTATTTGCGGCATTTTGGTCCACTCATTGACGATATTTACCCGTCTCTTGTTTTTCCATAATAATTAACAGTTTTATTTTTTTCCGAAGGGATCTTGGATGGTCCAATTGGACGTCAACACGGAGGAAGGAGGTCTGAAGCTGAACGAGAACTTCTTGGTGGAATTCAAGGGAGGTCCGGATGGACCAGTTTTGGCCCATGAAATGAGGTATGTAACCGATCTTTCATTTCAACTTAGTTTTGATTAATTGATTAATGATTAATGCGTTGATCTGTAGATTGTTTAATGATTTATTGATACAGTGATTGACGCAGTGGTAGTTATATTGATTCATTGATCAGTCGATTAATTATTTATTATTGTTTTTATTAATTCATTGACTCTGCGATTGTTTGGTTCATTTGTTGATCAGATTTATTGAAACATTGAACGACTTATTGATACATCTATTGATTCGTTTATCAGACGATTGAAAGATTGATTTTTAGTTTGATTCATGAATTGATTGGTTGATCGGTTGATTGATCAGCTGATTTATTATTACAGCATTATCTCGTTGTTATCAATTGATCTGTCGATTGATTCACTAATTGCTTGATTTAATATTGGACGGTTATCCTTAATATACTAAATATTATTTAGTTGTTTTTTTGACTGACAATTTACAATCTTAAGAAAAAAAAATTATAGAAATCAAAAGAAATTAAATTACGGGTGTGTTCAATAAATTTGAATTCATGTCATTATCTCTGTTTGTTGATTGATGATAATATTTTAGAAAAAATGCTTAGTTGGTGGTATTTTTTATTTAATTTTTTTTTTAAATAATAAAAATTACAATGCAATTTTCAAAACAGACTTATATAAAATAATTTGAATTCATGTTACGTCAAAACCTATTAAACGTAATCGTTGTGGAAGTAATTAATCATGTTGGCAGGTAGGTGTAATGGTTCCATTCATACATATGAAATTGCATAATCATCCTGAAATAATACATTAAAAATCCCACCATGCATCCGTGGGACAAACCCCGCTGTTGGTAAGACTTTTGAAAGACTGTCAGGTTCAACAAATGCACCTAGACTACAATAGTACACGACTACTATATGCATATATACTTCAACACTGAATAGAAAATATGTAGAAGTGCGCCTATTCAGACTTTAAGGAAAACTGATGTCACGAATATGTTATTCACATAAAATCTGTCGACTGCTAGACCCAGTGGCGTAGCTAGAATGGGTGGCACCCGGGCGGATAACGTGGCAAACGAAAATTTCGACTTCATAAAAAAAATGGTACGCCCTGGCCTCGGGCGAGCCTCGCTCTGGCTAGACCCCATGGTTATATGTAAAAGAAAGTGCAGCGCAACACGGTATAATACCCCAAAAATAAATCCCGACAATATTTTTGACCGTGAAATACCCAAATCATAATCGAAGTGTGATGTGTTCAAAAAAGAGTTTCGTATATGATTTTTTTTTTAATTAATCTGATATAAGATTAAATTTACCGTACTTAAGCATGACACAACAACATAATAATGTTGTTTTTTACATTGGCTCCACACATGAGGCCCTGAGAAATTAATTTCACTTAGGGTTTATATCATCTTTGGGAATACTGTGTGGAGGGTTTAAGTTTTTGAAAGGAAAAATATATGAGGGTAGGTAGGAATCTGGGGTTCGGTGTGTAAAGTCATCCGCCACCAAATGAACCCGGGCACTCCTGCAAAGTCACCAAAGGTCACGAATCACTTGAGGTGACCTATCGCAGAGGTGTTAAGTGGTTCCAGGGGCGGCGATACTCATCCCCGCCATGATTGAAAATTATGAATAGTATAAATTTAATAACAAGTTTGTTATTGGGCAATGTGCATGCGTCATTAAGTTTTGTTCTGTTTTAGTTCTGCAGGCAACACACAACCCTAAACATACATGTATCCGGAAGCGGAAAACTGGAGAATCTATTTAAAATTTAGAGTCGATTTTGTGTAACTTATTTGATTTGGCCTTTCGTTTTCAAATAAACCTATGCCGAAGTACCAAAGGATTTTTTTGAGGAGAATTGAAAAAAAATCGTTTACCACGAGATTACTATCAGCTGTTTACTGTCTTAAATTGTGTCGAAACGTAGCAAAGAACACAGTTTCCGAATTTCCAATTGTTCCGGAGTTTCCAGGTTCCTATTGTTCCCAAGATTTCAGGTTTCAATTGTTTCGAAGGTTCCAGGTTCCAATTTTTCCGGAGGTTCCAAGTTCCAATTGTTCCGAATTACAGGTCTATTTTAACCTTCAGTTGCCGAAAAACGTTAATAAGTACAAATCTAAATGCTCATATCAAATATATATATATATATAATAATATGACAGATAGAATAAATGTCCAAGAAAATGCTTTTATTTGAATAAATATGTACATTAAAAAATGTGTAGAAGGGGCCTTATTAATTTTTTTTCCGATATTTCAAAAAGTGTGACAATTTCATCCGAAATAAAATTTCCTTACTTTGGACCCTCAAACACGCCCACAATACCATTCTACCGGATTATTCCTTCTGTGTGTATATGTATACTACAACTACACGCAAGTTTATAATACAAGGTGTACTACCAGACAGAAAGGACGCGTCATAAGCAATCCCGCGCCGGAAATGACAAATGGCGTCGAGACGTCCGGATACTGTATTCGTTGGCACTTTTCCACAGTAAATTCACCTTGAAAATTAATGATCTGTCATATTTCATTCGGTTTCCTTCCTGGCGTCGCCGCGCTCGGTCGGGTCGAGGGACCTCGCCGTAATGGCGAGTTTACTTCTTGAGTACTGGATAATCTTCTTGAAAGCTTTCTTAGTAAATAATACTGAAGAATGTATATTTTCTTCTTCAAACACAGTATTAAACCTTTATTTTGTGGCGCCAAGTTAAATTTGTTCTCACTGTAAACACCTTCCCTCCCATCACTCCACCCACATCCATTCTCCCACTGCATCTTTAAGTCTACAATTTAGTTTTATAGAGCATAATCTCTTACTTATCCCTTTCGCAAAAACAACTTTTGGCCAAAGAAATTTTAGATACTTTGCAACGAAGCTATACAATTCACTTTTACTTGCCATTAGACCAGACCCAACTCGTTTTAAACATCTGTATCTATAAGTCTATAATTGTAATTTAGTTTTATAGGGCATAATCTCTTCCTTATCCCTTTCGCAAAAACAACTTTTGACAAAATAAATTTTAGATACTTTGCAACGAAGCTATACAATTCACTTTTACTTGCCATTAGACCAGACCCAACTCGTTTTAAACATCTGTATCTATAAGTCTATAATTGTAATTTAGTTTTATAGGGCATAATCTCTTACTTATCCCTTTCGCAAAAACAACTTTTGACCAAAGAAATTTTAGATATTTTGCAACGAAGCTATACAATTGACTTTCACTTGCCATTAGACCAGACCCAACTTGTTAGAAATATCTGTATCTTTAAGTCTATAATTGCTATTTAGTTTTAAAGGGCATTATCTCTTACTTTTCCTTTTCGCTAAAACATTTTTTGGCCAATGACATTTTAGATAATTTGAAATAAAACAATAACTTTGTAAACACCACTTTTATTTTTTATACTTTATGCCGACATGGTTTCACTACAACCGTGGCTTCTTCAGGGCAGTACAATCTCTACAGTAGAGAACCCTAAACCCTAAACATACTGCCCTGAAGAAGCTACGGTTGTAGTGAAACCCGGTCGGCATAAAGTATAAAAAATTAAAGTGGTGTTTACAAAGTTAATGTTTTATTTTAAATTATAATGTCACATCACAAATTAACTGCTTCATATGAAAAAACATTTTAGATATTTTGCAACAAAGCTTCACTTGCCATTAGACCAGACCCAACTTGTTTTAAATATAAATCAATCTAAAAATAAAGATCTAACTTCAAACATTTTATCAAAACCAATTTATAAGTATGTATTTCCGATGTTAAGATACTGATTTTCTTTATTTAAATGAAACATTGTGTTATTTTTTTGTATTTCTGTTAAAATTTGATTTTATATAATCTGAGCCTCATTCAATGATAAGATGTTGATTGTCTTTTATTTTAAGCGTAATATAGTGTTGTTATTTGTTTTTCTGCTATACGTTGTGCCTGCTCTCAACAGGAGTTCCTAGTGAGACAGGCAAAACACACCAATTTTAATAATTCAGATTTAAAACCATGCCAAAAAAATGTAAACCCTGATTAGATGAGCATTGCTCACGAAACATGTTGGCTGTATCTAAAGAATAAAGGTGGTTAAAACTAAGTGATTATTATTTTTAATGATATGTCATTATTTTCGTCATCCCGGTTCTGTCTTGTCTTAAAGTCAAAATCGTCGTTTTTGAGTTGTGATAATGACGTCAGGCTTTTAGACCCTTCTCTACCAAACGCTGAGATCCAATTTATCGTACCTGACCTAGTTTCGTCTAAACAGAATTCCATTTTGTCATACGTGCTGAAATCTGAGTGTTAAATTAACTTAGGTTTGTTTGCTAACTAACTTTGGTTTGTCTGTTTAGTTAAGTTAACAAACTAATTACGTTGTCCGTTATATTTTGACGATTTCTTAGTAATTCCACACAGAGTGCAAAATTTACAAAAAAAATATTATTACTATTTTCTAGAATTCAACTTGGATTACCACTTTTTTATTTGTCAAAAAAATAAATATTTGGTGTGTTCCGTTCTATTTTATCGAATTTATCTATAGGTAATTCCATTTTAATGAAAATCTAGTCTCCTTCAACGGAAGCAATCTGCCGAACAGGCCCTACATTGATATGCTTGGTGTAACCCTAAGTGACCAGCTCAGATATAAGGGCTCCATCGAAGCCAGAGTAAAGTTAGCCTCCCAAAAACTGGGCGTACTGTACAGGCCCGCAGATACTTTAACAGTACACAACTGCTAACCTTGTACAAATCACAAGTGCGCCCCACGGTTGAATTTGGCAGCCACCTCTGGTCTGGAGCTCCAAAATACCTGAAAAATACCCTCGACTGTGTGCAAAAACGGGCGGTCCGTTTGATAGAATCTCCCATCTTAACAGGCGGATTGCAATCTTTAGAGCATAGGCGTCGGGTGGGAATGCTATCCTTATTCTCCCGGTATTACAATGGAAGATGCTCCGAGGAACTAGCGTCATTGATCCCTGCGGCACCGGTTCATAGTCGGGAAACACGCCAAACGCGTGCCCAACATATGTACATGGTTGACATTTGTCATATGAGAACGGGTCGTTTCTTCGGCTCGTTCTTGTGTTCAACAGCTCGGCTGTGGAACGATTTGCCGGCCTCTGTGTTCCCTCCTTCCTACAACATGGGTCTCTTCAAGACCAATGTTAATTTCTTCTTCTCCTCAAAAAGACCCTCCACACAGCATGTCAGATTACATAGGCCCTGAGGGAATTTTTTTTTCTCAGGGCCTCCTGTGTGGAGCTAATGTAAAAAAAAAAATCCGCATACATACTATGTTAAAACAAAATTTACGAAAAAATAGTTTTATCTTCCCAGGTTCTATGTTCCCACTTAATAACTATGAAATAAATCAACATTTCTTATTATCAAAAAAAGATGTTTCGTACCTACATATATATCGATATTTTGTTAATGAGTAGGTACCAATAAGTGATTTAATTTTACATATTATACTTTTGGCATATTATACTTTTGACATATTATACTTTATAATATAAATATTTAAGCGTAATGGGTCGGGCTAATTTTTTTTTTGTGAAGTTAAATGACGATCAATTCCTCCCGATGTGCTTTTCAAAATTCAAAATATAAGATGATTAAAATAAGAAAACTTTTTTTCAGATCTATACATAATTGGCCTTCTATTAAATGTAAAAAATGTTTTTATTAACAAGTCGTGGCAAGAGTCCTTTAAATATCAATGGAATTTACCATATAATTTTATATAATGTTAATAAACTATGCAAAAACCTGCTAACATATTGCCTCTTATTCTGTTCTTTGTATTACTAAAAAACCTGTAGTTTTTCACGGAATATTTTCCTTTCCAAGCGGAAATACTTCCTGGGAAAATATTCGGATCTTGAATAAACTAATTTAAAAACCTGAGTTCTACTCAAATAGTGGTATTTGAAGGCACTTAGTAATTCAAGTGATCTTTATCTTACATATTTGTAAAAAGCATTAACTTTGTGGCTCGCCTATAAATTTGTTGTAGACCACTTTTATTTTTTAAAACACTCTACCGGTTTCGGAAGCACCCTTCCTTCGTCGGGAGAATATTATAACAGAATATATAAGTTATAATATTCTCCTGACGAAGGAAGGGTGCTTCCGAAACCGGTAGAGTGTTTTAAAAAATAAAAGTGGTCTACAAAAAATTTATATGTGTTTTAATTGTAGATCTTTATCTTCTCTAGCATGTTAAAGTTTGGCGAAGTTATTTTTTAATTCGATTGATTGCCGCTAGATTTTTTTTACATTAGCTCCACGTAGGAGGCCTCGAAGAAAATAATTCCACCCAGGGCCTATGTCATTTTTAAGGATGCTGTGTGGAGGGTTTTTTTAGGAGATATTCCGAGAGAGTACGGCTGGAGAAGTCAAAGGGACTCCCGATCCGGCCTGCCATGGTGGTAGACTGACGCGTCCGCCGCCAAGACCCGGACAAACCACACCCCATGAACCCGGACACCCCTGCTAAGTCACAAAACGTAGCGAACCACTTAGGGTGACTTATGGCGGAGGTGTTGGTTATCAAAAAAGGTTTCCGGGGGGGCGGTACCCATACTCGCCTCCCAAATTGAAAATTGATATCTAGATTACTTTTCAGCTACTATATGTACATAACCAACTCACCATTCTCTCTCGATCCGGCCTGCCATGCTAGTAGACTGACGCGTCCGCCGCCAAGACCCGGACAAACCACACCCCATGAACCCGGACACCCCTGCTAAGTCACAAAACGTAGCGAACCACTTAGGGTGACTTATGGAGGAGGTGTTGGTTATCCAAAAAGGTTCCCGGGGGGGTGGTACCCATACTCGCCTCCCAAATTGAAAATGGATGTCTAGATCACTTTTCAGCTATTATATGTACATAACCAACTCACCATTCTCTCTCGATCCGGCCTGCCATGCTAGTAGACTGACGCGTCCGCCGCCAAGACCCGGACAAACCACACCCCATGAACCCGGACACCCCTGCTAAGTCACAAAACGTAGCGAACCACTTAGGGTGACTTATGGCGGAGGTGTTGGTTATTCAAAAAGGTTCCCGGGGGGGTGGTACCCATACTCGCCTCCCAAATTGAAAATGGATGTCTAGATTAATTTTCAGCTACTATATGTACATAACCAACTCATATATTTTTCCAGTAGATTAATGATTAAATGACTTCCGAAAGTGAGAAATGGCTTGAAACTTTTTGTGGATAATTTTTATTTATTGAATTGTTTTTATTTTCAGGTATCCTGGCGGGGACTGCACTTCGGACATATATCTTGCATGTGATTAAAAAAATTACATTACTACAATAATATATTATTTTGATATTATTGAAATAATATATACCTTTTTAATACTTTACAGCATATTTAAAATGCGTTTTTTAATGTTTTTTTATTGAGTTTCATAAGCAATTAAAATGTATTGGAATATAGATCAGACACATAGGTCACATATTTTAATATGATCTTCAATATGTATGAAGTTTTTCTTTTTCGTGACTTTAAATCGCTTTACTATATATAGATCGTGCATAATACGGTCGAGAGCCTATGATATTACATTTTATGAACATGTTATTCTAGCTTTTGTAATGTAACTTTATTCGTAATAAACATTTTATATCAATACGTTCCGTTTATTTAAAAATAAGATTTTACCGTTTAATCAATATATATTATAAAAGAAATTCCAAAAATACGTACGGCTCGCAAAAACTCAGAAACAAGGCTCGGTACTATCAAGAGAGTTATATAGTGTGGTAGATCTCTATCCCCCCTCCAGGACGACAGCTCCCGTTTTTACCTAAAGGGCGTGCTTTTGAAGTTATAAGGGCTGGAAGTTTCGAAATGAAATTGAAATTTCTAGAAAAGTCTTCCGCAAAGTTCTAAAAGGTTCGATAGAGCTCTAGAAAGTACTGGAAGGAGTGGCGGAGTAAGTCGTGGAATGTTCGGGAATAGGGAATCGGGAACATCATCGTGGAACATTCCAGAACACTCTCGAATGTTGTACGGAGCAAAGCCAGGTAACCCAGCTAGTAATATGTAAATCATGGACATCTTGTAATTTTCCTTTTTTTAATTTTTAAACCTGTAATTATTATAATCAAATGCCATTTTGATTTTTTTTTCTTTATTACGTACACATAATATAATACACTTAAATAATTTCCATCAGCGCCTATGTCATCTTAGAGAATGCTGTATGAAGGGTCTGTTTTTCGAAATAAAGGAATAAACTTGGGTCTTGAAGAGACTCATATTGTGAGAGGGAGGAAAAAAAAAAGGTTTCACAGCGGAGCATCTGATGAATTATGAATATTTGGAGCAGGTGGATGAGTTTTTTTATTTAAGAAATATGTTTACAAGATAACAGAGATTTTGAAAGAAGAGAAAATGCAGGTAACTCTTTTAATAGAGGACTAAATAAACGCCGTTGGCACCAACAAAAAGCTGTCCAAAGAAGCGATACTAGCCGTCCATTTTGGAGTACGTACTGGTACCTACCCCGATGTATGGCAGTGAGGCATGGAACTGGCAGAGGAAGGTACGAAAGTAGACTGAATGCTGTAGAAATGAGATCCCTAAGGCGAATGTGTGCTAAAACCATGCACGATCTTGTGAGAAACGTGGAGATCCGCAAAGAATGCAAGGCTGATGTAAGCGTAATGTGTAAGATTAAATAAGGGACGCTCTGAAAGGACTGTAAGGAGAATTTATGACCAAATGTGAATGGTAGAAGAAGTCGAGGACGCCCAAGAAAGACATGGCACGACCAAGTGAATCAGATACTTGAGTCGGGCCATGTCAAGAGGCAGAATAATAGAAGAGCATGTATGAGACGTTGTATGAATGTAAACGAGGCAAGGAATGTGTACCTAGACCGAGTTGTTTGGCGGTCCGTCCTCTCTGCCTTCCCCTGCGGGGAAACGGCGTGATGGTTAGTTAGTTAATTAGTCTCAGTTAGCATCCCCTTTCTTTTCCCATTCCCTTCAATCCCACAACATACCCCAATTGGTGATGTCATAGTTCCACCGGCTCCAGGCAGTTGGGACTTCCCTGCGATATTATAATTTATTTTATGGTAAGTAGTTATTTGATGGTTGTACCTATTCAATTAATTTGCATTATACGCTCGTTATTCCCAAATCTAATTATTTTAGTGTAATTAATATTGTGGAATATTTCACCTTTCAAAGGTGCGAATAATTACGAAAATAAATATTCAGTCCTCTCAAAGGGAATAAATTCTTGAAATTGTGCAAATATTAAAAAAGCCCGAACAAGGGACGGCATTTATCCGGGCATTTGTAAAGGACGGACCCACAGAACTATCAAATTCAAAGAAAGGAAATTTTTGTCCAACAAAATTTATGGTGTGAGCTATTTATTTTATTTATTTATTTATTTTATTTAGGAAACAAACAGTCATACAAAATGATAATATAACAAAGAACATTCATGTGTTGTAGACCAATTAAGTTCCATTAAGTTAAAATTTTAATATAGTATTTTTACCTATTCAACTTATGTGACAAAAAATAAACATAATAAGGAAAAACATATAAAAGAAAAACGTAATAAAGAAAAAAAAAAGTTATTAACAAACATAGTTATACTATTACTACTGATAATAATATTATAAATTTTCACCAAAAATAAAAATAAAGTATTTTAAGTTATTAATATATTAAGCTGCATTTTATATGATTTCAAATCATGGTTGAAAATGTCTACATCTCGTAAGGCATTGTAAGTTTCACAGATACGTATTATTACAGAGTTTTGCGCGTATTTTGATTTACTGTGTGGTATTCTAAATAAGTCGTTCGATCTGGTATTTTGTTTGGGGCAACGAAATGCAATATTTTCTAACAGATATGATGAATCAACAAGGCAGTTCATGATTTTGTATAAGAATAATGCATCAAAGATTTTTCTGCGTTTAAATAAGGTGATAGGGTCAAATTGATGATCACTAAAGCGATACGATAGGTGTTTTATAAATTGTTTCTGGATATTTTCAATGCGATGAATATATGTTTGATATTGAGGATTCCAAATTACTGAGGCGAACTCGAGTTGTGACCGTACATATGACATATATAACAGAATTAGGGTGTGTGCTATAGTAAAAGGTTTTGTAATGCGAATAATGAAACCCAATTGCTTATAATTTAACAACTTAAGCTATTTAAAAATAAGTTAACAACTTTTGTCGGTTAATGAATCACTAGATATATTTTATTTATTTATTAATCTTAAGTTAGCTCACATCTTTGTGTATACTAATATTTTATAAAGATATAAACATTTACATTGGTTGGCAAACATAATCATTCTTTAAATATTACACATAAATAAAGACATTAATAATTGAGGTAGACATACTTTCGTAATTCTTTTTTAAACTTATTTATATTTTCTATCTCAGTAATTTCATTCGGGATGTTGTTATACATATAGTTGGACGGCCTGGTACATCAGAGATTTCTGGGTGCTTAATTTTTTTCTTGTCGGCAGTCTAATTTGCTTTGAATTTCTTGTCCCGTGTCCGTGTGTTTCGTAATTATAATGTATTTTTCTTTTTAGTTCCTTAGACATCGTCCCCATGTTAATTTTATGTAAAAAAATAAGTAGATTCAAATTCACGGTCAACATATTTAGCTCTTTTAGCATGTCTCGTATCCGTGTGTACATGTTGCGCTTAAGTATTATTCGCATTGCTTTATTTTGCAGTATTTGCATTTTTTTCATTTTCTCTTCATTGCAGAGAAAAAAAATACTTGAACAGTAATTAAAGTGTAGTAATATAATTGTATTATATATTATCTGGCATGTTTATTTATTTACTTTGTTTCTGATTCTACCAAGAAATGTTTTTTTTTTTGCAATTTTTTTAATCGTGTAATCTGCATTTTTTGAGAAGTTCAATTTTGAGTCTATGATGACACCAAGATATTTAATTTCTTCCACTTTTTTTATGATTTTTCCATTTATAGAAACCTTTGGTTCATCATGATTATTTGTTCTACCTATATGCACGTATTTTGTCTTATTTAAATTTAGTTTCAATTTATTTAATTTGAGCCATTTTGACAAAGTTTCTAAGTCACTATTTATCTTTTTGATTGCGTTCTCGTAATTATCTTCTGCAATATAAATCAGTGCGTCGTCTGCAAACAGTCTTATTTTGCTATGTTTTAGTATTTTTACCATATCATTTATGTAGGTATAAACATTATCGGACCCAACACTGATCCTTGCGGTACCCCCAGCATATTTTCAATCGGATTTGATACATTGTTTCTTATCTTTGTTGTTTGTTGTCTGTTTTAAACCAATTTAAAACCATTCCAAATCTTTCCCTTTTATTCCACATTTTTTTTATTTTTTTAATAACTCTTTTTCTATCTATTGTTTCAAAAGCTCTTTGAAAATCTAAAAACACCACAACAGTATACAAGTTTTTATCTATATCTTCCTTCCAATAATCAATTACTAAATTTAACGCTGTGTTGGAAGTGTTTGTTAGTTGATGTATGAGTGGATGGAGAGTGTTTGATGAGGAGATCCTCTCCACGTCAGGCAGGATTGCCTTCATACCTTACCGATATTGAGGTTAAAATGCTCCTTGAGATCACGGCACTTCCAAGCCGTGATCTTGTGTTCAGGCTTATAATAATGACGATGTTTAATTGAAAACACTTACTTGTCCGCGATATTAGGTTTTATTTAAAATATTATTTACAACGAATATACATTCGCGCACGAACTGGTAGTGAGGTAAAATTGCCGTGCAACCGGATGGATCGAGTACTAGAATCGGAATAATAATATGATCGCATCTCGGGGCGATCGGTGACATTTAGTGCCGGTCATCTGGGATACCATACGCGTGAAAATAAGTAATGTGAATAAGTACTGCCATATACCTCCCCACCAGCGTTGCACGCGAATAACAAAATATGGCATACGAAAAGAAAATAATTATATACACCTAAATAGGGTTTAGTATGTGTCTGAGATATACATATATACAAAATATAAACAATGTTTTACATACTTGAAAATATAATTTTTAACATAAGTAGTTTTGTGAGCAATGCTAAATTTACATCATTAACTTAGAACATAACATGCCTATAAAAAAGAAAAAATAACAAAAGTTACAAAATGTTTTAAAATTATAATGTTGTTAATTTACAAGTCCTAATTATCATTAGTAATAGGAGTAAGTACCTATTTCTCAGTCGGTATTGAGCGATTAAAATTATTATTACTTGTTCCTTCTTACGACTAGACATATAGTGTTGAGGTAGGTAGGTACTGCTAGAATGCGTAACGGTGATTATTTACAAAGGCGAGTAGCTGCTGGCTGACTCGGTACATACTTATTATGCGTTTATACAATTTCAACGAAAGTAAACATAACTATGCGTAATATTAAAATATAAATAAAATACATGAACCTTATTATTCGAAATTAACTTTATAAATCTTAGACTAAGGAGTGAATTCATTTTTAATCGAGGGAAAATAATAATTCGAATTCCAAGTGCTGTCTTTGTTTATTACCTGACTTTAGGTACGTAGTTCCACAGTGGTATTGGAATGTCGAATTATTATTTATTATATTGTTATTGTTAAACAGATACAGTTTGGTTAGCATTTATGACGGTCCGATCTAATATGTGGCTTCATTTTAATAAGATAACACTACGTAAAATTAATGGAGATCGGAAATTAACAGAAATTATATACAGTTTGGATAACTTATTTGCTAAATTTGATATACCTTACTAATATTATTAATTAGTTATTTACAAATAAAATGTAGTCTGTATACTGTTCAGAATTCGGGATACGAAAATGAATTGATATAATATTATTATTTGTTAGAAATACTGACTACGTAATAATACAATAATTTATATGGCGGTGTTTCGCTAGCTAAATACCTAAATAAACTTAGTTTTATTTCACAGTAGTTAGTTAGAATTTTAATCAATTATGAGGTACCGTGATACAAATCGTATAATAAATTTTGGATACATCAATATAAGTTTTCTAATTAATTTGTTTAAACGATAGCTTTTTTAATTGAAGTATTGCCAAGTATTACTTTTACGACTGGTACTTTTCAGGAAAATGTACGTGTCTTCCACAGCGTGTTTTTCTTGTTGTTATTGTGGGCAGTGTGCTTGCCGTTTTTTGCGGTATTTCCTCCAAATTTTGGAAAAATGCAGGTTTGAGTCGGTCGAGCGAAACTCTTTTAGTGTTTTATCCAATGTGAGCTCAGCTGAGAACATTTTGTTGTTCATATTGAATTATTGGAAACATTAATTTAACATAAGACGAGGGCGGAGTCATCTTTTGCCTTAATATAATCGTCAGGTTGACTCTGCGCTTTCCCTTCAATCCTTAGTTGCTTGTAGTAGGACAGTTAGTCTCTTCAGATTGAGATATTGTGTCAGCTACTGTATATATAAATTATTTGAGATGTTGAAGTTGAGAAGATGGTGATAAAACGATTTTTTTCTTTAAAAAAATTCGAGATCGTAGCTATTCAGTAGATATTCATGAGTCCATTAGTATTCCTGTTGTTCCCAGTTGCTCGTTTCCCGTTTACTGGATCTCGTCCAGTCGCATGTTTCTTGTTATCTGGTGATATATGTTGACAGTTCCCAGTTGCTCGTTGTCCGTTTACTGGATCTCGTCCAGTCGCATGTTTCTTGTTATCTGGTGATATCTGTTGACAGTTCCCAGTTGCTCGTTGCCCGTTTACTGGATCTCGTCCAGTCGCATGTTTCTTGAATTATCTCTGTGAAATGTGCATGGTGGAATGCAGTTGAATGATCTCTGCCCGAATTTTTTATGGTATCTGCAGTAGTCGTTTGTTTTGTGAAGTTCATTGTTATTGTCCGTTCGATCGTTCGACCGGGATCGATGTTGGCGGTCGGCATTTGAGTACCATGTCGATGGATAACGCCATTATAAAAACCAACGCCATTACGCCGATTATAAAAATGATGTACGGGGCTATGACTGTCTCTGCGACTTGACTTTAGTTGTTTGACTTCTAGAGATAGTGCAGAAATTTGTTCACGTAGGCTCTGAAGAACGGAAGTGATGTCGGGATCTTCTCTGTAATTGTTATCTCTACGTTGATTTTTGTTTATCGCTCCGCACTCGGTCGTCTGGTAGATTTCCAGGATTTTATCGGCTGCTGACGCAAGTTGTAGTAGATTGTCGTCTGTCCGTGCGGTCAATATGGCTTGTACATGTTGAGGAAGTCTTTGTAGCCATAACGTGCGTATGATTGCGCTTTCAGCAAGCTCGGGGCCGGCGAGTTCGTGCATCAATCGAAGTAGTCCGGATGGTTTCCTGTCGTCCAACTGTAATCCGGTTAGTAGTCGGGTGAGACGTTTTCCTTCGGAATCTTGCAACCTCGTGATGAGTGCAGTTTTTAGGGTAGAGTACTTGTCCGTTGCTGGTGGCTTGATGACGACATCGCTGACGGTCCTGAGTGTTTCGATGTCCAGGGAGGCGACAATAATGTTGTACTTCGTGGTGTCATCTTTGATTCTTGAGTTGGAGAACTGGCTTTCTGCCTGGGCAATCCAGAGCTGTATGTTGTCACACCAGACGGGGGGTAGCTTAACTGATACGGAGTTTATGACTGGATCCATTATTGTGTAATTGGCGCTGGTTCCTGATGCTGTTTCTTCTAGCGGCATATTGTCGTTGTAATATGGCAAGTGATAGGCAATGGCGAAAGCAGTAGTAGTACTGATAGACCGTGTAGGTATGCAGATAAAATTATCAAAATTGTGCATAAAACAAAATAACAATAAATCTAATCCAGGTCTGAAAAGTTAAATTGATGATATCCAAAATCTTTTACAAATCCCTTATCTTTGCGTTGAAATGTTAGTACAAATATATTGTAATTGTAATTGTATTAATGCTTTGATGCAGTGCAGTTTAAAAATTTATACCGTGTAACAATATTTGCCTATTCTCGCTGGGTTGCTAAATTTCGTCGAAATGTTCGGATTATCAATTATTAACAAAGATCACTGTGAGAAGTTGAATTTGCGTTACTTGCTTTACTCCGATCTGCGGTGGATGCTGTGGGGTCGGGTGTAGGATCTCCAGGTATATGGCATCCGGGTATATGGCATCCGGGTACCTGGGTCTGTCTGCAAAATCGCGTCTGTTGGTTAGGATACTCTGCCTTAGCTGCTGGGCTTCTTGTTTATCTGAAATTGATATTTACCGGCAATATACTATCCACATAAACAAGTAATGAGTTGCGGGGGAAGCATTATTAAGAAAGTAGTAGCGGGATGTAGGTATTTTCGTACGCTACTGAATTTGGTGGACAATAACCAATGAACAATGTTGGACAATGATGTTCTTTACTGATTTATCTTCATATGATTCTAATGTACATACTGGACCTACTGAATTTAAGTTAAAAAATTGAAATGTTACTCACAAGATTGGGGTGTCCAGGATTCCGCATTCAAGTACTCAATCCTCCGTATGGGCAGTGTTCATCATCATTAGAAATTCTCGGGGTCACCAATGTTGGAAGTGTTTGTTAGTTGATGTATGAGTGGATGGAGAGTGTTTGATGAGGAGATCCTCTCCACGTCAGGCAGGATTGCCTTCATACCTTACCGATATTGAGGTTAAAATGCTCCTTGAGATCACGGCACTTCCAAGCCGTGATCTTGTGTTCAGGCTTATAATAATGATGATGTTTAACTGAAAACACTTAGTTGTCCGCGATATTAGGTTTTATTTAAAATATTATTTACAACGAATATACATTCGCGCACGAACTGATAGTGAGGTAAAATTGCCGTGCAACCGGATGGATCGAGTACTAGAATCGGAATAATAATATGATCGCATCTCGGGGCGATCGGTGACATTTAGTGCCGGTCATCTGGGATACCATACGCGTGAAAATAAGTAATGTGAATAAGTACTGCCATAGCTGTTTCACATGAATTATTGTTCCTAAATCGAGATTGTTCGTCACAAAGGATGCTATTATTTTCCGAGTATTCTTCAAGTTGAGATTTAATTATGTATTCCATCACTTGCCCATATTTTCTTATAAATACAAAGCTTAAAACGATCAAAAAGAAAAATATGACAGGATTAAGGGGTTAAAAACACTATCTCTCTGAAATCCGTTAGTAAGTGGTTAAATACTGGAAAGGCACATGATGTACAAAAAGATAACACATTAACGCCCTTCAGGTGATTTTTTATAAAAACGGTGCTACACAAATAATCCAAATATTATTATTATTATTATGGTTCCATGACAATAATTTTCATTACCACTTTGAAAAGTTATGAAAAGTAATGGAATAGCCCATATCGTTACCGAACGGAACCTATTTCATATAGTTTTTTTTTATAAATTTCATTTACTTTTAAGTGATGAAGTGCTGCTTTGTTGAGTTTTATGGTCACCAACAAATAGGAAGTAGGTACGTAGCAGAGATGTAAAGAATTTGACTCCGACAAGTAATTTATTTACATTGAAACCTGTTTTTAAAGCCTAAAATAAATAAAATAAAATCATATATAATTCTGTACTTCCAGGGTGGATACACACTCAAGTGTAGCCCTGGTGAGAAATCATCATTAAAAGTCGAAAGCAGTGCTCAAATCGGACTGTCATTATCATAACTCCACTGGCCATGTGACGTTTACTTAGCTTTCCAGGGTGTGTCTCCAGACAATCTGTCGTCAGGTATAATGTGAGCAGCTTTTTTGATTTCCTTCGTTTTCACGACGAGGGTGACGTACAGAGAGGTTATGATTTGCAAGTTATCCTTTGTTAATAAAAAGCACTTAAGTTTTGTACTGGATATTGTGGTAACTTTAATTATTCAAATAAATAGTAAGTCTTAAAGCGTTTAGATTCAAATCTAAGCACTGGCATTTCAATTTGTAGAATCATTTGCGATAAAAAGAAATTGAGAATTTATAAACACGAAAAGTGAAAGTTGACAAAATAACCACAGATTAATGAGCGCGTAGATAAAAAATGCATCGGAATATTTAGCAAAAGGTGACATACACGTAAAAATTATGATCAAAAGAGTTCACACATCGATTTTAAGCAAAATGTTAAGTACTAAATGATTTTTAAAATTAGAAATAGGACAACACAATACACAACAACGAAAACAAAAAATGTCCCCTACAATACAAGTGAACTCCTAGTGTTGAGGTCAATATACTGTGTAATGTAAATATACTAAGAATAAATAAATATACGAATATGAAAATATTACTATTTAGAGTACACAACATGTTCAATCAATAATTGTAATGCTGCAAAAAAACAGAATGGGTCCAACTAAAGTGTTCTCAGTAGCACAAACCATAAATTAATTATAAACGTTCTTAGTTCTAACCCTTTTCTCCATTCCATGAGAATTATCATCCTGTGTACAAAACCCGACCAGCATGTGAGCCTATTTTAAATTAAACTCTACCCACGACATGTACAGTATTCACTGTGCAAGCAGACCCGAACCTTTGTAAATATTTCTAAGTGAACAGGCCGCGGACACTCAAATGTTCTGGAGCCTACTGAGGTTAGTATTTAAAATAAGTACTTTCGTATGTGATATCACACCACAAATTGTCAATTATTATGTCCAAACAGAACATTCCACACTGACAGAAATCATGCGAAGCCGTTTTCAAGAATATTTGGAGTTTTAAGAAAAGATTTTTTCATAAAACTTAGCAAAATTACTTATGGCATCATTATTAATATTTCATTAAAAAATATATGTAATTAATATTTATTAAAAGATTTTTATTTAAAAAGGCAATAAGCGTATAATCCTTATCACACCAATGCTGCAGCTCTTTCTTACACGCGGAATATGAGTGAGATAAATGATGTACGTACCTATGTCTGCTTCCCCCAAAGAAGAAATCATAATCCAGTCTCATACATCTCCCTCACTCGTATTAAAGAAAAGAGATGCCGCGTGTCATTGCCGTCGCCGTACCGTTGCCAAGGGAATAACAAAAGCTTCAGAACTTCATGGTCGAGAGGCAAGGCTCTTGACTAGCGATCTCGAGGTCGTGAGTTCAAATCCCGGCGTATCTAGAAAAAATTTTTTTTTATTGATTTTTGTTTTCACAATTTATTAATTTAAAAATAATATACGGAATGTTTGCGGCACGTTCCAGAGTGGATGATACTCTCAGTATGATGTGACTATCATTCAAAACGTTGCTTCAAATGGCTGTTGCCGCGTTTGGTGACTAGATCTGAGTAGCTAGGTACTTCCCCACATTCCTCCTTCCTCATCTCCTTCTCCTCCGCACTTACCTTTAACCTCACAATATACCCCAAATTTGGGGTGCCATAGTCTTGCTCTAGACGGGAGCAGTTGGGACTCTTGTAAGGTATTCACATAATAAAAAAGACAGAATAGCCAAATGCTTCCAAATCTTCTCTTAAAGGCTCTAGACGGGAGCAGTTGGGACTCTTGTAAGGTATTCACACAATAAATTAGACAGGATAGCCAAATGCTTCCAAATCTACATTTATCTCATCTCCATCCCTTCCCTACTCCCTTCAGTTTCACAAGATATACCTGTTGGGGCTGCCAAAGTCCTACTGGCTTAGGGTGGGTAGGATTAGTTGGGACCCTTTTGCGATATCCATTTTCAATCTTATAAGACAATCAACAAAGTTGTAGTACTAGTTACACCGGGGCAGTACTCTCAGTACTGCCCCGGTGTAACTAGAACTACTAACAAAGACCGCCATTCAGAGACAAAACGTCACTTGTCGCAAACCACTCCGACCCGCAAGCGTGTTTACACGACAATAATATTATAACAATAGCAGTCAAGTAAAATAATCGTGTTTTCACAGTGTTAATTATTTATTAAATATTATTGTATCAAATGGTAAAAAAAGTGAGGGGACCACATTGTTTATTATGCATTTATAAAACAGATTAAGTGTTTTTAATAACATAATCCGTGATTTTATCACCGTTTTCACATAAAAACATCACGTGAGTCATTTAAAAAAAAATTATGTTTGAATTCTAGATTTTAATATTAACAAATGTTAAATTTTTCAAATTGTTATATTACAAATGTTAATATTTTTTTGTAATATAATAATTTAAAAGCGTATTTCATAACCTTTCAAAAACAGTTTTTAGTATTCGGCTACGATTAGAAATGTTTCATATACATAATTTTTATTGCGAAGCAGAAATAACACAAACTTTTTATAAATCTGACAGTTCGTTTAAGACGGAAAACTTGCACAATCGCAAAATACCTGAGTGGAAGCTTAAAAATTTTATTTGCTTTTCCTAAATGAACAATGCAAATTATGGAAACTATCTCCGCCATACGAAATGTCCAGAAGTGCACGTAGGTACTAATCATTTGTCTATTTTTTTTAAATATTATAAATAAATACATACGGAATGCCGGGGATGTGGAAATTGGGCCAAAAACAAGTTTTCCTGTTTAATAAATATTTAAGTGGGTAAAGTCTAGATAATAATCCTTTGTGGCAGATCTACCTACTCGAGAAAATTTTATTGCAAAATTGACATTTTTATGGAAACCTGTATTTAGCTTTTTGATACAAATTTAAGAGTTTGTTATCCAGAAAAGATTAAGACATTTGGCAAAAGAAAAGTGGGTAGGAATTTATTGAATGTGACATTTTAACTTTTTTTTTAAAATATTTTTTCAAAGGAATATAAATAGCCTGGTAAAGAATTTAAAATAAAGGCTTCGTGACTTCCTTTTACTCAGTGTGGGTATTTATTTTTCCAAGAATAATCGGTTCCAAGAGGTTCGTTTCCTACTGCATCCGTCACGCTTACGTCGGATATAATAATGATTATCCTTCGTTCTTTCTTCCCATTCTTATTACTGCGAATCACGTAGAGATATCCTCATTTCCTGTAGGAACTAAAGTGTAGGATAAAGAAACGGTTCAGCAATTTTTCATCCCGCTACAAAATATCCCCGACAAAATATCCCCGACAAAATATCCCCGACAAAATATCCTTCGGCAAAATATCCTACGGACAAAACATTCTCCAACAAAATATCTACTAAAACCTAACATAACCTAACCTTACCCAACAAAAAAATGGGACAAAAATAATACAGAAATTATGCAAAGACAATAATTTATTTCATTAAATTAATATTAGTAAAACTCAATCTCAATAAATCTGGAAACAGAAAAATCAGAAAAAGATATTTTCGCCTCTGGGACTCGAACCCAGGACCTATCGCTTTTTTAAAAATAAAATAAAGATGCATATGTTATTGTTCAAAAATAGTAAAATGTAAAATAAGGTTAGGTTAGGTTATTTTAGGGTTTTAGTAGATATTTTGTTGGGGATGTTTTATCCGTAGGATATTTTGTCGGAGGATATTTTGTCGGGGAAATTTTGTCGCGGGGTGAGAACAAGCATTACCAAAGAAACTGATCAATGTGTATTATAAGGTACATTACGGTAATTGTTTACAAAATGGCTCTTTTATAAGAAACAAGCTGAAGTCCCCGACATGGCGTTGCCCGGACGTCACACAGTTTTTCAAAATTAGATATAGACAGTAATATTCCTCTTATATTGAACGCCAGGCGATCAATGAGAATCAAAAATATTCTTTAAGTGGTAGGAAAAGGGAATGGGGTAGTTTTTCTAAGGCGTACCGCCGCCTCGAGAACCATTTATTGGATAACCAACACCTCTGCCGTAGGTCACTCCAAGTGGACCGCTACGTTTGATGACTTAGCAGGGGTTCCAGGGTTCCTGGGGTGAGGTTAGTCTGGGTCTTGGCGGCGGATGCGTCTACCCACCAGCTGCATAGCAGGCCGAATCGAGAGAGAATGGTTGAGGGAGTCCCTTTGACTCTCCAGCTGTAGTCTCTCGGAACATCGCCTTGCATCACAGTGGGAGGGAAGGATTCATACGTACGTCACTTCTGGACACACTCACCCCCAGACTCCTACCTACCCCCAATACCCTTTTCCTTCCCAGAAATTTCTCACCTTTCTTTCCTAAAAAGACTAACCACACAGCATCCCCGGTGAAGAAGGCCCTGAGGGGAATTATTTTCCTCAGGACCTCCTGTGTGGAGCTAATGTAAAAGAAGTCAGACCTAGTGGCTAAATCTAAAGTTAATTTGATTTTTGATTTTTCACCAGGAAGAACAAAAAGTATTTGTCATTTAGATATAAGATTAAATGCACAATAAGCCTTCCAAAAATCTCCTTTACTACCACGCTCTCTAGATTTTGGCCCAACGTCATACGATAGCGATAAAAACAGTATCAATTTATTGAAATATTCAAGATACACGTGTAAAATATTGCCAGAAGGTTTATAAAACCTAATAAAGTCCACTTATCATCCTTATTCAAAGACCAGAAATAATATTCCTACCCTTTTCAAAAAATGGTCTTAAAAGGTTTCAGAAATTATTTGTCCACTATACGCCTTATTTATTTATCTTATCAAATAAACTGAAGTGGCCTATAAACCAATGATCAAGACATAAAAAAAAAAAAAATAATAGGAGAAGTTTTCGGTTTGTTTTCAATTGGATGAAACACGGAAGAAATAAGATCCTTGGTAGGGGACATTGCGATAGGAAGGAGGAGCCAAGAAAAACAGAAAGACAAAAAAGCGATGCAGGAGAAGCTAGATCTAGGTCATTGGAGTCGCATGGAAAAAGAAAAACATGTGAAAATTATATATTCGACACCATTCCTCGTTTATTCTCGTCGAATTGAACACATGTGGCCATTATTAAATAGTCAATACATTCTAAAACAGATGAAATGAAACAGATACTTGGGTTTGAAGTCGACAGTAGGACAGATTTATAATTAATAATTACTAACAAATGCTTGAAAGGTATATCAATGAAAAATAAATCTAAATGAAACACGAATCAGAACAGAATTCGTTTGGATTTATTAGGAATAACTCATTTTCCTTTCAATGATCTATCACATTGATGGGAAAACCTTCAAAAGTTAAAGTTATTCCAACTAAATTAAATACTTATTTAATTAAATGAAGACAATATTAGCGAAACTCAATCAAAATCTGAAGACAGAAAAATCAGAAAAAGATATTGGTTCCTCTGGGACTCGAACCCAGATACCTTAGAATTTATGGCCAATACTCTACCGATTGAGCTATGGAACCCATTTCCAAATCGGTCACTTTTAACTGAATCATACTTCGACTAAGAACTACCAACACTATCTTCATTTTCTTAACGAACATATTATTGGCTGCTATCTTTATATATGATTGCAAGATGCAACCAGATTTTTCAGTATTGAGATTTTGAATTAGTTTCGCTAATATTGTCTTCATTGAATTAAATAATATAATTTGAGTTTTTACTCATAAAGTTAAAAATAAAAATACTTATTTATTTATTTTTGAAATCTTAAAACGTAATGTTTTTTCTGCACATGCATGAAAAACGTGTTTATTAAGCAAATACCCAAACTAGAGAGTTATTTGGCAATGCCCAATAACAAACTGTTAGGACAACATATTATTTGTTCGAATAATGGGAATATGAACGTAGGTACTTCGGAACTATTTGAGAAGGTTCTTAAACGACATAGGAAATCCAATTTCGCCAGTATATTTATTATTCATGCCATTATATTGCTATAAAGGTTGTTCCCGAATAATTTTGAATTAAGTGGACGGACATCCTACATGGTAGTTTTTGGATATGTTTTGAAGATTACTCCATATTATTTTTAGAACACACTAACGTTCTAAAAACTTCTTGGATCGTGAATAAAATGATCGAATTAATAGCGGAATGATTTTATTGTTTGTTTTGTTAATAGTATTTATACTAACTCCGCACAGGAGGCCCTGGGGGAAATAGTGTCCCTTCAGGTCTGTGTCAACTTTGGGGATGCTGTGTTGTGAAAGGAGTTAACCTGGGACTTAAATAGGCCTTTGTTGCAAGATGCAAGTAACACAAACGTCGCGCGTCGGCTCACGATCGAGTGATCGAACGATCCGTTCTAGTGTGGAAAATATTGTCAACCGTTTACAAATTAATGTTAAGGGTGCCTTTGGTATGTTTCTAGGCTTTGTAAATAATATTTTAAGTGAATTTAAAGGATTGAAATAAATATTTAAAGAAAAATAAACCTAAGCTCTTTTTTGTGTTTAGTTGATTCTGCCGCGCTAACTTTCTTTTTCACAAATCAACAGTGTCATAAGGTCTTAACTAAGATACGATACCCGAGGTAAATTTAGCACCCTATAAATCACGTTTGCTAACCGTGTTTCCTTATTTTTACTCCTCCCTAAAAATCTCCACCCTTATTAACCAACTAGCAACATCTAATTGATTATTGAATTAAATGAAGACAATATAAGCGAAACTTATTCAAAAATCTGGAAACAGATAAATCAGAAAAATATTTTTGCACCTCTGGGACTCGAACCCAGGACCTTGAGTATCAATATCTTTTTCTGATGTTTCTGTTTCCAGATTTTCTATTAAGTTTCGCTAATATTGTCTTCATTTTATTAAATAATACAATTTGAGGTTTCACTCATAAAGTTTTTTTTTTTAAATATACGAGTTTATGCATCCTAGACTTGCAGAAAAAAGTCAATAGATGTCACATATAAAAAAAAATCAATAAAGATTTATCTAGACACTATCTAGACAGCATTTAGTTCGGGTTTGAATCTTGCATTCATACATAAAGATAGCAGCCAATAAAATATGCGTTTAGAAAATTAAGATAATGTGGGTGGATCTTAGTTATAAGAATGATAGTGTTAAAAATGACTGAATCGGATATCGACACCTTGGCGCTGTGGTTAGCGCATTAGCCCGGAAAGCGAAAGGTCCTGGGTTCGAGTCCCAGAGGTGCAAATACATTTTTTCTGTTTCCAGATTTTCGATTGAATTTCGCTAATATTGTCTTCATTTAATTAAATATTACAATTTGAGGTTTTACTCATAAAGTTAAAAAAATAAAAAATCTAATTGATTATGTTCCGTCTTATGGAATTTAATTTTTTTAACTAATAAGTTACTTTGATGCGGAAGCGTCGAAATCGGTAGAAAATTAAAAAAATTAACAGGTGCTCATTTAAATTAAAACTCTTCAAAAGTAATGCCAACGAAATACAAAAAAAAAGTTATGTATTATTGCAATGTTATACTTGATTAAAAAAAATCATTTTTTTGCAATGTCTATTTACTAAGTTTTAAACACAAAATCTTCTTATGTAATTTATTTAGACAAATGGCAAAAAAAATGTAATCTTGAAACTTACGGGCAATACCATAAAGTATACTCTTTTTATTATGTTTAAAAGGGCAAACTATTCCTTCTACCCTTTAATATGTATCTACCACCACTTGAATTGTGAGTTGGCTTCCATCTTACTGCGATACACTTCTTCATAATTTGTCCCTTTTCAAAGTTAAATTGACTTTTATAGCTAAAAGGGAAAAATAGATGCAAATCACATTGCCGTGATGAAAAAATGTCCTTTTGCGCTTCTCCTCATGCCTGTGAATCATCGACCATGTCTATGGATGCAGAACATAAAATATATCAATGTAAATAACGGTTGCTTAATATGCTATTTTGTCCATATTTCCAGAGTGCTGATACTCTCAGTATCGCCCTGGTGAAAGAAAATGATTTAGATTCCAAATGTTGCTTGAAATGGATTTAGCCGAGTTTGGTTTGTCTTTTCACTCCCTTCACCCTCACATTGAGGATGGGACATTGAGGTCAATCCCAGAAATTGGGGATGCTTCATTCCTACTAGCACCTAGGTTCATAATTATCTATTTTATTCGTACGACGAAAAATAGAGAAACTCATCTACATATTTACTATGTTATCTTAACGACATCATTATAGATAAAACATGCGATGTGATGGTTGCATTTCTAGGTTGAACGCGGTAGAAGTGAAACTTTACCAAAACAATCTCAACCAATGGGAGCCTTAAAAATTATGGTCATAATCAAAGCGGCCAATGAGCGCACACCTAGCTTCATTTCCGTTTCATACCTCAACCAATAGGCTTGAATGTGATATCATAAACAAAGAGGCCAATGAGCGCAGTTTGACGCTACGTAGGTGCTTTAATGCGTCATTTCCGTTTCATCCGAAGTACAAATCACAACGGGTCTGAAGAAGTTTCACTTCAAAAACTCTAGTTGGCGCCCCATAGGTAGTATATATTAAATTTTTTTACGGAAGCTGTACAAGGAGAGGCTGGACCAGCAATATACTGATTGTGGTCGCAATAACGCCTGTCAAGCGGTGGGCACCTAAGCAGACTGCGAAATAGGAAAGAAATCAAAAGAGTCGTGTTTTTTCTTTCAATCCACATGAACCTTATTATATATTATTAAATATGAATATTATGAAGTAGTCTTATTATAAACCATTGAATTCCAACAATCGGTATCCGGGAGACCAGAAGCCACATTGGATATGCTAAAAGGAAAAGTTTCTCTGCGGGATCCAATAAAAATGTAAAACACCCCCTACCTGACCGCCTTCCAGGCTTTCCCGAGTTCTCACCGTACTCACGTTAAATATTTCTCTACACTCTACAAAAAATATATAGGAAGAAATTGAATTTTCTTTTTTCTATCGGGCAACCAAAGTTCAACACTGAAATAATAGTTAAAAGCTTTCGATCACATAAAGATTACTGATTATAATAATAATAATATTTGGACGATTTATATAGCGCCGTTTTTGTGTACCGTTTGAAAGATATATATTTAAATACAAATGATAGAGGGAGCGCGCTAATATTGAAAATAGTTATGACCGGTCAGTGGTTGAGTGGGCATCGCGTTTGGATTCCACCACGATTCCTCGGTTGGTTAAGTCCTCCATCACGACTCGATCAACATTTTCGTCTTACTGTGGTGGTAGTAGGAGATTTTCAAATATCGCCGAGTTATTCGTATCCCAGGAATGTTTGTCTTTCTTTTTAAATAAAAAAAAAAGTTTAAATTAATAGTCGCAAGTGAAAATCTATATAAATGAAAATCAATTGGTGTTCGTTTGTCTCGCTAAAACTCAAGAGCGGCTGGGTCGATTTAGCTGATTTTGGTTTTGAAATGTTTGTCGTAGTCCAGGAAAGCTTTAAACGGTGAGAAAATATGGAAAAATTGCGAGGAAGATGGTAAAAACAACAATTTCATTTTCCTGTATAAACTGTTCAGAATAACAAAATCGAGTTGTTGCAAACGTTAGAAGATAAACATACAAATTGTTTCCTTGGAAACCTTTTTTTTTTTTTTTTTTAATTAGGCAATTCACCCTAAAAAGAGTGCTTTGTTGGCGTCCTAGTTCTAATATATTTCTAAAAATGAATCGTCGAAATGTATGAAAGCGCATAACTTCCGAACGACTGCACCAAATTGGATAATTCTTATTTTTTTGTTCGTTATTATGAATAAAACTATGAAATATGAAATTTGTATAAATTTTTTTAATTCGTGGCACGCGAGCTGTTTGAAAACTGAATGTATCGGGAATGAATTTATGGAATACAGGAGTAGGGAGGGAAACCCGGGAGGGGGAGGGGAACTCAGGAGAGGCGTTCAAGGGATGGAGGAAGGGGGGGAGCAGAGTGAGGAGAGGGAAGGTGGAGGAGGAGGAGTGGGAACGCGAGAGGAGAAGGTGATGCGGGGGAGGAAGAGGAGGAGGAAGGTGAACGGGAGGAATGGGAAAGGACGCGCAGGGAGAAAAAAAATATTTATTAAATGGCGTAGCAACGCATGCCGGGTACCAGCTGGTATTTAATAAAACATGACTTTTTAAAAACGAGCAAGAATCTCTGTGACATCATCTAATTAAGTAACTGTAATGTCTGGTATTATTTACTTTCAAACACTATTACTTATATGGGGGTACTTCTTGATAACTTTAGGTTCTTGACAAAAGACTGGTTTATAATGAGTTCAGCGCCTTTGAGGTTATTTTTCACAAAAACGCCGCTCTACAAATATTCCAATTTTTTTACGTCAATCCACCAGAGAGCAAATGGGAAAAAATTCACCGACTCCAGATATTTTCATATCAGAGGGTTCGACTCGATAAAACTCCTAACTGGACTGATAAATCCTACTGATACCTCAATACAAATATTAAAAAAATCTTTCGTAATCCTACATGTATTTAAAATGACTGACTTTTACAAATTTATACATATACATATATTAATTCTTTGACCAATCTAATAAGCCTAAATTTTGAATGAGGGAGCTAGGTAGCGCCCTTGAGGTGATTTTTCACAAAAACGGCGCTATATAAATCGTCCAAATATTATTATTATTATAATGCCAGTAGTCGAAGTAACAAATGGTAATATTTTTATAGTCTGAGAATGACAAATTATTTTAATCTCATTTCCTAAATCTGTATATTCTTATTTTTCAGAAACAGTTTTCTGAATATTACAGGAATTTAGAATAGCGACATCAATGATATAAGTTATTTTTTTTTTATTTTGTCATGTAAAACTATATCGGGTCTATTATGACTAATTGTTCTGTCGGTTAGAATAGTTTTATCGTAATAAATTTTATAAAATTCATTTTCTAAAAATGAATTTCGTTCATACTCATAATATGGTATATTACGGCAGTCAATCGCGTTATGTTTAATTAGCAAACTTTGGTGAGTTATTTTTAAAACTTGATTGTGCCTAAATGTATACTCGGACGGCGCTAATACAGAACATCCCGATGTAATATGTTTTATAGTTTCCGGAAAAGCCAAACATTTTATACATAAATCATCAATCTTTGATGATATGCTTCCTATAATTTTTAGTATTTATGACTTTATCTTGAATGGAAAGCATAAATCTTTGAGTTTCGCTAATATTGTCTTCATTAATTAAATAAATCCTTCTATTTCTGCGCTCAACTTTCCAATACTCCACCATTTGTTTGACGAAAGTTTGTCAACATATGTTTGGTTGAGATAGTTAAAGCGTTTTGCGCGAAGAATTTTATTTGACCAAGAATATAATAATTCCTGGTTATTATTACGCATTTACAATAAATATTCTATGAGTCACACGATCTGTATATACTAGTGGCTAATTGAATCTGAGCGGTAGGCTGACCAGAACTAGTCTTAACGGCCACCGCCTACTCGGGTACCCCTGTCGGCCATCGATAGAAGCACTTTCCCTGCTGGCGTCTGTCGGCATCACTTAGAAGCTCTTCCAATACATTTGTTTTGTTTATTTATTGCTTTGAATGGTTACATCATTTGTGGATTTTTTGACCACCATGCTAGGCTCGTGCCCGTGTTATGCAGTAGCATTTAAAGAAACTGTGATATTTTAATGCCTGTAGATAGCGTGATAAATAACGGAACCAGTAGTTGTGTTTCTTTCGGAGCATAGGTACATACATAGCTTTTTTTTTGAGGAAATTTCAACTCGGCGTCCGAACGGAGATTATATTCAAAAATGTTTTGAATTTAATCTTCACATGTTTTTTTAGAGCAGTTCTAAGCTAATTTTATACGTCGGTCTTAAGCAAAAGCAAGTCATGATTCTCAATTTTATAGCCCAAGCATTTTGTTAGTAAAATCTCCGATTTATGTTGTTATTTCTTATATTTTCTCACATGTTATCTAACACATTGTAATCATAACTCTTGGTAAATTATCTACCGGTAAAGAACAATCCTATTTTTGTTCACAAATCTACCGCAGTTAAACCAACTCTCATTAAATCGAATTTTTTCTTCTATCCCACCATCTTCCCGACCCTTTTTAAGGACTAGATGGTCCTTTTTTCGGCTCTTATATCAAAGATCTTCTTTAAAAAAATCGAAGCTACTTTTAAACTATTCTAAACGTCCACTGGTTGAAGTAATATACTCGTAAGTATCGAAGCCGCGAGAAAATCGAAGTATACTTCGCGTCATCTGAAAACATAGCTCCAGAACTCTGCTTTATTAATGCTTTTGCCACGTGATCTTGAACACTAGAGTTAACCCTTTAACTGCCGACCCGCCTATATTAGTAAGCCAGACGGTAAAGTTTTGTAATTGGTTTCGGTCGTGGAGGCAATGATTTAACGATTTCTCCCGCGTATAGCGTATTGCAAGCACCAAATAGTTGACACTATTACAAAATCTAGTTTATAATTAATTAATACAGTACTTTTCCATCCGTCTGGTACCTAAAGCAGACCTCGAAGATCGTAAAATCATCCTCGAGACAATAAAAATAGGCTAACGTATGTAAGAGATACTTGCAGTGTCGCTGTTATGAAATAAACATTGAGAGAAAGTTATCATAAACAACCAAGGTACCAAGCATGATCGATCGATATACGGTATTGACTAAATCCATTAATCTATATCAACATTTGAGATCACGGTCAACAATTGGTAAGAGATATTTCGACCGACCTACGATTGATAAATCTTTAGCCCGGACTCCATAGTATCAGATAAGTTTCGGTTAACTGTCAATACAAGCATTTACTTGTAGTATGTCATTAGTTCTGCAAAATTACTGGCTAATTTAATAAAAGTATAACTAACGAAGTTTTTAGAAATGAAATAAGTCGTATATGCGATCCATGGACATAAATAATGCATCTTAGACGTAATCGATTTATTCCGTTGGATTTTTTTGAAGATGTCATGGTCAAATTAATTCCCCTTTATAATCTAAAGTAAATGCGAAATTTAGGTTAGTTATTCAATTCAACATCGCCAAATTATTATTTTTTTATGCAATTGATTGTCATTTGGCGTTTCGGAGTGTGAATTTGTAAACAGATTCGCCAGTGTTGCCAGCGTTTATCGATTTCTTATTTATTCCCTACCAATATCAGATCGGCTATCAACAGTAAAGCTGTTCGTGGTATATCGATATAAAATCATCGAAAGTTACGCCTATCTATTCGATACTGTAAAGTTATCGAATTCACCATGCTAGAGCTTCAGGACCAATATATTGCAGTCAATAAAAGAATGGAGAGTTTTTAACCAACTTCAATTTGGGAGGCGGGTATGGGTACCGACACCCCGGGAACTATTTATTAGATGACCAACACCTCTGCCATAGGTCATCCCAAGTAGTTTGCTATATTTGGTGACTTAGCAGGGGGGGGGGTTCATGGGTTGAGGTTTGTCCGGGTGTTGACGGCGGATGCGTCTGCCCACCAGCTCCTGGCAGGCCATCGGGAGAGAATGGTTGAGGGAGTCTCTTTCACTTCTCCAGTCGTACTCACTCGGAACATCGCCTTGCACCGCAGTGGGAGGGATGGATTCATACGTTCGTCACCCCTGGACACACTGACATCAACATTATTACCCACCCCTGATACCCTTTTCCTTCCCAGAACTTCCTCTCCTTCCTTTCTTAAAAAGACCCTCCACACAGCATTCCCAAAGATACTGAGGGGAATTATTTTCCCAGGGCTTCCTGTGCGGAGCTAATGTAAAATTAAATAAAAACGCTTCAGTCAATATATCTCTATGGTGTACAAATAACAAAGATACAACTTGATGCGTAATCGTATGACTTTGGTACGATTTGTATATTATTTGTGCTTTACATAACCGAAGGAAAAAGGGCAGATTTATTTAACTATTTACAAGGATGTGAAAAAATAGTATACAATAACATAACAGGAAATCGTAACATAATAAAATTAGCAAAGCTAAAAGCATGTGGGAATTACGTAATGTATTTTATTGTATTTGTATGTTTATTAGATTTGATTCGGAGGTTGATTTATAAAGTAGTTACCCGCCCAAAAAAACAATATTATTTCAAGGTTGTTGTGATAATATTGAAGGTAGATTTATACGACGGCCTCCGTCGTCGAGGGGTAAGGCTTTCTACTGACAATCCGAAGTTCATTCGCGGGTTCGAATCCCGGCGTGCGTAAGTTGATTTTATTTGTTTGAATTGTGTTATTTCACATTTTTTTTAAAGAGGAAGGTCACTGTCTCTTTAAGAATGAAATGACTACAATCCTCTAGCAATACCGCACAAGAGTCCCAACTGCTCCCGTCTGAAGCCAGTGAGACTATGGCATCCCCAATTGGGGTATGTTGTGAGGCTGAGGGTAGTAGGGAGGGGAAGGAGATAGGGAAGAGGAAAGTGGGGAAGTACCTGGCTAATCAAATCTGGTCATCAAACACGGCTAATGCCATTTCAAGCAACGTTTCAATTCTGAATGGTGGTCTTACACCAGGGCGATACAGAGAGTATCTTCCACTCTGGATCTACATCTGATTTCGAATTTTTTTTGTGTAAATCCCAGGCAATGCAGGAGACTTCAGCTAGTAAGAAATCAATATTTTCAGCGCCGAGAGAACCAATGCAAAACGAATTGAATTGTGCTCTCCCCTAAACAGTGTTTATAATAGTTGATCCGCCGGCAATTAGTTCCCCGACGTACTTATTTACAATGTGCAGTCGGTTTAGGGAAAATACACTATACCTAATTACACAAAATGTAACAAAGTGACCCCGTGTATATACCGCCAAATAACAAAATTATAGAAGGTACTTTCATTCAAATGCATCAAGGAAAAATCTGCTTCTCTATGTACTGTGTATATCTGTGCATACGTACAAAAAAATCGACACTGTGCATAAGTTCATACCAATTGATACTAATTCAAGTTTATAGTAAATATCATTTCGGGGTGCCTATTGTCGGCAAGTCAACTGTCGGATCATCTATAATAATATACATGTATCTTCCAACTTACGACTCCTGAGGTGCACGCTGCACAAACCTCTATCATACGAGTAATTTGATGAATTTGAAGCCATTTTCAAGTTCCAATGAAAATAGTTTTCCAGGATGCTAATAATATATAAAGTTCCTGGAATTTTAATTCAGTGATGGAATACAGTGGTGAAAGTTTCCCACAACCAACCAACCGCGAGTGTTCATTTTGGTCCAGGAATCTCCATTTCATCACCAGAAAATAACTTTCATATTATTATTTGATTAATTTAGCAGCCATTTTCAAGAAAATAATGGACGCTCCAGAATGCAAAGTTATTCAAATATCCCAAAACTATTTATCTGCTTTAATAGAGTGCAAGGTACAGTGTGTCCACCACACACTGAAATTTTTTTGTAGGTACATGTTAATTTTTTTGGGATATATTTAAGGATCTAAACGTCATAAAATTTATTAAACTGGGTAAACATAGGTGGCTGGGTCATGTTAAGAGAAATAGTGAGCATCAAGCATCAAAGTCCCTTCTGAACTCGAGACCGATAGGGCGAAGGAGCCTGGGAAGACCATGTTTAAGATGGAACGACAACGTCCTCAAAGATTTATCCACTTTGGAGATTGTTAACTGGAGAGAACTGGCACAAAACCGTGACAAGTGAAGGAAGACTCTTGAGGAGGCCATATTTTGTATCGTAGGTTAGTTTTAATATTCTCCTGATGAAGGAAGGGTTCCTCCAAAATCGATAGAGAGTGATTAAAATTTGTGTTTTTTGTTGACTAAAAATATTCTTTCCCTCATTTTCTCTTGACAAAACGTAATTAATAATAATTGGATAATTTGTAGAGCGCCGTTTTTTATGAAAAATCCCTTCAAGGGCGCTAAAACGTAATTAAATGCATTCCCAATAAAAAAAATCATTAAATAAATCCCGCAAACTTATTTTTTTTAGATGAACACTCATTCCTGGGTAGATACGTAAAACGTCTGTTTTAAAATTGTTTTCGAAGCAGTTTCTTACATCAACCTAAATGACAGTTTTTTTCAAGATGTCAAACTTGACAACATTCGTGGAATTAATCAGTCTGTTCAAGCCATTAAGGAATAAGATTGTTGGTACACGACACGATGTCCATGACATAATATATGTACATGTACATATACGTACGTACACAATGTCTATGATATACTCGTAATATATGTACATGTACATACACATGTACGTACGGAATGTAAGGTTTTGTTTAGTTATTTAAGGTTAATGTCATTTTGGGTTAGGTTAGGTGTTCGGCGAATGTAGGTTTGTTCAGGTGAATTTAATGGCACCCCGAGAAAGGTTTTTACTGTAAAATTATAATTTTTTTACTGTAAAATTTAATTTCATTATTTACCAAATTCAAGACCGGAAATCAAATTCAAAAATACGGTAATAATAAGTTGGTATTAATATTAAACGAATTTACATACATTGTCGATTTGTTTATACTTAGGCGCTGGTAAACACATTAGATGTATAAACAAGTAGATTTTTCCTTGATGCATTTGAATGAAAATATGTTTTTCACATTGTTATTCAATGTTTTATCATCTCTGCACATCCTTCGTGGTCACTTAGGTATATTTTGTGTAATTAGGTATACCGTATTTTCCCTAAACCGACTGCACATTGTATACACCTAAGTATGCCGGGGGGGCAATTGTCGGCGGATCAAATGTCATGGAATCGAGGTTAAGTAAGTTAAGGTTTTATTAGTTTGGTCGCCTCGTCTAATGTACCGAGCCACGTATCAAGTCACTTGGCCTCTTATAAAGTGGATTTAAAGAAAAACTTTAATTTGAGGATTAAAACAATTCCACGCTCCGAGCGCAGGGAGTTGGCGGTGAAACCTACGAGTAACTCCTGACAGAGTTATCTTTTAATTTATCTTCTACGGCCATGGACCAGAAGAAGCAATGCTCTTTTTGCACTCTGTCACAATTGAGTTAGCTTAAGTTTTCTTCAATCGTCTTGCTTTTGTTTTCGGATTTGCGAGAAAGGTCTCTCGAATAAACTCCCGCTTCGGGTCTTTGGAATAAGGCGGTTCGTTTTCTACAGTGAAAATATGATTAAATTATTTGAATTTTCGTACAATTTCGTTCAACTTAGATTTTTCCATCTTAAGTATTATGGCAAAACCTAAATCAAAAAACAAACAATAAATTTACTTCTCATGTAGGTACGTACCCACCTAATTTTCTTCATAGAAAGGAAGGTTTGTAAACAATCACACCATTTCTAATGCACACAGTTTTAATAATTAAATGAGATGAATCCAATAACAGAATGTTAAATCTGTATTTTTGGCTATTGCTTTTTTAATGCATTGAAGTCCGGAGTAAATCTTTCATATTAGGGATTTAAATATATAGTTTCCGGTTTTTAGATGTAGAGTTTAGGGACATCTTCAAAATTTTCCATAGACTAAAGAAAAAAATATTATTAAACATAATTTTTATTCTGCCAGTTTTTTTAGACGCCACGTTAGCATATTTCTTGTTGGTGTGAAATGACTTTTGCCGAAAGAGTTCGCTTCGATCTAAATACGCACAAATTATTTAAATAACCCGAACTAAGAACCTTAAAACCTATATTTCTAGTAAATATTTGTTTATTTTCTAATTATGTTGAAACCATTTATTATTTCAATACTTTGGGCGTATTTAGAAATAGCGGATTACAAAAAATTTACCCATAGTATTACTATAGGAGTGGTAGGTTATATTTTAATCCTACTTAGATTTAGAATAAATAATAATACAAGCAGTGCATTGTGGGCGTGTTTCGTGATCCAATTATAGGCCTAATTTCAGCCTATATTTCCCATACAATACTTTGTTTCATCATGATTACAAAATTCTAATAGGATGACGCTATACAATTTCGCATAAGAGTAAGAGAGACAGACCGCAAAATTATCTAGAACCAAAGGTGCGTCGGTGGCACGTTTGTTTAATTTTTTCACTATTTGGAAGGCAAGAATAGGTACTGCCACCCGGGAACCATTTATTGGATAACCAACACCTCTGCCATAGGTCACCCCAAGTGGTTCTCTACTTTTGGTGACTTAGCAGGGGTGCCCGGGTTACGGAGTGAGGTTTGTTTGGATCTGGCGGCGAATGAACCCTAGATTTCTACACACCCCTCTTACCTATTTCCTTTCCAAAACTTCCTCTCCTTTCTTTCCTTGAAAAGACCCTCCACACAGCATCCCCAAAGATGACATAAGCCGTGAAGTAAATTATTTTTCTCAGGGCCTCCTGTGTTGAGTAAATGTAAAAATTTGATGTGATAAAAATGTGATTTTGTACGGAAGGCAGGTTGTACCTTATTTTAAGTACTTTGGCTCAGTGAATTTGAGTAAAACCGTTTTTTGTCCAAATTGATTTAAAATTCTTTTCTCCCAACAATCAAAGGAAATCCAATTTCATTTTTTTCTAGTTGATTTTTTTTATCTCCGACCATGAGAGAAAAACCAATTTCCTTAGTTCATGAACAATTGTTTTGATTTAGCTCCTTTTTTTAAACTGTCCTACACAAAAGTCAGCTTTTCTAAAAATATTGGTAACCTGGAAGTAAACTCGACAATTGTGAGACTTTAAAGAAAAGTTATGATGTTCCCAGCAAAACGTGAACGGTGAACTCGTGTGTAATTTTTCACTGTCACTCAGTTTCAAACTATGTAGGTACCGGAATGTTCTCAGAATACGAAACAAAATATCAGTTCCCACGTAGCAAACTTTAATACGTTTGGCAAATTTTAATGGACTTTTGTAATATCGTAGTCAATGTAGTGTGAGGGGAAACAAATATCACGATGAATAACGCAAACTACTTTGGAAGCAAAAGTTGTTTATTACATGCCAAAATTAAATATATTTACAAAGACTTTGAATTTATAAATTCCTTAACATTCTAGACATCGCTTAGCTTAAGCCATAATTTATTTTGATTGATTTCAGACTCTTTACACTACTTACTACATAAATTATTTTTCTTGGAATTTTTATTCTTATTTTTTTTCAAGATAGATTGTTTTTACATTAGCTCCAAACGGGAGGCTCTGAGGAAAAGAAATCCTTCGGGGCCTATGTCATATTTTGGAATGCTGTGTGGATTGTCTTTTTATGGAAAGGAAGGAGAAGAGAAGTTCTGGGAAATAATAAGGTATGAGGGGTGGGTAGAAATCTTGGTTTCAATATGTCAAGGAATGACAGACATATGGATCTACCACTCCCACTGCGGTACAAGTTGATGGGTCGAGAGTGTCTGGCTGGAGAGGTCAAAAGATCTCCCTCAACCAGTCTCTCCTGTTCTCCGTCCTACCATGCGGTAGTTGGGCAAAAAAATCCGTCACCAAAACCTAGACGAATCTCACCTCATAAACCCGGTCACCCCTGTTAAGTCACCAAACGTAGTAAACCACTTTGAGTGACCAACCTCAAGTTTTAATGGTGGCATTATACCAGAGCGATATGAGAGTATCTTCCACTCTGGAACCTGCCGCTAGTATACTACGTATTATTTTAGATACTTTGCAAAGAAATTTTAGATACTTTGCAACAAAACTATATTATAATACACTTTTACTGGCAATTAGACAAAACACAATGTATCTTAAATATAAACCTGACACTAAATCCTGGAATACCAGCCAAAACAGATCCAATATCAAAGTTTTTTTTTTAAACTAACTTATAAGGATTTATTTTTTCAATGGTACGTTGATGATTAACTGTTACTTGTAATATTATGAATTTTTATTTTTGTCAACAATGAGCATACTGCCCAGCTGTAATAATTATTAATTAGTAATGTTTAAATAACTGTACTCAGTGCTTCTTTTGTAGGTTTATTATTATATTTCTTTTAAGTTTAGGTATATGTATGTTTCTTTTTTTTTTTTTTTAAATTACTTTATTGTAAAACTGCATATCTCGATACAGGAATCCCCTAGTGAGATGTGCAGCTTATGTTTTCATGTATTTCTTATTTTTTTTCAATAAATAAATAAAATAAATAAATATTGTGTTATTATTTATATTTTTTATGTGTTATTATTATAAACTACTCATGCTAAGCACCTGTTCTCAACACAGGTTCTCCTAGTGAGACAAGCACAGAATAAAACAAATTTTATGTCAAAAATTAATAAAGATGAATAATAATTTTTAAAAAAATTGAATTATTAAATTGATATATACAGATCAAAGAAATAAAATTTACTTGCGCACGCCGGGATTTCGTACGACACATCAGGTTTGCCAGTCGAGAACCTTACCCATAATTATACAAAAATTTAAGTACGTGTGTTTTATATTGTTTGCCCCCTTTTTTTCTCCGCATTTTGAATGGATTAACAAAAAACAGAGAGCTAAATCAAATTCACAAAATCGGAATACTAAGACACCAATAATCAATTGTACCTGCTCAAAAACGAATTCGATTGGCGAAGATATTTCAATAAATAAACACAATTAAATAGAGTGTATCGTTGTACATCATTTTACACCAGCTAAATTAATCTACAAACTCACAAACTATTAATATTACCGATATACCTCCTGGAAAAAGACAAAAGAACCACCAATCAAAGTCACAACTTTATCCCCGTAACATTACTCTAAAACAAACCATTTCCTTCTTCAAATCGATAGCGATCCCTTCGTCGCGGTTTGATGCACGGAGAGTATCGGATAACTTTGTCTATTACGTCGTCGGAATGACGTTCAAAAGTTCGCCAGAATGACATTCAATATCAATTTATCCAAGTTGTCAAGTTGCACCGCCCCCAGTGTACTTTGTACTAGCTGTCAGGACGCGGGACTTTTATGACAAATAATATTGCATTATCGGTTAGATCGGGCAAGCAAGTTCTGACATTTGCTGTGTTTATTTACGAAGTATCGTAATCGGTTCTAAATAAACTGACACGCTGGGAATGCTTCTATTTGGTGAGAAATGAAATAAGTTGTTATTTTATGTGGATTTATACTTCGTGTAACTATGTAACGCGGGTTAACTTTATATGATCTGGTTCTTGCTAAAGGACGTGGAAGCTATACAATATTTTCTTCTTAAAACTTCGCAAATATACTTCGTGGGGTCATTATTGATTTAATGAAAACAAATAACTTTGTAAATAACACTAGATTATTAATATTATCGACATGTTTCAAAAACAATGTTTTTTTCGTCAGGGTAGGTTTAAAAATAACAAAATACACCAAGTATAGACAAATAAGAACACAGACAAAAATATTTAAAAGGAGAGGTGATTAATTACTTAAAAATATCTTAAAAAAACATTGTATAAAATTTAATATAAATATGTTTCTAGGATGTGTAAAAATTGCATTTACATAATAAAAAAAACTTAAAAAAAAAACAATAAAAACAGCAAGTTTAAAAAAAAAAAATATGTAAGTATCAATGCTAAAATAAATTTAAGAGATGGCTATTTTTTTTAAATATTTGGTTATTTATAATATTTAATTTACTATTAACACTTTTCCTAATTTATAAATTATCTAATTGTATACCCGTTGTGTTAGTGTGTAATATCAAAAAAATGACTTGTTTCTAAAATATTGTTGGGAAATTCTGAATATTAATTATTATTTAAACATCTTAGATGTTCACTAAATAAACAATATTTCTGTGATAGAACCACTTATATATTTTATTGAAGCCGACCGTTTTCAGAACTCAGAGCACACAAAAAATTGGTATTATTTGTTTATGAAAGCCAATGTGATAATTAGCAAATATTTCATATTCAGATTCACAAATCGTACGATCATAATATTCCTTGGTTTTTGTCCCGCTGGTATGCAATAAAATTATTGCGGTAAAATATTTTAGAAAATACATTTTTTCGTAATAATGCTTAGGTACTATTTGGTTTCGAATACGTAGTCATCCACTTTACGAGTATATACAAACAGATGGAAGTGTATCGTGGGATTTTTAATGTGCCGTAATTATTTTGACTTTTCCATTCCCCTTAATTACCTTATTTAATATTTAAATATTTTCCTTTGCATATCTTGGGCGGAGAAATCAAATGCCTTTTTTAATTTAGCAAGATCAGTTTTCTTTCAAATTGGTACAGGTTGCACTTATATAGAATCGTAATGGTAATTGGAAACTACATGATTTTGGAGGCGGAACCGCCTCGGTTAATCCGAAACCCCGTCAATGCTAACCCATATAATCGAGATATTATGCTTAGGGTACGTATAGTTTTCATACGGAATATACCCCTGAACTTCAAAATACCAAATCTAAAATCTAATTACTTATTATCTGATCGAATTGCAAGTCGCAGGGGTCCAGTTCGCATTAAATGTACTTTCCAGAGAGCATTCGCTTAAAAATGTCGTCTACGTCGCGAGTAATATTTCATAACGGCATCGCAGATGATAAACGAGCTCTTTGGCGTCGTTTTATTTGAACCCCTGATCACTATTCCAGTCAGGTAGACAACACAAGATACTGGGCGTATAATGCCCATTTCATCCGAACCAAAAGTCACAAATTTGAAAGGAATGTGAAAATTTGCTAAAGCATCTCCGGAGTCGCGACGCCAGGACGTGATGCGAGATAAAAACGACTGATAAAAATCAAGTTTTGATCTCTTCTGCATATTATGGAAAGTAGTCTGTGTTTTAGAGAAGCAAGATCACACATCTTCGAGACATATTGTTTTATTATAAAGGTTACGTGTGTCATACCAATCAAAACGAATTACCGGCGGGTGAAATTATGCAAATTGCACACATTGGTCAAATTTCATCAATTACACAAATTTCTCAAATTACACAAATATCATAAAATACACAAATTTAATAAATTACACAAATTTTATAAATTACGCAAATTTCATAAATACTTAACACAAATTTCATATATACTTGTTTTGGACTCTAGCTGGCTAACTAATTAAACATCACGCCGTTTTCCCGCAGGGGTAGGCAGATATGAAGGACCGCCAAACAACTTGGGACTCAAAAATTTGTTTTAACATGTACTCTGAAAATATTAAACACCTTTGAAATGCTGTAATTAAAATATATTGTGTTATTTGTACGCGCTTATTGTTGCATCTTATTATTATGTACTTACTCTGACAATATTGTCTGCTATTCTATTAGAACCAACTCTATGTACTTAACACCTACGACCTACGTTTTAAGTAAATGTAATAATAATATTAACTTTATTAATACCATAACCGTATTTTTACTTTTATCTATCTATATTATATGCAGATCTAATTTAGTTACTATTATGTTATTCAAGTTCATGACGTAGGCTTATTATCATGCCATAAAAGTGTATTTATTTATGTATAACTTCGAAAAATACAATTTATCTTAATCTATAATGGCACTACTCCCCAATTCAAACACTAGAAATGTTTTCTCTATTGAGTTGGGTAGTAATTAAAAAATAAAAATTACTTTATTAACCATATGTTTTTTTAATGTGTTGTGGGTAAGCATGTATTTTAAATAATAAAAAATGCTTCTGACACGTCTCGACTCAAGTAGATATATTTGAATCATTTATATAAATACAGGGTATTAGGGAACGTACTTTACTAACCGGTGAATCCTGGCATTATTTGGAGTAAGAAATGCAAATGAGATTTTGGTTTCCGCTGATATTTTTTTTCTTAAAAAACTAATAAAAATATCGAGCCCAACTCCCTACCAATACCAAAATTTCATTGGTTAAAAAATTCAAGTATGTCCTTTAACACTCAATATAATATGTACTACGATAGGAAGAAATCACACAATATAAATAGTGCAATCCGCTCTACATGTTCTAACGCTCCAAACAATATAATTTATTGTATTTTACTGTCTCTTAATCTTAACAAAAACATGATTTCCGGATCTCCACATTTCAACAGTCATACAGTTTTACTACACCAAACGCCTCAAAGATCTCATTTCTACAGCATCCATTCTGCTTTCATCAATCTTCAGCCAGTTCCATGCCTCACTGCCGTACATCAGGGTTGATATCAGCACCCCATTGTGGGCTACTTCTTTGGACAATTTTTTTTGTTGATAAAAATAATTCTCGTCTTTCAAATAGTAGTATATACAGTAGGTACCTAAATTCGTATTACCCATCCTCATTTCTCAGAGGCAGAGTAACTTTAAAAAATGATTTTTCGCAAAACTTTACTCTCCACGGAAACCATTCTGAGAATTCATTAAAAATCGAGGCTATTGTGGAATTTTTAAAAAGCCACTTCAAAATATTCTTCAGTTGCTTTCCTAGCTATTATTTTATCTTATAAAATAGGAATTAATTTGAAAGCATATTTGCAGATAGCTTAAAAAGGTTTTTTGTTATTTTAAATTATGTTGAAGCGTCTTTTTCAAATAAACGAAGAAAAAAAAATTATAAAAAAGATTAAAAAACAATAGTTACACAAAACCCAAAATTCTCACTATCTGAAATTAATTCTTTAAAATATTATCGACTAGTATCTATAAACCCGATAAAAATCACGAATTTTCTGAATTATCAACAAACACTTACAATTTGGAAAACACACTTAAATTCAATGCAAAAGTTTTAGAGTTTATTGAATTTTAGTTAAAGACAGTCAGACGGAGTTAAACCGAAATTAGTATTTTCAATGTCGGTTTTTTATTTTATTTAGATTTTGTTAGATTCGTTCATAATTTGAGCCAAAAAAATTTGTCAAAAGAAATTGAAGAAGATACCTACGTACTCGTACATTATTGTTAGATTATAAAGCTGAACTGAAAATCAAACGAAATGGTATTTGACTTTGAAAGAAAACTGATGTTGCCATTTTAGATCAGACCTTTTATATCTTAGCCCCCAGATAGACCAAAGAATTTGATTATTTGGTCAAAAAAGAATAATTTTGTGGGCATACATCAGGAACGCCCAAAGTGTGGTTCTACATATATCTCTTCTCTATTAAATCATGTTTTTATGGAAAATCATCCTCTCCGTCTAACCGTCTCTCTGTCTTAGAATTCTTAGAATGATTGTTTCCAATGAAAAGGGTAGTTGCCTGTAATATGGAGAAAAATAGTTAGTTGATAATAATAATAATTCTAAAATTTGAAAATATGAGATTGACAAATATGACGGTTTGACAGAAGGTGGCAATAGCGAAATTGGTTAACGCGCTCGTCCCGGTTAGACGGAGAGGTCTGGGTTTGAGTCCCAGTTGCGACCATTGTCTTTTTTCTGTTTCTCTGTGACTTGTTCTCTTTCATATTTTCGTTTAGATTATTATTGTTAACTTATTATAATATTATATATTTCACCGATGGGAATAACCTTCAATAAATTAATAAAAAGAAAGTTTTTCTTATAAAAATTAAAATTACTTTTTTTTTTTTTTACTTTAACTTCCGTCACTGTAGTGTTGGGTAATCTTACATTCGAATGCATTAGTTCTATGGGGGACTGCTCAATAACTTTGGGTTCTTGATAACAAACTGATTTATTATGAGTTTATGTATTTACAATAATAATGCTGCAAGTCATACGACCTATCTACTCTAGTGGCTAATTGAATCTGCTGGACTCGCTACTCGGGTACTCCTGTCGGCTATCGATAAAAACAGTTTCCCTGGTAGCATTTGACGGCATCACTTACTTTTTCAATACATTACAGTTATTATTATTATTATTTTAGAATAAGGGAAAACTGGTGCTATTATATAAATACCCACAGGTTGTATACTAGTCTAGATCGAACGTACCGTTATCATTATAGTATCAAAAACATAACGTTGTAACAAGCATCAAAACCAATTTAATCTAATAACATAATTTCATTTCAGAAATACGTACCTACATTTTTGTCCGGATGAAACAGGTTTTCAAAGATAATAAGATATAAGAAATAAATTTTCAGAAATGATTTACTGCATTTATTGTCGATCAGTCCTGCTGCCTTTTATTATTATTAATATAACGCCAACGATTAAATAATTGTATGTTAATTACGTAGATGTTAATTGCTAATCTGAAAGAAAAACTACAGGAAAAAATAATACTGTCTTCCCGTAGAAAAGCGTCAGGGGTTAGGTATGAAGTTCACTAGAAATTCTCCGATTTATATTTCTACGGTGTCCAACAGAATAAGGTGGAATGGCTTTGAGAGTTAAGCCTTTTTCCCGAGTTAACTACGGCGCTGACTGGATTTGAAGTAAGCATCCGAGATCATAAAGTGTAGAACTGCACCGAGTTATCCAGACCAGGGCTTGGAAACTGGGGACTGGGTACTAAATCCGGTCCGTTGATGCTTACTATAATCCGGCCTCCGAAGAAATAATGATTTTTTCATTTCAAACCTTAGAAGAAAACAATTAACTAATTCGTGTTCGTTAAAACATGTAATTTTTATATTATAAATAGGTATACGCTCCGATGGTTCGTGCATGTAGATAGAATGAACGAGGAAAGGAGTGTAAGGAGAATATATGACGCAAATGTGAATGATAGAAGAAGTCGGGGACGCCCGAGAAAGACATGGCACGACCAAGTGAATCAGATACTTGTGTCGGGCCATGTCAGGAGTCAGAATAATAAAAGAGCATGTATGAGACGATGTATGAATGTGAACGAGGCAAGGAGTGTGTGCTAAGACCGAGTTGTTTGGCGGTCCGTCCTCTCTGCCTACCCCTGCGGGGAAACGGCGTGATGGTTAGTTAGTTAGTTAGTTAGTTAAAAAGTTTTCTATACATTCTATACATTCTATACATATCTGTATTATAAATCGGCTTTGACCGAGATTCTGCTGGTCAAAAGATAATGCATGCAAGATATCAAAATACCGGAATAAATCATTGTTTTGCCCTTTCAAATAAAATTTCTTCCTTGTATTAAATAATTATCTAGCAATCAAACAATTTATTATGTCTGCCAAATTTCCTGCCAGAGCTCATTGTTTTTCAAAAATTGGGAACAAGTAATATGCGGTATAAACTTATCAAGAATTACAACATACGGCATTTGCGATTTACGAAGAGTTCGGCGATGTTTTTAAAATTTTACGTATAACATTGTATCTTTCCATCAATCATTTCTAAGCATACTTTATCATGATAGAGAACACCTTTTTTCATGTTCTTTCAATACCTTAAGTCGGTAATATAATAAAATATCAAGCAAAACAAAATTTGTAGTGATATATGTTTTGATTTATTAACGATTTGTTAGAATCATTAAATTAACCTTTCTTAAAATATTAAGATAGTTTTGAAAACAGACAATTCAATAAAGTTCTCGAAAACATGTAATGAAATATGTATTATTAATAGTTAAAGGGTCTTGATTATGTGATTTCTGTATATTAACTATATATTAACTGTATCTACCTATATATGTGACACACGTGACTGTATTAACTATACATATGTGAAATGTAAACTTTTCTTCCATCCACAAGCAAATGCTTTTAATTGAAGATAAGTATTATTATAATATGTTCCATTTTTTTAAGATCAATAAAAAAAATTAAAATAAATGTATTAGGTTTTTGGTATGCCTACCTACAAAAAATATATCTAAGTGTCCCCAAAGGGGTGTGCAGAAAGGATATACCGCCGAATAATAAAAGTATAAAACGTATTTCTATTCAAATGCCTCAAGGACAAAACTACTTTTCTACATACCTACTGAACATGTTACTGTAAAAGCTCGTAAATTGGTAAATCTTAGGTCTTACTAGTAATCTTTGGATTTACCAACATTAAAAGTTTGTAAATCATAGGATTTACAGTAACATACTTATTTTACAGTAACATATATTATATTCCAGCATATAAGCAAACGGTTTGTCTATGTATAACTGAAATCAACAGCTGATTCTGACAGACCCATATTAAATTGGCAAAGTAGTGACATTTTAGCAAGTTAATAGAGTAAAAACAGTTGAAACACGTAAACCGGTGAAACATATAGCATAATAACAGTGTATTTCATAGTGGCAGTGAAAAAGAATTCTACATCTTGCCCTGAAAAATTACGAGAATTCACTGTCATTGTAAGCCATAGACAATTTATGTTTTGAATATTTGAATTCTCAAAATCCTCGATTTTGTGCAAAAGTGTTTTAAAGTCATAGACAAACAAGTTAAGTTATAATCGTTTTTAACTTAGGGGGTATTTCTGAAACCTACCTACAAATTAACAAATAATAATGTCTAAATCACGCAAGGTTTGCAGTACAAATAAAGCGCCATCCACACCTCTAACACCACATCTGGCCCCATGGATTCGCCGTCGGCGCATCAGTCAATAATAAATATTGACACCGACTCGCTCATCAATTTCTTCGAGTCCAAACTCGAAACCATTCGACTGAAAACCAGCAAGCAATTGATGCTGTTCAGCAAAAATTAGATGCGCTGTCTAATGAGTGGAAGGACCAGTATACGAAAATTCTCGGATGTGTGAGTGCTCTCCAAGAAGAAAATTCCAACCTCCGGAAAGAAGTCCAGTCACTCCGAGATGCACAAGATGAGATGGAGCAGCGCAGTAGAATGTGTAACATTGACATCCATGGTATTCCCGAAGCAAAGGGTAGAAATTTAATCAATTTAATTAAGAAAATAGGATCCAATATTAACGTCCCGCTCCCAAGTAGCTGTGTGGTGTCAGCCCACCGCGTCGCTCGCGGTCACTCGTCGCCTTCCAACCATCCACGCAACATAGTCATCCAGCTCGCCACAAAGCGTCTCCGTGATGATGTCATCGCTGCGGCGAGGGCTCGCCGCGGTCTCACCACGGAAAAATTAGGACTTAGTGCTCCCGCCACCAACTTTTATATAAATGAGCACCTAACATTAAAAAATAAAATCCTCTTTACGAAAACACGAGCCGCCGGAAAAGCCAACGGCTATTTGGGTGCGGAATATCAGTATTCTGGCGAAGAGGAACGATCTCTCGAGGGTAGTCACCATTTGTTGTGAGGAAGACCTTCATAAAATCATCACACATGATCAGCAAAACATGTGACTCCTACTACAAACATTTTATTTCTGTCTTCGATGCCCGCTTTCTACCAGTATTCCCTACCCTATAATTTGTTTCTTTCAAATCTACTTTATATTTTTGTTTCCTGCGCAATGTCCCTATAATTTTATACAAATTTCATGTTTCTTGCATATTCATTCACATTCTAAAACGATAACATGTTTTACACTCATTCATCTAATAAGTAATCTATGTTTATATGTAATTTCGAAGCCTCGTATGTCCTTCATAATGTATCACTCCCGCGATTGTGGTATATGTCAAAAGATACTCTTACTCCAGTGAAATGATCTCATCATCTATATCCGTTTATTACAGAACTGTGGTGGTATTAGGACCAAAACTCAGGGACTACTAATTAATATATTATCGATTAACTACGACTAGAATAACTACGACGTTATAGTTCTAGTTGAAACATGGCTTGTAGCAAGTGTAAATACGGCTGAATTCATAGATTCGCGATACACGGTGTTCCGACGAGATAGGGACCGTACACATACTGGTAAGATGGACGGAGGCGGTGTACTGGTAGCAGTACGCAAGGAGCTCGCAGCTTCCCGGCTCGATGACTGGGAAAACGGTCAAATCGAACAAATCTTCGTATCTATTTCGGTTAAGTCTTCCAATCTCATCATATGTGCAGTATACATATCTCCTGTCTCGCCACCAATGTTTTATGATATTTTCTCCAAAAACCTGGAATCTGTATTTTCTTGTGAACCAAATAATATGTTTTGTGTACTAGGAGATATGAATCTACCTACTCTTACTTGGTTATTTTCCGAAGGCTGCAGTCAAGGTCTCGCCTTCTCAAACATGGCTGCATCGCAAAATTTGCTTCAAACAATGTCATTGATGAACTTGTTCCAATATAATTGTATTCCTAACCATTATGATAAATACTTAGACCTCATATTCTACAGTCGCGAAACAAATGTTACACGTAGCAATGACCCTCTGCTTTCAGAGGACAGACACCACCCAGCCCTTGAATTTGGTATATCCTCCGTAATTCAACCAAAAATCTAAAACAAAAAAGAGTGTAGGCGGAATTTCAGGAAAGCTGATTAGGCTCAGATTAAAAATGACATTCATTGTATTGATTGGTTATCTGAAACCGCAAGTTTATCAGCCGAAGAAGCAGTTGATCGATTTCATTTAAAAATAAATAATATAATTAATAAGTTTATTCTAGTATTGGCACGACGAAATGACAAAATTCCTATATGGTTTACTCCCGAACTTATTAGGCTATCACGGAAAAAAGGTCTGGCTCAAATAGAAGACATTTAAAGGTCTTTCTGACAATCGTGAATTTTCCCTCTTACGTGCTACATACAAAAAATTGACCAGTGAATCCCGAAAGTTATTTTTTGACAACATCGAAAGTTCATTCCAAAATAATATCAAAAGTTTTTGGTCATACATATCCTCATTAAAATCATCTGATGGATAGATACCCTGCTGCTATGTCCTTCGAAAGACGCAAATCTAACGACGCTCAGGAAATTTGTAATATGTTCTCTGAATTCTTCAAGTCAACATTCGAACCCTCCTCTATCAATGACACAATTAACATCGACAAACTTGAAGCAGTTCAGGACTCTGGGCTTGCGCACATTCACACCATTGAACTAACGGAAAAAAAAGTGCAATCGAGTTTAAAGTCACTAGATATTAACAAGGGTGCGGGTCACGATGGAATACCGGCGTTTTTTCTTAGATCTACTGCATCGTCATTGTGTGTGCCGCTCACCATAATATTTAATAAATGCCTGAGTGACGGGGTTTTCCCTGATAGGTGGAAGTTGGCCTATATTATACCGGTCCACAAGGGTGACTCACGTCACAGAGTGGAAAACTATAGACCAATATCCATTCTTTCGGCGATTCCTAAACTTTTGGAAAGACTTGTCCATGATAATATATATCCCCAGCTTGCCACCAAAATTACAGAGCAACAACACGGGTTTGTAAAAGGCAAATCTACCATGAGTAATTTACTCATTTATGCAAATTTCTTATTCAATAGCATGGATCGAGGCCACCAGGTAGATGCAATATACTACGACTTCAAAAAAGCTTTTGACAAGGTTGACCATCTTATTCCTGTTCAAAAAATTATGTACAACGGAATTAGGGGTAACTTATTACGTTGGTTTGTCTCGTATTTAACAAAAAGACAGCAAGCTGTATCATTACGAGGACATACTTCTAAGTGGGAACCAGTTACTTCTGGCGTGCCGCAGGGGTCAATCCTGGGTCCGTTATTATTTATACTTTTTATAACACCGTTACCTAATGTTTCATGCATTGTTTATTTCTTTTGTACGCTGATGACATAAAAATATTCGCCATTGTGAGAAACTTAAACGATTGTCTGCTCATCCAAAGCGATTAAGTAAGGTTCGAAGCATTTTGCAATGAAAACAAAATTTACCTAAGTTACAAAAAATGTAAACAAATAAACTTTACTAAAAATCACAATGCTATCATACACAATTATTGTATTGGTGACTATTTACTCGAGCGCGTTTACTGTGTAAGAGATCTAGGCGTACTTTTTGATTCCAAACTACATTTCGATGCGCACATTGAGAATATTGTGAATAAAGCTTACTGCATGCTAGGATTTGTCATCAAAAACAGCCGCGAATTTCAAAAACCTGAAACCTATCTTCTTCTTTACTACACGCTGGTCCGTTTTCAACTTGAATACTGCTCCTCCATCCGTAAAGTGGAGTCCATACTCCACTTTACGGTATCTCTAAAGACAATATTGAAAGTATTCAAAAGAAATTTTTGCAATGCATCAATTACAGAATGAGCGCACTTAAATGGGGGTACATAAATATGCTCTCGAATTATGACGTCTCTACTCTATCAAACCGGCGAACATACCTTGACCTCATGACTCTATATAAAATCTGCAACAACGTTATTGACTGTCCTGACCTACTGAAACTAATAAACTTCAAAATACCACCCAGAGTAACAAGGCTTAACGACTTATTCCACATTAGCCGGACGCGTACAAATGCTGGTGTCAGGGATCCAATCAGAAGAATGTGCGAATCGTTTAATAGAAATCAAAACCTCAAGGATTCCGACTTATTTTTCGATACACGCAGTACTTTTAGTAGAAAATTGAAGGCTGTTTTCCTACAAAGTACAATAACTTATACATTACTTGGCTTATAATTTTAACTACTTTTCTCTTTTTTAAATTTCTGTATAATATTATTTTTTTATCAATATATATGTTTTTGGACTTACCATCAAAATTTTTCCAAAAATAATTTGTAAACTTTTATAGCGTTATTGCGCACTTTTTTCATCTCTCTATTTGTAAAATAATATTCTTATGTTTACATACGTCTTTTCCATATTTATAAGTAAAAATATTTGTATATTTTTTATTTTATCTGCGGTTAATGTTAATCCGTGAGAAATAGTTAGGGTGCAGGTGAGTTCTCTAGTTATTGTTTTATATATTCTTGTCAATTGACATCTGTATCTGTATTTTCTCCTAAATAAAAATAAAAAAAAAAAAAAAAAAAAAGTATAAGCGGGCCAAGATTCAGGGGATAAATTGTCGGGTTACCAATTTATATAACGTAGTTGTGTCAGGAATATAGTGTAGCCCGTAGGTTACGTCTTCTATTCGGGCGTAATTACCGTTTCATCGCATTTTTTTTTTGTATTTGTCTTTTTTGACCACTTGGTCAAGGCGGGGGGCATGTTCACGCTTTTTATTGTTGCACATGTTGCTTTTGGCAACTACCTAGAGTGTGCTCTCCAGCTTAATATTTCAGTTGAATTCACCCCGCGGCAAAGGACACAAGTCCTAAAAACCGCATCGCTTTACAGTTCCAATAAAATTGCCGCTACGGAAGGAAGTCCGTAATTTGCACCGCAATAATTCGCAGTTGTAATAATTACGCCGTACCTCACAGAAGTCAAAATACACCGTAACTATTCGCAAGTAACATCGCCGCGCGCCTCCTGATATCGCTCATTATTTAGCGTTTAAACGTTCATTCCCATTCACCATTCCTTTCCCAAATCTCTCCAACTAACTGACCCACCTTTCCAGTGAACACCAATTGAAGTGGGAAGCAGAATTAGGTTGGTGTGATTAAACCATTGATGTATACTAGATCGGTAATTACCGCGCCAGAGCATTGCCAATGCACTCTTGGCCACAGCCAACATCCCCGCTAACGTCAGTTCAGTGCTCAGTGTGACGCTGCGTTTCAACGGTTCAACTCGGTCGGCGCGATTCTGCAGGGTACCATAAAGAAGCAGCACGCCGTGAGAGGTGGGTAGAAATAATTTGATTGCTGAGAAAAGAACTTTGAAAACACTTTCCGTTTGAGTAATATATATTATTGTCACAATAAAAATATTGGAACAAAAAAATGTCTCAATTATTTCATAATTATGCTTAATTTTAATCATATAATAAAAAAAACATATTTAAAATAATTTATTTTATTACAAACTAACATTGACAAAAACTCTAATGTTTATTTTTGGTAAAATTTCAAATGGTAGGCAACACCAGCCCACAACCGCAGGTTTATGTTTCTGTCTCTGTTTAATCTCTCGTTCTCGTGACTTGTGCAAGTGTTTACTTTAAAATGTTTAGTAGTTTCAAAGCTACTTCGTTGCGGTTGTATAGTGGTTACGCTTTTTTCGACGCGCGGTAATGAAGTTTGCTTCTTTATTTATACGCCTCAATGAATTAAACATAATAAAATAGATATTTTGAATCGCATACAGTCCACGCAACATTTGATCCCTCGATCTCGAGTCGGAGCATTTGTCCCCGCCGCAACACGCATGCATAGCCAAAATCCCCAATTTTATTTATTTTGTGAAATTGGATTTAGCGGGCCTGGGAAATAGATTAAAAGTTCAGATATCCATTTTTTGCGTTATGTGCTTACATCTGTCAGATCTGCCGGATCTGCCCTGATGATGGACACTGCAACGCTGTCCGAAACGTCGGCTAAATAAGGAGGTATCGCAACACGGCATAACACCCCAAAAACAAATAACGAAAATGCTTTTGGCCGTGAAAATCTAAAAACGTATCATGCATCATGTGTGCATAAAATGTTTTTCGTTTAACACGGCTTAAGCCATTTAATACAAAACTTCGATTCTGATTCGACCATCTTCCGCTTCGGTACGACGCCGACGGTAGTCCCTCACCGGGCTATACATGATTGAAGTTGCTGCAACTCTGAAACACTCTGCAAATAAGGTTCGTATGCATTCGCATGAATATTTATAAACAGTTCGAAGTTTAATAAATGTACGTATACCTACACAATAAATAAAAATGATTTGATTTAAGTTTTCACAATGAATTATTGAACGTACTTATATTTCCACTTCGTTAGGCTCCAGTGACCTATTTGCCTGAAGTATAATATCTACCTTTGGCTATATTACCTCACCTTCATATATTTCTCTGGATTATTCCAAAAGTTTGATCTAATTTCTATTTCTATCTCAACAACGCCGCCTATTAAATTGCAAAACTTTTAATAAGAATCCTGGAAATCATATCGAGAAGTTGCATACTTGGTCCTTTAAGTTACCAGGCAAGGGTTAAGGGTTAGATTAATGCCGAGCTGAAGTACCCAGATAGGAAACGTCGACCCCCTAGTTACCAGAACGTTGAAAACTTTCCCAATTTAAAAGCTTTAATGCGATATAACCGGGTACCGCCATTGTGTGCGAAGTCTCCCATTGTGGCGGTCGGGAAATGGGCAAACACGCCGCAGTAATGGGAAATACAGAAAACACGTGTACTCGTGTACTGTCGTGTCGTTCTGTGTTGGCAAGTACGCCTGAAATAAGGAAACTATTTGTTGAATATTCCCTCTTTCGGTCACAGTTTCCACACATCATTGGCAGGCTAGAAGACATTAGGAAATTCTGCTTGTTTGCTTACAGCACTGGTTGTCGCTTGATGGTTGTTTTGACTACTAAACTCATTTTAAAGCAGCAAACATGCTGGATTAATGGAAAAATGCAGGAAAACGCGTAATGTCGTTCTTTGTTCGCCAGTTCGTCATGTAATAAGAAAACTGTTTGTTGATTATTTCGTCTGTCGGTCACATTTTTTTAGAAATCATTGAAAACCTGGTAGCCTTAAAGGCAGTGGTAATACGAAATCTCACCTTCAGGGTATGTGCCGTACTTACTGATTATTTAGAGAAAACTCATTATTTTAAAAACATGATTAAAAACTCAGTTTTGATTATTAGCATCAGCTTTCTTCTGCTTTATTAAAATAAGCAATGGTTCTCTATTCACTCACCGGTAAAATTATTTTTCAAAGCTTTTAATTATGTACGACAAAATGTATTTAAGTACAAATAATAAACTTCTTCGAACGTAGCAAAATTACTTTGTGGCATCATTATTAATATAGTGAATAATAAATTATTTCGTATAAACCACTATATAATTAACAATATCAACATGTTTCAATAACAATGTTATCTTCATCAGGACAAGATGTTAATTTAAAAAATAAATGACAAACAAGTGTAGACAAATTAGAATAAATTAGAACAAAGACAAAATATTAAAAAGTAGAGGTGATTAATTGCTTAAAAAATCTCATAAAAATAGTTATACAAAATTAAATATAAAAATTATTTAAGGAAATATAAAATTGCATTTAGATAATAAAAAACTTTTAAGAACAAACAATGAAAATGAGTAGTCTAAATAACAAAATAAATAATTATAATTATTGTTAGTATTAATAAGAAAATAAATTTAAAAGATGGCTATTTTTAAAAAATGTTTGGTTATTTATAATATTTAATTTACTATTAACGCTTTTTCTAATTTCTAAAATTTCTAAATTATCTGTTTGTATGCCCGTAGTGTTAGTATGTACATTTTTTAAGACCTTTATTAATATCAAAAGAATGTCTTGTTTCCAAAATATGGTTGGCAAATTCAGAATAATTATTATTATTAAAACATCTTATATGTTCTTTAACTCTAATGTTAAAATTTCTAGAAGTTTTTCCTACATTAAAAAGTTACAATCATTACAAATTAATTTATAAACCCCAGATTTGTTCATAAAATCACATTTATCCTTATAATTTACTATATAATATTTGAATTTGTTATTTGTATAAAAAGCTGGCTGTATATTATTTGGCATGTTTTAAATTATTAAATTTGATATCCTTTTATTTAAAAATAAAAATTTTCTCCAATTATTATCATTTTCAACAACGAGTGGATAAACAAAAGATCTAAAAAACGTTTTCTTATATTTTTTGTTTAACATATTGTCTGTTAATTTAAATAACTAAACATTTTTTTAAAACAGCCATCTTTTAAATTTATTTTCTTATTAATACTAACAATAATTATAATTATTTATATTGTTATTAGGACTACTTATTTTCATTGTTTGTTCTAAAAAGTTTTTTTATTATCTAAATGCCATTTTATATTTCCTTAAATAATTTTTATATTTAATTTTGTATGACTATTTTTGTGAGATTTTTTAAGCAATTAATCACCTCTATCTTTTAATATTTTGTCTTTGTTCTAATTTATTCTAATTTGTCTATACTTGTTTGTCAATTATTTTTTAAATTAACATCTTGTCCTGATGAAGATAACATTGTTATTGAAACATGTTGATATTGTTAATTATTTAGTGGTTTAAACGAAGTGATATATTATTCATTATACAAATAATATAATTGATTTTTTTTTCAAATACTGCACTGCCGATTCCCAACTGCTCCCAAACAGCATGGAACCAGTGACGCTGTGGCATCTCAAATTCAGGTATGTTGTGAGGTTGAAGGTAGTTTTGAGGGGAGGATATGGGGAAGAAGAAGATTGGAAAGTTCTTAGATATTCAGATCTGATCACCAAACATAGCTAAAGCCATTTCAAGCAAAGTTTAAAATCTGAATGGTGGTTTTATACCAGGCGATAATGAAATTATATTCCACTGTATAATGTGCCGCAAATATACCTTATATTATTTTAAATGATAAAATTTTGAAATGACACAAATAAACTAAATAAAATTTTCTTTAGCACGCTGGGATTTGAGGCCGCGATCTTAGGATTGCTATTCGAGAGCCTAATATGTCGACCACGGAGGCTACATTCATGAATATTGTAACATTTTACAAATAAAACTCAGTATAAATAAATTGCATTCTTGCAATCAGATACGTACCTAATTTTGAAACTAAATTTTAATTGAAAGTAGTACCACAAACAAGCTATGCTTTGTTGCCGTTATTGTATGCATATATGACGGGTGTATTTATTTAGTTATAAAGTAGTTTATTTTTACTTTATCGTATTTGTAATCATTATATTAATATTAACTACCTCGAATTACGAATTAAAACAATATTGAACATTTAAGATGATCCAAATTTAAGTGCTTTTACAGGTTTCTTTTTAAAATATAAGAAGATTAGAGAGTTTTGAGATTCTACGCGTGGTATGAAATAAGCGGGGCGTGTTATGCTCTATTTACGTGAGGTTTTAACCTCTCTCGTTGAATTGGATAATAAAATCTGACATTCAATCTTTTTCTTAGAACATTAAAGAAAATGAATGCCTAGACAAATTGAGATTTTATGTGCTAGAAAGAAAACCGTCAGAATACACGAAACGCTTTCATCTATAAAACAAACACTTAATAAAAGACAAATTTTGCACCAATTTAAATAAATAGTTATTTAGAAAATGCTTTTTATACCTTGCTGTATTTTTGCCATTATTAATAAATTCACGTTTCTTTAACATTTGAAATATTCAATGTAAAGATAAAGGAATCCGTTTATAAATAACCTGAAAAAAAAATCGCTTAGAAAGTTATTCTTGGAATTTTTTCTGGATAGGAAAAAATGTATAATTAATTTTCCAAAAAGATTTTATCTTTTTTACTTGTTCTGTTATGTAGATCACCTTCCGAAATTGGTGCACTCTACCTCTGGACCTTTTGAAACATGAATAACGTTTTATTTGACAAGTTTATTATGATTTGACAACCTCCATGGTCGAAGTGTAAGGCTCGCGACTAGCGATTCGGAGTTAACGGGTTCAAATCCCGGCGTGGGCAAGTAATTTGTATTTGATTGATTTGTGTTATTTCACAGATTAACTAATTAAAATAATATTATATATGTATTTGCGGCACGTTTAAGAGTTATCAATTTGGGAGATGGGTATGGGTACCGCCATCCCGGGAACATCTGCCATGCATCTGCCCACCAGCTGCACAGCAGGCTGAATCGAGAGAAAATGGTTGAGGGCGTCCCTTTGACTTCTCCTGCCGTACTCTCTCGGAACATCGCCTTGCCTTGCGACCGCAATGTGAGGGATGGATTCGTACGCCAGGTACTTCCCCACCTTCCTCTTTCCTGTCTCCTCTCACTCTTACTATTCACTTCTACCGCGTGTGAATTGAAGACTATCTTTTTTTTATAATGGAGAGTTTTCGAGAGGATTGTGACTACGTGATGAGGTTTTTATTATATAAATTGTTCGTTAACCTCCCTAGAGATATACAGGAATAATCCAATCATCATTATTATTATAAATGCAAAATCTGGTGACAAAACTCGATTGTTGACAATTACTGATTATCTGTTTTGCATTCATCATTTGTGTTGTTTTAATTAGTTTCATGTGTGCTTTTCAGCGCAAAATATTGAACACCCAACACGCAATAAACTTAATCAAAAGCGCAATGAACGCATTGCTGTAGAAATTTAAAAAATATGTATGTCGTTGCGAATATTTCAAACATATTCAAAATTTACAAATTATTATATTAGATTTTAACAAATATTATAATCAATAATTATCAGCCTGAAACACTCATCTACATTGAAAAAATCTTCCGAGAAAAGATACTGGCCGCCAACGGGAATTGAACCCGTGACCATCTGATTGCCGGTCAGCAGCTCTGACCACTGAGCTATGGCGGCTTATCTAATACCCGCCAAATAATTCAATATATACTAGTGTTTCATTCGACAATTACTCATTATTACATTTTTCCAACTGAAAACAACCAACTTTATTTTTGTGAGAGAGGTATTTTTAATACTAAATCTCCCGCTAGGTGGCGTCGAGACTAATTATGTCTGCATTTTTTGCTGAAATACTTTAACTTGTCAAATATTAATTATTATTTTTAATTGATAAACTAACGTTTAAACAAGATTTTTATGCATAGCACAAAGGGTAGATAACAAATATTATAATCAATAATTATCAGCCTGAAACACTCATCTACATTGAAAAAATCTTCCGAGAAAAGATACTGGCCGCCAACGGGAATTGAACCCGTGACCATCTGATTGCCGGTCAGCAGCTCTGACCACTGAGCTATGGCGGCTTATCTAATACCCGCCAAATAATTCAATATATACTAGTGTTTCATTCGACAATTACTCATTATCGGAAGATTTTTTCAATGTAGATGAGTGTTCCAGGCTGATAATTATTGATTATAATATTTGTTATCTACCCTTTGTGCTATGCATAAAAATCTTGTTTAAACGTTAGTTTATCAATTAAAAATAATAATTAATATTTGACAAGTTAAAGTATTTCAGCAAAAAATGCAGACATAATTAGTCTCGACGCCACCTAGCGGGAGATTTAGTATTAAAAATACCTCTCTCACAAAAATAAAGTTGGTTGTTTTCAGTTGGAAAAATGTAATAATGAGTAATTGTCGAATGAAACACTAGTATATATTGAATTATTTGGCGGGTATTAGATAAGCCGCCATAGCTCAGTGGTCAGAGCTGCTGACCGGCAATCAGATGGTCACGGGTTCAATTCCCGTTGGCGGCCAGTATCTTTTCTCGGAAGATTTTTTCAATGTAGATGAGTGTTTCAGGCTGATAATTATTGATTATAATATTTGTTATCTACCCTTTGTGCTATGCATAAAAATCTTGTTTAAACGTTAGTTTATCAATTAAAAATAATAAATATTAGATTTTGATAAAGGCGTGCAAAAATTATTAATAAATTTGGCGGTATCCATTCCGCCTTAAGTTGGATGGCGGAAATGGGTATCGCCGCCCCGGCAACTATTTATTGGATAATAAACACCTCTGCCATAGGTCACTTCAAGTTTCATTACGTCTGGTGACTTAGCAGGGGTGCCCAGGTTCACAGAATGAGGTTTGTTGAGTTCCTTCAACCTCTCCAGACGGACTCTTTCGGACTCTTTCGGAATCTCGCCTTGCACAGCAGTGGGAGGGATGGATTCATACGTCCGTCACTCCTGGACACGATGACCAACAGATTCCTACCCACCCCTCATACTACTTTCCTTCTCAGAACTTCATCTCCTTACTTTCATATGCAGACCCTCCGTACAGCATCCCCAAAGATGACACAGGCGCATTTAAAGTGAAATGACACAAAACTGCGCTATACAAATATTACGTTATTATTATTATTATTAGGCACCGAGCGGAATTATTCTCCTTAGGGCCTCGTGTTTGGAGCAAATTTAAAAATAAATAAAAAATGACCACACGAAAGGTATCTATTTGCAATTATTTTAGAACTATTATTTATGAATTTTTTATACAGAATTTTGCAACGCCTTTTTTCACAGATAAAATAAATTACAACCTAGCATACATTATTTCCTTTCCAAGCTAAAAAAATATATTTTAGTATGTTAGGAACATTTAAGTTTAAAAATAACCAAAAATCGATTGATTTAAGTGCGGTGAATTACCTACTAGTAAATCTATGGCGAACCCAACAAAATAAAATCTAGGCACACTAGAGGTTTAATACACACCGCCAGTCGAAGAAAATACTTAAGCCTTAGATTTGTCGAATTTTACCGGGCACCAGTCTTTCGCAGTATACCAAAGGAATTGCCATGTTCCTATCTAAAAATTCCATTATCTGCAATAATTAATATAAAACATTTCCCCAAATTTGATTGTTTTAAGTTTAAGCAACGACCTGAACATTTTTAAGCACTTGAACGTAATTCCTAACTTTCAGCGAGTTAAAAGTTTTCAGATATTTTTTTAGTGGTACCAACAAGTAAGTAACTACTAACTACACTGTTTGTGATAAAAGGAAACGGCCTCGTCAGCTGTTTGACATTTAGGTACAGGCTTTAGTCGCATAAGAAAAGCCCTTTATACGTCTTACGAGACTATTTTTTTCATATGAGTCGCCTGCTTTGTATTACCTGGACAAAACTCAAACAATGACAGACAAAAGACCGTGAGTTTGAAAAGAGTTCTGTTTACTCTAAGCCTAGCTTTACTATACTTCGCTTACTTGTTTAAAAACTTTTTTCAGAGAACAGGAAAATATTCTGTTCATTATGTTACGTAACGTGTCTGCAATGTGAATAAAACTACGGATTTATTTACTAGCGATTATTAGGCAAAACCTTGCTAGAATTCAAATTCAAAATTATTACGATTTCTGGAATTTCTCGTAATAATTTTATGAGTTTTTTGATTCTTTATAATTATAAACAAGTAGTTCTGTGGACAGTAGACCATACATCGAAAAAAATTGTATTTCTGATTTTATCAAAAAAAAACAAAATTCCTTTTAAATCATAAGTTTTGTAAGTAGGCACTTAAATAAAATACCTACCTACTTAATACTCAATATATATTATAAAATAAAGTCCAAAAAAACTTGCGGCCAGCAAAAACTCAAAAACGAGTCCCGGTACGATCAAGGGTACATACGGTGTGGTAGATCTCTATCCCCCCCTCCAGGATGACGGTTTTTACCTAAAGGGCATGCTTTTGAAGATATAAGGGCTGGAAGTTTCGCCCTCTAGAAATTTGAAGAACAGTCTTCCGGAAAGTTCTAGAAGGTTTGATAAAACTCTAGAAAGTTCTGGAAGGAGTGGCGGAGTACGCAACATTTGTACGCTACAGCTGTACGCAACATAGCACTATATGTACGCAACATTTTTTAAATTTGAAATGTCGAATTATATGTACAATTTGTCCAAAGAAGTCTCAATGACAATGACAAGATCTGAGGAGCCATATACCATCATACCTTCCTCTCCCCACTTCTATCAGTCGCCCAACAGGGATGCCATAGTCCTGTTCACTTCTCCGGTTAGAAGTGAGAAGTTGGGACTCTCATGCGGCATTCAGTTTAGAAGGGCGGCCTTTAAGAGGCTATCCACCACAACACGGGCATGTGCCTAGCATGGTGGTCGAAAAATCCCCAATTATGTATAATAAAAAAAATTTAATGAATGAAGAGAACTTTAAAAAAAAAAATTTGTATCTTCAAATACAGCAAATGTATTTTTTGACACCATTTTTATTAAATATTAATAGATTACTTAGTTTTAACGACGTTTATTGTTTATAAAAAACCGATATGTTTCGTAAGCAATGCTTACTTCATAAGGGTTTATTTAAAAGTTTTAACATGTCGGTTTTTTATTCATTTAACTAGAAATAATTAAATACACTAAATCAAATATTTCAATACATCGCTATTATATTTCATTATTTTGTTTATGATGAATACATATTAATTTTTTTTTTTAAATTTACGCAGTTTTTTGGTTTTTAATGTCATTTGGGAAGCAATTTTATAAGTTTCCCCCCTCGTAACCGATGAATTGTTTACCATAGTTTGTGTGGATGGTGTTTAAATGTACGTAATCGTGTTGTCCTGTAAAGTGTTCGTGTACTCGGGACGTTTTAATGAATTCTGTGTTTGTGTGTGTGTTTGTGTTTTTTTTTTTACATTAACTCCACACAGGAGGGCCTGAGGAAAATAATTTCCCTCAGGGCCTACGTCAAACGTATGAGTGTACGAGTTTATTGTGTATTTTGTGTATAAGGAGACATGTATTGTTTATTTATTTATTTATTTATTTCTATATATTACAGTTTTTACCTTATATTTAATATTTTTACATAATATATTTTGAAAACATTTTTATATATTAATATTACATTTTATTATGTTGGGTGTGTAAGGTAGGTTTGAGAAGGTGAAACTGTTAGTTGATAATGTTGTATGTTTCGTGAACACCTCACTAGGAAAACCTGTGCTGAGGTGTTTACGTGGTTATGATTCAGTGTGACAAGTATAGGTATTTATGTGTTGTAGTAGAAAGTTAGTTTTTTTTTTCTTTATTTTTTATTTACATTTAATGGTTATTGTACATGGATTATTTGGAAGAAAAAAATATATAAAGTATATATAAATATATATGTATACATGAATAGTTGGTAAATTCTTGAAAGACATGTTTATTTATTTTACTAGATGATATAAGTGCCAATATTATAAAAAGAGTTATGCACTATCAATTAATTTTGTAGATCTAGTGGTTTAATTTGAATACCAAGTGAATTTTTATGTTTGGTTTGGAGTAAAGAGGTTTTGGAAAAATAGTGTTCCTTTAGTTTTTATCCAGTCTGTGATTTGTTTTTTTAGTTTATTTTTTGGTGAATGATCAGCAAGATGTTTCAGAGAAGGTGGCATGCAGTTATATAGTTTAATGGAATAGTAGTTAAAGGATCTTTGTCCGTGGGTCGTGTGCTTTAGCGGGATGTTGAGTGTTAGGTTTGTTGAAGACCGGCTTGTTATTGAGGACTGAGAAAGTAAAGGGATATGTAGTTTGAATTTGAAGAGGTGAAGAATAGACGATTTAGCGTAGAGTTATCTGATTGACAAAACGTCGAGCATCTTGTAAATTTTTACAGAGTCTGTGTCATATGGTACTTGAAGAATTAGTTTGATTGTTGCCTTTTGTGCCTTTTCTAATGGATCTAGAGAAATATTACTTGCACTTCCCCAAGATAGAAGACCATACATGATTAAGGATTGGGAAAGAGCAAAGTAAATATATCGTAGTATTGAGCGTGGGAAGATGTTTTTTATGTTATTTAGGAGATACATGATTTTTTTAAGCTTGGATGTAACTAAGTTAATGTGGTCATTCCAGCGTAGGTTTTCATCAAACATGACGCCTAGATATTTTATTTGTTTGACATTTTCTATGATTTCGCAATTGCATGTTGAGGAGAGTTGGGAGCAGTCATGTAATTTCAGAGCGAAGGTTGGAGGAGGTTGACCTCTTTGAGTTATACTATGTGTAATGAATTTAGTTTTTTTTGTATTTAGAGTAAGTTTGTTTTCATTGAGCCATTGTTTGATGACAGCAAGACTTTTCTCAGCTTTAAGGAATGCCTTGATCCATGAGTCAGCTTGACAAAGTATTACAGTGTCATCAGCGAATGTCACAATATTGCCTTCTGTAATTAGTTCACAGATATCATTGATGTAGATAAGAAACATTATGGGACCTAGAACACTACCCTGGGGCACTCCGTAACTGATCGGAAGGGGTTCACTTTTCACTTTGTTGATAATGACTTGTTGAGTTCTCTCTGACATAAAACTTTTCAGTAAGTTAAGTTCATTTCCAGTTATGCCGAGTTTAATAAGTTTCTTAAAAAGTATATTGTGAGATATTGTATCGAAGGCTTTACATAAGTCTAGGTATATTGAAATTACTTTTTTCTTCGAGTCAAGGTTAGAGTTAATAAAGTCAGTTACTGAGGTTATAGCGTGTTGTGTATTTCTGTTCTTTCTAAAGCCATGCTGGTTCTTCGAGAGTAGATGGTTTGTTTCTAGGTAGTGGTAGAGCTGTTCTTTAATAGCTTTTTCCAGAATTTTGGACATAGTATTTAGAAGAGTGATAGGTCTGTAGTTGTTGATGTCATTTTTAGGTCCTGACTTATAGATAGGAATTACTAGTCCATTTTTTAAGCAGCTAGGGAAAATACCTTCCTTTAGGCTACGGTTTATCAGGTATGTAAGCGGATTGAGGAGTTGGTCACTTAGAGTTTTAATGGTTTTAGCGTCTATGTTGTCAGTACCTGCAGCTGAGCTATTCTTTAATGATTGTATTATTTTAATTGTCCTATCACATGAGATGGTTTGGAGTTTAAATTGTATAGCATTATTGGAGTTAGGAGGAGTATCTTGTTGGATAGATAAATGTGGATTCTCTGCCACTGTACTTGTAATGTTTTCTGCCAGAATGCCTCCAATATTTGTGTAATGATTGTTAATGAAATTTAGAACTAGTGTAGGGTTGTCGTGGAAGAGGATTTCTTCATTGTTAATGACAATATTTTTGATATTATCATCATTAAATTTATGAGTGCAAGTACTTTCCTTTAGTATTGACCATACACTTTTGGGATCGTAATTGGATTCTATAAGTTTATTTTTGAAGTGTAGCTCTTTAGCTTTTCGTGTAATTTGGGTGCATAGATTTCTATATCTTTTGTAGAATGAATAGAGAGTAATATCAGAAGGGTTGAGTTTGACTTGTTTATGTAATTTATCTCTTTTTTTAATACAATTTAAGATGCTTTGGGTTATCCAAGTTTTTAGTTTTTTTTTGCGGTGGGGTATAATTTTTGTTGATGTCTTAGTATTTTGTGTGATGATGGTTTGTAAGTATGTAATGAAGTAGTGCCAAGCCTTATTTGTAGACTTTATACTCCTTAAATGCTCCCATGATTGTTCATCTAAACATGATTTTATGTTGTCATAGGCAATACTCTTAATTGTGAAGTAGCGTTGAGTAGGCAAATTTGGAGTTGGTGTAGTCAGGCCTAATAAAGTTGTGTAGTGGTCCGTAATGGAGGATTCGTAGACTATGCTTTTAATATAATATTTTGATTTTACCATAATGTGGTCTATACAAGACTCAGTGTTATTGGTTACCCTAGTGGGGGTATTAATAGTACTGAAGATACCATGTTGCATCAGCATCAAAAGGTAATCGTGCTTTTGTGGGTGACCATTAGGCAGTAAATTAATATTAAGGTCACCGGCTATTATGATATTTTTAAAGGAATTTAATTTATTAAGATGACTATTAAGGGAAGATATGAATGGTGCGATATCAGGGGTGGATGGTGATCTGTATAGTGCAAGTATACATGTTTCTTGGTTGACGATTATTTGTAAACAGTTTGAGTTATCAATGAAAATTTCAGAAACTAAACTACTAAGGGTGTTATGAAGATAGACCACAACACCGTCGTTTTGTTTTTTATTATTCGATGTGTGGTACGGGGTGTAATTTTGTTTGTGTTTCTGGGTGAAGGCGTTTGTAACCCAACATTCTGTGAGAATAATGATATTAAAATCTGTAGTAAAAGTGTTGATTAGGATGTCAAGTTCATCGTAATTTTTGTTGAGAGAGCGTATGTTGTGATTTAGTATAGTTAGTGAAGGTGGGCTAGTGAGGATTGAATCACATAATTTCTGATCCGCAGTAGTATAATGGTGATGCAAGTTATTGAGATTCATTTTCAGTAGGTCAGCCATGTTGATATTATGTAAATTAGAAAATGTTAATTTGAGGGGTTAGTTATTTATGAATGTGGCCCCATTTTTTTAAGATCATTTTCAGGTTTTATTTGAATGGTTTTTTCCCCGGGTCCTTTGCGTACAAGCAGTCTGCTCGCTTTGAACCACACGAATTGGAAAAGAGTTTCTTTGGCAATTTGTTTGGTTTTCCACAATAGTTCCTTATAGTAAGGAGAAAGAACTTCACTGATGTAAATCGACGAACTCAAGTTAAGTGATTTGGCCGCACTTTTTACTGAGAGAATCGAATCCCTAGTTTTAGGGCTGTGAAAAGAGATCTGCAGTTTGTCCGGGGTGTTACGTCTGCGGTCTTGGGTCCTGGTCACCAGACGAATGTCCTGTTGGAGCAGCGGCAAGCCCAGCAAGCTGGCTACCCGAAGTACAGCTTCCGTAGGTTGTTCGCCCGGCTGCAGCTCCACTCCCGCCATCTCCACGCTGTCAGATAACTTCTCTTGCTCAAGTTCTGCAAGTCTACACTCAAGGCTAGAGATTCTAATGTTATTCTTATCGTTCACCTCACGTAAAAACTTGGTTTCTTTATGCAGATCCTGCATTTGTTTGAAGCTCGACACAAGGTCTTCATACTGGTTACAGATGAATTCGCTGCTTTTCTTTAAGTCTCTGATTTCTTCTTCAAACAATTGTTTCATTTCAGTAATTTTGCTGTCAAAATGTTTGGTGATTCGTTCGAATAAGACATCAGTTTCTGAACCGGAATTCAAGGACGGTGAGCTCGAACGGCTTTTGCATTTCGGACAGTTCCAAGCTAATTTGTTTTTGACCGCCATTCTTTTGTAATTTGTGTCGGAGATATTGACACAGGTATTATGAAACGCGGTATTGCAGATGGCACAGGTGATTGCAAAGTCATTTTTCGAGATCAAGTTTAGACAACCTTCGCAATTCATTTTTACAGTATTACATATTGTATTCATATAGTTTTCTTAATGTTAATAGTTTTGTTTCTATTTATATATGTTTTTTGTGGATCTTCTGAGCTTGCAGTGAAATAGTATTTTGATTACCTTGTTTTGTATTACCTTTAATTCATTTTTGTATGTTTCACATGCGTTTCCCCAGATTTCAATCAAATAATTTAATTGTGAATGTTAGAGACTATATAAGTATAAACCTTTTGTTTAAATTTATTTGGCAACAGATATGATAGCCGGCTGAATACGCTAATTAAGGGGATTATTTTGTCTTTAATACCTTGTATATGGTGTTTAAATGTCAAACCAAGTAATCTATTGATTTAAAAAAATTTTATGACTTTATAAAAATTAAAAACCGAGTTTTTTTCATCACTTTTAATGACTTTTCCATGGAGTAACGAAATGCCCTCTGTTGAGTTGTCCAGTCACCCGATTATTTACCTTTTTAGCCAAGTTTGGTTAATTTTTTCGTTACTTTTAATGACTTGTCACGCTTGTCACCAATATTATTACCTAGAATCCTAACCACTCGCTTCATAGCACGGATGTGACGTACCCTTGATGTAAAGTATTGATTTATCACTAAATGCCATTAAATAAAATTGTTTTCGTAGGTAGGAAGGACCTTCGTATATTATTATGTAATAGTTGCAATACCAGAATTATCACATTTACAACAAATACAATTGAGAAGTCATTCTGGTTTAAGATGAAAATTGTGTTAAACGGTTTGGTTTTTCTCAAAAACGTTTTATACTGTATTTAGGTACTACATTTTGAATAACAAAAATGTGGTGTGACTTGAAATTTAATTTGGTATTCAATGTCAGCGCGGCTCACAACTCCGGTGTCAGGCTCAGCCGGTGGTAAACCTCTCAATATTTGATCGAATGTTAATCCAATCCCTAAATCTAATTTTAATTGAATATCTAAACGATTTTCGTTGAAATTGGGTCTCACGCGGAGGGTCGTATTTTTAAATGAACCTGCGAATGTTTTATATATTTAGACACAATGTAATACATATTCTTTTTCTTTCGTGAACGATGATGAAAATGTAAGATTATTATTGTCCATTTTTTGCTTTCATTTAGAATCATGCCTGGAGTTTAAATTTCGTTAAAGTGGCAAAAGTATTTCGTTTTATAATTCGCTAGCGAGTTTCCGGCGTTGCAATTCCACTTTAATAAACAAATTGTTTCCCAACGTGTCCTTTCACATTCGTCCTTTATCCCCTTCCGCACCCCCTCCTCCCTCCCCTCAAGCATTCCCCTCGCTACCTCCCGCTTTCCCCTACCCCCCCTCCCGGAGTCATCTTTCTTCTCTCCTTGCTGCTAAATTATATTAAATACACTCATATTTCAAAGAACTGATGCGCCCCCATAGCGATTTTTTATACATCTTTCATAACGCCAAAATTCACCAGTATATATAGAAACCTCCGCGGGCATGTGCACAGCAACTCACCAAAGTTTTGCAATCGGATGAATGGCTTATGAAAGCATCTGGGACAAACAAAGAAACATTCTTTCTTATTTATTTCATCAATAAACCATATAACACATTTGTCATTAAGATGGACACTGACCGTTGGCGAAAGAAGGAGGTAGCGCAAAACAACATAATACCCTAAAAATAAATAACAATTATACTTTGGCGGTAAAAATTTCAAATCACATCCAATGAATATTGTCATATTAAACTGTAGTAAGTCTGTTCGCGTGAATTCCTTCCGTACATGGAAAAATCCGGTCTTAACTTTTCATTCAAACGACTCTACGACGTACAGCCGTTATTCTAATATCCGTGTTTCTAATACCCGCCGTCTAAATCCAGCCTTGCTAACGGGGTGTCGTTACGAGCCGTTTATCCGTTGGAATCGCTGGGATCGTTATACCGGCGTAGGAAGTATAACGAATAACGAATAACGAACCCGTGCGCGGTTTCAATTAGTTCGGTAAAATGTATTCCGATACCCGAGCAGTTTATCCCATAGGCCGCCGGCAAATTCATTATTACAGATTTTCAATTAAGATTCACTCTACACGACAATCCAGAGTTAAATTGAGTCGAAATAGGAGTACGCATTTTGTTTACAGGCCGAAACAACAATAATTTAGATAGGTTTAATTGAAAAGCGCTGATAAAAGCGATGGTTTTCTTGCGAATTCCGACTTCAATTTGTTCAAACAGTTAACACGGAAAGCTTATAAAATGGTTTGCCGCTCGCTAATAGTATTCAAAATAACGTAATGATTTTTTACGTGAATGATTCTAAATTTTCGTTATCGGAAATCCTCAACACTTCCAAACTGTGTTTTTTAGGCAGTTATGGGAAGAAGGAGAATAAAGAATAAGTTATTTGGATTGTTGGAAAGTGAAATTATTGGATTTTTTCAAACCCCTCAGATTATGATGGAATTGGAGTCTCAAACTGTAATTACTTGTGTTGACCTAAAATTTCCAGGCAGGAAAACCTGTGCAGATTTCATGATCACCGAAGATTTCCGTTCGAGAGAAGTTGGTACCGCATCATGCGCACTTTTTGGGTTGAGATATAAAAATATCAAAAATCAATTTGTTTATTTGATGCAATAACCTTATTTTAAAATATTATTTGATAATGTGGGCCTAGGTACTTGAACCGTGCTCAGGCTCCCATTTTACAATTTAAAAAATTACCTACATGAAAATTTAGTGAACAAAAAAAATTTTATTATAAAAAAAATATTCTGTGATTTTTTTTACTTTTATTGCAGACGTATTTTATATACTCTAGCAAATTGGGGATATGTGGGCTTACCGCCGCCTCGTGAAACATTTATTGAATAACCCACACCCTTGCCATAGGTCACCCAAAATGACTTGCTACGTTTGGTAACTTAGCGGGGTGCCCGGGTTTATGAGATGAAGAAGACTGGCGGCGAATGTATCTGTGCGTGATAGGATGCGTGGCGGGCCGGATCGAGAGGCCAGATAAGGGACACCTTTTGATCTCTCCAGTAGAACTCTCTCGACCCCAATGCCTTGCAACACTGTGGGAGAAATGAATTTACCGAGAGTATATTATAACCTTATTCATAGTATTATAGTCAACGTAGTAATTTACTGCGTATATGTTTTCTAATTTAGGTTACGTTAGTGTCACCTAGTATTTAATATAAATAAGATACTTCAATGAAACATATCATAGGTACCTACCTTAAAATATACTCCATTGGTCATCATGAAACAGGCATCTGCCTAGTATGGTGATCCAATATATCCACTCTATGTTAATTACTCAATTATGTATCATGTATTTTATAAATAAATGAATACTTAAAAACTGTAAACTATTTTCACCACTGTAAATAATGTACTGTTTGTTTCTGTTAATAAATAAAATAAAATAAATTTAAAATAAAATAACATCGATTTCTCCGTCACCACTAAACCTGGGGATATCTCTGTTATAAGTTGTAACCAATTATTTCATGTTGTCAAATGAACATAATATGTAATATTAATTAAATTAAATTTAACTTCATGTACAATTAATACGACATTAAACATTGTGTTTTACGACGATTTTATCGCATTTTAACTCTCGGTTGATCTTTGCCTAAGTTTAATCCGTGCGAAGGAAATTTACTTTGCTCGGCAAGACGGCAATTTAATTAACTAACTAGAGAAGAGCCGCGACTTCCCGTAGGAAATTCCTGCAGCATCCTTGCAATTGAAATATTCCTCGGCAAAGTTGAAATATTCATTGAATCGCAAATCAAAGAGTCCCGATCAACTTTTATTCCCAAAGAGAACATTTTGTGAATAGCTTAAACCTTTCAAAGTAAAAAATCGACGTTTTAACTTTTTTCACAGAAGATATCAACTGTATTGAAGTACATCGAAGACGGGAAAATGCGAAAATACTTTTCCCAACCGTTTACAGAAATGCTATTCTTGACTTGACTGGAGGAGATTTATTTTCTTTGACGTATATCAGATAATACGGATTTATATTTCTAAAAGCCAATTATTTTTTAGATAATTTCCAGTTAGCCTCAAGATGAATTATAAATTTAAGATGAAGTCTCAGACCATAAATGTAAATATTCTTAGCATGTCTAAATTAGAATTGGTTCTTAATTGTCCAAACAATCACTTTAGTTTTTTTCAATCTCCACTTTAAAATTAAAAATAACGTATAATAAATGATGGCTAAGAATTATGTAAACAAAGAAGACCTTTACCTTTACGGAAATATCTTTAAGTAAAAAATACATTTTTAGTAAGTTGCGCATATTTTTTTGTAAATTAATTGTACTAATTTATTTTAATTCTACTCAAGGGAAACTGTAGGATAAGCTTTATATTATTTCTTCTTCTTCTTTGTGTGCCCTATCAGGTCCCCCCGACGTTGGCGACCACTCTTAAAAAGGTCTCTGTCTTGCGCTGCCCGGAATAGCTCCTCCACACTTCTAATGCCGGTCCACTCTCGTACATTTCGTTTCCAAGACATTTGTCTCCTACCAGGCCCTCGGCGACCCTCTATCTTGACTTTCAATATTAAATGGAGCAAGTGATACTTCTCCCCTCGAAGTATATGACCCAGATATGAAATTTTCTTGATTTTTATTAATGTAAGCAGTTCTTTATCTGCTCTAGCCCGCCTGAGAATTTCTATGTTGGTGATCATGTCGGTCCATGGGACCTTGAGCATTCTCCGGTGAAGCCACATTTCGAAAGCCTCTAACCTGTTCATGCGTATGAAATACCACGCACCGCAATCGGCACCTCGCCCGGGGCGGGTGTTCTGGTTAATACTTCATTGATCAGCCCCCTCCTTCTAGTGGTTTTTGTCGAACGAATACCAAACCTGCGTATCAATTAAATTTGGGACAATTGAGATCTTTTTTATCTCAGTTCACTTTAAATTTTGTAATCCAGTAGGGCCACATATCTTGAGTCTGACGCGCGCCCTAAACGCGCTTAAAGGACGTAAAATAGTTATCGGAGGAGACTTTAATGCTCGCTCACCACTGTGGTTAGATTCCTGTAATTATAGGACGGAGCGCTCAGACGCCGTCGAAGACCTCATTGCGACGCATGGTCTATCAATAATGAATGAACAAAGTATCACGTATAATACTTCTGGTGAGTGCAACATTGATCTAACTCTTTGCTCTGGATCTGTTGCGACCAAGATATCAAAGTGGACAGTTCATGAAAGCGCAATTTCCTCTGATCACAGGCTAATAACTTTTACGGTCGGTGTCAAAAAGACAGAAGCTCCAAGATCCTCCTGGAACTTCAAAACCTCCCGGGCAAATAGGGATAACTTTGAGGATGCTTTACGTGATACTTTAAGGGGATTTCACGACGTAGCAGCTAGAGATCCGGATAATTTGGGGAATTTTTTTAATGTAGCCGTGGTATCAGCTGCCGAGCGATCTTTGGAAAGATCAAACCCAAAGACCGTTATGAGGACGCCATGGTGATCGAGTGAGCTGACTTCGCTGAAAGGGGCCTATAAGAGAGCCTATCGAGCCCTGAGCGTGTCCAGACGTGGCAAGTGTACGCAGGAGGAGACATATGCCCTTCAGTCACGACTCAGTGGCTCCCGTAAAGCCTTCAAACAGGCCGTCCTCTTAGCGAAACGAGCTGCATGGCATAATTGGGTACAAGAAGTGGGCAATGCCAACCCGGGGGATATCCACAGCGCCATTGATAAAACGGAAAAAAGGCTCTGACCGGTATTTAACTAGCGTAATAACCGAAAAGGACGGAATGAACGTTGAAAGTGTAAACGTGGCATCCACTCCCAATACACTTCTGGGCAAGTAAGTTCCTGTAGATTCAGTAATTGGGGAAAGCGACCACCACAAACAGATTAGAAATCTGTCACGGCTCCCACGGCAGGTTAGGATGACACCAGTAGCTAAAGCGGAAATCGAGCTAATAATCTGGATCCATGCCAAGGAGGAGCTCTTCCAGGTGATGAGTACATGCATGAGAAGAGGAATTTTCCCTTCTGAATGGAAAAGGGGCGTGCTTAGGATTATACCAAAGAGGAATGATAAACCAAGATCGGACGTGAAGGCGTACCGTCCAATCACCCTGCTACCTGTCCCGGGGAAGATCCTGGAGAAACTGATTAGACAGCGTTTACGTCAAACCTTATCCCCACCCTGCGAGCGACAATTTGGTTATGTCCACTGAGCACGCCATCACGTATGCGTTTGACTGGGTGAAGGCTTGCCAAAAGAGGTACGTAATTGGAATCTTCCTCGATATTACTGGTGCCTTGGATCATGCGTGGTGGCCGATGATACTCGTCAAGCTTAAAAATAGGAAATGTCCACAAAATCTGTTCAAAATCTGCCCTGATTACCTCTGCGACCGAATGGTCATCCTTTCTTTTGGAGACTACCTGATTGAACGAAAAGTTGACATGGGTTGTTCTCAGGGTTCAATCCTTGGACCTGAGTTTTGGAACATTTTATTTGACGATTCCTCCACGCTGCCCTTGCCTGAGGGATGTATCTCGGTAGATTACGCTGATGACAAATTTGTTCTGGTCTCGGCGAACAGCAGAAAGGAAGTTGAGAGTAAAGCTTAAGAGGTTTTAAGTGTGATTTTAGAATGGGGAAAGAGAAATTGGCTGACCATCGTTCCCCACAAGACCATGTGACTCCTGATGAAGGGTAACCTCAATAGAAGTAGAAATCCCGCCATCAAAATGGGAGGTACCAACATCCGATTCGTTAAGAGCACTTCATACCTAGGCGTCACTTTGGATCGAACGCCCTCTTGAAATTGAGAAGAATCTCTACTGCCGAATGGGGTTTGCGCTCTCCAGCGCTCCGTCTCTTATACAGTGGGGTTTACGTGGCGCAAGTCTCGTATGTGGCCTCTGTGTGGAAGCACCACCTGGAGAATGCACTCATACTCTCGGCGCTCAAGAGAGGCCAGCGAGTCCCCTTGCTGGCGCTTTCGGGGGCTTATAGAACAGTTGATTCTGACGCTTTGCCAGTCTTGGCCGGCATTTTGCCAATTGATCTTGAAATTAGGGAGGTGCTAACAAAGAAGAACCTACCAAAAGGAAGACCCGCTACACACCTACGTGTTGAACTAATACCAGGTAGGGCGGTATCTCTCCCAGGTCTTCTTAGAGAGATGCGAGAAAGAACGCTGAGAGAATGACAAGAACGATGGGACAGGTCGAATACGGGAAGATGGACTTACTCCTTCTTCCCGTCAGTTAAACTCAGAATGGAAGGGGCACACATTATAAGGGATCACCATGTGACCCAATTACTGTCCGGGCATGGGGAGTTTAGGGGAAGATTGGACAATCTCTCTCTATCCCCCCATCCAAACTGCCGAGCACATTCTGTGGCATTGTGAGATTATGACGGATGATCGAGAGGAAATGTTGGATGGTTTACAAGTGACCACGAGACCGTCTCGAATAAGGTGAACTTAGTGCCTGCGGAAGTTTACAAAGGTTTGCGTTGAGAGATGGCCTGATCTCAGAGTCGCTGAGCAGCTGTAAAATCATTGTGAGTTTCAGATGCCTGGTGTATTTGCTCCTGATGACCACAGATTTTTCTTTCTCATCTCTTTTATTACGATAGCTCTGATTTTTTTTGTTTTCTATGTTTCCTTTGATTTCAGATCCAAGCAGAGTTGAAAATATTTTGTTTTTACTTCGATAAATTTCTTGTGGTTTAAAATCTTTATGTACTTCATGTATTTCTGCTTTTTCTCCCATTTCAGACTTTGATGTTCCGAATTGAGAGCGAAGGTTCTGATGACTCCTTCGCTCAAAACAAATTGATACATTTCTGTTATTACTGACCAAATTAATAACATGGTATATAATATATTCTGCCACGTGTTACCGACTGCTATTTTTCACTAAGCATTATGTTCTCTTATATTTAGTTTTTTTGTTTGGCTATTTTTTTCTGTTTTAGCGATTTAGCAATAAGCTCCGACCCCTGTGGCTGAAACTGAACTGTAAATGTTCTGTTAATGTCAACTTCCCCATTTGGGTGAGTTAGACCTCGCTCCTGCATTCACTGGTGATTTTTTGTTTTGTTTTTCGGAATGGAATCCTTACAACTCATTTGCGCCTCCCCCAGCGACATGTGTAGGCCAAAGGTTTGGCTGGGCGAACTCGGCGTCCTTCCGCCCTGCCTCCGGTAACTAAACGCTTCTATCCTTAGGATCTTTGGGTACGTTCCCCTACTTCCCAATCACTATCGTCAAGGCACAACCGAGGAACCGGCTAAAGGGCGCGGACGTTGAGATTCATTCACGGCAGACCGACCACCATACACATTCTTGCTGGTACTGCCAGATGACGAGAGAAGTATCCCACCGATATAAGTGTTTTCATTATCTTTTCTTGCAGATGCTTGCAGCATACGCAAGATGCCGTTACCTTGCGAGCAGCCGCTTTTTATTTTTATCTGTTATCTTTTTTTAATTAGTTTATCCCTGACTTGTTTTATGTTATTCGCATTTTGTATATTACGTAAGCTCTTGCATACTGCTTCCTAACACCGTATGCAGGGATACTGGAGGTCTAGATTCGTTCAAACATAAATGTAGATTCGTTTTTTCAAATTAGAGTCCTTGCGAGAGCCTTGAAGGGGTAACCATCTGTTACTTATACCAGGGCGGGTAAGTGGTGGATAATCTCCAATGTTCATGCGTATATATATTATTTAATGCATCTTTTTGCATTCATAATGTTAACCGATTCGTAGTAAAGATTAATCGAAAATTATTAATAAGCATTAAGCTTCTCCGTACAAGGCAAATCAGAAAAAAATGTAAGTTGAAATTTCGTGACTATTGCAGCTTATCCAAAGGAAAATTTTATTATTTGTAATATAAAAATGATCAATAAGATTAGACTTTTTCGTGTTTACTTTGTTGAATTCTATTTAAGGTCTGTTTTCTTTTTTTATGTGAATAGCGCACAAGAATCTCAACTGCTCACATCCGTCTGGAGCCAGTGAGACTATGGCATCCCCAATTGGATTATAATGAGAGGCTGAATGTCTAGAGGAGAGAGGAGGGAGATGGAGGGAAGGTAAGCGGGGAACTACATGACTATTCAGATCTGGTCACCATACACACGGCTAAAGCCATTTCATGCAACGTTTCTATTCTGAATTGTGGTCTTTCACCTGGGCAATACTGGAAGTATTTACCACTCTGGAACGTACCGCAAGTATGAGGTACTTTATTTTTAATTAATGAATTGTAAAAAAGCACAAATGAATCCGTGAAATTTGAACCCGTGCTCTCCGGGTTTGTAGCCAATGATTGTAACCACACGGAAGCCTTCAGAGGCTATACCCTTGTCAAACGACGTTTCTATTCTGAATTTTTGTCGTTCTCCGGGTGTATCCATTTGCTATTTATAATATGGTAGTCAAAGTACCGATTTGCTGTTTGCTATGAAAGTATCTAGTTTAAAAAATACTTTATAACTACACGTCAAAAAACACAAAAGAACATTTTTTTTGTATAGAAGGAAGATGTTGTTGATACACCGAAGTCAACTAAATATGTAAATTTTGGACTAAGAAAATTGAGCAATAATAAAATTGTTCTTTTAGAAGCAAGCAAAGCTTTGTTTTGAAAAACAAAATTAATCGAATAAAGCAGAACGAATTTAAATATCAATAGAGAAAACCTTTCAAAAGAAAGCAAGGCCCAGGTGGTTCTGGGAACGTCAATTGGACCAAAGAAGCGTAGAGACAATTTAAGCTTCGTCGTTCGGCAGAATGAAACCAGCATTAAAAAAGTATTTAAATACAAAATTAAAGAGATTTTACAAAATAAAATACCAAACGCAGGCCTATTCGTTTTGGATAAATTATTTAATATAATGTTATTAAGTTTATTTTGTAGAACTCCATTTTAACTGGGAAGTTAAAAGGGAGACAGGTAATAAAAATAAAAGCATTTCATTTTTTCGTCATAAGTACCTGTCTAGAAATGTTATAAATACATCGTCTGTAGGTGGTAACAACCACAGTTTGATAATGCCTTTAGAGGGCGAAACAGCTGTAACACATAATAATAATTACGAAGCAGAACTCGTTTATAATAAACTATTTTTATACATAAAATAATAATATTATTGAATTTATAAAATAAATAAAAATTAAAATGGAGTTCTACAAAATAAACTTAATAACAATAAATAGGTATTTGAGTTTTATGAAAGAAAAACGTTCTTGTGCTAGAATTGGAAAGCAAATTTTGAATATTTTATACTAAATAATTTATCCAAAACGAATAGGCCTGCGTTTGGTATTTTATTTTGTAAAATCTCTTTAATTTTGTATTTAAATACTTTTTTAATGCTGGTTTCATTCTGCCGAACGACGAAGCTTAAATTGTCTCTACGCTTCTTTGGTCCAATTGACGTTCCCAGAACCACCTGGGCCTTGCTTTCTTTTGAAAGGTTTTCTCTATTGATATTTAAATTCGTTCTGCTTTATTCGATTAATTTTGTTTTTCAAAACAAAGCTTTGCTTGCTTCTAAAAGAACAATTTTATTATTGCTCAATTTTCTTAGTCCAAAATTTACATATTTAGTTGACTTCGGTGTATCAACAACATCTTCCTTCTATACAAAAAAAATGTTCTTTTGTGTTTTTTGACGTGCAGTTATAAAGTATTTTTTAAACTAGATACTTTCATAGCAAACAGCAAATCGGTACTTTGACTACCATATTATAAATAGCAAATGGATACACCCGGAGAACGACAAAAATTCAGAATAGAAACGTCGTTTGACAAGGGTATAGCCTCTGAAGGCTTCCGTGTGGTTACAATCATTGGCTACAAACCCGGAGAGCACGGGTTCAAATTTCACGGATTCATTTGTGCTTTTTTACAATTCATTAATTAAAAATAAAGTACCTCATACTTGCGGTACGTTCCAGAGTGGTAAATACTTCCAGTATTGCCCAGGTGAAAGACCACAATTCAGAATAGAAACGTTGCATGAAATGGCTTTAGCCGTGTGTATGGTGACCAGATCTGAATAGTCATGTAGTTCCCCGCTTACCTTCCCTCCATCTCCCTCCTCTCTCCTCTAGACATTCAGCCTCTCATTATAATCCAATTGGGGATGCCATAGTCTCACTGGCTCCAGACGGATGTGAGCAGTTGAGATTCTTGTGCGCTATTCACATAAAAAAAGAAAACAGACCTTAAATAGAATTCAACAAAGTAAACACGAAAAAGTCTAATCTTATTGATCATTTTTATATTACAAATAATAAAATTTTCCTTTGGATAAGCTGCAATAGTCACGAAATTTCAACTTACATTTTTTTCTGATTTGCCTTGTACGGAGAAGCTTAATGCTTATTAATAATTTTCGATTAATCTTTACTACGAATCGGTTAACATTATGAATGCAAAAAGATGCATTAAATAATATATATACGCATGAACATTGGAGATTATCCACCACTTACCCGCCCTGGTATAAGTAACAGATGGTTACCCCTTCAAGGCTCTCGCAAGGACTCTAATTTGAAAAAACGAATCTACATTTATGTTTGAACGAATCTAGACCTCCAGTATCCCTGCATACGGTGTTAGGAAGCAGTATGCAAGAGCTTACGTAATATACAAAATGCGAATAACATAAAACAAGTCAGGGATAAACTAATTAAAAAAAGATAACAGATAAAAATAAAAAGCGGCTGCTCGCAAGGTAACGGCATCTTGCGTATGCTGCAAGCATCTGCAAGAAAAGATAATGAAAACACTTATATCGGTGGGATACTTCTCTCGTCATCTGGCAGTACCAGCAAGAATGTGTATGGTGGTCGGTCTGCCGTGAATGAATCTCAACGTCCGCGCCCTTTAGCCGGTTCCTCGGTTGTGCCTTGACGATAGTGATTGGGAAGTAGGGGAACGTACCCAAAGATCCTAAGGATAGAAGCGTTTAGTTACCGGAGGCAGGGCGGAAGGACGCCGAGTTCGCCCAGCCAAACCTTTGGCCTACACATGTCGCTGGGGGAGGCGCAAATGAGTTGTAAGGATTCCATTCCGAAAAACAAAACAAAAAATCACCAGTGAATGCAGGAGCGAGGTCTAACTCACCCAAATGGGGAAGTTGACATTAACAGAACATTTACAGTTCAGTTTCAGCCACAGGGGTCGGAGCTTATTGCTAAATCGCTAAAACAGAAAAAAATAGCCAAACAAAAAAACTAAATATAAGAGAACATAATGCTTAGTGAAAAATAGCAGTCGGTAACACGTGGCAGAATATATTATATACCATGTTATTAATTTGGTCAGTAATAACAGAAATGTATCAATTTGTTTTGAGCGAAGGAGTCATCAGAACCTTCGCTCTCAATTCGGAACATCAAAGTCTGAAATGGGAGAAAAAGCAGAAATACATGAAGTACATAAAGATTTTAAACCACAAGAAATTTATCGAAGTAAAAACAAAATATTTTCAACTCTGCTTGGATCTGAAATCAAAGGAAACATAGAAAACAAAAAAAATCAGAGCTATCGTAATAAAAGAGATGAGAAAGAAAAATCTGTGGTCATCAGGAGCAAATACACCAGGCATCTGAAACTCACAATGATTTTACAGCTGCTCAGCGACTCTGAGATCAGGCCATCTCTCAACGCAAACCTTTGTAAACTTCCGCAGGCACTAAGTTCACCTTATTCGAGACGGTCTCGTGGTCACTTGTAAACCATCCAACATTTCCTCTCGATCATCCGTCATAATCTCACAATGCCACAGAATGTGCTCGGCAGTTTGGATGGGGGGATAGAGAGAGATTGTCCAATCTTCCCCTAAACTCCCCATGCCCGGACAGTAATTGGGTCACATGGTGATCCCTTATAATGTGTGCCCCTTCCATTCTGAGTTTAACTGACGGGAAGAAGGAGTAAGTCCATCTTCCCGTATTCGACCTGTCCCATCGTTCTTGTCATTCTCTCAGCGTTCTTTCTCGCATCTCTCTAAGAAGACCTGGGAGAGATACCGCCCTACCTGGTATTAGTTCAACACGTAGGTGTGTAGCGGGTCTTCCTTTTGGTAGGTTCTTCTTTGTTAGCACCTCCCTAATTTCAAGATCAATTGGCAAAATGCCGGCCAAGACTGGCAAAGCGTCAGAATCAACTGTTCTATAAGCCCCCGAAAGCGCCAGCAAGGGGACTCGCTGGCCTCTCTTGAGCGCCGAGAGTATGAGTGCATTCTCCAGGTGGTGCTTCCACACAGAGGCCACATACGAGACTTGCGCCACGTAAACCCCACTGTATAAGAGACGGAGCGCTGGAGAGCGCAAACCCCATTCGGCAGTAGAGATTCTTCTCAATTTCAAGAGGGCGTTCGATCCAAAGTGACGCCTAGGTATGAAGTGCTCTTAACGAATCGGATGTTGGTACCTCCCATTTTGATGGCGGGATTTCTACTTCTATTGAGGTTACCCTTCATCAGGAGTCACATGGTCTTGTGGGGAACGATGGTCAGCCAATTTCTCTTTCCCCATTCTAAAATCACACTTAAAACCTCTTAAGCTTTACTCTCAACTTCCTTTCTGCTGTTCGCCGAGACCAGAACAAATTTGTCATCAGCGTAATCTACCGAGATACATCCCTCAGGCAAGGGCAGCGTGGAGGAATCGTCAAATAAAATGTTCCAAAACTCAGGTCCAAGGATTGAACCCTGAGAACAACCCATGTCAACTTTTCGTTCAATCAGGTAGTCTCCAAAAGAAAGGATGACCATTCGGTCGCAGAGGTAATCAGGGCAGATTTTGAACAGATTTTGTGGACATTTCCTATTTTTAAGCTTGACGAGTATCATCGGCCACCACGCATGATCCAAGGCACCAGTAATATCGAGGAAGATTCCAATTACGTACCTCTTTTGGCAAGCCTTCACCCAGTCAAACGCATACGTGATGGCGTGCTCAGTGGACATAACCAAATTGTCGCTCGCAGGGTGGGGATAAGGTTTGACGTAAACGCTGTCTAATCAGTTTCTCCAGGATCTTCCCCGGGACAGGTAGCAGGGTGATTGGACGGTACGCCTTCACGTCCGATCTTGGTTTATCATTCCTCTTTGGTATAATCCTAAGCACGCCCCTTTTCCATTCAGAAGGGAAAATTCCTCTTCTCATGCATGTACTCATCACCTGGAAGAGCTCCTCCTTGGCATGGATCCAGATTATTAGCTCGATTTCCGCTTTAGCTACTGGTGTCATCCTAACCTGCCGTGGGAGCCGTGACAGATTTCTAATCTGTTTGTGGTGGTCGCTTTCCCCAATTACTGAATCTACAGGAACTTACTTGCCCAGAAGTGTATTGGGAGTGGATGCCACGTTTACACTTTCAACGTTCATTCCGTCCTTTTCGGTTATTACGCTAGTTAAATACCGGTCAGAGCCTTTTTTCCGTTTTATCAATGGCGCTGTGGATATCCCCCGGGTTGGCATTGCCCACTTCTTGTACCCAATTATGCCATGCAGCTCGTTTCGCTAAGAGGACGGCCTGTTTGAAGGCTTTACGGGAGCCACTGAGTCGTGACTGAAGGGCATATGTCTCCTCCTGCGTACACTTGCCACGTCTGGACACGCTCAGGGCTCGATAGGCTCTCTTATAGGCCCCTTTCAGCGAAGTCAGCTCACTCGATCACCATGGCGTCCTCATAACGGTCTTTGGGTTTGATCTTTCCAAAGATCGCTCGGCAGCTGATACCACGGCTACATTAAAAAAATTCCCCAAATTATCCGGATCTCTAGCTGCTACGTCGTGAAATCCCCTTAAAGTATCTTTTAACTGGGAAGTTAAAAGGGAGACAGGTAATAAAAATAAAAGCATTTCATTTTTTCGTCATAAGTACCTGTCTAGAAATGTTATAAATACATCGTCTGTAGGTGGTAACAACCACAGTTTGATAATGCCTTTAGAGGGCGAAACAGCTGTAACACATAATAATAATTACGAAGCAGAACTCGTTTATAATAAACTATTTTTATACATAAAATAATAATATTATTGAATTTATAAAATAAAAAAAAATAAAAAAATAAAAAAAATAAAAAAAATCAAATACTTATACTTGATCGTTGATTAGGTACTTATAATTATATCGAACATGGACCAACAAACATTGATTCTAGTTTTGATGATGAAAGTTTTATTATATACTAGCGAGTACCCGGCATTTGTGACAGTGCCACTAAAAGAAAGAGATTGTTTCTCCCTGCGTGTCCTTTCCCTTCCGTCCCCGTCCCTTCCTCGGTTTATTTCCCGCGATTCCCCCGTTCTGTTCTCTTCCTGCGCTCCCCTTCCACCTCCCTCGCCTTCCCCCTTCCTTCATTCCCCTCCTCCTCACAGATTCCCCTCCCCCTCCCCCATCCCTCCCTGCCGCTAAACTACACGAAATACAGATTTTTTTTTAAAAGTAGCACGCTACCTATTTAAATTTTTATACAAATTTGATAACGCCGGAGCTCACCATTATATATAGAGAAACCTTCGCAAGTGTGCGCACAACAAAATACCAAAGTTTCATCACAGTCGGAAGAATGGTATAGGAAATAATTCATAACGCCAGCGCTCACTATTCTACAAGAAAACCTTCGCAGGCGTGCGCACAGAAAATCACCAAATCGGATGAATACTACAGGAAAAAAATCCTAACGCCAGAGCTTAATATGATAACTTCACGCGCGCGCACAAAAAATCACCAAAGTTCTAATGAATAGTATATTTAGTAGGAAAGTATATAATAGGAAATAATAAGGGACAGACAAAGAACATTAATTTTTATTTACGTAGATTTTCGTATAAAGAAAAAATTGTTGTATAAAATATCAAATTGTAAATAGACTTAAAAGTCATGTGATTGGTCAGCGGGTTCTGACAAAATTTAGGCCACTCACTCCCTCGAGGGTCGGTCAGCCGCGCTCATTGGAAATACGGGAAATATTGCGGGAATTCATGCTGCGTGGACTTTTTTTAAATCACGAATTATTTCGAATTACTCATAATTTTTTAAAATTAAGTTTCATTATTTATCTTGGGAGATGGGGATTTCATACCGTCACGTGTGAAAACTATAAAGGTACGTATGACGTCAGCTTGCAACCTAGATTTCGAGCGTTTTCAAACTAAGAGCGATAAATTCAAACTTTGAATATTATTTTAACAACGAAGACGACTTTCAAAAATATCCAAATACATTGAATAATTTTGTACAAATCCGAACACTAAAAACTGTTTGTGAAAGGTGATAAAATAAGTTTACAAATGTTGCTATTAGAAAATATATATATTATTTTTTAAATGTAATATTTTTTAACACACACCTTAAAAAAATTAAAAAATGGGCTCACCTTACGTTTTTTCTAACAAAAAAAAACGCTAACGCATTTTATTAGACCAGTGTTTTTTAAACTTTATTGTTATCTCACTTTTTTGTCATTGTATGTAAAAATAAAAAACAAAAAAATTATCGTAGTTTCATTTTTTTTTTAAATTACGATCGGAAATTTTGGTTTAATAAAGGTCTACATTTTACTTCTTTTGTGGTTAATTTTTATTTTTAAATATAAAGCGTGGAGTTTTCTCTTTCTAACACCGTTAAGATCACGTTTGCGCTCTCTTTAGGGTGAATTGCCATAAACAAAAACAAAAAAAGATCACGTTTGTAACTATGATATTGGAATATACAACGATTTATATGAGACATACGTATGTGAACTAGAACAAATATGGTCACCTGTGATTAAACGTGTTAAAAATTATCTAGTATAAGTTAGAAATTGATTAGAGTTTCTTATATTACATAGGTATGATGAAAATATCTCTAAAAAGTATATATAGTCTTTATCTTGTTGGTTAGTTTACTTCTGCAGAACTTTGATCATTCTCCGTGTACTTGCACATTCCAATCTAATACTTTGCAAAGCTCGCATTTTTTAAAAAAATAATCCGAGGAAAATGACATTGTACTGGTTCAAATAAGGTACCCACCCGCGTGCCACGAGTTTGGAACAAAGTATTTAAAGAGAAGGGAAACAGGTGTCCAATCTCATGTATTTGTATTAAGATTCTACAAATACCGAGGAATATTTGAACAAGAAGGTATATTTAATCATACCGACATGGAAATAAACAATTTTTATCAAGAAAATTGGTACCCACAGATATCACAGCAATGTTTTGTACTCACACATACGCATTGATTGCACACAGCCCGTTTTGCTCTCCTTAAAAAATAATTGTGTGCAGTTCACACGTGGTAGAAGTGAAACCTTCAGAAAACCAAATGGAGAGGCTACTAAGCACCGCACGAAGAGGAGACCGATAGGCTACGAAGCACCACACAAAGAGGGGACCGATTATTCTATCTCATTATCTGCTGGCTAAATCCTTTAGATGTATGTGTTTGTCTCTTTTTAGTTTCAAATCACAACGGTGCTAAAGAAGTTTTCATTTTTAAAAAATCGTTTAAAAAACCGCCAGAAAACTAAATTATACAAGAGTGGGGAGGCTACAAAGCACCGCACAAAGACGAGACCGATTATTCCATCTCATTTTCTCGAAGGCTAAATCCTATAGATTTATGTTTTTGTCTGCTTTAGTGTCGCTTTTTCGTTTCATCGAGTTTCTAATCTCAGCGGGGTTAAATAAGTTTCACTTAAAAAAAAAAGAGTGTGCAGTTTGCACGCGGTGCAAGTGAAACCTTTAGAAAACTTAAGTAGACAAGAGTGGGGAGGCTACGAAGCACCTCACAAAGAGGAGACCGATTATTCTATCTCATTCTCTTGCAGGATAAATCCTATAGAGGCACGTGTTAGTCTCTTTCTAGTGTCGCTTTTTTTTTTCATCGAGTTTCAAATCACAACGGTGCTAAAAAGTTTTCACTTTAAAAAAAAATCTGTGAAAATAAAATAAAATCGTTGTTTTAGAGTGAGAACAAACTTTAAAAGTTCTCGATTGACTGTAAAAACTTTTCCAATATTCATATCAATGAACGTAGATACTTTTCGTCTGTTTTTCGCTGACAGTAATAATAATAACGCGTAAGTGAGAAAAAACCCTATTTCTCAAAGACATCGCTGCAGGAAGCTTTTCCACTTATATACACACGATCCTATTTATGTGCTGGTCAAATCAAATCTAATTACGCAACCTGGGTTGTTCTTCCTTTTAACTTGCATAACTTTTACCACTCTGTCACATTTCCACCCCTCCGTCACAATTCTTTTTACTATAAATTAATTATCTCTGGATTTCAGAGGGGAAATTGTAGCAAGGGGGGAAGGAGGCCTAAAATGCCTATCGGGGGTGACAAACACGAGCTGCGTGTATACCTATTTCGAATGACAATGTTGACGTACGACATAAAAGTTGTAGGATACAAGTTTTTGAGATTTTTTTAAATATTTTATTAAACATCATATAGGTTATAACTTTTGAAGTTTAAAAATAGTTTTATATTTTATGTCGTCATGTCATTTTTTTGTAACATTATAGAATATAAGTCGAGGTGGTAGGAGACAACTGTGATTTGTATGAAATACACTTCTATCACTAGGAGTTACAACTCTGTCACGTAATTTTTACTACAAATTATGTATTGAGTATAGTAGATTTTAAAGTAATTATAGAATTATAATATTGGTTATTCTGTTGATTTTTTCGGTGGAGACAACTTTATGTAGGTTAAAAAGAAGAACAATACACCTATGTTTCCTGACCTGCTTGTACCTTCTTACCTGATTATATCTAGTTCAAAATACAGCTAAAGTTAATTTTAAGTTTGCAGATGCTTATTTTCTGAGAAATGCTATTTCACCGGGGAGATAGATATAGTACATTCCACTTAGAAAACACAAACAACCAGATTTAAGCTCTAAAAGACAAATCAAAACTCGAAACCTCCCGAGATATTAACCGCTCCACTTCAGAGTTTGTCACGTTACGGGACTAGAATTTTATTACATAACAACATAAAGACTTTTTAATGTACCATACTGCTTTTCAAAGTATATTGCATACAGAAACTCGCAAAATAACAGTAAAGAAAACCGTTTTCTCGCTTTTCTCCGGAATAAATCTGTGCAAAGAATTTCACTGTGTCGTGATAACTTTTTATATTAAATCCTGAAAAAGGCAATATGTGTCAGTAGTTTAGCAATATTTCTGCCATTGTTAAGTTTACTTTCATTATTTAACGACCGCATTTGAATAAAAACATTAAGGTGTAATAATGCGAAAAAGAAAAAGGTATAAATATGAAGTGTGGAACTTAAAAACCTATATTATGTCTCTTAAACAGCTTTTTGAAGTGTTCTGATGAAAGATATTATAACTTTCTCAATTTCAAGTGTAATATTTTTTATTGCTAATGTTTTTAACATTTTCTCATTCCATCAAGAGGTATGTACGCCTACTTTTTGCTATCTTAAAGGTTTAGGGAACGTTTAGCCTTTAATCGATACTGTGTTTTTCCAAATAATTAAATACTTGTGAAATTGCAACACAACAATGCTCATGTTTAGTGCCCACTATTAGATTTAAAGTTTCGGTTCATTTCTCACTAGCTTCTTGGTATCATGTACAAAAACGATTATACTTGGGTTAACTCATTCTACTGAAGAAAACCACAACCGCGTACCGTCTCATTAAAGTTTCATATTTCTCTGATAAGCTTTAGTAAAATCCAGAATGAATGTGGTAAATTGTTTTACAGAGAATACGTAATTATGCTAGAGAGAGGTGTTGTATAAGTATTTCACGAAATTCCAGTTCGTTTAATGAAAACCTTCATTGTATTGCAAAGTTGAACTCATTTAAATTCTGGGACTTCACATGGTCTATGTACAGGCCACTTGCATGGATTTCATAACGACTTGGAAAAAATCGTGTGGATAGATTTTTTTTACTAAGATTACGAAAATGTTAGTAAAAGTTTTTAGAAATGTTTTTTTTTTTATTTATTTAAAAAAAAATAAATCCATTTTGAGCTCGTGACGTCACTATATGAAAATGTCCCGTCTCTGATTATGTTCCTTTAATTTTGTAAAATTCCACACTGATTTTTTTTTTATGGCAACACTTTGATCTCCGGCGAATTAAGTATTTTTGATGTTACGAAGAGAACCCCGTACAATTTATTGCTATTCTTATGGAAAACTTTATTTTTTTAAAATTATTTTCGGCTATGTAATTATCGTTTTTTCGCACCCATAAAATTATGTCCTGTCTTTCCGGTTTATAAAAAATGGTCTGATTTTTCGGATTGAAATTTTCAAAAAATCGCCAAAAACATGATTAAAAAAAAAAAAAACAGAATGTCTTAGAATATTTGCTTAAACCGGAAAAAAATAAAAAAATGTGATGCAAGTGGCCTATTCAAAAAAACTCGAGGGTCTTTGTTCATGGAGAAATCCAAAACTGGTTGGCAACTCAATTCACGGCGCAACTCAACTTAACGATTTCAGTAATTATATTATCAGCTTGTAACAAAAATGTTATTTAATAATAATGTATCAATTATCAACCAATTATCAATCAATTATTAACCAATTATCAATTATATAATAATAACTTACCAACCTTCTTAACAAAATCGATATTTTCCTGTTCTGACTCATCGCAAATTAGTCGAAAACTTGAAATATCGTTAGGCGCAACCACGGCAACCTGTCAACCTGGCAACTGAAACGCGCCGCCGGCTGCGGCTACTTATGTACACTGCGAGTTGCGAGTGACTGGTTGCGACTTGCGACGCCCTTGACAACTGGTCTATGTGCGGACCGCCAATGAAATTCGCAAGTTGCTTTCCTGTAGATAGCGATTGAGTTGTAAACTGTTTTTTTTTTGCAGTTGCCCCATGAGAGGTAAACTGTTGAATAATATTTGGAAATAACTGTGGATAGAAAGACGTTGACACGCTACTAACAAAATAAATAACGATCATGTTAATATCATAGAGATATACGAGGCGCTATCCTGTGCATAATTCTCCGAAATTCGTGTTCAAATCATGCACTAACAAGAGAATTCTAACTGAAGCCACCGCGTCGAAAGGCTCGGCCGTCAGACCGTCCTTTCCTTTTACTCAAGCCCATGGTTTCATCCTACTTTCATACGTCACACAGAAATGTAGGTACTAATCTACGATTTCGTTGAACCAATTTATTCGCGAAATGACTCATCTATGTATATATATCAATTGTTAATATTAGGGAAGTCCAACGTCAGGGAGTTCCTTGTAGTGACACAGCTCTATTTTACCTGCCTCGTCTAGATGTGCTTGACGCCTGGCGCTGTGTATCGGCCGCATAGGAAAGAAAAATCCACAAAGACGTCCAGTAGGAAAGTATATAATCATAATAACACAAAGTAAGAACTGTTACAGCTTTTTTTATTTATTTGGCTCAGATACTTCTGAAATGTGGTGTACTGTTGTCTTCTCTGATGAACATACATCTCGGGTGATGGGGAGTTTCAACAATACTTCGGTCCGTCAGGTCAGTCGTGTTTATTTTCATCTTATTTACAATAAATATTTACCTAGACTTAACGTCCGTTCTAATGGATGCTTTGTTTTAAATTTCCGCAGGTGAAAAGGGCACCAAAAGTGCCCACCTGTCGATCAGATACATCGGCTATCTTCGTAACCGTTTGAGCACGAGACCCGAACGGGAGACAGTTATATCTCTCATATAATACAGCTTTATTGACCTCTGTTGAGATACATTAAAATTAAGTACCTACATATACCTACATAAAACAAGTCGTACAACAATACGCGTGTGTTGTATTGACAAATAGTCGTATGTTATTACTGATATTATAAATTATGTTACCCAACTGCAACGTTAGGCATCGACCGCATCGAGCTGTTATTTCCAAAGGCTAGTTGTTAATCATCATCTGTTTTAGTGTTGTTTTTATCATGAAAAAAATCATATTCTCTCTTAAATTCATATTCATAACTTAAAATTATTTGGATAAGGTGGGCCATACATTTGCACTTTTGAAATAATCATGAAAAAAAATACCGATTGTATTTAACTAAATAATTATTGATAAGAACAAAATTATGCTGGAAAATCATTTAATGAAAATAATTTCGTCAAAATGGCCGCCCTCTCACCATTGGCATTCCTCAAATCAGGCCCTTAGATTTTCGAAAACTTTTCGACACGAATCTCGCGGTATGTTGACTGTTTCCTGATAGATGTTCTCCTTTAATTGTAGTAGCTGGTTTAATCACGTAGAATCGACATATAATGTAAAATGTATATATATATATACACAAATATATCCTATAAAAATCAGCTGGGGTTAGATCGGGGCTGCGGGAGGCCATGGAATATCTCCTCTGCGCGAGATCAGTTTGTTAGGGAAAATTCCTTTAACCAATTTATTTTGCTTCATGTTTATTTTTTTGCCGGTTTCTTAGAATTTTTTTGACCATGATTTAATTAAATTTACACTTGGGCACTGATTAAAACTCTGTAAATTGGGATGCGAACGAAATAGGTAGCGCGCAACATTGTTTTGTAAAACAGAATAGAATCATTGTTGAACAAAAAAGAACAAAATCATTGTTTCTGTAAAAATATTTTACCCAGAAAGCACATTGCCCTCCCGTAAAGCGATCCATTGCGACTAAATTTCCAAGAAGCGAAGCTTCACGCATAAGTGACCCCGCTCTCCTACCCGTTTGGAATCTAGCACGATTACAAAAATGCAAATGTTTATGACCCAGCCTATATTAAGAAGTGGTGTTTGGCGGTTTCTAGGTATGTGCTTTTGGAGATACTAGAGTTGTATTGTGCCTGTTTGCGCTGCGAAGGGACCATCATGGACCACATATGTCACTGAAGTATCCTTTTGGATACAAAATCTATTTTGCTAAAATGTTTTTGCAATATGTCAAAAACGCAATCTGCCTAATCATTGAGATCTGTATCATTGTGAATTTTACTATCTCCGGATCAACTTAGTCAAAGTGGTGTCCGTCATAGAATATTATCAAACTGTGCACCAAATATTATCAAACGTATGGAAAATGTACGAATAAGGACGCTGAAGCAGCAGACGACATTCTATGAGGTTTGTGTCTTAATATGTACATTGTACATCTAGATGTGCTGATTGCCATTTTTGTTGATATATTTGGTTCACGAGTAGATTTATCAAGTAAATTTTAGGGTATTATGCCCAGAGAGTTTTGGGGTTATTTACACATCCCAGGCTTATATTATGATACACCAGTATCATGTTGATGCAGTACTACAGCCCTATCTCGGGAAGATGGCTTCCGCTTAATTTGCTCTCGTGATAAAACTTAACAAAAAGTTAGCCAGAAGCTTTCAGGTCGGCACCAAGTTTCGTGAGTGTTTTTCCCGATATACTAACTCGGCCAACTTTCAGTGACAAGTCTTTTAAGGCTGTATTACACATCTTAACAAGTGAATCACCGCAGCGGTCAATTTAACCCCTCGTGACGTCGCGCTTTTATTTTTATTTTTGTCATGACAACCATAAAACAGTTGAACCCCAATATAGTCGTATTACAAAGACTATGGGGCAGTCATTACGATGCTCCAGATTTTATGTCCGGGTTGAATCTTTCCCAAATGAAAGACTAAACTCTTCCACACACTTTTCCACAAATGAATATCTAGTAAATTCACGCAATGTAAGTGCACTGTATAAGATAATAAATACAAAACAATACAAGAACAATACGTCAATCCACCAGAAACATAATGGGAAAATATTTCACCGACTCCAGATATTTTCATATCAGAGGGTTCGGCTCTGATGAAATCCTAACTGGTCCGATAAATCCTACTGATCCCTCAATATAAATATTTAAAAAATCTTTCGTAATCCTACATGTATTTAAAATAACCGACTTTTGCATTTTTATGAATAAATTTTTCGACAAATCTAATACGCCTAAATTTTGAATGAGAGAGCTAGGTATAATGCCAGTAGCCGAAATAACAAATGGTAATATTTTTATAGTCTGAGAATGCCAAATTCTTTTAATCTCATTTCCTAAATCTGTATATTTTCTTATTTTTTCAGAAACAGTTTTCTGAATATTACAAGAATTTGGAATAGCGACATCAATGATATAAGTTATTTTCTTAATTTTGTCATGTAAAACTATATCGGGTCTATTATGACTAATTGTTCTGTCTGTTAGAATAGTTTTATCATAATAAATTTTATAAAATTCATTTTCTAAAAATGAATTTGGTTCATATTCATAATATGGTACATTACGGCAGTCAATCAAGTTATTTTTAATTACCAAACTTTGGTGAATTATTTTTAAAACTTGATTGTGCCTAAATGTATACTCGGACGGCGCTAATACAGAACATCCCGATATAATATGTTCTATAGTTTCCGGAAAAGCCAAACATTTTCTACATAAATCATCAATTTGATTTGCATCTTTGATGATATGCTTCCTATAATTTTTAGTATTAATGACTCTATCTTGAATGGCAAGCATAAAGCCTTCTATTTCTGCGCTCAACTCTCCAATACTCAACCATTTGTTTGACGAAAATTTGTCAACATATGTTTGGTTGAGATAATTGAAGTGTTTTGCGTGAAGAATTTTATTTGACCAGGAATCTAATAATTTCTGGTTGGTATTTATAAGAATGCTGGCATTCTCGTCGTATAAATTTAATGGTGAAATATTTCTATCTGCCTTGCAAATTATTTTATGCATTTCTGAACTATCAGCTTTCCTATGGAAAAAATTTCTTAGCATTTCTACCTGATTATGTTTTAAAGATGTTATTTTGACTATACCTCTACCTCCTAAATTTCTCGGTAAATTTATTCGTTCTATAGCTGAATTTGGGTGATGGCAATGAAATGTTGTTAATGTAGTTCTAATTAATCGTTCTAAGCTTTCTAAATCTGTATTAGACCATTTAATTATGCCAAATGAGTAAGTTAATAGAGGTATTGCCCAAGTATTTATCGCCTTTACTAAATTTTTAGCAGACAGATTGCATTTCAAAATTTTTCTGACCCTAGTTTTAAATTTAATCCTAATATCATTTTTAATACTAGTATGATCTAATCTATTTGATTGCGGATATCCTAAATATTTATAAACCTCATCCCCTTTCATACTTTCAATTTTGAAATTTCTAAATATACCCTCATCTCCATCTACAATTTTACCTTTCTCTATATGGATCGTTCTACATTTATCTAAACCAAAAGTCATTTTAATATTATCTGAAAAAATTTTAACTACTTTAATCATTTTCTCTAAATTTGGTTCAGAATTCGAATATAATTTTAAATCATCCATAAATAATAAATGAGAAATTATATTTCTCTCTCTTGTATTACCTTTAATTTTTATTCCAAACTTGCTTTTAATTAACATTTTAGATAGAGGATTTAATGCTAAGCAAAACCAAAGAGGACTCAATGAGCCTCCTTGAAAAATCCCTCTTTTTATTGAAATGATTATTATTATTTAATTTAATGCTAGAATTTTATTAAAACTTTACCCGTCAGGCCTCGACCTAATTTTTTCAGAGGTCAAAATATTTCCGTTTTGCAATAAAATCCACATAAATTTTCGCCTTTAAATAAATCCAAATAAAGCGACAAATGCATTATAAACGTTATTGTCACATCACTTTTTGTCGTTTCATGTAAAAATAGAGTCCTTAAATTTTAAAAAAAAATCTAATTCTTATCTGAAATTTTGGTTTCATAAAAAACGTGTACATAGATACATTTTACTTCTTTTGTTTTTGGCGGTTAGATTTGAATATAAAGCGTGATGTTTTCTCTTTCTTACACCATTTATATCATACTGCTCACTATGATAGTAAGAGAGACAACGATTTCTATGATACCTTTATGAATTGTTCCTAAAAGCGAACAAATTAGCCTGAGGGGTTAAATGTTGTTTTAGAGAACGTTCGTTATAAGAAAAATATTATTTAAAAATGGATTTCCCAACGTTTTTCTGTTGTTAGATACCGATTATGGGATTTTAGAGAAGAGAAGGCATCAATCGCAGGTTCCAGCATTTACAGGAAGAGTTGAAATTAAGATCTCTTTTCGTTAAATGTATGTTCAGGGAATATTTTTCAAAATTGAATTATTTTTAAGAAATTCTTTTAATTACAAATACCTACTTAAGTATTATCTGAGCGTGAAAGCTCAGGCTGAAAGTTCCTTGATGTGTCCGTATCAGAAATCCAGGAAACACTTGTTAGTACTCTCGACGGGAGCGGACAATCGATGGGTCGAATTCAATGGCTTGACCTCAATCAAACTGGAACCTTAAAGCACCTGGGCGAGACTCAGAGGCTGTATTGCAGAAGGTTTTACAAATCAGTATCTTGCTTATTGAATACCTCCAGTGTCCTCCAGGGTATTCTTTAGTCAACTACATACAGTGTATACAAGTTTGAAAACTCAAATGGGACATCTTATTAAAATAATTTTTAGAAATTTTCGTAGGGGTAGGCAGAGAGAATGGGCCGCCAACTAACTCGTTCTTGGCACGCGCTCCTTACTTCAGTCTCATTCATAAATCGTCTCAGATCCTTCTGCCATCCTGACTCTTTACATGACCCGAATCAAGTATTTGATTCTCTATCGTACCATGTATTTCTTGTGCGTTCCCTACTTTTCCTACTAAGTATATTTGCATTAGATTATAATAGATTATAATAAAACAAATAAAAAACTTTATTCCACTTAATTTTATTTGACCGTAACCGGTTTCAGCTCGTCAGAGCCATCTTCAGACTGGTACAAATAATTCTTAGCCTACGGTTTATATACATAACATATGGGGAAGGGGGAGAGGGGTGGTCTACAAGGATTTTAATGAATTATTTTTATTACTAAGTCGTTTAAGACTGTCGAATTTCTAAGTATTTTGGTGATTCCAGTGGGCTAACTACTTTGGGTTTGTAGCTCACTTCAATATCTATTGATTAGGGAAAAACCTTACAAGTAATGTGAATTATTAATGGACTAATTTTATTGTCAAATCGTTATTATACATATCTATGATCAATGGGACTTTTTAATTGCTTTTTGGAGGGATACATGTGTGGTGGTACCTACATTCGACATGAATTGAACAGCCCAAAAGGTATTTTCTGAGAAGGCAACACCGTTGATGACAGATACGGGTGACTTGCGGTTTACGGCAAGCTCCGATTTTATTCCCGCTGGAGACTCACCTTCCGTTGGTCGTTCTGTGTAGCTTTCAATTATTGTAATTTACTAATTAAATATTGTCGCAAGTAAACTTAAATATATAATGCAATTTTATACAGCCTGATACTAAGTGCTTTTATTTCCCTCCTGTGATAGAGAGTTAAATATCGTAATGGTAGTAACAACAACACCCATACAGTATATTGGTGACCCGACATTTTACACAATTTTTAATCCATCATCGAGTTTAAATCGTGATGTTATTCTTTTTTGCATTAATAAATATCGAACACCACGGGAGGGGGTCGCCAGCGGGTTTCCTGAGACTTATGTAAGTACAAATTCAATTTTAAAAATTCTTTCAAACAATCAGTAACTTAGAAATTTTAGTAGCTTTATTAAATGACGTCTCAGTAATTTTAAAATAGTATGCACGTAGTGCATCCCGTTGCGATTTCGATCGTATCGGAAATACAGAAATCTGTGAATTTTACATACATTATATGATTATATGATATGATTATTGTCCCAACTAATGATTTTTAAAAATTATCGTGTTTGCAATGACCATTAACTGCGTAAAAACATCAATTTCAGAAACAACGGCCACCAGAGAGAAAGCAGCTCGCAGCCTGTTCCGGAGCACACCACCAGCTTCCTCCACAGCAGCTGACTTTCAACAGAACAGCTGACTTCTACCAGGGCAGAGTCTACGCATCAGCAGAGAAGCAGAGCCGATGTCCAAGCATCAATCGAGCAGCTGCTGGACAGCAAGATTCATCCGGACGTAACGTTCAATCTAATCCATAATATTATCCAGAAATTTCCCTACAATTTTTAAATGCATACCTACAGTTCAAATGTTGCAAAATTTTACGAATCATTGAAATTGAAAACCTACCTCTCACCTATTCAAAGGTCATTGTGCATTATAATTACCAATGTAGAAAACTGCAGATCACAGTCAAATAAATTTAACAAAACGCAATAAAATTATGGTTTGAGTCTTGGATTACGCAAATAATATAACGTTTTAAAACACAGAGGTCAATGATAGTATCACTTTCGGGATTTAAAAAATATATTGCTCTTAAAATTATAAATCTCAACAATAATATGATGCAAGGTTGCGATATTTTTTATATAGCATGTTGTGAAATCTATTGGTTTGAATATTGTTTTTTGTGTACAATTGAATAGCACGATCTTATCTTTAATATTTTTAATTTACGTCTGAATATTATTAAATTTCCGCCTATTATGCGTAAGCTCTCCTACATCTGAAAAAGTTTATAATGTCAACCGAAGGGGAAAATCCCAGATCAACGCAAATACCTGAAGCTATTCAATTAAACAAGAAAACAGACAATATGGAATCAACAAGTCAGAGCAGCAGTGAGCCTGCTATCCACCACGTCTCGGTGAGACTATCAACATGCTGGAAAGAGAACATTTCGCTCTGGTTCATTCAGGCCGAATCACAGTTTGTAAACTCACGAATCAAGGAAGACTTTACAAAATATAATATTATAGTCGCAGCGTTGGATGCACAAACATTGCAGTGCGTCAGCGATATAGTCACAAAGCCGCCCACGACGGACAAATATTCAACCTTAAAAGCCGCACTGATCGACAGACTACAAGATTCAGCAGAAAAACGACTAACCAGACTTCTAACTGGAATTCAGCTTGAGGATCGCAAGCCGACAGGTCTTCTACGTCACATGATGGAATTGGCGGGACCAGCATTGGCAAATAGCGCTATAGTTCGTACACTTTGGCTTCAGCGCTTGCCTCAACATGTTCAAGCAATCCTATCCGCCCTCACGGATAATGATATTAATCAACTAGCGACGGCTGCAGACAAAATCACAGATGTCTACCAATCAACGGAATGTAGCGCAATGGAACATGTAAGCAAACCTGCAACATCAAAACCTGAAAACATAGAAACTAACCTATTGTTACAACTACAAAAACAAATTTCAGCGCTCACACAGGAAGTGACTCAGCTTAAAATTTCGCAAAACAACAGTTCCCCTACCTTCCGAGGACGAAGAAACCAGAGCCCCCAGAAAAATTTTTCGTACCAGAAATCTTACCGGCAGGATCCCACTAGAAGGCCGAGGTCCGGGTCTCGGGGTCGATTACCCAAAGGAAACCAAGACGGGTACTGCAGTTTTCACACTAGATTTGGAGAAAAGGCTTACAAATGCTACCAGCCTTGCTCGTTTAAGAAGAAAAATGCGGGAAACGACAGCGGAACCTCTCAGTAGGGACGTGCGAGATTCCGAGAAACACATGTCGTCTCTTCGTTTATGATCGACAAACTCGAAAGAAATTCCTGGTGGACACAGGAGCTGACGTTTCGGTCATACCTAGAAATCCCATATACAATAGGAATAACATAACTTCCGACAACTGCCCAACTACATTATATGGAGCAAATGGAAATCCCATCAAAACATTCGGGACAAGAACGATAGAACTAGATTTTGGTCTTCGCCGGGCACTGAAATGGCGATTTATCGTCGCCGACGTTTCGAGGCCAATCCTGGGTGCAGATTTCCTCCATCACTATAATCTGACAGTGAATCTTAAACAAGCAATTCTCTTGGACTCATCTACGGGACTAAAGATTAGAGGAAATACATGCAAAGGACCATCATCCGGTATATCCACCATATCCTCATCACAAAAATATAAAGATATTATAAACAAATATCAAAGCTTGACGCGACCAGACATCAAGAACTTGGACAAAGCGAAACATTCTGTGACACACTGTATTGAGACGAAAGGTCCACCTGTCACAGAGCGGGCGCGCCGCCTGGCACCAGCTCTTCTTGAAGCAGCGAAGAAAGAATTTAAATTTCTCATGGAACAAGGGATTTGCAGACCGTCCAAAAGTAATTGGGCGAGCCCACTACATATGGTCAAAAAACCGAACGGGGAATGGCGTCCGTGTGGAGACTACAGAAGACTCAACGCAAAAACGATCCCGGATAAATACCCAATTCCGCAACTTCAAGACTTTGCACATAAACTGGCAAAAGCGAAGGTCTTTACCACACTAGACCTCACCAGGGCTTATCATCAAATACCTCTAGAGGATATCGACATACCTAAGACTGCAATTATCACACCCTTTGGTCTATATGAATTTACCACCATGCAATTCGGTTTATCAAATGCAGCTCAAACCTTCCAGCGATTCATGCATGCTGTGACACGAGACTTAGAATTCTGTTTTGTATACCTAGATGATATCCTAATAGCATCCGAAAATGAAGATGAGCACAGAAGGCATTTGGACATACTTTTCCAACGCCTCGTAGACAACGGTTTGGTTATCAATCTGAACAAATGTCAATTTGGTCTACCAACCGTCAACTTTCTTGGGCATACAATTACACCTGAAGGTATGCGCCCAATAAAAGAAAAGGTAACAGCCATCACAGAATTTCCTTTGCCTAAAACTGCAAAGGACCTCAGACGCTTTCTGGGAATGCTAAATTACTATCGAAAATTTCTTCCCAACTCAATTAGCACCCAAGCAAAACTTTTTGAGCTAATATCAGGTTACAAAAAGAACGACAAGCGCATACTGACCTGGACTCCGGAGCTAACAGCAGCGTTCGACGAATGCAAGCATCATCTCGCAACGGCTACTTTACTGGCACATCCAGACCCAGAGGCCAAGATTGCCATCATGGTGGACGCCTCTGATATTGCCATGGGGGCATCACTCCAGCAAACTAAAGGAGACTCATGGCAACCTTTAGGATTTTTCTCACGAAAATTCACAACGGCACAAAGAAAGTATAGTACATTCGATCGTGAACTTACTGGTATCTACGAGTCAATAAAATTCTTCAGAAACCACGTAGAAGGACGAAACTTCACGATTTATACGGATCACAAGCCAATCACCTTCGCTTTTAACAAGAAGCGAGCTTCAAGTTCTCCACGTCAAGAAAGGCAGTTGGACTACATAGCTCAATTTTCAACAGACATCAGACATGTTTCCGGACAACAGAACACAGTAGCTGACGCACTATCTCGTATAGAAGAGATTAATTGTCCTACTTCTATTGACTACAGGCAGATGGGAATAGAGCAATGTCAAACTGACGGTATTATGAAGGCAAAAGATGACAGCTCCCTCGCCTTACGTCAAATGGTGATTCCTGGCACGGATTATTCAGTATGGTGTGACGTATCAACAGGACACATCAGACCATTTGTACCAGATTGCATGCGTGATCAAGTGATCGCAAGCGTACACAATGTTTGTCATCCTGGCATTCTAGGAACGACAAAGACAATTAAGCAAAGATTTGTTTGGCCAAACATGGCAAGGGACATTAAGAACTTCGTCAAACAATGCATAGCCTGTCAGAAAGCTAAGATTACCAGGCATACTGTTGCTCCATTAGCAACGTACGTACTGCCAGAGGATCGATTTAAAAATATCCATATCGACCTAGTTGGACCGCTTCCTACATGCAACGAGTACCAATATATACTGACAATGATCGACAGATTTACTCGTTGGCCTGAGGCCGTTCCCTTGAAGAATATGACAGCGGAAACCGTCGCTACGGCATTAACAACAAATTGGATCGCTCGTCATGGAACTCCTGACAGCATAGTTACTGATCAAGGACGGCAATTTGAGAGCTCCCTTTTCAAAAAACTTACAGAGAAGTTTGGTATTAAACATCTAAGAACCACGGCTTATCATCCACAAGCCAACGGTATGATTGAAAGGTGGCATCGCACATTAAAAGCATCTCTTATGGCATGTGGAGATCAGAATTGGGTGGAGAAGCTTCCACTTGTTTTGCTCGGCTTGAGAGCCACAGTGCGTGAAGATCTAAAATATTCACCAGCAGAACTGACATACGGTAGAACGTTAAAATTACCTTGCGACTTCTTCACAGCAACTCCACGTGAAGAGCCAGATACGTATATTGGACGTCTCCAGAGAAAGTTCGATGACATCAAATCGACACCAGCGAGCGCCCATGGTTCAGGAAAGTTCTTCGTTCATAAGGATCTACCTAATACGACGCATGTGTTTCTCAGAACAGACAGCACAAAAAGGCCCCTCCAGTGTCCATATGATGGCCCATATAAGGTTGAGGAGCGCAATGAAAAGACATTCACCATTACCATTAATGGAAAAACAAAATGCGTTTCGATAGATCGCTTAAAGCCAGCTTTTATCCCCATTGAAGATAATGTACCTGTCTCTACAACTGTTCCAGACTCTTCCGCCACAATACCAACAAGAACAACAAGATCTGGGCGAAAAGTTCATTTCCCAGACAGATTAGGGCAAGCTTAGAGCATAAAAAGGCATTTCATTTTTATCAAAAATACATAAGAACTCTCAATAATTAATACTAAAAATCATAAAATTACTCTAAACAAGATTTCAAAAGTAAAACTATTTTTAAATTACTAAGAAAAAATAACAAAGTCTACAATATTTCATACAAATGTTGAGCTTTTTGTTTATTATCATCATTCATAATTGAATATTTTTTACAAACAACAAAATTAGAATACAATACTAATATATGCAATTCATTGTCATAGAAATGATGCATTATCAATTGATGAAAAATTTCATCCTTCAAAATCATGTACCTGCATGTAATTAATTTAAGCATATTTAAAACATTGTATATCAATCAATGAAAACTGCGTGTCTAGCTATAATCGCTTTTCACAAGACTTGTAATCATTATGCTAAAAATAACCTTTCATAACTGTATAACTCTGACAGCGTGGAATCTTAATGTATACTATATGGGATAGGTATCCAATATAGAGTATATTGACATTCATAAAATAGTATCTAGCATTATGCGAATAGCTTTTAACTAACAAAGGTATTAGATATAAAGAGCATTTAAACTAAGATAATACATTACAAAATTATCAAGCTATGTAGAGTAAAGTTTTGTTTTTAATAATCCCAACCATGATTACTCAGATGTACTTACAAAATACATACATCTGAGTGGGCATGTTGATGAAACTGTCACATAATATTATGTTATGATTATTTTCAGATGTTTACAAAAACGAGTATATTTTATTACTCATTAATAATTAATTGCAATAATCTAATAAAAACAATAATATATCTAATCTGGACGCTAAATCAAAACCAGTCTAGTTACCTTTTATAAAGAACTCCTTAGTATGTTGAGTAAAAATAAACCAGATTCAGTAAACATTTGAAAATAATTTTATTAGTTAAGAATTTATAATTGTAAAAATAAGAACGGTTGTCTGCGCAGTAAAGTATAGTATAACTCAAATAACAACTTGTCATTTGATAACATTTCATTACATCTAATGTGTTATAAGGAATTATTTTCCATTCAACTCGCTCTACGCGAGATATCTTATACAGCTTTTATATTATAAAAATAATTCAGGTAAAAATGATTATGTAAATAAATATATCTGCTCAATATTGCTGTATCGACTTTGACATCACTTGATGTAGCAAGTATTGAGTTTGTATAACTATATAGTGTATACTGAAATACATCTGTTTTCATATCTCGTTAAATCAATTAAATATTTACAATATGAAAACATACCATACCAACATAAACATAACAGATGATTACCATGGGTGCTTCAGTAAACATAGATTAATATATATTTTTAAATTTTTGGTATAATCATTCTTGTATACAACTAGACACTTTAGTTATTATTTTCATATTTTTATGACACAGAGTCATGAGTAAGTTGAATAATAAAAACATTATTTCAACGTTTAGTGTCAAACTAACCTTCGCAATCAATGCAAAATATTATATCTAGTATAAGTTAAGTTAATCAAGTATGTATTTAAAATAATAATCTAATATAGGATAATTTACTATAGCGTACTGTGATACTTATACCAGCAGCTTATTAATTACATACATCCATATTTTTTTGTAGATGAAGTTTATACTTCAAACAAATAATTACTTATATCAATATTTCCTAAACATTTTAAACATTGAAAACAAGTAGGTTTAAAATAAATTAAACACTCAGTTATTTTTTATTATTATTATTTATATAACAGAATACAGGTGTGTATCACAAAATAAGGTGATTCAATTATCTTTTGTTTAAAAACAAGTTATATATCATGCTATTTCTATAGAACTTGGCAACTTTTAACACAGCCAATGTTTGGTTATTGATTAATATAAGGATGTATATACAAGTAAAATTATGTTTAAAAACTTCCAATGCGTTCACAAATTTATGGAGATATTATTCATAAAAATACCTTCACACATATACTATATATTTCTGAACGCATAGGAACAAAATATTTTACAATGATGTCAAGTATAGAATATATTATATTTTTAGTAAATCATTATATTTTCACATGATCTCACATCGCATCAGGAAGCCTATTGCAATTCAAGACACTTTTAACAGCGACTACCATCATTTATTAAAAAACCCAGGCACTGACACAATGTGACGTCATAAGTTAAATTTTCCTTTGTCTTGTCCGACACGCTACACTCAAAAAATATCTTTTGGAATCCCTACCAAATATTTTTCATATCGTTTAGCAACTGGGGGGAAGGTATGTGGTGGTACCTACATTCGACATGAATTGAACAGCCCAAAAGGTATTTTCTGAGAAGGCAACACCGTTGATGACAGATACGGGTGACTTGCGGTTTACGGCAAGCTCCGATTTTATTCCCGCTGGAGACTCACCTTCCGTTGGTCGTTCTGTGTAGCTTTCAATTATTGTAATTTACTAATTAAATATTGTCGCAAGTAAACTTAAATATATAATGCAATTTTATACAGCCTGATACTAAGTGCTTTTATTTCCCTCCTGTGATAGAGAGTTAAATATCGTAATGGTAGTAACAACAACACCCATACAGTATACATGTTTACATTGGAGTGGGAATGGTCAAAACTAAAAACATATTTTAATTTCAAAATTATTATGAAAATTATACCGGATAAAAAACTGATGTTTCAATAAATGATTCAAATAGCTTATTAATTACAAAGTTACTTTTTGAAGGGATGCATGTTTACATTAGATTAGGAATGGTTTAAACTAAATACATATTTTAAATTTCGAAATTATTAAGAAAATTACAATGGATACAAAAGCGGGGACTTAGCAAATGATTCTAATTGTTTATTCATTACAAAGTTAGGGTCTATTTTTTTAGTTAAGCGAGTAATTTCTAAAGATTCTAGTCTATCTAGTTTATGACCTTTATTGCAAGTATGAAGAACTTTAACATCTCTGTCTTTATCAAACGAGTGTTTATTTTCTAATAGATGTGATGCTACATTCGACAATTCTCCTTTGTCATTCACCCAGTTTGTAAAGTGTTCTTTAATTCGGGTTTTGAATGATCTCCCTGTTTGACCAACGTAATACGATGGGCAGTCAGCGCAGTTTACTTGGTAAACGCCTAAGTTTTCAAGTTTTTCTCTCTTATCTTTATTATTGATTAAAATTCTCCCTAGAGAATTCACATTATAAAAAGCTGTTTTGCATTTATCATTATTAGTTAATCTGGATATTTTTGTTAATATTTCGCCAATATAAGGGATTTTAACCCATTGTTTAGTGATATCTTTTTCATTTTTAAGGCCTTGTGAAATAATTGTTAATGTAAGTTTTTTGTCCTTTTTCTTTAATAAGTTATCAATGGTTTCGCTTTTGTATCCATTGTTCTTTGCTATGGTTTTTATTATATTTAATTCATTATTATAATTTATATAATTCTAAGGCACATGTAAAAGTCTGTGAATATATTTGCATCATATATTATATCCTGCTTGTTACACTGTTTTCTTGGCTCATCCGCTCTACATCCCCAAACCATCGCTAATCGTCCCTTTTTTAATCTTACGTATTACATTTACATTAGCCTTGCATTATTTGCAAATCTCAACATTTTTACTTGTCGTGCATGGTTTTACCAGACATTCGCCCCAGGGACCTCATTTCTACAGCTTTCAATCTACCTATGTATTTTCATCCTCCGCCAATTCCATGCCTGACTGTCAATATCAAGGCTTGGTATCAGCATGTGGACTCCTAACATCATCTCGAATTTGAATGTTGGATTATTTATACTTTAGAAGACAATACACGTACAGGTAAGTAATATGGTTGAGTAATGAGTTACGTAATATAATTACGATAAGTATGCAGTTTCACATAGTTTTGTATCACCTTTGGTTTTCGATAAAATCTTTGTTAACGTAACGAATTATCCTACAAACAAAACAATCCACTAAAACCATCGATTTTCTAAGAAAATTATAGTTTCGAGTTGACCTTCTGAGAAATATAATTGTTGACGCAAAATGAGTTTTTCTTTCTTTCTTAATTATTGTTTCCCATTATATTTTGATACATTTTAAAAGTAATATTTTACATGATTTCTAAATATATAACATAGCATAAGATATAAGTAATGTAAAAGTTAGAAAAAAGTAAATAAATATATATATATATATATATATATATATCACACCGTCTATTTGGCGACCATCATGGGCAAATATGCATTTAAAGTGGCGACCACCGACATTTGGCGACCGATATACGGTCGCCACTTTATTTTTCGAAATTTTTACACAGTTCATTAATATATGTCGTCACAAGCATCTTGGCAAAATTTGTCCTGGTCGCCAAATTGGGCTTGAAGTGGATGATTTCGAATATTAAAGTTCCGGAGTCTGTCGCTACGCAGCTAGGCGCTAGGTGATATACATGGCCATGTATTCTTCATTTCATTACAACCCTTTAGTGGCGACCGACTGTGACGTATTCCACATTTCATTCCTAGCATTTAGTGGCGACCAGAAACGACGTATCCTGCATTTCATAAAGTCCGAAATGGCGACCGCGAAGAACAAGATGTACCTACCTATGTTTCACGTCATTCCTAGCTTTTAGTGGCGATCGGGTATGACGTATACCACATTTCATTCCGAGCATTTAGTGGCGACCGGGTATGACGTATCCCGCATTTCATTCCTAGCCTTTAGTGGCGACCAATGACGTTGGCAAATTTAGCCCAAATTGGCGACGTTGCCGGTTCAAGTCAAATCCCGTACGAGTTTTGAGGTGCACGCCCCGGCGGGGTGATTTTGCGACGTTGCCGCACATATTTGGCCGGTTGCTGCGAATGTTTTGCCTTTTCAAATTTTGTCGCGATCAACCGTATTATCGTATACCGAGCATTGACGTCCGTGCGGCTTAGGATGTATTTGGCGACCGATCATTTTAGTGTCTTATTTACAATACAGTATTGATTACTGTTGATGCATTGAAATGGAACAAAATAATTGAAAGAATAACAGAATAGCCATACCAAGATTACTCTTCGGAGTCACACCAGCCCTCTGACGTAGAATTCAGATATTGTGAGATGTGTGCCTTCAAATAATATTTCTTCTTTTCAATCGTTTTTACGGTCAAATTTACTTCTATAAAATTCCCTTTTTATTATTTATTGAGTTAGTTATACTACATGAATATAAACTAATAAGCACAATGTATCATTTCATTTGATAAATTTAAATATTTTTAAAGTAAGCATAACATTTATTTTTAAATACATTCATTCTTTCTTCATCCTTAATACTTTCAGGCATTTCATCGTACATCTTTAGTCCTCTATATTAGGCAGTTCTGTGATTTTTATTTCTTCATTTGTGGCAATCGAACTCTGTTTATATTTCTTGTTTCGTAATTATGTACGACTCTACTAAAACAATTTCATCCTTAAAGTATTTTGGCATTTGGTTTTTCACGATTTTATGCACAAAAATTAACACATTAACTGGTAGTCTCTTTTTTATTGGAATCCAATTTAGCTCATCACATTTACAGCTCATAGCTCTGTTCTGTATAACTTCTAGTTTGTTCAAATTTCCTTCATTGACCAAAAGAGCAGTAATCCAAATGTGGAGAAACGATAGTTTTATAAATGAGCTCCGTAGTGTTTCTATTTAATTTATGTCTTAGTCTTCTAAAAAAAATGACCTTTTTTGATACCTTTTTTATCACAAATTCAAAGTTTGCTATGAAAGTCAGTATTGAATCGAATATTGCACCCAGGTATTTGATTTCATTTAATTTTCCAATCTTTTCACCATTAATTGTCAAATTTAATCCTGTGTTACGCGTTTTATTGCCTATTTCCATATATTTTGTTTTGTTTACGTTCAGTTTCAACTTTTTTAATTTCAGCCATTTGTAATGTAATCTTCACACGAAATATAGATTAAGGTATCGTCTGCAAATAGTCTAATTTTGCAATATTAATTTCTAATTTACAGGAGTTCCACTTACTCTGAAGGTGATGGTGGGATACGACCCAAATCCCAAATTGACACCGATTTCAGTTTTTAGACAGCGGATGTGTGAAACAAAGACGAGCTCACCAGTTAATTTTACTCGAAAAAATATTAAAAAATTCTGATAACGACCATCGTACATCGTTTCCACCAAACTTCAATGTATTGACCAAATCCAAGAAGAAAATATAAATAAATGATATATAAATAACAAACACATACACTGCGCAGTTCACACGCCATAGAAATGAAACTTCAGAAAACTAAAGTAGACAAAAGTGTGTAGGCTACGAAGCACCGCACAAAGAGGAGACCGATTATTCTCGCAGTGTAAATCCTATAGATTTATGTTTTTGTCCCTTTTAAGGGTCACTATTTTTCGTTTCATTGAGTTTAAAATCACAAAGAAAGATAGACTAACATTGCTGGGTTACGAATAACCCAATAATGTTTGAAAATCTCTTACTACCACCACAGAAAGCCGAAAATGTTGTTTGTGTTGAGGTGGGACTTTTTTATATTAGCTCCACACAGGGACCCTGAGGAAAATAAATTCCCTCAGGGCCTATGTCGTCTTAGGGGATGCTGTGTGGAGGGTCTTTTAGGGAAGGGAAGGATAGGAGGTTCTGAAAAGGAAAAATGGCATGCGGGGTGGGTAGGAATCTGGAGGTCAGTGAGTCCAGGAGGGGACATATATTATAAACCCATCCCTTCAACTACGGTGTAAGGCGATGGGTAGAGAGAGAGCACTACTGGAAAGGTCAAAAGGCCTCCCAAAACCAGTCTCTCTCGATCCGGCCCACTACGCAGCAGGTGGGTAGACCGCCGTCAAGACCTGGAAAAACTTCCCCCCCCCCTGAAACCCGGATATCTCTGTTAACACACAGCTATAATATGCGTGGGATGGCGTTTTTCGGCATATCGCTTGCCGTACATTCCAAATTGGAATATAAGGCCATCGTTATGCTGAAATATGCCGTCCCACGCATATTATAGCTGTGTGTGAACAGTGAACACGCTCAACCTCCAAAATACACGCGGCACGCGTCGTGATAAACCCGCCGCGCGCCGCCCCCTGACCCTTGACCCCAACCCTCGTACGGGAGAGTTCAAACGAACTGACAACGAGTTTTGAAATTCAGAATGCATCTTCCCTTCTTGTCGTCACTAAAAACTAGGAATGAACTGCAGGCTGGGCGCGCGTTTGGCGTATTTCCCGACTATGCACCGGCGCCGAAGAGATCAAAGACGCTAGTTCCTCGGAGCATCTTCCATTGAAATACCGGTAGAACAAGGGTAGCATTCCCACCCGACCCCTAAAGATTGCTCTAAAGATTGCAATCCTTTTGTATTGATGCAATCTGTTTGTATTGATTGAAAGATTTTAATCCGTTATATTTTTTTACATTAACGCATGAGTAAAAGCGTACATCAATCAAATACAAAAATGCTATCTTTATTTCTAAAAATCGTATTTCCGGACACCCCCGAGGTTCCATTCGAATATTTTAAAAACCAGTAGCTATTATTATTTACGAATCACTTTTGCATCTTTTGTTGATTTTCACAAAATAAACAATAAATAAAATTAAAAGTATTTAAGTTTGTTGTCTGTAGGTTACGTTAGGATTACTCTATAATTTTAATTATTTCCTCATCTTCATGTTTACGTAGCCATAATTTGATGTCTTTTTTAAACTTTTTTTTCTACATGGTGTCCTTAATTTCAATTGGAAGGGCATTATATAGTTTTGTAGCATGGAAATTATGGTTTCTCTGCCCAAAAGATCTATTTAATTTCGGGATGTCTAGTAGTTTTGAGGATTTCATCCTTGTAGTGTAGGTGTGTTGGTCAGCAAGGTACTCATATTTTTCTTTAAATTTGATAAAATTGCATTTTTTAGTATAGTTAAGTAATGCTGAACACATTTGGAAAAATTGTTTTTCACAGATGTGTACATTTTGATTCGTTTTTTTTTTTTTAATTTACTAATTAAAAAAATTATCAATTAAAATCTGCCACCTTTTTGAACTTTTACATTTATTTACCCCTCCAGTCCTCGGGCATGTTTTGTCGGAATGTCACATAATTTTCTGCTTCGCGGTGAAATCCAAATAAATGGAACATTTTCGAATGTATCCAAAAACGAAAAACTGGTTTTGAAAGATTTTTATTATTAGAAAGACATATAATTTTGAAAACATTAAATTTTTCAATGCAAACATTAAAAAGTTTTAATAACGGCTCACCTTAAGTTTTTTCTAACTAAAACTACTTACAGATACCGAGAAAAGAATCAATAAACACATATTTTGTTAGACAAATGTATTTTAAACGTTATTGCCACCTCAGATTTTTGTAGTTTCATATTTAAAAATAACTGAGTATGCGATTCACACGCCGTAGAAGTGAAACCTTCAGAAAACTAAAGTAGACAAGAGTGGGAAGGCTACGAAGCACCACACAAAGAGGACACCGATTACACTATCCCATTTTCTCGCAGGCTAAATCCTGTACATGAATTTGTTTCTTTAAGGTTTACACATAAAAAAGAAGTTTATTTGTAACCTTCCATCCCACATTCAAATTTTCACCGTAAAACGTCCCCCTGAATAAAGGGCGTTTTCGAGCACTCTGCGGGCAGCTTTTTGCTGAACTTCAGGTCATGCATATGCATTGTCATTTTAAAGACGCATTCATATAAACAAAGATTTTTTTGTTTGTTTTTTTTTTTTAAGAAAGACGAACATTCCCTGTGGTTACGAATAACCCAACAGTATTTGAAAATCTCCTATTACCACCACAAAAGGCTGAAAATGTTGCTTGTGTTGTGATGGAGGACATAGCCATAGCCAGCCGAGGAATAGAGCACGCGACGCCCGCGGGTGGGACCCAAACGCGATGCCCACTCAACCACTAACTGGTTTTTTTAATGTGCTTGTCTGTCTTGGTGGTGCTTGGGATAGTGCTAGCTTCCTGAACAGAAGACCTCTGGTTAGAATCTTACCCACGTCCGCAGATTTTGTCCTATTTTCCACTACCCAAGCGCTTAAGAGCCGTTCAAACACGCTATGTATTTTATTCGAGTGGGTAGTAAAGTAGTATCTAAACGCGTCCGAACACCATCATTTTATTAGAGTGGGTTAGTCAGCTTTTTAGTGGATTCAATCAATTTCGTTCTATTTTTAGAGCGTATAGGGACCCCCCCCCTCGCGTCCCTGTGCACTGACGTGCCGTTTTAGCAGAGTTCATTTGTAGACCCGCGGAAATGTCGAGGCATTGGAGCGAAGTTGCTACTCTAAAATTATTTATTTGTGCTGCTATTAATCTCTTTTTGTGGACATTTTATTTATTATTATCTCACTAATTTATTCTTCCACGTCTTCTATAGCAGCCCGTCATCCGCCGTCATCCTAAAACGGGCGGCGGGCACAAATGTATCTACTCTATTTGAAATTAAGGCGAACGGTTTTCGGCGAGTCATGTAGCAAGCGTACTCTCTACTTGACTTACCACTTGACCAATGTGAACAAGCCCTTTAGCTATGCGTGGAAATAATGGAATTGAAATAGTGTATTAGTGTACAATTTTATAAGATTTCTCTTTTTTTAAACATAATTTGCTTTCACTATATTATTATTTAAAAAAACTCTGAATAGAATTCTGAAAATTTAAAACGGCAGACGATTTCATGATATCATTTTATTTTATGTTGTATAATTGAACAGAAAAATAACACAAATCTATAAATATCTTTCTTCTCGGGTGTCAAAATTATCAATCGATTTTGACTTTTATTTTAAAGCTCCGCTTTCGATCAAACATTATGTTAGTTACCAATAATTATTCTGAATGCATGAAAATGGACACATTTTTGCACTGGGTAGCAATATGGATCGAGAACTGCGATGAAGCAATTATTTGAAGTGAAAAATTCTTTGGCAACATTGTGATTAGAAAAAAACTCGATAGGAAACAAGCGACACTAAAAAGAGACAAAAAATAAAGGATTTTTTTTTTGGTACCTAAATTGGTACAAATTTACAATACATATAATGGTTTTTATATAAACAGTTGAAAAGTAAAGAATAATACAATTAGCAGATTAACCAAAAAAATCCCACACAGGCATCGCCAGTTCGTGGGTGTACTTGTGTGTTTTTAAAACAGTTAAAATTTTACTCATAAACATGCACTATCTTCGTAGAGATTAAAAAATTAAATTAAATAAATAAAAAATAAAATCATTGTGATCGTGATTACTGAATTACAATTCACACGACATGTTAATAAAGATTAATAAAATTTGTGAAGTTACATCGGCTCAGATGTTACAGCAAGTAAATGTCGGTTTCAATGGTATTTATCCAAGACTTTATACATTTTTATATTTGCTGTACGAGGATATATTTTTACTTTCAATTTCTGTAGTCTTATAGAGAGCATTATAAATTTCTGGTGTAATAAAATTCGCATGTCTTTACGCAAGCCTAGTTTTACACAATGGAATTTCAAATGCATTATTTAACCTTTTAATAAATCGTTTTTCATTTTTTGAAAAAATTATATTTCTAGAAAATGTGTATTTTAAGCATCATACACATTAAATTTTTCTCATCTCTTACAATTCAGCTTCTTGGAATAATTGCAGGAAGGGGTAGTTCATATCATTATGCGATATTATTATTATTATTATACACCCCCTCCCCTCCCATCCAATTATTCCATGAGATTCTGATGATTGCACCAATGCATGTTACACAAATTTCATTATTTTAATGTCGACTCTTTAATTTAAACGTTTAAAAATATAAGTTAAATACATAAATTTATTTACAAGCTTTTCTATGTGATCTGTCCATTTGAGTTGGCTGTCTAATGTAATTCCTAAGTATTTAACTGTATTCGATGGCCGGTGTGGCTGGTGTTTAGCGGTGAAGCTCTTAGCTCGCAACCCGAAGGTTGCGGGATCGAATCCCTGTCTAGCAAATAAACTTTATTTTGTTAATTTTGTTATATATCACAATTTATTATTTTAGAATAATATATAGTATATAATCAATAACAGATCGCTTTGTATAAACCACTATATTATAAAAAATATCTACATGTTTTTTTAATTTAATATTTTTCGTAAAGATACATATACAGATATCATTATACATGAAACGTCTAATCATCCATTTTCACAAAAATTAGCAGCTTTTCATACCTTGCTAAGTAGATTAATTAATGTTCCCTTATCTTTGCGTAATTTTAAAACAGAACTAAATACTATTAAACAAATTGCAATTAATAACGGTTATACTTCAAAATTAATAGACAATATGTTTAACAAAAAAAATAAGAAAAAGTTTTTTAGATCTTTGGTTTATCCACACGTTGTTGAAAATGATAATAATTGGAGAATTTTTTTTTTTTAAATAATAGCATTTCAAATTTAAAAATTAAAAACATGCCAAATAATGTACAACCAGCTTTTTATACAAATAACAAATTAAAAAATTATATATTAAATAATAAGGATAAATGTGATTTTTTGAACAAATCTGGGGTTTATAAATTAATTTGTAATGATTGTAACTTTTTTTATATTGGAAAAACTTCTAGAAATTTTAACATTAGAGTTAAGGAACATATAAGATGTTTAAATAATAATAATTATTCTGAATTTGCCAACCATATTTTGGAAACAAGTCATTCTTTTGATATTGATACAGGTCTTAAAATTAACACTACGGGCATACAATTGGATAATTTAGAAATTTTAGAAATTAGAAAAAGCATTAATAGTAAATTAAATTTTATAAATAACCAAACATTTTTTAAAAATAGCCATCTTTTAAATTTATTTTCTTATTAATACTTACAATAATTATAATTATTTATTTTTTGATTTAGACTAATTATTTGAATTATTTGTTCTTAAAAGTTTTTTTATTATCTAAATGCAATTTTATTTTTCATTAATAATTTTTATATTTAATTTTGTATAACTATTTTTATGATTTTTAAGCAATTAATCACCTCTACTTTTTTAATATTTTGTCTATGTTCTAGTTTATTCTAATTTGTCTCTAGGTACTTGTTTGTCATTTATTTTTCTTTATATTAACATATCCTGATGAAGATAACATTGTTATGGAAACATGTAGATATTGTTTATAATATGGTGGTTTCTACAAAGTGATCTGTTATTCATTATATAATTAATGATGCCACAAAGTAATTTTGCGAAGTTTGAAGAAGTAAATAAATATATGGTATATTTGCGGCACGTTCCAGAGTGGAAAGTACACTCAGTATCGCCCTGGTTTAAGACTTTAGCCGTGTTTGGTGACCAGATCTGAATAGCCAGGTACTTCCCCACCTTCCTCTCCCTCATCTCCTTCCCCTCCCCGCCACCTTCATCCTCACAACATACCCCAATGGAAGATGCCATAGTTTTACTGGCTCCAGACGGAGCACCTGGGACTCTTGTGAGGTATTCATATAAAAAAATCCCCGTATTCATTTCCGTACAGTTAGAGCATTAGACAGGATTGTAAGTATTTTTGTGAAACCTTATATTTAAGGGAGTTAAGGGTGTCTGTCGCCTTTTTGGTATTGTTAAATGGAATATAAAGAGTTTTTCCGCAGTTCAGAGTTATAAGGTTTTGATTGAGCCATACTTTGACAATGGATGTGCATTTATTTGCATTTTCAGAGACCAGATGTTAGGATTATACATATAGGAATTAGCCTGCGAAAGAATGACACTAATCTGTGCCCTCTTTGTGCGGTGTTTCGTAGAATAAAATAATTTGTACACTTGGTAAAAATATTACAATAAATAAACTCTACAATTATCCTACCCTGATTTGTTTCATTCTTTCTAGGTTTAGTTTTACGAAGGCTTCACTTCTCCCTCGTGTGAACTTTATTTTCTTTATTTCTATATAAGTATTACAGTATTTACCTAATTATTAACATTTTTACATAATATATTTGGCAATTTTATTATGTTGGGTGTAAGGTAGGTTTGTGAAGGTGAACTGCACACAAGTTTTATATATTTATTTTAAAGATAGAATCATTGACCGGTCAGTGGTTTAATGGGCATCGCGTTTAGGTTCGGGATGCGGGTATGGGTACCGCCGCCCTAGGAACCATTTATTGGTTAACCAACACCTCTGCCGTACGTCACCCCAAGTGGTTCATTGCGTTTGGTGACTTAACAGAGATACCCGGGTTCATGGGATGAAGTTTGTGCAGGTCTTGACGGTGGATGCGTCTGCCCACCTGCTGCGTGGTGGGCCGGATCGAGAGAGACTGGTTGTGGGAGGCCTTTTGATCTTACCAGTAGTGCTCTCTCTCTCTACCCATCGCCTTGCACCGTAGTTGGAGGGATGGGTTCATACGTCCCCTCCTGGACTCACTGACCCCCAGATTCCTACCCACCCCGCATACCTTTTTCCTTTTCAGAACCTCCTATCCTTCCCTTCCCTAAAAGACCCTCCACACAGCATCCCCTAAGACGACATAGGCCCTTTTGGAATTTATTTTCCTCAGGGTCCCTGTGTGGAGCTTATGTAAAAAAAGTCCCACTCCAACACAAACAACATTTTCGGCTTTCTGTGGTGGTAGTAGGAGATTTTCAAACATTATTGGATTATTTGTAACCAAATATTGATGGAGATTTTCAAACATTATTGGGTTATTTGTAACCCAGCAATGTTAGTCTATCTTTCTTTGTGATTTTAAACTCGATGAAACGAAAAATAGCGACACTAAAAAGGGACAAAAACTTAAATCACAAAGCACAAAGAGGAGAATAATCGGTCTCCTCTTTGTGCGGTGCTTCGTAGCCTACACACTTTTGCCTACTTTAGTTTTCTGATGTTTCATTTTTATGGCGTGTGAACTTCGCAGTGTATTTATTTTGTTATTTCTATATCATTTATTCATATTTTCTTCTTGGATTTGGTCAATACATTGAAGTTTTGTGGAAACGATGTACGATGGTCGTTATCAGAATTTTTTAAATATTTTTTCGAGTAAAATTAACTGGTGAGCTCGTCTTTGTTTCACACATTCGCTATCTAAAACCTGAAATCAGTGTTAATTTGGGATTTGGGTCGTATCCCACTATCACCGTCAGAGTAAGTGAACTCCTGTAAATTATAAATTAACATTGCAAAATTAGACTATTTGCAGACGATACCTTAATCTATTTTTCCTGTGAAGATTACATAGATTCAATTAACAAAATAATCGAAGACCTACAAAATATAGCAAATGGCTGAAATTAAACAAGCTGAAACTGAACGTAAACAAAACAAAATATATGGAAATAGGCGATAAAACGCGTAACACAGGGTTAAATATGACAATTAATGGTGAAAAAATTGGAAAAGTGAATGAAATCAAATACCTGGGTGTAATATTCGATTCAAAACTGACTTTCACGGCAAACTTTGAATATGTGATAAAAAAAGGTATAAAAAAAGGTCAATTTTTTTAGAAAACTACGACATAAATTAAATAGAAACACAACGGAGCTCATGTATAAAACTATCGTTACTCCACATTTGGATTACGTCTCTACGATGTTATATTTGGCCAATGAAGGAAATTTAAACAAACTAGAAATTATTCAGAACAGAGCTATGAAATGTATACTGGGGAAAGGCAAATTCGCAAGGATTAATCAAATGAGAGATTAGCTCAATTGAATTCCGATAAAAAAGAGACTACCATTTAATGTGATAATTTTTGTGCATAAAATTATGAAAAACCAAATGCCAAAATGAAATTGCCAGGAAGAAATTGTTTTTAATAGAGACGTACATAATTACGAAACAAGAAATATAAACAGAGTTCGATTGCCACAAATGAAGAAATAAAAATCGCAGAAATGCCTAATGTATAGAGGACTAAAGATGTACGATGAAATGCCTGAAAGTATGAAGAATTAAGAAAGAATGAATGTATTTAAAAATAAATGTTATGCTAACTGTAAAAATATTTAAATTTATCAAATGAAATTTTACATTGTGCTTATTAGTTTATATTCATGTAGTCCAACTAACTCAATAAATAATAATAAAAAAAATTTAAAAATAAGAAAACGAAATTTTATAGAAGTAAATTTGACCGTAAAAACGATCGAAAAGAAGAAATATGTGCGGCAACGTCGCAAATCACGCCGCCGCGGCGTGCACCTCAACACTCGTACGGGATTTGACTTGAACCGGCAACGTTGTTTCGCCACCGGTCGCCACTAAAGGCTAGGAATGAAATGTGGAATACGTCATACCCGATCGCCACTAAAAGTTAGGAATGAAGTGAAACATAGGTAGGTACATCTTTTTCTTCGAGGACTTAGTTGAGGAAGGGGAGGCGGGGAGGGAAACGGGACGAATGGGAAAGGACATGCACGGAGAAACAATTATTTATTCAATGGCATAGCAACGCATGCCGCGTAACAGCTAGTTTTATATAAGTGACAGGTTATTCGTAACCCGAGAATGATTGTCTTTTTTATAAAAATATTACCTTGCTACCTATCGCAAAACGGTAGCCACTTTTATTCTGATTAATCGGTAACTAAAATAACGATTGGATCAATGCAGAGATTTAAAATAGAAGCCAAAAGCGATAGTTAATTTTGACACTTTATATTTTTTACATTAGCTCCACAAAGGAGGGCCTGAGGAAAACAATTTCCCTCAGGGCCTATGTCATCTTTGGAGAGTGGAGATGTTGTGTTGAGGGTTATTTTTAGGGAAAGGAAGGAGAGGAAGTTCTAGGAAGGAATAAAGTATGAGGTGTGGTTAGGAATCTGGGGTCAATGTGTCCAGGAGTGACCATCCCTCCCACTGTGGTACAAGTCGATGGATCGAGGGTCTGGCTGGAGAGATGAAAAGATCTCCCTCAACCAGTCTCTCCCGATCCGACCCGCCATGTGGTAGGTGGGCAAATGCATAGGCCGCCAAGAGCTAGACAAACCTCACCCCGTGAACCCGGGCACCCCTGCTAAGTCACCAAACATATCTAACCACTTGGTGTTACCTATGGGAGGGTTGTTAGTTATCCAATAAATAGTTCCCGGGGCGTTGATACCCACACCCGCCTCCCAAATTTATAATTTGTTTGATATTGCCTCCCAAATGTAAAATGTTATCATAATAATTGTATACCGTTTTGAATTATTGGGATTCTGTTTTGGTTTCCTTCAAAATAATATTTGTAATATTAGCAGCTCTGAACGCTATTTTTTTTTAAATCATAAAAGATTTTACATGAACGCATTCTTTTAATTTCCTCGCTAAACTAAGCGCGTAGTGGTAGAAGAATGTTGAAGGTAGAATTCTATTCAGGAAGCGAGCATTATCCCCACTCCCCAGCACCACCAAACCAAACAAGTAAATTTAAAAAAAAAAAGCCAAATTTTATTATGTCGTCAAGTTAGCCTTTGTATGATAACCAATCATTATGTACCTATGATACACCGTTGGCAAATCGCGACCGAATTAAAAGGATTCTGAAAGCGTCGTAATATAAACGTAATGCATACAGGAATATTCGGAGGTCGTCAAATGTTCGTAATGAACGGACGCCCTAAATATGGAATGAAGTGTGATATACGTACGATATACGCGGTTACCAATACGACGGCAATATGAAAGGAAGTCCAAAAGACTCTAAAGTATACGTAACTACCAAAAATTTGAATACCCTTAAAACACAATTTCTGGATAATTCTTTTACTATCACTCTTTTCTTAAGCTAAAAACATGTGAACATTCACAGCAATTTTATTTAAAAATCTACCGTAAGCAGTGGTTGCCAAAAGGATGCGAAGTGAAAGGTTGCCAAATCTGTTGCGGGATGTATATATATATATATGTAGAACAATTTTCTCGGTTTACCCGCGTAACGTAGTCCTTAAAAGGACTTTTTAACTCCTGACGTTTCGGACAGATCACACTGTCCATCTTCAGAGGCCTTATGTCTTGAGTTTTTGTCTCAAACTGATAGCTTTCGCATATCTGTTCGGTCACTTAAGTCTTAGCTTCTGGACCGAACAGATATGCGAAAGCTATCAGTTTGAGACAAAAACTCAAGACATAAGGCCTCTGAAGATGGACAGTGTGATCTGTCCGAAACGTCAGGAGTTAAAAAGTCCTTTTAAGGACTACGTTACGCGGGTAAACCGAGAAAATTGTTCTACATATATATATATATATATATATATATATATATAGAACAAAGTAGATAATGGGAACCCACTAAGGCACTGCCTGTGCCTGCATATATAAATAATTTGTAATTTTTACGAGAGTGTGTAAGGGAAGTTCTTTGTTTAAAACCACTCTTTTAATTTATATTGGTCGATCGATTTCGGTTGATCTCAACCTTCTTCAGGACATTAAACGACTGATACTATATAGATTATGTTTTTTATCCTGAAGAATGTTGAGATCAACCGTAACCGGTCGACGAGTATAAATTAAAATAAAGTCGTTTTAAACAAAGAATTTTGTATTACTTTTTATAATGTCAAGCCACAAAGTGTTTACTGTCTTCGATAATATAATTGTTGATCTTTTAGAGTTCTAAATCAATGCACGTTATTACATTATTATCCCTCCACACTTTAAAGCAATAAATATGGATTTTGAACTTAAATAAATCCAAGTAATAATTCAGTCAACAGGTGTGTCAATTCAAAAATTTAAAAAAAATGTTTGTGTTTCCAGATTATAGAGCATTACTGTTGCAAAGTCAAGACATTCTGCGTCAAAACTATTTGCACGGTAAGTCGTAAAGTATGTCGGAAATCAGAGAGGCATTCTGATTTCGCTGCTTGATTAATTTATGTTTCCCAACTTTGTTCTGAACACTCCTCCAAATATTTTATTCAGCGAAGTTTAAACGTTAAAGTGTAAACAAAAGTTGGATAAAGATTATTTCACTCGGATATCTGGTTCCCAAAGTTGTGTGAAATATTAACTTGGCGAAATTGTGCTTTATTTGACTGGCGATGTACAGTCCCGTTTAAGGCCTTATTACCAGCGAATCAGAATTCTGATTTCATCAAAATACGACGCCCGCAAACAGACGTTTTTTAGGAGATTTTTTGTTTACGCTTCATACGAGAGGCCCTGAGGAAAATTACTTTTTCGGGCCTACGTTCTCTTCTTTATTTAACACTAGCTTTTACCCCCGGCTTCGCTCGCATATTTGTCCCCCCCCCCCACTCCCCCCCCCCACTCTCCAGCACTACCACTCCCCCTCCCCCTATCAATCAACAATCAATACGCTCCGTTTCGCATTCATAATATTAGAATAGCTGTTGGCTTAGGTCAAAATGTAGATAAGTACCTATTTTATATTTGTATCTACCTACACTAAATATTCATATTAGAATACTAATATTTGAATTTTCGCTATCAAAGAAATAATATTGACAGCCAAACATTTACTTAGTAACACACTTTGCCAATAAACGTATAATAGATAATTTCATAACGCCACAGCTTATTTTCATAACGCCAGAGGTTACCAATATATATAGCCCCTGTTACTCGCAAATAAAGTAGCTTTCGATTAGTGAAAGAATTTATAAATTCCATTCGATATTTATTGCGTGAAAGAGTAAGGACCATCCAACCAACCATCCATAAAAACTTTCGCATTTATAATATTAGTAAGATTTACAATGTTCTATTTTTTTAAACTTGTTAGCTCATCACCAGCTAATCAGAATTCTGATTTCGTCAAAAGACGACGCTCGCGAACAGACATTTTTTAGGAGATTTTTTTTACACTTCATACGAGAAGCCCTGAGGAAAATAATTTCTTTCCTATTAAAAATAATCTTCTCTATTTAACATTTACAATGTCGTATTTTTTTTTTTAATTTTTAGCTCATGGGTACACTTAAATTTTCTTTATTTTAAGTTATGTGAGAATCTATTATTGGATTTTATTTGTGTTACTTCATTGTTATTAATGTAAATAACCTGTCGATTTTCCCAAATACGATGGTGTGTGGAGGGTTTTTTTGTGGAAAGAAAGGAGTCATTCTGGTTTTTGAAGAGACCCATGCAGAGGTCAGCCAATCATAAAGGTCAGCAAGTATTAGACCCAGATAAATATACAATTATTATGCTACTGGTAGCCTCTGTACAGTTGCGATATCTTACGATCATTCTTAACTTGTATTAGATGCAGTGCACTTCCGATAAAAATATGAATTATTCTCTTTGGAGTGGGCAGTCACATATTACGTCACATATTACCCATAAAAAATTTCGCATGTTTTTAGTTTGTAATTCGTTCTGTGAAATGGTCTATACGGTAGGTCACAGTATAATAAGCATAGATATTAGTATTCCACTTATTTATTTATTTATTTTTGTTTGGCATAATTTGTTAATCACAAACGGTTTCATTGACTTTAGAAACTGGTGAATCTCCATCACATTCGGAGTCAATTTGGTGGTATAACTTTTTGTTTCTTTGAGTTTTCGTCGAACAAATCGAGTCAGTGTTGTAATTTTTTGGTGAAATTTAAAAAAAGGTCACTAGAGGGATAATAAATGTAACGATTTGATTATTTTATTATGTGTCGAATCTAAACTGCAGATAAAAAAATTAAAAAGGGAAAAAAATTCGAAAATGCTCAGACCGAAAAAAAATTTGAACATTTTTTTCTTTACCTTTTTCGAACATTTTGGAGAAATAGGAATAAAATAGTAGATCAAAACAGAAGATTTTGAAAGGTTGTCAATTTAGTAAAAATCCTTGCAAAAGATCGCATGTCGGTTAGTTTTGAATTTTTGATACATTTACGATATATTATTTTGCGTTACTAGGCAAAATCAGCAAAATATGGGCACCTGTTCGCGTTTTGCCGTATATTAAAAAAAAAACGTTCTTCGAAAAACCATGTAAAAGCGGTGGAGTCTGGTTATACCATCTTAACGCTGCATAAACGGAGATAAAAGACCAATAAAAGCAAAAGAGATTTGAGTTCAACTAAAATAATTTTTGGTCAAAAATTATTTATTTATTATCATATTCCACCTGTTGTAACTTGTAACTGTAATCTCCTTCGAATTCTAGAATTATGAGTGGTGGAGTCTAAGTAAGTTCCTGATAAAACACCATTTAGAATCAAAACGTTGCTTGAATAGGCTTTGGCCGTATTTAATAACCGCGTCAGAATAGCCTTGACGGCTGGCGTGGTCTAGCGGTAAGGCTTTTGACTCGCAATCCTAAGGTCGCGGGATTGAATCCTATTTGATCGAATTTTGTTTGATTAATTTGTGTTATTTCACATTAATTCATTTAAAAAAATATAACATTTAAATCTCAAATAAAAAGCTGGATACTAAATATAGGGAGAACAGAAATAGAAAATATACTGATATCAAATACAGACTAAAACCGAATCTGCTGAACTGAATTATAAAAAAAACACAATTTTATTTCATTTTTAATTATTTAACAAAATACTACATGATACCTATATGTTTATAACTAATTCATATTAATTTCTTATAATTAAATTATAATATGTAAATGAAATCCTCAGCACGGGAAATCCCAGTGAGGATATTTTTTTTTTTTTTTATAATTGTACGACAGACAGGTTAGTCCAATTATGGTACAATTTTCTTACAACTAACAATACATAATTTTTTTAAAACATGTTATAGTTATGTTAAACACATCTATATCCGCTGGTAGAGCATTAAGCAATGTCATACCTCTCGTCATGCTATGTTGAGCCATGACATCTGTCCGCCCCTGCGGTATGTAGAATAGGGCGTGGCTCTGAGTTCGACAGTATTTGTCAGGAACGAATAAGCCACAGCATGACAGGAGATATGGACAATCGATGAAGTTTTTTATTAACTTTAATTCAAATACCATGAGACCGGCATTACGCCTGGTCTCCAGGCTTTGATAATTTGTCTCCTTTAGCAGTTCCACGTGATGCATGAATTTCGGATATATTCCGTGTGATCGCATGTAAACATACCTTAGGATTTTTTTTTGAATTTGTTCAATCATATTTATGTATTTAACTTGATAAGGTATCCAGACAGTACTGGCGTACTCCAGCTTGCTTCTGACCACTCCGTTGAACATGGCGGTCATTGCTTCTATATTATTGAATTGTTTGCAAGTTCTAATTACAAAACCAAGAATTTTGTAGCAAGCCGAAGTAAGCTGCACTATATGATTTGAAAATGTCAGCCTGGGATCAAAGATCACCTCAAGATCCTTGATGGTATTTACGCGTGTTAGTACTTCTCCATTCATTCTATACTGGTAGAATAACGGATTTTGTGAACGACTATAAGTCATAACGACGCATTTTTTTTGTATTAAAATTAAGTTTGTTATTTAACGACCATTTCATGATTGAATCTATGTCAGCCTGCAGTTTGGAATAATCGTCATCTGTTTCGATTTCCATCATCAGTTTCATGTCATCCGCGAATAGGATACATGTGCTATGACGTATGTAGTCCTGAATGTCATCTATCAGAATAAGGAATAACATGGGACCAAGATTCGATCCCTGAGGAATTCCTGACAGAGCTACGAACTCGTGGGAGTCGTATCCATTTACATTTACGTACTGGCTTCTATTTTTTAAATATGTTGCAAAAAATATCAGTAGGGGTTGATTAAAACCTATTTTGTGCATTTTTCTTAACAGAACATCGTGATCTACTCGGTCAAATGCCTTTGCGAAATCCGTGTAGATTACGTCCGTCTGATGCCTACAGTCCAGGCCTTTTGCTACCCGTCGAGAGAAAGAGAGTAAGTTGGTTACCGTTGATTTCCTCGGTAAGAAGCCATGTTGATTTTCTTTTAAGAAAGGCGCGATTTGCGGACTGAGTTTATCACAGATAATCATTTCAAAAATTTTTGGAATTGTTTGGAATTGTTTCAACTGGTCTATAATTTCTGACATCAGTCTTTTCATCAGCTTTATGTATAGGCGTGACTCTCGTTTGTTTCCAACACTGTGGAAACGTGGATGACATGATGCAGAGATTAAATATGTAAGCAAGGGACACACAGATATTTGGAGAGATTTTTTTAATTATTGAAGGAGGAATACTGTCCGGACCAGTAGCCTTTGTCAGGTCGGATATTCCGGATACAGGCTTCTATTTCCTGGATGCTGGTCAATCCGAGTGAGATATCTCCAACATTCCAGGGTGATGTTGTTGGGAAATCGGTTTAAAGTTTCGGGGTTACTTTACTATAATCGGAATGAAAATAGTCAGCAAATTTATTAGCAATTGTGTCAGGGTTAGTATAAGTTACGCCTTCCTCAGTCAAACATGTTGGTGAGGTTGGGTTAACTTTTTGTGACCTAATATAGTCCCAGAAAGACTTTACGTCATCTTTGATCCGATTCTGAACATTTTCCATATATTGTTTTTTAGCAAAATTAATTTCATATTTTAGCTCGGATCTACTCGCTGAAAATATTTGATAATCGGATTGCTTTTTGTGCAATAGATATCTTTTCCCGAGCGTTTACTTCTTTTCAATTTATCTATAATACTCTTATTGAACCATATCGGATATACATCGTTTGTGATGTTGGGTTTCTTAATGGGTATACATAATTCAAAAACACTGAACAAAACATTATATAAATACTTCACTGCTTCGTCTACTGATTTTATGGTGTACAAAAATGTCCAATCAAAGTGCGATAGAATATTATTGCACAGTTCTATGTTTGTTCGCTTATAATTAAATTTGTAGAAATTATAATTGAGGAGCGAAGGCGGGGGCTCGGGGGGGACGCGGCGAACGTTTTGGCGGGGTCGCCGTCTGCACCGAACCGCTCTTGAAAGTCGCGCGGAGATGTCCAGCGTCGGGTGATGCTGGTCTTCATTCACCAATGGTTCCTCGCTTCTCGTCACATCACACATATTAATGTTGCTGAGGATAAGATCAAGGATGTTGTCGCTACTGTTCTTCACTTTATTGTACTGGGTCAGTCCATTTGAGCTTGTAAAATATGAAAAATCAGTTAAGACCTCTTCGGGTTTATTATTTAAATTAAAATCACCCAAAATTAATATATTCTTATTTAATAATATATTGGCTTTATTATCTAAATGTTCATAGAAGATACGTCTATTTTCACTGTCATCTGTGCAATAGAAATATGCTACACAAATAAACACAGTAAAGTTATCTTTGGTTACTTTCACCCACAGGTGTGTCTGTTTCCAGCTCTTTTACTCTTATTGATTTAAGTGGTCTGCGTATTGTATATCATTGTCTTTAGATGTTTGTAAAGAAAGGAAAACAATAAATCATTATTATTATTATTATTATTATTTGCGGAACGTTCTAAAGTGGAAGATACTCTTAGTATCGAACTGGTATAAGACCACCATTCAGAATTGAAACGTTGCTTGAAATGGCTTTAGCCGTGTTTGGTGACCAGATCTAAATAGCCAGGTACTTCCCCACCTTCCTCCTCCCCATCTCCTTCCCTTCCCCACTTGCACAGAAAAGTAAAGTTCGCTAAAGCTAGGTAAAGGTTTGCAGCGCAATCCATTGTGGAACTTTTCTGCGGAGTGTTCTAACCGAGCCTTGTATCAAATTTATATTCAAAATTACAAAGATGCTCTAGACAATCAGGAGTGTGCCTTGTGCGCTTTAATGCTTTAATAAATTACATAGATAATTGTTTATTTTGCTTTCGGTATATTCTGTAAGCCTTTCATTTTAATCATTTCATGTTGCTTATCAATATTTATATAACACTTAATTTGTCAACGCAGTCCTTTGAAAAATTTACCTCTGGGTGCACCTCTCTGCCGCGAAGGTCGTCGTAGTTGTGTTTTATTGGACGTGACTGTATTTACGTGAAGAGCGATGAAGGGCTTCAAGAAGTTTGTTATTCCTTGTTTGTTTATCCAACAAGGGATATGAATTTGTAATAAAGCAGAAGCGTAAGCGTGGTGGAAGGTAGATCTACGTACATAGGTAGATCCATGCCACTGAACAATTTATAATCTCTAGAAGCGTTATCTGTTCCATTTAAAAAAAAGTCTCATGCCAATTTACATAACTTATTTCGACTCATAGAACTCGAGTCTAATGTTTGATTCCATTACGCTTGATACCTTAATAGTTTGTTCCCCGACAGTTGATCCCCATACAGTTCACCTCCCAATAGTTGATCCCTCTGTCCGTTGGTCCCTCGGAAGCTTGGAACCACAAAACGATTTTTTTTGTTTTTTCCATGTCGTCGTTTGTTATTCGGTGGCATATAAGGTATAATCCGTAACAGTTGACCCCCCTCCCCCCTAAGTATAAAAAAAAATGGGGACGCTAGAAAAAAAAAACGAGTGCGCTTTAGACCACACGACTGAAGTAAAACTTCACTAACTTATAAAAGAAGAGAGAAAGGAAATGCTTGCTCCTACAGTGGGATAAAGTTAATAGGCCTGAACTATGTCTTAGATATACGAAACGTAACTGGCTATGAGAGAAATAGAGAAAGTGTGCTCGCACCTCTCTCTCTTGCCCCTACAGTAATATACGAAACGTAACTCTCTCTCTTTCTATCTTCACTAACTTATATCTCCCTCTCAACTTCGGTTCGCCTCACCCGATCACACTTTTCGAAACGCTCTCATCACGCATTCACCATTTTACTTCCCAAGTCAAGCGTGCGTAAAGAAGTTTAACTTCAAAAATTCTCTAAGTGGGCGGTGGGCAAAATAAGGTTGAGAATCTATGCTCACCAGGGAGGAAGTACAACAGAAAACTGAAATAACCCTTTAGGTTATCAAGTCTATATGTAGAATGTAGATAGATAAACACAGCATCCCCAAAGATGATATAGGCCATCAGAAAAATTATCTTCCTCAAGGCCTCCTGTGTAGAATTAATGTCAATGAACATAAGTGTCCTAGGAGTCAAGTGTCCGAAAGATCAAGTGTTCGAGGGATCAACTCTCCCGGGGAACAACTTTCTGGGGATGAACTGCCCGGGGGTTCATCTATCGGCGGATCAACTATCGGAATATAAATAGTCGGGACATGGATCACCGCTGATTTTTATCAAAGATAAAGGGTAAAAGGCTTACTTCGGGTACGCGTACTCACATCTAACATAATTCCTTCGCCTTATCTCGTCAGTGGTCTACGCAATAAGGCGAAGGCTTGAAACTTGTGGCTTTATTCCTCGGAGGATACACTCGAGTTCTGCCAAGAATTACCTCAATTCAAGCAGCATGTATTCTCGTTATACGTTAGTAATAAATGTAGAAAACCTGAAAACGAATCACATAATAAAGTAATAAAAGCGCACGAGATAATATTTACCTAATTATTGTTAGCACAGCGGTATTTCCTTCAATAATAAAAGGAAAAAAACGCTTGGACTTGAAATAAGAATATGGTTGACTTCTACCTGATTGTTATGTATCCAGTTCTTACCTTTCCCTAAACATCACTACTAGTTGCGTAGAATAAATCAGAACACAGTAAATGCCATGTGGACTTGTTTCGTGATACAAATATTTGGCCAAAAATTATCGATACAAAACTGTGTTTACGGAATTCAAATTGGATGGAGATCTGCAAAGTAATGCGGTGTAAGAGAGACAGAGTGCGTGCGAAACGGAAAATTTGTTTCCATTCAAATAAGTATGAAATGCACAATCCTAGTTTTCTTTGTTCTTCTAGTTAAGATTATGTAAGTTCGAGAAATTGGACTGTCATGGAAGCAGTTTGTTAGTATTGTTGTTGCATATAACATCGTATTGTTACAGTGATATTTTCCTCCTATCCTTGTATTCTATTCTATTTCTACTATCTGCTATTTCCATCAAGCTTCAAAAATATTTTTTTTATTATATCAACTACTTTCCCAAGCTTATCCCATAATCCGCGCCACAAACTTTTGGACATACCAGACCTTTTATACATTCACATTTTGAGAGGTGGAAATGGCTACCGCTGCACCATGAACCATATATTGGATAACAAACACATCTACCGTAGGTCACCCCAGGTTACTTAGCAGGGGTGCTCGGGTTCATGAGATGAGGTTACACCACCTTCTACGTGGTGGACCGGATCAAGAGAGACTGGCTGAGGCAGGCCTTTTGACCTCTCCAGCCAGACTCTCTCAACCAATCACCTTACATCGAAGTTGAAGGGATGGATTCATACGTCTGTCACTCCTGGACACACTGACCCCCAGATTCCTATACACCCTTCAAATCTGTTTCCTTCCCAAAACTTTCTCTCCTTCCTTTTCTTAAAAAGTCCCTCCACACAGAATCCCCTAAGATGACGTAGGCCCTCAGGAAAATTATTTTCCTCGAGACCTCCTGTGTGAAGTTAATTTAAAGGAAATACATGTTAAGAGCTAGGCATTTACAATACGTTTTCAAATATCTGCCTACAACTGTCTTTAAGGTACTTTGGACACGTTGCTCACCAAATTGAGGACTAAAACTTTGAGAAACTCATAGTAACTTGCAAAGTAAAAAGTAGAAGAAGCATAGGAAGGTCACCAATGCGGTGGACTGACCAGCAATCCTGGTACATTGGTTTCCGCTGCTCTTGCTCTACGCAGAAGTGGAGAATCCTTGTCCACCTTAGAAATTGGATGAGGGGTCACGATGCTCAGCAATAAGGAACCAATGTAAGAAGAAGTTTACCTAAATTTGTTATATAAATATGTACGCATATATATACGAAGAAGCAGCTGCAATTTATAAAGGAGGCTATTGCGTTGTAAAAATACCAGTCCGTTTTGTTTTTTGTTCCGGGAAAACTGAAAAAAATGGGCACGGAATGCTAATTTGTAGGTATCGGAAACTGTGCGAAATAAGTTCTGTAATTTACTGTAAACGATTTTTTAAGTTTTCGTATAAGTTTATTACAAAATTTTCGAGAATTACTGTCCAGAAAAATATAAATTAATGGTTTTGATCTCGTCAAAACAAAACAAAAACTAACAAAAAATTTACATTATTTGATTAGTTTCCCAGAAATTTATAGCGATATAACCGCCAGATCCGGAATGAGGGTCGTGGGATATTTAAAGGGCGTTAAATACTTGTCAATAAAGTAAAACAAGATATATTTTTGAAGGGAGACTCGATGAAACGGAAACTACACTAAAAAGAGACAAACATGTACATCTTTTAGCAATGTGAGTTATGTTTAGATATTTTATCCAGAGGGTTTGACGGTTTACAGGCCTTGCCACGTATGTAAACTGGATTCGTGTGTTGTGGAGGTTTTCAATAATGAATCTTGATTAACGCGAGTCAAATATATTTACATTGAAACTTTATGTTACAATAAGTTAGCCCAGATTTAACAATTATCTCGATTAGAGGAAAAGCAGGCGGACGGAACGAACGTTTAAACCGGAATAAGTATGCATCGTTTTGGACTAGACCGGAGAGCGGTGCTCGGTGATACCTGCTGTAAAATCGAATTTGAATAATCTTTTTAATGTTGTTCGTTGCTCGGCTACAATCTATAGGATTAAGCCTGCGAGAGATGGAATAGAATGAAATCTTACTGCATTGGCCGCTTTGATTATGAGCTCACTTTTCAAGGCCCATAATTGGTTGAGATAGTGTGATAAAGGTTTCACTTCTACGCGCGTATAAACTGAACTCGTTTTTTTTTTAAATCTGTAATTGTAAAGCATAACATTATTCTACCGGCATTTCAAAGAAAGGTGTCCCGAGGAACTATAAAGCGTCATTGATTCCTTCGGCACCGGTGCATAGTCGGGAATACGCCAAACGCGCGCCCTACATTTTAACACGGTTGACATTCTCACATGATAAAGGGTCGTTTCTACGACTCATTCTTGAGTTGAGTTCTCCAAATTATTGCGGTGGTGCTTTATCGTTATCGAATGGCTAACTATACAGGGTGTCCGGGGGTAAGGTGCATTAACTTCGGGAGGTGATTCTACACGATATTATAAGTAAAAAAGAAAAATAACTTTTTTCGAAATTCCGACTTTTAGGGGTAGTTTTGTGGTAAAAAGATAAAATTAGACCGGTGTGTGCGGCCAGTGTATTATTTTCCGTTGTTACGATATGGGCTAGTCACAACCATGCAATGTTGTCATAGTCGCGCCCGGCAGGCTCTCAGAAAGTGAGATCGTATTGCACACTAAGGATTTTTAGTAGGTACGTCTGTTTGTATGAGAAAAAAAAATTTGGAATTTCGGAAAAAAGTTGTTACTCTTTTTTACTCCTACCATCATGTAGAATCACCCCCCCGAAGTTAATGCACTTTACCCCCGGACACCCTGTATATACTTCAACATTCCTCGTCCCAACTTTGGTATCGGCCTGCATACATTGGGTGAGTGTATCTAATGTATATTTTAGTTTCCTTGAAAACCATAATATATGCTTCTCTAAAATTTACCATCGCTTCATTTGCTGAAAAGCTGAAGATACGTCAGCAATTTAACATTCACCTTATCAATGATAACTTCCTTAGAAAATAGAAACACGTGAAATAAATACCTGGGAGTGAATAATAACCCAGCGTTCTATTCCGTGGCCAGAAAACAGGTGAATAAAATACCTCGCCTTACCTGTAAATAGTAGCGGATTTCTTGGCAAAAATATTCCCCGAACTATTTCAGCCAAAAACAACGCCTCGGTAAGGCGCCCGGCCATGCATCAACAATTCAGAACAATTCCTCTACGTCGGGTCTGCCATTTGGGTCAGATTTCAGAGTGGATTTATTACAGCCTGCTTTCTGTAAACACTGAATTCGCTCACCGTGGTGTAGACGGCGTTATTAGGGGTAGTTAAACATAACCACAATATTTAGGTTAAAGTTGATTAACTAACTGTCACTCAATTCTCTGCAGGGGTAGGCATTGACGTAGATGATGCGATGATGTCATATTCAACACTTCAATCATGGCAAATGTCCTTCATAGTACGTGTTGTCTCTACGTTTGACGTGGTATCAGATTCACTTCATAGCATGTCATTCTGGGTCATCCCCCAGCTTTCATTTTTCGCCGTTTTATCTACACTCTTATTAGTTTTTGAAGTAAAACTTCTTTACGCACTCTTGACATGGGGAGTAAGCTGGCGAATGCGTGACGAGAGATAATTTCAATTTTCTCAGATTAGATTACGTTCTTTCCAGATATATACTTTCATAAAAATATATTATTTCACACCTTTCACGTTACACCGTTTTTTTCTAATATTATTTATTATTTCATCAATTACGTATTTACATGTATTAAATTACCTACAAGTTATTTGAATAACTTACAAGTTATTTAAATTACTAACTTGTTATTAAATTATTCATCGGCAATGCAATTTCGTATGTCCGTTTGTCTTCGGGAATTAACAAAATTATATTTCACTTGAAAATACGGTGGATGTATTAGTTTATATTTAACATACATTAAATGTACCTTTACATATTTCTGTAATTCTTCTGTACAAACTCTGGAAGTAGGCCAAAGAATTTATAAGTACATTGGCTTTGTCAAAGTTATTGAAATATAAGGAGATGTGTTATCCGCCGTTTTTACTAGGGTGAGACTGCGCTTCCGGTTGTCGCCGGTATTGTTTACCAATTAACGAATAAACTAAATGAACGAATAAAATAAACGAACGCTAAACTAAATGAACGAATTCTTTCCGTATTCAAACTATATTGTTAACCAATAATAATGCACACCTTCAAAAAATCAATAAAATGAACAAATTCTATTTGTATGCAAACTACGCTCATTAGGCCGTAGTTTGGCGACAGTCGCGCGGACATCATAGCATATCTCTTTTGTATTTGAATATATTTGGGCTTTGTAGAGATCGTGGCTTTGTCACTTTAATCACCATCCACATGTTGGCACATGTCCTACAACTAGTGCGGTACTGTGCTCTTCATAGAACCTCCAAAATAGAAATACCACAGGTGGTCGTCTGTGTGACGTCCTTTCCTTCGCTCCGCTTTTCACCATGATTTTCTCCAGGAAGCTGAGTCTCTCAGGGAAATTTGATCGACGGACTGGATTACATGTTCCAGGTTCCAGGCACTGCAGAGATACGCTTTTCGATGCACTTCTCATTTGTGAAAGGCTTTGCGTTTACCACACACGACCAAACTTTTGTTCCAAATATGACCAATTGTACATATATAATCAATATGCAATCGTTCCAAAACGTTAGTGACTCTTAATTCCAGGCTATGAAATGGGTAACTTAATTCATGCACATTCATAATATATCCTATTTTTTTGTCCACAGTCAATCGGTTTTATTTCAAGTGATATCATTTTTATGGTTCTACAGAACCAAACACAGATGTGGTCGAAAGCCTTATAATGGGTTTGATGCTCGACTAGCAATAATGCTGATTTAATTCGACCTTACCAACGGACACCGGCTTACTGTTCAGTAGGGAAGAAATGGAGTTCTTTGGTTAATCTGAAGTTTTTTTAATACTTCGCGTATTACAAGTTCTGACTGCGAGTAGTCGACTTAACTAGATTAGCTGAATTAGATCTGATCTACGCCGCGTTTACGTGAGCTCCTTCACCTTCGGCGCTCTGGAGCACAACCACCTAACTACTCTAGCCGCCATCTTGCGGACTTTCGGGAAAGCTCTTAGCACTGCCCTCTATGTGCAAATCATGGAAGCTTTTACTAACTCATCTATCTAACATGCTTGCTGAAAGACAAGTATCGTAAGCTCTAAAGTTTAATTCTATTTCTGAAATAAATAATAATGCAATGGGTTTCGGTGTAAACCATGGGTAAACTTAAAATGATTCATAAAGTGCTCATTTATAGATAGGGCACATTTGATTATTTTTACACCTTTTCCAAGATATGCTTTAAAATATTATGATAAATAAAATTGTTTGTAATACTAAGATGTATAAAATTGTTTAAATTTGAATAAATAGTTTCGTCCCAACAAAAACTCATTTTTTTCAAGAAAGACATAAAAAAACAACATAGTATCGTTGATTCAATCCAATATTGTATTTGTGGTATAATTATTTTCATTATAAATTTATCTACATATTTATTTTATGTTTACCCTTAAGACAAAATTGCGTGGGTGCTACTCAATTCGTTTCGTAAAATGTTTCCGACTCCGTGCTTACTCGAAACAAAAGATTTGGGATAAATTATCTCGGACAAACGAGAATAAATTGGGTCTCGCCCACTAATTAAGCCAGTACATCTTCCGGGGGAAGAGGTGGAATATAAAATTTACGATCTAATGCTCAAGGAACAGCCTTCAGGCTTCACCCTGCGCTACATAGAGTCCATGCAGTCGGCTAGAACACTGAACGGAAAATTTGTAGAAAGATCTATATTTTGGTGAAAACTTGTCTCCAATAATAATAAGATCTTTCGATGGCTGACGCCAGACAGGCCGGTTATGTTCAAGGTTCCTAAAAAATGTATTTATTTTCTAAGAACGTTGGGTGAAGTTGATTTAAAAAAGTAATTCGGTATTTGAAAATGTATGAACTTTTTCTCCCAGTAAAGAAATTGGGCGTACTTACGATTTTGAAGAAAACTGGTTTCGCCAGTTTACATAAGACCTTTTGACCATTGATCCCAGAAAGGCCAACGAGAATGGTTCATGAAAGTTTTTGATCGATTTCACGGAACCCACTTTACCTACTAAATAAGGTTTTTATTTTATTTTTAATTTCTTAATATTGTTTATGGTTTTTCATGTGGTATTCCTCATCAAGACAAACCTGTATTTTTTCTTAACATAATAAAAATAAGATAAACATAAACATATAAAAATAGTAACACAAAATAAAATATTGAGAAAACAATATTGTTACCTTAATTTTTCTTACATATAATCTTACTTCATATTTATTATATGCCTATCAGCTGAAGGGAATTAATACATTATATTGGGTTTAACATGTAGGGTGATCATGTGTTGATATTTTATTTTAAATAATATATTACACGATTAGTTTGAATGGACAAAGATGAAAGGAGAGACAAAAATGTTATGAATTACATACAAATGTCCAACTGGTATTTCCCTTAAAAGAATACATAGTAGGCTGAACACAAAAAATCTTATTTAGGTTAGAATGTAAAATATTAGGGTAGGCTGAAAAGTGATGCATACATGCTTGTAAAACACGAACGTAAACAAATAGCAAGATCGGGCAAAAAGTATATTAAAGTACAATTCTTTAGCTTCAAAATCACATATTTATTTTTCAACATAGTCACCATTAAGGCTAACGCATTTTTCCCAACGTGTAACAAGTTTTTTCATTACGTAACTGAAAAGTTCTTCCGACATTTCTCGAATCCAGGACTTGACAGCTGCCTTCACCTCATCGTCTGAAGTATAATGATTATCCTTTAGGTGTCCCTTGAGTAGAGGAAAAATATAAAAATCGCAAGGTGAAATATCGGGGGAGTGAGAAGGGTATAGAATGGGTTCAAACGTCAGGTTTTGCAGAGGATCTAATCGATGTTGTTTGTTCTCGTCTGCGAAACGGCATGGTACCCATGGTGCACAGATTTTATAGTATCATAATTGTAAAATAATGAAGTCAACACGTTCTTTGGATATTCCAAAATGATTAGTGGTGCGCTTTTGAGTGATTCGCCGGTCATTTTGAATCAAATCAGTGACCAGTTTGGACTGTTTACCGTCTCGTCTGTGTCAATCATTGGACGTCCGCTGCGTGTTTCATCAACAATTAATAATTTTCCAGGCTCACCATCATGAAATTATACTACCCATCAATTTAAAGTAGACCTTTCAACAGCATCTATCACCATAAATATCCTTTAAAGTTTAAACGACGATGGATCTCAGTAGGATTCACTTTTTCAGCAGTTAAAAAATCGATAACAGCATTGCGTTTACATAACACTAAAACAAATCTCCATACTTCCGCCTCTCAAAATACACTGGAAGAATTCAGCGACCTCAAACTTGCGCATACGTATAGAGGAGGAACGTCACTTCCATATTCCACCTGCAGTGCTTCTGAGGGTTATTTTGCTCGCGCTGTGCAAGCATGTGTGCATTACTTTTCAGCCTACCCTCTTAATAAAGGTTAAAAATTGTTTCTAATTATTTGGGTTGCGTTTATTATTTTTTCATTAAAATTTTAAAGTTGAATACGGGTGCTGGAAGGGATGTATTATTGGCAGACCTTATTTCGGAACACAGACATATCCACAGCGCATTTCTATCAGTTTATCTTTCAGTCGCCAGAACGGTGCTAAACGCCTCCATTTGTTGCGCGATCGGAATGGGAAATAAACTTTTTGCGTCTTTGAAACCATTTGTAGTGATTGGTCGGGAGCAAACACTGGAAAACGAGTTACGATAAAAATAATTATGAAATTTAAGATTACACCTCAATACTAATGTCGTCCTCTCACGACCAAACTCACATGATTCAAAATTTTTGATAACTTCATTCCCCGGCGTTGCCTGGGCTGTACGCTGTACGAGTGTAAGCAGAGTTTTTCGAAATACCTTGTTGACCTTGAAGGGGACTACTAGGGCGTTATATGGAAACATATGATTTTCTCTTTCACAGCACACGTCAAGAATCTTTTTTTTTTAACAAAGCATACGTTTATTTAAAGCAGTGCGTTATTAAGTGGATTTTAGTAAGCAGTATGCAAGTACTTACATTAACATAATACAAAATCTTATGTTGACAGTGACCTTTCTTGTTTTAAAGGTCAAATGGGTAAAATTTTATCAATCTCAACCTAATGTAGACTTGTATAAAAAACAAAATCAGGTCGTCCGCCCGCCACGTGTCATAAAACATATCCTAAGGATTTTAACCAACGATTCCTGAGCATATTTAGATTACAAAAAGTAGATGTTTGTTTTGCAAGTTGTTTTTTTAAATTCTACCATCCGTGGAAGTAAAAAAATCTTCTACCGTGTAGAATCACCTCCTGAAATTAGCGGACTTTAATCCAGGATACCCTGTATTATTTGAATTTTACTAAACTGTCACTGTAGACGTTTATTTAGAGCTTTAAATACTGGATATAATAATATTATTTATGCTTACAACTTGTAACGCAGATGTATTGAACCATATTTCACATTCACAACGCTGAAGCAAAAGTTGAATATCCAAGTTTTTTTTTCATTAACTCCACACAGTTCCCCGCCTTCCTCTTCTACGTCTTCTTCCCCTCACCTCTACCTTCAGCCTAACAACATACCCCAATTGGGAATGCCAAAGTCTCATTGGCTCCAGACGAAAGCAGCTGGGACTCTTGTGAGGTATTCACTTTTTTTTTAAACACAAGAGGACCTGAGGAAAATAATTTTCGAGGCCTATGTCATCTTTGAAGATACTGTATGGAGGGTCTTTTTGAGGAGAAGGAGTAAATATGGGTCTTAAAGAGACCCATGTTGTAGAAGGGAGGAAACACAGAGGCAAATAAATCGTTCCACAGCCGAGCAGTTGACGAGTTGTAAAAACGAACCGTTCTCATGTGACAAAGGTCAAACGTTTCAATAAAACTTGTTCCCTCGGAGTATCTTCCTTTGAAATTTGGCAGCATTCCCACACGACGCGTCTACTCTGTAGATTGCAAATCATTTGTTAAGATAGGAGAAACTATAAAACGGACCGCCCATTTTTGCACAGAGTCGAGGTTTTTTTCACGCATTTTTGGACTCCAGACCAGAGGTGGCTACCAAATTCAACCGTGGGGCGCACTTGCGATTTGTACAAGTTTAACAGTTATGTACCTACTATTAAAGTATCTGCGGGCTTTGTTCATTACGTACAGTTTTTGCAAGGCTAACTTAACTCTGGCTGCGATGGAGTCCCCGTACCTGAGCTGGTCACTTAGAGTTACACCAAGCATCAATGGAGGGCCTGTTCGGAAGAGACTAGATTTTTATTTCGATTACTTTTAGACGTAATAAGACATGATTGGTTATTCTTACCCCAAGAAAAACACTCTCGAGGTAACCATCCGTTTTTTTGCCCTCCGAGCTTTTGGAGTTTGTGTGACCTTATGCTTGCAATATATTCCGAGACGTTTGTCTTATTGAGGTGTGACTAGGGAATGCAAATCTCGCGAGATTGGGGCTCAAGCGAGATCTCGCGAATTTATGAATAACAATATTGCGAGATCTCGCCAATTTCGAGATCTCGCGAGATTGGCAGTTTTGTGTGTTTTTTTGCAATTAATCACAATATTGAAATTAGGAAAAAAACATTTATTTTCACGAATTTTTCAGTAGACTATTATGGTTTTTCGAATTTGTCTATATTTTTTTAGTAAACTTCTAAGTAGTAAACTTTGACGTACGTATCTATCAAATTAAAAATGAAAGAAACAACCAGTCTTCTCTTCTAATATCAAACAAAAATCTTTTAGTAATAAAACAGTTCTAAACGAGAAGTAAAAAAAAATGAAACTTATTATCTAAGTTGAGTTGACTATTAAACTGAGATATTATTATCAATTTAATAAAACTATATCTACTCAGTAGATCCATTAGATATTACAGATTAATTAATAAAATATACCGACTAGTCAGACTATTATAAATTACAGATGAATTAACAAAATATAACAATCAAATGAAAGATTAACGCCTCACGCCTCACGCACACCAAACGAAACCGACAGATCGCAACTCCGTCCTTGTCCAGTCCGCGGCGTCCGCGCTTCGAATAAGACGTTTTTATGCTCGAGTGCAATCTCGTTAAACTCGCGAGATCTCGTCCTTTTTTCGTCCGAGATCAATCTCGCTAAAAAAGGCTGAGAACGAGATTGCATTCCCTATGTGTGACACGTAAATTTTTATTTAAGATTCACTCGTTCGCAATTCGCAAGTTTGCCTTAAACTTCAAAATAATGCACAACATTGATGGTTTGAGTATTGCGGCTCAATGAGGACAAGGAAACATTATTCTTGGAGAGAAAGGTGGGTTGTCATCAATGCAAGGAAATAGATACCGGAAAACAACAGTAACACAGTAAATTTCTACGCATTTCTGTGTGGCACCGAATCAAAGTCAAAATGTATTCAAACATCATTATCCGTTATGCGTTGAAGGCTCTCTTCCATATTCTTTTTTATCATTGCTTTGAGTGAGGTTATACAAAATACCCGAGAACATCCCATTCAATATTAGTGAATATATTAAGCAGTCACCAACAGCAACACTAAATACAGGCAATATTCATGTCACAGCGAACAATTTCAGTATTCAGGCCTTCGGGGGGACGTTCCCTGAACGCTTTCTGCATATTTAGGCAGGTGAACTATTCAGTCAGTTGCAGCCACCGCACATTTGTCCCTGTCGTGTCGGTATGAAATTAGGAGAGAGTCGTTCCGGCCGTAACGAATCTAATGAATCTGATTCCGAAAGCTTTTGACTCACTCTGAGTTCGCCAATTGTAATGGAAAGAATCCGGATTCACTCTCACTGATTCCGAACTTACGAATTTAAATCGCCGATCAACAATGGTAGCAATATATAGCGGGTGAAGTGGATTTTGTCCTTAACGCCAAAAAATTTATATGATTTTTTTAAATAACGTTGAATTCCTCTTTCGGTTTTTTTTTGTAAAATCAATAACGGTATTTAATTTATTTTTAAATCAGGAAAAAATCATCTTTAAATGCACGCCGTAAAAGGTGCACTTATTTTCCTAGAAATATTTTGACGACATAGACCGAAAGATAAAATAACGGAAAAAACGACACTTTTAACTCGTTTTTGGATTTATTATCCTTTACAACATTTCAAATTTCTGCTATCGATATTAGTTTATCATTATTATTTTTTAACTCCCGCATTATAATATATATCATACCCCTTACTATCTTGAACAATATTTATTTGTAGGTAAATAATAAATCACTGTTTAAATGTTTGATGATTTGCAGTTTGCACTCATTGCTCGGCATGACACCGATCTGTGAATTGGTTACGATTCCGTGTCTTAGGTAAGTAAATTTGATATTTACTCTTGTAGTCCCTACTATTAACTTAATAATTGATAAACTTAATAATAAAATCCTTATGATTAAATTAATCCCTATGATTGTAATTTCTGTCGGTCCCCCTTTGGCTCCCTATCTCAACGAGGACGGCGGAACCCACATAACGCTTTTGTTACAGGGAATTCGGCAGTCCGTTAAAAAGAACGAGTCCGAGTTCAGTTGTCTGATCTCGGAATCGGATTTGAGTTCGTAATATAAATGGAACTACACACCTCCATACGAAATGACATAAGTACCTGCCTGCCCGACTCACTGCCGTAGTGACATCTTGCGGTCAAGCGTGCAAAATTTCACAAGCTCCAAACTAAACACCAAGTCAGTGTTACAGGCCACCAGGTGTATGCTATAACAATGTAAGTCAGGAATCGCCATTATTTAATTTTTTGGGGAAATAAATAATATTTGATGCAAGAAGAAGAAAAAAAAACAGTTGTAAAAGCTATTTGAAAAAGACGATAGCTTAGTAAGTGTTGGGGTTTAACGAGGTTCCCGCAAAGCAGAAGAAACTGAAGACAATCAGGGATGCCGACTTTCCCTGATTTTCTTCCTTCGCTTGTCTAATTCTGCTGGTTCTCACATTCACCATTGAACTTGCGAGCTCACGATGGACATTTATATATTTCGACGCGGTCGAACAAAGACCCTGTATTCGATACTAATGAAATGTGTTGACAGGATGGTATACAATTTTCAACAAAATAATATGTTAAATATTCTGGCAATATTTCTGGATTTAGCTAAGGCATTTGACACAGTCTCTCGTCCAATCCTCCTAGCTAAGCTACAGAAAATCCGAATAAAAAATAAGGCGTTTGAATGGTTCAAATCTTACATAACAGACAGAAAGCAATGTATTAAGTTACCATCACACAAATCGTCTCAACCTATCAGAATCAATGTTGGTGTACCACAGGGCAGTGTACTCGGTCCAATACTTTTCTCATATACATTAATGATTTATGTAGATTAGAAATTGATGGTAACATAATCACTTTTGCCGATGATACTGCCCTAGTAATAAAAAGTAAAACATGGGTAGAAACTTTTCATAAAACAGAACTAATTTTGCAAAATGTTAAACAATGGCTGGATGATAATTTACTAACGCTAAATATAACTAAAACAAAATACCTAACATTCAGTACAAACAATCCAAGTCAACCCTCAAGTAATCATGTACTTAAAAAATACATTCTTGTAGTGATATATCCAGCTGTCTATGCAATCCATTAGAAAGAGTAGTTTCCATTAGATAATAATTAATAATAAACTTCGATGGGAAGATCATGTAATTAATGTCATAAGCCGTATACGGAAACTGGCATATATCTTTAGATCATTGCGCAATATACTTAAAAAAATACACTGAGAACAGTATATTTTTCCCGGTGTCAATCAATTTTATCGTACGGTATAATTGTCTGGGGAGGATTGTATTAGATCCATTAATAAAAGCCCAAAAATTGATAATACGCACTATTTATAAAGTACATTATATACACCCCACGAAAGACCTTTTTAAAGACTTCAAAGTTCTTAATATAAAATCCATTAATGTAAAAAATATTACCTCTTATTTTAAATTCAAATTTACAAAAAAATATATTATAAATTCAAAATACAACACAAGATATTCAAACCAATCGAATTATATTATTCCAAAAACAAAAACTTCATTGGCACAATCACAGTTTAACTTTCTTGCACCTAAAATTTTTAATAACTTATCAATTGAAATAAAGTCTAAAGCCAAATATCTCACTTTCAGAAAGGCGCTTAATGACTTTCTGATGAGTGACTATGATAGTGTTTACAACTTATTTCATATACTCAGATAAAGATATAAATTTTCAACATCATTACATACTAGTACCATATGTTTAAAGGTTTATTTTATTTACATGTTTGTTTTACGCACTTCTTTTTCTCTTTTCTATTTTTTATTATAACTTTACCAATTTAACCATTTGTGTACACTAGACTACACTCAAAGTTACTATCCTTAATTAATCACCATGAAACAGGCATTCGCCTAGTATGGCGATTTAATAAATCTTTTCTATAGAAATGTCAAATGTATGTAACATGTTATAAATAAATAAATAAAATAAATAAATGATATTGTCTAGCCGGCATAAGGTGGGTAGAATAAAAAGGTAATTTGTGGGTAGGAATGATAAGTTGGGAAAAAGTTACAAGGATGAAGGCTAGGTATCAACAGTAAGACATCTACAGGTACCCAAAAGAAACCGAACTGATGTTGCGGTGGGCCGAGTTTAGGTAGTACCACATTCTGCCGCTAGGGGGCGTATAGAGCCACTATTCCCGAGTCAGTAAGCCAAAAGTTATCGCCAAAGAAGGTTCCGTTAGGTTTGTGTGATTTTTTTAGTGACAGTTGTTTTGTGTGCTTGTCGTTTTTGCAATGCCTGATTCTGCAATGCTTGAAGTTTTGTTTCTTGCTCTGAAAAACTGGCACAGAAACTCTTGAAATGTAAAAAAAAATGTTAAAATGATAAAAAATTTGGATCATTTCGGAATTCTTCTTTCAAACCAAAGCATGCTTTCACGCGACCTTGTTTTTGTTAGTAGTGGTCAAACGTTGACTACAATAATCGACCACCATAAAACGAGCATCAGCCTAGCATGGTGGTCGAAAAATCTACTAATAATGTAACCATATTATTATGTATGCAATGAATAAAGAAAAAAATATATATATCCCTAAATATTCGCAAATATCCATAAATATCCTCGAACATCCTCAAGTATCCACACACTCAAAAATATGTATATAGACACATTTTCAGCGTGTTTCACCGTGATTAAGCGTAGCCATATTTGCCCTTAAGTACCTGTCACCTCGTTTTACCATTTTTCTATGTTACCGTATTTTACCAGGTTTTATACGAGTTCCAGCGAGAGATCGTACGTGATCATTCATTCTGGTATCTTATGTATGTCTCTTTCATGTTGATACAATTTACGGGAAGGACGAGGACGACCGGCGATGACGTGCAAATGGAAATGACCTCTCGTTGGGACTGGTTTGCCGTATTTTACTACGTTTAATCATATATAACCATTTCTACAGTGTTTTGCGTCCGGAGAAAAAAAAAACAATTTGGACAAAAAAGAATCCATCGACAATTTTTTTTTAAATTTTTCTCATTTTTAAAATTATTTTCTTTTAATTTTGATAAAATCGTTGCACAATTAGTTAATATTGATGGAATTTAACATTTTTGGCGCTGGATTACAAATATTTGTGGTTAAGGTCCTCGAGTCGATAGGAAAAAGCTTTGGAAGGTGTTGTCCAAGTATGGAGTGAATACAAATCTCATACAGGCAATTGCGTCTCTGTACGAGAGAAGCGTTTCATGTATTAGGGTGAACGGTGGTTTTACGGGGTGGTTTGACATCACAAAAGGTGTTAAGCAAGGCTGTGTAATGTCACCATGGTTTTTCAATCTGTACATGGATAATTGTATGCAAGAATTGAAAGAAGTGGGATTGGGCGCGAAATTGAGTAATCTGAAAGTATGTTGCCTGTTGTATGCTGATGATGCGGTGCTGATTTCTAACACTATGAAATATCTACAGTCTCTCGTATCTAGGATGAACGAAGGATGTATGAAGAATGAGTTAATGATGAATGTAAGTAAGTCTAAAGTCATGGTGTTTGAAAGAGAGAGTACGAAAACAGTATGCAATATAGTTGTGAATGATGAATACTTAGAGCAGGTGGATGAGTTTGTGTATCTGGGTAGTATGTTTACGAGAGATGGGAAGGCTGATAGGGATATTGAAAGAAGGATGAATGCTGGTAACTCCATTAATGGAGGACTGAATGCCGTTGGCGCTAATAAAAAACTGTCAAAAGAAGCGAAACTAGCAGTCCACAAAGGAGTCCTGGTACCTACCCTGATGTATGGCAGTGAGGCATGGAACTGGCAAAGGAAGGATGAAAGTAAACTGAATGCTGTTGAAATGAGATCCCTGAGGCGTATGTATGGTAAAACAATGTACGATCGTGTGAGAAATGTGAATATCCGCAAAGAATGCAAGGCTGATGTATGCATAATGAGTAAGATTAAGAAAGGGACCCTCAGATGGTTTGGGCATGTAGAGCGAATGAACGAAGAAAGCAGTGTAAAAAGAATATACGACGCAAATGTGAATGGTAAAAGAAGTCGTGGACGTCCGAGGAAGACATGGCACGATCAAGTGAATCAGATACTTGAGTCGGGCCATGTCAAAAGTCAGAATAATAGAAGAGAATGTATGAGACGATGTATGAATGTGAGTGAGGCAAAGAGTGTGTGCCAAGACCGAGTTGTTTGGCGGTCCGTCCTCTCTGCCTACCCCTGCGGGGAAACGGCGTGATGGTTAGTTAGTTAGTTAGTTAGGTCCTGGGTTCAATTCCTAAATGTGACCGTTTCCTTTTCTGACTTTCTGTTACAAATTTTCGATTAAAAGTTCCTAATATTATATTCAGTTAAAACATATTTTGAATTTCTCATCTGAGTTTTGTCTTTTTTATCACCCTAATATTTTATCAGCAATTAAAAAACATCTTTATTTATTATGTGTGTCCTAAACTATCTCTTGTTGTGCACATTTTTACAAGATTCTTCGCCTTACCTAATACTTGTCATTTGTCTAAAGTCTAAATGTTCACATGCCCACAATTTTAAGTTGATTTTTTTTCCTACCATTAGCAGGTTAATCCAATTATTGGTCTCGCGAGTCGTAGGTTTCCTTCTCCTGATTTAGAGCTTTAGAAGAGAAATGGGGATAAAATTACTAAAAAACATATTAATTGTTAATTTCTATTTATCATTGACAATATTTTCATTAACATCATTCCAATGCATTCTCTTTAGTCGTATATACCAATAAGTCCACTTGTTTGTACTGCGCTTCTTCCTCTTTTGGTGCCCTGACCTGCTGCTTGATGTTCTCGGGGAGGAACTTTTTCACCACAGGGCTAAAGTACTCCAACTTTGTCTGAGAGGTTCCGGGGGGACTTGTTAGATAGCTTACTGGGAGTCCCACAAGGAACACCGTAAGGGTACCCATTAAGGAGTACCACATGAAAGATATTCGGTGGAGGAAGTACACTTCGGGTGGTGTTGTGTCTTCAAGTCTGTAATTCAATTAAATTTGTTTTAATGATTCTTGACAAGTTTTAGAAAATAGCCTTCCCTTTCGAAAAACTTCTAAGAATTTAAATGTATCTAAAGCCATATACTGTTAAAATGAATAGATAGTCCAACAAAAAAGCATCTCAATCTTAATTTAAACCCTTTAATAATATTTCGGACCTTTGTATTTATGTCCAATTCAGGGGAATAAACTGTTCAACTCTTGCTTAATACTTGCTTGCCCTCGTCTACTTCACACAACTCAAGCATGGCGGTATAAAGAGAGCTATTCCAATGAAAACTCAAATGCAAACATTTGTTATGTTTTTTTTGTTGTTTTATTGATTAGTACCTATGGGATATAAGTAATAAAATGTCACACAAAAGCTTGCACAAAAAAACTTATATTCTAAAAGTAGCAGATCAACTACGGATTGCATTGTTTGGCCAAAATATATCTAGAACTTTTGCAGAAGTTTTCATTAGGAGGGGCAATAATAATTATGCTTTTGCTGAAGGATGCAATATATTGTTTGTTCGTCTCCAGTTCTCCGTACGTTTACTTGATTTTGCTACAACGAGAGCACAAGCAAAATTTCTGATGCATTACTTCCATCATTCCACAATATGAGCAACCTTCAATACTCTTCGGTTCCTATCGGAATTCTGAGTTTAATCAAATACGGCAAGTGGAGTTGAATACCCGCTGTTTAACTGCATTTCTCAAACCCCGCCATTAAACAAGATGAAAGTCGTAAATCAAAAAAAAAAAAAAAAAAAAAAAAAAAAAAACCTTTAAAATTATTTCATATATTCACAAAATTTTCAAAATTCATATTTTTTGTTATGGGTTTCAAACTGAAGAATTGTTTGGGAATATTCTTGTCCTTTTACTACATTCCTAGACACCCTTTATTTCTTCTACCTACATAGTGAAATTGCAAACCAGTGCAGTGAAAACCTTCAACATCCAAGCAGTGTTTTCCATGATTAAGTTTCTATGTTGTATTCTCAAATTTGAACGATAAATTACTAACGAGTTACTAAAATCTTCAAAATTATACTGTTAGTTTAATTCGTACAAGTATTACAATATGTGCACAGTTGGAAAGTTTTATGTAGAATGTGGAATTTATGTGGACATCATCATTGATGTGAGTTTATTCTTCCTTATTCCCTTCTTACAGAGAGAAACCTAACGTCAATCGATGGTCAACAATTGTGTCCAAAAACACTGGAAATGAGTTAATATACCTATTGTTTGTAATCTCGCTATCTATCTAGAGTTCTAGGGATAAACTTAGACTCTTCCCCGAATCGGCTCTGTCATGGAAAGATGAGTCCTGTAACAATTCGTTTTGTGGTCTCCTGTAAAAAAGATAAAATGGACCTTTGACCTCTCGGGTGCAAATTTTTATATAACCTGAAATAATAACTATTTTACCTGTTACATTGTCACCATTTCTTTTCGGGCAATGAAAAATCAACATTCGAATATTATAATTTAAAAATACATAATTTTGTTACGTTATAGAATTGTCGGAATAATCCGTATTTGCAGTTTTAAATGTGTGATTAAATCCGTAATAATCAGTGTTAGAAGTTTTTATTGTGCGAATATATCTTGTGCGGAGAAATTTGTGCGCAATATTCCTGTTCGGTGTAGTCGTGGTAGAAATAATCACACAAAACCTCCTCGCCGTAAAATATGGAGTTATAACCCGACAACACGGGGAACTTACTCGGACACCACGGCATTGCTGATACTGGTAATGTTTATGGAGGAGTCACACTGATCCATTGCAAAGGACTTCACTGGGTATTTAACGGCCCCACTGCTTATGGCCATCGAATTTCCATACAACATCCAGCTCATGAAAAGGACACTCGCGAATGCACCAGTTATTGTTCCCTGAAAGAATTTATAAAATTTATGGAAATTGCATTCGGAATGGGTTTTCAGTTCTTTGGTTCAGATAAAAGATACTGAATTTATGAAAATATGTACATAGGTATACATAGAAATATCAAAACATCATCCACCCATAATATTTACACGGAAGTTGCCTACAAAGTTACTTCATCTTACCATATCATCGTATCATCTTAAAACAAAAGCGTGAAAAGTAAGAGCAAGGAAATTAAAAAAATATCTATATAAAACTCTTTTACCAATATTAACCGAGTTCTGTATTGGAGCTGGTAAATATAATAAAATAGTAACTAGCTTTTTCTTATACAATAAATTTTTTTAATTTTATTTGAATGCACGTAGAGTTTTTTCATACAATTTTAGTACATTTTTTTTTTAAATTACACTGAAGATAAATAGTTAACCAAATACAGTTTACATTAAATATAAGAGTAAACAAAATATAGGAAACATAAATAGCTAAAATAAAAAGAAACCATCTTCCCGTATCCTCCAAATCAAAGATAATATTTACAAAACTTTTAAAATTGTTGTTCACAATATTTTATTAACTAGGTAGAAACAGTTCAAATTATTTTTAAATGCATCTATATTGTTCATTTAATTGTTCAAGTTTTTTAACCAAGATCAACGACATAAATTTATGTTCTCTAAAGAGATGAGGGATGAATTTTTTTTTTTATTCTGAAAAATTTGAATTTTGAAGAAGGATGACCTAACTACGGAGTTATTTTCACTTAAGCTTCTACCAAGGATATGTACAACAGTTTTATGATTTGGATTCAAAGTTTGTAATTGTTCTTAATATCAATCTTAATCTAAAAGCCTATAAAATTGTTGAATGTAGGCCATGAAATCTTGTTTCTCATCCATTATTTTGCAAAGATCTCGTATTTCTACATATATTTCGTTTATAGAATAGTCAAAATATAGAAATATTGTTTTCAGGAAAGGTTGAAGTTTTGGATTTTCCTATATGTTTATATATAAAAATCTCACGTCACGACGTTTTTTTGAGATAAACTCCGAAACTAATTAACCGATTTTGATGATATTTAGCTTACTGTGTGTAATTTGGTCCAAATTAAAAGGACGGACGTTTTCATCTCGATTATTTACCTCAATATTTATTATTGAGAATTAAATGTTCATTAAATGTTTGTTTTAGGACAACACTCTCTAATTATTTGTAAGTTCCATAAGTTTAAAAAAGATGGCGATGTGAGTTAATTTATCGACAGAACACTTGGTTATCTAGGTTAAGTAACCATCAAGTAGATGGCATTGATGAACTTAGCAGTGGTTTAAGCGGGTTATTTCCCTTTATAATTTCTTATCGTCGGTGAATAGCAATATATTGAAACCTTAGTAGATGACTTTATAAAAATGATATCGATTTTAAAAACAAGACATAAAACTGGACCAAGATGACTACCTTGCGGTACGCTATTAATGGCGGAAAATGGTTTAGATTTATAAAATTTTATTTTAACAAATAAAGATTTTCTGTCATGATGCAATGATGATATAATAACGATATTATAATGGTATAATGTTTAGTCAAAATAACATCTTTAAAACATAATCAGGTAGAAGAAAAAAATTTCATAGCAAAGCTGATAGTTCAGAAACGTACAAAATAATTTGCAAGGCAGATAGAAATATTTAATTAAATTATTAGATTCCTGGTCAAATAAAATTCTTCACGCAAAACTATCTCAATCAAACATATGTTGACAAACTTTCGTCAAACAAATGGTTGAGTATTGGAGAGTTGAGCGCAGAAATAGAAGGATTTATGCTTGCCATTCAAGATACAAAAATTATACGAAACATATCATCAAAGATACAAATCAAATTGTTGTATTATGTAGAATATGTTTGGCTTTTCCGAAAACTATAGAACATATTAATTATAATAATAATATATCTTTTTTAAACAAAATTTGCAAGATTTATAACTAAAAAAATGTATATATTCAGTGTTAATATTTATAATGGTTTATGTAAGTACAAAAGATTAAGAACAAAAAATAATATAAATATGAATAGTAGCTACCTGCTTGAAGAATAGAAAATAGTTATAAATTTAGGTTTATCGTAATCCGCCTCAATAGGCTAGCCTGTGTTGGGGCAGTAACTTTTAAGTGAATTTATATTTCTTATTAACATACCCACACTTATATTAAAATATAATCATACAATAGATTGGTTGCATTAACAATAAATAAATGAATAATAACATTGGTTTAATTTCGAATTTGGGTGAGCGCGCCGGTAAAGGCCCTATCATTATTTTTTATCCAAATTTTTATGTTAATTTTGAAATTTTTTTGTGAATCACATTTTTTTACTCTATATGGAAGAATGTTATAAAGTCTTGTTGCAAGGTATCTTAAGTTTCGTTGACCAAAAGTAATATGAGTTTTGGGAATTTGTAGTAAATCTCTGTTATTGTTTCGTGTACAGCGCGTATTTAATCTTTTTTCATAGTATTTATGTATATTTGTGTACAGATGATTAAGGATTTTTTTTGCGTATATCTGCCGAACGTCAAACACATTCATAATATTAAAGATAATGTTCGATTCTGTAATTAGAGGTAGTCTAAGGATTATTTTTGTAATAGTTTTCTGTGCCTTTATAATTGGGTCTAGTGCAGATGCAGTGCCACCTCCCCATGCTATGATGTCATACTCAATAATAGATTGACAGACTGCAAAATAAATCATTTTCAAGTGTTGTAAGTCGAGAAAGTTTCATATCGTTCTGAAAAAGTGCATTGTTTTTCTTATTTTGTTTGCAACTATTTGAGTTATATTATATCGGGATGTTCTTTATTAGCGCCATCTAAGTATAAATATAGGCATAATCAAGTTTTAAAAATAATTCACCAAGTTTGGTAATTAAACATAACTTAATTGACTGCCGTAATGTACCATATTATGAATATGAACCAAATTCATTATTAGAAAATGAATTTTATAAAATGTATTACAATAAAACTATTCTAACAGACAGAACAATTAGTCATAATAGACCCGATATAGTTTTACATGGCAAAATTTAAAAAATAACTTATATCATTGATGTCGCTATTCCAAAATCCTGTAATATTAAGAAAACTGTTTCTGAAAAAATAAGAAAATATATAGATTTGAGGAATGAGATTAAAAGAATTTGGCATTTTCAGAATTTAAAAATATTACCATTTGTTATTTCAGCTACTGGCATTATACCTAGCTCTCTCATTCAACATTTAGGCGTATTAGATTTGTCAAAGAATTTATATATAAAAATGCAAAAGTCAGCCATGATTCATGAAAAGTCTGTGTGGATTGACTAGATAAACATTTGTGGAAAAGTGTGTGAAAGGGTTTAGTTTTTCCTGTGGAGAAGATTTAACCCGGACATAAAATCTGGAGCACAGCACTGTATAATAATTATGTAACAATGAAATAATGACGATTTGATAATTATTTTGATTGAAATATTCTTTACCGTAATAATTAAACAAACATAATATACCAATAGATTTTAATGTTTGTTTTCACGCTAATAACGCATTATCTATGCACTGGAAAGAGGTACAGGGTTGAAGTAAAGTCAATATGATCTAGTTTTTAATAGTAAAAGTATGTTATACTTCAGTCACCTCCGAGGCCACCGGCAGCCGCAAAATGGATTGAGCTTGATCATAAATGATTAGATAGATAATAATAATGTGACAATTTATCACACTGTTGTCAATCACCATAAAAATAATATTTTATTTTAAAATTCCTATGTTACGACATATTCGTTAAGGTTAGGTTACATGAGGATTTTTACCTTTGAATTTGCCCTCGGAAAGATCATGCCCATAACAAAAACTCCCAACATAGCCCCGTTAGTGACTCCGGAGAAGCTGATGGCTACTTGAAGAACACTCCCCAGTTGCTCCACCATGAAGACCATGGACATTGCGACCATCCCAACCACCACCACGATCAATTTCATTATGTTGCTGGCATTCTTTTCAGTGAACTCTTTCGGGAAAATCATACAGATGAAATCACTGTAGATAACTCCAGAGGTGGTGTTGAGAGTTGAAGACATAGAACTAAAAATATTGCCAATTCAATAATTATTAGTCAATTAGGAATCATAGGTCCTTTCAGAGACAAATTTAAAAAATATATATTACAGTAGGTATTCAAGAACTTTAAAATACTGTCGATTCCGCTTACATAGGAGATTTCGGGTCCGAAAATGTTGTTCCAAATAAGCGGCTGTCCCAAAGAAGCAATGTTTAAGGGATTTTGATCAATGTCGACAGATAGCGAACAGTCTACCGAATTTGATCCAGTCAATTAGTTGTACTTCCTTTATTTGGATTATATTCCCTGGGTTTTGGCCCAAATATATGTCTGCCCCGATAAACCGTTTAACTGTTTAGCGGAATCGACTGCATTTTAATTATGTAGAGACATTGTTCACGAATTCATGCAGTGAATTTATTCGTAAAACCAACCTTAGTGCCGCACTAAACACACCAGCTATAAAGAGACCTGGCAATCCAGGAATGTTTCTTGTTGTATCCATCACATAATAAGGTAATATCTGAAATTTATATAAGAAATCGTAGTTAGACACGTGGAGCTTGCAAGTGACATGCACAATCAAAAGGAAAAGTTAATCCAAGATACCTGATCTGATCGAGCGATTACTCCAGCAGTCAGAGGATCGCAACCATAATACCTGGAGAACATTATAAGTCCAGAGAAGACGCACAATGCTTTGATTATGGCAATGGCAATGGTGTAGATGTACAGCACTCTGAAAAAAAACACCGTCTGAAATGAAAAATTATTTACCTCCATTGGCTTAACTTAAAGAATATCGATAGAATATATTTCAAGAGAAGATCTTTAAAGTCTTTAAAGATGTAGTCATAGTATTTGAAGATATATAAAAAATTTGTACCAGGCTGATCAACCACACCAAAAAGACTGCATTCATTGGACGGAGCTACATATTTATTTATTTATTTTGAAAACATTACATTTTACATCTTTAAACTGATCTTTGGCTGTCCAACTAAGAAATTTACCCGTTTTAGAACAGTAAATATGAGCAGATTTTTTTACATGTAAGAAGTATTTTGACTATAATATTGACTTTTACTTAAATATAACACTTGATAAATAATATTAAGATTTTGATGGTAGATACAAGAAGTTACTTATAAGTGTAAATTATATATTTAACAACATAACATAAAAAAATGTAGAGGAGAGAAATGAAAAAGAAAATTCCAAAAAAACATGTAGGTGCGCTTTTCAACCATTCCAAGAAATTTCAGTATTGATTTAGTTGAATTAAACAATGAAAATTCCAAAAAAATGTAGGTACGCTATTCAACCATTCCAAGAAATTTGAGTATTGATTTTGTTGAATTATACAACTCGAGAATCAAAAAATGTATAAAAAAAGAAAGCAGAGAAAATAAGATGCAAAGAAAAATTTAAGCAGTATTTGAACTTACAAAATAATATTAAGGTAATACCTATATAATACCAGTACCTATGTCCTATGTATGAAATGTCAACAACAAAAAGAGAATTTAATGAGTTTAGCATATTTTTGCTTTCAGCTCTCCCCAAGATCAGAAGCCAAACATTTACTTGCTATCACTTTTTGATTTCCTAGCATCGGGTATAAGATTAAGCAATTTAGGGCCTATGTAACTAAATATAACCTAAATATCTAGGAAAAAAGTTAGAAGATGACGACAGGGACTTATTATAAAAAATCTGCAAGATTAAAAGTATTAGGAACTGACCACTATGGAGGCCATCCTGGAGAAATTTAGTTGTCCTTACTCTGCCACCTCTTGGGTTGGAGCCCCAAAATACCTGAAAAAACCCTCGACTCTGCGCAGAAACAGGCGGTCCGTCTGATAGATTCTCCTAATTTAACAAATGGATTGCAATCTTTAAAGCACAGACGTCGGGCTAGAATGCTATACTTGTTCTACCGGTATTTCAATGGAAGATGCTCCGAGGACCAACATTATTGATCCCTTCGGCACCGGTGCATAGTCGGGAAACACGCCAAACGCGTACGCAACATATGTACACGGTTAACATTTGTGACATGAGAACGGGTCGCTTCTTCGACTCGTGTTCAGCAGCGATTCGAACGATTTGCCTTTGTTCTTCCTCCTTCCTACAATAGGGCCTCCTGTGGCCAATCAAAATAGTTTTCTGTTGGAAAAAGACTATGATACTTACTTCTTGGCATCGGCTATTGATGGGACAGATAAGAACCTCTGTATGCAAAGTTGATTTACTCCCAGGGACGAAATCCAGCCACAGCACATGCCAAGGGTTACCGTCCAAAAAGAAACTCGTTTAGTGGGGTCAAAGTCGAAACTGAAATTTAAGTAAACCACCATAATTATAGCAAAGTTAATTAATCAGAAAAATGCACGACAAAATAATGATAAAGTAAACAAGCACTCTGTCTTTCATTTGAAGATATTGGTGGAACGGTTTTTTCACGCTGTAATAATTATAGACACTAAACTATATGAACGAAAGCATGGGGGGGACAAGTATTCAACAACTTTACCAATTATTTATTGTGCAAAATAATCTTTTTTAATGCAGTGTTAGGGTGAAACCTATTTCGGCAGTTTTTTAGTGAAAGCCTTCAGAAAGGTTGCCATTACTACCACAGCGGTTATCATTGGCTAGGAAAAAGCATTAAGACCTTTTTACTACCTATATTAACAGATTCTTACACGTTTCACGTAATGGTTTTTTTACCGGTCGACTTTTTTTTGCCGTCCGCCACAGTGTGAATCCTTTTTTGATTTACACATTTACGCGACACGTCAGCCCCCAGTGAAAATTTTCGTCATCTTTTGTGCAATGAAAAGTGGTGCTGCCCTACGATTCCCATGACTGACCTTTCGAATCCACCGGGATTTAAGCCCACGATATTTCTGAATGCCTTGTCAGCATTTTCGCGCTTTTTGTACACCCCTGCAAGGCTTTGTCCCGGTTCCTACAGACCTCTTGCTCAACAATTTTGTTGTGACCAGTGATGTAATAGTGCATTTAAAAGAGCTCAGTTACGACCTCCATCGTTTATGAAAAAATATGAGAAAAGGGAGCACTCCACGTTATGATTATCCAGATTACAAAAATATTTGAATGTTTAGTTAATTGGTTTTGATTACCTACTCAAAAAAGTGAATTCTATCCTGAGTCTCCGCATTAGTCCATATATTGGTCAAACCACCTTCATTGCTGATTCCAAGTAGAAGAATTACAAATATAGCGCCGTTCATAGTAACAAACTGTATGGTGTCTGTCCATACAACAGCCTTCAGTCCTCCCAAGGTGGTATAAAATATACAAACAAAGCAAACAACGGGATTGATGTACTTTATCTCTATTCCAGTCACTGAAAGAATAGAAGAGTTTGATTACGAAAATAATGTACGAGCAAGTTAAGGCTTAATAGATCATTTTTAGAAAAATGGGTAATGCTCTTACCTAAATTTAAAGCCAGTGAAGGAACATACATAACGATTGGCATATACAAAATGCAATCCAATAGAAAGAAGAAAGATGCCGTTAGTCGAACATTCTTACAAAACCGCAATTCCAAATACTCATAGCTGGACGTTAGTTGTAAATCGTAGAAAACTACAAAAATATCATTATGGCTTATTTAATTAATAACGGTTATGTGCGATCACGTACATTATTGTTCTAACCTTAAATTTTTTGTCTTTCATACGGAAGATAAGAAATGTACCTGGCAAGAATGCGTATCCAATTATGACCGTTGCAATAAGACAACCAAAGCATGACATTGCATATTGTGTCCCATAAGTATACACCTCAGCGGGCATGCCTAGTAGAGTAATAGCGGAAATATAGCTGAAACACGCTAACATACTATTCAAATGGCAAAAATTGAAAAACGTATTATTTTTATTCTTGTTGGGACAGACAAAATAAATCCTGGAGATAAATATCGTATAAGTTACTAGATCTAAAATTATGTATTTTAGTAGCTAAAAAAAGTCGTATTACCTGGCTGCTAAAGATGTTGCAATGGGAAACACTCCCATGGTCCTTCCGCCCAGGAGATAGTCATTTCCTGTTTTTTGCTTCTTGTAACATCCAAAGTACACTCCAACAAGGGCAGACACCAATAACATTCCTCCGAATAAGGCATAATCGTAAGGGCTGAAGGTAAGATAGTCTAATTTCATCCCATCAAGATAATCTCTAGTCCTTTCCATTGCTAATAAGGATTCCTAAAACCAACATTCAATAATTGAAACTATATACAATAGCTACAACACAACAGGGCTATAACATTATCAATTTTATCAATCAAATTCTTTAGAAATAAACTTTATAAAGTGACACCTTTTAGCCAAAACATTTCCTCCATCTTTACCTTTCCTTACTGGAAAGATGTCTAAAGAATATTTTGGTATGAATTTAAATGGACTCCAGGTAAAAATATCTACAGCCTGTATGTCGGTCGAATATCTACAGCTTATAGGTTGGACAAATATCTATAAACTTCAGAGTGAGGACTAATATCTACAGAGCTAAGGTCGGACTAATATCTATGACGGTCCCAGTGGTGACAAATATCTATGGAGCGTATGTGGGACTGATATCTACAGAGGGCAGCTAAGCAAGAGGTTGTACGGAAAATCATAAATTACTTCAATTAAGTAATACTAACCTAACCTACCCTAAACCTACATAACATAAATTAAGTTTTTTAAACTGCATACGCAATATTACGTTATTCTAATATGCTGCACATAATTGCAAATCCAACCTCTGCCAGTGCTGTAGATATTCGTCCTCACTTTGATTCTCATAGATATTAGTCAGCAGTTTGAGCTGTAGATATTCGTCCTCACTTTGGTTCTCATAGATATTAGTCAGCAGTTTGAGCTATAGATATTCGTCTTCACTTTGGTCCTCATAGATATTAGTCAGCAGTTTGAGCTGTAGATATTCGTCCTCACTTTGGTTCTCATGGATATTAGTCCGATTTGTTCAGTTTTTGGTGTTCCTGTAGATATTAATAGAAGCCTCCATTTAAATGTGGTTAAGATAGGCGACCAATCTCGATTTGTGGATAATTTACCTAGACGGTAAAATGTTCGGAGAATAAGTTCTGGCTGAGCCGTGGTTTTGTTTACGGAAAATCGTTGAATGAACGTGATAGTATGAACTTGAACTTGGTTCATTAGGTATTTGAGTTCCGGGATAAGTGTTACAGGCACGTGAAAAGATGGAGTGAGTAGTCCTTCATGACAACAGTGTTATCTATCACAGATAAAGATAGTGATTAGGAATAAAAAACAATGCTTATATGGTTTTTAAAAAAATTCGCCGTTTTGTATTATTTATATTTTCGAATCAAAACTGAAAATCTTTATTATTTTAGAAAGCAATCACTTTGTGGTTTGACATTTTATAATAAAATAAAATACTTTTTTGTTTAAAACCACGAGTTTTATTAATTTTTTGAACCGACTGTTTAAACGAGCTGTTTAGTATTAATTTGTACCCTGATGATGCTTGAGTAAAGCGAAACCGGTCGGTTTAAAAAATTAATAAAACTCGTGGTTTTAAACAAAAAAGTTTTTTATTTTATTATTTTATGAAAATCTTTATTTACGATCCATTCAAATACTTTGGTAGCATGTGTCGTTGAAATTCTATGAAAGTTTTTCAATCTCTTATAGACTCACTAGAAAAGATTTAAGAAATATTACTACTTTTTATGTGTATCACTTGCAATTTTTCACTAAATATGAAGCGAGCGAAATCGTATCAAACACAATAATTTTACGTACTAACTGAAGTTTATGATAAGTTTTAAGAAAAATTATTATAATTTTACTATTCACAGGATCGTCCGAGCCTAGCGAGAAATAAATACTGTTTTGACATTACGTCTAGCAAACGAAAGTGCATTTATTTTCTTCGTTTGTTTACTGTACGGAATGAATTTTGTGATATGATAAGGAGCTTTTGTTCATAATTTACAACATGGGTTATTTATTAACATATGGGATTATTTTTATGTATTTGTGGTGGGAGTCCTGCTTCACGTGTAAATTTTATTAGTTGTGCAACTGTGCAAATATGTGTTTTATTATAATTTATTACCCGCAGCTCTATGAACAGTAGAACTCACGTCCAAAAAGTGTGTTTCTTATTTGATAAATCAAAACCAAACTTTCCTTTTGTCACCATCATAATGACTTTTTTCATACTTTCTTCTGGCTGGTATGAACCACATTATTGATTATTCCGATTTGATGGCCAGTAGAAACCACGATTTTTCGAACTCTGGCGGGATAGAAAGGTAGTATCCAAAATGGCGACCATTTTGAACTGGATCTGGAACCGAAACATCCAAAAAAATTTACAGTCAGAAAAAATGCGGAATGGTTGAGTAAAAAAAGGACTTCGCTTCGTTCAGTAAATTACTGCTAGTAATAACTTGCACCTGTTAAGAAATAGAAGAGCATGAATCTAACTTACGCATATTTTTGGATTCTTATCTTGCAGGGAACGGGTGTGATCAAAATACAATACAAATACAATAATTATAAACAGCAATCCAATAATTAATTACTGTTTCTCATTTTCACCGACACGGATGTTATTTTTCAAAATATTGCGTATACCTGAGACTTTTCTCTCCAAAACGAGTGGTGATCCAGTACGGTAACTGCTTCAGTTCAACCTTTGCGTCTGCTTGAGATTGAGGCTCCGTTGTCAAATCCCTTCGCTTTCGTTGAGTGCCGTGTGCTTTCAATTATGATCCCAAACATCAAGTCTAAAATTCAAACGATTTTGATGGAAAATTTGGCGTTTGATGAAGGGTGCTAAAGAGCAAAATCGTGTGGAAAGCGCACAGGTCTTTTTGAACCATTTTTCCAACCGGGGCGATACTTTTTAAGGTTCTCTACCTAACTCTGAACTCAAAAAGGCAATCAATACCATGATTTCCATCTTTTTCTTCACCTGCAGTAACATTTACAATTTGGGAGGCGGATATGGGTACCGCCGTCCCGGGAAGCATTTATTGGATAACCAATACCTCTGCCATAGGTCACCCCAAGTGGTTCGCTACGTTTGGTGACTTAGCAGGGGTGCCCGGGTTCATGGGGTGAGGTTATTCCGGGTCTTGGCAACGGATGCGTCTGCCCACCGGTTGTATGGCATGCCGGATCGGGAGAGAATGGTTGAGGGAGTCCCTTTTACATCTCCAGCCGCATTCTCCCGGAACATCGCCTTGCACCGCAGTGGGAAGGATGGATTCTTACGTCCGTTACTCCTGGACACACTGACCCGGACTGATACTGACACAGATTCCTTTCTCTGCTAATACCCTTTTTTCCCCAAATTTTCTCTCGCGTATATTGTGGACTGAACGCGGGTGACGCTAACAAAAAAATTGACAAAAAAGTGAAGCTAGCAATCCACGATGAATTCCTGAAACCAACCCTCATGTATGGCAAGTTGGAATGCAACTGGCAGTTTAGACTGAATGTTGTAGAAATAAGATCCCTGAGTCGTATGTGTCACAAATACATGCCATGACCATTGGAAAATGGGGTATCTGGAAAATTATTGATTTGTGGGTAATGACTAAGATTAAGTATGGATGAATGAAATTGAGAGTAAGTAAAGTCTATGATTTTTGGAGTCGACTTTGTAGTATAACTTTTTTGAATCAAGCTTTCATTTTCGTGTAAATTAAGTCCGAAGTTGGAATTTTTAGGTCAATTTGAAAAAAATCGAACGCTACGGGGTTTTAAATTAGTTGTTTACCGTATTTTAAAATTATTTCTTCAAGTTAAAAATACATCAAAAAAAGAAAAAATAAAATCTTTTTTTTTCTTTTGAATAAGACAATTTTTACTTGTGAAAGAACTGTTTTTTTTTTACTTGTAAAAGACCCAACTAATGAATTCCTGTAAAATGTGAAACAAACATGTAAAACTAAAATATTCCAAGACGATTCATACCACCAAGTTAAATGTTTAACAAAAACTCCAAAACTCCACAATAATACGAGTTGTAATAATATAGGTTTCCTTAAAAAACACAAAAATAATGGTCCCATCAGACCGGTAGTTTCTTGTTGTAGTGCCCCACATCGTCCTTCTTTTATTTTACGATTAGTTACCGTGAGCACTTAGGCGATAGGCCCATTGTGCTTTCTCCCATTTTGCTTCAATCCTTAAACAATAACCCAGTCCCTTTTATACAGTTCACCAGAGTTATCATTGAATATGTGGCTATGCCTTCTGGTTAAACTGTCTCCCCAGGTATTTAAGCCTAGTTCCACTAGGGCAGGACATTGGTATCATAAATGAATTGGAGTCTCTTCATCCTCTTTGCATTTTCATGTGGAACTCCTTAATGGGGACCGGTACGGTAAATAGATAAATAAAGGTTAGGATATAGATTTACTAGTAAAATAAAAATATTATTACATTGCTATTAATAGGTAGGTGGTGGGTACATAAATATGATTCAGAGGTGTAATGGAAATAGCTGATAATATTGTAAGACTAGGTACATAATAATATGTTGCGACAATAATCCTTGATAATAGTTCGAAATGCTGGTAAAATATTTTAAGAGGATATGTTAAAAAAAAAAAACATATATATAAAAATTAAAAATGTGTCTATATGTATAGACATATTTTCAGTATGTTTTACCATGATTAAGCAAATTTTGCCATGTTTTACATATTTGCCCTTATGTATCCAGTAACCATCTGTCATTTGTTTCACCATTTTACCATTCATTGCTATGTTTTACTATGTTACCGTCTTTTACCAGTCCAATTATGCTAGTCCCAGTGAGAGATTGTTCGTGATGTCATCGTTCTGGTATCTTCTGTCTCTTTCGTAATGATACAATACGCGGGAAGGATGAGGACGACCATCAATGACGTGCAACGAACTCTCGTTGAGGCTACTTTACCGTCTTTTACAAAGTTTACCATATTCTACGCGTTTTGCCCGTCTTTTACCAATTTCCCAATTTCTCCATGTTCTACCGTCTTTACCTATGTTTTAATACGTTTAATCATAATATACAACTTTTCCTACAGTTTTTTGCGTCTGGAGTTTAAAAAAAGTCCACCGTGTTTCAAATAAGGAACTCCAGTGAAAAATATTATGGCTTTAAAAAAATATGCTCATATAGACCAATAAACGCTGATTCTGAATATATAACTTTTATTTAATAATATTAAACGAACAGTTTTTAAAAAAATATTAAAAAGTGCATTTTTAATATTCTCGTTAAAACACAGCGTCAGGTTGGTATGCTGTGTGGTGACGTCACGATGGTAATCACTGTAATGACAGGTTTATTTATGCTGTACGTCATTTGTATGGGAATTTAGGTATGACACAAACGAATGTTCTATATATTTCTTATTTTTGAAGATGTCGTAAAAGCATATACCTTTATAGAAAATAAATAGAATTGCCTTTTAGATTTTTGTATCTGACATATACGATCGCGTTTGAAAATTGCAGTATTTTAAGTTTCAAAATGAAAAAAATTAAAAAAAACAGCTGACTGTAAACATAATCTATTAAATGGTGGAAAAATTTAGGAAAATTAAAAATTTTAAAGATTCAGTCCTCTTACTTTATGAATTTGGAATAAAACTGTCACTTCACTTTTTATCTCGTTCATACAATTAAAAATGATAAAAAAATATATAAAGATTCCGAAAAAATAACTTTAAAAATATGACATCTCGGATTCGGTGTTACGCAATTTAATGTGTTGATTTCTGTATTTTGTATTTATTTACACATGCATTATTCTTTAACATTATTAAATAATATTACTTTTATGGAAGTTTTATTAAATTCACGCGGAAAAGTCATTAAAAAAAATTTCGGACATAACCTTAAACCTATCGTACAACGGAAATACACCAACAAAACACTATTTAAAGGACTAAAACTGAAAAAAAAGTTACGCAGCATTGGTACTTATGATGAATTACACTAATATCACAGTGAATTGATCATTTAAAAGTAAATTAACTTCAAAAACATAAAACTGAATTAACTTCAAAAACCTAAAACTGCAAGTAAAATTCATCATGTCATTTTTGCGAAGCTTCTGATCTCGCCGTCGCCATATCGTCGCCATTGCCCATACACCATAAATAGACCAATCAACGCGTTAAGATGCCCGGCGGCGCCTGCGCAAATCTATGTGAGATTCAAGGAGACCAACATAAAAAACATGAAATGCGTATCGTTATTAAGTAGGTGAACTGTTGATGACGTCACAAAATACATGTTGAATTTGGCGGGTTTTTGAGGGACCTTGAAAAATTGAAACTTTGACAATTATTTTAACTATTAAAACTAACTCTAAAAAAAAAAAAATGCAGTTATTTAAGTTAGAAGGTCATTATTCATAAAAAAAAAATAAAAAAATTGGACTGGACTTCTCTATTGTGTCTGAAAAAATTGATAAATTGGACAAAAAGTAATTCCATTGGCAATTTTTATTTTATTATTTTGAAAAAACATTGGCCAATTCATGAATATTGATGGAATTTAATATTTTTGTGTTGTTTTACAGATATTTGTGGCTTAGGTCTTGGATTCAATTCTTAGGTGTGACCTTCTCCTTTTCTGATTATTCTATTTCAATTTTTCGATTAAGAGTCGCTGACATTATCTTCAATAATCACATATATTGAATTTTTCACCTGTATTTTGACTATTTCATCACCCTACTAATTTATCAGCAATAAAAAAACATCTTTATTTATTATCTGTTTCCTCCACTATCTCATTGTATGATATTGCGTACATTTTTACAATATTCTTCATCCAAATTAATACATTTCAATAGTCAAAATTTTAATTTTTCACGTACTATGTAAAAGAAATGGGGACAAAATTACTAAAAAATATGTTTGTTATTAATTTCTATTTATCATTCATAACATTTTCATTTACATCATTCCACTGCATTTTCTTTGGTCGTTTCCACTTGCTTGTACTGCGCTTCTTCCTCCTTTGGTGCCCTGATCTTCTGCTTGATGTTATCCGAGAGGAAGCCCCTCACAATAGGGCTAAAGTACTCCAACTTTGTCTGGGAGGCGCTTGGGGGACTGGTTAGGTAGCTCACTGGGAGTCCCACAAGGAACACCGCCAGGGTCCCCATTAAGGAGTTCCACATGAAAGAGATTCGGTGGAGGAAGTACACTTCGGGTGGTGTTGTAGCTTCAAGTCTGTAATTCAATTTTTTTTAAATTAAATGTTTCTTGACGATTTTAAGAAAATAACCTTCCCCTACAAGAAATTTCTGAGAAATGAAATGTATTGAAGGCCATATATTGTTAAAATAAACATGTTTTCCAACAAAGAAGAAACCAAACGTTTAAAAAACCTTAAATGATCGTTTAATATTTCATTAAGTTTGGCATTAATGTCCTTTTGGAGAAATAAAGATAGATTTCTTGATACTTGCTTGCCCACGTGTAGGTCGTACAACGCAGCTTAGCAGTGTAAGGAGAGTTATATCAAATGAAAACGTAAATATAAACATTTGTAATTTCTATTTTTGTTTTATTATTTAGTACGTAGTGTTTTTTGTATCTACCACCTCACTAAGCTGAGCTTGTTCCGAGGTGTCAAGAATTTAATGAAATTTTGATTACTTAATCCTGTAAGATAAAATTAAATAAAAAAATTGTTTGCATTTGAAAAGATAATTTGAATTAAGGGAAAATAAAAAGAATAGTGATGAGAAATATAACAAGTAAGAAATATAAGAATATAAAATAATTATTTAAGAATAATAAGAAATAAAAAAATATATATATTATTTAAAAAAATATTATTTAAGATGAAAAGAGAAAGATACAGGCGTTTAGTTTGTTGTTATTTTGTATAAGTTATATGCCCGCAGGATACAATGCCTTTGTTAAATATCTACGAATGAATTTTGTGTTTTAGATTAGCGTTTTTTGTTACATGAATATCTTTAATATGTTTTTCTATTAAATTAAAAAAATTTGGAGCAAAATTATGGTAATGTCTTTGTCCATAGGTAGCATTTGTCTTTGGAATCATGTGTTGGTGTCTGTATCTTGAATCGTAATTATGTTGTGCAGTATGATGGTTTAGTTTGTCTTTTTGGTAATGTATAGATATAATTTTGATGTACAGTTGTTGTATGTTCAATATGGAAAAGTCCTTAAATAACTGTTTTGCCGAAAATCTATAAGGTTTTTTGTAATAACTTTAATTAAAGCTTTTGTGCTTTGTCGAGAGGGTCCATATTAGTTTAAGCAGCACCACCCCAACCAATCATACCGTGAGTGATAATTGATTGGGCTAGTGCGTAGTATATCGTTTTTAGAGTCTTCATTGGCATTATGTTTCGTAAAATTTTATTAAATAATATAAATTGCGGAATAATCTGTATTTGTAGTTTTCAACGTTTAGAATAATTGGTATCCAGAAAATATGTCTGGAACATGCAAAATCTTTAAATCTGTAATAATATATGTTATGAATTTTTATTGTGCAAAAATATCCTGTGCGGATTAATCTATGCGCACTATTTCTGTTCAGTGTAGTCGAGGTCGAAATAAACACCAAACCCTCCTCGCCGTAAAATATGAGTTTATAAATCGACAACACGGGAAACTTACTCGGACACCACAGCACTGATACTGGTAATGTTTATAGAGGAGTCACACTGATCCATCGCAAAGGATTTCGCAGGGTATTTAACGGCCCCACTGCTTATGGCCATCGAATTTCCATACAACATCCAGCTCATGAAAAGGATACTCGCGAATGCACCAGTTATTGTTCCCTGAAAGAATATATGAAATTTATGGAAATTGCATTCCGAATGGGTTTTCAGTTCTGTGGTTCAGATAAAAGATACTGAATTTATGAAAATATGTACATCTGTAGAGAAATATCAAAACATCATCCACCTACAATATTTATACGGGAGTTACCTACAAAGTTAGTTTCACAAGTCGTATCATCTCAACACAAAAGCGGTAAAATGAGTTGAAATAATAAATATCACTAACTCTTTTACCAATATTAACTGAGGTCTTTATTTGAATCAGTAAATGAAATAAAATAGTAGGTATCTTACTTTTCCTAATATAATAATTTTATTTAAATTCCCATAGAGCTTTTTTATACAATAAAGTAAAGTACATCTTTTTTTTTAAATACAATGAAAATAAAGAGTTAACAAAATAGATTAACATGAAATATATGAGTAACCAAAGTACAGGAAACATAGAACAGAAATAATAAGTAAAATAAAAATAAACAATCTGCTGATAACCTCGAAGAAATGTTTAAATTGTTGTTCTTATTTATTTTTTGTTTAATAACTAGGTAGAAATAGTTCGCTCAAGAGTTGAAATTGTCGTCAAATACATCCATATTGTTTAAGTATTTATTACCAAGACTCTGTAAATGTTGTTTTAGGGAATGCACACTTTAGAGTGAGATCAGGGCCGTAGCCCGAGTAGAATTTAAGATAGGGCAGCGGTAATTACAGATAGGGCGCAAGTAAAAATGTAACTTGATCTGATTTGATGAGTCGATCTTCGTCGTACATGTGTATATACCAATGGTCATACCATAAATATCATATTTCACCAAACCTTTTTCCATAGGATTAGGAGTAGTTATACATTGTCCTTCCATCTTCCATCTGTTTTGAGGAATGAGGTTTTTCGTTGTCAATTTCCTCTTCGATTTTCCGTTTTTTTGCCAAAGAAAGCTCGTACATCCATCGCAAAATCACGGGCACGTATTACAATTTACGAAATACTATCCTTACTACACTACACTAATCAAGTAACCAATCAACACCACAGACAAATTCAAATCTCGAAATCTACTTCAATTTTCCTGTTGAGTAAAACTTGATCATGCGTACCAATATATGACAGTTAAAACTTTTTCGCAAACCTATTTTTTCTAATTGCTATCCTTCAAAAAACGATTCATAGTTTGTACCGCGTTGCACGCGACGTCGCTGATACAAGGTGCAAACTTAACTTAAACTCAATCGTTTAATAGCATCCCCAAACTGTTTGGGAATTCGCCGTAAGCAGCGGTTGCAATACGCACACAGCCTCCCACCACTTTCTTCAATGCCATATATGGGCAGAACAAAGAATTACTTAGTACAATATGATTCCTCAGATTATAATAATCTCGACATAGGTATGCAAATCATTAACAAAAAATAGAATTTTCAATCTATAGAAAACCAATATATATGGTGTTATGAAAAAATTATATTTGAATAACAAATTCGAACAGGTACTGTGAAAAACTAGTACTTGGTACTTGAGTCGTACAACAGCTGTATATATATTTTTATTTATTTATTTATTTATTTCAAGAATTTTGTTTTTACAATACAAATGATTACATGTGCAAGGTTATACAATAATTCATTTTATATTACTACTACTCCATAAATTGAGCTCAAGAGCTCGTGTTTATGGGAGGAGTATTAACATGCAAAAAAAAATTAATAGTGTTTTAGTGAGATGTTTAAACAATGATCAAAGAACTTATGAAAATAAATACAAATATTACTTGACAAAGGTACATAATTTAGAAAAAAATAGTTTTAGAAGGACAATAACAGTATATATATATATATACATATACTTTTAATATTAGATATTACAGTTCAAGTAAGGGTAAATTAAATTAAATGAAGGGTACAATATATCATTATCAAATTTCAGGGACTTAATTTGCTTTTTAAATTGTTCATATTTCAATGTTCCCGTTATATTAATTTTGTTTTTGGACAATAATATATTGTACCATTTTACACCTAAATACAAATAGTGATGCTGAGCCGTGGTTGTTCTAAGCACAGGAATGGCTATTAAGCCATTAGTTTTAAATCTATTGCTTATGCTATCAGAGGGGTGAATTTTTTGAATAAAATATTCTTTACATATTTGATATAAGGCGTTTCTCTTATACAATTCTATGATTGATGGTACATTAAATTCTCGAAATAATTCTAGAGTAGGGAAATCGTATGGTTTCCTAAGGATGATTTTTATAATTATTCTTTGAATTATAATTATGGGCTGTAAGGAAGATTTAAAGGCCCCTCCCCACCCAATAATGCCGTACTGTAATAAGGACTGCATTAATGCATAATAGACCATTTTTATATTTTTTTGTTTAAAATATTTCGTATGTTATAGAATATATAGATAAGTTTTTTTATTCTTTCCACAGTGAGATTGATATGATCTTTCCATTTAACATTTTTATCTATTAGGATTCCAAGATATTTTACATTTGATTTATGATTTAGTTTAGCGCAGTCCGAATTACATGTATCGTCATTTGCACAATTTTTGGAATGAATTGTTATGTTAATTAAATTATTTGATACATCTTCTTGTAGAGAGAATGAAATATAATAAGTTTTTTTTGTGTTGAGTGATAATAAATTGTTATCGAACCATTTTTTTATAACATTCATGTCTTGATTGGCTGCAATGGTAATATCGTTCCACGTTTTTTTTCAATAATTATTGCAGTGTCGTCAGCAAAAGATATAAGTTTACCATTAAGTGATAATTTAAACATTTGGTTAACGTATATTATAAATAAAATTGGTTCAATAACAGTCCCTTGGGGAATTCCAAATTCTAAAGTTTCATCCACACTTAGTGAGTTATTTAATTTTACTTTTTTAATTCTTTGAGTTAGATAGCTTTGTAGCCAATATCTAACCGTACCAATAATGCCGATATCATTTAATTTCTTAATTAGTTTTGTATGGGAGATACTATCAAAAGCCTTGCGTAAATCAATGAAAATGCCAAGGCATTTGTTTTTTTTTTATCTAATGCATTGTATATAGTTGATGTTAGTTCAGCAATGGCATCATGTGTGCCTAGTTTCTCTCTAAATCCAAATTGGTTAGGACTAAGTATTTTATTATTATCAATGTAGTACATGAGTTGCTTTTTTGCGATTTTTTCAAAAATTTTTGCCACGTTTGAGACAAGAGATATAGGTCGATAATTTGATATTTCTTCAGGGCTGCCTGATTTAAAAACGGGTGTTATGATAGATTGTTTATAAATGGAAGGGAATATTCCACTATTCAAACTATTATTTATAATGTGTGTAATTGGAATGCTTAAAAAATTGTTATATTTTTTCAATATTTCTACTGTGATTCCATCAAATCCTGGTGCAGATCCACCTTTTAATTCATTTATAATATTTTTTATGTTATTTGTTGTTACTGGTTGGAAAACTGACAGATTATTTTGTTTAAGGCAGTTCTTCTAGAAATTATCTATTTTATAATTTTCATCGATCCGTGTAGCTAAATTTTGACCGACTTTAGCGAAATATTTATTAAAGGCATTAGCACATTTTTTCGGTTCCCTTATGGCATCAACAGAGTTTTTTCCGACATAAAATTTTTTAATTAGAGTATTTTTGTTTTTTTTTACTATTTATTTCATTTATTGTTTTCCATATGTGTTTTACATTTTGTTTAGCCAGGTCAATTTCATTTTTGTAATAGTTTTCTTTAGTTATTTTTATTAAAGATGTTAATTTGTTCCTATATTTTTTGTAATACGTAAATTTTTTTTTTATCTAAGGGAAATTTCTTTGTCAGGTGATATAACTCTTCTTTTTTCTAATAGAAACGACTAAGCCATGTGAAATCCATGGTTTTATTTTTTTGAATTTTGCTTTAATATGTATAGTTTTAATGTTAGTCGATGCTCTAATAAAATTGCAAAGAATATTATCAAAAATATTTGTGCTTGTTTCAGAACATGTAGATTCTAATACGGGTTTCCAAGTTTCCGTACTTATTTTAATACTTAATTTATTATGGTTTAGTGATTTTTTTGTAAAAGCATTGCTCTCTGAAATTTTGTGTTTATTAATATTAAGTTGTTGTATACAGATGCAAGTGTGATGGTCAGTAATATTATTTTTTAATATTATGGTAAGTAATTTGTCAGTATGTTTAGTGTTGCACCATATGTGACACGATGGACGTTGACCCGTAATTTCTCTAGTATATTTTTTTATACATAATATAAAATTCATTTCTGTCATAATATAAATATAAATATCGGAAGACAAAAGAGGGAGATATTTTTCATTTATTTGAACGGCATTTTTTTCACTTTTCTGCACGAGCCTTGTTGGGGAACACGATTTTTGCAGGACGTCGCATTGTACCGTGTTGTAAAAACTAAAATATCGTTGCTAGAGCGATGTGGATCGTTTCGATTATATAACTAATTTACGGCGTAATCATGAACTGTTGTTCTATTTAAATTCCTCTACAAGAAACGTGGAATACGCAAAATGCATTCGATGTGCCGCGAGTGTTTATCGCTGCCGACATTGCCGTAATGGCGGATTAAATAACCTACCGAGATACTGAATCGGTTTGATTCTTGACAATCAGCGCTCACCCTATGTTTTTAGTCGGCCCGGAATGGTATTCCGTAAAATTAACATCGGCCGCGACCCATATTTCAATAATATTATAAATATAATATTATTTCCGACCACGAGTGGAGATCGGCTACCCATGGACTAGACTAGCTAGATTCCCTCCAGCCGCTGCAGAAATTCATCAAGTCTCCAGATGGAACGAGTGATGGCACCATCCTGTCGGGCTGGCCGCCCGGATTGCAGATCTGACTAGAGGATGTGCTGGATCTCGAGGCGGGGCTGCAGTACCGGTCTCGGAGAAATGAAGTTAGATAGACAGGGTTAGGGTTAATCTTACTGTCTGATTCGGTGGGGGTGAGTGTTTTTTATGTTTTATATTATGTTGTTCCCAGCAAAAATAATATAATAGAGTTTGTTTGAATGATCGTAACCTTTGTTTTTTTTAAATTTTATAACCATAGTTATCCCTAGGTAGTTGTATATGATACATGCCCACACCTTGAGACAGCCTCTTGCTACGAAGGAGGGTTCCAATATGATTCTGGCATAACCTTCTTACAGGTTTTGGCGCCTGTGCCTCCCCACAAAGCTGGTAATCATGAGGGAATCACCTCCTTCCAAAAATTAGTTCAATAATTAAGTTGTAACCTCTGGGTTAGTTATGACATTGCATCTGACCAGTTATATTTTCCTCAAAACAAATGACGCAAGTCATACCTAATTTAACTATAACGTTACCCCTAGTAACAATGGTGATAACATCATTCACCATACATCTAGACACCACATTTCACATAAATTATCAGTATTCTATTCACTCATTCACAGATTTTTACATGTGCTTTGAGTTACATAAATTATGATAATGAATTAAATATTATAAAAACCATAGAAAAGAACAATGGATACAAGAGCGAAACTATTGACAGTTTATTAAAGAAAAAGGATAAAAAATACTTACATAAACAATCATTTCACAAGGCCTTGAAAATAAAAATGAAAAAGATGTAACTAAACAATATGTTAAAATTCCTTATATTGGCGAAAAATCAGCAAAAATATCCAGATTAACTAATAATGATTAATGCAAAACAGCTTTTAATAATTCGAATTCTCTAGGGAGAATTTTAATCAACAATAAAGATAAACAAAGATAAACTAAAGATACAATAAAGATAAACTTGAAAACTCAGGCGTTTACCAAGTGAACTACGCTAACTGCCCATCGTATTACGTTAGTCAAACAGGGAGATCATTCAAAACTCGAATTAAAGAACACTTTACAAACTGGGTGAATGACAAGGGCTAATTGTCGAATGTAGCATCACACTTATTAGAAAATAAACACTCGTTTGATAAATACAGAAATGTTAAAGTTCTCGATACATGCAATAAAGGTCATAAACTAGATAGACTAGAATTTTTAGAAATTACTCGCTTAACTAAAAAAATTAACCCTAACTTTATAATGAATAAACAATTATAATCGTTTGCTAAGTCTCCGCTTTTGTAGCCATTGTAATTTTCATAATAATTTCTAAATTAAACTATGTATTTAGTTTAGACCATTCCTACTCCAATATAAACATGTTTCCCTTCAAAAAGCAATTAAAAAAAATCCCATACATCATACATATTTATAATAATGATTTGACAATAGAATTAGGTCATTAATAATTCATATTACTTGTGAGGTTTTTCCCTAAACAATATTGAAGTGAGCTTCAAACCCAAGGTAATTAGCCTACTGGAATTACCAAAATATTTAGAAATTCTACAGTCTAAAACGACTTAGTAACAAATATAAATGATTTAAATCCTTGTACACCACCCCTCTCCCCCTCCCCAATATGTTATGTATGTAAATCGTAGACTAAGAATTATTTGTACCAGTCTGAAGATGGCTCTGACGAGCTGAAACCGGTTACGTTCAATCAAATTAAGAGGAATAAAGTTTTTTTACTTGTTTTATTATAATCTATTATTATTATTTTTTTAATTGGTAAACTAATGTTTAAGACAAGATTTTTATGCTTAGCACAAAGGGTAACAATTATTGCTTATAATAATTGACAATCTATTATAATGGAATTCCACCACAAATTGTCAGTTTCAAAAATAGAAATAATAAAATGTGATTCCTTGGTTAATTCGAAGCTGTTTAGTTAGAAGATGTCACTAATGAGTGGTTTTTTTTTTTCAAACATATCAAACTATGAACAAACAGTTTACTAGTATATTTTCATAGTCGATGGTATTTCTTAAGTTAGGGCACAGGTATTTTAAGGTAGGGCATTGCCCCATAATGCCCCTCCCTGGCTAGGTCCTGAGTGAAATGTATGTATAAAATTTTTAATGTTTGTCTAATTTTTCGTATAGGTACAAATAGATTTATTAAATGCAGGAGTTCACAACAATTGAATTTAGAGTTCAATATTTTTTCTAAAAAGGTTAGATTTGTTTTTCGTATTTTTTCTATAGTTGGAATATTTGTAGGTAGATACACATTCTTTATGTGCTCTAAAGATATGAGGGAAGAAATTTTGTTTTAATTCGTTCTACATTATGAATACGAATTTTGTAGAAGGGCGACTAAACTACTGAGTTATTTTTAATAGTGATATGTACCTACAACAGTTTTATGATTTGCAACGATTCAAAACTTTTAATTGTTCTTAATAACATGGTGTTTTCATACCCTTATTTACAATTATGCAAAATCTCGCATTCCTAAATTTCTTTCTAAATTTATTTCGTTTATTGAATGGTAAAAAAAATAGTTTTTTTTCTGGAATGGTCAAAGTTTTGCATTTTTCTACATTTAAATATAAATTGTTTTGTGAACTTGTCTATATTAGATTAAACAATTTGGCAGTGGATTAAGAGGGTTATTCCCTTGTGTAATTAAATTTAGTCGGTAAATACCAAATATTGTATTAAAACCATTAAAGCCATTGAACATGTCATTTATAAAACAATAAATAAAACTGGACCAAGATGACGACCTTGCGGGATGCCACTAAAGGCGGAAAATGGTTTAGATTTATAAGATATTATTTTAACAAATACATATCGACTATCATAATGCAATAATGATATAATAACGATATAAAAATGACGTAATGATAAAAATTATGTAACAATAATTTAATAATGGTTTGAAAATAATTTCGATTTGTATATTTTTTACAATAATAATAATACAGGTATAATAATACAAGTAAATTTTGATGTTTGTTTTTACACTTATCACGCATTATCTGTGCACTGGAAAGAGATATAGGGTTGAAATAAAGTCTTATTTTTTAAGTATTATTTTTTATAGTAAAAGTATTTTATACTTCAACCTCACCTCCAAAGTCATCGGAAACCGCAAAATGGATTGAGTTTGATCATAAATGATTGGATAGACAATAATAATGTGACAATTTATCACATTGTAATCGATCATCATAAAAATAATATTTAACTTTAAAAATTCTAGGTTACGTCATATTTGTTAAGGTTAGGTTAAGTAAGGGTTTTTACCTTTGAATTTGCCCTCGGAAAGATCATTCCCATAACAAAAACTCCCAACATGGCCCCGTTGGTGACTCCGGAGAAGCTGACGGAAACTTGAAGAATACTCCCCAGTTTCTCCACTATGAAGACCATGGACATTGTGACCGTCCCAACCACCACCACGATCAATTTCATTATGTTGCTGGCATTCTTTTCAGTGGACTCTTTCGGGAAAATCAAACAGATGAAATCACTGTAGATAACTCCAGAGGTGGTGTTGAGCATTGAAGACATGGAACTAAAAATATTGCCAATTCAATAATTATAAGTCAATTGAGAATCATAGGTCTTTTCAGAGACAAATTTAAAATTTATATATTACAGTAGGTATTCAAGAACTTTAAAATACTGTCGATTCCGCTTAAATGGGAGATTTCGGGTCCGAAAATCTTGTTCCAAACAAGCGGCTGTCCAAAAGAAGCAAAGTTTAAGAGGGTATAACCAGAGAAAACCGAAAATAAGTCATTTTTAAATCAAACTTCAGACGTATTGACTCGTTTCCATAAAAAATATAAATAAATTAAGAAAGATTGTTCTTTTATCTAGTAAACGCATGTTTTGAAATTTGAGAAAAAATGTTTATTTTTAGTACAATAAGGTTTCGTTGGCAGATTTGTTAAAATTTCAGAAAAATCTTATCTTCTAAGACATATTTCATACCATGAAATCATACTTTATTGTAAATCAATACGTTATCTAGTAAACGCATGTTTCAAAACTTTATTTTTAGTTCAAATAAAATCATTAAAAAAATATATCCGAACACTTATTTTTGACGAAAACTTATCTATTTTGTCTATCTATTTACTATTTAACAAATTAACATATTTAAAAATTTTCTTACATTTTTGTTTTGCTTAGACATTATTGAAAAATGATAAATACTTATGATAAACAAATAATTACATAATTTGAATAGTTTCATCATCACGCCTTTCAGCAATTTTGGATGTAGATGTAAATTAAAGCAAATTTCGAACGAAATAAAATCGATATTGAGTTATAATTTTAAAAAGCTGGTACGGAGAATAATTATTCTTTCTCATTGCAACCGCCCTGTACGATTATAAGAACATCTTTCGATGAAATGTGGATTTTCGGCCGCTGGCTGGTTAAAGGCCCTTAAGGAATGTTGGTCAATGTCTGCAGATAGCGAACAGTCTGCGTGGGCGAAGTCTACCGAATGTAATCCAGTAAATTAGTACTACTTCCTTCACTTGGTTTCTATTCCCTGGGTTTTGGCCCAAATATATGTCTGCCTCGATAAACCGTTTAACTGTTTAGGGAAATCGACTATATTTTAATTATGTAGAGACATTGTTCACGAATTCATGCAGTAAATTTATTCGTAAAACCAACCTTAATGCCGCACTAAACACACCAGCTATGAAAAGACCTGGCAATCCAGGAATGTTTCTTGTTGTATCCATCACATAATATGGTAATATCTGAAATATAAATAAGAAATCGTAGTTGGACACGTGGAACTTGCAAGTGATAAGCACAATCGAAAGGAAAAGTTAATCTAAGATACCTGATCTGATCGAGCGATTACTCCAGCAGTCAGAGGATCGCAACCATAATACCTGGAGAACATTATAAGTCCAGAGAAGAGGCACAAGGCTTCGATTATGACAATGGCAATGCTGAAGATGTACAGCACTCTGAAAAAAAATCGTCTGAAATTGAAAAATTATTTACCTCCAATGCTTTAACTTAGAATATCGAAAGAATATTTTCCAGGAGAAGATCCTTAGAAGAGTCTTCAAAGACATACGAAAAATTTGTACCAGGCGGATCAACCACACCAACAAGACTGCTTCATTGGTTTGAGCTAGGAATATCTAGGAAGAAAGTTAGAAGATGACGACAGGGACTTATTATAAAAAATCTGCAAGATTAAAAGTATTAGGAAACTGACCACTTTGGAGGCTATCGCCACAACTTTGGATATTAACCTGAAGAGGGAGGCCTGTAGAAATTAAGTTGGATTTACTCTGCCACCTCTGGCCTCGAGCCCCAAAATACCTGAAAAAATCCTCGACTCTGTGCAGAAACGGGCGGTCCGTCTGATAGATTCTCCTTTTTTAACAAACGGATTGCAACCTTTAGAGCACAGGCGTCGCGTCGGGTGGCATTGAGGTCGCGTCGGGTGGATTTCCTCCTTCCTACAACATGGGTCTCTTCAAGAAGAATGTTATTTCCTTCCTCTCCTCAAAAAGACCCTCCACACAGCATCTCAGATGACATAGGCCCTGAGGGAAATTATTTTCCTTAGGGCCTTCTATGTGGGGTTAATGTAAAAAAAAAAGTTTTCTGTTGGAAATAGACTTTGATACTTACTTCTTGGCATCGGCTATTGACGGGACAGATAAGAACCGCTGTATGCAAAGCTGATTTACTCCCAGGGACGAAATCCAATTACAGCACATGCCAAGAGTTACTGTCCAAAATGAAACTCGTTTAGTGAGGTCAAAGTCAAAACTGAAATTTAAGTAAACCATCATAATTACACTAGCAAAGTTAATTTATTAGCAAAATACACGGCAAAATAAAGATAAAATAAACAAGCGCTTCGTTTCTTATCTAAAGGTATTGGTGTAACCATTTCTTCAAGCTGTAATAATTCAACTTAACTAATTGAACGAAAGCGTGGAGGGGACAATTTTTTATTAAAATAACCAATTATTTGTTGTGTAAAATAATCTTTTAAAGCAGTGTTAGGGTAAAATCAATTTCGACAGATTTTTAGCGAATAAGCCAACAGAAAGGTTGCCATTACTACCTACCATAGCGGTTATCATTGTCTAGGAAAAAGCATCCTTTTTACTACCTGTCCTATATTAACAGAATCTTACACGGTTCACGTAATAGTTTTTTTACCGGCCGATTTTTTTGCCGTCCGCCTCAGTGTGAATCCTTTTTTGATTTACGCATTTACGCGACACGTCAGCCCACAGCAAAACATCTGACTCGCACCAGATTTTGTCATCTTTTGCGCAATGAAAAGACGTACTGCCCTACGATGGGACGTTTATGATATCTGGCCTTCGGGGGGTACTCAAGTTAAAAAATATATATTCTTCATCTTTTCGATAGTTTAGATATTCAAGAATATCTCCTTAAATGGATTTTTAAAATTCAAAAATTGTAAAATTTAAAGCCATTTTAGTTCGATCGGTTTAGACGGAATCTAACTAGAATCGAAATAGAGAAAAAACTATAAGCGCGTTTTTCTCGATACTACTTTTTCGAAATGTAGGTATGTCACAAAAACTCCAGTTCTAATTGACCGATTTTCTTGAAAATTGACATAAATTTTCTATATATCCCTCTACGGTAATAAGTAAAAACCAATAAATAAACTTTTTTTTAATTTTCTTGTTTTTAAAATTCTGAAAATTATAAAATAACTGAAAAACTTGATTTTTTTTTTGAGCCGCCATTTTACGAGAAAATTTTTTTGGTTCTTAACATAATGACATTTATACTGATAAAGAACCTTTTTTATTTTTCAGATGACCAGACGGGTAGAAATCGTGACAAGATGGATACGCTACTTTTCCCCCACTACTTCAACAGCGGGTAACTTTGTGAATTTTTTTTTGTAAATTCTTAAAATATAAATAAATAAGCAGTTAAGCAGTCAGTTTACGATTTCCGTTTAATTATTGTTTTTTTATAAGAAAAAATATGTTTTACACACAAATTCAATGAGGGCCAAAATTTAACCCATGGCCGATGAATGGATGCACCTAATAGGTATCTAATGCCTATAATTTTTTCATTCGAAAAAGTCTTAATTGCTCCCAAAAGTCTGAAGCCAGTGAGACCATGGCATCGCTAATTAAGGTAATGTTGAGATGCGGGGAAATAAATGGGGAAGAGGAAGGTGATGAAGTACCTACCTGATAATGCAGGTCCAGTTACCGAAAAGGGGTAAAGCCATTTCAAGCAATACTTTAGGTCTGAATGGTGGTCGTATACCAGGGCGATACTCAAATTGTATTTTCAACCCTGTAACATGGCCTAAGCATCCCTACATATAATAATTGTGAAAAACAAATCAAATAAATAAACTTTACTTGCACCCACCGGAATTTAAACCCACGATGTTTCTAAATGCCTTGTCAGCATTTTCGCGCTTTTTGTATACCCCGGCAAGGCTTTGTCCAGGTTCCTGTAGACCTCCCGCTCAACAATTTTGTCGTGACCGGTGATGTAACAGTGCATTTAAAAGAGCTCAGTTACGACCTCCATCGTTTATGAAAAAAAAATGAGTAAAGGGAGCACTTCGTGATACGCTAATTCAGATTACAATAATATTTTTATAATTAATTAATTGGTTTTGTTTACTTACTCAAAAAAGTGGATTCTATCCTGAGTCTCCGCATTAGTCCATATTTTGGTCAAACCACCTTCATTGCTGATTCCAAGTAGAAGAATTACAAATATAGTGCCGTTCATAATAACAAACTGAATGGTGTCTGTCCATACAACAGCCTTCAGTCCTCCCAATGTAGTATAAAATATACAAACAAAGCAAACAACGGGATTGATGTACTTTATCTCTATTCCAGTCACTGAAAGAAGACAAGAATTTGATTACGGAATAGTATACGAGCAAGATAAGACTTTATAGATCATTTTTAGATAAATTAGTAATTCTCTTACCTGAATTTAAAGCCAGTGAAGGAACATACATAACGATTGGCATGTACAAAATGCAATCCAGTATAAAGAAGAAAGATGTCGTTAATCGAACATTTTTACAAAACCGCAATTCCAAATACTCGTAGCTAGACGTTAGTTGTAAATCGTAGAAAACTATAAAAATATCATTGTGGCTAATTAAATTAATAACGGTTGTATGCGATCACGTACATTATTGTTCTAACCTTATAATTATTGTTTTTGATACGGAAGAAAAGTAATGTACCTGGCAAGAATGCGCATCCAATTATGACCGTTGCAATAAGGCAACCAAAGCATGACATTGCGTACTGTGTCCCATAAGTGTACACCTCAGCGGGCATGGATAGTAGAGTAATAGCTGAAAGATAGCTGAAACACGCTAACATACTATTCAAATTGAAAAAAATTGAAAAATATATCATTTTTATCCTTGTTGGGACAGACCAAAACAAACCCAGGAGATAAAGATTATACAAGTTTCTAGATCTTGTTAATAAATTAATGTATGTTAGTAGCTAAAAAAAGTCGTATTACGTGGCTGCTAAAGATGTTGCTATGGGAAACACTCCCATGGTCCTTCCGCCCAGGAGATAGTCATTTCCTGTTTTTTGCTTCTTGTAACATCCGAAGTACACTCCAACAAGGGCCGACACCAACAGCATTCCTCCAAATAAGGCATAATCGTAAGGGCTGAAGGTAAGATAGTCTAATTTCATCCCATCAAGATATTCTTTCGTGCTATCCATTGCTAATAAGGATTCCTGAAACCAACATTCCATCATGATTAAAACTATGTACAACAGCTACAACACAACACAATACATTATTACTTCTTAAATAAAATCATACACAATAAGGACATTCACAGACATTACACAAGGACGTGCAAGGAAATGAGATTAAACAAAAAGGACAAAACGAATACGCAAAACAGTTTACTGTACAAATGAATTAAGTTATATAACACACTACCAGAAACTCTAAAGTCCTCACCAATTGAAAAGTTCAAGATGTATTGTAGGAGCTACATAAAACAAGAAAAAATATTGTGAATTTGAAATATTATAATTAATTAGCTGCGATATGAAATATTATAATTAATTAGAAATGTGTCACCTTAAATGCACAAATTACTAAAATAAAATCCAAATAAAAAAAAACAACATGTCTATAACATTATCAATCCAATTCTTTAGCAACAAACTTTTTGCTACACCTTTTAGCCCATTTTAGAACATTTTCTCCCTCCTTACCCTTATTGGATAGATGTCTAAAGAATCCTTTGGTATGAATTTAAATGTAGTTAAGATAGGCGACCAATATCGATTGGTGGAGAATTTACCTAGACGGTAAAATGTTCGGAGAATAAATCCTGGCTGAGCCGTGATTTTGTTTAGGGAAAGTCGTTGAATGAACGTGATAGTTTGAACTTGAACCTGATTCATTACGTATTTGAGTTCCGGGACAAGTGTTACAGGCACGTGAAAAGATGGAGCTAGTAGCTCTTCATGACAACAGTGTTATCTATCACAGATGAAGATAGAGATTCGGAATAAAAAAACAACGCTAATATAGTAAAAAACAATAATTCGTCGTTTTTGTATCATTTATATTTTCGATTTAAAACTGAAACTATTTATTTACGATTCATCCAACTTCTTTGGTGGCATATGTCATTGAATTTCTATGAAACTTTTTCAATCTCTTTTAGACTCACTAGAAAAGATTTAAGGTATATTATCACTTTTCATGTATATCACTTGCAATTTTTACCAAATATGAAGAGAGCGAAATCGTATCAAACACGGTAATTTTACGTACTTACTGAAGTTTATGATAAGTTTTGAGAAAAAATAATTATAATTTTACTGTTCACAGAGACGTCCGAGCCTAGCGAGAAATAATGGCTGCTTAGACGAAATTCCATTTCTTTTCTTCGTTTGTTTACTGTGTGGAGTGAATTGTGAGATGCGATAAGGAGCTTTTGTTCATAATTTACAACATGGGTTATTTATTAACATATGAGATTATTTTTATGTATTTGTGGTGGGAGTCCTGCTTCACGTGTAAATTTTATTAGTCGTGCAACTGTGCAAATACATATGTGTTTCATTATAATTTATCACCCGCAGCTCTCTGAACAGTAGAACTCACGTTCAAAAAGTTTGTTTCTTATTTGATAAATCAAAACCAAACTTTCCTTTGTATTATTCGTCAGATTTGCATACGTCACTATCTTAATGTCAGTACTTTTTTCTGGTTGGTAGGTCCTACACTATTGATTATTCCGATTTGATAGCTCGTAGTAGAATCCACGATTTTTCAAACTCTGGCGGGATAGAAATGTCGTATCTAAAATGGCAACCATTTTGAACTGGATCTGGAACCGAAACGTGCAAACAAATTTACAATCAGATAAAATGCGAAATTGTCGAGTAAAAACAGGACTACGCTGCGCTCAGTAAATTACTGCTAGTAATAACTTGAACCTATTAAGAAATAGAAGAGCCTGCATCTAACTTACGCATGTTTTTGGATTCTTATCCTGCGGGGAACGGGTGTGATCAAAATAAAATACAATTGCATAAAGGTTTTCCAAGAATTAAAGACCGTTTCTCATTTAACGTGTACCTGAGACTTTACTCTCCAAAACGATTGTTGATCCGGTTCGGTAGCTGCTTCAGTTCAACCTTTGCGTCTGCTTGAGGTTGAGGCTCCGTTGTCAAATCCCATCGCCTGCGAGGTGCGTTAAATCTTTCGCTTTCGTTGAATTCCGTGAGCTCTCAATTGTGATCCCAAACATCAAGTCTTCAATTCAAACGATTTTGAAGGAAGATTTGGCATGATGTGCGAAGCATTTATGCTCGTTAGGTGCCAAAAATAGTTTAAAAACCCTTTTTATTGGTGGAAGAATTGAAATATGTGGTTCTCCCTAGTAATTCTAAACTTCGAGTGTACGCTGAAAAGTTATGCACACATGCTTAGACAGCGCGAAATAAAAGAGCAGTGAACAAAATGTCCTTCAGATGCGTGCCAGGTAGAAAGTGGAAGTGACATTCCCCTTCTATACGCATGCGTAGGTTTGAGGTCATTGAATACATTCAGTGTATTTTGAGAAGCGGAAGTATATAGACGTGTTCTAGTGCTATGTCAACGTGAGTTAAACAGCGTGCTATTATCGCATTTAATTTTAATGAATAATCCTACTGAGATTCGTCGTGGTTTAAAGGATGTTGTATGAAAATAACGTATTGGCTTCATTATGGAATAATTGGAACTACGCCGTCTCACAAACGCAAACAAAAAGCTTCGCTGCGGAGGCTCTCCGAAACCTGAAGTTTGAACCGATTGACCCTCCTTACTCCCCCGATCTTACGCCTTGTCATTTTTTATTTTTTTCCTGAGCTCAAGAAAGGCCTCAAGTGTATTCATTGTTAAGTCCTGGATTTGAGAAAAGTCGAAAGAATTTCTCATTAACAGAATGAAAGGCTACTACACCTTGGGAGAAATAAGTTAGCCCTAACGGAAACTGTGTTGAAAAATAAATCCGCCATCTAGCGACTCAGAAGAAGAAGACACAATGACTAATAAAATGATCAAATGCATTGAAATTTTTTTTAGGAATTAACCAATCAACTTATGAAATCTTTTAATGAACAAATAAAAGAACTTAAGAAGTCCGTCGAATTTTGCTGTGAGAAATTAAACGAATATGAAGAAAAAAACAAAATAAAGATCTAAAACAACTTCAAGCAGAAAATAAAGAAATAAAACTACACATTAATAAAATGGAGAAAATTAAAAACAAAACAATATTGAAATACAGGGTGTTCCTTTTAAGGAAAATGAAAATATCACAAATGTATTTAATAATATAATAAACATACTCAAATGTAATAAAGAAACGATTAACGTGACAAATATTTTCAGAAGCAAAAATAAAAACTCGACGAACAAAAATACTGCCATAGTAGTATCTCTACAAAATAAAGAAAATAAAGACGTAATTATAGCACATAAAAAAAATATGGTATTTTATACGCAAGAAACATAAATTTTGAAGAAAACAACACAATATATATTAACAAACAACTGACCCAATTTAATAAACACCTACTATACCTAGCTAAATCGTCAAGACTTGGGTACAAATTTATATGGGCAAAAAATGGAAAAATATGGATGAGATAAAATGAAACATCTCCAATCTTACTCATAAGAACGCCAGAAGACATCCCCTCCGAATAAAGGATAATAAAACCACATAGTAAACTACTATCAACCTTCCAAAATGTCTGAAGAAAACTATATGCACGAAAATTATAAATTTAAAAACCCATGTGGACTAAATCACCTATTTAAAAATGTTAATTTTTTGATCTTAAACATGAATTTTAGGAGTATAAGGAAAAACTTCCATGAGCTCTTTGTACTTATTAATAACCTAGATTTTTCTCCAAGCGTAATTGTTTTAACTGAAACTCAAATGAAACAAGTAAATCCATATAACTTACCAGAAAATACAACAAACTCATTTTAAACTATAGCAAAACATTTAACTTACCTTTTTTATAAAACCATTAAAAATAAATCTAAAGACAACATTAAAATTAGAATCCATAATACTAGTTGCAATCAAGAAATGTGCTTCATGTGCAACGAACTAACTTATGTCGAAAATATAAAATATTTAGGAGTATCAATAGATATAAATTTTAATTGGAAATCACATATTAATCAAATCACTTCTAAATTAAGATATCTGACCTGCATATTTTATAGACTTAAGGAAGTTCTAAACATTGAGAAATTGAAAATGATCTACTTTTCCCTGGTGCAACTTATGGCATTATAGGATGGGGTGGTGCACTTGATAAATTTATTAAGCCTCTACAAATAATTCAAAAACACATAATTAAAGTCATATATAACAAAAATAAAACATTCTCGACCAAATTATTATATAAAGAAACTAAAATATTTAATATACGCAAATTATTTAAATTACAAACTTTGTATTAAGTATTTAAAAACAAAAATAATTTCGAAATAAATGAAAACAGAATGATCAAAAGAATAAATAATATATTTTACACCCCACAAACCAATACTAAATTATTGCAGACACATAGCAGTTTCATTGGTCCTCGTACATTTAACATTCTACCACTACAAACTCAAATGATAAATAAAATGATAAAATATGTAAAAGAGGTAAAATTATGGTTGAATATTGTAGATATTGAAACGCTTTTTCTATAAATTTATTCATCCTTCTATAACTCACTTTCTGTAACTTTCTAAACTGTAGTACAATATGTTTTCTGTTTATTTATTTTTTTTAAATAACTAAAAAAAAAATTGAAATCGGTATGTTTTTCTCCATATTTTTTATTTTATTTTTATAATAGCTGAAAAAAACCCTTTTCACTTATTCTACCTATGTAATACTAACTTTTTATACTAACTTTATATTTTATGTTTTTTTAAGTCTATTTTATACTTTGGGTACTTGGAAATATAGTATTTTATTTTAATATTACCCACACTCAGGCAGTGCCTTAGTGGGTTTGCATTTCTTGTTGTTATTATATATTATGTTTTTATATATTATGTTATTATATACTATTTGCTATTATACAATATATTTACAAAGAAATGGGAATAAAGTTTAAAAAAAATATACTTTTCAGCCTACCCTCGTAATTTCTTTGGATGTTGTTAATTTATTTAACAATGTTTCCATAGAAGAGAGTGAATTTTAGTTATTTATTTTTGGGGTGTTATGCCGTGTTGAGCTACCTCCTTCTTTAGCCAAGAGGGAGAATGTCTAATTTCTGATTTGCTTAATAGTTCTGATCTATCTAAAAACTTTATAAAAGATTTGACTACCTTGTTTAATATATGTATGCCTGAATCAAAACTATTATTATATATCTGCAACGGGATGGCTTAGCTAAGGGGGCTAGCACTAGTCTTCTGATTGTTGATATATTCATGGACAGTTTTAGTTTAGAGGATAAAATTTTATCTAGTACCTCACCTCTTATTAAAAATGTCTTGGTTTGGAAAAAGAATATTGATGAAGTTTTTTTTGTATATATACCTACAGGTATAGAGCGCCTTGTGATTTCCTTCCTCAATCTTATAAACTCTTACCATAAACAGATAAAATTTGCATTGGAGATAGGCAACAATTCAACCTTAATTTTTTTAGACCTAACCGTGTTGATCGTTAATAATAAAATTAAATTTAACATTTATTAAAAACCGTCCTACACCAATATTATCATGCACAAGACATCAAATCATCCATTGTCCCATAAACACTCCTCATTCCATTCAATGGTCCATCGCTTGGTCACGATACCAATGTCTAATAATAATTTCGATAAAGAACTTATATTTATTTAAAAAAACAAAAATTTTAACTAACAAAAAACGACTTCAAAAATGCACTAAAAAGTAAAAAAAAATAATTTCGTATTCTTCTACAACTTAATATTCTTCTACAACAAAAGGCCGAAATATGCACTAAAAACTCTTGATATGCCTAAAATATGCACAATGCAAAATCAAAAATCCATTTTTATGTTTATATATTTTAATTAAAGACGATACGAAGACAGCGAAATATCCTTAAAATTATGCATAGTTTTTGTGACAATATACAATTAAGTATTTTTCCAAATTTTGGAGCAAAGATGTTTGATGTTTGTCACCCAAAACGCCGAAAACGACTTCTCTACGTCAACTGACGTCATCCAACAAAATTTTAAAAAATTGGCGCCATTTCTGGAGATACCTGTTTATGCAGGGTATGTATGACCTGAGCCGTTGATGTAGGCATAAATGTTCTTCATGTCTTCAAGACTCGGATTTTTAAACAAAATAGCGTCTAACTTTTCACGAATCTTTTCTGATATTGAATTGGGAAGAGCGTTGGCGAGTTCAATCATTGTTTTTTAGTATTACTATTGATTTAAATAGAGGAAGGTTTTTTGTTTCAAATTTCTCTATGGTATCTGGTAACTTGTGGAAATGTGTTGAGATGAGGGCGATATTCTTTATAATGGATGCGTCTTCAAACGCTAAATATGCACGATTTGGAAAAAAAGGCTAAAATATGCATTAACGCCGTAATTAGAGAGTTATATGCATTTGCATATGCAAATATGCAAATGCATATAATCCGATGTCTAGTCATCACCCTACTATTTTATCAGCAATTAAAAACACATCTTTATTTATTATCTGTTTCCTCAACTATCTCTTTGGATGATATTGTGCACATTTTTACAATATTCTTTACCCAACTTAATGTCATTAGTCTAAATTCAAAATTTTCATGTACGTCAGTTAATTTTTTTTCTTCCTTTAGCGGGCTCATCCATTTATTGGTCTCGCGGGCTACACACGACCGCGAGTCGGAGGTTTTCCTCTCCTGATTTAGAGCTTTGTAAAAGAAATGGGGATAAAATTACTAAAAAACATGTTGATTGTTAATTTCCATTTATCTTTTACAACATTTTCATTTACATCATTCCACTGTATTCTCTTTGGTCGTGTATAGCAATAAGTCCACTTCCTCCTTTGGTGCCCTGATCTTCTGCTTGATGTTATCGGGGAGGAAGCTCCTCACCACAGGGCTAAAGTACTCCAACTTTGTCTGGGAGGCGCTAGGGGGACTGGTTAGGTAGCTCACTGGGAGTCCTACAAGGAACACCATCAGGGTCCCCATTAAGGAGTACCACATGAAAGAGATTCGGTGGAGGAAGTATACTTTGGGTGGTGTTGTCTCTTCAAGTCTGTAATTCAATTAATTTTTTATTAAATGGTTCCTGATGATTTCTAGAAAATAACCTTCCCCTACAAGAAATTTCTGAGAAATGAAACGTATTTACAGCCAAAGATTATTAAAATGGACAGGTATTCGAACAAAGAAGAAAAAATATTTAAAAAACCCATTAATTATCAAGTAATATTTCATTAAATTTTGCATTAATGGCCAACTCATGGAGGAATAAAACGTTCAACTCTTGCTTGATACTTGCTTGCCCTCGTGTAGGTCGTACAATTTAAGCTTAGTAGTGTAAGGAGAGTTATACCAAACAAAAACGTAAATATGAACATTTGAAACGTGCATTTTTGTTTTATTGGTTAGCAACTACCAACTAGGTGTAAGTAATTAAATGTCGTCAGTATTAACACTGAAATTAAAAAAATATAAAAAAATTACTAATATTCTGACAGTAGAAGATCAACTACGGCTTGTAGGTATTGTTTGACAAAAATGTACATATTTAGAACTTTTGCTGAAGTTTTCATTAGGAGAGGCAATAATATTTATGCTTTTGCTAAAAGGTGCAACATTTTGTTGTTTTCTCCGGTTTCACTTACGTTTACTTGACTTTGCTAAAATGAGAGCACGACAAACACAGTTTCTGATGCATTAATTCCATCATTCCACAATATGAGCAAACTACTATATTCTCCGGTTCCTATCGGAATTCTGACTATAATCAAAGACAGCAAGTGGAGTTAAATACCCGCTGTTTAACTGCATTCTCAAGCCCCGCCATTAAACAAGATGAAAGTTGTAAATCTTCCCGCCGATGTGATGCTTGGATTATTCCGTTCACAACTTTTCGCACGGTTATTCGGTACACGGAAAACTCCAAATACGTCCTTTTCTGCTGTCAATTGCTCCGGATACAATATAAAATTCCGACGTTTCTGTCTATTTTACGTTTCTCCTAGTGGTCAATCAATTATCAACAGTTGTGTCTGATAACACAGAGGTGTCCAAAAACACCAAAAATGAGTTAATACGCCATTTCGTTTGTAAGTTCACTGTCTATCTATAGTTCTAGAGATATATAGCACTCTTCTCCAAAGCGGCTTTGTCATGGAAATCCCTTTGCAAAGATAGGTCCTGTCACAATTCGTTTTATGGCCTCCTGTAAGTTAGATAAAATGGACTATTTACCTCACGGGTGCAAATTTGGATAAAGCCTGAAATAATAACTACTTCAACTGTTACACAGTCACCTTTTCTTTTTGAGCAATGAAAAATTGACTTATTATATAATTTTGGTATTTAATGTAAATTGCGGAATAGTTTGTATTTGCAGTTTACAATGTGTGGAATAATCTGTATCCAGAAAATATATGTGTGGTGTGCAAAATCACTAAATCCAGAATTATCTGTGTCAGGAGTTTTTAATGTGCGGAAATATCCTGCGCAGAGTGATCTGTGCGCAATATTCCTGTTCGGTGTAGTCGCGGTCGGAATAATCACCAAACCCTCCCCGCCGTAAAATATGGATTTATAACCCGACAATATGGGGAACTTACTCGGACACCATAGCACTGGTAATGTTTGTGGAGGAGTCACACTGATCCATCGCAAAGGATTTCGCGGGGTATTTAACGGCCCCACTGCTTAACGCCATCGAATTTCCATACAACATCCAGCTCATGAAAAGGACACTCGCAAATGCACCAGTTATTGTTCCCTGAAAGAATACACAAAATTTATGGAAATTGCATTCGGAATGGGTTTTCAGTTCTTTGGTTCAGATAAAAGATACTGAATTTATGAAAATATGTACATATATATAGAAATATCAAATCATTATGCACTTTTAACATTTATATGGGAGTTACCTACAAAGTTAGTTCCACAAGTCGTATCATCTCAACACAAAAGCGGAAAAATTAGTGCATGGAAATAATAAATATCACTAACTCTTTTACCAATATTATCTGTGGTCTTTATTCGAATCGGAAAATGAAATGAAATAGTATCTAATGGTACATAACTTTTCCTTTAATAATAATTTACTTTAGTTTATTTAAATGCCCATAGAGCTTTTTCATACAATAAAGTACATCTTTTTTGAAAAACTACAATGAAAATAGCGGTCAGTAGCTGAGTGGGCATCGCGTTTGGGTCCCACCCGGTCGACGCGTAATCGATTCGTCGGCTGGCTAAGTCCTCCATCACGGCCAAGCTATATTTTCCGCTTAGTGTGGTAGTAGTAGGAGATTTTCAAACATTGTTGAATTATTCGTAACCCGAGAATGTTTGTCTATCTTTAAAAAAAATATATAACAAAGAGTTAAATAAAATACACTTAACATAAAATATAAGAGTAACCAAAATATAGGAAACGTGGTATATGAATACGTAAAATAAAAATAAACAATCTGCCGATATTCTCCAAATCGACATTGTTATTTATAAAAATGTTTAAATTGTTATTCACAATAGTTTATTAACTACGTAGAAATAGTTCACACAACAGTTATAATTATTGTCAAATACATCCATACTGTTCATGCAGGAGTTCACAACAATCGAATTTAAAGTTAAACAATCTATGAAAACGTAAGGTTTATTTTTCATCTTTTTTCTATAGTTGGAATATTTAGAGTATTCATTAACGACCTGAATTTATGTACTCTAAAGAGATGAGGGATGAAATTTTCTTTGAATTCTTTCTACATTATGTTTGTGAATTTTTTAGAAGGGATTCTAACAGGGATATGTACAACAATTTTATGGTTTGTAACGATTCAAAGTTTTTAATTGTCCTAATGTTTTCAAATCCTTATTTACAATTTGTTGATTGTGGGTAATGCAATCTAGTTTCTCATCCATTAATATGCAAGGTTCTCGCATTTATAAATTTCTAAATTTATATCTTTTATTAATTAGTAAAAAATAGCATATTTTTCTGGAAAGGTCAAAGTTTTGCATTTTTCTAAATTTAAATATAAATTGTTTTGTGAGCAGGTATTAAGCATGTCTATTGTAGATTGAAGAATTTGACAGTCGTTTAAGCAGGTTATTTTCTTATCGTCGGTGAATAACAGTATAACCTTTAACATAGTTGACTATGTCGTTTATAAAAATAAGAAATAAAACTGGAACTTGCGGTACTAAAGTATCTTGCGGTACGCCACCAGTAGCAGAAAATGGTTTAGACTTTATTTTGACAAATAATGATCTACTGTTATGATATAATAATTATATAATAACGATAAAATAAAGATACGATATTGGTAAAAATAATTATGTAACAATAATGTAATAATGAATGATAATATTTTTTTCTTCATACTTCGCAAAATTACTTTGTGGCATCATTAATTATATAATGAATAACAGATCACTTTGTATAAACCACTATATTATAAACAATATCTACATGTTTCGATAACAATTTATTTATTTATTTATTTACGCCCTTTTTCGGAGCTTTTACATATACAATTTAAAAATTACACTTGAATAAATAAAATATAAACACTATATATTTCTTTTACCAATAAATATAAAAGGTATATATTTCTTTTACTAAGAAATATACAGTATTTATTTTACATAACTGAACTGCCTCAGTAACAGCATTTTGTATTTGTCTAACGATAAATTGAAGATGTCCACAGACTTGGTAAAATTATTTCCCTCCATTAATATTCTGGGCAAAGAGGAATACATATGGTAGTTAGTTCCAGAATTTCTGCACTGAAATAAATCCTGACTTCTAGTATTACGTAGAGGAATCCGGAAGCTTATTAATTCAAGCAATAATGGACTATCAACCAAATCATTTAGAATTTTATAAAGAAATACCAAGTCTGCGAAAATTCTCCTGTCTGACAATTTGAGCATATTCATATCATTTAAAATAGTGTTGTAATTCAACATAATTGCTGGAATACCCATTTTAAAATTTAGAAAACGTAAGAATTTATTTTGTATTCTTTCAACAGCTTGTACATGTGTATTATAATATGGGTTCCAGACGGGAGAGTTGTACTCAAGTTGACTTCTAACAAATGCAAAATATAACAGTTTAATACACTTTATATTTTTAAAATTTCTAGTTAGCCTAGTTATAAATCCCAACATTTTTAAGCCCTTATTAGAAATTTCTGTTATGTGGTTAACAAATGAAAGATTTGATTGAAAAGTGATGCCTAAGTCTTTAATTTGTGTTAAAGTCTCAAGAGTATTGTTATCAATGTTGTAATTAAAGATCACTGGATTTTTTATTCGAGAAAATCTAACTACTTGACATTTTGAGATATTTAAGTAGAGTCTATTTTCATTACACCAAATCAACAATTTGTTGATATTATCTTGAAGAATGTTGCAATGGTAAATATTTTTAATAATTCTAAACATTTTGAGATCATCAGCAAAAAGTAAGAAAAATACATCATGAAATACTTTTGTTAGATCATTTATAAACAAGATAAATAAGACTGGGCCAAGGTGTGAACCCTGTGGAACTCCACTTGTTGCATAAATTTTTTCGGACAAAGAGGATTTTATTCTAACAATTTGTTGTCTTTTAGTAAGATAGCTTTCAATCCAGGTTAATAAATTGCCACGTATACCAAGTTTTTCTAATTTCCAAATGAGAATTTCATGGGAAACTGAATCAAAAGCTTTACTAAAATCAGTATAGACAGAGTCTACTTGTAGTTTTTCTTTAAAAGCATTAGTTATAAAATTTTCATAAATAATCAAGTTAGAAAGAGTACTTCTACCCGGCATAAATCCAAACTGGTAAGGTGATATTACAGGTTTTATATGTGTAAAAAAGTTTGTCAAGTATTAGGCTTTCAAAGAGTTTCGGTATGGTGGATTGAATGCATATTGGTCTGTAATTACAAATATCACTTTTATCGCCCTTTTTGAAAATTGGAGTCAAATAACTAATTTTCCACTTATCGGGAAAAATTCCACTAGATAAAGACAAATTAAAAAGTTTGGTCAATGGAAGAGCAATTACTTTGATACATTCTTTAATAAATATTGTAGGGATATTATCCGGTCCCGCAGATTTGTGGATATCTAAGAATTTAACTTTAGTAATTACATCAGAGAGACTTATGGTACACTGTGAAATATCAAGAGTTTCATCTGGAGTTGTTGTTGGAACAGGAGCATTATTTGAGTCTGTTGAATAAACACTTTATCACACAATGTTATCTTCATCAGGAAATATTATTATAAAGAAAAATAAAAGACAAACAAGTGTAGACAAATTAGAATAAATTATAACATAGACAAAATATTAAAAAGTAGAGGTGATTAATTGCTTAAAAATCATAAAAATAGTTATACAAAATTAAATATAAAAATTATTCAAGGAAAAATAAAATTGTATTTAGATAATAAAACACTTTTAAGAACAAATAATTAAAATAATTAGTCTAAATTAAAAAATAATAATAATAATAATAATTAGAATTATTGTAATTATTAATAAGAAAATAAATTTAAAAGATGGCTATTTTTTATATATAATTTTGTATAACTATTTTTATGATTTTTAAGCAATTAATCACCTCTACTTTTTAATATTTTGTCTATGTTATAATTTATTCTAATTTGTCTATACTTGTTTGTCTTTTATTTTTCTTTATAATAATATTTCCTGATGAAGATAACATTGTTATCGAAACATGTAGATATTGTTTATAATATAGTGGTTTATACAAAGTGATCTGTTATTCACTAGATAATAATTTTGATTATTATATTCTTCACAACAATAATTAAACAGATACCAAGACAATTGGATTTTGTTTTTATATTTATCACGCTTTATTTATGCACTGAAAAGAGATACATAAATAAAATCAATATTATCTAGTTTTTAAATAGTAAAAGTATAGTCACCGAAAGCCGTAAAATGGATTAAGTTTGATCATAAATGATTATTATAATAATAGACAATAATAATGTCACAATTTACCACATTGTAGTCGATCATCATAAAAATAATATATTTTTTTAAATTTCTAGGTTACGTCATATTTTTTTAAGGTTAGGTTAATTAAGGGTTTTTACCTTTGAATTTGCCCTCGGAAAGATCATGCCCATAACAAAAACTCCCAACATGGCCCCGTTGGTGACTCCAGAGAAGCTGATGGCTACTTGAAGAACACTCCCAAGTTTCTCCACTATGAAGACCATGGACATTGTGACTGTCCCAACCACCACCACAATCAACTTCATTATGTTGCTGGCATTCTTTTCAGTGAACTCTTTCGGGAAAATCAAACAAATGAAATCCTTGTAGATAACTCCAGAGGTAGTGTTGAGGATTGAAGACATAGAGCTGAAAATATTGTCAATTCAACAATTATTAGTTCAGTAGGAATCGTAGGTCCTTCCAGAGGAAAATTAAAAAAATATATATATTTAAAAAGTAGGTACCTATTCTAGAACTTCAAATTACAAACGATTCCGCTTAATCAAGACACATCGGGTCCAAACATTTTGTCATAAATAAGAAGCTATCCGCTAACGTTATATAAACGTTTTATAAATTTGTACAGCGCCCTTGAGGTGATTTTTCACAAAAACGGCGCTATACAAGTCATCCAAATATTATTATTATTATTATTATCCCTAATAAGCAAAGCTTAAGGAATGTTTGTGTAGATTTATATTTTTTACTTATTTTATATAATGTAATTTTGAGTTCTCTCGAATGTGTTTTTAAATTACGTATTTTATATGATTTGTTTACATTTAATTGCATATATTTTTTTTAATACTTAATTACACAAAAATAATTACGTACCTACCAATTACAGGTAGTTAGTTATATGGGAACATGAAAAAAATCAAATATAGATACAAATGAAGAAAAAATCATCAACAAATGATTTCATATTCATATTAACCCAAAAAATACTTCTTCGACGCGCGGCAGTGTACCGCGAACTGAACAATTTGGTTATCGTTGGTGATTGTCGGTAGACAGCGAACAGTTGGCGTAGGAGAAGTCTACCGAATGACTGCCAAATTAACTCGGAACTTCCATACCGCGTGTTGGCCCTTCTTATATTATTTCACGTTTGGCGTCGATTTCAGTCTCCCAAATGACCAGTAAATTAGTAGTAGTTTCTTTATTTGATTTCTGTTCGCCAGATTTTGGCCCAAATGCTTGGTTATCCCAATAAACCGGTGTAATTGTTGTATTTTAATGATACAAAGACTTAGTTCACAAATTTATGCAATAAATGTATTCATAAATCCCTCTATTCATTGGTAAAACCAACCTCAATGCCGCACTGAACACACCGGCTATGAAAAGACCTGGCAATCCAGGAATGTTTCTTGTTGTATCCATCACATAATATGGTAATATCTGAAATTTAAATAATTCAGTTCATTAAAGATACGTGAAACTTGCAAGCGATGTGTACAATTGAAAGGAAAAGTTAATCCAAGATACCTGATCTGATCGAGCAATTACTCCAGCAGTCAGAGGATCGCAACCAAAATACCTGGAAAACATTATGAGTCCAGAGAAGAGGCACAATGCTTTTATTATAGCAATGACAATGCTATAGATGTACAACACTCTGAAAAAGAAAACATCGTCAGATATGAAAAATTATTTACCGCCAATGCTTTAACCAGAACATTCCAGAGGAATATCCTTAGAAAAGTCTTTACCAGAAAAATTTGTACCAGGCGGACCAAACACAAACCATACCAACAAGAGTAACTCATTGGACGGAGCATGTATCTAGGAAAAAGGTTAACAAATGACAGCATAGTCTTATTTATAAAAAAAACCTGCAAGATTAACAAGTATTAGTAGCTCACGCTGTGATAACCACAACTTTGGGTATTGACCTGAAGAGGAAGGCCTGAACAAATGTTGGTGACCTCTCTGACAAACAGTTTTCTTTTGGATATAGGAAGAGCATAATACTTACTTCTTTGCATCAGCTATTGAGGGGACAGACAGGAATCTCTGTACACAAAGCTGATTTACTCCCAGGGACGAAATCCAACCACAGCACATGCCAAGAGTTACTGTCCAAAACGAAACTCGTTTAGTGGGGTCAAAGTCGAAACTAAAAATTTAAGTAAATCAGAATAGTTGCATTAGCAATGTTAATTAATTAGTAAAATGCACGACAAAACAATGATAAAATATACAATATACGATGCATCTAATGTCCAATACAAAAAAAAATTTTATGAGAGAAAGTCCCTACCGCACCCAAAAGTCTGGATCCAGCAAGGCATCGTCAATTAGGGGAATGTTGAGATGCGGGGAAATAAGTGAGGAAGATGAAGGTGGTGAAATACCTGGCTATTCAGGTCTGGTCACCGAAAATGGGTAAAGCCATTTAAAGTAATGTTTCAATTCTGAATGGTGGTCTTACATCAGGTACACTTCTCAAAGTGTATTTTCAACCCTGGAACATGGCCTAAACACACCTATAATAATTGTGACACAACAAATCAATTCAATAAACTTTACTTGCGCCCACCGGGATTTAATCTCACAACCTCCAGATTGCTAGTCGAGAGCCTTACCTCTCGACTACGGAGGCCGTTCATATTTCTGAATGCCTTTTTGAAGAACCCTGAAAAGCTTTGTCCCGGTTCCCACAGACCTTCCACGAGGTCGTGACCGGTTTTGTAACAGTGCATTTAAAATAACTCAGTTACGACCCCCATTGTTTATAAGAAAAAAATATGAGAAAATGGAGCACTCCGCATGATGCTTATCCAGATTATAATAATATTTGTATATTAATTTAATTGGTTTTGATAACCTACTCAAAAAAGTGAATTCTATCCTGAGTCTCCGCATTAGTCCATATTTTGGTTAAACCACCTTCATTGCTGATTCCAAGTAAAAGAATTACAAATATAGCTCCGTTCATAGTAACAAACTGTATGGTGTCTGTCCATACAACAGCCTTCAGTCCACCCAAGGTAGTGTAAAATATACAAACAAAGCAAACGACGGGATTGATGAACTTTATCTCTATTCCAGTCACTGAAAGAAGTAAAGAATTTGATTACAGAAATAATATACGAGCAAGATAAGGCTTTCTAGATCAGTTTTTACATAAATTGTTAAATCTCTTACCTAAATTAAAAGCCAGTGCAGGAACATACATAACGATTGGCATGGTCATAATGCAATCCAGCAAAAAGATGAAAGATGCCGTTAGTCGAACGTTCTTGCAAAACCGCAATTCTAAATACTCATAGCTGGATGTTAGTTGTAAATCGTAGAAAACTGCAAAAATATCAATATGGTTTATTAAATTAATAACAGATGTACGCGGTCAAGGGGATTATTGTTCCAGCCTCGAAAACATCGTATTTTTCATACGGAAAGAAAGAAATGTACCTGGTAAGAATACGTATCCAATTATGACCGTTGCAATAAGACCACCAAAGCATGACATTGCGTATTGTGTTCCATGAGTATAAACCTCAGCGGGCATGCCTAGTAGAGTAATAGCTGAAATATAGCTGAAACACACTAACATACTATTCAAATTGCACAAATTGTTAAATATAATAGTTTTTGTCCTTTTTGAGACAGACCAATACAAATAGTGAAGATAAAATTCATACACAGAAAAACAAACGATAATAAATTAATGTTTAAGCTAAAAACAGTCGGATTACCTGGCTGCTAAAGATGTTGCAATAGGAAACACTCCCATGGTCCTTCCGCCTAGGAGATAGTCATTTGCTGTTTTTTGCTTCTTATAACATCCGAAGTACACTCCAACAAGGGCAGACACCAATAACATTCCTCCAAATAAGGCATAATCGTAAGGGCTGAATGTAAGATAGTCTAATTTCATCCCATCGGGATGTTCTGTCGTGCTTTCCATTGCTAATAAGGATTCCTAAAACCAACATTCAATATTTAAAACTATGCAAAATGTAATAAGACAATAACATTATCATTTTTATCAATCAATTTCCTTAGAAACAAACCTGACAAAGCAACACATTTTAACAAGAACATTTCCTCAACCGTTACCCTTACTGTATAGATGTCTAAAGAATATTTTTATATGAATTTAAAAGTCTTTAAAGACATGCGACCCATCTCGATTGGTGGAGAAAGTCATAGCTGAGCCATGGCTTTGAATCGTTGAATGAACGTGATAGTATGAACTTGAACTTAGTTCATTAGGTATTTGAGTTACGGAACACGTGTTACAGGCACGTGGAAAGACGGAGGGATGACTAAGTGGCCCTTCATGACAACAGTGTTATCTATCACAGATAAAAATAGAGATTCGGACTAAAAAATGACGCTAATATTTCACAAAGTTACTACTAAATCCTTTACAACGGCGTGGAAGTCGAGACGAAATGACAGAAAAATATTTGCTAGCAGTCACTTTAAACATTTTTTTATCAAACACTGTTTTAAAAAAACACCAAACTTCCTGTAGATTCTCGAATGTTTGGTCAAACGCGTCTGTCAATATGAGCCGGGTAAAGCAAAGAACGTCACACGACAACTGTCGAATGTTACACTGAAATTTAAAGACGCTGTAAGATAGGACGATTTAATTTGTACGGAAGTAGAATTTGTGCACCGTAATTTTTATTTTCAATCCAAAATAACCTAAAACAGTTTCAATGTATGGAAGGACGTACGTTCGGTATTGTACGACAAAGATCTCGACACACACTATCGTCGTCTGGTAGAATCATTGCGCAAATTGTATTAAGTGACAGTAATGATGGTCTCTTTGGAATATAGCAGCGGTGAACCATTCTGCGTCGCAACTCAGTCCACATAAAGCGTTTGTCAACTGGGAAATGGTTATTGAAACCTTTTAGTGTATCGTGTTCCAAGCTGGCAGGTTTTCAACAGACTAGTCCTTTAGTAAAGTTTATGAAGGGCCAATTTGGATTAAATACAAAGTCAAAAATGTTGGGAATCACTTTTTTTTTAATTTATACTTTTTTATAAATTACATTTTCGGCGTTATGGTAGATACATTTTTTGCTGTTTATTTCTCTTAACTTAGCAAAAGTTTATAGTAAGGATGGCCAACTTGTTTGTTGTTGGGATGGACTTTTGGAATCGATGCCGAGTGTGAAACGAAGGGTAAGGAGAATTATTAATAAAATACAGAGACACGTTTCGCGTACACAAATTAATGCAAGTAAATGTTTTTTTTTCAGCGATTGGCGTCAGCGAATGAATCTACAAGCTTGGATGTCGCGATAAATTGAAATCCGAATAAGAGAAGATCTATTATCCACATTGCACCAGCATCTCAGCTTCAGCATTTAAGAATCTTGACTCAAGATACACAGAGCGTGTAAAAACTGAGAGCGCGCTTTCGGAATATCGGGGCCTAAAACTAGGAATAGATTACCACGTGATCTAAGAGTGATGAAACCCCAAATTCGAATTGATCTAAAAACTTACGCCTAAGTCGGGTCTCCAGCGACAAAATATTTTCAATACATCGTACAAAAAGAAAAACGTCGGATCGAGGACACAACTTTTTTATTTTCCATTGTGACCCTGCCCAATGTTTTATGTTGGTTGTGGTAATATTGTCTCTGGAGCCCGTCTTTGAAAGACATTACACGTACTTATCTATAAATAGGATTTTAAAACCATATTTTATTAGCTAGCCAATAAATCTTTCGTAGCTATCCAACAAAGCAATAATGTTACACTTCATTTTATTAAGGCGAAACACTACGAAGTACAAAATGCAAAATCATTTGTTTTGGTTTGAAATTTTGATCGCTTAGAAATATGTTAGTTAGTTAGATGTTATTAAATGCTCTGAGTAGGACACATCTTGACCTTTGAAATAATCGAGTATTTTTTTGACAATTCTAATTGAAAATCTTTTATTGGCTACATTAAAAATACTATTTAGATAGTTTCATGTATTTTTATCACTTACCTATTTTATTTTCATAGATTTCCAATATTTTAGTATAATTCAAGAAATATTTAATTCGTTGTATTTAAATAATTTATAAATTTTATTCTTAAATAAAAAACTCTTTATTTACGATTCATGCAAGTACTTTGGTGGCATTTAACACCTTTTCAATAACTCACAGACTTAAAGAAACTAGAAAAAAATTAAGATATAATATCACTTTTTATACGTATCACTTACAATTTTCACTAAATATGAAAGAAGCGAAATCGTATCAAACACAGTAATTTTACAATGCTAACTAAAGTTTATGATAAGTTGTAAAAATTATTATAATTTTCCTTTTTAGAGAGTCGTCCGAGCCTTATGAGAAATAAAGGCTGTTTAGACGGAAAATTCGTGATTTGAATAAAGTGCATTTCTTCGTTTGTTTACTGTACGGTGTGAGTTATGAGATGCGATAAGGAACTATTTGTTTATAATTTACAATATGGGTTATTTATTAACAAACGGGGATTATTTTAATATAATTGTGGTGGGAATCCCGCTTCACGTGTCAGATTTACTAATCATGCAACAGTGTAAATATATGTTTTATTATAATTTATCACTAGTAGTTCTGTCAACAGTAGACCTCACGTCCAAAAAGTGTGTTTTTCTCTTATTTGATAAATCAAAACCAAACTTTCCTTTGTAATCATAAGATTTGTACGTAGATATCTGTACCCGAGAAGCATACGGATGTAAGTCCAAAATTTGAAGAAATGAGTTTTTAATGCAGACTTGAAGTAAATTTTCATGTTTAACAGTGGCAGAAAGAAAAAGGTCATATCATGAAGAAAAATATGATATTCAAAAATGTTTACGGTTGCAACTACCTTTGATGCAACAACTATCTTAGAAGCAGAAAGATGTACATGGACTTGCATCTTTCTGTGGTGGTAGTAGGAGATTTTCAAACATTGTTGGGTTATTCGTAACCCGGGAATGTTTGTCTTTCTTTTAAAAAAATTAAAAAAAAAAAAAAAAAAAATGATTTAGTTGCATTTTGAGTATTATGACTCAAATCCTACGTATTATGTTTTTTTTTATATGAATACCGCACAAGAGTCCCAACTGCTCCCGTCTGAAGCCAGTGAGACTATGCCATCCCCAATTGGGGTATGTTGTGAGGCTGAGGGTAGTGGGGAGGGGAATGAGATAGGTAAGAGGAAGGTGGGGAAGTACCTGGCTATTCAGATCTGGTCACCAAACACGGCTAATGCCATTTCAAGCAACGTTTCAATTCTGAATGGTGGTCTAAAACCAGACTTATGATACAGAATCTGAGATTTTCCTTCCCGAAACGAGCGGCGATCCTGTTCGGTAGCTGCTTCAGTTCAACCATTGCATCTGCTTGAGATTGACACTGCGGGGTGCGTTCAATTATTCGCTTTCTCAACCAGGAGGAAATTCGTGTTGTTGAATTCCTTGGGATATTTTCACTCCTACTTGAATATTAACCTCAAAATCACTTCGTATGTATGACTAGGTATTCGCTGCGAGTGACTCAACTAGTAGCTAATAAACTTGCGATCACTCGCCGCAACAGTCGTAGCAGCGACAAAATCGCCCGTGTGACAATATAACCGCAGTTATATTTATGTGGTATTCTAATTTAGCATAGATAACATCTCTTATCTCACACGGCTTATGAAGTCGTACAAATGGAGGTCTATTTGCGGAAAGTCTGACTTTTCTCTAGATAACATCATATTAATTTATTAATAGTGCCTTGAACAATCACCGGAAAACTATCTTGAGATTTAAGTCAATGAAATAAAATTTATATTTAAATTTTGATACCTACCTCAGCTTAGCATGAGTAACCGGGAGCCTAGAACTAAACTTCATGTTAGAAAAATATTAAATAATTTATTTTTTTTAATTTTGTAAAATAACCACATGCTTTAACTTAGTTCTTGCTTGTTTCTTACTCTACATGTTTACACCCCATAATTATTTTTTTCATAAGACACTTTGAAAAAGGCAGCTTCGTAGCAGGTATTGTGATAATGTAACAATTGTAATAAAATAATGTAACTGACTATAATGTAAAAAATACATCACGTGCTTTATAAACAAATATTTTAATTTGAATAAAAAAAAAATCTTCACATTCCCTCCGGGCTGCCACGTTTTATGCCTCTTGAAAAAAAAATAGTTTTACGTTAATAATGTAGTAGAATGCGTTTCCATAAAAAACAAATTTCTTTTAATTATTAAAATATATATCAATGTTTTTACTTAAAAAATAAATTTATATTAAATTAATTTAAAAACAAAAAGTTATGCGAAATATACTACAAAAATAAATTCAGGACAAATTTTAATTCAGTTGCTGTGGCTAGTTTCAATCAAATAACTTCGGATGGGGTGGGTTATTATTAATAATTCCTCCAACTTGCGACGTTTCCCATACATTCTGATGGGAACAGCATGCTACCTAGCGTCTCCTAGCGGCGCGGCGTGAGTTGTGCGCCTTGGTTTTCTTTCATAATCTATGAAATATATTATTTATTTTACATCAATAAATTATTGAAATCGTAAACAAATAGGTGACTTACGTACGACCTTAGTGTTTTTTTTACATATTTACATTTAATTCCCTAGGATTTAACGAACCATATTATATTATTTCGCCATCTATGTAACTAAACCTGCCAACGTTTTTGGGAATCATGAAAAACGGTGAAGTTATATACCTATTTAGATGCTATTTATATTAATCTTTACGACGAATTGGCTTACAGTATAAACATCAAAAATATGCTATGGATAAATTGATACTAACTTTTCTTTATATTGGAATTACAATAAAATTATTATTTACATCACAAAAAATATATGCGTACACCACTAAAAGAAATTTTTTCATGACTTAACTATGAAGTAATACAAGAAACAATTTTTTTTAGGGGGCATCCATTAATTACGTGAGCACAAACGGGGGGGGGGGGGGGGTCAAGCAAAATCTCACGTTACTTGAAAAAAATATACGAATTGGCCCAAAATTTATCCCACCGAGGGGGAGGGGGGGTCTAGATTGGATGAAAAACTGCTCACGTAATTAATGGATGCCCTAGACTATTGGATGGCTTAGACTATTTTTGAGGTTTTCTATGTTCTAACTTTTTTTTCATTCTGATATTTTTTTATTATCGATATTGATCAAAATAAAAATTGGAAACCGCAAAACACCGCCACCAAGTTTAGTATTAAATAAATTAAATTTGTCGCCATCATTGAAAGGAAAAAATGTCGACATCAATTTCTACACTAGCGCCTGTAGCGGCCAGCGTTGTTAAACTACCCGAACTGCATTAAATTTGCGATAAAAGTATATTATTTATGAATAAATTAGAAATAAATCATCGCACTCTTGTGATTCTCACGTACGACGTGCTTTTTGTAATCAAACCCAGCAATAAACTTTTATTAATATAATTAATAAACGAGCATCTACGTGTACCTACCTACCTACCTGTCTACCTGCCTACCTGCCTACCTATACATATATGAATATGATTTAAGTGAAATAACACAAAACTGCGCTACACAAATACTACGTTATTAATAATCATTATTATTCTGTTTTTTTTTACGCTGAAAAAAGGGAAGGAAAATCTAAATGAAAGGGTTATGTTTGATGAAGAAATCGAATTGCCCCATTCGGGAAATTATTTCTGGTTATAAACTTGAGCCATTACAAAAATTGCAGTGCGTTCAATTTTATTGGTGAATCGGGGCATTTAATTTTTACTCGAACATGACATCTGTTGTTAGAAGCGTTAAACTTTTTTAACCTCCCTAGCAGTGATAACAACTTGATAATAGTTGCTATTTTCGTCAAAAGGTGTCACTACAAGATTCAAGAAGAGGTCAAAATAACTTTACAGTGAAGTTTTTAATTTGTTATTATTAATTTTGCGTCATTCCGCTCATATCATCGTTCGTGCTAATGACGGATAGTGTAGTATTTTTTAGCCATTGATTAATGATTTTATGTTTTATAAATACAATCTACAGTACTTACTTACTAATTTGGAGCAAATAAAAATTGTTATTTTGTTTCTTTTTATAATCGATTTTATTGTTACATTTTATAATCGATTTTTGCACAAATTCTTATAACATAATATGCAGAAAAGTTTTATCTCTGTGCCCCGTCGTTATTATTGAGGTTTAGAATATGTTATGCATTACATCATCTGTTGTAAAAAGCTTACAACTTTTATAAGCGTTCGTAGGGAACAAACGATTGTTTGATATGATTTGTATTTTTTGCCAAGAGATGTCACAACACATTATATTTTCTCCAAAAATTCGTAAAATATTATTTTATCCATTATTTCAGTTATTGTCTCGTTCCGTTCACTTAAAAACTTACAATAGTATTTTTTAGGGCAAAGCATTTTTTACAATACTAATTTGAAAAGTCCATAATTTGATGGAAGCGTTCCCCCATGGGAGTTGCATCGATTAGCTTGAAAAATAACCAGACAGAATATCCTGAAAAATAACCAAAATGAATTGAGTATCCTTATCTTTAATAATATGTTCGTAAGGAAATGGGTGAAGGATAAAAATGTTTAATTTATATTAATAATATATTGAAACACAAAAGTATTTATTGTTTATTTATTTCGTGTTGTAAAAAACTTATTTATAATTTTATATACACAATATTCTTTGAACATACATAATATATCATTTGATTCACATTAAAATAAAATACAGACTTAGGTTGGTATACTTTCGTACATTTTAGTCGGTGAAAATAATTTAGAGATATTTAAAAATTAATTTAAGCACACAAAACTTTGCATATTTACAGTAGAAATTAAGTAAACTCTTATTTACACTTAAAAATATGTTTTATCACTGGAACATGTCTGCCCTTTATACTTAAATTAGGATTAAAATATTATATTTCATTATTTATTTATGTACACAATGATGCAATAACGGCTCTTGACTTTTTAAAGTGAGATTCAGCAGTGCTTATATTAAATAAAAACTTAATTGATGTTGTAGTTGAAAATATTTTTATTATTATGAAGATTTTGAATGAAGGATGTATGAAGACGTCACCACCAAACTGAAAGAATCTTGAAATCTCCCGATGTAAAAATGGAAAAATTAAAAAAAAAAACTTTTTCATTTACAACATTAATAAATTCGTATTTTTCAATCTTAGCACTCTAGCTCAGTTAAAAGTTACGAGCCGCCACTGCAATGATGATTATAAATGTTGCATACAGGTGAATAATAAATCATAGAAATTATTGCTAAGCTAAAATCTAATAACTGGTTGGCTCTGCCCAAAGTCAATGTTCGTATTTCAGATCAAAGAAACGTAAAAATTAATAGCTTGTTGGTGTTGACCAAATTCAATGTTCATATTTCAGAACAAAGAAACTTAAAATTTTAATAACTGGTTGATGTTGACCAAATTCATTATTCATGTTTCAGAACAAAGAAACTTAAAATATTAATAACTGGTTCGTGTTGACCAAATTCATTGTTTATATTTCAGAGCAAAGAAACTTTAAAATATTAATAACTGGTTCATGTTGACCATATTCATTGTTCATATTTCAGAAAAAAGAAACTTAAGTATTAATAACTGGTTGGTGTTGACCAAATTCATTGTTCATATTTCAGAGCAAAGAAACTTAAAATATTAATAACTGGTTCGTGTTGACCAAATTCATGATTCATATTTCAGAACAAAGAAACTTAAATATTTTTTCGGATTTTACTTACCTGCAGGTAAGTATGTTTTTGTATCTATCTGTAAATAATAAAATTAAATAAAACCTAGGAATTCATAATGAACTGTAAAGCGCCCTTGAGGTGATTTTTCACAAAAACGGCGCTCTACAAATTATTATTATTATTAATATCTGCTTAGTGTTGACAAAATTCATTGTTCATTTTTCAGAACAAAGAAACATAAAATATTAATACAAATTCCATGTTAAAATTTCAGAAAAAAGTAACCTAATAATATTTAAATACAAATAAACTTATTGATAATAAATAGTTAGACGATACGAACAAATACTGTTTAGGTTTTGATTTAAATATTAGATACGAGATACCAATATTTTTCATTTCTGAATGCACTGATCTAAAAGTTTCCTAAAATTATACTTAATTAGATAGTGTAATTTAAAAGGCACAGAATTCACAAAGAGATTGAATAAGGCACGAATGCGCAGAATTTGAAAACATATTTACAAATTTACACCAAAATCTAAATTATACATATTTACAGAAATTTAAGTAAGTATATAGTTATTCTCTATTTACAAAAATATACACCTACATCTAATGTAAACTATATTTACAGTTAAATTAGAACATTTTCTTAGAGATCAATAAGAAAAAAACTTTTGTAACTCAGGTTTACAAAAAATAAGATAAAATTATGGACAGGAAAATAAAGTTCAGTGTTAAAGTTTTAGATGCCGAATTTCCGGCGTCCATAGCTAAAATTCTAAAATCATAATTGCTGTACGTATCATCGCTGTACAAGGAACTGCTCAATATATCTCTCAAACTTTCCGAGTATGGGGGAAGGTTTTGGCATTGGACCATAGGGGGCTGATACGCTGTTGGTCTCTCTTTAACACCTCTTCTTCTGTTATCTGTGTCCGCTTGTCCCATAAACAAAAGGGGAGAGCCTTGGAAATCAAGCTCCATCTTTAACAGTTCATATTCAATGCTTGGTACAACCAGTCCTAAAGTTGCACAGCCGTGCGTACTTGACATCTCACGAGGAACTCCTAGTTTCCATCCTCCTAGACCACAATCAGGGTCTTTTTCCAAATGCTGCATCATGTGAGGATCAAATACAGTCAAAGAGGCTCTTTCCAAATGGAAATCCACTTCTGATGCACCAGGCATGTGATAATTATTTTTTCCCTTTTTAAAATGCCCGGCCGCTGTTACGGAAAAACTAGTTCCTGAACAAACTGTATCAGAATAGAATTTGTATTCGACAATCCACATATTATCGCCAGAGTAGAATTTAAAATGCCTTGTCAGATAAAGTCCCATCGGTCTGTTTTCACAGTTTACGGATACCCACTCTCCGGCAAGAAATAGTGGAAGTATCGGTTTTGTCATCAAGTAAGGAGGATTTTTTTCATTAGCAGCTGCGATTTGAGAACATACTGGACAATGATGGAAGATATCCAGATTCTTTTTCAAAACCTTTTCACTCATTTTATCTTTAGCATCCTTTGATGAAGCGATAGAGTCAATGTGTTCTACTTTTCCTGCATCAAAATGGCCTACAAAACCCTTTTCATGAACTCGACCTCTTGATTCTTCTACACCTTTAGGGTCGATGTTGAGTAAGGATTCACTTTGGATGAGCGAGTCGCTTTCTAGTCCAAGTGTATCGGTAATCGATGTATCTACTTTAAGCAACGGCACTTGAAATGCTGTTGGTTTGTACGAAGCTCTTCCTTCAATCCTTGAGTGAATGTCTCCCAGTAAAAGTTCTTGTCGGTAGTGAGTTACTTCAAAGTCGCTATCAGTTCCCAGTTTGATCTGTACTTTGTAATGTTGCAATTCGTGGAAAACGAGGGAAATAGAATTCAGGCAATTGAAGCTTTCGAGGTGGCCCATTTTGAAACCCTTCTTGTTGTGAAGTTTCTGGTTAAATTCTTGTCCATTGGCTGTTGTAGTGAAAGGTCTCAGGTTCCCAGCAGTGGCATCTTCACCCAACTTGAGGATAAAGTATTCTCGGAAAGGCATCCATCGCTTCTTTGCAATTCCTGTATAAGAAGAAAAGGAATGAATTAGTAATCAAAATAACAGCACATAAATCTGTAACTGCAACAATTCTATACCTATAACATATGTAAATTAATTGACTGATGTCTGTAGTTTCAATCAATTCTATTAAATTCATGAAATACAGAGATCTGCATTGTCTATTAGCAATGTTACATGAAATACAAAATGTAATCTATTTATTATATACTAAAATTATGTCTACAGTGCATGTAGGTACTATAATCTATACAGGATTGCTTTGTTTACTGAAAGCTTATCCAATAACATTTATCTGTTCTGAAAGAACTGTTGAGATTATAGCAACCATGTATACCTACATACATACATGTGTGTGGTAATTTAAGTTGCTGTGCAACATGCTTTATAGATTTAAGATAGGACTTGTAAACTTTGAAGATAACACGGAAGCAAAGAGTGGGTGATCTGATGTTCTGTGAATAGTTTGAGCAAATTTTATTTCGACTGTTGAGAAGTGGTTGAGAAGAATTTTATAGCGATGGTTGGTTTGTTTCAATAAATCTTTGTTAAAACTCCATTTGCATACTTATATTCAATGAAAATATTGAAGTAATATGGAAACGGTAGACGGCATTTTTTCGTGTTCAGAATGAATAAATTTTCACTTTGGACTGAAAAAGTCTGGGAAATTTTCAGAATAGGTCATCTCAGCAAATTAATTGGAGAAAAGATGGAGATACCCCAGGAAGACATGATACTTTTGTGGTGAAACGTTACAATATATTATACAAACGGTATAAAAGAAGAGTGTATAGAAGACCGTGAATGAAGCAAGGGGGTGTACCAAGATTCGGCGGTTATTTAGTTTATTACAAGAAAGTAACTGAAACATGGAGTGTGTTCCAGGACTTACTGAACCTATGTTAGGTTGTGAACTATCTGAAATTATGTTAGGTTATGTGGCATGTAAGGTTTTGTACTGTGTTTGGTTATGTAAGGCTTTGTTAGATTATGTGAGATCGGTTTTATAAGTTTAAGTAAGGTTATGTTAGGATATATTGAGTTAGGTATAAATCTTACCAGGACGAGTGCTGAAGACTTTCGTGGCAAGTTACTTACTTTTAGCTCTACTTAGCCTTATTTTTGTAATGTTTTGTTAGGTTGAGTAAGTTAGGTTTTGCAAGGTTATGTTACGTTGAGTTAGATATAAATCTTACCAGGACAAGTGCTGAAGATCTTGGCGGCTAGCTGTTGCGCCACCTCAGCTGTATGAGGAACCAATCCCACCCTGGTGAGCGAGTACAGGCCCCCTGCGCGCAGCTTGCCTCGCGCTATGGCCGTGTACACGGGGCTCGTACAGTGCTCGTCCGCATAGTAGTGTTGTACGAGACGGAACGAGCTGTTGGAGTGGAAGGTGTAGGATCGGAGCAGAAACTCGGGTCCGGGCCTGGTCTCGCATCTGTGGAAAATAAATTATGCAAATTAGTTTATTTTATAGTGGCATTTCAAATTAATACACGGAAAAAGAGTTTGTGTATTTGGGGAGTATGTTCACAAGCGATGGAAATGAGGAATAATTGGGATTCGATTTCTTTATGTTCATGGTTTTCTTTATCCGCCTCACTAAACAAAAGTCTGGTGTGTATTCCGAACCGGATAATTAAAGTATTATGTTCATAAAAATTACTATTTATTTATAACTCTAGTGGGCTTTTACAAGTTGATTGTATTGTAAATACTTAAAAATTAAAACAATAATGACAATGTAAACATAATGACAAAAAAACGAGTGTGCTTTAGACTTACACCACACGTAAAACTTCACTAACTTATAAAAGAAGAGAGAAAGAAAATGTGCACGCGCAATGCTCTCTCTTGCTCCTACAGTGTGATACAGACAATAGGCCTACACCGTGTCTTAGATATACGAAACGTAACTGGCTATGTCTTCCCCCTTCAGTAATATACGAAACGTAACTCTCTCTCTTTCTATCTTCACTAACTTATATCTCCCTCTCAACTTCCGTTCGCCTCGCCCGATCACACTTTTCGTAATGCTCTCGTCACGCATTCACCAGCTTACTCCCCAAGTCATGCGTAAAGAAGTTTTACTTAAAAAAAACATACTTAAAACAGAATAAATAGGTAAACATGTTATATACAATTATAAATCAAAAATATTAGAAGGTTCCTACATATTAATTACCTTTAAAAAATGAAAGTATTGGAATAAAAACATTTATATTGATGAGTTAGAATATCACAGATTTTCAACCTTTTTTGCCCACTACCCACTGTGAGAATATTTTTATTTCTAGCGCCCCCAACCTAATGGGAGGTGGGGGCGTAACGGGATACCACGACGAAAGGGGGCACAATGAGATACCATGACGAAGGGGGCACAATGGGATACCACGATGGGGTTACATTTGCCACAACGAAGGGGGCGTAATGGGATAGGGAAAATATTGGGATGGGGTAAGATAGGATGAGGTGGGATCGATTTCTCTGGGTCTCCTACCGCCTCCAAGGGGCGTTATCGCCCACGTTGAGAATCTATGAGTTAGATGAATTATATTTCTCAGATCAGAATATTTATTTCTGAGACTGTGAAGTCTTTGAAATATAATATGCATATAACGTTATAATAATATATATTTATTTAGTTTTTATAGTAGAATTATATGCAACAATTAAATATATTAGTTATTAGTATATCAATTTATTTTTATTTTATAAGTAAAGACTGAAGTTGGAGGGTTATAAAATTCAATACATTCATTATAATGAGAACGCAAGTACTTATGAATAAATTTAGTGGGAAGATGTTTAATATTTTCAATCCTTGTCTCGCATAAATCATGTATGTACCCTACCAGGAATCTATGAGGCTCAGAGGTAAAATTCTCCAAGTCAGATTTCATAAATAAAATTAAAAACGTTTAGGCACTTCATTCAATCACTAGATTAGATTATCTCATTCTCATTACCAAGTTATGTATTTATTTATTAATTGTTGTTATACGCCCATAGGGGCTTTTATATAAATTATAAATAAGTTTTACATAAGTTATCGAGTTAGAATTTATACCAAAAGTTATAAAAGTGAAAAATAAAAAAAAAATACATGTAGTTTTTGAAGAATATGGCGTAAAGAAATATTTTAAACAATATAATATTTTTTCTTCAAACTTTGCAAAATTACTTTGTGGCATCATTATCTAATTATACTATAATGAATAAAAGATCACTTTGTTTAAACCACTATATTATAAACAATATCTACATGTTTCGATAACAATGTTATCTTCATCAGGATATGTTAATTATATATGTTAATATTAACATATCCTGATGAAGATATCATTGTTATCGAAACATGTAGATATTGTTTATAATATTATGTTTTAAACAAAGTGATCTTTTATTCATTATATAATATAATATTTGACAATAACATAGAACAAAATATAATATAAAACATTACAATAACACATCAAATCGTTAAGAGCGTATTACCAGAGAACACCAGAAATATAGTCATTTTTAAATCAGTGTTTAGACGTATTGACTCTTTTCCACAAAAAATTATAAATTGGTTTCGAAAGATTGTTCTTTTATCTAGTAAACGTATGTTTTAAATATTCAGAAAAAAATATAATTTTTAGTATAATAAAGTTATACCATAGGTCGTTGGCGGATTTGTTAAATTTTCAAAAAAGTATATTTATTATACAACGCCCATTTCAAATCATATAATCATGCAGTAAAATAAATTAATACATTACCTAGTAAACGTATGTAACAGAATTTTAATTTTAGTTTAAATAAAATCATAAAAAAATAAATTATAACTACATGTGTTTCTTGACGAAAATTGGTCCGTTTGTGTATTTATTTGCGCACTTAAAGGCTTATATATTTCAAATTTTTTTACATTCTTATTTTGCTGAGACATTATTGAAAAATGATAAATACTAATGATCAAAAAATAATTACAAAAAGTACATAATTTTAATAGTTTTATCAACACGCCGTTCAATATTTTTGTATGTAGGTATAAATTAAAGCAAATTTGGAATGAAATAAAATCGATATTAAGTTATAATTTTAAAAAGCTGGTATGGAGAGTAAATATTTTTTCTCATTGGAACCGCCCTGTACGATCGTAAGAACCTCTTTCGACGAAATGTGGATTTTCGGCCGCTGGCTGGTTATACGCTCTTAAATATATTATACCCGCATTACAATAATTTGTAGGATTCCACAAAGTGTAGGTTTAATTTGCATTTAAGATTATAAAGGGAATCAGCAAATATATCTATAATACCACCAAACTTGTTGCCCAAATCACGCATCCTATTGGTAAGTGAGTGTGATTGATAGTTGGTTGTGTATGTGTCGCAAAAGAATGTTGTATTTTGTCTAGTATTCCTTGTCGGTACATAGAGTTTAATAGCAGCAACGATGGCAAGGCTGTCAATAAGGTTGTTCATGACTATTTATAATAAAATTAGGTCTGAAATGGTTCTTCTGTCAGACAGTTAAATTAAGTCGATTCTACTTATTTACATAATTAATGTTTTCTCTTGTAATTTTGAGCTTGAATTGACATAGTATTTAAAAAAAATTGTCAAATGTTATATAATTTAATAAATTTTGTATAATTAGAAAGTTATAAATGACTGAGCGTCGCGAAGTCCCATTTTAACTCGACAATTTAGCCTATGATCTGTCCTTAAATTTGCTTGCTACGTTCCGGTTCCGGTTTAAAGATGGTGGTTATGTTGGAAACCTACCTTTTTTATCCCACATGAGTTCGGATGATCATGGTTCCTATTACAAGCTGTCAAATCAGCATAATCAATGTTATGATACCCATTGGTCTGAAAAAAGTTTGATAAAGGAATTGTCATTGATATGGTGATATTTCTTTGGAATAATTGTCTATTTAATTAGAAATTTTAAAAAAATGTTACGTAAAATATTTATTGTTCAAAATAAAGTAGGTGGGTAGGTTATTAAGAATTTCTTGCAAATCTCCTTTATTTCGGAGGAAATTTTGGTTTTGCTTTATAAAATAAGATAAAATTATAAAAAATACTTTTTTTGGACACGAGGTTAACACTGTTCAAACTACCAGTGATGATAATATGTAAAAAGGAAGTCGATAACTTGATTGTTCGATAACGAGCTTGGAGTTCGAATTCCTCGGCAAGTACCTACCTACCTACTGACTTAGGTAGGTACTTTACCTAATTTTTAAACGCAAGCTTTGCCTAGTGGAATAGACGATATTGTAAAAATAACATTAAATATCATATATTACCTATGTAATTGGTTTGATGGGTAAACAAAAAAAACGCAGAACCGGTCGTTCTATCTCACCCCAATTGACCGGTCAGTGGTTGAGTGGGCATAGCGCTTGGGTCCCACCCGGGCGTCGCATGTTCGATTCCTCGGCTGGCTAAGTCCTCCATCAGCAACATTTTCGGCTTTCTGTGGTGGTAGTAGGAGATTTTCAAACATTGTTGAGTTATTCGTAACCCGGGAATGTTTGCCTTTCTTTAAAAAAAAAAAATGTTGGGTGAGTTGCTGTGAGGTCAAAGTAAACAGAAGAGGAATGACGGAGACATTATAAAATTGTGACGACTGATTATTTAAAAAAATTATCACTTTTGACTTAAGCTCGTATTACTCGGAGGCGTTCACGTATTGATTGTTAAGTCTGAACTTTTTTCGTCATCATAAAAACTAGGCACGAAACTCGTTTGCTTTTTTTGTGCTATGAAAATGTAAAGCTAATACCGCGTTAACTGATTGAAATGACAGGCGGGCCCGATGCCCAGGCTTGTTAGCATATAAAATATTGTGAATACACATACGACTTAACCCCTTTGTTACCGTGTTTACACGCCAGTAGGTCTACTCAATGCCCAGGTCAACGCTTTGACCTTCAAATAAAACTTGTAATTAATTGATCGTATCGGAACCTATTCGTTTGTACAACAAATTATTTTGATTGGTTTTTGACTAATGGTGTTTGAAGAAGGTATCTTTTGTACACTCGAACAAGTTTTATTATAGGTTATGAAATGACTCATATCTCATTATCTCAACGGTCTTTCTGAGAGGGTACAAAGCCACACCTCTCTGTTTTGGCTCTGTCTCCTTGCATACCAAATCAATATCCATTTATTTTGGTCCTTCAAGCCGGATTAAGCATCTTCCGCCTTTCTCTTTAGATTTTCGTGCTAATTTGTTCTAATTCATTGCGAACGCTAATTAATTCACATCATGTACCCGTACTCTTGTCATATTAGCAAAGATTTAATACTTGAAGAACATGAAACGAATTCATGGGAACTGGCCTATAGGTTCATGTCTCTGAGAATCTGAGGTATATTTTCCGCGATTCAGTATATCTATTTGAACTTGCTGCTTAAAAACCTACGCCAAAATCGACTGTTCTAATTTCTTAGAATTTTACCTAACCGAAAAATTGTTAAAATTGCATACTCTACCGTTGTGGGAGGTTTGAAATATTCATTCAATAAAAGGTAAAATCAATAAGGTGATCAAAAACCTATAAGGCAGGTAGACGGAAACTCAAAGATACCTACAATATAATGTTTCCAAGATATTAAGTTTCTAAAATGGGATATTGGATACGATCAGAAACCCGGATTTCATCACATCAATCACGCTTGAATATTTAATATATAAGTCATCTGGAAAAATACACAAACTTGACTATTTATTCAATTCTAGAATCTATGGGTAAAATCATCGTCCCAAAAACAAAAAACAAATAGTGCGGGACAAGAAACGAATGCCAGATATAAAAAATGAAAAGATAAATAACGTTCCCTTGTCAAAACAAAAAAGTGACAAGTGATTTAGGACCTAAGCTGGCCGTATGGGAAAGAAATGTCATAACCTATTTGGTTAGACAGAAATCCTGTCAGAAGTGAAGTGTAAAGTAAATCGTGAGGTACAAAGAAACGGGCTCCAGACCTCCGAAAATAAACAAGTAGGATTGTAGGTACGCAGAATATTATGTGCCTTTTGAATGTCGAAAGGGGTAGCGGAGGTGTTTATTTATTTCAAAACCTCAATGGAACCCAAAAATATTTTTAATTTTGAGGTGTCGGGTCATATCGGATTGCGTCGCCCGTTTATTCAAGATCTTTGCTTCAAAAAATAAATTGAAAAGGTCTTTCGCTTCGTATGAAATATGTACGCAACAGAAGTCCTTTTTATGCCACGACAAAGGAAGTGGACGGATATAATTATTTAAGAACTGCAGGAATTTATAGTCCTACAAAATGGGATGTGGACAAACGTAAGAAATTTGTTTTAACCGAAGTCTGTTGAAAATAAGCCTAAGTAATGATTTACTGATGAAATATACAGGAATCCTAGAATCAATATTATTGTGTAATATAAACAGAGGATGCATGAGCTGCATTTTATTGAAAAGGTTTCATTTATTATCTGAAAGCCTTGATTTATGACCAGTTGTTTTCAGAAGCTGTCATTTTGTCACAGACCCCACGCAAATGAAAAAAAGATCTAATCGCAAAAGGCAATTATATAAAATCAGATTACCCAAAACATGCATGGCGTGATATTTATGTCCTTCGGGAATGGCAGATGCATTCACATAATATAGCCAATTTCATAGAAGCATCCCAAATACCAAAGGACAGTCCTATTGTCCCCGCTAAACAAACACGAATGCCTCCTCTATTCACTGGATTCTGCACTTATTGACATTTCGAAGTCAAAAAAGACAACAACAAAAAAATTCCAGGGTAAACAAAATATACGAACAAACAATGAATGTTGGATGAACACACGCTGTGTTGCAGAATGCAATAGGCATTTTGAAATTTCAATTTGGGGTGCCCCGTGGACTTTTTAAATGGACAGTCATGGTTGATGTTTTTGTTACGATCTCTGGCCTGGCCTCTTAAGATTTACGACATGTTTGTCCTGAAGGTTTTTCCAAGAATAAGTACTTAACCAAATCATAGACAGGTTACTTATAAAAGATACGAAACTAGAGCAGTTCTATTTTGAAAAACACTCTTTTTAAGTTCATCGATAGGTAAATTAATCAAGCCAGCCAATTTCAAATTAAAAACACCAAGTTATATACGTAACATAATTCAAGAACATTATTATCTTTCAGCATTTAGTACGGCTTGATTGTAAATTATTAGGGTGCTTGTGCAATAACTCACTAATTAATTAAATGAGCGAGAAATTCGTAATGTAAAAGTCGATGTAAATATTTAAGACCATCCGTCTTTACCTGCAAGAAGCGAAACCCATACGCACACAGTGGACAGGTGCCCAGAGCCATTTAAACCCTGATTTCGTTTAGATATAAACTAAGAATTATATCTTCAAGAATCGAAAACGAATGGCTTCCTTTCGGTGAGTAATTTATAATCTCCAAACAAACAAGAACCTATTTTACGGACAGCGAGGGACCGGTCGAAATACAAAAACTACGAAACAAAACAAAAAACTAGACCTGAAGCTCTCAGTGCAAAGTTTTAGTGATCCAAAAGCTTTTCAAAGATTGAAAGTTATCGATCTTTTGAAGAGTGGTTTTGTGATTCATCTGGTTTCTGCTTCGGCCCGTGGTTCGGTGCTCATGGTATTGCGTGATAATCCGTGATGATAGGGCGTGAAATCAATTTGTGAGTCAATGGAAAATCGCTTTTTGTATGGAGCCGTTCCGTTTATTCTTCGTTTGGCTACGGATCTCGAGGCGTTATGTATTTATTTTTACAGTTACTGTAGTTAAGATGACATCTGAAAGACGGGTGAGATCAGACGCGCTTCATAGATGACTGTAGATCGCATTCAATTGAGTTTTTTTTTAATCTGTAGCTTTAAAAAATAACACGAAGGAGCGTAATGCAAAGCCTGAAGTAAATAGCGGTAGTTTACAATAAGTTCTAAGTGAAGTATAATATAAACAGCGGCATATTAAGTAAAAACTAAAGTAAATCGCGGTAAGATTTCAGAAGTTTAAAGTCTTGTGACATCTTCTGAGATGCCGAAAAATATAGGTTAGCGGTTACTTTGAAACGCTCTTCTAAACACAAATATAAACAATGGTGCAAGATTACACGTTGAACGCGTAAATAGTAAATAGACTGATCAAAGATGATGCTTCCGCCTTTTTATATGAGGTTAATTAAACGATGCTGCGGAGGGCGTACAGAAGCCAAAGCTTAATGTGAGTTCCAACATTTTTGTTTGATTGTGGCGATCTTTCTTGCCGTAGGTATTACCGAGAGCCGCGAGCGCGAAAATTAAAAATGCAATTATCAGTTAGGTTTACAAAAATACAACAAAGGTTTAAGAATAGTGTAGGAATACATATTTTACATGATCTACAAGAATCCCAACCGAAAAAGTTGAAAACCATCGAAATCCAAACGTGGGAGAGCTTGTAAGAAATGAGGCGAATAAGGGGGGAGGAAGGGTGGGATAATTCCTAGCCTGACTATTCAGATCCAATCACCATCCCAATACAACAAAATTTCGATATCCCAATAAATCAAAATGTGGTCTTTCATCGTGAGGACATTGTTGGAAGTATTTTACGTTCAATTTTTATCGGATGAATACGATTTTCTGAAGGAGTTCGGCTGAATAGTAAAGGTTTAATGGTGACTTTTTAAGTCCGGTCTTCTGCGACATATATGTATATGTTTATTGTTGAGATACGTATTTTCAACTTAACTATAAGTACACCAGTAAGAATTAATTGGGTGGGTAATTACAATTACAATTAGATATTAATTTGTATGTATCTAAACATGTTACTTGCAGGACATGGTCTAAGTTTATTGTGGGTTTAATCAATAAAAGTGGGACATGAGTGCCGGCCAAATTAAATGCCGATTAAGCAAAACAAACAGTGAACAAGATGTAATAAACACCGAACACTGAGGGGGTTATATACTATAACGAGGAGAGATGCCTTCGGCTTCAGTGGACCGCACAATAAAATTAGATAACCCTCAACTTAAAGAGGGACCGACCGATGAAGAAATAACTAGAAGAAATGTTACACTGTTTTAAAAATGTTTTCAAGGTGGCCGCTAGTTGCGAGCGTCATGTAGAAAGTCATTTTATTCAGAAGATGAATTGTTATGGTTACAGCAGGCGAAATAACTGTAAATGTTAATTGCAAAATGTCATAACCTAAGTCTAGCACAATCAATTTTTTTTTTTTTAAATGAAAGAAAAAAAAGGTAGAACGAAAAAAAAATTATAATTATAAAAGAAAGAAGCCGTAGGATCGCAAGATCTATATTATGGGAGTAAGTAATTAATCGAGTGCATAATTTTGGGAAATAGATTTAAGAATGTTTGATTCCATATTAGTGATAAAACGAATTCTTCATAAATTACAACTCCGTAGTGAATATACAACTTTATTTTTTATTTTATCTTATTTTATAAATTAAATAAATACCACGTAACTTGCTCTACCATTGTTACTATGGGAAATAAATAGTTAACACGATAATTGTACATATTACTTACGTTAATTTTATGTAATAGCCCACTAGGGCGTAAATAAATAAATTTTCAAGAGTAGAGGACTGGTTTGAGTATCAAACACGATTCGTACGACTGCTATCCGAGTGGCGAAGCTTAATGCTAAATCACTATTTTCGATTAATCTTTACTACGAATCCATTTTCATTACGAACACCAAAAATATGTTTAGAATAAATTGAAGCTTTTCTTATCATTTCCCTTGATTAGAATTTCAATAAAATTGATAATTACTTTACAAAAAAATGTTTACGTAAATTACTAAAAAATGTATTTTTTCATTAACGTGAATAAGCAACAACTTTAAAAATTACTATATTATAGATAAGATTGTCATTTACAGTTTCCCTTGACTAACTTTTTTATTTCTTAAAAAAATATTCACAAAATAAATACAAACCACTTTTACGCCTGAAATCAAGTGTTTCTATACGCCATTTGCCTAGCAATTTTTAATCCGATTACCTATATTCGTAGCGATATAAGGCACACTAAGAAAGTACCCATTTTCGGCTTGTGACCTCCTCATAAAAATCTCAGTTTAAATAATTTTTGTGCTAATGGTTTTAGTGATGTTTATGATTGAATTTCAGTAAAATCAAAATAATTCGCCGTCATTGGTAAAATAAAAAATATAATCTATAAAGTCTTGGCTCCATTTTTTCATCATCGTTCTGCTTCCTCTAAAATTGTCACACAACCAAAGAGAATGACCGTTCAACGGGCGGTGGGACCCGTGGATAAAAATCTTGTCCAATCAAAGTGAGGTATTCAAATAACGCCGGGCGCGTTCCAAACAAATGTCAGGCGCTTGTCAAATATTTGAAAAGGCGGGAAGCGACTTTTTTTGAAAAGAGAACAACTAAATAAACAAATTAAATAACGTGGTTACCAGTGTTTGAATAGGAGAAATGGGGGAATGGTTCTACTGATTTGTAAGTATGTGGAATATGTAGATAAACTCGTAAATGTTCACATGTTGACACACATAGCACATAGCTCGCTTCTACTGTTTCCATGATACTTTACACACCACATGATGCGGGACATTTTTTTCTTTTTGGGAACATGTTTTCTAGACATGACTATTGGTAAGCATTTTAACTTCGTGTTTTCTGATAAGACCGTGTGAACTAACGATAATTAGGTACTTGGTACAAAATTATCAACAATTTAGAACATTATTTCGGATAATATTGAATTTTTTAAATTGTAAAAACATTTCATAGATAATTTTGAACTTCCGACAGTATTTTTGAGCGGCAAACCATAATATTGCATTGTTTTGATCTTTAGTTGATGTTTCTGAGTGGTGATAAAAATGACTTTCCCAAAAACAATAGATGTTTTTGGGAAAGGAATACCTACCGGGTGGAAGATGCTATCAGTACCGCCCACCATACAGATTTGAAACGTTGCTTGAAATGGCTTTAGCCGTGTTTTGAGACCAGATCTGAATAGCCAGGTACTTCCCCCTTCTCCGTCCCCTTCCACACGCCTCAAAACACGCCTAGGCCACTGGCTAGGGACGGGAACAGTTAGGATTCTTGTGAGATATTCACATTTCATAAACCGTTGACCGTTCAAATCTTTAACAAATCAAATTCAATCAATCGAAAGTTGAAAGGCGCTGAGCGTCAATCAAACAAAGCGTCAATCGTCATCATCAAATGCGAAGCAGTTTGAAACGCCTCAACAGAAACAGAAATTCGGCTTAACCAATTATTATTGTACACGTGTGCAGGAGTAGTGTCAATGGACCCATCCCAAAGGCACAGCTTCCTAAGCGATTGAAAATAAATTTGCACAATCGAATAAATCTACTTTCGCAATGTCGCAAATGTCGTCCTGTGATCGTGGCACCACTCACGGCAGAGGAATGTGCCCACAGCCCGGTAGCGAGTCTCGACTCCCGTGTCCCGTACCTCTATATAGTCCCGTGTTCAGTCCTCGAGGCCGGGCATGGTCCGGAATTCGGCAACACGGGACACGGGACGCGCGAATTCTAACTACCGGAGTGAGTAATCATTTAATCACGGTTTATATTTGGAATCCAATTAAATGGCTGCATTCGTCAGCGACTTCTTTAGATTTATTATCTACTAACTAACCAGATATCCACAATATCGCCGGGAAGAGTGGATGGACCGCCACAACTTGGCAACCATGTAGCGTCCTTTTTATTGGAATACCACGCAGGAGTCCCAACTGCTCCCAACTGTCAGGAGTCAGTGACTGACTAGGTTAAAAACGACTATTGCCATTATTTCATGTAACGTTTTTTTTTATCTAGGAGGATATATTTTATTGGCAATTTGTTCAAAGTTTCCATAACCATGGCGCAATTCCCCGCAGTGATAAACATAAAGGATGGTACACCACAAATCTTTCACACAGGAGGCCCTGAGGAAAATAATTTTCCTCGGAGCCTATGTTATCTTCGGGGATGCTGTGTGAAGGGTCTTTTTAAGGAAGGGAAGGATAGGATGTCCTGGAAAGGAAAAACGTATGAGGGGTGGGTAGGAATCTGGGGATCAGTGTGTCCATCAGTGGACGTATGAATCCAACCCTCCAATTATGAACCCGGAGGCCTCTGCTAAGTCACCAAATGTAGCGAACCCCTTGGGGTGACCTATGGCAGAGGTTGATTATCCAATAAATGGTTCCCGGGGCGGCGGTACCCATACCCGCCTTCTAATTAAACATTACCCAACCGATGTGTTTTATTCAGTTTCTAATCAAATTACACTCCTCAATACCTCAATTTCGAAACGTATTCCATTGCCACATCGACTTCTATCGGCACAAAGTCGATGATAATACCAGCAAAAAACGTTCCAAAACAAACGAATTTCTTTTGCATTGAAGTTCACTCTTTTAACTTCAGATGGCGTTTGGTTTGGTGGATTTTGGATGGTTGGTCGAATCGGCCCAGCATGATTGTCTTTTATGGGTTTCTCGTTTGGAATTCATGTTCTCGATGGAGGCAATAAAGTAATAAAAATAGCAATAAACGGAGCCAAGATCATTCGGGCAACTTCAAAGAAATAACTTGATGAAATCCAATAATAATTACAGCGTGCGGTTAATCTAACAAACGACTTGTTCCGAATTATTATGAGCGGTGGAAGCTTGAGCGACTTTCTTAAAAATAGTTATAAAACAAAAACACTACCAAAATGTTTAAATTCGAATACAACATGTTGTTCATAAGAAAATGTGGGAGGGGAAGAAGGAAAAGAGGAAGATTTTGAAATACAAGAATTATCAGATCTAGTCGCTAAAAAAAGATTGCTAAAGCCATAACAAGCAACGTTTAGATTTTTAATGGTGGCGTTTCACCAAGTATAACAGTGGAAAAATTGCTGTATCTACATTTGGGAACTTGTTGAGGCTAAAGCAGATGACAGAAGGGAGAGGAGAAAGAGAAGATGAAAATTGGATAGTATGTGAATATTCATAACTTGTCACGAAACAAAGATTGCTAAAGCCATATCAAGTAGATAAGATACCGATTAGTACACCAGTACTTTACAGTGATTCTGTAAAAGAGCCAGTGAAAATATTGTCGCATTCCCATTTGTGGTCTGTTGTGTGACTGAAGAAAATGTAGCAGAGGATGAAGAAGGGGAAGATCGAGGAAGGGTGGAAACTTACTATTCAGATCTAGCCCTTGCAGTGTTGATTTCAAAGGTTGTTTCTCACACTGAGTATTTGTCATCCACTTTGAAATATGTGCAAATTTGATTGAAAAAGATAAAACCGGTCCATTCACTTTATTCATAGAAGGCACCAGATAACAGTTTAAGAGGTTTTCCATATGGGAACGTAGTACAATGCAGGGATTGGGACTATAAAAAATACGATCGCAACATCAAGGTCAAAGCCTAGAATTATTCTTCCCGCCTAAACCCATCGAAATCTATCACCGATAAAAGCCAAAGTGTTTTGTTGATCCCGGAGTTTTATTTAAATACATAGTTTCACGGAGTCACAAAGTACATTAAAAATATCTCAATAATTGATATTATGAATGAGTGAGATACCGAATATATGGAAAAACGTAACAGTTGTTTTATAAGTCACAAAATCTGTTTTTACAAAATAGATTTCTACCTAACCCTGCAAAGAAATTGAATAAATGTGTGTTCACGGGTACTTCATTCTACTAGCGATAAGAAAGTAAACAATTATAGATTATTGATTTTAGGAATGGCGTAATAAAGTTTAAATAATTTGTAGGCGAAAAAAATCGTAAATCGTTCTCATAACTAACCGTTCCCGATCCAATCATGTCCGTGCCTAGAAAAACCCGTCCGCGGACTCGTCTTACCGCTCGTAAAATCTGTTAAAGCACCTTAACTGAATCATTATTTGATGTACGAGTTTGTTTTTATGTTTATGGCTGTAGGCAATGTTTTTCTGATATGTCAGTGAGCCTTGTTGATGGAACGTCGATGTCGATGGTAACCCGCTATGGTCAGGAAAACTTAAATTGGGACCGTTGAAAATGGTCGATTATACCCGAATCCTTTAAAAAATCAAGTTTTCACAATTTTAGGCATAGTCCACAGATTCTAACTGGCGATTCTGGACCTTATTCGGAGTAGAAATGGAGGTAACATTTTGCGACTATTATTTTTTTTCACACAGCAATAAGCAATAAGGCCATTCATACCACGTGTTCCATTTGCCCAAATTTCAGACAATGTCAATAATAGTTAGATAAGTGTAAGGAGAATATATGACGCAAATGTGAATGGTAGAAGAAGTCGGGGACGCCCGAGGAAGACATGCCACGACCAAGTGAATCAGATATTTGTGTCGGGACATGTGAAGAGTCGGTATAATAGAAGAACATGTATGAGACGATGTATGAATGTGAACGAGGCAAGGAGTGTGTGCCAAGATCGAATCGTGTGGCGGCCCGTCCTCTCTGCCTACCCCTGCGGGGAAACGGCGTGATGGTTAGTTGGTTAATTAAATTCTCGAATTGTAAGTCTTGGTTGCACTAGAAGTTATTTATTTGTAACATTAACGCCTTTCGATTTTTACGCGACATAACATAGTATATGGCAAAAACTAAAAGATAAGAAATTAAAATTATGTAAGAAATAAAGTGCCATGAGCATGTAATACAGCAAACGATAGTACATAGAAGTTAAGAACATGTGTAAATAACAAAGTAAAATGATTCATTAATAAAATATTGGAATATCTAAGAAATATACACACTCGCACTTAATCTATTTAATTAAAAAATATATGTAAGTTACTTTATAAATAATAATAAATAAGAAGAAAATATTCTATAAGGAGTCTTAGCTGCAAGTCGCAAGCCCCAAGTTACAAGTCTTAGTTATAAGATAAGAAAGTTGTGGGTGGTTATCTATTATTTATTGTTAGGTATAGGTCATCAATTCTTTGTTTTACATTATTTAATCAATTTTTGCTAGGACTCGTAAGAACACTCTATTTAAGTTTATTATAATTAAGCGCACTTGAAGTGAAATATCACAAAACTGTGCTTTATAAATTCTAATTAATATTATTATCAATTACATATTTGTATTGGAAACAATGATTAAACTGGCGATTTTTAGCGATTGACAATGATTTGTCAAATTACTTACCTACATTTTCTAAAGTCAGATACGTATTAAATATTATAGAAATATTTAAGGTAAGTGAAAACGTAGTTTTTTCACCAAATCAGAGAAAATACTGTCCATGCACCTAAAGCTATGAAATTGAAAGAGCACGTTTAGTAAGGAACTGGAATATTTTTTTGTGGTCATTTGGGGGTTAAATTGATCGAAATCGGGCTGTAATTTCTAGCTGCGCTTAAAATTGATCCAATCTCGCTTGATTCATCCAGTTACAAGTTACAATGGGTAGTTAACCGAAATAGATTTCTCCGCAGGCCGAGGAACGATTCTTTGTTTATTTTCCAATCGTTTAAATGCATTACAAAACCTACAACCTTCATATAATTAGACACCACAGCGGTATGTTTATATTTCGGTTATATAAACAGTTTAATGTAGGCACAGCTTGTGTCAAATAATAATAAACAGAGCCTTAATTTAGTTTTTTAAAATTTATTTTGTTAATGCTAGATTTGTTTATCTAGACAAATTTACAAAATATTTATAACTGGTTTTATGGATTCTTATAAATATTTTCTTCATATCGCCGAAGTTTGTACAAATTAAAGAATTTAAAGTACCCATACGTAACTATTACGTCAAGAGCATGGCGTAACTTTAACTTTGATGAGTTCCTGTCTGAACTAAAAAATTCTCCACTTTGTACACAAAGCGTTTGGGAAACAGAATCAACAACCAAACTGGCAGAATATTACAACACTTTTCTTTCAACTCTTCTAAATAAATATGCACCAACTTCTACAAAAACTCGGCGACAGCGAAATTCTGATGACTGGTTTGACGAAGAATGTCGGAGCCAGAAGAGATCAATGCGTAAATTGGAGAGGTCCTACAGACACTCGGGCGTTACTTCACGGGACGATTGGATACGGGCTCAAAAAGAGTACTCGTTACTAATTCGCTCGAAAAAATCTGAATATTGGACAAGTAGGATCAATTCAGAGCGTCAAAATCCGCGAAGTCTGTGGAACTCTATTAAGACAGTCGTTGCCGATGTACGTGCACAAAATACAACCGACATAGCTCCGGAAATTTTTTCCAAATTTTTTCTTGACAAAATCAAATCAATACGTGCCCTAACAGCCTCCGCCCCACCACCATCGTTTACTAAAAGCAATAGCGGAACCTTTTCTGCCTTCAAACCTACAACCATCGAGGAAGTAACGAAGTTAATACTTACTTCACCGAACAAGCAGTGTTCACTCGATCCTATTCCAACGTGGTTACTGAAGAAGTGTTGCAAGGAAATAGCTCCCTTTCTAGTTCATCTTTTCAATAAGTCACTCAGCATGGGTGATTTCCCAAAACCCCTTAAATCAGCTGTTGTAACTCCACTAATAAAAAAACCGCAATTGGACGCTGAAGATCTCTCAAACTACCGACCCGTTTCAAATCTTCCATTTATTTCCAAAATCTTAGAAAAAATCACTGCTTCACAGATAATCTGTCACTTAAACTCAAATGAATTGCTAACTAAATACCAATCTGCATATAGAAGGTTTCATTCAACGGAAACTGGATTACTACGTGTTCTGTCAGACATAACTCTTGCTATCGAGTCGGGAAAATTGGCACTCCTTTCAGTCTTGGACATGAGTGCCGCTTTTGACACGATCGACCATGATTTTCTTATTAAACGATTAGAAGAATCCTTTGGTTTAAACGGCGGCGTTAAAACCTGGCTAACATCGTACCTGGGCAACCGTTTACAAGCCGTAAAGGTAGGGAAAAACCAATCAAAATATGCAACCCTTTCATCTGGAGTACCCCAGGGGTCTGTTCTGGGCCCACTTCTTTTCATCCTCTTCACAAATGATGTCGCTAAAATAATCGAATCATTTGGCCTTCTATCTCACTGCTACGCTGATGACCAACAAGTTTACTTTTACTGCTTACCAGAGGAAGTAGATAGTCTAAAAACTCGCATAATTGAGTGTCTAGAAGCAATTACCCGCTGGATGACCTCAAATAGATTGAAACTAAATCCGTCAAAGACTGAGTTTCTCTGGACCGCCACAAGCAGACGTCAGCATAACATTGATAACTCCCCAATAACCATTTCAGGAAGCGACATCACTCCAAAGACGTGTATAAAACTACTGGGTGTCAATCTGGACGCTGATTTTTCCCTTAAAACTCAAGTGAACAGAACCGTAAGCACAGGGTTCTTTCAATTAAGGCAAATTAAAGCAGTAAGGAGAAATCTACCAACAGAAGCGACTAAATTACTAGTCAATTCGTATGTTGTTTCACGTTTAGATTATTGCAACGGAATATATGCAAGTCTTCCAAAATATCAAATCAACAAATTACAATCCGTTTTCAACGCTGCGGCAAGACTTATCACCGGCGTATCTAAATATTCCCATATTTCAGAGCATCTCAAAAATCTTCACTGGCTCAAATGTCCTGAAAGAATCCAGTTCAAGCTCTGCTGGATGGTATTTAAGTCCCTTAACGGAATGGCTCCGGCATACTTATCGGAATTGTGTATTCCAGAAAATTCCAATTCTCGACAGTCAACCCTAAGGTCAGCAGCGTCATCAGCTGTTGGAAGGTTAAAGGAACCAAAGCGCACACCAGATACTAAGTTCGGTGAGCGCGCTTTTGGAGTGTCGGGACCTAAAGCCTGGAATGCACTGCCATATGACTTAAGAACTATCACAGACTAGGCAGAATTTAGAGCTAAACTTAAAACCCACCTTTTCAGACAGTCGTATCCATAAACTCAAATTCTTTCACCTTCACATTCAATGCCCGCGACACTGTAAATAACTAACCTAAAAATGTAGAGAAAAAGAAAAAAAAAATAATAAAAAAAAATAAAAATAATAATAATAATAAAAAAATAAATAAATAAAAATAAAGTAAAAACTAACTATTTGTAAGCGTTTTTAAATGTCATTTTAGTAACATTCTCCAGCCCTAAAGAGTCCTAAATTCTCCAGTCTTTTAAAATACATATTTTGATATTATCAACTCCACTTTTGCCACTAATCTTTTAAAATTTAATACTTATAGTGATGGGGGTAGCAAATGTAAAATCATGCAATGTCCAGTGTTTTAAATATAATGTCCTCCGCGAGCAAGGCCGTATCTTCTCCAAGCACAAACTTTCTAATTAAAGTGTTTATCGGAAGTGACCTGCAGGTAAGTATGTTTATGTATCCATTTGTAAATATTAAAATTAGATAGAACCTAAGAATTATGAATAAATTGTACAGCGCCCTTGAGGTGATTTTTCACAAAAACGGCGCTCTATAAATTATCCAATTATTATTATTATTATTATAATGAAATGAACAACGTGTCTTTTATTTTAAAAATTAAATTCGAACTTCAGTTCCGTAATGATAGCGAAAATAGTTGAGTTGTCCCAATCAATTCCTGCTTTTTGTTTGCTTTTATGTATTTAAGAAAACAGATGTCTGCTTGTTAGTAAAGATTGTTAAAATTATGATCGTTTGTGATAGCCTGATGAAATTTTAGATTTTCACGGCCAAAAGTATTTTATTTTTACTATTTTTGGGGTGTTATGCCGTGTTGCGCTACCTCCTTCTTTAGCCAACGTTTCCGACATCGTTACCGTGTCCATCATCACACATCTGACCTGATGATGGACACTGTATCGCTGTTCGAAACGTTGTCGAAAGAAGGAGGTAGCACAATACGGCATAAAACCCCAAAAATAAATATCGAAAAAAAATCAGCCTGTTTCAATGGGTAAAAAGAATTATGCAGATATAATATTTTTTTTAAATATACATATAAATGTCCCTTTTAAGACTGTTTGGTTCTCTTAAATTCCGTTCTCTCCCTCGTTATTTTGCGCAAAAGCTCCCGCAGAATAAGAGGATCATTGTTATGCAGAAGAAATTTAAATACGCATACATTACTCTTTATACTTTATACCGTAGTCAGGCACTTAATAACCTCCACGAAGCACAGCTTGTTCCGAATTAAATAACAAAGCTATAGTAAACAGACCGCCCCCGTATTCGAACCCGTTCCATTGTTCTTTTAAAAAGGTAAAACAAAAGAATCAAAGGGCCGATCGCTTTTTGTCCCCCTTATTTAAATTTAAAATTCCGCGGCTTGGGCCCTACGCGAATGCAAATCTGTGGACTTTTATTTGTTATAGTTGCCTCGATTTCGACTTTCGGCAGTCGACATTCGACATTCGGTTGCCAAGAACCTTTGTCATTGTAGACGATATAAATCTTGTAAGAGACGGTCGGATCAAGTCACGACCGGTGAGGATTGAAGTTGAATAGGAGCAGTTCTCAGACTTGCCGAAATTCGAAAAAGAATTATTGAAAGCAATTTGCATGTGGAAACAACTTTTAAAAATATGTTAAATTTCAAATATCGAAACTCAGACGATTATCGAGAAAAACTGATTGGATACACTTTTAGATTTTAAAATATTATCGTAAAAAATGGTTGCAGAGAAATAAGATCTCATACAAAAATAATTTGTAAGGATTGAGAATTCCGTTAATTTAAAATAACAAAATCTATTCCAAATGTTCCGAAATATTTATAATTAATACCTTTGTAGTAGCCTCCTTTAGTTTTCTATTTCATGTCCATGATGATCTTATGAAGCTTATTATATATCTTTATCTTTAAATAGTATAAAATAAAGTAGCTCCGGCTGTCAGTGCCCTTAGATCTTTTGAACTACGCAACGGATTTTCATGCGACTTTTAACCAATAGATAGAGTAATTCACGAGGAAGATTTTTAGGTATATAATTTGTCAAAGTTTTGTGTAAGTTGGTTATGGCGTTGGTTATAAAGGTTTTGTAATGGCGTGACGTTGTGTTTCGTTAGCAACAGTAACGTGTGGCCGGGTCTGCTAGTATCTTAATATAGAAACATAAATGTTTCTTTGGTTGTCCCTTATGCGGTCCCTAAACTATTCATCCGATTACGATGAAACTTTGGTAAGTTGTAGTGCGCACACACACGATGGACTCTATAGTATACCCGTATTGTTGAGCTCTGACGTTATGAAATTATTTCCTATAATATTCATCCGATTGCGATGAATCTTTGGTGGGTTGTTGTGCGCCCGTCCGCGAACGTGTGCACTGGTGAGCTCTGGCATTATGAAATTTGTATACAAAATTGCAATAGGTGGCACGCGAGTTGTTTGAAAATGGTGGGGCTGAAATAATGGAACGCGGGAGTAGGAAAGGGAACGCGGGATGGAGTTCGCGGGACGGGGGAAGCGGGAGAGAGAAGGGGGAAGGCGGGGAAGGTGGAGGGCAACGCATGAGGGGAAGGGAACGCGTGAGGGGAATGGAACGCGGGAGGGGAAGGGGAACGGGACGAATGTGAAAGGACACAAAAGGAGAAAAAAAACTTTATTAAGTGGTATTTTTGCAAAGCATGCCGGGAACTCGCTAGTTTATAGAAATATTATGACAAGTCGTCATAGTTTCAACACAAATCCACGATGATAAGAATAGTAGTTGTTGGTTTTCAACCGAAATCAAATAATATCCTTAAAATTCTTTTGCAGTATAAGCACAACCCTGCCTCACAAGGCGATAATCAAGTGGAACAGCCGCAGCGATGATAAAATATTGAAAATATTTTATGGAGTGTATCGAGAAATACAAGTAGGTACTCTTCCTCCGACATGACTTATTCTCTAAATCGATCACTTTAGAACACAATCCTCCCTACAACGACTAAGGTAAAGACATCCACGGGATCATAAAAATCATCACGGGAATTATAAAAAGCCATGTGCATCTGGAATAATAAGGTGTAATTGTAATTATTTCCTCGGAAGCCAGGTTAGAATGCGGTCTAAAAACCAGCAGACATTCAACGTTCGCACTGCTGCCGTACCAAACGATGGCCGGACATCTACTTTTTGTTTGAATTTCGATTTATATTGGTATAAAGCAATATGAATTATTCATCGGACAGGTTTCGCCAAGGGACTGCCCTGTTCGAGAAAAACAAGTGTCGTTTAACTCGAGATTAATTCAATGCAGTATTTATATTGTAAGGCAGATGGGCGGGCAGCCTAATCGTTAGGATGAAAGTGCATGTATGTAAAAGGAAACAGAATCAGCAAGAATCCATTAATCACGAATACGCATTAACTCATAATTAAGAGGTCGTTATTATTCAAGTTATGAAAATAATGTTGATTTCATCATTATAAGTGCTCATAAAAGAACCTCAAGATATAATTTAATGTTTGTACATACGAGTATATCATAATTGAGTTGCCTTTGAGAAGATTTTAAAGATACTAAAATTTTTGAAGATATTGTAATTTTGGACTTGTACAGTTTTTGTTAAGTCTGATTGAAATATAAAATTAACGAAAAATATTGGCAGTTTTTCTTAAGTTATTACTTATTACCACTGCAAAGATAAGCAGATATAGGTGTAATGTGGGCGTGTCTATATGTCCGAAGTAGATAATATAATTTTTCCATGCTTATAATTCTTGAACAGATGTTTTACAAATCAATATTATTTCTGTTTAGGAACCGAAAGGTTTTATGCAAGTATAACGGCCGATGTTCCCAACTTATCGATTGATCAATCTCCGATCAGCTAAGTGATTTGTTTAATGTTCGATTCGCCTGTTGGTCGGAGAGTTGCGTTAAGAAGAGTATTTGTGCATTTGAAGAGTGTTGAGCCAACATTTCGGCTCAACAGTTGATCAGTAGGATTCGGAACAAGAATAGCACAGTTCTAGGGAGCATCGGTACATTGGCAAAAGCAATCAAATAAAAGTTGGACTCACCCTTCAGATACCCATTTTCCGTGTATGTTTTCCGGGGAATCCAGAACAACGGTGGCCTTCTCTATAGCAGTGGCTCTCCTCACTGCCTGCTCACACGGGCCCCCGCCCCCTCCTGTTGCAGTGTTCAGCCTGAACGCATCGCTATGCTTGAAAGTAACTGGAAAAAATAAAATAAATAAATAATGCATAAAAGAGACATAATATCAACAAGGAAGTTGGAAGAAAATAGATCTAGGCTTCGAAACCCTTTTAATGCATTCACAAACTAAACTAAAAACATAATTTAATTATCAAACAATGTGTGTACGATCATTCATCTTTAATTAATTAAATTAATCTTATTCATTACGTAACATTTATTATTAACGTCAAGAATGACTCGATTATACAATAAATACTGCGAAAATGAAGACTTGCACATATTTTTTTCGAATTCAATCTATACCTTCAGAAGGAACTTGTATTTGCATATACCTGACGAACCCTCACTTAGAGCCGCTTTGTAATAATTGAATCATTCACCTACTTCTACATTGGCTTTATAATATGTGTATAAATGTATATGTTATTGCATGTGTGTGTACGCATTTATATGTGTAGAGTGTGCACACAAATGCATGTACATATATACGTACATGTGTATGTATATATATAATGTATATATTTACTAATGTTTGATATTGATCCTCCTTGTTATATGTAGCTACATTTATTTTAATTTATTATTATGTATTACAACTTATATTGAGATGTTGAGAATGTTGAGATGAATGGTGTGCTCATCTTTAATTGGAATCATAAATATTGAAAATTAAAATTATTATAATAATTATAATGTGATGAATTCTAAAGGCGAGCCAATAAATAAATAAAAAAATTACTTTAATTCCTGTAATATTAATATTAATTAAATTCTTAAAATTTCAAAGCAATTCAATTACTTATTTTATTTCAATGGTGGTGAAAATAATATTGCATTTTTTACACTCCTGCATTGTATTTGTGCACTCGTTTGTATGTTAGCTCCAATGGTTGGCTCCGATGAATTAATCCCCTAGGTCAAAACTACTCTCCCACAAGAGGGATTCTCGTGAGATTAGAAATTAGAACTGAATAGATCTAGCCAAACCTGAGATGGATTGTCACCAAAACACAAAGGAAGCTTTGAAAAAGCTGCCATTTCAATTTACAACACAATGGATTCGGATATAGAAGAAAGATTTTTTTTTTAAATTTATGGGTAAATGGTTAATCGATTATCTGAATAATTATGAAAAGGAAGGTAAGCTTTTGAAGTTTTGACACATTTTTGACGGATTTGACAGCTTTCCTGTGAAAACTACGATCGACAATTTTATTGTTTATTTTATTAAATAAATTCTACATTATTTCTATGATTTGAAAGCTTTACCTCGATTTGTGCTGAAAGCGTTGTGTGACGATTGACGATTTCATCGTTACACGTGATAAATAAAGATCATTGCAATCTTCGACCAAGTATACCCTACGTCAATGATTGCAATAGAATAATAATATGTAATCTATGTAATACACGCAGGTTTGTGATTTAGGTGGATTCGTGACATTATTTGAAGAAAAAAATTATGTTATTGAAATTTTGATCTCCGGTGACATTTTTTTAACTTGTGACTCAAGTAGAGCAGGGTAACCGCCAATACCCTAACCGTCCAATACCGACTACTTTGTCACCGGGGCCAAAATGTCAGCTACATTTGTACTCTAAACAGCCTCAGTTGGTTAAAGTAAAGCCCGTAATACACGACATCTTTTTTCAGCCCGATTCCAATTAGAGAAAAAAGTCAATATTTCCGCTTTACGCGATCGCTATTTTCATCTCTATTTTCATACCTACGATTTCAGATGGCATCACAACAAACAGTATTGTTCATGTGTTACTTGCAGTGATGACAATTGAAATCGTATATATGAAAATAGAGGTGAAATAGCGATCGCGAAAAGCGAAAAATGTTAACTTTGGCCTCTAATTGGAATCGGGCTGAAAAAAGATGTCGTGTATAACGACCATAAGTCAGCCACGTCTCTTAAAGCTCCGTTCCCGGCCCCAAAAAGAAGAAGACGGAGAGATATGAAATTACGAATGTTAGAAGAGCGCGCTAACATTTACAACGATAAAATCGATCCAAAAATTATGAAAATCTTTAATAAAATACGACTCGTTTAAAATAGAGCAAAAATCTCGCAATAATTGTCTTAAACAGCATTTAAAGAAACTCTGTGATTTTTTTCATACATATAACTTGTAAAATAACTGAAACAAACGTGTTTATAATAATTTTTGGAGCATACTTTGCGATTTTTTTCTATCGAGGGAATTTTATATAATTTGCGTTCGGGCGCGACTTATGTCTAGATATTATCTTCAAGAATAACACATATTTTTTTAAGAGCTTAAAAACTTCAAATGTTTAAGGGAGGTTTGCAAGAAATCGGTAGAAATTCGAATACCGGCCTCTTAACACCCTGGGTGAATATTATTTTTAGACGTCTGAATAGTTGCCTGCCGCGGAGTGCTCCATTCTAATTACTTTTTCAGAATAATTATGCTTCGTTTATAAATATAATATAATATTCAAATGGAAAGGAGATGAAAGTATGAATGAACGTTAACGTAGCAAGAATCACTACAGTACCAATTCGGAGTTCAGTTGTTCCATTCCCTATTTGACTACCTTCATTAGTTTACTTGATGATTATTTTCAAATAATAATAAAAGAAACTAACATAACAAACTGTTAGGTATTATTAATCACGACTGACTTTAAATATAGCATTATTTTTTACTTGCCTAATCGTTATAATTATTTTTACCAAGACGAGTCATATTTTAAATGTCACCCAACGGAAGAGGGAGACATATTTTAAAATATGACATGCCATAAAACATACGGAGTTTGTCACTTCGATTTCTGAAAACTGATCTTCGCCAAGAAAATAACGAGACATTTCAAACACTATTTCAGGCCACCGAGTAAAAACAGACGAAGTAATGTCAAAGCTCGGTGATTGATTTATATTCTTTTTTGTTCAAGTGTCACAGGACTTATTCAAAATTGTCTCAACAAAGACGAGCTTTTCAAGGGGGCTCGTCATACTTTTCAGATAATTGGTTGCATGCTCGTTTGGAAGTCTATGAACGGTAAATGCGAGAATGCAAATATAGTGTTTACGTAAACGGGAATACGGGTAGTTTTCGCTTGGCTCGTACTTACACGTCTGTCTGTCGAAGAAAGGTAGGCCATAAATTTGGTGTAATAAATGGATTTATTTATTTTAGGACGTTAAAATGTCAGAAATATGTTTTAGTGACTTCAGTGGCGGGGAGAAATGTAGTATGAGTTAAATGTAATTATACTTGATCAAATTTAATTAAAAACGCTTTTTGTGAAGGCGGTACACGAATCGGCAAATGAATAATAATAATAATAATCTGGTTGGAATTTTGAAGACTTTAATGGATAGGTAAATTTGAAGTTATTTGCGAATTTATAAATTTTGGCTTTATTTTTCCTACGATCCTTTGATCTAATGTAAATACTAAAAACATTTTTGTGTTTTTTTAATTGATTGCATGAAATTATAATCGAATAGGTCGCTCCAAAAAGATATTAAATCAATAATAACAATATGTTTACGGCAAAGCACACATGACATACATATACGATACGAATGCAAAATCGTGTGTTTTGGTTTGAAAATTTGATGGCTTAGAAATATTTTAGATGCTTTAATTAAATATTGTGTTTTTATAAACCCAAAAAAACTAAAGTAAGTATCAGGCCTATAAAATTCAAAATCTCCTATTTACGAAACCATGTTCGATTTTGATTTTATTGTGTAATCTTGCAAATTAAGTTTTTTAGAAAATGATCGTAAAACATGAACTTTGCAAAGCAAAAAAAATAAACATTAATTAATTAATCAAAACAGGCAGCTGGTGTTAGCGGGAATTTCAGCCTTCTACAGAAGAAGTATTATTGCTAGAGGATCGATTTCGAAAGTTACAAGACGTGGTCCAAGAAAGAGACGACAATAAAATCATCATCGTAATCACGTTTTTACTTTAAAAAATTGAAAGAAATAGGTGTCAAAATGCCCTGATGTGGGTATGTATTTGAAAATCACAAATAATTAAATTCTTACTGTGACTGCAATAAATTGTGAACTAACCAATAATATTCACAATATTCAGCCATTTCGATGTTTATCTAATAATTTTAGGGGTAGCACTGGTGTCATTTTTTATAGGGGTTCCTAAGAACCTTCGTCCTGTGTGGATACAGGAACATTAGGGGATGATTGATAGCATACTAAAAGGTTCCTAAATGCATTTTGAACTAGATGCGCATACTGCGCATGTGTTTTGTAAACTAATCTAAAATTAATACAAATATCCGTTTATTGATTTATTTATTTAAAGAAACAAACTTAGCAATCGTGTATACCGTCTTCAATAAATTCACGTTTGGCAGCTAAAATGTACAACTATAAATCGAACCACAAATAAACAGTTATGCTAGAAGTTTATATTTCCAATTTCAGCGCAAAAATGAGAGAGAAATAAATAAGAGAAATGTATGGTGTGAATTTGTATTAGTATTTTTAAAGCGCACAGTAGGTAATAAATATACCACAAAAATGTTAAATATTTACTTGTTATTCCCAGCTACCCAACTAAGTATAATCCTGTATAATTTCAGCCTGTACAGACAGAGTATAAATGAAACAATATATATTTTGTATGTTCATTTTTACGCAGCATCGCGTTCATTGGTCAAATCATTGTACATACATAATATATGTATAGTTTCGATGAACCGGTGGATGCAATTTTTAGCCATAAGTTGTTATAATGGTTTATCTAGTTTGTAGTTAGAAGCAAGATTGTAGAAATATATTAGAAGTTTGTACAGCGCCCTTGAGGTGATTTTTCACAAAAACGGCGCTATTCAAGTCATCCAAATATTATTATAATTATTACATAATAATAGTCTCTTCAAAACCCATGTTCACATCTTCCTTTCCCCAAAGAGACCCTCCACAGAGAATTAATATTAAAAATATATTATATATATATGTATATTCCACCAATATGAGTTGAGTTTTCGTTGATTTCGTAAGCGTAGCAGTTAAACAAACAGTTCGTTTTGGGAATCGTTCTATATTCATATAAAAAAGCGCCCTGGAGTGCAGCAAAGGCTGAATAAACCCACAATGCGCTCGAATGGACTGAATTTATTATTGATTCAGGTTGCCGCTGTCTTTTTATGGTAAATTGATACAGACCAAACCGAACTCCATCCTCGGCTGTCCGCTGGAGACTCGTTATCATCCGATACAGCCAGAGTAGGTATTTTGTCAGGTTTCTGGTTTCCGATGGAAATTGCTGATTGTGTTTGATTCATTATGAAAAGTTTCATGATGGAGCGACTTTTGGAATATAATTTAAGTGTTGACGTTATGAAGCATCAGTTAGCTTGATAACTTTAAAATTATACGTAGGCACCTGTCTACCTATCTTATTTCTATCATTTTGTCCCCGAACAGTCAAAAGACATCTAAACAGTTTTGCGACACCTATCCACTGGAGCGACAGCGCAATTTAAAACTTTTTTCTCCCATTGCTAGAGATTTTTTGGTTACTATTTCGAATATTTTCCGCCTAAATTAAAAAAATTATACCTCCGATTTTTAAGATGGAGATACACAAGCTAATTATAGTTCTATATAGCCAATGAATTCAACTATCTATTGTCATTGTCACATGTCATTATTATCTATTATCATATATTAGTAGTATTTATAAAAAAATATATATATAATAAAATCGTAAACTTCTAGGTACTTAATTACTTACAATTGGAGAAAATTTGCCAAAATTGGCAGCAAAGCAATCCGAGGTATTTCAAATAGTGCCATATTGTGGCAAAAAGCTCTCCATTGGCTAATGTGAATATTGATCTTTAATATGAAGGTTTATAATGGTTATCTCATAAGTAGAGGGTATTTTATTATAATTATTATTAGAAAACAACCAGTGAGAACGAGAACGTGTCTGACAATTTATTAGTGCAAATCTTTTTAGCGATCATAAATTGTTCTGAAAGTTCAGTACCTACCTAACCATTTTGAGAATCGATCGGACTGCTAACCTAATACAAATTTTGAAAACAGTAAACTAAATAAAAGTAATGATGTTGCTGTCCGCATTTAAATTTAAAAATTACTTTAACCAATATATGTACATAGTAATCAATTATCATCTAACGTTTGCCCTGATGATGGACACTTTGACGCTGTCTGAAGCATTGACCAAAAAGAAGCGCAAGATGGAATAAGAACCTCAAAATTAATCACGATAGTTAATGACAGCCTACGGTCGACTAGCAACCCAAAGACCGCGGGTTCAAGCCCCGGCCAGCGCAAATAAATTTTATTTGATTAATTTGTGTTATTTCACAATTAATTAATACAAAATAATACATAGCATTTTTGCTGCACTTTACAGAGTAAGAGATACTCTCACTATCGCCCTGATGTAACACCACTATTTAGAATTGAAATGTTGCTTGAAATAGCTTTAACAGTGTTTAGTGACCAGATCTGAATAGCCAGAAACATCCCCATCTTCCTCTTCCCATCTACTTCGCTACCCACTACCTTCAGCTTCACAGCACACCCCAATTGGGAATGCCTTAGTCGCACTGGCCCCAGATGGGGGCAGTTGGGATTCTTGTGCGATATTCACATAAAAAAATAATAATTTAGATGAACAGCATTTATATTCGTAAAATTTAATTGAACGAATAAATTATAATTAAGTAACACAACTTTAATTCAATAGGTAGTAATTTGTTTGTTTTGGGGCAGTGGACCACCTGTTGGTTTCTACTTTTGGGTTCAGATTATTTATTATTATGGCTATCTGCATATTAATATTCTAATAAATTATTAAATAAACGTTTAAAAATTAAGTAGGACATAAATTTGGAACCGCACTGAGGGGAGTCTACCCTTAGTTTTAAAACTCAACTCCACGAATAATAAATAATTATGGTAATGAGTTAGTATACAAATTACTGTGTATATGTAACATACATAAATGGTTTTTATGTTTTTCCCTTTGTCGCCTAGACATAAGTGTTTAAAGTTTAGTGGCAAAACGTTCATTTACATATTATTACATACGAATAGTAAAGGGCCTTATAGAGTTCCTTGTCGTATTCCAAACCTTTTGTTCCTGAAGCTCCTGAACACATAAGTCAAAGGGATGAAAAAACCATAATTTACAATGTACAGTAATGATTGAATCGTTTAAAAAAATGGAAAACAATGGTATTTAGATGCATTGAAGCAAATTTGTTAGACAGTTTGTAAGACAGCTTGTAAGGAAGAATTGTTAGACAGCTGTTAAAGAAGTGCATTCAAATAAAACAAACAATATTAATATGTTATAATCATTTATATGTGCAGTTTAAAAAAAAAATTGTAAAATTACTTACCAAATATGAGAGCAAAATAAATAACAAAGTCCATCCGTAAACATTTCAACATTTTGAAGCAGTTAAATTCACAAAACACTAAAAAGTTTATAGTTTTTCTGTCATATTCCAACAAACACTGTGTTAAAACAAATCACTGATTGAACTGTATAAATTATGTTTGTATTTTGAAAACTTTGAGTCGAGATAAACAAGAAATGTCAAAATACTATTATAATCCCGCCAATAACTGTTTTAAATTTCGAAATTGTTCGAATTTTAAAAGTTCACGAGCTTTCAGGTACGCGCGCTCTTCGGACTGCGGTCGAACTACGTTTGAATTTTTGAATCTCGCTTCGTCTGTGCTGACTGCTGGGCTCTGGGCTCGCCTTTCGAAATCCCAACGAGCAGGTACCTCGTTACAGGGGTATAAAAACTTTTATTTAATTTTAAATAATATATATATATATATTTCCACTTGACATTTTTAAATATGGAATTGATGTTGGTATATTCGTTAAGTAAATTATTATAAAAACTAGCCCAGACCGGTGAAAAACTACGAATATTCTAAAATCTCTACAAATCACCCCAAATTTAAAAAAATTGTAATTAAAATATGTTTGTCTGGAAAATATTGTATTATAGACAGATATTTTATCGCTTGTCTGAATTCTATAAACAAAAAGGCACTTCCGATTTTGAAAATGGCGTTTATATTCAGAGCAAAGACCTATGACGTTATTATTACTCTATATTGTGCGCTTACATTAAAATTGTAAAATAACATGAGAATAAATTTCTTATCTGAGAGATTGGTAATATTGATAACAAAATCCTTTTAAAATCAATTATGAAAAAAAAAACATACAAAAAAAAAGAGTTTATTTCGACGGAATTACAGACAGACAGAGTCATAACAGAAATAAGTATTTAAAGTATACGATTATTTTTATTCAGTGGATTATACATCACTATCGCTAGCCAATTGTAAAAGCTTAACATAAAAAGAACAACTTTTTTTTCTTCTTTTTGCCTTTACTTATTATAAAAAAAATACTAACCTTTTTTCTCTAATAATAATATTTTCAATAATAATTTGTGTAGTGCCGTTATATTGAAAAATCACCTCGAGACGCTCTACAAGTTTATTTTTACTTTCTAGGCTTTCTTATTCAAACCTTTACTGGTAGCAATCACTTCTCGACTTAATTATAATTTTCATAAAAAACACTGTGTTTGAAAACTTTTTGTTTTTGTTTATCTAATATTATTTATGCAATCCTAAGGAAGTTTCAAGCTGAACCGAAATCACTGGATATTTAAAATTTGTTTATACCGGGTGCAATAGTAGGTACGTAGCAGAATTTACCAGCGATTCCTGTGCATATTTGGAGTAAACAGTAGATGTCATTTTGCTGTCCAATGATGACTTTTTTCAATTAGAAAATATATATCAATGATTAGAAACAAAAACATACTTCACCGCTGATCACACTGCTACACATGACGACGGGATCACGTGATGCACTCTCTATCCTCCGTTACCGTGCTGCTAGAATGAGACGGAGTGTGCTAAGTTGCGGCGTGTGATGAAATTTCTTTTTTTGAAAAAAATCATCGGACTGCAAAATGACGTCTACATTTTTTATTCCAAATATGTTCAGGAATTGCTGGTTAAAATCCTGAAGTAAGTGGTTTGCAAGTAAAGCATTTTTCATGATTTTCATTTTCGATACTTTTTATGTACCTACTTCGTACCTACGTAAGTAGTAAAAAAATTATTGCTCGTTATAAGTGGGCGATTCAGTTTATTTTTCAAAATAACCGAAACCATTTTGTTTCGAAAATTAACTCTAAAAAGTTTAAAGATAAAATGGAATAAAAATACATTTAAAAAAAAACTGTTTCGGCCAAAACGTTTTGTATAGTTATCTTCTGCATTTTTAACGATATCACTTCAATTCAAGACTTATGAACTTCAATTAATATTTTCAATTAATTCCCATTATTTACTAACATTACTGTGGTCATGTACATCAACAAATGGGAAGAAGAGCTGCGATCAATTCTCAGTTGCGACCATAACCTTTTTATTTTCTGTTTTTAACACTAACTACTTCTTGATTAAACATTTCATTAATGCTTGAATTAGATTTGATAGTTTCAAAAATTATTTCACATTATTTTCTGTTAAGAAAACGATTTTTTAAAATTTCTTTTATAGATTCAATAATATTATTATATTTATAAAAACTTTTTTTTTTCAAACAAGTAGGTACTGCTATGTAATTATTATTACGCGCGACAGCTGTTTCTCCCTTTGAAGGCAATATCAAAAGGCTGTTTTGCCCTCTGAAGGTATTATCAAACAGCTGTCACGCAGAATAATAATTACATAGAATAACTTATTCAAAAATAAACTGTTTTTCATAAATAGAATAATAATGTTATTGAATAAGTATAAAAAAAAATAAAATTGAAAATGGAGATCTGCAAATTAAACTTGATAACAATAAATAAATAAACAAACAAAAAATAATTTTTAAAATTTTGCTCGTTTTCCCATGGTTTTTCACTGACATATTGTACCCACCGCTGTCTGCTAAACAAATAATACTCCCAACGAGGAGGCGTGTTGTCCGCCGAGCTCTCAGCGCACGGACAAAAGGGCCTAAATATTTCCAGGTATTTCGACATTGTTAAAAAATATCATTTTTGACATATTTCTCTCCTTTGTTACGGGATTATGGTGAAAACGCTTAAAATGTTAAAGGTTTTCGGAAGTAACGACTTAAGTATGTGTGAAATAAGGGAACAGTAAATTATTATTCTTATTTGTTAATTTGTTCATAAGGTATTAACTTTTACTCAATACTGACAAGAAAGTATTGATTTTTTGTTTCAATTTTTTTTCTGGGTACCGTACAGTACATTTCGAACTGTTTCCCAGAGCATTAACAATATTAATTAATGTTCCCTCGAATAGTTAATTCATTTATTTTTTCACTGTCTTTAGATGCACAAATGCTTATCTACATACACCTAAGCAGTGATTAATAATTATTCTATTACAGATCTACACTTTTTGTGCAATCATTTCGTAGACATTGGATTTTGGGCACAATTTTTTAGCTACATTTGTACACACCAGTATATATTTTTAAGTCCATTACTTAGTAAGCTGGTGAATGCGTGACGAGAGCGTTACGAAAAGTGTGATCGGGCGAGGCGAACGGAAGTTGAGCGGGAGATATAAGTTAGTGAAGACAAAGAGAGAAAGAGTTACGTTCCGTATATTGCTATAGGGGCAAAACAGAGAGGTGCGAGAACAATGAATTATTTATTGAATAACCATGCCTTAGGTCACCCCAAAGTCATAGGTCACCCCAGGGTCATAGGTCACCCCATGGTCATATGTCACTCCAATGTCATATGTTCTTTTAAGTTAGTGACGTTTTATTTCAGTCGTGTAGTATAAAGCACACTCGTTTTTTATTATTGTCGTATGTTATTTGTACATTAATATTGCATTGCACAAAGATTTCACTGTAAAAATCATCCAAGAAGATTACATTATAACCTATCACCTTCACCGTACGATGTTTCTTACCAGCCTCTTTCATTGAAATTTATTCCTTGTGGTGTTCTACCAAGACGCACTCTCGGCGATTGTTACTTTTCGTTTGTCTTTTTTTAACCTTTTCCACTAACTTTTTTATTTAGGTAAAAAAACTAGGGAATTGAATGTGTGCTTAAATGATTTGATATATGATCACAGTTTGAGATTGAAAATAATAAAAAATCCCTCATGCGATAAATAATAAAAAGCGTGTAAAATGTAAATATTCAAGGGTAGTTAAAAAAAAATGTATGGCTTTGTTTTTATTATATATTTGCTGTATAGACATTTATTGTATAATGTGATGGAGTAATATGTATAATAGCAAGGTCATATATTAAGGGGGGATTTCAACTCCCCCCCTCTCTCCTATCGGTATCAGTATTGCGTAGGAAAAAAAAATAGCAGGTATTCGTAGATTACATTCCTGGAAAATGCAACAGTAGTTTTTGCTATCACCTCTTTTATCAATAATATGCTGTTGTAAGTAGAGGACCCATAAAAGCCTTCTATTAAATAATCCCACCCCTCTTCTCTTTTCACCCTTCCCCCAGGTTTGACCCTCTCTCCTTAGGGTCGAAATGTGAATGCTATAGTTACGCCCTTGTATCACAGATCACTGTAAGCCCGATATGAAAGTTAGTAAATGTATTACATTCTTACCTGTTAAATATATTATAAGAAAACATGAAAAAATATTATTTGTCATTTATTAAATGAAAAAACACACTTTGTAAAACACATTTTTTATTTGAATTAATATTTAACAGTCAACCAGGTTTCGATTAGCTCAAGCTTCGTCAGGGCTTATTATATCAACTAAAGATAATTACATACAGACAAATTTATAGAAATTAAAAGAAAGAGTGAAAGAATGAGTGAAAGAGATTTTTCATGTCAAGATACCGAATGATAGAGGATTATGTATGGACACGGTGTGTGAATGTGAATAAAGCAAGCAGTGTTTGCCAAGGTGGCGGTCCATATCGCTTGTTTTAGCAGGCTTAAAAGTGATATTTAGGGCCTACATTATCATAATCGTGTAGGTACCTATCTATCCAACTTAAACGGTAAGGTTAGGGTGTTTCAAACTCAATCACATGTGGTGACCATCAAATTGACATTCAGTAGATACCATTTTGATTTTTGACATTTGAACCATCCCCGTTGAACCAAAACCACCTACCTACATCATAAGGCCGGGACTCATGATGTAGGTGACTTTTATTTATCAAAAAATATCATCCCTCTTGTACAAGAACCTATTTTTTTTTTAAATTTTACTTTTAAAGTAACTCGACGATCCGAGATTTATCTAAACATTGAACCATTACTACTCTTCATAGAAAAATCGCAACTGAGGTGGCTTGGGCATGTACTAAGAATGTCTGATGACAAGGATGTCTGATGAATGAATTCCGAGGAAGATACTGAGTGCGATTCCAGAGGGTAGACGTCCAGTGGGCCGCCCCAGACACAGTTGGGCGAGGCAACTCCAGAAACTTTGTGAGGAGAGGATGGGTCTACCATGGACGGAGGTCGAACAATCAGCACAAGGCAGGGACGTATGGAGGAGCCTTGTCGATGCAATGGATCCCCGACCCGAATATGAAAAGGGGAAGAAGATAATGAACCCACCTTACATCTCTGAATTATGCGTCCCGGAAAATACCGGTCCGAGGCAATTAACCCTTAGATCGGCAACTTCATCTGCTATAGGCAGACTAATAGAACCCAAACGAAAGCCAAATACTAAGTTCGGAGATCGTACTTTCGGAGTATCTGGGCCTAAGGCTTGGAATAGACTCCCTCCGGAATTAAGATGCATAAAAAGCCCAACAGAGTTTAGGTCCAAACTAAAAACCTACCTTTTCGGGCCCTCATACCCTTAACTTAATTTAAATATACCTATCTGAGAGTATCATACTTGTATTGCCTATGATATGTCTTAATCACACTTTTCTTACTGAATTAAAATTACTCGAATCCTTACACATCAATCTGTCTCTCGGAAGATCAAATCCTTGTACTACTGTACCGCCCACCATTAAATGTTGCTTTTACTTTCCAAAATACACTCATTAAAGAATATATTACATGTTAATATTAAAATATTTTCAGGATTAAACAACATGTGTTCACAATTATGTCCTCTGCGTGCGAACTCTATCTAAATTTCTTTAAATAGACAATAAACAGTGTTAATTTCAAGCGACCTCCCAGGTAAGTATGGTTCTGTATGAATTCACTTTTAGGCAGCATCGCCTGCATTGGTCAAAATATTGTACATATATTTTTGTATCGGTGATCAATGAACCGGTGTATGCAATTTTTAGCCATAAGTTGTTTTTAATTGTTTGTCTAGCTTGTAGTCTTTCTAGATTTTAGGCATGTATGGTAAGTTTGTACAGCGCCCTTGAGGTGATTTCTCACAAAAACGGCGCTATATAAATCGTCCAAATATTATTATTTATTATTATTAACCGAGAATCCACCAGAACCGTTCAATTGTCAAAAAATAAAGATGATGGAGTACGTTGATTTAATGGATATCATTTTGAAACATCCGAAAATACACAGGGATTGGAATAATAATTCTTGCGATTTTTGCATCATGGGATGAACTCTCCGTACCGATATCGTGATGTTATAAAGTTGCCCTGCCGTTGAGCTTTTTTACGAGAGCAAAAAGAAGCCTCTTAAAATCGCTCTGGGAGGCAAAATAGTCGGAAGGCACAAAAAAAACAAACATCAATTTTACCTTATAAAGGCCCCGTCCTCTGCCTCTCTCTCTCCCCTAAAATTACAGCGAGCCAGAGAGGGACGGGCTAGAGTAAACATTGTGTGAAATAAAACGTCTTCGACAGCTAACAAGGCAGGTTGTTTAGTACGGCGAGAAAATGTGCTAGAGTCTGTTCACGGGTTGTGGGCGCTGTATTTCATGCAGTGGGCATTTAGAGAGTGAACGAACTATAAATAATTTAGCTATCTATAGTTTAAGTCGTTGAAAATTTATGTAAAAATCTATGAAAATGTGCAATATTCTGTTCACGGGTCCTGTGTGCTGATGTTTCTCACGCAGTTGGACACTTGGAAAATGAACACAATTATTATTCTATTTACGTAGAAATTTGCGCTAATTTATTTTTTTCTTTTGTGTTTTTAATTTTCTGTATGCTACAATACTTACTAATTTTAAATTGTGCTCTTGACTGTCTCTTCTTATGTGTTACAAACGGCATTCAAATTGAAATAAATATAATAATGACATATGTAAACCTACTTATCAATCATTATTCAAATAAATACTTAGGTTACTATACCTGGTTACTCAGAGAGGTTGTATTAAATTATCAAATTAATAGGAAACGTAAAGAATGTGAACTAATTGTGTATAAAATATGGCTTTAAGTAATTATCTGGAAGAAGATAATGAAGTAGATTTTTTAAGAACTAACGATCTTCATCATGGTTAAAAATTAAAAAAGCGATATAGGGGAATTGATTTGTATTCATGCAAATATCAGATCATTATGTAAGAATTGGGATGTTTTGAATGTTTATTTAAGAAGTTGTTGGGAGCGCATAGACATTTTAATGATTAGCGAAACAATTATACAAGCTGACCTAATTAATATGTATGAGATTCCGGGCTATTCAAATTACAACTATTGTCTTAATAACAAATCAGGTGGGGGCATATCGCTATATATAAGGAACAATCTGGTATTTAAACAATCACCACTAGAATCAAAATCTTTTGAAAATGTTTTTGGTGTTTTTACGCTTCCAAATAAACAAAGTTTGAGTATATTAGCGATATATCGACCGCCGAATCTTAACAAACTATCATTTATTAGGGAAATTAAATCTATTTTGACGGATTTTATAGGCCCTCGAGACAATGTTTTGTTCTTTGGGGACACTAATAAAAACCTGATGAATTTTCATGATCCTATAGTAAATTCCTATGAAAATATTCTTGCAAGCAATTATTTGATCAAATGTATAGACGGTGTGACGCGGGAAGCAATTGTTAGCGGGCGCATAACTCAATCATGCATATATCATAATATATTTACGTTAGGTACAGTAACGGGCTTAAACAAGTGGACTCGCTATCAGCATGCGTATGCGAGATTTCCATACCAGATCATTATATGACAGCCGTTAACATTAAATATGATGTGCAAAAAGAACCATTTAAAAAAATAAAGAAGGTAACTATTTTATCCCAAAAACATATTGATAACCACATACGAGAAATACACTGGAATTCTTTACTTAGTGAACAAGAAAGTAATGTTTTGTATCAACAAATTAAAAATAATTTCATTAATTTATATGAAAAAAGCACTGTGTCATTTTTTGAAAAATCAAATAAAAGACCCCATGCAATCAAAAAATGGATAACTACTGATATTTTAGAGATAATAAAAAAAGAGATTTATTGTTTCGAAGGTGGAATAATTCTCCTCTTAATAAAAATTATGAAAATGAATACAGGTCCATGCGAAATAATGTCAACAAATTAATTACTAAAAGAAAAAATTGTTTTTTTAAAGATAAATTCAAATGTAGTTTTAATAATACTAAGCAAACCTGGGATGAAATAAATGAAATATTGGGAAGAAAAACTAAAAGTAATTGTGATGAAGTCATCTCACGATATGTGTTGTAGGAACACACGGTGGAAAGTATAACAAACCAATATGTAAATTATTTCTCAGATAGTATTATAAGCCAAATGTTGCACATATGTGATTTTAAAGCATCCAATGTTAATCAAATAGAATTACCTCACAGTTTGTATTTACCAAAGGCAACTCTTACTGAGATAAAAAATATTGTTAAAAATATGAAAAATTCAAAATCCTTGGGAATGTACGACATAAAAAGACATATAGATATCTTAGGACCCATTATAACGCACTTTGTTAATAGACTTATCATAGAAGCTAAATTGCCTAATGATCTTAAATGTGCTATTATTAGACCTATATACAAAGGAGGAAAGCACTCAGAAATAGGAAACTACCGACCTATAAGTATCTTGCCTGCACTGGAAAAAAACTTTGAAAAATATATTTCCTTAAAATTAAATAATTACTTACAAAAATTTGGCATTATAGAAAAAAAACAATATGGCTTTCAAAAGAAAAAAAAGTACAGAGAATTTATTACAGGATTTTTCAAATTATATTAATAATGAATTAAACCATAAAAGACATGTTTTAGTACTATTTATCGATAACTCCAAAGCATTTGAGACAATTGACCCACAAAAATTATTAAAAATCTTAGAAGTAATTGGAATTAGAGGAAACCTACTTAATTTGTTAAAAAATTATTTATTTAATAGACATATCTGTGTAAAAATATTAGAAAAAATGATTAGGAGGAAAAAAATGTGTGCTGGAGTCCCGCAGGGGTCAATTTTGGGACCAACCCTATATATTATATTTGTATCAATAATGAAAAAACTATTTAAATATGTAAAACACTTTGTATATGCTGATTACACTGCTCTTGTCATATCTGATGAACAATTATCCATTGCGATTAAATATATGCAACATGACTTTACGTCCCTGATAAAATGGTCACATGACGCAGTTCTAATCAATCTAATCATTAATACAAAAAAAACTAAATTGATGCACATACGATCTCCACATGCTTCATTTCAGAAAACGCCTAAAACAATATCTCATGACTTTATATATGTATTCATCAAAACGTTTTGCAGCCCTGCATGTGCGATAGTATTGAACTTGTAAATGAATATGTTTATTTGGGAGTGACTGTTGATTGTAATTTCAAATGGGATATACAAATAAACAAAATTTGTAAACGCCTGAGGGCGACAGTGGGTAGGCTGTACAAACTGAAATGTTTCGTTCCGCTGAATATTTTAAAAATTATTTACTTATCACTCGCAGAATCAACTTTACGATACGAAATAACTACTTGGGGACACTCTTGCAAAACCAATTTAAACCGCCTACAATCAGTACAAAATTCTATGATTAAGTTATTAGTTAAAAAAATGTTTTTTTCACAGAGACGAAACATTTCATTGTTATATCGGAATTTAACAATATTACCGGTGCAGGCCTTATTATGGTACGGACGGCGAACCCGGGAATTTAACGTGCCAAAAATATTTAACATGTTACCAATTAATATAAAACATTGCGACTCTACAAATAGATTAAGATATATGCAGAAAAAATGGTTACTGAATGGTTCTGAAGATATTGTTTATATTAATATGTTTGTTAATTGTGACAATTTGTTTAGTTATTTATATTGTAATAATAATATGTATGTATGTTTTTAATTGTAATTGAACATTAACATCCTGTTGAAAAACTGCTTTATTGCGGTTTAACGGGATTGTATCTTGAAAACAATAAATAAAAAATAAAATAAAAATAAAAAAAAGTGCTCGAAATATTATTTTAGACTGTTAATAATGTCAGATAATTATATGTGAGATAACTTAAATTAATCAAATCAAATTTATTGCGCACGCCAGGATTTGATCCAGCGACCTTCGGATTGCGAGTTAAGAGACTCGACCACGGCAGCCATGATAAGTAGGTATCCTTGGAAGTCACTTAACTGTAAAGTCAGTATTATCGAATTGCAAATGAGACATGCCAGTTGACAATTATGTTGAGTCTTTTTAACAAAGCTTTTTAGGGATTATGTTGGGTCTATTGTCGACTGGTCATAAATCGATCATTGGGGTCTTAGACCTTTTCCTTCTTCCGGATTCAATAAGTCTGAATAATTCCGAGAATTTATTTGAAAACCTAATCACCAAGGAATGCCAAAGACAATGCAGACAATGCACATTTTAACAATGCACCCATTTAAAAGCTTGTGGTTTTTTGTCTTGCAGGGTTTTTGGTTGGATTGCTAAACTAATTAGAAAGTTCTAGCATACCCATATCTACAATTCTTTATTGCATTCTTCGAGTTTCTACTATTAATTATTGATAACATAGAATAAAGAAGAAAGAAATACGATGTACACATTGTACACGTGTTTCGTAATCCAAAGTCTGTAAAAATTATATTAAAAACCTTAAAATTCTAACACGGAAATTCGTTTCACAATCTTTACGTAATTTTCATTTCGATCAAATTGTAATGGTGATATTCGGTGATAGGCAGTGTAAGAGAGACAGAGTGTTTGCTAATTAAATTGTTTTTAATGATTTATAATGGATCGTTGAATTATTATTACTTGCTTGTTCTAATTAAATCCTTCTACTATTGCATAGCCCAACATAAACTTTCTTAACCCTTGAAAGATAAAGTGCGCCTCAGAGGCGCCCGCGAAATCGATATAGGGGAGGCCGGGGACAGTTGTACCAATTTGACTTTTACCATTTTCTACATCTTAGGTATAATGTTTATGAAAAAAATGCTCATACTCAACGGCAGATAATTTAGTTGTCTACCAAATTCTTATTCTATGATTTTTCTAAATCTTATAGAAATTAAGCTATAAGCGCATGGACAGATCGGGGGAAATGCTACAACTGACCCCTACCCCGGGGTTAGTTGTACCAGTAGCGGAATTTAAATTAAAACACAGAATTTATCGATAAATGTGTTCAATTTTGATAATTTCGGTTAGGAAAAACAATTTGTTTGTTAGTTTATAAATTACTATTCAAAATTTCAATTACATTGAACGTAATACACCATTTATCTGACCACAAGAAAACTCTTATAGAATTCGTCAGTTCAAGTGTCTTAACTATTGTAATATAATAAAAATACAATACAAATATATATTAATACCGTAGCATGTTTAAAACTCAAGAAAAAGAGAAGAAAAAATAATTAAAATTTTGTATGAAAACACTGTGGTACAATTGTCCCCGCGGTACAATTGTCCCCAAAAATATGTAAATGTACATTTTGCAATAAAAATATTTATTCATTTTCTATGACAATATACAACGAACAATTAACTACACGGGCTCAAACTTTTACATATTTCAGTCTTATTAAAATTTAAATAATTATAATACAAACTTGTAACCATAAAAAACATATATTCAAATATGATTTGGTGATGAAAATATAAAATTTATCACAAAAAAACACAGTAACAAACATAAAATAACAAAAATGCTGGCAAAATAACTAAAAAAGGTATTAAATAACAAATAAAGGTACGTCTAAGAAACTAAGAAGCAAGAATAAAATTATTATTATGAATATGTTATTATTAATTAATAAAATTATAAAGGTAGAGATCATTGACATGGTAATTAAACCAACATTAACATAAATCCATAAAATGAAAGGGGTTTGGACTCTGAGAGTATAACGGACGAACATTCATTTATGACTTGAGAGCTGTGCTCACAGAATCTTAAAAAAAAAAACTCGGGGTTAGTTGTAGCACGGGGTCGATTGTACCGGTACAATCGTCCCCGGAAAAATTGGTACAACCATCCCCGAGGGGTCATTTTAAATGAAAACGCAAATTTTTGGTTAATCCCTACTCTAGAACGCTTCAAAACTCGTCCTAAAATAAACTCAAGTGTCCAAAGAAATGTGTACATAGCAAAATACTAATAAACAGAACATAGTAATTGTAATATTAGAGAATGAACGCAATCGAAAAAATTACGATTTAGGGCTCAAAAATTTCTTCTTCCGATTGCGAACGTCCGGGTTCCACTATATCCCGCGGGCTACTGACGTTTGTCCGCACGCATAAAGGCTATCCCCTGATGACATATAGTATACGTACCTATTATAATAAGGGAGTTATTCGCCTTGGTACTACTGACCCGTGGTACTACTGTCCCCGGTCTCCCCTATGGCTGTCTTTTTTTAACCGACCCGTGTACAAGCTAGTGTTTCCGAGCCAACTCGGTGGTCGGTCAACACTGCCGAGGGACAACCGCTGATGTTCGGTAAGTACCACAGTTTTGTTGCAACTACAACGCGTTGCGCTCGAGAGGCGCATGTTTATCTTCTGTGTAACTTTTGCAACTGTTCAACATCCGTCTATAATTTTTGACTTTTTCAGTATTTTTTGTAATTTGAAGCTGATTATGTCGCAATTAATTAGTTAGTAAGACAAAATAATAAAAATGTAAGCCATTTTTTTTAAATATATCCTTATAATAGCTTTTTGTTTGACAAGCCTCCAAAGAGCACACAAACCCCAATAGCTCGGATTGCTTTGAAGCAAAGAATGAATGGTTACCTCGAGAGTGTTTTCTCTTGGGGTAAGAATAACCTCGTCGAATGTAATGTTTCAAAAAACCCAATCATGTTTGATAACGTCTAAAAGGGATCGAAATGATAATCTTGCCTCCTTCAACGGAAGCATTCTTCCGAACAGGACCTCCATTGATATGCTTGGTGTAACTTGGTGAGACCAGCTCAGGTATGGGGGCTCCATCGAAACCAGAGTTGAGTTAGCCTCTCAGAAACTGGGCGTACTGTACAGGGCCCGCAGATAATTTAATAGTACCCAACTGCGAACCCTGTACAAATCGCAAGTGCGCCCCACGGTTGAATTTGGCAGCCACCTCTGGTCTGTAGCTCCACAATACCTAAAAAAACCCTTGACTCTGTGCAGATACGGGCGGTCCGTGTGATAGATTCTCCCATCTTAACAGACTGATTGCAATCTTTAGAGCACAGGCGTCAGGTGGGAATGCTGTCTTTGTTCTACCGGTATTACAATGGAAGATTCTCCGAGGAACTAGCATCATTGATCCACTCTGCACCGGTGCATAGTCAGGAAATACGCCAAACACGCGCCCAACATTTGTACACGGTTGACATTAGTCACATGAGAACGGGTCGTTTTTACGACTCGTTCTTGAGTTCAACAGCTCGGTTGTGGAACGATTTACCGGCCTCTGTGTTTCCTCCCTCTTACAACATGGGTCTCTTCAAGACCCATGTTCACTCCTTCCTTTCCTCAAAAAGACCCTCCACACAGCATCCTCAAAGATGACATAGGCCCAGAGGGAAATTATTTTCCTCAGGGCCTCCTGTGTGGATTTAATGTTAAAAAAAATATGTATATATGTATATACATATAGTACCACTATAAATACCTCTATTTCTTGTTCCTTCTCATTTCTCATAAAACCTTACATATTTCATTAAAATTAAAACATAATATAAAAAAAATTTCGTTTCATTTGCTTATTAAAAATGTAACACTTAATTGAAGTTATAAAAAAATAAAATTGTTTCATTTTGTTAATAAATCGGGTTTTAAAACTGTGCGCCTCTGAGGCGTATGTTTATCTTTTTAATACTAAAAAATAAGATTATCTTTCTAGGGTTAAGCATCGCGTTTATTGGTCAAATGCATTGCACCTTGCACGTATAGTTTTGTGTCAATGATCGAAGAACCAGTGAGTGCAATATTTTAGCGAAAGTAGTTATTTATTTACTTATTTATTCATTTATTTATGCTTTGATGGATTTTACATGGGTAAGTTGTACAGGAGCATCATAACAAGTGTGTAGCATCATAAAAAGTAGATAGTACCTACATAAATAATAAAATGAGCACGAAAGACACAAGTATGCACAACACAAGAAGGTATGAGTATTCAATAAGTACGTTGTACGAAGGAGTTTCACACGCAGTTTCATATTTGACTTCGGGATTACAGTATACGATTGTCACAATATTACTCAAAACATGATTCCAAACATATAGCAGTGGTCTAAAACATTTTTTGGCAGTTAATATAAAATTAGATAATTTTATGAAATTGTGAATGTAATTTAAACTTTTCTTTCTTCTATTATGAGTGTACGTAAGTTAGTTACTATTATTATAAAAATAAAAGGCACACAACAATTACAAATGTAGAGAAATAAGTAGGTACTATGAAAGTAGTTAGAGAGCAGGTTGTATTGAATTTGTTACTGTAAAAAATCTGAACATTCAAGGATTTTTGCATAAGGAAGGTTAAAGGAACCAAAGCGCACATCAGATACTAAGTTCAGTGAGCAGCGGAGTGTCTGGACATAGAGCCTGGAATGGACTGCCACATGACTTAAGAATGATCACAGACTCGACGGAATTTAGAGTATCCATAAACTCAAAAATCTGTCACCTTCACATTCAATGCCCGCGATACTGTAAATAACTAATTTGTAAAAATATAAAAAAGTGCTATTTGTAAGCGTTTGTAAAGGTCATTTCATGAACATTCTCCAGCCTCAAAGAGTCCTTATCTCTCCAGTCTTTCAAAATAAATATCAACTCTACTTGTGCCACTAATCTTTTCATAAATGTAATACTGATAATAGTGATGGGGGTAGCAAATGTAAATCGTGCAATGTCCAGTGTTTTAAATATAATGTAATCCGCGTGCAAAGACGTATCTTTTCCAAGCACAAACTTTTATCGGAAATGACTTCCTATGTTTCTGTATCCATTTGTAAATTGTAGAATTAGATTGAACCTAAATTGTACAGCGCCCTTGAGGTGATCTTTCACAAAAATGGCGCTAAACAAGTTATCCAATTATCCATTTATAATGGTTGTTTTGGAGTGCAATGTTTTCCTACCATAATAAATACATCACGTTGATTTCCCGCAGGGATATTGTTAAAAGTTTGCAAAATGCTAGACAACAAATTCACAACAAAGAATCAAAGTCTACACACATTTTTTGTGCAGTACTTTATTTCAAAAGCTTCGTGTCTTTAGATAAGTTGTCATAATAAATTGACTGCACATTTTCAAATCGTCTTTGATTTACGAGCTGCATGCTAAAGAAAACTCTGTATCACAACTATCATATTTTCGTTTGGATTATTGTTGTTATCGTCTTCTTCAATGATATAATTGAAGGGAATAACTTCAAAAGTTACAAAAATAGTGTTTTTCTTATAATAAATTAAATAAATGTGTTTAATTAGTCGAAAATTAACGTTATCGTATAGATAATCCCATAATCAGTGATGAACTGAATTGATAGTGAAATACCTCCTAGCCCCTAATACCGATTAATTTTTTTTTTTATTCTACTAGTTAACTACTCAGGCTATTGTTTAACGCCCGAATCAAGAGGTTAAGGGTTCATTAGCCAAATAAAAATAAGTTATGTACCTACGTGCTTATAGATACTTTGGAGCTTTTATTTTTACAAAGCGAGTCGTTGTAAATTTATTTATTGGCTACAACATACCCTGAATGTACACTATACAGAAGAGTGGTTACAAAAAATCAATGTTGGAATTTTTTGTGCTGACCCCCCTAAAAGCTGCCAATTGGCTAAAAAATGAGATTGGGGAAGATTCAGCTCAATTGGATATGGTTAACCCGTGCCTCATCAAGGTTGAAGTTTAACTTTCTATAAATTTTTTTTTTTTTTTATAAAATACCTAACAATATTGCAAGATTTAATTACACGTGCTGTACAGATTTTCCTTTTTTTATTTTCTCAATTGGTACATAAAAAAGGGTGTAGTTAAAACTGTTTTCAAAGTAAATACAGCACAATCCAAGTTGAAAATGATGGATTTACGAGAAAAGAAATGCAAAAAGGTATAAAAACAAGAAGAAATAATGTTCAAAGTTTTATTATTTAAAATATACAAAAGAAAGCATACTATGAAAGAAAGAAGTTATTATTATTATTATTTACATTTACAATTAATTATCAGATTAAGGTGGTAATGGCTTAGATAACGTGGCTTTTGAAGAGTCAGGAAAATTTTTTCGACATTCCGATACAACTTGTAACAGAAACTGTCGTTGTTCTTCGTCTTTTGTCAAACAGGAATTGAAGTCTTGGATTAATTTTACCCCTCTTTCAGCTGTGTCATGAAACCGTTCACTATTTTTTTGCTTTTAAATAATGTGCATTTTCACACCATATATCAAGATCCGTATTTAAAAATTCTGGTTTGATGAGAAACAAAAAAATCGATATCTTTGTCCAATAAATTATCCACTTGATGGAGACTGAATTTTGCTTTCACATCCCTATCACATGTTTGTTCTTCAATTGGAATTAATTGTAGACTTTTTACAGCCATGCTTGTTTTGACACTTATTTCTAAATTTTCATCGAAGAAAGAAAATGCGACTTGCTCAGAATTGAGGTACCACAGATGATTTATCATTTTAGACAGTGCCTTGTCTGCAAGTTCTTAATCGATTTCTCTATATTTTACAAGAGATTTAAAAATTGTAGGTCTTGGTTGGGGGCCAAAGTGGGTTTGGGGGCGTTAAACCACGCTTTTACATAAAGGTTTATTAAAAATAAACAAACGTCAGTGATAGCTTTTTTTCTAAATTTGTTAATATAAACTGTTCCCTGAAAATATATACTTTGATACAATAAATGGCCTTTGCCATCCATCTAGCGGGATGAATGGCACCAGGAACTTTGAAAAAAGTATCTTTTGGGGGAGTACGTCCTAACACAACTAACAAAAGTTGGATTAATTCTTTGTAATCATCCCTTGGCTGTTGGTTTTTTAATTGTTCTGTAAGAAAAATTTATATTTCATCTGAATTCCCTATTTTATGTCTAATATTTGTATCTTCAATAGCAGTTTTGTATTTTGTCTTGTCTAGCTTCGACCATCCATTCTGAAAGATTTTAAAAATATTTGAGTGGGGTCCAGTAGTTGTGCCCATTTTAAAATCAAAAACTGATTTGAGAATAATTTCTAAAATATGGTGGCGACATGCTAAATAAAGAAGATTTTTCTCTAATAATTGCTCCAACAAAACGCAGGTTCCGTTGAAGCGACCAGTATTTACCGCGGTAGTATCAAAACACATTGCCATTGTTTTATGTTTTATTATATATTATATTATTTTATTAAATGTTTATTGTATTGTTTAATACTGTATAATGTTCAAAGAAAACAATATTTGATCAAAAGTGATTAAATTAAGTATCTTTATTGCTATTTTCCATATTTTCTAAAAATAGCGACTCTGAGGATTCGGATCATGTCCGGTCTTGGAAAATAATAGATATCTTCAAATATAAACGTTTTTAAAAAAAAAGTGATTAGAGTAAAACTCGAAGATAGCAACATTTCCTATGAAATGAAATAATAAAATTTCTAAGACAAATAGTTTTCATTTTATGAGGAAAAAACGGCGATTTTTTTTGCAAAAAACGTTTTTTCAAATTTAATCTCGATGAGGCACGGGTTAACATTATACAATTTAGCTAAAACTTTCCAAATCTTATTTTCTAGACAAATGGCAAATATTAGGGGGGTCAGGCTGGCATTAGGACGAAAATATTTTTTCACCTTATACCTTGTAACCACCCTACTGTACAGCCTTCATGCAGGTATCTTGTATGTACAGCCTTCGTAAAGGTATCTTGTGGCCAATAATTAAATTTGAATTTGTATTCTGATCGGGTCTAAGTTAAAATTAAATAATTAATATTTCTCAGTTTTATTTCGCAGTGCTATTTCAGGGGCATTTATATTAAGATGTCCTGCTTTATTAAATGTTGAATGCCTTGTGAGTTATTCTGTGTAAATCTACTTCTCATGTTTTCCAAAAGGCCGATAATTTTTTGTTACAACAAACATTAAATTTTGATGATTCGCATTGCGCCGTTTTGCGAAGCGCCGTGAAAAATCACCCCAAGGGCGCTGTATAGCCTCACTAATAAACGTGTTTTAAATTTTCAGTGATTCTTGTTACATAATAACTAAAAACGGTTTATTGTTAAAGTTACAAGCCAAAAGCTCTCTTACTTTTTTTGTTAGAAAAGTTTTTTACTTACTTGCTAGTTGAGAATATGTATATTTTTACATTAGCTCCACGCAGGAGGCCTCGTAGAAAATAATTTCCCTCAGGGCCTTAGTCATCTTTGGGGATGCTGTGTGAAGGGTCTTTTAGGAGAAAGAGAGGAAGTTCAGGAATAAGGTATAAGGGGTGGGTAGGCATCTGGCGGAAGTGTATCCACATCCGAATCTATCCCTCCCACTGCGAGACAAGGCTGTTCTGTTATAATAATTTAATAATGATTTATTGTAATAAAAAATAACAGTATTAAACAGTCAAAAAGAGGTAACTGTGAAAATTAGTTCTCCAATTTCAAAGAAAAATTCTCTTAATTAATTTTAAAAAAGTACATACAACGAACTCAGGTGTAGCTTACTAGTGCACATGAATAAGTAATAACCTATACTGTAATTTTATTATTCGTATATTAATGTGTAACTTACGCCGAATATCCCGTAAGCTGCGAGTTGCTGGAATGTCTCTAACCTAGAAATTTTGAAAAAATCCTTCAACAGTAATACAAGTAATCCTGACTCGTACAAAAATAACACGTCTAATTTAAAAAAAAATATCTTAAAACTTTAAAACTTATTGTCAAATCTTCCTTAGAAAATTAAAACAAAATATTTTTTAGGCTCTCATGAAATTTACTTGTGTGACATATTATGACAATGGCGCACGTTTAAAGCGAAATTCCCAGTATTTTGAGAACACTAAAATAAGACCATCCATCTCCCATCTTCCATACAATCTTACAATAAGGGTGATTTAGACCTCCCGACTTCCGACCACAGTAACAATAGATTGAGGATCCGTCATAAATCTATAGTGACTAGTGACACTCTTGACAATGCCAATCCCTTTAGAACAATATTTTGCCTAACCTTTTACTTCTATTTATTTATTTTCCATGGAGTACTTTAATAATGTTTTTTGACACTGTGAATACTGCTTAGAGCCCGTTCACACTTCCGTCGTAAAAACGGAGACGGGTTCCGTCGTCATGACGGAAGCCCTAGGCCCCTGTTCACACTTCCGTTTTCAAGACGGATCCTACTCTACGAAAACAACGACCAAAACATTTTATCATTCTTCAGTAGACGGTCGTGCGCACTGCGCAATGGACGACGATGAAGCTCTTGTTGTCATGTGGTACTTATAAAAAAGAAGGAAAAAAGTGAAAAGAAAATTTTGGGTACACCCAATTATAGCTGAAATTATTTGTTCAACCGTGGGAGAATATTTTGTTTGCATACTTGAAAAGGAGAAAGTACGCGAAAATCATCCAGCAATTATTATAACTAAAATGACTAAAAAACATGAATGATATGACTAAATATTTTCTTGAGATTAAATAGAAAAAATCGCATTCTGGAACGAACATATATATTATATAATAATATTATAAACGCCAAATGCGCGCCCCATAAAAACACAATTTACCTGCTCGCTTGCGTCTGGGAGCGGGCGGTGGTGAAGTGTGAAGCGGGGTGTGGGGGGTTCAAAACGGATCCGTCGTCCCGCCGTGTAGTGTGAACAGCTCCATTGAAATGTATGAGCCAGCGCGATCCTTTCCGACTTCACGACGGACACTCTGCGTAGGCGAACTCTCCGGCAAAAAATAACGGATCCGTCTTCACGCCGGATCCGGCAAGTGTGAACAGCTCCATATAGCCACTACAGCGGCTAGGGCCTCCGTCGTAAAGACGGAACCCACCTCCGTTATTACGACGGAAGTGTGAACGGGCTCTTAGGGCAATGGAAGTATGCCATCCCCGATTGGAGTACGAATTGAGGCTGGAGGAGGTGGCAGGGGAAGGAGATGGGAGAGAGGAAGGTTGGAAATTACCTGACCACTAAAAACAAACACCACGCTTCAGTAGGCATACAAACATTGATCATAGACGCTCCCGAAAGATTTGAAATAATTCTATGAAACACAATTTTGAATTTTTTCTCCATATAAAGTGGTACCTAATTTCCGTTTATTTACCCACAAAAAGCATCGGTAGTCTTTAACTTTATTTATTTAAGCGTTAAAAAAATATTATATTTTTAATTGCGTATGGCGATTTTCTAATCTTTCAAATTGAAAAAAAATCTTTCGTCTGCTTACATTTTATTTGCACATAATCTTTAAAAAACAGTCAATTTATTTGGAATCGAAAGTAACACGAACATACTTTCCACGCTGTCTGTCAAATATTAAGGCAGTGATGAGCAACTTTTTTAGCCTGAGGGCCAAATTATCCACTTATAATTTGATCGTGGGTCGCATGGGGTAGGTACTTATAGACACAGAGTACCTATTGCTTGACATTGTTAAATTTGCAGTTGGTCTGTCGAAACATATTTGTCTTTTCTAAAACGATAATTCTTAAATAAAACAATACAACGCTTAAAACACAGCGCCGTAAATTTTTATCACCCTACAAGTAAGGGATATATAAAAATACATACATATAAATTATTAAATAGATTATGAGAAATCGTATTTGCAAACTTTGACACCTCGTATCTCAGAACGAGGTAGAGTGCAGTTATTATAGTCAAACAGAAACTAATGAACGGTCAAAGTCTATAAACAGTAATAAAATGTACAGGTAAAGAAACACGAGAAGGATCACGACTTAAAATTAATTTTACTAAACAAAATGTTTTTATTATCTTCAGGACTGAATTTAAGTGTCTTCAAGTCTGAATTTAAGGATTGAAAAAAAATGCGTAGGTATTTAAAAATACCTACAAGGTGTCTGGTAACTCATATTGCATACATATTTCAGAATCAAGAAAATTCTTAGACAGGTTTTAACTGATGTTAATTATAAAGCGGTAACCAATTTATGAGATATTTAAACTAAAATAGTACCTACTTGATTTTTACCTCCGGCTGGGATTTTACAGATTTATTTTTTAAACACAAAAAACACCTAAATGTGTACATCGACATAAAACAACATACTTTTTACTATACAATATACGTTTTATATCGGTAAATTTTTATTTCTGATAAAAAAAAAACATTTTACAGTTCACGGAAAACATGTAGGTACACATATTTATTTCATTAACACGAACTTATTCCATGTTATGTCGTAGTAGTAGTAGTTCAAGTGCTACATACCATATTTGACAATAAATAAGATGACAAACAAATTAACAGAATAACAAACATAAGATTGATATAAAAAACAAATAAATGATTAATTAATTATTAAAATTTCTAGTTTATCAAACTGAATGCCATTGACATTACTATGTACCATAGGTAGGGGTGCGTAAATTTCGTTTTTACGAAATAGCTGCGATAAAAGCGAAATCTGCATTTTATTTGCGATAAAAGCGAAATTTGAAAATTAAATACTTTCGCACCTTTTTACGTTACGTGCTTTCAAATGTTGATCAGACGCGCTAACAATTTTATTACAACTCTGTTCAAAACAGACGGAGACGGCACGAGTTGTTGCGCAGATGAGGAGCGAGCGAGTGATTATCGGCGCATGGGTTGGCATCCGTCCATCTATTTTGTCCATCGGAAGCAGCAAATGTGCCATCTTCTTCTGTCAATTCAAATTCCATAGTGGAAAGCTTCGCAAAAATTCCGCTTTTCAAAGTGTACCACAAGAAGAACTAATTGACGGGTACTCTCATTTTCACAGACAATTACTTCGATTGGTCGGCCAAGAAGCTCCTGTGGATGTAATGCAAGTTTTAGTTAGATCAAAATCTTGCTACCGTGGATTTGCAAAAGCAGCTATTCAATGTCTCAATTGCTCTGTCAATAGGGTTGATGCCGAGAGGTACTTTAGTATCTACAACATTGTCGTAACTGATCGCAGGCAAACAATGAAAGATGAAAATGTAGAAATTACAACAATGCTAGCCTTTAATTGAGTTTTTAACATTGTATTTTTTTTTTGCGAAATAAATACGAGATTTTCTATTTTGAGTTTTTTTAAATGCGAAATCACTATTTTTTATTTGCGAAATTTACGTACCCCTAACCATAGGGTATTAATTCTATTCCACTATTGAAGTTAAAGGTGTGACTAGTTTCCAATAAATGGTTGGAAAACTCTGGGAAAACTAGTCACACCAGTTGGGAATTTCAATATTATTAATAATCCTTTTTTTTTAAAAAGGACCCAATATTAAACCTATTCCCTTTGTAAATTGTTCCATATTGCCCTTCTTCCTTCTACCCATTCTCATCTTTCAATTGTTACGATTGTCTATGTCTATTATTTTTCCATTGACACCATTGTCTATGTCTATTATTTATAATTAGTTTTAATAAAACCCTGAAGAAGTGAGCGTTGCTCACGAAACATGTTGGTTGTTATAAACAATAAAAGTGGTAAAAACTAAGTATTTTATTATTTTGAATTAAAATGGTGCCACAAAATAGGTTTGTTGTGTTAGAAAAAGTATATATTTATACTAAAGAAAGCCTTGTGTGCGGAGTTAAACTAACTATAGTCTACCTGTACATATATATTACTAGCTTTTACCCACGGCTTCGCTCGCATAGTATTAGTGGGAAATTACTGGCATAATTATTAGCATAATTGTTATTATTATTGCTATTTTGTCTAATAGTTTAATAGTAATACTGTTTAATAGAAAATTTCAAAATTTGAGAATGACATTTCGCATATAAAAATTCTATTTTAGAAAAAATTTAAATTATAGAAATAGAAATTTATTTTAAGTACCTACTCCCTTTATTAGTATTTTATTCATATTTGAATCCAGAGTAACCTAAAAAAAGAAAATGATAGTCCACTTCAAACGCTATGCTTTATAGCAACGTTATGCTTTTTGTTCGGAGAATAAACATTTTTAGAGATATGTAGATATTAACTACGACGCCAAAAAAGTACTCTTTTCAATCACAACAAAGCACTCTTTTTAATAATAATAATAATAATAATTGGACCATTTGTATAGCGCCGTTTTTTGAAAAATCACCTCAAGGGCGCTTTACAAATCATTATGCATTCCTAGGTTCTATTTAATTTTATTATTCACAGAAAGATACAAAAGCAAACTTACCTGCAGGTCACTTCCGAAAAACACACTTTATTAGAAAGTTTATGCTTCGAAAAGGTACGACTTTGCACGTGGAGGACAATATATTAAAAACACTGGACATTGCATGACTTTACCTTTGCTACCCTCATCACTGTTGGTTTTACATTTATATTTATAAGAATATTAATGCCAAAGTTGAGTTAATATTTATTTGAAAGACTGGAGAATTGTAAGAATTTGCATTATTTTTACAAAATTAGTTATTTACTATGTCGCGAGCCGTGAAGCTGAAGTTAAAAGGTTTTTTTTTTTTTAAGGATACGACTGTCTGAAAAGATGAGTTTTTAGTTTAGCTCTAAATTCCGCTGGATCTGTGATCATTCTTAACTCGTGTGGCAGTCCATTCCAGGCTTTAGGTCCTGACACTCCAAAAGCACGCTCACCGAATTTAGTATCTGGTGTGCGCTTTGGTTCCTTCAACCTTCCGATAGCTGATGTTGCTGCTGACCTGAGGGTTGATTGTCGCGAATTGGAATTTTCTGGAATACACATTTCCGACAAGTAAGCCGGAGCCATTCTGTTAAGGGATTGGAATACCATCCAGCAGAGCTTGAACTGGATTCTTTCAGGACACTTGAGCCAATGAAGATTTTTGAGATGCTCAGAAATATGGGAATATTTAGATACGCCGGTGATGAGTCTTGCCGCAGCGTTGAACACAGATTGTAATTTGTTGATTTGATATTTCGGGAGACTAGCATATATTCCGTTGCAATAATCTAGACGTGAAACAACATACGAATTGACTAGTAATTTAGTCGCCTCGGTTGTCAAGTTTCTCCGTACTGCTTTAATTTGCCTTAATTGAAAGAACCCCGTGCTTACAGTTCTGTTCACTTGAGTTTTAAGGGAGAAATCAGCGTCCATATTGACACCTAGTAAGTTTATGCATGTTTTTGGAGTGATGTCACTTCCTGAAATGGTTATTGGGGAGTTATCAATATTATGCTGACGTCGGCTTGTGGCTGTCCAGAGAAACTCAGTCTTTGCAGGATTCAGTTTCAATCTATTTGAGGTCATCCAGCGCGTGATTGCTTCTAGACACTCAGTTACGCGAGTTTTAAGACTGCCTATTTCCTCTGGTAAGCAGTAGAAGTAAAGTTGCTGGTCGTCAGCGTAGCAGTGAGATAGAAGACCAAATGATTCGATAATTTTAGCGACATCATTTGTGAAGAGGATAAAGAGAAGTGGGCCCAGAACAGACCCTCAGGGAACTCCAGATGAAAGGGTTGTATATTTCGATTGGTTTTTCCCCACTTTAACGGCTTGTACGCGGTTGACCAAGTAAGATATAAGGCAGTCTTTTACACCGCAGTTTAAGCCAAAGGATTCTTCTAATCGTTTAATAAGGAAATCATGGTCAATCGTGTCAAAAGCGGCACTCATGTCCAAGACTGAAAGGAGTGCCAGTTTACCCGACTCGATAGCATTAGTTATATCCGACAAAATACGTAGTAATCCAGTTTCCGTTGAGTGAAACCTTCTATATGCGGATTGGTATTTAGTCAGCAGTTCATTAGAATTTAAAAAAAAACACATTGTTTCCAAGGTAACAATTTGTTTGACGTTTGCAATAACTCGATTTTGTTAGGGACAGAAAACGTATGATACATAATTTCATAACGCCACAGCTCATTCATAACGCCAGAGCTTACCAATATATAAAGACTTTATTACTCGCAAATAATGTAGCTTTCGATTAGTGAAAGAATTTTTAAATTCCACTCGATATTATTGCGTGAAAGAGTAAGGACCATCCATACAAACTTTAATAAGATTATCTATACGTCCACTATACTATCCAAATGAAGTAATGTCTAGTAAACTGAAATAAACCAGACACTAATGCCATCTATGATGTTTTACAGAACCAAACATTTTTTAAAAGCACGACAAAGGATTAATGTTCGTCACAATACATTCATAGATGGCGGTATGCATGTTGGATTTTAATTTTTAGTTGCGTCAGGGTTAGAAGCTAAAATTTCGAAAGTTTCCTTTTTAGTGAATTGAAGAGTAGAAGAAGAATACAATTTTCCCCGAAAAGCGACATAAAATATTGTATTGCGTAAACTCATACACTTCGGTTTTATCATTAAAATGCAGAACTTGACCTTTGAATTAATGTAACCGTAATAATATGTAGATTTTCAGGTACTTTCCGATAAAAAGTGAGCAGTCTATACAACAATGACATGTCTAGAAATTAGCAATAATTGTTGACGAACTGCATTTTAAAGTTTTGATTTTGTAATTCTGTATGATTAACGTCGTAAAATGACATTATTGCATTTGAAAAGGAATATTTTATTAATTACTAGCGAGTACTCGACATGCGTTGCAATGCTACCCAAAGAAAGTGTTTGTGTTGTTTTAATACGGTTTATTCCACAAATAAATTCAGCATTTCAGCCATGTTTACTATTAATAATAATAATATAATAATAATAACGTAATATTTGTATAGCGCAGCTTTGTGTAATTTTACTTCAAGTGCGCTTAACTATACTAAATTTAAAAAATAATCCTACAGTGCTTCTTACGAGTTCATTACAAAATATTGATAAAATAATACCTATGAAATAAAGAATATACAGTATTTACAAAACAATGACAAGAGAACAAAGATTAGCAAAATAGTGCTGTTATAGCACACATAGGACAATAATAATAGCAGTGGCGTAGCGTGCCTCAGAGGGGCCCTGTATCAAAATTGTTAGTTGGGGCCCTTATTATTGCTCGGTACAATATGTGAACAGGTATTTTCATGTATTGAAAGATGCCATTGTTCTTTCAAAAAACAAAATTCACCCTTCGCTACTTTAAGATAAATAGGTAGGACTTACCATTGCAATCTAAATCACTCGCTGAAGCTGATTGCTGAAGAAGTGAAGAAATTTTGGGAATTTTTTTTACAACCTCCTTCCTTTTCTGTTTACTTTTCCTTTTCATAGCTCCACTGGGATAATCTCTTTTCCTTTAACTCATTATTTTCCCAAATCAAACTAATTAACCAATAAATAATCAGAAGAACAAAAGAGTCGATAGGAAAAAGCTTTGCAAGGTGTTGTCCAAGTATGGAGTGAATACAAATCTCATACAGGCAATTGCGTCTCTGTACGAGGGAAGCGTTGCATGTGTTAGGGTGAACGGTGGTTTTACGGGGTGGTTTGACATCACAAAAGGTGTTAAGCAAGGCTGTGTAATGTCACCATGGTTATTCAATCTGTACATGGATAATTGTATGCAAGAATTGAAAGAAGTGGGATTGGGCGCGAAATTGAGTAATCTGAAAGTATGTTGCCTGTTGTATGCTGATGATGCGGTGCTGATTTCTAACACTATGGAAGATCTACAGTCTCTCGTATCTAGGATGAACGAAGTATGTATGAAGAATGAGTTAATGATGAATGTAAGTAAGTCTAAAGTCATGGTGTTTGAAAGAGAGAGTACGAAAACAGTATGCAATATAGTTGTGAATGATGAATACTTGGAGCAGGTGGATGAGTTTTTGTATCTGGGTAGTATGTTTACGAGAGATGGGAAGGCTGATAGGGATATTGAAAGAAGGGTGAATGCTGGTAACTCCATTAATGGAGGACTGAATGCCGTTGGCGCTAATAAAAAACTGTAAAAAGAAGCGAAACTAGCAGTCCACAATAGAGTCCTGGTACCTACCCTGATGTATGGCAGTGAGGCATGGAACTGGCAGAGGAAGGATGAAAGTAAACTGAATGCTGTTGAAATGAGATCCCTGAGGCGTATGTGTGGTAAAACAATGTATGATCGTGTGAGAAATGTGGATATCCGCAAAGAATGTAAGGCTGATGTATGCATAATGAGTAAGATTAAGAAAGGGACCCTCAGATGGTTTGGGCATGTAGAGCGAATGAACGAAGAAAGCAGTGTAAGAAGAATATACGACGCAAATGTGAATGGTAGAAGAAGTCGTGGACGTCCGAGGAAGACATGGCATGATCAAGTGAATCAGATACTTGAGTCGGGCCATGTCAAAAGTCAGAATAATAGAAGAGAATGTATGAGACGATGTATGAATGTGAGTGAGGCAAAGAGTGTGTGCCAAGACCGAGTTGTTTGGCGGTCCGTCCTCTCTGCCTACCCCTGCGGGTAAACGGCGTGATGGTTAGTTAGGTAGTTAGTTAAGAACAAAATTGTATTGTATTACAATGTAAAAAAATAACCTTTGAGCCGGAATGAAATAAAACACGTAAATATTACTCTCCGTGGTTCTTCATTGTACGGAAATATTAGATACTCTACGTGGTTTGCCATTATAAACGGGGGAATCCTGAAATAACCGATTTAGGATGTTGCCAACTTTTGGGCGCACGCTTAATCCGGAAAAAAAAGAGATTGCTTTTTTTGACTTTTGTCTTTTCTGAAGTTCTATAGGCACGTATGAAAGTTTTTGATATGTTTTTTTTCCCGGGAAGCACGTTAAGGTTAAGCCTCCGCTATCCGAATTTCTTACATATCTCCCTTAAACATTTGAAGTTTTTAAGCTCTTAAAAAAAAGTTTTTTGAAGATAATAATCTAAACGCGTTCCACGCCGAAACGCAAATCATATAAAACTTCATCGATAGAAAAAAATCGCAAAGTATGCTCTGAAAATTATTATAAAAACGTTTGTTTAAGTGGCCGCAACTCGAATTTCTACCGATTTCTTATATATTTTACATTATTATCTTATTTTACATTATTATCTCCGTTAAACGTTTGAAGATTTTAAGCTCTTAAAAAAATATATATTATTTTATGAAGATAACGTCTAGATGCTGCCCAAGCCGAAACGCAAATTATATGAAATTCCCTCGATAGAAATAAATCGCAAAGTATGCTCCAAAAATTATTAAAAACAAGTCAGTTTCTAATAAATTATCTTATAAATTATATTTATGAAAAAATTCACTAACTAACTAACTAACTAACTAACCATCACGCCGTTTCCCCGCAGGGGTAGGCAGAGAGGACGGACCGCCACACAACTCGATCTTGGCACACACTCTTTGCCTCGTTCACATTCATACATCGTCTCATACATGCTCTTCTATTATTCCGACTCTTCACATGGCCCGACTCAAGTATCTGATTCACTTGGTCGTGCCATGTCTTCCTCGGGCGTCCCCGACTTCTTCTACCATTCACATTTGCATCATATATTCTCCTTACACTCCTTTCCTCGTTCATTCGCTCTACATGCCCAAACCATCGGAGAGTCCCTTTCTTAATCTTACACATCACGCTTACATCAGCCTTGCATTTTTTGCGGATATCCACGTTTCTCTCACGATCGTACATGGTTTTACCACACATTCGCCTCAGGGATCTCATTTCTACAGCATTCAGTCTGCTTTCATCCTTCCTCTGCCAGTTCCATGCCTCACTGCCATACATCAGGGTAGGTACCAGCACTCCATTATGGACGGCTAGTTTCGCGTCTTTGGACAGTTTTTTATTACCGCCAACGGCATTCAGTCCTCCATTAATGAAGTTACCGGCATTCACCCTTCTTTCAATATCTCTATCAGCCTTCCCATCTTTCGTAAATTCACAATGTTTCTTTAAATGTTATTTACGATGTTCCCCAAGAGATTTTTGCTATATTTTAAACGAGTCGTGTTTTATTAAACATTTTCGCAATTTTCGCATCGATTTTGGCGCTGTAAATGTTAGCGCTCTCCTCTAACATTCATAATTTCGTATCCCTCCATCTTCTTCTTTTCGAGCCCGTTTGCGGAGCCTTAAGTTATTTTACAATTATAGTTTTGAAAAAATTCACAATGTTTCTTTACATGATACTTTAAGATACGTTCCACGAGATTTTTGCTCTATTTTAAACGAGTCGTGTTATATTAAACATTTTCGCAACTTTCGCATCGATTTTATCGCTTCAAATATTATTCGTAATTTCATATCTCTCAATCTTCTTCTTTTTGAGCTCGGATGCGGCGCCTTAAGTGACGTTGTGGATAAAATTTTACTAATTTTTTGCTTACACACGTTAGGGGCCCCTGTAGCCCGGGGGCTCCGTATCATTGATACGGCTGATACGGCGGTAGCTACGCCCCTGAATAATAGACAATAACGGTGTTATTGTAGCACAGGACAAAACAAGAACTTTTAAACTAAAATATAATACACTAGTTTCTTACAATAAATTCGACATTAAATTCGGATATTAAACATAAAAGTACAATTAGAAGGAAACCGCTGTATTAAACATATAATGCTGCCCCTCTTTCTTAGGCGGCCCCTATATGACACAATTATATTTAGCAATATTACGAATTGTATAATATTATTGACTGTTTGGGTGAATATTAAAGATTGCGCAATGATTAAATAAAAATTAAACTCGTATAAATTTTGTTCAATCATTGCGCAATCTTCAATATTAACCCCAAACGGTCAATAATATTGGATAATTCGTAATATTGCTCAAAATAATTGATCGTCTAGGGGCCGCCTTACACGCTAAATGTCAACAGTCGAAAATGGGACAAACGGTGAACGTATGTCTACACCCCTCCAAAGGGGTTAATTATTATAAATCTCCGTCACACGTATAAAGAAAATGAAACGCAATTTCCGTAAGTAAGCCATCTCTGATACTGACAAAAACAAAACGCGGACAGTTACGCATCGATAATTGCTTCATTGTTTAATTTTTAACTTAATAAAAAAAAACTGAATTTTATTCAGCTTATAAGTTAACACAACAGTTATTGATTCTGAAGCGGTATGAAGTTCTCCGGGTCAGCTCGTTACAAATAAAAGCAAAAATTAAAATGCACAAGAGTTTACAAAATACAAAAAACAGACAATATAAATATATAGGTAGCAAAAAAATTAATAATCGGTCAATATTCTCCGGACAACGAAATTATAGATTTAATTTAACCAGTTTTTAATAGTAGTCGTAAGAAAGAGCAGATTCTGAGATTGCAGTCGGTTTGTTGGTGTCTCTGTTTATTATATTGTAATTTCTTAAAAAATAAAAATAAATTCTTACAAAACTAAAAATAATACTAATTGGAAAACACTAGAGCTCATTTTTTAAATTATAGTTGCTCCACATTTAGATTACTGCTCCTAGATGTTATATTTGGCCAATGAAGGAAACTTGAACAAGCTAGAAAATATGTAGAACATAGCTATGAGATGTATACTGAGGAAAGGTAAGTATGCAAAGGGTTAACCAAACGAGAGAGAAGCAAAATTGGATTCCATTAAAAAAGAGACTGCTATTTAAATGGTTATTTTTTCGCATAAAGTTATGAAATACTAAAAGAGTGATTTAATACTACTATGATTATGATAAGTCTATACTACAGGATATCTTTTTTAAATTTTTTAAATTTTTTTTACGGTGCTCCAGATTTTATGTCCGGGTTAAATCTTTTCCAAATGAAAGACTAAACCCTTCCACACACTTTTCCACAAATGATTATCTAGTAAATTCACGCAATGTAACTGCACTATATAAGTATAATAAATACAAAACAATACAAGAACAATACGTCAATCCACCAGAAACATAATGGGAAAATATTTTACCGACTCCAGATATTTTCATATAAGAGGGTTCGGCTCTGATGAAATCCTAACTGGTCCGATAAATCCTACTGATCCCTCAATATAAATATTTAAAAAATCTTTCGTAATCCTACGTGTATTTAAAATGACCGACTTTTTCATTTTTATATACAAATTTTTCGACAAATCTAATACGCCTAAATTTTGAATGAGAGAGCTAGGTATAATGCCAGTAGCCGAATTAACAAATGGTAATATTTTTATAGTCTGAGAATGCCAAATTCTTTTAATCTCATTTCCTAAATCTGTATATTTTCTTATTTTTTCAGAAACAGTTTTCTGAATATTATTTATTATTTATTTATTTATTATTTTACATATATATATTTTTTATTACATTAGTTTCATTTATACAGCAAAATTACATAATAATAATATTTCAAATAATTGTAGATTTTAAAATGTTGCTATGCGTGGCAAAACCTGTCCCGAAAGCTAGCTCAGTCAGTCGGTAGGATCCTCTCATCATCAGGGTGTGCGGTTGCGGCTAAAAAGGGTTAGAATTAGGGTGTCTCCCGCCAGGCCCACACAGGTGAACTTGCTCAAATGAAAGAATGGTTCAGAGTAAAACAGTCCATTGTATTGTAAAAAATAGGTACAGCGTACATGAATCACGTAAAATGGTACTATCTATGGATCTGCCTAACAATCTCTCTGAGCCCGGGGTTTCTCATCGCGCAGGTTAAATGTACGGGGGACACATTAAAATAAGGGTTCAATGGTTTGACTCACGGTATCGTGGCGGTGGGCGGCAGTTCCCTTTCCAGGCAGTCCAGGAATCCAGGTGAGATTCTCGCGGTTTCCGTGGGGAGGTCAGAATGCACGCCGAATGTTAAGGTAACTTGGCAATGGTACCAGAAGGGCAAAGCGGCACGGATGGCCGTGGCAATTACTCATGCCCGATCGTTAATTGGTGTTAATAAAGAACAATGTACGTCGAGGGCTTGTCATATTATTACTGTTAATATAATTAACAGTATTAATATGACAAGTATTATATAATTGTTCATATATCCAATGGAATATCCATGAATACATTATTTGGCTTAATACGATAACTCTGTAATCTTTTATATAAAACGTACAATAAATACAAATACACAAAAATAATAGCACAAATTATAAGCACAAACACAGCAGACAACAAAAATTAAAAACATGTAAGCACAAAAAGCTTTATACAAAAATATGTAAATATTGGAGGTTGCCCACCACTTTCCCACAGCGTTCTAAGGAAACAAATGGTTTCCTCCTTCACCGTACACCTCAGGACTTTCATTTTTGTTTATAAAGAAGCTACTTTTTATTAAAATGACCCTAGACCTAGGCATACATTGTTAGCAGGCAGTATGCGAGTGCGTACATGTTGATATTATCACGTCTCATCTCCGCCACTTGATGTAGCTGAAATAAAAGTTAATTAATATAAAGGAAGAAGAGTTAAGGCAGTTCCGCCGAGGATGAGCGGAGCCATCAGTCCAGTTGCTACAATCGGTAAGATTTTGGTCCTCCCTTGTAAACAGCAAGTGCCAGTGACTTGTCTTCTCTGCTGTATTCTCCGTCCTTTTTTGTGACGTGGGCTAAGTTTAGCTTGTGCTAAAATGAATCTAGAGAGAATGGGGTTTGAACTTGAAAGAGAATCTTCCAAGCTGTTTCTTACTGTATATCGAGTTGCTATCATCAAACGTTTCTTCAACGAGCAATTCTTACACTGGACATATTGCAGCCGACGCCTGGTCTTCAAAATTTCCATATTCACCTTCTTCTTCCTGGGAGTCAGGGCTGCGTTCTGTCCAACATAAGTTAAAATACTCTTCCTATTACCTAGAAAGACAATATTTGAGAAAAATTATTACATTTTTAATAACAAAATATACCAAACCATGATCTACAAACAAAAAGCTATAAAAATGCTTACGTTTAAAATGTTCATTTTGGTGTGTTGCGAATGCATGACTACTGCCGTTTGCCGGTGCCGGGTCTCACAGGAATGCTTATATCTGAAAAAAAGAATATGTTTCTTAGTTCTTGAAGGAATGTAAGAAAAAATCTACATGTTAGATGAACAAAATGTAGAATTACTATTCCCTTTCAACCAAAATAAAATAAATTAAATGAAAAAATACACTGTGTAATACACCACTTTTTATTATAAATATTTAATTTCGCTTAGCTCAAACTTCATCAGGGCTTATTATATTAACTAAAGCACACATATAAACTATAATAAAATAAAATAATGAGTAATGTTAATGTTAATGTTCAGTTTATTATACTGAACAACTTATGTATTCTCCTGAAAACAAGGTAAACATGTAAAAGCCTTCAAGGCGTATTTACTCATACCGTTCATTAACAATGCCTTTCTCGATGCACTTTTTTTTCGTGTAGGCACACGAAAAGGCAAGTTTACTAAATGTACATACCTTCGTTAACTTCTGGGATCCCTTTGGCAGGAACAATCTCACTGCTGGTGCCTGCGTATCTGAAATAAATATATTTAATATATTAACTAAAATTTGGGAACAAAAACTACTCTATTTTTTCCCTTTCAAGAAATATAACCCCCCTTGGCAGGAACAACCACACCGATGGCCCTCGGGAAGTCATTATGCACTGAAATCAATATAATTAACCAAATTTTGTGAACAAACCAGTGTTATACCCAAGCTAAATTGAGGATTATATGTTGCTCAAGGTGCTTCTGACAGAAATAAAAAGGTGCTTCAGAAATAATAAAAAAACCACGGTAAATATTCGGAACAAACGTCAATGGTTAATACGCACTTTTTTGATAAAACCTTTAGCTTCATGTCATCATAATTTAAAATACATCCCAGGTTTTGAATGGTTTGAGGGCAAGGCAGGGTTTATCCTAGCGGATTTGTGTAATTATGATTGATTGTTATGAAATAAATATTCAGTATTAACCGTTGACGTTTGTTCCGAAGAATTACCAAAACCACTATTCAAATTCTCATGCTGCGCTTTGCAATAATGTTCACAGCTTTGTCGTCAGCAAACGACATTGAGTGTGCCGATTAAATCTGAATGTCTGCTGTGTTTGTGCTTATAATTTGTGCTATTATTTTTGTGTATTTGTATTTATTGTACGTTTTATATAAAAGATTACAGAGTTATCGTATTAAGCCAAATAATGTATTCATGGATATTCCATTGGATATATGAACAATTATATAATACTTGTCATATTAATACTGTTAATTATATTAACAGTAATAATATGACAAGCCCTCGACGTACATTGTTCTTGTCATATTATTACTGTTAATTATATGACAAGTACAATGTACCTCGAGGATAAACTGTAATACAGGCGTGAATACGTTAGTTTCTGACTCATGCTCAATCTACCGGTCGAACCGACTGCGTTTTTATGTGTTGTTTATCCTTTGTTCTTTTGAAAATAAAAAAAATATTTAAAACACCCACCTGTGACTTTTTCATTTTTCATCTCCTCGGGATAACAGGTTTCCGTCTGACAAAGCTCCTTCCTGAGAAAATGAGCTATAAAAAACTACCTATGTAAATCTCATTTCCTCAGAACCAGCTTTGTCACATGGAACCTTGTTGTCCTGGGGAAGAATTTTTGCATTTTTCTGCTTTACAATTTTTTTAAATAATTTATTGGGCTAATAAAGCAATTCGAGTATATTGTCTATGGTAGACCTTGTGCCATTGTCTATGACAAATGGCCTTGAACACCCATCTACGTATATCGGGTTTGTTTTTCCGTGGTGAAGTTGATGTTGAAATTTTTCCCATAGAAAAGGCCCGAAGATATCGATCTAGGGATTGGTATATTTATGACTAAATGTGACGCCGACCGAGTTGAACCGGACGATACGCGATCAAAACTATCTCCAAAATGGTTAAATGCGTCATAAAAAATGCGATTTATGGTCAGAAAAACATAATAAAGCAAGCGGAATTACTTTCCACACGTAAGTTTATTTTTTAAATATTCGTATTTAAGGCGGAATGTAATGATAAATTATTTCGAAATAACGAAAATTTTATTTCGTAATACGATAAGTATAATGTTTTTATTGGGAAAAAAAAATATTTCGTATTTTTAAAATTTACAGGGGGTCAGCATTTATCAAAAATAAATCAGAAATCAGACCCTTTTCTGACCGCTCTTCCATATGTTTTACAAAATATTTTCAAATGATGAAGACCCTTAAAAATACTCTGGAGGTTTTTCTTTAAACCGACATACGTAAATTTAAAAAAAAATCAAGAATAGGGTTTTGGTTTAATTTTTTCATAAACCCTAAATTCAATGTTTTTTAAAATTCAAATTACAAAACGTAGGTTAAGTTTATTAGAAAAAACGAAATGACAACAACATATTAAAATCTTTCTCCATTTTTTAAAGATAATTTTATAATTTTAAACTACAATTTAACAATGACATAGGGGATTTTAAATTACTAGCAAATGCCCACTGTCGTGTGGCGCCGTTTTATCTTTCGGCTTACGGGACAATTTTAAACTAAAAGCTTTGTTCAAATTATTTCAAAAGATGGCAGTAATCAAACGCGGTGAGAATCTAAGATATTATTATGGGAGGTAAAAAAATCATAAAATTCGTGTGACGTAATTTAGGATAGCCCCTTATGAGGTATTCACAAAAAAAAATAAAAACTACTTTATTTATTTTTGTTATGTAGACCTATCACTAGGTATTTATGGGGTCTACATACATTACAATCTGAATTCTGAAATGTGGTATTTCAACAGGGTCATTTAGGTACCTTACCGTACACAATTCTTGCCATTGCCACGTGGTGTGTTTGTGTTGTAAAAAAATGTTATTTTATGTATTTCTAGTACCTACGTCAAATGCGTTGAGTACCAATACCATATTTATGGCATATTCCAGAGTGGATGATACCAGTATCGCCCTGGTGTAAGACCACCGAACACAATTGAAACGTTACTTGATTTGGCTTTAGCCGTGTTCGGTGACCAGATCTGAATGGTCAGGTACTTCCCTACCTTCCTTTTCCCCATCTCCTTCCCCTCCCCACCTCACTGGCTTCAGACGGGATCAGTTGGTACTCTTGTGCAGTATTCACATAAATGTTTTTTTTAAATCTACAAAACGGTCAAGGTATAATTTGGGAGGCGGCTATGGGAGGCGGGTAGGAAATGAAGGAGAGGAAGTTCTGGGAAAGAAAAAGGTATGTGGGGTGGGTAGGAATCTAGGGGCAGTATTTCCAGGAGTGAGGACATTTGAATCCATCCCTCCCGCTGCGGTTCAAGGCGATGTTCCAAGAGATTCCGGCTGGGGAGGATAAAAGGCCTCCCTCAACCATTCTCTCCTGATCTGGCCTGCCATGCAGCTGGTGGGCAGACGCATCCGTCGCCAAGACCCGGACTAACTACACCCAGACAAACCATGAACCCGGGCACCTCTGCTTATCCAATAAATGGTTCCCGGGGCAGCAGAACTAGCAGACCCGGCCACACGTTGTTGTGACTAACGAAACACAACGCCATTACCCAACCTTTACAAAATCCACACCACCCGCTTGCCAGCTGCCCGCTGCCTGCTGCCTGAATTGAATATTTCAATTTATCGGCTTTTCTCTACTATAATAAATATGTATTATACATATAAACCTTACTCTTAAAACGTTATCTATTGGTGAAAATCGCATGAAAATCCGTTGCGTAGTTTAAAAGATCTAAGCGCACCAACATTTTGAGCGACTTCATTTTATACATGTAATGATTAATAATAGAAGCGTTATAGATAGTATTAAAAAGCAATGTTATAATATATATAGTATTGAAATCTATATTTTCATATTTAGTAGTAGTCTATATCATGATTGATCATAATCTCAGATGGATACATCAAATAATGGAAACAATAAATTCAGCAATAGATAGTAATAAAATCGGACATCAAAACTATTATAAAAGTACTAGCTTTTACCCACGGCTTCGCTCGCATGGAATTAGTGGGAAATTACTGGCATAATTATTGGCATAATTGTTATTATTCTTGATTTTTTGTCTAATAAAAAATAATTATTGTTTAACCCTTCAAGATTTGAGTTATATTATTGATACTGCTCATAAAAGTCCTGTCAAATGCCAGCGATTTCTTGAGAATTTCCGCGTTTCAATGAAATCAAAATAATTTAAATATTTCTAAATGTATCCAAAAACTAAAAACTGTTTTTGAAAGGTGATTAAATAAGCTTTCAAATTATATCATTAGAAGTAAGCATTTTATTTTTGAAATATTTATATTTTGAATGCAAATATTAAAAAGTTTTAAAAGTGACTATGCTTTTCGTCCGGACAATTAACACTTTTAGAGATAGGTAGATATTAACTATGACGCCAACAAAGCACTATTTTTAGGGTGAATTGCCTAATTAAAAAAAAAAAACATTGTTTCCAAGGTAACAATTTGTTTGACGTTTGCAATAATTTGATTTTGTTAGGGACAGCAAACGTATGAAAAATAATTGCATAACGCTACAGCTTATTCATAACGCCAGAGCTTACCAATATATATAGCCTATGTTACTCGCAAATAATGTAGCTTTCGATTAGTGAAAGAATTTTTAAATTCTATTCGGTGTTTATTGCGTGAAAGAATAACACTCATCCATACAAACTTTCGCCTTTATAATATCTATAAGATTACACAAAACGAATGTCTGACATGGATCAAGTTGGTATTCAACACATTTGACGTACTATAAATATATAAAATGAAATACATTTTTTACCAAAATAAAATTTTTCAACCAACACAAACTAACACAAAGAATCCAATAAAGCCCGGCGCCCTTGAGGTGATTTTTCACGAAAACGGCGCTATATAAATTAGCCAAATATTATTATTATTAAAGACAAGCCTACGCACAAAATATAATAACTTCATATATATCTGATATACATATAATAGCTGTATACATCTGATCACATTGAACATTTTGGTTTTTGAGCATTTATAACATGTTCAGGTTCTCTTATCTTCATACCGCGTTGAATTCGGCTATCCGCTAACTCTGGCAATAGTGATTCGTTGAAAAACTTTGTCAGACGTGGTAACACTTTCAGCTCAAAATCATTGTCAGGATATATTCTTATTACTTCTATTCCACTTTCAGAATAAATTATAATGTCACAGAAGTCCTTTCTTGTAATGAACAATTGGCCTTGAACTTGAAATGAATAATTATGTGACTACTTCAATTCAAGTATTCCGTTTTGCACGGCGACGAAGATGTTGTCTTCCAGAGCAGCGTCAAAAATGGGTTTATTTCCAATTGAGGGTAGGCATTTTACTTCCACCAAACCATTTTCTCCAACCAATTCATCTGGACTTGCCCCCAAGTATGGCCATTCCTTTCTTACAAATAGACCTCCGTAGTCCAGTGGCTAAGACTCTTGACTCACAATCCGGAGGTCGCGGGTTCGAACCCGGCGTGCGCAAATAATTTTTATTTGATTAATTTGTGGTATTTCACAATTAATTCATTTAAAATAATATATAGTATATTTGTGGCACGTTCCAGAGTGGAAGATACTATCAGTATCGCCCTGGTGTAAGACCACCATTCAGAATTGAAACGTTGCTTGAAAATGGCTTTAGCCGTGTTTGGTGACCAGATCTGAATAGCCAGGTACTTCCCAACCTTCCTCTCCCCCACCTCCTTCCCCTCCCCACTACCTTCAGCCTCACAACATACCCCAATTGGGGATGCCATAGTCTCACTGGCTCCAGACGGGAGCAGTTGAGATTCTTGTGCGGTATTCACTATAAAAAAAAATATAAAAAAGACCACATGGCAATACTTTTACCTTATGTCTTTCCTCGTATAAATTTATCGCAGTCTTTTCGTTGATTCTGCCATAAATTACAGCTTTAGTCATAAGCTCTCTCCGCAGAAGCAAATTCTCTGTTTGTGTACGGTGTTTTACCATTTGAGAATCATTGTGCATGGTGTTTGACCATTCATAAATGATAAAAAATCAGTAGGTATAGGATCTCTGTCTTGACACATAACTCCTTGCTAATAATTAATTCCGACGAATTCGACGGAAATATAAAATGTTATCATTATCCGTTATTAGTTTTTTACGAGTTTTTTTTGTCTTGAAAGCGGTTGATTTTGTCCACCTACTACGTGGCGGGCCGGATCGGGACAGAAAGGTTGAGGGAGACCTTTTGACCCATCGCCCTGCAGCGCAGTGGAAGCGATGGATTCACACGTTCATCACACCTGACCCCCAGATTCCTTCCCGCCTCACATACCTTTGCCCTTCCCATAACTTCCCCTTTCCCTAAAAAGACCTACTGCACGGCATCCTCAAGGATTACATAGGCCCTAAGGGTTTTTTTTTCTCAGGGCCTCCTGTGCGGAGATAATTTAAAGAAAGGTCCCACGTCCTTCAGCCTCACAACATACCACATCTGGAATATCGATAGGTACCTACGCTTTCATATGTTCTAGAATTATTATTAGGCACTAAGACTTCAGGTAGTTTTTTCTCAAAACTTTACTGTATTGACACGTGCATAGTACCCTTGGCCGGCTAGTCGCCCGAATTATTTGATGCTACCAGATGCGACATGTTGAATAATAAAATAAATAATATTTATTTTTCTAGTGGCATCTTTCGGATTTTAACGAAACTTTTTGAAAACAAAATAATCTCAAAATGAATGATAAAGACCGTTCTGACCGCTGGAGTGCTCTGTTGCAGTTTAGTACGGATATTATACCTATTCCTTCTTCGCGTTAATTAAAAAACGCAGAAATAGAAACAAAATGTCAAATACTCTAATATAGGTTCAGTGTTGCCACTAAGAAGTCGTTTTAGTTTTCCCACATTAATGGGAGAATATATAAATTATGGAATAAGTTACTATCGAGGCAACCATATTGAAATATTTTAATCTTCATACAAAATAATTCATTAAAACTTATTTCAGTTTATTAATGAACAATCTAGTAATTATATTTTTTAACGTATTTTATATTAATAATTTTGCAGAGTACCTACCATAAAGATGCAGCACGTGGGTGGAAATAATTCTGCTGAGAAAAGAACTTTGAAAACACTTTTGAAACACTTTCCGTTTGAGTATTATATACTATTGGTACAATTAAAATAATGGAACAAAAAATGTCTTAATTATTTCGTTAGTTATGCTTTCTTTTAGTCATATAATAAATAAAAAAAAAAACAGATATTAAAATTAGTTTATTTTATTACAAACTAACGATAAAAAAAACCTATTTTATTGTTTATTTTGGGTAAAATTTCTAATGGTAGGCAACACCGACTCGCAGTCCAAGGTTTGTGTGTTCTGTCTTTGTCTAATCCTTTATTCGGTATTGTTCTCGTGACTTGTGCAAGTGAGACAAATATATGTTTACTTTAAAATGTTTAGTGGTCTCAAAGCTACGTCGTCGCGGTTGTAAAGTGGTTACGCTTTTTTTGACGCGCGGTAAGGAAGTTTGCTTCTCTATTTATATACCTCAATGTTGCCGAGTGACAAAATGCCCTGGTTGAAAAACAACCGGCCTTCCATGGCCTATATTAACATAAGGTGGTAACATTTTCGTAGAATTTCAAAGAACAAGACAAAGAAATCGTGAACGAGTAAGGGCAGAAGCAGAGAAACCAATAAATGAATAAAGGTTATCCGAGAGACAGATGATACGCCAAGTGCATACCATACATATCCAACGTTCATGAATGTGTTTCATTAAAACTAAAATGAAAATGGAGAGACATACGTAGAGAGTGAGGGAGAAAACCTGCTGGTAACAAACAGAAAATATAAAAAAATCAAACCATGGATTACTGTTGGCTTAATTGTCTCAATTAAGCAAAGAGACAAATTATACAGAGAAATGTAAAAATATCAAATAGCTTGCCAAAATAATAATGTCAGAATAATGTCTTTTATGAAAACAAAATATTTAATGTACCGAAACTTACTCAATAGGCTGATTCGAAATCGTAAAAAGAAATACTACTGTGAACAAATTGAAAACGCTAAAAATGATAGTAAAAAAACATGGAATATTATAAATGAAATTATGAACAAAAAAAATATTTCTTCAAGTGTTGTAAATGAGGTTAAAATCAAAAACAAATTAATAACTGACAAATCTACCATTGCCGAAAACTTCAATTACTTCTTTACGAATATAGTAGATGAGGTACTTGAATCATCCAGTATGAATGATAATAATACTTTCATAGAGACATCTTCGCAATCAATTGCAGATAATGAATCAATCAACCCTATAGAATATTTTTCACCTATCGCAATAAATGAAATTGAAAAATATATAGATAGCCTAAAACCATCTAATTGTAAGGGAACTGATGGATTATCTAGTAATACATTAAAAAAAATTAAAAAAACATATTTTAACTCCTCTGGAACATATCTTAAATATGTGCCTGAAAGAGGGTCATTTTCCAAAACAGTTTAAAATCTCCACCATAATACCAATTCATAAATCTGGTGAAACCCATAAATTAGATAATTATAGACCAATCTCACTTGTTTCAAACCTATCAAAAATATTAGAAAAATGCATCAAAAACAGAATCATAGAACCCTTAGAAAAATATAATATTCTATCGCAAAACCAATATGGTTTTCGTAAAGATCTAAGCACTGAAGATGCAATATATGATTTAACAAAAAAATTATACACATCTATCGATAAAAATAAGAAATGTCTTGCTATATTCTTAGATTTAAGAAAAGCTTTCGATACTGTAAATCATAAATTACTAATTAAAAAAATAACTTGACTAGGTTTCAAAAAAGACACATTAAAAATACTGACAAACTATCTTATAGACAGAACACAAAAAACAAAAATTGGGAATTTTTATAGTTCAGAAGCACATAAAAAAAATGGAGTTCCGCAAGGAACTGTCCTTGGGCCGATTCTATTTTTGATGTATATAAATGATTTATGTAATTTTGTGATCCCAGGAAAAATTATTTCTTACGCCGATGACACGGCAATAGTAGTAAACGGAAATTCTTGGATTGAATCTTTTTCTAAGGCAAACGAATGTATTGCACTTGTTTCAACATGGCTAAAATGTAACAAACTCATTTTAAACTACAGAAAAACATTTTATTTAACTTTTTATAAAAACATTAAAAACAAACCTCACGATAACCTTAAAATTAGAATCCACAATACGAGTTGCAATCAAGAAACATGTTCACTGTGCAATGAACTTGTCAATGTCGAAAATATTAAATATTTAGGTATATCTATTGATACACATCTAAATTGGAAATCTCAAATTGATAAAACCACCTCGAAATTAAGATATCTTACTTACACATTTTATAGACTTAAGGAAGTACTCAATCTCGACAAATTAAAAATGATCTACTTTTCCCTGGTACAATCTTCAATAATCTACGGCATTATAGGATGGGGTGGTGCGCTTGATGCATTTATTAAGCCTTTACAAACCACTCAAAAGCGCATTATTAAAGTTATGTATAATAGAAAAAAAACATTCTCAACTGAGTTATTATTCAAAGAGACAACAATATTCAATATCCGTAAATTATTTATATTGCAGACTATGAAATATATATTTAAAAATAAAAATTGCTTCGTAAAAAATGAAAATAGAATTAGCAAAAGAACTAATAATATTTTTACTCCCCCCAAACCAATACTAAATTAATGCAAACACATAGCAGCTTTATTGGTCCTCGTACATTTAATCTTCTACCAAAACACATTCAAATGGCAGATAAAATATCACTTTCCGTAAAAGAATTAAAATTTTGGTTGAATGATGCAGATATTGGAACATTTTTTCTATAAATTATTTGTAAACTTTCATGTTTCACTTTTCAAAACAATTCTAACTTTATTTACTTTCTTTACTATAACAAAAAATCATCAAAATTTATGTTTCACTATTTTATTTCACTATTTTATTTTATTTTACTATAATGTTTTCACAGATTACTATATTTCTAAACCTTTAGTTTTAAATTTACATTTTTTACATATACTTATTGATGTATATATAGCAATCTTGTTTATATTACCCACACACAGGCAGTGCCTTAGTGGGTTCCCATTGCCTACTCTTTTCTATTATATATTTTACTTATTGGTAACTTTTACATTACTTGTACCTTATATTTACTCTTACTGTATTTAGAAATTATGCAAAATTACTTTTGAATGTATGTAGATACAAAGGGAAAAAATAAAGAAAAAAAAAAAACAAAAAAAAAACCGGTCAATTTACCGATTCGCACTCCACGTGAGGGCGAAATATGGTCAACAACAGATTTTCCACTTCATACCATATACCTGAGGGTGAGGTAAATGAAATGAAAAGGAAAGGAGTTGAGTGACGAAACTTGCTAGAGACTGGACTAATTTCCAATTCAAACTCCATGTGAGAATGAAACATAATCAACCAGCAGATTTCCTGACACTTTACATTAACCAAAGTGGGTACTATTAAAAGAAATGAGATGAGAATTATAATACACATTATACCGAAGGGCTAATCTTTCGCGTGTATTTGGCAAAAGATTAGGGGTCATTTTAAAACTTCTACAAGCTTCTACATGATTGTGAGAAAAGACAGACCTTTGCTCCAATTTCACAAACCTGGGGGTTTTCTTATTCGTTCCCCAGACAACGAGTTATGTGTTTTTGTGTCATTTGTCCCTACTGACCTCCTACCGACACGTTGTCCCTTAACCAGAAGTGAAGCTTCCGATTAGTCCTTTTCAATAGCCATTAAAAGTCTTCATATTTAGTCATGTACTTGCCCAAACCCGGATATTCTAAATATTTGTCCAATCAGTTCTATTTTTGAAAATGACAGATAAAATAAAGTATATAGATATTTTATTTCCGGATTATATAATATATATACATATATATATAATCCGGAAATAAAATATCTCAAAGAGGTATTGCACAATTATGATAAAATGTTATATGACATTTATATATGTGTTATGAATCTATTTCTTATTAATATTCAAAGAAAAAAAAATTAATCAAAGCATTCTTTATATTGAATTTGGGTGGTATCGATTCCAGATACCTTCCTTCAAATATATCTATAATCATGATATTAAGTGTTTACTTGATTAAATTTTCGAGTTCATATAGAGTTATTTATCTTATATTTATTTTATACAAAAAATATGTAATTTATGTAACCGTATTCTATTTGAAATTATCTCTATATAAGTAATGTATGTATGTATATGTATATTTTATGTATAAAATAACATTTATTTATGTATATGATCAATATATATTTATATATACTAAATGATAAATTTTCTGATTGGGATTTCAATTATAGAGCTAAATTCTTTCGGAATGCGTATAACTATAAACAATTTACACACGTGTCATTCCATGTACTTATTTGGAAGCATGTCAATAGGTTAGTGGGTCAGTGCGGGTTTTTTTTACAGATTATGAATGGGATTAAGGAATGCTTCTAGCTATTATTATTACGTTATCAAAATACAAAGGGATTAATCATTTACTTGAAACATTTCGAAAATCACGGGATAGTAGAAAACAAAATAAAATGAATGAATTATATGAAAACATTTTAAGTTGTGTAATAAAAACTTAACACTTATAAATCATTTACTTGAAACATTTGGAAAATCATGGAATAGTAGAAAACAAAATAAAATGAATGAATTTTATGAAAACATTTGAAGTTGTGTAATAAAAACTTTACACTTATAAATCATTTACTTGAAACATTTGGAAAATCATGGAATAGTAGAAAACAAAATAAAATGAATGAATTTTATGAAAACATTTAAAGTTGTGTAATAAAAACTGTACACTTATAAATCATTTACTTGAAACATTTGGAAAATCATGGAATAGTAGAAAACAAAATAAAATGAATGAATTTTATGAAAACATTTGAAGTTGTGTAATAAAAACTTTACACTTATTAATCATTTACTTGAAACATTTGAAAAATCACGGGATAGAAAAATTCTATTTCAAAGAGTTGAACCTTGGGGGAAAATTTAAAATAACAGTTCAACCAATGAGAAGAAGTGGTCGTTATTAAATAAAAGGACCATTAGTGAAGAAAATAATAGAGATGGCAATCTCTGAAATAAAATTGTCAACCAAACAAACAAAACCCGGAGTTATTAGTCTCCATTAATAAAACTAATAAGTATTCTTAGTTTATTCCCATATATTGATATTTCCCACTTTTAATATGTATATATTCGTTTACCAATCATGTAATTGTGCAGAATTCCATGTGCGAGATCCGAGTCTGGAATACACTTCATAGGAAATTAAAACAGAGTTTAGGGAAAGTTTAGTTCATAAAGAAAATTAAATATAACTTAGAATTGCAATGAAGAGACCAATTAAGTTCGAAGCTCAACGCTCCGTTCAGAATCAAAGGGTACCACAAAATAAAAGTAATTACATTCCCATACCATAAATCAAAAATCACACAACGTTTAGTGGAATCTATTTACAACATAAGTACGAAAAATTTACGTTCAAGGTCGTAAATAACGTATTAATTAGTTAAGTACTTATATCTATAAAGATATGTAGTAAAAGGGGGCTTTAAATAGCTTTCTGTAGTTATCAACGAAAATAAGGGTCCAATTTTCATGAATGCTTGTGTGTCGTAAGGGAGGAATTTCCCACCCATACTACACACATGTAAAGCCTTAGGAAGATTTAAATATCGATCAGAGCCAAGAGAAAAGTTAAAGAAAACTTAAAAGGATTTAAAGAAGCGAAAAGCAAATTATCACAATTGCTAGGAGTGACCATGAGACGCTCCATATAATAAAATAAAAAGAATTCGCAGAGGTGAGAGAGGCAATACATTACAACCCGTGGTGACCGTAGAAATCTGTAATGTTGAACTAGTGTCAGGTTTTATAAATAAAACACAGATGTTGTCAGGATCGATAATAATAATAAAGTTAAATTAGAGATGAACCCCTTTTTTAGGTCTAAAAATAAATAGAGAAATTAAGTAAAAAAATCATAGAAAAGAGGGAGGGAACCTATTGAAAACGAAGATCTGAACTTTGGATTGAGTGATTATGGGAATAATTATTATCTTAAACGTTCTCACCAAATCGAGGGGTCAACATACGATATTATCGACAAGTTTACATGGTTGAAAGACGAGTGCGTCGAACCGAGGTATAACGTAAACATTAAGGACTTTGATGGTATTGGAAACATTAGATTACGAAGAAATAAAACCATTTTATGTTGGAAAAAGTGTTGCGAGATAATATCGTTTGTGTTTTTGATAGTTGGTTGATGTTTTTGATAGTAGGTAAATGTTTTTGATAGTAGGTTGACATTTCATACTCATATTCAGATGGCTTGTAGCACTTCATTGATAATGCTGGGCTTTATTATGCGTACTGCAAGGAATTTTAGAGACACCGAGTTCTCATAATCCTATTCAATTCCTTAGTAAGGAGTAGACTTGAAAGTGGGGAGTCCTCGCCAAGTAAAATATTCCCTCATATTGGAGAGAATTCAGAAAAAAATCTGAGATTTCTGTACATGAGGGAGTATGGCTATTATCCGTGGCTCTATCTTACCGACTTTCTTTTGGGTATGCTCGGAATGAACCATCTGCGGATCTGAAGGGATGTACACATTGCTACGCATTTCTTCAGATTGATTCGCGGATGGTTTGAAAACTCATTTCTATGTTCCCGATGGTTATCTACGCCACCGACAGCACACACTGTTCTATCTTCCAGCTTGCAGTTCTAACTTGCCAATGGTCATACCGGTCGAGAGCAATCTTGCTGTTCAACAGAATTAATTCGGATATCGACATATTTAGCGTTAGTGAAGCTGTTTTTAAAAGACAAACTCTATTAATGCTTGTATAGTTTGTAGCCTACCATTTATGTTTAATGTAGAACTGTTAGAATTGTATTTTAAAAACACATTAAAATGTTTAATTTTGTAATGTTTTTGAAAGAATAAAATAAATTGAGTTAATTAATTCTAATATTCAAAATTTGATATAAAAAACCTGAACTCTTAATATTATCAGAAACATATACTAACACCGAGTCACCTTGTTATCACTCAGAATACAATTATGATAGTACCAAAACATCAATAAAAGTAGTGGACTGGAATATTTATTCACGATAAATTTGGTATTGTCAAAATAACTGAACAATCATCCTATATATTTAGTGAACTGTACTGAAATACAATTCAAATTCGACAAAACGATGTACCACATAATAGCAACTTATAGAACACGCGGTTCTACCATTTCTTAATTTATAAAAGAATTTAAACACATACTGTTAAATTTTTGTACCTAATAAACTTTGCTTTATTGAAGAAGACTTCAATATAGACATGAGTGAAAACGTAGAAAATAATATCAAGAATGAATATATAAATTGTATGACTGAATTTAATTTCATATCGTGTATAAATAAAAATACAAGAGAAATAAAACTCACACTCCATCTTGTCTAGATCATATCTGGACCAATATAATTATTAAAGATATCGACAAAATGAAATCAATTGTTTGGAAAACTAATATACGTCACTAACGTGCATGCATATTATTCTTTACGATAAGAAAATTAAACCCAAAGAAAATAATTAAATAACCAAAAAATCCTCCATGAACATGATTATTTTATCCGAAAAACTAAAAAATAAAAATGGAACAATGTGGTAAACAGTTATGATACCGAAACTTGCTTAAAAAAGTTTAAAAATATTATCTCAGCACATAAAAAATTGACAGAAACAGACTACTGAAACTATAGTTCACCTAAAATCAAAACTAAGTATTTTAAAATCTTGCATCTTGCATCTTGCAAGGACTCATAATACCAATGAAACAAGGAAAAACTGTAGGAAACAACAATTAAAGAATCACCAAATGAAAAAGCACACATTTAAAAAAAAATAATTATTATGTATATTAGTGAGATCTAGCGTTATGAAATTTGCTTAGAGCGGAGGAGTATCTGTGTCTGCGACGGGGGGGGGGGGGGGGAATTTGCGGGAAGGGGAAGGTGGAAAGAGAACGCGGGAGACGCACCAGATAGATAAAAAAAATATTATGTATTCAAAAGCACTTCAATAAACATTATTAAAAAACAAACATTTTATTTCTTTGAGTGTGCTGGGTGTTCTTTTATGGGTCCATGACGGTTGATCCGGCGACAATTGGCCCCCGACAGTTGGACCGCTGATTTCAAGTAATAAGCCTAGTATCTACCTACATACACAATACACAAGCGTAAATTCAAAAAATCATATAATTTAAATTTTATTATCCTAATTCAACACAAGAGTCCCAACTGCACCCAACCGTCTGGAACCAGTGAGACTATGGCATCCCCAATGTTGTAATGTTGCGAGGCTAATGGTAGTGGGGAGGGGAAGGAGATGTGGAAAATATGGTCACCAAACACGGCTAAAGCTATTTCAAGTAACGTTTCAATTTAGAATAAATACTGACGAATGGTAAAATATGACAGAATATATGCAGTATGTTTAGGGAAATACTCTATATCAACTTACAATATAGGAGGCGGATATGTTTACCGCCACCCCGGGGACCAGGGACTATGTCATCTTTAGGGATAGTTTGTGGACGGCCTTTTTAGGGAAAGGATGACGAGGAAGTTCTGAGAAGGAAAATGGTATGAAGGGGGGGGGGTCCTGAACAACAGAACTGAAATATTATGATTAAGCTGTGAAAAGGGCAATAACGATGAATAGAATACCCACTATCTACACTCTACACGTCATATTCGGATCGGTTCAGCAATAGCTTGATATATGTTTGCATGTGTTTAGTTTGGTGCAGTCGTTCTCAAAGTGGGCGATAATGCCCCCTTGTGGGCGCTGGAGGCTTTCAGGGAGACAGTAGAAGACTTAAAGAAAATTAAGGGGCGTTAATAAATCGACTGCAAGATACTGAACGCGGCGACTTACGGGTGTTTTTAAGTGAATTCGAGCCTGATATTAATAAACTCATCGAAATGCATTAGATTTATCCTTCACATTGGATAAGTTTTAAATTGAAAGCTTTATTTTAATGTTAATACAAGTACTTCTTAACATGATTACGTGTGAGCTTTACTTTCTCTCAATAATACATTAGTTGATCTTAGAAATAGAAAATTGGTATCTATCCTATCCTATCCATATAATAATGCATGTTTAAAAATTATATTTGCAATAACTGATTATAAGATACGCTATAGGTCGTAATGTAAAAAGGGAAGTTAAAAAATATGGTGGACACAACATTAATTAAGTGGGCGGTGGTCGTCATAAGTTTGAGAAACTGTTGTTAAGTGCATTCGTCGCAATAACTAAATTTAGCCTATTAGGTATCACGGGTGCAGGCGTCCGTTAATCATCACGAAACCACAACTCTAAAGGTCGTAGAAGGTTACAGATACAAATGCGTCCTTTTTTCAATTTAATCAATTCTTTGGAAACCTTTAAAGTTTTGACGCACCAAGAGTTTTCCGGTGATGAAATAACCCGTTCTCATCCGTGATTTTGATCAAACTTATTGAATAATTTCTATGAAAAACATTAGAGTTTTTAATAAATATATTCAATCATATACGTATTTATTCAATGTCTTTTTCTGAATATATAAGTTTTAATGTATACGGTTTATTGGTGCAATAAATAAACCGACATTTAAAAAAGCTTGGTTCTGAAATAAGTCATATACCTACCTTCACATCAAAGCTGACTAGACTACAGACCTGGGCGCGCGACAGTTATTGGTGTCGTTAAATAACCATCACTGTAAAAAACCTTTTTTTACATAAGCTCCACACAGGAGACCCTGAGGAATATAATTTTCCTCGGGGCCTATGTAATCTTTGGGGATGCTGTTTTTAAGGAAAGGAAGGAGAGGAGAGTTCTGGGAAGGAAATGGGTGGTAAAATAAGGGGTGGGTAGGAATCTGGGGTTTAGTGTGACCCAGTCATCCGCCTCCAAGACCTAGACAAACCTCACCCCATGAACCCGGGAACCCTTGCTAAATCACCAAACGTAGCGAATCACTTGGGGTGACCTATGGCAAAGGTGTTGATGTATTAAACTGCATAGTATCGTATATCGGATACAGGGTGTCCGGGGGTAAAGTACATTAACTTCCGGAGGTGATTCTACATATCTACATGATGGTAGGAGTAAAAGAGATTAACAGCTTTTTCCTAAATTCCAACTTTTTTTTCCCATACAAAAATATGTACCTACTAAAAATCCTTAGTGTGAGGTACGATCTTACTTGCTGAGCCCCCGCCGGGCACGATTGTGGCAACATTCCATGGTAGTGATTGGCCCGTATCGTAACAGCGGAAAGTAATAAAGCTGGTGGCACACGCCGGTCTATTTTTATCTTTTTACCACAAAACAACCCCTAAAAGTTGGAATTTCGAAAAAAGTTATTTATCTTTTATTTACTTATAATATCATGTAGAATCATCCTACACCCTACCGCACCCTACCCCCGGACACCATGTATAAATTATCTCATTGGTTATTTAATATGCTTGCGATAAATTTTATTGTTACTATGTCGAATTTATTTTTCTTATAATTGGTCTAATTTCTTTTTGCAATTTCAAAATATCGATTGTTTTGCACTGCACTACCCATGTGTACATTCTGGAATTCACTAATATTATTATAATTATTACAACAACACACAGTAAATCAGTAACACTGAGTATCAACAACAATCACCCCCATTTGAAAATTTTCGAAACCCGATGTCGCTGACTTGATCTCGTGTCACTTCAAAATCTGTCGCGCGCCAATGGCTGTACTGTAGTTGGCCTTGCCTTGATTTATACTCCTGGATGCTATCGCGAAAGAGATTGACAGCTATTTGACAAAATTATCAAAGTCATCGACGATCGGTTCGTCATTCTCACAAATCTTGCATGAAAACGAAAAACGCACAAGGTACGCGTCCGATCGAGAGATCTGGGACTACTGTAAGCGATAGAATACGCCTTCATTGACCGTAATTTGTTTGAACACAAGAGCAAAATCGCAACCATGCATTTGTAGTTGGATTCTTGGATCAATCGCACTCTTAGAAATATCATAGAGTAAAGAATCAGAGTGTATAATGGCAATGGTCGCTTAATAATTAAAACCCCGTTTCGATGTTCAAATAACACTAGTGGCGAATGGGTTAACCCAACCCAACCACCAACCTTATACCAGCAAACATATCATTTATTCAGCGTGATCTGTTTAACATACTTAGTACTATAATGTGGCATTGTTGACGAAGGCAATATGAAGACAAAAATACTTGTCTATTTGATAAATTTTCAAAATGTTGCAACACTATTGAATTTCAGCATCTTGATATTATCTGTTTGTGGCAATTCCAAACTCTCACGAGAGAAAAGAACAGTAACACGTGAGTTACACGGAAATGGAACATGTGAAAGTGATTTCCTCTGGAGTCCAGACAACAAGAAATGTTATAAAATTAAACTCCCCGAAAGAAGCTACCAAAAATACGTGGGATGTTCGGGAAATGAAGTGCCTATTGATTTCTACAAAGATAAATATAAGAATATCAGTCTTTCCTTGGGCACCAGGTTTTGGACTGACTACAAGCGAGCTTATGCCCATGGACCCTTTATAAACTGGCGCGTTGGAGATGAGAATATGGGACAACCAGAATTTTCCCTTGGTCTATCGAACTTTTCAAATCGTCCTGACGAGAAAATGTGTGCAACTGTAGATATTGAAACTCTCGTGCTGACGCCAACGAATTGTGATTTGAAATTCCCGCGATTGTGTGTTTTGAAGCCTGGCCAAAACCCATTGCAAGTGCTTCCCGAGCTGACCGTTAATTTTGTTAAAACTATGTAAGTTCAACTTTTTTGTAATACGTACTTTTTATGCCCATGCTGGAAATAACTAAACATGAAAATACTTCTGAATTCAACGTTCCGCTGGGCCCCATAGCCTAGCTTTTTCGGATTCAATCAAATTACGGATACTGCTGAAAACCAATGTATTGTCTAATTAACATTATTTTTATATGCCTTGATAACTAAACAAACCAAAATATTTATTTTCACTAATTTAGAACAAGAAATAAATACATAAAGTTTATTTGCAGATATAACGTGATGATTTTCAATACGAATCTGAACGCATCAACAGAGTCAGATGTAATCTGTTTTACGGATGCCCATTCAGTACTTCCGGAGAGGGTTAACATTTCGAGGAGAATTTCTAATTCAGAATTTGAGGTTAAAGGAACGTATGATGGATATTACTGGTGCCTTTCTGTAAATACTGAAAAATACGCCCCCAATGAATCAGAGCGGATTTTATTAGTAAAGAATAAACAACTCTACGAACCTCTTATTGTTATTATATTAAAAGAAAAAAATTTTAAGAGAGTTAGAACAGATTTTCAGACGAACACCACTTTATACAAGTATTACTGCCCCGATGAATGCGACGATTCTGAAGAATCCAGTGGATTAATTGATGATGAATGTGTTGACGCGGAAAATTTTCACATAACTCATTTTTACAACGACACGATAATTTTTCATGGAGTCAAAAATGACTTCCAATATAGAGAACAATGTGATCTTGATTTCCTTATCATTAGACCAATATTATTTTGTAAACACCATGGAATCTGGAATACGGAAGAATTAAAACCTACGATAGGTACACCTACGGAAACTACCGAACCTTATGTAACTACGGAAACAACTACCGAACCTTATGAAACTACGGAAACAACTACCGTACCTGATGAAACTACGGAAACTATGGAAAACCTACCAACACTTAAAACAGGTAAGACGATACCAAATATTGATTTTGTTTGATATATTTGAAATTATATATCAGATTTTACAGCACGTACCCGAAGGATTTTTACCAGCGATTCCTGGGCATATTTGGAATAAACATGTAAATGTCATTTTGATGCCTGTGATATTTTTTTTCATATACAAACGTATAAATATTTTCTATCACAAGTCGCAACTCAGTCGTCGGGGATAGCCTATCAGTTTTATAAAATTTGGAAGGCGGGTACGGGTACCGCCGCCCCGGGAACCATTTATTGGATAACCAACACCTCTGCCATACGTCACCCCAAGTGATTCGCTACGTTTGGTGACTTAGCAGGGGTGCTGAGGTTCGTGGGTTAGTTTTGGTTCGTGGGGATGCGTCTGCCCACCAGTTGCATGGCAGGCCGGATCGGAAGGGAATGGTTGAGGGAGTCCCTTTGACTGCTCCAGCCGTTCTCCCATCGTGGGAGGGATGGATTCATACGTCCTTCACTCCTGGATACACTGATTCTTAGATTCCTACTCACTCCTAATACCCTTCTCCTTCCCAGAACTTCCTCCTCTTCCTTTTCTAAAAAAATACCCTCCACACAGCTTCCTCAAAGATGACAAAGGCCCTGAGGGGAATTATTTTCCTCCGGGTCTCCTGTGTGGAGCTAATGTAAAAAAAGATCATTCGATAAACTACTCCGCCTCATTCCAGCAGCACGGTAACACACGAAACCGCGCGTACATCACGTGATCCCGATGATTGGGATCAGTGGCGACGTGTGAATGAATGATGAAAAAAAACTCATCCACTTTTTTACATTAATAAATCTATCTTACTTTAGGAATCAGTGGTTAAAATCTTTCGGGTATGAATTTTATTTTCACGAACTTGCTATGGGAGGTATTACGGAGATTTTTTAAAAGTTGCGTTTTTTAAGGTGAGACGAAAATAATCACTAACTCCTTTGACGAATGCCAACTGCTGAAATGTGAGGGAGATTTCAATGTCGGAAGCTATTGGAATAAATCTGATTTCTCAAACAAAAATTGTCCGGTAAGTAACAAATTAAACTAAACCAAAAGCTTCCCTATATGATATCTTATAAAGTGTAGGAATTTTTACGTTATGAAATATTGACGTTATTGTTTCCATGTGATATTCAAATAAATAAATTACGCTAGATATTATTATTATGTTAAAAGAAATCGGTTATGTATACGTATCTCGTCATGGATACCATCTCAGGTACCAGTTTGAAGTGTATTATATTTTATCGAAGGAAGGAAATACTTTTAGGTGTTACATTATTTGATATATAGGTACTTTGCTCGGGCGTATCTGCAAATCTTTCAATGCCCTAGAGATATCGATATTTTCCACTGTTCCCTTGAAGCGTTTAAAATTAAATTAACCTTACAATGTACTTAAACTAAAACTATTATCTCTTTACGGTGCTCCAGATTTTATGTCCGGGGTAAATCTTTCCCAAATGAAAGACTAAACCCTTCCACACACTTTTCTACAAATGATTATCTAGTAAATTCACGCAATGTAAGTGCACTATATAATTATAATAAATACAAAACAAAACAAGAACAATACGTCAATCCACCAGAAACATAATGGGAAAATATTTCACCGACTCCAGATATTTTCATATCAGAGGGTTCGGCTCTGATGAAATCCTAACTGGTCCGATAAATCTTACTGATCCCTCAATATAAATATTTAAAAAATCTTTCGTAATCCTACATGTATTTAAAATGGCCGACTTTTGCATTTTTATATACAATTTTTTTGACAAATCTAATACGCCTAAATTTTGAATGAGAGAGCTAGGTGTAATGCCAGTAGCCGAAATAACAAATTAATGTTAATATTTTTATAGTCTGAGAATGCTTATTTCTTTTAATCTCATTTCCTAAATCTGTATAATTTCTTATTTTTTCAAAAACAGTTTTCTGAATATTACAAAAATTTGGAATAACGACATCAATGATATAAGTTATTTTTTTAAATTTTGTCATGTATAACTATATCGGGTCTATTATGACTAATTGTTCTGTCTGTTTATAGAATAGTTTTATCATAATAAATTTTATAAAATTCATTTTAGAAAAATGAATTTGGTTGATATTCATAATATGGCACATTACGGCAGTCAATCAAGTTATGTTTAGTTACCAAACTTTGTTGAATTATTTTTAAAACTTGATTGTGCCTAGATGTATACTCGGACGGCGCTAATACAGAACATCCCGATATAATATGTTCTATAGTTTCCGGAAAAGCCAAACATTTTCTACATAAATCATCAATTTGATTTGTATCTTTGATGATATGTGTTATGTTGGTAATAGTATGCATCAGCTGTCACATTCTGATAGTTGGCAGGTCTGTCACTTCACTTGATAGATAACCTTGAACTTGTTAACAGTGTCAATAAACGTCTCATATATGAATCGGCTTTTGTGTTTAATTACAAACCTCAGACATTATAATTGGCGACGAGAAAATCAGTAAAACAATAAAAAAAGTGTGTTAATAATATTGTCAGTAATTAACAGTGATTTCGCCGCGGAAAAAAACATTTTTTTCAACATGTCGAATAGTAATTTGCCAGTGCCTCATTTCGAACCGGATTGCGAAAGTTTCAATATGTTTTTGGAACGCATTCAAATTTATCTGAAGATTATTAATATCGCAGAGAAAGAAAAAATTGGTTACTTATGTATGTTGATCGGTGCAGAAAAATTTAAAATTTTAAAAGAGACAGTGCATCCGAAAAATCTAGAAGATTTAACCTTCAACGATATGGTAACAACACTAAAGAGTAAATATGAAGAAAAAAAGTGTACAATAGCCCAAAGATATAAATTTTATAACCGGAAACAACATTCTAACGAAGGAATCGATGATTATATTACGGATATAAAAAGTCTGTCAATATCATGCAATTTTGGTGCTTTTCTAGACGAAGCTCTGAGAGACAAATTGGTGTGTGGTTTAAAAAACGATGCAATGACTAGAAGATTACTATCTGAAGACGAAACGTTAACTTTTGAAAAAGCAAAATTAATTGTCAAGAACATTGAGACAGTAAGTCACAGCTCAGAGCAAATTTTACACAAAGAAAATTATACATCGGAAATTTGTGAAGTCAAGTCAAAAATGTCACGTAAAAAAACATGTCATGTCTCAAAGGATCGCCCTTCACGTCAGCATAGTCCGAGTAGGCGAATTCATCTGGGTCAAAGGAGTTCAAGGTCATCAAGTCAGCCCTCATCTCCATCACGTCAAGGGTCCAGAAGATGCGAGAGGTGTTTTATAACTCACCAACCGGAGTTATGTCCGTCAAAAAAGTGGAAATGTTACAAATGTAATATTTACGGTCATACGTCGAAATTTTGTCCAAGTGCAAAATCAATCATCAATCACGTAAAATGTGTCAATAATATAAATGTATTAAATATGTCAGTGTCTGATACAGCGGAAATTAATTTAATTGTAAATGGTATAAAAATTTCTTTCATGATTGACACAGGAAGTTCATCGACATTAATAAGTCATAAAATGTACATAAAATTATTCAAAACTTGTCAGTTAAAGCAATTCTACGGTAATTTGTTTACAGCAAATAGTCAAAATTTATTGTGTTTTGAATTTTTTATGGCAAAAGTAAATGTTGTTGATTCTAATGTTATAATAGATTTACCAATATTGGTTATAAAAAATCTATCGTCTGATGCTATTCTGGGTAGAAATTGGTTAAAAGTGTTTAATCCATCTTGGGAAAATACTTTCATAAGTTCTTTAGTGTCAAATATGAATAATAATACTGTAAATTCAGTGTCTGTCAGCGAGAAAAATAAATCAAATATTATCAAAAAATTGTCACAAAAATATTTAAATTCTTTTTCGATTACTAATAACGATTTACCAATTAAAGAATTTTCTGTGAATTTAAGTTTAAAAAATAATGCTACTCCTGTTTTCCACAAAGCATATGAAGTTCCTTACGCACTTCGTGCTGAAGTTTGCCAAGAGCTAAGTCGTCTTGAAAGCGAAGGCATTATTTCAAAAGTAAAATATAGTAATTGGTCTTCCCCAATAGTTTGTGTACCTAAACAAAATGAAAAATTACGTTTATGTGCAGATTTGAAATCTACAGTCAATCCACAATTGAGAATTGATCAGTATCCTATTCCACGTCCAGAGGATATTTTTAATAAATTTTCAGGTTGTCAAGTATTCTGTAAATTAGATTTAACAAACGCATATTTACAGTTGTCTGTGTCAGATTCTAGTAAAGAATTACTTACAATTAATACATGTTATGGTTTATATGTCTATAATCGTTTACCTTACGGATTATCATCGGCTCCTGCCGTATTTCAAATGGTAATTGATACAGTTTTGGGTGGCATAAAGAACTGTGCTGCATACATTGATGATATTTGTGTAGGTGGTAAAGACGAAAAGGAGTGTTCTGATACTTTGGATAAAGTTTTGTCAAAATTAAATGAGTTTAATATAAAAATTAATATGTCAAAAAGTGAATTTTTTGTGAATTCTTTTGAATTTTTAGGTTTCACTTTGTCAGGTCAAGGCAAAAGTCCGTCTTTGTCGAAAGTTGAGAAAATTAAGTCTACTGGGTGTCCAGAAAATGTTACTCAACTAAAGTCATATTTGTCAATGTTGAATTTTTACAGGAATTTTATTCCTATGTGTCCTACAGTGCTAGAACCACTTCATAATTTATTAAGAAAAAATGTAAAATGGTGTTGGTCTGATGAATGCGAAAAGGCATTTGTAAATAGTAAGTCTCTTTTGTCAGACAAAACTATGTTAGTTTTATTTGATCCGTCAAAACCATTGTGTCTAACAGTCGATTCCAGTGCATACGGTGTCGGTTGTGTCTTAAGTCATGTCGTAAAGAATCAAGAATTTCCTATAGCTTTTGAGTCTGCAACATTAAATTCAGCTCAAAGAAATTATAGTCAATTGCACAAGGAAGCCCTTGCAATTATTTTTGGAATAAAGCAATTTCACAAGTATTTAATTGGTCGTCATTTTACGATATATACTGATCATGCTCCATTGTTGTCTTTATTTGCTGAAAACAAAAAAGTCCCCGTTTTAGCAGCATCACGTCTTATAAGATGGTCTATAATATTGTCTGCGTACAATTATAAATTGGAATATAAAAAAGGATTGAAAATTCCTCAAGCAGATGTAATGTCACGTTTACCAAGTAAACAACAATTCAATACTGAGGAATGTAATTTTGTATACATGTCTACTACACCTTTAATTCCATTCTCAGAAGTTGAAAGTCATTCTGAAAAAGATGAAATATTATGTAAAGTCATTAAGTATGTTTCAATCGGTTGGATTGAAAACTTGTCAAGTCCAGAAATTAAAAAATATTTTAAGTTTAAAAATTTACTGTCAGTCAAAGGAAAATGTCTTTTATTTGGTGACAGAATTGTAATACCAGAATCTCTTAAGTCCAAAGTCCTAAAATTAATACATTATGGTCATCCTGGTATAGTCAGATCAAAAATTCTTGCCCGTTCATATGTATGGTGGTTAGGTATGAATCAAGATATTGAAGATGTTATTTCTAGATGTGAAATGTGTCAGTCTGTACAAAATGCTAACAAAAATGTGCGCCATAGTTGGCCTATTGCTGAAAGTCCATGGGAAAGAGTCCATTTGGATTTTTTTGATTTAAAAGGTTCTAAATACTTATTAGTTTGCGACTCATATTCAAAGTGGATAGAATGTTTTTACATGAAAAATACTAAATATTCGGATTTGTTATCTAAATTAAGTGAAGTTTTTTTCCAGATTCGCTTTTCCGAAAACTATTGTTTGTGATAATGGTCCTCCATTTTCGTGCAAAGAATTTTCTATTTTTTGTAAAGAAAAATCAATTAAATTATTATTTAGTCCGCCGTATAATCCTGAATCAAATGGATTAGCAGAACGGTCTGTTCAAACTTTCAAAAAAATATTAATTAAATTTATGTTTTCGAAAAATTCAAAATTTTTGTCGCCAGCTCAACGTCTAATAGATTGTCTGTATAGTTATCGTTCCACTCCTACTTCTGTTACGGGTGTGTCTCCAATGGCTAAAATATTTTCATATGAGCCACGTACACCACTACATATTTTGTCTGAAGAAAATCATGTCAATAAAAGTAAACAATCACAAAATGTCAAACAATCGATAAAAAATACATTGAAAGAGTTTAAGGAAAATGATAATGTTTTGGTCTATTTAAGACATGTGAAAGGTCCTATAAAATGGTTTCAGGGAACTGTTAAATTAAAATTATGTTCATGGGTGTATTTAATTCAATTAATCGGAGGAGAGGTGAAAAAGGTTCATGTTAACCAAATAAAAAAAAGTTGTCTTAAGTCAAAATCAAGTTATGAGAATCCCGATAAATGGCAAGACGTTAGAAGTCAGGAAAATAAAATTGTTATTGAACCTTTACCCAGCACTAGTGGAAATAATGATGTTATAACTAGGTCTGGCAGAGTTGTGAAACCGCCTGTACGATTTAGTCATAGTGATTACTCTTAAGTTTCCTTGTCATTGTTATTTGGTTTTATATAAAAATAAAATTAAAAAAAAAAATGGAAGGAGGAAAGGATGTTATGTTGGTAATAGTATGCATCAGCTGTCACATTCTGATAGTTGGCAGGTCTGTCACTTCACTTGATAGATAACCTTGAACTTGTTAACAGTGTCAATAAACGTCTCATATATGAATCGGCTTTTTGTGTTTAATTACAAACCTCAGACATTATAATATGCTTCCTATAATTTTTATTACTAATGACTCTATCTTGAATGGCAAGCATAAAGCCTTCTATTTCTGCGCTCAACTCTCCAATACTCAACCATTAGTTTGACGAAAGTTTGTCAACATATAGAGATAGGTGAAATGTTTTGCGTGAAGAATTTTATTTGACCGGGAATCTAATAATTCCTGGTTGGTATTTATAAGAATGCTGGCATTCTCGTCGTAAAAATTTAATGGCGAAATATTTCTATCTAGTTTGGTTGAGATAGGTGAAATGTTTTGCGTGAAGAATTTTATTTGACCAGGAAACTAATAATTCCTGGTTGGTATTTATAAGAATGCTGGTATTCTCGTCGTATAAATTTAATGGCGAAATATTTCTATCTGCTTTGCAAATTATTTCGGCATTTCTGAACTATCAGCTTTCCTATGGAAAAAGTTTCTTAGCATTTCTGCCTGATTATGTTTTAAAGATGTTATTTTGACTATACCTCTGCCTCCTAAATTTCTAAGTAAATTAATTCGTTCTATAGCTGAATTTGGATGATGGCAATTAAACTTTGTTAAGGTAGTTCTAATTAATCGTTCTAAGCTATCTGAATCTGTATTAGACCATTTAATTATGCCAAATGATAACGTTAATAGAGCTATTGCCCAAGTATTTATTGCCTTTACTAAATTTTTAGCAGATAGATTGTATTTTAAAAATTTTCTAATCCTAGTTTTAAATTTAATCCTAATATCATTTTTAATACTAGTATGATCTAATCTATTTGATTGCGAATATCTTAAATATTTATAAACCACATCCCCTTAATATACCCTCGTCTCCATCTACAATTTTACCTTTCTCTATATGGATCGTTCTACATTTATCTAAACCAAAAGTCATTTTAATATCATCTGAAAAAATTTTAACTACTTTAATCATTTTCTCTAAATTTGGTTCAGAATTCGAAAATAATTTGAAATCATCCATAAATAATAAATGAGAAATTATATTTCTCTCTCTTGTATTACCTTTAATTTTTATTCCAAACTAGCTTTTTATCACATTTTTATTATTAATATTTAACAGCCGACCGGGTTTCGCTTAGCTTAAGCTTCTTCGGGGCTTATTATATTAACTAACGCTAATTACATACAGTCATGTATATATAAGAAAATAAAACAATGAGTGAAAGAGAAGGATATAGAAAAGAGACACCTTATTGGTGACAGAGAGAGACAAAATGAATATTAAAGCATTTGAATAGTTGACCCTGTATTCCAATTCCCTGTAATACAACAGAATTCTGTGGGAGATAGTGTCAAATGCTTTGGCTAGATCTTAGAAGAGTGCAATGCATTTAATTATTTTGTTTAGATTACTAGAGATGATTTTTGTCAAATTAGCAATGGTGTTTTCAGTGCCTAAACCATTACGAAAACCGTATTGTCTACTAGAGAGGATGTTGTTAATTTCAAGGTAATGGCTGAGACGGATCTTTACAATTTTCTTAATAATTTTTGAGACAGAATTGAGCAAGGAATCAGGTCGGTAATTGTGTATCTGTGATTTGTCCCTATTCTTGTACAGTAATATAACAATTGAGTATTTTAAATGAAGAGGGAATTTACACGCTTTAAAGCTAAGATTTTAAATGAACGCAATCGGTACGGCTGTGTATGATTTAATAATTTTTGGTAGATTTAATGAAATCTTAACGGTACCACATACTTTTGATGACTTAAGGTCGTCAATTATCTTAGTGACTTCGTTTGATGAAGTTTAGATTAAGTCTATTTTATGACCGAGATTAGGGATAGCTAAAATGGCAAGATCAGTTTCCGTTGAATTGCATTAATCGAGATTTTTTTTTGCAAGTGTGTCTCCTACAGATGTAAAATAACTATTGGCAAAGTTTGCCATGTTTTGGGGACTTGAGAGTTTGAATTATTGATGTATTATGTTTGAATAATGATTCAATATCGGAAGGTTTATTAATTTTAGAATTGGTTAAATTGCGAAAAGTTTCCCAAAAACGTTTTGGAGTGCAGTTATTTTCATAAATGAGTTACAAAAATTCCTATATTTTTTATAATAAGATTGTAATACCAAATTCTCTGGATACCTTTTAACCTTTTCATGAAGATGGTTTTTCTGTTAATTGATTTAACTTGTCCTGGGGTGATGCATGGCGTGAGTTTTATTTGTTTGTTTGTTATAGGTTTATTGCTTATGTATTTTGATATATACTCATAAAGTTTTGTAATAAATTCCTTCATTGCTAAGGCAGTATCTGATTGGTCTAGGATATTTTGCCAGTTTTCTGAACTCAAGTAGATTATTGAAGTTTGTTCGAGCAACGTATTTAGCTAAAGTGGGAGGCTTGTTTTTGAGGAAAAGAGATGTAGTATAGTGGTCTGAAATAGAAGTGTTTATAACAAATGTGTCGATAAAGTTAATATTTTTCACATTACGCTGTTAATTGTCTGAGTGAAGCCGTTCCCCGCAAGCAGACATAGATAATCGTGTATTTGACGTTGGTATTCACGGATAGTATTAAAGTTTAAATCTCCTATAATGATTTGCCGTTCTACTTTTTTTTTAATTGTTGATGATTGATTGTAATGAATACAGGAAGGGGTCAATATTTTTTAAAGAAGGTGATCTGTAGATTGCAAATTTGCGTATATTGTTATTCAATACTATTTTCATACAGTTTGATTGTAATAACGAAATTTCATCTACTTGAGCTTGTATACCGTCCTTAAGGTAGATAACATTGTTGATTGACTTGGAGGTGTAGTCTTTGTTTATACAACTTTCAGTTAATATTACATCAACAAAAGAGGAATTAAATTGATCAAGAAAAATTTTATATATATTATATATTCTGATGTATGATTTTTAGTCTATAAAAGCCCCAGTTATAGTTGTTTAGTTTATTCAGATCTAGAATTACGTTAATGTTAATACTAATACCGGAATCATTGCAATTATCCAAAGGTAACTGAATCATAGTTTTGTTTTACATAATTTAGTATGATTTATAGAGGGGAACCCATAGTTCCTTTGCGAAAAAAACTGTAATATATATTTTTTTAAACATAGATTACGAAGTGTGTATATTAAAATATATTTCTGTACTTTTTTATAAAACATGAGGGTTTGAGTATTCTGATTAATGTATAAGATTTTATGAAGCTCGTATCGTTGATTATTGTGTATAATATTTTTTTCTGTTTTGTATAGAAGTAAATGATGAGATTACCCATTGTCACAGTAATTATGTTCGAAACAGGGGAAATTAAAGAATAGGAACTGAGTGTATTATTATAGTTAGAAGAGGTGCTAATGGTGGTAGTTTCGTACAGAAACATTCTATGCAGGTGATAATTATGAAAACGTCTATCTTGAAGGCTATAAATACAATAAAAAACTAAAAACGGCCAATAGCAAGGTAAGAACTGATTATGAAGAGAGAATGATGCGAAGAATATGTAAACATGAAATAAATAAATACATTACCATAATAAGTATACATAAATCTGATTAAAATAGTGTGTAGGCATTTGCAATGAGATTTTTTCTCTGATATATAAACAATTGTCATAAGCATGTTGTTATCTATTGACTAATTATATGTGATAACAATAGTTTTTTTTTTTTTTTTACATGAATACCTCACAAGAGTCCCAACTGCTCCCGTCTGAAGCCAGTGAGACTATGGCATCCCCAATTGGGGCATGTTGCGAGGCTGAGGGTAGTGGGTAGGGGAAGGAGATAGGGAGGAGGAAGGTGGGGAAGTACCTGGCTATTCAGATCTGGTCACCAAACACGGCTAATTCCGTTTCAAGCAACGTTTCAATTCTGAATGGTGGTCTTACACCAGGGCGATGCAGAGAGTATCTTCCACTCTGGAACGTGCCGCAAATATACTATTTATTATTTTAAATGAATAAATTGTGAAATAACACAAATTAATCAAATAAAATTTATTTGCCACGACGGGATTCGATCCCGCGACCTTCGGTGCGCGAGTCAAGCGTCTTACTGCTGTCTTAGGCTGATAAATAAATATAGAATACATTACATTGCTTTTATGTATAATATCCTATTGAAGATTATGAAATGATCCTGAAAATATAATTTATTTATTTATTTATTCATTTTCGGGAAACTGACAGTTTATATATTTCAGTTTGTACATAGTATTAAATAGCCAAAATAAAACCAATTATTGATTTCCTCCTTGTGACCTTACTACTACTAAGACAGCATAATAAGAATAAGTAAATTAATTTTATAGCAAAGGAATATGTATACAAAAATTACATAAAACTTTTTTTTTAAATAAATTTATAACAAAACTTTTAAAGAAATTTAAAAAAAAACTTTAAACAATTTTTTTTTTAATATTAAACGAAAAATTACAAAACAAGGTACCTGTCAGTACATTGGTAGCCATGGAGAGCCATAGTGAATAGCCATAATGAATATAATAATTACTGACTTATCCATCTTAAAGGATATGAACACAATGATGTAGCTTCGTCTGCGATTGGATTGCGACATCGTCTGCAATTGGAAGATTGAAAGAACCCAAGCGAAATCCGAACACTAATTTTGGTGATCGCGCGTTTGGAGTATCCGGCCCTGAGGCTTGGAATAAACTTCCCATGGAATTGAGATGCATAACCAACCCAGCGGAATTTAGATCCAAACTTAAAACTCATTTTTTCAAATACTCATTTCCATAAATTCGTCATTATATTTAAACTTTGTAATTTAATTATACTCTAATAATTGTTGATGTCCACGAATATATACTATTTTATTTGCTATTCCCTACAACTACTAACGAAAAACTCAAAATGCTATTGATCTACCTACCAATGGTCTATCAGTGGTAACCTAACACCCCAATCCGTTTAATGTTGAGCGATGAGTCATCATAATGCGGTAAAGATCGGCGATTAATTTATTTAAGCTATCCATACATTTTCGTAAATCCGATAAATTTTGCATCCATGTCCTTAAATAGTAATATGTATTATGTAAAAACTTCCTTCTTCTTCTGGCGCTGTGGAGTGATTCTGGCGAATGTATGATATATATAAGATGTTTTCAAGTATTTTTAAATGTAAATAAATATGTTAGTTATAAATCTCTAACTTTAAGTCATAATTGTAAATATGTGTCATTGAGCTCAGTTTTAGGTCAGCTTTTATATGTCTTTTATATGTCTTAGTCATAAGTCACTAGCAATAAGACTTAGATGTAAGTCACTAGTTATAATTGTAAATCTTAGTTGTAAGCCAGTAATATTATTTTTTATGTATTTATTTGTACAGCGCCCTTGAGGTGATTTTTCACGAAAACGGCGCTATATAAATTAGCCAAATATTATTATTATTATTATTAGCTCAGGGCAAGGTGAATAGGTACTTATGTACGCTGTAAAGAGGTTGGTACGAAAAATGTGTTTGAATAGAATACGCAGCTGCGACGCACGTAAACAAATATTTGACCACGAACTTGACATAGATAAATTCATTCATTTTTTTTCTAGATTTATATAGATTTGCTGTAAGTTTGAGATTACATAAAAACTCTATATGAATATGTTAAAAATATATGGGCTTCATTGAAGACAGAAAAATACATTTCTATTTATGTTGCTGTTGGTGGTGTGGCATAAAAGAAGAAAAAAAATAACACGCGATGCAATTAATAATAATAATAATAGGAATAGTAATGGAAGTAAAATATAAATTTTATAAAATTCATTTTCTAAAAATGAATTTGGTTCATATTCATAATATGGTACATTACGGCAGTCAATCAAGTTATGTTTAATTACCAAACTTTGGTGAATTATTTTTAAAACTTGATTGTGCCTAAATGTATACTCGGACGGTGCTAATACAGAACATCCCGTTATAATATGTTCTATAGTTTCCGGAAAAGCCAAACATTTTCTACATAAATCATCAATTTGATTTGCATCTTTGATGATATGCTTCCTATAATTTTTAGTATTAATGACTCTATCTTGAATGGCAAGCATAAAGCCTTCTATTTCTGCGCTCAACTCTCCAATACTCAACCATTTGTTTGACGAAAGTTTGTCAACATATAGAGATAGGTGAAATGTTTTGCGTGAAGAATTTTATTTGACCAGGAATTTAAAAATTCCTGGTTGGTATTTATAAGAATGCTGGCATTCTCGTCGCATAAATTTAATGGCGAAATATTTATATCTGCCTTGCAAATTATTTTGTGCATTTCTGAACTATTAGCTTTCCTATGAAAAAAAATTCTTAGCATTTCTGCCTGATTATGTTTTAAAGATGTTATTTTGACTATACCTCTACCTCCTAAATTTCTAGGTAAATTAATTCGTTCTATAGCTGAATTTGGGTGATGGCAATTAAACTTTGTTAACGTAGTTCTAATTAATCGTTCTAAGCTATAGTATATGGTATAGTCAAAATAACATCTTTAAAACATAATCAGGTAGAAATGCTAAGACATTTTTTCCATAGGATATAGATGATAGTTCAGAAATGCATAAAATAATTTGCAAGGTAAAATTGAAGTCAGATAGATATCCGTTTTAATCGGTCAAGGTCATTGGAATTGTTTATTGTTATAATTTTGGAGCTGTCAGTTTGCTTTAATAATATTCTTCCCAAAGGTGTCCCATTCGAATTTAAAGTTGTTTTCTTTGGCAAACCGTTTCGTCTGCCTTAAGAGGATTTTTTTTCTTTTTGTGTAAGATGATCCGATATATAGATTCGATTGGCCTCTTGTGTTAATCCTAAATCGTATGTATTTAATTTATTGGTGCTGGGTGTTGAGGTTTTTATGTATGTTTTCATTTTGTTTAAGAAATAATCACATGCTTGGATGTCAATAAATTTCGCAATGATTGATCTGGGCTTTTTTCTGGATTTTTGGCCTCATTCTGAAGATTTTCTTGATTATCGAGGTCACGTTTCATGTGTAGTCATCAAAGTTTATCATCAGAGATGGATTCCGGAATGCCTTTTGACTTGATGTTACATATTTGATTCATGTACTCTAGTCGATCGATTCTGTCGTCATGTTTTGAGATTGTATTTGCTAAAACGTTATTTTGATTTTTAACTCAATTAGGTCTGCATTATCTTTAGAATGTGATAATTCCATGGCATTCACGCGATTTTTAAGATCTTCCTTCTTTTTTTAATTTTTCTTATATATGAATACCGCACAAGAGTCCAAACTGCTCCCGTCTGAAGCCAGTGAGACTATGGCATCCCCAATTGGGGTATGTTGTGAGGCTGAGGGTAGTGGGGAGGGGAAGGAGATAAGGAAGAGGAAGGTGGGGAAGTATCTGGCTATTCAGATCTGGTCACCAAAAACGGCTATTGCCATTTCAAGCAACGTTTCAATTCTGAATGGTGGTCTTCCACCAGGGCGATATAGAGAGTATCTTCTACTCTAGAACGTGCCGCAAATATACTATATATTATTTTAAATTAATAAATTGTGAAATAACCCAAACTTATCAAATAAAATTTATTTGCCACGCCGGGATTCGATCTTCTGTGTGCGAGTCAAGCGCCTTACCACTGCGCAACGCCGGCCGTCCTATTCTTCCGATATGAATTGAAGCGACTTAATAAGATCATTGTTTTTTAATAATATTGCTTCGTATTTTTGACCAAAAATGTCAAGTTTTTGTCAAAGAATATAATCATTGAAGATTTAAAATTTTCCAGTTCCCTCATCAACATGTCCGGAGTTAATAGTTGATTAGAGTCTTCTGTGTTTGATGTTGCTAAATTTTCAATGATACTCGTAGCTGACTGCACGGTTAAAGTTTTTTTAGGTTAAACTTTTTTGGCTGACTTCGCGGTTAAAGTTTTTTTGATTAGCTTCACTTTCTCTATAGATCAATTGGTTCCCTTACCGTCCCAGAGTCAATCCCCTCGCTTTTTACTATTACACAATCCACCATCGAATGATTAGACACATGAAATTTCTGCTATATTTGTTACATTTTTTGTATAATTTTGATCCTGTTGATCCTGTCGAAGGAAGGGTCCTTCTGAAAACGCTTGTATTTAGCACAACATAACATTTTTTCAGGTGTAAGTTTTCACGAACTTGTTTTTTTATATCCCAGAGTCCTCAGACCCAGATCATCGAAACTATCAATACCATGGAAGGTATTATTTTGGCTGGTCCTGTCAATGAGTCCAGCCTCACGATTGCTGTCGACAAAATCAATAAAATCCTAAAACTTAAAGATGTCGAAATACCGCCAATATTCCTGCAACAACTGGATTCGGTTCTCGAACAAGTACACTTGCTGAAGGATCAAGTTCAAATAACGGTCAAAAAGCCAAATTTGGAAGTGATGGTGGCGGGAAGTACCAATAATATTTCAATCATAGGACTCAAAGTAAATTCAAGATCACAAGAATTTGAAGATTCATCGATGCAATTATTGACTCCAGGTAAAAAAACATATATTATTGAACAGTTAATAATTGCCTGTTTCTGAACTGATCTAGTTTAGATATTGATTCAGCGTTAACAAAATAATATCAAATAATGTCTATTACTGGCTTCTAAATTTAGACTCAATGTCATTTTTTTAAATTTTACGAGGCCATGTGGGGAAGGTCGTTCATAACAGTCGCATTTTTGGCTCTCTTTATTAACTATTTTAAGAATAAGATACAAGAAAACATACTTCTCTATGACATTGTTCCGCACCTTTTTGTGTTCAAGGTCCACCTGCCAAATCAATAAAATTTAGAGGTACACCAAAGAAAAAACCAATGTTTATTTAATATTTCCTAAAATCAATATAATATGAAAATATTATGTTTAAAAGTTCATGAGGGATTTTTTAATACAATAAAAAAACACGTGAATTTGTTGTAGGTCTGCAACAAATTTATGTGTTTTTTTATTGTAAATTGCGAGCTACAAAGTTTATGTTTTTTTTACGTTTTGCAGAGTCAAATGTGCACATAAAAGTAATTTAAAAAAACATATTTGTCAATTTTTTTTTTAGATGCATATTTGTTTTATCCCACCTGTTAAATCTAAATATTAACAAATAGGGAATCTCAGGGGAAATTTCTCCATGTTATAGGGAAAAATCGAAATCCAACGATCCACCAAAACGGCTAAGATATAATACTACACTTTTTTAATTTGTGTTCGGGAATAATCGCTGTAACTTCGGGGTTTTACGAGCGGACACTAGAATCAAATCAGTTTTGAGCAACAATATGCAAAAACTTTTGGTGGAATTGACTTAAAAATTCGCCAGCGACGATTCGAGGGCGACACAAGAGACAATTATTTTGCAAATTTCGAGAAATCGATTGCCCTGTTTAGAAATGTGAGCCTGCTTACCTGAGCACAGGAGATCAACATTTGGAGCAATCGTTGATAACGTTGCTCTCACCCTTCGTCGATCGTCTTTATTCCCTTTTTTTAAATTTAATCGGAGTTTTAGTATTAATTTTTTTTATTTTATTTTTTTTATTTTATTTATTTATATGCATACATATTACAATAAGTTAGAAAATTATACTTTGTCTGTCCAACTGGGAGGGATACCCGTTTCAGGACAGCCAAATTGTAAAGGGTACCCCAATTCGCATAAGTAGGTCATGGCAAATGTTTAATAGAATTTGCAAGCTTTGAAAGAAGTAGATATTCATTTTTATATGCAGCCAAAAATGTACTTGCTCTATTTCGAAAAATTTTAGTTTTAATGTCCGATCAGTTTTTAGCTCCGTGAATTCTTCCTATTCGTTTATCGGTAAGTGTTCAAGGGAAATGCTATCTGAGAATGGATTTCGTACCCAGTCCATAGGTTGCAGGTCACACCTTACGAGAATATGGGTTCATTTTTTCTGTATGGGCAGCCATGACATTTGGGAACATTTCATTACTACCATTCATAAATAAACTAAACGGTACCATTGGTACCGTGGTTGATCCATAACACCAACTTAGCGCGAAAGCTTTCAATCTTGTCCGATGACTTTAAAATATTGACTGAATTTTTTTTGATTTCATGAGCAATACGAGATATGCAAGTTTTGCTACCCATTCTTCTTTTTAAACGGAGAAGCAAAATCTGAATCCCGGGTCTCTAAAAAAGTCTGGGTCTCATTTTTTAGATCGCTTGCGGTGAGGCACACCAACTAATGACCACGGCACACGCACAAGCGATCACTTTTGCAAAAAATAAAATTGCTTCAAAATATTATATCACGAATGAAGGGTATGCAATGTCCTGAAGTATGAGAATCAAACTCATCTTACCTTGAAATAATTATTTTTTTTCTTTCCAGAAACAATTATTGATGAAAATGAAACAAATTTCATAATTGTCAACATATCGACAATAATGGAAGCACAACCAATGGCCCAACTTGCATTCGTCCACTTCCGAGATGACCGAGCTTTCCAGCAAACTAGCGGCAAAATTATAAAGGTCAACAGCCCGGTTGTGAGTGTTTCCATTAATAATGTTTCATTGATCGACGAAGGTAAATATATTGATATATATTTTCGACCTTTCGCCAGCAAGAGAAATGACCAGAAGAAGGAATGCGCTTATTGGGACTCCAACATAGGAAGCACCGGAGAATGGTCCACCACGGGATGCGAGTTAATATCTAAACGGCTAGGAGCATTGGATATCTGCAGATGCTATCATCTCACACATTTTGCCCAAATACTGACAACAAGCGACGCAACGAGCATTTCAGAAGGGCACTACATAGCGTTAACAATAATATCTACGTTGGGTTGCAGTCTTTCCATTATTGGTCTCGTGATAATTGCTCTAACAGCTATTATATTCCGACAGTGGAGTAGTGACTTTGTTCATCGAATATGGATTAATTTATCTGCTGCAGTTGGTGTGATGGTCATTTTGTTTATGGTAGTTGCAGAATTAGATTTTAAAAAAAGCAGTCATATTTTATGTGTTGGATTTTGTATCGCTTTACACTATTCAGTCCTTTCTGTGTTTTGTTGGATGCTTGTGGCGGCGATGGTCTATTATCAGATGATTGTCAATGTATTTGAATCTCGTGCTTCTGATGACAGAGTTCGAATTCTAAGAGCTACACTATTTGGGTGGTTAATTCCAGTTATTCCAATAACGCTCTTGATATCCATAAGTTACGAGAGTTATGTTCAACCCAATTCAAGAAACTTCCAACACAAATTTTGCTATCCTAGTGGAATGGGCCTATGGTTAGCAGTTGTCTTACCAGCCGTTTTAGTAGTAATTCTTAACACCTTCTTATTTCTTTACATAACGCACGCAGTTCACAAATCGACAAAACTAAAGAAGCACGATAAGAAAAAAGGACAAATTTTTGTGAACGTCAAACAACTTATGGTTCTATTTTATCAGTTTGGTTTAATATGGATATTAGGATTCTTTTCAAACAATTTAATCGTGGCATACGTATTTTGTATTACAGCAACTTTACAAGGCTTAGTTTTATGTTATTTTTTTGTGATAGGAAACACGAACACTCGAAATTTATGGAAAGATAAAATTAGACCCTACAAAGTTGCAGGATTTTCTGTTGTCACTGATACATCAACAGTTCAATTCAGTCGTTCAAAATTAGGTGATCAGCGTTTTACAGAAACTTCCGTTCATAAAACAACCATTGAAGAAGATAATGTTTCCACATGTTCTCAAGTTTCAGAGAATCGGATAAAAATAACATTAAACCATTAGGTCACAATATTTTCTTTTTGCTTAACTCGTCGAACTGAGATGATTTTTTTTTTGTATTTCTTGGGCATTAACCATGCAACAATTTCTCGATATTTTATTTTGAAAAGTTTTACTTTCTGTGTATATTTGTTACATACTTTTTTTGGTGAAATTTTTTTTAATGAGAATTGACTTCAATTGTTTTATTTTATCGATGAAACCAGGTTTCAGATTGTAAATTTGATTACAATCCAATACTTTAAATATTTAAATATTAGATAGTGACGCACCGAGTTCCAACCAATGGGAAGAAGATAGTGAAATAGTCGTACCCATTTGTGGAATTTTGTGTATTTTTTTAAATATTTTTTTATCTTCTTACCAGGTTTTTCATAGATATTAAAGCATACTTTTTCACTTTTTGTATTCTTGAATAAAACGAACTTTCAATAGTCAAAATTCGTTTTCCTAGTGGAATGGACTTTTGGTTAGCAGTTGATCAGTCAACCATTTTTCACACATTTATTAGGATATATGTTAAAATAATAATTTTTTGTTATAATGGTTTTTTTTAATAAATAAAATATCACGTATCCGTACAAGACATTTGCAATACCTTTTGATTAAAAAAATGATATAGTTTGGTTGGGTATTTTCGTATTTTGGCCTCAAATCCAAAATTAAGTTTTTTTTATAAAAAGAGCCCTCCGCCATGCATTCCCCTATTTTTCAAATAATGCGCGCGGTTCACAAATCGGAAAAACTAAATAGTTATTATTAAAAAAGGAACATATTTTCGGAAACGTCAAAAAACTCGATTTTATCAATTGGGTTTAATATGGATATTTGGATTCTTTAAAAACAATGTAATCGTGGCACGCAAGGTTATTTTAATTTTATTTGTTTGTGTTAGGAAATACCCGAACTTTTGGAAAGATGAAATTACAAAAATGCAGGCTTTAATATTGAAACTAATTCCTCCACATATTAATGTACTCACTCTAAACCAAGCGACCAGCAAATCCCGAGGGGTCCCAAAGCCTCTGCGGAAACCACGATCCACAAATCTAATAAGGAAGAACGCACTTTAATTTGTTTTAGCGCCTAAGGATTTTAAATAATTAACATAAATTATTATTCTGAATTTTCCAACCATATTTGGAAACAAATTATTCTATTGATGTAAATAAAGCATTACAAATTTTACATGCAATTACAATGGGTTTATAATTAGTTAACTTAGTAATTAGGAAAAGTGTTAACTGCCAAATTAACATAAATAATACCTAGATAAATATTTTTAAAAGTCATCTCTTAAGTTTATGTTCATATTAAAACTTTAATTTTTTTTTGTTGTTATTTAGATAACTTGATTATTTTGTCGTATTCAATATTTTATGTTATGTAATTTTTTTTACGGTACCTACCTTTATCTATTTAATCACCACTCTTATTTAAGTTATTTTAGTCGTATTATTTATAACCAAAATTTCAGAACTAAATAATTAATTACAAGATCAAATTACAACTAACAGTGAGAATTGTTGTCAAAAATTGGAAAAATTATCAATAAATATCAATATTTCAAAACATACAGTGTACACTGATTCATGCAATAAATTATCTCTAAGAATCTTAGCGAATATTAGTGGACTGACGTATCCGCCGTCAAGACCCGGACAAACCTCACCCATGAACCCGGGCATCCCTGCTAAGTCATCAAATGTAGCGAATGACTTGGGGTTACCTGTGGTAGAGGGTTAACCATGGACAATATAAAAATAAGACCAAAACGTAAAATACTTGGCACATAAAAATAAAATCATAAATGCTTAAATTGTGGTTAAGCTTTCAGCGGGTCTTGGATGACGTCTGGGATCTACATATTATGTTAATGTCATGTACTTTGTTTTGTCAGTATTTAGTGTCAGCAGGTTGTTGTCTAAACCATATTTGTTACGGTAAATGAATTTTTAATACTTATGTTTTTTTTTTTTTTTTACAAAAACAGTTTATTATAAAACAGTTTATAATAAACTGTTTTTAATAAACTGTTTTTAATAAACTGTTTTTATACATTAAATAATAATATTATTGAATTTATAAAATAAATAAAAATTAAAATGGAGTTCTACAAAATAAACTTAATAACAATAAATAAAAAAATAAAAAAATTTTGTGTTGAAAAGATGTTTTCAATTTTTTTAAGGAAGATTTTATGAGACACGGTATCAAGCTTTGCTTAGATGTCTGCTCAGTACGTGCTGAATCCGGCCTCGACTGAATTGTTTGTAAAATTAGTATAAAAATGTCTAATCAGCATTATTCTACAATTATGTTAACCCGGTTGAGACGAATGAGTTATCGCATTATAATTTTAAAAAAAAAAACAATTTTTATTATTTAAAATAAATTACCTATATAATTTATATTATTACCTATAATTTGTTGAAATTACTGGTGCCGACGAACGACCCGGTGAACAACCAGCTGATGCGGCAATTCGAGTGGTGGGCACCCTCGGACTAAACCTTTCCCCAACTGACATCCAACGTGCATTACGCTCTTACGATCCCAGACCAGGCGCGCCAAAAAGAATTTCAATTGAAGTACAGGATTCGACTAAGCGTCAAGCTCTATTGGCTCTAAGAACTAAGGCTAAAATTTATAATGTCGAAAACAAAAATAAAATTTTTATTGGCGAAATAATGACCCCATACCTAAAAGAGCTCATGTGGAAAGCGAAGTTGAAAGCAAAAAGTTATAATTTTTCTTACGTATGGTTCAAAAATGGTAAGATCCTGATTAAAAAGAATGAAAAAACAGGAGTATTCAACATCAAGCACGAGGATGACCTTTTGAAGCTCTCTGACCAAAAAAATTCAAACGAGACCGATTAATAATTGAGAACTTTTAATTTGTTATGTATCTTATTAGCCCGATATTATGGATTTTTTTTTTGGATCAAGAACTAAGTGACAAGGAAATCAATATCAACATTGATGACCCGTCAATATGCAACGAATTCTTGAACCATTCTGCTCTCTCTATATACTGTATGAACATAAGATGCCTAAAAAAAAATTTTGATGAGACTGTAGCTGTTCTCGACTCTATTCAACGCAGATTCAGTATTATTGTTTTTAGTGAAGCTTGGTTGAAAGATACAATCAAAATCCCAAGTAGTACTGGATATTCCTCACACAGCACCAAAAAAACTATTTACAAAACGATGGTGTTGTTGTTTACACCCGGAATGATGTTATTGTTTCTGTTGAAGAAATAGCTATTCCACATGCTAATTGTCTTAAATTACAACTATCAGATAATACATGTGTTTTGGCGGTTTATAGATCTCCTTCTCAAACACATCTTGATAACTTTTTTGACCACCTGAACAATTTACTCCATTCTGTATCAGCACTTAACCACGAAGTGATTTTATGTGGTGATATAAATATAAATATTTTGGAAATGAGCTGCACAAAAAGTGAACAATACCTTTCACTATTGATTTACCACGGTTTAAAACCATTAATTATTTCACCAACTAGAGTTACCTACTTCAAAAACTAAGACTTGTATTGATCACATTATGGTCAAGTCAAAAGATAATCTTCAAAGTGCTGTATTCAGGACCAGCATCACAGACCATTTCGCTACAATATTGAGATATCCTAAATCTATAATAACCAAATCAAAAAAAAATAGACGTAAAGCTTAAACTAACTGTGGATAATGACCTGCTAAATTCAAGATTGAAAGAAGAAACACGGAATACCGTTTTATCTGAAAATGATGTCAATACAGCAGCTGATAATTTCATAAAATATCTAAAATTACACATTGAAAATTGCTCATCTACAAAGAGAATCCATAGTAATAAAAATTACTTGAAACCATGGATAACTTCTGGAATTGTGGACTGCCTCATAAAACGTGACAAATTACATAAGAGTTGTCGCAATGAACCAAATAATATTGAACTATTTGCATATTATAAAAGATATAGAAATTGGTGTTCTAAAATTGTAAAAACGACCAAACAGTCATATTATAAAAAGAAGCTTCATGAAGTTAAAGGAAACATAAAGCAAGAATGGAAAATAATAAAACAAGCATTGGATATGCAAAAGGAATCGGTGTCGATAATAATAAATTGAAAATAAATAATAGCATTGTTTCTATAAATGATAATCCAACGCTCATCACTAACCATGTTAATGGTTTTTTTAGTGATATAGGTCAAAATTTTGCTAATGTAAATAATGTAAAAAAAATGTGCAGTGTAAATAAAACCAGTGAAGAATGTTTAATCAATAATTGCAATCCAACACAATCTATGCAAAATGCCTGTTTTGAATTCAATCCAACAAATTGTAATGAAGTTCTAAAGGTGATTAATGAGCTAAAATCAGATTTTTCGAGTGGAAATGACAGTATAAGTGCAATGGTCTACAAACAAAATGCTTCTGAGTTAGTTATACCTATTACACACATTGTAAATGTTAGCTTTGAGAATGGCTTGTTCCCCAATCACTGCAAAAATGCCAAAATTATTCCTTTATTTAAAGGAGGAGATAACATAGATGTCAATAACTATCGACCTATATCCCTGCTAAACACCTTATCAAAAATTATAGAGAAGTTAGCTAAAATTAGGTTGATGTCTTATGTAAAAAGATATGAAATTCTCTCAGATAATCAGTTTGGCTTCCGAGAGAACATGGGAACTAGTGATGCTGCATTAAAAATGATCACCACAGTCATAGAAGCTCTCGATACTGGCAATAAAGCAATGGCTGTCTTCTTGGACTTGTCTAAGGCATTTGATACCGTATCCCACGGTTTACTTTTGAAAAAACTCAGTTCAATGGGTATTGTTAATAAAGCTTTAGATTGGTTCAGAACTTATCTTGAAAATAGAACACAAAGAGTCATGATTAATGATCATATTAGTTCAAACAAATCAATTGTATATGGTGTTCCTCAGGGCAGTGTTCTGGGTCCAATTTAATTTTTGTTATATATTAATGACCTTTGTAAACTGCCATTTTCTGGTTCTTCAATTGTATTTGCAGATGACACTGTTTTAGTGTTTTCTGGTGATACTTGGGATGAAACGTATGCTAAGTGCGAGACAGGATTAAGGGCAGTCAAAAATTGGCTTGATCAAAACTTGTTAACCTTAAACATGAACAAAACTAAATATATTACCTTTAGTATTTCTTCTGTAAATCAACCATCTTTGGACCGCTCTTTAAAAATACATTGTTGCATGCAGAAGTGTAATTGTCAATCTTTGGAAAGAGTAGACAATATCAAATATCTAGGTTTAGTTATTGATAAACATTTAAAATGGAACAATTATATTGCTATATTAACAAACAAAATAAGAAAGCTAGCCTATATCTTCAAGACTCTAAGAAATATATTGGACAAAGTTACACTAAAAACTGTTTATTATGCTCTTGTTCAATCAATACTTTCATATAACGTTATTTGTTGGGGTTCTTGTCACAAGACTACTCTAGAGCCTTTAAATATTGCACAAAAATTAATTTTAAAAATAATGTTCAAGAAAAGTTTTATGTATTCATCACAGTTATTATATAGCGAAAGCAAAATTATGACAATAAGGCAATTGTACATAATACATGCTCTCTGTAAATTTTTCAACAACATTATCACTGCTAAAAGATCTCAACAAGTACGCAACACTAGATTGGGCTCTTCTTTAATGTATCAGCCAGTATATACCAAAACATCCTTTGGACAAAGAAGTTTTTCATGTAAAGCTCCGTTGCTTTATAATATGCTCAATGAAAAAAAAAAACTATTGGTACATTACATTTATTCATGAAAATGGTCAAAATGTGTATACTAACTGAGAGTGATGGTTTTGGATTACCCATGTTGTCGCTTATATCATAAATCACTACGGAATCAAGTTATATTTGATACAATCCATATTTAATTACTCTGTATGTACTTAACTTATTTATTGTTATGTACTTTTTAATTTGCTTATTGTTATAAGTATTTACTTACTATTATCTACTTCTTTCGTATCATAATTTACTTACTATACAATTTTATAATTGTTTATTAGTATTTACTCATAATTATTATGTACTTTATTTACTTATGTTTATTTACTTATTTTTATTAAATTGTTTATTAATGTTTACTCATAATTGTATTATATTATATTATTTGTTTAATTTATTTATATCTACATATTTACTTAATATATTATGAATGTGTGAATGCGGATGAAAAGTGCGGATGTCGAAGGACCTTGCGTGTGTTTGTTAGGATGTGTGTTTAGACCACTGCACAAGTAAAATTGAAAGCACAAAGGAGAAGGTAAGGAAGGGACTTACGGTGGAATCTTGACTCCTGGACTTGACTCCTTCACTTCCTTGAACCTGGGTTTTGTTCATGAACTTGTACAGTGATTAATCGCGGGATGCGGATTCAGTTAGCGGATGCGGGGATATTATAGGATGCGGGGTGCGTAATATTATACTTCTTCACGCGGCGAGTTCATTGATGACACTGATTGTTATGGTAACGATGACAACATAGGGATGGGATAGGTTGGGGAAAAGGAACATCATAGGGATGGGATATGTGACAATCAAGCTACAAGCACAGGGTCTATGATATATGTAGATGTGTGTATGTAAGTGTAGCTATGTATTGTTTAATTAAACGCCCAACCATGCCCCCCGCCTGGAAAGGGATGAAAGAATCCACTTCCATAAACCATAAGAGTGCATTAAGCTTCACTTTATAAACAAAATTTAAAAAATTGGTGAAACTTAAAGCTAAAAGATGGGCCATAGATGCAATATCTGATGGCCAAGTCAACGGAATACGTTATTGCAAAGGTAAAGGGTAAAGTTTTACCCTGCGGTGTATGCGGTATGCGGAATGCGAAATGCGGTATGCGGAATGCGGAATGCGGTATGCGGTATGCGGTATGCGGTATGCGGTATGCGGTATGCGGTATGCGGTTTGCGGTATGCGGTATACTGTATGCGGTATGCGGTATGCGGTATGCGGTATGCGGTATGCGGTATGCGGTATGCGGTATGCGGTATGCGGTATGTCTCCCATTATTGGGAATTGCGGTTGGCAACAAATGTCTGCCATTTAGCGGGCGGTGAATTTATCCATGCTCGTGCAACCGTGCTGTCACAAAAGGATAAAGTCGTATGAATTATTAAATTTAATGCGTATGTGTTACTGACCGTATGCATTAATCGTATAAGGACCAGAGCTCCATATAATTCTAGGCGCGCAAGTGAAATCGTCTTCGCAGGAGCGACCTTAGATTTAGCGCATAATAAGCTAATTGTGATTTTGTTAGTATTTTGACAGTAAACATGTAAGTATACAATACTTCCAAATGCGCGTTTATTTACGTCAGAAAACCCGATAAGTGTTAATACATATTGGTATTCGACACCTAAAAAGCGAGGAATTTTAATAGATTGCAATAATGGCAATTCCTTTTCAAACTGACGCCAAAGCGTGACAACGATGTAAGGAGGAGTATCGTCCCAATTCAGATTGTACTCCCATAGAGATTTAATTATAAGTTTAGCTAATAAAACAACTAGCGCGACGAATCCCATCAAATCCCAAAGACGAGTAATCGTCGATAGGATGTTTCGTTTGGTGCAAGTTCTTTCGTTAGAAGTTACAACAAATATAAAATTATCAGAAGCGGATATCCAATGAAGCCTTAGTATTTTTAGGTTTTCATCGGGATTAAATTCCACATGTTCCTTGACACGGCGATCTGAAGGAATCGTGGACAAAAAGTTTGGAGAATTACTAGAGAATTTTATAAGATCGAATCCTCTCGCGGCGAATAGATAAAAATTGAGCATAATGAGAAACACATCACCTTGTAAAGTATTACCGGTGTGTAGAATATCATTAAGTGAGTAAACAGAATCAGATTTCATACTCGCGTTCAGCACCATCCGGTTTTTGGTGGTCAGTTTATCTTTGCGAACTACGATATGATGCGGGATTACGTAATGCGGTAAATCAGAATTGTCAACAGGGGAAATGTACCCTTTCTGAAGGTATTCGCGCAATATTTTGTCATATTCGATTTTTATGGCGGGTTGGGATTTTAAGCGGCGTTCGAGAGATCGGTACCTCTGTTTGGCTGCCGGCAACGACGCGCCAATGACAGATGGACCTTTTCGAAACGGTAACGCGACGATATAACGACCTGTCGTGTCACAAGAAGTTGTGATTTTGAATTGTTCCTCACATTCTTGTTCAACAGGCGTTAAAATCTTCTCGTCCGGAATGTCTTCCAATTCAAAGAAGCGTGCAAGAGAAAAATCCTTGTTTTCTGCGAAGGTACAAAATGATTGCGTGACGTAGTTACTTGGGGTTTCAATCATCGTCGGAGCAGTGCCTAAGATTAAATACCCTAAAGTAGTTTCAATTGCAAACGGCTGACCAGGGGGACCTGATATTTTGTTAGCCTTTAAAATGCGAGCAAACATGTCACATCCCAAAATAATATCAATGTCACCAGGCATACAGAAAGTTTTGTCTGCTAAAGGTAAATTGTCGAGATACGATAATGAGGAGCGGTTTATGTTAACGGTAGGCAGTTTACTAGTGATACTTTCTACCACATACGGTTGAATCGTATACGAGTGAGCATCATCATAATGGGAGAACAGTTTGAGACAAGTCATTCCTTTTGTTAGATTTCTTACGTCACCTATTCCCGTGACATAAGTGCTGGGAGATGATTGTACCGTAAGATTCAAACGTGAACAGCATTTACGCGTAATAATGTCCCTTTGGGAGCCGCTATCGATTAGCGCACGTATTGTCTGTACCTGACCCTTAAGATCTCGAGTTAAACAAACGGCGGTTCCCAAAAGTACTGTTGTATTTTCACGAGAGTACGAATTTGTCACACACAGCGATACTGGATTAGGAGACTTTGAATTATTATTATCGCTATCTGTTTGTGACGTGGAAGATGGTATTGGGTCTGACTGTGGGTTTTGCATATCAGTTTGCTTGAAATGCAATAAAGTATGGTGATTGAGAGCGCATGATTTACACGTATTTTTCGATTTACATGATCTTGTGTTGTGCCTAGTACTTAGGCAGTTCCCACAAACTTGAGTATTGGATGACTTAATAAAATTAAATCGATCGCATGGTTCTAGACTAATAAATTTAGAACATTGATATAAAAGGTGCGATCCATTTTGACAACATAAACAAATGTCAATGGAGTGATTGTCATTTTTCTCGACATTTATAAATGTCTTTGCGGAGTTTGTCTTTTGCGGTTTAGCGGAAATATTATTATTTGAACCGAGGCGGCTGGATGTAGCTTGCGTAACTTGCGCACGAGTGAGTATCCTTTGCTGTACTCTTATAAATTCAATTAATTCTAAGCTCGACGGAAAGTTTTCATTGTCTCTAATAGACGATTCGAAAGCCTTTACTGTCTCTATATCAAGGCGTTTAAGACCCAGATGTAGCAACATAAATTCTGCGAGATCTTTAATCTGCAACTGTTTCAGCGCGGCAATGTTTGTAGCATATGTGTCTGCAAAATGTTCTAAGGAAGCGGGCGTGACCGAATTAACCACAGGCATTTTCAATAACCGGTCAAAGTATGATTCTGCGAGAATGCGATGATCGTTATATTTACTACATAAGGCATTCCAGATCACCTGGTAATTTGCACCGATGGGTGTGATTGTCCTACAAATAGTCAATGCCTTTCCCGTCAACTTGGACATGAGATATTGCATCTTTTCAGAATTGTCCAATGAACTATTTAAATGTATAACAGAGACATAGGTCTCATAGAAGAGAGGCCAATTTTCGAGATTTCCGTCAAAGCATATAATTTCTAAGGGCGGTAATTTGATTTGACGACGCGGTTTCTCTACTGGATTTGATTGCATGCTTGCCTCGGTAAATTTAATGACACCGTACATTTCTTCAAATTCATTCAGTTGAGTGTACTCGACGACTGCTTCTGGGTTAATTTCCAATTCACAATCGACTTTTTCGTCTAGAATCGCGATGAATTCTGAACGAATTCTTTCTACGGTTCCAACGCCCGATAAAAACGCTTGACGATTTATAGCGCTGTCAGACGATGTCTTTATTTTGTCAAAAACTGACTGTAATGTTGCAAAACTAGAAGCTAGCTTCGCGTTCAATCGTTTCAGACGTCTGTCATCCCGTGACGATGAACCAGACGTTGCGGTTGTAGACATTTTCTTGTTCCGGTTAATTTATTAAATGTAATAATAAATACAGCCCAAGAATATGCTTAAAATGTTTATTTGAAACGAATAAATTAAATATTTAAATTTACGCGCAATACTGAATATAAATTAAATATTTATATTTACGCGCAATGTTAAGTGAGGTCAACTTTGACCCCAACAACTGTAAGGGGTTAACAGTGGGGCTAAATTTGCCCCGACACCCGTGCGGGGTTAACAGAACTGAATTTTGTATACAATTTATTCGTAATCAATGTGAAGATCGCATTGGATCAAACTATAAGGTGTGGGTAGGTACTAACCTTAATACGTACAATGCTTGTAACTGAGTAGGTACCCACTTACTGCGGTTTGTGTAAAATGCAATATAATTTGAAAATAAATTCTAAAATTCAAATAAAAAATTCACTTGTTGATGTTGATTGACAGGGAATTAAACCGTTGGTAACGTAATACAAAATGGCTTAACTGCGGGTGATCTTAATGCACTTTTAGAGTTTTTAAGATATTTTTAAAAGGTTATATATCCGGCTCGAAGGACCATAAAATGAATGTGTGAATGCGGATGAAAAGTGCGGATGTCGAAGGACCTTGCGTGTGTTTGTTAGGATGTGTGTTTAGACCACTGCACAAGTAAAATTGAAAGCACAAAGGAGAAGGTAAGGAAGGGACTTACGGTGGAATCTTGACTCCTGGACTTGACTCCTTCACTTCCTTGAACCTGGGTTTTGTTCATGAACTTGTACAGTGATTAATCGCGGGATGCGGATTCAGTTAGCGGATGCGGGGATATTATAGGATGCGGGGTGCGTAATATTATATTTCTTCACGCGGCGAGTTCATTGATGACACTGATTGTTATGGTAACGATGACAACATAGGGATGGGATAGGTTGGGGAAAAGGAACATCATAGGGATGGGATATGTGACAATCAAGCTACAAGCACAGGGTCTATGATATATGTAGATGTGTGTATGTAAGTGTAGCTATGTATTGTTTAATTAAACGCCCAACCATATTATATTTATTTCATAAACTATTTAAATTTATTACATAATTGTTTATTATTATTTATTTTTTGTTAATAATTTAATGCTACTGTGGTATGATCACCCTATTATTGCATCTGGTAAGCCACAACAGGAACCTTGTATTTACATATTTTAATATTTAGTTTACAGTATAATGTTATTTTTGTCAACAATGAGCATACTGCCCAGCTGTAATAATTATTAATTAGTAATGTTTAAATAACTGTACTCAGTGCCTCTTTTGTAGGTTTATAATTATATTTCTTTTAAGTTTAGGTATATGTATGTTTCTTTTTTTTAAATTACTTTATTCTAAAACTGCATATCTCGATACAGGAATGCCCTAGTGAGTTGTGCAGCTTATGTTTTCATGTATTTCTTATTTTTTTCAATAAATAAATAAATGAATCCCCCCATTACACGTATCAGTATTCGCATCAGTATTTAAATGGCTGATACTGACGCATCGACAAAATTACTGAAGCGCATCTAGATATTTGGATCGGTCTCATCAGTATTGGGGGGTGGCCGAAAATTGGTGGGGGATACTGATGCCCTACTGATGCGGGCTCGCCGCATCAGTATGTCAGTATTTCTTATGCGCCATGGAGGACAGTGCTGTTTTATCGCCTCTAGCTACCACATTAAAACATGATTACTCCACATTTGTGTATGTAAACATAAAAACAAATTATATTGATATACAGCCAATGAATTCACCTTTATTTTACTAATTATCTTATGTTTTTAAAATTGAGAGAAAAAATATTTAAAAATCTTCAACTTTATAAATGCGCGAAATTCGTGCTTTAGTGTTTAGAAATTGCCGCCAGTGGATATTTTTAATATATATATTGAATATGTTCTATGTTGTTATGTTCCCTATGGCCTGTTTGATAACCTCAGATGCAAATATATATTAGAAATCCATTTTTTCATATGTTAACAGCAAATCAAAATTTTGGTTTAAAAATTATTTTGTAGAATTTGAGTGCGTAACTGAGTTTTAAACCATCAAAATTCGTTCTAGAACAATTCAAAGACAATCGTTAAGGTCATAGACTTATAGTCTATTTTAACAGCTATTTGATAGAATAAATTGCCGGCCATGAATAAAAACTAATTAACTAACTAACCATCACGCCGTTTCCCCGCAGGGGTAGGCAGAGAGGACGGACCGCTAAACAACTCGGTCTTGGCACACACTCCTTGCCTCGTTCACATTCATACATCGTCTCATACATGCTCTTCTATTATTCTGACTCTTGACATGGCTTGACTCAAGTATCTGATTCACTTGGTCGTGCCATGTCTTTCTCGGGCGTCCCCGACTTCTTCTACCATTCAAATTTGCGTCAAATATTCTCCTTACACTCCTTTCCTCGTTCATTCGCTCTACATGCCCAAACCATCGGAGCGTTCCTTTCTTGATCTTACTCATTACGCTTACATAAGCCTTGCATTCTTTGCGGATCTCCGCGTTTCTCACACTATCATACATGGTTTTCCCATACATACGCCTTAGGGATCTCATTTCTACAGCATTCAGTCTACTTTCATCCTTGACTCTGCCAATGCCATGAATATGTTTTAAATAATTAGGTACCATAAATGTTTTACGAATGGTAGGAAAATGTGGTCCGATTTTGGACCGAAAGCAATCGCAGAAAAATAAAATCGGTCCGAATCGAACCAAAAGCAATCCAAGTCTCTAGTCTCGGATTGATTTAGTGGCTTTGAGAAGCCAAATTTACCTAAATTCCGTAAAAAAATAATAAATTTATGATTTTTAATTTTTTTTTTTACAAATCCCAAAATATGTGATAATGTAAAATATTGACTATATAGCACAATAATCAGTTTTGTATGTCTCCATATTCAAATTCGGAAGTATGATTTTTTTTCAATGTCTGAGGAAAATTTTTGAAAATGTTTGCACAGGAATGTTGAGCAATCAAGGAGTATATTTATTTTAATTTCTGTAATTACTACAGTGTCTAAAGTGTAAATGGATCTTGTATTGCACCTTTTTGATGACTTAAAAATAAATAAATGGGTAGATGATTTTTATAGCCGTGTGGATCAGTCAGCAAAATTTCATCCATTAAATTCAAGTGTGAGAATTTTTCTTTTTTGAGAAGCCAGTCCTTCACCCATCGTGTGCGCTTCACTCGTTTCTTTGTACCAAACGCCAAAATTATAGCAACGCAGGCTTTTCTTTTCGGATCAATCACTTTAAAAACGTCTGTCCTGCAAGGATTCTCAACGATACTGACGTCAGTATACTGACACGTGTAATGGCTCACAAATACTGACGGTTGTCATCAGTAATTCGCATCAGTAAATACTGATGTGAATTCTGATACGTGTAATGGGGGGATAAGAGTAAGAAACTCCAGTGAAAAATATTATAGCTTTAAAAAAATATGTTCATATAGACCAATAAACGCTGATTCTGATATATAAGATTTTTTTAATAATATTAAACGTACAGTTTTAAAAAAAATATTAAAAAGTGCATTTTTAATATTCTCGTTAAAACACAGCGTCAAGTTGGTATGCTGTGTAATGCTGTATGGTGACGTCATGATGGAAGATTCATTGTAATTCATTTGGGTCATTTATATGGGAATCATTTGGGAATTTAGGTGTGACAGCAACTGTTCTATATATATCTTATTTTTGAAGATGTCGTAAAAGCATATACCTATATAGAAACTCAATAGAATTGCCTTTTAGATTTTTGTATCTGACATATACGATTGTGTTTGAAAATTGCAGTATTTTAAGTTTCAAAATGAAAAAATTAAAAAAAAAAAAACAGCTGACTGTAAAAATATTCTATTAAATGGTCAAAAAATTTAAGAAAATTCAAAACTTGATGAATTTGGAATAAAACTGTCACTTCACTTTTTATCTCGTTCATACAATAAAAAGGATAAAAAAATATTATAATAATTCTGAAAAAATCCGACATCTTCGACTCGGTTTTACGCAATTAATGCATTGATTTCTCGAATTTGTATTTATTTACACCTGCATAAGGCTTTTACATTATTAAATAATATTACTTTTATGGAAGTTTTATTAAATTCACGCGGAAAAGTCATAATTTTTTTTTCCAGGACTAACCTTTGATTATGTAATGTCAGAAACCTAAAAACCTATCGTTAACTAAATCACCAACAAAACATTATTTAAAGGACTAAAACTGAAAAAAAGTAAAGGCAGCATTGGTACTTATGCTGAATTACACTAATATCACAGTGAATTAATCATTTAAACGAAAATTATCTTCAAAAACATAAAACTGCAAGCAAAATTCATCAAGTCGTTCATTGTTTTGCGAAGAATTTGATTTCGCCATTTTCCATAAATAAACCAATCAACGCGTAATAATAAACGAGATGGCCGCGCGCCTGCGCAAATCTATGTGAAATTCAAGAAAACCAACATAAAAATCATAAAATACGTGTATCGTTATTTAGTAGATGACGTCACAAAATTCAAAATAGATATGGATGTTTTCGAGGGATCTCGAAAAATTAAAACTTTGTTAATTATTTTAACTATTAAAACTAACTCTAAAAAAAAATAATATTCAAGTATTTAAGTAAGAAGGTCATTATTTATATAAAAAAAATTAAAAAAATTGGACTGGACTTCTCTATTTATTTATTTATCTACTTCTCTATAGGTCTTGGTAGCGGATGCATTTGACCACCTACAGCGCACAGTGATTCGTTTCATACATGCTAGATGCTAAAAACTCTTACACATGATAAAATTATTTTTAACCCTCTATTGAGGTGTAGTCAACACTAATTTATGAAAATTAATGTTAAAAATGATTAATTTATATTTTTTCATAAAGTTTATTATTATTATTATTTTTATTATTTATAATTTTTAAATAATGTGTTTATATATTATTTGAGATTTATAGTAAAACAATTATATGAAAAAAAGTGTATTTTGAGTGTAATAAATTGCTAAAATTACGGACAAATAAGGTTCCTGTTAAGTGAAAAAATCATAATAATGCAGATTCGTGCGGGTTAATATCTAAACTGATATGAATAGAATATTAGTTGCACTATTTAAAAAAAAGAAAATTATCGTGCTATTTTGATAAATTCTCTGAGATAAACTCTCGAGAAGTTAGAAATTTAATAATTTTTAGGCCAAAAAAAAACACAAAACTTATTTAGTATTAAAAAAACATCTAAAATTATTTACACTAAAGTATTAAGAAAAAACTTTGAAACATACTTTCCAAAGTAGCCTCCATTTTACAGAACCGAAAAAAAAACACTTTTTCAAACTTAGTACGCAATTTTAAACGTTGAGCTGCGACGAGCGAATAAATTGCAAACGATAATTTAAAAAAAAATGTTTCGACTTTAGGCCTCTGGTACGAGTCAATGCGTGTACTAATCACCCCAATTAAGCATGCAATTATTATTCTGTCTATCTGGTAATGTCGCCATGACGTCATTGTTTGGGAATTCAAAAGTGACTTATTAGCGTCTAGCTTGAATGAAACGAATCACTGTGCAGCGTGGCGAGACGTATCGGGAGAGATTAGTTGAGTGAGACCTTTTAACCCTGAAAAAATTTCATGGTAAGCGTGAAACCACTGATTGTCTGAGCAATATTCACATTAAAGTATTGAATATGTCGTCTATGCAAACAGTATATATTTAAAAAAGCAAATTATCAGTATACTAACTTGACATATCATAGAGAATAGTTATATTTTAACTCAAATGTGAACGGTTGTTACATATTCTATTTATTGTTATCTTTTTATAACATATATTAACCTTTGTGTTTTATTTATCTTATCTCTCTTTATATTTTTCTGTAAATCTTGTTATTTCTAACATAAGAAAAAGTAATCTTAAACTCTGAATTTTGTGAACATATTTAAATGGACTATTAACATCCGGGCCTGGTAGGAGACAAATGTGTTGGCTGCGAAACATACGAGAGTGGACCGGCATTAGAAGTGTGGAGGAGCTATTCCGGGCAGCGCAAGACAGATAGACCTTTTCAAGAGTGATCGCCAACGTCTGGGGGACCTGATAAGGCACATAAAGAAGAAGAAGATTAAAATCTTCGTTCTCTACAATGTTAATCTCTTAACTTTTTCATTCATTTTAATCTGTAAATATTCCAAAACAATAAGTAAAAAAATAAAATTTACGTGCAAAAAAAATCAACTTGAGCGTAAGAACACCTTTATAATGCATCAAATATAGATTTCAACAAGAAAAGCGCTGCGCCGCGAAGGTGATTTTTTTCTACACCTTCGAGTTTTGTACATGTTCCTATAGCGTAGTTATAACTTTCACACATGTGGGGGGGGGGGGGGGGGGAGTTTGACCCTTTAGGGAGAATTCATAGCCGACCTCATCCCTAAATTCATTTCTGCCTCTTCCACGTCAGATTATCTCTCCATCATTTTCGCAGTGGCCCCACAATTCTTCTCTCTCTTTACCGTCTAAATGGCTAACTCTGCTACTATGTCCATAAACCACTCCCTCCAAAACTCGGCCGAACTCGATTTAGCGGTTGACACATTCGCTGAGACAATAATGTCCTCAGTAAATGAAGCCTCAAAAACCCTCCCGGAGCGCTATCAAAACCGCCCAAACACAATAAAAGAATTAATTAAAACCAAAAACAACCTTCGCCGCCACTGGCAAAAAAATCAGAAACCCAAAGTCAAAACCAACATTAATCGCCTTCAAGCCCTCATTAGGGAAAAACTAACTGAGCATTCAAACACCACATGGAACATAAAAATTCAAGAGATAAATCCACAGGATGGCTCCCTGTGGAAATTATACAAAAACCTCAAATCTACTCCCTCACCGAACCACCCCATTAATGCCAAAAACAGACTCATATTCAACGACCTAGACAAATCGGAGGCGTTCGCCGACAGTCTAGAAAAACAATTCAGCCCCAGCTTCAAATACGCCAACCTCGATCACATTGCAGATGTCAACCGCCTAGTAAATAGCATCTTTAATTCACTCCCCCTACAAATATCCACTTCACTACCCCGGCCGAAGTCATACGTGCTATCAAAAGTCTTAAAAACAAAAAGGCTCCCGGCCCAGACGACGTCACAAAGTTCGCTCTTAAAGCCCTCCCCCCAAAAGGAATCCTATCAATAGTCGGCATTAGTCTCCTGTCAAACACCGGCAAAATTTTCAAAAAAATTCTCCTCACCAGGCTCCTAAAGCACATTCACAAGGTATCCACCCTACCTGATGAGCAAAACGTTTTAGATCTCAACATTTCACTTGCCACCAGCTCCTCAGAATCACGGAACACATCATAGATGGTTTCAATACCCAGCGATCAACTGGCGCCATTTTCTTGGATATCGCCAAAGCCTTCGATAAGGTATGGTTATACGGCCTTCTTCTAAAACTCCACAACACAGTCATCGACCCCCAATTGCTCGGTGTCTTAAAATCATTTCTCCACCGGCGTACTTTCCAAGTAAAATACAAAGGTGCTCTCTCCAAAAATAGATTCATGGCAACAGGTGTCCCCCAAGGCTCCTTGCTGTCCCCCGTACTTTTCAATATCTACACACACGATATTCCCCTCCCAGAAGACCATAATTCACTTAAAGCTCTGTACGCAGACGATACAACGGAATGGTCAGATACAGCTCACCCAGGATGATTACTCACCGCCTACAAGAAAATATAAACAGCCTCCAAGAATTTTATGACCTGTGGCGTATAGACGTCAACCCCTCAATGAGCGTAGCGATCTTCTTCTCCCGAAGAAGAATCGGCTCGACTCCAGTGGGTGTTGTGACGATGTACGGACAGGTCATACCTTGGCAGAAAACCGCCAAATATCTTGGAGTCATACTAGACACAAAGCTAACATGGACACCTCATATCAAAAATACACTCACAAAAGCCAAGAACATCTCTGAAGTTTTATACCCACTACTACATTCAAACTCCAAAACATCCCTCCATAACAAACTCCTCTTACACAAATCCCAAATTCGTCCCGTCATCACATACGCCTCCCCAATTTGGGGGACAGGCAACACCAAATATATACCAAAAGCCCTTGGTTTGTCCGAAATAGTATAATTAATTCAGGCACGAAAATCCCCCCTCTTAAAACGCACATAGTAGATTCAGTGGCGTAGCTAGCATGGGTGGGTGCCTCCCGACCGAGTGTCCCCCCCCCCCCCCGTTGGGTGGCACCCGGGGCGGTCCGCCATCACACATCCCCCTGATGTGGCTCTAATAAAAGAAAAGTAAGCGCAACCAGATATACAAAAAATATAGTATTCCATAAAAATCTAAAATACCTACAGACAAAAAAAAATTAATCTACAAAAAAAATAAATAAAAAATAAAATACAAAAAATCTAGTATTTAAAAATTCAAAAGCCCTTCATGTTGCCAAAGGCAGCCCACACATCGGGTAGAAACAAACCATCCTTCAGGTGACTACAAACCACAGTTCGCGAGACAGAGGGATTGACTTCCCTTAGAATATGTATGTGAAACAGCAATAGAATGCAGTAAAATATATAAAAATATAAAAAATCGATTAACAATCTTACACCTAAATATAAGAAGTGTAAATAAAAACATGGATGAATTTCTTGTATCACTAAATACACTCTGTTCACAACCAGATTTTATAATATTATCCGAAGCCCATATACATTCGAACATAAACATACCAATTATTCCCAACTACAAGCAATATGTTACAAATTATCAGATTAATAAAAATAGTGGAATTGTAGTATATACTATTGACAAATTTACCGATATCAACGTTATCGAAATACCCATATGTAACGTAAACTGTCTGTCAATCAATTTTAATGTAAACAATAGGCCCTTTAATATAATCGCTATGTATCGCACACACAGTTCAAATGTACAACTATTTATAGAAGAGTTAAAAAAAATTCTCTGTAATAAGAATACTTTAAATTGTATATTAATAGGTGACATGAATATTAATATTGGCCCAAATAATCACTGTAAAAATAAAATTGAATATATAAACACGATGAATGAAATGAATTTTATATCATGTATAAATAAGTTCACAAGAGAAATTGCAAAACAAGCACCATCGTGCCTAGATCATATTTGGACCAATATTAAAAACACAGAGAAAATTAAATCTATCATATGGAAAAACGATATAACAGATCATCATACGAATATATTTGTTTATGATCTATGTAAAAACTCAGAAATTTATGATCCTGGAAAAAATATTAAAATCATTTCTAAACTGAACTATCATAAATTAAATAATAAATTACGCAATGAATCATGGACATCAATATTAAATTGCCAAAACCCTGATATATGTGCAAATTTTTTTGAAGAAACATTAACTACTAATATCGCTGACTGTACCACCTATATTAATCTCCAAACTAATGCTAAATTAAGGAAAAATAAACCATGGATTACGCAAGGTCTAATCATATCCATCCGGAAAAAGGAAAAACTCTTCATTCAAACAAAAAAAAAAACCAAACAATAATCACATTAAAACTGAATATAAAATATTTCGAAATAAACTCACAAAAATTATTAAAGATACGAAAGAAAAATATTACAAAGAAAAAATAAGCCTTTCAAAGGAAAACACTAAAAAAACATGGAACACCATAAACGAAATAATGAATAAAAATAATAAAAATAAATCAATTATAAATCTTATAAACAACAATGGAACCACATTAAATGCTATCCACGAATCAAAGAAGTGTGCAAATATTTTCAATAATTTTTTCGTAAACGTCGGACAAAAACTTGCTTACAAAATTGATCAAAATTATCAACCAGATGATATACATGAAGATAAACTAAGTGAAAACAATCTATCAGTTTTTAAATCGATTACGGAGGAAACTATTGAAAACATAATAAAATCACTAAAAAATGGTGCTGCACCTGGATATGATGGTGTAACTACAGAAATCCTAAAAAAATGTTCTAACTCACTAACTAAACCAATTACTCATATAATTAATGTAAGCATTGAAAATGGAATATTCCCATCAAATTACAAAAAAGCCATTGTAACACCTGTGTATAAATCCGGAGATTCGAAAGAAATAAACAATTACCGCCCAATATCGTTAATATCCAATGTAGCTAAAATATACGAAAAAGTAATAAAGAAACAAATTGTAGATTATGTGGAAAATAAAAAATGTATTAATCCTAGTCAATACGGTTTTAGAGAAAAAATGAGCACACAAGACGCAATAGCGGAATTAACTAGAGTTATTTATAAAGCATTGGATAAAGGGAAAAAATGCTTAAGTATATTCATTGACCTCCGTAAAGCTTTTGACAGTGTTTCACACTCAAAATTAATCAACAAACTAAATAATATAGGAATAACCGACAAAGCTAAATCGTGGATAAATAGTTATTTATATCAAAGAACACAGCAAGTGAAAATAAATAACGAGTTAAGTGATATGGAAAAAAATAATTTTGGAATCCCACAAGGAACTGTACTGGGCCCAATACTATTTCTATTATATGTAAATGAACTTTTTGAACTCCCAATCGTCGGAAAGATTATATCTTATGCGGATGATACAGTATTAACAATTGAAGAAAACTCTTGGAAAGAAGCCGAAATATCGGCAAATAATGCAATAAATATCATTAAAAAATGGTTTGACAAAAACTTACTTTCTTTAAATGTTGAAAAAACTCATTTTCTACCTCTGAGCCTAACAGAACATATTTCAAATATAAATGTAAACATTAAAATTCACGACAGAAACTGTCTACTTAAAATCACACCCTGTAACTCAAATTGTATACATATTAGTAGTAAAGAACAAATAAAATATCTTGGAATAATTATCGACAATAACATTAAATGGAAAAATCAAATAAACTCCACAATAGACAGAATGAGAAAACTAATATATATATTTTTCAGACTTAGAAATACTATCACATTAAAAATATTAAAAGAAATTTACTTTGCACTTGCGCACTCGGTATTACAATATGGAATCATAGCTTGGGGGGGTGCATATAAATCATCCCTTATCCCACTCGAAACAATTCAAAAAATTCTTATAAAAATTATCCTAAAAAAACCGTATTACTACCCAACAATAAACGTATTCCAAGAATTCCCTGTTCCCCCACTTACAAAAATTTACGAAAAAATAGCACTACTTCAGCTACACAAAGATATATTTAAAAAAAATATTACCCCACTGCTAAATATTAGCATAAGGAATACTTCTATTGGTGGACTAACTATACCACCCATACGAACCACAACAGCACAGAATCACTATGTATATAAAGGAATAAAATTATTTAATCAATTACCCGCCGATATGCGAACAGAAAAAAATTACGACAAATATAAAAAAAAAATTAAATCATATTTTGGTAGTCCCACAATATAATTTTAACTTTTATTAGATATGTTTTTGACTGTTTGTTATTCCAAAGGTTTTATGTACATCCTATATATATATTTTGTTTAATTACCCTTATAATCTTTAAAAAATATGTTATTAAGTCTAAATCTATTCATAAGTTAAGTTCTTAAGTTTGTTATAAGGTTTTGAAAAAAAAAAAAAAAAGTTATTATCAAGTTGTCCTCTCCTAAACACAAGCACTAGCTTTATTAGGAGAGTATATAAAATATGTAATTTTAGAATGAAATAAACTTATTGTAAAAAATTTACTCAATAAAAAAAAAAAAAAAAAAAAAAAACCTCGTCGATGTAACAATATGATACTATATTTACATAGAAACCCTCATAAAAAAGTTTCATTGATCTACTGGATTGAAAAAAAGAATTTAACCCCTAGGGCCTAAAGAAATGATTCATAATCTTCTCTTTCATAAATGGCGCGAATATAATTATTTTAGGGAAAACGCTTTTGATAAGTAATGCATTAAAATATTAAGATTAATTGTTTGCACCCGTGTATCGTTGATTCAATCCAAAATTGTGTTTGTTAGCCTTTCTTGAAAGATGAATTTGTTTTTAAACAGAACTAGGTATATATTCATATTCATATTGTGTGTGTATGGGCTCAAACAATTAATTCATTTTAATATTATAAAGTACTTGTAACCAGCATTTTTAATAATTATACTCGCGCCATTTTCTACGAATGTGGAGATAATGAATTCTTTTGAATATCAACTAAATGTATACCTAATATGATATTTTTTAAAAAAGGTCGGTCTTTCTTAAAAATTTTGAATCAACCGCTAAAATAATAAGATTTTTCTTACATATTCTAAGACAAAATTTTGTGGATCAAGGAAGACATCGCACGATCGAGAGAATTAAATTACCTAGGCCCTAGGTAGGTAGGTACTCGAGTCAGGTAATGCCAAGAGACGAAATAACAGAAGAGTATATATGAGACGATACATGAATGTGAATTAAGCGAGGAGTGTGTACCGTGAAACAACAGTTGTGTGACGGTTCATCCTCAGAGATTGAGTTAGTTTCTCGATTGAGGAACGTCCCCGCCCGTTTCGGCCCGTTACATAAAATCTCAATTTTGGATTTAAGAAAAATACTCAACCAAACTGAAAATGATTTTTGTAATCAAGAGGGGAATCAAATATCTAATACAAATATAAGCTAATTATTTTATTTAATTAATCTTTAAATTATGAATATAAATTAATACTTGTATTATTCAGCTTATTTTTTTCATTCCTTATTAATTATTATGACAATATTCTAAAGAAATTCTGAAATGTTTTTTTGCTTTTAGTACTCGTTTATTTAAACTTAAATAAGGCTGACATTAACGGCATCTATCTTTTATAGAACGAAACATTTTTTAAAAGCACGCCCAAGGATTAATGTTCGTCAATGCATTCATAGATGGCGATATCCATACTGGACTTTAATTTTTTGATGCGTCTGGGTTAGAAGCCAATTTCTAAAGTTTTAATTGTAGTGGAATGAACAGTAGAAAGAGAATACCATTTTCCCAGGGAAAATATAAATAAATCATAGCTTTAGTTTCTAAGAAAATCATTTTCTGCATAATACATTTTTATAGCTTAATTTTTTGTGAAAAATTAGTACGTATCCGCGCACTATGAAATAATATTTTTTCTGTTAGTAAGTCAAGTTAGTTTTAACCCGTTAGTTGCTTTGCAACGGGCAAAACCTAGTACTTTATTATTAGCCAGTACCCGGCTGAAAGGCTACCCAAAGAAAGTGTTTGTTTCATACACAGACATATGAATATTAGGTTTCAATACTATTTATTGAATACATATAATACCTAGTCTAAGATCCAAACTAGAAACGACCTTCACTCGTCTGTTTAATGGATGAAAAGTATTTTATAACAAATTTAATATATTAGAAAATATATAATAAGTTCCACAAAATAACAGAAACTGATGTTCGAAAAATCATCGTTGATTTAAAGGGAGGATCTGCTGCCGGTTATGACAACAAAGATGTAAACATATTAAAACCAATAAAAAAATATCCAATTTGCCCATAAACTCATATAAAATATACAAGCCTTATAAAAGGTGTATTTCCAAATAATTATAAACGAACAATAATAACACCGATATATAAAGCAGACTGCCCTAACGACCCACAAAATTACCGCCCTATATCCCTTTTATCAAATATATCAAAAATTTTCGAATAAATTGTAAATAACCAAATCTGGGCCTTCTTAGAACAACATCATATTATAAATTCTAAACAGTATGGTTTAAAAAAAAACACCAGCACCCACGACACCATTGCGAAAATAACAAACTATATATATACCGCCCTAGACTCAAATGAAAAATGCATTGGAATATTTATTGATCTTAAAAAAGCATTTGATAGTATATCTCATACTAGCTTAATAAAAAAATCAAATCAATTGGAATAAATGAAATGGTGCTATCCAGGATTATAAGCTTTTTGGAAAATAGATCACAACAAGTAAAATTATTAAATTACCTACCACTAAATTAAATACCACAAGGCACAATTCTAGGACCACTTTTGTTCATATTATATGTAAATGAAATATTTGAAGTTATTAAATACGGGGAAATTGTCTCATATGCAGATGACACAGTGCTTCTTCTAAAAGCAAACACTTGGTGAGAACTTAAAGAAAGGCTAACACGGACATAAATTAATTAAAAACATGGTTTGACAATAACCTACTAACGTTAAACTCTAAAAAAACACATTACATACCATTTTTCATAAAAAAAAACCAAACACGCCGCATGAAATAAACACAAGGATTCACTCTGCACCAAACACTCAACAATACCACTGTAACTTACTGTGTACTAATATTGAAATGAAAACTTCACCCAAATATCTAGGAATCACTATTGACCAATGTCTAAAATGACGTCTTCGCTTTCTGTCAATCAATTATCCAATATAGTATAATAGGATGGGGTGGCGCCTATAAAACTCACACACAATCTCTTTACGTTGCGCAAAAACTAATAATTAAAATAATATTTAAAAAAATCATTTTTATATCCATCTGAACTCATATTCAAAGAATTTAAAGTCAGAAAATTATATACTCTTTTTCTGTATCACTCAACCTTATGTATATAAACATACATTTATATTATTCTTTATGTAAACTAAATTTCAAAAAGTACTTAATATAAATAAAATAGAAATAAAAAAAATATAAAAAAATCCCTTATGTGAAGGCTCCAGTAACCAAGGTAAACAATAATATTTGAGATTAATTTGTAATATATTTTATAGGTTAATTTAATTACATATATTTAATTTTCATAACAGTATTCTAAAATATAATATATTATAGATTTGTAACGTTGAAAGGTAAAAGGTTTAAATTAAAATATTTAATTTTGGCATTTTGAAAATTTTTTGTTGACAATTGACAATTAACAAATGATATTACTAGGTAACGATAGTTGCTTGGTTACTGGAATGTAGGAACTAATAATAAAAATCATTTTCGTGTTGTTTTGTAAATTGATAATATGTCATTTACAAAAAACCGAAATGAAGAGCGGTCTGTTATGTCATCTACACAGATGAACAATGATAGTCTGAGACCAAGCAGGTATTCCTAGGCAGCGTATGAAATGGACTAACGATGTTCATCGTTCGTTCATATTTTTATGTAACTAAATTAGAAACAGATATGTTATTGTATAGGAAAGAATTACATTTAATTTTCTCACAAAATTATCCGATTGCCCAAGTAAACGAACAAATATTAGCTGACCAAAAAAAGGGCAATTTTAAAAATAATTTAATTCCTGTAGTAACATTAGATCAGATAAAAAAGGAAGTATCAGATAGATTGCAATTAGAAAATAATTTAGAACAAGTTAATACGAGTAGTAATGTTATATCAGATGCATTGAACGTACCTAGATAGTTCAGATAATATTCCAGTCGAAGAATCCAATGATATTACAGTAGACTGAAATAACTTCGACGTTATTTATAATCTTAGGGAAATCAACATTGCAAATTTAAACTAACTAGATGAAAATATTATAGAATTAGCTCACTTACTTCATAATAATAAAAATAGATATATAGATATAGAGCCCACAGTTAGACCAAAATTTCCAAAATTACATACGTCAAAGAAATTATCTAAATTAATTTCTGAATTAAATAATATAATTTTACCAAAAATAATTTTTGATGACATTAGTTTAGATGACATTTAGATCTTCATACAATAGTGTATGCTTGTGCTATCACTATATGTAATTTTTATTTTACTTATATAATAGTCGAAAAAAACCTTTTTCACTTACTCTACCTATGAAATACTAACTTTATATTTTATATGTTTTTTTTTTAAGTCTATTTTATACTTTGTGTACTTAGAAATAAAGTATATTGTTCTAATATTACCCACACTCAGACAGTGCCTTAGTGGGTTTTCATTTCTTGTTTATACTATATGTTATTATGTTTTATGTTATAATATGCTATTATACACGTACAAAGAAATGAGAATAAATAAAGTTTAAAAAAAAAAAAAATAATAAAAATAAGTTAGGAGTTAAATTAACGTCTTCTGATGATCGATCATATAGTTATAGAAAACCAGAATGGCAGAGTAGATTAGAAAATGATGTAGTATTTTTAAGAAGTAGCATAGCTAGAGTAATAGAGTATAAAAACGGAAATAGAAGTAGGAATATTTTGAGACATGTAGATGTAATTGGGAGAAAATTTGGTTATAGCATTGGTAGTAATAATAATGAAAATATAATCAATGATTTATTAGATTTATTAAAACAAAAATTAGGTGTTTAAGCTAGTAGATTTGAAAGATATAATTATACGTATAATAAAAAAATAATAATAAATTATTTCAGAAAAATGAGAAAATATTTTATTCCAAACTTGATGATAAAAAAATATTATTTCGAATAATAATAATCCGTTGCCATCTGAATCAGATATGCGCGATTTTTGGACAAATATTTGGAGTAAAGATATAAAACATAATGAGTCAGGTCCGTGGATAGAAAATGAAGAACTCAATTGTTCAGACATTGAAAAAATGAGTTTTTCTGATATATCGGTTGAATTGTTAGCCAAAACTATAAAAAATACTCATAATTGGAAAGCTACGGGTTGCGATTGGATACATAATGTTTGGTATAAACGTTTGACTACTTTACATCCCCTTTTGGCAAAAAATCTTTCAAAATATGTCAGAGAACCTCAAAATGTTCAAAATTTTCTAACTAAGGGCATTACTTATATGTTGCCTAAAAGCGAAAATATTAATAATCCCTCTCAGTATAGACCCATTACATGTTTACCGACAATATATAAAATTTTAACCTCTTGCTTGACAGATTTAATATACACTCATTTAGATGAAAAAATTGTTTTATCTGAACAACAAAAAGGTTGTCGCAGAAAACTTATGGGATGTAAAGAACAATTAGTTATTGATTATTATTTTTAATTGATAAACTAACGTTTAAACAAGATTTTTATGCATAGCACAAAGGGTACATAACAAATATTATAATCAATAATTATCAGCCTGAAACACTCATCTACATTGAAAAAATCTTCCGAGGCCAGTATCTTTTCTCGGAAGATTTTTTCAATGTAGATGAGTGTTTCAGGCTGATAATTATTGATTATAATATTTGTTATGTACCCTTTGTGCTATGCATAAAAATCTTGTTTAAGCGTTAGTTTATCAATTAAAAATAATAATTAATATTTGACAAGTTAAAGTATTTCAGCAATAAATGAATACATAATTAGTCTCGACGCCACCTAGTGGGAGATTTAGTACTAATCAATACCTCTCTCACAAAAATAAAGTTGGTTGTTTTCAGTTGGAAAAATGTAATAATAAGTAATTGTCGAATGAAACACTAGTATATATTAAATTATTTGGCGGGTATTAGATAAGCCGCCATAGCTCAGTGGTCAGAGCAGCTGACCGGCAATCAGAGGGACACGGGTTCAATTCCCGTTGGTGGCCAGTATCTTTTCTCGGAAGATTTATGCTATGCATAAAAATCTTGTTTAAACGTTAGTTTATCAATTAAAAATAATAATTAATATTTGACAAGTTAAAGTATTTCAGCAATAAATGCAGACATAATTAGTCTCGACGCCACCTAGCGGGAGATTTAATACTAATCAATACCTCTCTCACAAAAATAAAGTTGGTTGTTTTCAGTTGGAAAAATGTAATAATAAGTAATTGTCGAATGAAACACTAGTATATATTGAATTATTTGGCGGGTATTAGATAAGCCGCCATAGCTCAGTGGTCAGAGCAGCTGACCGGCAATCAGAGGGACACGGGTTCAATTCCCGTTGGCGGCCAGTATCTTTTCTCGGAAGATTTTTTCAATGTAGATGAGTGTTTCAGGCTGATAATTATTGATTATAATTAGTTATTGATTCTGTAATTCTAAAACAGATTCAAACCCAAAAACGTAATTTACATATTTGTTATATAGATTACCAAAAGGCTTATGATAATGTCCCGCACTCGTGGCTGATAAAAGTTTTAAATATATACAAAATTAACCCAATTATTATTAGCTTTTTGGAAAAAATTATGGCATTTTGGAATACCGATTTGCTTGTAAATTTGAAACATAAGAAAATTTTATTACCGGGCATTTCAATAAAAAGAGGGATTTTTCAAGGAGACTCATTGAGTCCTCTTTGGTTTTGCTTAGCATTAAATCCTCTATCTAAAATGTTAATTAAAAGCAAGTTTGGAATAAAAATTAAAGGTAATACAAGAGAGAGAAATATAATTTCTCATTTATAATTTATGGATGATTTAAAATTATATTCGAATTCTGAACCAAATTTAGAGAAAATGATTAAAGTAGTTAAAATTTTTTCAGATGATATTAAAATGACTTTTGGTTTAGATAAATGTAGAACGATCCATATAGAGAAAGGTAAAATTGTAGAAGGAGACGAGGGTATATTTAGAAATTTCAAAATAAAAGTATGAAAGGGGATGAGGTTTATAAATATTTAGGATATCCGCAATCAAATAGATTAGATCATACTAGTATTAAAAATGATATTAGGATTAAATTTAAAACTAGGATCAGAAAATTTTTAAAATGCAATCTATCTGCTAAAAATTTAGTAAAGGCGATAAATACTTGGGCAATACCTTTATTAACCAACTCATTTGGCATAATTAAATGGTCTAATACAGATTAAGATGGCTTAGAACGATTAATTAGAACTACGTTAACAAAGTTCAATTGCCATCATCCAAATTCAGCTATAGAACGAATTAATTTACGTAGAAATTTAGGAGGTAGAGGTTTAGTCAAAATAACATCTTTAAAACATAATCAGGTACAAATGCTAAGAATTTTTTTCTATAGGATAGCTGATAGTTCAGAAATGCACAAAATAATTTGCAAGGCAGATATAAATATTTCGCCATTAAATTTATACGACGAGAATGCCAACATTCTTATAAATACCAACCAGGAATTATTAGATTCCTGGTCAAATAAAATTCTTCACGCAAAACACTTCAACAATCTCAACCAAACATATGTTAACAAATTTTCGTCAAACAAATGGTTGAGCATTGGAGAGTTGAGCGCAGAAATAGAAGGCTTTATGCTTGCCATTCAAGATAGAGTTATTAATACTAAAAATTATAGGAAGCATATCATCAAAGATGCAAATCAAATTGATGATTTATGTAGAAAATCTTTGGCTTTTCCGGATACTATAGAACATATTATATCGGGATGTTCTGTATTAGCGCCGTCCGAGTATACATTTAGGCACAATCAAGTTTTAAAAATAATTCACCAAAGTTTGGTAATTAAACATAACTTGATTGACTGCCGTAATGTACCATATTATGAATATGAACCAAATTCATTTTTAGAAAATGAATTTTATAAAATTTATTATGATAAAACTATTCTAACAGACAGAACAATTAGTCATAATAGACCCGATATAGTTTTACATGACAAAATTAAAAAAATACCTTATATCATTGATGTCGCTATTCCAAATTCTTGTAATATTCAGAAAACTGTTTCTGAAAAAATCAGAAAATATACAGATTTAGGAAATGAGATTAAAAGAATTTGGCATTCTCAGACCATAAAAATATTACCATTTGTTATTTCGGCTACTGGCATTATACCTAGCTTTTTCATTCAAAATTTAGGCGTATTAGATTTGTCAAAAAATTTGTATATAAAAATGCAAAAGTCGGTCATTTTAAATACATGTAGGATTACGAAAGATTTTTTAAATATTTATATTGAGGGATCAGTAGGATTTATCGGACCAGTTAGGATTTCATCAGAGCCGAACCCTCTGATATGAAAATATCTGGAGTCGGTGAAATATTTTCCCATTATGTTTCTGGTGGATTGACGTATTGTTCTTGTATTGTTTTGTATTTATCATAATTATATAGTGCACTTAAATTGCGTGAATTTACTAGATAATCATTTGTGGAAAAGTGTGTGGAAGGGTTTAGTCTTTCATTTGGGAAAGATTTAACCCGGAAATAAAATCTGGAACACCGTAAAATAATCAAAATAACCAAACAAATAATACTTCCTCCCGTACACACGAGCATTTGTATATATATAATTGTAATAATAATAATTGTATTAAGCTTCATATACTTTCATTATATTTATGTATCTATTGTATATATTGTACCAAAGAAAAAAATTTCAATAAAAAATATAAAAAATATCTCGAGTAGATTATCTAAAAAATTCCTGGCAAGACTATGATTAATTAAAAAAATATTATGGAAAGAGAGCGCGTATGCTATTTATTCGTGCAACAGAGAAGGATAGCGATACATTAGTAAATACTGGCATAAAATAAATAGCATTCGTGCTTTCTTTCAATTAATATTTTTTATTTAATCATAGTCTTGCCAGAAAGTTTTTAGACAACCCACTGGCAATGATATTAATACTGGACGCGGGGTAGAAATCTCAATGTGGGAAGCCAAATACAAGACAATTGTACCAGTCTCTATATCTAGTACTTTAGTACTAAACTGCTACGCGTCGAGTAAGGTCGTGTCTTACCAGCACTTACGAGCACTTACCAGCACTTATCAGTACCTAAGTAAGTTGTATTGCAATGCGCCAAAATGCCCTCCCGTGTGTCTCGTTTTACCCGCCTTTAGGCCTAAGCTACACGAGCGGTTCTACCGCCACGGGAAACCGCCCAATCCTTTAAGCGCACGACCAAACAACAACTCTCTCTCGCACGAAATGGTGCAACCGCGGGAAACCGTCTGTGTAGTTTGAAGTAGCGGTTTACCGCGGCGGGAGAATCTCTCGTGTAGTTTGCGCCATACAACGCTCATAGTAAATTGTGTCTGCCGCGGGAAGCCGCGGCGGGAGAACTGCGGCGGGAGAACCGCTCGTGTAGCTTAGACCTTACCCTTCCCTGCGCATAGTGTAACCGAGTGAGAGTTGGTATCATGTTATCTCAGTCACACCCGTGATGTGAAATCAGTATTCGGCGAAGAAATTAATAAGCCGCCCGACCATACATCTATGACATTCATACACACGACTTCTTAATCACACAGGAATAAACTTTTGAATTTATAAATTATACTGAAAACCGCTGAAAACAAAAGAGTGTTATTTTCTTTCCACATCATAGTGAGTATGTGAGACTATTGCGAGTCTTTTTTATAATATATAACGTCATTGCCCACTGGAGATATATTTTCTAATATATTAAATTTGATATAAAATATTTTTCATCCATTAAACAGATGGGTGAAGTGCGGATCCTCTACTATTATATCAGGCTTCACCATATTATTTTGATACTTACCGATACATTTTTTGTTTTTCCTTATTTTTTTTACATTATCTCCACACAGGAGGCCCTGAGGAAAATAATTTCCCTCAGGGCCTATGTCATCTTGGGTTATGCTGTGTGGAGGATCTTTTTAGGAAAGGAAAGAGAGGAAGTTCTGGGAAGGAAAGGGGTATTAGGGGTGGATAGGAATCTAGAGGTCAGTGTGTCCAGGAGTGAAGTATAAAACCATCCTTATTGAGGTGCAAGGCGATGTTCCGATGACATATGCCCTGAGGAAATTATAACAATAAAATAAAATAAAATTAAAATATACAACAATACCTAAATAAAAGTGACAGCTGCATTTTGCTCTGCTCCCGAAATAAACCATAATTTTTCTGTTTTAGTGAACAAATGTTTCAGTGCCCTTATAAAACAAATAAGAATTATTATTTTATTCTTAGACAGTGTTTCTTTCCCACTTGTGAATAAGTGATTAACAGTTTTATAAAAGAAAACAATAACAGAAATTCGCAAGTGAATCCAAGTGTCAAGTAAAGAGTAACATAGGCAGTGTTTGACCTAACAAACTAAATCCAGTCCTTCAAAATGTCAACTACAGATAAAAATCTGAGAAGTAAAGGACAAATAACCGGGACTAGTGTTACATCTGAGCCCCAGGGAATAAACATTGATGTCCTGTTAGAAAAAATAGAAACGAGGATGGAAAAAAAAATTAGAAACCTTTAAAACAGCGATAATAAAAAAAATGATGATGAAAATAAAGAGAGTAGAAGTACAAGAGATTTCATCAGTCATCAATATGATGACATCCACCTTAAGATGGAGACTATAATCAAACTAGTTTCGGAAGTAGAAGACATGAGAAAGGAATTAACAGAAAAAGATGGCATAATAAAGAGCCTTGAAAATTTTAATGAACTCCAAATACAGCTTAACCACCTAAATATAGACTTCGATGTTATTATTCTTACAGAATGTTGGTTGACAAATATTTACACCCCAAAATTTATAACTCATTACTCAACCTTCAATTCGTCAAATAATGATAGTCAGAACGATGGAGTTGTGGTATACATAAAAAATGTTCTAAATTCCATTGTAACTGAAGTAAACATTATTGACGCGAACTGTATGCAAATAACGTTTAATAATGACACATGCATTCTAGCGATATACCGCTCTCCATCCATCCGAAACATCACACCATTTATTAATAGTCTTAACAGCATACTCTGTAACCATTCCTATATTAAAAATTTAATAATTATGGGAGATTTAAATATCAACATACTCCCAAATAATCCACACCACCAATGTCACGACTACCTGAACATGTTAGAGTTCCATGGATTAATCAGTATCATCAATACACCAACAAGAATAGCTAATGAATCTACATCATGCATTGATCACATAATGGTTAAAACTATTAAAAAAAATAAAAGCATCGTGTACAAATCAACAATCACAGACCATTACACAACAATATTCACATTGCAATCCGACACCACAAAAAACAGAAGAGATCAGTCAATCGTATACAATAATATAAATTTTGATAATTTAAAAAAACACAATTAAAAATAAGTCTTGGCAAGAACTTTTCCAAATAAAAAACACAGATGACGCATGGGGATATTTTGTTGACTTTTTGAAACATGAATTAACTAATAATACCACAAATTTGACAAAAAAAATTCCAAACAAAATTAAACCCTTGAAATCTTGAATAAGCTATTCAATCATCAACTGCATTCGTAGAAGAAACACACTACACAAAAAAGTGAAAGAAAATCCTTACGATATTATATCACTAAACATCTACAAAAGATATAGAAATACTTGCGGCGAGGTCATTAGAAAGGCAAAAGAAATCTATTATCGAGACAAAATCAAAGAAAGTAACGATCCCAAAAAAATGTGGCAATTTCTAAGAGAAGCCACAAATACACAAAATACCAAATACAAACAGGACATAAGTAAACTTTGTATTGATGGAAAAATTTTTGATACCTCAAAAAACCCAAAGCTCATTGCCGATTACATCAATAATTTTTTTACAAACATTGGTTCAAATCTTGCTTCTCGTCTACCAAATTGTGAGAATGTTCAACCTACTGAAGCAGAACTTCAATTTTACAAAAGAAGGTTTAATTTTCAAACTGTGTCGGCAGAAGAGATCCTTAACATTATTAACTCCCTAAAAAACACTTCTTCTGCCGGGGTTGATGGAATAACTACCAAGATTTTGAAAACACTATCTATGGAAATTGCATTGCCCCTTGAATATCTAATAAACCTTAGCATCAATCAGGGACACTTCCCCTTAAACCTGAAACAGTTATTCCCATACATAAAACAGGTAACAAGACAGACATAAACAATTACAGACCAATAACTCTACTGACCAGTCTATCTAAAGTATTTGAAAAAATTGTCAATACTCAGTTGGTTAAATTTCTTGTTAGCCATAAACTATTATCAGAAAACCAATACGGGTTTCAAGAAAACAAGAGTACCGCAGACGCTATTGCCGCCGTAACTGATTTCATTGTCAAAAACCTCGATAAAAGCAAAAAATGTATTTCAATCTTTCTAGACCTCTCCAAAGCCTTTGATACAATATCACACAGTAAATTAACAAACAAACTTACAAAAATCGGTATTACAGGTAACGAATTTAACTTTTTAAAAGCTACCTTAACAATCGCAAGCAACAAGTTCAAGTAAATAAAACACTTAGCGATCAGTTCTCCTCTAACTATGGGATTCCTCAGGGTAGCATATTAGGACCATCTTTGTTCCTTTTGTACATTAACGAATTATGCAACATTAATATTCAGGGGAAAATTGTTAGTTTTGCCGATGACACTGTCATACTTTTTGAAGCTGACACTTGGCAAGCTGTCTACGAAAAAGCTGAAATGTATATAAGCATTATAAAAATGTGGTTAGATACGAATACACTCACACTGAACACCGAGAAAACTAAAAACGTCACATCAAGCATAAGTATTACAGGACAACCTCACGATGATGCCTCTATTAGAATACACACATGTTTAAATTCCAATGAATATTGCCAGTGTCCTTACATTGAGCGCACTACACAGATGAAATACCTCGGCCTCACCATTGATCCATATCTCAAATGGAATCTTCACTCTCAAATAGTTGCAAACAAAATAAGAAAAACAATGCATTTTTTCAGAACAATACGAAACTTTCTCGACTTACAACACTTGAAAATGATTTATTTTGCAGTCTGTCAATCTATTATTGAGTATGGCATCATAGCATGGGGGAGGTGGCACTGCATCTGCACTAGACCCAATCATTAAGGCACAGAAAACTATTATAAAAATAATCCTTAGACTAACTCTAATTACAGACTCGAATTTTATCTTTAATATATATATATATTTTTTTGTTTTATTTATTTTTATTTTATTTTATTTTTTATTAACCAATACATATAGTATACAATTAAACAAAATATATATAATATACAATCTGTGTGTTTGAATGTGTTTGGCGTTCGGCAGATATACGCAAAAATCCTCAATCATCTGTACACAAATATACATAAATACTATGAAAAAAGATTAAATACACGCCATACACGAAACAATAACAGAGACTTACTTCAAATTCCCATAACGCATACTACTTTTGGTCAACGAAGCGTCAGATACCTTGCATCAAGACTTTATAACATTCTTCCATATAGAGTAAAAAAATGAGATTCACAAAAAAATTTCAAAAATAACATAAAGATTTGGATAAAAAATAATGATAGAGCCTTTACCGGCGCGCTCACCCAAATTCGTAACTAAACCATTGTTTATTGTTAATTTCATTCAAAATGAATTGTTAATGCAACCAATCTATTGTATGATTATATTCTAAAATAAGTGAGGTATGTTAATAAGAAATATAAATTGACTTAAAAATTACTGCCTCAACACAGGCTAGCCTAGTGAGGTGGATTACGTAAAAGCATAATTTATAACTATTTTTTATTCTTCAAGTAGGTACCTTCTGTTCATATTTATATTTATCTTCTGTTGCTAATCGTTTGTACTTACATAAACCATTGTAAATATAAACACTGAATATGTACGTTTCTTTTTTTTGTTATAAATCTTGCAAATTTTGTTGAATAAAGATATATATTATTATTATTATTATTAATTAATTCCCCTCAGGGAGTATGTCATATTTGGGGATGCTGTGTGAAGGATCTTTTTAGGAAAGGAAAGAGAGGAAGTTCTTGGAAGGAAATTGGTATTAGGGACGGGTAGGAATCTGGAGGTCAGTGTGTCCAGGAGTGACGGACGTTTGAAACCATTCCTCTTACTGCGGTGCAAGGTAATGATCCGGGAGAGTACGGCTAGATAAGTCAAAGGGACTTCCTCAACCACACTCTTCCGATCCGGCCTGCCATGCAACTTGTGTTTAGACACATCCGCTGCCAAGACCCGGACAAACTTTACCCTATGAACCCGGGCACCCTTGCTAAGTCACCAAACGTAGCGAACCACTTGTGGTGACCTATGGCAGAGGTGTTGGTTATCCAATAAATGGTTCCCGGGGCAGCGGTACACATACCCGTCTCTGAAATTGTCTGTTGCGTACACGAATAAATCAGAAGGTTTTCAGAAGTATCTGGAATTTTAAGCATGCCACATACAGCTTTCAATGTGGATTTACGACATGGATTTACCAAATTTATCCCCTGCTAACTCCTACAGCTACTACGTCTCCTTCACGATCCATCCTTCTGCCCCTCCCATGCGACCTTTCCCCTTCCACAACACAATTTGGAACAATGGAACTGAAAAATTATGACCAGAGTAGACATTGATTTCATTGACCGGATTCCTTTTCTGGCTAACCACAACATTCCGCTGATAAAAAAATTAAAAATCAGAATGGACATTTTTCCATAATAACGTCATCCATATAATTGTTTACTCAACATGTACACATTTCCAACTAACAAATAAATAATTTAGCCCCCCAAAAAGCAATAACAATGTTTTTTTTTAACGTTATCTTGATTTATTTATTTTTTTTATTACATAAATTGGGGATTTTTTGACCACCATGCTAGGCACATCCCCGTGTTGTTATGGTAGATTTTCTATACAGTATATTAACATATGCAATATAAAGAATGTGCCAGAATATTTAAGAATATATACACATAAAATGATATAATATTAAAGGATATTAAATAATACAAAATAATATAAATGCACTAAAATTACTATAGCTATAGAGTAATATTAAGGAGTTGGGAAGAATATAGTAGAATATAAAATAATATGAAGAGTATAAAACATAGAAATCATATAATGAAATAATACAAAAGTAAGTTATTATAAAATATATAAAATCAAAGTAAATATATAAAATCAAAGTATATATATAAATAACTTATATCATTGATGTCGCTATTCCAAATTCTTGTAATATTCAGAAAACTGTTTCTGAAATAATAAGAAAATATACAGATTTAAGAAATGAAATTAAAAGAATTTGGCCTTCTCAGACTATAAAAATATTACCATTTGTTATTTCGGCTACTGGCATTATACCTAGCTCTCTCATTCAAAATTTAGGCATATTAGATTTGTCAAAAAATTTGTACATAAAAATGCAAAAGTCGGTCATTTTAAATACATGTAGGATTACGAAAGATTTTTTAAATATTTATATTGAGGGATCAGTAGGATTTATCGGACCAGTTAGGATTTCATCAGAGCCGAACCCTCTGATATGAAAATATCTGGAGTCGGTGAAATATTTTCCCATTATGTTTCTGGTGGATTGACGTATTGTTCTTGTATTGTTTTATTCTTATATAGTGCACTTACATTGCGTGAATTTACTAGATAATCATTTGTGGAAAAGTGTGTGGAAGGGTTTAGTCTTTCATTTGGGAAAGATTCAACCCGGACATAAAATCTGGAGCACCGTAAAATAATACTATACGGTAGGCAAATGAGAAAGGATTTTTATTGTGTTGAAAATCTAAATGTGCGTGGTTATATTGGTAGGAACATTATTTTACATCAATTTTTGAACAAATAAATGTTAGATTTTATGTTTCAAGTCCGGGTAATTAACTGTATAGGTGTACAGTAAGTATGTAATAGTACAGTTCATGTTTCAGTCCGGCGGACAGTAAATTATTATTGTTACCGTGGTTTACTTAGCTTATAATACCCACTACCTACATGTCATATTCAGATCTGTTCAACCAAAGATATTTAAAATACAATATTTTTGGGTTCAACAATGTTCAACTATTGCCCAATATTAATTTGTTTGCACTTGTTAAGTTTAGTTCAGCGATCGGCAATTGGTGACTCGAGGTCCACATGTGGCCTGCGAACGGATTCCAGAGGGAGAGTCTCTGAGCGTACGATTATTCCTTCCCACCGTACTCTGCGCACCATCGGTCACAATCATTTTTTTTTCATATCTAGTTCTTATAAAGAAAACATAAGAAAGAGCAGCGCCCGAATGAGATTCAATAACTACATACAATGCTACTGACTGGTTGGTCGTGATATTTCAAAACCATAGAGATGAAACACGTAATGACCATTTAAAAAAAAAAATCTTTTTTTCCATGCGTGCTGTATATATAAATAACCTCAAAATATTGTAAGTGGAAAATGTAGTGTAGCTACCACGCCACTAACCGGTCGTCGTGATATTTCAAAATAGGTATTTTTTTTGCCTGTGTTTTCTGTTTTTTTTATTCAAATTTTTTTTGTAAAGAGGGAAAGTTGGGTGGGGGGGGGTAGGGTTGAAGAAAAATATACTTTAGATAAGGTTGGGACCTGTGGTACGCGCACCCATTGGTGTACCTACGCGTTGCAAAAATTGGGGATACGCAATTTCGTGGCACGCATATATTTATTTATTTATTTATTTACGCCCTAGTGGGCTTTTACAACAGAAATTAAAAACATAAAAAAATTAAACATCATATAGAATTAAAAACAGAAATTACAAACATAAAAAAATTAAACATCATATAGAATCACTTGTTAAAAATGCTCGAAGTCGTGTCACACTGGCTTAAAAAGTTTGATAACCGCTGCACTAAACAATGACGACGGGCAGTTACAAGCGCACTGGCTGAGAAGGCTCGCACGCGAACGAGTGACGGTCTATGGTCGCTTGGCTCTCTCATTCAGCAAAATTAATTTCCAAGCGCTGGTTTTGTGAATTCGTCGTTCTAAACTAAATTTAGCCATCTCGGTATGTCAGTCGTAGGTTTCCGTTTATCATCACATCACAAACCACAAATTCTTTTTGAGGAACCAAGTTTTGACGCATCGAGTGTTTCCCGGTGATGAAGTAACCCGTTCTCATCCGTGATTTCGATCAAACAAATTATTAAGGAATTTCAATGAAAAACATTACAGATTATAATAAATGTACCCACACAACCGTATGCGTATTTATTCAATGTCTTTTCTGAAAATATAGCTTTTTAGAAAATATAGTACAAGGTTATTAGTTATTAGTACAATGAATAAATCGAAAAAAAAAGTTAGGCCTTTACAAAAGTCATATGCCTACCTTCAAAGCCGACTAGTGTACAGGCCTGAGCGACTGTTAAAAATCAGTTTTAAAACTGCATAGATTTAGATAAATTTTATTATTACTTTGCATAATTTATTTTTCTTATTATTTGTCTAATTTCTTTTACGTTATTTCAAAATATCGAATGGTTTGCATTGCACTACCCCTGTGTACATTCTGGAATTAACTAATATTATTCTTATTATTAAACAACACACAATTAACAACGAGTATCAACAACAATCACCCCCATTTCAAAACTTTCGTAACCCGGTGGCCTTGACTTGATCTGATACGTGTCACTTCAAAATCCGTCGCGCGCTAAGGGCTGTACTGTAGTTGGCCTTGCTTTCATGTATATCCTTGGATGCCATCGCGAAAGAGATTGACAGCTATGTGACAAAATTATCATCCTACGAATGTTGTGGTCCCAGAAATATTGGACGTGACGTCATCGACGATCATCTTCTTCGATCTCACAAGTCTTGCATGAAAACTAAAAACACAGAAGGTACTGTAACGCTGGCGTCACGTCAGGTCTCTCTCTGGTACTAATATAAGTGATAGAATACGCCTTGATTGGCCATAATTTGTCTGAACACAATTTTACAAAACAAGAGCGTTTACAAAATCGCAACTAGTCACTTCTAGTTAGATTCTCGGATTAATCGCACTCTTAGATGAATTCATAGAGTGTATAATGGCATTGGTCGCGAAGGAATAAAACCCCAAAGTTTCGTTGTTCAAATAACACTGGGTGCGAACGGGTTAAAAAAACCAACCAGCAATATATCAGCTTACACATCATTTAGATAGCGTGATCTGTTTAACATACTAAGTACTGTCATAACTTCATTATTGACAAAGGCAATATGAAGACAAAAACACCTGTCTATTTGTTCAATTTACAAAATGTTACATCAATTTTGTGTTTTTGTATATTGATACTATCTGTTTGTGGCAATTCCGAACTCTCACAAGAGAAAAGATCCGTAAAACGTGATGTACACGAAAATGGAACATGTGAAAGGGATTTCCTCTGGAGTCCAGACAATGAAAGATGTTATAAAATTAAACTCCCCGAAAGAAGCTATCAAAAATACGAGAGATGTACGGGAAATGAAGTGCCTATTGATTTTTACAAAGATAAATATAAGAATATCAATCTTTCCTTGGGCACCAGGTTTTGGACTGACTACAAGCGAGCTTATGCCCATGGACCCTTTATAAACTGGCGCGTTGGAGATGAGAATATGGGACAACCAGAATTTTCCCTTAATCTGTCGAACTTTTCAAATGATCCTGACGATAAAATGTGCGCAACTGTAGATATTGAAACTCTCGTACTGATGCCAACGAATTGTCATTTGAAGTTCCCACGATTGTGCGTTTTGAAGCCTGGTGAAGACCCATTGCAAGTGCTTCCCGAGCTGACCGTTAATTTTGTTAAAACCATGTGTTAGGGTACCCCGATGTCGGCTTCTAAACCAACATCAGCACACCAACACGTCCCTGGCTAGCTCTCAGCGGGACTATGGTACTCTCTATTCAGGGGGGTGGGCAGCTCAAGGCTAGGGAACTTCTCTCCATCCTTCGGTGACCCACGGGATCCTCACTGGTCAACAATCCTCCCGCCGTAGCAGAATAATAACAATGTTAAATCATTTAGACATGTATTGTAAACTCAAACACATACATAGGTTTTTACAGTACAATTCAATTACAAGAAATGCAAATTACACAAACCTAGCTAAAGTGTTTAACTCTCCCTGACTGTCTCTCAAAACGAAACTCTCCGAGTCGTGATTTCCGCGGGGGCCCTACATTTCACTGAATTACGGACACATTTAAGGAGGAAATCAAGATACAGCTTACATGTAGGTTGGCAGGAACCTGGTCTCATGTGGCAGCTTCATCAGGCACTTTCATAGTCTAAATAGACCGAACTATGGTGCGGCAAAGGGCCAATTATACTCAAAGGTATTTCAATAATACATCGCGGCCCGTTGAATTGGGTCCGCCGGCTACAGTGAGCCGCTAGCGTGCGTTCTCCAAGGCGCTCGGATTTCGTCTGTGTGGCGAGCGCAGCGGACCGCGGAGTCGCCGGGCAAGCGGGGAGGTAAACAGGATACGGGGCGGGGAGAGGCGGCGGCGGAACTGTGGGCTAGCTGCTCGCGTTCTCGAAACTACTCGCTTCAAGGGCGTATCGTAACACTTCCCCCCGCGCTTGGAAAAAAAGCGACGTGGCAATGGAGCTGTAGGATAAAAAAATCCTCTTAAACTTCCATCGGGGTTTTTGAGAGATTCGTTGCTTGAGAGATGCCTAGCTAGAACATGCAATTTATGTTATAGTTTAGGACACAATGTTTGTAGGGAATGGGTGAGGGGTACATACAATGTTTGGAAAAGAACAGTTTTGGTGAAAGTACATGGTGTGAAACAACATACAAGATTATGCAATTGAAAGATGACAATACATGGTTATGCAATTGAAAAATAACAATACATGGTTATGCAATTGAACAAAATAACAATACATGGTTATGCAATTGAAAAATAACAATACATGGTTATGCAATTGAAAAATAACAATACATGGTTATGCAATTGAAAAATAACAATTCATATTTGTACAATCGAAGAACAAAAAAACAACAAGAACAAAAATGCCTGTGTGATTCTAAGGTTTCATTGGTCTGGGAGCTAAGTTTGCGAAGCGTGGATTTGTTTGGTTTCGGAGAATTTCGAAGAGGAGGACGTGGTTTCACAGATTCTAAGGATTACATTATCACTGTAATCAGACCCCTTTGAGATAACACTCAAAAGTACACTTGGGCCTTAGAAAACACTTGGTTTTGTCGAAGACGACGAAGTTCACGAAGTGGGGACTGTGGTTGCTGTGCCGCGACTATGGTTACAGAGGTCATTGAAGAGGAGAATCCAGTGTCTGCAGACATGCCAGTACGAATCCTAAAGTGTTATTAAGGTAAACACGGATCGTATATAATGGTTATTGAAGCATAATGTAGCTCAACATAACTTGTATTGGTACGCATTCAGCGAATACTGGAGGTCAAGGTAATGATGGTTTACACATGACGATATATGCGTCACTGCATGACAGCGCAAGAGACGACATGGTTGGCATTGATAGCAAGAGTAAGAACAAACCTAGGAGCTAGCGTACCCAAAAGGTGGTTCAGAGTGTCATAATGTATAGTGGGACAACTCAACTTGCTGTGGCACGACAAAACAACATACACATGGGCGGTATGGTCTGTGCTTTCAGGAACAAATGCGTAGAAAAATGGCAGCAGGAGGGACCTAGTAACCACAGCGCGTGCTGTCAGGAAGTGGAGCTCAGCTTGGCTGTTGGTGATGACATCCGCCTGGGCTTCTTTTTAATCCGGGAGAAATTATTATTAGAGCAAAATTCTTGAAGTTTACCTGCCTAGGGACCAATGAAGAAAAGGTTTGGAGAGAAACAAAATGTGTCCAGATAATGAAATAAACGAAGTTTTAACCACCGACCCAGAGAGTGACGAAGAGAGAGTTTTCTAACTAAATTGTGATTACATGGACATTTTCCTTTACCAGGATGACTTGGCGTTTGCCGAGTGACAATATGTCTTGGTTAAAAAAACAACCGGCCTTCCATGGCCTATGTTAACATAAAGGTGGTAACATTTTTGTAGAATTTCAACGAACAAGACAAAGAAGTCGTGAATGAGTCACGGTAAAAGCAGAGAAACCAATTCATGAATAAAGGTTGTCAAAAAGGAGACAGACGGTACGCCAAGTGCATATCGTACATATCCAACATTCATGAATGTGTTTCGTGAAATTGAGAAAAAGAACAAAAGGTGAGACATATGCAGAGAGTGAGGGAGAAAGCCTGCTGATAATTGGTTAATTTACCAATTCGCACTCCCAGTGAGGGCGAATTATGGTTAACAACAGATTTTCTTCTTCATAACATATACCTGAGAACATGATGGTGAGGAGAAAGGAAAGGAAAAGGAAAGGAGTTGAGTGACGAAACTTGCTAGAGACTGGACTAATTTCCACTTCAAACTCCATGTGAGAATGAAACATGATCAACCAGCAGATTTCCTGACTCTTTACAATTGTTAAAAGGATGAGGAGAAATTTGAATACACATTAACAAAGAGACTAATCTTTTGCGTGTATTGGGCAAAAGATTAGGGGTCATTTTAAAAAACTCCTGCGTGATTGTGAGAAAAGACAGACCCTTGCTCCAATTTCACAAACCTGGGGGTTTTCTTATCCGTTCCCCAGACAACGAGTTGGGTGGTTTTGTGCTCAATCGATTAACTCCCACAGCACTATGCCCCATAGTTAGCAGTGAAGCTACAAACTAGTCCTTTTGGGATAGTAGATATTCCTGGGCTTCTTTCTTTTTTGCAAAGAAGTAAAAAAAACAGGAGGTCCACGGGCATTGGCGTTGAATGACAACAAAGGGTTGTGGACTACATTTCGTAGATCGCACACAAAAGGTTTGATATTATTTCGTTCGCACGACTCATGGTAAGTGTTTTAACGTCTCCACGTATAGTGTACAAAAACATGTAAGTACATACAAGATAAAACTCAATTATAGACAGAAGTCAAGAGTTTATACAATGCCTCTTAAAGAAGATGGCAAGGCCGATATTATGTCGTTCGCACGAATCACGGTAAGTGTTTTAACGTCTCCACGTCTCGTGTACAAGGGTTGTACACAATTATACATACAAGCGGTACTCATGACAAATTAATGACACACGACCAAAATACAAGAGCGGTACTCATGACAAATTAATGACACACGACCAAAATACAAAAGCGGTACTCATGACAAATTAATGACACACGACCAAAATACAAAAGCGGTACTCATGACAAATTAATGACACACGACCAAAATACAAAAGCGGTACTCATGACAAATGAATGACACACGACCAAAATAGATTGTACAGAAAGGGTGGTACTCATGGCAAATGAATGACACACGACCAAAACAGATTGTACAACACGGTGCTCATGACAAATATGTCACACGACCAACTCAATAACATTTAGCTATGAGCAAAAGTGATTATGACGAACTTCTCGTATCGTGGCAGGTATTTTAAGGATCCCTCCTATAACGGTGGATGTTCTAAGGATCTCTCCTATGACGGTGGATGTTCTAAGGATCTCTCCTATGACGGTGGATGTTCTAAGGATCTCTCCTATAATGTAACAGGGTTACGTTTAAATACAACACAATAAACGTTAACGATGCTCGTTTTAACACATTTTATAAAGATTCGTTAGATTAACTAACTCCGTAGCCCAAAAGCGTACGACAGAGAAGATAGACAATTTGATGCTACTTCATGTGTTACAAAATACAAGGGTGATGGCAGAGTATAATTCTACTTACACCAAGTATTTAAAACAAAGACAGACCTATAATGGTTTTACATACTGTCTGTTGTGGCAACCTGCAGTGAGGAAGACCAAAGAAAAGGGACCAATTACGGTTTTACATATCCTTTGTGCAGTTACAAACATACCAGGTTATGTGCAATTTGGGTTGCAAATACTTGGTTAAATGAACACCTAAAAGTTGTGTATTCCAAAATCAGGATAACCATAAGGTTTTATTTAACCTGTCTCGTAGGGTTGAAACGTGTCATATAAGACATACGTAACGTACAAGCAAAAAACAAAATAACAATAAAGCAGTGGCTTTGTTGTAACAACCAAAGACCGGATGATTCGGTTTTACGTACTTTAGTTGAAACGAGCCAAATTGATTTATATACAGGGTTATAAAGACCAATCATTGGTTTTATAAATACAAGTTCCAAAATGGACGTGTCGATATCCAATTTGGGTACAAGAGCATGAATTTGGGTAGGACGCCATCAATTTTTAATTTAAGAGGAAAAAATTGAAAAAAACTTATATACACGAGGGGCGACTATGTAAGTAACCACTGTTTGATTTTCATGCTAGAGATACCTCGGAAGGTTTTACAACTCATGATGAACAAGATAAAAAGAAAAATTGTAAAAATAATTAACTGGTTCTGAGTCGGAATTTAACACTTTGGAATTTACAAAACCCGACTTCTAGAACGACACGCCGATGGGCAATTGTCAACTACTTTACATGAACAAAATAAACAGGTGAGAAAGTTCCTTTCCACACGACAAAAATGCAACAAAAAAATAGGAGAAAAATTACAAAATTACATGACAAGGCAGGGTATGACGTGGCATGAACATTGCGTAGTGTACGTGTTGAGACAATAAATGGGCTCGCGACTTCCCAAACATTGAAACTCGAAAAGTGTCTCCGTTCCAAAGTGATCAGTTTTAGAACAGGTGAAAAAAAAATAAAAGAAAAAAAATTGCCGTGAGGGAAAGAAAAAACAGTGCAAAAAAACAACATTTGAAAGTAACTTCAAGGAGAGTACGCATTAATTTACAAAATAATTTACAACTTGTTTCATTTACGAAACGATGGGCATGTGATTGACACATTACACGCCTGACGTAGTAAGACTCTGTAAGCTTACAAAAAAAATGTGGTACATACTGGATCATTTTACGTTTGCTGAGATAGTGGGGGCAGTTTTACTTGACTCCTCACTTCCAGACTTTACAATGTCCTTAATGTGGTAATTACCAATGTGCTTTCCAGATGAGTCAGACAAGGAGTACACTAGGTCTGATATTTTCCTTAGGACTTTGGCCTTCACGAAACGTGGTGCCAGCTTAGCAGAGAAATACATGGCTCCTTGGGAAAGTGTGTTGTTCTTTCTCCAAACTATGTCTCCTGTATTGAAGGTGACATGTTTTCTACGTAAGTTATATCTGTCCGCACTCTTTTGGTGAGCCAGGAGCAAAGCATCAGTGACTTCACTGTAAATGGCCGACAGTTCTTCCAAGCGATGGGCATAATCTGCGGTAGGGTTGCTTGTGGTGGCAGATGACGTAGGAAAGTTTGTGTCCCTATGTAGAGAACCATGGACGACTTGTTCCATACCGTGTTTTAAGAAGAAAGGTGTGTAACCAGTGGCCAGGTTAACAGTATTGTTCATAGCGGCCTGAATTTTATCTAGGTTTTTACACCAAGTGCGTTGATCTTTATCAACTAGAATAGCTAGAGCTGTGTTGATTGTTTGGTTGTAACGTTCGACAGTGTTATTTTGGGGAGTGTACAAGGTGTTATAATAAATGTCCTTGATTCCGTATTTGGCAAGAAATTCTTTGAATTCCTGGGCAATAAACTGTTTTCCGTTATCAACAATTACGGTTCTGGGTGTTCCGTAAGGTATAAAAATGTGTTTTTCCAGAAGTTTGATGATGGCGGACGCGTTGGCTCTTTTTAAAGGGAAGATCCAACAGAATTTGGTGAAAACATCCACTACACTAAGTATGTGCATGTGTCCGGCATAACTTCGAGGAAAAGGTCCGACGAGGTCCATTGACAATGACTGTAGGGGTCTGTCGGCACGTTTGGGGTTACCCATTAGGCCGGCAGGTGCTGCCGTGCTATGTTTATAAGCTTTACAAGTTTCACATTTAGAGATGTAATTGCGAATTTGTTTGAAAAGACCAGGCCAGTAATACTTCAAGGAAATCTTTTTATACGTCTTGAAAGTTCCTGGGTGTATAGAGTCGGGAGCACTATGATTGTCAATTATTATTTGTTCTCTTCCTTCGAGGGGAACGACAAGTTTCCAAGAGTAATCTTCGAGGATGGATAGTGGTGCCTTGCAATTACGGTATAGTTGTCCTTCTTTTATGATAAAATTAGGAAACTTTTGTTGATTATTTTTACAACCTTCGAAGATTTTCAAGTACCATTCATCTTTTGTGGATGGAGGGGGGGCAATTGTGTCAACATTTAATGAAGCCAATTCAATTCTTGAAAGAGCGTCAGGAACAATATTGTCCGCGCCTTTACGGTGTACAACATCAAAATTGAATTGAGACAAACGGGAGGCCCAACGAGCGAGTCTACCGGAGGGATTACTTAAAGAGATCAACCATTTCAAACTACTATGGTCTGTGACTACAGTAAATTTGCTACCGTCTATGTAACCGCGGAAATGGTGAACAGAATCCAATACAGCCAGTAACTCCTTTTCGGTAATTCCGTAGTTTTTCTCGTGTTTATTTAATGTACGGGAAAAATACGCTACAGGGTGTTCGCCATCTGGGAATTCTTGAGTTAGGACTCCACCGATTCCTACGTTGGAGGCATCCGTGTGGAGGGTAAAGGAGAGTGCAAAATCCGGGCAATTCAGAACGGGGGCTTTTTGAAGGGCATTTTTTAAAGTTGTAAACGCTTCTTCAGTTTCAGCAGACCATCGGAAGTTGCTGACACCTTTACGGGTGCCGGTAATTTTATTTAAGGGGGCTGCAATTGTGGAAAAGTCTTTGATGAATCTTCTGTAGTAACCTGCAAGTCCAAGGAAACCTTTGACTTCCTTCGCGTTTTTGGGCCGGGGAAAATTTGCCATGGCTTCCACCTTAGCGGGGTCTGTTCTTAGACCTTTTTCGTCGACAATGAATCCCAAATAACGTAAACGGGACTTACAGAATTCAGACTTCTTCAAGTTGATGGTTAAACCAGCGAACTTGAGTTGTTGAAAAACCTTTTCCAACATTAATATGTGTTTTTCAAAGGTGTCGCTGACGATGATGAGGTCGTCAAGGTAACAAAACAGGCTGTTATCGACTTCAGGACCGAAGAGTTTGTCCATCAGTCTTTGTAATTCGGCGGGGCTGTTCTTTAGACCAAAGGGTAATCTTTTAAAATGGAACATTCCCCTACCAGGTACAACGAAAGCAGTTTTTTCACACGATTCTGCGTCCAAAGGTATTTGCCAAAAAGCTTTGCTTAGGTCAACAGAGGAGATGAACTTGGCGTTGCGCAGTTGGTCTAAGGTCGCGTGGACGTAAGGTAAGGGGTATGCGTCAGCTTCCGTACAAGAATTTAAACGTCTACTGTCAAGACAGAAACGTGCGGAGCCATCTTTTTTAGAAACCAAAAGAGTTGGGTTGGTCCATGCACTTCTGCTGGGAACCACCACACCCATTTTTAACATTTCATCAAGTTCTTTTTCCAAAAGTTTAAGCTTTTGGGGGGCTAAGTTGTAATAACGTTGCTTTATGGGTGGGCCATTGGTTTTAATGTGGTGTTCTACCAAATTTGTCAAACCCAATCCACATTTTTCGAAAGATATTGATTCGAATTTATTGACCATTTCCTTTAGTTGGAGAGCTTGGTCCGTGCTTAAATTTTCGTGAGGTATTATTGTGCGGATCTCACTAATTTGAGCAGCAGTGGAGGTTTCGCCAAGAGTATTAAATACTTGGGGAGCAACGTTAAAAGCCTTCCAGAAGTCAACGCCAAGGATGAAATTCTGGGATATAGAGGGCACTATTAGAAAATTGATTGTAATTATTTTATTGTTACAATTAATTGGCAGTGCAAGGGTACCGATGACCGGCTGGGAAACATTATCCGCAGTCGTCAGGTGTGTTGTTTGTGGCGAAATTCTAAAATCACTGTTAACAAAAGGCAGGTGAGCATTGTTGCCAAGACAGCTGACAGATGCACCGCTATCAAGTAATCCGGAAAAGGGCACATTGTTAACAGAGAAAAGAGCATAGGGTCTCCCATCTTTAGCTTGTTTGCAACAAACCGAGGAAACATTTAAGGTCTGGTTAAAATACTTAATGTGTGATAACCAATCAGTCCATTCTTTAGACCTTGGTTCAGAATGGGTACCTGAGAGGTTATTATTTAGTTTTTTGGCCTCTTCATGTAGAAATTTGGTGGGGGCTTGGAGAAATCCACCTGAGGTTTGACATCGCTTGGGTTTTGTAACCTTTCTGCATTGTGCCTTGATCTCTTGAAAATGTTGCGCAGTTCGTCGCGTGGAGGAGAGCGGTCCCTAGAGTGGTGTCTCTTGGAGGTTCGGGGTTCCTTGGATTCCAGAAGTCTTGCTTGCTTGAAACAAGTAGCGGCCAGGTGGCCTACTTTTTTGCAAAAGGAGCACACTTTTTTGTTGTCGAATTCTGGCTTTAAACCAGACGAACGGCTTGGCACAACCACATTATTCGACACATTCTTTATGTTTTTCCTATCCTGGTACGATTCCAGGAGGAGGCAGACTTCGTTTAGCTGGGCCAGGGATGCAATTTTCTGTGAGGTGATGATGTTCTCGTATTTGCTTAAAAGGCCATCAGTTATGACTGGTAATAGTTCAGCTTCCGGAACAGGATGTGAAAGCTTGATGTTGATGGATTCAGCCCTTTCTATGAATGTAGCCACAGGTTCATCTACTAGTTGTTTAATAGATAGTAGAGATAGTTTGATCCGGTGCTGGGCCTCCTTTTTTCCAAAGCTAGAGATTAGGGCAGCTCTGAGTTTATTCCAATCTTTGCATTTAGTCTTTTGGATGCGGTGCCACGGAATTAATTCTGGGGAGATGAGTTCTATAAAGTTTCTCCGTAGAATCTCGAATGGGATATTTTTGATTGTAGCCGTTTCTTCAATACGGTCAATGAAATCCATTACATCGGAGACGCCATTATATTTGACTTTCCAAGAGGATAAATCGTAAGTTTTATCTTGTGTCAAGATGGGTGCGACGTCCTGTTTTATCATTACATGCGGCGTAGGTTCTTTGTCAAGATTATCCAAAACTTGCGTAGCCGAACATGAATTATTTTCGTTGGAGGGGGCGAGATTTATTCTCCTAATGTACTTTTTGTTGAATAAAAGTGCATATGCCTTCAATGTAGATTTAGATTTGCTTGATGGCGAGAGTCCTCTATCCCTTAAAGCAGCTTGTAAGTGGGCTTTGGATAAACTATGCACATTGGGAATGGTACCCAAGTTGGATGATGTAATAGTTTGCTTGTCCTCCATTGTGAGTTTCCTGGGTGGTGGGGAGAAGAAAAAAAATTGGCCAGGGGTTTCCTTTAGAAAGCGCAAAAATTAATTTTTTGTGAGGCACTTTTCACTTGGTGATCACTGTTGGCACTTCCAAATGTGTTTTGTATACATGACACCAGAATTCTTGTCAAAGAGGAGCAGACGAGAAAAAATTTTGCGTGGAAAGACCTTAGTGGTAAAGGTTTTTGTATTTCACTGACCACTTTTGAGAAAACTGTGAAATTCACAAGTATTTATTTATTTTAGAAAAATTTTGCGAGGATTGACCTTTAGAAAACAGGTTTTTTATTTTCACAAAACACTTTGCACTGAGAAAGGCACTAAAGTTCACAAAAGGCACATTTCTGGCAAATAAAGGACAAACTTCCGGATGAAAATGACTGAATATGGGGTTTATTGCATCCAACCATATTAAAATTATTTTATTTATTCATGGAATCAGTCATTGGCTTTATTATTATTCCACTTTTCACTTATGTAAGGGAAAAAACACAATTCACTTTCACTTATGCTGAAAAAAAAACAGTACCTATAATGTACAATGGGGAAAGAAAGTCATTATTTTGTCCATTTGGAGAAACATTAAATTGTACTAATTTGACAGACACAAGTGGGCCAATTGGTATATTGTGCAGAAATAATAAAAATACGTAAGTCCGAAATTTTCATTAAGGAATTCGCAAAATAACTGGGGTTCCAGAATCAATGATTTCCGTTGGTATCCCGGTTCAGTCATAAAAAACGGTTTGGATTTAAAACGCAGCCTAGCAACAGTCGGTTAGGATTCCGGCGGGAACAAGGCATTTGCGCGCAATCCGGAATATCGCGTGAAACAAAGGCCGTTGGATTTGGCGGGTATTGCTGTTGCTAACGCGCCCGCCGCTTGGTGACGCAATTCAGATTCGCGGTCAAAAGCTGGCGTTTCGGGTACTCAAAATGGCCGTTTCACATGCGATTTAATTTCATAATTACAATCAGATCTGTTATGGATCTGATTTACATATTGGTTTCTGTGGTTTTTTCACAGGATTCACTGTAGAATAACAAGGCATAATTAATGTTTTACAAAATAGTTGTTGTGCGGGAAGGATTTTGACAGAGGAAGGTCCCGCAAAGTGACCGAGATAGAGAAAAAAAAAATTCCAGGCTTCACGTTGATGCGCCAATTGTTAGGGTACCCCGATGTCGGCTTCTAAACCAACATCAGCACACCAACACGTCCCTGGCTAGCTCTCAGCGGGACTATGGTACTCTCTATTCAGGGGGGTGGGCAGCTCAAGGCTAGGGAACTTCTCTCCATCCTTCGGTGACCCACGGGATCCTCACTGGTCAACAATCCTCCCGCCGTAGCAGAATAATAACAATGTTAAATCATTTAGACATGTATTGTAAACTCAAACACATACATAGATTTTTACAGTACAATTCAATTACAAGAAATGCAAATTACACAAACCTAGCTAAAGTGTTTAACTCTCCCTGACTGTCTCTCAAAACGAAACTCTCCGAGTCGTGATTTCCGCGGGGGCCCTACATTTCACTGAATTACGGACACATTTAAGGAGGAAATCAAGATACAGCTTACATGTAGGTTGGCAGGAACCTGGTCTCATGTGGCAGCTTCATCAGGCACTTTCATAGTCTAAATAGACCGAACTATGGTGCGGCAAAGGGCCAATTATACTCAAAGGTATTTCAATAATACATCGCGGCCCGTTGAATTGGGTCCGCCGGCTACAGTGAGCCGCTAGCGTGCGTTCTCCAAGGCGCTCGGATTTCGTCTGTGTGGCGAGCGCAGCGGACCGCGGAGTCGCCGGGCAAGCGGGGAGGTAAACAGGATACGGGGCGGGGAGAGGCGGCGGCGGAACTGTGGGCTAGCTGCTCGCGTTCTCGAAACTACTCGCTTCAAGGGCGTATCGTAACACATGTAAGTTAAACGATTTTGTATTACGTACTTTTTTATTCCCGTGGTGGAAATACCTAATCATGAAATACTTTTGAACTAAAAGTATTGCTGTGCCACATAGCCTTGTTCTGGATAAATACGAAATGTACTTAAATCTATAAATGTGTAAGAATATATTGTCTAATAAAAAGCAACCCCCACACAGCCAATCTCACAGTGAACTGCGCTGAAAACCAATCGGTCTTTACTTTTCTGCACGGGCGGCGCGTGGCGCGGTGCTGAACATTTTAATTATACCCCTTGATAACTAAACAAACCAAAATATATTATTTTCGCTCATTTAGAACAAGAAATAAATACGTAAAATTATTTGCAGATATGATGATGACGTAATGATTTTCAATACGAATCTGAACGTATCAATAGAGTCAGATGTAATCTGTTTTACGGACGCTGTACTTCCGGGCATGGTTAAAATTTTGAGGAGAACTTCTGATTCAGAATTTGAGATTAAAGCAACGTATAATGGATATTACTGGTGTGTTTCTGTAAATACTGGAAAATACCTTTCAAATGAATCGGAACGGATTTTATTCATAAAGAATAAAGAATACTACGAACCTCTTTTTGTTATTATGGTAAAACAAAAAGAATTTTTCAAGAGAGTTGGCATAGAATTTGAGAAAAACACCACTTTATACAAGTATTACTGCCCCGATGACTGCAAGGACAAATCTGAAGAATCCAATGAATTTCCTGAAGATGAATGTCGTGAAGCGGCAAATGATTTTCAAATAACTCATTTTTACAGCGACAATATAATTTTTATCGGAGTCAAAAATGACTTCCTACATAAAGACCACTGTAATCTTAATATTCTTTTCTCCAGACCAATATTATTTTGTGAACCAAATGGAACCATCCCACGACTTAATACAGGTGAGACGATACCACATACTTTTTTTGTTTGATGTGTTTGCAATGATATTGTAGATTGTTTAGGTATGTGGCCGAGTGATATCGTATTGCCGAGTTTCTTTATTGTTGTATTTATTACTTGCTAGAGCAACCCCGATGAGTTACAGAACTCATTTTAGGACAGGAGGAAAATTCATGGGTGGGAGGAAGTGGGTGGTAGGAGTTACAGTTTTACTTGGAATTTGGATATTAAAAAATATAAGTTTCACTTACAACATAGACGAAAAATAAAAGATAGGTTGAGTGAGCAAACAACAATGGAAAATAATTACAAAAATCAAAAAAGGTTATAAAATGTGGATGATTACAACTAAATGGAAAAGAAAAGAAGAGAAAAGGAAACAAGACAATTGAAACATGACAAGAAAAATTACATAGTTTCAAGCATTACTCTGCATTTTTTTATTTTGCTGGATTCCCTTGTAGGTACATATCTGGAAGCGAATTATATAGTGTATAGGCAACATAGTTCAGAGATTTTATCCCATATTTTGTAGTGTGTGTTTGAGGTATGCGGATTTTATTGCTATTTCGAGTATTGTGAGTGTGGATGTCTTGATTGTAAAGTGGCTTGATGTTAGTGTGAGTTGATTGTTGAGTAATTTGTAGGATGGTGCTTGTGATTTCATGTTTAGGAAGGACTGTGATTGGAAGAATACCGGAAACTGAATAGATGTCTCTGACATGGGTGTCCCATGGAAGTCCAAAAACATTTCTGAGAGCTCGGTTTTGAACTACCTGCAGATCAGCTATCAATTTCTTTGAGGGAAATCCCCAGATACAGCAGAGATAAGAAAGGTGTGAATGTACTATGGCGTAGTACACTGATGTTAGTAAAGGAATGGATAATAATCCTTGGAGTCTATATACTACATCAGTTATGGGGGTAATTTTCTCCTTTACATGATTTATGTGAAGATCCCACAAGAGTTGGGAATCTACGATCAGGCCCAAATATTTTGTGCTCATTTTCTTTTCGAGGCAGTTATCACCAACTTTGATATTGAGGCTGAAATTTTTCTTGTTGCCAAAAAGTATATAATGATTTTTTTTTCGTTAAGAGCTAGTTTGTTTATTCTTAACAAGCTTGTGAGTTTAGAAACATCAGCATTCATTTCCGTTTCAAGCTCAGCTAGGTTCAGTTTATTGTAAAAATTTACTGTATCGTCCGCATAAAGTTGTAGAGTTCCTTTAATACTCCACTTTGTTATGTCATTCACATAGATTAAAAATAGCAACGGTCCAAGAATTGATCCCTGTGGCACTCCACATGTTATTTTACTCAACTCACTCGTTTCTCCTCCCAGTTCTACTGCCGAAAAGCGATTTGATAGGAAAGATCGGAAAAGTTCCAGAGGAGGACCAACAATACCCAAATGTTTCAGTTTTTCGATCAATACGCTGTGATCCACCGTATCAAACGCCTTCTTTAGATCAATAAATATTGCCGCCATAAAATCCCCATGATCAATATGTTTCTGTAGATTTAATATAAAATCGAAAGCTGCACATTTAGTCTTAGATCGTGGTCTGAAACCGTATTGTTTTGACATGAGAATTTTGTTGTGTTCGAGATATTTCAATAGTCTTTCTTTAATGATACATTCAAAAATTTTAGAGATAGCTGGAAGTATAGAGATTGGACGATAATTTTGGACATTTTTTTGCATTCGTCTTTATGAATAGGAAAGATAACTTTTGATACAGAGAGATTTATTAAGAATACAAGATCATCCACCAGTTCCTCTTTGCGATTTTTGAGAAGGAGAGAGGTTATCCCATCGGAACCAGCTGCCGCTTTGGACGTAAGGTTAGATATGACACGTAGGATTTCATTTTTATTTGTCCTGATCATGTTAAAATATTGTTTTGCTTTAAGTTCCGTGTAGATCGTGTTTAAATCAGTTTTTAAAGTTTGTATTACTGATGTTAAACTTTCCCCATCTGAGAGAAAAATGTGTTAAAGGCAGTTGCAATCTCCTTTGGTCCCTTTACTTCTTCGTCATTTATGACTAGAGATTTACAAGTTATTTTTGGGTTTCGCGAGCTATTTGTGAGAATAGAATTGATTGTTTTCCAGGTTCGTTGTGGCTTATTCATGTTTTCGTTAAGCAATTTGCAAGTTGGCATCGCCTTTGGGTCCCACCCGGGCGTCGCATGTTCGATTCCTCGGCTGGAAAAGTCCATCAAAGTACACCACAACGCACAGTTAGTAATTTGAGGTATTTAGCTCGACTTGATTATTTTAGTATGTTTTTGAGACAATATAAATTAACATTATATGGAAAAATTTTATACTCGTTTTTATACTTACAGTAATCTTTATATATAAACATTTAGGTTTCGTATGTTTGCGTTCGCAAATCTCGGAAAGAAATCGATAGATTGACTCAAAAATTTTTCAGAACATTGTATTTTCGCAGAAGAGTGTTTCTATAAATAATGATAAGCGCTGGCGTTATGAAATTTGTAAATGTCGATCTGTATATCAAAAATCGCTTTGGTGCTGAAAAAATTAAAAGTTGTTAAAGTTAACCCTGAATATATCACAAAACTAAGGTTAATTAAATACATTAATGTCCATTAAATACATAAAACGTAAAATTTTGCCGGATACATTTTTAAAAGTCTCGTTGAATTCCAAACTTGAAAAAATACGGTTTGAAATATGGTTACTTCAATATTTTTTATCACACCAATACACAAGTTAAATAATTATAATAATCCCCTGGTTTTCTAGATTCCATCATAAAGATTCAGAAAAAACTGTAGTTATTTTTGGATTATCACGATGACGTGCAAACGTACGCCCGCGTAGAGATCCAAGCAATGTTGCCAACTCTCAAAAATATTTATCCCCAAACTAAACTCAAAAACCCCTAGAAATCGACAAATTACTTGAAAATACCCCTAAAAAATATTTTGTTTAAATAATGAATAATAATAAATAAACTAGAAGTTAAAAACCCGCTCCGCAGGTTTTTGCTGCTAGGCCCTGCGGACGGCTTTTAGTTCGGCTTCGCCCGGTTTGAGTGTTTGTGACCATTTTCTAAATCCGATAAGAACTGGTTCCTAAAATAGCCAGTTCCTCGGATCTACTGTGATCTAGTGACAGCTGGACACCGTCGGTGACTCACCGAGACAAAGTAACAGTGACAAAATTATATAAAATTTTTTAAAAATATATTGAATCACAAAACCCCAAAAATACCCCTAAACATATTAAACCCCTAAAAAACTCCCATCCCACTTACTTTCCCCCTAAATCTGAGGGGAAAACCCCTAAGTTGGCAATCCTGGATCCAAACTCGACTGACATAAAATTACTCGTCCGCCTTTCGAGGTAGTAAGTTTTTGCGGTGTTGTGACGTCGCAAGCCGCTAAAATGTTTTTTTTTCAATTTCTAAAAAGATAAGATATTTAGATACTCAAATAAATTTAAATTAAATCCAGAAAGAAACTTAGAGTTTTATAATAAAGTCGAGCTAGATACCTCAAATTTCTAACTGTGCAAAGCAAGCAACATTTTCCACTTACTGTGGCGGTGGTAGAAGATTTATAAATATTGTTGGGTTAATTCGTATCCCGGGAACATTTATCTTTCTTTAAATTAAAAAAAATAAATTTTATGCAACATAAACGTACCCAGGGTTTAACAGCGCGTATCCGAAGGACCAGCGAATCTTAAATATATTTGAAGAAAGAAGGTAAATGTAATTTTGCTGTCTGATGACTTTTTTTTTCAAATAAAAATATTTTTCAATCACACGCAGTCGGGTATAGTCTAGGCCGTCTAGGGGGTCACTTGATAAGCACTCCAACTCGTTCCAGCACCACGGTAACACACAAAACAGCGCGCGCATCATGTGATCCCGCCGCGACGTGAAAGTGTGGAATTACTGGCGACGTGTGATTGAATGATGAAAAATATATTTTTTTAAATTTATAATGAAAAAAAATCATCGGACAGCGAAAAGACATCTACTTTTTCTAATCCAAAAATCTATCTTTACTTCTAGAGTCACTGGTTAAAATCCTTCGGGAATTTTTTTTTTCACGAACATGCTGTGGAAGGTATTCAGCGACTTATTAAATGTTACGTTTTTTTAGGTGAGACGAAAATAATCACCAACGACTTTGACGAATGCCAACTGCTGAAATGTGAGGGAGATTTCTATGTTGGAGGCCATTGGAATATATCAAATTTCTCAAACAACAATTGTCCCGTAAGTAACAAATTAAACTATACCAAAAGCTTCGCAATATATATTATAAGATGTAGGAATTTTTACATTATATATATCTGTCTGGTTATTGTTTCGACGAGAATTCCAAATAGTGAATTAAGCTTGTTATTATAAGTATTGCAACAAATTTACTGTTGCAACAAAACGGTCACTTATACATATCTCGTCCTGGATACCATCTTAGGTGCCAAAAGTGTACTACATTTACCTACCAACTTTGTTTAAAACTCTTCACTTTCTCTCTAGAGAAAGCTCTTTATTCACTCACCCCCTTCCTCGCTTTATATAATTTCACAATCCACCACTGAATGATTAGATACTTAAAATTTCTGCAATATTTTTTATATTTTTTGTATTTAACTTTGGACCTGTCGAAGGAAGGGTCGTTCTGCATTAAGAATAACTAAAAAAAAATCTGGTGTAAATTTTCACGAACTTGTTTTTTATATATCCCAGAGTCCTGAAACCCAGATCAATGAAACTATCAATACCATAGAAGGTATTATTTTGGCTGGTCCTGTTAATGAGTCCAGCCTCACGATTGCAGTCAACAAAATCAATAAAGTCCTAAAACTTAAAGAAGTCAAAATACCGCCGATAATCCTGCAAGAACTGGATTTACTTCTCGAACAAGTACACTTGCTGAAGGATCAAGTTCAAATAACGGTCAAAAGGTCAAATTTGGATGTGATGGTGGCGGGAAGTACCAATGATGTTTCAATCATAGGAATCAAAGTAAATTCAAGTTCACCAGAATTTGAAAATTCATCGATGCATTTGCTGACTCCAGGTAAAAAAACAAATATGTTAAATATTTCCTGTATCTGAACTGATCTAGCTTGAATATTGAATCAGCGTTAACAAAATAATGTCAAATCATGTCTGTTACTTGCTTCTATAAAGTTCAATGTCAGTTTTTTAAATTTTACGAGGCCATGTAAGCGAGGTCGTTCCGAACAGCCGCAACTCAGTATTAGGGATTTCTATCTAATTTTTTTCTTGATTGCTTGATTTATGGCTCTTTGTTAACTGTTTTAATCATAAGAAATAAGAAAAATGATTCCACACATTGAAAAATGTTAGGAAAATACGTCAAAAGTTAAATGAGTGTCAACCTATACGATTTAGAAAAAAACCACAAGTACACTAACTGGAATTTATACTCAAATTGACTAGACTAGACGAAACGATAACTTTCTCGATTACATTAAAATATTAAAATCGCTTCAAAATATTATATCACCGCGGTATGTATTGTCCTGGAAAATCATTCGTGTATGAAAATCAAACCCATCGTTCCTTGAAATAATTGGTTTTTGTTTTTCCAGAAACAATTATTGATGAAAATGAAACAAATTTCATAATTGTCAACGTTTCGACAATAATGGAAGCTCAACCGATGGCACAATTAGCATTCGCCCATTTCAGAGATGACCGAGCTTTCCAGCAAACCAGGAGTAATGTTACACAGGTCAACAGCCGGGTTGTGAGTGTTTCCATTAATAATGTTTCATCGTTGGACAAAGGTCAATATATTGATATATATTTTCGATCTTTCAACAGCCAGAGAAACGACCAGAAGAAGGAATGCGCTTATTGGGACTCCAACATAGGAAGCACCGGAGAATGGTCCACCACGGGATGCGAGTTAATATCTAAACGGCTAGGAGCATTGGATATCTGCAGATGCTATCATCTTACACATTTTGCCCAAATACTGACAACAAGTGACGTGCCGAGCATTTCAGAATGGCACTACATTGCGTTAACAATCATATCTACGTTGGGTTGCAGTCTTTCCATTATTGGTCTCGTGATAATTGCTCTTACTGCTATCATATTCCGAAGGTGGAGTAGAGACTTTGTTCATCGAATATGGATTAATTTATCTGCTGCAGTTGGTATGATGGTCACTTTGTTTACGGTAGTTTCAGAATTAGACTTAAAAAGCAGTGATATTTTATGCTTTGGTTTTGGTATCGCTTTACACTATTCAGTTCTTTCTGTGTTTTGTTGGATGCTTGTGGCGGCGATGGTCTATTATCAGATGATTGTCAATGTATTTGAATCTCATGCATCTGATGACTGGGTTCGAATTCTAAGAGCAACACTATTTGGGTGGTTAATTCCAGTTATTCCAATAACGCTCTTATTAGCCTTGAGTAATGATAGTTATAGTCAACCCAATTTGAGAAACTTTCAATACAAATTTTGCTATCCAAGTGGAATGGGCCTTTGGTTAGCAGTTGTTTTACCAGCCGTTTTAGTAGTAATGCTCAACACCTTCTTATTTGTTCGCATAATGCAAGCAGTTCATAAATCGGCAAAACTAAAGAAGCACGATAAGAAAACAGGACAAATGGTTGGGAACGTCAAACAACTGATGGTTCTATTTTATCAGTTTGGTTTAATTTGGATATTTGGATTTCTTTCAAACAATTTAATCGCGGCATACGTATTTTGTATTACAGCAACTTTACAGGGTTTAGTTCTGTCTTATTTTTTTGTGATAGGAAACACGAACACCTTAAATTTATGGAAAGATAAAATTAGACTCTACAAAGTTGCAGGATTTTCTATTTTATCTGATACGTCAACAATTCGCCATTAGTTAGTTACCATTGTCTATGTCTTCTATTATTTTTCGATTGACACCATGTTCTAGTATTATTAAAACACTGAAGAAGTGAGCGTTGCTCACGAAACATGTCGGTTTTTATAAACAATAAAAGTGGTAAAAACTCAGTATTTTATTTATTTGGTTTAAAATGGTGCCACAAAATAAGTTTGCTGTGTTAGAAGAAGTAATATTTTTTATTTTGAAAAATTCACGAAAACAATATATGTACCTACTAAGAATCTTGCCTAAATGAAAGAAAATACATCTGCAAAATCTCGACAACTAAAAAACTCGTACATATGAGTTCAATTGCTCCAAATAGCTAGTAATTATATAAACGTTAATGTATTTATCGAGTTTCTTTTTAAAACACCGTATATCTCTTCAAATCTCCCCAGCTGCTCCCGTCTGGAGTCAGTGAGTGGCATCCCCAATTGAGGTATGCTATGAGGTTATGGGTTTTATGAGGAAACTAATTTGGTGAATTTAATCAAATGTAGAAGGTACCTTGTAGGTATTTTTAAAATTTAAAATAGGACCTATGAAGTTTTGTATTTTATCTCAATTAAGTCCTGGTGAAAAAACTCACCCGAACATGAATATGGGCACCGCTCCTCTCTTCTTAGCAAACCACTCGCAGTGAGCTATGTCGGAGGTATTGGTTGTCCAAAAAATGGTTCCCAGGGCGGCGGTTCCATTACCCGCCTCCCAAAGTGTAATAATAGATCTATTAAAAAAATCATTATACTGGGTATCCAAGAACGGTAGAGGGGTTTTGTTTTATTTGTGACGTCATAGAGGAGCAGTGCGGAGATGCGGGATATGGACAGCGTCGATCACTACTTCGTGGAGATTAAGTAGCAATGAGCCCGTACCCGGGGACGCACGGAGCTTTTTGCGTGCGAGCCTATTACCGAAGCGTTGATTCTATAGTCAGCGCTGAGCTTTTTATCGTGCCAAATATCATTCTCGCAATGCACCAAGTGACGAGAGCATTAGAAAATGGATTCGGATGTTCAAAAATACCGAATCAACTCTGCGAATTCAAAACACGGGTCACCTGTGGTATATTAGGGGTGAAAAAATGCTCGAAGAAGTAAGGGCTTAGGTTGGCAAAAATCCATCGTTATCCATTCGCAAATAAAGTCAAGCACTCAATATCAAAAAATCGACTTTGCAGTTAATTTTGAAGAAGGACTTACGTCTTAAAGCCTATAAAATCCAGGTGGTTCAAGAACTGGAGGACACCAATTACGCTAATCGACTAAGATTTGCCAATGAAATGATAGAAAGGTTCTCTAACTTTGAAAACATTCCGTTTAGTGACGAAGCCAATTTTCATTTAAACGGCTACGTTAATAACCGGAATTGTCACTACTGGGCTGAGGAAAATCCAAAACAGAAACATCAGCGACCACTCCAAAGCCCAAAGGTCAGTCTGGGCCGCAATGTCTGCTAAAGGCATCATCAGTCCGTATTTCCACGGAGACCGATGCGGGCGAGCATTCACACCATTATTATTTCAAAATAATTTGAATGTTTTTACTAATCTTCGCTCAAGGTTAGAGGAGTGCCAGCAGCGTGAGGGTCGTTATCTAGACACCATTATTTTTTCAAAATAATTTCCTGTTCACTGTCTGTAAATAAAACATAAAAAAACCTATTTGATTATTTATATTTTTTTTTATTTTATTCAACCATCAAATACCCTATACCCTTTTTGAACACCTTGTACAACACGGTACACAACCCTAATAATTTTTGTTTGCTCAAAACTCACATTTTAATCATTTTCGGCGAATTCATAATTATAATAACTTTTTTTTTCACACCCACACTTGGGGATGTAAGTTATTCATATTTAAGATTAATAAAAACCATACCTTACCATTAACATATTTTACGTACAACGATTTTAGAACTTCATAACGTTTTTCAATTGTAAAGTTAGCTGTGAGCACCAGATTTAATTTTTCTAGACGATGGATTAATAACTTTGGGTGATATTAATTTAGAAACATCTTAAATATTAGTAACTCGTTCTTTAGAATTAATTATAATGAACCCGGCGGAAAGGTCAAATCTCCAGGCTTGCTAAGGTGAATTCGACCGTCGCGCGTCGGTCCGTCCAATACGCCGGCCGTGCCGCGGGCGCATGTTTGTTTAAACGCTTTCTTCACTTACGTCGATATGATTCCCACATTATTTTTCTTCTTTTCTTTGATAGGGCAAATATGACAGTGGGTCCATCCAATACACTAGTCGAGAGTTGCAATTTGTATACACGGCTTCCTTACTTACGTTGTTAAGATTATAGGGTATAGTGTCGTCTTAAGGGGACTGTAGGTAGGTATATCTACAGACAGATAAGCAGTGGGTATAATTTTATGTACCCTTATATAATAATCTTGTCTAGGTTTTTAGAAATTAGTATTTTTTTTCTTGAAAATTTTGTTTTTATGCAAGTTGACCTTTTTTATCGATGAAACTATTTATGTTAAGTTTGCGGTTTTCCTGGTTTTAGATGGTAAATTTTATGACAATCCAATAATACTTAAATATAATGTAATGACGCACCGAGTTTCAACCAATAGGAAAAATATAGTGCAATAACTCGTACCCATTTGTGGAATGTTGTGAGATTAGTGAGTTTTTTTTATATTCGTATTTTTTTATCTTCTTACAAACAAAGGTTTTTATAAATAACATTAAAAAAATTTTAACATAACAAAAAACGACTTAAAAAAATGGACTAAAAAGTAAAAAAATAATTTCGTATTCTTCTACAACTTAATAATCAACTTACTTTTTCTACTCATTAATATGTAGGTAGGTACGATTGTTATTTTTGGAGTCGGTGTCAGCCAAGATAGGTTTGTCGCGCGTGCACACAAGCTCATCTAACCTATTACTATGTACATATGTAGTTACCTTGGCTGACACCGACTCCAAAAATAAAAATCGTACCTACATATTGATGAGTAGAAAAAGTAAGTTGATTATTAAGTTGTAGAAGAATAGTTTATTTTTTTGATGTTTAGTGAATCTGAAGTACACTAACTAATTTGTCTAACTTCAAAAAAAGAATCATCAATATCGGTTCACCCAAAGTGTTCACCCAATCAAAAGTTCTGAGGTAACAAACATAATTAATAAAAAAACGTCGAATTGAGAACCTCCTCGTTTTCGAAGTTGTTTAAAAACAACATTTTTCGCTTTTTGTTTTCTTCAAGAAATCGAATTTTCAAAAGTCACTACTCGTTTTCCCAATAGAACAGAACTTTGGTTAGCAGATTAAATGAACGTAACCTATTCAATCAATTTTTAAAAATCATCACTTTTAATGATTTTTGAAGGAGTTGATGGAGTTGCCTAATGTTGGTTGTCCGGTCACCGTTTTGAGACTTAATTTTGGATTTGTGGCCATAATACTCACCCAAACTGATAAATAATTTTTTAGCCAAAAATTTTAGTATCTAATCATCTATTACGGATGTGTGCTGATTTATGTTTTAAATTATAAGATAAAAATCAATCTTTTATGATTTTAGAGGCAAATTTGACAATTATTTGCGAGTTAATGATAATTGTAAAATATATATTTTTTTAAATGATAAAATGTTTTTTGATTAGTGTAGACGCAAATTAGAAACGTGTCATTATAAAATATAAAATAAAAAATAATGCTACAAATTCATTTTTACGTAACATCTGCCAGGGAGACGTCCACATGAGACTGCTAAAGGAAGTAGCCCCATCTATAGTCGATTTCTTGAATTCAAAACCGAATTACAAAGGTTATTAATTTTGAAATTCCACGAACACAGATGTTATTTGTGGAGTGGCGCGAATGACATTCACTCGTAGATGGTTTCTGAAATTCAACCACGCAGACGGATGGCTATTAATACTGTTTGATGATGATTGATGATGATGATTTATGATGATTGATTCTGATTTTTCCAACCATATTTGGAAACAAATTGATGTTTATAAAGGGTTACAAATTTTATATGCAAACTTATTGGTTTTACAATTAGTTAACCTAGAAATTAGAAAAAGTGTTAATGGCCGTTCAAATATCATTAATAACCAAATATTTTTTAATGTAGCCATCTCTTAAATTTACGTTTATGTTAATATATATATATTTAAAATAATTTATTTTTGTTATTTAGACAACTTGGTTACTCTTTGATTTTATTTATGTTAATTTTAATATATAAATGCAAATATTACCTGTTGTAAAACATACGCCATGATTTATTTTGTGTATTTTTTTTACTATACCTTTAACTAATTAATGACCACTCTTTGTAATGTTGTTAGTCTATATTTGCCGTCGATCTCAAAAAATGTTGATAAATTTGATTAAATATGTGGGGAACAAAAATATTTATTTTCATTAAATACATTAAATTTTTTAAATGTACTAGAAATTAAAACTACTTACTGCTTAATCCTATTTTCTGTTTTAAGATGGGTTGTTTCTTCTTTTAGCCGTGGCTCAGTTAAATTGTGTTGAACTTGGATCAAAATTTGTTGTTTTGCCATACTTTGGAATAAAGCTAAAAGGAGAAATAACCTAATTTTTGTATTATGGAAAAAATCTGCTGAAATCACGGACGTACAAAATATATGGACATGCCCTTACGTGTTAAAAAACGTGTTATTTCCCCCTCCCATTGGAACCATTTTTCGGAACCGGCTGGGCGTGTCCGGACCAATGTCGTGCTCTCGTAGTACATTTTACGCGCGGACGCTTTATGTCTATGAAACACATACTTAGACAATGAAGAAGACTTGGCGAATCACAAGTCTCTTTCCTCTCTTCGCCCCGCCATAGTTGGTTTTTACCCCTCATCTGTAAGTTCTCGTCCAGTTATTTGTATGTCTATGGCTGAAATCGTATTTTGCAGTAACACTAATAGATCAGTAGGTATACAACGGTGCGAATATCTGATAGCGTTCTAAAACTAACCATATACATATAAGTAAAACGAGTACTTTAATAAATAAATAATACTATCTTATTTGCCAGAATTATTATTTTCACCGAAAGAGAAATAAATAATCCCATGAATCTATTTCATTGGTTGTAGGTTGTAGCCAATATTGGGTTTACTGTAATTTTTAGTTGTAAGTTAGTTAATAATAAATCTCATTAAAATGTTTATTTTTTCGCACATATTGTTTTTGGGTCTTCACGTTTCGTTTCTGTTAAATTTCAATTAAAACGATTAGGTTTCTCAAACGAAATTAAAAATATCTTGCAGTTGGTTATGGTGAATTAAAAAAACACTGATTAAAATGTATACTGGTTCAAAATAAAACAGCTGAGGACAACAGGTTAACCAATTTTAATAAACAAGAATTTTATTTTATTTAGTTATTTATTTTTTAATGAAAAATAGTTAATACATATCAACGAACAAGCCCTGTTAAGCCAATTGAATTGGCTAGTCAACAGGTGCTTATAGTTTAGTTACATATACATTTTAAAAGCTATAATTTACATCTTGTATCTACAGATTCAACATTTTTCATACATTTTTTGATACAAATCAATATGATAATTTTTTTTCCGATAGCCAATTTTTCAACATATATTTAACCTTATTCATAGAATTACATTGCTTTATAGTGTCAGGTAATAAATTAAATATCGTCGGTATGTTGCATTCAAATGTTCTCTGTCCGTACTTATTATTAAATTTCGGAACTATTAACCCGTCGCGGTCGTTGGGCGTGAATCTAGTGCTGTATTTATGTTCTAATTTCTCTTAATGCTGCTGTGTAAATATATGCTGAATTATAATTTTGTGCCATAGTATTGCCTGAACAGGTAAAATTTTGGCACAATAAAATTGTTTGATATTCATGATAATTGAATTGTTTTAGTTTTACCATGTTATTTATCATTTTCTGGGTGAGGTTTTTAACTCCGTCATTTTCTTGTGTTTTAATAATGGAAGTATATCTTTATGTACTTCATGTAATTTCTGGATTGAGAGCAAAGTCGTGACGACTCCTGTGTCTGACTCAATGCGTCAAAACGTTGATACATTTCTGTTATTACCGACCAAATTCATAATCAAAATATAAGATGTGCTTATACATACATATATATTTATATATGAGTATGTATATGAGACGTCTGTGCGTTGCTAATTATTCATTCGATTGTGCTGAAACTTTGGGGATTGCATGCTCGCGATGGTTTATATATATATACTGGTGAGCTCTGGAATTATGAAATTTGTATAAAAAAAGTGCAATAGGTGCTACGCGAGCTGTTTGAAAACTGTTTTTTATTTATTTTATTTTAGCGACCATATAAAATAATTGTTACATACAAAATATTATGGTGAAATTAAGTATAAAATACTGTATTTCTTAGTCTTCCTCAATAGGAGGTCCTGTGCCGAGGCGGACAAAAGTTATTTAAATATGGTTTATTTGTCTTCTATGTCGTTTTAGTATCTTCATTAGGGTTTTTTCATTGACCTCTTCAGCCATATTTTTATTCTTGATTTGTATTCATAAGGATTTTTTATTATTTTTATGTCTTGGGGAAGGATGTTATGGAGTTTTGTTGCAAAGTATGTAGGTATAGTTTCTTTGTCCGAATGTGGTTTTATAACTTGGAATATTTTCCTTCTCATTCATATCATTTTTATTCGATCTAGTGTTATAGATACCTACATGGTCTAGTAGAAGATTCATTATTTTTGAAGAGCTTTAATAATATATTTTTGGCATATATTTGCTGTACATTTGGTACGGCAAAGGTATTGAATATTTCAATTGAAAGCGTTCTAATTGGTACTTTCAATATGGTCTTTATACTCTTTATGATTCCTTTTTGAATCGTATTCAGATTGTGTGGGTACGTATGTGTAGCAAATTCCCATCCTATGATTCCATAATTAATTCGAGAATGACATAACGCGTAGTAGACCTTTTTCATGTCCTTTTTAATTACCATGTTTCTTAGATTTTTGAAGAAATATATAAGGCTTGTGAACCTTTGATTGTGCCGGGACTGAATGTATGGAAAGCATGATGGGGAAGGGGAATTTGGGAGGGGGGGTTCGCGGGAAGGGGGAAGCGGGAGAGGGGAGTGGGAAGAGGGAAGTCGGAGAAGGAGGAATGGGAACGCGTGGGAGGAAGGGGACACGGGAGAGGAAGGGGAGGCGGAAGGGGAACGGGACGAATGGGAAAGGACACGCAAGGAGAAACAATTTCTTTATTAAGTGATATAGCAACGCATGCCGGGAGTAGTATACATAGTATTGTATCTTGATCTTTACATAGTATAAAATGAAGTCCCTCACGCTGTCTGTGCGCTTAGATCATTTAAACTACGTAACGGATTTTCATGCGGTTTTCACCAATATATAGAGTGATTCATGAGGAAGGTTTTTAGGTACAAATATATAATTTGCCAAGATTTAGTGTACATTGGTTGAAATACATAATATATCTGGCCAAGCGGCAGCGGGCAGCGGGCATCGAGCAGCGGGCAGCGGATTGACAAACGGGCAGTGTGGATGTGATTCAACAGATGGGATAAAGGTTTTGTTAGCCACATCAACGTGTGGCTTGGTCTGCTAGTATAATATATTCTGCTACTTGTTACTGTTATAATTAAGTAAGTATTTATACTCTCTTAATTTTAGTTTTTTTATGTGCATTTTCTGTTTTAGCGATTTAGTAATAAGCTTCAACTTTTCTGACTGAAAATTATCTCTAAATTTTCTGTTAATGTCAACTTCCCCATTTGAGGGGTGAGTTAAACCTCATCCCTGCATATAGTGGTGTTACAATTTTTTCGGAACGGAGTCCTCACAACTCATCTGCGCCTCCCCCGGCGACATGTCATTGTGAAGGCTTGAGGTTTGGCCGAGCAAACTTGGCGACCTACTGCCCCGCCACTGACAACTCGACGTTTCCATCCTTAGGATCTTCGGCATGTTCCTCTACTTCTTACTCACCATTGCCAAGACACAACCGAGAAATTGGCTAAAAGGCGCGGACGTTGAGTTTCGTTCATGGCCAGACCGAGCGCCATACACATTCTCACTAGTACTGCTAGATAACGAGAGAAGTATCAAATTCGACTTCAGTGTTCCTGATATCACCATACTGGTTTTCTTAATTATTTATTGAAGATGCTTGCAGCATACGCAAGATGCCATTACCATTACATAGCTTTGTAGGCGCACTAGGAATATAGTGAATTAAACGACGTTTTACTTTTCCCGAGATGAGGCATTATGCATTAAATTTCCCACATGTGTACCTATAATAGAGTTAATTATTTTTATCTACTCATGAAGTTGAAAATTGGATATTGTTTCGAAATGCTTGATAAATCCGAAAAATGATTAGATTAAATTTTTTATTGCGACGTGATTTGATAGTATCATATAATCAATAAAGATATGATAGGGATTTTATCAAATAATATTAATGCTTGTGTCACACACAGCTATAATAGACAAAAGATCATTTGGCTTGGCCTATTTCAGCATTTCGCTCGCCGTATTGTCTGCTGGGAATGTACGGCTGGCGATAAGCCGAAATACGCCAAGTCATTTTTTAAAAATCTTTTATAGCTGGCACAGGTCTAAAGGCATAGTAAAAAATTGAGATTTTTTTTTACATTAGTTCCACACAGATGGACCTTGAGGAAAATAATTCTCTAATGTGAGGTTCAGTGTGTCAAAAAGTGACGGACGTATGAATCCATCCCTCCATCTGCGGTGCAACCTCACCCCATGAACCCGGGCACACTTGCAAAGTCACCAAACGCAGCGAACCACTTAGGGTGACTTATGGCAGAGGTGTTGGTTATTCAATAAACGGTTCCTGGGGCGGCGGTACCCGTACCCGCCACCGAAATTGAAAAAAAAATGTTACAAAGTTTATTTGAATCAGCACGTCCAATATAAATATCTATTAATGAAAATTATTTGATGTTTTTGTTGATTGAATTGTTTTGGTATATTTATCATTATGTAAATATATGTTTTCATATGAATGATTATTTTTTATACTTGCCACCATTAGCGAACAATTCTCACCGTACAATTAAAATTCACTATGAATTCAATAATCTGTTTATTTATATTATTTACACGGCAAACATTTTCCATTAAAAATTATACAGCGCCCTTGAGGTGATTTTTCACAAAAAACGGCGCTATATAAATCGTCCAAATATTATTATTATTTATACAATATTATAGCGTTAACCTATGGAATAAGCCCAGTGGCACACAAGTTGAAAATTACGTCATAAATCGAGATTTCTTTTCGTTTTATGTTTATGGAATAATTAGATACCAAAACAAAATATTCTTAAAATTCAGCTGGATAATTTTTTGTACGCGTCCCTTCAGCTGTTCATTTGAACAACAATAATAATTGGACGCCCCACCCCGGGATTTTTTATAGATTTTTTTCACCGAGGGTGCGCGGCGCACCTTTACAATTTTTTATACCCGATATATTGCTCTATTGATTTTGTGAATCCGTTTTTTTTTTTCGATTTAACCAACTGGTAAAATATTGGTTATTCTTGTAGATCATTTCGCAGTAACGATATAACGTCTGGTGAGCATGGATGGAATCGATCGATATTGGCAGTGATTAGTGATTAGTGGTGCCAATATTAAAATAAATAAAAACTGTTGTTTGGTTATTATTTTCTCATAAGTTTTATGTGAGTTTTGTGTGCGTGTGAATTTGTGCGTTTAGTCTAAATAAACAAGAAGGAACAATATTATAAGTCGCACAGATTAGAAGGTCGGTTTGTCTTAAAGAAGTGTCATTTTTTAATTCGAGGTGACTAAAGTAGATTATGTTCAGTGAAAATCAAGATTTTTGTCGAAGATTAAAAAGGGTAGGTTAACTCAAATACAATTTTCATATTTATTAACACTTTAATTTTTTAAATTTTATTTAATCATCTATTAACTTTTCTACAAGTCTGGATGAATATCTTTTATTTTTGGAATAACTTAATGCGTGAAACCTGAATTTGTAATATTTAATCACTGCAGGAAATATTAGCAACAACAAACAATGAAACAATTTAACCCCGGGCCTTTGCTAAATAATTATTTAAAAAAAAAAAAAAAAAAAAATATATATATTCATCCCGGACCTGTAGAAAAGTCAATAGATGTCGGAAATAAATCTTTTTTTCGTTTGAGAGTCGCTAATATTGTCTTCAATGATAATAAATAAATGCGTTTGTGCAAATTAATACTGTTTAACGAATTATAAAATACATACAAACTTACTTTTATATATTTTATATATATATGTACATGTGACGGCCGGCGTCTTCTAGTGGTAAGGCTATTGACTCGCAATCCGAAGGTCGCGCAATTTATTTGAATGATTTGTGTTATTTCATAACTAATTAATTTAAAAATAATGTATAAAATATTTGCTGCACGTTCCGAAGTTGAATTGAAACGGTGCTTGAAATGGCGTTAGCCGTGTTTGGGGTGTTATACCGTGTTGAGCTACCTCCTTTAGCCAACGGTATCGCTTTCAAGTAAAGGGGTCTCCACACGATGCTGCCGCAGCACGTTCTGCCGCAGAACTGACTAAAAATCGCATGGTCTGTAGTCAAAACCGCCAGCCGTATTGTTATTATTCACCAACCGTATTATTATTTCCCTTCTGCCGGGCCCCCCCACTCCTTAAAATTGGGCCGTTAGAGGGCGGAACGCCTTCGGTATTGTTATTATTCACCAGCCGTATTATTATTTACCTGCTGCGAATTCGCTGTTGTTGCAGCCGCTGAAGGTCCGCCCTCAACTTGACATGTTAGGAGTTAGGACATGTCATTTCTTCATTTCTCGTCGGAGAGCGTTTCGCGCGGTCCTTGACAGCGCCTTGTACGAAGTAAATATTATTATTTTACTAATCGCGCCTGAAGAGGAAAAAGAAGTTTGGATAGGAATTTTTGATTTATACAAGACTTGTACAAGGACCTTCGATGCTTATGGGATATTTCCGACAAAAATTATTTGCGGTGAGATATTGGTAATAAAGCCATGGAGTTGTTGATAATAACGTTTATAATAAAATATGAAGGTATGGGTTTTTATTTTTTTAATATAAAATCCGGCTAATTTGTTCGGCTTTTGAAACAACTCATATAGGTCTCATCGCTGTGTCTCCCTTACTACCATAATTATAAATATGATCTAAACGGTGCTGTGTTAGAAAGATAAAACACCACGTTTTATATTCGAATCTAAAAGTTAACCCCAAAATAACAGAAAACGTACTTTACACCTTTATGAAACTAAAGTTTCCAACCAAAATCTGAAAAAAATTTGTGAAATTGTGGGAATTTTTTAATTAGTTTTATTTTTACAAGAAACGACAAAGATGTGAGTGGTTGATAATGTTTATAATAAATTTGCCTAATAAAATATGCGTGTGTTTTTATTTTTTTTTCTTTATCGGTAATTTTTGTTAGAAAAATACCAGGACGTAAAGGGACATTTTTAAAACTTTTTTTTATTTTTCGTATCAAAATTTTATATTTCGAAAATTATACAGGGTGTAAAAGCACGTACCCGAGAGATTTTAACCAGCGATTAACAGCTTAACTAATTAACTAACCATCACGCCGCAGTTTCCGAAGACGGACCGCCAAACAACTCGGTCTTGGCACACATTCCTTGCCTCGTTTACATTCAAACAACGTTTCATACATGCTCTTCTATTATTCTGGGTCTTGACATGGCTCGACTCAAGTATCTGATTCACTTGATCGTGCCATGTCTTTCTCGGGCGTCCTCGACTTCTTCTACCATTCACATTTGCGTCATATATTCTACTTACACTACTTTCCTGGTTCATTCGCTCTACATGCCTAAACCATCGGAGCGTCCCTTTCTTAACCTTACACATCACACTTACATCAGCCTTGCATTCTTTGCGTATCTCCACGTTTCTCACACGATCATACATGGTTTTACCACAAATTCGCCCCAGGGATCTCATTTCTACAGCATTCAGTCTACTTTCATCCTTCCTCTGCCAGTTCCATGCCTCACTGACATACATCAGGGTAAGTACCAGCACTCCATTATGGACAGTTTTTTGTTGGTGCCAACGGCGTTCAGTCCTCCATTAATAGAGTTAACAGCATTCATCCTTCTTTCAATATCTCTATCAGCCTTTCCATCTCTCGTAAACTTACTTCCCAAATAAAAGAACTGATCGACCTGCTTCAAGTATTCATAATTTACAACTATGTTGCACATTGTTTTCGTACTCTCTCTTTCATATACCATGACTTTAGACTTACTTACATTCACGATATCGTCTTTTGAAAGTGGAAGAAATTTGGCAGACGTACTATTTCTAGGAAAAATAGCTACCTCTATTATATCTACCATAGAGGTAGCTATTTAATTAACTAATAGTGAATTAATAGAAAGAATTTAACTAAGTGTGCCTATCAGACAAACCAGACAAAACCACGCATTATACATTCCTCAATGCAACACTAACTCTAAACAAAATACAATCATTCACCGCGCTTCACTCATCTTTAACATGACATACAGTGAGTTCGACTTATTTAACACAGTACCTAACATTTTCAAATCTTAAATGAATAAATAACATTTAAAAATACATACTACTATTTACACAGAATAAATCCATCCCTTTCCCCTCCCTTTCACCATCCCATCCACATAACCTAATTTAACTATTTTTCTTTATACCTACTCACTTAATAATTTAATATACATCAGTGAAAACCTGTTATTGGTAAAATTTTTATGCATATGTATTTCATCAAACATTATTTTTATAAACTGTTGATTTTCCAAATAAAATAAAATTATTAACTCATTCTTCATGCATACTTCGTTCATCCTGGACACGAGAGACTGTAGACTGTAGATCTTCCATACTGTTAGATATCAGCACCACATCATCAGCATGCAATAGGCAACATTCTTTCAGATTACTAAAGTTAAAGTACTTTATAGTACTTAAGTACTTTTTCCCGAGATTATTTGGAGTAAAAAAATTTAAAATCATTTTGTGTTTTCATTAAAACATTTAAAATATTATTCCATCACACGCCGCAACTGATAATTCAATAGAGAACGCGTTTATGGCCTAGCGGTCATTTGACAAGCGTTGCGTCTCGTTCTAGCGGTACTTTAAGCAAACGAGACAGCGCTAGTTTACTCAAACCCATCCCATCGTGATGGGATCAGTAGCGTCATGTGATCGAAAAACACAAATATTTTTGTTTTTAATAAAAAAATATATCATTTTTTGCTCAATAATTTCTTTTACGAATCGGATTATTATTTTATGTTGTCAATAAAGCCAACGCTAGTCTAATACGTTGAAATTTCGAAAGTATTGATCGATGTGACGGAGCCATGACACGTTTGCGCACAGCGCGGGCGCTCCGAACACGTCTGCACAGCGCAAAAACTAAGACCTTTCTGCAAATTGAATGGTGTAGTGGCAACCGTCAATCTGCTGTACAGCCTGCAGCACAGCAAGAAGTGACTAGAAATCGCATGGTGAGGAGGCCACTTAAATAAGCACAAATTTCACCACTAACAATTAAACATCTGTCGGGTCTGCAAGAGCGGATCCAGCTTTGGCGCCAGGAAGGGGTGGGGGGGCGGATCCAGGGGCGGGGTCAAGACCCCCCATGACCCCCCCCCCCCTGGATCAGCCCTTGTGGATCTGCCGGATCTGCCCTGATGATGGACACTGCAACGCTGTCCGAAACGTAGGCTAAAGAAGGAGGTAGCAACACGGCATAACACCCCAAAAAGAAATAACGAAAAAAACATAAGTATGTTTAAAATAAATATTTAAAAAAAAAACAGTATCCATGTAACAGTATACCTAATTGCTAAGATGTGTTTTTTTTCAAATAAAAATTATGCAATTGTAACGATTCGGTTCACGAATTATTGTTTTTTCGTTGAAGAAGGATTTTTAAGGCGACCATTTAAAACATAATTTAGAAATATTTAATAATTTAATATTTAAAAATGTAGCACCTTAGAAATCACTTAAATCGTTTATGAAAAGATCACACGGTTAACTAAAGAAGAAATCTAATTTGTCAAATAATTGAAAATTTGTTACAATTTAGAAGTAGATAATGTGTGTCCTCTAACTCGTGTACAAGTTGGAGATTGGTGAATCTGCATCAAATTTTGATTCGATTTTGTAGCACAACTTTTTTTGATTTAGGCTTTCGTTTTCGAGTAAATCGAGTCCGATGTTTTTGGGCCAAATTTGTTTTTTTATAACATTAACTAGATTTACAATAACAAAGGAGATTTTGAGGAAAATTATTACTCAGGCGCATGTCATCTTTGGAGATGATGTATAATGAAGGAGCGGAAGTTCTGGTGAGTAAAAAGGTATAAGGAGTGCACAGGAATTTGGCGGGCATTGTCTTCAACGTACTTGAATTCATCCCTCCCACTGCGGTGCAAGGTGATGTGTCGAGAGAGTCCTACTAGAGAGGTCAAAGGGTCTCCCTCAACCGGCCCCCGATCCGTTTAGTACAGTCGAACTTGGGGCGTTCACGACATTAACTATTCATAGCTATAATGTGCAATTTTGATATTTTCATTCAATGATGTTTTAATTCAGACATCTTCGTAAAATCGTATTAACACCAACAGTTAAAAACCCACTCCGCAGGTTTTTGCTGCTAGGCCTCGCTTTTGGTTCGGCTTTGCCATTGACCTTTTATAGGACTTCGCTCTTTCAGAAAACCTTTTTTTTTACAATAACTCCACACAGGAGGCCTGAGGGCCTATGTCATCTGAGATGCTGTGTGGAGGGTTTTTTGAGGAGAGGATGGAATGAATATTGGTCTTGAAGAGACCCATGTTGTAGGAAGGAGGAAACACATAGGCCGGCAAATCGTTCCACAGACGAGCTGTTGAACACAAGAACGAGTCGAAGAAACGACCCGTTCTCATGTGACAAATGTCAAACGTGTACATATGTTGGGCACGCATTTTACGTGTTTCCCCACTATGCACCGGTGCCGAAGGAATCAATGACGCTAGTTCCTCGGAGCATCTTCCATTGTAATACCGGTAGAATAAGGATAGCATTTCCACTCAACGCCTGTGCTCTAAAGATTGCAATCCGTCTGTTAAGATGGGAGAATCTATCAAACGGACCGCCCGTTTTTGCACAGAACCGAGGGAATTTTTCAGGTATTTTGGAGCTCCAGACCAGAGGTGGCTGCCAAATTAAACCGTGAGGCGCACTTTTGATTTGTACAGGGTTAGCAGTTAGCATGGGTACTATTAAAGTATTGGCGGGCCCTGTACAGTACTAACAACTACTGTGAACATAAGTAACACACGCGAACCAGTAACAGCTAGTCACCGGTACAAAGTAACCGCGACAGGAATGTCGACCATCTCTAGCTGTCGTGTAAACCAATGTTATCAAAATCAAATGGCGGAACATTAAATTTGTAATTTCCGATAATTTTAACCGCTTCGACAATTTTGTACTCGAAGTCGGGTTTTTAAATTTAATTTGGGAGGCGGGAATGGGTACCGCCGCCCCAGAAACCTTTATTGGATAACCAACACCTCTGCCATAGGTCACCCCAAGTGGTTCGCTACGTTTGGTGATGTAGCAGGGTTGCCCGGGTTCATGGGGTGGGGTTTGTCTAGGTCTTGGAGGCGGATGACCAGGACACACTGAACCCCAGATTCCTACACACCCCTTAAACTCTTTTCCTTTACAGAACTCCTCTCCTTCCTTTACTTAAAAAAACATCCACACAGCATCCCCAAAGATGACATAGGCCCTGAGGGAAATTATTTTTCCCAAGGTCTCCTGTGTGGAGTTCATGTAAAAAAAAGCACTATCAGATAACCTGCAATTATTTTAAACACGTCGCGTCATTTTGAACCCATTTGGCACCCTTTAATCGCTTAATTTAAAAATAACCTTTTTTTAAATGACCCTTAAGGCGCCGTATCCCTGCTTAAAGAGAAGAAGATGTAGAGATATGTAATTACGAATGTTGGAGAGAGCGCCCTAATATTTAAAACGATAAAATTGAAGTGAAAAGTGTGTAAATGTTTAATGAAACACGTCTCGTTTAAAAAAGAGCAATAATCTCGTGGGGGTTGTCTAAAACAGCATTCAAAGAAACACTGAAATTTTTCATAAATATGACTTGTAAATAACTGAAACAAACATGTTTATAATAATTTTTGGAGCATATGTTGCGATTTTTTTCTATCCAGGGAATTTCATATAATTTGCATTTCGGGTTGGGGAATGTATAGATATTATCTATCTTAAAAAATTACATGTATTTTTTTAAGAGCTTAAACTACAAATGTTTGGGAAATATGTAAGAAAGAGGTAAAAATTCGGGTAGCGGCGGAATGTACATTTGTACATGTAGCTAATTCATAAAAACCCGAAAAAATTAATGCTATAATAATATTCGTCTTATCTTATTTTCTCACTTTTAACGTAAACCGCAGACGTTTAGGTATATTCTACTGTATTAAAACTCCAATCTGTTCAATTTTATAACTCACCGGGATTGCTATGTAGCAAGATGTATATAATAATTAAAAATAAAATCATTGTTACCTTCCAGTCGCCATTTTGTCATCGTATTTAGCAAAATACACCCTAGGACGTAATTTGTTCCTCTCACTCCGAGCACTTTCTGGCGCATGCGTATTTTCTTGTTTTCCACCCCCACCCCTCAAAAAGAGGGTTCTAATTTCTCACATATCTTTATGTAAAAGGGTTCGGTTTACATAACAAGAATCGGAAAGAGGGTAGATGTGCTAGGAACTGTTTTGCGCATGCCCTTACTGAAAATACCCCTCCATTCGATTCTCATGGACACCATTGACATCTGTCGGCGAATGGGAGAACTATAATAGTAAAAAACGGAAGGTAATAAAAACCAATGATTTTACTTTTATGAATATTTCATCAGTATTGCATTTAAGAAAAAGTTAAATTGATGTTAATTAGTTCATTTTCGGTTCGTTCATACAATATTATTTTTATGCCTTTCTAGGATGTCAGTATGAAGTTGTTGCTGTAAATTTTGTTGATTTAGCTAAAAAAAACGTTGATTTGGTTTGAATCTCCACTACGAGCGTTCATTTTTTAGGTCTTTAGTTTTTTATGTTGTTTCATGCTGAATTCAATAGATGGCTTTGCCACGCAGTTTAAAAATCAGGGATTTATTAGTAATAAAAAATAATAATATTAAAACCTATTAGACGTTTTGTAGTGATATTTACAATTTTAGAGATCACAAAAAGTTTTTGTTTTATAGTTAGTGTGTACCAGACAAATTTATTTTTAAAAATTACTATTATGTAATTTCAAATGGCCAGCGGCGTAATAATATTCTTTAACATTATTGAAAACTTTTAAATTTTAGTTTTTAGAAATCTAAAATTATTTAAGGTAAGGTAAAAAGTGTCAAATTTTAACTCAAATATTATTAAATAATAATTTAAGTACATACAAATACAAATATTATTTTAAAAAAATAGGTCGTACATCGTACTAACCTCCCCGCATTCCGGAATCGGGCGTTATTTTTACGTTAACTTCTGTACGGTTGAACTTTAAAGCTAATTTTGTAATTCGGTTTCGAATTCAAGAATTCCTCAAATAGCAGATCGCATGACGACGTACCCCCCTAGACTACGGATTTGTAGAATTTGAGTATTTCTCCGGATATGGAAAGATTAGCGGTAATACTTAATATGTAATACGGTAAAATACATAATATGGCGTAATTGCCTGTCGCGGTTACTTTGTCCCGGTGACTAGCTGTCACAGGATCACAGTGGATCCAAGGAACCGATTATTTTTGGAACCAGTTCCCATCGGATTTATAAAATGGTCACCAACACTCAACCTTGGCGAAGTCGAACCAAAAACCGCCAGCAGAGCCTAGTAGAAAAAACCTGAGGAGCGGGTTTTTAACTGCTAGAAAATACATTATTATATTAAATCAGACCGAAAATTCGACCGGAATTTTTAAAAAATTATTTAGAATTTTTTCTTTTTTTCTATTTTTAAATAGCTCTGCCTGTTCATTTGCAAAGATTGTTACCTATTTTTTCAAACATAATATTTTTTAAACATTCAATTTGTTACAATTTGCCAAATTAAAGAAACCTATAAAAAAATATATTGTTACTCACATAAAAAAAAAATCTTTTAGTTAAAAAAAAAAAGAATTATGTTATATCTAATGTTTAATTTGAGTAACGCAAAATTCACCCAAGTGTTTTTGGTTTTTACTTTCTTTATAATTCAAGCAATAATTTAAAATCTCCTACCAACACCAGAGTAAGCGTTAAAAATTGCGTGCGTTGTGATGGATGACTTAACTAGCCGAGGAATTGAACTTGGGTGGGACCCAATAGCAATGCCAACGCGGCCAGTCTTTTTATAAGCCTAGAAAAAATAATGTCTCAGGCCTATGAAAAATTTGCTTTGAAGTACCAAATCTCCTAATTACGGAACCTTTTTCGGGTACGATGTTATTGTGCACATATTGTGGTAAATTAAAATTTTTGGATTATGATCGGAATTTTTTTTAATATGTGTGCCTGAACATCACGAAAAATTATGTTCAGATTCTGAATGTAGGCTATTTTCCCTGATAAAGACAGTGTTTTTGAGCCTTTTTTGCCATTATAGAAAAATGCCATAGCAGTATGAGTTGCAAAGTAATTCCACGTTTATCATTGTCAATGCGTTTTTATAAAATACTGTTTCATCATTTATTTATTTTATTTCTATTCTTGAACATACACATTACAGATTAATATATTGGTTTACATAGATATTAAGTTTAGTAATAAGAAAAAAATGTTAATGATCCGTAACTGTATGTATGTATTACGTATATAGGTAAGTACCTAGTAGTATTTTGTGAACACCTCACTAGGCGAACCCGTGCTGAGGTGTTCCCATGTTTGGGAATAAATGCTTTTCTGACGATATAAGTAGAAACAAGTATCCTCCTTGATATTGTCAAGAAGGACACTGTGGGTCGACCTACTATGGCGGCAGTATCAAATACATAAATTAGAGATTAGTTGCAGTTAGGATCTATATATACAGTTATTCATAGCATCTAGATTATGTTAATAGTTTTGATAAATAGGTAGGTATATTTTTCTATGGACTGGTATGCATAATATTGTGGTTTTATTTTTTGTCTCAGAACAATTTTTTATAATTATTATTTTTAATGTTTGTGTTTGGTTATGTTTGGTTTTAGGTGTTATAATGTTTTATTAAATTGAATACCCTGTTGTTTGATCCAGACTTTGATGTGTTTTTTGTGAAGAATTTTACATGTATTTGTAGTTAGTAGTTGCTTCAGTGTGGTAAAGTTTACACACTAAAAATACATTATTATGTATCTGTAAACTTGCGTTAAATTTAACATTTAAAAATGTTAAAGAATTCCCCACAAGCAATTCTTAGTTAGCGTGAGGATGTATCGCCCTTAGGGGCTGATGGGGTAGGGACGGGGAAGGTGGGGGGGATGCTGTGAGGAGGGTGGTGGGGTGGGGTAGTTAGAGGGAGGGGGGTAGGACTTAGCGCAATAATCGAGAGAAATGGCCTGCATTTTGTATGAACCCGGAGAGAGGGACAGAGCGATATGCAGGCCCGCTGCTAAAAAGGAAACGCGAAAGGTAATTTACTTTTTCGTTGTTTCCAAGCTTTGTCTCTTCTTCTTATTTCTTCTTTTATTATTTCTGTTTTTTCTCTGGCAGCAATTGACCCCCCGTTACGTCTGTTTTTGGTTATATGTGGATTTAATGCATTATATTATTTTCCTTTCTGGTTGCTTTCAGTACGCCCGCTTTATATGTGAATAGGGAGCTTAGGGGTTTTAGTTTTCTTCCTTTTAGCATTTAGCATTAAGACCTTAATAAATTACATTTTCTTTAGAGGATCATAGAGTAATCCAGGATTCGCCTATTGTGCAATATTTCCTTTAGGTTTCCGTGCAGCATGGTTTACATAATTGCACGTGAAAGGTTTTAGTCATTATTATGTAATTACCTTTTAAGATTCATTAATGGAGGAATGAATGCCATTGGCGCCAACAAAAAACTGTTCAAAGAAGTGAAGTTAGCAGTTCATACCCTGATGTATGACAGTGAGGCATGGAACTGGCAAAGGAAGGATGAAAGTAGACTGAATGCTGAAATGAGATCCCTGAGGCGTATGTGTGACCGGTCAACTCAGAATGAAACCAACTCACCACCAACCACCAAACACCTCAGAAAAGTCATTAAGAGTGATGATAAAAAAATATTAAAATTTGATTAAATAGGTTAAGTTAGATTAGGGTTACCGGCTATTTTAAAATTATTTTTTCATAGTTTGACGTTTCTGAGGTGTTTCTGATTTGGTTTCATTCTGAGTTGCCATGGAACCGTTAAAACCGTGTACGATCGTGTGAAAAAGGTGGAGATCCGAAGGCTGATGTAAGCGTAATGAGTAATATTACGAAAGGGACGCTCATACCCGGACGGGCATGTAGAGGGAATGAATGAGGAAAGGAGTGTAAGGAGAATTTACAAATTTGAATGATAGAAGAAGTCGGGGACGCCCGAGGAAGACATGAAGAATCAGATAGTTGAGTCGGGCCATATGAAGAGTCGGAATAATAGAAGAGCATGTATGAGACGATGTATGAATTTGAACGAGGCAAGGAGTGTGTGCCAAGATCGAGTTGTTTGGCGGTCCGTCCTCTTTGCCTACCCCTGCGGGGAAATGGCATGATGGTTAGTTAGTTAAGATTCTATGTAAGAGTTTAATTAGTTTCGTGCAATGAAAAACTAATAGACATGAACCTTCCAAAACTAACAAGTCAATCATATTTTAAAGACATCACAAGTACAAATTCGAATCGGAGTGTAAATATTTTATATATTTTCGCCCCATTAACTCGGATAAAACCTCACTCACATTATGACAATAATATTTAGGTACCCACATATTATGACGGATTTGATTTGAATGCGTCTTTATTTGATTCAATGTTCTTAATACTGAGCGATCTCTATCAAACTATATGAAAATAATTGAGAATATCGGCGATTTTCTTATGTGGATGAATTTATCGGCAACCCATCACCAGTCGTGTATTGTTTGTCTCGTAGTGAGCTTTAAGCGCTGGTCCAGCGATAAACTTGAAATAAAACATAATTTAAAGTTTAACAGTAACTTTAACAGCGTTATGAAATGTATACGGCGGATAAAAATTCTCATATAAAATATATCACGAGCCAATAAAAAGGCGCAAAATGATTAGGGTTGAATAATTTGATCGTAGTCAGTTTTGATTAAGATAAGTACCTACATAGTAGGTACTTATTTTATCTTTGATTAACACTTTGGAAAGTCACTATATATCATATTATATTTAACAGTTTTACATATATTCCTTAAACTACGGTTTACGTACATAACAATGGGGGGACGGGGGTTAAAAGGGGTGATGTGAAAGGATTTTATTCTAATTATATGAATTTTCCACGAATTTTTAAAGTAGGTGGAAAATCCATATAATTTTAATAAATTAATTTTTTACCACCGCTGTCAACCTCCCATACCAAAATTTAATGTACATAAAACATAGTTTAAATATTAAAGGAACCAGACTGGAGGTGGCTTTAATAGGCTGAAAAAAAAATTAAAAAAGTTTAAAATTGTTTTAACACATTATTATTATTGTCATTAGTGAAAATATAAATATAATATTATCTTAGATTTTCTTCACTTATCTTTATTATCAAACATCTAAGTCGTCGATATAAAGATATAAGTAAGTACATCTATGATTATTGTTGTTAAGAAAGATAAGTGATTTTAGTTAGTTACATTGTTGCAACAATGTAACAAACTATTATAAAACTGAATAATAAAAAGAAAAAAAGTGGGTATCTACCTTTGAACCTATCACAGTTTGTTTATCTTTATTTATTTTCTTCCAAGAAAGACATGGCACGACTAAGTCAATCAGATACTTGAGTCGGGCCATGTCAAGAGTCAGAATAATATAAAAGCATGTTTGAGACGATGTATAAATGTAAATGGGGCAAGGAGTGTGTGCCAAGACCGAGTTGTTTGGCTTTCCATCTTCACTGCCCTCCCCTGCGGAGAAACGGCGTGATGGTTAGTTAATTAGTTATTTCTTTCCTGCTTTGAATTTATTTGCATGTACCTACACATTATCATAGGTCATAGATAGGTAAATTTTCACATGCAGCAAACACTTTTTTTATGTGAATACCTCACAAGAGTTTCAGCTGCTCCCGTCTGTAGCCAGTGAGACTATGGCATCCCCAATATGTGTACGTTGTGAGGCTGAAGGTAGCAGGGAGGGGAAAGAGATGGGGAAGATGAAGAAGGGGAAGTACCTGGCTATTCAGATCTGGTCTCCAAACACGGCTAAAGCCATTTCAAGCAACGTTTCAGAATTCTGAATGGTGGTATTACACCAGGGCGATACTGAGGGTATCTTCCACTCTGGAACGTGCCGCAAACATACTATACATATATTATTTTAAATGAATTAATTGTGAAATAACACAAATTGATCAAAATCAAATTTATTTGCCCACGCCGGGATTCGATCCCGCGACCTTCGGATTGCCTTACCCCTAGACCATGCCGGTCATCGCCTTACTGTGCCCACTGCAACCGATTGACAAAGTTCTATTCTATATTTTTTACAATTTCATAGGAGCGTATCGCCTACCGGCAAAATAATCTATCCGTGGATTTGTTGACGGTCCGATCATGGCATGCTTCAGTGTTGGTCGGTTTCGGAACGGTTACGACGTGGTGTTTTTTTTTATTTTTTTTTATTTTGTTTTTATATATGTATAAATATTTTTTTTAAATAGGAAATTCACCCTAAACAGAGTGCTTCACAGTGGGTGTTGTTTTATATTAATTCGTAGATGATACGTTCTCGTGGGCTGAGTTCTTTAGGGTTCTATTGACTTCAGGCCGCACTGTTCTCAACTACACTCAAATATTATTTATTTTAAATAAAGGCGGTTTTTATCTTTCATCAGGGATTTTACTTTGAAGGCGTAAAATTCGCAAGTTAATGCCCCTGATTTTGGAGCATTCTGTCCGGCAATTGTATCTCATGTATCCAAAAATAACGAGCTTTCAAAATGGGATTCGACACCGAAGAGATAGATTGGATTTCACTTCAGTATTCTGTCGTGTATTGCTTTTCCTATGCCAGTGGATGATGGATTTTTCAATCAGAGAAGTGAACAAAAAAAGTGGAGTGAGAAAAGTAAGCGATTAATTTACATATTACTCGCAACTTAAATCAGAAAAAGGGAAAAAAAACGTTCCTTCACTTAACACATTTTTTAAGGCTTGGAAATGTATCGCCCTGATAAAATACCACAATTTAATTCTTTTTAATGATGTCACTCCTTTGTTTGTCGTGATTTTTCGGGTAGGTTTTTTTAATATGAATACTGCACAAGAGTCCCAACTGCTCCCGTCTGAAGCCAGTGAGACTATGGCATCCCCAATTAGGGTATGTTGTGAGGCTGAGGGTAGTGGAGAGGGGAAGGAGATAGGGAAGAAGAAGGTGTGGAAGTACCTGGCTATTCAGATCTGGTCACCAAACACGGCTAATGCCATTTCAAGCAACGTTTCAATTCTGAATGGTGGTCTTACACCAGGGCGATACAGAGCGTAACTTCCACTCTGGAACGTACCGTAAATATACTATATATTATTTTAAATAAATAAATTGTGAAATAACACAAATTAATCAAATAAAATTCGATTCGATCCCGCGACCTTCGGTGTGCGAGTCAAGCGCCTTACCGCTGTGCTACGCCGGCCGTCGGTACTTCGTGGATGGGAAATCATTGCTAGGTTGCGCCCTATTGATTGCACTAATATTACTGGTCTGCAGAATTAAGCCTTAAAGACAAAAAATTTAAAAATAGATTTTTTTTGCAGTAGTTAACACAGGAGGCTCTGAAAAAAAAATTCCCCTCTGGGCCCATGTCATATTTGGCGATGCTGTTTGGAGGGTATTTTTAGGAAAGAAAGGAGAGGATGTTCTGGGAGAGAAAAAGGTAGGAGGGGTGGATAGGAATCTTAGGGACAGTTTGTCCAGGAGTGCGTCCACTGCGGTGCAAGGTGATGTTCTGAGAGAGCCCTGCTTGAGAAGTCAAAAGCCCTCCCCCAACCAGTCAAGATAGGAACTTCTATACATTTAATTTTTTGTGTATCCTTATTAGCTGATAAAACACGTAAACCATAGTAATCATTAAATGTGAAAAAAAAAACATATTTTTACTTGATTAGTACTAAATTTGCCCGAGTTATCTCGGGTGAGGGATTTTTGCCCACATAATGTTTCCATGACAACTTAAAATCAACTCGACTCAACACCTCTTTGAAAAATCATTAAGAGTTACGAAAAAATAATAATTAAATAACCTAACGTAACCTATTTAACCATTTTTTCCATTGACGTATGATATCGATGATTTTTTCATATCTTTTAATTATTTTTCAAAGGAGGTGTAGAGTTGAGTTGATTCTGAGTTGTACGGTTACCAAGTTGTTTTATATTAGTTATTAATACCGGACTTCGTTTGACATGCTATATTATAGTCACCTATCTTATCGAAAAAGCTTATTTAGGGATCGTAAAGACATGCAAAGCATTTTTCTGATTGTTTCTGTGTATTCCTCTTGATTGTTAGAAGTCCCATCCCCAGTCCAGGGCGACATAAACTACACACAAGTGTATAAAACATAAACAAAGCGACGATAAAAGATTTGGATTTAGATGGCCGGTCCAGGCGACCATGAATGATGATTGTGAATCATCGTATATCATCTTCAGGGTGTTTCTGCTCCCCGGGCAGCATATTCATGATGAGATAGCGGCGCCGGGAGAATAATATCTTTACTTTATTATGGCAGTGTTTCGCAACTTTTCTGAATATTCTAACTTTTTGTCTTAGCACGAAATAATGCAATATAAAGTATCCCTAATTCATATTGTTCTAGAAGTTTACATGATAAAATAGATCTCTGACAAAACAGAACATTAAGAAAAGTGTGAAGTAAAAAATCATGGTAAGCAATTCACACGAGGTTGGAGTGAAATCTTCAGAAAACTGAAATAGATAAGAGTGGGAAGGCTACGAAGTACCGCACAAAGAGGAGACTAATAGGCTACAAAGCACCGCAATTAGAGAAGATCGATTATTCTATTTCATTCTCTCGCAGGCTAAATTCTATAGATATAGATGTATGTGTGTGTCTCTTTTTACTATCGCTTTTTTGTTTCATCGAGTGTCAAATCACAACGGCGCTAAAGAAGTTGTCACTTCTATAACAAATATGCTACAAATCTAACCTAACCAAAAATAAGAGCTTAATTTTCCTAGCAATATAGTTAGCATTTTTAGGGGTAGGGCGTTTTTAGCTATAATAAGTAGCAAAGTTTCAAACCAATCCTACGTGTTCTAAAAATACAGAGATCTACCATTGGTGATAGTGTAAAATTACTTCCTCCCCGACTGATAATATGTACGAGGTAGATACTTCTGAATGTTTATATCAATATGGGGGTATTTTACCATCCTCCTTATAGATAATCCATACGATAACGTACATTTTCGATTAATTAAACAAGATTTATTTATTTTAGAAAGCAATCACTTCGTGGTTTGACATATTTAATAAAATAAAAAATAAAAACTTTTTGAAAATAAAACGATAACTTTGTAAACACCACTTTTATTTTTTATACTTTATGCCGACCGGGTTTCGCTACAACCGTAGCTTCTTAAGGGCAGTACAATCTCTACTTAAACTTTTTTTTGTTTAAAACCACGAGATTTATCCATTTATGACCGGTTTATTAAACCGACCGGTTTCGCTTTACTTAAGCATCTTCAGGGTACAAATTAATACAGTATTAATTTGTACCCTGAAGATGCTTGTGTAAAGCGGAACCGATCGGTTCATAAATTAATAAATCTCGTAATTTTAAACAAAAAAGTTTCTATTTTTATTTTTATTTAATTTTATTTTTTATTAAGATTTATTTATTTCAAAAGTCTGAGTTTACGATTCGGTACTTTAACCTATGAATAGTGACTATATACCGGATAATTTAGCCGAGTTTATAGTAAGATAATATTTTTTATTTGTTTATTTATTAATATTCATTATCCTTTGGATAAGCTATAAGGAAGATGGAAAAATACCCCCTAAGACATTTTAATGCGCCACGGGAATTAAATCGCCTAAAAAGGGTTACTTCAGAACAACGTTCGGTTTGTGTCGGTTTAACTCAAATAATATTATACGAATGAAAAAGTAATATATTAAAGTTAATTAAAAATAAGTGTAAACTTTCGGGACTGCTAGACACGATTAATAAGAATATATTTTTTAGAAAAACCTTTTGATTCTCCTTAATTACCAAAAAAGACAACAATTTGCATTCCGGGCTATGGAAAATCCTCCAAAGAAAATACAAACAAAACGTCACAGAAATTATTGTAAACGGCTGTCATCCCATACGACGAAACAATTTTTCATTTTACATAAAGCATTGAAATTTTGAATGCAGTACTTTTCATTGTTCCGAACCCAGATAGTTGTCTTATATAATATGAAGTCAGTTTAGGGAAAACACTTTATACCTACTTATACAAAATATAACTAAGCGTTCCGTAGGGGTGTCAGAGAGAACGTACCGCCGAATAACAAAAGCATTAAACATATGTCGTTCAAATGCATCAAGGAAAAAATTGCTTGTCTATATACTGTTTATACCAGCGTATAAGTACAAAAAATCGACACTGCAAATAAATTCATTTGATATCCATATCAACTTATTATTGAAGGTATTTTTAAATTCGATTTTAGAATGGAAATTGGTAAATAATGCATAAAAAATATAATTTAACAATAACTATAATTTTGTCGTTTTATGTCCGGAGATCAAATGTTGGGTCACCGTCTTCATCGGTCGTCTTCGAATTCTTCTGCCATCCACTTTCGCGCCGTATAATCTTTTCCTTACGCTCGCTACCTTCGTTCATCCACTTAATTCATTCTATTAATCGCATCTAACGTTATTATTACGCCAACGTCTGTACGGTTGAAATTTAAGAATCCGACTACGAATACAACTCTGACGCCGCACCCTATGCAAAACCGTTTTCCCACGTGGAGTTTGTTACAAATTTACTTTCGCAGTGGAACCGAATTAAAGCAATGCCAAAAGATAGCGCCACTTACATTGACAGCTAGCGTGAGGAGCGTCGGCTGGCAGGCGTAAGTATTATTGGATTCGCACTGTCGTCGATCTCTCCAGGAATGAAGAGATAGATGGTATGATTATTGTTGTAACTGGCAGTTGTGATTTCTACCACGCGTCCATATATTACATATGACGTCATTGCGTGTCGCTGTTACTTTGTCCCCGTGAGTCGCTGTCACTGATCCAAGGAACCGGCTATTTTTGAACCAGTCGCCAAAAGCCGCCCGCCGCAGGGCCCAGCAGCAACAACCTGCCGAACGTGTTTTTAACTTCTTGTTCATTAAATAATTAACCTTGCATTCTTTCTAGATCTCCAAATTTATGACTAATTTGGACAAGGTACGCGAGCTGCTGGTTGTCTAGCCCTGAAGTACGCTCATACAGTTTGGTCGTTAGTTGCCACCCCTGTTTTTTATACTTTCTTGGACACTGACCAAGTCTAGTAGTATGGTAATAGTTTTGTTGCCCGTTCCGTAACCGTTTCGGTGTTATTATCACCGTGAACCAGCAGACATGAGCAGACATAATAATGGTAACATCGTATAACAATCAAAGTGATATAAAATCTACATAACATACTTGGATAAGATATTTACATGAATTGAACATTGCCAATGCAGACTGAGAAAAAATACTTTTATTTAATAATAACTTACCAAAGAAAAGAGTGGAAATACCGATATCGTATTTTAATAAATAAAATAAAACTTTTTTGACTAATTTGCGTTAGACGTGGGTGAAAATGAATGAATGAATCCACCCTTGAAAAAGAACACCGTTCGTAATCGAAACGATGCATTATTTCAAATGGTTAGAGCTATGATTAGAGACCAGATCCTAATAGCCAGGTAAGTATCAACCCTCCTCTTCCTATCTCATCCTCTCAACCTCACAACGTACCTCAAATTTGTACGCCATAGTCCCAATAATGGCTTTGGGCAGATGTTACTCTTGTACGGTGTTCCCGTAAAAACAAAATATACGAAAGGAAGATATAAAATGAAATATATTTTTGTCATGCCATTTATATTAACTTTCCATGATTCTGACAATCTTATTTATACATATCTAAAAATAATTTTTTCGTTGTTCGTCCCGTATGCGTTCCTACATAACATCTGATTGCGATAAAACTTTGGTGAGTTGTTGTGCTCACACCCGCGAAGATTTCTATATATAATGGTGACCTCTGGTGTTATGAAATTAGTATAAGAAATTTACATAGCGCATGAGTTCTTTGGAAATTGTGAGTATTTCATATAGTTTAGCAGCAAGGATGGAAGGGGGAGGGAGAGGGGAATACGTGAGGAGAAGAGGGGAACGGTATGTGGCTTCTCACGCGTCGAAAACCCCAAGTGGTTTACTATATTTGGTGGCTTAGGGGTGCCCGGGTTCGTGGGTTAAGGTTTTTCCGGGTCTTGGTGGCAGTTGCGCCTACCCTTCTACTGAGTAGCGGGTAAGATCGAGAGAGACCTGTTAAGGGTTATCTTTTGATCTCTTCGGCAGGACTCTCTCGGAACATCGTTTTCACCGCATTGGGAGGGATGAATTCATACGTACGTCACTCCTGAACACACTGACTCCCAGTTCCTACCCACCACTTATATCTTTTTTTTCCCAGATCTCCTTCATTTCCTCAAAAGACCCTCCACACAGCTTCCCCAAATGTGACACAGGCCCTGAGGGGAATTATTTTCCTCGGGGCCTCCTTTGTGGAACTAATGCAAAAAAAGCCCCACAACATATAAACAGAAATTTGGAAGTGATTGGAACTTTTGTGCGGTATTCACATAAAAAAGTAACATTAATCAATTAAGTAGATAAATAATACGCAATTTCTCCAAATTGTAATTTAGAAAAGGCAGTAATACTGACCCACGTGAAACCCTTAATATCATAAGGATTTATTTTTCATCTCTCAGGTTGGGGTGAAATTTTAAATTAGTTATTAGATATCGGAATATGAGATATCCACAGCCCCGGGGGCGGCAGGTTGTGGGGTGGGGGGCTATTGGGGGGATGGGAGGGGAGGGATGTTTAGAGGGGGTGCAATCCGAGGGGACGCATTTTTATGGCACTTTTTTGCGTCCTGGGGGTAAAATAAAAATACTACACATACTCACCCCTAATGGGTGAGCGGAATAACTCTGACCGGATCACACATATTATCTAATTTAAATGCTTGAAAATTTTCGATCGTTGAAAAATATGATTATGTGTACAAAAAATCATATCGTGTACTAAATACTCTGCGTAATCAAATTATATAGAGTTTTTTTTTAATTCTTGTAAAAAATGATTTAAAAATGTACTTTTATACGGCGAAGAATATATTATGTACAATATAAATCGTAAGTGGATGGAATTATATTTAAGGCACCTCAATGGGATAACTTAATATTGGAAAAATAAAACCGCTTCTGTAAGCCTGTTTATTTATATCACCAAGGCGATGTTACTGTTGTACTAGCATATAATAATCTCGTATTTTAATCTGATGTATTTTTTTGAAGTGAAACTTCTATAGCACGGCGTTGATTCGGATATCGGATGAAACGGAAATGACGATTGCACCTGCGACCGACGCATCAACTGCGCTCATCGGCCGCTTTGATATGATGTCACTTTTAGAGGCTCCTATTGGTTAGAATATGAAACGAAAATTTCGCGAGGTTTGCGCTCATTGGTCGCTTTGATTATGAGCTCACATTTCAAGTATGGGTTGAGATTGTTTTGGTAAAGTTTCGTTTCTACCGCGTGTAAACTACACTCGAGTTTTTTTGTTGTATTTTCCTTTTCAATTAATTGCATATTATTTATTTATTTATTTATTTATTTATTGACGCCCTATTGGGCTTTAACATATAAAATACAAATAACATTTATAACAACAGTACATAACAAACTTAAAAAAATATTACAAAATATACAAATAAAGCATAAACTCAATAAAAAATAAATAGAAGTACATACATCTAAAGCTAATTCCACATGGATGACTTTAGAACTCGTAAGTAAAACAATTCATATACCTACGAACAACAAAAACATGAAAAAAATCAAAACACATTTATTTTTACTTAATTACTCATTTTGGAAAAAGAACAATAAAATAAAACCATAAACAAAAGAAAATCGAAATAAAATAAAATTTACTCATTCATTATTTACATCTAAAAAGTGGTGGACTAATTTGGCTTTAAATGAATCGAAGCTTAAATTAAATATGTCAGCGACATCAGTCAGTTCATTACCCAACCTATGTATTCTTTCTACCGCAGAATTCGTAGCGAAGTTATTGTTGCAAAATAAAATATTCCGTCTAGTATATTTTGGAGGTATGTGTAAGGATAACAAGTTGATAGCGTCAGGGCAGTCCAACCTTGAATGAATAATTTTATACAATAAAAGGAGATCAAATATTTTTCGCCTTTCCGATAATTTCGATAAGTTAAGTTTACTGCGTAAACTGACATAATTGATTTCAATAATAGGAATACCAATTTTGAAATTAATAAAACGTAAAAATTTATTTTGAATTTTTTCAATTTGTAAACAATAAGAGTTGAAATGAGGACACCAAATACTTGAATTGTATTCAACCTGACTTCTAACCAAAGACGTGTATAACAATTTTATGGTTTTTATGTTATTAAAGTCTTTAGCAATTCTGAGAATAAATCCAAGCATTTGTAATCCCTTACTTGTTATACTAATAATGTGATTCAAGAAGCGTAATTTAGAGTCAAAGATAACGCCAAGGTCGTTAAATTCATAGACTCTTTTTAGAGTGGCATTGTTAATTGTGTAGTCGAATAATAAAGGAGTTTTAGATCTATGGAAACTTATCGTTTGGCATTTGTTGATATTAAGATATAATTTGTTTACGATGCACCATTCATAAAGTTTATTTAAGTTCCTTTGTAGAGTTAAACAATCAGAAGAATTTTCGATAGATTTAAACAGCTTTAGATCGTCAGCGAATAGAAGAAAGTGAATATTATCGAAAATTAATGAAATGTCGTTAATAAATAGTAGGAAAAGAAATGGTCCTAGGTGGGAACCTTGGGGGACTCCACTTAAGGCAAAAAAAGTGTATGAAGTTGTGGAGTTAATTTTTACAGATAGTTTTCTATATGATAAGTAGCTTCTAATCCATTCGAGAAAGTTGCCGCTTATTCCCAAGTGTTCTAATTTTTCCATTAAAATGCGATGAGAAACAGAATCAAAGGCTTTGCTAAAATCAGTATAAATAGTATCAACTTGATAACCCTTGGACAGTGCATTAGAAATAAAATTTTCGTAAAGCAATAAGTTAGATGACGTAGATCTGCCTGGCATAAAACCATGTTGAAATATTTATATAAGTGGTTTAATTTGATGCATGATTTTACTTAATATAATCTTTTCAAAAAGTTTAGGTAGTGATGACATAATACATATGGGTCTATAATTTTCAATTTGACTTTTATCTCCTTTTTTAAAAATAGGTGTTATAAAGCTATTTTTCCAAATTTCAGGAAAACATCCTGTAGATAAAGATAAATTGAAAATTATAGTAATAGGAAGAGCTAGAACATGAACACAGTTTTTAAGTAATATTGAGGGAATCATATCTGGCCCCGAATTCGACCTGATATCCAGCTGTTTGATAAAAGTCACAACATCGTTTACTTCCACATGGATGTTATGCAAGTTGAGTGAGCTTTCGATAAATTGGGATTTATCAGATAAAATGTTGTCATTGTCTTCAACGTATACACTCTTAAAGAAATCTGCAAATAAATTTACAATGTCGTTTTTGTCATGACCCACCTTTTTCCCGTAAAACATTGTACCAGGAAAGTTAGAGTTATTTTTCCGAAAGGAGTTAGCATAATTCCAAAATTTATTAATATTTGTTAAAATAGAATTTTCAACATTGTTGGTGTATTTCTTAAAACATACTTTCGATTTCCGATTTCGATTATTCAACATTAGCCACCTCCCTCGAGGGGCAACCCGAAGGTCGGGGCTTTAAATCCCAGAGCGCGCAAGTAAATTATATTTGATTTTTGTGTTAATTCACGATTCATTAATTATAAATAATATAAGTTTTATTTGCGACACCTTCCAGAGTGGAAGATACAGTATAACCATGGTGTAAGACTACCATTCAGAATTGAAACGTTTCCTGACCGTATTTGGTGACCAGATCTGAATAGCCAGGTACTTCCCCACCTTCCCCTTACTTAACTCCTTTTATTTTATTTTTATTTTGTTTTATTTTATTTGGAAAACAGTTTATAAAAATAATGTCCCTCCCCCTTTCCCTCCCCACCTACTTCTGTTAAGGAGTGGATGCTACTCTAACAGTCCCAGCAGTTAGGACTCTTGTGCGGCATTCACATAAAAAATAAATAATTAAAAAATGGTACTTTTTAGATTTTCACGGCCAAAATTATTTTCGTTATTTGTTTGACAGCGTTGTCGGACAGCATTGTAGTGCCAATCATCAGGGCAGACGCTGTCCGAAACGTTGTCTATAAAGAAGGAGGTATCGCAGCACGGCATAACACCCCAAAAACAAATAACGAAAATTTAAAAATATTTTTTTTTATATTCTTTATATTATTTCAAATTAATTATCAACACATGGTCACCCTACATATTTACTACAGGTTTCCTGCAGCTTGGTTTTCCCATTATTTGTATGAAAAAAAAATTCTAAAATTTGGTTTGATACGTCATTTTGGGTGATTTTTATTATTTGGAATATTATTAGCCTCAATACGGGCGTGTCCTAGTGAGGTTAAAATTGAAATGTAAACAATGACATGTCAAGAAACAATTAACTAAATAATATACTTAAACATAATTTCGTTAGGACTGCTTTTTACATTTTCCTTAGACCACCCACTATCTGTTCGCGCTATTTTAACATCGCTTACTAAAATCTATACACATTCTATCACACATACACACACGTGTTTTTTATTGCCAATCACACTCACATATACATGCGCAGTCCCAAACCCCTAAACACACATGACGCCGAATATGAGAAAAATAATTATCAACCTTTCGCTTTCACTCCCCGGATTTTTTTCCGAGTGCGATAAGGATGAGAATGCAAGTACCGGATGAGTGAGGTAGGAAGGAAAAACGTCATACACACGAAAAAAATCGCACGCACACTTTAGAGTAAGTTTTTTTAAGGGGTGAGGGTGGTTTGAATCTAATAACGCGCTCCAAAGACACTTCTTCGCGAGAATGAATGTCTTGGCTATCGATTTATGCTAACCTTGCAAATAATAATATAAAACACCTTATTACTGGCGTGAGAGCTACCTATTGCGAATAAAATAAATATGGTTCCTTTAGAAGTGCTTGTACATTTTGTATTGAAACTTGTTGACCCGAAAGCCTTTGTAACAATGTGTGAGGTTTTATTTTAATTTTAAATCATTTAAATCCAGCTGAACTATAATTTTGTATTGTATGTATTGTGTATTGTATTGAAAGTATTGTGCTTGTTTAAATTTTCTTTGGAACATTTTCATGTATATACCACAGCACACATTGAAAATAAATAATTTCAATAAATTATTAGGTTGTTAATCCGAAAACAAAACATTTTCACATACGTTTAGTACAAATGAGTACGCGAATTACATGTCTACGGTAGAACAAAAATGTGTCCAGCCATTTTCCCTTTTAAAGCCACAATTTTTTTTTAAGAATTTATATTTTTTTTTTTGATAAAAAAGATATCCAGGAACATTTCTGCATACTTAACTCAAAAATTCCTTTTTTGGACTTATGCCGTTGTTATCCCCCGGGTGTGATGTGATTTTTCTGTTCTGACTCCGTGGCGGACTTTACATGTATAGATATATCGAGTTCCGAGTATGTTTAAACTAAACACGTCAAATACGTAATAACATACAAGGCAATGCACAGAATAAAGAATACAACACTGGAAGTGAGTCCTATTCAAATTTGAACAGAACAATCGAACATACAAAATTTGAACAATTCATCTAATTTCAAAGTTCATTTTCAAGTTCTATGAAATTTATATAAAAGTTCTGTTATTATTTCAGTTTTTTAAAACAACTGGCCCATAACGATATATAGTAACGAAACTTAAACAGAACCTTCACAGAACTTTAAAAATAATTTTGAAATTTGGTGAAATATTCAAATTCTTTGAATCAACCCGACCTTAGTACCCTTTGGTTTAATCCATTTATCACACGGTCTGTCTCACTTACATTTACTTGATGTCATATATCGCCATCCCATTTGAATATCGTAATCATGGTGAAACACAGCTTTGTTTGGAAATATAGGCCTAAATTAGGCCTATAATTGGATCATGAAACACGTCCACAAGGCATTTCTTGTGTTATTCTTTATTCAATGAAGCATTGCAGGTCATTAAATACAATCATGGCAAACATCTGGACCCACTAAGTCTATGACATCCCCAATTGGGGAATGTCGTGAGGCTGAAGGCAGTGGGGAGGAGAAGGAGATGGGGGAAAGGAAGGAGGAGAGTACCTAGCTTTTCAGATCTGGTCACAAGACACAGCTAAAGCCGTTTTAAGCAATTTTCATTTCTGAATGGTTGTCTAAAACCAGTGCGATACATGATTTTCTAGATATAATACATTGTTATTTAAAATTATTAAATTGTGAAATAACATAAATAAATCAAAAAAAATTTACTTGCACACGCCGAGATTTGAACTCGCGATCTTCAGATTGCTAATCGAGAGCCTTAGCTCTCGACCACCGAGGCCGTGGACCACAGACAAAATAGAATGAATAATTATTTATAAAGCAACTTATTGTATTCGTAACATCTATAACTCCTAACTCAAAAAATCGTATTCAATTTTCAATATTTTATCGAGAATTCCAATTAATATTCCTATTAGTATTTCCTCAAAGAAAATCAACTATTTAAAAACTCCTTACTTTCTAACTGATGAAATATGTATGTTTCTTAACTTTCTTGTTCGCTGAAATAAAGCGCACATTACTTTTGGACTGTACCGAACAAGGACTACTCGAAAATGAAAAAAAAGTAAACACTCTCAACTAAAAAAGTCATGAATATCTTCATAAGGGTAACGTTTCATTTTTGCGTTTGGATGGAGACTTTTCACGAGGTGGCTTTTGTCCTTTATCATATTTTCTCGGTGTTTGGACAGGCGTTTTTTCCCTTATACATATTTAAGTACATGGGGATGAAAAAACCTTTTAATAAGATGGGGGAATGAGCGTAGCTGGAATATTCAATCAATATCGTTAATAATCATTTTGCCAACGCGTGGCGTGACGCTTGCTTTAGCTCACAAGCGAAAAATTGAAAATTTTCGTAATTGAAAATTAGTTCTTCAAGACATAAGAATTAAAAAGGCGATAAAGTTATAGCACATTTTAGCTTTTTTCTTTATTGAATACTGCAACAAGAGTCCCAACTGCTCGGAGCCAGTGGGTGTATGGCATCCTCAAATAGTGTATGTTGTGAGGCTGGAGGATCAGGGAGGAGAAGCTGTTCGGGAAGTAACCTGGCCCTTAAGATGTGGACATTAAACACGACTAAAGCCAATGCTGGTCTTTCATCGAGAGTATGTAGATATATAAAGCTCTCTGGAAAATTAATTTAATATTAATTTATAAATTTTACTCATATGGTTACACAAATTAATCCTCTCGTATGGTAGGTATTAATATTTAAAAATACATAGGTATAGCAATAATTATTTTCCACCCCTGTCTAAAAACTACTGAAAATTAGCAGTTTTCGTTTTGTTTAAACTGCTGGCGTTAATGGCCATTCATAATATATTTTGAAAGGTGATTCTGTGTACTGTAATTTTTGAAATTATTATTGCTTGAATAAATGGTTAAATTTATTTATTGTTTTGGAATATTTACAGAGTAATAACATAAAAAAAGTTATAAGATTAACACTGTAAAGAGCGCTAATGTTAATAATCCACATCAACATATTCACAGAACGCACCGTTTAAGAATTGTTTTTTCTCAATTTAGAGATGTTAACAATAATTAAAAATAACAATATGTAAATAAATATATTACAAATAAATAATATTAAAATAAGATGTAGCCATGTAATGTTCTTTTTAAGCAATAATTTTGAACAAACTTAAGAGGTAGGTATAATATGACAAAATGAACAAACGGTGCATCTTTGAATATCCAAATATGCCCACCCAAACATTTATCCATGTGTACTTAAAGTTAAGTATATTATATCTTCTTATTCTTATAATGTTTTTTAAATATTAAGACAAATAATTGCTTTGGTTCCTTATACTTTTTGCACACAGTGTGCGATTTGTCAATTTATGTTGTTTTAATCTTCTCCATAATATATGTAGTCGTGTTAAGTGAATAGATCTGAATTGCTAAACCCCTCATCTTTCCCATCTCCTTTCTTTCCCCGCCTCCTAGAACCCTAATACATTTCTCCAAATTGGGTATGGTATTCTCCCACCGACTTCGGACAGTTGGGATACGCGGTGCTTATATATATATATATTATTTATATATATTTTTTTTATCTTTGGTTTCATATAGCAAAACACCAGCTACTAAATATCCACAGTTGGTTAGTACATTACCTACCTACAACCGACTGAAATACGACGGAGGTATTTGAAGTAGAGGTCCGTGTCTTTATGCTGCGTATCGAACACCTGCGCCCAGAACCACCACTGAAGAGAAAAACGTATAGAAATTCGCCGTGGGCATGTCTGTGTGCACAAAGAAAGCTCATTATTATCGTACTATAAGGGAAAATGATTTGAAATTTCCAATTTTCACTATTGAAATAAATTATTGGCCTATCTGTAGGTTGTAGATTTTCTTTCAAATCAGCAAATATGCATAGCTTTACTGATTCTTGATAATACCTGATAGCCTGACTGATTTTCTGTCCCATAATATTACGAAAAAACTAGTGAAAACTTCTTAAGCACCGCTGTGATTTGAAACTCGATGAAAAAAAATAGCGACAATAAAAAGAGACAAAACACATACAGGATTTAGCCTGCGAGAGAATGAGATAGTATAATCGGTCTCCTCTTTGTGCGTTGTTTCGTAGCCTATCGGTACACTTTAGTTTTCTGAAGGTTTCACTTGAATTGCTAGCTCTGATTTTTAAAACTTAAATATGTCCACAGTCCACATGTTTCTTGTTAGTTTTATCGCTTTATGATTGTTTGAGTTTGGTTTGTGTAAGATTTTAGGACTTTTAATTTCAACAATAACTCCAGGTACATCAAAGATAGTTTTTATTGTAACCAACAAAATATACAAATCTCCCTTAAAAGACCCCCAACCGACCGATAATGTAGTGTTTCCTTTTAAAGGCAAACTGATGCAGAAGAGGTAGAATTTAAGAGAAATATTGTATTTATAACCTACATTATGGGTCTGTTGGGGGGAAAATATAGCCATTCCTGACATCTATGTCACGGAACCTCAACTAATTACTACTGACACCTGTGCCAGGCGCACAGAAACTTTTACTCTATTTTATTTACTTCATTTCCTAACAATGATAATCTTTCTTTAAAAAATGTGTGAACACACAAAAAAAATAACTTGCAAATAAAATCGTAAAAAATCAAGTTTCTTAATGGCCTACGATTTATAATTAAAAACTCAAGATATAAAATGGCTCACATCCGTATTACATATTATTTATGCCATACCTACCTTTTGGTTAAAAAATACAGTTCAGTTTGTTTGGGTATTTTTGCCTAAAATCCAAAATAACTTTTGTACGAAAAAGGCAGCGAAGCAGTTCTTCAAAATACTGTTCAGTGCTTAGAGCGAATTTATTTCCAGCGGCTGCCACAACTCGGCCTGATGGAAGTATGGAAATATGGCGGGAGTTGCCAGGGACCATCAGTTAATGAAACTCATCCCAGCGCCGAGAGATGGCAGCAGGTACAATATATACCTAATATTACGAAAAGTCCAACATGCTGTGCAGTACAAATACAACAAGCTGATATAGAAATATATGGATACCGCGTAGACAGGAACGAATTTCAGCAATAATATAGCTTTGACGTTTCTTGCTGTGGTTTCAAACAGATATCGTACGTGCGTCCCTTTTTATTCTCACTCCTCACACGTCTTGTATAAAAATTAAAACGTCAAATGTTTTTGATCATATTCCCATACCAATTTTGCAAATGTACATTTCTTTCAAATCGTAGAATTTTGATGGTTTTGCCCGTTATAAAAATAAATAAATCACATATTATTATCCTCGTTAATATTGCTGTATACGAAGTTCTTTTACAGGTATTTGGACTTATTTCTGGAATTATTAATTGAAACATTGTATCTTATCAGGCATTGTCATTTTTAACACGGCTCTACAAAGGTCTACTGCTTCAGAGATTTCATTTCTACAGCGTTCAGTCTACTTTCATCCTTCGTCTATCAGTTCCTCAGTAATAAATGCCTCAAAAATAAAAACATATTACATTCAATTATGACATCTATTTAAATTTTTAACAAATTCTCACTTATATTCACACGATTTTATAATAAGTATTATAAATACGCTTGGAGTACCCGGCTTCGCTGAGGAATTTGATACGACATTGAACTGACGTTATTACACGACGGATTTTGCTTTATACACCCCTTACAATGGGTAGTCCCACACACACAAAAAAAGCTTCGAATGTTCCACAATGTTCCAGAACATTTCAAACTATGCGACAGTATTCTGGAATGTTCCACAATGATCTGGGATGTTTATTCCCGAACATTCCACAACATTCGAGAATGTTCCGGGATGTTCTGGAATATTGTGGAGTGTTCTAGAAATTTCTAGAGGGCGAAACTTCCAGTCCTTATATCTTAAAAAGCACACCATTCAGCTAAAAACGGGAACCTTCTTCATGGATGGGGGATAGAGGGCTACCACACAATATAACACCCTTGATCGTATCGTTTCTGAGTTTTAGCGCACGCACAAAAACATGCTCTTTCTTTTATAATACTTATTGATTAAAAGCCATTCTCATGAAGAAATAATCCTTTTTTTAACGATTTTCGCTGATCTATCGAAAGAGTGAAGAATTTTCGATGAAATATAATAAAATATGATTTCCTTTGGTAGATAAATAAAAGATATTAGTTTCTTGCTTTAAAATAAGCGGTACTCAAATTTTGAATACGCGTGTAAAGAGCACGATACCTTCATCCAAAAAAACCACCCTTCTATTTCTGCTCGCACTATAAAATTAGCATAACATTTGCCTACTAGCGCACTCCCCATAGATGAGCGGGCTTTTTAAACAATCCAAAGAATTTATGTCTTAATAGGGTTGTCTATGAGGGTTGCTCAATTAAAGAAGAAAAAAAGCGTTAAAAAATACCCCTAGGAGCGAAATACTGGTCTGGACCAGTTTTTTCAGTTCTTGTTTGGACAGTTTGATCAATGCGCATGTAAAATGTTGACATTTAAACCGCTGTGTCACATATAGTGGTAGATAAAGCGATATTCATTGTACTAATTACGGTGACTAATTTAAAATTTATTTAAGGGGTTGTTTTTTTAATATTTCAATTATTTTCGGCGTTTGTGTTGCCATTCGTTGAATTATGTTGCCACTGGTATAAAAAATGAAAATAATGAAGATGGGAAGATATTCATGTTTTTCTTCTGATTTAGGTAGGTACTTTTTAGAATTGATTTTTTTGGCAGTGTTTTAATATAACGTTATTATTCTTCTACAACCTATTATAACTTTCCTTATATCATATCTCTAATGACTAAATTAAGAGAAAAGGGTGGCAACAGATACATTAAAAAATACACAATAACCAAAAAATGCTAATTCTGTATATTGAATGACTTTTTCATTACATTACTATCTGGTGGTGAAGGGATAAGGCTCTTGACTCGCAATCCGAAGGTCGCGGGATCGAATTCTGGTGTGGGCAAATAAATTTTATTTGATTAATTTGTTTTATAAACTAACTAACTAACCATCACGACGTTTCCCCGCAGTGGTAGGCAAATAGGACGAATTGCCAAACAACTCGGTCTTGGCACACATTCCTTGCCTCGTTTACATTCATACAACGTCTCATACATGCTTTTCTATTATTCTGACTCTTGACATGGCCCAACTCAAGTATCTGATTCATTTGGTCGTGTCATGTCTTTCTTGGGCGTCTTCGACTTCTTCTACCATTCAAATTTGCGATATATATTCTCCATACACTCCTTTCCTGGTTCATTCTTTTACATGCCCAACCCATGGGAGCGTCCCTTTCTTAATCTTACACATAATGCTTACATCAGCCTTGTATTCTTTGCAGTGTGTTATTTCACAATAAATTCATTTAACAATATATATAGTGTTGTGCGGCAAGTTCCAGAGTACAAGATACCTGCTCTCAGTATCGCCCTATTGTTAAACCACCATTCAGAATTGCTTGAAATGGATTTAGCCATGTTATATGACCAGATCTGAATAGCCTTCACCTTCCTCTTCCCCATCTCATTCCCCTCCCCATTACCTTCAGCCTTACAATATACCCCAATTGGGAATGCCATAATCTCACTGGCTCCAGACGGGAACAGCTGGGACTCTTGTGTGGTATTCACAAAAAAATAAATTAATCACATCTATACGGGTCTATAAAAGGCTAACGTAATAGCTCAAAGGGTAAGAAAACAGCGCTCAAATTCCACTTGCGGCAAATTTATTTCACTTAGTTTTCAGTTAAAAAAATATAATTTCAATTATTATATTATGTTACTATTAAACTAGTCGAAATGTTCACATGTAGGTACTCCAATATTTTCATTGTTTTATACCCTACACCCAGATGAAAATGTACTAAAAATTGCATTAAAGTCCATGGAAAAAGAAAATATTCTAATGAAAATTCTATGGATGTATGCTTTGTGGATAGATGGGTGTCTATAATAGGTTCATTCCCTCAATGCGAATCCTTGTCGTTTGGGTATCAGCTCTCCTTAGCTCCATTTCCTAATCTCGTTTGGTCCACTTTGTTACAGCATCCGGCATCTCTTTGTGGGGACCGACTACACTCAGAGAGATGAGAATGTACTCATACCTACACTAGATGTGGATGGGAACCGCAAATACACAAATGTAGCTTTATTCCCACGTTACAAGGGAAGGAAATAAGTTACCAACAATGTTACCAGCATTAGGCGTGTAATTGTTTTATTTCGTAGAGAATAGCGTTTATATTATTTTTAATTTTTTTAAATAATATTACAAGCAAGTTCCCGGTAGATATGCGTTGTTATGTCACCCAATAAAGAAATTGTTTCTCTCTGCGTGTCTTTTCACATTCGTCCCGTTCTTTTCCGCCTCCTCTTCCTCTCCCACGGCCCCTTCTCGCGTTCCCACTCCGCCTTCCCTCTCTTCACTCTCTCTTCCCGCTTCCCCCTTCCCGTGAACCCCCCCTCCCGAGTTCCCCTCTCCCCTCCCGCATTCCATACATTCAGTTCCGATACATTCAGTTTTCAAGCAGCTCGCGTGCCACCTATTGCAATCATTTTTTCATGTTCCATCGTAATCGGATAAATGGTTTAGCAACGCATAACGGACATACAAACATTTTTAGATTTTTATATATATATATATATATATTAATTTATTATTCCTAAAAGAAAACGGTTTGTGAAAAAATAGTATTTCCTGCGAATTCGATTGAAATTTCGTCTTTTCAATTTTATTTTTTTACATTAGCTCCACACAGGAGGCTTTGAGGAAAATAATTTCCCTCAAAGCCTTTGTCATCTTTGAGGATGCTGTGTTAAGGGTATTTTTAGGAAAGGAAGTTCTGGGAAGGCAAAGGGTATTAGGGGTGGGTAGGAAACCGGGGTTCGATGTGTCCAGGAGTATCGGGCGTATGGATCCGTTCCTTCCGCTGTGGTGCAAGGTGATGGTTCAACAGAGTCCGTCTGGAGAAATGGTCTATATCAACCAGTCTTATCCGATCCGGCCCGCCACGCAGTAGTAGGTGGGCAGAACATCCGTCGCCAAAATCCGGACAAACCTGACCCCATGAACCCGGGAACCCTAGCTAAGTCACCAAACGTAGCGAACCGCTTGGGGTGACCTGTGGTAGGGTCGTTGATTGTCCAATAAATGGTTCTTGGGGCTGCGGTACCCAAATTGAGTTGAGATTGGTTGTGCCTTCGAATGCAAACAATTTAAAAAATATATCCATTTTTTTGAACCAGGTTTTATGCACCGAGATTAATGTTATGATTTGCTAGTAAATTGAACCGTTCTGACGTTCATCTGAAATAGTGTATTATGCTTTTCTATTGGATTAATTTTATATAAAAATCGATAGGTATGCAGACCGGTCAGTGGTTGAGTGGGCATCGCGTTTGGGTTCCATCCAGGCGTTCCGTGTTCGATTCTTCAGCTGTCTAAATCCTCTATCACGACTCACATTTTCGGCTTACTCTGGTGGTAGTAGGAGTTTTTTTTAATATTGTCGGGTTATTCATAACCCGAGAATGTTTGTCTTTCTTTAAAAAAAATAATTATTATTTTACTTTCGCAAGCATTAAAAAGGAGTCCATTATTTTTTTGTTTAAACGAAGGTTTGTTATATCATGCGACAGTTCCAATGCCCAGAAACAACCGGCTTATTCCATTAATATAAAACATAAATTTGTCGGCCGGGTTGTAAAGATATGCCTGCGGAGTAGATAACTGAATCAAATCTTACCAAAAAACAACTTCAACTCTTCTCCGTAAACCAATTATTTTCAAAAATATAATTGTCCATCATAAGGACGATTTTGAAAGTTTCTCATAGATCTCCAATATCGCGTATAAATCTTGAATAGGAAGTCGAATGTAACTTGTTGTAATTTCACACATTAGAGGTTTCCAGGTGACTCCATTTCGTAAATATATAAATACAATAAAACAAAAAGTAATTATTTCTAGACATAGGTAAGGGTATCAACATATTTATTCGAACACTCCAGATTATACCGCTTCATCTCATAAGTACCATCGTAAATTTGTTTATTTTGCTTGCAATAAAAATTATCAAAAACAAATAGAAAATCAAATAGAATTTTTTTATTGTAATACAAAAAAACACGAGTTACATACATACAGGCTGTCCGGGGGAAGAGTGCGTTAACTTCGGAAGGTGATTCTACATGATAGTATAAGTAAAAAAAGATAAATAACTTTTTTCGAAATTCCAACTTTTAGGGGTAGTTTTGTGGTAAAAAGATAAAATTACACCGGCGCGCGACGCGGCGTGTGCGGGCAGCATTATTTTTACAAAGCAACGTTGTAACAATCACGCCCGGCAAGCTAACAGCAACTTTATCGAGTAATTTTTACCTTACACTACGACTTTCTTAGTAGTTTAGTAGTTATATCTTTTTGTATGGGAAAAAAAGTTAGAATTTCAGAAAAAGTTATTAATCATTTTTACTCCTATTATAATGTAGAATAACCTCCCGAAGTTAATGCACTTTACCCCCTATTATCCTGTATGTATTATACAAAATATTATATTAAAGGTCTTTTTTGGTTATGTATACCTAATCAGAAAAGAGGAGTTTTTGTTCCTGATAAGGGAGCCACAATTGTTACTTGGGTTGTAAGTTATAATATGTTATATTTAATTTAAGTGTAAGTTTTTTTTGAAAATTGTTTAATTTTATTTATTTGTTCTAATTGGTTGATGATACAGCGTAATTCAGAATGGAGTTCATTATAGTTTTATATGGATTGGAATATACAATTTGGGAGGCGGGAATGGGTACCGCCGCCATGGGAACCTTTATTGGATAACCAACACCTCTGCCATAGGTCACCCCAAGTGGTTTGCTACGTCTGGTGATTTAGCAGGGGTGCCCGAGTTCATGGGGTGAGGTTTGTTTGTTTGATGACCGGGACACACTGAACCCCTGATTCCTACCCATCCCTTAAACCCCTTTTCCTTTCCAGAACTCTCCTCTCCTTCCTTTCCCTAAAAAACCCTCCACACAGCATCCCCAAAGAGTACAAAGGCCTTGAGGGAAATTATTTTCCTTAGGGTCTCCTGTGTGGAGCTAATGTAAAAAAAAAGATTTTGCCTTTGTGTTGTTTTAAAATTAGGCGTAATAATTGGTTTGCATTTGTTATTAGTTTTTTACTTTGTAATTTTTTTCTTCACACATTTTTATAATTGAAACTTGCTTGAATATGTAATCGACATTTGGTACTAGAAACAATTTTAAAAGTGATTCTGTTGAGAAGGTTTATTTTTTTAATATTACTTTAATGATGATCCTTTGTGAAACTTTTACTGAAAAAAAATCAAGCACTTATAGAAAAGAGATTTAAAAATAATATTGAATGTTCGAAAGTTAAATACTTTTTGTTAAAGAGGTAAGTGTGATGACCGTGGCCGGTTATACCATGATAGTCTGGACTCCCTTTGATGGATCCAGATTCCTCTGATTATGATGATCTCAGGACAGGGTGATTTGCAAGAATAAGTCGTAGGTATACTATTGATGTTTATTCCGAGATTTGTACAACGGTTCTTCTAAGGAAGTCTAATGGTAAAGAGGATGAATGGACAACAAACACAACCTTTTATACGTTCCTCATGCTGTCTCACTCATACACGCATGTCTCTTTCATACTGCAAGACATACGTTCACCACAGTAAGAACTCATTTGTTTTGTAAAATCGCGCAGCTGTTTGGGTTAAGGTATAAGTGACCCGTTTGTGAGTGGGGTGTGGGTTAGGTTTCGTGGAAGGGGGAGGAGGGGTTAGGGTACGGGGGATCGAGGGGGAGGGAAGGGGGTAGAGAGGACAGCATTGTTAGCCAATGAATTTAGATTGGATACAGATCAAAGACAAAGGGATGAGGGAATATAGGGATTTGCGTTTACTTGGATGCAAGGGCGGAGGATGAAGAATATTAAAAAATTAAAAACCCATATTTTTTGTTATCGAAATAAAAGAATAAAAATTGTCATTTGCGTAGATAACACCTTCAACATAAAAAAGGCGTTCAAACGTCACATGATAAAATATATGTTGCATTGTTGCTAGGAATTTCAACATCAATGCAAATATTTAGAGCTTCTGAATTTTCCACCATAAGCTACGATATATTGTCGACATATTACCGAAAAATTTCCATCATGTACTTATTTTTATTTCTATGCTCAGAGGGCGTATATCTTTAACACGAGAAATAATTTAGAACATGATAAAGTAATTATAAAAAATACAATAGACAAAGAATACACCCATTAAATAAAAATACAAGAAACTTTTTTTTTTTAAATACAGTGTTCTGATAGGTTTATAAAGAGAAAACCAAAGGTTGAAAAAAAGGATAGAAATAGATATTTAAGGCGCCGTATCCCGGTCCAAAAGGAAGAAAATGGAGAGATATATAATTACGAATGTTGGAGAGAGTGCGCTAAAAATTGTGAAAATGTTTAATAAAATACGATTCGTTTAAAATGGAGCAAAAATCTCTTGGGGGCTGTCTAAAACGGAACACTGTGAATTTTAAATTAGGCTGTCTAAAACGGAACACTGTGAATTTTAAATTTAAAGAAACACTGTGAATTTTTTGTAAAATAACTGAATCTATTTTGAATATTTTCGAAGCATACTTTGCGATTTTTTTGAAAAAATATATGAAAATAGATGAAAATAACACATTTTTTTAAATAGCTTAAAAACTTTAAATTTTTTGCACCACTAAAGATGTTAATTTCTTTGATGAGTTTACCAACACGTGAATTTAATATTAATATTTAAAAAAAAACACCACTTTTAAGAAATTCTCATAAAATAAAGATTTAAAAACGTAAATTTGAACTTTTATGTAACCCAAAACAATATTTCGACAGTTCAACTTTTAAGTACTGTTCATTGTGCAATAACTTGATAAAACTGATGTAAAACCACATAAATAACACGGCAAATGTATTAATTACATGAATAGAAGAGTGAATTGGTCACAATAATAGAAATCATTCAGTAAAATCTCAACATTTAGTAAAAATATTCCCGTCATGCATGAAAACCAACTGCCAATGCTGTTTTTTGCGCGGGAAAATTGTGCAGGCGCGACGCTATCACCACCTAGCGTATATGAATGAAAACAAAAATTTGTATGAAAAATTGCAGTGTTGCCAAATTTAAAACGTGTTTTAGAGTGAAATTCTTTTTTTAGTAATATTTCGTGTTTTAGTGTAAATGTGTTGTATCCATGATGTTACAAAAACACAGGTAATCGGTCATGCTGTGGTTTTTTTTTTAGTGTTATAATGTGTTAAAATGTCAGAGATATTTTTAAGGTTATTTTTTTGGCATTAAAAAAAAACTTTGAAATTTTTTATAATTTTTTTATTGTATGCACGAGGAAAAAGTGAGGTGACAGTTTCATTTCAAATTCATTAGATATATAAAAGGTCTGTATTTTTTAAATTTTAATTTTTTTAATATTTCTGTACACTTTCATCAAAAATGTTTTGGTAAGAAATTATTTTACATTTTTCTCCGTGTTTAAATCTTAAAATATGGCAGTTTTTAAAAACTAAAGTGTATTTCAATTACACAAATCTAATAGGTAATTTTATCTAGTTTTTAAAAATGGTATTTGTTTTTACGGCACCTTTGAAAATAAGAAATATATAGAACATTCAAAATACTTTGGAAAATTCCAAATTTCGTTCAGACATCATCCCTAAAACAGAGATAAACTAGCCCCCCAGGCTGTGTAAACGGCGTGTATTTTTTTTCCAAGAACAATTTTTAAATTAGTAATGTTTTCACATCCGCGGCCGTTTGTCAATTGAATAAATTTTTCACGGGGTTTTTTAGTAAGGCCGTAAATGTTTAAGGGGGATATGTTAGAAATCGGTAGAAATTCGGGTAGCGTCGACTTCATGTAATCGACGAAATTAAACGTCAAAGTTAACAATAAACATGTCAATATCACTTGATTATTGGTTTCCTTAGTTCCCTTAGTGTGAAAGCGCCATTTCGGGGAATGCGCAATGTAGTTGCGCATTTGTATACTGCACCAGAACAGATGATTGTATTGTGTTGTTCTTGCGGATATATGTATTATAAGTTGCAGTATAAGTTGCAAGAGTTTGAAAAAGCTCAATTTGGAATTTTAATATTGTAAATAAAAAAGTTAAATCGTTTATATTACGTGCTTCTTCTTGCTTCTTGTATTTAAAAAGATGAATTTATATATTGTTACTTGTAAAAAGATGAGTTTACATATTGTTACTTGTTTAATTTTTAATTGACTAACTAGCCAGTAGGCAAAGAGGACGAACCGCCAAACAACTCGGTCTTGGCAGACTCTCTTTACCTTTACCTTTTTTCTACACAAAAAGACGCACTACGTATTTTACTACCTATCTGTATACGACTGAAGAAAAAAAATGTTTGTATGAATCGCGTGGTTTTCTTCCAATATAAATCACAATTATAAAATGAAAAGAATTGTTTGTATACGTCCATGAATTCCGGAAATTCCTATCGCAGGCTAATGCAATCTAACTCTAACGATCTAACGAATTGTCCGTTTAACGATCGGGACGATGGATTCGTTAGAATCGTTAGTCCGTAGTCCGTAGTCCGTTTTCCGTTAAAACGGAAACATTGCATTTCTCTTACGTAATTCCAACACATGTGTAGATGTTAGATATTTTCTTGCTACCTACATTAGTAATGAATGGGCCGTTTTATACCGAACTAATTAAAAAAATAAATTATATTGACCTACCAATTAACGTAATAATTATATTAAGTGCCTACCTGTTTAAGTAAGTAGGTGTTTGGAATGGCGGTTAAAGATGCCTAAATTTAATATTGTTTGGTCTGGTCAAGTTCTGTTATTATGTATTTATTGGCCAGTAATTTCACACAACTGAAATAATAACAGAACTTGAATAGAGTTTCACTAACTTCAAAATTTGACCAACTGCTTAAAATGTGAAACAACCTGTCCTTAGAAGTTAGAAGGATTCTATATACAGTATGTAAATGGACGTACTTAATTTACTTTAAACAGTGATTCTTGGATTTGGAGTAAAAAATGCACACGAAATTTTGGTCTCCGGTGACTATTTTGACGAGGTTTTTTATTTCATTTTTTTTTTACTTAAAAATAAAAAAAGCTTTCTTCCTCAAGTCGTCACCCTCCACTCAGCCGAGTAACTGACCAACTGTCCCCGCCTCCAACTGACAACACCTACCATTTTTTTGGTAGAAAAAAAACCATCAAAATTGTCACCGGAGACCTAAATTTCATTAAAGTTTCTTACTCCAAATAATGACAGGAATCACTGGTTAAAGTAAGGTCAAGTGCGCCCCTGTATATAAATTTGATGCATCAAAAAGCCTTGAACGTTGATTTCTAGGAAGAGTTTCTAGGTAATCATTACAATTTTTAGTTTGCAACGTCTTTAAAAAAAATCCTGTTTTGAAGCCGGAAAGTAAAACTAGATTTTTTCAAATGTACCCTTAACTGTACAAGAACAAACAAATAAATTTAAATAATATTTCTTTAAAAAGATTATACTATAAGCAAATATTTTATACAAAACATATCATAACATGCAACCTGTAAGAATCGTGGCTCCCGTATCAGGCATAAAAGCTCCTCTTTTCCAATAAGGTATACATACGTGACAAGTGATGACCATTAATATAATATTTATAATATTGTGTAAAATATATATGTATAAATGTAACTCACATCCTTACATCACAATAGAAAAGACTTTTCATCTCTTAGGCCCCAGACAGGCCAATGAAATTGATTGTCTGTTTAAGAATTAATTTCGATATTTGAAAATGTTTGATCAATTTTACCAGAAGTAAGGACGTATTGAATTCACTTCGGGGAATACTCACAATGCAATTTTCTCATCTTACTTCTCACTTGATAATAATTCATTTTGAACTATGAAAAAAAAAATCACCTTTTTTCAGGGTTAAATCCTCACACGGTACGAGTACAGTCCACCCATACGCACACGTGCGATAGGGGCTACTCTGAACTCGTTTATCAGTGGTAAAACGTGCTCTAAACGCAGCTTTATCTTTTAGAATAGACACTTTAACGAACGGGAGAGCGGTTTGAAGAGGGGACAAAGTCATTAGAACTTTAGTTTGAATAATAGGAGGGAGGGATTTGTTCTATGAGATTGAAACAATCACCTATTGAAAAGTAAATAGTTTTACTGATTACATGATAAACATGTACTACTTGATGATAAAACACAGATACAGACTTATGTCTAACCTTTCATTGGATTACCAATACCCTAGCCGTAGGTTACCCCAATGGGTTCACCACGTTTGGTGATTTAGCAGGGGTGCCCAGATTCATGGGGTGAGATTGGTTCCAGGTCTTGATGGCGGTTGCGTCTGTTCACCAGCTGAAGAGGGTGGTTGAGGAAGACCCATTGACCTCTTAACCCGACGCCATGCACTGCAGTTAGAGGGATGGATTCATACGTTACAACTGGACATACTGACTCCCAGATTCCTAACCACCCTTTTTTCCTTTACACAACTTCCTCTCCTTCCTTTACTACATTAAAAAAATTCTCCACATAGCATCTTCGAAGATAACATAGGTCCTGAATTTCCAATTTAAACTTTTAATAAAAAAAATTTGGAAGTCCATTGTAATATGACCCAACTTTATAAAGTTTTTAAATATTTTATGCAACACTTATTTACAATAACACCAATTATTTAAATTTTGTCATTTGTGTAGACATACATAAATAATTCAGAGAAAGGGTACAGCATTGCATTACAACACTATCTATCTATTATTTATAAAAGTAACTTATAGTCTATACATTTTACTTTTAACTATATTATGTTCTGCCTTTTTACTTTTTATTTAACTTTTTAGTTTTACATTATACTTTATATTTTATAGCTTATTCTTTTACTTTATACTTTCATTTTATACATCTTATTTCTATTTACTAATTATTACCTAAACTCCTTTTTTTACCTTTTGTTTTTAGATTTATCTTTAAATTTTTATGTCACTTTCTTTATTTTAATATATATATATATATATATAGATATAAATTTAATTATGTCAAAGGCACATGGTTATTTATTTTATTTTTAAATTTTATTTTTTAATTAAGTAAATAAAACAGGCATTATCCCCAAAAAATTACATACATGGATGATTTAAATAACAGAAATTATAACAAAAGTACTCGTAGTATCAAAAATAATTAGTTACTCGTAAATATGCAAGAGAGAATGACAAACAAGAATATTAAAAGGAAGAATACAAAAGTATCACCAATAATTTATTATTGGCACCTGTGCTGATGGGACAATGATTTAGTGATTAGTTGTTTTGCCGTATGTTTTGAAATAAATAAATAATACCTATATGACAAATAACATTTCATTAAAAGTAGCAAATTTTATGAAATTTAACAGCATGGTTTTATGACCAAAACCAGCAATGCTTTTATTTTGTGATTTTTTTAAAATTAAGACAAAAATTCCTGGGTTACGAATAACCAAACAACATTTGAAATTCTCCTAATACGACCGCAGTAACGGACATTTTGCTTGTGTAGTAATGAAGGACTCAGCCAGCTGAAGAATTGATCACACGACCAGATGTGATGTCAACTCAGCTACTGACCGGTCAGTGGAACCCGGTTAACCCAGGAACCCAAGAACAATTAAATATGGTACAATTGGTATTTAATATCTGATACCCATATCACCTACCTACTTAAGAAATTTATTGTTACGTAGGAAATAACAAATCACCATCATCATTTATCTCCGTTTTTTCATTCAATAACCGTGCGAACCCCGTTGTCATTTGTTATCTTTCCCTAAAAAATATAATTGGGCAGAAGGGCATTATCCTTGCGCAAATAAAAAACTTACGAGATACAAAAACTACACACCCGGTGACAAACGGACAAACCTCCCCCCCCACCCGAGGGGGGTGCCGAACACCCCACTGAAAAAATAGTCGGGGTAGAAGCGGACCCCAGAAGGCGTCCGGAGCATACACTGTACCGGAGGTATAAAACATAAAATATCGCCCGGCGTAGCAGATCATTTACAACAAAACGCTTGATTACATCGGCGGTCCAATCCCCCTGGTCCCCCTTCCCGCCCAGGGGGGTTGTGGGGTCGTGGGCGTCCCCCCGTTTTTCCTTCCGTATTCTTTAAGGAAAACCCGAGTGGACATTTTTTTATTGCAAAACACGGCACAATGCCCGGAATGCGGCGACTTGTGTCGGAGTATGCATTATGTATGTATTTTGGTGGGAAACGTAATTTAGGCGGCGGATTCTAGGATCGTTACATTAATGTATGGGAAGGCGAACACTTTTAAACTAATTGCAAAATATTTTTGGACTAGTTCCTAATAGTATACGGTTTACATTAATACAGAATTTTTTTTATTTGTCATGTGCATAGTATTTTCTTGGGTATTTCAGAATAATTTCAAAATTTTAAGTATTTTGTCTTAATGTTTCTGTTTTTTATAGGTTACGGTAGATACATTTTTGTAATAATAATACGAGTAATATAGTGTGAGGCAAGAAACGTAAAGCAAAAATAAATGTGGTAGAGTTCCTACTTTATCTCTTTATTCCCACAATACGATCCAATTTTGAAAATAGAAAGTTTATTGAAGTTAAATAATTTTACGCATTACTTAGGAATGTTGAACATTACTTTACGCATGCGCCGATGAATTGATGCAGCGAGTAACAAAATTAGTACCTATGTTTTATAATTTTTTCAATGAACTAGGTACTTATCCAACTTACTCTGTCATATATCTTTCTCCTCCCCGCTAGCTTCATCACACTTCATGTGCAGTTTTCACACACAAAAATAAATAAAATGATACATCGGCAAGGTCCAATGATCGGCAAACTCACACTAGTCAAAAGAGCCAACTATTAGCAGTCATATATTTTTTATTTATTTTTTGTGAATACCGCACAAGAGTCCCAACCGCTCCCGTCTGGAGCCAGTGAGACTATGGAGCCATACATTAGGGTATGTTGTGAGGCTGGATGTAAAGTTGGGAGGGGCAGGAGATGGGTGAGAGGAAGGTTGGGGAGTACCTGGCTATTTATATCTTGTCACCAAACAAAGCTTAATTCATTTCAAGTATCTAGCGTTCCAATTATGAATGGTGGTCTTACACCAGGGTGATACTAAGAATATCTTCAACTCCGGAACGAGCTGCAAACTACTACATACTAATTTTAATTGATTAATTATAAAATAACACAATTTTTTTTTTCTTGCGCACGCCCTGATTTCAACCCTAAACCTTCGAATTGCTCGTCGAGAGCCTTTTCCTTCGACCACGAGGACTTTCCTTCGAGGCCGTCATTTTATTACCACAACCCAGTTTATAGAAGTCTTGAACACTAGTTAAAGATAATTAAACTACATATTTACTAAAATTTATAATAATTTTATGTATTGATAAAAATTTCATACATTCTTTTCATAAAAAATGTAATTTTTGGCACGAGAGGCCCTGAAGAAATAATTCCCCTCAGGGCCTATGTCATCTTCGAGGATACCGTATTTAGGTTTTTTGAGGTAAGGAAGGAAAGGAAGTTCTGGGAAGGAATAAGGTATGAGGGGTAATCTGGAGGTCAGTAGGTCCATGGTTGACGGTCGTATGAATCCATCCCTCCCACTGCGGTCCAAGGTAATATTCCGGGAGAATCCTGCTGGAAAGGCCAAACGATCTCCCTCAACCATTCTCTTCCGGTCGTTATGCTACGCAGTAAGTGGGTAAACGCATCCGCGGCTTAAACCTAGACAAATCTCACCCCATGAACCCGGGCACCCCTGCTAAATCATCAAACGCAGCAAACCACTATATACCCAATAAATGATTCCCGGGGCGGCGATACCCATATCCGCCTTACAAATTGTTCATGTTAGTAGCGTATTTTTGTTGTTGACACGTGTATCTAAAACATTGATTAAAGAAATTGCTTGAAAATTGCGTGTCTTAACATTCAACAATCTAGTAAATTAATGCCAACTGTGAAAATTTCAGATTTCAATTTCGCAGAAACTAATATCGACTTTCCCCCAACGAACGGCAAAGCCAAGATAATAATAGTCCCTCAATAAAATACAAAATAGCCAATTGTAGTATGCACCGTTAGCACTAAGGCCATGATATTATTTTGCCAGTAGAGTAAATAAAACAATCAGCAATTTGGCGGCCATGTTCTCTAGAATCCACGCAGAAACGTGCAACACGGAGAAAATGCCATTAATTTTTCTCAGTTTTCTGTTTACAAAAAACACACATACCTACAAGCAATGACGTACCCACACAGGCGAGTGAACCCTACCCTCTCCTCGATATTTCCTCTCCCTCCCTCCCCCGATATTCGGTATTTAATGTGGAAGTGAGATCGTCTTATTCCTACACATCGATGCGAGAAATATGGTGGTATTACCTACCAATAATAATAATAAAAAATAATGTAATACCAAGATGGCGTCCGGCCACTTAATAACTGGCTGACACCGCTCGGGAAATATAATTTAATTTTTCTGTCGGTACGTTTTGCCCGCGGATCCCTTCGCCTTTTTTCGCGTAGGGAACGTTTGGCTGTATTGGTTTTTGAGTGTATGCCTATTTCCCATGTTTGTGTGGAGTTTTTTGTGTGTTGGTTCGAAGGAGCTATTCTTCCTCTCTGAGGAAATTTTCCAAGACTGGCTCGCGAAGTGATAATTTGTAAATGGGCAGAAGTCGTAATGATTTCATTCGACTTTTTTGATGATATTTAAATTTCTAAATAATTCTGTATACTAATAGCTCATTCAGATAAACTTCGAGTGCTTTATCGTATTAGATAACCAAACCCAATCTTGTGTTTGATAGAGGCCTTTCAACAAACAACTTCATTTCTTTGTCATAGTGATAGAAAGGTTGGTGTGTGAGAATCATATTGAAACCCCATAATGTTTTTCGTCTTCATCGCGAATTGAACCTGAGGCAACTGGCACTAAGGCATGGCACAAATAATATATTTTTTTTAATTATTGGTTTTTGTCATTTAAACCAGTGATTCCCAACCTTTTTGTCGCCGCTGACCGGTCAAAGTTTGATAATTTTCATAAAAATATGAAACTTATATTCATATTTGACATGTAAAGTAAAGCAGCAGTTTTCTTACTAATTTCCCACAAAAAAGAAATATATTTTGTAAACATCGAACTCTTCCAAAATTAAGTACGTTTCAAGTAAAAATATTTCGGTACATTTTCATATTTGTTACTAGCTGGGCTACCCGGCTTCGCTCAGGATAACATTCGAGAGTGTTCTGGAATGTCCCACAATGATGTATCCGATTCCCTATTCCTGAACATTTCACGAAATACTCCATCACTCCTTCCAGAACTTTCTAGAGCTCTTTCGAACCTTCTAGAACTTTCCGGAAGACTGTTCTAGAAATTTCAAGAGGGCGAAACTTCCAGCCCTTATGTAGTTATATCTTAAAAAGCACGCCCTTTAGGTAAAAATGGGAACCGTCATCCTGGAGGGGGGATAGAGATTGTCCACACCATATAACTCCCTTGATCGTACCGGGACTCGTTTCCGAGTATTTCCGGGACTCACGTTTTTTTGGACTTTCTTTTATAATTTATGTTGAATATAATTTAACTATTTAGAATTGACAATGTTTTTCAAAAAACAAAAATCTGAAAGATAATTTTTTTTCACAAATGTACTTCAAAAATAAGAAATTTATAGGATATTTAATATACCTCGAAAAGGATTTAAGGAAAAAGCGATTGCAAACTATTATAAAGTAACGTGTAAATTTGAGGGCTCTGTTCTGAATACATAGAGATATACTAAGAGGCGCTATCCCGTACATAATTCTCCGAGATTCGTGTTTAAATCATGCACGATCAGGCCTTCGGGAAAGTGAATTCTAACTGAAGCCACCGCGTCGAAAGGCTCGGCCGTCAGACCGTCCTTTCATTTTACTCAAGCCCATGGTTTCATCCTATTCCATCCTACTTTGATACGTCACACGCCAGCCACGGTCGACGGTTGTTGTTGTTGTTGTACTAATAGAGAAATGGAGGTACTAACCTACGATACCGTTGAACCAATTTATTCGCTAAATGTCTCATCTATCTATATATATCAATGTCTGAATATCAGTTTTTGTGCTAAAAATAGCTGCGAGACTTAAAACCGCTAAGCGGAGCTAGTGATGACCACAGCCTGCTATGTCATGTCATTACCAATTGAGATATATTGTGAAGCTGAAGGCCGCGGGGTCACCAAACACGACTAAAAATATTTCTTCTCAAACAATGTTATGGTTCTGAATTATGTCCATCCATCACTTTTTTTGAAATTTTAAATCTCTGCTTTATTTAAGTATTAAATATATTTGCCTGGCGGTGGTTAATTTCTGTTATAATTAAAATGCTTAAATTCTTAATGACCTTAATACGAAAAGTTCCAAATTAACTTAACTACGCGTTCATTCAGATTTTTTTGATAGAACCGTACAAATGTTACAGTTCAATAAACAAAAAATATTTTCGTTAAACACACTACGCCACGTCGAGCCGCGAATTTTCTTAGAACACACAGGCAAAACTCACACGTGTGTAAAGTGGCAAGGGGTGGCATGTGAATTGAATTTTCTTACCCCCTTCTGACGCCCCCTCACCCACACCTCCTCCCCCCCTTGGCTGCTTCCCTTGGCGTGAGATTCGTCCACTACAATTTATCATCCAATCGCCACCTACGAGGTAAGTTCGTATGTATATCACAATACAAGGCTCTGTAATATTTCATACAAATATGTTTTTTTTTCACCTTTTTTGTTGAGGGGTTGAAGATATTAATTTTTTTTATTTTGTTCAATTGTGTTCTTTATTTTTACCGATCTAAACTGAAATAATTCTCAGTAACCTAAAATTTACCTTTAGCGAAAAACTATTCACCATTAACATTTCACATAAAAAATAAACGATCTTTTTCACTAAGCAAGTGCAAACGTTTGAGTACACGCGTAATATTTAGCAGTCACGTGACAAAAATTGAGAGAATAAATTTTGAGAGACTTCGAATAAAAAAATGAACATAATAATTTATGATATTTTTATTTATAAACAGAAACACACAGTACATTAAATACATTGGTGAAAACAATTAACAAAATAAATTTAATTCATGGTGGGTACCTATTATGTGTTTCATCGTAGTGTCTTATTTATGGTATGCGTATTAAGTAATTACCAAGTGATGTGTGTCGTGGGAATGTGTGTGTGCGTGTGTGTGTGTGTGTGAATGTGTGTATGTATGTATGTATGTATGTATGAATGATACCTATCTATTGCGCGTTTCTTGTTACATTTTTTTTCATAATTTTAACGACTTTTCAAAGAGGTGTTGAAATTGCAAGATTCTGAGTTGTCATGTAATTTTTTTCTTGGTATATAAAGAAAACGGTTCCATGTTAACCAGAATCATGCAATTTCAACACCCCTTTGAAAAGTAGTTAAAAGTTATTCAAAAAAATAAACCGAAAATAGCCCGTAACTCATTTTTAATGACTTTTTAAAGGTGTTGAAGTTTCGTGATTTTGAGTTGTCCGGTCACAAAAAAAACACATATCATGTTAACAAAAGTACAATTTATATCGTCAAAATAATTTAATTCTAAGTAGAATAGCTCTAATTTTAACCACTGTTTAAATTGTAGGTGTTTCAGCGTTGGTAAAAGTCCTTACCGTGTAAAATTCGGGATCAGGTCGCTAACAATAACACCCCTTATGTAGATGGCGGGTAGGTGTAAATTAACACCACCCCCCTGTTTTGAGCCACAAAAAAACATCGCCAAAAATAGTTATATTTTATTTTGAGAAGCTCACAAATAAATGTTTTACTATAATTTGCTAAATAATTAAATATTCCATATTATACAATAAAACCATTAGCGAAAAGAGGTTCGTAAGTAGGGGTTTTCAAGCAGTTTTATAGGCCAGATACTTTATTTTTTCTGAGCTTATAAGAAAATAATAAAAAAAAATACCTGATCATTTTTTCTGTTCGCCGTATTTAATTAAAGCATTTAAAATATGTCTAAGCGGTTTAATTTTAAAACCAAAATCACATGATACTACTACAAAACTATAACAAAATAAAAGTATCTATTATTATAAGCAATCATTATCAGCCTGAAACACACATCTACATTGAAAAAATCTTCCGAGTGAAGATACTGGCCGCCAACGGGACTTGAACCCGTGTCCTTCTGATTGCTGGTCTCGGAATATTTTTTCAATGTAGATGAGTGTTTCAGGCTGATAACTATTGCTTATAATAATTGTTACCCTTTGTGCTATGCATAAAAATCTTGTCTTAAACTTTAGCTTTTCAATTAAAAATAATAATTAAAAGTATCTATCATCTTAATTTAGATTTTTTTTAATGGGCTACTTTACCGTAATTTTGAAGATGTTACGTTAACACCATGATAATATTTTTTTAACATTTTCAAAATATGAATATCTTTTCTTCACCTTTCTCCAATGCGGATATCTCAAATGACTCCCAGAGCATCCGAGCATCTGAGCATATGGAAGACGGGAAGAAAGGCTTATGAAGAGAGGGCGTGAATTATTCATGCGGGGAAGGTAGGAAAACATGGGACATTAAAAATAACGAAAAACAAACATCGCTGTGTTTGCATAAGAAAAGGTCAGGTGTCGGCGCTTAGCACAACCTTCTTCTACACATCTCCTCCATATTTCTCTATTGGATGTTTACATTGGAAATAAAGTTGTCCCAAGTGGACTATTCCACCGACAAGTTCACTGGAGCCGGCCGTCGAAGCCATACACAAATTGTGTTTTATGCTAAATTCCAAAAAAAACTCGTTTAAAACTTGGTTGTGAAAACAATGTTCGTTTAATTTTGATGGATGCAAAAATAAAGTAGATTGACGCGATATTTATAAAAATTATCGCTTGGCAAAAGGATTAGTTTTTTTTTAAAATTTAATACAAAAAAAGTGATATGAAAAGGGAAAGCCAAGCATGATCAATTACAAAGACTTCAGTCAGATCTAGGTAAGAATTAGTTAAACAGGCGGATGAGGAAACAGAACTGTATGGCGGTCAAACCTTTCTCTCTACTTATCCCTGATTTTTAGTTAGTTAGCGTGCCATTTCGTCTTAATACAATTAAAGTTTCAATAATTAATTAATTAACTATCACAAATCAGACGACGCAATGAGTGTTGAATTTCGAGGTGTTTTTTATAAATAGGAACCTGTTGTAACTACTCATAGTAGTTTTGTCAACAGTGTCAACACTCAAACAATATGTTTCTGATTTTCTGTTATTCACTAAAATTTTCCACGAAATTAGAAGGTTTGTAAGGTACTTAAATACCTACCTTTTAATTATAAACCATTTATTTAATGCGACGTTTTTTAAAGTCAAACATTTTTTTTACAATTTGTCAAAAGAAATGTCACTTTCTCAGTGAAAATTCTTTTGTAAAACTTCCTATGGCCATAGTAATGAAAAAAGAGTAAAAATAAGCATTACATAAATGACGAATTAAGATTAAACGCTCACCATCTTAAACCGGAACCGGAATGTACAAACAGACACTAATAGTCCCTAATAGAGTTGTTTTTCTAACAGATTTCCGGAAAAATTGAGAGTTTCTTTACTTCACCATCCATTATACGTTTCTTAGAAAAACTCTAGAAGAAGTTTCACCGACACCAAATAAATCCAAAGGCCACCTTTCATGATATGAACATTTTAAGCAATGCATTTTTTAGACAAGATCAATTCCTAGTATGTCTAGTAGGTATTTGTAAATGCATGTTTGGGCCAAACAGTTTGCGTATTGCTTTTTTCTTTGCAGGTTTTTCTTCCTGTGTAAATTCAGTGCGAAATGTGCTCTGTTCAGCAAGCATAAATAGTTAAGAAAAAAAATGATGTGATTGGTTCGTTGATAAATTTATTGCAAAACTTACACATATCCAAAATTTATTTATTTACAAAATTTCATTCTATGTAAGAAAAGTAGGTATAAACCAGTATTATAAATTAAGCTTAACCTATACATACATAACAAATATCTCCTTTCAACGGTTGTCGAAATACAATTTCACTTTTCGGACAGGTCTTAAAATATTTATCTCAATTCATTTTCTCAAAGCTATTGAGATTTTCGATTTTTTGGATTAGAGTAATTTAAGTACCTACTCGTTTAACTAAAGGATTAATAATAATAATAATCATTCTTTATTGCAGGATGTGGGAAGGATAGTGCTTTCCCACACGTCCCATATAGTTATTCATATTTACGCAGTTAAGAAACAAGTGCAATTATTAGAAAAAAAAAAATAAAAAAAACGAGTGCGCTTTAGACCACACGACTGAATTAAAAATTCACTAATTTTTGCCGGGTATAAAGTATATAATGTTATATAGTGCAGGCGCTTGCATTATAATGTAGTTTCCCGGAACTTGGGATGGAACCATTACAGTTTAATTGACCCCGAAGTTACAGTGGCATTGCAACGCATGTCGGGTACCCGCTGTATATAATGTTATATATTGCAAGCGCTTGCATTATAATGTAGTTTCCCGGGACTTACGATGGAACCATAACAGTTTAGTTGACCCCGGGGTTACAATGGCCTTGCAACGCATGCCGGGTACCCGCTGTATATAATTTATTTAATGATTTTTTTATTTAAGGACAAAAAGTCCATTAAAAATGTAACAAATAACACGAAAAAAAAGGCCCAAACGTTCGCCTCACTCGATCACCGTTCGCATCGATCACCGTTCGGATCGATTAGCGTTCGCATCGATTAGCGTTCGCATTAAGTATATATATTCCTTTTTGTAACGCATTTACCAGTTTACATCCAAGTGTCGAGCGTGCGTAAAGAAGTTTTAATTCAAAAATAAAAAAAAATCTGTTTTTATGCAGGACGTGGTCTTGAGTGAGCTCGGGCCCAGCGCTCACTCAGAGGTGGCGGCTCTTGGTGCTGGAAGGCAGCAGTCACCACCATATTTTCGGAGGCCATTAGCCGCATCCTGGCTCCAGTAACCCGGTGTCTCATCAGGCTATTGAATCCATGCAGTCGTAATTCCATTTAAGGAACTAATTTAAAATTCTCGTTTTTACCGCCAATTAGGGCGCTGTTGCACTGCCGGCAGATCAGTTTCATTAGACATTTTTCAAACATAACAATAAAAAAAACTACATTTAAAGCTTTTTAGGTGTAGATTTTTAGATCTAGTTTCATTAGACTATTTTACCTACATAACATCCAAAAATCTAGATTAAACACCTGAAACCAGAATCCACCACGATACCATTCCCAAAAACTTTTACTAGCTGACAAACATGAATCAATATTCCTTACGAAATCAGTGAAACAATCAAAATCTGATGTAAATAGAGTATATTTTTAATCTCGTTCAACTTCAGTAACAAGTATGTAGGTACAGGGTGTCTCCGGTCCGTGAGCGATGCGCCTTAAATTCGGCCCCCCAAATGGGAATTCCTTTCCGCCGGCCGAGCAGGGGGACTTTCTTCCTGCACACCCTGTACTCGGTACCCAATATCTAGTAGCCACCTAGTACAGTAGCTATATCACGTGAAACTACCTTGTACCTACGAGTCTCGGGACGTTAATTCTATTAAACAAAAACCCATCAAAGAGATTTTTGCTCAACTGATCATGGAAAATTGATTGAGGGACGTATATTGCCCGAATGCGATGGTGTTCGAGATTTTCTGTAAAAAGCAGAGGTAGGTACTCTCAGAAACCCCACTACTAAAAGACCACCGTTCAAAATCAAAACTTTCTTAAAATGACTTTAGACATATTTGGAGACAATCTGAATTGTCAGGATCCCCAATATGGAAAGTAATTTCTCTCAGAGTCTACGTCATCTTTGGTAATGCCGTGTGGAGGGGAATGTCAAAATGAAAGGAAGGAGAGGAAATTCTTTCAAGGAAAAAGGTATGACGGTTATCTTTCTGGAGAGGCCAAATGATCTCCCTCAACCAGTCTCTCCCTCTTGATCCCGATCTTCTTGATCAAGACCTAGACAAACCTCACCCCATAAACCCGTTCATCTCTGCTAATTCACTAAGCCTACCTATAGGACATTTTGGTTATCCAATAAATGATTCCCGGGACGGTGGTACCTATACCAACTTTGCAATATCTTTTTTAAATTTTATTTCTAATTAAATAAAGTAAAGTGGTTTGTTCACAGTCCTCCTCACTAGGTATTCCTGTAACGAGGTAGACTGTATGTTGGCTTATGTTTTTATGTGCATCTTGGTTTCCTCTCTTCTAGTTTGTTGATTTTCACAAAATAAACAACAAATAAATTATTTTATTACCTTTACCACTACTTTTATCTCTGGCCTTAAAACATATTTCGAATTGGGGATGTCATGGTCGCACTGGATTCTGGCAGTTGGTACTCGTATATGGTATTACATCAAAATATTTTTAAATAAAACCTGTTGATAATATTATTTATTGTACTAATAATTTCACACACATTACTTATTAAATTCGCCTAACATGCAATTTATTGTAATTGGACATAGACCGTTAATAAATAAATAAATAATGTGTGTTATTTCATGTCCTATTAGACCCTTTAAAGAGCTCGCTTCAGTTCCATTTACCTATCCATTGAACTTGCCTTGGGGTACTTGTCTGCCTCCCCCCTCCCCCCCCCCAGCCGCTCGGGGGTCGCGGCTCGAGAGCGCCGGTACGCCACTGGCTTCCTTTACAAACAGGGACAGACTTATTATTGCTGGGAGACTAACTTCATACGGATTTACCTCGCGGAGGTCTGATTCCATGTGAAATAGCTGGTACGCGTACGGTTGGCTAAAGGATTTTCAACGAATACCTATATGTATTTTGCAGAATGTTGAAATAAACTAATCAATACATTTTTTATTACGAGTGAGCAGTTTTGTTATCCCAAAATAACAATGCCGAGAATTACAGCACTTTAAAATGTACCTAGTGGTACCTACCCACTCCATAGCTTGTTCGATTTCTTCACACAATCGATTGCAATTTTTAAAATTTGAGTTCATTTAACCAGACTTTGCTATATTTGCGGCACGTTTCAGAGTGGAAAATACGTTCAAGTGTAAGAAGTCCAGATGTATTATCACTCTGGTGTAAGAACACCTTTCAGAATTGAAACGTTGCTTTTTTTACATTAGCTCCACACAGCAGGCCCTAAGGAAAATAATTCCTCTCAGGGGCTATGCCATCTTCAAGGAAGCGGTGTGAAGGTATGAGGGATGGGTAAGAATCTGGGGGTCAGTGTGACGGACGAAAATGAATCCATCCCTTCCACTGCGGTGCAAGGCAATGTTCCGAGGTAGTCCTGCTGAATATGTCAAGAGATCTCCCTCAACCGATCTGCCCTGCCAAGCTCTTGGTGGGCAGAAATGGCTTTAGCCGTATTTGATGGCCAGTTCTGAGTAGCCAGGTACTTCCCCCTTCCCTTTTCTCCAACTCCTTTCCCTCCACACTGCCTTCAGCCTCATAACATACCACAATTGGGGATGCCAACAGAGGTTGGTACTTTTGTGCGGTATTCGCATAAACACATTCTTCTCGCAGGAATACCGCACATCACAGACAACCGAAATGTTTTCATAAAGAGCACATAAATTGAAATGAATTATAGGTTTGTTAATTTTTACCTCTAAATTTTAATTATTTTATAACAGTAAATATAAAATGGTTTTTTTTGAAACAAAGCATTCATTTCCTTTGAATTATGAAATAAGCTAATTTAATAATTTATTTTTAATTTAATAATTAATTATTTCAAAACTGAAAACAGCTTTGCGTCTAATAACGCATTCAGTATAGGAAAATTTGCATATTTTGAAAAATTGTGTAATCAGGTGTCGATTGCTTTCCACACGGAGCGCCATACTCTTATAATATATGCAGGCTTGGCCTAATTCAGAATATTGATAGTATAACTCTCGTGTCAGAGTAACATACATAAATGTTTGATTGCTTTTATTTTTAATTAGACTTATTTATAATTAAATTTTTGCAGGTAAATTTGAAATAAAACATGTACAAATTATTTTAAAAATTATATGAAAATGATGCGACTAATAGGTAGGTACTCTTGATATTTTTCATAATTTTCTTTGCTTTCATATACCATCCTCTACATTAATAATTTACACTAGGAGTTAAAAATCCGCTCCGCATGTTTTTGCTGCTAGGCCCTGCGGGCGGCTTTTGCTTCGGCTTCACCGAGTTTAAGTAACCATTTTATAAATCCGTTATGAACTGGTTCCAAAAATAGCTGGTTCCTCGAATCTAGTTAAAGCTAGTCACCGGGACAAAGTAACTGCGACATGCAATGACGTCATATATAATATATACCTAGACGCATGGTATTATTATTTACATCTGCCATTTACAATAATAATAGTATTATTATCAATATCTCCATTCCCGGAAAGATTCACGAAATTACAAATCCAATAGTACTTACGCCTGCCAGCGGACGTTCCTCACGCTAGCTGTTAACGTAAGTGGTGCTATCTTTTGGCATTATTGGCAATTTGCTTGATTTCGGTTGTATTACAAAAGTCTATGAAGATGGTTTTGCATAAGGCGCGGCGTCCGAGATGTATTCGAAGTCGGGTTCTTAAATTTCAACCATACAGTTGCTAGGATATTACTTTACGTCAGTAAATAAATAACTTTAAAATATTCGCGGAAAGTAGAATATTTTAAAACTACCCAAGTACCTATCTATTTTTCATTGTCGATTTATTATTAATATATGTAATGAAAATTATTTTAATTCATATTTTTATAAAGATGTGAGTACATTGAAATATGTTGAAAATGTTAATACATATTTTGAACTGATGTGGACACATTATTGTGTCATAATGTAAAAAAATGTGGTTAATTCTGAAGTTAATCAAGTTCAATAGCGTTCAATACAAATTTTAAATTATCGATTCGGTCCCAGCGAAAAAAATGTACCTAATCGCCTGCATATGCACGCTGTAAAATATCGATCGGGGTTACCAAATAAGGGTGAGATGTGAAAGTCTGCTACCCTCGCGAGCCCCCGGCCCCATGTCCCAGAAGTGGGGTAGGTACAGGGGGTTTGTACCACTACCCACCCAGACATAAGCAGCCGCCACCCACATATATTTGTAGGACGGTGGGTGACATATGAAAGAAGGGTAGTTGGGGAGGTTTTTTTTGCATGGAGCTCGGATGCGAGAATTAAATTTTCAAGGAGTTTCAAATTATATTTTGTTCGTTTTAAACCTGTGTTCACAATTTTCCTTTTTGTGGAATATTGTACAGCTGCTTCATAGAGATTCTTCTATTATAAATCGTATTATCGTTTTTAAATATATTTGGTGTCTTAATGCTCAATATTAAATGTTTTTTGTTTACCATATTTTCAAAAAGAGTTCGGGTGAAAGCTTTTGAGCTTCATACTCTTCTTTTACTTTAATAAAATAAAATACATTTCTCCGTTTACAAATCATAGAATTAAAAATAATTGGAAAATTTTGAAAATCATTCATTTTCGTGGGCAAATAATGCCTTCATATTCTTTTTTTGTTAACATGTGTTATGTACCGTAACAAACAAAAACAATGTTTTATAATACAAGATAAAGGTTAAAGGTAGTATAGGTATCGAAAATTAGAGAAGTTTTAAAACATCAATTTTTTAAAATTTTTTATTTTATTTAAATTTTAACATTATTATGATAATAAACATAATGGTATAACAAAATAGTGAAATATATTTTTTAATGAACAGAACCAGCTCTTGAGTTTGGTATATGATTTTAAAATAGAGGATCTTTGGATCCAGAACCAATGATATTTCAGAAAAGAACCACACTTCAGGCTTGCCGTAGTCCCACTGCCTCTGGAAAAGGACATTCGTTCAGTCATCAAACAAAAATAGTTTTGGTAATGTTAAGTATATTATTTGCACAATTTTTGTACATTACCACAACTTTCATTCATATATGCGTCGTCCCTTTAGTCATACGTAAAAAATATATAAGTGTCCACATCCGCCGTTCGACAAAGGAATATTTTTTTTCTGTTTCCATCCCCCTTCATTAACTCCAGTCAGCAATCCTTTATCTCCCTCTTACATAGTGTTTAGCCCCTTTCCGATTATATGAAATATTCTAATTCCTTTTCTTTCTATTCTCAGACTAGAAAACCTGCCACCTTCTCCCCACCTTCCCCTTTCTATCGTAAGTGGTGATCTTGAAAACTCAAACTCAATCATCTACAAAGTCATCTCAATATAAAATGGACCTTAAATTCTCAATACGAAGACACCATTTTCCTCCAACAGCTTGTTGCAGTTGCGATAGTATTTCAAGTGAAAATTTGAATCCTTCTCCCTTCTTATGAGAATCCCATTAGAATTATTTTACTCTTTTGCATGAGTGTGAAGGAATCTTTTCCTCTCGCTCGTTTACGAATTTGGCAAGGTAAATTTATGTTATATCTCTTTTCTGCTTCCGTGTAATCATATAATATGCACTCTTTGTAAAAAAATTGTTCCAACTACCGAAAGAACGAAGCGGAGGCTCTATTATTCATGGACCCATCTGGATAACTTTAAATGAAGAATTTTAGCTTGTTTTTCCTACTAGAAAAAAGTGAAATTTTTATACATACTTACATAATGTTTTCGGTTCAAGTGAATTCTAAGTTATTTGTGTATTAATTCATTGGTTACAGATAAATATTTTACATGATATCTTATGAAAACTGATCAGTCCACCCAAACATTGTCCTATATAAGTATTGCTGTTACCCATTTAAAATAAATTGAAGATATTTCCTGTTTTCTAAGCAATAATTGATGATTGAGTTATTTGTTTTCACTTTTAAATGGTTAATTAATAAAATTTCTGTAGATCTATCTACCATTATGCATGATCTACTTTATGTGAAGACTTACCTAAAGAAGTGTGTAGGTGAAGAAAAAAACGATAATCAATTCAAACAGGTGAAAGTTGCGAAATGGTTTCAATTATGGTCCGAATTTCTATTTTAACTTCAACTAGCTCACTTCTTCCAGTGAAAACATTAGAAAATTATTGGTGTTAACCATCACACCATTTTCACGTATGTAGGGTATGCAGAGAGAACTGGAAGTCGCACAATGAAGCGACGTAATGCTTACTCGGCAAACACTCTTTGTTTTATAGACTTTCATACATCATTATAATTGTATACATCGAATTTGAATAATTTGACCACATCTTCCTAGCGGCCAAGCACAGAGAAATCAATAACTTGACATAATAGCAATTGTAGCTTTAAACCTATTCAAAGAATATCTCCAGGAAAGAAAACAGTATCAGATCCGATAGTAAACAATCGAGGTGTTCCGCAAGGATCAGCATTAGGCCCAATTCTATTAATGATTTACATAAATAATATCATTGAAACTACAAGATATTACAAAATGAACTGTTTTCAGAAGACATTTAATCTATGTTTTATTTGAAGAGTACATAGGTACAAAAAAAATTAACACCTACAAAATATAGCAAAATCGCTGATATTAAACAAGTTGAAATTGATCGCAATAAAAACAAATATATTGAAACAGGGGATAAAAAGAGGTCAAATTTGACAATCAGTGATGCAAAAATTGAAAAAGTAAACCTAGTCAAATACCTGGGTGTAGTATTGGATTAAAAACTAACTTTCACAGCAAATTTTGAATATGTGCTAAAGAAGGGACCAAAAAAGTTAACTTTCTTAGAAGATTAAGAAAATTAAATTTAATGTAAATACATAAGAGCTAATTTTTTAAACTATAGTCACTCCACATTTAGATTGTTGATCTACGATGTTTTATTTGGTCAATAAAGGAAACACGAATAAGCTAGAAGTTATACAGAACAAAGCCATTAGATTTATACTGAAGAAAGGCAAGTAGGCAAGGGTTAATTAATCAAATGAGGGAAGAGCTAAATTGGATTCAAATGAAAAAGAGACTGCTATTTTAATTTTTGTTTATGAAGGTATGAATAATCAAATGACAGAATACTTTACAGATGAATTTATTTTTAAAATATAAATACGGAAAGAGAAATATAAATAGAGTTAGATTGCAGCATATGAAAAAATCAGAGTCACAAAACTACCTAATGTATAGAGGACTAACTATATATGATGAAATGCCTCAAAGTATGAAGAATGAATGTATTTAAAAGGGATGTTATGCTTACTGTAAAAAGTTAATTTTATAAAATGAAATATTATCTTGTGTATATGTTGGTATTATAAATAATAATAAAAAATACGGTTTACTATATTTAACAAACGTCTCAGAAATTTTAATTCAACGAATCTTCCATCATTGATAACTAAGTATAATTAAATTAAATCCCCATTTACTTTCTTAATTTACATACAGTCATCTCGCTCGCTCTGATTGGAGGCGCCATACATTTCTCCACACGTGTGTACACACGTGGGGGTGTGCACGTGTGTGTGTTTGCCCAAGGGAGGAAGGTGGCTGCACAGCGGTGTGTGTGTGCACCCTCCCGTATCTATGTAAATGTGTAGGTTACAATTTATTCGCAGAAGGAATAGTAGTTATGAGGAGAAATTTTGTGACGTACCTCCCTTGAGCGCGGACTGAATTTGTTTAGTTTTGGAAATTACATTTGAGAATGAAATCAAGGGATGTTTATTTAAGTGCAAAATTTGGTAATAAACATTAAAAATTAATCTTCAAATTAACTCAGAAGATTTTTTATACATGGTGACCGTAAACCTGTAGTACAAGCTTGCGAATTTACACAACATTTTTGATTTTGTGGTATGCTTTCGAGGCCAAAGACGGAATTTTTCAGGTCAAATTTATAAAAAAAGAATCAAACGTTTTGGAATTAATATCGGTGGTTTAATGTGTTTTAATATGCTCCAAGCGTAAATACTGCTCCTTTTTTAACCATTTAGTTGCCGAAAAATTTTTTAAATGGTTTTGATAAAACGAAATTCTTAGATCGAAAAAAAACTTTTTGGTTTCTCTATGCGATGTAGATTCTACAAGTTTCCGGAAACCATATAAACGATGTCAAATGATTAGTGCAGCATTCAACTGTCACTCTCCTATCTGCGGATGGCTACCATGAGAGAGAGACTACCATGGAGACTGAAGCTCTGAAAATCTTGTTAAATCATTGCTCCAACTAGTAACGAAGATTTCAAAGCTGTAAAAAACCGAAAATTTTTAATAACATCCAAACAATTAATCATAAATATTTTAAAAAATTCAACAATTTCATAATGAGGTGTTAAGCAGCACAGAAAAGATAAATGTTAATGAATTTACGTAATTTACCCCTTTCTCAGGATTTTATTTTTTATTACAACGACCCGGAAGTAGATATATCATTTTGGAAAATATTCTCCCTATCATAATTGTCGCGATGACGCGTACGACATAAGGTATTGTCTTTAAAATATATTTGGAAACTATTAACATTGTAATGAAAAATAATTATAAAATACAATAAATTTTATACATCACCAAATAAAACTATTGATATATTATATGAATCAACTTATTTATATTCTCGTATTTAAAAAAGAAAGGAAGAGGAACTTCTCAAGATAATGATTAACCTCCCAGTAAAAATATTTCAAAGTCTCCTGCTACATGTCGTGATGGAGGACTTAGCCAGCCTAAAAAAGAACAAGACGCTATGCCAACTCAATCATTGCTCGGTAATAAGTTCAATATCTGTACATTCTTGTAATCACTCAAATTCATACATATCATTACCAAGTAATCGAAATGAAATAAATAGCATTTAAAAATGTTAACATTGTTGTATTTTTTATTCTATTAAAAAAACTTTAATCTAAAGGAGCATCTTTAACCCTTAACCCCTTGAGACCCCGATTCAAACTGGAAGTTGTTGAACATAGTTGATGCTTTATAACAATTGGTAAAATTATTTTATATTTTGGATTTTTTTCTATGGTTTAGGTTTAGATGTTATTTCCCCTTAATAATAATAATAAAGTTATATTTGTATAGCGCAGTTTTGTGCCATTTCACTTCAAGTTTCTTGCATTTGATAGAACAATATAAATATAGGTCTCAAAGGGCAAGTTACACACAACATGAAAAATCGTACTCTGTATACTAAACATATAAAATTTTATTTATACATTTTTTTCATAAATTTAAACATTAACAAAATACAATTTGAGAATCTCACGGCCAATAGTATTATCGTGATTTTTTTATGGGTATTGTACCGTTTTGCACTACCTCATTATTTTTCCTGTCCAAAACGTTGACTAAAGAAGGAGGTAGCACAAAACGGTATAATACCCCAAAAATAAATAGTAAAAATAAAGATAATTGAAAAAATAACTTCAAAACTTACACCATAAAAAATAGAGAAAAAGATTCTATAATAATTGTTTTTGAAAATGGAACTGAAAAAAAAACGAGTGTGACCACACGACTGAAGTAAAACTTCACTAACTTAAAGAACATATGACATTAGGGTGACATATGAAATTTGGGTGACATATGAACATGGGGTGACCTATGACCCTGGGGTGACCTACGACCGTGGGGTAACCTACGACCGTGGGATGACCTACGACCTTGGGGTGATCTACAACCTTGGGGTGACCAACGACCTTGGGGTGACGTACAAACTTGGGGTGACATCCGACCTTGGGTTAGTATGTATGCGTTACCTTAGTTGTGCATTATGTACGCCTCGCCCGATCACCGTTCGCATCGATCACCGTTCGCTTCAAACTTTTCGTAACGTATTCACCAGCTTACCCCCCCCCCCAAGTCGAGCGTGCATAAAGAAGTTTTACTTCCTATATTGACTGCCATTTTACGCGCTTCGTATTGGTCTGCGCGAGATGTTTCTAATATGGAATACGGACCAGATTGTATTATTGGTTGCCGCTTTGGGGTTGCGACCGTCGTATTATCAAATGGAAATTCTTTGGTGTCTAAAGCTCTTTATATATTGTCCACTATCTTATTGTGATGGTCACTTACCGAACTTTAGTGCGGAAATAGATATTGGCTGACTTTATGCTTTTTGTTGGACGAACAGGGTAGGCAAAAGTTGGAGCGTAACGAGGCTTAAGCGAATCCTTCCGGTCATAGATGAAAACTTAATAAAAATATGTAATTTTATTTGTTTTATAAAGGAAAAATAAATATAAAATTTTTCGTCATTGCTACAGTAATTATTTATTCAATTTGTTTAACTAAGAAAACCTTGTTCTATTGCAATAAAATTTTTATTTTTAGAGAGGGCCTAAAAATAACAAAATCGAAAAAAACGACTTCTAATAATAAAAATAATAACTTATATCATTGATGTCGCTATTCCAAATTCTTGTAATATTCAGAAAACTGTTTCTGAAAAAATAAGAAAATATACAGATTTAGGAAATGAGATTAAAAGAATTTGGCATTCTCAGACTATAAAAATATTACCATTTGTTATTTCGGCTACTGGCATTATACCTAGCTCTCTCATTCCAAATTTAGGCGTATTAGATTTGTCAAAAAATTTGTACATAAAAATGCAAAAGTCGGTCATTTTAAATACACGTAGGATTACGAAAGATTTTTTAAATATTTATATTGAGGGATCAGTAGGATTTATCGGACCAGTTAGGATTTCATCAGAGCCGAACCCTCTGATATGAAAATATCTGGAGTCGGTGAAATATTTTCCCATATGTTTCTGGTGGATTGACGTATTGTTCTTGTATTGTTTTGTATTTATTATACTTATATAGTGCACTTACATTGCGTGAATTTACTAGATATTCATTTGTGGAAAAGTATGTGGAAGGGTTTAGTCTTTCATTTGGGAAAGATTTAACCCGGACATAAAATCTGGAGCACCGTAAAATTGGACAATTTTTACAGCGCCGTTTTTGTGAAAAATCACCTCAAGGGCGCTAAGATACACATGTCTTCGGTAAATCAACACAATTTATAAGTTAAAACATGTACATATAATATATAAAAATAAAATTATTTACAGATTTCCTCTTTGTGACTCCTTAGTTTATGTATATATTTTTTGTATTTAGGTCCACACATGAGACCCTGAGGAAAATAATTTTCTTCAGGTCGTATTGGAATTAAGGGTATTTTTATGGAAAGGAAGGAAAGGAAAACATACTAGAAGTAGAAACATTTGGGAAGGAAAGAGGTGACGGAAGAATGATTCCATCTCTCCCACTGTGGTGTAAGATGATGTTCCAAGAGCTCCCTACTGGAGGAGTCAAAAGGTCTCTCCCGATCTGGCCTGCCCCGCAATTGGTAGCAGAGACATTCGCCGCCAAGACCCGGACAAACCTCAACCCATGAACCTGGGCACCCCTGCTAAGTCACAAAACGTTGCGAATCACTTGAGTTGACCTACGGCAGAGGTGTTGGTTATCCAATAAATGGTTCCAGGGGCACAGTACCCATACTCGCCTCTAAAATTTTAAAGTTCATATTTATGTTATTAATTATTTTCTAGTATGTTTTCCACGAGATCTCTTCCTCTTGACTTGATTTAGTTTTTCAATGTGTTGTACGTTGCCATCCAAAGGCAAATGTACTAATCGGTACGCTGCAAAATGATTGATGTACCTATATAAATTTATAGAGAGATGCAGTAAATTATTCGCTAGATTTTTTATCTCAACATTTTTTGCTGAAATTCCCCACAATTCCATAAGATGTCGCTAGCGTGCTAATGCATGCTAATAGCATGGTCCCCGCGACACCAAATGCAAACAAAACTATTTTCCTCTCTGGCTCACCGACACATCTACCCCTAATATACATACACCGCTAAACAAACATAGTTATATACGACGGACGCATACACACAAGTGCATTCCAAAGGGCGTTACTTTTGCTAAATGGGAGGTCCAGCTCGGATACACCCTTTATTATCTCTATCCCTTTCATTAGTGCACGCGGGAGGGATGGGGTGAAGGGTTGGAAACTAAATAAGGGCACCAAGTGGAAATTTTTGGAAAATCGAAGGCGAAAGTATGTTGCGACTAATTACCTTTTTAAATATATTTTTTTTAAATATTCATCTAATGGATTTTTAAGATGGAAATTATTATACTCGATTGAAAATAAATCTTCCAATTTTAGTTAAAGACAAAAATCTTTTAGAAAGTATTTGATTTTATAAAAAGCAATAAAAGTAGACTCATTTAAAAGTTAAGTTATAGACAATGTTTTATAAAAATCAATAAATTTAAGCTTATTTACAAATTCTTAGTGTGATGTTGAAATGTTTCAGCGAGGATTCCATCGAGACTTGAGAAAAGCGATAATTATATGAAAATGGTTCCTTTTGATATCAATAACCACATCATTGCTTTGGATGCCCTTTTACACACCTTTATTTTTTTATATGACTACTGGGAGCCAGTCAGACTATGGCATCCCCAATTGAGGTACGTTGTGAGGCTGAAGGTAGTGGGAAGGGGAAGGATATAGGGAAGAGGAAGGTAGGAAAGTACCTGGCTATTCAGATCTGGTTACCAAGTACGGCTAAAACCATTTCAAGCAACGTTTCAATTCCGAATGGTAGTCTTACACCACGGCGATTCTGAGAGTATCTTCCACTCTGGAACGTGTCGCAAATATACTATGTATTATTTTAAATGAATAAATTGTGAAATAACACAAATTTAACAAATAAAATAAATTTGCCACGCTGGGATTCGATCCCGCGACCTTTGGAATGGAAGTCAACAGACTTACCGCTGGACTATGCCGGCCGTTTCACCTTTATGCAGGTGAACCGCAAACCGATCGTTAAAACGATATTAATTAAGTATACATGTTGTGATTAAAAGACCAAAGAAAAAAACTGGCTTCATTTAGTGGATTTCCTGTAGAAAAAGAGAGAAAAAAAAATCATTTTTTCGAAAAAATCTAATTTATTGCACAAAAACACAGAATGTTTCGTTTTGTTTTATTTTAAATATATCTTAACTTTTCTAGTTTTCAGATAGCTTATTAAAAAACCTATTTAGAAAGCTTTCTCACTGACTTGATATTTAAAAATTCCAGCTTTTCGTTTGAAAATGTGCATAAATTTCAGTGTTGTTTTTTTATATCTCAAATCCCACCCCACCGGTCTGTTTAACATTACCAGCACAGCGAAATAAAATGACAGTAAACATTCGCGTTTTAACAAAAAAAAACTTTCCTGTCTTAATGCAGGAGTGTTTAAAGAATTATATCGAGCGGAATCGTTCACTGTGAATAAATTAATATAAAAAATAAAAAAATTAAGCGCATGTTGTAAAAATATTAAATTTAAAATCGGTTTGCATTGTAACTTATGTGGAGTAAATGCATCGAAATAATACGATGTAGTACGCCGTACATGAAATGATAAAGTTTGTAAAATTGTACCGATTCAACTGAAACGGAACATGAAAAAATTTATCTTATCTTAAACACAAAGAAAATGGTTTTTAAATTTTACCCAAAGGCGAAGTTAGCGAAAATTGACTTTGGTTTGAACATCTCAGATACGCCCACGTCGCCCACAGCCTACTATCAATGTATTAGGTAACTATATATTAGTTACTAAAATAATGATAAATGATAAAATTGAATATTATAAAATAATGAAATATTCAAATGTCAGAACAGATTATACACCTAGTTAGCTTAACTAAATTAAGGCGTAAATTATCGGTGATACGTATATTGTGTGAAACATATAAAACGATATTTTAATATTTCAATTTAGTACGTCAAATGATTAATTAAATACGTTTGTCTAAATCAAAAGCATTAAAAAATGCTCTAGCGGTGAAATGGTTCGGTGTGGTATTTCTTGGTCGACGCCAAATATTACGAACTCGAAACTATTTTGTCGTGAACTCTCTGTTTATGTAACTGTCAACAATAATTAATGCCATTTTTGTTTCATATTTATTAATAAGAAAGGTAATCCCACATAATGGTGATGTGATATAATATATCTGACTAAATCAAAACTAAAGCCAGAAATACCCCATATCTATTAGAATGAAATGAAAACCCGAGTGTTCAATGTTCGTTGTTCAGAATACAAGCCAGTGCTCTACCGGGTTGTCGATATTAAAATTCTTCGACCCCTCGTGACCATCTCACGGTACAACCATCCTCTTGAGTTCCACTTAATATTCATCCTTTGTTTCTACCTTGTGGTCCCCCCCCTAACCTCCAACTTCCCCAACTTCCCTGGGGGGAGGGGGCGGGTGGTTTCTGGTTAAGGCTGCTGGAGTTGGGGTTGAGGGGTCGGCGGTCAGACGGGGTGGGAAGCTGGAAGTCCCGAGCGCGGAGATGTGTTCATAATACCACTTGAACGTGGCCATTAATTTTAACAGCTTACAAAATAACGATGGTTTCGGAGCAGATTATTATTCTGAGGAGAAGTTAAGGTAACTTACAAAGTAGGTTATATTTATGTATCTATCTTGGATAAAACTCAACTAATTTGTGTATTTTATAGTTAATTAGGTATTTTTTTTTAACTTTTCCGTCTACTTACGGGATTTATAATGACATCTACTTTAAGTTGGGTGGTAGATACTTCCTCTCCTACCTAACTACTCTTAGTATCAGCCTGATGAAAGATCCACCATTCATAATCGAGATCGGCCGTGATAAGTGACCAAATCTGAAAAGCCAGGTATTTATCAACCTTCCTCTTTATCATCTTCTTCAGTATTACAATATACCCCAAATTAGAGTTATCCAGTAATGTTTGTTTTCTCTTACTTAAACACACATTTTTTGGGCTAATAAACTTAAATGTGTTATATTTTACATTACTTACAAGCATTTTTGTTTACACCACGAGTGAAAGAAGAAAATTAACATGTGAAAATATAACCAGTCAGGGACAATGCATTATTTTTTCTTGAAATACAGCAACATTATTTTGTGGCACCATTAATATTCAAAATTTAAAAAAAATCTTTTTAATTTAACTTTATTTTTTTTAACCAACAAACTTAAGTAAGTAGTAAACCCTATTGAAGTAAGCACTGCTTTTCTAAATTTTTACATTAGTTCCACTGCTTATGAAACATGTTGGTTTTTCAAAAAATGAAAGTGGTTAAAACTAAGTACTTTATTCATTTTGAACATATTACTTTGTTGTATTTAAAAAAAATGGTTGCCAACAAAACGTTAAACATTTGTACATGGCAACACTTCAAATATCAGAAACCTAAAACATTCATCTTTATCGCACATAAAACCTCGCCGAAATAGAAGCAAAACGTTCTTAATACCAAATTTGAATCTATGAATACAATATCGAGAGGTTTTGCTACCCTTAACTATTGGCAAAGTTTTTCCAAGTTAAGCGTTTAGAATTCAAACAGTCCCGTGGGCGTACTTGGCGGGCGATTTGAATATTTCAACTCTTCCGAATCTTCACTTCTTCTTCTTCTTCCTTCTCCACTACTTTATACTTGAATCCTTTCTGAAGGCTAATGACCGGTTTCGTATAAAGATACGCCAGCATTTATAAAGCTGGGGATAACGTAAAAGCTGCAGCTAACATCGGGTAGTTTATCCAGGTGTTTGATCGATTTGTAAAGCGTTTTAAATTCGTGTGATATTAGGTACTAAAATTGTAGGCAAAGATTCAATTTTCATGGCGTAGTTGATGCTTATGAATCACGAGTTTTACCACCGGGCTTTGCCTGAGATTCTTTCTTTATTTTATGTACATGCATATATTTTCTTTAACAAAAAAGATCAGAGTGTGCAATTTGCATGCGGTAGAAGTGAAACCTTCAGAAAACTGAAATAAACAAGAGTAGGGAGACTGCGAAGCACTTTTTTTATCATGATGATTTTTTCCATATTTTTGTCGCCGAATTCGAGTTCCGCTTTTCTAATACATTTGGTCATCTTATTAGTATTTGTGTTTTCTTCTTCGGAATTGCTAGTTATTGCTTTCTGTTGTGTTTTCTTTTGCCTATTCATTTTGGAGTGGTTTGAAGATTAAATATTGTTTGTACATTTTGTTTTGTTGGATTTCCTGGGATTCGATTCTAGGTCAGCGCAGGTTCGTCAGGCGTTTTATACTACTACACCAAAGTAGACTTGCGTGGGACTGTGGATTTATCGTTTTATATTGGAACCGAGTAGGTACCCATGAAATAAATAAATATTTTATTGCTATCTCATTCTATCGCAGGCTTAATTCTATAGATTTATGTGTTTGTCCCTTTCTAGTGTCGCTCGTTTACATTTCATCGAGTTTCAAATCACGAGGGTGCTAAAGAAGTTTTTACATAAAAAATTTGAAATTCTGAGAGTATTAAAATATCTGAACCTTTTTTGTAACCCTTCAAAAATGTTTGAAAGCTTCACGTTCCAAAATCATTAGTTAGTCTGGAGTTTTTGCCACTTGACTTCATAGGTTAGAGGTCAGTCTGATTGGAGAGACACAAATGGGAAGACAAAAAATCTATCGCCCTTTGTATGAACTCACTTATAATGTGGAATGCGTGTTTAATAAGTTTGCTGGGTTGAGCCACATAAACCTTCTTTCACGACGTAACGTGATCTTTGGTAGTTCCCCAAAAACTTTACTCTTTACTAACTAAGATTACGCAAGTCACTTATATACTTGCATGTTGTCGCATAACAGCTGGGATGTCCACTAACTTAGGTTCAAACCATGTAACAATATAATAAATATAAACAAAACAGCTACGTCATTTATGTGACCATTAGTGACCTCATAGGCACAAATAATGTTGTCATATATTTTAAGCAATATTGTATCCATTTAAATTTAACACAATTGGTTTATAAGATGTATCGATAACCGTGTGTTTTATTGCAGTGACTTTGTTAAGAGGGAATAACCGGACAAAACCGGAGATAAGTATTTTTAAAATCAAATTTTAGATGTATTGACACTTTTCCACCAAAAAATAAAAATTGATTTCGAAAGGTTGTTCTTTTATCTTGTAAAGCTATGTTTTAAATTTTGAGATTTTTTTTAGTACAATAAGGTTTTACCGTAGGTCCTTGGCAGATTTGTAAAATTTTCAAACCAAATTTTGTATTATACAACACACATTTCAAATCATATAATCATGCAGTAAAATAAATCAATAAATTTTCTGGGAAACCAATGTTTCAGAATTTTATTTTAGTTAAAAATCATTTAAAAAAAGATCTGTACGCGTATTTTGTGACGAAAATACGTCAGTTTGTCTTCTTATTTACGGTCTAACAAACTATACATTAAAAAAAATTACATTCTTAATTTTCTTAGACACTATTGAAAAATTATAAATACTTAAGATCAAAAAATAATTACAAAAAGTACATAATTTTAATAGTTTTATCATCACACCTTTCAGCATTTTTGGATGTATGTATAAATTAAAGCAAATTTGGAATGAAATAAAATCGATATTGAGTTATAATTTTTTAAAATCTGTAACGGAGTATAATTAATCTTTCTCATTGGAACCGCCCTGTACGAAATATGAATTCTCGGCCGCTGGCTGGTTAATGGCCCTTAACTATAAGTCGCGCTACTCGGCCAGAACAACGAATTTTTTTGTGAAGCTTTTTCTAATTTGTACAATTTACTAATAAATACGGTATTTGATTAATCGCCCTCGTTTCACGCAACATTTCTTCAGCAACTTGTTCCCCGATGTATCTAATACTGACCACAGTACGGCATACAGCACTTGCAGTGAACAAACAGAGGGACGTGCCGATATCACCTTTTGGGTTTTCTCCGCTGCAAAGACAAACAATGAGAGTCTGTACTCGTAGATTAAATCCATTAAGACGATGGGGCTGCGATAAGATTAGAGGGTGGTTTGTAAACTTTCACCCTCTATAATCGGACACAGACCCCAAGTGTTCAAAGTGAAATAGAATTTTTCCACTTTTTTTTTATTTACGCCTAAACCGGTTTCACCGTATAACGCGCATCTTTAGACGCGTCCAAACTAAAAGAGATCCAGTGTGAAGATTCCCGTTATAAGATGAAATCCGTTCCCGTTCCCGTTCGTAATTTTTTTCACCGCTTAAATGACCTTTCAAGGGAGGTTTTGAGTTGATTTCCTCCTGATTTGTTAAGTCATTTTGATTTCGTGGTATTTGTGAGTTGAACATTTTAGGAGCAATATAAGAAAACTATTAACGTTGGAGGAATTATGCATTTTAAGTGTTATTTCTTCATCCTTTAAAAAAATATTAAAGCACATCCATGCTCAACAACATTCCCAAATACATTATGTACCTTAATAATACTTTTTTGAAATTCTCATTTAATCTTGAATCCTAAGCTGTAGGTTCGATAAATTCCTGCAAATTTTATTTGAAATTATTTTACTCATTTATTAATAATGTAAAATATTGCTGGAAAAGATACGCACTCACACTCATTTGCCTCATCCCACATCTTACGAAAGAAATATTAATTTCACAAAAATGAGTAATACAGAATATTTGTGGGGTAAGCCATCATATTTCATGATTTTTATGTACATGTAGTTATCTTAACTATATATCCTTCCCACACTAGCCCGATTGTAGCGGAGGTTGGATGTCCCAGGACGGGGAGGCAGGGGCAGGGGGGTGCGTGAATAAATGTGATGGAAATTGGAGGATTTGTTTACCCATTTTTCCAAGTTTTTTTGACAGTAAAAGGGATGAATGGGGTAGGAAAGGACGTGGCGCATGGGGGTGGCTATTTATTTAAGCTATCACATGTTCCGTGCGCGGACAGAAGGCGTGTCTAATTCTCTCGCAATGTATCACAGTTAGGTTTTCCTACTACTTTGTGATAAACACTTAGAAGATTACGGAAACTTGACAAATAACGTGGAATGCCAACAAAGTTTGTGTTTTATGCTCGGGTCCTCTAATCTAATATACCTACCTACCTTACGAGCACTAAGTAATGATATTTTATCATCTACAAAAGACGCAGTAAGATCGGTCTCAATAGCCATGCGATTGGTACTTTAAAGAGATTTTATTGTCGTTGGGTAAGCGGAATAGTGATACTAGTCATTTATTAAGCCAATTTCATTTTAAATCTCTGTATATCTACTTCGGAAATAAATGTACCGATTATTAAGTGTTAAGATTGCTATGCTATACAAAATGATAGGTGAAGTATGCACAAAAACCGTAACGTGTGTTGATTAAATAAAAAAAAACACAAGTTTTTCTAATTGGCCTCCGTGGTCGAATGGTGAGGCCCTCGAATACAAATTCAGAGGTCATGGGTTTTAATTTAAGTCACTTAGTATGCTACATGGTATTACTTGCGGAAAGTTCCAGAATTGTAGTAACTCTCATCGTGAATCTTGTAAAAGAACTTTACTCAGAAAGGAAACGTTTCAAGTGACTTTAACCATTTTGGTGACCAGAACTTAAAACCCAGGTATTTCACCACCTTCCACATCTTCCATTTTCACAAAATGCTTCAATTGGAGATGCCATAGTCTCACCAGTTCCTGTCAGCAGGGAGCAGTTAGGAAAATCATACGGTAATAAAAAAAATCATTAATGAACTGAAGTAATCTCATTATTAAAAAAAAGAACGTCGTTAGGAGAGAGTGGGAAAATCTTGTAAATGAAAAGCTTTTTTATTATAATCCAATATTTGGTATCTTCCCTTTGAGATAACAAAAAAATTATCCACAAAATTGAAAAAAATACGATACTTGCCATTAGGAATTACTCGAAACGTACGAGATAATTTCGAACATCCAAGTTTTCTGCTATATAAGTCCAAGCCGCTCCAGTAATAAATCCACGAAACAACACCACTTCGTTTCACACCGTATGCATACATAGGAAGATCATAATTACGTTTGTAAAATGAAAAGTACCAACATTATAAGGCAATTAACAATATTTCATTAATTTTAATGAAGATCTGAAAACGATACATTTAACGACGCAAATCGTACATTTAACAACGCAACCTCGCAACGTACGCAACTTCCCTCTACGAAATGCAACTCCCTGCGATCAAAGAGCCTTATGAATTGCCCGGTTTGTAAGAGGGTGCAGGTACAGGAACCTTCTAGAACCTTCTAGATCGTTCGGAATTAACCGCTGTTCGCCATTACCCCACTGTCCCCAACAATAAGGACTACATATTTTATTTGCGACTTTTTCTAAATAAGTTTTTATCCTGGAAAAAGAAAATTACATATTCAGTCATTTAACAGGAAATATGAATAACTACATACATTTTATGTACATTAAATTGCGATAGTTTTCACCTTCATTATTTTCATGGAAAGGAATAAAAATTAAAAATTATTATTTAAATCTACAAACAATTTTTTTCATTTTTAATGTCGTCTGAGAGGTAATTATATAAATTGACATGTGTCTGTCCACCAACTGCGTGGCAGTTCGGATCCGGAGAGACTGGTGAAGGTAGAACTTTTGTCCTCCCAGCAGGACTCTCTCGGAACATCGCATCGCATTGGGAGGAAGAGAATCATACGTCCATCACTTTTTCTTACCAACCCCACAAAACTTTTTCCTTCCCAGAACTTCCTCTCCTTCCTTTCCTAAATAGACTCCACACAGCATCCCCAAAGATGAAGTATACCTTATTTTCCTCGGGAACTCTTCTGTGGAGCTAATGTTATTTTACAATAAATACACATATAAATTTGTTGTAGACAACTTTTATGATATAAAAGTGGTATACAACAAATTTATATGTGTATTTATTGTAAATTATAGCGAGCCACAAAGTTAATGCTTTTTACAAATATGTAATGTTATTTTTTTATGTTCGCATATCGCAAGTAAGAATTTCCTAAAACATGCCTGTAAAAATAAATATGTTTCCCGTACGTACATATGTATATAACATATTTTATTTTACACTCAGTAAGTATGTGTCCTATATATAAGACAATTTTTCAGGGTATACCCAACACAGCGACCTCCCCGCGATGTTTGCGCCCAGTAATGGGATTTCGCCGGCGTAATTTTATTTGGATAACGATATAAGGTGACGCGAATTCCCGTCGCGACAAAGCGTTTTTTGAAAACCACTATTATCGAAGGCTCCCATATTTATGGCCTCGCAAGGTCCGCCCACTGATCTGCCCAAAGTTTGCCTAGCAAATTGAGGAAACGCTGTACATTCTAAAGATGTGCGTATTTCATGTGTGTAGATTTAAGATAGATGTTTGCGTAGTGAAAAACGTACAATGTTTTTGGTAGACGTATTATCTCGAAATACTTGCTTAGAAATACGGTGCAAAATATCTTAACTACTCGGAATCACCTAGATTTTTGAAGTGAAATTTCTTTAGAACCGTTGTGATTTGATACTCGACGAAACGGAAACTAAAAAGAGACAAATGCATACATACATCTGTATTATTTGGCCTGCGAGAGAGTGAAAACTTGATTAAAACCTTATCGCATAGGACGCTTTGATTATGAGCTCACTTTTCAAGGCTCCTATTGGTTGAGATTGTGTGGTGAAGGTTTCACTTCTACCGCGTGTAAACTGAAAGAATAGAAACAAGGTAGAAGTGAAACCTTCAGAAAACTAAAGTAGACAAGAGTGGGGATGCTATGAAGCACCGCACAAAGAGGAGACCGATTATACTATCTCATTCTCTCGGAGGCCAAATCCTATAGATGAATGTGTTTGTCTCTTTTTAGTGTCGCTATTTTTCGTTTCATCGAGATTCGAATCACAACGGTTCTAAAGAAGTTTTCACTTCAAAAGTTGAATCAGTTGTCACAAATAATCTGATTTCATAATCGAGGATTTTCAGCGGGCCATAAGAACAAATTTTATGCTTTTGTTTTTTTTTTAAACCTGTAACCTACTAATGCGTCTGTAGTTTAAAATAAATAACCCAAAATTTCAAAATACGATAATTCTAAGAATTAAACTTTTGGTAATCTTCAGATTACAATAGATAGGATAAACGAGGATTTGGAATAATTGCACATGTTTCTCGTTAACAACGTTTTCAGATTCAACCCCTTGCTTCCATTGGAAACTCCCTTCCTCCCTCCAAATCCCTTCCTCCCCCCAAATCCCTATGAGGTAGAAGTGATGAGCATAATCGAGATCTGTTATTTTCGAAATTACTGATTATAATAATTAGTAAACGTGCTGAGTCCTTTAAATTTAATTCTGAACAATCGTTTTAAATTTATTCAAATGAATTGATAACCGAACAGGAAAATTGAATTATTTAAAAATCATCTGACAGATTTGTCGAAATACGGAAAAAGTGAAAATTTTTACTTGACGCATATTTTATATAACGCATTGATGTGAAATGTCACGTCATTAGCACTTAACTAAGTTATTACAACTAAAGCTATGTTTTAATATACAAAATAAGCTATTCATACTAATATATGTATGTGGATTACACTCGATGATGATTAAAATAATCACAATGTCTGTAGGTCGTAAAAAATCTCTTCCTTGTTGTCAGTACCTAATCGATGTCGTGTCCAACAATTAATCGAAACTTCGAATATTAAAATGTTTCGAAACGGACATTTTTACTATGCATATCACTACGGTGTAGTCATTGCCAAAAATGGTAGTTAAAAGGTGTTTTCATAGCTCCTGTGGGATTTTGAGGGGTTTTAAACCGTAGGAACCATAAAAAAATATCTCTCTTGTTAAGGACTAGCGTGTTGATGGAACAGGTGCGGTCGGAGTGTAAAATTATTGCATTTTTAGAAATTTCCACGTGGGCCGGTTATTAATCGACTTAATTAATAAATTATTTCTCTCTTGTACGCAATAATAACACTTCTTCTTATCTTCATAATTTTTTATTACTTTTCATATTATCTGCCTTATAGATAGCTGGTATCTGGCTACCAGAAGGTATTTCATACCATTAGTTTTTTAAACATTTATTACTGTTACCCTTATCTTCCTCATTCATAATATGAATATTATGTTAGTTATTTTTTTTTCAAAAATATAACTTTTTAGATCATCGTTTTTGTAACCTATTTTTTTTTCAGATTCAAGCACAAATTACAATGGAGCAACACAAAATAAATAATACTGAAACGTAACACATCGATAAAATTCCTCGTATTCATTTCTACCGCCATCTTTTGAGTGAAGTATGAAGGTGAGGTCTCCAGGTAAATTTCTCCGCTAAAAAACTTCTTTGATCTAACGAGTAACTTCCTCGGTAGCTTTTTGACCTATTGGAATGAACTAGAGAACATAAACATTTTCAAAATAATCGTATAGTGTAAATTATATTCCACGGCAGTGATTGCTCTTAAAACATTAGCACAAATCAATTACAAACAAAATATTCGCGAAAAGCACTTGGCTATTGAAAAACAGAATAATACGTATTTTTTTACATTCTTACACATCTAATGGTCGACTCTTTTATGTAAAATAAATAAATAAATGATCTTGTCGTAATGCGAAATATCTCCGATTCACGCTTCGAATTGTAAGCCAATTCCATTGAAGATAATATTTTCCTCTTTTGTGAATTTTAGCATCACGGGTCAGCGCCTACCTAGATAATATTAAGATGTACAGTCCGTCAAAAAATGCGATGAATGAAAAAGTAAATATTTCTTTGAAAGTGTAATGTATCTTCAAGCGAAATTATTATGGTGTTCAAAAATTATGTTTATTCCTGAAAGGACCATAACGCGTATAATTTTCAAAATAAATTGAACATTCCAAAATATTGTTTTTTTTGCAAGAAAGGATCACTTGCAATTAAAAAAAGACATATCGATGGTTCAATACTAAACTGCAAAAAGTCCAAATATGTTGTTTTAAGACATTTGAAAGGCGACAATGGGTACCGCCGCCCCGGGAACCTTTAATGAATAACCAACACCTCTGCCATATGTCACCGCAAGTGGTTCTCTACGTTTGGAGATTTAGCAAGGGTGCCTGGGTTCATGGGGTGAGGTTTGTCTGATCTTGGAGGCGGATGACCAGGACATACTGAACCCCAGATACCTACCTACCCCTTAAACCCTTTTCCTTCCCAGAACTCTACTCTCCTTACTTTCCTTAAAAAAAAGTCGTCCACACAGCATCCCCAAAGATGAAATTATTTTCCTCAGGGCCTCCTGTGTAAAGCATGTAAAAAAAACAATAATTTGTTTCTGGGCATATCTAAATACGTATGCCAAAATGTCGAATTTTAGTTAACTAGTCCTCACTGAAATTTCCACATTACCACAAATGTAAGATTTTATATCAATTGCGTCAGTTTTAAATGGGAAGAATTCAAAATAGTTTGTAAAAATCAGTGTACATTTGAATGTTTAGATATTCTCAAATCAGGTTTTTTGACCCTTAAGGAGTCAAATATTTTTTAATTTTATTGCTGCTTGAAACTGGGAAGAATCCGTTTTGGTAAATCTTTTGATACGCGTATCGTATTTTTTGGTTTTTTAAACTTGTTTCCGTTTAAAAACTAGTCCCTCCAAATATTTTATTTTGATATAAACGCTACAGTCAATACAGTCAATTTCGGGAGTTAACCACCCCAGATCGCTCTCACCGCCAAACAGAGAACGACACAGTACTTCCATTACAACCTGCCCTTCATCTTTTCTAAACTATGGAAAACATTTGCATCCAGCTCAGGACCACTACCTGGATGATTACATATCAAACGATCCCGTTTATCATTATAAAATAGTATTGAAAGAAGAATAATTATCATAACAAATAAACCGCATGTACTTGCATACAGCACCACATTCATTCCACGTGTCTACGTGCATCGGATCAGGAAGATTCAATAACATGTTGACAAACAACATGGAAACAGAAGCAGACGCACACGTTACAACACTATATGATGATGGACTATATAAAGGCCAAATCATCTTCTACTATTAATCTATCTCGTCGATTCAAGCAGTCCGCTTGTCGACCTGATTATTCATTTGAATTGTAGGTACTTATTTTAAGTTGTATTGTTTAAATTAAATAATAAAGGATAATTTATCCACAAATATATATTTTTCAACTCTACAAGGCAACAAAAGTTAACTCGGGAGACAATCATAAAATCACATAATACTCGTATGTATCTACTCTAATTTGTCCTAAAATCGGCGTTACATTAGTAATGGAAAATTTAGTTCCATTTTATAAAATTTTATGCTTTTTTGGCAAACTGTACCTTTCCAGTCATGATCGCTAGGAAATTTGTAGAAGCGTCGGCGTCCATTTGCCTACGCTAAGCGTCCGAAAAGGAATCTCTTTGGCAAACAGTCGATTAGTCAGAAGACCGACCCACGGACAAAGCAAGGGGTGGCTCTGGGCACTGGCCAGGAGGTAGGAGGGGTATAGGGCGAGGGGGGGGGGGGGAAGGGCGCATTAGAATGCGAAGCCTCCTACGCCTATGGCTGCGGCCGTCTATCACCGGACATTGACGTATAACGCTGGATCAAGTGTAGGCTATCACACCACTGCCAGTGGCGGGGAATGACCTAATTAATTAACATTTCTTGTAAAAAATAAATAATATAATAACTAATCATATTGCTAGCGAATAAGATCTTTGATTTTACTTTAGGTGCACAATTTAATACCTACATATATATTACTGCCCACTCAATAAGCACAAATAAAATGAATAATATTATTTACATGCTGTATAATTTGTACACATCCCAGTGTTTAAGATAATATTCGCATCGTCATGGTGAGAAATCACTATTCAGAATTTAACGTTGCAAATGGTTTAGGCTATGTTAAGTGATCAGTTTTTTACAACATTTTTTGGATCTTTTTTCCTTTGCACATTTTTTCCTGGACCTCAAAACACGTAAACTTAAGAATGGAAAATAATATAGATCCACTGGATCTGAGAAGTTCATGTGCATATCAAATCCTCAAAGATCAAATCCTTGTACTACTGGAAGATCAAATCCTTGTACTTTGGACCGCCCACCATTAAATGTCGCTTTTAATTTCCAAAATACACTCATTAAAGAATATATTACATATTAATATTAAAATATTTTCAGGATTAAACAACATGTGTTCACAATTATGTCCTCTGCGTGCGAACTCTATCTAAATTTCTTTAAATAGACAATAAACAGTGTTAATTTCAAGCGACCTCCCAGGTAAGTATGGTCCTGTATTAATTCATTTTTAGGCAGCATCGCGTTCATTGGTCAAAATATTGTACATATATTTTCGTATCGGTGATCAATGAACCGGTGTACGCAATTTTTAGCCATAAGTTGTTTTTAATTGTTTGTCTAGCTTGTAGTCTTTCTAGATTTTAGGCATGTATGGTAAGTTTGTACAGCGCCCTTGAGGTGATTTTTCACAAAAACGGCGCTATATAAATCGTCCAAATATTATTATTATTATTATATATTTTTTAAATCAAAGACAAAATCCGGCTTCTTAAAAAAATATCTTAAATCTTGTTTTAACATTAGTTGTGGACCGTTTATATTTGAAAAAAAGAACGTAATAAAAAGTTATTTATTTTTGGTAGGTTATGCCGTGTTGCGCTGCCACCTTCTTTAGCCAAAGCTTCAGGCAGCGTTACAGCTTCCATCACCAGGCAGATGTGTGACGCTATAACGCTGTCCGAAACGTTGACTAAAGAAGGAGGTAGCGTAACACTCCAAAAATAAATAACGAAAATTCTTTTGGCCCTGAAAATGTTAAATCATACATAACAAAACATATTTATCAATTTAGCTATTTGCTACCCACATAGTTGAACGTAGGTACCCACCTGTCGTAAAATACAATCGTGTACACAACCTAATACGTATGGTTCCCACTTACAACGAAAGTAATGAAAATTTGTTGTTAATGAAAAAATAATGAAGAAGAAAATGGCATCGAACAGTATCCATTGTTACCCACAGTCATTGCACAATATACAATCTATCTGCGGTCATTCACGAGGAGCTTGCCGTAGAGGCAACCGTAGAGTCGGGCGTAGCAGTCAGCGTGGACAAGGTCCCTACGACCTAAGAGCGGATATAAATGAGTTCGACTGGGATATAGGTACCGCATTGTTTACCCGGCCACCCCACCTGTCTGCGGGGGAATACAGCCTCCAACCATCCCATCCCTTCATCCCGTAAAGCCTCCACGAGGACCCAACCCCTTTTGTTGTCCCCATGACAAACTGCTACGATCAATTTCAGTATTGTTACGGGAAATTATTGATGCTTGGTGCATTGTACTTTACGGCAATAATTCATGTATTTGTTGTGTGGTTTTGGCCTTTCAATATTATTTTTACAACCGTCTTTATGGAAGCGATAATTCCTCATTTCACCGAAATTTCAAAGGTATTGTATAAGAAATGAAAAATATTCAGTGCTAAGTATCAAATACGTCTATATTAAAAAAATCGGTTTAGAGAGATAATGGCGTAGTTATATTATATTTTGAATAATACGTTACGTTACAAAAATATAAAAAAAATACTTCTAAAATTCGGTTTGGTGTCTACCTCACATAAAAAAATTTGTGATGCAAAGTTACCTATATATATTTTTGTACTTACGATTGTGAAAATTTAGGGATGGGTTGTTTCACAGAATTTTAACAATTCGTTAAATTTCAAAGTTAATTTTCAAGTTCCGTGAAAGTTATATTATTACTTCAGTTCTGTGAAGCAACTGGCATATAATAATGATTTAAAGAACTTTTACAAAAATTGAAAATTAACTTCAATATTTGATGAATAGCTTGAATTCTGTGGGAAAACTGGCTCTAAAAAAATAATGATAGTAAAACGAGGCCAAACGCGTGCCTACTAGGAACTAAATATTTTGGGGCACCTATGTAAACGAAACATTTCATCTATTCAAATAAATAAATATATTTTTTTCCGTTAGTTCCACACAGGAGGCCCTGCGGAAAACAATTTCCATCAGGGCCTATATCATGTTAGGTGATGATTAGTGGAGGGTCTTTTTAAGGAAGACAATGAGAGGAAGTATTGGGAAGGAAAAATATATGAGATGGGTGGGAATCTGTAGTCGAGTGATGGATGTATGAATCCTACTGCGGTGCACAGCGATGGGTTGAGAGAGTCATGCTAGAGAGATTAAAAGGCCTCCCTCAACCAGTATCTCGACCCGCCACTCAGATAGTGGACATACGCATTTGTCACCAAGATTTAAACTAACCATTCCCCCTGCTAAGTCACCAAACGTAGCGAACCACTTGGGGTGACGAATGGCAGAGGTGTTGGTTATCCTACACTAAACCACCCTCCCCTGGATGATTTTCCTTTGGTTACAATAATATATTGTAAATATTATAAACTCGTCCGAAAGCCCTGAAATAGCAGAACGATGTTTATCCATGTATTTTTTTATTAATGTGCAAAATTTTCGTGATATTATAATATTTCGTTGGAATAACAGGGCAGCAATATAATTGATTACTTTACGAATCCATTCCCATTCGCATCCCCTAAAAAACGGACTGATATACGTCATTCTGACAGCCCGGCAAAATTGTTCCTCCACCCTTGTTGAGACTTTGGCGTCGTTAAAAAGGAAAGAAGCTCGCCGAGCAAAAAAGCTCATTTGCGAAGGCTCTCGTACTTATATTATCTTACGTACTATACACGGACAGGGTGGGTCAGACTTGGGGTAGGGGCTCACACTTTCAAATAAACATCGATGTTTTGAAAATATTTTGAAGTTTTTGATATTTTTTTTTTTTTTTTTTTTAATTAATTTATAACAATCATAAAGGTATCTAGTTTAACATTATAATATATATTTCAAATTATAAACTAGACATGTTTACCTTTACGAGAGTTAAAAACTCTTGTGTAAAGGGGAAAAATTAAAATTAATAAATAGCTAAAAATTATAACTTAACATTCAGTGTGAAGAAAAATATCAAAAAATATTGTAAATATAAAAGTGAAAAGAACTTTTTGTATATAATAAAATAAAGTTAAATATTAAAACAAATTATTTAAAATAAAATTATTTAAAGTAAATTGGGAAATTACTATTCAATATCAAACTCATCAGAATAACACCTCTAGCGAAGATATTTCATGCATAAAAGTGAAAGATATTTTATTTTAAATTCGTACGTTTGTAATGCGTTCGCACAAGTTGAAACATCGATGTTAAATAAAAAACATTTTGAAATGAAGCATCATAGTTTTAAAAACCAAATTACAATATATGGATGGAAATAATACGATAACTGACCATTTTAAAAGAAAACAACTAGTCTTTAAAAAGGAATGCCATTATTTCGAACATGAAACATCGGCATAATGTACCTATATAAAATACTACAATATACTTTTTTTTTTCGTTATCTGAAGTTAACAATCTTTAACTTTTATTTGGGAATACCTCACTAGAGTCCCATCTGATGCTCTCTTCTGCAGCCAATGAGACTATGGCATCCCTAATTGGGGTATGTTTTGAGGCTGAAGGTAGTGAGGAGAGAAATGAGATAGAGAAGAGGAAGTTCAGATATGGTCACCAAACACGGCTAAAGCCATTTAAAGCAACGTTTTAATTCTGAATGGTGATCTTAAACCAGTGCAACATTGAGAGTATCTTCTACTCTGGAACGTGCCGCAAGTATACGATATATTATTTTGAATCAATTGATTGTTAAATTTTTGAATTTATTTGACCCCGCTACCTTCGGATTGCGAATCAAGAGCTGTATCCCTCGACCAAAGAGGCCAACAAAGTATGGCGATAATTATGATCTATACGTCATCCGTCGACACAAACTCATATAATATATACTCAGCAGGAATCTCTCGGAACATCGCCTTGCACCACGGTGGGAGGGTTGGATTCATACGTCCGTCACTCCTGGGCATACTGACCCCAGATTCCTACCCTCCCCTCATACCTTTCTCGTTCCCAGAACTTCCTCTCCTTCCTTTTCTAAAAAGACTTCCACGCAGCTTCCCTAAAGATGACGCAGGCCCCAAGGGGAATTATTTTCCTCGGGGCTCCTGTGTGGAGCTAATGTAAAGAAAATAATAAGAAAGAAGTTGAATTTGATTTTTTAAAAAGTTCTGTTTAAGCTAGATAGAGTATTTTAACGTTTTTTCACATCCCTACCTTCGGAGGCTCTATGCTAATGATCTATCAAGTATTGACCGACGTCCTCTACGATTTCAAATTATAATTTCGCCCCCGGCCAGCCACTGTGGCTTCTCTGCTCCGCACGTGCGATCTTGCCTAGCTGCCTCTCTCTCGCACCTACTTTTGCGTCATTATAATATTTATCATACATTCACAGCTGGCGGTCCGCGAGGTGAATACTATCACATCTTAAAAATGTTTTTCTTCATATATTATTTTAGTATGATGTTTTAATGGTTAGTAGTTTGACTAGAAGAAAGTGTAATTCACTCGTCCAAACTTAAGGTGTACAGCGAACGTAGGTATATAATATTATATATTATGTATTCTCCTAACATGAAAAATGAACTTCTCTGGGGTCGGTAAGGATTGTTATCATTTTAGTGACGATGTTTCAAATTTATTTCCGAGATCTACTATTTTAATTAGGGAGGCGGGTATGGGTACCGCCGCCCCGGGAACCATTTATTGACTGTCTAACATCTTTGCTGTAGGTTACCTTAAGTGGTTCGCTACGTTTGGTGACTTATCAGGGGTGTCCGGGTACATCGTGTGGTGAAGGTTGCAAGTTTGGTGGGGGGCCGGATCGGTAGAGGTCGTTTTGGGGGAGATCTCTGATGACTGCTTTCGCGCATCGCCTTTAACCGCCATTGGAGGGATAGATTCGTACGTTCATCACTGCTGAACACAATGTCCCCAGATTCCTACTCATCATACATTTTTCTTTCCCAGGACTTCCTCGCATTCCTTTAATTAAAAATCCCTCTCCACACAGCATCTGCTATAAGAAAATATTTCCCTCAGTTTGTGGAGAAAATGCAAAAAAAGTATAGATGTTTTATTGTAGGCAGGAAAACCAGTAAGTACAAGAAGAAGAACTAAGTAAGTAAGAAGAAAAAGGTAACATTAAAAAATTTACATAACATAAATATGTATACGAGATAAAACAAACTAAATCTTCGAGCTATTGAGAAAAATAAGTTATTTAGTTATTATTCTAAGTTACACGACGAAATTTCAAAATGAAATGATACGGTTACGAAATTACACATAGAGAGAATTAAAACTACTCAATTTTATTTATTTTTATTTCGCCTACTGGAATTACACACGCGCGAGCCGCCCTTAGACAAAAAACGATTCGGAAAAACGACCTCTTCTTGTGAAGCCGACATCTATAAACGGATGTTCCTCTCATATCCATGGAGTTCCGCGTACGTGCACCGATGCACAGGGAATCAATGCTGCTAGCGCGTTCGATCAGGCTCCATTGAAATTCCTGTAGAACAGACACAGCATATCTATAGACTGTGAATTAGGGATGGTGACCGGTCTATTATCAATAATACGCCCTCGTTTTCGCTGAATTTAATAGATTTATTCGGTATTTTGGAGCTCCAGCCCAGAGATGGCAACTAAATTCAATTGTTGGGTTTTAATGATTAATTTTGAATAATCTGCAAGTCCTATACAAGACGCCCAGTTTTTAAGAAGTCAGATTTATTCGTTATACTCGCGATCAGAAAATGTTTTAAAGATGCTTTTAAAAAACTCTGAGCTTAGTGGGTACCTTACATAAAAAGCGTCAAACTTGGTTCAATATACAATGGACCCTTTCAAGACTGTTTGAAAATATTAAACAAATTCCTCAAAATTAGATTCTCCCAAACTCATTAATTATGCAAGATTCTCAAACGCCGGATCTTTCGTCTCGTTCCCCCCTTATTGTAATCGTGCTCCCCCCGTCCGCCACCCGAGAAGGGGGTTAAATCAGTGGCGTCGATTATAAAAAATGCCGAATTATTTTCATGTTATCAAAAATATGTTGTTATAAACAGAATATTAATACCCCCATATTAATGTTATTACAATTCAAACTTAATGATAAAACTTGACTTGTATTTAAACACAAAATCTGCTTTTTCATCAACCCAGGCTGGCATTTCGTTTGTTTGTAAATATGTTTGCTACAATCCGGTTGCGGTTCAAGATTGTAGCCGTGTTGAATACTATGTTTTTATCCCACCAGAGTTTGCATGATCGTGGTTTTTACTACGAGCTGTCAGAAAAAAATAATCAATATTATGATACCTACCGGCCTGAAGAAAGTTTGATGAAAGAATTGTCATTAAGATGGTGAGGTGTCTTTGGAAAAATTGAAAAATTATTTCTTATTTGAAATAAAAAATACATAAATACTTAAGATATTCTAAGTAGAGATTCAGAGTGGTTTCAGAGGAAATTTTGGTTTTAATTAATTAAATAAGGGAAAAAAGAGAGCAGTATGTCCAATAAGTATAATACTCTGTCTGCCATAAAAATAAGATTAAATTTAAAATAACATTGATGTAAAAGTAAAGAAATAACATTTATTTTATCAATGGTGACATCGATTATTTGTGGGTAATACAAATAGGCTTAGTGTACATTTAAGACTTGTATTACGGGGGTTTGATGGGAAAATATCTATCTATGAAGTAGAGGCGCGTTCTTCCATTTTATGACAGCCTGGTCGTGTGTTCGTGGATTTGGAACTGACTCATTCTGGCTACTCGGTGGCGCATCATAGCAGCTAAAACTCCTAAATAACAAGGTTTTGACTAAACACAGTAATATCATCATCTGCTTTAACGGATTGATCTTCGCCAGGCTTCGGACTGTCACAATGAAGTCTGCGTAGTAATGGTCGGTTGACCTTGCGTAGTCATAAGCACAGTAATCTATCTTAAGACAAAAAGCCCTATATTGAACGACCATTGCTAAAATATTCTGTTAACCACGCATTTGTGCATTATTTCGGCGGTAGCCATCTCGTAATAAACGTGACTATAACGGGTTGGATCATTTTCGGATAAGTAATCATAATCATAAATTGTTAATCAAATTGTTCAAAAAGGAGAATCATTGGAGAATCTTAATTCCAAGCAATTGAAAAAATTGTGTGACTCGCGATATTTCGTTTGAGCAATGGAAAATTCATCTCCCCACCACTGGCTGGAAAAGGCGTTAGACAGGGACGCCCGTATACTAATGAGCGTCGTAAGGGATGCAAGAGAGAGATGTAGATATTTCTAATTTGCGCAGCATCCCGCGGGCATGCGCATTGACCTCTGGTCGATAATGACTCTTCTGTCTCGCTCGCGTCTTAAGCCCGACACACCATCTCATCTGGTTTAATATGTATTTATTTATGTAAGAGTATAATAGTATAATTCTCGAAACCTTTTTGTTGTAGGTATTCCGCGTACGAGGCTTTGTGCGTAAACTGTACGGGTATGAGGGGTTTGTATAGATACGTAATGCAGAATAAAATTGGATTCGTCCCTTAAGTAAATGATTCTTTTATCCGTGTAAGTAGGTATAGGTAGGCACTTTAAAGGTATTTGTTTTTGTAAACATTCTTTGATTCTTGCCTTTATTTATCGTAAACACTACAAAAAGTAATTAAAACATTGACATGTACTCGATAGCTTGATATATAAGAACTCTGACTAGAATTCATTTTGTTCGAGTTCAATAGCGGGTAGTGATAAACATAACATTACTTGGTGTTTTCAGCATGGGATGTTTCTTTAAAATATTATCTTACTTAAATCTTTCTTTATTAGATTAGTAAATTTTTTAATTACATATCTACCTAACCCAACAGCATGGGAGTAATGTATAGTAAGTGAGGTTATGCTCGGTGACCTGACAATTCAGAATGAAACCTACTCAGAACCTCTTCAGAAAAGTCATTAAAAATGATGATAAAAAAAATTAAATATTGATTAAATAGGTTACGTTAGGATAGGGTTAAGAACCAATTAAATTTTTTTTTTCATAGCTTTAAATGACTTTTTAAAGAGGTGTTCAGTTGACTTGATTTAGAGTTAGCATGGAACCGTTATGCTCGTATGTAAAGCAATTTTGGGTAAAAAAATAACGTATATAGGTAATAGGTAGATACCTACTTAATAAATTAAATTTTTTTGAACGTAGTTTTCTAATTTAATTTCAATATAATTTACGCGAAGTGTATCAATTTTCATTATTATTTTTTGGGATGTTATGCCGTGTTGCGATACCTCCTACTTTATCCAACGTTTCAGACTCCGTTGCAGTGCCCATCATCAGGGTATATATGTGATGTACACTAGGTAGCGCAACACGGCATAACATCCCAAAAATAAATAACAAAAATACTTTTGGCCGTGAAAATCTAAAATTATATCAAAGTTGTTCAAAATTTAAAACAACTAGATTAACTTAATTAACGTCAATCCAAAAATATAATTAGGTTTAAATACATTCTCGCTTTGCTCTTTGTAATCGGACTTTATCGTGTTACTTGTAGAAGGCTTTGTTTGCACTCATTTTGATATGTGTAAGAAAAGGGACCCCACGTAAGACAAGAAAACACATTAATTCTTTTTTTAGGGTTGGCGGTCACCCCTTCGCCGGGGGGAGTTAGTGGGGAGAGGAAGGGGGGGTTGTTTCCCCTGTTTTGTATTTTAATATAAGGGGTAGGTGACGCGAACCAGAACGTGTAGTCTTAAGAAAAATACGGCGACTTTAATATGGAATTATTTTCAAAGACAGATTTATTTAAGCTCACAATTTTTCGAGAACGGTTACTTTAAACGTTAGTAATAACACTAATAACAATAACGGATGAGCCTATCTAGCTGATATGAAAAGGCGTAAATAGATGTTCAGAAATTTAGTGAGAATTTATGTTTTAGCGGTGTAATATTAATATCTATGACCTATGTGTACCTAACCATTTTTATTTGTGGAAGTATTTAAAAGGGCACAATTTTTTTCGTTGTTTCTAATTCTCTAACTTTTGTATAGATATTCGCTACATCGCAATGCATCGCCATCTATATAATATTTAGGTAAGTACCAGCATAAATTAATGAGCGACAAAACGAATACATTGTTTTAAATTTTCAATAATCATCAGAATCTTGATTTAAAAATAAAAACTATGTCTTTCATAATAGAACTGATAGGAATAGTTAGATTTATAGTATTATTCTTTATTATGAAAAAAGAGCTGAAATACCCAGGTCATGGCATAAAAAAGCACCCAACAATGGTTTATCCACAGGTGATGAGAAAAATAAGAACCTCAACGCGACTGTAATCTTACTTTTTGTTATATCAACGTATTTAGCAAATTATTTTCAATTGAAAATTTAAAAGGTCAACGCTCAGATTAGCAGACACATCGTCTTATCTGAAATATTAAGAGCAGAAATACCCGAAACCAAAAATAAAATTAAAAAAATCTTGTTTTCCATTTAACGCATACTGGTCCCGAGGCGGAAGAAATATCTTTTCTCAAAATACTTCAGTTTTCACGATATCGTACTGAAAATGCTGAATTATAGTTTCACTCACATAGTTATAAAACTTCTTTCAGTCAATCATTTTGTCAATTGTCTTTAATCTGTTCGACATAAAAAATTGGATTTGTCAAATAATGTATTTTGCTATTGTCAATTGGCTTTAATCTGTTCGACAAAAAAAAGCATTTAAAAAAAGTCTAAAGATCCTAAATTAAAAGATTTATTCCCTTTCTTTGTTAAAAAAAATTGACTTTCTGAAACCAAGATGTTTATTTTGTTCATTTTAGATGGATCATTTTGTATGCTAATAATAATAACATTTTTATAGTTAGGTTTACTTGTTAAAATTGGCTATCGAATTCAAAAAGTTTTAAGCACTTATGGTGTTGTTTTTAAACAATTTTATTAAAATATGAATCTTTTTATAAGGTGACCATGCAATGTTTTTGTACAAAATCCTTCTTGGTTAAAATTCAAAGGTTTATTTCTAAAGGACCACTGTGCGTCGGTGTGTTTTCTGACGTAATATTTATTGATGGTGATCTGCTATTTAATATTTTTAAAATGAAAACATTTATTGCAGCATTTAGCAATATTCATAGGTAATTAAGTTATATTGGTAAATGCCCATATTAAGTAAAAGGGTACAAAACAAACAAACAAATAACGTATTCATGTTGAATGCCAACTCGCAATGAACGAATTCGTCTCTGTCGTAATAAATGCTTAAACCAAAAATAACCTCCAAACGATCTATTCATCTTAAGACCTTCTGGTTCTCTCCTAACTATCATCCACAGCATCTTAACTATTGGATATAGCCGAGATGGAAAAACACATACAAAAACAAACAAGTATTTATAAGAAAAACTAACACCGAGTCCCAAAGAAAGCAAGATAAACGCCAAGCAAAGCGAAACAATGCAAAAAGGGATACCTTCTTCAAACGGTGTATGTTTTTTTTGGGTATTTGGTTTGTCTCTGTAGATATGTGTAAAAGTTTTACGTGTATGTTTACGTTTTACGCTTTCATTTTCAAGATGTCTTTAAGGGTGTGTTATGCTGTGTTCATGTGAGGGTGGTTTGACTTATATGACGAAGGGGTGGAAATGTTCGTTAGACCAAATTATTGCACAGGGGTAGTTTCTTGCAGGACGAGGCTTTCACGGCGGCCATTGCACACACTCGACGGCTACTTGAGGGGAATAATGTTACATTATCTTTTTGTTTATGTCCAGAAATTGGGGGTGGGCTATGTGCTACGAGTAACAATGCATTAAAGACGGGCTAAGTATACAAACATAGGGAAAATCGAAGGCTAAAAGTACTAAGTAAGGTTAATTGATTGACGCATTAATAGAGTGCGAATCTTTTACAGTGGCATGGTGACTGTCTGGTTGATCTGGGCAGTCGAACGGAGGGCGATATTTAAAAGAGCCCATCAGCAGTAAATCAACTTTCGTTAGTTTCTGTTTTTATTTTCTTAAAGTAAAGGTCAGCATTCTTAGGTTACAGCTAATCTGACACGATCATTAAATCTTAATTTATTTGGGAAAGTCTACAGCTTATTTACATATTTAATTAAATGAAGACAATATTAGCGAAACTCAATCATAATCTGGAGATAGAAAAATCAGAAAAAGATATTGGTTCCACTGGGACACGAACCCAGGTCCCTTTGCTTACATGGCAAGTGCTCTACCGATTGAGCTATGGAACCCATTTCCAATTCAGTCACTTTTTAACTGCATCATACTTTGACCAAGAACTACAAACAATATCTTCATTTTCTTTAAGAACATATTATTGGCTACTATCTTTATATATGATTGCAAGATTCAACCTGGGTTCGTGTCCCAGTGAAACCAATATCTTTTTCTGATTTTCCTGTGTCCAGATTTTGATTGAGTTTCGCTAATATTTTCTTCATTTAATTAAATATTATAATTTGAGGTTTTACTCATAAAGTAAAAATAAAATGGTTATTAACATTTCATAAAATAAACTTAATAATAAAAATAAAACCCAATAACAGATTTTTCACATACCTTAAAATTATAATAAAAAAACTTAGGGTCCTGTATTCGTGGGTTAACATATCTATTTAAAAAAATACCACATTGTAATTATTAAATAAAAAATAAAGAAGACGTGAAAAAACTAATAAATAACAATTTTTGTGTAACTAATAACTTGCTTAATAAATGTTATCCTCATTACACAACGGCAATAATAATAATATGTACCTACAACTAAAGTGCACACATGTTTATAAATTGGATAGGAAGTAACTGGAAAGGATTCAAAGCAACAACGTGATAACTTAAAAAAGGGAATTTAAAATTGTATAACATTAGCTATGTCAGATAAGCGGAAAACGATGCTTGTGCATTGAGGGAGGGCTCAGCTAGTAGAGGATTTGCGTCACCAGTGTGAGATATATAATGATTCTGGAATATTAATAAAATCAATGTTCGCAAATTTTCATAGCCTAATTACGCTTACTATGGATACGAATCAATTTAAAAACACCTATTACAAGGCGTTAGTTTAGTACAGTGATTCGTTTGTCTCTATTTAGAAATACAAGTAAATTATTAATAAAAAAAATATAAATATAAAAAGATACAGTACAGTATAGTAAACATTTGTCGTCAGTTCCAAACAACGTGCCAATTATCATGTATAAACTGGCTACTAAAATTTTATGTTTCTTTCAAAGTCGATTTGAAGGGATAAGGGGCCGACTTGTAAGTGTACCCGGGGGCCCGGGAGGTTATCGCTACGCTACTGAACTTAAATCTTCTTACCTACCTTTATTAGTTATTTTTCATTACTAAGTGCATTTTTAATCGTTATGTTGACATATTTTGAATCAGTTAGGTACCTATAGATAGTGCTCTGATGATTGTATATATATCAAAGTTACAAGCTTTCATAGTATAAATGACAAACGAAAGTTTACTTTTCGAAAGTTTTTAATTTATTATAACTATTAAAACAATGTTGTTATAATTCTTTCACGAGTACACATTTTTTTATATTTCTTCTCAATTTTATTTTTCATAAAAAAAACTGTACCACTTATCTATATTTTATTTTTGTCTTATTTCTTCTTATACCGTTTGATAGATTCCACTATCTTAATGAAGGAATGAAATATTTATAACACTTGCGGACTGGTATTTCAATTGAAGATGCCCCTAGAAACTAGCGTCATTGATCCCTTTATTTTGCCCAACGAGTTTCTACCTCTCATTGTTGGTCGGCTGTGGTTTTGTCGACCTCTATGTTTCCTCCCTCCTACAACACGTGTCTCTTCAAGACGCATGTTCTCTCCTACATCTCTTCAAAAATACTCAGCACAAAGCATACCCGTAGATCACGTAGGCCCTGAGGAAAATTATTTTCCTCAAGGCCTTCTGCGTGGAGTTAAAAAAATCAATTCATCTGTTGTATATTTCCGACTTCTAAACGTTTGTGTTAATTTCTCAAACTTGTTTAATGTTGAATCTAAGACCTAATCCAGCACCCTTATTGTTTTTACTGGCGTCAGGCGTCGCCGCCACCGTTTGGCCCAGGGTCGACCCTCAGTGGGACGCTGAATAATAAAATTAATTAATACTCAGTACCTAACGAAGCCTGCAAAATGGCGCTGGCACACAGTACATAAGTTACCAACCTTCTCCCCACCAACTAACTTTCTTAAGAAAGTACTTAATGTTGATTACTTAAGTGGGTGAGTGTTCTATGTAATAGACGTAATGAAAGAAAATACCTTAGGTGAAATGGCCTCCGCTCTCATTGGCCGCCCCGTCGAATGCCTTTGTTCTAATTATCACAATCAAGCCTTCTGATTGGCCGGCAGCCCCCCACCCTCCCGAGACGCGGCCAATGGCGAGGCGGCGAGAGTTTTAATTACTGAGTAAATTAAACGCCAGTCGGGTCCGTGAATCGGCTCACTCGGGGGCCGTAGGAAAGCGGCCGGAGATTGTGCGAGATAGCTTTACCGCTCCCTCGGGCGAGATTAACCGGAGGCGTGACAGAGATAGTTAATGAACTCTCGGCCCGGGACGTTTCTAATTAAACTTTAAGATTGGAGCGCCCTCCTCACAATGCGGGAATTCTCTCCCGACTCGAGCAAGTTCCAGATAATTAATTTTTTTCTCTTTGCTCTCCGAGTCAATTTTCCTTTTTAATGGCATCCAGTCTGAGTTATAACATTAATTTGAGATAAGAAAAAATCACATTAACTTTTAAATGTGCTTAGAGTCAGCAACACAGAGTTCTTTTTGAGAAAATGTAGATTTAACAGAATTCTCTTGATAAGGTATTTCGTTTGAGCTGGCTCTAATGAAATTGAAAAGGAAACAGTACCTACCTAAGGATATATTTTCAGGCATTATGAATTCATTATTATCTCCAGGCTTTTAAGTAATCCTTGCTTTAAAAGGAAAATTCTGTATTGTAGGATGTTATTTTCTCAGTCCTTATTCACGTTTTTGTATTAAGTGAGTCTTAAACAGTAGGTAGCTAGGTAGGTACCGACATTAAGTATTCGTAGAAGTGATTCAGTGACAGCTAGTTACCGGGACAAAGTAACCGTGACATGCAATGACGTCATATCTAATATATAGCCGCGTTATACTATTATTCACAACTGCCAGTTACAATAATAATCATATTACCTACCGCCAATCTTTCCTTATACGGAGAGATACTCAAAATACAAATCCGTAGTACTTATACCTGCCTACTTAAGTGACACCATCCTTTGACATTATTGGCTACGTGCTTGAATTCGAAACCGAATTACAAAAGTAGCTTTTTAAGAAAAGTCAAGTACGAAGATGGATAGTACGGTGATGCGCGGCATCAGAGTTGCATTCTCAGCCGGATTCTTAAATTTTAACCGTAAAGACGTGAGCGTAATAATAACGTACGATAATATTTTATTAGACTTATTTCACAGTAATTTTCCAAGTTAATAGAAATTATATAACACTATTTATAAGTAAGACGAAGCAAGGGAGTTCCATAAAGTTTCTACGACAAAAAGCATAGTTTTTATTTCTTATTTTTGTAGCCTCAGGGAAAGCTTTCTTCAAATTCAAGTTTGTGCACTGAAAAAAATAAGTCGTTCGTGTAAGAGTAATTTTCAGAGGGCTTTTCCAAGCACAAAGTAAGAAGTGAATTTTTAATTCTAAGACTTAGAATTTGCTTATAAAAACCAAGTTTAGTAGGAAAAATATCATTCTAAAAAAAAAACTTAAAAGGAAAGTTTGAATAAAAATACTTTTTTGAACGAATATGTTTTCCAAATATGGATAATTCATGAATTTAATAAATTTTCAAATGAAATCCCAATTGTGTTTGATCAAAGAAGATATTCTATTAGGTAACCTTACGTTTCGTAAATATTGATAATGTGTTATTTTTTAATAGGAATTTTGTACTAATCTATAACAGTACGACGTTCGAGAGCTTCCTTTGCGATATTAAGGATAGTTGTTTGTAATTTAACTAACCAACTCAATAGATATCCACATTTTATTTTATAAACCACCTTATCACTAGCGAAAGCATCGCCTGCATTTTTATATTGCCATGATAACAAAAGTTGACCTGTAATAATTCATAATTAGTATTAATGATAAATTATTAAATTGCGTCTTATAATGGTTAATTAAATTCCATTTTTGATATGCAAATGGTCAACAGCTTAGATTGCTAATCCTAGAAATTATCGCAAATGAAGTGACCATTCAATATAATAATACAAAGAAAAAGCCCTCAAGAATAAAAATCTCAACGATCAAAAACTCAAAGCTTAAGTTCAAAAAACAAACCACTAAGCTCAGGGCTTAAAAAAAATCAAGACTCAAAGCTTAAATATAAAAAGCTTAAAGCTAAAAGTTTAAACTAAAAGTTCAAAATTCAAAGTTCAAAGCTTTAATAAAATAATAAAAAAATTGAATGAGGCGTAGATATGTGATGAATGAAGAAAAGGGAGTTAGCAGGATGTGTGCCGTGGAAGTGAATCAGTATCGAGACTGCCCGAGGAAGTCGTGGCACGATCAAGCGAATCAAATACTTGAGTGGTAAAATGAGGCAAATGTGATGAACGAAGAAAGGAGTGTAAGTAGAATGTATTACGTTTGAGTGAATGGTATTGAGATGCACGAGGAAGACATGGCATGATCGAGTGAAACAAGTGCTTACCAGATTTAACTAAAATGGAGAGGCTTCGATTGTTTAGAGACAATGGAACATCTAAAAAAAATAAAATATTATCAATTCTATATTTTCCCGAGCAGCGCAGGGTTAACTTCAATTAGTTAGAAGATAATGAAATGGAATAAGAATTTTGCATTATACCTAACTATCTATTGATATAAATATAACAAAACATACACACTAGGATTTTATAAACAATCCTCACCGTTATAGAATACTCGCACAACAGCGGATCGCTCGCCATCCTCCATACTGCGAAAGATATTTCGCTTTTCCGAACCATTTAATATTAATGCGCATTTCTGAACGACTGTGTATAGAGCCTACTCGGGTAGGTACAACCACCTCCTCCTCCCTGCCCAAGTCACCCCCGGCGTGTGTAGGTACCACCACCCCTTCTTCCTCGGAGATCCTTTGTTACCCCCTGCAGCCCTCCCACCCCCCAGGACGTTTGAACCGGCAGAATAATTCCTAAGATTCGGAAAAGTATTTTTTATCGGGTGCTTATTCATACAGCGGAAAGGTAGCGTCCTCCTACACCTTAGAATTATAGCTGTGTTTTTAGGTCAAATTATAACTATTATTATGGTATTGAAACGTTAAAGTAATAATATTCTTGCATACATTTTACCGTGCAATCTTTACTTTATTTAACCCATAGAGTTGCAACACATCTTTTTTTTCCATTTTCCGTTAATGATTTTTTTCGTACGTGCCTTTGTAACTTCCATTTCAGGCACATTTATTTATTAGGTAATTGTAAACAAAATTATGACGATAAATTAAAATTAAATCACAATTTTATTACATCACTGCATTACTATTTAAAAACATAATCTTATCATATCACCACTTTACTATTAACATTCACAATTGTATTACATCACTTTATTACTATTTATAATCACAATTGTTTTACATCACTACATTACTATTTTTAATCACAATTTAATTACATCACTACATTACTATTAACAATCACAATTGTATAAAATCACTACATTATTATTTACAATCACAATTTTTTTTGTTCCATGCAAATGCAATTAAAATCAAAGGCATTCAAAGATGTATGAAAATATTTGTTTTATTCAACGATCTTTTTCATTTGTGGAAAATTTTAATCCAATTTATAGGTTTAATTGCCGTCCTAGAGCAACAGTAAGTAATACCTAGCAGGAGCGGAATAAACAGTCAGTATTTTAGCCAATGCTTACAACCCCCCCCCCCCCCCTTTCCTCCCCCATTTTTATCAAACAAAATTCTGAAAGATTTCAATCTTTCTCATTGTCGCCAAAAAGTATATTTTATATCTCTGTACGGTAGGCTATCAGCTACACAAAAAACACATTGATTTTATTTGTCCTTTTCAAATGTTAAATATTTTTTCATACCATAACTCAAAATGATAATAGCGGTATTTTGATTTTTTTAAAATATTTTTAACTTTAAGAGGCAAAATAATCACGGTTAGGTGTCATGGCACTGTCCGAAAGAATCCCTTTAATTATATTAAAGAAACGTTTTTATTTATTTACTGTTTTCTTGTAGGCATACAGCTTCCAAAATAGGCTTAAAGGCTGCATTACCGTACGTCTTAACTTTAATTTATATTTTTTTGCACGAAAATCCCACCAACATAGATTTTTGGGCGTTTTGGTTATGTTTCCTGGCTTCCCATTGAGTCTCAAACTGTGAGAGTTCTTTAGGATGTTTTAAGATTTTGTTATTTGAAATTACATTCTATATTGTTAAGTTCCTTTATAATACATATTTATTATTTTTAAGCAAAAGAAACGTGGGTGATTTTCGATCAAATGATTGGTCCAAAACACTCCTGATTAGGGCTAACTATAACTGAGTGAAATAAAGGACAATAAATTCTCCCGTATATAGTCCAGAGCGAAACGTGGAAATTACACTCGGCCAACATACCTACCCGGAAAGGACGATTGAAATCCTTAGTCCCGACATTAATTTTATTACAGTAATTCCGGGTCCTCCCCCTGCCCCGACCAGGGGTGAGTGGGGAGGAGGAAGGAGGTCGTTTCTGCCAGATAAAAAACAAAGGAGGAAAAGTCGAGTTCGCAATTTGCCTCCGGACTTGGAGATAAGAGACGGTACACGGAGTTATATTATTAGGGACTCGCGTCCAATCTTTTGGCTTTGGTCAATTTTCTCTGGATTTTTCTTTATGGTTCTTCGTATTTACACTTTTCTTTTAAATTTGAATGTTCAAATCAACTAATGTATAATACCTACATACCTTTACATCCATACGTGAGCATATTTGCACGTTGAACGGGTTAATAATATCTGGAATTAGACGTGATGTTCAAATCGTAAGAACATATTTTTTTTAATTTGAATTTTTTTATGACCTAAGAGTAACTAATTCACTTATATTTTTATTTTTTCATTGGCTCCACAGAGGAGGCCCTGAGGAAAATAATCCCCACCCAGGGCCTATGCCATCTTTGGAGTTGCTGTGCGGAGAGACTTTTTGGGAAAGGAAGTAGAGGAACTTTTGGGAAAAAAAAAGGTTTGAGGGATGGGTTGGAATCTGGGGGTCAATGTGTCCCGGAGTGACAGACTTATGAACCCATCCCTCCCGCTGCGGTACAAGGCGAAGGGTCGGGAGAGTCCGATCTGGGAGGCAAAAAGGTTTCTCTCAACTATATCTCTTCCGATCCAGTCCGCCACGCAGGAGATGATCAAACGCACGTGCTATTAAGACCTTGAAAAACCTCACCCCACGAACCCAGACACCGCTGTTAAGTCGCCCAACGTAGCTAACCACTTAGGGTGACCTAAGGTAGGGGTGTATCCAATAAGTGGTTCCTGGGGCAGCGGTACACAAACCCACCTCTCAACTTAAGGTTTTACTTAATTTTCGTAATAGCTAAAGGAATAACCAAAGTTCGAGGACATATAAAAAATATTTGTCTTTTGTTATTTCGAAATATGGTATGTACTGCATTGCACTACCTCTGCATGCAATCTGGAATAAACTATTATTATTATTATATAAATTATTCTGGACAGGTTCGAACGGAAATAAGACTTTTACTTCAGACTTGATACATTTGGTAACCATACATTTTATTGATTTTTGATTGCTAATTATAACTTATGCTCTTAATTATTAATGATATTCGTATATTTTTACGTAAGAAACTTTCACTTCTTTCGTTATACTTATTTGTGTAAAAAAGTGTATCTCGTTATACTTATTTGTGTATAAAAGGGTGTTATGGCAATTTAAAGTGAATATCTTTATCATGCAGTCCATACAAAGCCCATCACTTCCAAACCAGAAAATAAACAATAATTAAGGCGTCAAAAGTGCAAAATCAAGTTAGTACCTATATGAAATCTATTATTTTGGTATATCTATTATAATTCATATAAGACTATAATAATGATTTTACATTCAGACCGCTCCATCACTGTTCAACATTACAATTTGGTTGGCAAATATGTGTACCACCGCCCCGGGAAACATTTTTTCGATAACCAACCCCCTTGATATAGGTCATTCGCTATATTTTGTGACTGAGTCGAGGCGCCAGGGTTCACTAGATTAGGTTCGTCTAGGCCTTGGTGGCACATGCATTTGCCCAGCTACTGCGTTGCGGGCCGGTTCAGGAGAGACTGGTTGAGGGAGACCTTTTTATCTTTTCAGTCGGAATCTCTCGATCCATCGCCTTGTACCGCAGTAGGAAGGACGGATTCATACGTCTGTCATTCCTGGACACATTGACCTCCAGATTACAACCCACCCATCATTTTTTTTCTTTCCCAGATCTTCCGCACACTCCACACAACGTCTCCGAAGATGGCATATGCCCTGAGGTAAATTTTCTTCCTCTGTGGAGCTAAGATAACAAAAGGGTAATTAGCCCTTGGCTCTGGTAATTTAAACAAGCCTATCGGACCATACTTATATCGGTAAGATAAGATGTGCTGCATATATTTTTACTGATAGTTATGGTTATGTTCTTTTATTGTGAATATTTAAAAATAGTTGCTTATTTTTCAGTAATCTATGTAATTATTGAAGTAATAAAATAATCCAATTCTCCTTTATACAAAGATTCTAAAGCAGTATAAGTACGCCTATATAGAAAGGTGGAAGTCAGTAGTCAGTATCAGTACACCCCAAGGAAGTGTGGACATGCGACACGATACCACGAGCCAGGAGGAGGGTCTAAAAAGCAAAAGCTATTTTAGAAATTAAACTTGTCAGCTAGCCTGCGCTGGAGAGGTTCGAGGTGTTGTGAAAAGGAACGAAAAAATATTTAATTTTAAATTAGTTAAGTTAATTACGTCATTCCTCGTAGATATATCTACAATATCCGATCTATAGTTGAAACCCGTAATACTGTCCAAGATAGTACCAGTAGTTAACCGCTATTCAAAATAAATCGAAAACGTTGCTTAAAATGGATTTAGCTATGTTTAATGACCAGATTTGAATATCCAGGTACTTCCCAACCTTCCACCATTCAGAATTGAAACGTTGCTTGAAATGGCTTTAGCCGTGTTGGGTAACCAGATCTGAATAGCCAGGTACTTCCTCACCTTCCTCTTCCCCATCTCCTTCCCCTCCCCACTGGTTTAAGCATCACAACACACCCCAATTGGGGATGCCTTAATCTCACTGGCTCCAGAAGGGAGCAGCCGAGATTTTTATGAGATATTCACGTAAAAAAAGATCTCAAAAGCTGAATACCCGATTCTCATATTTTTCGTATCCCCCATTCCATTAATTAATTTGACTAATTCCAATAGGTGTGTGTTTTTGTACGTTTTTTTTACGTTAGCTCCAAACAGAAGGGTCTGAAAATCTCTGTCATCTTTGGGGATGGTGTGTGGAGGGCCCTTTTAGGAAAAGGAAGGAGAATAAGTTCTGGGAAGGAAAACAGTATTATGGGTGGGTAGGAATCTGGGGATCAATTTGTCCAGGAGTGAAAGACGAATGAATCCAACCCTCCCAGAAGGCGATGAGTCGGGAGGTTTCGACTGAAGAGGTCTAGGTTTGGCCTCCCTCAATCAGTTTCTTCCAATTCGGCCCGCCACACAGTAGGTAGGCAAACGTATTGGCCGCCAAGAGCTATACAAACCCCACCGCATGAACCCAGGCACTCCAGCCTAGTCGCCAAACGTAGAAAACTACATGGGGTGACTTTTTTGTTTTTTTGTTTTTTTTATATTAACTCCACACAGGAAGCCCTGAGGAAAATAATTTCCCTCAGGGCCTATGTCATCTTTGAGGATGCTTTGTGGAGGGTTTTTTGAGGAAAGGAAGGAAGGTCTTGAAGACACCCATGTTGTAGGAGGGAGGAAACACAGAGGCTGGTAAATCGTTCCACATCCGAGCTGTTGAACTCAAGAACGAGTCGTAAAAACGACCCATTCTCATGTGACTAATGTCAACCGTGTAAAAATGTTGGGCGCGTGTTTGGCGTGTTTCCCGACTATGCACCGGTGCCGAGGGGATCAACTACGCTAGTTCCTCGGAGCATTTTCCATTGTAATACCGGTAGAACAAGGACAGCATTCCCACCTGACGCCTGTGCTCTAAAGATTGCAATCCGTCTGTTAAGATGGGAGAATCTACCAAACGGACCGCCCGTTTCTGCACAGAGTCAAGGGTTTTTTAAGGTATTTTGGAGCTCCAGACCAGAGGAGGCTGACAAATTCAACCGTGGGGCGCACTTGCGATTTGTACAGGGTTAGCAGTTGTGTACTATTAAAGTATCTGCGGGCCCTGTACAGTACGCCCAGTTTCTGAGAGGCTAATTTAACTCTGGTTTCGATGGAGCCCCCATACCTGAGCTGGTCACTTAGAGTAACACCAAGCATATCAATGGAGGTCCTGTTCGGAAGAATGCTTCCGTTGAAGGAGACTAGATTATCATTTCGATCCCTTTTAGACGTTATCAAACATGATTTGGTCTTTGAAACATTAAATTCGACGAGGTTATTCTTACCCCAAGAGAAAACACTCTCGAGGTAACCGTCCATTCTCTGCTTCAAAGCCCTCCGAGCTATTGGGGTTTGTGTGCCCTTTGGAGGCTTGTCAAACAAAAAGCTATCATGGACTGTACTGTCATCCGCGTAACAATGAATCGGTGCACATGACAAGAGGTCGTTGATGTGCAACAGAAACAAAATCAGAGTCAGAACCGATCCCTGTGGGACGCCAGCATTTATCGAATGCGAGGAAGAGATGAAACCGTCAGCAACCGCCTGAATCGACCTCCCCCTCAAAAAGTCGGCAATCCACGCACACAAGGATGCGGGAAGTCCGTACGAACGCAGTTTGTTGACAAGCGCTCGATGCCAAACCCGGTCAAAGGCCTTGGAAATGTCCAGTCCAACCGTTTGGGTCTCACCAAAACGTTCCAGGCACCGTCCCCAAACATGCGTCACATACGCGAGAAGATCACCGCACGAGCGGTTCCGCCGGAATCCGTATTGACGGTTGTTAATAATTTTGTTCTTCTCGAGGTATGTGAGCAGTTTGTCGTTGATCACACGTTCCATCACTTTTGACAGGACAGATGTGATCGCTATGGGGCGGTAGTTGGCTGGGTTGGAGCGGTCACCCTTCTTTGGAATGGGGTGAATGATCGCTTTTTTCCAAACAGAGGGCACAGAGCCAGACTTCAGGGACATCTTGAAAAGCTTCGTCAAAATTGGAGCTATTTCTACAGCGCACCTCTGCAATACCAGGGCAGGAATTCCGTCAGGCCCGCTAGTTTTTCTAACATCAAGCCCTCATAAGACTTGAAGTACATCCCTATGCCGGATCCTCAGCTTTTTCATACGAAAACCGCAATGAGGAACCGACGGCGGGGTAGCACCTTGATCATCGAGGGTCGAGTTTTCCGCGAACATTTTGCCTAATAAGTTAGCCTTTTCGGCGGTGGTATTTACTAGAGAGCCGTCAGGTCTGGTAAGAGGTGGCAGACTGGGTTTGCAGAAATTGCGACCTATTGAGCCCGCAAGCGACCAGAACGCTCTGCTGCCGTGCGGGCAGGCAGCCAGCTTTCTGCAGATCTGCATGTCGTGCTCGAATTTTGACCTGTTAATGATCCTCTTGCATTCCTTTGCCATTTTGTCATATACTATTCTGTTTTCGGACGTTCGAGATGTGTTGTAGACTTGGTAAGCCACGTTTTTTCGTCGCACTGCTTCGGAGCATTGTCGACTGAACCACGACTTTGAGCCCACACCAGTTTCTTTGACAGTGGATTGGATGAAGCCATCCATCGCGGATGTACCAATTTTCTGGGCACATCTTGAGGGATCCGAAGTCCGAAAACAGACAGCTGACCATGGGAAAGCATTGAGATGAGCCCGCATACCAAACCAATCTGCTGATCTATAGTGCCACACTTTTCTCTTCAGCCGCTCGTTTGGCGGTCTGAAGGTTACGGGGATTGACGTCGTCACCAGGCAGTGGTCGGACGATCCTAGAGGCGCTGTAACAGTATTGCTTAGATGTTTGAAGAGTTCGGACGTATCTGAAACGCTTAGGTTCGGTGAGCGGTATAAACACGCATAAAATCTTACCGTACTGGCAAGATTGACGCGCACCCACATTACGTCGAATTTGGAGTTTTCCAGATTCAACAGCCGCACACAGTTGACATCAGCTCGGCTGAAGAGACAGACACCTCCTTTGGGTCTGAAATTGCCCATGAGGGTGAAACCCGGGCAATCCAGATAGGAGGCATCTGTAGGCTCAGCTATCTGCGTTTCGGAAAGGAAGAGAAGGTTGGGACGTTGGGTGAGAAGGTGGTGGTGGACTGAGTTTAAGTTTTTGTGCGGGCCGCGAATGTTGGTGAAGTTCACCAACAGTTTTGGCCTGCACCGGGGACTCCTGCTTCTCGCCGTTGTAATAACGTTACTTGATGTTATTGTGTTATTCATGATTTTATGTTGTTTAATTTATTTTTTTTTGTTATGAGGGGAAAGGAAGGTCTGAAAGGAAGGTTGAGGGGTAGGTAGGAAGCTGGGGATCAGAGTGTCCAGGAGTGATGGACGTATGAGTCCAACCCACCCACTGCGGTGCAAGGCGATGGGCTGGGAGAGTCCGGCTGGAGAGGTCGCCCAATGCGCCCCAAACGCTACTGCTGGGTCCCCTCCGGTCACGAACCGGCACAAAAGCAGCGGCAGGGTTTTTGCACTCGTTGATGGGGCAGCCCACCCTCAGTCATGAGCCTGAGGGTCGGGCCCCTGTACTACCGAGCGGCCCGGACAACGGAAACCGGTTGTAAAGGGTCTCCCTCAACCAGCATCTCCCAATCCGGCCTGCCACGCAGAAGGTGGGCCGACGCACCCGCCATCAAGACCCAGACAAACATTACCCCATGAACCCGGGCACCCCTGCTAAGTCACCAAACGTAGCGAACCACTTGGGGTGACCTGTGGCAGAGGTGTTGGTGATCCAATAAATGGTTCCCAGGGCGGCGGTACCCATACCCGCCTACCAAAATAACTGTTGGTTATCCAAAATAATATTAACTTTGGAAATATTAACGTAAAGCCATTGATAAAATAAATCGGTACTCGCTGCAAGAGTTCAAATTAATTCCACCTCTACCGATCACTTCGAAAGGGTCCGCAGATTTTTACAGAACCTATTATTAAGTTACTTTAAATCACATTGACCGAATATACAGGTTTTTATCATTCGTAATTTTGATACTACCTAAGTTGAACGAGGATTCTAAACCCTAGAGTTATAATTTCGAATATATATAAAAATATTACACGTACATCGCACATTCTATACAAAAATGTCGTAAGTCAAAAAAGTTTATATACAGTTCACACGCGGTAGAAGTGAAATCTTAATAAAACTAAGAAGACAAGAGTGGGGATGCTACGAAGCAACGCACAAAGAAAAAACCGATTATTCTATCTCGTCTTCTCGCAGGCTAAATCCTATAGAAGTATGTGTTTGTCTATTTTAGTGTCGCTTTTACGTTTCATTGAGTTTCAAAATCACAACTTCTAAAGAGAGTTTTCACTTCAAAAAGGTAATTTTGCTGGAGAGCGAGAACAAACGAATGAATGATGAAAAAGCGGTCTCGTCAAAAAGAGATACGAGCGACATCTTGCGAGGATGGAATTATCCTACTTGAATACAATTTTCATGAGGCATAAATAATCACAACATCACTTTACTTTTCAAACTTCTTCTTCTTCGATGGCGCTACAGCCCATATCGATTTGGCCTCCTGCAACAGTCGCCTCCAACTCCTCCTGTCTTCAGCGTCCAATTTGGTACTTGGAGAAGCTGTGCCCCATCCCCTCTTTTTCCTATTTTTAGACATAAAACGTAAAATAGAAAATTTTGATTTACGGCACTTTTCTCTGGAATGTGCGATAATTTAAAAAAAAATATTATTCAATTCTCTTATGCACTCTGGTGAGCTTACTTGGCGACGTAATGCCATTCGGCAGAGCGAGCTCATTAATGTTTTAGCGACATTTTGTTCTCGAGGCGTCTCAGGGGGTCCTCTTTCTCTCCCCCCACCTCCTTTCCAGCAACCCCCACCCTCTTCCACCACCCTATCACAGCTTCCGTCCCTTCTTGCACCTTCCTTATTACGTAATTCTTCATCTCAAGTTTTATATTCCGTGCATCTACGTTAAAAATCTTTTAGCTTTTAAGTAGCCAACGAAAGATACGAATCTTTTAAGATTCATGTAGATTTGACGACAAATATACGAGTGGGTAAGGACTCCTCATTTTCTTTCAAATTAAATGGATTAATTTTTTAAATATAACTAGAGTTAATTAATTATATAATGCACCTAACTAATTCCTAACAACAGATTTACCAATTTATTATAAGAAATATTCGGAGATTCTTAGGCAGAGGTACACACTTATTTTTTCTAATACTGCAAAATTCTATTCCCACGACAAAATTTTTAGTTTAAAATAAAACAATAACTTTGTAAACACCACTTTTATTTTTTATACTTTATGCCGACCGGGTTTCACTACAACCGTAGCTTCTTCAAGGCAGTACAATCTATACTACTAGTAGAGATTAGTAGAGATTGTACTGCCCTGAAGAAGCTACGGTTATAGTGAAACCCGGTCGGCATAAATTATAAAAAATAAAAGCTGGGTTTAAAAAGTTATTGTTTTATTTTAAATTATAATGTCACATCACAAAGTAACTGCTTCATATGAAAATAAAATTTTAGTATTAAGCACAGATTTTTAATTATTTTTTTCTTATTACTTGGCATTAGCATGGACGCTTACTGAAGAACTAATAAAGCCACTTGAGGCATTCGAGATGTGGATCCACAGAAGAATACTTAAAATTAGCTGGATGGACAGGGTTACGAATGAAGACTTTATGGTTCGGATGATTAAAGAAAAATAAGTTATTAAAACTACAAAAATCCGAAAAATTTAATATCTTGGACATGTGACGAGACATCCAGAGAATTAGGAAACTTTCCATCTCATAATGCAGGGAAATATTCTCAGAAGACGGGGCCCTGAAAGAAGGAGAACCTCATGGCTGAAAAACCTGAGACAGTGGTTTGGCCAGTCTACTGTAGAACGTTCGATGAACGGATAGGGCACAAGAAGAAGAAGAAGAAGAACTTGACATTGCTACAAACACCATCATTGCACAAGCCATATAAGAACATACTCCATCTTGTTTAGACCACATTTGGACAAACATAAACATTAAAGATCTTCACAAACTAAAATCTATTGTTTGGAAAACTAACATAACTGATCATCATTCATGCTTACTTCTGTATAATAATAATATTAAACATAAAAAACATAATTTAATAACCAAAAAATCAACAATAGATATGACTATTCTCTCTGAAAAACTAAAAAAGGAGGATTGGAACAATGTTTTGAGCAGTGATGATACCGAAATATGTTCGACTAACTTTGAAAATATCCTGTCACAACACATTAAAACTTCGACAAATGGAATAACACACATAAAATCAAAATTAAGATGTTTAAAGCCTTGGATTACCAAAGGACTTATAATATCTATCAGGAACAAAGAAAAACTTTACAAAACAACTTAAAAAAATCCCCACGATGAAAAAGCATATATTTTCTATAAAAAATATAAAAATAAATTAACATCTTATATTAAAAAAAGTAAAGAAGAGTTTTTTAAAAATAAAATATTATCTTCAGAAAATAACCATAAACAAATGTGGAAAACAGTAAATTTGGCCATAGATAATACAAAAAAAACACAAAACATTAAGTACATTGAACGCGATAAAAAAATTATAGATGCCAATATGCAACCTAAACAATGTGCAAACATTTTTAATTCCTTCTTTGCAAATGTTGGAAAAAATCTTGCGAAAAATATTCATAAGCCTACTAACCCGGAAAAACATAAAAATAAAAATTTACAGAAACGTAATATACTTTCAACATTCGAAACAACAACAGAAAGTGAAATCTTAAAAATAATAGAAAATATGAAAGGAGGTTCTTCTCCCGGTTTTGATTCTATTACGGCACATATGTTAAAATCTATGAAATCTTAATAAAACCCACCACTCATTTAATTAACTTAAGTTTGACAAAAGGAATATTTCCAATGAACTACAAAAACACAATTATCTCACCTATTTACAAATCTGGAGATCCACACCAAGTAACAAATTATCGCCCAATCTGTCTAATTTCTAATATAAGAAAGATCTTTGAAAAAATAGTAAAAAAACAGTTGGTAAATTTCCTAAATAGTAATAAAATAATATACAAAAACCAGTTTGGTTTTATAAAATCACTCAGCACACAAGATGCTATTGCTAAAGTAACTTCATACATTTACGAAACAGTAGATAAAGGTAAAAAATGTGCGGGTATATTTATTGACCTCAGAAAGGCATTCGATAGCATATCTCATGAGATGCTATTAAAAAAATTAAATAATATTGGCATAAAAGGCAACGCGATTAAATGGATCACCAACTACTTAAAAAACCGCCCTCAAGTGGTAAAAATCAATCATGTTAATAGCGATCAAGAGCTTTAAAGCTTTGGAATCCCTCAAGGCACAGTGCTTTGACCAATCCTATTTACTATATATATGTAAACGATATTTTTTTTCAACCTTTACATGGTCAAATTACATCACACGCCGACGATACAGTATTAATAATAAGTGGAAAGACTTGGGAAAATATAGAATTAAAGGCCATAGAAGACATTAACACGCTTAAGAATTTTTTCGACACTAATTTACTATCACTAAATAGTGAAAAGACATTTGTAATTCCATTTTCAATACATTTAAACGATGCCAAAAATTTTAACATTGTCATACATGAAAATACTAAAATTCACAGCCAAAACTACTGCAAATCAAACTGTACAATATTAAAAACAACAAATAAAATTAAATATCTAGGAGTAATTATTGATAAAAATCTGAAATGGAAGGAACAAATATGTCAAGTAGTACACAAAATTAGAAAATTAATATACATATTTTTAAATATTTAACATTATTCTTTAATTATATTGTTTTCAAATTTAATTTATAAAACTACAAGGACTGTTGTGAACAATGCAATATTTTGATTTCTTTTTTTTTTTAAACCCAATATTCAAAACTCAAAATAATTAACCTTTTTTCATGTTCAACCTTGCGGTGGAATATTAGTTAATAGTTGTTTAATAGTAGAGATAATAGTTGCATATAGCATTTTAACGCTTTGGAAAATTTAGTGCCAGATTTACAAGTAACAATGAAAGGTAATAATAACTAAAGTGGAGTTGTAAAGCATTTAACGTTCCGGTAACCAGAAGTTAAACCGACCCGCGACCACTTCGCTACTACCTTTTAGGTCTTCTATATATCTATGTTCGTAACCGCGTAGGTCGTAAGTTGGTCAAAACTAAGACTCACGTGCGACGATAAAAATTATGTTATCTTTAACAGATGTGACCGTGGTTATGTTTATCATTATGTTATCATAATCGGATCCCAACGAGGTTGAATTTATTGATAATCTTTTTGCTTTACTAAGTGATTTGCCAAGACGAAGAGCTTGTGAGTCGATTCCGCTTAATAGGGACACATCGAAACCTAAACATTTAGTCCCAAATAAGCGGCTGTCCCGAATAAGTAAAGTTTAAGGCCGGTAATTAGGTTTATTATGTGGTGACCATGGGCATAAAAATATCGTCGCTGCGTGCATTATAGCTCCCTCCAATCTGAAAAATTTACATCGATTGAAAAAATACATTTATAGTAGGAAGATCTGAATTGAGATCTATATATAATTCAAATATTTATTTTTTTCTAATATTATTTGGAGGTCATTATTCATTTTCCTGGTTCAAATTTATTTTCACTCTCCTTCTTTTACATCACTTTACTCGAACGCGTACCGTACACCCACCCTTCTGGACTAAAACTCGTTTTCTGAGACACATTCTTGCATCGACTTCAGATCGATAGTTGTCCCAATTAAACGGAATGTTGTCTCAGAAAACTGTCGTAAATTAGTATCAACTTTTCATTTGGTTTCTATTCTTTGAGTTTTGTCCCAAATAACCGGCTGTCCCAATAAAAGGGTGTACTAATTAAGAGGAATCGACTGGTATTATGCACAAATCTAATCAGATCAGTCAGACATTGATAGTAACCGGTAGAAAATAGTAGGTACCTTCCTTACAAATATGAATCAGTCTTGAATTAAACCCACATTACAGTTTGACCCTATTAACTTTGCAGTCGGTGTTCGGTTCTTGACTTCCAATCCCAAGGTCGCGGGATCGACTCCCGCGGCGTGCATACATACATTTTATTTGATTGATTTGTATTATTTCACAATTAATTCATTAAAAAATAATATATAGTAGATTTGCCGCACGTTCCAGAGTTGAAGACACTCTCAGTATCGGCCTGTTGTAAGACCACCATTCTGAAATGAAACGTTGCTTGAGATGGCTTTGTGTTTGACAACCAGATCTGAATAGCCAGGCATTTCTCCATTTTCCTCTTCCCCTATTTCCTTCCCCTCCTAACAAAATTCCCCAATTGGGGCCGCCATAGTCTCACTGTCTACAGATGGGAGCAGTTGGGACCCTTGTTCGGAATTCGCTTTTAAAAAATTATGACTTTATTTTAGTAAAGCTCTTGGCTAAAGCTTTAACTGTTGAAAGGTTTACACAATAGTAGTTAAATAATTTAGAAATAATCACAATTAAAGATTTTGATAAAGAAGATTTGATATTTATCTGATTATATTCCGCAACCCACAAATAGACAAATTTAATATATTTATTTTCTAACCAAATTCCAATTTCTTTGTAGATTTGTGTCCTGAAACAAAGCCCCGTGGTCTTTTATCTTTTTATTATTTGTGTCTGTGCATTTCCCGCGAAGTGTTTTTCACTTTGCTCCATAGATGGGGACACTGTCGCGATTCAGGGATTTTATTTTATTTTCTTTGGTCTTCTTTGAGAAGCAAAACGTTTTTGGCTAGGACCTTTACGATTTTATAAAAGTAAATCTTACGCATGTAATCCTAAAGTATTAAATTTTTTTTCTTCTAAATACTCAAAAATGTAATAAAAAAATAAAAAAACAGGTCGGTACTTAATACCTACGTTACTCTGGTGTAGGCATAACTTATCGTTATAACAAATCCGACCTTTGCTATCCTTCAGGCCGCATTATTAAATATATAAATTATGGTGATGTTTACAGACAATTTGTATTTTTGAATTCAATTTGTATAAAACAATGTAATGTGTAATTAAAATATATTTCTAGTACGGTTTACTAGTTATGCAATTTATTCGGACATGAAGTTCCCAAAATAAACATAAAAATCTATGGATTTAAAATTTAATTTGTTTGCTTGTAAAACCCTTTTTATTTTTCTATTTTATTTATTTTAGAGATGACCTTGATTGATTGGGTCAAGTTCATTAATTTATGTAATATTTAATTAAATGAAAACAATATTAGCGAAACTCAATCTTCGGATTTCCGCCACCCTACTAACTGAGCTAATGTGTCCCAATCCGATTCGGTCATTTTTAACTGTATCATACTTCGACTAAGAACTACTATCATTATCTTCATTTTCTTAACGCATATTTTATTGGCTTCTATCTTTATGCATGATTGCAATATTCAAACTTGGACTAAATGTCTTGGAATTGTTTTTATCCATTTTTATTTTTAGTAAGCGACATCTATTGACTTTTGTGCAAGTCTAGGATGATTCATTTATGTGTTTGTTTTCTTAATAATAATGGTTCATGTGTTTGTGATTGCAGAGACCTGGGTGCGGGTTCGATGCTGTGGATTAGCCAGTAGCCAGTACAACTACCACTGGCTGAATGACCGTCAATAACACACACCCGTATGATGTATGCGCATGACTGTGATGGTAGGTAATACCTCTTTTATACGTCGTCGTAATTGTTCAAGGGTTTTGGATATAAGTACTTTATTTATAGAAAAAAATGTGCGTACAATGTACAGTACCTACCTATATGGGTGTCTGCCACTGATCTATATGTGAAAGTAATCTATATCAATTTAGGTATAAAAGTGATAAAAAAAGATATACTTAACAATTATATAAAAAAAGTAATAAATAAAGAACGGACAAAAGTCGTTAAATTGTGCTGTTCCGCCTGATTATTGGTACCAATAAATTATTCAAATACCACTTTTTTTCACCTAATAATGTCGTGAAGATATTAATGTCGTGAAGAGACAAAATAATGCAGATTATTTAAGTTGCGATTGTGTTGAAATTAATACAAGTATGTATACGTAATTTCTCGTTTTCAGTTGATGCGACGCCATGTTGTAGTTTGTTAATTTTATCCGAATGACGGTAGACAATGCTGCCAATTGCATAAGTTTCTATTTTTTGCTTTTGTTCTTCAAAAGTAGATACCAACTATACTATTAAACTGAAAATATGCAGTTTGTTAACGGGATTTTCAATAACAATGTAAATATAAGTGTGCATAATATTTTATTACGGTGCTCCAGATTTCATGTCCGGGTTGAATCTTTCCCAAATGAAAGACTAAACCCTTCCACACACTTTTCCACAAATGAATATCTAGTAAATTAACGCAATGTAATTGCACTATATAAGAATAAAACAATACAAGAACAATACGTCAATCCACCAGAAACATAATGGGAAAATATTTCACCGACTCCAGATATTTTCATATCAGAGGGTTCGGCTCTGATGAAATCCTAACTGGTCCGATAAATCCTACTGATCCCTCAATATAAATATTTAAAAAATCTTTCGTGATCCTACATGTATTTAAAATGACCGACTTTTGCATTTTTATGTACAAATTTTTTGACAAATCTAATACGCCTAAATTTTGAATGAGAGAGCTAGGTATAATGCCAGTAGCCGAAATAACAAATGGTAATATTTTTATAGTCTGAGAATGCCAAATTCTTTTAATTTCATTTCCTAAATCTGTATATTTTCTTATTTTTTCAGAAACAGTTTTCTGAATATTACAAGAATTTGGTATAGCGACATCAATGATATAAGTTATTTTCTTAATTTTGTCATGTAAAACTATATCGGGTCTATTATGACTAATTGTTCTGTCTGTCAGAATAGTTTTATCATAATAAATTTTATAAAATTCTTTTCTAAAAATGAATTTGGTTCATATTTATAATATGGTACATTACGGCAGTCAATCAAGTTATGTTTAATTACCAAACTTTGGTGAATTATTTTTAAAACTTGATTGTGCCTAAATGTATACTCGGACGGCGCTAATACAGAACATCCCGATATAATATGTTCTATAGTTTCCGGAAAAGCCAAACATTTTCTACATAAATCATCAATTTGATTTGCATCTTTGATGATATGCTTCCTATAATTTTTAGTATTAATGACTCTATCTTGTATGGCAAGCATAAAGCCTTCTATTTCTGCGCTCAACTCTCCAATACTCAACCATTTGTTTGACGAAAATTTGTCAACATATGTTTGGTTGAGATAATTGAAGTGTTTTGCGTGAAGAATTTTATTTGACCAGGAATCTAATAATTCCTGGTTGGTATTTATAAGAATGCTGGCATTCTCGTCGTATAAATTTAATGGTGAAATATTTCTATCTGCCTTGCATATTATTTTGTGCATTTCTGAACTATCAGCTTTCCTATGGAAAAAATTTCTTAGCATTTCTACCTGATTATGTTTTAAAGATGTTATTTTGACTATACCTCTACCTCCTAAATTTCTGGGTAAATTAATACGTTCTATAGCTGAATTTGGATGATGGCAATGAAATTTAGTTAATGTAGTTCTAATTAATCGTTCTAAGCTATCTAAATCTGTATTAGACCATTTAATTATGCCAAATGAGTAAGTTAATAGAGGTATTGCCCAAGTATTTATCGCCTTTACTAAATTTTTAGCAGATAGATTGCATTTCAAAATTTTTCTGATCCTAGTTTTAAATTTAATCCTAATATCATTTTTAATACTAGTATGATCTAATCTATTTGATTGCGGATATCCTAAATATTTATAAACCTCACCCCCTTTCATACTTTCAATTTTGAAATTTCTAAATATACCCTCGTCTCCATCTACAATTTTACCTTTCTCTATATGGATCGTTCTACATTTATCTAAACCAAAAGTCATTTTAATATCATCTGAAAAAATTTTAACTACTTTAATCATTTTCTCTAAATTTGGTTCAGAATTTGAATATAATTTTAAATCATCCATAAATAATAAATGAGAAATTATATTTCTCTCTCTAGTATTACCTTTAATTTTTATTCCAAACTTGCTTTTAATTAACATTTTAGATAGAGGATTTAATGCTAAGCAAAACCAAAGAGGACTCAATGAGTCTCCTTGAAAAATCCCTCTTTTTATTGAAATGCCCGGTACTATAATTTTCTTATCTTTCAAATTCAAAAGCAAATCGGTATTCCAAAATGCCATAATTTTTTCCAAAAAGCTAATAATAATTGGGTTAATTTTGTATATATTTAAAACTTTTATCAGCCACGAGTGCGGGACACTATCATAAGCTTTTTGGTAATCTATATAACAAATATGTAAATTACGTTTTTGGGTTTGAATCTGTTTTAGAATTACAGAATCAATAACTAATTGTTCTTTACATCCCATATGTTTTCTGCGACAACCTTTTTGTTGTTCAGATAAAACATTTTTTTCATCTAAATGAGTGTATATTAAATCTGTCAAGCAAGAGGTTAAAATTTTATATATTGTCGGTAAACATGTAATGGGTCTATACTGAGAGGGATTATTAATATGTTCGCTTTTAGGCAACATATAAGTAATGCCCTTAGTTAGAAAATTTGGAAAATTTTGAGGTTCTCTGACAAATTTTGAAAGATTTTTTGCCAAAAGGGGATGTAAAGTAGTCAGACGTTTATACCAAAAATTATGTATCCAATCGCAACCCGTGGCTTTCCAATTATGAGTATTTTTTATAATTTTGGCTAACAATTCAACCGATATATCAGAAAAACTCATTTGTTCAATGTCTGAACAATTGAGTTCTTCATTTTCTATCCACGGACCTGACTCATTATATTTTATATCTTTACTCCAAATATTTGTCCAAAAATCGCGCATATCTGATTCAGATGGCAACGGATTATTATTATTCGAAATAATATTTTGTTTATCGTCAAGTTTGGAATAAAATATTTTCTCATTTTTCTGAAATAATCTATTATTATTTTTTTATTATACGTATAATTATATCTTTTTAATCTACTAGCTTTTACACCTAATTTTTGTTTTAACAGATCTAATAAATCATTGATTATATTTTCATTATTATTACTACCAATGCTATAACCAAATTTTCTCCCAATTACATCTACATGTCTCAAAATATTCCTACTTCTATTTCCATTTTTATACTCTATTACTCTAGCTATGCTACTTCTTAAAAATACTACATCATTTTCTAATCTACTCTGCCATTCTGGTTTTCTATAATTATATGATCTATCATCAGAAGACGTTAATTTAACTCCTAACTTGTTACATATAGTGATAGCACTAGCATACACTATTGTATGAAGATCTAAAAAAATAATGTCATCAAATATAATTTTTGGTAAAATTATATTATTTAATTCAGAAATTAATTTAGATAATTTCTTTGACGTATGTAATTTTGGTAATTTTGGTCTAACTGTGGGCTCTATATCTATATATCTATTTATATTATTATGAAGTAAGTTAGCTAATTCTATAATATTTTCATCTATTAAGTTTAAATTTGCAATGTTGATTTCCCTAAGATTATAAATAACGTCTAAGTTATTTGAGTCTACTGTAATATCATTGGATTCTTCGACTAGAATATTATCTGAACTATCTACGTTCAATGTATCTGATATAACATTACTACTCGTATTAACTTGTTCTAAATTATTTTCTAATTGCAATCTATCTGCTACTTCCTTTTTTATCTGATCTAATGTTACTACAGGAATTAAATTATTTTTGAAAATTGCCCTCTTTTGGTCTGCTAATCTTTGTTCGTTTACTTGGGCAATCGGATAATTTTGTGAGAAAATTAAATGTAATTTTTTCCTATACAATAACATATCTGTTTCTAATTTAGTTACATAAAAATATGAACGAACGATGAACATATTGACATCGTTCGTCCATTTCATACGCTGCCTAGGAATACCTGCTTTTGTTTTTGGTGGTCTTAGACTATCATTGTTCATCTGTGTAGATGACATAACAGACCGCTCTTCATTTCGGTTGGTTGTAAATGACATATTATCAATTTACAAAACAACACGAAAATGATTATTATTATTAGTTCCTACATTCCAGTAACCAAGCAACTATCGTTACCTAGTAATATCATTTGTTAATTGTCAATTGTCAACAAATAATTTTCAAAATACCCAAATAAAATATTTTAATTTAAACCTTTTACCTTTCAACGTTACAAATCTATAATATATTATATTTTAGAATACTGCTATCAAAATAAAATATATGTAATTAAATTTACCTTTAAAATATATTACAAATTAATCTCAAATATTATTGTTTACCTTGGTTACTGGAGCCTTCAACAAAAGAGATTTTTTATATCCTATTTATTTATCTAAATAACCTATAGTTTACTGGCAGTTTATTTATTACGTAATCTAATATACTTATTTTCAAATATTTATATTTTTTGGGATCAAAACTAATTATTTTCTATCTGATATAATGAAAAATCAGAGAGATAATGAAATGCAAATGTCTCTATAGCGTTGCTAAGCACCGATTTTTACAGAATATTTACAGATTATTATTATTAACACCCATAAAACCCAACCAAAGAACCTATAATAATTTTGTTTTAACCTCTTTGGTATTACATAAAATAGGATCTTAGGTTGGGTGAATATATTTCACTTTAATACGGTTGGTACCTACCTTTTTCCACTATATTTCACACCCTTATTACATGGCGTCTCTTCATTCTAACGACAGATTTCCTTTAAGAAGGTTTTTAACAAAAATATTAATTTAAAATAATGTTTTTCCATCTCCCCCGATGTAAACAGTTATTTTTTGTAGTAAACAAGTTGAAACTAAGAATTATATAAATAAATTAGAATGAAGCGGAATCAAAAGAGAGCTTAAAAAATTGCAAGAGAGAATATTGATCCTATTATGAAATAATATTTTTTCCCCAGGGTTCCAAAATATCCATCTCTGGGAACCCAATGCTTTAATGCGAGCGTTTGAAAAAATTGTCACAGTAATTTGGGTCTCTTTATTGCTTCATTCTCAGAAGTCATCATCACACAATCGCCTCTGATGTCATTGCCGATGTTGAAGATTAACGTGTACGAGTATCACACGCTACCTGAATACCAAACTGTATGGTAAAGGTTTTTGGAATCATGTATCCCGCTAACTGTACCTAAAATTCAAGGTAAGAGGCCCAGCTTTTTTCGAGAAGTGATTATGGAGTAAAAAAAATTGTATGTCTTAGTGGTTGATACCAAGATTTTGCGGGGTGGTCGATCAATTGGATGTAACGAATACTAATCCAGTAGCGGGTATTTACACTGAATTTCACATATAATACGGAACGATGTATCTGGATGATGTAAAAGTTAACTGATTCGAATCTGTGGGAACTTGTGATAAAAATATTTGAATCTGAAATATTTGCCTCCAAACATTTTAGATTTTCATGGAACCCAATTCTGCAAAGAGTTCAGAACTGTGAGGAGTAAAAGAGCCGAATCCTGCAGGAAAGTTCGAGTAGGGTCATGATCTGTAAACAGGAGATTGATTGAAGAAGAATTTTTATTGCAAAATAACTTTATCTATTTCATTAGCCATTTTAAAGTAAGGTTCAACAAATTAAATAATCAACATCAATCAACAACCAGACTCGTTCACAATATGCATAGAAACATGTCATTCTTTTGGTTTGCGGTGGGAATCGATCCCTATTTTTACTACTCATCTTACTTGCGTTGAATCCACTGTATTTTTTATTATGATACATTTGCGATCCTTGAGTGCTTAAATTATGTTAATTTGGAAAGAATCATTACAATAGGTACCTACTTGAATCGAAATTAATTTGTATTTATTTAAGATTTTTGATCTTGGGACCCACCAATTTAATTTACTTTCATGTGTCAATTTAGTAAACAAAATAATAAACACTACCTATCTATCAACGAACTCCGTGGTCAAGGGGTAAGGCTCTTTACTCGCAATCTAAAGGACGCGGGATGGAATCCCGGCGTGGGAAAATAAATTTTATTTGATTAATTTGTGTTATTTTACAAGGATATAAGGCGATCCACTAGTACAGGAAAAAATCTAAATCGGAATTCACGCCCTTTTATGGGAGGAGTTTAAAAATACTTGAGAAAAAGCTTTTGGAAAGGTTGGAAAAGATATTTGAGTTTTTTTTTACATGTTGATTTCGTAAAGGCCTGTAAAAAACATTAATTCCTTTTTTATGCATTGTTTATTGTAATAAAACGAATTTTTTAAATTGATTTCACGAAAACAAGCAGCGCGGACCCTAACACGTTTTTTCTCCGCTCCGTTCGGAGGAGTAATGACGGAAAATTGGGGCGGCTACCAGTCGTTCTTCTGTGGACGGTATAAGGTTCACTTTGATATAACAAATTCGTCGACTGCCGTTTTGTCGCCGTGATGTCAAAAATACCAACGCGAAAATGCATATTATATTTTATTTTGTGAGGTTCGGTCGTAAATTTCAATTTTTTTTTGCGATAATTATATAAGAAACTGAATTTGCCATATTATGCAATAAAACCGTATCCGAAAAAGTGTTTATAAGTAGGAGAGTTTGCACTTAAAAATGGTTTTTATAGACCTAATACTTTATTTTATTTCTAAGCTTATTAAAAGACTTATTAAAAACATGACCGACATTTTAAGGGCCAAGGTATGTTCTACACGCAGTATTTAATTGAAGCATCTATAATACTTTTAAGCGGTCAAATTTTCAAAACAAAAACATACGATTTTGTATGATTATGCATTATTTAGTATGGCTTCATCTTAACTCATTTAACATAATATAAAGTAGGTATATTTGCGGCACGTTCCAGAGTGGAACAAGTTCTCAGTATCACCCTGGAGTAAGAACACCATTCAGAATTGAAACGTTGCTTAAAATGGCTTTAGCCGTATTTGGTGGCCAGGTCAGAATAGCCAGGTACTTCCTCACCTTCCTCTCCGCATCACATTCCCCTTTTTACTACTATCAGTCTCACAACGTACCCCAATAGGGATGCCAAAGGGCGTGAGGGATTCACGTAAAAAAAAACTCAAAGGTAGAGGCAGAAGTGAGAATCAAACAATCGGATCTATAAACTAACATTACCAGCTTTATATGTATGCATAACCGACTTAATTATTTTGTTTCATTCATTTTTTATTGTCACTCTCCAATCAATTATTATTGGCCTTTGGCAGTGTGCAATATATTGGTGCATTAGATCCAATAGATCGGTGATGTTAATTTTCGGCAGGATGATAGTGATGAAAAATAAATACAGACTATTTGCCAATTACTTAGGTTGAATTATGCATGCATAAGAGTATTGTATTCCGCTATTATCGTGTGCAAGGCATTTTTTACCAAATTTATTCGTTTGGATTTGAAAATGATGTCTTCTCTGTAATAACAAAGTAGACTTAATACTTTTTCGTTCAATATTGCCTACACTCTTCGCTGTGTTCAACCATGCGTACTTTATTCCCACTAAAACGAAAGAAGAATGTCTCATTTTAAAAATAATACCGCAACATTCATTCGACTTCGCGAGCATTAAACATTTTGTTAATCTCCAATCTTTGTTGGCTACCGAGAGAAATAATATTGTGTTAAATGAATGAATAAAACATGAGTTTATTTAAAACAATAAAAGAGCTACGTTTATCTTGTCCCTTTATTCAAATGACAACCGTTTTGTCGTTTGATTCACGACACTAAAAAATAAACTGAATAACCTGGGCACGCCGGGGAGATGCATATCTTAATTCATTTAAATAAAAATTAACGCTGCCAGGGGCAGCCATGTTGAAAGCATATGTCGGTAAAGCAGAAAACAGGCGGATGCACTTTCCGACGGGCAGTCGAAAATTAAAATGCCGACTAAACACGGGGAATTACACGGTATTTAACTCCGGTTAATTTATAACAATGAATTGTTCTGCAGCCAGAATTAATTGTATGCTCCATTTAACGAATACGTTATTGCGGGCGTGATTGTCTGAGCGGTGCGCTGTCAGCACTACTCGTTTATTATCATTGTTTGGTTTTATGGTTTTATTAATGCAATTAAAAATGTGCCGACGTAATCAAAGAAATCCTCATAGTGTTTTAAAGTGATTTTTATATGTCTTCTTACGAATATATTATAAGTACGAAATGTCGAAGTTTTACTGTGTAGAATGTTTCCACCCTGAAAAAAAATAATTGTTGTATTCATAATTTTCATTTTATTTTTAACTTTAGGAGTAAAATCTTAAATTGTAGATAATATTTAATTAAATAAAGACAATATTAGCTTATCCAGGCACTATCTAGATAGCATTTAGTTCGGGTTTTGAATCTTGCAATCATACATAAAGATAGCAGCCAATAAAATATGCGTTAAGAAAATGAAGATAATGTTAGTGGTTCTTAATCGAAGTATGATACAGTTAAAAATTAGCGTTTCGGATAGGAACACCTTAGCTCAATTGGTAGAGCCGCGGCCCGGAAAGCCAAAGGTACGAGTCCCAGAGGTGTCAATATCATTTTCTGATTTTTTTGTTTCCAAATTTTCGATTGGGTTTCGCTAATATTGTCTTCATTTAATTATATATATATGTATATATATATATATATAATGTTTTGTATGTATGGTTATACCAGTGATAGATCCAAACACGAGAAATGTTTTCTCTTTTAAATTGGGTAGATTCATTAACAATAAATAACTTTATCTGTAATTAGTTTTTAAGAACCAAATATTTTCTTTCTTAAATCTGTTATATATGTATATTTCAAATAAAAAAAATAAAAAATATATTTTTCTCATAAATTATGCATTTAACTGGAAGGCTTCAACTGGACTGTAATTGGATCAACGATATCGTGTGTTTGTATTTGGATTACATCATTTTTAATATCACTTTTCATTAATTACTTATTTATTATTATATTTGCATACTCACTTTGAAAGATAGGCGTTCGGTGCTCGTATAGATTTTGTGAATACCAAAAAATAGTTTTTTTGTTTGATAGTCACTTTTTTGGTTGACTGCAAAGATAAATTTGTCAAGCTTTTACTTCAAATAATTTCAGGAATCACCCGTCAAAGTAAGTCAAGTACGTCTCTTAGCGCACTGTATGTAGGTATACATATATATATATGTGAATAACGCACAAGAATCTCAAATGCTCCCGTCTAGAGTTAGTGAGACCATGGCATCCCCAATAATGGTTCGTTGTGAGGCTGAAGGTAGTGCGGAGGGGAAGGAGGTGAGGAAGAGAAAGGTGATTTACTTCGCTATGGTGATCTTGTAACCAAACGTAGCTAAAGCCATTTCAAGTAGACTTTCAATTCTGAATAGTGGACTTAAACCAGGGCGATAGAGTATTTTCCACGCTGGAACGTGCCGCGAATACACTAGATTATGTTTGATAAACCTGCTCTCAACACAGGAATTCCTAGTGAGACAGGCACAGTACAATCACCTATATAACTTGATAAATAAAGATTATAATTAAAATGTTTGAAAATCTCCTACTACCACCACAGAAAGCCGAAAAAGTTGCTTGTGTTGTTATGGAGGACTTAGCAAGCCGAGGAATCGAACATGCGACGCCCGGGTGGGACCCAAGCGCTATGCCCACTCAACCACTGAGCGAGTATAAATCAAATACAATTTATTTGCGCACGCCGGGATTTGATCCCACCACCTCCGACCACGAAGGCCGTCAAAATATATGTGAATATATGTTAGAAAACTGTGTGTCAGTAACATTGACGAAGAAATACAGATATTATGGTATGTATTATTTTTGTTAACTTCTTTACAATTGACAATTGATTTATTCCTCAATTAATGGGTGAACATTTAAAATGGCTCTTCTAGTTTTTTTGTTTGTTTTATCGAGGGGTGAAAAAGTCGAGGGCGTCCATAAATTTGCGTCTAAGCTTTATGACAGTTTGCTTAGTTTGTAGCGATCTTATCGCTGGGAAGGTTGTTAAGTAATAAGCGGATCATAATATTGACTTCTTTTAAATTTTATTTCCGTTTTATTATTTTATGATTCGTAGGATGCGAAATCTCAAAATGTGGGGCTTTTCTTTTTTAAGGTAAAACTTTTTTACGCACGCTCGTCACTAAAAATCAAAAAATAAACAAAAATTTTACCAAAACAAAAAACCACTTAAAAGCCTACTTCCCCGACATACAATCGAGCTGAAACTCGATAATAGACTTGTTGTCAACTGTTGGTGTCACTCATGCACATAGATGGGTATTTATTTAAAATTGGCAAGTGATGGCCCAAAAATTAAAAATATAGGCATAACAGCAATAAAAATTGGTTTTTAATACGGGTGGATTTTTTGTTTATTATTTTTATTTCTTCAAATGTTAAATTATATATTTTCAACATTTTGTTTGTAACCTTACTAGGATTAAGCCTGTATTGCTGTTAAATGTCATGTATTTTGGATACTCTCATTTGCGCCATTTAGAATCGAAACTTTTTTTTTATTGCCTTTAACCGTGTTTAGTTCTCAGATCTGATTTATCAGCTCATTTGCAAACTTCCTCTTTCCTTTTTCCTCACCTTCCGAAATTACACCTGCCTCACAACTTACCATAAACATTCTAAACTCCTCTGAAGGAGCAGTGATAGTCTTCTTGCATTCAATTTTTTTTTTGATTTTTCTATTACCAAGAAACTATTTTTTTTTTTTGATATACCTACCCATATTTCATTTGAGGAAAGCAAAGTACTATTTATAAAAGATAAGTTAACTGTGTTTATTATTGAAGGGAATATTTGTTTCGCTTTCCTAACTTTCCCAAATAGGTCTTCTGCGTTGGAACCGCATCAAAATCTCTGTAATAAACAATAGTGTTAATCTCAAGAGGGGAGGTTATGTATGATCATGTATATTATCTGCATGTACAGAACATAACACAATAATATACGTGCATTTTAACCCAGCATCACATTCATTGGTCAAATGCACATATTGTACAACTGTACATATAGTTTTTTATTACCTAGTGATCGGCGATAATGTGCACGCAATATGTTAATAATAAGTTTCTATAATAGTTTGTCTAGTCTGTAGTTAATAACACGAAAGAATAATGTAGAAATACATTAGGTACATATTTGTACAAGCTTTTGATGTGATTTTTCACAAAACGGCGCTATAGAAATCATCCAAATATTATTATTATTAACTGCGAAGGTGTAAAAGCTTTCAGATATAGTGAAAAATAAGAAAACTTTACATGTTTTTGATTTTAATATAATTCACTAAATATTTTATAAATTCGGCACAAGATTGAGATTTAAAAATTCTTTGACGTACTTATTTCCTTTTCGCGATTAAGGGTTGTAAAATTCGCAAGTGTAGCAAAGGGGGGGATGAGGGGTGCGGGGCAGGCGGGAATAGGCACAAACTTTGCGAGTTACTTTAATTTATTATCATTGTAGCCATAAATTATAGGAAAAGTAATATTTCTTTTGAAGCAAAAGTTTTTGTTCCCGTTGAGGTGAAACTTTATTTGAATAACAAAGGTGGTGCTTGAAATACGTAATTGAGACGCTGGGAAAATATTCATTAATTTTATTTTGTTTCTATTTTATTTCACCCGCTGCATGGTGGGCCGGATCAAGAGAAACTGGTTGAGGGAGGCCTTTTGACCTCTCGACCCATCGCCTTGCACCGCAGTTGGAGGGATGAATTGTCCTCCCGGATACTCTGATCCCCAGATTCCTACTCACCCCTCTTACCTTTTTCCTTCCCAGAACTTTCTATCCTTTCCTTCTTTAAAAAGACTCTACACACAGCATTCTCTAAGATGACATAGGAAAATTATTTTCCTCAGGGCCTCCTGTGTGGAGCTAATATAAAAAAATCATAAATCTTTAGTCCTCTGGGCAGTTCTGTGATTTTGATTTTTTCATATGTGGCAATCCAACTCTATTTATATTTCTGGTTTCGTAATTAAATTACGTATACGAGTATCTCTATTAAAAAAATTTTTATCCTAAAAGTATTTTGGCATTTGGTTTTACATTACTTTATGCACAATAAATAGCCATCTCTTTTTTATTGCAATCCAATTTAGCTCCTCTCTCATTTGACTAACCCTAGCGTATTTGCTTTCCCCAGTATACATCTCGTAGCTCTGTTCTCTAGCTTGTTCAAATTTTATTCATTAGCAAAATATAATATGGTAGAGCAGTAATCTAAATGTGGTGCAACTATAGTTTTATAAATGAACTCCGTGGTTTTTCTATTTGATGTTTTTCTTAGTCTTCTAAGAAAACGTATTTTTTTATACCTTCTAGCACATATTCAAAATTTGCTGTGTAAGTTAGTTTGGATTGGAGTATTACACCAAGGTATTTAATTTAATTTATCATTTCAATTTTTTCATAATTAATTGTCAATTATTGTCTTTGTAAGATATTAGAGTTCCACCTGTAATTTGAGGCATTGTTATAATGAAAGTTTCTTTACAAATTCTCAGCAATATTTTCAGTCATTGATCACTGATCACCCTCCACGATCACAAGCATGACCAATTCTTCGATCGATCGCCAAGCCTTCGTCTCAAAATTCACATTAATATTCGATCGAGCCGAAAAAAATGTGCATGCAAATGTTTATTCAAATATCAGCCGACATTACAACGGTCTGTGTTTCCTTGGGCCATATTTTTTCATTGACATGGGAAGAAGAGACAATAAAAGCAAAACGTAAGAAGGGACGCTAACCATCTGCTGGGGAGGAATTCGGTTGCCACCAGAGCTTCGATAATATTGGAACATGCCTTAAATTCATAGAATATATTAAATTATTATGATAATTATAATATTGACTAATCAATTCAGTTAATCTTTGTTTTGTAAATGAACCGATGGCATTACAAGGAACCTATGGCCGGTATTTCCAATCGTATTGATACTCTCTTCCCAACGGGACTCTCCGACCAACCGGCGAATCGATACTAGACAAATCAATTACTCAATATTGTAAGGTAAGCACGGAAGATGCACCTTTTCGTGCTTAAAAAACCACGCTAATGTATAGCAAACAAATAAAGATTTTGGTGTAAATTAAACACAGTCTTGGAGATGCGTAATGCGCAGTTTCCAGCATTTCCAGCATATCAAGTACCGACAGTAATGTAAAGTGTTGATTTCCGTAATCGCGTTGGTTTCCATATTAGTATATGGGGGATTTCACCATCCTCTCGATAGCTAATCCTTAGGATAATGTCATTTTTTTATAAAGTACGTATTTACTATTCGGTACTCGAAGGATAAGTTAGCTGAATTTTCTACTTACCTATGACCAGTATTTTTTGTTGTTGATTTTATGGATTCTATCGTAATTCTCAAACTTGCTATGGCTTATATTAATATCCTTTTATATTTCTAACGTTTTGTGACTTAGCAAGTGTGCCCGGGTTCACGGGGTGGGGTTTGTCTGGGTCTTAGCGTTTGTTCACCTACTGCGTGGCGGACCGAATCGGGAGAGACCCTTGAGGGAGACCTTTATATTTCTCCAGACCGATTATCTCGATCCATCGCCTTTTTCCACAGTGGGAGGGATAGATTCATATTTAAGAGGATGGTGAAATACCCCTTTGAAAATTATAAAATAAATATCTAAACAATATATTGAATTCTGAAAGAAGTGGACCTCCATAGTAGAAGACTTGCGCATTACTTTGCTTCTTGCGTTTACACGTACAAATATTTATGTTTTTTTTTAATTTTAATTTGGTACAAAAGTGTTTCCCAGTTGTCTTTAAAATACTCTAATTTAGTTTATCGACGACGTATATAACAAATTACACCGTGAACAAAATACCGTGCAGGTACGACAAATTGACCGCCGTAACCACGTGTCGTATTTATGCGTTTTTAATGAATTTTTGTTCACGCGACGACAGGGGCATCTGTTATTGAAATTAGTTTTCTTTGTGTATTTTAACATTCGCGTGAAAGACTTCTAGAAAGTAGACGAGTTTTCAAACTTGAGAACTAAATATGTTCTTGAAGATAAACATTAAATTTGTTGCTCGTTAGTGGATAATACGTATATCACATATTCGTGGATCAAAATTTAGGACAGGAACGAATATTTTTTGAGCTATTATTGCCTTATTGAATGGGAAAACGATTTCTACGCTTTTAAAATAAGTTGAAGAAATATTGGTACCTAAAGCAACCTACAGGCAAAATTGAGAAAGAAGAAGAAAATTTGTCTTTAGCAAAACTCATAAGTCATATCCGCAAATCATAGTTCTCCCATAATTCATTTTATTTTATTTAGTTAACGCCTAGAGGACTTTTACATGTTTGATAGTACAATTAGTTCATGACAGATGATTTTCAAACAGATAAATAAACAATAATAATTAAATTAAATAAAAAGTGCGCACCAGTCAAAATACAAATAATACAAAAATACAGCGATTTGATAGGTTTACAAAAATACAGATATGTTTAGGAATAGTTTTTGAATAAGTCTTTTACAAGATCCGTAAAATTTTCTCAAAAACGTGGATTAAATAAATTCTAACTACCTGTTATAACATCTTTTGAAAATATTTTTTGGTTCCAAGTAGTGCTGCACACTTTTTCAAAAATTTAGTATTTATTGAGAGTATTAAAATGTTAATTCGTTGTGTAGTAGTATTCGTTGAGGGTATTAATATATTAAGTGAGTAAATAGTTGTTTTCATTGGGAGTATTAATATGTTAAGTAAGTATGTAGTAGTATTGGCTGAGGATAAATATGTTATGGGAGTATATAGTAGGTACTATTCATTGAGGATATTAATATGTTATGTGAGCATATAGTAATATTCATTGAATATATTAATAGATTATGTGAATATACGGTTCTGATTGTTTTGTTTGTTTTGTTTGTGCGGAGTCGTTATGTCGTTAATTTTTGTATGTGTTATTTAATACGGCATACACCCACAGAAATTTTATGTAAAATAGTCAAATTTTGCAAATATGTAGTTGGTACCTGCTTGAATTGGTTTCTTTCCAAAAATATTTTGACTATCGCTTTTTGAGAAATTTATCAAATTTTAAATGATATTTTACAGTCCCTCCCGTGAATACATATAATAAGATGTGAGTAAAAGCATTTTTACTGGAAAGCCGAGACATTTCCATTCAAAAAAGTATAAATTAATGTCATCAAGACTATATAACTACCGACACAAAGCCCGCTGTTCACATGCCATGTTAAATTTGAAATTATCCTTCGATGAATTTGTAATTAATTAAGCATGCGGAAGGGTAGGTATCTACTAACTTCCTATACTGTTGTCACATTAGTGAGATTAAAGGGATGCCCGATGGTTCGATGGTTGAGGTATTGCGTTAACAGGTGGTACGTGGTTCGACATCCGTGCCGGCGTAAATTATGTAGTGTGGGTGAATTTGTAATGAGGAACGTTTTTTGTTGATAATAATTAATGACTCGATTTATTTGTTTGTCTTTTTAAAACGTTTTTATATTGGTGAACTAACAAAATAACCAGCATATTATACAGGGTGTCAAGCTATGTAACTGACTTTAACCTGTGATTCCTGATATTATTTGTAAATTACAGGAGTAAAAAATGCAAACGAAATTATGGTCTTCCGAATCATTTAGAACGGATTTTTAGAAGATTTAAATTTCGGAGATCTAGAACATTCTGAATCATTTAGAATCATAGATCGGGGTACCCCTGTAAGGAGACATTTTTCTCTAAAAAACTGTAAAACAAAATATATAAATAAATAAATATTTCTTCAAACTTCGCAAAATTAATCACCTCTACTTTTTTAATATTTTGTCTATGTTCTAGTTTATTCTATTTTGTCTATACTTGTTTGTCATTTATTTTTCTTTATATTTATATTACATATCCTGATGAAGATAACATTATTATCATTATACATTATTATTATATTACATATCATGATGAAGATAACATTATTATCGAAACATGTAGATATAGTTTATAATATAGTGGTTTATACAAAGTGATCTTTTATTCATTATATAAATAAATATTTGTTGGTTTCTTTTATAATTTATGTTTTTATTTATATGAAATGGTTTGAAAATAAAATGTATTAAGTAGGTACTATTAATATATGAAATGGTTTGAAAATAAAATGTATTAAGTAGGTACTATTAATATGTATATATTTCATTAATAAAACTTATATTTTTATATTGTTATTATATTATATCTTATATTTTGTCCTTTTCAGGTAGGAACGATTAGGTACTTTGATGATTTTGTTACGTTCTGTCTTCTCTCAACAGGCGGGACGTTCATTTTTATAACATTTCCAAATATTCATTTTGGGAGGCTGGAATGGGTACCGCCGCTTTGGGAACTATTCATTGGATAACCGTCACCTCTGCCATAAGTCACCCCAAGTGGTTAGCTACGTTTGGTGACTTAGCAGGCGTGCCCGGGTTCATAGGGTGAGGATCGTCTAGGTCTTGTGCAGCGGATGCGTCTATCCACATACTGTGGGGCGGGTCGAATTTGAAGTTACTACCTGGTTGAGGGAGAACTTTTTACCCCTCCATCTTTTTTACCCTCTCAACCCATCACCGTGCACCTCAGTGAGAGGGTTGAATTCAAACATCCGTCCTGTACTCACTGACTCCAGATTCTTACACACGATAAACAAATTACATTACAATCTTCGCCCGATTTTTACTATAAATAAATTTGTTAACTTGATGTTTAAATACATGGGTACCTAGTACCTGCATATGAAATATGATATCTGACTATACTAACCATTATTCTGCTATTATGTTAACTATTAAAGCAGTATCGAGCTTAAAGCTTAATTTCACCGAGCTCAAGACAGGACAATTTATAACATAAACTGACCACCGCACCGATTCTAGTTAGATGCCCTCGTCGTACACCGATATATCACACGTATTTTCCATTTCGATTTGCATACATAGAGTGGGATTTCCAATATAATATCCGCACCCCTCCTCCGCCCCCCGCCCCCCGCCCCCCGACACTGCCTACCCCCGAGGGGAGGGTGAAGGGGGTGCAATTGTGGGCGGATAGGGGGCGACACCTCTGTCAGGCAGCGGACAAATAACTGGGATGAAAACTAGAGATTGGCGAAATTTTACGAGAGTAAAATGTGGTTTAGGAAGTCTCAGAAAATGATTTATTATATTTTTCAAATACCTAAACTTTTTAACAGAAAGAATTGCGTTTCACAACAAAGTTCGAGTTTTGATCCTAAGATCGATTTTTCGAACATACTTTCGACGAGCTTTGTAATAAATAACAAATTTTTTAATTGGATTAAAATAAATCCGAACATATATTCAACGGACTTTTTTGTGGATTTCCTTTAATTTATTTAAAATTCCTATTAGTAAGTTACGTAGGTAGGTAGGCACATGATAGTCTGTTTAACGTTCGGTAAAATGAATAAACAATAAATTGTTGAGGCTTGCAGTGATCACATCCAATAGTAACTTTTCTATGCGAGGGTAAAAAAATATAATCGAAGGTCGAAGTATTATTATGTTTTGATGTTAGATGTCAAAAGGGATCGAGCATTTTTTAAAAGAACGACAAATATTCACGGGTTACAAATAAGCCAACAATATTTGAAAATCTCCTACTACCATCACAGTAAGTCGAAAATGTTATTTGAGTCGTGATGGAGGACTTAGCCAGCCGAGGAATCGAACACGGAATGTCTGGGTGGGTCCCAAACGTGATGCCCACTCAATCACTGACCGGGAGGTATTATTTTAAGGCTTTTATTTTTCAAATTGAAAAACATTTTGATAGTGTGATCGGCCCTTTATTAAAAACGAAAAATCAGAAGATTTTACACGATGTTTAAATGTGAAGTAAACCAGGAGCGTGTTTCAAGACAGAGTTGTGTGGCCGTCCATAATAATAATAATAATATTTGGACGATTTACATAGCGCAGTTTTTGTGAAAAATCACCTCAAGGGCGCTGTACAAACTTACCAAATATAGGTACCTAAATCTAGAAAAACTACAAACTAGACAAACAATTAAAAACTACTTATGGCTAAAAATTGCATACACCGGTTCATTGATCACCGATACGAAAATATATGTACAATATTTTGACCAATGAACGTGATGCTGCCTAAAAATGAATGAGTATAGGACCATACTTACGTGGGAGGTAACTATTTATTGTCTATTTAAAGAAATTTAGATAGAGTTCGCACGCAGAGGACATAATTGTGAACACATGTTATCCTCTATCTATACCTACCCCCTGCTAGGAAACGACTTAATGGTTAGGTGACTAGCAACAGCTTTATTTGTTTATCGATTTTTTTTTAATTTTTAGCTCATTCATATTAGGCAACATTAATCCAACTCATGCAATTATCTGGGCAAAATTGGTCGATACGTGAGTTATTTACTAAAAGCCTTACTAAAAAAAACCACAGCACGACTGATAACCTGTGTTTCTGCACGTTTGTCAATTGAATAAAATTTTCACGGGGTTTTTAGTAAGGCCGTAAGAGTTAAGTATTTTTAAACCGAACTTTAAGCGACCTGTCTGCGAGCTTTAATGTTCGCATATATTCAGGTAATTAAAATAGATAATACACTCGAATTTTTACACTTGCATTCATTGTCCAGATAAAAATATAATATTGGAATTCGTTCACGGCCTGTCGGAATGGAATAATGGATTTATGAGATGTTCCGGAGGTGTGGGCCAATTGTAGGTATATTGATAAAGCAGATAAAATGCAGCTTAATATATTAATAACTTAAAATACTTATTTTTTCTTTTTGTGAAAATTTATTATTATTACTATTATTCGTAGTAAATAGTATAACTATGTTTGTTAATAACTTTACTTTTTTTCTTTATTAAATTTTATGTTTTTCTTTTTTATGTTGTCCCTTTTCATGTTTATTTTTTTGTCACATAAGTTGAGTAGATAAAAAAAAAAAAAAACTATATCAAAATTTTAACTTAATGGAACTTAATTGGTCTACAACATATGAACGTTCATTGTTATATTATCATTTTGTATGACTGTTTGTTTCCTAAATAAAAAAATAAAATAAAAAAATAAAAAAAGCATATATATGAAGAAAAAAAACCTTTTTAGTTCCCACAGTTGGCAATTTTAAAATTTTTTAAGTAAATTTACTTGTAATTTTTGGATTATTCTTTAAAGCGAAAATCTGTTTTGGTGAGCTTTGGCGTCATTTAGGATTCGGGAATTTATTAAGGTTAATCCGGGTATTTTAATTTACAGAGCTATTTCCACCGTGAGCTATAAAGCTTTTTGTGAGCAAATGGCGCCAACATGTAGTTTGTTATGTTTTTCTGATCGTTTACCGGAAAAAATACAAACGTCGGAAATATAATAGATATCAAAACTCAAACGAAACTGTAATCTGAAGGTATCTAGATTTTGAATCTGTATCTAGATAGATGTGTGAAAAAATGCATATTTTGTTCCTGAACATAACTTATATAGTATATAATAAGATAAAAACCATTGATGTAGTATATCAAAGATGAGAACAAAAGTTCTCATTTTTTTCTGATTGCTTTAAAGCTTAATGAATCATTTTTTCTAAACCCAAAAAGATAATTGATCATTTAACAATCTTGGTTTCTCCCTTTTCTTTTTTATAACCTATTTCCAACAGCCATTGCTAAAGTCTCACCTTCGGGCAGTAGAACTCTCATGATCACATTAAAAAAACATACCTAACCTACCCGTATTAGGAAAGGAACTTCAGCAGTAGGTTCCTGTCTAAAACGATACGTTCATATTTATAAGATTTGTGAAGTGGACTCTGCTACATTCACACGAACCGTCTCAAGATCGCAGACCTACGAGTAAATGGACAAGCCCAATACTTCGAGCCATCTTCGAACGTACTATACCTACCCCTATAACGACATATATACACCTACCATGAGAATAACAACATATTACACGTGTTATAGCGTGATGTGTATAATGTCGCATGTAGAGTATGTTCGCTGTGACTGTACAGTTTCTTCTCTATGTGTGTGTATGGTACGTTCAGTGTTCGCGTTGGAAGCGGCGAGTAAAATATATGCATAAGTGGAACGCCTTCCAAGGAGCGATAGAGGGAACAGTTGTGACAAAATGTTTCGGATGAATAATGTGTATAAAAATTTGCATAAATAACGTAATCATTTTTTTTCAATACAACCTTATTGACTAATGACTACATTTTAAAAGTGCTGTAACTTAAAACCCTTAATTTTATCGAAAAATTGGTTTTAATTACAAAAACAATTTTTGTTACATAAGTTTTTAGATTTTCATGGCCAAAAGCATTTTCGTTGTTAGTTTTTGGGGTGTTATGCCGTGTTGCGCTACCTGTTACATTTAAAAGAGCCACATTTTTGGAAGCTCTTCTCCGCATTAGTTGTAATGAGTTCTCTGATTTTGACTTCTTTAAAAAGGGAGGTTTTTTTTAAATATACCTTTCCGCATTTTTAATAATGTTTTAAAAAAAATATTATTTGAGGTTTTTATTTATAAATTTTTTGAAATGTCTCTTTTATCAATCAGTTTGATTTAGTTTTGATTTTTGTTATGGTTTATATATGTTTTTTTAATTTTTTTTGTGTGTTTACTATAGGTACTAATTGATTTTGTGTATAATTCGCAGAAGTCCATTTAATAAAATAATAAAATTTTATATAATATTATTATTAAGTTCTGTAAGAATTTTAGTTTTTTTTTTATTATTGTGACAGCTGTTTCAGCATACAAGGCCATTTTCAAACCGTGGTTGTACAATTTTGAGACGTCTTATTTATAGGATTTTAAATTTATATTTTGAAGAAGCCTAAATTGATTTATAAAATCTGTTAAACCGATTCATGTATTGAGAAATAACGATTTATCGGTATTGAGAAAATTGTGTTTAAATTTACAATTCTTATTATTACATTGTTATGTAACCTATATATGGCTGCCATGATACAGGCATGAGCCTTTTATGGTGATCGTGATAATGCTAATGAATATTGTATTGTGAAATTTATATGAAATAATAAAAAAATATTTTCTAGATGGTGGCTTTTCATCGAGATCTTGAAATGTTTTAAACTTTTACGAGTTTTAAAACTTATTTATTTACTGCCAAAACTGAAATTAGCCTGTAATTGCACCCTGAATATTAGAATGACTTTACACAGGCTGGAATTTCACGTATCAATGTTTTTTTAGTAGAGAATTACACCTTTAAAAGTAAAAAAGTTACACATGCAAAAAACATCGTTTTTTTAGTAGGTTAAAATTTAAGTTAGTATTTAAGTCCAATGTAATTCTGGCACTGTAATATTAGAACGTGAAATTAACATTAGTGTAATTTCGTCATGTAACCGCTTAAAATGGCATTAGTGATGTTTTGTTACCAGATCTGAATAGCCAGGTATTTTTTTAACGTTCCCCATTTCTATCTCCTTTACCTCTCCACACTATTGAGATTCATAACATACCTCAACTTGGAGATACCATACTTTCACTATTAGTTGCACTACCTGTAAAAATGAATTAAAATATCTGAAAAATGGAAATTTCTTGCCAGAGGTGTGCTCCACTTTTATATGAGGAGTGGACATCCATTTGTACACCCTCCGCGGAGAGTTATCTCTATGTGAGGTGTCCCTGGCTCCATCTATAGTATAGGTGCCCCCCTTTGTTGGCTGTAGGTGTTGGGCGGGGGGCGGGGGGATGAGGCGGGGCAGGGAAGATATTGCGCTGAATAATTTTCAGGTAAAAGGGTCGCAGGATTGCAGATTTAATTCGACAAAGTTTCCTGAAAAATATCAATGACGAAATAATACACTTGAGTTCATACTATTTAGAAGCTTCATTTTTACAATAATCAATCAATTGGCTAAATAACACAACTTCAAAAAAACTTAATAAGTATGTATAATACCTCCCCCATAAACCGGCACCTTTAATGAAGCCTTTTGAAAATTCATTTCATTCAGTTGTCATATATCATGGTTTATAAAGGTAATAATATTCTAGACATGCAGTTCCCTGAATCAGTATATTGTTTGTACAAATATTACCACTACCATGGTTATTACGATAATCAATCAAAATGATGATGTTTTTCGAAATCAATCCATTCAGACAAACGCCTTAACCAACTCGACTATTATTACCTATTTATTTTAAGTTATTAATATCGGTCTCATATTTCAAATTCAGAATTAACTATATTATCTTCAACTAATTTTTCCCATATTTTTGGCTACTACCTTTTTAAATGATCACAAAGGTCTAAGGAATTTATTTGTAACCTGAAAAGTGTTTCGGAGGAAGATATTCATTTTTGATTATATGGAACACTTATTGACAGTTTTCTAAACATCTAAATTCTAAAATAAAGTTAAATTTTATTGGAATATCTTCTTATAATAACTTTTGAAGGTTATACCCATCAATGTAATATATCATTGAAGAAGATATTATTAATAAAACTAAACGAAATTTAAAAAATCGCAACTGGGAATCGAACCCAGAATCTCTAGTCATGTCATTACCTTTTTTTACTGTGTCTTGTTTTTTTTCTTATTTCATTTAGATTTATTAGAATTCTTCTTCTTCGATGATATATTATCGCTTCCATTATTTTAATAATGTTTGGACGTCGCTGTTTTTATGAAAAAATACCTATTAGTATGATAGCTCCCCGAAAAAGATTTGGTGTTATTTATGAAACGAGCGTAGCCAGTTTGCCAAAATAATTTAACAGAATGCTATTACAAACAAACGGTCAGTTTTATTCAATGGCAAAATTTAATGAAGCTGACTTATAAAAGAATATTTCATATTAATCTAATGAGTTTTACTATGCATCTCTCTAAGTAAGCAGTAATGTTCTCATTAAAAGTCAGATAGGAAGTACCATAAAGCGACAAATTAAAGCATTTAATTCAGCATTAAGTTAAATTATTTTCCGCATTACAATTTTAATGGAGCATCCGACCCAAATAAAAAACCGTTCCATACAAAATAATATATGGCTGATATATGCAAGGAGACAGTAAGAAATCGTCTCAAATATATTTTAGAGTGCGAACAACCCCTGAGTAGTTCGGGTCACCGCCGAAAGAGGGTTCGACATATCTTTGGGCGAATAATGAAGGATGCCTACAGCCTGCGGGGTGGGGCTTGGGGGGTAGAGTAGGGAGTGGGGTGGGAATGTGGAGGTGGGAGAGAAAAGGACTTGCGGTTGAAGTATTGGAAAAGGGTGGGAACCCAAATTTTTGACGGGACGTAGGGCGACAAACCTTTAACAAATTGATGTAATTTATTTACTATGAATATATTAAAAGCATTTGGAAGGTTAGTTACTATATACCTAACTTACCGGGAAAATCGAAGTTTTTAATAGATTTTAGTAGCAATATCGTGATCTCATTGATTGTATCTGCAAAGACGGTGGGACGCAGTTCCCATTTATTACCGCCTAGTTTGAGTGAGCCCACGATTCCTCTGGTTATTCTGAAGTTCAATTTGGACCGAAAAAACCAACGACACACTGTGAATGACGAATTGCGCTATTAAAAAAAAATCAACCACTAGACTCAAAAAGTTCACCTATTTGCTCGTAAAACTACATTACTTCACTGTGATTAAAATTAACCTAGATTGAACAAATACAAAATAAAAATTATCATGGTTAATCGGTGAAACTAAAGGCCTTTAATTCAACAGTTATCTTTTCATTAACATAATATGTATACATATAATGTGACCGGTTGTTTAAATCTGTTAAAAATAGAATAACTGATTACACATCACTATTACATGTCATTTTTCACTAAAAAGTGCTTTAAATATAATATAAATAGTCATAAAAGAAAAAAAAAGAAAGGCAAACATTCCCGGGTTACAAATAACCCAACAACGTTTGAAAATGTCCTACTACCACCACAGAAAGCCTGTATATGTATAAGCCTTTAAATATATGTCTGTCTTCCGCTTCACTTTAAAAACCTGACACTAGTCATGTAAGGTTCATTTTAAGATTATGCTTAACATTTTATATTTATGTTTATTTAGGAAGCATATAGTTGTGTATAAAATAATTGTACATTAAAAAGTGCACATAATTTAAACCAGTTAAGTTCCATTTATAATATTTAATTGTGGTTAATGATTATGTGATTATGAATCAAGTGGAAACCTGTGAAAGTGGAACCTTCAAACATCAAAGAGTGATGATGATTATTTAGTAATTAAATTATCTGTCAGTGTTTTCAGAAAGTGACCACTCAATTTGACGTTAAATATTCACAAACAGTAGCCGTACTCAAAATCGTTCAATGTATTAGAATTTTGCCCAGAGAAAATCTCAGCTGAATCTTTCAGTTGACAATTCATCCTGAAAGAATAAATCTTTTAGCTTATCAGCTGCCTTGTACCCTTAGCTCAAAGGACGTTCTGTAGAGGGTAGTGTAGAGGAGGCGCGGGAAGGTGGAGGAAGGAAGGTGGGAAGGAAGTTGCGGGGAAGGGGCGCTAGATGGTGCCCTCTGACAGTATTCAAAGTTGATCTGAGCGAGACAGGAGGAGAAATTGGCTAATTCTGAGAAGATTTGGGAGATTCTTACACATCATTTTCCTGTGGGATTTTCACGAGTTGACCGGGGATAAGGAAGGGATTTTACTCAATTGTGAGTGGTTTTATTCAGATTATATAAAGGTATGTGGTACTGTCGGTACTACATACTTATGTACGCATGCGGTGTTACAAAGGCATTCCTCGAAATAGTAATACATATAAGACGGTGCGTAGGTACCCTCTCAAAAGAGAGATGCTTGTTTGAGTATTCGGCTCCTAAGGGTGTCTATATGCGCTCTGCAATAATATTATGTAACTAAATCGTGATGACAATTTTTCGTTTATTGGTTTTTGAATTCCTTCAAAAATAATGGAATTTTTAAATATCGAAAATAATCTGGCAAAATCAATTTTTGGCACAAATTTTGAATACGTTGTTTTTTTTTTCTTTAACTCCACACAGGAGGCCATGAGGAAAATAATTTCCCTCGAGGCCTTTGTCATCTGAGATGCTGTGTGCTGTGTATAGGATCATTTTTAGGAGAGAAAGGAATGAAAATTGGTCTTGGAGAGACCCGTGTTGTAGAAAGGAGGAAACGCAGTGGCAGGCAAATCGTTCCACAGCCGAGCAGTTGAACACAAAAACGAGTCGAAGAAGCGACGCGTTCTCACGTAACAAATGTCGACCGTGTACATATGTTTGGCACGCGTCTAGCGTGTTTTCCGACTACGCACCGGTGCCGGAGGTATCAATGACTCTAGTTCTTCTGAAAACAATGATCAATGACGCCAGTTCTATTGAAATACTAGTAAAACAAAGATAGTTTTCCCACCTGTGCTCCAAAATGATAAGAGAATCTATCAAATGGACCGCCCGTTTCTGCATAGAGCCGAGGATTTTTTCAGGTATTTTGAGGCTCCAGGCCAGAGGTGGCTGCCGAATTCAACCATGGTTGATGTACTAATGTCATCGCAATTGTCCTTAGTCTGAATTCTATAGATACCTTCTTATACCTTACACATGAATTTAATAAAAAAATTGTCATATCATGGGTTAAGGTTATTTTTTTTATAATTCAATTATCCTTAGCTAATGACAGAAAGGATTCGCACCAAAATAGTGATGTTGAAAACTCCTCAGCCTTAACAAATTGGCGACATTCAACTTACGAGCGCATCGTAAATCAGCAAAACATTTTTTTTGGTGCAGTTAATATTTAGAAAACAAGAAAGAAATTACCATAGACATATGAATATTAATAGACCAGAACAGAAAGGTGAGGGGTAGAAACCAACTACAGCGGGACGAAGGGCAGGAAGACGGCTTTGGTGATATGTGATTCGTCAAAACTCAATCTGACAGTATATAGGCATCTCGCATTATAATATCACACTTTCGTTCATAAAAGTAAACTCTTCTTTTGAATGAATATACCTTTTTACATGGGAGCGCGAATTGTTCGCCGCGTAATGAACACATTTGCGAAGTCCAAATATGCAAAGTAAGGTCGCCTATAAGGTCGAGTTCAATATTTTGTTGCTGTATTAAGTGAAGACACTTTTATAATTGTTTCATAATTTACTTACTCCAGTAAACAGGGACGGGCACACGCCATGTATCTCGAGTGACAGTGTATGTTACAAAAATGATCATATTATGTGATCTGAATTGGCTTAAAATAGTGTAAAATAATGCTTGCCTATGGAATGTAATACGACAATTTTGTTTATTCTCTTTTTCACTTCTATTTTTACACGTTTTCAAAACACAAGCCACTTTGTTTACCGTTTTATTTTGTAAAATGCACCGATGAGTGCTCGACGCTGGCTTGCAGAAGAATGAGGATGTCACATTTTTTAGATTAACGCGAAGCCATACACGATCCCAGTCGGTTCCAATGGAATGGTTCCAATGGGAGGGGGAAATAATACGCTTTTATCGCTTAGGGCAGGTTTACTAATATTCATATGTCTATGGAAATTACGAAATTACTTCACAAGAATCTGCAGAAAATCTACGAAATGCACAATTTTACATCATTACTTTACTATCAACCAAACATGATAATATATGGGTACTAAGATAACTGATCCTCCAAGAATTCGGAAATTCCTTCCTTGCACAGTTTTCAGGCTGTTTGCCCCCACAAAGGCGATTGGCGATGGAAAATTCATCCGCAAAATATCCAATTTTCCCGTTGTTTATTTTGCATATCCAGTGTTTACTGAGGGCGTGAAGGCCGGTGGCGACTGGGCGGGATGTTTGTTTCCAGGATAAGCCATGAAGGAAAATATTTTTCACATCCCTCTTTACGGACCCTTATTTTTTCAGGCTGGTTTGAGATGGGCTTCCATTAATTTGATTTGGTTTAATGACAATTTTTAGTTTGACAGCAATATTATTTTTTGTTATTATTATTTCATATCAATGTTTTTATTTGTTTCAAGAATATTATTGATACGCCCTCGTGTGAAACGGGGTTCAAACTTAAATATAAACTTAAAATTAAGGAGGAAGAAATTAAAAAGCTATCGATTTTAGAAATGACACATTTATTCTATTAATACAAAGCAGATGTTAATTATTAATCTAGTGTTAGTCTTATAACTAGGTACTTAATTAATTAATTTTAAAATTAGATTGTCAGTTGCTTAATTCTACGGTATAAGTCTTTATGTAATTGTTCAGAGTTTAATCTCTTTGGCGGTAAAAAAATAAATTAAATGTTCAGTCACTTCCCTTTGGTTGCTGGTGTGTGAGAAACGCGGAGATCCGCAAAGAATGCAAGGCTGATGTAAGCGTAATGAGTAAGATCAAGAAAGGAACGCTCTGATGGTTCGGGCATGTAGAGAGAATGAACGAGGAAAGGAGTGTAAGGAGAATATATGACGCAAATGTGAATGGTAGAAGAAGTCGGGGACGCCCGAGAAAGACATGGCACGACCAAGTGAATCAGATACTCGAGTCGGGCCATGTCAAGAGTCAGAATAATAGAAGAGCATGTATGAGACGATGTATGAATGTTAACGAGGCAAGGAGTGTGTGCCAAGACCGAGTTGTTTGGCGGTCCGTCCTCTCTGCCAACCCCTGCGGGAAACGGCGTGATGGTTAGTTAGTCAGTTAGTTATTTTATTTATTTTTATTTTTAACTTTACGAGTAAAACCTCAAATTGTAATATTTAATTAAATTGATAATGTTGAATTAAGATAATGTTGGTAGTTCTTAGTCGAAGTATGATACAGTAAAAACTGACCGAATTGGATATGAATACCTTAGCTCAGTTAGTAGAGCTGTTGCCAAGAAAGCAGAAGGTCCTGGGTTCGAGTCCCAGAGGTGTCAATACCTTTTTCTGTCTCCAGGTTTTCGATTGAGTTTCGCTAATATTGTCTTCATTTAATTAAATATTCCAATTTGAGGATTTATTCATAAAGTTAAAAATAAAAATAAATATTACAGGAAAGTCAATAGATGTCGCATATTAATAATAAAATGGATACAAAATTTATTCAGACACCATCTTTATAGCATTTAGTTCGGATTTGAATCTCGCAATCATATATAAAGATAGCAGCCAATAATATGTGCGTTAAGAAAATGAAGATATGTTGGTAGTTCTTAGTCTATATATATCTCGTACATTTATGATTGATATTTATTTATTTATTTTATTTATTTATTTAATACATGAAAAATCGAAAGTACATATAGTTTTTTTATGATATTTCACCCTCCATGCTAGGGATGATCCTGTGTTATGGCGGGTGAAGTTTACAGTTTTCGTATTACATTCATTAGTATTGGTTGAAAATGTTCACTAATTTTAATACTATGCACACAGATTCTTCTACAATAATAGAGTTTATGTTGGTATTTTGGAAAAGAGAAGTTATTATTAATATATTAAGTCACAGTAATCAGTCGTATACATACATACAAAGCTGCTTAGATAGTAAATAAAGATATGTAAAAAATTTATCATGTTATGCCTGCTCTCAATACTATGCACACAGATTTTCTATAAGAAAATGATATATAGTTAGGTTGGGTTACAAGAAGAAGATGAGGAAGTTAGAGAATTCTTAGAAAATGAAATATTTGAGGAGTTGTTAGATTTATATCACACCAATTTATTTATTAATTAAGTTAAGTTATTAATTAATGATATAGCAATGCATTTTTAATGTCGAGGAATTATCGTTGAAAAGAAGGTTGCAGTTTTTTTTTGGTGTTTTATCGCTTATTTTTAAATAATGGATATTAAACATTTGATCAAATTACACTAATGTAAATTAAGCACCCTTGAGGTTGTTTTTCCCAAAAGCGGTGCTCTGCAAATTATCCAATTATTATTAAAATAACAAGTTCATAGATTGTAGGAAAGTTGGTCGGTTCTGAGGAAAACCAACGAATTTTGGTTTCTTGGTCGATAACCGTGAATTGTATTGCAGCTGCTATTTTCTATATATGCTTTAAATAACCTTTGAAATTACCTGTGTTTAAGTATACAGGTGTTAAGGGACGTTCTGGACTTACTTTAACCAGTGATTCCTGACATTATTTGGAGTAAAAAATTTTAATGAAATTTTGGTCTCCGGTCATATTTTTGATGTTTTTTTTGGACTGCTCACATTTGAAATGACAATAGTATAAGACATCTAAATCGCATAATTTAAAGCTACGTTGAACGTTCATACTTGCCGAAACCGTCAACACAAAACCCGTACGGCACCGCACGACACAGCTTATCGCGCGTCCGTACGACATGCGGCGGTTTACGGTATTCCCGATGCACGATAGAGGTAATAAAATACGCTACATATAAAGCGGTCTCTAATATATGCAAAATAAAATGAAATTCCCCAGCTAATATTGACTGCCTAGGTAGATAATAACGCGGAGCCGCGATGACGTAAATGTGAAACGAAGTATACAGAAGTATAACACACGCCCTTAAGTCAGGTTTAGTGTTTTTTTATGTAACACATAACATTTTTTAAATGCCGAATGCAAAGGCATATTATTACGACTGGGGGAATTCGTTTCTAGGGCTAAGTAGGAGTATTTATGTATACCTTTATTGAATGTTATTTATTAATATTAAAATATGGAAATGTCTTCATATATTACTTAAAATAAGCTGAAACCAAGAAGTTGTGAAGACTACACGCGCATGAGTCAAAATTTTTCCAAATGGAATTAAAAATTACCTTTAAAGTGGAATGTAGAATAGATTTAAATCTGGACACGTTTGAACAAATGTGACTTATTTAAAAGTGTGGAATTGGAAAAAAAAACTCTGTCTTGGTACACACTCCTTACTTTATTCACATTTATACACCGTATCATATATTCTTTTATATTATTGTGACTCTTCACATGGCCCCACCAAAGTATCTGATTCACTGATCTTGCTATGTCTTTCTCGCGCATCCCCGACTTCTTCTACCATTCTCATCTGCGTCATATATTCTCCTTACACTCATTTCTTCGTTCTTTTGTGCCCTAACTACCCGAGTGTCACTTTCTAAATTTTACTCACTACGCTTACATCAGCCTTGCATTCTTTTTGTGGATCTCCACAATTTTTTTTTTCTTTATTCATCATATTTCTTTTTATTCAGTTTTTACAGGTGATTCGACTACCACGCATTATGGTAGTCGAATTCGTCAATTATTACTCGATTATATGTGGTTTTACCACACATACGCCTCAGGGATCTCATTTCAACAATATCCAATCTATTTTCATGCTTTGTTTACCAGTTTCATGCCCCATTGTCATACTTTAGGGTAGATACCAGCAATCCATTGTGGACTGCTAGCTTTGCATCTTTGGACAGTTTTTTGTAAGAGCAAACCACGTTCAATCCTACACTGTATTTACCTTTCTTTCAATGTCTCTATAAGCCTTCCCTCGTAAACGTATTTCCCAAATACACAAACTCATCCACCTGCTCCCAGTATTGATCATTCCCAACTACATTGCACATTGTTTTCGTACTCTCTATTTTAAACACCATGACTTTAGACTTATTTATATTCGACTTTAACTCATTTTTCATACATACTTCGTTCATCCTAGACATGAGAGACTGTAGATCTTCCATATGTACCGTTAGAAATTACCACCGCATCATCAGCATACAACGCTATAAATTTGCTAAAAAACAATTTAAACCTTCGCTGTCTTCACCCTTTAGAATTTGAACGAACAAAAATCTAATTTCGGTCTCTTTAAAACGATAAAGAAATTAGGTAATATGTTATTTTCACTGCTCTGTATCGCGACAGCGAGCCCTCTGAGAATATTAAACAGTAGATACTTTAATAATGTCTGCAAACTTCCATGTGCTTTCATATTGAGTTTTCTCAATAAAAGGATAGAAAACAACGAACCCTCGCTACTTCCTATGGTACTACCACCTATATAAGTGTATAAGATATGCCAACATTTCCATAATTTTCATTCGAACGAATCTTCATATAGGTACTTACCAGTTGCCTACGTTAGTTTCCAGAATGTATTACATTCTTCTACCTATAACTGGTGCAAATACCTTTTTATAAATTTGTATTTGTACATCTTTTGCGTGTACATACTAAGCAGCAAGAGCTCATAAATAATTTAATTTAAATACTAAAATTAAGAACTGACCATCTTTTGGCAGATTTAAGAACATTCGTCTTTTCAATGGAGCCGGACCTCTTCAAGACCCATGTTAATTAATCTCTTCCTACAGCTCCTTCGTTAACCCGTTTCATATGATTTCTCAACTGGGTGGCGACATAATATTTTCTTTTGTCTTGCATAGAATATGCAGAGGACCTCTTGAGAGGTACTAAGAATAAAAAAAATGTTTCGTACACTTAACAGACTCAGCCATAGTAACAGAATGATAAAACGACACCAGAAATAAAATTGATAAAAATAAAATAAAACTCAGTGGTAGATACTATCAGTATCGCCCTGGTAAAAGATCACCATTCATTATTCGGCTTTAGCCGTGGTGAATCTGAATAGCCATGTACTTGTTGATGTTCCTGTTACCCACCTCCTTCCTCCCCCATTCCTTTCAATGGCACAACATAACTGGCCGGCATAGTCTAGCGGTAAGGTCGCGGGATCGGATCCCTGCGTGGAAAATAAATTTTATTTGATTAATTTGTGTTTTTCACAATTAACTCATTTGAAAAAAATTATATATAGTATATTTGTGGCACGTTCCAGAGTGGAAGATACTCTCAGTATCGTCCTGGTGTAAGACCATCATAAAGAATTGAAAAGTTGCTTGAAATGGTCTTAGCCGTGTTTGGTAGATCTGAAGAGCCAGGTACTTCCCCACCTTCCTCTTCCCTATCTCCTTCCCATCACCACTACCTTACGCCTCACAACATACCCCAATTGGGGATGCCATAGTCTTACTGGCTCAAGACGGGAGCAGTTGGGACTCTTGTGCGGTATTCTTATTAAAAAAAAACTCAACTGAAGGTACCATATTCCCTTCTTCAAACACAGCAAACTTATTTTGATGCACCATTTTAATTCAAAATTAATAAAATACTTAGTTTTTACCACTTTATTGTTTACTAGCTGGGTTACCCGGCTTCGCTCAGGACTATAAGATAGTGTTCTGGAATGTTCCACAATGATGTTCCCTATTTCCTATTCCTGATCATTCCATGACATACTCCGCCACTCCTTCCACAACTTGCTACAGCTCTATGGAACCTTCTAGAACTTTCTCCTTCCACAACTTGCTACAGCTCTATGGAACCTTCTAGAACTTTCCGGAAGACTGTTCTAGAAATTTCAAGAGGGCGAAATTTTCAGCCCTTATATCTTTAAAAGCACAGCCTTTAGGTAAAAACGGATAAACTTATTCCCTAGGGGGGATAGAGATCTACCACACCATATAACTCCCTTGATCGAACCGGGACTCGTTTCTGAGTTTTTGCGAGCTGCAGGTTTTTTTGGACTTTCTTTTATAATATATGCCATATTCAAATAAATAAAATGTTACTCCTTACATGTCCTTTCCCGTGCGTTCCCCTCCAGCTTTCCATTTCCACCTTCCCCGCCACCGCTCTCCCGCTCCCCCGTCCCGCCAACCCCCTAGTCACTGCATTTCTTGACTTCTCTCCCGCCCGGCCCGTAGCCGAAACTTTTTTCTAATACTAACATTTTTAAACTCGTGATATCTTTCTAGTTAAATATCCGAATTGAAAAACTCAAAAAGTTAAATAAAGGTATTGAAGCTGTCTTGAATATGAAGTAATTTATTTTGATAAGGATTAAAACCATGATACAAATAAAGAGCCTTTTCAAGCGGCGACATATTAATTAAAATTTTAAAATAAAAGAATACTTATTGTGGCATAACCATAATAGTTAGACATATGCTGTCGCGACCTTTTTTGTAAATAATGATGTGTTCTATAAAGTCGCAGTACATTATTTTATTCTATCATCAATAGTTTTCGCAGCGCACGCGATGTAAAGAATATTTTAGGTAATTTTTTAACACCCTGGGTTACATTATTGAAGTTTTAGTAAAGATGCCTATTTTTAAAAAAATATATAATATAGCCTATGTTACCCAGGGATAGTGTAGCTTCCCAACAGCGAAAGAATTTTTCAAATCAGTTTAGTAGTTTCGGAGCCTATTCGATGCAAACAAACACACAAACAAACAAACAAACAAACAAACAAACAAACAAATATTACCTCTTTATATAGTGTGTTAGATGTTAGATGTTAGATTAGATAAAAAACCGACCTGTTTCATGAGCAATGCTCACTTCTTCAGGGTTTACTTAAAACTTTAAGTGAACAAATACGAAACATGTCGGTTTTCTTTAAACGATAAATGTTCTAAAAACTAGTATTTTATTAATTTTAAATACCATATTCCCACTGATTCCAGACAGTTGGGCACTTAGGACTCTTGTGTGGTCTTTTCAAATATAAAAATATCAGATTTGAATATTGCAAATATATCGGATTTGAAAACTTGAAGGCTCAATTACTGTAGTAGAGGCTCAATAAAATACAATAATTACAAGAATACCAGAAATCAAATACTCGTGTATAATGTATTGCTACCCGTTCAAGGGCTTAATCAAAGGTTTAATTTATCTACCACGAAAATAATGTATAAATTTCACTATGTAGTAAAAGCCCCTTTATTTTATTCCGTCTATAAATTATGCCAAATCAACCCTCGACACCCGTAAAGTTAAGGCTTCATAACACCAAGACAGAGTAAGTTCCAAACCCTTATCAGCACCAATGCAGTTCATTTAACTCAAAGGGTTGTGAATTTACGTAATTTCCGCTCAGAAATAAAGTTTAACAAGAGATGTTCTGCATTGATGGTGAAGACGACGCTGTTACATAATACATTGTGTTCTTTGATAAGTTTCTAAGGAACTGCGGTTCAGAATCAAAGTACTATGAATTTTGGTGTTTTTCTGAAAGTAGAGTTCCAAATTCGCAAATTATATACATGGATTTTGATATATGTTTTTCTGTTTCGATAGTCTGCTAGCTATCCAATTCACACATTTTTAAGCAGTCTTTCATTCATCGTCCTCCATAACAGAGCAATAAAATTTTTGGTTCTACGCTTAAAACGGGTTGTTTAAAAAAATTTAACATTTCATCAAATATTTTAAGTTAACTTTCACGTTCTGTAAAAGTTCTATCCAAGTTCTGTGATTATTTTAGTTTTATGCGGCAACTGGCCCTTAATGATATAATAACGGAATTTACATAGAACTTACACAGAACGTGAAAATTAATCTCAAATATTTGATGAATGTTTAATTTTTTTTAAACAACCCATACTAAGAGACCGCGGTGTCAAAATTTGACTAGCTATGAATAAAATTTAGCTCATTTTAAACAGTTAATTTTTACTTCGAACCGAAGTTGAATATAGGTGATTGTAGTATCGCCTATGTGAAAGATTATAAAATCGAATCGAGACGTTGTGATCTTTGAAATATCTTTAGCTTTTTTAGTGACCAGATCTGTGTACCAAGTTTCCCAAAAACCCATATACCCTTTCTATTTCTGAATCCTCATTTGTCAGTCCGTTGGATAGCTTGGACTCTTCTGCTTCACCTAAAAGTTGCCCCGTATTTTTTAATAATAGACTAGAGACGGATATTCTGTACCGATTACAAGGAATCGTTCCTTTGATATAACTTGAACTGTCGATATTATTTCTCTGAGAAACCAAACCTGCATTGACAACGTATTTCAGGTATCAACCCTACCTAAAATAGTCCTGATGCTAATAAATTCGTATTAACCGGTGGCGAGGCAACAAGCTTTCTGACCGCTGACAAACAATCCTATCCTTCACCTCAAGTATTAATGTAAAACATACAAAATTTAACATTCCAGTGTCTACGAATCCATCCTTGTCTCAAACGAAGGATTCTAGAGAATTACTGCGACCATCGTGAATGATTTGTACCCAAGCTTCGTTCACCCCACAAATAATAAATATGTACAGTACCTACCTACATTCACTTCAGTTTTAAGTTAATGAATGGTGTAAATCTTATTTTGCGCAAAGAAACTTCACTAAATATTTTAAGCATTCGAGTGTTTTTTTAGGGCTCTTTGAGGTTCTGGCCCCAAGGATGCTACCAAATGTAAATTTAAGATGCATCCATGTTTTCATCATGCAAAAAATTGACAAATTCATGAAATTTTGTTATGAATATGTAAATAGGTATATTAATTTCCAAAGAACCAACATATCCTTATCCTAACCTCTTTTGCGAATTTGTCGATTATATAACAAATATCGCACAAATAACAATGTAGAACCTTCTACTAGGAAACCCCGAAACATTCCACATTCATTTGCAAAGAATCAACTTAACCCTCTCCCAACCTCTTTTGCGGATGTATCGATGATATAACACCAACTGTATAAATAACCATTGTAGAATCGTTTAATAAGAAACCTCGAAATATTCCATCCTCAATTCCAAAGAACCATCACTTCTCCCAACCTCTTTTGATAACTTGTAAAAAATATAAATAACCATATAGAATCTTCAACTAAGAAACCCGGGAATATTTAATATTCATTTCCAAAGAACCAACCTTCCCCAACCTCTTTTTCAAATGTGTTGATTGTATAAAACCAACTATATGTATAAATACCCTTGTAGAATCTTCTACTAAGAAACTCCAAAACTTAACATATTCATTTCCAAAGAACTTAATTGACCTTCTCCCTACCTCTTTTGCGAATGAAGAGTCGATTATATTATAACACTGACTGTATTGACATATGTACTTTGCGATAGCCCTCAGAATTTATCTGAATATCTCGAATCTCTGGTAATCAAGTATTTCTACCTCTCATCTCAAACTTCTTTCTTTTAGAAAGCCTTAATTCTCTATCTTAGTAATTTTGGTAGCTTAAAAAAACTCCAAATAACCCAGAATAGATTAGTGAGATAAATTCTGAAGTTAAAAAAATATAAATCAACACAGAAAATGTGTTATAACGAGAGTTAAACCAAGAATTTTCCACATTGTTTGAATTTATCAATCTTTGTTTTATTTATTAATCTAGAATTTTTTAAATAATTTCTTATTAACTTACTTAAGAGACAGACTTCATTACAATAATAAATTCCACACACCATATAAAATATAAATAAAACATCAAAATGGAAACATTAAACAAATCGAAAACACAGAATTGTTTGTTGTGTAAAGGGTGAAGGTTGAAAGCCAGAAAATTAAAAAGACATCCAAATGTACAGCTTAGTTCCCAGTTAGACGAATACTTAAAGTTGAATGCTTTACTATATTATTATCATTTAATACGGTAATGCATCAATAGGATGAATATTTTTTGTGCTTTAATGTATTTTTTTTTAAATTTGAAATACTGAAGTATTTACCTCTTCTCTTTTTATTCATATTTATACAAAATATGTACGTAGGCTTACAATACGCAATATAAACACCAGTTATAAGTATCTACTTATATAATATACATATTATGTTATTATTATTTTAATAACAATGCTAAGCAAAAGTAATAATCAGGTATTCATTGTTTTATTTTATTTTATTGTTTCTGTTCTCTTTATAGTTCTCATTTATACAAAATGTGTACGTAGGACGATGGACTATAATACGAAATGCAAACAACAGTTAACTTTATGTTTTAATCATTTGCTCTTAAGTATATTATAAGAGCAAATGATTATAATTATTTATTATTATTATTATCATTTTAATAACTATGCTAAACAAACCACGGCTATTTTATGTTTTTTAAGTTATCTATATGTTATTAAGTACCTATGTACCTTTTTTAAAATTAATATTATTTTAATAACTATGTTAAGCAAATAACAGTTACTATGTTTTAAACTTTTTTTATGTTTTTTTTTTATTTTTTATTCTTTCTGTTCTTTTATTTCCTCAATTTTCCTTCTTATTTGTACAAATCATGTTCCATTATATCTTCATACCCATCCTAATTTGACTGTCCTAAAACGGGAATCCTCCTATTTGGGCAGTCATAAAATTTCATAATTAATTAAATAAATAAAAAAAATAATAAAAAATAATAATTTAGCTTTTAAGAAGTTCTTACGCTTACATAATAATACATAATTGAATATTTTAATGCATAACCGTATTAAGGGCGTTTAACCAGCCAGCGGCCGAAAATCCACATTTCATCGAAAGATGTTCTTACGATCGTACAGGGCGGTTCCAATGAGAAAGATTAATTATTCTCCATACCAGCTTTTTAAAATTTTAACTCAATATCGATTTTATTTCATTCCAAAGTTGCTTTAATTTATATCCACATCAAAAAATGCTGAAAAGCATTATGATAAAATTATTAAAATGATGTACTTTTTGTAATTATTTTTTGATCATAAGTATTTATCATTTTTTAATAATGTATAAGCAAACTTAAAATGTAAAAAAAATTGAAATATATTAGTTTGTAAGTGCGCAAATAAATACACAAACGGACCAATTTTCGTCAAGAAACACATATACGTATATATTTTTTTATGATTTTATTTAAACTAAAATTAAAATTCTGGAACATACGTTTACCTTATAATGTATTGATTTATTCTACCGCATAATTATATGATTTTAAATGGGTGTTGTATGATGTTGTATAATATCTTGTTTGAAAATTTAACAAATCTGCCAACGACCTATGGTATAACCTTAGGGGGCATCCATTAATTACGTGAGCAGTTTTTCTTCCAATCTAGACCCCCCCCCCCCCCGTTTGTACCCACGTAATTCATGGATGTCCCCTTATTATTCTAATAATAAACATTTTTTCTTAAAATTTACAACACACGTTTACTAGATAAAAGGACAATCTTTCGAAATCAATCTATAATTATTAATAATAATAATAATATCTTTTTTTTAAAAGCTTTACAAAGATACATAAAAAAGAATAAGTGCTGAAATAAAACAGTAAGCCTAAAAACATGTTTTCGCTGATAAGAAAAAATTCGCTTTTTTTGTGGAAAATAGTCTAAATACTGATTTAAAAAAGACATATTTCTGGTTTTCTCTGGTTATACGCTCTTAATGTAAAATATTTTTTGTTGCCTCCCTAAAATGATACAAAAAACTTTTTAATACTGAAGTGTATTGTCAAAACCAAAAAGAAATAATGCAATAATCATTTATTTAATTTTTTTTTAGTGTGAGAACATCCAAATTCCATATGATGTACAAAAAATTCTAACTTCAAACACTGATATCTCAAAATTATACTTTTTGAATTAATATTCTAAGATACTCATGGTGCGAATTATACTATCATACCCATCAATTAAAAAACTCTAACTTTGGATATACGAGTATCTACATAAAATAGAAGTACCTACACTGGTTTGTTTGAGTGAAAAGATCATCTAAAGTCTACATATGCAGTAGGTAAGTCTACATTCACATTTCTATGTCAAATTCCTCAAAGTTAAGGTTATCTTTTTAATATATTATAACGTAATGAGTTCAACCATTTAGGTAATGCATAAAATCGGCTCAAAAACGTAAAACAGAACTTTTTTCGTTTAACTTGCGAAAGTAATGAGATCATTTAGCTGAGTAGTGTAATTAGATAGATTTAAGGCCATTACGCGGCTCACCCCATAAAGGACCATCCCTAACGATCGTGGAGAATTAATTTCTTAAGAAATATGCCCAAATTAAAGTGCCCCTCGGGAAAACTTCCGTAGAGCTTCGTGATTTCCCGTTAAGGTGGAGCTTTTATCTTTGCTGAGATCAGACTGGGCTTTTTTAAACTTTTTGATGTAGGTTGGCGGAAATTGTCGATAACACCATTATTGTAAGAGCTTTAGAATTCTTGGAAATTATAGTCTTAAAGTTTTAATTTTAAAGCGTTTATATGTGCTCGTGTTCATATATTCGCTATTTTTAAAGACGTCGCAAAAGCGGATATATTTTGTCGACGTACTTGGTAATTTTTATATTTATGTAAAGGGTAGCTAATCAATGATTAACCATGTAGGTATATTAATCTGTTATATAAATTTGAGTCTTTATATGTTTCATTATTACGCAATATCACTGCAGTGGAATGAAACATGGGGTTGAATTAAAGGCAATAGATTGTAGTTTTTTAACAGTAAAAATATGGTACACCTAATTTAAGTTGATCTCATCATGACCATCTCAGGTCATCGAAGGCTGCAGAATGTAAAAGTTGCATTAAAAATATGCGTACTTTCTTACAGCTAATTAACAGATTTTAGAATGGCAGAAGAAGTTGCGGCACGATCAAGTGAATTAAATACGTATGTGTAGTAAATTGAGGAGTATGTATGGTAAAACCGTGTATGATCGTGCTAAAAATATGGACATCCAGAAATGAGGCGCTCAGCGGAAGAGTGACCCAATTCACAAAAATTCGTACTTAGCGAAAACATAATTTGTTATTTATTTTTGTCATATCTATGAAGCCACAGTGGCCCAATTTTAGTTTTCATCAAGATCTTTGAAATCAGTGAAAACTAAAAAAAATATACCAACATGATGGTTTCGCTGGTGTGGATTGGGCCACTTTTCCACTGAGCGCCTCAAATATCTTGAAAGGTTGTAAGCATAATGGATAAGATAAGGAAAGGAACCTTTAGATAGATTCGACGTGCAAAACGAATGAACGGAGAAAGGAGCGTAATGAGATTGTGTGACGTGGAAGTGAACGGTAGTAGAATTCGGGAACGCTTGAGGAAGATATAGCGCCATCAAGTGAATCAAATACTTGAACCACGGTAGGCAGTTTCCCGCCATTCACTTATATGATCTTTACCCCCCTTCCCCCCTCTATTATGAAATACATTTTTTAATTAAAAATAAACTTATCCATATTTATTAACAAAAATCATTTCCACCTTACACCCAATTTACTAGAATTCAAAACCCCCAATAAAAAACAAAAACTCTTTTGAAGTCCCTTGCAATAATGCTCTTTCTGGTATCACAATTATTTTCATATTCCAGAAACTTGAATTATTTTATGGAATGTAAGCATGGACACTTACTGAAGAACTAATTAGTTGACTTAAGGCATTCGGGATGTGCAGAAGAATAGGTACTCAAAATAAGCTGGATGGACAGGGTTACGAATGAAAATGTTATGGTTCGGATGAATAAAAAAAAGAAGTTATAAAAACTATAAAAATCCGAAAACTTCAATATCTTGGACATATGATGAGACATCCAGAGAAGTATGAGATCTTGCATCTCATAATGCAGGGAAAGAGTGCCGGTAGACGGGGTCCTGGAAGAAGGAGAACCTCGTGGCTGAAAAACCTGAGACAGTAGTGATTTGGCCAGTATACTGTTGAACGGACTGGGCACAAGAAGAAACTTTAATTCATAAGTACCTATTTCAATTTTACAGTTAAGAAAAAGTGTAAGGTGCCAAATTATTTTTCCAAAATTTTATTATTGTTCATTTAGAAAAAGAGGAATTTAGGAAAAAAAAACATGTATAAAAGGGGGATAAGTTTTTAGATTTTCACGGCCAAAAGCATTTTCGTTGTTAGTTTTTGGGGTGTTATGCCGTGTTGTGCTACCTCCTACTATAGCCTATAGTAGGAGGTAGCACAACACGGCATAACACCCCAAAAACTAACAACGAAAAAGTATAAAAGGGTTTTTAGGATTTTTAAAATGTACAAAAAATTATAATTTATATTAAAAAAAAATTGATTTACATATGATTCAGAAATTTAAAATATGGGGTTTTGTATTTACAAGTACAGACCTAAGTTTGTATCTTAAAAAAATATATAAATAAATCATTCGTGGAACTCAAATAATTCCATTTTTGAAAAATATCCACCGAACAAGGGGTATGAGGGCAATAAAATCTTCACATGAAAAAAAGGTTTGCGAGTTTTTATCTTTCAAAAAACACTTATTTTTTTCGCATCAATATCACCTCAATGGCAAATTTCCTTTAAATATTGTATCGTTCTTCCAAGGAAACATCCGAATGGCACGGTCGTTAAGCACATTTCGCAAATATCCAATTCGCCATTATGCGATGGCGATTTTGTCGATAACTTTTGCAATTTGTGTAGGGAGATTTTGGCAGCATGCAAAACTTTGGCCGAACAAAGAATAAATATTGCAACCAACTTGTGTAATAATAATTCATCTTTCACCACCCCGGTGGCACAGTTGCGAAATGCTTGACTGTGATTCGAATAAGGACGCTTCGAATTGAATTATTAAGGTTCAGAAATAGCTATACAAAATCGGTTGAATTTGTGTGCGTGAATTAGGCGATTGGGTAAAAGGAAAGTAAACTACAAAGAAATAAGCAATAATCAATCAAAAGACAATTTGAACCTACCTATACATTTAATGCCGGACTCTCTCGATCCAACGCAATCGCCTTACACCGCGGTGGGAAGGATAGATTCATAAATGCCTCTATCCTGGACACCATTGATCCCCAGATTTCTTCCTGGTCTTTTTTTCCTCTCCTTTGTTTGCTTCAAAAAGACGCTCCACACAGAATCCCCAAAGATGAGAGGTCCTGAGGAAAATTATGTTTCTCAGGGGCTCCTGCGTCGAGGTAACGTAAAAAATACAAACGCTAAATGTATTTCAGACTTCATTCGGGATTCAATTTGGGAAACATTTATTGGATAACTAACACCTCTGCCATAGGTCACCCCAAGTGCTCGCTACGTTTGGTGATCTAGCAGGTGTGCCCGGGTTCATGGGCTGAGACTTGTCCGGGTCTTGGTGGTGGATGCATCTGCCACCAGCTGCATGGCATGCCGGATCGGGAGAGAATGGCTGAGGGAGTCCCCTTGACTCCTCCAGCCGTACTCTCCCGGAACATCACCCTGCACCGCTGTGGAAGGGATGGATTTATCGAATCAGTGTTATGAATTATCTTAATTTAGTGTTTGGCATTATATTTTAAGGAAACAGTTATGAATTTATAAATTTACCTACCATTAGTTTTGATTATCATTTACTGATGATCATTTGCTGATCATTTACTAGGTTAAAGGAATTACGAATTTTCCAGATAATTATCATAAATTGACAGATTAGCGACAGTTTTTGAGTTCGCATCTCGAAGTCTTTCTTTTGGAAGTGAATGACCAATGAACTGTTAAAATATTTTATTACCAATAACTGTTAACCACAGTGTGGTAGTCAGGCCGAAGTAAGAAATCCACAGCGGGTACCAACTTATTCCATTTTCAACACGAGTTTCTCTTAGTAAAAAGGCCAATTTTTTAATATAGTTTTCTGCCTCGAAAAACGTAAATCTTTGGATATAAAAACATTTTATTTGATTTGCATAATGATCATGAATTTCATATAAAAAGCATCTATTTTAATCAAACCATTAAAAATACACGAGTCCACAAACTCACATACAAAATACTGTCACCGCAGTTACATTTCCAATACTTTAACGACTTTGCAGTCAAACGCCATCTATCTCTCAATTTAATAAGCTGGCGTGATGACGTCACAGCTTAACCCCTTGCGCGAGGCACATTAGGCGATTCAATCCCAAGTCACCCCCTTCCCAGCTCCTAACTCCTTCGCGGAACAACATAAAGATACATTATGAAAGGTCATAAAAAACACACGACGCGCCCCGCAATATAGGAAAGATATGAATATGATAGGAAAAAAAAACAAACGGGAATATGTATAAATGCCGGTCGTTTTGCATTAGTGAATGCCTGTCGTTGCGGTACGGTGATGACAACGTATTTTTATTTCCCGCATAAGAATTTCTAAATATTCTTCATTTTCTTGAAAATTATTAAAATTTAGTTTGCTAAAATTATTGGTTTATTCTAAAAATTTTTATAATACATATGATCAAGGGATCTATTTCAAGAAACAATTAACTGTAAATAAGTACTACTTTTGTATTTTTTTTAACATATCTTTAGACATTAGCGTAAAAAAGCTAGTATTTTGATCAAAATATTTGTTAATACTTTTTTTAGCTAGTATTTTTAACAAAAAATATTTTATAATATTAAAAAGTATTTTTATCTGAAGATTAGTATTTTTATCTGTAAAAATTTAGATAAGCTGATTTAGAGAAAAAATACTAGAAATAATTGAAATTTTTGGACAACAGCAGAAACAAGATAACCAGAAAAGTATATATTGAGTCTTTTTCATTATTTTTATTTAACGCAATCAAAATTTAAATTGTTATAACTAAGTTCTACAAGTATTTTATTTTTTTATTTTATTATTGTGACAGCTATTTCGGCCTTCAAGGCCAATTTCAAACTGTCTCTAAACTGTCTTTGACAGTCAATTAAATTTGGTATCTAAGACAGGTACCGATTTAAAATGCCTATAATTCTTGCTTACTTTAAAATATCCGATTTCGGTTAGTATCATAGGTAAGTACTCCAAGTAAACTCATTAATTTAAAGAGTTTATTTAAAGAGTTTATTTAAATTACTTACAGTATTATTAAAGAATTGATGGTTTGCAAAATGTCATTCTCAAATTGTGACATTTTTCACAGTTTCGCAAGAGTTTTTTTAATAATTAAAAACTTTTCAGATGCGCATTACAAAAACCTTGGCGGGAATGGACAGAAGGTATTTTGAAAGTTTCAAACATTTCCTACGCGAATTTAGCAATACAAAGACAACTCATAAGCTTATATACATCTTTATAAGCAAGCATATTTTTATTTTTTGTATATACATAAAAATCACTACGTAAAAAAATCATAATATTCTAATACATGCTGCACAGAAACTTTCGAGGCTGACTGTACAGTCTGTTTTATTGTCACGAAGAATATCTCATTTCAGAATAGATTATATTTTACTTGTGATTTATGAATGACATTTGGATATACATTCCGGTCATCTATTTCCAATTCCGATATACAAAATCATGACGGGTTTCGGGGGGAATGGGCGGGGGTGGGTGGGAATGGGGAAGGAACGGGGTTAGAATGGGGGAATGGGGAGAAATGGTAAGAAGGAGGGATGGGGAGGGACTGGTTATAGGGGTTATGGGTTTAGCTGTAAATTATATGTAATACATACTTTGTGATATCGACGATTTGAATATGATAAAAGGGTAGTATTGGTTAACGGTATTAGAGTGTACTTAAAGATATCTAATGATTTGGAATACAAATGTCTTACGGACGATATGTGGACATTAATTTTATGTGACAGAATATCTCATAAATAATCTTTTATAATTTTGTATTATGGTAAGTAATAAAATAATAAATTTACTCTTAATATTTGGCGGAGAGGTCCTCAAATATAGCTTCTCGGACTACCATTTAAGTGAATCATGATTATTAATTTAATTGAAAGGAGTATTTTTTAATTTTTTATTTATATATGTTTATTTAGGAAGCATACAGTTGTGTATAAAGTAATTGTACATGAAATAGTGAATATGATTTTAAACAGTTAAGTTCCATTTACAATATTTAGTTGTGGATAATGAATCATGTGGTTATAAAACAATTATAGTACATATATGGTGTAAAAAATTATCAAAAAAATTATAATAATCAATACAGAAATAACAGTTTCAAGAAGTTGTTTAAAATAATAGTCCATTGTGTTAATTAAAAGTTATTAAAAATAGAATAATAAACAAGAAATAATAGTTTTCATTTAAGTACATTGTGGGTTAATTTGATTTTAAACGATTTTAGGGTTCAATTGTACAGATATAGTATATAGTATTTAAGACAATGCATTCATTTTTAAATTCTTATAACATATTAATCCTCATAACGTTTATTGAATTATTTGAAAATTTTGAAATGAAAACTGCATTTCATTTCTGTGTCATAAAGGATAAACAACACTTTTTTTTATTTTTTTTATTTTAGCGACTATATAAAATAATTGTTACATACAAGATATAATGGTGAAATTAAGTATAAATTATTGTATTTCTTAGTCCTCCTCACTAGGGGGTCCTGTGCTGAGGCGGACTAAAGTTATTTAAATATGGTTTATTTGTCTTCTATGTCGTTTTTAATGTCTTCATTAGGGTTTTTTCATTGACCTCTTTTAGCCATATTTTTATTCTTGATTTGTATTCATTAGGATTTTTTATTAGTTTTATGTCTTGGGGAAGGATGTTATGGAGTTTTGTTGCAAAGTATGTATAGTTTCTTTGTCCGAAAGTGGTTTTATAACTTGGAATATTTTTTATATCGTTTTTATTCGATCTTGTGTTATGCATACATGGTCTAGTAGAGGATTCATTATTTTTGAAAAGCTTCAATAATATATTTTTGGCATATATTTGCTGTACATTTGGTACGTCGAAGCTATTGAAAATTTCAATTGAAGGCGTTCTAATTGGTACTTTCAATATGGTCTTTATGATTCCTTTTTGAATCGTATTCAGGTTGTGGAGGTACGTATGTGTAGCAGATCCCCATCCTATGATTCCATATTCAATTCGAGAATGACACAACGCGTAGTAGACCTTTTTCATATCATTTTTATTTACCACGTTTCTTAGATTTTTAAAGAAATATATAAGGCTTGTGAGTTTTTCCGTAATACCTTTAATATGTAGGTCCCATCTAAGATTTTCGTCAATTATTACTCCGAGATATTTTATGTTTTGCGTTTTTTCTATGACGGGGCAGTTACATTGTATATTATTTCCATGGCATTCGTGTAGTTTTAGTTCTAGTGATTTTATTGGTTGGCTCCGTGCGTTTATTGAAAATGTTATATATTTAGTTTTGCTTATATTAAGGGTAAGCGAGTTGATTTTAAGCCAATTTTGAAGTGCATTAAGCCCTTATTCAGCCTCATTAAATGTATCCGTCCAATTTTCTTCTTGAAATAATAAAACAGTATCATCAGCAAAACTGATTATGTTTCCTTTAATGATAAGGTTATGTAAATACTTAGCTACATACTTACCTAGCTATGGACTTACGTGGTTTATCCTTTAGGGCACAGATTTATATTTTGATGATTATATGAATATTACCAAGCGCCATAGCTCATGGTGGAAATTACGTTCAAGCTAAGTAGTCAATGTAGTAGCGTTGACCTATAAAATTCAAGGAAGAAACGCTTTCGAAATTAACCCTTGTATTGTACTCCTCAAGCTAAATTGTTCGCTTTTCGGAACAACTCATTAAGTCTCGAAATCGTTGTGTCTCCCTTAATATCATGGTTTTAAATATGATCTAAATAGTGTTAGAAAGAGAAAACACCACGCCTTTTATTTTAAATTTAATAGATAACTAAAATAAAAAAAAAAAAAAAAACATGTTGTTCAACTAAAGTTTATGAACGTAATTTGAAAAAAAATATTATGAAAATTTTGAAATTTTTTATTAATTATTTTTACGTGAAACCACAATGAAGTTAGGTGATGATGACGTTTATAATACATTTGTCTAACGTATGGTGAGAAATTTTTAATAGATAGGCACTTTTCGATGTTTAAATTCAAATTTTTATATTTAAAAAATTACACGACCATTTCTAATAATCAAATTTGAAACCGTATTTCATCACGTTTCAAAAATAGTTTTTAGTCTTTTGCATACTAGCAGATTGTCTGAAGAACATTGTTTCTTATAAATAATAAACACTTTATTGGAAATCTTATCTAGAAATTACATAATTAAAATACTGTCATATCTTTGGACGTACCTACCTTATTCAATGTATCAACGTCACTCTCAAGCAGGTCCCTATGCCAATCTGTGATGTCCGTCAAATCGGATCCTTTGCATGAACAGAGAACACCCTCTTATTAGGGGATACCATTCACTGTTCAAACACCGTCCCAGGATCAAACTCGCATAATTACCTTGACAAATGCAGCAATTAATTCTGCTAATATTTAGCTGGCAGGTTACAAGTAATGAAATAGGTTTGGCAAGATTGGCCCATACATTCATGATTACCCTGATACATAATTTCAAAAGGGGAAATAATTATGCTTCAAACCTTCGAATTTTAACTTCAAACACTTTTCCTTTTAATAAGATGCTTTGAAAGCATCTTGATTATCTCACACTAAATATATGAAGGATTAGAAACGTTTTTAATGTTAATTTAAATGGAAATCGATGTCATCACCGATTTAGTAGGATTTGAATCTAACCCATTATAAACGCCCTCTGTCTCTCTTACACTTGCCTGACATCTTATATCACAATCCAACTGAAACACAGTTGTGTATCTTCCAAATATTGTGTCGCGAAACACGCTCACTTCGCAATTCTTGTGCTCTTCTTTATTGTATGTTCTCTCATCTAGTTATATCTAAGTTTATAATACATGGTCTTTTCGGTTCCACGACAACTCAACACAGTGGCATTTAAATGCCCTTTAGAAAAGTCATTAAAAGCTACTTATGACCTAGCCTAACTAATTAACCTATTTTTTCATCAATTTTAATGATATTTCAAAGGAGATAATGAAGCATGTTGTTGAGTTGTTCAGTCACCGATATTCTCATCTAGTGTTGTAATATTGAAATAAAATGTTGTCTCATTTAGTAATGTCATATTGTATCAAACAGATGTTTCATCTAGTATCGTCATATGTATTACATGGCTGTCTTATCAAGCATTGTCATGTTGTGTTACATAAGACTGTTGTTTCATCTAGTATTGTTTGTATCTAAAGCGGTCTCCAACGAGCGGTCAGTTACCAATGTATGTAAAGTTTAACGCAACTACCCCTGTTTATTCACCCCCTTATAATTCCCATCTCGACGGACATAATCCGTGTATGGAGAGCGACTGGTGTTAATCACTCCACGGAAGGGTGGATGTGTACTTTACATTTGTAATTTGTACCGGTCAGCTTTCTAAATTGCGCTGATTAATAATGGGATGTTGACAATGTGGAGAGTGGAGGAAGAGGTTGTTTTAAAGAGGAGGGTCAGTACTCCGTCATAATTAAAGAATATTTATTATGTGGAATAGATAAACCATAGTAGGTGCATAAAGGGTAAAACGAACACAAAATAACTGAAAGATTATAGAAAACTTTCTCCATTTTCTGTGGTTCAAAATACTATTATTGTAGTACTATAACTTTGTACTCAGTATTTTAGAAAATAGCTCAGTAATACGGGGAACTTTTTTTAAACCACACACAGGAGGCTCTGAGAAAAATGATTTCCCTCAGGGCCTATGTCATTTCAATGAATGCTGTGTGGAGGGTCTTTTTAAGGAAAGGGAGGAGAGGAAGTTCTGGGGAGAGTGGGTTAGAATCTGGGGGTCAGTGTATCCAGGAGTGACGGTCATATGAATCTATCCCTCCAACAGCGATGCGAGGGGATGAGTCGGGAGAGTCCAATTGGAGAAGTCAAAAGGACTACCTCAACCAGTCTCTTTCGATCCGGCCTGCCAAACAGAAGATGGGCAGACGTATCCGCCACCAAGATTCGGACAAACCTTACCCCATAAACCCGGGCACCCTTGGTAAGTCACCAAACCTAGCGAACCATCTGGGGTGACCTATGACAGGGGTGTTATCCAAGTTATCCAATAAATGGTTCCCGGGGCGGCGATACTCATATCCGCTTCCCAAGTTAAAACCAGTACTTAATGGTGGATAAAGAACAAAAAAGTTTCTAAGTATTTAAAAAATATTTGAATGGCTCTGATTACATACGTCAGTCTTCTTATCTGGAATACTGGGTATTAGTAGTCTTGAAAAATGGCGGAAATCTGTTTTGCTGAAAATGGTCTACTACCTCTTCAAAGTTCACACCAGGAATCCAGAAAATTATAGAAAATATTGCCCTTTAAGTCCCTGACAATTTTACAAGAGCGCTCCTGTACAGATCTTCCCTTGGTCCGATATATAACAAAAAAAAATTATCTTGCTCGTGAACTTACCCCTGTTGTCGACATTAATTATATTGTTAAATTTGAAATTAAGTAACCAGATAAAATAATGAAATATTAATATTAAAATTAAATTAAGTATAAATATTAAAATTAAATTAAGTATTAATATTAAATTAAGTATTAATATTAAAATTAAATTAATTATAATAAAATAAAATTAATTATAATAAAATAAAATTATGTAACGAGAAATCATAATTGAGGAACGTTATTCTGTAAGAACTCTTGTGAAAAAAAAAGAAGTTTTTTTTAAAAGTAAATACCGCTCGAGAGTCCCAACTCCTGCGAATCCGCAGGTCGTGGATTCAAATCCCGGCGTAGATTTTATTTATTTGACTTTTGTTATTTAACAATTTATTCATTTAAAACAATATATTATGGTAAATTTGCCATGTAACAATTGCAAATCATGGATTCGATTTCTATTTTTCAAAGTGATCTCTCGGCTAGAAATCATAATCTCACACAATACAATATGGGAGGCGAGTATGGGTACCGCCGCCCCGCGAACTATTTATAATAATAACCAACGCTATTTCTATAGTTTACCCCAAGTTGATCACTCGTTTGGTGATTTAGCAGGGGTGCCCGGGTTCTTGGAGTGAGGTTTGTCTAGGTCTTGGTGGTGAATGCGTTTCCTCATCTACTGCGTGGTGGTCCGGATCGGGATCTAGACTTTTCCAGCCGGACTCTCTCGACCCTTCGCCTTGCATCGCAGTGGGAGTGGTGGATTCATAAGTCTCTCACTCCTGGACACATTGACACCCAGATTCCTATCCACCCTTCATACTTTTTCCTTCCCAAAACTTCCTCTCCTTCCTTTCCTTAAAAATCTTCCACACAGCATCCCCAAAGATGACATAGGCCCTGAGAGATTTGTTTTCCTCAGAGCCTCCTGTATGGAGCTATTTTAAAAAAATCTTACCCTTGTTAGTGAAAATAAGATAATTATCGGATGGCTTGAAACTTATTTTCGTTTCGAGGACGTTTGAATGTATGTATTCTGAATATTACGCTATTAAACCTACAAACTATACAAAGATATCATAAAATAAATTTACAAATTTCGATACAATGTATCTAACAGTGTTGCGCATTTACAATGGGTTTCCACCCTTCATAATAAAGTTAACAAATGAAAATTCCACCAGACTCAACCCTCGCATGACCGGGGGGCGTAATTAATATTTCAAACTGGCAACTGGCAGTAACAGTTCAACCCTTTGACGGCTACAATGATGTTTAACATCGTCTGCCCATTAAGGAGATCGTGTGAGAATTATTAATGACGACCCACGCTTCATTACTGTCATTTGTTCGCTTAGGGAAGAGGTGCTTCTGTAGCCGCCGGGTATTTAGTACAAGTATTGAGGGGGTTAATTTGTAACAATTAACCCAACTTGTGGAAGTCACAAAGTTGTGCAGGTAGTTGGCCTTGAAGGGTTAGAACATACTTCGGAGAGTTTTGTTTAAATTTTTGGTTACCTTATAAGGTTGATGGGGACATCTACCTCCTTAAAATTGTCAGGAATATGTTAATTTTTCAATTTCTTATACACTTAACTGCTAAGTTTCTATTTTTTTGGTCTGTCAAGCTAAAAAATCAACATTATTACTCCAATACCTGGCAGCGTTCTTTTTTTAAATAAAAATCAATATGGAGTCCAACCAACAACCATACGACTCAAGGTCGAATCCGTCAACAAATGAACCTCAAAATTTATATTTTACTAGTGAGTTCCCGGCATGCGTTGCTATGCCACTAATAAAGAAGTTGTTTCTCCCTGCGTGTCTTTTCCCCTTCGTTCTGTTCCCCTTCCGTCTCCCTTTCCACTCCCATGACCTCGTCTTATCACGCGTTCCCCCTCCACCTTTCCCGCCTTTGCACCGCCCTGCCGCAATCCCCTCCCCTCTCCTGCGTTCAACATATTCAGTCCCGGTACATTCAGATTTTCAAACAGCTCGCGAATTGCAATTTTTATAATATTTTTTTTTTTCGTGTGACAAACATTAATTTTTTTATATTATAAGAACAATCAATCAAATTTGGTACCTTACATAGGTACCTATTTAAAAGAATATAATTTTCAATTAGATTCAAAGTATTCGATTTTGATTAATACCATAAGTGAGTACTTCGATTAATTCATTTAAAAAGTTTATTCGAATTTTGATTGAACGATCGATGTTTGTTATATGTCATTTTCAGATTGTGACATTTTCGTAAGAGTTTTTGTAATGATTAAAAAAAAATCAGATGTATTGTCATGTGGTTGTAATAATCCAGAAACCTTCGCGAGGGTGGAAAAAAGGTATTTTGACAGTTCGATACATTTCATATGCTTTATACAGCAATGCATAGCGGACGTACATACATACAAACATTTTTAGATTTATATATATATATATATATATATATATATATATATATAGATATCAAGCCTTGGCTGCACGGTTTTTTCTGACAGGTGATTTATATAATATGTTAATATTCTTTTTAGCCCTTTTTAATAAAGTGTAATAATTTTTATTTCATTATTTTTTGTACAGGTATATACTTGCATGATTTTTCGTTTATGGGTTGTCGAGTCTTTTTTTCGTTACTTTTCTTGGTACTGCGCTAAAAAGGGTAATCCGTTTGACATGTGATTGCTGTATTTATTTTACTGGTATTCTCATGAAGAGTATTCAGATAAAAAAAAAACTCATTATCAACGGCTCGGCTGAAATCTTTTTTGGCCACTTTTATAAATTCTCTCTCTTTTAGATCTCTAGTCTTTACATAATCCAGGATTCACCCCTTCATTTATCTAAAAGTTTCACCCACACAAAATCCACAGAGATGTCATAAGAACTGAAAGAAATCCAGAGCCTCCAGTGAAGAATTTATGTTTTTCATAAACAAAAATGTGTAGGTACTTCAAAATGATCCTCTTAATTTTGAAATAACCTTCAATTGCTTTTCAGAGTTGCGCATTTGGCGTGTAACCCCAATACGACGAATGAATATAGAATTCCCATGGAGAATTCCAAGTGTCTATACCACCCCACCACTAATCCTGCTTTATGAGTTCTTCGCAGAAGATTTCCGCGTGATTAAACCACGAACGATGCCGAAGTACATCTTTAAAGACGACATTTCTTAAGATACGAGATGTCAAATGCCATTCATAATATTGAATTTTCAATTCGGGCTTCCCGTCACCCCTCGCCCATTTGCGGGTTATTTCATTTCGATTTCATAACGCGGCCATTTTGCAAATATTGAGTTTCAGTTTTAATTTTGAAGGATTATTTACAATAAATTCAAAAATGTTTCTTATTTAGAGTCCCCACTTTTGTGCTATCTGAAATATGTGACCGCGATCGTTAGAATAATAGGTTTAAGTAATAATATAAAATAATCAAAAGGTTTCAATACTAATTTAAAGGGAAACCTGTACCTAATTTGATAATTTCAAAATCCAGCACAGCTTGTTTATCGATATCTAAATTTCAAATTTATGTTTGCTAAAGACGTCTGAAATATGCGACTAAATCCACTAGAGCGTTTTTTGGCTAATTATGGCAAGTTTTCGAAACGTCTAAGTAATATTAGTAGGTACCTACCTACTACCTAGAGTAGCTTATAGAATCTAAAAAAGGGAAAAACGGTGATGGATTCATTGACTTTATATTGCAGTAAGCAGTTTATTTGTTTCCATATTAAAATTTTGAGGGATGATATTAATTAAATCAAAATGACCAGAACGAAAACCGAACACTCATCGCTTAAGTGGATAAGATAATTGATGGTAAGGTGTTCGTATAAAGTCTTGTTAGGTACAGTTACATCATTTAAGCAGATCCTTGCTAATATATAAAAATCAATGTATATCTGCTTGCTTGCATGTATTTATGTATGTTTGTTCCTTATGCGTTGCTAAATCATTCATCTGATTGCTATGAAACTTTGAGAATTTGAAATGCGCATGCTCGCGATGATTTCTATATAGTTAGCTCTGGCGTCATGAAATTATGCGTTGCTTTTATTAAATGAATACCTCACAAGAGTCCCAGCTGCTGCCGTCTGCAGCTAGTGGGTCTATTGCATTCTCAATTGGGGTATTTTGTGAGGCTGATGGTAGTAGGGAATGAAAGGAGATGGAGAAGAGGAAGGTAGGAAAATACCTGGCTATTCAGATCTAGTCACAAAATACGGTTAAAGCCATTTCAAGCTACGCTTCAATTCTGAATGGTGGTTTTACACCAGGGCTCTACTAAGAGTATATTCCACTCTGGAACGTGCTGTAAATATACTATATATTATTTTAAATATATTAAAATTTATTTGCCCTCGCCGGGATTCGATCCCACGACCTTCGGATTGCGAGTCAGAGCCTTTGCAAGAGAGTTGCTAAACCATTCATCGATTGCGATGAAAATTTGGGTATTTGAGTATAGTGGTGTACCGGATGGATCAAAAAGGAACTTTTTTTAATAATAATTTGGTTTTTGTTAGGAAGCTATGGCATGTAAGAAAAAAAATACAGAAAAAACGTTGTCCAATTGAATCGCGAATCTAGTATACTTTTTTTAAACTTTCGATACATTAGGTGAGCACAAAAATATTCAACCATGTTCTCTTTTCAAATCAGCAAAACCTCTTAGGAAATCGACATTTTAGATTTTCTCTGATTTTTTTAAACTTAATAAAAGTATACGTTATAAGTAAATTAAAGCAACCATGAATCAAAAACAGGCCTCAAAAACTTAACTAATAATAATTGTTTGCGTAGTGAATTCAACAAAACGTTACACTATTTTTCAATCGTAATTAAACCGCCCCATAGTTGTCAACCCTTTAACTTGAAACAAAGTGCCAACCCAAGTTAACCCTTTGCAATCACCATCCCCATCCTGGGATGAGTTAGGTAGGGGGGGGGGGGCACTGAGTGGGTGGTTTAGTTTCCTGGTGTCCTGGTTTGTTTCCGCCCCTTTGGTTCGTGTCTGCGTCTTTATTCAAATGAAAGCGATCTTAATTGGCTTTGTCTACGGCTGCCGGGTTTGTGGCAAAGGGTTAAACCAACCCTCAAAGCGCACCTATTCAAATGAAGAATGATATCGTTAATCGGTTAACTGTTTTATTTGATTTGTAACTAAAGCTAAACCCCTAAGATAATTTAGATCTTTATTTAAAAAAATATAATGTATAGATATATATATTTTTAAAAATCAAATATAAATTTTTTAAAAAAAACAACCCGTGGTCGATAATCGAACCCCGATCAATTGATTGGAAGGCATTACATCACAAAATATTCTAAGAACGGTGGCATAAATTCATTGTATGTACTGAAGATAATGCGAATTATTTATTTTTGAATTTTAGAAGAATATGTACATCACAACCGAAATTCTATCTTTTGATTTTAATTATATATTATTTTTTAGTACGTAATGTGCATAAATTACCAATTTTCTCGGATTCTTATTGTAATTTTTCGTTTTTAAGTAAAAGCACACCGAAAAGACTATTGATTTTGTGAAAACTTTTTGTTTTAAAAGAAAGACGAACATTCCCGGATTAAGAATAACACAAAAATATTTGAAAATCTCCTACTACCTGCACAGTAAGCCGAAAATGTTGCTTGAGTCGTGCTGGAGGACTTAGCCAGCCGAGGCATCGAACACAGGCCGCCTGAGTGGGACCCAAACTCAGTCACTGACCGGTGGTACCGACAGGACTTTTACTACGAGAAATCCTTTTCACACTAGGTACCTACCTATATATCTGAAACTATTCTAACTTAGCAATAATGTTTAAAAATCAAAATACGTTAGATGGAATCGCTTTATTTATGGAAATTTACAAATAAATAATGCATAGGTATCCAGTGCTAATGAATCAAAAATATTTTTATATAATCTTATAGATATTATAAAGGCGAAAGTTTGTATGGATGTGACTTACTCTTTCACGCAATAAATATCGAATGGAATTTAAAAATTCTTTCACTAATCGAAAGCTACATTATTTGCTAGTAACATAGGCTATATATATTGGTAAGCTCGGGCGTTATGAATAAGCTGTGGCGTCATGAAATTATTTATTATACGTTAATTGGCAAAGCGGGTTGCTAAGTAAATGTTTGACGTGGGCTGTCATATTGTTATTTGTTTAGGTTACTATGCTGATTTATTTGATACCAAAAATTCAAATATGAGTATTCCAATATGAATATTTAGTGTAGAAAAATAAAATAGGTACCAATCTACATTTTGACCTAAGCCAACAGCTATACTAATATTATTAATGCGAAACGGGCGAATTTGATTGTTGATTGATTAAGGGAAGGGGTGGGGGGGGGGGTAGTGCAGGGGGAGCGAGGGGGGGATGGAGTGGTGGGGGAGGGAGATTTTGGGGGAGGGGGGGGCATATATGCCGAGCGAAGCGAGGGGCAAAAGCTAGTAAATAATAAATGTATGACGTGGTAACTTTTTCCTCCTTTTATATTATATTCTCGACTTTTTAGTATAATATCTCAAACAGGTAATGTATTATCTAACTCACATAATAATTTTAAATCTCTTCTTTGTACATGAATCTCCTGAACTCCTTAGGCTGATTAACTTTCATGTGCCTAGTAGAACGTTTCGTCAGAATGTACCTTACCATTGTAACAATTTAGGTACCAATGCATAAATAAACTCGGTAGATTATGAATCGACTGCACGGTGCAGGGAATAAATATTACATGAACACCAACAGTACTGAATGTCTATAAACCTATAAAAAAAATTGTTATTAAGACTGTATGTCTATCTAGATAAATTTGAAATGTTTATAAATTTTCAATATGTGTCGAAATGTAAATGAATGTGTATCCTACATTTTACTCTGTTGTTTTAAGTTAAAAAAATTATACCAACTTGATACTTATTTTAATTGTTATCTCTTAATTCTTAGATTATACCAAATGTATTTTTTATATGTAAGAGCCCTAATTGGGCGTGTACAAATAAATAACTACTTTTTCTTATCAAAAGCTTGGTCATCCGTTATTGAATTGTTTGAATGTTTTAATGTAACCTATATTTGCACGAGTTTCCCCAATACGTTATTCAGTACTCGATAGTACATTCCGCTAGCGACAAATAGATTATTTTTAACATACTTACGGACTAAATTTTGTAAATTCGCCCCGCAATAGCTCATAGATATTTGTATATTTTACTTACGTGAGTATCCCGTTTCATGTAGCTGTCTACAGTTATCCTCAGATATAAGTTTGTACCAGTTCAAGGGTTATGTATGTTTGTGTATACACTAAAATCTATACGACTTATTATAAGCGCGATGGTATATCTGGCATGTGAAGATCAATAAATTTATAAGGACATGATTAATGAAAATATTTTACGTCCATCTAAATGTGTCCACGAAACTTCCTCCGACATTTTCATTACGGTCAAACGAGGGGCGTCATTTTTCAATTCGGCAACCTTCGGCATCCATCGGAATGTATCGGGATTTCGAGATTTCGCAAAGGGATGGTAGGGGGTGCGCCATTATTTGCCTATCTCCAAATATTCAAAGGCGTCTGATTGAAAAAAAGACAAGGGAGAGGAGAAAGGGGATATAGTGGGGAGGGTGGAAGGGGTGGCAAGGGGAGAGAAGGGTGGAATCATAAGAAAAATACCCCCCTCCCACTCATGCATGCGCCTGTTCGAGAGGCGTGTGTGAATTGGGGATGTTAAGGATTTCAACTGAAAAGGGAACTAACTTTTAGATTAAAATAGTTTTAATTGATATTGGGTTAGGTATCTTAATGGTACAATGATGTGCTTCATAGAATATTTGGAATTTACCAAAAGGACATGAATAATGAAGGGTTGTAATCAGTAGCGGTTTTCTCTGCGCTGCGTTCGTGCAGTGAACTCCCGTAACCGCTGGAGCCCTTTTTGCCATAATATGGCACTATTTAAAATACCTCGGATTGCTTTGCTGCCAATTTTGGACAATTTTTTCTTATTTGTAAGTAATTAAGTAGAAGTTTACAATTTTATAATATTTTTTTTATAAATCCTACAAATACTTATGTTATAATCGACAAAAGATAGATGAAATCATTGGCTATATTATAGAACCATGTATAATCAGTTTGTATGTCTCCATATTAATATTCATAGTATGATTTTCTTTAATATGGACGGAAAACATTCAATATGATCATAAAAAAAATCTCGAGCAATCGGAGTAAAAAGTTTTAAATTGCGTTATCTGGAGCGATAAAAAAAGATAACGAAATAATTTTAATGTGTATTACAATTTTACTACACTACAACGTCCTCCTCAAATATCATGCTAAAATACTCGTCCATTTGATACTGCTCGAAATCAATCCCGTAATGTGCGTTATGAATTCAGCGACTCTGATTTCCTGTTAAAAGAAATTGTTTTTAAAATATTTTTTAACTATGGTTATTTTTTTTTAACATACCTACTTCTATATTTTAATTTATTTGTGTTCTCTCGACTGCCATACTAGGCTTGTACCCATATCATGATAGTCATGTTATAAAAAAAACTAAAACTAAAAATGAAAAATTACAGAAAAGGTCAGAAAATAATCCAAACCTATTTTAATTTTAGCGCACTTTCAACGGTGCGCTATTCAATTTCCGTGTTAAAAAATCGATAAAAATTAGTGTAAAATATTGCTTCAGAGGTAAGCCACAAAACCCTTTTCAAAAAATTGGAAAACTTGGTAAACTAACGAAAAGTTATATGAGTATCACAAACCAACAATTCAAAATTAATCGCCACACTGGCAAGCCACTGCCGCAAGCAACGTACGGAGTTTCACAAGGAAGCATACTCGGCCCATTCTATTCACTATTTACGTAAATGAACTCTAATTATGAAGTTGTTATTAAATTAAGTTGATTACTGAAGTTGTTACTTTTTACATTTAAAAAAAGATCAGTTAGCAGCGTGAATTGTGGTTTTCTAACCTAAAACTATTTTTTCTGACCTGCGACGTTATATTTATTAGCCACAGACGTTTTAGTAAATCATGTTAAAATTTCATTTACTTTGTAAAAAAAAATGAGATTAGTTTCATATACTATGTACCCACATATAACGTCACAAATCTTCAATCTTAATAAATATTAGTATGTGGTTATTATGACATACAGTTTGTCAAATAGAAGTAGAAAATATATGAGGGCGCCACGTTGCCCAAATGGCAATACTAAAAATTTAATCATGGTGTTAATCTAAAGCTGTGTAACCTACATTTTTATTAAAAATTAAAAAGCCATAGAAGTGAAAAAAAAAAATTTCATTGCAATACAGATTCCTACTGATCTCAAAATTAGAAATGCATATAGGTATATTATTATTAACATAATGAAGAATAACGATATTGTTATAAAATATAAAGCACACTTTAGAAATTCCTCACATTTTTTTTATAATAGCTTAAGTACCTAGCGTTACCCGGGTTTTAGATAATGCCTCTAATTTTAGATCTGAATATATTTAACTCATTCAGATCTAACAGTAGTGTTAACTAAACTCACCATTAATGATTCTTCCTTTCCACCTACTGTTAAATTCAAATCTACGTTAAATTAAATGAAAGCCAATCACTTTGGAAAACACAATTTAATCAAATTTATGCCATTTAGTAGGTACCTTCACAATAGCGCTTCTTCGGTTTAATTTTTTTTTTCAACTTTTATATGTGTATACAGTGTTTTGCATTTTCAGTGTTATTGCACTTTTAAAGGATATTTGACAGATAAATTGGTGTTGCCAGCCTAAAAATTTCTTAGTTCCCTTAGTTTCTTAGTTATTTTCTACTCTTATTTGACAGACTATACGAGAACACACGAAAAAAACCCAACAATGCAAAAATTACGATTTTTTTCGCTTACACGTAATATTACGAATGTGCAAATTTAATGAGAATTGCGATTCGTTTTCCGTGATGTGCATGCATGTCATAGTAGCACTGGCTTTTATTTAGACGAAAGAACTGTTATATTATGCTAAAAAGTAGTAAGTTATAATAAAAAATAACTAAATACATGAGGGAGAAGATTAGTCCGTCCGTAATTTAAAATTGGCTTTTGAATTAGATACTACGGACTCTGCCTTAGCCCAAAAAATACATAAAATTTGTTGGTTATAAGTAGTGTCCGCTAGTATTAGATATAGGTATGAAGTTTTTTTCTTTCCATGTACATTTGTTACTTAAACTTTATTTTTTCTGCCATCGATTTCGACACTCATTAGCAAACTTAAAACGGAAGTGAATGACACGGATATCGCGAAACCGGTAGAAGAAAAAATAAAATTTAAGTAACAACTGAACATGGAAAGTAAAACTGTTCAAAACAAAATTTCTATAAATGATTACCTACATAGTTTTTATACCCGAGAAATACAAAAAAAAGGTATGAAGAATAAATTAATTGAATTATTATGGTTAAACTTTTATTCAAAAATATTTTAGTTTAGTGAAAGAAATTTTTGCTTTTGGGAATATATATCACCTTTTTAAGAATTTCGGTCGAACGTTCTAGAAATACGTAACAAAATTAAAGTGAATATTGTACAGTTCACGTAGCAGGTAATAATAATCTGAATATTGTACGGTAGAGCACCCCTTCTAATACGTTGCCTATACGGAGCAATTCCAATTTCGATTTAAAAGTGGATTCAACAGTCTAGCGTTTAGAATGTGCCATTATGTCGGCGAGGGGAGGGATTTTGCACGCGGCGATAGGCAAAGGTAACGTCCCCATCGTCTGAACGGTTTTTGAGCATGTGATAACCCGCTTCTTTATGACGTCATCATTGGTCTCGAAACGGCGACGAAACTAGTGGAGGACGTTTACTGATCAACGTTTTATTTTTTTAATAATGTAGATATATTAATTTCATTGGAAAACCTTGAAAGCAAAGGTTTTAAAGTCGTTTTTTTTTAATTTTATTAGAATTTCTGTTTTATTCATCTCGACGTGAATATTAATCTGATTGCCTCTCTTATTGGAGGTCGGCTATCATCATGGCGATATTAACTTTTATTTTGAAGCTTTGAGGCCCAGTGTTTTCCTCCTTTTTTTCGTTCGACATCCATACCAACTTATTATTAAAGGTATCTTTGAAGTCTACTGTATTTTAGGTTTGAAATCAAAAATAATCCTTAAAAAATTATAATTATTATTTTGTGAGGCCAACTGCCGGTGGATCAACTGCCGGGTCACCATTAAATAAGAATGGTGATAAATAATAGCAAAAATATTTTAAAAATATATTTTTATTTTAGTGAGTAAAACCTAAAATTTTTATTATTTAATTAAATGAAGACAAAAATTATAATTAATTATAAAATATTCTCACTAAATCAAACTCAATCTAAAATCTGAAAACAGAAAAGTCCGAAAAAGATACGGTCCCACCTAGGCCTCGCGAATCCCATTGATAGATCTTGCGCTATATGGCCGAGCGCTCCGCACTCTTCGCGCTCTATCTTAAAAACGGTTAAGCGTATAAAAAATAATTTAAAGCAAAAATTTGTAGAGAATTTTATACTCTACAACTTTTGTAATGAATGCAAATAGTTAGAGGCAAAAAAGCGATATATTTCCAAAAAACTAATATTTGCGACCTTTGACTTTGAATATCTAAAGACGCTCAAACGTGACCTTATGAAATTTTTGAGACAAAATTTAAAATACTGACACAAATATTTAGGAAAATTTCAGCTTATTCTATTTTATTCCGAATTTGACCCCTTTTTTTAGCGTGACTATCTACACTAGTAGTCATAGTTTGGGGTTGAATCTTGCAATTATACATAAATAAAGCAGCCATCAAAAATACGCGTTAAGAAAAAGATAATGTTGGTAGTTCTTAGCTATAGCTCGTATGATAGAGTTAAATATAACATAATCGGAAAGAGACATTACATTTACCGTATCTTTTTATGATTTTTCTGTTATCAGATTTTTTATTGAGTTTCGCTAATATTGTTTCATTTAATTAAATAAAAACATTACTAATTATTATTTTTAATTGATAAACTAACGTTTAAACAAGATTTTCCGAGAAAAGATACTGGCCGCCCGTTGGCGGCCAGTATCTTTTCTCGGAAGATTTTTTCAATGTAGATGAGTGTTTCAGGCTGATAATTATTGATTATAATATTTGTTAAAAACATTATTGTTAAAATCACAATTGTGAACATTATTTAACATTTTGCAATAATAAAACGAAATATTATTTCAAAAACATTCATCACATTTCATCCAATTACAAATAGTTCAAATAATTACATTTCGCAGGTAATTCATCCCATCCTCACTGTGGGTAGTGAGAAGGTATAGGTAGGTACTAGACCCTAGAGCAGCTAGCTGCTAGCTGCCAGCCGGGATAGGTCGGATTATTATTCATAACCTGTAATGTATTACTTGCAAATGAACGCTTGCCAAAATGATTTAAATGCTAATTTGATAATTACAAAATGGCGAACAATACTCGGCTCTGTGGAGATACCTATCACACAATGGTAATAAATGGAATTTGTGCTAACGCAAGTAATAAAAAGGGTTGGCACAAATTACCTTTGAAAATAAATAAACATTTACCATTAAGCGACATTCTGTCTTACCGCCGCCCCGGGAACCATTATTGGATAACCAACACCTCTGCCAAGTGGTTAGCTACGTTTGGGACTTAGCAGGGGTTCCCAGGTTCATGGGGTAAGGTTTGTCCGGGTCTTGGCGGCAGTTGCGTCTGCCCACTTGCTGCGAGGCGGGCCGGATCAAGAGAGACTGGTTTAGGAAGCCTTTTGACTTCTTCAGCCGGAATCTCACAACCCATCGCCTTCCTATCGCAATTGGAGGGATGGATTCATACTTCTGTTACTCCTGAAAACTGACTCCCATTTCTACCCACTCATCATACCCTTTTCCTACCCAGAACTTCCTCTCCTTCGTTTCCCTAAAAATACCCTCTGCACAGTATCCTCTAAGATGATAATAGGACACTATGTTAAGCTCACTAAGTTCAAAATATATAAATTTTTAAAATGAAAGGTACCTACTCTGCATCAAAATGACGCAGTTGCTTGTTGTGGTATTCTATTGATTTCTGTTATGAACAGATGATCGGGAGTTTCAGTGAAACTCGGTTCATTGGTCATGTTTATTATCTTCTTATTTAGAATGAATATTTAACTGGACTTAACGTCCGTTCTAATGGATGCTCTGTGTTTTTATGAGGCAGGGTAACTGATCAATGAACGTGCTAAGCGGTCGAGCGGACATCATCGGCCATTTCCGTAAGCGTTCGGGTGTTGTTTCTCTCATATGGTACAATTTTACTGACCTCTGTTGAGACACCTCAAAACCACATATATCTACCTATATTAACTACATCTGTTGAGACATTGAAATTACGTACATATTCATGTACTCTACACATATTAAAAATATAAAAAGGTACAAAAGAAGTAACTCGCCGAACTAACATACTTCATTAAAGAAAAAATAAGTTAATAGTTAACTCTGAAATAATGTAAAAAAATAATAGAGTACTGAAAATAAAACACAAATTTCAATATTTGAATAATATAAATATATGAAAACTGATACACTGTGTTAAAAAAATTATGTTTACCTACTCTTCGATATTCTTTCGTTTGTTTTAATTACATAATTGCGAACGTCTCACCCCCTCACAAAATGTAACTAAAAATGAACTAATTAAGTAAACACCTTTATAATGTCACACATTAATTTACTATTATTATCTGTGGAAAGTTTATAATTGGCATAATTAACCAATTTATAATTGTATTATTGTGTAATTTATGATTTGCTGTCAACTTTCCCAAATATAAATAAATAAAAAATAAAAAAGCCTATTATGATGTTGAAAAAGTGTCAGTTTTAGAAGATATTATTTCGATTAAAAAAAACGCTTTATTTAATTTTATTTTCCAGATTCTCTATGGAATACACCCCTGACCATCATCCATATGGACCTATCCACCAGGGACGTAGCCTGGCTGATGCTGTAACACGACTCCCCATTTGCATACAAAGTGATTAACACCAGGGTAGTATTTGCGGTAGATTTGCGATACGAATGTGATTATTTCTGTCAGCGATGATGCTATCTGTGTAATGAATAATCATTTCATATTCACAATATCATCAAATGTGTAACGTGGTATTTTGTGTTCATGTAAAATGTTAAAGGGTTCAGAGTTGCCAGGACTTGATTGGATTTTGTAATTTAAATAAGATGTATTCAATGTGTTCATTATTTGAACCTAGAATTTAACAGAGGTATTAGCAAGGTGATTGTCAAAAGAATTCACTTCTACTGTTTCTAAGAATAATTCAAGTGTTTCATAGATAGCGCGCGTATAATTATTTTAAAAAAAATGCTTTTTTACAAGTAATGCCTTAAAATATTAAGAATAATTCATGGTTTGCATACATACACAATATGTAGTGTCGTCAAAAAAACTCAAATATTTCAAGAAAAGCTAACAAATACAATATTGGATTGAATCATCCATGACCAATAAAGGAAATCTAGCAAACTATAATTTATTCAAAACAGAGCTATGTGAAAATAACTAAGGAAAGATAAAATATTTAAAAAATTCAAATGAGAGAAAAGCTAAATTGGATTTAAAAAAGAGATTGCAATATATTATAATGTGTTAATTTTTATACCTAACTAAAGTTATGAATAACTAAAATACTTAGGGATGAAATTATTTTAATGAAAATTTACACAATTATGAAATCAGACATGTACCTGGTTATAGGTTTACATTGCCGCATACGAAAAAAACGGTTCCATTCCAACTCATAATGAAACCAACTCAAAACCACCTCAGAAAGGTCATTAAATGAAAAAATAATTTTAAAATAGCCGGTAACCCTAACCTAACTTAACCTACTTAACCATTTTTTAGCATACATACATACATACATACATCTTCTTCCCCTTGTCCTATTCGGGTCGGGGACCCATTGCATCGACAAGGCTCCTCCATACGTCCCTGTCTTGTGCTGATTGTTCGGCCTCTGTCCATGGTAGACCCATCCTCTCCTCACACAGTTTCTGGAGTTGCCTCGCCCAACTGTGTCTGTGGCGGCCCACTGGACGTCTTCTCTCTGGAATCGCACTCAGTATTTTCCTCGGATTTCGGTCATCAGACATTCTTAGTACATGCCCAAGCCACCTCAATTGTGATTTTTCTATGAAGAGTAGCAGTGGTTCAATGTTTAGATCATCTCGGATCGTCGAGTTTCTTATATGATCCCATTTCGTAACTCCTGCCACTCCTCTCAAGTATCTCATTTCGGCAGCTTGGACTCTGGAACGTGTTCGTTCATTTAGCATCCATGTCTGGTGGCCGTAAGTGAGCGTTGGGCGGTATACCGTTTTAAACACTGCCATCTTTGTCTTGGTGCTAAGCTCGGCTTTTCTTATTACTGAGCTGTAGAGAGGACGCAATACACTGCTTGCCGCAATTCTTCTATCAATTTCTCCGTCTTGCCGACCATCGCTGGAGAACTCGACCCCAAGGTATTTGAACCTGTCCACCTGTTTCAACTGAGTCCGATTAGCGAGTATGTTGCACTGAGTTTGGTCCCTTCCTATAACCATCACCTCCGTTTTTGAGGTACTCATCTTCATTCCCGCCGCCGTGCACTCTTCGTTGAAACGGTTAATCCACTCTTGTAGTCCCTCCTGTGATGTCGTTAATCTCGCGATGTCGTCAGCAAACAGTAGGGAGCTGATTTTTTATCATCACTCTTAATGACCTTTTTGAGGTGGTTCTGAGTTGGTTTCATTCTGAGTTGGTTGGTCACCGAGAAAAACGTAGGAACTTAGAGGAATGGCATTTTATTCATAAAAACGTATTTCCCAATCTCCTCCCTAGACTTTGAAACTACTGCAAATATTTTTTAATTGATATCGACCGTGTAGATATACCGTGACGGTAGGTTTTGCTTTTTTGATAAGTTACTTCTTACAGGGTTTAGGACCCTCCAAAAATCGTTAAAATTGTCTGGTTTGAACACCATCAACAGACGTTCAGTATACAAACCAGAAAATGTATTTTTTTTTAAAGCAAAACAGTCAGATGTAGTCTAACATAGTTAGTAAAAAAAACCTAAAAATCGGTCCAGTTTTGGAGAAGAAAAGTGGGGAATAAAAACAACCTCTATTTTGTTGATTTTATTTAGGTATTACCAGCCCGAGGCGCAGTTGTCCCCTTCGGTCAGTATTCGGGGGAGTATGAGAAACATTGAAAACAACAGTTTGGTAAAATACATATTGTTCAAATTTCTCGGTGCCGGGTTTCCTCTTAAGAGCGTATAACTAGAGAAAACCAGAATATGTCATTTTTTAATCAGTGTTTAGACGTATTATCTCTTTTCCACAAAAATTAAAAATTGGTTTCGAAAGATTGCTCTTTTATCTAGTAAGTAAACGTATGTTTTAAATTTTCAGAAAAAATGTTAATTTTTTAATATTATAAGGTTATACTATGGTATATAGGTCGTTGGCGGAATTGTTAAATTTTCAAAAAAGATTTTGTATTATACAACACCCATTTCAAATCATATAATCACGCAGTAAAATAAATCAATACATTATCTGGTAAATGTATGTTTCAGAATTTTAATTTTAGTTTAAATAAGATCATAAAAAAAATATATACGTACATGTGTTTCTTGACGAAAATTGGTCCCTTTATGTATTTATTTGCGCACTTACAAACTAATATATTTCAGTTTTTTTTTACATTCTTATTTTGCTTAGACATTATTGAAAAATGATAAATACTTATGATCAAAAAATAATTACAAAAAGTACATACTTTCAATAGTTTTATCGTTACGCCTTTCAGCATTTTTGGATGCAGGTATAAATTAAAGCAAATTTTTAATGAAATAAAATCGATATTGAGTTATACTTTTAAAAAGCTGGTACGGAGAATAATTAATCTTTCTCATTGGAACCGCCCTATACGATCGTAAGAACATTTTTCGATGAAATGTGGATTTTCGGCTGTTGGCTGGTTAAACGCCCTTAAAATGCATAAGGAAATGCCCGAAAGTCTTAAGAATGACAGTATTTAAAAAAAGTTGTTATGCTTACCGTTAAAATATTATGCTATAAGCAATTAAATACAACCACGCGCATAATAGTTTACACATACATATAAAATGTAATTACTAACTCAATAAATCTCGTGGACAATTTTTATATTAGGAAATCACGCCTGTAAAAAGGACCTCTATTTAACTCATTTATAGTAATTTTACTGAAAGTCGTGTAACGTTAGATACATATGATAGAACGTCATTCAACTCAGACTTGGCACGAATATCTTGCTTCGTTTGTATTCATACATCGTGCAATGCTCTTTATTCAGTTATTGACACGACACTACTTAAATAATTGTTAACTTGATCGTGCCATGTCTTCTTGGGCGTCCTTAGCTTATTGATATCTTCTACTCACACACCTGTCTATCATTTCTCCATATCCTTTTCTTTATATTGTGCATAACAGATTTTATATTACTGAGCTTAAATTGGATAATTCATTCATTTAATGAATTCATTTTGGGAGACGGGCCTAGATACCGCCGCCTTAGAAACCATTCATTGGATAGCCAACACTTCTGCCATTAGTCACCCCAAGTGTTTCGCTACGTTTAGTGACAAAGGAGGCATTCCCGGCTTCATGGAGTGAGATTTGTCCAGGTCTTGGTAACGGATGCATATGCCCATCAACCGAGAGAGGCCAGTAGAGGGAAACCCTTTGACATTTCCAGTCGAAATGAATCGACTCAACGCCCTGCACCGCAGTGAAAGGATAGATTCATATGTCACCTGGACAAACTGAACCCCAGATTCCTATCTACCCCTAGTACCTTTTCCCTTTGCAGAACTTTTTCTTACTCCTTTACTTAAAAGGACCCTACACACAGCATCCCCAAAGATAATAGTCCTTTACGGAAAGTAGTAATTAATCATTTTAAACATCATAAAAAGAAAAATAGGGAATAGGTAAATTAAATCATGTAAACAATGTGGCGTAACCCGAGTTTTATAATGGTGTTGAACGCCAAAACAGCTATAACAGTAATGAAAGCTAAAATACTTGCGTAACTTAATAATACGGCCGGAGTGGAATAGCGGTAAGGCTTATGACTCGCAATCCGAAGTTCGTGGGATCGAATCCCGGCGTGGGCAAATAAATTTTATTTGATTATTTTTTTTTATTTCACAATTAATTCATATAAAATAATATATAGTATATTTGCGGCACATTCCAGAGTGGAAGATATTCTCAGTATCCCCTGGTGTGAGACCACCATTCAGAACTGAAACGTTGCTTGAAATAGCTTTAGCCGTGTTTGGTGACCAGATCTGAATAGCCGGGTACCTCCCCACCTTCCTCTTCCCCATCTTCTTCCCATCCCCACTACCTTCAGCCTCACAACATACCCCAATTGAGGATGCCATAGTCTCATTGTGTCCAGACGGGAGCAGTTGGGACTCTTGTGCGATATTCATGTAAAAAATGTTTTCACGTTAATGATTTATTTTATATTTTAAAAATTGATTTTATTTTACATTACAATTGAATTTTGAATTATTTTACATATACGAATTAAACACAATAATTAAATCGAAAAAGTCTCGTTTATTATATTATTTCATAAACCAAAAAAAATCCTTCATCGTCAATGGGATTGGTATCAAAACTTCACTTGCTGATAGCCTCACTTTATTTTTCCTTTCTTTAAAGAATTTTTCCAAACGCTGGAAAAATTGAACCTAACGTTTTGATGCTACTGATGAGTAAGTCGATTTATTTGTACGTTTTTATAATTAAAACAAGGTCTCGGCAATCTAAAATGTAAGCATTGAAGTCAGCTAACCCTTCGTGGTTTTTAATCTCTTTATTCTGTAACAGTTCAACCTGTCTGACAACTCGTTAAATTGGTTCATTGGAGAACGTGCCTGGTAATTACTCGTTAGAGATTCGTCAGTGCCGCAGACTGAGGAGTAATATATGGATCAGGATTCTGCCTCGCTCCCTCAGGAGTCACTTGACCCCCTCTCATCCTATAACACCTCCCCCTAGCGCACCCCCCACGGGCAGATTTATCATCTTCTGTCTGGTTATAACTGGCCAATAATGGGCGGAACTAAAATATTTGTTTTTATCATAATTTTATAGAGCATATTGAGTTACGTTCGAGAACCGCACTGTTTTTTATTTGAATTAATAATTACTTGCTTAAGTCCCGGCGATGCCCGGGCTTTACACAGAGTTTTCGAAATAAAATGTAGACAGTGACTCTTGTTTTGAAGGTCACATGTGCAAAATTTTATTAACCTCGGCATAAAACTGTAAATTTGCATACAATTCAAATCAACAACGCCCGCTTGCCTTGTCCACCACACACAGACATTCTTCATTATATATTATATATTTCAGCCAATTTTCACAAAACCTTGACAAATTATATACTAAAACCTTCCTCGTAAATCCCCATATTGGCGAAAACCGCATGAAAATCCGTTCAGTAGTTTTGAGTTTATCGCAAACAGACAGACAGACAGACGCGGCTGAGTACTTTAATTTATAATATGTAGAAAAGAGCCAACCAGGTTTCTCTCAGCTCAAGCTTTGTCAGGGCTTATATTATCTAAAGATAATTGAATACAGACACACACACACAGACAATCACACGCACATATACATATAAATATAAGAAAATAAAACAATGAGTGAGAGAGATACAAAAAAATACAAGTTTGCAGTTCACACGCGGCAGAAGTGAAACCTTTAGAAAACTAAAGTAGGCAAAAATGAGGAGGCTACGAAGCACCGCACAAAGAGGAGACCGATTATTGTATCTCAATCTCTTGCGGGCTACATTCTATAAATGTACCTATGTGTTCGTCTCTTTTTAGACTCGCTTTTTGGTTCTATCAAGTTAAAAATCACAACGGTGCTAAAAAAGTTTCGACTTCAATAGAAAAAAAGACACCTTATTGGTGACAGATAGAGATTCTAATAAAAAAGAGGGCAGACGAATTATTATAGGATGAGCATGTTGGGTTTTTTAACGGAATAAAATAAATATGGAACTATCAGTTACATAAATTTACTTGAAAATTAATCATGATTGAATTATTATTAACGTTTTCTTTCTTTTTACTTTGGCCGTTAATAATAATAATCATTCATTTTGTGATATATGATAAAATATGGCTGATAGTTGTCTTAAAATTAGTTTAGAATAAATTAAATTCGAGTTATAATATTTTCATCTCATTTTTTGCAAACTTCCTATTATATTCAAGGAATGTAAGCAAATAACATATTCGTAAAAAGCATTAACTTTGTGGCTCCCCATAATTTACAATAAAAACACATATAAATTTGTTGTAGACCACTTTTATTTTTTACACACTCCACCGGTTTCGGAAGCATCCTTCCTTCGTCAGGAGAATGTTATAATATTCTCCTAACGAAGGAAGGATGTTTCTGAAACCGGTAGAGTGTTTATAAAATAAAAGTGGTCTACAAATAATTTATATGTGTTTTTATTGTAAGCAAAATAATAAAAGTCAAGGTACAGTGTATAGTACCGAAAATCTATGTTTTATTTAATAATCTCCTAAACTCGAAGATTAACTTTAAATAAACGTTCATGCTACACCTCTGCCCTTTACCCACTTAATAATATGCAACTGCGTTTCTCTCCCAGTTCAGACAGAGATATTATGATGATCCCTAACAACTTGGTACCACTTCCCACAGAGTATGAACCTGCCAACATGTACACTGTATCAACAGCACTAACTACTAAATTACCAGCAGCAGTACGTACTGTCGGGCTGTTACTGTGGCAAGTAGCTACTCAGCCACATACTGGAGGCAAATTCAAATTTATAATAGACCAGTGTGATTACTCAAAGAAGCGACTAATTCGACTCCTGCTGTTCTCAAATTATTCATTCAGAGGGAGGTAGGAACAGTCGCTTTCGGTCTGAAATACAAATGAGTAATAACTCTGGGAGACCAAAGGAACACTGGTCGGATGAATTAAACTAATTGCTTTGATAAATTTGATTACTTAACTAACTTAATTTATTCGCTACAGGCATTAAACACAAACACAGCAAATGACGTTAAGTAGAAAAAAGTATTATTGTGATATAGTGACTGTGAATTTTTTTTTTGTAATTTTTAAAATTTAATTTTCTGAAAGATGCATTTGTTAAGAATGCTCTTACCAATTAAAAAAAAGAAATTCAAAAAATTTACGGAAATACAGCATTTTATGTGAAACCATTTGAAACAGTTTTTATGTTGAATTGTCCTTCAGAAAAACTTTCAACGTGTTTTTCCTGAAACCAATTTTTTCAACCTGGTTGACAACATATTAAAAAAACTATAATTCACATTTGCATCATGCACCAAGTCTTAAACCGTTTGAAATTAGGGATTTTGTTTGGGATTTTTTAATAAAGGGTCTCCTTTTATTTTTTTTTTATGAACGATGAAATTTTTCGAAAAAAAAAAAGCCGAAAAAAAAACATATCGAGGACGGTTCCATGCTAACTCCGAATGAAACCAACTCAGAACCACCTCAGAAAGGTCATTAAAAGCTAACCTAAAAAGGTAACCCTAACCTAACTTAACCTATTTAACTTTTTTTAAATATTTTTCATCATCACTCTTAATGATATTTCTGTGGTGGTTCTGAGTTGGTTTCATTCTGAGTTGGCCGGTCACCATTGAGGACATTCTCAAATTGAATCGAGAGTTGTAATTTAAACGGAATTGTTAAACGTCGTTGCACCCAGTACCTTTAGCGGGCATTTGCGGGTAAGAGGGGACTATGGTCTAAATTTTTACGTTCTAAACTTTTTTTTTTTAATTCTAACACACTGCATAAATTTATACATTCCAGTCTCCTGATTTGCCTGTACTTGTGTTCATACCTGTAAGGATTGTAATAATGGACACACATTGAAAAAAAAATGGTAGAATGTTATAAATTGAGTAAGTAATACAAATATAACTCGAGCCATTCGGTTCCTTCGCTGGCAAAAGTAGAAAAACTATAATAGTTTTAGTTCTTCTACTGACCGCTAGGTGGCTGATTCTTACTTTTTCGCTTCGAATAAAATGCATTTTATTCGTATGTGGAAAATAATTAACGAAGTTATTAATTATTTTGATTTATTTTTTAATAAATATTCTTGACTATTTTCTGAAATATTTACACCCACAAATTTTTTTAATGCATCAATTTTTCTCTTTTGCTTAGGAGACTGGAAAATCAGAACTTTTTGTTGTATATGGGTAGGCACATACCATACCCACATCTATTTTTTTTAAATCTAATAAAAGTTATTTTTATTGAATTTAAAAAAAAATTATTACGTGTAATGTAAGTTTTAAGAATTGAAAGCTTTTATTATTGTGACGGCTATTTCGGCTTACATATTGACAAAATAATTGGACCATGGATTCTCCTTTTTGTGGGGTACCTACTATGAAATCTATTTTCCCACTAATTGTTTAATGATGACGTTTTTGCTATTGACTTATTTAAATTTTTTATATTGGTTGGGTCTTGTAAACATACTGAGAAGGGGCGAATAAAAAAATTTCCTTACTTAATTAATTAGTGTTATATTAGGATCATTCGTTCGTTTATTGATTTTTATTTAATTCTTAGTATATTTTATTTAGATATAATTTTTTGTCTAGTGTATATCTATTTTATAACTACCATTGATCACGTGAATTTAATCTGAGATCTTCTGTATGTAATGGTTTATATTTGTTGTTGTTAGGTGGAACGTGTTTATTCACTGAGAGATTTTCTGTTAGTTTTGAAGAAGTGCTTTTATTATTATTATAACATCGTATCTGTTTCTTAAATCTGGTTGAGAATGTCCTTTCCGTTTGCCCGATATATGTAGCGTTACAGTCGTCGCAAAGGGTCTAACCACAGTTTGAAAATGACCTTGTAAGCCGAAACGGCAGTCACAATAATTAAATATTTGCCTATTAAAAATAAACTTAATAATAACATCAGATTTACTAAATTTGATTTACCTTAAAATTTAAAAAAAATAAATTGAAGTTCTACGAATTAAACATAAAAACAAAAATGTATATTAAACTTTTTTCCCGGACACAAAAATGTGTATTTTTTAATTAAATTTCATCCTAAATAATATAAAACGTTTAAGTCATCTAAAACATAAGAATTCCTGCTCTCATTAATAACTATAGCCCAAAATATAAATTAATGGATTTAATTATTTAAAGGTGTACATGCGTGGCTTATTTTAAAAGCTTCAATGAAATTAAAGTAGTAATTTTACAAATATGGTATTTGATAAATAATTTTTTACAATTTTCTTATTTCTTCATGGAGATTTTACTATCATTTATTACCTTAGAATATTATTACGGAAGGCACTTTTTGTTTTATATTCTTTACTTTATGTTTATTACAGATCAACTGTTCCAAGGGAAGTTCCCTGGCGGTTCCCCATGTGGCTGCTAGTTGCTACTCTACTGGTTAGGTGTCTATTCTAGGTGCTATAAGTAAAGCCAGTGTGAACATGGATGGGCAGCAGGAAATGATACCCCAGTACCACACTAAAGTGCGCCGGGGTCATAAAATACATAAAAACGTCACAACGTCGACTACTGCGAATGGGGCAGGAATCTTCATTCAAAAGCAAGTCAAGGGTGCAGAGACCAAAATAATTTTAAAAATTCTTACTATTCGTAATAAAAAGTAGTTTTGTTGGACTTTTATTCTCTTTTGTTCAATTATTCTTCTAATTCTGCACTGTTTTTGGATACTGTGTTTTTACAAAAGGTATTTAATTTTTAAATGCAGGTTTAGTTACTACTTAAGGTGTTTCCACTACACTTGTACCTGTTAATTAATTACTTAATTATATATTTTTTATTATTGTTATTATTCTATTCTGTGAGTATTTAAATTTAATGGGGAACTGGGGTAATGATCTTCACAATTATTTTCTCAGAAAATCGGTTTAACCGGTAAAAAAACTATAATAAGCACCATAAAAGTGATGAAATTGGGTGATGATAAACAAAATCTCATAAAATCGTCTCATATGTAACATCAGTTGAAAAATGCCTTAAAAGCCGAAATAGCTGTCACAATAATAATTACTTAAATACACGCAGATCTTAATAATGGTATTATTAAATTTAATTTATACGAAATTTAAAAAAAGGTGCCTTCCGAAAGAAAGAAAAAAGTAGCTTTTATTTAAGAATCAGAAAATACAATATGAATAATAATGATGTAGACAAAAAGTTTTTATTTTTATTTTTAACTTTATGAGTAATATCTCAAATTATAATATTTAATTAAATAAATGAAATTTAAAGATAAAACTTTTAAATTAAATGAAGACAATATTAGCGATACTCGATCGAAAATCTGGAGACAGAAAAATCAGAAAAAGATATTGACTTCACTGGGACTCGAACCCAGGACCCTTTGCTTAGATGGAAAGTTCTGTACCGACTGAGCTACTCCTGGGTTCGAGTCCCAGTTGAGCCAATATCTTTTTCTGATTTTTCTTTCTCCAGATTTTCGATTGAGTATCGCTAATATTGTCTTCATTTAATTTAAAAGTTTTTACTTTAAATCTTAAAGCTGAAGATTATGTTTTGTTGAACTTTTGTAGAATTCAAAGACAATTAAAGTTATATATATATATTTGCGTTAGGTAGGTACAGACGATTTACTAAAGCCTAAGGCTAAGAATGTTTGTTTTTACAAGTCAACTCATTCTGCAATGCCCAATGCATTATAAAAATGTTGAATGATACTTTTGAATGGCGTACTTAAAAAAAACCTTTATTCACGTAAGATACACATTCTTAATAAAGATTTAATTAGAATGACGTACTCATTCTGCCAATCAATAATATAATATGGCATAATAGGATGGAGTGGAACTAGAAAGTTAAGAAATATAAACAGTATTTGAAAATTGAAATTTGGTTCTTTCCTATTAAATAAAGAGCTATTAACAAATTTTCGCAGTACGTGGTATTTATTTCACATACATTTATTTTCCCAGTCCACGAGGCGCCTTTGCACTCCCCACATGCAAAGTGAACTTTATGAACGGAATCTAGCCGCGCGCTCCACACCGTGTAAATTACGCTGAAATATTAAAATCTCAAATTGGTACGTGAATGAAACAAAGGCGGCGCGTGACAGACTTACTACTGTATCTTCCCATCTTTATTGCGGAGAGTAAACTGGTTTTTTCCTCTATTTTTTTCTGGGAAAGAGGGCGTGAGTGTTTGCGACGCTCAGGAAGATTAGCATCTAAATTAGAAGGGTTAACAACATCCGCCCAAAGGAAAAAGTGATGCTTTATTAGTAAAATCTTAAAACTCAATTAAATAATCACATCTATTAAAATCTCTGACTTTTTTTGCGTAAAGTTTAGATAGGTATTTTTTTAAGAATACATTTTTTATTTTTTATTTATAGGTTACACTCCTGAATATTTAGACACCTATTTGTAGATTAAACAAAATAGGAATATAGTGCATTATATGTACGTCGTATATCTATGTTCATATCTAAAACTTCTGTACCTACTTATTCATTAAATTAAGTACTTAATTCTGAGTCCTAATTACAATTGTAATTGTTAAGTGAGTTCATTGTCATTGAAGGTAACCTAACTAAGGTTTTTGAATACACAACTAAACGCAGCCTCTCCCTATTGTGACAGGAAAAAATAAAATTTCAACACACTACGTGGATCGAAGTAACGCAGCTTTCTAACATTTCTATCACCTAACCACCTTAGTTATGATATCTCTGTAATAAATGATTGCTTCTGAAATTTAAAAATGTTAACTTCGCAGTAAACACGATGCGTTGCCAAATTGTATTGCATTTTTATGGTGGGTTTTAACAGTGATGTTTAGTGAGGTTTTAAAGTCTGGTGGGCAAATGTCATAAATTTAGTAAACAAATATCTGTGAAATTTTTGTAAAAAAACACGTAGGATGGTAAGTTTAGGATAGATCAAGTTTAGTTTATGAACGATTTTAACGTAGTTGAGTTAAAACCTTAATAGATGAAAACTATTTATATCAAGAATAATACGTTTTTGGATACAAGTCTGCAAACGCTTCATATACCTAGTAATTCTCCAAAACATATCAGTATTTTACGATGTCATGAGTTAATAATTATTATATGTGTTGTTGTTAACAAATGTTAATAATTATTATATGTGTTGACTTTTAGAAAAAGCATAAACTCTTTGAGCTTTTTAAACAAAATTTAAATTTAAAAAAATGTTATAACGACGATCAAAGTAGGCACTGCTTTAAGACGAAGCTTGATGCAAAATCACTATTTTAGATTAACCTTTAATCACGAATCGGTTTACATTATGACTACAAAAAATTTACTTTGAATAAATTGAAGCTTTTCCTATCATTTCCGTTAAGTAGAATTAAATAATTTTTTTTCTTATTTTATAAAAAATATAAGCGATAACTTCTAAGAAATGTATTTTTTCAATAGAAACTTTTTTAATACGATTTTATAGCTAAAATTATCTGTGACACATTCAGCTGATTAAATTTCTTTCATTGAAGAAGAAGATAATAAAAATAATCTAAATAAAAATATGAAAGAGAACAAGACACAGAAAAAAGACAATGATCGCAACTGGGACTCGAACACACCGAGATTGACAAAATGACGGTTTGACAGAAAGTGGCATAGCGACATTGGTTAACGCGCACGTCCTGGTTTGACGAGAGGTCTAAGTTCGAGTCCCAGTTGCGACCATTGCCTTTTTCTGTGTCTTATTCTCTTTTAGTTCAAATTATTTTTGCTATCTTCTTTTTCAATGATATATTTCATTGATTGGAATAACCTTCAAAAGTTATAAAAAGAGAGTTTTTCTTATAAAAAATTGAACTTTTTTTTCTTATAAAGTTATTCATAAAATCAATAAAAATCGTGAACTCTAGACATCATTTATCGAGTAATTTTTATGCCTCTCCTATATTCGTGGTGATATAAGGCACACTAAGAATGCGTTCATTTTCGGCTTGTGGCATCCTTTGAAGTAGTTATTCAAACCAGTATGTATACATTAGAGCTAAGATCCACTACCGGATGAAGTAGTCTCATGGCTTACTTCCTTTACACCTGCGTTTACTACAAAAGTGTCCAGAGAGATAATTTTGCGGCTAGCCTCATACTCAGACCAAAAATCCAACAAAAATTAATTCGCTAAAATATTATAAATGTTTTCACCCTAAACATTTTATTTTGTTATATTTCATCGAACATGGAACCACTGGCCCACGACTCGCAACTCTGATCGCCGGTCGGTCTGAGACCCAATGACTGGTTGGTTAGACTGTTAGCATAATCGAATTAGAAAAATCACTCGTAAGAACAAAAATTTAACCACACAACATTAGCTGGTTCAGGCAATTGTATCTGTTTCATTTCACAAATCGTCTCTAAACTTTATTTAATTAATTTAAATGAACCTTCAAAAGCTCGTCAAAGCTTTCTTATATAATTTTAATTTCCCAGCCAGCACCATTAATGTCTCCAAAGCGTTCGAGATGAACTCCAGATAAGGTGGAACCCACTCTCACCACAAAAACGACACAGCTGCGATATTATGAAAAGTAATTCTCCGTATTGTGTATTGTAGTTATATTGTTGCATCTTGAATTTTAATGGCATCGTTAGGCCAATAGAGAGAGACAACTACATGATTGATAGCTTCGCCTTTGTCACGTGTAAACTGGGTGTACCTACAACAGTACAGTCTACAGAGCGCGTGTTTGACATGTTTAATTGTGTTTTAATTTAGATTTTTTCAGATATGACGTTATATTTAAAATATTGTGGTTCTTGTACGAAAGGTTGAAGGGAGTTGATGAGTTTGGAATCAAGAAACATTTTTAGATATGATTTTAACTTTACACGGTCAAATTATCATGATTTGTTTTTGAGGTATTATGCCGTGTTGCGCTATCTGCTTCTTTATCCAACGTATCGGACAGCGTTTCAGTGTCTATCATCAGGGCAAGTGTGTGATAATAGCATAAAGTTGGTAATTTTAAAGTAAAAATCGGATTGTGTAGATAGCACACCCAGCATCAGAATAGTTAGTAATAAACTAACTATTTTGGCGTGGTCTTGAGGTAAGGCTCTTGACTTGCAATCCGAATGTCGTGGGATCGAATCTCGCCGTGGGGTAATAAATTTAATTTGATTAAATTGTGTTATTTCACGATTAATTCATTAAAAATAATATAAATTATATTTGCGGCACGTTCTATAGTGAAGATAATCTCAGTATCGCCCTTAGTAAGATCACGATTCAGAATTAAAAAGTTGCTTGAAATGGCTTTAGCCGTGTTTAGTGACCAGATCTGAATAGCCAGGTACTTCACTACCTTCCTCTTCCCCATATCCCTCCCTTCCCTACTACCTTCATCCTCACAAAATACCCTAATTGGGGATGCCATACTCTCACTGGCTCCAGACGGGAGCAGCTGGGAGTTTTGTGAGATATTTATATAAAAATAAATAAAACCTTTTTATGACATCTGAAAATAAACAATATTTTACAATAATTTCTATTAAAGCTTCTAATACAATAACACTTCATAATCGCTTTGGAGGGAGAGAGAGAGAGACTGAGGGAGAGAATCCACTATTAAAAAACCGTTACTTTGCTTGAAATGAATTTAGCTATGTTTAGCGATAAACTCTAAACATTCAAGTAGATACATACGTGTACTTCCCAACCTTTTTCATCCCCGTTTGCTATATTTCACATACGAATGGCCATAATACCACTGACTACGACATAAAAAAACACACTTGTAAGGTAACAAATACAAAAAATACCTTTTTTAATAAAGTGTTTATTTAAATAACGTTTCTTTAAGAAAAAAACCTATTTTTTTACTCCTGTAAATAAAATTAAAATCTCTAAGCCTTAAGGCACTGGATAAACGAAGAAACATTCGTCACATCAGTAGATAATAAGTTATTAGATAACCTAAAAACTGATTTTCTTTAACATCAGTAAAACCTTTTCATCGTCTTTTGGCAATTCATCAAAATCATTAAAGTTGTCCGAGACCTTTGTAAATAATAATGAATCGGGAATCAGCCACACAAAGTACGTATAGAAATAAATTCTGGTGGAACTAATGTTTCTGGTGTACGGAGGAACGTGCGTGTCGATGGAGGTAAAGATAAACCATTATTTCTATGGCGACACAGGCACAGAGAAATCTGTTAGCGAACATTAGAAATTAATTTTAATGAACCCCAAAAAATATTTTCATTGTTTATTTTATGTATTAGTTTTTTACAATTTCCGATTTTTGCTATCTGGAAATGGTTGAAAACGCAATTGTAAGATCTGTTTATGTGAGGCAAGCCATGAAGTTTTTGTATAATTTTCCAAATTTTTTCTCCAACCATTTTTCAAATTCGATTCAAGAAGCTTTTTCATTTAGGCATAAACTTTAAATGCCAATATTACTATATACCTACCTCAAAATTATCATAATACAAACGTGAATAGCCTAATAGAGACCCAACCTTCTTCTTACCAGTCTCCTTTCTTCTGTACTTCCTTCATAGTTACAACATATTCAACTTTAGAGATCCATGGTCCCATTTGCTATAATCTAATCGCGTAAAATAAAAGTTCGGTCTTTCGTCATTTAGGGTTTTGTTCACTGAACAAATCTGATAATACCTAGAAGTGTGATATATATTATCTAATGATTTGGAAGGTAACTGGCTTCGCTATTTTATACACATACCTTTAGACTACCAGGCCACAGACAGACCATTGAAATCGATTTTCTGCTGGAGAAAACTTTCGAAAATATTTTGATTAATTTCACTAGAAGAAAAGAAAAAAAAAGTGATTCGCCATCAACACACGGCAGTTTTATACCTTCAGTTGTTCGAGTGTCTAGTTTGCATTTAGTTTTGTAATAATGTAATCATTGGGGTCATATAAACATTAAAATAAACATTAGGCATGTAATATTTGTCACCAATAATAATCCCAAGTTTTTTATTTTCATTTAAAGCTTGCCGTAGATGTTACAGAATATTTTTAAATAACACTATAAAAGAGAAAACCCCTAAACAGATCACCCGGTCAAGGTTTGCCAATTATGTAAATAATTATTATTTACACAAAATGAAAAAAAGAAAAGTTGCAATAACCTTTTCTGCCTTTTCTTATTAAACGAATTGATTTAAAAATATATTCTTCTTTCTTCAATATTTACAAATTATTATTCAGTTTGGTCAAGTATTTTGACATCAAATCCAAATTTAAGTTATGTATGAAAAAAGCCCCACATCAGTTCGTCTCAAGAAATAATTGATTGTTTTGAGGTGTTCATTAATCCTGTTTAAATCTTCTTTTAACTTATTACAATCATCTGTAGAGCTGAAATATGCCCATCATTGTATATTATCTGCATAAAATAGGAAATCAGAGTGATTTATAACGTGTTTAGTACCATTTACATCAGAAGAAAACAATAGAGGCCCCAATATGGATCCTTGAGGTACTCCTGCAGGAATATCAATAATTTGCGACTTTGAAACTTTTACAGCGACAACTTTATTTGGCAACAACTTACACTAGTCTTTGAGAACTTATTTAACAGTGTGTCATGAGTCATGATTTGCTTTTGTGAAAGGCTCAGAAAAGTCAGTATAAATGGAATCAACTTTGTTCTCATTGTCCACAGAATTAAGAAAAAATTTCAGTAGGTTTTTCATTTTTCTACAAGTCTCTCTATTATCCTGTATCGTCAGGCACGCGTCCTAACCACTGCGCTACTGGCCCGTCTCATATTTCAATATCTCTTATGCCTTGGCCGGTTCACACCGCACCTCGGCACGTTTTCATCCCCTCCCCCTGCTTGCAGTTCCTGTTTTAATCTCTCCGGTATTAGCATAATATCGTGCCTTGTATATCGCGGCTCGGTGTTGGGAACATAAGTATTAACCTCTGTTGTGAGGTGATACTGATGTTTTAACATTGAAAAAAAAGCGGAAATTAAATATAGAGGTTCTTAATCATAAATTCATATCAGAATCAAAGAAATTCTACCATGAATATAGCATTTAAAAAATTGTTAAATAAAACAGAAGATTGGTTAAATAAAGGAAGAATTTAATTTTAATAATTTAGCATCACCACTGCTATCCTACAAATAATTCAACACTCCTCACACACCAACACTAAACCAGCCTTTAGTTCCGATATACTCCAGCACAAAACACGATCACAAAATCAAATACACCCATCGTCATCTACTCATACAACTAAATTTGGAATTTACTTCCTACAATACGTCGCACATACGCAACACAACGCATTACCTAATGTCCTAAAACTTCCAGCATCAAACGAAAATATTGGCAAAGGCTCTAAAAGGATATTTTCTCAGCAAAACCAGTGACGAATTTAGCTGTCTTCCATTAGTAACTCTGGTATATTCTTCAATTACCTGTATCAAGTGTGTCTAGTCCATTTAAAAATCAATGTAGTGTTCATTAGTCTTCGTGTACTTGTGTAAAAATAATTTTCTTTTAGATGTATAACGTTGTCCTTCCTGAAATGAGTTTTATTAAACTCATTGGGAGTAATGTATTATAAATGTTATGTAATAATTTGGTTATATATTATCTCTCATAGATAAAAAAAAATATATAATATACGAGTATGTTTCCGTCGTGGGTATTTATAGATTTCTAAAACGTCTTTATTTTGTGCTTCACTGAGCGAACAAAAGTAATGTTGTTATTTGCAAGAACAACTTTTTTTAAGCATCAAATGGAATATACGAGTATATGTAAATCATTTAAAGCATGTTTGAATACATTTCTACACATCGATTTTGGTTTAAATTGGTTCGAAATCGTTAGAAACACCCGCCCGCAGTTCTCTCTTATACCGAGTGGTCCCGTACGATATAATGCACCACTACCACAACACAAGCAAATTTGTATTTAAATTATTTATCGTTTTATATGTTTTAAATTATGTGTGTGTAGACACGATTCGCTACAAGAATCTGTAGAACATTTGGCTGTGCAATTGATTAGGAGTTGCGAAATATCGATTTGGTTAGCGGGATAGTGCAAAAACAAACATAAAACTTTTTTGCAGCTGTGAAAACAAATTTTGTAAAACCGGCGTGTTTGGACTTTCTTGTGTGCATTTTTTTAATATCATGGTACCCACCTTTCTGGGGAATTTAAAAAAAAAGAGTTGTCACTGAGATAGTGTCGTTTCTTTTGACGAATTGTATAATACATTATTTTAATTTATAAAAAAGTGTTAATTAAATATATGCTCTATAATTAAATAGGTGTGTTTTTAAGTACCTACTTACAAATCTTACTAGAAATTAGGGATGTGATTTAATAACAAATAAAAAATAGAAACATATTTTTGGACGCGAAATTAATTGTTCACAAAACCGCAAGTTTAGATGTAAGAAGAATTAGAAAAAAAAATGTTTCCTCAATCGAGATTTTTATTTCCACCGCAGTGAAACGGTTGAACACATGTACAGAAATGATGTAAGAAGGAACCTCTGAGAGTTCTAATGGGTGAGCTTTAGCAGGACTTGAGGCAACGAGCTTCGTGCCATACGGTTCTCGGGTAACGACCGACTACCAAGGAGCTTTGCGGACTGTTTCTGCTTGATTAGAGCACTGCTGACGTACTTCCATGTTAGACAAGTCATGTTTGAATGTATTGTTTCCAGAATACGAGTTATAAAGTTACTTAGTAACCAACCGGTACGCAAGGTTCCGCACAGAAAATATATCAAAAAAAAAAATTAAATTAACTACTTTAATGAGTTTCGTTGTGCCTATACATAATGAAGGGGCTTAACTAAATTTTTTTTTTAATTTTCGAGAAAGGATTGGAGAGTTTTATTCACCTCAAAAATTCACATTTTTTCAGTCTTTACTTTGATCATAAAAGCATTTTTGATGATTTCGTTCCAACTTTTTTTAGAGAAGGATACACTTCCAATATTGTTTCGATGAAAAGTTGATATTCTGTGCTGAAATTTTACTTTCCACATGTAGAAACTAGATCTGGAGAGCAACCAGCCTTAATTATTACCCACTCTTATCTGTTCCGTTGAAGAAATAATTTAGCCTAACAATATTTCTACTGAAGTTTCGGTGAACACCGCAAATAGTCCAAGAGGTAAAAAAAAATTAATTATACAAAATTAGCGACTCTTAATCGAAAATTTAAAACAGAAAAATCATACAAAAAGTACGGTCACTTATAGGAATCAAACCCAGAACCTTAGCCTTGCCGGGCGGTGCTCTACCACCGAGCTAATGGGACCCAATATATCCGCTTCAGTCATATTTTACTGTATCATACTGCGACTGAGAACTGCCAACATTTTCTTCACGCATATTTTTATTGGCTGCTATACCAATTATGATTACATGATTCATCTCCAACTAAATGCTATATAGATGGTGTCAGGGATAAATTTGTCCATTTTTATTCAATGTGCGAAATCTATCGACTTTCTTGCAAGTCAAGGATCAATATTTAGTGATCTTTTTCTGATTTTTCTACTTCAAATATTCGATTGAGGGTCGCTAATATTGTCTTCATTAATTAAATATTACAATTTTAGGTTTTACTCATAAGGCTAAAATAATTAAAAAAAAATATATGTATATCTGATTGTGGAAAATTTGAAAACCACGAGTTAACAAAGACTTTCAAATTTCACATAACGGTGGAGAAGTATCATATTTCACGAACATAAATATAAAATGAGGAATTCTTTTCATGATCCGGAATCATGTTCCGATTTGCTCGTGTTAAGTCCTGGCACTGGTTGTATTAATCTGTTGAGAATGTGATGAAATGCTAAAAATCGTGATATTTGACATCAATGAGATAACCTTAATATTTCACAACTATTATATTATAAATATAATAACGACGCTGTGTAACTTAGGTGGTTAAATTTTTTAATTTGGAGAACATTATTACTTTAAAATCACAACAATCCCAAATATTAAAGGTAACAAATAATTGGATTCCATTTCCCAAAACTTTGCAGTATTCTTGATTTCTTAAAAGATTTGTCTCAATAAATTCGCTTCTTATTTTTGTCCGTTGGAGTAGGTGGAAATGATATAATGTCACACATATATCTCTTGACACACACTTCTTGTTTCAATTACATTAAACATCATCTTATGCAAATTCCGACTAAAATAATTGATTCACCTGCCATATCTTTCTAGGGCGACTCCTGCTTCTTTCATTCACTTCTTGTTGTATTCATTTCTTCAGATATGTTCATGCTCATCCGCAGTACATGTTCAATCCAACTGAACGTTCATTTATCTAATTTTATATTTAGTTATGCAATATTGTTTTATTTATTAGCATAGACATATTTTATTTATTAGCATTAGCATAGACATTGAACCACTGTTACTCTACTTTGAACCACTGTTACTCTTCATAGAAAAATCGCAACAGAGGTGAGAAAAATCTGAGTGAAATTCCAGGGAGTAGACGTCCAGTGAGCCGCCCCAGACACAGTTGGGCGAGACAACTCCAGAAACTGTGTGAGAAGAGGATGGGACTGCTATGGACGGGTCCGAACAATCAGCACAAGACAATGACGAATGGAGGCGCCTTGTCGAAGCAGTGGGTTCGCGACCCGAATAGGACAAGGGGAGGAAGATGATGATGAGCATTATTTTATGTGCCCATCATTTTTTTTCGCTTAAAATCTTCAATTAGTGGATTATAATTTTATCATAAGTCCATTATTATATTTCTTCCAAGTATTCATGCTAATATTATCCACACAATTAAAATACTCTTGTATCAATAATAATTGATTTATAGGTGTTCAATCAATTGATTTGTTTTATAAATAGCGCGTGACCATCGACAACTAGAGATTTTAATTGTCATTTCCTCGTCGTAAAGATAATTGTCCATGTAATGACGACCATCGCCACTTACGAATATTGTTTTGATTGATTGCAATAAATCAATCTATCAGCGATTGTACCTTGTACGATTGTACATTTGATCATACCATATTCGTAGAAGCTGTGCTTAATTGTGCATGTGGGAGATGTATCCTACATAGATATTTTCTTTCGATCTTTAGATTCATATAGTCAATTAAAAATTATGTTTTTTTTAAACTTATGAATCGAAGTGTAACGAACCTAGTCTTATTCTGATTATTTTCTGGCTATTCTTCAGCCGCCGCTATCCGAATTTCTACCGATTTATTACATATCCCCCTTAAAAATTTGAAGATTTTAAAGTCATAAATTTTTTTTTTAATACTTTTGAAGATAATATCTATACATTCCCCAAGCCGAAATGCAAATTATAAGAAATTCTCGATAGAAAAAAAGCAAGGTATGCTCTAAAAATTATTATTTTCACGTCTGTGTCAGTTATTTTACAAGTAACATGTATGAAAAAATTCACAGTGTTTTTTTTTATTCTGTTTTATACAGTCCCTAAGAGATTTTTGCTCTATTTTAAACGAGTCGTGTTTTATTTAAAATTTTCCCAATTTTCACTTCAATTTTACCGTTTTAAATATTAGCGCTATCTCTCCAACATTAGTAACTCATCATCATCAGTCAAATACAGCCAAGTTCATATTAAACTGGAAAGCAATATTGGTCATTGGGTACGTCTTCGTTCTTAGCTAAGATTGTTTTGAACGTTTAACCTTAACCCATACTTAGTTATAAATGTTAGTTGAATAAAGTTTACCTATACAAATTCGCTAAACCAGGACTTTAAGAAACTTTAAGAAACTTCAAAGGATCGGGGGTGAAAACCAGATGATATTTTGAACTGAAAGTAGGCTTTAACCATATTATATACTCGTTTCGTTAAATATCGCGTTCAGCGGGAAAATCAGTAGCAATAAATTATTGTATTGATGAGTGAGAGCAGCTGAAAAATAATTTAAAAATAAATATCAACAAGTCCACGCGACTTGCCCTTGAAATGCTTTCAGCGAAGACCGTAATTATTATGCCAATTAGATAAGCGTTTGGGTCTTTAATATTCATACGCCCACGTCGTCGAGTTGCAGAGAGTACGCCGTTCTCATTATTTGTTTTATGATTAATGATTTGTTCAATTAATACGTAGCGTGAAATGAAAAATCTCGCTGAAAGTCTTGACAATGAGAGCCGTGATTGACTTTCTGGGATAGTGGGAAAAGCGCCGAAATGGTCCCATTTGAATCAATTTGCATACAAATTTACAAATAGATGTATTATTTATTACATTAGATACATTTATACAACAACAATAACATAATCATAATATTTCAAAATAACTGTAAATATTAAAAATATGTACAAGTACAGGTATGTTTCAAAATTAGGCAAACATGCATTATATTGGAATATAAGTCCCAAATTATGAGCAAAGTCCACGTTCGATCTTTTTTTAATGTGAATACCTCACTAAAGTACCAAATGGTCCAGTAAAAATATGTCTTCACAGACAGTTGGGGTAGGTAGTGGGAATTGAAAGGAGATGGTTTTTAAGAAGATTGTGAAGTATATGTAGTCACCAAACACGGCTTAAGCCATTTCAAGCAACATTTCAATTTTGAATGGTGTTCTTACTTCAGGGCGATACTGAGAGGATCTTCCACACTAGAACGTGCCGCAAATATGCTATACATGTTTTTAAATGAATAAAATTTAAAAGTTACACAAATTAATCACATAACATTGATTTGAGCAAGCTGGGATTTGAATCCCCATCCTCCGGATTGCAAGTCGAGAGCCTTGCCTCTCGACCACGGAGCCAATCATCAGCACTTTTCTTGCAAGTATTGAGTCCAAAAGGGAAGGGGAGAGCTGAGCTTACAGCTCTCTACCATATCTAGTAACTAAACTAATAGTAAATAATACTGAGAATCAACAGTTTGAACCGACATGCATTTCAAGTACGTGGTTCTGCCTATGGAAAGCTCTCACACACTATTTTATTTACATGAACCAATGAAAAGCTCTTTGTCAAAATATCGAATAATTTTTCTAGTTGAAATTACAGGTTGTTTGTACCCACAACATCTCGAAGATCTTCAGCCTTTCCACGAAGCTCTTCACAGTAGCAAAACACTCGATATTCTAGATATTCGTCATTTTTTCTTCCTCCATACTTTAATGTACAATAAATATATAAATCAACCATATATGATCCGATTATTTAAGGAAGGTTCAGTTTTTAAATAAAAATTCAATGCCTGCAATTCACACTGCTTTGTTTATGGACCACAGTTATCAAAAATGATTCTGAAAACATTATGAGAGAGCAAATTTCAAAAGACAATAGTTTCTCTGCTCAAAAAGTTATGTAAGATCGAAGATCTCTAATCTCGGATTCTTGTAATTGCTTCATAACTGAGCCACTTTCATTGGTTTTACCACTTGAACTATTTATCCGCCTTCTTTACATCCACAAAATAAAAAAAAGGAGTGACGCTACAGTTACTTAAGGCTGTCGTGTTAAAAGTGTCAACCGGCGTGGGTGGCAAGAGAGAAGTCATTAATTTTGATAAATTATACTTCTTGTGAATGAATCGTTAATGAAAAACCTGCCCGATCCGCGGCCGCCCACTCCCTCCCCCCGCCCCCGCCCTAACCCCCCGCCCATGGAGGTAATTGGAAGCACTAATGGAAGGCGTTTCCTGATAATCGCTCAAATACAACATCGGATTATTACAATATATTATTTATTCCTAGAGCAGAATCAGAAGACCAAATGAAAATGGTGATTGATATTGGAATTACAATAAATGAATGTTATTTATAGTTTTTCTGATTAATTGGTATACTCCAAATCAATTCAGTTATATCTTATTTGAAAACAATAGAGGATGTAACAAAAAACGATATATAAATGTGCATTGAGAACAAACTGTAAGCTACGACACGGTCGACACGTAGTGACGCCCATTTGTTGGGCCTTTCATCCCCTCAGCTCACATCTACGGAAAAACGAGGCGGTGGTAAAATACATAAAGACATTTTTGGCAGAAAGCAGTCACTTTGTGGTTTGACGTATTTAATCAAATAAAATAATTACTTTGAAACCACTATTTATTTTTATTTTTTTAATACCGACCGATTTCGCTTAACACAAGCATCTTCAGGGTATACAATTAAACTCATCAAAAATACATTGCGTTAAATACATTTTTTTTAAATAATTCTATAAAAAAAAAATTATACTAGTATTAAAATCAATTGTAATAAAAATAATTGTATTAATAATAAATTGTATTAAAAATAAATTATATTAAAGATATATGTTTTAAAATTAATTGTATTATATTTAAATTTAAAAAAAGAAATAATAGTGGTTACAAACAAAGTTATTAGTTTATTTTATTAAATATATTGATCAATAAATTTTTTTCAAGTTGATGACTTTATGAATGGATTCGAACTTACATATTATAAAGAAAATCTTTTTTAGATCCCGGGACGATGTCAAAATCTTTATGTCCATGAAGGATGTAGGTATTATGTAGTGTATTTTGTATCATTTTCACATTTTATGCAAATTTATGTTCTAAAGAAATTGATAACTGGAATTCAAGCTAGACATCGTCTTTAAACTGACAGTTGATTATTTTATTTATTACCTATTATCTTAATTTTCAAATGTAGCTACTTAATTCAACAGCATCTTTACAAAAATCCATAAACCATTGCTTTCATTTTTGTTTGTTCATTTTCCCGTTCAAAAGTTAGGCTTGAAATAACAACCGGGTTAAATGCGCATCCTCCATTCTTTGATTAATTTAATATGCAAATCATAAAATAATCTAAAAATTCCATCAAGCGAGGCACATAAATTATGCCCCGCCACGGATCTGCCTGGCATGTCAAATGGCTTTTAATGTTTGATTTAATAAATTGAAACACGATTCAGAAGAAGGTACCATATTTTTACGAAAAACAAAATTTTGCAGTAGATACTCGTATATGTTCTTTCCCGTTTCACATTTTGCGAATTGTAGTGCATAGTTAATGCCATTTACAAGAAAAATGAAATAATCTACCAGACAAAACACTCGAAAAAATTAATCAATTGTGTTTTTTATCTTACAAACACGAACTATATCTCAAACCTAGATAAATATTGACATACCTCTGATATTTCTGTTAATTTTAAACATTTCCCTTTTTCGTAAATAGTAACATATTATAAAAAGGTAAAATACAAACGAAACCCTAATTTTTTAAGTGAAAACTTCTTTACCAACGTTGTGATTTGAAACTCGATGAAACTAAAATTAGCGACACTAAAAAGAGACAAACAGATAGATGTAGGATTTAGCCTGCGAAAGAATGAAATACTATAATCGGTATCTTCTTAGTGCGGTACTTTGTAGTCTCCCCTCTCTTGTCTACTTTAGTTTCGAATAGGTTTCACTTTTACCGCATTTGAATTGAACACTCTGTTTTTTTTCAATAGCTCCAAACAGGATGTTAATCCAAATAAAAAAACCCTCTTTTATCTATCAAAAAAATCTATCTTTGGGGATGCTGTATGGGGGTCTTTTTAGGGAAAGGAAGGAGATAAGTTCTGGGAAGAAAAAAAGTTTGAGGGATGGGCAGGAATCTGGGTCAACGTGTCCAGGAGTGAGAGACGTTTGAATTCATCCCTCCCACCGCGGTGCAAGGCGATGGGTCGAAAGAGTCCGGCCGGAGAGATCTAGATTATGTCTGCCTCAAACAGTCTCTCCCAATCCGACCCGCCACGCAGTAATGAGTTAACACATTCGTCACAAAGACCTAAATAAACTTCACCCCAAGAAACTGGGTACCCCTGCTAAATCACCCAACAAATTCTGATTTAGACCACAAAAGTTTTAGTTTTTAAGATTATAAAAGTATTTTAAAATTATTAACTACCGTAATTATTATAATATAGATTCTAACTTTTCAGAAACTATAAAAAGTTTGAATAAAATCATTACAATTTTGTTTTAGTTTTGGTCGATAAATAATAAAAACGATCAACCAATCACAGTGCATAATCAAGACATTATTTGACTTTTCTACAAGTAGTTGTAGAATTAGCTCGGTGGTTAGAGTAGAGCCCCGGCAAGGTTTCATTTCCTAGATGTGACCAAAACATATTCCGATTTTTCTATTTCAAATTTTCGTTTGGGAGTCACCAATAGTGTCTTCAATTTTTAAAACATTATTTGAGTTCAAAGTTTTAGGAAAACAATCTTACTAATTATTTAACATATTATTAATATTTTTTATTATAAAAAAACAGTGTTTAATCATTCCCTTAATATCTAAGTCGAGAGTTATATCAGACCTTCCATTAGATTTCACCTCAAAATTTAAGTGTTAAGTATGACCGGCCTGTCACAACAAGGTGTGGCCTCCCATTCCTCTTCCCATCTCCAGTCCTCCTCTTCTTCTTCTTCTGCTTTCTCTCAATAGTTCTCCGAGAGGAGAGCGGGGCTCAGATACGAATTAAATGATAATGGTCTCGCTTACACGAGTCGCCTCATCATTACGTTGAGCTTCTTCGTTTGAATATTAACGGGAAGGCGGGTGGTCGAATATCAACAACGTCATGTGGACTTATGTGTTAAATATTTAACGGCCTCCGTGGTTGAGTGGTTACGAATCTTGGCTACGAATCCAAACGACTGGGGTTCAAATTGCGGCGTTTATTTATTTATTTACACGACAATTTATTCATTTTAAATGTTTTGTAGGAAAGTAGTAGGTTTTTTGAGGCAGGTTCTAGATTGGTAGGTATATTTTTTAGCGTCCTAGAAGACCACTATTTACTATAGAAACGTTGCTTTAAATGACTTAAGTCGTTTTTAGTGACTAGATCTGAATAGCCAGGTACTTCCCCACTTTCCCTTTCCCTTCCTTCTTCCCCACCCACTACCTTCAGCCTCATTACAAACCCAATTGGAGATTCCATATTCTCACTGGCTCCAGATGGGTATCGGTATGGGTTTGACAATTTGGGAGTCGGGTATGAGTCCGCCGCTCCGGGAACCATTTATTGGATTACTAACACCTCTGCCATGGGTCAACCCAAGTGGTTTGGTGACTTAGGAGGGGTGCCCGGGTTCATGGGGTTAAGTTTATCTGAATCTTGACCCGGATTCGTATGCCCACCAACGTGCCACCAACTATAATATAATATTTTCCGAGATTTTTCATGGATCTGCGCTAGTACCTACATAATATTTTTTACTCCTTTTACAACCATATTAGGTCGGTAGGAACCGACCTATTGATGGTTTGTAGAATATTATGTAAAAGTTATTTCATAATTCCTGAAATGCCCCATAATTCTATATTATCTACGAAATAATAATATAAAAATAAAATAATTTGTGTTCCATTATATATTAGGGATATTTCACCATCCTATCGAACTTTCACCATGTGATTTTATAAGAAAAAAAAATGTTAATCACAGAAAACTGTCACCGATAAAATTAGTGATATTGTATTTTTGAAGTAAGACTTCTTTACGCACGCTCGACTTGGGGTTAAGCTGGTGAATGCGTTACGAAAAGTGGTGATGTGTTATGAAAAGTGTGATTTGTTACGAAAAGTGGTGATATATGTTACGAAAAGTGTGATGTGTTACGAAAAGTGTGATGCAAACGGTAATCGATGCGAACGGTGATCGATAGCGAGGTGAACGGTCGGGCCTTTACGCACGCTTGACTTGGGAAGTAATAAGAATAAGGATAAGGATGGTCACCCCAACATCGTAGGTCACCTCAAGGTCGTAGGTCATCCCAATGTTGTAGGTCACCCCAATGTCGTAGGTCACCCCATGGTCATATTTCACCCCAATGTCAGGGATACCTGGGTTCATGGGGCGAGGTTTGTCTTGTAGTTTTACTTCAGTCGTGTGTCACTTATACGCGTTCACATTTGTAATAAAATTTTTTTTTTTTTTGTATTTTACTAAAATATTTTTGATGAAGTAATTAATATAACAAAAAAATATTCTACTCAAGCGAAATGATAGGAAAAGCTTCAATTTATTCAAAACGTATTTTTTGTATTCGTATATAATGAAATTTGATTCATAGTAATCGAAAATAGTGATTTCTTTCTAAGCTTCGCCTTATTTATATAGTCCTGTTCGGTAGGTACTCGAACCTATGAATAGTGGCTATATATAATATATCGAATAAGTTTGCCGAGATTTCTACGTATACTAGTAAGATTTTTTTTTAAATTGTTTATTCTATCATTATGTAATGTTATCGAGAGAATGGTGAAATTCTCCCTCAATGGAATAAGTTCGTTCGCCAAAAAAATATCATTGATAGTTACATCTATCCGTTCATAGATGGCACTAGTATAAAAACTGCTAGTGCTGTAGGCATAACTCTTTTCAAGCGGAGAACGGTAACTTTTTAAAATAAGCTACGAGTATATTTATTTTAATTTAGAAGTAGTACGTTTTTGTTTAAATAAAAACTAATTATTTTCTGAATTTATGAGTACCTACATATTATGTTATCAGAAAATTTAGTACCAACTAATGTTTTCACTTAATAAAATGTTGTATTTTTTTAAAGAGTCCACTTCTGGATTATTACTAAATTGCGATATGCAAATTATTCTATGCTAATCTTGTTTCAAAGCAATGACTTATGCTTGGTACATATGGGTTGGTGACAGGAACAAAAGCACACGCAGTAGGTAGGTAGGTATCTAACGATGGGTTTAAAAAAATTATCAAATTTTGTCATATTTCAAAGTTAATTTATACGTTCTGTGAAAGTGCTATTCAAGTTCTGTGATTATTTTAGAATAATGAGGTAACCGGCCTATAATGACATTAGGACGGAATTTGAAGAGCACTTACACGTGAAATTAAGTTGAAAAATTGATACATTTTCACATTTTTTTAAATAAACTCGTCCCAAGATGATTAAAATAATTTAGTCAATTCATAAACTCTCTAAAAAATTCAAATTGTGTGAAAGTTCTATTCAAGTTCTGTTAATAATTCTTCATGGGCCAGTGGTTACATAATGGTAACAGAATTTAAATAGGATTCTCACAAAACTTGAATATTAACTTGGAAATTGTGCATTAATCCCTTAAGTAATCAATTCATAATTCATTTCCTATTCATATTTACGTAACCCATTAATTCGGGGGTAATCACGAATCTCTGCACGCAAAAAAGAGCCACGTAACGTCCCTTGGCTCGACATTATAACGAAGGTAGGTATTAGTATTATCGTATTCCTACAGGGTGCAACAAAAATACTTTTATGGGGTATGTTTGGGATTAAAATCTAAAAATCCTAAACACATAAAAAAAATAAAAAAAATTACTTGCCGGGATGCAAAAAGGGATGTCTGAAGTGCTGGTATTTTAGAAAATGGCGTGTTCTAGTTGGGTAGAAGTGATTATATAAATAATTTAGAAAATTGTGTCAGTATTTTAGAAAATGGCGTTTTCTAGTTGGGTAGAAGTGATACTATAAATAATAAATATTAATTACGTAGGTATTGAAATTTTTGTTACAGAGAAAACATTGCGATGACCTCCCACGCCCGATAGTTGGGTAGAAGTGATAATATAAATAATAATTATTAATAACGTAGGTATTGAAATTTTTGTTACAGAGAAAACATTGCGATGACCTCCCACACCCGATAGTTGGGTAGAAGTGATAATATAAATAATAAATATTAATTACGTAGGTATTGAAATTTTGTTACAGAGAAAACATTGCGATGACCTCCCATACCCGATAGCCAGAAGTTAATAGTTCCTAGAGCGAAGTGCATCCTGGTTATCTAGATTTTCAATCCTGAGGAAGACTATCCCGTTGAGAGAGTGACAACAGTGTATTTTATTAATTTTATTTTCGTTTTCTTTTTCATTATCTTTATTTTTTCCTTGTATTGAATTATTTCTTTTTCACCTTTCTTTTTCTTTTCTTTTCCCTTTCTTTTTCTTTTTCTTTTTCTTTTTCTATTTCTTTTTCTTTTTCTTTTTATTTTTCTTTTCTTTTTCTTTTTCTTTTTCTTTTTCCTTTTCTTTTTCTTTTTCTTTTTCTTTTTCTTTTTCTTTTTCTTTTTCTTTTTCTTTTTCTTTTTCTTTTTCTTTTTCTTTTTCTTTTTCTTTTTCTTTTTCTTTTTCTTTTTCTTTTTCTTTTTCTTTTTCTTTTTCTTTTTCTTTTTCTTTTTCTTTTTCTTTTTCTTTTTCTTTTTCTTTTTCTTTTTATTTTTCTTTTTCTTTTTCTTTTTCTTTTTCTTTTTCTTTTTCTTTTTATTTTTCTTTTTCTTTTTCTTTTTCTTTTTCTTTTTCTTTTTCTTTTTCTTTTTCTTTTTCTTTTTCTTTTTCTTTTTCTTTTTCTTTTCCTTTTTCTTTTCCGTTTTACGTTTTCTTTTACCTTTTCTTCTACCTTTAAATTATAGCTTTTCTTTTACTATCTCGTTTTCCTTTTTTTCTTTCAGCTGTGTCAGGAGTACCTACTCCAAACTCCAACCAGGACTTTCCAACTTCTTCCCTTTCCTTCACTTATACCGCGACACCTGCGTTAATTTCTAAGCATTTTTCTACTGTTTTTAGACCGAGCCCTGTAGTCGGTAGTTAGATATTACCTACTATTATTATACATATTTTATTATTACGAAGTTCGCCAATCACGACTCATTATCGTAATTGTGTCCCATAAGAAATTCATTATGCCCTATGATTCAACCTCGGAAGCTTCCGTGCACACGGACAGATAAGTGGCCGTTTAGTGCTTACCGCTACAACCAACTCGCTACTTGCCAACTTAACTCCATCGCGAGGGGTAATGAAGGAAAATTACGGAAAATAATAATAAAATTGTGACCACATTTTTGTACCTTAAAATTACAATGAAAATGAAAAATGAATCAATTTTTAAATACGTCTATTTTTAAATTTGTTTGTTTTTTTGTTGATGTTAATTTTATCCTGACGACGAAACCATTGGAATCGAAATATGTTAATAATTTTGATTAAATAAGGGTGTATACAATTTGTTTGATTTAACACTTATTTGTATTTCACTTTTGTTTTCTTGAATGAATGTCTGAATAAATTGAAATCTTGTAAGTGGAAATAAACTCCTTCCAGACACCCGATCTGGTTAAAAACTCGGCAGATAGGCACATTTTCTATGATAGTGCACTTGGCAATCACCCACACACATACGTGGGCATGTACGCACTTCTCTGAAATTTGATGACATTACTACATTTAATATTATAAATAAATGTCAGTCCTTATCCATTCTGAATTTGGCTCGGTTGGGAGCGTGGTTCCAGTTCCTGGGTAGGAAAGTTGAATCCAAAAACTCTCTCTTACCGACTCAATTAAACGACTAATTGCCAGTCATCTCAATTGTAAAGTTATCTAATAAAGTTACAATTATATCCAAAACACAAGTGTTTTAAGGATAACCTCAACAATCTCTCCTCCCAGTACGCCCATCTTGGCGTTGAAACAAAAGAAGTCAAAAACGCAGCGTCAGCCTTACGACCTGACCGGAGACTTCCCGAGACCACGCCAGGACGCCTACTTCATGGTCTTTACGACGAAAAAAAATATTTGAAAATTGATGTTTTAGTGTATAGTAAAAAAAACTATAATTTTATAAATGTGGGTATATTTTCAAATATTTTCAACTCCAAACCGCGGATTTGACACCTTTGACTCAAACAATATTATAAATCTTTTAAGCTTATGATTTTAAATTTTCTGAAACCATATCCTCTGCGTTAATACCATGCCATGTTCAAGTATTTATTTTTTATTTTATTGCATTTTCCTTTATGAAATTTCTTTGTCTGCATTTTTTGAGATTACCTACCTTATATTTTTATAACTGTCCCAACGTACCAAAACTAATGATTCGATAAAAAAAACATTTGACAAAGTGCCACACTCCATTCTGATAATACAACTAAAATATAGGAATTCAAGGGGAATCTTGTTAAATGGGTAATTATCTCCCTTAAAAACAGAAAACTTACAGTTAAAACTAAATCTGCCCTTTCATATTCATCATTGCCACGAGTGGTATCCCACAAGGATAACACATTGACCCAATTTTATTTAATATAACAAAATCATTAATTCCCATATTGACAGCCTTGCATTTTTGCAATTGATTTCATTTCATGTACCTAATTAAAAATCAGTCACACGAATTAAAAATATCTTTCAATGCAACAATAATGTCAATACCGATTCGTTCATGAACTCCCTTGTACCACGCGTCTATATATTATGCAACCAATACGCCGAAGTCGCAGATCTTTCTTTTTAATAGTACCGAAAAAACTTACAAAAAAGCATTTCACATATTTAAAACAAAAAAGTTAATAGCTTACATTTTGTTTCCCAAATTGTAATATTTAGTTAATTTAAATCATATGTTTACACTGTATATTTGTTTTGTAATTCATTTAGAGATGTTCACGACCAAAATAATTATCGTGATTAATTTTTGTGCTGTTATGCCAAATGTATTGAATTGCGATAACTCGTACTCGAAATGCTCAACACCGGTTGATTTAGAAAAATCACTTATCATTAAAAAAAAATAATAACTTCCTTGGCACCCGAAAAATTTGTGAAAAATTGATAATTTGAAAAAGCATATGACGTGAATAAAGGTATTATCTTGTGCCCACATGATGCGGGAAAAACACTAATTATGAAGTTTTTTTTAACGTACCCGCCCCTAAAAGAAAACCTCAAAAATAGTTATTTCCCTTGATTTTCATGAGATTGTATTACTACCGTGTTGCGGATATATTTTTTTATATATATTGATATGAAAAGCAGTAAGCACTATTCCAATATAAAAAGATATATAAAGCAATCATAATTTATTTACAAACAATCATCTGCACTTAAAAGGAATGATAACGGAAGGAAAATACTGAGAACATAACAATCGTCGTCAAACGAATCGGCATCGATTAAATAATTTCACACAAAGTAAACACGATCAGTATTCAGTTTATGCATTTACGTGCATACATTGTCATGTATTTGCTAATTAATTATTAGTGAAATTAACAACGTAAAAAATAAAATAATATAATTCCATTTGTTGCATACAAAACTGCGGCTTCAGATGCATTTGTGATGGACTGTAAATATTAAAAACGAAAAGAGAAATGGTGTTTGCTGGAATTGAGTGATAATATGTGAAGAAAAAATAAAGTACGCAAGGAAAAGGGATAACCAATCACTTACCAATATATCTCTGCAAAATAGAACACGATATAACTGCAATGTAGTTATATAGTTCCACCGCGATACCTGGAGGTAATTATCCTAACAACAAATCGATTGAGTACAAAACGATATTATTTATTTCGGAGATGGTCAAATTCCTTCTTTTTATTTAAAAACAAGATTGTGTATTTGTACACGTAAAACTCCAACAACTTGCTTGCAAGGTAGTTCCAAATTTTTTTCCGTTTTTAAAACAAATGTACCCGAATTTTCACTATTTTTCTTCTTATCGTTGTTTTAAATTTTAAATACCTTTCCAACAAGGTGATGGTTAGGGAGTGGCAGGAAATGGATAAATGACATCCCGGTAGGAGCATATTCTCATTTCAATGCCAAAAACCTTTTCAAATTCCATAAAAAATATATTTTGAATATTTCTATTTTTGAAACTGTTAATTCGTGGTGGAAGTCCATTATAATAGATTATAATAAAACAAATAAAAAACTTAATAAGTGGAATAAAGTTTTTTATTTGTTTTATTATAATCTATTATATTTTGAATATTGAATATATGCTTCAATCATCAAACATGCTAATGGAGGTTGTCTATGCAGTGCGTTAGTCAGATCTTGTCAAATTACCTCAAATTTTCTTTGAATTTAACTTTTATTTTCGAAATTGGAATTGATTATGTGAAGACGCATAAAATCGTATTTTAACAGAATATTATTTTAATTTAATTTTCACAGATAGGATATGATTTGTAAAGAATTCAGATTATCCCGTGATTATTCGTGATTTTGCGCTGAAACACAATAATATATTACGGTTAGTTTACTAGTAACTACCTAATATATTGAGAGTTTTTATCGTGAAGACATCATTGTGAATGAATTAAATGAGATATATGGGTAAGTAGGCAAAAGTAAGCCGGAAGAATTATATAACACAAAAATGTCTGTTTGTATTGCAGTAGGTTTCGGTGAGATAAAATATATATGGTATAATCTGGTTTTTCAGATTCGGTCACAAACTATGATATAGAAAGCATTTGCAGCAACTTTTCATTTCTGAATTTTGACATCATTCATAAATGTTAAAACTTATCTTAAAAAATACTAATTTTAATTGTGATTCTGACCGTAACTCAAGTTCAATGAACTCTAGAACTCGGATTTGCTTTGAATTAAAGAGTCATTAAAAAAATTACACACCCATTAAAATAATATTTTTTATCAGATTTCCTTTGTGTAAATTGCTTTAGTACCTACCTGTAATAGTTTTTTTACTAAAAAAATATTTAAAAAATCACTTCTATGTTTGAAGTGTGTATTTCTTTTGTTTAAACTTATTACGATGAAGCTTTTTGAGTAACTTAATTATTTTTTTTATGCGAATACCGCACAAGAGTCACAATGCTCCCAACTACTAACAACCGTCTAGAGCAAGTGAGAATATGGCATCCCCAACTGTGTATGTTGTGAGGCTGGAGGTAGTTGGAAGGGGAAGGAGATGGACAAGAGAAAGGTGGAGCCTACCTATTCAGATCTAGTCACCAAACCCGGCTAAAATATTTTCAGGCAGCGTTTCTTTTCTGAATAGCGGACTTACGCCAAGGCGATACTGAGAGTATCTGGAACGTGTGTAAATATATCTTATATTGGACAAATTTTTAGATTTTCACGGCCAAAAGCATTTTCGTTGTTAGTTTTTGGGGTGTTATGCCGTGTTGCGCTACCTCCTACTATAGCCGACGTTTCGGACAGCGTTGCAGTATCCATCATCAGGGCAGATCCGGTAGATTCGACGATGTGTCGTCGGATCTACCGGATCTGCCCTGATGATAGACACTGCAACGCTGTCCGAAACGTCGGCTATAGTAGGAGGTAGCGCAACACGGCATAACACCCAAAAAACTAACAACGAAGATATCTTATATTATTTTCAAACAATTAAATAGCAAAATAACACAAATCAATACAATAGAATTTACTTGCGCACGCCGGGATTTGAACACGCGACCTCCTGATCGCTAGTCGAGAGCCTTACTCCTTGACTACGGAGGGCAGTTTCTATTTTCAAGAAATCGTTATTTACTGGTTAACTAGATTTACACAATATCTCGTTTTTTTACGGGTGTGGTAATAAAATAATTGAATTGATTTTAGTTAAAAACTGCAAATGAAAAATTTTTATGATAATAGAAGCGACGTGGAATGGAAAGTTTTTTGGAAAAGTGTAAAGAAAAGTATCAAATAATTATTGTATCCTTAAATAAATCTTCGTTTTTTGGTTGCAAATTTTTGAGAAAAATAAATAAATTTCAAACTATCAACATTAAACTTGAAAATGTTTGGATGCCAGTAGCGGTGCATTTTGCAGGGTGATTACTTAACATTTTAATGATCTCTCATACAGTACGGTCTAGCGACTTCTGTAAAGTTCTCCGGGAGAGTGGGAGATGCTTTTGTAGAGAGCTTTTGTGACCGCTAATCAAAGCGCCTCTCCCAGAAGCTCGAGAACTCAAAGCTCGGATGCAAATTGCATTCGCCAGCAAGTCGTCTCGTTACACACAACGATGACTGCAAGCACTTGGGGATCATTCCATTATGATGCAATATTATTTGCATTATATTTAACTGCGTATTAATACAACTAGTTGCTAATTAGGTATAATTGGTAAGTAATTTCGCTGATGCAAGATGTTTAGATTTTGTTTAGATTAGCTCCACACAGGAGGTCCTGAAAAAAAATAACCTTTCAATCCGTGGAGGGTCTTTTTAGGGAAAATAAAAAAAGGCAGTTCTGGGTAGGAAAAGGCTATAAAAAAGGCTATAAAGGTGGGTAGGAGTCTGGGGGTCAATGTGTCCAGGAGTGACGGACCTATATATACATATACTTTTTTATTTATTTCATAATACTTTATTTGTTACAGATTTTTGGGTTTTTTGGCTACCACACTAGGCTAATGCCCGTGGATGAATCTATACTTTTCACTGCGGTGCAAGCCAATGGGTGGAGAGCTTCTGACTGGAGAGATCAATGTCGGATCACCTCAACTTGCCTTCTTTTAAACCAGTAAACGCATTCGCCGCCAAACCAAGACAAACCTCACCCCATGAACGCGAGCATCCCCGCTAAATCACTAAAAGTAACAAACCGCTTGGGGTGACCTATGACAGGGGTGTTAGTTATCCAAAATTGGGTTCCCGGGGCGTCGGTACCCAAACACGCCTCCTAAATTAATTTCAAGCATTTCTAGGGATTTATACATTTTTACTAAAAAATTGTTGCAATACTTACCTAAATGAGTACCTTTTGTCTAAGCTAGCCATGTAAGGAGTAATACGCAAGGTACTAGTAATGGAGGAAATTATAAACATGAGAAATATTATTATTGAAAAAAAAAAAGTTTTTTTAATACAGCGAAAAATGAAAATAATCAATTTTGACGGTCACAAGCATTGTTAAGTATCAGTTTCAGTTTCAGTGCCGGCAACCCGGGCGTTTATTTAGTATCATGGTTATTTACATTGATTTCTTTTCTTTTACCCGCCTCACTAGACAAAGTCTGTTCCGAGGCGGGTAAATCACATCTATGTTTGTTCCAAAAGAAATGTGTTTAAACAAATTTATATATGTATGTGGAAAGATAAAAAAGATAAATTATATGTTGGTATATTAAATATTTACATACATACTTTGTTTTTTTTTTTTTCTTTTATTTTTTTTTTTATTAGTTACATTTCCATGAGAAGATTGCATATGTTATATAGATAAAAGTAAATTAAAATTTTGTGACAGTTGAATATAGCGGTTACATAATAATTAAATATTGCAAAATTGCAGTTTCTCGTGTTTGTTTTATTTGAATATTATATAATTTCGTGAGAACTTGTATGAAATGTTATTTATTTAGAATATTTTGAATGTCTGTTCTTTCCTTTTCATTCAACCATATTATAAATCTTTTGAACAGCCAATTCAAATTATTTGGGGTGACGTAAGTTTTTGTTTGTGTTAGGAAGGTATTGAAAATGTGTGGTGCTAGGTAAGATTCGTGTTTTTTTGCAAAAGTTGATTTGATATGGGGAACTTGAAAGTGCTTATTAATTTTTGCTCTTGTGTTTTGCGAGTGAGGTATGTGGAGATGTGAAGTTTTGATACAGTTTTTGTGAATGATCTTCCTTATGAATAGTTTATTTACGTCTAGTAATTTGTTTTTGATCATTAGCTGTTCCGTCGGATGTTGGTAAGGTTTTTTAAACATAATTCTAATTATTGTTTTATGATTTATTTTAAGAGAATTGAGGTAAGTATCTGCTGCTCCTCCCCAAACTGAAATTCCATACGTTAAAATACTTTGACAGAGTGCGAAATATATATTTTTTAGTTGATTTAATGACATGATGTTTTGTATTGTTTTGAAGATGTATGATAATTTTCGTATTTTTTTGGATAATATATTAATATGGAGATCCCATTTTAGTTTATGGTCAACAGTTAAACCTAGATATTTAATATTGTCTTCATAAACAATTTTGTCACAAGTACAGCATGTGTTATTTGACGAAATATTGGTGCAGGGGTTAAGATGTAGTTGTGGTTGGCTATGTGGTTGACCAGCCTTTGTTTTGCTAAAAGTTAAATATTTGGTTTTTGAAATGTTCAGTGTTAGTAGATTATTTTGTAGCCATTTATTTACTACAGTCATCCCTGTTTCTGTGTTTTTAAATACCTTTTCCCATGATTGTGCCTTGAACAAAATTGCAGTGTCGTCTGCATAACTGATTACTTTGTACTCAATTTTTCCTAGGTTTATCTCAGTTAGACTATTTATATAAATGAGGAATAGTATGGGACCCAAGACGCTGCCTTGCGGTACTCCATACCTGATATCTGCTTTGTCACTGCTGTATTTATTTATTTTTACTATTTGTTGTCTCTTTTCAATGTAGCTGACAAACCATTTTAGCGGTTGACCAGTTATACCGATATTTTTGAGTTTTTGTTGTAGTAAGTTATGCGAAATAGTGTCGAAAGCTTTTGCTAGGTCTAAGAACACCCCTATCACCTTTGATCCGCCATCTATGCTTTTTACTATGTAGTTGGTTAATTCTGATAAAGCGTCTTCTGTGCCCATTTTGGCACGAAATCCAAATTGGCGGCTTGAGAGCAGGTTGTGTTTTTCAAGGTACGCAAGTAATCTTTTTTTCATGGCTTTTTCTAGAAGTTTAGATAGTGAGTTTAGCAGAGTGATTGGTCTGTAGTTTAATATCAGAGTTTTGTCTCCCGATTTATGTATTGGAGTAATACATCCTATTTTTAAATGATCAGGGACAATTCCGAGCCTAAAACTTTGGTTGAAAATGTGCTGAAGCGGTATAAGTATGTATTCTCGTAGATTTATCAGTATTTGATTGGAAATGTTATCCGGTCCCATCGCGCAATTTGGTTTGAGAGATTTAATAAGATCCGAGATTTCCTTTGTATTTACTTGATAAGCATTGAACGAGTGATTTGGTCGTATGGAAGAGCAAAGTTTGTGTAAAGAGTCTTCTGATGTACAGTTTTTTTGAAGAATTTTTTCCGCTAGGGTAGAGCCAACTTTTGCGAATTCTGTGTTAATAAAATTAGCTATTTTATTAGGTTCATTGTTTGTTAAGACTTTGTCTCCGTTTATTAATAGTTCTTTGATATGTGAATCTTTCTTCGGAGTGGAATAAGTAATATTTCTTACAATTTCCCAAATTTTTTTTGGATCATTTTTTGCGATTTTTATTTCTTTTTTGTAATATTTGTATTTGGCTTGTTTAATTAACTTATTACACAGGTTTCTATACAGTAAGTAATCTTGCTTTAGTTTGTTATCATTCGGGTTTTTGTGGACTCGCATATGCATTGCATCTCTTTTGTGAATACTGTTGACTATTCCTTTCGTGATCCATGGTGTTATTTTTTTTTCTTTATGTGTGTAGTTCTTTTGTGGATTTTTTGTGGTGTGTTTGGTTATGTAGGTTTCAACCGTATTTATAAATGTGTTCAGCGCTGTGTTCGGGTCTATTTCATTTAGTACATTAGTCCAAGGTTCATCGTGAATATCCGATTTTAGGGACTTAAAGTTTATTTTGTCTTTCATGTTGTCATTTTTTTTTTTACTTTGTTCTTTGTTAAGAAGTATGTTTAATGTAGTTGTGAAATGGTCAGTGACAGTTGAGCGAATAATGGATGAAAAAGTTTTTTTTCTAGTTTTAGCAAATATGTGATCGATGCAGGATTCGGAGTGTGATGTAGTTCTTGTTGGCGAGTTTATTGTAGATTTAAGTCCGTAGTGAGTAAAAACATTTAAGAATTCCGTAGTTTTTGGTTGGCAGTTTAATATGTTAATGTTCATGTCACCAGCAATAATTATTTGTTGAGTTTTTTTATGTTTTTCAAGAAGTTTATTTAATGAATTTAAGAAAGGGGTGAGATTGTTGTAGCATGGTGGTCTGTATATAGCGAATATAGAAAGACATGGGCCAAGTGATATTTGAATGCAGTTTGCTTCAGTTATGTTAATTTCTGATATGGAAGATTTTATTGTGTCTTTGACAAAGATTACTATACCATCATTTTGATTTTGGTGTCTTGTGGTATGGAATGTGGTATAGTCCTTTAAGTTTAAGTTGGTGTGAGAATCACCTAACCAGCATTCACTTAGGATAATGATATCGAAACTTATATCTATTTCATTTAGTAGGACACAGAAACTATCAAAGTTCTTTTGAATGCTTCTTATGTTTTGACATATTATGCTTAAACTGTGTTTTCCTGAGACAAGGATTTTGTATTCTTTTGCTTGGTTAAAAGTGTATTCTGTGTTATTTATTGTTTCTAAGTCAAAATTCAGTGCAGAAACCATTTATTACAGAATGAAAATAGAAGTTTTGGATGGAAAGCCATACATGATAACGTACATAAGATTTGGGAATGTTTAGGGTTATTATTAAGTACGAAGTAATATAAGGATACAGTTTGGCGCCTGTTTCAGGAACAGTTTCTGGTTGGTTTTCCTCTAGTTGTTCTTCAATGAGGTTGGTGGTATTTTCTGAGTTTAATTGAGTTGCTTGCGAGTCGATTGATCGAAGGCGAATATATACTCGCCTTGTTGTACTCCATAAGTAGGAGAAAAGGTAGTTTCTTGCAAATAGTTTGTAGAGATATAGTCTTCTTGTAGTGTGGGTGGCTAGATGTTCATTTATGTGTATAGGTTCATGTCGTCTTTCGTATCCTGTTTTGTTAATGTTCCTTCTCTCTTTATTTTTCTCTGTTTTTTTATTGCAATTTTTATCTGTTTCCAAAAACTCATCTCGACCATTTGTATTTTTAAATTTGATTATAATCAGTTTTGGAGTTGCATTTCTCAGAGATGCTAGTTTTTTTGGTATATCAGGTATTGGTATATTACGGTTAATTACCGTTAAAAAATTGGTTTTTATTTTTGTAGAAGCCATAATAAACATAATATTGAGTAAATAGTGCACTATTTTTTTTATTTTTTTTTAAATCATCTTTGTAGGTAAATCGTTTAGGTGTCTTATTTCAACCACCTTTGAGTCATTTGTTTTCCTTACCAAAATTTTTCCCGATTTTACCCATACATACTTGAATTCTTTTTCTTGTGCCCTTTTTCTGACATTCCAGTGTAGATTTTTATAATAAGGTGTTAGTGCTGCATTGAGGTAAACGAATTGGGCTCCTTCCCCGTTAAATTTTTTTTATCGGATCACTATATCTAGCAGCTAACATGGTGTTTGCTTTTGTGATGTCTGCGAAATTAATCGTGATTTTTTTTTGATCATTTAATTTGTTGGTTATTATTTTGTAGGTATCCTCTGGTGCCATTTTGACGCCCGCGAGCTCCGCAATCCGCGTCACAGTATGGACTGGGGATAAGTTGTCTTGAAATTTTATACCGTTTATTTCTATACTGTTCAATAGTGCTGATTGTTCCAGATCTGCCAGGTGAACTTCTACTGCAGCCAATCTTTTTTCTTTTTCGGCTAGTTCTTCCTTGAGTTTATTTACTTGATTTGGTGTATCCATGATTTTTGACAGTTTGTGTATTATGTCATCGTATTTTTCGTTAACGAAGTTAGTAAAGCTTTTTATTTCTTGTAGCTCTGATGCAATTTTGTTGAGCATAACTTCCTTCATTTCTTCAAATTTGGAATTGATAAATTCCAAGATGGAGTCGCTGTCAATGTTAATCATCGACTGATGAGCCTCCGACGCAGAGTCCATTGTGCCAGGCGCGTTTGTTAGTGGTGATGATGTTGTCAGTACTTTCTTCACATTCGAGAACTTGCTGCGAGATTTGGACATTTTCTTGATGTTATATTTAATTATTTAATTCGTAGGAAAATTTCAATTTTTTGTTCATGAATGCCCCTTATTAAAATAATTAAAATTTGAAATATATAATTTAGTTGTTTAGTCTATGACAAAAACGGCACTTGTTTTTCACAAATTCAAAATCCATAAATTGTCTTTGGTTAACAATGACTTGTAATTTGGCATATATTTATTTTAACAAAATGTGTAGTTATTTTACACTGCCACTACCGGATAAACTGTCACTTTGTTTTACGTAACACTGTTTTTTTGGTTTTTATTGGATTACTGTGTTGATTTGCTTAATTGTCACTTATTTTGGTATAAAGTTTGGAGCTGTCAGAATCAGCTGTTGTTTGCTTACGGTTATCCATAGAAGTGATATGGTTATCCATAGAAGTATAATGTTTGCATTAGAACAATTTTATAAATTTAATCAACATTTCAAAATGCTCATTTCTAAGGTGTGTCATAAAACTACAGGAAATAATGACAAATTATTGCAGTCTTCGGTAATGTATGGATAAGAAAAACACATTTGTTTTAAATGTGTTGTGTATCGGGAAAATAACGGTTTATTTGGTTGAGATTAATATTATTAATGTTTTTGTTATGAAACAATGGATGTATCAGTAAATGGATTATTGTTTTAATAGTATATTAAAATTTATTTAGAAATGCTCTATTTATACCCTGATTAAGAGCATTGTTACCATAATATATAAGGATTTAAAATTATTTATTCTTTTATTGCAAGGCAGTGTAGATTTAATTTAATTTTTGCTTGGAAGAACACATATTATAAGATAACCAGATTGCATTTTCTATTTCCAGTTTCACTAATATTACCTTAATTAAATATTACAATTTGAGGTTTTACTTATTAAGTTAAAAATAAATAAAATTGTACACAACAAGGACATTTATAAACCATACACAAGGATGTGCAATGAAATCAGCCTATAAATCAGACAAATATTATTATTATTATTACCAAAATAGGACAAATCGGGTACGCAAAGGGAAGAAGTATAATATAGCGCTGACGGAAATTTTAAAGTCTCCACCAATTGGTACAGGTTCAAGGTGTATTGTAGGCGCCTCATAAAGCAGATGCAAAAGTATATAGATTTAGTAATTAATTAGTAATTTATAAACTTATATGACTGAAATAAAATTCATTAAAAAAATATTGAAACTAAGGTTAATGTTTATTATTAAAATAGTGGTTAAAAGAAAGTCATTTATTATCATTTCATTCAAATGGTTTCACAAAGTTTTTTTAACAATTTACCAAGGCAAGTAGGTCCTCGAGTACCTACTTGCCTTGCACCTATTATTGAACAATTAATAATAAAATAAATTATGTTTTGTTATCGTGGCTTCTTATAGTTCTAACGTACGTATTAATTGATAACTGAAGCAAAAAACTCGAGTACCTACTTGCCTTGCGCCTAATGGGCGACTCAAGCAATTTCCAGCGTATACCAATTGAGGATCAATTTTGTATTTATTCGAGTAATTCATATTCTCTCATTATCATAATAATTTTGCTTAAACAATCGTCTTCGGCTTCCAATTGTGCACGCCATGAATGGTAAGGGGGTTTTAACAGGGGCGTAACTCACTGTTACAAATAAGACAAAAAAACATCTTTTTTCTATTTAAGATGAAGCCATGCGAATTAATGCAAAATCATACAGAATCATTTGTTTTTGGTTTGAAAATTTGATCACTTAGAAATATTGTAGATGCTTCAATTAAATACTGCAAGTAGAACACATCTTGGCTAAAATGGAGTATTTTTTTGTAATCTTTGTCTTACAACAATTTTGAAGTATACTGTAATACCTACCAGGTCGTTGTGGAGTGGAGCTGGCAACACGGTATCGCTTGTAAGTAAATAAGTTCACATTTCACTACTAACTATTACACATCTGCCGGATCTGCCCTGATGATGGACACTGCAACGCTGTCCGAAACATTGGCTAAAGAAGGAGGTAGCGCAACATGGCATTACATCCCAAAAAACGAAAATGCTTTTGGTCGTGAAAATCTAAAAACATACCTTCTCTACCCTTTCTAAAAAACGTTTTTAAATCCCTCCCAAAAAGAGGCAGGGCTCTTCCAATTTCGAATTTTTCAAGGACTAGAGGATCACTTTAATAATATTTTTGTATAACTAATTAACATTGTTCACTATCGGCGTTAATGTAAAAATTTTCTTCGCAAATACAAAGATGCCCATCTTATTCCTTTGTTCTAGTTCTAAATTTTCAAACCAATTGTCAAATGAAAAAAAAAATCGTGATGCTTTTATAACGTTCTTTTGGGGTGATACTATCCTTCAAATAATTTAATTGTATGTAACTAGTTGACAAGGTAGAGCGTGATACCGAAAGATGCTTTTATTTTTTTCCAAATATTTAATCCTTTTAGTAAAATTGTTACTACATTCGTAGTTCAGTATGTTTAAATATTTGAACAAATAAAATATTTTATATCCTGACGAATAAACCCTTGGTTTTGAAACATGTCAATAATTTTGATTAAACAAAATGTCATGTTTTCATTTAAATAAATAAAAGTTTACGCCTTGCGTAAACGTTCTTTAAAGCTTTTTTTTTTTATTTTTTTTTATTTTTATTTTTTATATTTTTTTTTTTTACAATAAGTTTATTTCATTCTAATATTACATATTTTATATACTCTCCTAATAAAGCAAGTGCTTGTGTTTAGGAGAGGACAACTTGATAATAACTTTTCTTTTTTTTTTTTTTCAAATCCTTATAACAAACTTAAAAACTTAACTTATGAATAGATTTATAATATGACAAACTTAAGAACTTAACTTATGAATAGATTTAGACTTAATAACATATTTTTTAAAGATTAATAAGGGTAATTAAACAAAAAATATATATAGGATGTACATAAAACCTTTGGAATAACAAACAGTCAAAAAAATATCCAATAAAAGTTAAAATTATATGGTGGGACTACCAAAATATGATTTAATTTTTTTTTATATTTTTCGTAATTTTTTTCTGTTCGCATATCGGCGGGTAATTGATTAAATAATTTTATTCCTTTATATACATAGTGATTCTGTGCTGTTGTGGTTCGTATGGGTGGTATAGTTAGTCCACCAATAGAAGTATTCCTTATGCTAATATTTAGCAGTGGGGTAATATTTTTTTTAAATATATCTTTGTGTAGCTGAAGTAGTGCTATTTTTTCGTAAATTTAAAGGATTCGCTTTTATCAGACTACTTTTAGGTAAGCATCCAAAACATATTATTAATTCTAGAAGATGCAATTTTTTTTATCCCAAACCATAGTTTATGAACAATATAGTAGTGTTGAAGGACCAAACCTAGAAACCTGACCTATAACTAGAAACAAAACATGGAAGAAGCCGTTTACAAAAAGAGGTCAGTAAATTATTATTTTAATTTGAAACATTTTTCGACACCACTGCTAAAGATCACTCCAAGTGAATTAGCAGCGGTGCCCGGGTTCATGGGGTGAGGTTTGTCTAGGTTTTGGCGGCGAATGCGTTTGAGCACCTACCACGTGGCGGGCCGGATCGGGAGAGAATAGTTGAGGCAGACGTAACCTACACCTTTCCAGCCGGACTCATCGACCCATCATCGCCTTTCACCGCTGAGGGAGGGATGGATTCATACATCCGTCACTCATGGACAAACTGACCCCAAGATTCCTACCAAACCCTCATGCCTTTTCCTTTCCAGAACTTCCTCTCCTTCCATTCCCCTAAAAGACCTTCCCCACAGTAAGTCAAAGATGACATAGGTCCTTTTTTTTTCTCAGAGCCCCCTGTGTAGAACTGAATGAAAGAAAAAACGAGTGCGCTTTAGACCACACGACTGACGTAAAACTTCACTAACTTATAAAAGAAGAGAGAAAGATAATGTGCGCGCGCACTGCTCTCTCTTGCTCCTAAAGTAATATACGAAGCGTTCGCCTCGCTTATCGTAACGCTCTCGTCACGGATTCGCCAGCTTACCCCCCAAGTCAAGCGTGCGTAAAGAAGTTTTAAAAATATTCACACAGCAGGCCTTGAGGAAAATAATTTCCCTCAAAGCCTACGTCATCTTTGGGGGATACTGTGTGGAGTGTGGAGGGTTTTTTTGAGGACAGGAACTAGTGAAAATATTGTAGAAGGGAGAAAACACAGAGGCCTACAAATCTTTCCTCATGAATTCGTTCATCTTGAAATATTATTTTCTTTTCTTACCCAATATTCCTACGCCCTTGTCTGTTGCACCGAAGCCGCATGCAAATGGCATTTGGAGATGATTATATCATATTCATAAGGACGATTTATTTAATGAATTGCAGTTAGGTAACTGTAATCGCTATGAATACTGGGCACGCCCGGCCAAGGCCTCTGATGGCTTTAATTCAACTGCCTGCGTTCAAAGATGGTTGCATTTCAATTTGCAGTACTTATTAGGTACCTACCGCACATTAAAGATAAATTGTCAACAGATTGCTGCACTAATACTGATTATTCATTCGTCCTTTATTATAATGTTAACCGAAATGGTTATTTAAGTATTATCGCAGATAAACGATTTAGGGGTAGGTCGGAAGTAGGGTGAAAACGGACAAATGAACAGAATTTTTTGACTTTTACATAAACGAAATTTGAATCTACATATATGACGAAGAGCAGGCAAATGTTTATTGCTTATTCAGAAATTGATGAAATTTTTCAAATTCGACCTTCAATATAGATATGTAGGAGGAAGGTAACTGTCTTCATGAGATTTTGAAAAAGAACCCCCTAGACCCCTTTTTTCAACCCTTCTTAAAGCAGAATTTTGATACTTCTTGATGAAATTTTGCACCCTTGACGTTCAAAATAACAGGAAAGTTTATGTGCATATCTGATTTAAAAAACTCTGCGTAAAGCCCGGGCAATACTGGAGAATTTAGCTAGTTAATTAACTACAACACGGGCATGTGCCTAGTGTGATGGCCAAAAAATTACCCATTTTCTGTAATATATAAACTTTACTGAATAAAGAACATTAAAAAAAAAAAAAATTACAAGGAAACATCTTAAAAGGGGGAACCTTCAACAGAAAAAATTATAATAATGAGTAATTTAACCGAAAGATTTGGACGCTACATATTTTGAAGGCTTAAAATAACTTTGGAGATTGAAGACATATCGAGGTACCAGCCATCATCATAGAAATTTTGTATTTCATGTCGAAAATCATAAATAAATAACTTCTGGAACAAAGATAAAAATTGTCAAAAAAGTTATACAAAATTGCCCGTCTTTTGCATTATTTGAATTTCAAACACGAGGAAATTTTTTCATGTAGGGAAATATGATTTTGAGGACTAAATTCGTGGAGAATAAAACGAATTATATTAATTATCTAAGAGAAAACTAGTTTCGTAAGTCTAATATCGAATAACATGTACCTACGTACTTCTAATTAACCCTTAAAAAGCCACAGATCATTGGTCAAACAAAATCCGTCTTAAGTGGAATGGCTGCGCGGCCCGTTTCATACTTCCTCATAATTCATTTTAATCCTTTTTCAATTCCACTTAATCCTTTTCACATTATCAGGCAAGGTGCGATAAGTCGCAACTCGCAACCACTGATGTTTGCATTTGGTCATAATTCACTCCCTGAACAAGTATCTCAAATCCTAGCAACCCATGGTCAATAATGATTTAGACCTTGAGCCTCTTTAAACCTTTAAAGGACACAATTGTTATGCAACATCATAAAAAAGTGACAAGTATACTAAACAGCAACCGATAAGGGCGTAATAGGTTCGTTCTTTCGTTTTTGTGCACATACATATATGGCAAATATGCAGGAAAACTAATTGCCAAAAAATCTTGAAAAACTTACAATGAACACTTCCCTACCCTGCAATAAATAATTTGGACGTACCTAGTGTACCTACATCTTTTTGACAGATTGAATTTTAAACATTATGTATGTACCGTAAAAAAATTTCAGCTATTAGAATTTTATACATACTCTGACATCTGTCACTTTTCATATTTATGGCAAATATGCATGAAATATCATTGGCTACAGAAGTAACTCTTCCCTCCTCACTACCCTGCAATAATTTTAAATCATACTTTTGTGACAGATTGGTTTTTAACCGATTCGCTTTTAACAGAAGCACTGACGTGTCATTTTAGTTTCCGACATGCATTTGTCGACTGGTCGCGTACAGACCTCCAGCCATCAATGGAGCAGCCAAATGAATAGTGTTGGAGTTTTGTGAGGATGCGTGGCTGTTTTTCTCTCTTAATTCATTCATTCCTTTGATTGAGCTCTGTAATTACGCCGGCCCATTCAGCGGTCGCTCCCGGATTTACTTTCACAATGTCTGCGGTAATTAGTGAACACGGACCTCTTTATCATCGACTAGACAAATCACCAGTCGCAGGCTGGCTACCTCATTCCGCCGTTCACAGTTTTGATTGATTACCGCTGGTCATTTATTTTGTTTAAATGCTTTATTTTCAGATCAAGCGGTAGCAAATACATTCTGTACGACTCGCTGTTGTTGCAACTATGTGAGATGGAAACGGCGTCCGCCCATCACTTAACGATCGCGAATTAATCATCTTTAATTCAATGCTCAGCTGTTACGCAAACTTTAATGGGCGTTTAACTTATTTATTAATAGCACCGAACCAGAGTGGAAGATACTGTCAGTATCGCCCTGATAAGAAACGACCACTTGGAACGATAATCGTTGCTTGAAATAGCTTAAGTCTGTGGTACCTCCATTTTCTAACCTTCTTCTTATACACTCACTGATTTAGTCCCCCTGGCTCCGGACGGAAGGATCTCTATAGCAGTATCAATTATTTATTTTATTTATTTATTTAAGGAACATAAACAGTCATAGTAATAAAATATACATAAGAGGATGGCAAAAAAACAGACCAATTATTAATGTTCACAGATAGGTATTTAGAAACATAAAAGTAACTGAATGTAAACTAGAAAATTTAAGAAAAACAGAAAAAATAAAAACAGAACTAAGCAGCAATTTAAAAAAAATAATAATACAGATGTTAAGTCAACAAGTGATAAACATGTTATAAACAATAATAAAATAATTAAAACAATACTTAAATAGACTGCGAAATAGGTATTTGGGTTGGGACGGGTAAGGGGAGGAGAGGGATAAGGGAAAGTTGCCACGCAAGTAATATAATAATATTAGGTACAATGAATTTAGTCATGAATATGTGTTATTCGCACCTACATAGAATGTAATAAAGAAATTCTGTAACGACAGTAACTAGCAGTGAATATGTCAGCAAGTGTGTCTATATGTGCAAGTTTATTATTATAGTATTTACATGCCCTTTGTATAAATTCATTTTGGTTGGAATTAGTGTTGCATCTATCAATGTAGAAAAGGGTATTTTGTCTGCTGTATCGAGTCGGCGTGTGGAAATTTATTTTATTTAGCAGCTCCGGGCAGTCAACTTTTGAGTTAATAATTTTGTACAGGAGCATCTGATTAGCGACAAGCCTCCTATTGAGCAGTTTCGAGATTCGAAAATGTTTCTCGATTTCGTCGTAAGAATTGTATATGTTGAATGATTTAAAATTGAGAAATTTGAGAAATCGCTCCTGAACTCTTTCTAACCTGTTAACATAAACAATATAGCGCGGGTTCCAAACCTGTGAACAGTATTCCAGGTGAGGACGAACATGTGAATTGTACAGAATCAGAATCAGAATTATAAATAATTACAAAAAAATAAATACGATAATGTCCCTCTGGAGATGGGAGACGGTGAAATACTCTCCTTAAATGGCTGCTTGCATTCATTTTAAAGTTAATTTTTTTTTTCAGATTAATTTCTTATGTTTTTGAAGGGGAACATCTTTAGCACCGTTGTGATTTGAAACACGATGAAACAGAAACGACACTAAAAGAGACAAACACATACATCTATAGGATTTAGCCTGCAAGAGAATGAGATAGAATGAAACCGCATTGGCCGCTTTGATTATGAGCTCACTTTTCAAGGCTCCTATTATAGTGTTATTGTTAATTTTGTTCTCTTGGCATTGCTTTGTATCTACTGTATATTCTTTGTTTCATATTATTTGATCAATTTTTTGTAAGGACTCGTAAGAAATACTATATTTAAGTGGATACTTGAAGTGAAATAACACAAAACTGCGCTATATAAATATCACGTTATTAGTACTATTATTATTTGTACGGTGATTCGTAGCCTTCCTCCTAGTTTTCTGAAGGTTTCACTTCTACCGCGTGTGAATTACACACTGTGATTTTTTTTGCATACTTGTTCGTTTTTTTATATTTGGTTTATGTGTTGTTATTTACTTTTTACCTTATCTAATTATTTGTATTTCTTTTGTTATTTCGAAATATGCAATATTTTGCATTGCATTGTACCTGCATACATTCTGGAATAAACTATTATTATTAATATTATCATAAATATACCTTTATATCTTAGCTGAGGAGAAACCTTTTTTTTTGTTTCTCTGCAAGGTTTAAGGTACCTAAATATGGAATTTGTGAAAATAATTTGACTGGATTTTGTAGGTAGATGCTGTTATTTACTGCTCGCAACCACATAACCAGCCTTAATTCTGAAATACGCAGGACGAGACTCCAATTACTTCGACCACATTTTTCTAGAGCTTAAAAAGTAGGGCAATATTACTAGTAAGGCGGGTATAATAGTTGGCAGCATATCATGAATGATTATATTCCGTCATTCTTTTTTAATCTAACATTTTTGACAAAAGAAAACAATTCGTAAATTGTATACTTTTGTGTTTTAATTTAATAACGGTGACGAAGGTGACATGTCTTGATGATTATTAACCTCATTTGAAAGAATGCTGAAGTCGACTTTAACAGTGAAATTTTGCTTTCTTGAACTGTGAAATAAAGTAAAATTATTATTTTTTCATGATAAGATTAGATTTATTTATTTATTTTTAGTAAATTGACGAATTTCGTCTTTGGTTTGAAGATATTCAATATTGAAAAAAAACGGTATTATAAAGGAGTACCACGCAATAAAAAAATGTTGTCCTTACACATAAATAACATGACTTCAAAAAAGCGAGAGTAGATTTCCCGACGTAGTGCATGCATTAAATATTTGTGTTCGTGTTTGTATTTGTATTTTGTACGATCTTAGCTTGTTATTCTATTGCTACGTTTTATGTAATGTTTATTTTAGCACATATGTAAGTACTGTACATAATATTTATACACTATTTTAGGTTTAATAAATACAATTGTTGATTGTCTCTATAAGGTATAGGTGACTAGAAAAGGTCTTAAGATTTTCATTAAAACATATCGGTGTGAAAATTTACACGGTGGCTCAATAGTGAGACGCCCGAAATGGGATTTTTTGACAAAACATCAAGGAATATTTGAAATATCTTTATTTACACTGTTGATGGGGAAAGACACAGGCAAGGAAGGAAGTTGGTGAGCCCATGCTGTGGGAGTGTAAGTAGTGTAATGTTAATATAGGTAGGAGTAATGTGAGTTTTTAAATATTTTTTTATTCCAGGATGTGGGGAGAATAGTGCAATCTGTGGGAGTGTAAGTAGTGTAATGTTAATATAGGTAGAAATAATGTGAATTTTTTAATATTTTTTTATTCCAGGACGTGGGGAAAATAGTGCAATCTCACACGTCCCATAATATAGTTGTATATATTTATATATTTACACAGTAAAGAAACAAGAACATAAATAGAAGAAAAAAAATAATAACGTTATTATGCAGGGGGTGATGTTGTGTGAGCTCAGGCTCGTCGAGTTTATGCCTAGAGTTTACCATTGCTGAATTTAGCTATGCACCAGAAGCCTATTTAATGGAAAATGCTCTCAGTTTTGCCCCGGTGATCGACGCAGTTTGAAATCGAAACATTGTTTGAAATGGGTTAAGACATGTTTGGTGGCCAGCTTTGAATAGCCAGATATACGAGTATCTAAACATTCCTTTCTCCACTTCCTTCCGTTCCCCGCTCTTTTTGTGAGGATCTTTAGGGATGCTGTGTGGGGGGTCTTTTTAAGAAAACGAAAGGTGTGTGCGGTGGGTGTAAATATGAGGTCAGTGTGTTCAGCAATGAAAAATGAATCCATACCTCCCCCTGCCATGCATGGCTGTTCAAAGTCCTGTACAAAGAGTCAGCTGGAGAAACCAAACAACTCCTTACCCGGCCTTTCTGATCCGGCCCGCCAAGCAGCTGTTGGGCAGACGTATCTGCCACCGGGTCCTGAAACCGGGCACGCCTGCAATGTCAACAAAGATTGCAAACTACTTGTGGTGACCCATGGCAGTAGAGATGTTGGTTATACAAGTAATAGTTTTTGGAGCTCCCGTTACCCTTCCACCTCCCAAATTGTATAAAATAAATTGTCTAAAAAGCCGTATGAAGGAGCCTCTGTATTTTTTAATACTCGTCAGATAATTATGACCGCAATCAGTGACCACACATTAATGACACTCACTGTAAATAATGATCGGAATTAACGTGAATCACTCTTCACTGTTCCCTCTCCCTCTGAGGGGCAACGAACTATAATGTGGCTCCGGTCACAAGGCGAACTCACAAAAGACCTCAATTAATTATAAATTACATGTAAGGAATAAAAATAATTGTTTATGTTTTTATTTTATAATGATCCAAACAATTTGTTTCGAATTGCTTCGAGACCTGTCTCGATATTGAATCTCTTAGCTCGATTAGCAAGATAAAACATGTCTAGGTCAGATCACAAATTTTGCTACACGTTTTTTTTTTTAAGTCTACTGGCAGCAGAACAAATAACTTAATGCCATTATGTTATGTAAAGAAAAAAAAACCGGAAATATATCATTTTTAAATCAAATTGACTCTTTTCCACAAAAAATTATGAATTGATTTCGAAAGATTGCTCTTTTATCTAGTAAACGCATGTTTTAAATTTTGGGAAAAAATATTTATTTTTACTATTTTTAGTATGATAAGGTTACACCGTAGGTCGTTGTTAGATTTGTAAAATTTTAAAACAAAATTTTGTGTAATACAACACATATTACAAATCGTATAATCATGCAATAAAATAAATCTATACTTTATCTAAGAAAGCTTTGTTTCAGAACTTTATTTTCAGTTTAAATAAAATCACAAAAAAAAGATCCGTGCTCTTGTTTTGTCACCTAAATACTTCAGTTTGTCTATTTATTTACGGTCTTGCAAACTAAAATATTTAAGTATTTTTTTACATTCTTATTTTGCTTAGACGTTATTGAAAAATTATAAATAGGTACTTACGATGAAAAAATAATTACAAAAAATACATAATTTAAATAGTGTTATCATCATGCCTTTCAGCATTTTTTAATGTAGGTATAATTTAGCAAATTTTTAATGAAATAAAATCTATATAGAGTTATAATTTGAAAGAGCTGGTAAGGAGAATAATTAAACTTTCTCATTGGAACCACCCTGTACGATGGTAAGAACATCTTTCGGCTATATTTGAATTCTCGGCCGCTGGCTGGTTAAAGGCCATTAATGCTATTATGTTATGTTTTTAATGTTCTTATCCCCAATAAGAATTCGTCAGAAACAAAAGGTGAGATACTTATTGACTTCGATTTAAACACTTTTTTTTCATTTCAGCTTTTATTGTATTAGCTCCCGTTTTTAAATAAATAAAATAATAATGTTTTAGTGCCTATCTCTAAAATGCCCTATGTACATGGTGCACATTCTTTATTTAATTTAATTTTCAAATTCATTATTTTCACACCGACAATGAAACAAGTTTTAATGTTTTATTTATTTACCACACAGGCTAATTTTTTAAATGAAATCGTTGTGCCTCTCTTACTATCATGGTTAGATATATGATCTACTAAACGGTGTCATTCTAACAGAGAACATCATGCTTTATATTCAAATTACAGTTCCTTTATACAGGGAGAAGGAGCCTGGGAAGACCAAGTTTAAGATGGAGCGACAACGTCTTCAAAGATATATCCTCAAAGATATATGAGTGGAGGAAGACTCTTGAGGAGGCCAAGACCCACCAGGGGTTGTAGAGGCAAGAGTGATGATTATGATGATGACAGTTCCTTTATGAAACCAAAGTGTCCGACCGATATTTGAAGAAAAAAATTATGAAAGTTTTGGAAGTTTGTTTTAATTATTTTAACATGAAACGATAAAAAAGGAAGTTTATAACTAACTCACTTGCCTAATAAAATATTTGTTTGTTTTTATTTTTTTTTCGTTATCAGTAATTTTAGTTAGAAAAAACGTAGGGTGTAAAATTTTATGTTTGCGTTAAAAAATTTTGTATTTCACAAATTGTATGTTTACTTTCAATTATAAAGTTGGAAAGCGTATTCCATCAACTTTCTAAAATACATAGTTTTTAGTTTTCAGATGCATTCAGAAATATTGCATTTATTTGGATTTTATTGCAAAGCAGAAATAGTTTGTCCTTCCGACAAAATAGGCCCGAGGCCTGAGGGGTTAACATTCAAACAAGCTTAACTTAACAGCGCCCTTGAGGTGATTTTTCACAAAAACGGCGCTATACGACTACTTATGTAGTTTGTCAGCAGGTAGGTACATATTGACGATATTTTATGTAATAACAGGGTACATTTTCATTTTTTGTATATTTTTTAATAATGGGTGATGATAAATTAAATCAATAGAACAGTAAATAGTAGCTTTTGCCCCCGGCTTTGCCCCCATTCCACCCCCTCCTCATTTGCAAGTATATAGCCATACTTGCAAATAATGTAGTTTTCTATTAGTGAAAGAATTTTTAAAATCCATTCAGTAGGTTTTGCGTGAAAAAGTAACAAACATACACAGATCCACACAAACTTTCATCTTTATAATAAATTATAATAGGATATATGTACGTTAATAGCAATATTCGTTATTTTATTAAAAAATCACTACTTATTTAAATATTTTTTTACCGAGCAAATTGAAATAAATAAAATTATACACCATTTAGTCAACTGACCTAAAATCAACGGAACGTAAATTTTGAAAAAAATCACTTTTTTTAAATAAAATCATCACGCGACCGCCAAGTTAAGACCATGCGAAGAATTATTCATTTTCATTCCACCGTCATTGTATTTATTTAATTTGCGTTATGGAAATGCCAAAAAATAAAATAAAATCATCAAGGGAAAAACGTGAACTAAATCAATGATTGCAGTAACCAAGATTGTTAAATTTAAATCATTAATTGCCCATCGGTTTGATTGACAAATGCGAACTTTAGATGCCTATCTACTCAAATATATACCAGCAAACAGATTTCTATTCTAGTAAAATTCTTCACATGTAAATATTCACTATGCCTACTGCTGAAATGTAAATAATATAAAATGTACATCACGTATCATCGTACCCTGCAAGTCGAGCTGGGAAGAGGAAATCGTTTTATAGCCATGTTATGACACCGAATAGGGATTTCCCGTTTACACCCACCGAACGTAAAACACAGAGTTTTTCAGCATATATGTTTGTAAGAAAAAGGACACAATTATATATTGCAAGGATTTGTTAGATTTTTGAGATTTTATTTTGGATTTAAAAAAATATAGTTCGTCTACTAATTGGATAATATTTCCGTGTGAACAAAATATGACTTGATAAATTATTGGGCATGGTAGTCAGATCGAATTTCAAAAAATTATTTCAGATACCTAAGTAATAAAATGATCACTAGAAATAACTTACGATGAGAATGTAATAAAATGATCACTGGAAATAACTTACGATGAGAATGTAATAAAATGATCACTGGAAATAACTTACGATGAGAATGTAATAAAATGATCACTGGAAATAACTTACGATGAGAATGATGAATAATAATCTTAACAATGGAAATGATGCCGAAAAAACAACAATTGCGCATTTCTATCGCTGGGTGTGTTATTGTTATTATTTTCGATAAACTTCCTGAGCTATGGCATTACGTTGAGTGTTTTGCTAGTGGAAATACGGAGAGGAAGGATAAATACTGTGTTATTAAATCAAGCTATTTAAACCTGATCTTAGATATATTCCTACTTATACTCACATTGATTGTTTGTTTTCTTACCAGGACAATGCATGCGAAAGTCATTATTAGAGGTTTTAGAGGAAACGTAATATAATGAAAACCTTTTAATCTCAAGAAATTAACCGATTTGTTGAGCAAATGTTCTCGTTAAGATAATTCTTCCAAAGAAACTGCATTACAGGATTGGATTATTATTTTTTCGTTTATCGCACTATTTTGCCCAGAAAGTCCCAACAGCGCGATTAATTTGTTCTTTCTTGAAACACGAGTCTCATCAAGACCCTGGTTCACTCCTTAATGCCAAAGTATAATTTAAATTTCACATGTACACAGAAATCATTTTTTATACATAATTATAATCAGAGTAAAATAACTTTACTGCATTCGTCAGGATTTAAAAAAAAATTATTCAGGTTTTTTTAATTACATACTCACTTTACATAGGTAAAACTGCAAGAAATGTCAAAAACATGGTGATCGAAAGCATGATGTACAAAAACAGTTCAGGTTTTTCAGAATTTGCAACACACCTAATCGATAAACATTTTTAGAAATCTTCAGGTGTAGATGTACTTCATAGAAGAGGGTTAGGTTTACCTCTGAATAACCTAGAAATAAATAAATCCCTAAAATAAATAAAATCCACTTATTAAATGAAAAATATTTTAGTACGTTTTCAAGCCCTTAAGGTTCAGAACCGACACCGGTTGATTCATATATTAAGTTATACAATAAATAAATTGGTATCTAAATAAATTTATTTTATTAATAAATAAAGTCGAACATCCACAACCATACCGTAGCATCCCTAGGGACACAGACCTCAAAGGAGCCCCACAATACTGGCAAGGAATGAAAATAAAATTCTTCCTAAAAAAGAAAAAAAAAATACAAATTACAACGTTAGGTAGGTGAAATGTTTTGCATAATACGAAGGCTTGCACATGTTCCGTAAGTTTTATATTTGTCCCCAGGGTGAGAGGCCCGGTTCATCTCAACCCATGCCGAGGGCGGATAGAGCAACCCCCTCCCAATTGCCATTCACGCCGCCTAGCGAGACCTGTCGGGAAAATTTAGAACGACCATTTCAACTTTTGTAGATTATTTAACGTATGCAAAAAATTGCACGACCACAAAAAGATACATAACAAAAAAACTTCGTCGATAAGCCCAAGCTTTGGACAAAGACATCATGAATACCAGGCAATAAAACCATTCAAAAATCTCACACTCGATGCAAAAAATGAATGAAACATTTCACCGTATTATAGAACGGAAAAGATGATATTACAAAAATGTTTTTCTTCAAATAATAAAACATGTACGTAGTATACATAACTATACAACCGGATCGTACATTATGCATATATGTTATTTATTTATGAATTTTTAGTTTTGTTTAATTACATTTAAGTTCATTTAATTTAATTTTTTTTTTCATTTAATTTAATTTTTTTTTTTCATTTAATTTAATTTTTTTTTCATTTAATATAATATAATTTAATTTAATTTCTTTTAATTTCAATTTAAATAATAATAATTAAATAAATTTAATTTTATTCAATTGAATTTAATTTAATTTAATTAAATTTAATTTAATTTCATTAAATTTAATTTAATTTCATTAAATTTAATTTAATTTCATTAAATTTAATTTAATTTCATTAAATTTAATTTTATTTCATTAAATTTAATTTAATTTCATTAAATTTAATTTAATTTCATTAAATTTAATTTAATTTCATTAAATTTAATTTAATTTCATTAAATTTAATTTAATTTCATTAAATTTAATTTAATTTCATTAAATTTAATTTAATTTCATTAAATTTAATTAAATTTCATTAAATTTAATTTAATTTCATTAAATTTAATTTCATTTCATTAAATTTTATTTAATTTCATTAATTTAATCAAATTTCATTTCATTAAATTAAATTAAATTTAATTAAATTTATTTTAATTTCATTAAATTAAATTTTATTAAATTTAATATCAATTAATTAAATTTTCAATTTATTATCATTTAATTTCAATTAATTGTAATTTATTCATTTAATTTCAATTAATTGAAATTCATTTCATTTAACTCCATTTCAAATATTATAACCAATAATTATCAGCCTGAAACACTCATCTACATTGAAAAAATCTTCCGAGAAAAGATACTGGCCGCCAACGGGAATTGAACCCGTGACCATCTGATTGCCGGTCAGCAGCTCTGACCACTGAGCTATGGCGGCTTATCTAATACCCGCCAAATAATTCAATATATACTAGTGTTTCATTCGACAATTACTCATTATTACATTTTTCCAACTGAAAACAACCAACTTTATTTTTGTGAGAGAGGTATTTATAATACTAAATCTCCCGCTAGGTGGCGTCGAGACTAATTATGTCTGCATTTTTTTGCTGAAATACTTTAACTTGTCAAATATTAATTATTATTTTTAATTGATAAACTAACGTTTAAACAAGATTTTTATGCATAGCACAAAGGGTACATAACAAATATTATAACCAATAATTATCAGCCTGAAACACTCATCTACATTGAAAAAATCTTCCGAGAAAAGATACTGGCCGCCAACGGGAATTGAACCCGTGACCATCTGATTGCCGGTCAGCAGCTCTGACCACTGAGCTATGGCGGCTTATCTAATACCCGCCAAATAATTCAATATATACTAGTGTTTCATTCGACAATTACTCATTATTACATTTTTCCAACTGAAAACAACCAACTTTATTTTTGTGAGAGAGGTATTTATAATACTAAATCTCCCGCTAGGTGGCGTCGAGACTAATTATGTCTGCATTTTTTTGCTGAAATACTTTAACTTGTCAAATATTAATTATTATTTTTAATTGATAAACTAACGTTTAAACAAGATTTTTATGCATAGCACAAAGGGTACATAACAAATATTATAACCAATAATTATCAGCCTGAAACACTCATCTACATTGAAAAAATCTTCCAAGAAAAGATACTGGCCGCCAACGGGAATTGAACCCGTGACCATCTGATTGCCGGTCAGCAGCTCTGACCACTGAGCTATGGCGGCTTATCTAATACCCGCCAAATAATTCAATATATACTAGTGTTTCATTCGACAATTACTCATTATTACATTTTTCCAACTGAAAACAACCAACTTTATTTTTGTGAGAGAGGTATTTATAATACTAAATCTCCCGCTAGGTGGCGTCGAGACTAATTATGTCTGCATTTTTTTGCTGAAATACTTTAACTTGTCAAATATTAATTATTATTTTTAATTGATAAACTAACGTTTAAACAAGATTTTTATGCATAGCACAAAGGGTACATAACAAATATTATAACCAATAATTATCAGCCTGAAACACTCATCTACATTGAAAAAATCTTCCGAGAAAAGATACTGGCCGCCAACGGGAATTGAACCCGTGACCATCTGATTGCCGGTCAGCAGCTCTGACCACTGAGCTATGGCGGCTTATCTAATACCCGCCAAATAATTCAATATATACTAGTGTTTCATTCGACAATTACTCATTATTACATTTTTCCAACTGAAAACAACCAACTTTATTTTTGTGTATAGTAATTGTCGAATGAAACAATAGTATATATTGAATTATTTGGCGGGTATTAGATAAGCCGCCATAGCTCAGTGGTCAGAGCTGCTGACCGGCAATCAGATGGTCACGGGTTCAATTCCCGTTGGCGGCCAGTATCTTTTCTCGGAAGATTTTTTCAATGTAGATGAGTGTTTCAGGCTGATAATTATTGGTTATAATATTTGTTATGTACCCTTTGTGCTATGCATAAAAATCTTGTTTAAACGTTAGTTTATCAATTAAAAATAATAATTAATATTTGACAAGTTAAAGTATTTCAGCAAAAAAATGCAGACATAATTAGTCTCGACGCCACCTAGCGGGAGATTTAGTATTATAAATACCTCTCTCACAAAAATAAAGTTGGTTGTTTTCAGTTGGAAAAATGTAATAATGAGTAATTGTCGAATGAAACACTAGTATATATTGAATTATTTGGCGGGTATTAGATAAGCCGCCATAGCTCAGTGGTCAGAGCTGCTGACCGGCAATCAGATGGTCACGGGTTCAATTCCCGTTGGCGGCCAGTATCTTTTCTCGGAAGATTTTTTCAATGTAGATGAGTGTTTCAGGCTGATAATTATTGGTTATAATATTTGTTATGTACCCTTTGTGCTATGCATAAAAATCTTGTTTAAACGTTAGTTTATCAATTAAAAATAATAATTAATATTTGACAAGTTAAAGTATTTCAGCAAAAAAATGCAGACATAATTAGTCTCGACGCCACCTAGCGGGAGATTTAGTATTATAAATACCTCTCTCACAAAAATAAAGTTGGTTGTTTTCAGTTGGAAAAATGTAATAATGAGTAATTGTCGAATGAAACACTAGTATATATTGAATTATTTGGCGGGTATTAGATAAGCCGCCATAGCTCAGTGGTCAGAGCTGCTGACCGGCAATCAGATGGTCACGGGTTCAATTCCCGTTGGCGGCCAGTATCTTTTCTCGGAAGATTTTTTCAATGTAGATGAGTGTTTCAGGCTGATAATTATTGGTTATAATATTTGTTATGTACCCTTTGTGCTATGCATAAAAATCTTGTTTAAACGTTAGTTTATCAATTAAAAATAATAACTCCATTTAATTTCATAAAATTATATTTAACTAGCTGGGTTACCCGGCTTCGCTCAGGACAATAAGATAGTGTTCTGGAATGTTGCACAATGATGTTCCCGATTCCCTATTCCTGATCATTCCACGACATACTCCGCCACTCCTTCCACAACTTTCTACAGCTCTATGGAACCTTCTAGAACTTTCCGGAAGACTGTTCTAGAAATTTCAAGAGGGCGAAACTTTCAGCCCTTATATCTTTTAAAGCACGCCCTTTAGGTAAAAACGGATACCCTTATTCCCTAGGGGGGATAGAGATCTACCACACCATATAACTCCCTTGATCGAACCGGGACTCTTTTCTGATTTTTGCGAGCTGCACTTTTTTTTGGACTTTCTTTTATAATATATGCCATATTCAAATAAATAAAATGTTACTCCTCACATGTCCTTTTCCGTGCGTTCCCCTCCAGCGTTCCACTTTCACCTTCCCCACCACCGCTCTCCCGCTCTCCCGTCCCGCCAACCCCCTTGGCACTGCATTTTGTTGACTCCTCTCCCGCCCGGCCCGTAGCCGAAACTTTTTTCTAATACTAACAATTTTAAACTCGTGATATCTTTCTAATTAAATATCCGAATTGAAAAATTCAAAAAGTTAAATAAAAGTATTGAAACTGTCTTGAATATGAAGTAATTTATTTTGATAAGGATTAAAACCAAAATACAAAAAGAGCCTTTTCAATCGGCGACATTAAAATTAAATTTTTAAAATAAAAGAATACTTATTGTGGCATAACCATAATAGTTAGACATATGCTGTTGCGAATTTTTTTGTAAATAATAATGTGTTCTATAAAGTTGTAGTACATTATTTTATTCTATCATCAATAGTTTTCGCAGCGCACGCGATTTAAAGAATATTTTAGGTAATTTTTTTACACCCTGGGATACATTATCGAAGTTTTAGTAAGGATCCCTAATTTTTTTGAAAATGTTATATAGCCTATGTCACCCGGGGATAGTGTAGCTTCCCAACAGTGAAAGAATTTTTCAAATCGGTTCAGTAGTTTCGGAGCCTATTCGATGCAAACAAACAAACAAACAAACAAACCTTTCCTCTTTATATAGTGTGTTAGATTTTACAAACTTATTTTATTTCTTTTAATTTTATTTTATTTTTAACCCCCGACGCAAGTAGCGGTGTTATGAGTTTGTGATCTGTGTGTCTGTCTGTCTGTGTTTCTGTCTGTGGCATCGTAGCTCCTAAACGAATGGACCGATTTTGATCCGGTTTTATTTTTTGAAAGCTGACGTTATCGAGATGGTTCTTAGCTTAACAATTCATGAAAATCTGTTCAGGCGTTTCAAGGTCATCAGCTCTTGTTTGTGTCGAGGGTTGCTCAAAATTTTGAAATTTTATTTATTTTTATTTCATTTAATTTTTTCATTTTATTTGATTTTATTTAATTTCAAATCAATACACTATGTCTGGGTTTACTCAAAACTAATTAAAACAATAGACTTAAAGATGTAAATGGGTTTGTTCCTCAAAGATCGATCAACTCAAAACTTTTGGAATTTTGTAATTATGTTTGTAATTCTTTTAATGATAGATTACAAGTAGATACAATTTATACTGATTTCCAAAAAGCTTTTGATAAAGTTAACCACTCCATCTTACTAAAAAAACTTGAACAAATTGGAATACATGGAGACCTATTACGCTGGGTGAAATCATATTTGTATAACAGAACTCAATTAGTTCTTATTAATGGATACAAATCATCCCCTACAGTTGTAACTTCTGGTGTACCACAGGGTTCAAATCTTGGCCCCTTGCTTTTTCTTATATTCATAAATGACCTTGGCTCGAAATTAAACTGTGATTATGCTTTTTTCGCCGATGATCTTAAAATTTTTCGTAAGATTAAGTCTGTTTCCGATCATCAGCTGCTTCAAAATGACCTCGACACACTCAATAATTGGTGTACTGTCAATGATATGCACTTAAATGTTAAAAAATGTTACATTTTAAACTTTACTAGAAATAGAATTATAAAGGATTTTTCTTATGTTATCAATAATATTATTCTCAAAAAAGTTTCTTCAATAAGGGATTTAGGAATCACTCTTGATTCTAAATTCATATTTGATGTACATATTAACAACATTAACTGCAAATCATTAAAAATGATGGGATTTATTCACAGAATATGTAAACCTTTCAAAGATCCTCGATCAATTCTAACTCTTTACAATGCCTTAATTAGAAGTAAACTTGAATATGGAAGCACTATTTGGAATCCACATTACTGCAAATATGAAAACATTGTAGAATCAGTTAAAAAAAAATTACTAAGAATGTTATCCTTCAAATGTGGACTACACGACCATCTCAGATCATACGATGTACGTCGTGATTACTTCAAGATTGATACACTTAAAACTAGAAGGCAATTGACTGATCTAATATGTTTAAATAAAATTATTCACGGCCATTTTGATACTAAATTATGTCTTAACAGTATTAAAATTAATGTCCCCAATTCCCATTGTTTAAGACGCCATAACATTTTTCATATTAATATATTTTAAAAATAATATCGCCTACTTCAGCCCTCTGACCCAGATGTGTCGACTGTATAACAAGATAGAGTGCGCTGATGTGGATATTTTCATTGATAATTTGTACAGTTTTAAAAAAAAAGTTCTAGCGCTGTTAAAAAGTACTAACTAATTATATTGTGTGAATTGTCCCTCTATGCATGCTCGCGTATTTCATATGTTTTTTACCACTCATTGTAATGTGTTACTTGAGTGACCTTGTATATAATTCTGTATTTTAATTTGTGATGTTTTTGTTTTTCTAATTGTATTTATTTGTATTTAATTGTACGTAATTGTAGATTTTTATAATTGTGTAATAACTGAGTTTTATAAGTGGATTGTTCTAATGTAAATGTAAACATCTGTAAAACCCAGTATAAATAAATAAATAAATGGGCTGGAATGGGAAGGAGGTCTTACAAAGGGAACAGACTTAAGCACGTTTTTTGGTGCATTTTTATAAATAATATTTAAATTCATCTAAACACTTTTTCTCATTTTCAAGATTTCCGGTATGCTAATGTAAATGGATACCAAAAACTTTATTTCATTATTAAATTCAAAAGAATCATTCATCGCCAATAACATTTCTGGAATAAATATTTATAATTTATGTAGTTTTGTGTTAATTCTGATTGCTTGTTATTCTAATTCATTAATAGCAGAAAAATGGAGTACAATGAACCATTACCATTACCAAACATGGCACACTGCAATTGTCACTAACATTGTTCACCAACACTACTGCAAATCGCGTGTACGCACTGCGGAGCCCTGCCTATGTTTCTATCTGCACACCAAACCTATAATTTTTATTGGTTCCACCGTTTTGATAGTCCGTGCAATTTGGTCGTAGCACGGTGACAATAGACAAGCTTCAATACCGCCTACAGTACAGTCTTTTATTAAATAATGTTTTTTTTCTCCTTATATATCGTGTTCAGGCAAAGGAAATAACTGCCCTTTGTTTTAAAAACTTTGTTTCATAGTTTGTTATTTTAATATTTTCCTGTACTCATAAAAATATCACTTTTGTATGTGAATATCTCGCAAGAGTCCCAGCAGCTCCCGTCTGGAGACAGTGAGACTATGGCATCCCCAATCGGGTTTTATTGTGAGGCTGAAGTTAGAAGGGAGGGGAAGGAGAAGGGGAAGGAAGGTGGAGAATTCCCTGGCTATTCGATCTGGTCACCAAACACGGCTAAAGCCATTTCAAGCAATGTTTCAATTCTGAATGGTGGTCTTACACAAGGGCGATACCAAGAGTTTCTTTCACTCTGGAACGTGTCGCAAATATCGAGTACTATATAGTATTTTATATTAATTAATTGTGAATAACACAAATTAATGAAACACAACTTATTTGCGCACATCGGGATTCGGTCGCGCGACCTCTTGTGTGCTATCACTATCACTTGTATGCTATTGCTTACTTTAGAACAGGCCTCCAATTAACTAAAAAGATGATTAAATACAAGGAAAAGCACAAACAGATTTAAAAACATGCTTTTTTAAATGATGAAAGTGCAGATTTCGATTTTTTTCCAATACAATTTTAAGTATTTTTATTAATTTCCAATTACAACGTAAAGACCTTGTTTTCTTGTTTACAGAAAACTAAGTTATTATATAAAGTTGGCAAAGTTACTGCTACAAAATGAATAATGCCTTAAATTTAAATGACATTATATTGTTTGGCATTTCACAACGCAACAGTGCCATGATTTGTGAATCTGTCGTCTGCAATCATGCATGCCCGCAGATACCCCGTCTCCTTCCCACCCCCCCCCCCCCCTTTGTGTATGTGTAGCACTTCTGAATAAAAGAAACACCGGGAGAACTTAAAAATTTCGTATTGGATGAAAGTTTCCTCGCTCATCCCCAGTTAGTTTGGAGTGGGAGGGGGAGGGCGATGCCGAACAGGGTGGGTGGATGAGGGTGGCGGAAAGAGGTTGGGGGAGGGGGAGAAGGGGTGACGCCGCAGCCTCTGGTTTAATATGTACGCTCGGTCCAGTCTCTAGAGATTGTACGTACAGAATGTCAGCGCCCGTAGACAACCTTGCATTTTATTTACTTTTGGAATCAATTTGAACAATATGAATATTGATAACTTCTGTGTCATTAATGTAGACTTGGATTGGACGCTGTGGGTTCGTACGTTGTGGGTTGGACGCTGGTTGAATCTAATTCGATGCTCAAAGCGGCTGAAAAGTTCCCTCCCCGGGAACCATTTATTGGATAACCAACATCTCTGCCTAGGTCACCTCAAGTGCTTTGCACGTTTGGTGACTTAGGAGGGTGTCCGAGTTTATGAGGAGAGGTTTGTCCGGGTTCTGGCGGGGGATGAGTCTGCCCACCACCTGCATGGTAAGCCGGATCGGGAGAGACCTTTTGACTTCTCCAGCCGTACTCTCTCGGAACATCGCCTTACACCGCAATTGGAGGGATGGATTCATACGTCCGTTACTCCTGGACACACTGACCCCCAGATTCTCATCCACCCCTTATACCCTTTTTATTCCCAGAACTTCCTCTCCTTCTTTTATTAAAATAGGCCCTGAGGGGATTTTTTCCCTCAGGGCCTCCTGTGGGGAGCTAATTTAAAAAAAATAATCTGGAAATATTTTTAATACTATCGACTAGCAATCCGGAGGTCACGGGTTTAAGTCCCAGCACGCGCAAGTAAATTTTATTTGATTATTTGTGTTATCTATTTCACAATTTCGTATTTTTTTAAATAATATTATATTAGCGGTACGTTTCAGAGTGGAAAATACTCTCAGTATCGCCCTACCACCTTTAAGAATTGTAAAACCACCTTTTAGAATTGAAATTGCTTGAAATGGCTTGTTTAGTGACCAGATGTGGATAGCACGGTTGGGAGCAGTTGGGACTCTTGTGCGGTATTCACATAAAAAAGGCAGAGTTTTTCAGCTTTTGTGTGCTGCATGTCAGTCAATTGATATCATATTTATGTAAAAATACCTACATAAAAAAATAATCATATAAAATAAACAACGTATATTAAAAAAAATGATGTATTCAAAAATGTCCAATTGGCCCCCGGACGCTTTGTTTTCAAGACCTTTCTATTTTCCTGGAGGACTGTGGTATGCAAAGTCCGGGAAACTCTACCTCCCATGTGCGCCCACCCTTTTCCCATCTCCCCCCAGTGCCTACCTCCGGCCCGATTCACCCCTTCCCCTCCCCTTTCTGCCACCCCATTATTTCTCAAACTCGTATGGATCACTTCCTATATCCAGCGAAGGGGTTAGTTGGAAAGGCTTCTTTTTAGTATCATTTATATTATGTGTTTTATTTATATTTAATTTTTTTTTATATTTTATTAATTGCTATAAACGATAACAGACAAATAAATGATAAGTGTAAACAATTCAAAAGTGTTTTATTTTATTTTCATTTTTACTCTGTTGATCCCAGAGTTAAATTTTTTTTATCTAAGCTATACGTATTACTATGGATATGATTCATTAAGAATATGATCAAATTATTATTCCTTATATATTCCTTTGTGAGTCAAAGTATTTGACTCACAAAGGAATCTGAATTATTTGCAAAACTTTAATTTAATTTAATCGTTATTTCTTATAATTAGTACATACACAGAAGCTACAACACTAATAAATAGTGGTAATTAATCGAAGTTTTTATTTTAACATTGGAAACATTAAACCCTCCACACAACATCCCCTAAGATGACATGAGCCGTGAGGAAAAATATTTTCCTCAGGGCCTCCTGTGTGGAGCTCATGTATGAAGAAAAAAAATCTGTAAGAAATACTATGGTTTCTTGCCCGTTTGACAACAAGTCTATATTTTTTTAAGTTTCATGGTTCCATAGCTCATAACATGGAAATGGTGTCTCCAACTCAAAATAGTTCAGAAAATGTACATTTCAGACCTATATTTTCTTACCTTTGCAAACTTCATAACGCTGGAGTTGATACTTTAAAATGAATCTTTTTATTCAATTTGATTGAAATTACTTTTGAAGGTTAAATCTATCAATGCAAATCGAAAAATTATATATAATCAAAAAATAAGATAAAACAAATAAATTTAAACAAAACAAGAAACAGAAAATAAAAATTGTCCCCATAAGACAGAGATCCTGTTATCGATTTCCAGTTGTGACTGTTATTCATTTTATTTTCTGGGTCTTGTTCTGTTTCAAGTTGTGTTTATATTTATTTATGTATTTTCTTATTCTTCAATGATAAATCTCTTTAGTTTACATGTTCTGCTAAATAGTTAGCAACACTCGTTATTTTAAGTCTACACAAATTTACTTGCGGGGGACCTAGGAAACCTTCATGTAAATAGAAATAAGCACTTTTTTGGAATTTATTAATATAAAATTAATGAAAAGCATTATATACATAATAAATCCAAGAAAACTAGTTTAATACATTTTATACACAACGAATTTAGGATAGAGCAGGACCTCTTAGGTTAGGCAAATGCACAATAATGTTATGCGCTGTTTTTGCAAAAAAATGCATTAGAGATACTGTCACTCAGATTTGCATTATCCAGACTATCATTTTCCGTGTCACCAATGTATAAAAATATTTTTTTTAAATCTTACTGAACTACACTCGTGGGGGACCTAGGTAGTTTTTGTTATTGATCCATAATAACATAATAACTTTTAGTTTCCATAATAACATCATAACTTTTTGTATTCTTCGTTCCACTGTGAGTATCCACGAAGGATGACTACTTACATAAATTGACTTTTAATGTAACGGAGATCTGAAAACATTGTTGTTACTCCAAAACAATATTCCCAACATGAAAACTTAAAAAGTTCAAATTCTACGAAACGTCCGAGTGTGCCCCTAGCCCATTGCGCTCCTATCTTGTCGAGGAGCCATGTAATCGAGGAAATCGATAAAATGGTAAAACTTCTCACGAGTTTTACAAATAATATTTTTTTGTTAAATTGTGTATGACAACGACTTCTAACATCAATACAGTTTCGGCTGGTGGTTTTTACATTCACGGCAAAATGCATTATGTGTTCTTACGGTTCCATGCCAACTCAGAATGAAATAATCTCAGAACCACCTCAGAAAGGTCACTAAAAAGCTATCAAAAATTAATTTAAAAAATTAACCTAACTTAATCTACAAACAATAAATTTTTTTAAATTTTATCATCACCCTTAATGACCTTTCTGAGGTGATTCTGAGTTGGTTTCATTCGTTGGCCGGTCACCGTTCTTACAATTACAATAAACTGTGTTTTTATTGAAAGTACTTACGGCAAGTGAAGTTGGGATGAATTCTCTTCAATTTATTTCACTGAAAGGTGAGATGACTTCTTTGTGTATGATTCACTACATTTTTATTGATTTCACCACGAATTTATATATTTTCGAATGAATCTTGCGATGTGTGTTTATGTGAATTTTATTAATTCACGGGGAGACAAAATCAATTGGCTAGGAAACTTCCCTAGTTTCAACCCCTTTGTGAAGGAACCAAAGAAAATTTAACTTACTTGACTTCTATACTGCTTAAGTAGGCACTGAAGTGCTTTTCTCTTATTTCTACTGCCAGTCATATTTTTTAATTTATTGATTTCAACTTTCCATGCCTGCATAAAAACAATGCACTTCGTTGACACGATGTATACCTACAAGTTATATCCGTGTCTAATGCGACTTGTTATCAAAAAATACAACTGCTTGAGAGGCCGAATTGTTCTACGATCTCCCGGCCGCGGAAACGCTTGTGGAATTGCAGCATTCCAGATCTAGAACATATCTGTCACTCAAACTGTTTAAGAGAAGAAAATGCAGATTTTATGATACATATGCATCCTTATTTATTAACTTTAGGTTCATACCTATCTTTCTTTTCTATCAACTACCTATGTGTATAAAATGTGCAGGTATCAGTAATGTAAATATTTTAAATAAAAACCCTGGGGTGCGTCATAAATCAATAACTTGTGCTAATAAATAATGAATAACTATGCATGCTAGTTATCCTTTCATCTTCAAACATCCCAGTATCTAGTGTGGGGGTTGAACGGGCCAGGGCACAGGGGTGTATCGGGCGGGATTTATACTGTAGGTACCGACTGTGATTATTCTTATTTCCAACAGTCCCTTTGTTCTGTCGCCCGCCCGCCACCACACTCCGCCAGTGGCGATGCAAGATCCTCGAGGTATCCTCAGGCAGAAAACTCTCAATAATTCTTAATAAAATACGCTAGGGGTATTCCATCAACTCTGAATAAAGTATTGATTAGCACTACTCGGCAAATTTTGCAGTCAAAGCTTATGTTATATATTTCTCTACCGTAGAGTAACGCTACCAGTCAAGAAAATTTCTGTTTTTACCACCATATTATATTTTTATGTTTATCAACAATACATACCTATGTATTCCCAAGAAGTACAAACTTTACCAATTTTAATGAAAACTGATGTCGCCAATTTACATAAGACCTTGCGACTCCTAGACCCCAGACAAAAAAATTAAACTGATCGTTTCATTAATCAAAAAGGGATTTCAGTATTTTTGCATAATATTCGTTCAACAAAAACCACAAAACACAGACACGAAAACTACGAAAGAAAAATATTTTTTGTACCATTTCTACTTTTTGATAGATACTGACAATTCGTGGTGAAACTCATTTATAATTTTACAATAAAACACACATAAAACTTATTTCCACTTATTCTTTGACCGTAACCGTTTTCAGCTTATTAAAGTCATCTTCAGACTGGTAATTATTATTACTATGACTATAATAAGCTACATCCTCTAAGATGACAAAGTCCCTTAGGAAAATAATTTTCCTCAGGGCCTCCTATGTGTAGCTAATGTAAAAAAGCTGAAACCAGTTATGGTAAAAATATAAAATAAGTGAAATTAAGTTTTATAAGTGTTTTATTATAATATTATATTTCGTACTGATTTTGTAAGTGAGTTTTATAAGTGTTTTATTATAATATTATGTTTCGTACTGATTTTGTAAGTGATATTATAAGAATTTCCAACCTTTTTTTTCTAAAAGTATTTTGCACAATACTTTTATCGCAAATATTGAAGGTGGGAGAAAAATAAATATATGTATTTCCAAAAACTAAATTCAGTTGGTAAAACTATCAGAAATATATTATAATAGATATCTACTGATGGTCTTATCGTCAGTAATGTCTTAAATGCTGTTCCTTTTTATGTATATATTACTGTAAAAGCCCGTAAATTGGTAAATTTTAGATTTTACTTGTAAATCCTAAGATTTACGAATATTAAAAGTTGACGAATCTTAGGATTTACTGTAAAATCTTAAAATTTAGAAGAAAATTATGAGTGCCTTCCATACACTTTAGAATTTTAAACAGGTCATGGTGTGATGCTGGGGTCAGTCACGTCAGTAGTCAACTGCAAAGCCGAAATCAAAAGCTTGAATGTTTTTTAAGAAATTTTATACGTACGTCAACATAGAACAAACAATTACACACGTAAAGAAGAAGACAAACAAATAAATCTAAACGAAATGTGAAAAAACAAGACACAAAAATTTAAAAAAAGTTAACGGTCGCCTTAATCGGTTAGAACCTGCTTCGATGGTTACCTTTTTATTTTTGTGTGTCTTTTTTTTCATATTTCGCTTAGATTTATTTGTATTATTTTCTTCTTCAATTATATATTACATTAATGGGTATAACCTTCAAAAGTAATTAAAACAACTTATTCCAATAAAATTGAATATTCATGTAGACTTATAGAAAAAGTCAACAGGTGTCCTGTATTGAAGAAATCGTATATTCTTATCAGAGACACTATCTAGGTTACAAATAAATTCTTTGGAACTTTGTGGATCATTTAACAAGATAGCAGCCAAAAATAGGGAATAAATTAGTTGAAGATAGTATTGTTAATTGTTTGAAATAATTTGAAATATGAGATGACCAAAATCACTTAAAAATAAATAGGTCTCAATAGCTGAGTTGGTTAAGGTGTTTGTTCTGGTAAGACAAGAGACCCTAGATTCGATTTCCAGTTGCGACCATCATATTTTTTATGTCTTGTTCTGTTTGTTACATGGATTGAGATATATATTAATACCTACCTGTTATCTTCTTTTACAATGTTATATTACATTAATGAGTATAATGTTCATATGCCATTATAACAAGTTATTCCAATAAAATTAAAGAAATTATAATTTTATTGTTTAAAAAAATATTAATCATTATAATATATTTTCTATGACTGCACTGCGAGCCATGTGCCAGTATGATAGTAGCTACGTCGCTATCTCGCAGGAATTTTAAATTGGAGAAATCGCTCAAATGTAAACGATTTTCTTTTATTCCCTCCCTCCTCACCCACCCCATAAATATATTACCGTCCCTTTCACACGTACGGGAAAGGCACATCAGGGTACTCACTTTGTCTCTGGTGCCGTCTCACTTGCGCCTTTGAGAAAGGATTTTTTTCGTCCCTTATTATTTTGCACGTAAAGATAGCAATTCATTTCACGCAAATATTCGGTGATTTTTTACAGTACTTCTTTTTCCCGTTTTAGAGATGGGATGACGTCATAATAAGGATAATCGTTTTGTTTGCTTGAAAAATTGACACTTCTTTATAAGATTTTTTTTATAAGTTGACAAAGTTTAAAATGAATGTAGGGATTCTTCGTGTTGTTTTGGGGCGATTTTTTAACGTCACGCAATGTAAAAAGTCTTGCTATTTTGTATAAGTTCACGTTGTTTATTATTTGTTATGAGATTTGATTGACCAGTATCACTAATTTTATAACTTCTAAACTTAAAGATACTCTCAGAATCAGCCTGGTAATCTCTTTGGGGAAAAGAAGGCGTGGGAGGAAAAAGGCATGAGAGGTGGGAAAGAATCTGGGTGTCAATGTGTTCAGATCTGACGAACGTATGACGGATCTGTCCCACTGCGGAACACGTTGATGGTCGTGAGGGTGCGGCTGGAGAGGAGCTCAAAAGGTCTCCCCTAACCAGTATCTTCCGATCCAGCCCTCCATGCAGTAGATGGGCAAAAGTTCACTTGTCAAGACTCAGACAAACATAAACCCGAGAACCCCTGCTAAGTAACTAAACGCAACAAACCTCTTGGGGTGACCTATTGTTTGGTATTGGTTATCCAATAAATTGTTCCCGGGGCGATGGTAACCATACCCGCCCAACAAATTACTTGTACCACTTCTAAAGTAGTGTATATTGGTGGTTATTGATTCCTCTTTAGATAACGGTTAACGGTTTTTAAAATTCGATCCCAAGTCTTGCTTTTTGCACGTAAGGAAATATTTTTTTAAGTGTATTTTTTTGCAGATTGTGTTAAAGATTCCTCTTTAGAACACAGAATTTAGTAAGAATCCAAAATTTCAAGAGGCTCGGCCCTATACAGCCTGCTAAAAGGGTTTTTAAAGTTCGACCCCAAGACACGCATTTAGCTCGTAACAATAAAGTTTTTTTTTTAAATTTTATGTTTGCAGTCATCGACCAAATTGATCGAAGTTTGCAGTCATTGATTCTTAACAGCGTAGGTTATAGTAAAAATCCAAAATATCAGTAAGTTTGGCCCCATAGCGCCTGAGAAATCGGTTTTTATAGTACGACATCAATTTTGCTCGCAAGGATAATTTTTTTTTTTCAAATACTATTTTTTGCAGATTTTGCCATTGATTTCTCTATAGAGCATAAGATTTAGTAAGAATTGAAAAATTTCAGAAGATTCGAGCCTGAGAAAAGGGTTTTTAAAGATCTAACCCTATTTGACTTCGACTTCGCATTTTGTCAGAAAGAATAAAGTTTTTTTTTTCAAAATGTTAGTTTTTGAAGATATTGACATTGATTCTTCTTTTACCGTAGATTTTAGTAAAAATCAAAAATATTGGTAAGTTCGGCCTCACAGAGCCTCAGAAAACGGTTTTAAAGTTTGACCCCAAGCCTAGCACTTTTTTCGAAAGGAATTTTATTTTCAAAATTTTATTTTAAAAGCAGATTTTGACGATGATTCCCCTTAAGAACGTAGATTTTTGTAGGAATTCATAATTTCGGTAGATTCGGCCCTACAGAGCATGAGAAAACGAATTTTAATGTTCGACCCCAAGCCTCGCATTATGCCCGTAACTATAAAATTTTGTAAAAATATAGATTCTTGTATGGCATTCATATAATCATACAAATGAATAAGGAGACTCGCCGCATCGAGAGTCATTTGATTAAGTTCAACATCTTCCCCTCCCTACACTCTTCTACCTCAATATATTCCCTAATTATATGATGAATGTCATCGTCTCACTGATTCCGGTTGACAGGGGCTCTTATGCGGTATTTACATTAAAAATAAAAAAAAATAAAATTTAGAATAGCTCCACAAAATATTTTCCCTTCTTTGGGGATGCTGTGTATACGGTCTTTTAAATGAAAGGAATGAGAGGAAGTACTGGGAAGGATGAGGTATGAGGGGTGAGAAGGAATCAGGGCGATGTTCCAAAAGAGTTCTGCTTGAGAGGTCACAAGATCTCTCTCAACCAGTCTCTTCTGATCCGGCCTGCCACGCAGCTGGTGGGTAGACACATCCGCCGCCAAGACCCATGGCAGAGGTGTTGGTTATCCAATAAATGATTCCCGGGGAGGCGGTAAACGTTCCCGCCTTCCCAAATTGTGTTTTGCCAGAATTAACCCCTATTTGTTTTCTGAAAATTGGATTTTTAACGTAATATGAAGTGTACCTACTTTAATAAGATATATTTAATGAACAAAAAATGACACTTTTGTTCTTTATTGAAGAGAAAATAAAGCTTGGAAATTCCTTAGTCACTCTGAAAAGTTTGTATGATTAATAACGAGGTCATCAACAATCGTAAAACCCTTGAAACATGAATCAAGAAAGCACTCCGCTAATAACACCCAGAAATATCCAAGCAAATTAATTAAATCAAGTTCGCCCTGCTTATCTGGTAACTTTGTATATTGTATAACTAACTACTTTACCAATTTACTTAACTATCCGCCATTTTCTTATTTTCTTAATATCATCTCTTGTCCGTCTCCCTCCCTCGCATTGTTTCATCGTCTTGCCATCCCCCTCGGCAATGTTAATATCTGCCTTTCATAATAGCTTAACTTTGGTACAGAACTTGTTGTTTAGCTGATTTGAGAATGGTGAACGACGCCCGAACGTTTTACCACTTGAAGAAAACTTGTGGAACTGAGCAATGGTTTTCGAGCTATTTCGTATAAATCGCGCAATTAGAGTTGATGCGGACAACCCAAGCTCGGGATTATGTGTATTGGTGCTTATATACACCCACAAAGTTGCTGAAAACAAAATTTTTATGTTAGATAATCATTGTTTTTAGCGAAATGGGGTCGACAAATCAATGTAGGGATACGTAGGTATGTATTCGATGAAAATTATTTTCATCAGGGCCTCCTGCGTGGAGTCAATGTAATTTTTTTTTGGGATTTGTTGATTTCATTCTGAGCAATGGTCTTACAACCGATAAAAACCGAGGTAGGTACATTTGACGTCACACGTACACCTCTGGTCTGGAGCCCCAAAATACCTTAAAAAAACCTCGGCTCTCAGAAGTCTCAGAAGCCTCGGCGCGGTCCATTTGATAGATTCTCTCTGATTAACCTAACTTAACAACGGATTGCTATCTTTAGAGCACAGGCGTCAGGTGGGTATGCTGTCCTTGTTCTACCGATAATACAATGGAAGAAGCTCCGAGGAACTAGCGTTATTAATCCTCTCGGCACCGGTGCATAGTCGGAAAACACGCCAAACACGCGCCCAGAATGTGTACACGGTTGACATTAGTCACACGAGAACGAGTCGTTTCTACGACTCGCTCTTGAGTTCAACAGCTCGGCTGTGGAACGATTTGCCGACCTCTGTGTTTCCGCCCTCCTACAACATGGGTCTCTTCAAGACCCATGTTCACTCCTTCTTCTCCTCAAAAAGACCATCCACACAGCATCTTCAAAGATGACATAGACCCTGAGGGAAATTATTTTCATCAGGGCCTCCTGTGTGGAGTTAATATAACAAAATATTAAATTAACTTTCATCATACTTCGACTGAGAGCTACCAACATTATCTTCATTTTCTTAACGCATATTTTTGTTTGCTTAATCCTTTATGTGTGATTGCAAGATTCTTTCTAAACTAAATGTAATCTATGTAGATATTGACTTGGAAACATATATTAATCTTTATTTTAACGTGTGACATCTTTTGAATTGTCTACAAATTTAGGATGAATATTTTAATATTGGAATAACTTATTATAATGTCTACTACTATGGATCATTGTACAGAGTCTTAATTTACCGAAAATATATAACACTTTTATTTACTGCATAGCGAAGTCCTATTTCAACTCAACCACTTTGCATATCTTTAGTCTGTCTGTAAATTTGTTAGTGTATTCCGGGTTTGGCGGACTTATTTGATAGTACATTTTTTTCACCGGAGTGCACTCATCCGCTCGAGTGCACAAGCTGTCAAATGAGAATAATAATAACCACTTAAAATTGCAAACAAAATCTTAAAGTTATGTTCAAAAAAATAATTAAATATCCAACTCATTTACTTTTTAAGGAATGTAATGTAATGAATGTAAAACAGTTATATATTACACAAACGCTTTGTAGATTTTTAACAATATTAATATTGCGAAAAGAACACAGCAAATTCGTACTACGAGAATTGGCTCTGGTCTGAACTTTATGGCAATTCAAACTAAAGCTCCACTCATATTTAATAGCCTTCCAGAACATATAAAGTCATCTAATTTCATGTACACTTTTTTAAAAAAATCTTAAATTATTTGCGTTAGCCGAGGAATGTCAATTGATTTTCTCTACTTTGTCCTTTCTAAATTATTAGCTAAATGATTATAATAATAAGCTAAAATAATATATATTTTTTGGTTTAACCGTTTTTTTATCTTCCTCCTGTCAAATTTATAGCATGTTATATTATATACAAATATTTATTATTTACATTTGACAAGCTACTTGCACTAGCTTAGCGGGTAAGAAATTCCAATTGTATGCAATTTTTTATACAATAATAATAAAAAAAAAACTTTATCCTTTAAATATTTATTTTAAATCAGATCTCAAAACTATGGTCACACTTAAAGCCTGCATTACCGACATGTTTACAATATCTGTATAATTTAGTGTTATTTTGTTAATTTGTAAAATTGTCAACATCAACACAGGCTTGTCCTAGTGAGGTGACAAATTGTATTGTAAACATTTTACCTGCAGTGTAAAGAAATAATAAATAAATAAATCAACATCAAGCGAAGTCTAATCTTATTGAATCTTTAAAAAAATTCTCTCTGGAGTTTAGAGGCAAGCCACCGCCCTGAGACACGGAGTAAATACTGAAATACATGTCTCTAGTATTCTGTAATTCGTTTGGCTGGTATAGACGCAAGAAAGAGTGTAGATTTTGTGGGTGCGAGCCAAAGCTAGACCGCATAAGGTTCTTTCTAGAAAATGAATGTACGCTCTCCCTTGTATTAGTTAATGCCTTCCACGGGCATTAGCGAATAACAAAACTTTAGCGATAGTATGGAAACATTGGCCGGGTTAATTTGTAAAGATTCCATGAGATATGACCGCGCCAACTTATGTACCCCCCCCCCTCCCATATTCCCTTACTACCCGCTCCCGGCCTTAACATAATGAAAAATAATAATAGAATCCTCAAAATGAATGAGTTATGAGGTTATTTTCAGAATGCGATCTAAAATTTGACCTGATCGGATTAAAAGAATGGAGATTAAAGAGAAACCTTCTCACTATTGTCTACTTTAGTTTACTGAAGGTTTCACTTCTACTAAAAAAAATAGATTTGCGGTAGATTTTGACGGTCTCGGTTGTCGGGGGGTAAGGCTCATGACTATCAATCCGTAGATCGTGGGGTTCAAATCTCGACAAATACTAGTTAATTTTATTTAATTGAATTGTTTAAATTTAAGTAATTTAAAATAATATAAGGTCTATTTGCGGCACGTTTCACAGTTGAAGGTACTCTTAGTATCGCCTCGGTGTAAGACTACCATTCAGAATTTGCATTGTTGTTAGAAATGGTTTTAACTGAGTTTGGTGACCAGATCTGAATATCCAGGAATCTCACCACCACCTTCAGACTCACAACATACCCCAATTGGAGACGCCTTAGTCTCACTGGCTCTAGGTGGTTTGGAGGAGTTAGGACTCTAGCGTGATATTCATTAAAAAAAACATTTCTGGTCAAGGGCCGGCGTAGCGCAGCGGTAAGACGCTTGACTCGCACACCAATGGTCGCGGATCGAATCCCGGCGCGGGCGTGGCAAATAAATTTAATTTGTTAATTTGTGTTATTTCACAATTTATTCATTTAAAATAATATATATATATAGTATGTATATTTGCGGCACGTTCCAGAGTGAAAGATACTCCCTGTATCGCCCTGGTGTAAGACCACCATTCAGAAACGTTGCTTGAAATGGCATTAGCCGTGTTTGGTGACCAGATCTGAATAGCCAGGTACTTCCTCACTTTCCTCTTCCCTTTATCCTTCCCCTCTCCACTACCCTCAGCCTCACAACATACCTTATTTGGGGATGCCATAACTCACTGGCTTCAGACGGGAGCAGTTGGGACTTTTGTTTTATTCATATAAAAAAGGGTATCCGACTTTATGACTTCTTACAGTTGTTTTGACAGGCAAGTTCATAAACATGCTTATTTTGGTTGTTGGTGCATGGGCGAGTTAAGTAACCCGAAATATTCTGAAATCGTAAGTAATTTTAAATAAGTAATGCTTAAAATTATTCAAGTTTAACGTAATTTTAATTTAAAATTAGAACTTCTTATTGGAATTACTCATGCCAAAATTATTTGATGAATTAATAAACCTTTATTCGAAACTAGCTGGGTTACCCGGCTTCGCTCAGGACAATAAGATAGTGTTCTGGAATGTTGCACAATGATGTTCCCGATTTTCTATTCCTGATCATTCCACTCCTTCCACAACTTTCTACAGCTCTATGGAACCTTCTAGAACTTTCCGGAAGACTGTTCTAGAAATTTCAAGAGGGCGAAATTTTCAGCCCTTATATCTTTAAAAGCACGGCCTTTAGGTAAAAACGGATACCCTTATTCCCTAGGGGGGATAGAGATCTACCACACCATATAACTCCCTTGTTCGAACCGGGACTCGTTTCTGAGTTTTTGCGAGCTGCACGTTTTTTGGACTTTCTTTTATAATACATGCCATATTCAAATAAATAAAATGTTACTCCTTACATGTCCTTTCCCGTGCGTTCCCCTCCAGCGTTCCACTTCCACCTTCCCCGCCACCGCTCTCCCGCTCCCCCGTCCCGCCAACCCCCCTGGCACTGCATTTCTTGACTCCTCTCAACCCGCAGCCGAAACTTTTTTCTAATACTAACATTTTTAAACTCGTGATATCTTTCTAATTAAACATCCGAATTGAAAAATTCAAAAAGTTAAATAAAGGTATTGAAGCTGTCTTGAATTTGAAGTCTTGAAATTTATTTTGATAAGGATTAAAACCAAGATACAAATAAAGAGCCTTTTCAAGCGGCGACATATTAATTAAAATTTAAAAATAAAAGAATACTTATTGTGGCATAACCATAATAGTTAGATATATGCTGTTGCGACTTTTTTTGTAAATAATGATGTGTTCTATAAAGTCGTTGTACATTATTTTATTCTATCATCAATAGTTTTCGCAGCGCACGCGATTTAAAGAATATTTTAGGTAATTTTTTTACACCCTGGGTTACATTATTGAAGTTTTAGTAAGGATGCCTATTTTTTTTTAAATATAATATAGCCTATGACACCCAGGGATAGTGTAGCTTCCCAACAGCGAAAAAATTTTTCAAATCGGTTCAGTAGTTTCGGAGCCTATTCGATGCAAACAAACACACAAACAAACAAACAAACAAACAAACAAATATTACCTCTTTATATAGTGTGTTAGGTTAGATAGATGTTAGATATGTATTTCTTTTGTTTACGTTAAACTTAGTTTTTGTGAACTGGCTACCCATTTGTTAGATAGACCAGTTTTTGACAGACCTAACGCAATTCTCAGCTACACCAAGGATTTAATGAACATTTCTCTAATTTATCGAAGTATCTGCCTATAAATTATTTAATCATAAGGAAGGTAGGTGCAGACTTTTAACAAATTAAATTAATGATATTCAATTCAAAATATATATTATTTATGCATAATATCGAGTCTAAGCTGCGTCTTATTGATCGTAGCATTATGATAATAAGTTTATTTTCCATTTATGATAATAACCATTATAATGACGTCAGTAAAAACATGTTCTAAATTGGGAGAATAGGTAATGAAATTGGCTAGAAAAGAATACTGGGCTACCAATAGGATTTTCACAAATGAGTAATATTGTAAAAAAATTGTGGAATATGTGAAGATTATTTATCGGGTTCTAATCGCACTAAAAAGACAGATTTTAATATATTTATATATTGATAATATATTACCAAACACTAAAAATAATGTTAATGTTACATTATTACCAATAACACCGGGCATAACTATTATTACCAATAACTTCGACCACCATAACACGGACATCAGCCTAGCATGGTGGTCGAATAATCATCTAATAATGTAACCCTATTTTGTAAGTAATGAATAAAGAAAAAAAAATAATAATAATGTTAAGAAAAATCATTTCGGAAAATACAGCACTTTGCATGAAAATTATTTTACACATGAAGATGATTTTACAAAAGAATACGAGTTCAGTGTTTTTTTTTTTTTTTTACATTAACTCCACACAGTAGGCCCTGGGGAAAATAATTTCCCTCAGGGCCTATGTCATCTTTGAGGATGCTGTGTGGAGGGGTGGAGGGTCTTTTTGAGGAAAGGAAGGAGTTAACATTGGTCTTGAAGAGACTCATGTTGTAGGAGGGAGGAAACACAGAGGCCGGTAAATCGTTCCACAGCCGAGCTGTTGAACTCAAGAACGAATCGTAAAAACGACCCGTTCTCATGTGACTAATGTCAACCGTGTACAAATGTTGGGCGCGTGTTTGGCGTGTTTCCCGACTATGCACCGGTGCCGAGGGGATCAATGACGCTAGTTCCTCGGAGCATCTTCCATTGTAATACCGGTAGAACAAGGACAGCATTCTCACCTGACGCCCATGCTCTAAAGAATGCAATCCGTCTGTTAAGATGGGAGAATCTATCAAACGGACCGCCCGTTTCTGCACAGAGTCAAGGGTTTTTTTTAGGTATTTTGGAGCTCCAGACCAGAGGTGGCTACCAAATTCAACCGTGGGGCGCACTTGCGATTTGTACAGGGTTAGAAGTTGAGTACTATTAAAGTATCTGCGGGCCCTGTACAGTACGCGCAGTTTCTGAGAGGCTAACTTTACTCTGGTTTCGATGGAGCACCCATACCTGAGCTGGTCACTTAGAGTTACACCAAGCATATCAATGGAGGTCCTGTTCGGAAGAATGCTTCCTTTGAAGGAGACTAGATTATCATTTCGATCCCTTTTAGACGTTATCAAACATGATTGGGTCTTTGAAACATTAAATTCGACGAGCTATTGGGGTTTGTGTGCTCTTTGGAGGCTTGTCAAACAAAAAGCTATCATGGACTGTACTGTCATCCGCGTAACAATGAATCGGTGCACATGACAAGAGGTCGTTGATGTGCAACAGAAACAAAGTCGGAGACAGAACCGATCCCTATGGGACGCCAGCATTTATCGAATGCGAGGAAGAGGTGAAACCGTCAGCAACCGCCTGAATCGACCTCCCCCTCAAAAAGTTGGCAATCCACGCACACAAGGATGCGGGAAGTCCGTTAGAACGCAGTTTGTTGACAAGCGCTCGATGCCAAACCCGGTCAAAAGCCTTGGAAATATCCAGTGAAACCGTTTGGGTCTCACCAAAACATTCCAGGCACCGTCCCCAAACATGCGTCACATACGCGAGAAGATCACCGCACGAGCGGTTCTGCCGGAATCCGTATTGACGGTCGTTATTAATTTTGTTCTTCTCGAGGTATGTGAGCAGTTTGTCATTGATCACACGTTCCATCACTTTTGACAGAACAGATGTGATCGCTATGGGGCGGTAGTTGGCTGGGTTGGAGCGATCACCCTTCTTTGGAATGTGGTGAATGATCGCTTTTTTCCAACCAGAGGGCACAGAGCCAGACTTCAGGGACATTTTGAAAAGCTTCGTCAAAATTGGAGCTATTTCTACAGCGCTCTTCTGCAATACCAGGGCAGGTATTCCGTCAGGCCCGCTAGCTTTATTAACATCAAGCCCTCGTAAGACTTGTAGTACATCCCGATGCCGGATCCTCAGCTTTTTCATACGAAAACTGCAACGAGGAACCGACGGCGGGGTAGCACCTTGAACATCGAGGGTCGAGTTTTCCGCGAACATTTTGCCTAATAAGTTAGCCTTTTCGGCGGCGGTATTTGCTAGAGAGCCATCAGGTCTGGTAAGAGGTGGCAGACTGGATTTGCAGAAATTGCGACCTATTGAGCCCGCAAGCGACCAGAACGCTCTGCTGCCGTGTGGGCAGGCAGCCAGCTTACTGCTGATCTGCAGGTCGTGCTCGAATTTTGACCTGTTAATGATCCTCCTGCATTCCTTTGCCATTTTGTTATATACTATTCTGTTTTCAGACGTTCGAGATGTGTTGTAGGCTCGGTAAGCCGCGTTTTTTCGTAGCACTGCTTCGGAGCATTGTCGACTGAACCACGGCTTTGAGCCCACACCAGTTTCTTTAACAGTGGATTGGATGAAGCCATCCATCGCGGATGTGATGACTTCACCAATTTCCTGGGCACATCTTGAGGGATCCGAAGTCTGAAAACAGACAGCTGACCACGGGAAGGCATTGAAATGAGCCCGCAAACCAAACCAATCTGCTGATCTATAGTGCCACACTTTTCTCTTCAGCCGCTCGTTTGGCGGTCTGAAGGTTACGGGGATTGATGTTGTCACCAGGCAGTGGTCGGACGATCCTAGAGGCGCTGTGACTTCAATCTTGTAGCCGTGTGGCACAGTGGTTAGAAACAGATCTAACAGATTGGAGTGGTGAGTCTGGACATCAGGAACCCTTGTAGGCTCCTGAACCATTTGCTCCAGTCCGTAGCAGAGGGCAAAGGATTCCGCCTCTCGTCCAGCCGAGTCCGTTGGTCCTGAGAACTTTAACCAAGGTTCATTATGAACAAGTCCCCAGGACCACAAACTCTGCTGTAGGGAAGCGGGGCAAGAGGTCATCAACAGTATTGCTTAGATGTTTGAAGAGTTCGGATGTATCTGAAACGCTAATGTTCGGTGAGCGGTATAAACACGCGTAAAATCTTACCGTACTGGCAAGATTGACGCGCACCCACATTACGTCGAATTTGGAGTTCTCCAGATTCAACAGTCGCACACAGTTGACGTCAGCTCGGCTGAAGAGACATACACCTCCTTTGGGTCTGAATTTGCCCATGAGGGTGAAACCCGGGCAATCCAGATAGGAGGCGTCTGTAGGCTCAGCTATCTGCGTTTCGGATAGGAAGAGAAGGTTGGGACGTTGGGTGAGAAGGTGATGGTGGACTGAGCTTAAGTTTTTGTGCAGGCCGCGAATGTTGGTGAAGTTCACCAACAGTTTAGGCCTGCACCGGGGACTCCTGCTTCTGGCCGTTGTAAAGATGTTATTTATGTTTTTTTGTGAGTTCATGATTGAGTTAAGTTTTTTGTTTTGAAGAGAAGAAAGGAAGATCTGGAAAGGAAAAGGTATAAGGGGTGGGTAGGAAGCTGGGAATCAGAGTATCCAGGAGTGACGGACGTATGAATCCAACCCACCCACTGCGGTGCAAGGCGATGGGCTGGGAGAGTCCAGCTGGAGAGGTCGCCCAATGCGCCCCAAACGCAACTGCTGGGTCCCCTCCGGTCACGAACCGGCACAACAGCAGCGGTGGGGTTTTTGCACTCGTTGATGGGGCAGCCCACCCTCAGTCGTGAGCCTGAGGGTCAGGCCCTTGTACTACCGAGCGGCCCGGACAACGGAAACCGGTTGTAAAGGGTCTCCCTCAACCAGCATCTCCCAATCCGGCCTGCCACGCAGAAGGTGGGCCGACGCACCCGCCATCAAGACCCAGACAAACATTACCCCATGAACCCGGGCACCCCTGCTAAGTGACCAAACGTAGCGAACCACTTGGGGTAACCTGTGGCAGAGGTGTTGGTCATCCAATAAATGGTTCCCAGGGCAGCGGTACCCAAACCCGCCTACCAAATTAATAGAGTGTAGAGTGAACAAATATTTAAGTGCAGATTTAACACAGTTTATTGAAAAATATTTCACAAATAAAAGAAAGTTTTTTTTTACACGAGTTCTACATAGAAGACTCTGAGGAAAATAATTTCCCTTAGGACCTATGTCATCTTTGGGGATGCTGTGTGGAGGATTTTTAAGGAAAGGAAGGAAAGGAGAGTTCTGGGAAGAAAAAGGGTTTAAGAGGCGGGTAGGAATCTGGGGTTCAGTATGTTCTGGTCATCCGCCTCCAAGACCTAGACAAACCTCGTCCCATGAACCCGGGCACCCCTGCTAAATCACCAAATGTAGCGAACCACTTTGGGGTGACCAATGGCAGAGGTGTTGGTTATCCAATAAAGGTTCCCGGGGTAGCGGTACCCATTCCCGCCTCTCAAATTGTTATACAAAGGTTAGAAAATTCCTAAGAAAGATTGTCAATGATTAAGAAAGCTGCTGAGAAAATAACCCGAGCTTTTGAATGTTTCTGTTTGTTACTGAAAGTTTTAATAATTATATATTTAAGAAAGATTTCTAAATAATCAACGATTCTAATTTAGCTATGACGTACGTATCGCTATTGGCTTCTAATAGCTGTCACAGGGATCCAAGACTACCCCTACAAACGTTGAACGGTGTGACGTCACAAACGTCCTCCGTACGAACATAATCGAACATTTTGATGTCAAATCAAAAATGACAAAATTTTTATGTTATACAGAGTTTATTTGGCAATATAAAAGTATAAAAAAAGGCTTCCCTTAAATCCTATTTAACCGTTAATAGACGGTGTCCAGAAACCCGTAGTACAGGCGGAAAACTGGTAAACCACATTAAATTTGGAGTCAAGTTTGTAGTTTTCTTGATTTGAGCTTTTATTTTCGAGTACGTAAATGTCATCCAAAACCAGAAATTTAAAAAAAAGCTTCCACACAAGAGGCCCTGAGGAAAATAATTTCGCTCACGGTTTGTGTCAGGTTTGGGAATGCTGTGTGGAGGGTATTTTTGTGGAAAGGAAGGAGTAAACATGGGTCTTCCATGTTGTAGGAGGGAGGAAACACAGAGGCCGGCAAATCAAGAACGAGTCATAGAAACGACCCCTTCTCATGTGACAAATATTATTTGAGTACACATGTTGGGCTCACATTCGGTGAGTTTTTTACTGTGCACCGGTACCAAAAGAATCAATGATTTTAGTTCCTTGGAGCATCTTCCATTGAAATACCCGCAGAACAAGGACAGCATTCCCAACGACGCCTGTGCTCTAAAGATTGCAATCCGTTTGTTAAGATGGAAGAATCTATCCAACGGTTCGCCCATTTCTGCACAGCGCATTTTAAAATATGTCGAAGCGTTAACCCGTCTTTGAAAGTACATTTAGTTACCTGAAAACAAAATTAATAGACATTCGAGATGTGGATGTACAGAAGAATACTTAAAATAAGCTGGATGGAGAGGGTTACGAATGAAGATGTAATAGTTCGGATGAATAAAGAAAAATAAGTTAATAAAACTATGAAAATCCGAAAACTTCAATATCTTGGACATGTGATGAGATATACAGAGAAGTATGAGATCTTGTATCTCATAATGCAGGGAAAGATAGCAGGGAAAGAAGACGGGGCCCTGGAAGAAGGAGAACCTCATGACTGAAAAACCTGAGACAGTGGTTTGGCCAGTCTACTGTAGAGATGTTATCCGACATGATATCCAACGTCCGTTGAACGGACAGGGCACAAGAAGAAAAAATAATAAAAAAATTCGCAATGCTCAGATGAGAAAAATTTAAAGTTTTTTGTAATCTCTGTGTGATGTAGATTCACCAGTTTCCTACGAGATTAAGTCTAGGGATTAATTTTGCACTGGTTCCCCAATATTAACAGAAGCGACACCATCAACCTGCAAAGTTGAATGGTCGGACTGTGTGTGAAATGGCAATCAATAAGTGGCTTAAAAATCATTATGGTTCAAAGATCATGAATGAGGAACGGTTTTGTGGAAACAAATCTATGTTTTTTTCTTATATGAATACAGCTCAAGAGTCCCAACTGCTGTCTGAAGCCAGTAAGACTATGGCATCCCCAATTGGGGTATGTTGTGAGGCTGAGGGTAGTAGGGAGGGGAAGGAAATAGGAAAGAGAAAGGTGGGGAAGTACCTGGCTTTTCAGATCTGGTCACCAAATACGGCTAATGCCATTTCAAGAATCGTTTCAATTCTGAATGGTGGTCTTAAACCAGGGCGATACTGAGAGGATCTTCCACTCTGGAACGTGTCGCTAATATACATACTATATATTATTTTAAATGAATAAATTGTGAAATAACACAAATTAATCAAATAAAATTTGTTTGCCACGCCGGGATTCGATCCCACGACCTTCGGTGTGCGAGTCAAGCGCCTTACCGCTGCACTACGCTGGCCGTCAAATAATATTGAGATAAATAAGCAGTTTTCAATTTGTGGATCGTCAATCATTGGAATTAGAGACAAAATATTAAAAGCAAGTAGAATTTTAACCCTTTTATTTATTATTCTATTTGTATTATCCAGGAATATCATTTCGATCCATTCTAGCATCTCTCTTTTCATTATTTCTTACTCGTACACAAATTCCTTCCCTAATGGTTATAATAACGGCCCACCTATGCCCAGTAATTCACGTTATTGTCACCAACATTTCTATTCGCCTCTCAGTCCTACTCGCCAGAGGGCCGTATGTGCGTCCCCCCTCGCCGCTCCAAAACGCTCGCGCGCTCACACAAATCTCAGCTAAAACTCGAGATATGACAAACGCAAAAACCATAAAATTAAATTAATGCCTTTTTTCTCTCTTCCTTTTCTATTATTCTATAACATTTCCTTTGGGCTGTGTATTGAAAAGCTCTGGCAAAAGGCGCCTCGTGATCGGTTATCAAAACTTTGGCGCAATAGTCTTCATGTAGATGTATATCTCTATGATGTAGATACAACTTTACTATGGGTCATGAAATTCTGGTTCAAATCCACAATAAGTAGAATGCATGTTCAAAATGAAATACCCGTATTTTGAATGATGCCCGATCTTCTTCTTTTATTTTTAGGTGTATACCGCACAAGAGTTCAACGATTCCTCAATAACCTGAGAGAGTGGAACTACGGCAACCCCGATTGGGGTAGTTTGTGAAGGAAGTCGTGAAGGTAATGGTTGGAAAGTACTGACTATTCAGAACATTTTTTTACATTTGCTCCACACAGAAGGTCTTGAGGTCATTTTTGGGGATGCTCTGTGGAGGGTTTTAACCCCCAACGCAAGGAGCGGTGTAAAAAGTTTGATTTTCTGTGTGTCTGTCTGTGGTATTGTAGCTCTTAAACGAATATACCGATTGTGATCGAGATGGTTCTTAGCTGCAATTCATGAAAATCTGTTCAGGCGTTTCAACGTTATCAGATTTTTTGTGTCGGGGGTTGCTTAAAATTTTGAAAATTTTACTTATCTAAAGAAAGATCTGAACCATTTCACGTGGACGATATCCATGGCGACCATTTTCTAAAGAAAGACTGGAACCATTTCACGTGGAACATATCCTTGGTGACCATTTTATAATGAAATACTGGAACGAATTCTTTTTGTGTCGAGGGTTGCTTAAAATTTTGATATTTTTACTTATCTATAATTAATGAATATTATTTAATAATACGCAACGAATTGATTTTGCAATAATTAAAAAAAAATTTATATTGATTTTTTGTTACAATATCAAAAAAATAAATAAAAAACTAAACAACAACTACTGTCTTCTGTAAGATTAAGACTTGTAAGTAATGATACAAAGTTTAATGTGGTGTGACCGACCAAGTATTCTGAAGATGGGTGACTGGACAACTCAGAATGAAATCAGCTAAAAATCTCCTTTGAAAAGTCATTAAAGGTGATGAAAAAAAGGTTAAATACGTAAATAATAGGTTAGGTTAGGATATGGGTCATTTTTCAATTATCTTTTAATAGCTTTTAATGACTTTTCAAAGATTTAAGAATTTTCATGAATCAATTTAATGACTTTTAATGAATTTTCAAAGAGGCGTTGAGTTGACATAATTGTCAGTTGGCGTGGAACCCTGAAGAAGATATTTTTGTAATAGTATTTTCCACGAACCGCCTCTCCCGCAAATTTACCTATATATCTCGCCACACTCACGCCTGTTATCAAGAGAGTCGTAGTTATCCTTTATGTGCCCTTAAAGAATTGATTTAATACTGAAATATCTCAGGGCGGAGGCTAATGGTATCTACCCCTCTCCCCCGCTCTTCAGGGGTAGGTCGAGGCCTCTTGAGGGGCAGTTATTGCAGCGAAACCCCTTCCGGATGTAGAGTGAGGCACTCTATATTACACTTATGGTAATTTTTAGCTTTGCTATGGATGAAAATAGAATTGTAAATTGTTATTGAACGGTTTCACCTGGAAAACTATTACAAAGAAATGATAAAAGTACATTTAATATTTCCTCTTAAGTAATAATGTGATAACATAATATGCCAAGAAAACAGGGAGATTTATTAGCGCCACAGCGCGCAGGTGTAAATTTTAGGTTGAATTTGATGAGAAAATACATTATTTGTAAAACGCGGTTGAAAAGCTAGAAGAAAATACTCATGTTCAAAATATTCAAACTCAAAATTAATGTAATTTGGTTGGATATTTATACAATTATTTTATTTACAAGTATCGAATATTTTTTGGAAGATTTTCTAGATAGCCAACCTCTGATAGGAAATGGGATCAGAAGTAGAAAAAGTAAGGATTTTATGGTTTTCTTACATAATAATCCTGCATTTCGAACCATTACTCTTCCTGTTCTGAATTCAAATCTAATAGATGTTTAGCGCTAAAATAGATTGACTACATTTGTTATTACTTGTCAATCACAATGGTGATTCTTTATATCTCTCTCTTTGTTGTATATAATGTTTAGCAATTGCAGATTTTAACCAAGAAACTCTTAGTACAAATATTGGTGATGCTTCCTAACCACTATGCCAAAGTACTCGTATGTTATAATTATTAATAACTATCACAGCTCTTACAATACAAACTTTTCGAAAGCTATCCAACTTCTGGTCACTCTTATCAGCCTCTTAGCTTGGATTCAAGATTCAAGTATGTTGAGTTGTGTTGAGAACGCTCTTGATTCATTAACCCCAATTAAGCGCATGTAGGTCTGCTTATTTCAGATTTAATCAATTTAAATTGAATAAACCAAAATTTCATTAACATTTTTTACTACAAATAATGTCAGAATCACTGATGAAAGTGAGTCAAGTACGTCCCTTAATTCCCACAACATATTTTTTTGTTACCATTGTTTCAAATGTTTGCATTTTTAATTATTGCTTTTCTGGCCTGTGTTACATAATGTTTGCTCTGGTTTCTATTGAATTTGTTTTGCTGTACAGATGAAGTTGTGATGTAAATATATTCCTCCCCTATCTTTAACCTACTACCTGCTTCATAATCCAATATAAACAATCGAAATTCCACCCAGCAAGGTCATCGTGTGTAGGATAGTCGTCCTCGGTCTTTATATGTTATTTTAAAAGCCAGAGCACATGTAAGTGTTTCCAGTAGAAACTATGGTAGTAGGTGTAACCCAAAGGCACGCAGTGATGCAGTCATTTTTAGGATCTTCAGCTGAAATCATGCAGACATAATGGTGACTGGACAAATCATAATGAAACCTACTCAGAACAACCTCAGAAAAGTCATTAGAAGTGATGAAAAAAATCGTTAAATAGGTAACGTTAGATTAGGGTTATGGGCTATTTAAAAAAAAATCATAGCTTTAAATGACTTTTAAAAGAGGTATTGAGTTGACTTTATTCTCAGTTGGCATGGAACCAATATAACACCCCACAAGTATGGCGTAATGATCAGCCATCACAGGATCAGTTATTATCTTTTCTAAAGCCCAGAAGCTGGTTTCATTACCAATTTTGCTACTCTACGACCAATGTAGTGTCTGTAAAGCAATAATACATCATTCAAAAAAGTTAAGACGATAAAAGTTGTGTTATTATGGTTTAAACACTATTATAACAAGTATTTTATATTTATAAATAAATTTTTTTTTCACGTAAAGGCATACAATTGTTCAAATCGCGAATCCGTAGTAAATCAGTACGTCGCCTCAGTTCTTAATTGTCCAAACGACCATTTGAAAATTATGCAGGAGGAGAAGGTTTTCTTTCATTATTTCAATAAAACATTATGATAAGTGTTTAAGATAAAGCTATTTCCATAATAGTAAAGGTCCCATTAGTTTAAATAATTCTTAGTTAAGTGATAAACTATAATTTTTTATGCTTTATTTTTAGTTTTAAAGTCGAGATTGAACAAAAATTAAAATGGTCGTTTGGACAATTAAGAACTGAGGCGATGAGTAGTAAAGGGATTGGGGAGGAGAAGGAATTTGGAAGAGGAAAATAAGGGATTATTGAGAAGTGCCTGACTATTAAGATCTAGTCACCAAACGCAGCTAAAAGCATATCGAGCAACGAATCTTTTGCCACTCCGGTTCAGTACAACAAGAAATCAGTGATGATGATTCGTGTAAATTAATTTACTTCACATAGTTACGAATTTTTTCTTTTATTTTACGTAAGAATTACTTCCCGGATCAAATGATTATTAATATTAATTTCGTGACCCTAAAACAAGACCGTAACGAAAGTTTTATAAATGTTCGTAATTAATTCATTAATTGGACATTTCATGGTATTCTCCCTAGTTTATGCTTTGATTTAAACTGACGTGACTTGGCTTACTTATTCATTAGCTTCAATTAGCTTCATTGGTAGAAGCTTTACGAGCATTGTGCCATATAAAAAAATACTTACCAAGTATCGTTTAATTGAAGAATACAAACGACTTTTCAATTAGTGTACGGAGGCATTCGGTTATGTATAGCATTTCCTTATATTGTTTAAAAATTATTGCATTTCATTTAGTTACTAACGTAGGTATGCTAATAAATTATATAATTATTTTAGGTACCGCGCCTTAGCTAATATGAACTATAATTAACTAAATCTCAAACCATTGGCATTTTTGCCAAATTACAGACTTCTAGTACAAGAGGTGCTTATTAAATTACTGTATTAACGACACAATTTTGACCTTTTTTAGATTAGATCCATACAGGAGGCCCTGAGGAAAATAATTCCCCTCAGGGCCTATGGGGATGCTGTGTAGAGGGTCTTATGGGGGAAATGAAGGAGAGGAAGTTTTGGGAAGGAAAAAAGTATTAGGCGTATGTAGGAATCAGGGGGTCAATGTGTCCAGGAGTGGCGGAAGCATAAATATAGCTATAGATCGAGAGAGTCCGGCTGGAGGAAAAATGTCTCCATCAACCAGTGTCTCCTGATCCGGCCAGTCACGCAATAGATACGATATAATATTACATGTGTCTCCCTTACTTTGATAGTGAGAAATATGATATAAACTATGTTAGAAAAAGACATCCCGCTTTATATTCAAATCTAATAGTCTACCACAAAATACGTAAAATGTACACCTTTATGACACCAAAGTTTCGAACCGCGCCATATCATTTGAAAAAAAAAGATTTTTTAAAATTAAATTCTACATTCCGAAACTTTTAAATAATGATGCACAAGAAAAATCAAAACTGAACTAATTTTAATCAAAATCAATTTCACGTGATGTATTTTTGATAAAGCTCATCGAAAAAAAATTGATGTGCCACTTTGTTCATGTGTCATCCATTCGTCCTGAGATCGGACGGCATTCTTTATTATTCCTAGATCAAAAGTTGTACCTGGAGATATGAATTGGACCTCAGCCACTCAAGAGTCTCTTGTGTCCGTGGGTACCTCACGACGCGACGCCCGGACAATATATCACCGATTGAAAAATAAACAATTAACACCGCCGCCATATTGGATGTATATTATTTATCTACAACTGATCTGATGGATCAAATAAGAATTCACTGCGAGTGTGTGTGTATATGTGTACAGATTGTACAGTCACGGGAATATTATTTGCACCGGTTACCAGATAAAATTTAAAAAAATTAAATACTTTGAAAAATCAATTTAATGTTATTTTGTAATTTAAAAAAAACGCAACAAGTAGGTGTATGTACAAAAAGAGGAGGTATGATTTTTTTTTTAAATATGAAAAACTTTTTTTTCGCTATCCTGATCAATTAAATTTTTGTTCTTTGCAGCATTTCAAATATCAGCCGGGTTTCAGCTCGATTGGATGTCGGGAAGTGAGTTAATGTCAATTTCCAAGATTACACTTCATTCATTCAATCAAGAAAATAAAATAAAAAAAGTATTTTAGAAATTCAAATACTTAGTTACGTATTTAAAAAAATATTGTTTGATAAAAAAAAAAAACTTTCAATCGTATTCATACATTACGTTTGGAGGCGGATATGGGTACCGCCGCACAGTGGCTGATTTTGATGATTTGGCGCGACATCGCTCTCGGCGCTCGACCATTTGGCAGTTCATTGATGTTTTTTTAAGTATTAATAAGGAATACCACTTATTTTTTGTTAATTCTTATTAGTTGAAATGTTGATAATGATTTTTAATGCTTTTATAAAAAGTATCATGTAACTTGGGCGCAAGTATTGTATTTTATAGATTATAATTCTTTAATAATAAAAATATACAGTGAAAGATAATAAAAATATAGTGAAAACTAGATAAATTATTATTTTATAGATTATAATTCATTAAAATAACAGATAATAATACAGTGACAATTAAATATTTATTATATAATTTAACATACCTAGATAAAAAATGTGATTCCCAGTAGTAACCCTATATTTATAATTATTTTGGAGAAACTTTTTAGGTGATTAACGTTAACTTAGAATCATTGATATCTCTAATGACACTGAACCTGATAAAAATCGGAGGAGAAACCCAATCATTAGGCACAACATTATTAATTGATGTACATAGCAATAATACTCGTACTTAGGATTTTCCAGACAGTGGAGAAAAACAGTTTAATAATGGGGGTAATTAGCATAATTCACACCCTATACGAATATTTCAACTCCCGCTAATAATGTGTAAAAGCTAATTGAATGCATTTACGAAAATTTTATAGTCGGCACGTACTTAAAGATATATATAGGTAGGAGTTGAAGATTGGATTCTGAAAAAAAGTTGACGAAAATTACAATAATTTCTTAAAAATGCAATTACTGGAGTGGCTGGCTATAGTTGGTGGTGATTTTTTTCTTCCATATACAAAAGAGACACCGCAATAATATCCTATTAAAATTGGAGTGAAGACTTGTAAAGTTTTTTATTCTTACTCCATTAAAGACAAAAAAAAAAGTTAAAAAAAAACGTAAGCTTTTAACCAAGGCAACAGATATAATATACGATTTTTTTTAAAGTTATTTTAATACAAGATATATCTTGAAATATATTTTAAGTATTGAAAAAAATGTATATCTAATGATAAGTACACAAAAAACTTGAATCCGCATTCCTTCAAAATCACCTACAGCAGTATAACTGTGAGCCCAGTGTACCCCTGTTCTGCGACTTATTACAGATTAATTAAGTTTCAGATGTTAATGTAAATTGACAGTGAGTAATTGTGAATAACTAAAAAAAATTCTAATGGTACGCAGAACTAAATATTATATTAAGTTGATCTTTCGTTGACATATTATCGGAGTCAAAGATTGGATTCTGAAAAAAAAAATTGAGTAAAATCATTTCTTAAAAATGCAATTACTGGAGTGGCTGGCTATAGTTGGTGATGATATTTTTTTTCCATGTACAAAAAAGATTTAGAAATAATATCCAATTAAAATTTGAGTGAAGACTCGTAAAGATTTTTATTCCTACTCCATTAAAGTTAAAAAATTGGAAAAAAGTTAGGAAAAAAAAACGTTAACTTTGAAACAAGGCAACAGATATAATTTATGAAAAAATATATTTTTAAAGTTTTTTAAATAAAGCACGTATCTTAAAAAATATCTTAAGCGATTTTTTAAATTACTTTTTTTCTATAATAAGTACACAAATAACCTGATTTCGCACGCCTTCAAACTCGCCTAGATACAGCAGCGTAGTTGCGCGCCCGAACATCTCAGTTCTGTGACTAATTACCGAGTAAGTAAGCTTCGGATGTTATTTTTAATGTTTTTTTAATGTCAGTGGTTAATTGTGAACACATTAATAAAAAAAAAATCATTTCGGGAACATGTCGGTCTGGGGTCAACGTCGCGCCAGCGCTCAAATTTCAGCCACTGTGCGCCGGCCTGAAAACCATTTATTGGATAACCAGCACCTCTGCCAAGTGGTTTGCTACGTTTGGGGACATAGCAGGGGCACCCGTGCGGTGAGGTTTGTCCGAGTTTTGTGATGGATGCATTTGCCTATCAGCTGTGTGGCAGGCTGGATCGATACAGACTGGTTTTGGGAGACCTTTTGACCTTTCCAGCAGGACTCTCTCGGAACATCGCCTTACACCGCAGCGGGAGGGATGGATTCAACTACAGTTTTCTACCCACCCCTCATACAATTCTTCCCTAAGCCTCATTTCCTTCATTTCCTCAAGGAACCTCCACATAGTATCCCCAAAGATGACACAGGTCCTGTGGGGCTAATACAAAAAAAATGTCTATAAAGTGTTAATTTTTATACCTCCTGAATAGTCAAATGCCAGAATACTTACAAAATATAAATAATTATATAACCAGATATGTAAATAGATTTATATTGCCGCATAACATAAATCAAAATATACCTATACATATTAAAATAAAAATGCTTCCATTCTTTAGACCAGCGACGGTGATAGCTGCAATACCAACGCGAAGGTGTCTGCCATAATCGATGTTATAATTAATGATCCCTGGACCCGGCTCCACATGATGCTGGAATATTATACAAATACTATTTGCGTTAACTAACCCCGATCCAAAGGATCAAATAAGTGGAAAAGAGAGAGAACATCGTAATTGTAAAATAACTAAACACAACGGGATATTTTTACAAATAATGAAGAGAGACCGTTAAAAATGTGTAGAGTATTTAATGTTTGTTTTTCTGCTTCTGTTCGTCATGTATTAATTTAAACATTATGCATTATACTCGCAGATGTTTTTTATCGGTCTAGAATAGCAAATTCCAAAACAATTCCAATTTGGCTATGATGCAGGTAAGGCTACAGGCTCATCGGGACCCTGGAAAAATAACCCTACCCAGTTCGCCGGTGTGACGTCAAAAATGCCTTCCTCACGAACATATTATTTTGACGGAAAATGAAAAATGGCGCAGGTGTTATTTCATTCGTCAAAATGAATTGTTTAAAATTTTAAATATAATTGTGATTAATTTTTGGGTTATTTATTTATTTAAGGAACATAAACAGTCATAGTAACAAAATATACATAAGAGGATGGCAAAAAAAAACAGACCAATTATTAATGTTCACAGATAGGTATTTAGAAACATAGAAGTAACTGAATGTAAACTAGAAAATTTAAGAAAAACAGAAAAAATAAAAACAGAACTAAGCAGCAATTTAAAAAAATAGTAATACAGATGTTAATTCAACAAGTGATAAACATGTTATACACAATAATAAAATAATTAAAACAATACTTAAATATACTGCGAAATAGGTATTTGGGTTGGGACGGGTAAGGGGAGGAGAGGGATAAGGGAAAGTTGCCACGCAAGTAATATAAAAATATTAGGTACAATAAAATTAGTCATGAATATGTGTTATTCGCACCTACATAGAATGTAATACAAAGAAATTCTGTAACGACAGTAACTAGCAGTGAATATGTCAGCAAGTGTGTCTATATGTGCAAGTTTATTATTATAGTATTTACATGTCCTTTGTATAAATTCATTTTGGTTGGAATTAGTGTTGCATCTATCAATGTAGAAAAGGGTATTTTGTCTGCTGTATCGAGTCGGCGTGTAGAAATTTATTTTATTTAGCAGCTCCGGGCAGTCAACTTTTGAGTTAATAATTTTGTACAGAAGCATCTGATCAGCGACAAGCCTCCTATTGAGCAGTTTCGAGATTCGAAAATGTTTCTCGATTTCGTCGTAAGAATTGTATATGTTGAATGATTTAAAATTGAGGAATTTGAGAAATCGCTCCTTAACTCTTTCTAACCTGTTAACATAAACAATATAGCGCGGGTTCCAAACCTGTGAACAGTATTCCAGGTGAGGACGAACATGTGAATTGTACAGAATCAGATAAGTCTTAGTGTTTTTGAAAAAATTTGCATGTTCTCAGTACAAAGCCTAGACTCTTTGTTGCTTTGGTGACAATATTATCAATGTGTTTATCAAAGGTAAGTTTAGAGTCCAAAATAACCCCGAGGTCACGTATATAATCTTTATTTGTTAACAGCGATCCAGAAATGGTGTATTCATGCAGTATTTTTATATGGTTACGTATGAATGTGACTTTGCAACATTTGGAAATATTGATAAAAAGCTTATTTCTGAGACAGTAATCCGTCAGTCGGTCAAGATCTTCTTGTAAACGCACAGAACAGTCATGGGAGCTTATAGGAAGGTATATCTTCATATCGTCGGCAAATAGTAAAATTTGAGCGTTGTGAAAACATGTCGTAATATCATTTATATAGATAGAGAAAAGCAAAGGACCCAAAATGGACCCCTGAGGCACACCAGAAGTAATGATTTTCCAGATGGAAGAAAATCCACCTACTGTCACAGCCTGGGACCTGTTTGTTATGTATGAAGATAACCAACGAAGAAGATCTCCATGAATACCATGATTAGCAAGTTTTCTAAGCAGGATCCTGTGGTTGATCTTGTCAAAGGCTTTGCTATAGTCAGTATAAATTGTATCAACTTGCACACGTTTATCCATAAAGGCAGACAAGAAATTTATAAATGTTATAAGATTTATAGCAACAGAGCGACCTGCAAAGAATCCATGCTGAAATTCGTTGATCGAATTCTTTACCACAGGGAATAACTGGTCATAGACTATGTTTTCGAACACCTTTGAAAAATGCAGAGCTTGGAAATGGGTTATTATACCATGTGGTGCTTTCTCCTTCAATAGCTAACGTTTCGGACAACATGATATTTTACATCTGCCCTAATAATGGACACTGCAATAATTCAAAAATTTAGTTTTTAATTACACTATTTCATCTGAAAATCTCGAATCATATCAGGTATAAATAAGTTTTTTAATACGCTCTTGTGAAAAAAAAAATTATGAAATAAAATTGTTAAAGTATTTATTAAGTAAATAATTTACAACCTTCTCGGCACCCCGCTTAATTAAAATACGAAGGAAAGTAAATCTCTCTTTTGGCAACCCATCAATTTAATCAGATCAAAATATCCTTCAGCGTTTGAAGTAGCGCCCCGAAGTTCTTTTTTAACTAGAACATTTTGCATTTTGCCTCTTTGTAGGTACATTTGTTTCTATGTTCCGTTTCAGGAAAGATTTTTTTCAAATGTAAAATCAACTTGTTCATTTTAACTTTCTTATTCGCATTTCTTCAATTTTATGGTATTTACCTTCCTGATTTTTGAGATAGTGACCATTCTTTTATTATTTAAAATCGATTATTATGAGTAGAATTTAAAACAAGTACATAAAATATATGGTTTATAATTAATTAGGTGGGTATTTAACTAAGTAATTATAAATCTTATGATTTTATTGAAAATCTTGGTTTGATTTAAAATAAGAATCAGGTTAGGTTATATATGGTACCTAACACCAAAAGTACTTTTATGCACCGCGTCCCTAATAACAATCTTCACAATAATTCTCTCGATACAATTTTCGAGTTAGGTTGCTATTCCCGTGGAGCTTATTATTGATTGTTCATTTAAACCTCGAAATGCGTTGCTCAAAAAAAACACTGAGGAATGTGATCAAATGAAAATACGAACATAATCAGACTTGTATTTGTGAATAAGTAATGAACAACAATAATATTAATTATCAGGTATCATTTTTTAAATAGTGTTTCTGTTGCTTTGGAACAGTGGGAAACATTTTCAGGAGATGAACTGAAATATCTAAAAGATTGTAGATTAATTAAAATAATAATTATTTAAATACTTTAATTGCATTTTGTTAATTCATTTTTTGTTTTGTGTTTAGAATATGTGTGTAGGAACAACTATCACTATTATTTTTAGAACCAATTGTGCTTTCTGGAATGATTTATTTGAAATCTAAAGTTATTTGTTCCTCATTATTATTTATCAACGTTAATAGTTGTTAATTTCAAAATATGCAGGTTATTTGGAGTAAAAATAGAGATGAAATTGTGATCTCTGATGAATTTTTAAAAATAATATTAACGAATAACCCTTTTATTCAAAACCACTATTTATTAAAAAAGATATCAACATGTTTCAAAATCATAGGTTTCTTTACAGGTACAACATTTTCAATTCGGGAGGCCGCCTTGGGAACCATTTATTGGATAACCTATATCTCTGCCATATGCCACCCAAAATCGTTTGGTGACTTAGACGGATCGGGAGAGACTGGTTGAGGGAGAACTTCTGACCTCTCCAGCAGAATTATCTCGGAACATCGCCCTACACCGCAGTGGGAGGGATAGATTCATACGCACGTTGCTTTTGGAAACACTAAACCCCAGATTTCCACTAACCCTTCACACCATTTTCCTTCCCAGAACTTCTTCTCCATCCTTTCCAAAGAAGACCCTACACACAGCACCTTCAAAGATGATTTTTTCTCAGGGCCCCCTGTGCAGAGCTAATGTAAAAAAAGTTTATTTGTTGATTCTCACGGAATATAAAGCAAATTTTTCACATAATAATCAACCTCGCCAGGACTAAGCTTGTATTGAGGGAAACAGTTTACACCTTAGAGTGAAACAACATAGGATAATCACTACATAAATGAATAAAAACATTAAAATTATTATTGCGGAAGCGATTGTTTTTTTTTTGCCTAAGCCATATGTTACGTTGTTTCCGTAACAGCTATCCATCTTATTCCACCGCAATACTTTTTGAATTCGGTATTACATCTTAGTTATATACAAGACAGCCAAATATCTTAAAATTGAAATATTTGAAATTAAATTAAGAAACAATATTGGTATGACATTAAAAAACCAAAAAGACGATAAATGTATATTGGTCTGTTTTATTAGTACTAAAATGAACCTTTTCAATGGAGTTAAAATAGAACTTCACTGCGCTCAGTCAATTATCTAAAGTGAAAACATTGGTCCATTTAGTATGAATCACTACCATGAATAGGCCAATTTGACTGTGCTATAAAAATACACATTGTGTGTTCTACTCATATTGTTCAAAGTGGTAAAACAGTTTCATCTTAGGTCTCTCTTTCTCTTATCGACTATGCGTTCATGTTATAAATACATAACTAAGATTTTGATGATAATTCAAAAAATCAACATTACTCGTAAATTAAGGCACCACTCGATCACAATTAAAAAGCCGTACCTAATCGTGTCGATGATTTGGGTCCGGCCAGCCCTCAAATCAGAAACTGCCTCGTAACCGTGATCTTAATAGTGTCATTCTCTTAGCAAGATCTTTATGCAGAATCATCGGGCTTAGTGGTTTGTGGAGGGGTCCGTGCAGGGTGTGGGGTGTGGGGGACCCCCGGGGTCTGGGGCTCGCGAAGGACCCCCGCGGCCCGCGGTCATTAATATTGATTTGTGGTCAATCAAACGTCTGGAGGGTTGGTATGCCTTCCAAATATTTCGTCTGAAAGGTTGAGCTTTGATGTGTAACCTTTCGCGTCGTTCTCTGGTACCTGCATGGAGTGTTGTTTTAGGTGGCATTTTTTCAATAAACACAATCAGATTTGTGATTTTTTCGATGCTGGCTGATTGCCCGAGATGAACTAACTTGTGAAGTATTTATTTATACTTCAAATAGAGCAAGCTTATTTTATGGTACCATTTTAACTGAAAATAATATTTATTTTAAATTAGAAATTTGAAAGAGAGCAAAAAAGAATTTTAATTTAATCAATAATCAGAAAACCATTTTAAAATTTCTGCTAAATTTGTTCTAATAATAAACCCCCCTCTCTCCACCCACTACCCTTCTCCCACAACATCTTTGAGTAGATACATTTTTGCAATTTAGTTTTAATTAAATCCTGACGAGATTGTATCAAAACAATAATGTGGTTAAAACTAAGTGATTATAATTTTATTTATTCAATTTATTTTATTTTAATTATTTATTCAACTTTTTTGTATACCCAATATCAACGCGCCTGACTGCACAAGCTCGCACATTTTAAATACTGGTTCTCTATCAAATCTTTTTATTGAGTAGATTCTTCATCGCTGAGGATCGCGACCTCTATTCCAATTGATGAATTAGGCTTCTCCACTCCTGGGCTATATGGAGAGCCAAGGATACTCTAGTTCCGGACGCCTGTGATATTGGATCACTTCAATGCATCGGTTATCTTCTTCCGCTTCTCCTGTGAAACACTTTTCAAATATGTGATACCGCGCAAGATTCCAACTTGCCGATGCTAATGGCACCATGATATCCTCATTTAAGCAGTGTTGTGAGGCTGATAGTAATTCAGGATGAGAGGGAGAATGGGATACATATGGTCATTAAACACGGCTAATGTCATTTCAACCCATTTTGAACGAATATAAAGGGTCAAGGTATTAAAATATGTATCAAGAAGTTACGGATTTGATTTTCTTTAAAAATAAATACAATACCCACGGGTATAAATCAGAAATAGATAAAACCTTTTAATCACTAGTTATACATCTTGAAACAATAATATTTGACAGAGGCCAATGAGATGAAGGATATGCTCGTTAGGTAACGTACAACTAGATTTTTTAGGCGAATTATAAGTTTACCGCCCATAAGATACGTATTATTTTTGTTAAATATATTGTGATAGAAGAAAATAAAAAGTGTTCAATGTATTTAAATGAGTGAGTATGTTAAAGTTAATAATCTGAGCATAATTGTAGTTTAATAATTAATATATGGCGTAGATCAGTGCTCCGCAATCGGTGTGCCGCGAGATAATGCAAATTGATCCGGCTTTTATATTCCAGACTTATCTGTGTGAACAAAGTTTTTCAAGATATGATTTTAGATTTTCACGGCCAAAAGTATTTTTGTGATTTGTTTTTGGGGTGTTATGCCGTGTTGCGCTACCTCCTCCTTTAGAACCAACGTTTGCACACATCTGCCCTGATGATGGACATGTAACGCTGCCCGAAACTTTGGCTTAAGGATGAGGTAGCGCAATACGGCATTAAACCCCAAAAACAAATAACAAAACAATTTTTTTCAAGTCTAGTTTTATGAATAATTATTTACATGCGGTCGTTCTTGAAGGGATCAAATGGAGTAAATAATTGTTCTCAAATAATATATACTTTTAGGTGATAGTTAGGATTTCGCGGTAGAAGTGAAACTACAAAGTCGCTAGATGTCGCTTTCTTTTCTTTAAAATGGTTTGAAGATTGGATATTGATTACACAAAAAAAGGTTTATTTTTTTGGCTTTCGTAAGATTCGAACCTCCGTTCGCTTGATGTCTGTCTCTCTGGCCGCTGAGACTTGTCGAGTGCCTTGCCCACGCCCGCGCCGATGCGCAAATTCACCGCATTATATTAGAACCGAGGACCCAAATAATAAATTTAATTGACCCATTTACGTTCCATCCTAATTTCAATTCACTAACGGGGATAAAGAAGTTTCATTTTAAAAATTAAATTATTTTCAGATTATTTGTTACCCGAGAATGTTTTAGAAAAAAAAGTGTTTTCCTGTAATGAATTGGACAATCCTAAAAAATGCTAAATTGCTGGTGTCAGTGTACGGCCGCTTTGGGAGGTAAAATTATCAATCGAATCCAGAAGAATGCCTCCACTCACTGCTGTTTATTCATAAACGGGCGATAAATATTACTAAACGTCAAATAACATACGGCGAACGAGATAAATCTCCGGTCTAAACACCTTCGTGAATATGGCGGCCGCAGTACTCAGATCGAGTCTGATGATAAAATGAGCACTAATGAAGTAATGGGACTGCCGAAGAGGGCCTTCTCTCATCTCTTATGTGAATATCAAAAAGAAATCACAAAAAATGACGACCACCGTGATACATAGGTAAAAGACCATATATTATGAGAACAATAAACCATTATTGATATGAAACTGTGAGCACAAAAGTGTCGCAAACATCGTTCACCCATAAAGCAAAACCAACCACATTTGATTATAAAATTTCATGTTTTAGAAATTACCATTTTCTAAATAATATAGAATGCATGCTTATCCAGGTTCCAATGAAACTCTTCGATATCGTCAACCCCGTTCTGGTAGAAGTTTATGATGCACCCTTCTGCAGGCTTGTTAGTAGCCTTGCAAACATAATATACTCGTGAGCATCTACGGTCAAAGCAAATTACTTTCAAATTATGGATGCGTACATCGAGTTACATTTACTTTAATTCAATCATTACTCATAACTTTCAATCATGCATTTAAGACACAACCTACATAAAAACAGTATTTTTTTCCAACTGTTGTAGTAAATTTCAATTAGTTTGGAGCAGGAAAACCATCGCCCGCGTTTTCCCGCGGCTATTATTATTTTATTAGAATAAGTTAACAATAATAATCTAAACGAAAATATGAAAGAGAACAAGACACAGAAAAAAGTCAATGGTCGCAACTGGGACTCGAACCCAGAACTCTCCGTCTAACCGGGACGAGCGCGTTAACCAATTTCGCTATTGCCACCTTCTGTCAAACCGTCATATTTGTCAATCTCATATTTTCAAATTTTTAGAATTAACATTATTATCAACTAATTATTTTTCCATAGATATGACGGTTTGACAGAAGGTCTTTTTTTTGTTTTTCTGTGTCTTGTTCTCTTATATATTTTCGTTTAGATTATTATTGTTAAATTATTCTAATATGATATATTTCACTGATGGGAATAACCTTTAAAGAAGTTATAAAAAGAAAGTTTTCTTATAAAATTGCTATTATTATTCCTTAATATAGGACATGTATCTGAGTGCGTTATGCTGGAGAAAATTAGGACCAACTACCACTATTTTAATGTTTTTTTTAGTCCTTGCGGGTGATTTTCCTCGGGAGGAGTTATTTTTAGTTTGCCGCACTGAAACCGACATTGTTAAATTGGCGACAAGTTTCTGTAGAGTCTAAGCTTTTCTCGGTATTATGATGTTTAAAAAATGCAGTGCCCTGGCAAAACAATAGACCCAAAGTTGCCATATATGTTGTGCTACATTATAAGATTTTTTTCTTTCTTAAAATTAGATTTTTTCTAATTTTGCAATAATTTAAGTGCTTTTGTTACAAAATCACCATAAACAGACCAGTTAAGTCATTGAAATTATTAACTCTAGTTCAATAAAGATGAGGCTTTATGTACAAGTAATTAAAAAGATTGTAAGTAAAGCAGATAATAAAGTACAGTTAGATCGATCACAGAGACCACACTGCGGCACCCAGCATTTATTTGTTAGTGCATCACATACAGATCAACCGCATAACATGCATCGGCTTAGCCTGCCGCTTTGATACTCCGTGCAGTTTAGTCGCAGATCGGCGACAGGTGGCACGCTTCCATGATATATCTCATTTTGTTTATAACATTATCAATTACTTGACTCTGGCTAAAACTACCAATGTAATCCAATTGCCAATGAAATTTTAAAATTCTTAACAATTTACGTATAACAACACTATTCTATATTGTGTCGTTGGTTGATGAAAATGGCTGCATTCAATATGTTGATGTACATAATTTGGTTTCAGGAAGAAGTAACACATGGAGGGATTATACCACCCTGATTTACCTACTGGAATTACACAAGTCAATTTGTAAGATTAAATCTCAGAGTAAAATTCTTAACATTATTTCTATCATGCACCCAAAAAATAAGTCACTGGCCATATTGTTCGTTCCATAATTTTTCAATGAAAAACTTATTTTGAAACTTAAACGTAGCCGGCTATAAATTAGTAGTTCTTCACAAATTGCTGTACCTTAATAAACTATTCTGTATTGTTCATACGTATACCCACCTACGTTAAGAAATTTAAAAAAAATGTGTGTCACAAAATTACAAAATTAATTTGACTTGACGCAGGTACCACAGCCTCTCGAATCTCCGTCCTTCTCGGTAATTCATTAATTCCTAGATCAAAAGATCATTAGAGGCAGCGACAATCAAGCGACGGACAAAGCGTTTACCTTTTCGAATCGCTTGATATGATCAGATCCTCGATTTTACAACAATAATAATAATCGAGTAGATACCTACCGAGTATTGGGTACCTACCACTGCCTGAGATGAATAATGTTCTGAGTCACGATAATTAATCGACGCGATACAGAGGACATTAGGCTCTCTTAATGGTCGCTTCGTATTCCTTGTTTGTCATTTGAAAACCCTCAAAGGGTGGAGAGATTTGATAAATTTATACTCACTGCACCACGGGGTTCAAATGGCCCTAAATTTTAATGATACAAATTTAAGATATATATTTTTTACTAATTTTGCGTTCTGTGGAAAGCTTCCTTAGCGTTAGCGATTCGGAATTCGGAAGAAATAGAAATGACGCGTACAGCACCTGCGAAGCATTATACTCCTATCAAGGGTCCTATTGGTTGAGATATAAAACGTAAATTACGCGAGGTCTGCGCTCATTGGCCTGCTCACTGCGCTTTGATTATGACCTCGCTTTTCAAGGCTCCTTGGTTCTTCATAGTTTGAGATTGTTTTGGTAAAGTTTCGCTTCTACCGTGTATTAACTGAACTCGATTTTTTTTATATGTATACGAGATGAATTTATAATGAATGAACTTTTTTAATTTTTAATTAAAAAATATTATTTCACTTTATATCCCGTTGAACTGCAAATTGTAGGTCAAAATTCTTGAAATTTACAACTTTTGGAAGGAGTTCATTGACCTTCTGGAGACAGTTTATAGTCCATCAAAAATTATCATTAATTCAAAAATGAAGTAGGATTTCTTTTATGTGTATTTCGTTCTTACAATTACGTTAAACACGCAACTTTTAAATATGCTCCAAACTTCCAATCCTTCTGGAATAAAAAAAATGGTCTAAAATAATAAATAAATGTGATTGAAGAAGAGATAATACTAACACATATATCTAAAAGAAAGATGAAACAGAACATGACACAGAAAAATAAAAAAGGTAACGGTCGCAACTAGAAACCCAACCTAGGGTCTCTTCTTTTACCGGAATACAGAGCATTAACCAACTCGGCCATTGACAGCTATTAATTTTACGTCATTTTTGATGATCTCATATTTCAAATTCAGAATCAACAATAAAATTTTCAACAAAAGCTGCCGTTTTTCTTCCCCGCTACCTTTTTTTTTTATTTTTCTGTCAATTGTCCTGTTTCATATTTTGATAAGATTTATAAGTATTATCTTTTTTCTGATAATATATTACATTGATGAAAATAACCTTAAATGTTTTTTTTATGAATAAATGTTAATTTTATTTTTAAGATAAGATCGTGAAGTATTAGATTATATCGGAGGAGAATTTTTTTTCTTAAAATATATTTCATGTTATTTTTAGCGATCAATGATCTAGAGTGTAAATTTCAAATCAAGTTATATTTTATCACATCATTTTATTTTATTCATGGATTCGAAAAATGAGTAAGAGAAACACAAATTTAAAAAAAAACACTTAACATTAAAACAGAGTTATCTCTACACATGTGTTTTTCTTAAATCCTAACAACGTATCAAACAAGAAAACAATTATGAAAATATTTATTCATATCAATATCGTCAATAAAAAAATGCAATGTCATGGGGAATTAAACCCCGCCTCATGAGTCGAGGGTTAAATCTCGACGTCAGCCATTATCATAAGGCAGCCATCTTAATTATTCATCTTCCATAGAATCCATAAATCATAATCAAACGAAAGCAATTATTTCCACACTCTGTGGTCCCGATACAAACTAACGTGATAAATTCTCTAATTTAAATGACACCGCAGAGTACCATCTTATTTTTATCCCGAACGCTAATGACAATCGTACTTTTACGATGGGTCCTAATTCAAATGATTGTTGTTTATATTTTTTTGCTTTAATTATTAGAGAGGAATGTTTAAAAAAGGGTGAGAAGCATATTATGACGAGTAATCAGTAATGACTATTTTTAAATCAATTAATTTTGCCTACCGAATCCTTCATGCTATCTTGACTGAACTTCATTAACTTTTCAGTTCTTCAAATATCACTTATTAGCTGATCGTCAACCTGGTGTAACTTTTGCGGTAAGACAAGTTTTGTGAACAACAACCAAAAATATGTTATTCTATTTATATGTTATTCTCATTGTGGTATTTTTTGTAATTGGTGTTTGTTGGCCTTTACAAGGTCCCCATGCACTTTCTGTTGAGTGAATTTATGTCGAAATTGGATTTTTGTTCTTGTTTTGGGGATGAAGTAAGTGTTGGCGTAATGAATATGTGAAGATCTCTGGCTAAATCGTCAATAACGTTAATAAATTGTTACTTCTAGACCTTAACCATTATGACCTAAAACATCGGTGTCTGGTGCACCTTCCGTTGTTTTGGAAATGCTGGACATGAAATTTATGATGGAACTGAAATGGTAATCCAGGTCTTATTGCTCTTAAAAAAGCATGCCTTTTAAAAAAAATCACCGGATACAATCATAATATAATGAGTGCTAGGAGACATTGAATGCCAAATGTTGTGTGACTTGCTGGTCTTATTCTTGCTGATTTGTTCAATGAAATCAGCAGACAGAGGAAATGGTGGTGATACAAGATTTACATTATGAACAGTAAGTTATATTTATTTATTTATTTATTTATTTGGAATTTCACGCCCGGCTGGGCTTTTACATGCATTTTTTTTAAAACAAAGAACATCTAAATCTAAATGTACATTACAAAATTTAAAAAAAACTAAATCATAAACAAAACAAAAACAAAATCAAAATCAAAATCAAAATCAAAATCAAAATCAAAATCAAAATCAAAATCAAAATCAAAATCAAAATCAAAATCAAAATCAAAATCAAAATCAAAATCAAAATCAAAATCAAAATCAAAATCAAAATCAAAATCAAAATCAAAATCAGAATCAGAATCAATATCAAAATCAAAATCATAATCATAATCATAATCATAATCAATATCAATATCAATATCAATATCAAAATCATAATCAAATCTAAAACAAAAATAGAGTAAAAAACAACTTGAAATAAAAACAAAACACACCACCATGCAAGATGGAAAAACTGTAAACTGAGAAAAGTGCAATACATGTGAAATAAATCGAAGCAGAGCTATGCAGTTGGAAAAATGAAATTTGTGGTTCTTCTTTCTGATATAAATTCTACTATGGCTTGTTTATATTTAGTGAATGATGTGTTAAATATGAATAAGAATTGCAGAGAGGACGTAGAAATAAGAACTTGCAATGTTACCTACTTGTCTTCGAATTCATGTCCATGAAAGACAGACACATTTGAAAAGATAGGTTAATAAATATACCTACCTGCAGATAAAGGATAAAGTATCACGAGCAATTATAGAAATGACTACAGTGACAAATATCCAATATTCAATGGAGTACTCTGGAAAAATAACATAGGCATATAATATGATAAAAACAAGAGGATTTCGCCATTTGCTATTATTACTGCTGCAAATCGGATGTTTTCTACCTAGAGACCAAACGTTTAACTTTCTTTGTATAGCCGCTTTGATAGTTCATGCAGTTTAGCCGGGAGATGGTCGATGCTCTTCTACGTCACATCTACTCTTGTATCTAATTATCTATGATAAGATACGATAGGGCATATCATCATCAAGGTAGATCGGTCACCAAACACGGCTTGTGCCATTTCAAGCAACGTTTCAATTCTGAATGGTGGTCATACACCAGGGAGATACTGAGAGTATCTTCCACTCTAGAACGTGCCGCAAATATAATATACTATACATATATTATTTTAAATGAATAAATTGTGAAGTAACACAAATTAATCATATAAAATTTATTTGCCACGCCGGGATTCGATCCCGCGACCTTCGGTGTGTGAGTCAAGAGCCTTACCGCCAGACTACGCCGGTCGCCGGTCCTTCTCCAATCCTGCCACGATGGCCTAACAGTAAACACATCTCTTGCTCTCACCTAATAAACCATGATGATTTTCACCACAGTTGCCGATGAGATACTCAAGTTCTTAGAAATCATTAATTAATAATAATTATTAATTTTGACTCAACCAACAAAACAAAATCGTTCCACGAATGACAGGCAGATTTAAACAATGGTCCAAATTAACTAAGTACAATCTCATAAATGAATCACGACGAAGCCGTTTTCAATTAAGTGAATTATGTCAGTGGATAATTCAACCGCAGTCTTAATAAATTATCATTGTCTGTTGAAATGACCTGTGGCTGACTTTTGGCAGTAAGTTGGGCAAGGCTTCATGTTATGTAGGAAGGTACGTCGTTGGACGAGCTGGGAATTATGTGAGATGGAAAGTAGACTGAATGTATATTGTGCAAGTTACCTGTACATGGCAATAATAAAACATTTATAAACATTTTTTAATCCACCATAATAAAATCATTCAAGAGTCATCAAAGAGTTGTGCATATTTTATGATGCTAGAGCTCACCGTTATAATGACTAAACTATAGGAAGTAAAATAAACTTCTTAATTTGTATTAGTTTCTAGTAATTTCCGGTAAATGTTATTTCCAATAGTCCAGAAGTTGCGGGTTCGAACACCAGAGTTCTATAATTAAAAATTAAATTAAAAGTTGTAAAGTTTCATTTCGCATTCACTTAATATAACATATTATACACTGGTGTATTATTAAGTATTCGCGGTCCGTTCCAAAGTAGAGGGAATATACTTTAGTTTAATCCAGTCCCATCAAATTATTCATGTAAATACGGGGAAACACACACGTCACGTATTTAAACGACTTAAAAGTAATGCAGAATAAAGTTAATTTTTTTTACCATAACCCAGATATCCCCACCAAAAAGTATTCAAATAGAAGAACTTACTGAAATCTGAAAAAAAAACAAAACGGATTCAAAGATTATACACTCGAATACATCACAGGTACATGAACACTATACAAGAAAACATAATAAATTTCACACTAATTCAGTAAAGTATGAGTAAAGTCCAAGAAAGATATAAACAGTATAAGCCATGAGAATGCACCCATACGCATTTTCTTTAAAGAAAGTACGTATTTAAGAAAACACTGTTATTAAGATTAGTGTGCAAAATTAGGATGAACTTATGTAAGAATAATATGTTACTTAGGGTAATAAACACTAATAATAATAAGAAATTTTTAGTGTACAATACTTAGTTGAAAAAGTGAAACATGTATATTTCTTAATAAATAAATAAATAATGGAAAAATGTAAATTGTGGTAAAATGTGGTAATATAGAAACAAATATCTATTATATAGTGCAACATTTATATAGTCTTATCAACTTCAACCTCACACAGACAACACTAAATCATATTTTGACAAAATTAATTACGATTAATCATGACGTTCAGAACAACATTCTATTAATAATATTGTACTTCTCTGAAGTTACGCGAATTAACTGGTTTAGAGTGTAAACCAAGGCGATCCTGTTAAAAAGTCTCCCATCTTTAAGTTAATGAATTATTGTAGTCTCATTAATTAAAGTGGTAAAGTGCAAGAGAAGGCGTTGGTTGGTTAGCAAGTATAATTCGCTCAATCAGTTAAGCCGATTCATGAATATGAAGCCTTGATTCCATCATCTGGGCCCGCGGGAGAAAAAAAAACGAGAGGAAAGGAGGATGCTATGGAACAATCCGAAATAAAAAATTGTTTTGTGAGAATATTTGTATTATATTGCAATACATCAATGTATTTTTTTGTCTATTATTATTATGTAGGATTAGTTCAATTTAATAACTCAGGTACACCTCACACGCCATACGTATATCTAGTAATGTTAAATTGTCATGTAAACAAGCTTATGGATCCGATTGGTTAAAATTTACCTTTATGTTCGGAATAGGAATATTTATTGGATAACCAACACCTCTGCCATACCAAGTTGTTCGCTACGTTTGGTGACTTAGCAGGAGTGCCCGGGTTCAAGGGGTGAAGTTTATTTGAGTCTTGGCGACAGTTGTACTTTACCACCTACTGCGCGACAGGCGAATATGTTGAGGGATACCTTTTGATCTCTCCAGTCTCGGAACAACGCCTTGCACCACAAGGGAAGTGTTGGATTTATACTTTTGCTACTCTTGGACACACTGACCCCCAGATTCCCACCCATCCATCTACTTCATACCTCCTTTATTTTCTAAAAAGACCCTCCACACGGCATCCTTAAAGGTTACATAGGCCCAGGAGAATTATGTTCTTCAGGGCCTCCTGTGGGGAGCTAATGTACAAAAAATACATATTTCATTGTTCCCTTCTCATTCTCCCTTCTTTAATTACTTTTGTCTCGCAATTTCTCCCAAAATATCATAGTCCTTCTATATTCAAGCAAAATAAACATTGTGTAGTGTCACATAAAATAAACCTATTGAAAAGAAAAAAGTAAACACCAACCAACCAAATCGTTGAAAGACGAAATTTTGACGGACATTCTAACGTTTCGAGTTATGAATTAACTGTCACAATGTTGTTGTATTATAAAATATGCAACCGCCAAACAATAATTTTAAATACAACTTTTAAAATACAAATTTTCCCGAACAATAGTGAAATAAGGCTACAAACCACAAACCCGAGGTAATTAAATTATGCTCAAGTCTAATGAGAATAAACAAAAATTATAAGAAATTCGGCAGCCAAAGACGACTTAGTAACAATTGTAAGAAAACCCATTTATATAATTGAATAAAATCCTAGAAGACCATCTCTCTCCCCCTCCCCCACATGTTGTGTATATAAACTATGAGTTATGAATAATTTGTATCAGGCTGAAGATGGCCTTAATGGATTGAAACCAGTTACGGTCAAATAAATGAAAGTGGAAATAAGTTTAATATTTGTTTAATTATATTATTAATATACCACTATTTTTAATTGCAACAAAAATCGGAATTTACAATGCATGTGCGCCGCTAGATAAATTGGCAATTTTAATAATATATTTTGCAACTTTTTTCAAGCTATATTTTCTAGTCCTCTAGAACACGGCCTTCCCCTAACGCAAGGCGCGCCGCTGGTGTCGTGAAGGGAATTAATTAAAACAGAAACACAATGAGTGCATCATGATTAGCCCGATGGATGCTGAATCGACCCCCCGTGCGCTCAAACCCTGACCCGTCTAGGTCCCTACTCCGCATGTCTCGTGCTTGAGCAGCCTTGCCCAGCAATACCTGCAAACCAGCGATGAAATGCACTTTCTACTGCCTTGCTAGATGCATTTTAATATCGCTGTTCAAGTGAATCACTTACGAGGAAATGTTGTAAAATTGCTAGTCCTGTGCTTTAGGGGCTAAAAATTTGAACTTCGGAAGTATGATGGATTTGAAGAAGAATCAGAATCAGATAAAATACCCTCTCCGGTTCAAAAGGGTTTTTTTCTACCTTATTCAAGAATACTTCACCTTGACCTTAAAATATCAGCTGTTTTTTCAATTTAATTTATTGCATGCATCGCAACTGATACCAACCGTTTGGAGCCAGTGAAACAATGGTATTCCTAATTGTGGTGTATATGGCATATGGAATCATGGCATCACCATTTGTGAGACTGGAGATAGTGTAAAGGGGATGGAGATGTGAAAAATGTAGGTAGAAAGTTTCTGGATGTTCAGATCTGTCACCCAAAACGTCTTTCAATTTCAAGCAATTTTTCAATTCTGAATAGTGGTCTAACACATGGGCTATATTGGAAGTATCTTTCACTCTGTATTTGAACCCGTGACCTCTGTACTGCTAATCGGGAGCCTTACCTCTCAACCACAGAAACCGTTATTGGATTATTACAGTATTGTTTTGGATCCAATATTATCTGATAACATTTGCATTAAAATAATCTTAATTCATTCCTCATTGATTTAATTTTGGGTAACCTAAAACGAACACGATAATATAGTAACGGCGATCTTGATCTCCATTATTTAAATATGAAGTGTGTGTAGACCACCGAATAATCCAAATTCTTTGGCGACAAATGTGGATAAATGGGACTCTTAAAAAGTTGGCAATTTGTTTTGGGAAAGGAGTAGAAGAATTAGTAGAATAATCGGAGAATTTTCAGATTTAGACTGAAACACTGCAAACTTATCAGTTTATCTTTTATCTTGAGAAATATTTTTTTTTATTCTTAAATCAAAAAATATTTGCTAACTCAAAGCCAAAACTTTGAAATACTTAATTTATTCATTAAGAGCATAATAAAAATTGCATAAAATCGCAATTATTCGAATAATACCAAACATTTTACTTGAGACTACGATCCAAGCTAATGTGTAGAATGTGGGCAGCAACCCCCCAATGCATTTCTCAAATAAAATTAAATTGTTTATTTAATTAAATGGCTTCTAGAGACACTGATACTTAATGGACACTGCTCCATCCCCTACATTACTTTGCGAATTAATGTGAACACAAGTGATCAATTGGAAAAAATAATAAATATTCTTTATTGAAGAAAAAAAAAAGAGATACAATTACAATTTTTTTTTTAATACCAACTGTGTCCTCCCTTAACTTTTTTTAACTTCTTGTACACGGTTTGGCAGAGAATCAGCAAGTTTTTTTACAATTTTCTGATATTTTCGTGTCTCTAAACCATATCTGAATTACTGTCTCAATCAGCTTGGTTTTTGTGCTTGTCTTGCTTTAACTATAGCCCACCGATTTTCAATTGGATTAAGATCCTGGCTATTCAAGGTATGTATTTTTATGTCTATAAAAGATTAATAATCTTAGCGCGTTTTTTAAGAGAAATATCCGTCTTCAAAAATTAGAAACAAAAAAGCTTTAGTTAAGTTTACCTCTCCAAAAAAACTGTAATTCTAAAAAAATACAAAATTTAACGCATCTGTACCTTGGTGTGTCCCGTAACTCATTGAATGATTGAACAAGAACACAAAATGGCTGCTATTACAATATGCTGCATACAACTGCGAAAAACAAGTTTATTGTGCTAATTATCACGTGTTCACATTAATTCGCACAGTACTGTGTAGTTCCATATTGCATCTAATAATATGTACTTGAACACATCACGCTACATCCGTGTGGTCACGACTTTACGAATATATAAAACCTATAAGAACAAGACTACTAATAACGCTGCTTTCTACCTACTTATAACTTAACATAATGTTTAAAACATAATCTTTTGAATATATACACATATGAGTGCCAATATAATATACAACGAGTTTACAGAATAGCCCGGGTTATAATAATGTTTGGATTTTATGCATCACTAAGATAGCATAATGTGTGAATTTTAACGTTATCAGTAATAACCATTTGTCGTTCCTCAATAAGATTTAATCATTATTATATTGAGTGAAAGAGATTTTACAATCAAATGCCTTGAGAGGAATCAAAGAATTAAATTAATATTGAAACAAATTTTAATAATGTTTAACTTCATTGAATTCGCGTTTTCCAAGTCAATCTTTGGCACGTGAAGAGCTTTTATAATAAAATTGTAAGGTTATCACTTTTATTGGCGCCTCGTCTAGCCCGTTTCATTTTATTGTGAATCTGCCTTACATTTTATTTTCTTAGCGTTAATTATGCAAAAATTTTGCTAGTTAAATTGTGCACACAGTTTGCAAAATTTATTTTTATTTAAATATCACATTTCAACGATCTTAGACCCTTTAAATCCGTCAATACCAAAGGTTTTTATCTTTTGTTGTCTTTGTATTAAACGATTTAGCCAATTATTAGTATAATTTTTTATTTGAAAATTTTAAAATAACATTTCGACGTCTGAGACTTACTATATTTTACCAGCTATTTCGTTCAGTGGTAAAGATTTGACGTATTTTGTTCTTGAAAATTTTTGACAATAATATGTAGGTAAACAAATTTTTTAGGCTAGCTTTCACCTTTTTTAACTAAACTCAAACTTAGAACCCAAATAATTATAATTGGTTCTTAGCTTGGGTTACATAAAAGAACAAAAACGAAATTTAAAACCGACACTTCAAAAATAATTGCCGCCAAATGAACAAACAATTTTAATATATGATTTTAGATTTTCACGGCCAAAAGTAGTACCGTTATTTATTTTTGGGGTGTTATGCCATTTTGCGCTACCTCCTTCTTTAGCCATTGTTTCGGATAGCATTACAGTACACATATACCCTGATGATGGACACTGTAACTTTGTACGAAACGTTGGCTAAAAAAGGAGGTAACGCAACTCGACATAACTTATCCAAAATAAATAACAATAAAACAATTTTAAATTTAATGAAATAACTAATAAAAGTAAAATGCAGTTTTTTCCATCTTCCCCAACGTAAATGTGTAGTTATATTTTTATAGTATTTTAGCCGAATCGAAGAGTCATTTAAAAAAATATATTCATATCGTTTCCGGAATCCTTTGGAAGGCAGTAGATAATTGGGAGGCGAGAATGGGTACCGGGAACTTTTATTGGATAACCAACACCTCTGCCATAGATCACCCCAAGTGGTTCGCTACGTGTGGTGATTTAGTAGGGGTGCCCGGGTTCATGGGGTGAGGTCTTGGAGATGGATGACCTCGACACACTGAACCCCAGATTCCTACCCACCCCCTATACCCTTTTCCTTCTCAGAACTCGTCCCTTCTCCTTCCTTTCCTTAAAAAAAAACCTCCACACAGCATCCCCAAAGATGACATAGGCCCTGAGGGAAATTATTTTCCTCGGGGCCTCCTGTGTGGAGCTCATGTAAAAAAAAAAAACAAAATCGATGTCACCAAGGACGAATGTAGAAATAAGGTTGGCCTCCTGTGTGGAGCTCATGTAAAAAAAAAGACAAAATCGATGTCACCAAGGACGAATGTAGAAATAAGGTTGGTCTCCTGTGTGGAGCTCATGTAAATAAAAAGACAAAATCGATGTCACCAAGGACGAATGTAGAAAAAAGGTTGGTTAGAATAATTACCTTCATAAATAATATAATTTCAAAACATCTTATTAATTTCATGAAATTAGGTACTCTTACATGACCAAATCTATCTATAAATGACGTAATGACGAATTTATTCACTTCACTTTCATTTCGAATAATATTTACAATCGCTTTAATTAAAAGCACCGCCACTATCACCTATCGACCAACAGTCTTTAACAGTCCCTAACTGTTGCCTAATTTCAATAGTGGCGGGCGTTTCTCGTACCATATTACAATAACGATCTCGACCGAACAATGCTCATTGGGGTTCTGGCGATGACTTGACGATTCGGTGTTTCTCTAAGTAGGTCTTCGGATATCGATGACCAGATTCAGAGAGGAATCAGATGTATTGGAACGTAAAAACAACATCTCTTTTCACTAGCGTGTGATATGACACGAAAATGTCAGGATTCTCACAAATCTATCGGATCTAATTTTGGTATCCATTACCGATGAAAGATTACAACAGCGGAAATCGATTTCCAAACTTAAATACAATAGTAATTTTTTTTTTGCATGAGCTCCACACAGGAGACCCTGAGGAAAAAACTTCCCTCAGGGCCTACGTTATCTTTGGAGATGCTGTGTGGAGGATTTTTTTAAAGGAAAGGTAGGAGAGTAGAGTTATGGGAAGGAAAAGAGTTTAAGGGGTGGGTAGGAATCTGGGGTTCAGTGTATCCTGGTCATCTGCCTCCAAGACCTAGACAAACCTCACCCCATGAACCCTGGCACCCCTGCGAAATCACCAAACGTAGAGAACCACTTGGAGTGAACCATGGCAGAGGTGTTGGTTATCCAATAAAGGTTCCCAGGGCCGTGATACCAATTCCCGCCTCCCAAATTGAAAATTAATGCATTATTAAAACTGTACCACGTCTTCTTAAATCGACGGATTTTCATCTGGGTGTTTTTGTAATTGTCTCCTCTAGTGATGCAACCAAGATATTGGAGTTCTTCTTTTAAATTTATAAAAAATTCTGAACAATAACCACAGTCGGTAACAGACCAATTTCAGTTTGGGAGGCGAGTGTGGGTACCGCCGCCCCGGGAATCTATTGGATAACCAACACCCTGCCATAGGTCATCCCAAGTGGTTAGCTATGTTTGGCGACTTATAAGGGATGCCTGCGTTCATGGGGTGAGGTTTATCTGGGTCTTGGCGGCGAATGCGTTTGCCCATCCGCTGCATGGCAGATAGGAAGAGACTGGTTGAGGAGGACCTAATCTAGAACTTTCCAGCCGGAATGTCTCGACCAATCGTTTTGCACAGCATTGGGAGGAATAGATTCATACGTCCATCACTCCCTCCCCAATCTTCATACCTTTTTCTTTCTCAGAATGTTCTCTCCTTCCTTTCCCCAAAAAGACACTCCAAAGATGACATATTCGGTGAGGAATTTTTTTCCTCTGGTAGCCACAAATCCAAAATCCTTGAAGTTTATTGGTTTTACGCCTTTTAACCAGATGTCAACCGAAATATACGTGACAATTTGTAGATTAATTAATGATCATGCGTAGGTATCCATATTAGTCCTAAAAACAACTGTCTTATTAGGTGTAACAAGAAGAAAGAATATAGAAGAGTGTTAATTGATTTGTTATTTTTATTCAAAATTATCAAATCTTTAGTTGACTGCCCTAATTTGTTAGAACTAATCTGTATTAATATACCTGCCAGACAAACTCGCAATAAAGATATTTTCAATTTTAACAATACCCTCAATAATAACTATTCTATTAATTCACCAATCCCTAGAATGCATAATAATAATTGGACAATTTGTAGAGCGCCGTTTTTGTGAAAAATCACCTCAAGGGCGCGCCTTGCAAATAAACATTGTGAATCTATAGATGTATTTGGTGTTGACAGTTTTGCAATATCCAAGAGACAACTCATCTCTATTATATCTTCTAATAACTAACATTTTTTTATTATTGTTCTTTTCATAAAACCTCCTCTCATTTAAAATCTTACCAGTAATTTATAACCTTATTTTATTTTATTTTGCTGTTCTATTTAGTTCTGTTTTATCATCCTACATTATTATACACAAATAATTGTTTGTTTATACCTACTAACTTTTACACATTGCATTTTATTGTATTTCAGGTCTTATTACTGATTTTTTCTTATTCCTCATACTATTTCATTTCTTTCATGATGTTTAAATTTTTTTTATGTTTTTAATTTCTGTTATGATGTTCTATACCTTGTGATGATAATTACTTTATTATTTATTGTGTTTTATTGGTTTAGTAACATATGAGTACATAATTATTATTGTTATTATACTTTTCCTTCTATGCGTGTAAAAGCCCACTAGGTCGTAAATAAATATAAATAAATAAGTAACGACTAGCTGTTTTAAAATTATAAAAGCTTATGCCTAATTTGGTTCTGACTTAAGCAAAGGTTGGGAAGAATAGTGGTCTCACTCTCTCGCCATAATAATGTATATATAATCCTAATTGAATTTCGAGACGTAACAAAAACAATGACATTTATTTCAAATCGAATTAAAGATCTTCGGAATGATGAAATAGTCGAGCTGGTGGGGTCGAGTTACAAAACCAAACTGGGCTTTAGTTTTGAAAATTAAATCTTTGGTCGATAAGTCTTCTCTGAAATAACAGATTTTTTTTTTTTTTTATCGGATTGCTAATCGACAGCCCTCGACTACGGAGGCCGCCAGGAGCAGTAGGGAGAAGATGATTTATTAAAAATATTATTATATCGAGAGCACTTAAGGCACGGTACTAAGCTTTCAAAAAGATGAGGAAAGGGAGATATGTAAATACGAATGTAAGAGGGAGCGCGCTAATATTAATGAACGGTTATAATTATGCTAAAATAGTGAAAATATTTAATAATATACGACTCTTTTAACATAGAACAAAAATCTCTCGACAAATGATTTTTTCATAGCAATTACATAATGTTAACAGAGCAAAATGTGATTTTAATTATTTTCGGAGCATACTTCGCGATTTTTGTCTATAGGGGGAAATTCATGTAATTACTATTGCGGTTTCAGAAATATACAAACATCTTAAAAAATAACATACATTTTACTAAGAATTTAAAAACTGAAAGTGTTCAAGAGTTATTATAAATTCGTAGAAATGCGGAATGCAGGGGCTTAATTAAAGCATTTCTTTATTGCGAATTTTTGCATTCTACAACTTTTAACAATTTTACCGTACTTCACCTTTCCTGGGATTGTTTCTAAATTTCAGTATGGATCCTAAACACCTCTCTAACTTGTTGACCGCGTGATCTTTCATATTTATAGCGAGTGAACTCCACTCGTAATGTCGGCCGTCATTTCGGCGTTCAAAACTTCTTTGTTTTTAGCCGTCGAGCTTTCACGAGGTGGGATAAGCAACCACAGGTAACCAACCGATAAAATTAAATAAAAATATATTTCAGCTTGTATATTTCCCTTGGTAATATATCAGATTCTGAAAATCTTACTAAACACACGCGTTTAAAAACGCACGGGGATCCATCGAAGCCATAGTCAAGTTAGCCTATCAGAAACTTGTAGATAGTACACACCTGTGACCGCCCACTGTTGAATTTGGTGGTTTCCTGAGGTCTGGAGCCCTTAAGTACTTGAAACAACCCGTGACTCTGTACAGAAACGAGCACTTCACTTGAAAAATTACCCTACCTTAACAAACTGTTTGCAGTCTTTAGAATACATTCGTCATGTATGAATGCTGTCCTTGTTCTCTCAGTATTTCAATGGAAGAGGAACTAGCGTCATTGCTCCCTTTGGCACCAATGCATAGTGGGTCACACGCCAAACCTGCATCCACACAGTTGATATATCGTTTCTCCGACTCGTTCTTGAGCTCAACAGCTCGGCTGTCGAACGATTTGCCGGCCTCTATGTTTCCTCCCTCGTACAACGTGTATCTCTTCAAGAACCATGTATACTCCTTCCTCACCTCAAAAAGACCCGTGGGACTATATTATACCTAATTGGGATTGTTTTGATGCCAGAGGGTAATGAACGGGAATATGAAAAAATAATTTCCTTGTTATTCAATTTAAAAAAAAACGCTTCTCTTATGTTTTAAGTAATAGAAAATAAACAAAAAATGTTATATTATTTTAGAAGATTGTGAAAAATGAATATATTTTTATATTAAAAGAAAAATTGAAAGAAAATCTTATCGTAAGAACGTTAGTTTATCAATTAAAAATAATAATTAATATTTATAATTGCTTATTCTCGATTCTTAAAACATCTGAACAATAGAGACAAAGCTTTCACAGTTCTGCCTCGAAGCTAGTAAAATCATTTTAAAAAAATGGCATTTGTAACCTAAGAATACTACACCATCCAGAAGATGACCACTACCTCTCCAACTCTGATTTACATATCGTTTAACACCCTGTAAATTAAATGCAGGGATTAAGGGCTGTAAATCACGATCCTGCGTCATCAAAGAATGACATTCATTATTTCATCTCTTTCCATTCCTCTTTCACTCATTCTTTTTATCGCCCTCCGGTTGGTTCTGTTCCTGTAAAGTGTACCACGTGGGCGCAGGCTACATGCCACAGGCTGCATGAATCCAGCTGAAGCGATTCTCGGAAAGGAATGGAAGGCTGGAAGTAAATCACTTGGTGTGATGATTGGTAAATTGAAAGCAGCCTGCTCGTTACCGCGTGGCCGTGTAAATATGGATTGTCGTGAATACTGAGAAGTTGGCTGGACTGTGAGGTGAGTTGATGATGGTGTGACCTCGGGGTTATGGAGGTATTTGGTCCAAAGGTTCACGGTGAGACAGTGACGTGTGTGTTTGTTGTATACCAGTTTGGGCGTATTGACTTCTGAGTGATTTTAGCACCCGCTGAGAAAAAAGGAATGTGTTCCATGGGGGATTATAACACTCTGGTCTGGACTATAAAGGGTTTTTTTTACTCCAGAGCTCGTCTAAGAAAGCGGTGAGCTTCCTTTTACTGGTTTTTATGATTTTTTAAATACCACACAAGAGTTTCTATATTTGAATTCCGCAAAAGAGTCCCAACTGCTCCCAACGACTGAGATCACGGCATCCCTAACTGAGATATCTATGTTGTGCGGCTAAATGTATTAAGCAGGGGAAGGAGATGAGTGAGAGGATGGTGGGGATTTATCAGGCTTTCAGATCTGGTCACTAAACACTGATAAAGTCATTTCAAGCAACTTTTTAATTCTGAGTGATTGTCTTATCCAAGGTGATACTGCGAGAATTATCTATTGTGGAACTCGCTGTAAATATGCCATATATCATTTTTAAAGGATAAATTGTGAAAATCATAAGATTTTACAGAAAAAGACCAATATTGATGTTTTTATTGAACTGTCGTTTACTTTTGTATGGAAAACAATCGCGTTTGAAAAATGGGAACTGTTTCAAAAAAATGATTTTGTAGAAATTTTTTGCATTGATAACACAGGAATTTGAAAACTTTCCTTTTATAAAATTGCGATAATTCTTTCATATATCTGGAAGACGACTGTCGTTAAAAATGTACTATTTAGATACATTTTCTGAAATTTTCAGCTTGTTATTGTTCTAAAAGAAAAAGGGATGACGTGAGTGTTCAAGTGTCAAGTGAAAATCGTAGTTGAAACTTGGTGCAAATTCTAATAGCATAACAGTTACCTAGGTATAATCCACATTACATCGAGCCCTTCAGATTTTCAGACCTCTATTCCTTATATAAGTAATAATGATAGAATATAACTTAAGTGTATGAAATCACGTCGAAGAACATCATTTTAAAACCAGCTTTATTATATGAAATGTTTTACTGATTCCATTTGAAACCGATAAATAAGATGTACAATACTACAAGTAACATGTCCGCTAGGGTACGCCAGGAACATACATGTAAATGCTTGTCGCCCTGTTTTATCGCCGATTTATGGATATCGTGTTGTGGCGACATAAATTCCCCGATTAATGTCGCCGATAAGTGTTGACGATTATTTTTCACTGATTGGTCGAGGGGAAATAATAATTATTATTATAAAGTGCGAAATTAGAGGCTAAAAATTGTAGGGGCCCACGATACGATCTAATTACGTGGCCAGGTACATTTTCACATTAAAGTGGTAGTAGTGAATTAAAAACATGCTAACGCTCATTAAAGTTGTAGTTGTGAATTAAAAATATGCTCACGCTCATAAAAAAGTGGCAATTTTAATACGCATTAAAAAATTACACCGAAAACATTATATTTCTTGTTTTTAATGAATCATAACGTTTTTTTAAAGTCGCGTAGGAATTTATGAAGCTGACTAACTCAACAACAAAGTCTTTACTGACAACTTGGAGTCTACTTTGATAGAACTCTGGCGACAGGACTCTGGTGAAAGAATTATGCATATTTTGTGAGGCCTTACTGTCCAATACAATTTGGCAATCGGGTATAGGTAGCACCACACTGGGAACCATTTATTGGATAACTAACACTTCTGACATACTTCACAGCAAGTGGTTCTCTACGTTTAGTGACTTAGCATGGGTGCCCGGGTTCATGGGGTGAGGTTTGTCCGGGTCTGATGGATGCTTCTGCCGATCTGCTGCGTGGCGAGCCGGATCGGGAGAGGCCGTTTGAAGATCTTTAACATGTAGCTGGTCTCTCTCGAGCCATCGCCTTGCATCGCAGTTCGAGGGATGAATTCATACATCCGTCACTCCTCGTCACACTGACCCCTGAATTTCTACCTACTCCTTCCAAGAACTTCCTTTACTTCCTTACCTTCAATGGAACCTTCCGCAGAGCATCCCTAAAGATGACGTAGGCCCTGAGTGAAATTATTTTCCACACTACCTGTAGAGTTACTGCAAAAAACGGTCCAAAGGGAGTCGGACTATGAAATCCCTAATTGTGAGATTGAAGAGAGATGGGCAAGAGGGAGATCTGAAAGTACCTGGCTATTCATATCGAACACGTCTAAAGTCATGCACCATATATCTACCTGCTTATATAATATTTTAAACAGAAAATTGTTTTCTTATGCAAAATTGTAGGTAATACTTTAAGAATTCCTGTGATTTTTCACGGGTAACTAACTAACCATCACGCTGGGATAGGCAGAGAGGACGAACCGCCAAGCAACTCGGTCTTGGCGTACACTCTTTACCTCATTCACATTCATACATCGTCTCATCGTTCACGGTTATGCGCTTAGTATATTTAGAAATGGGGAAAGAATAATTTCAAGAATCATAATTATTATTGGGCATGGAAATCAAATTCCTATTAACATTGCATTTCGTAAATTTAATATTTTTTTACCTTTAAAAACAAAAAGAACGTAAGCATGTCCACGTTGCGAATAACCTAACAATATTTCAACTGATTATTCCAACTTCCATTATAAGAGGTGGTGAAGTTGCTTGTCTAATGATGGAGACATCGAATGGAAATGCCTTCCAATTAAAATTGAATGGAAACCAATGTCGCCACTGACGTAGGTAGTACCTTTTGACTATTAGTTCGAGACAGCCAATCAACATTGCGTACTTTGTCTTTCTTTTGACATCATATATTTTTTGTATCTTAATTAATACGGAGAGAAAATCTAAATTCGAAAATTGGATCACGAAATGTTTTGCATCGTATTTCTGATGTTTTTCTTTATTCTGTGAATAGAAGATTTGCTAGCAGAGAATTGAAACCGCGTCAGATGCCTGGATAAGAACTTGACGTATTTCTCTACTCGGCTTCTAACCGGTTTATTCGTTGTTTTGAATATGTTTCCTTCTCAACAAACGAGCACAAGTTTACAAGCCGGTTCCACTATTTGTAAGACTAGTTTCCACGTATTTACTATCAAGACCAGGTTAATACTTAAATTACTATTTTCCAACAATGTGAGTATTGCAAGTACCTGAGTATGTTGGTCGGAAGCATTCACGAAAGTTGCATTTCGCCGTTAATTTTCTCAAGAAAACACGGACCTGGAATTCAAAGTGCAAAGCGCTGTAACGAGACTGGTGTGATTTGTGATTTACCGGGATCCAGCAGGCTGTGGGCCGTTCTCTTGGCTGGATCATGATCCTTGATGGCTGAACCATTTTCAGGGATCATTAAAGGAGATAAATTACAGAAGTTTATGTTAATTTGATTGATTTTCGAAAGTGAATTCGTGTAAAAATGGGATGATTACTCCCTTTGGGTACCTAGATCGTTAGTCGAAATAATATAAGTAAAGGGAAGAGAATTGCCAAGAAACAAAGCGTAAAAGTATTATTAAAAATTGTGCAGGTTTTGAGTATTGTCAAGGAGGTTTGAGTAGTGTTGTACAGCGAGGAGCGAAGTTCAAGGAGCGAAGTTCGATATTTTTAATGGTAGAAGTTTAAAAAAATTAGAGTGTCCAATGCACACGCGGTAGAACTAAACCTGCAAAAAACTAAAGTAGACGAGAGTGGGGAGACTACGAAGCACGTTTTTTTTATCAATGTGAAGGATAATTTTTTCCATATTTTTGTCGTCGAATTCCAGTGCACCTTTTCCCATACATTTGGTCATCTTATTATTTTTTGTGTTTTTTTCTTCGGAGTCGCTAGATATCGCTTTTTTGTGTTTTCTTTGCCTGTTCAATTTATTGTTTATGTTATTGTATTTATTTATTAATTTCGTAGGATTCGACCCTTAGTCCGCTGAATGACCAATCGCTAAGGTTCGTTAGGCACTTCATACCACTGGACTAAGGAGGCTTGCGTGGGACCGTGCATTTATCGAATTATATTGGAACCGAGTACCTACCCGTGAAATAAATAAATATTTTATTGCTATATTATTCTATCGCAGGCTAAACCATATAAATGCATGTTTTTTGTCTCTTTTTAGTATCGCTTGCTTCCGTTTCATCAAGTTTCAAATCGCAACGGTGCTAAAGAAGTTTTCACTTCAAAAACTGTTTAAATTTCTCACACCGCCGATTAAAGAAATTGACACTTGTGTATCCACTGAATCTCTCTCTCACGGAAGGTTTATTAAAATTAATGATATTATCTCAGTACAAATCATTGTTGAGTTCATGTAAATATTTTGATGTAGAGTTTTTAATCACCTAATCCAGTATGAACAAGAAGTTTATATGGTCAAGCATTCAAATACGAGATAAGACTAATCAGCTGTTTGACGAAATCGTTTACATTGAGCAACAAATTCAAGTCATTGGAAAACTATTTAGTATTACTACAAAGTAGGTATATTATCTGACCCATCAACTTAATTTTTGTATTTTTATTACAATTAATTGAATTAATAAGTGGAGGTTTTTTAATCAACTTGGTTAACAAATTGATCATTTAAAACCAACCACGGTTCTGCAGGATATGTCCAGATTCCTTTAAACACTTATCCTGTTTAAAAATAAAACCCATTAAGGACAAATTAACCTTTCCGATCGTAAATGTCCTTTTAATGGGTGCAAGTTCCACCAAGGTCAGTTCGTAGTTAATCAACGAAAAAAAATCAACAAAAAAATTCGACGGTAAAAATTCATCTTGCTAATTATATACAAATTTACTTAGCAGGGAAAATAACCGCGGAGCCGTTCAACAAGATAAAAGGGTTCGATTTACGATCGTGTCGCCGCTGGGTGTTCGTTGAACGAGTTTCTCAACACGGCCATAATCCGACTACAAGGAGAACAGTGAGAACGTGGCTGTATAAAGAATATAAACTGGATCTGTCATGTTTTTGCGAAGATCGGGATGATAGCGTATTAAGTGACATTAAAATATGGTTAATAAAGATGAAATACACAATTTGTGGACGTGGTTTATTTGTAATCACTCTATCAAACTGAAAATTACTTCGGTTTATTAAAACAGGTGTGTTCGTATATTTTTTGTTATTTTTTGTTTAATTTATGGAACTCAAATTTTGTTTTTTTTATTTTATGTGTTCATTGATTACATATCATAATATTATGTAGTCTATGTTCAGTTCTATCATTGCTCCCGTTGTCCGTGCAATACTCGGGTTACATGGTGTCATGTCGGTTACGACGTGTGTCGAAGATAGCCGAAGGTAGACGGGCAAGTCACTCTTATTGCGAGAACTCGCCAGACAAAACTAGCTTCCGAGCAAGGACGTACAAAATACATGGACTTGCCCTTACGTGCTAAAAGGCGTGTTATTTCCCCCTCCCATTGGAACCATTTTTCGGAACCGGCTGGGGATGCGAGAGCCCCGCGTTAATCTAAAAAATGTGACGTCATCATTCTTGTCCGGACCAGTGTCGAGCTCTTATCGTACATTTTACGCACGGACGTTGTATGTCTATGGAACACCTACTATGAGATACATGGCGACGCGAAACACAAAGCCGCTGTTTACTGGGGTCAGTAAATCATGAAACATTTGTAAAAGTGTCTACGGAAAAAAAATATTCGACTATGAAAATACTCAGAACCTTACTTTGCGAATTTGGACTTGACACATCTGTTCATAACGTGGCAAGCAATTCTCGCTCCCATAGAAAAAGGTCTATTCATTCAAAAGCAGATTTTACTATCAAGAACTAAATGGTGATATTATAGTGCGAGGTGCCTATATACTGTTAGATTGATTTAATGGCGAATCACAAGTCTCTTTCCTCTCTTCGTCCCGCCATAGTTGGTTATTACCCCTCATCTGTAAGTTCTCGTCTAGCTATTTGTATGTCTATGCTTCCGAGTAACAAGGACTTGTGTCCTCTTAAACCATATGTGTATATTAATGAAATAGCAATAAAAAATCGCTGTGATCTATAAAGAACTAAAGTCTTTTAATCAAAGCAGAATAGTACTGAGATATTGGCCAGTACTAATAATAAGCACAATATCTCTGTAGAGTATAATAGAGAAACTTGTATATAATCATAGACATACAAATAACTAGACGAGAACTTACAGATGAGGGGTAAAAACCAACTATGGCGGGGCGAAGAGAGGAAAGAGACTTGTGATTCGCCAAGTCTTCTTCATTGTCTAAGTATGTGTTTCATAGACATACAGCGTCCTCGCGTAAAATGTACGACGAGAGCACGACATTGGTCCGGACACGCCCAGCCGGTTCCGAAAAATGGTTCCAATGGGAGGGGGAAATAACACGTTTTTTAACACGTAAGGGCATGTCCATATATTTTTACGTCCGTGTATATAATTGTTATTCTACTATGAATAACGTAGTTCTGCTGTGTAATTATTAATATTATGCGTGAAAGCTGTTTCGCCTTCTGAAGGCATCAAACTGTGGTGAAGCCATTTACAGACGATAAATTTACATAAGTTGATTAATAATATTATTGAATAGGTAAAAGAAAAATTAAAATAGGTGTAATATTATGTAAAATTTAGACAATGAAATTGAAAAGCTGGTATATTTTACGAATATCAATTCTTCACATTCAATAAATAAAGGAATTCTATTCCGGTAACTGGGTATGAAATAATTTTTCTATTGTTTTGATAACCGATGAAAAATGCATTTGTTTGTTTACTAATATTCAAATGATATGATTGTAGATTATTTGTCGTGTGGAAATGGAATATTCTACACAACAAATCTGTGAAAAATCGCGGGAAAATTAAAAAATAATGTATTTAAAAAAATAATTATCAAATTGTCATAGCCGAAAATTGAACTACGATCAACTACTTGGAAGGCAACCATACTGACTTTTACACCACGGGGAGTATTATTTTGTACAGATTTTATTATTAATCAAGAAAATATTAAAGTATATTATTGTCAAAGGAAAATGGCACATAAAACAATTCTTTCTAGGTTAAAATTTTGTAAGGTTTGATAATCTTAATAAAAATCATCTCAAGAATAACTGATGACTTTGTTTTTATACATATGAACCATTTGTTCTCCCCGGCATTCCTTACTATTTAACTTCTTTCTTATTTTCATAAGAAGACTAATATTATTTCTGCAACTAATAATCATTATCCAGAGTGAAAAGATTTAATTTCTGTTTCTCAAGGTTAATCTTTCCGGAGGTTGCGAAAAGGCCAAAAAACTGTTGTTAAAGTACATTAGAAAAACCTAGAAATATTTACGAAATATCCATGTAATATTATGGTAAGTGTTCATAGTTTACATGGGAAACTATAATACAAAAGCCGACAGTTAATAATCAGTATAATATTTAAGAAATATAAAAAATCACAAAAAAAAATCTGCTACATTCACTTTATTATTCAAGCAAGCCTGAGGACACGGCTAACTTTGACTACGTGGCAAACTTTACCTAGGTTGCTAATTTTGACTAGGTAGCAAACTTTGACTAGGTGGAAAACTTTGACTAGGTGGTAAACTTTGACTAGGTGGCAAACTTTGACTAGGTCTAGGTGGCAAACTTTGATTAGGAGGCGAAATTAGACTAGGTGCCAAACTTTGACTAGGTGGAAAACGTTGACTAGGTGGCAAACTTTGACTAGGTCTAGGTGGCAAACTTTGATAAGGTGGCAAAATTTGACTAAGTGCCAAACTTGACTAGGTGACAAACTTTGATTAGGTGGCAAACTTTGATTAGGTGGCGAAATTTGACTAGGTGCCAAACTTTGACTAGGTGACAAACTTTGATTAGGTGGCGAAATTTGACTAGGTGCCAAAATTTGACAAGGTGGAAAACTTTGACTAGGTGGCAAATTTTGCCTAGGTGGCATATTTTGTCTAGGTGACAAACATTGACTATGTGGAAAACTTGACTAGGTGCTAAATTTGCCACTCCAAATTAAAGTGGAGATTCCTTTGTTCAATCGTCATTTTCATTATTTGGACATTCTTATTTGATTTTTTTTCAATATTATGGTACCTACCTGCTTGAAAAAAGTTTAAACACAGAATTATCATTGATGTAGTAACGTTTCTTTGGAAAAATTGTATAATTTCATGAAAGAAATAATATTTAAAAAGTTTCATACAAAATTAAGATAATAAGTAGGTATTTATTTAAGTACCTATTTAAAAAAATTATGATTTCAGAGATAACTTTGGTTTTTACTTAAATTAAATAATGCTTTTTTGGACGCGAGGTCTACTGTTCCCAGAACTACTTGTGTAACAGTTACAAATAATTTACAATATACTAGTATGGGTACTAAAGTTATTAAGCTGAGCTTAATAAGCTGACTTGAGTGTAATGAATTAATAAATATACTCTTTTAGATTTTTTAATTAAAAACATATGTCCACATACATAATTATTATGCATATACATAAATGATTGACTCGTTATTATTAAAGAGTTATTACTAATTCACAATGTAACCAGAAATTTCTGTTGTCCAGTTGGTGTAAAAAAAGAGCCAAAAGCACCCTTTCACCGCTTACAAAGATCCGAGACCTTACTGTTTCTTAATTTTTTTTATTGTAAAGTTACCTAATTCATAAAGAGTGGTGTGCGCTGTCCGCTGTCGATGTGGGCGCGAACTTGAAAAATGAAACATCGATTTTTATTCAATCCACAAAACAACCAACCCCCTTATCAATAAATCTTATTAGCTTTAATTCCTTCTTATGATTAATGCCCCATGCTTTATCTGAATCATTTATTAACAAGATGCGACGGGTCTTCTTTGTTTGTTTTGTATTTTGAAGACATTCACCCACGTGGTGGTCAGAGGTAGATGCTTATTCTATGCATGGATTACCTACCATGCCGTCTTGTCAATTTTTTTAACGCATTCTCTCGTACGTGTGAATTCCCGGAAGGAAATAAATTGTGGGAGATTCTCTCAGTATTGTCCCGGTAAAAGAAATTGTTTTTCTTACATTAGTTCCATACAGTAAGCCCTGAGGAAAAAATATCTCAGGGCATATCTCATCTTTGAGGATACTGTGCGGAGGATCTTTTACGGCTGGAGAGGTCTAGGTCAGGTCTCTCTCAAACAGTCTCTCTCGATTCGACCCGCCATGAAATCGGTATTAAAACGCATTCGCCGCCATGATCTAGACATTTGACCGGCAGTTACTGAGTGGGCATCTCGTTTGGGTCTGATTCCTCGGCTGGCTAAGTCCTCCATCACGAAACAAGCAACATTTTTCGCTTACTGTGGTGGTAGTAGGAGATTTTCACACATTGTTGGGTTATTCGTAACCCGGGAATGTTTGTCTATCTTAAAAATATGTATATATATCTCACCCGTGAACCCGGGCACCCTTGAAGCCGGACACCCCTACTAAGTCCCCAAACGAATCGATACACTTGAGGTGACCTATGGAAGGGATGTTGGTTATTCAATAAGTGGTTCCCGGGGCGGCGGTACATACATTTCCAAAGTTAAAAATAATTTAGCCATGTTTGGTGGCCAAATCTGATTAGCCAGTTACTTACCCACCCTTGAAGGATATCATGGTTATCTTAACTAAACGTCCCGTTTTGAACGAGACAGTCCCGTTTCAGGTGATCCCAGTACCATTGTCCTAAAGGATTCGCGTATCGATTCGAGAGCAAAAAATTATTTCAACCATTAGATATTGTCATAGAAACACTGATAGCGCTACAAGAGTGACTTACAAAGATTTGAGGGAAAGCTGTAAAAAAATAGATAAACCATAAGACTTTTCAAATACTAGGCACCAGGCAGACAATGAAATTTGTTTATCATATGTATTTTTTTAATGAAAAGACAAGTAACTTTGTTTACATCACTTTTATTTATACACAATCAACATGTTTCATGAACTATGTTCACATCATCAGGATCAAATGTACACTAAACTTAAAAATTAAATATAGATCACATGTGGGAGGAAAAGGTAGAAGGAAGGGGAAGTGGTAAGAGTGGGGAAAGTTTATTAATTAGGGATTTCAAAGTCATTAAGTGGGAAAAGGTTCAAAAGTGGGTTTATAACAATTTATTATATCTGCTTTATTATTTACATTTTTTCTAATTTCTAAAATCTCTAAATTATTTATCTGTGATGCCTTATGTAATATTTTAAGTCCATGGTTTTTGTCAAAATTATGAACATTTTAAAATTTTTTAGTGCATGAAAGACTGATGATATTCTTGATCAATTTCACTCGAAGTTAGAATAACTTGGCCTTTCTTACACGCACACAACATAGATGGTCCCGGTGACTTTGGGGTGTTCAAAAGATTATTCGGAGTTGTAATCCTCCCCCCCCCCCCGCATCACTAGCAATGTCCCGTCGTAAGGCCAAATAAATCTGGTCACCTTGCTCATAAGCTATGTTTTTCCTTCGTCTGCCAAAATATCTAAGAAATTACTTTTAATAAAAGCAACTTTATGTTTTAGTTTACATCGCTTCACGTCACTTCTAAATCAATCATTGAATATCTTGTAGCCAAAAAGTAATGATGCCTTTTAAGGCGTTGGCTCGCTTTAAATTGTAATAATAGAACCTTAACAAGGCAATCACAATGGATCACAGATAAGTGACATGGTTGAGTATTGATTGATTATATTACCAGCCAACATGCTTCAGAGGGGATATTGTTATATTATTGTATTGTAGAATTTGTATTGGTTTGAATATTATATTGCACAACGTCAGATAACGACGCATGGAAGCTTTAAAAAAAATCTTTATTAACACTATGTATATATTTCATCTTATTTATGTGAATATTGCACAGTGTATAATAGTCCCAATGCTTCAAGTGGTATCGGCATTTAAGATATGTTTTGGGGTTGAAGGAAGGAGATGAGTAAGAGGAAGAAAGGAGATCAAAGCACCAAACACGACTAAAAGCAATATCAAACAACATTCCGTTTCTGATTGGCAACCTTTCACCATGGGGTTATTTCTCAAAAACGGGATACAAATATTAATGGTCATATTTAAAAGATCCCAGGCCTCCATAAATTTCAAGAGCACCCCTGTTTTGGCTAAATTAAATGTTTTAAATTGAATATGAATTAAGCCAACCAAAGTATGTCCAATGTTATTCATATACAATGAAATGCAGAGGTCCTCAGATTTAATTATTATATTACACACATTAAAATAACATGTGCGGTTGTTCACAATATATTAAAAACCGACGAACTTCCGATGCACCGTTCTCGCTCTTTTTTATTGAACGCGATTGAGAGGAAGAGAGTATACGTAGATCATCGCAGATTTGTTAGGAATTCAAGACGCGTTTAATATATTCCGTTATTAAGGGCCAGGTATCAAACCGCGCTAACGCTGCAGTTAGGTATTTCTTGTACTTGTAGACAAACACGGCCGCAGCTGGCCGCCTGCGTCTGACTAGAGGAGATGTGGGTATACTAGACACTACGGACTTACGAAATAAAAATATACTTGCCTTATAAAATTAAAATTTAGTTTCTACTATAATGGATACAGCTTAACATACTAAGAATCATATTGTGGATAGCTCATAGAGACATTTGCGCCTGGGTCAAACTGCCCATTCACTGCAGTTAGGTATTTTTGGTAGTTGCAAACAAGCTCGGTCGCCGCGAGCCGCGAGCCAGCCGCTCGATCTACTGTGTATTTCGGTTAGATTCAGGCACAACTGGTCAGCATTTAGATAAAATACGGAATAAAAATACACTTGCTTTATAAAAAAATTAATTTATTTGCAACATAATTGATACTGATCGACAGACTATAAATCATATTATGCAAGGGCAAGGATACATAGACTTTTTTTAGCCCCTGGACCTTTACAGACGTCTTAGTTTTTGACTCAATGTGACATAGAATCTCATGGTGTTTTGATGTGGAAAAAATTTCTGGTTCATATATGGTTTGTTTTCAATTGCAGCCAACACTTTCCTAAGAAAACATTTAAAATAAATTTATTTGTAATAATACAACCCAGAATTTACCCAACATCGAAATTCATTCGATTTATCAATGGATCTGACAGCCGTTGTTTTCAATAAAACTTAGTGACTATTTGAACGGAATCGGTAGAGAACTCAAAATGGTCGTCGAAATTATGCATTTTGACATTAAATTCGAGTTCGGTGAACCTCAAACTCCTTAAACCTGATTTTGAACCAAATCGTCAAAGTACTTAAGATATTCAAGATGGATGCCGAAATTTTGCATTTTGACATTAGATCCGAGTTCAGTGCACTTCCAAACGCCCGAATCCTGATATTGAACCAAATCGGTAGATAACTAGAGAAATTCAAGATGGATGCCGAAATTTTCCATTTTGACATTAGATCCGAGTTCAGTGCACGTCCAAACGCCCTAATCCTGATTTTGAACCAAATAGGTAGATATTAGAGAAATTTAAGATGGATGCCGAAATGTTGCATTTTGACATTAGATCCGAGTTCAGTGCACCTCCAAACGCCCTCATCCTGATTTTGAACCAAATAGGTAGATAACTAGAGAAATTCAAGATGAATGCCGAAATTTTACATTTGGACATTAGATCCGAGTTCAGTGCACTTCTAAACGCCAGAATTCTGATATTGAACCAAATCGGTAGATAACTAGAGAAATTCAAGATGGATGCCGAAATTTTTAGATGTCAAAATGCAAAATGACTTCAGTCCACCTTCAAACTACCTTTGATAGAAATCAGTAAAAAATTTAAATGTTGACATTATAACCTTATTCTCCTTTTCTTCCATTGGGTGGGTCTATTTTTATGGCACGGTAAGCAAGGCTTCCTTTATTTTTACCCATTTTGAAGGTAAATGAAGTTTAAAAAAAAAAATAATAAATAAAATCTGTTTAACTGTAAATCAAGTTAAAAATAATTTATTAGATAATAATAAATATATTTTATTTCTACTTACCCGGTTTCTGTAACACCTATCTCCTCAATGATTCCTTCAAAAATCAAAGACACAGCGAACAAAATTGCCGCGAAAAAAATATGCGTGCTCCCTCCGTGACCGCTTTCTCACAACTGAATGAATTCTGTGAAATTCAATAGACATTTAGACATCGCGCGGCGAATATTATTCCGCCATACGTTTTTGTATGGCGGAGGATAGTTGAAAAATTCAGAAAGTTTAGGCGAATTACAATAAAAATCTAGATACACTGAAGTGCTTTAAATTTAATAGCGTGTTTTAACATAATGTTTACTCTGAGATTACGGAAGGATTTTTGTTAAAAACGTTTACAACAGGTTCAGGAGAGATAATCGCGAAGGCCTTTTTCAACGTTTTAACTAAAGTTGCAGCATGTATAACTTATAGAATTTGTAAGATTACAGTAAAAAAAGTTTAATCACTAGTAACTTTACACATTTTTCTAACTACCCCTATATAATTTTCTAGTATTGCTGCTACTAGATGCGGATGCTACTGATAATGCGGAGCGATGTTTTCCAAACCCTACCCTTAATGATTTCGGTACGGCACCATTATGTTTTTAATAAAGAACATTTTATGCGCAAGGGACGTTCTGAGATGAAAACATCATCGTATAAAAATGGGCTTCTCAAAGCTTTCGTTTAAGTACCGCTACAATTTAATGTCGTTGTTTTAAATTGGAAAAAGATAGGTTTTGGTTATAGATCGTAGAGGGTAGGTACTGTTGAATAACAAAAATATCATCAAAATACATTTTTCTTTCTTTTAATACCGCAAACTTAATGTCAATGGCATTCAGTTGGATAAACTAAAAAATTTAGAGATCAGAAAGAGTATGAATGCGAATTGGAATATTATTAATAATCAAAAATTGTTTTTAAATTACTCAATATTAAACCTATTTCCTTTGTAAATTGTTCCAAATTGCCCCTCGTCCCCTACCCATTCTCATCTTTCCATTATTACCATTGTCTATATCTATTATTTAAAATTATTATCATTAAAACCCCGAAAAAGTGAGCGTTGCTCACGAAACATGCCGGTTTTTATAAACAATAAAAGTGGTAAAAACTAAGTATTTTATTAATTTGAAACATATTTCCTTTCAAATGCAACAAAGATAAAATTACTCGTGTTTTAAATTCGATAAGGATCCCTAAACAGTGTCGTTAAATGTGACATTTTGTGTTTTAGGCATTAAAAATACATACTTCTGGAACTTTTTAAATAAAATCTGAACGGTAAAAAAATTCATTCAGTCAAAACAAGGTTAAATGTCTCGTGGGCGGGGTTGTTATTTACGGTCTTACAATTATTATATTATACACTCCCAAAGATTAAAACCGTCAAATGATCTTCAATTCTGCTGATAAGATTTGGGAGTGCTGTATGAGTATGGATGTTCCCATTCGAACACCTTTCCTTTTACATTCCTAAACCTGATACAAGGCGTGCAGTCACTTCTAGTCAATTAAATTTTTATTTACTTTTTTAATAAGTTTGTAGGTAGTCCATTTTAACCAATGTTGTCCCTGGTATTATAAACCGAGTTCTACACACATACCGCTAAACTTCGGGGAAGAAATCATGAAATCATAAAAAAGTTATCAAAAAATTTTCGTCAGTGCCTAAATAAAAAAAAAGTATTCGTAAATATCTTATTCTTGTGAGGTCTATAAAGCGTTCGTATTACCATTAAACTTATTATTTCTTCGTTTAATTGATTTGTTTAAAAAAACTTTATTACAATTTTTATGTTCCTAGATTATCAATTACCCAATGCCAAGTTTCGCGTTATGAGCAAGGAACACGGTGTAAGTATACGTGTCGCCCCAATTATCAAATTAAAAAATTAAAATCTGTTTTCAAAGCTTTTGCAAGACTTTTCACCGGCATATCAAAATATTCCCATATTTCAAAGCATCTCAAAAATCTTCACTGACTCAAATCCTGAAAGAATCCAATTCAAGATTTGCAGGATGGTATTTAACGCAATTAACTGAATGGCCTCGGTTTATTTATCTGAACTATGCATCCCTGAAAATACCAATCTACGAAAGTCAACTCTTAGATCAGGACATCAAAAGATTGAAGGAACTAAAGCGCACACCTGATACTTCTCCACTAAGCGTACTTTCATAGTGTTCAGCCCTAAAGCCTGGAATAAATTGCCTTATGATTTAAGAGTGAAAGTCAATTTTGAAAATCACACCCATAAACGGTACAGTTGCATGCTTAATTTATATAATCAAACTAGACGTTTAGTAATTACTCACCTAACTCACCTAATCCAGTTCCACAGAAGAGTGAACCTTTGGCAGTCCGCTATTGTAAATACTAAATTATCATTTAAATCTTCTTCTTCTTCCTTGCACCATCCCAACTCATTGGACAGGTGGGTTGTTGGGGTCGGCTCTTCTCTATATCTATCTCGACTATATCTTCTCCGGTTCTGGGTATCGCTTTCATCCAAGCCATTTCGCTGTAATATTTTGGAGCATTGAGTCATTCAGTAGTTTTATTTGTAAATTTAAGTAATTTTTGATAATTTCAGGTTCAGTAACGTCAGGTATGCATATTTCTATATCTGTTTGTAAATAATAAGATAATATAATTATTATAATATTACACTTTGACGATTATTCACAAAAATAGGCCATATAAATTAACCAATAATATAGATTTCATCATTACGAAATTGTGTAATCGCAAACATACAGATTGCGGCAGAATAACTTCCTTTTTCCAAAACTAAATAAAACCCATTGTGTGAATCAGAATTTTTTATTTGTTTTTTAAAATGTAGGCACATATGTACCTAAAGTTTTGTTTAACTTAGTTTTTGAAGATCAAATCAGGTAGGTGACGTCTGCCATGCTCCATACACTGAGTAAACCGATTTCTGACGTTTTTCAAGACTTTTGCCAGCATAGCTGGCGTTATCCTGGCAATTTCTTCCCGAATGTTGGTCTTCAAATCTTTAAGCGTCCTTGGACGGTTCACATGAACAAGGGATTTGAAAAATCCCGTAGAAAAAAATCATAAGGGGAGAAATCGGGAGAACCTCCGTTCGAAAAAAAGGCCTTAACAACAAACGCACGCTCCTCAATGTTCCAACGCATGATGACGAATGAACTGGGTCGGAACAAAACTTTATAGTTCCGCCTCTCGAACGAGATCACTAGCGTTCCGCTACGACATCAACCGACTGAATGGCGATTATTTTAAAAAACGAAGTTATGCTTCCGCACCCTGTACTTATGAGATGAACCTATACGAGAACATCATTTATCCATGAAACAACTTAAAATGATGTTTTGTGCAGGAAGATAGTAAATATCTGCCCATTGATATTAAAACAATTGGCCTTTTTTAATTTAATTGCCTCGAGAGTAGTAAGGTTGGTTCACAAAGACAGAATGACTTATCCAGAAGTCTACGACACCACAAGTCTTTACCACAGCGCGAGCGGAGAGACCGTAAAAAATATTCTTCAGTCACTCGTGTGGTGACATTTTTCACAATGGACGAATAATTAGTCACTTTTCTAGAGATTACAATTTATGTACTTGCCAGTAACGTACAGGTAGAAATAATCATCAATAATTATTATTATTGCTGTTCTCTTGGAAGAAACATAAAAGCTGAAACAAAGTTCTGCGGTCTCGAAATGCGCGTTGTTACAATGGCTGCATAAAGTGAAGGTCTTCTTAAAGATACATTTGGTTTATTATATTTGCTTAAACATAATAATTTAAGAGAGATTTACTAAGACTTAAATGGAAAACATAATAATATTGTGACGCCACCACCACGAGTTTCTCGACACCGTGGATGAATTTATCTCACCTTCGAGTGGCTTTGTTGTTACAATTATTATTGCAATATGTTAGATGTCGCCACGTTACAAAACAAGTTGGATAAAATATGTTTTTCTTTATGTAGTTGGCGTAGTTCGAAGAATTGCTGGTTTCATTTTACTGTTTTTGCAGCCTTTACCTCCTTGCCCAAATATTAATTTATTTGGGTGTTAATGTTAAGTTTATTTTTAATGTGTAATTAATATTTCTTAGTTTGTTCCATCCATTCATCCGATTGCAATGAAACCTTGGTGATTTAATGTGCGCACTCCCAAAAAGGTTTTTCTATGAAATGGTGAGCTCTGGCGTCATGAAATTTATAAAAAAAATTAGGCAGGAGATAAGGCGGGAAGGGGGATTGGAACCCGGGAGGGGGGAGGAGATTGAAGGAGCGGGAAGAGGAACGCGGGAGGGTGGAGGGAACCGGGACGCATGGGAAAGGACAGAAGGAGAAACAACTTCTTTCTTTGAGTGAGATTGCAACGCATGCCGGATATTCGCTAGTATTTAATAAAAAAATACTATGCGTAATACATAGATAGTTAGCATTTCATGAATGTTCTGTAAAAATAGCCGTCATTTGCAAGTCTTCTTGAATTTAGAAATTTGTTAAAAAAGTTTTTTTAGAAAATGGTACAATAGAACCCTGCGGGTGGTTCTTTCCAAGTTATCTTAAGCAATGATAAGTTCATCCACAATCATTTATAATTGAACTTCATTAATTATTAATTCGTAACATGTTAATTTAGCTAACCAACGGAATTTTTTTTTACTATGTATGTTTCCTCAGATCATTTTCACCTCGACAGAAAGTCCTTGACAAAAGCTCCATTAGTATCTTCTACTATTCTTCTTCTACTAAAATAATTAATTTTTACGATGAACTAAGAGATTGGGTTTAGCATGAATAATTTAATATAATATATTACTAACACATTACTAACAAGATCTCTATATGATATAACCGAAGAATCATAGGTACTTAAAAATTTTGAATAATCGCAGCAATAATTAACTAGTGTAAAAATGGCGAAGCAAACAATCCTGATGGAAACTAGTGTTGTCATGATTATGTTGAGGCAGTTTTTCTAACTCGGCAATCGATTAATCGAAAACAAAAGGCGTATACTCGTTCCAATACACAAATTCATAGGTACCGTAGTCAGTCTCTTCATTTGCATTGATATCGATTATGTTAGAATGGACTCAGTGGTTAGTAAAACCATAAAGTTTTTTTCCTTGAACACAAAGTTGCTTTCGTAATGAACCTGACAAAGTAAAGTGGCCATAAGGAGTTAAATTAATGATTTTTTTATATAAACTAACAAAAATTACATACCTGCTACCATCGTAAAAACTGATTGTGAAAATACCGTCTCCAAAATCATTTGGATTTTTCCCGATCGATATTTATGAATATGTCTTGAGTTTTTTTTCGTTGTTAGTTTTTGGGGTGTTACAATAATTACACATCGTCGGATCTACCAGATCTGCCCTGATGATGGACATTGCAACGCTGTCCGAAACGTCAGCTATAGAAGGTGGTAGCGCAACACGGCATAACACCCCAAAAACTAACAACGAAAATGCTTTTGGCCGTGAAAATCTAAAAACGTCTTGAGTTATTTTAGAGTGATTAACAATAACAAAACAAATTACAGAATTGTCCGAAGTCTCACATTATTCATACACATTCAAACTGTCCATCTAATCTAAGATAAAAATAAACAATGGCGTAAAATTCTATTTGTTGATAACGATACCTCAAAAATTATTAGTAAAACATTCTCGGTACTCTCCAACCGTTCGCGGCGTTTTATACGACACGATACGATTGTATCCCGACGCACTCGTGTCCCGGTGAGACCGGTACACCGAGAGGAACTGATTTGTTAGGACTTAGAACACGTGCTCTGAGGATGAAAGGGAGGTTGGAATTTAGTCGACCGGTATACATGGCAACCTGTTAAGCCACAATATAGGAATTATCGATGGATAGGAAAAAAGAAATGGATTGAACGTTATGTTTTTTTTTTTTTTCATATTTTTTTTTATCCTTTCTTTATGTCTTCCGTCTTCTTGCCTATTCTCGGCTCTTCTCAAATATTTTGTCTATTTCTGGCTATTCTTGGCTGTTCTTACTTCTTCTTTACCTAATAAATTAGTGGTAGAATTATTTCAATCTTAAGCCAAACCTCATCAATAATCTTCCGCAATTTAGACAATACGCTATCACACAGTAAAATATGGCTCACCTAGTCTATTATAAACCGATGTTTCTGATACTAAATACTAAACGTAGTTTACGGATCGCCTTATCGAACGTTCGAGTGTATTTTTTTCTATCGTAATCGAATTAGAAATATGGTGAGATGAATAAATTAACGGACGATCTGGAGGTGTTCGGGTTATTTATTCGAGACGTTATCTCCACCGGGAAGTCGTTTGTTTTAATTCGAATCTCTGTTGTCAAGTTTAAAGATCATCCCAATGGTCTTGTTTAACTTTAAGTTATGAATGAACACTCGAATGTGGAATTTATGAATGTATTCATTTCTATGTTTGTCGTTTCTAAATTTAAATGTGTACATTTCTTAATTTGAATGTCAACATCTAGAATTTTTATTGTGTTTTTGGAATGTCTTACATTTTTATCGAGAGTATTATTTAGTTTAGAGATAGAATTTGACAACTCGATTGTAAAACAACTCGCTCGGAGTAACACTTCTAATCCAGTACCGATAAAAGTAGATTTTTTCATTTGTATTTCTTAATTGGATCTAATTATAAATTGTAGGAGGTAGATGAAATTATTTACTAAAACACATATTAAAGTTGGAGAAAAATAGTTAATGAGATTTTTAAAAAATCACAAGATGCCGAAGAAAAAAACTATAAGTCCTCATAGCTGATTATTTATGAAAGTGATTTAGGATGCTGGGTTGGACGAAAATTACTTCAGACTGGAAAACACACTCAGTTTCAATCACCTTGGAATCTAATTTCTAATAGCTTAACCCATCAGGCTAATTTGTTCGCTTTCCGGAACAGCTCATATAGGTCTCAAAGAAATATTTGTCTCCCTTACTACCATGGTCAGAAATATGAAATACGAAACGGTATTAGAAAGAGAAAATACGATTATTATTATTCAATTATGAAAGTTAACCACAAAATAATGAAAATGAACATCCTAACGAAACCAAAGTTTTCGACTGCAATTTGAAAAAATATTATGAAACTTTGACAATTTTTTATTAATTATTTTTACATGAAACGACAAAAAAGTGAGTCGATGATATCGTTTATAATAGATAAGTAAAATAAAAGTCTAATAAAATATGTGTTTGTTCACACTTTTTTTCGTTATTAGTAATTTTAATTGAACCATTTTACGTAAGTTGAACCATTTTACATTTTTTTTTGTTTGCATAAAAAATTTTATATTTCAAAATTTTTTTTGTACATTTTGAATTATAAAAATTGAAAGCGTATTTCATCAAAAACAGTTTTTCGTTTTCGGATGCGTTCACTAATATTTAATTTATTTGGATTTTATTGCGAGGCGGAAATATTAAAAAAAAATCCTCTTTTTACATTTTGTAACAAAGATTAAAAAAATGCTAATTTGTGTATAAAAAGTTAATTTAAAAAACATAAATATTATGTTATTTTACTCTGAATGATTGATGTTAGCATAGTAGCAAGGAAATGAGTAACTAATTTCTCCGTCAACAACAAACTTCGTTGGTAACGAACGCAGATATGTAAAATGAGCAACTCAATTTACTCTGGGCGTCTTCAGTACCCGCATTAACACATCCCTTCCCACAATCGGTACAACCCCATCCTTAAGTCACCTCAAAACATCACCACCTCGGAGTCGCTTTATGTAGCTACTTTGCAGATCTAGGGAAGCCTTTGTAAGGAACCACATAAAACAAGTATCTCTTCCAGAAACTGCAGTGGTTATAAATAGTTGGTACAATTTGTTTCGCCCCTGTGACATATAGGTAGGTACTATTTAAATCAGTCACATAATCAACCCCTGCAACGGCTGCTTACAAAACTCTAAACAATGACATCATAATTATGCATCTCCATGAATTCCAACCCTTTGCATTCAATCTGCTACACTAATGGCAGCCGGTGATGGGGTTAATCCCGAAATCTCGATTAATTGTAGAAGAGTTAACAATGGAAGAACAAAAAGTGGGCACGTGCCCGAAAGGGTTGAAATACAACAACGAATGCGATTATTAGGTACTCAAGTCAAAAGATTGTAGCCATGAATTTATTTGTGCGGAATTAAAACGCGGGGTTGAATTTCTGAATGGAGACAATGTTATACGAGAACAAGAAACATGGATTTAATTGTGATTTTAATTTCTTTCCCTCTGATCATATATTTTCTTGTAAGACAATTTTTTCTGTAATTGGATACTTTAACTCAACATTGACGTATTAAAGATTTTTTTAAATTAATTAAAATTCAAATATGATATCATAAAAATCAATAATATATTAAGCATCAAAACAAATAAATAAAGTGGAACCGATATACGTACATGATTTTAATAATAGTATGTTCGAAACATTTTGCAGACGTAATATGAATTGACGTGACAATATTTTGGTAAAAACGTTCGAAAGTACACTAAATAAGCGTTAATTTGTAGGCTCTTTGTTGGACTTCACCGGGGCGATACTGAGAGTAACTAGGTACCGCTCTTTTTTATGTGAATACCTAAGAGTCCCAGCTGCTCTCGTCTGAAGCCGGTGAGACTATGGCATCACCAATTGGGATATGTTGTGAAGGTATTGGGGAGGGGAAGGAAATGGTGAGGAGGAAGGTGGCGAAGGACCTGTCTATTCAGATTTGGTTACCAAACACGGCTAAAGCCATTTCAAGCAAAGTTTCAAATCTGCATGGTGGTCTTACACCAGGGCGATACTGAGAATATCTTCCACTCTGCAACGTGCCGCAAATATGCTAAATATATATATATTTTTTAATTAATTGTGAAATAACCCAAATAAAATTTATTTGCGCGTGCCGGAATTCGATTGCGCGACCTTCGGATTGCGAGTGAAAAGCTGTATTCAAAAATCGACCACAGTTGTTGAATTGTTAAAAATAGATTATTTAATTGAATGAGCTATATCTAATCAATTCAATGCAAAATTTAATAGGGAAGTCGCTTTAAAGAAAGATTCTGTATAATGCACGATTTTGTCTTGACGAATTCTACAAATATTTTTTGTGACAATATTAGTTCATGTTTGTTTCTTAATTCTCCCTACTTTTTTCGATCTTACTTTATCAGTTGCCGAACCATGTCACAGGGTTGGTATCAAAACTCCTTTGCAGATTGAATGCCTCGCTTACTCGATTCCACAGCTCAAAAATTCAGTACATCGACAAAACTTAACTAACTTAATCACACAATATTTTATGGGAGCCATTCTGTCCACAATGTATTCTTAATAAGCATCTCGTGACATTCACACAGCCTAAACACAATATTTAACCTAACAGGTTAACGGTACACCTAAACAGCTGCTGTACATTATATCACCACCAGCGTATCTTGCGTGTCAACAAGCGTGTGCTGCAAAAACAACCAGCTAGGCGGGTGCAGACGAACAAAAGATGACATCTGTCAAACGACTCCCGACTCTAGTGCGAATTAGCAAACGGGCGGTTGGACATCCACAAAGGGTTTAAGTGGCAAATGAAAAAAATTACAATTAATAACGTTACGTTGATCCCTCCCCCCCCCTCCCTCTCCTCCTGGTAGGTCCCGCCGCAATCCGTACCCTTTCACATCCCTTTGTGAGCAAATCGCAGCTGCCACTGTTTCAAAATAGGCGCAGGAATTAATTTTGCTAAGTAGTGTCGTTCGTTCAGTCGTAGTCGAGTTGGAGAATGGGCACTAATCTTTGATGAGTTTTTTTAGGGCCACATTTTGGTATCATTTTATTTAAGAGAAAAATGCTTCAATCTATATCACTTGTATTGTCGCTAAGAGACTTGCTGCCTCCAACGAACGTGGATTTTCATTCGAAAGCGATGCAATTACTTAAATTGCAGTTTTGTCTGGTATTGCTTTGACAGGTATAAAGAGTTACCTGCTTCCCAACCTTTTTTTTCACAATCTCCTCTTACCCTCAACACTTCTTTTAGCTTCAAAATTTTCTCTAGATTAGGGCTGCCATAGTCCTCAATAACGGACTCTGTTTTTGAGCTCTGTTACATTAATGGAAAACGGATTTGTTAACATAGTATGCCTTAATAATTCTTATTGATTCTAAAAATACGTATACTACGCAGGTCAGTTAAATTAAAAATTTTAAATCCGTCAATTATTTCAAATTTAACAAAAATCATTAATTGTGATTTGTGAATGTTACACATTCCTTCAATTCGGGAGGCGGGTATGGGTACCGCCGCCCCGGGAACCACATTGATTGGATAACCAACACCTCTGCCATAGGTCACCCCAAGTGGTGCGCTATGTTTGGTGACTTAGCAGAGGTGCCCGGGTTCAGTCCGGATATTGGCGGCGAATGCTTCTGCTCACCAACTGCGTGGCAAGCCGGATTGAGAGAGACTGGTTGAGGGAGATCTTTTGACCTCTTCAGTACGATTTGAATTTATGAATTCAATGAATTCATTCGTCCGTCACTTCTGGACACACTGACCCCTAGATTCCTACCCACCCCTCATACCTTTTTCCTTCCCAGAACTTTTTCTCCTTCCTTTCTCCAAAAAGACCCTATACACAGCAATCCCAAAAATGACGTAGGCCCTGAGGGGAATTATTTTCCCCAGGGCCTCCTGTTTGGAGCCAATGAAAAAAAAATCCCTGTAAGGCCGTTTTAAGAAGGTCCATCGAAATTAACAATCAACATCACAAAAGGTATCCAGGCTAAATACCACTAAACGAGTGGATGGATGGCAGGAATTTGTATAGGACATCCAAAAAAAACCTTGCCATCGATCAACAGTCAGTAGGTAAACATATAAATGCTTTCTTCCAGATGTGAAGATTGTTTCAGTATCACCCTATTAAGAGATTGGTAATATCAGGAGAAACATTGGTTGCTTAACTTCGCACTAACAGATTTGAATAGTCATGTAGGTACTTCTCCACTATTCCTTCCCCTTTGTACCTTTCTTTATTTTTGAATTATTGAATATAACAGCCGAAATTACGAAATTTCATAAAACAGCCGTTCACTTTTTTCGACAAAACTTGCAGATAAGATAAGCATAGCCCGAAGGCCCTGAGGTATTCCCAGATTATTATTTACAAAGTTACAGCAAAAAAATGCTAATAATGTTTTCGTTTTCTCCAGATTATTAATGCATGGCCATACTCAGAATAAAAGTAATATAATCGAAACAACGGGAGCGAATTTTGGCTCGGGGCACAATTTTATTATGTTCCCCTTTTCCATTTTTTTCATCTTTTCCACGTTTAATTTTTTATTCCGGTTCATGATTTACATGTTATTAATGATTCCTATTATCAAAATAGAAACCCACACTCTCCACATCATCATTATCATCAACAACAATATAAAGTTTATACCTACCAAAAAAAACAATAAAATATTTTAATTTATGCACGTAGGGTTATTTTTTTTTGTACACTCAGTACCTACCCTACCAACTAATGTTTCTCATATAAATTTGTATGGGATCGAATACTATGATGGTACATGTATTATGAAATAATATTTGAAGGAGTGTGGATACCTTTGTCGACGAAATATCTCGTGGAACAATTTTGTAATCTTCGAGCCCACTTTAAAAATCGTTACAAGTGTCGTCCATTGAGTAGATTTTTTGAAATAGTAAAAACCTGGTTCCTTTTTTGAACGTTGGCAACTATTTAATAATCCACCCAAAATTTAAAAAGTCTTCCATTGGAAACTTTTTACGATTCAACTGTTGCCGCAAGTTGCTCTCAACTAATATACTTAATAATAGATAATAATAATAATATTCGAATGTTTTGTTTAGCACCGTTTTTTGTATATAATTATTTCATACAAAATTTATGATATATTTCTACAATCTTACTTCTAACTACAGACGGCCGGCGGCGTAGTGCAGTGGTAAGGCGCTTGAATCCCACACCGAAGGTCGCGGGATCGAATCCCGGCGTGGCAAATAAATTTTATTTGATTAATTTGTGTTATTTCACAATTTATTCATTTAAAATTAATAATATATAGTATATTTGCGGTACGTTCCAGAGTGGAAGATACTCTCAGTATCGCCCTGGTGTAAGACCACCATTCTGAATTGAAACGTTGCTTGAAATGGCATTAGCCGTGTTTGGTGACCAGCCAGAATCATCCATAGAATCACCAGAGCCATCTCTGAATAGCCAGGTACTTTCCCACCTTCCTCTTCCCTATCTCCTTCCCCTCCCCACTACCTTCAGCTTCACAACATACCCCAATTGGGGATGCCATAGTCTGAATGGCTTCAGACGGGAGCAGTTGGGACTCTTGTGCGGTATTCATATAAAAAATAGGACAAATCATTATAACAACTTATTGTTAAAAAAATGCGAAAATCGATCGTTAAAATAAAACTATATGTAGGTAAGTACAATGTATTATTCCAAAGAACGTGATGCTGGTTAACTTGGTAACTTGGGGTTAATACCGTTTATTGACAATTTAGACATATAGATACCGTTTTCACGCAGAGGATTAAATAATATATAACACATGTTATTGGAAATGCAATTATTTGATCTTGGTATATTTTTTTATATTACTGATTTTGATAATATATTAATAAGTTCTCCTAAGCAAAAGCACAATTTTATGAAGGGCGATTTTAAAAGGATTTGATTAGAATATTTTTCTTCCTAAATATGATCGTCCCTCAATAAGAAACGGACAGTTTTTACATTTTTTAAGTGTTTATGTTTGAAAAAAAGTTAAATCTGTGATCCTATTCAAATAATATCCTTTTATTTTGCTTTTGAATTTGCAGAGTTGAGTCCCCTACCATTTCTATCCCAGAGCTACACCTTTTCGAAGGTCGTCTATCAAAACTATACATATTTGTTTTTGTCAGCTGCATAAATGTAACTAATTACGGTACTGTCGGCGTGTAAGAATTTTTGTTATGTTTTAATGACAATATAACTTGAAATTTCGCAAGTGAAGTTGTAAAATAAAAATTGAATTCACGCCATCTCCGCGATATCATATCTCAATTCGGCAGTGTCATTGTTTTGGTTGGGGTACATAGTCATTATCTTAAACCCTTCGACGCCCAAAGGGTTGAGTGTTGTTTTTGGTACACCTACCTCGTACCCCGGGACCTTGGCTGTTGCGGGTTAGGCAGATGTTAGTGAAGGGCATATGGTTAAGTGGACCTGAGTATTGTCTCCGGACATTATAACACGGCAACGTGTAATTTGTACCTCGATCTAAAAGCCACTATCACAGCCTATTCTATGTTTTGGAAGAATATTTACCTTTTTTGATTATTTTGAAGCAGTAAAGTGGTATTACAATACCTATTCTTCAGTATGCTTGACGGTTTCATCACCATCGATAATGTCCTGTCTATTGGCAGTTGGATGAAGGATATTTTGAGCTGCGTCACATTCTTAGTTCAAGGCTTATTTTATGTTAATATAGACAAAGTTTTAAAAAATAGCTGGCCCCTACTGGCCGCAAAGAGCTCAAGAGAGAGATAAATGGGATTCTTTAGAGGAGGCCTTCACCTTCGCTTGAGAGAGGGGTTCTTTCTTATAAATAATTTGAGACATATATTTTACATTTTTCAACAAGATTGTAAATAACATTAATTATACTTTTTATAATTCTGTAACATACCTATTTGCAAGAAATAAAAGGCTTTTTAATTATTATTTATTATAACATAAGTTTCCGACTGTTCAAAATAGTCTGGATACATTGGGACAATGGCATCCCCAAATGGGGTATGGTGTACATCTGAGGGTAGTGGTGTTAGAAAGTAGATGGAGGTTGATCTATAGTTTTTAAAGGTCAGTAAATAATATATTACTAACCACCAAAAATAAGTCTTATCTCCTCTGACTCTTGACTAAATTTGTTGTTGGATATACAGCAGTGAAAATTCGAAAGCGTCAAATAATGCTTAGCTGTGAATGTGATTTTATTATAATTTTCTAAATATTATATTCTCTCTGTATTCAATCTGATGTGCGAATACCGTTGCGAAATTTTTCCCCCTAAATGCATATTTTACTACAAATTAAATCGACCCATTACTCCACCCCACCCCCTTTCCTAGTATGTGTGTGCATAATTACTTTTAAAGGGAAACCTGACATATTTCAGTATTATTATTCAGTTTTAAAATCTTATGTGCAAGCAAATCATTTTAAAGAGCGAACGTTTGAATGAATGTATGTATTTGCTCAAACCGATAGTATTTAAAGTTTTTCGTATTAGTTTGAAACATTCACCGGCAGTCCCCTCTTACCCTTTCGTAATCGTTAGGTTCGAACGCCGCATGAACAAATAAATTTTATTTGATTAATTTGTGGTATTTTACAATTAATTTATTAAAAATATATAGGATATTTGCGGTACGTTCCGAATTGGAAGATACACTCAGTATCGCCCTGGTGTAAGACCACTATTCAGAATTGAAATGTTGCATGAAATGCTTTAGTCGTGTTTGGTGACCAGAACTAAATAGCCAGGTACTTCCCCGCCTTATTCTTCTCCATCTCCTTCCCCTCCCTACTACCTTCATCCACACAGCATATCCCAATTGAGGATGCATAATTGCATAGTCTCACTGGCTCCAGACGGGATCAGTTGAGACTCTTGTACGGTATGCACATAAATCATCAATTCAGTTTGATTTTAGACTCGCCATTCGATTCGACAATGTATCTTTTGACATTCATTTCGACAATATTTCATTCTATGAGCTTCCTAAAAAAACAAAATAAGTTTTTAATCAATCCAGTACACCGTATTGTAGTGATATAGGAGCAAGAAATTATTTAAAACGATTTAACTATACCTAGCAACATAACTAATGTCGTTCTCTCAGACAAAATAAATAAAATTAAAATAAACTATAATGCCAACATACTTATCAATAAGATAAATGTACAATAAATGTTTAATGACCTTGCCGTCTTAAAAGCGTATGACGAAAACGATTATTTTAATTCTGAATTGATATGTAACAGAACCTATCATAACAATAATATTATATCTCGTAATCTACCAGGTATACTGTGCTTATATTAAAATATTTTTATGCTCAATATTTTACAGTATTTAGAAAACAACTCGTCCATAAACTAGTTTTAACACAAATATTGTTATTTTTTGTATGAATAAATATCGAAGCATCAATGAACTTGACGTGGTAGGTAATTCAAATGTTAATAAATAGTAAAAAGTATAGAAAACATCTCGTATGTCCATTTTTACAGAGCCTTTTAATTTATTTACAGATAAATACACATTAAGTGTCATGGACCAAGTGATTGTGTTATCTTATGAATATTAATAATTCAATTAAAATTTATTCACAGTTTCTTTACACGTATCACGATTCCAATCAATGGAATTTATAGCTAAATTCTATGCAAATTTGACTTTGATAAAAATTAAATAAAAATTCGGATAAATTAAACATGGCCGAACAAAGAATGTTTCTCGTAATTTATGAGGCGAAATATTTTTGTGGTGTAATTCTTGATTTGAGAGACAAATTAAAAGATAATAATTTTGTTTTAAGGTGAAAATTTTTAAAAACTATTCCATAAGTAATGTCGCCGTGTAAAAAATCAGTATTTGATTAAAAAAGATGATAACACAAATTGAGATGATCATTCAACAGCGTCCGGCGTTATCCGTCACTTACATATGCGTGTACAACATTATCTAACAAAGTTTTTTTTAATTATTCAAGGTATTATATAATTTTAATAAATAATAATATGTACCTATGTTTGTTTTTTATTTTTTTTTTTTAAATTTTTTTATTGTTATATAAATCATGAGTTACATTTATACATATATATTTTACAAAATTTTATAATAAAGGTCGTTATTGGTCATGTATATCAGAAAAGAGGAGCTCTTGTGCCTGATAAGGGGCTTACTTACTTAGGATATAAGTTATAATATGTTTTGTATAAAATTATTTACTTTTTAATGCAATTTTTTTTTTTTAATTGTTAATTTTTATTTATTTGCTCTGATTGGTTGATGATACAGTGTAATTCAGAAGGGAGGTTATTAAACTATTTTATGACTTGGAAAATATAATGATTTTGCATTTGAGTTGTTTTAAAATTAGGTGTAATAAATTGGTTTCCATTTATTATAATTATTTTGAAAGAATGTAAATACTATATTATAAAAGATTTCGGTTGTGTTTCAGAAGTACCACAGAAAACATTAATATTTTTTTTTTATTTACTTAGGTGAATTCAACTCGATCAAATCAATAAATCATAATGATTAAACCATGTTATTGGTTAACATGAACCTAAAAAGCCCTGCGTAGAGCTATTCAGAGGTGCATGAAAAATTCATTTCCCTACTAATATTTTTGATAACGAATCCCATTCCCGGTCTCATCAAACACTTAATAAAAGCTTAACCCTTCAGGCTATTTAGGATTTGTTCGCTTTTCGGGACAACTCATATAGGTCTCACAGAAATCGTTGTGTCTTCCTTACTATCATTATGAGAAATATGATCTAAATGGTATGGAACCTCCTTTCCATCTACGGAAAGAGAAAACACCACGCCATATATTCAAATCTTAAAGTTAACCACAAAAGAATTATATTTACGACACAAACTTTCCAACCGCGATTCGAAAGTTTGCATTAAAAATTTTTAAAATAATAAATTACGTGTTTATTATTTCAAATAACAAAATTTGAAGGTACATTTCATCACCTTTTAAAGACAGTTTTTTTTGACAGACCTACTGATAGAATACGGTCGAGGCTTGAAAGGTTAAATGGGGTATTTCAACAAACGAGGGATTCTGTTGAAAATGCACGGAATATTCAAATATCATTTTTCTAATTTTAATCATCCTACTAAAAGTGTTTGTTTTCTATGTTTCCATTCAATATTATTGATTTCATTCAATATTAAAACTGAAAAAATCAAAACGGCCCGTTTTTCGCAAATGGGTTCGTGACGTCACAAGCGTAGCTCAACTGAACCAGCATAATAAACCCTGCCATTGAGCGTCCGCACTCATGACGTCACACGATAGCCACGCCCCAAAATATCGTTTTAGCGGTAATTCCAAAATGGGAAACTTTAACTCGCTGTAGAAAATTTATTCAACATAAAAATAAAATAAAAATGCCATAATCATCGTAATTTTTTTGCTTAATTTTTTTAAGCAATAAACAAAAACGTGGAAATACCCCATTGCGATAAAAATATAAAAGTGAAATAGTTAATTTTTATACCACATTGATAAAAAGATATTTTAAAAGTTTGTCATACAAGAAGGTGGCTTCAAGGCGATTTCCCCTCACCTTAGATTTGGCTTCAATGTCATTCATGCAAAATCGCACTGATGCTCTGTCCAGTTATGTTTAGATTTATGTTGGGTAATGTATGGGTATCGCCACCCCGGGAACCATTTATTGGATAACCAACCCCTCTGCCATAGGTCACCTCAAGTGGTTCGCTAGAGTGATGACTTAGTAGTGGTTCCCGGTTTCATGGGGTGAGGTTTGTTCGGGTCTTGGCGGCGAATGCATCTGCCCACCAGCTGCACAGCAGGCGGGATTGGAAGAGAATAGTTGAGGGAGTCCCGTTGACATCTCCATCCGTACTCTCTTGAAACATTGCCTTGCACCTCAGCGTGAGAGATGGATTCATACGTCCGTCACTTCTGGGCACAATGATCCCCAGATTACTACCCACCCCTAATCTATACGATTTTCCTTTCCAGAACTTCCTCTCCTTCCTATTCAAAAAGACCCTCCTCACAGTATCCCCAAGGATGACATGGCCCTGAGGGGAATTATTTTCCTCTGGGCCTTCTGTGTGGAGCTAATGTAGAAAGAAAAAAAATAATCTCATGGACCTGAACCTGTGAATCTAATGCAACCGAATAGTGTGGGTTGTTCTATGTACAGGGTGCGGCAGCATAACTTCCTTTTTTCAAAACTAAATAAAACCCATTATGTATCAGATTTTTTTTTATTTGTTTTTTTATAATGTAGGCACATACCTAAAGTTTTGTTTTACTTAGTTTTTGAAGATCAAATCAGGTAGGTGACGTCCCCCATTCTCCACACACTGAGTAAACCGATTTCTGGCATTTGTCATGACTCTTGCCAGCTTATCAGGCGTTATTCTGGCAATTTATTCCTGGATGTGGGTCTTCAAATCTTGTAGGGCCCTTGGACGGTTCACATAAACACGGGATTTCAAAAAACCCCATAGAAAAAAATCACAATTAATGATACAATCGACGAATGAGACGAGATATTCACTAGGTTTATACTGAAAATAGTTTATTTACAACTTTAATAAGTATGCATTATTGCTAAACTTGCACCTTTACTAAATAAGTTTTCTAAAATCTAACATCTGTCTAACCCTTTCGCGAAGGGGTTAAAAATTCACGTTTTTTTGTTTCAAAAATCATTAGCCACAGGGGTGCAATTAGCATTTTAGTCGCGGGTTCGTCCCCCGACGCGATCATCCCCACAATGTATGCAGTGGCGCGGTGATTAGGTGAAAAAACGTATAATTACAACGGAAAATGCGATAATGACTCGAGGGACAATGGGAGCGCAGCGTGCGTGAAGGGTTAACAGTGTGCACTGAAAAAACATATATTTAAATATAATGGAGACCTACTGAAATCGTTGTTTGTGCACTATGCCTCAAAAATGCATTATAAACCACGGCAATCTTTTGAAAATTTTAAATCCGAAATAGAAGAAAAAATAATTAAGTAATCGTCCGTGGTCATATAAAATTATTTTTATCGTTGAATTTACAAAAACAGAAAAAATGTATTGAATTTTTCTAATACTAATAGGTTTCGTTTCGTTTCGTAAGGAATGAAAAAACATGGGTCTTTTAACATCGGCGACGCAACAGGCCGAGCTAAAAAGTGAATCATTCTGTTTCCGATTGCAGTCGACTCAACTGTTCGCGAATTGCTCCATTGTTCGCTTCCCACCTTTTGATATGTGATCTTTTATGAAAATTGTTTAATTAACTAGTGCGAAGTCTTGCTTATTTGATCTAACATGACAATTATTTACATCATTATTATTTATATGAATAGCCTTATATGCATACATAAACTGGACCACATTTACAATACTCGTTTTACGTTAAATGAAGGACTAATTGTGCTTAAGCACATAAACAAATGGGCAAAGAGAGCTGGACTAGATGATACCAAATTGCTTAAATATGTTATCTGCTGAAATTAAAAAATGTACAAATGGTAAAATAAATATTTTATTGAAGAATTGGCTCGCCGAAAGAAATAATTTGTATAAAACTCTATCACAAAAAAGTCTAACTGCTAAATAAAGTAAAATATTTTTTTCATATCTTCAAAGTAAAAGCACCCATTGACAAACTACTAAAAAGTAGTTTATTGGGACTTTTCTTTTTTTCTGCAAAATATTTATATTTTTTCCTGTCATATTGTTTTACTTTGTCTTTATAATAAATAAATAAAAAATTAATATAAATTTCCATACCTCTTTTTAAAATATTTGATTATTTATGCTGGATAATAACTTATGTCAGAACAAACTAGTTTAAAAAAACTCAGTTAATATTCAAATAGGTACATAAAATTACTTAAAACCTACTCAGTCTAAATATACATAATATTTCCATAAAATATTACAAAATTATAAAAAACTCACTCAAATCCAAAGAAGAGGCAAGAGACACAAAGATAGACACACCTAATACATAACCTTATATTTAGCTTAACATAGTTACATATTTCTTTAAAATAGCTGGACATTTTTTTCCTGTATGCGTTTAAATTACCCACGAACATGTCTACTTCAGCACACTCTTGCTTTATTTTATAGTCTAAAGACTTGGGTTTATACGTAAGCATTAATGTAATTAGCACAAATCGTGTATTTGCCATGCTTAATTGCATTAATTAATCCAGTTTTACATGAACATAATTTTTTTAAATAAAAGAAGTGGTCCTTAGTCAAAATAAAAGTTATTAAAAGTAGGGGTTCACCTGAAGGATTGGGCGTTTGTCGCTACGGCACTGATTATAATATAGTACCCATAGTATTATTAATCTTCCAGAGTCCAGAGGTGTGCAAGACGAACAGGCGTATTGATAAATACAAAATAATAAATTTTGTTTAATTACAAGCGCGGAGAATAAAATGAGCAATAAATCGACCTTACACTTCTGTATGCATTCGAACGGACGCTGACAGTCGTAAAAAATGGGAGGAATAAATTAGAGGTTTATTCTTACACGTCCCGACTCCCGAGGACTGAATGAACTTTAATTAATTTCAGTTTATTTAACCCGCTTCCATTTGCCTCGATAATTCAAATCCTGCCTTGCTTCATTGCCTGACAGAGGTCTCAAGGACTTCACAAAAATAAACCATTCAAAATCAATAAGGTTCATAGAAAGGGATCCTTTTTATATTTAAGATTTTTTCTTTGTGATGTGTATTGTCCCATGGCTAAGATATTACTAAAAATTTAAATTTCATTCATTTTTTAAATATTGTTCAATTCAAAGTGGGAAAGGTTCCATCGGTTCCGTGCGTTTTCATCTCGCGACAAAATATACCCGACACAATAAACTCCAGCAAAATATCCCTCGATATAATATCCCAAAGACAAAATATCCTACCAACAAAATATCCTACGGACAAAACATTCTCCAATAAAATATCTACTAAAACCTAACCTAACCTAACTTTACTTAACATTTTACTATTTTGGAACAGTCATTTATTGTCTTTACAGTATGCCTTATTTTTTTGTCCCATTTCATTATTTTTGAACCATAATTTATTGTCTTTACAGGTTGGCTGTATTTTTTATGCCATTTTTTTGTTAGTTTGGGTTAGGTGAGGTTAGGTTAGGTTAGGTTAGTTTAGGTTAGATCAGGTTATGTTATCTTAGGTTTTGGAAGATATTCTGTTATAGGGGATGTTTTGTCCGTAGCATATATTTTCGCCGGATGTTTTTCCATAGGATCGCTTGTCGGGGGTATTATGTCGCGGGATAAAAAGTCGCGGAACCGGTTCTATCATAAAACGCGTTGTTATCCACTCCACAACTGAAAATGCAAGATTTAACGATATTAAATGGGTATTTATTAGTAAGAACTACTGATACGCAATAGTTCTAGTGTATAAGATTTGAATGAGAGTTGATTACGAAAAAGAAGACATGATTATGGTTTTAAAATGATTGTTATAAGTTGTTATATTTTCCCTATACTCCCATAATGAAATATGTGTATTCTTAATATTCAAAGTCCTTTGAAAATTCTGAATTTGTGGTGAAATTTTGAAAAATGGAGTAATTTAAAATAATCGGCTCCAATTTCTTGATTACTTCAAGGAGCTACAAACACAAAGTTAACCAACTCTAAATCCGGGGAAAATGGATGTAAGACGACGCACCTAACGTCCTCTGGGTGATGATTGTCTTTTATTCGTAATTTTTTTTAGCTCCACACAGAAGGCCCTGAGGAAAATAATTCCCCTCAGGGTCTGTGTTATTTTTAGGGATGTCTTTTTAGAAAAGGAAGAACAGGAAGTACTGGGAAGGAAAAAGATAAGACCGGTACAAACCTCACCCATAAACCCGGGCATCCCTACTAGGTCACCAAACTCTTCTCAATTTGGGAGGCTGGTATGGGTACCGCCGCCCCGGGAACCATCTATTGGATAACCGACACCTCCGCCATAGGTCACCCCAAGTAGTTCGCTACGTTTGGTGACTTAGCAGAGGAGCCCGGGTTCACAAGGTTTGTCCAGGTCCTAGTTGCGGATGCGTCTGCCCTTCTGCTGCATGGCGGGCCGGATCAAGAGAGTCTGGTTGTGGCAGGTATTTTGAACTTTCCAGCAGGATTCTCGACCCATCGCTTTGCACCGCAGTTGCAGGGATGGATAGATACGTCCGTCACTCCTGGTTACACTGACCCCCCAGATTCCTACCCACCCCTCATACCTTTTTCCTTCTCAGAACTTTCTACCATTCCCTTCCTCAAAAAGACCCACCACGCAGCATCCCCTAAGATGACATAGGCCCTGAGGGAAATTATTTTCCTCAGGGCCTATGCTGTGCTATAATGTAAAAAAAAACGTAACGAACCATGGTTCGTGACAGAGGTGTTTGTTATCCAACAAATGGTTCCCTGGGCGATGATACCCATGAATTGCCTACCAAATGAAATATTGTGAACCCATTGTATTTATACGAAAATTTAAATTTAAAAAATTTAAATAAGAGTTAATAGTCAATTAAGTAGGTACCTATTATTGATTACCAAATATTTTTAAAGCTAAATTTCCTAAATTTATATTCACCTTGAGATCTATATTTATTAACCTTGATTATTTTATAAAAAAATATATATAATTACTTTGTTGCCTTAATTCTCAGATTACTTTGTATTCTGATCAAATCTATGGTTTTGAAACATATTGATAATTTTTATTAAGAATAAATAAAAATTATAATAATTTTAATTAATTATAATTATTATTTACAATTTTTATTTTTATGTTATGTACCTACATAAAGGCGTAAAATGAAAATATTTTCATTTATTTATTATATTATGCTATTAACATGCACAACTTTCGGGGCCAAAACGACATTGCTTTAAAATCTCTGACTTTAAATTGTTTTGCATTATTGGTTTATTCATAACATCATTAGAGCTAGGTTGATAGGTACTTGTCACGTTATCCTGTACCTATCTAAAGATGTACACAAACATAAGATATTTTATGATACATCCTCTCAGCGCTAACCTACCTAAATAATTAAATGTATGATCACACTTTTGCTCTTCCTAGCGTACTTAAATTTTTACGAGTAAGTAATAAAAAGTTTATTTTATCATTAGCTGCTTTCATTTGCATAATATTCCTTACCTTATTGCGTTGATTCACAACCTGGCCACGACTCGTCCCGTCCGAGTAACGCATCGCTCATACAAACTCGACTTTATTTCACTGAAGGGACCTTATGAATATTTATAAGAGTTTTTTTCCTTCGAGCAGGTGTGATCTATGTGTCGGAGGTGCGTCTCGCCCGGGGCCTAATCCGCCATTCCAAACGTAGGCCAGTAACGAAGTTGATTGCGACGTGCAGTCGGAATGGGCAAAAAGGATTAAAACACACCTTGCATCGCGGGGAAGCTTCTTGAAGGAAGCTTTTTGAAAAGGGGCTGGATGTATTACAGTGAATATTAAAAATATATGTTATTGAGTCGCAAAAATTCACGAATGAAAAAAAAAAAAAATCAACATCTTTCAAGAAATCTGTTTTTTTTTTCAGTTATTCAACTACGAAGATGAAACTTGTGGGACAATATGAAGCAGCACACATTTTCTAAATATACTATTTATTTATTTCTATGCTTGTACAAATAGTTTACAGATGATAAGTGCGTGTAATACAAAAAAAACCCTAATATAAAACGTGGTAAGTAGATAATCAGCAACTGTACGTAAATGGTTTATTTTGTGAAAAATCACTCGGAGAACCTGTGTTGAGGTGTTCGATTAAATTTTTAAACGTGTTATTATGTCGTCACAAGTAGAAGCACAGTGCCCTCTTTGAGGCTCTCAAGGAGAACACTGCGTTTGGTATTAAGTAGGTACATTAGGTTAGTGCCTGTGTTGAGATAATAGATAATATTAGATAGGCACAATGTTAATAAACTATCAAATCTTAATATATAAAACAAAGTCGGGTTAGTTACACTATTTATAACTCGAGAACGGCCGGGCCGATGTTGATGATCTTTGATTTGTTGGATTTGTCTCCGCCCCGGAAAGGATAATAACTATTAAAACATCACAAAAATCAACGAAAAATATAGTTATTAAGAAAATTCTTTTCCCCATACATTTTATATGAAACGAATTCTCATATTTGAAAGAGCTGCGGGCATTTTGTGATAAGTACCTATAATATTGAACTGTGCGTGAATTCCAAAAATTCAAAAACGTCAAATGTCAATGTGCTAATTGTTTTGCATTTGTTATTATTACTATTTTTTTTTAATTATTTATTTGGCTTTCACCCATTATGGGTGACCTTGGCCATTTCTTAAGGTATTTACATTTTCAGTTTTTTTTTAATTAGTTACAATATCAGTTTTTTCAAATTCGTTACATTTTCAGATCAGTTTTTTTTACATGTAAGCATGTTTTTTTACATATTATATTAGCGAACATATAAAATGGGCCAAGACAAATATTCGTATGATTATACAAGTTATACAAATATTCATATGGTTATACATAGTTGATATTAATTGTAGCTACAAAATTGTAGATTAAGAAGATGTACAGGTTCCCAAAAATAGGAACCTCTATGATTGTACATAATAACACCGCAAGAATAAATGCATGCGTATGGAAGAGAAAGAAATCTGATTGATGCTTAAATGTTAAAGCCATTTTTACAAATATATTTTGCTAACAAATATCGAATTTAAGGAAAGTTGAGACTAAGAAGGCAGGGAACACTGGTAGGGAATTCAATTTTAAGTTTTATTAATTCACGTATGAAGTTTGGAAATTGGTCATTGATGATTCTCAACCTTTTTTTTCCCACCGCCCCCTTTGAGAATATTATTTTTTCTAGCGCCCCCTAAATCGTAAAAAAAGCAATTATCGTCGCGATTTTATTTACGACAACGGTGTGGGGGGGGGGGGCGCCTAAGGGAATGGAGAAAGATGGGATATAATAATTATTTTTATTAATTTTTTACACCATTAAAAATTGCAAATTAAAAAAAAAAGTATTTGTGAAACCAGGGCTTGACAGGAAAAGAAGGTTGAATTAATGAGTACTGGTGACCTTTTATCAGAGATGACGATTTCCATTCAGAGGACCATTGGCGTTGTAACTTATTTTTAACTTTATTCAAATAGTCTCTAACAGGAATCGGTATACTACTTAATGGACCATGGACAGTGGATTCCTCAGCAATAGAATCAGCCTTTTCATTTCAAACAATACCAAAGTGTCCTGGGATCCAGGTCAAGACCACTGACACTGAGCCAGCAAGATACAGTAGAGCAGGTAAGAGAGTCGCTACTGGAATTGAGAGGGGATGTGCTTATTTTTGATGAGCTAAGTGAGTCTGAAAGGATGAGTGCATTTCTAATGTTGAGAGATTTAACGAGTCGTAAAGCTTCTATGATAGCTATGCATTCAGTAGAGAAAATGGAACACTCTTTGGGAAGTCTGTATGGGAAACACAATTTCCTGTGAGGTGCATAGACACTGGCCCCACAATGGGAGTCCGAACTGAGTTTGGAACCATCTGTGAAAAAAAAAAAATAATTTGGCCAGTTATTTTCAATAATTTTGTTGAATTCTGCATTATTGGATTGAGCTGAGTTTTTTTATATTTTTTTTTACATATTCCTATAAATTGGTGCACCTTTGGATAGAAAGTAAGACTTTCATAGGGATACGAGTATAAGGGGAGAGATTCATTGCGATAGGAGTTTGTGGATACATCCAGGAAAGAGTTGAAAGAGGAAAGAGTTATTGTTATTAAACATATAATGTTGCCCCTCTTTCTTACACACATGTCAACAGTTGAAAATTGGACAAACGGAGAAGGTATGTCTACACCCCTCCAGTGGAAAAATACAATAATTATAATAAATCTCCGTCACACTAATGAAGAAAATGAAACGCAATTCCCGTAAGTAAGTCGAAAAGTAAAAAAAAATCACATAAATTATATAACTGTATACAACGCCATCTCTGATACTGACAAAAACAAAACGATGACAGTTACGCATCGATAATTGCTTCATTGTGTAATTTTTAACTTAATAAAAAAACTGAATTTGAATTTAAGCTAATTAATTAACACAAAAGTTATTGTTTCTGAGGCGGTACGAAGTTCGCCGGGTCAGCTAGTAACAAATAATTTTAAATAGACACTAAGTAGGTTGTCATAATATTATAATATAGGCGCAATGTAGTACAAAGTATCGAAAAGAGGACAAATACATTGTACCTACTTTTTGTAAAAAAAGTTTAATTTCACAAAATTACATACACAGTAGTAAGTTTATTGTACCCACAGAGTGAAAGTGAACGCACTGTCCACAAAGCTTTTTTTAAATATATCTATTTTTTAAATTGGGTTGGGTCTTCTTATTTTGGGTAAATTGTTTTTTGATCCAGGCTGCGATATATTTTTTTGTGAATGATTTTCAATGTATTTTTACGAGATGTGCTCTGTGTTTAAATTATTTATTTAAAAAAATTTAATAAATGTATTTTTAAATGTAATAAATAAAAATTGCTTTTTCTCATCATAAAGAGATAGGGGTCTTTTGTTTTGTAGGGATTTAAGCACAAATAAAAAAATCATACAATTAATAAAGTATTATGAAAATAAATCAGAAAGAGGCTAAATTTATCAATAACAGAAAAATTAGATTTTTTAATAAAATATTAATCAATGTGAACTTTTATATTAATTTTATACATTTTTTTTAAATTTAAGCTGCTAATGAAAATTTTCGATAATTTTTCGATTTAAAGAAGGTTGTCTAAATAAGTTATTCCAAGATGTTCTTGGCTTTTTGATGTTATTCGGATATCTTGCTGATCCTACAAGTATTTTCAATTTGATGTTGGTTGGTTGTTGCTATGTCTAGCAACAAATAAGAGTCCCTCAGAGAACGGAAAATTTATGTGGTGAATATGAACTTTAAAAACACAAGACTTTGTTGAAATCGATCATAATCTTTAATAATCAGCTTCAGAATCACCCAAAACGCATTTCGTAGGTGAATAATTTACTTCCGTAGATAGTCACATTACATAACATTGATCCGTTTTTTTGTTAACATTACATATTGAAGAAAAAGCGAACTTTATTTGTTTTCTGCACTGCCCCCTTCAATTCAGAGAAATCTCTACTCAATTAACAAGACACGACCCTGGGCGGTGGCCGACCATTCCAAGCGACGTTTCAACACCTGTTTGCTTCGCGGACGACACTTGGAATGTGAAACACTTAACACGATGTTCAAAAAATGCAGAATTCATAAATATAACACATCCACTCTCGGACGCGTCATTTTAATTAACAAGATAAGGGGAAAACGCTGCAAGGTTCGAAATACAAAACCACTAAAAAATACAACGCGCAAACACGGAATATTTTTAACGATTTTTTCGAACAAATTTGTAAGCGGAGCGTGAAATCGAGCTTTTGATGCGGTTTCGTAATAATTATGAACGTGATGCCATTCTAGAATTAATTCCAATGAATTTTTCTTCCGTGAATGCGCTTGGATTGTGCTTTTTTTCTTTTATTTAAATTTATTCTCGAGTCAGGATCTGACTGCAAAGCAGTTTCTTGGAATTCATCAATAAGTGCATTTTTAATCAATACGCATCAAGTGTCTTAATTAACTCATTTTATTTTGTTTATTTATCCAGTGGAAAGAGCAAATAAGTGAATTCCGTATGCAGCTTGTATACATTTAGAGACCTTGCAGGAATATGGAGAGAGAGCTAAAAAAAGCTCAGTGTTGTAGAAATTATTATAGGTATGTTTAGTTCTGTATTCACCTTTTCCGTTTTTCTTTTAAATATAATTTTTAAAATACAAAAATCAATTTGTGTATTGACTGATCGCTCAGATTCCTTTAAACTTATTTTTATATGTACATAATATATATACCTATATAATTTCACGAAGGAAATTAATTTAATCGAATTTCGCAACTCTGGGAAACTGACACAAGTCAAGCCATGACAAAGCAACATCCGGTCTCAACTATTACTTATAAAATGACATTATTTTTCGCCAAAGTACTCCCTTCTTGTGTTCAAAATTATTTTCACGCATGACGCATAGTAGTTACCAAAAGTAGAATGATTCTAAATTTAGGACAGACTTTAAATCTTTATATATGTAGACGACCAATCTTCAACTGAGATGCATACAACTAAACATGCCAAGTTCTACTTTGGCACCAGAAAATTAATGTTCCACTTTATTTCGGTTTTTCACGTGGTGTACAATAATATGATCATCTAAAATGGCTTTAGTCGTCTTTGGTGACCAGATTTGAATATCCAGGTACTTCCCTATCATCCTCTTCCTCTTCCCCTTCTCTTTTCCCTTCTCACTGTCATCAGCTTCAAACATACCCCTATTGGGGATGCCATGGTGGGTTGGGAGTTGTTGGAACTCTTGTTCGGTACTCACACAAAAAAATACCACTTTATAAAGCTTGGGTAATGTGCGAAATCGGTAGGTGGAAATTATGTCATCGAATTGTGGTTCAAATAGTGGTATTTTATTTCATTTAAAAAAAAAGAAATATTTAACAACCCACTAATTAGTTTATTGTTCATTACGATCAATATTTAGAATAAATCACAAAACTAAATACACATGAAAGATACAAACAAGATTTACCAATTTTGTCCTAGTAAATTCGTTTGTTTCAAGGAACCCATAAGACTCAAGGTCACTGATACATCAGAAATCATAGATAAATCAGTTTGATGTAAATATCTACATGAGACACTGTATTGTGTCGAGCAATGAACCGATAGGGGTGAAATTAAAGACATTCAAATTGATAGACCAGTCAATCAGCAAAAGGGGAACAACCCGAATTGCGAAGAGCGCGGGAGACGGCGTGACTGTCTCCATTTATGTGGTTTATCATTAAATGAATTTGACAGTATGCAGTTATACAGGCAAATTTTATTATCCTATCTTACTAGTCTTCCGAAATTAAATTTGTTAAATCAAAAAACTTAACAACAAATCCCAAATTGGGTAAACAAAAGTTCTGGCTTGTTTTCAAAATTGAATATTTTGATGTTGCGTTGCCTTACTTTAGCGAACTTTACTTTTCTTCGTAGGGTTTTGGTTATTTCAATATGCGCTCTTTGGCGTTGAACGTACGACTGATGTCCTAGTTTATTTGAAGCATTCTCGAACTCTTCTGGTGCCGAAAATATGATCACGTGGTTTGACCAGATCGTCGAAATGATACCAAGGTTTCACTTTAGCGCAAATTTATCTATTAAAATATATTTTTGAGACGTCTATTAGCAATAGCTTTTTCCAGCAGTTGTTTATAGTATGGGGGCATAAACTTGTATTGCCCATGTAAATCAAATAAGTAAGACTCTGTACTTACAGATTTATAAACAATAATTCAGAACCAAAATTTACATTGGTACAAGATTATTCATCGAGAAGTGGGGAGCGAACACGAAGCAATTCGCGGGCTGTTAGATCGGCGGCAATCGGAAACAGAATCGTATTTTCGTTCGTCACTGGGGTAAAAAATTCCGTGTCCACTATTGGTGTACAAATAAACAATAGGAGGTGATCGTGTCACGAACGAGTTGCGTTGTTTGCTAGTCACAATAGACACACCATGATGATGATGAAATAATAACAAATTATATGGAAGAATCTATCTTGTTTTGGTTCTAATTTATTGAGTACGAGAAGTCATAATAAATTTTCGCTTTTTAAATGAATAAATAATTGTTCAAACCCGTGGGTGGGTTGTTCGTTAAATCGCCATTCCGCACAAGTCCATCATCAATCGTCTTAAATAATTAAAAGGCCTTGCCTAGAGGCTTTTTGATTCATTTTCAAACCATTAAATATTACTTACTCTTCAAAAATTGTGCGCTGAGGAAACATTACTTGGATGTTTAATATTACTTATCGGATGTTGGCAATCATCAACCAATCTTCACTCCGTAGATCACATCCTTTAACAACTCTGGCGTCACCATTTCTAGCCATTTCAAACAACGTTTCAATTCTGAATGATGGTCTTCAAGAATATCTTACACTATGGAAGGTGCCGCTAATTTAAATGATTAAATTGTGAAATAACAAAGAACAATAAAATAAAATTCACTTGAATACGCCGGACTTCGAACCCGCCACCTCCGGATTGATGGTCAAGAGCCTTATTCCTCGACCACGGAGAGAATTTGTAAGCAAATGGACTAAGAATCGATTATCCAAATTTTAACTTCTGATATGATACATGCCTTTTACATAGCCAACTATTAAAGCACTGGTAGAAATTTAACACAAGAGATGTCATTTTTCATAAGACGTGGACGGTTCGATCACCTGACATCAATTGAATGGTTTAGCATTTATATCCTCATTTAGCTGAAATTCTTACATCGTCTTTTAAGTATGTAAAATTCCGTTATTCCGTTAATTATTTCTTATTTGACGAGTAACACGGCAGCCAGTTAAATAATTTATTAATCATAAACACTCGCGCAACGTGCCAGAGCATGTATGGGTGAGAATTGTGTATCGGTGTGGGTGAGAATGAGATTGAGATGGGGTTTGTGGAAGTGTGTGTGAGCGTGTGCGTGTGGTCAGTTAATGGCCTCTCGTAACGGCCATCAGATCTGGTGTGACGCTGGACCTGGATGCTGTGGTAGTGAATAAACCATCATAAATTAGCAAGGGCGGCTCGTATTTTATAATACATATTTTTTATTTTATTTGGAAAATGGTGCAAAATATTAAAACATTAACTTCTCATGCAATTCTAAGCAAAAGACAACTGATTTTAATACCCTTAATGTTCATAAATATTTATTTTTTATATGTCAACATTAAATAATACAATTTCGGTTGTTGTCTGATGTAAGTACGTAACATTAAAAAAATCAATTGAAAACATAAATAATTCGAACAAGGAAAAGTTATCTGATTTTAATACTCTTACCTTTCATAAATATTTAATTAATAAGAAAATTTTAGGGTAAATGATTTCTTAAATGTCAACAGTAAACAATATAATTTTGGTCGTGATGTAAGTACGTAACATTAAAAAAAATCAATTAAAAACATATATTTTCAACTTCGAATTTTCTGTACACATAATGAATTTATGTGCCATTGTTACAATAATTGTTGGTCAGCATAGTTGCCTCCCCTGAGCTCGATTCCCAGACGTGGCATCTTTTTTTGTTTTAATTTTTTTTTCAAATTTTATATTTTAAAGTACTGTCCAAAGATTATTAAATTTTCCTTTTTTTAATTTTTTCACGGGTCGTCGCTGGCTTTTATAAAATAGATATTAAATGCAATTTTTTAAATTCGTTTTTTTTTTCATTTCTTCATAAGGAACTTGAATGAACCAAATATGAAGAACAGGACATGACATTATGATATGACGATTATTATATCATTATTTTTGTGTGTAATATGGAAAAAAACTGAAAAATACAATCATTCCATTTTCAGTATCGGGAGATTATAATATGTCACACAACTGCAAAGAAAGAGTTGGGGACATCCCGGTAGACTTTGACAGGCGTCGAGTAAAATTAGTATGTTTTTTTTAATTTTTCGAAAAAAACTTCTGCTGAAAGGTATTCGCTTTGTAGTGGCATTATTTATTTTATTAAAAAGACAAATAACTTAGTTTACTTCACTTTATTTAAAATGTACACAATCTACATGTTCCGTGAAAAATGTTCACATCATCAGGAGTAAATTTACACTTAGGTACTCCTTGTACATTTACTTCCGATGATGTGAACATTTTTCATGAAACATGAGGATTTTTACATTATAAATAAAATTATGTAAACTGAGTTATTTGCCTTTTTAATAAAAAAAAATGTTGTGTTATATTTTCATAAAGTAAATTTAAATTTTTATAATAAGTTTATACATAAATAATTATAGTTACTTTTTCAAACAAAGTAAACTTATTTTGTGGCACCATTTTAATTATAAATTAAGAGAATACTTAGTTTTACCACTTTTATTGTTTATAAAAACCAACATGTTTCATTAGCAACGCTCACTTCTTCAGAGAATTAAGTAAACCCTGAAGAAGTGAGCGTTGCTCACGAAACATGGTGGTTTTTATAAACAACAAAAGTGGTAAAAACTAAGTATTCTATTCATTTCGAATAAATATAGTTGTTTAGTTATCGTTTATATTTTTCATTCTACGCCCATGTCATGAATCTTCCCATTGCGACCGGCTTAAAATTTTATTTCATTATAACCAAACTGATTTACAACAAATAAAAATAAACAAAGCCACTGAGCAATATGGAAGGATGTATATATCTTTCTTTGTCACGAATTAAATCCTCCCTGTTACAGCTTCTCATTGTAATATTAATACTTACGACGTTTTTAAACATATGTGTGTGTATATTCGTTAATTTATTGTAAAACTCGTAAAAAAACTTAGTAATTTGTATTTAAATGACCGAATTTCGAGAGACCCCACATAAATTTTATAGCCGTCTTTTGATATATTATATGTATTTTTATATTCCTGTGAATGAATTTTATATTTTAATACATTAAGAATATTTTCAGTGCATCATTTTATAGTATAGGTAGATACTACTAAATAAAGAAGGTTGTGAGGTGAGAAAGATAAGGATTAAGGTGGAAAAGGACTACTGAGATCAAATGTTAATATCGAATATTTTTAAAGCCATTTTTACATGGCAACTTTTCGTTTTCATCATCGTCATCGGAATTTCAAAAATTTGTAAAGTCTTGGCAATCCAATAATATGCCAAATCCCTTAGCAAATCTTCTACTGTCTGTTTTTTTTTACATTAACTTCACGCAGAGATAGGGAGAAAACTTATTCTCTTTTGAGGAAAAGAAGGAGAGGAAGTTCTGTAAAGAAAGAAGGTATGAGGGGTAGTTAGGAGTCTGGAGGTCAGCATCCCCAGGGGTGATGGACGTATGATTTCCCCCTCTTTCTGCACAAGGCGATGTACCACCGGGTTTTAAGCTGCGCATTAAAGGTTCTCTCATATTAATCTTCCATATTATTCATGTTCCATGAAATACGTCACCATCAAACTATGTGACAAGTAGATATTAGCGCAGACCAGTAAAAAGTCATCGGATATTATAAATGCATATCGGTTAAAAAAAAGCACAGATCCTTGGAAAATCACGAAACAAAAGAAATACAGAAAAAAATAAGTTTTTTTTTTTTTTTATTTTTATTTCTGGCTTTCACCCTTCAAGGGTATTCTAGGCCATCATTTAAAATTACATAGAAAGGGAAAGGTGAATTTATATATTAATATTATTTAAATGTACAAATTTCAGAATTATATGGAAGATTGGAGTCGAGTTCAGACTTAGAAGAGATGAAATGTTGAATGGAGGGTAGGCAATTTTAGATAACGCTTGATAGAAGAGAGGATATTTATTTAGAGAGGGACAACCAAAAAATATGTAATCTAAAGAGCCCACATCTAGACCACAGAACGTACAATCTGGGGAGTCAAGGATGTGAATTTTAAAAAGGTGAGAAGGAACGGAACAATGACCGATTCTCATTCGAATAAGTGAGGAAATTTCTTTTTTGGAAAAATGGGGAAATTTTTGAAACCACGGTTTTGATGGGATAGTCCTTTGTATTGAAGCGTAGCGAGCTCCCTTGGATTGACTGGCAATGTTCCAATACTCTGTCCAAACATTGCGGGATCTATCTTTGATGATGGAAAAAATATCAGATAGGGGAATATGGTTTACGAGGGTAACAATAGGGTTGGACGCTCCTTGTTTTGCCAAAGAATCTGCAATATCGTTACCCACTATGCCAATGTGTCCAGGGATCCAAACAAGAATTACGGTTTTTCCAGAGCTTTGAATGGAGGCTATCAGCACTCTAATGAGGCATACAAAGTGATCATCAGGATGAAGAAGAGGACAGGATTTAAGTTTTTGGAGGGAACTGAGAGAGTCAGAGAGAACAAGGGAATGTTCATAATTATTTTTGATTATATATTTAAGTGCTTCAATTATTGCAATGCACTCAGCAGAGAATATTGAAAATTGGTTTGAAATTGAATAAAATATTCTATCATTAGAATTATTGTGGTAAACGTTAATACCTATACCACAGTTAGGAGAGTCAGGAGATTTGGAGCCATCAGTAAATAAAAGAGAAGAGTTGGGCCATTTAGAAGAAATAATGTCATTGAACATATTATTAACAGTACGGGCTGGGAGATTAGAATGACTTTTAAGGATTCCGATCCCTTCCAAAATTGTTGGGGATAGGGTGACGTGACTATATTTTAATTTGTATAGTGGAAGAAGATCATTTTGGATAATTTGAAGCTCTGAGAGAGAGCGAAAATTTTTACAGATGGCAGGAAGAGGTTTAGTTCGAGCTCTGATTGTAGATGAATGTGTTGAGTCTTTGAACAACGAAACTCTGGGAATAACCTGATGACATTTAGAATTTAAACATTTAAGAACAAATTTATCAGCAAACAGTTGTCGCCTTAAATAAAGTGGGGGATCAGAACATTCCACTTGAAGGGAATTGATGGGCGACGACTGCATTGCTCCAGTTATTATTCGCAATGACTTCGATTGAATTTTGTCTAATTTACTGAGTGCATTTTTGGAGGCAGTACTAAAAAGTAGGCAGGCATAGTCGAGATGACTTCGAATAAGTGCATTGTAAAGCAACTTAATGCAGGTAGGGTGAGCACCCCACCAAACGCCAGTCAATGATCTGATGATATTTAAATTTTTTTCACATTTAGTAACTATATTGTGAATATGGGAAGACCATTTAAGTTTCCTATCAAATGTTACTCCCAAAAATTTTACTGCAGAGGCGTTGGGGATTGGAGAGTTTTTAAATAAAATTTGAACAGGAGGATTTTTATGACGGTTTGAGAAGGTGACACACTGACTCTTTTTAACTGAAAGTTCCAGACCATTTAAAGTGAGCCATGTGCAAAGGGCATCCATGGGTTCATTAAGATATTTGACGGCAAGTGGGATGATTTTGGATGATAAGTAGAAAGCTAAATCATCTGCGAACTCAATAACTTTTACTTGAGGGGGAATAGAGACATGCATATCGTACGTGTATATATTATACAGTATAGGGGATAATACATCGCCTTGGGGTAAACCTTTCCAAATTGATCTACTCTGAGGAGTAACATCTGGTAGTTCAATGAAAATTTTTCTATCAAGAAATAGATTAATAATAGATTGGACAAACATGGGGGGAAGGCCAAGGCCTAAAAGTTTTTTTTTAAGGATTGGGATGGAAACATTGTCAAAGGCACCTTCTATGTCTATAAAAACTGCAAGACATACTTCATGGTTAGAAATGGATAAATTAATATCAGTGCTGATGATGGCAAGGTTATCTTGCGTAGATTTTTTTTTCCTAAATCCAAATTGAGATGGAGAGAGAAGCTGATTACTTTCGACAAAAAATTCTAACCGGTTTTTAATTAATTTTTCATAAATTTTACTGAGGGTGGATGAAAGAGCAATTGGCCTGTAGTTGGATCCAGAATTGGGTGATTTATTTGATTTTAGGATTGGGATGATTATTTGAGAACTCCAGTCATCAGGCATTATGCCAGACTGAAAGATTTTATTTAAGATGCTTAGGAAGTGATTTAGAACATTATCATTACTATTTTTGATAATGCTGTAAGGAATACCATCTCTGCCTGGAGATGAGTCTTTGACTGTTGATAAACAATTTTTTAATTCAATTAAAGTGAATGGAGAGTCTAGCCAATGATCAGACATAGGAGTGTTGTGGATGGGAGTTATTTCATCTAAGTTAGGTACAGAAGGGGGGGCAATTTTGTCCAAGAACTCATCTATCCATTTAGAATGAGACGCTCGAGGAGATGTTGAACTGAAGGAGGATCGAAATCTTCGAATCATAGACCAAACTTCCGAAATTGGAGTATTCGGAGATACTGAACTGCAGAAGTTGTACCACCCGGATCTTTTTTTTGACCTCAATACCCTTTTGGCATTGGCTTCGGCATTTTTGTATATAAGATAGTTCTCCATAGTCATATTGTGACGATACGAAAGAGATTTAGCTTTCCGAATTCTCACTACCTTAGAACATTCCTCATCCCACCAGGGAGTCGGAGGGAGTTTTTTAAGAGATTTGGTTTTAGGGGGAGGATTTGATTTATGTATTGCAGTTATGAGCATCGATTTGAAGTTATCGTAGTCATCTTTGACAGATAATACATCGGAAGAGGGTAAATTTTGTATAAACTTATCCATAAGCGAGTTAAATTCGTCCCATTTGGTGTGTTTTGTTTTAATCTTCGTCGAAATATGGGACTTGTCTGAATGGAAAGAAGTTTGATAAGTGATGGTGATCGGAAAATGATCACTGGAGCAAGGATCGGGGGACACCACCCACGAGGAGAGAGGTGCCAGATTTGTAGAGCATATGGAGAGATCCACTGCACTGGGGTTTGTGTTGGGGCGAGAGATTCTCGTAGGAGATCCGTCGTTCAAAAGGAAAAGATTGGATTCATCTACAAAATCCATAACATTTCGACCATCTCGATCAGAGAAAGCAGAACCCCAGACGGGGGAATGGGCATTAAAATCGCCCAATAAAAAGAATGGAGGGCTTAGTTGACGGACAATTTGTAACCAAGCTTGCTTATTGAAGTGAGATGATGGGGGAATATAGATAGAAACAAAGGATGTGTCCTTTATTTTAGCTGCAACCATTTGAAAGTCAGCATTGGGGGGTTTGATATTATTTATTGGGGAAAACGGAAGGGATTTTTTAATAAAAAGGGCAGCACCACCGCCCGTACCTTCCAGGCGATCATCACGGAGACAGGAGTACCCTCCTACATTAAAGTGGGTGGATGGAGTAAACCATGTCTCCGAGACAGCAGCCACAGAAACAAGGTTTGAATTTAATAGGTTAAGAAGGTTCGATTTGTTAGAAATAGCACTGCGGCTATTCCACTGAAGTATTCTGACATCTTGAAGTGCCATTTTGAACAAATGATTTTAACGTGGAAATAATAGAAGCAGCGTTGGACGGTAGATTAGTTTGAGAAGAAATTAGGTCAATTAGAAGCATAATAAGAGTTTGTATAAATGAAGAATTATCTTGCGAGAGTTGTTCAGAAAGCTTTTGATGGTTTGTTGAGGACGAATTATAGTTGTTTGCGCACCCATTTGTGGCATTTGAAAGAGGAGAACCATTGGGATTTAAGAGAAGTGAGTTGTGTTGTTGCCGATCGTGTCCAGGAGCCGGTTTAGAGACAGGGTTTTTGTACATAAATTTAGTTGATCGAGAAGATGTTGAGGAGAAGGGGAGAGGATTGGATGGAGAGTTACTGGATAAAACCTCGGCAAAAGATTTTTTGACAGGCGGGAATAGTTTAGAAGCCTGCAGAAAAGACAAGTTTTCAGAGGCCATGGAAATTTTTATATTTTTTTGGCGAGTTTGTTCAGGACAAGAAGAGTGAATGGCGGAATGAGCGCCTGAGCAGTTAAAACATTTAGGTGAAGAGAGAGAAGAACATTGGTCAGCCGTGTGGTTTTCTCCACATTTGAAGCATCTGGGAGGGGATCTGCATGCAGCTTTGGCATGACCAAAACGGCAGCAATTGTAGCATTGGGTGGTGGGGTAAGTATAAATTTCAACTGGTAAGGAGTTGAAAAATAAATAGATATGGGAGGGAAGAGATTGTCCTTCGAATGTGATCACAACAGATTGGGAGGGCTTCCAGGAAACATTGCCCTCAGAGGTGTCCTTATAATTTAGCCTCCTGGCTTTTATGGGATTGCCGATATGTTGAGGGGTTGAAAGAAAAGACAGAATTTCTGGAATGGACAGATCGGTCGAGATACCCCTGACCAGGCCCATACGAGTGACATTGAAAGTTGGGATGTACGCCTTGAATTTAGAATTAGATGTAATAAAAATGTTTTTAATAAAGTTGTTGGCGGCTGAACCTGAGAGGAATTCAACAGAGATTCGGAAGCGACCCTCGGCTTTTACACCTCCGGGCTTAATCGAAAGGTTCTTGTTGGTTGAAAGGAATTTACCAAATTCAAGAGGATGTATGGTTTTACCTTGCTCAGTTTTTTGCGCATAAACAATGTAGGGGCCACAGGAATGAGTAGAGTAAAAATTGGTTGGAGGAGGTTGATGAAGATCTGGTAGAGACTGAGAAGTTGAAGGAGAGTCATGCTTTACTGGGGAAGAGGGACTAAACTTCCTTTTTTTTTGTGGAAGTTAGAATGACAGATTCACTGTCAGAAATTACAATATTTTCACCATCTGGAGGGTCAGGGGGAGGATCTGGGGGCTTTTTAGGATGTCCAGGAGGGAAATCCTCCTCCATTGTTCACAAAATTACAAAAAAAAAATATGTATGGAATGTGACAGTAGTGAAAAAAAGTTTATAAATATCTGGAAATCAGTGACGAAAAGTGACTCCTGGAAGATCAGAGGGGAGAAGAATCCTCAAGGAACAACACACTACACTTTATTGACCAGAAAACATAAAAATATTAGTTAAAATAATAAAAAAGATTATTTTTTTAAGAGAGAAAACAAAACAACTGATGAAAAAATAAGTTCGTGGAATAAAATATTAGGTCTCAATTCGTGACGCGTCACCTCCAATTTTGAAAATGACAATTAAAATATTTGTTTGTTAAAATATTCCATTAAAGGTAGTTACTTTATCACTTATCTAAACTCTTCCCACAAAACAGATCCATTTTTGAAAATGTCACATAAATTTAACAACAAATCCGGGTACATTGAACCATAGTTACAATCACAAACATAATTAAGTTATAAAAGTACAAAATTGACATTATTTTTTTTTAATTACAAGTATGTACCTGCCTAATGCAATGGTAAAATATGTAAAGAACAGGAAAAAAAAGGAAAAAATATTCAGAAAAAAAGAAATAGAAGAAAACGAAGAAAAAGAAGAAAAAGAAGAAAAAGAAAATAAAGAAGAAAAAGAAGAAAAAGAAGAAAAGTAGAAAAATAATAAAAAGAAGAAAAACCAGAAAAAAAAGAAAAACAAGAAAAAGATGATAAAGAAGAAAAAGAAAAAAATACATAAGAAGAAAAAAGAAAAAGGAGATGAAGAAAAAGAAAAATAGGCGAAAAAGAGGAATCCGACGAAAAAGAAGTAAAATCTAAAAATGCAAGCCAAAACGAAAAAGGAGAAAAAGAAAATATAAAAAGATGAAATTAAGAAAAGATGAAAAATAATTAATATATGCACATCAATAAATCAAACTTTAAAAATTACCAGGAGAACAAGAAGATTTTTTTTCCATCTGTAACAACGAAAGTGAGACATTAATAATTTGAGTGGTGTTCCCCGTGTATAGTCTAGTCTAGTACTAGCGGCGAGGCAGTGAGGCAGTGAGGCAGACAGGGAGTGTATGGGAGGTGATGGTGATAAGAAACGGGTCCCGCATTCCCCCGTCTCCAGGTGTTGTCCGCTGTCCCGGTTCTGGGTTCTGAGTTCTGGGCCAACTCCCTTTATTTTTATAGCTGTCATACCTTAAATTAACTTCGCTCGGGGCAAGCCACAGCTCGTCGTCACATGAAGGAACAAAATCAAAATTATTAGTTGGTAATATCTGACAAAAAAAAGTTTTAGTCTGAGTTTAGAATAGCGATAGTTAAAACCTACGTGCTATTTGAATAACTTAAAAAATATGTTGTAAATTTCAAATTAGTAAAAATTATTTAATATTTTGTAGTACCATCAACATCATCATACTTAACATTTTTATAATGAATCAGCACGGAAGTTAATGTAATATTAAAAATGAATAAAACTAACCTATATTTTTAAAATTTAAATTAAAATTATTCAACTAAATAAGTTGACTGGGTTTGAAGTAATATTTTATTGAAAATATTGTATTGCTTGTACCATTCAGAATCAAAGCTTTCTTAAAAATTGCAATTAATGTATTTCGGGACCGGATGTCGAAGATGAAGAATATTACTTAACCGTTCATTATCTATAGGTACTAAACTTATTTACGGACGAACTTCATGGATATCTATTAGGTATCACAACACATAAAAAATAAACATTTATACATAACACGTTGGTTTACAGCCAGAAATCATCAAGCGATATTTTTTTACGTCACAATCTTTCTATTTTGTCTTTCTTTATCCAATAAAAAAAAAATTACATACATAAAATAACACCTTGGTTTTATCTTATTGAGTACCCTAATAGTGGCATGGTGCACGTAACACCAATAACTGTTAAAAACAAAATCACTAAAATATTTTAATCACTTATGTGTGGAAAACACCTTTTTTCCAGGTGCTCCTATCTGAAGCCAGAGAGGCAATGGCATCCTCTATTTGTGAAAATAATGCACATAAAACACTTACTAAATAATTCTAAAAATTGCTCCTAAAAATCATTAAAAAAATTCGGGTGATAAAAAATATTATCAAAATATTTGCAAAAAGTCAATAAGAGCAGTTTTTATTGTATTTTTTTCCAGTTAATTAATAAAACAACCATAATATATTTCCCAGGTGAAATTAGTTGTATTAGATGACATGTGCATTTAAAATAATCGACATTGTTATTATTTTATTATTTTATTAGGATGAAGCTTTAAGGCCGATTATTTGAGAATCTTAATTTTTTTAATTACTGGTAGCAAACAGACCATGTACACTAATTTCGTATATTATGCACAAATACTTACTTATCACTTATTCAACATATCCAGTAATAAGTGTTTTTTTGCCTTCTATCTCAAGAGTCGTCTCTTTTTTATTTATGTATAATATTTATATTGTCAAAGAAAGAACCATTCGAATTAAATTTTTGTCAATAACATTGTCGATTTTTCATTATCAAATAATATCAAATATTATTTGATAAATTCTGGTTGACGTTACTACGAGCCCACAAACAAATAATGCTCCTTGCGAGTGCATTCCCGACTTATTATTGTGCTTTTTTATAAATATCATTTGCATCTTTTGTGTTACCCTCTCGCTCTGGTCCATTACGCCTCCTTATCGCTATCCCGCTCGATGAAGAGCATCAACTCAATTTTGACGTTCCCATGATTGGCACCGCGTGATTATTTAGCACGATTTTTTTTACAAAAAGTTAAAAAGTATGTTCTTTTTATTTTCAAATTTGGTTTCTTGTTGAACCTTTGCGGGTTCACGTGATATTATCAATGGAGGCAGTAGGTGTAAGCGTATAATACGGGTACAAGCATAGGTAGGTACTACCTCTTAATTTCGGCATCCTTTATCAATCTACTTTACGATCCTTGGACAGAATCCGGAGGTCGCGGGTAATATATAAAAACCTGTAATTTTTATCATTATATTAAATAAAATAAAAATATATATTCGCTCAAAACAAACAATTCCTTGTATCATTCATTTAAAATATATAAACCTATTTTCGTGAAATATAAAAATTAAAACAAATCACGATATTCACAAATAACATCACATATTATTTTTATCTGTATGAGAATGCAATCATTATTCCTTACGTTGGTAAGATACATACTTCCTTTAGAAGAAATTCAGCATAATTACAAGAGACGGGGCCATACGAGCATTCTTCCAGAAGAATTATAGATGTGGACTTTTGTTATAGATTAAGGCTCCGTAATTTCATTACCTTCTTTCTTTATTCATCCTCCATCTTCCTTGATTTGCATAAGTATTTCATTATAAGTTCTGAACATCGGACAGGGCTGCCACTAATAAAAAACTAATTTTATCAAAGGAAGCAAATACTTTGTGGTGTGACATTATATATTAAATGAAAAAACCCACTTTGTAAAACACCACTTTATTTGAATTAATAATTATTTAACAGCCAACCAGGTTTCGCTTAGCTCAAGCTTCATCAGGGCTATTATATTAACTTAATTTTATTAAAATTAAGATTTTAGAAGATTAAGTTTAAAATAATTAGTTTTTTATATTAAATGAAAAAACACACTTTGTAAAACACCACTTTATTTGAATTAATAATTATTTAACAGCCAACCAGGTTTCGCTTAGCTCAAGCTTCATCAGGGCTATTATATTAACTTAATTTTATTAAAATTAAGATTAATAAAATTAAGTTAATATAATAGCCCCGATGAAGCTTGAGCTAAGCGAAACCTGGTTGGCTGTTAAATAATTATTAATTCAAATAAAGTCGTGTTTTACAAAGTGTGTTTTTTCATTTAATATAAAAAAAACTAATTATTTTAAACAAGTGGTTCTTTACACATAGTCCTTGCTTCATCGGCATTCATGTATTGACTCGTACGTGCCCCTGTTATTCTTACTTCTGTTGCATTAACTTATTTGAAAACATCACTCTTACAGCTGCATTGAACCTTATGAAAGCTATTTAGCACAACATTAAATGGAGATTGAAACCATTGCTGCAGAAGTAGAAAGCCATTCTGCGATTTCGCCAATTTAAAGAATTACCTATTTACCTGCTTTTAAAGATCTGTAAAGATTTTGTAGATCTGTAAGAGAGTTTGAGTTTGTAGGAAGCTACGTGTGTGAATTAATCGGTTATACGCACGCATATAAAGCTAAACGGCCTTATATTCAATTTTGGAGACGGGTATGAATACCGCCACCCCGGGAACTATTGTCTTCCGTCTGCTTGCCATCTGCCCACCAACTGTATGGAAGGCCGGATTGGGAGAGGCTAGTTGAAGGAGTCCTTTTGACCTCTCTACCAGGAGTCTCTCGAAACATCGCCTCGCCCCGCAATGAGAGGGATAGATTCATCCGTCACTCCTGGACACAGTAACCCCCAGATTTTTACTTACCCCTCGTATCTTTTTCCTTCCCAGAACTTCCTCTCCTTATTCTTCTAAAAATAACCTTTACACAGCATCCCCAAACATGCCGTAGGCCCTGAGGGGAATTATTTTTTTCAGGACCTCCTGTGTGGAGCTAATATTAAAAAAAAAATATAGTTGTAACATGAGTTTCTTCCCACTTTGTCAATCTTTCGTTTATCTCAATCTTCCCATCCTACCACTTTTTTTCCTCCAGGCAGTCAGTCCACCAATTCGTCGGTGTGCCTCTGGGATTTTTCTATTAAGTTGCCTACAAGGAATTTATTAAATTATATGGGTTTTCTTGCATTTGTTACTACGTCGCCTTTGACCGTCGAATTTCTAATCATTTTGGCTATTCCCAGTAGGTTCAATTACCTTGTTTTTGTAGCTTACTTTCATATTTTCTGGGGAATACCGTACAAGATTATTAACAACCTAATTTTATTGTTGTCATGTCTATTCTTAATTAAATTAAATTAAATTAATTTATGATGATTTTTAATTGTGATTGACATACTGATTTATAAAGGTTCGATAATTATAGATGAGTTCGACAATTTCGACAACTTATTTACGTGGTTCCAATGTTCTGGGGTACTAATATAGTGTGTGTTAATTTATTTTTTAAATTAAGTCTTCTCGATAGGCGTAGTAAATAATTGAACGCTTGATCCAAACAATATAGCGTTCTATCAATTAATCCTACAACAACATTTTTACCAATACGTTAAATAAATTAATAATGAATCAATAAATTTTATGCATTTTTGTCATCCCTGCGGTTAAGTTTTACGCTGTGGGACACCGGTCGAAGGTTCAGAGCCGGATGCCATTCCATTGTGTTCGATTGTCGGTGATATATGAAACTAAAAATAAAATAAAAACATCGAATTTTTAGCCTGGCCGAGGTGTTGTTCGGCCGCGTGTTCTGTGTTCCATGCCAGGCCTGTTCCGATGTGAAGGAAGATTGTTAACCATTCCGAAGAATCGTTTTGATTTGAATTGATTAATATTTATCTTTGATATGTAAAGAGTGGTATCTACCTACTGAGCAAGTAGAGTAGTGATGCGTATTTTAAAAAATAAAATCAAATAAATTTCACCTTCACCTTCCCTACCAGTGACATTGTAAATAACTAATTGTATAAAAATGGAAAAAAAAACTTATTTGTAAGATTTTGTAAAGGAGATTTAATAAAAAATTTCCAGTATTTAAAAATAAATATAAACTCCACTTTTTCCACTAATCTTCTCATAAATGTAATACTAGTAGTGATGGGGGTTGCAAACGTAAAATCATTCATTGTCCAGTGTTTGAAATATGATGTCCTCTGCGTGAAGTCTTTATCTTCTGTGTGTTTATCGGAAGTGACCTGCTAGCTAGGTATATTTTCTGTATCTATTTGTAAATAATGAAAAAATTAGATAGAGCCTAAGAATTCAAAATGAATTGTAAAGTACCTTTGAGGCAATTTTTCACAGAAACGGCGATCTGCAAATTATCCAATTATTATTATATTTGAAGATGATTGGGTTGCTCGCCAAACCGAGGACTTCAACTTGGAGAAACTCATAGTCACTGATAAAATGGAAGGCAGAAGAAACAGTATAAATAAAAACAGAGCGACCTGACCAAGTATCATTGGCGACTGGTATGTCAATGTCTTTAGCTCTCTACACAGCGCAGAACTAAGAGGAGCGGAGGATCCTTGTCCACTGTGGATATAGGAGTAGTGGTCACGAACCTTAGAATGAGGATCCCACTTAAGTAGAAGAAGTAATGCATGGCCTAATTTTATTGATGCTCCTCGAAAAGTACTACTATTTATAGCTTCTTTGTTCCCAGAGTAAGGCGAAGAGGCTCGTAAGTGCACAACAGTCTTTCTTGGAAAATAGCTTTGTTCACACTAATTCACTCTCACTAGTCCCAGCGAGAGATCGTACTTCATCGTTTTAGAATCTTCTGTCTTTTTCGTCATCGTTTTAGAAGGAGGCGGATGAGACTCGTGACGTCCAAACTAGCTCTCGTTGGGACTAGTTTTACACATCTTCGTACACAAGATCTATCGGTATGTATTGAGTTGGGCAAATATAATTGCAATTCTTTTACTTCTTCAATCTTTGCAAAATAACTTTGTGGCATTATTTATTATTTAATTAATAAGAGATAACTTTGTATAAACCACTTTTTTAATAAACAATATCGATATGTTTCAATAACAATGTTATCTTCTTCAGGATATGTTAATATTAACATATCCTGAAGAAGATAACATGTCGATATTGTTTATTAAAAAAGTGGTTTATACAAAGTTATCTCTTATTAATTAAATAAGCACTTCTTTTAAATTAGCAATTATATTTTGAAATATATGTATTACAATATAAGTAGGTATGCTTGCATAAATTAAATCAACGTAAAAAAAACCGTGTTGGTAACAAGATCATCGTCAATAAAAACGTATTTATCAATTTATTATGTAATTTTTTCAACTATAGATAAATTACACATTATAAATAAATTAATTTTCGTGATTAATTTTTGGGTTATTATGGCAAGTTGAATTTTGAACAAATTTCCCTTCTTATTTAGACAAAATTTCGGATAACATTACGAAAAGTTGGCTAAAGAAGAAGGAAGAGCACAAATAATACAAAAATTAATAAAGGTGATAACTTTTAGCCGCGAAAATCTCAAATCATATCAAAATAAAAAATTTCTATTAAATTTTATTTTTTTATAGATTGCACATTTTTATATAATAAATACATCTATTTGAATCTCGATTTGGTTTTCTTGAAAGAATGAAAAAACTACTTCCCGACATTAAATAGAGCTGAAACTTGGCAGATAGACCCATTGCATTCTATCAACTTTTGGTGACACACCCTCGCACACCCCCGCATTTCTCTGAAATTTGATGAAAATGAGAGTTGATCTCTGAAATGAGAGCGCAACTACAGTCGTGCCGTTCGATGTGTAGGTATGTGGCGGTAAGTCGAAACCATGTCACTGCATAGGAAAAAATAATATTAATAATAATATACTAAAATTTAAAAAAACCTTGCTTTTACGGATTGATTTTTTAAAACTTGATGAAAATCAAGAAACCACAAAGCTTTAATCATATTACGTGAAGCCTTGAATACATGGTTGTCCGTACATGGTTTCAAAGGAAAACCTCGGAAGATTGATTGATTGCACACTAAGTTTCTGGGTTGCAGCCTGCAGAGGGAATATTGCCCTGGTGATAGCCAACCTTCGATAGTAGATGGCACCAGGAGAACAAACCACAATAATTGGAACTCAGAGGCAAACCGTGTAAGATGAAGACTGACTCCCTAGAAGAATATTGGCACAAGATTGGAAGACCTGAGATCAGAGAGGAATGACTAGAGACTGGAGTCGGTGTAACACACACATGTACGTAGGTGACCAAATCCCAACGTGAAGTATGGCGCTATGTTGATGACGAAGAAGGAAATGGTGTATTACATCTACATTTAAGTGTAAATAAATAAACATTTAATTTCAACATTTCATTGCCTTAGTTCGTATTTGTCCAACAGACCATTAAAAAAATTTACAGGAGGAGAAGGTTTTCTTTTTTTATTTTAATAAAACATTATGATAGGTGTTTAAGATAAAGCTGATTCCGTATAGGTAAAGGTCTCACTAGTATAAATAATTCTTAGTTAAATGATTAACTATAATTTTTTATATTTTATTTTTAATTTTAAAGTGGTGATTGAACTAAAATTAAAATGGTCTGTTGGACAAATAAGACCTTAGGCTACGATTTGTTGATAAACGAACAAAACAGAAAATACCAACGTTGAAAGGAGAAGTTTTCTTTTCATAACAAAAGTTCGTCAGTAGCTTTTGCCACTGTGCCACTGTCCCACTGAAGTGCTTCGGAATAATAATCTTGATTTGTCGTTACAGAGCAAAAGATTGATTTTAATGCTAATGACTCGGTTGGTATATCGCTCCCTTTCTGACTAATGCACCGGATATTGCGCAGGAAAGAGATGGTCGGATGAAAACGGAAAAGGCGAGGTCTTTCTTGTATCAGTTATTTGAGTACCCACCAAAGTAAAGGCAAATAGTGTCACAACTTATTTTAAAAAAATGTTGTTCCCGAACGTTCCAGATTATTCCCGAATATTTCGAGAGCATTCCAGACCATTCCAGAACATTTCGGAATGTTATGGAATGCACTCGAATGTTCGGGACTGTTTTAGAAATTTCTAGAGGGCGAAACTTTCAGCCCTTATATCTTCAAAAGCAGACCTTCAGGTAAAAACGGGAACCTTCCTCATGGATGGGGGATAGTACATATAACTCACTTGTTTCTGAGTTTTAGCGGGACGCACACGATTGTACACTTTCTTTTATAATATGTTTTGATTATTTATTTATTCATTTATTTTTCTTTATTCTTTGTTCAGAACAACCTCTGTAAAATGCCAGATTTGAAAACAGGTATGAAGGTACCTGTTTAATTTAATAATTTATTATTAAGTAGATGGGTAAGCATATTTTGTATTTAGAATTCAGAGTTATGGCACCGGATTCCACATTCGAATGGCCCGCCATTATGTGCCACTCGCTTCACGTTCATTAAGCGCAATCTTCATCGATCAATTAATTTTAATTTTATATATTATTATCCGCTCGACCAAAGTGATTTATCAACGAGCTCTCTTGACCTCCGTTCCGATGGCCTGATGCTTATTTTTTCCTGGGGAATGATAAATATATTCTAAATTGAAATTGTTTGGGACGTTAATAATTAGTAACAATAAGAATGCCTTGAGTTGGTAATACAATTAGATATGGTCTGATATTAAAAAGATATGATACTTATACTTTAAAAAAAAGTTTGATCATTACGAGGAAATTAATTCTAATCAGCCACCAGCCAAATACAAAGAGGTTTTATGTACAAAGATTTAAGTTCATAAGCAGGTGCAATTTGGGAGGCGAGTATGTGTACCGTCGCCGCCCTTTACTGGATTACCAACACCTCTGCTATACGTCACCCCTAGTGGTTCGCTACGTTTGGTAACTTAACAGAGGTGTTCCCGGGTTCGCTAGGTACGTCTGCGTGGCGGGCCGAATCGGGAGAAGTTTTCACCTATCCAGCAGGATTCTCTCGGAACATCGCCTTGTACAGCAGCGAGAGGGATAGATTCATATGTTCGTCACCCCTGGACACACTAACACCCAGATTCCTACCTCATTATGCCCATTCCTTTCCTTATATATTTTCCTTTCCAAAACTTCTTCTCCTTCCTTTATTTCGCAACCCCAAAGATGACATAGGCCCTGAGGAGAATTATTTTCCTCATGGCCTCCTGTGGGCCAACATATGTACACGGTTGACATTTGTCGGGTCGCTTCTTCGACTCGTTCTTGAGTTCAACAGCTGTGGAACGATTTGCAGGCTTCTATGTTCCCTCCTCAAAAAAACCTTCCACACAGCATCTCAGATGACACAGGCCACGAGGGAAATTATTTTCCTTAGGGCCTCCTGTGGGTAGTAAATGTAAAAAGTGTGGAGTTTTATGGTATTTCTTTGTTAATAATATGTATTTTATATTTTTTCTCAATAAATAAAGGAACTTGCACTTATACGAGTATCTTGGCTTTCGAAGCGAAACATCGGAATTCGATAGGGGTTGTTTCAAGAAGTTACTCTAAGGTAAAAATATGTTAAGATTTAAATTAGGTATGAGGGGCTAATTTCTTGATATGAAAACTTCCTTAACACCGCTGTGATTTCTTCTCGATGAAACGAAAAAGCGACACTAAAAAGAGTAAAACACATACACCTATAGGAGAGAGAATGAAATAGAATAATCGGTCTCCTTTTGGTGCGTTGCCTCGTAGCCTCCCCACTCTTATCTACTTTAGTTTTCTAAAGGCTTCACTTCTACCGTGCGTGAATTGCACACTTGTAATTTTTTTTATTTATTTATACATCGATGCTCGGAACCATATAACCATTAAGTATTTCGAGTTGGGGGATCGAAGTTCACCTCTTTCCTTAACGCGGACATTCCTACTTACGGGCGTATTGTTTGGGGTCGCTCCCCGACGCGATCAAACGGACAAACGGAGAAACGGTACAAAGGCGAACAGAACCGCGGGTGGCTGGCATTCCGAGACAGGCACGAACCGAGGTTTGTTTAAATCCGTGATAAGATCTTGATTCGATATTCACGCCAACAGTTTTCATACATCGCCGTCGATAAAGAATATGCTAGGTTCAAAAATTCGTCTTCATTTTGACATCTGCGATTGGAAAAGAAACCTTGGGTAACCGAACTCAATGATTTTTAATTTTTTTTTAATTTGAATACCACACAACAACCGCCTGGAGCCAGTGAGATTTTGGCACCCTTAATAAACTATTTCTGAGGCTGAAGGTAAGTGGTGAAAGGAAGAAGATGGAAAAGAGGAAGGTGGGGACGTATCTGGCTATTCAGATCTAGTCACCAAATCCATTTCAAGTAACTTTTCAATTCTGAATTGTAGTCTTTCATATAAAACCGGTTTGCGCAAATCAAATAAAATTCATTTGCGTACGCCGGGATTTGGACCGCTACTCGCGAGACTTGCTCGTCGACCGCGCAGGCTGTCAATCCAAATGCAAAGGTCTAATTATTTTAATACATTTATTACTTTTACTTAACCGTATTCACGTGCAAAAGACGTCCCGACGCGACGCAAATAAAATTACAGCTATTTAATGATTAAAAGAAGTTCGTAAGTTATTTTCATAAATATATAAACATATATGTATCGATAAGACAGTATAATTTACAAAAATTGAATTTTGAAAAAAAAGCAAATAAGTGGTTACGAAAATAGAATGAGTTGGCCGCAGAACCATCATACCAAGAGGGTCAAAAAGGCATAATGAATTATATTAAAAACCTTATAAGCAAGGGGCAATTTATTGCAGAGGGATGCATTTTAAGCTTTTGGTAAAAAGCACTTTTAATTGATTTTGGCCCATCATGTCATAAATTTTTATTGATAATTAATTTAATTATTAATTTGATCACGAAGGTAGTGGGGAGGGGAAGGAGATGGGGAAAAATATTATGGGGAAATGCATGGCTATTCAGATCTGGTCGTTAAACACAAAGCCATCTTAAGCAAAGTTCCAATTCAGAATGGTAGTCCTACACCAGGCCAATACAAAGAGTGTCTTCGACTCTGGAATGTGCTGCAAACATACTACATATTATTTTTAATTCATTAAGAATTTTGAAATAATTCAATTTTATTAAAATTTATTTGCTCTAATTTCCACCCGAAACCTCTGCATTGCTAATCAAACGCATTACCTCTCGACCACGGAAACCTTTAAATATTATTAAGAAGCTATAGATTCATCTAGTGAATTTAGTGTCACTGGATCGAACACTCCAAATTCGTACAAAAAATACATCCTTAAATCGCATAGATACAGCCTAGTTTAAAACATCCTTAAAAAATACGATTAATTCCGACTAGTATGCTACCAATTCGTACGGTATTATTTACCATTTTTATACCGTGCATTTATTTTGCTATCTCTAAACAATAATTGGGGATGGCATCTCGATTAGGGTAAAGGTTAAGATCTGATTTGATTCACGAATCGTGCTTTAAAGATCATCTTGAATTAGTCAGTCGTTGATTAATTATTTGAGTGAACCTCATAAAAAGGTACACACATAATTGTATAAATATGATTAAATAAAAACAAAAGCGTATGGTTAATTGATTCCTTTTTAGAACTTTTTACAAAGTTACACAAAATTTTTTAGAAATTTATTAACTCAAAAACTACTAATTTACTTTAAGTTTTATTCTATTTTATAACCCATAAATCAAAAGCTGATAACAAGTGTATTGGGTTTAAAAACTCGCTTAAAATGAGTTAGTCACTTTTAAAACAATCCAGAAAATTATGAAGTGGTTTGCTGAAAAGGTGTTTTCATTAGTTTCACGTTTAATTTTAGAACGAATGAATGATTTAAACTTTTGATTCAAGGGAAGGTAATAGTGCTTTTGAAAGTGTACCTACATATTGTGAATTGTCAGAAGTTTCTTTCGATAAATACTAATAAGAACTGAAATTTTAAATGACCGGCAGATATAGATCGATGTTTATATCAATCAATATTTTAAAGTCGTGAGATTTAATTATTCTGAACTCCCTAACATAATTATTAGGAGTGAAATTTTTGCGTGATAGAACATAAGTTTTTTTTATTGTTTATTAAATAATTAACCGGTTTAAAACTAAGAATTTATTTCAACGCAAATCGGGTCTAGTAAACACAATGAATAACGAACCATGTTTCGAGATTGATAGTTAAGGCGATCCACTAGTACAGGAAAAAATCGAATCGGAATTCACGCCCTTTTATGGGAGGAGCTTAAAAATATTTGAGAAAAAGCTTTTGGAAAGGTTGGAAGAGATATTTGAGATTAATTTTTACATATTGATTTCGTAAAGGCCCATTAAAAACATTAATTCCTTTTTAATGCATTGTTTATTTTAATATAATGGAATTTTTAAATGGATTTCCCGAAAACAAGCGGCGCGGAGCGTAACACGTTGTTTCTCCGCTCCGTCCGGAGGAGTAGTGACCGAAAATAGGGGCCGCCAGTGTTCCCGGACTCAAAATTTTAAAATCGGGAGATTTTTCGCCTAAAAATCGGGAGAAAACGGGAGAATTTTGAAGAAATCGGGAGATTACTAGAATTATTATAATAAAATTCTTCCCTTGTCAATATTCCGAATCCCTTTTATTATTCCGAAGCAGAACCTTAACAACAAATAAAAAAAAAAACCCATAAGCAGCGCCATTAATACGATTATTGTAGACGTTGCCCGTGGAATAACGCAATTTTCCCTAACGTTCAACGGGGACTTACTTTACGTTTGGAAACTCAGCACAGATTTTTGTGAAACTTTGTCCTTGGGGTCCATTCAAGTATTAGGTACGTAACGCAATTTAGGGGGGGGGGTCTTGTTTAACGTTACTGTGCGTTATCGGTGCGGGAGGAGGATTCGAAAGACGCGTTACGTAACATGTTTTTTTATTTAAATAAAAACTATGAAATGGCCAAGTTGGCAAGCCTTTTCGTTTATGTTTTACAGGGAATCCGTAAATGAAGATTTGCAGTCAGGGCATGAAAAAGGTTTCTCTCCACTGTGATTCATCGAGTGCTTTCTCAGACGTCCCATTTGAGAACATGAACAGTTGCAGTCGGGACACGAAAAAGGTTTTTGTCCACTATGGGTTAATATGTGATATTTTAGATATTCCTTGCGATAACGTGAATAGTGTCAATCGGGACATGAAAAAGATTTTTCTCCACTATGGAAAAACTTGCGATTTTTTAGATTTATCTTCGTAGTACATGCTTAGTTTCACTCAGAACATGAAAATGGCTTTTCTCCACTATGAATCGCGCTGTGGATTTTAGTAACTGCAAAAAAACTTCATTTCGTGATCTTTAATAACTGCATTCGGGACAAGAAAATGGTTTTTGTCCGCTGTGGATAAACATTTTTGGTGCCTCTTTGTAAAACATTAATATAATAATAATACATAAATAGTCGCAGTAAAAACATGTAAAAGGTTTAATGTCATTGTGAGTCGGCAAATGAATTCTAAGAAGTTCTTTGGTACAACATGAATAATTGCAGTCGGGACATGAAAAAGGTTTTTGTCCACTGTGGGTAAACATGTGAATTTTTAGATACCGTTTTGTAGCGCATGAATAGTCGCAGTCGGGACATGAAAAGCTTTGTCTCCATTGTGGGTAAACATGTGATTTTTAGATTTCTCTACGTAGTACAAGAATAGTTGCAGCCGGAACATGAAAAAGGTTTTTCTCTACATGAGTCGGCAAGTGACTTCTTAGATATTCCTTTTGAGAACACTTATAGTTGCAGTCAGGACAAGAAAAAGGTTTTTCTCTTCCGTGAATTATTCTGTGGATTTTTAAATCTTCATTTTGAGAACTTGTATAACTACATTTGGGACAAGAAAATGGTTTTTGTCCACTGTGGGTAAATATGTAATTTTTTGGTGCCTCTTTGTAGAACATGAATAATTGCAGTTGAAACATGTAAACGGTTTTATGTCACTGTGAGTCAGCAAATGATTTTTAAGAATTTCCTTTGTACAACATGAATAATTGCAGTCGGGACATGAAAAATCGGGAGATTTTGATGCCATTCCGGTAGATCGGGAGATGAAGTGAAAAATAGGGAGATCTCCCGAAAAATCGGGAGCTTCAGTAACACTGGGGGCCACTGCCTGTCGTTCTTCGGTGGACAACATTCGTCAACTGCCGTATTGCCGCCGTGATGTCAAAAATACAAACGCGAAAATGCATATTATGTTTTATTTTGTCAAGTTTGGGGGTAAATATCAAATTTTTTTGCGATAATTATATAAGAAACTGAATTTGCCACATTATGCAATAAAATCATATCCGAAAAAGTGTTTATAAGTAGGAGAGTTTGCACTTGAAAATGTTTTTTATAGACCTAATACTTTATTTTTTTCTAAGCTTATTAAAAAACTTATTAAAAAAATGACTGACATTTTTAAGGGTCAAGGTATGTTCTACACGCAGTATTTAATTGAAGCATCTATAATACTTCTAAGCGGTCAAATTTTCAAAACAAAAACATGCGATTTTGTATGATTTTGCATTATTTAGTATGGCTTCATCTTAAACGATTTAGCAGTTTATTTATTTATTTATTTATTTATTTATTTATTTACATATATACGGCACAACACGTGCCTTCTTTCTTTCTTAAATTGATGTGAATTAGGGCTGTAACCAAATCGCTAGATTACCACAAAATAATAAACATACTTCTTCTTGTATAGGTAACTAACAATTTATAAAATATTCAATTTATAAAATACGGGGTATTGGCTCACACTCTGCTCCATCTATTAAACCGACTCAAGAATTTGTCATGGATGTCACCAACATCTTATTTCACCAACTTGCACGACATAATCTTATAGTTAAGTTATGTGCCACTGCTGTGTCCGACCAATCACTCAATATGCCATTCTCCCAATAACTCAATATTTATTTAAAATACAAACCACCTGAAGATCCCTTTTAGTCGTAACAATATTTAAATTCATATCTCTAATAATTATTTTATTTTAGTTTCTAAAATTTAACTTTTTTTAATTCATCTATAAAATGCTTCCTTATAATGCGTAGCCTTAAAATCTTTCAGTGGGTTCATTTTTTTTAATCTATTTTGAAGTTTTTTTTTTAATGTACATAATAAATTTTCATGGGGAACAAATTTTGCAGAATGAAATTTTATACGATGTTAAATAATTTCCTAATATAAGCTGGTACTTATGTTGAGGAAAGGAGTGCTCGTTAAAATAAATATTAAAAGAAAATATAAAAAAAACAGTTAAAACTAAGAAAAGATAATAATTCAGAAAAACAAGTAATAATAATTTCTTTTTTTTTATTACAAAATATCTTAATTTTAGTTTAGCTCAGCGCAGAAGGCCCTAAAGAAAATAGTTCCCCTCAATGCCTGCGTCATCTTTGGGGGTGCTGTATGAAGGGCATTTTTAGAAAAGGAAGGAGACAAAGTTCTGGAAAAGAGGTATGTGGGCTGGTTAGGAATCTGGGAGTCAGTGTGTCCACGAGAGGCAGACAAATGAATCCTTCCCTCCCACCGCGGTGCAAGGTGATGTCCCAAGAGAGCCTTGTTGGAGAGATCAAAATGTCACCCTCAACCGTCTCTCTCACGATCCGGGAGTTGGTGGGAAGACGCGTCCACCGCCAAGAGCCGGGCACGTCTCAAATAATGAACCCAGGTACCCCCGCTAAGGAGCAAACGTAGCAAACCACTTGGGTTGGCCTATGACAGAGGTTGTGACCTACGTTGGTAATCCAATAAATGGTTCCCGTGGCAGCGGTACCCACACCCGTCTCCCAAGTTGGAATCTACGTAAACAATAAAAGTAGTATTTTTTATATGTAGTTCCTTATTTCACCATCATTTTCCAGATTTATTGTTATCTTAACGTATCTATGTATAAATATTTATGCAGAGTTAGTTCGTTAGATAGTATGTAAATGTTTTTTATCAAAGCACAAAAAAGCACGTTGTAGGTAGACGTATTGCTTCAAATTGAATTTATTCGCGAAACGTGCAGAAGGGATTTTTCATACCGGTGGAGCTATGAACCAAGGAGATGTCTTTAATAATACCCTAAAAAATATCCAATTCTAAAAAATCATATTTATTTTATATTCCTACGCGATGTTTTCAATTTCAGTGCCGATAAATCAGCATTTAAAAAATATTATCCCATTACTAATAAACGTGTTTTAAATTTTGCACAACTTATGAATAACCATTTACCCCACATTAATTATTGTTTTTTGGTTGGGCAAAATTTAAAACACGTCCATGAATTTATGAATACATCATAATAATAATGGTTCCTTGATAGTTGATTCGCCGACAATTGGCCCCCGGCGTACGTATAATATGCAGTCGGTTTAGGAAAAATGCGATATATCTATTTACACAAAATATTACTAAGTTACCCAGAAGGCATGTGCAGAGAGGATGTAAAATAAAAATAAACGCCGAATAACAAAAGTATAAAACATATTTTCAATCAGATACATCAAATAAAAATTTGCTTCTTTATATATCAGTGCACAAGTACAAAAAAATTGACCCTGGATTTAAATTCATTTGATATTCATACCAACTTATTATAAAGAGTATTTTTGAAGTCGATTTTACTGTGAAGTTGGTAAATAATGGTAAACAATTATAATTTTATAGTAAACATCATTTCGGGGGGGGGCAACTTTCGGCGGATCAGCTGTCAGTGGATCAACTGTCGGCCGATGATCAACTGATATGGTCACCAATAATCTTAACCCCCTTTAGCAGTATTTTGATGCTGAATGGTCAAACTGAGGTAACACTGAGAGAATTGTCTATTTTTAAATGAGGTACTTATAAATTGCTACTTTAAATAATTTTATTTGTTAACGCAGGGATTTAAGTCGGGAAGCTTTGGGAACAAAACAAAGAAGCTAATCGTTTATATAACGATGACAATCAACTTAGTGACACCATTTCCATCTTTCTTTAGAACCTTTGCATTAGAGGATCTATTATTTTTCCAGCATCCCTTTACCTATGTGTACAGCACATCCAAGTGCATCTCAGCAAAGCCACGGCACGCATTCATTCAATTTCCCCGGCCGCGTCAAACCAGACTCTCTGATAATATATCGGAAGTCGCCGCATCCGCCAGAGGAAATTGACATCTCGTCTGGTTCACTGTATATTTATTTGGTTCACCCTGTTCCCTCTACCCTGTACCATTCTGTACACTATGCAGATGGTGAAGTTATGGAAAACATGGAAAAATGTGCTCATAAAATACAGCCAGCAAACCATGAATAAATTTTAAAAATAAATAAATGACGAAATTAAATAAAACTGAAATATTGCAGTGCTACGGAAATGGTCACGGAGGGATGAGCACTTGAGCACCCTCTTATAGGCCACCGCATGGGAAGCTTACGGCGTAGACTACGCCATTCCAAGGATATCATCATCGCTGCTATGGCTGCCTGAATTGAACCTACTTTGATGGTTTTACAGGAGGCGACTATTTAGATGACTCAAATTTAAAAAAAAAACAACTGAACGACTCTTTGCATACTCTCACTACCGCCTTGGTGAAAGACCAGCATTCAGAACAGAAACAGATGAAATGACATGTATTATCTACTACCCTGTTATATGTATTATCTTTTAGTTGTCGTAAGATTTCAGTTTGAGTTAATTATTTATTAATCTCTAGATACACAATGTAATAGTATAATGAGGAAATTTATAATTGGTTTCTCAGTTAGGTAAATTATACATGTATAAATTAATCAAATTGTAAACTGTTGATTTTCCTAAAATAAAATAAATAAATAAATAACATACCCCAATTGGTGATGCCATCAGTGGGGTTGAGAGCAGTATTCACTTATAAAAAGAAGAGTAGGAAATAAATTTATTACAATGTTTTTTTAAATGTTTTATTCGGAAGTAAGACGAAATGGTTTTCCAAGAATTAACAAATCTATCTTTCTTCACATTTCCCCCTAATAATATAACATAAAATTACGATAAAATTGTTGGAAAAATCGCTAATCAAAATTATCCATCTGTACTACTACACGATTTTATTGAAGTAGGCAACAAATTCAAAATTTAATAAAAAGTATTATAATAATATAAAAACTTCTAACCCTCAATGATGTTATATATGTATTATGTTGGTACTGTTGAAAACGCCAGCTGTCGTAAGTATACAGTTGGTAGATGTGTCACGTTACTTAATGCATAATCTTGAATGTGTAAACAGTGTCAATAAACGTCCTATAAGTAATTCGTCCTTCCGTTAATATCAATAAACCGCATATATATAAAATTCAAATGTATTTCATAATAAATTTGTAAGTACGAAAATTGATTTTCATTTGAAAGGCAATCAACCCTAAAACCAGGCAATTTACTGCCGCCCTTCAATGAGGCTGTGATTACCGTGAATGGACTTTCATTATTCAGGTGAAAAGGGATCGGAAGTAACAAGTTCCATTTTGCAAGGATTAGGCTGTCATTTCACTCGGAAAGCGGAACTGAACTTCTGCATCCATGAAACATGGGGCGAATGAAATAATGTATTCAAAAATATTATGATTATTCCAGAAAAATGTTTGTTTTTTATGCACCTGATAAGAGCGCCACTGTCTGTTCAGTAATAAGACAGGGGAACTATGTCACCACCCGGTTGGGCAGCATCGGGTTAATGTAGGGGCTGTAGGAAGGGATTTATTAATGCAGGTCTTGTAGAGACCCGGATTACATGAAGAAGGAAAAAGAGATGCTACCACCTCATTCTACATACGAGCCGACTTACACAAAAAAGGAATCGTTTTCATAAATTCAACATCAACTACTGTGAACGTGTGTTCACGCATGTTCAATGTTCACCTGTGCACCGAAGATCAATGCTGCTAGCACTTTAGAGCAGGCTCCATTGAAATATCAAATTAAAGATGGCAATCGATCTGTTAACAACGGATTTGTCAATCAGGCGGTACGCCCTCGAAGAGAGGATTCTGTGCAAAGGATCGTTTGCACAGAATCAAGTAGATTTATCAAGTATTGTGAGGATCCAGTACAGTGGTGGCTACCACATTCAATTGTTGGGCGTACTTGAGAATTGTATAGGGTTAGAAGCTGATCACTATTGAAGGATCTGCTAGCCCTCTATAAGACGCACAGTTTTTTGGAAACCAGATTTACTCGGGCTTCCGTGGAGCCCCTAAACTTCAGCTGGTCTGATATACTTAAAGTGCTTTCATCAAAAAACACCTATCAGTCATTGATCTCGGATCTCTGTAAAACAAATACTCGTTTGACAAGGACAGAGATGTTAAAGTTCTCCATACTTATAATAAAGGTCATAAACTAGATAGGCTAGGATCATTAGAAATTACCCACCTAATTTAAAAAAATAGCCCCTAACTTTGTAATAAAAAAAAATTAGAATCATTTGCTAAATCTCCGCTTCTGTATCCATTGTAATTTTGAAATTAAAATATGTATTTTGTTTGTATAATGACCATTTGAATATTATCCCTAATGCAGTGAAAACATGTATCCCTTCAAAAATCAATAAAAAAATCCCATATCATCGTAAATGACAACAATAAAATTAGATCATTAATAATTCACATTCCTTGTAAGATTTTTCCCCAAACAATATTTAAGTGAGTTACGAACCCGAGGTTAGCTTAGGTTAGCTTACTGGAATAACCAACATAATTAAAAATTCAACAGTCTAAGACGGCTTAGTAATAATATGGTAATTAATATAATTGAATAAAATCCTTGAAGACCATCCCTCACCCCCTCCCCCATATGTTGTGTATATAAACCGTAGGCTAAGAATAATTTGTACCATAAGTTCTAGTTCACTATATTATATTATATACATATTTACCTATATAATATAAGATATTAATTTATTTTATTTTATGGGAAAATATTGATAAGTAGTACATGCGATATTTTATATATTTAATGTGATACACCTAATGATAAAAAATAAAAATAAAAATATCTCCAAAAAAAATCATTACAGAAACTGCATTGACTTTAACACTGATTTGTTCTGAGATAAATATAATCGTGCAAAATAAATGAGAAAATGCAAAACAATGGCTAATCGAACAATCTTTAATTATTTTATTCAAATTAGTTCATTAATAACAGTTATTTTGTCATCTGTGAACAGAGTCAGAGGTGGAGTGGAGTCGGAGGTATAAATTCCGCACGAAGGAACACAGATACCAATTATGCTAATCCTCCATGTTAATTTCCCTTGAAGGGTTGGCTGGAACAGCCCCAGGAAGGAAATGTCCCACCAGCCACCCCTAACTAAACTAAGGGAGGAAAATCAAGAACAGAAATGTGAATAATTATTATTGTTGTGAATGTTTCAAATTTCAGCACCCACTGTAATGCTATTCTTAGTGAACTCAAACAATTAATTAAAAAATATATATTTTTAAAAAATAAAATTGATATCATGCGTGTTTCAAAACGTTTTAAATATAGTAGTTTTTTTGAAAAATTGAACTACAGGAAATCAAAAATATTGCAATTTTCAAAGGCTACATAGATCATATTGGAAATAAGTTAAACTAGATTTATTTTTATTTTTTATTTTATTTTTTTTATTTTTTAGAAATTTAATTAAAATTAAATTTGATATCGAGTTGTGTAAGTATTATAGTATGTATTTTAGTTTTTTTAGTTAGGTCATTTTCGACTTGTTAGGTCATTTTCAAACTGTACAAGTCGAAACAGCTGTAACTAAAATACATACTAAAATACTTGCAGAACTCGATAATAACATTTTTAAATTTAATTTTTATTCAATTTCTAAAATTTAAAATTGAATGCAATGAAATGAGAGTTTCGATAGTTTTAGCTGATTCATACAAAACAGGTTTTTGGTTTATTTTACATTAGCTCCACACAGATGACCCTAAAGAAAATAATTCCCCCTCAGGGCCTGTGTCATCTTTGGGGATGCTTTGTGTAGTTTATTTTTAGGAAAGGAAGGATAGGAAGTTCTTGGGAAGGAAAACGGTATGAGTGGTGGGTAGGAATCTAGGAGTCAGTGTGGCTAGTAGTGACGGATGTATAAATCCATCCCTCCAATTGCGGTGCCAGGGGATGGGTTGAGAAAGTCCGACTGGAGAAGTCAAAAGGCTTCCCTCAACTAGTCTCTCTTGATCCTGCCCGATAACTCAGTAGGTGAGCAGAGGCATCTGCCGCTAAGACCTGTGCAAATCTCACCCCATAAAACCGGGCATCCCTGCTAAGTTACCAAGCATAGTGAAACACTTAGGTTGACCTATGGCAGAGTTGTAGGTTATCCAAAAAATAGTAACCGGGTCGGCGGTACCCATACCCGCCTCCCAAGTTTGAGTAAGGATTACTTAAAATCATTTAAATTAGTTTCATCTGAAATGGCTATAAAACATTGGTTCGATAAGGTGTCACTATAAATATGTTTCCGTACAAGGGTGACCTTGGTTTTATACAGGTAGACCTATTTTATTCTGTTTAGCCGTTACACCTGTTTTTCAAATGTACAAAGAAATTATCATTGAAATAAAACACTTTGTTTGTAACTACGATTTTCATGATTAAATTTGATCAATACCGACCGATTTCACTTAACACAACCATCTTCAAGGTATAAAATTAAACTGATTAAAAGCATACATTTTCTGAGTTTATATAGGTATACATATAGAAAGGACAAAACATAATATACAGGAACATTGAGAGCGTTAATTACATAACATCTTACATAGTGATAGAGAGAAAGAGACGGATGCTGACTAATTAATTACCATATTATATGTACACGGACAAAACGTCATCTGAACAGGTGATTAAGGGATAAAGTGATACCTTACTTTCCATTTCAACGAATTATTCCAGGAAAGTTACTATTAAGAACATGAAAATCAGTGCCTTCCTTCGTAAATTGTAAAAATGGAGAGAATGTTCTCAAAATATCAAGTTTCTAAAATTTTCTGTTCGCTTTACAGGTTGCAGTCTCTCTGTCTAAAAAATTATGGTTCCGTTAGAGCATGAAGTATTTTTCGGACGTGTTTATGTAATTTAACACTTTTCGTAATACCCTACGTGTTTAAGCGGGAAATGAGGAAATGTAAATATGTCAGAATGTTAAATATTTATGTGTTGTAGCTACGTTAATATTATTAACCCCTTTGTGAAAGTCGTAATAACTCTAATTATCCGCTTTACTAGTATTTTTTTATATCATGAAAATGGGATTATTAATTGCTTTAAAAATTATGTTTTGCAGACAATAAATACGTTATGAGTTTTTTTTACTTATGAGGGAATAACCAGATACAAACGGAAATATGTCATTTTCAAATAAAATTTTAGCCGTATTGACTCTTATCCACAAAAAAGTATAAATTGATTTCGAAAGATTGTTATTTTATCTGGTAAGGTTAAGTTTTAAATTACGAAAGAATATGTTTATTTTTAGCATAATAAGGTTATACCGTAGGTCGTCGGCAAATTTGTAAAATTTTGAAACAAAATTTTGTATTATAAAACACACATTCCAAATCACACAGTAAAACAAATCAATAAATTATCTGGGAAAGCTATGTTTCAGAATTTTAATTTTAGTTGAAATAAAATCATAAAAAAGGTCCGCGCACGTGTTGGAACCGCCCTGTACAATCGTAAGAACATCTTTAGACGAAGTACGAATTACCCAGCAGTACCCAGCCAGCGGCTGAAAATCCACATTTCGTCGAAAGATGTTCTTACGATCATACAGGGCGGTTCCTATGAGAAAGATTAATTATTCTCGGTACCAGCTTTTAAAAATTATAACTCAATATCGATTTTATGTCATTAAAAATTTGCTTTAATATATACCTAGATTCAAAAATGCTGAAAGGCGTGATGATAGAACTATTAAAATTATGTACTTTTTGTAATTATTTTTTGAGCGTAAGTATTTATAATTCTTCAATAATATCTAAGCAAAATAAGAATGTAAAATCAAAATGAAAAATATATTAGTTTGTAAGACAGTAAATAAATAGACAAACTAAAGTATTTTCCTCACAAAACACGTGCGCGGACCTTTTTTATGATTTTATTTAAACTAAATTAAAAATCTGTAACATACGTTTACGAGATAATGAATTGATTTATTTTACTGCATGATTATATGATTTGAAATGGGTGTTGTATAATACAAAATCTTATTTGAAAATTTAACAAATCTGCCAACGACCTATGGTATAACCTTATTATACTAAAAATAAACATTTTTTCTCAAAATTTAAAATATATGTTTACTAGATAAAATAACAATCTTTCGAAATCAATTTATAATTTTTTTGTGGAAAAGAGTCTATACGTCTAAAATCTGATTTAAAAATGACACATTTCTGGTTTTCTCTGGTTACACCCTCTTAATGGCCCCTAAGTTTGAATAAAACTGTTATCCATATAAACTATTTTTGGAGTTATCTATGAAATCTGGTTCTGAAAATTGTGAAATTATGGTTATTCCTTCGTGATCGAAGAGATGCAAATCAATAGCCTCCAATACGTAGACCCTTTAAGGGGAAACATTAATAAATTTATTATCTACACATTCGTTCATAGATGGCGGAAATTAAATTATTTTTCAAAAAACTCTTTCCGCAAACTAGGCTTTAAAAATATTGAGGAATTGGGCCCGTAAAATTTGGTGCCCATACATTCGAAACATGAATGTGACTGATTAGTTTTGTTCGCATAAAAACCTTATTAGAATACAAAATTTCATCGGTGATCCAATCTAATATGGTTTTTGCATCTTCCTTGAAAGAATTGAATTGTACATGGGCAAAACTCATATTCATATTGAAATAATTTTCTGAAATATAAAAATGTAATTTTCTCCACAAAATTAGGTCACTAAATGCACATTTTGTTTTTGGTGCAAACTTGTGGTGCGAGGTGCGATGCATTACGTAAGTAATAATTACATAGCTTCTAATATTCCGTATTCTGACTGACCTATGAATAATATTGTGGTATATGTAAAAGTTTCAGAGTTTGTCACATAGAGGGCAGTGCTAAGAACTGTCCCGAACGTCAGCTAGATGTCAGGTAGTTTAGTTCGGGTCATCGTGGTTTATCGTGGTCACCCTTTGTACACGCGAAGTATCAAATAAACTCAGATTAATACCTAGAACTTTATTCTTCCCAAATAAGTAATCTCCTTCCAAGGCGAATTGGAGAACTGTTGTCTAAACACTATAAATATGTATCTTTACTCTTTGTAAACCACACAACATTAAAAAAAGTACAAGATATGGATGGAAGACAATAAGGAAGTTAATAAGACCATATTTCACGTGGCATTGTATTCTCCGTATAAGGCAAGTATAAGATTTTTAAAATAAGATTGAAATATTACCCCTTCCATATTAAAATTCATCGCTAAATTTTAATTTAACCCCACTTTTAATTACTTCTACCGGGCGTTCAAACGCAAAAAGGGAAGAGCGGGTACGCTACCATTCGGGGCAATCACAACATTCACGATAATAATTCATACATCAATAACTTTAATGTCTTATATTATCATTACATCGGAGCGGGCTATTAATATGGCGCGGGCAGAGAGGAAATGAGGAGGAAATTAACAGAACATTGTGCATTATATTCCGAGGCAAGGGGAGTTAGGGGCCATGAAGTATGAATGTTAGCGAGAATTATTATTGCTCGTTAATAAAGCGATTTATAGGTTTTTGGGACAGCTTTTTTACATTGGACGCCTTCCATGATATTCGAACAATGAGGTTATAAAAAATAATTGTTTATAAAAATTATGTGCAAACCGGTGCACAAATAGATTGCGAAAAATCCCCCGTGAAGTAATTAAAAATATTTCCGTTGTAAACGTTTTCATTGAACTTTAAAAGTAATAAGTCTTTGATCGATATATTACTATTTAGGTATCGAGTGCTGCTCAAAAAAAATAAACGAATATTTTAACAATCTCCAGGATTACTAGTTGATCTGTAAACAGTAAAGTTCGAGTCCAAAAAACTATTTTTCTCTTGCTTAATAAATAAAAACCATTTTTTCCTCTGAAATCATAATATTTGTAAGTAGGCACTTAAATACCGACCTAGTCAATTAATAAACACGACATAACGACTTGCTGATCGATCACACTTGACACAAGAATGTGTTGAAACTAAATTATCGCCGTGCTCAAACCCAATTTGGCAGGCGTGTATGGGTACCGCCGGCCCGGAAACCATTTATTGTATAACCAAAATATCTGCCATAGGTCACTCTATGTGGTTGGCTAGAAAAGGTGCCCGGGTTCATGCGGTGAGGTTGGTCCGGGTCTTGTTGCGGATGCGTCTGCTACCAATTTCGTGACAGGGCATATCGGAAGAGACTGTTTGAGGGAGACCTTTTGACTTCTTCAGCAGGGCTATCTAGGAATGTCACCTTGCACCGCAGTGGGAGGGACGGAATCATTCATCCGTCACTTCTGGACACATTGACCCCCCAGATTTCTACCCACCACTCATACCTATTTACTTTCTAGAAAATCCTCTCATTCATTTACTAAAAATACCCTCCACACAGCTTCCCCAAAGATAATTATTGTACTTAACGTGGTGACACAGCCGCTTCGTACAAGCTCTGCTCGGCAACTGAGCTAACTGAGATAGATCGCGCTATGTTGGAAAATAAATTTTTTAAAAAGCAATAATTGTTTCTCGCTTACGTCGCAAAGACGTAGATTATATTTCGAGGGTCAAAGCTGACTTTTTGAAAAAAAATATAAATTACCATTTTCTAATATTTTCAATTTCGAAATAATATAATTTCAATTCTTTTTTTTCTGATGTACTTCTTTCTTTATAGGTCGAATTAACTTTATCAAAATAGTGCAATATACTTCGCCATGTGTGCGTCTGTGTGTGTGGTCTCTTAGCAATTACCAAGTAAACAATTATCTTTAAGATCGTTGAACTCTTAATTTCGATCAGTCTCGAAGCAACAATTATAATCGAACTCTCGTGAACGCTTACAGAGAAAATCACTGGTTGTGTAATATGCGATCGTCCTTGGTCACTGCCATCGAAAAACAATAATTATTGACCTGTAATAATTGTAATAATTGGTATCGGCTGGAGAGGTCACGACCCGCGCTTGTTAAGACCAATTATACATGTACATTAATTATATCGGCCAGCATCTTCTACTTCGCCTACCTGGCCAGAGTAAATTGTAGTTCGTGATAAGGATACTCGAGAGCCATAAATTAATTTAAGGAATACTTTGCGAAACTTAAGACCGTACCTACCCGTTAATAACTAATAACGATAATAATTGCCGATGAATGTAATTGATTTAGTCTATTGTGGTTTCTTTTATAAACTGTTACATTGTCTTGTAACCACCGGTGAACCTGGTTTTAAAATTGGTTTAAATGTTTGTGCTTAGGATAAAGTTACCGATTTGAACGATAGTCTAACATAGATAACTGATAACCAGTTTTTTAAAATTATTTATTTAGATAACAAGGCTATTTGAATAAAGTAATCAAAGATCTCATGTCACATCGATGTTTAAGGAAGGAGGTACATATGTAAGTATCGAGAAACTTGTCACTTCAAGATTTGTGGATTTGGTTATATTATTTTACTTGCCCCTGTGGCATTTCCATTGGCTACATGAAATTATTTTTTTTAAAGAAGAGTTAGTAATAAACAAACATCATAATAGTTTATAATAAATTGGATACAATTAGAAGAATAAAAAAAATTCAACGAACCGAAATTAGCGGGAAAAATAATTTTCAACGAAATCATTGTTTCGGGCAAAAAATTGAATGTATTATTTTTTTTAAATTCGCTACAATTTGTAAGAAATTAATTTTCGCCTAGTGTGTCTCTTAAATTGACAAGACTTTCTAGGATTCCAAGGTATATAATAAGCATAAGTTTGATTGTTTATTTTATTGAGTGTTGCTCTTCTGTGATGTCGCTATGGAAAATGAGGTTAATGTTTCAAGTTCCTTCAACTTATATTAAACTTAAAGATAGTCTTATGCACCTGATATGATTTTCAAAGGGAAATAACGTTTAAATTTTAAATTAGACCGCAAAAACTAAGGTTACTTTGCTGCATCCGCATTCACCCGTACTTTTATTTTATTTGTACAATAATCGGCTCTATAAAATAGGCTCTTCTAGATTTGCATGCTTCTTCCACCTGAATAAAATATTCCAACTATCTCTCATTTCTAAGTTTATTTTCTTACGCTTATCAGCCGTGATTTTTTTGGGATCTCACATTTCTAATTAACTTGGTATGTTTCATCTTTTCTATGCCAGCTCCAAACGTCACTGCCGTAATTTCATTGTCAGTATCAGAACTCCATCACGAACTACTAGACTCGTTTTCCAATTGATCATAATAATAAAAATGTATCTTACTTTACGCTGATGTGTTAATTTTATTGACAGTTACTTTTATTGAGTTTAAATAACCGGAAAGAAGAATAACTGAAACAGAATAGTGTTATTAAGTCAGCAAAATTAATCGCTTTGAGGGCTCATTTGCAAAGATATCGAGACTTCTCTCGTACCGGTGACCTATAATTTCAGGCAATCACCCTCAGAATGCTGCGAATAACTATAAAATGATAAGCGAGTAAGTATAATATTGCCTTAATAAAAGCAAAGCCTTAATTCCACCTGGTATTTATGTTTTAAATACAGATGGCGTGATGCGAACGTTTCCCAGAATAAGGAAAGCTGTAATTAAACATACTTGTAAACTGTAAACGAACTTTAAAGCCAGGTTCTGATACGTTCGCAATTATACAAATTAAATAATAATTACTGGCAATCAACACTGACTTGTTCGTGTTTGGGAATTTTCAAAAAGGGAAATTAAAAGAGTTGGAAATTAGTTGTGGAAATAATTAAACTGCACGTCAATCGACCTGACCGGAGATTATCGATTAATTAGCCTTCGAGGTCTAGCCCCGACCCTGATAATTACTGTTCCCGTGAACTTTGATTACTGTAGAAACGCTGTTCGATAAATTATTCGGCATTGCAATCATTTACAGTAACTATCTAACGAAGCACAAGTTCTTCACCTCTGACATAAATAATTAAAAAGTAGAGATCAATTGATTACCCAGATATACATGATGATGAATCTTTGATTTAAAGAAATTAATTATTGAGTTGACCGAATTCCATGGCGTTCCAATTATCTTACCGTTAAGTAATTATTTTGTATTATTTAAAAATATGTCAATTGTTGCTATAATATTCAAGGTGCAAAGCAAATGTATTTGAGCCATTAAGACAATTGTATTAATCTTTCACCGAAAGTGTTATTGCGAGAAAATAAGTGCATTATCTACCTAACAGACATTTACAAAAAATGTTAAATATTATGAATGATCTGTTCAATGTTATTTCATAATAAAAATCACAAAAATAATCACAAAAACAGGAGATATGATTTTTTGAAAAAATAAAAAAAATCCTTTTTACTTCTTCAATCTTTATTAATTAAATAAAATCCTTTTTGTTCGCTCTACGCGATCTACTTGATCGATATTATGTTTGCGTGTGCGTTTTTTTTAAAGTATTCTCCTCTGGTAGTTTGTATTAAATTTGTTTTTAATTTTTTTTTAAATCCTCTAAAATTTCTCGTCGTAAAAGACGTATTTATTTCCCTAGAAATATTTTGACAACGCCAGATCGAAAGAAAAAATAAAACGGAGAAAAATGACATATTTTACTCATTTTTGGATTTATTGTCCTTTACAGCATTTCAAATTTCCGCTATCAATATGTATGTACATCTCCTCACATAGATGTTAACTTTTTTCAACTTATGTGAAGCATGTACAGTGGGTTGCCATATTAATAGGGACACCTTTGAAAAACGTGTTTTCTCACTTTTGAATTCGTAAAACAATGAGATTTATGATTTTAGGTACAATTTTTATTTTTTATTAAGAAGACCATTTGGTTTTAATTATTTTAACACTATATTTGATCTTAATTTGCATGTGTTTTTTTTGTTAAGTTATTTTGAAACATTGTCGGACAGAAAGTTAATATTTTGTAAAAATCACCTTTAGCCGCAACTACAGTTTGTACAAGCCATGACATACTCTTAATGCACAATTTTGCATTGCGCTTTAGCTCAGGAGAGTAATGGCACTCTCGGATGAGGATTTCGATGAGCTGCTCCTTGGTTGTGATCACCTTCTTGGCAATCGTCGTCGTCTTGAGCTCTCGCAGGTTTTCAACGGGGTTCACGTCGGGGGAATTCCCCAGACAAGGCAAAACCTGCTCGTTTTTTTTAGCCAGGAATACAGTGACAGTTCTGGATTTATGGCAAGGTGCAGAATCATGCATTAATACATACTCCTGGCCACCAGGGAACCATTCTCCGACCTGAGGCAGCAACCGATTTTCCAGTACTTGTCTGTACTAATCCTGCCTCATGGTCCCTTGCATGACGTGGAGTCGCAACATTCCATTGGAAGAGATGATTGAACATACCATGATACTGGTAGAGTATTTGATCGTCTCCACAAGGCAGTCCAGATCCAATTTCTCTACTTAGAGTCATTGGACGAACGATGATTTTTCCACCAAAATTTGGAATGTGGACTCATCAGAGTAGCATACCTAAAAATATCATGATCAGACTACTAGATTTTTTTAAAAGCTTGAAAACTACAAAAATATGCTTTTCCTACCATCCAGCCTTCAGTAGTCATGTTTTGTATGCTTTGACTCACCCTAGTCGTTTTTTTCCGCATAGCTACCGTCTGGCGAATTTTTTCAGCCAACCGATTTTCAGTGAGGTTGTCCTCAGTCATTCATCTCTGACCTGTCCGCTGGGAGACCTCGATACCTTCTTCATTGATCATCGGGGTAAGATAATCAACACTCTTTTTGCGATTTTGAAGACATTTGCGATCAGTACGAGGCGTGGTGACTCGTTTTCTGCTACATTTCCCATCACGATTCACTTCGAGGGGCAGGTTTTGAATGATTTTTTTCTTTATCCTTTTCAATACAGACTTTGAAATACCTGTCAGAGCTGCTATTTACCTTTGGGAATGTTTGGTGTTTAATAATAGTGTCTTCACTTCCGCACATTTTCTTGGAGACGTGTCTGAAGACCTGGCCATAATAAAAAAGCCAATATTGGGTTCAACACGGCAGAACTATTAATTGAAATAAGAAATGAACACAAACTTAACAAATATGATAGATAATTAATAATTACTTAAGTATTCATATAGTTGAACTGTTAAAACTCGTTAAAATAATTATTAGGCAAATTTATTTGCAAGACCTACGATCACGCGATTTCACAAAAATGCTGGCCATTCGAAATAATCTTAAATTTTTGAGAGATGTGATACATTGCTAGTATTTCCACGTCTTAAAAGAGTCAGTGGTAATACTGGCAGCAAAAATAACGAAAGAATGACCATCATATCTAGGTAATTTAAAAGTAGAGACAATGTAAACACAAAAATTGCAAAATTTTGGAACTGTCCCTATTAATATGGCAACCCACTGTATGTAGTTACAGATATAGTTCTGTAATTTTCTCTAAGGACGTTCATCTACGTGCACAAGCTTCCTCTCTCTATCAAATCCAAAACTTTATTTGGGTTATACCAATGTACTACTAGCGTATGCATTTGCAAACCGATATGTGAACAGAACCACGAATTATGGGAAAGGCAATCTGAAACGACGCGAAACGCCGTACGCGGTTGTTTCGTTGCTTTCCTAAAAACCTATCTGTTTATACGCAGCGTAAGACGTCGATTATGTTTGACAGGTGGCGATGAGGTAAATATAACTGCTATCTATATGCTATAATGCGATAAATCTAAAACAAATATTCACATTTAATAAGACGGTCACAAATAGATAAAAAAACTGAAAATTTACATATTATTATTTGAGACCGATTCTTTATTTTGTATTTACTTTGGCACTATCAAAAAGTTATTTTTATTCGCACTTAAAATTCTAAAATGCGCAATGCACGCTTGGAATGCTGTTCAGGATGAATATTATTTTAGTCTTCGGATTGATGACTGCGAATATCACCATCAAGCTGGATTAGCAACGAGTTCACGCACAGATGGCGCCGTCATCGGACATGACTCCACTGCGCATGCTCAGACTACTTAATTATTGCCAAAAAACCAAGTTCAACAGGCGAGAATACGATTTCATTCAGTTTCGCGACTTTTTGCAATCCTCCACACCTATGCGTTTTACTGTCGCGAATTCGAGGAATAGTGTATGTTTATTCCCATTCATGAGACGCTTTTTACGGCTTGCCTATTTTTGTATTCTAGATAGTAGATACGAAATGAGGGACGACTGCTAAATTTTTGGTACACGGGTAATTGCAGAACACATAAGAAGAAGAAAAACGTGTTTACTGTCCTGCTATAAAACACTTCAACTGTCTGTGGGGTTTATCGTATCTTTCAGAATAAGTTTTACAAATTTATCAAGAAAATATAAAATGTGCCTTGGTACGAAAAACTGATATCACTGATCCGTGAATTTGTGGTACACGCCATTTCGTTGGATATTAAACCCATAGATATTCGAATTCAACCATGATGAAAAAAAATACTGGTAGTATCTACTTAAATGAAAACAAAATGAAGCAAATAATTTCCCTCAAGGCTTATGTTATCTTTGAAGATGCTGTGTGGAGAGTCTTTTTGGGGAGAGGAGGAAGTGAACATGAGGGCCTTGAAGAGATCCATGATGTAGGATAAAGGAAACACAGAAACCGGCAAATCGTTCCACAGCCGAGCCGTCGAACTAAATGTCAACCGTGTACATATGTTGTGCGCGCGTTTACCTACGTATAAACACTACTATATGTAGGTCCTTAATCGTAAAATATAATTAACTAGTGAGTTCCCGGCATGCGTTTTAATGCCACTTAATAAAGAAATTGTTTCTCCCTGCGAGCCTGTTCCCGTTTCACTCACACGTTCGCACTCCGCCTTCCCTCTCCCCACTCTCCTCTCCCGCTACCCCCGTCAAGCGAACTACCCCCCGCGTTCCCCTCCGTCCACACATTCAGTCGCGGTACATTCACTTTTCAAGCAGCTCACGTGTCACGTATTGGAATTTTTTTATACAGGTTTCATAATACCAGAGCTCACCAATATATATATATAGAAACCTTCAATTGTGTGCTTACAATAACTCGCCAAAGATTCATCGCAATCGGATGAATGGTGTAGGAAATAATTGCATGATGCCAGAGCTCACTATTAGATATAGAAACCTTCAAGGGGATGCGCACATCAAATCTCCAAAGTTTCGTCGCAATCGGATGAATGGTTCAGCTATGCATATTACATGACGCCAGACTCACTATTATATATAGAAACCATCCCCAAAGTTTCGTCGTAATCGGATGAATGGTTTAGCAACGCACAAGGAACAAACATATTAAGCAAATAAACATTCATTTATATATATAAAGATGGATATAATATCTTTAGGTAGATACATTATAATATATTTGATATTTAACATATTGTAGACGAGATTTGTAAATACAAACATCAATTAATGCGATTTTTCTCTCGGTTAGTCGATTTTAAAATGACAAAACTGATTAGGTGATTATTACCTTCGCACAATCAAAAGTTTTAATTTTGTTAAAAAAATATAATATTAAAACTTAATAGAGTAACATTCATACCGACGCAAAAACGAATGACTCCATTATGTTCCTCGGGCGGTGTCTTTCTATTCTCCTATCTAAACGTTGCATCTTAATGCGAGGCGAATAGATTGTAATTTTCACGTGAGAATATAAAAGGAAATGTACGGCGGGCATGCAAATTGTTGGCTTTTAACTTGCATTTACATAAGGAGCTGGCAGTTACCAGTTACACACCGGACGGAGAAGCTATTTGGTCAACCGACTTAGCGACTAAATCCACGAAGGACGAATGCATAAATCTTGTTTTTTGTTCCTAAGAATCCTTCGTAAGAATTTATAGTAACGTGTTATGGGTTTTTTAACAGCAATTAACATTATTTATTATTATGACATAGTCGGCTCGATTTAATTCGAAAATATTAATAATTATCACACTTTAGTTTTTTTCATATCACTGAATATATCTTAAACCCTAGAAATGCTTTCAATGTGTATGTAATTGAATGGAAACAAATGTCGCAACTGAATTAAGGGCGGAATCTGGTCCAGCCGATCCAGAAAATCGCCTTTTTTGTTACCAAAAAAAACTTCATGTATAGGTGAAGAATACATTCCATAAGTTATAGCATCAAATTATGAAAAATTATTATTTTCGGAAAAAGTTATTGTAAAATTAGGCCAGATTTTTTTCGTCTATATTCATTTTATGTCCGCCATTTTAGCAAACTTTTTAATATTTCTATTTCAGAAACTGACAATTCGTGGTGGAATTCCATTATAATAGATTATAATAAAGCAAATAAAAAACTTTATTCCACTTAATTTTATTGACCGTAACCAGTTTCAGCTCGTCAGAGCCATCTTCAGACTGGTACAAATAATTCTTAGTCTACGGTTTATATACATAACATTTAGGAGAGGGGAGAGAGAAGGTCTACAGGGATTTTAATCAAAATCAAAATTAATTTTAAACAAAATTCGACAGTCTAAAACGACTAAATAACAAATAAAATTGATTAAAATCTTTGTAGACCACCCCTCTCCCCTCCCCCAAATGTTATATATATAACATTTGGGGGAGGGGATAGACTAAGAATTATTTGTACCAGTCTGAAGATGGCTCTGACTGAAACCGGTAACGGTCAATAAAATTAAGTGGAATAAAGTTTTTTATTTGTTTTATTATAATCTGTTATTTTTGCAAACAATAACTTTTTTGCAAACTGTGGTTCATGCGCATTCTACATTCATACCATAACGATTTTTTTTTACTTTCATGTTCAGATAATTTCTTAGGACTTATTCACCGCTATATCTATGTATATAGGTAGTCAAATCAAACCTCAATTGTTTTTTTTTGTTGAAATGTACCTTTACAAGTAACAAAGGTTTCGTGAACGAAAATAAATTTAATCTTCGAAAAAACCCATTGAAAAAAAACTCGACTGGACAGACTCCCCCCTTAATGAAATAATAAATAAAGCGTTTGTTTTACTTATACACAACGAAGACGAAATCCTGTGGCATATGAAATTTGAAATAAATTTATTGAAAAAAATCTATCTTAATCACATGCTTTTCAATACAACAGAAACAATAAGATCAAACGATACATTTATTAGAAATGGATGCCCTCGAATATTATACCATGTGCTAAGGTGGGTATAAAAATGTATATGTATGTTTTTGTTTATTTGGTTATCAGAAATGTGTTGGATCCGAAATCGTGATGATATCTTTGACCCTATTGAAATGCATCCAAGGCCCGCGTCAGAAGCAGCTTGCTGGTTGATCAGGTGTAAGGCTAGAGGTACCATTCGCAGAGGATCACGCAGTAGATTCCCACGCGAGGTCAGGGAATTGCGATGACTCAGACCCCAGAAGCCTTAAAAGCCTGAATTGCAAAACTGGAAGTAATTACTGCTTATAAACAGACAACCACTGCCCGATTAAAAAAAAAATTCTCCGAAAAAGGATATTCCATCAGCAAGGTTAAATAAAATGCAATATGTTGTAGAACTTCCATTTTGCGGAGTGTTCATAATTTAAGGGAAGTTTTTTTTAATGTTTTGTAGCTGGGATATATCTTGGAGAAATCTTGGCGTAATAGGGAATACGATGCAATTTTCTGGTTTATTATGCCGTGTTAGTAGGTTCTACACATTTCATCATTACAGTGTTTATGTCATTGGTGCATTTTGCATATTAATGCTTCTAATGGCTTATCACGGCTTTTCCCATCGTTAAATTAATATGGAAATAGGTCTATGGAGAGATCAACGCATATCGTTCCATAAATATACACAATTTAATCTCCTTTTGCAAATAAACTTGCAAAATAATAATTCACTCGTGTTAGATTAATTATGTATTATACCAAATTGTTATAATAGATTATCTGCAGTTAGAAATAAGTTGTAACATTGGAAAAAAAATAATGTGTAGGTACCTATACTTGTTCTGCACCATTGGGATGTGTTTTTACAAAAAACGACGCTGTCCAAAAATATATTACAATATTTTTTTATCTGAAAACGAAGAACAATGTACCACGAAGGGTGAGCGATACATACTTTGGGGGGTATAAAGTATGTTTAAAGAATACCAAAACCAAACAAAAAATATTAAATATTTGTTTTTTTTTTCAAAAAAGCGTGAATAATTGTTTAGAACTTAGCACAGAAGGATTAGGAGACGGAGGAAGGAGAATTGTAACGGGTGTCGTCGACTTGCAAAATCCGCTCTGGAATTGTTGAATATCTTTCCCCACGAAAAACTGTTTGGAATTCTTTGAGTATGAAGAAAACCTTTTATGCTAAATATCAACCTTATTCTACATTATTAATTTGACATTAACTGAAAAATATTAATAATTTATTTATATTAAATTTACTTCAAAACATATTGTGAATGTACCCGAACCTACAGAAATTTCCATAAAAAATAATTAATTTCTTCTTCAATGTTTGCAAATTCACTTTGTGGCGTCATTTTTAATTAAATGAAAACAAATCACTTTGTAAAAGACCACTAATTTAATCAAAATTATCTATGATATATTTCAAAATCAAAAGTTTCTTCGGGATAAGATTAACATTAATACAAATACTAAAATACAAACAAGTGTAGACAAAATTTGATTGGGAGTGGTGATTAAATACTTACAAATTTTAATTATAAACTTTTTTATGATACTTTAAAATCGTAAGAAAAAAAAAATTATCATTCCCTATAATATTTTGTCTATAGTTATTATTTGTCAATGCTAGTTTGTTTCTTTGTTATTTTTAATAATATTAATACTATCCTGGCGAAGAAACCTTTAGTTTTGAAGAATGTAGATAATTTTGATTAAATGTGCGGTGTTTACAAAGTTTTTGTTTTTTTTTAATTAATTACCTCATTGCAGGGCCGGCCCTGAGCCAAATGGCGTCTGGAGCGAGTAAAAAACTTAAGGGCGCTGTGTTTGGTATGAGCACCTTGGCTCCTTGGCGCCTTGACAAGTCGGCGCCCGGGTGCCACAATTACGCCTGCACCAGACCGGCCCTGCCTTACTGTTTGTTATTCAACAAACAAAATGGCTGAATTAGTTCAAAATGTTACCGTATATTATAATTAATAATGTATGCGTTGGTTTCCAATTCTGTACAATTGTGGTTTTCAAGGGAAATTTTAAGCGCTGCTTAGAACCTGCGGCGTTGAAATTCTTAGTATTCGTCAAAAATTGGTTAAATATTATAACATCTCTATCTTTTCATGTATGAAAAACGTAAGTACCAAAAAGACAAGTTTAGTGGTTTTAATTTTTTTTTTCAATTAATACAAGTCATTAACATACTTACACAATATAAGAATGGCTATTGATAGAATTGGTGATATTAACCCCTCAGGCCTCGAAAATATTTTACCTTAGCAATAAAATCCAAATAAATGGAATATTTCTTAAGTATCGGAAAACAAAAAACCGTTTTTGAAAGGTGATAAAATACGCTTTCAAATTTTTTGTATGCAAATAAACATTTAATTTTGAAATTTTTTTTTTGCATTTAAACATGAAAAAGTTTTAAAAATAGTACAATTTACGTTTTTTCAACTAAAATTATTGAGAACGAAAAAAATTAGAAAAAATAAATATATTTTATTAGACAAATGTATAATAAACTTTATCATCTCCTCACTTTTTGTCGATCCAAATAAAAATAATTAATAAAAAATTCCCAAAGTTCCACAATTTTTTCAAATAGCGATCTGAAACTTTGGTTTCAAGAAGGTGTAGGTACATTTTAATTCTTTTGTGTTAACTTTTAGATTTGAATGTAAAGTGGTGTTTTCTCTTTGTTAAACCGTTTATATCTCTCACGTAAATAAACTCTCGTTTATATTTTTCACTTCAGGAGAAACAACGATTTCTATGACACTTGTTGTTCTGTAAAGCGAACAAATTAGCGTGTGGGGTTAATATCAATTGAATATGCATACCTAATATTAACATAATTTCAACAAATTAAAATTGAAGGTTTTCCTTAAGTGAAAATATTTTTAAATAGTAGTTAACACCGTCCCGTTGCAAAGTTGCAGTCCCGGATGCTAACAATAAAGGTGTGCCAACTCCAAGAAAAGATAAGTTTTAATTTAAATAGCTTACGAATTGAATATTAATTAATGGTGATCGTTTTCATTAGAATGTGTTTGCATCACGCAGAGGAAATATATATTCAAGTTTAATTAATTAACATTCAAATGCCATTTTTATCAGAATATCAAGTTTCATTCTGTGTTCAGTGGACTTTTATTAATGTGCTTCGGAATTAGCATTAGTGATTAAACCCACCTACTTACGTGATTAAAACGTATGTATTACGGGCTTGTACCTGTGAAAAATCGTAGTTAACCTTTAACCACTCCGACCCGTAAGCGTGTTTACACGACAATATATATAGGTATAACAATAGCAGTCAAGTACAATTAGCTTGTTTTCAAGCTAATGCGTGTGTTTCCACAGAAATCGTAATAACTCTGTTATTGTTCTTTTTTTTTACAGCGAATACCGCACAAGAGTTTCAACTGCTCCCGTCTGGAGCCAGTGAGACTATGGCATCCCCAATTGGGGTATGTTGTGAGGCTGAAGGTAGTGGGGAAGAGGAAGGTTGGGAAGTACCTGGCTATTCAGATCTGGTCACCAAACACGGCTAAAGCCATTTTCAAGCAACGTTTCAATTCTAAATGGTGGTCTTACACCAGGGCGATACTGATAGTATCTTCCACTCTGGAACGTGCCGCAAATATACTATATATTATTTTAAATGAATTAATTGTGAAATAACACAAATTAATCAAATAAAATTTATTTATCCACGCCGGGTTCGAACCCGCGACCTCCGGATTGTGAGTCAAGAGTCTTAGCCACTGGACTACGTCGTGAGGTCGTCTAGTGACAACCCTAAAACAAAAATCAAAAGATCGAAATTGAATCAAGATTCACATCTCTATTCAAAGTTGTCCATAGAAGTACATAAAAAAGACTTATTTTGTAGAAACGGTTTTCACCCGCCAAATCGCCTACGTGCCGTTAGACATTATTCATTTTTAATAAAATATTCTTGTATGAAATGGTAAAAAATTGAGGTAATGATTTTGTTTATACAATAGAATAAGTATTTTTTTTACATAATCCGTGATTTTAGTACCGTTTTCACATATACATCACATGAGTCATTTTTACAATTTTTTATGTTTACATTCTAAATTAAAATATTTACAAATGTTGATATTTATTTGTAATACAACAATTTGAAAGCTTATTTTATAACCTTTCAAAAACAGTTTTAAGTATTCGGCTTCGTTCAGAAATGTTTCATTTATAGAGCTTTAATTGCGACGCGGAAATAACACAAAGTTATTTTTAATCTGACAGCTCGTTTAAGATAAAAAATTTGCTTAGTGGCAAAATACCTGAGTGGTTAAATCTCCAATAAAATCAATACACGTACCCAATACCTGATTTAAAAAAAAAATGAAAACAATTACTAGAAACTATTTAGGTTCCTACAGTAAATTTTACGTAAGTTTATGAAGTAAGTATTACGAGTTTATATCCGTGAATAATCGTGGTTAACCTTTGAATTTCCAACAGAAACTCAATACCTAATTTTTAAGGCCACTGAAAACAATAATTAGAAAATATTTAAGTACACCGCACCTACGGTCCATTAAAATTTATGTTAATAAGTTGTTTGGGCATAAACAAAACATGCTAACGGATGTACTCGTAGTTGATTCCGACACTTCGACAAAATATTATTTTATTATAACGTATTCTAACGAATGACAAATTTCTTGTCAACGAAAATCTATTATTACCCCATCAGTACAGACCATTCTTTAATATGCCGTTATCAGTTGGGGAGCAGCTTACAAAAATAGCCTAACCACTATAGAAATTGTTCAATTTGGGAGGCAGGTTGGGTACCACCGCCCCCGGATAACCAACATCCCTGCCATAGGTCACCCCAAGTGGTTTGCTACCTTTGGTGACTTAGTTCACGGGTTGATGGGGTGAGGTTTGTCTAGATCTGGCTGTGGATGCGTTTGCCCATTTAGAATTTTTGCATTGAGAAGTTTTTGAATTCTCCAGCCAGACTCTCTAGACCCTTTGCCTTGCATTCATACATCCGTCTCTCCTGGACACACTGGACGCATCTAGAGTGCCCCTCAAACCCTTTTTCCTCCCAGAACTTCCTATCCTTCCGTTCCCTAAAAAGACCCTCTTACACATTTCTGGATTTTAAAAATCTAATTTATTATTTAAAATTTAATTCATTAAAATATAATGCAATCCGCAAGAAATATTTTTTTTATATCGAAACTTCTTCTACGACAATGTATACATTATTTAACATTAACTCCACACAGTATTAAAGGGATGCTGAGAGGGTATTTTTACGGCAATGAAGAGAGGACGTTCTGCAAAGGAAAAAGGTATGAGGGGTGGATAGGATTCGGGGAATCAGTGTGTCCAGGAGTGACGGACGTATGAATTCATCCCTCCAACTGCGGTAAAGGTCAAAAGGCCTCCCTTATTCAGTCTCTCCGGCACGCCACGCAGAAGGCCGTTAGATGCATCCACCGCCAGATCTAGACAAACTCACCCCATGAACTCGGGCACGCTTGCTAAGTCAGAAACTTAGCGAACTACTTGCGGATGGCAGGGATGTTGGTTATCTAGTAAATGGTTTACGGGGAGGCAGAACCCATGCCCGCCTTCCAAAGAGGCGATGGAACTGTAGTTCTAAGTAAAGTTAGTCAGTAAAGGTTGTCTGACGTCATAAATTCAGTAAAGCTTTCATTATCTTACCCGTTCCTTTTACCAAAGTTCCGTTATTAGAATTCTTATTGTGTCTCTTCCTTGATACGATTCACAATGCAACTCCAATAAATCAATCGGCGCACCCATCATTTTGCTAAGTCTCCTTTAGTGTTTTTATTATTGTCCATTTGAGTTCTTCACGCATATCCTGGACACAATACAATAATAAAATAATGTGTACACGATAGCAGAACATTTACCTACAATGTAATCGTATATTATATCTGACGTTACATCGTGTCGTACTTCCATTCCTGTTTGAGTAGCTACATGTACTGGGTGACCGAATATATTATGAGTTTCATATATAATTTAAATCGTATTCTTAAAATATCTAAAACAAATATTAATCTTTACAAAATGATGTCGAAATACTGTTCGATGATTCGCTAGAGTATAAAGTACACACGAGTCCATCAAAATCAACTTCCAGATTTAAGATACTCCCAGTATGAGAAATCACAATTCAAAATATTACCGTTGCCTTTGCTTGAAATGGATTTTATATATGACTATTTAGTGACCGGATAACTCACGATGAACTCAACTGAACACATCCTCTTAAAAGTCATTAAGAATAATCGATGAAAAAAATTGGTTAAATAGGTTCCGTTAGGTTAGGTTATGGGCCGTTTTTAAATATTTTTTCGTATATTTTCAAGAAGGTGTTGAGTTGATTTGATTCTGAGTTGACACGGGACCGTTTATTTACCATAATATTTTATCTGAATTGCTTTTGGCTTAATAGTTTTAGGCTTCCACGTCTCCCCTCCCATACTTCGTTCAACCTCACAATATTCAACAGTTTTAAGTTTAATTAGATAATTTTAATAAACAATCACTTTGTTTGTAACCACGATTTTCATTTTTAAAAAGTTCAATACCGACCGGTATCGCTTAAGACAATCATCTTCAGGGTATAAAATTAAACTTTATTAGGCAAATTGGTTTATTTCACAATTTATTAAAAAAAAATATATAGTACCTATATTTGTAGCAAGTTCCAAAGGTAGATACTTTCAGTATCTCTTTAGTTGTATTGGGTCACCACAACATACACCAATAATTGGGGATGCCGTCGTCTCCTGGCTCCAAGCGGTTGGGGGCAATTAAGGCTCTTGCGCGGTAATAATAATAATAATAATAAAAAATTTGTAGAGCGCCGTTTTTGTGAAAAATCACTTCAAGGGCGGTACTTACGTAAAAATAAAAATAAACTCGGCGTATCATATGTCTCAATGCAGTTAGAACTCCTTTGCAACACATGTAATTAATTCAATCGGTTGATGAAAGTGAACCCAGACATCATGGTAACTGCAGGTTATGTAATGACAATAGGTTGACCTGTATTTTGTAACAGTAAATTAGTGAAAGAACAAAATCAAAACATTTTTTAATTTTGTTTTTGACCATTTTTTTCCATTGAGTCCTACTTATTTAAGTTCCTCTAAAAACTTCCTCTTAAACTTTATTTAAAATAGAACATTAATATAGATCGTGCTTTGGGGAAGGCACGTATTTAAGTAGATTATTCTCAATAACCCTAAATATGAGTATCTTCACTAAAAATGTGTTTTTATAATAATTGGGACTCTCTTTGAACATTGTGGTCCACTTGAGAACATCCAATTTTGAGTATATTGTTTGACTATTACTGAAACTTCTGTGATTAGACATACATATTAACTTCTTCAATTTTAGCAAATTCACTTTGTGGCGTCATTTTAATTAAATGAACACAAATCACTTCGTAAACCACCACTTTCAAAATGATCAACATGTTTCAAAACCATGTTTTCTTCGTCAGGATAAAATTAACAAAAATAACAAGGGGCCAAATAAAACATAAATAACATTTATGAATATGTAGGTAATAGTTGCATTTATATAAATAAAACTTTTGTATAAAAAATCACGTGCGCAATTCAAACGCGGTAAAAGTAAAACCTTCAGAAGACTAAAGTAGATACAATTGGGGAGGCTATAAAGAGCAGACCGATAAAGTTACCGATTGTTCTACCGCATAAAGAGGAGACCGTTTATTCTCTCGCAGTCTAAATCCTATAGATGTAACTTTTTAACAAAAAATAATCAAGTTGTCTAAATAAAAAATAAAAATTATGATAAAAAAATGAAAGTATTATTATGAAAATAAATCCAAGAGACGACTATTCAATAAAAATATTTAGTTATAATATTACCTAATATATAATTAACTGTCAATTTAATTTCTAAAATTTCTGAGTTAACTAATTTTAAACCCGTTGTGTTTGTTCGTAATTTTTTAACCTTTTATTTATATCAACATAATGATTTTTTTCCAAATTTTGGTCAAACAATTAATACCTAAAAATACCCTCGACTCTGTGCAGAAACGGGCGGTTCGTTTGATAGATTCTCCCATCTTAACAGATGGATTGCAATATTTAGAGGACAGGCATTGGGTGGGAATGCTATCCTTGTTCCACCGGTATTGCAATGGAAGATGCTCCGAAGAACTAACGCTATTGATCCCTTCGGCCCAGGTGTATAGTCTGGAAACACGTCAAACGCGTCCCCAACATTTGTACACGGTTGACATTTGTCGCATGACTCGTTCTTGTGTTCAACGGCTCGGCTGTGTAACGGTTTTCCGTTCTCTGGGTTTCCTCATTCCTACAATATGGATCTCTTCATTCTTTTCTCTCCTCAAAAAGACCCTCCACACAGCATCACGGATGACAAAGGCCCTCAGGGAATTTTTTTTCCTCAGGGCACCCTGTGTGGAGTTAATGTAAAAAAATACACATTAAAACATCCCTGTTCATTTGTCGCTTAAGTAATTCCCTGTAAGTTATTAAACTTGTTTTGCTTTTCCAGGATAAAAAAAAACAATAGTGCTTTTACTTTCGGTGCATCCAGATGTCAAATGAAAATCGTGTACAACAATCGCCCCACGTCCGAGTGATAGAACGCAAATGATATTTTTTTTAATTGCTCATAATGCAGATGAAAATTCATACCACGCGAAGCCAGTCGTTCAACCCGCTGAAAAAGACGACTAAAAAGTACCTGGATGGTAAAACAATAACTTAGAGTAAAAAAATCTCTCCATTCATATGCACACATTAGTCGTGTTTATTATCAATAAGTCTCTTTCGGTAAATGGTGACGTCTTTACTTTCGTGGTTTAATAATGCTGAAAAAAGTCAAGTAAACTGTCAACGGACAGTTAAATAATGATGCATTGTAAAAAAGCAAAGTGCTTGTAGCTAAGTTAAGGTAGCTACGATTTCATAAAAAAAATCCCTTTTTACATTTTCTTTTCGGAAATGCAAGGCGGCTATTTTGAAAAAGCAAAAATTGTCGAACGGTGAGCTTTAACATCGTGAAGTTAAGATTAATAACATTTTTTTGGTCACGCAACTATTTCCATTCCCATCGTGAGCTATGAAGCTTCGAAACATTTCAAAACTTCTGTCAAAAAGTAATGCTTGACGCCATTCGTCAATCTGGTCCATATGTTCAATTTTTGACGGCCTCCATTGTCGAGGGATTCGGGATTCAAATTCGTGCGCAAATTAATTTTATTTGATTAATTTGAGCTATTTCACAAATAATTAATTTAATTTACTATAAATATGGTATAATTGCAGCATGGAGTATAGTTAATAGAGTATGGTTCCAGAGTATCGAACTATCCCATACTCTCAGTATCGCCCTGGTGTAAGATCACCATTTATAATTGAAACATTACTTGAAATGGTATGTGAATGAACTGTGTCTCGACACAGGTATATCCTAGTGAGACAGGCATCGAAAAACCCAATGTAAACATTTATATAGATAAATAAATAAATGGCTTTAGCCGTGTTTGGTGACCAGATCTGAATAGCCAGGTACTTCTCCATCTTCCTCTTCACCATTTTCTTTCCCCCCCACTACTATCAGCCCTACAACATACCCCAATCAGGGATGCCATAGTCTCACAAGCTTCAGTCGGGAGTTATGCGGTATTCACATAAAACGTATAATATATTCTGTTTAGTAAGAAAAAAGAGTAATGTTTTCAAAAAACAACTAATTTTAATCATTTGAGGAAGAAGATAACACTAATAAATCTAAACGAAACACCAAAGTGAACAAGACAAATAAAAATAAAAATAAATGGTCGCAACTGGGAATCGAACCCAGGCACTCTGTCTAACCGGGATAATAATAATTAAATAATAACCTCTTTTTAAAATTCTTATAAGAATAAATGAATTTTTTCATCATAATTGAATATTTTCTCCAAAATCCGAACTTTTTAAATTTAGATGTTGAACCTGTATACGAGTACCTATGTTTTTAATCTTAATAAATTTGGACCAACATCGATTTTTCTAATGCATTAGATCCGTGCACACAGGACGCCAGAATAAATAATGTCCTCTTATCTTTGAGGGTGCTTGGTGGAGGATCTTTTTAAGGAAATGAAGGACAGGAAGCTCTGGGATGAAAAATGTATAAGGGGTGGGTAGGACTCTGGAAGTAACGGACGTATGAATCCATCCCTCCAACTCCGGTACAAGGCGATGGATCGAGAGAGTCCTTTTGGAATGTTAAAAGGATCTCCACCACCACCCGTGGGCAGACGCACCCGGCACCAAGATCCTCATGAATCCGGGCACCCCTGCTAAGCCACCAAACGTAGCGAACCACTTGGGGTGACCTAAGGCAAAGATGTTGTTATCCAATAAATTTTTCTCGGAAACCTATCCGCCTCCCATTGAAATAAAATTGCCTTTTTGTCACTTCTGATATATTTATTAACTTCCATTTAGGATTTTTTACGTAGAAATGGTTCAAAAAATGTAATTATTTTTTTTTTTTATTAAATTTTTTTTTGTTACATGGAGATAGGTACATAAATAATAACACAAAATGTAAGAGAGTAACAAAAAAATATACCACAAAGGCGAAGCCTGAGCGAGGGTATTATATTATGTGGATATTAAACAGTGGTGGTTATTACATAGGTGGTGGTTAGAATTAAATTTAAAATATATATATACAGTATCTATAGAGTTCAATGTGATTGATTGTTAAAATGTAGTTGTTTCTGTTAAACTGTTTTAAAAAATGCATAATTGAACTTTGGGCAGCAATCTTTTGTATTATTGAGTGATATATAGAAGATGTCCACTGACTACGCATAATTTATACCTACCCTCCTTTAGTATTCTGGGCGACTAGGAGTATAATAGAATTGTAGTTAATCTGCACGACTTTTAGTAATTTGCAGGTATTGGTAGAAACTTGTAAGTGAAATGTAAAAGTAACGGAAAGGGAATTCTTAAAAATGATAAAAAAAAATGTACAAAATTTGGTGGAAATGCCCAATTACTACTAACAAAATTTTAACCCACAATTATTTCAAATATCCCATACTGTATTTGATGATGGCTGGCAAACTTCTTTGGGGTGAAAAGTCATAAAAAATGTAGCCGTGTACTAAAGCTAATTATTAGTTTAATTGGAAAAACTTTTTGAAGGTTATATCCATTAATGATCAACTATAAATGAAACAGATAAAGACCCAAAAAAATAAAAGGGGTAACGGTCACAAAAATATTATTAATTCTGAATTCGAATATGAGATTGCCAAAAAAATGTACGTCCCTATGACCGAGTTGGTTAAAACGCTGTGTCCCTGTAAGACGAAAGACACTGGATTCGAGTCCCAGTTGCAACCGTTAGATACCTTTTAATTTTTCTTTATATTGTTCCGTTTCATTTTTCGTTAAGATTTATTAGAATTTTCTTCTTCTACAATTTTATTAGTGCCTACAAAGAAACTTACAAAAAAATGCATTATAGGATTTCTTTAATTAAAAAAGGAGTTGTATGAGTGTGAGGAGAATAGGTTACTGTGATTGTATTGGTTGAGACTGATAAACGTCATCCCTTTTCATGAATAAACAATTTATTTCTTGGAAATTCATTTGTCAAGATTGATGTTGGCCGATTATCCCTACAGTCATCGATGGCGATGGCGCTCAGGTCGAGGGACTGCATGTTAATTTCCCCACATTAAACATCTACAGTTTTTTTATACTTTTAATCGGTGTGCTAAATTCTCATTAAGTTAATAAATATTTCTCCCTCGTACCGCAGTACAATGAGTCGTCATCGGGACATCTAGTAAATCTTTGATAAAGGTGTCGGCGTCCAGGGCGGCTCGTGGAATAAACTTTAAAGTCAAATTATTGTAAAAATCATTTTGGAATTTGGTTTCGTAGTTTGAGAATTTTTAAACTGCATTTAAATTATTTTATTTTAAATAGGCTATAACGTCCAATAGATGACGAAATTCAACAGGCGTGAAAACCTACCAAATTACACCACCGCGCCAGCATTGGACAAAGGTGGAATTATGTATATTTACACAATTTGTTAGGGACTTGAGAGAATAAATGAGGGATGGATTAATATGTCCGTCAGTAATTGAAATGTTTACCTCCATATTTCTTCATTTAAAGGCCTTCGCTCATGGAGAAACGGAAATGTCAAACCAGTTGTCAATGAACCAGCACTGCTCACAGCATAGTCGCGTTTCAGTTGCATTGTTAAAAAGGTTGCCATGGTAGCGGCTCACGAACTGTCAATTGCGTTGGCAACTTTGCCCCAGACCTTTTGACTTCTCCAGCAGGACTCTCGGAACATCGCCTTCTACAGTGGGAGGGATAGATTCATATTTCCGTTACTCCTGGACATATTGACCACCCACCCTTCATACCTTTTTCCTTACCAGAACTTCTTTTCCTTCCTTTTCCTGAAAAGACCCTCCACACAGCATACCTAAATATGAAATAAGCCTTGAAAGATTTTTTTTCCTCAGAGCCTCCTGTTTGGAGCCATTAAAAAAAACATGGGTTAAATAAACACGAACTATTTTTTTTAGAAAACCACCATCGTGATTATTTTTTGGTTTATAATGTCGTTCGTCTTCAGCCAACGTTATGTATTACATTATTTTTAATTAAAATGTATTTCGTTTCATGCGCGTAAAAATTATCATAACTTACTAAACTGTAAGTTTGTATCTATGCAAAGAAATTCAATCTAAGTATGCCGACGGACAGGCATTTTGACTTTGTCACTGTGTTATGAACTCACGCTATATAAACACTTTAAAGTCAGCTTGAATAATCCATCTTTTAAACGCTCTATTCTTGAGGCTTTGGACTTAACGCGGTACCATTCCCCGCCCCTGGCCTTAAGCTAAAGTTATTTTAGCAGCGGGCGAGGCGACTGACGCTGTATTAATATTAATCCCGGAGATGTATTTACGATTCCCCGCGTGCATCTTAAACGGCGAACATTTCTCCACGGTGTTTGAACTAACGACTGAAATAAAGGTATTTTATTTTATTATCTTGATTGCAAAATGATAAACTTTGCACAATGGCTTCTTCTGGTACCTACAAACACACATTTTAATATATCTTATAGTTATTCTCAAAAAACATATCACAGACTGAATCAAGCAACAAGTATTCCCTTAACTAAAAACATATAACACCCAACCAAATATTACCCAACCCAAACATTTAAAAAATTATTTTTAAAAATAAAAATAAAACTTTGTTTCGAGACTGAAAATAGAACCCCAACATTATTTAGATATACCAGTAGCGTGTGGTCCATAGAAAAATATACCTACCCGTTTATCAAGACAATTATTTACTCTAACTGCTACTAATCTTAAATTTATGTATACTGCCGCCATGGGTCGACCTATAGTGCCCTTCTTGACAATATCAAGGTAGGTACGGTGGTTTTACTTATGTCGACAGAATCGAATGAACATAACCGAATGTCGACTTAATCCTAAACATGGGAACACCTCAGCACAAGTTATCCTAGAGAAATGTTCACAATTCACCATTACTAACCTATTTACATACAGTAAGTTAACATTTTTTTATTACTGAAACTTATTATCCATGTAAACAAACCACTTTAACAATCAGTAAATTTATGTAAATTCGAGAATAATAAAATAAATAAATCTGAAAGAATATTATGTTTTCTATTTTCTTTTCTAATTGCGGACTTGTGAAATGTACCTACATTATACACACCTGTAATACGGTAAAGATGGTAATTTATTTCTAGACATGTTTCTGATAACGAAGTAAAGAAACACTGTTGTACACGTTCTTTAAACAAAAAGTAACCAAACAATTTAATACCAGGCGAGACCTAAACAATTAGAGGTACATCGCAATTTTGTTGAAGTATGTACGAGTAATTATTCAAAGTTGAAGTAAAGTAGGATGGTAAATTTGTTTGCAATTATTAAGCAGGTATCAGAGGGTCAAGCATCGTAAACCAATGTAACGTGCCATATAAACCAATGTAAATTAGTTAAACATTAAAAGCCTTTGAGATGTGCACCTATAGGAGAAATAATGTATGCTGTAGTGGAAATATGTTAGGAATTTAACAGGAAAGGGTTATTTCGTGTCCAACGTTTAAGTGGAATTTTCTTCTCATTCACCTAGAAAAGCTACATACTTTTAACCATTGCTTGATTGAACACATTTTAAGAGCGTATAACCAGCCAGCGGCCGAAAATCCACATTTCGTCGAAAGAGGTTCTTACGATCATCCAGGACGGTTCCGATGAGAAAGATTAATTACTCTCCGTACCAGCTTTTTAAAATTATAACTCAATATCGATTTTATTTCATTCCGAATTTGCTTTAATTTAATTTAATTATACCTACATCGAAAAATGCTGAAAGGCGTGTTGATAAAACTATTAAAATGATGTACTTTTTGTCATTATTTTTTGATCGTAAGTATTTATCATTTTTTAATATTGTCTCAGCAAAATAAGAATGAAAAAAATATATATATTAGCCTGTAAGTGCGCAAATAAATACAAAAAACGGACCAATTTTCGTCAAGAAACACATGTACTTATATATTTTTTATGATTATATTTACACTACAATTAAAATTCTGTTACATACGTTTACCAGATAATGTATTGATTTATTTTACTGCATGATTATATGATTTGAAATGGGTGTTGTGTAATAAATGTACTTTTTTTTTTAAATTTAACAAATCCGCCAACGACCTATGGTATAACTTCATTATACTAAAAATTATCATTTTTTCTGAAAATTTAAAACATACGTTTACTAGATAAAAAAACAATCTTTCGAAATCAATTTATAATTTTTTTGGAAAAGAGTCAATACGTCTAAACTCTGATTTAAAAATGACATATTTCTGGTGTTCTGTGGTTATACGCTCTTAACCGTTCTTACTATATTTTACAGTTACTACAGTTCTTACTTCATTTTCTTCTTTCTTCTTCGAGGAGATTTAAAAATATTTTCAGATTATTTGTAATTCTGAAATGTTGGTTTTAATTTTATTCAAAAGGTAATAATAATAAAATTTTTAACTGCCAGTCTGTACCATAAAATGGTACAGAATTCATTAAAAAAACCATTATAAAATTACAAAATGCTTGTGTGACTTCATGATGTAACGTAGTTAAGTAACTCCAAGCAAGACTGCTACATACTCCTTTCAGATATGCGATTAAGGTAATGAAATATGCCCGCTTGATTTTCTTTACCTTCGGCAGTAAATTTTCTTCCAATTTGCATATATTAAAACGTTTCCATTGTGGAATATTTGCATGACTCTGTTTCATTACACTGTTCGCCGCGCTGCACATTTTTTGCAGCTTTTGAATAAAGCTCGCATTAAAACTCCTTTGCCTACAGCAAGCACAGTCCGAGCTTTCTTACACCTATAATCATTAACGCTAGCTTACCGAGGTACGTTCTTAAGTTTGTTTGGTCCGACGTTAATGGCAGAATTTATTACAATCCGCAACTTTTTAATCATGTTGTGATAGAGCGCCTGCGGCGGTCATTAAATTATTTCATGCAACTTTCTGTGAAATATTAAAAAAAAAAGTGAAATTGAAATTATTTTTCATGCGCCATTCGACGTATGCAGTAACTACGACATAAATATTTTTATATTTTGAAGTTCATCACAAAAACGAATTGGTAAAGTATTCTGGTCCAAAAGCTCAGTATCGTAAGTATTTGACGTCTGGAGCTTACGGATTTACTGCTAGAGAGCTTACTGAAAATTGATGTGCCTTTTTTGTGGAAATCAAAATTTTTATAATGATTGTGAGAATAATCACAAAAAAACCAATTCTGTTTATACTTTTATTTTTAATGCGCATTTCTCCAAACCTTTGCTAGTTTGGTGATCTTTAATTTTATGAATGCTTGCAGAAAATGGTAAAAACGGATGTTATTTTGTGGTAGAGCGTCTTAGCTGATAGATAATCTATACCTGATTATCAAACTCCAACACAAATTTCTGTCATACTTTAATTGGTATCAGAAATTCCCCCCTTTTCATTTAAATAATCAATTTTAATTTGTGGGTATGGGTTCCGCCGCCCCGAAAACCATTTATTGGATGTTTGTCTAGATGTTGGCGGCGAATGCGTTTGTCCACAACTGCGTGGCGTGCCGGATCGAGGCTCTCTATAGCCGGATTCTCTCGACCCCATAGCCTTGCACCGTAGTGAAAAGGATGAATTTATAAGTCCGTCAATCCTGGACACACTGATCCCCAGGTTTCTACCCACCCCTCATACCTTTTTCCTTCAGAACTTCCTCTTCTTCTTTTCCCTAAAAAAGACCCTCCACACGGCATCCCCAAATACGACATAGGCCCTGAGGGATTTTTTCCTCGAATAATAAGAAAAAATAAAATAAATAAAAAAAAGTGAAAATCCTCTAAAAAGCGTTCCTTCAGCAACACTCTGTTTCGGTACGATTCTAAAAACTTATCAGGATTATAAAGTGTTATCTACAAAGTGAATAAAACCATACGATATGTTTTAAGAAAAGTGCATGCATGTGAGTAACCCAGAAAATATTTAACTACTGACAAAATGCACATGCCGATGCCCCAAAAAGCATAATTAGATTTAGTGGATATACTGGATATATTATCATATGGAAGGCCAACATTGATATAATACGAACTGTCATTAGGTATGTTAAAGTAAAGTGTACACAAAAATACTATTCCATTGAGTTCATCTAATTTTTTAATTTTTTTTTTTATTTCGTAAAAGATTATACATTTATATACATTATTTAAGAAATTTTTTGACTGCCCAACTAGGAGGATTCCCGTTTTAGGACAGTCAAATTAGGATGATTATTAACATACGGAACATGGTCTGTAAATGATATAAAAAACAAAACAAAAATAAAAGATTAAAACAAAGTTACTGTTCTTTGTTTAGCAATTAATGCGTACATATTTAGAAAAAGGAAAATGTGAAATAGGAGACCAAACAATTGCTTTTTGAATGAAGGGCAGATATGGGCTGTCATAGACAGATAAATGGAAAGCGGTGGATTATATTTATAACTAGCTAGCGTAATAAAATATATACTTGGTAGTGTTACTAAGAATCCACATCCAAAAGAAGAATTCTTCATGATTATTACCAGATTATTGCAATTTGCATGTAGGTGCTCATTCCAAAGTAAGCAAAGTTAATAATAAGACATAAGATAATTTCTGCGCAAATTGGCCCCGGTAGATACTTGGTACTTGTTAGGAGTATGGTTGGCCAATTATCATTACGTTTAAGTACGTGAGCGACCCCTCACACACGGTTCACGCTATAAAAATGTCGCTGCGGGAAATTTACAATGTTTTTTACTTTGATAATATTCACTATGGCACTTATAAACGGCCGACTTAATGCACCGTTTCTACATTAAGCCAATGATCACACTTAACCCAAATGCAAAATTACGCTTGGACGACGTCATTTTCTAGGAAGCGAATATGTACGCCTTGATTTTTAATCAGCATATTAAGCTAGAACAACGGTTTATCAACACGGGCGATTTTGTGAGTCAGCGTTTTGACGAATGAGCGATTTACATGGAAAGATCCACATAATTTTTTATGAATAAAACCACTTATACATGCATGTGTTTTTTTAGTCGTTTCCTTATTGCTGCAGTGATGACAGTAAATTGTCCTTTTGAATCAGGTTATTCATTTATTGGCATCCCTGGCACATTTGCATCTTGAAAAATCCTTCCCATGTAGGTCCTTCCCCTTCCGTCTCCAACTCTGCCTTGGGAAGGGAAGGTTTGCATCTTGAAGGGAAGGTTTGCATCTTAAAAAATCCATCGCATGGAAGACCTTCTCTTCCCGTTTTCAACTCTGCCAGGGGTCATTGTTTTTTTTAGTTTAGTTTAGTATAGCACTATCTCACCATCATCGGTGCTACTATCTTTGAAGTATCTGTCTCTGAAAACCCCCCCAACTCTTACTGGTCTAACATGGTACTATATTGCTTGTGATGACCAAGGATCGGCGCTCCGGGACCTATTTGTTGGATAACCAAATCCTCTGCCACAGGTCACCCCTAGTTGTTCGCTACGTTTGGTGACTTAGCACGGATGCCCGGGTTCATAGATTTTTTTTCTTTTTTAAAAAGAAAGACAAACATTCCCGGGTTACGAATAACCAACAATGTTTTAAAATCTCCTACTACCACTACAGAAAGCCGAAAATGTTGCTTGTGTTGTGATGGAGGACTTAGCCAGCCGAGGAATCGAACATGCAACGCCCGGGTGGGACCCAAGCGCTATGCCCACTCATCCACTGACCGGTCAAAAAACGATACGCGTCTGCCCACCAACTGCTTTGTAGATCGAATCGGGAGAGACTGGTTGAGGGAGACCCTTTGACTTCTCCATCAGGACTCTCTCGGACCATTGCCTTACCGCAGTGAGAGGGATACACCAGATTTCTACCCACCCCTCTCACTTTTTTCCTTCCCAGAATTTTCTTTCCTTCCTTTCCAAAAAATACCCTCCTCAGGGCCTTCTGTATGGAGCTAGTGTAAAAAAGGAACTATATGTACAGTATTGTAGGAAAATTATAACAGCCTATAAAAGCTAAATTTCGACGTTTTCCTGTGCTACAAAAAAAATATTAGTTTCGTGTTTGCCGATAAAATTTATTTGTCGCGAAGGTTCTTTTAGACTGTATTTGACTGAGTAAACTGCCCTTGAGAGATTTTTTTAAAGAACTTATGCTTACTTTTTTATTGATGTTTTCAATGTGGAATATTAAAATTATGTTATTTTTGATAGCACTATTATTAACTCTGTTTTGACATCATTCGAAGTCGTCGTCATTTTTTCTTTATGGTCATATTATCCCAAACTCGTAAGGACAATAATATTGTTATTCACAAGCATGTGCCCATTATCACGTAAAGCGAATAAAAACATAACTGTTGGCAATTAAGTTTTGAATGGGATTATAAAGCCGCTTTACCTTGCCTTTTTACTTTGAGTAGTACACGAAATTCTCACGTATCGTTTTCAATTACCCTCCGTGACAAGTTGTCTTAAAGCAATTACTTATTTCGCGAACAATAATCATTATTAATATTAGTATCTTATGTTTGTTTAAAGTTTCATGGCGGTGGCATTCCGATGCAAGTCAAAGTAATAAATAACGGAGCGTCTAGAATCTAAGGCACTCATCAACACAGGCATATTAATTGGTCGATTGTGTCAGAAACGTAGTAGAAGGTATGGGTATATTGGCTTATGCGAAAATATGCAAGATGACGCTATTCAGGTTGCGATTAAGCGGATGTTTTGTATCTTGCATACAGATGGAGAAATTAATTGACAAAAGGTAATTTAGAGAACGGTCGGTGTGGTCTTCGCGATGAAAACAAATCTATATGTATATGACCCTTGTGCTAAAGTCCTGATTGAGAATTTTTGCTAAATAATTTTAGAGTACACATAAGATAATCTCATAAGGTTCACGATATCAACTTATTGTTTGATGGAGTAGATAACGTTACACCAATCAATGTTAATTTTTTGAATCATCAATCCCACTGGTGTCCCCGCAGGAGCTGCAACAAAACCTCTACACCCATTTAATTTTCTTAATCTACGAGTGTATTGTTTTATTGACGGTTTTGTATGAAATCAGTGCTTTTTGAAACCTGAAAACTGCCTTTTAAATTAATTGTTTCCTAAAATCTTCCAAATGAGTTTAGTAGGCACAAAGGACCAAAAAAAATAATAGACTTAAATTTATTGTATTGAAATTGAAATCATTTTCCATCATTACAGTAACATTCAACACACTAACAAGATATAAATATCGTTTCGTAAAGGAGTTATTAAAACATTACGCGGTAGAAATTTTTCGTGAGAGCTTTGGCACCAACAAAAAATGATAGTATAACCACGATATTTGTTAAAAGTAGAGTGTGCAAGTGTGATGGTAGAAGTGTAACCTTTAGAAAACTAAAGTAGACAAGAGTGAGTAAGCTACGAAGTACCGCACAAAGATGAGACCGATTACACTACCTCATTCTCTAGCAGGCTAAGTCCTATAGATGTACCTATGTGTTTGTATCTTTTTAGTGTGAAAATTTTTCGTTTCATCAAGTTTCAAATCACAAAAGTGCTAAAGAAGTTTTCACTACAAAATACATTTCTTTACTAAATCCTTTAAGAAATTGGGGGATTTAACGATACGATACGATTGTACCCCCCCAGCCAAGAGCACTCCTGTCCCGGTGAGACCGGTGCACTGAGGGGCACTGATTTGTTAGGACTTGGAAAACGTGCTCTGAGGATGGAGAGGAGGATGGAGTTTAATCGACCGGTATACATAGCAATCTAATAAGCTAATGTTGGAATTTAGGATGGGCAGGAATAAAGGAGTGGTTTGAGCATTGCGATTTTTTTTTCTTTTCTTTATGTCTTCCTTCTTCTTGGCTCTTCTCGGCCCTTCTTGGATCTTCTTGTCTATTTCTGGCTTTTCTTGGCTGTTCTTGCATCTTCTTGGATCTTCTCGTCTCTTAATTAAATGTATAAAAATTCACTTTTAGCCCGTCGTCCCACTGAATATCCTACTGGTTCGGTATCGGCACGGAACCAAAAAAACGGAGACCCTGCACAGAAAAGTAAGGTTGACTACGATTTGCAGCACGATTTGCGATTTTTCTGTGCAGTACCTCCGATTTTTGTCGATTCGGTACCGATAACAAGCCAATGCAATGGGACGACGATCAACTTTCAAGTTTTCTCAAAATCGTCGACTGGTATCATACATCTCATTCTTTCCATTTGCCAACAATATCTACAATAATATTATGCATCGTGAATGACTGGGAAAAAAGAAAAGAAAATAATTTATGTAAGCATTCGGTGTAGGTGGATACAAAAATCATAAAATGATCAACTTAAGCAAACGTTATCTAATTTATTAACAGATATTTTAAACACGTTTTAATTTAAAGAACTATAATTTAATTGACAAATACCTCCATACTGCAGTAAAAATGTCCAAATAAACAAAAGATAACATTTAAAAATAGCCGTTTTAATATAAGAGAAATATTTTTATGAATATTATCGTCTGCTTAATTAATTATCATCGGAATATTTTCCGATTACCGTCGTAATTATGAAAATCCATTAGCTCTCAATTCCTGGTTAGACGTGTCAAGATCCTTCTACCTTCTACCCACACGATTAATGATATATACTTTTATTCTTATTACGTGAGTATTTTATTAACCCATCCGATACTCTTAAATCTGATTATTAATATTATTTATTTGAGAGATTTCAAACACAATTCTTCGTAAATATAAATGTGCTGAAATCGACAAATATGAGAGAAATCTATGGAAAAAACGTAGAAAATTTAATGCAGTTAGTACTTACTCAGCAGTACGAAGTACTCGGTGAGAAGTTTTGGAGGGCATACAACCTGGCAACAGGCAATCAACACAGGCAAAGCCTAGTGAGGCAGGTTACGAGACACCTAAATTTATAATTATGAATCTCTATTTTTTAAGTAACTATATACTGTTTAAATGCAAATTTTTATTTTCTTTTATTTACTTTTGTACTTATGCAACATTTAAACTATTGTAAGATGTACTTTTTGTTTGTAGTTATAAATCTTAATATTTTTGTTCAATAAAGATACTTTATTATTATTATTATTATACCTCCATTACATAAATGAAAGAGTTTCTGTATTAGAAATTTTTCAAGTTTAAATTCTCCATTTATTTATCATTGAACTTACATTCTATAACAAAGGACGGATCGTTTTTACGAACCTGCCCTGTAGTCAGCAGTTCGGTTTTTATTTATTTAAATACCTCACAAGAGTCCCAGCTGCTGCCGTCTGGAGCCAATGAGACTGTGGTATCCCCAATTGGGGTATGTTGTGAGGCTGAAGTTAGTGGGGATGAGAATGAGATGGGGGAAAAGGAAGGTGGGGAAGTACCTGGCTTTTCAGGTCTGGTCAATTCAAGCAACTTTTCAATTAAGAATGGTGGTATTAAACTAGTACGATACTGAGAATATCGTCCACTCTCGAACAAGCCGCAAATATAGTAGATACTTATATTTTATTTTTAATTAATTATTCTTGAAATAACACAAAATAATCAAATAAAATTCACTTGCCAACGCCGGGATTCCATCCCGCGATCTTTGGATTACGAGTCAAAAGCCTCACCTCTCGTTTACGCCGGCTGTGGAATGGTTTACCAGCTTCTGCGTTTTCCTCCATCCTACAACGTGATACTTGTTTAAAATAAAATAAACTAAAAAAATCTTTTCCTGCTCATATCGCAAAAAGCCAAAACATTTTCCTTTTACATTGATGTAGCACTTTTCTTGTGGAGGTTTGAGTCCGTGTCGTGTCGTGAATACGTGCATTTTAAAATATTTTTTAATTGTTAGAATATTTAAAGTGTGTAAGATCACGCACCTGAGGGGTTAACATTAAGCTCCGGGCGCGTTATCTCTGGGCGACTAATTGATGTTTTATACGCTCGTATATTCCGAATATAACATTACGAATGTCGAATTAACATAAATCAATAGTCCTTGTTAAATTCCATAGAGACGGGGCCAGATTTTGGACGTAGCGTTACGGGCAGATTGATGTTTTCACATTATTCGAATAACGATTCGAGATAACATTGAAATCATGATGGAGCGTGGTGATGAGAGAGCTACAGGGAGAGTGATAGTGCCGCTCCAAAGGTTATTTGTACAAGAACAATAGATTATGTCATTGTTCTTTTAATAAAATTATTTTCTATTCATAATCGGGTTATTAATTATTAAACAAGAAACACTAAAATCAAATTAAATTTTCATCGACAAATTTGCGCCACAAATGTCAGAGATGGGATTAAAATTTATTCAAAACTTCCTTCATTTCATAATTTGGGAGGCGGGTATGGTTAACAGTAATTTTTTGGGTTACCAACCCTTCTGCCATAGGTCACCCAAAGTATTCGCTACGTTTGGTGACTAAGGGGTGCCCGGGTTTATGGGGGTGAGGTTTATCTGGATCTTGGCGACGGATGCGTTTGCCCGCCAACTGAGTGGCAAGCCGGTTCGGGAGACTCTGGTTAAGGGAGATTTTTTTACCTCTTCAGCAGGACTCTCTCAGAACATTGCCTTGCACCGCAGTGGTAACGTCCGTCACTCTTGGATACACCGACCCCAGATTCCTACCCACTTCTCGCACCTTTTTTCTTTCCCAGAACTTCCTATCCTTCCCTTCCGTTAAAAGAGCCTCCACACAGCATCCCCTAAGATGACATAGACCCTGAGTAAAGTTATTTTCCTTAGGACCTCCTTTGTGGAGCTAATGCAAAAAAAAAAAGTTAATATTTGCACGTTACGGAACACGAACATGAAATTAAATTTTTATTGACAAAATCTGCTCCACAAATATTTAAGATTCCGTCATTTCGTTTTGAATCGTGACTAATTTCTTTAAATTTTATGTGAATATCGCACAAAAGTATACAACAAAGCCAATGGGACTAAGGCATTCCCGATAGGGGATTTGCCGTAACGTTCAAGGGACTGAGAGGAAATGAGATGGGAGGATGAAGATTAATTTATTTTATTGAAGTATTTTTTCGGAGTGAAAGGTACATTGTAAAAGCTACATATTTAAAAAAACATTTTTTTGCGCAGTGCATCCGATTTATGTTTCACTTACGATTTGATGATCCACACATTTTTAATTAGGCAGAGTAAAAACCAATCATTGTTTGAAGAATTACCACTTTCCTTTCGCCTGTATAAAGCAAATAAAATTGATAAAAAACGCTTTGAGATTGCTCGTGTTTCAATTCGATCATTTATTATCCGAAATCGATTATTGGCTTTAATTTATTTAGTGTTTTGGAATGAGCAACAAATGTTTATTCAAATGGCTGTTCCCGCTAAGTACAATAACACTAGACACATCTTAAATACCACACTTCCATTAACGAGCCTCCATAAGGCTTTTATTCGATGTTAAATCCTGTCAAAATATTTGAGAAGTGTTGCCATATCGAAATTATCGACGGAGAAATTTAATAGCTGGCCACACTCGATAAATACCGAAAGGAATTTAAATAATTGAGTTGTCTATATGAAGAGATTATCGATACCTGAGTTCTTTTAAATGTATAGGCAATATTTTTATTCTCCCAGAAAGGTTTTTTATAGGTTTTTGTGTGGTCGCACCTCGCGATACTAATAATAATTATGATTCCATGAAAGAATCTAAGAAATTAATGGGCTTTGAAGTGTTTCCAAATCTAGAAATCTTAGATTTTATCTAGAATTATGTTTACAGTGTTTTTATATTATAGTGCATGATCTGACGCATCGTTTAATAATTTTTTAAAAACATCTATTCAACAAATTTTTTTATATTTATTTCTCTTATTGATTAAATATATTTTGTATTATATGTGCGTGTATAATATATATCTACATTTCGTGCAGAGATAATGGACTGCCAAACCACTTGGTCTTGACACACACTCCTTTCTTCTTTCACATTCATACATCGTCTTATTTATACCCTTCTGTTGTTCTGATTCTTGACATGGCCCGATTCAAGTATTTGGTTCACTTGTCTTCCTTTAGCGTCCCCCACTTCTCCTACCATTAACATTCGCGTCATATACATATTCTCCTTACACTCCTTTCTTTGTTCATTTATTCTACATGCCCAAACCACGTAAGCGTCCCTTGATTTATTTTATTCATTGCCGATACCGATATGGATACGGATATAATAAATGGTATTTAATGATTTTGTTACTCAACGTTAGGCATAATTTTCATTAATGGAATCTCAGCATAATACAACACATTGTTTTAAATTATCAGTAAACTATTTTTTTTTATTATTTATAAGTTAAATTGTGCCGCTAAAAAGATCTGTACACCTTAACAAAAACAGTTATTGGTACAAAGCTTCTCATACCTACTGATATGATAGAGCACAGAAATGTAAAAATTACGATTTTCATTTGAACGTTTTCACCTTTATTTGCAAATTTGCTCATATATTTAGTGGTGAATTTTTAGAACTAGATATTTTTATCAAAGATGTGTCATAGGTACTAAATTTATAAATCATTAATTCACCTTTTTATTTCTAGGTACATCAAATTTAGAGCTTTGACCCTTATTATAAACGTAATTTTAAAGTTTCCAACAGAGTGCACCACTCATCCTAAACCATCGAAAGAATTCCCAGTAGATAAATGCAATAATATCTCACCGGCAAATTAAGATGAGCTTCAGTTTTTTTTTAAATCTGTATGTTTGGCACGTAATGCCGAAGCGCAAGACTTCCGCCACAGGTTCGTTAACACCGAAATAATTATTCTGCACGAGATTATCAATTCACGCAAGACTATTGAATGTTCCTAACCGCGTGCTGAAGCCACGCTGCGTTCATATATCGAACCGATCCATTGACTAAATCTTGCATAATGTTGTATTAAACTTGTTTTATTTATCTGAAATTAACAATTTTTCCTTGTCAAATTCGTTTTTTTAATAATATTGTATAATGCATTTCGATTGATTTAGTAACTACTAGAACATGGACTTATTTTATAAGCCCTTGAGTAGATATGAAGAAAATAATGCAAATAAATCTAAACGAAACATGAAACAGAGCAAGTCACAGAAAAAAGGTTACGGTTGCAACTGCGTATCAAACCCAGGATCTTTTTCGAGACACAGCGCCATAACCAACTCGGCAATTAGGACCTATTTATTTTACGTCATTTTTGTTGATCTCATATTTCAAATTCACAACTAACAAGATTAGATTAGATAATATTTTGTTTATTTTCTGTCATCTTGAGGTAGATTTGGTTTATTTGTGTGTCCTTATTAAGGCGATCCAATAGTACCTACAGGAAAAAATTGAAATCGGAATTCACGCCCCTTTATGGGAGGAATTTAAAAATACTTGAGAAAAAGCTTTAGGAAAGGTCGGAAAAGGTATTTGAGAAAAAAAAATTATATGTTGATTTCGTAAAGGCATGTAAAAAACATTAATTCCTTTTTTACCCATTGTTTATTGTAATAAAACGGAATTTTAGAATGAAAACAAGCGACGCGGAGCCTAACACGTCTATTTCCCGCTCCGTCCGGGAGAGTACTGACAGAAAATAGGCGTGGCTGCCAGTCGTTCTTCGGTGGACGGTATAAGGTTCACTTTGATATTCCAAATATGTCGACTGCCGTATTGTCGCCGTGATGTCAAAAATAACAACGCGAAAATGTATATTATATTTTATTGTGTGAGGTTCGGGCATAAATTTCAATTTTTTTTTGCGATTATCATAAAAGAAACTAAATTTTCCACATTAAACAATAAAACCATATCCGAAAAGAGGTTTATAAATAGCAGAGTTTGGAATTCAGTGTTTTTTATAGACCTTATTATTTTTTTTTCTAGGCTTATTAAAAGAAAAATGACCGATATTTTTAAGAGCCAAGGTATGTTCTACACGCAGTATTTAATTGATGCATCTATTATACTTCTAAGGGATCAAATTTTCAAAACAAAAACCTATGATTTTGTATGACTTTGCATTATTTAGTATGGCTTCATCGTCATTTTGAAGAGGAAGGATTTAACTTGATTCTTAATCATTCCCCATACCATTAGAAGGAAGAAATATAGAAGCTGACTGACCATTCCAGAGACGAGCTGTTAAGCAAAAATGATAACCACAGTTTGTCAACTGTGTGCGTGTGCAGGTACTGGGCTCTTATTGGCCGTATCATTGAAGCTAATGGCTCAGAGCACCTTCCATTGGAAGAACGGCAAATAGACACAGAATTCATTTCGACAATATGATTATTATATGATTATTGAACCAACCGATTACAAACCAAACAAAATATGTTTACGCATTTGAGGGAACAATGCTCCTAACAACAACTACCTAGTGGACTACAAAGTTTTATTCTAGTTCCCAGAATGCGGAGATAAAACTTGTCCCTAAATTCTCAAACATTGCAAAAATAGTAAAAAAGCTTAGGCTGCGTATACACACGTTTGGCCTAACTGAGAGCCGTACCATGAATTCACAGAATTCGGTAGCTAACGCGTGGGCTCTGTTTTTTTTTTAGATTAGCTCCACACAGGAGGTCCTGAGGAAAAAAAACCTCAGGGCCTGTGTCATCTTTGTGGATGCTGTGTGGAACGTCTTTTTAGGAAAAGAAAGGAGAGGAAGTTCTGAGAAAGAAAAGGGTATTAGGGGTGGTTAAGAATCTGAGGGTCAATGTGTCTAAGAGTGACGGACGTATGAATCCATCCCTCCCACCGCGGTGCAAGGCGATGGGTCGACTGGAGAGGTCTTGGATCCACCGATCTCGATCTCGTCCGATCCGGCCCGCCACGTAACAGGTGGGCAAATGCATTGACCGCCAAGACACAGACAAACGTCACCCATGAACCTGGTCACCCCTGCTAAGTCACTAAACGTGGCGAACCACTTAGTGTGACCTATGGCAGCAGTTATCCAATAAATAGTTCCGATACCCAAATTTGTTTTCTAACCAAAATTTATGATTACAGAATGTATCATTGGAATGGAATATCTAATTACTTAAATATATAAATCATCAAAATATCATGGTTAAATTAATAAAAAATAGGACAGTGGAAAAGAGAAAGAATTAAATAATTACGATTATTTTATGTAAAATCACAAGTCCCAACCCACAGTACCCACACACCACGGTCACTGGGGTTTTCAGAGAAACACTATAATATATAATTTTCAAATGATTTACTCAGCCAGAACGCATTATGAGAAAAAAATTCATCACACCATGGTATTTCATTAATAGCTACTTATAAACACATTGAAGATAAAATATTTTATTTTAATTTTGATAATCAAAATATTTGAGATCGAGTTTCACGGTAAACACATAATTCTTGTAAGATACTCAAGTCAAAATAAATGTCACATTTCCTCAATAAAAATGGAAATACTGCCTACCTAGCGTTTTATACCAAAGGTTGTCAAAGTTAGCGACTAGATTTAGAAAAAACAAATTTTTACTTCACTTCCTATTAATTGCAGGAATAAAATTTATTTTGTACATGCTATCTTTTGAGGAGAATAATACATGTGTAATATTGTTTAATGATAGCTAATATACTAATTTCGGTCGTTGTTGCATGAGTAAGTAAGTAATGTGAAGTAAAATATATAATACAAGGAACTCTAAATTTGAAAAGTTTTAATTTCTTATCGTTTTATATCAGACGAGCAATGAAGTAGGTACTTACTTATTTTATGAATTAGTAATTCTTTATTAATTCAGAAAATCAAATGGTATTTATTTTTTTCCATTATTTGACAGATGCATTAGTGTTAAGATGCTTTACTGAGATAAAGCGCTTGTTTTCGCTGAACTGATTCCAAATGATTTTTTTATAGTAATACCTCATAAGAGTCTCAGCTGCTCTCGTCTGGAGCCAGTGAGACTATGGCATCCCCAATTGAGGTATATTGTGAGGCTGAAGGCAGTAGGGAGGGGAAGGAGATGTGGGAGGGGAAGGTGGGAAAGTACCTGGTTATTCATATCTGGTCACCAAACACGGCTAACACCATTCCAAGCAACGTTTCAATTCTGAATGCTTACACCAGGGCGATACTGATATACCACTCTGGAACGTACCGCAAATATACTATACATTATTTTAAATGAAATAACACAAATTATTCAAATAAAATTTATTTGCCCACGCCGGGATTCGATCTTGCGACCTTCGGATTGCAACTCAATAGCCTTACCGCTAGACCACGCCGGCTGCCAACCGGCCGGACATGCTTTAGTGGCGCATTCATAACCTTAGGTATATTGTAGTAACGTCTCTTGTATTTTTATAATGTCTTTGGAGAGATGTCATAATTTTTCGAATTAACTAACAATAATAATTTGATAATTTTGTAAAATAACCTCAACTGTACTGAGCTGTACAATTTATTATGAGCTCCTGAATCTAGTTTTCATTATTTACAGATTCGGAAAACATATTATTTACCTGGCAGGTCACTTCCGATAAACACACATAAGAAAGTTTACGCTTGGAGAAGACGCGAGTTGCATGCAAAGGACACTATATTAAAAATACTGGACCTAGCATTATTTTACGTTTGCTATTTTACTCTACATTACTATTGATGTTAGGTTTACTATTAGTGGCAGAAGCACAGTTGATATTTACTTTAAAAGACTGGAGAATTTAGGTCTCTTTAGGGTTAGAGAGTATTAATATATTTTTACTTTTTGTACATAGTTGATTATTTACAATGTCGCAGCTGTGACAGTGGAGAATTTCTGACATTGAATTAATGCTACAATCTGAAAAGATGATTTTTAAGTTTATCTTTAAGGTCTGTGATCAACGTTAAATCGTATGGCAGTCCATTCAGGCTTTAGGTCCTGACACTCCGAAAGCATACTTTATTCGAATAGTAAATTTCTTCTTTTTAAATGATCCTAAGTCATTTTTTTTTAATAAATAGTTTCAGTTCAAAAAATCCTGCAATCATAATATCCCTTTATTTTATTGAGTTTGCGCTGGTAATAATAAAATTGAATAAGCTATGTAGTGCCGTTTTTGAGAAAAATCAGCTCAAGGGCACTGTACAAACTTTACTTACTAGGCTTCATCTTATTATGTAAAAACAGTTACAGAAACATACTTACTTGAACTTACAGACAATGAATTATTTATTTTTACATGTTAAGTTACTCATGTTTACTATGTCGCATGCGAAAGGTTCATGATGTTTTGTGAAGCACTAGATCGGCTAACTTGCGCAGCAATAATTGAATTCTTAGGTTCTATCTAATTTTACTATTTACAAATGGATACATAAACATACTTACCTGACAGGTCTGAAAAAAGAAGAAAGAACTTCCTACTTCCTGGCAGAAGTGTCCTTGATGGAAATTGTATAACAGTTGGAAAGATTGGCTTTCAAATCCAAAGAATCGAGTCTTTTTTACGGCGCATTTATAGGTTCAGGGTGGACTTTGGAATGATTGCTTGATTTTGTGTTTTCTTCGTCCAGCAGCATGGGTCTTTCAGAAACCTGGTTTTGTTTGCATCTTCATTTCCTTTTTAAGAACCCTCCACACAGCATTCCCGTAGTCCGTAGTAGGCATTTATGAGTCGGCCTCCTATTTAGAGACGAAAAAATGAAAATTAATATTAGTTGGTTTCTAATAATTAATTTATCTTGTAAATGAAAATTAATCTTGGAAATGTGTTTTGGATACACCAAGTAGAAAGTGGACAAAACACTGATGAAATGAGTACTAAACATTATTGTTTTAATAAAAGGATTTATATATTTATCTTAATTACGAGATTTTGGATGTAACATTAATTTTAATATACTATATAACTTTGAAATATATACACCACACCATATCAATTATTGAGTCTCTCCATAAAATTTAACGTGTCGACTCCGCTCTTTGTAGTTCTTTCTCGCTCTCTCCCTTTCATTATTTATTTATATTGACTTATATTTATATTGATTTCGCTTTATAGTTATTAGTTAGCACTTAACGGGCGATATATTGGTGAGAACATTACCACCCTAAATTAATAAAATTACTATTATTAGTAATGCACACAAATTAAGAGGTTTCTTTTAATTCTCCTATGTCCAGGGGTTATAATTAATTATTTATTTAAAAGATGAGAGTAGTACTCAACCTGGTTACATTCAACACCAAAATATTGGTGTATGCAAATAAATATATTCTGTATTGCGCTACAATAATTACGAATAAAAAGTGCTAAACAATAATTGGAAAAAAACAACAATTGTACCGGAAATGTAAGATGACATAGTTGTCGATGATTAAACAGTCTTGGTGGTTGTCCGGGGTACCGCCGCAACGAGAACCTTGATTAACCAACGTCTTTACATTAGGTCACTTTAAGTAGTGCTTTTGATGATTTAGCGAGGTGCCCGGGTTCATGGGGGTGAAGTTGGTCCTAGGGACCTTGGCGGTGATTCTCTGGTAGAACCTCGGTCCTGTCCTGCCGGGCTGTCTACACCGCAGTCTAAGGGATGGACACACTGGCCTCCACTCATCTTTTACAAACTTTTCCTCTTTTTTTCCTTTAAAAGACACTTCACATAGCAAACGCGAAGACGACGTAAAGGAAACCTGAGGGAAATTATTTTCCTCAGCGACTCATGTGTGGACCTAACGTTAAAATAATATGACAGTAATTCTGATTCATCAGCTCCATTTATGGAAATCATATTAATTCCAGTACTCTGCCATCTCTCCACATTCACTGTTGGATAACATGCTTCCGATTGAATCTCTCAATTGTGCGAAGACAGTAGAACTATGCCAACCAAATTTAAGTAATAATTATTTATTTATTGTGACAAACAGTCATTTCGATTGCATTTCACATAACTTTTCGAGTTTTTAAGCTGAATAAAATGGCTATGGGTGCGGGGGAGTTAAGGAAGAGATACATTGAGAAATATCAGTCTAGACAGATCTGTTCACAAAACATAACAAAAGCCATTTCAATCACTTTTACAAATTGATTTCTTAATAGGGCAGTAAGTGATGGGAAGAAATTTTTACTATAGTATTGGTTGGTAATATTATGCTAATAAATATATTCATTAGGTTAAAAAAACCTTTAATATTATGACTTGAATGGGCTCGGCCCTCTTTGGAAGCTTGCCGCAGGGCATGGTAGTTCTTTGATAATGATAATATATTTTTAGTAAGTTAGTGTTTATTTGTTATATGCATATATATACAATGTTAGTTTAGGTTTAGTAATATTCGTACTTCTGAAACCTACAAATAAAAATACTATTTTAGGTTAGGTAAATTGAGTTCTTGAAACATACAAACATAATAATTATTTACAACATTTTGAAACTTTTACATTGAGAATTTGTCATCTTTGAAATTATGTTACATTTTCTCTGGAACTGGAAAAAAATTACATACAACTCCTAGTTGTTTCTCGGTAGAAAAAATTTGACTAGATCATTAGTACAATTTTGTATAAATAGTAATAATGTTCCGTTTATTTCCACACTTGTTATTTTAACGCTATGGAGTCATGATTTAGGTCCGTTGTAAGGACATTCCGTAGCTGGAGTCGTAAAACACGATACACTCTGGCCAATAACAATAATTTAAGTGTTGAACATTATGAAGATATTTTAATATCCGACTTGGATAAACAATAAATTAGGTCCGGTAATGATGACGGTCCGGCTGAGGGTAATTATAGCCCACACCTCAATCAGATGTTGTGTTCACCTGGCAACTGGCAACACTCGCGATGACTGCACGGCCAGCCTGGCAACATTGGATCGTAAGACTGGGCTTCTCAAACGTTTTTGATTTATTTTATTTGTTTTTTTTTTCTTCAATACCCAACAAAAAATAGTGTGCGATTCAAGTGAAACATTCAGAAGAGAAAAGTACACAATAGTGGGGGGACTACAAAGCACTTTCTTATCAATGTGAAAGATGATTTTTCCCATATTTTTGTATTCGAATTCTAGTGAATCTTTTCATAATAGTTTGGTCATCTTATTAGTATTTACGGTTTCTTCTTCGGCGTCGCTAAATGTGATTTGATTTTTCTATCGCCTATTCATTGTGGAGTGGTTTGAAGATATAGATATGGATACTGATTTAACAAAAAAAAAAAAAAATTGTATTCCGTAGGAGTCGATCCCTTGTGATAAAGAAGTTTTCATTTAAAAAAATCTTCCACATGTCATCGCTGGTTAGTCGAGTAACCGCCCAATCCTTCACCCTGGCCTTAACTTTCCAAACACTATCTGATTTTTTTTTGAGGTTGAGAAAAAAAAGAACTTCAAAAATGTCACCGGAGAACAAAATTTCAATGACATTTTTTACTTCAAAAAATATCAGGAATCACTGGTTGAATATAAGTCAAGTACGTTCCTTAACACTCTGTATTGCATAAAATTGATTAAAAACTATACATTATTATTTGGTGAAATTTGCAATTAAAGGAAAACCTACTTGTGTTTTTGTTTTGATTATATTATTTATTTTGATTATATTTTATATATGAATTGATTTTGATACTTTTGGTGACTGAGCAGCGGTATCCGGGTACAAGGGGTGAGGTTTGTCCGGGTCTTGACGGTGGATTCGTCTGCCCACTAACTGCGCGACAGGCCGGATCGGAAGAGACTGATTGAAGAAGACATTTTGTTCTCTCCAGCAGGACTCCCTCGGAGCATCGCATTGCACTGCGGTGGGAGGAATGGATTCCTATGTCCATCACTCATGGACAAACTGACCTCAATTTTCCTACTCACCCCTCATACCTTTTTTACCTTTTTAGAACTTTCTCTCTTAAGCATATTCCATTTAAATAGCGACAGAACATGGACAGTTTTTCAAAAATATTTTTCCATCCCACATTTGAAGTGGGATGGAAAAATATTTTGAATGTTTTCAATTGAAAAAAATATCATCGGATGGCACCAACATTTTTTTACTCCAAATATGGTAAGGAAACGCTTGTTAAAATTCTTCGGGTACGCTATTACACCCTGCATACATGTATTTTTGTTATCTTTCATATTTTTTTATTTATTTTAATATTCTTTGACTTAATACGACAATCAACTTAGAACCACGCATGTTAAAATTATTCGGGTACTGCCATACTACCCTGAAGTGTACATGTATTTTTTTTATCTTTCTTAATTTTTTTTTTATTTTTTAATTTTAATATTCTTTGACTTAATAAGACGATCAACTCAGAACAACTCATCTAAAATACGTGAAAAACCCTATCACATACATAAATCATTTGCCATAGATGCACTTTCACTTAATACACTAGTGACATTGCATAATATTGTAGGCATTCTAGGTACAGATGATATGAAGGTAATACTTGACTTACTTTAACCAGTAATTCCTGATATTATATAGGTAGAGTAAAAAAGGTAAATGAAAATTTGGTCTCCGGTGACTTTTTTGGATGTTTTTGTTTTTCCGTTGTTTTTCCTTGAAACCAATTCTTCCATTCGTCACAAAAAACTGGTTAAAGTAAGTCAAGTACTTCTCTTAACATCCTTTAAAGTGAAAAATTATTAATTGAATGCATATAATGTAAGCATATTTAATGTATTAATTTAACCGCTAATTATTTTGTTTGATAAGTTTTTTAAAACTTATACAGAAACACAAAAATAAAAAAATTTTACGTAGAAATCCTTCGTCTTCGTGGGAACAGTAAAGCAAGAAAAATGAATGAGTCGAAGGAGAAATTTAATTAACATAAGCAATATCGGAAGGTCAGCAAGATAGAACATTTTGAATACATAATAAGCAGCTTGGGAAAAAGCATATGACCAAAGAAATTTCAATCAGGATCATTTTTCAGCTTTTCTTTGTACATAAGTGTCAAATAGGTATGTACCTTGTTATTTCAATAATATTTTAGCATGTTATAAACAGGTTGGTATTTCATACGTCGAAATAATGGTGCCTGCTTTTGATTCCACAGTGCTGACGTTTGTTGTCCCATCAAAACCGCTTCATGTTTTAATATTTCGCCTTCCAAAGATAAGGTCAATTCCTCCTGTCATTATTTGACAGCTAATTAATTTGCCGTTAAATCAAATTATTTATTTTACACCTACAAAAAAGGTTTGTTTCTTAACATTTTGTTTGGGCTACCAGGGTGGCAAGGAGCCGAGGAATTCTTATTAACATTAACAAACAGTCGCCCGCCACACACGCACACAACATGGCAGTGCACACACCTCCTTTACACATAAATTAAAACACTAAAAATCACCTACGGACGCCTCATGCTCTCCCGATCCATTCATAAACGTCAGGAGGTATCGCCATTAAATATTTAGTACTAGCCCGCACCGAACCCGACCGCAGAAGGCGATCTACTTGTCCGACCGCTTAACCCGACCGACTTGTCGAAGATCCAATTTAAACTTTATTTATTGAGTTGTTCAGGCCGTATTGAAAAACGATATAATTTAAATAGTGTTATGTTTGACAGATTTTTCTCATAAATTTAATTTCGTGTTGTATTGTTCGATGGGTACACAAACACTCTCGTGTATTTTTTGTATTTATTTTACGACGAAACTTACACCGTTCTGCATCACTTTACTGCCCGACGTGATCGGTTTCGAAAATTCATCATTCAACCATATGAGGTCCCGGGGCTGTGAAGATGTGAAAAGTAACAGCTGGGAAGAGTTATGGAACACTGATTCGAAATATAACCCCTAATGCAGTTAAGTTAGTAAGAGAAATAAAGTTTTTAGAGACACCCCTGTAATTAGATACTGTTAGGTAAGACCTCCACATTGTGAGACCTCCATTGTTACCTCTCTTTCTTTTGAGCGTTTATGAGCAAGAGGGAGCGATTATAAGGTATCTATCAGCGGATCTATCAACGTGCCGAATGCGTGCCGTTTTACTTGTTACATAACGGAGTCGGAAAAACGACACATTCTCATCATACGGCTGACGTCAATTTTAAACGAGTGATTTAGTCTTGCCAATAGAGTCACTCAATGATACACAAGTGAACAGTGTATCGATTTTTTAATATTTTTTATATGAATATCGCACAAAAGTCCCAACTGCTCCCGTCTGAAGCCAGTCAGACTATGGCATCCCCAATTGGAGTATGTTGTGAGGCTGAAGGTAGGGGGGAGGGGAAGAAGATAGGAAAGAGGAAGGTGGGGAAGCACCTGGCTATTCAGGTCTGGTCACCAAACACGGCTAATGCCATTTCAAGCAACGTTTCAATTCTGAATAATTGTCTTACACCAGGGCTATACTGAGAGTATCTTCCACTCGGGAACGTGCCACAAATATATGAAGTATTATTTTAAATGAATAAATTGTGAAATAACACAAATAAATCAAATAAAAATTATTTGCCACGCCGTGATTCGATCCCGCGACCTACCAAGAGCCTTACCGCTGGACCACGCCGGCCGTCAATCGATGCGACTAGTTCTTATGAACTGGCTCCATCTATTTGAATACCGAGTATATAGATAGTAAAGCAGACACCGGATTCCCATCTAGTTTCGTCCATATAATAGAGACGATAATCGTTCCTTAAAAAGCATTAACATTTTTCGTCTTGACACAGAATAAAATCGTCTTTGTACTGTTCAATGAAATCAAATTTTTCATGTTCGTTCAGCAAGATGAATTCTGGTCCTAAATCGAAATATAGATAAGGCAAGAGATATCTTTATATCTTTCGCATTTACAGAAATGTGTGTCAGTCAAAAAATACCAAGAATAAAAACATCAACGCTGCTAAAAACATGCTTAAAATCTAATCAAAATATTTTAATCACATTAATTTTTCTTATTTTGACATTATCTTATGAGGTCATTATTCTTAATATTGCAAGGCTCTAAAACTGTTTATGGCTCTTATAATTAATGTCTTACTTCAAAATAATAATTACCCGGAGAAAAGGCGTTATTAAAGAGAAAATATGTGACTGTGACCAGTCGATACGACCATGTTTAAAACGCCATTTACAACAAATTAAAAAAACATATTGAACCGTAAATAACAGTTTATCTGGCACCTTTTATGACTTCCTTGTAAATGTTTCGTGAAAATAATGATAAACATAACATATTTTTAATTACCGTACGATATTTTTAACGATTTTTTTTATTTACGCCTATCTGTTTGCATCCCGTCAGGTTTAATATTTTAAGCGAGATATTTTTAGTAAAATCTCACGATAATGATCTATCAAATTACTAAAACAAATTACGAATACTCACTCATATGATAATAATGACAAGATGTAACGTTTTTGCTACTAGGCCCTGCGGGCAGCGGGCGAGACGACGGTAGCATTTTTTTAAATATATGAATACCTCACAAGAGTCCCAGCTACTCTCGTCTAGAGCCAGTGAGACTATGGCATTCCCAATTGGAGTATGTTGTGAGGCTGAAGGTAGGGGGTAGGGGAAGGATATGGGGAAGGGGAAGGTGGGGAAGTACCCGGCTGTTCAGATCTGGTCACCAAACACGGCTAAAGCCACTTCAAGCAACGTTTCAATTCTGAATGGTCGTCTTACACCAGGGCGATACTGAGAGTATCTTCTACTCTGGAACGGGCCGCAAATATATCTACTATATATTATTTTAAATGAATTGATTGGGAAAAAACGCAATTATTCAAATAAAATTTATTTACCACGCCGGGGTTCGATCCCGCGAACTTCGGATTGCGAGTCAAAAGCCTTACCGCTAGAACACGCCGGCCGTCAGCTTAGTCACAAACTTCACGTACATACGTATCATCCATACCCAGACTGGAGAGAGACACGGAAAATGCAAATCCAAGAGTACAAGACTTACGCCTGCCAGCCGACATTCCTCATGCTAGCTGTTAACGTAAGTGGCACCATCTTTTGGCATTATTAGCTACTTGCTTTAATTCGGTTCTATTACGATAGTAGCTTAGTCACAAACTTCACGTTCGCGGATGGTTTCCATATGGCGCGGAGTTGTACTCGGAGTCGGATTCTTAAATTTCAACCATACAGTCGCTAGAGTATTAATAACAAATCGTTGGATTTTTTCATATAGTGAATCTCAAACTAGAGAGGTAAAATATTTTTATATATTTTTTAAATTTTTAAGTAAATTATGTCCAATCACATTTAGTTCATGAATTTTTAACTTCCTGTGACTTTTTTACATTAGCTCCTCATAGGAGGCACCGTGTAAAATAATTTACGTCAGGACCTATGTCATCTTCGGGGATGATGTGTTGAGGGTCTTTTTAAGGAAAGGGAGACGAGGAAGTTCTGGGAAGGAAAAAAGTATGAGGGGTTTGTAGCAATCTGGAGGTCAGTTCAGACAGTCGTAACCATAAAATCAAAATCTTTCACCTTAACATTCAATGCCCCCGACACTGTAAATAACTAACCTGTAAAAATGTAGAGAAAAGCAAAAAAAAAAAAACAATTTGTATGCGTTTTTAAAGGTCATTTCATGAACATTCTCCAGCCCTAAACAGTCCTAAATTCTCCAGTCTTTTCTATTATAAATATGATTCTTCTCGATTATAAATATGAACTCTACTTTTGCCACTAATCTTTTCATAAATGTAATGACGGGGGTAGCAAATGTAAATCATGCAATGTCCAGTGTTTTAAATATAATGTCTTCCGCGTGCAAAGCCGTATCTTCTCCAAGCACAAACTTTCTAATAAAAGTGTGTTTATCGGAAGTGACCTGCAGGTAAGTATGTTTCTGTATCCATTTGTAAATAGTAAAATTAGATAGAACCTAAGAATTCTTAATAAATTGTTCAGTGCCCTTGAGGTGATTTTTCACAAAAGCGGCGCTCTATAAATTATCCAGTTAATAGTGTATCCAGGAGTGACGTACGTATATATACATCCCTTCAACTGCGGTGCAAGGCGATGGGTGGAGGGATTCTGTCTGGAGAGGTCAAAAGCTCATCAAACCAGTATCTCTCGATCCGGCCCGCCACACAGCAGGTGGGCAGGCACATCGGCCTCAAAGACCATCAAACGTAGCGAATCACTTGGGGTGACCTATAGCAGAGGTGTTGGTTATCCAATTAATGGTTCCCGGGGTGGCGGTACCCATACCCGCCTCCCAACTGCAACTGCTGTTGATGTTGCATCAATAATCTGTCTAACTTTGCACATTGGAGGGGACCCCACCACTTTCACACCAATGCAGCGTTATTAGGAAACATATGGTTTCCTCCTTCACTGCACACGTCAAGACTCTATTTTGTTGAATGAAGTTACATTTATTTGAACGACTCTAGACCTTCCAATGTCCATGCATACGGGGTGAGAAAGCAGTATGCAAGCACTTACGTTAAAATAATACAAAATAATAATAAATGTGGCAGCCCGTAGAATAATTCTTCTGAAATCTATAGAGAAAAATATATACATTTACAAATTAAAATGACAATTCATAAATAAATATACGCACCTACATACAGCCTGTCAAAGTAATATATCAAAGCAATCATTCAATATTTGATTGAGTGCAGTTTACCAGGTGATATGAATACGAAAGCACTTTCAATCAAAAGATTAAGAATCATTCAATCAAAATTCAATTAGATATTATAACAGTATGCTGTGAGGTCAGGTCATCGCAGGAATCTCGAAATGAAATACAAGATTTCACCTAGGAGGTACGGTATTAGGTATTATCGTAAATTATATTGAGAAGAATTGAATTGAGGAAATGTAGTTTTTTAAGTGATTCGTACGAGCATTAAAATCAAAAAAATGTTGTGATTTTTATTACACAAATTAACGTAAAAATCTCACATTTAATTTCAATTAAAATATAATCTGATAATATTGTGAGCATCACATATAAACAGTTTATTTCTTTTCACATTATACTGTTGGCGAGATTATAATAAAAGATAGTGATCAAATATTTTGAATGTTAATTTTCTTTTTTTATTTAAATAGGCTTTTTTGGCAAATTTTTACAACGAACAATCAAAACTGACATAAATCTTAATATTCGTGAAATTAGTATCTATCAATATTGTTGCTAAATTGTTGCTAAATTATTGCTTTTGACACGAGTCATGGACATCGAAGCTATCTACTTATCTGATAAAAGCGTTGCAAAAATACAAATTCGTACAAGTAACTTTATGTATATTTTATCGCTGCTCGATCATCGTTTTTTCAACATTCATCACCCATTGAATAGAACACACATTCCTCTATGGTTTCCCATCTGTAATTCCGTCTATCTCGACAATATAAACATCACGCTAAGTGGAGCAATTAATCAAACGGACAGAAAAAATCTACTTGTCTATGGGCTCGGATATTTTCCTATTCGAAATTCGAAACACTCCCTGGGTGGCTTGGCCGGAAAAAAATCAGGTGTGCCAACGGAAATAAAATTGATTGTTTTCATTGATTGGGTCGGGTTTCAGAAAAAAACTCAGGTGTTGATTAATTTGCATATTTTAAACGCTAGAGTGTTCTCCAACATGTTAATGTCGTTATTTATATCCGTGGCGTTTTATATTTAAAATTAATTTATGCTAACAATAGAATTAAACACGAATTAGAGAAATCTTACACTTTGTAGAGGCAATAGCTATTTTGTGACTCTTTTTTTTTAATAAAAAACTTATTCGCATCTTAACACGCGAAGAACTTAAAGAACGAGAAATCAAGATAATTGTATAAAATATATAAATACATTTAATTAATTATTTAAAGAATCGAGAAATTCGAATGAACCGTTCATTATATTAAATTACTACGTATAATTTTGTGGTATAATTTTACATGTGCTGGGTGGTGGTTTATAGAACTGATGTACAAAATTGCATTTATTCAATAATAAACTAGAAAAAATGTGCCAATATTATTGCCAAAAACAGCGGTTTGACGTAATAATATAAGGACAAAATATTTCTTCGCACTTTCGAGTAGGTACTACGATTTTATACACATTTTGTTCACAGACCATTGATGTACATGTAAAAGTCGTCTAACGGATTGAATTGCGAACGTATCCTACAATAATAAAAATATTACCCGATTAAACACCATTTACCAACATTAAATTATATCATAGCAAAAGCACAACGAAGAATTTAAAAAAAAAACCAAACCTAAAATTACGTAAAAATTAGACGAAATCCAATGAACTCAAATTAAACTTTGGGAAGATTTGAAAATTGTCTGAAGATGTGATGTTCTAGAGTTGTACCTAGGTAACTATAGATCTACAGGCAAAACATCTATTTGATCGCCAGACGGACACAAATAGGAATTATCGCTATATTAATTCGAAATTTTATAGGTTTAATTCTAATGCCAGCCGATTAATTCGCTAAAATATTGATCTTTCAAAATTTATACGCGTGTGCTGGGATATAAATTATGCCTCCGCTCATTTGCATAAATTAAATGTTTCTCCGATAAGGTGTGAAGAAACACACTTAAAACTTTTTCGAAGTATTTTGGTGCGATGAACTTACTTATATATTTTCGTGATTTTATGATTTTAATGAACTAACTTTCTCTTAAATATCACCAGTATAATGAATGAATTTAGTAAAACAACGCAAAATTTCGTTTGCATAATTCACAATTATTTCTACGTAAGACAGTTACTAATCTACGATGATTATTGCACAATGCAGTATTTTTGCTCATCTCGTAAGGAACTAACTCCTAACTAGTTTTTTTACGTTCAAACAAAGCTGATTTTCAAGGTGTTTTAGAGGTATAGAGGTTGTAGAGGTTCGCTTGTTAATAATGCTGGTGTGCAACTGGGCCTAACAATCAACGTCAATAAAACTAAATGGATGACATTTGGACGACTAGATCACTCTGGATCAATAATACAGTTAAATGGTTGTAATGTCGAAAAGGTGCAGAGATTTAGATACAGCAGCAGTATTCTCGCGGAGATTCTTGACCCAGATATAAAGATTAGGTACAGAATTGAAGTAGCAAGACCTGCGTTCAGTAAAATGAAATTCCTCTTCTGCAATGACAATAGCAGCTTAAAACTAAGGCAGAGAATACTAAAATGTTATGTGTGGTCGGTCTTGCTGTATGGTTGTGAAACGTGGACCTTGAAAATAAATACCATGAACAGGTTAGAGGCTTTCGAAATGTAGCTTCACCGGAGAATGCTCAAGGTCCCATGGACCGATATGATCACTAACACAGAAATTCTCAGGCGGGCTAGAGCAGAGCAGATAGAAAACTGCTTACATTAATAAAAATCAAGAAAATTTCATATCTGGGTTATATACTTCGAGGGGAGAAGTATCACTTGCTCCATTTAATATTGAAAGTCAAGATAGAGGGTCGCCGAGGGCCTGGTAGGAGACAAATGTCTTGGCTGCGAAATGTATGAGAGTGGACCGGCATTGGAAGTATGGAGGAGCTATTCCGGGCAGCGCAACACAGAGAGACCTTTTCAAGAGTGATCGCCAACATCGGGGGGACCTGATAAGGCACACAAAGAAGAAGAAGAGGTTCACTGGTTTATATTATATTCATTATTAAATGTAAATTAATGAATATTTACAACTGTATGTTTCCTTAATAAACTTAAATAAATATAAAAAATAAAATAACTCAACAACCCTTTAAGAGATTCACCAGGTCTGCACTTTTGGTTTAATTTCTAAATTAGTTTTGTGGAAAATTGAACTATAGTTGATTTTATTCAAGTTCCGTGAAAATTCTATTCAAGATCTCTTATTATTTAATTATGGGCCAGTTGTTTCTCAGATCTGAAATTAAAATAGAATCTGAATTGAACTTTCACATAGCTTGAAAAATATCTTTGAAATTTGATGAATTGCTCAAATTCTGTGAAACAGCCTGTCCTAAGTGTATTTTTTGTTTTTACAAAACATTGGATTCCTATATTTTAATATCTAACATCAGTTTATCAGACGTGAAGGTAACGATAAAAATAATCAAAAAATTCTTAACATTAAGCATTAGCAATAAATAAAAATTCGAAGTTTAACTCGTGGAATAAAAAATAATTATTCGATTAATTAGAATTAAAAAGCTCGTTTTAACGATTATTACGGAAAATATTTTCATAGTAACGATTATTGGAACAATTTAAAAAGTTATTTGATATGATTAGAATACGGAGATATTTTCCAATACCATTTATCGTCATACGAGTCCATTTATTTAGTGGTATCTTTTAATTTATCGCCCAAAGCTTATTAATATTTTAATTTTTGTAATTACATCAGCATAAATTAATATCCAAATAAAATGTTAATTTCAAGCTTGAACGAAGTTGGTTAAATAATTTAAAACAAGTTTTTATTTTGGATAATTAACATTTTTTAAAGTAATTATTTAATTTTTATGCGTCGTTTGAGTGAGAAAAAAACTTTATCTTCTAATCTCGAACTTTATAAAGCCATTGTATTTCTTTTAAGTGTTTCTGATTTTTTTATGAGACTTGCCTAGGATCGAATTTCACAATATATTATTTTAATTTAAGCTCTTACAGTCTTCCTTATAAATGTGATTTTAATTTTACGCAACTTAAAAACAAACATTAATGTAACGTAAATGGTTGTTTAGAAGTTGTGTAAAATTTACATACGTTTATTAGTGAAGGGGTTAAGATAATCAAATCATAATGAATAGAATTTTCTTTAGATTCTGCGTTTCCGGAATGCCTCGGAATATTAAGGTTAGAAGGAATTTTATTTAGTTTTTAACTACATTTTTAAAAGTTATAAATTACAAGAAACCGTTGGCCAAAGCATGAGTCTTGTTTTTAATTTTTTAATTAACCAAAAAATAATATTTTATTGGTTTTAAATTCAGATTTTAAACGTTTCTATAAAATTAATGATTTCTATAATAACTACTAAAAAAACAAGAATGCAGATTTTTCGTTTCATTCATGTTAGTAAGCATATGCCGTTTTATTAATAGATTTCTAGTCCCGTAGAGGTTTGTACGCTGAACTGCTGATTCACTTTTCAAAGGAAAAAAAACAGTCAATATTTTGACGCAGATTATTAAGATTCAAAATTTAAAAGGTTTTTTTTTACACTCAGGCTCCACCCAGGAGACCCTGAGAAAGACGATTTCTGAATGGAGGGTCTTTTTAGGGAAAGGAAGGAGAGAAAATTCTGGAAGGATAAGGGTATGGGCGGTGGGTAGGAATCTGGGGGACAGAGAGACCAGCTGGAGAGGTCTAGGTTAGGTCTCCTCAACCAATCTCTCTCGATCCGGCCCGCCATGCAGTAGGTAGACAAGCGCATTTGCTACCAAGACTTAGCAAACCTCACCCCATGAACCCGGCACCCCTGCTAAGTCGCCAAACGCTGTAAACCACTTGGTGTGACCAATGGCAGGGGTGTTGCAAAAAGAAGAAAAACCTATTTTGCCTTGCCCCTTCAAATTTCATATTGATAGTTGGATCAAAAACCCAACACTGCAAGGAATGTGAGACAATGGTTTTAAGGCAATCCAAAAAACTCATAAATGGAACAAATCCTAGACGAACCAGGCAACTACTACATACTCAACGTGGAGAGTGCACTTTCTGAGGGAACTGGTAGAGCTACAAACCGAATACTGCAAACTCGGGAGATAATGCTGCTGTTGGGAGTGGAAAACACCAATATATGCAGGAAACGTGAAGAGGATCTAAAGAGAACATCGTAACAGAGATTGAAAATAAAAGAAATTAAACATCATAAAAGAAACGAAAAAGTATGAGTAATTAGAAAAAATCAGTAATAAGACCTGCAATAAAATAAAGTTTAATGTGTAAGAACTAGTTAGTAGGTATAAACAAACAATCGTATGTTTATAATAATGTAGGATGATAAAACAGAACTAAATAGAACAGAAAAATAAAATAAAATAAGTTTATAAATTACTAGTAAGGTTTTAGATGAGAGAAGGTTTTATGAAAAGAACAAAACTAATAAAAGTTAATTATTAGCAGATAAAATAGAGATAAGTTGCCTCTTGAAAATTGCAAAACTGTCAACACCAAATATATCTATAAATTAGCAATGTTTATTCCCAAGGTTATGCATTCTTGGGACTGGTGAATTAATTACCTGCATTAGGAAAAAATATTCGCTAATAGTAAGAATCAAAATATGTGCATTTTAGAAGTGGTAGAGTAAGGGTTGCGAGTAAGAGAATCAGTAACCTAACCTAATCTAAACACCCACACTGTAACTTAAAAACTTTAAATGAATGTAAAAAAACTACAAATTTAGGTTTACTATTTACCTGGGTTACGCATTAATGACTCAACGTAATGTGAGTAAGATTTTACCACATCATTGAGTTAATTTTACATAGTCAAATATTGACTAAACCTTTCAAACAAACTTGTCAACCCAACGTTTCCATGGATGGATACCTAAGACTGAATTTTACACTCTTGATTATTTTTATGGATTTTTTATTTAATTTACAGCATTTACCTCTCCAGATTTTTTATGACCATTGCATCCTACGAGAACCAGTGTTGTTATCAAATAATCTAATTTTTGAAGAGTTTAATCAATGATAAGTATTTGAAATTACAAAGCGAAATTTATGTATTTTATCTGTGGTTTTGGCATGACGCATTGTCTTTCTAATACAAAATCAGGTCGAAAGCGTCTGATATTGTTTACGTACTTTAACGTGCATCTATAACCACATATAATGATCATTTTGTGTACCCTTTTTGGTTGTTATGCAACAGAAAATGATTTCGGTACCTACGAAAATTATAATAAAGCAACCTTTTCTACATGTTATGTACAGGTCATATTAACTAAAAATTAGATATGTTCTTCAAAATACGCTGAAGGGTGAAGGTCGGATAGGTATCTACCTACACTCTACATTAAAAAAAAATCTTTAATAGGTAATGCGTTTTTTGTTCAAATCCAAATTACACAAGCGCTCAAAGAAAAGTTTCCGTTCTAAAACAGCTACGTCCTGTCAAAATTATAAAATACAAATATCTACTTGTGTGTGTGCGTATATTAAAAAAAAAAAATATATATATATATATATATAGGGTGTTCGTGGGTAAAGTGCATTAACTTCGGGAGGTGATTCTACATGATGGTGGAAGTAAAAAAAAATAACAACTTTTTCCGAAATCCCACTTTTTTCCCACACAAAAAGACGTACCTACTAAAAATCCTTAGTGTGAAGTACAAACTTACCCGATAAATTTGCTGCGAGCGATTATGGCAATGTTGCATAGTTGTGATTGGCCCATATCTTAAACAGCGGAAAATAATAATGCGGGCCGCAGACGCCGGACTAATTATTTATATTTTGAACAAAAAAGGACCCCTAAAATGTGGAATTTACAAAGTTTTTTTTTTTTTACTTATACTATCATATTTAATCACCTCTCGAAGTAAATGCACTTAACCCTTCGACACCCTGTAAACAAAAAGCTTTCCTTTCACACTAATCAAAAACTGCCTTCAGATGAACATGAAAAAAAAAGTTGTATTACAATCATAGAATTCAGATAAAACTCGACCTTAAAAATATTGTTTTTTAAATACATAGTCATAAACACTAATTCAAGAACATACTCAAGCCTTACGTCACAATAAGCAAAACAATAAAAGATGACTATTGTTAGTTTTGCATTTTTAAATGCCCTACTAACAACTGCGCCGTAGGTAGTTTACACAGCCACGCTTAGGATTCGTCCACACCTGCGGAGTGTTTGCCTTTCTGCACGTCTTTTTGTTGACAGAACCGGCCTTTACTTGTTGGACAACCTCTCCAATGGTCACAACACCGAGACGCACATCTTCTTGTCCCCTTGTCTTCCTCTTCTTCGTATTAGGTATCTCATGGCGCGGATCATTGTTAATGAGTGTGAATGGGCAGAGAACAAACATTGCACTGTGTTTGTTCATTGCGAGAACAAAGAGTATCTACCGTCAACCAGTCAAGGGTGAATCTGATTGAATGCCACCTAGTCTCGAATAAACTTTAACATATTTCGTAATATTACAAAGTCCTGACATTGTTCAAGAAAGTGACTTTTAAGTCTTTGCATTTAATGTTGTAAGTATTGTGGAATATTGTTTGAATATGTTGATATTTTGGCAAATAATATATTAGTAAGTTATTACGGTCTTTAAATAATTCCGCTTGAAAAGCGTGATTTTTATATTTTTTCTTTAACGAAGGTTGCGTTTTTTTAAATTTTATTTTTTTATTCTTTATTCATAAAATAAATTTGGTATACAGTTTTTTACAGGTATTTCTACTACCACACTAGGCATATGCCCGTAGTATCATAGTTGACTATTTCATTACCATTGCAATTAAAAATTCTTCATTCATAAAACACTATTGTTGTTCTAGTAAAAATCGTATTTAGAAATGTTGCTTTAAATGGCTTTAACCGTGTCTAGTAACCAGATCTAAGGTACTAACCTACATAACCTAACCTTTTCGCACCCGTGAATAAAATTTTCTCAGGTATGTATATGTTACAGTCATAGTGATTAAATAGCTATTATAGATAATGATATATGAATTAATAATAATTATGACTCAGTTATTTTTTAATATAATTATTGTAGTTAATTCATGTCAGTTAGGTCAGTAGGTTAGGTTAGGTTTGGTTAGGTTAGATTAGATTAGGTAGGGTTAGGTTAGGTTAGGTTTGGTTAGGTTAGGTTAGGTTAGGTTAGGTTGTTAGGTTATAGGACCGTATTTATTACTTTGGCTAACTTTGACCCGATATTATGAATAATATCCGGATAAAGTGATTAATTCTGTGTCAATTATTACTTTGTCTAAATTGGATAGACATTATAAATAATGGCTGGATAGTATATATAATATCCGGATTTATTATTGGCTGTAACATATATATAATAATGCACGGCGAGTGTCCGCAATGTATGCAAGATTCTCCCTCGGGGACGCGCTACCAAAGTCTCCAGTCGAGAAATGGGCCCTTAAGTACGTGCGTAATTCGATAGATTATCCATACCTTCTGAAATGCTATACATATTTTATATATGCCAAAAAACTAATGTCAGTCTATGTACCAGTGAATAATGCTTCTGAACTCATATCATTTTTTTTTAAATATTACTTACCACCTTACATAGAACTTACCTCTTACGCTAATGTAACTTTTATATTGATATATCGAATTATTGGGTACAGCAAATGGACATGGACGCAGTCTGTTATAAATATGAATGTAATAGTCAGACTAATTCCAAAAAAAGGGGAGAGGTGGGAGTCTTATGCAGATTGTGATTATAGAAATAATTTAAAAATATATTTCCTTTAATCTATGGGGAATATGCATGTAAGGGATTGCGTATAAATCAAATCAGAATTTAGCATTGTACTTAGTTTATTACAACAATTTATATCCGAATCATATTTAATATCTATAAAATATTCGTATATGAAAAGTAGGAGCGATTTACAAAGCTGTTATGTCTTCGGCAGTCTGGAACAGGATTATTTTATTTTTTTTATTTTTTCCTGGCAGACGGTGACTATGCGGAAATGTTGAGGGATCGCTGTTGGCGTGTGAGGAACCAATCGCTTCCGCGATTCAAAATAGCTGCATCGTTCGCTACCACAAATCTTTTTGAGCAAAGAAATTTTTTGGAGATTCTGGACTGATCCAGTAAGGATGGTTCAGAGATTCAGCATTTTTTTATTGAGCGTCTTAGATATCAATGGTTGTTAATCTAAATGGCGATCACGACCCTTAATCTCAAGAAACATGATGTCAGAGAAAGATAAAGTTAATAGTCTGTTAGATATCTTTAAAAATGTATAAAATGTTTCAATATCTGAAGATATGAAACCCATTAGCAAAGGCTTTCAAATCTGTATTAGTCAGATAATGCATTTGCTAAGATTAAAGCGAAGAATCAGTGACGTAAGCGATAGCATCAGACCATCCATAGGCGTCTTAATGCATATCATTTCAAAATTTAATCTGATCAATAAAAACACAATTTCCATCTTAATACAAATAATATTGTTTGGTAATCAAGAAGACTGGGTCCTTTTACGATAATTTTATTGATCTATAAAACCCCCACGCTCAACCGGATGGAGAAGGTATGGTATTAGTTATGTCATTTTTGAAGCAGACCACCTTCCAAACGAAAGGTTCGACTATTAAAATTGTCTCTAATTTAAGTGTTTTTGATTTTATAATGTAGTTTATTTATAGGTTATAATTGGAATTTTGGATAAAGTGTATCTTTTGCATTGCTAAATAACTGATTAAGTATCAGACTTGAAAAGCATTGATTCATGAAATTAGAAATTTTCTTGAGATGAACACGATGATGACTTTTAAATTCAAACCGGCAATGTAGATGAGTGTTTGAGGCTGATAATTATTGCTTATAATAATTGTTACCCTTTTGCTTTGCATAAAAATCTTGTCTTGAACGTCAGTTTATGAATTAAAAATAGTAATTAATATTTGACAAGTTAAAGTATTTCACCAAAAAATGTAGACATAATTTGTATTGACGCCACCTAGCGAGCGATTTAGTATTAACAATACCTCTCTCACAAAAAAGATTAAGTTGGTTGTTTTCAGGTAGAAAAATGTAGTAAGCAGTAATTGTTGAATGAAGCACTAGTATATATTGAATTATTTGGCGGGTTTTAGATAAGCCGCCATAGCTCAGTGGTAGAGCTCCTGACCGGCAATTAGAGGGACACGGGTTCGAGTCCCGTTAGCGACCAGTATCTTTTCTCGGAAGATGTTTTCAATGTAGATTAGTGTTTCAGGCTGATAATTATTGCTTATAATAATTTTTACCCTTTGTGCTATGCATAAAAATCTTGTCTTTAACGTTAGTTTATCAATTAAAAATAATAATGTTTAATATACTGGTTATTTTGTGTTAAATTTGGTATACTTCATTTCTATAGATCCTATTAAAGATTACCCGACAATATTTTATATTAGAATTAATATAGTGTAGGTGGGGGTAGGGTGGCCTCCCAGGCCGGTTGCGGCTGATTTCGGTTCGCCCGTAGTTGCGCTCGACGGAGGGTTAAATAAAATAATATAATAAAAATAACATTACTTGGTTGAAAATAATTATATGCATTTTGAATTTAGGATAGCTGCTAAAAATTCTTTCAAAACAAAATTATTGCGAGCATTTGTGTAGTTATATAATAATTGATTAATATTTCTTTAACATTTCTAAACACAGGTGTATAATTCTGCTATATATAAGCAACACGCAGTTGACTGATTATGAGATTTTCCTTAGGGGCTAAAACATCTTTCGGGATGCTAAGCGTAAATGTTCAATTAAAATAGTCCACGTTGAAGGAGGGATTCAACCTAAAAGTAGGCCATAATAATCTTTCCACGGATGAGCTGTGAGAACAGACCTCCTCACTTAATATCTAACCACGTATGTATGTTGGGCACGGGTTTGTGCACTGGATGTGTAACCTAATTTGGGAGATTAACAACGCTGGCTTTTCAGAACACTTTCCATTGAAATGGCGGTAAAACAAAGATAGCATTATCACCTGAATATTCATCTGTTATGAAAGGTGGAATGAGTGGTGATCTTTGTTATGAAAAATGCATTCAAGAGAATATTTACTTATTTTTTAAATTTTACTTGATTTGATGTTCACGTCAACATCTATATTGTATTTTAAAGGAATGATCCATTTTTCAACAAAATAAGGTGTTTTATTCAGATGTTTAGGATCTGCAGACTACAGATACTAGATTTGTGGTTTTACTTTCGAGTATAATTTTGAAAAATCTTTAAGAGTTGTAAAATGCTTAAAAGCGTTATAATATCAAGACTAGGGCCAGCAGAAAAAGCTTTTTGTTACTGTTTCATTATGTTAAATCCATTACAATTAATATTATAGAAATTTCTCGATCTAATCGGTAGTAGGTATTATCATTCTCAAAGAATGATTAAAATTTGTCTTACTAAAAATAATGTTTAAATAACGATAATTTGACTCAAAATATTATGTTTTTCATTAAAATGCTATTCACAAGTAACTTCAAATCTATGTTAATGTTATGTCCGAAGGTACCGGACATAATTCGTGAAAAAATGTTGTTAATTGGCGCATAAAATAGTATCGAAGATTGCCATAACATTTAACAAATTGTTTTTATAACGATGTAATGTGAAAACACTGACAATATTATTTGGACCATTGACATTTAATAAACATGACGACTCCATGGCAGTATAACGACAAAATTGTGATGTTTGAAATTTGTGCGTGTGTATGACTGTAATGTATATATAAGTGTATGTATGTGCGTACATGTGTGTATCTATGTATGTGTGTGTTTATAGGTATGTGTGTATGTATATACGTGTATATGTATACGTAAAACATACTCTACAGAATGCTTTTTTAGTATTGTGAAGCGTATTATGCCCCATTTTGTTATCAATGTTGTGTTTGTCTTTATTAGTGATAGTATCAACCATGTTCAATGTAATTGCATTTATGAGCGCTTTAATATGAATCAATGTTGACAAACCTAATAATAAAAAATAAGAATATACCTATTTTTATTTTTAACTTTATGAGTAAAACCTCAAATTATAACATTTATTTAAATGAAGACAATATTAGCGAAACTCAATCGAAAATCTGGAGCACAGATTATTTGTGCGAAGAAATTAAGATAATATTGGTAGTTCTTAGTCGAAGTATGATATAGTTAAAAATGACCCAATTGGAAACCTTAGCTCAGTTGGTAGAGAATTCGCTGTGTAAGCAGAAGGTCCTAGAGGTGCCAATATATTTTTCTGATTTTTTGGTCTCCAGATTTTCGATTGAGTTTCGCTAATATTGTATTCAATAATTTAAAAAATATATATTTACCTACCCGCTCCGTTTTCTTGATTGCAGCAAAGAACAACTATTTACTACTGGCGATTGATGTTTACGGGGACTTGAATTTCAAGGTGCGAATAAGACACATAAAAGTCAGTAATATGCAATTGCGGTTGGCAAACCTTCCCCTGGCAGTACCAATTTCATCTACCAAGTACACATACATTGATGACTCCCTCCCTACAAATTGGCATAAAAATTCATGTTGAGAAACTGTTTTGAGATGTTACTGGAAGTTTCATTCACTAGGACCACCAATAAATACAAAAAGGAGGGTATTTCTAGGTAAGTTTTGGCTTTAACAGACATTATTATTGGCACCACAAACCCTGCAGTTGATATTCTTCTCAAGGAATCACCTCTACTTTTACCAGTATTCTGCAGTCTCCCATTAGTTGATTATTTTTTAAGGTGCCATTGTCGCCTCCATACTGACCAGCCACTTAAGTTTAGACATTCCAAAATTACTTCGCCCTGTAAATATATCATACGAAAGCTCTTTCATTGCAAGAATTTTGCCAATCTTGCTGCATATCCTGTCAAGTGAAGTCATTACAATTTTACAAATCTCTTTATCGACAACTCTTTAAAGAAATTGGTAAGTGTGGTTACATAACTTTCAATGTTGTCAGTCCCGAAACACGAATAAACATGAAAAAGTAAGATACTGAATAAATTTAGAGAGGAAATAAACATAGAAGAAAATTTAAAGTTAAATCGAAAAAATATACAGGGTGTAAAGCGACGTTCTTAACTTATTTTAACCAGTGATTCCTGACATTATTTGGAGTAAGGAATGTAAATGAAATTTTGGTCTCCGGTGACTTTTTTTTGTTAAAAATCAAACAAACAAAAATTTCTTCCACATGTCGTCACTGGTCACTCAGCCGAGTAACCGCTCTACTCCCCATCCCGCCCCTATCTTTCAAATTAAAAAAAATTCAACTAAAATACTCTAAGTGATTTTTTAGTTGAAAAAAAACCACCTAAAAATTACATTTACATTTTATACTTCAAATAATATCATGAATCACCGGTTAAACTAATTCAAGTACGTCCATTAATAGCCTGTTTGATTTAATTTATACTAAGTATAAATGTTTTTTAATAATATTTACACATTTAAGGATTTGCATTGATTGTATTAGGACGTATGTAACTATGATACTATTTATAAACACTTAATTTATAACCACAAATAAATAAAATAAAGAGCTGAAATATAATGAATTTTTCTCAATCAAAGAAGTCACCTAGTGAATGTTGTACCATAGCTGGATTCTGCTAAGATGTAGATACCAATAACACGTTGTATCTCCCGAAACATCTTTTAGATGTTTTACAATAAAACGAACCTTTAACGGTAATAAAAATAACACCTTTCTGTGGAAATCTGGACGTAATTTATATACAGATATAATAATAATGCGTAAAATGCAAATGTGTTTTCATTTACAACCATTGGGATATTTTGATTGGATTGTCTTATTAATAAGACAATTCGATATTAATTTTTATGTTACATTAAATTTTACACATTTCGTGGATCTCGAATTTCATGCAATTTAACGTGTGAAGTATAGGACATATAATTTTTAATTTATAAATTAATTAATGCTGTAAAGGAATTCCCTATCAAATAAAGTAATATTTTAACTTGTTTAATAATATTTATGTTGCTATTTTAACGCGGACCCGCGACTCATTATCAGAAGTAACACAAGAATAAGCACGTTTTTTTAATTGATTGTGACGTCATATAATATGTTTAGTAAAACGTAAAAATGGCTAACATCCACATTGACCAATTTAAGTTGAAAACCCAATATTGGGATACCAATACTTTGAACAAATTTTAATTTCTGTTGTCATCAAGTTTTGCTATGTTACCTAATATACCTAGTTACCATAGCTTCTAACCGGCGCGGCGTCTTCCACGACTAATATTATTTGTGGTATCTTTTTTCTTACTTAACAAATGAAAAGTATGAAACAATCAACGAGATAGGTAAGTTTTTGGCAGTTAATCGGAAATGTGAATATGTGGACCTGTGAAAGAGGGCGAACAGTGACGCATCCGGCACAATAAAGAACTGTATGATATATACCAGGCCCCTAGCATCTCAGCCCATATGAGACTCTTCAGGTTGAGATGGGCTGGGCATGTTCAGAGAATGCTGGATGCACGCGTCCCAAAAAGAATTTTGACTGGACACCCAGGTGGAAAGAGAAAAGTGGGAAGACCCAGATTGAGGTGGGAAGATGAGGTAAGAGGGGATGCAGCACAGCTTCTCCAGGTACCAGTTGCAAGAGACTAAAGCTCGATATGGGTTGTAGCGCCATCGAAGAAGAAGAAGTATCGGAAATGTGAAAGCTCTACAGCACACGACGGAAATAACCTTGCGAGCTAAAATAAAGAAACGAGCCAAAGAATGAGAGTAGTAGGTTTTGTCAGTTTGAAAGGTTTTGCTTCTTCAATCGAAGAGAATTTCTACTATAAATACTTACGACTTAAAAATATGAACTTGTTATTTCCAAACAAATGAAGTTTGAAACAAACCATGAAATGGTATGTCTTTTTTATGGTTAAATTAAAATATGAAAGCTTTGTATGACATAACTGAAATAACCTTGCGAGGTAAAAATATCTTAATGAGTAAGTTATAAATTTCAGACAGAAAGTGCTGTGCAGATTTCATGACACCAGAATGAGAGGTTTTGCTGATTCAATCTAACGGCTGCTGTAAGTGTTGTAAATAATAATATAGCGTTTAACAAATTAAATGCTTTCACGATAAATAAAGCCTTTCATATAAAGGAGTATCACACAAGATTTTATAAAGCGCGGGGAGTGTCTGTAGGTAACACCACAGTTGGTCACTCCGTTGAGCTCAAAACAATGGCATTCTGCCAATAATTGCATCGATTCAAACGCCAACGCTTTAGATACTTTGTCGAAGCAGGGTCGGCTTTAGAAAACATTTTTATTTACTGCTTACCTCCGGACCAAAGGATTGCATATAAAAAAATCGTCGATTTTCAAACATTAAATAATTTTAGATTCAAAGAGCACTCAAATTAAAATCTCTTTCAAGGCTGTCATCAGGAAGAGTATTAGAAGTTGCCCCCTGGGCACACTAACTTTTTGTAGACTAAAATATTAACTACCGGTCTCAGTTTCAGTTGATGCATCACGTCTTCCAAAATTCGGGTTAAGACCACTAACAATAACACTACTTACGTAGACGGGGGTGAGGTTTAAATTTTCGTTTAATAAAAGCCGTTTCACCGTTTTTATTAATTCACAAATAAAAATATCTCCAAAGAGCGTGCTTTATTTTTTTGTGTAGCACAGGCACAAATATTTTACGAACATTTTCTAAAAAATTTCATTCACTACATTATAATACAAAAACATAACCGAAAAGGGGTTCCTAAGTAGAAGATTTTGAACTTTAAATCAGTTTTTATAGATCTGATACTTTTTTTTTGGGCTTGTAGAAATACTATTAAAAAAAAACTGGATTATTTCAGAGGCAAATATGTGTTCAATCGGAGTATTTAATTAAAACATCTAAAATGTTTCTAAGCGATCTAATTTTCAATCTAAAATCACACGATTTTGCAGCTTAAGTAAATACCGCGAAAAAATTGAAATAGAGGTGCAGTGACCTTTGGTAGGGGTCTTAATTATCCAATAAATGGTTCCCGGGGTAGCGATACCCATTCCCGCCTCACAAATTGTACAGGTGTTTAACAGACTTATGACCAGGACGAGACACACAGTCCTTAACATATGAAAGCATTCTGTCTCGCTTGCACTCATCCCCTTTCTTGCACACACTATAAAAGTCAAATAATTTATTTCCAAACTTACATATTAGGTTCCATTTTTAGTCACATTCTCCTCTCGGAATCTGGTTTATCAACTCAATGAAATGTTAGCTAAGCCATACAAATTATGATGAATGTATTTGTGGAGATGAATGAATCGAAAACAGGTTATCCCAAATTTTGTACTATTCTGGCAGTTGTGGTTTTTACGACTCACAAATCAGGTACTTACCTCTTCTGTTAATGAATCCAGTAATATAATATTTCTCCGAGCCATTTGTCGTGGATTCTTTTTTGAAAAAGTGGAATTTATTTAGCTAAATAAAATATTTGAACCAGTAGATATACAGTCTGAAAACCTGCAAATAAGAAGAAGTAAACACTTTTTCCATGTTTAAAATTAACAGAATAACTTTTTTTAAATGTTGGTACCGCAAGAGTCTCAACTGCTCCCAACCGTCTTGAGGCAGTAAGACTACGGCATCAATCAATTGTGGGCTGAAGGTAATGGGAAGGGAATTAGATGGTAAAGAGGAAGGTGTGGAAGTAACTAGCTATTCAGGTCTGGTCACCAAATACGGCTAAAGCCATTTCAAGTAACGTAACGCGACGGCACCTATTATTTATCGATTACCATTTTTTTGCTTCCAAAATCTAATTTTTTTAATAAAAAATGATATATATTACATATATTTTTAGGGGACTATTGAAAACGGTTATTTTTAAACGAGATTTTATTCAATTTGGGTGGCGGGTATGGTTATCGCCACCCCAGGAATTGGGATAAATTGGATAACCAATACCCCTGCTACAGGTTACCTCAAGTAGTTCGCTGCGTTTGGAGAATTTGTGGGTTCATAAGTATTTGTCTAAGTTTTGACGGCGGATGCTTCTGCCCACCCACTGCTTGGCGGACTAGACCGCAAGATACTGGTTGAGGGAGACCTTTAGACCCTTCTCCAGCCGGACTTTCTCCATCCAACGTCTTGAACCGAAATAGGTGGGATGGATTCATACGTCTGTCACTCTTGAACGCAATGACCTCCAGATTTCTACGAACCCTCTATAAATTTTACCTTCCCAGAACTTCCTCCACTTAATTTCCCTAAAAAGACTCTCTACACAGCATCCCCAAGATGTCACAGGTCCTCAGGGATTTTTTTCCTATTAAAAACATACATTCTACAATCAACATCAACTACCAATAAATTTATAAAAAAATGATTTATAAGTAGGTACAACAATACCTACTTAGTATTTTTTAATTTGTCAAAATGAATTTTTTTTTTGCGTAAGCTGCTGGTTGGAGAAAACTATTATTTTTTACAATAGAAGTTGATTTTTTACAACCGAAAACCTTTAAAAACCAAATCCGTACTTACGAAAAACAGTCTAAATAAGAGATTTTTTAACGAACTAACTAACTAACCATCACGCCGTTTCCCCGCAGGGGTAGGCAGAGAGGACGGACCGCCACACAACTCGATCTTGGCACACACTCTTTGCCTCGTTCACATTCATACATCGTCTCATACATGCTCTTCTATTATTCCTACTCTTCACATGGCCCGAGTCAAGTATCTGATTCACTTGGTCGTGCCATGTCTTCCTCGGGCGTCCCCGACTTCTTCTACGATTCACATTTGCATCATATATTCTCCTTACACTCCTTTCCTCGTTCATTCGCTCTACATGCCCAAACCATCGGAGAGTCCCTTTCTTAATCTTACACATCACGCTTACATCAGCCATACATCATTCTTTGCGGATATCCACGTTTCTCTCACGATCGTACATGGTTTTATCACACATTCGCCTCAGGGATCTCATTTCTACAGCATTCAGTCTGCTTTCATCCTTCCTCTGCAAGTTCCATGCCTCACTGCCATACATCAGGGTAGGTACCAGCACTCCATTATGGACGGCTAGTTTCGCGTCTTTGGACAGTTTTTTTATTACCGCCAACGGCATTCAGTCCTCCATTAATGGAGTTACCGGCATTCACCCTACTTTCAATATCTCTATCAGCCTTCCCATCTTTCGTAAACATACTACCCAGATACACAAACTCATCCACCTGCTCCAAGTATTCCAAGTATAACGAAGCTTGCATAAAATCCATTATTATTTAATAAAAATTATTACATGATTTTCAAGCCGGCCCTGTAACAAGGGCGTACATTTAACTTGCTATAATTCAACGAGAATCTATGAATAGGCATTCTCAGGTTTGTCCAAGAAATTAATTTCCTAATATGGTACAAACTAAATGTAAACTTTATTTACCCAAGGTGAATATACTTGATTGTATCGGCAAAGAACGCAATTCCATTTAATTTATGCGTAGGGTATTGTTAAAGTTCCTGAATAGGTGTAATACCTACGTATATGAACAAACCATCACTTATGATCATAAATAAATAAAAATAGCGAGTGCCCACGAGAATTAACAGGATGTCTTAATTAGTGATATTTAACATTTTGAAAGTTGTCTGAAAGAGCCTCGGTAATTCTGCGCTGACATTAATTTAAGAGTGATGTTTCACGTGAAGCAATAAGTGCGTATTTTTAATGTTGTAATTAAGATTTTTTTCAATAGGTAGCAGGTAGCATAATTATTATTATTTATGTGTTAACGATAGTGACAAACAGAGAATTTTTTGGTTAGTTGCTAAGTGGTTAAAGCATTGGGTTTCCACATAGAAGTCGCGGATCAAATCTTGTGAGAGCTAAGTCCTCTGATATACTCTGATAATATAATATATATTATAAGGGCTTGGCCAGTACCACAATATCGCTTGCCATAATTTCCCAATGTAACAGGCTAAGCGCACATATATACGTATTTACCGATAGGCCAGTTGAAGAGTCAAACATCTCTGATAAATCGAATTTTTAGTAGAGAATGCAGTTACGTGTACAAGTGTAGGTACCTTATATGTGGTACAGTACTCAAGCTACTAATAAACATCAATTATGATGCAGAAGAACTTGCAATTAAACAAAATATTGATGTTTTCTGGTTCACTGGTAGAATATTTAAAAATGGTATACTAATGTACCAGACCGTTAGCTTCCCAGTGTTATTTTATAGCATATTAAACATGTAAACTTTGCTTTAATCGCACCATTTTTTCCATTAAACCATCAGACAAAACGTGAAAAAGAAAACACATATTTTCCAATTTTCTTTTCCCATTTCATTTTCTTTCAAGCGGCATTTATTTCAACTGTTAGTAGTTTTCCTTTTAATTACCTCTTATGAAGGAGGGAAGGGAAGGAGGTGAACAACGATACCGGCTAATAAAGAAGGTGTTTGTTTCACCAATATTACCCCAGCCATCCGTATTGCTTCTTAACCCTCCGCGCTCCACTGGGCAATGGCGCGTTAAACCGCGGTGTGAAAAGCACCCCGGTCGATCCACCTCGGGGGGTTAAATCTAGCTTCTAGCGTTCATTTGTAAAGCGGAGCTTTCTTTGTTTTGGTGAAAGCAAATTTATCAGGAATTTTCATTTTAGATATTGGTTTTTGCGCGCTTTTATGTGTTTTTTCACTAGTTCAACTTGAAGAACATAGATTTTTTTATCGTTTTTTGTTTAAAAATAGACATTATTTCGTAATTCAAAATAACGAATAGTTTGTATACAATTTGGGAGGCGGGTATGGGTAGATACCGCCGCCCTGGGAAGCATTTATTGAAAAACTAACATCTCTACCACAGGTCACCCCAAGTGGTTCGCTACGTTTGGTGACTTAGCACTGGTGCCCGGGTTCATGGGTAGAGCTTTGTCTAGGTCTTGGCAGCCGACACGTCTGTCCACCTGATAGGGAAAGACTGATAGCGGGAGACTTTTTGACCTCTCCATCAGAACTCTTTCGAAATATCGCCTTGCACGGCAGTGGGAGGAATAGATTCATACGTCCGTCATTCCTGGATACACTAACACCCAGATTTCTGCCTACCCGTACCTTTTTCCTTCTCTGAACTTCACCACCTTCCTTTCCTAAAAATACCCTCCCCATAGCATCCCCAAATATGACATCGATTCGCATAGGTGAGGTGATTTTTTTTTCTCAGTGACTCCTAATGATTTTTTTATTTATTTATTTAATTATAATGTATTACAAAAACATGGCAAGTAACACATTATTCCCAATGAGTTGAGAAAAAAACTCATTACGGGAAGGACAGATAGACAATAAGTACATTTTACACGGATATTACACGTTTAAAAAATACAACATATTGGAAAGGAAAAAAAAATGCATTGTCAAGAAGAATAGAGATTTTAAAAATACTGAGAGACATCCATACACATTAAACATAAAAAAAAACAAATGTATGAAGGCGAGCCAATATTTACTGGTTTAAAAACATTTTCAGGAAATATTCTTTAAGCGTTTTCACTAATATTTTTTTGTAAGGTACTGATTGCTTAATTTCATTAGGTAATGCATTGTATTGTCTATATGCAATATATTGTAATGAGTTAATACCAAATTTGGTTGTGCGGGTAGATGATGCTAAGTGTATTTGATTTTGGGATCGTGTTTTGTGCTGGTGTATGTCTGTATTAAAGGCTGGTCTGATGTTAGTGTGTGAGGATCTATGTATGATTTGTAATATTGCACTAGTGATATTGTATTTAGGTAGAACCGTAAAAGGAAGTATGTTTGTCTTTGAATATATATGTTTGATATGTGTATCCCACGGTAGATGGTAGATATTCCTTATAGCTCGATTTTGAATCACCTGTATCTCTGATATTTGTTTTTTAGTAAAAGTGCCCCAGATACTAACTAAATAACTCAGATGGGAGTGAATCATCGCATAGTAAGTGGCACGTAGTAGAGATATGGAGAGAAGACCTTGGAGTCGGTACAGTACACCGGTAATTGGGGAAATTTTCGATTTTACATGCTCAACATTGGAATTCCACGAGAGTTTAGAGTCTATTAACAGCCCTAAATATTTCGTAACTTCCATATTTTGGAGTTTATCAGTTCCAAGTGAGATATTCATGAACGAATATCTCACTTGGAACTAAAAATTGGATATAATGAGAATTAGTTTTTAAAAAATGTACCGATTAATTATTTTTACACTGGTTCAAGTTCTGTCAGAGGCTTCCTATAATCAAGGTATCCATTACTGATCTTGTGACAGTCACTTAAGTTTATAAACTGTGAAACAAGGTGTCTTCCACTAGCACGTCTTCCATAAAATATTAAGGTTTACTAATAGTAATCTACTGACAACATCACACGTGGAATGGTTAGTTATTGTGGGTATGTTCTCCAAGGATTTGTATGTTGAAATAATATTTTTTTTACTATTTTGTTTTTCTAATAATATACAAATGGGTTTGCCTTGACAAGAGATACGATATGTGCTTCTTGTCTTACCATTAATTATGTTATCCATTATGTCGACATTTTTGTTCCAATCAAATTAAGTAAGTCTATTATTGTATTTCTCCCAACCAATTTCGCAATAAGTAATCTTAATGATTTGACTCCATTCTCCGAGATCTTCCGACGCAATAATTGTATTGTTTAGCTCCGCTATTCATGTGTGACCTTCTCGAGACTTACTTGTCCAGACATCTTTCCACTCGGAAACACCGAAATAATACACTGATATCTTTAATAATACAATTTCTTTATTAGTTGGCACCCGACCAAATTGCTAAGAGTAATCTCTCATATTGCTACTACATTCTTCGCTCAGAATTGGTGCCTTCTCGGAAAATTCTTCGAAAGTTGTGGTAGGTAATTCATTTTTGTTGCAAAATACTATGTAGTTTTATGTAACTGATGTGTCAATTTGAGCTAAACTTAGCAGTCTGTGAAATGGTGTTTAAATGAGAAATGTGTTTTAAAAGACGCTATGAACAATTGAAACATTTTGAAGAAGTAATTCAAAAAGCGTTTGAGTGACAGAGGCATATCGAAGAATACAAAAAATATCATTCTCCTGTCGTCATCATAAATCGGAAAAGCAGAATTAACCACAGAAGTAAGTGGCAAACGGCTTCCAAAGCACTAAATTCAGCGCCGTATCGTATGGAGTGGAAAAGCTTAAGTCATCTCATCAGAGATATAGGCGTGAGGAGTGTGAACATGTAGGTACTATTTCTTGAGACGTTATAAAAATCTTACTTACATACAAATTATTATTAAAAAATACTATGTAAATTTTGACTCTTGATATACTAGCACCCAGAGCTCCGGGCCAAAAAGGCCCATTTCTCTTTAAAATGATTTTATAATGAAGACAATATTAGCGAAACTCAATCGAAAATCTGAAATAGAAATATAAGAAAAACATAGGTCACATATGGGACTCGAAACTAGGACCTATGACTTGCCGGGTCAGTGCTCTGCCAACTGAACTTATTAAACTAAACCTATCCAATTCTGTCGTATTTAGCTGTATCATTCTTTGACCAAGAACTACTATTTTCTTAACGCATATTTTTATTGACTGCTATCTTTATGTATGATTGCAAGATTCAACCAGAACTAAATGCTATCAAGATAGTGTCTTGGACAAAATTTATTCATTTTTTATTTAATACGTGACATGTTTTGCCTTTTCTGTACGTTTATGATGAATATTTATTTTCTTAAAACTAAAGAGTAAAACCTCAAATTTTAACATTTAATTAATGAAGACACTATTAGCGAAACTCAATCGAAAATCTGAAACAGAAAAATGAGAAACAGATACCTTCACCCTTCACATCTGAGACTCGAACCCGGGACCTATGACTTACCGGGTCAGTGCTCTACCAACTGAGCTTACGTGTCTTTATGCTAATTTTGTTTTCATTAATTAAATATTACAATTTGAGGTTATAGTCATTCATTTCAAATTAAAAATAAATACAGAGTTTATATTAATTAATTATACGTGTGTAATTTGATCCAACTACGGATTTCATACGGATTACGGATTCATTACGAATTAACGCGACTTCAAACAATATAAAGGGCATTTCGGTTGTTACTTTTTTGCGGTGCATTTTAATAATTTTTGCACAGTGCCAGATTTACTTCTGTGTTTGTTTTTTGAAACGAGGTAAGAGCAGAAGTAAATGGAATTATTATGATATAATCTTTGCCAATATTTAATTGAAATTCTCGTGGCAGTGTGACCGAAGGGTATCAACCTCATATCGTGTCTCATTATCACGACATTACGGGTGTGATCAGTATACAAATTGTAAACAAATAACGATAATATCTTGGACTAGACACTTCAAGGAAAAGACTATCATCTCCGTAAACACATGTCAAACCGCACTTCATTGGGTATTATAAGCAGTACCTAGGTACTTTCTTTGTGAATTTAGTGGTTTACTGAAGAAAAGGGATGGATGTAGGTATTCATTTGACCGTATTAATATATAATTATCAACCATTATAACAATATTAGCGACTCTCAAACGAAAATTGAAAAAAAAATCAGGAAAAATTCGGTCGCTTGAACCCAATTGAACTCAGGACCTTAGGTTTGCCGGAGCTCTGCTCTTACCACTGAGCCAATTTGACCCTCGTATTTAACTGTATCATACTGCGATTGAGAGCTACCACCATTTTATTAACGCATATTTTTATTGGCTGCTATCTTCGTCTGATTTTTCAGTTTCAAATTTTCATTTGAGAGTCGCTAATATTGCATTCGATGATAATATAATTTGAGGTTTTACTGATTAATTTATTCAAAAAAATAAACAAAGTAATATGTCCAACATAAGAAGAAAACAGTGTTTCCTTGCAACCGACGTTTTCTACATTATTTCCTAAGGTATAAAAATCATATATTGGTAGGTACCTACTTAACCCTTTGATTAGTGAGTTATTTTTATGTCATCCACATCGTGGGAGTGAGTTATTTTCAAGTTTTTCTTAATTTTTTAATCGATTTAATTAATTATTTTCTTACTTGTTTTATTACAGAAGTTAATTTCGGAGCTTTTTTTATTACTATATATTAAATTTTCTTTAAAATAGTAAATTTAGTTGGATAAATTCAGTGGTTCTAAACATTTTACAAATAAAAAGTTTTCATTTTTTTTTTTAATTTATATAAAAATAAATGCACAAAAATAAAGGGTAAATAAAAAAGTAGACAACCCAGTGGTTCTCAACATTTTATAAAAAGAGATTTTGAAAAAATATTATTTTTAATTATAAAAAAAGTAATGTACAATAATAAAAGATAATACTAAAAAAAAAAGGATACGTAAAATCTTATAATAAGTTTGACAAATTCAGTGGCTATCAACATTTTACAAATAAAAAGTTTTGAAAAAAAAAATTTTTTCGTAAAAACAATAAAAACATAATACAACAATAAAAACATAATACTAAAAAAATCAAAAAAATTTAAGTAAAGTCTTATAATAATTTGACAAATTCAGTGGCCCTCAACATTTTACAGATAAAAAGTGTTTAAAATTTTTTATTTTTTATTTATATAAAGATAAAAGCACAATTATAAAGTAGACAAATCCAGTGGCTCTCAATATTTAACAAATGGTGTTTTCAAAAAAATAAAAAAATAAATTAAAAGAAATGTACAGTAATAAAAAGATAATAATAAAAATTAAATACAAATTCAGTGTTTCTCAACACGCGTAATGTTAGACTTAGATTTCGTATTTATTTTGTCAAAAAAAAATGTTAAGAGCCAATGATTTTGTCAAACTTATTATAAGATAATACTTATCCTTTTTTTTATTTTTAGTATTATCTTTTATTTTTGTACATTTATCTTTACATAAATAAAAAGATAAAAATTTTTAAAACTTTTTATTTGTAAATTGTTGAGAGCCACTGAATTTGTCCAACTTATTATAAGACCTTGCGTATACTTTATTTTTATTTTTAGTATTTTCTTTTTATTATTTTACATTTCTTTTTTTTAAATAAAAATAATAATTTTTGAAAACATTTTTTTGTAAAATGTCGGAAGCCACTGGATTAGTCTACGTTTTTAATTTTAGTATTGTCCCTTTATTATTGGACATTTCTATTTACTTACATAAATAAAAAAATTTAAGAAATTTTTTTATTTGTAAAATGTTCGGAGCCACTGAATTAATAATTTATATTTATATTTATGCATGTACATACGTAACAATTTTTGTAAGAATACGTAAAAATGTTTGACAAATATATATGTATTATCTATAAATCATAATTTTATCGAAATTACAAACATGGCATAGAAAAACTGAATAAAGTCGTACGTCCGCACGTATGCGGCAATACTCTATTTGGATCGTCTCAGTGCCGCCGCATACGTGCGGCGATACTCCTCAAAGGGTTAACTAATCATCGGCAAGGTACATTGGTTGTTTCAGAACTAATCAATGTTTCTCAATTATAAAAGGGTCCGTTCGGTGATTATAACTATTTAACTACTTAATAATGAAGAAAAAAAACAGTTTCTGTGCAACACGAAAAATATTCTGGCTGCGTCCAAATTTTGTTTTTAAATCTGTGTTGCAATTCATTTTTGCGCAGCTTTTAAAACTGTTCCAAAGGCATCAAACCAAAGTTTACAAAAAAACTGTAGTTTTAAAATCATCATTTGACGGCCTCTGTGGTTGAGAGGTAACGCTCTTGACTCGCAACCCGAATGTTGCTGGATCGAATCCCAGCGTGCCCAAAAAAAAAGATTTTTTTTGATAAATTTGTGTTATTTCACAATTAACTAATTCATAAAATAATAGATAGTATATTTGCGCCACGTTCCAGAATGGACGATACTCTCAGAATCGCTGTGGTGTAAGACCACCATTCAAAATTGAGAAGTTGCTTGAAATGACTTTAGCCGTGTTTGGTGACCAGATCTAAACAGCCATTCTTCCTCTTCCCCATCTCCTTCCCCTCCTTACTACCTTCAGCCTCACAACATACCCCAATTAGAGATGCCATAGTCTCACTGGCTTTAGACGGGAGAAGCTCTAGCGAAGTATTCACATAAGAAAACAATCATTTAAATTTTTTTTAACTTTGAATCCTACTTTCTGATAAAACATAGGCAGTTTAACGACAATAAAAAAAATGACATTTGAAAACTTATCAAAAATTTTTTTTTATTTATTTATTTGTTACAACACGATTCCACCAATCATAAAAAAAATCTTTAAATTTCTATTTTACGAATTCGTGTTAATGCCACAATTATAAATTCTCATTAAAATGTGGATGTTGAATCTCCCAGCAAGTTTGTGTGACAAATATAATAGAATCTGTATGAAACTCCAGTCCTTAAAGCCTTAATAACTCAATTTCGATCGTAAAACGTCGCTTTTGAATTTATAATTCTCGAACGATGCCGTTTGAATAGTCAGATTCAAATTTAGATTCCTAAACGACGCGTTCCACAATCCTTAGTATGAAATTTAAAAAAAAATGGATGCGAACACCGTAACTTTTTCATATTCATGTTAAAAAATAATAATTTTTGCATTAGTTGTTTGTAATCCTTTTAAAAAAATACCACTAATTACGCTTCACACCTTATTTAATCCAGTTTTTCTATCATTTAAATCTAGTTAATATAAAACATTTCACAACTTTTAAAAACCCTTTTTTTATATTATTACGAGGGGCCCTGGGAAAAATAATTTCCCTCAGGGCCTGTGTCATCTTTGGGGATGCTATATGGAGGGCTTTTTAGGAAAGGAAGGAAAAGGGTATGAGGGGTGGGTAGAAATCTGGGGATAGTATGTCTAGGAGCGACAGACGTATGAATCCATCCCTCCCACTGCGGAGCAAGGTGGTATTCCGAGAAAAGTCAAAGTAGCTCCCTCAACCATTCTCTCTCGATTCAGCTTGCCATGCAGCTGGTGGGCAGACTCATCTTCCGCAATAAACCCAGGCACCCTTCTAAACCACCAAACGTAGCAAACCACTTGGGGTGACCTATGGCAGATATGTTGGTTATCCAATGAATTATTACCGGGGCGGCGGTACCCATACCCTCCTCCCAAATTGTATGCCAGCCCTGGTGAAAAACCACCGTTCAGAATCAAACGAAAATAATGAAATAGCTTTAGCCGTGTTTGGTGACCATATCTGAATGTTCAGTTATTTCTCTTCCTTTATCCCACATAAATTGGGGATATCATAGACCCATTGGTACTGAAAATTAGGGATCAGTTTGTACTCTAATGTTGTATTCCAATAAAATCACTTGAATTATTATTTTTTTTTAAATTAAATGCCAGAAATGGCTTAAATAGTAGATCTGATCGAAATCAGGTACCTACTTGGAAACCTTCATATTCCCCCTCAGCTTCTCTTTCCTACTGGATTTCCATCTCAGAATTTGTACCTATTTTATAGATAGACTTTTGTTTGGTATAATTTATATTTGGTAATATTTAAATCGATTAAGTAGATTATGAATGTTGGAGTATTTATTCTCAACGATTTTTTCCGTATTAAAAAAACCTTCTCTCATTTCAACAAATTGTATTAAAAAGTTAGTAAAATGATCATAAATCTGTGTAAAGTTTTTATAATCGGAAAAATGATGACGTCTCTCTCGCACTCGTGAAAATGCTCATTATTTATGGGCACCGTGTGTCTTTTTCTCTAGCAAATTATTCGATTTAATTTGTTCTAAATGAGTGCAACGCTTCTACGAAGGTGCCCTTCACAGTAATGACACGGGAATGTAAAATAAGAAAATACTTTGACCTTTTTTAGGAAGGACGTTGGGAATTTATTTAAATATGAAATTAACCGTGACGATGCAGTTTGGATAATATTTTGCTTTGATTTAATATTACAGTATCGAAAAGTATATCTACATAGGTGGATTTTTTGGACGAGGCAAATTATAATTTTTTTTTATTATTGTTAAATAGATGAATCATCCAATAACATTACAATCTCCTTATTCTGACATTCTGAACATCTGAGTAGAGAATTATACAAAAAGCCTCAAGGTTATTTAAAGAGAAATTAAATACATCTAGTGTTTCAAAAATTTCATGCAACAGTGCTAGAACATCTGTTCTGCCGTGTGAAATTTTGAAAAAGTCGTGATTCCGACTACGTTTTTATGTAGCCACCTAGGGTGGATATAATTTCTTTCACCAATATCCCGGTTTATAATAAAAACAAAAATGTTTTGTGATTTTCAAAGTAACTTCGTTATTTAAATCTAAAAGTGTTTTTAATGAATAACAATGGTGTTTTATGGTTCTATTACAAAGAGTTCCGACTTATTGCTTAACAGTGTATAACCAGAGAAAACCAGAAATATGTCATTTTTGAATTAGTGTTTAGAAGTATTGACTCTTTTCCACAAAAATTTATAAATTGAATTCGAAAGATTGTTATTTTATCTAGTAAACGTATGTAATAAATTTTCAGAAAAAATGTTTATTTTTAATATAATAAGGTTATACCGTACGTCGTTGGCGGATTTGTTAAATTTTCAAAAAAGTACATGTATTATACAACACCCATTTTAAATCATATAATCATGCAGTAAAATAAATCAATATATTATCTGGTAAACGTATGTAACAGAATTTTAATTTTAGTTTAAATAAAATTATTAAAAAATATATAAGTACATGTGTTTCTTGACGAAAATTGGTCCGTTTGTGCATTTATTTGCGCACTTACAGACTAATATATTTCAGATTTTTTTACATTCTAATTTTGCTAAGACATTATTGAAAAATGATAAATACTTATGATCAAAAAATAATTACAAAAAGTACATAATTTTAATAATTTTATCGTTACGCCTTTCAGCATTTTTGGATGCAGGTATAAATTAAAGCAACTTTGGAATGAAATAAAATCGATATTGAGTTATAATTTTAAAAAGCTGGTACGGAAAATACCTTATATTTCTCATTGGAACCGCCCTGTACGATCGTAAGAACATCTTTCGACGAAATGTGAAATGTGAAATGTGAAATGATGATTAAAACTAAATGACATTTATTTTTGGTGGTACTGTGTATATTTATAAATGGTTTAACTTTTAATCTACAGAGAGATAAAGCCATTAAAATTACAAAATAACGTTTTTTATCAATAGAAAGCATTACACTGTACTTTTCGTTTACCTAATAGGCAGTTTTCTTTACTGTTTTTGAACAGTCAATTCTAATAAATTTTAACTACTTACAACCATATTTCGAAGTTCTACTATTTTTTTCTGTCTGATCCAAAACCATGTTTAATCGTCTTTTTCCAAAGATTTAAAAATAATTAGTTTATATATGGTATAAAAATGAATGTTTCTTTGTTTGTCCTTTACACATTCCTTAACCATTCAACAGATTGCGATGAAACTTTGGTTTGGTTGGTTGAGTTGATTTATGTACATAATAGTCAGTTCCGGCATTATGAAATTATTTCTTATACCACTCATCCGATTGCGATGAAACTTTGATCAATTGTTGTGCGCACGCCCGCAAAGGTTACTATAAATATATATATCTTTGAGCTCTGGCGTTATGAAATTTGCATAAAAAATTAAATAGGTTACGCGCGAGTTGTTTGGAAATTGTGCGTAATTCATATAGTTTAGCGGCAGAGAGGGAAGGAGGAAGTGTTCGCGGAACGGGGGAACGCGGAAGGGTGAAAAGAGAGGTGGAAGGGAACGCACGGGAAGGGACACGCAGGGAGAAACAATTTCTTTATTATGGCATTGAAACGCATGCCGGGTACTCGATAGTACATTAATATATGTATGTGGTTTTTCTACAAAGAGTTAAAATCTTACCTAATACATAAAGCAACAAAGATATTTCCCATTCTACTCCAAGGCGCATTCAATAAACATTCGAACTACTTAAGGATTAGTTCAAATTGTAAAGCAACATTTACATGGTCCGATGTTCAGATTGTTCAGTAGGTACCGGGTTCGTCAATTATAACTTCTGGTTATGTTTTATGGTCCATTAAGGGAAAGCGTAACTTTGCTCTCGCTTCTCTTCTTCTTTGTCCCACAGCCCGCATACTCTTAGCAATGCTCGGGCAACAATGCGCCATTGTCGCTGCTCCGGCTACCAGATAAGTTTTGCGGTGAGGCCAAAATATACTGAGACTGTTATAATAAAAATTGTGTGCAAGAAAAAAAGGCGGAATTTTTTTATTTTATTTTTTTATTTTAATGAGTATGACCTCAAATTTTAGTAGTTAAACACAAGACAATATTATAGGCGCTCAATCAAAAATTTGAAACAGAAAATGTTAAAAGAAAGTGAAGATAATGTTGGTGGTTCTTAGTCGAAGCATGGATACAGATAAATATGATCGAAGGGATAAGAGGAAAGAGTTAGCTCAGTGGTACAATAGGCCACTTGCATCACATTTTTTAAAAAAATTTCCGGTTAAGGCAAATATTCTAAGACATTTCGTTTTTTTTTTTTTTTTTAAACGTATTTTTGAAACCCTGGCGATTTTTTGAAAATTTCAATCCCGAAAAATCAGATCATTTTTTATAAACCGGAAATACGGGATAATTTTATGTGTGCGAAAAAACGATAATTACATAGCCGAAAATCATTTTAAAAAATAATGTTTTCCACACGAATAGCAATAAATTGTACGGGGTTCTCTTCATAACATCTGTAAAAACACCGCCATCTTTATCAAAAAATCAAACCAAAGGATAAGTTCGCATAGAACAAACAATAAATCTAGTGATCGTTAAACGCAAATTCAAAAATTCGCCGGAAATCAAAGTGTTGCCATATAAAAAAAAAATTATCAGGGTGGAATTTTACAAAATTAAGGGAACATAATCGGAGACGGGACATTTTCATGTAGTGACGTCACAAGCTCAAATAATGGATTTATTTATTTAAAAATAAGAAAAACTATACATTTCTTAAAATTTTTACTAACATTTTCGTAATCTTAGTAAAAAATCTATCCACAGGATTTTTTCCAAGTCGTTAAGGAATCCATGCAAGTGGCCTATTCCTAGATGTGACTGTATCTTTTTCTGATTTTTCTATTTCATATTTTCGATTGAGTGTAGCTAATTTTATCTTCAGTGATTACATTTTTATTTGATTCATTTTATGATTTTCAACTCACAAAGCAGTTGAATGGAATTTTTTTTATCTGGTTTTAATAGGTAGGCAGATTTAAATGTAGATTTTAAATGTATAATTTCACATACCTAGACTTTAATTAATTGATATAATAAATAGCGCACTTGAGTCGTTGATACTCCCAGTATCGCCCAGGCTAAAGATACCGAAGTAAGACTCACAACATACGCAAATTGGGGTTGCCGTGGTCCTTTTAGTCCCGGGCAGTTGGGAATTTTGTGTGATATTGATTATAAAACACTGTTATATATTTATTTATACCACAATATTTATGACATCATGCGTGACGGAGTGGTAAACTTATTTGCTTTCGACAAAAAAAATTGTTTTTTTAACATATTTTTCATGTTAGAGTGGGAAATACTAAAATTATCGCTAATGTGAGGGGTTACTATTCAGAAATGAAACTTTGCAAGAAATGGCTTTTACTTTGTATAGTGTATTGATCTATTGATATGGAAAGCTAGGTACTTCTCAATTTTCTTCATCCACTCCATTGTTCTTATTGCCCTCAACCTGACATTATTTAGACTGCTACGAAAAAAATCAGTCTGCGAACTTTATGACCATATCGCCTTTAACTATAACCGGGATGCGCTTTTGTTGTGACAGTAAAATGTGGAGAAAAATCCCAAGACTGTTATTATTATTTAATGCCTCGGCTGGTTATTGTCCAGATTAGCTACCGAACACTGCCAGGCGTTATTTATTGGCCTTAAAATTTACATTTATTGTCATTGGAATTGTGATGAATTCAGAATTTAAACGGGCCTGTGGGGGTTAAACACTGAACAGAAGGAAGCAAATTGAATGGGTTTGTATTCATGTAAAGAACTGGACTCCGTAAGGGTATGCTGTGATTAATAATTCAGGCAAAATCTATTATTTATTTTATGAACTAATCTAAGAATGTCTATAAATGAAAATAATTTACTTCTAAATAACAGGATATGGAATGCCTGAGACAATGTTCGTAACCTGAAAAGCTTTCAAATTAAAACGTAATCAATTGAAAATTTTACCTAGATATATTATTAAGTATGACGTTTTGTTTGTAAATGTTCCGTCTCGGTTCCAAGATGGTGGCCGCATTTTATCAAGTGAGAAATCGTCATGTTTATTTGGATTTTCTTACTCGCTACGTTTCAGTATTATGGTACCTACCTAATTGATACTGTTTGAAAGAGGAGATGTCTTTGATATAGAGACGTTTTTTAGACACATTGTAGAATTCTTTACTTTGAAATAAAAGTTACATAAAATGTATTTAAGTACCTACTAAACCCTATGATTTCAGAGGAAGTGAGTTTTGATGTATTAAATAAAAGAAAATTAAAAAAACTTTATTTGTCGTACGCGAGGTCCACTATCGATAGAACTAGTAGCAGTAAAGGTTTCTAATATCTTATTGAAATGGAATTCTACTGTATACAGTTTCAAAATTATAAATAAGTAAAACGTTGTCAAAAATTAAACCAATTTTAAACTTTTTTCTAATTTACCCTCTTCTTTCCAATTTTACGTATGTAAATTACAGTTTAAGAAATATATATGTATTAGTCTGAAGATGGTCCGGTTATGATCAGAAATATATTAAGTGAAAAAAAATCCAAATTATTTCAATGCCTTATTAAAATGGAATTTCACAACATATTGCCAGTATCAAAAATAGAAATATTGTCAAAACTTAATACATAGTCTTCGATAATGACGACGTCAAGAATTTAGAAAAAATCTTTCAGCTGCTAGACCCCAGAAAGGCCGATGATGTTGTTTTTTAGCAAAGTAAAATTATGGTTTTGAAAATGATTGACCAATTTCTGCAGAAGTGAGAAAATTGAGCTGACTTACAGCACGCAGACTTGCCCATAATGCACTTACCTTTGTATCAATGCACGACACCCAGTTACATATATAACATTAAGCCCCAGTAAGCAAGCATTAAGCTATAGCTTTTACTATGTTCGTTTTTGATCCACATTATTTAAAACTTCCCGAGGGCATTTATGTGCATACTGTGAATACAGCAAAATTTTTTTGGAAAATTACAAATAAAAAAACGATTAAAAATGTACAAAAAAACAGAAAATTTAAATACTTTAGATAAATAATATTCATTGTAAATAACTGAAGTTACATGGATAACTTCATGGATTGTTGATGCTTTCAGTGACGCCCTGCTGAAGAACGACATTTTTTTAGAATCGAATCGTAGTTTGAAATGTCCTTAAACGTTGTTAGTGACCAGATTTGAATAGCAATATACTTCGCTTCCTTCCTCCTCCCAATTTTCTTCCCAGCACCGCTACTTTCAGCTTCACAACATACCCCGATTTTGAATTCCATAATCCCACTGGCTCCAGACGGTCTGGAGTAGTTGGGATTCTTATGCGGAATTATTGAAAAAAGGATCAGAATCATTTTTAATCACGTTCATATTATAATCACCTATCTATCTTAAATGTTTTATTTATTCTACCGTAGTGAATTGTAAGGCTGTTTTATGTAAATCATCATTGAACCGAGGTTTAATCACTGTTTTTTTTAACTAATTAAAGCCACTAATTTGACTTGTCAATTTTCATTAGAGCCGAAGCCAATGTTTCAATTAGCTATTCGATAGAAATTAACAAAGACAATTTAGTTCTAAAAACATTTCTTAATTAGTCAATAATAGAGGTTAATTGAACTAATTTACATATGGGCTGGCAAGAGATGAATCGAACTGAAGCATTGATTTAACAAATGTGAGATTGACCTCGTAAAATTGATTACCTATACTAATTGACAAAGAGATAATTATATCAATATTTAATTATTAACATAATTACTCAACATTTAATAAAATACTTGGTTTTTACCGATTTTGTTGTTCATAAAAACCAACGTGTTTCATGAACGCAACGCTCACTTTTTCAGGGTTTCACTTAAAAAGTACTTACTTAAAGTATTCTATTAAATTTGAATTAAAATGGTGCCACAAAATAAGTTTTCTGTGTTTGAAGAAAAATTTGTAAGTGTTTTTTAAAATTATATTGTTAAAGAAAGTTTTTTTAAATCACCTGAAAAGCTTCAATCCATCCACATCGAACACATACAGTTTTATTTGACAGATTGATCAAGAAGACATGGCGAAGTGTTTCGCTGACTCATATTAAAATGCATAAAAGTTCCAAATTTAGTCAGTAGTTTGCAGTATTAATACATAAAAAATAATTTTTTTTTAAAACCGTAAAATGCTGACGATAAAAAAAAATTATGAATAAAAAATTTATTTCTCATCACTTTTGAAAACGATGCTCGTGCCATTTCGATATTTGGTCAGGTTTAGGCGTTACCTTATCGATGGTGATTTTGATGAAACTTGAAAAAAGTATATAAAATAATAATAAAATTATAAAGCTATTCCAAGAAATTAATATAAAAAAATTATTGACTGCTCATCTAAAGTTTGTTTTCTCACTATTTTCATTGATTCTCAAAAATACATCAAGAATGGAGTGATGCCTCATCTAGTAAGTCATATGTCATTGTGCTGGAGGCTTAAATTGATAATGGCGTTCGACAATAATATTATTGTTCTTTAATTCGTGGGTGAGTTCTTTTTACTAATTACAAATGAGCGAAGAGTTGAAGTTGTAGCCCTTATTTGAATATGCGTAACATATAAAATAGTAAACACAATTTATTAGAAGAGGAATTAAAACCAATGATTAAACATAAACCATTAATACTTTATTTTAATTATTCCTGTGAATCGGATGGCAAAGCTTTTAATTTTTTTGAGGAATTGTTAGATGAAATAGGATGGTACAGTGAATTCTCCACAAAAAATAGGCTGTTGACGCAGGATGTGGATTTTAGAGATTTAAGGAAAGGTCACTTATGTACGTGGAGCTACTATTCTATGGAAGTTATTTAAAAAATATATCATTTTAAAATCATTTCTTTTTTGCGTCGTGTACGGTTATAATTTAAACAGATAACGGATATTACTGCCTAAAAAAAACTTTTCTTCTGAGAATTTGTCTTAAGTGAAGTTTTCAGATTCCTAAAAATCACCGCTCAAAGAACGAGTTTTGGCCAAACAAACTTTAAGCACCGAACTACAACCAATCAACCGTATCAAAAAATAGTAACTAATCGCTACAGGCCAATTGGAAATCTTTCTCCGTTTAGATAGCTATTGGGTATATTTGTAAGACACATTGTCCCTCATTGATTAACAATTTGCATATTTTAAATAGTGTGTGTAATGTTCTTTAATCCAAGTGATTGGGATTTTTTTTTAACATTAGCTTCAGGGCTGGCCCTGAGGAAAACAATTTCGGTTGGTAAGAATCTGGGGTCAATGAATCCAGGAGTGTTGGATGCATGAATACATCCCTCTCACTGCGGTACAAGACGATATATGATGAGGGAGTCCGGTTGCAGAGGTAAAATTCCACCACTAAACAGTCTCTCGTGATCTGGCCCGCCACGCAGTAGGTGGGCAAACGCATGTGCCGCCAAGACTTCGACAAAAACCTTAACCAAACGTAGTGAACCACTTGGGGTAGCCTATGGCAAGAGTGTTGGTTATCCAATAAATGGTTCCCGGGGAGGTAGTCCCCATATCCGCCTTCCAAATTGAACTTCCAATCCAATATTTGGCGAATGTTCGGGGATATGCAATACAGTTCGTTGTTCGTCGAGATAACAAGTTAATTTATTTACTGGACCAAACGTCCAATCTAACGGTTACTCCATGTAATTCTCAAGCAAGAGAACTCGACACTGAAGGTGCCCAGCTGTCGATTGGAGATCATCGGCTGTTTCCGTAACCGTTCGGGAATTACACAAAAACGACAACAGTTGGCACACACTTAAGGTACTACTTTACTGACATCTACTAATGACATCCGTTGAAGTACATTGTGACTACATACATAATTCTCCACACTGCAGTGCAGAAAACAATAATCACATGCAACGTCCGAACCCAATATCATAATATGTTCTTACAGCAGCTACGCCCCATAGTATTAAATTATAAAATCCGTTATTTTAATGTCCTTACAAATGCTGCTATTTTTAATTTTTATTTTCCAATACTAACTCTTAACTTTTATTCTCTTGTGGGTAAATTAGCAGCCGAGTAGATAACCAAAGCGGTCACGTTCCAAGGTAGTTTCACGTACGCGAAGATAGTTGGAACGTTTTTATTTGCCAAGGGGAAGGAAAATACAACGTAAATGCTATGCATAAGAATCCACAAGGATAATTTTTCAAACACAAAAGCTTATAATATGTTTTTAGTGTCTTTTGTCTACATTCTACAAAATAATGATTAATTAATTGAACATTTCGTCACTATTAATGTAAGAGTTCACAGTTTCTAAAAATATATACTTGACGCGGAAGTGACGTGCCAAGTAAGTATGTTTTCTGTATCTATTTGTAAATAATATAATTAAATAGATCATAATAAATTTTACAGCGCACTTGAGGTGATTTTTCACAAAACGGCGCTATGCAAATTATCCAATTATTATTATTATTGACAATCACCATGGCAGGTGGGTAAAAATTTCATAACTCTGGACTCAGAGGTAGCGGGATCGAAACCCGTAGCAAAAAAAAATTTAAGAACATTTTTTTTTAAATTGGCAATTCATCCTAAAGAGAGTGCTCTTAAGAACAATTATCATTGGATTTTTTTGCAAGCATAATGAAATAAAAAAAGAAACATTGGACGTACAGTGTCTATCATCTGCTCTGGTGTAAGACCACCATTCAGAATTGAAACGTTGCTTGAAATGGTTTTAGCCGTGTTTGGTGACCAGTTCTGAAAAGCCAATTACTTTTCCACCTTCATCTTACCCATCTCCTTCCCCTCCTCACTAACTTCTTCAGCCTCACAACATTCCCCAATTGTGGATCTCATAACTTACTGGCTCCAGACGGGAGTAGCTGGGACTTTTGTGAGGTAGTCACATAAAAATATATATATATTATTCAATAAATTTGCAGTGATATCTCAAATCTAATCAAATAAGAAATTATGTTCACGTGCACCTCATGTCAGAGTGATCTCAGTTAAGAGATCATTCAGAATAAAAAAAATACCATGAAATGGCTTTAGCTGTATTTTGTTACCAGATTCTACCTACTCTTCTTCTTTCTCACATCCTTATAGGTACTCCTCACACCGTTCAACCTCAGAGCGTACAATGAATGGGGATGCCATAGTATCACTGGATCCGAGCAGTTGGGACTCTTGGGTGGTATTCATATTAAAAATAAATTGACGTTTAAAGATAGCTCACAACAGTTTTGACCAGGTTTTGTACCATGCATATAGAACCATGACGTTCTTCCACGGAGGACGTTAAATGATTAGTCTATCCATATGTGTGATGTTTTGTTTTTAATTAGTTTGTACTTACTGTTCCCTACAATGAATTCACAGAAACAATTATTCAATTCCTAATCCTGATCGGTAGTAGGCACCTAGCAACAACAGCGAAGCACGTTTTTTGGTATGAGTAAAGAGCTACTAATTGTGTGCAAAGATCTTAACATTTCCGAAAGTATTTCTAGATCAACTCATTTTCATCCCTTAACTACATATTTTCATAACATCTCCCTCCACCACGTACAATCGGTTGTTTACCCACCTCAGAGCACTTACTACATCACAGAGACCGACTCCACCTCGGTAATTCGTGGCGTTTGATCTTAACAATAATAATCATTAATACACTTCATCACGTATTGATGGCGTTCTTTCCACTTGACCACTCGCACACCTCTGGGGGACTCGCATACATGCAAGGTACGGGGAGTACACATACATTGCTAAAACACGTTACAGGGAATTCTTAATCTCACCACAATTACAGGGAGAACATGAAAACCGGGAAAGTTTTAAAATGACATGCACATGAAATATGTTTTTCAATTTTTATTTCGTAAGTAAGTGTTTCAAATTTTACTTATTACCATTTTATAATTGTGCATGTAAATAAAGAATTACACCTTTGTCGAAATATTTGACTAAATAAATTGAACAGTAGCGCTTTTGTATTTCAGCTTTTTAAAGGAGCAATCTTGTATCTCATCGAAATGAACAGTGGCGATTTTTCAACTAACTAAAATTCAAGAGAACAATAGCGCCCATTTTAGAAAATAGTGATGGGAGGATTCTGATTAGTTGAATTTTAAAGGTGACGATTTTGTGCTTATCCTTTTAAAACGTGGTTTTGTTTGGCTGCGTTTGAACTTTAAGTGTAGTCGATGTGGCTTGTAATATAGCTATATAGTCAGTTGATATCTCATAAAATTAAAATTTGCAATACGGCATATTTGCTTCTACACCTGCCTCTCTTTTATAGTATGATTCTTACCAGACATGGCCCGAATTTTATGCTAAAGTCTAGAAATCAAATAAAAATAATTAAAAATTTATATTATGGAACTTAGAGTATTATTGGGTCTTACCTTTTTTTAAATATATAAGTAGGTACTTCAAAGCTCACGGCCCAATGTTGGTGTGTTAACATCTGAAACAGTCGCAATTGCCCATAATATAAAGAAAACGAGATGTTGTGAAAAGGCATGACGTCAAAGCTCTTCGTCGAAGCCTTTTTCGGGCATTTTATTGAGGCGGACTGAAAAAATATTTATTTACATGATATAAATTGGTGAAAATGCTTACAGCTACCATAGTACCTACATTGAATAAAAACTGATACCCAAAAACTATAAAAACCATTAATAAAGAAAACAGATTTGTTGCTTAAACGTACAAATAGATGGCCGGTATTTTATAATAAAATATCTGTATATTAAGAAGGTTTCAACAATTGTTTAAATAATAAAACACCAATGTAAATTATATTTCACTTTTATTAATCTGTTATTTGTAACATATAACAATTTTGTGCATAATTTATAAAGCGATTATTTTTTTAAATTTTGTATTGAGGCCTCTTGTGTTTTCCAACCCATTACAATAAAAAGTAAATCAGTATGTGACAGTTGAAAATTTCTGGCTGCCAAATAAAAATTAAATTTTTAAAATAAAATAATTTCAATCCAAAATCAATTGAATCTTTCGTAAAAATAACACAAAGTTTAGGACCACCCTATCCCCAACACCGACGACGCCACAAAGCCCAGGCGTCGCGTGTCCCGACGCACACACGCAAACAAGCGATCAGCTGCTCACCCACACGTACAAGTCTCCCTGTAACCACTATTGCTCATTCTTACGGGCGTCGGACCCACACAAGTATAAGGCGTCTGACGGGGAAACGTATTAGGGAGCGTTCACAAGTTGGATTTAATTCATAAATAAAGTTCATGCTTTCAACCTATTTATTATAAAGTGAAAAACACAACAATATTTTCTGAAGAAAGTCAGATGTTTTAATTAGAGTAGGGTGGGTAATTCTATCCTGCAGCTCTTTCAAAAAATGATAATTCGTTTCATACAAAATGTATGACGAAAAAAAAATTCTTATTTTTTTTTCGTGACTTTTTTCCGATGTTTTAATAGCTATTCTACTTTTCGGGGTCGAAAATTAGAATAGCATGAAAAATGTTTATACTTTATTAATAAACTAAAATATTCTATGCACACCTCTACGTGCCATTTCTATTTACCATAATTATTCACGGTGGTTTACCATTATTATTCCCAGTAGTTTACCATAATTATTCCCAGTGGTTTACCATAATTATTCCCAATGGTTTACCATCATTATTCCCAGTGGTTTACCATAATTATTCCCAGTAGTTTACCATAATTATTCCCAGTAGTTTATCACATTTATTCCCAGTAGTTTACCATAATAAAAAATTCGGCTCTTTAAAAAAACGAGAATTCGTTCCATGCAAAATCTGTGAGGAAAAGATATTTCTTCATAATTTGTTTTTTTCGTTACTTTTTTCTTATGTTTTAATAGCTATTCTGCTATTCGGGGTTGAGCCAAATCCAACAAATCGAAGATCATAAAAATCGATCCAGCCGTTCTTTGTTTTACATATTAAGATGATAATTATAATTTTTTTTGATAATAATATGTTGTGTGTCGAAAATGATAATAATTTTCCACCGAGCAAATAGCATATTCGAAATACAGAAACGTGTTGATTACCACTCTATTTTCTCTTTTTCCACGCCGAACAAGTTTAGCATGTACTAAAGACTTAAGTTGCCGGGAATCTCGTATATGTACATACATGGTTGTTATTAGGGTCTCGATTAAGTTCGCGCACATCAATATAATCGGACTATTTCGAACTATATAGTTCGATTACATCAGACGATATCGGACTATACATATATATAAAACCCAAAAAACTGTGTGCTCTCCTTGAAAGTTTTATTCCTTTTAATTTTTCATAGCTTGTTACTCTTAAAATTTTAATTATAAATACAAAAAATCTGAAACACTCACCTTACCCCACCCATTATTTGAATAACTGAAATATTCATGAATATTATTATAAAAATAGTATGTGTGATGTATTTTTATTTTATAATAATGTTCTGTTGAATTACGATGCTGTAAAACCAAACCCGATTTGTGGTAAGTTTTGTTATGATAAAATAAAAATTATTTTGTTTTTCTAGGATATTTTCATATATTGAGGTCGCTTTATGAGGATAATGATAAGTTTTCATATTTCCCCACTTACGAATTAATTTAGTTAACATTTTTTAATTAGTTGATGTTGTGAAAAGCTTTGCGTGTGAACGAAGCTTTAGGCAGCCATACATCCTCATGTGTGAGTGGCCGGCGTCAGATATGGGGTAAAGTAAATACCCGTCCGTCCACCAAAATACTCGGTCCGTGGGGAAGCATGTGTCTGCACGCCGGGAAAGTCCAGCGCTAGCGTCATCCGTCAACAAATCTCCACATGACCATCGATTGGAATGTGATACCGGTCCGCTAATCCCAGGTGATAACTCGCGTTACACGGATAATCCGCGTCAGTGAATACCCCGACAAACAAACGTCAAACCGACGTGACAGCCGCTGTCACTTTGACGTAACCAATGTGACAGTTATAAACGTAATTAGTTGCGGTTTGTTTGCTTTAATTGGATTTACGTTTTTGTTTGTCAAATCAGTGCAACAATTGAATTTGCTACACTAATTAACGATAACCCGCGTAATTTTTTGTCAGAACTAAACGCTTCCGTCAATCAAGTGGAACAAACGTAATGAGTTAACCATGACCGTTTTAAGAGCTTTCTAAGATTCTAATTAAAAGTGCCTTTAACAATTTTACAGCTTTTAAGCTTATTAGGTAATTATAACGCCTTGTCTACAGTTTTAACTAATTTTCAATAAATTGTCACGTTTATTAAAAAAAACGTGGACCGTGAAACAATGTCATTTAATTAACAGTGAAATGATTGGATGGTGCATCGTAATCGTATTGCTTTTTACTGAGTGTCTTTTGAAAGCCTCTTGAGGCTACAAAAGCTGTGAAGACCTCCCAAAGTGACTGAAAGAGAAGAAGCTGTTTGAAGAGGGAAGAGAGTGTTTGTGGTTTTTAGGTGTTTGTGTTAACACAACTGCCAGAGCTCCCGAAGCACGACATTTCACACCTTGTACTATTTGATCTGACAAGTCAAATTTGAATAAGTGAGTATTTTCATTTTCAATATTGTTCATTCTTCGTGAGATTTGTGTGTTAAGCGATGATGTTTTGTCTAAATGCATCATGGTATTCTCGCCATCCACTCGAATGACCCGGATCAAAAATAGACCGACTATTTTCGGCTTTTGACTCGTTATTATAAATGAAGTGTCGGAGAAATTAATTTACTGTCATTGGAGAGTAATTTACAAGATTTCAACGGAATGTTAAGTATCTGATGAGTCTCCTTTGAACACCAACGGAATCTGTGTAATAAGATGAAAACAAAAAAAATACTAACCAATAAAAACAATCTACATTGGCAGTAATCTATAAATTAAGTCTTTAGCTAAAAGACTTAAATAAAATTATTTTATGTATAATGTGTCAATTATAAAATAGTGGTAAAACTCCAGTTATGTATGTAGTTTTCGATAAAAAGAGCATTTTGAAAATGCTCTCGAAACAAATAAAATCGTTAATAAATAAGCGTGTTTTTCATTTAGTAAAATATGTTTATTAATAAATAAATTTTGATTGTAAATTAGTATTAATCGTAGAAAAAAGTATTTTAATAGTAAAAAAAAATATGATTAATTCGGAAATGTAAAAACAAAATTCAGTTTTTTGGTACATATGGAAGTAAACCAATTTTTCATTGATTCTTTTTTGTATTTTATTTTGAGGGTGTCTAAGGCGTACACTGATTTTTTTTATAAACTTGTTACTATTATTCTTACAGTACTTAAAAATATGTTATTCATGTTTTTCCTTTCATTTTCATTCCTAGAGAAAAACACATTTATTTTATTAATTAATATGCGGATTGTAAACATTTTTCAATTTGGCCCTCAATTTTGGTACCGTTGCCTCAAGAACCATTTTTTGGATAATTAACACCTCTACTGTAGGTCACCCCAAGTGATTCGCTTCGTTTGGTGACTTAGCAAGGATGGTCAGGTTAATGGGGTGAGGTTTGTTCAGGTCTTGAAAGGTTGAGGGAGACCTTTTGACCTCTGCAGCCGGACTCTCTCGGCCCATCGCCTTGCACCGTAATGGAAGGGATGAATTCGTAAGTCTTTCTCTCCTGGACATTATGGAGATTTTACCATCCCTCATACCCTTTTCCTTCTCAGAACTTTCTATCCATCCTTTCCTTTAAAAGACCCTCCACAAATCCCCAAATACGACACTAGCCCTGTCGGAAATTATTCTACTCAGTGCCTCATGTGTGGTGTTATTGTAAAAAAAGAAAAATAAATTAATTATGCGTAGAAAGATTGATTAAAAACGAGGCAAACAAATGCGACAGCACTGAATGAATTCGAAAATTCCGTGTCTGTTATACCTTGATGATAGCAAATCCCCGATAGGAGACGTGACGAAAGAAAATGTGCAGGAAGCAGGCAGAAAACTGTGATAATTTGTTGTAAATCGGTCAGTAATTGAGTTGGCATCGCGTCTGATTTCCAACCAGGCGTCTTGAGTTCAATTCTCTGACAGGCTACGTCCTCCATTACGATTAAAGCAGCATTTCTGCTTACTGTGATGGTGTAGGAAATTTTCAAATATTGTCAAATTATTCGTAGCCCGGGAATGTTTACCTTTCTATTAAAAAAAAAGTATAATTTTGACCAGAAGTCATTCTAAGTTTTCAGGTAAAACAGTGTCTTTTTAGTGTACTCGCATGACTGGCTCGGAAACCTGTCAGAATACAAGCTGAGGGCAAACCCCCCGTAGCTAACTACTAACTAGTCTGGCTAATTTGAATATCAAATTCGTGGTTCGGTTTCGTGGAAAAACCGTGTTAGCCCGTAGTCCGTGGGCTGTAGGTCGATTAAAACCCCAATTATCCAACAGAACAGCCAAGAGAGAGGGTAGTTTTAATTACCCTTGAATTTTTACGGGAATCTAAACATTTTAGACGCATTCTACCAATAATAAAAAGTAATATTTTATAAACGAGAAAAAGCCCAAATAGCAGGCGTACTGAATTGGGAGTGTCGACGGCTAAAGTGGCTCAGTAGTAGAAGTCTTCTTTGGAACATGAAATTAGGCATTATGGGTATCAAATTACGCGTATTAATTTACAAAAATCAAATAGCACAGTGAAAAATTGAGCAGCAAGCTCCTTGGCTCCCTTTTGCGAGAAAAGGCCCGTACTACATAAATGCCTTGATTCGGGCGACGAAGTGGCTCAGTAGCAGGTGTACAAAATTGAGCGGTTAACTATCTTTGCCATTTATGTGTTGGCTCTTACTCCTAGCTTCATCTGCATTCACACATCGATTTTTTTCTTCAGAGATATATTGTTGTTAAATAGAATCACTTCGGATATTGGCATATTATTTAACATCAAAGAAGCGATTAAACGGCAGGCTTCGTTGCTGCTAGTACAAAACCTGATTTTTATATGTGCGTATTAATTACCCAATAATGCGTGATAAGGAAGTATTATTTTTAAAAACGCATTAAAATTATAAAAATTTGAAATGTTTTAGAAAAAAAAATTTTTTTTATTAAAATTGAATTCAATGATTTAAATTTCTATCATTAAAAACGTTACATTCTTTGATTAAGGAGTTGGGCTGGGTTAGGTTAGGTAAAGTCGGGTTAGGTTAGGTATAAGAAGTTATACTAAAAATATACATAATACAATTGCGGATAGAGTTGGTATAACATATTTTCACCTCAATTCCGCATCCCAGTACTACCCTATTGATATGGGTGACTTTAGTAATAAAATCTGAATAGCCAAGTGGGTACTTCACGATTTTTTTAAACCGTGTAGGATTCCAGAAGAAAGAGATGTCAAAGATTCACTATACATGTTTGGTGGTTGTAATGTAAGGCCTTTGGAGAAGAAATATTATTGTGTTTGAAGAAAGTTAGTTTATAATTTTTTTTTCATGAGTTGCTTAAAATTAACCTTCTCCTAAAAAATATTAGAACTATTCAATACCTACGTAACAGTCATCGATTATAATATTTAAAAAAAAACATTCTTATCACCCCCGTGGTTTGAACAAAGCTTTTACTTTGGGGTAGATACAGAAAAATCAAATTAAAATCCGTCATTGTGCGTGCGTCTAATGACGGCTTAATATCTACCGGACGCCGCTTTACTTAAAAATACCCCATTCTCTTGCCTTTAGTGAGTGGTTTTTTCATCCGAGCACGACACACGTCAAAACCCGTATTTTAACGTACGTGTTCGCCCTAATCATGTAAATTAAAAGTGCCATAAAGCTCCTTAATTACAGCCCACGGAATAATTGCCGCAATCTCTGAATTTCGTTTCATTTCGTTTCGTTTCTTTTAATTCCTAGTCTCCATTCACGTGGAACATACTAGGCAGGTCCTATGCCAGAAAATAAAAGCAATTAGACCAAAAGTAAAAAAAAAATCTTACAATTTCCCCGGTAAATTTACAGATGATCTTCTTTAAAAAGGGCAAACTTATGTTGTGACACCGTTTTAATTCAACATTAATTAACGACGTTTAGTGTTAAAAAAAAACAATTTTGAAAAATGTTTAAGTAAACCCTGATGAAGTATTCTATAATTTTATAAGATAATAATTAGATGTTAAGATTTGGAAAATCCGATAGGTACTGGTCCTTTTGAATCCTGAATTTTGCAATTTTTCAAATCTAACTGTGACCGAGATCTCATAATGTTGACATCGGACCTTAAATTAGAATCTTGGCAGAGATTTTTTGGGTTTTTTGAATGGTATGGTCTCCATTGAAGTCACTTAAAAGAACACTATTAAATCACATGCATGCATTTTGTCACTGTGGCTTAGTGATCCCAGAAATGAAAATAATGAACACAGAAAAGAGTCAAGGTATTGTATAACATACAAGTTTTTCAAAGAAGAAGTTTGTAAGATGATGTATGAATGTGGGTCAAGCGAAAAGCGTGAGTTAGGATAGGATGTTGTGACGTTTCATCCACTCTTGAGGTCTACTATCTAATTCTGAAGTCAAATTGCGTAATGATTGGTGTAATTAAGTCGGAGATTATGGAATAATCGGCCAGAGGCTGAGTTGGCATAGCGTTTAGGTCCCATGTCGTCCAGCGTCTTGATTTTAATTCCTCGGCAGGCTAAGTCCTCCATCACAACACAAGCTACATTTTTAGTTACATTGAACAGGACATTTTCGAATATTGTCAGGTTACTAGTAATCCAAGAATGTTTGCCTTTCTTTTTAGTTAAAAAAAATATTAACGTACAAGTATGTCACTGATGAAAGTACGACGCGGGGGTGTCAAAGGCCTGGTTATGTTTGATAGATCCTTTTCAATTTTTGACCATTATACCGATTGTTGTGCATTGAATATTATACTTATTAGCGAAGTTTATATGTTATTGTACCTTTCTTTTGACAAAATAATTTCATTACAGTTAGTCAAGTAGGAATTTCATGAGAGAGTGAATAAAGTCGCCAAATTTCAATTTATTTTCATCAAAACCATTTTTTTTCCACTCAGCCGAGTAAAGTTAAAATAAAGAAAAAAAAACATCTTAATTATCGCTGGAGACCAAAATTTCATTTTCATTTTTTACTCCAAATAATGTCAGATATCACGGATTAAAGTAAGTCAAGTACCTACATATCTTAACATCCTCAAAATTCGCTATAGAGCAAGAGCCATTCTTAAACCAGATTTTATAAATTTTCCCCTCACAGTGAAAATTTATTTGACGCTGCTGAAGTGAACTGTACGCCTATGCGTGGATAAACGGTCTCTTAATACATTCGGAGTATTAATTGAGATCGGGCGATAATGTATATATGAAGGGTTTTGTGGAAATTTTAATGAATTCATTCCACGGAATCTGTTTTAATGCCGTGCCACGTAATTTTATTCACGTTTTCATTTTAAAACTATTAAAACTTTTATTTTATTGGAAAAGTAACGGCTTTAGGGCTTAATAAATGAAAGAAAGCTCGGTGTTACGACATGAACAGCTCTTATTTTTAATGTTTTGGGTAATATTAACTTACTGATGACTTTCTGTGAAAGAAATGTACAAAAAAAAATTGTTGAAAAAATGAATAATGTTGTTAATAACTATATAGCTCAATAGGAAAGGTAGTAAAGTTGTATTATGTAAGTTATGACACCCAAAACCTTTTTTTTCTCGTTTTTATATATTAAGTTAAATGACGGTGCAAGTGTGTAGTAATTCGAAAATAATATTCAATTTTCAACTCTTGTTACAATAATATTTTTTGAAGGTTATAAGATAATACATATAAATCTACATTAATATATGAAAAAGAACAATACACAGAAAAAAAATATTTAAAAACAAAATTGTTGGTTAAGGCGTTTGTCCCGGTAAGAAAAAAGATCATAAGTTAGAGACTAAGTTGCGACGGTTACCTTATTATTTTTCTGTGTCTTGTTCTTTTTCAAATTTTCGTTTAGATTTATAATTATATTATTTTCTTCTTCAACGAAAATAAAACTATTCATCTACCTATCACTATATGAAAGTAACTATTTACATATTTAGTAAAGAGCCTTAAAAAAACAGAGTGTGCAATTCACACGCTGTAGAAGTGAAACTATCCGAAAACTAAAGTAGACAAGAGTGGGGAGGCTGCGAAAAACACAAAGTACAAAAAGAAGAGCGATAGGCTACGATGCATCGCACAAAGAGGAGACCGATTATACTATCCCATTCTCTGGCAAGCTAAATCCTATAGATGTTTGTGTTTGTCTCTTTTATCGTCGATATTTTCCGTTTCTACGAGTTTCAAACGGTGCTAAAAAAGTTTTCACATCAAAAATTGAAAATTTTAAATGAAAAAAAAATTAAATCTAACGGGGTAATGAAAAAATATCATCGTGATTCCGGTCGCTTTTTCGCCAATATTGTGTTCTTTTTTAATTATTCATGATAGTTTATTCTCAAACTACGTCATGTTTTGGTATATGCACCCATCAAAACAGTTGTGTGTATTCTCCTATATAGTTCTTGACCTAAGTTTCAGACTTATTTCACATCTGCCCCGACGATAACACTGCAAAGCTATCTGAAAAGCTGGCTAAAGGAGCAAGAATCGCAACAAGGCATAATACCTTAAAACTCCAACAAATAAAGATATCTACTTAGTTGAGCGTTTGTTCAATATTTAAGGCAGTCGATTAATTTTAATGTACACATTTCCCAAAAGCAAAAAAGTTTAATCCAATTAACCAGGTGCTTCATCAATCAAAATAACTTTCGCTTTCAACTTTTCCATTAAAACTTTGATTGTCAAAATTAGTTTTCTGATTAATAACAACTGTGACATTTTAAACACACTTAAGAGGGGATTCCTCAGGTCACAGATATAGACTTCTGTCTATTTTTTAAGTGAATACCGCATAAGAGTCGTGACTGCTCCCAAGCATCTGGAGCCAGTGAGACTATGGCATCCCCAATTGGAATATGCTGTGATGTTAAAGGTAGTGGAGAGGGAAAAGAGATGGAAAGTTAGGGAGTAACTGACTATTCAGATCGGTCACGAAAATCAGTTAAACCCATTTTAAGCAACATTTAAAATATGATTGGTGGTCTTACACCTGGGCGAAACTAGGAGTATCTTCCTCTCTGGAACATGCAGCAAATATACCTTATATTATTTTAAATGATTTAATTGTGAAATAACACAAATCAATCAAATAAAATCTGGGATTTGAAACCGCAACCTTTGGATTGCTAGTTGAGAGCCTTATCCCTCAACCACGGAGGACGTCAAAGTTTTTTCTACTATAAGCACTATTTGATTCATAAAAAAGAGTTATTTTCGATTAAACGCTTTCGATAAAACAGTTATTTCTCTATATTTACCAAGGATTCGAAGGTTCGACACAAAATGCTTCCCAAATGATTTGATGTGAAAGTCACTCAAGACATTTCTGATACTTGCATGAAATATGTTGGTTATCGGAGAAGTGTCTTATAAAAAAATCATGTTCTTGGAAAAATATATTCATCCCAAAATATATTGAAATGGGAATCGAACACGATACCAATCGCTCTGTTGTGGTTTTTAGGTTTATTCTGCGTAGTTATATAGTTTTTTGTTTGTTGTATAACTGATTATAAGGTCAATATATTTAAGGCTTGGAAATATGAGGCCTTAGCAAATAAAAACATTTTTAATATGAATGGAAATTGATTCCTGGACTACAGCCTTAAACGTCTTTATTTAGTGGACATTTTATGCTTCCGAGATTTTGGGACCGATTTCCAAAAGCAATCCGAAGAATTTCAAACAAATATTTGACGAGCCCCCCCGTGTTTGCTCGACCCGGCGTGACGGACACAGGACGGCCCATTATTGCGTAAGGCGCTCTAAGCGGGAAGGCAATCTTTCCGATTGTTATTCTCACTATCACGGCCGCGAGCCAGGAATATTTTACATTTACAGGGTGTCCCATGTTTGGTTAGAACTAATGCTTATAGCGAATAAAAAGTTCGGCCAGCATGTGACCTTACAGAAGTGGTTTAAAGATCCTCGACTCTGAATCTAGATGTTGCGGCTTCGATTTCCTGTGAGGAAAAATAAAGTTATTCCATTAATATGTGATATTTTACATTTAATTATATAAACTAATAAATAATTTTCAATTTACCGCGGCCCCGGAAACCATTTATTGAATAACCAACACCTCTGCCATAGTCATGGTCACCCCAAGTGGTTCGCTACGTTTGGTGATTTAGTAGGGCTGCCCGGGTTCATGGGGTGAGGTTTGAGCAGGTCTTGGCGGAGGATGCGTCTTCCCACCTACTGAGTGGCAGGCCGGATCGGGAGAGACTGGTTGAGGGAGACCTAACCAAGACCTCTCCAGCCGACTCTCTCGCCTTGCACCGCAGTTGGAGGGATGGATTAATACGTCCGTCGCTCTCTCTAGAATTCCTTCTCCTTCCTTTCACTAAAAAGACCCTCCAAACAGTATCCTAAAAGATGATATGGTCCCTGAGGATTTTTTTCAATTATTGCCTAGGAGTCACACATTAACCCCAGATTCGTACCCACCCCTCAAACCCAAGTGGGAGTGCTATTATCTCACTGGCTATTGACTGGCATTGTCTAAGAGCATTTGGGACTCTTGTGTAGACTTTACTGAAAAAAAAAAATACTTTAAATATTAATAGTTTTGATAGTTATTTTTTCATTTAAAACGTTCTCCTTTATTAGGCCTTTCCTTAAAAGGTCATTAACCTTGTAAAATATTAACATGAACCTTCTCAATATTTTCCAAAACAAAATCTTTTATGTTGTAGTCACTAATTCAAAAATTATAAATTCACAGCGTGGTATAATAAGTTTTTACTAATTTCCCAGCGATTAGAACTCGGCCCTTTAATTTGGGAGACCCCGCGCCACCATAGTGAGTAGATGTGGGAGAGTTGATAGAATGGGGTAAAGCGGGGGCAAGTGAGGTAACTAAACCCCCAGACGTTCGTGTGAGATGGTCGTAAAATTAATTTTTCTTCATTAACCTTTACGTTCTTACCCTTACCTCGCTTGCCGCATTTTCGTCCATTTCCCGATTCTTTTTAATGCGCCCGAACCCGACACACTCGGTTAGATTAGCTAATGAATTTCCACATAAGCTTATACAAATATTTCTTAACTTTTAAATTTGGTTTAAGTGTGTTTACCATTCACCGCCCTTGATTTTTTTACATTATCCTCACACAAGTGGCCCCGGAGGAAAAAAATCCTCAGGGCCTGTGTCAACTTTGGGGTTGCTGTGTGGGGGTCTTTTTAAAGAAAGAAAGGAGAGGAAGTTCTAAGAAGAAAAATAAATGAGGGTTGGGTAAGAATTTTGTGTCGGTATGTTCAGGACTGAAGAACGTATTAATCCATCCCTCCCACTGCCGTGTAAAGCGATGGGTCGATATAGTCCGGCTAGATAGGTCAAAAGATCTCACTCAATTAGTCCCTCCTGGTCCGGCCCGTCACGCAGCACCCACCGCCAAGACCTGGATAAACATCACCCATGAACCCAGACACCAGTGGAGGTCCGTGAGTTTTCAGTGAGCTAGAGTGCCAAGATTGAAAAATACGATGTTATTTATATTGTTCTAGTTAAATGTTATTTTTTTATTTTTAAGTTTATTTTTTATTTATTTTTTATTTAGGAAACAAACAGTCATACAAAATAATAATATAACAAAGAACATTCATGTGTTGTAGACCAATTAAGTTCCATTAAGTTAAAATTTTGATATAGTATTTTTACCTATTCAATTTATGTGACAAAAAAATAAACATAATAAGGAAAAACATAAAACGTAACAAAGAAAAAAAGTAAAATTATTAAAAACATAGTTATACTATTTGCTACGGATAATAATAATATTATAAATTTTCACAAAAAAGAAAAAAAAAGTATTTTAAGTTATTAATATATTAAGCTGCATTTTATATGATTTCAAATCATGGTTGAAAATGTCTACATCTCGTAAGGCATTGTAAGTTTCACAGATACGTATTATTACAGAGTTTTGCGCGTATTTTGATTTACTATATATTTATTTATATGAGGATCTTCAGGATTCCTTCATTATGTGAATACGCCGCATCCAGATACTGAAAGGTCTTCATGCAAAAAGTTGAAATTTTGTAAAAGAAACATTTTCAGCTACAACAATATCAATAACGTCGTATTTTTTAAACTTAGCACTTTAGCTCTCTGGAAAATCACGGACCTCCACCGCCAGGTACCCTTGCTAATTCATCAAATATAACGAACCACTTGGGGTGACCTATGGCAGGAGTATTGATTATCCAATAAATGGTTCCCAAGTATTTGTTTTGCGGGTGGTACCCCAAAAAGGTGGTTATTAATTCGATAATAATTTAATCAGTAATGGGATGTGATATATATGATGATGTGATGTTATAAAATTATATACAAACGTTTAATTAATTTAACTGTGTTGCAATGTAATAATACATTCTGACTTTGCAATTTAGTCAAAAAATAATATTGTGTAATAAATGTTCACATAATAATATTGATATAGGCGATTAGCAGTATACTGAAATAAAAATGCAGGGTCGTCATAGGACGACACGTGAATCATTGTTTCAGTTGGATTACGCCAAGTGTCCGAAAAACAAGTATCTTTGAACGCATATGAAACAAATTGTGTTCGCCAGTACAAAATTGTGTGGCACACCAATCTGTCTGCGTACTCCAGCGGACATGATGGTTAGTTAGTTAGGTCAAATAAATAAGCAACATCTCACAAAAAAAAAGAATTATTAAAGAAAACTATTAATTTATTACTTTGGCGCTGATGCTTTTCAACACAAATTAAATTGTCAGGTTCTCGTAAATCATATCCACCTACACGTGAAAAATCTGTAAAATTCTATAATAAATACTTAGAAATCATCGCTTTATTATTTGACTCATCTACTTCATAAAAAGTAAGAATATTGGAATACTTTCCACAACTTTCTTAAAACAGGAGTTATTTTTCTCAGAATCACTATTTTTTGGTTTAATTGCATTATCAGAGCATAATTCCTGCAATTTATACATTCGTGCCTCAATTATCGTGGGTATCAAACCACTAGCCATTAGTGAGGCACGGCGGAGAACTTTCAGGAATTCCTAGAAATTTCAGCGTGATTCGGGCTTAAATGTTGTGCCCAGTACCGTGGATGCACAGACATCGGAAACTCAAAGAAAGGAAATTCGGAAAATACAAAAATATCACTGATGCAAGCGAAAAATTTAAAAGCCTGTGATTCTTTATTGTTAATCTGTTAAGTGGGTAGCTGCTACCCTCTTCCAAATTTTGGTTTTCTGTTTTTCTTAGCTGAATAATCGTATATGTGGTTTTCCTTTATTTGAGTTATCCAGTTCTGTGGTAGCACCCTTGTGGATGGAATGTTTATCGGCCATGATCGTTGTACGAAAAATTATAAAACAATTATTATTATACAGGCATTATTGTTTTTTGATTGCCGACCGAATCACTAAATGAGATCTTGTACCAAAATGAATACGTCTGAAATTAATGACGTTTTTTACTTCTTGGTAGTTAGGTTGTTTTTTGTGCTTAGACTTTTCAAAATATTTTCATCAATTAGGCTTTCTTAATCAATTATGTTGACAGTTTTATGTTCCCTAACGTACATAGAGGAATATTCACTGGTAATCCGTTTTAAAAATACCGAAAAGAAAGTTTTCAACCGACTTGGAATTCTCTTCGCATCTTCAACTAATGTTACGCACATCTTCGTAAAGTCAAGCATCAGGATATATGTTTGGATTATTAAAGATGACTGTACGATTATTGATGTGTTGAATTATCGGTGCTGATTCACAATCGTGTTTTGGTTTTCTTATTTAGGCCAAAAAGTGTAAAATTAGACCACAATAATCCGTAACACCTTATACAAAATTTAATATCAAAATGTAAAATATACACCTACACATATTTTTTTTAATGTTGACGAATAAATTTTCTACGGCGAGTTAAAGTTTTCCATTTTTGAATTACCACTAAAACGATATTTGGGGCGTGGCTATCATGTGACGTCATGAGTGCAGACGCTCAATGACAGTATTTATTTATGCTGGTTCAGCCGAGCTACGCTTGTGACGTCACAAACCAATTTGCAAAAAACGGGCCGTTTTGATTTTGTCCGTTTTAGAGCGTTTTTAAAATCAATAATATTGAATGAAAATATAAAAACAAACATTTTTAGTAGGATGATTAAAATCACAAAAATTATTTTTAAATAATCCGTACATTTTCAACAGAATCCCTCGTTTATAAAAATATCTCATTGCGACGAATGGGGTTAGTTTCGACCAAGTTGACATAACCTATCAGAGAACATATAAATTAATTAGTTACACAGTCCTTCAAATGGGATTATATAGAAAATTTATGATAACCACGCTATAAATTATAAAGTTCCCATTTTCATAAAAGATTTTCACAGTCATTGTGACCATGGCCAACCTTGATATTGCTCCCCTGAATAATCACACGCGTTTTCGTTATTTCGCATTTTCACAATATTAGTGGTTCATTCAAAGAGTTTACATTGTATTTATCCTACTTATTTATTCTTAGTAATGACAAACCACACAACTTTTGCATTTTTCCTTATAACGTAAGTGTGCTATCGAACAATTAAGCAGGCTAAAACCCCCACGTTTTTAAGGTTAATATATTTCACCCTGTTACCTAAACAGCCCCTAATAGTGAGTGGTCAGCGGCAAGTACCGTGTGGTATATGAATATGTATGCATTTATTCCCAGTCGTTAGGTTATCTTCCCTTATTGCCTCCTACCCCCTCTCCATCCCCTTCTACCTCCGTTAATTTCTTCACCCTCGACCATTCCTTAATACAAACACTACAGGGTTTGACCAAGAAACTAAATTTCTTGTAAAAGATAATTTAAAATTTTTTTTGTAACAAAAAATACTAATAGTAAATTCTAAGATACTAACGTAAACGTACTTAGCTGTATAAAAAGCTTTTTTTTTACATCACCTCCACCTGGCATTTTACATTGGCCCTGAAGAAAATTATTTCCATCAGGGCCTATGTCATCTAAGGTGATGCAGTGTAAGTATTTTTAAGGAAAGGAAGAAGAAGACTTTCTGGGAAGGACGTAGGTATGAGGGGTGGGTAAGAATCTGGGGGTCAGTGTGTCCAGGAGTGATGGACGTATGAATCCAACCCTTCAACTGTGTTGAAAGGCTATGGGTCGAGGGATTCTAGCTGGAGGGGTCAAAATACCTCTTCAACCAGTCTTTCTCAATCTGACTGACACATCGTCCGCCAAGACCTTGACAAACCTCACCCCATAAACCTGGGCACCCCTGCCAGTCTCCAAACGTAGCGAACTACTTGAGGTGGCGTATGGCAAAGGTGTTGGTTATCCAATAAATGGTTCCCGGAGCGGCGGTAGTTATACCCGCCTACGAAAATAATGATAAGTAAATGAAGTTTCTATGTTTAATGTCCAGATCGGAATAGCCATGTATTTTCCAATCTTCCCAATCTATTTCCCCTATTCATTCTTTCCAGCAACACAAGACACCAAAATTGAGAAAAAATGGCATACTTCAGACATTTGTACGCTAACAGACACTGAAAGTTGAGTTGAGATAAGATGTAAGAACCAGGTTTTTCGAAACCTCCATTTTTCCCTTTTTATAAATTGGTCACTTTAAACTGTATCATACTTCTTCTTCAATCTTTGCAAAATAACTATGTATAATAAATAAAAATAATACAAAAAAAATATGTATCATACTTCGACTAAGAACTACCAACATTATCTTTATTTGATATTGGTTCCGTAGCTCAGTTGGTAGAGCACTTGCCATGTAAGCAAAGGGTCCTGGGTTCGAGTCCCAGTGGAGCCAATATCTTTTTGCTTTTTCTGTCTCCAGATTTTGGATTGAGTTTCGCTAATATTGTCTTCATATAAATAAATAAAAAATATGGATTTTCAGACGATCTGTCGAGCACTTTTAATTAATTAATTACTAACTTAATTAAATGAATAATTGTAAGATTTCTTTCTAATCCGTGGAAACATGATGCGGCAATTTCAAATTTGACTCAGAGCATTATTTTGCTTTATTTTTTCTACCCTCATCTTGCGCCTCCTACCTCCTACTACCGGACTACTTAACTCAAGCCAGAAGACTTTTAATCAAATAATGGACTGTAATGTCGATCGCTCGCCAGCAGCCATTTCCCTTCCTATCTTATATATTTAATCACGAAATTCAGAACAAAGGCTCACGTTATTATTAAACTTGCGGTATGTGGAAAGTTTTCGTGAACAATGGAATTAATGATATATTAATGGATCGAACTAACACAAAAGCTGTGCGCGTATGAATCAATGCTAATGCTTTGTTTTCCCACCGTAAACAAAGCCTTAATTAATTTCTCTGAACATGATATATTTCTAAGGAAAATTAGTTTTTAATTATCTTTGATATCATAAACAAACAATATGTACCTAGTAGATAATTTGTTATTTATGTTTTCTACCACGGATGTAAAACAATTCTGTAAAAATCATTTTGGGAGGCAGGTATGGGTACCGCCGCCCAGGGAACCATTTATTGGATAACCAACACCTCTGTCACAGGTCACCCCAAGTGCTTCGCTACGTTTAGCAAGGGTGCCCGGGTTCCGGGGTGAGGTTTGTCAAGATGTGTCTGCTGCGTGGTGAGCCGGATCGAGAGAGACTGGTTGAGGAGATTTGACCTCTCCAGCCAGAATCCCCCAACCCATCGCCTTGCACCGCAGTTGAAGGGATGGATTCATACGTCTGTCACTCCTGGACACATTGACCCTCAGATTCTTACCCACCTCTCATGCCTATTTCCTTTCCAGAACTTGCTCTTCTTCTTTTCCTTAAAAAACCCCTACAAAGCATCCCCTCAGATGACATAGGCCTTGAGGGAAATTATTTTTCTTACTGCCTCAGGATAAATTTTTACATGCTCATTTTACAGTCAACTCTGGCTCGCTATTCGTACTATATGCAACTAGTGGAACTACATCACCACCCTGTTAGGCAAAGTAGTGAGGCTGGGAGGGGCTTTGCGAAGAAATTCGTTTGTGTAGATTTTGGAGAGGTTCGGAAAAAAATAGGGGAAGAAAAGCAATCCGGGAGCTCACACCAATTTCATACCGTTTCATAAAAGTATGATTTAGAAAGGACTTTCATAAAAGAATGTTACCTACATTATCCCGGCGAGGTTCACATAGTGTCATAAATTATTAACTTTTCAATAAATAATAAATAAATATTCATCCTAGACTTGCAGAAAAGTCAATAGATGTCACATATTAAAAATAAAATGGATAAAAAATTATCCAGACAATATCTACATAGATAGAATTTAGTTCGGGTTGAATCTTGCAATCATATATAAGGATAGCAGCAAATAATATGTACGTTAAGAAAATGAAGATAATTTTGGTAGTTCTTAGTCGAAGTATGATGAGTTAAAAGTGACCGAATTTGATATAGACACCTTAGCTCAGTTGGTAGAGCACTTGCCATATAAGAAAATCGACCTGGGTTCGAGTCCCAGAGGTGCCAATATTTTTTTCTGATTTTTCTGCATCAACATTTTCGATTGAGTTTCGATAATATTGTCATCATTTAATTAAATATTTAAATTTTAAACTTTTATAATTCCTCATAAAATGTCATTTTAATTCAAGAATTGTAATCAATTAGAAAATACGTGAACTTCTATTTATAAAGCGGTGAATAACTAAAGGACTCGATGTGTTAAATAATTTCCACACGATCTGGTTAATTTTGGCATAACTATTGCGAGAAAAAACTGTAATTATATAAATTTTACGACTGGATTTTCCCTTTTGATGTGACTTTTTAATGTGTCAATTATCTCGTTTTGGCTCGGCCGTATGGCTCGCTTCAATGTCGACGAGTTGCGTCGCCTAAAATATTCATAATTAACTCGCGGTCCAAATTAATGAGTCTCGTTAGGGGCGTGTGTCGCCGATATTTGTCGCCGGCTTCGGAGACCGTAAGCTCTGCTGCATCTTTTCGTGGACAAATATAAACTTCGCTATTTGGGAAGCCATTAATAATGTCGCTCAAATCGTGCGTGGAAGTCCGCGCATTGACGGGAGCGCGCGTATTCGCCGTTCCAAATATATATTTAAATTCAAACGCGATGGTAATAATTAATGTTGTATTTTTAATTTTTCGCGGAACGCGGCGAAAGTTAAATTTAATGAAATTCCTGACACCCGAGTGGGTGGGGGTTATTGCGGTTGACGTAACAAGAGTGTCCCTAATGTGAATCGATTGCAGTAAATCTGTCCAATATGTACTTCTTTTTAATTAAAAAATAATCACCTTCCTACAACTTTGTAAAGGTGTTAAATACGACAATTTTTCTTCTGATAGTTTGCAAAGATTGAGAAAGATTGTAAAATTTTAAACGTCTACAACAAGATACAAGTTAAGAAATACGACTCTGTTAAATTGCCAAAAAAAATGATTTCAGTTTTTATTTTATTTTTAATTAATTTATTTTTTGTTACTTACGTTTAATTTGTAGATATGTATATTATATTATAAACAGTAAAAAAAGAAAGAAAAAAGAAATTATATAGACAAAAATAAAATGTAATTAAACAAAAATATATATTATTGAAGAAAGAAATATCTTTGTCGCTTGACATTATTTTTTTTTTTTTTTTTTTAATTTTTCTATATTCATTACTTACAAAATAGGGTTACATTATTAGATGATTTTTCGACCACCGTGCTAGGCTGATGCCCGTGTTATGGTGGTTAATTAATTATAAACGTTATACATTTTTTATGAAAATTAGTTTATATTATTACGGCCGTGAAGAAGATTAGTTATAACCGAAACTAATTGACTAGTGTGTTGGAATGAATGTGGTTTAAAATTAAATAATTTTTAATTTTTTTTAAATATGTAAAATAATAGTATACATATGCATATATCAAAAATCCCAAACAGACAAAGCCAGTTCATGGGTAAATTTATGATTTTTTTAAATCACTGGAAATTTATTTATGTGTTCATATTTGTATGAAATTTAAAAATAAAATCTGTATGAGCTACAGAAAAAGTTGGGAAGAGTTTATATTGTAGAATAAATAATAACCCAAGAAGTGCCTTGTGGGCGTGTTTCACGGTCCAATGTAGGCCTAATTATAACCTATGTTTCCGTTCAAAACTGTGTTTCACCATGATTGCGAAATTCAAATGGGATAGCGGCATACAATTTCAGGCAAGTGTAAGAGAGACAAACTGCATGCTAAATGGTCTGGAACCAAAATGTAAGTTAATGACACATTTGTTTCCATTCAAATTCGAACGTGAGGCACTTCTAGTGTTTTGTTTTTTATTCTATGATTTATCCAAGACACAAAAATATTTGTTATGTAATTATAATATTGTTCTGGTCTCGGTGATGCACTCTTGACCCTTGTTGAATCTTTTTACGTTTTGACCAGGCGATGATCTTAAATATTTTCCTTATAACATGACGCGTTCCCCTATGAAATAAAATAAATGTTTCAGTCTGTAAATTGATCTGGCCTATAACAAATTTCGGCTCCAATCATGTATTATTCGGGAAGAATAATTATTTGCTAAAATTTTTCGACATAATAATCATGCTGTTTTAGGAAAAATTATTGCAAAACAAGGGTAAAATTTTATATTAAAATCGCCAAAATATACATTTTTAATAGAACATGAATTTTGAAGGCGGTTATGGGTACTGCCGCCCTGGGAACTATTTATTGGATAACCAACACCCCTGCCAAGAGGTTCGCTAGGTTTGGTGACTTAGCAGGGGTGCCTGAGTTCATGGGGCGTCGCTTGTCTAGTTCTTGGCAGTGAGTGCGTTTGCCTAAACCTACTATATTGCAGGCCGGATCAGGAGAGACTGCTTGAGGGAGACCTTATCTGGATTTCTCCAGTCGAACTCTCTTGACCCATCGCTTTGCACTGCATGGATTCAAACGTACGTCACTCCTGGACAAATTGACTCTCATATTCCTACCCCTCATACCTTTTTCCTTCCCAGAACTTCCTGTCATTCCTTTTTCTTAAATGATCCTCCACACAGCATCCCCAAAGATGAAATGACAAGATTTTTATCCTCAGGGCCTCCTATTTGCAGCTAATGTAAAAAAATCAAATATATACTCATCATGCCAAAACACGTTCTTTCGGCCTCGTTCTAAAATTAACCTCAATATAAATATAGGAAAAGTATTTATAAATAATGGAAACATAAATCAAAGATTTTTTACAGATAATTTGAACAATCTAAATAAGCGCGAGATAATTTATGGGAAGTGAATAAGTATGTTGGCTTAAGAAAGAATGTTCATTTTTATTGAACCGTAGCCCACGTTTACTTGGCTTTACATTAATTAATGTCTTCTCGGCTTTATGTCGACTGTCGAGAGCTTCTAAATTAAAGAAATATAAATTTTAATTTGCTCCAAGTAACAAAGACAACGGATATTTTAAGATAAATATATTCGTTAGAAAGAGCATCAATATCGATCGGAGTGCGATTAATTTAAGTAAAACACGTAATTTTTCTAATAAATTTATATATATGAAGCTTTTTTTATTGAGAGATCGAAATGAAATAACAAATTGTTAAGGTCATACCAAGTTTAAGTGTTATAGATATTTTATAATTTTTTCCTATTAGTTTGCTGATATTCAACAATCGTCGGTGGCATTCGAGGTTAAAAGTGCAATTAGTTTAGGAGCCATTTCGAAAATCCTAAATGGAGTTTTGTGTTCTTTAAAAAAAATTAATTGAAATGAACTACGGGTATTGACAATATTGGTTTGGTCAGAATGAACGATATTAATTGGTTGATGACTGTCATGTCTGTCACTATGTAATGATATTAATTTTTTTATGTTAAATTATTACTTTTTAATGATTGTAAAATAATTTTAAAGAACAATTTTTATTTAAATTTCATTTTAGAAACGAATGGTAGGTACATAGATAAAATAAGAAGTAAATTATTTCAAATGATTTTTGAAATTATTACATGGATTGGTGTTAAATATATCCATACGAAATAACTTTAATTAAATTATAATAAATTACTTCCTTTTAAATTAATCAGATGGAAACCAGCAATTTTTGTTTTTTTAACATTGGCTCCACACAGGAGGCCCTAAGGAAACCAATTTCCCTCAGGCCCATGTGATCTTAGGGGAAGCTGGGTGGTTTAAAGAAAAGGAGGAAAGGATGTTCTGAGAAGGAAGTGATAGGTAGGTCGGAATCTGCGAGTCAATATGTCCCAGGACATATGAATTCAACCCTCCTACTGCGGTATAAAACGAGGGGTCGAGATATTTTGGCTGGAGAGGTAAAATGTATTTTCTATTGATCCGGTCCGCCATGCAGTAAGTGGGAAAACGCATGAGCCGCCAAGACTTAGACAAACCTCACCCAATTAACCCGGACACCCCTGCCAAGTCACCAAACGTACCGAACCATTTGGGGTAACCTGCGGCAGATGTGTTGGTTATCCAATAAATGGTTCCCGGGGCGGCGGTACCCATACCCGCCTCCAAAATTGAATGGTTGTTAAATTTAAACGAAAGAAATAAAATTATTGCATATATTATTTAATTAATAATAATGTCTATTATTGTTAATTTCGTGAATCTCACGAATAGTCAAAAAATTATTTAATTACCATGCTAAAAATTTTTTTTTCAAAATTTTGGACGGAGGAGTGCGAGTTGTTAAGTTGTTAACAAATAAAAAAAAACTTTACCACTTTAATTCAGTTTAAACTTTAAACTAGCGTTAGTATAACCGTTCCTACAACACACTTCAGTGCAGATACAAGGTGCTTACTGGTAAATATCGTTTTTAATTAATTTCAAAAGCAACAATCGTTTAGCTCTCGGATGTTTAGTCTCGTTAAATGCTCAAAATATTGAAGAATAAGCCTAAATAAATATTAAACCAAATATGTTGAGTTGTGAGCAAACTTCTCACGAATATGATACGTTCCGAATGAGCGGCTCGTCCATTCCCACCGAGTTGTTTACGAAATATTTTGAATATCTGAAAATAGTTCGCAGAGATGATTCTCTCATATGAATTTAATTAATTTAATGTCTTGTATACTCTTCAGAATTACCGTTTCAACTTTCAACATTCTGCAAGACGCAGTATTATTTCTGACCCGTCTAAATCACGGAGATTATGTGCTTATTCATTGGTTCTGCACGCAGATTTTGTCTTTTGAATTCCACTGAACTTAAAGATTGTTACAAAATCAAAAGAGTAAGTAATAATATGTAGTAGGTTCACATATTCTCCTAGAATGTGATAGAGTGAGTGAAACAACTGTAACTCTGATAGATATTTTTATCTTGCAAACTTAAGTTATAACATTAAAGTATGATAGAAATTCTGTGTTTGTTCTACTGGTAATGGAATGTGCTCCGAAGAACTTAAGTCATTGATCCCTTTGCAAAAGTGTACAGGAGTAATCAGATAAGGAGTAGGAGTACAGGAGCAGTGCAGGAGTGCTTAGGTGTACCCAGGTAGGAGTACCCTAAGAAGGTACCCAAGAGATTCGCACGCATACCTCGTTGCTAAAGCAGAATCCATTCCCTGTTAACAAAAATAAGTTAATAAATAGTTAAACGTTGTTATCGTAAAATACACCATATCTTGTCGTTTGACTGAATTTAAAAAAAAAAAAAAAAATTTTCATTTTAACTTTATGAGTAAAACCTCAAATTGTAATATTTAATTAAATTAATACAATATTAGCGAAACTCAATAAAAAACCTGGAAACAGAAACATCTGAAAAAGATACGGGCACATATGGGAGTCGAACCCAAGATCTTCGCAACTCTACTGCGGCAGCTGCGACCCGAAAAGCCGAAGGTCCTGGGTTCAAGTCCCAGATGTGACCGTATCTTTTTCTGATTTTTCCGTTTCCAGATTTTTGATTGGGTTTCACTAATATTGTCTTCATTTAATTAAAGTATTTATTTAATTGTTCACGTATTTGCCAGTTTTTACTTCCTCCTCCTACAAAATTGGTCTCTTCAAGATCGAGGTAGGCTCCTTCCTTTCCTTAATAAAATAATAGTCAGTCATTCCCCAATATCACAGTATCCCGCGTATTTTTTAACTGAAAAATATTATATGATATAAGTACGTAATATTATCAAATTTCCTCACTTTCGTAGATTTCCAAAACGGACTGACACAGTCCGACTTTAATCATGTAGTGGTGCTCTAATGTGATATTCACAATAAAAAAAACAAATATTTCGACCCCAGGCCCCAAATCCATTATCATATCTCGTTTCCATATAAATCACAAATATAACATTTGAAAGGCAATGAAAAGTAACTCACCAGAAGTCAAATGAAAAGTAACTCACTGCTTTATTGTAACTGTAGTGTACAATCCATTTTTTGCAATAGTTTTAACGTCAAATAGGTAGGTCACATCTTTTATAATTTTCCAAGTGAGATTAATTCATGTGATCTACGTACTACGTACCCAATGTAACAGACTTTCCTTGAACACTTTCCAGTTTAAATAATATAAGTATGTTGTGTTTCTAAATAATCTGTGTTACCTACACACAGACTGTGTACATTTGCCGAGTTAATAAAGTAATTAAATGAAATTCCCTCATTAGAAAAAAAATTGCAAATTATGATAGGAAAATTGTAAAAAAATACACCAGTTCTGTTAGTTATGTTATGGGTTTGAAAAAATCACAACGTTTCTTTGGGTTTAGACATGTGTTGAGAAAATTTTGTTCTATCGTAAATAAGTGAAATTTTTATTTTTTTTGGAGTAAGCTTATTAATTATAATTATTATTTAATAATGACCCGCTCTCTCTTACATTCGTATTTACATGTCTCCCTTTCAATTCTTCTTCTTATTTTTGAACGCTTACTATAGAGCCTTTTAACTTTTGCGAATATCAATGATTTAAATGTTTGTACCAACTTAGTTGACCTATTTATATGTTGCTCCATATTTTTGTCGCATTACATTGCAGTACCTAAATTATTGAAGTATTCTCAACCAAAAAAAATGATATGCGTGCTGAAATCTGTGTATGCAATTTTAATATAAATATTTTCATAAAAACGAACCATAATATACTTGTGTTTCAGAATATTAAATATGCAGAGATGCTGTGGTACACAGTCATCCCACAAATTGCATTTATTTTAACCCATAATATCCTGTTTAATAACTAAATAATGTAATAAAAAATAAATGCAAATCGATTATGATTCAATCTTATTTTTGCACGGCTAAATTAATAATAAACTTTTTACGAGTAGTAATAATGAAGATTACTATTAAACGATATTCTCATTAATAAAAAACAAAAAATTTTAAAAAATATTATCGTGAAACATAATATCAATAGTTAATAAGAGCCACTACATCCATTATGGAAGCAATAGTACTTTGAATTTAAGGGTCATTTTCAAAGTTGAAACTGTTTGTTCCTATCTATAAATTCAGAGAAACCCCAAGTGGTTCGCTACGTATGGTGACCTAGCAGGGGTACACGGGTTCGTGGGGTGAGATTTGTCCGGATCTTGGCGGTGGATGTGTCTGCCCACAAACTGCGTGGCAAGCCGGATCGGGAGAGACTGGTCTTCTGAAGACGGAGGTCTTCGATGTCCTTGCACCGCAATGGGAGGGATAGATTCATGTGTCTGGATTCACTGACCCCCAAATTCATACCCACCCCTTACACCTTTTTCCTTCTCAGATCTTCCTCTCTTTCCTTTCCCAAATAGACTCTTCACACAGCATGCCCAAAGATGGCACAGACCCCAAAGGATTTTTTTCCTCAGAGCGTCCTGTATGGAGCTAATTTAAAAAACAGACAAGCAATTAGGCAGGTACGTACCCACCTATATTTTTTTAATAGAAAATTATTTTAATTGTCTTCTTTAATCTTGTGATACTGAAATTTCAGAATATTTTCCTTAAGGGTTTAGGTCACGGACGTACAAAATACATGGACTTGCCCTTACGTACTAAAAGGCGTGTTATTTCCCCCTCCCATTGGAACCATCTTTCGGAACCGGCTGGGCTTTCGAGAGCCCCGCGTTAATCTAAAAAATGTGACGTCATCATTCTTGTCCGGACCAGTGTCGAGCTCTTATCGTACATTTTACGCACGGACGTTGAATGTCTATGGAACACATACTATGACATCGAGATACATGGCGACGCGAAACACAAAGCCGCTGTGGGGTAAGTAAATCATGAAACATTTGTAAAAGTGTCTACGGAAACAAAATTTCGACTATGAAAATACTCAGAACCTTACCTTGCGAATTTGGACTTGACACATCTGTTCATAACGTGGCAAGCAATTCGCGCTCCCATATAAAAAGGTCTATTCATTCAAAAGCAGATTTTACTTTCAAGAACTAAATGGTGATATTATAGTGTGAGGTGCCTATATACTGTTAGATTGATTTATTGGCGAATCACAAGTCTCTTTCCTCACTTCGTCCCGCCATAGTTGGTTTTTACCCCTCATCTGTAAGTTCTCGTCTAGCTATTTGTATGTCTATGGTTTAGGTTTAAATTAATCGAATACGTATTCCTTCCGTTCCTTTCCTTCATTTCTATTAACTTAATCATGTAAATTTCTCAGTTAAAAATAGTAACAAGAGAACGACCTCCATCGGGTATGATGAGTAAGTCTTGGGAATGTTCGGAAACGATTCGAAAGACATTTGAGTCGTTTTCTAAATGAGTGTTTGGACTTACATCTTACACCGATTTTAATGATATGTTGACTGATGAGCAACACGTTTACTTTTGATCTGACTGTACAGCTGGTCGATTCTCAACATGTTTTATCAATGTAGAACAGACGCGATTCCATTTTTTACAACAGATATTTTGTTATAATTTCAGTCAATCAAATTTTGTTACAATTCAATGAACGAGACACAGCCCAATATTTCAAATTGCTCGGAAAAAACGAAACTATGTTTTTTTTCCATTTGGGGAATGATGTCTAAAGAAAGTGCGGGAAGGGAATGAGATGAAGGAAGGGGAGAGAAAACGCTAGAAAAATAAATACAATATATCTAGAAAGTGGTAGAGACTCTTGTATCGTCCCAGTGAATTTGCATTAGTCATATTTAGTGACTAGAATAACCGTTAACTTCTCAACCTTTCCCTCTGCTATATTTATGTGACATTGATATTGTGAATACAACACAATGGTCCCAACTCACCCAACCGCCTGAAGACTATATCATTCGCAATTGGGTTATGTTGAGGGGCTGAAGATAGTGGGGAAGGATATGGGAAAGAGGAAGGTGAGGAAGTACCTGGCTTTTCAGATCTGGTCAATAAACAAGGTTAAAGCCATTTCGAGCAATGTTTCAATTCTGTATGTGGGTCTTACGTCTCACACCACAGCGATACTGAGAGTAAATATATCTGGAAACGCATTATTCATACTTGTGTGTGAATGATAGTACCACGGACTCCGTGTAGTTAAAGAATTTTTGGGATAAATTATAATTTACATTATAAAAATTAAAAGGTTTCAAAAGATGATAATAAAAAAAAATAAATAAAATTGTGTGCCGCTCACACGCGGTAGAAGTGAAACCTTCAGAAAAACTAAAATAGAGAAGAGTACAAAGAAGCTACGGTACCGCCCAAAGAGAAGACCGATTAGTCTATCTCATTTTCTCGAAGGCTAAATACTATAAATGTATGTGTTTGTCTCTTTTTAGTGTCGCTTTTTCAATCCACTGAGTTTCAAATCACAACGGTGCTAAAAAAGTTTTTACTTCAAAAATCTATTAATTACCATTTTGCAGTCTGATTGTAACGATTTTGTTGTAGAAAACAGTATTTTCGGTTTCATTGGTAGAAAAAAGGAATCAGCATTTCTTTTTTATTTTAATTTATTTTTTGTTATTGTGACACTCATTATACGAAACACAAGTTTGTGTCGAGTTGGAATTCTAAACAAAGTAACGCAAATAACAGTGTATAAATACCAAAGTTATTTGAGGGTTGAACAGATTTGATAAATGCCCTGCCCACGCCTCGGATAGGACTCCGAACCGGGTCCCGTTCTCGGAGATGGAAAGTGAACACGAACTTATTGGGCCAACGTGCATTTCCACGAGCGACCACTGCCCTCGGGAAATCTACAAGTTGGACTCGGTGGCTGCTTTCGTCAAACAAATATGCAACATCATCGTGAAGAATGCTAAAATGACATAACGTCATCAGATAATTTTATCGTGAATTTCACGAGGAAAAGGGAGGATTTCTTTTCGAAATTTTCTCTTTCGGCATCTCATCAAAGCACTGAGATATCCATTTATTATTTAGATTTTACCGTGTTTTCAAATACACATGGTGTTCGAAAGCACGTAGTGCAAGCGAAAAACTGGTGAATCTGCATTATGTAGAAAGCATTTCGAATTTGTACTGTATTTTTTTTTCGACAATTAAAGGGTTCACTTTTGGAACCGCATTTTAAGACCTTTTTTTACTATTACCGAATTGATAGATACATTATAATTAAATTTTATACAGTAATTAATTACATGGTAGATATATTTGATGCTCCCCCATAAGTAAGCAGGGCTTGTGTGTATAGGGGGGGTGCAATTGTATTGTTGTTTTTTTTACACGATTCAGTTAAAGTTTTCAGTATATTTTTTAAGGTGAGTTTTAAATTCTTTTATATTAGTATTCATGTTTCTGATTTTTTCAGGTAGTGAATTAAAAAATTTAACTCCGAGATATTTATAATTTAAACAACTTCTATTAACTCGCTAGTAACCGACTTATTTTCTTCAAATTCGAATTAAAATATTTCAACTTTTGACTAGATTTACTCGAAAACGATAGCAGAAATCAACAAAAGTTACACCGAAAAATCGATTCAATTAATTGTGATGTCGATTCACCAGCTTCCTACTACTACTACGAGTTTACGGACACCGTGCATATTAAGATTATATCTAAGTTGAAAGGCGGACATGGGTACCACCGCCACCAACACCTCTGCTATAAGTCACAAAAGCTGATTGATACGAAAGATCTTCTTAAATGACTTAATACGTTACTTTTCCACTTTTTTTTATAATAAAAAAGCAGGTAGGTACTCTCAAAGGTAATTGATACCAAGTAATTAAAAAATATTTATGTAATATAGACATTATTCCAAAATTCCAACCCGCAATCCCTCGGGATTTGAAAAAAATGTGGGATTTGCAACGTCTAAACACAATTGCTGGTAGGTGTATTCAAATTAATTAAATGATGAAAAAATAATTGAATATAATTTTTAAAAAATTTCTTACTTTGGTACCTGCGTGCCTATAGATATTAATAAAATAAATTACTGTGCAGGTTGGCAAATTGTTCTCGTTCCTGGTTGCGTAATTTAAAATATTATATTTCTATTGATGCAGATTCTGTACTATTTTACTAATTTTTTTGACAATGTGCAAATCCAGCATCGCCCTTTTAAGTTTTATTTTGACATTATTCGTGCAAACGAACTCTCATCGAAATAAACATATTTAACACGTTTAAAAACAAAATTATTAGTCCGCCATTTTGAAATAATAATTGGAAAGCGTGCGCAATTCTAAATTCGTAAATGATTCAGTAAATAATAAAATAATAAACATAATGAGAGGAGAGCGCGGCAAAGTGGATTCCGAAGTGTTTATTTGTGTATGTAGATACTTACTCCAAAATAGATTCCAATTAGAACCTTGTTTAATTTTAAAATTGGAACAAGAAATCTCTGACAGATGGTGTCGTGTAAATAAGCTCGGATTTTACTCAAATATTTCTGTGTAAATTCTTTTTGGAAACGGAAATAATTATTTCCATAAAGTAGTTAAAAGCTTGAAAACATAATATATTAGTGCTCCGTTTTTTAATATTATATTTTTATGACAATCGTAGGACTAAAAATTGTGGTATTTTTTTACTAGGGTTTTCCACTTAATTAATGAATAATCTAGAACGTTATACTCGTATATTTTAATTTTATTTTGCAACACGAAATTATAGAATTCATATATTGTCAATGCATTTCAAAAGTGGTAAATTAAATATGTGTCTGTAAAAATTGCTACGCTAAAAACACATAAAAAGGTTTGAACCGTGGCGTAGTGACAAATTCGTTGGTTGTGAGTGTTTTTTGAAGTAAAAGTCAGATGAAGAAGTTTCGTTGCATATTTTTTGAACAATTTCAATTTCTTGAATAATAACGAAATATGAAAAAGAACAAGACACAAAAAAAATCTGTAACGGTCGTAACTGGGAATAGAACCAGGGGCCCTAGCACAGTGATCATATCGAAATGCGTATCTTTCTATGAATTTATTTATATGTCCCGAGCACGGTTTCACTGTTGACAGCCGAACAGATAATGACAGGGAATAAAATGTGATTTCTATGAATTCACATTCCGAAACGTCAAATGCCAGACAATTATTAATAAATTAAAATAAAAGTAAAAATTTTAGTAAATTAGCCATGTTGAATTGAAATACTAACCTAAATAAATGTATGTAATACTCGGTTCAAAACTGACTTTCATAGCAAACTTTGAATATGTGCTAAAAAAGGTGTCAAAAAAGGTAAATTTTCTTAGAAGACTAAGACATAAATTAAATAGAAACACTACGGAGCTCATTTATAAAACTATTGTTGCTCCACATTTGGATTACTGCTCTACGATGTTATATTTGGCCAATGAAGGAAATTTAAACAAACTAGAAGTTATACAGAACAGAGCTATGAGATGTATACTGGGAAAAGACAAATACTCAAAGATTAATCAAATGAGAGAGGAGCTAAATTGGATTCCAATAAAAAAATACTACTATTTAATGTGTTAATTTTTGTGCATAAAATTATGAAAAACCAAATGCCAAAATACTTTAAGGATGAAATTGTTTTTAAGAGAGATGTACATAATTATGAAACAAGAAATATAAACAGAGTTCGATTGCCACAAATGAAGAAATCAAAATCACAGAACTGCCTAATGTATAGAGGACTTAAAGATGTATGATGAAATGCCTGAAAGTATGAAGAATGAAGAAAGAATGAATGTATTTAAAAGAAATGTTATGCTTACTGTAAAAATATTTAAATTTATCAAATGAAATGTTACATTGTGCTGTTTGGTTTATATTCATGTAATATAAACTAACTCAATAAATAGTAAAAAATAAAAAAAATAAGCAAACGCGTCCGCATTTACTTTTTGACAATAAAAAGAGAGTTAATTAGTTAATGAGGTCTTTTGTCGTATTTCAACTACTTTCGTTTCTCGAAGATCGAACGAAATAAATTGGTGGCGTCTTAGATGAATTATTTAAGTATATGGATCGCGTACACGACTTCTTTCAACTCTAAGAGCTTCGTTAGATGAACTTCTTTCATTAATATCGGTCTGAATATCTCTTACCAATTGTTGACCGTGCTCACAAATATTTAAAATGATTATAGATGATGGATTTAGACAATATCGTATTGTTATAAGGTTTTACCGATCGTCCGTGCTAGACCTCCAGGATCTTTTTTTAATATTAGCTCTACACAGGAGGCCCGGAGGAAAAAATCCCACCAGGGCCTACGTCATCTTTGGAGATGCCGTCATTTTAGGAAATTCCGGAAAGTAAAAAGGTATGAGGGTTGGGTAGGATCTGGGGGTCAGTGTGTCCAGAAGTGACTGACATATGAATCTATCCTTCTTACTGGGGTGCAAGGCGATGTTCCAAGAGATTCCTTTTGGAGAGGTCAAAAAATCTTCCTCAACCAGTCTCTCCCAATCTGGCCTTCCACGCGGTTGGTAGCCAGACGCATCTGTAGGCCTCCGTGGTCGAAGGTTCTTGACTTGTAATCCGAAGGTCGCAGGATCGGATCCAGGCGTGCGCAAATAAAAAATTATTTGATTAATTTATTTTATTTCCCAATTAATTAGTTAAAAGTAATATATGTAGGTATAGGATATTTGCGGCACTTTCCAGAGTGGAAAATACTCTCAGTATCGCTCTGGTGTAAGACCATCATTCGATTAATTGAAACGTTACTTGAAATGGCTTTAGCCGTGTTTAGTGACCAGATCTGAATAGCCATGTACCTCCCCACCCTCATCTTCCCCATTACCTCTCCATCTCCACAGCCTCCCAACATACCCCAATTGGGGATACCGTAGTCTCACTGGCTCCAGACTGGAGCATTTGGGAATCTTGTGCGGTGTTAATATTAAAAACAAAACAAAAAAAATCTGCTACCAAGATCCGGACAAACCTCACCCCGGGCTCCCGTGCTAAGTCACCAAACGTAGCTAACCACTTAGAGCAACCTATGGCAGAAGTGTTTGTTATTCAATAAATGGTTTGCGAGGCGGTGGTACCCATACCCACCTCTTAAATTGGCTCAGATAATGTAACACCTGAATAGTCTAAGTTATACTTTTTAACCAACTCATTTTCAATATCTTTAACCATTCATATTTAATCAAAGATTTGAAATATTCAGTTTCAGGTTAACTTGAATAAGTTTACGGGCTGCCACTGGTGAATTTTACGACGCCATTTCACAATTTCAGAACAACTTTGAACGCGATAATATGTATGAAAAATAGCAGAAGTTGTATTGGCCGTGCCGAGGATACTATTTACAATTCACAGAGAGCATACTTTTTACGATCCGATACGTTTATTTTTGTTTTTAATTACTGGGGGCCATAAAAAAATCGACGCTTACAAATATTTCGAGCAGACGTCGCTTCGAACGACGTCGGTTTAAAAATACTCTGGCTCGCCCGAACATCATTATAACTTACATTAATTTCATGGTTTAATGGTTATGCATGATCGCGATTCGTTTATTTCTCAGTCAAATATATTTTTAAGTACCAAACATGAGGTCTTTTTTGTCGTGGATCACTCATACTAGCTTCTGAACTCATAACACCATTTCTTTGTTATATATAATCTTTTAATTAATCAGATGCACACGCGAAATAAAGCTTGTTCGTTTAAAGGAAAAATAATGTAGTGGAGTTGGACTAGTTTTGGATTGCCTCTGTGGTCGAGTGCTCTCGACTAGCTATAAGGCTCTCGACTAGCAATCCTAAGGTCGCAGGTTCAAATCCCGACAAATTTTATATGTTTAAGCTATGTTATTTCAAAACTTAATCACTTGAAATACTGTACGGTGTTTTTGCGGTGGGTTACAAAATACTATCAGTATCGCCCTAGTGTAAGACCACCATTCAGAATTGAAACGTTGCTTGAAACGATTTTTGCCATCTTTGGCGATCAATCTAAATAGTCAGGTACTTCCCCACCTTCCTCTCACTCATGTCCTACCACTCCCTACTACCTTCAACCTCACAACGTACCCCAATTGGGAATGCCATAATCTCACTGACTTCAGATGTTTGTAGTTATTGTGCGGTGTTCACACAAAAAAGATGTGTTATAAAAACACCCTATTGCCTTAAAATCGTGAAAATAATATCAGTCTATGGAACTTGTAATAATATTTCTTAAATACAGTATCGACGCTCTAACAAATTCAATGAAAAAAATACCAGTTGATACAAGCACGTTAAAATTGAGAAGATGACAAAAATTAAATTTGATTGCATGTATTATGAACACTTTTTTTTTCAATTTTTATAAGAAAAACTTTCTTTTTATTCTTTTTTGAAGGTTATTTCCATCAGTGAAATATATCATAATAGGATTGGTCCAAGCTAGACGTGGGCAAAATTGAATGATTGAATTAAATGAATAAATTCAATCTTGTGACACACTAAATCTTATTCTCATTTTCAAAAGGAATTAAATCTTTATTTCTTACCCTTCGCCTTGCATCCTACGATTTTTTAACAGCACCATATTTCTTTTAATTTCTATTAATTTATTTTACAGTTAAATAATTCATGTTATTTTGAGGTAAGAAAATAATAATGTACTCTGTAAATATTGGATATTCGTTGCGCGGATAGGTACACCTACTACAGGCGGCGCGCGCCGCGAAATTGCCCATCACGTGTAGTATCCCGCGTAGTAAATCTATACAAAAAAAAACCCGTAAGCCAAAGAGTTCCCGTCCCCAGCCCAAGCGACAAAACCGCCAACCAACTGAACCGACAAGCGATCGAGTCATCCAAAAGTCACAGTGGTCGCGCCAGTCCCACTGTTCGTCATAGTCATAAATGAACTAATACCGTCATAGTCCTACAAGTCTGTTCAATTCTCAACCCCAATCTCTGTTTCACTCATTCAATGAATCAAAACATTTGTGACGTCGTCGTACCAAATCACAAATCCCACGGATCGAGTCGATCATCGGATCGAGTTCAATTCCAATCTGTTGAAGATATCGAGTCATTATTGGGTCCGCGGAATGCAAGTTATTCAAGTCACAGAAAGACAAAAGACACTTATTAGTCAGAAGTTCCTAATTCATTCCTTGATGCCCGCAGAGAATCGGTTCGTCGTTAGTTCCCGCGCGGCCAAGCCGTCATCTTGCACGGGACCCGGAACTTTTGCTAAAAGCGAAAGTTAATCCTATATTTTTTCTCCCTCACACGTGCGTAAATTATGCAATGCGTTTAGAAACAACGATGTTTATTTATATTATTCTTTATATGGTATCTGTCTACCTAGCCGTAAACAAAACACCAGGCGCTGTCGGACTGTGATACGTCATGATGATCGAGTGGTTTATTCCTTTATTTTTGTAATAAATTGTATGACGCATGTCGCTCAGACTTTTAATTAGTTTTTATTCGGCTCATCGGCTTAACTTCACCATTGAGGTAAGTGCATTTAAAAATATATATTTGAGTGAAACTTATTCCAGGTGACCGGATCGGATGTATGAAAGCGCGAAAATACTATGTTTTTTTATGTGAATACAGCAACTCCCAACTGCTCCCGTCTGGAGCTAATGAGACTATGGCATTCCCAGTTGGGATATTTTGTGAGGCTGAAAGTAGTGGGAAGTTTAGATCACGTGAAGTAGACCAATTTTAAGTTTAATAAATAAAATAAAATTAGTGAAACTTAAGGGTGAACCACAAAAACTGTTCCATTTTAAGATTTAATTGATAGCCTAATATAAATACATTTTTCTTGTCAAAATTAGTTTTTTTTTTTGCAAAATAAATACACATTAAAATAAATATTTCATTAACTTCGTTTTTAGTACCTTCAATTTTTCAGAACGACATAATTCACCCTAAGAAGAGTGCTTTGCGCAGTGAAAATTTCTTTAGCACCGTTGTGATTTGAAACTCGATGAAACGAAAAATAACGACAATAAAGGATGTAGTCCGCGGGAGAACGAGATAGTATTATCGGTCTCCTCTTTGTGCGGTTTTTCGTAGCCTTTCGGCCTCCTCTTTGTGCGGTGCTTCGTATCCTCTCATGTATACTTTAGTTTTCTTAAGTGAAAACCACGTATTAGAAAATATATCTATGTATGCATATAAATAAGTTTTTTTTTTTTTTTTGGAACTAATTGAATTAAAGGAACGAATAAAAGGAATCAATTCAAAAGGCCGGGGGAATCAGACTGAATCGATTCACTCCTGGGAATGAATCTGCCCATGTCTAGTCCAAGCACTATACCTTGGGGTATTCCAATGTTCTGTTTCATATTTTCGTTTAGATTATTATTGTTAACTTATTCTAATATGATACTTTTTTTTCATTCAGAAATCTATTAAGTACTTACTTAGCAACATAACTTGTATAGATGTGAATGCGTTGTTTGTTAAAAATCATTTTTGTAGGCGAGAACGAGTGTTTAAACTACGTTTAGGAATGAAAAGTATAATATTGACACTCAGATTACAATTCACATTACACATTAATTATATTTTTACATTAACCCCACACAGGAGGCCTATATCATATTTGGGGAAGCTGTATGGAGCTTCTTTTTGTGGAAAAGATGGAGTAATCCTGGGACTATGGAGTTTTTGAAAAATGTTATGACAAGACACAAAACGTGTTGTATAAGGGAGGAAACCCAAATTCCAGCGAATCGTTCCACAATCAAGCTGTTGAGGATGAGCTTAAGTTCTCATGCGACAAATGTCAACCGATTACAAATTAAAAATTAATTCATTTTGTAGTAAATCAAAAGTTAATTAATATCTATTTAAGTTAATTAAAAATATTAAATCACCTAGTGAATTGAACATTAATTCATGTTTTTGCCTTTACATCACAGTTTTTAAAAACGCCAACTGCAAAATTTGGAGAGCTTAGATCTTAGATCATAAAATTAATAATTGTTACACATCAAAAACTGTTTCCACTGAGCAGTTATGACAGGAAAAATAGAATCATAAAATTTTTGTACATTTTTTTTCCGAGGACTATAAAGTATAACTATAACATTCTGCCTGTGGTTTCTGATTGAGCTAACACAAGCAATGGTTTCGACCAGAATGATTGCGTGCAAGGCGTAAAATTTAATAATGTTCAATTAACAAATTTTATGGATTTATTTTATGGTAGACACATGGTTCATGTTTGATGCGAGCTTAATGATAAATATTTCTGTAGCGGACCACGCGAACCAGGTGACCGAACCCTTAATGTGTGGATCGGCCATGGTTAACTTATTTCTGATATACTTTTTATAATTGTGAGTTCTCTAATGAAAGATAAAAATATACAGATATTTTACTAAAACCAAATTAACTATCAAATTTTTATCTGAATAAATTTGAAGGTTTTACCCATCAGTATAATATAATATTGAAGAGGAAGTTATACTGATAAATCTAAAAGTGATACAAAACAAGACACAAAAAAGGTTAAGGCCCTGCATCCTCGTAAGCAAGAGATTCTGGGTTCGTTTCCCAGCTGCGAGAGTTTTCCTTTATATTTTATTTTATTAATATTACTTAATTATTATTTGTATTCGTATTCATTCTTTTTCAATGATGTATTACATTGATAAGAATAAACTTTAATAATTATTCCAATAATAATTATACCACCCATACGAACCACAACAGCACAGAATCACTATGTATATAAAGGAATAAAATTATTTAATCAATTACCCGCCGATATGCGAACAGAAAAAAATTACGACAAATATAAAAAAAAAATTAAATCAATTTTGGTAGTCCCACCATATAATTTTAACTTTTATTAGATATGTTTTTGACTGTTTGTTATTCCAAAGGTTTTATGTGCATCCTATATATATTTTGTTGAATTACCCTTATAATCTTTAAAAAATATGTTATTAAGTCTAAATCTATTCATAAGTTAAGTTCTTAAGTTTGTTATAAGGTTTTGAAAAAAAAAAAAAAAGTTATTATCAAGTTGTCCTCTCCTAAACACAAGCACTAGCTTTATTAGGAGAGTATATAAAATATGTAATATTAGAATGAAATAAACTTATTGTAAAAAATTTACTCAATAAAAAAAATAAAAAAATAAAAAAAAAATAAAAATTGAATATTGAAATAGCCTTTTAGAAAAAGTCAACAGATATCCCGTATAAATAAAATGAGATTCGTTTATCCGAGACTAATTTAGGTAAAATTCATTAAAGAACTTTGTAATCATAAAACAAAAATAGCTGCCAAAAATATGGAAAAAATCAATTGAGGATAATTGATATTGTTAATTCTAATTTTTAAATATACGATCGACAAAATTGACAGAAAAGCTATATAGTTCTCAATTGCAGAGTTGTTTAATGCACTGTGAATCGGTAATACAAGTGATCCTGGGTTCGAGTCCCAGTTGCGACCGTTACCTTTTTATTAAAGTGAAAACTTCTTTAGCACCGTTGAGATTTGAAACTCGATAAAACAGTAAATAGCGACACTAAAAAAAGACAAACACATACATATCTAAGGTTTAGCCTGCGAAAGAATGAGATTGTATAATCGGTCTCCTCTTTATGCGGTGCTTCATAGCCTCCCACTCTTGTCTACTTTAGTTTTCTGAAGGTTTCACTTCTACCACGTGTGAAATATACACATTTTTTTCTGTGTCTTGTTTTGTTTAGATTTATTAGTATTATGTTCTTAATCAATGGTAAAATGAATTTTGATTAAGTTGCTATATTTCTTTTGTGTTAATACCACAAAAGAGACCCATCTGTCTGGAGCTAGGAGAACTGTGGCAACCTCGATTGTGGTAAATTCTGTATCTAAAGGGCATGGGGATATTGTAGGGGATTGTTAGGAAGTTCGTGGTCATAGTAGACATTCATATCTGGTTACTAAACACGGCTATTTCAATTTCAAACAGCCTATACTAATTAATTTGTTTCTAACTAAACATAATTATCTCACGTAGAACAATTACAATTGAAAGCTCAAAACCTAGATATTGCAAGTTTGACGATTGAAATAATGCAATCTAGCTTTGAAATTAACGCACTTACATGAAACACACCAGTACTCGAGAACTGGTAAACACCGCTCCAGTTGCTTTGAAATATCTGTGAGATTAAAACTTTTCAATCTAGAATGTGTATCACCGGGGATTGGATAGCAGTATTCTGACCCTGCTCGTTAGATGCCGCTATATTTATGGTGTTATTATTATTTGTTCAGGCCGATTCCAATCACGACCGTTCCTATCACACTGGCGTAATCAAACAAATCCAACAATGGATAATGTGACTTTAAATGTTCCAGAGAAAAAAATTGTTCGTGCCCCGAAATGTTTGATTCTCATTTGAATGGGTAATTGGCCGTTGTTTCGGGGTCTATACCTTATTATAGTTAATCTATGGACGGAATTATCACCACTCTGAGTGTGGGATATCTCTTGGGATCTTTGGGTAATGATACCTTATTTGGAAATCGGAACGAGAGTATACTTAGTGCGGTAATAATCGTGGATATTATCAGTGATCGTGTTGAGCTCTAAAAGGTAGACATTCTGATATTAGCGCCTGTGGTACGAGTACCTACACAAACACGTGCAATTACGAAGCAGATTAAAAATAGTTTTATTTAATGTGACCCGGATCAAAGATCCTGAAGTGTTTGTGTAGATAGTATACAAAGAGTCTTTTGCGGAAATTGGTATCGGGTTTGCGAGGAAATATGGGAACTAGAGAAACACAAAGTTCAAGAAAAGTTACTATATACGACAATTCGAGGAATGCCCAGGAGAGAACTGAGGTTATTATAATTAATTGAAAGTCCGGTGGTCGGGATGCTCTACTTGCGGGCACCGTGGTCGAGGGGTAAGGCTCTCGACTTGCAAGCCGAAAGTAGCTGAGGAAAATTCCACGCGCAAGTTTATTTTACTAAATTAATTTGTATTATTTTCACAATTTATTAATTAAAAATAATAAACATTATATTTGCGGCACGTTCTAGAATGTGTAACACCACCATTCAGAATTTGCTGAAAAGATTTTTCGTTAGTTGTTTTGTTATGCCATGTTCTTCTTCTTTAGCCTAAAGAAGGTAGATAGCACAATACGGCATAATACCCCAAAACAACTAACGAAAATACTTTTGGCCGTGAAAATCTAAAATCATTTCTGCTAAAAAGTTGCTTGAAATAGCTTTAACCGTGTTTGGTAACCAGATCTCAAAAGTCAGATGCTTTCCCACCTTCATCTTCTCTCCATCTAATCCTCCTCACCACTAACTTCTCCCACACAATACGCATACTTTAATTGGGGACACCTAGTCTCAATAGCTCCGAACCGTTGGAACTCTTGTGCGAAATAATAACAAAAATCTGTCAGGTAAATCATGTTGGAAACTCACATCGAAAAAGAAAAAGGACTAATTAATAAGATCAAAGTTAACATTTCCATCTTGAACGTACTTTAGTCGTGTTTTAATAGGTTGGTTATATGAAATTTCTTTTTTTAGATTTCGTTTTTTCGTACATAACCTTAGTGAAAAGTTCGATTCACTCTTTGCAAATCACAGGACTATTTTTTTTTTTTAATGCAAAACTTTGTTTATTTTATGGCGTTGGTCTTATGTTTGGTTTTACTTAAATCAATTAAAGATAATTTTAATTCGTAGGAACCGTACGATGTTAATATTTAAGTCACCTAACTATTTATTAGTGTTCAAGAGAGTTCAATATATTACACAATGACTAGTGTTACCTTATAAGATAATCTATTAGACCAAGAACTATTATTTTTTTCTTTGTCTAATATTTTTAGGTTTCTTTAAGGCATTGCATCTTTTAAAGTTACTAAATTGCAGACTGCACGACTCATTGCATTATTCTGTTTGAAGACGATGACAAGGTGGTTGTTAAACACAACAAAAACCAATATTCATAATTTATTTCTGAAGATTTGATTATAATAATTGACAATGGACACCCTTAAAAGGCTCACAAATTGATCTTATCCCAGATCTCTTCACCTCTCCGAGGCTTTTGCTCATTTTATTAACACGCACATAACAGACACCCACACATCTACGTATATGTTTATGCATATAGGTACATCGACAACAGTTGAACGACTTTCCTTGTTAAGTACATTCTAGACTTATACAAAATAATTTACCTTATAAGTTTATCTGAAACCTCACCTAACTTATTACCTGAATATCTTATCCACAAATCTAACTAATGGTCGTACAAATGCCTATATTTATGATTACTCCTGTGTGCATAATCGTATTTGTAATCTTCCACGTAAAATAAATAATATTCGGGCGATAAAACTTGATTGTGTTACATTTTTCGAAATTACCGAGAACAATAAATCGCCAAGAACTTTGTTCGGAAGCGTGAATCGGCAAAAATTACAAAAAACCCAAACAATAGGTCCGATTGACCGGACAAAATATTGTGAAAAGAAATTACAGCCAAGTTACCCCCGCGGTACGAACTTATGGAAAGCAGGGCTGGGCCACCTTGTTGAGTAAATCATTGACAAATTATTCAAATTCTTGTCGCCTTTATTATCTAAATGTGATTTGATTTGTATTGGCTAGTAGGTGGTTGCTTATGTTTTTTATTTAAAAATTTGAATATTGTGACTTCTCAAATATTTGAACTTCGTCGACTTCCGCTGACCTTCCTATCGGGAGTTGGTTTTATTCAGGTTGCATCACACGTCATTGCGTTAGCCCGGAACTTCTCAGCGAAACTGTTACGACATAGGTAACAATTTATATATTTTTTCATAAGATTAGTTTGATTCCCATGGTTTGTGAGTTGGAATATAACTGCCTGTAGTATTTAATCACATTGGAAGATTTTTAACCGTTACAGTGTCCATCATCTAAACATGTGTAATTATCGATTACACATCTTCCCTGATGATGGACAATGTAATGCTGTCCGAAATGTTGGCATAATGCCCCAAAAAAAAAATCACGATAGCATTTTAATTTGTAAAAACCTTAAATCATGTATTAAACTAATTCAATTATTTCTTCAAACTTAACTCGAAGTTTATTAACATCTTGTCCTGATGAAGATAACATTGTTATTGAAACATGTTGATATTGTTAATTATACAGTGGTTTTTTTTTTTTTTTTTTTTTTTTTTAATTCCTTTATTTTTCCCATATTTTACAATTTATATTTACATATTTGAAAATCATAACAATAATGTGGGAACCCACTAAGGCGTAGCCTGTGCGTGGGTAATATATTTAAAAAAAGTTTTTTTTTTTAGTACCTAGAAAAAAACAAACAGGGGTATATAAAGCAAAAACAAAAATTGTTTAAAACATTTTGTACAAAAAGTGTATACAATAGTGTACGGTTAAATAAGTGTAAGTGTAATTAATGATATACATTGTAATAATAGGTGTAAAGTTTGTGAGAAAAGTGATATAAAACTAAATAAATAGAGTTTTTAGAAACGTAAAGTGAAATAAAACTAAATAAATAGAGTTTTTACATCTGTATGGTTTAGCCATAATTTTAACTCTTTTACGAAATGCGGAAGTTTTGTTGCAACTTGAATATGTTTTGGTAAACTATTGAAGGTACGAGGTCCAATAAAACTACTGTGAGTTTGCATTTGTTTTGTGTGTGTTTGGGGGGTATAGAATACATTATTATTTCTAATGTTGGTTCTGTTTACATTTTTTTCGAATTTGTTTACGTTTTTAAAGATATATTTCATAGTTTGTAGTATAAATAGTTTACGGAGACTGAATAGTTTAGATTCTTTGTATAAAGCATCTGTCGAAAATGTTTTAATTCTATTATACATAACTTTGATAATATAATTTTGAGTTGTTTGTAAAGGTTTTATAAAAGTATCAAGGGCACCACCCCATCCTATTATTCCATACATGAGTGAAGATTGCACCATAGAATAATAAATCATTTTCAATTTGTCAATATTCAATACTTCTTTGAGTCTGTAAAATATGTATGTAAGATATCTCAATTTAGAAACGGTATTATTTATTTGTGAATGCCAATTTAAATTTGTATCAATACATATACCCAAATATTTTATCTTTTCAACTTTTACAATTTCAGAGCAAGATGAGCATATTACTTGATTACAGTTAGTATTATGAATTCTAATTTTAAGGTTATTGGGGGGTTTGTTTTTACTGTTTTTATAAAAAGGTAGGTAAAATGTTTTATTGTTGTTTAGGAAGAGTCTATTACTATTTAGCCATGATGAGACATGTGCAATACATTTTGATGCATTTAAATAAGTTTCAAGCCAGGATTTTCCGTTTACAATTATTACTGTATCGTCAGCATAAGATACAATATCACCAGGGATTACAAGATTACATAAATCATTTATATATATTAAAAACAGGATTGGGCCAAGCACAGTACCCTGTGGTACTCCATTTTTTATCCTCGTTTCAGTACTATAAAAATTCCCTATTTTTGTTTTTTGTTTTCTGTCTTTGAGATAGTTTGTGAGAATTTTTAGTGTATCTTTTTTGAAACCTATTCGATTAATTTTTTTATAAGTATATTGTGGTTAACCGTATCAAAAGCTTTTCTTAAATCTAAAAATAAAGCTAGGCATTTTTTATTTTTATCAACAGATGTGTACAATTTTTTTGTCAAATCGAATATTGCATCTTCAGTGCTTAGGTTACTTCTGAAACCATATTGATTTTGGGACAGAATTTTGTTTTGTTCTAGGTGATTCATTACTCTATTTTTGATACATTTTTCAAATATTTTTGAGAGGTTTGAAACTAAGGAAATAGGTCGATAATTGTCTAATATGTGCGTTTCTCCTGATTTGTGAATTGGAATGATGGTGGAGATTTTAAATTGTTCAGGGAAATGTCCCTCTTTTAGTGATATATTAAAAATATGTAGCAATGGAATTAAAATATTATGTTTTATTTTTTTTAGTGTGTTACCCGATAAACCATCAATTCCTGTAGAATTTGTTGACTTTAGACTATCAATGTGTTTTACAATTTCGTTTATCGTGATAGGTGAAAAATATTCTAAGGAATTTATTGAATCGTAAGTTGAGAGTAAATGCAAAGATGAGTCTACGGGTGTTGTACTATCAATTTTACTAGAAGATTCAAGTACTTGATCTACTACATTTGTGAAGAAGTTGTTAAAGTTTTCTGCAATGGCCGATTTGTCAGTTATACTATTGTTATTTATTTTAATCTCTTTCACATCAGTTGATGCCATTTTTTTTTTGTTCATTATTTCATTAATAATATTCCACGTTTTTTTGGTATCATTTTTTGCGTTATCAATTTGTTCACAATAGTATTTCTTTTTACAACTTCTTATTAACCTATTTAGTAAGTTTCTATACATCAAATACTTTGTTTTCATAAAAGACATTATTCTTACGTTATTTTTTTGACAGGTTTTTTCATAATTTAACATTTCTCTGTAAAGTTTATCTCTGTGTTTAATGGAGACTATTAGTCCTACAGTAATCCAAGGTTTGATTTTTTTATATTTTCGCTTATTAATAACAATTTTGTATGTGCTTTTCGATATATAATCTTGTAGAGTTTTATAAAACAATTCTAATGCTGAATGTGGGTTAGCTGTCGATCGTACATTGTCCCATTTTTCTGAATGGAGTAGATTGTTTAATGTGTCGTAGTTAATATTATTTTTTTCTAGATTACCAGAGTTTTCTTTTAAATTAGTGGTTAAGAGGTTGTGTCCATAAAATGTTGGGTAGTGGTCAGTAATGTTTGTATGTAGAGTTGAAGATGTAGTTTTGACGTGTTTGTGTGTTTTTACAAATATATGATCTAGAGTCGTGGAGTTATTCAAATTTTCTCTTGTTGGAGAGTTTATGTATGACTGATATCCTGCATATGATAAACAATCTAAGTATTCATTTATACAGTTTGTTCTTTTGTTATTTTCATTAATGTTTATATTGATATCTCCAGATAATATTGAAAAATTGAAATTTTTCTGTTAGCCGTTTTAAAAAATGAATTTAGTTCGTTAGTGAAAAGTGATTCATTTAAGGAAGGAGATCTATATATAGCTAATATCAGATAATTACAATTATTGTGCTTGAATGTTACTTCAATTGCATTAGCTGTTTTAAAATCTAAAATTTTGAAGGTAGTTTTCTTAAGACAATTTTTCACAAATACGGTGATACCATCGTGCCCAGTATGTTTGCATTCAGATGAGATGGTGACATATCCTGGAAGGTTATAGGGAATTACCTCTTTCATCTGTGTTTCTGTTAAAATAACAATACTCGGAGAAAAATCTAGACTTTCGAGAAGTACACAGAGTTCATCAAAATGTTTTCTTAAGCTACGTATGTTCATATTAAGAACTGAAAAGTTTATATCTTTAAAGTGATTATTTAGTTCATTAGTATCATTACAAATATAATTTTCATACAAAAAATTTTCGTCTGACATGTTGAAAAGAAAAAATTTACACATGCAAAGTGGTTACTTGATCCTCTATTCTTCGGGAATGTCTGCCGGCTGTCTTATTTGGATGATTGGGGTTAATTCATCTTTTCTCATCATAATGTGTCCATTTTTAGCCCAAATAAATTTGTAACCAAGTCTTGATGATTTTGCCAGGAACAGTAGGTGTTTATTTTGTGGTGTCAGTTGTTCATTAATGTATACTTTGTTATCTTCTGGAAAGTTAAAGTTTTTTGTGGACAAAAAACCGTATTTTCTTTTTTTGTCGATGATTTGGTCTCTGATTTCTTTATTTTGAAATGATACAACAATGGCTGGGTATTTGTTTAAAGGATTTCTATTTTTGATTCGGTAAATATTGGTTATTTTTGAAGATTCTGTTTCGCCTTTAATAGTTTCCATTATGTTATTCACTATTTTTGTTATGTTTTCATTATCTTTAAATGGGACTCCCTGTATTTCGATGTTATTTTGTTTGTGAAGTTGTTCTAGTTTGTTAATTTGCATTTTTATTTCCTTGTTTTCCGATTGCAGCTGTTTAATCAATATGTCTTTGTTTTTATTTTTTTCTTCGAATTCATCAATTTTGTTACTACAGAATTCAACTGATTTTGTAAGTTCTCTGAGTTCATTCTTGATCTGTTCTCTGAAAGATTTCATTAATTGTTCCGATAAATCTTCGAATTTTTTTTCCAGGAATTTTAACATCTTATTTGTATTATAGTCTTCTTCAGATTCGCTAGATGCTGCTTTTTTTGTGGCTCTCTTTTGTTTATTCATATTAATGTTTTTGATGTTCTGCAATAGATGGTGTTATAATATAGTCTGAGGGTAAGTCTTGCGCTTCTACTAATTTTAAAAAAAAAAGTTGGTTTTAGTGAGGATCGAACCTCGTTCCTACAGACCTATGGCTCAGATGGTCAATGTCCGCGACGCTAACCACTAGACCAATCCGGTAGGTATCGGGAGCGAGGTAATATCGCTATATTAAAGGTAATATTGCTATCAAATGTCAGTTGCAGTTTACAGTTGGTACTTAGATGCGACAATATTCCCACAAATTACTTCACAGTTTTTAATTCACTTTCGATTAGTAATTCTTGACCGTTTCAAATGTTTAAAGTGGTAGATAGTTCACTACTGTTGCACAGTTATACAAAAATCAATATCTTTTTGAATAATACGATTTAAAAACGTTGAAATTAGATAATTTTTGCAGAGTGAAATTTGACGTGCAATTTGAAAATAATTTCAATCAGGGCCTATGTCATCTGAGATGCTGTGTGAAGGGTCTTTTTTAGGAGAGGAAGGAATGAACATGACCCATGTTGTAGGAAGGAGGAAACCCAAATCTATTGTGAAATCGGATTAAACTTTTTGTGAAATTGGATTGAACTAATTGTAAAATCGGATTAAACTTATTGTGAAATCGGATTGAACTTATTGCGAAATCGGATTGAACTTATTGTGAAATCGGCTTGAGCTTATTGTGAAATCTGTCAGAACAGTTCTATACCTGAATGTTATTTAATAAAAATGCTAATAACTTCAATGTTTGCAGTCCGCAAACCACCGTTTCCGACCTCCCAGCTTAAAAGAGTAAAAAGGTAGACTGCGTAACGGGCTTGCTTTGTTTCTTGGCAATACAAAAGCTCTTTTGTGCGGCGGGGAACAAAGAGGTGGTGCGGGGTAACAACGAGTGTATGAGGGGCATTATAATAGCCCGCCATGTTTATTATTGTACATATCTATTGGATACTTATAATCGCTTCTAATTATATTCCAGAGTCCGGCTAAGCCGTGGATATCGTCCAACGTGTAATTACTCACTATTATACAACATTACACTATTCAGTACTACCCACCATTGCACAGTGCCTATACAATATTACAAAGTACACGGTGGCGTGCTTTATGATTTTGGCGTTAGGGTGGATAATTGAGAATATGAAATATTTTATAATTACTACCTTTTTCTGTTTTTTGCAGTTGTAAACTGCAAGCATATTTCGTCACACATTTGACCTTAATTAAACTGGGGCCAAAAACCATATTTTTACTACCTTGTACCTATTTAATTTTTAAGATCTACATCTATTAGGTATAATGTCCATTATCTACGTTCAAGCATTAAGAAAAGATTATTTAAATTCAAATCAAATCTAAAATTTTGTGATTTATTTATTTAACGTTTTCAACCAGTTGCCCCACCAAAAGCATTTTATTTTTTTGGAAATTCCTGTTTCGTATACATTATTTTAACATTATACATATTTTCAATAAAGCAGTCGTTTCTGATAATTCTCTAAGCAGAATTTTTTTTAGGGATAGGAATGGCTGGACCATTTTTAAGAATAGAAATCTCAGTTGAAAGAGGTCGGAATAACAAAATTTGGCAGATTGGCAGATCGGACCACTCAGAATCATCCAACTTCAACACCTCAATTGAAAGTAATTAAATAGGTTACGTTAGGTTATGTTATGTGCTATTTTTCAATTTTTTTGTAACTTTTAGTGACTTTTTAAAGGACTGTTGAAATTTGAACGATTCTAAGTTGTCATGGAACCCTTTTTTCTGAATTCATGAATCTTTTCCTAATGATGGAAACTTTAAAGTAATCCAAAAACATTTTTTTTTTTATTTTTTTTTTTTTTTATTTTTTTTTTTATTGATCTATATACGTGATGTTTACAATATATTATTCGATGCCTGTCTCGCTAGGGTATACCTGTGTTGAGACAGGCGTAGCGGTACATAATTACATATCATATATAAGAGTAATATAATTAACAATTAAACATAAAGATGATTGAAAGTGCGGGTAAATCACATAAAGAGAGTTTTCTTATAAATGAGGGAAGAGATACAGTACAGTAGTAAATCCTGTCAAATCTATTTATGGATTTAGATTATTTAGGATTTAATAATTTTAATTTGTTTTAAATGGGTAAGGACGTACGTAGATGGATATTTCTGTCTATTTGTAGTTTATTTTACAGATGTTTGCAATAGTGTGACGACCAGTACTTATAATCCATTTCTTTACAACTTGTTTGAATTTGGTCATTGATTCGGTTTGTCTAATCGTAGCTGGTAGTGTATTGTGTAGTTTGCAAGCTATGTATTTAAAGTGTCTTTGTCCAAATGTGGTTTTAGAAAAGGGAGTTTGGAGGAGTTCTTTGTTTTTGGCTCGGGTATTGTGTATCGATTGTGTTGCTTTGTATAGGGTTATGTTGTTTTTATGTAAATTAACTAAGATGGATCTTGCGTAGAGCTGTTTAATGTCCATAACGTTGAAGGTGTTGAAGATCGTATCCGTGCTGGTAGTAAGAGGAAGTTTAAGGATTATTTTTATTATTAGTTTTTGTGCTTTAATGATGGGGTCGAGGGCACTAGAATAAGTGTTACCCCAAGCTAAAATTCCGTATTCGATGTGTGATTGGCACAGTGAGTAATACACTGTTTTTAGAAGGTGTAGGTTGAGGAAATTACGTGTTTGTTTGAAAAAGTATATGGATTTGCGGATTTTGTTTGTAGTGTTAAGTATATGTTGCTTCCAATTTAGGTGTGTATCAAAGGTTATTCCTAGATATTTTATAATGTTTACTTGTTCAAGGCATGGGCAGTTACAATTCAGGTTCGGAGATGAGTTTTTACATTCGTGTATTTTTAATTGGGGGTGGAGGTTTGGTTTTGTGATATTGGTGAGACTAAACAGTAAGTATTTTGTTTTCTGTACATTGAGAGTTAGTGTGTTTGAGTCAAGCCAGTATTTAACCTTTTGAATGCCTTCCTCCGCTTGCGAATAAACGGTAGGCCAGTCTTTCGCTTGGAATAGCAGGACAGTGTCGTCAGCGAAGCTGACAATAGTGGCATCGATATCTAGGTTACACAACTCGTTAATATATATTCGGAAGAGCGTTGGACCTATAACACTGCCTTGTGGGACACCGTAACTAATGGGCAAATTCTGACTCTTTGTAGCTCTGAGTTTAACGCATTGGGATCTGTCAGATAAGAAGCTGGAGAGTAGGCTTAATTCATTATTCCTAATACCTATATTGAACATTTTGCGTTCTAATTTGGCGTGTGATATTGTATCAAACGCTTTACATAGGTCAAGAAATACGGATAGACATTTTGAGCCCTTATCGAGGTGGCCAGAGATATAGTCAGAGACGGTGGCTATGGCATCGTTTGTGCTTTTATGGTTTCTGAAGCCAAATTGCCGCGGCGAAAGTAGGTTGTTGGTTTCCAGGTATTCCATAAGACTATTGTTGACGATCTTTTCAAATACTTTGGACAGGGAATTGAGTAGCGTAATAGGACGATAATTACTAATGTCAAGTTTGGAGCCTGTTTTGAAAATAGGGATAATAAGACCTTGTTTTAGAATGGTTGGAAATAATCCTTGACGGATGCTAATGTTCAGCAGATGAGTTAATGGTTGAATTATAACAGGGGCAATTTTTTTAAGAACACGGTTGGATATTTCATCAATGCCGGTGGATGAAGAGTTTTTTAAAGAGTTTATTACCATAGAAACATCTTTCTCTGTAACCGTTTTAAGAACAAAGTGGGATGTGAATTCATTATTGGGGGGGTGGTCGCTAGGGCCTAGCATATGGTTATTTGGATGGATTTTTTTTGCTAGTTCTGGACCTATATTTGCAAAATAACTGTTTATATAGTTGACAATTGTGTTGGGGTTCGATGTAAAGTCTACAGTGGTATCATTGATATTGAGAGAGTTTAAAGAGTCGGTGGCTTTATTTGAATTGGTAGCTTCCTTGAGGACTTTCCATATTTTTTTAGGGTCATTGTTACACTCGGAAATTTTTTTATTGTAGTATAGATTTTTGGCCTTCCTAATGACCTGTGTGCAAATATTTCTGTATCTTTTGTAGAAATTATGGAGTGTGATATCATACGGATTCGTGGCACATTTTTTATGTATAGAGTTGCGTTTCCGAATGCAGTTGATGATAGTATGGTTTATCCATGGTTTGATAGGTTTGATAGCTCTAGGAATGGTTTTTTGTCAGTAGAGGAGAGATTGAAGGAGAAGGCAATGCTGCATATAAATATAATGATTAATAACCCAAAAAATTATTGATAACTTTTATGAAAACATCATTTAGCAATATTTTATCATCCTACCTGCTTGTTCAATTTGATACAAAAGTATACACACGTAAAATATTACCTTCATGTTTACCCAATAACTACACGTAGAATGATTAACAATTTTAGCGTAGTAGTTTTTATAACAACACTAAATCAATTCAAAAATTTCTTCACTCCTTTTTTATTACGAGCATGTAAATTACCAGCAATAATAATTACAACAAAATGTATAAAAAAAGTTTATGCTTCTGTAAATGGCACTTGATACAAAATAGTAATAGGGGAGCCAGAGTTATGAAGATACACGATTCACAGCATTTGATTTCACAAGAGGGCTCGGCTTTGTTATTGAATGGAGACCGGTTCTAATTGTGATTTTAATCTGGTCTCATAAAGCGCTACGGGTCTTTAAGGACTATTTGATACAGTAGTTGCATTTTGTACTTGATCTTTGTGGAAGGGTTGGAATTAGTCGTACGCAGTTATCGGCGTGTAAAATGTTCAAATTATTTTATAGGGGGTATAAAATATAATGATTCATTTGAGAAACAAGAATAAAATTGTGGAAAGTTATTTTCGTTAAAGAAGAAGATAATACGAATAAATCTAATTTAAACATGAAATTGAACAAGATACAGAAAAATAAAAATTGTTGTAAAAATAATTATTTAATTATCATACCAATGCAAAAACAATACCTTTGTCTACTCAGAAAGAGCTCACAGCCCAACCGAACTAAAAGCCCGGATTTCTCTAAAGCAACGATACTCAACCTTTTTTCTCCTCGGGCCACATACATGTATTCGTAAAGTTACGCGGGCCTCAACCGTATCCTAGTATAACGAAAAAAAATCATCCCCCCCCCCCCTCTCTGACGATTCAATATTTTCTTCCCAATTGTCTTGAAGCTCTTTTCGTCGGACATTTTTCGAGTGCATTTTGAAGATGCTCCCGCCATTATGCGTATTTAAATTAACAGAACAATACTTTATACGACAGCAATAAATGCTGTTAAAATTTGGAAGTAGATACCTGACTAACCAGTGACATTAACCAGTTTTTATGTATTATAATTGATGCGGTGGTTTTTAGAAGTGGCACTTTTTTATTTATAAATTATTTGCGCGCGTACTTGTGTGTCAAATATTATTTTTTTGGGAATAAATCTAGCGTTTCCAATAGCAACACTCTTACACATCTGCCCTGATGATGGACACTGCAGCGCTGTCGAAAACTGAAATGTTGGCTAAAGAAGGAGGTAGCGCAACACAACATAATACCCCCAAAAACAAATAACGAAAATATTTTTGGCCGTGAAAATCTAAAAAACGTATCTCACTCTTATACCAGATTATGTGGACCATAATAACAATCCTTTTCGGGTATCACTATCTGTGCGTCAAAGTCGAAACGAATCTCAAGATATACGAAATTTAGAATGATAATTTTTTTTTAAATCAAGTTCCTGATAATAAAGTGTTTAGGGCCGCACATAAACGCTTGCCGGGCCGCAGGTTGAGTATGGTTGCTCTAAAGGAACACGGTGGCGCCCAGTTAATTCTAATTACCATTTTATTATCGTTCAACCCTTCTATGTATCAATTGGCATCTACTTCATATTTTCAGTGAAACAATGTCATGATCGCAACTGGGTATCAAATTCAGGATCTTTGTCTTACGGAGACAAGGTCTCAAGCAATTCGGCCATTGGGACGTAATTATTTTTCGTCTTTTGTGTCGATCTCATATTTATAATTAAGAACTAACATTATTATCATCACTAATTTTTCCTATTTTTTTTTTTAAAGTTATATTAGTCAAGTTCATTATTACTTTTAAGATGTTTACTACTTGCATAGGTACTTGTAGGGTTTTTTATGTCAAGTAAAAAAACTTGTAAATATTTTACTACAATTTTTGTACAGGAATATGCAGATAGGATTAATTCAGACACATCTGTCGTGGTCGAGGCATAAGGCTATTGATTAGCAATTCAAAAGTGGCGGGTTCAAAATTTTATGTGTTATTTCACCTATTCATTAAAAATAATATGTAGAATGTGTGTGGCAAGTTCCAGAGTAGAAGATAATATCAATATCGCCTTGGTGTAAGAACACTATTCAGAATTGAAACGTTGCTTGAAATGGCTTTAGCCGTGTTTAGTGACCAGATCTGAATAACCAGATACTTTCCCATCTTCGTCTTCCCCATCTCACTCCCCTCCCTACTATATGCATCCTCACAAGATACCCCAATGATGGATGCTATAGTCTCACTGGCTGCAACTGGCAAACAGTTAGGACTCTTGTGCGGAAATAACATTTAAAAAAAAACACAGACTTAAGTATTTCATTCACTTGATCGTGTCATGTCTTGCTCCAACATTTCCGTGACTGAATGACTGTTTTAAAAAATTCCCATTATTGCACTTTACCACGTTCTTTATCTACTATTCTAATTTGTTCAAAATTACGAAAAAAATTGTTACAATTGTAACAATCTGAATCAAAAACTTACTATTAACTACCTCGTATTTTTTGCTTGCTTTTCTCAACAATAACGACTTCATACGTGCGTCATTGATCCAGGCGTCAATTCTTTTCATACTATTTGCAAAGGAACTTAATCATTACCCACTTGGATACGAAATATTGGACGCAGGCCACATGTCACCTTTGCATGCGAAGAATAAAACGTACTTACCTCTTTACAAACAAATTAACATTGCATCGATCATATAATTTATCATCTATGGGAAAGGATGTCCCGGCCAAAGTGGTAAAACACTATAATTAATTCCTCTGTAATTTTTGCAAATAACTTCTCTTTTATTCCCTCGTAAAATAAAGTTTTGTTGATATTTTGCCACCCTCTTTCTTTATCTACCTGTTTTTTTGTTGATATGGTATTGAAAAAAAATACATGTGATAATGTTTTTCATCATGTGTGCGTGTGTTTCGAAGTTTGAATAAATAGTGAAAAAATCGACATATTATTTTAATAACTGTTGGTGTTGGTGGACTTCAAACATTATTTTTTTATATATTAAGGATGTAGAAAAAAGTTTTGGAACGGCAGAAAAATTGTAGACTTTTAGAGAAGTTAAGTTAAAGAATGTTTTAGAGAAAACTTTTGTCTGAAATGATATCCCTTTCTTATTAGTAGCTAAAAAGCTGCTGCTGTGTTTTACAACCAAAAAGTGCAAATTAAAGGCCGTCATCATTGACGTAAGATATCACTTGGTCGAAGGTTATATAGTTGCTAGGAAGTCATCGCGCATACGGTGGCTTATTTACTTTAAAAATATATATGTTAGTCCTAGGGAGAGATCGTATGCACTGAATGCATGCTTTACATACTTATTCGTTAATAATTTTAACGTAAAATAATATGATAAATAAAAGTCCTGTCCGGGACGAAGAATTTTTGCATTTGTAACACTTCGAATTCAAATTTCACGTAAAGAAATGGTAAGGTGTTACTCATTTTTTAACATTGGATTTTAGAACACTTGAAAAAAATACTACACCTACCTCTGGTTTTTATTTTTTTTTAATTTTATTTTTTAATATAGATGTAAGTGGGTACAATGGTATTATATAAATTACATATCGGTACAAAATATATTTATAATCGCAATCTCACCAAAGAAGAAACTGGTTCTTGTGCTTGGTGAGCGAGTTACACTACGAGTACCTAATTATAAGGAAAACAGAATAACATTATGCAAAACTAAGCATATATATAATAGGAACAATTGAAACTTCTGGATCATCTATTTGTGTAGGTGTACTTTGTACATATATATATATATAGGATTCGGTTAAGTACTAAAAATTGGAAATTTTATGTCGGTATGATTTTATGTTTGTGTAGAATCATAATTATTTCTTCAGGCTTAATTAAATAAAATTCTCAAACTAACTCGCATTTTTATTTCGATTCCACATATGTATTTTAATGTATGCATACAAATAAAATATCATGCATTGGAATTATCGATGAAGGTAGTTAGTGAAACTACGTTATTAATATAAATATATTTTATTGTAAAGTTTCCCTTCGGTTATAGAAAAATGGTAATTATCACTCATCAATATAACAAGAAACAAATTACCACGTGAGTTTCTTTCGAATGCCCCATCATGACGTGGATACGACCTCCGCCTGGTTTTACTTTAGAAACAATAAGTTATTGAATGACTTGCGATTTTTAATAAATTTTTCCAGAAGTTTTATGATAAATTCTAGCTTTGTGAAGCACTCCTACGCAATGTGATGATATTTCAGGTAAACGGCACTATGAAAAAGCCAATATTATAAACAGGTTAAAATAAAATGATTTGAGAAATGAGGAGAAAGAGATGGATTTTTCTGGGATTTACTTAGTTCGATTCTTTTTTTCAATATATTTTAGTTTATTTTATGCAATACGCTGAGAAATAAAACCAATAGTAATTATAATATCCGTACATTATAATAAATAAACGGCACTATGAAAAAGCCAATATTATAAACAGGTTAAAATAAAATGATTTGAGAAATGAGGAGAAAGAGATGGATTTTTCTGGGATTTACTTAGTTCGATTCTTTTTTTCAATATATTTTAGTTTATTTTATGCAATACGCTGAGAAATAAAACCAATAGTAATTATAATATCCGTACATTATAATAAATAAACGGCACTATGAAAAAGCCAATATTATAAACAGGTTAAAATAAAATGATTTGAGAAATGAGGAGAAAGAGATGGATTTTTCTGGGATTTACTTAGTTCGATTCTTTTTTTCAATATATTTTAGTTTATTTTATGCAATACGCTGAGAAATAAAACCAATAGTAATTATAATATCCGTACATTTTAATAAATAAATTCATACAAATAAAATATCATGCATTGGAATTATTGATGAAGGTAGTTAGTGAAACTACGTTATTAATATAAATATATTTTATTGTAAAGTTTCCCTTCGGTTATAAAAAAATGGTAATTTTCACTCATCAATATAACAAGAAACAAATTACCACGTGAGTTTCTTTCGAATGCTCCATCATGACGTGGATACGACCTCCGCCTGGTCTTACTTTAGAAACAATAAGTTATTGAATGACTTGCGATTTTTAATAGATTTTTCCAGTAGTTTTATGATAAATTCTAGCTTTGTGAAGCACTCCTACGCAATGGGATGATATTTCAGGTAAACGGCACTATGAAAAAGCCAATATTATAAACAGGTTAAAATAAAATGATTTGAGAAATGAGGAGAAAGAGATGGATTTTTCTGGGATTCACTTAGTTCGATTCTTTTTTCAATATATTTTAGTTTATTTTATGCAATACGCTGAGAAATAAAACCAATAGTAATTATAATATCCGTACATTTTAATAAATAAATTGCATAGGTAATCGTTAAGGAAAATTCTAGAAAACGATGAGACATTTCTCGTTGATTGTTTATTTATTTTTCCCTATTGTTATTCGAGTCATTTATGGCAAGTAGTTATGGCAACGTTCAACAATGCAAATGACATAATTATAGACATTTGCATCGAGTTTGCATTCCTTGATTCCTCGTCCAATTAGGTATTTGATCGTAAGTTATAAGTTATTCAGTGAATACAGCCTTGTCAGGAAACTTCTGTAAAAACTTTACCGTTTTAATCGTTCTAAATCTTTACAAGACAAATAAGTCTAAATCTTTAGGAGACAAATGTCTTGGCTGCGAAATGAACAAGTGTACCGGTATTAGAAGTGTGAAGGAGCTATTCCGTGCAGCGCAGCGCAAGATAGTGATACATTTACCAGAGTGATCATGAATAGGTAAACCAACGAACTCTTACACAATAATTAAACCAATAGGAGTAAACCAGTCAAATGTGATTAGCCAAATATTAATGAATTGTTCAAAAGGAAGCACCTTCTAACTCAAAAGGGGCCTTAATTGTGGGTTAAATTCAAGAGTTTTTTCCAAAGGTTAATAATTACTTTTAGATCACAAGCGTCAGGTAGAAATGCTGTACTGATTTTACCGATATTACAGAGGAGGATGCTCCGATTAGAGTCATTAATCCATTCGGCATCATTGCAAACGTGCGCCATTTGTCACATGAGAGCGGGTTATTTCTACGAATCGTTAAGTTCAACAGTGCAACCAATGATGACCAATCTCCGATAAGAGAGATACGAGAGTATTTTTTAATTAAAAAAAAATACAATTACACGGACGGATAAATTCATCCCTCCCTCTGAGGTGCAAGCCGATGAGGTGAGTTCGGCTGGAGAGGTCAAGGTTAGGTCTTCCTCAATCAGTCTCTCCCGATACTGCACGTCATGCAGTAGGTGGGTAAATGCATTCGCCCCCAAGACCTAGACAAACCTCACGCATGGATCTGTGGATCCCTGCTAAGTGACCAACCGTAGCGATCCACTTGGGGTGACTATGGCTGTTTCACTATGGCTGGGTTGTTGGTTATCCAATAGGTATATGGTTCCTGGGAAGTTGTTACCCATACCCTCCTCCAAAATTGCTCCTTTGCAATGTGCATCCACGTTTCTACTGCAATATCTCTAGCATTTCTTGTGATTCCACAACAACCCAACAAAATGGCATTTCAAAACCCCTTGAAAAGTCAATAAAAGTTTTGAAAAAAACCCATAACCCAATCTAACGTTACCTATCTAACCATTTTTTTAGACTTTTAATGACCTTTCAAAAGAGTTGTTTAAGTTGTACCTATGATTCTGAGTGGTGCGGTCACCGTGTCGCGTACGATCTCCCTCTGGACTATTTTCAAGTGAAGATACTTGTTGTGTTAATGCGTGTTTGATTTTTGACATTATTTCTATTATTTTTTTAATGAATCAGTATTCTTTCTGATCACCGTGTTTTTATGACAAGTTATAATAAAATATCTTCTGGTTCGTCTCGCGCCACCTCTTCGTTATTCTGACATGCTCATTACGGTGGAAAAATAAAATGATACCATTTACGACCTTTCTTTTCCGTGACTAATTTGTGGATTCAGGGAAATATTTGAAAAGAAACTTGTCTATATTTATTTTATGCAGAATGCATTCGCATGGGGAATAATAATATGTTATTTTATTATAATTATTTCAAGCAATGCATTTCTTTCCCGGTGCACCGTCCTGTTTCAATGAAAAATTACTACCGTAATGTGAGAGCAATGGTTTCAATAAATTTAATAGTTCTACTACACACACGCATAATATCTTATTTTTATTTTTCCAGTGAATTAGCAAATTTTTTTTTATGCAATGCATTCGTTAGAATAATCTATTCAAATACTACGCTTTCTAATAATTAGTAAAAAACCAAAATAAATTTAAAACTGGGAAAATTTAATTAAACGTAAAAACTTGTCGACTTCAATTAAAAGCTATCAAGTATTAATTATCTTTGCAATTAGTACGCACAATAATTTTGATTGTGTCTTAATTGTTAGAAAAATAACCCAAACATCTACATAACGCTTGAAAGCGGAGTAATCCGTGCATGATTCCATAACAGTTCATCCCACGATAGTTGCCCCCCGGCATACTTATATAAAATGTACAGTTGGTTAAGGAAAAAATACGGAATACCTACTTTCACAAAACATAACGAAGTGTACCCGAAGAGGATGCACCACCGAATAACGAAGTATAAAACATATTTTCATTCAAACTACTTGCATTATGCTGCGTTTACCAACATATACGAAAAATCGACTTAGTAAATAAATTCGTTTTATATCCATGCCAACTTATCGTAATTTTTTTTTAAGTCGATTTTAAGTTTGGAATTGTACCTAAATAGTGCACAAAAATTATAATTTTAATTTGAGTGGGTCAATAGTCAATAGGCCACTTGCATCACATTTAAAAAAATCCGGTTTAGTCACATATTCTAAGACATCCTGTATTTTTTTTAATCGTATTTTTGAAACCTGGCGATATTTTGAAAATTTCAATCCGAAAAATCAGATCATTTTTTATAAACCGGAAAGACGGGACATAATTTAATGAGTGCGAAAAAACGATAATTGCATAGCCAAAAATCATTTTTTAAAAAGAACGCTTTCCACACGCAATAAATTGTACGGGGATCTCTTCGTAACATTTGTAAAAACACCGCCATCTTTATCAAAAAATCAAACCAAAGGATAAGTTCGCATAGAACAAACGATAAATCTAGTGAACGGTAAACGCAAATTCAAAAATTCGCCGGAAATCAAAGCGTTGCCACATAAAAAAAATTTATCATTCTGGAATTTTACAAAATTAAGGGAACATAATCGGAGAAGGGATATTTTCATGCAGTGACGTCACGAGCTCAAATAATGATTTATTAAAAATAAAATAGCTGATTTATTAATTTAAAAATTTAATAAAAACTATATATTTCTAAAAAATTTTACTAACATTTTTGTAATCTTAGTAAAACACGCGATTTTTTCCAAGTCGTTATGAAATCCAAGCAAGTGACCTATTGTTGGGTGATCAACTATCGGGTAATACACCATATTATATAAAATGTATTGTTAAATGAAAATCTTGCTCAACCGCGTTAGAGATTCAGATTTATTGCGCTTCGAACCAAATTCCAGCCATATCCCTTGCAAATAATTTTTAACACAATCTAAAATAAGTATATTTTTTTCTACAGCCTATCAATATAAACTCATGATGAAAGATAAAGGGGCCTTTTTGGGCCGGAGCTCTATATGCCATATATCAAAAGTCAAACGTCGAACCAATTGGTCACTCAGTTTTATCGATAAAAACAAAAATGGTATTTGGACCACTAAAATGAAAGCCTTTTCTTTTTTTTTTAACACAATAACAATTTGCAAAATGAAAAGGGACCGAAGTAATGAAATAAATTCAATCTTTGATTATGGATCTCAAATAACAAATACCTCTAAAAATGCCTTTCGCTCACCACAATTGAACAAAAATTAGGGCCAAACCCGCTTTGGCGAGCTGACTTCATGACTGACTGCATTTAATTATGCAATCAAAAGTCTTGAAAATGCAACGAATTACATGAATCCAGGAGTCATTTCCGTTTCAGAAATTGCCGTAATTCATGGTAATTAACAGGCTTACAATACAACATGGCAATACTAACCGGACTTACAATTTACTTCTTAATTTTACAATAAACGAACAAAAGGAGAATTGTATTAAATTCAGATACCTCAACAAGTAAGTGACCTCGTTAAATTTTTGGTTTGAAAGAAGGTAAGTACTTTAAGAATAAGACTTAAAAAAATAAAATTCCCTTTACCTAGTGTAAACAAACGTACCAATAATTGTTTGCATGTGAGCCAAAAATCAAGATTGACGAAAACAATTTAGAATGGGTTGTTTCAAAAAGTTTTAACAATTCATCTTGTACTTTAAGTTAATTTTCTCGTTCTGTGAAAGTTTTGTGATTATTTCAGTTTGTAAGCAACCGGCCTATAATAATATAATAAAAGAACTTTAATAGAACTTACACAGAATGTGAAAATTAACTTCAAGTATTTAATGAAATGTTCAAATTTTTTTAATGGTCTTTCATCAAAAATGAATAATACACACTAGAAATTTCTTCCTTGCAGAGTGCAATGAAAACCAATTTCGCCACTGACTTAGTACATTTTGGTTACATCCCATTTAAAATACGCTATCTTTATCACATTTACCTGACATGGAATATTGCCATCCCAATCGATCGAAACCAAAAAAATCATAATTATGACGGAGCAGACCTTTATTTGAAAATTTTAAAGAAAATTTTGGTCACACTTCCAGATCACGGAATACGCCCGCTTTACATTTCACCTGTTTTTTTTTAAAATTTATTACGTTCATCACACACCTATCAAAAACACTTTGTCCCCTTTTTAACACAAATTTCATTATCCTTCTCACAATTTTAAAATATGCAAATCTGTTCACAATTTCCTTGTAAATAAATAAGGCGCTAACCACGTTAAGCTGTTTTTTCATTTAGCGTTCATTATTTACAACTTTACAAGCTGGTTATTAATGTAAAACACATTATGTGTGGATCCCTCCCGCGATGTAAAACACAAGATTTTATCTTTCCCTCGTGTTCAGACACTGTGAAAATGGAACAATTAAATCCGCATTAAAATACCAGAAGACAGTACAATTAACAGCTGATGGAATAACTGAAGAAGATGTGTAGCTTTCACAAAAAGATCACATGTTAATCAATGACATTATATATAATGACTAGATGAAACATGGCCAACTCTTCAAATCATGCATTATTATCGAAGACAAAATATTCTGGATTTGAATGGCACGTCACAGAAATATCAATTTCACAACACTTTCAAGGTGAGATGATTCATTCTTCCAAAATGGAATTTTTTTTTTATAACACAATATTACAAAAAACTCGAAATATTGTGAAACAAACTGAGCCGCCACTATGAAAAGAACGCCTCAGGAAGGCAACGGCTTCTTTCATAGAAAACAGTAGTCGGAACCAAATCACCAAAAAACCTGCTACCTGAACACCTTTCGACTTGCCAACGATTCGTTTCTTGACTTTGCTTCTGCTGGACTTACCTCCAAGACACCAGTCTCTCTTTCTCTTATGAGGGCTTCATTAACCCGTACAATGTATGTATGGACGTGTGGTAGAAATCTCAAGAGTGGTAAGCCAATTACAAGTAATTGTTTTAGTACTCCACTGCCACGTGTCACGTTAGATCGTGTCCTAACAGTTGGTAAAATCCATTAAAAAAACGCCAAATGCCCTCGTGTGTGATGAGAAAATGTTTCCATTACCGTACACTTTGCCGTGTTTGCCGTACACTATTAAACGCCAAGGAATCACATTTCATTCGTAAATACACGAAAATTTATTTATTAATATACAATTATTTCGATTGTTTAACGCCATTAGAGAAAGTTAGATAGCAAACAATTAAGTATAATAAGGACAACCTATGATAGTAGGTAGTATCATTTAGCATTCTGTATTAAGAATGCATTGGAATATTTATCATATTTTGATAGACCTTTGGGTATGAAATCATTTGTTTTTTGTCAAAACATGTCATCTATGGTTCTGCATCATCTTCACTTAAAAATCCCTGCAATTAACGCATCCACGCTCTGTTCCATAAATGCACACATTAAACGCTGCATAATTACAATACACAAAAGTAGAATAATTTCCTCGGCAAAACGCAACTATAATTAGCCATATAATTACAGTCTGCAAGTCTTGGACGTTTGTCAAGGGAACGTGTTTGCTTTGAAATGGATGGATGGTCAACGGAAGGAGTTTTGGTTCTTCTTTTGTGTTTTGGTGAAATTAATGTATCTTTTGCAAATATTATAAAAGTTTTACAGCTTTTTGTGACCATTAGATGGAATGCGACACTTTTCTGAACACTCCTTGCATCATTCGAACTTGAATATTTGAACAAAAATACCCATGTTACTTTTTTTCCGATTCTTCTAATAAACAACAATTTCTTTTTGTTTTAAATTGGTGTTGCTCAAGAGTCCCAACTTCCCGGAGCCATTGGGACTATGGCATTTTCATTTGGGGTCTTTTATGAGTCTGCAGAGAGGGGTATAAGTTTAGGAAATAAAAATGGCTATGCAAATCTGGTGATCAAACATACTTCTTACATTATTTCGACATACGGTAGTACATAGTTTATCTACTCATAGGCCTATTTAATTCAGTCTCTGCCAGATTGCCAGCCGCTTAACTAAGTGTTATCAAAACTCAATCGGAATGCCAGTGTCACTTCTTTTAACAGATTTAATCGGCGTCTGCCGCATTCAGTACTAAACTTGATTACTTGAACTTCCTAAATAAAAATGTAGTAGCAGTTTAGGATAATTGATAGATACATAATGACCAGTCAGTAGCTGAGTTGGCATCACGTTTGGGTCCCACCCAGGCGCCGTGTGTTTAATTCCTTGGCTAAGTAAGGCCTGCATCACAGTTAGAATTCTGACAGAAGCAAGGCAGAATTATGCCAACAAATGACGGAGCTTCGTAATCGTAAATTCTCATTAATTATTATTTTTAATTGATAAACTAATGTTTAAGACAAGATTTTTACGCATAGAACAAATTATTATAAGTAATAATTGTTACCCTAATAAAGTTGGTTGTTTGCAGGTGGAAAAATGTAATAAGCAGTAATTATTGAAAGAAACACTAGTATATATTGCATTTTACCAATTAATTTATTTCTTACTACTTGTATGTAATGTTAAAACGTTCTGGCACCCTTATTTATATATATATATATATAAATTTTTTTTTTTTTTAAAGAACGACAAACATTCCCGGGTTACGAATTACCAACAATGTTTGAAAATTTCCTACTACCACCACAGGAAGCCGAAAATAATGCTTGTGTTGTGATGGAGGACTTATCCAGCCGAGGAATCGAACACGCGACGCCCGGGTGGCACCCAAACGCTATGCCCACTCAACCACTGACCGGTCAAATAATCAAATATGATTTACTAAGATTAGAATTTTCGTTCTATCAACACAAGCAAATTTTTCCCTTTACTGTGGTGGTAGGAAGAGATTTTGAAATATTGTCAGGTTATTCATAACCCAGGAATCTTTCTTCAAAAAAGTTTTAAAATCAATATAGTTCCCAGCATATATTTTATCCAGATCTAAAGACAATTTCTTTACCTATTACACCAAGAATGACACCATTATAAAAACGATTATAACCGTATCAACTCTTACCCATCAAAATATTTACATCACCAGATAACAATAGCTCGGGATGCTTCTGACGTTGGCTTGAAGAAATATAATGCAATTAAACGCCTGTTTCCTCTTCTCGAGTTAGTGGGCCATTGTCTGTTCATTAACATTGTAGGCCGATGACGATGACTTTTAAATAGTTTTCACCATGAAACACAATCATCAATCGTCTCATAGCATGATGATGGACTTTTGGACTGAGTTAACAGACTGGAACGTCTGTTTGGTGGTTTTCATTAGCGAGAAAAATATGATTTATTATTGGATCGATGATTTTTTAAATTCGAGGTCTTGAGGGATTTAAAATAAAAATTGTCGTAAACAATCAAGCGAAACTACGATTTTTTTATTTATTTTTTTTATTTGAAATACATACATATGACAGATTTACAGAAGAAAAATATAAGCAAAATATAAAACTTAATAAAACTTGTAAGAATGATAACAAATATAGAAATTTACTAACTTAACAGTTAATAAAAAAGATGTACGGTACATAGATAAATTAAAGTTAGGATATAGGTGTACTAATAAAATAAATGTGTTATTAGATACATTTCAATTAATAGGTAGTTGGTAGGTGGTAAGTACATAAATATGATTCAGTTATAATGGAATTACCTGATAATATTGTAAGACTAGGTACATAATAATATTTTGCGACAATAATCTTTGATTACACTTTGAAATGCTGGCAAAATATTTTAAGAGGATATGTTAAAACAGAGAAAGATTTTTTTTTTTGTAAAATTAATGAAGAAATTAAATATTTAATTTTAAACTTAAGTACATAATATTATAATAAACATTTGATCAATTGATTACTAGTAGGTGCAATGTAATAAAAATAAACGTAGAAATTAGTTCTATGTAATTAAAACTAATAATTAGTGTTGGGTTGATCTAGTAGTATTTTGATTTGTGATTTAAAAGCTTTATAATTTTCTTCAGATTTGATTTTATATGGGAGAGCATTAAAAAAATTTATACCTTGATAAGTATAATGGAGTTGGGAAGCACTTGTTTTATATTTTGGAATTTCTAAGTTGCCACGTGATCGTGATCGGTTACTTATTTTTGTGACTGTTGTTATACATAGTATTGAATTGATCTTTGTGTGTTTGTAACAGTGAGTTTTTTTTGAAAATTTTATTTAAACTAAGAACCCTAAAGGAGTTAAATAACTGTATTGTTGGAAATATAGATGGTTTTCGTAGAATGACTTTTAGAATCAACCTCTGTGCCTTTTCTACCGGTAAGAGGTTAGCTTTGAAAGTCCCCCCCCCCCCCCACCCGATTATACCATATTGTAGAATAGATTGGGCAAGAGAGAAATACATAGTTTTTAACATACTAGGTGATAGGATGTTGCTTAATCTAATAAATATGTAGATAAGTTTTCTTACTCTGGTTACCGTGTTATGGACTTGTTCGTTCCATTTTAGGTATCTATCTACTATGATACCCAGATACTTAATACTATTTTTGAATGTTTATTGTAAACAATTTGCATTGTTGCATTCCTTTTTATTTTCACACTGCGATGAATGGATTTTAATAGTGATATTGTTTTCGAAATTTCTTTCTTTCAAATAGAATGGGATAACATATGTTTTCTCAGTATTTAATGAGAGACAATTTAGGTCAAACCATGTTTTGAGTATATTTATGTTGATATTTGCTACTCTCATTGTTTCCTCCCATGATTTTCCTTTAGAGATAACTACAGTGTCATCTGCGTAAGATATAATATCACCAACTAATGGAAGAGTGAACATTTGATTGACATATATAATAAAAAGGATTGGGCCGATGACAGTTCCTTGTGGTATTCCAAAAGATGAGGTTTTGGGTTCACTTAGTATATTATTTATTTTTACATATTGGAGTCTCTCTTTTAGATAGCTTTTGAACCATGATAGCACTATTCCATCCATTCCAATTTGCTTTAGTTTCTCATTAAGAATTTTGAATGTGATATGCTGTCAAATGCCTTGCGGAGATCAATAAAGATTCCAAGACACTTTTCTCCATTATCTAACTTTTGAATTATTGTGGACGTTAGTTTAGCAATGGCATCTTGGGTGCTGAGATTGTCTCTAAATCCAAACTGGTTTGGGCTCATTATCTTTTTTTCTTTTATGTAGTTGTTGAGTTGTTTTTTAACAATTTTTTCAAAGATTTTTGCTATGTTTGATGAAAGTGCTATGGGACGATAGTTGGAAATATTTTTTTCGTATAACATAAAGTGATCAATAAACATAAAGTGGAAAAATTCACCTCTGCCATAGGTCACTCCAGGTAGTTTGTTACGTTTGGTGACTTAGCAAGGGTGCCCGGGTTCATGGGGTGAGATTTGTCTAGGTCTCTGTGGCGAATGCGTTTGTTTAGCTACTGCGTGGTGGGAAAGACAGCTTGAGGGAGACCTAACCTAGACCTCTCAAGCCGGTCTCTCTAGATCCATCGTCTTGCACCGCAGTTGGATTTATACATCCGTCACTCTTGGATACATTGACCCCCAGATTCCTACCCAACCCTCGTACCTCTTTTTCTCCCCAGAACTTCCTCTTTTCCTTTACCTAAAAAGATCCTCCACATATCCACTCCAAAGATGACATAGGCCTTGAGTAAAATAATATTCCTCGGGGCCTAACAATCCAAATCGATTTTTTTTTTTTATTGAATTGGATAATTTTAATAAAATAATAAATAATTTAAACAAACAACACTAATAGAATTCTCCCCGAGATATTCAGAAAGTCTTTCTGAAGGCGAAATTTATCGGGTATTACCTCTCCACTCTTGTATCGCGCAGATGTTGCTTTGAAACTTAAAACTGACCAGATTTATAAATTAAAAAAAAAAACAAAAGCCATTAAAATTCAAAAGCGTGTTCTAAACACTTTGAACAACGACGTTGTCCTCACGCACCCTTCAAATATCAGTCCTGACATTACACAACAGGGTGTTAGGAGACGTACCTGACTTACTTTGTACCAGTACTTTCTGACATCATTTGGAGTAAAAACTGTTAAAGAAATTTATTTTCACCAAAACTTTTGATCAATAACTTTTTTCCCATTTCCATGGGTTTCTCCGCCCCGGCTAGCATTTATTACATAACCAACATCTCTGCCACAGGACATCCCAAGTAGTTCGCTAATTTTGCTAATTTAGCAGGGGTGCCCTTGTTCATGTGTTGAGGTTTGTCCGGGTCTTGGCGGCGGATGCTCGCCAACTGGGATCGGGAGAGACTGGTTCAGGGAGACCTTTTGATCTCTCCAGCAGGACTCTATCGGAACATCACCTTGCGCCACAGTGGGAGGGTTGAATTCATACGTCCATTACTCCTGGACTGACCCCCCAGATTCTTACCCACCCCCCATACCTTTACCTTTCCAGAACTTCTTCTACCTTATTTGGGAATTATTTTCCTAAGGGCCACATGATATGAGGACCTAAAGTTAAAAAAAAATGGTGTCCGGTGACATTTTTGGTTGCTCTTTTATTGTTTTTAAAAAACGAATAACAAAAATCATCTTTATATGGCATCACTGGCCACTCCGCCGAGTATTCGCCCAACCCCCCACCCGACTCTAACTGCCCAATACCTACTTATTTATTAATGTTCATGGTTGAAAAAAGTCACTGGAAATAAAAATGTCATCTACATATCTTTTCCAAATAACCTCAAAAATTACCGGTTAAAGTGAGTCCGGTACGTCGCCTAGCAGTCTTAACACCCTGTATACATTACACATACAAGCACATTCGTGCTCCTTACGCCAAACATTCTTCGTTCAATATAAAACTATCTGATGGTACAGAGCCGTCACGAGCCTCCTATGTGATTCACCAGAAAAATTAATTGAGTGAAACACGCAGTTTCCATAATATTTAATTCCGTCGTAATTAAAACGTCATCATTTTTGTACTGCAATTACTGCCTATTATTGTACTGATGTTTAAATTCAATTTTTCCAGGTAAAGCAAAATACAGAAGGACATAATGAGATGTTTATAATGGCGTAGTAATAATTACGATGCATGTAACAAGCTTAGTAAAACTTACAACTGTGGGTATTAAAAAATCTAACATGGGCAAGGAATAAAAGAAAAACAACCCTTAAAAAAAACGAAGTTTTTTATTTATTATATTACATATATGTATTTTCAATTTTCGACCTAGTCACGCAATCTCTAGGCCTGCTAGTAGCCAATTTCAAGGATTTTTTTTTTGGTTTGACAATGGATCTAACCATCCTACCCAGGTAGTGGCTCTAAACTGCTGTAAACTTTTAAAATAAAAAATAAAATATACGTATTTTTTTTCTGGGTCACTGGGGATTGAACCTACCTCACCAGGGACTGACTAAAAGGACTGAATAGTGAAATTTATCCAAGACACTATATACATAGGTAGCATTTAGTTCGAGATGAATCTTGCAACGCATAAAGAAAACAAAAAAAAATAAGCGTAAAGAAAATTAAGATAATGTTGTTAGTTCTTATAGAACTTAAATTCTTAGCCGAAGTATGATACATTTAAATATGTCCCATTAGCTCAGTGGTAGAGCGCTGCCCCTGCAAGGCTAAGTTCTTGGGTTCGATTCGTGTCTACATGTGTCCGTATCTTTTTCTGATTTTTGTATTTCAAATATTCGATTGAGAGTCGCTAATATTGTCTAAATTAATTGGATATTTATACTGCTGAGATTCAGCACTAAACTGGATGAGTCTTTCCTTACGTTGGAAAGCTGATGTCGCAAATAAGACACAGCTATCACTGGTAAGTACTGTACACACGCAGCTTTTAAAAACAATTTTAAAATATTTTTTTTATGAAATCTATTTGATAATATTTGTACGTTATGACGACGAGCACTTATTAACGTCTTATATAGGTTTGTAGGGAAACTAGAAGATCATCACCTCGATAAATGAAAACATTTCTGCTGGAATATTACACATTTTTTTAACAATTTAATTCATTTTTGTCAATGCAACCCACAGTTTCAGAACTTGTCCTAACCTCAGTATTTAACAAGCATGTCGGACAAATGCACTACAATAATAACTAACGAGGTAGGAACTGACACGTGTTATCTCCGACAGGTAGGGACAACAAATGAGCGTGATTTGGAAAAAAATAAAACATTGATGTAAAAATTCTAACAGATGAAAAATGCTTTATTTTTCTATGCAGGATCAATGAAGAAGTTCAATGAATTATTTTTTTGTATTATAAAGCTAAACAAACTAGCTTTTAAAAGTAGTTTTATTAAGCAGACATTATTTTTATGTTCATCGAATAATTCAATAAATCGCGCAGTATCTTAGGTTGTTTACTAATTTAACAGTTTGATAACCAACACCTCTGCCATAGGTCACTCTAAGTGGTGCGCTACGTTTGGTGACTTAGCAGGGGTGCCCGGGTTCATGGGGCGAGGTTTGTCCGGGTCTTGGTGGTAGATGCGTCTGCCTATCAACTGCGTTGTAGGCCAGATCGGGATAGACTGGTTGAGGGAGACGTTTTGACTTATCCAGCAGTTCTTTCTCGGAACATCACCTAGCTCTTCCAAAATTTGGCATTTTTTTAAGATGGTTAAAATATTTTCGCTTTACAATAATATGCAAATATTTGGTATTTTTCTGAGCACATTTAAAAACTAAAAACGGTTTTTAAAAGGTGATGAAATACGCTTTCAAATTATATAATTCGAAATAAACATATATTTTTTAAATTATAAAAATTTTGCATACAAACATAAAAAAGTTTTAAAAATGGCTCACCTTACGTCTTTTCTACCTAAAGTTACTGATAATAAAAAAAAAATGAAAACACATATATATTTCATTAGACAAACGTCTAAAAAACACATATTGTAATCTCACTAGCTCTATGTAAAAATAATTTATTAAAAATTCCCGAAGTTTCAATTTTTTTTTTCAATTTGTGATTCAAACTTTGTATACATAAAAATGTACATTTTACTTTTTTGGTGGCCATTTTTTGGATTGTTATATAAAGCGTGGTGTTTTCCATTTCTAACACCATTTAGAAAATATTTTTCACTATGATAGTAAGGGAGTTACAGCGTTTTATACGAGACCTATGTGCGTTGGGACAAATATGGTCTCCTGCCATTCGCCGGGAAGGATGGAATTATTCGTTCGTCACACTGACCTCCAGATTCCTACCCGTCATACCTTTTTCCTTCCCAGAACATCCCCTCCTTCCATTCCTATAAAAAACCATGCACACGCATCCCCAAAGATAACATGGGCCCTGAGGGGAACTATTTTCTTCAGAACCTCCTGTGTATATCTACATATTGTAAAAAAAAATGTGTATTGATTATAGAGATTTATTTTTTGGGGCATCCCCAAAGATAACATGGGCCCTGAGGGAAATTATTTTCTTTAAGACCTCCTGTGTAGAGCTACTGTAAAAAAATAACATAGTGTATTTGGAAAAGTGTATTGATTATAATGATTTATTTTTGGCTGATTTATTTATAGTGATTTATTTTTGCTGTGTTGCACTACCTCCTTCTTTAACCAACGTTTTGGACATCGTTACAGTATCCATAAACGGGGCAGGTATATATAATCGAAAATTGGGGTGAAGTATGTGCTTAAATGATTGTGTACTTATATTACAGTGAGTACCTACGTCCTACGATATGTTCGATTTTTCTCAAACGAAAATCAGCTTATCTTGATTTTGAGACCAATACGCGATTTCTTTCACCTCCTGTCCCGATCCATTTCACTCTCAGTAGAATCGGAGGTAAGTTTTCTAGTAGATAGGTACTGGAGACTACAAAAGAGAGAAAAGATAACGGAGGGTCGGTAGAGTTTACTACGTAAATTGCTGGTTTTTTCTCAATGAAACATCAGAGAACTAACAAAACAACGGATATTTTGTTAGCCAAGGCGGTATTTCTGAAAAAGGTGTTCTAGGATTTTATACACTCAATAAATAATAATTGTTACATAAATGAGGCGAATTTAAAATATTATAATATATTATAATTTAATATATATGCTATAACTATTTTATTTCATTTATTTATTTAAATGCCTATAGGGCTTTTACATAGAATGCAATACATTTTTTTTTAATTAATGTAAAAATAATGAGTTTACAAAATATGAGCGTTAACAAAATAAAGGTACCTAACATAAAATATAAGAAACAAAATATAGTAAATAAAATATAGGAGTTGACATAAAGTAGGTAACTAATGTTTAAAATTGTTGTTTACATTAGTTTATGGGATAGGTAGAAATAAATAATAGTTGGCAAATATGGCGTTTGAAGTTCAAATTATTGTCAAATACATCCATATTGTTTAAATATTTCTTACCAAGACAATGTAAACGTTGTATTGGAGAATGTAAACCATAGTTGGAATGGGATGTACGTATATAAAATGTTAATGTTTTTCTAGTTGTTCGTGTAGGTACAAGTCTTTTTAGTTTTTTAAAAAAAAATTTTACTCAAGCGACTATATAAAATATTTCCAGAAGTATACAAAATATAATGGTTATGTAAGGTAAACTTATTGTATTTCTTAGTCCTCCTCACTAGGGGTTCCTGTGCCGAGGCGGACTAAAGTTGTTTAATTACAGCTTATTTCTCTTCTATGTCGTTTTAAGTGTCTTCATTAGGGTGTTTTCGTTGACTTATTGTAGATTTATTAATTGCAGATTTATTAATTTAATGTAGATTTATTAATTGCAGGCGTTCACAACAGTCGAATTTAGAGTTTAATAATTTTAAATTTATTTTTTTTACATTAACTCCACACAGGAGACCCTGAGGAAAATAATTTCCCACAGGGCCTATGTCATCTTTGAGGATGCTGTGTGGAGGGTCTTTTTGAGGAAAGGAAGGAGTGAACATGGGTCTTGAAGAGACCCATGTTGTAGGAGGGAGGAAACACAGAGGCCGGTAAATCGTTCCACAGCCGAGCTGTTGAACTCAAGAACGAGTCGTAAAAACGACCTGTTCTCATGTGACTAATGTAATAAAAAGGTTAGGTCGTTTATTTTTCGTTTGTTTTTTAATGTTGGAAAATTTAAAGTATTCATTAACGACGGGTAATTTATGTGCTCTAAAGGAATGTTAAGTTTAAAATTTACGAAACGTAAAAATTTTCTTTGAATTCTTTCGATATTATGAATATTAATTTTGTGGAAGGACCAATTTTGCGACCAGACTATGGAGTTATGTTCTATTAGGCTTCTAACAAGGGATGTGTACAATTGTTTAATGATTTGTAACGATTCAAAGTTTTTAATTGTTCTTAATACAAATCCTAATAGTGAAACATCAACTCAAGAGGGCTGAAAATTTTAGAAAATCACAAAAAGTTAAGTGTAAACCCTACAAAACATGTAATTACACATGTAGAGAAACGCTAATATTGCTTGCTTTGTCAAGAAGTAACAAAATAAAGATAGATCATTATTTTGTGCCTTGGTCAACGAGAAAAAATCACAATATTTATTCACATGGTGCACGGAAGGAAGGAATGCTTAAAAGCACCAGTTAAAATAATCCTTTGGTTAAGATTTTATTTTTTAATTTGGATTAGGTTTTGGACCAACATGAGAAAATGAAAGAACACTATCTTTGATTAAAAAATATGTTATATAAGTAGATGGGTACATAATTATACGTGACTAATAATATAGTTAATCAAATAACCAAACATCGCGTGACGCGAACTCACCTCGACCAACAAATTAACTCAGACCACTATATACCTTGCACACTTCTTCACAAGACCAACTTATATCTCAGTACCTACAGATATATTTAAAGTACAGCTTCACTGGATATCTTATCTGTGTGCGGGGAGGTTTGCCAGTATTGGTGTGTGCCGACTGGTCGTTAGAAACGGTGCAGCCCGGCGTTATTCCGTTAAACTAAAAGTTACGGCGTTATCTAAATGAGACATCTTTCGTTATATAACCTAACTTAATTAAGAACTCGCCAGATGAGATGGGGCGCCAAGGGGTGGGGGAGGGGGTGAGAGAGACGCCAGGGGTCACGAGGGTGGGGGCGATATAAGTTTCAGCCAAGTGCCGGATCGAGAAGGTGTTCGATTGCTAGGACTCGACAAATATTTTTTTCATTATTCTAAAGGAGAACTTGGAGAAATCAGTAAAGCTGCAATGGAGGTTAATTTATTTATATACTTTAATTATTATTCCTTGTGATATGCTTCATGTAAAATAATTTTGGCACAGCATTGGCACCATTTCCATACACTTGACCCAGCCGAAAATGAATATTTACCGGGGTTTTGTCCTTTTCACACAAAAACTAATTACAGAGCGTAATTCACTCTTGGCGGGCTGGGCGAGTGGAAGCTTCATCGCGAACGGCTACCACGCCGAGACTAATCGTCGCAGATCATCGAGACCGGATCTTGCGTAAAATTGTTTCTCGCGACCGCAACACCTTATTTTAAAGACAGCCCTCATACCTGCAGCCTCGTAAATAAGATTTTGATCCGTGTCGAAATTTGACGACAGAAAATTCAACACATCTTTTTAAGCCACACTCTTAGAATGAACGGCTTAGCTGACTTGGGTTGTTAAAAAAATAAGATCACAAACTAATTCAAGTGTATAGAATGTATCAAGACCATATTCTGTCCTTATTCTGTATTCCCATTCATTGTCTTCTGATAAGTTTTAAAGCAGAAAAAATCGTTATCTCTAACCTCCATTAGCACAATAAACTTTTTTAGGTTTAATTTTGTTGAACCTCATATGTCTTTGTACTTTAACTAAATACTTTTAAAATGTACTTTAAGGAAATAGAAAAAAACTTTTAATTTATTTACCGCATCCTGATTCCACCCTGCCTCGAGATGCTGGGGCCATCTTCTTAATCTCTTGCTTAATTACATTTTGCGGGACACTTTTTTACTATTTTAGTTCCACATCCACAAGTTAGCAGACTTTCCACAGACTATCCGTGGAAATTGTTGAAATTGCCCTCAGCTCTTGTCCACAAACATTAGTACCTCGGTATCTACAGTAAGTACTGGTACTACGTGCCGCAGGGTAATAAAAGCGCCCCGTTCCATGTTTGTCGAGCCCAGAGAAATTAAAGCATTTGTGATGAAAGTTTGTTTTTACCATTAATTACTTAATCTGTAGTAATAATACTTTGTTGACAAAGTGACCAATATCCTTAAGAATTTTTTTTTTAATCCTTAAGTTTTATCCTTAGGAGTTCATTTATCCACGTCTTCGTGTGTTAAATTTTGATCATCACGCATGATTTGTTGACGAAAATGATTTATCAATGTCTTACAGAAAGTTCTAACGACTGCCTCTGTGGTCGAGTTATAAGGTTCTCGACTGGCGATCCAGAGGTAGCGGTTTCATATCCAGACGTTTGCAAGTAAATTTTATTTGATTGATTTGTGTTTTCACAATTTAAACATTTAAAATAATTTAAGATATATTTGCGGCACGTTCCAGAGTGGAAGATACTCTTAGTATTACCTTGGTAGAAGACCACTATTCAGAATTAACATTATTCAAACGACTTTAGCCATGCTTGGTGACTAGATCTGGATGGCCAGGTAAATCCTCGCCTTCCTCTTCCCAATCTTCTTCCCTTCCCCACTTACCTTCAATCCCACAACATACCCCAAATGGGATGCCATAGTCTCACTGGCTCCAGGCAGTTGGGACTTTTGTACGAAATTCAGATTTAAAAAAAAAATTAAATGGACTTCCATGTCTGTGAGTGAATTGCATATATTCGTAGTAGAGAAAATTTTAGAAGAAATTTTTACCTGTAACGATAATTGGTTAACATATCTTATCGGTAGAGGAAAAATTGTGTAGTCACTAATTGTACAGTGATCACTTTTTGGATGTATTTAAAATATTTTCCTAAAATCCTAAAACTGGTTCGATTACAAATTGCAAAGATTTGATTGGGTTGAAATAAATGCATCTAATTTTGCAAGTGGCAATACACCTACAAGATTGACACGAGTGGTAAAATGCCCGTTGAAGGATATTATGAATATTGTAAACGGAAATTAAAGTTTTTAGGACAAGGCAAATACGCAGAACAGTTTACTGCACAAAGGGATGAAGTTATATAACACGCTACCAGAAACTTTAAAGACCACACCAATTGGAAAGTTCAAGATGTATTGTAGGAGCTACATAAAATTTTGTTTGCAATATGAAATATTATAATTAATTAGAAATTTTGTAAACTTAAATGTACAAATTACTAAAATAAAAATAAATAAATTTATCATTGCGTGATCCTTTTCTACTTATAATTTAGACGATATTTGTAGGCTTACCTTTTTTACTATTAATAACAACTGAAAACAGTTTTATTTGATGTTAAAAGGATTAGATTATATCTTAACTACAGGCGCCGCGGAAGAAATGTATTCGTGTTTGATTTAACACAAATTTAAATCATTAAAAAAGTCTAAGAAGATTTGCTTTCGCATAAAATGCGCTTTTCCCCGAAAGAAAGATTAATGATCAAAAAAATCTCTGCCCAATGATACGTGATGTCTTCATCACTCGCGCCTGCAATTGTTATCTTGTTTATCCTGGGCAGTTTTATTAATCCATAAATTAAAACTGTTTTAAACGTCTAAAATGTTTAAAACAAACCGGATACGACCATTTTTAAATAAACCAATCTAGACGTCATAAACACAATGTATACCGCACCAAACAACAGCTGAAATGGTTGAGTCCACTGTTTACTAATACATCGCCCAATAAAAACACATAAAAAAAGAAATCCGACGTCTTAATTCTAACCAATGTTTTCTCGTTCTATCCACAGCGGCTCCCATGTAAATAAATATATATCCTAACTAAACTAATTTCGTCGTTCGTCTGCCGTTTTGTTATGCTTTCTGAGGTCTGTGTCGTCAGGTGTATTTTCTGTTGAACATAGCTCCGGATGCCACATCCAGCACTGGAATTTAATTCACGCGTCTCGTTCTTTTTAATGGTGATTAGTGAGACGGATGTGGAGAACAGAGGCTGAAACGGAAATTAATTCTAGTAAGGGTTAATGAGGGTCGTTAAATATCATTACTTACTCAGTAAGATGACATTTTATTAATTACTCAAATTCATTCTGTGAGATTGTGTGCATTACAATTTTTAATGAATAACAGTGCTATGTTATCCTTAAATAATGCGACTGAATCGATTAGTGCCCTTCACAAAGCCATAACTGATCCCGCACTCAAAATTACTAGAGATCAGATGACGAAAATACTATCTCTTCTATCCGCCGTCTCTGGAAACATGATTGATGTAGGAGTGAAAGTGGGGATTCTTGTTGGAAAAATAGAATCTTACGAACGGATAATTGATAAACCTCAACCTCCAGCTAATAATACCTCTTCGATTAATGATTTGCTCGTGGAGGCCGAGGACAGAAACAACAGATTGAAGAACATTATTCTATTCAACGTTCCTGAAAGCTTATCAGAATCTAAAACAACCGCTATAACAATGGATAACGATAAAGTCATCTCGGCGATAGGCGATGTTAGTGGTGAGATTATTCCAAATATGGTAAAGATGTATAGACTGGGAGTACTAAAATCCAACAAAATTAAACCAATTAAGGTCGAATTCAAGGATTCTATCTCGGCACGTGAGGTCTTGACAAATAATGTTAAGCTGAAAAATGGTATCAAAGCCAGAAGTGACCAAACAGTGTTGCAGAGGACTCAACTTCTAGACTTACGCCAACAACTTGACACAATGAAAAATAATGGTGAAACCAATATAACTATCAAATATGTAAACTCCATACCTAAAATCATTGATTGTACGCCAAAAAACTAAAACAACAAAAAATAAAATGCTACTACCAAAATGTGAGAGGGGTCCGCACTAAACTTCCCATATTATTGACTTCAGCGGCAACTATCAGCAGTGATATTTTCATTTTAACCGAAACATGGCTCGATTCAGGAATTAATTCTGCCGAATTAGGCTTCCCTAATTTCAACATTTATCGTATGGACAGGAATTCTAAAACAAGTGCCAAATCAAGAGGGGGTGGTGTGGCCATTGCTATCTCAAAAAATCTCAGCTCCTCAAAAATATCCATGAAGTACCTATCCATCGAGCATCTTTTTGTTAAAGTAAACATTTCTAGTGGTAAATTAATTGTGGGTTGTGCTTACTTACCTCCAAATTCTGACGTCCAATGTTACATTGATCATTGCGATGAGGTTGAATCAATTTGTGCTAAAAACCCTAACACTAAATTACTTCTAGTTGGTGATTACAACCTGCCACATTATGATTGGAGTAATATGAATTCTGATAATTATTGTCCTAATGTTAATATTCGTGTAATAAGAGATATGGCTTTGTTCTTAGGACTAACTCAGTGTAATAGTGTTCATAATATTGGTGGTCGTACATTGGATTTGGCATTTTCTAATGTGTCAGATATCTGTGTTGCGATAAGTACCGAAATACTATTACCTGTCGATGTTTACCATCCACCACTTGAATTATGCTTGTCTAACCTAAAACCTATTCCTATTGTTAAAAGGGTAGTAAAAACACGAAATTTCAAAAAAGCAGATTATGAAAAAATCTCCAATCATCTCAAACAGATTGACTGGTCATTCTTGGATAGTGAAGCCGACATTAATGTACAACTTAATATTTTTTATTCTATAATTTATTCTGCAATTGATAAATTTGTTCCTTTGACGACGTACAAGGAAACTCAGTACCCAAAATGGTTTTCAAAAGATCTGATAGACTTAGTTTACCTCTAAAAATTATCTCATAAGAGATTCAAACAAAGTCGCCGGGCTATCGACTATATTGCATTTAAAAAAATGAGGGAAGACTGCAAAAAGCTTTCTGCTGAATGTTACAAAAAATACATAAGTGATGTCGAAGGCTCTATCATGAACGACTCAAATTTATTTTGGAAATATGTCAAATCTCAAAAAGATCACGGTACTTATATACCTACTTGTATGTCATTCGATTCTAAAGTATCTCAAAATCTCCAGGAAACTGTCAATCTGTTTGCGGATTTTTTTAGCGGTGTATATGTTAATGCAAATGTAGATAGCAATATCACATGCTCTGATTTGGTTGAGACTCTTGATATATCTGACTGTACTGTAACTATTGGTGATATTATATCCAAGTTAAAGAGTCTTGATTCCCGTAAATCTGCAGGACCTGACAAAGTTCCACCCATGTTCTTAGTTAATTGTATGCATACATTGTCATATCCTATACATAAGTTATTTACAAAGTCACTCTCATCAGGTGTGTTCCCGGATCTTTGGAAGTTTAGTCTTTTGACGCCCATTTTCAAAAAAGGTAATAAGAGGGACGTAAAAAACTACAGGCCAATATGCACCATGTCTACATTACCCAAACTTTTTGAAAGTCTAGTACTAGACAAGTTGATATCCCGAATTAATCCCACCATCTCACCGCTTCAACATGGATTTATTAAAGGAAGATCAACCCTTTCCAATTTAATATTGTATACGAATGATATTGTTAATGCCTTGATTGCATCACATCAAACTGATTCCATATATACTGACTTCAGTAAGGCATTTGATAAAGTAAACCACAAAATCTTATTAAGAAAACTGAAATTGTTGGGATTTAGAGGGAATATTTTGGAATGGTTTAAGAGTTATCTATTGGGAAGGTACTTAGCGGTTAAGGTTGATTCGTTTACTTCTTATACATTTGCAGCCTCGAGTGGAGTACCACAGGGATCTCACTTAGGCCCGATATTATTTTGCTTATTCATTAATGATATAGTTAATATTTTTAGTAATGTTAAAGTTCTGTTATTTGCTGATGATCTGAAGATATATAGAACAATCAAAAACGATGATGATCGCGCCATTCTGCAGTTGAACCTGAACAAACTATTTACGTGGTGTTCTGTCAATGATTTACAACTAAACATTGGTAAATGTCAGATTATTAGTTTTTACAAAGGTAAAAATCCTCTTAAGTTTTCCTATGATATGAATGGTGTTAATCTTCTTCGTGTATCACAGATTCGTGATCTTGGTATCATATTCCATGAGAGTCTACAGTTCAATGTTCACATCGATGAAATAACAAGTGATGCAATGAGAATTCTTGGTTTTATTTTGAGAATGGGTGCAAATTTTAAAAATGTATCAACATTAAAAAATCTGTATTGCTCGTTAGTACGAAGCAAATTAGAGTACAATTCCACCATTTGGTCACCATTTTATAAAATCCATTCTCAATTATTGGAAAAGGTACAAAACAAATTCCTTCGGTATATTAATTTTAAAATGAAAATTCCAATTGAACTTATAAATTATAATAACTTACGCGCAGAAACCAGACTCCTTAAATTATCAGATAGAAGAGTGTTAATTGATTTGTTATTTTTATTCAAAATTATCAAATCTTTAGTTGACTGCCCTAATTTATTAGAATTAATCTGTATTAATGTTCCTGCTAGACTAACTCGCAATAAAGATATTTTCAATTTTAACAATACCCTCAATACTAACTATTCTATTAATTCACCAATCCCTAGAATGCATAGCCTTGCAAATAAACATTGTGAATCTATAGATATATTTGGTGTTGACAGTTTTGCAATTTTCAAGAGACAACTCATCTCTATTTTATCTGTTAATAATTAACTTTTTTATTTTTGTTCTTTTCATAAAACCTCCTCTCATTTAAAATCTTACCAGTAATTTATAACCTTATTTTATTTTATTTTGCTGTTCTATTTAGTTCTGTTTTATCATCATACATTATTATACACATATAATTGTTTGTTTATACCTACTAACTAGCTTTTACACTTTGCACTTTATTGTATTTCTGGTCTTATTACTGATTTTCTCTTATTACTCATAGTATTTCATTTCTTTTATGATGTTTAATTTTTTTATGTTTTTAATTTCTGTTGTAAAAGCCCACTAGGGCGTAAATAAATAAATAAATAAATTGGTGACATTGATTAATGGGTCGCAGAAAGATTCGATATTTGGATTTTTGATTTTACGAAAAATTGTCTTCCTACCACGTTCAAGGACCATCAAAAAGAAATTATTGTTGAATGTAACATTTGCTATGATTAAGAACTTAGCGAGTCTAACAGTCCACATTGACCTGGTGATACCAATAATTCAAAACATTACAGCGAAGCAGAAATCTGATAGAAGTAGGACTATAGCAGACTGAAAGTAACATAGATTAGATTCTTGAGAATGATGCGAGTTACAATACAACCGTGCACGTTGGGAGTTCAATATAACCTTGCATGTTTATTTATTTTACTCTTATTTACGCCCATTGGTCTTTTACATTCGGTACATAATGTTTACATTTTTTACGACAAGGGTTAGTAGTAAACAATAGGTTACAAAAAAATAATTTCTTACATTGCAGTGCAATTGGATAATTTTGAAAAAAATACAATGATAACAATAAACTGAAATTATCAGCAATAATAAGTACGTTGACATATAAGTATGTTTAAACATAGAAATCGTTACATTAAAAATGTCGATATCATTTGTATATTTGTTTGTTATACAATCTTAGCGAGAAATTAGCGAGTTTTCTACTATAATTTTTTTGTGAATGTTGATATTAAAATAAGTCCTTAAGCCTAGTGAGTCGAGCAGGTACTCTTAAATTGACTACACTCAAGAGTTCGCAACAGTCGAACTCCGAATTTAATCCGATCCTTTCTCAAGTGTATTTATTTTAAGGTTGATAAAAATGAGTACTTAATTTGTTCTACGGAGACATTTAATTTAAAATTAATAAATCGTAGAAAAAATCGCTGAATTCTTTCGACATTCTTTCTTGAAAATTTTGTGATAAGATGACCAAAAAATGTTGAACATAAGAATAAGAAGTGGAAGGCGCCCTAGGAAGACACGTCACGATCAGGCGAACTAAATTCTCACATGGGGTCATATGGACCGTGTAAAGAAGTAGAATACGATGTACGAATGTTAATAAAGCGAGGAGTGCTGTGCTAAGACAGAATTACATCTGGTTAATTAGTTAGTTAGTTGGAAACAAAAACCTTTTTTCACTGCCTGCTTCAAAGGAAAAACTACTCAGCTCGTTAATTGAGTAGTGTTTCCACTAAAACTCCATTGTTTTGTAATGCATTGCATTAAGGCATCGGTCGGAGCTGCTTCCACCCTTGCCTTAATTAATATTTCTCTCTCTCCCCCCCCCCCCCCTCTACCCCCTACCGCTATTCCCGCCCACCCTCCTGCACACGTCCCTTGAGCGGACAACGAACTTATTTTTCTTCTTTATTACCGAACTAATGCGACTTTCGATCCGGTGTTACTTAGGCGGGGATGCTTCGTCTGTGGTTTCGAGCTTTCATGTTTAATTAGAGAGTACTGCTTTGTAATTTTCAAAATTTCATTGGGAAAGGAAAAATAATAATTTAATAACACGATAGAACGCATGAAAAAGGCGATTATAAGAACACTAAGAATGATGGCTTAAATTTGTATACATTTCGACGAGTTTATAAGTAACTTTAAAATACTTTGGTTCTCATAAAATTGAACAAAATTTACGTTACATTAGACAGTTCCATTTGTATCTTGTTGTTCATAAATACTATTTTATAATATTATTTTATTCGGTGATTAATGAGAACTTTGCATCTCATTAAATAAAATTGTTTTTAGATAGGCTTTTACATTTCTTCCTCGATCTTTGCAAATTTACATTGTGGCATCATTTATAATTAAATAAAAACAAATCACTTTGTAAAATACCACTTATTTAATCAAAATTAATTGATAATTTTGATTAAATAAGTGGTATTTTACAGAGTGATTTGTTTTCATTTAGTTTTTATTCTATTTCTATTATTTTAATTCTAACTTTATTTATAATTGTAATTTTAATTAAGTTATGTTTTTAAGTCTTGGAATAAAATGAACTTATTTGGGAGATACAGGCAGGAGAATGGTCCCATTTTAAGGTGCATAATAAACAATTGCTGTAATTATATGGATTAAAGAAACTCTTTGTAAAAGTTTAAAAATTACATATATTTTTTGGTTTGGTTTGTTTTGCTATACATAAAAAAGTCTAGTTATGTGGGTTATTTTTAAGACTTTTTATCAATACATATTTGTCGAAATCACAAAAAAAAACAACATGAAATTTTCTTCGCTGGAAGCGTAGTTTTCTGATAAGTTTACATGTAGGTTATAAAAAAATATTTTTTTTCAGAGTTTTAGCCAAAGCTTAACATAGAAAATCACAAAAACAAAACATGCTGCACCTCTGCAAGCATATTTTCAGATATTAATCATACATCTGAAGTTGGAACAGACCCATCGAAGCTTCCACAGCAATATCCTCATTGGTTTCTCCAAGCCGTATGGCTAATATGAGATATAAAGATTCGCCACCGCCTCCCTCGGAGATATAATTTCGCTGGGAGAGGAGAGCAGTAAGGCTAAGGGGAGGGCAGAGAGAAGCGTCTTGGATAAGTTTTCCAATATGAAGTTGGTTAATTAATGTCCCCGCCGGGCGCCGGGTGTTGCTCCCGTGGAGATATAATTATGGCGGGGTGGAATAGGTCTTACACAAGCCATTGTTTTCATATTTAATATATTATGAACATTAATAACTACGCAGGAGATAACACTATAAGTTATGTGTAAGTTAACAGTCAGATTCTTTCTTATTTTGGGAAAGATGTGCTTAGAAGCGCCCAAGGTACATTATGTACTTTGATAGGCTGAAAAGTAATGCACACATGCTTGTACAGGCGAACAAAATGACATTCAGAAGCGCGCCGGGTGGAATATGGAAGTGTCATTCCTCATCAATAAAACAAACATATTATGTTGCGTATAACCTTACAATAATTTTTAAATCTTCTGCTGCTACTATAGTAAGCGGAAAATGTTGTTTGTGTCGTGACGCCTGTGTGGGATCCAGACGCGATGTCAACCCAGCTACTGACCAGTTTTATTGAGAATTATCGATTATTTTTTTCGTTAGATTATTATTATTGTATCCTAAAAAAACGTTTTTATCAAAATATTAAAAAACCTTTTTTTATTCTCAGAGTCTTACTCACGATTTAAATAAATAAGTGACCTTTTTTTTAAGTCAGTACTAGGAGAGTTTTCGTTTTTTTTTTAAATTCTAGAAGAAAACTTTACATATATACATAAGTCGCTTACTCGTAGAGCGATCGTTTTGTGCCAGAATGGGGATGATTTAATAATATGATACCTCAAATTTGTCGGAACCAGACCAATATAATTTCTCGTTGATACTGCAACGTACATAACTATGCGCCGCAGGCTAAAACATCAACGTCTCGTATCTAAATATTATCTGAAGCATTTTATTGAAACTGTTAGAAAAGGGGGAAAACCATCTTACAACCTTTTTCCAAACCAAGTTAGTTGATTCGTTAGTTTTTTTAATCTTATAGATACCAAACTATTTTAAACCAACGAAACATTATTGTATCAGCCAATGATATCGACGCTTCAGGCCCATAAACAAGCGGCCTAGAATTCAAATTTCGTCGAAAGATGATCTTGCAATCGTACCTTTACAACTCTACAGGGCGGTTCCGATGAGAGAGATTAATTATTCTCTGAAGCAGCATTTTTAACCTATGACTCTATATCGATTTTATTTCAATCAAAAGTTGCTTTAATACATACCTACATTCAAGTTAGGAATAAAATAGTTCATATTCGAGATGATGATATTATGTACTTTTGTAATTATTTTTTTGATCATAAGTATTATTAATTTTTCAAGAATTTTCTAAGCAAAATAAGAGTATTAAAAAATAGGAAATATATTAGTATGTGAGACTTTACTGAAATAGACAAACTGAATTAAAAACACATGCGCGAACTAAAATAAATTTTTTGAAAATTATTTTTCTAAGCAAATTATTGATCTAGTTTACTACATGATTATATATATGATTTGAAAAGTGTGTTGTATGATGCAACATTTTATTTTAAAATTTATGAAATCGGCCAGCGATAAAGGGTACCTATAACCTTTTTTATAATAAAAAGAAAAATCCAAATTTTGAAAACAAAAAAAACTAGATATAATAACAATCTTTCGAAATCAATTGATATTTTTGTGTGGAAATGGGTCGAAACGTCTAGAATTTGATATAAAAATGACATATTTCCGGTTGTGTCTGGTTACTCTCTCTTAATACTTTACAAAAAAAAACATTTAAACTATCTAAGTATGGTCATGTACTTTTAGATTGAGTACCTACATTGTGTCTAAGACATCAACATTAGTACTAGAATTAAGTAAAGATTTGGTAGCTTAGTTCTTTGAATCAGAATCTCATTAGCTTTATACGAAATCCAATTCAGCCCGGAAGCGTTATTACATTTAAAGACTTCACAAAGAAAAATTGATTGCAAATATAAGTCACCACGCAATTAATTGCCTCTCTCATTCACAAGTGTAATAAATATCTCCGATTGTTCGACGCTCGGAATAGAAATCCGAGATGGCGGTATCGGGAGTGCAGAAGTAACAGTAGTGTCTTTGTCGTGAACTAATCTAGCGATGATCCCGGCTAATAGCCTGTAATACCCGGCCATTGTCCGCCCCGACCACCATCTAACCAGCCATCCCCTGCCCGCATGTAACCCTGGTGGGAAGGACTCTAAAAAATATAGTACCTTATGTAATTATGTGAAACCGGAGGACCTGTGGTTAGTGATTAAATGCTTTATTTATTAAAAATATGTACTGTCTTCAATAACTTTAAATACGTATGAAGCCACTGGATGACCTAGTTTTTCTCAGGAGTGTAATGACATAGGGTAATCTTTGGAGATGCTGTATGAAGAAGAGGAAGTTCTGGGATAGAAAAAATTATGAGGGGTGTGTAAGGATCTGGGGGTCAGTGTGTCCAGGAGTGACGAACGTGTGAATCCATCCCTCCCTTTGCGGTGCGAGGCGGTGCCGGTGGGTTCAGATAGTATTTTTTCGGGTCAAACATTCCCCAATATTGGTAATGACATAGTTCCATTGCTTTATACAAATGGGATTTGTTCATTTGACAGAATTAGGTACAGACGAACTCTACCCCTTTATTTTTGTCTGATTCAATGATATTTGTTTAAAAAATGTATTAATTTAGTACAAGATAATATATTTCAATATATAATATTTATAAAATGTTTTGACGGCCCAGCTAGAAGGATTCCCGTTTTAGGACAGTCAAATTAAGATGAATATAAGCATATGGAACATTTTTTGTACAAACAAAAAGAAAATGAAGCAAATTAAAATAAGAAAAAGAATAAACAAAAAAATAAAAAAGTTGAAGACATTAACTGTTCAGCGCAATTATAAAAATAGTTATTCAAATGATATTTGTTAAAAAAAAAAAAAAAAAAAATAGGTACGTTTTGAAAACAATTCGCACTTCTATTGCCTGGGCTAATAAACACTGTCCACTGCCATTATCTACTCGGGGGAGGTGGGCATTCAATACATTCAATAAGAAGCTAATGCAATGTTAGGGCAAGATTTCCTTGTGGAATGTGGTAGTTATCGCCCACTTTTTGTAACCTTTTTTTTCAAATCTCTCCTTGGGTATCGAATCATTGAAATGTGTCTCGTTTTTGAGACTTGAAAATGATCTAATGACAGAGCAAGCTAAACTTTGGGAGGCTGGTATAGGTACCGCCGCCACGGGAACCATTTATTGGATAACTAACACACCTGCCAGAGGCTACCCCATTAGTTCGGTATGTTTGGTGACTTAGCAGGAGTACCCGGGTTCATGGAGTGTGGTTTGTTTAGGTCTTGGCGGCCAATGCGTTTGCCCATCCACTGCGTGGCGGGCCTGATCGGGAGAGTTTGGTTGAGGGAGACCTAACCTAGAACTCTCCAGCCGGTCTCTCTCGACCCATTGCGATGCACCGCAGTGGGTGGAATGGATTCATATCTCCGTCACTCCTAGACACATTGACTTCTAGATTCATTGACCCAGATTCCTACCCACCCATTCCTTTTTGCTTCCCAGAAACTTCCTTCCTTTATCTCAAAAGACCCTCCACACTTTAAACCCAAATAAGACATAGGCCCTGACGGTTCATTTTTCGGGGTCTCTTAAAAAAGCTGAAATGCTTGCGTTCACCTAAAAAATATCCACAAAAAACGGTGCAAATTTCAGAATGCCAGAGCTCACCGTTCGAGAGTTTTTTCTTCTTCAAATGATTAAACAACAGTTTTTCTGCTTCGTAATTTCATAATATAAATATAATATTATTACTTCTTCAAATAACAAGGACAAAGACCAAAAAATGAAAAAATCCGGAGTTTACCAATTGAATTGTAATGATTGCAATCATTTTTACGTAGGTAAAACTCGCAGAAATTTTGAAACGAGGATTAAGGAACACTTGAGATGTCTAAATAGCAATAATTATTCGGAATTTGCTAACCATCTAATTGAATTTAACCATTCATTTGATATAAATACTGGTTTTAAAATTTTACACACTAACGTTAGTGGTTTTCAATTAGATCTTTTAGAAATATTAGAAATTAGGAAAAATGTCAATAGAAATTTAAATATTATTAATAACCAAATTAATTTTGTGAATAACCCTATTTTAAACATATTTCCATTGTAATTTTGTCTATAATCTTCTAAGCAACCCCCTCCCCCCCTGTCTATCTTCTAAGCTCCTCCTCTTTCCGCCCCTCTCCCCCCCCCCCCCTCCAACTTATTCCATTTCCACCCACGCCTGTCTTTCTATGCTTGATAATTTAGTTTTTAGTACATATAATGTCCTGATGAAGAGAACATCGTTCTCGAAACATGTCGACTTTTTAAATAAAGATTATTGTGGTAAAAACAAAGTGTTTTAATAATTTAATTAATAATATTATTACATTGCATATACAAGATATTAATGGTGCTAAACCGTAGAGCTACATACCTATCAATGTATTTCATACTAGGTAAATTAGAATCTTTATGGTAGTTACACCGAAGTTCAATGTTTCAGTAATCGTGAAAAGAGATTTATGCTTCATAGTTAAAATTATGCAATTAAAAGTTTAATAAAAATACAAATATTTTTAATCATATAAAACCATAACTGTGTTTATAACCAAGATTTATTTATTTCTTTTTAAATACCGACTGGTTTCGCTTAGCACAAGCATTATTAAGATATAAAATTAAACTTTTTATTTTTCACTTATTTCAAAAACATCATAAGTTAGTGACATTTTAACGTTTTTAGAAAGCTTTATTTCAACCCTCTCTAATTTAATTTATAAACCTTTATCACTTCCATCCACTAGTACTTACCCAATCCCTCAGACGTTTGTTCCATTGCTCTTGTGATTCAAGCTCCCGGCGAACAAGCGTATCGGTCGTTTTATCGCCAGTGACACAAAACAGCCTCTGAAAGGAACAATTAGAGATCTCCTTGCTTCACACATCTCCTTTCTTTACCCGATGCTTCATTTCTTGTGAAAGCTCTCAAGGGGCTCTTATCAGGTGACAGTAGTGGGTATGGGGTATTCTCTGATGGCTTTCACTGGTGATTCTTTTAAATGGCACGATCAAATTGATTGTCCACTAATTTTCTTTATAGTTTCAGCTCTATATAATTTAAGCGATATTTACAATGTTTCATTTATTTTAATGTTGTGTAATTGTGTCATGAATTTGGTATCGGGAGACTTTAAAGTCGTATTAAAATGTATTCTTTAAAAGATTTATAGGGCTGCAGGGAGTCCTTTTCTAGCCCGTGGTATTGGTTAAGTTTTTACTTGTTTTAGTAAATTTAATCTTTTGATAACTTCCGCTGGGCATCTTGGTTATCTTTTTTCTCGATCTTTTATCTGTTTTTTTAAATTCCTCGAAAATTTCTTTCGATCATATTAACCAGTCCGGTTTTAATTATTCGGTTTTTGGAACTAATATAGGTAGATCTCACAAAAATCGTCGTGTCTCCCTTACTATCGTGGTTAGAAATAAGATCTAAACGGTGTTAGAAAGAGAAAATACATTTTTTTATGATAAAATCTAAAAAGTAACCGCTAAATAATGAAAATTTACACTTTATGGATTCAAAGTTTCAACAGCAGTTTAAAAAAATATATGAAACTTTGGGAATTTTTAATTCGTCATTGTTTCACGAAATGGCAAAAAAGTAAATTGAAAGTAACGTTAACAATACATTTGCCTAATAAAATATGTACGTGTTTTTATTTTTTTTTATCAGTAATTTTAATTATAAAAAAGGTAAGGTGAGCCATTTTTAAAACTTTTTTTTATGTTTTCATGCTGTTTTCGGATACATTCAGAAATATTCCATTTATTTGGATTTTATTTAAGACTTTATTATAGCCATATTAATTTTATTCCAATGCAACAAAATGTATTTACATAAAGGAGGGTGTATGTACTCTGTGGTGGGGAGACGCGTGGCGGACACCGGGCGGGCGGAGTGGTTTTGATTTATATACAAATAAACAGTTTGCTTCCGAGACTGATCAAATTTTACTGACTTAAAGATAATAAAAAGGTCAAAAAATAATAGGAAGGTCACTATTTGCACCAGATTTCGAAAAACTAGTGGGTGCTAGAACTGAATCTGTACTAGAGAGATGTTTCAGTTGGAATAAACAGAAAATCTCATCAATTTCAAGTCTGCATTTGGTTAATCAAAGTAAATGTGTAAATAATGTTTTGTGGCTTTTTGGTGATTATAAGAATACTTAAAAAATTTGGTGATTCTAAAAATGCTTCCATTTCGGAGATTTCGGACACGAAGTAGTACGAAACAGAAAACCAATCCTTACCTTATTGTGCATTTGTATTGTCATAAAGTTCAAATGAAATAAGATGTTATGCTTTTCGCTTTGGTGGCTAGAGTACGATTGAATATTCTATTTTCTTTTAAGAATCAGACATATAACAAAATCAAGTAATTTTAAAATTTCAGAGAGCATCTTTTTGTGGTTACGTCTTTAATAGATTCATTAATAAATTAAATTCCAAGCTACGATTAAATTTTAAATCCTTTTTGTGTCTCAAAATACTTTTTCAGAAAGTGTAACTGATTCTGTTATTGATCGACAAGTTTCATAGATCTTATAAAACGGTGGTACCTTTAGTAACCAAGTAACAAGCAACATTAATATAAAAAAGTAAGCAACAAAAAAATACCTAAAAATAAAATGTAATCAAGACACACCGACAACATCACCATCCGAGCAAATATATAATTCATTTTTATCTCCCAATTAGCGTTGGCTGGATGTGTCCGAAACCAACACAACATAAACACGTATTTACAGTAACGGGCAAAACAGACGTTTAATTGGAAAACGTTTTTAATCAGAGGGTTCTACGTGTCGCCTTTCTTCAGCCACTTTCTTGGGCAAACAAGTCATTGGTGTTTGGTTCGTTCTTGGAATGTTTGCCGAAGACACAATATAAACACTCGCTGATTGGCGCAATTACTCGCACGTCCGGGATATTACGAACCAATCAGAGAGCCTGAATTATGTGACTTTTTTCTGATTTACTGAATAAATTTTTATTTCCCGCAGATGAAACATCATTATTATGAAGATATGAAGTTACGTACACGTTTTTCTGCGTATTCAGTGTAGCTATCTTTAGTGATATGATAACTAATAATTTGGTAGTACGCGATGTTAAATCTGCATCTCAGCATCATCTATCTCATTTAATTCAAAGTTAAAACTGCCTCTCAGTATTATGTATCTCATCGTATTCATTGTTAAATCTGCATCTCAGCATCATCTAATTCAATGTTAAATCTATGTCTCAGCATCATCTAGCTTAAGTCTGTAGTTTTTTTCAGAAAATTATACATAATATTGGTGTTAATGGGGAACTTCTAATGAAGTAGTTAAAAGAAATTCAAAACCAAGTGACATCATTTATATATTACCCAATTTACTGGGAATTTTTTTATCAAAGTTGAATGAGGACAATTCGAAGACCTTGAGGAATACTTTTTAGAATTTTTTTTTGGTATCAGAAATTTTCATTTACAGATTTGTTTAAGTGCTTCGAAACTAATTATACCGCATATCTAAGATGCAAGTAATACTATTTATTACATTTTCCATATTTCACGTTTGTTCTAAAAATATTTTGAACTTGCTCATTACGACACAATTTTCTCATCAAGCAAAAGAGTTAATCTAGAGATTTTGTATCGCAAGATCGATAGTGCTGCTAGTATCGTTGTTTTTACTAAGAACATTTATATTCCTTGACCATTTGATCAAAAAATTCATCTACGGGTCACGAAAAAAACTCATGTTATACCAACAAGTTTAATGTTAAGACACTTTATCAAAGACGTTGGAAATTCGTCACCTTCTATACGAAATATTCTTTTTTTTCTCTGGACTTTTTTACTACGACTCAACAATTTGCTTAGAGGTGACGACATAACAAGGATCACATGGCATTTGCCTGTAGTCCAAGGACCCCCCTTTCTTAATCCACCCCACTCCCACCCCCCCAACTCACCATTGTGGCCAACTTTGCTAATAGCCATGGCAACATCAGTTGGCCACCAATTAACTGCCCACCCGCCCTCTTATCTCCTACTCATACCACCCCAATCCCCCCCAACCTCCCTTCAATCTCATTCCAGCATCCCTGTCTGTCTCATCTCCCGGGTCCGAGATATGACCCTAAATGCATTATTTCAATGCTTCATGTTTCTCAGATAATTAACCCCTTCTGTGAAACAAAGTTTCTTTTATCAGGTCAATGTTTTACAAGGTCAAACTACGAAAATATTAATATATACTATATTGAAGTCTGGTCTAAATATTAAATTTATATAAAAAAAATTTCAGTGGTTGAGGCTACGACATTTATTGTAGCATGATGGTTAAAGTACTTCACTTGGAATTTGATAAGAGTCCCTTCATAAAAGTAACAAATGTCGCATTTTATGGATAGTATGGCGTTTTGTATGATTTTTGATAGTCTTGGAAATGGTAAATACTCGTACAGTAATCTCCCTAGTGAAAGATCACCATTCACAACCGAAAAGTAGCTTGAAATGGTTTTAGCGGTGTTTGGTAACCAAGCAATAGCCAGGTGCTTCCCCACTTTCTCTTTCCCATCTCCATCCCCTCCCCATTTCCTTCAGCCTCACAACAGACCCCAATTGGGGATGACATAGTCTCACTGGCTACAGGCAGGAGTAGTTGGGACTCTTATGCGGTATTCACTATAATTTTTTTTTTTACTTTCAAAAGCGTATATTTTCTATCTTCATCCTTTCCCACTCCCTTTAGCCTCAGAACATAACATAATTAAGGAGGTCGTTGTCCCACTATCACAATCGGGAGAAATTGAGACTCATGTGTGATATTCGCATTAAAAAGTTTAGTTAAATTTTTCAAAGCTTTATAGCTGATGATTTGTGATCCGATCTTTGAATATTTATGGTGACCTACAAATATAAACAGAACCTCCCATTGCAAATTGATTATAGTTAGAAATCGACCGAGAAACCTGTTAAATAACCAAATTGTTATGTATTCCAGTTATTAACCGTTTTCACCCGAGATTCAACACCCTAACTCCGAAAGCATTTTTTGTTGAAGAGAGATTGAATACTTTTAGAAAATAACATTTTTAATTGAAAAAATATATTGCGCTTGCTAAAAAAGTTGAAGAATATCATAAATACCAAATTTTACATCACAAAAAAACTTGTTTTTGATGTTAAATATAATCGTGTAACATAATTTTATATGCTCTGTATGCGTACTGTATGACTCTAATGCATTCAGAATTAATAGACCTCGAACAATAAAATCAGCACACACACGCAATTAATTACGTTCAATTGTCGGCAGCCATTTAAAAGGCGAACAAACGAAAATTTCAAATGGCGGTAAAATCTCTCGCTTTTAAATTTTACTGCGTTTAATTTATTCCTCCCACTCGGCAATTATTATTTCATCCATTTCCCGAGACGAAAGAACTTAGAAGGATGTGTCACGAGACACTTAATCAATGTCTTAACTCAATCTGGTGAATTTGGAAAATAAACCTCCACTAGTGAAATGCGAAAAGGTAGGAGAATGCACCAAAATATGAAGTTATAATACGAATACGAAGTTATATAGCAGAAATAATGCAAAAGTGATGTATGCTTTTTGCGACTCATTCCAGAGTTGTAGATACTCCTAAGAGGGCACACGGTCGTCGAGAAATTTGAATAAAAGGTATTTTGTTGAATAAACTAAAACTGTTGCACTGTGTCTGTGACCCACCTCCCCAAATACTGAGCGAAAGGGACTGCTGCATGTCACACTGATGATACCTAAATAAAATCGGTCAAAATCTCGGTTTAGTATTCCCATTTTTCTTCTCAAAAACTGGACCGATTTTTAAGATTTTTTATACCAACTGTAATAAAAGAAAATATTCTGTGTCCTTTTTTCTTTTTTTTTTAAATGCATTGTCTAGTTTGAATACTGAACGTCTGTTGACGGCGTTCAACCCAGGCAATTTGAACGATTTTAAAGGGTTCCAACTTCTATAAGAAATAACTTATCAAAAAAAGTAAAACATACCTACCGACAAGCTAGTGGTCGATATCTATATTATATTAAAAATATATATTTACCCAAATTGTGGAATACGTTTAAATGGACTCCTAAGTATCGTCCTGGTGAAAGACCATAACTCGGAAATGAAACGTCGCTTGAAATGGCTTTAATCCTGTTTGGGAATCAGATCTGATAGCCAGGTATTTCCCCAAACTTGTTCTATCTTATCTTCTTCTACTCCACACCAGTCTGGCTTGGGCTTGAATGGCTGGAATTGTGTGGATTTATGTGTTGAAGATTCGAAAAAAAATTATGCTTGAAAAATGTGTTGGTTAAATGAAAAACGTTTTTACTTTCTACATATTTTTTGACACAGGTAGGTCCTGTTCATCACGATACTTCATTCTTTGTGTATTTTTATCACCCCATTTTCAATGTAATTACATATTTTCCGCAATGGATTTTGGCGGGCTTTTTCCGATCCGGCCACCAATCACAGGCCATTCAGTAATGACATGCGCAATCAGTCCGCGCTGCAAAGGTCGTTAGTCGGATGCACTTTTTTACGGAACTCGGAACTTCCGCTAAATTGATACGATCACCAATCGATCGGAAGTATGGTTTTCGTTCTCGCTTTTGGATGGATAGAAAGTTTTGTTTAAGCTTTTGAGCAAAAATCGATTAACAAAATTTTAAAACTCTTTAAAAATACATGTTATTTTTAATACAATCTCTTTTCATAATCCTAGTTGAAAAATTAATTATATTAAACTCCTTAAATATAAAAAACATGTGTGGTTCTGTTATTTGACATTTTATAAGAAAAAAACACAAAGTTCCTTTAAAAATGCTACTTACGACATTTGTTGACAGATTTTTGCTCCACTTTAAATAAAACATGCTTTATTTAATATTTTGGCTTACGCCCTTTAAAATTTTTATTTTTTATTATTATTAGTGCGCTCCCTATTCAACACTCGTAACATTGTAGATATCACCCTTTCAAACCATTAAGGTTTTTTAATGCCTACGAAGAAATAATCCTCAGAATTAGAAACAATAAGCTGCATCACTTAATATTATTGCAATATTTTGGGAGAAAGTTTAATAGACGCCACAACAGAATTTTGTTTGCACTTTGAGTTGGTGCACTAAAAATACAACAATGCACCAATAATTATGGTCTTTGTGCAAAAAAAAGCGTCGGATTTTGGGTTTTTTCGTTGATTTGAACAAAAATATTTTTTGAATTCTTGATTTTTGTGTTTTTGCAAAAGAACTGGCCGTATTTTGTGCCTTTTTGAAAACTAACGATGAGAGATAACCAACGAACCAAATATTTTGAAAACTCTCTCATTTTTTAAAAAGCTCTTTGGGGAACGATTTTAACTATGATTGGGCTCTTTCAAATAGCTTGTGAATAAAAAAATGTATTATTTTATTCAAAATACCACGTTCATAGGCGTGCGTTGAAATTTGAACTCTCATTGATGATGTGGATATATGTATTTATATCTATATTTATAATTTAATTTAAGTTCCTAGTAGTAAATACCCGGCCTCAACCAATTTTCAATGCAATTATTTAAACAATTTTATAACTTAAAACAAACCATAAATAAGGTTTTTTTGCCGTTGCGTCAGCCAAAATTTCCATTCTGAAAAATCAATTCAAATTTCTTGACACCATACCCTATTGAAGAAGTTTCACAGTTATCCCCTTCTTCAAGCACATATCAAAAAAATATATATATTTCGAACCCAGGAATATAACGTCCCGAAAATATTTAACATGTTTTTGAAGTGAAATTTTTTTTTAGCACTTTGTATGTTTACATTGTAATTGAACAAGCATTGTAATTGGACAAACATTTTAATTGGACAAACATTGTAACTGAACAAACATTTTAATTGAACATTAACATCTATTATTTTAAACATTGTAATTGATCATTTTTTTCTGTTGATTAACTACTAATTGCGGTTTAACAGGATTTTATTTTTAAACACAATAAAAAATTATAAAAAATAAATACAAAATGTATAAGTATTATTTTATTGCATATATTTTAAAGCATAACTCTCCTTTAGTTCTATGAAAAAGACATGTAATGCTGCTAAATAAAAATATATATATATATATATATCATTGAAGAAGAAGATAATCAAATAAATCTAAACGATAAAAGAAGAACAAGACGCAGAAAAATAAAAAGGTAACGGTCGCTGTTGGGACTCTAACCAAGATCCATCTCTCATCGGGAAAAACGCCACTCGGCCAGGGGACCTCTTGTTTTTAAGTCATCTTTGTTGATCTCGCATAATTAAAATTCAGAATTAACAGGTTCGTCTTTGCGGCGGAAGCGTCTGCCCACCAGCTGGATCGGGAGCAAGTGGTTTAGGGAGTTCCTTTGACTTCTCCAGCCGTACTCTTTCGGAATATCGCATTCATACGTCCGTCACTCTTGGACGCACTGTCCCCCAGATTCCTACACACCCCTAATACTCTTCTCCTTCCTAGAACTTCCCCCCCCCCCTTCCTTTTTAAAAAAGACCCTCCACGCAGCAACCTCAAATATGACACAGGCCATGAGGAGAATTATTATCCTCAGGGACTCCTGTGTGGAGCTAGTGTAAAAAAAAAATATTATCTTATAATATTTTCTGTCTCTTGTTTTTTCCATATTTTCTTTTAGATTTATTAGTATCATCTTCTTCTTCAATGATATATATTACATTAATTATTATAATCTTCAATAGTTATAGTTACAAGATGTAATCCAATATAAAAATAAATATGTAAAAACTGTTTGCATAATTTACTCCCATTATCTTAAATATCCGCCTACAAAGTTCTCTCCAATTGCCTTATTAACAGATTTGGACATTATTCGCGTGCGTTTTTTATTGAAACATAGTACAATTTCACTCATAAGTCTTTGTTACTAGCGAAATGAAAGAACATCACTACAACAGGTGCATAATGGTATTCTTAAATCCAGGTACTGCAATTAAGTTCAGAGCTGCGATTAAAAATACACAAGAGGGGCTGTGCGGCTCTGAATCGCTCGAAATAGATCAATCAGGATGTTTAAAGGCTCGGATCAATTTATATAATATACTACTTGGATAAATTTCAAAGATACAGATTAAAATGGCTTGATTTAGATGGTTGCGTACTTGGGAATGCAGCCTTAAATATAAAAAAATGTATATTCAAATCCACCTTACTTCAAAATGCTTTCTTATCACCAACGTCAGAAGACCTTAAATTGATATCAAGTCATAGATTTTAAGTTTTAGGTGTGCATACATATTTATGTAATCCAACTGTACGTTATTAACTTATTTTTATCTTATTTTAGCTTTTAACTTACTTCTTCTTTGCTTCATGTTTTTTCGTAATTCCTGAGGGTAAGATGAAGAAATAAAAAAAAAAATGTATGTATTTTTAACTTTATGAGTTCAACCTCAAATTGTCTGACCCAGAGGTGCCAATATCTTTTCTGAATTTTCTGTTTCCAGATTTTCGATTGAGTTTCGCTAATATTGTATTAATTTATTAAATAAATAAATGTTTCCTCATTATTATATTAGTTTAGTAGGTATGCGATCGTCTCATTCTGCTTATTGTGGTGGCAAATTTAAGGCTCAGGAATTTGTTCAAATAAAGAAATAAAAAGTTCTGGAGGCATGTCCGTTTTTGTCAAAAAACAAACCGATGTTATGTCAAGAATGCAACAATTACGTCGATTTTTTTTCTCATCACATGACCAAATTTAGGTAGCTGGAACAAAAAGATGAAGAACAAGAACTCTCCTAGTATACTAAATTTCATTGGTTCCAACTAACAGACGATAATAGCTCTAGGAAGTGACGCCGTAGCGCATATTATATCCCGTCATGTGGCGGCTTATGCGGTTTTAAAAGATAATATATCGATCATTTATTTTAATTCGTATCCTGTGTTATTTATTGGCGTATTATATTCTTGGGGAAGTTTTAATTTTTAATGCCAAAATGAGTGTTGAAAGCGGTTAAAATTTCTCAGAAAAATTAAAAAATAATCGACTCGACCGTTAACCTATTTCTTTGGAGGAAATAATAAAATAAATTTAACTTAATTTTATTTAAGAAATTGTAACATTTTTGGAAAAAGTTTTTTTTTTAAAAGAACTCAATGAAACAAGAGCTGTGTTTTACGTATTCTTTCCTCATCAAGAAGAAAGTGGGTATGCAATATAGGAAATAATATAAGAAATTCGGTATGCAACTTTGCAAATAGTTAAAACAGTTAAAAATGACTGATTCGGAAAGGGACTTATTAGCTCAGTTGGTAATGTTGCGGCCCGGAAAGCCGAAGGTCCTGATTTCGTGTCCCAGATGTGCTCATATCTTTTTCTGATTTTTCCGTTTCCAGAGTTTCTTTATTTTTACTCTAATTTTTAAAAAAACTTGTAAGTACTGCATTAGATACATGTAAAAACCCTTTAGGCGTTTAAATAAATAACTTCTTGTGGGAGCAAACCACGTACCAATAAATTGCATTATGAATATATTTTTTGCAAAATACCACCAGTTTCCCCAAAAATAACGTAAAATTTGCGAAAAAAACACAACAACTACTTTCATAAAAAAATGCGCAAAATTTTCTGATCTCTACTTGCCAGTAATTAGTTATAATTACTACAAAGTAGAAACCTAGATACGCCAAAATATTCGTAATCCCTGAACCTAATAGCTAGCCTAAAGACCGTTTTGGGTTCTTTTTATTACATCTTTCAATAATTTAGTTTAATGTGAATAAAAACCAAATTCACCTTTATTTGAGAGCAACCCACGTAGCAACAAATTACAAAATGAACTCTTTGTAAATTAATCAATCAATAATTTAAAAGCCTTGCCTTATCCAGATCGAGATGGGATAAATAATAATGTATTATAAAATAGCCCGTACATGAGAGAACTCGCATTAAAAGAAATCAAAACGATTATGATCGTTTGTGTATATCCTAATTTACTTATTCCCGATAATCAGTGATCTCGTACGATCAATCTGAATAATCTGACTAGTCTTTGTGATAGATTAATGATTCACTATTGTAGTGGGTTAAGTTCAGATGTTTAATTCCAATCAGAAAAAAATCTATTTCATAATAATAACAAAAGTGTTATCAGCAAACATACTCATATGTTGGAATAGCTGTAGGTACCTCGGTGAGCGAATGTTTTCTGTATTCTAACAAAGTTGTGAATAAAAAAGTGTTTCTGACCTATAATTCATTGCAATTAAACTTGGTTGGTTCAAATTATCAGCTACCTAAAAAAATTAATTACGAGCTCAAGTGCACAATCGCCAACTGTCAAGTTGCCTAGATATTCCTTCAAGTTGCCTAGATATTCCTATCCCGGTTACATGGAACCGGCTCCTTTGCTGTCAATGGAACCATAGATATTTTTCGCAACGAACCGATTATTTAAGGAACCGGTTCTGAGTGTAGTATTTATGTAAAAATAAGAATATTAGTAAAATTGTTAAAACTTTCATTTTTTTAGGGAACCGGTTCTCCTTTTCACAGAACTACGCTTGTCATCCCATGTTTCTTTTCTTTAGTAGAACTGGTTGCAAAAGTAAATGGATAAAGAACCTGCTCCACATTGGTCGATGGTAACTGGTACCGCAGTGACAACCTATTACAGGTACCTAGGTCGCACCATCTCTAGTTTCGGGACTTCAAGGTACGTCATGATGAGCCGATGCTTTTTTTTCTAAAATTGCTTGTATGAGCGAATCTTGTTAAATACATTTTCTAAACCTTGACCACTTCCTATAGAATTTAACAAACGGCATTTATCATCAGCAGTTCGAAATTTCTCTCGACGAAAATTACATTGTCGGTTATTGTTAATAAGTTTGAAAACAATGCTTTTGCCTTCAGTTAATGATAGTTTTTACTACTTTCTAATGTAAATGGATATACTGGTTGAAATTTATCTTGCTTTTGCTAATCTAGTTTACACATTACTTATAAACAAAAAATGCGTCACTGGTTTCTAGTTAAAAGTTTTTTAGAAACCCCAGTTATTTTTTATGCATGAATGTAGCGTGTAGCGAATGCATCCATGTAAATTCAAAAGGTTTGAATTATACATTTTCAATGGGGGATAATTAAAAATAATTTAATATTTTTACCAGATACGAGATAATGTACAATTTAATACCATAGAATTTATATTTCAATCAGCATCGTTTCTAATAATATATGTTAAATAGGTACTTGATCCAATAGCATCCAAATCACCGCTCATGTTGAGATGAATTGAAAAAAAGGTTACATCAGCCAATACTTTTAAGAATTTGAATTATTGATTGTGGAGCGAGATGAAAAATTAATTATCAAATGAAATCGGGTCATTTTATTCGAACAGTTCTGTCTGGGTGAACCTCGGTAATCGTGGGCCAAATCAGAAAAAAATGAAAACCATATTTTGTGAAAGACTTTTAAATTTTATGTACATTGGTTTCTTAAAATTTTAAAACCATATTCTTAAACTACATATTAGGTATGATTTGAGATTGTTAAGGCCGAAAGTATTTTTGGGAATTATTTTTGGGGTATTATTCTGCTACCTCCTACTTTATCGAACGTTTCTGACAGCATTACAATATCTATAATCAGGTCATCTTTGAATGATTATGATAATGACGGACACTGTAATGCTGTCCGAAACGTTGGCAAAGAAGATGTGATAATATTTAACTATTATGTACCAAAGATTTTCTTAAGGCAGGCATTTGTATTGAATTTTTTCATGATAAAAAATATATATTACCCTATTAACCCATGTCAAAAAAAAATCAAAATAAAATTCATCGAAAACCTTATCAAATGTAAACTCGTGTATGCACTGAGCACTGCGTTGCTATTTGGAAAAAAATACAAAGCGGTTCCATAAAAACAGAGTTCATGATTAAGTTTTTGTTTTATTATAAAGCAAGTTCGTAAAACTTCTTGTTTGATTTTTCCAAAAAAAACTGTTCTGTCTCATAAAAAAGGAAAATTGAATAAAATACCTCCATCAGATTTTTCAACGTTTTACAATCGTTGGACAAAAAAAGGGACAAGGATTGGGCAGTTAAATGCATATTTCAAAGCCCCATCACAGCCCGTGATGAAAATATTTGTTGAAAATAGATTGCGACAACCCAGAAATGTCAGACAGAAAAAGCTATCATGAAATTATAAGACGTCAGAGCAAATTATTTTCTGCTTAATAGTAATAAAAAATTGATAGTAATTATTTCAATTTGGGAGGCGGGTGTGGGTACTGCGGTCTCGGGAACCTCTATGCCATAAGTCAGCCCAAGTGATTAGCTACGTTTGGTGACTTAGCCCGGGTTCATGGAGTGAGGATTTTTCAGATCTTAGCGGCAGATGCGTTTGCCCGTCTGCTGCTTGGCGTGCCAGATTGAGAGAGGTTGGTTTAGGGAGACTTTTTGACCTCTCCAGTAGGGCTCTCTCGGAACATCGCCTTGCACCACAGCGGGAGGGATAGATTCACATGTCTGTCACTTCTGGACAATCTGACTCCCAGATTCCTACACAAGCCTCATACTTTTTTCCTTCCCAGAACATCCTCGCCTTCCTTTCCTAAAATACCCTCCACACAGCATCCCCAAAGATGACTAATAGATGGTTTCAATTGAGTAAGAACTCAGGACGTGCTGAAATTGATATGTACAGTTTTTCTTGAATATTTCCAGGTGATAAAGATTCAAGATGCCCTAATCTAAAAACACCTTGCTCCATCTCTGACTCCCGATATGCAAGATACACGTTAATAATACAGTTGATTAATGATTGCCACTTGCGAATGATACAATCGTGTATGTTTGATCGTCATCCAACTGGCAGGATACTAACGAGTCTAAATACATATTGAATTCCAAGCCATATCGGTACACAAATGTGGGAAGAGGCTCGCCGTAGCTGATTGTGGCCCCGTGGTGATACTGACATTACTGACGAACCAGAGGGTCATGAATCATCCACCATGTTAATAGCACTGCTTAATTCCATTAATACATGCATCTTTCATCTTGCATACATCAGGCTGAGGGGTCAATGATGGAATCAGGTTCTTAATTATATAATGGGCTAAATATGTTATTGATTTCGTTGCGTCCAGGTCTAGGCTGATGTGGAAGGAATGTGATGTAATGAATATAAAACAAAACAAAATAAGTTTATTGATTGCCTTAGCCTTATGTATGATCAGCTTTTACATTAAGATTGTAATGTTGGAATATTAGTAGGGAGACTGTAATTAACAAGGATAAACTGGACAACCTTGCACGCTTAAACAAATTAATTCTATTACAATTGCTGATGTGCCTTGTCTGTCTCACTATTAACTCCTGTTTTATTATGTTTGTTATTGTTATTATCGTTGTTCCTCTTTCATGCTCTGTCTCTTTCATACTCCAGTACGTACGTAAGTCGCATTTCGTTAGTCCCGAAGAACATTGTCGGATGTGCGATTTTGTAATTTTGCAATAGAGCAGGTTCATTTATGTATTTTTACTGTTTTTGAGATCTAGAATTACATATATATATTTACATATATATACAAAAACATATATATGTTTTTCATTTAATATCATCAAAAATTCAGTCTTTTAAATCAACAAAATGAAATGAAAATAGGCCAATAAAATGATTTTTAATTTTTAGCATATTTGATATTGTTTTTCGATATTGACCGTCGATTTGTATTATGAGGATATTTTTTAACAAGAATAATAATGTTGTGCAATTATTTTAATTATTTGAACTTACAAATTACATTTTTTTAACGAAAGCCAAGAAAGTCTGTTTACAAATTAATCTCAAAATATTTGAACTTCAAAAAACATAATTATTATAAACGGAAAATATTGGTTGTGCAATTATGGAGGACCTAACTAAGAGAAGGTTGAAGTCGTCCATCGGGTGTTAACCCGACGCATGGGACTACTCGGCCACTATCCAGTATTCGATTCATTTCGTTTTGGCATTTCTTTCTTAGGTGTCCCCGATTCCGCCATCCATCCACTTCAAAAAAAGAAAGCCTCACTTTATGAATTTCAAGTCTAAATGTTAAAGAATTTTTTTCTTTAAATGGAATAATTCGAAAATGAAGTCAATTATCCGAACAGAAACATGTATACAGTAAGTAATTTCATTATTTTCATTTGTGATAAGTTTAAGTACCTACTCAACTTGATACTTGTGCAATTTAATTCAATTTGCAAGATTGCGTATAATTTACTTTTTATCGTCAACCGATATTTTATGCTTCGAAATCCGTTCGAGAGGCGGCGCCAGTATTTTAATATTTTAATGATCCGCCCCCCCCTCCGCGGTGCAAGCCACGCCCAGTCCTCCCCCACCGACCCCCTCCTTTCCCCCGCACAGGGACCTTATGCAAATCTTCCTCTTGCAATCCATACCGCTGCACTTCTGCGATCCTGTGCGGCGGGCGGCGGGCCTGATTCGCTGCCGGCTGCAACGCTCCAAGATGCAGGCACAGGCGACCTACTGCGTTCGGCTTCAGCGTGTGCATGTGCAACGATCTCATATTGTGACTGCGAATAGGGACATAGGCATTCCATTCAATTTTAGTCTTCTGACGTTTAAATTTAATAGCGAGTAATTGCATTCTAGAATGTTTGTTAGCTCCTGTCTTTTTAGTGTCGAGGTGAAATAATTTATTTATTTATTGACGCCCTATTGGGCTTTAACATATCAAATACAAATAACATTTATAACAACAGCACCTATAACAAACTTAAAAAAGATTACAAAATATATAAATAAAGCATAAACTCAATAAAAAAATAGGAATACATACATCTAAAGCCAATAATGAATATTTTCAATTGGACTTTTAGGAAGCGCGGTTTGTCTTGTCATTGGATAGGTAGTAAAATATATCACACGACTTAGGTAATCATGATTTGTTTATTATAAGTAATTGGTTATTTCTAAGTATTTACCTATTAATTTCAGATGAAAATAATTGTTGTACCTTGTTCGTCCAAAGTTGGTAGTTTTTGTTGTTGTTATTTACAAAGTGTTCTTGAGATAATTATTATGGAATAATGATTAGATTAACATAAAATAAAAAACTTATTGTTCTATCGATATTGTCAAAATTTAAAAAAAAACCATCACCAATCTGTGCTATTTTGCATACATATATATTATTGGTATAAATATATCAAAAGTTTATTTTCATGTTTGTAAAGCACCTTCTAGGTGATATTTTAAAAAAATGAAGCAAGCTTTTTTACACACATAAATTTTAAACAAACTTACATTTTTCAACTTACACCGAATCTATCAATTTTCACAACTTCAACTTCTTTCACACACGATGTTTAATTTTTGACCAAATCTTATTATTTAAAATTCTGAATAATGGCCCGGGCTCGCCAGAGCTTACCAACTTAATAAAAATTCATTTTCCGAAAAGATAAGCACAACATTGCATTTTATTTCATTTGCCCAAATGTGGGACTAACATTAGAAAAATGTCCGTATATGTGCGCAATATAACACTAAATTTCACATTACAGACATTTTTGGCAATACTCTTTAGAAATATCGTATAGAAGTAACGCGTACGATTGAAAATTAATACACAAGTGTGGAATGTATCGGGAGCATTTCTTATCTTTATCCAATACATTGTGCAAGAAGTTTGTCTCTTACAAATAAATAAATAAGTTAATATAAATAAATAAAGATTTTATGATCTTACAAATAAATAAATAAATTTAGTTGAAAAGCTTCATTTTAATATTTATATTATCGTCCATTTCCATTTTATTTTTAAATAAGATGAAATTGCAATAAGATTTTAATATTTTATTGGAATCTCATCAGAAAGAAATTCAATCTATTCTAGGCTGAACAAACACTTTGGTTATCGTGAAGAAGACTAGTAGATAATTTTATGAGATTTATAGAACATAACTTAGAGGAAAATTTAACATTTTAATTCCGGGCTAATATCTAGGCAGGCTAAGTTTATGCGAGCATTTACATATATAATTGAAAAAAATATATGAATATTGCATTATATGTCCACTAATCCACGATTGAGCAAAAAGCTTAATGGCTCTGGACTGGACTAGAGTTCGCACTGTTTGCAGGTTCAAATCCCGTAATTAAAAAAAAAAATACAGGTTTATGTGGGATACTCGCTAAAATAAAAACTTATCTAGATCGGATGTTATTGTCATTATCACCCTTATGATGCAACCTTATTCACAATCAAAATGACTTTGGCTACATTTAGCGATAGGGTTTGAAAAGCCTTATAAGTACTATCAAACATTCCTCTAATCTCTAACCTCCATCCTCCTCTTGTCCTACTTATACATTTCCACCTCATACATTTAAATCATTAAATTAAGAATCTCTAAATCATGTTGGATTCTGGCAGATGCCACTTTTGTGCAATATCTAAGAAAAAATATATTTAATAACATATACATATATTTAAATTTTGGAAGCGGCTGTGGGTATCGCCACGCCGGGAACCATTTGTTGGATATCTAACACATCTGGCGTAGGTCACCCCAAGTGGTTCGCTACGTTTGGTGACTTAACGGGGGTGCCCGGGTTCTTATGGGGTGAAGTTTGTCCGGGTCTTCTACCAGAAACTTGTTGAGGGAGACATTTTGACCTCTCCAGCATGACTGGACACAGAGGGATGGATTCATATGTCCATCACTCCTGGACACACTGACCCCCAGATTCACACTGCTTACCCCTTATTCCTTTTTTTAATAGAACTTCCTCTCCTTCCTTCCCTAAAAAGACCCTCCACGCAGTATCCCCAAATATGAAATTTGCACTAAGGGGAATTATTTTAGTTAAAATTAAAAAAATAACAGTTTGCGGTTATCTAAGATCTAAGCTATCTATAGTTATTGGCTCAAATTTTTTTAACCCTTTTTATCAAATAACTGTTTTCGTAAACACGTTATTTTTTAAAAATTAATCATTATATTAGCCAACATGCCTTTTCAACAGCCAACTCCCTAATTAAGACTGTTATTACAAAACGAAAAATCCAAATTTCTCCCTCGATAATTATATGTTGTGGGTTCCTTCCGTTCTATTATGCCAACAGTCTTCGGCCGTAGCATATGCCTTGTTCACTGTTCACCTTCTCAACAAGGGCTCTTCATTATTCCTCAAATAAAGGCTTTATTTACATTCATAAGTGCTTGTTAATATATTGACTTGCGGTTGTGTACATACGGTCGATTGTCGATTGCTATTATCAAGAAAATAAGAATCCTGCAAATTTGATATACGTTTAATAATTATGAATAATCACTTCTTGTTAAAATACGGTTTGGAGAAACATACCACAAAATGGAATAAAAATAATAAATGAGGCGGTCAGTATAACGTGATTTTTTTTTATTATTGGAAAATGAAATAATTCGCCAATTAAAAGCTGTGAATTGAAGCGAGGCCAGCAGACATACATTTGAATTCTGATACTAACTCTGATCCTTGACAATGAGGTAAAAAACTACATGTACTACATAAAAGACGGCTGAAAGTAGATTGAATAAAAGTGAAACCATGTGTTTACTTATGTACGAATTAAGAAGAGATTTAAAATAAATCTTCGCGTTATGACTTTATTTTTTTGTACATACATGGTAAGATAGTTTAAACTATTACGTTGGAGCAAATGAAGAGAAAAAGGAAGTGCATTTGACGAAGTGAATGAAAAAAGATATTTTGAAAATTCCTGGTAGCTATGTCACGACTGACACCATCAAATAGGTACAAATTTAAAAAAAAATAATATATAAAATTCAAGAACATAAGAGTATGTATGAGATTGTAGAGCTTTCTAAAATTGTAACAATTTTTCCGATGGTTAACTAGGAACATCAAGCAATATTTTTTGTTGAAACCACCCGCTCAACATAAATACACGATTTGATTTTTAACAATATTTCTTAAGCTCTCTTCCAGTATAAACGTAATTTGCAATCCTGAAAAAAAAACGTTAATTTCAACAGAACAGAAACACATTTATCAGAAAGTAAATTTATACAAATGGTCCTTACGAATATAAGATGTTTGTACTAACTTGGTAATTCTTACAAAATTATAAATTCGCACTTACCTGTGCAGGTAGGTACCTATACACCTATTTCAATTTCTATGAATAATAATTATAGACACCTTGAGATCGGACCAGCTGAAGAACCGTGGGGTTTTATTTAAATATTTAACGACATGAAATTTACTTGTGAAATCACGTTTAGTCACAAAAGACCAGCAATTGATCCAGTCCGTTCAGAACCAAATCGTGTTTTAATATTTCCTCTTGCTCCATGCATATACAACATACTAGAGAAGTCCTACTTGCCCTAGAAAGGGGCCTAATAAAGGGGCCTTACTGTTCATCTCATTAGATTGTTAGAAATCGTCGAAAAGGAAACATATTTCACGGAGAAAAGTTGTTTAAAATTCAAAAAATATCGATTTTGAAAATTATTGGTAAATCTTGGTTTTTCGATTTTATTTAAACTAGGTAAACCTAGTTTAAAAAATTCGGAAACTTGGCATATTTTCAAAAGGTTGGATTCGTACAAAATCGACTTCGCTCAAAATTTTTCTGATTACAAAAGTAGTATTAATTGCAAAATTATTGACATGCCTTGTGATGCATTCAATTCTATAATTTGCTTTTTTGGCATCCATCAAGGCGAAACCTTATACAATGTGAATTAAGTTTAAAAAAACTATCATTGTTAAAAGGAAACTGAAATGTGACATCTAGAATTCGTGGTTGAAATATCGACCCTTTTGAATAATAAGGTTCCATCCGTAGTGGTAACGTCATGCGATAATGAACTCTAAAGTAGCCAACTTTAAATCCCTTACCACGTTAGATGGAACCTTGTTATTCCAAAGGGTCGATTTATACCTTTAATTTACACATTAGTGGCATTGCTTGCCAATTATTTCTCCTGAAATAATTTCCAATGGGGGATCGAAATTAGGTTTTATTTTAAAGTGAAAAAAAAGGAAATTAAATTAATATGTACTTAACAAATATTATAATCAATAATTATCAGCCTGAAACACTCATCTACATTGAAAAAATGTTCCGAGAAAAGATACTTGCCGCCAACGGGAATTGAACCCGTGTCCCTCTGATTGCCGGTCAGTAGCTCTGACCACTGAGCTATGGCGGCTTATCTAATACCCGCCAAATAATTCAATATATACTAGTGTTTCATTTGACAATTATTTATTATTACATTTTTCCAACTGAAAACAACCAACTTTATTTTTGTAAGAGAGGTATTGTTAAATACTAAATCTCCCGCTAGGTGGCGTCGAGACTAATTATGTCTGCATTTTTTGCTGAAATACTTTAACTTGTCAAATATTAATTATGATTTTTAATTGATAAACTAACGTTTAAACAAGATTTTTATGCATAGCACAAAGGGAGATAACAAATATTATAATCAATAATTATCAGCCTGAAACACTCATCTACATTGAAAAAATCTTCCGAGAAAAGATACTTGCCGCCAACGGGAATTGAACCCGTGTCCCTCTGATTGCCGGTCAGTAGCTCTGACCACTGACCACTACAATTCCCGTTGGCGGCAAGTATCTTTTCTCGGAAGATTTTTTCAATGTGTTTATAATTGAGTGTTTCAGGCTGATAATTATTGATTATAATATTTGTTATCTACCTTTGTGCTAGGCATAAAAATCTTGTTTAAACGTTAGTTTATCAATTAAAAATCATAATTAATATGTACTTATTTTAACAGTTTCAAAGAGCTTTAAAAACATTTGGACGATCCCGAAGAACAATGTCTGATCTGCTAAAAATTGAAAATCGTTCTGTTGGTTTATTTTGATTACCTTTCTGTATTTTCGGATTTTTCAATGAAATGCAAAATATCAAAGCAACAATATATATATTTCTTGACCTCAGAAAAAGTAATAATGCAGAAACAAAACTTTTAATAGCTCTACTGCAAACTACAAAATCGCACATTCGATATTGTTCTTCGGAACCGTCGATTTGCATATTTGTGAATGAAGAGTATTATTCGTAGCACTATCCCAATTTTTCAAACTGAGAGAAACGACAAATTCATCACCTTTTGTAGTAGTGACTCCAATCTCACATGTTCCAAATCATCGGCTTCCTTTCATCGGTTCGCCGTGCGGGCTATAATTAAGCAAGTCCGCAGTCGGCCCGGCAAACAATACAACCGGACGGGTCTTCATTATGTGAAGGGCTCAATAAAAATAATGAATGAAATGAAATAAAGGGACTCGACTCAAATTAACAGAAAGGCTACCGGTTGTGGAGCACCCTCCGTCAATCAGAACCTGAAATAAGCACCCAACGGCGGAGGAGCAAGACCAAAGTACGAAGAACAAAAGTTTCAGACGAAGCAACAACGAAGGCAACGCTGCATTGATAGATTCTAAAACGTGAAATTGGTTAAAATTCTAATGAAATTCAATCATTTATTTAATTAAATATTTATTATTTGTTGACCTCTTATAATTTTCTTTTATTTTTTTTTATACCGCACAAGAGTCCCAACTGCTCCAAATCGTCTGAATCCAGTAAGACTATGGCATCCCTAATCGGAGTATGTTGTGAAGCTAAAGGAAGTGGGGAGGGAAGGAGACGTAAAAAAATAAAGTGGGGAAGTACCTGGCTACTCAGTTCTGCTTACCAAATACGGCTAAAGCCATTTCAAACAACGTTTGAAATCTGAATGGTGGTCTTACACACGGGTGATACTGGTAATATCTTTTACTCTGGATATAACTTATATTATTTTTATTTGATTTAATAGTGAAATAACCCAAAAATTACTTGCGCACGTCGGGATTTGAACCAGCGACATTTGTCCCGAGAGTCTTACCTCTCGACCACGTAGGCCGTATACTTCTTGGCTTTTTTATTTTCAATAATAATATAACATACTTTCTTCTTCCCAAGGTAGAATTTACTTCTAGTCACCCTCTGGAGAGTATTTTTGTTTGGTTTTGAAATGGCCTTCGCTATTTATACCTACGAGTAATGTCCAAATTCGAATTGCCATATTCAATCCAACCTCCCACTTCTCCCTTTCCTCCCTCTAATCAAACCACCTCAGACGCGAAAAATTTCGAAATGCAAAAAATTTTTTGCATTCAAACTTCTTAGAAAATTCTTGAACACGCTATACCTACCGAATAGTTCAACAAAGCAGCTCTCATATGGATTTAAAAAAATCAAAACTTACATAATATCACTGCTGTGATATGTCGTTGGGTGGAAATAACAAGGCGAAATTTACGTTGATATCTGAAAGTTTTGTTAGCAATTCCTTTTTCAGGATTCAAGAAATTACTCTCCGAGGGTTTGGGCATGTAGAGCGAATGAACGAGGAAAGGAGTGTGAGGTGAATATATGACGCAAATGTGAATGGTAGATGAAGTCGAGGATGCCCAAGAAAGACATGGCACGATCAAGTGAATCAGATACTTGAGTCGAGCCATGTCAAGAGTCAGAATAATAGAAGAGCATGTATGAGACGTTATATGAATGAAAACTAGGCAAGGAATGTGTGCCAAGACCGTGTTGTTTGGCGGTCCGTCCTCTCTGCCTACCCTTACTTAGTTAGTTAGTTATTAAGAAATTTCGCTACTTCGAAAAAATATTTTGATTTAGAGTTTTGATCACGTGGAAGATTTTGTGTTGATGTAGATATTTATTTGATCAAAATATAATAAAATAGTTTCAAAGTCTTTTCTAATGTTCGCGTACAAAATAAGAAATTGTACAAAGAGGAGAGATAACATTCCATAGATTACCTTCACTGCGCTGTAACGAAAGTTATAACTGATAAACAAGTTTTAATGAAGATACATAAACAGTGGGTATTACAAGTGTTTATAAATAACGAGCCCAAATCTTAAGAAATAACATTATTTTTCTCACAATCTTAGCAAGCGGGCATTACATATAATATAAATATATAAAATTGCCAGCAATTCTTTATACAAAGAGACAATATAATTGGCTCTCCCACGTTTTTACCATCTTCTTGTAATATACTCGTAATAAAGAATACGGTAAACGGAAACTCATGACCGCAACGGAATATTGGAGAACAAGCATATTATTTTATATTTTGGTAGAAATCCGTCTCTCTGAGTTTTGAAATAAAATAATAAGATTTTATTTTATTTATTTGGGAAAATCAACAGATTGTTAACATTTATAAAAAAATAACACACATAAAGTCCAATAATAGATTTTCACATAACACAAAATTATAATATGAAACTAAGGGTCCTGTACCCGTGAGCTAACAAGTTCACAAAAATACAACATTGTAAATGATAAATAAAGAATGTAGAAGATACAGAAATATAACCTGCTAAGTAATAACTTCGTTTTTAACCTTAAAATTGTTTTAATTTATTAAGAACAACCGGTTTCACTTAACATAAGGATCATCAGGCTACAAATGTAAGTAATCCTTAACTAATGTCGTTATTGTTATTACTAACACTTGAGTAAAAAAATGTAAGCAATATGTAACAAAATGTTCATAAATCAATCGATCTGGTCTACTGTTTAGGACAACGAAATGTAATCTCGTCTAATTGATTTTTTCATTTTTTAATAACGTTGGCCTCACTGGGTGGCTTTCCAGTGCTGAGGCCCCCATTTTATTATACAAAATTTCAATAAGATGAAGTACATTTTTATACATTTTATAAAGTTGGTAAGGAAAATCGGCGTATATTTTGAGTTATGGGTTTGTGAATGATGCGTGTTTTTATAAAGGTTCTGTGTTTTACATGTATAGGTGTTATTCTTTAAATTATAAAGTTTTTGTAATACTAATTTTTTGTTGTTTTCCATCTTTTAATTGTTTCTGAATTTATTTTTGTTTTCCTCAATTTTTGTATCAAGTGAAAGATTGTTTAATGCTTTTATAGTACGGTATTTATGGTGTATTTGTGCAAAGCTTGTGTTTACCGTCAGAGTTTTTACTTTTTGTGTGCTTGTCTAACTGATCTGTGATATTTTGTGTTTATTGAAATTTGTCAAAACCTGTTGAATATTTGGCCATTCAGTATATTATGTTCTAAAAGTATTACCTTTAAGATAGTATTCTGTGCGATTACTATACGATCGATAGTTGAGTTTGTTGCAACTCCCCAAGCAATTATTCCATATTCTATTATTGATTGAAAAAGTTCAAAATATATTGTATTCATTTGTTTTATTTTATGTATGTTTCTTATGTTTAGAAAAATATGTAGGTATTGCTTGTTGCTGTTACATAACATTAGTTTTGCATTCTAAAACAACGTGTTTCCAAACACCCTGTACAACTTAAAGTGAATTACGCTAAGTTTTAGCAGACATTGTTGGCTAAGTATTGGTAGATGGCGCAAGAGGTAGGAACTCGTTGGCAGTGGGATCACAGTATAATAAAGCATACTCGTATTCTGCTAAAATGTGCCTTATAATAGCAAAGATAATAGCGGAGGGGGCCACTAAAAGGAGTCATCTTATATGATTAGAGGATGTTACTGTTAAATCGGATGTAGACTCTGTTCTGTTCTGCGTGCAAATAATATTCCATTTATTTATTGTTATTATCTGTAATTCGTACAACCTCGTTTATTTTTCATATTTCATCATTTAAAATAATTAAATCAAATTTAATAATGATATGGCTTAGTTATACAAGTATTTCAGTTTTTAAAGCTATTTCGACTTTCAAGACTATTATTAAAGTGGGTGGGGGGTATATCAAATTTTTCTTGGAAGATTTATGTACAATGAGCATTATTTATTTGCTACTAGTTTCGATACATTCGAGTCATTCACTAGGGTTTTTAAAACTAATTTTAAAAATATACAAGCGTAAAAATTATTAGATATTATTCGGTGAGGGTAGTGGGAGTGGTGAATGGGATAGGAGGAGTCAAAATAATAAGGAAGCATGATCAACAAAGGTGACTTATAAGTAATACCCATTAAATACAAAAAAATTGTGAACTGTATTATCAAACTCAACATTAGCGAGGGGAAACCAAAATTTTAACGCTAAGTGCCTCAATCTAATCATTTCCTAATAAATCAGTTTTAATCGACAATATAAATATAGCACTTATAGAAATATTTTTATATGTTTTTATAGAAAATATAAAAATAGAAAAAAGTTAAATAAAATCATATTAAAAAGTCTTCTCAATGTGGGTTAACCACAGTTTGATAATGACCCTGAACGCTGAAGCATGTATCACAAAAATAAAAACTAAAATATTTGCAGACCATAAAAAAAACATAATTAAATTTGGTTGAATTTAAATTACAAAAGAATTATATTCGAGTTGGGAGTTAAACAAATTACAAGTAGTATGTTTTGTTTTTAATTTTCTTCTTAATTTTTATAAAACACAGTTGAAGTTCAAATAAAGGTACATCTTTAAATCTTTATAAATTACTAGCTGGTTCCCTTCCCGCGTCCCCTTCCTAGCTAGCTTTATAAATTATAGCCTATATATGATATTCTGATGTATGAGCTATATTATTGAAGAGTTTAATTAAAATCCATTAAGTAGTTTTGGCGTGAAAGAGTAACAAACACGCATTTATCCAAACAAACTATCGCGTTTATAATATTATTAAGATATAATTTTTAATTTGTTTTTATTTATCGTTAAATGTTATCCTTACTTGTGTTCTTAGTCAAATATTGGTGTAATTTTTTTTTTGAATTACATTTTCGGGACGCACACGTTTTTAAAGGCGGAAACATATTTTTTTTTTTATTTGCGCTTTCTACAAATTTAGATTGGTTGGAAATAAATTCCAACAATCAAAAAGTTTAAAATTATTAACATAATAAACTAATCTAAATGAACAATGTTTTACCTATTCAGTCAATTAGATAGGGATGGTGATTTAAGTTGGAACGCACTCTACTGCTGAAGTCGGTATTATCGCGTCCATAGCCTAGTCCTGCTAAGCCTTGCATACAAAGGAAAGATACTTAGTCCGCGACTTAATATAACAAAATGAACTAATGGATTTTTCTGCTTTCTTTTATGTTTTCGCATTATTGCCGTAATATACTGGGCGAATGCGGTATTTGGGATGAATGCAGGGGAAACTGGAGACAATAGACCACCATCTTGCTTATTGCGGCGGTGTGCGTTCAAATTTAATTAACGCCTTCATAATGTATATTATCCCATTCTGTGTTCTCTGCTCCTGGCACGTGAAACTTATTAATTTATATGGGCAGCTTGCATTGTTATCAAAACCTCATTAATTCCCAGTTTCATTTACGATTAACGCAACTTCCATCTTGTGATCAAAGAAATATCAAATCGCATTCAACTAAAAAAGAAATTTTATAAAAGTAAAAAACGTATCATGCTATTTACTACATATCTAAGTGTAAAATTATTTTGGATTACCATCCTAATAATGATTGTGGCTAATCGTTTCGAATTTTTTTGTAATAATTTTTCTTATACTGACTATTTTTCATGAACTACCTACGTTTTAACCACGAATTTTAGTGGAACAAGATCATCATTAAAAATCAAATGTTAGTGTTTTTTTTTATGTAAGGCGTAAAAATAAAATTCATTTGAAAATAGATGTATTGTAGAAAAAAAACTTTGTTTTTAAGGGTTGATTTTTCATGCTCCAAAAGCCTATTCTTGCTGTATTTCTTACCTTTTTTAGTTGCACAACGTAACAAAATAATTGTTAAAATTACCTCAAGATAATTCAGTAATGATCAATAGACGATTTGTTTCTTAACTGAGAGTTTATTACTATTTTTAACCACTAATATAACAATAAAGTTGCCGATAATAAACAAAATTTCTTTCTGAAAAGGTGTTGAGAATTGAGATCTGTACCTACCTCTATTCGAATTTAATTAACCGAACTCAAGATTGAAAAAAAATTATTTCAGTTATTTAGACGATTAAACTAAAACGGGCAATATCTCAACGAAATCTTAGATTACTTCAGAAAGCATGTTCCTTTATGTATATCCTACCCCAAGAAGGTTTTAACAAGATTAAAACTAGGTTTTGATAAAAACTATCATCTCATAGAATTCGGTATAATCGTAATATACGAGCTGTATTGAATGTTGCAAATATTTTTAGGACCCCAAGCCCACCAAGCAATTTATTTTGATTAATAATTTTCTTTCCTCCCTATAAGTAAAAGTAACTAGTGCCCACAGAATACTCCGACAAGAAGCAATCGATCTAATTTGTAATTCCAATCAAGAGAGAAGTCATTCCTCCCCCAACAATTATTTTTTTTTACCCCTCATGAGGGAAATAAACACAAATACACACGCGGAATGCACTCAAAATAGACGCGAACAATGCAAACATCGAGCCTCAAATAACCACAATCAAGAAGTAAATACAATATGTGCCACAAACAGAAAAGTCAAAACCAATTCTTGTAAAAGAACAAAACAATGTGTTAATGATTAACCTTTTTACAATTAGCCCTGTCCATTTGAAGAGCTTATCTGCGAGTGGTTCTGGATGGGGTTAATAGCGATGCAACCGGCCAGACTGACAGAGTTAAAATAAATAAGAACCGACGTACTTTTATATTTTTTTCTTGCTCTGCGAAAGAAAATTTCTAACCCCAAGAAGGTACTTGCTAAGTCCAGTAAGTAAAGTACTGGCCGCATTACGTCCCTGAGGACGAATCTACGTAATATAAAGGTAAGCTGCTGGCAAAATACCAACACCCTGTAAAAAGGTTAGAACAATTTTCAATACGTAAGTAAAGTGGTGGAATGATATTGCGCAGTTTTGCGAGGTGCCAAAAAGTGCACTTATCGCGTTGAAAACAATCCCCGTAGTCCAAATTAATCTATATAAAAGAGAGCGTGGAGTGAAGTGCAAAGAGAATAAGTACAAAAATATGAGCGTTTTCCGTTTTAATAAGGAATTTTTTGATGCCTTTTGGTTAGGTGTTCGTGTTTTACATGCGGCTCGCCCCCGCTTCTGGTGGCCGTCAGCCTATCCGCTTGTATGGAGTCAACCCTTGGTCAGTGCGATTCGCGACTTCTATAGAAAAGGTCGATTTTCCAGCTTCGGGGGAAAAAATACACGCCGGCTACTTCCGCCGGAATACCGATCGAAACGAAAATAACAGCAGCTGTCAAAAAGCCCGCGCGTTTTTTGACAATAGTAAACGTCAAACTCGGAGCACGTGGCATTCGAACGTCCTGTCAAAATTAATCTGTGTTGACATACCTATTTTCGAGTGGAAAATTATAAACTTGCTTAAGTTACGGTGTTTTTAGAACATGATAGGGGATATTTTATATGGTGAATGGAAAATACATAAAAGTATTTATAGTTACGTGTTTTGATGGACTTATTAAATAAACGAAATATTGTGGTTTCAACTGAATAAGAGTGCATAACATTCCATTGATTTCCTCTGAGGCGAATTACAAGGGTCTGACAGCTGATACTACTGTTGAGGTAGGTTATTTTTCTTTTCCTTCATCGCTCTATCTTTTCTTTATATCCTTGGTGAAAACGTAAGTGAATATTGCGTAGGTATGCCTGTTATGTTTTCAAACACGGATACCTCGCTATCTTCAGAATAATATAAAAAATGCTAATAATTATTTTTTGTTTTATTTATTTTCAAGGAATAATATATATGTTAGCAGGAACCGTCACTTCTATAGGGAACTTTAAAAGTGTAGATATCGCTCTTCTAGATCATTGGGAAATCATATTGCCTACCTTCATACGAGTACACATATTTGTGCAGGAAGTAAATTAATAATTATTTTTTGTTTTATTTATTTTTAAGGAATAATATATGTTAGCAGGAACCGTCACTTTTATAGGGAACTTTAAAAGTGTAGATATCGCATTGGGAAATCATATTGCTTACCTTCATACGAGTACCATGTTTGTGCAGAAAGTGAATTATTTCCGATTGATGAATCATTTTCTGTGACGCATGTTGTCGTATTATGACGTACCATGAAAAAAAGTTCATAAAATATAAGAACGATATTTTATATAAATTTTTTTAGTAAAATCTTAATTCTTGATACAAAACTGTAATTCTTTTTACTTTAAAAGGGTTCCTATGCCTCATTTTTGTGTTTTTTTTTTCAGATATGTCTATGCGACTCTTGTTAAAAAAACATTTCATTATAATATAAAAAGACAGCACTTCGCATAGCTTGATGTATATTTTTGATATAATTTATTTTTTGTATGTACAAATTATAATTACATAATTTTAAACTTAAATATTGTTCATCTCACAAGGTTTGAAATTTGAAACGCCTGCGTTGACATGAACATTTAACAGGAATGGTATCCTATGATAATTTAATAAAATTATTAAATGATAATTTAATAAAATTATTAAATGATAATTTAATAAAAATAAAACAATTTAAAAAAACATAAAAGATAACACAAGATTTGCAGCAGTTGAATTTAAGTTACAAGAAAAGCAGAATGTTGGCAATACACACAAACAAAACTGAAGATGAAAATGCCTAAATATATAGGTATATGCAAATCATGTACATATAAATATGTACCTAAATATTTATACATGCATAATATACACATTATGGAATATGAAATAGTCAAGACAGACAGGTTTATTGAAAGAGATCAATGATCTGAATGAACTTTTGGATTGTGTATTTATAATGTCACTAGGTAGGAAAAAAATAACTTTGGATGTAAATTCACTGTAGATGTCACACCTTCAAACATGGCATGCGAAAGAAAACCTTACAAGAATTGGGATACAATAAAGTTTCATGATGATTCATATATCAATTTGACTTGATATTAATCTTTTTTTTTTCTTGTAACCTTGTTACACAAAGGGTATTAAAAATTATTTATATCATTGGAACCCAACGTGATAAAGAAATTTTCTGCCAAACAATATTTTCTCTTTGTTTTTAGTTATTTTTCATTTGAGTAAATTTTCCGAATTCAATGCAAAGTTTCATTATAATAGAAAATTCATATTCTTGCTGTAAAATTAAATAAAAAACCGTAACCTCGACAGAAAATAGAATAAAAGTATGTTTTTTGAGATATCGGAAAATCAATTATTATAACAACTCTCAATTTGTAATAATAATTCAATGAAACAGATTTCGCAAAATAAAGTATATTTACTCGCGTAGGTGATGTTTTATACCAGTTACCTAACTTTTAGTAGGTATATTATTAAATCTTGTTTAACATAATAATTTAAAAGTGACAGAATTTTAGAAATTCAACTGATTTTTTAATCCGACGATAGGTAGTTATAAGTTATATTACGTATAAATTCATTTTTTGTGATCTCATCATCCCACACATTCAAAAGGTGGGTTCATCTTATCAAATGACTAGTTTTTACGAGAGATTCATCTTAAAACGCTATAAATCCAGAACTATAACAATACGGGCGACGCTTACAGATCAATAAAATTAAACAAATGACTCCAGGACAATAAGAAATCGGAATATTTATAGGTTTTCTTAGAGCATGTAGGCTCAACTAAATTTTCAGTAAAGGAAGTAGAAAAATAAGAAGATTTTTTTTAGTGTGTATTTGAATCGATCTTTAAGCACGTGGGTTTGATTTATAATTTTACGCCGCATTCTTTTGTTAATCATGGCATTAAAGTTGTTTTACTGTTCTTACAATTTGGGTCTGAGAAATTGATATTTTTATCACCGTCATATGGTGGCTGGAGCGCTGGTATCAGTTTAATGGTCACCTTTGTCTTGTTGTTTATTTCGGTGTTCTCTTGTTTCGGGAGTTATTTATTGGTTTAGTAAATAAATCATTAATCTAATACACACAAACCGAAAAAATACCGTTGTTGACCTTAGAGATAAATAGCACCTATGTACAAGTGACGTTTAAAATAGTTGGTTGAACTAAATATTTATTCTTCGTTTTGGTATTCCCTTCTTATTGGGGGTTCGACTTCAGTAATGACATCTTCTAAATTTTTGACACTTCAACCAGAAATGGCAACGTTTTGTTGCAGTCAAATCGCTATCGAAGATTTCTCAACCACGAAGTTTGACATCTTACTTTCTTTGCATAATTTTATTATTATTATCTTAAGTAACATTTTTTTGTTCGTGATAATACGCCTTTCTTGGCTTTGCCTTGAATTTTTAGAAACTCTATCCAGGGGGGAATTCTCAATATGTGTGTGACTATGCATTCTACGCAACCAGATATAAGAGGATTTTTCTCTCTCATCTGTTTTTTTTTATTAAGATCTACGTTTGAATGCCATAGATCCGTGAGAATCGAATACTGTTCTGTCGTGAATCCCAGCATTATGAGCTCAAGTAGGTTCTAACTACTAGTATTGCTCCTTTTAAAGGTTTTCTATCATCGAGACATTCTTAGTGTCTTCAAACTGCAACCAGAAGCAATTCAGCGATTCGACACTCACACCGGTCAAGTATCGAAACAATGTGATGCAGCGTCGTAAAGGGTAATTGATAATGCGTATTTAAAATTATATTTCAAACATATTTCTTCCGTAGCACTTGCCTTAGTTTAATGTTCAGGATTTCATTCCACATAGAAGATTAAAGAAAATTTACAAACCAATCCGTTTCCCAATTAGTGTTAGGTCGCGATTTTAGAAGGGTTTCTACATGAAAGCGCTCGTCATCCGATATTCAATCCTTACATCTTGATGTTAGACTTTGTATATTTTTATTCATCCTTAATTGAAGGCAAGCACATTTTGCGGATGACATCTGATCTGTTGAGAATTGAATTAAAATCTCATCCTAAACGTAATTATTTTCTTTTGCCCAGTGCAGTGGAAGCGACCATCACCTACACCATCTCTGACGCGTTTGATTAATTCGAGTGCGCGACCCGCTTAGCAATATGTGTCGGTAATTTCTCATTTGTGGCGTCGGTGGTAATTTGGCGGCGACATTGGTAATCCCCGCTGGGGGATGGGGGTGGAAGGGGTGCAGGCGAGGGGGTAGCTTGGGGGAGGGAGTAAGGAAAATAGCATTGTCCCCTTCCTTTATATCCAAACAACATGTTCTTGGATCGGTGGATTGCAGTGATAGAAAAACAAACATTTCGTGACAAATTCTGGAGTGAGGCAATAGCACCTGATACATAGTAGAGGCTTGAAAATTAACCTGTTTTTGCAAACTACATGTTTTTTAGAGATCATCAATGAGTATGTGAGTATGCAATCAAAATAATTCTTTCAAGTTCCTTTTAAAAATTAATGCTAATTCAAAATAAGGTATTTTGACTTCTTCAACAATTCACGAAATATTGATAGAAATTGGATTTGATTGCGCGAGAATTGAACAATAACAATTTTAAAAACTCAAAAGGATTGAGAAGAAATTTGAAGCAGTTGATTTTAAGTTAGGAGAAAATCATAATGTTAGCAGTACATACACACAAAAATGAGGATGAAATGCTTAAAATTGTAGGTATGTGCAAATAATGTACACGTCACTATGTACCTAAATATTTATACTTATGAACACATACGTAGAAAATTTACCATTGATGGAAAATCTCTATTTAGTCGTGGAAACTCATGCGCATAGCTTCTTCTGTTATTAAAACAAACAAACCGGTAACGTTGGTTCACAGGTAGGTACCCATTTAACTCACAGAAAAATGACCCGTTTTCCCGACAATGAAAAGGTGTTACCTATTTTGTTGACACCTTCGCATTTAAAAGGAAAACTGAAACCAATTTTCCTGTTTAATTTAATATTTTTCAATAAATTTAGTTACCTACTTCCAATTATTATTTTTATGTTGATTGACTGCTGCTAACTTAATAATAAATATAAATCAAATATTTACACTTAAATATGTAGCCAATTGAATTGGCACATACTTTCCAACCATGCAATCAAATAAATGTAAAATTTTAATCGTGCAATAAGCTCCCTGCTGATTTTTAATGATTTACAAAATCATTAAATTAAATAAGGAATTTTAGAAGGTACATACTTTGCAAATTAAGTACATTTCATGGTATTTAATAAAAACCGTGTAATCATAAACCCTTTCACAACCAGAACCAATATAAATGAACATTGTATAATCTTTTTCGCGGTTATGGTAATTTTTTGTTAGTATTTATTTTATTTTTATTATTATTATATTTTAGTTACCCATGCTTGCCCTATTATTTAAATAATAAACGTAGACTTTTTGACATTAACGTTTTTAAAAATTCAAAGTAATGACGCTCCCATTCGTGTAGATACGTTTTTGTAGATCAAAAAGCATTAAAGTGACATATTATTTTACAAATTCAAAATTTTATTAAATGGTCTAAAAAAATGAATTCCTTTAAGAAATCTCCATTGAATATCTAATTACTTATAAAGGCTAGCTGACTGACCTGCTGAATGTATACCCATACAAATTATAAATACATACCTAAAATCGACCTCAAAAATACCTTTACTAATAAGGAATATGACCGGTCAGGGTTGAGTGGGCATTGTGTTTGGGTCCCACCCAGCCGTTCCGTGTTCGATTTCTCGGCTTGCTAAGTTCTCCATAACAACTCAAGAACATTTTCGGCTTACTGTGGATGTAATAGAAGATTTTAAAATATTGTCGGGCTAATCGTAACCCGGGAATGTTAATCTTTCTTTTTTTTTTTAAAAAGTCAAAAGAATTTTTTTACAGTGTCGAGATTTTGTATTTATTATTGTATTCATTGTATTTTTGTAAATTTGTCTCAGGTATATACAGTTTATAAACAAGTTGTTTTTCTTGACGCATTTTGATGAAAATATGCTTTATACTTTTATTATCAGGCGGTACATCTTCTCTGTACTCCCCTTCGGGGACGCTTAGTAATATTTTATGTAAATAGTTATACCGTATTTTCCATAAACCGACTGAGTATTGTATATAAGTATGCCAGGGGACCAACCTTTTGGGATTAATTGGCATGTAACCAAATTTTAAAACTCTAGTTCTATAGTATGGCTTGTATAATTCTCTTCTCAACAGCAAATCATCTAAAAAGTTATTAAATTTTACTACGTGTTCATATTAAATGTCGGGCTTTTTGCTTCATAAGTTTGGAGACACCATTTTTTATGCTCCTGAAAGAGACACTAGAAATATTAGAGGGTTAAAAGTTAGTCCTAAACGAGTTTGTAATATGACGTCGGGGTCACCAATATAGAAAATGTGAAGGGAGTTATTTAAAATTGCTCAAAATATTAACGGAATACAATATACACAATTCAAATTTACACCAAATACCTTCATGTTTATATTAAATGTCGGGCTCAAAGATATTGAAATATAAGGAGATGTGCTATCCGCCGTTTTTAATAGGTGAGACTGCGCTTCTGGGTGTCGCCGGTGTTTTTTACCAATTAACGAATAAACTAAATGAACGAATAATTAACGAATAAACTAAACAAACGCTAAACTAAATGAACGAATTCTTTCCGTATTCAAACTATATTGTTAACCAATAATAATGCACACCTTCAAAAAATCAAGAAAATGAACAAATTCTTTTTGTATGCAAACTAAGCTCATTAGGCCGTAGTTCGATGACAGTCACGCGGACATCATAGCATATCTCTTTTGTATTTGAATATCTTTGGTCGGGCTGTTTGCTTCATAAAGATGGGTTTCACCGATTTTTTTCTACTCCTAAAGGAGATACCAGAAGTGTTAGAGGGTTAAAAGATACTTCTAAATATGTTTGTACTATGACGTCGGGGTCACTAATATTGAAAATGTGAAGGGAGTTATTTAAAATTAGTCAAAATAATAATGTTTTTTTATTGAATACAATATATAGGTACAATATATATAATTCAAAAGGTAGATATTAATAAAAATCATCCTAAAAAAGCCCTACGACTATCCAACTATAAATGTTTTTCAAGATTTCCTGGTTCTCCCACTTACAAAAATCTATGACAAAATTGCACTTTTACAAACACATAAAGATTTCTTTAGTAAAAATAATTTACCACAATTAAATATAAGCAAAAGAATAATATCTGTTGCAGGATTTACCGTGCCACTAGTGCGAACCACAACAGCACAGCATCACTATGTATTCAAGGGTATTAAATGATTAAATAAATTAACCCTTGATATACGATCGGAAGAAAGCTCGAAAAAAATTTTTAAAAATTTAATTAAAATATTCTAGTACCACATCATAACTTAACTTATTGTATTGCATTTAGAAATATGTATTGCATATTTAGAAATATGTTTTTGACTTATCAATACTTTAAATCATTTATTTTAACTAACCTATATTTTTATTACTTTTATCTGTATTTTCTCATAAAATCACTAATATTTTTTGTTAAATTACTAATATTTTTTGTTTTTATTTAAACAAATGTAAATTTTTTTAGTTGTCTTCTCCTAAACACAAGCAGCTGCTTTATTAGGAGAGTGATTGAAATATTAATGTATATATTATGATGTAAAACTGTAACCTTGTTATATTTAAAAAAAAATAAAAATAAAAATATATTTATATCAGAAGGACACGGTCACTACGATACTAAAGGAAGATGTTGATCAGAGGGGCGGACGTCAGGAAGAGAGTATGAAACAGAAGAGCAGGCCGCGGGCGAGTTGGTTTGGTGAATTTTTGTAATTAGGAACCGCCACAAAATGATTTAGCTTTTGTGAAATTTCATCTACATTTCCAAAAAAGCTTTGTAAATTCATTAAATGATGGAATTAAATGGAATCATCACCACGTACCTACAACGTAGTGATCACAAAAATACATTCAGCAAAGTTTTAAAAAAAATGTAGGTATTTCAAATTCTGAGGTTTTTCACATCAGTATGGAAATCTGCATTAAAGCCACAAATGGCAAAACAAATAAATATATAGACGGAGCCTGATCACTCCTAATGGTATTTTAATGCTGCCATTTTCCACGATAAACTCAAGAAAAACAGATAAAGTATAAATATGCGATTGTACTGCCGGGATACGGTACAAAACGACAGGGATAATTTACAAATGCCAACATCGACATCTCCTGATGAAGTTTTACTTGAACCAAAAATATAAAACTTTTTGATAATATTCTCATTAAAATCACATTAACACTTCGTAAAAAAAACATCTCAGATATAGTCACGATCCTGACGATAGGTTTTTTGAAAATTTATTAGTGACAATGCAGACTTTTCCACCATCCATCAGGCTGGTCTAATTATTGGTCGAAGTTTATCAAACAAGTCAAAACTGTCGGAATCAGTGGAATTGTTTCATCCACAATTGCGGGATTGAAGAAATTAGGAGGGAAATGAAAAAGGAAAGGAAGATTGGGTTGGTTTAGGCATGTAAAACCTATTAATTATTCTATTTTAATCGTCTTTTTGGGAATGTGAACCTGCAGTATTTAGCTCAAAGTCTAGGAACATATCGCTTTGCCACGGTGATAAAAAAAGGGAGATTAAGTTTTTTAGAGGGGTACGCTAAATTTATTGAAACGAATTGGCGTTTCGTTTTTTTTTTTAATATGTATTCCAATCTGACAGTATTAATAACCTAGCGTCTGTACGGTTGATATTTAATAACCCGACTACGGAAACAACTCTTGCGTCGCGTCTTACACAAAACCGTTTTCGTAGGAGGAGTTTTTTGCAAATCAACTTTTGTAATATAACCTAATTAAATCAGTGCCAAAAGATGGCGCCACTTACGTTAACAGCAAGCTTGTGGAGTGGTGGCTATCAGGCTTACGTATTATTGGATTCATACTTTCGTGGACCTCTACGGTATGGAGGAATGCATGATATGATTATTTATTATTGTAACTGATAGGTGTGAATAATAAGACCACTTTGTGATTTTTACCACGCGTCTATATATTATATATGACGTCATTGCCTGTCGCGGTTACAATATATCGGTGATTAGTTGTCACTGGATCCGACAAACCGGCTATTTTTGGAACCAGTTTCGATCTTATTTATAAAATGGTCACCAACACTTAAACTGGGCGAAGACGAAAAAATGTTTTTTTTTACGGTGCTCCAGATTTTATGTCCGGGTTAAATCTTTCCCAAATGAAAGACTTAACCCTTCCACACACTTTTCCACAAATGATTATCTAGTAAATTCACGCAATTTAAGTGAACTATATAAGTATAATAAATACAAAGCAATACAAGAACAATACGTCAATCCACCTGAAACATAATGGGAAAATATTTCACCGACTCCAGATATTTTCATATCAGAGGGTTCGGCTCTGATGAAATCCTAACTGGTCCGATAAATCCTACTGATACCTCAATATAAATATTTAAAAAATCTTTCGTAATCCTACATGTATTTAAAATGACCGACTTTTGCCTTTTTTTATTTCAAATTTTTTTTATTTTTTTATTATTATTACTTTTAAAATTAAGTACAGTCACTTAATTTTTCAAATTTATTTACGTTTATTTAGGAAGCATACAGTTGTATATTAAGCAATTGTACATTAAATAGTGAATATAATTTAAACCATTTATAATTTTTGGTTGTGGTTAATGATTATGTGATTATGAATCATGTGGTTATTAAACAATTATAGTAGGTATGTGGTATACATTGACTTGTTGTATCTATACAAAGTACAACGTCACATCACAAATGAAACAGTTATATTAAAAAAATAACATTGTGCCAAAGTTCAGAAAGTAACCAATTTCCAAAATATTTTAGATTGTTTTATATGCGCCTTAATCTCTTCACCTAGACTGTAAGTCTCACCACAACAAACACCCCCTCTCTTGCAGACCAGAGACTAGTATTCACCGCACCCCCTCAACCCCCGAGGCATTTTCTTAATTTCTTAACCCCCGCCCCCCAAACAAACCCCACACTTAGCCGCCCACTCATCTGACGAGGGCTTGCACCATACTTTAGCAGGAAACCTGCGTCAAACACGAGGTCTAACCGATATTTATCAGTGTATCTCATCGTGACCTAATGCTACAAATGTGGATTGTTTTCAAAATGAAATTATAGTAGTCGATTATAAAAATTTTGAATTAAATAACGTTTGTTGATATTTAATTAAATTAGGCTATGATATGGTAAAATCATTACTAGTTAAATGTAGAGTGTGCAATCTATGAACCTTTCCCAAATAATTAAGACAACTTTTTCTAATTTAACAATACAAAATATAGACCAAACGTTTGGGGTCATGCCTTCGTTAAATACGCTTTGCTCGGTTAAAAAAGAGTTTCCGATTGAAAGAGCTGCGCGTTTTTCAAGAAGCCAGAGCTTATCATTCCATCTGCTTCATACCAAAAGTTCTATGTGCTTCTTTAAAAAAGCATTTGCTGACTTCAATATGGCGGTCTGTGGAAAATGGAGAAGGTATGCAGTTATTTTTCAGCAATTAAAATAGTTTATTTAGACTTGTTTAATATTTATTGATCAAACCTCAGTCAAATGGCTGCTCTTAAACTAATCTTATCTTACATTTATAACCTCAGCGTTGCAAAAGCACCACAATTTGGGAGGTATGTGTGGATAACGCCAACACGGATAACCAACACTCCAGCCATAGGTAACCCTAAGTAAGTGATTGGCTATGTTCTGTGTCTTAGCATGGGTGCCCGGGTTCATGCGAATAAGCTTGACTAGGTTTTGGAGGGGAAGGCGATTGCCCACCCACTTGGTGGCGGCCGGATCGGGGGAGACTGCTTGACCTCTCCACCCGGACCCTCTCAATCCATCGCATTGGGACAGATGGCTTCATACATCCATCCCTCCTGGATACATTGACCTCCAGATTCCAAAGATGACAAAGGTCCCGAGGGAAATTTTTGTCCTCAGGGTCCCCTGTGTGGAGCTAGTGTAAAAAAACTACTTTATTGCTACCTATGACGTATCTAAAAAAAACGTCGTAATTATGTACATAAGTATTTTACTCACATAAGGTTTAGCAACCTTTCAAGAACGACCTGTTTTCTTATCGTGAAAGTAAGTTTTAATTAGTGACCGGTTTGATTCCAGCCTGGCTGTAATTTCTAATTCCAAATGCACTTTTCCGTAGAAACCTCACGCCATTTCCGCATCCCCTTTCCCTCCCCACTCCTCCCCATTTTCCAACCCTCTTCACCATTACGCCAAACACCGAAGACATCTTCTCGTCTAATGTAGATATGCTGCTTTCAAAACGAAGGTTCGCCATGCATGCCAGACTCAACAAAAAATCACACATCGAACGGACAAGCATACTAAAGGCCCCTAGTAAAAATACTCTAAGAATATGCGCCTTCTACTTTTTACTCTGCTCTTTGGAACCGATTACAATACCTATTTAAAAAATATTATTTATCATAAAATGTAATGCTAACTTGCGTGATATGAATATTATTTATTTTGAGATAAATATTATTTATTCAGTGATTACAGTACTGTTAAAGAGTTTCGTGAGTTATTTTGTCTGTGGTGTTCCTTTCTACAAAGTGCCAAATCGCTATTTTTAAATCAAATGTAGTCTAGATGAAACCATATGTGTTTTCTTGGCCATAGGTGTCTCGTGGCGTTTGATTACTCCTCATTAGAAAATCGATTTTTTTTGCTGAAGTACTGAGAAGATGAAAGTTAACCTAATTATTAAAAGTAGTATTTATCTACCAAATTGTCAATTTCGATTGATGGTGGGATTCAAAACGTTCAAATGATTTTGAATATATTGAAGTAAATTAAATTACACCATGGAATAACTTTATGCCTGATGTTATAGTTCCCGAGGTATATAAACTATAAATTGCATGATCCTGCAAAAAAAAGATTATAATTACCTCCTGGATAAAACGACCCTGTTAAAACTTTCAGAAAGAAGAATAAGGTAAATAAAATACTGCATTACAAAATTAACTGTCCTAAATTTCTCCAATTATTCAACATCCACATACCTAAAAGATCTTGACGATATTTATTACCCTTTTACTTTAATAACATATAAGGACATATCGTCTCCTTAGTTCTTAATTGTCCAAACGACCATTTCAGTTTTTGTTCAATCTGCACTTTATAATTTAAAATAAAGTATGAAATTTATAGTTCATTACTTTATTAAGAACTATTAAACTAATGAGCACTTTACCTTTGCAGGAATAGCTTTATCTTAAACAGCTATCATAATTTTCTTCTTCCTTCTTCAAAAACCTTCTCCTCGTGTAAAATTTTCAATCAGTTTTCAGTTTGGACAATTAAGAACTAAAGCGACCATTGGCTTATCAAAATTCTCCGATTCCGAGAGTGTAAAGTCTATGTAAATATTTTGATCAGGGAGATATATTTTATTTTAAAAATAACAATAATAAAAACATTTATTCATCGATAGATTTTTACAATTTTATACATTTTATTTAGTTATCATTAATTCTATTGATAAAAAGATTACTGCTCAGCTTTACATTCTGGATTTCACCTGGAGTGCAGCTCTTTTACAGAAATGCAAAATAAATATTTTTTTTTTTTTTTAAGAAAGGCAAACATTCGCGGGTAACGAATAACCCGACAATATTTGAAAATCTCCTACTACCATCTCACAGTAAGTGGAAAATCATGTCCTAAGCTACGTAAACGCTAAGACCTTCATCACTTGTGTCGTGATTTTAATTTTTAATTTATTTATTTATTGATAGGTAGTGCAATTAATTAATGACAGATAATTTTAAACTAAGAAAAAAAATATTCAAATAAAATTAGATAAAAAAAAATGCACACAAGTAATAATAATACAAGAAAAAAAAAGCTAAAAAATTCCATCGATTTGATAAGTTCACAAAATTTCAAGAAGTGTTCAGGAATAGATAGTATTGAAATAAATATTTTACAAGATCCACAAAACCCGCCAAGTTGATATTAAATACATCAACATCACCAAAGTACAGATTTCCCATAGTGCGTGAATAGAACTTCGATCTTAGCCAGTCGAGGAATCAAACACACAACACCTGGGTGGGATCCAAACGCGATGCCAACTCAGCCTTTGACCGGTAAAAGTATTGTGATAAATCAACAACATTTTTATTACAATACTTTTATTCATCTGTATTTATATGGCGTATATACTTCGTACTATTTTTGTTATATTTAATATCTACTTATGTAAGGATTCTGAGTCTCTGTTAGCATTTTACCTGTGTATTTTATTTTATAATTTTGTAGTTACATTTTTTCAGCATAAATATTATATTTTATTTATTGTTTTAATTTTTAAGTATTTACAATAATAATGATTGATGATAACTACTTAAAAATTTCAAACGTAAAAGCCCATTAGGGCGTGTAATAAATAAATAAATTAAATTAAATACTTACAGTTGGAAGATGGTATTGAAGCAATTGTAGTAGATACTTTGTAATTTTCTAGCGTGACAAAATGATTCTGCGCAGTGTAATTAAAACGCCCCCTTTTAATCTGCAATTTTCCTTTAAATTAATTAGTGTGAAAATTTTACTCCTAGCTCCGCCCACGAGCCGGCCTTGTCCAACAATAAAACTGTGAGCTTCCACGTTCATTAATTAAGCTCGGCTTCCCTCTCCCTCACACTTCCGGCGCCGATATCTAAATGAGTTTCTCCGTCCTTCTCGCCTGAGCTTTGCGCAAAAATTAAGCGCTCCTCCTATACAAACGTACGTACGGGCTATTAGCAGTATGAGAATTTTCCGCTGGAACAAAAGCATCCAAGTGCAATCTTATCTTAAGAGAATTTTACACTTTATGCAATGCGGCGTAAGAGCGCAATTGCACTGACACGAAAACATCTACATAATTCTTTTAAGCCACATTATTTTTAATGGATTTTGTTTTAAAGTACGTTTTTATCATTTAGATTTTTCTCATTTCTTTGAGGCTGTGAGACTTAAAGTTGTAATTGTGTGAGTGTTATGCATGTGTATGCGTTTGTAATATTATGTTGTTTTCCTCGGCTTTTGAGCGTGCCTGTATTATTTTCATATCTTATCAAATTACGTTGGCAACATTTGCCGCATTAAAAAGATACTTTTGCTGCTACTGTTATTGTCGCCGGCTTTCATTAAAAATTTCATGTGTTGTTCGTAGATCTTCCGCTATTATAATTGTTTTTGCAGCTTGGGAAAGGGAATTTAGAGAAGAATTCATTATTCGTTTTGGAGGCGGGTGTGGGTACCGCTGCTCTTGGAGCCATTTATTGGATAACCAAAACCTTTATCATAGGTCACCTCAAATGCAGCGAAGTCATCTTCGCTACATTTGGTGACTTAGCAGGGGTCCTGAGGTTTGTGGGGGTACGTCCGGGTTTTGGCGGCAGTTGCGCTTGCCCAACTACTGCGTGGATTGGGATAGACGGGTTGAGGAAGAACTTTTGACCTTTCTAGCTGGAAATCGCCGTGAACCGCAGTGATTGAAAAGGATTCATAATATGTCAGTCACTCCTGAACATTCTGACCCCCAGATTTCTACCCATCTCTAATGTCTTTTTCCTTCCCAGAACTTTATTGTCTTCCTTTTCAAAAAGTACCCTCTACACAGCATCCTCAAATATGACACATGCCCTGAGTGCCAATTAATTTCCTCATGGCATTCTGTCTTTTTTGTATGGATTACGAAGTTTTTATGAATAAAGAGGCCATAAAATTAAGAAATATACTCACCATTTTATTCGACATCATCATAAATATTACGTTATATAATTTGTTCCACACAATATTATAGGGCATTTGCCCACACACACCAGACCACCAAAGTAGATCAATGATTGAAATAATTTTATATCATTTAAAGATGCCGTGTGGGTTTGAAAAATAAAAATTCAAAAATATTGAAAAGAGGAAAACGGATAACCTCGCATATAAAAATTACGAGCGATGATCTTATTACCGATTTATTAAGTTTAATCTGCAACGAGGAACATTTGCTATCAATTTAGAACATAATATGACAGCAACCGGGTTTCGTTATTTGAAAAGAATTAGTTTTCCAAGGGACTACTCGCAACTAACGTTACAACCTTCAAACTCTATATTATTATTATTAAAAATACTTTTCTAAAACTCTTATTTATTTACATATGTGAAAGTATGATCTTAAAAAAAATAAAACTTCTATATTAACGATTGATTAAGAGTTGTACGAGTGCATTTTTTAACAATGTAAATAATTAAATGATCACAACGAAATGACAAAATATCTTGATTTTACCTGTTTCTTAACAGAATGGGTAGGTACCCTTTACAATGAAATTCAGGGAAAACATCTAAGTCTAAAGGACGCGTATTGATATTAAATGAATAACAACGATTTCCTTGTAAAGCCAGAATTCCTCGTATGCTATTATGAATGTTTAGAGTTGAGGATCCAGTCTTTTGACAACCTCCGTGGCCCAGCCATCACATCACGAAGCCGGGATGTCTATGTATTTAAGCAAATCACCTCATGAATTTAGCTTAGATCACAAAGCGTGTCCATTCTTCGAACGGAAAATCCTTCATAGGTAAGTCGGTAACTCCTAAGGAATTACTGCGAAATTACATCTTACGTCCGCATCTGTGGATCTATGCGCGTCTCCCTCCCACCGCCGTATTTACCTCCAGACGGCATTTCAAATTTATTTCCGTCCTTCTCGAGTGTAATTGTAATTTACATACGCCGTTAGTTCGTCCCTCTCTCGCGGGCGCGCTATCTGGTCCCGCCGACGCTTTTAAATTGTAATTTCGCGGAGAAAAAAGCCTCGAAAGCTTCTCCCGTTTGTTCGAGATTGTCGCGCTCCCAGGACAGGACGAGGCCGTATGCAGAACGTGCGGGCGTCTCTTTCCTTTCTCGAGGAGGGGATCGGACGACGTCTCTCTCCGGCGCCGTACAGTGGCGTACAGGGTGTCGCGACGCTCCGAGGCTGTATTGGTGAAGGTGCGGGTGTGGGTGTGGGTGAGGCTGGCTCGGTATGCAAATGCGCGGATATCTGACGTTAAGGAACGTTTTCATATAGCGGCGGCGTGAATTTTGTATGTGTAGTTGCTTTTAGGTGTGTTAGTGGCTCGGTAGGGTGGCTTCCCAGGCGAGCTACTAGAAGAGGGACGGTCGCCTCCCGAAACGGTCGTTTATTGCGATATTTTAACGAGCGCCCGATCTTTTTTTTCCTGATGTCTCATTGTATAATTGATTTATTGAGACTGAAATATACAGCCACTTTCGCATCTCGAACTCAACCTGTCAATTACACTGCTTATAATTTTACACAAAACACTATTTATTTTTTTATTATTTATTGTAATTTGTTATATAAAACCACCCATATATACATAAAAACGATAATGAAAACAAATTACGTGCTCCGAAATTTCTATGTGTTTTTATTTATTTATTTCAAAATAAATCGTGATTATCGAATGTGATTTAAAAACAATAAAAGTGGATTAAAATACTGTGTTTCCCAACTCCATCATTAAAATGTAGATAACTTATCTCAACTATCTAATAAACGTCTCCAATAATAGTAAATTTCACACTAAATGGAATGGGAGGCAGAGCGGCTTGTGACGTCATAATATCCCATGAAAATAACTTGTTTTTGAATAACCGTCAAATAAAAATGGTCTCCTTATAGTCGGATCATTACAAGCCTACTCTCGGCGTGTGGTCCATATTATCTGTTTGCTGTTTTGACACGTCATGCCATTAAACACTAACTCCAATCCCCACAAAACTGCTCTCCTTTGCATAATGTTTTTACATTCAGTGACCAATAATAATTATGAATCATTTTTTTATTACCCATTAAGTTAAATCAGTCATAATTGTATTTATTCTAATGATCTCAAGACCATAATTTTCAATGAAAACAGTGATATAGAGTCCTTATTTACAAAAGTTTAATTGCTTTATCCATATCCAATCATACCTTTCAGAAATATAATAACAATGTACAATTTAAAACTCATGTTTTTGACATCTAAAAAAGAACCAATTTTAACAATATTATTCATAGAAATGAGCCTGAACAATGCATAAATTAAGACGCAATTTTTTTCTTGAATATTTTAATAGCGGCCACAAAGCAATTAAAAAATATCTGAATTGTATCAAATGTAATTAGATAAATCTGTACTATCAAAAGTTAATGTAAAATAAATAATAGTTTAAATTTTATATTTTAAAAGACTCGACACGACGTTGGGTCTAATGTTGGATTAAGTACAATTTTCCTATTCCATAAACCTTAATTTAATAGAGACCTCTGACACAATATTTATCACGACAATAATTATCGTAGGCAATATTTTTTGAGTCGCGTTTCCGTCGGCGATATAATAATATTTAAATATGAATAATTTAATATGAATTCCGACAGGTTCGGGCCAAACGTATCGCTGGGGGGTCGCCCGAGACATAATTTAAGGGCCCTTAAGCCGTAAAATACTGACCCCTTCTGTACGCCACTGGACTGTGGCGATAATCCGGGCTACTTAATTGGGACTCGCTCATTGAGGATACACACTAAATTATAAGTAATTATTTCTTCGGATTGTGAATGCGAAAATTAAAAAATATATTGCTACAAACATATTTTTTCTACATAACTGAAAAATATTACAGTTATTACCTAAACATAGTAATTAAATAATTATTGTAAAGTACCTCCCTAAAATTAATGAATTATTTTCATTTAGGAACAATTTTAAGCACGCAAAAGCTCTTTCTTAAAATAAATAATTAAATAAGTGATTTTAGTGTCTCAAGACAATTCCATTTTTCAACCAATAAATGTGGCAATGAATGTGTTTATAATTACTTCTTCAAATTTCGCCAATTCACTCTGTGGCATCATTTTTATGAAATGAAAACAAATCACTCTGTAAAACACCACTTATTTGATCAAAATTATCTAAATGTTTTAAAATCAACGGCTTCTTCGTCAAGATAATAAGAGTATTTAAAATTTTAATCTTATACTGATGATGAAATTATTGGTTTTGATGCATATAGATAGTTTTGATTAAATAAGTTGGTTTTAAAAAGTGATTTGTTTTTATTTGATTAGCTTTTATAATTGTTTTCGAAATTTTTTTATTTAAGGTTAAAATGTGTAAATTGCGAAGTTTCTAGGTAAGTTGAGGTGAACTTTGAACACATAATTTTTTTCTTGATGTTTAATGCGCTTTCTACACCTGTGGCCACTTTCGTCTAGACTTAAACACTTAATAGGCCAGTCAAATAATAACATATTAATGCCGTGTGTTACCGAGACCAGCGGCCAAATTTTGCGGTAGGTTTTTACGTTCCCGAAAGGTGTTCACTTTTACTCTCGCAGCCATAAAATGCACAGGAATTCCTTGGATTTTTTGTTCCCGTTCCCATTAATATTTATATTTTTGGCTACAATATTATGGACGACTTTTACAGCACGGTTAGAGGAGTGAACGCATTTAATATCGATTTTATCTCTTCGTTTACGGCGCACGGAAATATACGCTCTATTCCATAATACAATATAACGGATTCACGCGAGAACCGAATGAATATTTTAAGCGAAAATGAAACGTTATTCAAGCTATTACATAATAATAAGCGTACCTTCACTTCAAACTGTCGTTTTATAGAACAAATTCAAGTTTACACGCGAAAATGCATCACATCAAGTTTTGCTCGGTTTTCCGTGTTAAAATCTGATATCTGTTCTGGGAAACACAATGCTCGGAGCAAATAGATAATAACTTTTTTTTCATACTAAGATAAGTGTGAACATTGTGGTTTACTGATCGTCGCCTTAGTTCTTGTTTTTTCAATAGACCATTAGAAAATTTTAAAGGAGAAGGTTTTCTTTCATTATTTCAATGAAAAATTATGATAGGTGTTTAAGATAACGCTATTTCCATAATGGCAAAGGTCACATTAGTTTAAATAATTCTTAGTTAAGTGATTAACTATAACTTTTTATACTTTATTTTTAAACTTAAAGTGGAGATTGAACAAAAACTAAAACGGTCTCTTGAACAAACAAGAACCGAGGCGACATGATGTAACAGCACTTTGCTTCATTTTTTTTAAAGGATGGACCTTTTTTATAATCCTGCTCATTACGAGATGGCAAATCAGATATTGCACTCCCCATAAGTTATTGAAAAAATAATAATAAAATTAATTTCTCCACGATCCGTAGATTTTAATTACAAGTTAAATCATATGCTCACCAGCAGTCGTAGGCAATAATTATATTTAATGACCTATTCGGACAGAGCTCACGCGAGGGGTAGTTTGGTCGCGAGAACCACGCAAAAAAATAGTGAAATCTCCCATATCTTAATACGTTGATAAGCTTGTAAAATCACGGGCCAGAAGTGCGGCCCACGATCTTTTATCGCGTCCACCCGGTTATAAAAGTAAATTTTACGAGGCTCGCCCGCCTCTGGGCCCTGGCAGCCAGCCCCGCCACCCGCCCGGACCCGTCGGGGACTCCCGCTCGGACATATTCGGCATTTAAGAAAATAAATTTGAATATATTCAATAAAATATTTAATCTGCGCCCGGGGCGTTGTGAGCTTTTTATGTGTAAAGGGTGTGCCGAGAAGTTCGGTCAGATTTAATTGCCGGCCTGACTGACGTTTATGAGCTGGTTCTTATTTCTTCTCGCACCATTGTTGGGGTTCCTTTTGTTGGGGCTGGGATGAGTTCCCCGCAGGAGAATCCGAGATGAGATTCCTTCCAAGGAGCCGAGTGGTCTGGGGCAGTAATGGCATTCTGAGGGCGAGGCCTTGGACTGCTGACTGCTTTAGCCTCTTGATGCATTTAATCGTCAAACACTTTACCAATTCGTTCGTTTTCTTCTTGTTTATTTTTTAACATAAATTATTTGAACATACACTCTTAGAAATACCCATTAGATCATATTGAGTCGAGAGTAAACAACTTCCGCATAGGATCTATAAATAACCCGATTATTCCCCTAATAGAATAGTTTAACGCTTTATTTAAATGAGATGAATCAGGCAGTATTTCAAAACACGGAGTACAAATCAGTTCGGAACACAACATTCACATCCCGGAGAAATGGCCACGTATCAAAGGCGTCATTAACCCTCCGATACACCTTCCTCGGTGTCTAAGACTATCCGTAAATCTTTCATAATCCGTACATAATATAGCTTCTTCTCTTGAGGTATTAACATTACAATGGCATGACGTCTCTTATCCTGAATTATGTCCCCTGGAAGGGTTTGATATGGTGGGCTCGGGGCCCTAATTGGGACCCAATATCCAGCCTCGATCCACAATTATGGAGGCCATTGTTGCACCCACTCAGCTCCGGAATAACAGCGAGTCGCCGTGTTCCAATCTTGGCTTGTTTTGGAACCAATAAAACGGCTATCGGGAATGGCCATTACGATACAAATATATAACTAAGGATATGCCTCGGAGATGTCGCCGGTCGCAGCATCGGAGTATTAAAAGCGAGCTGAATTAACGAGCGGGGCGCGTTTTTTAGTGACATCTCGTACACCGTATTCTGAGATGCGGGAATTGTTGCGTTTTATTGTCTGTACTGCGATTCTCTTAAGATTTAACTCCTTACCTAATTTATATTCAGCAGTTAAACTGAAATGGCCATCTGGTTGTGCGGTAGTACCGATAGTACGCGCTCAGTATTGACACTCGCTTTACAAGCTAGTAACCACTTACTACTGGCAATTAGATTCACGAACAGTCAACCAAATTACTTCACTAAACTTGCGGGAAATACTATATTTAGAATTATAAAGAAATTTCAAAAGATTCGTAATGGTTTATGATCAAAGCATGGGGGACCTCGGACTTAGCTCTACAATTATTATTGCCTACCCTAAAATTACACCTACGTAGGTACGTGACGATTTGTTGCGTGATAAGCTTTCGTGTTTGACGGATTATGTGAATGGAAATGCATAGTCCAATGAACAATTTGACATAACGTTAAAATAAAAATAAAATCCTAAAAGTCTTCTTTACCTGTACTCGCTAAAAAAACCTAAAAATATGTACATATTTATTTCATTTTAATCCTTTACTTTATAAATATGGTTTCGCACAACACATTTTATTCAAAACACCCTTATATATCGTTATTGACAACCTGTTCGATTTTTTATCAAGCTATTTAAGAAATCTGAAAATTTATAATTGGTATTTTTTTCTTTAGATCCGGAAAGTGTATTTAACAAAAAAAAATTAAGATCGTCTTTCGGAAGTGATATGTTTGGACTGTAGTAAGCTCGTAAAAAAGTGGAAATATTTTTATTACTGCAGTGCGTCACGGTGACCTTACAACAGAAAACGGAAACTGGATGTGATATTACAGGGAGGTTGAATGATCGAACAGATTCCAATGGCGGGAGTGTGTGCCATGAACGGAGCTTTTCAGGTGAGGAAAAGCTTTATACTTCTATATTTCCTTCGCATACAGATATTATACATATCCTTACCCTTTTCAGTGAGCTTTAAAAGATTTAATCTACGATAAGTCAAGATATTTCTTTTGATCACAACTATTTAAGAAAAGAAAACTTTTTGTTGACGATCTTAATTAAAAATGTTTATAAGAAACTTTTTTCTTGGGGACACCTTTAAAAGATAAAACATTTTTTTTTATCTAGACAACTTACTCATATAATGAGAAAATAAGTGATGTTTATAAAAGATGGACAACTTATTCAGAAAAACTAAGTAATTTATAAAATACATTTTTTCTCGAAAATTTTTACCTTAAAACTAGAGATAAAGATATTAAAACTTTGAAGAAACAATACATTATAAAATAATAGATTACCTACTTAGTTTTAACCAAGTTTATTGATAAAAAATAATAACCCTGTTGAAGTAAGTAAGCTTACGAAGTATGTCGGTTTTTAACAATAATTTTGATTATAACTCAGTAATCTATTAATTTAGAAGTAAAATGGTGTCACAAAATAAGTTTGCTGTATTTGAAGAAGAAACGATACATTATTCTTTCTTACAACTTTTGGGTGACTTAAAAAACTTTAATTTGAAAAATTAAGCCATTTTATGAATCGTTTCTTTGATAGTAAATTGGATTAAATTGGAACATTTCCGATATTCTTTAATGATTTTTTTCGTTGCTCTGCATATGTTAAATAATGTTAAAACGTAAAGTTGATTTGATATATCTAATTAGGCAATATTTTTAATAAATTACTTCCTTTGTAAAATTTATCAGGTATCCACAACAGGTTTCAAATTAATAACATTGTGGCCTTCGCTGGGATTCGAACCTCAAACCGCCTGTTTCCTTCGCCTGAGGCGGTTTCCGTCTGCCAGCCAATTGTCAAGAAATGCTAATAATGCCTGCTGTCGAATATTTATTAAAATTATTATTACGGTCTTAAATTAGTAGGCAACGCGTTTTTCCAATTGAAGTATCCGGCTTTATTTGGTTTTCTATAATCATATAATGATTCTGATGACTCTTAAATTCGCAAAATGAAAATAGGCGACAATCTATCTGTGTATATAAATAGTTGTGTAGGTCAGTAGGAATTGAAAAATAATGACAAAGCTATACATACCCTTTCACCATTTAAGATAGCAAAATTATCCACTTGATCTGCATCAAAGAAAATTATCTTTCAGTTTGCGCATTTGGAACAATATCTATAATGTACTATCTGACATATAGGCAAAAATTGTCTTTAAGCAATTTTTTTCTCTCTTTAATATCCTTTCAAAAATTTACCCAACTGCCATCTAAGTTCGCAGATTAAAAACTTTATGTATTTTCAAGTATTCATTTTTGAACAAAGTTTCATTTACCGTAATTAGGTTTATTTAAGAGTTTATTTAGTTCTGTTAAAAAACAAATTGTTTTCGTTTTTACAACAACAAGCTACCTTTTCATATTTTATGGGAAAAAAAGTTCTAACTGCCAAAGATAAAATATTTTTGGAGTAATATAGTTCCGTTTGCGTTGTAATTTGATCTCATTCGCTTGGAACAATTGCTTGAAACTGAGAAAAAAAAATTACATTATTGAAAAATTAAATGTGTAAAACGCATTTTAATTAAATTAAGTTTTAGAACATTCTACGAATGCAAAAAAAATGTAAAGCTCGGATAAAACCCTGTTACTTTGAGTTTAGCTGATTTTCATAGCTATAAGGTACTATCTGTTTTTTTTTTAATCTTGATTTTCTAGCTAAATGCTGGGTGTTTCTTTGCAAGACCTCCGTAGTCCAGTGACTAAGACTCTTGACTCACAATCCGGAGGTCGCGGGTTCGAACCCGGCGTGCGCAAATAAATTTTATTTGATTAATTTGTGTTATTTCACAATTAATTCATTTAAAATAATAAATAGTATATTTGCGGCACGTTCCAGAGTGGAAGATACTATCAGTATCGCCCTGGTGTAAGACCACCATTCAGAATTGAAACGTTGCTTGAAAATGGCGTTAGCCATGTTTGGTGACCAGATCTGAATAGCCCAACCTTCCTCTTCCCCACCTCCTTCCCCTCCCCACTACCTTCAGCCTCACAACATACCCCAATTGGGGATGCCATAGTCTCACTGGCTCCAGACGGGAGCAGTTGAGATTCTTGTGCGGTATTCACTGTAAAAAAAAAAAAGGAATGTTTATTGTTCATGCCCAAAAAAATGCATTGCAATGCGTTCGACCTATTCAATTTGTCATAATTTTTTGTTAGGAGTTTAATTGGTGATAAATCAGTTTTTTGCAAATGGCAGAGAGAATCTACTTGTTCCAAGGGCACGTGTTATCTTCTGAAAAGATGTAAAGCATAATACGAATAAGCATGTATTTTGGATCATTGTCGTAGGATAAAATAAAGTTAGAGTAAAATAAAATTAAAAAAAAACAGGAATTCCAAAAAATATACAGAAACGGCGAAGAAAAGAAAAATGTCACTGATGACGAACTCAAATAAACACTTATGAAGCACAGACGGCGCGAAGCTTTTGTTTTAGCTCCAACACTGACTACTCGGGGTGGTACTGTACAACCCCAGTCCAGTAAGTGCCCGCTACCTGCCTACCCCGGCGTTGACCGGCCGGAAGAGTGTAATTATCATCACTTCCGGTCGATTACAAATCCCGTGTCAGGCGTGGTATGTGTAACAAAATTACACGTGCCAGTTTCCATGACAACATCGACCGTGGTCATAATTAGCCCGGCGCGGAGCGCGTGGCACATTAGCCCCGAATGAAATTAATCAGTCACCACCACCAAAGACAAAGGCTGTAGGGGTTGATTGTCAGAATCTCATAGCTTAATATGGCACGCAAAAAATATAACATTTATGTTTTATATTCAAGTTCTCAACAGATTTTACGTCATCTTACGGGTCAGAACTCATAATGACGCACGCGGCCACTTAGTAAATTTCTAATTCGAGCAATCGTAAACTGATTTTTCTGTAAATTCTCTCCGGGTGGTTAGGAAAATATATCTTTGAAGTGAGAACTTCTTTGGCACCGTTGTGATTTTAAACTCGATGCAACGAAAAATAGCGACACTAAAAAGAGACAAACACTTACATCTAGGATGAGATAGTACAATCGGTTTCCTATTTGAGCGGTGCTTCGTAGCCTCCCCATTCTTGTCTACTTTAGTTTACTGAAGGTTTCATTTCCATCGCGTGTGAACTGCAAACTCTGATTTTTTTATGTGACTACCGCACAAGAGCCCCAACTGCTCTCAATCGTCTGCAGCCAGTGAGAGTAGCATCCTCAATAATTGGGGTATGTTGTGAGGCTGAAGATAGCGGGAAAAGGATTGGGAAGTACCTGGCTATCAGATCTGGTTTTCAAACACGGCTAAAGCCATTTCGAGCAAATTTTTGATGCTGTTTTGTGGTATTTCACCAAGGCGATACTAAGAGTATTTTTCACTCACAAAATTATATGACAATAAAATGAATTCTAGTATTTCATTATTAACATTTTTGAGTGTTGACCCTCAATACATAGCGATATATAGAGACTCTTAAGATGAAGCTATAATAAATAATGCAAAATCATACAAAATCGTATGTTTTTTTTTTGAAAATTTGACTGCTTAGAAGTATTATAGATGCATCAATTAAATACTGCGTGTAGAACATACCTTGGCCCTTAAAAATATCGGTCATTTTTTTAATAAGTCTTTTAATAAGCTTAGAAAAAAATAAAGTATTAGGTCTATAAAAAACATTTTCAACTGCAAACTCTCCTTTTTATAAACACTTTTTCGGATATGGTTTTATTGCATAATGTGGCAAATTCAGTTTCTTATATAATTATCGCAAAAAAAATGATATTTACGCCCGAACCTCACCAAATAAAATATAATATGCATTTTCGCGTTGGTATTTTTGACATCACGGCGACAATACGGCAGTCGACGAATTTGTTATATCAAAGTGAACCTTATGCCGTCCACCGAAGAACGACTGGCAGCCGCCCCATTTTTCCGTCATTACTCCTCCGGACCGGGCCGAGAAACAACGTGTTAGGGTCCGCGCTGCTTGTTTTCGTGAAATCAATTTAAAAATTCCGTTTTATTACAATAAACAATGCATAAAAAAGGGAATTAATGTTTTTTACAGGCCTTTATGAAATCAACATGTAAAAAAAAATCTCAAATATCTTTTCCAACCTTTCCAAAAGCTTTTTTCTCAAGTATTTTATTTCAGATTTTGATTTTTTCCTGTACTAGTGGATCGACTTAAGCCTACAATACACGACATCTTTTTTCAGCCCGATTCCAATTAGAGACCCACTTCACTTCACGCGATCGCTATTTCCAACTCTATTTTCATATCTACGCTTTCAGTTGGCATCACAGCAAACAGTATGGTTCATGTGTTGTTTGCAGTGATGACAATTGAAATCATAGATATGAAAATAGAGATGAAAATAGCGATCGCGTAAAGCGAAAAATTTTGACTTTGGTCTCTAATTGGAATCGGGCTGAAAAAAGATGTCTTGTATTATAGGCATTACTACCGGGTCCTTGGTGAAATATCACTATTCATAAAAGCAACTTTACTTGAAATGACATTAGCTGTATGTGGTGACCAGATCTGAATAGCCAGTTAATTCCTATCTTCCTCTCTTCAATTTTCTGCTCCTCCCCGCTCCTTTCAGCCTTGAGGTTTTATTTTTATTCCAATATTGGGGATGCAATAATTTTACGGGCAGTTGAGGCACATAAAAATGGGAGTGCTTTTAAAATGAATAATATGATTTTTATACATAACATGACCATTCATCCCGTTTTTTAAAGAATCTCATGTGATACAATCAGGAATATTTTCAAACTGTTTTAAATACTCATAGCACATTTTGTATCGACACGACTTAAAATCTGTTCCATTTAAACACAAAAATTAATTATTCAGACAAGAATACCATAAAACTTAACATGAACCCGGCTATCAATCATCTAAACGCGCGTTCCTGCGGCCGTTAACCGCATATTCCGACTGTTCTCATATATTAGAACTGACCATCGACCACTTATTTTGACAGTTCTACAACGTGAGAACAAAACATGCGGTTAACTGTTACAGTTATACCCTTTAAAAATCTGAGACTTTTGCGTTATGTCCTTTGGTTTTGATCTGTGTTTAAGAACTACACTAATAATGTGGTTTTTCAAAAAACTGCGAACATTCATACTTTTTACTCCAATGGTCAAAATTTTCCCACCACTCCAACATTCCAAATGTTTTGCTCTGAATCCTAATTACGTAAATATTACCGGCTTTATTAAATATTTATTTCATTCTTACTCTTTTAAATGATATGAATATGCTTAAATTGTCATAAAGATTTGGGAAGGAAAAGGGTATGAGGGGAAGGAAGCTGATGGTCGCGGTGTCCAGGAGTGACGTATGTATGAATCCATCTATACAAAGCGATGTTCCGAAAATAGTACTGCTGGAGAAGTCAAAGCGACACCCTCAACTATTCGCTCCCGATCCGGCTTAGCATGCAGCTAGTGGGCAGACGCATCCGCCGCCTAAACCCAAACGAACCTCACCCCATGAACCCGGGCACCCCTTCTAAATCACCAAACCTGGCAAACCACTTGGGGTGACCCATGGAAGATGTGTTGGTTATACAATAAATGGTTCCCGAGGCAGCGGTACCCATACTCGCCTCCCATATTCTAAGTACGCCAAAATTCCAATTTTTTTGCTCTAAATCCTAATTACGTAAATATTAACGACTTTATTAAACTTGCACATTTCATTATAATTATAAAATTACATTCGCGTTAACACGGAACACACTTGTAAAGCAATATAAATCAACATCTTGAAACAACCAGCTAGCCCAAGTGTTACATTCACGACATATTACAATGGCGATAAGAAACTGTCACGACTCTAGTAATAATATACGACAGCTACATACAATGTTGTAGTCTAGGCCCGTTGTAACCGATTCGGCCTGTTGTAGTCGAATCATTTTTTTAGCCTTTTCTGTAACTTTTTGCAATAAATTGAATTCCATTTTGATTCACGAAAAACCCGCTTAGGTATTTTATTCGGGATGTCAAAATATGCCAGACCCATTATTGACCTTTCTCAATACGATACTATTAACTACTTTGTAAGGGTTGTTTCTACCTGTGTTTTACTTGGTTCAAAAGAAATACATCACGCAACTCGCGATAGGTAAAGAAACATCTGCAAATGGGTCACTACTGTTATAAAGTTGGAATTTTATAAACTGGTACGAACTGATAGTTGTATAACGTATATTTGAGTAAGAATCTGCTACGACTTTTGCAATGGTTTCCATTTCAATTGGAATTCATTACTTTAGATTCTTTAAAAGAACATAATAAAGTTTTGAGTATTGGACGCGTTGGTTATTCTGAAATAAATTATTAACGTCTTATCATGTGGTGTAAATATTATCAGGATGTTAGTCTTTTCTCGTACAGTAGTAAATTTGGGTACAAATAGGCATCTTACAACATTCAGTTTAAAATATATTATTATAGTGCTTAACATGTCAGTCGCTGAGTTGGCATCCCACCCAGGTATCGTGAGTTCAGTGCCTCTCCTGGCTTAGTCCTCCATCATGACACAAGCAACATTTAGTGTAATTCGGAAGTTTGAGATTTTTAAATATTGTCTGGTTATTACAGGAATGTTTGTCTTTCTTTGACAAAACTATATATGTGGATGGCTCATTCCTCTTGGAATGCTATGGCTTTCACGTGTCTGAAAACCTCGAATGTAGTCATCATCACAACATGTTTAAGATACCACATGGCGGAACAGATGCTTTAGCACGGCACAGTATGACAAGAATAATGGTGCTATTGAAGAAATTTCTAAAATCGAGATAGCAATTTGAGAAAAATGTAAAATTTCGAGAATTTTTTATCCATTATTTTTTTTAATACGAAAAAAATATCAGTTGAAAGTTACGTTTGTAATACATTTACTTAGTAACAAATCGATGTGTTTTTCTTTTTTTTCGTTACCAGTAATTTTAGATAAAAAAAATTCGCGAAGTGAGTCATTTTTAAAACTTTTTACGCTTGTATTAAAAAATTTAACATTTCAGAAATTTTATATTTATTTCTAATAATAAAATTTGAAAGCATATTCTACACATTTCAATAACAGTTTTTAGTTATCGAATACATTAAGAAACATTAAATTGATTTGAATTTTACTGCGAAGCGGAGTTTTAAAAGATGATCATAAATTTAGAGACAAAATATTTAATAAAATTATTTATTTTTTCATATAATTATTTTAATCTCAAAATACTTACGGTTGCATAAGGACACAACAAATAATTAATAAATAGGCTAATGAATACGAGTATTTTTATTTCACCGACAAGACCTGATCCATCAATGATGTTAGTGGGTGGTTCAGGCCAGGGTGCAGGGTGCAGGGTACAGGGTGCAGGGTGCAGGGGTGGGTTGTTTAGTAGGTTGCGTGCCGCGGCTCCCCACCCTTGCCCGGGTTTAGATTTGTCTAATTACTAACGAGGGGTGACACACTCCCTTCTACTTATTCTGCTGCCTATAATGCCCTATCCATGCTGCAGGACTTGTATCGATCCTATTGATTGAAAATGAAATGTGCAGTTGTAATGTTTAATAGCGTCAAGTAATATGGATACATGTTATATCACTATATATTTTACGATGAAAATCGAACTAAACGACTGATTGAAAAATTTTAAAGCTTATTTTAAAAAATAAAAACACATATTCCCAGGTTACGAACAACTTTTTCATATCTGCTTAGTTAAAATCCGATAAAAAAGATTCCGAATACCAACACTACTGCTTAAATATACCATTACTACTGCTTTTGGTACGTTACTATATACACTAGTAGGTCATTGTGAAGAGTATACCTAATTGTATAAGAGAGTACCTCATATCCAAAAAAGGAAGTTTTTAATGTCTTATTTATTAAATTAAATACAATCATAAGATTTGAAAGTACGTACTTAAATAGCTACCTACTTTTATAAACCATATGTATAATTTATTATTTTTAGAATTTCAAATAAAGAATTACATACTTTTTTCCAAAGAAACGTCGCTAATTGACAAATCCTTTTCAAACTTTTTGCGGGCGGTGAAGAAGGTACCTTAAAAAAAGAAGAAAAAATGCAAATATTAAAGTCCAAATTAATTAACACGACAATTTCACATTTAAAAAAAAATCTTTCGTGAACCGTTAAAATGGACACCATCTTGAACCAGAAGCGGAACGTACAAACAATTTACGGACAGATGAAATGCAAAACGATCGAATAAAACAGGACTTGGCTACAAAGTCGCTAGATACTAGTAAACAACTAGTGTTATAACCTAAAATGATTTCTGTCGCTCTTTAAACAATTGAAGATATTTTATATTTACTCTAATTTTTGCAAAGTATTGACTTGACACTTCTATTTTCTTCTAATTTCTCTGTTTGTCTTTGCTTTCATATACCATCCTTACAATGTACATTTCCGAATTTCGTGATACTTTGTTGTAAATTTGACGTAAATCTGTTAATATATAAATAAATAAACAAGGCAGTAATTTAACCTAAAGTAAAGCAAAATCCGCGCCCATGAGGTGATTTTCCACAAAAACGATGCAATATTAAAACTAGATTATTATTATACTAAAGTCAAGCGACATTTCTTTATATATTTTTTTAAAATGTAAACACAATATTTTAAGTTGGATATGTCTAGATAAAACAACTAGACAAGATTTTTAATCTACGCTCTTTCTGAGAAAAAATTCATTGGAGCAATCTCATCAGCATTTGTATTTATTCTTAATTGATGAATGGAATAATTTTATTCTTCCCAATGTTTTGGCATATATTTTGTAAACTGAATAGATAACCGAATGTATTATAAACACAAACGTGCAAATAAGGTTGCCCTAAAGACTATATTATCACTTGCAAGAATGTGGATAAATTAAAATAATAATCGCGTAATTAATCTCACTGTAATAAAATAGCATAATGATTAAAATGTCGATTCTGAAAGTCTCGAACTAAGAACATGAGACTTCACATGTCTTTTATTGATTTTATTCTGTTCGTATGTGCGGTTGTTACACAGACATAATTATTACTGGTTACTGGGGTGGCCACTTTATTAATGAATGCACGTTGAACAGGTCACGCAACTATAAAAAGGTCAGAATACAATCAACATGTTTCAAAAGATTTTATTTTATCATGTTCGCTGAAACTACTATGGTCAACATTACTTGATAGAACCATGTCAATAAAAATTCATTTGCCATAATAAAACACCAACTCTTCTTCCTACATATCTTCATTTGTGATGATTGCAATCCATTCACGAATTGTTTAAATTTGGCGAGCAATTCGTCCAAAATATATCAGGATATGTTGTAGGCTTATGCAAACGCTAGATATAAATTTTTTTGTCTTTTTTGAGATGCTTTAACTGTATAAGATTTGGTTGGTTTGTACCCCTAGTTGCTCATGTTATCTTGAGTCAACATCGCCAACACTACCTCTCGTTACAAATAACAGTAGGTAAGAACACGCATTTTATTTAGAAGCCAGTTCATTATGTTAATCTAACTGCTATGTTACAACATTTATGGTTCTTCTAATAGGCTCCAAGTTAACTACGGAACTACTGAACGCACCTAAATTCTGCATTTATGATTTGTACGTTTGAAGCGTATCAAGCAATAAAATGAAATCAATTACAAAACTATTTTTGATCAATCTAATAAATGAATTTATTCAAGCCGTCTAATAACCCAATACTCAAACAGGATGGAATCTTACAAGAAAAAGTTTTACGATACCATATTGTACGGTTTTATAAGAAGAAATCGTTTGAAAATATGCTTTAAGTATTTAGTATTATTATCTTGTTATTACATTTGAAGATTATCAATTTTATATTAATTTTTTGATGCATTGTTCAGCTATCTCGACGTACGGACTATTAACAAACATCGATGTCTGTGATTGGATTAAACAGGGGTTTGTGGCGCAGGCGGGGGGGGGGGTTGCAGTTGGGGTGGGAAGGGGATGGGAATTAGGAATGTCGATATAATCTGTTCTCTGTTTATTGACACGTTTATACAAATGATTTTTACAAAACATCAGTCATATTTTTTCAAAGGCACACCATTTAAACAGCACAGCTTTTAAAATTTACTTACGTAAACACAATGTTTGATTTTTATGCAATTAGCTATAACCGTGTTTTAATTCATGAGTCGAATCCTTATAACAGTTCCGATAAGATTCAAATTAAAGAGGTTCCTTCCTACAAATCTAAAAAGAATGTTCGTATAATTATTAACGTTATTGTATGTGCAAACACAGAAATTCTTGTAAATTTATTTTCAAATTCTTGTAGCTTTCGTTGATTAGATTGAGGGCTGAAAATAGTTGCGTTGTCATGTATTTTCCAGAGAGAAAAGTTGTAAAATAAAAACTCACCAGTTACAATATTGCTGCTATATATAAACAGTTTTCATATTATCTGACTTTAAAAAATATATATATTGCTTATTGTGTGAAGTTAGCTTAAATATTTTGCGAATACCTAGAGAAATTTTTTGATTCCCAAAAGAATACCAAACCTCTGTTACCTTGGAACCAAAGGGATGATCGCCAAGTAGGAACCGCTGGGGGTAACTCAGTGGTAGTTCACCCTCATATAAATACAGGAAAGGAAAAAAATGTGACTCATCAACCCCCCACCCCCTCCCCCGCCACAACCCTTATTCCCCTATTCAGTCTGTGCTAATGAGACGTGGGTAGCGTTGTTTACAGCTCCCGCTTAGCAACTAACCGAGTTCTTTCTCTGTTTCAAATTAATTATCCTTGGTTCAAAACCTATTATTTTAAAGTGCTCATATTTTAGCTTCAATAAATAATACAATAAGACCATTAAATCAATAAGATCCGAGTAAATATCTAGATTAATAAAATATATATCGATCACGGTAATTTGAAACGCTGTGAGGAAAAGATGTCAATTGTCCAGGAGAATGAAAAGAAAGTTTTTTTTTACTTTTTCAAAAAATTATATCTCCTGCCTTTGTTATAAATTTACCTACAATTATAAATTTTTATTATTAAAAAAACATTGAATAGATTCCTCAGAACGATTTAACGTTTTTTTGTAAACAATTTTTTTTCAGTTTTTTTTTTTAAATGCAGCTCGTAAAAGACATATTAGATATATTTTGACGACGCTCATCAAAAGAGTAAAAAGAGGGAGAAAAATTTCATAATTAACTCATTTTTGGATTTATTATCCTATACAGCATTTCAAATTTTCGCTATCGATATGCATAACAGTATTGACCTGTATTTTGCGTCTTCCTTGTACTTGTGCCAATATGCTGTGTAGTCTTGCAGTCTCCATCATCATAGTAGACAAGTAAAGTCTAAAAAATGTGTGTATTGTTTGCATTGTAATTACACACTAGATAATGTGACATATACTCATACAGTGCTCGCTTCTGGAAATTTCCCACAAAGGGGCGCATCAAGAGATGTTGAGAGTTCATTGTTCAACTGACCATTCATCGATTAATTTTTCACATAATAATAATAATATATGAGAAAATGAAAAAATACCGTTAACATTAAAAATCTTAAATCATATTACGTTCTTACAAGATGTATCACAAGACACAATAATCTTCCAATAAGATTTTAAAAAGCAAAGTAATTTATATCAAAATCGATTTGGTTTTAATATTTAAAGTATTTGTAATTCCGTTACGGAATGCAATCCTCATTTATCATAATCTGATGGTTTTTTTTTTAAACCTTAAATGCTTAATCAACGTGTTTTATGCTACAAACAGTGAACAACAGTTCCATAAAACAAACAGTTCATAAAAGTCCCATTTTTAAGTATTCTTAAATATACCTTTGTTAATTCAGAGCATGCAATACGGTCATTCTTGTAAACTTTCGAGATTGACAGAAATTCTCCAACTAAAACGTTTATCTAAATATTATAACTACAACACGTAAAAATGGAGCACAAATTGCATGTAATGAAATGGTAATGCATCCGTTTTGTTTCGGGGCAATCAAATAACTAAATATGCAAATTTGCCGAAAAAAAAGCAAAAGTATGTAGTTTGGTTTTCTCAAGACGGCTCTGCACGCGAAATAATTTGTTCTGGGGCTGCAATTCCCAGCCCCCGCGGTTCGGGAAAACCTACCCCTGAAAATATTACAACAAATTACAATTTTAAATTTCGAATTGACGTGCGGCATCACGCCATTTTACAAAATTTACAAATTTTCAAATTACGGACGACAGCTGAAAAGTAAATACGTATCTACAGAAATGAAAGAAAAATATTTTGTCAGTTTTCTTGCAAGAGAAAAGTTTTTGCGGAATAAGTGCATTCTTTCAGAAGTGTGTATTTCGTATTTAAAAAAACTAAACTAATTTTTACAAATTTACATTATTTGGATGTAGCAGAATACTAATTATGCCTATTAGAAATGTGGTTCTGTAATCAGTTAATTAGACCTCGCGTCCAAAAAAGTACGTTTTATAATTTTTTCTAATTCAATAATTCTCAATCTCCTCAGAAATCATATTTAGGTACCTAAATTCCTCGTACTTAATTGTAAACCATATATTTTATAAAACTTTTTTTGAATATTGAATTATAAAATTTGTTTAAAGAAACGTCACTACGTGCAGCTGTTGTGTACTGTTATTTAAGACACGCTAACAGATTCTCCTATGTATGGATGGAGGTTACTGGTTTGGAATAATAGATTCTTGTGTTTATCTCGTTTATTTGCGTTTATTATATACTTCGCGGGTAATTTTTGGAGATCACTGGCAACGGTTGATATGCACTTTTTTTTGAAGAAATCTTTTGATTCACCTTAATTACATTAAAAGGCAAATATTTGCATTGGGGGAAGTGGAAAATATTTCATTCTAAATTTCGATTACGTAAAATTAAAATTAGCTTTCGTCTTGTGAGATTGTACGCCATTAGCTGTTAGCTCATTATTAGCTCATTCGCTGTCACTTTGGTATGTTGGTATTCCTGATACACTTGAATGTATAACGAACGGCTAGAAGATTTTGAAGGTACCACGAAATCTGGAAAGGTAAGTACTAAATTATCGGAGTTTTGGGAATAAAATGACGGAAAAAAACATTTTAATTTCGGAAATTATTTTTTATAAATAATACATTCACTTTTGTATCAAAAACCTTGTTACACAAACCTAGCGTAGCCGTTAAAATACTTGAAAACTGGGATGTTTTTTTTGCCTTGACGCGAGTAGGCGTTATAAAGGGGCACTTTCTTTTGAATCACATACCATGTTTCACAAACCTAGCGTAGCCGCTAAACTACTTGAAAACTGGGACGTTTTTCTTGCCTTGACGCGAGTAGGCGTTATAAAGGGGCACTTTCTTTTGTATCACAAACCATGTTACACAAACCTAGCGTAGCCGCTAAGCTACTTGAAAACTGGGATGTTTTTCTTGCCTTGATGCGAGTAGGCGTTATAAAGGGGCACTTTCTTTTGTATCACAAACCATGTTACACTAACCTAGCGTAGCCGCTAAACTACTTGAAAACTGGGATGTTTTTCTTGCCTTGATGCGAGTAGGCGTTATAAAGGGGCACTTTCTTTTGTATCACAAACCATGTTACACAAACCTAGCGTAGCCGCTAAACTACTTGAAAACTGGGATGTTTTTCTTGCCTTGACGCGAGCAGGCGGAAATCCAACATGATTACAGTGCCTCGCCTTGATTCTGAAGTGATGGATTCTGATTAGAGGTTTGTTTTCATTATATTGTTAATTATTGTATTATTGTGTTTTTTAAATTACGCGCCGAATTCCCATGAAGTCTGCTACGCTTTGCTATAGCATCTTTTCGTACAGTAACAAGAATACCATCATAACAAAATGACATTTAAAAATAATGTTTGAAAATGGACGGTCTCATTTCACAGAACGAAAGCTAATTTTAATTCTACGTAATCGAAATTTAGAATGAAATATTTTCCACTTCCCCCAATGCAAATAGTTGTCTTTTAATGTAATTAAGGTGAATCAAAAGATTTTTTCAAAAAAAAGTGCGTATTAACCATTTCCAGCGATCTCAAAAATATATATTACTTCGCGTATTACAATGTTGACTACGTTAGTCGACAATGACAATTTGATTGTCAAACTTTCTTCGGGCCGGTGGGGCCGGTATCATAATATTGAAAAAATGAGAGTAAGAAAGTCCAAATACAAATGAATTTTTCACATTTGGATGAGGTAACACTTAAAATGGCCAAAAAAATTCAGACAGGCAAAATGAAAAGCGGTTGAATTAAAACAGGACTTCACTCCACGTTCAGCCAATAATACAAATAAGACTAGGGACGGTCGTTTGCCCTGCGGACAGGACGCTCAGCCGATTAAGTTCGATTTCCACAGCAGGTATCTAAAAATGTACAACCCCTTTTCATCATTAGTTATGCTTATTGCAAAGATTTTTTTAATAATACCTACCTGTTGCAGACGTAAGTGATGATTATTTCATAGCAATTTTACAATTTATCAAATTCTAAATTTGATGAATTGGACAATTTCTCTGAAAATTTTTCAAAATTTAATGTTAAAATTCAAGCTCTGTGAATGCTCTATTCAAGGTTTGTTAATATCTCATCGTGGGCTGGTTATTTCACAATACTTGGATAATAAGAAAAATTAAATATTAAGGCGATCCACTAGTACAGGAAAAAATCTAAATCGGAATTCACGCCCTTTTATGGGAGGAGTTTAAAAATACTTGAGAAAAAGCTTTTGGGAAGGTTGGAAAAGATATTTGAGTTTTTTTTTTACATGTTGATTTCGTAAAGGCCTGTAAAAAACATTAATTCCTTTTTTATGCATTGTTTATTGTAATAAAACGGATTTTTTAAATTGATTTCACGAAAACAAGCAGCGCGGACCCTAACACGTTGTTTCTCCGCTCCGTTCGGAGGAGTAATGACGGAAAAATGGGGCGGCTGTCAGTCGTTCTTCGGTGGACGGTATAAGGTTCACTTTGATATAACAAATTCGTCGACTGCCGTATTGTCGCCGTGATGTCAAAAATACCAACGCTAAAATGCATATTATATTTTATTTTGTGAGGTTCGGGCGTAAATTTAAATTTGTTTTGCGATAATTATATAAGAAACTGAATTTTCCACATTATGCAATAAAACCGTATCCGAAAAAGTGTTTATAAGTAGGAGAGTTTGCACTTAAAAATGTTTTTATAGACCTAATACTTTATTTTTTTCTAAGCTTATTGAAAGACTTATTAAAAAAAATGACCGATATTTTTAAGGACCAAGGTATGTTCTACACGCAGTATTTAATTGAAGCATCTATAATACTTTTAAGCGGTCACATTTTCAAAACAAATGAAAATGGAAATTTGAGAATTATTAAAATTCTGTGAAACAATATGCCCAAAATATTATATGGGTTTTGAGGAGGCTTTTGTTGTTCTATACATGAAACAAACATTTATTATGTTGTAACAGAAATCAAGCAAAAGGCAACAGATGGATTATTGATTCCTAAAAGCTTAAAAATAAGCACCAGTATTAATTTAAATAATGTTAAAGCAATTCATTTAATTATCGTGAAACTTAAATTCATTGTAATCAGAACAAAATTGCCTGAGTGCCTGAAGGCTAGTAGTATGTTTGGCATTATTTTAATGACTTGTTCTACCAGGAGGTCAGCATAATGTAGGAGGTTGAAAATTCTAAGGGAAATCGTTATCGTCGTTTCCTTCCTTAAACCATAATGTTAATGCAAGCAATTTTTTGTTTCTCCTCAATTGCTTCATCAGCCCGGCCCAACGTATTTCCATCATGTTTTATTTTACATAATCATTTAAAATTTTGCCTTTATTCTTGGTGATTAGGAGCAAAGAATGAGTTCAGCGTTTCTGTGAGTATAAATATTGATCACTCGGTTTAACTGAAAGGTGAAAATGTGATTATATACCTGCGTAGAAATTTTTGATTCTTAATTCGTGCTTGAATTTCAAAGCCAATCTGACAAAGTCTATAACAGATTATGATTTTTAACAGTGCGTGATCAGATGTGGCATCTGCTGCACTTATCCACTAAGGTTAAAATTTATATCATCTCTTCTCAATGCCAAATCAGTAATCTGCTTTTCTTTTGGTCATTGTACAATGAAATCAAACGAAAATCGCGTGTAGATCACGTGATACTCGTAAGAACAAATATATAGTTTTAAATCAGCAATGTCAAGCAGATGTGTATTATTATTAACATATACATAATATATTACGATATACTTGAAATGCCACCATAGGATGCACCTACAATGATAAAACTTTTTCGCAATTACTAGTTGTGATAATAAAAACGACGATAATACTGATTTTACACGTAGTTGCGCTACCTCCTTCTTTAGCCAACGTTTCGGATAGCGTTCAGTGTATCTGCCCTGGTGATGGACACTGTAACGCTGTCTAAAGAAGGAGGTAGCGCAACACGGCATAACATCCCAAAAATAAATAACGATAAGACGATAATACTTCTTAAAAAAATAAATAGTTTCCTTTATAAAAATAGGGCCACCTGAAAATATAAAAAATTAAATAATATAATCATTATTTGATTGTAATCACAGCGTTCCAAAAAAGTCGTTATATTTTGACTGAATGGAAAACATCGTTACATTTGCATTTGTTAAAGATGCTCAAGCACAACAGTAGTGTTGTAGTTCAATAAATCGATATTCCTTAACACACCTCATTGTCCTCACTTCACTATGCAATCGCTATTCAAATTATGCACCAACGTGTGCATTATGTGGGGAATATTTGAATATATCGATATTCCTTTGTGCAGGGGTCGTTGGTTCATTAGCAATAAGAAATTGAGTTCATGTAAAAATTCCTTCTTCCGACGAGTCTTTAAAGATTCCCCTTTGAAATCAAAAGGTATAATATTATGTTACAACTATTCCAATTATTTTTTCTTCAAACTTTAACCGTTTCATTTGTGTAGCGATGTTCGATTCGTAATTATAAAATGTAATACTACGTTCAAATTGTTTAATGCTTTATTATTTTTTTAAACCATCTCAACTAAAAAACTGACGAATCTAAGCCACTGAGTTATCGAAACAACAACGCCAAATGTATCAATGAAAATTATAAATTTTGTATTTCAAATCATATTTGGTTGACTTCCCCTCAGAAATCGGGCGTATTTTGTCTCAAAAACAAATTTCTTTATTGACGCCCTATTGAGCTTTTTTCATTTATGACAACAGTGTAACATAAATAAAAAGATTATACAAATAAAGCATAAATTCAATATAATAAATAAGAATATATCTAATGCTAATTCCACATGGATGACATTAGAGAACTAGACAAATAAATAGAATATTTCTGAACATATCCGAAAATTAAAAACTGTTTTAGAAAGGTGGTGAAATACGTTTACAAATGTTATTATAGGAAATAAAAATCAAATTTTTGAAATATGTAAATTTTTAATACAAACATAAAAAATTTTAAAAAATAGCTCACCTCACGTTTTTTCTCTCTAAAATTACTGATAACGAAAATTAGAAAAACACACACATATTTTATCAGGCAAATGTATTAAAAACTTTTTTTCGCATTACGTTTTTGTTTCTTTACACAAAAATAATTTTTAAAAATATATTTTTCTCCAATTGTTATCGGAAACTTTGGTTTCATAGGGGCGCACATTTAAATTTTTCTAATGTTAAAATCTAGATTTGAATAGAAAGCGCGGAGTTTTTTTCTTTTTAACGCCGTTAAGATCATCACCATATCAGTAAGGGAGATACTTAGATTTATGTGAGACCTACGAGAGCTAGGACAAATTTGGTCTCCTGTAATTAAACGGGAAGAAATTTTTTTGATTTGTGGATTTTTTGCGCACCCTTGTTCCCCATTTTGGTACTTTATAGTGATACTGCAATAAAACAAACATGTCTAGATATCTTTGAATACACAGATATGTCTAGATACTCGTATACTCGATACTTCAACAAATTGTCTTCGAAGATATTATAGAAGTCGTGCATATTGCATAAATATCTGTATTACCTATAATAATTAACATGATATCCAGAGTGGAAGAATTTGAAAGTATCAATCTACTCATCATATAAACGTTATAGATATGTCTGTAACTATGCCCCCATATGGGTTAATTATTAAATAATACTTTGATGTAAGTTAACATACTTATATACATGTGTAATTACACAATTTAACAACTTCCACAAGATTAACGACATGTTTTTTCTAATCGAATCATCAAAAATACCAACTAATCTTACATTAAAGGTATCTGTCAAACCAAAACTAACGTTCATCATAAATACACCGATTTGCATATCGCTGAGCCGAATGAAAAATCATTTTCGATAAATTATTCCGAAATTCTACTCGTGCCAAAACTCGTGCCTAAGGGAAAACAAACATTCAGAAATCCTGGCATACCTTTTGGGAAAAATAACTTATGAAGGTTTAAAAAACGGTACCGCTCAAACGGTAAATTTATGTAAAAATCTCCGAACAAAATGAAAAATTATGCATTCGGGCGCGAGCTGCATATTTTATTCGGCGAATTATAAAAATGCATTCTTAGGTTCATCACTGCGGCTATATGCAAATAGCATCAAACAAACCTAAAATCATGTTTGGCATGCGCTTCTACTTTGAATGCAGCATGCGACAAATGCATCATAAACCGATATTTTTTAAACTTTAATTTGCATGAGGACAAAAAACCGTTACGTCTTCGCGGCCCTTATCTGTTACAATTATTTTGAGTATACCGCATATTGTTAAAAGTTCCTACGGTCCCCCTAAAAAAATTCAAATTAGATATCTCAGTACAGTTAATATGCAAAACGTAATCTACATCCCTTCTAGGGGGACAGGGTTTTGATTATTCCTGTGACATTTGAACAGGTAGAAATATGTAATGAAGGTTTCCTGTCAGTCCTATATTCTTTCTCACATTTTTTTCATCAGGGTGCTGGGAGATGATACTGATTTTTTTTAATGTATGCTAAAAGTTCTTAGCTAACCACCCCTTGCAATATTCTAATTCAAGGGTAGCAGAGCACGGAGGGGTAGGGCGTGAATATTATCTGAATTTACATACAAATGGATTCTTATGTATTTATTACTATCTTTTGAAATGCATTATTGAATATTCACAAGGTATATCCAACGCTTTTTCGAAATACTCACATGATCCAATCTATGAGAAGTCATATTATTCAATAACAATAATATCCATTCTCCACACCTGATGTTAAATGCTATGCAACAAAGTTATTATCGATGAAAAAATACGTTAACGGTTTTATCAGACTTTTTATAATTATCTACAAATTAAATGAAAACCGCCTTTTTATATGTTCTAGTTTTACCAGCCATTTATTTACCTATCCATAAAATATGCCCAAAAATGGCGTCTTAGCTTTTTTTTTTCGCAGTTAAAACGATATTTCAGTGCTTCTTAACTCGTGATGGGAATGATGATGGGTGCTGGAAATAGTAACAATAACCTATAAATTCCGAGCCAAACGACAAAGCTCAATATTCTCTCACAATAAATAGTTTTTACTCCTTCATTCACATAGTGCCTTACTAGAGGATATATACTAATCATTATAAAATGAATTACGTTGAAATAAATACAATATTCCTAGAAAACAAATTTAAAACATTTTTTTTACTGTTTTTAGACTAATTTATAGAGGGATAAAACAATAATAAACAAATCCATGAATTCTGAAAACCATAATACGTTAGAACTCGAAACAGGTTGAAAACAAAAAAAGATTTTTTTACATCTTACGTCTCTAGAATAAATTCTAATAATGTGTACATTTCTCCCGAAATTGAAGCCAATTCGTATGAAAACGGACAGTAAATTTGCAACGCTTCAGCACGCGTGCCAACTAAAGGAAATCAAGACCCGTATCCTGATAAAAGAATACCAACAAAAACATCAAACAACATATCAAATACCTCTCATAAATAGCCAGATCAAATATTCAGGTTTTTGTACGATATTCATATCCCAGTTATTATCCTAAAGCCTCATTTACATGTATCCCCACGTGCTGCGTCGGGCGAATCTTCGAATTTATTCAAATTCACCACGTGTCCGATAGAGTTGCAAATTTATCGGTAGCAAGTGAAGCAGAAAGACGCGTGGATTGTAACTATAAGTGTTGTAATACTGTATTGCCGATTTGTAATCCTCTTGTAAAGAGCACAATGCAAGAATGGCCAGTTGGTTAAACATGCAAAGGTATTGTCCAAATCAGTCCTAAAATATTCAAAGTCAACAATATTTCAACCCTCAGAAAATGGTAAAAGTCACCATTTGCATTGGTATGGTGATCGGAGAATGACTTTTACCGAGTTTTACCCCTATTGCCTGAAAACTGAATAAATCACCATAAGGAATTTGCATAAAGTCTTGAAATTATTCGTGTTGACTTCTCTCATTGTCAAAACATTTGTTTATACCTATTAATATGTATTATCTATTTTTAATTACCAATTTAGTTTTTCGAATAACAAAACCCTCGCCTAAAAAGGCCAGTTAATCAGCACATGGAATAAAATTTTGCACCATCATCAGCACATCAACTGAAACAAGGGATTTTAAATTATATAGGAAGAAAAAACTTGAATTTTTTAAATGAATACTTAGAATAATTAGTTGGTTATACAGGTCTTAAGTTTTATTATTATCACGTAATACAAGCCTCAGTAGCTTTACTTATGGTGGTAGCTTTTAAAATAGACTACGAATCTCGTAGGTATTTTCTTAAATTTTAAATTCTTTATTAGCGCGATAAGATACAATACGCCTACTATCATACGTTTTATTATCATGTTGTATTATATCTGTCTTGCATTATATACTCTGTTAATAACACCCCTTTTCTTAAAGCATATTTTTGTAATAAGTTTCGACCGAAATTCCAAATTTATCCCGCCGCAAGATGCTACTAAAATAAATATATTTTATTATTCCCAGCACGTGTCAAAAAGTGTTTAAATAACCATACAGTTACATGCAAATTTTTTTATCTGAGCGGAGTTCAAAAGCGGATCTGCTTAATATAGCCACGTACCACGGTGCATTGTAATACAAAAATCCATAAAATGCAAATATTTAAACCAGAACTTAGCCATAGAAAGGACCACTCAAACATATTATGTAGATTCTTCACAGCTTTCCTTTATCCAACTATCTGCATTCAGTGCATTGTCATTAGGTCTTATTTGAATACGCTACGCATCTAAATAAAGTTGTTCATGCTAGCCCCAAAATGCATTCGTGCTTTATTTGTTGATATCAAATTAAACTCTACATGATAGGGATGAATCCAAAAATATTCAAAATTATGTAGCACGCGCCGGACAATGCTATAATCACCTGCAAACCTTTTTGGTAATAGCAAAATGCGTGTCTGGGAAGAAAATGGTAATCTCCTTGAGTGATAATGTATGGCCACGTTCCTAACCAGATGCAAATTTGTATAAATCCTAAGGATATTAGTGATCCTTATGTTTTGATATGCTGATCGGTTTATCCTGAAGGTAAATGTAGGTATTGTGAAATTTAAGCCTTCATTTGAATACTGAATAAGGAAAAAAACTAGTATTTGATATTGGTAAAGTGGTTATAATTATCTACGTATTAATTAGGATGGGTGAAGAATGCACCAATTCAAACTGAATACAGCCTTGTTATAATTATTATGCATTGGAAAAACATATCACAAGAACATCTTGCCACGACTACTCAATTCTAACCACCGAGCTTTTGCGACAACCTTGTGTTTGAATATGTAATTATGAACATTGTTTCTATTTTTCACCACAACAACCTTAATTTATTGCTAGCGAACGTGGTTTTAACGCAAGTCGCGTGTAGGTGGTAACAAAACTGTCACACCAACATTTTAAACTTGTAAATGCATTTCAAGAGCTTTTATCGTTTTAATTTTTGTGTTGTTTGTGACATTAGAAAACAAAAGGAGGAAAAATTGTTTTAAAAGTTTGATATATTTTTTACGGCATGGTCAATTTAATAATATTATGATCATATTCAATATACTTTCGTTATCTAACGAAGCTTTGTGATATCCTGCCCTCACGTGTGTCATCCAATATATTAAATAATAGGTACCTATTAATTCAAAATGCAAAAATTGCACATTAATAAAGTCTATTGCAATTGTCCGCATGAAGGCTAATATTAAACTTGGTGACTTGCCAAATGGCCGCACAAAGCAAATAATGAATAAATTTGGCAATAATTACATATTGCAAATGATAAATATAATGCATCACAAGTTACAGTAAATTATTCAAAAGAGGAATTGGCCATGCTATCCAATTTTGATTTATTAAAATGTTTTGCAATTCAAATTCAAACAAAGATAAAAACTTTAATTTGGTTTATTTGTATAAACGTGTACGTACTTATTGGCGATGGTAAATTTTCTTTAGATAAATAGGTACATGCCGACGAAAAATATCTATTACGTATGTTATTGGAGAGATCGGGATTGAAATAAATCAAATATTTATTCGAATTTTGTGTTTTTTGTAGCGACATGTAATTATGACAGAGTACTTACCTGAAAATGTAACATTTTTTAAATGGCTGCTAATCAATTTAACTGCTGAATTAAACCGGGTCGAATTGTCAGACATGAAATATGTTTCACACGAATATTATGTGACATGTGTTCCATTCCATACCTGCAATATAGGAATGCAAGGCAATGGGGACAATCGAAATATTCCATTTCAAAACATTCTATTGACGTTTCGAATGAATTACCTATGTTGACAACTTCAAAAAAACTTTTTCATACTTCTAACCTAACAATTCTTTGAATGAATTATAAACATCAAGTATGTCTTTAAAATATTTCGATGAATAATCATTCAAATAATGTTGACCGACAACTGAGTGTTTGAGGCTTCTTTTTTTTATCAATCTCTTGTCGGAAGTTGGCTATCATCAAGGAATCAAGATTACTTATACCGATCACTACATATGTATCTTTAAAAGTTTGAGACTTTTTTTACATTATCTCTACATGGAGACTCCGAGGTAAAAATATCCCTCAGGGTCTGTGTCATCTTTGGGGATGTTGTGTGGAGGGTCTGAAAAGGGTATGAGATGTGGATAGGAATCTGGGGGTCAATGTGTTCAGGAATGACAAACTTATGAATCTTCCACCCTCTGCGGAGCAAGACGATGTGTCGAGAAAATCCGGTTGGAGAGGTCAAAAGATCTCTCTCATCCAGTGTCTCCGATCGGTTGCTGCAGTGGGTGGGTAAAAGTATCCGCCACCAAGACCTAGACAAACCTCACCCTAAGAACCCGGACGCCCCTACTACACAACAAAATTTAGCGAACTACTATAAGATTGCTAATTCAATAGAGTATTTTTTTTATTATAATTTAGAAAATTATGTCTTTACTAGTTTTGACCATCACTATCTATACGTCATTCAAACAAATAAAAAACACATAAACTATCCGAACGCACCACTGAGCCCATTTTCTTTAGGTATCTTCTTCAGTAACAAAATACCTATACCCCGTTCATAATGTTTTGTTCCGACATTTAGTTATGTGTCCCATGAAGTCATTTTCCATGAGTACCAATAATGCCCCACGTACAGGCAAATCCCGCCCTTAATGGCTTGTTCCGACATTTAGGTATGTGCCTCTACAGGACATATTCCACACGGGGCATATTTGTGGAGCCATTAACGACCTCTGGTGGCAATCATCGTCAACGATAAAAGTCACCGTCGATAATAAATCTGCCCCGCGCGCCGTATTGTTCCGCCTGTCCCGCAGCGCTCAGTAGGCTCAGTTCGCTCAGTTGGCGCGGGACTTTAAAACAACGCACAATGGACCACTTTCCGGACACCTCTGATGACCGCTCACAAGCGGTCCAGTGGGCGGCTCTCAAATCTAACACAAAAATCGATTATTATAAAAATAAATTTGTGTTATGGTACTGCCGCTGAGAGCTCCGGCATGACCATTCATTCTGTAAGATGCGTCCACAGAGGAAAGAAGGAGAGGTAATTTATTTATTTATGGTCCCCGTATAAAGGTTATTCCTTAGGAATTATAAAAAAAAATACTTACCAACCGTTAAACAGTGTTACACACTAAATATGTGTATATCAAATATAAAAATCTAAAAGGTAATTTTGCCTTGTTTCTAAAATGCTCTTTGTTTTTAAAAAAATAAATATACATTACATTTAAAAAACCTTGGAAAACTTTCGAAATTAAATGATGAATTATTTTTAGTAACACTGATATAAAAAACAATCCTCTTTGGATGGATAAGCATGCATATGTACCTATGTATAAATTTCCATGAACTATTTATTTTTCGGTTTCTAATTAGTAAGATTTTCAAATACGCGGTGGTTTATCAATTGAATTAAATATTGCTATCATTCTTTAGTACGGCTGCAAACGTTTAAGTAGATTACAAGAAATAAAGGGTAAAGAAAATTACATATAAAGAGAAATGACTAAATAACTTCTTCATTCATTACGATGAAAAATCACATGATTGTTAAATTCATATCTTTTTTTACACTAACCCCACACAGGAAGCCGATTAGAAAAATAATTTTCCTCAAAGCCTATGTTATATTTGAAGACACTGGGTTGGGAGTCATTTTAAGGAAAGGAAGGAGAGGATGTTCTGGGAAGTAACAATATATGAGGGGTGAGTAGGAATCTAGAGGTGATTGTGTTCAGACGTGTGAATGACGGACGTATGAATCCATCCCTTCCGCTTTATTGCACGACGATGATTTGGAAGAGACCTGCTGGAGAGATTAAAGGGTCTCCCAAAGCCGGTCTCTCTCGAACCGGCCTGGCACGCAACAGGTGGGCAGGCGCATCTGAACAAACCTCAACCGATGTACACCTCTGCTAAGTCACCAAATATAGCAAACCTTATGAAGTGACAGAGGTGTTATCCAATAAATGGTTCCCTAAAAAAAAAAAAAACATGTGGCGGTACCCATACCTCCTCCCAAACTGAAGAAAATTATTATTTGGTTTAGTAATGTAACGGTGCATAATTTAAATGGTGTTAATAAAGTTGATCACTTAAATTAATATTATGACTACCTAATACTTTTGGAGAATTAAAAACTGAAACAAATAAATAGCTTTTAACTCAAAAAGATTATTTCTCCAACGAGCAAATTTATTTTATTTCCTTCGATATTAAAGGTGTCGCAAACTTCAGAGAACAAAAGATCCTGATCGGGCCGACAAGGAGGGACAGAGAGGGCGATCCGGCCAGATAAATGACACAAATTGAACGGAATGAGCGAGACAAAAGAAATCCTTCTCGGATATTTTTAGTGCTGTAGATAAACACAATGAAAGGATCGGATCCTGACCCGATTCATATATTTGTAAGATGGTGTGAATGCAAGGACCGAGTACTCACAATGCTTGCCGAGAATTGCAATAAATGGGAGAAAAAAGGACTAAACGGATTAATTCAGATTGAAATTCTTAGAAATGAATTCAAGTAAAAACTGATTTCACAATTTTTTTTTTTATAGAACTGAACTTAAATTTAGGCTGAAACGAATTCTGAATAAATGTTTTTGCAATCTTCCTCACTATTTTTTTTTTATAAATTATGATTTTCAATTTGGAAAGCAAGTATGAGTACCGCCGCCCCGGAAAACATTTATTGGATAACCAACACCTCTGCCGTAGGTCATTCAAAATGTTTCGCTACGTTTGGAGACTTGCCGGGGTTCGTGGGGTGAGATTCGTCCGGGTCTCGGCGGTGGATGCGTCTGCCCACCAGTTGCGTGGTAGGCTGGATCAAGATAGACTTATTGAGGGAGGCCTTTTAAACAGCTGGATTCTCTCGGAACATAGCCTTGCACCGCACTGGGAGGGATGTATTCATAGGTATGTCACTCCTGGAGACACTGACCCCAGATTCCTCGTACTTTTTCAACGTTTCAGAATTTTATCTCCTTCCTTTCCTCAAAATACCCTCCACACAGCATCCCCAATAGTAACATTAGCCCTGAGAGGATTTTTTTTAATTATTTGAGGGAAAAATGCATCAATTCAAATAAATTTAAGAGTTGTGCTAGGATTTTTTAATGATTTTTGTTAGTTTGAAGTTTATCAATGTCTTCGAAAGGCGAAATAGATGTCATGCGCCAAAATAACAATAAAAACTCTTTGAAATAATTATACATACATTGGCTTTACAATTTTATAGCAACCCTGCAAATTTTTATTTTTTAACTGTGTCAGTACAAAGGGTTCGACTGTCGTATTGTGCATTAGCAGTGACAAAACCCCCTCTCATAGCGCTTGACAAGTTTGGTTGTGAAATATTTAACAGTCCGCAAAAGATTCCTACATCCTCTTGGCTTTTTGCGAAGTCAAGGCTGTGCGCCGACCTATTATTATAGTATCCAGATATCTGCATATTTATTCATGCATTTGTTCTTGACCTTAGTAGTCCTGTATCACTTTCTTGATTTATTAAAGTAACGCAAACAATGAAATGAATGTTGCCAGTGTCAGCGGGATATATCATAATATAAAACACTTAAACATATCTGTCAGATAGGAAACAATGCAAATGTGCGTTGAATAAAATCTTTGCATATATTTATAAAACATGGTATAATATCTAAAGGGCTATTCGAGAACCTTCTTCCATCGTCACAGAGATAAAACAGCTTCTTTTCCTCGCTTTTTAGATTGTTTAACCTTCAAGTTGGGACCAATTTTAACATGAACTTTTTCGTAACAAAATAGTTTAAACGTTTTCAATCCTACTAATAATGGGTGAATATTGATTACAATTTATAAACAACTGTGTATGAAAAAACCTTACCAATAGAAAAATTAAATAAAAACCGTCATAAAATAGTTCATGGAAAGATGTTTACACACATCCAATGAGTGTTGTTTATCTGTTGACTAAACTGAAAATTTCTCATAGAATTTTTTAACTACATAGATGCTCTAAGCATCAATTTAGATAACCCTTTAATGATGAACTTTTTGGGTTATTGTGTATCGTTACGCTTCTTTCTTCTTTGGCTAACGTTCCGGATATCGTACAGTGTTAAAAAAACTGGGCACATGTGTATATGTTGGTAAAATATGTGTTTATGTATGTAAAAGTAATCGCGCGTTATAAGCGCTATTCTTCTTAACGTAATTTTTTGAGTTTACTTTTTTTTATTGGTTCACTACCTACTTTATTTGAGTCCAAACGTCTTTTCTTCAGTGCAATATAAAAAACTACACACAAAAATCAAATTTAGGAATGCCATTCGAGAGAAAAAGATTTTATTATACGAATGCTAAAGATACATATCAAAAAATAACAGCAGCAGCATGCAAAATGAATAAAAAAAACTTGTAATGAACGCCAAAATGTAACAATTTTTGCATATATTCATTGATAGGTATCATTTCTATAAACGCACTGTTTATTAAAAGGATATGCAAGTCTTGGTGCCCACCCACCTTTTAAATCTTAACCTCAAATTCTTGCATATTTTATTTTTTAAAGTACGAAATATTTTCAGAGTTAGTTGTCCAAAATAAGATTAATTTACTAAAGTTCCTTTATTTGGTTCGTTGGTATTATTTTCTTCATAAAACATGCAAACAAGGCAGGGTTTAATCACAGTTGTTCATTTGTTTGTATTTACTTTAAGAAATTCGTCCGCAAGCTTTCTTAACAAATGCACTTTTTCATCAGCGCAAATAATTCAAGTACAGTGATTACGCGGCCTCGCGGACCCCGGCCACGAGAAATGAGCTTTTTCGGGTTGGCAGTCGTCAGTACCCATCCCCCTCCCCTTCCTATTTCCTCCCGCCCGAGCCATTGTTACGCAAGACAATCTCTCAGCATGTAATAATAAAATTCCTTCGCCGAGACATTCTTGCGGAAAACAATTAATGCATTGTGTTTAATGTCGGAAAGCTACGGAGCTTTTGTCGTCTTGCCGCGGGCTGTTATAAAGGCTAAAAATGTACTCCGCGAATTAAAATACGACTTTTAATATTTAATTGCTTGGTTCTGAATATAAATGCACAGTCTTATCCGTAGTACTTTCCTTAATCATACCATTTATACCGAGTCTACCGAAAAGAAAAATAAAACAATTGAAACATTCAAATAAAAAGAACCGGTCAGTGGTTGAGTGGGCATAGTGCTTGGGTCCCACCCGGACGTCGCATGTTCGATTCCTCGGCTGGCTAAGTCATCCATCACAACACAAGCAACATTTTCGGCTTTCTGTGGTGGTAGTAGGAGATTTTATTGTTGGGTTATTCGTAACCCGGGAATGTTTGTCTTTCTTTTAAAAAACAAATAAAAAGAAAAAAAAGATCATCATAAAAATTTACTTTTTTGACGAAACCACAAATATTTGTGAAATCTGACAAATATTAGTCTAACTAAGCATGATTGTACTTATGATGATGCATTACTAATCATGTGATTTTTGTTTGAAATTAGATCGCTTAGAAATATTTTAGATGCTTTCATTAAAATCTGCGAGCAGTACACATTTCTTCCTTTGAAACAATCGAGTATTTTTTTTTAAATTTAATTAAAATTAAATTTAATAATGTTATTTCTGCAGTATTTAAGTGTATATTTTTGTTACAGCTGTTTCGACTTATAAGGTCATTTTCAAAAAAAAAAAATAATTTAAATGTAATTAAATATTTAAAAAAATTAAATGGTGTTCTACGAATTAAACACAAAAACAATTAAGGAGTATTTTTTTGATCGAAAATAAAATATCAGCCTATAAAAACTGCTTTAAATTTCATAAAATCCTATTTACGAAACCGATCTCGGTTATGGTTTAATTGTATAATATGGCAAATAAAATTCTTAAGAAAATGGTCTTAAAAGACTTAAAAACGAGTCCCGAGCAAAGTAAAATAAAACACCATTTTTAGCTATGTTTTTATTGTGAATGAATCGAAACACTAATTTATACCTTATCGCCATTTAAATAAGGCATGTTATCCTAATCCCGAATTTTACACGACGTAATGCATCGCCTTCAAATATTTAAATAAGTTTATTGAATAAAAATATTGGTGCAGGTTATCAAAATAAACTTGTCGTTTTACTAGCTTCTAGATCTATCATTTTAGTTGCAAAATTATGAATACACAAGACAACACAATGAATTTAATCGTACTCGTGCATACTGGAATATTCATAAGTAATGGCTTTCTATCTGAAACATCTATTTGAAACACGTTCGCCAAGCTAAACTTGGTTGCATCGATTCAGAAGACGCCCATAATAATATTTTAACCAAGTCAACGCTATCTCGACACTATCAATGTTTTATATAATAACAAAGTGACAACTCGTAAAAGGCTTAGAGATATAAGTACTTACCTACACATTTCATCGTTGATCGGCAGATTTGTATATAACTATCAATTTTTCCAAACGACGATGATTTTTTTAAAAGTAAATAAAGTAAAGGCAAAAATTAGTTAAATCTACAGAAATATTATCCTACAACACGTGGCAGCTTTTATATTTTAGATATATAAAAATAAGTTTAAGGAAAATTGTGTTTTTCTATATTCTTTTCATGCACATTTAAGTATTTAGCTTCTCTTAAATATTTTTTTTTCTTAGTTTTTCCTTATGTTTTTCTTGTCTAGCTACTAAAAAAAAAAAAAAAATTATCAGCGAAAACATGTTTTTAGGTTTATTGTTTTATTTTAGCACTCTTTCTTTTTTATGTATCTTTGTAAAGCTGTTTATTTTCCAAATAAAGATATTATTACTAATATTAAAATGTAGTCTCCAAACAATTGAAAAAACAAACAATAGCTAAATTCAGAATTGACTTGAAATTTTAACTGCCAAAAGTATTATCATGATTTATTTTTGGGTTATTATGCCTTGTTCTACTGTTTTCTTCTTTAGCCAACGTTTTGGAAAGCATTACAGTGTCCATCATTGGCAGCATTACAACATCTGCCCTGAATATCAACACTGTAATGCTGTCCGAAACCTTGACTAAAGAAGGACGTAGCGCAACACGGCACAATAATCCAAAAATAAACCACGATAATTGGAAAATTCATCAGTATTTTAGCACAAAGGTATGAGTTTTTATTCGCTAAAAATTATAAACTGAAACTTCACGAAGAGTCATAAAACGAAACTTTCCTCAGCCCCTATTCAAAGGTTAACTACCATTATTCTCGTAAAAATAAATAATTAAAAAAATGAAGCTCGCTTTATATAGATTCTAAGCCTTTTCATGAAACATCACCCCTCTACAAAAAATAAAATAAAAGTTTCAATCCCAGAATACTGGTGCAAAAAAAGCTTGTGTAAAGTTTAATTACCTTCTGATTTCGTGGTTTAACATTGTTATCAGCTTGTCAGCGATGTCGTGACCGGCTGTTGTGGCGTCTTCTCGACAAGCAAAGCGGCCAGTGATTATATTATTCATTACACGGCGTCTGGGAACACGCGTTTTGTCACAACCCGCCATTATTATGGTGCTGTGGTGCGGTGCCGACTCATTAAGTACCTACCTGCTAGAAAGTAGGCACCCGCGGATAAATAATGCAGGAAATGCTACACAAATTCTGTGCGTGATGGTTAAACTGCAATAGCAACGATAGTACTTATAATTAATTGAAACCTTTACTAGAATAGTGCTCACGATATTTTTATTGCAACAATTGTTTTTGTAGACAGGTTTATTTATTATCAAACTTTTTCATTCATCTCACATTGCTTCTACCTTACTTACCATGGCAGATTAAGTTATAACATGTACACTCTACTTTCTTGGATTTTTGTGGGCATCTTTCTAAATATTTGCATTAAAAATGTCTGCATTCTTAGTGTCTTATATCGTCACGGGTAGTCGCCATATAGGTAATAGGTATAAAAATCGCTTGGCAAACGTGTTCTGGAGGTCGTGATTACAATCGCAAAAGTAATAATTTTATAAGAAAGAATAAAAATTATTTAATGGAAGCTGTCACAGACAACCTTATAGCCATAATTAAAGTTATTTATTAATTGCGTTCATTCAATTATAATGAAAAAAAATTATGGTACTTTCTGCTTATACTTTTAATAAAGTTATTTACAATTTTATTTTATTTCTATTCAAGGGAAAAGAAAGGTAACGCTTCAATTCATTTAAATTATATTTTTTTGTATTCATAATGTGAGCCAATTTGTATTATATATTAATCTAATATAGTGATTTAGCCTTAGGCTGTAATGTTTTTTTACTGATACAGCCATCTATCAATTAAGTCGGATACAGCACAATTTTTATATTTGCTCAGAGCCAGTGGAAATATGTCATCCTGAATATGGGGAATGTTGTTGAGCTGAAGTAAGTAGGAAGGGGAAAGAAATGCCTTAGAAAAATATTGGAACGAAACTGGCTATTGAAATGTGATTATTCAACATATTACATATAATATGAAATATCCATTTCAAGCAACGCAACGTCTGTGTTCAGAATGGTTCAAATAAACTAAATAGATGTTCATTTACTAATGGGATTTTATCGCCCGTCCACTAGGCCCAGAGCCAACATATCAGATGGTACTGATAAATATGTGATTAATAAAATTTTAAAAACATCAAAAACACAGCATAACATAGAAACGTTTTTTTTAATTAAAATAAATATTATAGAAAATCCTTCTGTAGAATTCGAGCACTGAACGGTGTAAGTGACGTAAGCCAATAATACTTTACGTACTGACTATGCAGACGCACCTCGTAATGCCTATTCTTCTTCGTGGAAGCATTTTTTATTCATTGGTGGGCAGTAAGTTACCTGGCTCCTATAAATAGACACCAGGTAATTCAGAAAGCGCCGACTGCTAGAAATCGTCATAATGTCAAATTATAACTTGTGTCCATGCAAATTACATCCTTGTTCAATCAGGATTGGCGCCACGCATAAAAACGTTTGAGTTCTTTCAAAATTTCGTTTGATCTTTTGTTTTTAGTAAGATAGTTGACGTCAGGATTTGTCAATAGATATTCTGGGATTGACTGAAAACTGAAAGCATGGTAGGTAACTAAATATATTAAAATAATAAAATTAATAACGATTCTATTTATTGTACTGAGTCTTTACAGATGTTTTTACTTAGACGTGAACAACCCATTGGCGTTAGATAATAATAAATGTAAAACTACGTGAACTAATTACATTTTGTTTTATGTAATCATAACTTTAAATGCAATTAATTGAAAAGTTTTTTCTATTTAATTTTATAAGAATGCCATTCAAGACTCCCAACCTAACTGTCCCAACCTGAAGCCTGTGAGACTATGACATCCCCAATTGGGGTACGTTGTGAGGCTGAAGGTAAGAAAGTGACTGGCTATACAGATATGCTAAAGCCATTTCAAGCAACGTTTCAATTCTGAATTACACTAGGGCGATGCTGAGGGTATCTTCAAGTCTGGAACTTGCCACAAATATTGATACAATATATTAGGATTTGATCCCGGCTTTTAGTTGAAAGACTTAATTCTCGACCACGGAGGCCTTCAAAAGATGTGTGAGGGTTTAAAGTGAATACACCTTGTTATATTAAAATAATATACATATATAATAATCGATTCAGTGGTGGTTAAAAGAATCCTCAAGGGTATTTGACCTTTAAAACCTCGACCTAAACCTTGTAAACTAAATGCCTACCAATTTTTTATTTCTGGAAAAACGTTTTTATTTGTATGTTACAACAGTGGTTTAAATTATCAATATTCTAGGTGCTAAGATACCTGTCTTACCTAATGTGCGATCGATAATTCATCGACATAAATTTTGACAATTTTTAATTTAAATTTCCAACATTTCACGCCAAAGATAAGTGAAAATCAATATTACGTAATTAGTTGGTTTCTAGCTGTGTATATATGTGTTGACCCATTGTTCATACACTATTCATTAAATTTATGATTATTAGTTAATCGCACTGGCCACATAGTGCTGTATTTGTCACGAAACATGTCACATAGAGCTATATCTGTCACCAATTGAAACGTCCTTGCGTCTTCTTATACATCATTCTACCTTATTTTCTACTACAGTCATACATGTCGTTATATACAAGCTGATTGGATGAATTGATAGGTACTTAAGGATTCATTCTAAATTATAAAACAAATCACTTTGGATAAATTCATCGGCTTATAGCATTTCCAAAATTGCGAAATATTGAATTGCGATTATCTAAGGATTATGTTTCAGTGTGTGAATTGATTTTGCCAGTTTACCAACAGTGTAGAGTTTTAGAAAGGGACCAGACAAAGCTTTCTTTTTGGATTTAAAAGTTTACCATATATACTTAAACATATATTTTGTTAATTATTATTTATAATTGATAAACCAACGTTTAAACAAGATTTTGATGCATGGCACAAAGGGTAGATAACAAATATTATAATCAATAATTATCAGCCTGAAACACTCATCTCTACATTGAAAAGTGATCATTATGTGTTTCAAGCTGATAATTATTGATTATAATATTTGTTATAGGAATATTTTGTTATTCATACACATATGAATTATTATTATAATTATTTTGATTTACAATCCATTTTTTTACTTTAGCTCTATACAGGAGATCGTGATGAAATAATTTCCCTCTGGGTCTATGTTACTTTCGAGAATGCTGCGTGGACGGTATTTTTAGGGAAAATCCAAGACCTAGGCAAACCTCACCCATGAACGCGGGCATCCCTTCTAAGTTTCTAAACGTAGCAAACCGCTTAACATGGCAGAAGCGTTGGTTCTCTTTCTCTCAAATTGAAAATTAAGTTTTAAATATCACATTTTATGTTTTCTAACAAATATTATAACCAATAATTATCAGCCTGAAACACTCATCTACATTGAAAAAATCTTCCGAGAAAAGATACTGGCCGCCAACGGGAATTGAACCCGTGACCTTCTGATTGCCGGTCAGGTGCTCTTGACCACTGAGCTATGGCGGCTTATCTAATACCCGCCAAATAATTCAATATATACTAGTGTTTCATTCGACAATTACTCATTATTACATTTTTCCAACTGAAAACAACCAACTTTATTTTTGTGAGAGAGGTATTGTTAATACTAAATCTCCCGCTAGGTGGCGTCGAGACTAATTATGTCTGCATTTATTGCTGAAATACTTTAACTTGTCAAATATTAATTATTATTTTTAATTGATAAACTAACGTTTAAACAAGATTTTTATGCAAAGCACAAAGGGTATATAACAAATATTATAACCAATAATTATCAGCCTGAAACACTCATCTACATTGAAAAAATCTTCCGAGAAAAGATACTGGCCGCCAACGGGAATTGAACCCGTGACCTTCTGATTGCCGGTCAGGTGCTCTTGACCACTGAGCTATGGCGGCTTATCTAATACCCGCCAAATAATTCAATATATACTAGTGTTTCATTCGACAATTACTCATTATTACATTTTTCCAACTGAAAACAACCAACTTTATTTTTGTGAGAGAGGTATTGTTAATACTAAATCTCCCGCTAGGTGGCGTCGAGACTAATTATGTCTGCATTTATTGCTGAAATACTTTAACTTGTCAAATATTAATTATTATTTTTAATTGATAAACTAACGTTTAAACAAGATTTTTATGCATAGCACAAAGGGTATATAACAAATATTATAACCAATAATTATCAGCCTGAAACACTCATCTACATTGAAAAAATCTTCCGAGAAAAGATACTGGCCGCCAACGGGAATTGAACCCGTGACCTTCTGATTGCCGGTCAGGTGCTCTTGACCACTGAGCTATGGCGGCTTATCTAATACCCGCCAAATAATTCAATATATACTAGTGTTTCATTCGACAATTACTCATTATTACATTTTTCCAACTGAAAACAACCAACTTTATTTTTGTGAGAGAGGTATTGTTAATACTAAATCTCCCGCTAGGTGGCGTCGAGACTAATTATGTCTGCATTTATTGCTGAAATACTTTAACTTGTCAAATATTAATTATTATTTTTAATTGATAAACTAACGTTTAAACAAGATTTTTATGCATAGCACAAAGGGTATATAACAAATATTATAACCAATAATTATCAGCCTGAAACACTCATCTACATTGAAAAAATCTTCCGAGAAAAGATACTGGCCGCCAACGGGAATTGAACCCGTGACCTTCTGATTGCCGGTCAGGTACTCTTGACCACTGAGCTATGGCGGCTTATCTAATACCCGCCAAATAATTCAATATATACTAGTGTTTCATTCGACAATTACTCATTATTACATTTTTCCAACTGAAAACAACCAACTTTATTTTTGTGAGAGAGGTATTGTTAATACTAAATCTCCCGCTAGGTGGCGTCGAGACTAATTATGTCTGCATTTATTGCTGAAATACTTTAACTTGTCAAATATTAATTATTATTTTTAATTGATAAACTAACGTTTAAACAAGATTTTTATGCATAGCACAAAGGGTATATAACAAATATTATAACCAATAATTATCAGCCTGAAACACTCATCTACATTGAAAAAATCTTCCGAGAAATGATACTGGCCGCCAACGGGAATTGAACCCGTGACCTTCTGATTGCCGGTCAGGTGCTCTTGACCACTGAGCTATGGCGGCTTATCTAAAACCCGCCAAATAATTCAATATATACTAGTGTTTCATTCGACAATTACTCATTATTACATTTTTCCAACTGAAAACAACCAACTTTATTTTTGTGAGAGAGGTATTGTTAATACTAAATCTCCCGCTAGGTGGCGTCGAGACTAATTATGTCTGCATTTATTGCTGAAATACTTTAACTTGTCAAATATTAATTATTATTTTTAATTGATAAACTAACGTTTAAACAAGATTTTTATGCATAGCACAAAGGGTATATAACAAATATTATAACCAATAATTATCAGCCTGAAACACTCATCTACATTGAAAAAATCTTCCGAGAAAAAAATCTTTGTGCTATGCATAAAAATCTTGTTTAAACGTTAGTTTATCAATTAAAAATAATAATTAATATTTGACAAGTTAAAGTATTTCAGCAATAAATGCAGACATAATTAGTCTCGACGCCACCTAGCGGGAGATTTAGTATTAACAATACCTCTCTCACAAAAATAAAGTTTGTTGTTTTCAGTTGGAAAAATGTAATAATGAGTAATTGTCGAATGAAACACTAGTATATATTGAATTATTTGGCGGGTATTAGATAAGCCGCCATAGCTCAGTGGTCAAGAGCACCTGACCGGCAATCAGAAGGTCACGGGTTCAATTCCCGTTGGCGGCCAGTATCTTTTCTCGGAAGATTTTTTCAATGTAGATGAGTGTTTCAGGCTGATAATTATTGGTTATAATATTTGTTATATACCCTTTGTGCTATGCATAAAAATCTTGTTTAAACGTTAGTTTATCAATTAAAAATAATAATTAATATTTGACAAGTTAAAGTATTTCAGCAATAAATGCAGACATAATTAGTCTCGACGCCACCTAGCGGGAGATTTAGTATTAACAATACCTCTCTCACAAAAATAAAGTTGGTTGTTTTCAGTTGGAAAAATGTAATAATGAGTAATTGTCGAATGAAACACTAGTATATATTGAATTATTTGGCGGGTATTAGATAAGCCGCCATAGCTCAGTGGTCAAGAGCACCTGACCGGCAATCAGAAGGTCACGGGTTCAATTCCCGTTGGCGGCCAGTATCTTTTCTCGGAAGATTTTTTCAATGTAGATGAGTGTTTCAGGCTGATAATTATTGGTTATAATATTTGTTATATACCCTTTGTGCTATGCATAAAAATCTTGTTTAAACGTTAGTTTATCAATTAAAAATAATAATTAATATTTGACAAGTTAAAGTATTTCAGCAATAAATGCAGACATAATTAGTCTCGACGCCACCTAGCGGGAGATTTAGTATTAACAATACCTCTCTCACAAAAATAAAGTTGGTTGTTTTCAGTTGGAAAAATGTAATAATGAGTAATTGTCGAATGAAACACTAGTATATATTGAATTATTTGGCGGGTATTAGATAAGCCGCCATAGCTCAGTGGTCAAGAGCACCTGACCGGCAATCAGAAGGTCACGGGTTCAATTCCCGTTGGCGGCCAGTATCTTTTCTCGGAAGATTTTTTCAATGTAGATGAGTGTTTCAGGCTGATAATTATTGGTTATAATATTTGTTATATACCCTTTGTGCTATGCATAAAAATCTTGTTTAAACGTTAGTTTATCAATTAAAAATAATAATTAATATTTGACAAGTTAAAGTATTTCAGCAATAAATGCAGACATAATTAGTCTCGACGCCACCTAGCGGGAGATTTAGTATTAACAATACCTCTCTCACAAAAATAAAGTTGGTTGTTTTCAGTTGGAAAAATGTAATAATGAGTAATTGTCGAATGAAACACTAGTATATATTGAATTATTTGGCGGGTATTAGATAAGCCGCCATAGCTCAGTGGTCAAGAGCACCTGACCGGCAATCAGAAGGTCACGGGTTCAATTCCCGTTGGCGGCCAGTATCTTTTCTCGGAAGATTTTTTCAATGTAGATGAGTGTTTCAGGCTGATAATTATTGGTTATAATATTTGTTATATACCCTTTGTGCTATGCATAAAAATCTTGTTTAAACGTTAGTTTATCAATTAAAAATAATAATTTATGTTTTCTAATTATTTTCCATTAAAAGCATTTGCATGTGGATGGAGTAGGAGTATTTACGTTCACACACTTGATATTGAAAATCAAGTGTAAATATTTCAAAATAAATCTCAATTCTGATTCAAAACAAATCTCTAATGTTCTAACGAACATGATATTAAATTGTCTAGACAAGAGTGGACAAACATTAACAATCATCGTAAAACTTTATCTCCACAGAGCTTTCCCAAGAAAGCTTATCGGTACGGTAAAAAGTATAAAATTATCGCAGAAAACATTCAACCGTGCACATAATAAAAGCTGCGTATTTTCTTTCAACGGATTTGCACTTTCTCTAATTACACCCTCCCCCGGTGGTTTTCTGTTACTTAATTATTCCACGAATCGCTTCCCTTCATACAAGGGCTGCACGCCACCTTCATACCACAATGGTGCAAACATTCTGGCAAATCTACACCACCTGAAAATTCTTATCAATTTAGTGAAAAACTTTTATTAAACAATGAATTTGGATCAGAACTATGAATAAGTTTTAGTTGAAGATTTACTTTAGGTAATCAAATTGATTTGGAAATCAATTTGACTGTGTATTAAAAACTATCGGAAAAACTCGTATGACTTAGAATAATAAAACAGTTTGTACTACAACCAAAAAAATGTTTGAGGAGAGCGATTACATGGTGAACAGGACGCTTGTCGGGCAATTGTGTTGTTTAAATTCGAATCCTGCTGCAGGTAATGACTTACTCCCTTTTCAAGGGGAAAGGGGCCCACTATGTATTTTCGGGCTTCAAAAATCAATTATTAATGCAAACAAAATTGGTAAGAAGGCTTTTTAAAAAAAAAAATTATTTGATGAACTCATCCATTGTTTTTTTACATTAACCCCACACAATAATTTCCGCTAGAGCCTATGTCATCTTTTAAGATCGTGTTTGGAGGGTTTTATAAAAGAAATCAAGGATAGGAAGTTTTGGGAAAAAAAGGGTATGAGGGGTGGGTAGGAATCTAGAGGTCAGCGTTTCCAGGAGTGACGGACGTTTGCATCCATCCCTTCCGCTGCAGTGCAAGGCGATCGGTCGAGAGAGTCCAGCCGGAGAGTTCAAAAGTTCTCTTTCAACCAGCCTCTCCCGATCCGGCCCGCTACGCAGTAGATGGGCAAACACATCCGCCGCCGAGACCTAGACAAATTTCACCCCCAGGAACCCGGGCACTACTGCTAAGTCACGAAACATAGCGAATCACTTGGAGCGACTATGTCAGGGGTGTTGGATATCCAATAAATGGTTCTCGGGGCGGCAGTACCCACACCCGCCTGCCAAATTAGAACTCAACAGCTTTATAACTCTTAAATAAACAATTCTATATATGTAAAAATATTAAATTGTAGTAATGTGTTTTTGGAATCGTGGAGTAATAAAAAAACGGCACTGTACAATGAATAAATGTAGGTTCATTGTGTACCACATGAGAACACGAAAACTTTAATTTTTTTAATGACCTTTACGCAAACTAACTTCTTTCCTCTTTTCTGGCGTATAAATTCCTTGAAAAGAGAGCGTTTGTCTCTGTAATAAATACAATAGACTTAAAAAAATAAATAAAATGAAACCAAAAAATTCCCTCAAGGATGAGAATTCTCTTTTATTTCCAGCGAAATCCAACAAATACCTGATTTCAAATCGAAAACAATAACAAACGATAAATTCGGCCATGAACCTTTCAATGCCACGGGAACATTTCGCCGAAAACCGAAAATATTACAAATCGTAAAGCTTCAACGAGCTTCCAGTGTAAGAGGTTTAAGTCAGACCCGCCCAAAACGGTCAGCTGTGGAAACTAAATAAAGATAAACCAACCCCCACATCCACACAGCCTCCCACCTCCCCTTAAATGGACCATTCCACCCACTCCCTCACACCCCTTTCCCCTGGCCAGGCGACCACGTGTGTGTCTAAGAATAACCACATAAGTTGTTTTGGTACGCACAGTGCTTCCAAAGTTTCGGGAATAAAATAAAGAATAAAAAGTTGTAACATTATTTTGTAAGAGTATTTTTGTTCAAATTATATAAGTGAACATAAGGTTAAGAGGCTTTTGTATTAGGATATGATTCAATTAATTCGAAATATGTATGCCCGTAGTAAGTAATTATGTTTTCTTCTCATTACTTTACACTAATTCACACTATGAAAAGCTGCTTTAAACCCGTTTCAAAAGCATGTAACTATTAGATAAAGATGAGAGAACCTAAATTTTATTAAACTTCCTTCTCAAAGACCATTTTTAAAGGTACTTCAATCATAAAAATATCTAAAAGTTCAAAAAAAAATTCAACAATGAACGGATAGCTAGGGAAATAGTCCATACATCCGCAGAACATGTATAAATTAGCAACTCTTCCATATTTTTTAAAGATTCGCTAAGATTCAGTGATACAATATCACACTTTTTTCCTGTTCTACTTTACCCACTATTACAACAGCTGAAACTTAAAATAAACTTTAAGATTATCAAAAGCTTGAGAAAGCCTTGCCAAGTCAAAAACCGTGGGGGAGTCTTGTACGGCGTAGCGGTATCGTAGACCAGTGACCACGTGGGCAGCGGACGATCGTAGAGCCAGCCCATTGAGTCTACGAGCCTACGGTCGATATATCGATTGCATCCAAGCGGCTGAAGGGCGCTCTGGTACGTGGCTTTTTATACGCCAACATCATATGTCTTTTATCTGTATCGTAAAACTTATACTTACCTTGGTTTGTTCGTAGAAGGTAGCTAGAGGGATGTTTTGATAGTAGTGTTTCATAGTATTTTGCCACAACTATTGTTAGTAGTTTTATCTTTAAAATACTTGAGAATTCGTTTGGCACCCACTTTAATAAGGTATTTTATGAAAAGAAAATATATCATTATTGGTCTTCTATCGTGACGATGATTGGTTTATTTAAGTAGTAATTATTCTTCTTCTACATCAATGGCCTCCTTCAAGATAAGCCTCCACCGCCCTCTGTCCTCGGCCATCGTCTTCCAATCTAACACATGGAGTTGTCCTCTTGCATCCTTCCTGACATCATCCTCACGTCATCCTCATTTATGTAGTAATGGCGACAGATAAACAATTTCATTTTTATGGACAATCTTTAACTTTATAATGGTCAAAAGCCAAATTTACAAGTTCGATGAATTTCATTAAAAAAACATTTATTCTTTAATTTTTTTTAACTTCATGAGTAAAACCTGAAATTTTAATATTTTATTAAATGAAGACAATATTAGCGAAACGCAATCGAAAATCTGGAAACAGAAAAATCAGAAAAAGATATTGGCACCTCTGGTACCAGAGATGTCAATGACTTTTTTTGATTTTTCTGTTTCTAAATTTTCGATTGAGTTTCGCTAATATTGTCTTCATTTAATTAAACATTTATTCAATTCAACGAGCTTTCAAAACAATTGTGATTTAGAATTGTTTCATTTTGTGTCGGCCGTTCTCTTTTGAGGCCTTTTTAGACTTCTTCCTTTCCCTCACCTGATGGATTGTTGAGAATAATAATCAGAAACTGAAAACCTAATACATATAAACCATATAGAATGAAACAAATACTTTGTTTAAAAACCATTTTATTTTTATTTATATTCGTCGACCGGTTTCGGTTGAACTCAACCTTCTTCAGGACAATAAACATATAAACTCAGTTTGTTGCGCGGGCTTATAAAAATGTTAATTCTCTATCATTTTGTATTAAACAATATCCGTCCTTAATAACGGTATTATTATAATCAGTTCTCATTAATGAAACGTTCGTATCAAATGCTCGCCACATGCCACGCGAGTATCTCTCCATGTATCCAATATCTAATATTAAACGCTGTACGAAAAGCTATTAATTAAATTCCCAACACCTGCCGATATAGTTAAGTAGCACTAACTTTGTTAATTAATTCGATATAAGACATAACGCCCGGCGCTGGACTTAATTACAGAACGGTCACGGGATTATTATCGATGATCAAGTTGATGGCGAAACTTAGATAGTTTGGGGTGGGCGCCAGCACGTAGGAAAGTTAGGGTTAATTAGTTTTCTCGCCAAATTACAAAGGAGCGAAATAAGGCGCTATTTTCCTCAAATGCGAGCGAGTTTTTTCGACACATACCTACTTGCGATAATTAATCAAGGGTTAATTATTAGGATTGTTCATTATCAGAACTAATTTCTTTTAATAATACCCCAGTTGTACTAGTTGTAGTAAAAAAAGGTGCCATATTTAAGAATTATCACACTCATTTTGTTATGGAAGTTGATTTATAAGTAAATTTCTTACATTGTTCCTTAAGAAACTATGGTAATTTACTACTATAATTTTTATTCTTCATCTGTGTCTTGTAACAAAAATATATTGAAATACAAATATTTCAATATATTCGTTGTAACCTGACCCCCCAGCATAGTCGAACGATAAGGATTGCATCGATAACTTTCGTTAACTTCTCATCGTTTCCTAGCATGACTGCAGATCGCCAACGAATCAATTTGGGAGGCGGGAATGCGTACCGCCGACATACCTATATTTATTGGACAACCAACACCACTGCGATAGGTCACCCAAGTGGTTCGCTACGTTTGGTGACTTAGCAGGGGTGCTCGGGATCATTGGGTGAAGTTTGTCAAAGTCTTGGCAGCCGATGTGTCTGCCCACCTGCTGCTCGGCGGGTTTGATCGAGAGACTGGTCGAGGAGGTGTTTTGACCTCTCCAGCAAGAAATCCTCGACCCATCGACACCGCAGTTGAAGGGATGTATGCATACGTCCGTCACTCCTGGACACACTGACCCTCAGATTCCTACCCACCTCTTTCCTACTCATTCCTTGATTCACAGAACTTACGTCTATACAAAGAAAGAAGTTAAATGTTTGAAAATTTAATGGGAAATATTTTGTTGTCTTTTGGGTAAAATGAACTCTAATTATCGCTCTCATAAGTGTCCACCATCCAACATCAAAATGTTACTTATAATAGTCCAAGAGTATGGCTTTACGTTAGTCATCGACGAAAAATCTTTCTTTTTACAAGTCTTACATGAAACGATAAATTCAGAAGATACTGATACCAGAACGATTACATCACGCACCTGTTTAGCATTTTAGCATTCGGCATTTAGCCGAAATTGAGGATTCCGTAGTCCCACTGGCTCCACGACATTTTCGACCCGTATGCGATAAACAACACTATTGCGAGGTTTAACCCCCAGCAGGAAATCTAATTACTTACCTAAAAATAGATATTCAGCTCAAAGTTAATACAATATCAATATCTTATAGATATTATAAAGGCGAAAGTTTGTATGGATGAGTGTTATTCTTTCACGCAATAAAAACCGAATAGAATTTAAAAATTCTTTCACTAATCGAAAGCTACATTATTTGCGAGTAACATAGGCTATATATATTGGTAAGCTCTGGCGTTATGAATAAGCTGTAGCGTTATGCAATTATTTTTCATACGTTTTCTGTTCCTAACAAAATCGAGTTATTGCAAACGTCAAACAAATTGTTACCTTGGAAAAAAATTTTTTTTTTTTAGTTAGGCAATTCACCCTAAAAATAGTGCTTTGTTGGCGTTATAGTTAATATCAACCTATCTCTAAAAATGTTTATTGTCCGGACAAAAAGCATAGCGTTGCTATGTAATTATTTGACGTGGGCTGTAATTGTGTTATTTCTTTAGGTTTTTCTCTGGATTCACATATGAATAAAATACTAATTCCTACTTGAGGCGAAATCATCAGAATAGATTAGGGGAGTAGGTACTTAAAATAAATTTCTATTATTTAAATATTTTCTAAAATAGAATTTTTATTTGCGAAATGTCATTATATAAAAATGTAAACACAAATATGGAGTGTTCTATTGCACTATTAGAAAATTATTGGCTTATAAAAGAAAAACATAGTTCTTTGCAGAGCTGTAAAGTGAACAGTGTATGTAGTACGTGCACAGTATTTGAGTTGTGTATGTTTGTTGGTACAGAAATACTTGTTTCATGACACTTGTTGAACTCACGGCCGTAAATACACTTCTGGTTGCCCCACGCACCGAGTATTCTATGCCTTGTGCCTTGTGGCCCGTGGCAGTGTCACACTCGGCCGTAGATTTGCTGCCATTTGCTGTATAAAACATGATCAATGATTCACACAGTATTTGTAAAGGCGCTTTGACGTGTTATTTAACAAATGCTGCTCAATTTGCGAGGAATCTATGAACAATGAATGTTTCAATGAAAAATGAATACCTAAAAATCATATACGCCCCTGTTAAAGTGAAAACTTTTTTAGCTCCGTTGTGATTTGGAACTCGATAAAACGAAAAAGCGACAATAAAAAGAGACAAACACAACCATCTTTAGCTATAGGATTTAGCCTGCGAGAGAATCAAACATCAAACAAATTCAAGACACACACAAATTCAAATCATCACTCAAAACATTACTTCTAAACAAATGTCATTACACCTTAAGTGAATACCTCACATAAATGAAACACCTATTTTTGTATTCTTGTTATCTGTATTTTCTTATTTGTATAAAAATTATAATATTATTCTTTGTATGAACATTATAATATAACATGTATGTGGTTAGCTGGAAGAAATGGGGTCTACCCATAAGCAATACCTTTTGTATTTTTTATATGTACAATAAATATTTTTTGATTTGATTTGATTTGAATGTGGTAGTATTATCGGTCTCCTCTTTGTGCGGTGCTTCGTAGCCTCCCCACTCTTGTCTACTTTAGTTTTCTGAAGGTTCACTTTTACCGTGTGTGAATTGCACACTCTTATTTTTTATTATGACCTCCGTGGTATGCAGGGATCCCCGAGATCATTGGTTAATTATGAACGTTGGCATAAAAATAGTATTTTGTCTTTATAATGTATTTCGTGTTCGAATTTTAATTAAATTGACGAGAAACTGCGCGTTCTAAGAGGTCTAGTTAGAGCAATTGTGAAATGTGTTTAGTTAAAATGAGCAGTCGGGGCAACAACTCCTATCTCGTCTGTTTTTCTAATGATTGATTCTAAATAGCTAGGTACTTCCACACCTTCCTCTTCCCATCTTTTTTCATCAATTGGTGATGCCATAGTCTCATACGCCCGTATGAGACCCGTTTGAGGTATTCACATTTAAAGAAATCGCTCTAGCAATGTTTAGTTAGCCGATCTGAATAGCCAAGTCTTTCTCGGTCTTCCGCTTCCTCTATTGATCTCTCTTCTCTCTCCTTTTCTGCCACTTAATTTGAAACTTTGCGCGATTAACACATTTATAAAATCTGATTTGAAGTATTAATTTAAGCGATTGTCTTATACTAAATCGAACAAAAAATCTGATAATAAAAAGTGACCGAAGCAATCCTACCACTATCTACAAGTGACCGGTCGTGCTTCGGCGGGCTCATGATGCATATAATTTTCGACCAATGCATGGAATACAAGTGTGTATAAAATAATATAAATCGATGAAGGAATATTCCTCTCCTTAATAAATACACATTTTATGCCAGCCGGTAATTCACCGGGGGATTTTGTCCCATTGTTTGATGATATTTATGATTACTGCAGTCCGTGTAGTCCTCCATACGAAACCCATCGATTCACATTGATCATCCGAGCGTGACCGAGAGAAATGCATGCCCCAAATATAACGAATAATAATATTATATTTATAAACATTACAAAAAATTACAACAATAAACATTGCAATTCAAAAAACGCAACAATGTGAAAAGTGAATCCCTGCGCTGCACAAATTAAATGCACCGACATCAAACAACCAACAACTCTCACAAAATGCACACATAAATAGTGCAACAACTACGAGATGCATTATTTTATTAAATACCAGAATGAATTTTAACTGTGCTCCACTTTAACTCTTATTTAACGGTGGGTTATTTTTTTTTAGGGCTTTATGACTTGTGAGACATAGTTCACTGTTTTTCGATTTTTCTTCGTCATCTGTCATGCGTGTTCACATCATAAACTAAGCCCTTCTGGGATAACCCTTGTTTGTGAAAAAAAATACAACAATGCACTTTTTTGTAGCGAGTAACGAAGATCGAATCTGAGTCACTTGCGTGTGTGAGTATAAATTTAATGAAATAATACAAAAAATCAATTGCTTGCACTAGGTACGGTTACATCCTTTGACGGTAGAATGCTTTTGGTGGTGCTAATACCTACCCGAGGTTTCTTCGGTCCTTACATCGCTTGATCCCTTTTTGTGACAGTTTGGAAATTAGGTAGTCCTGTTGTCTAGGCATTTCGTATTTTGAAGATTGGTCTTAGAGGGGTGAGTTTCTTTTGTCTGGAACGATTAAAAATACACTTTCTCACTCCATCGTCCGTCAATCAAACAGATAAGGGAAAAAACGAAACAGGGTATTTCCACAAACGAGGGATTCTGTTGAAAATGTACTGAATATTTAAAGATCATTTTTCTGATTTTAATCGTCTTACTAGAAATGTTTGTTTTTTTATGTTTTCATTCAATATTTTTGATTTTAAATCTGCCAAAACTGCCAAAATCAAAACGGCCCGTGGTTGGCAATTCGGATTGTGACGCCACAAGCATCGCTCAGCTTGGCCAGCATAAATAAACACTGTCACTGAGCGTCCACACTCATGACGTCACACGATAGCCCCGCCCCAAAATATCGTTTTAGCGGTAATTCAAAAATGGGAAACTTTGATTCACTGTAGAAAAAATTTTTGTTAACATAAAAATAAAATAAAAATGCTCTAATCATCGTAATTTATGCTTAACTTTTTTAAGCAATAAAAAAATTGAATTACCCAATTGTACTATAAAATAATTTAATACATTTAGGTTTCTGGAAATGGTACCCTTTGTGTTTATTTTTTCAATTTTTGTAAAGATTGAAAGAATTTTTTTTTTCAATTAAAATGCGCATTGTGATCTCATTAAAAATCGGTATTTATCCCGTTTAATATTGACTGTATATATTTTCCTACCATAACGTTTATTTCTGTTGGTGAACTATACAATAAACACCTTCGTTTAAATAATGATTGTAATTATATGTGTACTCGCATGTGGAAAAAATGTTCACATGTAAATTGATATTTGAGTAAAACAACCTACAAAGTAAGTCTCACATACTACACAGAAATTAAGGGCATTCAAACTCACACCAAGGGCGAAATTAAAAACTTCGAACCGGATATCCTTTGTATTGGATAAACTTGAACCCTTTCCAATCGATCGATCAGTTCCCGCCCAATCCAAGGAACAAGCCAAGTCCTTCTGTTCATTTAAAATAGCAACCTAGATATTATTAACAATTAGTTTGTACTTTTTTCGTCTCGGGGGTTGAAAGTCTTATTAAAAAAATTTAGGCGTTCAATTTCTGGCATCGCATTGTGTGACAAATAATCAAAGGGTTGACATTTTTTTACCAATCATTCCGAGGGTGCTCGGTTTGACGAAGGGATAAGAGTATTGATCAAAAAAATCCGTCTTAAAAACAACAAAGAGCCCCTTGCCTGTCGGTCCTGCCTAAAATATCGCACGTTTCGTATTTCTAATTTACCTGTGCGTACCTTTCAATCACAAAGAATCGGTAAGAATTATAATTTATGCATACGTATCTGCGCTTGTATTGTATTGTGAAAGCGGAAAATAAACATGTATTTTAAGGCCTGGGAATGTTCGAGGCATTGTCTGTTTTCTGTAATATTTCCCGAAGTAAAAGTTCGAGTTGGTAATTTGTGGGTGGCGTGCCAAAGGGCCATATCTTGGGATCAGAACTTTTCATGTTTTTTTATTGCCTCGATTCGATTCATAACTCGGTCTATTCGTCGCAACCGATAAACAACTAAAATTAAATACCCGAACATTCATTGAAACTTTCCCCCTGTATAACTTATTTACCTAATAAAATAAATAGGATTCGTCGGTATTTATTTTGTATGGCAACCTTTGGATACATACATATCGTTTCATTATATGGTAAAATATGCCAAGATACATTATTATGAATACATAAGTGCTCTGTTAAAAATAAATCTGGTTTATTTAGAATTTAGAGCATCGGCAATCATATGGATAATGTATGGAAAATCGAACATTTAGATTACTTTTTTTCGGTATAATAACGAACAAAGTTCGAGATAAAACGATTTAAAATTACTAAAATCATTTTTGTGTGGAATAAAAGTAACCCCCCCCCCCCCAACCCCTATCCCCCCGCAAAGGGGACTATTGTGAAGTTCAATGACCAGAAGAGAAAAGTTGAGAAATGTCTGGCTCTTCAGTTCAAGTCACTAAACACGACTTAAGCGAATTCGAACGATGTTTCTATTCCAAACCTGCTGGTTTTCCACTAGTATGATATTGAGTAGGTATACTCCTCTCCCTTGACATCTTATTTGTCATTATTGTTAGTGTTATTTAAACCAAAATTATTTAAAGGTAATCCACGAATTCGAGGTCATTGTGGTTACCACTCTGCCACGAAAGTCGTCAAATTGTGATTAAAGCAATAAACTAAAACATGTAATTTTTCGCCATAACATATTTCACTAATTATCAACGAAAGCGCAACCAAAGCTTTAGACGCCACGCGAGGCCGAAATTCCTACGATTAATTCAAATTAATTGTTCATTAAAGTACACTTACCGCCGGTGTCCGTGTGTAAGCGGCTACAAAAGCTGCCTCGAAAAATCTAATATTTTATTAATTTGTCCCGTTTAATATTAAATCTTCCCGCAGCCGGTAATGGCGGTAATGGGTGTCTCCGGACAGGGGTACAATGGTCCCCCATTCGACTATTAAACACAATTTAAAACTTCATCGAGATCCTTCCACGATTCAAGACAAAATCCCTGCACAAAGCAATGATATATTAATGTCGCATCGTACCAATTGTCACGGTAATACATCGTCCCCACCATAGACAGAGAATCTAATTTTCCCCCTATAATTTCTCTTATGTGAAAAATATCTCTAAAATAGTGATTTATATTTGCTTCAGTTATCCGTTCCTACATACGATTTCGATATACTTTGATCTGGTTACATATTAAACGGGGTATCATGTATCGTAAAAAGGTCGCCTTATTTCCAAGTCTCAAGGTAAATCGTCGCTAACGAACTTTTTTTTAATACTTTTTATTGTAAGGCAGAAAGATTTATTTGTTCTCTTGTGTGCATGTGACTGCTGAGGACATCTTTATTGTATGCGAGATATTATCGAATGTATAACAACTATTAAAATAGATATTTTATATTTTATGGATCCGTCCTCATGTGAGCACGACATTTAAGCCAAAATGGATGGTAGAAATTAATGCAAACTTACTTTTGCTTTTTGATTCTGCTAACAGTTATTTATTTAAATTGATGCTCTTCTTTGTATAATAATTCATAAGTTTTTGCCCTGCTTCTACAATTCCTGCCACCATTTATTAAAAAATATAATATTTGTAAATTTCACTTAAATTAGCTTTGTGAAAAAAATATTTGTTTTTTTTTTAAATTCAATAGCTTTTACAATTAAATTTTAATTATAGTTGTGTGTAATTATTGTAAAAAATTATAGAGAAATTCAAACTTTCAGGTTAGCCGGAAACTTAATAGTAATAATAATAATTCTTTATTACGGGATGTGGGGAGAATAGTTCAATCCCACACGTCCCATATAATTATACAAATTTATGAATTTACTCAGTAAAGAAACAAGTACATAAATAGAAAAAAATTAAAAATCAATGATAATGAAAATAAATAATCCATTTTTATGCAGGGTGTGGTCTTGAGTGAGCTCGGGCCCAACGCTCACTCAGGAGTGGCTTTTGGTGCTGGAAGGCTGCGGTCACCACCGTGTTGTCGGAGTCAAATAACTTAGAACACGCATCTAACTATTTAGTGCCATCAAATGAATATCTGAGTCACGCTTTCATTAATATATTTATTTATTTTGTGAGAAACAAACAGCTTTTACATAATATACAGTGATAAATATACAAGTGAATTGAAGTCAAGCCACAGAAATTTCTTATTTTAAAGTTCATTGGAAATGAAGCTTTAATATCGTAAAATTAATTTTGGGTTATAGGAAGGGGAGAGGAGGAGGAATATAGGAAAAGGATAGGAGATGCTCCCGATACATTACATACTCTTATGTTAATGATAATCGATCGTACGCGTTACTTCTTAACGATATTTCTTTACGTTATTACTAAAAATGTCAATGCTGTAAAATTTTGTAATTTATTGTACACATGCACGAGGAATTGGGGATTTTTTTCTAATATTTGTTCTAAATGAGGGCAAATAAAATAAATCGGATTGTCGGGTTGATCTTGACGGAATATGAAAATTGGTGAGCTCTGGTGAGTCCAGGCCATTATTTAGAAATTTGAACAATAAGATTTGATCAAAAATTAGACGCCGTGCTTGGAGGGAGTTGAAATTGTGAAATTTAATGGATTTGATGTAATTTGAGAAGTGTAAATTTAGTTAATAATTTATGTGTTTAGAATTTTTTTTAATTCTTTCTATTCTTTCAATATGGGCTTCGTAAAAATGAGTGCAGATTGGTGTACAGTGTACAGTGTTCCATGTGCCAAATTAATCTGTTATATTAAATTAAATGCGTTTACCATCGTAATCAAGAAATATACATGCAGTCTAACAAATAGATTGTACTTGCATGGTTATTTAATGTTACCATTTTTTGACTGCCATGTACTTATTAATAAAAAAAAACCAAGTGAACCTTAAAAAAAGCATTGTATTTTAATTACTGGTTACTTCCCGACTTCAAACGATTTTCAATTTTTTTTCTTCTTATTGTATGCGTTTTATCGTGATTATTTTTTGGGTTATAATGCAGTGTACCGATTCCTCCTTCTTTAGTCGGCGTTACAAGTGCACAAAGATTAGAATTTTTAGATATTTTTATAAATTTTTAGATTTCTGCAAATTTTGCAAAAATTAATCACGATAATACTTGTAGCTTCGAAAATCTATAATCACATCCAAACCTGCCGTCTTATCTTATTTACGACAGTAGAACTAATGTTTCCATGCTCCATACCTTATGGTGACAATGACGTTTCAAACTAAAAATTGTTACGTTCACCAAGAAACTCCGTGCATCAATGTGTATTTAAAAAATATTTGTATACGAGTATTTGCAGCTTCAGACAATTGAAAATGAACACCATACCAATAATTTGTTTTATTGTTTTGTTTCAGAAGGTGAGCTTGAACATGATTATTTGGACGGATATCGAGTATAATACGAAGAACATAATTGTGAGTATAATTAATTGAAAGTCTAATAAAGTTAATGAACAATAACCGCGTTAATTACAACAATATATTATTTTTTTTAAATGGGTACTCAAACCCGCTTATTAGTTGAATTCCTTTCTTTGATTGCATATATTAAATCGGTCCCTTTCCTCGTCTGTACCGTTGCACACATCTAACTAGGGGATAGCTATTTCCTCCACAACCACCCACCCACCTTCCGCCCCACTCCCCCTAAGATCCCCCAGGATGGAAACAACCCCTCCTTAGCGTACGCAAAGTGAAGCTTTTTTATATTGTAAGAAGGGGATGAAAAAAATAATAAGTATGCGTAGGCGACTGATGGGTCCCGATACTAATGCTCCAATGGGCGGCTATATTGATTTCTAAGGTCTTTGCACTATAACTGAATGATTTTAAAAGCATTCAGCTAGCCCTTAGTAAAATAATTTCCCTTAAAATATATTTCTTTACAAGAATGAGGAAAGAAAAATGTTCACTTCTTTTAGTTTTAGTCATAAACTATCTTAATTATTTTTTTATATTATATCGATAAAATATATTCTAATCAGTAGGTGTGTTTCAAGATCAGGTATAAACATCTTAGTTTACAGTTGTTTAGATAGGTGTATTCTGAAAATAGGACATACCAATTTGAACATTTTCATAAGCTGTAGTACAACCTCTACATTCAAAGCTTTTGTTCCTATGAATCGCGTATCAAGTATGTTTTCTGACTTGAAATGAGATTAATGATAAGAATAGTAGGTACAGTTGATAGTTCGGTATTACTTGAATTGATAAGCTTCCGGATACCACTACGTAATACAAGTCAGGATTTATTTCATTGTAGAAATTCTGGGACTACCTTCCATATGTATTCCTCTTTGCCCAGATACTAATGGAGGAAAACAATTATACCAAGTCAGTGGACATCTTCAATTTATCTTTAAACAAATATAAAATATTGTTACTGAGGCAGTTCAGTTATGAACAATAAATACTGTATATTTCTTACCACTCATATTTAAAAGCCCCGAAAAATGGCGTTAATCAATTAATAAATAATAATTACAAACACAAATAGATGCTGTTGTCTAGACGAAACTCTTTAGAGATTGAAATGTCTGAGTAGAAGTGCTGGTACATTTACGTTGGTTATTCAATTCATTATCTTCAAATTACATTATCACAACAATATTCTACAGACAACTGAAAATATTATTTAATGTTTAAAGATATATTAATTAAAGAGATCTGACTGGAAATTTAGTATCTTCTCATTCGTCACTTTTATTTTTTGTAATTTATTCATACTCGGAAAGGAGCTTCTCTTTGACAGTCTTAGTATTTCAAAATGAAGCATAATATTTAGAATTCCGGATACTTCAAGGGTGTTCCTTTGTGCGATTTTTTGCAATGCAAAGGGTGCGTTATCAGCCGTCGTGGCAGCATCTCGGACGTCGCCCTTAAAACATCCCTCTCCCCAGAAATACCCTAATGCCACCCCCGCCCCCCGCGCAATATATCGATCAGATATTTTTTATGTATTCCGAGGGGTAAAAATTCACCCTCGCAACAAAACTACCCCACAGAAACAAAAACCCTCCGTGTTGCGCCGAATGCTGAGGGTTTTGAATCGTTTTAAAGCTAGAAAATAAATATTTCATCTGACAATTTAGAATTGTAAGAAAAAGCCCTGGAATAAGAAGCAGGTTTTTCAGATTAAAAACTGTATTACACCATTCTCCGAATATTTATCTTTAAAATAAAATAAAACAACTTAGACGTATGTTATTATTGTCTTAGTACAAGAGTGTGATATGTCGCAGGTTACGTCTTCCCACAATAAGATGTACAGATTCTAAATAAGTACCGATATTTATTTTTGAAGTGAAAACTTCTTTAGCACCGTTGTGATTTGAAACTCGATGAAGCGGAAGTGAGCGACACTAAAAAGAGACAAACACCTACATCTATAAGATTTAGGCTGCAAGAGAATGAGATAGCAATAATATATATATTTATTTCACGGGTACCCGGTTCCAATATAATACGATAAATATACCACATGCAAGTCTCTTTTGATCCGGTGGTATAAAGCGTCTGACAAACCTCAGCGGACAGACATAAGACCAAGGATCGAATACTACGAAATAAAAATAAAAACAAATTAAATTTTTGTAAAATCAGGCAGAGCAAGAGCAGGCAATAGAATGCGATATCTAGCGACTCCGAAGAAAAAAACATAAATACTAATAAGATGACCAAATATATAGGAAAAGGTGCACTGGAATTCGACGACAAAAATATGGAATAAATCATCCTTCACATTGATATAAAGTGGTTCATAGTCTCTTTCCCCTCTTCTCTTCTTTAGTTTTCTGAAGGTTTCGCTTCTACCACGTGTGAATTGCACACTCTGAATTTTTTAACTGTAGATACGTGTAAAGTCGTCACGAATTTGTACTGCATTACCGCCTGCCATAATGAGATTAAATAAATAAATCCACAAATTATTATAAACTTGAGACCGGTTAAGAAAGAATCTTAATAAAATTAATGTTTAGTAATTCGTTAAAGCCTTTTGTATCTAGTTAATTTAAGTTCATCCTTTTAAAGATGATATGCAACAACCTTTATTAATTTTGTTTAATAATTTACAAATGAAGGAGTATATTCAATAAAAAAATCAACTTGATTTCCAATCGATTGTAAATTTAAGTACACAATATTAAAGAAGTTAGTTATGCGGACATCCATTTCACATATAAACATTACACTACGTACACATGAAGAAAGAAATCCACATATACAACGGCGGTAAATCCACTTACAGACACATATGTGCAGACGAGTGTCCTCAGACCCAGTAGGCTTAGAGATAAAAAATAAGAGGGGAGCATAATAATTGCAAGCGAACTAGAAAAAATCATCCCGTCCAAAGAACTACTCTGACTAGGTTTACTCGCTTTTGCGTTGCAAGACTCGGATGTGCAGCCGCGTGTAATGCAATGAAACGTTTTGAATGTGCTCTCAATCGAAACAAAGTAAAGTATAATTACTTATAGTTCAGTTATTAATATATTTTTTCAATGCACATTTTGTAACGGTAATTTGATGGAAATATTAATAAAATATTGGTATTTAACTATTTGAAGGATTTTTATTCCCTTTTTAAGTTAATGGCAATTTAGAACGTGACTTTTAAAATCACGTCTTCTAAATCAAACAAAAAACAGAGTGTGCAATACACACGCGACAAAAGGGAAACCTTCAGAAAACTAAAATATACAAGAGTGGGAAAGCTACGAAGCACCGCACAAAGAGGAGATCGATGGGCTACGAAGCACTGTAGAAAGAGGAGACCTGTATACTATAATAATAACGTAACATTTATATAGCGCAGTTTTGTGTTATTTCACTTCAAGAGCGCATTTTATAGCCGGCTAAATCCTATAAATGTATGTGTTTGTCTCTTTTTAGTGTCGCTATTTTCGTTTCGTCGATTTTCAAATCACAATGTTGGAAAAGAAGTTTTCACTTTAAAAATCTTCAATCAACTCTTTCCAAAAATGTCAAATCATGAATGCATAATTATGGTTTACTTGCAACTCAAATTAATAAGTTTTATTATTTTTATTAATTATTACTCACGTCAGCTGTATCGCTTTCTGAATACATTGTCAAACTGTGGTGAATTCAAAGTTGAAGAACTTACTTCTCCGCCACGGATGTCGTCAAATATACTTGTCAAAGAATTCAATCCACAGAATTTTTTCACCACAGAATTTATGATATTATAACACGGAATATTTATTTAGGTACTATTTATTTACGCCCTAGTGGGCATTTACATCAAAATTTTACAAATCAATTACAGTATTTAAGTACAACATCATAAATAATAAAGTTGTGCCAATAAAAAACTAAAGCAATTTAGACAACCAGACTTGACAAAATAAAGTGTAATGTACAGCCAGAATGTAGGAACATGGATTCATTTATTTGTGTGTGTTACAACCGGTTCTATGCCAACTCAAAAAAAAAGTCATTAAAAGTTAAGAAAAAATATATAAAATAGCTTGTAACCTAACCTAAAGTATCCTATTTAACAATTTTTTTCATCACTTTTAATGATTTTTAAAAGAAGGTCTTGAGGTTGTATGATTCTGAATTGTCCAGTCACGTTTAAATCAATAAAACTAAAAATAAAAATAATACTCGTAATGTATCGAATATTAAAAGAGAAGATTTTATAAACAACATCAATTAACAACACATTTAAGAACACATCAATTAACACTCTTCTATCCGATGATTTAAGAAGTCTAGTTATTATAATTTATAAATTCGATTGTAATTTCAATTTAAAAATGATGTATCGAAATAATTTGTTTCGTACCTTTCCTAATTGAGAATGGACTTTGTAGTACGGTGACCATATAGTTGAATCGTATTCTAATCTACTTCATACTAACGAGCAATATGTTAATACTTAACGTTAACATGTTTTTAAAATTTGCCCCCATTCTCTAAATAAAACCTGGTACTCTCATTGCATTGCTCATACATTGTCGTATTAGGTAGTTATTCACTTATTTAAAGGTTAAATAAAAATCACATTTAAAAGGATCGAATGCACGACACGTAGTATTGATATTAACCTACTGAGCATAGAAGATATCTTCCCATCTCACCCAAATAAACGTCCTAAAGCGGTCCGCCAATAACCGTGTCCCCACAAGCGGACACCGGGAAGTGCGGACCCCACGTCCATTCCACTCTGTTCCGTTCCGTTCCGTTATCCTCGCCGAGGATTCAGTTCACGCTTCGTTCGCCGACACGATCAAATACCAATTAATCCCCCGCAAGATGTTGGGGTGAGATACCGGCACTGGCCGCTGCTCGCTGCTCGCTGGTCATGTCGCCGCCGTTGTTTGTCAACAAAGCGACACACCTCGGCCAGTGGGATCTAAGCAACCCACCTGGTCGTTAGGGGGTTAGCGGGATTGTTGGCATTTGTTAATAATGCCAATTATTATGATCATGGTCACATACTTTTGTTGTGGAAATATTCAATTGAAAGACTTTTGTGGAGTTTGTATCTTTTTAGCTGGCAATATTTTTCTTTTAATAGGCTATTACTACAAACGAGGGATTACGTTGAAAATGTACGGATTATTTATAGATAATTTTACTGATTTTAATCATCCTACTAAAAATATTTGTTTTTTATGTTTTCATTCGATATTATTGATTTTAAAAATGATCTAAAACTGACAAAATCAAAACGGCCCGTCGTTGGCAAATCGAATTGTGACGTCACAAGCGTCGCTCAGCTTGGCGTCACACAATAGCCCCGCCCCAAAATATCGTTTTGGCGGTAATTAAAAAATGGGAATCTTTGACTCGCTGTAGAAAATTTATTCTTCAACATAAAAATAAATTAAAAATGCTATAATCATCATATTTTTTGCTTATTTTTTAAGCAATAAAATAAAGCGTGGAAATACCCCATTAAGTGGTGCGCATTAATTTTTTTTATTTAATGAGATTCGTATTTTAAAGTAGAAAGGATGTGGAAAGGAATAACGAATTACTCTTGCAGAAATAACACTTTAATCTGACATCTCGCCTTGAAATGTTTATCTTATTCAACCACAAACAACATCTCGAACAAACAGACGGAAAAAAGTTTTTAATTAGAACGGAGACAGAGAAGAATTAATCGTCCGCGCCCCGAGACTCTTTCGTTATAGAGGTGTTTTGGTAAACACAATTAGAGACCTCGGTGGACCCCAGACTCTGCGGAAGGGGGAAGGGTGGGGACAACCAAATTAAGTTCCATCCCTAGTCCTTACCAATGTCGCCTAATAACTGAGAAAACACTCCCGTAATGAATCACTTTTACCCGAATGTTTGTAATCGAATCAGAGCGGGAGGCAGTGCGTCTGCAACGGCGGCTGAGAGAGACAAAACCTCGAATAGGTGAAGGGAGAAAAACAACGCGAATTATTTCTTATTCAGTCGCCGGAGACAGGCCAGTGTCTGCGGTCCGGATCATCCAGGAACTAGGAAAAACCCGCAAAGTAGGAGAAATAGGAAACGAACAGCAAGGGGCAGTAAATCTAGCGGGACTCACCCGCCATCGCCGCAATCCACTTTTGTCTTATGATGAATGGTCCTTTTTATAGGATGAATGGGGAAAATTAAGAAGGCGATCATTCATCGAGAAATTAGTGGAGGAATATTCTTAATGACTGGGGGTGAATTAAAGAAACTCTGCGGGGGAATCCGGGGTGGCTCCATTGTTGAGGGAAAACGAAAATTAAAAAACAGGATTTTTTCCAATTGTAATTTTCCTCTTTTGTCTCGTTAGTGATATTGTAATTCGATCAGACGAGATTCGGAGAAATCTAGCCGCGCATGAAACGCTGAGAGTTTTTTTTATGAAAGCGTTCTTTTTAATTAGAGGGTAGCGTGATTGTAGATTGGGGGAGGTTCGAGGCTCAATTACAACCATTTCGCTAGAGGTGTATTTGATTTCGTCTTCTGACTTCATTAAGACGTTCAATGAGACACTTGATTTGGAAAAAAAATCAATTACTAATTCCCGCGACAGAATGCAACTCAAATACTTAAATCAATTAGAAGTCGGTCGCTGTTATTCATAGTCATCCATTATAATGCCAAGCTAACAGAAATACATCTTAATTATAGAGTGTCTTCTTTTAAATTCTAGTATGAATGCAGCATCAAACTTTAAACAACAGTGGCTTTATTTATAATACGGCGGTGTTCATATTTGATTATTATTATTAAAAGTGTGGCTTGTTTTACTTTATACACGTCAAATAAATGTGTCGCATGTCATAAACCAGTCCAAAGTTCAGCAATACCAACATTTCAACAGAATCTTACTAGAAGTCCAATAACGTGCATTTCCTGATACGAAATTCTGATTAAATATGAATAAATGCGAGTCCCCTAAGCCGATTTGCTGGAACGTAATTATTGTTCTACCATATGACTACTTGTTTTGTGCACAGTGTGTACTGTATGCACGTTTAGACAGTACAAATTTAAAGGAGTCAAATTAACTTCTATATTCAGCTTCTTACGGGAACTATTCTGAAATAAAAAGATTATAAAATTGGACAAAAATTCTGTTTTCTTGTTGTGATATTTACTCTTTTTGACCCCTTCTTATTATTTTATGTGTGAATACCGCACAAGAATCCCAACTGCTCCTAACAGCCTGAGGCATGTGAGACAATGGCATCCTTAATTGGGTGCATTGTGAAGCTGATGGTAGAGTGGTAGGGAAGGGGGTGGATACATACCTTGCTAATAGAAATACGAGACTATTCAGATCTCGTCATCAAACGCAGCTAAAGTCATTTCAAGCAGTATTTCAATTCTGAATGATTGTCTTACACCAGGGCGACAATAAGAGTATATTTTACTCTGGAACGTGCCATAAATATACTTTTAGTACCTATTTATTTCATATTTCCTTACTTGTATAAAGGTTTTAAAGATTTTTTTTTAAACAACATCAGAGATGATATAAGTCCAAATAATCTTAGATAAAGTCATTTTCTGTTTGCATTTGAATGTAAGAGTTGTGATTTATAATTTATATTTTATACTTTACACTTTATAATTTACTTTTATACATTTTGCATTTTATTCACTGCTTATTACCTTACTTTTTACCCTTTTCCTTAAATTTCACTTACATTTTTCATGTTGTTGTACTATTAATAAGTATGTCAATTATGTTAATGGCACGTGTTGTGCCGTACATGTGTAAATAAATAAATAAATTATTCGTTCTGGATTAAAAACCAAAACATTTTTGCTTAACACCCCTGACCTAAGACCTATTTTTTCGGGTGAAATAAACATATAAGTTTTGAAATATAAATATTTTGAATACAAATACAAAAAATTGGTTCACATTACGATACTAAAATACAAATTACTGAACTTGATAACGAAACAAAAATAAAAAAAAAAACACGTTAAATATGTTATGCATCGAATGTGGTTAAACGTTAACGTCTATTCTCTTTTTCGTTGAATCGTGTGAAAAAAATTATAAAAGATTCCCAAAGTTTGAAAATTTTATTTCTAATTGCAGTCAGAAACTTAGGTTTCATAAAGGTGTTCATCTTAATTATTTTGCCTTTAATTTTTAGATTTGAATATAATGCGTGTTGTTTTCTCTTTCTTACACCGTTTGGGTCATTTTTATAACCATGAAAGTAGGGGAGAAACAACGGTTTTTATGCGACTTATATGGGACGTTCCGAAAACTGAACAAATTAGCCTTAGGGGTTAAAATCCTAAATTTGTATAAAAAATGATGCAAAGAAACTATTTATCGTATTTTTTTAAAATAATGAAACTTTAAAAAATATGTCCACATTTTAAGTGAGTATTTTATTTATTTTGCAACTTCCTGCAGCTTTGGTTGCTTTGACGTAGAAATATATTCACAACACATGTAACTCCGAAACGTTGATTTAAATCAAAGCAAACAATAAAACGCAGCCACTATTTACTTCGTCGTTGCGAGGAAGTCGCTCATAACGTAAACTGTTGCCATATTAAACGTTCAGAACTGCATGCAAAGGTTATATTTGTACTCGAACAATTGAATAATTACCCCCTGAATAATTCTCCCAGTTATTCGTCAAACTGTCTGACAATAATTTCGTGACCGATTTATAATGCATGAACAGTATGACGGATTCAAGAATGGCAATAATTATGGATATTGTGGTTTGTTTTGCTTTGACAATACAGTAAACTGTAATTATATCTCGGCGTATTTATCTAATTATTAATTTAATAACAAGAAGCGAGGGAGTCAGTTTAAGTAACGGTTTCTTAGGCTTTGAGTCAACAAGGGTGGACGAAGCAAGAAAAATATATAAGAAAGAAGATTTTGTTGTCAAACTTACATCTAAACCACAATTAAATACCTGTATTTGTTCATAAATCATCAAACACACTCGGATGTTTGTGGTGAACTCAAATTTGATTTGAATTTGGGTTTCAAATTCAAAATTGGAACTGATTGTGTAGGAATAATTTAAACAAAGTGTTGTGAAATTAATTATTATAATAAGAATAGAGAAAATTGCACGAAGATGAAAAACTCTAATAACATTTTACTTGCCGTAGCCGAACAGCGTCATTTGTGAAATTTAATAAATTATTAATTTTTTAGAATTTAATAATTTTTTTGGTAACCTTCTTGACCGGTAGCGCCGACTTACAAAATCGGTGTAAAAATGATGAAAAATAAAATTTTTCTGATCTAAACTCAAATAACAATTTGGGAGTCGGGTGTGGGTACCGCCACCCCAAGTACCATTTATTGGATAACAAACACCCCCGCTGAAGGTCACCACCAGTGATTCGATACGTTTAGCGACTTAGCAGGGGTGTCCGGGTTCATGGGGTGAGGTTTGTCTAGGTTTTGGTGACGAATGCGTTTGCTCACCTACTGGGTGGCGGGCCGGATCGGAAGAGACTGGTTGAGGTAGATCTAACCTAGACCTATCCAGCCGGACTCTCTCGACCTACCGCCTTGCTCCGCAATGTAAGGGATGGATTCATGCGCCCGTCTTTGCTTTCCACAACTTCCTGTCCTTTCTTTCCCTCAAAATACCCTCCACACAGCATTCCCAAAAATGACATAGGCCTTGAGGGATTTTTAAAGTGAAAACTACTTTAGTACCATTGTGATTTGAAACTCGATGAAATGAAAAATCGACACTAAAAAGACGCAAATACAAATGTACATTTACAGGGTTTAACCTGCTCAAGAATTATATAGAATAATCGGTCTTCTCTTTGTGCGGTGCTTCTTTGTTCTCATACCCACTCTTGGCTACTTTAGCTTTCTGAGGATTTCACTTTTACCGCGTGTGAAATGCTCACTTGTAATTTTTTTCCTCAGGACTTTCCGTAATAAAAATCGAGCATAGGAACAAAACCTACATTAGAACAAAATGAATAAAAATATCTCCCCATTCCATCTTGTCTAGAATAATTAATATCAGCAATTACACAACAATTCATCAATATCCAGGTCAACGAGAACATTAACAATTCTTCTCTGCGGCTAAGAATGTTAGTAAAACATCCCTTGCTTAGTTAGTTGGATCATTCGAAGAATGGGGAGGATTCCAGAGAAGCATCCATTTAGTTAATTGATGCCAACCAGACTTTAAGAGGTAATTAATCCTGTAGATGCTGAGCTCAATGCGCACATGTGAAGCTTGAAGCTGGAAGCTGGGCTGTATCTTAAACTTTTCAGATTTGGTCCAGCAAAGTGGTAAAGGAATTACAAAGAATGCGTTCTTAAATTAATTATTTAAATATTTTTAATAAAAAATTCAAAGTACCATTCCATGTTTTAATTAAAACCTTCCTCTGCTGTTTCGTTATATATTAATATATTGAGAAAAAAACCATAACTAAGAGATCTCTCATTTTTCGTCTTCTTATAAAGTGATATTCCTTAAAAAAATTACAATTCTAGGCGGTTTCAGTTTGAACGATAGGTACCTAGTACTGTACTAAATTCGCCCAAAAGTAGAAATAGGCAGGACAGATTCAGAAATACTAGTAGTATTAAAAAGTGTCATCTGATAATTTATTAAGATTGACAAGTTTTTCCTTCGCTTTTATTTTTTTTGGAAACTTGATTTGCCATAATAAACAAATTAAGAACTTAAATGAAAAAAATCACTTTTTACGCACCACTTATTTAGTCAATCAACATGTTTCGAAACCAATAGTTCCTTCGTCAGGATAAAATTATATTATTATTTTTTTACGGTGGAACCATTGGTTTCTAACAAAATTGATCATTTTGATTTAATAAGTGGTGGATACAAAGTGATTTTTTTAAATTTAATTAAAATGATGCCACAAAGTTAATCATCGAATATTGATGAAGTAAATATAGAATTGTTGAATGTACAGTTCTTGTATTTGGGCTTGTTATTGGGCTCGTTGTGCAGCAAAGGTACATTTCTAACGTCTTAAATCTAAAAAATAAATAATCATTTTTATTTAAAGATTCCTATTAAAGTAAATAAAACTATTAATATATAGATACCTTTAAAGAGATATATCATGGCCGAGGGATAATATGTAATCGTATATTTAGTCACAATTCTCAGACATCCGATTTTTTTTATTTTTTATTCTTCATTTTTAGCACCCGCTAAACTGCCAAAGCAGATTGATTAAAATAAATTGATAAAAAGCTGAAACGCACGTATAATCGGCGTTTAAATGGCGCTGAATGGCTATTTGATGACAATATTACATTTTAATTTCTGTGAAACAACTGGTCCTTAAATTTTGGCTTTTCTCTCTAGAAATTATTTTCGTACTAAAAATAAAGTTTTTTTATGTTCGCGAAATGCCGAAAAAACTCTTTATTTCTTAATGTTTTACAGGATAACTTGTAAAATGTTTTTTCCCGAATTAAAATCCGCCATCTACGAACGAGCAGATTGAGAATTATTTTTAGTTTTCCCATTCTCCACAGTTCCGTGATCTCACCACTACAACCCCTATCGTCCATCCTGGTACTGGGAGTCTAGGCATTGTCTGGAGGAAATAAATGAGTTGAAAGCTTTGTGAGTCTCGCAGATGATTTATTTGACGGAATATTAACAACGGTGTATTATACCATTGACGGAATTTTGCACGTAATCAAAGTAAACGAAAAAATTGCATTTATAATATTTTTGAATTCATACTGTCCGCCTAATTTCTATATTTCAGAAAAGAATACAATTGAGACAAGTATTTTAACATTTTGTTAATTTAGCTCAACGCAAGACCCTAACTCTCCATATATAGTGAGACCAGCAGTTATTTTTGGGGTATGGTGTGATGCTAGTAGAAGACTCGAGAGGAGATGGATTTTTCTTACATTAGCTCCACATAGGAGGCCCTGAGGGTAATACTTTCCATCGGGGCCAATGTAATCTTAGGTGATGCTATGTGGAGTGTCTTTTTAAGGAAAGGAAGAACATAAAATACCGGGAAAGAAAAAGACATGACGGGTGGGTAGAAATCTGGTGGCAGTGTGTCCAGGAGTGACGGATGTATGAATCCATCCCTCCAACAGCGGTGCAAGGCGATGATGGGTCGGTAGAGCCCGGTTGGAGAAGTCAAAAGGACTCCCTCAACCAGTCTCCGTTATCCGGAAAAAACTCACCCGATAAATCCGGGTACCCCTGCTAAGTAACCAAAAGTGACGAACCACTACCTCTTGGGAGACCTATGGCGGAGGTGCTAATAAATAGTTACCGGGGCGGCGGTTTCCATGCCCGCCTCCTAAATTGACGTTGTGTAAATCTATTGATGTGGGGTATATTTTAAGTCTGAAGGTAGTGGGTGGGATCTGGCCGATGTGGGGAAGAGGAAAAGGGAGAAGTACTTGGCTATTCAGATCTGGTTACTAAACACGGCTACAGTCATTAAAAGCAATGTTTCGTTTCTGACTGGTTGACTTTAACCAGCTGTAATCATTTGAAGAAATATTATTTCAACATAGAGGGATTTTTTCTCACACTGAATCTGATATTATGTTTAATGCCTAATACATTTTATGTACATTAATTATGTACTTTGAAATGTCTTTAAAACCAAATAAATTACATAATTATTATTTAATTCAGAAATTGATCCCTCGTTCTCAGGGCTAAAATCTAAATATCTTAATGATGTAATATCACGTGGTCTAGTACCAACATATACAATTACACATACTAATTATTAAAATAAGCACCCATAAATATTATTGCGACAAATAAACAATAAAAATATACTAAACGAAAATTTCAAGGCTCAACCGGAATAGTTTATGTTGTCATCTCCACAATAGTGTCCTGTGTTCTTCATTTTATCAAATTTGTCGGTGAATTGTGGTTCCACCAGCCACAGATGTGGTATGGCCTACCTTAAAAAACGTGGTAAAATTAATTGTGTGATGTTTTTATCCGCAAATCATGTAACTGTGTAACGTTTGTTGTACTTCCTTATTGGCAGGCTTACAGCGTAATACTCGTACTTGCGTAGGCAGCAACTAACCATTTTAAAAAAGGATAATTTACGACATTGTTCTGAGTATTCGAATCTACATATTATTTTCGTATTCATTATGAGGACATGATTTTTTAAATATCCTCATATTTATGGCCCAGCAATTAAACGAACCGATGTCAGTGATTCGGTTACCAATGAGTCCTTGAATAATTATTTCGATCACGTGCGATCCTTGTCCTTACAACTGTTTTAAAAACAAACCCTGCATTAACATTCCGCGCACAAGCCTCACACAACTCTTTAATCTGATTAATATGCAAGAAAGGTTGCATTTTAATCGTGTTATTTTTTCCTTGAAATTCTACGGACGACGCCTGTCGCCTGTTTTTTTTCTGTATCTTACTAAGTACTCGGTGAGTTACAGTGAATCGGTTTGTATTTACGACGAATGTTAGGGAATTTATTGCAATTCTTGCGATTGTTGAAATATCACTATAAATATAAGCTTAACGGCATGCAAAACGGAGTTTGGGTCATCAAATATCCAATTTGCAATCTACCTGGAGAATACTAAGCCGATAGCCTCACCACAGAGCGCCATGCGCCTAAATGGCCTCACGAATGCAAATGAATTGCATTAAATTAGTCGAAATCCCTTCACTATGTGGATACCACTGCACGGCTGGGGCTGCCAGCTTTCAAATAATAGACTATGGATTTTGTTTCAGAACGCGGTCATTAACTTCTTTATGTAGTCTATGGTGATGTCTACGAGTGTGATTCATGTAAGGCATCTTGACTTGCCCATTACCCAATCATAGGGGTTAGCAATAAGCTTTTTTTTTAATGAGACGTCAAGTTGGACCTTTATGTTAGAAACATAATCAAAATTCTGTTTACGCAGCGTCGATCCGAGGGTTTAAAAAACAGTAGAAGGACGTGGAAGTAATTCAAATTAATGCTGTACGTTTCCATCCCTTGAATAATATGTTAATCCCGGAAGAGCTGCAGGCTTAATTCCTCGGTCCTCAGGTGACTTAACTCCTACCCTTAAGACGAGTGAAAATTAAAGATTCCCCGCTTTCTTTTCCCTTCGTTCTTTATTTCTTCTTTTTCTTTATCCACCCTCTTCTTGTGTTTGTGGTGCACAAAAATTGAGGCGCAATATGTAAATTCCGCTGAGGTGGAAAGGAAGGTTAGTTGAATAGAAAGCTAAGGAGGTTTTTATACTTGATTTAAAAACAACTTCATATAATTTCACAAAAAAAATGTTTTTTTGACCGGAAGTGATGAAATCTATATAATATTTATTTATGTATTATTTTTTTGTTATATGAATAGAAATACGAAATAATCTTATCGTCACGACCGGGACAATATTTTTTACAAAAAAACGAAAAAGTTAGGTTACTAAAAGTTTTATAATACGTTATTAAATATGTTTTTTTAGTTTAGTGGTAGTAATGACAGTTTAGACGATAAGAACCATCGGTAAGCGATAAATAAACCTATTTAATATCTATGTTTGCGTTCAAAATTTTAATATTTTAACTAGATATGTCGTTTTGTGATACTAAAATTTGAAAATGCATTCGCTTTCAGAAAATTGTATTTAATTTTGAAATACGTTCAAAAATTGAAAGTATTTCTAAATTTTATTTTTCCGTTAGAGGTCTTTAACTATGAATATTGAACATTTTTTAAATTTTTTTTTTATTTCCAAATAAACATACAACAAAATGTCAAATTAAAGTTTAACATAGTATAGTATAAAATAAACGTAATAGCTTTTCCAGAAAAGATGTGGGAATTTACAAATAAAAAAAGGAGTGATTAGAAGTTTTTCTTTTAATTCCCGAAGTGTCAAAAATAAGTAATTAATTGTTAATGATTAATTCTTACTTTGCGCAGAATTACTCATATTAAAAAAAAGTAATTTTTAATTTGAGCCGACTTTAATTAAAAATTTCGATAATAGTTAGATAAGAAGTTAGTTAAAGTATTACTTTATTTTATTTATTAGTTAAAGAAGTTAGTTAAAGTATTACTGCTAAACAGAGATATTTTGAATTCGCTTAGGGTTCAATTTTGGGTTTTTAATGTTATTTGAAGTTATGGCGATATATTAATGTAAGTTTTTTATGTGTTAAACAACATTTTCCGTCAAATATCACCTTTTTTTTTAATGTAAACAAAACTTAAAACTTGTTACAAAAAGCTTATTTGAATACTGATTTCGAATGCGTTATTATTGTGCGCATTGCATTCTAAAATGTTATTTTTGTATACAAGCTGAATATTTAATAAAGTAAAATGAAGCATTTTTCAAAATATAATGCATTGTTTTGAAACATTTTTTTTTTAAATGTGTACCGAAGCAATTATTCAAGTTCCTGTTTTCCTGGCATCTGCCATTCCTCCAGTGCTTAAAAATTAAAACCCTTGTTTACAAACAGAAAAAAAAAATCGTCAACTTATGGACTTTCTTTTTCTTGAGGGTTGGGTTGGGTTTTAATTATTATTTTCCCCCAAAAATACCCTCGGCGGGAAATGAAGCGGGGGTGGTTAGCCAAATATTGTGCTTTATCGGGTAATTATCGAAGTGTAAATTATTTGCTTTGAGGAAAAAAACTCTCGAAGGTTTTGCGGGATTTTTTCCTTCATTATTTAGAGCTTTATTTTGGGGTTCCATTAATTAAAAGTCATTGTAAACAGATTTAAAAAAAAAAAAAAAAACTGAATTGATGACAACATCTCGAGTCCAATGAATTACTTAAGTAGATAGGAAGGTACCTACTTGATGGTGACCTGACAGTTGATCCGCCGACAATTAACTCCCCGAAATGATATTTACTATAAAATAATAATTTTTTGTGCATTATTTACCTATTTCAAACGTAAAATCGATTTCAAAAATACCCTTAAAAATAAGTTGTAGGTATATGAATATCGAACGAATTTATATACAGTGTCACTTTTTTTTATGCATTTGAATGAAAATATGTTACATACTTTTTTATTCAGTGGTACATCCTCTATGCACATCCCATGAGGGTCACTTAGTTATATTTTGTGTTATTAGGTATACCACATTTTCCCTAAACCGACTGCATATTTCCATGACTTTTGATGTGCCGACAGTTGGCCCCATGGCATACTTGTATACAATATGCAGTCGGATACTTTTTTAGATTTTCACGACCAAAATCATTTTCGTTGTTTGTTTTTGGGGTGTTATGCCGTGTTGTGCTACCTCATTCTTTAGCCGACGTTTTAAACAGCGTTGCAGTGTCCATCATCAGGGCAGATCCGGCAGATCCGACAGATGTGTGATCTGCCGGATCTGCCCTGATGGTGGACATTGCAATGCCGCCCAAAACGACTGCTAAAGAAGGAGGTAGCACAACACGGCATAACACGGCATAACACCCCAAAAACAAACAACGAACATGCTTTTGGCCGTGAAAATCTAAAAAAGTATTTGACTGCATATTGTATACAAGTATGCCATGGGGCCAACTGTCGGCAGATCAAAAGTCATGGAACCCTACTTGATTACTTCTGCATTTGCGGTATACTTCATTTTCTTTTAAATTTAATTAAAAATAAATTTGATAATGTTATCATGAAATTCTGCAAGTATTTAATTAAGTATTTTTGTTACAGCTGTTTTGGTTTACATTTTTTCTGTAAACCGAAACAGCTGTTACAAAAATACTTACTAAAATACTTGCAGAGCTTGAAAATAACATTATCAAATTTAATTTTAATTAAATTAAAAATATGTATATTAAAAAATGGAGTTGTACGAATTAAACACAAATACAATTAATGTACTACGTCATATTGAGTTTTCAGTTTTAGCTGAAGAAGTTAAAGAAAACTTTCTTTTCTCAGGTATACCTTCATAACTTCTTTTTTGTAGAATTAAAAAAAATAAAAATTATATCTCCCGTGTACCGTTAAACATGCATCTTTAAATATTATGTAGAAGACGTGTTTTGCCGTCATTAAAAAATCATACCTCCGAATTTTAATTGGAGACATACCTACAAACTGATTATGGTTCTGTATAGCCAATGAATTCACCTATCTTTTGTCGATTATCTCATATTCGTAGGATTTATAAATAAAAAATTATAAAATCTTAAACTTCTGCTTAATTACTGGCAAATAAGGGAAATTTGCCAAAATTGGCAGCAAATCAATCCGAGGTATTTTAAATAGTAGCATATTGTGGCAAAAAGCGCTCCAGTGAATAAAAAAGAAGTTATCAAACTTTTAAATCAAATGAGATCAGATCAAATAGTATTAAATGTATTGATATATGCAACTTCTTTGATACAACAAGATAAGAAATCCATTACCAGGGATCTTTGAATAGTAAAAAGTACAAAAAACTCAAAAACCAAAACCAAACCGAAGGCGTCCGGCTCATTACTGAGCGTTCCCTCGAACAGCCCCCCTTTATCTTTTCTTTCTCGCCCCTTGAAAAAAATAAGAAACCCCCGTGGATACAATCCACCCCCCTCCTCCCCCTACGGCCGACCGCCTCATTTCGTATGCGAGTCTACCGACCAATCATTATGGCTGAATATCGATTATATTTTTTTCTGTCGCGACATGCGCTTTATATTCCAACCTTAACACCCCCTTAGACGTTCCTTAACCCCCCAGCAGCGATCCTTCTTCCGTTCTCCCCTTCTCCACCGCCCCCCTGCCCTACCCCCGCTATGGCCCCCTCGCTTTTCCTACTTCTTCTCAAAGCTTTCTTCTTCAGAAGTTAGCATATTGCATATGTGGATACTGTACTGGAACAAAATAACAGGTTATTTAACCCTTCCACTGCAAACGTCGATTTTATGCGCATTTTTTTCGTAATCAAGCATTGTCTATGTTTGGGACTGACTTTAGATAAATGATTTATAAAATAAGGGTGTCTGGGCCGGTGGGCGGAATGGATTCAATTTATATAAGAATCTGCAATTTTATCCCGAAATTGATGAAATTTTGCACACTTGACGTTAAAAACAAGAAGGAGGTTCAGCTGGTAGGTACAATATAAAAATAAACACGAAAACAAAAGAAACAAGCACGAATGTGAGCAACATCGAATAAATTTACATTTTTGCCAAGAAATTTTTTGTAAAAAAATAATCAAATACTTCGAATATGATTATATAGATATCTATGTTACAGTTGAAACCCGTTCTTAGTTACAACGCGTTTTCTCTAGTATAAACTAGTTTTCACTAAATGCCTTTGATACAACTAGTTTAACTGCTGAATATCAGTGAAAACTAGTTCTAACTAGACAAAACGCGTTTTCACTAAATGATTCAGTTAAAACTGTTTCAATCGTTGTCAAAGTTTATCGTTCTTTATTCTTATTGGTCGAGTGACATCAGGTTAGGTTGGATTAGGTTACATTAGGTTAGGTTAGGTTAGTCAGGTTTTGTTTTTAATTAACTGTTATTAAATATTTTAATAAACAGTATCTGTATTTTAAATCCCAATTTCAGTTTTAACAAAGGCAGTTAGTAAAAACTAGTTTTAACTAGAGAAAACGCGTTATCACAAAAAACAAGTTTTACCTATAACATAAACATGAAATCGGTAGATATGTACACTTTTAATAAAACTATATTAAATTATTATTAAGTATTAATAATTGAAGAATTCATCATCACTTTCGGATATCTCAACCAAAACAGTTAAAAATGCAATGAATCCAATCTGAATGCGTTTTTTTAATAAATATCGTATTAGAATCGTTATTGTTCCCAACAGTCCGGAGTCAGTAGGACTATCGTAACCCATATGAGTATGTTGTGAGGATGAAGGGAGTGGGGAAGAGAAAAGAAGGGTGAGAAGTAGGTAACTGGTTATTAAGATCTAGTCATTAAACACGGATAAAGCCATTTCTTGTAATTCGCGTTCCGATTCTGAATTATGATATTTTCTTGATAGAATCAGAAACAAAGTAAATAAAGAAACATGCCAGATAATATATAATACAATTATATCACCACACTTTAAGTATTCTTTTTCTGTTCAAGTAATCTTTTTCTCTGCAATGAAGAGAAAATAAAAAAAATGCAAATACTGCAAAATAAGGCAATGCGAATAATACTTAAGCGCAACATATACACACGGATACGAGACATGCTAAAAGAGCTAAATATGTTGACGGTGAAGCAAACTGTGTATTTGAATGTACTTATTTTTTTACATAAAATTAACATGGGGACGATGTCTAAGGAACTAAAAAGAAAAATACATTATAATAACGAACACACGGACACGGGACAAGAAATTCAAAGCAAATTAGACTGCCGACAAGAAAAAAATCAAGCACCCAGAAATCTCTGATGTACCAGGCCGTCCAACTGTATAACAACATCCCGAATGAAATTACTGAGATAGAAAATATAAATAAGTTTAAAAAAGAATTACGAAAGTATGTCTACCTCAATTATTAATGTCTTCATTTATGTGTAATATTTAATGAATGATTATGTTTGCTAACCAATGTAAATGTTTATATCTTTATGAAATATTAGCACACACAAAGATGTGAGCTAACTTAAGATTAATAAATAAAATAAAATTAAAATAAATAAATGAACTTTCACAAAGGCAATTCTGTAAATATCTACCTATTATTATTAGTGTAAACAGCAGTATTTAATTACCTACATTTATTTATAAGCCTACATAACAGATTTGTAAAATTTCAGTTAATCTTTGGCAGTTAGACAAGTTTAAAGGCGTCATTAAATTAAATGTTTAATTTTATATTAAAAAATCGTGCTAAATTTTTAAATAATCTCTCCTACAATCTATCCAGCCTGCCGAAATAAAATCTCTTTCACATTCAAATAGATCTTTAAGGGTGAAACTATGCATGCATCCCCCTACTGCGCCACCTTGGTAAATCTCGGAGGGTGGCATCCCTTATTTCTCTTTGTTAAAAGCTTTCTCGTTCTAACCTAACCTGATCCTTCTAAGATTTAAGAAACCTCCCTCAGCGATCTGTTTCAGGGGACATTTGCAGATTTAATAGATAGATTCGATTTATACGATATGTGATGATCCGATTTTTAGGTCTTTTATATTGGATTGTATTGCAGCGAAGCTTTCGCATTTATCAGTGATTTAGCGCTGGCTATACGAACCAGTATAAACTATTTACTACTAAAGCTTTAGCAAATTACAGTTAAAGAATCGGCCTGTGCTTTCTACTGTTTATCTGCAGCCTGGTAGTATGACCCTATTAAGTGTACCCAGAACTATAAAATTATTTTAAACAATGAAAGATGCATCACTTATATTTCATGTATTACACAGACCCCGATTTCTACCTACACTGTTGTTCAATTCATTGTTTTTCACAATTGGGAAACAAGGGTAAATTCGGGATTTGTGGCGAATATCTCAAATGAAAAATGTTCAAAATCCTACGAAAGGTCCACAGGAGTAGCAGTGAGTTCAGATGACATGAAATTTGAACAGCTTTCACATTTTTCATAAATTTGTGGATTGATGCAACTATTCCTAAATCATTTACATCGTGAGCTATGGAGCTCTTAAGTATCCTCTCAAAAAATAAGATACGACTTCAAAATAATTCTGAGGAGAATGCAAGAACACCACTCAGCTTTTCCCGCCCAAAATTTGAAGTCAATGCAAATATCTTATCTCATTTTTTGGCATAATTACTTTTAACTGTTAAAAAATGAAAAGCGACTACATATTTATTTTATTATTGATCAATAATATAAAAGATAATATAAAAATTAAATAATAAACTCCAGTGAAGCTGGCAACTAAGTATCTACTATTTTTAATGTGACGATTATATTAACCTTTGGACTACTAGAGTTAAAATACCAACCGCCCCCAATACGCATGCAGGCACTGTTTTCATAATAATTTACGATATTTTTGGTCATTTTACCATCTAACCAGATTATGTGTTTACATATATATTTTTTAAACCATATATATCCATCAGGTTTATGAAATTTCCCCAGGATACCGAAATAGTTTTTTCTCTCTGATTTAAAAAAAATATAATATGATGAAGATATACGAAAATATTCTTGAGTTTAATGATTTTTATATTTTCCAACCAAATCAGCGTTCTTCACAACAAAAATAAGTCACGTGATGATTCCACTAAATAAATAAAAACAGTACCATGACTTCGAAACCGGAATTATGAGGGGTAGAATTAATATTATTTCTTTGCCAAGCGATTAAACTATATTTAAAAAATCAAAATCAAAAAAATATTTATTGTACATTTAAAAAATACAAAAGGTATTGCTTATGGGTAGATCCCATTTCTTCCAGCTAACCACAAACATGTTATATTATAATGTTCATACAAAAAATAATATTATAATTTTTATACAAATAAGAAAATACAGATAACAAGAATACAAAAATAGGTGTTTCATTTATGTGAGGTATTCACTTAAGGTGTAATGACATTTGTTTAGAAGTAATGTTTTGAGTGATGATTTGAATTTGTGTGTGTCTTGAATTTGTTTGATATTATGTGGAAGGTTGTTATATACTTTAACGGCCATGTAATATGGTCCTTTTTGGACTATTGTTTTGTTTGCTTTGGGAATTGATAAGTTTTCTGTGAATCTTGTAGCGTATTTATGTGTCGAGTTTTTTTGTGGAAACTTGACTGTAGATGATCGCACTAGCATGCATAGTTCCATTATATATATGTCTGTGACTGTCAGAATTTTCAGATGTTTAAACAAAGGTCTACATGAATCCAGACGAGCAGAGTTTGTAATTTTACGCATGCATCTTTTTTGGATGATAAAAACATCTTTAGCGTTCACTGAGTTTCCCCAAAAAATTATACCATATTTTATTATTGAATAAACATAACCATAGTATGCGGCTATTACTGATTCAATGTTCAATATTTTTCTCAGTGTACCTAGAACAAAAGAAAAGCTACTGATTTTTGCTACTATTTTTGATACATGTTCTTTCCAGTTTATATTTGTATCTAGTTGTATTCCCAGCAGTGAACAAGTTTGGGAGGGTTCGATAATATTATTATTAAAGTTTACATTTATGTTTATAGGTGTAGCTTGCACTGGACAAAATTTTAAAATTTGAGTTTTATTTGTGTTGAGTGACAGATGTTGTGATAACAGCCAGTTTGCTATTAATTGGCAAGTCTCGTTAACATATTTGTTAAATTCTTCAACGTCTCCATTACATTCAAACAACAAAGCGGTGTCATCAGCAAACATTGAACATTCTGTGCCAGCAATAATTGGCAGTTCATTTATGTAGATAAGGAAGAGGAGGGGCCCAAGAATGCTTCCTTGTGGCACACCCTTGTTAATTTTTCTCCATTTCGATTCTACCATGTACTGAAACATTTTTTCATCGATATTTGGAATTTGGACTTTCTGCTCACGGTTTTTTAGATATGATTCAAACCATTTTAATGCTAAACCTCTTATACCCATATGTTCAAGTTTAATTAGAAGAAGCTTATGGTCAACATTGTCGAATGCTTTTGAGAGGTCGAGAAAAATACCTACGGTTTTTTTGCTAACATTAATACTTTCAAGAATTTTGTTTAAAAAATTAAAGACTGCCTGTGTTGTTGAACGGCCTTTACGAAATCCAAATTGTTGTGGACATATTATCTCAAAGTTTTCAAGAAAGTTATAAATGCGATTGTACATGGCTCTTTCAAATATTTTTGAAAAATTTGGTAATAGGGATATTGGTCGATAGTTTGAAATTTCCTGCTTAGGTCCCTTTTTATACAAAGGTACAATAATAGATTGTTTTAATTGTTCTGGGAAGGTTCCTGATTCAAAAGATTTGTTAATTAATATTTCCAACGGGTAACTCAATGCTTGTGCACATGCTTTTATAGTTTTTATAGGGATTTTGTCAGTGCCGACACTGCTTTTATTTTTCAATTCTACAATGATTTTGATAATTTCCTTCTTGTTTACAGGCGTTATAAAGAATGATCGCGACTGTTTGTTTGTGATTGTTTTAGCAGATTGTGGATGAAGAGTTGTATTTCGTGGTGGTGGCGGTGGTGCAAAGAAAATGTTAAATGCATTTGCAATGTTTTCTGGTTCTGATACCAGGTTATCATTTATTTTAAGACAGATTTTTGGTTTAATTTTAGAATTTGAATTATTTGAGTTCTCTTTTATTATGTTCCATGATGTTTTGGTTTTATTCTGCGCGTTTTGAATACGTTTACTATTGTAATTCCGTTTAGCTACCTGTTTTACTTTACTGAGAATTTTTTTGTATTGTCTGTAATGGTTTATGATTGTAAGGTCATTTGTGTTTTTTTGTTTCATGTACAGATGTCTTTTTTGTCTAATAGATATTTTAATACCAGGAGTTACCCAATTTATATTATGTTTTTGGGGATATTTATATTGTTTAAAGGGGAAGCAAAGCTTCATACCATTATTTATTTCATTAATGAAGTATTCATAACTGTCATCAACGGATTCAAATGATTTCAGTGGTTCCCAACATATACAAGATAAGTAATCGTTAAACATTTTAGTATTTTCTTTGTTAAATAATTGTTTTTTTGCATACCAAGATTGGATTACATTATGTTTTATTTTTATGTGCATTAACTGTGCCATGTGATCTGATATAGCTAATTCTGTGACTTCCCATGTAAAACAATTTTTTGATATATTTGTACCTATGTGATCTATTATACTTTTTTTATTTCCTTGTATGCGAGTAGGTTTGTCAATAATTAAACGTATGTTGTGTGATTTTAGTGTGTTTTTGAGTGAATCGGCGTTTTTGTTCTTGTAGCTTATATCAATATTTAAGTCTCCGCATAGTATTATTTGTTTTTTGTTGTTTTTGCAAATTTTGTTTAGTAAAATTTCAAGTTGTTCAAAAAAAATATTAATATCAGAGTCATTATAGTAAATTGTACAGATTATCATTTTAAGTTTTGGAATTTCAATACCAACACATTCAAACACAAATTCTTTTGTTATTTGTTTAACAAATTCTAGTTCTTTAAATGCAATGTTTTCGTTTAAGTAAATGCCGACACCTCCATGGATATGGCTCTCTCGACAATAAATTGAACCTAATTTAAAACCATTGAAATTAATAGAAGTCGTTTCATCCTTTTGTAACCAGTGTTCGCTAACACAGAGTACATCGATGTTTTTTTCATACAGAATATTTTCCAATTCTAAGATTTTATTTCGAATGCATTGTACGTTTTGATGCATTATATTGAGACATGCGTTATATCCTGTTTTATTATTACATAATGTCATTTCGTCCGTTAAATCGGTGATTTTTTCGGCACCATCATGTAAACTTCTCACTTTTTGATTGATTCCACTAATGCTGGTTTTCTTGTGTGTTGGTGTCGTCCGTCTTGGTTTTGGGTCGTGGCCTCCGAAATGACCACTCGTTGAAGGCTACATTTTCAGGCCAGATCGTGGGGTCCATGAAAAATTTGAAACTTTTTTCAGGAATACCTATTTTAAATGAGGCATACCGTTCGTGTCTCGTAACGAGTTTCTCTACTGTAAATTCTAAATCTGGCTTCTTCTTTTTTAGAAATGAAGTTATTTGATCTTCCGTGGTTGTCCGGTGGAACATGAATACATGTAGGTGTAGATTTTTGGGGATGGCCACCAAGTTTTCATCCGTAAATCCTGTCCCTTTAGTAATTGGGCGAAACCGTATTCGTCTGCCGCTGACGACGGCATCACTGTATGACTTTACAGGCGCGGTCGTCTGTTCGGACGTCGGGGAAAATACCGATGACGTTTGTGTATCAGATGTCCCTGCAGACGCGGGGGTGTTATCTTCTCCGGATGCTTGTTTTTTTGCGCTGGATCTAGTCGTCATTCTGCGTGCATTTATGTCGCTCGTAGGCGCTACGGTTACGAAAGCGTGAGTACTGGAAAGGGCGAGGTGGAGCGGGGCGGCAGGGGGCGGCGAGCTAGTTGGCTGCAACGCGTGTGACACATACACATTTGCGTCACTCACACTGGCACTGGTACTGGGGCCCGGCGCGGGCGATGGTACTTTCGAGACGGTACTCGTACCTTGCGCGATGTTACCGACAGTTGCAGTAGGTAGTATTGTATTTGTCACTTCGCGATTCAAGATTGCTTCAACGGACTTTAGTCGCACTAACAGTTCATTAATTATCTTGCCTTGATCGAGAATAATGTTCCTCAATTCTTGGAGCACTGGATCACTCATTTTATTTTCGCTAGAGAGTAATAAAAACTCTTGAAACAATTTTTAAACGACAGCGCGACGTAGACGCGTGTGCGTAGGTATCAAGTTCATACCACTCTTTGTTATATTTTAGTATGCCAAGAGCATAGGTTTAAAAGTAGAGTCAAAAGCGATCAACTATGAAGAAATCCACGGTGGCTATCTTGGCACACTAGAGGTTAAGTAGTATTAATTATTCAAAGTAATAACAAGTAAGTTTGATTTACAAAACTCATTTCATATCTTTTGTAAGTTGGCAAAACAATGTCCACCTTTCACCGAATATAAAAATGCCTACGCATAACCAATATCTACCCTTGTAAGCATATGCAGTTTGCAATCAATACGCGACCAAGATGGTAAGGGAGTGAGTAAGGCAGTATGTTCCTTTGGTCGCATATTTCCATGACAGTTTTTCCTTTGCCAGCAGTCTAACGCAGCCTGGCTTTGAGAGGGGGGTGAAATTTATATCATTAAAACAGAAAAAGATTTTCGCAGGGACCTTTTGTATGCAAACGAATAGAAGTGGGAGTCTTTGATCTTATGTTCAATTTGAATATTAATATTTGTCTTAGGTAAAGAAAAATAACAATCATATTCTTATTTTTTTATTTATAATTGTTTTTAGATGCTGAGATTGGGATTTTTTTTATAATTAAATGATATATATTTTGACTCATAAGTTATCATTGTTTGTTATTGGCTTATGGATGTATTTTTCCAGTTAAAAAATATTATTTTTCTTTTGAAATTTTGACGGGAAGTTTAAGGCTCTCGACTACTAATACAGATGTCGTGGGTTCAAATCCCAGCATGCACACGTAAACTTTATTATATTAAATTAATTTGTGTTATTTCACAGATAATTTTTTTGAAATAATACAATGTATATTTTCGGAGTGAAAGTCAATAACGCCCAAATAAAAGACCGCCATTTTGAATTGAAACGTGGCTTGAAATAGCTTTATCCATGCTTGGTGACCATATAGCCGTTTCAAGAAACCTTTGAATGGTGAATAGTAGTCCTATGCCGGGGCGCTACTGAGAGTGTCCATCGCTCTGGAAAGTGCCGCCAACGCGTTATATATTATTCTATGTAATCAATATGTGAAATAAACACACATTTATATGTAATGAAAATAACCATTAGATTACCAAAGTACTTAAAATGTATCCAAAACCTAATTCAACTAAATCTAGTTAAATTGCTCAGCGGGTGTTCTTTAAAAATAAATTATTAGTGGGATTAATTATTTCACTTAGAATGTTCATAATTAATCAAGCGACCGATTTTTGTAGAAACTTTATTTAATTAATTATGGTTAGTAGATTAAAGTATAATTTGATTATGGGGGACACTCTTTCAGGATTAATGACCTTGTTCAACCACCACCAAAATAATTATTCAAATAAATAATTAAAATTGAATAAAACATCCCTTCTTTATAATTTGGAAGGAAAAACAATATTTTTTTATTTATTTATTAAATATTTATCTGTTTTTTTACAATAATTATAAATATTTTTATATGTAATACAGTGTTATAAAGGAATATAAAAATAATAAAAATAGCCTTTCCTCAAATAAACAGACAAGGCTCTTTTGTTTGGTGGGGGAATTCAAGCTCAATTATATGAAATCACTACCTATAAAAAAATATTTCACATAATTACAAAAAGATAAGTAAGAAAAACTCAACATTTATCAATAACTAACGAGTTCTTGACATGTGTTGCTAGGCGACTTGATAAAGAAATTGTTTATGCACAAATTCTGTCCTTTCTCATTCATCCCGTTCCCCTTCCGCCTCCCCTTCCTCTCCCGCGTCCCCTTCCCCTAACGCATTTCCACTCCGTCTTCTCCGCCTTCCCTCTCCCCACTTCCCTCGCCCGCTTCCCCCGTCCGCCCGAAATAATTATAACAGATATGAACTCTTATACTTAGTAGTTTCAGGTAATTTTTCGATTTAAGCTGAAATTCATGATTATTTATAAAATAAATTGGACCTAGATATAGATAGGTTTTTTAAAAGTGCTTGGTATCTAATTTTGAGATTTTAATGTTATTCTGATATCTTGCTGATATATTGAATCGTAAGTTATTTAACTGTATTTCTTTGAAAGTTTGTGGTATTGAATATTTTTTTATATATTTTGTCTATTGTAGGTACATTGAATATTGTAAAAAAAAATCGGTGGAAAAGTAGATGGTTTTTTGAAGATAACCTTAATTATCAATCTTTGAACTATTTTGAGTGAATATAAAATAACATCATGGGTTCATCCCCAGCTTATAATACCGTATTGTAACATAGATTGAATAATTGCATAGTACACATTTTTTAATATGTTTGATAATATTAAAAACTTTCAAATTTCAAATCAAATAATACGGTTGGAAATTTAACCATTATCAATAAAACTACTAGTTTAAATCATAGTTAATTACTATTCAACGACTGGTTATGAGTTAAAATTTAATTTCAACCCTTTCTTCTGTCACGGAATATTGTTTACGAAATCACACCCAAGAGTCGAAACAGAACATTGTCAAGGGTTAAAGTCAAATTTCATCGTCTTAATTAAGGGCTGGGGTGAAATAAAGGGTTAACGAAACGTCGTTCAGTTTGTAGAAAGTTTGTACTGTTAGGTACTGGCCCTTTGTCGTTGGAGGGTTGTTGATAAAGAGTGATAATATTTTAATCGGTCGGTGAAATGTAAAGGGTTATCCCCTGTTTAAAGCGAGTTACAAATTTAATTTGGGTAATTATTTTTGCTTAAGATGTCTTGAAATGGGGAGATATGCTTTGATGGTGTTTTCATTTTTTTTAAATTTCGGTTTAGATACAGTGTAGTACAAAATTTTCAATATTAAAAGTTCTATGTCACCTTAAATATGGGAATGACGTTACTTGAAAATAAATCATAATTGAGCAGAAGATGACGGAAAGAAAGAACAAATATCCAAAATACCAACATTTTACAAATCACAAAACTTAATTTCTTACCGAACAACAAATAATGTCAGCAACTATTTTCGTTAGAACATAAAAAAATAACCCATTATGCATTTTAAAAGCGTTCATTTTTTAACAGGATTAAATATATTTTTTTAAATATGGCCTTTTCAGTTTGATGTACAACCGACATTATTATTTTAAAGTGCAAAGGTTCAAGCTCTCTTTTGCTAATTAATTTAAATGGTACTTGACATAAAATATGACAGCATTAATTCCCAAAACACTGTCTTCTGACCTCTTTAAATTCATTTCCACAAAAAAGAAGATTTACAGAAGTGCCTGCTTGGAAAATCTTAAAGAATAATTAATTGAATGTTAACCAGGCCTTAATTTACATTAGGGGGCAGTTTTTTTTGCTTTTTTCTCGGAGGGTAACTTGGTTTGCAATGAAAATCGTGTAAAAAAGGGAAAAAAATAGAAAAATGAAGAAACAAGGAGGGTGGAAGTCGTTTGCCTAATTATTTTTTTAATGAAGAAAACTTGGGAGGTCCCCGAAGCGACAGGCAGCAATTAGGGCGTAACTTAGCACTCAATAAATTTGACATGATTATTCATCCCTTGTTTGTTGTTGGCCAAGCACTTTTCTTTTGAATTTTTAATACCTTTCTTTATGATTGAGCATCGGCAAAGATGGTCCCCGTGGCACGGTGGTCAATTGCGATTTGAACTCGAATGAATGAATAGGGTTTCGATTCCGCAACAGTCAAATCATATTTGGTGTGATTTACTTCAATGCAAATATGGAAGAAACCAATCTGAATAGTAAATCCTCTTACCAAAATGATGTTAGTAAATGAATTTTCACTTGCAATATGTAATGAGGCTGTATAATAAATAATAAGGGGTTTTCATTGACTCATAGGTTCATTTCTGATAGGTAATAATATTTCATAATAACTACCACCTTCTGCCGCGGAAAGAGACTTTGGAGACAGATTTTTTGAAAATTTTAGAGAAATGATATGTTTTTTTATAACAGATATTCATGGATATTAAATTAAAATTTTTGACAATTATTTCGCTATTTAAAATAGCATCAAATTTGTCCATCAGAACTTCAATATTTCTCTTTAAAAATTAAAGACGGCAGCCTTTCTGTTTGTAGCTAGAGCTCTTGGAGCCTGTGTACAATAAAACTTAGCAGTGCCTCATACCACGGCCGGCGGTTATGGGAAATATTTACTAAACATGTATGTAGTTGAATTAAATGTGTTGTCACTTGTCACTGAGGTTCCACCTTACTAAACATAAAATAAGTGACGCAATGAGTTTTCACTTGACACTGCGATTCCAGTTAACGGAGCCAACGTGGAACCTGTTATGCATTCAGTTTCTTTTGGAACCGGTTCCGGTTAGTGGTTGCCAGACAAATTCTGCAAAAAAGGAACCCCTGTTACTCAAAAATTCAAACTAAAATTACCCGATTCCTCAATGAAATAATATCAAGGGTTCCAGTGATAGCAATTGAACAGGCTCCTTGGAACGGGGACGGTAATATCAACCATATTGATCTCTATTTATTAGTACAGTCTTTCAGAAAAAGAAAAATGTGATCTTTCAAAGTAGCAGCAGTCACTTATGTCTTTCAGTTATGGAATATACCATGTCAAAATATTAATTTTAAGCATAGCGAGTGAAATAATATTTAAAAAAAATTGTAATCCACAAATTGATTCGCATGAAATAAAAAAGCATACTGAACCAAAGCTAAAAATCATTTAAGATAAAATCATACTTTAAGTTTTGAAGATCTATATAATTCACTTTTCAAAACCAATTAGCCGTTGGTTTTATAGACATAAAAAAGTGCCAAAGGTCAATTTAAGTTAATTATTATAAAGCAAGATTTTAAAAGTCACACATATAAATTATGATTCAATCAAGCAAAAGTCGACAAAACGAAAACTCTAAACAAAAAACTCCTGTTAAAAAATGTTTACAAAATACTTTTCTATTCTTATTTTGAAATCCGTTTTTAATTACACCGCAATATTGTTGTCTTCCGTCCCCCGGGAATCTCGAGTGGCGTCTTGAGCCAAACCACCCCTCACCCATTACCCCTCGCCACGGGGGTCCCCCTGCTTAGGCACAGGCAGCTATGGGGGTTTTAAATTAGATTTACATAACATTGTCTTATGGACTTAAAACACGAGGTCCGCCGAATTAGCAAGCCGAGGGTGGATTAATTATTTAACCGCAGTTTTATGTTGATTTGCACACGAAACTTTGCAGAATAAATCGTCTACAAAACTTACTACTTACTTTTATTTACTGTAGCTATTTTGAAATTCAGGGAGCTGTAACTCAACAGTTTTTTCGAATTTCCCACTTTCTTTGATTTAAATTGTCGAGTGCGTTCCGCATCCGGGTCAAAATTAATGAAATGCAAAAGTCGTATTTGGTGACAATCGTATTTTAACCAATTAATTAATTTAAGAATGTAAATTTATTTAGTTTTGGATATATTGTGTAATATAATATAAAAACATAATTACAAACGTACACGTTCTCAAACACATTAACGTTTTAAAAAGTAAAAAAAAACAGCATGTGCAATTCACACCTTCAGAAAACTAAAGTAGACAAGTAGACGAAGACCGCACAAAGGGGTGACCGATAGGCTACGAAGCGCCGCACAAAGAGGAGACCGATTATAATATCTCATTCTCTCGCAGTCTAAATCCTATAGATATATGTGTTTGTCTCTTTTCAGTGTCGCTATTTTTCATTTCATCGAGTTTCAAATCACAACGGTGCTAAAGAATTTTTACTTTTAAAAAAAACTGCAGTGATCTGTATTATTATCTGATTAATTATTGGGGTATTATGCCATATTGTTCTTCCTATTGGGATTTTGGTAAAAACCGCAAAAATCAATCACTTTAAAACTTTTGGCCGTAAACCTCATAAATCCTAAATATGTTATGTCAATTTACAGTAATTATCGCTTATTTCAAACTGTTCTCCCGAGAAATGTTCAGTTCTGCACTGATCTTATTTTGACCTCATAATGAACGCAGAAGTAAAACAAGATTTTTTTAAAATTAAATAATATGCTTTGAGAGGTAATTGGAATTCTGTAAAACAAACGCGAGCCACTTATCTGTTGACTATTTGGTCCAATAACAATGTTATTATAATTTAACGTTTATCTTTAAATATATAAATCACATAGAACATTATTTATCCTGTAAACAATCTAAAGTCTAAACCATTTGGGCATAAAATAATCATTTCAATAAAAAGTAATAAAATCAAAAGTAAGGAAAACAGAAAAATATATTAGCCACACTGAGGTACTCTGTTCCATTCTAAATTTATTTTTAAGTGCGATACAAATTCTCTCGGAAACAAGTTTTCTGCAATCAAGTTAATTACAAAGTTAAAAAGTATATTTTAAAATTAGAATGTAATCTGTTTAACAACCAACTCGGAAGTTGAAAAGCCTTTTCCCACGTTAAATTAAAGCACAAAGTCCCCTTTGAAGGTGTCTGGGTTTAATCACTGCATCAAAACCGTTCGGACACCCGCGAATAAAACTTCCCTTAAAGGGGAAAATTCCCACAAAAAATAATTTCCTAACAAAAATAAAGGACTTTAATTTCCCACAGAAAGTAAAGATAATTTCCTGGTCAGAGTCAAAAGCGCATCAAGCCCTCTCATTAAAAGCTCTTTTAAGCGCTTTGAATCCGGAGCTTTTAAGCCCTTTGAGTCTCGGGCAGACGTTTCATTTACATTGTAATTAATTTCGCCGAGGGGTTGAAATTAACACGAGCTTTTTAAAATTTTCAAATTTCTTTCAGGAAGTTTTCGCAGGAGGCGTCAGTTGATTGCAGGATGTTTCTTTTTAATTCTTTCAACACAATTTATTGGGGAGATTATTTTATTTTATTTAAGTAGAGGTATAATTTAATAACTAAATTAGCTTTATAACGGAAATTTGACAGTATTTTTTTATAAATTCTTCTGTTTTTCTACGTAGGTAGTTTAAAATCTAAATAAAAATGAATCGACGAAATATATTATGTACCGCATAACTTCCGAACGACAGCACCAAATTAAATAAATCTTTTTTTTTGTGTTCGTTATTGTCAGGACAAGGTTTGTATAAAACTGCTAGTGAGCCCTAGCATTGTGAAATTTGTATAAAAAAATTGCAATAAGAAGGTGGAGGATGCGGAGTGGGAACGCGAGAGGGGAAGGGGATGTGGGAGAGAAAGGTGAGGCGGAAGGGGAACGGGATAAATGGGAAAGGACACGCAGGGAGAAACAATTTCTTTATTAAATGGCATGCAACACATGCCGGGTACCAACTAGTATTTCATAAACTAAATTATTACAAAAAGCCAAGTATGGATCATTATAATGCCTTTTTAATATCATGTAAAAAAATTAACTCTAAATCAATTCTGATACTGTACCACGAACAATCGGACCAGGTGTACTCCTACCCCTCCCCATCCCACTTTAATCCCCCCCCCCTAAAGGATATAAGAGGAAGGGACGACATTGTCCGACAATTTATTCATTTGCTCTCCGGTCGGGCTAATTGTAATTTGTAGAGCGGGTATTTCACACCATCTCCACTAACATACCGCACATGTGTTTAATGGTATGGGTGAATATCTTTATATCGGTGCGTGGGTATGTATGTGTACTTATTTGAACGCCGGATTGCAGGATCGAACTCCCATTACAAATTGTTAAATAATTATTCATTTTTATTGCTAATTAAACTTCGCTGTAGTCACAATAGCAATTTCCACACAAGGGTCTCTCTCATTTATCTTTTTACAAAGCAACTCTCTGTCAATTCAAAGGTATGACAAATCATCGATATTAGTTATTTTTCCCTCGACCAAAACCCACAATTTCACTTGGAAAGATGAGTTTTTTCAACTCTTAAAAGAATAATATTTAAAGTTTTTCCTATTATGAGGTATTACTCCCAAATATTCATTCAGTGGGTATATAAGTACATAAACATTATTATACGACTCTGTGTGATTGTTGCAACTCCGGGTTTGTCTCAGAATCTCTTCAAATAAAATCTCCGTGATCAACAAATCACTTGAAATTTATTGGGGATAGATTACAATAAGCTCGCAACAAACGGCTTTATTTAGCTGGCGGTAGGAATGATTCTAAGCCTCGACCTTGAGGTTGCATTCGTATTTATATAAGTTTCAATAATCCCTTCATTTACTACCATCTAGGAAATCAATCGCAGTGATGAAAAACTTTTTTAAATTCGCCAGTATTTGCATTCTGTGGATACCTACTGAATAACCAACACCTCTGCCATAGGTCACCCAATGTGGTTCGCTACATTTTGTGACTTATCAGCGGTGCCTGGGTTCCTGGGGTGAGGTTTTTCTGGGTCTTGGCGGCGAATGTGTCTGCCCACCAGTTGCCTGGCAGGCCGGATCGGGAGAGAACGTTTGAGGGAGACCCTTTGACTTCTCCAGCCGTACTCTCTCGGAACATTGCCTTGCACCGCAGTGGGAGGGAAGGATTCATACTGACATATTGGACACACTGACCCTCAGATTCCTACCCACCCCTAATACCCTTTTTCTTCATCACATCCCCAAATATGACATAGGCCCTGAGGGAAATTATTTTCGTCAGGGCCTCCTGTATGGTGCTAATGTAAAAAAAAAAAAAAAACAAAAAACTACCTACGAAGCCTGCAAGAAAGTTTACGAAAAATCCTTTTCTCAAAAATTAAAAAAAGCCTAACCGTGCTTGTCGTGTTACTACCACAAATTTACACAAGAAAAGTTCGCATAGCTATGTTTACATGGTTTTCTTTGAAATAAGAGTAATTCACAATCGTCCGAGTAGAAAACAGCAATCAAAAATACCACAGGTAAATTCGACCCTGCTACTTGGAAGAGCTCAAACAAATAAAGGTGAAACAAATTACTGGAGAGCACATCTCTTCCGTTCATCAGCAGCCGAGTGGTTGAGCGCGTTATGCCCGTATCGCCGTTACGGGTTCGAACCCCGCCGCAATTAGCTCTCGGACACGATAAAGACAACATCACAGCACAGTTGATGTATTGGTTCGCCGGGATGCAAGTATTTGTTTAAATTCACCTTTTTTTAAAGTGTGAAGTGTTCGCTTATTGAGACGTGGTTAATTCCGCTTAATTTATTGCGCTTACGGATGGGCTTAAGAATGTAAGAGAAACTTCGATGTTGTATGACTGCAATGTGCAAAAATGTACTGCACACACCTGAGAATCTTTTACACTTTAAAAAAAATATGTTTTTACCTAAGGGAAAGAGCTGTTGAAAGGAATTCAAAATTTTTTGTATCTATCAATTTTTATCTTGCAATCATGCATAAATATAACAGCCAATAAAAATTTGAGTTTAGAAAATGACGATGATGTTTGGTAGTTCTTAGTCGAAGTATTATACTGTTAAACATGACTGGAGGGGATAGGGTCCCATTAGCTCAGAGGTAGAGTATCGCCCCGGCAAGGCTAAGGTGCTGAATTCATTTCCTAGATGGGACCGTAGCTTTTTCTGATTTTTATATCAATTTCTACAAGGAAAAAAAGATAAATGATTTGGCGAATAGCGGAGATTGTTGTTGAATCTCGTTGTTACTTGTTACTACAGATTTGTGTACCTACTGTTTTATCGCAAGTATCTTAATATATAAAACAAAGTCGGGTTAGTTACACTATTTATAACTCGAGAACGGCCGGGCCGATTTTGATGATCTTTGATTTGTTGGATTTGTCTCCGCCCGGGAAAGGATAATAACTATTAAAACATCATACAAATTATCGAAAAATATAGTTATTAAGAAAATTCTTTTCCCCATACATTTTGTATGGAACGAATTCTCATATTTGAAAGAACTGCGGGCATTTTGTGATAAGTACCTATAATATTGAGTAGTGAGTGAGTTCCAAAAATTCAAAAACGTCAAATGTCAATGCGCTGATTCTTTTGCATTTGTTCTTAATCGTGTAATGCTGCTCCTCTTTCTTACACACTAAATGTCAATAGCCGAAAATGAGACAAACGGTGGACGTATGTCTGCAGCCCCTCCAAAGGAAAAATGCAATAATTATATCTTAATATATAAAACAAAGTCGGGTTAGTTACACTATTTATAACTCGAGAACGGCCGGGCTGATTTTGATGATCTTTGATTTGTTGGATTTGTCTCCGCCCCGGAAAGGATAATAACTATTAAAACATCATACAAATTATCGAAAAATATAGTTATTAAGAAAATTCTTTTCCCCATACATTTTGTATGGAACGAATTCTCATATTTGAAAGAACTGCGGGCATTTTGTGATAAGTACCTATAATATTGAGTAGTGAGTGAGTTCCAAAAATTCAAAAACGTCAAATGTCAATGCGCTAATTCTTTTGCATTTGTTCTTAATCGTGTAATGCTGCTCCTCTTTCTTACACTAAATGTCAATAGCCGAAAATGAGACAAACGGTGGACGTATGTCTGCAGCCCCTCCAAAGGAAAAATGCAATAATTATAATAAAAAAAATGACGCTTTTTTTACATAAGCTCCGCACGTAAATCCCTGAGGAAAATAATTTGTCTCAGGACCTATGTCATCTTAGGGGATGCTGTGTGGACGGTATTTTTAAGGAAGAGGAGGATAGGAAGTTCTGGGAAGGAAAAAGGATTGAGGGGTGGGTAGGAATCTAATCTCCAACTGCGGTGCAAGCGCAGATCCGGCTGGAAAGTTCAAAAGGCCTCCCTTAACCAGTGTCTCTCGATCCGTCCCGCCACGCAGCAGGTGCGCAGAAGCATCCGCCGCCAAGATCCGGAAAAACTTCACCCCATAATCCCGGGCACCCCTGCTAAATCACTAAACGTAGCGAACCACTTAGGGGTGATCTATGGAAGAGGTATTGGTTATCCAATAAATGGTTCCCGGGGCGGCGGCACCCGTACCCGCATACCAAATTCCCGTAATTAATTAGAAAAGTAAGAAAAAAAATCCGTACCGGACAATCCGAAAAAACACGGACAGCTTGCGCATCTATAATTGCTTCATTGTGTAATAGTTAATTTAGTAAAAAAACTGAATTTAATTCAACAGTTGTTGATTCTGAGGCGGTACGAAGTTCGTCGGGTCAGCTAGTATTAAATAAAGAGACGATTAGATTTTTTTCAATCTTTTTACTATTCAATTTGTACAGAGCAGTTTACTTACCTAACCATAGTAATGGGGCGATGTCATGCGAGTCCTTGTCCTGCGAAGTCCACGTTATGCAATTCCATGTCATGCATGTCCTGCGAGCATGAAGTCACAGTCCGAATGACGAGCAGTATCCGTGTGGATATGCATAAAAAATGCTCGTCACTCAGAATGTAACGTCATGATCGCCCGGACAAGCTCGCCCGAGAATATTGGGCTGAGATATGGACTCTGACTACGTAATTTGGAATCGCGCGCCCAGGCCTGTAGCCTATTTTAGTCGGCTTTGGTAAGTCCTGTATAACGATTTATGAATGTGGACGAAGAGCGTGGGCCAATACATTGGTAGCATTCCTTCCTCACTGCACCCTACAGAAACTTTGTTAGCTTTAGTTTTGTCTCTCATTTAATTGACAATTTTGCAAATTAAAATAACCCGTTTTTTAATATCGTTAAAGTGCCTCGTTTTTTGAATCAACAAAAAGTGATTTTACAGCTTAAGGCCTGATAGTAAGCATTCGGAAAAAGGGAGACGGGAAGATACGTAAATACTAATGTTAGAGGTAGCACGCTAATGTTAAAAGCGGCAATAATTGAGTGAACATTGTGAAAATATTTAATAAAACATGACTCGTTTAAAATAGAGCACAAATTTCTTGGAAAATGTCTTAAAAAAAGCACTGTGCATTTTTGCATGTAAATAACTTGTAAAATAACAGAAAAAAACAATAATAATTGTAGGAGCATACTTTGCGATTTTTTCTATCGAGGGAATTTTATATAATTACCGTTTCGGCGTGGCTAATGTATGGATATTATCTTCAAGAATAATACATATTTTTTTATAGCTTGATATCATAAGGAAAGTGTGTTATAAATTGGTAGAAAATCGGGATGCAGAGTCTTAATGTGAGCACTACACGGCTGCACAAATGTATGCAAGTCGAGTTTTAATGGATTTATTTAGGTTAGACACTTACACATGTCTTGGTGGTGTCATTTTTACTATCATGAAAACCAATGTAGCTTATTCTAATTCAACGCTATCCATATAAAATATATAAAAAGTTGATTCGATAATCAGATGTTGTCTATAAAGAAAAAATCACCGTGGGTCGTTTTACTACAAATTAATTTGATGACGTAACCGAATCTAGAGAACCGTTCTCGATATAACACGATTTATCAATTAAAATAGAAAGGTTATTTTCAGATTATAAAAACAGAAAGATTGTAGGTTTCGTTTTACAGCCCATAAAAATTATTTTAGGAAAAAAACTTACGTTGCAGATTACTTTATTTTCCATTAGAACTTGCCACAATTTTAGTTTGACAAAGAATTATTCAAATAATAAAGTTTAATATATTTTTCACACTCTTTAGCTGTAGTCCAGTCAATGAATAAGGTGTAGAGTGCTTAAGCAGGGACCTAAGCAATTCCTTCATAAACTTGTCCAGGGTGCTTAGGATGGTTCCGTGCCAACTCATATTGAAACCAACTCAGAAATCATTAAAAGCTATGAAAAAATAATTTTAAAATAACCGGTAACCCTAACATAACTTAACCTATTTAACCAATTTTTAATATTTTTTATCATCACTCTTAATGACCTTTCTGGTGCTTCGGAGTTGGTTTCAATCTGAGTTGTCAGGTCACCGCTTAGGATATACATATACTCCTCCTTTTGGACCATTCATTGACTGGACTGTGTATAACGTTGGTTAATTCGGAAACATATTTTTTGACAACCAATTTTTCAAAATCATTAACAACAATCTCTGCTAAATCGATTAAATTGTACGAATGAAGGCTATTTCGCTTTCTGAAGGCATTAACAAACTACGGTGAAGTCCCTGGCGAACGTATCTGTGTACTGACAATGTAATTCCATAAAACAGTGGGTAAGTTTTTCATTGATTAAAAATACTTATCGGTACAGTGACCAGGGCTTAAGATACTTGGAAGCCAAATAAAATACATCTGATAAAGATTTTAAAACAATCGTCCTTTACTTTCTAAGATAGAGACATATGTATACCCCGAAACGTATTTTTTTTTGCGTTATTTCTCTCTGCTTTCCACGGCGAAGGGTGTATAGGAAGGTATACTTACAGGTACTTCGAATCAATCACGTCTTTGATTATTATTACAAACCGATATTTTTAATCAAACACCATCGCGTTGAAATTCGGTATGACCTTTGTTTAATTTTGCAAATCAACAATTAACGTCGGGAAATCGCCGATCGATAAACAAATGATTGCATGGAATTTTTTATACTTCTCTCCGTACCTTGTTATTATAAAGTAATTATCCCACACATAAAAACATGATTTTGTTATACATCTGATTGAGAACAAGGGGTTACCAAAGGATGGTTGTCGAACCCCGTATTAAATTTTTGTTAAACATATTTGAATCAAGCAAATCTATGAAAATTTGGTCGAAAGATGATCTTACGGTCGTAACCTTGTAACTGTACAGGGCGGTTTCGATGAGAAAGTTTGATTATTTTCATATATTCTATAACTCACTGTCGATTTTATTTCATTAAAAATTTGCTTAATTATATACCTACATTCAATAAAAATGCTCAACCGCGATAAAATTAATAAAATTATGTACTATTTGTAATTAATTTGTGTAAGTATTTACAATTTTTCAATAATTTCTAAGCAGAATAAGTGTGTAAACAAATCTGAAATACATTATTGTGTAAGACGGTAAATAATTAGACTAAATTAAGTATTTTCGTCGCAAAACACGTGCGTGGATTTAAAAAAAAATAAATTATTTGATCTAAAATTAAAATTCTGAAAAGCAGCTTTCCTAGATAATTCATTAATTTATTTTACTAAAGTACATAAAACAGGCATTATGCCCAAAATGTATGATTATAAGATTTGAAATGTGTGTTTTATAATACAACATTTTGTTTTAAAATTTTACAAATCTGCCGAGGACCAACGATATAACCTAATTAAAGTAAACAAAAAAAAATAAAACTTATAACTTAACTTTACTAGATAAAATGACAATCTTTCGAAATCAACATATATTTTTTTTGTTAAAAACAGTAGACTCTTCTAGAATTTGTTTTAAAAATAACATATTTCTGATTCTGATTGTGTTAAAATATTGGGCAGACTCAATGTTCTACAATCTTGAAAAGAAAAGAAGAGAAGAAACTATTAGGCTAAACACAGTATCTTATCTAAGTACGTACCTGCTTAACTCATCAGGTAATTCGACGACTGTCAATTATTGTATATGCATTTGTAGCTTAATAACTTCAGTTTTACATTGTATTATTAAAATGTAAATATTAAAAATCGAATCATAATTTCAGATTAGGAAACGCTGTACCTAAAATTATTGAATTGTGTATATCACACTTCTTTTATATGACATGTTGGAAGATCACGCAAAATCTGAAGGTCATCGCGTTAATTATGTTACATCAACAATATGGTGTGCAATGCGTTCTTTAAATCTTGTCTTATAAACATTTTAAACTAGGTTTATACAAGGCTAGTGTAGTGTGGAGGGTCAAATCTTTAATCCTATTACATCTAATTACAAAGATTACTGGAATTCCACCTAATCGCTATTAACAGAATTACACTTCCCTGGCTTCGTTGATAATAATGATTATTAATCTAACTATTTACCTCATACAGGTGGAATTTGAATATTATAAACTCTTACTTTTCACCTATTGAATTACAAATGGATTTTTTTATTGCTGCATTTCATTAGCTGAATATGGATTGATGTATTTCATATTTTTATTCATATTATTTATTATTTTTCAGATTTTTCCATTGGGTTAAATCATCTGTGAATAATGTTGTACCTACTGATTGACGTGTACCACAATTTAATTTAACTTAAAGCCTCGTAGGTATGAAACCAACTCAGAACTCGGAATGAAACCAACTCAGAACCATCCCAGAAAACGCATTTAGAGTGATGACAAAAATATATTTAAAAAAAAGTTTAAATAGGTATTTTTTTCATAGCTTTTAATGACTTTTCAAAGAGATGTTGAATTGACTTTTTTCTCCATTGGCATGGGACTGAAATATAAAAATAAAATGACACACACCTTTTTTGGAATAGTGACAGATTTTTTTGATTATTGATATTTTTTTATAAACAGAAACTTAGGTACCCATATGTTAAATAATACGAAATAATTTACATCACAACACCTAGACTAATCCACAATTTTTTTGAGGGTATCTTTGCCGTAAAATCATTATTTTTAATTATATTTTTTTCAGGCTTGTGATTCCAAAGCAATGATTTTCTTGGTAAAAAAAAATGTATCTGTGCTTTTTTAAGTTGTTCGATTTGTGTATTTGATTCTGGAAAAAATATTTATTTCAATCTTTTATTTGAAGCTTTTAGAGCAGCTATACACGTATTTGAACCAGATTAATTACGATTGTCATATAGGAAATTAGCATTGAAAAAAGCTTAAAAAAATTTGTACAATATAGAATTTTATTTTTTATCATTGTAGAACTCCATCAATTAAAAAGTTACAAGAAACCTATTATTGATTTTAATAAGCTTATTTCGCTAGCGTGCCAAAGTTATTACACCCCTGCGACTGTCGTGGGTCAGCATGGTCGACACCTATCATTACTTGGGAACAAATTAATTTCCAAAACCTCACCATTCCGCCGGGCTATCGTAACACCATCTCGGGTAAATGTGGCTCGTGTTACGGCCTCCAAGAACAGCCAGAACAAATAACACCTTCGAGCCGAAACCGCCGCGCCGCGCATTGCGCCCTATACTATTTTTATTTTAAATGATGGTGAAGTGAAGGTGTTAATCAGGTAATGACATCGAAAACCTACATTGAAGTAGGTGTCTACGTAAAATATGTAAAATTGGTCGGTTTTCGTTATGTCTTAACGACAAAACTAGGGTTCATAATATTTTCGCTTAGTCGTAACACTACTAACCCTCAAGTATTCCGTTATATAAACGTTTGAATGTTCATCCCAATTGGAATATTGAAGGTAAAAAGGTAAAAAGGTAAAAAGGTAAAAAGTTAAAAAGATAAAAAGGTAAAAAGGTAAAAAGGCTAATTTATAAAATTAACTATTGGATACAGCATAATTAGTTGTTGAATGTGAGATTAAGAAGAAACTTTGACGGGGATTAGAAAATATTGAAACAGCTTGTGACAGCTGGCGGGCGGGCGACATTTGTTTGATTTTTATATAAATCTTCAGTTTTATATTTACATTGATGAAATTTTGCACACCTGTCCTTCAAAACAAGTGGAAGCTCACTGTTTTAGCCTGATTTCTAAAAACTCTTAGTAAATCCAGAAGAATCCGGGTAAAGCTAGTAATATTATCAATAATTAAAATTTCTGAATAGCCGTACAATGATTCGGAAAAAATCACATCGCTGTTGACGGGCCTAAAGGAAAATATGTAGTACATAAATATGTATATAACGATGTTGAGCTAATATTTCATATTCAAACTGTAATTGCATAGGCATTATTATTGTCTTATTTTGAACTTTGGAAATAACAAATAAAAATGTTAAACGTTGTAGTTTTAGACAAAATTCGTTTTATTAATAAATTAATTCAATTGCCCTGTATTTTTTCCTTAAGAGTAAGGAATACCTAATACATTAATCCAAACATCTTTGATGTTTTTTTTCGGCACAGTAAGTACTGACGACAAGATTCCACACAATAAAAAAACAATGTGATTTGGGTCTGTTTTAATCGGATTTTTTGTGCGTTTCCCAGTACCTACATCACTTTTATGTTTTACATTTATACAGAATTCTTACAGAAGTTCTCACTTTCGTGATTATTGTTTACTAATTATTATTATTTAATGATTCCAGTTATAAAAAGTCAGTACCTACCTAAATGTAAAAACCTACAGTGAAAAACTTACGATCCTAAATGTAAGTAAAAAATAAGATTAATCTCTAGCATGCATAACAAATTGTAAATCTTGAACTAAATATAATACGGTAAAATTTTTTAATGCATAATACATAAAAAAATACAAACATCTCTTCGTAGATTAATTATAAGTATTTATAAATTGTAGGTACCTGTTCGCCACGAGAGAGGGGCGGATCTACACTTTTTGTAAGCAAGGATGGCAAGATTAAAATATACGACATTATTGATGTTGTAGCTAAAAACATTTTTGTTTCTAATTTTTTTTTTGTATGAAGATTTTTTTGTTAAGGAAAGCACAGCCTCCCCAAAATGAAAATAAAAATTTAAAAAAAAAACAAACGAAATTATTAAAAAAAAAAAAAACATTTTCGGTTAAAGTTCAATAATGTATTTTTTTCAATCTTAGCACTCCAGCGCACTGAAAAGTCACGGACCGCCATTGATTGCCATCTACCTACCTACCCAGTGAGTGAAAAAAATAATTTTGAAGATATATTTTTAGTAAATTTCAGTACCTAACCGAATATTTCTAATTATTTTGCGGACCATTCGTGCATATAATTTCCAAATGCGGCCGTCCAGTCAAAAATATTACCCAGGTCAATTTTATTTTTTGTCTATTTTCTATGAACTCTAGCATTGTGTAAAACAAAATCGTAAAACTCGAATTAAATCAAATTACCGTAAAAATTAGCTTCTACGAATTTCAAATAATACTTTGCACTATCGCCTTTGGTCATCTATTCCATCTCCCAAGTCCAAACTAACCGTTAATAAAGCCACAATCGACTCATAATTTGCATTAATTCCCGATTTGATAACAAAAATATTACACTCCTGAAAATTTTATATCATTTCACACCACCGAAGATACAAATCTACAGAAGTGTGCTATGGCGTGTACGAGTTCATAAGTAAGGTCAATTTTTCCTTATTTCTATTTAAATTATCGAAAATTTTCAAATACGTGCTCTCATTAAAGCCTAGATGAATATATGTGTTTGATGACTGGATCTGAATAGTCAGAAACTTCTCCTCCTTCCTCTTCCTCATCTTCTCTTTTCCACTCCATTCAGCCTTACAAAATAATGGCTAATGCTAATAGCCAAAAAACTAAAAATCCAATCGTCAAATACAACAATAGGCAACAATTATGGATAAACCATATAAATTGAATAAAATCCTTTTATTATTGAATCAAGCAAACACTTTGCGGCTTAATATTATACAAAATTAAACAGGTTCTTTATTTAAAACCAGCTTATTTGAATTTATATTCGTCGACCGGTTTCGGTTATACTCAACCTTCTTCAAGACAATAAACATATAAACTGAACATATAGTTTATACGTTTATTGTCCTGAAGAAGGTTGAGTACGACCGAAACCGGTCGACGAATATAAATTCAAATAAAGTGGTTTTAAACAAGAACTTGTTTCATTTTGTAAAATCCTTGTAGATTACCCCCCCTCCCTCTCCCCGTGTATTGTGTTTATAAAGTTTATATTAAGAATAATTATTTGTACCAGTCTGAAGATGGCTTTAAACAGGCGGAAACGGTCACGATAAAAAATAAATTAAGCTGAAATATGTTTTATATGTGTTTTATTATATTACCAAACGGGGATGTCATAGAAAGTGTCTCTGACTCCGGTTATTGTAGTCACCAGTTGGCACTATTATGCAGTACCTATTCATATAAAAAAGCAGAAAATCTGTCGCAATTTCTTAGGGGTCGTGTAATCCATGTGTTATATCGCTAGATCATAATATACGATTAAAAAACACTTCTAGGTATTCTCTGTTCAGTATTTCACACCGTTTCATATTGAAACTATTTGAATTTGAGTGTTTGAAATTTCGACACCACTTTGAAACAATTTCACAGCGATACTTGTATTTATTCTTTTTATTCGTAGCCACGAATAACAAATGGAAGCAAAGGCATTAATTACGCGATAGCATCGTGAGATGTTTGGAATAAATAAAGGAACGAAGTTGAGGCAATAATTACACGCCGCTAGGAACAAGGCGAAAGCTTACCGGGAAGATAATCACAAATAAGAATATTAAAACGATATAAATTTGCCCTTAATAAGGGGGTAGGTTGCTCGTTTGGGCACTTCCACCCTCATTAGTGACGCATTGTATTTTTAATTCCGGCGTGTTTGTTTCTCGGCTGTTTACTCGCCACCGATTGATATTTGTGATAGGGAGGTCGAGGTGTTGAAACTAATGGGTACCCTGTAACTACACTTACAAACAAAACACCTTGGGGAAACGAAAAAATAATAAAAAGATAGATTGTCACTGATAGTGACTTCGTTATTACAGGTGGATACCGACGTAAGCTTGTGAAATATTTCTGGGTAAGCTTTCAGATTACGATCGGTGCTAACACTTATAAGTAAAAATCTTGTTTGACAGCACGGTGGTGACCGCTGCTTTCTAACACCAAGCGCCACTCCTTAGTGAGCGCTGGGCCCGAGCTCACTCAATACCATTCTGCAAATTTTTTCTTAAAATTTTCTGTATACACATACAACGCTATAAATGTGTATAACAACATATTTTTATTAAAGAATATCTCATTCACTCCATGATGGAAGTTAAGTACAAATTTTAATTTTTTTATAAAAACAACCATCTTTTTATAACTTTTGAAGGTTAATTTCATCAATGAAGAAGAAGATAACAATAATAATCTAAACAAAAATATGAATGAGAACAAGACACAGAAAAATAGAAAAAATAATAGTCGCAACTGGGACTCGAACCCAGAACCTTTCGTCTAGCCGGGACTTGCGATTTTACCAAATCAGCTATTGCCATCTTCTAAGAAACCGTCATAATTGTCAATCTCATATTTTCAAATTTTGCAATTAACAAATAATTAATTTTAAAATATGAGGTCGATAATCATGACGGTATTTAATGGCTAAATTGGTAAAAGTGCACGTCCCGTCTAGACGAGAGGTTCTGGGTTCGAATCCCAGTTGCGACCATTATCTTTTTCTATTTTTCTGTGTCTTGTTCTCTTTCATATTTTCGTTTAGATTGTCATATTCTTGAAGTGTTATCTTCTTGTTCGCAAATATTTAGTTTTTTCGTGCTTTAAGACGTTGGGCAAACATACATATTATGTATGTCTCTAGGAATATGATTAAAGACATTCGCAATTCTTGTACCTTCTGTTTCATTTTTCATACAAGACTTGTGAGAAGGAAGATTTTTATGAACGGCCTTCAGGATGATGGTCGATGAGGTGCATATGACAGTATGCAACTCATCGACCGGATCGTCTAGTATATAGTAGAAACATTCAATTCTTTATATACTAGTATATAAAGAATTGAATGTTTCTTGAATTACTGATTGGCGAATATTAAACCAACCATTATAACTTTAAGACCTGTTAAATAATAGAAATCACTGTCATCGCTTTGCGTTACTACGCGCTAATGATATAGAAATTTTGGTAAATATATTCAAAACTGTTCACACACACTACCCTGTTTCGGTATAGAGGTGTGCTATCCTGTAATCGCTTCAATGAAGTTGGAAGAAACCCGTGGAGGCCTCCAATCAGCAGTGGGTCAAGTGAAACTGATAAAATAATACCTTCATGCAGTGGAGGTTCTTCTTTCAGGCCAATTGATCAAAAACCTCCCAAAATTGTAAGATGATAGTAAAACATTATCAAATATTATGCTAATCAAAACAACTGATATTATTGTAATTTATTTGAAATGCACCGCGAGATAGCCTGCAGCCGTCTTAATTTTTTTTTTATTTTTTTTTATTTAGTAACAATACATTTATTATATTTTACATTTTTATATGAAACAAAAATGGAAGCTTATTTCCTTGATTTTCCATCCTTGACATGATAATATATATTATAAAATTAAAACTTTTTGTTCATTATTTACCTTTTTCAAACCTAAAATCGACTTTAAAAATACCTTTGATAATAAGTTGGTATGAATATCAAACGAATTTATATAAAGTGTCGATTTTTTATACTTATACACTGATATGTACAGTACATAGACAAGTAGTTTTATTCTTAATATATTTGAATGAAAATATGTTTTATCTTTGGGGACACTTAGTTATATTTTGTGTAAGTAGGTATACATTGTTTTCCCTAAACCGACTATATATTGTTTAAAAGTTTGCCTGGTACCAAATGTCGGGGAATCAACTCAGAGGGAGCGCGCTAATACTAAAAAAGTGTGTGATAGGCATAGACTGTTAAAAATATACTGATGAAAATATTTAACAAAACACAGCATGTTTAAAATAATGCTAAAATTTCTTGACATCCGAGTTAAGTGGCATTTAAGTAAGTATTGTGAATTTTTGATACCTGTTAAATAACAGAAACAGATGTGTTTTCACTTTCTTCCATCGAGGCATTCCTTTCTGGCATCTGAATACAGATAATCTTCAAAAATAACAAATATTTTTAAGAGCTTAAAAACTAATGGCCTCTGTTAATAAACGTGTTTTAGATTTTACACAACTGATAAACAACCATTAATGTGTGGTAAATGGTCATTTAACAGTCGTGCAAAATTCAAAACACGTTTTTTAATAAGGGGATTAAATTGTTCAAGTTATGTGATGTGCAGAAATTCAGAACGCACGTCTTAAATCAATTATCGTCTCATACTAAACAGTATCGGAAGTAGTTAATTTTTTTTTGTTTCCACCAGAACATATATATATATATATATATATATATATCATCCATCCATCCAATATATCATCCACGAACTATTTTGTGTAACATGTGTATTTAATTATTTTTTTTACAGCTCATTTGTTTAAACACATCATCTTGTATGGATATTTTCACACTCCGTTGTATAGTAATAATTACAGCGAGGTAAATTAAATAGCCCGAGCAAAAGGTGTTTACAAGCTAAATGTGATCGGAGTCTAAAGTTTTAAAAAGTGTCTTCAAAACATGCAGCAGGTATGTTTTTGATGGTTCCATGACAGTTGATCCGCCGACAATTGCCACCTCGGCGTACTTATTTTCAATGTGCAGTCAGTTTAGGGAAAATTCGATACACAAGCAAATGGTTTTTCACCGAATTATGCAGCTTATGGTGTGAAACCGGAATTTAAAGCTTTTAAAGTTCGACCCCAAGCCTTGCAATACCCCAGAGCAATGTTTTTCACGAAATGTCATTTTTGTAGATTTTTTTATTGATTCTCATATAGACCATAGTTTTTAGTAAGCATCCAAAATTTCAGTCGGTTTGGCATCATAGGGCTTGAGAAAACGGCTTTTAAAGTTTGACCCCAAACCTTACAATAACAAAAGTAGGCTATAAAGGATATTTTCTTTAAAATGCATCAAGCAAAAATCTGTTGTCTGTATATTATATATACCAGCGCAAAGGTACAAAACTATACATATAAATTCGTTTGATATTTATAAAAAAATTATTATCAAGGGTATTTTTGAAATTGATATAAAAATATTGCACAAAAATTATAATTTTATAGAAAATATCATTTCGGGGGTCCAACTGTCGGCGGATCAATTGTCGGGTAACCGTTTTTTTTTTATTTATTTTACGTAGTTTATTATTTGGGTAAGCCATGAAATTTGACACGAACATGTCACTAAGCTGCCTAGAAAATGTGAAATTAATTGATTTCGTAGCATTATTTCCACTGTCCGTCTCACACCATATTTATTTAGAACACGTGATCTTGACATTGCATCCTTTAATTGAACCAATCCAATTACACCCCACCGTTGGTGAGTGTGAGTGTTTGTCAAGTCATTATTAACGCATTGGCGACCCTGCAGGGTCTAACACTGATGTATTTACTTCATAATATATTATAGAGGATGATTGTATAAGTATCTTATAAGACCGAAAAAGCTGAGTGGTCAAAAAAGCGTCAGGTGACCACAAAGGCGTCGCGAGATCAATCCCCCGCCAGCGAAGTCCTCCGTCATTTTTCCCTACAAAGCCGTTTGGCAAGGGATGTTTAGATATTTTATCCAGAGGGTTCGGCAGTTTACAGCCCTTTACCGAGTCTGTAAACTGATTTCGTGTGTACGGGAGATTTTCAATAATAACTCTTGATTTACGCGATGTCATTTTTCGAGTCCCAGTTGCGACCGTTAATATTTTATTGTTCTATGTCTTGTTCTTTTTCATATTTTCGTTAAGATTCGTTAGATTTAGATTCTGCTTCATCAAAAGAATAAGTATTTCTATTGATTTCTGCTTCATCAAAACAATAAATATTTCATTGATTTTTAGATTCTGCTTCAACAAAACAATAAGTATTTCTAAGAAGATATCGCTAGTTCTACTCTCCCCACACCCCGGGGCAAAACGTAAAAACAATCTTATTTTTGCCGTCAGTCTAAATTTTAATAAGTTTTATTTTTATTATATATTTATTTATATGACACCCAAAGGGCTTTAACATATTTGGTAGAACAATAAATTCATGACAGATAATTTTCAAACAAATAAAGAAATAATAAAAATAAATTTAGATAAAAAATGCAAATACCTAAGTCATAAAAATACAAAAAAATATAAAGATACAGATGTGTTTAGGAATAGTGGAATATATTTTATAATATAAGATCCACAAAGCTTGCCAAGTTGATATTAAACATATCATCATCACCTTTATACTAATTTCTGTAGTGTGAAAACGTTGTATCGGAGAGTGGGCAATGTATTTCCGCTTATGAATGCTTCAGTAGAATAGTGTATTTTGTCGCGTTGTTACTGTGGGTGTTCGTAAATTTCTGTGTTGTAGGAGTTCGCAACAGTTGAATTTAGAGTTTAGTATTTTGAATAAAAAAGTTAAGTTGTTTATTTTACGTCTGTCTTCTAATTTGTTTGACTGTCCTCATAAAACGTCACTTTCCAGTTGTATCAAAATATACAATAGTTCTATTTTTGAGAGTGATAATTCATGGTGGATTTCCATTATTATATACGGTTTATATATAAACCGTGAGTTATGAATAATTTATACCAGTCTGAAGATGGCCTTAAGAGGTTGAAACCGGTTACGGTCAAATAAATTAATGTGGAAAAAAGTTTTTTTTTGTTTTATTATAATATATACACAATAGTTGTATAAAGGACTATTTTAAAGTTTCATGCCCATTATGTTACTTGATTATATCGACACCTCGATGGCTATTTACCGATGTGCATTCATTGTACGTAACTAACATTATTATTAGTGTGAGAGGTTCATTTTAGATTGTTGGCGTTTTAAAACCCGATCACCTCTACTATTGATCCCCAATATCCTCAGAACTAACCGCAACCCAGAACATGTCTTACACAGTGTAACACCCTGTACATTGTTGGTTGTTGGCATACAAGGGGGAGGGGTACATTCTAAACCTTGGCACCTGCGGGTCTTCCCACCCCTGGTAATTAGCAGCAAGGGGGTAAATATAGCGCCCCAGCGTTAATGACGCGCAGTGGCAGACTTGACCTTTCAAGCGAATTCTAATTTAATTTATGTTTCAAATAAATAAAGCACAAATCAAATATGTGAAAATAAATCCACTACATGGGTTTTAATTTGGTACATTCAGGCCAAGTGCATTAATTCAAACCCATTTAAGTATTATAATCTACCATAACTCTGGTAAACTCTTGTTCACTGAAAAACTCCTGTAAGTAATTTTATATCTGGTTTTCCTAGTGTGTCTTTTAACAGATGCATTTTGGACAGTAGCCCGACCAATATACGGTTCCACAAAATATTAGAAAATCACCTGTCTTCAACTAGATTACTTACATTGGCATCAATCCACGATCATTAAAGTATTTGTCTTGTAGTGTATACTGCAATGAACGGTTCAGTGCAATCATCCTTGGTTGATTCTCTAAGTCATAGGTTCTCAACGTGGGCGATAACGCCCCCTTGGGGGCGTTTCAGACCTTCAGGGGGGGCGGTAGAAGACCAAGAGAAAATTGGGGGGCGTTTCAGACTTACAGGGGGGCGGTAGGAGACCAAGAGAAACCCATTCCACCCCATTAGTGCTCCAGATAGTTCGCCGGCAGGATGTACGTCTTTTTCGCCACGCGCGTATTTTTAAAATTATTAAAATCATTTACAACTTTATTTATTTGGATATCAACGAGGAAACGAGTGCGCTTCGTTTGCTAACGACAGTGGTGGTGGTCGCAAGTACCCGAAATGGTCCCTGAGAGAAGTCACCTCGAATATAGATATCAAACATGCCCTCATAAGCGTTGGAAAACTGGAGGCCTTCAGAATGAATACGATCTGTTAAGTTTTTAACTTTAGTTAAGCGCGAGGTTCGAGTGGCCTATCGAGCTTACGAATCTGAAATCCCAAGATGTTTTGGCACTATATAAAATCCCTTCGGAAGGATGGTGGTCTTAAATACACCATGATGAAAGGTAATCAGGACTTTCGTGGCTTGGGTGTGGCTAACGCATTTGCTAATCGTTTTCAATCGGTCTACAATAAAGACCCTCCACTTCTAGACATTAATAATGCGGCCATATTTAATACCAGATGAGCTTCAAACGTCAATTTAGATATATTAACGGAATATGACGTTATGAGTGCCATAAGTCTCATGAAGAACGCACACTTCATCGGACCAAACTTCGTTCAGGTATTTTTTTATTGAAGGGTTCGCCGAATTTCTAAAAACGCCATTATGTCTTATCTTTAACTTAACTTTTTACTTAACACTTTTCATGAAGTATGGAAAACTTCCAAAATACATCCTATTTTTAAGAAAGGTTCGAAAAAATTAATCGAAAATTATAGACCAGTTGCCATACTATCAGCTCCTGCTTAACTATTTGAAAAATGAATTCATAAATTCCTTACGCCTCAGACATTATCCCCGGAACAGCATAGTTTCAGGAAAGGAAGATCCACTGAAACCAATCTGAAGGTTTTTACCAACTATGTTGCTAGGTCCCTAGACAGCGGATACCAAGTAGACTGTTAGTATAAGGACTTCTCCAAAGCCTTCGATACTGTGAATCACGATTAGTCATAAAATTCATTAGTCACAAAACTTGCTCAGATAGGTTTTTCCCTTCGAATGTTAAAGTTTTTTTTAAGTTACCTGAAGAACAGAAAGCAATTTGTCACACACGGAATCTTCCAATCTGCTGAATTTCTTGTTTTTTCTGGAGTTCCCCAAGGATCGATCCTGGGGCCTCTTCTCTTTTCCATTTTCATTAATGAAATTGTTTGAGTAATCCGTTTTTCTCGCTTTATGCTGTTCGCTGACGATCTAAAATTATATCTTCTATTGAGAAATATTGAGGACTGCCTGCGCCTTCAAGCTGATGTTGATAATATTTCAGAATGGAGTCAACGAAACCAGCTTCATTTCAATGTCTTGAAATTCGTAGTTTTGACTTTTACCAGAGCATTTAGTCTCACCTACGACAGTTACACTATGCTCGGTCATAATATCAGACGAGATTCTAATATAAAGGATCTTGGGGTTATGTATGAAAGTAAGTTGACATTTCGCCCTCATATCGAAGGAGTTTGCCAGTCGGCCTTAAAAATATTAGAGTTTGTTCTCCGAACCGTCAGAGTTTTTCGGGATACCCGTTCTCCGAAGATTTTATACTTCTCCCTGGTCTGTAGTAGGCTGGAGAGTGGTTCGCTTATGTGGAATCCACATGAGGTGGGGTGCTCCCTTATGTTGGAGAGGCTTCAAAAAAGTTTCTAAGATTTATCTACATGAGGAAGTATCCCGAAATCTATCTATGGCTCTACCCTACGAACTTTCTTCTGGGAATGCTGGGACTTCATTCCCTGCAGCTCAGAAGAGAGGGGTATGCCGCCACCCACTTATTCAGACTGCTGCGAGGCTATATTGAGAACTCAGCCATTTTGGAGCGCGATAGTCTCTATGTTCCAAATGACTATCTTAGACAGCGTCATCACATATTATTCTATCTTTTTGCCTGTAGGACTAACCAGCCAATGATTCTCCCGGTATGGAGGAGAATATTGCTCCTAAACCAAATTGATACATTTGGCGCCAGTGACGACAGATTCAAAAGGGAAATTATTTTGATTCTTGAAAGAGTCTCTCCACATTGACGAAATTTTCACCACCGCCTGAAATTTTTTTTAAATTGCAATTTTTCTTAAAATTTCTTTTATGTGTAAATATTTGTACACATTTTTTTGTAAAATATTTATATGGCGTTATTTCTTATATGTAATAAACTCAAATTTGTAATGGTGTAAGAAATTAATAAAAATAATTATTATATCCCATCTTTCCCCATCCCATTACGCCCCCCCCCCCCCCCCCCCCATTGTGGTAAATATACGATGACAATTGCTTTCTTTGCGATTTAGGGGGCGCTAGAAAAAATAATATTTTCAAAGGGGGCGGTGGGCAAAAAAAGGTTGAGAATCTATGCTCTAAGTGAAAGAGACTCTTACCAAAATGCCAGTTTACAGTATTCTATGCAGTTTACAATCGTTGATCGGCCAAGGCTGGTGCATCTGATAACTGTTTAAGCCATCTCATACAAATGTTGTTAAATTTATGATCAATGTATTTAACATTTTGGACCAATTTTTGGAATGAACTTTCAAATGATGCGATCTAAAAAATACAGTTGGCATTGAAGAATTTAATGGGCGTCTAAAACACGTCACACTATCAGAAAACCGGTAACTTCGCACGGAAAATTCGTTTTACGCCATATTGGGTGATTTTATGAGAGTTTGGGACATACTTTAACCAATGATTCCTTACATTAATTGGAGTAAAAAATGTAAATTAAATATTGGTCTCTGATAGCATTATTTATGTTTTAAGTTGACAAAAACCTTCAAAAATTGCGCCGGATCAAAATTCCATTTACATTTTTTACTCCAAATAATGTCAGGAATCACTGGTTGAATTAAGTCAAGTACGCACTCCAACATCCTTTATATTTATGATTTTTAATTTTGTATCTTGGTGGAAATCAATTTAATTATGATGTAATGTGTTACTTAGTTACTCTTTTTTAGACAGGCTGGTCTCACCTTGCAATGGGCATCTTCAGATTGGTAAATTATTTATGTTTTTTTGGAACAGCTTTTTTTAAAATTACGTTGACAATAATATTTGCCCAGCCATTGCCATTATCGTAATTAATACTTTTATTAGGGACATAATTATTTAAAAGTAATTGAATAAAACATGGCTATTTATTATTTAATTATAATATTTTCCTACAATTAGCGGTCCACCTGTTTTCTGCTCAATCCTACACCTTTGGAGCGACCGAAACCATTTTTTTCACATTTGATTAGATTGATTGATTCAATGAGTAGATATAATATTATGCGGTGGAAGATTTTCTACATGGAATACCTGTCATTAAATAAATTAGATGCATCCAATGCGGCGCCCTCTAGGTTTATATTAAATATTTATTTATAAATATTCCGATCCACACCTGACGCCGCATTGATGTCCAGTTAACAAAACCGATTCTAGTTTACTTCACGCATAGAATAAAACATGTATAAATACAGAAATCTCAAGTTGTCACGATTATTATCGTAGTTGAGTGAAGGCTCCCGATATAGACAGAAGTATAATTTAGTGAGGTCATTATTTCATTTTATTTTGCATCGTTAGTGCACAGACAGCAAACTTGACAGTATTTCCATATTTGTTCGAGTTCGCTTTTGTTATTTCGTTTGACAAACGTTGTCAGTAGAATTTCTGCAGAAGATGGTCATTACGAAATCAATAAGGTTTTCATTTGTATGAAGGAAATAAGGGTTGATAGTGGATATGGAAGTTATGTTGCGTAGAGATTTTAGAAAAATGAAGAACTTTCATGCACTTCTGGCAAGAAAATAGTAACAACTCTTTAAATAGCGATGGCTAAAACTAGAGAATATTATATTGTGGGAATGCGTAAAAAGAAGGAAGAGAAATATACCTATTACATATGTGCCTATCTAGCTATTTAGGTCAAGATCTATTTTAAGTAAATTTTCGATTCTGGATGGTCAAAGAGGTATAACTGCACGGTATTTTGATATACAAAACTTATTTTTGATATGACACCAAAATACACTACAAAACAGATTTTTTTCCTTCACAATGTACCTCAAATATTTCAAGAGATGTGGGCAATTTTAATTTATTTTAGTTTTAAATTATGAAATATATTGAATAATTCAATTTTTCATGATTTTAGAGTCAACTTTGAATATTTTTGTGTCTTTCCTCTCAGATATCAGAATTTTGAGCCCGCAATCTCTGGGTCTAGAATCAAAGATCTTTATGTCCCGTCATTTTGTATAGAGCTGTGTATAGTAATTATGAGAATATGGCCGATTTAATCTCTCTTAGTTTTCGGAGTTAATTTGTTTGTCGTTGTTAATAATACCGCACAAGTTCTGACTTACTGATGGCCAGTGGGTTCGATGGCATCATCATTTGGAGTATGTTTTGAGGAAGAAGGGAGTTGGAGAGGGAATAAGATGGGGTGATGAAGGTTGGTAAGTATTTTCTTATATTGGTATTTAGATATAGTTACCTAACATAGCTAAAGCCATTTCAAGCCAAGTTTCAATTATAAACGATGATCTATCATCAGAGTGATACTGAAATATTCTTCCTCTTAGGGGAATTAGGTACTATTAAAGACAATTAAAATATTTACATAAAACATTAAATTCATATGAAGTCATATCAGCTCCACACAGGAGGCTTTGAGGAAAGTTATTTCCCTCGGGGCCTGTGTCATCTTTCCAGGGTTCATGGAGGGTATTTTTAAGGAAAGGAAGGAGAGGATGTTCTGGAAAGGAAAAAACTTATGAGTGATGGGTAGGAATCTGGATTCAGTGTATTCAGCAGTCTATCAGCAGTCATCCATCTGCTGGAGCTGGAGTAGTCTAAGAGTTGCCCTGAACCGGCCTCTCCCGATCCGGCCCGACTCGCAGCTCGTGAGCAGGCGCATCCGCCTCCAAGACCTGTACATATCTCACCAATAACCCCGGGCACCTCTGCTAAGCTGCCAAACGTCGCAAACCACTTGGGGTGACCTATGGTGATCCAATAAATACCGGGGAGGCGATACCTATTCTCGCCTCCCCAATTCTACATATACTACACTGTAAATTTTTAAACAAATTTCTTTAAACACGGTTTGCAGAAAATGATTTAAAATTGAGGCCGTGCAGTGGCTCGTTATTTTAGCATAATCAGGATGAGTCCGTGGCTCCGCCCGCCTCAATGCTAATATGTGAATCCGATGATATTGTGTTTGGTCGATGTAAATGACGGAATCAAGAATTCCGATGGTCGATGGACAAGGTGATTTATCCCGAGCCCGAAACAATAGACTAAGGGTTTAAAAATTCAGCTCCAATCCGCCGAGGCCATAAATTGCTAATCTCGCCAGACAGGCTTTGTCAGAATCATTTTGTATCACCGCTCCTGGAAATAACAAAAGCTCATTTAATTATTATAAAAATAGATTCCTGTTGCTATTCTTTGTGAGCCTATTTCAGCATAAAATTTTGCTAAATGTTTCACCTCTCAAAACTGAAAATTCGTCAAAGTTAGCAGTCCATAATTGAGTTCTGATTGAGGCAAAAACTGTATGTTCGGGCATACTTGTACCTACACCCAAGTACCTATTCCTCCTGTCCGTCGTACCTACTTATCCTTACCTATCCATCTTTCCATTGTCACCGGTTCAGGATTGATTTCTAACCGCGAACTTAGTGCAATTACAACAACGGCGCGGTAGGGCGGACAAGTACTTTGTCTCGTCGCCTGCAATCGAAACCCGGATCCGCGCAAGTTAACTATCTCATCCGTGGAGTTATTTTCATTGGTGCATGAGTGTGGAAATCCAGGACATCGCCAGCAAGGTAGGATCATCTTGTATTCGGTTGACATCCTTTTGTTCCTGTCCATCCTTTTCGTTCCCATCGGGGAAAATTGGTAGAGATTAGAGACTCCGCGGAAGAGATAGCATCTTCCAATAGCTATCGAAACATTGGTCCTTCACCGGATATAGAATTAACCTTGATTCTTTACAGATAAGTTTAATTACATGATTAGAAATTGTACTCAAATTAGTTTCATTACAAGATTATTTTCAATAGTGGGTAGCAATTAGTAATAGTGGGTACGGCTTATCAGTTCAGCTGGTAGGTAGAATTTGGGTGCAAATAGAATACTTTTATTTGTTGCAAGTTGCAAGTAGATAGCTACTATTATAATTGTTAATTTACGTATTTAATACATTCCAAAATGGATAAACTTGCAGCCAAAATTGGTTCGTTAAAATTAAAACGGCAAAGATTGTTTGGGCGAGTACAGGCCGCTTATGATCTCATTAAGGATTTAGAGCAAAAAACAAAACTTTGTCAATTTAAAGCTAGAATGGAAAAAATTGAATCCACGTACGAAGAGTTCCAAAACATACAATGCGAATTATCGGATCTGGTTTCGCTTCCGGAATTCGAATCAAAAAACGATGTTTTGGAAGTTTCACGGGTTTTTGAGGAATTATATTTCGAGGTCACGTCGGCGCGTGACATTCAATCGGATAAAGGTCACGCAAGCCATGATAATTCAAATGAGGAAATGCAACTACGCCCGATGCGTAGCTTATTAGCTCCGGAAATAAAAATTCCTATATTTAGTGGAAATATTGGAGAATGGCCACAATATTTCAATTTATTCAGGAGCCTTGTTCATGAAAGTACCATTTTGAGTGAGATTGAAAAATTCCATTATTTATTGACCTCTTTGAAGGGAACAGCTTTGTCATTGGTTAAAACCATTCCATTGATTCCAGAAAATTATGAGTTAGCATGGGAAACACTGTGGAGTCATTATTCCGAGTCTAGAGCATTATTCATACATTACGCCAACTCGATTTTAAATTGTAATTTTTCTAATAATGAAGAGATTTTAAATGTCCTTCGAGAAAATCTCTCGGGACTACGCGAATTAAATCGGGGAAAATTATTTGACGAATTCGTTTGTCATATGGTTCTACTCAAAATAGATTCAAAAACGCGTCGGTCTTTTGAATCTCTTGTTAAAAAAGATGAAATACCGGATACTGAAAAATTAATAGGTTTTTTAGCAACACAACATCGAATAAATATGCTTTCAGATATAAAAGACAAAAGGATTTCTAAGAGGGTATTATTTTCAAACACGAGCGCGAACGATCCTAATGTTCATAAAATTACTTGTATTAAGTGTAAGCACTCACATCACCTGACAAAATGTCAAGATTTTCTATCAATAAATATAGACAGTAGGAGAGACTTCGTAAAAAAGGAAAAGTTATGTTTCAATTGTTTGAATCCACATTTCATTAAAAATTGTAGGTCAAAAGTTCGTTGTAGAACATGCAACAAAACGCACCATAGTTTATTACATACTGACGAAAGGTCTCTTTCGCCGAACAGTCGCAGTACTGGAACGGACGACCCTGTACAGTGTAACATAGCTTACGGGCTATCAAAACGTTCGATATTACCTACCGCGCTGGCAGAATTCCTGGACTGTTCTGGACGTAAACACAGAGCGCGGATTTTAATTGATACTGGAAGTGAGGTTTCGTTTATATCTGAAAACCTATATAACATTTTAGGACTACATTCACAGAAATGGTCCGGGAAAGTTCGCGGTGTAAACAATGCTGTGGTCAACAACATACAAGGTTTAGTTACCTGTAAAATATACTCTATTCAAAATCACTGCTTTGTGAAAGGGCAAGCGATAATAATATCAAATATTACTTCTAAAATTACGCCCGTAGATTTACAAGAATCATTTGAAGATTTCAAACATTTAAATTTGGCTGACCCAGATTTCCAAAAGCCAGGAGACATTGATTTTCTAGTGGGATCAGATTTGATTGCTAACATATGGAGACAAGGATATGTTTCAAGCCTTAAATGTACTTTGCTAGCAGTGAATACGATATTCGGGTATGTTATCATGGGTTCATGTCTACAAGGTTACAATTCAGCACAACCCGTTGTGACGTCAGCGTTAACTGCAGTTGAAAATAGTGACTTAAATTACGCGGTAAGGCGTTTTTGGGAAATTGAAGAGGTTTTTAACGAAATAATTCAGAATAAGGACGAGAATGAATGCGAAACCATATTTCAGTCAACAGTCAGCCGGGAAGGGTGCGGCAGGTATATCGTTGCACTACCTTTCAAGAGCAGAGATCGTGTGGATATCGGAAGCACATATGATATCGCCCTTAAGAGATTTTATAATCTTGAAAAACGTTTATCATTAAATCCAACATTGGCGGAACATTACTGTAAATGTATGGAGGATTTATTGGAGCAAGGCTTCATGACAAGAGTTTCCTCATCGACTGAGATATCGAATACTTATTACATTCCACATCATGCGGTTGTTCAAAAAATAGGGAATAATATTAAAATTCGGGTGGTCTTTGACGCCTCATGTAAATCTGATAAACAAATCTCATTAAACGATTGTTTATATTCGGGTCCAAAATTACAAAATGAAATAAGTCACATACTTTTAAAATTCCGTATATACCCGATAGTACTTACTACGGATATACAAAAAATGTTTCTACAAATTCGATTGAGAGAAGAAGATACAAATTTTCAAAGGATTCTTTGGCGTTCTTCACCTTTACAGCCGGTAGGGCAATATACACTTGGTACTGTCACATTTGGAGTGACTTCTTCGCCCTATTTGGCCATAAGAACTTTACATCAACTAGTGAAGGATGAAGGGACTCGATTTCCAAAGGCTTCTAAGGCACTGTTGTCGGACACATACGTGGACGACATCGTAACCGGTGAATGGGAACCGGAAGGCGCCGCTCAGCTTCAGACGGAGCTGAACGAACTCCTTACAAAAGGAGGCTTTCAATTGAGAAAATGGATGAGCAATTCGCAGTCAGTTTTAAATAACATTCCAATTGAGCATCGGAGTCATACGAGTGGTAAAGTTGCCTTTGATGATAGCACATCTTTCTCGTTGAAAATTTTAGGATTAATATGGGATCCTGATAAAGATACATTTTCGTACTCGGTAGAAGAAAAAGAAAAGGTATTTACAAAACGTGCAATACTGAGCTGTGTTGCGCGTATTTTCGATCCCATCGGATTAATAACACCTGTTGTTTTTAAGGTAAAATGCCTTATACAGGAACTATGGAAAACCAAGTTAGGTTGGGATGATTCCCTCCCGGAAAACCTTGTTAATTTATGGGAAAATTTCTTAGATGAATTACCTAAGTTATGTTATTTACAAATACCTAGGCACTGCAAAACAATTAAAGGGTTAAACTGTACTTTAGTAGGATTTTCAGATGCGAGCGAATTGGGTTATGCAGCTTGCATATATTTGGTTACGAATGAAGCACAGCCTCAAGTCACATTACTTACGAGTAAATCTAAAGTTGCTCCACTGAAAACATTATCGATACCACGTCTCGAGCTTATGGGAGCTTACCTACTGTCAAAGTTGGTAAAAATGACGAAGTCATCGATAGAAACTCTCGTGAAAATTACAGATATAATATTGTTTTCCGATTCCACCATAGTTTTATCATGGATTAAGACACCACCTCATACTTTGAAAACTTTTGTCGCGAACCGCGTTATCAAAATTATTGATGAAATCGATGACGCAAAGTGGTACCACGTTGCGTCAAAAGAAAATCCAGCCGATCTTGCTTCTCGCGGTTTATGTCCATCGCAAATAATAGATAACCAATTGTGGTTTCTAGGGCCTCATTGGTTGGCTCAGCCAAGTCAGAAGTGGCCGTTGACTTTACCGGAAGAATTACAGGCTGAAGAGCTACCGGAAGTAAAGTCCCACGTCTCAACAGTTCACAGGCCCCTCGACTATTATGAGAGCCTACAATTTTTCAGATTTTCTTCTTGGAACCGTCTTCGGAATGTGGTCGCTTGGTCGCTTAGGTTTATTTACAATACGCAGCAACGGACCAAGGATGCTCGTAGATCTGGAATTCTGACCGGCGCAGAAATAAATCGCGCGGTCACCCTAATAGTAAAATGCGATCAGCAGTTTCATTTTCCCGAGGAATTCAGAATGCTGAAAAATGATGGGGTCAACTCAGTGGCATTTCAAAAATTAAATGTGTTTATCGACCACGAAAACTTACTTCGCGTTGGCGGGCGGCTCCGCAACTCTCATTTAAAATATAATGCTAAGTTCCCAATAATCTTGGCAAAAAACAGTAAGATTGCAGAACTGTTAATATCTTATTATCATAAGGCCTATCTACACGCTGGTTCACGAACACTGCAATTCCTGATTCAACAAAATTATTGGATTGTATCGGCACGTAATAAAATCAAGAAAATGGTGTCCAAATGTGTGAGATGCGCTAGATTGCGATCTTCACCGTCAAATCCCCTCATGGCCAGTCTGCCAGAGGCGCGTGTTACGCCCAAACGCGTATTCAGTCGTGTAGGAGTGGATTTGGCCGGCCCATTCGTCCTAAAGGAAGGGAAACGTAGAGGTGCTAAGACATACAAGGCTTACTTTGCGATTTTTGTTTGCATGGCAACGAAGGCGATGCATCTCGAGGTCCTCTCTGATCTCTCGTCTGAAGCCTTTATCGCTACCTTAGAAAGATTCGTCTCAAGGCGGGGTATTTGCCAAGCTATTTATTCGGACTGTGGCACGAATTTCGTTGGGGCTAAACGACATTTAATAGGTGCACAAAAATTCTTGAATAATTGTCCTAATGATGAAGATGTAATGCATACATGTTCGGAAAAGGGAATCGCATGGAATTTCAATCCGCCTTCCAGCCCCCACTTTGGTGGACTATGGGAAGGGAATATACGGGTTGTAAAAAATCATTTGAAACGAGTCATAGGTGATAACTCACTAACATATGAGGAATTTACTACGGTATTACACAAAATAGAAGCTATACTAAATTCACGACCTCTTTGTCCTCTAACATCAGACCCTGAAGACATTCAGGCCCTTACTCCAGGTCACTTCTTAATTGGAGAACCCTTAATTTCTATTCCCGAATACGACTATTCGCAGGTTAAAATCAATCGTCTCAACCGCTGGGAACATTTACAGAAAATGACCCAACACTTTTGGCAGCGCTGGAATACTGAATATTTACAAGCGCTTCAAAATCGCGTCAAATGGTATAAGGCTACCCGTAATCTCCAAGTAAATGACCTCGTGGTCATCAAGGATGCTAGGAGTCCTCCATTAAAATGGCCGCTCGGCAGGATAATGGAGGTGAAACCGGGCTCTGACGGGGTCGTAAGAGTAGCCTCAGTTAAAACCAGCGACGGTTTATATCTACGGCCTGTGGCAAAGCTTTGCCTTTTACCTGTAGAATAGAGAGTAACGTTTTTTTTTTTTTTTCTTTTCTTTTCACATGAATCTTGGTATAGGTTCATATTTTTTTTGTTTGTCTTTATGCCTTCAATGGTTTCGTATCGATTGCGATTCAGGTTTATTATTTTTTTTGTACGTTTTGCACGTGTAGTCTTTAGTTTCACGTGCACCTAGCTTGTAAGGATAATATTATAGGTTAGGGATAGGATTTTTTTATATTTCATATTTTCTTTTTCAAAATTGGCCAGTTTCGATGGGTATTGGAAAAATGTTATTTTTGGCGAGCGGTATATGTTCGGGCATACTTGTACCTACACCCAAGTACCTATTCCTCCTGTCCGTCGTACCTACTTATCCTTACCTATCCATCTTTCCATTGTCACCGGTTCAGGATTGATTTCTAACCGCGAACTTAGTGCAATTACAACAACGGCGCGGTAGGGCGGACAAGTACTTTGTCTCGTCGCCTGCAATCGAAACCCGGATCCGCGCAAGTTAACTATCTCATCCGTGGAGTTATTTTCATTGGTGCATGAGTGTGGAAATCCAGGACATCGCCAGCAAGGTAGGATCATCTTGTATTCGGTTGACATCCTTTTGTTCCTGTCCATCCTTTTCGTTCCCATCGGGGAAAATTGGTAGAGATTAGAGACTCCGCGGAAGAGATAGCATCTTCCAATAGCTATCGAAACACTGTATGTTACCTATTTCGATAATGGAACATTGTAAAGACCCGCTTCCTACGTTTTGATCTAAATAACAAATTGAAAATGCATTAATAAATGAACATACTTATGTTTAAAAACTTTGGGTAAACAGAACTACAAATACCAAGGAAAAAAACCTTTAATAAATTACCATAAAATGTAGGATTCATAATAACTCTAAAGGATTCAAAATACAACTTAAATAAATAAGGTAAAAGTACCGAAAAATGCAACGAAAACATATATTATAATAAAAATAAAATAATACACTGAAATGATTTTGAAATAAAAAATAAAATATAACAATTATTAAAAAAAACATACGTTCGACAGGGTTTTGAAAAAAAACGGTTCGTGTGTTTTTTTTTTACGTTAGCTCCACTACAGTTACATTTAACTCACAGAGGATGAGTTGTTACAAATTTTTTTAACAATTCATCAACTATTTTAAGTTCATTTTCACGTCCTGTGAAAGTTCTATTCAAGTTCTGTGATTATTTCAGTTTTATGAAGCAATTGGACCATAATGATATAATAACAGAACTTGAATAAAACTCACACTGAACTTGAATTGTTATTTTTTTTTTAAACTCTTTCTAAATAAACTTTTATCTAAAAAAAGCTTTGGTTCAACGAAACCACAAATACCTAGGAATAAAATTATTTTAAAAAACTAAATATAAAATAAATAATTCAAAACAAAACTTAAAATAAGTACTGAGAATTTAAACAAAATAATATATTGTAATTGAAAACGAAAGATGATAAAACACTGAAATAAAATAAAAATAAAAAAAACTCATAATACCTAGGGCAACTTAAAAATTAACTTATCGATACAAAATATTAATTAATATTAATACTAACCAAATTATAAGAATGAAATGTTACAATTCTTTCCAAGTACAGAAATAATTACTAGATACGTAAGTACTAATAAATATAGATATTATTTGTGGCATCTGGAAATATTTAAAAACCATTTTATAAACTGGAAATAGAGTCACGGGTCACAAGAATGGATCAGTCCATGTAAGCAGAAATCAAAGCAACACCATTGTTGCCACAACATTACAGTTTCTTCTTCGCACTTCGTTCCTCAGCTAGTTTTAATGAGCAGATCTGAGTAGTCAATTTCTCTCGACCATAATTTTTTTCTTCATATTTTCACTTCAAAATTTCTTCAGCCTTTCCCATTGGCTTCAGGAAACTTAAGAGAAAGAGTAATTGACTAAAATATAATGATTGGTCGATTACCTATACAATATCTTACCCACCTAGTTTTCAACCACCTCAATGAACTTACAAATTCAAAAACTCGAAATCGAAAATGCAAAAGTATTTAAATAAAAACCTAAAATATCCCTTCAGACCACTTATTTCATATACCTACCTAAATCTCTAACGCGATAGAGTTTTTCCTCACCTCATTAACAAGCATCCTAAGACGTCTCTAGCCGATGGCTGTTGTTTTAGCCATCACCTTTGGGCCACGTGACCAGACGATGTTAAATTATTTAAATAGAATCAAACCTCGAGATCACATCTTCTGCTTTTGGGACCCGCAGGTACCTCGGATATGGACCCATTGTGATGTATCTCGTCAGAGAGGGATCTAGGAATTAAAAAAACCATAGCTTTATTTTATAGAACACAAATGGTACATTTATGGATTAACGTTATTGACGATTTGTCAAGTAAACAAATTGTTTACCCAAAAATTTCAGTTTAACGAAACACTTGACGTTTTGATGCAAATTCGATGTTATTAGTAAAAATTTAAAGGAGTAATTAGACAGTGAGTACACGTAGAGCAGATGGGCGGAAAAGGAGTGGAAAAATAGATTAATACATATTTATACATGATGCATATGTGAATGTTTGAATAAGTTAAGAATTTGACCGGTCAGTGGTTGAGTGGGCATAGCGCTTGGGTCCCACCTGGGCGTCGCGTGTTCGATTCCTCGGCTGGCTAAGTCCTCCATCACAACACAAGCAACATTTTCGGCTTTCTGTGGTGGTAGTAGGAGATTTTCAAACATTGTTGGGTTATTCGTAACCCGGGAATGTTTGTCTTTCTTTTTAAAAAAAAAAAAAAAAAAAAAAAGTCGTAGACTTCCTAGGAAACACGTTAATTATACGGGTAGATATCTGGAGTAGGTCATATCGCTTTAAGAAAATTGTATGTATCAATCAATTGTGTTCCAGGACATGAATGGCACCCTCTCTACTGGCGGCAATTTGGCCATTTTACTACGTAAGTTCTTTCAACAATCTTTCGATCAGCATATTCATAAAGTCAAAAACCTTAAACTTTCACCTTCACTGCCCGCGGCATTGTTAATAACTAATTTTATAAAAATTTAAAAAAATCTTATTTGTAAGCTTTTGTGAAGGTCCTTTCATAAAAATTCTCCAGCCCTAAAGAGTACTAACTTCTTCGGTATTTCAAAATAAATATCAACGCTACTTTTGCCACTAATCTTCTTCTCATAAATGTAATACTAACAATGACGGGGTTAGCAAATGTAAAATCATGCAATGTCCGGTGTTTTAAATATAATGTCCTCCGCGTGCAAAACCGTATCTTCTCCAAGCATAAACTTTCTAATTAAAGTGTGTTTATTGGAAGTGACCCGCTAGGTAAATATGTTTTCTGTATCAATCTGTAAATAATAAAATTAGATAGATCCTAAGAATTCATGAAAAATAGTGCAGCACTCTTGAGGTGATTTTTCACAAAAATGGCGCTCCACAAATTATCCAATTATTACTATTAGTAAATGGTGTGAAGGATAGTTTAAGCAGAGAAATCACTTACTGTCCACCTGTGATATCAAAATTCATCCCCAAACAACAGAGCCATTCCTATTTCTTTCCTCAAACAACAAAAACTGATCTTCCACACCCATGTATCAAAACATCTTTTCGAGTCCGGCACGTGATAGACTGAGGGGCTGTGGGCTGTGGTCCACGAGTGTCGGGTGTCACCGGAAAATGCTCACGGCGAGCCTCTCGCATTGCCCGATACATTCTGAAGGCGGCCGGTTCTTCTTTCTTCTTACGCCCAAACTCTTTCCTATGCGCGACCTGTGCAAAACGGGTTTTTATTCCGCGCTAAATGGACCGGCCGAGTTTTTTTCATTTTTTTAAGAATATCGCGTAATATTTGAGGAAATGTTGCGAAGGACTGATTCGAGAGCGTAATATTTCACTTTCTTTTCCTGGCCTAATGGTAAAAAGGTATCGGATCCAAGTTAAATATGATAAAAGTTCAGCAGTATCGTGCCCTTTTTCTTAAAATTTTATACCGCAACCGCTCCCCTAACGTCTGGAGCCAGTGAGACTATGGCATCCAAAATTGGAATATGTGAGGTTTAAGGTAGTGAATGGGAGAAGAGATGGGAATGCGGATAATGGGGTACTACTACTTGGCTATTCAAGTCAGCAAACATGGCTAAAGCCATTGCAAGCAATTTTTCAATTCCGAATGGCGGTCTTACACTAGGGCTACACTAAGAGTATCTTACCCTCTGATATTTTTTTCAAGTTTTCAATTATTTTATGTACCTAGCCTTTAATCCGTTATGTAAGATTAACTACAGAACATAGAGATATACTATATATGAATGCTACAGAAGGCTTGCTTTTGGCAGCCTAGAATAATATTTTTTAATGTGCCCCGTGAACTTTCAGACGAGAACTTCTTAGAGAAGGCCCTCTCCGGAATCTCTGAAGCTGGTGACTTCAAAGAATGTGTATCCAAGTGCAAATTAAGTCATATGGCTGGAGCTCGAACCGGACCGTCTTGCCACAGAGTGTACTCGGTGCCTGCTAACATTCGTCATGCGTTGGTGCAACAAGGACGCGTATTTGTGGACTGGACCGTTTGCGGTGTGCGTGACTTTGTTGGACTTACAGTGTGTTTGAATTGCCAAATGGTCGGACACTCGCACAAGTATTGTAAAGATACCAAGAGATGCTCCCACTGCGGTGTAGAAGGACACGCGCGTGAGGCCTGCCCCGCTGCTGCTGCAGCACCCAGTTGCGCCACATGCGCACGTTTTGGAAAGCCTGCAGCTTCGCGTGCCCACCCCACCGGAGATAAGGATTGTCCGGCCTACAAAGCAGCACTATTGAAGGACCTCTCCACCATTGACTATGGCATCTAAGCATACCGAAATAGATGGCGAGGTACTTGCTGTTGATGCATTAAATATATTATATCAAAATGTGAGGGGTATTCGAACAAATACTGTAAGTGTAAGCAATAATATTTTAATCAATAATTATGACATTATTTGTTTTTCCGAAACATGGCTGAACTCAACGATATTTAGTGAAGAATTGTTTGATGATAGATATGTAATATTTAGAAGAGATCGTGAGTCAACCAAATCTGTGTCTAAAGAAGGTGGCGGAGTTCTAGCCGCCGTTTCTAAAAAACTTCTTGTGTCAAGAAAAACGGAGTGGGAGAGTGACAATGAAGATTTGTGGCTTGTAATTAAGTCTCGTTCCAACTCGCTCATCTTTATATGCATCCTCTATATTCCTCCTAGTGTAACCGTTGATAATTATTGTAAACATATTGAAAAATTACAGGATCTGTATTTAAAGTTTTCAACTTCCAATTCGCAGTTTATTTTTGTTGGTGATTTTAATTTGCCCGAAATTAAATGGATACCTGACAATTCATTCAAAAATAATGTACTTTCCCCTTCTGATTATAAAAGCATGAAAGCACATAGTCTTGTCAATCTCTCATCAATTTGCAATTTGTATCAATTCAATTATGTACTAAATAGAAATGAAAATTTATTGGATCTTGTTTTTTCAGATAAAGTTAACATTGATATACATATAGCACCAGGCTTAACCAAATTGGACCAATATCACCCTTCATTTGAAATTATAGTGAAACAAAATAAAGATCAATTCTTAGAAATGAATAGAAGCGATTCAAAATATAACTTCAGGAAGGGAAACTTTGATGAATGTCGACAGGATCTATTGTCTGTTAATTGGATAACTCTCTTTAAAAATAAAAATGTGAATAGCATGGTAATCTTATTATATGAAAAATTGTGGGAAATTATTGACAAATACTTTAAAAAATATGGTACTCAAACAAAAAATCAATATCCTGTCTGGTTTAATCAGCAATTGATTGCTCTTCTTAAGAAAAAAAACAAAGTTAGACTTAAGGTAAAAAAATATGGTTATGAGTCAGATTATAGGGAATTCTCTTATTTAAGGAAATTTACAAAAAAAATACAAAGCGAATGTTATAAATCATATATCAACTCTGTCGAAAGTGGTCTGCAAGGTAACATAAAGTTATTCTGGTCGTACTCAAAATCATTACGAAAAAATAATTGTATTCCTAAAGTAATGCATCTTGACGATATTTCCGCGAATGACGGTGAAAACATAGCAAACATATTCTCTAAATATTTTTCAACTGTTTATACCAAGTCGGAATCATCTACTAATGATTCAATGCCAAACATAACTGAACACAATCAAAGCAATTTGGGTAAAATACATATTAGTACAGATGAAATAAAATGTTTTTTGAGTAAAATAGATCCCAGTAAGGGCCCAGGACCTGATAAAATTCCTCCTTTCTTTGTTAGTTGCTGTGCAGACTCTTTATGTTTACCGCTTTTTATAATTTTTAATGCAGCCCTTACCACGGGAACTTTTCCCTATCTGTGGAAAAAAGCACACGTGGTCCCAGTATTAAAATCGGGAGACCAATCTTTAATAAAAAATTATAGGCCAATCAGTATACTATCCTGTTTTGCTAAAGTTTTTGAATCTCTGATATATAAAAGTATTTTTTCACATTTTAAACCCCTTCTCTGCACTAGGCAACATGGGTTTGTTCCTCAAAGATCAATCAACTCAAATCTTTTGGAATTTTGTAATTATGTTTGTAATTCTTTTAATGAAAGATTACAAGTAGATACAATTTATACTGATTTCCAAAAAGCTTTTGATAGAGTTAACCACTCCATCTTACTAAAAAAACTTGAACAAATTGGAATACATGGAGACTTATTACGCTGGGTGAAATCATATTTGTATAACAGAACTCAATTAGTTCTTATTAATGGATACAAATCATCCCCTATAATTGTAACTTCTGGTGTACCACAGGGTTCAAATCTTGGCCCCCTGCTTTTTCTTATATTCATAAATGACCTTGGCTCGAAATTAAACTGTGATTATGCTTTTTTCGCCGATGATCTTAAAATTTTTCGTAAAATTAAGTCTGTTTCCGATCATCAGCTGCTTCAAAATGACCTCGACACACTCAATAACTGGTGTACTGTCAATGATATGCACTTAAATGTTGAAAAATGTTACATTTTAAACTTTACTAGAAATAGAATTATAAAGGATTTTTCTTATGTTATCAATAATATTATTCTCAAAAAAGTTTCTTCAATAAGGGACCTAGGAATCACTCTTGATTCTAAATTCATATTTGATGTACATATTAACAACATTAAGTGCAAATCATTAAAAATGATGGGATTTATTCACAGAATATGTAAACCTTTCAAAGATCCTCAATCAATTCTAACACTTTACAATGCCTTAATTAGAAGTAAACTTGAGTATGGAAGCACTATTTGGAATCCACATTACTGCAAATATGAAAACATTGTAGAATCAGTTCAAAAAAAATTACTAAGAATGTTATCCTTCAAATGTGGACTACACGACCATCTCAGATCATACGATGTACGTCGTGATTACTTCAAGATTGATACACTTAAAACTAGAAGGCAATTGACTGATCTAATATGTTTACATAAAATTATTGACGGCCATCTTGATACTACATTATGTCTTAACAGTATTGAAATTAATGTCCCCAATTCCCATTGTTTAAGACGCCATAACATTTTTCATATGAATACATTTAAAAATAATATCGCCTACTTTAGCCCTCTGACCCAGATGTGTCGACTGTATAACAAGATAGAGTGCGCTGATGTGGATATTTTCGTTGACAATTTGTACGGATTTAAAAAAAAAGTTCTAGCGCTGTTAAAAAGTACTAACTAATTATGTTGTGTGAATTGTCTTTCTATGCATGCTCGCGTATTTCATATGTCTTTTACCACTCATTGCAATGTGTTACTTGAGTGACCTTTTATATAATTCTGTATTTTTATTTGTGATGTTTTTGTTTTTCTAATTGTATTTATTTGTATTTAATTGTATGTAATGGTAGATTTTTATTATTGTGTAATAACTGAGTTTTATAACTGGATTGTTCTCATGTAATTGTAAACATCTGTAAAACCCAGTATAAATAAATAAATAAATAAAAACATATAGTCAAAGTCAAATACCTAAATTAAAGCAGTGTTTGAAGAGATATTTTTAATTTTATTCCAAAATGCATTTAGATATTTAAGCTTAAGTTCTTACATGTCATCCAAAATTAAATTATAATAAAAAAAATCTTATCTAGTTATCAATTTGATATTACAATATTGAGTGTTAATACACCAAAATCAAACGAACATTCTCGTTGGTAGTGCTGGAAATAGTCAATGGAATAGTTTATCCAAAAAAATAGTTGTCCCCAGTATTACCTGTATATCTCTTTGCAACAATAATTATCATCCACCACTGACAACTAAGTCCATTGTGTGCCAATAATAATTGCCGAAAGGCAACAGCGACCAGCAACGAGCAACTTATCGTAAGTGACAGCATTCTGACAACTGTGACTCACAGTGTTGTGAGTTGTAGTGTACTTTAGCATATAACAGGCTAACATGCTCGTGTTGCAGACACTTACCATATAACGTGCAAAAAATAAGTGATTGTATCTATCATTAGAATCTATTCACTAAATCCTACGTCCTGAATGTGTGATACTCGTATTATACGGTGTAGTTATGTTAAATCGGGAAGTGGCTTATTGTGTGACACCTGATTTTTGTGTTATTTTTTGGGAAGAGTTATTTATTGACAAGTGATAAAACTTCCTTGGATGGTTGGAAATAAGAGTGTTAAGAGATTTTATGAGGTGCAAGAGGATTGAAGAAGTCGGGGACTCTCAATGAAGACATGGCGCGATCATGAGAATCAAATACTTCAGTTGTTTGTGTTAAAAATTGTACGCAAATAATTTTAATGGAAGAGCGGAATAAATTATATGATGTAAAGTTTTATATAATAAATAAATCTGTTTGTGAGACAATGCATGAAACGATAAGTAATCAAAAAGTGCACAAAGACCGATGGCGTGGCTTCTCGTCCTATCAACATACATTCGGTTAGTGCTATAATTTCTCTAAACTTCTAATTGAAATTTTCTTATGGGGATTAAAAAAGTTAAAAAAAGGTCAATATAAAGATCAGAATTCACATCCAGGAATACTGCGAATGATGTGATTTCATATTTGCAATCTTTCTGTATACTGGGTGTTAAGAGACGTATGTACTTGACTTAGGTACTTTAACCAGGCATTCCTAACATTATTTGGAGTAAAAAAATTAAACGAATTTTGGTCTCTAGTGACATTTATGAACCTTATTTTTTTTATCTAAAAACAGTATGTACTGGACAGTTGGGTCGAGGTAAGAGGTTTAGTGGTTACTCGGCAGACTGTAGAGGGACGACAAGTGTAGAAAAAAATCATTAAAAAAGTCACAGGAGACCTAAATTTCATATTCATTTTTTTACTGAAAACAATCTTAGGAATCACTAAAAGTGATAAGTCAAATAGCCGGACTGTATAAAAACATTTTCTTATTTACTGTTTACTTACGTAGGTACTATGTAGCAGTCAAGTAATGTTTTGTTTTAAACCAATAGATAGTGTATGCGCCTGTTTTAGAACCACAATTTCTTAATGGTCCTATATAAGTACATTATGCCAAAAGTTTTAATTTGGGAAGGCGGGTAATTGGTTAAGTATGACAGGTGTGGTACGCAGAGAACAACCAAGAAGTTATAATAATTATCGCAAGGCGTGGGATTCAATCGGTCCGAAAGGTAGGCAGGTAAACACCTGTTTAATTTTACAAGGAAAATAACTCAATTCAGCAAAATAACAATAATTTTTTTTTCTTAAATGTACAAAACTAAAACGACACGAATTCAAGTTCTTTTTTAATGTTATTGTAGTAAATTCATATATTTTTGATTTAAAGTGAATCAAATTTGGTAGTGTTGTTATTGGCTTCTGTGAGTATCAGATGAACGCTCTAACAGCCGTCACGATAATATAATACTTACACAACTTAAACATTATTATTATTAAAATATTTTATTTGAATTTTAAAAAAAGAACAACAAAGTTCGTTCGTATTCAATCTTCATTTTGTACAATGCCTACAGTCTTTGTATAACACCTTCTCTCATGTGTCTTCCTTTTGCATAAAATTGCTATGTTAGGTACCTACTTACAGTGAAATTTAATTGTAGCTACCTTTTATTAATAGTCACTGATATGTAACGATTTTTTAGTATTTTTAAATCTAGTTTTTTACCAGCCTACATTATGATACCAAGATTAAACGTCTGTTACTGAGCAATTAAAACATGATAAACGGTATTTTGTCTTACTGATTAAAATGTACTCACCTAATATAAAATTATTACATTATATCAAAAGCAACTAAACATCCTTTAGTAATGTCTTCATCGTAATCTGAAAAGATTCAGTAAGTTATACGTACATCGAAATACTTCAATCTACTTTGTTTCACATGTTATCTTTGATCTTAGGGGAGTTATCTCTAATTATTTTATCTGACGCGATCATCTTGCTGTCGTTTATCCCCTTTTACGTTCCTTTGTTAATTCCCACCTGTGTTAAGTTAATAGATAAGTACGAGGCATTAAGTACACGGGTAATTCGAGCAAGTGTAATTACATTAATTACATTTCCTAAGACAATGTTGTATTGTTAGCGGGTAATTACAGGATGTGTTTATTCACGGATGCTCCGAGGCATGGCCTAATGGCGTGCGTGTCATTGTTAAAGAAATGTATCACTTGTTCGCGTCCGTGTAATGAAATTAATATAAATACACCCATTTGCTCGTGTAATTGACGTGCATGATCATTACGTTTCACTACTAAATTTCATTTTAATTTACGCGACAGCTCGAACAACAAAGCTCACATTCAATTATCTGTTATTAGACGCTACGACTCTCAGTGACTGCTTCTTGGGAAATGTCCGCAGCGCTTGAGTCTCCTATTCTTTTCTAATCTGGCGGTAAAATATTTACGGAGTGCTTTTACTAGTTTAATGACGATTTGATGATTAAAGGCTGTCGTAACGTGTTCGTTTGGGAATTCATACTCGTAAAACCAAATTTCTTAACTTCTCAACCGTGATGCCGTAGATATACATACAAAATTGAACCCAGTAGCATTGTGGGTTATGCGTTTGGCTATTGTCAAGAGTAAGTGGGATTTTTTCCTTAAAGTTCATGTGACTGCTGCCATATTCGGGTGTTATTTTGTTGACTGAAATTTTATAAAAAAATGTAACTGATCAGGAATGGGTGTCATGTATTCGATTCCTCGGCTAGCTAAATCCTCCATCACGATACAAGCAACATTTTTGGCTTAGTGTAATGGCAGTAGGAGATATGTTGTGTTATTCATAACCCGGAATGTTTATTATATAATAATTAGGTATATTGAGTGGATGCACCGTTGCACAAGTACTTTTTCCGTATAATAATAAGATGCAGTATTTAAGAGGACTCAACCGGAAATTTGTCATTTTTAAATAAAATTTTGATCCTTATGGACCTTTTCGATGACTTTTGAAAACTTAACTTTGGATTTGAGGTCAAAATACTTAACCAAACTAAAAAAATATTAATGCAAATATCTAGTTCGGATATGACCTATTTTATTAGTTCATTAAAGAAAGCAATTTTGCATCATTTTAGTGTTGTATTATATTTTTCCTTGAGTTAATTGTTTGTTATTAAAAAAAAAATCTTGCCCTACCTATTGAGTTAATACAATATATAATGAAAAATAAATAAGTAGAAAAAAATAAACATCGTAAAAGAGGCATTCCTTTGAGTAGAAATTTTAATTTACATTAGAAGAATGTGTGTTAACTATGCATGCAAATCGGTCGCTTGTAATTTGAATTTACGCACATCAAAATCCTTTTTTAATTTTTTTGTTGTTGTTTTATAATTCATAATATTTGTAAAGCAAATAGATCAAAATTATTTTTTTAAATTAAATATTTTCATTAACTCACTCGCCAAAGTTGTCTCTAAAATCAAGAATAAAATAACTTTTTAATTACCTGTATTTTATGATTTTATACACAAATAAATAAAATAGCACATTTACTATACCTTTTGATTGAAAATATTTTTTTCAAATTGGTTAAGTATTTTGCCTTCAAATCAAAAATTAAGTTTTGTACGACAAGGGCTGCGCAGCTGTTCCCCTTAACCTTTTCATATCAAAGTATTAAATTTGAAGGATAAAATCACCACTTCTGAATTCACGACAAATGAAAATAAAAAGCTTTATTGTAGATGTTTTCATTTTGTAAGCTTATAACCATAATACAGACATTCCAGATAACAAGTAAGAAATTAACCGTGTCATTGACTTCTCGAAACATATTTTATTTACTTTTTATTTAAAAAAATCAGATTTGTCTTGAAACAATCATAATCGATGTTAAATACATAAATAAATTTCACAAGCTTAAAATCAGATCAGTGTAGAGGCATAATACTATTAGCACCACACCTCACAGCGTATTTGCAATATAATGAACACCCGCACCCATCTGACAACACTTCCTATCAAGCAGCCACTTGAAATAATTCCCTTCAACCGACAACCAGCTACTTGTCTCTTGTCTACTTGTTTCAAGCTTTAAACACGGAGGAGCCAATCGAGACAATTTCCCGGTGTCGCCGGGTCCTGGTAGCTTGTGCTGCGCCGTTAACTCTGGGGGAAGCGAGTCACAAAGGGAGCCAACAGGTGGCGGTAGTGTCTACCAATTAACTTCGCAATTAAGCCTTCGCCTCTCCTTAATTACTAAAGCGTAGCACTTCCGGGAAACTGAGCGCTACGGTGGCTACGAAACGTGCTACAGTGAAATCGTGAAAACACTTTTCTGACTTTTTCAAAATATTTCAATTACTCAAATTGTTTTTACATAAAAAAGTGTATGCATTACACGAGCCTAGCAACTGTTTATGGCAGTAGCATGATGTAATTGTAATTCTTTTTATCAGTTTGCGTTAAATCGGCTAAATAAGTTTCATTAGACAAATAATTTTCTTAAAAAAGTGATAAAAAACGATAATTACTAATGATTTTTTGGTTTGAATCAAAGCCGCATTTAATATAGACATTTAAAGAAACATCGAATTATTTGCATTTTGAGATGCCTACATAGCTTTATGACCGCTTTACGCGTGGTGAAATAATAATTGCGAAAACAGTTTTATATCAAAAGGTTTTATATTTTAAGTGAAATTGAATTGATTTTTACAATCGTCGTAAATATCGATACAATAATAAGAACATTTTTTCCTTGTTATTTATAAAAAAGAAGATTGTAAATAATGTGTTTGCAATGTTTCGTAAGAGGGGGTTTTTAATGTGAATACCGTAAAGAGTCCCATTTGCTTCCATCTATCCAGAGCCGTTGTAACTAGGGAATCCCAATAGATGGGTGAGACTAAAGCGAATGGGAAGAGTAGCGTTTGGAAAAAAGTTGATGCAACTGTCTATTGATTGTTTTTGTTGCTACATATTTTTCTTTTTTTTCGGGTAATGGTCAGTTTATATTTTATCGTGTGTACATAGTTAGTAGAACAGCAAAAATTAAACCAATTTTGGATATCCTCCTTGTGACCTTATCTCTAATACTCTAATAAGACGGTAAACAGACAACTCAGAATAAACTCAACTCTTACTTTGAAAATTCATTAAAAGTAATGAAAAAAATATGTAAACAATTGGTTAAATAGGTTATCTTACGTTAGATTATAGGCTATTTTTCAATTTTTGTTTCATAACTCTTCATAATTTTTCAAAGAGGTGTTGAATTGAGTTGATTCTGAGTTGCCATAGAACCAAAAAGACAACATATAAAAAATAAGAGAATCGATGTTTATAAGAAAATCACCTAAACAAATAATCACTCGTAACAAATAAGAAAAAACATTTATTTTTTGGGTCTTAAAGTAGTTGAAGCTATCATATTGAGACAAGATATCATATTGTAAAAATATGACAGAATATGACATCATTAAGTTCTTTATAAAATTTTGTAAAACAGGAACAACGACAAAATCACTCGTAATAATAATTCAGAAAAACATTTTTTCACCGTACATACCTGTATGACTACTGTGACCAGTTCTCGCTTATTGGTATCATAATCAAAAGAAGACAGGTTGAGCAAAAATCGAAAATAAATTCATAACAGAATTATATAAACAACAGAAACATTAATCATGTGTTCATCTTGAGATGATTATTCCCAAAACGTCGCTATTCAAATTATCAAATTATTATTTCTATTACCATAATAAGAAAAATACTATTTTATACGACATAGTCTGTTCAAGCAAGACATTTGTTTTAATTAACTGAAGACCCATTTAACAGCAGCCGAAAATTCAAAATTCGTCGAAAGATGGTCTTGCGGTCGTACCCTTGTAACTTATTACCCTTTATCGATTGTACTGGAATTTTTAACTAATAACACCATATCGATCGTATTTCTTTCAAATATTGCTTTAATAAATACCTAAATCCAAGTTAGCATTAAAAATGCTCAAACGCGTAATGTCAAAAAATTTTAAATTACGTACTTTTTGTAATTATTAAGTGTTTATAATTTTTCAATAATTTCTAGTCAAATTAAGTACGTAAAAAAATTAAATATATGAGTTTGTAAGACCATAAATAAATAGACAAACTGAAGTATTTGGGTCACAAAACACGCACTCGAATGTTTTAAATGATTTTATTTGAACGAAAATTTAAAATCTGAAAAGAAGCTTTCCTAAATAATTTATTGGTTTATTTTACTCCATCATTATATGATTTGAAATGTGTTGTATGATACAACACTTCGTTTAAAAATTAACAAATCTGCCAACGACCAACGGCATGACTTTATTTAATAATAAAAAAATATATGTTTTTAAATTTTAAAACACAGCCTTACTATGTAGATAAAATAACAACCTTTCAAAATCAACTGATAATTTTTTTGTAGGAAAGAGTCGATTCGTCTAGAATTTGATGTAAAAATGCTATATATCCAGTTGTGTCTGGTCAGGCCTTTTTAATTTTGTTTCAAAAGTATTTTAAATAATATGTATTTTCAATTAGAATAAAATATCTGCACTCATAATTAATTAATTAATTAGAGAAAATACGCCGACATTAAGAACATTTTTTTCCCCACCCTGTAGTTCTGAAGCTTTTCACCGTAGCCTGCTGTTAATTTAAGTATCGTATTACAAACGGGGTTTGCGCTTAATTTCTATTAGCCTAAAAGGTGGGAGGCAAATTTATCAGAGATTCGCCGGTCTCATTTAATTAAGGCAGGGCGTTAGGGCGGATTTATCATCACCTGGCCTGGCCTGGCCTGTTTACTCCGCGGCTGTTTACTCGCCCTTGTAGCCTTATAGCCAGGTACCTCTTCTCCTCGGCAGTTGTTGCTGGTGGATTTCTAATTGAAATTAAGCGATCTAATGAAAGCAATTCTAGTAGCTTTTAATTGAACTGTTTTGTGGATTACCTGTCTTTTATTTGAAGATTTTTCCGGTGAACTAAATCAAGACTCTTCTGAAAGTGCTAAAACTTATTCATTTCTAAATAATATTTTAATTTTTTTAGTTTAACGATTTTGGGGTAAATCGAAATTTGAATTTATTCAAATGGAGATTTATTTGTTTATTTAACGCACAAAGGTCTTTTGCGTGTTTGGTAGTACAATTAATTTATGACAGATAATTTTGAAACTTAATAAAGAAATAATAAAAATAAAATTATATTAGATAAAAAATACGTCATAGTCATAAAAATACAGAAACAAAAACTGAAAAAAATACAGTGATTAGGTTAAACAACAAATATACAAGATGTATTGGAATAAATGTTTTACATGATCCACAAAACTCGCCAATTTGACATTAAGTATGTCAACATCACCTAAGTATTGATTTCCGATAGTGTGTAATCGTTGAATCGGAAAGTGGGCGATGTACCTAGTTACGCTTTTGAATGCTGCAGTAGAAGAGTGTATTTTGTCGTGTTGTTACTGTGGGTATTTGTAAGTTTCGATTGTAAATTCGATGATTTGATCATGAATATACGCTTAAAAGATATTCAGATTGAAGTGTTTTGTAAGTATATCTGTAGTGCTCGAAATATGATAAATTTTTCTTTACTTTAGGTGAAAGGTTCAAATTTCTAAATTATTTCTTGAACAGATAATGTTGGTATAGGTGAGGCCTAGGTATCGAAACGTCATGAAGATTGAACACCTTATTCAGTTGTTTTTCATTTCGGTACAGATAACACTTCTAGAAAATATTCTGTTCTGTGGAAAGCTCAATAGACTTATTTACATTTTGAGGTAATAATTTATTTGTTTATTTTAATTTACGTATTTTGAATTAATGTTTTTTTGTTACAGGTAAGAAGATAATTTACACACCTACTCGAAATACTACCACGACACCTAAAAGCCAAACCAACAATCAATCTAGGTAGGTATCTACTCAATATACCTATATATGTACATACAATAGGGTCCGATAGGTTTTTGATAAAAAATGTTTTTTTAACTTCAGTACTTCGTTAAACAGCTGTGGTGAGTTTCTTGGGTTGAAAAACTTATCCAACTTTTAAGTCTGAACATTTTCGGTTGTAACAGCACATTTGGTTCTGGAAAAACGACAGAGTTCATAGAAAGACGACATTCTTTCCCAGATACCTTCATAGTAGTTACATCTCGACCAACACTGCCATGGGGTAGTTGACATAGGTACCGGTTTTCATTTTCTATTATTTTTATAATTATACTTAGTAAGGTGATACCGTGATGAAAATTAAACCCTTAATTTTTATTATACGCTTAATTAAAAGCAATTTTTGTAATCAAAACCGAATCAGAAGGTATCTATTTAATGACGTAACTAATATAAACGTCGACCAGCCAGGCGTATTCGAACTGATGAACTTTTAGATTCCCGCCAAAGAGAACTGACCTTTAGTCGATGGTGATTTTTTCGCAAAGAGTTTCTTCTTTCCACCGCTAGATGTCAGAGAGGGAGGAAGAAAGTTCGCATCTTGGCTCTGGGGTGGCATGTGTGATGGGGTGGGAAAAGATCGGACACATGTGTGGAAAAATGGTTTGTGTCCAAGATAAAAATACTTCGGATACTCGACACCCACGGCAGCACTTTCCGGGAAACGTATTCGGAAATACCTTTTGATTTCCTCATAAATATTTTAGTTTATAACAAAGAGCTAGAATGTAGCTATTTTAGTAAGTATTACCCACGCATTTAACCTCTTCCTTGTGTGTTGAGTTTTTTCACTTATTTTATAGGCGCTTCCAGGCATCAAACTTATTATTAAAGGCTTTATAACTGTAATAAGGATATCGTAAAACACATATAAAAAGGAAAATCTATTTTGAAAGATGCCCGAAACAAGCACTATAAACATTCATAAGAACAATATTACCACAATTATTTGCGTACTACATTGACTTATTTCTGACAAATTATTTCGGTCGGTATAGCAATAGTGCAACATTCTTATACTGATATTGTGGCCAGTGTGAAAACAGTAATTAAATATTATATATGAAATAAACACTGTTTTCTTTTTTTAAATTTTTCAGCTATATAATACTAAGATTCGAAGCACGGAGGAACTAGAATATATAGATATTCCAATTTGGGAGGCAGGTATGAGTACCGCCTCCCGGGAACCATTTATTGGATAACCAACACCTCGTAGAGATCGTAAAGACTGGTTGAGGGAGTCCTTTTGATCTCTTCAGCGCAGGGACTTTCTCGGAACATCATCTCTCAACGTAGTAGGACGGATGGATTCATTCGTCCGTCACTCGTCATTAGTTCGCCACTCTTTGACCCCCAGATTCCTACCCACCTATCATACCTTTTTCTTTTCCAGAACTTCCTCTCCTTCCTTTTTTAAAAAGACCCTCCACACAGCATCCCCAAAGATAACTATTTAGAATTATTTTCTTCAGGGCTTACTAGATGGAGATAATTTTAAATAATAATAAAAATAAGTTCCTCGAACTATAAATGTACTCACGCTCAACCAAACCCTTATTGGTGACACATTAAAAACAATAGAATCGTTGATTGCAATTCTATCAAAATTCAAAGAACCTATTCAAAACATCTTATCCATCCTTTCAGTGGAAGCAAAGGCTGTATTTTGCTAAATAAAATATTCACGAACAGATCAAAATACAAGTTTTATTCTCAAATTTATTTTCTTCCTTGCAATCTCAACAAGCAACCTATGTATGTAGATTGTAGGTACTTATTACTTACGTAGGTAAATTCCTGTGGCTTTATAAAAATTCGTCACGCCTATTCAATATTTACTTTGCAGAATCTAACAAACCTACTATATTATTCGTATTTATTAAAAAAAAGACAGCTCTAATGGGTACAACAAAACACACAATGATTTGCATTCAACGCTCAGCAAACAAACAAAAAAAACACTTCCACAGTTGACCGATTCACTTGAAAGCACAAAGCGAAAATGCATCCCCGTCCGAAAATTCTTCAAGGGTGGTCCATTTTTTTAGGGGCTTTAGAAACTGTTGAGTGCCAGAATGCCGCTTTATAGATTTGAAATTAAAAAAAAACACTGTATTCCACGCAGAAGCGGAAGAAGAAACGCTATGGATTGTTGTTTGCAAAAAAAGATCAGGATAAGTAGGTACAAGTACAACACTCTTAAACAGGTTTTGCATTATGTTGGTCGGCTTTTAGAATATCATCTAATTATGTTGCTCTCTCTTTTCCTTTTTGAGACACGTTTTCCTTAACCTTCTGTGTACCTGTTTGGTCAATTCAATTAAGTGTAGTGTCGAAAGACATAGTTAATTTATTAGATAGTCAGATTTAACATTTATTTAATAAATTATAGATTTTAAACGAATTTTTAAATATTTATTGTTAAAAAAGCGAGCGAACACAAATATATCTAATAGGCTTATTTGGTATGTAGAAATTTAGTTTAAAGAACATCTACATTTTACTTTATTAGCGAAATGGGAAATAAAATAACATAAAGTTGATTATTAAAGTCCGCGTTATTGAATAATCGATTTGTTGCACGACCTTAAAACTACAGATCTGTAAGATTATTTGAAACATCGGTTGAAGCAATGAGAGCATTCATAATAGTTGCAATCATTAATGGAAGTAGGTATATAACATAATGAGTGCAAAGGGGTTTAACGCCCCAAAGTATTGCCAACAAATAGTTTTGGCAGAGACAATCTTGTATGCAATGGTGAATAATATATTATAATGTTAAACGTATTTTGATTTTTGATTTTCAGAGCCAAAATTATTATCATGATTCATTTTTGTTTTATTGTACCGTACCTTCTTCCTTATTTAACCATACAGTTTCGGACAGCATACCTACTGGTTGAGGTGAGGCTGTTGAGAATAATAGTACAAATAACAAAAGTTAGACGTTACAACAACGCCATGCATTTTGTTGAGTTCAAACGTGATATGATTGAGTAACAAGCCTAACAAGTGATTTGAACTTCGTCAAAGAATTATAACTTTTTCAAAAATCCAATGAGATGAAAAATAAACCATTAGAAACATAAGTACCTACCTAATGATGACCTTGGTACTAAAACTAAGATTTTATCAGATATGCATAAAGTTAATAACAATGATTACATATGTCTACCGTCTTTCCTGATCAAGGCAGATGTAACGCTGTCCGAAACGTTGGCTAAAGACGGAGGAAGCGCGGCAAGAACACGGGTAATAACCTAAAAATTAACCATGATAAAATCTAACATAAATTCATCGGTAGTTATAAATTGTTTTTATTTTTACATTTCCACAAAAATGACCCCTAATAAAAATATTTGAGTGTTTTTTACATGAAGTATCATTAATAATTTCAGGCGTTTCAAAACTATCAAAAAATTACAAGATTCCAATTACTTACAATTATGTATATGTAAATTAACATATTTCGTGACAAGGACATTATTTTACCATAAATCAATCGATACAATAAGTTCTAATCTACTTTATTTAGTTTCGTTGTGTTTCAATTATTCTTTGATCCTTAAAAAAAGAACATAAACAAAACTAATTGAAAACTTGTCACTCGGGCGAGATATAAAAATTACGAAAGGTGCTCGAATCCGACATTTTAATGTTTTTATTATTTTCATAGAATACGTCTGGGATTGACCAGCGAATTATTACTTTACGTCCGTATGAATATATTAATGTAATGGACTAATTCTTTAATAAATTACTCACACTTCCCAATTGTTAATCAGCCACAAATCCATTTAACTTACGTCATCCTCCATTTTAGATTTAACCTCTCGCGCTGGGTTGTGTTTGACCACACAGGTGGTTTGATATATTATTGGGCAGGTACCTGAATGATCGAATATCTGGTGGCTACTTTTATTTCATTTGTCAAAGATAGGTGCCTACCTACTTGCTTTTATTGAAATGCTTTTTTTTCTTTTGAATAAATTGGTGGGAAGGTACATCTTTCAAGTGTTCCTTCCACTGAACGTATTTTTTCTAATGGATGAAAAATACTTATCTTGTACGGCAGATTGATAGGTACTTACCAACAAATTTGTTTCAATTTAAAAAAAAAAGAGCTTACATGTATGTAGGTACCTACATATTATTGTTCGGTGGGTAAGTACCTACTTTCCTACGTATCTACCAGCTGTGGTTTGGTATTCTTGTTTAAAATATTGCTTATTTGGAATAATTTTTCCATTTGTCAATATTAAAACAGATTTAGGTTCCGAATTCATTCCTTAGCAGTTAGATAGGGACGTAGGTGGATACTTTTACAACAAAATCAAAAGTAAATTCAGTTTAAATTAAATTTATCTACTCAGGAAACGAATTTATCGAAAAGTTTCTATATAGATTGAAAAATATGTTTTGAAGTTTGGTTTAATGATCAACCCATGGTCAAGAAATCAAAACCAAAATTTAAATAGATAAAAGTATCTTCATGCAGATGAAATAAAAATTTCTACAGCAGAGTTGCCAATCATCAAAACATTTAAAAACCATGTAGATAAAAATGGTCACGTTTGCAGAGTTTTTGACACTTACTTAGGTCTAGAATAGAAATATGGACACTGACACAAGCAATAGAAAACAAAGTAGAAGTTTTGAAGTTTAAACTGATAAAATTCATGGACATTGGAAACTTTAATGAAAACAAAAAGTGTAAAATAATTCATCGTAAGCATAATACAGAGAAAGAAACGCGACCAATGAATTGTTGGAAGAAGGAATACCTGAGAAATTCTGAACATTGGTTTAACCGCAACACCTCTCTGTCAAGTACCTACATAATTCGATATCAATGATATTATGTAACCTTTGATTGGATCCGAACGAGATGAAGAAAACTAAATCACTGAAGAAGAAAAAAATACTAATAAATCTAAACGAAACGTGAAACAAAACAAGACGCAGAAAAATTAAAATCAAAAGATACCCGTAGGATCTGGAACTCGAACTCAGGATCTCTTATCTTACCAGGACACAGAGCCCTAATCCGTTCATTGGAACTTATATTTTTCCATCATTTTAGTTGATCTCATATCTAAAATTCCTCAACCAATTTTTCAATGGTTAAGGAGCTGGGTCCCGGTAAGACAAGACATCCTGGGCCCTAGTCCCGACTGTGACCGTTACTTTTTTTTCTGCGTCTTGATTCTGTGTCTTGTCTGTTTAGATTTATTAGTATTTTCTTCTTCTTCAATGGCATATTTCATTGATGTGTACATCCTTCAAAAGTTATTCCAATTAAAAAAGAGTAATTCAATAACTGGACTTGTCATTAGCTGTAACCATCGATAAATAATAACATAGATACAATAAATACTTACTCTTAACATTTTTTATAAATTCATAGATATCTTTTTTATGGTGACCGGCCAACTCAGAATGAAACCAACACAGAACCACATCAGAAAGTTCAATAAGAGTGATGATAAAAAATGGTTAAATAGGTTAGTGTTACCAAATATTTTTAAATTGTTTTTTTCTTAGCTTTTAATGACCTTTCTGAGGTGTTTCTGAGTTGGTTTCATTCTGAGTTGGCATGGAACCCTTTTTTATATAATACCACATAAGAATCCCAGCTGCTCCCGTCTGGAGCCAGTGAAACTATGGCAAATGTGAATTGGTTATGTTGTGAGGGAGAATAAGGAGATGTGTATGGGTATGAAATATGTGAATTGGGTATGTATGTACCTATGTGAGGGGAGGGGAAGGAGATGGGGAAGAGAAAGATGGGAAAGTACCTGGCTATTCAGATCTGGTAATACCTAATCTTTAAATTAATAGATACCTACATAAATCTAAATCAAGCTACTTTATCTATTATGTCTATTTAATAAATTTCAGTAGATCGCAGCCTCACGGTTAAGTCACCCAAAGCCGTACCATTTCATTGAGAAGAATTCGCGCGTGGGTGACAAGAGATGACATAACTTATTCAAATTATAGAGGCCCAATGTTAATGGCGGAGATTTATTGTAATTGTTACGTTTTATACGTTTAATTCGTGACGCCAAGTGTCATTAATAAACATGGCCGCGAGATTACGAGAATGACGGCCATTGGACTCGGGAATCATCGCGAGAAATGACACTATCTCGCTATTTATAAAATACGAAAGGTGAAAATGGTCATCATCACACTACTTGACTCGAGCAAATATACAGGTCGAAATATTATAGTTCTACCTCGTTAGAATTTCTAAATGGGGTAGGTAATATAAATATACCTATTAAAATGTTTGAAATAATTTCGCGAGGTTTTTTTACAGGTCGAAATATTATAGGTCTACCTTGTTAAAAATTTTAAATGGGGTAGGTAATATAAATATACCTGTTAAAATGTTTGAAATAATTTCGCGAGGTTATTTTACAGGTTGAAATATTACAGGTCTACCTTGTTAGAATATAAAAATTGAGTAAAATATGACCGTTTGTAACATATTGTTAGTTGTACCTCAGTTGGAAAAAGTTCCAAATGACATTTTTTCAAACATTACCTTTGAATACAAAAAAACATTTGATTTGCTCTTTTCTACAACCAAAATAATGTTGTATTTCCGATGATATACTTATATAACGAAGTTCTAATATCAAAGTTAAGTTATTAAAGCTTCCGTTTATTTACTAAGCTTCTAACATCACTTTGAACCTTTAGAAATCGCAATTATGTTTGTTTCTGACTGTCGATCGGTTTTACTAGGCGAAGTATATATAGATCGTCACTTCAGTTGGATAGGGTTGGTGGATCTGATTCTGATGTTCAATCTTGAGAAAAGTATTTTATTTTTATTTAAATGAAGACAATATTAGCGAAACTCAATCGAAAATCAGGAAACCGAAAAATCAGAAAAAGATATTTGCACCTCTGGGACTCAAACCTAGGACCCTTTGATTTCGAAAGCCAAAGCTGCATGTAAAGATATGCTGTGATTTTTTTCATACCTGTTACACGTTAAATAACAGAACAAAATGTGTTTTTAATAATTTTTGCAGCATCCTTCACGATTTTTTTCTACGGAGGGGAATTTCATATAATCACCTTTTAAACTCTACGAATATGTAGATATTATCTTAAATTATCTCGAATATGTAGGAACTTAAAGCAGTGTTCAAGTAAAATATATTATAAATCGGTGTAAATTTGAAGCAATATAAGTAACATCAATTCTGTTAGTAACCAAACAACAATAACAAAACACCCAAACTTTATATCAACCATTATAAATGAAAAAGTCCGGAATCATAAAATGTCTTAGTATTAATCGAACCCATTATAAACTTTGATTCTTATGCAGATGTTTTACAGTATTTTCAAACAGGTAGATAATTTCGCACATACTTATTATAAATAGTAGTAAAGTAGGTACATCATTTAAAAGCTTTCACAAATCAACATTACAGATTAACAAGGACTAGAAAATTAACTCAAAACAAAACATAAAATTTAATTTATACCCCAATAGTTCAATATTAACTGACCCATAAAATCCATAACAAAACACCAAGTCTGCAGATTGGCAGATAAATGCATTAAATTCGCAATTTATGCACTGGGGAATCTATTTTATTTAAGCAACAGTAATTCGATGGCGGGAATGCACTTAAACTAATCATTTATTTACGATAATTGACAAAATTAAAATAATCCCGTTCTATAAAATGGTTGAATGGCGAGAGAAGCAGATGTTCTTGTCGAGACTCGACTATTCCATACCTACGTTGTATAATTGATTATAATGTTCCTACCTTGGCGCTAGGTGGCGGAATTCTTGCGAATATTATTGTCTTTAGGGTTATTGCAGTCAGTTTAATTTTAGTCAAACTTTTGCATTTCTTTTTTTCTACTTGCATGAATGGAAAATGATTTTATAGGGAACGGTGAATGAAGTTTCATGTGGAATTCAAACTAGTTGATTAAAACACAGGTGTGTAAAGTACCTGCCTGTTTATCAATTATATTATTTTTAACTGGAGGCTGTTTACTGTGTTTACTAGCACACGTATCGGTGGCCTGCGGTGGCCTCGTTTTCTGATATTTCAGAGTAAATAGTTCGAGAATGGTATTTTACACATGGAATACTTTAATTTTGATTTTTCGCTACCTTCTGTGAAAATTGCAAAAATTATTTCTCATTACTGCTGGGTCGTGGAGTTTGTAGAGGCTGTAAAATTGTGCTTATCCCAAAATCACTTCCTCAAAGATTTTATTGATGTCCATTCAAATTTAAATGGAAACTTTGGAAATTTTTCGTAAAACAATTTTTGTAGATTTTAGTAAGAAGATGCACTTTATCGGAGTTGTTTGTATTATTGGTATTATAGGTATATTGTTGTGTGTTAAAGACTGTTTATAAAGCTAATAAATAAAAATAAGTTACAGAAAGAAAAAATCCCTTAATTAATTTGAACTCTCAGATAGAAGACTTATATCCAACTTGACTATTTTTTTTAAATTGTTGATGACATTATTGACAGCCCTGCTTTATTAAGCTTTATTATCTTCCATGTACCAATAAGAACTACTCGATATAAAATTATTTTTAATTGCAAAGACAATATCAGGACTGAGTCATTTAGATAATCGCTTGTACCTAGATTGCTTGCAGTTGGCAATAATTTCTCAGAAGTAGTAGAAGTGTTCAGCTTCAGGTGCATGGAATCTAGTTGCAAAGACGCTATAATAACATACCTTAATAAAAATAATAAATGTTAGCATAATACCTAATATTCTTCTGGATGGGTTCCATGTGATTTGATTAGTGTATTTTACTTCACGATTACCACAAAATTATCATGTACCTATATCACATAAAGTAAAGTTTTATGTGAATACATACCACACAAGTTTGGAGTCAGGGAGACTATGGCACCCCAAATTAGAGTACATAACTGAGTTTTAAGGCTTAAGGTAGGGTAGAGGGAAAGGAAATGGGAAAAAAGCAGGTGGCAAACTACTACTACTAGCTTATTTAGATCTTGTCACCAAACAAGACTGACCCCATTTAAAATAAAGTTTCAATTATGAATTCTTAGATATCTTATTTTCGTGAAACAACATAAATTAGTAGAACAAAATTTACTTGCGCTTGCTTGGATCTGAAACCGCGACCTCCGAATACGTAGTCAAAAGCCTTACTCTTCGACCACTAATACCGCACTCTTTACCTAAGGCATTTTTTTTTATTAATATGTAGGGGTTGGAATTATTTTTTGGGTCAATTATTTGTCGGTAGGTAGATACCTACTACTTAAACATAATTGTAAAGCTTTCGTGAGCTTAAAAACTGTATAAAGTAGGTAGCTAAATAGCAGTGGCGTACGTTGCTCATTTAACGTGAACTTAAAAAGCCCTTTCTGAGATGGTATTGAAGCCAAATCTTAGGTGAGATCAAATTACCTGGCGACTATCTTATATGACAAACTTCTGAAATATAATTTGTATACAAAGCGGTTCATAATCAACTATTTTAATTTTGTTTTTGTTTGATTAATGCAATTATAACGGTGTGATGGGACAAGGAATAGGTAAGATATGTCATTAATAAATTAGAGCAGGTTTTGACATTTATCACAAATCTTCCCCCTCGCCCCGCGGCTTATCAGGTCCATGTCTTCGGCCAAGGGTAGGTTGTGAGCTATTTTTCAAGTTCGGGTAAGAATTTATTTTGCTTTGAACTTTTTAAAATGGTTAGATATTATATTATCATCTTTCTCAGATTTGTATGGTCAACTGAATAAATAAGCATACACATTCCTCAGTGATTTGTATAATTACCTAAGTAGGATTTAATTACCTAATTACCCAAGGGAGACTGGATCTAGTGTGATCGTTGCCATACATGGGTGCATGAAGCTTGCACCAATAACCCGGACATTTGCGAATCATCTAAGCCTTAAAAGTGACCATATCTTCTTTGAAATAAATTGACATAACGTTCTAGGTACGATTTATGAACCGGTGGTACGATTTACCATACCGATTCGCTAAATCGTACCAAAAACCATTTTTTATAAAACGTTTAATTTGAAAACCTTCCAGATGCATATAAAATATGAATTAAATACACGTTGTTCCCAATAAAACAGGCATTTATTTGAACCTAACTCCACTTCTCTAATCCGTTTTCATTATGCTGTATTGAGAGTTAAGTGCAAAGTGGTACGATATACCATACTCTCCCCTATAATGTAAAAAAAATAACTAGGTACATGAAGTACCTATTTCCTTTTTACCGGTCGTTTTTCTTGGAATATCTACCTATACGCCACTTGTAATAAGATAGTTTACTTTTTCCCGTCATAAAATCACTAAATTCTCTGTGCAGTTCAAAAACCAATGTTCTTATCCAAAATTGTTTTGCAATCGTATCCCCAAATTCTACAATAGCGACACCCCCAACTTTTACATCTGCAACGGCACCTTCCCAAACGATTTTGAATAAAATAAGTTTGTTAGTTAAGCACTATCGATTTGAACGCAAGCTCCGAGGGAGAAGAGCGAAAGAACACCGAAATGAAGCTATTACCTAGCCCTAGCAACCTGTTCCCCAATCCAAAATACAAAAAAGCGCGTCCCCCGAATTAGCATAGGCAGCGCGGGCCCCGTGGTTCGCGGGCCGCGGTCCCGCTGGAGCCCGGCTTTTTAATGCACGGCCCGGGTTCGACTCCCGCCCGCGGCCTGCAATAAATATCCCGCCTTGTCAACGGCGATAAATCTCAAATCTGCGGCCTGTCTAGACTGGACTGTCTCAATATTTTAATTTCTAGCTATCGTGATTGAGTCGGGTAGGTATAGGTACACTACTCTGCTGCAGCGGTAGGTTGGGTTATTAATCTCGTCTGACAGTTGTCGTACACTAGCTGCCCTTTAATCACAAACATTAATTGATTACCTTATGTAATTATTGGTATTAAGTTAATACAAATCGGCTGAAATCATACATTCCTAAGTATACCTATATACATAACGAACCTGCTGTTTTCATACCAGTACCTACTTACTTAAGTGATTATTTTTAATGATCAATTTCATTTTGATTCGTTTTATATTTTTCAATGTTCGTGCTGAATTTTATTCACACCAACAACAATTATTGAACTCGTAAGTTTTTGGACAAAATTTTATCAAATTCGGTCCAAAAAGCTCGAGGGATCAAACCCACATAAATCTACATTGTTTTGTCCACAATGTTAAAGGGGTATCTTTTCCTCCTTTTGATGATTTTCATACTGAATGAATAATTCAGATTTTTAAAAGCTTTTATTTTAGTTCTTGTTGAATTTAACACTTTTTAAAAAAGCTGATCTGAGATGTAAAAAACCAGAACCTTCTTTGAAAAGTCATAAAAAATGATGAAAAAAAAGGTTAAACAGGTTACGTTTTACGTTAAGGTAGGGTTATAGGCTATTTTAAAATTATTTTTTTCATAGCTTTAAATGACTTTTCAAAGAGGTGTTGAGTTTACTTGATTCTGAGTTGGCATGGAACGAAAATACTCGCTGTGATGGTTTTCTACATTATGATCCTTATAGAAAATTATATTGAACAAACTAAATGGTTTTATGAAATTATCAAAAGAGAATCTGAATTAATTATAATTGGTAGGTAAATGAGATTTTTCCTTAATTAATTAGAAGATGGCTTAAGTATAAAACACATTTCCCAGTTATGATTTAAGGGATTATTTCGGGGGTTGTTGTGAGTTGTGACTGCGCTGTACAAAGAATGGAACCTGTTGGTTGTGATAGGATAGAATGATAGGATCGCTTTGTGACCATTTCTTGCGGGGATTCCTTCGGGCGCGAAGTTCGCAGTTCCAGATCGGACGCTACGAATTCGCAGCAAGAAACCCATCGCAGGCGAACTTGGAGCGAGTTATTCACCCGCGCTTTATTTTTTGAACTTAGAATCCCACCGGCCAGACGCTCTGCCGCCTCCGCCCCCCTGCACCCCTGCACCACCGCACCCCTCCTTCAGCCCGCTCATTACAATACGGAGCGACATTTCTACTCTCCTCTCCGCCCCCCGCCAACACCCGTCACCCGTCCATATTATTTATACAAAAGATGTATAAGATGATTTTTTTGTCTCACTCTCCCACTCCGAGGCTCGCATTAATAACTGCCGCCCCCTCCGCCGTGCCGAGACCGCGGCCTCACACATCCCAATCTAGCATCCCTCTCTGACTCTCTCTCCTCCGTATCTCTCCGTCTCTCTGTGTTATGGCTCCGCCTCGTTTCGGCAGTGGAGGGGCGTGCCCCCGACCCCCCGGGCCCCCCGCCCCGCACATTGATTGCCTCCGAGAGGGGAGCCAGTTTCAAGCCGATCACCGGCCAAACAACACCTCGTTGCGCGTAGATAAAAAGCGCTTACGCGACGTAACATCTTCGCACTGAAAAAAAACAGTTAAAATTTAATTAGTTTTAATTAATTATATCCGCCGATAATAATTTATTGATGTTTGTTAACTTGACTTTTGATTAATTCTGTGAAGTGTTTATCATTTGCTAGAAACTGAAGTGTTCCTTGTTGTAAACATACCCCCACTCTCGTCCTTCGTGTTGATTTTGAGAGGAGTGAACAATGTTTTTCTGGAGTGGTGTTTTATGTTACGATTGTTTATAATTACGCACTTGTAAAGTTGAGTGACGTTGTTCTGTTGTTGGAGCACTCGAGTTGTCGTTGTTGAGTGTTGATTGTGATATTTTGACTTCGCCGGCATTCGAGACAGGGACTCGTGCTATGCACACCGTCTGTCTCACACCGACTCTAATGGGCCAATGCTAACAGGTCAGCCTTATCCTTTTATCCTTTTTTACATCTAATTATATTAATTAAGTATTAATTAGGTACCTACCTGCATCGGTAATTAGGACCCGAGTCTGTGATTAATTCAAGCCACAACCGTTTAAACCTGAAAATAAACTGAAATTTTGTAAAATCATTGCAAAAGTTACAAAACATTGCCTAATTAGCGTTAAAACTCTAAACAAGGTTTTAATTGTTAATTAGAATTCTCGCCTACATTCCCAACTAGATTCGATAATATGACGAACAATTAGAAACTAGTAAAGAAAATCCAATTTTCACACTCAGCAAAATTTTCCACTTAGAAAAGCAAATCTAACTGGGAGTAACAACTGAAATTCAAAAGTCCATATAAAATGTCGTTTTTCACTAATTTCACTACAATCAGTTTGAGTCATGGATGTTCTCATTAATTAATTTTCGCTTTTTAAATGTCAATCATCAATTTATCAAACTTTTCAATTCTTGAATTTCGTCATAAATTAATAAATACAAGTTTTTATTACTTGATTTCGCACAAAACGAAAACGTTATCTGAAATTTGAAGACTTGCCGATTTGAAAATGCACTTTAAACATCACCTTGACATTAAATACATAGTTTTTTATGGCATTTTCAATACCACACACGAAGTATCTAAGTAAATAATAATGCAGATGGTAAAATGTATTTTCAAATACCAAAAAGTTATCATTCTTAGGTTTCCTTACACGAACCTATTACTAAATTATTGAGAAATAAAATATAGAAATTAGTTACCTATTGACACTGGTCTTTTATTTAAACATCGGTATTACTACCGATGAATTTTAGTTGAAGACTGCCGTCGGCGAAAACACTATTATTTCAGTGTTAAAACAAATTAAAAACCGTTTTGAATATCTCAGTAAACAAGTTTTAGTGCATTTTATAATCTGCTTCAGTCTTCGTGCATATATCTAATCATGGTCTGTCCGGGCAGGTGTAGGGTCTGCCCATGAAGGGCCTGTCTAGGTACTGACCTAACTAAACAATATCGGGTCTACAGGGCCTCTCTCGGACCTAGGGTCCATTCAAGCGGGCACCTTTGTAACATCTGCCGCCCGCCGAACAAATGAATTTTTGCACACCTTTTTAAAGGTAGATTGGAACCTTTAATTATTAGATTGAGCTTTTTCTATCCGGTTTTAATTTGAATGGAAGAATCTATTCAAATTTCGTTTGTAGGTTTTACCTAATCCTATTAAAAAAATATATATTTTTTGCAAATTTAATCAGTCAAAAAATGTTATATAAGAATTACCTATGGGTTGGTACTCAGGTACCTAAACCTAATTCGATATATCTTTATTATATTTTATTCCAAGATAAGGTTCCGTATATTATTTATTTTTTCTTTGCAATGACATTAAATTAAAAAAAAATAATAATACATGGTGATGCTAACACGAATTCTGAAGTGCTTGTCAATAATAAATAATAACTAATTTGACCTTTAATTAATTTCCCACATATCATACGATATCTACAGTTCCCACGGTATCGAAAGCATCTTGACTTAAGTGTAAATAATATACTTATCAAAATTTAACTATAATAAAACGAACACCGTATGTAATTAATCATTATCACAAGCAATAGATAAAATAACGTATTAAAACGTTATTTTATCAGACTCTATCTATTGATCTGCCCTTGAAAAGGTTTTTAGGTAAGTAGGTACGTGATTTTTTTTCCTTTCAAAACACACTTACATATCTACCAACAGTACCAACCTAAATGTTATAAAAAAATTCAAATAAATGTGACAACTTTAAATACACTCTGTGGCCTCATAATTGTTAAGTATTTTGTATGTAAACTCTTTTTACGTAATTAATTAGGTATTTAAATGCAGCTATGCTATTTAATTAAATAAACAAATAAATGCCTTTTACAAAGCGCAGATAACAATCAGTTATATTCTTTACTAGTTGGTATTACCTAGAGATCATAATCCGGAATTCTAAATTTTCTCGAGCTTTTATCAGTGTGAATATACCTCTAAAGTTCTGACTCAGTAAATTTATAGCGTATCGAGTGACTTTGGACGGACAGAACCAGTTCGTTCGTTCTGAAGCTATTTCCTATTATTTGTCTTGCATTTCAGTTCTAGAAATGAACTGAATTATTGTACAACACAAATATCACTTTGCTTTGAGTTAGGAACATTATAATATGATTCACAAATCAAAAAGTTCTACTACATAACTTCCGATCATTAAAAAAAATGTATGAAAAATCTTACTTTAATCAAATTACATTGCACTGGCCTTCGATTGTCCATTTTTATCACCTTTAAGTAGGTCGACATAGCCAAACAAATTGTTTGTTTATACTTAAGAGGACTCCTTACTCGTACCTAAGCTAGCTAAGTGACCTAACGAAGACATGAAGATGTACATGTTCTAAGCTCTAAGTGTCAAGTAAATATTTGCTCTATGAACCTTCGTTCGTAATACTCCTAATCATAACACGAACCAAACGAAACATTAGCGTCTTGTTACCAGTTACCTACTCGCCTTTACACGCAGTGTCAACATAGGAACATCCAGTTTGCGCTAAACCAGTATAAAGTAAGTTACCTGGGTACCTGAGTACCTACTTACTCGTTGCCATCCATCACGGGGCCTATCAAGCCTTACTGGAGGTCTGAGGACCCTCTCTACAGGGGTCCTGGGTGTTCAGAGGTCCAAGTATACCTCTGTACTATGATGCTTCTCGTCGAACTCTAGAATAAGAAACTTTTTTAACCTCTAGACTCAGCTTGGGGCGAAAACACATGTTTTGCAAGTCACAATTTGTGCTTACAAATGAAGTCTGTATTAGTTCATGTTCGAAAAAACCGGTAAGTTTGCCTTATTAAGTATAAATTGGAACAAATTCTTTGTTCAAAATCATAGAATAATATATTTTATTTTTACTACAGACCGGTTTCGGAAAAATATTTCCTTCTTAGGGAAAAAGTTATACCTGGCCTATACGGAATTTTTTTTTGTGATTTTGTTTGATGTTTTGGATGATTCCAATAAAAAAAAGTGAAATAAAATGGTTGCAGCTATTAGCTTATTAAATTATTCACGAGTACCTACTTACCACCTACTGATTTAGATAAACAATTTCTTCCTCAAAAACGTATCTTTTATTTACATTTTTTATCTTTAGTTATAAAATGCCACTAACGTCCATGATCCATATATGATAAAGTTGCTTAATTTTTCCTCTAAGTGGAGTTTATGTGAGGTATTTGTATGTAAAAAAAAATATTTTAGTTAAACACAAATAAATGCGAAGTAGACATTGTTAATTTGTTCCTTTACAAAGCATAGAAACAAAAAAGTGTCTTAAATTTTTTTTAATATAATATTATATGTATATTAACCGTATAAGATATATACCGTATAGGTATATATACATCGTATACGATGCACTATTTAGGAACCATATTTCTTGATCGTACGTTATTAATTAGTTCTTCAATGATGGTAGTAAAATCACTCTGTGGCATATTTTTTAATAAATATTAAAACCAAATAGGTATATTTTTTTCATACGCCGACCGGTTTCGTTACAACCGTTCCTTCCTGAAAAATATATACTAAGTTATCATTAAAAAAATTGGGTGAACAAAATACATTACAAGTGTTAAAGTGGAAGTGGAGGCGTGACTACGGATTAGTGAACAGCTGGGGAAGGAGATAGAACGGACGAATATTATGTGTAAAAATAAAATTATTTATGTAGTGGTTCGAACTAAGAAAATATTTTTATTTGTTAAAACCACTATATTAATAAAAAATATCTAGATGTCTCAGAAGGTACCTTCATAAGGATAGGTACATAAGTATTCACCAACCTTTGATTATGAAATTTATAGATACTATCTACCATCTACATGTTCCGTGCCCAAAGGTTGGTGATATCTAATTTTTTTTTTAATTAAATTTTATTATGTGGCTTAAACAAAGATAATTTTTTTTCCTTACATCGTGCAAACATCACAAAGATAAAATCAATTACAGGGTTGTCAACATCGGCACAATGATCGTGAGCCCATTTCTTACAATGATTACATCAAACTCACCTCGCTATTTTATTTACTTAGGTAATATGCAAACCAGACATCAGTTTCGATAGTCACCTGATACTGTGATTTAGGAATACATGAATGGCATTATTTGAGAACAATTGCAAATTATGCATGTCTTGCACACAATTCACATTTTGAACTGCCGAATATCGAATGATATGTCAAAATATCACCAAAGGATTATCTTTTTTATCAGAATCACTCAAAAATTTTGTAGTAAAAAATAAGATGCCGTCTTATGAATGCAACTCATAAATTAAAATAAACTTAACTTACTCTTAAAAAAAAATTTGAGTCAGTAATCGTAGAGATGTGTAGTTGAAGAGATAAACTATATAACTATATTAAGTATATAATTATTATATACTATAGTTACTGATATTATTATAACCGACTAGTAGTAGCCAGAATCACGAAATAACTGTACGGTACCCAACCACGATTTAGGCACAGGTACGAATTAAGCAAGTTTCCCTAGAATCTTAAGGGAGTTTTTTTAATCATTTAATTCTACAACACAATGTATTATGTATTTATGCTGAAATAAAATAACTATAGAAGATAAAATAATTAAGTACACCTGTTCTACCCACGCGTAGGAGTCCAACGTTTTCAAATAAATTTACTAAGGAAAATTTTCGTCCTTTACCTTTGCAAGGACCTTCAAGTTGAAGGCTTCTACACAGTGTTCTAATGTTCCTTACTACAGTGCATGCCTAACTATCTATTAGGTTGTATCATTTCATATCACAGCCTTACTTTGTATGCATTATTGGTTTAGACCAGTGTTTCACAAAGTGGGGCGCAATTTCATGGATGAAAGTCTTCGATGGGACTCCCATATAAATAGCATCACAAAGAAACTTACAAAGCTTGTATACTACTTTAGAAACATACGCAACATACTAAATAAAAATGATCTATATAAAGTATACTATGCTCTTTGCCAATCACGCATAGAATATGGAATTATAGGATGGGGAACTGCCTCAAACATTCACATGAAGCAGCTAGCTAAAACGCAAAAAGCAATAATAAAAACAATCATAAAAGTACCCATAAAAACTCCATCAAAAGAAATCTTTAAAAACTTTAATGTGTTCAGCATTATTAAATTATACTCAAAAAATGCACTACTCAAATTTAAAGAAAAATATGAATACCCTGTGGACCAACACACCTACACTACAAGGTCGAAATCCTCAAAACTACTTAACATCCCGCAATTAAATACATCTTTTGGCCAGAAAAACCATAATTTCCATGCGACAAAATTATATAATGCCCTTCCAATTGAAATTAAGAACACCATGGAGATACAAAAGTTTAAAAAAGATATCAAATTATGGTTAAGTAAACAGGACGATGAGGAAATCATTAAACTTATGAAGTAACCGCACTGCAACCTGCAGACAACAAACCGATACTTTTATTTTATTTATTTTTTATTTTGTTTATCTATAATCAAGAAACTAGAAGATGAGGAAATAAAGATCAGCACCCATTCAGCAACATACAGTCCGCCTCGGAACAGGAAAACCTAGTGAGGAGGACTGTAAACAAACCACATAACTTTGTATTTTTACTTATTGTGTAATTTTACTTTATCTTATATTGTCATTAAATATAAAAAAAAATTGTATTTGTTTGCAGGAAATGAGCAAATTATTAATATGTATTGCTTAAGCCTCGGCAACCCGAATTTCTACCGATTTCTTACATATCTCCCTTAAACATTTGAATTTTTTAAATTTTTAAAAAAATATATATGCTATTTTTGAAGATAATATCTAGATATTGCCCACGCCGAAACGCGAATTAGATAAAATTCCCTCGTTAGAAAAAAATCGCAAAGTATGCTCCAAAAATTATTAAAAACAAGTCTGTTTCTATTACCTATTTGTGAAAAAAATCACAATGTTTCTTTAAATGATACTTAAAATGCTCCCCACGAGAGTTTTGCTCTATTTTAAACGAGTCGTGTTTTATTAAACATTTTCGCAATTTTCGCCAAATGTTAACGCGCTCCTCTAACATTCGTAATTTCGTATCTCTCCATCTTCATCTTTTCGAGCCCGGTTGCGGAGCCTTAAATAATCGTATTTGTCGAAAACAATTGATACTGCAACCCCGACTTTCCGAGAAGACAAAGATTAAAAGACACTGGTACAAATATCAACATAAGCAAGATTACAGAAATCCATATGTTTGTGGGCTAGTTTTATTATTTATAATTCGTAATTGAAGAAACGCGTGCTGCGCTTCCCCTTGCAAATATTCATGTATTATTATACTCGATTTTTATTACTTTGCAAAATCAAAAATTGTTCTTAAATCTAGATAAAATAGTATTTCTAATGTGTATACTAGACATTAATAATTTTACTTCTACATATTTAAATTTTGATAATGAAAATGTAAATTGTGGCTACCGCGACTGAACCGGTATGGGTTTGGAAATAAGCAGAGGGGCATGGAATTTTTTATAGCGTTGAAATGGGGCACGACACAAATAAGGTTGAGAAACACTGATTTAGACACTTACTTGAAATTAATCCCATGTCGAATTTCGCATACTTTCCTGCTGTTATACCGGACTTGTGTCTGTGCATATTGGTGTTTCATGTTCGGCCCACACTAGATAATATATATTATGGTGGAGAAAAGGGTGGGCGAACGGGGAACCGAACTGAAAATGCTCTTACAAGCTTTCTGGCGCCTGTGATTCGAAATTTTTAGGATTTCAAACATGTAATAAATTTGATCAACATTTTTATCGAATTCCTTTCAAAACATTTTTTTTATTAATAATGTTTTTTCGGTTCCACTCCAACTCAGAATCAAATCAACGCAACACCTCTTTAAAAAGTCATTAAAGGTTATGAAAAAAATAATTGAAAAATAGCCCATAACCCAACAAAACCTTTTTTTTTCATCATTTAATGACTTTTCAAAGGAGGTGTTCAGTTGATTTCTTTCTGAATTATCCGGTCACCGCTTTTTCCACACATGGGTTATGAGCAAACATCTACTTTATTGCAATTCCGAAAAGACTAGGATACATAGATAAGAAAGTTTCATAAAAAATGCTATTTGCCTTTTTTGATTTCGTGCAAGTTTTAAATAATTAACCAAATATCAAGCCATTTTTTACAGGGATAGAAGATGGAAGCTCAAACTATTTTTGAAGTGAAAAATTCTTTAGCACCATGGTTTGAAACTCGATGAAACGAAAAATAGTGACACAAAAAAGAGACAACCAGGTACGTCTATAGGATTTAGCCTGCGAGAAAATAATGAGTATAATCGGTCTCCTCTTTGTGCGGTCCTTCGTAGCCAACCCACTCTTGTCTACTTAAGTTTTTGTAGGTTTAATTTCTACCGCGTGTGAATTGAACACTCCGATTTTTTTTTTCAGAATGATACTTTCATTGCATCTTGGATAATATTTAGTTATTCCGATTTTGAACCTTCCCCGACTAAAGAATTTCATCCATTTTTGAAGAAAAACAATCAAGTGAATCGTTAAAATTAATTTATTTTCGATAAAAATAAATCGATCTTTTATTTAAAATATCTTCACCTAATATTTCTGCAAAGTATCCGAGACGTCTATAGACGTCTATCATCCCTTATACGAGCACACGAGCCTTCCGACAATAACAAAACCAACAACTGACAAAATAAACTAGACGCAACTTTTACGACCTCTCAAACTTTGACCCCGGCTTTTTCTAGCCGCGCAGGCCAATGCCCAAACACTAAGTACCTATTGCCTTTTTGCGCCAAAGTTTTTTTTTCGCAAAGTGTGGCCGTTTTTTTGGCGCAAGTTTTTTCAACCACCTGTCTGTCGACCCAGCGATATCTTGGATTATCTTCTATCGAAAGCCTAACTGATGTGTAAGGTTCATTAATTGAGTTTAACTTAATATCTGAAAGGTGCTATTAACTTCTTTTAAAATCATGACAAACAACTTTTCGCGTGCGTAAAAAATAATGTTTCACAAAACTTTGCTAATTAAATGGTTGCTAAACCTACAATGGTTAATTTATTTTTTAATACTTCACATTGTTAGTGATCAGTTTGCCTACGAAGTGCCTAATAAGTTCATATTAGATACCTACCGATTAGTACCAATTATTTATGAAATAATGAGAGATATTATTTATTTTGTGTTTTATTTTCTTTATGACTAAAAATATTTGACAATGGTAGCAAAAATTGCATTTACGATAAGATTATCAAGTAAAATAAATTAGAAATACGTTTATTTTATAGTATTTCAAGAATAAAACTGATTGAAAAATCAGCTGTAACCAGAAGCGGCTCTAAGGGTCCCGAAGTTCATTTAAAAAAATAATATTATGATACAATAACAATATTTGTAGGTACCTCACGAGTTTTGAGAGTCAAATTCATTCACACATGTCAAATTACATTTAATATAGTAAATTATTTCATGCGACGAGCGTAAAATATGCAAAATCAACCAATGTTTATCAAACCATCTCTTTCAGACGCATAATATTCAGAACGCTCTCTCTTCCTCACGGCAATGACCCAAACTGTCTTCAGAATCCGAAAACTTTTTACTAAGCGACATAGTGCTGTCTCGTGTGGTGCGTAAAGAGACAGAAGATAATATGATATCGGGGCATTTCATAATTTGACCCAGCAAATCATAGTGTATTTAAAACATTAGGTATCACTGCTTGCCGCTGCCTGCTATCTCGCGGTGCGTTTCAAATACATTAGAATAATACCAGGTGTTTTGATTTGCTTAATATTTCATAATTATATTATGTTTTACTGTCATCTTATAATTTTGGGAGATTTTTGATCAATTGACCTGATGGAAGGACCGCCACTGGCTGTAACTATCATTTTATTGTGTTTGTAAGGGATTATTTTTCATTGTTACATAACCGAATGAAATATGCAGTAACTAGGAAAACCGTGAAGAAAACTCGGCTTCTGATTGTGGCAAAGAAAATCAAACAATAGACTTCATCATCAAAATTCATTAATTTTCTCATTATAATCGTAATTGAAAATCTTTCAATTGCATTTCAGAATTAATACTATGCGTAATTGTTTTTACCCGACATAATATGTTAAACTTATCAACACACAATAGGAGCATTTGCAATAAAAGTGTTTAATCTCAGGAGGGCAGTAAATAACCGTAAGCTATTTAATTAAAATCATTTATTATGGAGTATTTCCGTTTATTCAGATTATCAAACTCACTGTTACGTAACACTCGTGACAATTTTCCAATTAAAATAATCATATCGGCAAGATAACGCGAAAAGTAATTACTATTAGTCATAACTTTATCGACCTAAATTTGTATTTCTACCTTGGCACTTTGCATAGCTACTAACTTTTCTCAAAAGGATTATCAAACATGCAAGTGATAGTATATGCTGTTTTTGGTGCTCATTTTGAATATCTACTAATCCAAATGAGGCATCAGAATATAGCTACCTCCCTTGCATGGCATATAATTGCTTCCAACACATATCCTAGTGATATCATTTGCTGTTTTTCTGTTCATTTTGAAAACCTACATAGTGATCCTAATGGGTCATCAGAATGTAGCTTTTAGATTTATTGGGCATAACAAACATCACAGTGATATTATTTATTGTTTTTTCTACTCATTTTGAAAATCTTCATAGTTATCCAAATGGGTCATCAGAATGTAACTTTTATACTTATTGGGCATAACACACATCAAAGTGATATTATTTGCTGTTTTCTCTTCTCGTTTTGAATATCTACATAGTTATTCTAATAAGTCATCAGAATAGGTATAGGTACATAGTACTCCAAATGGGTTATCAGAATATAGTTTTATACTTACTGGGCATAATAAACATCAAACTGATATTATTTGTTGTTTTCTCTTCTCGTTTTGAATACCTACATAGTAAGTTAAGAAGTTAGAATATAGCTACTATCCTTGTAGGGCATAACAAATTATATTTTTACTGTTTTATCTGCTAATTTCGAATACCTACAAAGTAATCCGAATTAATTGTTAAAATATAGCCACAATCCTTACAAATTCTAGCGATATTTTATGCTGTTTTTTCTGCTCATTTTGAATACCTACATAATTATCCAAACTATTCATCAGAATATAGCTACTATCCTTACAGAACCTAACAAGTAATATAATTCGCTGTTTTCTCTGCTCTTACTGAATACTTACATAGTAATTCAAATGATTCATCAGAAAATAGCTACAATACTTACAGGGCATAACAAACATCTAAGTGATATTATTTGCTGTTTTCTCTGCTCATTTTGAACACACTGCAATCAAAATATAGACATTTAATCCTAAACCCTATAAACGTTGTTTATATTTCCAGCTTGTAAGTACAAGTATAATTTTCGTTTTATGATCGGGGCCCAGGTGTTCCTAACTCGGATTACTTGGGTGCAATTGTTCATCTGTTTCTCTCGGCAAGGGTTCCTCTCCCGCTAACTTCTTTGTCATTTGGTGTTGTATTTTATTATCACCTTTGGATAACAAACTGGATACCAGATCAATTTAAACAGTCTCATCTAGAAATATTCCTTGTAATCTAGTATCTAAGGTAATGTACACCCCACTCTCGTCTAAAATATTTAAATACTACTTCAATCATCAGTGTCATCATTTCATAGATTTTCTAAACTATTTTGAAAATTTATTTGATATCTGAAATTAATGTCAGTTGTAAGACAGTCGTCGTTGAAATAATAAAATTGTTTTTACTGTTTGAAAATCGCATACATAAACGATAAAGGTACCTACCCACGATAAAATAAAATACAGATTGAAAGAAAGACATACTTTTTTATAGTTTTTGCCAGTTTTTTATGCTTAATATAAAATTTAATGTTTTATTGAAATAGCAACAAAATTATTTTTTTCAAAAACAAAGTTTATGTAACAAGTTCTCACTAGAATCGTGTTTTTACTAAATTTGATTAGTAGGTAAAAAAAATATCTTTGCTCTATTTATTTTCTTTCTTTTATTAGTGTGACTCCCAGCCAATATTTCTTTATGTGCTGTTGATTTCAACTAATACAAAAATTCGTTAGAAAAATTAATTTAAATGCAAACACTTCAGCTGAAAAAAATCGAGGACAAATTTTCACGAAGATAAAGATCTAAATGATAAACCTTCCATAATATTATTTGCCTGTCATCTTCTTATCAAACCGTTAAAAATTCTCAATGTTTATTTGATTTCCCAACGGTTTTCTCAAATAATCAAATATTCCACCTTAAAAAATCTATTTTTAAATAGCAAAAATATTAATGTAACAATCACTATCTTTCATAGGAACCTACTTATCTGCCTGTCTACCTTAGCTCTCATAGAGGCGTCAAAACAAACTGTCGAAATCCGTTGAAATTTCGGGTACATTCAACGCTATCAATTTTTTTCAGACCCGTGCCATTGCTGATAATAGTTTATAATATTTAAATTACGAATGCTTAAAAACTGTCTTTATTATGTCTGAATACGTACACGGTCTATGAAAGCGAGACGAATAACTTATATTTTGTCTATTTAAGGACTTAAACAAATCTAAAAAAAATATGGTGGTTTGGTGTATTTTTATTATAAGCACATAAAAATAATGCAAAATTTTATTTAGGTAGACACTTACCTATAGGTTTCATTGTTCACTCGATATGCACAAAATATATTTGGTTGTTATTGATAAAAACACGATTTTTATTATAAGTTGAAACGCATTCTATTTCTATTGTACGTAGTCAGGTAGGTTGTATATCATAGTTTTGTTTCTACGAGTTTAATAGCTTTCTATGTATGTATTTAGTATGAATAAATCCTGGCATTCCTTTTCCGGATATATGGTTGATTCACAATTGCAATTGCGATTACGATCACTATTCAAACGTCAAATTAATAATTATTAAATTTAAATTTGAATATTCATCATCGGCGAGGCTTTGTGCATTATGTTTCGAGTGTTGCATTGTTATGAAAAGAGTTTTTAGCAAATATTGCAACCGCCAAAAATGGCAACACGAGTATATTTATATTAGAATATTTTGTTTAGATAGCACCTGCCTCTCAATTATCATGCCCATATACAAATTAATCCCTTTGTATTAAAAACTTTTAAGAGAAAAAATGAGTCACTCCATAAAGACAACTAAAATGCAATGCTTTTGCAAGTTACAATGTTTTATAAGATGATTGACATTTTCAAAACTGTCAGGTTAATTTAGTTCGCCATTATGCGTTACCCATGGATAATAATGAAATAGTTTCGGACACATTTTTATAAATAATTATTTTTGAACCAATGACAAGTAAAAACATGTAGTTTTTAAGTTTTCGCTGAAAAAATGTATTATAAAGAGTGTTAAGGAACGTACTTGACTTTCTTTAACAAGTGATTCCTGACGTTTTTTGGTGAAATATGCGTAATTAAAATTGAGTTGACATTTGATATTTTTGTGTTTTTTTTTTCAAATAAAACATGTAAAACCAGTAGACATTCAACAGTTGGGGTCGTGTTGAGCGATTACTTGGTTGAGTAACCAGTGACGATATGTAAAAGAAAAGAAAAAAGTTTTATTTTAAAGATAAAAAAAATAAAAATAAATACTTCAAAAAAGTCACCGGAGACCAAAATTTCATTTATATTTTTTACTCAAAAATAATGTCAGAAATCACCAAGTAAATCAAGTATCAAGTATCTTCGGTACTAAAACATCTTAAAAATGCAATGCGATCATTAGATAAGATAATAGGAAATAAATATTTATTTAGTTTTCTTAGCCATAAAAATTGTAAAAGTTTGGATAAACGAATTCGCTGACGATAGTTCCATGTTATTTTTATTCTTTATTTTAGGTATGTAATCTACTTGCAAATTTTCCATTAAAAGTGCCTAAATAGATAGGTGCGTATTTATGCTTAACGTTTAAAAAAATTATGTAAATAAATTCCTCACCTCACAGGTAGGTATTATTAAATTTTACGCAAATTAAAGTTTTTGTAATTATTATTTTAAACAGGATGCCGTCACTCCATAATCGAGCCTTGGTGTAATTATAATGCTATGACGATATTTAAATCTCGGACCGGACATCCAAATTATAAGGAGTTTTTCAATCCACCATTACATTTTATAATCATTAGATACTTACTGTAAGCCTAAGATGAAACCAAATACATTAAATTTAATCATGAAAAGTGTACAATTAATGCACAACAAATATTTAAAAAAAAGTAAATGGGAACTCGCTCACATAACGATATGATGTATAGAATGTTGTGAGGTAAAGTTAAAGGGAGTGAAATACTCTGAGAGGTGTATAATATGCATGCATAGGTATATAACCACTTTCATGTGTATGCATAGGTATATAACCACTTTCATGTTTTATGTGTTGACTGTAACTTTATGATTAAATAGATATCATGTTAATGCATTTAATTTGCAATTTACAGGATTTTCAACCCGCGACCTCGTGGTCACGAGTCAAGGCCATCATCATTCAGCCAAGTATCTTATCTCTTACGCATTTCCCACAGCTCTGCCCACGAGAACGAGGTGTTAAAAACAAATTATTTAGTTTGTTTTAATTGCTGGACCTTCACGAAGGCTGTAAAGTCGGACTGGACCCGCTTCACTTTTTACAAGGCTTGTTTAATCCCAAATTAATGTCCCACATTAGTAACCCAGCAAGAGAAATCTTCGTTCGGCTAATGACGCCCTCGCTATCGAAAAAATGTCCACATTAATTGCTTCTTATCAATATAACACGACCCTTTTCTTTCAGATCAAAAATACTTTATTTTATTTCAGTTTTATGTGTTTACAGGTTTAAAGCATTGGCCGTATTTTAAGGAGGGTTTGAATGAATTTCAGGTCGGTGAATATTTTATTAAGGTTATCCTTTTGTAAATTCGCCTAATTTTCAATTTGTAATCTAAACATCGAACCCATCAAGTATCGGTATGTTTGGAATATAAGATTAAATACGAAAGTGTACCTAATAGTCTTCCAATGGTCCCAATGTTATTTTTATTAAAGCGTTTGGAACTCTAAACAAATGCACTTCGTTGTGACGTTAAAAATAGAAAGTGCATGGTGATCAATAATTAGTATCAACTGTAAGTTTTTCCTCAATAGACTGAATACTGAATGTATTTGAAAGCTGTCTCTTGTTTTTTGTATTGCCAGCTATAATTTATTAATATTTATTCTTATGTAGACAACTTGTATTGCCAATATGGCTATGTTCACGCGAGAATTAGTTGATAGAGATTCAAAGCACGATATGACTTGCCATATTTTTTGCGTTATGCAATAATTCATTATCAACTGAAAGATTTGATGGGAGGCGGTTTTTATGGCTATTTCTGTATAAACATCAATTTCAACGGAGCAATTATTTTGAACAATCTGGATCGATTTTAGCAAAATAGTTAAGATTTTGATCACAGGTAAAATAACACAATTTATTACACGTTTAGTGTCAATCACAATCTTTGAAGTGTGTTTCGGATAAGTATTTGGATAAGTATTTTGGTAAGTACAATCTATTTGTTGATGTCACATTAAATCTGATTGAATATCATGAATTACTTGTATTAATTAAGTATAATAATTAAAAGATCTAAATATTTTATTTTTATTGAATTTCACTTACGAAAGTGCTTCAAGAATTTTGGTCGCGCTACGCCATGGCTTCTGGCGCGCCAGTACAACAACGAAATTTGCCTTATAACAAATTTTCAATTTAGGCACATTGCCTGCAATTTGTATGCATAGTTGGCGACAGGCGTGGAACACGAAACAGCGAATGTATTTAAATGACTTACTTATCACGTTACTACGGGTTAACAGCCTCTACCTGACAAAATTAATGAATTTAAATTTGAAGCAACTTGACGAATAAGCACATTATCCAAAATAAATGTCAAATGCTCGATAGAAAACATTGATAACCAATTATTTTCTTTCTTACCCAGTTGTTCCTTGTATTCAGATTCATTTATCGTCTAGTATGTACATTCTCATCTGCTTTTTTTTACTTTTTACATGATACTAATCAGGTAGGTATTTGATTCCCTTCATCTCCAAGTCTTCACATGATGTCCCTGACTTTTTCTTCCATACACTTGAGCTTCGTATGTATTTCTGACACTTATCTCTGTTCATGTGCTCTACATGTCCAAACTACCTGAGCTCCCTTTATAAATCTTATTCATTACATCTACATCGGCCTTGCATTCTTTTCGGATCTCCTCATTCGTAATACGGTCAAATATATGCTTACCTTAAAATCCACAGAAAATCTTTTATGCTACTGTGAAAACTTCTTTAGCATCTTTGTGATTTGAAACTCGATGAAACGAAAAATAGCGACACTAAAAAGAGAAAAACATATACATCTACAGGATTTAGCCTGCGAGAGAATGAGATAGTATAATCTGTCTATTCTTTGTGCGGTGCCTCGTAGCCTCCCCACTCTTGTCTAGTTTAGTTTTCTGAAGGTTTCACTTCTACCGAGTGTTAATTGCACACTCTGTTTTTGTGAACACTTTTTTAGCACCGTTGTGATTTGAAAATCGATGAAACGTAGAATAGCGACACTCAAAAAAGTGAGAGTAAGATTTAGCCAGCGAGAGAATGAGATAGTATAATAATTCTCCTATTTTATTATTATTATTTTATTACCAGGTTATTCCGAAACCGGTTGGCGTATAAAAAAATATATAGTTCAAACAAAGTAATATTGTTTTATTTAATATAAAACGTTTTAATGTCATTGCGGCAGAAGGATAAAATTAAATTGTTAAATGATCTTTTGGAAAGTTTTTATCCGGTTTTCAAAGATATTTATTGGATAAACATAATAATATTGATGTAATTTAGGCATTTATTACGTATAAGACTGAGCATTCTGAAGCTCCATAGAAAACTATAAACTGGGAATACATATAAAATAATACTTTGATAAGCGCTATCAATGCAAACCAGCCATCAATCAATCCTTCATCCGTAAAAGGTAGTTACAACCAATGAACCAATATAACGAATCAATTATCGGCACTCCAAAATAAAGTAGGTACTTAGAAGTTCCATGATTTTGTCATTAATAATATTCTATGTGGTGCGTCAAGTGTGGACAGTCACTGTTGACACTGGCAATTCACAGCCAAATAAGAATTACTACCGTAATGAAGTCCAGGCCAAGAACATTGCACGAGAAGTGTAATTTGTTGGTAGAAGCAATTAACGGTACGGTCATATTAATTGTTTGAACTGATGGAAAATTTCGTAGCGAGGCGAAACTAGGATTCAAGAGACGTATATCCTGTTTTTTATAATATTTAAACAGCGCCTAAAAAAATCTTTTAAATATTAAATTCAATTTAAAATCCATGTTGATAAATAAGAAATTGCAATAATTTAATTATTTTACCGTCTAACTTTAATGTCAGAGATGATACAATCTTTCTAAAAGCGCGTTTGAATAGTAGCTCCTTAAATTATTTAAAAAATATACTGACTTGTACAAACGGGTTCAACAAGGGATTTCGCATCAGATGATGTCACATTTTTGTCAATATCTCGCAAGGTATCGAAAGACGAATAACATAAGATAGTACCTACATCTTTTTTTATTCATTTTTCAAAATCGATTTCCCTCTCAGGCTAATTTGTTCGCTTTTGGGAACAGCTCATATAGGTCCCATTTAAAGCGCGATATCTCCCTTATTGTCGTGGTTAGAAATATGATCTAAACGGTGTTATAAAGAAAAAACAACACTCTTTATATTCAAATCTAAAAGTTGACCACAGAAAAATTAAAATGTATACCTCTACGAAACCAAAGTTTCCAAACGCAATTTTAAAAAAAATTGTGCAAAATGAGCCATTTTAAAAACTTTTTAAGTGTGCATTATTTTTTTTTTAATAATAAAATTTGAAACAATATTTTACCACCTTTCAAAAATGAATTTTAATTTTCGGAAACGTTAATTAATGTTAATTTTATTTGGATTTTATTGCAAAACTGAAATAATTTGACCATCTGACAAAATATGACGGAGGCTTGGGGTTAATAATTTATTATAAAATGAGCCGAATTAAATAAAATCCATTTATCCAGAAACGACGTTTATCGTTCTAAATTAATTTACCTATTTATTTTTCCCTGTAATTCCTTATCGTGCTAATATGATTCTTATTAAATATCGGGAGATAATGAAGATTGAGTCTCAAGTCTCAAGGTGAGATTCATTAACTATCTGCAACCGGAGCTTACTAAGTTTACATATAGCTATAGATATAGATATAGCTCCTGATGCGAAGTTCTGTATGTTTATCGAATTAATTATAATAACTTGCGACACGACCAACATGACATCTTTTGAGATATTTTTCGATTTATTCTCATTTATTGACGTAATGACATACCATTCTACATATTAAAATAATTAAATTTGATACAAGAAGGGTTAAAATGCCTTGTTTACAAGAACCAAGGTCTAAAAACTTTTTAACTAGCATTTATGAAACAAATTATGCCCATATGTAAACATAGTATATTTTATTTTATGTCGTAATACTTAGAAACTTTATTATTTTTGAAGGTGAGTTATAAACCTTTATGCAGAAGTTCTCTTGCAAAGAAAAAACTTGATTTTTTTTCTTTCAGTTGATAAATTGAATTACACTATGCAGACAAAAAGTTTTATTTGAAAAAATATTAAATTATTGTTACTGGAACTAAAAGTTTAGCACGCGCGAAAAAATAGGTTCTTAGGTATATTTTTACGATTCTTTCCGTTAATTTATGGGATTTATAATCAAATATGCTAATCACACCAGTTAATTCAAGACAACAATTTTAAAGTGCCTATTAAGATTAATTAATCTTAAATATTTGCTAATTAACGAAAATGTGTTTAACATTAGTAATCTTAATTACAGTTTAAATGTAAATCAGCTCTGATAAATAAAATATTATGGATTAGTTATTTTATTGTTTATCTAAAACCGACACGTTTCGTGGAATTGAGTAACTACATTGAAATTTTAATGGTTTTCATTTAGACAAATTGTGAATTTAAATATTATAAATAATCTAAAAATATTTTTTTATTTTCCATTATTATACTTGTTCCCTTTGTAAATTACGGCCTATTACTCTCCTTCCCACTCCCAACTTTCCATTGACACCTTTAAGTCTGTCTATTGTTGTAATTAGTTTTGTAAACCAACAGAAACATGTCGGTTTTTTATGAACAATAAACAAAGTTAAAACTAAGTAATCTATTAATTTTGATTTAAAATCTTGCCACAAAATAAGTTTGCAGTGTTTAAAGAAGGAAATGTACATGTACAATTAACAAGAAACATTAATTTCAAGATATTAGTCTTTTATTTTTAACTATCTACCTTAAATCTGGCTTTGAAATAAGAAGAATTTGAAATAATCTACATTTAATGTCATCGAACATTGTTTATGGTGTAAAAGACATGTTTTTTTTTTTGTTCCAAATTTAAATTTCACTGTCAGTGTATTCCAGTTTAAAATCCCAGGGGTGGCACTATTTTCTGTTTGATTGTTCTAAATTCGAATCTTTATCACCGTAGAAAATTAGTACAAAATGTGATAAAAAGAAGTATTGTATGAATCGAATCCGCCCGGACCCGTTTCGGTGATCATTATCGGTTCTGATCACCACTTTAAGTGCAAGTCCAGTTTTCTAACAAGGTGTTAGGGTCATTTGGTGGTATCTCCATTTTAAGGTCCGTGTCTTAATGTCCGCCTCACGCCCGGACAAATTATTTAATTTACGACCCATCTGCGAGGTGTCGTTCTCTCGGTTCGCTTCAGAATAAATCTTTTTCTTCTAATTTATTTTACTCCACGAGACTTTTACGATCATTAGGACGGAGAAAATAAATAAATTTGAATAAAATAAAGCGTGAAAAAAGTCAATGCATACTTTATTAATCCATTCAACAAGCTTAGAGGCATATTTTATTTACATAGTCCAGGCATTTTTTGTATATTCATTTAATTCGTCTAAGAAAGATTCATATAAATCGTAGCTTGAAAATAACTTTGCACGTTAAGTGATCTGGTATGAATGGCTTGATACTTGTGAACTTCATTCTTTCTCATCCCCATTCCCTCCCCCGCTTTCCAATAGACTCACAACATTCTTCAATGGAAATGTCATAATTCAACTGACACTGACCAGCTGTTGACGGCCTCCGTGGTCGAGGGGTAAGGCTCTATACGCGGAATCCGAAGACCACGGGATCGAATTTGTGTTATTTCGCAATTAATTAATTAAAAAAAAAAAATACTTAATATTTATCTTTCTCATCCATTTACGGCACGTTCCAGAGTGGAAGACACTCTCAGGATCGCATTGGTGTAAGAACACCTTTCAGAATTGAAACGTTGCCTAAAGTGGCTTTAGCCGTGTTTGGTGACCAGATCTGAATAGCTGGGCGTTTCCCATCTTCATATTCTCGATCTCCTTCCCCTCCCCACTACCTTCTGCCTCACAACACATCCCAATTGGGAATGCCATGGTTTCTCTGGCCCCAGACAGTATAGCAGCTGGAACTAAAAAAAATAATGATTCGTAGAGGGTACGAAAAGCCTATATTTCACAGGTACGAACAGCCAGATATTTTGACCCTCCCTCTTTCTCATCTCTATTTCCTCACAGCATTCTTCAAATTTTTACAAAAAAAAACAGTAGATGCAACATTTTTTGGCACAGAAAATGGAAAACGTGAGTTTTATGTAATAAATAGAACTATAGAACTCGTCCGAAAAAATTATATTATTTATTTAAACAAAAGTGTTTATTAAGTTTGCTTGCCTCGTTGTTCCTATGAGTCGGCGGTCTACAGCGCACCGCACACGACACGCAGCATCCCATCTCCAGAGTCGCAGAGTTCATCTCACAATGGTCGCCCGAGGCGTCCCGATGCTATCTTCGCTCGCCGCCACCATCTTTTGTTTGCGCGCGCATTTCAGATTTGAATTTCAAAAATAGAACCCGATTCCAATCTCAACAGATTTACGTCACACGATTTTAATAAAGCTTGACGTAAGTGATATTGATTCTGATATTGTAATCGCAGTTTTAAATTCTATGAGGATATAATTAACGTAAGTAGGATAGGTCACCTCCCCCCCCCCTTTTCCTTTTCCACGACTTCTTTAAGATACATCTTAGCGGAATAGATGTTCTAGCACAGCATAGCCAGACAAGAAGAATGATAATGCTGTTGAACGAAATTTCTAAAACAGCGTATGTATGTAATAATAGTAAAAACATTTATGCATCAACAATTTTTTACAGTTTTATACATTTTGCTTGGATATAATTGATTCTTTTCCCCGTTCCCTTCAACCTTCCCCGCCTCCCCCTCCCTCATCTCTTACCATTACCATTATATAAAGCCAATGTTACTCGCTGATAATGTAGCTTTATATCGGTGAAAGAATTTTTAAAATCGGTTTAGTGGTTTAGGCGTGAAAACGTAACAAACAAGCACACGAACTTTCCGTTTATAATATTAGTATAGTTTTAATTACTCCTCAAATAACCTTAACTCTTTTGTATAAGTACCTACATATCTTCCAAAAAATTTTAGATAAGCTATCTGTCATACAATATTAAAAAAATATATATCGTGCATTTTAAATATATTGACTTGATTTGGGTGCAATGGTTTTGCATTGCAGATTAGGTAGTCTTATTTTTTTTAAATCATCTTGGCACACTTAGGGTCTAATGTTCATACTTGCCTTTGGTGTAAGTATTTTCAATAAAAAATATATATTTAACTTTGCATAATGTGACCTCGTTCCAACACGCGACCAAACCTAAGAGTTATGCACGATTCAAAATTTGAATATGACCGATTTTTTCAACCAATATTGCTCAATCTTTGCATAATAATGAGAAGGAACCAAAATATTTACACAGAAGAATATGCATTGGTACCTTAATACTTTTATACCCTTGACGTTAATAATTTTAAGGGTTAAATCTAGCAAAAGGGTTGAAAATGGTGGAATATATATTACTGATTTCTATCAAGTGTGTCAAGTCATGTTTTATTGTTAAATGTTTATTTGATATAACTTAATATTTTTGTCCTGCAAGTAGTATTTAGTGTAGGTACGAGCTATATGCGACGCGATTGCATAATCCTGTTTTTCAGCTATTTTATTAGACATGAATGTCCTCTGAAATGCGATTCAAACTTGTGTTAAACGGGATATCCTAATATGTAAGAAGCTCATGTCAATTAACAAAACTGTTGATAAAGTGATTGCCCAATTAGTTTATTAATGCGGTAATTAGTGTAATTGGCGGTACACCTCTTTTAATACCGGAAGATACCATTAAAACATGCATTCCTGCACGTGGGGAATTTTTAGTTTAATATTAAAATATTCATGTTCATAGGGTGTAACGTCGTTGTTGTAAGCTTGTAAGTGATACATGAATTCAAGATGTAGGTATGCAGTAGAATTCGCTACTTAATTAATTATTGTAATTGATGTAAATAAACTCTTAACAATAATCTATCTTTTAAGCGTGCCGTTGAAGAGGGTTCTAGAATATTCATCTTTCTACGCTTGAACCCTTCTTTATCACTTCCTTCTTATGTAGATATTAACATACTCGGGATTATGTCATTTTATAAGGGTTCCAAATACACTATAATTTTAATAAGTCAACAATATAGTTACCCTCGTACGAGCATCTTGTGGAATTTACGTATGAATATGTCACGTGCGAGATGTAGAACAGCGTCTGCATATTGACAGAAGGGATATTACGTCATTACCTCCCTATTATATTGAGGTAAAATAACATGAGCGTATGAAATAATATAATGCGTGTCCATTCACAGTCCCACAATTTCTACAATATCATCTTACACCGAGGGACTTGTCCAATAAAGAATATTACGTATTATTTAGAGGCATTTTGGAGAGAAATAAGTGACATAAATGCAGTTCATATGCAAGTAACCTCCTGGTAGATAATTTCTGCAAGGATCGTGCTATGCAAAATAACATCGTTAACGATCGCAATATTTTAAATTGGAAATTGTTTATCTTTATACAATATCGAAAGACGATTAGTTTGTAGTGTTAATTTGACGTTTAAATTCAATTATTTTTGCACAATAATTTCCGAAGGAATCACCCTATTACCTCGAATTATTTAACTGCCTGCAAAACCTTCAATTATTGTTGATACATACTCATTATGATTATTATCTACAATTATTTATTTACACTATTCGCGGAATCCCAATTAATAATCGCCGAAGAGAGGATAAATCATTGATTTTATATTCTGCCTGTCGAAACGCAATAATAACAAATCCCATGATTTACAAATCTGAAGAAAAAAATCAAAATGATGTTCTTCTGCTGGTAAAAATGTTCAAGAAACGATTTAATCGAACCATGCTATAAATTTAATCGTTATCTAAGGTTGACAGTACCACCTACTCACAAATTTATAAGTCGTTTATATTTATTGACGAATTCGCTTTACGGTAATTCTGATTAACTCTCATTGCTGTTAAGATGCAAATACCTTTGCTATTCAGCATACCGACATCACGAGATTCCTGATGCTGCACACTCGAAGCCCCCGTCTCAATATGGACCAATCCTTTGACCGGGGAGAAGCCGACAGCTCAATAGTCCAAAAGCTCACGTTCCCAGCTCGTAATGCAATAACATAAAGTTGGGTAGGTACCTAATAACCGCATCCAAATTTTCCGTGTTAGATGTGAATAATTTAACATACATCTAGTATTGTTTATAAGGCACGCTGCTGCTTGTGAGGGATTTGCTCCAGACGGGAGATAAAGGAGTCGTGAGGCCTTTTGTTGCGCGGAACAAAAGTTCTAAGGACGTGCATTTCGGAGCTTTTTCAGGCGAAAGCGGGTAAGCCACAAGCCCTGCATTAAGTATGCAGAAGAAACCTTACACCTACGAATTATGATTCAAATTTAGTTACCCAGGTAAGTGAGGGTATCATAAAAGAATCATGAACATTTAGTAAAGGTCATAAAGCATGTTTATTCACTTTTCACTAATTTTTTCAACACTATTGTTACACAATAATCTTTTCTCATCAGGGATGAAGATAAAATGTTTCTAGCAATTCTGGCGGTAAAATGCTGTGCTATTTTCACAAAGCCTTTTCATCTGCTTTGTATTTAATAACAAAATCTGTCCCTCGGATAAGTGTTTCAGTTGCCAGTTGTATCGCCACAATATGACAATGCAAAGGATTCGGTATAATGTACCTTTACTCCGATTAAAATTCCATGGCACTGCCTTCCAAGTCACAAACATTGTAGCCCTAAATTAATCGCCTCAATATTTCACCCTCAATTTCCCATTCAGTCTTCGAGAGCAATCTCTCATTCGCAAAGAGAAGATATCCATCGGCCCCGGCCCACCCACGTATTACTCTTCCCGCTATCTGTTTTCCCGATACATTTCATATTTTTCAAACAGCTTTTTCGTACAAGAATTCAAAATTTATTTCTATTAAGCAAGCTTTAATAAAATAAAATAATTTTAAATTATTCGAGAAATAAAGAATCAAACAAATTACTCGACAAGCCCACACATCATTATTACAACCACTTCACACTTTTAGTTCATTGTTTGGGTCACGCTATTTAGCAAGACATTTGTCGCCTCACTGTCATGTAATATTACCCTAACCGCAGAGTAAAAATAACAATTCATTTACTTGACGCATTTTATAGGCGAGGCGTTTGAGACGTTCTCTTTTACGAGGCGCTGTCAAGGGAGGCGTTTGGTTTGTCAGTGTGAATTGTGACACAAAATGGACATGAACTCATTGTGAATTGTCAGTCATGGAGATTTGGAGTCAAGTGAGAAGATTCATGGGGCACACCGTGTGAACTGAGTCAACTGTCGCCATGAATGAGATGAACTGAAGAAACAACGAAACAGAATTCTTAACATTCCAATAAGAATGCGTTTGTTATCCTTGGATCTCAGGAAATTTGCTATGGTCTGTATGGTTTGTGTTAAACACTTACTATTTATCAAAGCATTTCTTGATACTACAACGAAGTAATATTATAAATGTTTGTATTTCCAAAATTTAACTAGATCAGATAATAAAGTGCCACTGAAAACTGCAAGTGAATTCCGTTGACTCAGCAATGCAAAACATTAATATTGCCCAAAAAGCCCCCTTGCAAAACTCACCATGAATGAAAAACCTAAGAATTTAAAGAACAGATTGCAAATTTCAGTTTACGTTAAAAATAATATGAAGGCATAAAATTATATAACAAAATACTTTTATGATGCGTATTTTTTTATTATGTCTTCCTGGAATTTTAAGCTTAAAGAACGAAAAGAATGTGTTTTTAAAAATGTTATTTGTACCTTTACTGAAAAATATACCATGCTTGCGTTCGCGTGCTAATCGTATGAAAATATTGCGATACCAATCTGAAATTCACTTGGTATTACAGTTCCGTTTTGTTTATCAAGCCCCCTTAAAATCTCCAACCGCTTTATTAAGTGTTGGAATCTGTTAGCACCACCGATAAATACGTCAAGATTAGCTCCCTGGAATTTAAAGCAAATTTTCCAAGTAAAGTCTGTTAATTGAGTAGGAAAACAACCCCCTGCTTAGAAATTTATACACAGCTCAAACGGAATAGAGCTTTGATATTATAAGCTCGGATTAATTCTTAAATAAATACTTCCGAGTATTATAAAAACTGTTGACTTTTAAGGCTTGATTAGTGTTAAGATTTTTTTATGGATATCTCATCCAAAAGCTTTCAATGCACGACTTATTTAGTAACTAAGATGTCAAAAACTAGGTACTAATGTACAAAACGTACCATCATCATCGCCTGCGTACCCACAACTCGATAAGAGCCTAACCAAGCATATATTTTACTTCAATTGTCTGCTACTTCTTCATGGTTCCATCGAACATGTGCAATGATCGTGCTCATATTATATTTGATTCTGGAGCTTTTCGATTAATATTAAGCCATTTTTCGTCTTATTTTGTGTAACGAATAAAAATTATCCATTCACTATCACTAGTTTTTTGGCTTATTCAATTATGCACCTACCTACTTACTTTTATTTTAGTCCTCCATTTAAATATTATTTCGGGGGGGGGGGGAATACCTAGCATACATTCTTCCACACTACGGATTATAATCAAACCTCTTACATTATAATGTATTATATTAGATCCCCTAACTAAATCACTTTAACTGAATCATGCTAATTGATAATTAAATAATAACTACATCATACAAATAAATAAATTCAACTCTCGACTGTTTTTGCTCAACGGTTTGGCATTTTTTCTATCTGTTATATGTGTGTTTCCGTTCAAGATGGTGGCCGAGTTTGATACTGCCGTTTTATCTCACCAGAGTTTGCACGAGCGTGTATCCTTCTACGAGCTGTCAAATCGGAATTATCAATATTATGATACCTTCCTACAACATGCCTGCCTCAACTAAAGTTTGAGATAGTGACGTTTCCTTGTACAAATTAAACATTAAACAATTCCTTAGTTGGAGTTAAAAATAATATCATGTTACTTTTAATTAAGTGGCTGGGTATTTAAGTACCTACTTACAAACCTCTTAATTTCAGATGAAATTTTGGTTTTTATTTATTAAATAAGATAAAATTATAAACTTATTTTTTGGACGCCATGTCTACAGTCCACAGAATTACTTGGTATTTTTATTTATATTTTCATTTTAACTCCATCCGATAATGACGTTCCGCGATCATTTTTCAATCAACGCTGCCAGAGAGACCAAGGCCAGATGAAATTGTTGATTAATGATTTTATATATTAGTGTGGTTATAGTAGTATAGTCGGTAGGACGGTGGCGGTGGTAGGAGGAAGTTGACGATTGGGCCAACACCGCCACGACGGGATCATCGACATCTCTCGAACCCCACCAATTAGTACATCGAGACCGCGGAGGGAAAAAAGATCAGACAGCGTAATTATTTTAGTCATGATTACTTTACAATATAATTCGACATATTACATAATTACGGTAGCCGACAGCTCCGGTTGGGGTATATTGCGAAGCGCCCGTGGCGATCAGAAACGTTGACTAAATCTAATAAATCGTTGACTAAATCTAATAAAACGTTGACTGAATCTAATAAATCTTTGAATAAAAGAAATTCACTATCTGGCGTCATTTTATTTAAATCAAAACAAATCACTTTGTATACGCCACCTACTTAAATAATTGTAAATAAATATTTAATAATCACAATTATCAACATATTATTTCGAAGTCAAAGTTTTTATCGTCAGGATAAAATGATAATAATAATTTAATAACAACATAATGATAATAGTAATTTAATTATAATTTTCATTTTATCCTGACTATCAAACTATTGGTTTGGAAACAAGTTGATAATTTTGATTAAATAAGTGATGTGTACAAAGTGATTTAATTCCATTTAATTGACAATTATTAGTCTAATAACTGGAAATGGACTTTTTAAATGTTCAAAGTTATCATATCATTCACCATCATTATAACATTAAAATTGGACTGGACTGCGGCAATTATGATGTTTATTTATTTATTTATTTTTGGACAATCAACATATTTCTTTACACCTTTATATGCATATAATAAACTCGTAAAAAATAATACATGTAATCTATTAACAGATTTTCACATTAACATAAAATTAGAACAAAAAAATAAGGGTTAAGAACCTGTGGGCGAAAATACTATTATTAGATGCAAGAAATACAAAAATTGTAAATGTGGAATAAGAAATAAAATAAAACGTAAGAATACAAATAAATGATAATACTAAATGTAACTAATAAACTACATAACGAATGTCAAAACATGTTTTACATAGTTAAAAAATTATCGTCACTACACTCAAAACTGCAATATTGCCATATTTACCTAAAACTAAACCGAACACGTGCTTATAAAATGAATGGCATGCAACTGGACAGGAAGACATGTCAGACAAGTATAGGGGAGAGAGAGCGCGTGATATGTATTTCCATTCAAATACATATGGAAGGCATTTTTAAGTGTCCATTTTGGGTACATATCCGTGGTGACAAAATTTGAAACAAAATTTCAATATGTCACAATTATATTTCTCAGCTTGTTACTGCAATCAGGCATCACAATTAGCTTGACAATTGCTTAGAAACACCTTGAAATGAATCCGACCCTGTGTCGGCAATAATCTGTTCTCCAGTACGATCCGCAGTAATGATGAACACTGCGGTCCAGTCCCCCGTCCCGTCCGCCGCGAGAATTAAGATGAAGGATGCTGGGCGATGTGATTTCAACAGGAGCGCTCATCTCGGAATAGTGCGTCATCTCGAATTAAAAATAATTGGATCGATTGCAGGAACTCGGGAATTAGTGGTGATATTTTAATTGAAGATGAAAACAGCAGAGCTCCTCATTTCCCTAGATTAATGTTTTACAGCTTTACTAAAAAACCTAGGAAAATTTTATTCAATTGATAGACGACCGTGGATGTGAAAACATTACTAATTAAAAAAAATATGACTACAAAATTGTTTGTGAAAAGATAAGAGTAAATACATTGTTTACACAACCAGAGGGGATTGTTTATCTATTGTATACGATTGTTTTATTAATAATTTCTGAACGAATTTTGGAAATTTTCCACCTTATGTCTATTTATATATATGGCTTTTGTGTATTATGGGGTTAAATCAATTTGGAGAAAAACGATAGATTATTTTATTTTGATTTTAACTTAATGAGTAAAACCTCAAATTGTAGTATTTAATTAATAAAAACAACTGTATTGATTCTCAATCGAACATTTGAAATAGAAATATCAGAAAAAGATACGGTCACATCTAGGAATCAAACCCAGGACCTTAGCCATGCCGGGGCGACGTTCATCAATTAAATATTACCGAAGGGGGTAGGTTCTCATTAGCTTAGTGGTAGAGCTTAGTGGTAGCTTAGTGGTATTCTCTGTATCGCCCTGGTGTAAGACCACCATTCAGAATTGAAACGTTGCTTGAAACGGCATTAGCCGTGTTTGGTGACCAGATCTGAATAGCCAGGTACTTCCCCTCCTTCCTCTTCCCTATCTCCTTCCCCTCCCCACTACCCTCAGCCTCACAACATACCTCAATTGGGGATGCCATAGTCTCACTGGCTTCAGACGGGAGCAGTTTTGTGAGGTATTCATGTAAAAAAAAAAAAAAAGAGCACTGTCCCGGTAAGACTAAGGTTCTGGGTTCGGTTTTTTTTTCGGTTCGGTTCGGTTCTTATCTTTGCATGATTTTTCTGTTCCAAATTTTCAATAGAGAGTCGGTAATATTGTCTTAATTAATCAAATATTACGAAAATGTATTCTTCTTCATAAACCTTTTGGAGACCTGCTTTGGACATAGGCCTCGATAGATGTGATAATATTCGTGATAACCATGGAGGAAGGAATTCTATTCATTCCTCCGTGGTGGTAACAGTTACTGATTGTTCAGTAATGCCATTTTTTTTAAATATTATCACTCTAGCACACCCAAAAGTTGCGTGCCGCTACTAAGTATCAATTTTTAAGCTCTTAGAATGAATGTTCGTAGAATAATTAAAACCCGTACTTATAGATGTCTAAACATATATTATGTAAATGTAGATACATGAAAGTTCATACATATCTTGAGTCCTAAATCCATAAGTTTTTATGGTACCTTAACTAAGGTTTTTTCAATGGACGTGAGTTCGAAATTGCTTCGTGGCACTACCCACACGAAATATTATTTGTAATGACGTGTTATTGTAATCTCAGCATGTTCACACTAGATATCAGTCATTAATCACAAGCCTCTCAGATTTTTATAACAATGCTTGTTTTATTATCCGTAAAATTGTTTCTCTCAGGACCTAACAATTTAACGTGTACCAAACTAACGCAACGTTCACGTGCGACAATACAAATTCATGCGATTTGTTAAAACTTCGCTTAGACAACTAAATGACAATTACAAGCACTTAATCGGTCTAATGTGGACGTACGTGGTACAAGCATTAGACCGCTAAACGTGATTCGAGTAATGACAAAACTAACAACCAAAAAATCTCGAATTGACAAAACAATGTAAATTTGCTTTGGTGACATATTCGAAGTGTCGCTTTGAACAACACAACAGAATAACACAACAATGGTGACCTTTCATTACAAAGTCATTAGGAACATCTAGTTAGCTATAAAATAAATATTTGAACAATTATAATCGTAGCCAACACCGCTCAACATTAGTGTTGAAGTCTTTTGTTTGACGGAGTTCTCGGGACATAAATCATTCCGTGTTTATTTGCCTTACCGAGTAATTAATGGCCCTAATAATAGCAGACAAAATAATGACATCGATTAAAAGCAAACAATGGTTCTAGCTCTTCCGGGTGGAGTACCTAAATTATAGTCTACAGATTGTTATTATTTAAAGCTAAGAGAATTGTCTTCGACCGTTAATAGTAATCAAAAGCTAGGCTTGAGTTCTAATAAAACGACGGAATATTTGGCTTTATTACAATATCTGTCACGTAAAAGCAATTCGTTAACAAATGTTGGAATTAGACTGTAGGATCTACTTATTACACAATTTTGAATTTTAGGTGTCGGTAACTATGCACAGTACTATTAGTATTTAGGTATTATTCATTGGTTTTTTCAAATTTCATATGAAGTACCTACAGGAGTCTAAAAAGAGATTAGTATCTACCTACAGGTATGTTAGTTTTTTTATTGCAGTTTCCTAACATTGATTAAACACTTGTCTAATATGTTAAACAATGTATTTTCTATTTCTTAAAGAGATCGTCTAAGAAATGATACAACATTTGCTAGATAATGTGCAAATTGCTTCACGTGCCAAATATCCAAACGTCCATGTCCTGGATTTGATTTAACGATCGTATTCTATCATTCAACTGCCACTAGAATGGTCATTGCCATCTTGTGATTGGTTGGAACTCTGGCCTCAGACGTGAGGCGGATGTGTTTAATAACTTCTCCTGTATTTCAGCCTCCATGACTCAGTTGCTCCGCAGCATTCATTGATCCATTCATAACTTGGAAATCATCTCCGATACATTAACACCGCCGACATTCCACGCATTTGACGAGACCAATAGTCACTTACCTTGCGACGAAAATGAACTGACAGGTGCCTAGTAAACAGGCATAAAATAAATCTCAGAAGTTCAAATCGTTATCCATTACTTATTCACGCAGATAAAAAATATCAAGTTATCTAAAATATGTAATGTGATTGGTAATCTTGGTAATGCACGTGCAAGGCGATACAACTTTCACCAATCTAAAATAGCCTTTTGTTTAAATCCCCCTTCTACTTCTCCTCGCCTTTTCCTTTAACCTCACAACTTACCCCAATTGGAGATTCCATGTTCCACTGGCTCCAAGAATTTGAGACTCCTTTGAGTTCCTTCCGGGCCTGCCATCTGCAATATAAAGATAATCTCAGTAAGAAAAGACAGCAGATGTAGAAGAAGGAAACGCATACATGTTATTGATAGATAGTAATACAAATACTAGCAGTTAAAAACTGATCCAGTGACAGCTAGTCACCGGTACAAAGAAACTGCGACAGGCCTGACGTTATATATAATATAAAGAAGCGTGGTATTATTATTCACAACTGCCAGTTACAATGGTATTATCGTCAATCTCTCCATATCCGAAGAGATTCACGAATTTACAAATCAAATAGTACTTATGCCTGCCAGGCGATGCTCCTCACGCTAGCTGTTAATGTAAGTGGCGCAATCTTTTGGCATCGCTTTGATTTCTTCTATTTCAAAAGTAGATTTGCATACAAATTCCACGTACGAAAACGGTTTAGCGTAAGGCGTGGCGTTAGAGTTGTATTATTTGTCGGATTCTTAAATTTCAACCGTACAGTCACTAAGCTGTTAATACTGTTTGATGATGATGAGATTTCCGTTGTAGTTTATCTGTGTTACTTTTCTGATTCAGTAATTATTATGTTAGATCTGAGAATGTGTGAACTGTGTAGACTTTTTAATAGTCCACAACACAGTTATTATAGCTTAATTTGAACAATATTCTTGTCACGGGTTTGCTAGAAATAAAATTCTTTGTGTGTCACTTAATTGTCCAACTGAAATATTATAATAATTTCCGTAGCCGGGTTTCGTAATTACCACGGGGTAATTATCATTTATGTTTGAAAAAGTAATTTATGAGTGCCCAGGATGTGACATAATCTGTTTGTGTAGTTTTTTTTCTAACTAAGTACATAATAATTCGGAACGATACTATTTATTCAAAACTTTTAAAAATATTAAATTTTATTGAAAATACTGGAATTTTATTTTTCAATTATGTTGGTTTAGTACACGATTTTTGTAATAAATCACATGTAACTACAAAAAATAGCACCTTGGCGTTTTTAAATCACCTTTTTATTTGAGCTTCTGAAAAGTTTTTTTTTTAATCTTAAATGGTGTCATACTGCAGTAATGATTTATTTTATGTTGATATTATTTATTAAATACATAGAAACAAATAGTACATTGGTTACAGTGAATGAGGATATTTACAGATACTAAGTAATATTTCATGGTGTGTACACATGACATGTTTCTTTGTGGTGTCTTATTTATGGCACGTGTATTACGAGGTGATGTGTGAAGGGATATGGATGCGGATTAAAAAGTTTATATTATTGATATGATGCTCTTTTTAAATTTGGGCAGTGAAGAGCATGGCTAAATTGGTAAATTAATTTCTGCATTTTTTGTAATTAAGCGTGTAGAATAGTTCTGTATGACGTCTTAAGGATATGTTAAAATTAATTATGGAAAGAAGTTCGGTACAGTCGATTTTATTATTTAAAATTTTGTGTATAAATATTAAATCAGCTTTGTTACAAAGTTTGAAATGTGCATTGAAAGTATTTGTTGACTTTGAAGATAAGAAATGTTTTACATTTGTTTTGAATATGTACTATGCTATCTGGGAATATTTTAATTGTTTTGTAATGTGGATATTTTTGGGCGCCTCTTTTGACTAGCTGTATATAGGAATAATCAATGAAAATGGGTCGGCCTTTTGATGATTGTATAGAAAATGACGTCAATCTGTGCTGCCAGATTACGCGCATAATTATCCTGAAAAAATAATTACCGATTCACTTTGAATGGTATGAAATTAACGTGTCCGCATTTTTGAACACGTCCGCGGATTCACCGTTTAAACGCCCGGCCGGAATTCGGTAGTCAAATGTAATTATAAAATGTTTAAGAGCCGACATTATTAATTTCGGATCTGGCAACTAACGACAGGGGCGGAGAGAGCTTTGCATACGGGAGTCGTAAACTGAAAATAATTAAAACACTAATTAATAACAAAAAAGATGAACGTTGATTTTAGATTGATTATTTGGATGCCAATTATCTCTGATGATTCGTGAATTTATTGAATAATTGAAGGGTCTAATGATAAAACACTGAACGTCACAATTTTTTTCCGATTATGATTGCGTTTAGGTACGATCACGATTTTTTCTATTTTTTTCCGTTATGATAGCCTAGTTATTCTAGCCATTTTCCATATTCCTAGCCATTCGATAGCTTAGTTTTATCCGATAGCTTGATTTGCATGGCTCTAATCTATTGAATATCGCTCAAAGTACAGAGAAAAATCTAAATGTCGTGAAGGTCGAGGAGTAAGGCTCTCGACTAGCGATCAGGAGGTCGCGAATTCAAATCCCGGCGTGCGTAAGTAATTTTTATGCAATTAATTTGTGTTTTTTTTAATTTTTTTATTATAATCTTTATTTATCAAGTTACATAGGTGATTGTGCTGTGCATGTCTCACTAGGAATTCCTGTGTTGAGAGCAGGCGCATTTTAACATAAGTAGTTTAATATAAAAAGAAGAATAAGGATAACAACAACAATGTTATATACATTTATAGGTACAAGGACAATCAGCATTGTACCAAAGGGAAAGCATGCACTAGGAGGTTATAAGAATATTGTTAATATATGATCTGTCTTTGCTAGTGATCCAAGACTTGGTATCTGATTTGTATTTTACATAATTAGTGTGCTGTCTAATGGTCAGTGGAAGTGTATTATAAATTTTAGTTGCAAAGTATCTGAAGTTTCTTTGACCAAACGTTGTTTTGGCGAAAGGGATAAGTAAGAGATTTTGTTATTTCACAATTTTCATTTAAAAATTATGTATGGGATATTTGCGGTACGTTCCAGAGTGGAAGATACTCTGAGAATCGCTCTGGTGTAAGACCACCTTCAGAATTGAAACGTTTGCTTGAAATGACTTTGGCTGTATTTGGCCAGCTGAATAGCCAGGTACTTCCCCACCTTCCTCATCTATCTCCTTCCCCTCCACTCTACCTTCAGCTTCACAACATACCCTAATTGGGGATGCCATAATCTCACTGACTGAAAAGTAAATTGTATAACCATCGTTCTTGAATGTGCGCCAATTTTAACAATGAGTCTTCTCAAATAGTAAAATGGACAATCATCATTTTGCAATGGAAACTTTGGAGTTTTTGGGTATCTCATAATGTCCCATTTTATATAAAAAAAATATTGATAACAGAACTAAAATATGTATAGGTACATTATTTTTTAAATATGCTCCATTTATTTCAGTTCAACACTTTAAATCGTAGATATCTCAATTTCGCTTCCCATGAACGTTAAACGGTTTTGTACTGGAATCCTTCAATTATAAATCTAATCATTAATCTGGTCAATGCAATCAAAGTAACAGTAGATGGTAGTGGGTCAGGTTTTCGCTATGGATGTACATGGAGGCACATTTCAATCTGAAAATGGTCTTGTTTGGATCAGAGTGTGTTGCAGGGTAGCGGTTTAAATTCTCGCTTGGATTCATCTAATCTCCCATTTGAAGTCATCCCGCGTAGCCGCGCGTAATTTATAACTTCTGGTGGATGTCAATTGTCAACGTATAAGCTTCATCGGATGATGACAAGATTGCATTAAAGTGCATTCACCTCGAGGAGGTGATCCGCGACCGGTCAAACTGCAAATTATCATTAAACTAAAATTAAAACTTCATTAATACGGAGTGTGGACATTAATTCACTTTTGAACGTCATGTCGCCGATGAATAACACGTAACAAAATGGGTGTTGCCAGAAAAGGAATCGAAGAAATGGTACTTCCTTAAAAGGAAATCAAGACCATTAACCATAACGGATGAACGCGCCGAGATGATGGTATTTTTTAAGGCAAACGCTTTTTTATCCTAACTACCCAATTCCTCTAAAATAATTACAAAAATGTGTAAATCCAAACCGGAAAACACTTCAAAATTTAAAACGGTACTCTCTCTGCTTTTTAATTGAAGTAATGAGATGAAAACTTTGCTTCGCAAAATTATAATGTATCTTATATTTACGTTAAATGCGTTCACTTGCTGAATAAATCAAGAAAAAACTTGATAAATAGTAAACCAATTCGGTAGAAGGATATGGTTTTACCACCCCGGGAATCATTTATTGGATAACCAATACATGGTCTCACGTCTCACCCCAAGTGGTTCGCTATGTTTGGTGACTTAGTAGGGGTGCCCGGTTTAATGGGGTGAGGCTTATCTAGATACCTAGGTCTGGCGTTTGCCCACCTACTGTGTGGCGGGCCGGATTTGGAGAGGCTAGATGAGGGAGATCTTTTTACCTCTCCAGCAGGAATCTCTCGACCGCAGTGAGAGGGATGGATTCATACGTCTGTCACTCTTGGACCCACTGATCCCCAAATTCTTACCCACCCATCATACCTTTTTCCTACCCAGATCTTCCTCTCCTTCATTTCCTTTAAAAAAATCCTCCACACAGCATCCCTGAAAATGGGCCTCCTCTGTGGAGCCAATGTTTAAATTAAAAAAACAATTGTTAACATTCTATCAATATATAAACGTCATATCTCACGTATGTATACGTTATAAACACGTTAAATGTCAACTATCTCAGAAAACAAATAAATAAACATCTATTAAAATGTCTAAATCAATAACAACTAATAAAAAACGTGACACACCTTATCATATCATAACTTCTTCATACCATAATCCAATGAAACCTGTTTACTAACTACCCTGAAACAAACGTCTTTCTGCTTTGAGAGGATCATTCCCAGTTTGTGCAACTTGATCTGAGTTAAAACCAAATCGGTAGTCTCGATTGCTTACTGTTCAGGAGGTCTTTGTTTCGACCAGTTCCTTGGGATTTATGAAACGAGTCAATTTTCAAAACTTTTATCATCATTTTGACGTCCAAGACTGGTCAAACCACACAAACCTACTTCCGATAAAATATCTGTTATTATAATTCTAATTATAATTAATACGCAATAGTCTTGCTTTTCGTTTAGTGCAAATGGTGGTTTATCAGTTGAGTAAAATTTAGTAAGGCCTTTAATAATTAAATCCAATGATTAATGACGATGTTTTATAATGCGTACGTAAAAACATCGATTTCATTCTCAAGATGCAGTTAACGCCAGCGTTTAATTACCTACTTTATTCTAATGAATAGCCTGCCTTCCCATGTAGGCTTAATAGCAAAACCAAGCAGTACCAAGGTAGTTTATCTAATCATGAAATTGAAGGAACTTTAGATGCCATTTTACACACTAGTATACGTCTTTATTCTTTGTCACGTATTTCTGCTCTGTTCCTCGTCAAACTACTTATAACAGTAATTCAGAACGCAAGTATATCTCACATATATAACGACAAAAGTGTTCATAAAGGTGCTAACAATTTGGCGTTGATCGCTTTGGACACGAAAAAAACGGTTTGTCCGAAATAAATTGCCGGTCAGATTCAAAACATCTCTGTCATCTCATACACACAGCCGCTACCGTCTTACTCTTTGTGTTGCATCATCATCATTTTAGTTTGAGATAATTCTTGGACTATGCCACCTGCGGTGAGTAACCTGCTCTTCCCAACGCCAGCCGGCAGAATTGCTTCTAGTTTTAGTAGCGGCATACCACCACACGTATTCTGCTGCTCGTACATCAACTGACCACAATGCTAAATAAAATACCTCGTCGGGATAAAACCCACATTTTTATTTTTCTATTAATCAATTTTCGAAATTCCTCAAAAGTCATTTGTATGAGATTCATCAAACCGAATAATCAACGTCCTACCTTATTATCATTTTTACCTACTTATATTATAAAAAAACCCTGTCAAGATGTTTGCTTTACGGCGGGAAAAGAAAACCCAACCTCATTTTAAATGCTGAATATAATTTTTACAAAAAAAGAGAAATGTGGAGATTCGCAAAGAATGCAAAGCTGGTTTAAGGGTAATGAGTTAAAAGGGATCATTAGATGGTTTGGTCGTGTAGAGCAAATGATCTATGAAAGGAGTGTAAGAATAATATATGACGTGAATGTGAATGGTAAAAGAAGTCGGGGACGGCCGAGAAAAATATTGCTCGATCAAGAGAACCAAATGAGATGATGTACGAATGAGTGCGTGCGAAGACCGAGTTGCTTGGTGATTTATTCTCACTGCCTAACCTGCGGAGAAACGGCGTGATGGTTAAATAGTTAGTTGTATAAAATATGTTATGAGTAAAATATTCACCTAACGGATACTAATTATTTTCTACGCAATAAAAAAATTATCTTGAAATTAAATAAATGTACAAATAATTCAGAAGTGTTGGATTCAGTATATTAATGTTAATCAATTGCATATTGAAAAAAAAAACATTACCTAAAACATGTAGGCTTAAGTATTCAATTAAGTTCTTGGTAATAACTAGCATACCTAATGCGCAATTATTCCTAATTCACCTAATATAGAGATATTTAATAACCTAATAAGATCAAACTTATCTTGAAAACTACTAGAAACACTTGCAAGCATTCTAGTACATAATGTATAAATACTAAAATTGCAACAACTAAAGCTTCAGCATGACTATTTTAAAGTTCTCATACATTATGAACAGTATCTTTGATTGATTCAAACCACACCTTTTATTACTATGCCATAATATCCAGTAGTCACATTATCCTATTAATGTTGCCTCTTAAGAAAACGTATTTTACAATATTACTCGGTAGCCGTCAAGTAGCACAAAAGGCAATATCTATTAATAAATTACACAGCGATAGTGATTCAAATTGCGATTAATGAAGGGGTTTTTTCTATTTAGTTAAAGTCTCACAAAGCAATACCATATGTTGAGTTTCAGCAAACAAACGCGAAGTTTTTAATTGATCAAACTACAATACCAAGTATTTTTAATTACGCGAAAGTAAAAAACTTGTTCTCGTACAGACACTAAATATTTTATTCAGCTTTATATCCTAATGGCTTCGGATTCTGTGCCAAAATACAAAAATTATACATATAGGTACAGCAAAACACCATTTGCTCTCCAACAAATTATGTTTCTGAATTCAGATTAAGTTGTATACTTACCAACGATGTGATTAGATTTTTTTCTGCTTCATCAAAACCAAATCTCTTTGAATTCATTCATACAACGCAGGCCTGACGCATTTATCGAAATTGAATGTCTAATCAAACAAGTATCTCCTTTATAGGAATTTAAATCAATCCCACTATTAATATTTACTAGTTAAGTCCATGTCTAGTTGCAAGTGCAATAACTAATGAATGTTTTTTTCTCGTTGCAGGTAAGATGGCGCTAGAAAAATGCAGAGCATTAAGGAGTCAACTTGATGACGCGAAAACAGCCAGCAGCGAACGCTAAGCCTTTTAGCGTATGTCCATATATTTTTAAAACTTTAATACAATATTATTATATGATATCGTGAGCCATTAATTTTGCATCTAACTTTTGTTGAAACTCTAAGAAACACTTTTTATTAAGATTTATTTTGAATATTTAAATAAATGCAAGCCTCGCGTTTGGATCCCACCTAGGCGTTGCACATTGTATGAAAAGAAAAACAATAAAAGAAAATAACAGTTCAATAATTGTTTCAACCAATCTAATCTAATTGTACATCATCGGCTTTACTTCTGGTATTGTTATTTTCTAACTTGAGCATTCCAACTCGTGGTCAGTTATTTCTTTTTAACAATTTACCTTCACCTAGTTTTGAATTTCTTTCGCAAAAATTCCAGCCAAAGCCAGAAAAAGTTCAAGGGCGGGAATTTTTACCTAAAATGTGAATAATTCGCCTAGATACATACAAATAATATATTAGCATTTCATTTATAGTGTCGCCTGGTTAAATTGAAACGATCTTATTAACAATTTCCCAATTATCTTATTTACCTTGTAAATAAGACGAATATAAGAAAATTAACGAAGTATTTTTTCATAAAACTGCTTAATAATGCAAACTTTCAGCTTTTAAAGCGGTGATAAAGAAGCACGTAGTTCATCTCACGTTTGTATTATTACAATGTTTTTTTTTTTTTTAATTCACCTCATTTGCTATGGCATTTCACACGTCGCGTCGTGGACTTGTGAAATTTCGAAACGGAAAATAAATTATGTTCCACAATTATTATTATTAGGTTCCTACCAACCACTGTGGGTTCGTTCACTCTGCAAATTGTTATGAAAAAAACGTAGTCAATAAAAGATTAAAATAAGAAATCGTGTTCAGTGATATGGAACGTTCACTGAAGAGTGTAGCACGATTTTTATATGAGCATACAATATCCACTGTAGGCATTATTTAAAGGGTACAAAAAATCTTTTGTCATTAAAGTTGTTCAATTAACTTATTTTGAAATAAGTTTGTATCTCCTACGTACACAACATGATACATTTTCGATTGGTTTCACTCACATTTAAATGATTATTCTCATTATGCTTCGGTCAGTTTCTTAAAAGGAGTTTTTGCGACCACGCGCAAATTCATCTAATTTTGATTGTGTGTTCATGGCAGAGTATTAGATAACTTAAACATTATAATATTTTGTCTACTATCTCGTACAAGTAGATAGAAATATACTTCTTCATTACATTTCTTTTGGTGTTTTCATTTTCCTTGCCGGATGCAATGTTATTTAGCAAACACGTGTTGTTACTTAAGAAAATATTTGTGTATTGGAATCAAAAGCTCAAATATCTGTCTATTTCAAATTAAGGTTTAATTCTTCCTGCCAATATAATTGTTCATTTCAACCCATCATAATCGTTTTCAATCTTTTCTCCATCAATTCCGAACATTTAATTTCTCAAGAATTTTTTATTCTATTTTTTTTAACAGAAAGAAAAACATTCCCGGTATACGAATAACCTGACAATATTTGAAAACCTCCTACTAGCACCACAGTAAACAGAAAATGTTGCTTGTGTCGTAATGGAGGACTTAGCTAGCCGAGGAATTTAACACATGACGCCTGAATGGGATCCGAACGTGATGCCAATTCAGCCACTGACCGGTATATTGTTCTAATTTGGTTAAAGTTTTTAAGTTTTTATTAACCAAACATTTTTTAAAATCATTTTCATTTAACCGGTTCAGTGCCAATCACTCCGATGGGCGGATCAATAATATGTACCTAATTGTAATGGTAACGAATGGGTTAAAATTGGTGTCGGTTGGTAAAAAGCTTAATACTGAAAATGTACCTACAGTTTTGATAAAACATTCAAAAATTCACGATCTCACATCAATTTGTGCATTTTCGTGTCAACCTGTACCACGCATTTCTGTTTCTCTTTGTAATAATTACATCTGCTCTTATTACCGTGGAATATGTCACATTTACAGAGCGCGATTAAAAAGCCATCATCCGGGCGCTTTGGGCCCGCCGAAGTGCGCGCCCGAGCGTGCTGTTTACCCGTTTAATTACCCCCGCTTTAGTAATTAGTCCGGGCCATTCGGTATTCATGAATACCGGGCAGCAAGAACAAACATTGGGGAAACGTGACGGGGTTTCTTCCGTGTTAATTCCTAAGTAAATAGAGGATTCGAATCGCTTATTAAGGCTGCCCCATCGATGGCTTTTTATCTTTCACTTTGCGGCTGGAATTAGATTTTACTAAAACAAAATGTTAATTTGAAAAATTCTTTGCTAGTTCTATGTGCCGAGAACGTAGTACATACATATTTATTAAAGGACTAAAACAAAAAATTAAAATCACTTATTAGTAATTAGAAAAATGCCTTATTATGCACTCAAATTAATGCAAGCAAATTGGTTTTATTGGAACATGCACCTTTTTAATAATTTACCAAAACAAATTGAAAGTTATTCTATTAAAAAAAGTTTAATTATTGCTGAATTACATGTTGAAACATAATTAATTACTGTTGTTATGTTGCTTTGTTTTTAACAAATATTTTAAACGCGAATCTAACAAAGCCAATTTATCATACGACCTATGTTGACATAATTTTTTTCGTTCAATGTTGTAAATTTATTGTTGTAATTTCTATAATTGCATTCGTAATTATTGGGACCGATGAAAAATTGTATCGCGATCCCTTTATTTAAACTATCATAAATATGTATGTAAAATATATTTGTATTATATCATGGACTTTAGGAAAATATAAAAAATACTTTTATAGAAAAGGTCAAATTATCTTTAAAAATCTATTAGTTTACTTAGGATAGAAAACATATTTTTATGGATAATTTTTAAAGAAATAGTCAAATTTCGTTCAGAAATTTTGATGTCTTGAAAAGGAGGAGAAACAGGAGAAAAAATAAAAAAAATAAACAAAATAAAACGCATTTTTAGATACTATTATTTATTGGGGTGTGCTTACTGGGTGGATTTGTTTAACCACTGTTTCTCAAAAAAAATATCTTCCTTATCCTTCTCTATATTTATTCATGACTATCTTTTTAGTATTTCATTTGGATTTAATTCACTACTTAAAATGGCTAAAGCTTCATTCTTATTTCAATAATTCCCTTTCCTCTCCCTCCCTCATTTTTTTACTTTGTCACATTTCTCTATACTACATGTGTCATAGTTCTCTTTCTTGATAAGGTAACAAATAAAATAATTAATTAATTATGTGCGTATAACATGCCCATTTCCAGAGGGCGCCATGTCTATGGATACAATAATAAACATGTCATTTGTAATTAATATAAATTAATAAATAATGCAATGTTGAGTTGACCTAACGTAAGACTGCCTTATAAGATACGCAATTTATAGGTCTTTTTAATGCGGACAAAATTAATAATATTGTAATATTAATATTTTTCATGCAACAGAATACCAGCTACATTGCTCCGGGCTGTTAGAAATCATTTCTTAATCTAAACATTAAAATATTTAAAATTTTAGAGTAATAATATTTTAATACAGACAAACAAGCACAAATACAAACTCATAACATATTTCTGCAATCTTCCTTCCAACTACAAACTAGACAAACACTTAGGTATAACAACTTATGGCCAAAAATTGCATCCACCGGTGCATCGACCACTGATACGAAACTTTATGTATCATGAGTTAAATTTTCTAAAATTGGGGATGCCATAATCCTACTGCCTCCAGATAATTTTGCAGTTGCGTGGTATATGTATTACAAATCTAATCATTCTGCTCAACAAAATCATATGTATGCCAATAGACAAACTTTTCAAAACTTGTAAAACAAAGGAATTTATCTTATTATTCCGATATTTCAATCGGCGCACACTCATTTCTAATTAAAATTATTTTTTTCAAACATTTTAAAATACGTTTTTCCGCAATACACGTCAAGTTTAATCTTGACGTAGAGAGCCATTTAATTTTAACAGAAGAAAAAACATGGTATAAAATAGTTAGTCGCCATATTAGCTTACTTAATTTGCAGTCACGACTAAACGTTTAGTTGTTAACATTTATTAAACTGCTATCTACTGGAATAAACATTTTCCAAGTTAATTAATGTAATGTAGATGTGTTGCCATTATCTACATGTTAGATTTGTTGGTTAATGTTCAAAAACATGTTTTCTCTCAATACCAAAAAGTGTATTGATTTTTCAAATTAGAACTTTTACTAACAAGAATTTCGTTTAGGTCTAGGATTTCTGTCTAGGTTATGTTAATATTTAAAGTAAACTGATCCTATAACTAGATTTTTGATTCCAAGAACGTTCGAAGTTAAAGAATTTTAAAGTGCTATCTTTAAATCAATCAAGTTGCACAAAAACCTGATCATTATAAGTATTCAATCTTATAGCTAATTATTTTACGTATAAATCACATGCGAACATTTTCTCAAAACATTCCTTCCTTTTCATGGTGAGGTCCTTTTTCTCATTATGTATTTTTCCACTTATTAAATTATGATAAAACTTGGGATTTCAAGTTTTTACTCAACTAATTATGTAGAATCCCCTGATAATATGTTTTCAGAAACTAATCGGCGTGATCCTTGGTTTGTCTTGACAATAATTATTTTTGCCGTATAAGGGGTAAAAAAACCCCCACGGCTATCCAATGGGAACTCGTCAATAATTTCGCGCCAATCTCGGCGTGTTCCATTTCCGAAAACACGCCGCGCGCAATTTTTATTTCTCAATCGGTGTTGCCAGCTCTGATGTATAGAGGAGCTCAGAATAAAAACAGAGCAAGTCCCTTGGAAATCATACTTTTTTTTTTTTTTCAATTATTTCTGGCTTTCACCCTTCAAGGGTGTTCTAGGCCATCATTTAAAATTACAGAGAAAGGGAAAGGTGAATTTATATATTAATTTTATTTAAATGTACAAATTTCAGAATTATATGGAAGATTGGAGTCGAGTTCATACGTTAGAAACAAGAAAAATCTCAGTAATGTTCATCTTCGTATCATGTTATCTCATCATCACCATGTAAGGACGTCGGTGGTGATAAAGTTAGACTACCATAAACATCCTAACCTTTCTCCTCCCCGTTTCCCTTGCCAACTCATTCAGCTTCACAAAAGTTTTTACACTTGTTCGGTTTCCAGATACAAAAAATTAAGATATAAGATCGATGTTTGATAAAATAAATTTATGTTTAACCTCCATAAATGATTATTTTCCATTATTTTTCATTATAGCTATATATTTTGCTCACCTACTATGGTCACCCTACATATTCACAATGCGATGTACTATACGCCTTCTGCTTGTGTACTATTATATTATCTGAAATTTAATTGCACATTATTGTAACAATATTGTTCAATACACATATTATTTTGTGTTATATTTTGCTTCTATATTACAATTATTTATTTTGTGTTATATTTTGCTACTATATACAATTATTATTGTTATTAACCTCGATACAGGCTTGTCCTAGTGAGGTTAAAAATTAAATTGTACATAGAAATAACATATAAAGAAACAATAAATAAATAAAATAAAATAGGTATATAGCCTTTATCGGAAAATGAAACACTTAATATTCGAAGAAAGCATTGATTTACTCTGTGGATTGTCATAATTAAAAACAAACATTATTGTAGCAATCACTTGGAATGACATATTTAATAAAAATAAAACTTATTTTGTGTAAAATCGCGAGTTTTAATTATTTTATTTGCAGACCGGTTTCGCTTTGGTCAAGCATCATCCGGATTTAAATTAATACTATTAGTATACAAAAGTAACCTGATGATGTAAGCAAAGCGAAACCCGTCTGTAAATAAATAAATTAAAACTCGTAGTTTTACGCAAAATAAGTGTTTTATTTTTATTAAAAATAAATTCGTCAAATTTGTTTGAAACCACTATATTTTAATAAATTAATTTATCCACTAATTTCGGAAGGGCTCTTTCCCTTCTGAACCCCGTTAAGCAATAATTGTTTTAATATACCTAGTGGTTTCATACAAATTTATGATTGTATTTTGTAAATTGTAAGTAAAGCATTATTTACGCAATGATGTGAAGTTATAAAAATATTATATAATTAAGCAATTTTTTATTATTAATTTTATTGTGACTTATGCCGCTGTTCTCTCGATTCCTTCATATTAAAGATCCGTCGGATGGAAATAGAGAAAAAAACCTCCAAGACGAAACAATGTCCCAGCGCGCATGCCTCCTGCGCATTCCAGCAGAGGAATTCCTATTCTCCGGATTGCCCGAGGAATCCACCCCTGCGCCCCATTGTGTCCAAGTCGCACCTCGCCACAGGCCGGACAGGGGTGTAGCCTCTTACTTATTAAAAAAATACAACTAAATTATTAAGAACTTATTAATGAGATTAAGAGAGGTCACCCACATAATATGAGATGGTCTAATGATTTTAAGAAAACTACGGGCTTCTAGGCAGTCGCCAAGGTTTAGAAAATCTGGAAACAAAATTGAGGGAGTGCTATATCCAACATATAACACTAAAGGTTTCATGATAATTGAGAAAAATGAATCCAATCATCGATGGACATTAAACCCATGTCATCACTTTGGGAGGCGGGTATGAGTGCCACCGCCCCGGGAACCATTTATTTGATAACCAACATCCCTGCCAAGGGTCACCACGAGTGGTTCGCTACGTTTGGTGATTTAGTGGTCGGATTCACGGGGTGAGGTTTGTCTATGTCTTCGCGGTGGATGCATTTGCCCACCTACTACGTATCAGCCAGATCAAGAGAGATTGGTTGAGGGAGACCTTTTGACTTCTTCAGCCAGACCCTCTCGACTCATCGCTTTGCATCGCAGCGGAAGGTTTGATTCGTACGTCCGTCACTACTGAACACGCTGACCCCCAGAATACTACCCACCCCTCATTCCCCTTTCTTCAAGAAAAGAGAACTTCTTCTCTTTCCTTTCCAAAAAATACCCTCCACACAGCATCCCCAAAGAAGACATGGGTCCAGAGGGGTTTTTCCAGGACTTCCTATGTGGAGTTAATGTAAAAAAAAATCACAGGATCATGATTGATATCGCCGAACATGATTCTGGCATCCTATTAGTATTGTTTCTTTGGGTATGTTTTTTCTAGACGTAATTTATATTGTGATCACGTTTTGAATTTGTCTCTTAAGCCTTGATTACATTGAGCAAGTTTACAAGCTACCATCCGGCGAATTCACTATCTGCTACTAAACTTCAGTGTGAAATCTGCTAGTTAGTTAGTAATATGATTACACTTACAAGCTACTAGCCGGCGAATTCACTATCTGCTAGTAAACTTGTTCAGTGTAAAATCTGCTAGTTAGCTAGTAATATGATTACTGTTACAAGCTACTAGCCGGCGAATTCACTATCTGCTAGTAAACTCGCTCAGTGTAATCGAGGCTAGGCAGTTAGGCAGCGATTGTTTTGAAGCAATGCCAGTTTTTCTGTATGCATACAGACCGGAATTTATTATAAACAAGCTCAATAAATTAGACCAAAGCCTCAGAAATGAGACTTCAGTAAATTACTCCAAAAGCCCTGTGGTCATTTAAAACGCGTTCGGAAGCGTTCGTGAATCTTCGGCAATCCTCGTGCATCACCTCCCGTCGTGCTGAGCCGTCTCCTTATCGGGCCAACAGCGGCGTTAATTACGGCACCTACCCAGCAATTAAATTCGCGTCCACCTGGCTAAAGCTTCTCGGAATCAAACAAAGAATACTAGGCCAAATCACAAAACAACCATGTACTCTAAAATCGATGACCCTGCGCACTAAAGCAGACATAAATTAATCAAAATCACCATCTTTTAACCCTTTAGGCTAATTTGTTCGGTTTTTTTTGGGACACAACATAGAAATTGTTGTGTCTCCCTTACTACCACGGTTAGACATATGATCTAAATGGTGTTAGCAAGAGAAAACAGCATGCTTAGTTTTCAAATGTTCCAAACACTATTTGAAAAAAATGGAACTCTTGGAATTATTAAATATTTATATATTATTTATATGTAAACAAATAACATTTATTAAATATTTTTTGCATGAATCGACAAAAAAGTGAGTTGGCGATATACATTTGTGTGTTTTTTTTCGTTTTCAGTAATTTTTGTTAGATAAAACGTGAGGTGTCATTTTTCAAACTTTCTTACTTTTGCATTAAACAAATATATGTTTATTTCGAATTATAAAATTTGAAAGCGTATTTCATCACTTTTCCAAAATATTTTTTTAGTTTTGTGAAGCATTTAGAAATATTGAATGTATTTTCTTCTATTAAAAAAAAGTCAAATATGCATTATTTGTGTTTTCTACGTAATCTAACAAAATATTCTTTAACAATTTATCATAACCTTAAATAATCAACTCATTATTAAAATTAAATAGCGTTTTTGCTTATTCGACTCAAATTGATTTCGTCATATTATATTTGTAGTTTGCACTGTAACTAAACATCTGTATTCTGTTCCGGTCGATTGTCTTTCAACTCTACCCTGAGGCAACAAAAAAATGAGAAGAACTTATATCAAAATCGGCAAGCAAAATTAAGACGTTGTGTATAAATGCACAAAACATAAATTAATCATCAAAAATTACGACCAATCGAAATTTAAACCTTTTATTAGGTGCCAAAATACCGATGTTTTTATCACTAGAGTTAAAGATCGATGATAACACGTTGAGAAGCGAGATTTCGATAGCATATTCGTGTGTTAAGTAAATGAACACTATGATGAAGTGTATTTTTTTAAACCTGTTCAGCACACTTGTAGATTAATGAATGCAAATATTTTTTTACAAGCGATCGTAAATTTACCGTGCCTAAAAATATTTGTGTCGAGATCTCACTGAGGAGATATAATAATTGATAGGTACCTCCGCTTATCTTCGGGTATTAAAAAACCACTTAAGACAATGAATGTGGAATTGTCGTTTTTTATTATTTTTATATTTATATATCAATGGTAACCATCTCGATTATTAATTCAGATGTTTAATGATGAATGTCAGCGTTCAATGAACTTTTGAAAAAAAAAATTCTTCTCTTTAACCCGTTGAACGTGGGATGAGATTTCCGAAAACCGCGCGAAAATTACTTTGATGACTTCTGTTCAAATATCCATATAAAAACAAGGAATTGTTTTACTTTGATTTTTTTCTGTTAACCACATAAAAAAAAATATTATTCATATATGTATAACATGATAATATCGTTATAAGTTTTCTCATAATAGCTAAACAACTAAAAAAAACTTCCATTCAGCAAACAAATGGCAAAAAAATATATTCGTACGAATGTAAACTGACTTTATTATTACTACACAAACCTTAATAGCACTCTACGTGAAATAAAACAATTCAAAGGAGTTTTCCAAGAAATAATGACATTCATAAGTTTTAAAACGTAAAATATCGTTATTTTCGCCACTGACAGCTGCTAAAAGTGATGCACTAATGTTTTAGAACATTGGTTTGAAAGCATTCGAGAAGCTAGATTAATCAAATAAAGTGTTATATCAAGAAAGATGTTGGCGCAAGCGATTCTGACCTTGTCATTCATGCAATTTATCTATACATAAGGGTTAAAATCGCATCTAAAAAAAAAGAACAGAAAATGTGCTCTTCGGCAGGCGAGCCACAGATGAGAGGTTAATGTGTAAAATATATCTGAAAAAATTGGTAGACGTAAATAAACAGTTTTGCATCAGGACAACAGATAACGTAAATATATACTGTTACCTATCTCGTAAGGATTAAATGTAAGATTATGTGTGCTATTAAAAGTCATCAATGCTGCAGTTATTAATGAATGTTATCTACTGCGCTAAGTTGATAATTTTTAATTAGGTGACTACATATTTCATTAAATTAGTACAATAAATACTTTTAATCTCGAATTATTAGACTATTATTATAGGATTAAAGTCATTAAGTCGTTACCTATGTGGAATTGTGATAAAAAAAATCCCGTCATAAAGTGCATCAGATGTCATTGAATCTACTGCGTACTTTTGGCGAATTTGACAATTGCGATTTAAGTAATAAATTTTAATTAATTTATTGTAATTTACTTAGGTTTAACCACTTTTTCAATAATATATAATATCATGTTTCCCTCATTGCCCAGAATACGTTGCCCAGGGAAAGAATTACGACGAATCAGTGAAAATCTTCAATTTATCACTAAACGTATAATACAAAAGATGGTTACTGAGGCAGTTCAGTTACGAATACAATTTAATTTTTACTATTCCTGCATAGAAGCCCCTAAAAAGAGCGTTAATAAATATACCATGATACTATACTTCGTATCCTATTGAAGGGACCATTGGTTCTGAAAAATAGTGACATTATTGAATTAAAATGGTGCAGAAGAGTAATTTTACAATCAATGAAAAACCAAATTGATTTACTACAGAACTGTAAGTGTTTTACAACACATTTCGTTACATGCTAAGGTAGGTGTTGAAAAGAATACCATTTTTCTTTAGGATAAAACTTTTGATGTAAGATTGGTCATTATTACCTTTTCTTTTTGTTTTATTGGTCATGGTGAATGCAACATTACCCGCCTGCGGTCAGACTCTGTGAGAACACAATCAGGCTAGAAAAGGCAGTGTTTGGACAAGTTGTAGTTGTATCGGGGTGGACAGTTCGGAGAAGAAAGGGGAAGATTTCGCGATAGTAGGGGAGGACATTCCTGCAGTGGCGTGCATAGAAACTTCTGCGTGACATCAAATTGTACGAAGCTAATGACGTTTTATAAAGGTTTTCAATACAACCTAGTCATTTTCATATTAAGACTCAATCAATACTTATTACTGTTATTGTAAACACAAGAATTTTGAGACCCGAAAAATTAAACACAATTTCTTGATGCATGTTAAATGTAGTTCTTGAAAAGCATATTCAATTACATAAGTTATATTGCATTACTGCCGTTGACTTATAAACTTCTAAGCGTTTACTTATTATTTCTAGACATCTTAGCTGAATTAAGATTCAATGTCCAGGACAATTTCACGATAGACCACCAAGTACTAATTTGTCCCAGATATAGAATTAACTTACCAATGCTTGTGCCTCTGTGAAGAATTAATTGTTTAATTAACTGCCTAACAGGAAATGTTGATATTTTCCAATCACGAAATATCCGAGTTTTAACAACAGTACCTACGTATGACCTTTTTTCCCACTTGTAACCTTTTGTAGATATTAAACGTTATAATTTTTTCTTCAATCTTTGCAAAATAACTTTGTGGCATTATTAATTAAATAAAAAATAATAATAATTTTTTAAAAAGTTATAATTTTTCATCGTTTTTGCTATGTATTGGTACCAACTGTTTTCGCAAAATAACATTTAAAAAGTAAGTCAACGAAAAACATTTTACGTAGATATTTATATATTTGTTCAATTACCATGGCGCCGTTCAGCGATTCATTTCAATCGCAAGGCTTTTTTTACATTTGCTATCATTTAAAGTCTTTTCTAAAAATGTTCTTAACGTTGATTCTTAAAGTTTTCTAAACCAGTTTCTAACCTGGAACTAAATGTAAATCAATCTTCTTGAAAACGCATCAATGTAATCAAATAATGTATTCGTTCAAAAAATTATATTTTTACTAAGGACTGTTGCAGTTCTGAAAGCCTTTTATAAGAAAATCAATGTCCGCCACTGGAAACGGCACCACTTGTGGGGCATAAGTTAAGATAGTGACACAATAGGCTCTTAATTGTAACATCAGGGGATGAAGTCACCCCAGGGGAGATCACTGGAAGAGGTGTCATCAAATTAAGGGATGGGGAGTACGATCATACGCGTGGGAAGCCAGAGAACTAAAGATGCAATTGATTTGGCGAACAAACTGGCTGATTTTATCAAAAATTATATCAATAACCATTGAAGTCAATCGCGCGTGACCTTATAATACACGTATGTATATTAATTGATACATTGTTAATTTGAAAACATGACCGTTGATTTACATTGTAGTGAAATACGTTATATTTCAAAAACATGATTTTGGTAGTTAAATTTTTATGCTTTATGTTATAATTGTCAGTAATTTTGTAGTTATATTAGCGTCGAGACTTGTAAAATGACTTTAATAACATCGTGCATTTAGTTACTACATTGTACTATTATGATATGAGTTGTTTTTTTTATTTAATAATAACAACATTTATGAATGAAATATTGTAAAATTCATTTGCATCCGACCGGAATTGAGCACGTAATCTCATGATCAGAAAGCGAGCACTATACGTCTGGTCTGTCGAGGCTGCGAAAGAGTACCTAAAACAAAACAATCCGAGCAAAGCCATCATCATATTCCAGTTGCATATTCAGCGATGCATGTAACTGCACCACAATGATCCGACGACGTCTCTCGTTGCATTCATTTCGCAGTATGCAAATCATCACTGCAATTTTCCTATTAATAATTTGAAGCGATCAACTGCTTTGTATAGCTGATATGGGATGCATTGGTTTTTTTTCATTACCGGCCATACTTGCATTTGAATATGATTGTTGTTAATAAGGGTTTTTGATTTGTGGCCACTGTCATGTTTAGGTGCACCATCTGTGTCAATGCTTTGTTTCAATACTATCTAAAAAACACATTATGCAATCTATTTCCTGATCTGAACAAGTCATAAAACAGGCACCACATTTGAAAGGTTAATTAATTTATACCAACCGGCATCATATTTGTCTCAATTTTCAATATTAACATTTAATGCGAGTGTTTCAAACTTCTAATCGATGCATTAGATTCACTAAGTCAAGTGCCTACACCATAAAATATTTAATTAATTTCATCATAAAAATATGTTTTGCTGGTATTTTTAATTTGGCTGTATATGACTTATTACATTCTTATTAGGTAGCTATCAGAGGTCTTAAGAGATAACATTAATAACAAGAATATTAATCACTTTGGATTATTTTATAATTTCGTAAATAATGCTAAAGATCTTATCTTTAACTCGTGTCACATCTATTGTCGTGTGTATATTTTTATCATAATTTTTATTAAATTAAAATAATATGTTTAGAGCATGCATTAACTAGTATACTAGTATACCTTTTGGTGGGTAGGTATAGTTTATACATAGTTGCAGCCAAATCAGTTTTTTCCTACCGAGGATACTTAGAAAATGGGCTGAAAATATGGTTCATACGAAAAAAACGCATAAATCTTAAAAACAATTTTAGCAATCTTATTTTAGCCCAAGTTTCAATTTTGGATGGGGTGAGCTTCGTCTAGGTTTTGGCGGTGAATTCGTTTGCCCACCCACTTCGTGGCAGGCCGGGTCGTGCAACACTTGTTGAGGGAGACCTAACCTGGACCTCTCGGACCTCTCTCAACGGATTCTCGCAGACCCATCACCTTGCGCCGCAGTGAGAGGGGTGGATTCATACGATTGTCACTTATGAACACATTGATCCCCACCCCTCATGCCTTTTTTCTTTAGAACTTTCTCTCCTTTCTTTGCCTAAAAATGCTCTCCAAACAGCATTCCCAAAGATGAAATTAGCCCTGATGGAATATTTTTTCTTCTTTTTCCTGTGAATGTGCCAAAAAGTGCCAATTTCACACTGTAAAATTAATATAATAGAATAATCGTTGGGATAATAACATTGGGATATTTTATATTTAGTTCTGCTTTTTGTTTACGTTCAAACTCTTTCTTTTGCCGACTATTTTCTTTGACTCTAATGATGTTGTATTTTACTGCGCTACAATTAAAAACTACCTTTAATAGAGAAGCCTTATATTAGAAGTTAATTTAATGCAATTACTAAACATGTTTTTTTACTTATGTCACCGTTTTAAACCTGTGTTTCTGAAGTAGAAATACAAAACTTTTCCTATAAATTCTTGTTCTTCTTATCAATTAGCTTTTACACCTTATACAGTGAAACTCTTACATTAATTACCGATTGGCTCGATTTCATAAAACCTGAATTAAACGTGCTGGAATGCCTTTAAAGTGTTACTTTTATTTACCTTTTCATCAGATGGTAAACACCATAATTGATTATGTATATTTATTATTCCTTTTAAAATATTAATTACGTAAACTGAATATATTATAATAAAAATAAAACGCCTAGTTTGTTTAAAACCACGAGTTTTAATTAATTTATTTACCGATCGGTTTTGCATTGCTCAGGCATCATCAGGGTACAAATTAAATCAGTATTAATTTGTATCCTGATGATGCTTGATCAAAATGAAACTGGTCGGTAAATAAATAAATTAAAATGAAAGAGTTTGTTTTTAATTAAATATGTCAAACCACAAATCGATAGCTTCTACGGTAATATGATTACATTTTGATTAACAATATTATAGACATAGGTCACACCAACGCTACGTTTACACGCTACACGCTACGTTTGATGACTTATCAGGGATGTCCGGGTTCATGGGGTGAAGTTTGTCAAGGTCTTGGCGGTGGATGCATTTGCCCACCTACTGCGTGGCGGGCCTGATCGGGTGAGGGAGACCTTTTAATTGCTCCAGCCGGACTCCACGATGCATCGCCTTGCGCCGCAATGGGAGGAATTCATTCATACGTCTGTCACTCCTGAACATACTGCCCCCAGATTCATTCCCTCATACCTTTTTCCTTCCCAGAACTTCCTCTCTTTCCTTTTACCAAAAAGACCCTCCATACAGCATCCCCAAAGATGATAAAGGCCAAGTTAAGTGAAACCTTCAAAAAAATTAAATAGTCAAGAGTGGGGAGGCTACGAAACACCGAAAGTGTAAGAAGCACCGCACGAAGAGGAGACCGTTTATACTATCTCATTCGTTCCTTCAAGTTTCAAATCAAAACGTTACTAAAGATGTTTTGACTTTTTTTTTAAATTAAAATAAAACGCGAAGTTATTTTATTTACGCCGGGTTTTTGCGTTACCCGTGCGTTGATGATTTTTGTATGGAAGTTTTACCGTTTGTTCAAAAACGTTGCTATAATAATTATTATTGGTGCAAAATGATTTTTTTGAGTAAAGTGAGTATTTCTCTCTTTGTCGGATACGTGCATGCGTGTGGAGAGTGAGTGAGCAAGTGTGACAGATAAAGGTGCAAGCAAGTTGAGATTGCGAGCGTGCCTTAAGCAACTGATTTAAGTCCCCTCAATTGGTCCTAATGAATGTATTTATTTCACTTGGCCTTAATTCGCTACGCCGCCAATCTACTACGTACCAACTGGTGTTGTCTGTACACATTATTCAGCAATACGTACTCTTATACATATTCCTACATCCTGAAAGTAGTAGTGCCACGGTGGTATGGAAGGCACCTCGTACGAATTATGATATTACGGTGTCGGTTAATGTTATGTCTTGAATACGCCGTTTCAATTTACTATTCGAATATTTAACAATAAATTTCTTGATGAAATAATACACTTGCCCGCTCACGATTATTTATAGTTTCGCCATCTTAGACTTTAATGAGAGAAACTTGCGGATTGTGGGTACTGGAAACATTTATTTATTTACTACCTATTAAGTACATTTATATTATTTATAATGTAAATTAATGCCTTTCTATTTCGAAATATCTAACGCGCGTAGGTGGAAATATCATCAAGGAAAGATATCTTTTACAAAAAATTTGTACACCTCCGGGAAAGACTCCAAGCGCTGGGCTGGATTTCACGGATTCGGATTGCAACAAAACATATTTTACACAAAAATAAAAAATATATACATACAGTTAGAGTTAAAGGTACAGGTTTTGAGGGTAAGGATCTCGATCACTTGTACAGTTTTAAGATTGCTAGTGAATGATACGGATATGTCGAAACTGGTAGTGGATAAATAAAAATTAAGTAACAAATGTACATGTGAAATTATACTCGTCAAAACAAACTGACTAGAAATTGTTACATAGTTAATACTGAAGATATACAAAAACAGTAATTTTATTTCAATTGAAATAAAATATTGAATTAAATTTTTTTGATTGATTTGCGTTATTTCACAATTTAATCATTTAAAAATAATATAAGGTATATTTGCTGGGAAGTAACCTCATATATACTAATATAAGGTTACTTCCCCAACTTCCTCTTCCCTATTTCCTTCTCTTCTCCACTCCCTTCAGCCTCATTACACACCTCAATTGGAGATGCCATAGTCTCATTGGCTCCAGGCGATTGGGATCAGTTGGAAGGCTTGTGCAGTATTCACATTAAAAAAGATATCAACTATTAATCGGAGAGAATCAATAAATTATTTTTGTTTATAAATCACATTTTTCGTGGTACTTACGTTTAAGTACCTCTTTAAAATTATCTTAAAATTTTTTTTAATAAAAACCGGGTACTTACATATATTTTCTTTACTTTAATATAATTTCACCCGGTACATACTCCAAACACTAAAACAATAATTAATCTTTTATAATTTTTCATAATCTCCTTCAGCTTAGTGTGCAATAATTATTGTTAATTTCCATTTTATCTGCAATTAGAAAGGCAATGGGGAAATCCTTAATGGCAATTAAAAGATTACGTTTCCAGTGATAATAACAAGGTTTGTAAAATACGTCATAAAACGTGTGCATGTATTTATTAACAGCTTATCTTCAATTACCGTTTTTAAATTAATTCCTTCGTAAACATAAAAATTGTACATCACATATTATTATGGAGTATTTTGTGGTAATTCCTGTGTTTGATTACGCAATTGGCGGCAATCGTATGAAGTCTGAATCCAGGTACAGATGATCTGAATCATGAATCACATCACAAACACCTGTAAACCGGTGAACGTCTAATGCACACGATCCATTTGCATACTACAAGAGAGCATTTTATTAGGCTTGATATAAGCTTGCGATTATTCAATGAAATCGCGCATATATATGCACTAGATAACTCATTGTAAGTAGGTACCTGCTTCACAATCGGTCAATTAATAATTTAGACATTTTTTAACCAATTTGTATTATTAAGTAAATTCTTTTGATTTATGAAGGTAACCATCTTCTCATCTACCTCATTTTCATTTCCACTCCCACATTGAGGTTTTTGGTCAATTCTGGGGCACAATACATTTTTGTTGTTGTTTTTTTTAGATGATATTATTCAAAAATATATAAAATATTTACCTCAGGGCCTATGTCATCTTTGGGGATGTTGTGTGGAGAGTCTTTTAAATTATTTTTAATAATTTATTATAATAATTTTAAATTCATGAAGGAGAGGAAGTTTTGGGAAACCAAATGGTTCAGAGAGGCCACAAAGTCTCTTTCAACACTCTCTCCCGATCCGCCCCGCCACGCAGAATGTGGGCAGAAGCATCCGTTGCCTAAACTTAGACAAACTCACCCCACTAACCCGGGCAACCCTATTAAGTTACCAAACGTAAAGAACCACTTGGGGTGACCAAATTTGTAAACAGTACCAAAAATTTGTATCAAATAATGTCTAGGTGCATTAATTCATTAATTTTCGACATTGCTTTCGAAACGCTAACCACAAACAATCGGATTTATTTTATTTATATACTGGTAAGTTTAACATAAAACTTGCTATAAAATTTCCAAAAAACTAAACGCCTAAGTTGGAAGGAGACATATTTATTATGCACTACACTGTTCCTAATTTGGATTCCTACTAAAATTTACCATGAATGAATAAATAGTTTAATAATATCTAATATCTGATACATCTCGTTTTTTTATTAAAACCAGTAATCTAAATTTATCTTTTCTGTCGTGATGCTTTCTAAAGGCTGTTTTTTAAACACGTGTCCAATTGGATACACGAAAACATCTAACAATCCATTGATTTTCGTATGCAAATTTAAAGAAAAAAGTTAAATCCATCCATCTTGTGGATCCGGTAAATCACCCAGAGCGTTAAGTATCCTACGCATTTAAATATGGCCGCAATCAAAGCACAGAATGGGGCATTAAAACCGATAGCACATTATCAAAATCAAATTAAAGCATCGATCCTCGTTCTCTTAGCCCCGGGTCTCTAAGAGTCTGTAACAATCGGGAAAGGTAGGGCGACTGGTCCATTCTTTCATAAGGCCCCGACAGATTTATAGTGCAAGATGAATCCCCTCGCGATCGTGAAATGAGACATCCATACATAAATATCAAACTATTTTGTCGTTTATGTAAAACTGCAAGATTTACTCGGTGATAAATTCTGAAAATTTTTCCTTTGGCTTTTGTTATTTTTAAAATATTAGTTCAAGCATATAAAGCATTTCAAACTTGATCGTAAACAAAGCACGTAGTATTTGGAAATTAAATATGTGAATATACCAACATACTTAAGAATTGAAGAAAATTGTTGACTTCTTCAAATATAGCAAATTTATTTTGTGGAATTGAAAAATGATGGAATTATTTTTACTCTTTTATAGAGGTCAGAAGTGCTGTATTTCTGCTACGGACATTTTGACCACTTGGACCAATTAGCTTGTTTTCAAGCTACCTATAACACGACATATTGGAGGAGACCCCACCACTTTCCCAACGGCGTTATAAGGAAGCATATGGTTTCTTTGTGGTTGGTTTGTCAAGACTCTGTTTTTTATTGAACGAAGTTACATTTATTTGAACGACTCTAGACCCTCCAATGACCATGCATACGGTGTTAGTAAGTAGTATTCAACGACATATGATCTCATGACGTATGAGGCTTACCTTAGTTATGAGTTATTAACAAAAGGTGCTCTGAAGGATTAGCGTCATTGATCCGTTCAGCACTGGTGAATAGCCGGGAGACAAGTCAAGTCATGTCCAACATTTATACGCGGTTGACATTTGCTTCATGAGAACAAATTGGGTGTTTGCTCAATGAAGAAATTTTCCTGCTTTTATGCTTCCTCTCGCCTTCAATATGATATTTTTAAGACCCGGGGCTCAGTCGCAATAACAATCGCAAATATGACGTGAGATTCCTCACAGTATTCAATTTGGATAACTCTGATGAAATAAAATTGTTATGCGGACTCTAATGGATATAGCAAGCACGAAGTGTTTAGCACCAAATCATCAGGCTAAGATCATTTCAAATCTTTGCATGAATTTGACATATCAGATCTTCCGTCAGTTACAATTAATTTAATTGAATTACAAGTGACGGGCGGCTTCTAAGGCCTCCTTCCTCCGGGGTTCGGGATCTCTGGTTGTGTTCCAAGACCCAAGCGGACTGGTCTGATCCGAATCGCCTAGGGGAGTAATTAATCCAGCGAGCCCCGATCGGGCACTTGTACCTCCTGCCGCAGCTCGGCCCGTCACGATTGCGGCCGATAATGGCGCTGGACTTAATTGCAGGTATTGTCATGGCATTTTCCATACGATCCGTCTCGCGGCTCAGAGGATTGGCGTAGTGCTTTGGTACTTGGATCTTTGTACCTTACCAGGGGCGAGCGGTCCGTTAAAACTAAAACACTGCAAGAGACAAAGGAAAGCAAATTCCAAATAAATTTACCAAAGGAAAAATGGTGTTTATTTGAGGAAAACGACCATTAATTAACACCATTAATAGCTTCACAAAATCTATGGAAAGCACGTCTATGGAACTTACCTGCTGAATACTCATAAAGAAGTTGGTACAGATATTTAATGTATGTACTGCATGTATCCCTACTTGTCCCTGTGTGATATTTTTCTTTCCAGGATATTACTTTCAGTTGGCAGTTTTTAGGAAGTTATCAATAACCAATAAATAATTCACCAGGTGCGTGAAATAGAGTGTTATACGTACCTCGGATAATTAAAACATCAGTTTACAGCGGTTTAAATTAAAATTAATACAGTTATTACATAGCATTACAAAAGGGTAATGATAACTAGATCTGTATAAATCAGCCGTCTTTACTTGGCCTAACCAACAGGTTGATGATTGCTTTGAAAGCCGAAACAGCTGTCACATTTGTATATAATTCAGAAAATTAATGGATACATTTATTTTTAATGCTTTTAGACTTTTAAAAATCCGAATGTGCAATTCACACGATGAAGTGAATCCTTTAGAAATCTAAAGTTGACAAGAGTGGGGAGAATACGAATCACTTTTCTTATCAATGTGAAGGATAATTTTTTCCATATTTTGGTCGTCGAATTAAAGTGCATCTTATTAGTATTTATGTTTTCTTCGTAGGAGTCGCTAGATGTCACTTTCTTTTTTTCTTTGCCTGTTCATTTTGGAATGGTTTGAAGATTGGATATTTTTTTTTTGCATTTTGTAAGACTCGATCCTTGGTCCGCTGAATATCTGGCCACTAAGGTTCGACAAGCGCTTTATACCATTAGACCAAAGGAGGCTTGCGTAGGACTGTGGATTTATCGTATTAAGATGGAACTGAGTACCGGTGAAATAAATTAATATTTTATTGCTATCTCATTCTCTCGTGTTTACGTACATCGCAAGCTAAATCCTATAGATGTATGTATTTGTCTCTTTTTAGTTCTTCCTCGCTTCCATTTTATCGAGTTTCAAATCACAATGTTGCTAAAGAAGTTTCACTTCAATAATTTTAATGATCTAGATATCTGAACATATAATATTATTTTACCATACTAGAATTCAATTAGGTACCCATTTGTCGTTCAATAAAACGATTAAAATAAATACCTACCATGTAGGTACGATTAAATGGATATATAAAGATAAAGCGTTATATTTTGTTGTTATTACATTTAGTATTATTTTTACTATGTATAACAATAATTCTCATTTATCTTAATTATCAACCGCTCTTATTGACATTAACAGCTTGTCGTAACAACCGCGTGATTTTCAGAAGAAAAAATGCAAATTGTAAACATCGCTCGTGATGCATATCGATAATTAACCTGATTAATGTCTACTTATTCAATTACTTTAATAACATGCCGTTTTGTATGCACTACTCCGGCTTAATTAAGCGACAGGAGTACCTACCTACGACAAAGAATGGTGGTCGCGCATGCATATCGAAACCAATGCAGTTTGCTGTACCCCGCACCGGGCCACATTTGTACTGCTAATTGCATGTTTTTAAAGCACGCACTTAAAAAAAATACACATGCTTGTGAAATACAACATGCCCTTACACTTAAATGGTATAATATTTTGTTATAGTACAAAAGTAACCTACAGAATAATGTAATATTTTTGAAGTGATCTTCTTTAGCACCGTTGTCATTTGAAACTCGATGAAACGGAAGCGAGCGACATTAAAAAGAGACAAGCACACCTATAGGAGTTAGCCTGAGAGAGAATAAGACAGCAATAAAATATTTATTTATTTCACTGGTACTCGTTTCCAATATAATACGATAAATCCACGGTCCCACGCAATTCTCCTTTGGTCTCGTTGTATAAAGCGCCTGACGAACCTTAGCGGCCAGATATTCAGTCGACCAAAGATCGAATCCCACGAAATCCAAAAAAAAGTAAATATTTTCATTTTTGTAAAATTAATATCCATTCTTCAAACTACTCCAAATTGAACAGGCAAAGAAAACACAAAAAAGCGACATTTGACGACTCTGAAGAAGTAAACATAAATACTAATAAGATGACCAAATGTATAGGAAAAGGTGCACTGGAATTCGACGACCAAAATATGAAAAAAATCATCGTTCACATTGATTAAAAAGTTATTCGTAATCTCCCCACTATTGTCTGCTTTAGTTTTCTGAAGGTTTCACTTCTACCGCGTGTGAAATGCACTCCCTGATTTTTTTTACTAAAAATGAACTTTACATTTTAATGAATTTAAAATTGCTATTACCTATAATATTTCTATTACCTTTTATATTTATATATATACATCGATCGATTACCATAATTCCCACACTTTTCTATCAATCGATTGGGCATGTTTATCAATTTAACATTTCCAGATCTCGGAATCCCCAGGAGACTGGCAATGTTTATCGATCATTAATTTCCAGTCAGAGTTGAATAAGAATAACTTTGATGAACGTCGCAAGGGTGGTGCAACCTCTCCCCCACCCTGGGGGGTTTGATAGAGCCAGTTAACCCTAAAAACCTTACGAAAAAAATCTATTCAGTCTAATGCCATTCAGGTCTGCGTTTCTCAAGCCCGTTCTAAGTGGCCTTACCGTATTTTTTCTAGTTCTTCTCAAAATCAGAGATCGTCTCATTTTTCATCGCAGCATTAGCCATCTAACTTACACACATAGCAAAAAAATCGTTGTGTTCCTTTGAATAATTCATCTACCTGCCAAAGACAAGTCATTTATTGTCCACAAAACAAACTAAGGTTTCGCTTATTTAGATAAAGCCGGCCAAAAATAACACGAGGAAAAAAGCTTGCAGGTGTCCTGGAGGGATGTCTTACGTGAATCTTACCTTTTTTCAAAAACTGTTTGGGTCCCTTGTATTAATTATTCTTCGTCATTAGAGAGCTGCGTTCCGAGAATTTGTATTCTTTTGAATTCCTTAATAGCGTGTTTTGTGTTCTCTGTCCCATTTGTTGCTAATGTCGGATTTATTCGTTTTTGTCGTCGTCCCTCACAGCCGCGGCGAATATGCCACAAAAAATAGCTTTGACGATCTTCTGAATGTCAATGCGGGTCGTAAAACAATATTTTTTTTTGCTACTGATATTGGAAACATTTGAATGTGGGGCATATTTTATTAGATGATGTCGCTTTGCTTGAAATTCAATAGAAATATTTTGATGGATACCTACAACCTTAACTCCTAATATGAAATAATAATTATATAATATTTGGATGACTTCAAAAATCACTTCAAGGGCGCTGTAAAAACTTATAATACATTTCTACAATCATACTTCCAACTACAAACTAGACAAACTATTATGACAACTTATGTATGGTTAAAAATTGCATTCACTGGCTCACTGATCACCGATACGAAACTATATGTGTAATGATTTGACCAATGAACGCGATGCTGCTGTAAAAATGTACTGTACAGGCAGAAAATATATACAGGACTATACCTGGGATTTCACTATAGATTAAAACTGTTATTGTTTATTTATGAAAATTTAGACACAGTTCACACGCAGTGGACTTAATTGGTAGCTAAAACATATAATATGTTCTTTTATGAGCGTATTTTGAAAACAAAATAAAATTTTATGATGGGCCGTACACGGATTTGATCAGAATATTTATCTTCCTAAATGTGATTCATTCCTTGGTAAGAGAAAGATTGATGTGTTAGGATTCGAATAACCTAAAAAAAGGCTTTTTAAAACCTCAAATCGAATTTAAAAACACTATCACCTATCGGAATTCGCAGACAAGTTGAAACCCCCTTTATTTACACTTCTGATTTTGGTTTAGCCACCCTGGGTGTCAGAGCTTTCCCCTCACTCCATCTGCCCTACATTCGCCGTAAAGCCTGCCTAGGGTGGGCAGCCACAACAGCAAGTAGCTACACTATACCCTCCCCCCTACAGGTCCTTTACTTTCATCCCCTATACCCTGCTGACCTACCCTCACATCGTCCATTGACTGACCGGACACGGTAGCCAATTGCCTTTAGGTAAAGGAAAAGGTTCGGTATAGGTTTACAATTGTGAAGGTATTGTTGTTCAATATCAACACTGCGTATAGAAACACGTATGAGAAGCTTCATTCATAATATTATAACTACAATTGAATTGAGCTCTTGTCCACGCTTTTTATAGGGTCAATAAACTAGTAAACTGTTTTACATTTTGTGACTTATTTACAATTAAAAACCATCGATTACTCCCGATAGATTATATCCTGATCCCGTGCTTTACGAAATAATCATTGAAATTCATGAAGGAGTGTACTACATTAAAGAATTTATTAAAATTCAAGTTTTTTCAATAATGAATGTGTTTTTTTAGGAATTCAAACTAATTTATATTTTCTCTCTTTCCAGGTAAACATCACTTTCTACATAAAAAAAAGCTTTGATGGCTGAAACAACGCGCATCCCACAAGCTACTAACTAGGTATGTTAGCAAGATATATTAAGTACAGATATCAGCATTCTAAAAGCTCTCATTCAGAATATTGTAAAACATTTCACCGCTAGATATCACCTAGTAACATTTCTTTTACATAAATCGCTTTCTTTGTCTTTTTCGTAAAATATTAAAACAAATTATTGCAAAAGATTGATCGTGAGATCAAAATGGTATAAAGTATGAGATCGCTGGCTACCGGGAGCTCAGAAGGGAGCAGGTAAAATATTTCCGACATTCCGTGACATTGTGTCGTCCGGCGTCCCAACACGAAGGTATCGTGTATCCAAGGGGGGAGACTGGGCCAGTGCGTGGTCAATAAAGTTTTTTGTTGTACATGTGGATATGTACCATTGAACTGAATTCTTTTAATTATTGGGTTTTTTCAAAGGTTTTTTCTTTTTTCTATGTAAGTTGATTCCGTGTGGATTTTCAAATAATTTTCGTCATTAATTTGGCCAAGATTATTATTCTCGTCCTTCTCCCCATTTCATTATAAAATTATTTTCTACACATTAGATATTAGCAAAAAACATTCAGTTTCATTTGGTTGTAATTGCTTGGAGTTGTACCTACTTTTAATAATGGAGTATTTTCGTTTTTTTTATTCTAGAAAATAATGAAGAAAAAAAATACAGAAATGAACGTATTTTTTTATTAATTTTCATTGACTAATAAATTTTCAACAATTGTTTAAAATGTTCCATTTTCGATTGCCGCCAAAACGACATGTTCGTTTTTTTCGTGAATTCGGTGGGGTTTTCTATGTCATAAGTTGTAGCCAGTTTAAACTGTTTTGGAATATGCGGTTGTAGATCGTTATTAAAATGAATGATTGTGAATTAAAATCACATATTTTTAGTACAATGATCAGAATCAGAAAAATAAATTAAAATATTACATTTTTAGCTGTATTCACAGTTTATAGCAATAAAAATACCACGTCGGTACTTAAATGAATTTATGCAGGAGTTCGTTTTAAATTTATTAGTACGTAAGAATGTTTTTGTTTTGTTTCAAGAATGGTTTAATTTTATTTTAAAATATTTTATATTTTACGAAAAGGGTTTACTTTCACACAAAAGTCATTCATTTTGATATGAAGAAGAGTTTAGTGTGTATATAAAAGTTGTTCAATTTTATTAAAAATAAACTTTGCATCGTATTGCCCCATTTTCCCCACATGTGGTCGGTTCGTAGCTTTGTTGAGGCGCGACCGTTAAATTACACCTAAACAACACACACGGGACACGAATTACCCATCAAAACAAATCACGCTATCGTTCCATCCCTGTCTATCCCGCATAATTGAAACGGTGTGACAAAGTTTCTAAATGCATCTTCAATTTGTATTTTTACCGAGTGTTTAGCGTGGACACCGATAATTTTTTTGGATGCATTTTCAAGTAGCAGCAGATCTCATAATTTATAATTTTATGAGTGTAAAAAATGGATGCGGTGAAGTTTTTTTAAATTTTATTTTTCATAACACGTTGATTTATTTATAAGCCTGACGCTTTTTATTTCATTCTTGGAATAAACTTAATAATGCACACCTTCTTATTTTAACGGGTTTGAAAGTACCTACGTATAAATTAATTAATCGTTTATATTTAGATGTTTGGGTCCCCCAGCAACAATCTTGATTAATGAAGATGCTTTTAAAGATAAATATATCATAAAATAAATGTTTGATTCATTCTAAGAATGTTTTTAAAAATCATATGTATACATATAAGGATTGTACGAGGACCTAGATAACTATGAATCTATTAAAAAAACACAAATAAAATAAATAAATCTAAAGATAAGTTTCATAATCATTGCAGACACCGACAATTCCACGGTGTACACGGGGTCCAGAAACTTGTAGTATAAGCAGGAAGCTAGCGAAAATATAAGTCGATTTTGTTACATAACTTATTTATTTTAGCATCCTTTTTTGAATAAATCGAATCCGAAGTTATTAAGCCAAATTTAAAGAAAATGATGACTAGGGGTATGTATTTCAAAATAGACCCATCATAGAAGCGTAGACCCGGCTATCCCATTAGATGCATAAAAATGGAAAAAAGTTTAAAAAAATGGAAATTTTCAGATGTGTGGGTTTGTAAAGGATGTGTACTGTTTATGTAAATCAAATAAGCATTGCTCTTTACTTACAGGTTTATTAAACAATTATTTAGCACCATATTTTACATTTTATACAAGATTAGTTATCGGAAAGTAAGTAACGAACGCGAAGCAATTCGCGAGCTGTTAGATCGGCGGCAATCGGAAACAGAATGAATTGAAGGAAATGAAGGTTTTTCTCTTATAGTTCGGCACCCGTCGTTTGTATACTTGCGATTGGCTTACCAATAGCCAGTAGGAGGAAAATTCGCGTATCGAATTTGCTGCGTTGTTCGTTAGCCATAAATCGAAAAAAATTGTTATCTTAGGTTTTTTATGTGATTATGATTCACCAGTTTCGCTCTTGATTATGATTATGATTATGATTATGATTTATGATTATGATTATGATTCACCAGTTTCGCTCTTGTAGTGCGATTTTCTGAACACCGCGTGTAACATACGTAGATAATAAAAATTTTGTCGGTTAAATTTATAATGACATATTGCCGAGTAATTTGATATTTACGAAGTTCCTGTTGGGTTGTTTTTTTAGAAAGCCTCCGAACGGTAAACAGGCACCTTTTTCAAAATTAACAACTTGAAGAATGAAGGATTTGAAAGCTTTTAGCTTCAACACCCGCGTTTTGTGGGTGAGTCCCTTACCCGCCCACATCCTCTTTTTATTATCATCGTAAAAAGGATATAAAATCATATTCCATATTTAAACATGCAGAAAAAATATATGCGAGTGTGAACATACACAGGCGTTCAAAAAAATGTATCCTTTTTTTAACGTGACATAAAGGGAAATAGGGGAGGGGAAGGAAATCTGTAAGATTAAGATTTACAAAAGAAACTTCTTAGCAAAAAATATCCATTTTTTTAATAACTTATTGATTAAAACCTGAAATTTTAATATTTAATTATTGAAGACAATATTAACGACCCTCGAACGAAACGTGTGAAAAGAAAATACGAGCGGTCAGATTTATCGGTGTTAAGAAAATGGAGATAATTTTGGGATGACAGTTGAAGTATGATGAAGTTAAAAGTGACGTATGATCGAATTACCTCAGTGATTAGAGCACTTCCACAGCAGGGAAGAGGTTCTTAGTTCAATTCCTAGATGTGAGCAAATCATTTTATGTCTTTTCTATTTCACATTACCTAACCTAACCCAACATCAATGATACTGAGTTTTTAATGGGATATATTACGTTCCAGCATACATACTGCATACCTAGCTAGATAACACGTGACATTTTCACACTCTCATTTTCTTCACAGTCAATTTTTGAAAGATTATTTCACATAACTTCCAAAATATAAATCATTGTGATTGGTTTTTGATAGGTAGTTACTAGTTACCTATCTAACAAATAAGATTATTTTCCTGTTGCATAGTTTTTGCATAATTCTTTCTTTTCTATATTTCTGCGAATAGCGCACCATCTCTGTACGTGTTCTGGATATCGTTTGAAATTAGAATTGAATTTAAAAAAAGTCTTCCCTCTCCCCGTTACCACGGGGAATAAAATCCCTCGATGCTTTTTATTCCCATCGTTATGCGAATACGGTGATGGCTTCATCCTAACACGTAGGTATACATACTATACGCACAAGCACCTTGACAATAAAATATGTACTTTGAGTAAAAAGGTACGAATCCTTCAACACAAAATAAGGCGCAAACATAGTTTTTTTTGCTATGTGCCCTAAGACTAAATGCTGTTTTTTCTTGCGCTAAGCCGAACTAAGCGAGGGTTGCCTGTATAAGGGGAGGATTTCCCCCACATAAATTTTCCTACGCCTTAGGAAAAAATCTTGATTTTTCAATAAGTAAGTATTTTATACACCACGTTCACTACATTTTTTAGTGTTGCTTTTTTATGGAATTTTCTACATAACATACGTAGGTATACCAGCTCAACGATATACGATTTCCAATGCGTTAAATAGTATCAATATCTACCTAATAAAACTGTATTTTTTTTAGTATTTTTTTTTCATTTTTGAATTGTTCAGTTGCCTGGTTGACATTATATTGTGGTCTGTCGCTGTAATCCCCATCGCAGTGTTGCCAGATTGTAGTCTGAATTTATAGCGCGCCGCACGATACCGCTTCTTTTAGACATGGCAACTTTTTCAGTATGGAAACCAAAGGCAATTTCAGATAAGTCCGAAGAAAATGATGTCGCCGACTTGTTTTTATTCAAGTTCTTGCTTACGAAGATAAATACTAAGTACCTACATACCCGCCTTCCTTACACTTATGTTTGAATTCAGTTATTTCACTATTAAACTTATTTCTTTGGCTCTTCTTGTTATTCACAATTAGTTACAATCTACTATTAGATCACGTTTTTGCCCGAATTTTAATAATATTTTTTCTTGTTCATCATTTGAAAAACGTGCTTCAATTTTATGCCTTTTTTATTTTTTCGCAGATCAATTGATTTTGCAAAGCTTAATTTCTCATGATGGAAATGACATTTTGAGCTGAAAATCGTCGGGTTAATCTACGTATTCCATTCAGAATTAGCAGCAATATCAGGACGCTAAAGTTAGCGCGGAACTCCATTAGCATAGGATATATATATTTTTTTTAAATTATCGTACAGTAATCGTACGTTAATCCGTCCAAATCGATGAAATGCAACTATTGGAACCCAGAATTTACTTTTTTTTTATTTATCTAAATGTATCTACTTAACATAGGTACTCTTAAATAACTGTAAACTAATATTATATATATAAGTACCATGAAAATATTCACAATAATTATTTTACGAGAAGTTTTCGATATTTTATGCATGCCAAAATAAAACATGCATGCTTGCAAAAGAGCGTGCTTTACAAAGGATAAAAAACTTTGCCTTTTAACATCCTCTAAAAACTTTCCACATACATATTGAGAAAATTTTTTTAAAATGTATGATTATTTGAATTTTTATTTAAATAATTATAACGAAAGCACTGCTGACTGGAAAATGCTCCTTTAAATTATAAAATAAAAAAGTATTTTTTGTTTTTGTTTAAAATTTGATATTTTTAACCTGCTAAAAGCCGTAAAGGAAGCAAAAGTTTTTTGCACTTTTTCAAGGATGTGTGCTAAATATGTGAAAAAAAATTATAATATTTGTAGTTACTTTTATATTTATTTATCTGTATTTTCATGTTACTTTTATTTGAATTATATCATTTCCTACTAGACCCATGAAAAAATTGCATAGGTACGTTTAAATAAATGTTAAATGACGGACAAACAAATTGCGAATGGCGCGTGCGGATGAAAATTGTGAATTAGAAATTAATTTACTTGACCAATCTTTCCTCATTGAAAGAAAGTACCCGTGCGCAGAATGTATGTGCGATTGTATGAATATGTGTAAGTTGCAAGGAATTAAATCGTATTGCCGTGTGCGGCGGAATTAAACATGGCGACCTCGGATCGAAGCGACTGAATGTGTTTCCCGCATGATTTATAAACTTTTGTTCTTGGCGAATGCAAATGGCGTGGGTGCCCAGGACGTGTGTGGTACCTACCAGGGAACCGATGTGCTTATAAGTACTGTGTATAAGTGCGCCGTGTTATTATTATTGAGAATAAATAAGGGAGAAATGAACGCGGATCGTTCGGCCGCTCATTTGCCGTCTCCGGGCGCGGGAAAATGAATTATTGCAGATGTCAAATCACCGCCATGAAGCGATAATTCTGTCTTTGTTAGTGCTCGCGTGTTTGTGGAACGACTCGACGAGTCTTTTTATAAATGTTAAGCTTTAATTTATCATCTAACTACCATGCAAATACTGCAAACTATTGAATTAATGATTGACGTGGGTTAGGACGCATTTTCTCGCTGTCCATCTGTCATCAAAGAATGCGATTAATTCTTGGATGCGTTTTTTTATGTTACCACATATAATTTATGTCTGCATCCCTGTAGGGAAGTAAGGTAAATATTGTGAACAAATTTTAACTTTATCACTTGGATTCGTATGCCGATGCTGTGAGCGTGTCCACGTGTCTGATGTTAGGTCACTTTTTATCTTACTCCCGGTGAAATTTATCAAAATTTTTCAAACTTCGATGTTATTTCTTGAACTTAATTGGCAGGTCAATTTACGTTTCTCATAATTTTTAGTGTGATATCGCACAAGATTTGATGGCCTCCGTAGTCTAGGGTTAAGGCTCTCGACTAGTAATCCAAATGTAGCGGGTTAAAATTCCGGCATGCGTAAGTATACCTACATTATTTCATTGAATTGTATTATATCACAGTTCAAATAAAAGGTAGGAACATCTCCAACTTCCTCTTCACCATCTCCTTCCCCGCTCCGCTTCCATCAGCCTCACAAAATACCCCAATTGGGTATGTCATAGTCTCTGGCTCCAGGCGGTTGAGAGTAGTTGGGTCTTTTGTGCGGGATTTACATTAAAAAAACACGGATAAAAAAAGTCTGATGGCTGCGGATCTACTGCATTCCCACTTGGGGAACGTTGTGAGATGAAGGAAGAGAAGTTATTTTTATATATATAATATGGCTGAAAAATAAAGTAAAAGTGTGTTCCATTTAATGTAATTAATGTTCTGGTATATTTTTTTTGTAAATTAAATAATTCATATGTTTCCACATTTCTAGAATTTTTGTTTTCTCTGAATTCTTCAAATAACAGCTCATTAGTCTGTCTTACAATAAATTCCGTCAACCTCAAAAATCCAGTGTTTTGGAATGTAAAACGTGTAAACACATGTAAAACCGTGTACACACGTCAAACAATTAAATCGTGTGAATCCATAAAACCATTCCACCACCTGTAAGCTTTATCGCGGCCCAAACAAATAATAATAATAATAAAACCGGCAGAACAATGACAACATTGTTCACCGTTTTCAAGATGGCGGACTGTCAAATAAAATGAACAGAACGTCTGCCATTTAATTGTATCAGAAATGAGCTACTTGCACACATTTTTAATTATTTTTCCACTAGAAATGATGAAAGCTATTTTTGTTTAACAAAAATTAAACAAAATTTTAAATATACCAATCGTCCAATAGATTTGTTGGACATATCCGAAAAATTTAAATTTGAATTGAGTTTGTGGTTACATGAAAAGTATACCCTATATCTGGTACAATACTCAGATTACTTATAAACACCGCCAAATCAATTATAATGAAGACAAACTTGTAGTGAATTTAAAAAATATGTATTGAAGTTTCTCGGTAGGTTTTCACTAGTAGGATATTTCAAAATATCATCGTAATGTACTGGACTGTTTTGCCTCCTTGTGTTATTTTATAGCGTATTTAACGTTCACGTGTAAATAGTATTTGATTTACGGTAACCATTCGAACCTTGCTTTCATCATGATCTCAAAACTTAGTATTTGGAGATGTCTGACTAATCAACTGGACGATCTATATGTAAAATGCCAGATTTGTTATGTTATTTTGTCTGTGAGCATATTTTTTTACGTTGTACACTTTGCCTTCGAAATTTTACGTTTAATATTGGCGGTGAATATGACGATTTTAGCTGGCACGTCCTTTTATGAATTTTCGTTTGTAAGAATAAATTACATTAAATATTAATTTTAAATCAAATAACTAGATGCCAGTTACGTGTTTTGACATGTAGAATAACACACCAGATTTTAAAAATTATGTAATACTTTTTATGTGTTCACGCGTCAATAAAAAAACCCTTCTGTTGTTAATAAAAAAACGTAATTTCCTTTGGTATTATTATGTTTTAAAAAAGATGCTCCGATTGTGAAAATGCGAAAAAAAACTTTTAAAAAATATGTTAATCCTTAGAAATCTTTTCTGGACCGATTTTTTGTTTGCGTAAGAGGCTCATTGTGCACACGACACGGTTCTTATTAACGATTTCTAATTTATCTAGCGGTATTCATTAATTGACATTATTGGAAATGTGACGGCGTGTATGATTATTAATATTACGATTATTATTAACAGGCAGACATCGGTGGGTAATTGGTGGCCATTACGAAGTCGTGATTGGTCCGGCACTCTAAATTAAACAATTAGAATTGACAGATCTATTGTCGCCTATTAAAACACAAGGTCTGCATTAGAATTATGAGTGTTTTTCAATAACTTCTTGTGGAATTAAGTTTTACGCATATGCAATCACATTTTCTGTGTTCTTGCTGCCTGCTTTGCGGAAAAAAAAATTATTAGGCATTTAGGAGACACATAAGATTCAGGCAGTGTTGTATTTTTCACTCTGTCACAGTGTTAAAAGTATTCAAATTAATTTTTAATTTGTACTTTTTGTTGAGACAGCTTTTTCTTTAGAGGGAGTGATACGTAATCAGCCACATCTTACTTAGCTACATATGCACTGAAGCATACGATACCTTATTTTTAATACTTAATTTTTTTTTAAATGATAATGGTTTTTTTAACAAAATATGTTCTCCGAATTAGCCAGCGATGAGTTCTGATATTGTGAAATATGAAAGTGCATATTTTTCTGTCTGAATTTTAAAGGTGAATGCAACTTTTTTAGCTACGAAGCTTTGAAAAAATAAATTTAAGAGAAACAAAGATGTTATATTGTTTCCTCCAAATTCAGCCAACTTTTTTTATAACATTATTATTACATTAACTCCACACAGGAGACCTTTAAGAAAACTAATTTTCCTCAGGTCATCTTTGGGGATGCTGTATGGAGGATATTTTTGTGGAAAGGAAGGAGTGAATCTGGTTCTTTAAGAAACCTATGTTGTGGGAGGGAGGAAACGCAGAGGCCGGCATTATGACATTTACTAAGAATCTACCTAATATTATTATTAGGTAGATGCCTATTCTAGTAACTGAATTTGTATTTTTTTAATTTCTTCTTCTTCGTGTGCCCTATCACTATGGTAAATGTATACACTCTCGTACATTTCGCATCCAAGACATTTGTCTCCTACCAGGCCCTCAGCGACCCTCTATCTTGCCTTTTAATATTAATTTGAGATTTTTAATTTAATTAATTATATTAATACATAATTCTATGTTATATTCTTCCGTAATAAGCTCAAACAAAAGCACTTGTTGTGTGTTGTAGCAGTAGTTTGCCGGTTGATACTGGCTTAATTCCCAGTTAGTCGGCCGTGGCCGGCCGGGGCTCGCCGGCGCTGATAAAGTCCGCATCTGCACGAATCGGCGTCCATTTACCGAGACCGTAAATTAAATAGACGTATTTCATTGCTGCCATCGTAGAATTATTATCGACATGAATTTCACGAACACGCTCCCAGCGAAAACCGCGGAACAGCCACCCAGCCATTTTTGCCATTATTATATTAGATGCTGTGTCGATGTAACAATGCTTGTGAACTACTATCTATTTCACTAAATGCAGTTTTGGTACCGATTTACCCACCTATTAAGTAATAACTTACATCAGAATTAATTTTATAACTTTAGCGGTTATTATAAGGAACTCAATTCTTTCCAACATTATTACACGATAGATGCTAAACTAAATTTGGTTAACCACTCAGGCCGCGGGCCTATTTTGTCGTAAGGTCAAAATGTTTCGGCTTTGCAATAAAATGCAAATAAATTTAGTATTTCTGAACGCATCTGAAAACTAAAAACTTTATAATTCAAAAAAAGACATATAATTTTTGAAATATAAACATTTTGAAAGCAAACATAAATAATATTTAAAAATGGCTCACCTTACGTTTTTTCTTACTAAAATTACTGTTAACGAAAAAAAATAAAAACGCACACACATTTTATTAGGCAAATGTATTAGAAACGTTATCGTCAACTCACTTTTCTGTCGTTACCATGTAAATGTAATTAATAAAAAAAATCCCAAAATTTCGTAATTTTTTTCAAATTGCTGCGGTATACTTTGGATGCATTAATTTGTACATTTTAATTAATTTGAGGATAATATAAAGAATGTTTTTTTTCTTCTTTCTAACATCGCTTAGATCATATTTCTAACCTTTATAGAAAGGGAGACACAACGATTTCTATGAGACCTGCGTGAGTTGTTCGGAAAAGCGAACAAATTTGCCTGACCACTGAAATATCGGCACAGAAATTGATACTGAAAAGTATCTACCTAATTTATAGGCTTTTTACAATCAACCTCCTCTTACATGTTTCAGCTATCTACATAATTATTATAGCATTTATTTTAATGTGGCTATTTGGTTTTAATCGTAGACAATTTTTTTATACCTATGGTTTATATGAATTGCGTGAAATAGAATAATAAAAAAAATCGTAAATGAAAACACCAGTTTTAGAAACACAGATTTTTTTTTTTGGATCGAGATCTATCTACATTTAAAAATTCCTGCACGCCACTAAATAATTCGTAAATAGTTTTTTTAATCGATCATGGTGATCTGGTATTGCAAACAAAGATCGGCGTGATGGTAGTCAACCTCCGATGTGAGAGGACACTGGAAGAGAACCTATTTTTAAGCTTCATAAAATAATATCTATCATTATCATAGTTTATTTTATTAAATTGTATGGTGAAACACCCGTCAAATTTCAAGATAAATCATCATGTTTATGGAATCTTTATGGGTGTACGTCCGTTCAATCTAGTTCTCTTATCCTTAACTAAAAGGCTCTATACATCTCCGACTAGATTCGATGCGTCGATTACAAAATCTTGATTGATTTTTCTGTGAAGCATTAATTAATTCCACATTTGACTTTCAAATTCGGCAATTCATCAAAATGACCTCGAAAGTAATTCCATCCGAAACATTTCAGATTCCACCTTTAGTTAAGATATTTTAATTAAATTTCATACTCATTGTGAATACATTTGCATATTAAGTTAATGGCAATTATTTGTCGCCACATTGATTGAAAAATCGAAATCGGTAAACGATTCTATTTATAATTAACTTTATAAAGTATTTACTTAATTTACGACACAATAATCTTAAAAGAAATCATAATTAACTTAACAATTTCATTCTTATATCCTTGTCCGAACTACATCATTTGCTAAATTGCGGTATTCGTGGAAATAAACAGAATGCCTAATAATGTTTGATAATCCCAAAAGGCGATTAACAAATCTAGACAAACTTAACATCGTAGATATTTAGCTAAAAAACTTAAAACTGTAGATATTTATCTAACAACTTAATGCTGTAGATATTTATCTAAAACACTTAATACTATGGATATTTATCTAAAAAACTTAATACTGTAGATATTTATCTAAAAAAGTTAAGACTGTAGATATTTATCTAAAAAAACTTAATACTGATGTAGATATTTACCAAAAAAACTTAATACTGTAGATATTTATCTAAAAACTTCATTCTTTAGATATTTATCATTCAAATGTTAGTATTAACTAATATTTGGAAAACTTTTCCCTAAGATTAAAGGTTTTATGAAATAAACCAATCTTAACAGCTGAAAGTTCGTGTTATTATGATATTATATTATTACATCTGACCATCTGACTACCATGCAAAGAGAATAATATGAAATTAGTTGAAATTCCCTCGATAAAAAATCGCAAAGTATGCTCCGAAAATTAATGTAAACACGTTTTTTTTTGTTATTTTTGTATGAAAACATTCACAGTGTTCCGTAAAATGATATTTTGCTCTATTTTAAACTAGTCGTGTTTATTAAACGTTTTAACGATTTTCCCTTAAATATTATCGTTTTTAATATTAGCGCGCTCCCTCTAACAATCGTATTTAGATATCTGACCATCTTCTTCTTTTTGAGCGCTTACTATTGGACCTTAATCACTGATTTCTGACATTATTTGAAGTAAAAAATGTGAATGATAGTTTGGTCTGTGGTGATTTTATTTTATTATTTCAACATAAATCTTAAAAAATCAGAATGTATTGAACAGTAAGAATGAGAGGTGAGGGGTTGGGCGGTTACTCGGCCGGGTGAAGAATGTTTGGTTTTGAAGAAAATTTTAAAAAATGAAAATATCTCTCAGAAAAAAATTACCGGACCCCAAAATTTCATTACCATTTTTAACTCCAAATAATGTCAGGAATCGCTGGTTAAAGTTAGTCAAGTACATCCGTTAGCACCCTAAATATCACATAAATAAATAAAATAAAATACATAGATTGACAGCTCTTTCGCAAAATGTTGTTCGAATTGTTCTTATATTTAATTGTAACCTTTTTGATGATGACATCACAATAATCAAAGTAATTACAAATTTTCAAACAAAAACCCACTAGTTTTAATTTACACTTGAGTTAAGATTAATCACTGTTGATACATTGTTCAGGCACACGTATTTACGAGTTTAATTTATATCGTTAGATTATTTGTCAGATTAAAGCGATATTCAATCTTTCATTCAGTGGGTACTTGAGATCGATAGTGGTCTACGTAGGACTGGATCAAATGTCCGATTACGTGGAAACGTTTCCCACACTAAATCGATTAAACACATAAATTATCGACTCGAACAATTCATCTCGGGCATCGCATTAATCTTGCACGGATACCATAAATTAATATGGGTTCATGTTCGTCTTGTTGGAACATTGTACGCGGGTCACTTTGCTATGTATGAACATCAAATCAAACTAAACATCTGCTTAACTAGCGATAATTTTCATTCTAAGTAGATAATACAACAGTGTTGCGTAAGAAACTTTCAAAATTTTTGCAAATATCATTTTATGGTGATCTACCACTGTGTGAGAAGTTGAGAAGTAAGGCTTCAAATTATTATTTTTTTTTATATTTACAATGGAAAATACTCTTCCTTTGATTTTCTAGAAACTTCTGAAATTTTCCGAGCTCCTTCCTTTAACCCTTTTTTCTTCCACCCATAACAATCTTCAATCTGATGGGTCGAAAATACACTTTCTTAATAAGCATGAAATAAAGTATATTTTGGTAGAAAGCAGTCACTTTGTTGTTTGACATATTTAATGAAATAAAACAATAGCATAGTTTATAAAACGAAATTTTATTTAATTTATTAATACCGACCGCTTTCGCTTAACTCAAGCATAATCAGAGTACAAAATTAAAGTATGTAGGTAATCAACAAATATTTATTCTATGTTATGTTTTGTCTCTTTCTGTATGTGTATATTCTATACGATTATACTCACACAATATATTTTTTGATTAGTTTAATTTAGTACTCCGATAATGCTTGTGTTAAGATAAACCGGTTGACATTAATAAATTTAATTTAATTTCTTGGTTTTGTTTCATAAAATAAAGTATCTATCTTCGTCTGAGAAATTAATTCATATAAACGAAACCAAATACTTTGGCTAAAATATTAAACAATACTTCAAATTTCTGTTATAATTAATAATATTATGTAATAAGTAGTTACCTCTCTATTCTCAGAATCTTACAAGATCTAATTTTAATCTAAATATTATATTGGATATTGCGTGGGATGTTTGTAGTAGAACCAGAATTCTTGATTGTATTTGGACCGATTCAATGCCTCTAAAATACCGTACAATATAAATAATCATCATTTATACCCGCGTAGTGCCTTTTCCATCAAATCTGTATGATCAAGAATACCCATAGATACTCGTACCAGAAAGGTATTGACAGTCTTGTCAAACTTACCAAGAATGATTAGCATATCCTTCGTAAATATCTCCACGTAAATTTCATCCATAAACATGCTAAATGGATATTCTGATATGAACATCGGAAACGATTAATTTCTCGCAGAATCATAACTATGAGAACCTGACATGTTCATATTTATAGCGAGAATGAAGAAGTGGAAGGTTGTAGAAGATGTAGTAGACATCCTTTTCGTAGAAGAATTGCGAAATGCGAATTCAAATTAGGATTGGAAACAATTGAGCACGTAACGACTATTGTTTAAAGCCTTCTGTTTGGGTTTTGAATGTTTGCAATGAGTAGAAATTATATTTATATTATAAGAACAGACATTTAGAAACCGACTTCATTGAGCACTTTCATAATTACAGCGAAGATTCACGGTTACAAAAAAGGCAAAAAACACGTTCCTAATCGCTATAATTCTGAGACTCTTTCTTACACATTAAATAGTGGTGAAACACACAAGATACGTGTGACTGTTTTCTCCAAAGTACTACTTATTCCTTGCCTTCCTTGCGTTTTGTTTTCTTCATATGTGTGAGGGAGATGTATGATAATGATTGTATATTTCCTTTAGGGGGGTGCAGACTACGTTCACCATTTGTCTCATTTTCGACTGTAGTTATTTTGTGTATAAGAAAGAGCTGCAGCATTATAACGGTAAGCAACGTTTGTTTATCGCCTTTTTTCCGTCACGGTACCGTAACCGTGAATAGTCACGGTAATAATAAACGCGTCCATTGGGTACTTAAAAATAAGTCACATATTAGAAACACATTGTAAAAAATAATTCTTTCAATGGAATTAGTTTATCAAAAAACTTGTCGCAAAAATATACACGATAATTGCATTGCTGCTACGTTACAAAACTACTTTAATAAATATTTAGGTACGTGCACATTTGTTATAATTTTCACAGATTCGTTATTTTTCAAATTAAAAAGATCTCGGAACGTTCAACCTGCGCCAATCTGGAACACAAAAGATGCCAATATTTCGTTTGCCGTTTGTATTACAGCCAATTCCGTGATTCTTTAATAAACAGTCGCTATCGGAAAGTCTCGAATTTAATTTGATTTTCGTGACTATTAATATAACGCTTCATGAATGTGATAATTACGAAATAATTAAACCACACAGCACCTGAAAACATGTAGGAATAAAGTGCAAATCGTGCTAAATAACGCCGGCAAGGTGTTTTTAATTGTTATTGATTCCATTTAAAAGTTAATTTTGTTAGTCGCTTTGCGGACTGAGCAAATCTCGACGGCTGCGTACACAGGAAAAACAGTGCAAAAAAAATGAGAAATTAGTTAGGTTATTTGAGCTTTCAATTGGCGTGTTTGCACACACCTTCCCGACGGGCATTAATTAGCACTTCGTAATTATTGCAAAACAAAATCATGCGCCGACTTTGCTTTGCTGATTTCTATTTGACGAACTTATTGAGAATGTATGTAAAAATAACATTTTTCAAGATTTCAAAAATATTATCTAGGATTTTTTAACTTTTTGAAGCTAAATCTTCTTTAGCACCGTTAGGATTTGAAACTGTATGAAATGGAAATGAGCGACACTAAAAAGAGACAAATACATATATCTATAGGATTTAGCCTTCGAGGGAATGAGAAAGCTATAAAATATTTATTTAATTGACTGGTAATCGGTTCCAATATAATACGATAAATTCACAGTCCCATGCAAGTTTCTTTTGGTGTAGTGGTATAATGTGCCTGACGAACTTCTGCAGACATTTAGCGGATCAAGGATCAAAACCTACAAAACCAAAAATAAAATAAAAATAACTTTCGTAAAATCAATATCCAATCTTCAAACCACTCCAAAATTAAAAGGCAAAAGAAAACACAAATGAAAGCGACATCTAGTGACTCTGAAGAAGAAAAAACAAATACTAATAAGATGATCAAATATATAGGAAAGGGTTGCACTGGAATTCGACGACAAAAACACGGAATAAATCGTTCTTCACATTGATAAAAAAAAGCTTCATAGTCTCTTCACTCTCGTCTCCTTTAGTATTCTGAAGGTTTCACTTCTACCGCGTGTGAATTGCGCACTGCGATTGTTTTTTAACGTGAAAGCAGTTTGATCACTACAAAGTGATCAAACTGCTCAGAATTGTCCAAGATTATGGCATCCCTCTTTGGGTATGTTATGAGGTTAAAAGGAGTAAGTAATGGAAGTAGATTGGGAAAAAATGGTCGTACCAGGCTATTCATACATATATCATCACCGAATGGACTAAAACCATTTCAAAAAGCGTTTGGATTCTGAATATTTCATCAGGACGATACTAAAGAGTATTTAACTGTCGTAGACTAAGCTTTTATAATATATAGCTAAATAATAGGTTAACATATTTTACAGGCATCAATATAATCACTAAAGACTATTCTTCTTCGAATTGGAGTCCGTTTCTGACCTTCAAATGATTTGGTAGGTAGATTACTTAAACGTTTTTCTCGAAAGCATTTTGGGTCGTGAATTATAAAGTCTCGCCCAGTTTTTCACTAATCAATATTATAACAGAAATCAGACGATAATTTAGGCCTTATTGATCATGGAACATCAATCTCTCAACTGCCTGTTTATAAAGTGGGCCCACTGGCCCTCAAACTTCTACCAATAACATTCTTATTTCTTATTACTACTTTAATTTCTTTCTGATTCTTCTATCTAATCTTTCAGATAATAAATGCAAAAGATTTTAAGAGACTTTGCATCAAACAAAGTTTTTCTGTCTTTTTTAAACTAACTAGCTTTTCAGAATGTAACGTTAATTACATTATGAGATAAGGTGATTTGAAATGTCCAATAACCTATCGCTGGGTTTCTGCCTGATCTATTCTACATATTTAGGAATCTATGGTCAATTTAAGTCAATTCAACTATGGGTTTCTATTCCATAGACAACAAGCCTGTTCTAATTGATCTGTTTCATGGATTCTATGAAATCACATAATATGGTCAATTTATAGAATGAAATTAAATAGATCATAGAATAGATCATAGAATAGATCATAGAATGAAATTAAATAGATCATAGAATAGATCATGGAATAGATCATAGAATAGATCATAGAATAGATCATAGAATAGATCATAGAATAGATGATAGAATAGATCATAGAATAGATCATAGAAAAGATCATAGAATAAATCATGGAATAAATCACAGAATAAATACATCATAAAATATATCATAGAATATAATATCATGGAATAGTGGGCTCCCAACTTAATGCTACGTTCCCATCTGACCTATTCTAAGATAATCTAATTCATTTATTGAACGAATGAAGAAGACGATTCAACGTTGGGTTGGGTTCAATTCCATAGAAAGCCTGTTCTCACGATCTATTTCACAAATTCTATAAAAGAGATTATAGAACCGATCACAAAATAGATCTTAGGACCCTACCTTAAAAATAAGACCACTACCATATTTTCTATTAATTTATTCAACATGAAAAAAAAATATTAGAAGGGTTGTTAATCAATAGGAAAGCGCGAAAATTACAACAAAATAACTTATTGGTAAAATATATTTTTTTAATTCTTGAATTTATTGGTGTTAAAAATAGTTGTAAGTGAACTAATTGACAAGCATCAATCACTGAGATCCCAAAGTTTAGGGTCCTCCGCGCAGGGGACGTTCAATAATTTGTACGCCGGATTTTAATTACAGGCCCGAGGCGATTTCATTTTTGTTTCTCCTCCATACTTTATTGGAACGGCGGGCATTCATTTATTATTATTTTCATTTTTTGGGAATTATATCCACGATCTTTATATCCCCTGTGATTACAGCCTCAAGCCTTGACCTTCCACATCGCGTGTCAGACCTTATAACTAAATAATTCCCTTATTTTTTCATAATCATTTTGCGGCGTAATTAACCAATATTGCACCGCGTTTAGGACGATCAACTGGACCTTTAGAAATACCCAAATGTTTCCGTTTATTTCGCTTTTATACAAAACCTTCTACAGATCTGACACTATCACGCACCTAGCAATTAGGTATCATGACGGTTTTCTTTGCGAATCTGTATATATAAAAATCGAAATATGCTTGTTTATATGTATGCAAGTTGTCCATGTATTGCTATATTAAGCATAGGAAATGTTTGAAACTTTCAAAATGCCTTCTTTCCACCCTAGAGAAGATTTCAGAATTATTACAACCACATGACAATACCTACATCTGAAAAGTTTTTTAATAATTACATAAACTCTTACGAAACTGTGAAAAATGTCACAATTTGAGAATGAAATTTTGCAAACCATGGATTGTTCAATCAAAATTCAATTTTCGAATAAGCTCTTTAAATTTATGAATTTACTTGAAGTACTAAAAGTAAGTAAGAATTATAGATATTTTAAATAGGTACTTGTTTTGGGTACCAAATTCGATTGATTGTTCTTATAATATCCAAAAATAATAGGTGCCAAGCGATCTGTTTGAAAACTGGATGTACTGGGACTGAATATATTGAACACGGGAGGGAGATTGTCAGGACGGCGGAGCGTTAGAGGGGAGAGGGAAGGAGGTAAAGGTGGAGGGGGGACGCATGAGGAAAAGACCCACAGGGAGAAACAATTTCTTTATTATGTGGCATTGCAACGCATGCCGAGAAATCACTTACAAATTTGAATAAATTAATTTAATCTCTTTTCAAATCACAGTTAATAGCTATAAGTAGTACCTATTATTATCTTGCAACATTTTAATTAAAATCACCACTGTGACACATCTCCGGTATTTCCCGTGTTAATTTTCCTCGTCCTGTCAAAAAAAAACTCACACCACAAAAACCGTATTTGCAAAATTCGCCATTTATAATATTATGAATCCAAGCTTCATTCTTACTGTAAGTAGAAACATTGTAACGTCTCGCATACCATGGCAATTCAAGTCGCCCACGATTGGAATTTTACACTATAGCATTTACAGCATATTCACGGAGGAATGATTAAACCCGAGTCCCCCATTATCTCGTACGAAATTATTTTAATAGTACACATTACACATCTTAGAAGATAATTAGGTTTTCCTTCAAAACTGAAGAGTCGCCAGTTGATTCAACGGAAAGGTCTGGATTTTTTTCAACGGATCCCTTAATCCTTGGGCGATTTGATTCTGAATCTGTTTTTTTTTCAGACTTATTACTGACACGGCATCATCTTTATGGATGACTATTATGTAGCATTTAATAATTAACTTTCAATCGCAATCAGCTTTTTTAATTTGACTTCCACGAATGAGTGAATATCGTGTCATCGTATCACGCGAAGCACCTTTTTAGATAGACGTCCCCTCATTGTATAATTTTGGAGATATAAATATAAACATAAGTAATTTAATTATGCATTAAAGCGATCCGTCCATTTGGTATTCGTGACAAACTGTTTCACGCGTTTCAAACCGTCTATTAATGTTCATTACAATTACTTCGCTATTTGACAACTTTGTACTTATTTTAGAGTCTACATTGCCTCACTTACTTCTAATGGCGATTGCAGAAATCAGATAAATAAATACAACTAAACAGATCGTAAATTTGATACTTTAAGTAGCCTGTACTGTCATCGTGGTTTATGTAGGAAGATATTCAATAGATTAAAGACCACCTGTCACATTCAGAGAAATGCTAACTTGTTTAATAATATTATTATTTATTAGAATGATAACATTACCTAATAAACTTTCTGCCTGCAAATCATTCCTATATCTGTTCATTTGAATTACTTGCGAAAACAGCATCGAGGGATATTATACTGTTGGAATCTCTTAACATTTTTACATGGTGTACGGAAACTCGTAGTAAAAGCGGAAAACTGTTTAATCTAATATATCACATATGGGGTACCCAAAAAAATCTTTTAAGAAAAAAAAACTTGTATTTTTCATTTTCCTGGGTACTATAAATAAAAACAACATCAACAAAAAACATGGAGTAGTGATCACGATCATCAGCAATGAGCAACCTAATTAAAAAAAAAAAGTGTAATAATACAGTGATCATTTTTATTGAGCAGTTTTTGTGAAAACTCAATTACCTCAAGGGCGCAAAAAAATCGAAAAGTACATTTTTTCAGTCGGGGCGACGCTTTCACGCATTTTAAAACACAAAACAGCTGACTTTTTTTTTAAATTTTGCCAAAAATTCCAACTTTGTAGGTGGGTACTCGATTTACACCAAAATAAAAGCTCAAATAAAAAAAATCATAAGAGTGCAGTTCACACGCGGTATAAGTGAAACCTTCAGAAAACAAAAGTAGACAAGAGTGGAGAGGCTACAAAGCACCACACAAAGAGAAGATCGATTATTCTATATCATTCTATACTTCTATTGAAGCTTTTTCATTTCATGGAGTTTCAAATAATAACGATGCTAAAGAAGTTTTCACTTCAAAAATATACACTTCACAATTGATTCCAAGTGTGATGTGGATTCACCAGATTTCTGCTTCTACTTCGAGTTTCCGGACACAGTGTACAAATAAAATAAAGGTTTTTTTTCTTGGCGCCTTCGCTGTATACCTCGACAGATTGTGGCGCCACCATGATGTTTCAAAAATTCTGAACTCTCACTGTGACCACAATAATAATTGCTATTATACTCTTAAGATTTTTTCCCCCAATTATCTCACATCCTGCTACATCCTTCCCATATTGTGGGTTCGTTAGACCATTTATTTATTAATTTCCGAAATTTTAAAAAGGATTTTAGCAATCAAATAATTATTTTCAATGCGGTAAATAGTATTTGTCGGCTGCTTTGAGAACATAAGGATAAGTTCTCAAGGGGGAGGTATGTTGCTAGATTGGTACCCATCGGCTAATATATATATTTTTTATTTTATTTTTCATACATTTTTTTGCAATACTTAGATACTGTCCTTAATCGGAGGATGTATTTTGACTTATTTAACTTTGCAGGCGACCAAAAAGAGGGACTAATTGCACAGCGCGGGTGTAAACTGTGCGACCTAAAGTTTAAGTTTAGACTTACGGATTTCAATATTTCGTTTGTGTGAAAGCACTATGAAACAAATACATGAAGTATTCTTTATACTTACCCACGACTTCAAATTAAGTAAGTCCAGATATTTTTTCGAGAATACTAACATTTTATATGTACATGATTATACCTAAAAAACAAAAGGGCAGTCTTGCATTTCATTTCAAATGGGCCTATGTCAAATTTGGGGATGCAGTGTGGAAAAAGAAGAAAATATTTTAAAGGAAAAGAAGGAGAGGATTTTCTGAGATGTAAAAAGGTATGAGGGTGGCTAGGAATCTGGGGGTCAGTCGGTCCAGGAGTGACAGACGTATGAATCCATCACTCTCACTGCGGTGCAAGGCGATTGTTCGAGAGAATCCTTCAGGAGAGACCAAAAGTCTACCTCAATCAGTCTCTCCCGATCCGGCCTACCACGCAGTAAGTAGACAAGCACATCCGCCGCCAAGGCCTAGACAAGCCTTACCCCTCGAATCCTGCACCACTGCTGAGTTACCAAACGTAAAGAACCACTTTGGATCATTGCAGAGTTGTTGGTTATCCAATAAATAGTTCCCGAGGCGGCGTTACCCATATCACCTACCAAATTGAATAATTATTTTTATCGAACTAAATTGTCTACATACATATATAATAAATAACGGTGTGTATATTATGGACAGAAAAAAAATTGACTCAAGTCAAATAATTTATTTTTTTTAAATGGTTTTTTACATTATGATGTTTTTTTCGTAGTTTTCCCTTCCAATCAAACATTTTGATTAATGAGGGAAGTTCACCATTCGACACCCCATTTAAAGAAGACTCACCACTGCAACGTATCGTGTTATTGCCGTAAAGACAATAAATTTCGGCTATTCGGGGCATAAACGCCATAACAACTGATATAAACGATAAACGGTATAAAAATGCAGAGACAACCGTGTCAGCTGCTTGATAATGTGGTCTCTTCATACAACCTACACACGCCAACTTGGCTTTTTTACCAAAAATATAAAAATATTAATAATTAATTACGTCCAGGGGACGAACTTTATAGCTTATTATTTTTTTATGTTATTTTAATAATGAACAAGTTAAACGACTGTCGTTTAGGTCGTTTTGTAGAATTTAATGGTTAGAAATCAAAAAAAAACTGTGTGTCACATCATTAAAACTCATCAATTTGTACTATGTATTTATAAGCAGTGGAATCGTATAATAAAGAAGAACCCAAGAAATGTGTTCCCTGTACTTCCATGATCGAGGGGTAAGGCCTCCGTGGTCGAGGGGTAAGGCTCTCGAGAGATCGCTGTTTAGAATCCCGGCATGCTCAAGTCAATTTTATTTGATTGTAAAATCATTACATATTTGCGTTGTTAGTTTTTGGGGTGTTATGCCGTGTTGCGCTACCTCCTTCTATAGTCGACGTTTCGGACAGCGTTGCAGTGTCCATCATCAGGGCAGATCCGGTAGATCCGACGATGTGTTAACTAACTTTTAAACTAACAACGAAAATGCTTTTGGCCGTGAAAATCTAAAAAACTTATCCAATCATTACATAGTATAAAAAGAAGTCGCTCAAAATGTTTGTGCGGTTAGATCTTTTAAACCACGCTACGGATTTTCATGCGGTTTTTACCAATAGAGAGTGATTTAAGAGGAAGGTTTATATGTACAATACATGCTTATTATAGTAGAGAAAAGCCGAGAAATTCAAATATTCAATTCAGGCAGCGGGCAGCTTTCATGCGGGTGGTATGGATTTTATAAAGGTTGGGTAATGGCGTTGTGTTTCGTTAGCCACAGCAACGTGTGGCCGGGTCTGCTAGTTTAATATAATTTAATCATTTTAAAGTATGAAATGGCAAATTTGCGGCTCGTTCCAGCGTGGAAGATATTCTGATTATCGTCCTGTTGTAAAACTACCATTTAGGATTGAAACGTTGCTTAAAATGGATTTAGCCGAGTTTAGTGACTAGATTTAAACAGTCAGGTACTTCCCCAACTTTCTATTCCCCATCTATTCCACTCCCCACTACATCCAACCTCACAACATACCCCGATTTGGGATGCCATAGGCACACTGGCTCCAGGCGGTTGAGAGCAGTGGGGACTCATGTGCGATATGCGCATAAAAAATGTATATTTATATACCATAATGTATTATTATTTATTAGGTACAGACACATTTCGAGCATAATGAACATATTTTTCATAATGACATATAGCAAAATGGTAAAAGAATTTTGGGGCTCCCGATATCGTACAATCTCAAAAACAACTCATTATATATGGTACTATGACTACTATGTATGAATGTGAATGAATCAATGAGGGTGTTCTAAGACTGATTAGTTTTGTGGACCGCAGTGTGATTGTTATCTATTTAGTTAATTGAGCATACTTAACAGTTTTCATAAATAAATGTGTAATAATTTAACCATGCAAAATTTTTATTCTAACAACCCATGTAAAAAATAACAATGCCGTGTGGTAGGTTGTTAATACGGTTGAGAAAAAAGGCATGAAAACTTATTTTTAATTTCTTAATGTGATCTACGACACGAACATGGGCACCTCGTTAGTGTTATTTTTTAATCTTACTTTATAAGCTGAAATTATTTTTATTATTTATTTTATAGCCGTGCCTCAGCTAATCCGTAACCCCTTAACCCCTCTCCGAGCGATAATTAAGTTTAATTCGAGCTAACTGCGGCCGTGCAGCAATGTGTTTACAGAGCACGCTCGTTACCTCCGCTCCCCGCCAACAGTTTCCCGTACCGCTGCATTCAAACCGCGCTCCGCAGCCTCCCATACAATTTTTTATTAATATTTGATCTTTCATTTGGATTCCCACGTGAAAGTAGTGATGGGGCAGACTTAATATCGAGGCTTTTGAAGTTATTATGAAAAGTAGGGACCTACCAACAGATACCAAAAAAAAAACATTCAAATCTATATTAAATATGCCCTTCCAGGTGGTAGTATTATGCATATTTTACAATAATGGAGACTTATTACAATTTTTCACATATGACAAAAAATTATATTTGGTATATGGACATAAAAATGCTTGGTTTATTCGTTAGTTTCTCCTTTGGCCAACTACAGAGTCAAGTGTTTCAAGTTGTACGCCTTTCGATCGCCAGCAGAGAAAAGAGCATCAAATTGAAAATCTACAATTCTAACGATGTTTTCTGAAAGAAGTTAAGATAACACCGTTTCCTTATTTTCTAAACAAAAATACTTCTAACGAAGTGCATTTTATTAAGAAATCTAGCGTGTTGTAAATATCGAATTTTGACGAAAAGCTTAAATAAAATAAAAAAATAATAATATATATTAAAAAATATATTAAATAAAACTTGTCAGCCAAAACATTCATCTTTATATTTATAAAAATCAACTTTTGATTGCTTGCTTGCATGTGTGTATGTTTGTTAATTATTCGTTGCTAAACCATTCATCCGATTGCGATGAAACTTTAGTAAGTTGTTCTGCGCACGCCCGCGATGGTTTCTATATGTGTAGTGGTGAGCTTTGGCGTCATGAAATTATTTCCTAAACTATTCATCCGATTGCGATGAATCTTTGGTGAGTTGTTGTGAGCACTCCCGCGAAAGTTTCAATATATAGGTACTGGTGAGCTCTGGTATTATGAAATTTGTGTAAATAATTGCGTTCGGCGGCACGCGAGCCGTTTGAAAACTGAATGTATATAACGCGTGAGGGGGAATGAGGCTCGCGGGACGGGGGAAGCTGGAGATAGGAGAAGTAAAGCGGGGAATGTTGATGGGGAACGCTTGAGAGGAAGGGAATGCGGGAGGGTAAGGGGATGCGAAAGGGGAACGAGACGAATAAGAAAGGATACGCAAGGAGACATAATTTCTTTATTAAGTAGGATTGCAACACACGCCGGGAACTCGTTAGTTGTCAAATAAATATTTACGATGAGTTGTTTTCTCTTTCTTATGTGGTAAGTAGTTGCCTACCAACTTTGCTAACGTTGTCCTCTACATAAATGTATTGAATATTTTCAAAGTTCTTCACTACGTGTGTTATTATATTACGATATTGTTCCTAAATAGGTGTCTAATTGGCTGCATCCCTGACTTTGTTAACCGTTCAACAAACAATGGTTAATCTTAATTAAATCGCCAAAGAATGGGTCAAATATAGCTCTCGTCGGCTTCATAATTAATAGGTGCGCAAAAAACAATAAGAAAGAAAAGCGGCGACCGGGGCCGGGCCTTTGATTTTAGGCGGCCTGGTTTTCGAATTCGATGATTATCGAACATTGTTGAATGCTTTGAAGTCGGGATTTACTTTTTCCTTTCGATTTTTGTCTCGTTTCTTAGTAATTAAAAATAATCGAAAATTAAGACTTGATTCTCAGTAGTTTCGCTAACATTAAAGGAACGAAATTTTAATATTTTTTTATGCTTGATATTGACAGAAATTCTCATGCATTTTTTTAGGTCACCCCAAGTGGTTTGCTACGTTTGGTGACTAAACAGGTGTGCCCGGGTTCAAGGTGTGAGGTTTGTCTAGGTCTTATATAGGCATATGTGTTTACTCATCTACTACGTGGTGGGCCGGAGCGGAAGAGACTGGTTGAGAGAGAGCATTTATCTCTCCAGACGGACTCTCTCGATCCATCGTCTTGTAGCGCAATGGGAGGATTGGATTCGTACATCTGTCACTCCTGGGCACATAGACCTCCAGATTTCTACCCACCCTTCTCACCTTTTTCAGAACTTCCTCTCAATCCTTTCCCTAAAAATACCCTCCACACAGCATCCCCAAAGATGACATAGGCCCTGAGGGAAAAATGTTTTTCTTCTGGGCCTACTGTGTGGATCTAATGTAAAAAAAACATTCACTTATTTTTTATGCCCGAGAAAAAATTGGAATATATGTTTTTTTTTTAAGTTGCCGAAAAGGAAAAATCTAAGAAAATAGCTTTAAAATAATACTGCTCAGCAACTAGTGCAAAAAGTAAATGCCATATTTAACTATACTAATTCTCCCGAAATTCCACTAATTAGTAAAAAGTAATAAAGAACCGTGATTTTCGTGACCTTTGCTCGAGGTTGAGGAGCTAAAGTTTTTTGTGAAACTTAAATTAAACACAAATATGTATTATCTTTTATATTCTCAAATTAAACATGATTTAAATAAATTAAAATGTATTTAGACGCAATGTTATGACGTATGATTAGATAATATATAATATGTAGATATAATACGGCAAAAAAATCATAATAAATTTGCGTCACCAAGAAAAACGTATGGGGAGTCATTTATTAACCGTTTTTATGTTTGCATTCAAAATTTTAATATTTAAAAAATGATGTGTTTATTAGTTTTTGGGTACATTCATAAATATTCCATTTATTATGATTTTATTGCAAAGAGAAATACTGTGACTTTCTGATAGAATATGTTCGAGGTCTGAGGGGTTAAATGCATCAATTTTAATTCCTGCAGTTTTTTTGTTTCATTTGCAACGTATCTTCAAACGTTCGTATTAAATTACACGCGATAATTACACACAACAGTCCCTTTGTCGTTTTGCGGCAAGTACTTAAATGCAAATATATCGTAAATCTGCGGCAACCTCACCAGAACGTGAAGAATTACGTGCCTTGTCAAAGTCACCTCTTCCTTAGGTTCACCGCTGAGTTGCGTACCGCGTGCTTGCGTAATAAATAAAACATTTATTTCTAAAAGTAACATAAAACATAACACAAATAAAAAACACCATCTAATAACTTTTGTTCCCTTTTAACCCTGAAACTTATTTCTAAAAGTGTCATAAAATATAACACAAATAACAAAACACCTTCTGATAACTTTTGTTCCCTTTTAACACTGAAACATTTATCAGTTAGATTTTTTTTTCTTAATTACTTATTGCTGTTTAAATCATTTGAAATTAAGTACCTACTTTTTTGTCTGTCTCCAAGTCTCATTGAAAAAAGCAAACCATGAAAGCAGTGTTTCAACAAAACAACGTATTGTTTAATTTATACGGGTTTTTCGCAAATCAAATTAAAATTAATTGTTTTTAGAATGCTTTTTATTTAGATTAAAATATTATTTTATGTGACATTCAAAACAATACTTTTTTTATAATGTGACAGGTTGCATGTCCTCTAATTTATAGATATCTTCATTAATCAATATAATAAAACAAATAACATAAAACTTTTTTCCACTTTTTTACAATTTATTTGTGACCTTAACTGGTTTTAGCCTGTTAAGGCCATCTTCAGACTGGTACAATTGTTTCCTACAGTGTATATACATAACATGGTATATTTGCGGCAAGTTCCAGAGTCGAAGATACTTTCAGTATTGCCCTGGTGTAATACCACCATTCAGAATTGAAACATTGCTTGAAATGGCTTTCGTGTTTAGTGACTAGATCAGAATAGCCAGGTACTTCCTCACCTTCCTCTTCCCCTTCTCCTTACCCTCCTCACTACCTCCAGCACCTCACAACTTACCCCAATTTTAGGGATGCCATGGTTGCACTGGCTTTTTTTTTTTTACAATAACTCCAACAGAAGGCCCGGAGGAAAATAATTTCCCTCCAGGCCTATGTCATCTTTGAAGATGCTGTGTGGAGGGTTTTTGAGGAAAGGAACAGCCGAGCTGTTGAACGCAAAAACGAGTCGTACAAACCACCCGTTCTCATGTGACCGTGTACAAATGTTGGGCACGCGTTTGGCGTGTTTCCCGACTATGCACCGATGCCGAGGGGATCAATGACGCTAGTTCCTAGGAGCATCTTCCATTGTAATACCGGTAGAACAAGTACAGCATTCCCACCTGACGCCTGTGCTTTAAAGATTGCAATCCGTCTGCAAGGGACTCTTAATAATAATATTTGGATGACTTGTATAGCGCCGTTTTTGTGAAAGATCACCTCAAGGGCGCTGTGTTAGGTTAGGTGTGGTATTCACATAAAAAATATATATATGAGTGGGTTGTCTAAAAGTTTTTTATATAATTTATTCGTGTTTTTCCAAATTTGTTGCCATGTCGTCTTTGGCAAACATCTTTAATTAATTCTAAGATTTTGGTGCGTCAAACTTTAGTCATATTTGATGAACATCATGTCTTCGATCAGCGTCGGTCTTTATGTCTAACGCGTGAATTTGTCTCAGTTAAACGCGGATTCTCGGTACGTTTCAGCTTTTAGCACTAATTGTGATCAGATGAGAGTTTCAAACAACCCAATCTAAAATAATTTCTCATTATTTAACTAATTTAGTTCGGTTAGATAAGGCTTAAGTTGGTGTAATCGTGCAGTATGAACGCACCTTTACAATCACGCCCATTCGCCGGAGTAAATGAGTAAAGATACTCGCGCCAATTATTTACCTTGAGATTTTCTCACGCTATGTACGATCGCTTCCTCCCTTAATCCGCCGACAAAACAAAGCCACTTAATCAAAAAGTTTCATACCATCAACCGCACGCTTTTTGATTGGACTATTGATGCTTCGGTGTTTTATCGCGTTGGTGTTCAACTGATTTATTTTAGTGCAATTTGGAATGTTATGTGTCTAGAAATGTCGGTGCACCAATCCAAGTAGATACTAGGCTCGTATGTGTATTTACTTGAGTCAATTATTGATAACACGTGAGTGCTTAAATATACTGTATTTAGCATACCTATGCACAGTACTTTTACATATATGTGACTCATAGACGCAGTAAAAAAATCATTTTACATAAAGAGAGCTTTGTGCGATCAGATGAGGAAATTAACCCTAGAAGCTTTGCAACATAACAAAATGTGGTAAATACAAAAGCGATAGCCTATTTCTACAGAGAGAAATCTCAAAAATCACTGATTAGTAATATTGAATGACGTTTGAACATTTTTTAAACTGAAATGTAATACTACTGAAAATAGTTCTAGTGAATAAACAAATTGACATTTACCACATTTTTTTCGAAATTTCATAATGAAAACAATCATGACGGGTTAGTTAATCTCTTATATTTTAAGCCCCGCATTCACTATTTCTACCGTTTTATAACGCATTTCTCTTGAACACTTTAAGTTTAAGTTTCTAAAAAAATATACATTTTTTATGAAGATAATACTCGTACGTATAAATTTCCACGCCGAAACGGTAATTATATGAGATTCCCTCGATAGAAAAAAATCTGAAAGTATACTCCAAAAATTATTGTTAACACGTTTTCTCTGTTAGTTTTCAAGTTATATGGATGAAAAATTCAAAGTGTTAAATGCTATTTAAGTCATTTCTCACAACATTTTTTCTCTAATTTAAACGAGCCTTGTTTTATTAAACTTTTTCACAATTTTCGCTTAATTATTGTCGTTTTTGATATTTGCGCGCCCTCTTTAACATTCGTATTTACATATCTTTCCTTCTTCTTATTTATGAGCGCTTACTACCGGGCCTTGATAAAAATTTGTATTAAAGCTATTTATATTTTTCTAGTTTTTGTTGTTTGTTTGTATACATTTTAAGTTTTCCCTGCCAAACTATGCAATATTTGAGCTATTTCTCTGTTAAAACATGAGCAGAGCACAACGGAATTGCAATATTAACTCAAAATTGGCATTTTATACTTATCTCCATGTAGAAATAGGCCATTGAAAGGTTCTATTACAAACGGGTATATTTGACAAAATGACAAAGAACTACCTAAAATATTATTCCCACCCAATAACGAGATGGTTTTTTTTTTAAATATATTTATTTATTATTTTATTTATCAATTTTCAGGAAATCGACAGTTCAAATTTATTTCAGTTTGTACATAATATTAAATAGCCAAAATAAAACCAATTAAGGATTTCCTCAAAATGATGTTGCCAAACATTCGTTTCTTCTACTCAAATTATTCCCCAAAATTTGTGTTCTCAAAAAAAACGGAGTTACCGCAGTTAAAACAGTGAAATATAAAAAAAAATTACATCTCTTTTATTCATAGAAATAAGTAGGTGCCTACCTACTTAACCATGTAAAGTACAGCGCACACTGTTCCGACACGCGGCGAGTCGTGCATCAGTGACCAACTCTCACATAATAATATTATTATATACATGAATATTTATAGAGTTCTGTGATAGTATAGGCCTCTCCACTTAGATTAGAGAAATTATCATCATGCACAAAGGTAAATACAATATTACCTAAGGATTTTTTTTCTTTTTCGCGTTTTAGAGAAATGATTTCTCCCCCGGCGCGTGCGCATTTCGCCCATCAATCTCAATTATTCCCCCGGAATTAAGACGTTATTATTCCCGACAATCAAACCTTTCCGTTAAACGGCTTGTTTGTTTTCATTATGGGATCGCTTGATGCGTACATTAGTTAATAAATGACAGGCGGGCACGCGAGCCGCGGCGAACCGCTAATCCCGGCCGCGGCGGAATTATGTTAGGCGTTTTCCTCGTTTACGACCACTTATTTCAGGAAGCACTGATAAAGAATACACCAGCGGACTCAAAAAATGAACCCGTCCGATCCATCCGATAGACTTGGGCTCAATTTTTAACGTTAAGTATACACACGAGGAAAATAATCTCCCTCAGGCCCTTGTTATGTTTGGGGATGCTGTGTGGAGGATCTTTTCGAGAAAAGGAAGGTCCTGAAAAGACCCATGTTATAGGAGGGAAGAAAGACAGGGACTGGCCAATTATTAAAGACTCGTTCTCGCTAGACAAATTTCAACGCCTTCAATTGGCGTTTTCCCGATTGTGCACCGGTGTTGAAGGGATCAATGACGCTAGTTTTTCGGAGTATCTTCCATTGAAATACTGGTAGAACCAGGATAGAATTCCTTCTCTCTTCTCATCTTCTATCTTAACAAATGGACTGTAAAAATTATAGTCCATTTGTTAAGATAGAAGAATAAATCAGTCTGACCGGGTCCAGAGTTTTTTCAGGTATATTTGGGTTCCAGATCAGAGGTGACTTCCAAATTCAACAGTTGGGCGCACTTGTTCAGGATTAGCAGTAGTTGTGTAATTGTTAATGATTTTAGAAAGAATTTTCCAATAATTTCAGTTTGAGCGTTGAAGAATTCACTCGGACACATTAAATTCTGTCCTCTTTTTAAAACAAATACCCACATTTCAAAACTGTCTGCCTACATAATATTACACTATGTAGGTAGATTTTATTAAAATTACCGACATACCTGCATTTACCAAGAATCAGTTTCCCTTCAATTCGTCCTTGGCATTTCCCGGTGAACTGATTATGACCGGATGTAAAGATTTAGTTCGATCGAAGACAGTTTTTTTCCTTCGGTAATTTAGATATCAAATATTTTAATAAATAATTACCCATTTAGCATTTAATTAATATTTTACTCATAGGGCACTATTTTGAATCAGAAATACCATCCTGTGTGTTCTACATCAATGGTTTAGCCAGATTTCCTTAAAACTGGCCCTTTTAAATGAAAAATGCAATCAATTTTAGTAGTCGTTATATTCCACGATGTATTTTGGAACAAATTAGATGGATATTAAATATTCTTAACGGTTTTCAAGTCAACATTTTGACATTTTCTTGAAACATTATCAAAGTTTACGATTTGTTTACGCGTTTTACAAACGATCAAACACTAAAGCTAAGGTAATTTTCTAAATAATAATGTTTACAACAATTTATAATTTTACAATTAACCTCTTCTTGACATTATTAGTACTTCCTTAGAACATAATAATCTGTGATTATTTGAGCATATATAATCATTACCGGAAAAGATCACGCAACTCCCTAGTTAAGAAATGCGGTAATATTATTATTTAGTAATATTAGGAGAATAAAATATTAAGTTTATGTTATTAATTATTTTAGTGTTTAATTTAAGTTAAATTAGGAAATTTAAATTTAATTTTTATAAGAAAAACTCTCTTTTTATACTTTTTTGAAGGTTATTCCCATCAGTGAAATATATCATATTAGAATAAGTTAACAATAATAATCTAAACGAAAATATGAATGTCGCAATGGTTGCGACCATTGTCTTTTTCTGTTTTTCTGTGTCTTGTTCTCTTTCATATTTTCGTTTAGATTATTATTGTTAACTTATTCTAATATAATTTAAAATTAATTTAATAATTATTAAGTTCTGCAAAGCATTTAGGCTTTTATTGTTGTGACAGCTGTTTCTCCTTACATGGCATATTTCAACTGTGGTAAGACCACTTTGAGACGACGTAAACGATTCTAAATTTAAATTTTGAAGGTGCCTAAATTGATTTATTTACGATTAAATCGATTTACTAAGAAAATAATGGTGACAATAGATTTCCCTACATTAAATATTAATGTGTTCTTAATTGTTTAATAATGATGTGACTGCTATTGACTTATTTAAAAGTGTTATATTGTTTAAGTTTTGTAAACATAGTAAGAAGTAGGGTATAAATAATTGTTCTTAATTTATTAATTAATGTTTTACGTATTAGAGTCTTTCGTACGTTTTTGATTTCTAATTGTTTAATTAAAAAGCTGAAATACTTGCAGAAAATAATAAAATTATTGAAATTAATATTTTAATTAGATTTTTTTTAAAGTTTGAGATAGGTACCTATTCAATAATGGTGCACCATTCGAGCAAATTTGATTTTGTGCTGAATTCACTCGTTCAATGATTTAGTTGTAAATAAATTACTTGTGGAGCACATGAGTTAACTCACAAAACCACACAGGGGCTTGCCTTCACGACCACACATTTAAATAAGATTTGTTACCTATTGAATAAGATTTTGTAATTCGAGCATGGGACTTCGAAATTCCTCATTCACTGATTTGTCCCGACAAATAATTCGGTTGGTATTTTCGTGGTAACGTTTTAATTAAAGCTGGTTGATATATTTATCAACCTCGATGTTATTTGATACGTTCGTTGCTTCGAAACACCGAAGGAAGATTTACTGTTGAAATTTAAGGTTAAGATCCCAGGCCCTTGATTGGAAGAAACGCGATGTTCGCTCGTTTCAAATTAATTATTATATAGTCTGTCCACTTAATTCCGCACGCACAATACATTAAATAATTTTTATTTTTAACTAAAAAACCTCAAATTGTTGAATTTAATTAAATGAAGACAATATTAGCGAAACTCAATCGAAAATCTGGAAACAGAAATATAAGAAAAAGATATTGGCACCTTTGGGAATTGAACCCAGGCCCTTCGGCTTTCCGGGCCACTGCGCCAAGTGTCGATATTTTTATCAATCATTTTTAACTGTAACATACTTCGACTAAGAACCATCAACATTATCTTAATTTTCTTAACGCATATTTTATTGTCTGCTATCTTTATGTATCTATGATTGATTGCAAGATGAAAACCTGAACTAAATGATAGTGTCTGGATAACTGTTTAACCATTTTATTTTTAATATGTGATATCTATTGACTTTTTTGTAAGTCCAGGATGAATATTTATTTTATTTTTTAACTTTATGAGTAAAACCTCGAATTATAATATTTTATTAAACGAAGACAATCTGAAGAAAATCTGGAAATAGAAAAATCAGAAAAAGATATTTTCACCCTGGGACTCGAAATAAAATTGATAAAAATGTATCAAGACACTATCGATAGATATCATTTGGTTTGGGTTTGAATCTTTCAATCTACATAAAGATAGCAGACGCGCTAGTTAATTTTCTGAACGCATAAAATATGCGTTAAGAAAATTAAGATAATGTTAGTGGTTCTTAGTCGAAGTATGATACCTTGACGTAGTGGTTAGCGCAGTGGCCCGGAAAGCCGAAGGTCCTGGGTTCGAGTCCCAGAGGTGCCAATATCTTTTTCTGATTTTTATTCCAGATTTTCGATTGAGTTTCGCTAATAGCGTCCTCATTTTATTAAATAAATAATATTTTTAAACATTTTGAATTATACGTAATGAGGTTAAGCTTAAATGCGGCTTAACTCAAATGCTAAATATTCTCTTCCCTGATTAAAAAGCATTTATGCTTCTACGTCAATGATAACTTATATTTTTAATGCGTTTTTTAAATTAAGTACGAAATTCATTAAACAGCTACATACAGCTTAGACATAAGCCTTTGACTTTGAATCCTAGACTCATCGCGATATGGACAAAAGAATTACACGTTTTTTATTAAATACTTTCATTGTTTGTCTTTTCGCAATGTAGGTAGGTACAAAGATCCCTAAGCATGATTAAATAATAAAATAATAATTTGCAGAAATACGCCAGTAATAATTGTAGAATGACAGGAGACGAGTTCTTGTATTTAAATTTTCGGTTACACACGTTTTCACCGAATGTACTTGAATTAAAGCGAATTGTGTCGGCAACTTTGAAAGAAAATACCCAAATACAAGTTAAGTCCCAAAGACAAATTTTGTCACATCTTCTGAGATAAAGAAACGATTTCAGAGACAATATTGTTTTTTTATTATTAAAACACTTATTTTTCTTTTAGTGAGATCGTGAGACACATAAGCTTCCATTGCATTGCAAATTTCTAATATTTTACATTTTAAATAAAAAAATATATAAATTTTGGAAATAAATAGAAAAACGTAAGTATCACTTTTGCAGTTATTTGATTATGCCAACCGGTTTCGGCGCAACGCAAAATTTCTTCCGTTATGTAACACATTTCTATTGGACGCTTTATGTTTTTTAGTTCTTAAAAAAATATGTTTTGTGTATAAAATCATAATTTGTTATTTAACAAGTTTTGGGCATAAAAAAATTCACAGTGTTTCTTTAAATGCGAATTAACACATTTTTGAGAGATTTTTGCTCTGTTTTAAACGAGTCATAATTTTGGCTTAATTGTTATCGTTTTTAATATTAGAGCGCTCACTCTGACATTCTCTCCCTTTCAAACCATCTTCTTCTTCTTGTTGAACGTTTACTACGGAGCCTTAAGGCTCCGCAACCGGGCTCGAAAGGAAGAAGATGGAGAGATTCGAAATTACGAATGTTAGAGGAGCGCGCTAACATTTACAGCGACAAAATCGATGCGAAAATGTTTAATAAAACACGACTCGTTTAAAATAGAGCAAAAATCTCGTGAGGAGCATTTTAAGTATAATTTAAAGAAACATTGTGAATTTTTTCACAAATATAATTTATAAGATACTTGTTTTTAATAATTTTTGAAGCATACTTCGCGATTTTTTTCTAAAGAGGAAATTTCATATAATTTGCGTTTCAGCGTGGGCAGCATCTAGATATTATCTTCAAAAATAACATTTTTTTTTAAGAGCTTAAAAACTTTAAAGGTTTAAGGAAGGTATGTAAAAAATCAGTAGAAATTCGGGTTGCTGAGGCTTAAATAGGCTTAATTAATATCAACGGGTCACTAAACATAGCCAAAGTAGGTACCTACCTTCTTACTCGTAACTTGAAGCAACGGGTTATTTGAAGAATAAAGAGAAATTAATTATTTCCACTACCCATTTCAGTGGAATTCCTTCAACGACAAAACATAACCTATTTAAAAATAACACATCGATAATTATTTATCATTCCACAAAATGTATTAATCGTAACTGTATCAAGTAAAATAAACATTATAAAATACAACAACGATCCACTCACATCAGTGTTTACCTAAAAACATCTGAACAAACTAACACAATATCATATCGTAGTTCCTACCTATATCACTCGAAATGGATTTAATCTCTAAGTGTAATACATACAATTAATTATGTAGATTGTAGAGGACGTCAAGGGACATGGATATAAATCTATAGAAGACAAATCGTCGAGTGTTTGAGATACGGTCAAGTTTTTCTTTTGGGTTAATCTACGAATTTAAATCATACGCTTTTAATTGTAATGGATAGGTGGCGCTACCAGGAATCTGTGATTGTCTGTGAAGAGATCATTGAATAATTTAACTTTTTTAATCATTTAATAACATACCGCGCTCAATATTCTATCTTTATAGTGTAGGCATATCTGCATGTTTCAGGTTTGTTTTTTTTATTGGAGATTTATTTTGTTCTCACCTTGCAACTTTTATCTGGAAAATTTACCTTCTTGAGACTTTAGATTCCTTTACTCATCTGTATATTGAAACAATTTTTAAACTTTTTCCCCTTTATTATTATGCTCAATTAAAGTGATTTTTGTATAAGAAAGAATTCCGATGTTTCATCAAATTAAGACGAAGATTAATGATAACTATTTTCTTTTAATCTATACTACCAACTGTAAATTGGTTTACATTATAAATAAAATATATATATTACGGATAAATTGAAGCTTTACCTACAGTTTTCATTGAGTAGAATTAAAATAAAATTGTTAATTACTTTATAAAAAATATAAGCGTAAACTATTAAAAAAAAAAATCGTTAGACATGAACGCTTTCAAGAAAAAACTTTTTAAAAATATGATTTGATGGTTAAAATTATCTGCCACAGTTTCCCTTGATTAACTTTTTTTCTTATATAATTATTCACAAAATAAATAAAAACGTGACCTCTAGACTCTGTTTGCCAACCGATTTTTATGCCTATTAGTCCTATTACCTGTATTCGTGGCGATGTAAGGCACACTAAGAATACATACATTTTTGGTTTGAAACTAATTCGGGTATACAGACAGGTCCATAACCCTTAAAACAATATCGGATTGTACATATATTCAGTGGAGTTTCTGGTAAAAAGAGAAACAAAACTACAAATTACCTTTTCTTTCTAATTACACGGGAAGAAAAGTTGCTATGTTTCCGGTATATCTGCCAAGATAATTTAAGTATTAGATTAGTGATAAATGTGTACAACGGGTTACTTATAAACTTAGGCGTGCCCTGTAACATTCAAACACTGAATAAACAAGACATTATTACTTCCAGGTGTTTAAATAAATACTTTCTTAAGGGAACCAAATAAAAAAATTATCTTCCGATGAAACCACATTGTCATAAAGAGTGCTTTGTAATACTTCACCAAATGTTCCATTTCATCAATCGATCAAATCATTAGATTATCGAAGCAAATAACAAGCCTACTTACATCATATTAATGTATGAGACGATTCACGGATAATAATTATTGCGATGGTGACTTCAATAGCTTCGTATTTTTTTTCAACAAATCTTTTCAATGATAATACTGGGACATTCTTTAATTTATTGCAGTTAAACTTTTTAACTGGAGAATCTTTCGGATTAAATGAAGGGTAGGTCTTTAGAAGTGCGACCTATCTTTACAAAATATAAAACCTTACGATTTCTAAGTCCTAGAGAAGTTATTAAAAAAGTTTATCTGCTCCAAGAAGATTTTCGGTATTTTGAAAATGTTAGATCAATTTCATGAGAAGTAATAAAAAATAAGCTCAATTCGTGCACACAGACACGTCCACAGTAAATTTTTTTTCTAGTTATATATTCATTGGTGTAAGTAGGTACAATTGCCTATCTATCAAATACAATCCATCTCTGTTCGTGTCTACCCACGCACAGTAAATAGATTTCCAGACACCTAGGAATCAAAATAGGGAACTACCTACTTAATAATGTCTATTTAGATTGTCCAGTTGATTAGTCAGACATTTCTAAATACAAAGTTTTGAGATAATGCGGAAAGCAATGTTCGAATTCTCACTATAAATCAAATATTTCTTACGTGCATCTGTTTTATATTTTGTAGCATATTATAATATGCTACAAAATAACACCGGGAGGCATAACGGTTCGGTACACTAGTATGACATTTTGAAATTCTCTACCAGTAACCCAGAAAACATCATTTTTTGTTCATTTCACAACAAGTTTTTCCGGATATAATTGATTTGGTGGTGTTTATGAGTAATCTGAGTATTGTACCAGATATGTGGTACACTTTTACATATAACTGCATACATATAACTCAAATCAAATTTCAATATATCGGAGATGTCTGACAAATCAATATTAGCGAAAAGTCATCGAAAAAAATCTATGTTGGCATCATTGTTATTTTGTACATAATTTAACAAATTTTAACAATACCTGCTGAATTGTTTTCGGCAGTTCTATTTTCGACCTAACTCTATAAAAAGTTTATGTACCTATCATCGGTGGTTTTTAAAAAGGTTCTTACCTTTTTTAATATAAATTGGTTTACATAATTACTACGTATACTCAAGCTCGTAGCAACAACAGTCTCATTTAAAAACAGAATAATAATTAACGACATTGAAAATTCTAATTTGGAAAAAAAGTCAATCAATTCTCATTTGCGTCATCGGACGTTTTTGTAATCAGCTGATTATCAACGCACGATCGTCAAACACACGGAATTAAATTAAAATGGCACAATGTCTGTGGGCATCATTGTCAACCAATCAATGAGCAGTATTGTCTATTATTGTCGATGCCGGGCTCATTGTCGATGGCCAATTTATTGTTCCACGCCGGTGTGTGACGTCACGCCCTTTCAGTCGATGACAATTTTTTCGGATGTAGCTAATCACACGAAACAAATGATCGCGATTGTGAGAACTTTTTTCAGAGTTCAATATATAGGCAGATGCATTGAAACATAACATGAATTCAAACAAAAAAATACACAACTGTTTAAAAAACTTACTCAGGTATTCTCTGTTATAACATTTCACTAGGCATAACATTAATGAAAAGGTAAAGGTCTAACGGTACCCACTGCAAGATTACAACACAGTTATTTTGACCCATCGACCACGTTGACTTATCGACTTGAAACTGTTCAATGTCAATTCCAATTTAGTCTAGTGTAGTACACGCCTAAGTGTTTGGTGACCAGATTTAAATAGCCAGATAATTCCAACCTTCCTCTCCTCCATCTTCCTCTACCACCCCACGCCTTTTAGTCACACATCCCCAATGATTATAGTTTAATTTTCCGATTCTGACCAGTTACTAAAAATATGTCATTTATTTATTTTGATGCATACCTAAGTATCGTTTATGAAAACAAATTAAAGCCGCAAATTACGAAATGTTTCCAACTAGCTAAAACGTAATGTTGACAAAGTAGACCCTATTGGTTGGTAAGACAGCTGTCACTGACGTTGGACGATGTGACGCCACAACACAAACAAACATGAAGTTTAGTCGACAAATAAAAATGCCACAAAATTTTAATTTAAATCATTATGGAAAATGTTAAACAAACAATGAAAATACTTTATTGGGGATGCCACTGGCTCGGGAAAAAACATTAAAAAGTCATTGAGAAAAACTTAAGCTGCTAATTTACAATATTTTTTTATGTATTTTCTAAATGGCTTATTTAATGTTTCTTAATTGCAAACATGCTTTTTTATTATTGACTATAATAATAGTATCATATTATGTTATGTTTGCTTAATTATCAGCAGATATGTTTTAAGTGTTCGAATTTAAATCAACGGCTTCATTCTTATATCCCTAGATCTAATGAATGATTAATAATAATGAGCAACTTTACTAACTACAAGCGTCTGCAACCGAAATAAGCCTTAAGACCGGTTAAACTCAAGTGCAGATCGGTCATTTTTCGCCTAAAGGCTCTGGCTCTGACAAAAGTTGCGCGATGCGTATTATTGCATATATTATTTCAGAGCAAAGCAATCAACACACCTTTGATTGTGAGTCACAGATTGTTTCTGTATTTAAATTGTGAACAGATTAAAAATACCGAAAAAACCAATCGAACCAATGGGCAATGGCTGTAACTATTAGACATAATTAGTTGACTACAGTCAGAATAGTAATATTTAATCATTGAAAAGCGAAAAAGATTTACTTTAATTCACTTAGGTATACACAAATAAATAGAAGAGAATAGAATGAGTTATTTTGAATCCCACAGAGGTTTTGCTAACCTAACTGAGTGCAAACTGTCAAAACTTTATGGTAACAGATAAGATAAGATTATTTAAACTCTTTTAAAAGGACATATTCAATTTGGGAGGTGGGCACGTGTACCACCGCCCCGGGAACCATTTATTGGAAAACCAACACCCCTGCCGTAGATCACCCCAAATGGTTTGCTACATTTGGTGACTTAGCAGGAGTGCCCGGGTTCATGGGGTGAGGTGAGTCTAGGTGTTGGCAGCGAATGCCTCTGCTACTAATTGCGTGGCAGGTCAGATCGGGAGAGACTGGTTGAGGGAGACCTTTTGAATTCTCCAGCAGGGCTCTCTCGAAACATCTCATTGCATCACAGTCGAGGGACAAATGCATACGTCCGTCGCACCTGGACACACTAATCCCAGATTCCTACCGACTCCTCATACATTTTTCCTTCCCAGAACTTCATATCCTTCCTTTCCGAAAAATACCCTCCACACAGCATCCCCAAAGATGACATAGGCCCTTAGGGGAATTGTTTTCTTCCGGGCCTCTTGTATGGAGCCCCTAGAAAAACAAAGATATCTCACCTTCACCTTCCTTCAAATATTGGAAGTAGTTGGTACCTGCTGTAGTTCCCTGTATCTAAATCAAGTCATAATCGATATACAAGTTTTCTCGAAGCCTCTCGATTAATACCTACATTTCACATAATAGTTTGTTTTGTTCCATCTACCTGCTCACACTTATGCAGACAAACTGGATAAATTAACGTTTACACACGAATACCAATGTAATATGTACATTGTGCCTACCTCAGTCGACTATGAATGAAACATGTAGGTGTAACAGTTTACTTCCTGTGATCTGTGATCCATGTGAACACGTCGACATGTGCTTGATTCAACGTGAGATACAATGCGTAAACAGATCGGATCAGATAAAGATCGTAAATTCAACAACAATATAAAAAGCTCAGATCATTTCTATAGTATCCGTATATAATTTCATGCAAATGATTCGATTTTTTAGAAAAATAATTAAATCAACCACTTTCATAATTTTAATTAAACATTTTGTTAGGCGAACAACCAACACCTCTGCCATATGTCACTCTTTACGTTTGGGGACGTAGAAGAGGGGTGTGATTTGTCTAGGTCTTGGGGCGAATGTGTCTGCCCACCTACTGCGGATCGGATAAGGAGAGACTTTGTTGAGGGAGTCCTACCTCTCCAGCAGAACTCTCTCGACCCATCGCCTTGCACCGTAATGCGGATGCATACGTCCATCACTCCTAGACACTTTGACCTCTAGACTCCTATCCACCCCTCGTACCTTTTTCCTTCCCAAAACATCCTCTCCTTCCTTTCCTTAAAAATACCTTTCTCGAGGCATCCCATTGATGGCAGTTTTAATAAAATCAAGACTACAATAATGTTATTATGTGCAAAGACATTATTGCAGCCAATTATTTTAGTAACTTTAATTAACCTGTTAATATCACTGATGCAATTAATTACCAACCCACAAACTCAATCTAATGTAAAGATTGACATACTTTTCTCTGTTCGCTAACTAATTCTTATATAGCTTAACAAACCGATAGATGATACTATACTTATATAAAAGTAGGTATATTCAATATAGATGCTATTACAAAATGAAATACCTGCGTACAATGCTCTTACACAAACGATTTATTTTGTTGATAAGGATCTAAACAACAGTGACGCAATGAAATTTACATCTAGATAGGTACTCACCTTACGGAATTGATAGGAAACGTACAAATTAATGTCGACATTCGGACAAAGCATTCAACGTTATAAAATATACAACGGATGAACGTTTGCTAATAAACAAACAATTGATCAAAACCTGCTGATCAAAATTGAATGAATGAAAAAAGACGATGAAAAAATAAATCAATATCAATATAGCAAAACAAAGCGTAGATAGATATTTATATTTTTAACAACACTAGAAATTCAGATAATTTTTAACACAAACTTGGTTCAAATTAGTCTATACTATAATTGTCGTACTTGCTTAAATTTTGGTGCTTTTAAAATATTTGTTTTTTTTAACAATAACTCCACACAGGATGCCTTGAGGATAAATAATTCCCTCAGGCCCTATGTCATATTTGGGGGTGCTGTCTGAAGGGGTCTTTTTAGGGAAAGGAAGGAGATGAAGTTATGGGAAGTAAAAACGTATGAGGGATGGATATGAATCTGGGGGTCAATGTGTCCAGAAGAAATTGATGTATTAATTCATCCCTCCCACTGCGAGAGAGTCCGGCTGGAGAGGTATAGGTTAGGTCTCCCTCAACCAGTCTCTCCAGTTCCAGCTGGCAGTAAGTGGACAAACGCATTCGCCAACTAGACTTAAACAAATCACACCCCATGAACCCGGACATCTCTGTTAAGTCACCAAACGTAGCGGACCACTTAGGGTCACCTAAAGCAGGTTATCCAATAAATGGTTCTCCCAAATTGCATACTTAACCGTCTAGCAAAAATTGTATCGATCCCAGCAAATCATTTCACAATACCATAAATTCTTTTGTAGGTAGGTACCTACCTACCTAAACGAAATTTATTTTGGTGAAGTGTCTTTTTACCGTAGATTCCAATCTTGCGTATTCTGTATCTATTGTACAAAAATAAAACCTAACTGTTATTTCGAAAACGCCTGTTTCTTTAATGCATTTTCTACGTGCCGCAGAAAAAGTGTTTAAGGCACATTAAGTAATAAACATAATTTGTTTTCTCCCGACATCGCCATCGTTGTTAGCGTTGTTATTAAAATCGTTATTATTATTTAAGTTATTATTAAAAATGGTTTTTATTGCTAGGCCCGCGTCAAGTGGAGCGTGAAACAAGATTTTTTTCGTATTGGACTAAAATGTTGAACCATCTCTCCCGAGGCTATAAATTCAGCGGTGAGCCAGTCATCAAGCATAAGTGAAGAACTGATTGAAGAATAGTAAATCATTGAAAAAAGTCACTGAAATGTCTTGAAATTATCGCAGTAGTAACATACAACTAACATGTTTTTTTTAGCTTTGATCCAAAGTCATTCTGGATATTAACAATTGTTTTTGAGTTCGTTGGTGTCATATTGGTAGGTTATGGACTAATATTCTCAAAATAACGTTGATTTATCACCTTCCAAACGTGTGCTAACAGAATAATATGAAGATGTGTGAAGTCCACATAACGAAACGCTTCTGTCCGCAGTCTCGGTTATAGTCCACTGCACAAATAATGACCAAAATTTTGACTGGCACAAAAAAAGTGTCGCAGACTAGATATAAAGACCAAAGCAAACACTGCACGTATCTGAATGAACTCTTTTGAAGAATGATACTTTTTGATGATGTGGTTATAAATTGTCAGCTCATTTTGTTAACGAGAATCCAGCACTACTGGTTAGGTTTATTTGGATGGAAAAATTCAATAACCGGTTGAGACTTGGTCAAACAATAGCAACACTTATTTATGTTATAAAATACACGTGTGTGCGTGTTTGGTGTTCTCGTGTTAGTAATGTGTGGGCGCGATTTTCGTATTAAAGCATAAAAACATTATATCATTAATGATGTATTGGTGGAAAGAAACTTTGAAAAGCAACCACTAATTAACAACTGATTCAAAGAATGATGAATAATGCAAGTTAAACTATTGTTGTCGATGGAAATCCCGTTGTAATGGGACATCCTTTTTGCAGATAAAACGAATCTAAACTCAACATCATCTGACTTGGTTTCTTTAAAGTTCACTTTATTAATAAACAGTGAAAAAAATCACAAGAAAGAAATCATCTGATGATTAAAAAATGTTTATTCATGCATTCTGGGTAACCAAAAATAAACAACAAAAAATCATCGTCGAGGCTGTGACATCAATTCAAAGTCTTAATAATAATAATTTTGGGATTTCGAGTGACACAAAACCGTTCCCAATCGGATGACGATCTGTTATGATCGTCATTTCTGTTTTAATTAAGATAATCAGCCACTCAAGATGGATGCGGGTCCAAAAACACCAATACTCAGCTACTTGGGTAGCATATTTGTGACAAATTTTGAACGATCGGTAGGGGTGTGAAGAACGATGATCGATATAATCTTCGTAATATAAAAATAGTGTAATATCTGTTGAGTTTATTTATTCAAGTATTGATTAAAATCTTAGGAAGGAGACATGGAAGATTTGAATATCTTTGCAGAAGCCAAATCTTATAAAAAAACAAATCTTATAAAAAAACAAATCTTAAAAGAAAAACGTTGTCGTCAAAGTCGTCAAGCAACAACTAAAAAAAAAAGACAATTTAACCTACATTTCTTCAGATCATAGTCCCCACATTCCGATTTTCTACCGTTTTATAACATAATTATCTTGAATACTTTGAGTTTTATGTCTTTTTTTAAATATGTCGAAACAGTAATTATATGGAATTCCCTCGATAGAAAAAAATTGCAAAGTATGCTTAGAAAATTATTAAAAACGCATTTAATTTTTATATTTAACATGCTATGGGTATGAAAAAATTCACAGCGTATCTTTAAATGCAACTAAGCATTTGTTGAGAGATTTTTGCTCTATTTTAAACTACTCGTGTTTGATTAAACATTTTAGCATCGATTTTATCGCTTTAAATATTAGCGCGCTCCTCTATCATTCGATTTACATATCTCCCCTTCTTATTTTTGGAGACTTACTACCGGGACTTAAGTAGGTTCCTATTTACAATAATAATAAAAAAACATTTGATTAAATCCGGAAGCTAGCTTGTAAAATTGGAAAGTTTTATTACGCATGCGTACTGTGTATTTCATACCGGTCGACCATTGAACATAAAACGATAATGACAGTAAAGATGAGCGTAAACATAAATTTGGTTGATAATTATAATTGTTTCTAAATTGAAGCTGAATAACAATTTATGACGCACAAATATTGTTATGAAAACAGTTTATATTCTGTGGTTTGTAATCCGTCTTTTCAGATCAGTGAAAAGTTTGTTAAAAACATACAATATTTATTTTCTAGACGTAGTTTTATTAACGCACAAAAAATGGATTCCTAATCTCCCCTAAAAAAAGCAATCTCATTATTTTACTCGCCAACTGCATCTTACGCAATAACGATTTTGAAAAATGCCTTTTTAAACAATAAACAAAGAGAGACAGGGAACATCATCTGCCCCAACTCGAGACATGATTAACCCTTTTAAAAAAATACGAACAAAAAATTTCGCCCTAGCAATTTCAACAAAAAAACTTTACCAAAATGATCTATCTAATGGCGACTGCATTTAAGTAAAGACTTCGCCATTATCGAGTAAAATGATTAATTTAAGTTTGTATAGTTTGCTGATTTCATTGTGCATCTTTCTGTTAGTTGTTCGACCCTCTTGTTTTTCCTTTTCGCTTTCGGCGTCTCCTCATTGTGTTCCGCCGGTTCAGTATGAATTAGTTACGGGAAGGGGATTATACCCCGGGCCATAAATCCCGTGACGTGTCACACGAAATTATGGTTTATGTCCTAAAGAAGTCGCGAAATCGGACGGAAAACCATTCTTTATTATTAATGGGATAATATTATTTTCTTCCGCCATGGCACAAGGCGCAGGTAGACCTGGGGACTTGGATCGAAGTTTTGGGAGTTTGTTATTTTCTGTCATTTTATCTTATTTAACTGGATGCATACTTGAACTGGTACTTTCTGATAATACTACGAAGTGTAAGTAATTGGTTATCGCGACATTCCTGTATATAGTTGCCAAACTTGTGTGTAGTTGTAGTCATGTATTATCATTTCTCACGTATTCTTTTGTTGTTGTTTCAGGGAGGGATGTGATGCCGGCCGGCCCCAGGCGTCATGCCCAGCCCGGTGCTGTCAGGACAGGGTCAGGGACAGGGACAGGGACAGGGACTAGGTCAGGGTCACGGCCAGGAGCAGGGTCAGCAGGGTCACACACTGGGTCCAGCGCAGGGACAGGCCGGGGGACCCGAGCCCACTAGCGCCCCCGGCGGCGCGCGCAAGAGAAAACGGAAGCGGGACGATCCGCAGAACTCGTACGCCTACGAAGAAGAAGATATGAGTCCCGAGGAAGAGGCCGCCGCCTCGCCCCCGCGCGCGTTGCACCCTCCGCACGCGCCGCACCCAGCACTTGCCCCGCACCCCGCGCACACTACCCACCCCGCCCACACGCCCCGCCATACGCCGGACAACTGCAGCCTGTCTTCGGACGTCGAGCAGTTCGATGGCAAGATCGTCTACAACCCAGATGGCTCCGCCTACATCATCGAGGAGTCGGAGCTCTCGGACGAGGAGGCGAGTCTACCGAGGCTGCTGGGAGACGGCTGCATCGTGGACGGGCGGGGAGTGCCGGCTGACGTGCCGCGGGAGTTCCCGCAGATCGCCAGCGCCGTGTACGTGTCCCGCCAGCAGCTGTATGGCGCGCTGTGCGCGATGGGAGCGCCGCCCGCCCGCGTGCCCGAACCACCCGCAGTGCACACGTACCGAGTATTCAGTTTTCGAGACAAGACGAGACCTGCCCAACTGCGCGACCACTACCGCGCTCGCGACTGCCTCAGTGTGCCGGTTAAACCAATTCTCATGTGTTTTGTGTGTAAACTGAGTTTCGGATATGCGAAATCGTTCATCGCGCACGCGCAGACTGATCATGGACTAACGCTGCTCGACAGTGAAAAAGACGTCCTCGCGCGCAAAAATTCATCGGCGATCATCCAGTGTGTGGGTAAGGAGAAGGAGCCCCTCGTGTCCTTCTTGGAACCATCGGGAGCAGCGTCACCGCCCTCCTCTTCTCACCCGCTGCAGGGGTCCGCTGACGTAACGGAAGTTCCTAATTCTTTAATGAATAAACAGACAGACTCTAACGCTAGTGATAGTAATAATGATAGTTTACTCGACAATGGTTCCTGCGAAAGACAAGATATGGACGGTGGAAGGAGTGTAGGCGGAGGCCCCAACAACGTCTGGGGAGATCCTCCGATGTCTCTTATCACGGTGCAGAATCCTCAAGCGATCAACGCCTCCGTCCAGTCGCGAGGAGGATCTCCCAACTCCCCGGGGACACCCGCTCCCTCTTCCCTGGCATCCCTCTCCTCCCTCCCAGCACCCCCGGCCTTCCTCTCGGGAACTACTATTGGCGTGTGTCCCGAGCACTTGCAAGGGAGACCATCCGCCGCAGACTGCCCGAAGTGCGAACTGATCCTCGCGTCCAGTAGGATGGGTGGACCGCTCGCCGGTATGCATAGTCGAAACTCCTGCAAGACTCTCAAGTGTCCCAAATGCAACTGGCATTACAAATATCAGGAAACGCTTGAAATCCACATGAAAGAGAAACACCCCGAGGCTGAAACGAGCTGTATATACTGCATCGCGGGGCAGCCTCATCCACGACTCGCTCGGGGAGAAACATACACTTGCGGATACAAACCTTACCGCTGCGAAGTATGCAACTATTCAACAACAACCAAAGGAAATCTTAGCATTCATATGCAATCAGACAAGCATTTAAATAACATGCAAGAACTGCAAAATGGTGGCGGAGGTGGAGGTGGTGGGGGTGGTGAACCCCTCGCTCCTCAACCTCCTCCCCATACTCCTCCTGGTCCACACAAACCCCCGCCTCCTCCACATCATTCTCCGGTCACCTCACATAAACCGAAGCCCACTTTCCGCTGTGATGTGTGTAATTATGAAACTAATGTGGCGCGAAACTTGCGAATCCATATGACATCCGAGAAGCATACGCACAACATGCTGGTTCTGCAACAGAATGTTAAACACATGCAGACCCTGTCTGCTCTACAACATCAGCATCAGCATGGTCAGCAGCAACTCGAAGGTCTTCTTCATTTCCATCCCGGCCTACTGCCAGCAGATAAACCTTTGCCTAATGCCGAAGCTGCTTTGGCCGATATGGCTTACAATCAGGCCCTTATGATTCAACTTATGACAGGTGGTCCCCTACCAGGCCACGGTCCTCCAGATCTTGCGCCACATTTGGACCTCGGCCTCAATCCTGACACGATGGAACCTCCACCGGAACCTGCAGATCCTGATCCGGATCGAATTTATTCCTGCTGCGTATGCAATTGCTTCTCCACAGACTCGTTGGAAGCTTTGGCCCAACATCTTGCCCAGGACAGGACAAAGGTGCGCGAGCAAGAAATCCTCGCCCTTGTTGCCGGTCACTACGTGTGCAAGCTTTGTACTTACAAGACCAACCTGAAAGCAAACTTCCAATTACATTGCAAGACAGATAAGCATCTCCAACGCTTACAGCACGTGAACCACGTCAAAGAAGGTGGACCCCGGAACGAATGGAAGCTCAAGTATGCTTCCGCTGCCGGTGGAGTTCAAGTGAGATGCAACGCGTGCGACTACTATACCAATTCAGCGCACAAGTTGCAACTACACGCCGCAGGCTCTCGCCACGAGGCGGGTGCTTTGTTGCTCAGGTTGTTGCGCTCTGCGCCCCCGGGCACGCGAGCACGATGCGCGCTGTGTGGATTCGTGGCACGAGCACGGTTGCCCCTACTGCAACACGCTCGCTCTCTCAACCACCTTCAAATGGAGCAAATCCATCAACTTCAACGCCGCTCCGAGGGCAAGGACATGCCAGCTGACATCGGGGAAGTCTTCCAACTGATGCCGAATCCCGACCAGTCCTTTGGAGAATCTGAAACAGGTTAGTAAATTAATATTAAACTTTTTATCCTATTCACAGTTTATTATTTTGGTCTTTATATTAAGGGTGCCAATAAACTTTGATTGCAGAGATACCGTTATATGCGTATATTTGAAATTCGACGAGAAACCAGTTTAACTGAGCATCGCGCTTTACCTCGCTTCCTTAATTTTAATCTAAAGCACTTTTCCACCCTCGGCTACCATATGGTACTTCCACCCAAAACAAAGCAATTATGTTCCCACAAGTTTGGGAGCTCGTTTCTTTCAAATTTGAAAGTTCACTTAGCTACCTAGGTACTTTTCGCCGCATCATAATTATGAAACAAAAATGAACTAATTTTACGACAGACAAAAAAATAAAAGCTCATGAATTCTGATCGACGGTGTAAGCTTTTTTTGAATGATGCAACAACAAGCCATCTGTTGTCGTTTAAAAAAAGTTTAATCAGTTAATTTAGTTTTACATTCAACACGTAAATGGAGCGGTTAAAATGGTGTTACGTAACCTTTCAAATGATGATGACGATGATCAACGAATATGGTTTACCATTGTCCAATGTCTGGTATTGTACCAAACTTTCTCCCAGCTAGAGTGAGCCTAGGTTATTTTGATGTCGTAGATAAGTAGGCACGTACAATCTTTGTTTTTTGTTATTGTTTCGTATTTCCACCACAAGTTATTAAAATCAATTTCTTTTGGAATCAACCTTTTGAAATCCTTTTTTTCTCGAATGTCGACAAAACTGACTTGTCTAAATAATGTTTACTGTCTTTATAATGATGGTTATGACATAGTTTACTTCAATTGGTGTTGTAAATCAAATGGCACGTGGAAAATAACCATTGGCAAATATTCGGTAGCAGTTTACACGAAGCGTGTCACACATTTTTAAAGCGATTAATTTAACGATTTCTGAAAATTTTCCTTAAAAAATACTAAGAAACTATTCTCAAGGAACATATTATGAACGTCCTTTATAATTATCGTTATGACATAGTTTAATTCAATAAATAAAATCAAATGGCATGTGGAAGATTACCATTGGCAAATATTCGGTAGCAGTTTACATAAAGCGTGTCACACATTTTGTAAAGCGATTGATTTAACGATTTCTGAAAAATTTATAAAAAATACTAAGAAACTATACTCAAGGAACAAATGAAGAGCGTTATAATAATGGTTACGACATAGTTTACTTAAATTGGTGTTGAAAATCAAATGGCACGTGGAAAATTACCATTGGCAAATATTAGGAAGCAGTTTACACAAAGCTTGTCACACATTTTTAAAGAAATTGATTACTTAAATTAACAATTATTATAAGCAATAATTATTAGCCTGAAACACTCATAAACATTGAAAAAATCTCCCGAGAAAAGATAAATGCCGCCGACGGGACTTGAACCCGCGTCCTTCTGATATCCGGTCAACTGCTCTACCAATTATATAATAATACACACACTAGAAGACAGACGTAAAATAAACGACTTGACATTTTTATTCAAAATACTTAACTCTAAATTCGACTGTTGCGAACTCCTACAACTCATAAACTTACGAATACCGACAGTAACCACACGACAAAACACACTATTCTACTGCAGCATTCATAAGCGGAACTACATTGCCCACTCTCCGATACAAAGATTTCACACTATGGGAAATCAGTATTTAAGTGATGTTGACATATTCAACATCAACTTGGCGAATTTTGTGGATCTTGTAAAAAACTTGTTCCAAAACTATTCCTAAACATATATGTATTTTTGTAAACTTATCAAATCGCTGTATTTTTGTATTTTTGTGACTTGTGTGCATTTTTATCTAATTTTATTCTTATCATTTCTCTATGTGTTGAAAAATCATCTGTTATATCTGTATTACTGTACAAGCCCTCTGGGCGTTGAATAAATAAATAAAATAAAAAAATAAAATAAAAAAATTGAGCTACGTCGACTTATCTCCCACCCGCCAAATAATTCAATATATAGGTACTAGTGTTTCATTCAACAATTACTGTTTATTACATTTTTCACCTGAAAACAACCAACTTTATTTTTTGTGAGAAATGCATTATAAGTGCTAACTCTCCCACTAGATGGCGTCGAGACAAATTATGTCAACATTTTGTGCTATGCATAAAAATCTTGTCTTAAACATTAGTTTACCAATTAAAAATAATACTTAAATTAAATTGTTAAAAAATACTAAGAAACTATACACAAGGAACGTATCAACTTGCGCCTTTTTAATGTACTTAATAAATAACACATTCCTTCAAACTGCGTTAATTTTCTATTTAGGAACTAAAACTAAAACAAAAAATCGTGTATAACAACCTAATTTAGAAATTATTGTGTCGCATAATAGAGGATGTTACCTACATATTATTTGCTACCGCATTAACTTCGCTCCAATGATAGATAAAAAAGATATCAATAAATCGTCTGCTTTCGAGGACTTTGCACTCGACCAAAGATTTGTCTGGCCGGTCGTCATTAGATTCAAATTAAATTGACCTCTGTCGCCATCACTCTCCTAGGAAATCAAAGTCTTTTTTCAATTAACACAATACCAAAATAGTTTATACATCACTTTGGTCCCTGATCTGGTAAAAATGAATACTTACTACTTACCTCACTTTTTTTTAGGTAGGTACTATATCGACCAATTTTTTTTACATGATCTCCACACAGGAGGCCTTGAGGAAAATAATTTCCCTCAGGGCCCATTTCATCTTTTGGGATGCTATGTGGAGGGTGTTTTTAAGAAAAGGAAGGAAATAAGAGTTCTGCAAAGAAAAAGGTTTGAGGGTGGGTAAGAATCTGGAGTTCAATGTGTTCTCCACACATGAAAATAATTTCTCTCAGGGTGTCATCTTTGGGGATGTTGTGTGGAGGGTTTCTTAAGGAAAGGAAGGAGGTGAGAGTTCTGGTAGGGAAAAAGGTTTGAGGGGTGGGTAGGAATCTGGGGTTCGGGGTGTGCAGGTCATCCGCAAGACCTAGACAAACCTCACCCCATGAAAACAAAAACCCCTGCGCATCAGCAAACGTAGCGAACCATTTGGGGTGATCCAATAAATGGTTCCCAAGAGGGCGGTACCTATTCCCGCCTCCCAAATTGAAGAAATATTGAAATATTTTTAATTTGATAATAAAATTGCGGTTCATTTTTGCAGCCACGATAAAAAAATTATATCAGACATAATGCGTCTATAGCTAAACCATAGATATCAGACATGTGTCTATAGCTAAACCGTAGATATCAGACATGCGTCTATAGCTAAACCATAGATATCAGACTTGCGTCCATAGCTAAACCATAGATATCTAATTATAATTACAATAAAATCGACATTGGGTAGGTACCTACCTAACCACGCAAAAGATAAATCCAGGTAGGTACCTACCAGGAATTCCATCAAAATAACCGATTCATTTTAATTATGTTCGATTCGTTCAACTTCGACGTGTTCCAAAGTTCTTCATTTGAAAACTCTTTGTAAAATATATATTGACCAATCCACACAATTGCACACCATCTTATAACCGTTTTTTTTTACAAAACACGTGCTGTTTAAATAGAATATCGAAATACGAAAAAAAAAAAGATTTTAAATGTTGCTTTTTAATCAAAATCATTAAAAGACTGCGTAGATTTTAAATCTTGTCATTAAAACCAGTAAAAACGTTTGATAACTGCGAATATTTTTTAATGTTTTTCATACTTCACAACCTCTAATTAATAATAAAAGTTCGGCTCGGACTCACAGACACATGGCCATTTCAACAAACGTCTCAATATTGCAAAAATAATTATTTCCAATTAAATTCAAACTCGAGCGTCTAATACAGGTTTTAATAACTTGCCTTTTGCGTTGCTCGCCCACCATTGGCCGGCCGCGGCCCCGCCCCCCGGCGTGTGAGCGGGACGCCGCCGTACGGGGGAAAGAGCCGCCCTACATTAACAAGGACAATGTACTGGAAATCTGCATATCGGAAAGAGACAAAATATGGTAGTGGGGAAGATATTGGCCGGTGACACGTTGGTAGATGTATTTTATGACCTTTTTTTATCCATTTATCGAATAGCGTGATTTTAAATTTTAATTAGTTTTAATAACCGAATGAAATGTTGAAATATTATTTAAAAAACATGGACGTAGGTATCTAATACATTCAAATACAATAATTATACAGTTATGCTTTAATCGAGTTAAAGTAATTAGGTACCTACCCAATACGCAATTGGAATTTAGTAGTTACCTACATAGTTATTTTTTTTTCAAAGCCTTTAAAACCAACATCTCTGCCATAGGTCACCCCGAGTGGTTCGCTACGTCTGGTGATTTAGCAGGAGTGCCCGGTTCATGGGATGAGGTTTGTCTAGGTCTTGGAGGCGGATGACCGGGACACACTGAGCCCCAGATTCCTACCCACCCCTTAAACCCTTTTACTTCGCAGAACTCTCCTCTCCTTCCTTTCCTTAAAAAACCCTCCACACAGCATCCCCAAAGATGAAATAGGCCCTGAGGGAAATTATTTTAATTAGCACCATTCGTGTTTCGCTAAAAAAATCGCCTACGGCGCTTAGTGTCAATTTTCGCACTCAGGAAGGCTTATCTACTGCAAAAATGTATCATGGTACAATTTTCTGGAGTTCATAAAAATATCAACAAGCGTTCTTTAGGTGCCTATCTACCTACAATGTCTGATATTTCATATTTGAAAATAAAAATAGGTATCACAAAAACATAAAACCAAGATATTATACTGTAACTGCATACATACCTACTTACCTATCTACTGGTCGTTATTAATTAATTACACTTTGTAAGATTTAACAAGTTGTTCTTTTTACACATTGTAAAATTTAAAAAAAATGTGTTAATAAAGTTACTTAAAAATTATACGTCATTTTAAATCTACTAGATTCGATTCCATGACAATTGATCCCCCGACAATTAGTTTCCCGGCATAGGTATCTATTTATATTCAATACGCAGTCGGTTTATAGAAAATACGGTTTACCTTCTTATACAAAATATAACTAAATGCCCGAAAGGTCGTGCAAAGAAGATGTAGGTACTACCGTAAAACAAAAGTATAAAACATGTTTTCATTTAAATGCATCAAGAATATCTAAAACTATTTGTCTGTAATACTCCTACCAGCGTACAAAGTAAAAAAATCGACGCAGTAAATAAATTCGTTCGGTATCATTACAAACTTATTATTTTATCACAATTTTGGGGGCCAACTGTCGAGGGATCAACTTCAACTGATCAGGTCAACATTAGAAAAACGTAGAAAGGACTCTGATCTAATATGCATTTTCAAAATTATCCACAGTATTACTGACACATCTGCTTTGTTACAACTCATCCAGATCAACATGCCTTCCCGTAGACTCCGAAATAATGAATTGCTGTTCCTCAATCAACATTCTACTAATTATGGATATCATTTTCCTTTATCCAGAATGTCGAGACTTGTCAACGCAAATCAAAGCACTGAATTTTTTGGTGTAAGCCTAAATGACTTTCGGCAGTCGATACGCAATGTGATTTTTTAAAGTCTTTTAAATCCATCTTCAAGCTACGTATGTACTTTTATATTATATGTATTTATATAATACTTTCTTCTATATTTACTTTTATATTATAGATATGTATTTTGTCAATGCTCTTCATATATATGTATTCTCCTTCCATTGTCATCTCTCTTTTTTTATTCGTGTTATTGTTATATTGTTAATGGACTATTCGCCCGTAAATAAATAAATAAATAATTAATAAATAAATAAATAAACATTAAATTCACAACACATCACTAGCCAATACATATGGATTACACTCATATAATATATGTTTATTAAATAAGATTGCCATATTTAGGTAGGAACGTCGCGTAGTTACCTAGGTACAGTAGGTTCTTCGAAGTGGTCAAAATTAAAACGCACATTATGAACAATGAATCTTGGCAAATCCGGTTTTTCAAACGAGTTAGTGCGTACTTAGATACCTACATAATATCTTGTTCTCCACATTTTGTTCTCCCTACGTTCTCTTTATTTCTATTCAAACACATCCCTCTTTTAATCCACAGATACCTATGTGTAGATGTGTTGTGTACCCAGCTACAAGACATTGTTCTTAATACCAAATATACTGGACCATAGTTCACAGATTCCCAATCTTTTTCTATAAATTGAATTGTTACGAAAAGTGCACAATATCAAAAACTTCAGAGCATAAAATATAGAGTGACGTATTCAGGGAAGCTAAAAAACTTTTTTTTAATGTGGAATTTAGGAAAAAATATCATTCGTAAATATTAGACTTTCGACTAATGATAAAATTGGTCAACCTTTCCCATTAATAGGACTTTCCTTATCTTTGTTGGAAACAAGGTAACATATTTTACTAGCTCTTTAAAAAGCTTCCTAAAATCAGTTATTTTTCGGCATGGCCATTCTTTTATTCCACTTCAGAATCAAAGTGGATTAAGAGGATTCCTAGAAAACAAATAACGAGAAAATTGTTAACCTAAATATTAATAGTAATTTATAATTCTGACTCAGATACTAAAACAATCATCCTTTAGTGCGTACTTCCCACCATTCAACTGAAATAGAATTGCATTCACCAACCAATTGATTATAAAAAATATCATTGAAATTTCACAATTGCATCAGAAATGAATCATTTTAAATATTTGATTTCTATTCGTATATATTCATATGCAACGAGAAAAACACCGAAGGGGAAAATGATAGGTACCACCTACACCTACAAATAAATTAATTTGATTTTCACACGAATTTCTACTTACTTGATTTCATATATCTACCTAAATAAATAAAATATTTGGTCGTAGAGATATATTTAGGTATTTGATTCACAATAATTTTTTTAAATAATTACATAGGTAGATATATTTTCTGCACGTTCCAGAGTGGAAGAGACTCTCAGTATCGCCATGGTGTAAGAACACCATTTAGAATTGAAACGTTGCTTGAAATGGCTTTAGCCGTGTTTGGTGACCAGGTCTGAATAGGTGCTTCCCCACCTTTCTCTTCCACGTCTTCTTACAGGAAACCGAAAATGTAAACAACATAAAAATAGGTAACCTGCCAATTTCTAACAAATCCATGACAATATTATTATTAATAAAATTGCAAAAAATTGTTGTTCAAAATAATTTATAAACTAAGCAGAGTTATCCTTATTTATTTTTATGGTATTTGGCTATGTTGCACTACCTCCTTTAGCCAACATTTCAGCCATCTTTACGGTGACGCATCACCAAGGCAGCCGTGTAGATGATGGTCACTGTATAACACTTAAGATGAAGTCATACTAAATAATGCAAAATCATACAAAATCACATGTTTTTTTTTTTGAAAATTGGACCGCTTAGAAGTATTATAGATAATTCAATTAAATACTGTGTGTAGAACATACCTTGGCCCTTAAAAATATCTGTCATTTTTTTATGTCTTTTAATAAGCCTAGAAAAAAATAAAGTATAAGGTCTATAAAAAACACTTTCCAGTGCAATCTCTCCTACTTATAAACCCTTTTTCGGACATGGTTTTATTGTACAATGTGGCAAATTCAGTTTCTTTTATAATAATCGCAAAAAAATTTATATTTACTCCCGAAATTCACAAAATAAAATAAAACATGCATTTTCTCGTTGTTATCACTCTACGAATTTGGATCTTGAAGTGACCCTTATCCCATGGGCACAATAACCATGCACTGGACACAACCCATTGAACCCATTTAGTGTCAGTCACGCACCGGCCATAGCGGGAAATAGACGTGTGGCTCCGAGCCGCTTGCCAAAATCAATTTTAAATTTCCGTTTTATTAGGTACAATAAACAATGCGTAAAAAATGATTAATGTTTTACGAAATCAACCTGAAAAAAATCTCTGGCCTAACTTTGACAATCAACTAAACATCGCTGGCCTAACTTTGACAATCTCTGATACAGTTCCCAAAAATAATGGAATCTGAAATCTCCCTTTTGTATGGTCCGATGTATTGAATATTGAATGTAACATTTTACTCTTTGTTTGACTTAGTTACCTACTGATTTCCATTCGGGACAAAAATGGGAGCTCATTGTAGCAGTTTATCTTGACTGACGTTTCGCTTCAAACAAAACTTTTTTTGTTTAGTAAAAGAATAATATTCTAAATAGCAAATGGCGGCATACACGATCGATAAAATCAGAGAAAAACATCTTATATAGATTCCAGGTATCTACGTGTTATTAGTATCATGTTGTGAATAACCCATTTTTTGTTGTGAACCAATCTTTTAACCGTTAAAAACTGATTTGATGATCAAATATCGTTATGTTCCTACCTTCTTATGTACCCATGCGACTTCATTATTAGATATGCAAGAACCAAATATACATATACACTCGAGTCAATTCAAATAAATGGATAGGTACCTGCCTATCAGTGGTGTGCAAGTCAGTTTTATTTCCTATCAAAGTTTCCTACCAGTTTTGTTCCGAAAAGTCGAGAAATCAGTTAAAAAAAAGCCTCGACACCTAGCAATAAAGTACTTAGAAACTTATCGGCTAACGAGTGTGATGGTTTATTTCTATTTCTTTAATTTTTGACTGGAACTTCAATGGTGTTCGTGTAACAAGGATGGCGTTTGTCTACTGATATTCTACACAGGAACTAAGTACCTACTTGTTGATAAAATGTGGATCAATGAAACAACTCACTACCCTCCGTCAATTTTTAAAAAAAGTTGTGTACCTACCTACATAAATGTCCTTATCGCTCTGATAAAGAATTGAGTTGTGAGAACCGACAATAATTTGTCGAAAAGATAGAATTTACTTCAGTTCGTTTAGAAAGCTTCAACCGTCAATATCCGAGTAAAACACGCGGCAAATTATCATTGTACGACCCATGCGGTTCGCATTTTCCTTATTTGGATCACATACGGCCAAATTTTGGTACATTTTTTCGCTTAGAACAACAAAATCTTTTCGTACCTGGATTTGTTATTTGTGTTCTTATTGTAAAGATTCGTTCACACGATGTTTGGTCAAACGGTACCTACCTAATGCGCATCTTTCTCTGCGCTTTGTTTTTCATGAATGCATCTCGGTTTCTCTTCGAATTTCCTACAATGAGCGCCAAAATACAATGCGGGAAGAGAAGGATCGAAAAAATAATGTATTTTTCGAATGCATTATTATTTCGGATTCATTTTGTAAACTAACGTGTTGTGTTGGTGTCGTGCGTTTCACGCATTTAGATTCGCCGTGCTTTTTGTTGGGATATTTTGTCATTCATTCCAATTTATTCGAATGGAACCCAATATTGCCAAATGACTTCTCAAAATTAAAAAAAGTGAAATTCATTTATTTTCTGTAAAACCTTTTTTATATTTTTATATCATACACGACATGTTTTTATTTCTCGTGATTGACCCTGTGACTATTTCACTAATAGACTTTTGTTTTATTTCTTCACAGATAACAAAGAGCCAATTGACCAGAAACCAGAGCTTAGCCAGGAGCAGCAGATGCTGAAGTTTTTGGAGCAACAACAGCACCTCCACCAACAAATGCAGCACCAAATGCACCAACAGCAAGCCATCCAGCAGATGCAGCAGCAACAACAGCAGCAACAGCAGCAAAACCAGCAACAAGAGGAGAACAATGCGGAACAACACGCTTGTCCCTTCTGCAATTTCAATAGTGACTCCGAGCTCCGGCTCCAAGCCCATATTGTGGCTCAGCATGGAGCACCTACTCCGACACCACCAACATTCTTGTGCCCACTGTGTCAAGATGGGTTCAGAGACCGGCCAGCTCTCGAGAGGCATGTCATGCAGATCCACTCAGTCAACTCAGAGGGCCTGCAGCGACTTCTTATGCTTGTAGACCAAAGCCACTGGCTCAACAGTGCCAGGCTCGTTAGTCCAGATTCAGTCGCCAGCAGCAAAGACTCCGGGCCAAAAAACGATTCAGCTAATCTCGAAGAAGATAGGGAGATCATGTCTCCCCAAAGTGAAGAAAATTCTGAATATGAAACTGAGCGTTGTACCACCTGCCTCAAGAATTTCCGAAACATTGACGAGCTCTGCATTCACCAGAATGAAACTGGCCATCTCGAGCTAAAGCAAACGCCTCAAGGGCCCGGTTATCTGTGCTGGAAAAAGGGGTGCAATCAATATTTCAATAATGCGCAAGCGTTGCAAATGCATTTCAAAGAAATTCACGCCAAAAACTCGATCTCGAATATGTCAGTATCCGAAAAACATGTTTATAAATACAGATGTAATCAGTGCAGCCTGGCATTCAAAACAATGGAGAAATTACAACTACATTCTCAGTATCATATGATTCGTGACGCTACCAAGTGTGTTCTATGTGGTCGCAGCTTCCGGTCCATATCGGCCCTTCATAAGCACGTGGAGACTTCTCATTCAGAATTGACTGACGAAGAGATTGCTGCTTTCAAGCAGAGTCTCATGAATAATCCTCTTCTTTTGGCTGGACTACAGGGGCAGGTGCTCGACAGTTCCACCAACGATTTACTCAAGAAGGAGTCACTCAAACTCACAGAGGAAGAACTAATGGAACTCGAAGAAAATAAAGATCTGAATAACATAAGTAACGAAGATGGAAATCAGGTCGATGGAGAAAACTCTGACGATTCCATCGTATACAAAGATCAACAGTTCTTAGAGGATTATCTCAATTCTCAAGCCATGGCAGAAGATTCTTATAATGATCCAAATAGAAAATATAAATGTCACCGATGCAAAGTCGCTTTCACGAGGCAATCTTATTTGACGTCTCACAATAAAACACTCCTACACAGAAAGGGTGAAAAACTAACCTACCCCATGGAAAAGTATCTAGATCCGAATAGACCATTCAAATGCGACGTTTGCAAAGAATCTTTTACACAAAAAAATATTCTACTCGTTCATTACAACAGTGTGAGTCATTTGCACAAATTAAAGCGAGCGATGCAAGAACAGCAGAATAATAACAATGTGCCTCCGAGCTCTCCCGGAGTGGGAGGAACGGGTCTCAATACCTCCAACCTCGCCCTCACTCCCAAGAGCACCTCTAGTGAGGAGGATGATAAGAAGCGCTACAAGTGTAATATCTGCAAGGTCGCATATACTCAGGGAAGCACTCTGGATATACACATGAGATCAGTGTTGCATCAAACCCGCGCTAGCAAGCTGCAAGATCTCGCGATTAGCGGTCAAATAGACCTTTCTAAACCGCTCATCGAACAACCCGACGCCCCTAAACAAGACCCGGCGAAAATCTTTCAAGACATGTTGTCGCCAAAAAATACATCCCCTTCGTCTAGTAGCAGCGGTGGGGCGCGCGGGGGGTCCCCGGCAGGGCCCGGGCCCCCCTCCCCCGGGGCGCAAGGCGTGGCCTGTAACAGATGCCACGCGCTATTCCCGACACAGGATCAGTTGAGTGCGCACCAGGCGCTGTACTGTCTGCTAGGGCCGGCAACCGCAGCATTGGCCGCAGCAGGATTAGCGCACCTAGACCAACAAGACACGGCCGACGACATGGTCGCCAAGACTAACAACCCGCCTAAGAAGACGGACTCGCAGATTTACAAGCACCTGCTGGAGAGCTTCGGTTTCGACTTGGTCATGCAATACAACGAGAACCATCAACGCCGCCAGCTCAAGCTCCAGCGAGAGAACGAGGAGAAGGAGAACATGAGAGCTCCCTCCCCGCCCGCACCTCCCGCCCCGCCAGAGCCCGTCATTCCGGTAGAAGAGGAGAAGCCGCAACTGGAACTTCCAGAGGTGGCCAAGTCCACTTGCCAGCACTGCAACAAGGAGTTCTCCAGCGTGTGGGTGCTCAAGACACACTGCGAAGAAGTGCATAAAGATAAAGTGCCGTTAGAGTTTCTAGAACAGTTCGCGGAGCAGTTCAAAAGTGAATACGAAAAGAAAACAGTGGTAGTGACAGCCGCGACATCTTCCACCGTGACGTCTAGCCCACGCGTGACCTCTCCCAGCGGCGGGGAAGTGACCGCCACCCCCGCCATCACCACCCCCGCCGTGCAGCAGTCCCTACCACAACCGCAGCAGCAGCAACAGCAGCAACCGCAGGCTCCCCCGCCCGCACCCACTCCCACCCCGCAGGAGACCCGCGAGGAAGAGAGGGCTGCCGAGGGAGCCATGCAGCTCGCGCAGCACATGAGCGAGGTGCAGGCCGCCCTAGGCGTGATGCAACTCCAGCAGCAATTAGGCCAACTGCACCCCATGGTGGCGCAGATGCTCTCCATGGGCCTGCCCCTTGGCCTCAACATGAGCGCCCTGGCTGCCCTGAACCTTCAGCCTCCGCTGGTACCCATGATGATGCCTCCACCGCCCTTTGACCAGATGTCCATGAACCAGCAGTACTCCCCGCAGGACGGCCCCCAGGCCGCGATGCTCAAGCAGCAGCACGCCATGATGCAGCATCAACAAGTGGTAAGTTATATAAAACAGACCATATTTTCCCTAACTTTACAATCTGTAAACCTTCTTCCCGTTGTCATAAATCATATTACACCGTATTACGAGTAAATTTTGACCTAAAAACTAACACATTCATGTCTTTACTTTCATAATAATTTAAAAATTATTTCTCATATTATATTTTTGCTCGTATCTAAGTAATTACCTAATTATTTTATTTTTGTTTTGCGACAGTCATTCTTTATTTTATGAGTGCAGATTTAATTTACTTTAAACGATTTACTTCGTAAACATAATATTACATTTACCAGAATACATAACTAACACAATCTCTTTAACCCTTTAAAATCGAATAACCTAAGTAAACTACCGTACCTACCTACCAGCAATTATAAGCAACTGTGTAGTTTAAATTGGATACCTAATTTAATAAATCATCGCTATTATCGATAATAAAACTTGTCATAATAATAATTAATCGAACTTAGTTAATGGTAAATTATTTATAATAAGTTGTAAATTATAAATAATTGACGATGACTTATATTTCAATGAATTATAATACGCTTTGGATATTCCAAATTGTTACCTACACAATTTGCAGAAAGTAATTAGTAGATAACAAATTATTTTTATGAGTTAATTATGTAGGAACCTACGTCGATGCTGATTCGAGTTCAAAATAATTCAATTCCTTGTGACGTGATTTGTTTCAAAGCCATTGCTCGAAATTAAAGCGACTAACGATTTTTGTAAACGTAGAACAGTAATTACGTGGACCTATAATTTGGCTAAATTATAAACATGAAAGTCGTTCTTTGATCCCACACATTTGCATAAGTCCATATCGTTTCGTCCAATTATTGTAATAATAATGTAAGCAACCCATTTTTTCCTGCATACCTCAGATTAATTCGAAAGATTTGGAAAACCATTTAAAAGGGCCGGTAATTTATACATTCTGTGATTTATGGAAGTTGGAATGTCGTGCATCGTTCTTTATGAATTTCCCTTTGATTGAATGTGAACACGTATTATTTCCTTTTTTTCAACTTTGATATCTACAAATTACACGTTCATTATTTTCATACCTCAAAATATAATCGTTTATACAAGCTTATCACAAATTACACCAACATGTAAGCTATTAATGCCTGAGTGATTTTAATTTCGTACTTGTAAACGAACGCAAAATTGTAAGAAAAATTTCGTTTCAAAGAACTAAGGAAAGCGTATTTTTTTGCAGCTGTCACAATTTTTTAAAAATAAGGTTTGTCTGACAAATTTCGCAGAATTAATCTCTAATTACGTCACATTAACCGTCATTTCTCAGAGATTGGGGTCCGGTCCAACATCCCCCCAGTTTTGCAAACGCCGATACATTGCAATGCAATTTGCTACATTAATTATTATCATGCACTGCAACGCTGTTTGCTCGCACAGTTACCCTAAATTCAAAGCGACCCTAAATTTTTACCTGGACAATATCAAAGCACAATGATCTACCTACCCTTCTATCTTCTATGTATGAGTCGGAGTCGTCTTTTGATGGCTTATAATACACTAAGCGATTTTTTGTGTGCAACCAGTTTGTCAAGTAGATAATTTTATAGCATCTTGCAGGCTTTGTCGTTTCCATACTGTTAAACTATATGCACCTTTTTGTAGACAATATTTTACAAACTTATACTTTTTAGCACTAAAACAATAACAATAATTCTTAATTAATTTAACTAATCTACTATATCACAACTTGTGTGTTTTCTTGCTTTCCGGACTGCTGTTATTTAAATAGTTAATTCCACATTTCGTGAATTACGTATAAAACGCGAGCACAAAATAGCTTTATGTTTAGTTAAAATTACCTACCTGAAATAATCTAAGCCATCCTACAAAGGTTTTACCATATGCCTATGCTGTTGTCGATATATTGGCAAGGTTCATCACCCATATTCGGGAGATCGAGCCACTTAATCGAGATCGAGTATTCCATAAAATCGATCTTTTCAATTTGGGATTTGGGAATGCCAGGTGAAGATCCACACTCTGAAACCTCCACCGGATTGCATTGTTCATTCCGTTGTTTGTTCAGTAACCATTCTTGTTACTCGCTCCATTGTCATGATGCGCCATAATAGATGAGCGCGAGTGAAAGGGACGGAGAGATGAATCTTTTGTTCCAAAGGGATGAAATTTAGATTCGGAGAAATAGGAATTATTATTGCGTTTTTTTACACGTTACCTGAGTTTTATGTTCGTCAACAGGACGTATTGTCAGGGGATTTGGCCGGAACGCTTCGTTAGCGAGGGTTTAAATTAGTTGTTCAAAACTTCGAATATTCATTTTGGAATATTGTGCACACGATTTTTTGCATGTTTCTGTTAGGTTATTCAATTTCCCAAATTTCGTAACAATTTTTTGCAAATAATTTCTCTGAAATTTTATACCAATATAACTATGAGTAACTACATATTACTTAATTACTTTCTTAATATTCAATGTTTTATCCAAAAAAAATTAAATGATAAAAAACACTTTGACGACCTGGTTTCGCTTAGCTTAAGCTCCGCCATCATATTAACTATCAATAAAGTGATGCATTACAAAGTGTGTTTATCATTTAATACAATAATAATATCACACCGCCAAGTTGCTTTTTCCATTGACAAAATATTTATTCATGTTTTTTTTCGTAGGCAAACGCAGCCGCTGCAAACCAGAAGCGTGCCCGAACCCGTATTACGGATGACCAGCTGAAGATCCTTCGTGCACACTTTGACATCAACAACTCCCCGAGCGAGGACGCCATCCACGAGATGGCCGGACAATCTGGCCTGCCCCCCAAGGTAATCAAGCATTGGTTCAGAAATACCCTTTTCAAGGAGCGCCAAAGAAATAAAGACTCACCGTACAACTTCAACAATCCACCTTCTACGACGCTCAATCTCGAAGAATACGAAAAGACTGGTGAGACTAAAACAACTCCTTTAAACTCTTCTGCTAGTTCCGATGAGGGAAAACCACCACCGGAAAAAAGAGCCAAACCATCACCGGCACCAACACCACCGAATCCATTTCTTCAACAAGAAGCAGTAAAGCTTGAACCGATTGAAGATCTTCATTCCGAAGAAATAAACCGTTACAACTCGTATGATAACAAACATCAGGAAGATAAGATGTATAATTTTCCGATGGGGCTCCCACCTCAAAGTCCCGTATCTAGTCTAGCCGGATCTGATCATCATCATCCGCAGAACATGTCTCGTCCTAGCACCCCAAATCATATGTCGCTCAGCTCCATCATTCAATCTCAACTAGAATCAATACCGGCCTCAGCGATTCCGCAAGTTCCTCAACTTTCCGGAAACAACCATCCATCAATGCTCCCGCCAAAACTGACACCACAAAATTTCGCTTCCCCAAACAATTTGCCCCCGAATGTCTTACCCATGACCCCAAACAGAAGTTTAAGCCCTGGTCGAGGTTTAAATGAATTTGGACTTTCCGGGGGCAATTCCAATGGGTCTAACAGTTCCGGTGGGTCATCCGGTAAACGCGCCAATCGAACCAGATTCACAGACTACCAAATCAAAGTTCTTCAAGAGTTTTTCGAGAACAATGCTTATCCAAAAGACGATGATCTCGAATACCTTTCAAAATTATTGGGGTTAAGTCCGAGAGTAATAGTGGTGTGGTTTCAGAACGCTAGGCAGAAGGCTAGAAAGGTTTATGAAAATCAACCAGCTGTAGAACAACCGCTCCCTGGAATACCTGATGAGGCCGGAGCAAATCGTTTTCAAAGAACCCCGGGATTGAATTATCAATGCAAAAAATGTCAACTCGTATTTCAACGATATTACGAACTCATAAGACATCAAAAAACACATTGTTTCAAGGAAGAAGATGCTAAGCGCTCAGCTCAAGCCCAAGCGGCAGCAGCTCAGGTTGCAGCTACGTTGAGTAGTGAAGATTCCAACTCGAGTACTACTACCGTTGAGCAACACCACCCATCTCAGCAGATGTCACAGCATCGAGAGAGCCTACCTCCTCAGCACCACAGTGTGCCAGCCAGCCCTATTATGGCGATGCCACAACAACCAATCACACCCACGCCATCCAGTTCTAATTACCCTTTATCACCAGTTACTACTCCTACACCAAGTGAAAGAGGAGTAGAACGCGAGCGCGAACGAGAAAGAGAACAAAAGGAAGGGACATTTCAATGCGACAAATGTAATCTAGTATTTCCTCGCTTTGAGTTATGGCGAGAGCATCAGTTGGTGCATATCATGAATCCTAACTTATTTCCATCGTATCCACCGGATTCCCCTTTTGGGATTCTCCAGCAACACGCGCAATTACAACAGTTAAATGCTTCACTCGGCGGGAATGATCCCAGCGGAGTGCCGCATCCTCTGATGTCAATGCTCAATAATCAAATGAATAAAAGAAAATTCGATGATTTTGAAGTAGAAATAGATTCTGGAGATCAACCCAAAGATAAAAGATTGCGTACCACCATTTTACCTGAACAACTAGACTATTTATATCAAAAATATCAAGTTGAATCCAACCCTTCCCGAAAAATGTTGGAAAATATTGCCAGAGAAGTCGGTTTGAAGAAGAGAGTAGTGCAAGTCTGGTTTCAGAATACGAGAGCCAGAGAGAGAAAGGGTCAATTCAGGGCGCACGCTCAAGTCATCAATAAGCGTTGCCCATTCTGTCCCGCCTTATTCAAAGTGAAGAGCGCTTTGGAAAGCCACTTGACAACCAAGCACGCGGACCAGTGTGCTCGTGGAGAAATAAACATAGACGCATTGCCGGACGAGGAGCTCAGTATGGAGTCTTCTCCGAGCTTTGGATCGCAGCAAGGGGACAAACCAGGAAATTTTTCGCAAGGGGGGGCAAATATGATGCCCCCCTTATTTCCGCCCTTTCATCCCGATATGGAGAAATTTATTAAACAATACAATGAAGAATCCATGAAGCGCTACATTACTGAACTCCAAGCGCATGCCGTCAATCAACAGAATGGCGTAGAAACTGAAAAGCCCAGTGGCAGACCCGAGGGAGAGATTCCTCTGGACCTGAGTAAACCTGTGGATCTGTCAAGACCGATGAAAGTAAACATGGATCATGAACGAGGAGGCTGTGAACCAGGACCTCTCACGGATTTAAGCGAGAGGTCACTATGTGACGAACGCTCCGATAGCATGTCAGAAACTACCGAGTTCTACGACGACGAAAGCAATCCAACTTCGCCTAGTTCAACTCAAAGTAACAATCGCAATAACTCGTCAGGAAACTGTAGCAAACGTTATCGAACACAAATGTCCTCACTGCAAGTAAAAATAATGAAATCACTCTTTGGAGATTACAAAACACCAACGATGGCAGAGTGTGAGATGCTGGGGAGAGAGATCGGGCTACCGAAGCGTGTAGTGCAAGTGTGGTTCCAAAACGCGCGTGCCAAGGAGAAGAAATACAAGCTGGCGCTGCAGAAGCCCGGTGACTCCGAAAGTCGCGGTCCAGAAGAGTGCAAACACTGCCAGTTCAAGTACAGTCACAAGTACTCCGTTCAAGATCACGTGTTCACAAAGGGACACATCGCGGCTGTGCGTGCGTCTCTAGAAGGCAGTTGCGCGCGAGGAGACGGGGGTAACAACGGTGCGCGAGAAGAAGGTGGCTTAGCCCTGCTGATGGCCGCTCGCCTGGGCGGCCTGGCGGGGCTGGGCAGCGACGAGGAGCTCTTGAGGCGGCTGTGCGCCCCCGCGCCGGCCCCCTCGCCAGCGCCCCCTTCGGGCCCCCGCCCCTTGCTGCCGGCACTGCCCGCCTACCCCCCCAACGGTGAGTGCCCCATCTAGCCGCTCTCCGGCTATTCTGTGATCTATGTTTATAGTAATTGTAACGTAAACCTCGCTTCCGTAATTGATGTTGTATAGCTTGTCTTGTTGTACATATATTGCTTTTTGTGCTATGTGTGAGCGTGTGGACACTGGAAGAAAAAGCTCCCGAGCGCTAAAAGAAACTTTATCTCTGTTATGTATTTCAAAATGTAAATTCAAATTGTGGACTGTAATCATTATTATCATTTTATCTTTTTGTATAATTTCTGACGAGTGTCAAACGAGACTTTATTGTATTTATTTGTATGTGACGTTTTATTTGCATTTTATATTAGATTATATTTTTTTCTTTTAAGTTTGTACATAATATTTTAAAATTATTATACGTGTGAAATACAAAGACATTTTATCAAAATTATTTATGTTCTGTTTTGTTTATTTTTCTTTATTTTCTCCCAGTGTGCGCGTCACCGGCGCCGATTAGTTGCTAGGCCCGCCTCGGTTAGGTCTGCCGCTCTAACGATAAATACAATAATATCTTATAAATAATTATTAATGCAAAGTGTAACATACACAAAAATCCTACTAGTTTCATAATCATGTAAATATTAGTTTATGTTTTTAAATAATTTTTTCAAACGCTTGGATATCTTTGCCAAATTACTATGTAGTATAAAAGTAAAAGTATGTATTAACAATCAATCTTAGTAGTTGATCAAAACACAGATGGACTGTTGGTAGTTAGCTCATTTGAACCCTGCACCCCTTGGATGTCTCCCTATCCCTTGTCTGTCACCTACCGTGTGATACTTATATACCAGCCTAGCCACTGACTGAACCAGTTTTACTTCGAACCAGAACCCGTCACTTCCTAACGAACAAGTACCCACAAATAACACCAGGTACCTAATCTTGCCCAGAATTGGAAATAAGTTCTCACGTATTTTCGAAGGTACCTATTCGCTCTACAAAACACTACCATTTGGGTAACTCGTGTTGCGTATCGATATAATTAAAATTTTATTTTACAATAATATTTTTGAGTTCTTTTTGCCATGGTATCTGGTATTGTCACGATCTGTCTCACTGCGTGACAAACTACACTACCTTGCAAAGTATCTACCTGCACTCGTTTATTTTGCATCTTATCAAAAATTTCTACAATGTGGCCACCGTCAATTTTATCACAAATTTTCGACCTCTTTTCAATTTTTCCACTAATACTTATTAGACAATAATAATTTGTCACCAATGAAAGTTACTTTCGACTATTTACATATTTTTAATACATGTCTGTATACCTTTTCTCGCAATGGTTTTCGATTCATAAAACACGTAAATTCAATTATATATTTCTCCGAAGAAATTGGCTCATCAGTAATTTTACACTCCGTTTAACTTATTCTACAAAACCATCGTTTAAACAAATAGATATTTCGTATATTTCCATTGCGTAGCGACAGTTTTTCTCAGTGCTTTGAAACGTGTAATTTTAAACTATCATTTCATAGATATACCTACAAGAAAAATCGGTAAGCAAGCTTTTTTCATGTTTGATGATAACATTTAGTTTCTAATTTTAGGAGCATTCTTGGACTAAATATAGCGTATATTATTGAATGCGGACTGTTACAGTAATCGTTAGAATCTCATTCCTTGTCTCCGATAAGAGCTCTTGTAAACACAGTCCAGAGGGGTGAGTGTGTATAGGAAACGCAGGGGGATATTCGAAGGCTGCCGAGGGTATAAATGAGCAATTATTCAAATGAAACCTCCATTGTCTCCAATCCGGTATCCGACCGAGACCCTTTGGAATCTCAGTTGACCATCGGAATATTTATCACTATTCTCACACATGTTCAAAGTTGATATTAATAAAGAAGCCGGTTTCTCGGTATTGTTTTCACCCCTCACAGAGAGGATTCCTATTCTTGTATCAAAAACCGTTAAGAACGAGTAGGCATAATAATATTACAACCAAATCGTATGATCGAAATCAAAGATATATTTTGAGTCATTAGACTGCATTTTATACATATTTATCCATTCTGTATTGCGAGCATTTATAAAATATAATATGTAATTTTACTTATTTTTAATAATACATAATTGAGGATTGTAGATTCCAAATAAACCGTCACATGACTGAATATAATAATGTTAAGCAATATATATTATTACATGTTTTTATTAAGAGTAGGTGCGTATGGAAGTTACTAATTATCTGAATGCCTTAATAACCATAATATGTTTAGTAGGTAATAAACGTTGTATTACAATTTGTAAATTCAATGTCTAATTCAAGGTTCCTTTTCGGATCAACAGTTTAAATATCATTAAAATAGCTAAATACAAAAATAATTTTTATTCTAATAAATGTTTTAATTAGATTCACAAAATGATTTTACAATGTCACAAGATCTTTTACCCTTATCTAATTTTGAAAAAAATAATAATTTTAAGGTTATCTGCATATTATTACTTATGCGTATTATTATATATTCACAGTAAGCGTGCCAGCTATGCAATATGCAAATATTTATGTACAAATTTGAGTTATATTCAAAGACTTTTTATTCATATTAGTAAAACCCTAAAAGGGCACGCGTTTCTCGCCCAAATAGTGCATTTGATATTCAAATCTACTATTTATGCACCCAATATTATTGTTACTGCACTCAAATTATAATAAGAAAGGAAACAGTTGTGACATTACGATTTCCTTGTACGAAATCCGTACCTCTTTTGTCGTGCTGCAACAGCTTGCTTTCGTAATAAGCTTAGATAAAATGTAAATTTTAAATGAGGCTTGCTTTAAGATCTAAGCGTGTTAAAAAAACAGAATTGTTTATATCTCTCAGAAAAATCTCGAAAAATGATAATAATATTTTTAATAGTTTAATATTTAAGGACACAAAAATTATACGAAAATATTAAACATAATCAGCATCTCGCCTTGTATTGTATGAGTATCCTCTCACTACCAATAAGCTTTGTGATTCCTATAAAAATGGTTGCTAGTGTCATTGTTAAGAAAACAGGTCAAAAATAATTTGATCGAATATTTAATTTATGTACAGTAAATTGTGATTGTATACGTAGCGAAATAAATGTATCAGATTCAACCCCTCTCACTATGGGATGGAAATGATCTGTAGAGTTACTTGAACAAAACGTTGTTAAGTCATTTAATTAGTATAAGTAGAAATTTAGTATGATAAGTAATAATTTTAATATTTAGGCATCATTTATTTTACCTAACTGTCGATTGTTGAAATAAATATTATATTTATATTTTAAAAATTATTATTTCTTTTATTTTTTGTTTACCCTTTTATTTCTTTGTGTTTTTATTATTTTCAGTTGTAACTTGTTTTACGTACACAATTACACGCACACATATACACACAACTGTAGGTAATCCTACATTTAGAAGAAATTGGAACATACCTATTTAGAAACTCACAAAATTCTTGTTAAAATGTCAATGTTATAACAAAACTATTGACATCTTTTCCTACACAGGTAAAGGTGAAACATCCAAATTAAAAATTTAGCATTCACATCTTTAAGAAGACCACTAATTTGGTACCTGCATTTAATTGCTACACAGCATACCTACAATATGGTGAGGCATTAAGGCTAAATGCTGGAAAAACCAATTGCTGGTAATAAACAGAATAGGATGTTAGAACAATCCGGTCACCACTGGATTCTGAGAAAGGTTTGATATAATACAATATTATCATCAGCAACAATTTACAGCTTTGTTGGTAATCCACAAAAGGTCAATATTTAATGGTTAAAAACCACATACCATATTATACCAACCTAATTACGGCAAAGATAAGTAATATTTTATTTCTTCCATAATTTTAAAATTATTTTCTGGCAACATTTTAATACAATGATATTGATGTAATTTAAAGCATAATTGCTAAAATCACTATTTTAACTATGTTTCGGAATCGAAGGTTCCTTCTTAAGCAAATACAATTATTTTCTTTTAATTAAAAGATGCCTCAAAGCAAAATTACAATTATTGAAGAATTCATAATAAATAACTTAAAAATATTAAATAATTAAAAGTTTCGAAACTTATGGTTCAACCATCAGGATACAATGAACCTATATTTGTTGATAATTATTATTAATTAAAAAAAATATTTGTTAAATGAAAAGTGATTTGCTTTCATTTTATTTAGACACCACAATTTACGATTATTAGAGAAAAGATATTTATGTTCATTTTATTTTATATTTTTAAAACTTAGAATACATTGAGTAAAACACAATAGATTTGCATTGAGAGTAAAATCAGTGAACACACCACACAAAATTGATTTTTTATCCGTATTTTTCATGAGTTATATGATTTTATAATACACCTTTTATTATTTTCGTATAATTAGAAGTTATTTATTAAATTAATTGATGTTGTTTGATGTTAGATTCCTTTCATCTTATCAGGTGAACATTTGTCTTACAGATCGTATTTTCATGTATTTTAGAAAAAAGGATCAACACTGGTCTAAGTGGTATTTTCAACCGCAAAACCATTATTTTAAACCATAAGAAAAAACAAATTGAAGAAGGTAAGGAAAAATAAAATTGTTATTTTAATTTCGATGTATTCTCTTAATTCGATGGTAATAGAATGCACACTTTAAAATAATATACATGGCGAGTAGAGATTTTTCAACCCTGTCAATTGGCGGTCCTATCCATTATTTCATTAACCACATTAGATGAGTATAATGGCAGATGGGTTCGTTAGAGACTAACTGTACAATACATTTGTCACGTAATCGAGTTCATAGCCCTGCCACAACGGCGTGACTGTATTACAAAGATTTATACAGTTCTTGGATCGTATAACTGAAGAGGATGCTGCGTAATGATAGATGACAGACAATAAATACAAAAAACGCTTTTGAATTGATACAAGTCGTAGGTATAGCTTGAAGTGCTTGGTGGTAAGTATTTACAGCAATAATAAAACTTCAATATGGTGTCATATGTGTACTTACAGTAGGCACAATGTAGTCGGTTTAAAGTATTTTTGGGACTAATGTAATTTAATATGATAAACTGATTAACCGTCACTCCATGTCTATTTCTTTCGTAGTAGGCAGTGATAATGATTGTAAGCACTGGTCCCGGTGCGTACTCCTTGCTTCTATCACATTCATACATTGTCCCCTCTTAAAACTCCCATGCATTATGTAGATACTTTTGGTATTGTTGGTTGGATTCTCAACATCTTATAGTAGTCGTGTCATATCTTCCTGAAGTACCGCCAACTTCTTCTTGTATTTTTCTGTTCATCATAAATATGCTCCCAACACCGTTTTCTCCGTTCTTCTGCTCCATATGATGAAACGATCAGATCCATATAAATTGTCCGATAATAATAAATAATCGCTTTTCTTAATAATAATAATATCTATTAGTCTGATTTATATAGCGCCGTTTTCACGAAAAATCACCTCAAGGGCGCTGAACAAAAAATAAATAATGAAATTAATATAACTGGCTTACAACTAAGAGTTATAAAACTAGTGACTTATATCTCAGACTTATAACTAGTGACTAACTACTAAAACTTATAAAACCATTGACTTGAAACTAGTGACGCGATTGTTTACGACTACGAATTAAAGTTAGAGATTTACATCTAATGTACGCTTTTAAAAATACTTATTTTGGGTTTTGCCAGGGTTGTCAGTGATAACGTTAAAAACCCAACAACAAACAAAACTGCAGGTTACATCGCAGCAAGTAATTACTTTCAGTCGAAGCAGTTTGAGGATTTTATACGTGCGTATTATATTCTACACATTTTTTTAAGTATAATATTCACATTTTTAAAATTATTGGCGCCAGTTTGTGATGCGTTACATTTTTATTCATTACTCAGATTTTCTCAATCAAAATTTTTTCATCACCAAACTTCATCTCCATTGTATTCAGTGTACGTCGAACCTAATCCTTTATGATTACTTCATCTTTGGTACAGTTATACATCTTTCGGTGTTCCCTGTAATTAGATTATAATAATTGTGAGAAACTACCATAAAACTTGGAATGCTGGCGTGTAATTTTATTTCGATTAGAGTAAACGCGAAGGAGACATAATTATTAAGCTGCTTCCCATATGTTCATTTCATACACATGATTATCACTTTGTCTTTTTTGGTGCATATAATTTTTTTTGTATTTAAACCACTGTGTAATTTCGTGTCGTTCGTTGTAAATAATGTATATACCTCATACAGGTATAATTATCAATGGTTTCAACGACGGAACGTGCATTGTCAGTTTGGTTCTTGAACGACACCACAGTTTCACTTAGCCCATTTAATGTCAATCAAAATGTCGGGATAGAATTTTGTGAACATGCATCGCTTCTACTAAGAAATCAGCCTCGCATCTTTATGTAGTATAAAATGAAGTCTCTCCCGCTGTCTGTGCGCTTAGATCTTTTAAACTACGCAACGGATTTTAATGCGATCTTCACCAATATAGAGTGATGCATTAGGAAGGTTTTCAGATACGTAATTTGTCAAGGTTTTGTGTAAATTAGTTGATACAAATAAATGGAGCGGACTGGCAAGCGGGCGTTGTGGATTTGATTTAACAGTCGGCGTTGGTTATAAAGATTGGGTAATGGCGTGGCGTTGTGTTTCGTTAGCCACAGCAATGTGTGCCCGGGTATGCTAGTCATTTTATAATGTAGTTACAAGTTGTTTCTACTCGAATTTACTAGAGTTTTACAGTTAAAAAATAATATGAAGAAAAAAATCGGTGTGCAATTCACACGCAGTAGAAGTGAAAACTTTAGAAAACTAAAGTAGACAAGAGTGGGGGGGAATAAGAAGCTCTTTTTTAGCATCGAAGCATCAAACTCCTTCTTTTCCTATACATTTGGTCATCTTATTAGTAATTGTGTTTTCTTCTTCGGAGTCGCTAGATGTCGTTTAATTTAGTGTTTTCTTTACCTGTTCATTTTGGAGTGGTTTGAAGATTGGATATTGATTTTACATTTTTTTTTTTGGATTTCACTTGGTCCACTAAATGTCTGCAGCGGTTTATAAGCGCTTTATACCACTACACCAAAGGAGACTTGCGTGGGACTCTGGATTTATCGTATTATATTGGAATCGAGTACCTACCCGTGAATTAAATAAATATTTTATTGTTCTCTTATTCTCTCTCAGGCTTAATCCTACAGATGTATGTAGTGATCTATTTTTATTGTCGCTTTTTTGTTCATCGAGTTTCAAATCATAACGGTGCTAAAGAAGTATTCTCTTCAAAATCAAATATATATGAATTTACTTTATCTCGTGTGTGCTTTCCATCAATAAACCCATTCAATACTCTAGATGAGTATAACGGTATTGCATATTGTATTTGTAATATATAATGTGCTTCATTGACAATATTGGGTACAAATGAATCAAGTCGCGATACAATGGAATAACAATCATGATCGTTCAGTAAAGTAATGTTTCCAAATGATTTGATGTGTAATTATATCATGGGAATAATGTGCCCGCACGACGGTACGTCACAGCCTACGTAGGTATGTACTTATTTTGTAGCCTATTATTATTCAAAATCAGAGTACCTTCCTAATTATTTATTTAACTGTATAACTATTTGCTTATTTACTGAGTAGATACCGACCTTCATCGATACTGGAAATAAAACAGATTTGATTTCATACAATGTAGGCATATTATTATTTAATTAGTAAGTTGGTATTGAAAACACTCTGCCAAAAAAACTTTGAAGAGTAGGTACATTTTCTATGCGAACTGCAAGTTCGATTCTTATTTCCAAGTGCATAGTATGAACCTTTCCATTTTTATATTACCGTCCTAAATTTATTATTCGAAATATATTCACAAGCTAATGCTTCCATCCACAAGCTAATGCTTCCATCCACAAGCTAATGCTTTTAATGGAAGACCAGTAATATTATAATATGTAGCAATTTTAAGATAAATAAAAAAAAAAAAAAAAAAATATGTAATGCAGGCTCAAGGTTTTTTCCTCATTTATTTTTTGGGTGTTACGCCGTGTTGCGCCACCTCCTTCTTTAGCCAACGTTTCGGACAACGCTACAGTGTCCATCATCACACGTCTGCCCTGATGATGGACACTGTAAAAAAACGCTAGCTAAAGAAGGAGGACACTGACAAAAACGCTAGCTAAAGAAGGAGGACAACGGACAACGCTACAGTGTCCATCATCACACGTCTGCCCTGATGATGGACACTGTAACGCTGACAAAAACGCTAGCTAAAGAAGGAGGCAGCGCAACACGGCGTAACACCCCAAAAATAAATAACAAATATACTTTTGGCCGTGAAAATCTAAAATCATACCACGCTCGAGGGCTTGAAAATTATTTCCTCCAAGTCAACTTTTTTTTCTTTCATTTCGTTTGACTACCTACATTTCACAGTGTAGAAAATAACATTTGAAAAATTTTGAAAATGAAAATATTGATTAAAATAACAATTACTTTTAAAATAATGCATCTATGCATTATTTTAAAAGCGGAATTGAATTGTGCTTTATACATACATGTACAAGCTGGCCCGGACACGCGTTGTTATGGCTAACGAAACACAACGCCATCTACTGGACGGTTACCCAACCTAGATAACCAAATTTTGTGTCGATAAATTAACTCACACAGCCATCAGATAGAAACTTATGGAACTTACAAATAATTACAAAGCATTGTCCTATGACAAACATTTAATACGCAATAATAAAAATTGAGGTCAATAACCGAGATAATAACTATCCTTTTAAGTTGGACCAAATCACACACAGTACCTAAGCTAAATTTCATCAAAATCTATTAAGTAGTTTCTGAGTTTATCTCGAACGATACGATAAAGATAGATACGACAGTAGCACAGTTCAATTATAACGCTTTTGTCCTATCTACACGTACACGTGCATAAAATATTATCAAATCTCATTATGTAAACTTATTCAAATAAAATTTGCATTAATATTTTGTTTTTCAATTTATACGAAATCACGCGATTGAATTTGCAATTTTAATTCGTTTGTGATTACCTAATTTGTTTACCACAAATAAGTTTTTTAAACCTTTTTGACTATTATTATCATTTCGTGTGAACATTCATAAGCAATTTCGCTAGTTTTTTTTGTGCATTCGTTGATATTCAATTATTTAATAAAACATAAACAAAAAAATCTACAGTCGTTACTTTCACATTTGACCATTAATAATTATAATTAGCATCAATCATCTCGATATTATATCGACACGAAATTTGAATTCTGGTAATTTATTTTATGGTTTCTACGTAATTAATAGTCGGCCGGTGATTAAAATATCAGAATCAATTAAGCCATCATTGAAATGTTTTAATAACAGAATTGAATGTTTATATAACTTTCCATAAACCGGATCTATGTTTTTATAACATCCCTTTTCCGGTGTGACGTGTTACGGAAATGATAAAGGAAATTAATAAAATCATCAAATATTTAATTACGCATTAATACAAACTATAAATGACATTTAATTTTTTTGTCAATACGAATATGGCCTTACCAGAAGGTGGCTGAGTTATTTAGTTGACGGAGTCTTGAGGTTCCCGAGTTTCGATCTCATTGAAGGCGTTCTTGAAATTATTGGAGGTACCTATCTAAACAGTTGACCATTATCAAAACAAGAAGTGTATTTTTTTTATAATAGTGTCCTTGGACGTGCGACATTAATGTTTATCGCCTATCATATTTTAATAAATAATTGCTACCTGCCTGCGCGGAATTAAAATGATATCTTGCTCTACTTACCGCTAGACAGACACGCTTTTAGACAATCACACGTCGGAATATTTATATTACGAGAAAATTAAATGTAATTCAATTTTATTTACATACTGATCTGAACTGCATACGTAATAATTTAGTTATAGTAAAATCGCACCCATTCTTAAATTTCTTGAATTCGTTTTGCATATTTTCACTAAACACTTCAACTCGGTTTGTTATATGAAGAGTAGAATACCTCAAAGTTTCAGAAAGCTTTTATCAACCCTTCTTCAAGCATATATAGGAGGCATACATAAATCCTCAATTGTAGCTGAGCAGTGACCGTTTTGTCAATAATGAAAAAATAACAAAATATATTGATGAATAAACGTTTTATTATTATTATTATATCTCTTCTATCCTCCTAAGCAAGGATCAGGTACTGTTTTAGTATCATAATTAAATTTTAGGCATTCCTGAATAACATAAATATAGCAAAGTTTTTTAACTTCTCTTGTTTATCGTCTGATGACTACTCCGGTCGGATGATGGTTAAGTCAGTATAATCAACCCAGTAGGGGAAGAACAAGTTTAAGATGGAGCGACAAAGTCCTCAAAGATATGTCCATCTTGGAGATTGTAAACTGGAGAGAGCTGGCCCAAAACCGTGATGAGTGGAGAAAGACTCTTGAGGAGGCCAAAACCCACCAGGGATTGTAGAGCCAAGAGTGATGATGATGATGAATAAACCCAGGAGAACAAATCAGCAGGACTCCACTCCTACCGGATTTCAAGTCCCCATGCGTGTGGTACAGAATCCTCTACCAAATCTTTAAAAATCCAGGAATATCAGTAGGGTATTCTTGTATTTGAAAAACCGTATGAAATACAATTTAATAGAAACACTCGTTTAGGGCTGGAAAACTCGTTTCACGTTTCTTTTCACTTTTGGCGAACCCACAAATACATAAGAATTAACTTTCAAAAATTATTTTTTTTCATAATTGGAAAGGTAATACAATACGAATGATTTCATTAGTTTAATTAAAATTAATTTCTTTGTTCGATCTTCGTACGATCTCGCAGGGAGACGAATTGTGTTTAATAAAGGGTAAAAAGCAAAGCTTAGCGATAAAATCGCTTTCTTTTTGACAAGTGTTTTCGAAATCCAATTCCTAAAGGTACCTCTGTAAATTTGGGGTCATTTTTCGGATAAGTAACCCAAGTCTAGACACACTGCGTCGAAGCATTGTCCTCTTTCATCTTTAAAAGTCAGTAGATACGTCTTGCAACACTTCTTCAATTATTTAGAAAGTCGTATAATACGTCTCTTAGTCGGTTCTTTATTGAAGAAAGTCAGGCCTACCCGGCGGGTTATGTACTGTACCCTTTATTAAATTAATATCTCGTAATCTGCGTCGTGAGACAATGGCCGCGACGTGTCGGTGGTTTCCTGCTGGCGAAAGGTCGCGGGTTCGAGTCCCTAACAAGAATCAAAGAAAATCAGTGGCGGGTGCTAAAGGTCAGCATCTTTGTCGCCAGTCGGAATAATAATAGACGTCTTTCTTCTTGTGTTCTATTAAATATATTATGGCAAAGTGGCGTTTAGCACGTAGTTCCTAACAATAGAATAGATTTGCTTAAATACTTAGGCGGCAACACCTTGGATGAATTCGAAGTGCCATTTCAAGAAAAACAATTTGCAAGAGTGGAATTTAAATATATCAAACATATTGTTACTTTAGGTAGGTATTTTGAATGCATTTGAAACAAAAATATCAAAAACTTTGTAACGCATCGTTTTATATACATATTTAAAGTCTAGGTACTAAATAAAGTATTTCTCTTGAAAATAGCCATGGGAAACAAACGAAATTTACCTTTGTCGGAATTACTAATGAAATATGACAATGGTTTTGTTTATGAATTTATTAAAAAGTATTGAAAACAAAATGATTTTTTTAAATGTGAATACCTCACAAGAGTCCCAGCTGATCCTGTCTGGAGCCAATGAGACAATGGCATCCCCAATTGGGGTATGTTATGACGCTGAAGGTAGTGGGGAGGGAAGGAGATTTTGAGAAGAAAGGTGGGGAAGTACCTGTCTATTCAGATCTGGTCACCAAACACGGTTAAAGCCATTTCAAGCAACGTTTCAATTCTAATTGGTGGTCTTATACCAGGAAGATACTGATAGTATCTTCTTCTAACGTGCCGCAAATATACCTTACATTATTTAAAATGAATTAATTGTGAAATCAAATAAAGTTTATTTGGCCGCACCGGGATTTGATCCCACGACCTTCGGATTGCGAGTGAAGAGCCTTATCCCTGACCACGGAGTGCCTCATTTTAAATATTATGTAGAGATATTTAGCACCAATTGATTTCTATTTAATAAATTCCTACTCTTTTCAAATTACTCAATTCCGTACTTCTATAATATTTGAGGGTTTTTTTTTCAAATAGATTTTTATGGAGAGAAATAGAGAGAACCTGGTTGGAACCTCTCTTTTAGCTACATGAGTCGTTTAGGAGAAAAAGGGTGAGATAACAACAGAACCCTCAACGGTACGTCCGTACGTAGGTACCTACTTAACAATTCACCACCCAATTACTGCATGATACTATTAGATGTATTAAATACGAATAATAACAAACAAGAACAACAGCATTAAGATATCTTTCGAAATTCAAACAGTTTTCCACCACCTCGGTTGTGTATTAAATATTTGGAATAGGAACAATAACGAAACAAGAATAACGGCATTAAGACATCGTTCAAAATTCAAACAGTTTTCCACCACCTCGGTTGTGTATTAAATATTTGAAATAGGAACAATAACAGAACAAGAACAACAGCATTAAGACATCGTTCGAAATTCAAACAGTTTTCCACCACCTCGGTTAGGTTAGGTATGGTGGCAGCGGCAGTTGCCTCGTTGCGGCGAGCTGTTGAACCCGTCTGACCTCCGCCGCGAGTTGCATTGAATTATCCTCACTATCCCCACTAAACATTAGCTTGTGCCAACATCATTTTCCAACTATGAAATTATGACAGAGTGAGACCACATCAGTGTGGCCACTGGCGTAGCGACCTCGCGGGCAACATGGGTAAGCGCTCAGACACCTGAAATGGGCCTATTTCGATAAGTCAGATAGTTCGAAGGTCTTGATAGAATAGTGCTCAGAATCAAACGCGAAAGTATTATCTTGAGCCATACTCCCGTTAGCTTTTTATATGTATTCAAATACATAGTTGCTTTCCTTAAGCTAAAATTTCAAGACGGTAGAATTGAAGAATTAGATTTTTAGAGATAAGCTATAGAATTTTTCCTGTGAAGCAATATAATATATTTTAATATTAAATTAACCTTTTTCTTAACTGACTTTTTTATTAATTGTTTTTTTTTTAATTCGTAGAATTCTCTTCAATTTTTTTTTTAAATTTAAATTAAATTTAGTAATGTGATTATTAAGTTCTGCGAGTATTTTAGCATTTATTTTTGGGGCATATAAGGCCATTTTCAAAATATATTAATAAATCACTTAAGACATCTTCAAAAATTTAAATTTAGAATCATATACTTAAATAAGTTGTCTCAAAGTGGTTTAACCACAGTTTAAGAATGGCCTTGTATGCTGAAACAGCTGTCACAAAAATAAAAACTAAAATATTTGCAAAAATTATTAATAACATTATTAAAGTCAATTTAAATAGAATTTTTCAAAAAGCTGACATTTTTCACAAATAAATCAAAACTCGTTTTTAAGTCAGTAAGTCCCTATTCATTGTTCAAATTTAACTGCTTACTTCAAGCATCCTACCCATTAGTCTGAGAATCACCTCAATGTTTATTTTCAATCTTATTGATTTACATTTTTTTAATCGCAATTTTTGATTAATTATACAAATGATGTGAAACTGAAACTACCCAGTGACCTTTGTTATGACTAAAAACAATGAATTTATGATTTTTTATGCACAATTTTTTTCCTTTATTTCTTTGCCTCGGGTTCCAAGACTTCCTAGTTACGTCACTGCTTGTCGCCTTAGCGAGTGTGGAACAACACCAGTTCTTACCAAAGCAAGAGTAGTACAGAACGATCTTCATTATTATAAATTTGAATAACAGTGCTAAGTGGCGATTTGTCGGAGATAACGGAATTAGGTACTGCGTTTGTTATTCCGTCTTATTATTAGGTACCTACTAAGACACGTCATGTCAAAACATCGTTTTGGTTGACATAATATGTTGACGTTCACTCAAGAAGCTTTTTATACAGAAAAAATAATTTGATGGAATTGGTTTACATTTTCTTATCTGCGAGCATTATCATCCAGATTAAATGCCATAAACCACATGGATAATAGGTAAGAGTTATCAGATTTCGTCGTTATTCATACCAAATCTTTCTTTCTTACGTTACGCTTTATCCATTAGAAGAAGATACTTTCAGTATCGACCTGATGAGAGACCACCACCCAAAAGAGAAATGTTACTTTAAATAAAACAGAAATGTTACTTTAAGTCTAAGTGACCAGATCTGGAAATCTAAGAAAGTCCTAACCTCCACACTTCCCCTACCCATTTATATCAATCAAAATCAAAATAAAAAAATATATATTGTACAAATAAAAATACAAAAGGTGTAGTAACTGATGGGTAGACAAGCCTCACAACATTCACAGCATGAATAGTAATTGTATTTTGAGAGGCGTGTATGTGTACCACCGCCCCGGGAACTATTTATTGGATAACCAACACCGCTGCCTTAGGTCACCCCAAGTGGTTCGCTACGTTTGATGACTTAGGAGGTGAAGTTTGTCATGGGGCGAGATTTGTCAAGGACTTGGAGGCCGATATGTCTGCCCACCTGCTGCGTAACTTATTTTGACCTCTCCAGCCAGAACCTCTCGACTCTTCGCCTTGCACCGCAGTTGAAGGGATGGATTCATGCGTCCGTTACTCCTATACACACTGACCCTCAGATTCCTACCCATCCCTCATACCTATTTCCTTCCCAGAACTCTTCTTCTTCCTTTCCTTAAAAAATCCTCCACACAGCATCCTCTAAGATGACATAGGCCCTGAGAAAAAATATTTTCCTCAGGGCCTCCTGTGTGGAGCTATTGTAAAAAAAATAAAATTAAAATCCACTGGATTCAGGCATTTGGAACTCTAATGCTGTACCTATCAAAGTAGGTAAAATTAATGTGTGGTATGAAAAATAATTATTTTGTAAGATTTTAAACGCCAGGCATAGGTGCCTAATAGAAATCTTTTAAAACAAGTATAAAATAAATTAAAAAATGGGTTCAAAATTGTTTTTTGTCGCTAGTACTTTTTGACATCTGGTATAATTTAGAAGATTAAATTATTTTAATTTTTTGTTGATAAAAACAAAAGTTGAGTTTCGTTCGAATCGGAGGAAAATATTCCACTTTAAGATCAGCCGACCGCTCGTCGATGTCTCCGGAATTGATTATTTTAATGTGTCCACAGACTAAATTATTCCCCGGACCAAAACAATAGCCAACATGTTCGTTTACCCATGGAAAATAATATGCATCCGGCACTATACAGGGTGTAAGAAGACGTACCCAACATGCAAGTGGTGATTTCTGAGCTTATTTGCATTAAAAATTGTAGGCGGCCTAAAAATAATCTATTTGGGAGGCGGGTACAGATAACGCCACCCATTTAATGGATAACCAACACCTCTGCCATAGGTCACCCTAAGTGGTTTGCTAGGTTTGGTGACTTAGCAGGGATGCCCGGGTTCATGGGTGAGATTTGTACGGATCTTGGCGGCGAATGCTTCTGCCCACCAACTGCGCGGTAGTCCAGATCGGTACAGACTGGTGAAGAAAGACTTTTTGACCTCTCCGGCAGAACTCTCTCGAAACATCGCCTTGCAACGTAGTGGGAGGGAGAGATTCGTTCGTCCGTCACTTTTGGACACACTGACCCCAGATTCCAACTCACTCCTTATACCTTTTTCCTTCCCAGAACTTCTCGCCTTCTTTTCCTAAAAATACCCTCCACACAGCACCCTCAAAGATGACCCAGGCTCTAATGGAAATTATTTTCCTCATAGTATCCTGCGTAGAGTTAATGTAAAAAATGGCGTTTCGCTCACTGTAGGCGTTTTTTGTTCGTGACAAAATAAACAAAAAAAATAGCATGTCGCCTCTGGTCACATAGATCACAGACTATACGCAAGGTTCACGTTTACCGAGTGGTAACACAACACATGAATAGTAAAACTCGGAGAATTTTTATTCCAAATAATATCAGAAGTCGGGTACATCTTGCTTGAGTCTTAAAAATAAAAAAAATGTCCTTGATGGTCGATGTGCAGAAACTCATTTTGATGAGAGGCGGAGTCAACCGGAAAAAAAATCATGAATCACTATTCTGGACTTCCGAAACATATCGAAAAACTTCGGCAAGCTGCGCAATACACGTGGTTAGTATTGAAACAGCTTTCTGTTTAAACCCAAGGTCCAGTTCAATGTATTCATCTCCCGCATCCATATCCTTCCTCAAAGCCCTACTTGGGAGAAAAAAGAAGAAGACCAATTTCCTACCTACTTGGACAGTTCGAAATATTATTACACAATAAATTTTTAAATTCCCACATTATCTGTTGAAATATTGTCCCGCTTGTGATAAGTAACAGCAATTATTGATTCTCTCTCAAAACTAGCGTTCATATAAATTTTGTATGAAACTTTTACGGTATAGTTGTGAACCGTGAATGGACCAGCAGATCTCTACATTAAAAGATAGAGATTGTCCCGTCATTCTCTTGTCCTGCTATAAAAAATGCAATCAAATGTTGAATATCTTACAGTATTACAGTCCGCTTAAGTTTGCCATCGGACCTTACCAACACCAAAGGTCAAGGGTATTCTTTATTTTGACAAGATCTACATCCTGTATGTAGGCAGATTGTCAGTTGAAATATTGTCACGCTTGTGATAACAACTATTGTGGACTCTCTCTTGAAACTCGCGTTCATATAAATTTTGTGTTAAACTTTTACCGTTTAATTGTAATCCGTGGATGGACCAGCATTTATGCCACATTAAAAGGTAAGGTTTTTGTCAAAATTCTCTTGTCAGGTGATAAAAAGAATCGCTATCAAATTTTCAATATCTTAAGTATTACAGTCCGTTTAAGTTTGCCATCGGACCGCACCAACACGAAAGGTCAAGGGTATTCTTTGTTTTGACAAGATCTTCATCCTGTATGTAGGCAGATATAGTCGCCTAGACGAACGGTAACCCTTATCAAAATAAATTTGAATGTATTTAAAAATCAGTCGATGACAGAGCTGGATAAATCATTCATTACTTTTTGCATCTCCGGCACGACGACAGATGCCGTCTTATATTACAAAGTTATAAATAAGCAATACGGGGGCGCTGCGGTTATACGATCGTTATTCCGAGTTAACAGCATTCAAATGGAGACAGGCCTACTGGAGAAGGTTAAGTTCATTGCACTTGGAATTGTTGATTACTCGGCAGGCTGTAAGTTATAATGTAACTACCTCCTACTACCTGGCGGAATCAGAATAACTGAGATATGCCAGCTTTGTTGTAACACGACGATCGCAAATCATCCAAAAAGTTGACGAATGAATAGTTTTGTCGACTGATTTGGATGAAAATTTGAAAAATATCAGGATTTGTCTCACATACTCGTACATACGTTACACAACCTTGAAAAATAAGATTTTAAAAGTACTTATAGCATCATACCTGTCCATTTTAGAGTCGAAAATATCAGATTTTGGACAACACTATTCTTTCAAATGACTAAATTTCAGTTAGCAACGTTAGTTCTACCATGAGCTATAGTACTTTGTAGTGTGCATATAGCTGTCAAAATAGAAAGTGAAGACACAATATAGTTTTCATTTACTAATCGTTAAAATTATAGTAAAAAGAGATTTTTTAATATTAGCTTCACACAGTAGGCCCTGAGGAAAATAATTTCCGTTAGATCCTGTGTCATCTCAGGGAATGGTGTGTATAGGGTTTTTTAAGGAGGGGAAGGCGAGGAAGTTCCAGGAAGGAAAAGGTATGAGGGGTGGGTAGTAATTTTGGGGGGTCGGTGTGTCCACGTAAGGCTGGAGAGGTCAAAACGGAAGAATAGAAAGGATAAGGTAAACCTCATCCCATGAACCCGGGTACCCTTGCTAAGTCACCAAACGTAGCGAACCACCTGGAATAACCTATGGCGGAGGCGTTGGTTATCCAATAAATGGTTCCCTGAGGGGACTCTACCCAATTCCGCCTCCCAAATTGAATGCTGAAATCTCTGGCTTAGCCGGGTACTAGCTTATTATGTTAGATATAATGCGCCTATTTAATTAATGCAATAATTTCATGGCTGGATGATGGTATGCAGACTTTACGGAATAAAATGCTCAAGGTATTTAAAAATTGATCAGTTGACAGTTGTCATAGGTATGTTATCAAAGAACAGACATTAAAAAAATATGCCATTCTCTCCGAGGATTGGTCATATTTATAATTTGTATTTTATACATCAACTTGTTTCCGCATGTCGATAATTAGATAGGCAGGTACCTGTCAATCGTACTACTTTTTTCGGCGTAATTCTATTACCAATCGGCTAATTTATTTTTTCTCCAAACCTCAAGGACATATATTATTAAGAAACTGTTAAAAATGAATCACAAATCAACATTTATATTATTTTGTTAATTTTACATGAAATACAATATGACTAGTGCCAAATTCGCATTAGATTCAGCACATTTTTCTTACTAAACAAATAATATGGAAAATACTGAAAAAATGCTAGTATATAAAAATGAATGTTTCTTTGTTTGTACCTTATTCGTTCCTAAACCATTCATCCGATTGCAATGAAACGTTGATGATATGGTTTGAGCATGCCCTCGATGGTTTCTATATAAAATGCAATAGATGGCGCGTGAGTTGTTTGAAAAATTAAGGTATTTCATATCGTTTAGCGACAGGGAGGAAAGGACGGAGGGGGAGGGAAAATTCGGGGAAGGTGTAGGTGAAGGGAAAGCGGAATGGGAAGGAGGAAGAATGGGAAAGGAAACGCAGGGAGAAAATTTTATTTATTTCTGCGGCATTGCGACGCTTGCCGGGTACTCGCTAGTATATGTAATATATTTTAGGTTTAGGTGCTAACCAACTGACTAACTCTAATCATCCGTTTCCCCGAAAGGGTAGTCAGATAGGGACCGCTACACAACTCAACTCGACTCTACCCGACGTAAGCATTTGATTCACTTGGTCGTGCCATGTATTCCTGAATCGTTAAAAACAACAAGGTAGTTTGTAGGAACAAGATATTTCTCTTACCCGCAACAGCAGATGATGTGTTTTACCCGACAATAATCGCATTAAAATGACTCAAGTTATTAACTTTTAATCGGGTTTCTCTCATTACTGCAACGTTACCGACATTACAATCATTAAAAAGGTCAGCCTCAGGCAACATAGCCTCACAATAATAATTAGCTGTTGAATAAGACAAATTACGCATACCCATACAAATACGAGCTGCATTAATGTTGTAAAAGTGCATTACGCAGTCTGAAACCGCGACGCGTCTCTGAATATATTTAGTTTTGCTAAACATGAAACGCTTTGTATTGTCTGCTATTTAGGCATATTGAGTTGTAAAGTAATTTATTTAGTGATTACAGTGTGATGCAATAAGCAAATCCCATTTTTAATATTTCACAAGAGTCCCAACTGCTCCTGGGCGTTTGGAGTGAGACTGAGACTATGGCTATTTGACGACCTCCGTAGTCCAGTGGCTAAGACACTTGACTCACAATCCGGAGGTCGCGGGTTCGAACCCGGCGTGCGCAAATAAATTTTATTTGATTAATATGTGTTATTTCACAATTAATTCATTAATTCATTAGTAAATATTTGAAAGTCTCAATTTTTTCTGCCTCCTTTAATATCTCGAAACGTTTACATTCATTTTCAAAATCATTGATCCATTGGTGTACATTTGATGTTTTTCCTGAAAACTTCTCGAGTAAAAATCTTTCTGCTATTTTTCCTAGATTTTTATTTTCAGTACTAATATTATTGTCAGAAAGTTTCGTGTCATATATAATTTCTTCCAGGTATTGGTCACCAAATTGTATATTCTCACCTTCATCTAAGTAAATTTTCCTCAAATCTTGGGTTAAGGGAAACCATATTTTCCGTGTTTGATATCTTTTCTTTAGAGAATTCTTAATTTTGTTATAAACATCCGTAGTCGTTATGGCGGTATGTTTGCTTGCATGTTTTAAATCATCGGGAATATCAAATATATGTCCATCGGGTTTCTCGATTGAGGTTACGCAGATCACATTGCTTTTTCCATCCGATGCTGCTGACACTGTAAATGTGAATCTTATTTTTTTCCATTTCCAAGGTTATTGTTTCTCTTCACTAAAATTGTAGTTTTATAAGACAATTTGTCTATTTGTTGTAATTTTTTATTAATAATGTGACATACAAATATCATGAGTTGCTTTGCTGACAAAGAAACTACAATTAAAGTTATTTGTCCGTCTTCAAAATATTATATCACTTTGTAATTATAAACTTATTTTTCAATCTTCTTATTACTTCCATCTGTGCTACCCAGCTAGACAACAAAACAAAAAAACATCTATCATTTTCTGTCTCCATGACAACACCTATTTAAAATTCGAACATAAAGGAATCCTATGCATTTCTAGGTAGGTACCTATTCATTTACATATTGTCTTATATATAGTATATTTGCGGCACGTTCCAGAGTGGAAGATAATATCAGTATCGCCCTGGTGTAAGACCACCATTCAGAATTGAAGCGTTGCTTGAAAATGGCTTTAGCCGTGTTTGGTGACCAGATCTGAATAGCCAGGTACTTCCCAACCTTCCTCTCCCCCACCTTCTTCCCCTCCCCACTACCTTCAGCCTCACAACATACCCCAATTGGGGATGCCATAGTCTCACTGGCTCCAGACGGGAGCAGCTAAGATTCTTGTACGGTATTCACTGTAAAAAAAAAAAAAAATGGCATTCACAAATTATTGAGTATGTTACGAGGCTGATGGTATTGGGGAGGTATAGGAGACGTGTAATATATATTCTTGTATAGTCGACACATTTGGGTCAGAAGCCTAAAATAGGCCATATTATAAATAAATGTATTCAAATTAATGCTATAGCGACTTAAACAATGGGAATTGGACACATTGATTTCAATATTGCTTTGACAAGATGTAGAAACCAGATAGCCATCAATTATTTTTATCTAAACATATTAGATCAGCCAATTGTCTTGTAATTTTAAGTGTATTAATCTTAAAGTATTCAACACGTACGTCGTATTTGATCTAAGATGGTCATGTAGATCACATTTAAATAATTTAATTGACTTTCTATTTCGGAATGTTTCGGAGTTATCACAAATAATTGATATACCTATATCACAAATCAAATTTTATTTCTATTTTCCAACGATTTCGTATTTTTAACCTTTATGAACCTACGTAAGTAATAAAATTTACGTATGTCTTTCAAAGAACCTTTTAAATATTTGAATCTGTCAATTCGCTGATTTTCCATTTAATTAAAATGAATTGTAGGTACCTACTTATAACAATACGTATGTTTTTTTATTGTTTTAATATTACGATTTTCAAATATTTTAATTTTTCGGAATGATAATATCAGGGCAAAACCGGACCGATAAAAATAAACAAATAGTACAGTTCATTCTGGTTTTTAGTTAATAATAAAAACATTGGTTTATCCACGCCAAAAAAAATGTTTCTATATTATTACGTTACCTAAATAGTCTAGGTACCTGTGTTTTTTTACATACTTTTCATTAGACAGAATCGTCGTCAAATGGTTCCATTTCTTTGAAAATCATTAATTTATACCTGGAAACCTTACAAACGTTTGCAACTGTTACATTTAAAATGTGAAATAATTAAACCCCTATTCTTTTATTTGTGTATTCACTACCCCGTCATTTGATCTCCGTTCATTTTGCCACAGTTTCATTGTGATGCTCGCGTTCTTCCCCCCATCAGAAGTCGATGTTATCGGATACTTGCACATGGGGATAACAATAATAATTATTATTGTAGGACCATTAAAAGCTTGATTCCGTGAGTTTCATTCAATGTGTTATTTTGTTAAACATTCTCATACAGGGAATATTTGATGGATAATAATTTGCTGTAACAAATCTGAAATGAAAGTAATTATGATCTTTATCTGTTGCTCAAATGAGAATCAACTGTAAGTATCAATTGATTAAAAAGCCATAAGTACCTACAAGCTTCATGAAAACGGACCGGCTCTTTTGGAGAGGATTTGTTTTGGCAACGATGGAAGATTGCTGATCACCAAATAGACTAATTTATAGTGAAATTGATAACAGTACGAACAATTTATTCTATTTGGTAGGCGGATATGGGTTTCTGTCGTAGATCACCCCAAGTGGTTCGTTACGGTTTGTGACTTAGCAGGGGTTCCCGGGTTCATGGGGTAAGTTTTGTCGAGGTTTTGGTGGCAAATGCGTCCATCCACCTACTGCCTGGCGGCCGGATCAAGATATACTGGTTGAGGGAGGCCAGAAACTGGACTATCGCGAATCGCGACCCGTCTCCTTGTGCCGCACACGAAGGGATGGGTGCGTACATCACTCCCCACTGACCTCCAGATTCCTACCCATCTCTCACACCTTTTTGCTTCCTAGAACTTCCTCTCCTCAAAAGTCTACCCACTGTTCTTCCTTTCCTCAAAAAGTCTATCCATACAGCATCCCCTAAGATTACTTAGGTTAGGTTAGTTTTTCTCAGGGCCTCCTGTGAGAATGTAATGTAAAAAAAGTACCTTGCTTCCAATAAAATATGTTTTAATTTTCTCTTTTTAAAATATTCGTTAATTTTAGTAAGAGAAATTAGGACTTTGCAACGCCGCGCTCAGTCAATAGGATTAATAAGCCTTCAGGGCAAAGAAGTTTTAGGAAACCTAAACATAATTGACTGTATTTTTTTTTTGTAAATAGGTATGACAAACATTCCCGAGAACTAATAACTTGACAATATTAAACTACAACTGCCCACGTTTTTTGTAACAAATGCAAAATTTTACTTGTGGAGGCCTTATCCTTAGACTTGGTAGATAAACAAAAAATAAAAAATACGTATAAATTATTTATCTGACTATTATTTAAGATTAAAAAGTAGTTTTATAATACCTTCAGAAGGCGAAATAGCTGTCAAGCGTAAAAATGATTACACCTCTGAACTTGTTTATAAATTAAGCTGTTTTTTGTACATTGAATAATAACATCATTAAATATTTAAAAAATCAATAAGATTTGATAAATTATTGCTACATAATATGTAAATTAAAAATGTATTCTTTCTTTTAAGAATTGTAATTTCGAAATCTCCTTCTGAAGGCACAATCAACCCAAATCACGTAATTCACTCGAGGACTTGAAAATACCCATGCAGTTAAATCCTGGACAGGAATAAGCCAGAACACTTTATTGAACCCGACCCATCTTAAGATCTCTTAATCCGTTGAATAAACGAATACGTTATTTTGAAAGGCCGACCTAGCCTTTTGTTTATTTTGTCAACAAAGGGTTTAAAATACGCTTTGGAATTGGAGCTAATCCGGACCAAACAAATTAAATAAATCAGAAGTGCTGAAATGTTATACCTGGACGGTGTACCTGGTCTCAAAAAGGCAAAAACAACCGTGAACTTATCCTATATCTTAAATTGGCGTTTTGTTTTGTTGAATAATTAAAAAAAAAATCCTATCTTAAATTAGGATTTTGATTTGTTTAATCAATGATCACCTATTTGTTTGTGATTAGCTTAAAAACAGTTATCATAACACTGCTCACAATCTAAAAATAACATCGCTTCAATTGCCTAAACATCGATAGAGTTCAAATTTATCACTCAAATCACATGTTGTAATTTGTTAATTCTATCGGTCAATGTCGAGCAAGACATAAAAATGAACTTAACAAATCCAACATGACGTACACTTGTCGTACAAGCTTCTTAAAACGTTAGCGAAACCTGCGAAGATCGTCAATTTTCTTGCAAAAGTGTTGTCATAATTTGTTGCGTGATGTTTTGGAAAAGAAGAAATATAAGATTTTTATCAATATATTGTTATATTTATTGTTTATTTTTTGGTGTTCATTTAGTCACTCAATTGTTGATGATAAGGTCCCCGTGAGCTTCTACATTTCTAAATGCCTCTATTTCGTGTTTGAAAAATGATCGTCACAAAGCTAACCCAATCAGCGTTTCGACGAACTTGCTCGAAGACAAATTTGCTCCGTACAAACTAACAAAAAGTAAAAAAGTAATACTTATTCCGATCTTTTGACTGCGAGAACCTGCATTTCCTTTTTGTAAATGTTTACACCATATTTTTGGTTACGGTATTAATTTTATAATTACATGCCCGGTGAAAGATGAAAGCCACAAATTTATTTTTCTGCTTCTTCACATTCATAACTCATATCTCTTGTAGGCTATTTCAATCTACTCTTTCTACCATCATACAATTCAACAATTTTTAATGATTCTAAAGATATATCGGGGATGTGAAGAGGCATTTATTATGTTGGTTTAAAATCGTCTAGATATTTGTACCTGAATAGTTTGCCAAAAATGATCAAATTATCATTTTGTTTTTAAACGACACCTAAACATCTAAACAAATACTGAACAAACTGCGAAAGTAGGCTTCAGATCTCATCTCAATCTACCAGGAGCACAGCACTCTCAGGGTTAACCATCACAGATCCAAAGCATCAAGTAATCGGTTTTGAAGCATCTATAATAATTACACCTGGCTTTTAACCGTCTAATTGCCGCAGCACATATTCCCACAGAAATGCCTCAGCAACACAGTATACAGTTTACAGCATACAGTGTGCACTGTAGACAGAACAGTGAGAGTGGCAATTACAGCAATACATCAAAACGTTTAGCGCAGTAAAAAGCAACCTGTGTATCCACGACTTCGGACCGCAGGATTACCTCACATTAAGGAAATTAAATGCTCTAGAAACGTCCATCAACTACATAATTAGATGTATTCATACAAAGCGTCAAGACGGCTTTCATATTAGTCAATATTCGGAATTTGTTGGGTGTTTTCAATTATTTGGCGGTGTTAAGTGTTGACGCACGCGATATTGGAAGGCATCTGATTAGTAAACGAAATATTTTTTCTACTTACCACATAAATTTGTTATAATTTTAAAACTTTAATTAAACAAAATAATCACATTACACCAAAAGAAGAATTTAAGATATCATACCGCAACCCCCCTATTGAGCATTTTTGGTTCCAAATTCAGCAATCTAATTCAAGTTGTGGATTTTATGAAGGCATGCTAATACGATTTTCTGGGGGGGGGTACTGCATTAGGTTTATCAATTCATTTGAAATATTGTGTAAAATTGTTAAAGTAGGTAGGTACCTATTTTAAATTTTTTTTTTACAATGTCTACACAGGAGACCCCGAGGAAAAAAATCGCTCATAGTCTATATCATCTTTGGTGTATCTATATCACGTGTGGGGGTTTTTTTAGAGAAAGGAATGAGAGGAAGTTCTGGGAAGGAAAAGGTATGAGGGTGGGACTATAGGTGGGGGATATCTGGGGGTTAATACGACTACGAGTGACGGACTTATGAATTAATCCCTCCCACTGCGGTGCAAGGCAATGGGTCGAGAGATTCCGGCTGGAGAGATCTAGGATAAGTCTCCCACAACTGGTCTCTCCCGATCACGCAGTAGGTGGGCAAACTCATCCACCACCAAGACCTAGACAAACCTTACCCCGGTTAAGTCACCAAACGTAGCCAACCACTTGGTGCAACCTATGGTAGGAGTGTAGGTTATCCAATAAATGGTTCCCGGGGAGACAGTACCCATACCCCCTTCACAATAATGACCTATGTCAACTTTGTAAAAATTAATTTTTATAGATTAACACGAAACTAGGTTTCCTCCACTCTTTCAAAAAATCTAATAAAACAAAGTTACTCGTATTTATCTAGAAATAATAATATTATGTTGACGCTGCGAACAAGTTTTCAAATCTCTACGCATTTTCGTCTTTGACACTCTGGTAACCATATAACTTACGTATTCTCATTCTTACGAATTTTATTGTTTAAGCATAATGACGTCCCTGAGAAGGATCCTCTTTATTTATTCAGTGACAGGATCTTATTTTGGGACCCTCGTTAATAAGAATTTATATTATTATCGTTGTTACAATTCCAAAGACACCTGGAATGTTTCTCTGGAAGGAATCGTTCGGCCTCTATGGAATTAGACAAACAATGGTATTTTTTTCATCCCACTGAATCTGGGTCTGTGATCTATGTATGTATAGTTGATGTGTAGTTTGTGCAGGCATCGAGCAATGGGCTGGGGTACTTACCCGGACCAATACAATGAGATGTCGAACCCGAGAGGAGCGTATACTTTTGTTACACTTGTGTTCATTATTTGGGATGCTGTGTCATTAATATTGAGCAATATTATTCAATACGCGTTATTTTTATAGTTTTACACTCTTGCTACCTAGAGCTTTACTGAAAATCAATATGAATTTGTATCACATGACTTAAGACTATATTTAATATGATGCGAAGAATATTAAGCGCCATGCCTTATTTTTTACTGTTAAGGTGATCCACTAGTCCTTGAAAAATTCAAAATCGGAATTCCCTCCTCTTTTTGGGAGGGATTTAAAAATAATTGAGAAGACACTTTTGAAAAGGTTTGAAGAAGGTATTTTTTTCAAGTTGATTTCGTAAAGGCGTGAAAAAAATCCTTTCTTACTCATTGCTCATTATAATGACAAGGAAATCGGTCTTACGGAAGTCTAAGCGGCGTGGAGTCTACGGGCATCCGTTCGCCACCATAATGGGGCATTAAGTGAAACAAAATGCACATAGTCCTTATGCGGGCGTCATAAGGCTTAATTCTCAATTCGAAATTCGTTAAATGACACCCATTTTGATTCATGTCGAAAAAACTGCGCAAAATTGCAGTTCTATTTTGTAAAATTCTGGCAGAAATATTAAAATGCTTTCCGATCATTCTCTAAAGAATTTAATTTGCCGTATTATACAATAAAATTTTACCCGAAAAGAGGTTCATTCGTTGGAGATTTTGCACTTGACAGTATTTTTATAAGCCTGACGCTTTATTTTTTTCCAGACCTACAAAAATACTTTTTGTATGATTTTGCATTATTTCGCATGGCCTCATCTGAAATAAATATTTTCAACGCCCTTTAAATATTGGTGAAAATGACGTAGGTTGCTGTAAATGGGGCATTCACCTAGAAATTCAAGACAAAGATAGCATAAAACCTTCATCTGTCTCTTCAGCGCCCCTGACGCGATTTTTCACGAAAACGGCACCATATAAATTAGCCAAATATTATTATTAGTATTACCTTCCTCTCCCCGCTTCTTTCAGCCTTCCACCGAAGCTTAAATTGGGGATGCAGTAGTCCCACCGGCTGTGCAGTAAACATTTAAAAAAAAATTAAAAAAACCAAAAAACATTTTTAAAAAAATTAAGTGAAGATTTTTGAACAGAGAGCACAAAGTAGTAGTATTTTTTGGCTTTTCAAACCATAATGCACTTCAGGTAGGTAAAGCTACGCCAATTCAATTTAACTTTAACACGACTGGTTCATGTTCCAATACAAATCAATATAAAAATTAACGATTCACCTCCAATCGGCAAGCATTCCGCACCGATAAAACCGTAATTATCCTTGCCTTACCGGTAATTAGTCCGGCACCGTGTTCCGATGATGGACCAAATTGCATCGAAATGCTTTACACGGGTCGGCTTGCGAAACCGCAGAATATGGAAGGCAGTACTGCTGTGAGGCAGTGGCGGTTCGTGAACTATCTCGTTCGGAATTCAATCAGAATTCACCCAGATTTAGAATGTCACTGAAACCAGAAAGCATTGCCACAAAATGGTGAACGTATGGCTTTTTTCTGCCTCAATAATTCCCTAGATGAACGAAAATTTATATAAAATTGTTCATCACCAGCGATTAGCTACCTAGCGACACTGCAAAATTTAACCAGTCCAATTCTTAAGTTACTTCTAATCTTAAGTATGTAATATAAAATCAAGTACCTCATTTATATGAACAAGTTTTTCATTCTACCGTTAGCGCTAGCACATTTTTTTTTTTTACGTGAAATATTTCGGACAGAAAGTCCATAGGTGATGAATAATTGATTTAGCACCCTAGACCAATTGATGTTTAGCACGTATGATAATAATTTCGGATTAATATACGAAGAGTGATTTTTACTATAGAATTTTAATTGCGTGCAGTTTAAAATGTGATGATTTTACAATTACTGTATAGTGCTCATACTTTGGATATGATTTTAGATTTTCACGGCCAAAACTATTACAGTGATTTATTTTTATAGTGTTAAGCCATGTTGCGCTACCTCCTTCTTCAGACACAGGGCAGATATGATAGATGTCTCAATGACACTGTATGCTGTCCGAAATAAGGAGGTAGCGCAAAACGACGCAATACCCCAAAAATAATTCACTATAATGCTGATACTCTGTTTGTGTAGTTTTTTTGTTGTTGGAGCTTTTTGCACAAAAGCTCTTCGCAGAAAACCGCCACTACTGCTCGGTGGTTTGGTTCGAGTAATTGAAGGCGTGGGAACTTGTGCACTTTAATTATTGTGGATCTCTTCTTTCAATAACGATTTCCTCTAGATACTATCTATCCAATTCAAAGTGTTCAGTAATCTTTGCTACATAAATTATTTGTACTTAGGTTTAATGGACGCCCTCTGTAGCTCAGCGCCGGATCTGCCATACGTTCAAAAACGTGCAAAAACCTGGCGCCAACTCCGAAGGGGCGCCGTGAGAAAATAAATATTGTATAAAAATTAAGTTATAATATTCCCTGAATCGTTTAAAAATTACCCATAGAACGACATAATTATTACGCTCTAGCAACACTTTCCAAAGAAACAGAATGCGCGCGCATCATGTTGGTGTCAACGGTTTACGAATTTGTAGTCAGTTACAGAATTTTTTAACAAATTCCATATATTAAATTTAAACGTAAGATCTATTTTTCTATATATCTTTTACCGTATTTTACGACGAATGGGTGCGATCCAAATTCAATAACCAATCACAGCGCCGTATTTTTGTTCAAAAGAATCAAATAAACCGACTTGGGCCTTCAAAATGCTGAAAATTTAAGTTGTTTTATTTTGTACGATTTAAGTCTCTAGGACTGACTGTTTGTCATATCATTTGAAGTTCGTTAAATTGTTAAATATATAAGTAATATCTATTAGATTTGTTGGATTTGTTATTTTACGGTGTCAGTGTAAGCGTATTTTGTAAGCCGTTGTATTGTGTTTAGTGTTTGTATGGTGTTTGTTCGCTAAATACGTCAACACAGGGGAAATGCAAGGTACAAATTTGAGGTTATATTCTTATTAGATTTTTAAATTTATAACTAAATATAAAAGTACTGTGGATTACAATGAATAGAATAATATTGAAAAAAAAACTTTCAGGCTCGCAGAATCTAAAACGTAGAATTAAAGAGCAGAATGACATAAAAAAACTCGTTTCCATTGGGAATTTTTTATTCCAATTTCTCCAGCACCGATAAAAAAAGATGTCCCGCGCAATGACGTTACAATGGTCCCGAGCACATCTAAAAAGATATCTTTCTCACAAATTCCTACGGGCGAACTATTAGAAGATAAAAATAACGTTACTGATAGCAGTGCAAATTTAATTCTGTTTTCAGAGCTTGAATTGAAAGATCCCGGATGCTGGCCCAAGTTATCTCAAAATTCCATTAGTTTATTAGTTCAGGAAGGTCCTGTACAATTGAAAGATTTTGATTTTCCTATTACGAACAAGCTTAAATTTAATACTAAGTATTATTGCAAGAAACTGCCTAATGGAGAAGAATTGCATAGATCGAGTGTGAGAGCTACCGCCAGGTCACTTGGAAAAGTTACACCCTTTATATGTCTTGATTTTATTTGATAAATTAATGTAAACCAAATAAATAATTAGATACAAAAAATAAAAAAATGGGGTGAACGAATTTTTAATCAAAATAAAAATGTAGGGGGGGGGGGCGCCATCGGTACCTACTGCACAGGGCGCCAGATTTCGTAGATCCGGCCCTGCTGTAGCTTGATGGTATATGCTATGGAATTTAAGTTCCAAGACTGAGGATTTGATTTTCGCAAAATGTTTACCTGTATTGGGATATTGTTATTTCATAAAGCACAATAAGTTTAAATGTTTAGGTGTTCTTTTAAATTTAATGAACCCAATTAAAAAAAGATGTCTTAAAGAATTGTTGTAAGTAATGAGGTCAAAATTATAACCAACTAAGCATCCTGCAAGCTTTGCTCCTGACTTCGGCCGAAATTTATAGTATTTCCTTATTTTTAAAATAAAAGTCACATAAAATTATGTAACTTTCACAACATCAGAGCTCGCTATTCGATGAACAAACAGATTTGCTGCTTTAGATAAATTTAAAAAAAAACAAGTCCAATCAGTGGCTGAGTTGGCATCGCGTTTGGGTCCTAGCCGGGCATCGCGTGTTCGATTCCTCGGCTATGTTAAGTCCTCCATCACAACACAAGCAACATTTTCCGCTTACAGTGGTGGTAGTAGATAGGACATTTTGAAATATTGTTAGATTATTTTAAGTTTCATTTTGTATTGCAGGAAGAAATTATCCATAATTATCATAACACACCTCTTCTTGTGGCATCAAAAATAAACTTGAATTGTCCCATTACTTAATATGTAAAAAAAATATTAGCCTACATACACTGAACGCATAATAAATTAAATTGAAGTTTACACCATAATGTCCTAAATCATGTCCAAAATAATGGCATAATTAACCCCCGAATGGCGGTCATCTCTTTAGGGGTGGTAGGTAGGCTTGTGTAAAGCGACCGCCACCGTTCACCATAGACCACGCCGGGAATACTAAAAGCCTCATTTGTTCCTCACCGCTCCTCGGACCGTGGGATAATCGGCAGGCCGGACGCTAATCGCTGGAAATTTGTATAAATTAAACGTTGCATTTTTTCCGCCGGCGCTCACAGGGTTAAGAGCGCCGTTTAACCGCGATCGACAAGTATTAAAAATTACCTGCAATCATTTAATGTATCGATGAGTTATCTGCTTTAAATTAACGGTTGACGGAATCCAAACAAATTCTGATTACGTATTAGAAAGCTGACATGATATTTTAAAGATATTAGTCTTCCATCGTTATGATTTTAGCAAATAAACGGATATTTCAAAACTGCATAGCTCATGGTGTAAAAGATGTTGTAAGCTGAAAACGGTTACCTATATATTCTAGCTAGAAAAAGTGTGCTAGTTAAATAATATCTGAGCTCACCGTTGATGTTTTACATTTACGCAAAATTTCGTACTCTAAAAATATTATTTAGTTAACATTTTTGATGAAGTTAAACGAAGTTTGATGAAGTTATATTATACCAAATAAATTCTCACATCTATTTCTAAGAAAAAGGTTCCCACCTACTACACACGTGATTATTTTTTATATGTGCATTGGTAAAGTTTCAAATAATTGATTGCATTTGATTTATATAGTAAAACTAAACAAAATATTTTGTTTAATGTGAATACCGCTCAAGTGTCCCAACTGCTCCGTCTGGAGTCACTGAGACTATGGCATCCCCAATTGGGGTATGTTGTGAGGCTGAATGTAGTGGGGAGGGGATCAAGATGGGAAGAGGAAAGTGAGATAGTACCTTTGTATTCAGATCAGACTCAAAACCCGGCCATTTCAAGCAACGTTTGAAGTGGTGGTTTTACACTAGAGTGATACTGATAGTATATTCCACTCTGGAAAGTGATGCAAATACACCTTAAAGTATTTTTAAATAATTAAATTGTGAAATAATACAAATTAGTCAAATAAGTTTTACTTGCGCCCGCCGATTTGAGCCCGTAACCACCGGATCGCTAGTCGAGAGCCTTACCAAGTCAAATGAATTTGTATGTGAACAAATTATGTATATTATACCAAAGAAATTCTCACACCCAAGAAGTAAGTTCCTACCCACTACATAAATGATTATTTTTATAATATGTGCATTGGAAAAGTTGCAAATAATCGATTGAATTCGATTGATGTTGCAACACCAATCAAAATAAAATTCTTTGTCACATAAATTTGTTCAATCTAATTTCATTTACAAAAGTTATTTTTATACTTTATAACACGAAATATATCGGGAACCTATGAATCATAATTATTTAATTAACGTGCCTCTTTCAGATTTAATTTTAAAGGATTCTAATAATTATTCCGCGTATTCACAATGGACTTTGGATTAATTTATGTTTGCAACATTTTGCATATATTTTGCAACTATTCATTCAGCCAAAAATTTCATAATGACAATCATGACTGCATCCTTTACCGAGAATTTCGTCTTGATTGCCTGTTTTTGCATTCCACGAAATGCTGGCCGCTTAAGGATAATAATTAATTAATTAAAAATAATTTGAATAAATTAAATTTTTAATGACTTATCGACAGTCACTTGGCAAAGGCGTTTATTTTTCATGTTAGTCATTCTTTTTTTTTTTACACGAGTTCCACACAGGAGTTCCTGAGGAAAATAATTTCCCTCAGGGCCTATGACATCTTTCAAAGGAAGGGGAGGAGAGTTCTGGGAAGGAAAAGGGTTTAAGGGGTGGGTAGGAATCTGGGGTTTAGTGTGTCCCGGTTATCCGCCTCCAAGACATGGACAAACCTCACCCCATTAACCCGGGCACCCCTGCTAAATCACCAAACGTAACGAACCACTTGGGGTGACCTATGGCAGAGGTGTTGGTTATCCAATAAAGGTTCCCGGGGCGGCACTATTCGGCTTCACCCGAGTTCTAACACTCTTTTTAATGAAATAATTTTTCTTATTTCAATACGCGCTCACGACTGATAAGTGTTCAGTTAACAAATGAGAGTCTTGTCAATGATTTGACAATTAACTGGATATTTCAAAGCTCAATAGCTCATGGTGAAAATTGAGATAAATGCTGAAAATAACTGGGTTATTATGCAATATGACTTTAGACTCTAAAAAACTGTGCAAATTTCGTGACGCCAGAGCTTACCGTTCAGATTTATTACCGAGAATACCAGTTATTGTATTAGCATGTGTTGCAATTTTTTTTGGAAAATATTTATTGAGTAAAACTTCAATTTGTAATTTTTAATCATTGAAGACAATATTAGCGACTCCCAAAAGAAAATTTTAAACATATAAATCAGTAAATAATAATTCCTAAATGCGACCGCATCTTCTTCAGATTTATCCGTTTCAAACTTTCGTTTGAGTGTCGCTAATAATATTGTCTTCATTGACGTGCTTTAATAATTATTAATGATAAATAAATGTTTTAATTGTCTTAAATAACATCCAAATTTACCTAGAAATCTGTAGAATGGTGAGAAGTAGGAAGTAATTTATTGGAATGCTTATAGATACGGTTGTATATAGATATATATTTACCTCGATTTCTGAATGCTCGTCGAAAATTTGGCTTAATTTTATTCGCTGTCTTCTCGGAGTGTTTTTATTATTTTTTTACGATGAAACGTTATGCCTGACTGAAGTAGTGGCACTGTCCACTGTCCAGACACAATATGCATAGGGGACATGTAAATTTTGGAATATATCAATGATTCGACAGCCGATTGTTCTAGAAGGAAGCTAATTAGCATTGTCGTATGTCATTTGGCGGTCAACATAAATTATAACCTTAGGCAATGTCTACTTCAGTGGAAGAAAGATAAAGCAATAAGATTGTCAATTATTTATTACTTTCAATATGTTGGTCTTCTGGCGCATTCTCCAATTGAAGGTTGACATCCCGAAGGCTGCAGCTAGTAACAACTCTCTGAATTGTACGAATGTTATTTTTCAAAGACATTATTACTTATTTAGCGCCGTTAGTCATTTGAAATTCGGATGAAACGGAAATGCGACACAACTCAGTTCTACACAAATACTCGGTTCTAATATAATGCAGTAAATTCGCACCTCGGCGCGTGCCTCTCATAGCTCAGTAGGCAAGGAGCCTGACAAGTCTCAGCGGCCAGAGAGACAGACGGAGACAGAACGAAGATTCAAATCCGACGAAATTAGAATTTATTTTTTTGTGAAATCAATAACATTAGCTTCACAAGGGAGGCCCTGGGAAAAATAATTTCCTTCGGGCCTATGTCATCTTTTTGTTTTGTAGAGGGTCTTTTTAAGGAAAAGAAGGGAAGAAAGGAAATAGTAGAGATGGGTAGGAATCTGGGACCGGGCTAGGATCAAAAGACCTTCTCAAACAATCTCTCTCGACCCGGCACAAGATGGACAGAAAGACATCGGCCGACAAGACTTTAACAAACCTCACCCCATGAACCGGGCACCTCTGCTAAGTCACCAAACGTAACACTTGGGGTGACCTATGGCAGAGGTTTTGGTTATCCAATAAATGGTTGCCGGGGCGGCGATTTCTATACCCGCCTTCCAAAATGGTACATTTTTAATACTATTTTCTTGTTTATAATTGCTGAATAACTTAGTATTGTTCACTTTTTTTTATAAAATGATAATCTCTGGTTCGTTTCTTCATTTTAATACATCCATAATTTATAAGGACGACGGGAAAACCATCAAAGTCAGATTTTCCAGAAAAAAATTAAAAAAGTTAAAAAAAACGTGGTTGTTTTGAAGACCACGATTTGAGAGTCGCATAAAATTATGCAGATCAACCGCTGCGGTGTTCGGCTCCAAACCGCGATGTAGGATTGGGCGAGACTATGGAAATGCTCATTCAAATGAGGCCTCATCAACTGTCAATCAACAAATCTAACGATTATTTAACTGGGACTCAGATTAAAGATGTACAAATGCCAGAATTTTTCGTTATTCATTTTTGGGTTGTTATGCCGTGTTGCACTACCTCCTTATTTAGCCAACGCTTCGGACAGCGTTACATTATCCAAAACTTTGGATTAAGAGGGAGGTAGCGCAACACGGCATTACACACCAAAAATAAATACCGAAAACACTTTTGGCTATGAAAATCTAAAATCGTATCCTAATGCAAGAAAACATACATACCATTATAACATTTATTATCTTAATATATAAAACAAAGTCGGGTTAGTTACACTATTTATAACTCGAGAACGGCTGGGCCGATTTTGATGATCTTTGATTTGTTGGATTTGTCTCCGCTCCGGATAGGATAATAACTATTAAAACATCACAAAAATTAACGAAAAATGTAGTTATTAAGAAAATTCTTTTCCTCATACATTTTGTATGGAACAAATTCTCATATTTGAAAGAGCTGTGGGCATTTTGGGATAAGTACCTATAATATTGAGTAGTGAGACAGTTCCAAAAATTCAAAAACGTCAAATGTCAATGCGCTGATTGTTTTGCTTTTATTCTTTCAAACATATAATGCTGCCTCTCTTTCTTACACACTAAATGTCAATAGTCGAAAATGAGACAAACGGTGAACGTATGTCTCCACCCATCCAATGGAAAGATACAATAATTATAATAAAAATCCCTCACACGTATAAAGAAAATAAAAAGCATTTTTTTACATCAGCTCACACATGAGGCCCGAAGAAAATTATTTTCCTCAGGACCTATGTCATCTTAGGGGATGCTGTGTGGAGGGTCTTTTTAAGGAGGGGAAGGATAGGAAGTTCTGGGAAGGAATAAGGTATGAGGGGTAGGTAGGAATCTGGGGTCAGTGTGTCCGGGAGTGACGGACGTATGAAACCATCCCTCCAACTGCAGTGCAAGGCGATGGGTCGAGAGAGTCCAGCTCGAAAGGTTAAAAGACCTCCCTCAACCAGTCTCTCTCGATCTGGCCCGCCACGCAGCGGGTGGGACCCGGACAAACGTCACCCCATGAACCCGGGCACCCCTGCTAAATCACCAAACGTAGCGAACCACTTGGGGTGACCTATGGGTGACATATGACAGAGGTGTTGTTTATCCAAAAAATGGTTCCCAGGACGGCGGCACCCGTACCCGCCTCCCAAATTCTCATAAGTAAGTGAAAAAGGAAGAAAATCACCAAAAATATTAATCCGAATCGAATACAACGACTCTGATACCGACAAACAAAACATGAACAGTTGCGAATCGATAATTGCTTCATTGCGTAATGTTTAACCTATTAAAAAACTGAATTTAATTCAACAGTTATTGATTCTGAGGCGGTACGAAGTTCGTCGGGTCAGCTAGTTAATTTATAAATTATTATAATATCTGAAAATGTTGCGACTAGAAAGATTTGAATCTCATAATATTGTAAAAAGAAATCACTTTGTGGTTTGACATATTTAGTAAAAATAAAAGACGTATTTTGTGAAAAACCACGAGTTTTAATTAATTTATTTACCAACCGGTTTCACTTTGATCAAGCATCATCAGGGTACAAATTAATACTAAACAAGAAATACATAGTATGTGCTTATATATAAATACGGATGGAGATTACAAGGTAAAAATATTATCTCAGTATCGCCTTGGTGTAAGACCACCATTCAGAATTGAAACGCTGCTTGAAATGGCTGTAGCCATATTTGGTGACCAGATCTGAATAGCCAGGTGCTTCCCTATCTCCCTTCCCTCCCCACTACCTTTCGCCTTACAATATACTCCAATTGGGGTTGCTATAGTCTCACTGGCTACAGACGGGAGCAGCTGGGACCCGGTATTCACGTAAAAAAATTTAATAAATAGCGAGGGTACATTTACATCAGTACAAAGAAAAATGGAAAATTGAAGGAATGGGAGAGGGCACCCGGAATGAGGTAATCCAAAGTACTCATAAACGGACCGGACCCCAGACGGACTAGGAAACTACTCGATATGGACAGAAACTCGCTGAGAGAACTGGTAGTACTACTAACGGGAAACTGCCATCTCAGGAGATACATGCAGCTATTGGGAGTGGAAAGCACCAATAGATGTAGAAAATGTGAAGAGGATGAAGAGACTCCAATTCACTTGTGGTGTCAATGTCCTGCCCTGGTGGGAACTAGGCTCAGATATCTGGGGAGACACATCGTGGAACCAGAAGACTTAACCATATATATATATATATTTTTTTTTATTAGCATATAAGTTATAGTATACATTTAGATAATGTTATAATTAGCATACATGTTCATGTTCGAATGTTAATACCACTCTTCCATAGAAGCATTAGCTTGTGTCTGGAAGAGTAGTGTACATATTTTAATGCTATATTATGTTATGAGTTCTTAAATTACTATGTGAATGTAAAAAACAATAAGTTGTTAGTTCGGTGATATGTAATTAAAAGTATTTTTCTACTAATAAACAATTTTACTATTAGAATAAGGTATCTTGAGTTATTGTAATTAGTTGTTAAAAACAAAACAAAATTAATCAATAAATTAGTTTAGATTAATTATTCATTAATTAATTAATTAATTAGATTAATTAGATTAGATTAGTCGGAAACTTTTTTTTTTTTGAGATTATCTTTAAAAAATTTTTTAACAGAGTTTATTAATTGGATTTTATCATTAATTTTTCTTATTTCATCCGGTAATCGGTTGAAAATAAGTCTTCCTTGATAAGTATAATAATTTTGTGCGAAGGAAGTGTTTAATTTTGGGCATGAAAAAATATATTTATGTCTAGTACGATTTTCAGTTATAAATTGATACTTCTCTTTTTCTTTTATAATTTGAATCAATGTATTTCTATTGTACAGATCTTTGAAAGAAGGTACTTGGAATTCCTTAAATAATTTATCCGTTGGGTAGTCAGATGGTTTTTTTAATATGATTTTAATAATTAGCCTCTGCACAACTTCAATTGGGGAAAGATTAGTTTTGTATGCGGATCCCCAGCTAATGATAGCATATTGTAAAGTTGATTGAACCAAAGCGTAATATATTAGATATAAATTTTTTACAGATAAAAAATTTCTGATTCTTAAAAATATGTAAATCAATTTTCTAATTTTTTTTACAACTTGACAAATTTTTTCCTTCCATTTTAAATTTTTATCGATAATAACTCCTAAATATTTTATTGTGTTTGTTGTTTTTAATATTGTGCAGTTTTGGATACAATAATTTTTACTATGTGTTGTAGAATTATCATGAATGATGATATCAATGTTTTTAAGGGTATCATTTTTGTGTATTGCAAATGGAATTACAAATGTTTTATCACCATTTAGTGATAGTAAATTTACGTCGAAGAAATTCTTTAAAATATTTATGTCTTCGGTGGCTTTAAATGTTACTTTTTCCCAAGTTTTATCGCTAATTATTAGTACCGTATCATCGGCATATGAAGTTATTTGGCCATGTAGTGGTTGAAAAAAAATGTCATTAACATATATGGTAAAGAGGATTGGTCCGATTACTGTACCTTGCGGGATTCCAAAGTCTGATATTTCTTTATCGCTATTAATCTGATTTATTTTTACGACTTGCGGTCGATTTTTTAGGTAGTTCGAAATCCATTTAATCGCATTGTCTTTTATACCTATATTGTTCAGTTTTTTTAGGAGAATCTCATGGGATATACTATCAAAATATTCAATGACAACTCTGGTGAACTTCATTAAAGAGATTTTGCAGACTAATGGGTTATAAAAACATATCGAAAGAGACACAAAAAAATTTAAAAAAACCGATAAAAATTAAATATTATTAAAAAGTTAATTAAAACTCGTTGTTCTAAACAAAAGAAGTGTTCTATAATAATTGAAGGTAAAATAATTCATAAAACTTCAAAGTAAAAGAATAGATGAATGTAACTAAACCTCTGAACGTTTCTTTTTAATTGAGGTTTGAAAAATTTCTGCGCAATAAACAGCATGTGCAAGTTCCTGAAAAATAATCAAAATACTGAATAATTTTTCAAAAATCTTTTTTGTTATGAGATCAGTCAAAATATCTGACATCATTTGTATTTTCTGTCGATGGTCAGTTGGATATTGGAGATCACTTCACAATCTCTACTTGAATTAGCTGAACAAAATTATGGACCTTAAAATTTTAGCAGGTCTTTTCCATTCTTCATTTTTTTAAAGTAACCTTATCTAAGTTTTCTTAATTAAGCTATTTATGAATATAATTTCTTCAGACTTTATTGAAAATTTACTAGATCTTTATTCTGAAAATATTGAGTTAAGGTTTTTAACTTGAAATTTTACTCGGGACAAAACAAATAGAACTTTTTTTGGTTACGCGATATGCCCCTGAAAAGCAACCTTTTCAATTATACTTATACAATGTATAATCCTATTATTCAAATCATTTGTCCTAGATTTTTCCACAACTAAGGTCATTTTTCAGCCTTATCGAAAACAGAAGTATGCTAATGGGTGCTATCTACGAATAAAAATCATCTTCCACAAATTTAATAAAATCCTTGTTTATGTTCTAAATTTGAATTTATAAACCTTCAAATAATTTGCCCTGACGACCACCTCAGAAGCTCGTTGACAGCGAACACAAAATGGCCGTTTAAATTTATGAAAAAGTATTCTTAAATTGAATTTGAAATTCGAATACAGCCAGGAGATGGGTCACCATTTATTACGATAAATTTCCGGATTTATTCTAAAATCGATACGTTTTCGATTCTCTTCCTTTTTTCAAAAACTTTTGTAAAAAGTGGGTCACTTAAATGGGTAAAAGATTTATAACAGTTTTTTTTATTATTTTGTGCTCTTCTATCAGAGGTTTGAGCTCACCAGGGCGACCTTCACCTTAGAGAATGCAGCCAGTCACGTATGTTTCGAAGCCATGAAGAGCAGCATGTTTTTTTATTAATCTTCTCCTGGATTCTCCATTGGGTTATCTTTTTTATTAAATTCCTCCTAAACTGACAAATATACCTAAGATATCGGAGTTTTCTTATTTTATATATATTACTAGGCTAATGCCCTTTATTTTCAGTTAGTCCATAAAGTTGTTAAATATACTCTTATAATGTTTTATTTTGTACTAGCAAGTTGCTAGTACAAAATAAAATATTATATACTCGTATATACCCGGCATGCGTTGCTATGCCACTAATAAAGAAATTGTTTCTCCCTTCGTGTCTTTTCCCATTCGTCCCGTTCCCCTTCCGTCTCCCTTTCCCCTCCCATGTCCCCTTCCTCTCACGCGTTCCCCCTCCCCTTCCCCGCCTTCCCCCCCCCCCTCTCCCGCGTTAAATATAGTCAGTCCCTGTACATTCAGATTTTCAAACAGCTCGCGTGCCACCTATTGCAATTTTTTTTAAAATTTTTTATTTTTTACATGTTACAAATATTATTTTTTGTATATTATAAGAACAATCAATCAAATTTGTTTCCTAACATAGGCACCTATTGAAAATAATATAATTTTCAATTAGATTCAAAGAATTCGATTTTGATTAGTACCATAGGTGAGTACTTCGATTAAATTCATTAATTTTAAAAGTTTATTCAAATACTGAATTTTGATTCAACAATCGATGTTTTAAAAACGTCATTTTCAAATTGTGACATTTTTTAAAGAGTTTTTGTAATGATTAAAAAAACTTTTCAGATGTATTGTCATGTGTTTGTAATAATCCAGAAACCTTCGCGAGGGTGGAAAAAATGTATTTGAAAGTTTGAAACATTTCCTGTACTTAATATAGCAACGCAGAGCGGACATACATATATACTAACATTTTTAGATGTTTATATATATAGATAATTTAACAATTTTAGTCACTCGCTGAAGGCCTCCAGATACATTTATATCCGATATAATTAATGAGTTTACTTTATTCCTGTAGCACGTGTAATTGATTGCTATCCTCCATGAGAAACCAAAGATGTTTTTCTCCGTCATTATTACGTTCGTTTTCACCAAAAAACTCGTCTCATTTCCTATTCAAGTGGCTTCAACACAATCCAAACACATTCATCAATCATTTTTGACCGCATAGAGCCTACCTATATAAGCGTATGTACGTAATATACAAGTATCCCTTTTCTTTGTCCGAAGAAAACGGGAGAAAAAAGACATAGGTATCAGCCGGTATAAATTATGGCTCCGCCCTTACGTATTCGTCGCATAATTTGGCCGTAGCCGGTTTATACATTTTATACCTGGTGGAATTAGTCGAGTGAGCCCGAACGTAGAGCAGGCACAGCCTCTACGTGAGCCGCATGACAATAGCCCGCTGAAGATGGCCCACGCTCTACGCTACGGGCTCTACGCCGTAGAGGTAGCGGTGGACGGGCGATTTTCACCGTTTGAATTTTTAATTCTGCCTTCATTACGACGCTGCCTAATTCAAAGAGGAAAATAAGAAAAACGGAATAATGTAGTATGTCGTTGGCTATGCATGTTCGAATGCACACACGTGACTTATAAGGGGATAGAACTATTTTTTGAAAGCAACGTTTTATAAATTTGATGCTATATATTGCTAAAGTTTGGTAAAGTTAATCAATTGACGTAGATCTAATGATAGATAGATACTTATAAATAAATTATATTAATCATTATTGACGAGTAATAAAGACAACCAGACAAAATTGCTATTAACACAATCACAATGTCAATGAAGAAGGTTATCACACAATTGAGAGTATTAAATTGAAAGAGATATTTTTATAACTTCAATGCCTAATACACATGTTGATTAACTTATCAAAGAAATGAATATTTTAAGATGTGCAAGCAATGCATTAAAATGACAGTTTTATATTATTATTTTTGTTAATTAAAAGCAAACTTCAAAATTTTGTTTTTTGATATGAACGAGAAAAAAGTGAAGGGACAGTTTTCTTCCAAATTCATTAAATAAATGGACTGTGTTTTTTAATTTTGAATTTTTTTAAATTTTTCTACATTTTGATTTTAAAAAATTGTGGTAAGCTTTTTTTAAAATATCGTGTTTAAAGCTAAAAGATTATATTACAAACACAAAAATCTGAAAGATAATTTTGTCTAGTTTCTATACCTAATGCTATTTGTTTTTACGATATTTTCAAAAAATAAGAAATATACAGGACATTTAAAATACTTTGGAAAAATTTCGAAATTCATATAAACAATCCCCTTTGGCTGTATAAGCAATGTATACATATATCTTTCCATACACTATTTTTACCAGTTTCTAATTAGTAAGGATTTCCAATGTATGGTCGTTTACGAATTGAATAAAATATTCACAACGTTTTTTAGTAAATATGATAGTCTTTAATGAATTAACAAAATTTAATTTATATTATTATATGTCAGAAAACGTTTTTTTTTACATATTCTAAGACCTGTCAAATATCACAGAACTCTAATTCAAGCATGTTTTCGTTTTCTCGAATATCTCTATATGTTGAAGAGGATTTCCAATCTAACTAACTAAAAAAAAAACTATAGAAGTTGGTATGATGGAAAAGTTTCAAGATTCGTGTCTACTAGAATCCTCGTACGGAGGATGAATGAGTGGAGGGGGGAAAAAGAATTGGTTCCACCCGCCTGAGAGACTGTCACGAAGCGTCGATGATATGAATTTTTAAACATGGAAGCGTTTGGGCTTAGGCGGGAAACCCCACCCACCCCTTTCACCACCCACTCCACCCGTTCCACCCATCCCTCTAACAACCCTACGCGAGAGACTTACAACCTTCCTTATAATTTTATACCATTTTTCTAGTTTAATAAGTGAGTGCTCCACCTTTTACTTCGAGCAGTTTTATGAAAAATTAATCACGTTCATAGTTCAAGCTAACATAAATGACTGAGTTATTAAACTTCAGAGTTTTCTTCGCTTAAGTTATACATTCATTAATATACCTTAAGAAAATAAAACTTAGATTTCAAATAAAAGTGGTTTCTACCAAAAATATTCATTATGAAAATTATAGTGGTCAATCGTGAACATAAAATGCTACTCGTATTTAATCGAATATTCGGTTTATCCTTTCATTCGATAGATAATATATACCAATAAATATAAATGAAGAAATGCAGTTCATGCAACTTATTCAAATAATAAATTTAAAACAATGTTTGTGTCCAGTTTCTATGTTCACAATATGTTTTCAATTTAAAAAATGTATTTTGTAAGACGAAAAACATTAACGGATTTTCGGTTTTAGTTACCTAAACAGAAAAAACATTGTAGATTCTAGTTTGACATCATACAAAACTAATCGACATGTAAAACCATTAAAATACTTTTCCACTTTAGCATTTATTGGCGGGGACTCGCTTAAGGGTGCAATGCTCACTATTCTATTCTAGTTTGTTCGGATTTCGTTTATTCGGCTACCCATCCAAGGGAAAACAATGCAAATTACTTTTCCCTGCCTGATCGATCACTTCAGCTCGGCCTGAGTGGGGTGAGTTAAAACGTAATAACAAAGCCTTGGCAGACGTCACATGCACACCCCATCCCCCCTTGCCACCCCCACCCACTCCAAACCCCCCACCCAGCCCATACATCTCCCACACTGCTCTCGGCTGCTGCTTACATACAGTCCCAAGCGTCACGTATGACTTTACCTCGGCTGAATACGGAAAATAAGGCAGTAAAATTTATTCCCCGGCGAGTTGACGTTCAATCATTGACATCGGGTTGCTTTTTCTACCCCCTTCACTATTTTTCCTTTCCAGAAGGGGGCGGGTTTCCCCCGGTGTACCTACCACCCACCACCAGCTACCTACTACCCCTGTGGATGAGTTTGTGGACTGAATACTAAGAAGCGAAGAAAAATTACCGCGATATAACATCCCGTCTAGTTTGGTGGGCGCGCCGGCGCTCAATCATGCCTCTGATGAATGTCTTCTTTTTGTATTTTTAATAGCCGAATCTGGTATTCAGCCCGGAAAAGGGAAAAATTACTTTACATAGAAAATTAATCGCAATTTTTGCTTGAATTATAGCTTCAAAACATTTAAATTTTAACTCTCACGAATCAAGTAATTTTTAGAGATCTGAAAATTACGTATGTAATAACGCGTCTTCATCGTGATATTCGCAGTTTTTACACGATAAACGCGAATTTCACAATTTTGGTGCGAGTACCGTTAACATTTTCGTACAAATAACGCGAATTTTTTATGCATTTAAAAATGAGAAAGAAATTTTATTCAATCCAATAATTTCTTTTCTGTGTAATTAATTTTCCGATTTTGTTTGAAAATAGTTGTTGTCAAAAAGTTAACATAGCATTACTTATGTTTCGTTGGTCTTTTCAAGACCCATGTTTACACTTTCCTCTCCGGAAAAAGACCGTCATCCCACTTTCCTCTCCCAGTCTCATTCCCCTCTCTTCTCATTGACTCCAGACGGGATCAGTTGGGACTCTTGTGTGGTATTCAGATAAAAAAAAATCACACGCATCTCTAAGGATGGCATTGTTGTGTATGTATTGATGGCAGGATTGTGTGGAGGTGAAGCAAAAAAAATGTCGAATTCCTCAGATATATTTTGAGAAAGTAATGATAAAAACTATTAAAGTAATCCAAGTGTGATCAAGGTTAAATAGCTTCTTCCCCTATGCTATTTCGCGGATATATATGTTTATTCCGAAAAGCATGCGTCATAACTTCCCACAGCCTTCGAAGTTATATTAACAAAAATAGGATCCCATTTTTTCTAATATCCTCTGTCGCCTTAATCTTCTCACATCCTTAGGTAAATCTAACACAGCAAGCATCCCCATAATAGTGTTTGGAATGGCCATTAAGGATTATATCACCGATCGTTTCATCCCCCTGTGTCCCCCTAACTCCCACCCCTCGCCCTGTTTCTAGCTGGGAGAACCATCCTTTCTATACATTTCTTTATCCATTTTTTATCCCCCGCGCTATCAGGCGGTTGTCTGTCTTTAGTCGGGCTTATCTGCGTTTCAGGGTCATTTGATGCGTGCTAGAGGAAATTATTAACAAACTGCACACAGTTCGACTGTTATCTAGTAGAAGAGGGATCGACTCGGGTAAATATTTACACACGCAATATAGGTATAATTCCAAGACATCGATGCAGTATATTATGTTTTGTGTACTCTAGATTTGACGATTCCAGCTTTTGTGTGCGGAGTGATAGATAATTTATTATTGATGACGCTTTTACGAGAATTTGAGACCTTGAATATAAATCATTTCTTCATCTTTATAGTTCTTTAGAAACTAAAGATAACAAATTGAAAAAATGTTGTCTATATTTGATATCTTTCCCTAACTTTTTATCAAAGAAAAGAATTAATCAATCAAATAACAAACATAAACATATACAGTTTATCAGTGTCATTTTACATGACGTTCGTCATGAAAATTCAGATGTTTGATTAAAAGGTATGAAGCTTCATATATCTAAGTAAATTTCTTTTCTTATTAATCTAGGTTAGCTTGCAGTAACCCACTTATACCCATATTTTATGTTGTATGAATGTATCTATAATATTAATTCAATAAGAAAACGTTTCTTAGCCTAGTGAATAGGTAATACATTGCAATCGCGTAAAACAAACCCCACCAACACTGAGGCAATCTCACAGCCAACCAGAGAAAGGTACGGGAGCATATAATCTGCCACGTGTACGTATGTATACGGAGGTGTTTGCTCACGTACACTAAGATACAAGCTAGCCTGTGTCTTAACACAATCAAGCAAGCGTGTCTGTATTGAGTAATCTACGTTATATGGGCCAGTGTGGGTATACAGCCTTCTCTCGGAGCGCCGCGATGCCTATAGCAGTTGCGGACGTCGGTCTTGGTGTACCGGCGTCGGTATTAGCGGCGTTTATTGGCTCGTTAGAGTGATTAGCCCGGTGCGGGGAGGGGAAACTGAAACGCGCGCAGCCTCCGAAAGGACACGCCCAACTAAGGGATGATTTCAATCTGAATATGAACCGCACCCCTTTTTGCATTCAACGCCGTATTACGGGAACTAATTAATGTACCTACTAATTAATTAATGTTTTCTCACCGCATTTAAACTTCAGGAATTGAAAACTCTATGATCAAGATGACCCCCCCATGGATATTCAATAAAAGGAATCGATCTGATTTTTATATGTATCTACAAACAGGAAATAACCACCTTTCATTACATGTGAAAAAAAAATTTAATTCACAAAGAAATATCAGTTGACTTCATAAAATGAAATGAAATATCAATTTTTTTATTTTATTTTACTACTGTGTAAAAAAACCATTTATTGTGTTAGAAAAACAAGTTCGTGGGTATCTTTACTTGCGTTCTAGTTCTTGCTGACTTTCATATATGCTTAAGGTAGCGGTAAAAATGCCATTAAGTAAAATCAATGCCTTATCGATTACATTTTAAAAAGGCCACGAAAGAATTTCTAAAATATTTTTCGCTGCACGTTGTTATGCGACATTAAGTCCCGGAATAGTTCGAGGAAACAACTTGAAATATAAATATCTTAACAATGACTTGTTATTGCATTCCCTCGTCTTGTATTTTGACGTAATTTATTTCCCCCTCGCATGCAACCTTCCCCACCCACTATCTACCACCCCCAACCCCTACCTAGCCCGAGGTTAGGTTTTCCATAAGTCCGCGCAATTTCAATTCAAAGCCCGTCTCGGGATGCTCTCGAAAGCGCTTAGTTACGTAACAACCTTTGGGCGAGTAGTGATAAGGCGAGCCTTCCTTACGGTAGGAATAAGATTTGTATGCGAAATAGGATGCATGCAACTACCTGGGCTTACTCCCTCCCTGTCTCCTGTTCCTCCCACCGCCCCTTGGCTCTGCTACCCGGGTACTCCAATGTCTTGTTTAAAGGGGAGAAATAGATAAAATATCTGTGTGCAGTTAGGAAACGTGTGAAAAAGGATGCAATACTTAACCCCTAAATACATGATTGAAAAAAAAGATTCGATGTTTGTTTGTGTACTAGCTGAAGACCCCGGCGTTTCCCGTACTATACAGACACTCTTCTTTACATAAATAGATGTGTGTGCTCACGCTCAGGTGATTAAAAAATCTCAAAATTTAAAAATCTCAGCCATTTCATTTTTTTCATGAATATTGTAATATTTTATATCAAATAAATATTAAATAACAACAAACATATTTTTTCAAGAAGAGTTAAAATAATGTACGATTAATTGGTATTCGTATTGTTTGCTTTCAATAATGAAAAAAGTTGAGCACTCACTGGCACAAAAAAAAAAAAATTAAAAATGTTTACAAAATTGTGTTACATATGAAATTCGATATGTCACAGATGTTGTTAAAATTTTTTTAAATGTGTAGGTTTAATAATGAGAACATTTTCATAATCATGGGTTTTTTCTGCAACAATTTGCAGTCAGGTGATATTTTTAATATTTGTTTTTACCAACAAATTCGTAGTCGAAGTAATAATGGTATGTTGTAGTTCTATCACAATACCTACGCATTTTTAAGGCTTATTGTTCCAAAAGCTTTAAAATATTGCATTGAAGAAAAATAAAATAGGTGTTATAAACATTAGATACAAATAATGTGTTATTTTTTTCGACAAAACATTATTATTGCAAATTTCACCTAAAAGGCTCACTTACGACGCCAAATATTAAGAAAATGGTGATTTGCTTCCTCGTTTGATAGTAAAAAATATGTTTCATAGCGCCATAGCTCATAATGCAAACGACGTTCATTTACTCAAGAATTCTAGATATATTATTAGTTCGGTGTATTTATTATTCGTGTTTATCTACTTCTGCACGTTTTCTTCCGGAAACGGCAATATTTTATCCAACTTGATATTATACAAATTAACGCATTTGGTATCCAATATTCCTATAAATAAAATGCTAATATCTCCGCAATCAATTATAAAACCCCGTGAAATTTCTGCAAAACATGAGTACATAATTATTAATATTGTGTCACAAAAACAATACAATCTGTACGGAAATTGTTTTTTCATGTAAATTATGCTTAATTCATTGCGATATCAAATACAACAAGCTTCAAAAACCTCTGTAAGATCCTAAGTATGCCATGATTTAGAATAACCCGATAAATTGTGTGTGTTTTTTAATACCCCCGGTCTACAGGGGGTCCGCGGGCAGCTAACTGGTCATACCAGCTGTCCAATAAAACCTGTGTTATGAGCCTCCTAACGACCTCTCAATGGCATTCTTTCAGCCGCGGCCAAGTGCCCGGGCCTCGCACTACCTTCATAGTCCCGGCCCTGTGCGAAGGCATTTGAATTCCGATTGAGCAATAAAACTCACACCTTCTGTTTGCTGCGCTCCTGGTAATTTATACGTGCGGATTTTACTGTGATTCGCTGTCTTAATGCAATTAAACAAAGCTCTTAATCGGCAGTTTGTTGAAGACGTAGTAAATTTTACAATCCTGTTCTTTGTAAATGTATTTATTGTTTATCTTTTCATCATCTTGCTTCAATTATGACTTACGTACAGAAATACTTTTCTTTAATTCTCCAATTATTTTTCATTGATTTACTACGTCCTATGTACTTAAATCTATCAGACAGTGAGCTCTGGTATCATGAAATTGGTATGGTAGGTTTACTCGACTACATATTTTATCAGTTAGCAACGATATTATTTTTTCTTCAAACTTTGCAAAATAACTGTGTGGCATTATTTATTATTTAATTAATAACAGATCACTTTGTATAAACCACTTTTTAGTAAACAATATCGACATTTTTCAATAACAATGTTATCTTCTTCAGGATATGTTAATATATATTAAATATTATATGTTAATATTATTAACATATCCTGAAGAAGATAACATTGTTATTGAAACATGTCGATATTGTTTATTAAAAAGTGGTTTATACAAAGTGATCTGTTATTAATTAGACATTATTATTTTTTTTTATTATTTAAACGCCCAAAGGGCTTTTACATAGAATGCAGTACATTTTTTTAAATTACAATGAAAATTATGAGTTAACAAAATACAGGTAACATAATATTCTTAAAAACAAAATATAGGTTACATAAAATATAAGCGTTGACAAAATACAGGTAATATAAAATATAAGAAACAAATTATAGGTTGCATAAAATATAGGAGTCGACACAAAGTAGGTAATGTTTAAAATTGTTGTTCACATTAGTTTTTAAGATAGGTAGAAATACATAGTATGAGTCACAAGTTTTGAAATAATCAAAAAAGGTAAGTTGCTTTAATGATTGCTCCGTATTTTTTACACGATTGCGATAGACGGACGAAACCGGGTAGCAAAGTTAGTCTAAATGTTGTGGCGTTTAGACTCGAGAGAACATTTTTAACCCGTGCGTAAAAATATCGATTAATTTGTGTAATTCTTCATTCGCGAATTAGGCATATCGTACCACCCCGCAATTTGGCGCCCCCGTTTGTGATTTCCACTAAATTCGGCCAAATGATCTGTGAATATTTATATTATTTATTCCCGTTTGATTTAACCGCCGCACCGCCGGCAGATTTATCTCGCTCAACACTTTCTTCGATTTATTCCAAGTGCAAAATACAAACAGTCGGTTAGTTAAACCCAATCATAGATGAAGCCGAGCGAACGGGGCTCCTGATTACCCCTTCCTTACCCTCCCCGTGGGGTTGATCCGCACCCCCCTCCCACACCTCCCCCATATCGCCTTTGATCAATAAACGGACTGATGGTACAAAGAAGCGAAATTTGAATTTCGAAAAAGGGAATTTCCAGATTCTCCCGCGCTTCCGTACAGATAGGTACCTGCTACTAGAGGAATAAAGTAGAAAGAAGTTAGGTACCTACCACGTATGAAGTAGGCACCTCCTACGGAGACGTATAAAGTTGGAATATGTGGGTACTTCTAGCTACTCGTATTCGGGATTTCTTTTCCCGCGTCTTTCATCTTGCAAATTGGCGGGCGAACATATTTATGTTAACGGCTGAAGAATTATCCAACCTGGAGGGAGTTTTTCGTGATTGAAAGACCAGGTACACAAATATGGCGCCTCGGGCTGTTTTGTAAGATTAAGTTTATTTGGAAGGTGATTATAGAGACGTGTGTGCTTCAATGTCAAATCATTACAAATGTGTTCCGCACGGATGAAACGAAGAAATATTGCGTTCACCAACCAAATACATACAAAAAGTCAGTTCCTATAAAAGAACTGATTTTTTATTGCCTGCAATAAATTGCCACACTCAAGGCGTCTTAAAATCATTCGTTTAGTTACTCATAACTCATAACTAATAACTCATAACTAATTAACAAGTGTTCAAAGCATTTAAACTGAAAAAAAAATACAACCTGACGGACTATTACACCCCTGATTTGGGATTTTATGAGAGTTTGTGGAAGGTGGATAGTGCTGGAGATTAGAAATAGAAAAGTTGAGAACCACCAAGCTATTCAGACTACGTCACTAAAAGCGGCTGACGTCATATTTTAGGATAATGGGCGTAGGGTCTTTTTAAGGAAAGGAAGGAGAGGAGTGACGGACGTATCAATCCATCCCTCTCACTGCGGTGCAAGGCGATGGTTTGGAGAGTCCGACTTGAGAGCCGATCCGGCCCGCCGCGCAGTAGGTGGTCAAACGCATTTGCCACCAAGATCTAGACAAATCTCACCCCATAAACCCGGCCACCCCTGCTAATTCATCAAACGTAGCGAACCACTTGAGGTGACCTATGGCAGGGGTGTTGGTTATCCAATAAATTATTTCCTTAACTACACCCGCCACACTAATTGGATACATCCACAAAATCTGCCGTTTAAAAAAAAAACTACTTATAGTGTAATAATTTGTAAATGTTTTAGGTAGCTAAGTGCAGGTTTTTCATACTTCACCAACAGTAAAATATAAACGTGTCTGAAATACGTTAATATTCAATATGTCGGCAATATTTGTGAAATAAACGTTATTCCCGAATCCCAGAAAACACCCACAACAGTAAGTAAGAAAAAGTAAAAGAATTATTTCGTATTAACGAATAAAGTTTCCCAATTTTCTGGACGACCGGGGAATGTTGTTTTCTTATGGAAGCCGACTTCCGAACGGGAAACTCCACACGAGATTCATTTAGAGCTAAACTTTGTCGAGCCTTTGAAATGACGTGAAATTATTGCGGATCGTTAAACTGGGTGTTCTTGAATAACTACAACGTATGGGATCTATGCTTGGGGAAATAAATTTGTTTTCTCGAGTTGCTACCTACTGATCATTATTTTGATAAAATATGATAATATATAGGAAAAAAATTGTAAATAATGATTATCTTATAAGTTCGTTTTATCTTTTAGATAACATATAGCGTCTTTTTCCACAAGCTTAAAAATAATAGAAAAATATATAGCTACTGAGCTTATTTAGTTATTTTTGTTTATTTGTTTATTACGGCATACACAGTACGTTATTATACAAGAAATAAGTTAATAAGGCATATTAAATACAATTATTATACGGCTATAGTAACTGTTAGGTAAGTCCATAGAATGTCATTAGGTAATTTAGCCTGGGATTTGAACGGTGGAAATTCGAAAGAGGTTCTTACGATCGTACAGGTCGGTTCCAATGAGAAAGATAAATTACTCTCCGTACCAGCTTTTTAAAATCATAACTCAATATCGATTTTATTTCATTCCACATTTGCTTTAATTTATACCTACATCCAAAAATGTTGAAAGGCGTGTTGATAAAACTATTAAAATTATGTACTTATTGTAATTATTTTTTGATCATAAGAATTTATCATTTTTCAATAATATAAGAATGTAAGAAAATTTGAAATATATTAGTCTGTAAGTGCGCAAATAAATACACAATTTTCGTCAAGAAACACATGTGCTTATTTACTTTTTTATGATTTTATTTAAACTATAATTAAAATTCTGTTTCATACGTTTACCAGATAATGTATTGATTTATTTTACTGCATGATTATATGATTTGAAATGGGTGTTGTATAATAAATGTACATTTTTGAAAATTTAACAAATCCGCCAACGACCTATGGTATAACTTTATAATACTAAAATATATAATTTTTTCTGAAAATTTAAAACATACGTTTACTAGGTAAAAGAACAATCTTTCGAAACCAATTTATATTTCTTTGTGGAAAATAGTCAATACATCTAAACACTGATTTAAAAATGACACATTTCTGGTGTTCTCTGGTTAAACGAATGTCAGTTAATGTATAAGTAAAATAATAAAAAGCAAGATTTTAAAGTAAATTATATCACGCCAAGAAATTTGGTAAATTTATATGTTTGCAATTAATCGTGAAAAATGTCGAAGTTTAGTAATTTTTCGTATTGTGTATAAGTTACGATTTAACGAGGGATTGGTGAGTTTTTTGCTTATGACAAATTAATCAAACATGAAATTAATTATATCATTGTAATGGAACTAGTAGTTTAAATTCCTTCTCACAAATTTTTTCTTGTTAACTAATTATTATCAACTATTATCCGATTTTTTTGGACGTTATGATCAGATTTCAAGTGATCATAGCTCATGATGGAAATTTAGTTGTCCTAGAAATACTTTGCAAATTACCTTTACCTAACCGTTCGAGAGTTTTGCTGAAACGAGTCTCTGCTTTTTAGATCTGATTAGATTTAATGTGAGTCCAAAGTGTGATATATGAAGTTGAAGGAGTGAGAAAGGGAAGGAAATGTGGGAGAGGAAGGTTGGGAAGTGCCTGTCCCTTCAAATCTGGTCATCAAATTCGGGTAAAGTTTAGATTTCAAATCATCACAGCTCATGATGGAAATTTAGATGTCCTAGAAATACTTTGCAAACCTAACCTAACCTAACTGTTCGAAAGTTTTTCTGAGACGAGCAAACGATATTTGTGCTTTTTAGATGTGATTAGATTTAATGTGAGTCCCAAATGTGATGTGTTGTAAGGCTGAAAGAGTGGAAAAGGCAGGAGATGTGGTAGTGGAAGGTTGGGACGTCCTGTACATTCAAATCTGGTCATCAAATTTCGATTTTAGCCATGTTTTCGACTTATTTAAAAAAAAATTTGCTGCTTTCCAAATTAATGAAAGATGAACCGTATAAAAACGGTAATTAATTTTTTTATTATATGTAATCCTAAACCGCTATTATACATAATATTTAAAAGTCGATATTTCCAAATTCCCCTTGTGTTTATTTTGTCCCTCGCTCTGAGCGATCTCCCGAATAAATAATGTAAAAAAGACAAATAGGCCTGATAAGATTCCGAACATCGGTTCCTAATAATAATAAAACATCTTTTCTGGGAAGTTTAAATTAAATAAAGTCAGTCAGGTATAATTGAGATAAACCTATGTAAATATGTGAGGAATCTGAAACCTTGGAACCAATATCGTCGGGAGGCTGGCCCAAATTAAACAACCCCTAATTTTAACTTTCTGAATATTTGGTGTTTTAAAAAAGCTTCAGTTCAATTTTTGACGCTTTCAATATTGGCTTAATTTTTTAAATTATTATCTCAGAGTATCTCCAGTGTACCAGCTAGTAATAAATTTAACATTTATCGGGTTGTAAATGAAATAAATACTAAAACCATTAACAGATAATATCTACAAGCGCTATCTCTCTCCTATTTATTTCCATATAAGTTTCCAATTCATCCAGATAGGAGGATGAAATTGTTAATCCAATCATGAAAAAATGTCGATGTTCGAAAATGCTAGTTCACTTTCAACAGAATTTGAGGTTATCCACCACTTACCCGCCCTGGTATAAGTAACAGATGGTTACGCCTTCAAGGCTCTCGCAATCACTCTTTTTTTTGGATGAACGAATTTACATTTAATTTTGAACGAATCTAGACCTCCAGTGTCCCTGCATACGTTGTTAGTAAGCAGTATGCAAGTGCTTAGCGAGAAATCAAGATACAGTAAGTGTTAGTATGACTTTTAGCAGTAGTAAGAAACAATTAGCTCACTTGGGCACACGGTTATACATGCAATACACTTCTACCAGTTTTTCTCTTCAGTGAGTAAAGCAAACGCCAAAAGCTTATACTTTGAAAAAGGACAGTGTCAGTCGTACGAAAAACCTGAAAACTGAATGAAATAGAATTCCAAGATGAGCATAAATCTTTTATGATTTCATTTCAAAATTGCGGGATTCTGGTAATGCTGAAATTATTGCTTTTCAATTCCATTAGATTGTTTTAACAAAATGATAATGCGCCTATTCGGGGACTGCGAAATAGAAATTGGCGTTTTTTTTGTTTCGCGTTCGATTTCCAACCGCTCCTCGGCGCGCGCGCATTGTCTGGCGGGAAACAATAACAATGGCGGACAGGGACGAGATGTCACATTAATCAACCGACGGCCCGCCATATCTCAAACCAGCGAGGAAGGAAAAAGACAGAGCAGCAAGCAACCAGCTCCATCTGTCGCCTTCATATTTTACATAATGTCCCCTGCCCGAGTAAAAACACCCGCGCCACTTACACAAATGCACCAGAGAACGCAGCTCAACTACCCGTAGTCCGTAGTACCAAGAGATCTACTCCGCACAGTCCACAATCCACAGACCAGCGTCGCGCGTCGCATCGCCCGAGAGAGAGCGTTGCGCATCTCCACATATCCACACATTGGCGAGAACTTATATATTATACTTATATCTGCAAATTCTCTTGGATGTAGTTCGATAATGCCGGCCGTCTGGCTGAGGCATCTATCTACCATTTATTGTTATGTTATTACATTGACGATTATCTTTCGTTTCGCCTCTATATCTTATTATTTATTTATTCGCCGTTTTATTCCGTTGGTTCTTTTTGGTCGGTGTTTGCGCGCTACGACATTGTTTTATTTTGAATACGTTTAATATACATCGGATCGTGGATTTGTATTTTTTATCATCCTCCATTTATAATTTAATAGTCTCTTGTTGAAGGTTGGCCAGTCGAGGCCCAGCATTCAGCTTACAGCATCTCGGGTCCGGTGGGAGAGAGAAACGTGATAATGTTCTTCTGTCAATACACCCAATAAGAAGATCGAACTCCTACTTATTGTCCCGCGCGTTCCTGCTCTAACCAGCCAGCCAACCCGGTAACCTCCACTCTCTACAGTCTACAGCCTTCTACCTCCTGATTCTACCTTATATATTCTACCTCTACCTACGGGCATTTGAACTTATGTACACATATTCTGCACTTAACGCTTTGTTGAAATATTATCTTTGTTGAATTTAATTTCTACATGATTTCTACTTATGTATACTCACCATGTTCTTTTTTAATCATCTTATGTAAACACCACACAAAAGTCTCAGCTGCTCTCAAAAGTCTGGAGCCAGAGATACTATAGTATGTTGAGAGGTTGAAGATAGTGGGGAGGTGAGGGAGATGAATTTGGGAAGTACCTGGCTATTCAGATCTGGTCACCAAACACAGCTTAAGCTATTTCAAGCAACGTTTCAATTCAGAAAGCTTGTTTTTCCAACCAGGGCTATATTAATAGTATCTTCCACTCTTCCATTAGTGCAAAATGTGCCTTACTTACTAAATTAATATAATATAGATTTTATTATTTCGAAATTTATGAACATCACTGTGACCGGTCAGTGGCTGAATCAGCATCGCATTTGGGTCCCACCCAGGTGTCCGGTGTTCGATTGCTCGGCTGACTAAGTTCTCCATCATGACATGACATTTATTTTTTAAAAAAGTTAGCAATATCATTATGCATAAAGTGTAAATGTACCTAATAATGAACATACTTAGTGATATAATTAAGAATTAGTAAAAAAAAACTACCTTAGGCGGTGTCTTTCTCCGTGGTCAGAAAAAAAAGAAGCACGACTTTGTAAAAGAAAAGAATAACAACATAGATTTGATATACGAGAGTCAGCAAGACACCGAAAAGGCTTTCATTTATTTTTTCTAAATAATATTCTTTTTTATCTTTCGACGGGGACACTCTTGTTAAGGACGTTTTTATTTTTAGTTAAACATCGTGACCAAGCGAACCGACTACTATTTCTTGGTCAGGGCTGAAATAATGCAAAAATTTCATAATATTTGTCAATACATCAAATTGTTGAAATGAATACAACGCTTCGCAAAATGTTGCTAATATTATTGAAAAGTGTACTTCAACCAAATAAATCGATATTTTTTTTATTATTAGTTTTAAACTACTTTACGATAAGTAGATAAAAGTTAAAGATAACTTATCACGAGTTATATAAATATCTGTTTATGTGTTGTGTACTTCACGACTCTTGTTCTAATGGCCGAAGTTGTAATGCCGAGGAAATGATTTTGAGAAAAGTTTAAATTGTATTCAAGATATTATTTTAATATGTATTATTTTTTTACTGACCAGCCCTTAATATTGAAGAGTTATGGAGGTCACATCTGCACCTAAAGGACTGTCGGGCCTTATAAATAAATATTACAGGAACAGCTTTACAGCCAGAGCTTTTGATTAAAAATTTACATCTCAAAATCAGGATTCGAATTAAAGCTCCTTTGTAGAACACGGTTGGGAGCGATAAAGGGTGAAACGAAATGTTTACAACATAATATACAAGTTTATTTGTTTAAAAGGTTTATTTTAATGTGTATTCGAATCGTTATTTTCATAATTCCATGGTATTTATGAGGCTTTACTCGCTCAAGCTTTGGCTTAAGCATTTAAACGCACACACATAAACTACGAATTGAAAAGGCTTATTTTAAAACATAATTTAACGATTTGAGAGGGGACATCTATAATTTTAAAAGCAATGGCATCTTTCTTGCTACCATGTAAGTTACTTTGAAATTTTCAAAGTTTTCTTTAATTTTTATTTACATCACTTCACCTTCATTTCCCAACTAACTAGTTAACTTTCCACAGCTCTTCGCCATAGTTCTTAATTGTCCTAACGACTATTTTAGTTTTTGTTCAATCTCCACTTTAAAATTAAAAATAAAGTTTAAAAAATTACAGTTAATCACTTAACGATTTAACTAAGAATTATTTAAACTAATAAGACCTTTACCTTTACGAAATTTGCTTTATACCTAACATTGAAATAATGAAAGAAAACATTCTTCTCCTGTAAAATAAACGCTATAGCCATATCAAACTGTATAATGAGCGGGACGACCCAATGAGGTCCATTGTGATATCAATTAAAATATTGTTAAATTTCAACCTCATAACAAAACAAAAAAATTCACGTGTGCAGTTCACACGCGGTAGAATCAAAACCTTCATAAAACTAAAGCATACAAGAGTGGGGAAGCTACGAAGCACCGCACAAAAGGGAGATTGATTATTCCATCTCATTCTATCGCAGGCTAAATCCTATAGAGGTATGTCTTTGTCTCTTTTTCGTTTCATCGAGTTTCAAATCATAACGGTGCTAAAAAAACATGAACTTCTCTGACTTTTGCTAATTACTGAAACATTTAAGTTTTAATTCACACGATTGACGTCAACATTAAATTATATTAGGATTATTTAAACCCAAATCTCCTAACTGTCTCAGTTCTCAGTGGTATGGGTCCGGGGGTTTTTCATCTAAAATTAATTGAATTTCTCACATTCCCTTTCGTTTTGTGGTTTGACAGTTTTAATTACGCTTTTTTAAGGTGTTTTTTACCTCGCGCCTCGTCACAGCAGGTAACATCATATTATGCTCGTACCTGCTTCTTAAAACCCTGCTCGAATCTTATAAATTCCAGACCCTTGCGTGAAAAGCAAATCTACTTCTGCTTACTCGTATCTTGTTGAGATTTCAATCAAAATATTTATTATTTAGCAAGTAATTGATTTGTAAATTGAACACGAAAATGTTTAAATCCACATTTTTTAATAAGAACTTGTAAGTTAATTATTAATTCAGTGTCCCTCAAGGAAATTCGATTACTTCTCAATTTCCAATATAAGGAACTGAAGGTAATTAATTCATTTACCTTAGTTAAAACTGCGTTGCGTGCCTACCTACTAATAATTTGACAAAAATGAGACAACACATAATATATTATGTATTTCTATGAAAGTGTTGTTCAAAATAGAAACTAAAGATCGGTGTGATAATACTATCGCTTGACTGATGAATACAATATTCAGAGTGACAATTATAAGACAAGTCATATAAAAGCTAGTGCATCTGTCAGTAGGTTATTAGTCTCATTATTTTTTCACACCCTTCTCGGCTTTTCAACAAACTAGAAAAAACTAATCTTAATACATAAAAATGAATGATTATTTGTTTGTCCTTTATGCGTTCCTAAACCATTTATTCGATTGAGATCAAGCTTTGGCGATTTCATGTGCGCACACTTGCGATGTTTTCTATACATAATAGTGAGCTCTGGCGTTATGAAATTATTTCCTATATTATTCATCTCATTGCGATGAAACTTTGTTGAGTTGTTGTGCGCACGTTTGCAAACGTTTCTATATGTATACTGGTGAGCTCTAGCGTTATAAAATTTTCATAAAAATTATGCAATAGGTGGCGTGCGAGTTATTTGAAAAATGAGTGTATTTCATATAGTTTAGAAGCAGGGAGGAAAAGAGGAGGAAGTGGAGAGGGAAGGCGAGAGGGGGAGGGGATGCGAAAGGAAATGAATGGGAAAGGACTCGCTAGTATTTTATAAATATCTACTTCAAATCACACTTCCCCATCGAAATATAATACGCTAATAAACGATTTTCAAAATGGCGTCGTTTGACTTCCGTCTCCGAAATAATTTCCCTCCGCTTTCAATCTTCCAGCCGCCATTTTAAAGACACTGCGTCGGAAATTGAAGTCAATCACTCGCTGAAATCTATACAGCCGAACAATACGCCATCTCGGCGCATTCAGTTGACTTAAAAGAACTTTTAAAACATATTCGGGGGGTGAGGGAACCGGCTACCATCAAATACTGACTAATGTACCAAGGCACCGTGAACAACCCCGTATGTGAACAGTGTATTAATCTTTGAAAAATTCGCATTTGACAGATAATCGATGCGAGTTGTTCAGAGTTTTCTCGGGAAACACACAGGCGGGATTACATAAGCTACACGAAATTTCTTTCTTTTTTCTCGAAGACGTACACCTTCACTTTTATTAAATTTTTTACCCAGGTTGTCTTGTTTAGTGCACCCACTCGTCAATTATGAAAACACTATAAAAATAAAAATAATAATTGGATACTTTCTAGAGCGCCGTTTATTGTGACAAATCTAGGGCGCTGTACAATTTATTAAGAATTCTAAGGCTCTGTCTAATTTTATTATTGAAATTAAAACTTCTTTAGCGCCGTTGTGATTGATTTGAATCTAGATGAACGAAAAAGCTACACTTAAAAGAGAAAAAATCATACATCTATACTATCTATAGGATTAAGCCTGTCAGAGAATGCGTGCGGTGCACTATAGCCTCCCCACTCTTGTCTACTTTAGTTTTTTGAAGGTGTCACTTCTACCGCGTGTGAAGTGCACACAAACTTTTGAAGTGAAAACTTCTTTAACACCGTTGTGATTTGAAACTCTTGAAGAGACAAACTCATACATCAATAGGATTTAGCCTGCGAAAGAACGAGATAGACTAATCGGTCCCATTTTGGTGCGGTGCTTCGTAGCCTATCGGTTTCCTCTATATGTCGTGTTCTTGTCGACTTTAGTTTTCTACCGCTTGTGACTGCACACATTTTTTTTACAAATAGATACAGAAAACATACTTACCCAGCAGGTCACTTCCGATCAACACACTTTAATTAAAAAGTTTATGCTTGGAGAAGATACGGCTTTTCACGTGGAGCACATTATATTTAAAACACTGGACATTGCATAATTTTACATTCGCTATCCCCATCACTGTTAGTATTACAATTATGAGAAGATTAGTGGCAAAATAAGAGTTGAGATTTATTTTGAAAACTGGAGAATTTAGGACTCTTTAAGGGAAGGAGAATTTTTATGAAATTACCTTTACAAAAGCTTAAAAATAAGAATTTTTAACATTTTTACAAGATTAGTTATTTACAGTGTCGCAGGCAGTAAAGGTGTAGGTGAAAGGTTTTTGACTTTATGGATACGATTGACTGAAAAGGTGAGTTATAAGTTCATTGAATGAAAATAGCATATAGATCAATTTAGTATAATTAAAAATCTCATTCTTTTTGAAATCTGTAAGTACTTAGGTACTAGAAACATTTCCATTTAAGACCTCATCTGTTAATGTGGAGATACCTAACTAAACATATTGTAATTATTTTAGAAAATCTATTTAGGGATAGCTACTCTTTTTACAAAAAATTATTCACATAGTTTACATAATTTAAACAACCTTCCGTTCTATATCGCCATAGACGTACAAATGTGAAAATGTTAATTAAGCAAAAAATATTTGCGGTTTTTATTATTTTTTACCAAGAACAAAGAAGTTGTGACATACTGTGTTTAATTTCTGAGATTTTTGATGTTAAACTTTACCGAGTGAAAAATAAATGCACAGAAAATTGTCGAATTATTTTTTAAATTTCTCGCTTGGAAACTCAGATTTAAGAGGTTTGTTAGGTTGAATTAGATTGGATTAGAGTATGAATGAAAGAAAATCTTTATTTTAATGAGGAAATTGTATTGAATACACAAGAACCTGCCCTTTTCATTGAATTTATTCCAAGCTTTACTTAGGAGAACTTAGGCAATCTTATCTTAAGCGTATTCACATGCCGTGTGTGTCTCAAAATTGCTTGAAAAAAGTCATTCGAAAATGAAATTACGCTCAGGCGATCAAAGCGATCGGCAGAGGGAGCCCTCTCCCCACACATACTTGAAGCTTATTTCAAATTGAAATTAGAACGTCCCTTCCCGCGCGGCGGCCATCTTGTTCCTTTTGACATTTCTCTCGGAGCGAATGGAAATTCGAATAATAAGGTTATGTCGGAACACATATAATGTGTCGTGCGTCTTCCACAAATTTTGTCTATTTTAAATAGGCGGATAGTTTTAATATCTTTGCTTATTTATGTTCGACCCATATGTCTGTCTGTCAAATCTTATAATTTGTAAAAAATATCTACATTTTAACATTTCCTTTGATTTATTTTGGGTTATTAAATAATCATTTAAAAAGAAGAAAAAATTAAATAAAATTTACCTGTCGAAAGAAGAAAATCACAGAACTCTTTAGGTACTATATAGAAGCGGAGAAATACTGACCAATATAAAAGAAGAGGAAAATTTTATCAAATTTTAAAATGAGGTTAAGTGATGAAATATATGAGGTTTAATTTAAAATTTTGAGTAAAAGAAATAAAAAAGTTCCCGTGAAAAATTAAATCATTTTTTTAATGAGAAGTTCTTCATTTCCATTCTGTAATACTAGAGATATCTGCATAGTTGTGAAAAATATGCATAAATTGTCTACGAAACCAAAAAACAAAAAAATATTTTGATTTTTATATATAAGATGACTTTTTGTTTGAAAGATTCAAATTGTTGCCCTGATAAATGTCAATTATTGCACTTATCGTATTTCGACCCAACAGCACAGACACTTTATATGTCGATACATTAATGTACATCATATATTTCAGTCTATTAAGGCCGTATTGACTTTGGCAGCGATTCGCGTAGGCGGAAAAGGTGCTTACATATCTCGAAAAGCGAAAATAATGACGCTTCTTCGTATTCACAGAGAGAAAAGAACCGAGCGTCATATTAAATATGTTATTTTACATTTATATTAACTCGCATTCCAAGCGACGCATTCGTTCGCGGGCCATATCGAACAATACGTCAGAATGTGAGCAATGAACCATAACCCGCGGTTGAACAACTGAATTTCAAATGCGCATATGAAAGCCCGTAAGAATTCCTACATCCACTAAAGATTTCGCCGAGATGTTTTGGATAGAGGAGGGGGCTAGTGAGGAGGGAGTTGGGGATGCTGGGGGTGTTAGGGTGAGAGGGGGGAAGAAAGGGGGAGGTAAGGCACCACGTTTTTTAATATTTCAATTTCCCTGTGCTTTTTTGAAGTCGTTTCTGGATGGATAAAACCAGCGGACGGCTCGCGGGGTAGCGAAGGAAAATAAACTTTTCAATTCAGTTAAAGCTTCACATGGGAATTCGTAGTGCAGTAACTTACGGGTATATGTGCATTCACGATATTATCTACTAATAAAACCTTTTTTTGTTAACATCAAAATGATTACCGCGAAATTTCCAATGCTAATAATGGTGTTTTTTGTGTGTTTTACGGAGATATGGAATACCTCTGATATATCTCTGTAGGTAGGTATTATACATTCTTCAATTAATAAAAGCAGAAAACTGTAATTTTACTAATATTTCCACTTTTTTTCTAAAATACATACGATAATAACTGACCGTTTTCACGTAACGGAAAATTGATCGAACAAATTTATGTCTACTATTTTTTAATTTATTATGCTGAAAATGTTTTGTAGTTAAGGTGATCGACTAGTCCTTGAAAAATTTTAAATCGGAATCCTCGCCCTTTTTTGGAAGGGATTTAAAAATACTTTTTTGAAAAAGTTAAAGAAGATATTTGTTTTTACAGCTTGATTTCGTAAAAGCCTGTACAAGCCAATAACTTATTTTTTGCATTATTTATTATATAAACAAGAAAATTTAAAGTCGATTGCACGGAACCAAGCGATTTAGAGTCCAGGTAATACAAAATGAACATGTAATCTTTATGTGGAGGGCGTAAGATTTAATTAAGATAGAAAAAACAGTTCGTTTTATTTTATTTTGTGAATTTCAGTCACAAAAATTAAAATCTTTTTCGATTATTTTCTAAGGAACTTAATTTGCCACATTATACAGAAACAACTTTATCCGACAATGGATTCGTTAGTAGGAGATTTTGCATCTGAACGTATTTTTTAGAGGCATGATATTTTATTTTTCCAAACTTATAAAAAGACTTATTTAAAAAAATACTCGATTAATTCCGAGGCAAAGATGTGTTCTAATCACAATATTTAATTGATGCATAATATTTCTAAGTGATCAAATTTTCAAACCTATTTTTTTGATATTGCATAAATTCGCATGGCTTCATCTTGAAGGGTTAACAAGGATATAAAAAATAGTTTTTATATATGTCAAAAAATGACGAAGGTATAAGTTTTAAAAGTGAACTTGAGTAAAAAGTATATAATGGTGTATCGTGACGTCACACGAGATACTATTATATACAATTCATAATTTGAATGGTAGTGTTGCAGTACCATGTACAACGCGTGTACCACATTGTCACAGGCTTTTTAAAGCAAATACGAACGGCAGCTTATATTTATCTTCTGTACGTACTCTTCTATATTTTCAAAAAATTCAAAAAGATCTGTCTTTAGCTTGCTTTAATTAATAAATATGAGGCTAGTTATTACATATTCTTAAATAAACCGCTTTCCAACAAAACCGTTACTGTTTACATTTTTTTAATAACGGTAAGGTTAAGTTCAGTTGAATGCATAACAGAATGACCCGCAGATTTCCAGGCACAATAAAATCAATCGACGCGATCGCACGACTGGGAAATAAATCTCAGCTTCGGTGAACAAACCGAGTTGTCTCCTCTCATTCCGAGATTCAGCCTCTGCTAATGGAGAGCGGATCATCTCCAACACCATTTTTCAACATAACTGCAAGTAATAGTTTAATATTATGTGGATTCATATTTGTGGCATCTCTGCCAAGTCATGGTTCGTGAATTTATCATTAATAAAGGACGCATAAAGTTTTATTGGGCAGGTAAACCTTCTTAGGGAAAGGTCGCCCCAAATGACGCGACGCTAAGGTTAATGATATGTCACAAACACGGGGTAATGAATGGTCTTTTGATTTTATATAGTTTCAGAACGTAGGTATTTTATGGGTTCAGAATCTAATGAGGTTATTCAATTCGATGAAGGAAGAACATAATAATGCAGCTTTTTTATACAGAAGTATCAATATTTGCAAGCATATATGCTTGTCTAACGTAAGATGAGAATGAGATTGGAAAATTAATCATAAAAAATTGATAATAAAATTCTAATTTCGGTTGTGTGTCTGTGATTACATCTCTGGTTCAATGAACTCGAATGTGCTTTGAATTTGTGTGACATTTTCAAAATTGGATCCCATTGTGTGAAGAATTTAGCCACCCAGGCCTCGGGCCTATTTGGTCAGAAGGTCAAAATATTTCGGTTTCACAATAAAATCCAAATAAATAGAATATTTCTGAACGCATCCAAAAACTAAAAACTTTTTTGGAAAGGTGATAAAATACGCTTTTAAATTTTATAATGTGAAATAAACATATAATTTTTGAAATATAAAAATTTTGAATGCAAAGTTTTAAAAATCGCTCACCTTACGTTTTTTCTAATTAAAATTACTGGTAGCGAAAAAAGAATAAAAACACATGAAAAATGTATTCTAAATATTATTGTCAACTCACATTTTCATGTAAAAATAATTAATAAAAAAAATCCCTAAGTTACATACATTTTTTTGCAAATTGCGGTCGGAAACTTTGGTTTCATAAAGGAGTATATTTTAAATATTTTGGGGTTAACTTTTATTTGGGATTTGAAAAAAAAGCTTGGAGTTTTCTCTTTCTAATTCCGTTTAGATCATGTTTCTAACTATGATAATAAGCGAGACAACGATTTCTGTGAGACCTATTTGAGTTGTTCCGAAAAGCGAACGTATTAGCCAGAGGCGTTAAGTTTTTCCACAATATACTAATATCACAGATATTTAAAGTAAGTAGGTACTTTTAAAGGAGAAAAATCATATAATTCCCCGCGTGTGTGACGGCGAGCCGCGCCAGGTTTCCCGCAATCCGAGACAGCGCACGGGAGCGGCCGGCGAATGGGAAATTTTCCCGTCTTTTTATTCCCAACAATGGAAAATATAATGGAAAAACGTGGAATGATTTACTTCTACATACATTCTTACGTAATGTACTTAACCGACTCAAAGAGCGCGGGACTTCTTTGCGGGAGAGGGACAGGGGGGAGGGGGGGGGAGCCAGCCATACTCGGTTAGAAATTAAACAGCAAAGAAACGGGGCTTTGTGGAGCTTTCAAAAGGGCTTTGGTTAATTTGATCATTGCAACGGAAAGTACAACTGCGCCGAATAAATGCTTCAAACTTTCTAGGTAGATTCGATTAGAAATTTAACAGCAAGGGAAGCTTTTAAAGGGAGTTTCGGACTGATTGAAGTAACGATGGCTAATTGGTGGACGTTTGTGTGGCTTTTGTTTATTTGATATTGCAATGCCTTACAAGTTGCATCTTAAAGCTTAACAAAATAAAATACTTTGATTAACCATGATATCACATCAATAGATTTATTCACGACCGGCGTAGTGCAGCGGTAAGGCGCTTGACTAGCACACCGAAGGTCGCGGGATCGAATCCCGGCGTGGCAAATAAATTTTATTTGATTAATTTGTGTTATTTCACAATTAATTAATTAAAAATAATATATAGTATATTTGCGGCACGTTCCAGAGTGGAAGATACTCTCAGTATCGCCCTGGTGTAAGACTACCATTCAGAATTGAAACGTTGCTTGAAATGGCTTTAGCCGTGTTTGGTGACCAAATCTGAATAGCCAGGTACTTCCCCACCTTCCTCTTCCCTTTCTCCTTCCCTTCCCCACTACCTTCAGCCTCACAATATACCCCAATTTGGGAATGCCACTGGCTTCAGACGGGAGCAGTTGGGACTCTTGTGCGGTATTCATGTAAAAAAAAAAAATTATATTAACTGTTTCGCGATGTTGTGGGCTTAAATAGGTTCATGGGGTGAGTTTTGCCTAGATCTTGGCGGCGAATGCATTTATCCACCTACTTCATGGTGAGCCGGATCGGGAGAGACAGATTGAGGGTGACCTACCTAAACTTCTCAAGCCGGACTCTCTCAATCCATCGCCTTGCACCTCAATGGAACGGATGGATGCGTACGTCCGTCACTCTTGAATACATTGACCCCCCGATTCCTAACCACCTCTCATATTATTTGGCTTCCCAGAATATGAACTACCCAGTGATTCCTGATACCATTTGGAGTAAAAAAAAATTGGTCTCCGGTGACTTTTTTGAAATCTTTTTTTCTTGAAAACGAAACAAAAAAATTCTTGCCTGGTCACTCAACCGAGTAACCAACCAAACCCTCACACCGATCCTATCCATCCAATACCTACAGATTTTTTAAATTTTTAAGTTGAAAAAGAACATCAAAAATTTCATTTTTTACTCCAAATAATTTCAAGAACAAACTGTATGTATTCTTTTATTACCAATCGATTTTACTTATAAGAAATCCAATGAACAAATGACACATAACAGGTCATATGTTTTTTACCATGCTTGTATTTTAAAATGTCATATCACTCATAACAAAAACAAAAAGCATATTTTATGATATGAAGTGGCTGAATTTATTTATACCTCAAAAGATTCTTTGTTTTTATACAATAATGCCATCCATATAGTTAATAGATGTTTTATTAATATGTCGGCCATTGTACGTATCAGCACTTCCCGATAATAGGTTCTTGAAAAGGACTTGTCCTCGTGTTCCACGACTATGTAATTTTTCTTCCACATTAAAACCTGTCGCATTTGATTAGAAGGCTACAGTCAACAAATGATATACTCCATTATAAAAGTGAATTGTGAAATTATACAGGACATTTCATAGCCTCGTGCTTTGTTCAAAGACAAAACTTGGTATCAATTTTTGCACAGTTTATGACTAAATTATTTATTTTCAATCAAAAGCTTTTTGATAAAAGTGATGTCTGTTTAATATTATTTACTGCAATACATTTCCGTCTAACCGTCAGTTGATTATCAAATTTAGAAAAAAATAATAAAGAAATAAAGTCTTAATTTTCTACATTCATACTTGAATTGTATAATTTAAAAAAAATACTCTGTATTTTCTCTATATCTGTAATTTTCGTAATATTATGTGAACAAAAATCTAGCTAATGACCACACCTACATAGTGAGATGGGCAATACGTCATTGTCATTACTGTAATTAAATGTAATATTAAATAACAGTAATTCACACGCGGTAAAAGTAAAACCTTCAGAAAACTAAAGTAGATAAGAGTGGGAAGGCTACGAAGCACCACACAAAGAGGAGACCGATTATACTGTCTCATTCTCTCGGAGGCTAAATAAATCCTATAGATGTATGTGTTACTTTGTCACTTTTTAGTGTCGCTATTTTTCGTTTCATCGAGTTTCAAATCCCAACAGTGCTAAAGAAGTTCTTACCTCAATAATGAAATAAAATAAAAAATAATTAAAAAATAAATAAATAAAATTCATGTACAAATCAAAGTCGTCAAAATAAGCATTTTTTCTACAAAACCTTTTTTCACCTCACAAAACCGTTTCTATCATGAGCTCTTCAGTTCTTGGTGGAAGTAGGTTCTATGGCCATTAAATTCCCAATTTAAAAGTAAGACATTGTTTCGAACGTTCAATACAAATAAATAGGTGTTGGAACTCTGGCGAAGCCGGGTAGTACGTAGCTACTAAAGCGGAATAATTCAGTACCGGGTGGTTCTTATGCAACGATTCAAGTTACATGTTCAGTAATGACATTACGTGTGGATATCTTTAAGTACCGTGTGGTTCGAAAGTTCATTTGGCAGACACTATAATTACATTTAAACGTGAGATGAAACCTTAGAAAGGGGTGTGCGATTACCCGAGGCTTAAGTCACCTTGACACGGATTTCCGGGTTGCAAAACACCGCTAAACGATAAGAAACCCTTATTTGCATCATATATTATTACGCCAAACTTTTTGCTAAGGTTTGGAAGCTGATATTAAAACAATTTAAGTTTTTTTTCGGACCCATATTTTGTGAGTTTATCAGGAAAAGTGGCTAAGTCAAAATCCCTCTTTGATGGCATATTAAGATTGAAGTTTTTGTTTAGAAACAAATTCAGAGTTTCCCAAGGTAGGTTTGTTTTAAATTATCTTGAGGTGATTTCTCACAAAAACGGCGCTATACAAATTAGCCAAGTTTTAATATTATTAAAAAAAAACATTTTGTAATACACCATTTTTTATTTGAATTAATAATTAACAGCCAACCAGGTTTCGCTTAGTTCATGCTTCGTCAGCATCGTTCGTCAGTGCTTATTTTATTAACTAAAGATAATTAATTACATGACCCATACATTTACAAGAAAATAAAACAATGAGTGAGAGAGATACAAAATAGAAAAGAGGGAGACAAATTATTGAAGGATGGATAGAAAGGGAGGAAGGAAATATTTTCAGAGCGGGTATAAATTAAATACGGGACTTTCAGTTAAATTTAATTGATTATTAATGATGTCTGAGCTTCTAGATTGTTTAACCTAATGCCAATTTAATTTTTTGCAATATTTTGCAGAGGTTTTATCAAATGAGTGATTACATTTAATAAAATGGTTCGCATATTCTGAAAAAGCATTATTATTTAAAGGTCGTCGATGTTCTTTCACTCTAATGTTTACGCTCCGGGCCGTTTTTCCGATATAAAAAGAGGAACAATCATTACAATTAAGTTTTTATATGCCCGAGTGGCTTAATTTATCATCACCATCCTTGTTTTCATTATTAATTAGGTTAATTTTGTATTAGAATAAGTTAACAATAATAATCTAAACGAAATATGAAAGAGAACAAGACACAGAAAAACAGAAAAAAGACAATGGTCGCAACTGGGACACGAAGCCAGACCTCTCCGTCTAACCGGGACGAGCGCGTTAACCAATTTCACTATTGCCACCTTCTGTCAAACCGTCATATTTGTCAATCTCATATTTTCAAATTTTAGAATTAACATTATTATGAACTAATTGTTTTTCTTATAAAAATTGAAGGTTTATTTTGCTTCATATTCGACTTCATAATTAAACAAGTCGTCCTAAAGCGATTTAACCACAGTATGAAAATGGCCCTGTGAGCCGGAACTGCTGTAGTAAAAATTAAAACTAACATTCTTGCAGAACTTAATGATAACATTATTATTATTTTTTAAAATTAAATAGAGTTGTACAAATTAAACACAAAAACAATTAATAAAATTAAATGATATGTCATTTTGCACATAAGAGCAGATTTAAAGTAGACTGCGTACGCTTATACCAAAAATGGGCCAAATGAACATAATCGACACGCATATGAATTTTATAATTTGTGTTTGTTTGAGACACCCAATTAATAACATATTAACACAAAATTCGAATAAATCATCTAGTTGCAAAGATTTAATCATAAAAATCCTACTGTAAAAATTGCGCCCGGTAACCCTACGTGACTCCGTGTGATACCTAATATTTTACAAGTACCATAACAGAGATAGTTTTCTTTTTTTCATATTTAACTACGTATCTACGTGGTACCAGAAGTACCTATTTATTCCATATCATAATATTTGGAGAGCTAGGTTTACAGTCTACTTTTCGCGAGTCATAAAATCGCGTTCGTCGTGACTTTGCTTCGGGGGCTTCCATAATAATAGCAAACGTATGACCATAAAATAATAAATAAACAACTTCTTCTTAGAAAACCGTCTTTGAAAAAATTGTACGGTCATAAAGACTTTGAAGATAATGTGACTGGTAAATAATAAATAATAGTACCTAAATAATAGAAATTGATATTGGAAATGATTTTAATATTTTGCAAAATAAGTCAGTAATTGGCTTAGTTTATTATTATGTCAGAAAATGAGATTTTCGATTTAAAAAAAAACATTTTAAAACTGTTCTAAATACGTAAATGAGGTTGTAGATAGCCCAATAGCTATGTTTAGAAAATTAAGTAGATATTTTGGTTCATTAAAAACTTTCTTTTACATTAGCTCCACATGGGAGGGCCGTATAAAATAATTTCCCTCAGGGCTTATGTCATCTCTGGGGATACTGTGTGGAGGGTCTTTTTAGGGAAAGGAAGGATAGGAAGTTCTGGGAAGGAATAGGGTATGTGGTTTGGTTAGGAATCTGAGGGTCAATGAGTCCAGGAGTGACGGACGTTTGAATCCATCCCTCTCACTGAGGTGCAATGCGATTGGTCGAGAGAGACCGGCTGCAGAGGTATTTGTTAGCTCTCAGTCAACTAATCTTTCTAGATCCGGCCCGCCATACAGAAGGTTGGCGAACGCATTGGCCGCCAAGACCCAGACAAATCTAACCCAACCTGGGAACCTGGGAACTCCTGCTAAGTCATCAAACGTAGCTAACCACTTGCGGTGACCTATTATAGGGATGTTGGTAATCCAATAAAGGGTTCCGGGGGCAGCGGGACTGTCGCATTGATCTGTTTTAATCACATGTCGAATATCCACTGCATTAAAGCGTAGGCCCTCGACTAGCAAACCAAAGATCGCAGGTCCAAATCCCGGCGTGCGCAAATAAATTTTATATGATCAATTCGTTTTATTTCACAATTAATAAATTTAAAATAATGTATAGTGTATTTGCGGCACGTTTCGTAATGAATTAATCTTAGATTTTTTATCTCTGCCTTACATCGCATTCTGAAGGCTAATTGCGCGAATACATTTTTTTAAAAATATAAATGGTTACAGTTTTACAACATAATAATACATCAATATTTCAATCACTCTCCTAATAAAGCAGCTGCTTGTGTTTAGGAGAGGACAGCTAAAAAAAAAATTACATTTGTTTAAATTAAAACAAAAAATATTAGTAATTTAACAAAAAATATTTGTGATTTCATGAGAAAATACAGATAAAGGTAATAAAAATATAGGTTAGTTAAAATAAATATATATACATATTTTTTAATTTAATTTAATTTATTAGCTATGGATTGGATCTGAATTGAGAACCCCTGCTAACAAAGAAGTGACGCCGAGGGTCTTCGTTAATATTGTTATGGAGGAAGTAGGAAACTAACTAGCGAAATATTTAACAAAAAGAAAGCACCTCAAAAGCGCAAACCAACTTGATAATAGTACTTCACCTCGGCACGATCTGTGATACTATCCATGGCTTCTCAAACTACCTTTCAAATTATACCTTACAATCAAAGTTTTCCTAACTCATTATTTTGTGCAAGACTTTATGGTATTATTCTCTTTCAACACATTTTTTAATATGCCTTTACAAATTATTAAAGAATACCTACCATTTTTATACATTAGCTTCACACAGGAGGCCCTGAGGAAAATAAATTTCCTCGGGGCTTATGTCATGTGATGGTCTTCTTTAGGAAGGAGAGGAAGTTCTGGAAAAAGGGTATGAGGGGTGGGTAGGAATCACCACCAAGACCTAGACAAATCTCACCCCATGAACCTGGGTACCCCTGCTTATCACCAAGCGTAGCAAAACACTTGAGGTGAACTACGGAGGAGGTGTTGGTTATGCAATAAATGATTCCCGTTGCGGCGGTACCCATTCCCGCCTCCTAAATTATTTTATGGAAAATATGTACATAAGAGATTCAGTAAAACAAAAGATCGCTGGATTCCACTAATATTGTATTAGTCGTTGTATTTCCTGTGTTTGATTTTTATTTTTGACTCCTTCAAAATAAATCATTATTTTTCAGAGCTTCTTTTTCAAGCTTGGGATTCAAAAGCAATATTATTCGATTTGTAATCGTCTAGCTATTGATGGAAAATCTAACTTCATCTAGCCAAATCACCTATTTACCTTATTAGTTTAATTATTAACCAAGAGGCGGTGCTGAAAACCAGCTGCTTTCCAGGAGAAATCCTGAATTGTAGCTGAGCAGTGACCTTTTCATCAATAGACTCAATGATAAAAGAACTAAATATATAATATTGTAAAAAATCTATTGATGAATAAACGTTTCTCCAGATTTTATGTCCGGGTTAAATCTTTCCCAACTGAAAGACTAAACTCTTCCACACACTTTTCCACAAATGATTATCTAGTAAATTCACGCAATGTAAATGCACTATATAAGTATAATAAATACAAAACAATACAAGAACAATACATAAATCCACCAGAAACATAATGGGAAAATATTTCACCGACTCCAGATATTTTCATATCAGAGGGTTCGGCTCTGATAAAATCCTATCTGGTCCGATAAATTCTACTGATCCCTCAATATAAAAATTTAAAAAATCTTTCGTAAAATGAATATTATTATTATTATTAAATAACCAAAATAATGAAATCAATTGATATGTTTCTAAAATAATAGATTCTTCCTCAGAATAAGGGTATAATGAAATAATATATTAAAAATCATATATTTTCTTTACATCAGAATGCCGCCACAAAGTTAATTAGCGATTATTGAAAAATAAATAATAAAACAACTACAGATTCAATTATTTTCTTGCTAAACCGTTTTCTCGCCATATTTTTTTAGATTTACTGAAAATTTTATTGGATTCATAAGCATTCAAACTGGAGAATCTAACCCACGTCTGCATTTAATCCAAATCATATTTGAATTATACCACTAAATGGCAATGTGAACAAAGCAATACAAATAATATTGTGATAATTTCTTTTGGACCAGGCCAATTTTCCCTTATACAAGCATCTTCATACTGGATTACAGATGCTTTTGGGCAAGCAATCACCTACAAATTAATGTTTTCTCGTATTTTGGACTAAACTCCGTAATGGCGTGTTTATGTCGGTTTCTTATAATAAGTCCAGCCTTAAGGATCAGCTCGGTACATCTTTGTTATGCCCCCATCCGTTTTGACTGCAACGTCTTCCCTCAACAGATCGGCTAATAGAGAATCTCTATATCCCATTATCTCAGACATGGTAGTACCACCGCACAATCTTTCGCCGTTGTTTGCGATTATTTTAGCGTCCATAATAATTTGAAGTTCACAGCCCGGAGGTGTAAAATGGTTGACCCGGGCGTCACGCCGGTGACCCTACTTGGTGCCCGCTATCTACCTATTCTACCTCTACTCTGCCTATACCTCTCTACCTCTCTACCTCTATACCTGTACCTCTCAACTCTGTTACCATCCTTTTTCTTCGGCTTTTTCTCGCAGCTCTTTCTCCTACCAGCCCTAAGACAATCGCCAGAGACGGCGCGATATCATTATATTTTTTATTAACGCCTGAATCTCAATTTTCTGAAACACTAATTTCAGCATCTTTTCCATTCGGAATTATTTTACTTCGAAACGAGGTACCAATAAAAAGGTGAACAGACAACTCAAGAATGAACAACTTCATCAAACCTTTGAAAAGTCATTAAAAGTAACGAAAAAAACTTAATAAATTAGGTTTTGTTAGGTTAGGTTAGAGGATTTTTTTTACATTAACACACAGAAGGCCCTGAGGAAAATAATTTGCCTCATGACCTACATCATCTTAGAGGATGCTGTGTGGACGATATTTTTAAGGAAGGGAAGGAGAGGAAATTCTGGGAAGGAAAAAGGTATGAAGGGTAGGTAGAAATTTGGGGGTCAGTGTTTCCAGGAATGTATGAATCCACTCCTACAACTGTGGTGCAAGGCGATGGATTGGAAAGATCGAAAGGCCTCCCTCAACCAGTCTCTCTCGATCTGGCCCGCCACACAGCAGGTGGGCAGACGCATCCGCCGCCAAGACCTGGACAAACCTCAACCCGGGCACCTCTGCTAAGTCACCGCCTCCCAAATTGATTATTTTTTCATCACTTTCAATGAATTTGTTGCGTCGTGGAACCCAATAAATATACAAAGAGCATAAATAATATTTTTTCAATAGACCTCAAATTTTGAAGCTGTTCTAAATTTCTAGAAATTTGGGCTATATCGAGACAAGGTGATTTGGATTGAGTACCTTAAAAATATAACGGCGTTAGATACACAAATTTAATAGATCAATATAATAAATGAATTTATATTTAATTGAATTTATTAAGTAACATAAGTAATATTCTGTTTGAATTTGTTGAATTTCAAAGGTATTTTAAAGGAATTTGCAGAATTTCTTTGTGGTTTATTGGTCCGGCACTGAACATCACACCTCTCGGCTGTTCGTTCCCCTTGTCCTTAAGGCGGTTTGTTCCATCTTTAAGTCCCCTCTCTTTCTGCACGCCTTCTAGATTGTTCTCGCCCGGGGCTAGAACCGGCCTACACCATCATACCACCCATACATCACAGACCCTAACCCGCAATCTCTACCGAATCCTCATCTCAGATCACCGACTTTCAAATCACCCTGAATCTTGTGCTTTTACCCGAGAAGTGATGGAGCGTAGTTTTATATCTCGGAGGTGGTGATTTGAATAATCCAATCTGATTAAAGATTTGCTTATAAAATCTAAATATCGTAAAGATATATTCCGATTTATGCCTGTATTAAAAATGTATCAACACAACACGTGCACATAATCAAAGCAGTTACATATATTATTTAACGACTGTCTCTTCGAATGAATTTCAGGTTTTCGGTGTCGGGGAACATGGAATGAATAATTAGTGAAACAAAGCGAAACGTTGTTTGTTGTTTTTAGTGTTTTTTTAATGTGAATTCTGTTCGGATAACAGACAGCGTCGAGGCACATAATTGTGTTACTTCCGAAGATAGATAATATTCAAGCAGATTTATGATTCCATGTAACACAGGATCGTTGAACTTGCCTTAGGCTCAATTTTAATGGTCCCGTGTACTTACATAGACTATTGTTTGGAAACCTTTAAGAAATAATAATAAATGCCTACTTATGAAGTTATTAAATAAATTTGTTCATGTTTTTCGAGAATTTCGAGACGAAACATATATGTTGTCTTCACGTAACGTGAATTATAATAAAGCTTAATTCGACGTAAATCATTGTAATATTCTAATTTTGATACCGAACCGGTTTCACTCTGCTACGAGGAACTTTATACTAGTCGGAAGTTCATTAGACATTCCATAGTTAATAAATTTGAAAAAAACGTTATTATCGATTATCGTTAAACGGGTTGTTGTGCCGTATTCTTCGTCATTGTATCTACATGGTACATCTGCCGTAATCAATCTGGTATAATATCCCAAAACTAAATCCCGATAATGCTTTTGGTCATGAAATCTTAAATTATTCCTAAAAATTATTATTCGTTTTTATTAAATTTAGGAGGCTGTAAATTTGAGAGGCGGTTATGGGTACCGCTGCCCCGGGAACCATTTATTGGATAACCAAAACCCCTCCCATAGGTCATCACAAGAGGTTACTACGTTTGGTGACTTGGCAGGAGTGCCTGGGTTCATGGGGATGAGGTTTGTCTAGGTCTTAGCGGTGGATGCGTCTTCCCATCTACTACGTGGCGGGCCGGATCGGAAGAGAGGTTGAGGGAGACCTTTTGATCTCTCCAGCCGGACTCTCTCGATTCATCGCCTTGCACCGCAGTGGGAGGAATGGATTCATATGTCCGTCACTCCTGGACACACTGACCCCAATTTCTGCCCACCCCTCATACCTTTTTCCTTCCCAAAACTTCCTCTGATTCTTTTCCCTAAAAAATCCTCAAAGACGATATAGGCGCCAAGGGAAATTTCCTCAGGACCTCCTATGTGGGGTAATGTAAAAAAAAGACGTCAGTTAAATATTTTATTCTTTCTTCATTCTAAAACCACGATATACCTAATAATTACGGTTCTGCCAAACTATAAATGTTTAGGTATAGAATCTAATGTTCACGTATTTAAATACCATTTCCCGTTAAAATATTTAATCAGTTCCAACAAGCGATTTCCTGCAATTTTCTAATTCCCTAATAAGAATGTTAACAGTTTGATTATTTGAATGCGGTCCGTCAGTCTCTCGGGTCGTGACTCCGGTGCAAAATTACCGCCGCTAGTCTCGGATCGCTGCCGAGAAGTAATCATGCAACAACTCTCATTAAACCACTGTAATTAGTTTAATTTACACCTAATTTTCTCCTAGGCCCTTTGCATCAATCAGCCCCATACAACCTTTGTGCTATGTTCTGGAATTATAACCCTTGTAACACACAAGGAAAAAAATTAATTGACTTGAGTGTAGCGAAGTACAGCTTCAAATGTATCTACCATTTGAAATTTTATTTGACTGTAAATTTGTTTGTTACGGGTCCGGTTCCGATTCAAGATGGTGGTCTTTTTAAAAAAAAATTACGTTATCTTCGCCTAGGAGGCCCTGAGGAAATTAATCCCTAAACAGACCTTCCACACAGCATCCCCAAAGATGAGATAGGCCCTGAAGGAATTTTTTGAAGTTAAAACTTCGTTAGCTTTCTTTTTCCGTTGTTATTTGAAACTCTACGAAACGAAAAAGCGACACCAAAAACACATACATCTATAGGATTTAGCCTGTGAGAGAATGAGATAGAATAATCGGTGTCCTCTTTGTGTGGTGCTTCGAAGCCTCCCCGCTCTTGTCTATTTTAGTTTTCTAAAGGTTTCGCTTCTACTGCGTGTGAACTGCACACAATTTTTTCTTAACAGAAACCTAACCTGAGGAAAAAAAACCTTTAAAAAGAACTTTTTTTGGCTAAGATTTTTTGCACGAGTTAATGTTGATAACTTTTTCTTTCTTGTAAAATTATTCTCAAAATAAAATCTACCGTTTATAGACTCATTTAGTGTGTCAAGCGATTTTTATGCCTATTGCCCATATTCGTGTTGATATAAGGCACACTAAGAATGATGACAACTCAGAATAATGTAACTTCAACACCTCCTTTGAAAAGTCATTAAAAGTGATGAAAAAATGGTTTAATAGGTTAATAGTTTAGTTGGTTAATATGTTTAAATGGTTTAATATGTGCTTTAGGTTAGGTTATGGCTATTTAAAAATAATCATAACTTTTCAAAGTGGTATTGAAATTGCATGATTCTAAGTTGTCATGGAACCACTAAAAATATACACAATGTTTGGTTGTTTATTCCTCTTAACTTTTTGAACTCCGAAAGCAATTATAGATGTGTATTTCTGAGCATTGTGAACACCCTCTCTGTCTGTGACCTAAAATTATCCCAGCGTTCTGAATACAATTCAAAGTGTCCAACGTTATTCAAATAAGTTTAATTTAATAAGCATAGTGCTTGATATGGATTGAAATAATTCCTGATGGATGAGATTTTGATTCCGCTCTATTGTGATACTAAGCGGTCTTCAATTGGAAAACATGATCCTATCAGAGAGCATATTGTTCTGCCAACGACCTAAAACGGAGCATATCAGATCATGTTTGGGCTCCGTGGTCCTCCAACTTCAAATATAAACTGATTTTTAATACGGAGAACAAAATTTAATATATTTATCCTAGATAGTCAAGCTTTCGGCATTAACATTTTTTGTTATTTTGGGTTGAGTCAAATGGATTTTTATATATTTTTTAATCAAACAATTTAAAAATATATTGCAATCAATGTGGTGTTTTGTCGATTTTCGAAACTTTTAGATATTTCGAAGCTCTGTAGCTCATGGTTGAAATTTAATAATCTTTGCTTTCATAAGCCATGCAAATTTATGACACGAATGCTCACAGATCGTGGGTTTTTTCTACTTCAGAAAACTGTTTTTTGTTAATATTCTATTCTAAAGTTATGTTAAAATTGAGTTAAGTTATGAAGTTAATATTCTAAATTTGCATACAACAGCACTTCCTTTTACTTGTCAAGCTATGCCATAGTACATATTTTTTGAATTATCGACGAACGAAAAAGGTAACAAATTTTGAAAGGCTTGGGGCTAGTGGTCAGAATTTGAAAGTTCATCAAATTTTGAAGATAATTTTTAAGTTCTGTTATTTAAAAAGTACTGTGAAACAATCATACTATGATGAAATAATAACAGAACTTGAATAAAACTTTCACAGGACTTAAATTTTAACATTAAAATTTTTTGAACTGTTTAAATTCTGTGAAACAACCTTTCCCTGTGAATATGTGTAAGACCCCGCATTTTGAATATCTACCGACGCGACGCGATGTGTAAGATACTTCCCTTGAAGCTTTAAAGCTCTAAAAAAATTATGTTAATTTTCTTAAAGATAGTCTATTCAGATTCTGAATTGAAAAAGTAATTACAAATATGTTGTATTTCATCAATGGAAAAAAAGTCGCAAAATATGCACCGAAAACTATGAAAAACACATCTGGTTCTATTATAACATGATAAACGTTTTAAAAAAAATAATTAATTGTGTTTCTTTAAATGCTACTGAACTCAATTTTCAAGAGATTTTTACTCTCTTCTTAAAAAGTTTATATTAGTATTAATATTATTATTAGTATGCTCCCTCTATAAAGTAAATTTTTTTTTAAAACATCCTAAAAATAAAAATAATTTAAAAAATTATAATATTACAAAATTACGTTACGTTAAAATTACGTAGTATAGGTAATTAATTTTACTTATAAAAAATTACAATATTATAAAATTATAATATTATAAAATTATAATATTATAAAATTATAATATTATAAAATTATCCTAGTTAAAAATACGTAGTATTGGTAATTTATTTTACTACGCCAAAGTTGAGATTTCAAAGCTCAGTCCAAAAATCTCACTGCAGCAAGAATTCAGAATAAATTACGAAGATTTATTATTGCATTTCCCAAAGTTTGGGAGCTTAGAGCAAATATACCTATTATAGGTTCGGATAAAGTTTGGATTTCATATCCAGATTCCCCCTTGGACCGGGTATTATCTCAAATCTCCGTCGATCTGAGACATTGCCATCAGATATTATTGAATGATAAAGTAATGCGGGAGAGAAGAACATCTTCGGCAAAGATGGAACATGAAATGCGAATGAAACAAATTCATAAAAATACACCAACTGGAATCTGTATTTCGATGAAAATTAACCCAATGGCTATAATTAGTTATTGACAATACTAATAATTACTACGGAAAGGGTTTTGAAGTAGGTTTTACTTAATAAGATTTTCTTCGTTAGATATCCCATCAAAGCCTTTTGTTTTGCTAATTTCTTCATAAAAACACACAATTTATATGACTTTATCCTAGTTTCCAAAGAAACAAATAGCACACGTAGGTATTAGCTAATCGTGTGTAGAACACAACTGAAAGTTGTGGAATTTATTTGGAGAGGTACTTAGACATGGGGAGTGAAATGTCACATAAATCAGTTCTGGCACAAACCTCTTGTTTCATTAGTATTTTTATTTATCCACTCATGTATGATATTTATCTATATTTTCAACTCTTGGTCTCAATTACAAGTCCTAGTAAAGCATTTGGCTCGCTTGATCGTGGTACGACGAGAGGAAAGGCCCCCGACATGTTCCTTCAGAGGTCACAAGCTAAAAATGTGTGAATTCTTAGTGTGCTTTATATCGCCACGTATATAGATAATAGGCATAAAAATCGCTTGGCAAACGTTAATAAGTGAATAATTTTATAAGAGAGAAAAAAGTTAATCAATGGAAACTGTCACATTCAATTTCAGCCACGAAATTATATTTAAAAAAAGTTTGTTTCTTATACGCGTTCGTACATTGCTAATGAAAAAACACATTTTTATATTAGTTGACGCCTATATTTTTAATAAAGTAATAAACCATGTTATTATAATTCTACCAATGGAATATATTTATTTGTATTGAAAAGCATATTTGTTTATATTTATATTGTAAATCGATTCGAAGTGTTCGAAGTAAAGAATTAATCTAAAGTAGTGATTTAGCATTACGCTTCGCCTGGCCTCAAAAACTATAGTACCTACCTGCATACATAACTTCACAACACGCGAAAATACTTGTGAACACTCTTTTTTATTTCATAAAATATTCTATATACGCATATTACCTATATATTGTTAAAAATAGATTGCAAATGAAGTCTTCTTCCAAAGAAAAACAGCACAAATGCTAACAAATTACTATTCATTTTCTACCGAGTGCTCGAATTAATTTAAAAATTCGTTTTCTTCTCTGGCCTGTGTGAATCGGAAGATGGAGTGTAAAATTCTATTCTTCGATTTTGACCATGGGACGTCCACTGTGATTGACACTGCTAGATTTGTATCGAAAGATAAATCTTGTCCAAATGACAACAAAGTACCTAAACCGAGTTACCACACCTCATAAAAACGGACATATCTACAACACAACATCATTTGAAGAACCCATTAATATTTGTTATCTTTTTACTCGAGGGTGTGTTTTGCTTGTGTCTTTGATAAGATCTAGATTGTTTAAAGCGATGAAAATATCCGTGACTATTGTCGGAATGAAATTGTGTGAAGTTGCTGAAGGAATTTGAATTGCAATAATATAATATAGTAGGTATGTACAGAGATACAATCTTCTGAAAGTGGTTTTTAAAACATTACAAATTTATGAAGAAGATTCTTCGAATACTTTGAATTGTTTCTTTCACGATCAAAGATTAATACATACACTTTTTTATTCTTCAGCGTATCGTAACGAGATAATCACAATAAATTTAATATTCATCCCCATTATTGTTAGATGGATTTATTTCTGAACACCTTCCGAAGCCGATCAAATGGTGTCCACTTTTTTATGCATCGGTTTCATTCGCTCTAATTTTGATTGATTGGTTGATTCGTATCAGTTAATTTAATTAATCTGAATATAATCTCAAGAATCTAATATCAAACGCGCTCTTACAGGAATTTAATACGACGATATGTGATCTTTTGGATATGATACTCTATTGAACAATGTGTGGGAATATACTATGCATAGTTATAATTTATTACGATCTACGAGCATAATTATGTGATTATTTAATTTGAATAAAATCTAGTAAGGAATGTGTATTGTAGAATCATGCTATCTTACTACCTTCTCAACAATTTATTTTGAAAAAAAAAATGTGTGTCAACTATTTTTATCTTTTAAATCTTGCTTCCTTGAAAATGAGACATTTACAGTTTAATATTTTAAAATAAAGGATTCACGCATAATTTTTCACTACACCTAATAAAAAAGGTGGTTTCACTAAGTGACACTACAAAATAAGTCATAAAAATGTAACGATTTTTCTACAAGGTTCTTGTGTAGATTTTATGTTTATTTTTGCTAGTTATATGCTCATTTTTACAAAAAATTGTAATCCTCACAGGGAAGCCGCCAGCTTCCATGATTTTTTCTGGCATTGTTAGCAAGGAATGGCTCTTTTTCAGGTTCTTGTTTCGGCAGTAATTATTTCACCTATTGTAGTGAATTCAGTCCGCCATTACCGATATATTGTTGCAGCTTGAATAGCGGTTCCTATGGGACGACCGTGTCAAATCTCCAAAGACGATAGGAAGTCGGTATAATAAACAATAAATGTACAGGTTGACCCAAAACCCTCAGAACGCTTGTATTATTTTAGTTAAGATAAGAAAAATATTTGCATCACCTAATAATAGGTAATAATATTAGGTAATCTTTGTCACTAGTTTTGCAAACGCGTATTTGAATAAGAAGGTACATTCCTACATACCGTTATATTAATATTAGCGATATTTTAATTGAAAAATTGGAAAACCTGCTTTGGAGAACCTTTTTAATTATTACCAATCCAATTAAATAAAATTACTTGTTAATAAAACCTGGAGTACACTGAATACCCCTGAGTTTGTGCTCACGCTCTTTGTCAATCATTAAATATTTAAGTTTCTAGACTCGGAAATACAAAAATATATGATTGTGCTTTCCTACGAGAGTATTGAATTTTTAATTTTTTATGCTTATAACAGACAAATGAAAAACTCATAATTACATGCTTAAGTATAAGCAGGTTCTATTTCTGTAGCGAGTTGTCATACATTGTTTTAAAGAATTTTTTTCTTCTTCACAACCCATTGTAACTTGTGAGATCTAAAATAAATTTATTATTTTTTTACCAAGGATAGATATAACTATTAGATCCATTGTGACATTTCGATCCAAAACAGATTTCTTCTTTTTAAAACTGAATAGGTACATACTTTAGCAAATATTTCAATGGCTTTGATATATTTTGTAAAACCGGTAGGCAGTGTCACTTTTTCTAATTATAACATTGTTTTTGATAGGTAAAATAATGTTAGTTGTATAAAATAATGGCGTAAGAATTTTCGGATCCCCCGTCACTTCTACCTGGCCGTTGCATTGTCTTTGTTAAACACATTTCGTACCTGCGTGGCATTGTTCCTACAACATCCACAGGCATAACCCAACAATGAATATTGCACGATTGTCAAACGCAGAGTCGGGCGAATGGCGAATTGTCGATTAGCCATTTCTCGATGTGTCACAGTTATCAATCACGATCGAAGCTCGGCAAAAGCTCGAAGCTCGCAGCCCGCACCTGGGGCAGACGCAGACTGCAGACTTGCCGCTATACGTTATACCTACATTATGCTGTTTGATGTTTGAAGCTCAGTCAAATCGCAGGTAATGATGCCGTGTGTCATAAGTAATTGCGCGCCAAGGATTTATGGCGGGAATTGCCGCCGCGGCCATTTTGACGACTCGCCGGAAGCCATGGTGTGAAATATTAAATAATGGACCAGTTTATAGCGCGCGATATGGGAAATGAACGCTCCGGAACGCTTAAGAAGAAAACAATGCTACCATCGTAAAATCACACAATAAAATGCCAAACTTGACCATATTAATATGCTGTTACAGATTTATTTTATTTTATTATTTGCATTACTAATTCGGATTCCTCGAACTATGCTTCTACAAAAACCCTCAATCTCAGTACAAGTCTTAACTTTTTTAAGTCACTGAACAGAAAATCTTTTGAAGTGTGATAAACAGCGATTAGAAAGAAAACTGATGTACACAATTTGCATAGATTTTTTAGATTTAATAAAAAAAAAGCACGTTCCTCTTTAAACTCGACATTCCAAACCAAGCCGAGCTTAAAATAGCCATAGTCAATTTTTCTCTTCAGTTACAATGTGTATTAATTTCAATACCATCATTTTTAATTTACCTACCTGCCTAAATATTTTGTGGAGATAAACTTATCTGAATCACTTATGAAGTAGAAACCACTTTTATTGTTTAAAGGACCAACATGTTTCATGAAAGTGTAAAGAAGAAATCAAACGTTATCAGTAATCAAAAAACCTCAGTTATATTTTTTTATTGTTCTCCATAACCCCCCCCCCCCCCTCTCCCACATCATTCACGCTCATCCTTTTACATCTATGTATAATTGTGATTGTATAAAAGTTACACAACCCAAGTAACGACATTTGTATTAATCTCCGCTATCGACTCAATCATTTTTTTGAAAGCGTATAAAGAAGGTGGCAGTTTTTTAATCATACTTTACGACAATGTAAATCTCGCAGAATGCAGACGGCCATTGTAATATTTAACTGTTGTATAAAACGGCCGCGTGTTACGAAGGATATTAAAAACGTCCCACCTTATGCGAGTAGGTACTTGCGGCCATTTTTATGAAAGATAATTCTGCAACAGTGTTGCACTCCATTGTGCACGCGGTGCAACAATGCACTTGCGAAGATGGAACCGATTGAGGGCAGTGTTTTCTTATTTTAATCGCAACTCAAGAAAATCATTCTAGGAATCAATTATATCAGAATTTCTTTTCAATTTTGGTAAGTGTTCTTACATGCTTGAACTTCCTGCATCTTTTGACAGATAATTCAGACTATAGGCTTTCGCTGATAGATAACCTCTCCATCTTTCGAAAAGATCTCCTCACGACGGAGCTCTCAGGGGGTAGGTAAATAGTTCGTAAACAGTTTATAAATTTGCACGTAAAGAGATTATAAACATTACCAAACTGTGCCATTCCCGTGTTGTGTCACAAGAGATTTTAGAAAAAGCCTTTTTAATATAATAACCTACGCAATCTTCTTTTACATAATTTACATGTTGCTGTGAGAATACCTTTGAGAGCCTTCGTAGTCTAGGGGTAAGACTCTCGACCCAAAATCCAAAAGTAGTGGGATCGAATCCCGGCGTGCGCAAATAAATTATATTTGATTAATTTGTGTTATTTCACAATTAATTCATTAAAAATAATATATAGTATATTTGCGGCATGTTATACAGTAAAAGATACTCTAAGTATCGTCCCCGCGTAAGACCACCATTCAGAAATGAAACGTTGCTTGAAATGGCTTTAGCCATGTTTGGTGACCAGATCTGAATAGCCAGGTACTTCCACACCTTCCTCTTCCTCATCTTCTTCCCCTCCTCACTATCTTCAGCCTCACAACATACCCCAATTGGGGATGCCGCAGTCTCACTGTCTCCAGATGGGTGCAGCTGGGACACTTGTGAGGTATTCACATAAAAAAGTTTAGATCCCAGATTCAGCATTCTTGGAACAATGTATAGTTGCAGTCATAAATTCCAAAGGTTTTCAAAACTACTTACATTCGCAACATACATTAAATTCGCACAAAAGATTTGCTTCCCACAGTCAACAATTAGTTGTTAATTTATACCGTTGCGTAACGGAATTAATTATGAACATCTTTCCCTTACATCACAGCGGTCAAGAAACATTCAACGGTTAGCAAAGGGGAGGATTCAGGCTCGAGGGCTGTTTGACCTTCCTTACCATAAATAACACGGGACAGGGGAACAAATACTTCACGCGAATATTTACCCCAACCCTGTTTGTTTAGGGTTCCTACCCCAATGGCGATTTTTCATTATTTATTTTATACAAAAAAAATCGTGGGTGTTTTCGCGACCCTTTGCTCAGGTATCTTCGTAAATACACAAAGATCGTGGTGTTTATTTACGATTTCGGCGTGTTATTTGATATTTTTACTACGGGAACGTTAAATTCTTTCGCCGTGAAATACACGAATAGTGTTTTTTATGATTTTAGTTAATTACCTTCACATATCTACAAAGTAAATAATACATTGTTGTGTCTACGCGAAGACCTTTATTTAGACCACCCTGAAATATCTACGTTAATCAATTTGTGATAAGAAAACCACAAAAATTCTAGTAAATAATACCGAAACATTAGTAATTCAAGTAGGATATACAATATTACCTTGATGATTTTATTATAGAGGGTGCTATTTCTATGTTTACTAATATTATACCTAATTAAATACGCACTGTTTCTTATGCACTGTAGAAAAATAATATCGTAGCGTTTTACATCATTTTTAACGTGGCAAATTGACATTTTCAAAGATCTTTTTGAAAATGACAAAAAAAAGAAAAATCATTAAAACAAATTTCTTGCTGCCGCAGCTCACAGACACCAAAAACAGTTATTTAATCTCCATAGGTCATAATGGAAATAATGTTAACAATTATAAACAGTTACGAAGACCTTAGAATTCCAGAAAGAAAAATGCTTGCAAATAGCAACGCGCTACATCTGATGTGCTACATCGGAGGTTATGAAAAATACCCTCCGTACAAATCATAATTCAATTTTTTAAATCGGTTTTAAGGGTACATAATACAGGATATGTTAGCACGTACCCAAAATACTTTAACCAAAGATTTCCAAGCATATTTGAAGTAAAAAAATGTATGTATCATTTTGATCTCCGGTGATGTATTTTTTCAATTAAAACCAAAAAAATATTTTCCATCAGACATCGCCATTGGGTACAACCTAGCGCACCACGTAATATGCACTCCATATAGTTCCAGAGTAGTAGTTAGTTAGAATTTTTTGTTATTATTGTTTTTAATTGAAAAAAATGTCATCGGACAGTAAAATAACATCTACATTTTTCACTTCAGATAATACGCTCAGGAATCGCTTGTTAAAGTCTTTCGGATAAGTGCTGATACACCCTGTTTATAAACATACCATTAAATTAGTAGCAAAAGTAGGTTCCCATTATTTAAACCACCCTTTGGAATCTGCGATCCAAGGGTTCGAGGTGGTCAGCGGGTAGTGAGATGAGGTCATTATTTCATTTGCTACGCTCCTGGTTTTAGGAGAAAAAAATCAGAAAATCCCTTTTTCTGACGGGGCAAAGGGGCCGCTGGACCCTGTTCCCATTGTCCGCGTAAATTGGCTTGTTTCAGAAACTGTTTATGAGAAATCGTACCGTGTTCCTGTTCCTCTCGTACGAATCTCACGCATAACGGTATAAGATAATCCTGTAATTATTTTTGAATCCTTAGCAGCAGCTGGTCGGCCGAAGATGTTCGCTGTAGGTAATATTTTTAATACATAATATTTAACGTTGTAAAGGTTTTTGTGTTTCTTCCTTGAGATGAAATTGTTATTTTACATTGTTATTGGACGGGAAAGCTTGCCTCATTAATCTGGAACACTGCGTATTATTCTTTCGTTTGATTTGAAATTGAAAGATTGTTTGGGAAAAAAGTGCTTTCGTATTGGAATTTTATTAAAATATTGTTATGTACCTGTATCAAATTATATTATGGCAACACGTGAACCATCGCCACTCGCAGTATTGTCCTAGTGAAAGACAACCATTCAGATTCAAAACGTTGCTTGATAAAGCTTTAGCCGTTTTAGATCAACAGATCTGACCAATGAGGTACTTTCCGACCTTGCTTTTTCCATGTCCCACTCACTAAACTCCCATACAGCCTCATAACGTATCTCAATCTGGCCATAGTCTCACTGACTCCTGAAAGCAGGGATTCTTGGCGGTATTAACATTTAAAAAAAGACGAAAGCACGCTTAGGCCGAAACCGGTTGTCGTGTTGTTATATATTAAAGTTATGCATGTTAAAATATTTAACAGGATATAAAACAGTAACCAAATGATATCCCGAAGCACCCGTAGATATTCTACATATTAATTTAAATGATATTCTATCCATTCTAGTTGCGAAAGTGCCTAGAAATAATGTGTTTGTACAATGGATCCTAGATTCTGCCTTTATACAATGCCACACACGTTGCTCAGGTGTTCTGCGATTCTAACACGTGGAAGTTGATTTTTGAAACAAAACACTAAAATTTACAAAGAATATCTGACGCATTTGACTCTCTCAAACAAAGGAGGGATTCTTAAAAATTACGGGATGGAGCAAATATGAATTCTAGGACCCACTGATATATAGATCTTGGTGTTAATAGCTCATCTCTTTGGGGTGGTCATATAATGATAAAAGATATTTATATCTAAATATTTGAAAGCTTTCTTACCTGTAAAAATTAGGAGCTAATAACTAAAAGTTTATTATTGTAGGTAAAATTTAGGTAGGTACTGTGTTTCTAGATTAGATTTTTGCGTTATTGATATATGCAAAGCTTAATTCATCATTAGGTGATACTATTACATTCCTATCCATATTTATAGAGAAGGTATTTTATGTATTGCTCTTTAAGAGACTTGTTTATTTGGATTTCTTCTAATTTTAATGATAAACTTGGTGTTAGTTCTTGTACTTACCTGATTAAAAGCTAATAAATAAATAATCGTTTTTTTGGTCTGATTAAAATTAAATCTCCCATCACCTACACAGGAATTTAATCTTGCAGGCGATATAGCCTTATTTTTCCCTTTAAAGCTGATCACGTTTGTAAGTTCGCTTTATACTCTGTCAAAACCAAAGAACGCCATTCTTTCGCTTCGGTTTTATGTAAACAATGGAGCGGATCCAAATTTCACCTTAATCATTGTGATGAGGTCTTTTTGTGGGGAATTTCAAGGTAGAAAAATGTATATTTTTACACTGTATCTTTTGTCAGGGGAGAAAAAATTAAAAGAATGGCTCCGTGGGGATGAATGGATATTATCCCGCTTATGACTAGGACTTTTAGGCAGGCCATTGTGCCCCAGGGGTGGAGGAATCATTCATTATGCTCTCCGGTCGGGAGGCGGAGGTGTGCACTGCACTGATCTTAATGCTTAATGCTTCACGCGGACATCTGAATTTCTTTACACTCCCGGAGACCGATAACTCAACGTCACCTTGTTTGGACACGATTCATAACTTTTTTCAATTATGCTGTTATTGATGATAATGCTTGGGTATATGGGTGTCGGGGAATCGAGTAAGTCTGCCGAAAACATCGAGAAACTTTATGTTTTTCGTTTATCACTAGTTTTTCAAGGCGCGATACAAGTAATTTTTCATTCTATCGATGGGGTCGTGTATAAATGTGAATCTCTGTTTTTGTGATAATACGTTTGTTGCATATCTCAAATTTACATTATCTACCTACTGAATTCACCCAAAATGAAATGATGTAAAATGTAAAATGATGTATTTCATTTTTTTTTTAAATTATATTTCAATTTGGGAAGCGGGTGTGGGTACCGCCGCCCGGGGAACCATTTATTGGATAACCAACATATCTGCCATAGGTCACCACTAAGTGGTTCGCCACGTTTGGTGACTTAGCAGGGGTGCCCGGGTTCATGGGGTGGGATTTGTTCAGGTCTTGGCGGCCGATGCGTCTTCCCATCTGCTGCGTGGTAAGCAGGATCGAGAGAGACTGGTTGAGGGAGCTCTTTTATTTTCACTACCCCCCCATATTCCTACCTACCCCTAATACCTATTTCCTTCCCAGAACTTTCTCTCTTTCCTTTTCTTAAAAAACCCTTTACACAGCATCCCCTAAGATGACACAGGCCCTGAGGGAAATTATTTTCCTCAGGGCCTCCTTTGTGGAGCAAATGTAAAAAAAAACTAAGTTCAATTGACAAACATAAGGGTCTCCTTTGTGGAGCAAATGTTAATAATAAATTAAATTAAATAAATAATGTTTTTGAAATATATTTAATATAATCTTTACTTGAAAGTTGACATTTTTTAAGACACAAAGCCATTTTGGCATTAATGGTAGGCATTAGAAGTAAATTTACATAAAAACGATTCTTAATTATTATAAAAATCATAAAATGTTCGGTGATTGTCAAATATTTTATGGGGTTATTGGAATGAAATTGGTACTTGGCACGGAAAGTGTACATTTTTGTGGATTACAGAAATATTAAATTGGAACAAATTTTAATGAACGTCGCAGATGTCTACCTCGTAGTTATGATATGGCAACGAAAGCTAGCCCCGATCATTGTTATAATAGGCTGTATTAATTTACAATATTTATGGCATTGCCAATAGATTTTATGGCATAACGAAGCCATTAGTTTTTAAAATGACATTCAGGTTATTGAGAGCGCACGCGGATTCGATTTTGGAATGCCATAAATTAAAAATTTAAAAAAAGAACTAATAATGCCGCCATGTCGTGATTTTCTCCCCCTATGTCTGCTTGATCGAAAGCTTCTCAAACTGATTTCAGAGGTTATGGGGGGCTTTTAAAATAAATACATAAATGTATTCTCGTCACGTAAAGGACAAAAGTTGGATATGATGGATTTTCTCCAGTGTGTTTAACCGAAGTTTTTTATGGTACTTAAATTAACGTAATTTTCAGGCAGCTTCCTAGGTAAATATATATGATATATACGTTGAGTTAATTCACGTATAACACATAAAATATTTCTGAAAGATAAAGGCATTTTCAGGTATGTACTAATGTTTATTTTATTTTTTAAACTTGAAAGCAGTTAATTTTCTGCTTTGGCTGAGTAATAACAACATAAAATCAACATATGAAAACGATTTTTTTTTTACTGTAATACATATATTTTCAATTTTTGACCTAGTTATCCCTGTTTATCCCTTAGGCCGGCTAATAGCAAATTTCAGAGAGATTTTTTTTTGTTTGACTGAGGATTGAACCTTCCTCCCCAGGGACTGAACACAATGAGTGAATAAAGCGCTAACACTAGTAATTTCTTAATTGGACCGTACCGACATTTAATACAAGTATTAATGGCTGTAAATTTTAGTCATCCAATTTCAGAAAAATGCGCACGTATGCATGAGTAAAACCAAAAATTGATAGAATACATTGTTATAATGCCGAGATTCAGCTCAATCGGATGTCGGGAAATAGATTAATTTCCACTTCTATTGTTTGCATTAATTTATTCATTCAAGAAAACAATACGATTTTCAAATAAGTGTAATTAAAAATTCATTTCATATGATATCATAAAACTTCGAAAAATGAAGATGCACGATAGATTTTTTAAATATAGAATCTAGATATTCTCACGTAAAAATTGTGCAGATTTCGTGAAACTATTAAATGGATTTTCACTTCTTAATGCTTAACCATAGATGTTAATACAAATGAAGGAAGAATAATAGTGATGGGTAGGAATGTTACAGTTTGAGAAGCTCGTGTTTTCCCTGGTCCACACAATGAAAGTCATTCCGCAGTATTTTAGAAGCGCGTGATAAGGGATTATAAAATTTATTAGATTTATTGACAGCACATTAATTTTTTGGCCGTATCGAATTTCAAAAATGAAAATTGCGAATAAAAGAAAAATGTGTGGACATTATTGGCAGGCCGTTATTTGTACACCATTAAAAAAAAACGTAGCCGCATTGTTAACAATTTTACAAATATTTTTTTGAATATTCATATTATATCAAATCGATTAACCCTTTCAATGCATTGAGTGATTTGTGTACTTTTGTTAAACAACACAACTATTTCCTCGTGCCTGAAATATACGGGTTAAAACGTAAAATGAACAGTTAACGATGTGATTTCAGAAGCCATAAATCGTAAGTATTTAATTTTATCGCACTTAACTTGTATATACATATTTATTGAAAAGCATTTAGTTCCTTTTTTATTACTTGTGTTTTTAATATTCCGATTTTTTTAACGTTCATGAACCAATACGGACTTCCATTAAAAATGAACGACGTTAAATCCTTAAATGTATCAGAAACGCTTATTTACTGATTCCAAAATTGCTTTTAGAAACCACATTCAATGAAAATACAATAAAAAATATTAGATAGTTAGGGTTTCTTCTAAATGTACAAATCGCTTGAAATAGGAATTTAGTTTGTGCCTATTTGTATAGAATTGCCTATTTCACAAAAGGGAAAATATTTTTTTACTGAAAAAATTAAGCAAACATCTTTTTGAATTGGATTTTTCCCTTAATTTCAGTGTTCGAATCAACACCCCTCCAATATCCACACGAGATCTTCGTAGATTATTCGCGAAAGGTTAGTGACACATTCAATACAAAATACAATGTAGAAATCGGTCTGTATTGAGCTTTCATTGGGTTGCTAATCGAACACTGAAACATTCCTGATAGAATTAAACTCTAAGGGCTTTATTTATGTTGTTGCAACAACACAGGTTATCGGCCGTGAAAGGTTTTTTTTAGTAAGTTTGTAATTCAAGAAACCAAATCAAAATCCTTTAAGATCCACCAATCAAATGAAAAACCGAACAAAAATTATGTAAATCTAACTCGTGGAGACCGTCCTAATCTTTTTCAGTCACCAACCTCTCGATAACTATCCGTTATAAGAAATAAATAAATATTCGTAATTGGTAGAAAACTCGGCTTGAGTACCATGTAAAAATATATAGCCACTATATATAGGTTCAAGTACCGAATAGTAAACTTGGAACTTCATAAACAAATAAATCGTTAAACCATAAATCGAAACCGAAAATAGTACATTATCCTATGGGTAGTACTTATTAGATATTATTTATTTTAGGGAATTCAACAGTTTACAATTGGATTAATTTATACAAGTATAATCTACCAAACTGAGAAACCAATTATAGATTTCCTCATCATACCATTATATTGTGTCTAGAAATTAAACGGTAATCTTGCAACTAAAAAATATTAATTATTATAACAGAAGATAAGTAGTACAAAATATATGTCAATACATTTATGCAGTTTTGTACTCATTTAATACATTTCTAATGCATTCTTGACAGAGTTTTTATATTTATTTTCGTCACAAATATTACATGAACTTGTGCACGAACGTGTGATTGTTATTGCACTAAATTATGTAAAATCGACCACCATAACATGGGCATCAACCTAGCATGGTGGTCGAAAAATCCATTAATAATGTAACCATATTATGTGTGCAATGAATAAAGAAATTTAAAAAAAAAAAGATGGTGAAATATGCCCTTATATTAATTCATGATCCTTACCAAATCTGAGGGAAATGTTTTTGTTTATCATTAGATTTAACGAAATTAATTATTTATACGTGAATTCAAATTCAATAATGAATCCAAACAGTATTTGGGAGTTAGTAAGTGTTAAAACAACTAAGATATATGTATGTATGTATTAGTTGAATCAGTGTTTTTTTGTAATTATGCAAACTAACCCTTGATTTTAATTTAATGTTCTCAGTTCTCATAATATTGTTTACACATGCAGAGCGTGTGACGCAGATAAGAAACCACCCCTAGCAATCAAAAAAACTTTAAAAATAATCAACCGAAAAAACTCAATTCATATGCAAATGTGGCTTATGTCTAATTACACACAGTTTAAACGTTGCAAAAATTTATTCCTCCCTTCGCATCACAACTGGTGTTGCTAACAATTAAATCGCACCACAAACTCGCTCATTAAAGAAGAAAAAAACATCGAAAACAACCCCCCGTTAGCGCTAAGAAAAAAATGCAGAAAAAAACCTTATTAAAAAAAGCAATCAAAACATCCTCTGTTACGTCAACAGGGTGGCCACCATTAATTTTGCATGACAATTAAAGCGGGATCCACTCGATTTTTTTGGTCCTGTAATATATACAAGTATTAATAGCAGTTTTTTATTCCCCCCCTAACCACCCTGTTTTTTCTTGCAGTGCTTTGAGTCAGCTAACCCCCAATTACTTGCGTTTTTAGGCCGCTTAATTTTCCATTCGCAATTAAAGAAAGTGTTACGGTCCCGACGACGATAATATTTTTGTTATTTCTTTTGACGACTTGCAAAAAAGTTTTGCGTAATTTTTATAATTCATATTATCGGTAAATACAACTAACAATTTATTGAATGTTTTGGGACGTTTTTTAATAATATACATACGAATAGGCACCTAGGTAAGTTGGAGTAAATTGAGGGGTAAATTAGAAAAACTGCTTTATTCTCTGTCGCAATTCGGTTCAGCAGCGTTTTGAGGCGGTGTAGGTACGAAGGGATTACTTAATGCAGGTCTTGAAGAAGCCCTGATTGTATGAAGGAGGAAAAACATAGGTATCTATCTAACCGAAATAGAAAAGACTTAATTTTGATGGTAGGATTGGATGAAATGAGATGGATTTGTGAGAAATAATCGTTTTTAAAGAGTTGATAAACATCGCTTCGAAAAAACACCGTACGAAAATATGTTAAGGAAAATATTGCTTTCAAACGTCACATTTTTATGTAAAGTATGATTAATCATTTTGCAAAAATATCCATGAATCATTCGTTAATTATTTTCACATATTATTTTTTAATTTGCTAGTTTGTCTGTTTTCGAGCCAATAAAAGCCTTCATTAAATAATTTAAGCCCTTTATTAGAATCTATAAATCAGAAACAATTCAAAAAACATTTCAATTCCTTTTGATCGCTCGCTTCTTTCAAATGGCATCGTTATTTCATCTACTTACATTCAGTTCGTATCTATGGCTGATTCATTATTCGTCTATTGTTTGTGTTTCTACCCCAATGTTGCCAGTTGCCACCCCAACGAAAAACCGAAGGCTAAAAGGCATTTTAAAATCGGATATTATAATTAATGTCGGTTCCGCAGCTCGCCTTGAATTTAAAGAACAAAAGGCCTTTTTTATAATATCGTGATAGGTGGAACTAAATGTTTAGCCGAGTTTTATGCTCCATTGTACATTTAATGTAAATACAGACTTGAAACAGTCCCCGAATAGTTGCTACAGAATTACGGCGTAATTTGCAATTATTATTATTCTGACTAAGAATTCAGTACGCACTAAAAATTCCATTGAAATTTAGTGACCGCCCTCTCATTCGCGTAACGTTAAGTAAATTAAATAGGTTGCTTTATTTAAATTTTATGCTTGCTTTTCGTTTGAAATTTAATAGCCTGTGCGCAAATTTTTGATGAAATCATTTAATTATTAATTTAATAAATGATTATTTAATCCTCGCTACGTATAATTCCAAAGAAGAAAAAAATTGCCAAGAAGACATCTTGCAGACATAACCATGAATCAGAAATCTGTTTTCAGGTGAAAATAATACACTCAAACAGCAAATTAAACTATTGAAACCGAAACTATTTTTAGTTCTCACACACGCATACTCATTTCATGATGAGCTTTGAAGCGTTGAAATGCCCTATTTTTAGAGTGAAAACTTTTTTAGCACCGTTGTGATTTGAAAATCGATGAAACGAAATATAGCGACATAAAAAAAAAACACATACATCTATAGGATTTAGCCTGCGAGAGAATGAGATAGTCGGTCTCCTCTTTGTGCGGTGCTTCACAACCTCCCCACTTTTATCTCTTTTAGTTTTCTGAAGGTTTCACTTCTTCCACGGGTGGATTGCATTCTGTTTTTTTTTGTGAAATGGACATGTCATCATGTTTTTCCGTAATAGTAAAAAGTTCGTCGATCGACACCCGAACGAAGCCGGGAGTTACGTATTTAAAAAAATATACTTCATATTTTTATTTCGAAGCCCCGAAACCTAAAAATACATAACAAAATAAATAATGTGGCAATTCCGCCAGTGTTGCAATGATATTGATTCAAACAATGCGTTCCGCGATATGAAACAATGCGTCTTTCCGCATTGTCTCCTGCCGCCCCGGGTAGGGGGACTAAATGCGTTTTTTCACGGATATCTCGGTAACGCGTTTTTTTAATGCGTTTTTTTTTTCATCCCGCCAAAGGGGTAGCGATTACCCGAGGGGTTGCGGACCCAATAAAGTAAAAGTGTACCCTCCACCCGGCTGCAGTAGCAGAGAGTAGAGGCAGCTACCCCCAGCACGCGGAAGGACGTGCGCGACTCGGATATCTGGATGCAATACAGTGCAATGCGTTGATAACGTTTCTTAATCTTTGAGTAAACATGGAATTTATATTGAACATCGACTTAACTATATATACGTAAATGAATCTTATAGATACTTGGATGTTAAAAGTCTCTGTTAATTTTATAATAATTAATAGGTTTAAAAATGCAAAATTTCTCGTTATAAATGTAATGAATGATCAACTTAAGTACGCAAAACAAAGCAAGAAAATATCTTAACCAGCAGTTGAATTGTCACAAAATACAGTCTTGAAATTTTTTATTTAAACATAAAATTGTCCACACTAGGATATAAACTATTGAGAAGGTAAAAAAATAAAATATCAGGCCTATAAAAATACTTTCAGGTGCAAAATCTCCTACTAATGAACCTCTTTTCGGATATCAATATAATTGTATGTATAGAAAATGATCTGAAAGCATTTTAATATTTCTGCCAGAATTTTACAAAATAAGACAAAAAACTGGAATGCATCGAAATGGGCGGCGTTCAAATTTCGAATTGAGAATTAAGCCTTATGGCGTCTGCATAAAGACTACGTGCGTTTTGTATTAGTTAAAGCCCCATTTTAAGGTAGCGAACGGACGTCCTTAGACTCCACGACGCTTGGTTCCGTGAAATCGATTTTTAATTTCTTTGTTAGTATTATTATAAACAATGCATAAGAAAAGAGTTAATGTTTTTTATATGCTATTATGAAATCAACCTGTAAAAAATAATTCTCAAAAACCTTCTCCAACATTTCCAAAAGCGTATTCTCAAGTCTTGACAAGTATTTTTAAGTCCCTCCCAAAAAGAGGCGGGGATTCCGATTTCGAATTTTTCAAGGACTAGTGGATCACCTCAACATAAAACATTTTTTATTAGATATGTACCTACTCTGGTACATAAATATGTCTTACCTTACAGAATGTATAATGCGTTTCGGAATGCTCTAATTACACTCACGTATAATTTGAGGATAATGATCGGGATTTATATAATTTGGATTTTGGTAAAATTATTCTATTCCTTTGTAAAACCGATATTAACGGGTATCTAAAAACAGTAATAACATTTATTCTTGGCGATTAATAAATCATTGCATTAATGACATCGATTCGCATTATTTTTTTATGTATTTTTCTTGGATAGATAAATCCCGGTGCCCAATAGAATCAGATACTGTCAATGAACCAAAACAGTTTTTTAATGTTAAACTTTAATTTATATTCCGTCGTAAAGCTTATAATCTATTTTTTAATCGCGTCACGCAATTCAAGGAAGATTGCTGAAGTTCTGGAATAAGTAATGATAGTGGACCAAGGAAGGGAAAAAATGGGGGAGGCCTTAATGTTTTTTAGGCATGAGGATAATAAAATGGCTTTAGGGTGAGATGAGGAATTATGGCAATCCGGGAGGTCGGAGCATTACGCATTTCAGATATTTCAATATTAAAGGCCTTTATTGGTTGCTCCGGATGGGCGCCTGCTATCAAAACAGGATTTTATAGCAAGACAGGCATATTATTCCACCCATACATGTACTATTATACTTTATAAATATAAAAAAAATAAAAAAAATAATTTGGATAAGCAGTGAAATTAGCAAACCAAAATCTTGTGTAGCTATGTACCGTAACCATATTTTGCATAATAGCATGTACGTTTATAATTTTTTATGGTTTTTCGGTGGTTTTGGAAGTGCTGTAATGTGGTTTCTTAACGTTTAAACAACGTTTTTAAGCATTTTGTTTTGTATATTCTACCAGGGTTAATATCGGATGATTGCCACAAACCATCGTATTATTAAACTCTTGCAGTTAGAAACCCGCTCCGCAGTTCACATATCACGATAGTAGCTTAGTCACAAACTTCACATACACAAATGGTTTCCATACGGCTCGGCATCAGAGACATACTCGAAGTCGGGTTCTAAAATTTCGCTAGGGTATCAATACTTTCAGATACCAGTTTTGGTTGTCGATGCATGGGTGCATGCGTGAAGTGTTTTTAAATTATCATATTCCTGCATAATGAGAAAAAATATTCAATGTCGATTAACTTTTAACAAAATTGGATCTGATAAGTATAGATCATGTTAGGCATGCGATAAATGAAGGCACCAAAATTATTTTATTAGTAAGTAATTCTTTATTTGAAATGTGTAATACTTATATTTTAAATATTTGACAGATATCGTATTTTATAGGTTTACTTAAAATTCCAATGGTAAATTTACTCAATATCTTGAGACTCATAAATCGTACAATTATATCCTGCGATTTTTCATTGCACTAGTTGGCAATAAAAATTTAAAAATAATATTCAACGAAAAATGTTTGTGATATTAATGACTTTTCACAGATGGAGAAGGAGCCAATAAATTAGTTTGCTATGCAATTAAAATAACTGAATAGGTTGGTTTGTCGGTATCTAATTTCGCTACTCCGTATTTTTACTTTATTTCAATTTTTCAGAAACACATCGAACACGATATATGAAAATGTAATATTTCGTAATGTCACCAAATCACGCAATTATTCGATACATCACAGTGCTATCGATATCTCCCCTTCCTATGGGCGCTCCGTCATCCCCCTCCCTAATGAGAACACAACAGATCTTCACCGGTAAACTTAATAATCGCGTCTCCACGGCTTATATTTTCCATTACAGCCTCGCATTACGTTTTCATGAAAATCTACTATGCAATCACTTCCCATTGTGTCGGGAAAAAATATAAAACCATCTTACCCCCCCTTCCTATTTTAAGTCTTACGTCTTGACAGAGGAGCCTCCCTTACCAACAAGGGCGCAGGTTTTATGAGTTAAAAATACTGGCAATCATATCAAATCTGTCCTTTCAGCATAGGAATTTGTATTAAATAGTATTTTTTAAATTTTAAATTACATTGATGGTTCAAAATAGTAGAATTACTCGGTTTAGTTATTCTTTGCTAGTGTTTTTGAAGTGAAAACTTCTTTAGCACCGTTGTGATTTAACTCAATGAAACGAAAAAGCGACAATGAAAAGAGACAAACACATACATATATAGGATTAAGCCTGCGAGAGAATGAGATAGAATAATCGATCTCCTCTTTGTGCGGCGTTTCGTAAATAATCGGTCTCCTCTTCGTAGCCTCCTCGCTCTTATCTACTTTAGTTTTCTGAAGGCTTCACTCCTATTGAGTATGGACTGCACACATATCTTGTACTAATTGCATTATGGTTATTATAGGATTGATATATATAGTTAGCTCAAGACCGCAGACCCTTGCAAAATCTCTAAATCTGGCTTTACTTGTCAACAAAATTTAACATTTTAATATTTAAAATACAGAAATTTAAATTTTAACTATTAAATTATTAAAATATTTTGGTAGAAAAAAATATTTTATCAGGGTTAGGTAGGTACTTAGTGGATTTATTGCTTTGTTACAGTCAGTTACAATTTTTTGAAAATGTCAATTAAATTCAAAGCAAATCCGCGTTTCAGAGTTGAACATGCGTTACAGACAGACACATAACCGAAATTAGTATTTTGATTATCATGTTCTTTATGCACTTCATAGGTAATTGTGTGACATATAATATGTCTTCTATAATTCATCTTCTTATTTTTGTATAGAAGCTACATAGCCATCATAGTGGAATAATGCAAAGTTATACTCCTAAGTAGAATTACACTAAACTATAAATATTATATACCAATGATACAAATTCTAAGCTCTGCTCCCTTGACTAAAAACCAATCAATGACTTCTTATGGATCATCAATGTTGTGGAGGAATTTACAGAAGTTTTTCTTATATAATTATCGTATCACATAATTTACGTAATTTCGTAATATTTTAATAGAAACATTCTTATTTTCTTCTTAGTCAATTTTCTTGTTTATGTTAAGTGGTGTTCCCTAATTCCCATCCCTAACTGCTAAATATTTAAGATACTACTTTACCCCACGCTGGTGAAACTCCCTTATTTCGCAGGAACAATAACTCCCTATATTTTCTTCATTCCCACTTCTGGTATATGCGTCGGCATCTTATATAATATTTAATGTTAGTCATAAGCAGGAATAATTGCGCCCACAATGTTTCCTGCACGAGTCTTGTTGGAATTATTTATTCTGATGGGAATCTCTTATGGACTCCTGCCCTCCTGGTATCTTAGTAATTCATTTAGTAATACATACACATTCATAATTGGATATAAACGTATTATTGGTGATGCACGTCTTATTATTGTTGCTATCATAGATTTATTTGGTAGTATATCAGCAACAGCATTTTATTTAGATTATTTAAACGCCATAAAATGGCTTTTACATTAAAGTGATATATCATATTATAATTATACAATGGCATACAGGAGGGTATCAGGAACAAAATAAGAATGTATGAGTAGTACACAAAAATAATATCGCTGAAGTGATACTGTTTTTATTAGAAGTACAGTGAGATAATATTGAAAAGAAATATGTGTTCACGTAATAGTTAAATAATATACTAGGTTTATACTATAAGAACTGACACAAAACAAAGTATGATATATGTATGATAAAAGTTAGTTTTTAGGTATATGATACGTTTATTTAATGTGTTAAGTACTCTTAAGAGTCTTAAGGCATAGAGTGTTATAACAATATTTTTTATTTACAAGAATATTAGTTTTAAAAAATTTTAGGGCGCATTTCTTGACCTCCTCAATGGCGCTTTACGAAACTAGAAATTAAATTGCGATAAAAATCTTATTTTCTTATTGATAGTCAAATATCGTAAAATTTTATTCCACTAATATAGATAACTTCGGTTTCAAACTACGACCGTTTCGATTTTTAAACGTGAATGTTTTTGTTTTTTTTTTGTGAGATATTTGCAGTTATGCTATTTTATCAATAGAGTAATGTATTTAGAATTCGATATGCTAAAACGTTCAAATGGAAAAAAAATCAGTAGAAGATTTTCAATACTTGCAGAAAGCAATCAAGAAGTAATTATTTACAAATCACTTTAATACTCTTCCTATATTTGTGGACTCTGAGAAAACGAATAAAATAAAATGCTGGTGTAATCTCCTCCGATTTTATTATAAACTAATTGAATGTTTTCGCTTGGGCGTTTTTCATTAGGAAAAATCAATTATAATTTTCAGTCGTTTTTAACGCACGGAATCGTCTGAATTTCAATTTCGATTACTCCGCTCTCTTAAATGGAATTAGGAACATCAAAGCATCTCCTTAATGTGGGATGGTGAGGCGCTTCTATTTACGAAGACGGAGAAAAAACGCAATTATATGCAAAAAGAGATCTCGCCTCAACCCCCGGCTTCCCTATTGATTTACGCTCTCACAAAGGTGTGCAATAATTTAAAGGAGAAAAATGCTCCGGATGGGGGAGGTCGGGGGAAAACGACGCCCTTATTTTTTCGATAATCTTTTTCTCCCCTCTTTAATTTACAGGGAAATTTTTATTTATATAGTTGGGACGTAATAAGGAAGGTTTTCGCAATTTTGATTGTTTAAGGGTACCTTTGTAAGACGCCTTAGGATTCGGTTTAGATAATTTTATTTATTTTTTCTCTCTTTCTTATCTAAGTGATGGGGAGTAAGATGATGCACAAATAAGAATTTTAGCTGGGGGAGGGAAGGGGGAAGGGGGTCGGCCGCCCCAGCTACGTGTTTCAGACTCATAATAAATTGGAAGGGTATAATTTTTCCTTTTTAAAAAAACTTTTTGATTAGATAAAATAACGAAGGAAGAATCGTGGAGAGGAGAGGAACAAAACGAATTTTACATCGCCTCAGAAATAAAAGGGTATTGATTTTCGCATTCCATTATAAAATCTCTACATTGCATGAATAATAGCACTCTTTTTTAATCATTATTTCAACAAATCCGCTTCGCAAGTTTTTGCTGCAAGGCCCTGTTGGCGGCTGTTGGTTCAGCTTCGCCCAATTTAAGTGTTGGTGATAATTTTATAAATGCGTTAGGAACTGATTCCAAAAATAGCCGGTTCATCTGATCCAGTGAAAGCTAGTCACTGGGACAAAGTAACCGCCACAGGCAATGATGTCATGTATAATATTTAGATGCGTGGTAAAATAACAACGTGGTATTATTATTCACAACTGCCAGTTACAATAATAATCATACTATGCATCCCTCCGTACCCGGATAAGTCCACCAAAGTATGAATCCAATAGTATTTATGCCTGCCAGCCGACGCTCCTCAAACTAGCTGTTAACGTTAGTGTCGCCATCTTTTGAGATTGCTTTAATTCGGTTATATTATAAGATTTGAATTATAACAAACTCCACATACGAAAACGGTTTTGCGCAAGGCGCGGCGTCAGAGATGTTCTCGAAGCCGGGTTATTAAATTTCAACCTGACAGTCACTAGGCTATTAGTACTGTCAGATTTTGTTAGCACAATCCTAGATTTCGGTATTCTGGCTCTGAAAAAGATGTATGGTTCAAATACTTGAAGTGTCCAGCTCGGTTTCACATGATACTCAAGCGCACTTCTTGAGCAATTATTTTACGAACGAGACTCAATTCTAGCCTTGCTATTGTTAGGTATAAGTTTTAAGCCTACCTTTCTCATTGTAACCAACTAACGCTGTAGATATCTTTAGAGAATGTTACTTATTTATATTTTTACATATTGTTAACATTATCAAAGAATTCATAGTTATCAAAATTAATGAGAACCCCTTGAACAAAGTATACATAATAAAGCGAAACTCGTACAAAGCGAACTCAATGATCAATGAGTCTAGTAATTGTAACATATGGCCTCATTACGGCTGATTGAATCACAGTCTAAAAAGTCTCCAGCAGTATATTTACACAACAAAGCAAATGAAACCGTTATAACAAAATTGAAATAAAAATCGATGGTATCCCATTACGGGCTTTCAATTATTCACGGTCTTAGGTTTGTATGTGTTCGGGATAGACTATAAAATACACGGTGTTCGTAGCTTTACAGTTACTGTATGTTCTTACCTGTACCTTGCCAAATAATTCTTGGCAAAATTTCAACCTAACCTAACACTTTTGACAGTTTTTTGTTCTGATTTATTGAGTAAACGTCTTAATACTAGTACTTCCACTTGTTTTTAATGTCGGTGTATTAGTTTTTTTCTCATTTTGTTTTTTCAAAATATATAAGCAAAATATATATAAGCACCTGCCGACAAGCCAATTCAATTGGCTTAGCAGGACTTGTTTGTGATGTGTAATAACTATTCTTACAATAATAAATAAATTTTTATTGTAAGAATAGTTATTAGTTAGCTTTCTGTGGTGGTAGTAGGAGATTTTCAAACATTGTTGGGTTATTGGTAACCCGGGAATGTTTGTCTTTCTTTTTAAAAAAAAAAAAAAAAATTTGAAAAATCGGAAAACTACAGATTATATTTAATACTCTTATTTTTACCATTAACCCCACACAAGAGGTCCTGAGGAAAAAAATTCCCTCAGGGCCTATGTCATCTTTAGGAATGCTGTGTGGAGGGGTTTTTTTAGGGAAAAAGAAGGAGAGGAAGTTCTGGAAAGAATAAAGTAAGTGGGATGGGTAGGAATCTGTGTGTCGATGTTTACTGTAGTGACGAACGTATTAATTACGAGGCAAGGGGTCGAGAGAGTCGAAATGAAGAGGCCGGAAGGTCTCCCTTTACCAGTATCTCCCAATCCGACCTGCTGCTTTGACAAACCTTACCCCATGAACCCGGGCACCTCTGCTAAGTCACCAAACGTAGCGCAACACTTGGGGTGACCTATAATAGGGGTGTTGGTTATCAAATAAATTGTTCCTGGGAACCATAAAGTCAAGTAAATACAAGTAATCAAATGACTTCAAATGAGATTCCTAAAAATTAAATCGGAAAAAAATATAAAAAGCACTTAAATGAAAATTTAACATCGAATAGCTAAGTAAATATATAACTTCAAATTTAGCTAAGAAGACTTTCATACTCATTTTTGGATTTCGGCATAAGAAAAATGTTTCTTTTTATGAGTTATTTTTTACTCCAAAATAATATTATTATCAAAATCTAGATACATTGTAAAAGTTATCTGATGTGATTCCCAATGTTCGAGCCCGAGTATCTTGTAGATAACTTATTGGTAAAGCAATAATATATGTGTATATCCATATTATATAAGTCTGATTGTATGTTGACAAATTTAATTTGGCAGAGCTTGAATAGATTTCATTGACACAAAATGTTTGCAGGATTTCTAACAACGCCAGTACTTAGTTGATGCAATGTTGTATCCGCCGATAATACAATAATATCAATCAATACTTATTGGGAGGACGACATGTGTATCGTTAGTTGCCTGGCTAAGCCCTTTATACCCCCTTCAATGGCGTGCGAAATAAAAATGCAAAAATATTAGTCTTTTAACTTCTATCGATTTCGTTCGAAAATACATGTTCGTTTGAAACTACATTTTCGTTCGAAACTACGTTTTCGTTCGAAATTATGTTAGAAATATAAAATTATACTATTTCAAATCGGTATTTAAGCAAAGTAGAAATGATTTTTCAGTCATATTCAAGGTAAGGGAGCATTGTAAACCCACCCGACCATTAATAAAATTATGCACTTTATCAAAATGTAATCTATAATCATGCTCTGTTGCAGTTATGTAAAATCTTATCAGGGAGTTAAAAATTATTTAGTAAATTCATAGTTAATTGATTCATAATGCTGTCCTTCTTAGAATGAGTTTCATAAAATAATAATATGCTATTATTAACAATTATCTTTTTAAATAAATAAATAAAATACATATAATATTTTTACATTAGCTCCATGCTGGAGGCCTGGGGAACTCAATTCCTCTCGGGTCACAAGTCATCTTTGGGGATACTGTGTGGAGGGTCTTTTTAGGGAATGGAAGGATAGAAAGATTTGGGAAAGAAAAAGGTATGATGGGTTGGTCGTAATCTGAGGGTCAACATGTCCAGGAGTGACGGATGTATGAATCCATTCCTTCCACGGCGGTACAATGCCATGAGTTGAGAGAGTCCGACTGGAAAGGTTAAAATGTCTCCATCAACCAGTCTCTCTCGATCCGGCCCACCATGCAGTAGGTGGGCAAATAAATGTGCCGACAAAACCTGGACAAACCTCACCCCATGAACTCAAACATCCCTGCTATGTCACCAAACGTAGCGAACCACTTAGGTTAACCTATGGCAGGGGTGTTGGTTATCCAATAAATGGTTCCGGGGTGGCCTCCCAAATTATTATTGTAATATTAATAACAAAAGAATATATTTTTATGTTAAAATTGAGCATCTCTTGTAGTAAATGAGATACACTTTTAAACTTGGAGTGAAACTAAAAGAGTTTGTTTTCCAATCATTTGTAATCTACTTCACATGTAAATAAAAATTCTAAAACATTTGTTATTTTGCTACCCGCCTCTGCCATGCTGATTGGTATTTTTCCCTTTCCCTCAAGGGTTAAGGGTGTGTTTTTTGAAGGGGTTGCATCCTCTGGGACTTGTATTCTAGAAGGATACAAGGGCCGATAGTACACATGACACGACACAACACAAACACACACACGGAATACATTATCTACAGTGTACAGCCTGACAAATCAGCGGGAAGGATTTCAGTACAACTGTCAAATGGCGAGTTAACTCATCGATATTAAAAGAAACAAAAAATGGACAATGAAACCAGAATGTAATATTAATATGTGTAATTATTAAGGGTTTCGTACTTAGATTTACGTTGAAAATTTGTTTAAGGCGAGACATAACCACGTTTATTGGGGGTTCGCCCGAGGCTCACATTTTAATATATTTCGGCGAATTCGTAATTGAATTATCATTTTTATTTCCATGTCTCACAAGGGATGCGAGTTATTTATATTTTAGATTAATAAAAACAGTACGTTGCCATATTTTTTGAACGTACAACGCCTTTAAAAAATTGTAATACGTTTTACAACTAAAGTTAGTCGTGAGCAAAAGATTTTATTTTTCTAGACGATAAATTAATAACTTCGGGAGGTATTCATTTAGAAATATCTTAAATATTAGTAATAAGTTCTTCAGAATTAAATAAAATGAACCCGGCGGAAAGGTCGAATCTTCAGGTCTGCTGGGGTGAATTCGACTGTACGTCCGTCCAATACGCCGTGCCGTGGGTGCATATTTGTTTACACGCTTTCTTCACTTACGTCGTTAAGATTACCACATTTTTTTTCTTCTTATTTTCTTTGATAGGGCAAATTCGACAGTAGGTCCGACCTATACACGGGTCGCGAGTGGAAAATTTTATACACGGCTTTTTTACTTAGGTACGTCGTTAAAATTCTGAATATCTTTTTTGGGTATGGTGTCGTCTTAAAGCTAAAAATAAGCAGTTCATTGAAGTTAACCGTGTGGTGGGGTTTGTATGGGTCGATTTTTTAGTTCAAAAAACTCTGAGAGATTTTTCACTGAGCTATTTATTTACAACTTCTTTTAAGTTTAAAAACGTGATCAAAAAAACATGTCGCAATATCTCACAGCCCGGTTTCCCGATACCTACCTAATAAAGACTAGGAAAGCCCTGGTGTTATTGTAGATTATAGTCACGCTATGGCCAAAAGCGTTTTGGTTTCGTTTGGTTTGAAAATTAATAATCATGATAGTTTCCCATTATAATATTAGTAAGGTGTACCCATAAACTATCCATCATTATTTCAATCGAAATTAAAATATCATAGGAACTGCCCGCCTTCCATTCCGAGCACCGTACTTTCGATAATTGATATTGGTTTTATCGATCCGCGGTTGACGCATGCACCCCTGGTCCGATACGCACCCACCCCCTCCCACAGCCGCCACCCTTAACAAATTATGTCCTTTTTAATGCCACCCCTGTGACATGTAATAAAAATGACGTGACCCTTTAATAAGCATCCTACATTATATATGACCACCGCCTGGGAATACCCGCGATGGCTCGCCGGTAATTGTGTCGCCAGATAATTGAAGAAGTTCTGTTGGACCTGAGTCCGATGTGTGCCTCACAATGGTAATTTTACTTTGACATAGTAAACAAGACGGTAATTGCACTGATTCATTATTTATTGTCAGCCTAAGTGGATGATAAATAGCCGCCAGAGAAATCGATGAAATGTTTCGTCATGTTGACAGCATTTAACTTCCCATCAGGAACCATGCCTCCTTCACAACTCTACCTTCAACCAAAAACCCTAACATTTTCATAAAGTAAACATTCACAATACTCTTTCTACGTGCTATCCTTCAAGTCTTCCCATCCAACAAATTTCAATATTTTCATAAAACAATTCAGACCACAATCCATAGTTGAACATTAAAATTTACAAAAGGTTTTGTATTTATATCAAAATATCAATAATTTTGTTAGAAGCGGAATGTAGATCGTATCAGAAACATTGAAATTATTGGTGGTGAGCTAAATATCAAACATGCCAAATGGATTGGGATGGGAGGAGCCGATTGAAACGTAATAATTTCATTTGCCTCAATCTCGATAATAAATATCCACGGAAACACAAATCATCCTTTTTAACTCTATAAATTATTCAGCTCGCTTCTTCATACCCGAAAAGCCCGCCCATGCATCAATTAAAGATCCCCAAACAGCTATCCCATTAGACATGTAATATAAACCATTTCAATTTGTTCAAGACAGTGGGCAGAACCGCGTGTCAAATTAAAAACACTTCTCTAACGTTTAAATAAATAAATATTTTAATATCCAACAGTATCTTTCATCGCGGCTGGCGGAGGTTTGAGTACCACGCCCATCCTATTTCTCAAAGTAAAAAGAAATGATAATTTATTAACATTCTAGTATTTCGTTCATGGTGGAGTGAAAATTTTCAACTCTGCTACTGGGGCGAGCTATTCAATTTGTTTAATTCAATATTTGATATAATAACACTTATAAAGATGTGGTACCTAACAAAAGCAAGTAAGTACATGCTCGTTAAACACATATAATTAAATTTATTTATTTCTTTTGATAGTATTGTCAAGTATAAAGGAATACATAACAAATAATGGCAAGTACCTTTTTAAATTTTTAATATTTAAGTATAGTTATGTTTTCTCTCCCAAGAAACTTCCATTTTACCAATATTTTTTCACTACGGCTATAATATTAGTCTACTTTGAATTATTTTTAAAACATTAAAATCAATTCTTCTAAAACAGCAAACTTATGTTGTGGGACCATTTTAATTGAAATCAATAAATTATTTTGTTTTTACCACTATAATTGATTATAAAAAACCGACAAGTTTCGTAAGCCTTACTTCATCAGAGTTTTAATAATACTAATTTTTAAAAATAGACATGGAACATTGTTTCAATAGAAAAATAACAAACATAGACAAATAATAAACATAGACAATAGTAACAATGTAAAAATGAGAATGGGTAGGGACAATATGGAAAATTTACAAAGGAAATAAGTTTAATATTGGATATGTAAAAACAAGGTAATTTATTAATTTAAATTAAAATCAAGTTGCGCTTACCTAAATAATAATTTTAAAAAAATAGAACGTGAGATGATTTTTCAAAATATTTTCTTACTTTCGAAAAGCGCAAAATTAAGATAAAGATTTTTGAGCAGCGTAGTATCAAAAAACTATATACATATGTCATAATTTGCAATCCTTGAATCCTAAGTAAGCTTTATATTAAGCCAAAAATATATGTATTTTTAGTGTATTTTAATGATTCACTGCCAACTAATTACAAATATACTGCCATGGTAAGTAAAAACACAGTGTATTAGTTAAGAGTCTCAAGGAAGACAATCTGTGTTTTTTTTTTACTTTTACGGCAGTACAGGTAGGCATAAAAAATCTCTTGGCAAACGGAGTACGGAGGTCACGATTTCAATCGCAAAAGTTGTTTTTATTTATTTTGTAAATATTTTTTAACTAATGAATATTTTTAAAATTAAATGAAGACAATATTAGCGAAACTCAATCGAAAATCTGGAAACAGAAAAATCAGAAAAAGATGTTGACACCTCTGACAATTTGAGGTTTTACTTAAAAAGATAAAAATAAATAAAAAAAGAAAGAAAAAAAGTTAAACAATGGAAACTGTCAAAGATAATAAATTCGTAGTAAAAATTTATCGAAAATAGTGAACAATAATTAATCTTCTTCTTAAACCGCGCAATATGTGCACTATTTCCGTAACAAATAATACTTTTAAAAAATTATTTAATATAAATACTACCATAACCTCATGCCATACTTAGAATCTACTAATACAATAAACGCTCTAGATTTTAAATTCAATTTATCAAAAATCTTAAATACCATGTTATTACAGCCATTTCGGTAGCCATTCTCGCGAGCTGTGAAGGGGTTAGCTTGAAGACTTGTTGTTTATTAATCGGCCAGTTAGCCCGTTAACCGCCCAGCCCATTTGGATAATTACCCAAAAGTCTCACGCCCCTTGAAGGGTTGAAACACTTAATAAGACACTGCGCTTTTTGGGCGGGGTAGAGATACAATAATTAATTTAAGATGCCTTCAAATTATTAATTCATAAATTTTATTTGTAAAGTCAACATGAATCTGATTGCCAGAAGCAGTAGAAATTCTAGAAAGGTGAGCGCTGGCGTCGTGAAATTTTTACAGATTAAAAAAAATATTTTTTAAAAGTGAAAACAGCTTTAGCACCGTTGTGATTTGAAACTCGATGAAACAAAAAAGCGACGCTAAAAGGAGACAAACACATACGGAGAATGGAGAATCAGTTGGCATAATCGGTCTCCTCTTTGTGCGGTGCTTCGTAGCCTCCCTACTCTTGGCTACTTCAGTTTTCTGAAGGTCTCACTTCTACCAGATGTGAATTGGAAACTCTGTATTTTTTTGTAGTGAAAACTTCTTTAGCCCCGTTGTGTCTTGAAACTCGATGAAACGGAAAAGCAAAACTAAAAAGAGACAAACATATACATATCTATAGGATTTAGCCTGCGAGATAATGAGACAGAATGATCGGTATCCGCTTTGTGCAGTGCTTCGTAGCCTCCCCACTCTTGACTACTTTAGTTTTCTGAAGGTTTTACTTCTACCACGTGTGAATTGCACACTTTTTATTTTATTTATAGGGAGCTATCGAGCTTTGAAACGTTGTTTTATTTGTGAAAAATATGTCATGACGCCGAATTATTGTTACTTTTTCCAATAATAATTAAAGAATCGTGAAAAACATTTTCGAAAAAGGAGTATCAAAACTCGGGCGATGTCAGATGATACTTGACCCTTATCAATTAAAAAATAAACTCGTCGCCATTGGCCGATAATTTTCGATGTAATTGGAGAAAAAAAAACAATGTTTTTTTTTTTTTATAATACGTCAGAAATTAAATTAACAGCTTTGAAGAAGCCATGCAAGTCATCAACCCTTTTCTTCCCTTGAGGCATTTAAACTGAGCGTTGATTTAATTACCGACAAGGAAAGGGTTGGTTAACACCCCCGTCTCTTTAACAGTATGCAAATGTTGACTCGGCGCACCACCCAGCCACTAATAAAGCGGCGGGACCGAAGGGGTTAGCCAGGAATCTCGGCAGTTAATGAAAGGGATATTATTACGCGGGGGTATTTAGCGAACAGATTTGGTTAACCCCTTCGCGGGAGGGGCCGCTGGGAAAACAGAGGCAGTTAGTCAAGTCATGAACTCCTTTGAGGAATGGATTATCATCGCGTAATGGGTTAATAAGTGTTTTAACACTTTGTATTGTTTGCAGTAAAATGGAAGAATTTATTATAATTTTGGTGGAGTGACCACAATGTCTTCGCGTTTGAAGGCTATAGACGTTATAAGAAAAAAATTATGACGTTTTTCTAAATACGAGTACAACATCATGTGATTTCTAATTTTATACCTCTCAACAGCGCATATGTCTGTATTTATTCAAAAACGAAGTGTTTACATTAGCTCCACACAGGAGGCCCTGAGGAAAATAATTTCATCTTTGGGGATGCTGTGAAGAGGGTCTTTTTAGGAAAGCAAGGAAAGGAAGTTCTGGAAAGGAAAAGGATAGGAATTTGGGGGGTCAGTATGTCCACGAGTGACGGACGTATGAATCCATCCCTCCGACTGCGGTGCAGGGCGATGTTCCGAGAGAGTACAGCTGGAGATGTCAAAGGGACTCCCTGAACCACTCTCCCTTGATTCGGCCTGCCACGAGCTGGTGGGCAGACACATCCACCGCCAAGACCCGGACAAACCGCACCCCATGAACCCGGGCACGCTAAGTCACCAAAAAAAGCGAACCACTTGAGGTGACCTATGGCAAAAGTGAAGACTTCTCATGAAGACGTCATCAACTGCGAACTGGAATTCCACTCGTATTTGTCGAGTTTCGTACACATGCACCGGTGCACAGAGGATCAATGCTACTATCTCTTTCGAGCGGACTTCATGGAAATAACTGTAGAGCAAACTCACCATATGCCTAGCTCTTATGGTTAGGCGTGAGTAAAATGATAATCAAACCAAAAATCAATAATTGATCAATTGCTTCAATTTTTTATTGAAAAATCTACTGAATTAATTCAAAATGACATCCCGCGGGTTTTCAAAATTTTGTTTAGCGATCTTTAGTCTACAATGACAGAAGTGTGAGAAAAAAAATTGCATAAGTGATCCTTATATTATATAATTTTTTATTCGATAAAAGCTTGAATACTATTCAGATTCCAGAATTTTCCTAAAATAATAGCAATCAATCAACATCCGTAGGTAATAACGTAATGCAACTTCGCAAAAAAAAACAAAATCATTAGTCGGGCATCAATTTTCCTAATTTTCATTTTTGTCGTTAAGAGATTTAAATCGAGCTGTGAATGGAAATAACTTAATTATCCAAGTGGTTCTGAAGCAGCGCTCGAGTCCCTAAGTGGGGGGGTCTTAAACCAATTAGCCAATATCCACCTGCGCCCCTAACTTTGGTCACTTCTGGTCTAGGTAATAATAATAATTACAATCAACCTGATTTAATTACTGGGTACTCTAACAAAATATCCTCGCTTCTTGAGTCAACTCAAGGAAATGTCGGATTTTCATTCCGTATTTTCCAACAGTAAAACTTTTAACGAGCTCTTTAAAAGTATAACTGTGACTTGGAAGGGTAATTTTTGTTTGATGTACACTTTTCTTTTTAATACACTTTTTAGACATAAATCATATAAAAATACGGACAAGCCTTGTTATTTCTTTGAATTAAGTTTTTAAGTACGTGGAGGTTCTAAGCTCCCAACACTACACGTGTCTCCTTCACAAATTAAATACCTTAAAAAATTATATTATTATAAGCATATTTACATTTTATTTTTTACCTCTCTCAAAATACTAATTCAGTATTACAAGGAATGAAAATGAACTATTTGGTTACTTTTATAACAAAACGTTATGGGTGTATTTTTCCTGCCCATTGAACTTAATAAATCCAAGTTAGCGTTAAAATAACTCTAAGAAATTTCTTATGGAAGCAAAACTTGCACCTACAGTATTCTTAACATATATATGAACATTGTAATATTTCAACCCCTCTGCCATATTTGTCATGAGCCAGATTTTGTTTTCATTAAACCATCAATTTTATATAATGCAATAGGTTTATTTTGGTAAGACAAGCATGCTGAAATTTTGTGATTAAGGTTAAACGGAACCTACGTTATAATCTAAGTATTCACATATGGTGCTTATTAATTATTTTAGGTTAAAACAATTTTTGCAAGTTACGCTTTAAAATATTATATGAATATGAATAAATAGTTTCGTCCATAAATAAACTCAATTCTTTCAAAAAAGGCTAACATATCCAATTTTGTATTCGTGACTCAATCCAATATTGTATTTGTTAGCCTATATTGACAGATTTGATTGAGTCTGTTTATGGACGAAACTATTTATTCGTGTTCATATTGAATATGCACGGGCGCAAACTATTAATTCACCAACTTGCCAAAGATGTTTTAATCTAAAATAATTAAATTGGCGCCATCTGTGAATGCTTAGATTATAACGTGGGTTCCGGTTAACCAAGGCGATCCACTAGTACAGGAAAAAATCGAAATCGGAATTCACGCCCTTTTATGGGAGGAGTTTAAAAATACTTGAGAAAAAGCTTTTGGAAAGGTTGGAAAAGATATTTGAGATTTTTTTTTACATGTTGATTTCGTAAAGGCCTGTAAAAAACATTAATTCCTTTTTTATGCATTGTTTATTGCAATAAAACGGAATTTTTAAATTGATTTCACGAAAATAAGCGGCGTGGAGCATAACACGACTGCTCTCCGCTCCGGCCGGAGGAGTAATGACGAAATAATGGGGCGGCTGCCAGTCGTTCTTCGGTGGACGGTATAAGGTTCACTTTGATATAACAAATTCGTCGACTGCCGTATTGTCGCCGTGATGTCAAAAATACCAACGCGAAAATGCATATTATATTTTATTTTGTGAGGTTCGGGCGTAAATATAATTTTTTTTCGCGATAATTATATAAGAAACTGAATTTGCCACATTATGCAATAAAACCATATCCGAAAAAGTGTTTATAAGTAGGAGAGTTTTCAGTTAAAAATGTTTTTTATAGACCTAATACTTTATTTTTTTCTTAGCTTATTAAAAGACTTATTAAAAAAAATGATTGATATTTTTAAGGGCCAAAGTATGTTCTACACGCAGTATTTAATTGAAGCATCTATAATACTTCTAAGAGGTCAAATTTTCAAAAGTAAAACATACGATTTTGTATGATTTTGCATTATTTAGTATGGCTTCATCTTAAATGCAAATGTTGTGTTCTAGAACGAAATTCAGTTTTAAACACATTTGCAAACAGCAGTGTTGAATTCAGTAAATCCTTTTTTTATTTATTGACATTGGTACTTTTACACATTTTCAAGTAAATTGTATGAAATATCGGTGTGAAGTCAAATGCCCGGGATAAATTTTGACTTTAAACCATGATCAAGCTCATTTATTCTCTGCAGCCCACTGTAGGTAGATACTTCCATTTCCTCCTTGGCTTTATTTTTTTTATCTCTTTATCCTTTTAACCGTGGAGGTGCCAAAAGGAGGCGAGACTTTAAGGAACCTTAATCCCTTTGGAAAACGGGGAGAAACTTCCCTGTTTTTATAAAAATAAATGAGCGGACATCCATCCCCCTTAGCCCAGACCCCTGGATACAAAATACTTTTATTTTTTCACGTTTTGAAACTCATTTACACCCGACTCAGCCGCGCGTGACTCAATTTACGTTGTCGTTACGTGAATTAGAAGAAACTTCTAAAAAATGAACAGTCCGTGTTGGTTTCGGCGAGGATAGTTACTCGTTACTGCAGCAAATAAGAATGATCGAGAATACAGTATTGAAAGTGATTATTATGTTTAATTTCATATAAAACATTAACCGATTTCTTAAGGACTAGTCCGACTTCATTCAACTAATTAAAAGATTATAATTAATTGTTTCAAGTTTATGTGTGTCAATTATGTACCGGTATTATAATGGAAGATAATCCGATGAACTATTTGATCCCTTCGGCACCGGTGCGTAGTCGGGAAACGTGCCAAACGCGAGCCCAACATATGTACACGGTTATCATCTATCACATGAGAACGGTTCGTTTCTACGACTTGTTCTTAAATTCTACAGATCAGCTCTGGAACGATTTGACGACCTCTCCTCAAACGAACCTCTACACAACGTAGGCCCTCAGAGGTGTAAATGTAAATTAAAAAATATTTTCAAAAGTTAAGTCTAAAAATTACTACATAACTCATTTACATATACATGTTTTCGTTGTTTCATTAAATACGCCCTTAAGGTGATTTTTCACAAAAATGGTGCTCTACAAATTATCCAATTTTTATTTTATTTTTTTATTAATAAATATGTTTGTATTTCTCATACATGTAAAATGAAATCTAAACTTTAAAGTATAAATTAGTTTGTCTGACTGAAACAGCACTCTAACAGTGAAATGCTAGCACCATAGACTAGTCTAGACCCATAAAATTTGTACAGCTTTTTCATTTCGTAATTAAGTTTATCAGTTCAGCCTCTTTAAATGCCAATTCCGTCATGATCTATAGATCTATGACACATTAATATATTTGTCAAAATAAGACTAACGTAAATCTGGTTGTTAGATATTTAAAAAATCAAAACGGCTTTAATCAAAGAGGGTTCCTTATTTTGGCCAATTTAGTGGGATATGGTCTACGCTGGGCTTAATCTGAATCATATACAGAAATCACACGACGTGAGTGAATGATAAAAGCAATGAATATGGAGAAGCCTTAGAAATTCCTTTTCAATAAAAATGAATTGGTTCAATTCAACGTTTTTCCGTGGGAACTGGGAGTATTTTAGGTTGATGGATAAATTAGTGACAAAGGTTTTTTCATAGCATATACAGTAATCTTTAATCGTTTAATTTAAAGCAAGTGAAACTTCAAAAAACCTAATTATGTTAACCCTAGAGTGCCAATAACATGAAACTATTTTTTTATTTAAAAAATTGAAAAGGCTTTCCTTAGGCGATTAAATAAAATTAAAGACAAATAGTTCACATCGATTGTTAAAATGATTAAGTTCATATAATTTTTTTTGGATAGTAGATAGTTCCCACCAAGGCATCGCAGGTTCAATCCTCTGCCAGCTAAGTTCTCCCTCATCCCTCAAGAAATGTAACCAGCTTATTAAGATGACAGTATGAATTTTAGAATATTGTCAGGTTGCTAGTAACTTGAGAATTTAATGTTTTTTTTAAATTTAAAACTGGCGAGTTCCCGGCATGCATTGCAATGCCACTTAAATAACGAAATATTTTCTCCCTGCTTGTCTTTTCCCAATTGTCATCAAGCTCACCAGTATATGTAGAAACCTTCTCGGGCGTGGGCACAACAACTCATCAAAGCTTCATCGCGATCGGATGAATAGTATAGGAAATAATTTCACAATGCCAGAGCTCTCTATTATTTATAAAAACTATAGCCGGCATGCGCACATCAAATCCCCAAAGTTTCATCCTAATCGTGTGAATTTTTTAGCAACGCATAAGGGAGAAACAATGAAACATTCATTTTTATATATTAATAGTAAAAAAGGTACGTATGTATTTTTCTAGAATAAATAAACATCAGGTCAGTTTATTGATCATTGATCATTTTAATATTGTTAAAAAAGAAAATCGTCTTTAATTACCCGTTCTAGAAAAGTCCAGTGTTCTGTAGGGAGGCTATTTCCGGAACATGTTCCGCCGGAGGGTGACTTTCCAATGTAACCGGAAGGGGGTGATTTTGAGAAAGTCACGTGATCAAAATCTTAATGAGCCCTTTTCACTTCTCCGCGTCGTGTAACGCTTCAACACTTACACTCGTGATTCACATTAAAAGTGATTTTATAAGTATTTTTAATTGGATGTTTTCGCGAAATCGTAAAACTTATTTCTGTTATGAAGATGTTCTGGTTTTTTCTTTGTTTTTAAACTAATTTATCGAAATCCTTCTTAACGATTGTATGTACAAGCAATTTTGACATGTTCATTTATACTAGATTAATACCTAATTATTATTTTTTTTATTGGTAAACTAATGTTTAAGACAAGATTTTTAAGCATAGCACAAAGGGTAAAAATTATTATTTGTTTTCAGGTGAAAAAATGTAATAAGCAGTAATTGTTGAATGAAACACTACTATAATATATTGAATTATTTGGCGGGTGGAAGATAGCCGACGTAGCTCCGTAGATAAAAGAGCAGTTGAACGGATATCAGAAGGACGGACAAGTTTTTATCGGCGGCATTTATCTTTTCTCGGGAGATTTTTTCAATCTTGATGAGTGTTTCAGGCTAATAATTATTGCTTATAATAATTGTTAGATTAATACCTCTCTACATCTACATCATAGATATATTTTTAAAAGCGTTAAAACATAATCTTTTTATTTAAAGAAAATTTCCGCTCGAGTACCTTAAAGACCAAATATACTCTTATGATAACGCATATAATTAAAAAAAATCGAGGTTCCGATCTTGCATCAACCTTACCAAAACAAAGCACTGAAGGATGCACGCTCATCCTCGGGATTTTCAATTCCAATGTATTTTGGAAACCCTGTTTCCGATAAGAAAAAATCCGGAAGCCTTTAGTTAAATATCCACTTTCTTCCAAATCTTTTGCTCTCTGGCACTTTGTATAATGTTTGAATTATTGTTATTTTATAATCGTATGTACAATATTCATACAGAGAAACTTTCATGTGCCTTAGAATATGGTGTGAGTGTGAATTGGAAGATTAGTGAATGTATTAGAAGATTTGTGAATGTATTAGAAGATTTGTGAATGTATAGGAAAATTTGTGAAAGTATTTAAATTTATGTAAATGTATTGGAAGATTTATGAATGTACTCCAATATATTGGAAGATTTTAATCTGACGTTGGAAGTCAACACTGGTTATAGGAATCAATTTTGATTCAAATTTGGGAGGCAGGTATGGGTGCGACCGCCCAGGGAATTATTTATCAGATAACCAACACCCCTGCCATAGGTCACCCCAAGTGATTCGCTACCTTTGGTGATTTAGCAGGGGTGCCTGGTTTGTGTAGTTGTTGGCGGCGGATGCTTTTGCCCACATTTTTCGTGGCGGGCAAGACAGGGTGAGACTGGTTAATGGAGACATTCATGATTTCTTTCGACTCTCTTGCACCGCAGTGGGAGGAATCGATTCTCACTCAGTCCCTCCTGAACTGAGTGACCCACCCCTCATACCTTTTTTCTTTTCAGAACATTCTTTCCTTTTCCTAAAAAGACCCTCCACATAGCATCCCCAAAGATGACATAGGCCCTGAATGAAATTATTTTCCTCAGGGCCTCCTGTGTGGAGCTAGAGTAAAAAAAACATTTTAAGTACATTACCTACACATTTTATTTCTGTCTGAAGCTAGCATTTTAATACTATTTTATCCGCACGATAAAATCACTTGGGCTTAATGACAAAAGCCGCTTGTTCGTCACGCGAGCAATTGCTATCACACAATTATTATTCACATTATCTCAGAGGATCTTCGTTAAATTACAACAGGACATTCCTGACCGAATAATTGGAGCGAACAGACTAATTTCCTCCATCTTTAATGTGGTTTTCCTCACTTTAAATTGAGAGCGAGGGCTTACCAAAACCTCTTAGAGAAAAATAAATTTATATCACAGCCAAACAATATATTTATTGTTTTTTGAGTATTGGTGATACAGCGACTTGCTAAGCATTCATTCGAGACTTCACACCATTTAATACTTGTGTGGATATAGAGATAAATGTTTATTGAGAGGCTCAATTTACACTACCTCCAATGATTTTATTTGTGTGATGTCAATTAGAAAATGCGTAGTGACAGCCCTGCCAAAGGAACCTAGTATCATTGCTCCAATTATTAACACATCCCTGAGTCCGCCATTGATGGTTTTAATTCCCGCCTAAATCATGTGACGTCACGTCCTCCGCCCACGTGACACGGAATGTCCTTACTGAAACATTACCAGAATGTTCTATCAGCCACAGTACCAAAACAGACCATGTCCAATATTGGTGGTTTGGTAAAATGGTTCATACGGTATAGGATGTGGTATAGTTTAATGATGTTATGTTGTCTGTCGCTCATCCCGCTGGTTGATTGGGGAGTGGGTTCGCAAGGCGACAATTGGCTAATTACAGCGACATTCTAATCACACGGGAAGTATATGGCTAGTCTTTACTGCGTGTGTTTTACATCGCAAACAAATGCTCGTCAATCATGCGGGTATGGGTATGTGTACCGCCGCCCTAGGAACCATTTATTGTGTAACAAACACCTCAGCCGCAGGTCAAGCCCAAGTGGTTGGAAAAATTTTGTGACTTAGCATGGATGCCCGGGTTCATCGGGTGATATGTACTCAGCTCTTGGCGGCGATGTGCCTGCCCACCAGCTGCGTGGCGGTCCGGATCGAGTGATGCCGGTTTAGGATTACCTCTCCAGCTAGTCTTTCTTGACCCATCATCTTGCGCAGCAGCGAGAGGGATGGCTTCGTACGTCCGTCAATCCTGGATATACTTTACCCTAAATTCCCACCCACCCCTCATACCATTTTCTTTCCCAAAAATTTGTCTCCTTCCTTTCTCACATAGACCCTCCACACAGTCTCCCAAAGATGAGATAGGTCCTGACGAAAACTTGTTTTTTGGGGCCCCCTGAGTGGGATTAATTTTAAAAAATCTAATTTTAATCAAAACTTTAAATGGTATTATTTATTAGACACTTAACAACTAAGGGTCAGTTATTTCACAGAACTTGAACAAGTCATCAAAACGCAAAGTTCATCTTTAAGTTCTGTTGAAGTTCTGTTATTTTTCCATTATAGGCTAGTTGTTTCATAAAAAACTGTGAAACAACTGGCCATAAGTAACCAACTATATCCAGAAACAGTGTTTTACGTTTGAAACACGTTTCGCAGAAGCTTAAGTATGCAAAATAAAACCGTAATAAAACACTTCCTTCGGCTTCTAATTAAAAGAATCAAAGAGGAAAGTAATACTTGAGGCCTAAATCTGCCGGCTAATCTTTTGCACCCCTAAAATCTCCATAAAAATCCATCAGAAAATCCACTGTTAAACAATAAAAACCCGCATTAAGAATTAAGGGCGCGTAATTAAATCGACACCCACCCTCGCGAATTACGGATGTTAATCTTTCTTTTTTCCGCCTAACAGATTTAATTGTTTGTTTTAATTAAAATCCGGTTTCCTTACTCAAAGAATGAGATTACGGAATCAGCGAAAATCTTGATTTTTCCGGACTTTAAGGTTTGTAAAAAAAGCAATCAGACAGTTTTTTAGGGTTGGACGCCTTTATTTCGGTTTCGCTGTTCCTTCCCTGCTTCGGGAAGGGGATGGGAGGAAATTTTGTTACGGATCCTTTTTATTTATTTCAAAGTCATTCCATTTCATAACTATAACATAAAATGAGTATCAAATTAATGCCTAAATCGTTATATGAATTGTTTCAACCTTGTCATGTAAATTGATTACTTTCTGTTAGGCTGGTGAACAATGTTAAACGTTGTATTAGATAAATCGATGAATTGTTGTTAATTATAGTTGCTACGTCCTGGAAATATTAAATACACAATGAACTTGTATAATCGTTTTCCATTATATTCCACTTCTTCAAACAACCGCGAAGCCTTGAAACTAATATTTGTTTTGTACGAGTCTCCATTGTTACTGAAATCGTTCCATGAAAAAAATAATAACGAAACCATTTATGTGATATTCGACAAGGTCCACGGATTCGTCGATATTCACAAACTGCTAAATTTGGGCATTTTTTGCCGCGAAATGTATTACGATGTTCTCCGCGTGCGAGAGAGGAAACGCGGGCACCACTTTGCATTATCAACGTGACAGCCGCGTGATGTATAAACGTCAGAATTAACGAGCGATATGCCTACCTCATTTCGCTCAAAAAGAGCTCGGAATACGGCCACACATTACGCCGCCACACACGCACACACAGACACAAATACTAACACAATCAAGGGGAATATTATATACATCGGTGTGTAAAACATCCACGTCTTAAGTTATATTTCTTTCATCCCTCATTTCTGCAGCCCGCGGCAATCTCGACCCACCCGCACCCGCAACCACCCTCAATCCCGCTCCTTCTTTTGAACCACCTGCCACCCCAGTCTCCCACCCACTACCCCCTTGGATCGCTATTAAAATCCGTCAAGCGAGTAAGATAGCGGGGAAACTGGAAGAAAAAATCTACTGGAGGGGGCGGTTGTGGATAAACATTTCTTTCGCTTTTTAAATGGGAAACTCGACGCTGAGGCATTCTAATGGCTAAAAAATCGATGGGCATTATGTGCGGGTTTAAAATATCGCTCACCAACACAAACTTAGAACTTAGAACGGGTGACTAAAATCAAATAATTAGGTATTATCTTTGACAGAAATATTATAAGTGGAAAGAACATATTATCACTACAGCAAACAAACTTATAAAATCAATATTGATTTACTTCTTTAGACATTCTCGCAACTTTTTAAACTTGAATCAACTCAAAACAATTTACTATACTCTATGTCAATCTCTAATCGAATATGGTATTATTTATTGCCTGAGGAGGAGCAAACGCTGCCGCCATTGATCCGATATTTAAAGCTCAGAAACTAATTATTAAGATTAAATTAAAAAAAACATATTGGCATACCTCTTCAAACACAGAACTACCTTTGAAAATGTCCAAACTGCTCGGGATACTAGAACCAAAGGGCATAATCTCATACTTATTCCTTTTGCTAAAACAACCTTTGGCCAAAGAAATTATAGATACTTTACAACAAAAGTATATAATACACTTATACTGGCAATTAGACAAAACACAATGTATTTTAAATATAAATCTGATACAAAGTCCTGGATTACCAGCCAAAACAGATCCAATATCAAAGATTCTTTCAAAACTAGCTTATAACGTGTTTATGTTTTAATGGTACATTGATGATTAACTGTTACTTGTAATATTGTGTTATTATTTGTATTTTGTATGTGTTATTATTATAAACTACTCATGCTAAGCGCCTGCTCTCAACACAGATTCTCCTAGTGAGACAGGCATATAATAAAACAAATTATAAGTAAAAAATTAATAAAGATGAAAAAACTTCAAACGTTCAAAGAGACTATTTGAAAGCTTGCTATAAAACAATTAAATAATCAATATTTTCAAAAAGGGTGTCTTTTTTATGTTTGAACTTATCGAATAATTCGATCAAACATGGTTTTAAAGAATTAATGACAAGCAATTAAATTGTAAATCGATTCATTAGTACATAACAGACTGTCAGACACACGCACTAAATAATTGTTTCGAATGGAAAAGCATGAAAACAAACAAGGGATAATTAAATAGCTAACAGATAGCGTATAATTAAAAATGCACGCTAGTATCGTTAAATGCTTTCTGCACGCTTCTATGGCGAGCGCAAAATGTGACATAACTTGTAATTACTAGAAAATTCAAAACAATTTCATGCCAACACGAAAGCCCAAATCCATGAAATATTACTAAGGGACACGAAATTGGAAGAAAAAAACTCGGACGGGCGAATTTAAATTGAAAGAAGATATGCTTCAATAATTAAAGCTTCCTCCTCAGTCACGCAGTTGGAGGGTTCCGTTTCACCCCACTCTCCTCAAATTTATAATATATATTATAACCATTTATTTTACTGCAGTTGTGTGCGCAGAGTATTTATTGATCGATGTGTTTTTCAGATAAACACTTTAAAATGCAATGAAACGAGCTATTTTCCTGCTTTTAGATAATTAGATAGGTTCCATGACAGTTGATCCCCTTACAATTGCCCCCCCGTCATACATATATACAATATGCAGTCGGTTTAGGAAAAATACGGTATACATACTTACACAAAATATAACTAAGTGTCCCAAAGGTGTGTGCAGAGAGGATGTACCGCTGAATAATATAATCATAAAACAAATTTTCATTCATATGCATCAAGGAAAAAACTACGTGCCCGTATACCAACACATAAATTGCCCGTATAAAAACACAACGATTCGGGACTCGAACCCGCGTCCTTTTGATTTTCGGTCAAATGCTCTGTCAACTGAGGTACGTTGGCTTATCTCCGTATATTCTAGTGTTTCATTCAACAATTACTGCTTATTACATTTTTCCAACTGCAAACAAGCCATTTTATTTTTATATGAGAACGGCATTGTAAGTGCTATATCTCCCACTAGGTGGCGTCGAGACAAATTGTGCCTACATTTTTTGGTGAAATACTTAAACTCGTCAAATATTAATTATTATTTTTAATTGATAAACTATCATATAATATATGTTTATGACAAGATTTTTATGCATATCACAAAGGAGATTTTTTCAATGTAGATGAGTGTTTCAGGCTAATATTACCTATAATAATTGTTACTATTTGTGTTATGCACAAAAATCTTGTCTTGAACATTAGTTTATCAGTAAAAAATTGATAAAAAATCGAAACTGTAAATAAATTCGTTTGATATCCTTACCAACTTATTATTAAAGGTATTTTTGAGGTCGATTTTAGGATTGAAATTGGTAAATAATACATATAAAATTTTATTTTATAATAAATATCATTTCAGGGAACTGTCAGTGGATCGACTGTTGGGTTACAATTAGATAAATAATCACATGGTTAGGTAAATGATTTAGGGTTCAGGGTTAATAATTAAGTTCTTACTAGTATAATCTTAACTTGTTGAAACATTAATATTAGGAACATTATGTTTTACGTTTTTAATTCAAGGTATTTAATTTTATTGGACGGTTTTATTAAATTGCACCATTTTCCTACTTTCACGCTTACTCTTTCACTATTTTGAAGTAAATTCATGATTAATTTATCTATCACACAAATTGTTTCATTTACATAAAATACAACATTGAAAAGTCAATATAGCTTTGCATTTTTGTTAGGTCAATGTCTATGAGCATTGATTTTAAAACTCAATTTACAAACGAAACAAACGAAAAATCCCATTTGGCCACCGCGTGTTTATGATGCTCGAGTATTTTCCCAACATACTTTTGCACTCGTAATGTCAAATTTGTGTCGGTCGGAGAAAGGGGGGGGGGGTGAATGCACCACCAACCCCACACTACCTAACCCACCCACCCTCCCAAATCTTACTCCCAGGGGAGGAAAACATCGGGAGGGTAGTGTGGTAGAACACGGCCCTGACGAAATCACAAACATCCAAAAGAAGCAAAAAAATTCAGTCTACCAAGTAAGTAAATTTCACCGTGAAAATGCATCGTTTTTATCTGCTGTGTTTTTACTTCGTTTTTTTTAGGTACAGCCAAATAATCGTATTGTATATTTGATGGATTAAACTGGTTGAAGGTAGAGTAAGGGAGAAAAGAAGCAAAAAAGGGGAACAGCTTTAGCACAGACATTACAGAAATGTTATTATTAAATTCCATGAAAATTATTAATAGCCTTGCGCCTGTACGAATGAAATTTAAGAACCCAACTTCGAATACATACTTTTATAATATAACCGAATCTAAGCAAGTAGCCAATAATTCCAAAAGATGGCGCCACTCTCTCTCGGAGAGATTGACGATAATATATGATTATTATTGTAACTGGCAGTTGTGAGTGTTATAAATGACGTCATTGCCTGTAGCGGGTACTTTGTCCAGTGTCTATCTGTCACTGGATCCGAGGAACCGGTTATTTTTGGAACCAGTTTCTATCGGATTTATAAAATGATCACCCTCACTAAAACTGGGTGAAACCTAACCAAAAGCAGCCTGCAGGGCCTAGCAGCAAAAAGTTGCCTGAATATTATAATATTAGATAGGTACAACGTAAAGATTATCTGCAAGACAAAAATGACGTCATATTTTACGATCATCAGACAAATAATGTAACTCGCTGCGTACAAACATGAGATTTCACCTTGCACTGCCGCGGGGAGATCGGGGCAGCAGAAGCCGCGGGGTAAAGCGGACTCGCAATTTAATTTTTTATGTATTTTCCCCCTCCGCGTGGGGTAAGGCATGTGATATTCAGGGGGAGATCTGCGGGGATGGGGACGCGGGACTTGGGGTGGCTTCGCAATTTCGTTACGGTTTGTTGAGAGCATTTTTAATTAGGGGAGCGGATGATTACTTTTACGCCGAAACTCGCATTAAAAAGTGAAAAACGGTGGGCTTTATCGGCAATCGGGTGTAACTTATAAGAAGGAAGATCGTAATAACTTTTTTTCACTGGGTAATTGAACTTCGGAATCTTTTCGTAATAAAAATTGCCGGAGGGAGATTGAATTTTTAATTTACGACAGAGCCGTATAAATGAACCCATTTATAACGATTTAACCATTTATTTATAGGGTCATTTATAAAAAAGATTTTTTACTGATAAAATAACAGAATATTATAATTATTTTCCATTAGCTCAATGTTTTACACATAAAATCATATTAAACGAACGAGATAAAATGGTAGCTCTATACTGAAGGTGGGCAAAATTAAATTATTTCATTAAAATGGTGCCACAAAGTAAGTTTGCTGTGTTTGAAAAAGTGAAAAATACCTTTGTTTCGGGATGTCTAAAGCTACAGACTATAGAGTGATAATTTATATTCGCATATTTTCTGCAGAATCATCTCAGAAGTAGGTACACCACAACAAATAACAAAACTACTTTCCATTTTCTTACAGCGTTTCTGTTCTGCGTTTATTTATTCGTAATAAGGTACGGTGACGTATCACAATACATTCTGTCTGCATTTGCACATAGTGATCTTATACTAAAAAGCTATCTTTAATATAAATACCTATATTTTAAGATGTCGTTACTTTGATAATGATATCTCATGCGTTTTCGGGACCATTAAATGATAAACTCGTAGATTAAGAATATATTAATATAATATTTACTGTGTGGTGGTCTAAGGTGAAGAGAGCGTTTCTCATACAAGACATGCCTTTTATAACCTTCATTCATGTCCAAACAAAGAATCCGAAACATTATTCTTTTGTTCCTATTCAAATTTTGATTCACATTCATTACATATTTAACACAATTAAATTGACTTACTTCATAATGAGAGAGGAACAGACTCCCAACAAGGAAGGCGAAAATTCAATATTTAATTTGTTGATATTTAACTTGTTGAAGTCAGTAAAAAAGTAAAAAAGTCATTTTTCTAAAATGCAGCTCATCCCGCTGTGAATTTTTAGCAATTCCATTTTGCAGCTTTTAACGTCCACCTACCAGGGAGTAGTTTTGCGCCCCTCTCCCCCGAGGGGACATTAAACATTCAGAAGGCACCTGCGGTTTGAAATTTCTGGAGGAGGTCGCTAATGGAAGGAGACTAAGAGGACCCGTGGGGTGGCGAGTGGGGCTGCTAATACAAAAGTTAAAGAAAAAATTACAAACACGTCACCCCCTACCGCCAGAGTGTTCGCCGTAAACTTTGCTATGAGTACTTCATTCTAATTTGGAACAGCGTGGTGTTGCTTAAGTTTTGTTTGACGAGGATCTTATTTATTAATGTTTTAACGATGTTTTTAGTAATCTTATTTAATTTACACAGAATTGTGAAAATAAGTTTTATTGGGTGATTGTGTATCGACGAAGAAGAAAACTTCCAAAACGTATTCAGTTGCCATGTAAAAGTATAAAAGTCAATTTCTTAAAATTTTTAAGAAAAACCTTCCTCACGTGTCCCGTTTGAAAATGCACTTGGTTCCGTTCCCTTTCAACTTTTTTAAAGTACACGTCCTTGACTACTCAAATTATTATAACTGTGGCAACTTTAGGACCCAAGTGGTGAACGTTTGGTGACTTAGCAGGAGTGTCCGGGTTAATGGGGTGAGGTTTGTCTAGGTCTTGAGGGCAGATATGTCTGCCCACTTACTGGCCTCTCCAGTTTCCTTTCGACCCCTCTTAAACTTCCCTGATTATATTGCGCCTCTCCAGTAGGACTCTCAAGACCCATTGCCTCTTACCGCTGTGGGAGGGAAGGATTAACATGTCCGTCACTCTTGGACCCACTGACCCCCAGTTTCCCTCCCACTCCTTATTCCTTTCTTCTTCTCAAAACTTCCCCTCCTTCCTTTCCTTTAAAATACCCTTAACAAAGCATCCCCAAAGATGACATAGGCCCTCAGGGGAATTATTTTCCTCTGGCCCTCCTGTGTGGAGCTATTGTAAAAAAGGACACATATTTCTTACATGTCTCTCTCTTAACTAACTCTACTCGAATTGTCCCAACTGTTAAAATATGCCTATTTTGAATTACAGTAATGTACGATTTCGTTTTTTTAAAAGATGGCTAACTACATCAATGATGATCAAAACCACTCTTGAACGATGAAAGCCATATACATTGTGAAGAAAATAAACTTTTCTATTGGCAGATTCTTAATGATATATGTAGGATACGAGTCATTACATTCGCCATACGTTCTATTTTAAGTTGTTGAAAAATCTCGATCGCAATAACCGGTGTTCGTAATGCAAAATGCAATATGCATTCCACAGATAAAAATAATTCTAGTAGACCAACGCGACAGGACCTCATTACAACATGTTCAGTTAATGAACTGTCCTTGGGCCAGTTGATGCCTCAAGGATCCTGCCTTCAGTGTCAAGTCCTCTTTGCGTAATGAAGTGATTGTCAGTTGCTGACTTCAAATGAGGTGGTCCCACTGCCCTGGCTACTCTGACATGGGAACTATTTACTCCTGATTTTGAAAAGTTGCCCCTCTGAACGCATCTCATTCAACACGACTGCTGATGGCAGTGATCGATGGAAGCTAATTTTAAGTATGCGAGTCTTCGAGGATTGTTGAAAAATTAAAGATGAATACAAAACTTGCATCTAACACTAGCAGTTTATGTATATCAAATCTATTTTGTGCTTCAGTACTTGAAATAAAGCACAAAGCTGTTGGTATCAGTCTAAAAAAGTGTGAAACGACTGGTCTTTTTTGCAGAATAAAGGACTTGAAGTTAACACTGTATCTTGTGCGTTAGTATTTTGATGACGAATTATGTCAAAATAGATGGAAAACTCCTTGTGATTTCAACAAATTGAAAAAAAAGGTTGAATTCTTCATCGGTTGTACAAGAATCATTCTCAGTGACTTTTAAAATTAACTCTTTGTCCAGATTATTGTAGAATAAGTATGGTTTTCAGTATCTCGATAATACTTTAATAATTACTATAAATCCATACACTTGTATTATTTCCAAAATTAACAGCATTACCATTTCGATTCCCAACGAAACTCGATTCTTAAAGTTTTAAAACGAATATTGCAAACAAATACAAGTTTAACGGCGTTAAGATACAAAACACTTAGCTATTGCAAAAAACATGCGCATTCCGGCCGACACAAATGTACACGAATTATTGCAGGTGTGTTTATCGGATGCACGAACCAGTTGCTAGGTTTCTTAATCCGGGATTTGAACCCTGTTATGTGTTATTATAACGCGACGAGAGCGACGCGCCGCGGCAAGGCTTAATACTAATTTACATCTCATTAAGGGATAGGTTTGTGTTATTCTGTACCCTGACATATGTAACTTTATTCGCAGAAGGGTTTTGTAGTAATTAATAAGGAAGATAAAATCAATAATAAAACCCCACTAAGCTTTAATCACATTTATCGCTTTTCACTCACTCTCTTTTTATTATTATTATCTATCCATTTTTTTTTATTTTGCATTTTCCATCAATTACAAACATTCACACCATCCATAATAACAATATTTTCTTAAATTAAAAAATTAGAATTTCTCATTTTAGCAAATTAAAACATTCATACACAAATAGGTGAAAAGTGAATCAATTAGAATTAGTTGTCTATTTGTATTAAAGATTTTGCCCTAAGGAAGAACGGTTGATCCGAAACCGGCCAGATTGTGTAAAATAAGGTGATTTAAATAAAGTAATATTGTTTCATTTGATTAAATTACAAAAGTCATAAAATAATGCAATGCAATAAAGAACGTCATATACGAATCTAGGCGACGAACTTGCATGTACTTCTTATCCAAACCAATTGTGTGAAATACAACTTACTTACCAGCATATTACTATCATTGTTTTCTTAACATTCGTACAGTAATTATTTCGCATCATTTCACTAGTGTTTTCCTTAAATTTCACCAATTTTTAAAGAAAATATCGTACATCGCAATAAATTCTTACAGTAATGAAATTCCAACACAGTTGGCAAAATTATGATCAAAATTAGTAAAATTTTGATTTCTGTAAGATTCTGATTATTAAAATTCTGATTATTAAAATTTCTATTTCCTTTAAGGACTAGACAACGGTGAGATACGATATGGAAATATCCCACCGTGTCGCCCGTTTGATGGAAAGGCTCGCGAAGTTCGCACGACATTATTCAAATAGCACTGCCATACAGCCTTTGGAATAATCCAAATAGCAAACTCGTCCACCGAGTCAATCATTTGCTGTTGATGCTCGTTATGGCGAAACCCCCGATCGCTCCACTCATTACACCATCTACAGATTTGCAGATCTACTGCTCTGTGGATATATCTGACGTCACTTAAAGGCTGTATTGTTGGACGTGTATGCTGTTATTAGTTACCATTTGGGGTCCGGTTTAATAGTGGAAACTGCTGCTACCGAATGCAATAATAAGGCAGTTGTGGGGAAAATTATTTGTAAAGTTGCATGAATAAACTTGTGTTTCAGTATTTGAATAGTCATTTTGCATGCTTGAAATCATCTGAGGTGCGAAACTTAATTATATATAGTAGATTTTAAAATGTATTAAAAACAGCCATATTCAACAAAAGCCTAACTTAACAATCACGTGAACTACCCTTCTGGTGATTATGTAACCGTTCGTTTAGAATTTTAGAAATACTCGTTTCATAATAATAAGTTAAACTTATTACCATAATTATTACATATAAAATTTAACCAATGTTTCGGGCGGCATCCATCATCATGCAAATAATAATGTGTAGATCGTGGAGAATTGTGTGTTTATGTATGTGGAAGTTATGCAGTGGTGCAATAACGTGATTCTATGCGTTTAATTTTGGTGTAACCGTCTAATACCGGAAACAAAGTACTATTAAGCTTAACCGCGTCATCCTTATTAATACCAATGGGTTTTTTGAGGATCTTGGTATGTGAATTTTCAAATGAATAATAACGTTATACAGCACAGTTTTGTGTCATTTCCTTTCTAGTTTTTCAAAAGGCGCATTATAATATTATTCTTCTTAGAATGTTTCTTAATAGGAATATTAGTAACATAGCGTTCAACAAGAAGAAGAAGGGGAGATATGTAAATACGAATGTTACAGGGAGCGTGCTAGTATTAAAAACTATTACAATCACGCGAAAATTGTGAAAATATTTAATAAAAAAAGACTCGTTTAAAATAAAGCAAAAATCTCTCAATAAATGCTTATATTGCATTTAAAGATATACTGTTATTTTTTTATACCCGTAACATATAAAATTATAGAACAAAATGTGTTTTTAATCATTTTTGCAGCAGACTTTGAGATTTTTTTTGAGAGATGTCAATGGGTAGTATTCTAGCGTTCAGTGTATCCCAGTCATTCACCGACAGATCCAGACAAACCCGGGCACCCCTGCTAAGTCAACAAACGTAGCGAACCAAAATGTTAGGCGGGGGCTTAACCACATTTTAATACGCGCTAAATACTTGTGTTCGTAAATGAGGGCTACTTTGTACAGAATCATGTGAAAAATATAAAATTCAATTCGACATTAAGAATGCAATAACATTATCCACACTGACGTGACAAACAAAATAATTATGCCGTCACGACAATCAATTACCCTGTCGATATAGGTAACAGATAATTTTCATTAGTCATATTAAACATGCGATAATAACATTTTGTACTTTTTCGTCTAAAAACATTGTATTTAAGCCGTGAAATATGTTTTACGTATGTTGACAACACTCAAACTAATTGACTTGCCTTTCGAAAAATAAATTGCCATATCAATTTACTTCGTTAAGTATTTGAAAAACAATATGTCAAGTGAATTGGCTTTCGTTTCGTGCTGCATATTAAATTTATTGTTTTATTTTTAATGATTTTTTAACACTTAACCATTGCTGAAAAACATGTTTTAGAAAAGTTTTTGGTTTTAAATTCCCAAAACAAACCTATGAAGAAAAACATGATTTAGAAGATTTTTTGGTTTTAAATTCCCAATGCCATGTTTTTCGTGATTACAATTAAACGACATTAAAAGCTTTGCATCATAACTACAATACATTTATTAGATGAAAATGATTCGTATAAAGCTTTTTTTTTTAATTTCCAACAAAAATAATTTTTTTGCAGGGGTTGGTACCCTTACTTTAGTCATGAAACTTCTTCTTTTTAGCTTCTTCTCGATTTTCCTTCGATCAATATTATAAGCTATCGACATAAAACTAAATGAGGTATTAATATTGAAAACCACTTTTTTTAAGTTTTAACGTAACAATTTTTTACATTGAATAAAGTTTTCCAAATTTCAAAATAAAAATAACGAAAAAATAACTTTATTTTCAAAATTCAACAATAGACACGTGCAATTCTAAAAAAATATGTACTCGTATGTATCACTCGATTGTTGAGTCAGAAAAGCTGTGTGGTTTTCGTGAACCCAAAGCTCACTAATTTGACTCAAATAATATTAAGGGGGTATTTCACCATTCTCCTGAAAGCTTATACATACAATAACGAATATTAATAAATAAATAAATGAATGCTCGCAACAGGTAGACACTATTCATGGGTTCAACTACCGAATAGTAACCTCAGACTTTTAAATAAATAAATTGTGTTTAATGAATCGAAAACGTACTTTATCGAATGGATAATCTACGATGAGGATGGTGAAATATCCAATAATTAAAATAACATCATGTATTGATATCAAGTTTTATTGGTAGAACTCCATTTAATTTTTTTAATTCATTTATGTATTTATTTATTTCATTTATTTATTTATTCAATAATATAATTATTCCATTTATAAAAACAATTTAAATACTAACGAGTTATTATTTATTACGCGTTACAGCTGTTTCTCCGTCTAAAGGCACTATCAAACTATGCCTTCTGAAAGCAAAAATGACTTCAGAAGGCGAAACAGCTGCCATGCGTAATAATAATTACATCGTTTTTAATGAAACTCTTTTTAAATATTAAAAAATAATATTTTTCAATACATAAAAGAAATAAAAATAACTTTTAAATATCTTCGGTGGACAAAATTTTGGACAAAATATTGATAATACCAATAAATTAAAGGTTCCTTTAGAAGTGCTCCTCGTTGATTGGTTTTCCATTACGTTTCCTTAACGCCCATCTACTCTATAATCATTCCAGTGGCTTATTGATTGACACAAATTACATTTCAAGTAATTGATTATTCAATGGATGCCTCATTACGTAATGGCCGGCCTGTTTTCCTATTCTGTGGGGATGTGGAAATTTTATTTCATATTATCATTAGCATCGTAATGGTTACGTAAGGTATTTTCTTACAAACACAATGAAATTATGGGACTGTTAGCTTCGTTTCAGTTACGTAAAGCATTATTATATTGTAATTAATGCAGATTTGTCATTTATTACCTACGCATGTATTTTTTACGTTAACAGTTTTTCCGCCTTGTGGAAATAATGGTTATGCGCATGTATAAAAATACCTACGTAGGAATAATACATTATTATGATTTGTGATATGTTCTAGATTGTCATTCAGAAATCAATCAAATTTATTACATTGTTAATGTATTATTTACCATATTTACATAGGGGCAGTTGTTTCACAGAATTTGAACAAATTATCAAGTTTCAATGTTAAAATTATCAATTTTTATGAAAGTTATGTTCAAGATCTCTTTTTTATTTCAGTTCTGATGAACTGGCCCATAATGAAATAATAGTAAAACATTAATATATCTTTCACAGAAGTTATTTTTCACGTATGTGAAAGTTTCATTCAAGTTCTGTTACTATATCACCATAGAATGCTTATATAAGTTGCTTTATAAAACTGAAATAATAACAGAACTTGAATAAAGTTTTCTTGAAAATTAACTTCAAATATTTCAACAATTCATCAAATTTTAATGTTAATTTTCAAGCCCTGTGTAAGTTCTATTCAAGTTATCCTTAATATTCTTAACGTATTTTTTTTAAATTTGGATAATCAGTGGCCAATCGAACACAATATATTCTTATCATTGAGAACCTTAAATGTGTTAAACAAAATGATATTTCGACATATTAGATTGCTCGACAGCAAAATAGATATTTCATCCAGAGCTCATGATACATGCATCAACCAGTAAAAGCAACAACAAAAAAATACGAAAACTCTTACTACAAGCTATGTATATCACGTTGCATACTTGTAATAGTGTACTTTTTATTGCACTGCCAACTCAAGTAGTCAGGTACCACAAGTACAAGTGTAAGACTCGCTAATCCTCACGAGTGGCTACTTAGCGGACTGTGAGCTTTGGTTCTAGTCCCCCCTCGCCTCATTACTAGCTGGTCGGTGTTTTACAACACCTCAGGTGATTCCTAAAGCGACACCCCTCACCGGTCTGACGGTGTTAGGCCGCGGTGTCGGCTTACCTTCAGCGACGAGGGTTCGTGATTGACCCGATATAAATTATAAATCGCGGGTAGCTTGATTAAAATATAAATACTTTTTTATTTGTGCACGAATAATACCTGCATCAATAAATTGTTATGTATACCTAATATTTGCTTTGGGATGAAGAATGTTTATCGATTTCTTAGTGTACAAAATGCCACACCATATTTTGATTTCTGCATTAGATCGGTTTTAGTTTCATTAATCAGGAGCACCTGAAATAGGTATTCATAGCAATCAAATAAGAGACGTTTTAGAATACTTTCTGATACCTAAATCCTATTATCAAAAACTGACATCGGTTTTTTTAGCATTAACCCCCATATATAAATTATAGTTGAAGATGATTTGACTCGTATGTTATATTAGCAAGTTAATTATAACCCTACGTTAAATGTGTTCTCAGTAAGGTGCAGTCTATATTGCACGTTTTCTCTTCTTTGTATTGTCGTAGTTGGTAATTCATTTGCAGCAATATTGAGTTCATTAGATATTTAATAACTTGACACTCTTTAGCAATAATATGCTCCATTGTTTGAACCTGTCCAAATTCACACTATCCTTATCTCAATTTCTCCAACGATTACTGCTGGGACTGCATAAGATTAATAATTGCCTATTGCAGTTAAATATTGTATCCGCATTTACAGATAGATAACCCTGGAAAATGAATAGAGGGATTTATAAATTTGAGTAAATTTTTATAATTTGTCACAAGCCCTTTTGTTTTAAGTGTACAAAAATTCAGCCTCTTTGTGTTCAATTTTATGAAAATCTTCAGTTGAACGCATAACTAATACAATGATTTTGTTTGTTGCAGTAGGTGGAACCGGCGCCGGAGCTGGTCTGGTAGTGGAGACAGGCTCCGGGGCCGCCCTGCTCGACCTGCCCGGGACATCCCTGGAGCAAGTGCGCCACATCGCCGCAGACCCCGGCCTGTCCACCCTGCGCCTCCCCCGCGCGCCCCCCGCGCCCCCAACCTCCAGAGACGTGGACCAAGAGATCTGCTTCATCTGCAAACACTGCAAAGTAGCCTTCGTCACCGACCACGCCCTCCTAGCTCACCAGAGACAGACCTGCTACTCTGGCAGAGAACAAGAACGCGGCGTCATCAGAGTAGTACAAACCGTACTAGAATGCAGAACTTGCCCTGGAGGAGACAAATTTAAAACCCTCCAAGACTTCAGGAAACACACTGAAACTGATTGTCACATCATGAATATCAACGTAAACACGCAAGGTGTTCAGAAGCCTTTGGGCCTCCCTCCGCCGGAATCGCCGCTGAGCCACGAAATGGAAGATGTTGTAAATCAGATAACTCTCCTCGCGGCCAGGGCAGCTCAGGAGTCTCCTTCCACAGGGAACAAGGACTCTAACGCCAACATCCAGAGGGAGTTTTGCGCTCCTGGACCAGCCAAGCCCAGGTTTCCCCCTCCAGGGGAGCTGATGGCTCAGCAGGCCAGCGCGGGACACTAACAATTAACGTTCTTCGAATTCGTTCGAAACAGTTATCCGGGTCGGAAATTTTAATTCACTCCACTAGACAAAATCCATGTAGAAATCTAATAAAATCCTCACACTTGCAGACGTGCGACATGCTACATATTTTGTATGCTTGATTCTTATATTATTATTTTGAACAAGTTGATTCTATGTTTCACATTGCGTGTGTAAATTTTCCGACCTGAGTTAAATGATGCGACTTACGATAGAATAGGAGTTTTGGATTAGAGAGGAATGTTATTGCACAAAGTTGACTAGGAATCTCAGGAGTAAAGCTGAATGAAATATATCATTGTTTATTCATATCTTTTGTATCATAGTATGAATATTTGAAATAGAAAACTCGTTCGCACGGACGAGCATGTTGCGCGCAACGATGATTCCTTATATTTTGACAACCAATGATTGTTAGTGAAAATCAAATTTTGTAAATGTATAATTTAGCGACGTCGTTATTGTTTGAAAAAGTATTCTTATACCTGAATATGTATTTATAAATCAATATGATTCCTTTATAGTTACTATTTTCCTCACCGGCATTATTTGTGTAAATAAAAGTCAAGCTTTCGAAAGAATAGACAAAGTAATGCATAACTATTAACTTTACTGTAACTTTGGATTCCTACTTCAAGTTGAAGCTATTTGGGTAGTTTTTTTTGCTCGGTTAAGTACCTACTCTGATAATCTGAGAAGTTAGACACGTACTCGTAGCGCTCTCTGTAGGTTAAGCAATGTACATAAATATATCTGGCAGAATAGGATTTAACGCGTATAGTTTCTTGTGAATGATATATAATATGTGTATGTAAATGTAGGTAGGTCCATAGATTAAACGGGGGTAGATGACTGTTTTTATTTGTAATATTAATTGTGTAGTTTATATGATAGATACATCGCCCTCTGAGAGTTCCTGGTTCGAAATTCCTATTTAAACACGTGAAAAGTCATGGGAAAGTGATTTATCGATAACGACTAAAGCTGGCTAGCCGCGGTGCGGCGGCTCCGTGGCTGCTCCTAGAAAATATTCGTATGAGAAGATATTTACTCGATAGAAAAATTATTATCTCGCAGTAACATGTTCCTACTTCTTTTGCAAGAAGATCGTGATTATCTTCCGTTTTCATATTTTGAAAGAAGAGTTACTTATATCTTTTTCATTATTGAAGCAAAAAAATATGCCCTCGCTTATTTTTTATTAATTATTCAATCGCCGTCTGTATAATGGCGCACTAGCGTGAGAAATCTCTATATACAGTGGAGAATGATTTCGATTCTTTGTAAAGGCGATTCTATAGAACGCTTTCGGGATATCTAGTCATCGTTCGAGAGATCAGCGGATGCTACACGGATATGACAAACGACGAGAAGGTAGCGGTGTTTACGTATATGACCAAAAAATATTAACATTTTTGAAAAAAAAATCGATCGCGTGCCAGCGATTAATGATCGAGATATATAAATTGAATAAATCGTTTTGTAAACGTTTTGAAATTGTTGATAACGTTCTAAATAAATAACCAATAAGGTCACGCCGCGTACTGGGGGGCGGCGTGACGGCGCTTGGCGCGCTCTCCCGCAGCACCTTGCAGCAGGACTGGTGTCAGTACCAGCCCCTGGACAGTGGACAGCCACCGGCAGCGGTACACGGCTCACGCGTAGCGCGAGAGGTGCACGGCTCTCGTGCTCAGCCAGATATACAGCCTGCTAGTGCTCAGTGACGCAGGGGCGGATACCTTCTTACTCTTAACCAAGACACACACGACTTGCACGGAATCATTGATTCCAACCAATCTAATGATCATATCATGATGTTGTATTTCCTACAATATTCTAACCTTATTCATCATCGTGGAGAAGGAATGTCTGATATAAAGAAGACGAAAAGTGTGAGAGTTGCAAGAAGCAGAAGAGAATTCCATAGCTTTTTTGATGAATAAGTTGTTGTATCTACCGCCACGGTTTGTGCGCTGCTGTAGAGAGTGCGTCACGACTAATCAAGTACCATCGACTCCCAGTAAAGCAAGTTCCTATCTTTATAGCATATAATACTATAATTAATAATAATACTATATAATGACTATGTAATACATATTTAATCAAACTACGATAGATATAATGTTATGATAAGAGTTCCTGGAGCACCCAATGCGATGTTAGATGTGTATTGTGTACACATGCACTACACATTTTAGCAGCGTTCGCGGTGCCTGTATTACGTTCAACTTATTATTTGTTTCATTCGCTCTTATGAATTATTTATATGATCAACTTTTTATAGATATAAACCATATTTTTTGTAATATTTGTGAAATTTGACAGTTTACGTCACTTTTGTGTTGTTGATTCGACGGATGATAAATGAATCAAAAGAGATTGCTCTGATATTTTGTTAAATTGAATGCAACTTTTAAAAGATCTATGTCGATGGATCATTAAACATGACTTAGGTTTAAACTAAAGAAACAACAAAGAAAATAACATATTTTCGTAAATGATAAAAGCTATTCAATTATCAGCATTTGTTAGCGAAGCAAGCATTTTAGAAAGAATATTAAAAAAATCAATCAAATTAATGTATTTCATAATGCGCACTTCGAAAAAAGCATCACCTCACTTCAACCGTCGAATTGGTACTAAAACTCTTTACAGGCTATGTCTGAGCTTTTGTTTATAATTTAAGTTTAAGTTGATGTAAATTTTATTTAATGTCAATAAATGAAATATTTTATACCTTAATACTTACTGGTCGTTCGCCAGAAAAATGAAAAAAATTGGTTCCTATTAATAACTACTATTGACATATTATTATTAAGTGAAAGAATATTACTACAGAATTTTAGGTATTTTAATGAAACACACCTAATAAGAATGTTTTAAGGAGTTATTGTGAGACACTAACAGCGGCCCCTTTCAACGGGGCCTCAATCTGTATTATTGTACGTAACGTAATGTAGGAGTAATTATAATTATTAAAACACGTAGACATAATGATTAATAAAATATCGTAGTTATATTCCAAAACGAACGAACTCGAAACTTGGGCCCTGTTCGCTCGGCCTACCTCGCAAACAAGTGAGTTTCTTTTGGAAATTTGTGTGATTCTTGGATTTTATTATTATTATCATTATTAATTATTATTAAATGAGTAATTTTACTTGCGTAAGTTAGTTCCCATGGGCTGCGCGACGTTCTAAACACGCATTCTAATATTGATTCACATTGTCATTTCTATTACAAAATCATGTTCTTTCTTCTACTAAGCATACGAGTTAAGCGCGTTCCTACTGAAAGAAAAACCAGAAATTTTAAAGATTTTTTTAAAAATGTTCCTATTTTTATGAATAATTGAATTCCTATTTATCCTACAGTTATATAATTTGATGTGAAATAAAAACACAGTAAGTGGAGTTAGCGTGTTTTGAATCTGAAGTTAGAACGTGGATACAACGCCCGTGTAGCCTGCTGCAGTAAATAGTAAACGATGTTGTCATTGCAGTATAACCGCCACAACTTGGCTGTTTCACATGAATCAAGAAAAACCTGTGAAAACTATTTAAATATCTTCCTTGCGTATTTAACTATAACTGAAGACCTTAGTCCACCTGAAACTATTACCTTTTTGCAATTTCTGTTTAATTAGAACTTATAAAATCATAAACAAAGGGGTGATTTGATTTATCCATTGACCTTTCTCTTGATTCAGTTGATCCAGTCTTTATTACAACATTATTGCAACGCATATATACCTATATGTAGTCAGTGTATGTGTGTGTGTGAAGTCAAATTTCAATGAACAACAACTGGAGTATATAAATATGATATCATTTTACATGAAACGAAAAGAGTCGGTTTCCTATTAACTATTAAATTATCAAATATAAACCTACTACAATATTTTCATTGAGTTTGATGCTTTATTAAATCAAATTTAACGTAGTTGAATAGCCAATAATAGAATATGTTATAATTCAATGTTTTAGTGAACTTTTCATAAGTCTGTTTAAAATGTGCCGATTAAAGGGCATGCCATGCATACTAGATACTAATTACCACAATAAGTCTTAAAATACCTGTATACCAACTGTTTTAACAAGATGCAAATAAACCAACACTTTTCTTTTTCACACAGAGACTTCCTGCAACCGTATGATTAATTATTTTAAAAACAATTTAACTTCATCAAAATAACATGTAGAGAATCAAATGTTTACTTAAAAAGAAATGTCTATACTATCAAGGTTGGTTTGAATTGATGTTTGCATAACTTTTTTAAATGTTTACCTAATCTATTTGGACATAAAAATAATACACTATCAAATCATTTCCTTCACGGCCTTTAATGGTCCTACTTTGGGACCAATCACTTTTAAATTCAGAATGATTATGAAAATTTTAAACAATGCCTATTCTTAAACCGTCTTGTTGAAATGTGGAAGATTAATACGAAAAACTGGCATGTTCCTAATCTGGTGACATAATATATCCGCATTTTTCTGTTTCTATATTTACAATTTGTTGTTGTTTGTGTTCTATGTTGCCATTTGTCGGAATTTTAATACATAACTGGTGTAATGAAATTATAATTTGAGCGTTGTGGAAGAGGCCGTACGTCGCGAGATGTTGGCCAGGCCAGATGTGTGCAATGGCCAATAATAGTTCCTATGTAAATTTCATATCTCTATGATTCTGTGTTTGGCAATTTTCTATGAAGTTTCAATCACCAAGATTTATATATTAGCCAAACTGTTTTCAATCGATGATAATTTGTTGAAGATATTTTCTTAATAATTCGTGTTTTTAGTGAGGAACGCTTATGTAGAGTCGCACGAGGGACAATGGTTCAATCATTTAACACATTACCCTAAATCATTATGTAACTCGTTTATTTACCTACTTGTAAGATTTTAACCTTTGATTTAATTACTTATATTAATTTAAATTGTAATTATTTCGATAATTTCTTTATATCATAGTAAATAATTTGTTTGTTTTATTTTTGTGAAATTAAATATTGTATTTTTAAATTTGAGCTTAATGGCCAACTGTCATTCGACTGAAATCTTTTGTAAATATAATTTCGCTATTTTTTCTTCATAATAATTTCAGCGTTGTATATTTTTATAATGTACCAACTCATAGATTTATGATTTAATTTTAAACGATTCAGATTTCTGACGTTCTTTGTTTAGTATTTAATATTAAATTGTTTTAAATTTGTTTGTATGCAATTTGTTTATTGTATACGAACATCATCAAATGCAATATAGTTTGTAAACAGATATTATAGGATACAGATTTGTGTAAACAATCGATGATACTGACTGAACGTGGTAGCCTGTTGCCATTGTCAAAAATATAAGTTTAATTCTTGAACGAAATGATTGAAATAATATATCACTGTCCCTCAGTGTCATCAGTTTGGCGAAAGTACCATCACTTTGCTGTTCACTTTCAACGGAACAAGAACATTGTTGAAAGATGACGATTTTAAATACTTCTACTACATTGTCAAGTGTAAATGGTGAAATAAACTCAATGCTAGTTTATCAGAAAAATACAAAATTGTTTCAATTGTATTGAAAATTCCTGAAAACCTTTTCCCACTTCCTTTGGAACATAAAAATGAAGATCATCGTCCTTCAATATGCTTCTGACCTACCGAGCATCTTGTTTCAACGAGCAGGCATTGATGAAATACTAAAAGGGGGTCTATTGGATGCTGTACTGCTTTCCCTTAAGAATTCTTCATCATTGGTATGGCCAAGCTGGATACTACCAAGATATTCAAGGACTGGAGTTCAGAGCTGCACTGCCATATGTAGGTAGCCTTTTGGTTGATTGATAAAAGTTTGAGATGAACGAGGGTAAGTATTTAAAACTATATAAAAATGGGAAAGGTGGGTAAAGTATCTACTTATAAATGTGCTATCATGATCACAAACATCACAAATACCTAAATTATATTAATCCAAAAGAAAACAACCCTTGACCAAAGATCTGTGTGCACCACTGTTACATAAATAAATAATACTGATCTAAGTAATGATGAATTGGAAAATTTGTAGAGAGCCGTTTTCGTGAAAAATCACTCCAAAGGCGCTCAATCAATGCATAAAGCGACATACCAATATAGTAGTAGTATAATTTTCAAAATGTTAACAAGAATACCATATCACAATACATTTTTTTCTTAAAATAAACATATTTGCACAGGAAAGTCATTTTTCACTGCTTCTGTGAACTTAAAAAAATATCTATAAAAATACTACAGAGTACAATATGAGATAGAACATCTTTGTAAAACATTAAAAACAAGCTTCATATTCAGCTTAATGCATGCCAAAAATTTCGACAAGAATCAGATAATACGAATAGAATAAATAACTTCACAAGTTAAAAATATCTGCAACGAGTAACAACTATTCAAGAAGAGTTTTGCGTTAAATATATATATATTTTAATTTTTTTAAAGAAAAAAAACATAAGTTCGGTGGCTCAAGTATGTGGATATTACACCAACATCAGAAAAAGGCTTAGAGTTGAACACCAATTACAAAGTTTCAAAAACAAATACGAGGATAGACTGGACCTGCATTAGATTGATGACATCTTATTGAATCAATTTATACCCCACCCAACTAAAAGAGGATTAGACAATTGTTGTGACGATGATTTCATAGAAAGATTTTTTTTTCATAATCCTTTGGATACAACATACAACGAAGGACAACCATTATAATTCACTGGAAGTTTTAAATGGCAGAGTTTCAATTACACGATTATTTTCTAGCAGGCGATGTTGACCATTTACAGATATGTGTTAAGTACTTAAGTATTTAAATAATGGTAAGTTCGACGATGTTGCTTCCTTTTTGGTAATACTTTTAAACCGATTTTTTTTTTAAATAGTTAGTTTTTTTAAATTTTATTTATAATTTCTCACTTTTTTAAATTAGGTGTTGTGCAGTTGTCGTTATGCATCTATGTACATATATTTAAATTTCCAGATGTTCTAGGTCTTAAATTTCGCGTTGTGAACAATTCAGATTCTTTGAAAACTTTTAAAAGAGCATTTTTTCAAAAATCAAAGATGGTATGTGAATTATTTGAATTAATCACAAAAACAGTTCCCACTCCAAAATGACACGGCATGCCTGCCTAATTTTCAATTCTGTGTATATTGTTCCATCATTCTATTTCACCTATATCAATCTGTGTATTTTCCAATTTACTTAAGGAAGACAAGGTGGGTTCATATAAATTGTTAGATCATGGCGTAATGTAGGTATATTTTAAATCATTTAATGATGTGGTTGCTTTCTAGTTACTTCACGCAGTCATTCTCAGGAAAAAATCAGTTTATTTTTTATTAAGGTTTCAGTCGACCTGCACGTGAGGTTTTCGGCTGCGAATCTTTTCGATTTGAGTCGTTTTGGTTTCTGTGCAGATTTAAGCGGCTTTGATAATTCTACTTCCTTGGATCTATTTCTATGGTGATATTGATTCTCAAATTCCTACATAATATATATTTTATTAAATTGAATTAATATCAACAGTATAAATACACCATAAACAATGATTACAAGTCACAGTTAAAATCATAAGAAAATATTAGAAATAATAAAAAAAATAATAGCAGTTCGTTGTGACATTTGATTGCAAAATGAAATCAGAGATACATGTACGTATAAACAAATTCTATAGTACAAATAAAGTAGACTTAGATTAAAATGAATATTCATTGAAAGACTTTGATCAAAATTAATTTGAAAAATTTGATAGCATAGCCCTCTTGAACGTATCTTTCGTGCAGTTAAATAGATCCGCCACATCTGCGTATCTATTACTAACTTCATGCAACTTAGGTAGGTACAAGCGAGTGTTTCGAATACTCAGTCCCGGTATTGTTGCATTTAAACAGGATTTTGGAACGAGGAACAGTGGCGCATCCGGCACAACAAAGAACTGTATTATATATATCAGGCCCCTAACATCTGAGCCCATATGAGACTCCTCAGGTTGAGATAACCGGGCATGTACAGATAATAATTATGACTGGACTGGACACCCAGGTAGAAGGAGAAAAGTGGGAAAACCCAGGTTGAGGTGGGAAGATAACTTCTCCTGGTAACATACTGGAAGTCAGCCGCTGAGGACAGGAAGAGTTGGAAGCGAATGTTGCAGGTGGCCAAAGCTCGATATGGGCTGTAGCGCCATCGAAGAAGAAGTAGCTTTGGTGGGTATATGAAATTCAATGAGTTCAATTAAATCAGGACTGTCTATACTAGCAGACTGTCTACCATAGCATTTACAATTTTAAATATAAATATTATGTAATATATATTATATAAAGGTGTTACATTGTGTACCTCATCAATTTCTGGGCGGAATGTGTGCATCACACGGGCACATCGGCTGTAGGAACACCATTTTTTGATGATGGAGTCTGTAATAATTAAAGAAAAATACAACTAATCCCCACTCTACTCCATGTTGAATGTAGCGTTAATGTCAATATCTATTTCAAATATCTTGATAATCATATTATCAAGATATTTGAAATAAAACGGAACATTTTTTGTAGAGCGAATTTAATTCATATCCCAGTTGCAATACTTCAGATTTAATAAAAACTATAAATATCCTTGATACTCCACGCCACTGTGTAACATAAGCTTTATCTCCTTGTTAGGCGATGTTTGGCGAATGTTATTAGATGTATGTAGCCGTCAGTGGGGGGGGGGGGGGGAGGTAAGGCGGGGGCGGCTCGGAGTTTTCAAATCCCAACTGATGAAACGCAAACATCTCTTTGTGAGGAACGCAAATCTCTAGAAGCGAGCTCCGCGCGCTCAACAGCAATATCAACATTAAAATTGTCTGAAATTCCGAGAGAAAGACTGCGGGTGAAACAGTCTGCTGGAGCATATTTAAATTCCCTCCTCGCAAGAGTGCTGCGTAAAGTGTGTATTATATATGTTTTTCTAGCCAATTATTTATAAACTAATATAACACTTGATGTGAAAAATTTGGCCCACTTGCGAAATATAATACTCAATGATAAACTACATAATATCTTATATTTTCTAATAATACGTTCATAAAGATTCGTGGTATATTTTAGCAAATGGCTACATTTACATTTTCTTGTATATAACCACCTGCAGTGGTAGAAACTCGCAGGGTCGCGCTGGTGAAAGACTCATGGCTTTAGCCATGTTTTGTAACCAGATTGACCTTCTCGATCTTCCTCTTGCCTTACAACGTATCTCATCTGGTAATGTCATATTCCCTGTGGCTTTTTGTAACATATCTCCTCATGTGAGGCCTTAAGGAATAAAAATCCCTCTGGCCCTATTGATATAGCTGTAGCATTCCCAAAGATGATTCTTTGGGAATGCTCTGTGTGTGGAGGGTCTTTCTATGGAAAGGAAGGAGATAAACTTCTGGGAGGGAAAAGGTATGAGGGGTTGTTAGGAATCTGGAGGTCAATATGTTCAGGAGTGAGAAAAGTATAAATCCATCCCTCCCATTGTTGTGCAAGGCGATGAGTCGATTTTGTCCGGCTGAAGAGGTCAAAGAGTCCACCCACCACACAAAGGGTGGGCAAAAGCATCTGCCGCCAAGAACTATACAAACCTCACCCAATGAACCCGGGCACCCCTGCTAAGGTACCAAACGTAGCGAACCACTTAGGGTGACCTACGGTAGGGGTGTTGGTTCTCCAATAAATGGTTCCCAGGGCGGCGGTACCCATACCCGCCTCCCAAGTTGGCTCCGAGCAATTTACCTTCAAAATTACAATTGTAAAGGTAAAAAAATATTAGGTATAACTGTTTTAGTGTATGAATAAGTATTAGTTATTGGAAGAATTTTATCTTTTTTGTATTCGACACAAACTTCGTAATCGAGCTGCGTACAAAAAATCCAGTATTTACATTTTCCAAAATAGGAAATATTAATTAATGATGTAAAATAATATTTTTGAACTAATAATCTGATAAACTTGGTTAAAAGCTATGTTTGAATCGATCCATACACTGTTGATACCTATCGATATCTAGTTATCGAATCCCCCCAAAAATTTTATAATTCTTTTGGTACTACGAGGGCATACGACTTCGATCTTTGAAAGGTCAAAAAAACCTGCGCCCCAAAACTACTTTGTACAACTTGCAACCCCTTATGTCAAAATCAAGCTAAACACGATCAAACACCCCTATCGACATTTGTGCAGAAGAGAGTGCACCAACCGATGCAAAATATTGATCCGATATTTTGCGTCAGGGGATTTAAAATTCAAGTTTAAGAGATAGAAATGAAATAAATGACAATATAATGTGTCAAGAATTTTTGAAGAAAATCCTGGGACAAATAATAATAAATATTAGATTCATATTTTGCTAGCCGCTCCGTTTCTGGTGCTCTAATGTTACTTAAAAGAAGGCATGTAAACACTGGGATAGTTATTTTTTATATATTCACCTATTCCTCCGCTATTTTCACATTTTTATTAGCATTTTTTTTTATCGCTGTGATGTCATAGAAAGTAACTTTATTTGAATTTTAACTGTGAAAGGATTGGCTGAATTAGAATCAAAGACAGATCATTTAACGTCAAAAGCGATATTTGAGAAAACTTGGGGGATAATCACCGATTTGTTATTTTTTTCAGTCAGCTAATTTGCTTTCTAGTAACTTAGATTGAAAAATTGAAAAATTTTGATAACCCTAAAAAACATTTAAGCGGAAAATTCTTAAGTAAATTTCACAAGGCTCAAAACTCAGCATAGCTCTCTCTCTGCTATGAACTCTTTGCTATGATCGCAAATCGGCTACGTGCAAGACAGAGGAGTTATCCTTGTTTTAATTTTTTAAGTTAAACCTCAAATTGTAATATTTAACGGAACCTTTGACGTGCCGGGTCAGTGCACTGATCCGGCACGTCAAAGGTCCTGGGTTCAAGTTTTTCTGATTTTTCTGTTTCAGGTTTTCGATTAAGTAATGCTAATATTGGATTGATTAATTAAAAAGTTGAATATTCAGTTACAGTAGAACCATCGGGTGTTAGTTATTAAAACTCTTTCTTAAAGATCGGGCTACTATTCATTTTAATACCTAAATACTTTAGCAATGTTGTATCCCTTATCACCATGAAAATACGCCCAAGTAATTATAAGTGTCAACAGTTAAATCCACAAACAGAAAAATTCCGTGGTTTGTGAAAAGGCTAATTTCGTAATTAGCATCTGGTTCAAATAAGTACCAAAACGCTTTGCCCGGGGGTCAAATTTAAGGAATATTTTTTTCCACCGCTTTGGCTATGGTTTTGGGGGTGGCATGCTCGAATAATCTCATTGATAAATGGGAGGGGTTACTTTTTAATCGAACTCCTCCATCCCCGATCGCCACTCTGGGAAATGAGTCATCTTCCATCAAATCTGGAGCTACCCTTTAAAAATTTTCCACCCCCCAACGATAGGTTAAAGTGCAAGGGTTCAGTTAAATATTTTTTTTGCAAATATAGTAGCTGTTTATCCGATTAGTAGCTGTATAACGTGTTGTCAAAAGCTTAGACAACTAATATTTTTTAAGGTACGTACAAAGTATCCATGTTTTTTGACTTAAGAAAGTCGAAGTTCATTATATTGTTTTAGAAACAGTTAATTTTTCATGAAATAAAAAATATCTTTGATCTATTACCGTGTAGTTGAAATTCAAAGAATCTTTAAAGAACGTTTTAACTGATTTAGGTTTTGACTGAATAAAGGTATTTTATTAAAGATGTCTGCCTATGTAATGTATGTGTAAGAAGCTGCACGTCAGATTTTCGGGTAGGTCGGTAGGTACTGATGAAATAAATCTTATAAATAATGTACTTCAAGGATTTCTAGTATTTTTTCGCTGCCAACAAATTATTTACAATTCAGGAGGCGGGAATGGGTACCGCCGCCCCAGGAACCGTTTAATGGATTACCAACACCTCTTCCATAGGTCACCCCAAGTGGTTCGCTACGTTCGGTGACTTCGCAGGGGTGCCTGGGTTTATGTGGCGAAGTTTATCCCGGTCTTGATGGCAACAAGTCTGCCCACCTGCTGCGTGGCTGGTCGGATCGAGAGAGACTGATGGAGGTGAGCTTTTTGACTTTCTCTAACCGGACTCTCTCAACCCACCGCGTTGCAATTGAAGCGATAGATTCATGCCTCGGTCACTCCTGGACACTGACCCCCATATTCCTACCCACCCCTCATACCTTTTACCCTTCCCAGAACTTCCTCTCCTTCATTTCCTTAAAAAGACGCTCCAAACAGAATCCCCTAAGATCACATAGGCCCTAAGGGAAATTATTTTTCTCAGTTTAACGTAAATTTTTTTTTAATTGAACGAAAAAAAAAAAAATAAATCCTGAATCCTGTTTCTGACTGCGGACCTGACAGGTAGATATTACAATTACCTTAAATTTGTAATAAAATTCGCTGTGCGCGTCGGACACGATATATAAATCAAAACACAATACAACACTTAGCGGCCAGTTTGCGGACGCAATCACACATTATAAAACTGCCGCCTTCTAGACGCCAATTATCTGTACCACCAGATATTATATTACTCTCCAACTGATTCAAGTCCTCGGACTGAAAGGTCCATTGCTTCGTGAATCATAATCATAACCCAAGTGTGACGAGAATACTACCTACTTATAGAATTCATTAATTAGGTATGTAGCTGGCAGCTATTTTCGAAACATAATAACGTTTTTGTCAATTAAACAGTTAAAACGTACCTATGTCTTCTTTTTGGGATCCTAAGAAATTTAATATAAACGGGATCTAGTTTAGTTGTATTCATACCCACTAAATTTAAAACACTTTTTTAGTTAGTAATAGAAAGATAAACAGGTGGTACAAATTAATGTACTGTGTGAGGTGGCCGGTTTTCTTGCGGACGTTATTGTACTGCAACTTGGTGTACGGAGGTACTCAACACTAATCTAGTTGTGTAATATATTTTTCTCTTTAGGATTTTCATGATTTTTCGATTGTTGCAAATGCGAAAAATACATAATTCTGTGATTAGAAATTAAATGTTGAAGTGGAAAAATCATCAGCTTGGCTGCAGTTTAAGGTTGGTAAAAGAATCGGTGAATGCGTTTTGGAAAAACTTAAAAAAAAAATATTTTTTTAAGTAATTGGATTACACACTGCGTGCTCTTCGTGAAAACATGTTTATATTCATACAATAATTTGATCAAAACGCACATAAGGAATCAAAATAATGAAGTTTGATTTGTAAAACTAGAAACAAAAAACTCTTGAATGTTATCTAGTGCATTTTCTGTTTTCTTTTTAGTCATTTAAAATTAGGAGCTTATAAGAAGAAAGAGACCGGTCACTGGCCGGAGCTATTCTTCGGCAGGCCACAGGCAATCCTTCATCACTAAATAAATAATCGTTTCCGCTTACTGCGATGGTAGTAGGAGATAAAAAAAATCCACGTCCGGTTGGGTTTTAAATGTTTATTTTTTTTTATATCTGAATGAGCTTTGCATCATTATCTCATCACTCTTGGCACTACAACCCCTGGTGGGTCTTGGCCTCCTCAAGATTCTTACTCCACTCATCACGGTTTAGTGCCAGCTCTCTACAGTTTAGTTTTAGTTTCAGTTTTTATTTTGAGCTTTGCATCACAAAAAGAAAATACTCCACATGCGAAATGGAAAAATAGTAGATTGAGAATAGTACAATAAATAAATTAAAAAGTCCAAGCAGAACTAGGCAGTTTGTTCAATTAGGTTTGGTCTGCTTTCCGATTTAATTCTATTCGTGATATAAAATGGTATGATGTTAAATATGTCAACAACATCCTTTTATTCACTACTCAAATTCTGTGTACGGCGAACGTGAATCACAGTTGTGATTCCGTGTTGGAGTTTTCACAATGGATTATTTTAATAAATTTAGTTGACACAGATAATCATAATTGACACATTCCCTTGTAATACCCATTCTGAAAATAATATATCTTAAGAAATTATTTTGAATTCTTTCTATCGTGAGTGAATGAATAGCATAACTTGGTGTCCACACTGTTGACTTGTATTCAATTTAACTTCTAACTAAGGACATGTAGATTTTTTTTACGGTTTGAATATTACTTAAATGGCTGCTTACTAATACAAAACCCAACGTTTTCAAAGCTTTATTGGATGTAATTTCATTATTAGAGCTAAAGGAGGAGGTAGCGCAACACGGCATAACACCCCAAAAATAAACAAAAAAAATACTTTTGGCTGTGAAAATCTAAAATCATATCTAATTTCATTATGATCAATAAAATGATGTTTTTAATTGAAGAATTCAATCAAATCGTTTACCACGGTTACAACTGTTGCATTGTATTGTCAGGTTTTTCGTAACCCGGGAATGTTTTTTTTTTTTAAATGATAATATCAAGAAATCAGAAATAATAATTTAGTCAAAAAATCTTTTTCTTAATAAAGAAAGACAAAAAATCCCGGTTTACAAATATATGGCCATATTTGAAAATCTCCTCCTACCACAACAGCAAGCGGAAAATAATGCTTGTGATGTGAATTATAATCACTTCACACAAAACATCGAAAGCTATGGTAAAATTTCTTTAAAAAGGTCGAATCAAAAGTAAGCAAGCTAGAACATTAGTAAAACGTCAGGTGGTTTTTTTCATCTTGGCTGTTTCATAATAAAATATTTTGTTAAGCTCCTTATGTTAATTCATCATTACATTACTATTACACCTATCGTTCACACCATTCTTTAAAAGGGTATTTTTCCAATTTGAGCCAGTTTATTAAAAATGTGAACGGCTCGAATTACGAAAAAACATGTTCCGGCGATAAGCGATAAAAATATATATTTAATGTACTAATTTGTACCGGAGTCTATATGAGGATCGACTACGCTTAAGGTGGTACCATAACGGGCTTGATGCGTTATGTCAGTAGTGGATATGGGAAATGAACGCTGACAACTGCAAAATGCAGTTAAAAATAACGAATAAACTCTTTAATAGCACTTTTTACTTTGATACCGCTGGGGAATGAGTAGGTACTTAATGCATATAATGATGATGAAAGAACTTTGTGTTAGTAAGCGGGGATGAGATTTTTTTTATTTATTTATTGTTTCAAGTTACAATCCCGTTAAACCGCAATAAAGCAGTTTGTCAACAGGATGTTAATGTTCAATTACAATTTAAACATACACACATATTATTATTACTATAACTATATTAATTGTCATAATTAACACACATTAATTAATATAAACAATCTCTATTCAGTAACCATTGTTTCAGCATATATCTGAATCTATTTGTAGAGTCTTAATTTTTTATATTAATTGGTAACATGTTAAATATTTTTGGCACGTTAAATTCCAGGGTTCGCCGTCCGTAGTTATTATTATATTTTGGAACAAGCATTCCTTCATTCTTTGTGAACCTCGTATTATGATCATGTTCCACTCTCTTCTTATAATCAGACTCAGATACATGCTGAATCAATATTTCATACCATAATAAGGCCTGCACCGGTAATATTGTTAAATTCCGATACAACAATGAAATGTTTCGTCTCTGTGAAAAAATATTTTTTTGAACTAATAACTTAATCATAGAATTTTGTACTGATTGTAGGTGGTTTAAATTTAGTTTTGCAAGAGTGTCCCCAAGTAGTTAATCCATATCGTAAAGTTGATTCTGCAAGTGATAAGTAAATAATTTTTAAAATATTCACCGGAACGAAACATTTCAGAAATGATCATTCACGAAGTGTTTGCCATTTCAAGAAACCATTGCTGACAATAATTTGTGTTTAGGACAAGTTAAAAAAAAAAGTTCCGCACTCAAAATTTTAATAACCATGGTATGTTATGAAATAATGATATGGAAAAGATGAAGATTTGGAAGTACCTGGCTATTTCGATCTGGTCACTTAACACGACTAGACAATGAAGGAAACTGACGAATAACAGAAATACACGGATGAAAATAAATTAAAAATTTTCGTTTATTTGCATAGGTACTAGCTATTACCCGCGGCTTTGCTCGCGTGATATTAGGAAGAAATTACTGTACTAAAAATTATTCGGGATTAAAACTCGCCTATGTCACTTTCTATTACTCCAACTCGCTACGCAAAAAATCACATTGATCGGTTGCATCGTCGTGACGCGAAAGAAGGACAAACAAAGTTTTGTATTTATAATATATTAGTTAGGAGTTTAAGCCGCCGCTACCCGAATTTCTACCGATTTCTTACATATCCCCCTTAAACGTTTGAAATTTTAAAGCTCTTAAAAAATATACATCATTTTTGAAGATAATATCTACACATTCCCTACGCCGAAACGCAAATTATATTAAATTCCCTCGATAGAAAAAAATCGCAAAGTATGCTCCGAAAATTTTTAATTTAACCTCTGTTTCCGTTATTTTAAAAGTTATACCTATGAAAAAATGCACAATGTTTCTATAAATGCTTTTTTAGACAGCCCCCAAGAGACTTTTGCTCTATTTTAAACGAGTCGTGTTGTATTAAACATTTTCACAATTTTCGCTTCAATTTTACCGTTTTAAATATTAGCGCACTCTCTCCAACATTCGTCATTAGTCATTACATAGCTCTCCATATTCTTGGATACGGCGCCTTAATGCTTATTTTCTATAAAAAATAAATAAAAATCCATTTTTGGTCGATAATTGGTTAAGATTAAAGCCAGAAAATATATTTTTTAAATCTTATTGTTGCTGAAGTTGCACTTTTTTTCCACCTGTCATTTTATATTTAAATTCATCTTGATTCACTTCCGTCTACGGACTTTTCAACTTTTCTTAATCTTATCTTAAGGTCGTGCCACATTTTATCTTAATTTTTATGCAATAAAATTGTCTTTGTATCATGTTGTATAGGCTTTCACGAGGAGTAAAAATGTTAAGTTGCATGCCTTTTGTCATTAATTCTTTGCTAAAATTCAGCGTCTCTAATAATTTCACATTTATTGCAAGTTTATGTGAACTATTAATATGCAATTAACCAAATATTTTAACTAGTAATTTGTCACAAGTAAATAACCTCAATTATTGCTGTACGATCAAGCCCCTGATTTTGGAAAACAAGGAAATCTATTTACGACCGACTTTAGACCTCCAAAGACCTTCAAGGGACCGTACGACCACAGTTTTTGAATGCATACATTCGATCCCACTCATCATACAACATCATCCTCAACAAAAACATAACCTGAAGCATTTGATGTGTAGGTATTCTCTCCACTGATCGATTCGACATTTCCCAGGTGATAATTTATAAAATAATGACCGATTACCAGCGGGTATAATTTAACGCTCGCGGAGATGATCGTGCAATTGTCGAGAGGTCACCCGATAATTAAGTATTAACTTATTATCCACCGCCGGTGCTCAGTGCAATATTGTTCTGCAGTTATGGATGCACTTCTGACGGATGATTGCATTCTTGCGCACCTTGTGGATGTCTTCATATCGAATTAGACCCGATCATTCACTGCTCCCAACGTTTATGTTTGATTAAACTATGAGGCAACCGATAACGTTGCTCCATGAGAGTTCGTTCTTCCACCAAAAGACTAATATGATGCTTTCAATCATGTCTAGTTAACTACGTAAGTGGTGCAAAGATACGATTCTCAACTCAAGAAAGGTTTTATAATGTTAAGATAGTTAAGTGAGACTAATTCTCCATATAAAAAATATGAATATTTTATGAAAACTTTATTTATTTCGTGATATTATATGTTATTACTAGCGCAGACTCGTGAAAAATCACGGGATAGTTAGAATTCTTGACAAATCAGTTGCAATTTTGAATATAATAATTGTAATAATTTTAATTATATTCTGTCGTAATACCATATTGTAGGTAGGTACTTTATCGCTTGTCTGAATTCGAATTCTTCATACAATCACTTCCAATTTTTAAAATTAAGCTTAAATTCAAAGCAAACCGGAGTTCATTGAACCAGAGTTTCTCAGAAAGTGTAATGTATTGAAAAAGCTTCTAATTAATGGGATCAGATGTCAGCAGGGAAAGGCTTCTATCGATGACCGGCAAGGGTACCCAAGTGTGCCGCCGGGACTGGATCTGGCGAGCGAGTATAGCAGATTCAATTAGCCACTAGCGTAGACAGGTCGTGTGTCTTGCAGCATTATTATTGTAAATACGTAAACTCATAATAAACCAGTTTTCTACCAATAACCTAAAATTATTAAAAAGTCCCCCACAGAACTAATGGTGTTGAATGTAAAGAATACCCAAAATTTCATAAATAATTTCGGCTTTGTACCATCATTATTGCAATATTTAAGTCCAAAATGTTAATCGATTCGAACCCATAAAACAGAAGATAATAGGAAATCAACATAGTCGCTTCCGTTACGTGAGTTTACCCACATTGATGAATCAATCATTGCTTGTTTTAATTTGATGACCTCAGAAGGGTTCCGCGTGGAACCTACGGATACAAGACTCTCCACTTTAAAACCTTACAACAGTCCCCAAAATTGGGGATGCCATAGTCTCACAAGCTCTGAGCAGGATTCTTATGAGGTACAGGTACTGACAGATTAAATTAAAAATTGAGAAAATTTGAGTCGAAATGTAAAAAGAGAAGAGTATATTATGATAAACCATTATTTAAAAAATTATTAGAATTAACAAAATTTCAAAAAAAAATTTATGACTTTATTGAATTTCTTGTCCGTAGGAATTTAAAGAACTTGTGTAAATCACAAAACACTTCAATAAAGTATCAAATAAAGTTTCCAATGATTGCCTGTAAAACCACTAACCGCTCATTGGCATTTGATTGGAACAACAAATCAGGAAACTTTGTTTTGATTTATCATTAATCCATCAACATTAATGATTTATAGGCATTACCTTAGGATGACCTCAATGGCGGCCATTAATAAAGACGTTTCTTTGAAACAATACTAAATTATCTTTATTCTGACAGCCCATCTTTCTGTTATTATACGTAAAATTGGGGTTTCATGCGGGCAGAGCTGAATTAGAATTAATATTTATTTTGTTTCTGGCTTTCGCCCTTCAAGGGTGTTCTAGGCCATCGTTTTAATGGATAGTGAAAGGGAAGTTGAATTTTTTTATTAATTTTATTTAAATGGGCAAAATTTCTAATACAGATAATTTGAGTTGAGTTTAGACTACGAAGAGATGGAATGTTAAATAGAACGAAGATAATATTTGAAATGGCTTGATAGAAAAGGGAATATTTGTAAAACCAACGTGATACAAATTTGGCTCTTCTTAGACAACCGAAAGTTACTAAAAATTACTACTAATTAGGAGACAAGCACGAAAAATATAAAAAGGTGAAAGGTAAAAGAACATCCTGTTCTCGTTAGAATAATGGAGGAAATTTATTTTATGGATAAATGTAATCACAACAATCGTTTACATCTCGATTCATTATCCCTGTTAAGCTTCCTTTGAAAACAATTTTGGATCAAAACATTTGTAAACGGCTTTTAACTATCCAGTTTAAATGCGTTTCTAAAAAATAGAAGCATTGAAAAGAATTACAAATAAATAAGCGATAATTGCTTAAAAGAAAACAAAATATGAAATTTCTACATCAAGATCAATTTTAAAAACCAATGTCACGAACGGAGCTAACTCATAGAATAAAGAAGAAAACTAGAGGTGCTTTCCTTACAAATTTGAATCGAAACAAATGTTACATTTAGCCCAACAGCCTAGCGCTCCGTCTCACTTACACTCGCCTGACACAGGAGATCTCCATCCCATTTGAATTTCGTAAACAGTTTTGTGTTGGAAATTTAAGGCCCGAATAGGCAGATTTTTGGATCATGAAAGATTCCTACAATATATTTCTTGTGTTAAGTTTTATTCTGTGCATATATCTAGATGCTTTTGGTTGATTTTTTTTAAATAAACATCTGTGGTGTTCAATGATATAACTCGGAAAAAGTCGTGGAGAGAGGTATCAATAAGGTATACACAACAACTAGCATGAACACCGGCTCTTACATAAAATCCACCGCTTACAATTACGTCTGCCGCAGATAAACATTATAAGGTAATATTACTTATGGAAACATTAAGCAGGTGGATAACATCTAAAGCAATAATTACCGTGTAAGATAATTACAAGAATCATTCATTTCGAAGGATGACTTGTCCTGCGCATACCGCAACGTGTTTTGGCGCCCGGGGCGCATCTCCACATCTCTAGTCCGCCCCTGCTTGCCGCCCAACTGCTCTCAACCGGCACACCTTAACCGTTCACATTACATATTATATTTAGATGTGTAATGTTAGAACGACCGCTAATTGTTCGTTATTATCGCCCGTATTTATTGAACCACGACCGAATTATTTAGACCAAAGTTTTAGACTCCAAACAAAGAAAACTTTTTTAACAATAGGTAATATGGTTGATTGATGTAAGTAATAAAAATACTAGGGAAGTCCTCCACAAGCTGTAAAATTATAATAATATAATTACTACACATCTAAAGTCTGCTTGTAAGAAGTACATCAAAGGTTTCTGTTGGTCGGGACATTGTTGTCTGTATTATTTTGTCGCTTTTTACTATTTTTGAACAATAATTGATTGTCTTTACAGGATGTCTTTGTTATTTTTGTCCCATTTTTTGTTAGGTTAGATTTTGTTAGGTTAGGTTAGGCTAGGTAAGGCTAGGTTAGGTTAGGTTTTTACAGATATTTTGTCGGAGGATATTTCGTCGGAGATATTTTGTCGCGGGATGAAAACGCATTACCCATCAAGAGCAATCGATTTGTAAAGTTTTTCCTTTTGAAACGTCCGTTAGTTCCGAGCTTTGGCGCCTAAAAAATACCTAAATAGAAAGAAATGGTTCTTCATCGAATAACATAGAATTTCAATATAAAATAATCAAAAGAGTACCTAAAGGGTATAAAAAAGTTCCAATATTTTAGTCAACAGCATACATTTTTCTCAACTTTTAATCAATCTAATAGGGAGAATGATAAAAGATATCACACTTCGCGACTTCGATACATTTATAAGACTGAAGTCAGCTTTCACAACTGACGTTCCGAAGCATTTATAGCTGCATTCTGCAGGATAAAATAAGCCCTGATGATATACAACTTCCAATAGGAGTTGGCGTCAAAAGCAGAAGTTAAAAAGCCGAAATCACTTTCATCCAAAATTAGCGGCGACATATACATTTTTACTCATCTAATAATTGAGAGGAATATTGGTAAAAGACGCTACACTTCGTGACTTCGATGCTTGTACAAGACTGATACGAATGCCGTTCCGAATCAATTTGAGCTGCAGTCTGCAGGATGAAGTTAGCCATGATGATACCCAATTACCGGTAGGATTTGGCGTCAAAAGCAGAAGTTAAAAAAGCCCGATACACTTTTCTCCAAAATTAAAAAAAAGTCTGTTTGTGAACCAACGTGGATCACCTTGTAAATACTATTTCAATGAGTTTTCATTCGAAATGAGTAAAGTTATCCGGTACATACTTTAATTTGAAAGTCTGATTGATTCATTTCCTAAGGTTTTCAAACGAAAATTAATCGATGATTAAGAAAAGCAATCTCCAACGGGATAAAAATTACGATCGCGAAATAATAACCGCATGATTTATCAAAATAATAACTGGGTAGATACCATATAATTTTACGAAATTATAAGGCTTTACAGTAATATCATGTCTTCAATGAAAGTGCAATTAAAAACGAATTTTTCGTGATGTTTTTTAATAATTTTGACCTAATTGCTAGAATTTGTAATCTACCTGGTCGCTTTTCCAGTTTCGACTATAAAATAAATATTTAGTAGTACCTACTGATCGACAGGCCATGTTTTATATTTCTACCATAATTAATGTATACAAGTAAATAATATTACATAAATGTATTTTTATGATACCGCATGAGACTCCTAACACCCTGCAGCCAGAGGAACTATAACATCCTAATTGGGGAATAATTCAAGGGTAAATTGGGGCGGGAAAAAAAGGGTAGAAAGTTTGCAAATGCTTAGGTGAATTCTATTAGGCTATTAAGCATAGCTAGTTTTTAAATTGTGGTTCGCCAATGTCAAGTTGTGTATCTTAAACTCTGCAACTATGTTCAAATGTAACATGTTGGAAAATATTTTATATCTGAATAAATTCCAGTCAAAATCATATTCTTTTGTCGGAATGTAAACTCACAAGTTCTAGTCTTCATAAACAAGTAGTTTACCTCTCTTTCCCACATGTTCTCAAATATATACCATAGTTGTATAATGATATGTTGAACGTAAAAAGACATTTCGGAAACGGCGCGAATATTACCGATGAGTTCTGGCCAAAAACAAAGCAATTGTTTTTTTTGCTACTTATTTCTGTTTTCCAAATAATATATTCCTGTATATTAAATGATAGTATCGTAAGAAGTTTTTCCAGAATAGCACCCTAACTAAAAATTAAAAACCTACCATTGTGAAAAAAAATTGACAAAAAAATATTATCATAGAAATTTAAACTGATTTTATTATTTCTACACAATTCTGAATACATACCAAATATGAAGAAAAAAAATTCAAAGAAGTTTTCAAAGAAATAATGACCTTGATGCTTTTTAGAAAATGTAAAATATTATTTTTTCAGTCATTGACAGCTGCAAAAAGTGACTTACAAATGTCATAGAACAATCATTTGAAAACATTCGGAGAAGCTCAATGATTAAATAAAAACTAGCTTCCAGATTGATGTTGGCGCAAGCGATTCTGAGCTTGTCTTTCATATAGTTTATTTACACATAAGGGTTAAAATCGCATTTAAAAAAAAAGATTTTTAGATCCAACAAGAGTCAAAACAACTAATAGTTAATAATTCTTAACCTATCTATGACGCTTTGCCCTCCCTGGTTGAGATTTAAAATCCAATCGAGTCAGAGTGAGTGATCTAGTTTTGATCAAAACACCGAGTCTATAATTAAAGCCTCTCCAAATGTTTCCATAAAGCCATTATGTCATGTTTTTTGTGACAAAGCCCAGTCGAGTGTTCGTATGGCCAGCGGCTAATTTAGTTGAATACAAAATCAGATTCGAAATCATTTGATTACAGAGCAATTAAGATATAATTCTTTACGACTTCCCACAAATTCTCGGAGCGGCTTTCTGCGTTTCTGTTTACGAAATTAATTACAAAGCTACAAAGTCTCAATCGGTATTGAATCGGTAATTAATTATTCGATATCGATCGTGCTACACGTTTTAATTCTAGGGATTGGAATCTAAGCTGAACGAGAAATTTACTTTTACGCTCTAATGGACAGCCAAAACAAATGGTCGATGATAATTAATTGTATTTTTATTGAGAAATTGTATTTTGTTAGAAGGTATTAAACTTTGAAACAGGTGTTTTTTAATAAACTTCGTTTGATTCATATTGAAACTAAATCAGCATTACCTAACTATCTAATATTATAAAGAGGTGAAATCCAAAATTAAACACTCTGAAGATCTAAAAATTTTGTTTTAATTTTTTAATGTTTGTAATCGGTTAGTGGTGGAATTTTTTAAATGCTTCGGCGTCGGTTCGGGTTCCCAACCAGGATTTTTAAGTTATTAGTTGGTCACTCATTCCTTTCCTAAAAAATAAACCCCTTCACACAGCATCACCAAATAAAGCATAGGCTCTGATTGCGGATTAAAAGTAAATCAATACTTATAACTTCAGTTGAAAGCGGATTTTTGCACAAAAATTTCAACATGAAACACGACAATTTTAGTGAAAATCTCCAATGAATCAAACAAATTTATGATTCCCTTACCAGCGGCCGCTTTCCCTAAGACTTGACCGTCGTTAAAATTACAAAAAATCAGAATACACTTACAAAGGCATAATTTAATATTTGGCCCGGGGCGAGTGGGGCGCCCGCTTGCCATAGTGTACGTAGATCAATTGAACTGGAATCTTAATGCCGTATAATCATTAGCATCAAGCTGTCAGTCACTGAACGGATAAACCGATACAAGTGTTTGTGGGCGGGTTTGGAGTGCCCGAAGTAAGATCAATATATCCTTACCTCGGGAGAAATTTGTCAAATTTTTCCAGATTCAAATACTCTTTCTTGAATTTATTATCAATTTGATTGGATTTTTTTTAGGTCTAGGCGTCAAATTAAGGTTAATTTTACCATTCTTTGTGTCTAAATGAAAAAACTTTTCAGGAAAATATAATTTTATGAATTTAAGGGTTGAAACAAAGTAATTTAGAATAATAATTACATTGACCTTTCTGCCGGGGTGAAATTAATTACAATGACCTTTCTGCTGGGGTGAAATTAATAACCTCCACCTTTCTGCTATGGTGAAATTAATTACATTGATCTTTCTGCAGGATTGAAATTGATTACATAGACCTTATTAATTGTTTCAGTGTTTAATTCGTAGAGCTCCATTTAATTGGTTTTAAATTTAATTAAAATTAAAACAAAATACATTGACCTTTCTGCTGGGATAGAATTAATTACACTGACATTTCAGCTGGGGTAAAATAAATAACATTACCATTTCTGCTCGGGTGAAAATAATTACATTGACTTTTCTGCTGGGTTGCAATTAATTACATTGACCTTTCTGCTGGAGTGATATTACTTAGGTATATTGACCTTTCTGCTAGGCTAAAATTAATTACATTGACCTTACTGCTGGGGTAAAATTAATTACATTGACCTTTCTGATGAGGTGAAATAAATTACATTATTTTCTCTGCTGGGGTCAAATTTTTACAAACATTTTTATATTTAGAATTTCACTTCTTGAAGCATTAGACTCTCGGGGGCAAAGCATTCGAAAAGTATTACATAGTTCACATTTCTACGGATTTTCCGTTCAGTGCTGTCAGTGGACATGCTACAACGCGAAATGGTGCTCTGCCATATCAGAAATTATTATTCTACGGTTAAAAGTGGCTCGTAAATCAGAACCGCGGAACAATACCTGTCTGTTCTGTAAGAAACGTATGTAATTTTTGCACATTTTTTAAGAAATATGCATCTACCTTTTCGTGGTTTTATTCAACAAACATTCGTTGAACCATGCTTTAATAAAAGTTTCATATCTTGTTACATAATTGAGATTATTATAATGTGTCGTGCTACCTCTACAAAAAGTCTCCTAAAAATATACAAATCTTTTAAACGTTAGAGAAAAATACCGTGAAAGGGCACTTAGGAGCGGAAGTCCAAACTAATTGCGCTGTCTCTAAAAATATTATATGCAGAATAAATGTGATTTTAAAAAACGTTAATTATTCTAATTTTTTTGCACAGAAAAGTGGGTTTTTCGGTACAAATTTTGCTTATCCGGTGTTAGAAAAGGAAGCTTGCACCAATCTGATTTTTTTCTATAAAATTCAGAATGAGGTGACGATTGACTGCGTCGTGAGTAAAATTCCTCGGCTGGCAGTCCTAAAATCACGACACAAGCTTTCCACTTTCCACTTACTGAGATGGTAGAACAAGATTTTAAAATTATTGTCTGGTTTTTCGAAGTAACCCAGGAGCGTCCGTACTTCTTTAAAACAATTATGGTACCACATTTCTGCAGTTGGTACTATTCAATAATATAATATTTTCAAAATGAGAGGCTAGCCTACTACCTTTTTGTAAATAAAGGATGAATGATTTTAAAATACAAAAGTAAATTAGCCATTTTCGAATTAAAAACTTCTTTAGTACCGTTGTGATTTGAAACTCAATAAAACGGAAATGAGCGACTCTAAAAAGAGACAAACACATACATTTATAGGATTTAGAATGAGGTATCAATAAAATATTTATTTAATTCACGGGTACTCGGTTCCAATATAATACGATAAATTCACAGTCCCACGCAAGTATCTTTTGATGCAGACGATAAAGCGCCTGACGAACATCTGCAGATATTTAGCGGACCAAGGATCGAATCCTACGAAATCCAAAAAAAAGTTTATATTTTTGTAAAATTAATATCCAATCTTCAAACCACTCCCAAATAAACAGGCAAAAGAAAACACAACGGAAAGCGATATCTAGCTCTCCGGATAAGAAAACACAAATACTAATAACATGACCAAACGTATAGGAAAAGGTGGACTAGAATTCGACGACAAAAAATAGAAAAATCATACTTCACATTGATAAAAAGTGCTTTGTAGTCCACTCTTGTCTACTTTAGTTTTCTGTAGGTTTCATTTCTACCGCGTATGAATTACACATTCTGATTTTTTTTCCTTTCATGTACTCAAAACCTTAAAAATATATGCAACTTGTTCTTATGTCTAAGTTTCAATTACTTATTAATATGTTTCTTCACATGGTATTATTAAATGTAATTACTATGTTACAATGTTACACGCATACATGACATGTGTAATTCTTTCGTGATACACGATCAGTACATAATTGGTGAGCGTGATTTTTGCGGTTGTAGACAGTTATAGTATAGTAATAAATTGTTAATTTGTAGTGCAGAAGTAGGTAGGTACCCAGTAGTGGAATTAAACTTAAAATCATTGCCACTCCAAGCAGTGGTGACAGAATTTCAATAATTTGAATAAAATTATTCTTATCTATGATTTTTACGATCTTGAAGACAGATTTATTGTCCGGTTTAGATTTCAGCACTAAATAAAATATGCACGAGATCTCAACAGCAAGCATTCATTGAATATTCGCATAACAAGCATATACGCGTAACAAGCAATAAATTATAGTGGAAGAATTCTGATATTCGTACTACGAGAGCAGTTAGGATGTTTGAACACAATATTAATATAAATTTACGTAATGGACGCGCCATTTTATGGACTACCCAATTATATTATAATGAGAGAAAGTTGATGGTCTAATTGAAAATATCATTTAAAAGTAGTGTCTTTTTAGAATGCATCACCGACGAACTACCTAACCTGAAATAAAACATATAGGTAAATACAATTACTTTTTTGGTACAAACTACCTCACCAGGCTAAGCCAGTTCTGACATGGATGGTAAAGAGATGGTGCATGAATGTATATATTATTTTTGCTTACTAGCGAGTTCGCGGCACCCATTTAATGCCATTTACGTAAATAAATTGATTTTCCCTGCAAGTCCTTTTCCATTCGTCCCCGATCCCCTTCCCCGCCTTTACATAGTTACCTAATTTAATGGTGCTGTAATTCTACATGAAGGTTTTGATGCCTCAATACACTCATATTTTCCGTTACAGAAAAGTTGTGTTAATACGTATATTTATTATGGCCTCTTTTTCACTGAAAACAAGTTATTTAAAATCTGTATTAATAGCGTAAATTAAAATTAACGATCCTGCATATACTTTTAAAAATATGAGAGACGATGTGCATCAATCGATCCGTGCATTTTGTTTGGTACAAACGTCAAATTGTTAACTGTAGGATAATCCTGTAACCTGCATCCAGCCCCGGGGAAGATATGGAAGAGGGGCCAGTAGACAACGGGTGCACGTCGATGCTCAAATTTTATTAGAGCTTTTTAAACATCTCATGACGGGGACCACAGGTAGCAAAAAAGCAAAATCCTTTTAAAAACTTTGAGGTCGTTAAAATCTCACCACATTTTAAAATAAGACATAAAATTTACTTCTTCAAACTTCGCAAAATTACTTTGTGGCAACAGTAATTATATAATGAATATAAACAATATCTACATGTTTCGATAACAATGTTATCTTCATCAGGATATGTTAATTAATATGTAATTAACATATCCTGATGAAGATAACATTCTTATCGAAACATGTAGATATTACTTCTTCAAACTTTGCAAAATAACTTTGTGGCATTATTGATTATTTAATTAAAAACAAATCACTTTGTTTAAACCACTTTTTTAATTAACAATATCGACATGTTTCAATAACAAAGTTATCTTCTTCAGGAACATTAACATATCCTGAAGAAGATTACATTGTTATTGGAACATGTCCATGTAGATATTGTTTATATTGTTTATTAATATGTAATTAGCATGTCCTGATGAAGATAAAATTGTTATCGAAACATGTAGATATTGTTTATTAATGTGTAATTAACATATCCTGATGACGATAACATTGTTATCGAAACATGTAGATATTTTTTATAATATAGTGGTTTAAACAAAGTGATCTATTATTCATTACATAAAATTTGCATTCAATCAATCAATCAAAAGAAAAATTAATAAATAAAAAATATTTCTAGGTATCCCAAATAGCCGTTATATGTGTAATAGAGCTTTCAAAATTTGAACACTTTTAAGAAGAACCCGCTTAAATTCATGACTTCAAGAAGGTCATTTTGGTGAAAAATCGGATTCTTAGGCAGAAATTTTACTTGTCATACAATCATTAAAAGAGAACTTCAGACTTAAAAACCTGAGAAAAAATAAATATTAGAATATGAAGCAATGACCCGCTAGAAATTCCTGATAAAATTCATGACTTTCCATACACAATCACATAATAATATGTATTCGCAAGCGTATAAATTTGTTTTAAAACCATTGAATTGATCGATGTTTAAAATATTTTATTTTAACACATGGACTGACCGGTTTCGGAAGTACCATTTTTTAAGCAGATATTTTTCATGAATAACATAGAAAATGAGATTTTAAAGTCATATCGTCACTTGTAAATAATGTTCTTCTTTGGAAACGATATATAGATATACTTTCTGATGATATATATAGTTTACTGTAGAGATCGCCAGTAATGCATCACTTATTTTTTACGTCTTAATAATATAATTATTGAGGTTTTTTCTCGAACTCAAATCAAATAATGGTCTTCATAACATCTAAATATTAAATAAGTAGACAATGTCATTTATAAATTCAGTATGTACATAATATTATAAAATAATTGGGTGAAAGGGTATCGGTTATAAAACATACTTTCCCCGCTATGACTCTGAATTTTTCAGATCCAAGTCGAGAATAGAAACGCATTAGGAAAGCCCGCGAGAATTTGATTTATCTTGGATAATTATCGAATAATATCTGCTTTGCATCTCTTGTTATACCATTATGATAATTCCACCCTATTATATCGAGTGCTCTATGCTTTTCTCCCCGTCCTGAACCAGAAGACATTCGTTCTTATATCTATCTCTTCCATCTTCATGCAGCCGTCCCTCTCTGGCAGGTGGGGAGGAGTGTATTCCTGAGATTGGCGCTGTATAATCGTCGTCGTGGAGAAGAATACCGCACACCCACTCTGCATGAAATATCGTTACGCTCCAATAACCAAACCACTCATTCCAATAATATCATGCTTTCTGAAATTTTAGTAAATACTGGCGTTTAAAACACCAGTCTAAAAATATACATCAGTGATACCAATGCCTTCCCTTGCATTTTCAATTTTATGTCTTGAATCTTGAATGAATGGATGCAAATCTTGGCAGTGGAAATTAATCCACTTCTTGACATCCGATCGAGCTGGAACTCGGGAGATACTCATTCAATGGCAATGCATTCTATCGACTTTTACAGCAGTTAATATAGTTAATAAATGTCAGTGCCATTCAATTAGGATTTTTCTTGAGGTTTAGCGGTGTTCACTCTTAAACAATCCCTGGGGAGGAATGTTAAATCGACAGTCAAACCAAAATTTTTAAAGTCACAGCGGTTAAGCGCCAGCCCTTGGGGAAGATGGTTCAATCCTCAATCCAACAACAAAATAAATAAATATATCTCAATGAAATTGGCTACTGGCCCACCCAACAGATGGTGCAACTAGGTATAATTGAAAATATATGTATTGCGGTAAAAAATATTATTTTATAAAGGTTTTGATGCCATTATTCAAATCAAAAAGTCCACTGTCCAACCCTGAAGAGATTAACTGATAAAATAATCTTAAAAGGTCATGATACGTTTGCTGCCAAACACTCTATTAACTTGGGGCAGGTAAAATATACTATTTGCATAACTCTGAAATGTAAACTTATACAATAGTTGGGTATTTTTTTTAATTAAAACAATGATTTGTTGTTCTGGTTTGAAAATTTGATATTCCAAACTATTGCATTCTCCAACAATCCCAGTTCCAGTTTCCGCCACTACTCCAACGGCGTGCAAAGATAATTAGCTCGTGTTTGGTCGTGAGTCCGTCCTGACGCACGGAGGAATGCGACGCCCGCGGTAACAAACACTTCCTCACCTCGCTGGACGCCCGCGCCGGGCACCGTGTACTCCGGGCACTCCAAGCACTCGGGCACTCCGGGCACTCCAAGCACTCAGGGCACTCCAGGCGCGTGAACCCGCCACCGTCAAGTCATGCGCGTCGGGACTGCGCACTAACCTGCCTGGTAGATATACTGACAACCAACCTGTATCATCAGCGATCATCGCTGGTCATCAGTGATGGCGGAAGGCCTGCAGATATGGGGCGAGGAATGAGACTTCTGGATATTAGTCAATGTCATTCAGTAGGTAGTACTGCAAATCGACAATGTTGTGTTTTATAATGATTTCTAATTTGTTTCCCATTAACTCAGGAGACCCTGACGAAAACAAAATATTCAGGGCCTATGTCATCTTTGGGGATGCTATGTGGATGTGTCTTTATTATATGGGTGTGCCATTTACCTACAGATTTGACAGAAAACAAGTTACAAAGGACCTACTGAATCCCAGCCTTCAGATGGGCCATGTGAAAATTTCCAAGAAAGTAATAAATATTTGAAAATGTTTGGTTATTTTCAACCGAAAAATCCCGGGGCCCTGAGGAAAAAACCCTCAGAGTCTTTTTCATCTTTGGGGACGCTATGTAAAGGGTCTTTTTAGGGAAAGAAAGTAGAGTCTGAAAAAAGTATGAGGGAGTAACGGACGTATGAATCCATCTGAAGAGGTCTATGTTAGGTCTGCCTCATCCAGTGTCTCCCGATCCGACTCGCCACGTAGTAGGTGGGCAAAATTATTCGCCGCTAAGACCTAGAAAAACCTCACCCCATGAACCAGGGCATCTCTGCTAAGTCTCTAAACCTAGGGAAACACTTGGGTAACCTATGGCAGGGGTGTTGGTTATCCAATAAATGGTTGCCGGAGTGCCTCCGGTACCCATGCCCACCCTTCATTTTTTTATTATTATGTTTCCCTAACTATAATCAAGACAATCTTCGCCCTGCCTGTAAAAACAAAGCTAACTGCTATCGCTTATGTTTCCATGTCTTTCTCTACTATGCCTTCTATCGATCATCTCCGAATTACCCAGAAAAAATGACTCGCGATTTTTAACAGTGATTCTTAAACGGCTTCAGTTTTTTTAAAATTCATTTCTAACATTTTACAATGAGGAAATTCACATGTACGAGTAAAATTGGCATTAGTATTTTTTTAGCAGTAAACAGATTGCCTACAAAATCTTCGTTTTAATTTATCGTGCACCGAGAAGTATTTAATTTCTCTTAGCTAGTAAAAGTTCCAAAAGGTTTATTTACCGCATTTCGAGAATGAAAATTGGTCACTGCTCTTTTGCAGCTCATTTGTTTAAAATCCGAATCTTCGACAGTCCACTCTGCCAGTGCGGTGTGGAGAAGGAGACTCTTGGCCATGTCTTCTTCAATTGTAAAAATCATTCTTCCTTCAAAAGCATGTATTATATCATTTGCCTATTACCTAATTGCTAAAATCACCAACCATTCTCCCCTGAATATTCGCAACAATTCTCACGTTTTTTCATTTATGTTTAAGTTTATAGACTTGAATAACTTCAATACTTGAATTTGTCCTGTCCCCTTATAGATTATCATCAAAATTATATATATGTTTCCTAACTGTATCGGAAGAAAGCACTCATTTTGGGGTGAATTGCTTATTAAAAAAAAGTTTTCTGTCATCGAATCAATCTTTTTCAAAAGTATAACTACACACCATCAGTCAAGTGAGTTGGTAAAATTTGATAATTTAATATTTTCATGTATTTGGGCAGCCCTGCATCGGGCACGAATCACGCCTCCAGCGATGCTGGCTCAAACAATAATTAAATAAGCACTCTTTTTAATAAGAGATTGATTCCGAGTCGATCATATCCCAAATTTAAATGCACGCTCGTCAATTATGTCATGATTATCTCAACTTTATAATTCGTGTGGATGTTAGAATTTGAATATATTCAAAATTAGGGCAGACGCTTTTTGAATCTTCTAGAACAGGATCTTAAAACTGTACGGTATAATTAGACAAAATTATAATTTGAGGCTCTGTTTTATAAACGGTTTTTTCTCTATGTTTCATAATCCTACTAACTAAAAATATAATTGGTTACATGAACTGAGCGCATTTCAAAGAGGGTTTTAATTATAATATATTCACAATTAAATTATCATATTTTTAGAAAGCGTCACAAATTTCAATCCTTGAGAAGTCTTTAAATTCATCTGCATTAAAAGAATTGCCTTTGCAAAATTAAGGATATTATTTACTGTTTCATCTCCCGGCTTGCAGAACTAACTTCTGTATGGTCATGCCAGTTGGGAGAATTGTCTTGTTGTTCATTTCGAACATCGATATATTTAACAAAAATGAAGCACAATTGAGACGGCAAGGTTTGTTGCTGTTATTTTAAATCTGTTTATCTTATTTAAATATTTTCTCTCTTTTAAAAACGCTTTGAAATATTAATTAAGTAATGATTTTAAAATGAATAAATTGAATTTAATTATTTCAAATAGTTACAGTATACATACGATAACTAAATTGCAAAATAAACAAGTGATATACTAATTAAGTTTTATTAATTATCTGAGTATAATAATTAAACAAAACGTGTGTCACTTTTTCATTTACACCTTCGAGAATTCCCATAAAATTGATTATTGTATTAAAAAAGATGTACTGTCACAAGTAAAAATCTATCAAGACCCCAGGAGTAATCTTTAATCCCAAACTTATATTTTCAAATATATACAATACTACAAGCTTTGTAATAAGATCTCGCAAACAGTTTTCTATTGCCGAAGCAATGATAGCTATGTATAATTACATCATAAGGTCAAAAATTAAATACACCTCAGCTGTATTGGCCCCATACCAGCAAAAATATATTTAGAAATTAGAACAGATTCAAAAAAGTTTCACAGATTCCTGTATATGAGAATAAGTGAATAGTACCATAGATTCATGAATCAGGAAGACCTAGTCGCCGAAATGCGCTACCAAAGTATCCAGTTGAGGAGTTGGGCCCTTGCGGTAACGACATATAAATTCATTAATATAATTTTAATAGATAGTCCATGCCTTCTGGAATGCTGGAAGTTGTTCGTACCCCACAACTTCATCCAGGGACAGCATCATGATCTGCACTCATGTCATGTTAAATAACGCTTCCAAGACTGTACACATGTTTGGGGTTGAACCCCATTATCCCCTTGCATTATGTACCTACGTCTTGTTTCTGTATCCAAAATATATAATTAATGTTATTTTTGTAAATGGATGCACAGTCTGTAATACAACACAGAATTATATATAAATAAACAATAAAAACAGTAAAAGAGTTTAATTGTGTACCTTTATTTATCGCACCATACATATATGAGGTTCAGCTAGTTTGAATTTATGTTTTTAAGGTGCAGTTGAAAATGTCTACATCTCCGTAGGGCATTGAATGTTTTGCATATAGGTCCAATTTATGAATTAAATTGTTAATTGTTCATGATAACGAATGAGTTGTTGATACTTAAACTAATTATTAAACTGCCTCTTTTGACACATAAGAAACTTTATGTTGTATTTTTTCTGAACTATTTGATGCGGATAAGATTATTTTATTTTACGTATTTCTGCACATACCTGGTCAGAATTACCTATAGTCTTATTGCTTCTGTGTAAGTTCATAGTTTACTATAAAAATATATATTTTTTTATTAAATTACGGTAAATTCTTTGAGATTATGGTCATGTCATATTTGGCATTTTCTTTACAGAAATACCTATCGATATAATTTAGACTTGGTTTCAGCTCCAAGGGTTTTTAATGTACATAATGTTACAGTCATCTTTATCAGTATTATAAATACCAGTAACTACGTTATTCGTTATTTAGTTGTAATACGATGCATTTTTCGTAGTAACGTAGATTTGGTAATACTGATAAGTAGTTTATGAGGTGCGTTCACAGATTTGGTAGAATACAATATCAGTACTGATGAGAAGCTGACATTACTAGTGTTCTTCAATATCAAAATCGGTTAAACTTAAGAATAAAAAACGTTCCCGACTATCGACGCAGCCATACAAAATACAGTGCCTGTTATAACAAAACGTAGGCTTTTTGAGACTGGTGACGTCATACAGACAACCACAGATTTGGTGCGATTTCGGGACACCCGAAAAGTTAAAACTTGATAATTATATTAATTATTAAAACTAACTACTTATAACAATAAAAAAAATACGAATCTACTGATATTTAAGTTAGAATGTCATTATTGTTTTAAAAAAATAATAAAAAATGAACTGGAGTTCCTTATTATAGAATTTAGTTAGGTAGGTATCCACAATACTTTAATATATTAATTTGACACAAAAATATTAGGTAGGTACGTTTAGGTACCTACTAGGAACATTGATTTTTTATAATGCTAAAATACTTGCTACTTTCATGAGAATCATGAGGTATATATTTTTTAAGGAAACGGTTAATTTTCACATACCAGTTTAACTTCATTCTTGACTGCCATTCGATATTAAAATCATAATTTATGCTCCATTTAATGGTCATTAAAATAAAGTGCGCATTTAATAAATTAATTGCGGCCTTACGACGCCGAGCATTATTTTAGTCACAATCAAGATGTGGTTTTTTTCTCTTATTAAATTCCTCATTATGTTGCAGATCGGAACAGAAATAAAAGCAATTGTGCTCTTCCAAGCTCCGGAGTTGAGCCCCCGGGCTGGCCGTCCAGCGACCCAGGCTCGCAGCATCCCGGCCGCTCATAATGCACCCGAGACGCGAACCCAACGCCCACGGAAATTAGCCGAGAAGTTGATTCAATAGACCACCAGATAAGATGCTGCGGTAATGATGAGGTGCTAGTCGTTGTACAATCAAGTTATTTCTCAAATTGTATCAATATTTTCATGCTCAATATTTACGACTTGCATAAAAATTTATAACATTTCTTTGACTATCTTTCGAGTTTCGTTTGCATTTCGTTGCGTTTTTTACAAATGTAGTATCTTTTTCTCTTCTTTTCAATACATCTTTACTGTATTATTATTGCGTCGATATATCTACTACTAGCTGGGGTACCCGGCTTCGCTCAGGAAGTCAACCAATGGGGTGCCCCACCCATATAAAAAAAGGCTTCGAATCGCCGTCAGTGAAGTTGTTGTAGGACTAAAACAGATTTTCAATGTACATGTCGACACACCTATCTACATAAACAGTCAAGAGTTTCACTACTGTAGATATTTTCGGCACAACAAATATATTTTTTTTTTTTATATTAGAATAAGTTAACAATAATAATCTAAACGAAAATATGAAATTGTCAACTGTCTTTTTTTGTCTTTTTTCTGTTTTTCTATGTCTTGTTCTATTTCATATTTTTGTTTAAATTATTATTGTTTACTTATTCTAATATGATATATTTCACTGATGGGAATAACCTACAAAAAAGTTATAAAAAGTAATAAATAAATTCCGATATATCTAACCGAGACGCTATCCAGAATGATTGTTTCCAATGAAAATGGTAGTTGCCCGTAATATGAAAAATAATTAGTTGATAATAATGTTAATTCAAAAATTTGAAAATATGAGATTGACAAATATGACGGTTTGACAGAAGGTGGCAATAGCGAAATTGGTTAACGCGCTCGTCCTGGTTAGACGGAGAGGTCTGGGTTCCGTGTCCCAATTGCGACCATTGTCTTTTTTCTGTTTTTCTGTGTCTTGTTCTATTTCATATTTTCGTTTAGATTATTATTGTTAACTTATTCTAATATGATATATTTCACTGATGGGAATAACCTTCAAAAAAGTTATAAAAATAAAGTTTTTCGTATAAAATTGTATATTTTTTTAACTTCGTTGTTTTCCACATTTGGCTAGATCCACAGTGCAGATATTTTTAAAGTGACGTAATTCTCCAATTGGAGTATTTTGTGAGCCTGAAGGGAGGGAGGGGAAGGGTTTGTGAGAAGGAAGAGAGAATGAGAGGGAATGAAGAAAGCGGGGAAGTACGTATCTGGCTATTTAGATCAGGTCACCAAACAAGGTTAAAGCCATTACAAGGAACGTTTCAATTTCAATCCAGATCATCTATGAGTTCTAATTCAAATAACCTATTTTGAGCTTGAGAGCTTTGAAATATCCGTACTGAATATTATAACATTTAAAACAAATTACGTGAGTTTAAAGTACACGTACCTAGTATAAAAAAAATTAGAGTGTGTAATGCGTGAAACCTTTAAAAAACTAAAGTAGACAACAGTGGGGATGCTACGAAGCACCGCACAAATAGGAGACCTCTTATTCTATCTCATTCTCATGCAGGCTAAATCCTATAGATGTAGATATGTGTTTGTCTCTTCTTAGCTTCGCTATTTTTCGCTTCATCGAGTTACAAATCACAACGGTGCTGAAGAAGTTATCACCTCAAAATAATATCAATCCTATGATGAGATTTGAAACGTAGTGAATCCCTTTTATTATAATTTGGTATTGAATCTGTGTCGAAATAAATTATAGCTGTACAAAAAATAAACAACAAAACATTTTGGGATAAACATAATTGCAGCGGAACTAAATAAATATTTAATGACGTTGATTTCAGTATGGCCGACCAAATTACGTGGGAACGTCGAAATGAATCAATTTTAATCGATTTTATTATTTTCGGATACATTCGCAAGGAAATATTAAAAACGTGTTTCTCTGAATGATGACGACTGTAATTGAATACATTTTTGATGGCGTGATATAATGGGTCTTGAATTATACGAATACGAATCGTATTTAGCTGCTGGATTGATTCATTTGCCCATTTGCGATGGGCGTGGAATATTGCGAAACTGTTCGTATTTACTGGTGGTCGACCCAAATAAACAAACTAGGGTCTGTCAAAAACCAATGCCTCCAATTTTTTTTTTTAAATGAAAAAAAGTTAGTTAAATTTAAAAAAAAGAATTTGGTGCTATTCCTCAAACTTTCATCTATAATTTACTGCAATAGTAGGTAACTTTCTGCTTCAACAGCTGGTGGTAGCACTATAGACGCTTGCAAAATGGCTTGCAGGGTTCTGTGATTGAATTCTTGAATGCAGAAAGTGAAACGCCTCTCATTAATGAAAGACTAAAAAATGTGTACGGTGATGCAACTACACAAAAATTATGAACGGAGACGAAACATGGGTTTCATGGAATCTGAATCAAAGAGCGGGTCAATGGATTGGCTTCACACACAATCACCGAGGACGAAAAAAATCAAAACTGTGCGATCTGCAGGGAAAGTTATGGCGGCAGTGTTCAGGGATGCAGAGGTTTTGATTATGGTTGATTTTTTTGTAGCAGAGATACACTAAAGAGATGACATAAATTCTGTCCAATACGTCACAACCCTTAACAAGCTTAAAGCACGTCTTTTGCAATAAAAAAAGTTATGGCGGATGGCCTCACGAAGCAAGCCCGTGCTTTTTACCACTCTGGGATATATGCCCTTGTTAAAAGATCGACCAAAACTTTGGAAATGGACCGAAAGTCGATAAGTGTGGTTTTCGACTTACGTAATTGCATTTTTTATTTCTTGATACAGAAGATAAAAATAGGAGGCATTGCTTTTTGACTGGCCCTCGTACATTCATTTACATAACATTCAGCGATTATTTTAATTCTTCCGCTATCTAAATTAAATAACTTTAAATAATGTGTACTTGTTCTTGTATCTAAAAAAAACGGAAAAGACATCAAAAATGCTAAATTCAGCCCTAACGGAAATTTCATTACAATAAGGAACTCTGATAGCATTATATTTTTTTCATCTTCTAAGTTAAAAAATGATATTTTTTATGTTATAGTTAGTTTTAATAGTTAAAGTAATTTAAAATTTTCGTAGCTCCCGAAATCTCACCAAATTCGTGGTTATCTTTGTGACGTCACCAGGGACGAGATGTTTTGTAATCTAATGTTAAGATGACAATATACCCTAAAATATATTCAGAATCTTAACGTCGTAAGTAAAGAAGCCGTGTATACAAATAGAGTCTCGCGACCCGTGTATTGCACGGACCTATTGTCGAATTTGCCCTATCAAAGAAAAGAAGAAGAAGACAAATAATGTGGGAATCTTAACGACGTAAGTGAAGAAAGCGTGCAAACAAATATGCGCCCGCTGCACGGCGTACTGGATGAACGTACGGCGGAATTCACCCGAGCAGGCATGGAGATTAGACCTTTTCACCGCGTTCAATTTAATTAATTCTGAAGAACGTGTTACAAATATTGAAAATGTGGGATGATGTCGCACTGCCGAAGTTATTAATTTATCGTCTAGAAAAATAAAATCTGTTGATTACCGCTAACTTTAGTTGTACAACGTATTACAATTTTTTAAAGGCGTTGTACGTAAAATATATTAATGGTAAGGTATTGTTTTTATTAATCTTAAATACAAAGAACTTACATCCCCAGGACGACATCTGAATAAAAAAGTTAATATAGTTACGAATTCGCCGGAAATGATTAAAAGGTGAGTTTTGAGCAAACAAAAATTATTAGGATTGTGTACCGCCTTAACCGCCTTTAATATTGTAGAAAACTACATAGAATATCAGCATTGCATCACTAATGTTATTGTAGATATTCTAGCAAAGTACAAAAATTCATCCGTAAACGAATCAGATAAACCTCGAATCTACATCATCAATGCATAGGTAAGTAACACTGCAAACATTCCTGGGAACTTTCCCTTTTATTCCGAACATTAGTTTTAATATAATAATTAGTATAATATTACTAAAGTATTATAAATAAATCATTGCAATTGCATTCTGAATCACTTGAAGCCATTTGTATTCCAGTAAATTCAAATCTCCCAGTCGACTTCAATCTACGTCACAACTTTCTAGCCAATCAGATTTACCCCCTCGAGAAGTTAACATTGTTAAACACATTTCCTACAAAACTTGGGTATATACACATTTTACCAAAAACATATTTATTTTTATTTTTAGTTAATATGTTTCGGCTTCCGAAGGTATTGTCAAAAAATGCCTATTAGCTGATCGTTCCTTTAAGAGTGGAATTGTTTGAATGATATCCCACAACAGGAAACCAGTTTTCCTCAAGAACAAATATTTACGGTCATTAAAAAACATCCTTTTGATAAAGACCGCAGAGACTACGTTTTCAAAATTGCATGCACCCCTAAGTCTGGAGACGGCGCCAAAATATCGCGGCGAGTTTGGATAATTACAGTCATATGTAATATTACTGTTGGAAATTAAATAATTTGAGGTTATGGAAGCCAACACCTACATAAGTTATTCAGCGAACCGATTGGGACCAAAAGTGCTTGCACGTATCCGCTCCTTCCGATAATGTAGTAGGTAGTTCTTGTATGTTTGTATAAGTAGACTTACATAAGTAGGTAGGTACCTACTTAGAGTTGGATTACGCACTTAATTTGATTAGATTTTATTCTCAGAAATTTTCCATAACAATTAGATTCAAGGTGATTTCCATGTTCCATACAAAACTGGTTTAAAAAAACAAAAATTGGTTATTTAATTAAAATTATTAAACAAAACGAGACGAAATGGTGTTTACTGGAATCGGGTTATGATTTGTGTAGGAAAACAAGGTATGCAAGGAAAAAGGATAACCAATCCCTTACCGCTATATGTCTGCGGAGGAACACACAACATGATCACATAGTTCCACCGCGATATCACGAGGTAATTATCGCCACAACAAAACGAAAGTACCTACAAAATGATATTCTTTACTTCCGAGATGTTCAAATACCTTCTTTTTAACAAACAAAATTCGATTTTGTACACGGAAACCGACAATTTTTTACCAAGGCGCTTCCAAATCCTTTTCTGATTTTCAAAAACAAATGCACTCGAATTTCCTAGTTTTCTTGCCAATGTTCCAAATTTCAAATACTTTTCCAGCGATGGTAAGAAAGAGGTAGGAAAAACACGTAAAAAAATGAAATGTACAAAATGCATTTCAAACCTATAATGTGAAGAATACCTGAACCAATAAATTAAGTCAATTAATACTAAAAATAAATTTTTAAAATTTTGGTTAGAAAAACAAATATTGCAAATACAAGATTTTCAATAAAAAAAAAATTATATCGCAAAACGAAAATATTGTTTTAATAAGCTTAGTTTGGCTTCAATGTTTTCGATCCTGTAATAAATCATAAAATTAAAGTAACCGTACTCAAATAATTTAATACCATTCCAAGTCTGGCGTGAAATTTTCATAATGCCTAGACCGAAATTTGGCTTTTTCGGAGGCTGATGAAAGGGGCAGGCCAACATTAGGGTAAATGCTTTCGGACTCTTTTGTATATGGATATATGAAAATGATACGGCCAAAGCAACCCTTTGATCCGACCTTAGGGCTGGTTATTCCGCCACGCTTTATTCCACCCGGGATCCGGGATACATGCTAAAATAAATACCAATTCAAGAATACTCCGATTTTAGCTTTAATATTTTATGGTATTTTTCAAAATAAATTTTAAGCCACTTTGCATAAGTAATATCCTTCAAAATACATATTTCGGTTGTGTGTCTGTTATTGTAACGCTGGTTGAATGAACTCAGCTATGTTTTCAATTTAAGTACTTATAATTTTCAAAATTGGAACTAGAATTGTAATTGTGTGAAGAATCCAGACGACCAATAAAGTACCTGTCTTTAAATGTAATCTTATTTTAATTGTCATTTAAAAAAAGATTGGAACTGACGTTTCAAGAATTCAAACCCTAAAGTACCTCCTGTGATATATAAATATTTTTTACCATAAAATGTATATTTTATGTGTGTATTTATTTTGGCGGCCAGTATCTTTTCTCGGAAGATTTTTTCAATGTAGATGAGTGTTTCAGGCTGATAATTATTGATTATAATATTTGTTATCTACCCTTTGTGCTATGCATAAAAATCTTGTTTAAACGTTAGTTTATCAATTAAAAATAATAATTGTATTTATTTTGTTTAAATTTCTAAAGGATAATCTTGAGAAGGTAAGTCAGACTTCACGACTTTTCAAGGGCATGCCACCTATAGGTCACCCCAAGAGGTCCGCTACATTTGGGGGCTTATCAGGGTGCTCGGATTCATCGGGTAACATGTGTCTTTGACTTGTAGATGCACCTGACCACCAGCTGCGTGGCGGGCCGGATCGGAAGGGGCCAGTTTGGGGAGACCCTTAGACCTCTCCAGGTGGTCTATCTCGACCTATCGTCTTGCACCGCAAGCGAAATGGATGGATTCACATCTCTGACATTCCTGGACACACTGACCCCTAGATTCCTACCCACCCTTCGTACCCTTTTCCTTCTCTTATCTACTATCGTTAAATAGACCCCCCACTTTATTTCTATCATGCGAATGATGCAGTCATCAATTCCACAATAATTTTATAATAACCTTACTCTATTTAATTTAGCACATAAATATAAAAGAAGACTGGATGGAGGGCGTGATGCGAGGACAGCATAGGACCGAATCGTCTTGGAGAAGCCTTGCATCATCAGTGACACTTGGATTAAATGTTATGTATGGCAACTTTATTCTGCTTTCACATGGTGCCTAAAACACGGTCACTTATATTTTGGCATACTTTCAGCTGGCACTTTTCTGTACTTCTAGACTTCGGAGGGATGGAGACGTTATCACTACAAGAAGAAGAAGAGAAATAGGTCCTTTTAAGTACCGTAATATGGGGCGATTTATGATTAGGGTGGAGACTTACATCATCGCGGATATCTGCACAATTCTCGCTTCCACTTAGAAATTATTCACTTATTCTAAATGATTTTTTCGGGCAACTGGATACAATGACGCTTCGAACAAAAATAGGGCCTCCGTTGGTAAGGATCTTAACCAGCAATCTCGAGGTCACAGGCTTAAATCCCAGCGTGCGTCTGAAAATTGTATTTAATTAGGTTGAGTTATTTCTCAATCAATTTTATAAAAAAAGGTATTTTGGCTTTAGATTGGTAGGATAGAATGGTAATAATTTTTCATCTATCTGTTTCATGTTTGCTCAAAAATCTAGATATTTTCAGTATAAATAACTTATTCTGAAAGAGGCTGTCAGTACCTACTTACTGCACGAATCTCACTCAATCCACCCGACTGTTAGTTCGATGATCTAACATGCAGGGCTCTCAACAAATGCATACGTACTTGAAATTTATATTTTTATCAGAATTATGTAGAATTCAATTTATTTTTATTTCTTAATTTACTGACCGCATTTAATAACCGCAGTGGGATGAATGGATTCATACTTCCGTTATTCCTGAACGTTTAGACCCCATTAATTATTATTTTTAATTGATAAACTAATTTTTAAGATAAGATTTTTTTATGCATAGCACAAATATAATTTTATAAGCAATAATTATCAGCCTGAAACACTCATCCACATTGAAAAAATCTTCCGAGAAAAAATACTGGCCGCCAACGGGACTCGAACCCGTGTCCCTCTGAGAGCTCCTGACCGGCAATCCCGGTCCCGTTGGCGGCCAGTATCTTTTATCGGAAGATTTTTCAATGTAGATTAGTGTTTCAGGCTGATAATTAATGCTTATAATAATTGTTTAGACTCCAGATTTCTACCCACCCTTATACCCATTTCCTTCCCAGAACTTCCTTTCCTAAAAACACTCCCTACACAGTAACCCCAAAGATGAAAGGGATTCTCAAAGAGGATTATTTTCCATAGGTTCTCCTGTGTGGAGTAAATGTAAAAAAAAGAACGACCGATCATTATTGTTTTTTATAATTATAATAATATTAAACATATTTATTTGTCAATAGATTATTGTAAATTTATACTTATGGTTTATTTTTATAATATTGATTCTTTTGACATATGGGTTACTGCACAGCTGCTATGCATTCAGGATTTCTCCCGGAGTGCAGCTGGTTTTCAGCAGTGCATTATTTTTATATCTTTCTCGAAAGAATTTGATGTGTACGGACAAAATTATTTATTTATAATCATATGACGTCCGGGCGCAAACTAATAATTCATAATAATTCATCTTAATAAATTTAAAAAAATAATTAATCTAAATAAATTAAATTAAAACTCGCAAAACGTGTTTTTTCCTAAAATAATTCAATTAAGGCCATCTATGAAAGAGCAGATTATAAATTCATCATCATTCTATGCTCTACAACCTCTGGTAGGTCTTGGTTTCCTCAAGAGTCTATGTCTTTGAGGACTTTGTCGCTCCATCTTAATCTTGCCTTCCCAGGCTCCTTCGCCCTATCAGTCTTGTAACGTCTGAAGATGCGCCTATAGATTATCAATTATTTTGTATAAACTCCTCCGTAAATACGACAGTGTGTAAAATGGCCACTTAATATTATTATTCTACATCTATAAATCCTCTAAAAATGTTTGATAAACATACAACAAACCAGAGTGAATATATTAATATCGCCTCTCAAAATTAAATGCATACAGTATGCAGTCGGTTTATTCAGTGTACATATTCAGAATGCAATCTCTTTAGCCATACATTCGCATTACTAAACTCTCCTGTTCGGTCTGAGGCTGATATTACCTTTGCGGGTATTTATCGAAGCATAAACACGTTTAGCCGGTGTTTTTTTTTTCAAAGGCTGCCAAAATTTGTAATGAAAAACCTATGAAAAAATGTGTTTTCCATTATACTGATTAGAGAGATGAAAAAACCTTTTGAATAAGGCAATTTTCATATTTGTGTATGTTGGGAAAATGGGGAGGTACAATTTGTAATTGGTTTTTCAATAAATTTGCCAATATTTTCATGATAAAATATAGCGGATATATTTCAAATTTGCGTTGGTGAAAGATATTTTAAAGATTAAGCATGACTTGAGTTATGTTATTAGGTTTGAGTATTTTTAATAAAAATAAAATTGACACATTTACTTAAATACGATTACCTACCTGAGAAATCTGACTTCTAAGAAACTATCACCTTTCATGAAGATCACCAAATTTCAAAAGAACAAACACAAGTAAACATTTTGTAAGATTGCAGCTTATATACGTATAGATTTGATGTGGGAGGCGGATATGTGTACCACCACCCCAGGAATCATTTATCGGATAACCAACACCTCTGCCATGGATCACCCCAAGTGTTTAGCTACGTTTGGTGACTAAACAGGGGTTTCCGGGTTCATGGTGTGAGATTTGTCTGGGACTTGACGATGGATGTGTTTGCCTACCTACTGCGTGGCGGGCCGGATCGGGAGAGACTGGTTGAGAGAGACCTTTTGACCACTTCAGCCAGACTCTCTCGACCCATCGCTTAGCACCACAGTGGGATGGATTCACGCGTCCGTCATTCCTGGACACGTTAAACCTCATATTCTTACCCACCCCTCATAACTTATTTCTTCCCAGAACTTCTCTTCCCTTTCATTTCCATAAAAATACCCTCCACACAGCATTCCCAAAGATGACATAGGCCTTGAGGAAACTTTATTTTTCTCATGGCCTCCCGTGTGGAGCTAAACGTAAAAAAATATTCATTGGTAATGTCGATTTACTGACTGGAGTAAATCGGAATAGGAGATGATGGGAATGTTGTGAGATGAATCGAATTAAGTTAGGAGGAATGGAGAGGGAAGACGACGTTTGGGAAATTGACGAAGTATACGAAACACTCGCTTGTACCTAGGTGACATGAAGTTACTAATAGATAAGCAGATGTTGTGGATCTATTTAACTGCACGGAAGCTAGGTACAAGAAGGCTATACTATCAAATATTTTCAATCAATATTAATCTTATTCATATAATATTATATTTAAATGTATCTCTTTGTGTCATTTCTCAACCAAATGCCACAATTAACAATTATACCTACTATTTTTTATAATTTTTTATGTAACTATGATTTTGTGACATGTAATCTGTGTTTATGGTATTTGTACACCGTTGATATATTAATAAATGAATAAAAAATAATAATATAGAAACGTTCTTAAATCTGTAAATGTCTGCCACTCACAAGAATATTACCTGAACAATGTATTATTTTTGTTTATTTTAGTGTGGAAACACGTATTCCAGAATTGCACAAACTCGGACTTGTTAAATTAGAACATTACACTCACGTACAAGCACCAATCATTTTGCACTAAGAGAACAATATAAATTTGCTAATTTCGCCAGTAAATTTGGCCCTTCGGACAGGCTTTATTGAAATAAGACCCCCATAAACCTCGAAGTCTTGCGGGGGGTTGGGAGGCTAACAAGAAGACAACAGAAGGGGATGGTTGTGGGAGGGGGGGGGGGGGATGAGCACATGTGGGTCCAATAAGGGAGCTAATAAATGAACATAGTGGTGGCCATTAATAATTTAACACATTTTATGAGATAGTCATAAAGCAAAGATGGCAAGCGAGAAGTGTGGGGCGGATTCACACAGGGCGCTCTTGGGTGGATATTGCCCAAATAATTAAGCAGTTTATCATTATTTATTATCGGTTTATTGCAGGAATATGAGAATCACGTATTCGCAACGATCGTGGGTTTTTGATAAACTTCACATCGAATGCTTTACTTTTACCACGTTTATTATTCGCTTTCCTTATTAAATTGCAAAGTATTTATGGCGTATTTTTTGCGTTATTATAAAATTTAGGTATAGTGTGAGAATGGGTAAGATGGCCAACTTTGGCCTTTATGTAAAACACTGCCATTTTTCAAATAAAGAGAGCCTTAACAAGGAAAACACGGCCTATCACATCACAATTTATATTCGCAATTTATTTCTGAAGATAGTAAACTCATTAAGTCCTTCTGATATTCCGGATTGCAGCATTTAATTTGAATATTTAAGCAATTCTTACATCTTTGCACTTTTACACTAAAATGAACCCATCGTGATGAATTTGAATAAACGGGTTGAAATATGAACAGGTTTATTTACCTTGATTTATAATCTGAACACAAGACCAATCCTACTATTGTGTGTTATGTGTAACATAAGAGATACTACAAATGAATTTTCTGTAAAATAAAGACTTGTAAACACTATTTTTAAATACATGCCTACTGGAATTTTAAAATTCCATCGGTAGTTTCCAAACTGCACTTATTTTCAGACTTTTTGGTTTGCATTCCATAAAATATAAAATATCACAATTTGTGGATTTTTGTCTTCGGTAGCCTTATAAATTTTCCCAATGATTTTTAGGGCTATTTTTGCGTGCTGAATTAAGATTGGATAAAAAATATTTTTAAATTCCATACTACCTACAATAAAGACAAAAGCAAGACTTTACTCATTAAATTAAAAATTAAAAATAACGGACATAAGTGTTTAGATTAATAGCTCAGATTAATTGAATCTGTATGTTTTAAGCACCCTGTAGAATTGGTCGGTGTGGGGGGATAGCTGTTGCGCCCCGCCCGCTCTCCGGGTAAGCCGGGTTATGGATGGCGCAATAACGCCCCCATTAGCGCCCGGCCACCGCTGCCCCGTAATTAAATACGTGCCCGAGCTTAGCGCGAGGCGCCCGACCGAAGCCCGGCGCCCGGCCCCGGCCCGAGTGCAACCAAACATTCCCTTCCTGCTTCCTACTCACTGCTTCCTGCTACCCTACTAGTATATCGTTCACGATGTATCACAGACAGAAAATGGGTCAGTTTCATTAAGTATTCAGATTACATAATTGAGAATATACCACTATATGCAGCTTACCGATGACCAGGCTTTACATATATACCAATTCCTCGATCTTCCCTATGGGTCATTTATATGATTTTATTATTTGTGAGATATCTTTAAAGGATGATAAAGTTGATTTGTGGAAGGTATCTTTTTAGCATTTCTCTGGTCATATAAATAGAAACTGAATCTGACGAAAACCACTAGCAAGTTTCCACTTTCCACTTAAGGCGATGCACCACGTCGTGTAAAATTTGAAGTCGGGCGATAAGGTTTAATTTTCCGCTTAACACAAGCCGCCTTATCTAAATTTGTGCAAGAAAAAAACAATGCCAAAAAGCGTTTTTTATTTTAATTTGCCAAGTTCATGCACAAATATTTAATGCTATACGTTCATTTTCTAAAGCCCTTAATTTTTCATATTGAACAATAAAATTTAGAACCCAAAAGGGGTTTGTAAGTAGGAGATTTTGAACTTCAAAGCAGTTTTATAGACCTGACACTCTTTTTCCTGGCCTTATAAAATGAAATGGCAAAATATATTCGATTATTTTAATGGTCAAGATGTGTTCTTTTTTTTTACAGTGAATACCGCACAAGAATCTTAACTGCTCCCGTCTGGAGCCAGTGAGACTATGGCATCCCCAATTGGGGTATGTTGTGAGGCTAAAGGTAGTGGGGAGGGGAAGGAGGTGGGGAAGAGGAAGGTTGGTAAGTACCTGGCTATTCAGATCTGGTCACCAAACACGGCTAAAGCCATTTTCAAGCAACATTTCAATTCTGAATGGTGGTCTTACACCAGGGCGATACTGATAGTATCTTCCACTCTGGAACGTGCCGCAAATATACTATATATTATTTTAAATGAATTAATTGTGAAACAACACAAATTAATCAAATAAAATTTATTTGCACACGCCGGGTTCGAACCCGCGACCTCCGGATTGTGAGTCAAGTGTCTTAGCCACTGGACTAGGGAGGTCGTGTTCTACTCGCAGTATTTAATTAAAGCATCTAACATATTTCTAAGCGATCAAATTTTCATACCAAAAACACACATTTTGCATAACTTTGTAGTGCTTCGCCTTTAGTAAGTTCCTTACACTTATGCTGTCAAGTGAGTTTCATAAAATAGTAGAGAGAAACAATTGAAAGTCTCAATGGAAAAAAAAAATTGTTTATATCTTTTAAATCATATTCACGGGCTACTTTTAAACTTTTCAGCCATCGTCGGTGTAATCTGATTTTTCAAATAAATTAAAATGCAATTGTGTAAATTATTCTTCTTCTAGTACCTTCTCCACGAAGGTCGTACAACTACTAATCAAAACTTCACTCGTACAAGTCACATCAGTTTTGCAGTACTGCATCTTCCTTTCCTACGTCTCCAGCAATCGTTCTCGGAAATATTGCTTTTTGTTCTTTTGTTTCTTCTACTCGAGCGATAGCTACCCAATTTTATGCGGATGATTTTTATAAAATAAAATTAATTGTTAATTTAACTTTATTTTTTTTAATTTAAAAAATTGGTACGAAATGAAATCTAGGTGGATTCATTGACACAGTAAGCAATTGCTGTGTTTCCATATTAATATTTGGAGTGATGATATAAATTAAATCGAATGGTGGAATCGACAACCAAATACCCGGAAATTTCTATTGCTTATATGCACATATGACAGATATCAGATTGAACGAAATCACCGTGAACCATGGTGCAAGACTATGCGTCCAACAAAAAACAAGTGTCTACTTTTCAAGTTGAATTATAAAAAAAATTGTACCGAAATTAAGTCAAACAACGATAGCAAAGCACAAAATTTGTAATTCATAAAGATTTCAACAACAAAAACTTCAGATAGTTACTAGATATAATGAAGAATATTATAAAATATCTTTTATGGGTAAAATAAATGATGAATTCTTTTAATAACGCTTCACCTTACTTTTAATTTGATCAATCATTTCTGATCGCTGAGGAACAGAAAAGTTTCATCCATTATTCACACAAAACCGAATCAAGTCTCATCAGAGATCATCACCTCGGGCTGTGATTACTTCCACATACAGAATCTTAAGGCCTCGGATATAATTATTATTATTGACCTATTAAAAGGCCTGGAAGAGGCTCTGGACCTCGGATCTCAGACCAATTTGGGCAGGTACCAACTTCAGCATCTTCTACGACGCCATCATAATTATATAATTGCTTTGTACCCGATTATTTGTTATCCCTTTTTCGCTTTTAATGTGAGCTCGTTTCAAACGTCCATAAGTTGTAAATCTAAGTCGTAAATTAAACACTAATCACATTAATGGTATTAAGTCAAAGTTGTTCGAAAACGGTAATTCGTTAATAGAAACGTTGCTTCGAATGGTTTTAGCCATGTTTAGTCAACTGTTCTGAATAGATAGGTACTTCTCCACCTTCATCTTACACATCTTATTCCCCTCCCCGCTACCTTCAGCCTTAAAATATAACCCAGTTGGGGACGCCATAGTCTCACTGACTCCAAACGGTTTTTTTTAGAACATATATTGTATTTGCCTAAAATTTAAAAAAAAAATTAATAAATAAAATTAACTTTACGAGTAGAACCCCAAATTGTAATATTTAAATAATCAAGACAACATTACCGACACTCAATCGAAAATCTGAAACAGAAATGTCAGAAAAAGATACGGTCTCATCTAGGAATCGAACCCTGGACCTTAGCTTTGCTGCAGTGGTGCTCTCCCACTGAGCTAACAGGATCCTATCCGATTCGGTCATGTTTAATTGTATCATACTTCGCACGTCAAAGGATGTCTGATTTTTCTGTTTTAGATTTTCGATTGGATATCGCTAATATTGTCGTCAATAATTAAATAAAATTTCTGCTGAATTCGAAAGGTTGAAAAAAATCATCTGATTCTGAAAGGTTTTCTTCATTTTTCGATTCAAGAGGGATGTGAAAGTTCAAATCTTTAAAAGAAACAATATTAGTACCAATGAATACTTGATACTGTTGGTATAGCTTTTTTTTTGTCATTTTAAAATTCATGAACTAATTAAACCCTTAAAATATTAGGCATTTTCTCAGTTTCAAGAAATAATTATGAGAAGGGTGTTTAAATTTAACATTAATTAGTTCATTATTCACTTTGTAATATAATGTTAAACAGAATAGACATAAAATAAATAATAAGAAATCTATTATCATCATATTATTACGTGGTACCTATTTTAAAAGTACCAAGATTTGATTTTCAGAGAAAAATTTGTTAAATTCCAAAACATTTTTAAATATTTCATAAATTTTATTTTTGTACGGGATCAACTAAACTAAAATTTAATAACCAGTAAAAGGATATAAACTTGCTGGTTTTTATTATCATTAAACTAATTTCATAAGATATTAAACAATATCATTAATAACTTCAAAACGCTTGTTTAAGCAAATGACGTTGCAGGTGTATCGTAATGCCATTGGCTTGCACAATTACCTATTTAAGAAAAAGCCTCATCCACATTACACCGAAAAACAATGCCGATCATAATAACTAGAGACCGGATTATATGCAAATTCATATTTGCATATGCATTTGCATATTTAGACCCTTTTCGTCAGAAGTTGCATATTTTAGCAAAAAAATTGAGATCATGCATATTTACGCTCGATATCGTTCATCGTTCAGATGCCTCACATAAGTGACACCAATCAATGACTTCGATAATGCAGAGGCTTTGGCAGTTTTCCAGTGAAAAAAAGCATTTGACGATACTAGTATAAAAAAAACTAGCTATGATTAGCACTCATTTCGCCACATACCTGCAAGTATAAAAACCAAAACGCTTGAAACTCATGGATTGGCGTTGAATGAATCTATTCAGGTTGCGAAGAAAATCCGCCTTATGAATTCCTTGTTGTCAAAGCTTTCCCGAGTAAACTCAAAGAAAATTTTGAAAACTTATCGAAAAATTATCCAGGGTTTGAACCCTTATGACAAATTGATAGCTTCACCGACGGGGCAGGTGAAATTTTGCCCGGCACAATAAGTTCAAAAATCGCACCCAAATTTAAATTCTGTCCTGTCACACCAGTAGACGTAGAACGCTCCTTTCCGCTTATAAAAATATATTAAGTCATATAAGTTTTTAAACGTAAATTGTAAATTTCATTGTTAAATACATTTTGTAATTGATATTTTCGAAAATACGTTTGTTATCCTTGAGAACTACCTAATAGCTTACTAAAATAAAATAAAATATTTAAAAATACGACTTCCTATATTATTTCATGTTGCATATTTTGGCCCTATTTATGGATTTTCGTGCATATTTTAGCTATTTTTATTGCATATTTGCATGCATATTTTGGGCTTTTATTGTTGCATATAATCCGGTATTTAATAATAACAAACCACATAAATATAAATGTTCAAAATAAATAATAAGAAATGGATTTGAGGATATTTCGATGAATGAAACAAACAAAAAATCAGGTATATAATTACAGATGAAAAAACAATAGACGAACGCTCAAAATCCCGCCGATACAAAGTCACAGCCTAGTTGATGTCTGGTGCCAGCGAGAAACACTGACCGCAAAACGAAGATAGAGATTATTTATTAATTGATATCCCTCAACAACTTTGCCGCTTTGAACGATGGTCGACGAGTCTAGTACAAAACATGAACGAGCAAACCGAACGTTAGAGGTCCATGTAAAACTTAGTAAGCCATTAAAAAAATAATGTCTGTATTGGAACCAAGAACTGGCAAATTTATGATTGGTTTAAAAAGGTTATAGGTTAGGTTATTCATAAAGCAGGTGAGCTTTACGAAGAAGCTTTAAAAATAGTTTCAAGAACAATGAGGATAGATCTGAAGTTGTAGGAGTAAAGCAACTCTGACAGCAAGTTGCTGATGCGCTGTATTTGTTAAAATTTGTCGGTAGAAGACTATTCAAACCCGAAAGCACAATACGTTGACCACTGTGCTCATTACACGTTTAGAACATTAATATAATCGTTGTCAGGACGAAAATGCACAGGCGTGAATTTCACGAACAAATAAAGTGCCAAAATTGCATTATTCACTTAAACCTACTAACGTCAAAGAAATCTATTTTTCAATAGGTTCAAATTTTAAAAGGGTTTAAGGGTGTGCTAAATAAATTTAGTGTTGTAAAAAAAAGTTAGGTTAGGTTAAGTTAGTGTGTAATTTAACATTGTGAGGTTTGTCTGGGTCTTGACGGCATGTGCATTTGGGAGAGATTGGTTGATGGAGACATTTTACCTTTCCAGCCGGACTCTTTCGACTCATCGCCTTGTACCGCAGTGAGAGGGGTGGGTTCGTACATCCGTCATTCATGGATACATTGACCCCCACATCCTACCCCTCATACCTTTTTCCTTCCCAGAACTTCCTCTCCTTCCTTTTCCTAAAAAGACTCGCCACACAGCAACCACAAATATGACATAGGACCCCAAGGGAAATTGTTTTCCCCAAAGCTTCCTGTGTGGAACTAATGTAAAAAAAGCAGATCTAATTCTCTCCATGTATAATTTCGTCTGTATTTTGGCAGTGTAATATTGGTACGTGATATTTCGTCATGAAATCAATACAATTATTATACCTACGCAAAACGACTAAGCGCGTAAAACAAAATGGAGAATGAAAAACTGTGAATAAAGGGAGAAGATATTTTTAAAAAAATGTGAAGGGTGCCAAAAATCACGCGGCTTTGGGCGCTGTTTGGCTAAACAAACACAGTTTGCTGATAACATTTTTACAATTTCGTTAATCTTGTGGCTCTAATATTTAAATTATTCAGACTCACCCATTATATTATGCTGAATGAAATCTTTTTTGTTCTTCGCCATAGATTGTTCGGACTGAATGTCCGCGTAGCCAATGTAGGTAGAGGTACTAGACTATTTGTGGCAGACAATAATTACCCAATTATTAAGACGATTTCCTCTGTGTCCTGTGGGCCGACTAATAAGGGGGTAGTCAGGGCTAGTCCGTACTAATTGCACCGACCCAAGTGATGAGTGGAAGAGAAGGCGAAGGAGGCTGGGAGTGTTGGCTGCTCTGAACACGGTGGGAAAAATGACAATGACATTCAAATTTGCTCTGAGATTTGAGATGAGTAGACATTTTGCTAAATAGATTACTTGTGTGGGAAACGCTACCGTTTATTGTTTTTTTTTAATATATTTGGGAATTTACTGACTTATTGTGGTCTAAAATACATAAAACATTTTATAACAATCCCAAAGAATTGATTCCAACCCTACTTGAGGATTGAGTTTTATTTTGGAACGTTAAATTAAATAGAGATGCATCTGGTAAGTACGGGTTAATCATTTTAAAGAGACCTTTGCTTATATAGTGGTATGCTGGATGTATCAAGAAATAATTTAATCTATATTTATAAAAAATAATGTATATTTGCTTGCATGTATGTGTGTTTGTTCCGTATGCGTTGCTAAACCATTCATTCGATTGTGATGAAACTTTGGGGATTTGATGTGCACTTGCCCGCGATTGTTCTGTATACAATAGTGAGCTCTGGCGTCATGAAATTCTGCGTTGATAAACCATTCATACAATTGCGATGAAACTTTGGGGATTTGATGTGTATATGCCCGCGGTGGTTTCTATGTGTAATAGTGAGCTCTGGCGTCATGAAATTATTTCCTACACCATTCATCCGATTGTGATGAAACTTTAGTGGGTATATATAGTTGTGAGCTCTGGCGTTATGAGATTACTTAAACTATTCATCCGATTGCAATGAATCCTTGGTAAGTCGTAATAATTAATTATGATACGTTAGGTTGAAAAAACTGCATATAGAAAAATCTGTCTACAATTTCGAGTGTTTTTGCTACTTTAGACAAACAGATTTTCTGCTTCATCTGAGATTGCGAATGCTAACGAAGGTGAAATTTGAAAATTAAAATCAAAATTGTAATATTACATCTTGGACCCTTATTATATTTGTTTTTCAGGATGTTTCCTTCTCGATGAACACAGCTTTGAATACGTTCACCTACGAATAAGTTTTGAATGTACAGTGTACGCTGCATCAGTAAGTTTATTTCGTTCAAAGCGCGAACTCTTCCATACGGATTTTGATGTTTGCACGACTCGAGCGGACTTTGAGGGACGTTTTTTAAATTATCCTGTCGCGCTGCCATCACTGGGGAACTTTAATACGACTTGCCACGGCATAGTGTTGGAACAAAACACAACACAACGTACAACGAAATACAACATCACCCAACAATGTACAATATTATGTTCGAAACTTTGCATATCTCACAGGCCGAACTGTTATGTTGATGAGGGTAATAACGTTGGACGAAAACAGCGTAAATATTAATTTAATTTCTGCACTTTAAAATAATTGCAAATTGCGACCCACTTGGGTCACGTAGTGCTATATCCAGTCCCGATTAACCCTTAGGCTGAGACTTGCCATATAATTCTAATTTTATATATTATTTTTATTAAAGTCAGTTTTTTATTGTAATTTAACAAATTTGAGTTACAATTATACAATGTATATATTTTACAAAAATTTATATTTAATGTCATCCATTGGTCATGTACGAGTATACCTTATTATAAAAAAGGTACTCGGATTTACATTTTTATTTTGAATAGTTTTATTTCACATGTACATTTGTTACTTAATTTTTATTTATCTGCTACCAGTTAAGCCACATCCATGTCATTCTTAAAACTAACTTAATTATACAAATACATAAATGGTTTCACACTATGAGAAATCGGTACTTAAGTGATGTTGACATATTCAACATCAACTTGGCGAATTTTGTGGATCTTGTAAAAAACTTGTTCCAAAACTATTCCTAAACATATATGTATGTATTTTTGTAAACTTATCAAATCGCTGTATTTTTGTATTTTTGTGACTTGTGTGCATTTTTATCTAATTTTATTCTTATCATTTCTCTATCTGTTTAAAAATCATCTGTTATGTCTGTATTACTGTAAAAGCCCTCTGGGCGTTGAATAAATAAATAAATAGTTTAGATTTTATTAGGTGGAGGGTAGTGGGAGTGGTGATTTAGGGTGGGGGGTGAGAATGGTGGGAGGAATCAATATAACAAGGAAACTTTGTCAATAAAGGCGACTACAGGGTGCTGTTTTTTATTATTTTTTTTGTTTATTTCTAAGGCTACATAGTTAATGCCCAAGAAATATTAAAAAATTCATTGTTAGTTAAGTATTTGCAATATAGGATGCTGTTCTGAATTTATCATTACTGGTTAGTCTAGATAGTTATGTACAAAACTTTTATTTAAATTATTAAGGTACGTACGGTAAATTCGAAGGTTACAAGTTTAGTGCGACATAACGTAACGTAACGTGTCGTCTAAGTCAGGGCTGGACCTCCGCCTACGCCCGGCAGGCCCCGGTCTAGGGCCCCTACCTCAGAGAAGGGGTGGCTAACATTCAATAGAATGTGTATTAATTGGAAAAAGGGTAACAGCTCTTTTATTTTACAATTAAGAAATAATATAGAATTAACGGTGACCGGACAACTCAGAATCATTCAACTTCGACACCTCCTTTGAAAAGTCATCAAAAAAATTAATAAAAAGTTGGTTAAGTTACGTACGTAACTGTTACGAACGGTGACCGGTCGACTCAGAACGAAACTAACTCTGAACCACCTCAGAAAGGTCATTAAGAGTGGTGATAAAAAAATATAAAAAATTGGTTACATAGGTTAAGTTAGGTTAGAGTTACCGGCTGTTTAAAAAAATCATCGCTTTAAATGACTTTTCAAAGAGGTGTTGAGTTGACTTGTTTCTGAGTTGGCATGAACTTGGCGTAACGTTAATTAGGTTAAATATAATTTAACTTTATCTCTCAAAATCACCATGGTCTGAGAAGCCATCAGTAAGATGTGCCCCAAGCATTTAAATGTATTTATGTTAGCCTCATTAAGTTATACGGGGAGGCATTATTTCGAAAAAATAAGTCTGACAAAGGGTATCAAACTAACCCATGTACAAACAAATTATTCGCAAACAACTTTATTTCCTGCCGACTTCAAGAAAACCATTAATATCACGAAAATTAATTTAAATCACACCTGACGTTCCCCAACTCGAATTCGGGATCACGAAATGACAATGTCAAATTGAATGCACAAATTGCGCTCACATCAAAAATTTTAGTGCAATTTAATTTGATTTCAACTGTCACATGTCATGTACAATGTGGTGTAAATTTAATATTCGTGTTTTGCCGAAAATTACCCCTAATGCAATGTACCAGGTGGGGCGGACCGTTAATAGCTCCGTTATAACCTCTCTCTCTCTCTTTCTCATAAATGACGTACGCAATAGAAAGACGGGTTACATTGAAGCTCTCAGTGGCACATCTGAAAATCAGTTTATTTTTCTTTCAAATGTCTAACTGAATTAATGGAAAATGGTTTGCGAGGGATAAATTGGTTTGGATATCAACCACATCAAAGAAATATTTTTTTGCAAAATCATAAAAAAATAAACATAATATGTTTGAAGATAATTTCAGTTGGGACAATGAACGGTTTTTATTTAAATTTTATTTGATTTCAACGCGGGCGTTTATTGAGAAATAATATTATGTTAGGGGTTATATGGACCTCTGGGGTTAGAATAAAGAAAATTTTCTGTTTTTTTTTTTTTATATAATAAATCAATTACATTATTTAAAATTTTAAGATTGTAAAAGTAAAACATTTAAACAATCATTAATGTTTGTAACAAGTAAGAAATAAAAATTTATAAAAAAAATTAGGTGGCACGCGAACTGTTTGAAAATCTGAATGTGCCGGTACTGAATATATTAAACGCGGGAGAGGGGAGGGGATCGCGCCAGGGTGGTTTGCGGGAGGGTGGAGAGGGAAGGCGGGGAAGGTGGAGGGAGAAAGCGTTAGAGGAAGAGGACATGGGAGGGGAAAGGGAGATGGAAGGGGAACGGGACGAATGGGAAAAGACACGCATGTAGAAACAATTTCTTTATTAGTGGCCTAACAACGCATGGCGGGAACTCGCTAGTATTTTATAAAATTTGAAAAATTCAGCTGGTGGGACTTGGTTTGCGTAGACCCCTTAAAAAAGTGTACTTGCGGTGGACAGGAAAACACATGATAGCTTCATCTGAAATTAAAAAAAAATTGTTAGTAGGTTAGTACAGCTTGTGTTTGAATGAAGGATTTAAAAAAAATAGAATTTTTAGCAGAGTTTTATGCAAAACAGTACATTTTTCAATACATTAAAGCCTTGTAAAATTTCAATATTTTTTTGAATACTTCGTTCTAGCACCAGCTATTCTAAACTACTGACAGAAAAATAGCTTTTAATTAAGGGGCCTCCATAATCCAAGAACCACCAGCTGATTTTTTTTTAAATATTGTTTAAATGAATAAAATTTCATAAAATATTGTTTAAATGTTCCACTTTTATACGCTTAAAGTTTAAAACCATTCAATTTATTTATTGTGTAAAAAAATACACAAAAATATATTTTATTCTAACCTTTGAGACCCATGTAGCTACATCGCGCAAGTAAGTTTAATTCAATTTGGGAGGCGGATATGGGTACCGCCGCCCTAGTCCATTGCCATAGGTCACCCCAAGTGGTTCGTTGACTTTAGTGACTTAATGGGGGTGTCTGGATACATAGGGTGACGTCTTTCCAGGTCTTGGCGGCAGATGCGCCTACCCACCAGCTACGTGGCGGGCCGGATCGCGAAAGGCAGTTTTTGGTTACTCTTTGACTTCTCTACCCATCGCCTTGTACCGCTATGAACTGTCCGTCACTTTTAGACATTCTGACCCTTAGATTCGTACTCACCTCTCATACCTTTTTGTTCTTAGAACTGCCTCTCCTTCCATTCTCTAAAACGATCCTCCACACAGCATCTCCAAAAATGACAGAGGCCCCAAGGATTTTTTCCACAGGGTCTCCTGCGTGGAGTTAATGTAAAAAAAGAATACTAATATCGCTAACATTATTGCATAATCTGAAAACGAACCGTTTAGTACCAAATTGGTATGGTGTTACACTAAGTTACTTATTTTTATTTCTTCCTGTTGATAAAAAACGCAAAATCATTAACAATGTAAATTTGTAGCCATTTGTAACAAGCCATCTGTTCCTATATGATTAAGGGAACAGTCCTCAGTCTTGATGGACGCCGGAATTCGAATCCAAACCATCAAATAGTCGGAAATTATTATTTAAATTAACGCTATCGATTTTCTAACCCAAAATCCATCCATATTAATTGAAAACATCTTCTCTAATACCGAGCCTTTATAATAAGAATCAAATTATATCAAACAAAACAAAAAAATAATAATTGCTCCTAATTCTTTACAAGATCGGGCTTCGAATCATCATCGGGCGACTTTGTTCTAATTTTGAAATAATAATTTGAATTCGGAACGAGCCTTGCGCGCCCCGCGGCGGTCTGAGGAACTAATGATAGGGCCGGCCCACCGACAGCTAATTGTACCAACCCACCCTATCTTATTTAATTGACTCCTCCAAGACAAAGAAATACAAACGAAAAAACTGATTTCTTATTAAAATATTAGAAATGAGTCAATGAACCAGATTGATTTATTTTTTGCGAGATATTATGTCTAGTTACTATATTTTATTTAGTATGTGTTTAACTCTATGAGTATCATAGTTCCATGGTTTCACTAGTTATTCGGCTAATTCAACAAATTAAAAGTGAATAGGTAAATAAAAAAATCACAACTCCAAATTTTTTTTCCTTCTTTAATTTATTTACTACTAGCAGCCCCGGAAACACATTGATGTTGCTAACGAAACACAACGCCATCTACTGACGCCATTACCCAACCTTTATAACCAACGCCATCTATTAATTTTCAATCATATCAAATCCACTCCGCCCGCTCCCATTATATATTATATATTTCAACCAATTTACATAAAACTTGATTATATATATATATATATATATATATATATATATATATATATATATATATATATATGTAGAACAATTTTCTCGGTTTACCCGCGTAACGTAGTCCTTAAAAGGACTTTTTAACTCCTGACTTTTCGGACAGATCACACTGTCCATCTTCAGAGGCCTTATGTCTTGAGTTTTTGTCTCAAACTGATAGCTTTCGCATATCTGTTCGGTCCAGAAGCTAAGACTTAAGTGAGTGCAAGTCACTTCTTATGTCTAGAACGAAGTACCCGGGTTGAAGGTGATTGATAGTGGAAGGGGTTGGGGGCGGGGCCGGCAGTAGATACCTGATTGGTTAAGCTAATTGGAGATACTACTGGTAATTTTGGAAATGCCATTTTTGGGGGATTTTCATCGATTATGACTTTCCAGGTGTTGGGAATTCTGACTGAGTCATTTCTAGCATTCATATTATTTTTATGTTTATAGATTTCTATCGCTTCGCGGTAAATTCTTTTTGGTTCATTGTAAATGCAAGCTATTGTTGTTGTATTATTAAAGTCTATTTTATGACCTTCATTAAGGACGTGTTATATATATATATATATATATATATATATATATAAACCATATATATAAATATATATATATATAAACCATTCTCATGAATCACATTATCTATTGGTGAAAACCGCATGAAAATCCGTTGCGTAGTTTAAAAGATCTAAGCTTACAGACAGCTCGAGCGACTTTTTTTTATACTATGAAAAGATTTTGCATTTCTTAAGATACTTACAGCCTAACAAAATAATAATAGAATAAATGGAGGGTGCTACTTTCAAATTTTTTTTAACATTAACTTCACACAGGAGGCCATGAGGGAAATAATTTCCCTCAAGACCTACGTTATTTAGGGGATGAATTTTGGAGGGTATTTTTATGGAAAGGAAGGAGAAGAAGTTCTGGAAAGGAAAGGGAACGAAGGGTGGATAGAAATCTGAGGGTCAGAAGAGTGACAGAAGATCCATCCCTCCAACTGCGATATAAGGCGATGGGTCAAAAAAGCCCGGCTGGAGAGGTCAAAAGACCTCCCTCAACCAGTCGCTCTCGATCCGGCCCGCCATCCAGTAGGTAGGTAAATGACACGGACAAAATTCACCCCCCATTAACCCGGGTACGCTTACTAAATCACCTAACCCAGCGAATCACTTGGGGTGACAGAGTCGTTGATTATTTAATAAATGGTTCCCGAGGCGGCGGTACCCATACTAGCCTCTCAGTACATACCATGATCGATAAAAAATAAAAGTTCGTAAATAACGTATATGTACGCAACGAAAAATATTAAAAAATTAAAATTTCAAAGTGTTTTAAGAGAAAAAAATTAACATTAGATAAGCAAATTTAACCTTTAAGTACCGAAGTGTGGTCTGACAGACATTTCGAGCATTCGAAAAGTCTAGTTACCTATGTTAGCGTAGTGGTATTGCACTTCTCTCTACCCCTCAAGTAGTCATCCAAAAGCTTTAGGGGAGATTGGCAGTATCGGCGCGTGCAATTTCGGTAAGTTACGACTGTTATAAGATCGCGAGTGGTCTGTCAGATCACTCGTCGGTACTTATGTAACTTTTTTTGAATATGACTATTTTCCGATTATACGGGTTTCATTTTCTCATTTTCAGTCAAATGTTACAATGAATCACCCAGGTTCTTCGGGCATGGAACGGGCTACCTTAATTGAAAAAATCAGAGTTCCTGTCACTAGGAAGAATATGAAACACGGTCTCATTCCAACGGAATTGCGCTTATCGATAAAAGAGTTCTTGGGTCAGATGCGATGCGAAAATTTAAGCGAAGAAAATGAAATGGAGGGTAACCGACCCAGAAAACTATATATCCTTTACATATATATAGTTATATGAGTATATGTCATATCTGGCCCTCAAAACTAAAACGCAAGAATGCTTACAAATGTGACACTTGCACGAAACATACGTGTGCCTTCAATGCAGCGAGCCTGTGTGCAAAGACTGTTTGTTATAATTGATAGTTTCTACAACTTGAAGCCTTGTGGTTTTTCATTAAACTGCTTATAATGTATGTTTATTTGTTTCCATAGTTTACCTAGTTATTTAACTTGAAGATTAATTTATTTTTGAGAAAAAAAACCGGCTTAATTAAAGATTATATTAAGCTTAAGGTAAGATTGAGATATATTTTAAGATTAAGGTAAAAGTCCATTTTTTTATCCAAAAAATCGACATCTGTGGTTTAAATGCTTATGATTATTAATAAATGTGTAAATCTTTATATTTTATTTTACAAACATTATAGACATATAAACAATATTTAGAAGCAATTTTTTTAGAAAAATACAACAAATACTTTAATTTTTGATATTGAAACTATGGTGGTCTAGCAGACCTCACTTCGGTACTTATCTAACTAAAACGGCACCTCGCTACTTAAAGGTTAATCAATTAAAACATCAACGAAACACAATTAGACTAAAAGCGACAAAGCTTGCCATCTAAATTAAAATACCCACGCTTATATCAAAATGTGCTGTTTATAACTAAATAAATACAAAAATATTTAAAAAAAATAAGACACCACCTAGAAAACAATTTATTGAAACTCGACTGAAAATAGGTAGTTCCTTCTAGATGAATCATAAAAGAAAAGAAAAATATATTAGAGTCCTCCGAATAAAACATGTGAATATACATAAGAACCGTCGATTCTGAGAAATGAATTCAACAATCAACGATAAAAATAATCATAATAAAATTACCACTTGCATCTGTAATGAATATGTGGGTAGACTCATATCATTTAAATACTGCACTTCTGCACCGTGAAATCATAAAAGAAAAAGAGGCAATTATTAGAGCCCTTAGAATAAAACATGTAAATACAAGAACCGATGATAATGAGAGATGAATTCAACAATCAACGATAAAAATAATTAAAATAAAATTACCACTTGCAACTGTAATGAACATGTGGGTAGACCCACATCATTTAAATACTGCACTTCTGCACCGTGAAATCATAAAAGAAACAAAGCGAGGAACAGAACGCAGATAGTTCGGCACCTACCAGCCCGATATTTATTATACAACCATATTTAACAACAAAACAGCTGTGAAGTATGGAACTCGTCGCCCGAGGTCGAACCCTGGAAACGCTGCGTTAATTATCACCGAGCCCACTGAGCTACTCATTATAATAATTTTCATCGCCCATAATTGGATTGTTTTTGCGCTGACAAACGGAACGTAAACCAAAAAGGGGTATAAATCACGACAACTATATTGGGCAGCGGCCAATACCAGCGGACCTCTTGTTTTAATTATTTTAATTTAAGAAACACTGTAGACAGCTACCTACGTCTAGAATTTTAACACTTATTAGTATGTTACTTTACAACTCGAAAATTCCTTATTCGAAGATGGTAGAGACAATATAAAATGGAAATCATGAAAGATTTACATACCTAAATCATACTGCAGCTAGAAAACCCTCATTCCTTCAATTTGGGAGGTGGATAAGGGGACCGCCGTACCGGGAACCATTTTTTGGATAACCAACACCCCTGCCATTGGTCACTCCCAGTGGTTCGTTTTGATTTGTGATTTAGCAGGGGTGCCCGGGTTCTGTTGAGTTATTAGTCTTGACGACGAATGCGTTTGCCCACCAATTGCGTGGGGAGAGACTGCTTGAGGGAGACCTAACCTAGACCTCTTCAGCCGGACTCTCTCAGCCCTTGCACCGCAGTGGGAGGGAAGGAATCATTTGTCCGTCACTACTGGAAATATCGACCGCCAGATTCTTACTCACCCTCGTACCTTTTCCTTTCCCAGAACTTCCTCTTCTTCCATTCCCTCAAATTACCCTCACACACCATCCCCAAAAATGACATAGGCCTTGAGGGATATTTTTCTTTAAGACCTTTTATGTGGAGCTACTGTAAAAAAAATCTGACCTGAAAATAATCGAAACTAGAAACTAGTAGTAAAATCGAAGTAGTGTTTTTCTAAACCGAATCTAGTACGAAAATTCTACAAAAATTGTACAAGATTTTGTTATGCAGGTAGGTTTATAGTTACCTAAATAATTTTTAATTTTTAAATAAGAATGAAATTTATACAGTGCACATAACAACTTTTACGCAATATGAATGCATCCCCACTATATTATATGATATATCGTGTTGATTGTGTTAAACCATGATACTTTTCAATAAAATCTTACAAAATGTTCCCCCATCTTCTCATCAAAGCTTAATTAGGTACTGCAGAGCTTTTCCTGATAAATTCCAAGTAACTTCCCTTGTCGAGGTATAAGATACATCGTAAACGAACCATTGTCCGGTATAATAAAATATTTCTAAACAATCACCCATCTTTTTCAACATAGCAGTCCCATCTGGAAGTCTTTGAAGATAAAATACGGACAACTTCTCTCATTAATGCATTTTCTTGGCATGATCTTTTTCACAAAATCAATACAAAATGGCTTTCACACTTTTATTAATTTTTTACTAAAAAAAGCTTGCAAAACTCAACATCAAAGCATAATGCAGAGCTTTGTAAGCTGCAATCCAGACAGCTTGTAGATACTATCGTATGCAGAATGAAGTTAGCAGTGAGCGATACAAAGGAAAAGGTACAGATACCTGTAGGTACGGGGTTCGCCCAGCCGCTAGTCGCAGTCCAGCCCGCCGTACATCACGCATCGCTCCCAGCCACCGAGGCATTACTCAACCCCGGGGCGATGGCAACATTTCAACGCGCCCAAGCAGTGCAAATTACAATTTTTAATTATTGCCATGGACCTTAACGAAGAGGATGATGTTATGAAGTAGATTTTGAGGAGGTGTGATGTTGGATTCTATAGACTAATGATTATTAATTTTAGTAGAAGCGGTCCTTGGCTTATTTGTGCACCATAATACCATTTGTGCACTGCTCTGTCGCATATTCGTGCGCCAAACATCGATACCCGAATTTACGCACCGACTATGAAGGATTCCCGCCTGAATATATTATCCTACCTACTACACTCCTGTACTAGACTCCCTCGCGTGTGTCGTGCATATTTCGATATGTCGAAAACGTGACATATTGAAATGAGCGAGACAGATTACTCTTATAACGGCAACGCATCTGTTAGAACAGAGAAGACACATGGATCCTTGATCATTGACAATATAAAAAGTTTGGAATGAGTTAATTAAAATTAAACGGTTTTGGAAGTAACAATAATAAATATATTGTAGCGCTAGTGGTTCAAGATATAAAGTTGAAAGTATGTATCACTGCCATTTTAACAGTTTTCTCGATTTTGCTTTGTAAAAAACTGGTTTAAAATTAGTGTTAATTAAAATCTTGCGATTAAAGTCGATTTTCTTAAAGAATAAACTTTTCCCGAAGCTCATTAAAAAATAAATTGTTATTGAAACACTCCCCCTCCTGCTTTTCCTTCAAGGAAAGAGATGGGAAATGGGAAGATATCTGCCAAAACTATTGTTGAATGTAATGTAAGTTTTTAAGGTCAAGGCAAAAAATTAAAATTTAATTAATTAAAAATAACTTTATTCGAAAGCATCATGGCTTTATTGGTGTGATCATCTGTTTTTCGTATACAATTTTTGGAGTTGATCGTGGAGTAAAAACAGTGAAGAAAATTGCTCATTTCACTGAAAAGGGGGAGCCATAGGCATGCAGCTCCCTTTAGCATTTAATTTACCAGAATCACATGTTACCATTTTTATAGTTAAATGCGCAAATCCAGTCATGGGCCGGCTTTGATTTTGACCCCTTCTACAGTTGAGGAATGTTGTGAAGTTAATGAACTGTACATCTGGTAAAACAGAGCTACTAACACCGTTATGAACCTAAAAAATGACGCTCTGGAAGAAAATGCATGTGTTCCTTTTTTATCTAAACACCAATTGAAGGTTTTCAATATTGCATTATACTTGTGTTAAAACTCACCAACTAGAACCTGGAGCCAGGGATCTTTTCGCTACACCACCGGAGTCGTTACTGTATAAACAAAAATTTTAACAAAACAAAAAACGGCTTCATAAAATGCACTAAAAAGTAAAAAAATAATTTCGTGCGATTGTTATTTTTGGAGTCGGTGTCAGCCAAGGTAACTTCATACATAGGTAGTTATATGTGAGATGTGGAGATCTTGGCTGACACCGACTCCAAAAATAACAATCGTACGAAATTATTTTTTTACTTTTTAGTGCATTTTTTGAAGCCGTTTTTTGTTTTGTTAATTTTTTTGTTTATTTTTTGATTTTTAGTGACGAGCGTAAGCGTTTTAGTGCGTAAAGAAGTTTTACTTCAAAAAAAGAATCATCGAAATCTGTTGGCTTAATATTGAGTTGTTCGTCCATTTGTCGCGCACATACTTATTGCAAATTTAAGACATATATGGTTTTCTCATGGATCCCATTGTCAAAACTGGACCAAATTAAAATGGGACCACATGGAAAGCACCAGCTTTCAAATAAAAAAATATCGGTGCACCCAATCGAAAGTTCTGAGGTTACAAACATAAAAAAAAACCGTCGAATTAAAACCTCCTCCTTTTCGAAATCGTTTAAAAATAAGATGAAAGTTTGGCTTGTTTATGGCGGAAAGAAGGATTCGATGGTTTGATCGAGTTCGAATCTCGCAGCAAGTTACTTTTACTCCCTTTCAAACTAATTATATTCAAACGTTGCTTAATGGTGACCGTTCCAGAAAGTGAATTCTTTTATAATTTAATATTATGTGAAAAATTAACATTTTAAATATAACTGTTGGCGTTTAAAGACTCTTCGACAAACTAAAAATGTTGCTTAAAAAAATTGCGTAATTCTGAAAAGTAGTAGGTTCTTTTACGAAACTAGAGCCGTATTTTAGAATCTGATAAAAAAAACTTGCATTTTCATCGTTAATCTGAATCCTCCTCAATAAGGTAATAATTTAAGGAAGGAAGAGATATGGTATGCCCCGAAGTGGTTTGGTGATGTGAATATGAAGAACGACCAGGTCAATTAAAACGCACCATTACCGGTTGTGTAATTAGCCCCAATGGCGACATTTTGAATGTGTGCAGTGTACACTTGCTTTTAATTACTGTAATGCTTCATAAATTAAGATAAGTTATTATCGTTCAGTTCAGACTTGGGAAAAATACTCATAATAAATTATTGGTTGTCATGTAAATATGTTTATAATTGGTAGAAACCCAGTTAACTGTTATTTTTTATTGTTTCTGACTTTACTACCCGAGGTTCAACAGTATATTTCAAGACCATTTTTCTCATACAAATATTGAAATAATTGTAACTAACCACATCTGGTAGAAATGAAAATAAAGGCAGACATGAGATTCATTGATCTATACGTTCCAAATAGGAGAGGCAAGATTTCTGCGGTATTTTTTTTTATTTTTTTATTTTCTACAAAGATTGAAAAGAAAATAATGTAACCATACTGGAGTATCCCGCTCTAAAGGCATATTGTACATGGTTTTGTGAATGAATTAATTAATTTTTATTTTATATTAGAATATTACGAGAGGAAAATTATAAAGCACTAGCTCTTGCCCCCGGTTGCCCCCTGCTTTTGCCCCCCCCCCCCCTCCCCTTCCCCTAATCAATCTACAATCAAATACGCGCCCTTTCGCATTCATATTAGTAGGTCAAAATGTAGATTAGTACCTATTTTATATTTGTACACTAAATTAATATTCATATTAGAATACTCGTATTTGAATTTTTGCTATCAAAGAAATCCAAATAACAAAATGACAGCCCATGTCAAACATTTACTTAGCAACACGCTTTGCCATTAAATGTATAATAAATAATTTCACAACGCCAGAGCTTACCAATATATATAGCCTATTTTACTCGCAAATAATGTAGCTTTCGATCAGTGAAATAATTTTTAAATTCCATTCGGTATTTATTTCGTGAAAGAATAACAAACACTAATCCATACAAACTTTCGCCTTTATAATATCTGGAAGATTATCTAAAAGATAACACAATACAGGCTTTAATCGTTGCTAGGCTGCAAAATTGTACCTACATCTATATTTTTCCTTCCCGTATCAATATCTTAATGCTTCTTTTAAAGTCGGTTATTTTTTTAATGGTTTTTATTGCAAGAGACGGGATATAGTATAATTTTAACGAGAAATATTTCATACTCTTTATTTAAAAGTCGTTTTAGTTTAAGGTAGATGGAATGTACGAGTGAGTATATTACGAGGATCTTATGAATAGGCCCAAGTTTGGATGTGCAAAGTTATTCTGGTTTCTGGCATAAATCAGAATATCTTTTGAATATAATTGTTACAGAGACATTAAATTCAGGGCTTTGAAAACGTACTCTGTAAGAGTTATGATGGGGATTATAAGTATAAAATTTAAAATTGCCTTTTGTGCTATGAGGACTAGTTTTATAGTGGAAACGCATGAGCTTCCCCTTCCGATAAGGCTATATTGTAGATTAATGAGATTGGATTAAAAATATTCGTAATGTTTTGAAAAAACAGGAATTTTTTTTAATTTGCTGATCACATTTTCAACTTGGGAGTTCCAATTTAAGTTTTGATCAATAATTGCTCCAAGGTATTTTATTGTTTGAATTTCATTAAAAATCCGGACGCAAGCAATATTTTGGTTCACGTTAAAACAGTTTTCACGAATTTTTGTGTTTAGGTTTGAGGTCATTTGTCTGTTTGTTGTGGATTTTAAATTTAATATATTTAGTTCTTGTGTCATTCAATGTTTGAATTTGAATCAAGCCAATATTTTACCCGATTCACCCCCTTCTTCAGCTTTTTCTAATATAGCCTTCCATGTCTTTCCAAAGAAGAGAAGGATTATGTCATCTGCGAAACTAATGACTGAACCGTGACAGTTTAGATTAGATAGATCATTTATAAATCTAAGGAATAATATCGGGCCCAAGACTCTGCCTTGTGGTACACCGTATTGGATTTGTATTGGTTGACACGATTCATTTTGAATCCTGACTAATTGTGACCATTCTGACATATAGCTAAAAATATCAGTTCATGACATAAGATTCAAAACTTTATGAGATTTTTTAGAAGATATGAACGTTTGATTGAAGGCTTTAAATTGTGAATAACTCTGAATACTTATGAATATTATTGTTTGAACAATTTTGTAAATGAATGCAATGGCAATATTTTCATTCCTAAAGCCACAATTCTTTTTTCTTTATTTTCCAAGTCCTCTTTAATTTTTTGGAGTTGTTTTGGTGAATAGGGAAGTAGGTATATTTAATTTTTCATTGGTGACATCGTATCTATCACTTGAAAAATGTGTAGATTTTTTTAAATCGGCAAATTCCATTTCAAGTTTTCTAAACGTTATAATTTTAACTCATCCAGTTTACGATCAATGTAGTCCATGACGTTTTGTTGGTCCTTGGCAGATCTTCTTGAAGACATAATGTAATTAATGATAAAATTAAATAATTCCTGTAGCGAATAGCTATAATTAGGTAGCGAATGCTGGTGAATTTTTGATTAAATTCTGATTTTTATAATATTTAATTTCACTGGAGTTGTAGACTATTTTCTTTGTCTAATCGAGGTTACAAAATTTTATTAGCCCTACTTCACTGCTGTGAATCTAAAAACAAAGTTTATAAACTATTAAACTATACAACTACCTAAGTATAAAACAGCGAAACATTAAATAACACTTTCCACAGAATAATTCTCCAACGATTTGTCCAATGGTTATACTTTTTCGCGTGTTGGTTTTGCGTTTCTTTTTTTTTGAGGTTGTAAACAAGATTTTAACAGAACGACTCACGATTGTTATTGTCTTATTATAAATATTGAATCCATGGAGTTGGATCTATTGAGACAATCAATTGGAATCTATTTAGAATTCTAACTTTTCCAGTAAGAAAACCGTCCTATAAATCGCTCTGGGGGTAATTAATGCATGGGAAAAATAAATACACCTTGCTGTACACACTGCAGAGGGAGAGATCGGGCCTGCAATGGACGAAATGCTTGCGAAGTAGTGCAAAAAATGCTTCGTCGTTGAGTTCCTGATTGAAAATTGTGGTTATTCTAAAGAAGTTTGTTGCAATTTCTTTTGTGTTTAAAATTAATTTAGTTCTATGGAAATACACCCAAAGAAGATTAATGTCTTTTCATATGTCCATTCTAATATTCTAATCGACATCTACATGATGGCATTATATTGGAACGGTAATGCAAGATTGATTTTTTGCCATTGCATTTGGAACACACAAAAAAACAACTAGCTCGTGTATAAACTGAACAATAATGCATTGTATTGGTAATATGCTGTGCAGTTCAACACGCACGCGTCGTTTGGAATGAGGGTTTTCCCAAATTTATTTTGGAATATCGAATGCAACCCAGCGCCGGATCTGCCATACGTTCAAAAATGTTCAAAAAACCGGACGTCAACTCCGAAGGGGTGAAAGTAAAGATCGTTGGTGACAGCCGTCACCGTGGTCAAGGGGCAAAACTCTCGACTACCGATCCGGAGGCCCCAGGTTCAAATCCCAGCGTATGCAAATAAATTTGATTGATTTCTGATTTCACAATTTACTAATTTAAAATAATATATATAGTATATTTGAGGCATGTTCCAGACTGGAAGATATTCTTGGTATCGCCCTGGCGTAATACCACCATTCAGAATTGAAATGTGGCTTGAAACCTTCTTCTTCCACATCTCCTTCCTCTCCCCACCTACCTTCAGCCGCACAACATACCACAATTCGGGATGCCATAGTCTCACTGGCTTAAGGCGGTTGGTAGCAGTTGGGAGTTTTGTACGGTAAAAAATAAACGAAATATTTTTTTTTACCTAAAATATTTCCTGAATCATTTAAAAATTATCCTTATACGGGATTATAATTGTGCGCTAGCAACACCAACCTTATAAATCTCCCGAAAAGTTCTGCGCGCGCATTGTGTGTATTTGACGGTTTCGAAGTTTTAAATTTGTCACGGAATTTTTTAACAAATTCCATGTATTTAATTTGAATGTACGATCTATTTTTCCATGTATCTCGTTCAATAATATTGCATTGCAACCTAAAACACTAATCAGAGCGCGGAAAAATTTCGCTGTTGAGAATGTGTAAATGACATTGTTCGTTGGTGTAACTTTATTTTGCTATTAAATCAGGAAATACTTCAATAACTTAGGAAAGCAATAATCTTTTTAAAATTATTGTTTATAACGCTGAAGAAAAAAAACCCGTCAAAAGGTATTCTGGGCGTGTTCGTATGACCGAAGTAACCACAATTTTTCCTTATTTCTGGTGAAACTGAAAAAAATTTAAAAATCGATTTTTTTCTTGAACTTTGAAGCCTAGGAGTTGTAAGATCAAATGTAGATTGGGGACATCAATTTTTTTTCAAATCTCCAGTATCTATCTTCTAGAAACTCATAATGTATCTACCTAAAAATCTTTTTTTTAGTTCATATTTAAAACCTCGTGAAAAAATAAAATTAGTTAATTATTTTTAATTTCTCAACGATTTACGTGGAAAATGAAAAATCAACATTTTAAGATTGTTACAATATAAAAATAAATGTTATTGTGTAAAACGTAGAACCCACTCAGCGTAATGATACAATACTACTTTGTCGGGAAGTTGGAAAGTTAATTTCCAACCTCAGTGCAAAATATGAGACGATATTTTTCTTTTCCTGTAAGTATGAGTACTCTCGGTCTGAGTATTATTGAAAAATCATTAAGGCTCCGTTACCGGCCCCAAAAAGAAGAAGATGGAGGGATACGAAATTACGAATGTTAGAGGAGAGCGCTAACATTTACAGCGCCAAAATTGATCCAAAAATTGCGAAAATCTTTAATAAAACACGGCTCGTTTAAAATAGATAAAAAATCTCTTGAGGGCTGTCTAAAACAGTATTTAATGAAACCCTGTGAATTTTTTTCATACATATAACTTGTAAAATTACAGAAACAGACTTGAAAATAAAAAAAATTGGAGCATACTTTGCGATTTTTTCTATCGAGGGAATTTCATATAATTTGCGTTTCGGCGTGGGGAATGTATAGATATTATCTTCAAAAATAACATATGTTTTTTTAAGAGCTTAAAAACTTTAAATGTTTAAGGAAGGTTTGCAAGAAATCGGTAGAAATTCGGATAGAGGCCTCTTAACATTTAATTTAGACTTATCGCAAAGGACATTGAATAAAAATAAGCAACATTACCTAAAGATTACTTCAGGCTTTTGATTGACACCCTGAGCTTGATAGAACCTACAATTTAACAATCGTGTTCATCTCGGTAGAAAGCTGTGAGTTTTTTGTTAATTAATTAAAGCTAACAATAATAACACCTTGCCTAGCATGATGGACCCACCAGGCCACCTGACCAACTGACACCCATCAGCTTCTGTTCTCGTATTACCAACGGAGATGAGACGGGCACCTTTTACCTACTAATTTGAATATATCTAGATCAGGTGCTCTAAATCTGTACGCCATACAACTAGGTGGATCTGTAAGTTTTTCGTTCAACTGGTATTTTTTTTACCACTCAAAGCAAAACATTTTGGTTTTCATAATGGTGATGTTTTTTTGGTGATTTTTTTTCTTGAATAAATCCTAACAGGCTGCTGGTATTAAACGGAAGTTTAAACCTTATCGCCTATTGTTATCCTGATAATTTTACATGACGTGGTACATCGCCTTGATTTTTTTTTTTTGAAAATCAGCAAGACCTTCGAGCAGAAATAATTGTTTTATTGTTATATATGTAAATGTTATCGTTTATTAGGTTCAAAATTTCCCAGTTCAAGATTATAATAGGATTTATAGAGAATATTTGTTACATTGTATTTTTTTTTATTGTTTCCAGTACCAAATGTCGATGATATATTAAAGCAAACTTCCATTATAAAAACGTATAAAGAAAAAATATCAAGAATTTTACAATCAACAAGAAATGGAAATTAATTTATTACACTTAATTTTAAAATAACTCAAATGCAAAACCATTAAATTTACCAAGTCAAAACTACAATAACCCCCCTTCTTAATTGCGCTGTATCATTAACCAATCAGAACCAAAAAAAAATAAACATTAAAAAAAAACTTACAGGTATTCAGATGTAAATATTTTATACAAAACATATCGTGGCTCCCTAATCAGGCGCAAGAGCTCCTCTTTTCTAATAAGGTATATATAACATGACCAATGATGGCCGTAAATATAATATTTTGTTAAATATAAATGTGTAAAATGTAACTCATATTATTTACATTACAATAAAAAAAAATTTAAAAATTAATAATTGTTATCGTTTATTGGGTTCACAAATTCTAGGTTCTAGATTATTATAATGGGAGATTTAAAAAAAAAAGTGCCACGGCCGATAAATTTCTGCAAATTTCAAAAAAATACGAAAATCAAATACGCTGAACATGCAAGAATTGTTCAACTGAATTTAATTAAAATACGTTAAGTTGTTTGTTTAGAAGCACCTTTAGAATTTTGAACAGGAAAATAAATAGGAGAAATTGTTTTTTCTTTATCGGTGTAAAAGAGAGCAAAAGATTATACCTAGATAATAAAGTAAATATTCTACTGGTAGTACACCCAATACAAGACTTTTTGCTGAAATATGGAACTCATTATAGCCGAAAAATGAAAAAGGATTTACAATTGTTCAATTTATTTTAGGCTATGTTTAATCTGTCGAATATGAGAGTGTCAAAACAAATCTTATATCACGACCCACAGATTGAGAAATTCTAATTCAGATGATGTAGCAGGTACCTATAGGGTATAGCGGGAGCGTGCGGTCGTCGGTTCATTTGATTTTTTTCGTCTCCATGGAAACAGATCACGTTCCAAATTCGAATTGTAATCAAGCAAGATGGCTGCACTTCTATTATTTCTTATTGTGGCTATTGTGTTATTTGACGTACCCCTTCTGATAGTACAGTCTAATATACAATGCCTTTGTATATTTGACTCGTCGAGTCGATCTGCATTTATAAAAGCGGGAAAGTGACAGTTAGATTTTTAAAAATTCTATTTTGATTTTTTTAGTAGAACTTGTTCTTTAGATAATTGTTAATTAGATCGTTTATCCGAAACTTATCCATGAAATTAATGTATTTTAATTTAAATTTCCTCTTTTAGTCTTCTGGTTAGATCATTCATTATTTGAGGTATTTAAAATATAAAAGACAGTGAGTTGACAATAAATGAAGGAGCTATTTAACGACTTTCAATGAGATTGCAATATTGATGTGGGTGTTGTAATTAAATATTTTAAGGTAAGTAAAAATGTTTCCCATATGTTGGTAACTTCTAAAGAAGCTGAGAATAACCTTATGAAAGATTATGTAAGTTTTCTCTCAGATTTGATTCTGAAAAAAAAACGATTACCAACGGCATATAACATACTCCTGGTGCCATATATGGCCAGTTATCAATATTTGCGAGCACGGTCTACAATTGATATAAATTCCGATCACCTCCGACTCGTGAGTGTTAGATAAGCTGTCAATATTCAAAATATTTTGAATAATGTCGTTTGTTATGCAAAAAAAACTGCCTTATTAATGAATGGAGGTGAACTAACGAAGCTCTTAGATTGAAATGAATCATATACCCGATCATCTAAGACTTATTCCGTTCGATCTTGGAGAAACGAAAACCGTATGAAATATGACTAACGACCTTATTAACTAATGATTTCCTGTTTATGTCAAAAAGTAAATGCGGACTGCCAATGCATATTTTGGTTTGTATTTCATTTCAACATTGCTAATTTGTTCATATTTTTACGTAATTATTAAGTGTTTGACGTTTCGGAATTTGAATTCACCGCCAGTGTTGCTAGCGTATATCGATTTCTTAATTTTTCCCTGTTAATTTTGGCAGTCAACAGTGAAACCGTACTTGAGATATTGATATAAAATCATCGGAAGTTACGTCTATCGGTAAAGTTATCGATTTATCTGTACTAGATCTCCTGCTCAACAATTCGCAATATTCACAACCAGCAAAAATAAATATGGGAAATGAATCCTTTCTTGTGAAGTAATGCTAGAAGTATGGAGTATTTTCACCTGTTGGGTCTTTATTTAAGACCAGACACCGTACGGTGAAAGAATACTGTTCGCCCGAACTCTTTGAAACTTTGGCATTTTTCGTTTTATCACTGTTACGGATAGCACAAAAAATCTTTGAAGTAGGAAAAACCACTTTGAAAAATTATTTAAAAAGGTTTAATATTCTTTAATCGACCCGACACTTTACCAAAGAAGAAAAAATAATTTGTATCCTTTCCCGAAGAAGCCCATATATAGTATTTTCTAGTGCCCGGACCATATGAGGTAATAATATTTGCTTTGTCGAATATATTACAATCATTATGAACCTATCGCCTAGATAAGTCTACCTTGGATGTGTGGGATCACGCGCGCGGTGACAAGCCCATGTAAAACGGCGAAAACTCACCCAAAATCAGAATTCACGCTGCCCGTTAAAATATTCAAATTTGGCCTGTATCGCCATCGCCACAGAGGATAATATCCAATAAGGCGCCTCATAAAAAAAGCTCTGCCCAGGAAGGAAAAAAGACAAACACATATTTCACGGCTAGTGACGGAGGGTATGGCGTAACAAGAAACTGTAAAAACAAAGGCGACGAAAATATACATAATGGGGTTGAGACTGCTCTTTTGGGCACCCCGGTTCAAGACAAGACCAAAGGTAATTATAAATATTGTTGATTTCTAAAGAGTTTACTACGACAGTTCCTGTACGCCTTTCTTTTGAGAGAACAGTTTTGTGGTAGCAGAAAAACGAAATTTTCTGAAAGCATTTTTTTATCTGATCAGAAAATACTTTTAAGCTTCTAACAAGAATGTTTGGCACGAATGCGTTGAATGGGATGTGAGAATCTTTTTTTGTTTTTCTTATCGAATGTTTTGGTTCATGTTGTTGGAACAATTATAAAAAAAAAATGTAGTGTAAGAAAAAATCCACAAAATCCAAAGCTTTGCGTGGCTATTCTGGTAATCATTTTTATATTTATAAGGTTTTTATTAAAAAAAACAATAAGTCAAATTCAAATATGAAACATGACATTTTCAGTTGAAGTTTTAAACCAAACATAAAAATATTGTACGCCAACTAATGCTTTAAAAATAAAAGTATAAATATTGTGCTATTAATGCAAACAAAAAGAAAAACTAGGGCATTAATGTACGGCATTGCACAACGTCATCACTCATCACTAATGAAGATATCTTTGATTGAACAAAACTGACTTTAGTATTATCGTTGTTTTACGTATACCCTGATTAGAATACCTACTCTCCTGAAGATTCGCGACGAACCTAGTGGTAGATTTCTGAAGTAAAAAGTATTCATCTAATTCAACCGGTGATCATTTTCATTCAAAAAGCGTGGATAAACCGATTCCATAGCGGACAGCCCTTGTGATTGTGATGCATGAATTTATATTCAAACCACTTTGGAACTTGCAGAGGCGTTTTTACTCTACCGGTCGATAGTCATAACTCAACAGTTCCGATTATCAATTTGCTAAGTTCCAAGAACCGTATGTATAGCGTGTAACTCTCTATTCTCCTCAAACTGAAATTTTGTAAGATTTTTCATTCTTAGAACCGGTGCCCCCGCCCTATACACATATCGAACAGCGATAATAACATCGTGACCCTAAATTTCCATCGGCAAAGAGAAAAAAACTTCCATTCCATTTCGCTGTTCAAACACAATTTCTTTAAGTACCTACCGGGGGGAGGTCCACCCCACGCGAGACCCCATCCATCCATCTGATATGCAAACTATCCAACCCAAAACGGATATTGAGGCGAGAAATTATTATACTGGGCCCCGGGGCACTGGGCAAACACTGATAGATATATGTCAAACGCGCTGGGCGCGGGCGTCGCGGCGCGGGCGTCCGGGAGGAGGTTTTCAGAGTCATTTGGATTCATTCGCATCTGGGGATGAAATATGACCGCACTTCACTGATACGTGAGATATATTTTGTATAAAATATGGACCTAGGTAATAGAAAGTAACACCCATGTCGTACGTATGTTTCAGCACACAATATTTGAAAAATGAACACGCAGGTTTAAAATATTATTTTCAGGGGTTGTCGTAATTTTTTGTAAAATAATTTAAATTTATTATTCTTTTACATTTTGTTAGATTTTAAACAAACAAGATCTGTTCTAATTTGTGGCCTAAAACAAATTTGTTTATGAACTGGATTTATTGGCTGTTGACCACACATGAGTCGTATAGCCGAAGTTTTAGAAATATTGCAACATTAAAAAATTTCTATACCTACATCCTCAAATCACATCCATAACTCCACGATCTGGTCCCTCCATTTTATAATCCATTGAGATTCAATCGAAAACATTCAACGTGAATTCCAATGATCCATCATTAATTTTGAACTCGGTATTCCCATTAACATAAACTGTAATTATTTGATGAATGAATTAAATTTATTAAGACTCGCAGATCGAAGAATTATATCCGATTTAACATTTGTGCTCAAAATTGTAATTGGTAGAACAGAGAGTCCTGATGTAATTAACCTCATTGAATTTAGTGTCTAAATACAACTATACTTGGACTGAGTGTACCTAGGTTGCATGAAGTAAGTAATAGATACGCAGATGTGGCCGATCTATCTAACTCTTACTTACATCTCCGATGTCATTTCACAATAAAATGTCACAAATAATTGTTATTCTTTTTTTAAATTCTTTATAATATTTTGTTATGATTTTAACTGTAACATGTAATCATTTTTTGTGATATATTTATACCGTGGATATTAAATAAATAAATATCAACGGCATTATATTATGTAGCTCTCGGTTGCTCAAGACGAGTTAACCAAATTACAACTTGCACTGATAAATAGTTGCAATATCAACAAAAGCTATGACTTAGCTTACAGATACGTGAATATTACATATATAAATTAACATAATTATTTTAATTAAATACAGCGACCGTTTGGTAGCCGAGTGGTCTAAAGCGTCGGCTTCGCACCCTGGCGTTGCGACGCGGGTTCTATCATCTGGTAGAAATGTTCTCCATCAAAAGGTTCAAATCATTCAGGTTTGATCATTGGAGGTTATCCACCACTTACCCGCCCTGGTATAAGTAACAGATGGTTACTCCTTCAAGGCTCTCGCAAGGACTTAATTTTTTTGAATGAACTAATCCCTGCATATGTTGTTAGTAAGCAGTATGCAAGTGCTTAGCGGGTAATCAAGATACAAGGTTTGATCAGATTGTTCTCAACCTGGAAATGCTTGTTTTTCTTTCTTTCATGGCGTCCATCGTAATTTGAATGCACGCTTTCAAATATAATCAAGCCAGAAAACCTGATGCATTATTTGTGAAAGTTTATATTTGAATATCAAACATTAGTATACTGTCTTTTAAATGTGCTTAAAAAGGATAAAAATGAAAGTGGAAATGTGGGTTTAGGATCGATTTTCAGTTAGTGCCATGTCACACGAAGAGTCGCGGTTGCAGACACAGTATCTACGCTGGTACCTAGTTCAGCAGTTGTATCGGGGGTTGTCGTGTGATTTATGTAGGATTTTTATTGCATTTTTAAACAGCTGAGAACTTTCCACTCTGCAGACATGAAACGATTTGATTTAAATTCCCGGTTGGTTTTAAAAACTAATTTTGGAGAATTCACTATACAATATATGGTGTAACGGAAACTAGTGGTACATGCGGAAAACTGGTGAATTTAAATAGCATTTGGAGAAGATTTTTCGGATTAAATTTTAAAATACATCTATTTGAATTTCACATTTGTTTTCTTGATTGAATGGATGCATGAATGAAGTGGATTCTTTGAAGTGGAAATTAACCCACTTCCCGACATCAGGTCGAGCTGAAATAGGCGCATAGACTCATTGTAAATGACAATGCATTCAATCAACTTATGGTGGTGATCACGCACACATATGCGGACAAAAACACATTTCTATGAAATTCGATGCTATTACAGCGTGGTTGACTCCGGTTTCTGGGTAGGAAGTTTCAATCCGAAAACCGAAAAAAATAATTTTAAAGGACATTTGAAAATAGATGTGTTATATTTAAAAAAAAAACTTATTTTTCATATGTGTTGACTTTTTCCGGCTCCTTACATTGGCTCCATTTCTTGTTGTTTAAGTCTGAACTCATACATTTCCTAGCTATCCAAGCACAACATAAATATTAACACGTACCTAGTGATCTTACTTCTATATTCACACTGGTATTATTTCTTATTCAAGCAAAACAATCAATTCACAGCATCTTTCCATAGCCTCATCAAAAATCAATCGCGAATAAATTATTCCGTATAAATTCAATCATCGAAATAAGTAACCCACAAAGTGTGGCTGCTACAATGGAGCACTAGCACGGAACTAAGACAAAAAAATCTACCTCGTCTTACACTGATAAAATCATTAGAACTATGCTTCGAACATTTTTACTAAGTGGTTAAAGTTACTTGGCAAAGATTGTAAATATCTTACTGCGGTCTAGTGTAGTAAGTATAGTGAAATGGTAATGTAGGAATTCCGTATTGCTGAAAAAGAATCTGTAGAAGATGGAATAAAGTTTATAAAATGAAGAGTACGAGAGGACTATTCAGACTGAGAAAGTAATAGGTGAATTGCATATCAAACAAATAAGTCTCACGTCAGTCGGTGAAGATCTCTCTAGTAGAGTGGTGAAGGTGTTCTTTTCGGTATTCCGGCAGTTGATCCCCCGACATTTGACCCTCCGAAATTATAATTTTTTTTGCATATTTACCAATTTCAAACCTAAAATCGACTTCAAAAACGAGTTTGATTAAATCGAATTTGTATAGATATCAAACGAATTTATTTACAACGTCAATTTTTGCACTTATGAGCTGGTTATATAGACAAGAAGTTTTTACGTTGATGCATTTGAATGAAAACAAGTTATGTACTTTTTATATATCTAAACCGACTGCATATATTGTAAATAAGTACGTTTTCAACTGCCATGGAACCGTTTTTTTTTCTCTTTCAGAGGTTGAATAATTTAACCCTCGGGTTCTTTGATAATCCTGGTCGAATTATCCAGACACCGAATTGTGTGAAATGGTTTTATCTTTTTTCAATAACTTGACCACAATATTTCCAACTTACCTCTTCCTCATTCTCCCCCACCTGTTCGTTTCATTCAGTCTCAAAATTTTCTCGAATGCTTTAGAGTTTTAGAATATAGGTTTTTGAACAAATTAGACAGACATGTCAAATTATTAGCATTTCATTTGGTAGGTGGTTAGGGTACCGCCGCGGCCGCCCTGGGTACCATTTTCTGGATAACCAACATCCTTGCCAAGTGGTTCGCTATGTCTGGTGACTTAGCAGGGGTGCCCGGGTTCACGGGGTGGCTGTGCTGCCTGGCGGGCCGGATTGGGAGAAACTGGTTAAGAGCGAACTCACCTAGACCTCTCCAGCCGGACTCTTTCGACCCATCGCCTAGCACCGCAGCGGAAAGGATGGATTCATACGTCCGTCACTCCTGGGCACCCTTACTTCTAAATTCCTACTTTACCATCATTCCTTTCCTTAAAAAAACCCTCCACACAGCATCCCGAAAGGTGACATAGGCCCTGAGTTAAATTAATTTTCTCAGAGCCTCCTGTGTGTTGTTAAGGTAAAAAAAATTGAGATCACCGAATTACTGTTGTTATGGTTATATCAATATAGAAATGGTTATATCTTTGTTCAATGACTAAATATATGATTTTATTATTTTTTATATGAGTTCCGCATAGGAGGCTCTGAGGAAAATAATTTCCCTTAGGGCCTATGTCATCTTTGGGGATGCTGTGTGGAGGGTTTTTTTTAAGAGAGGAAGAAGAGGAGAGTTTTGGGAAGGAAAAAGGTTTAAGGGGTGGGTAGGAATTTGGGGTTAAGTGTATCGTGGTCATCCGCCTCCAAGACCTAGACAAACCTCACCCATGAACCCTGGCACCGCTGAAAAATCACTAAACGTAGCGAACCACTTGGGGTGACCTGTGGAAGAGGTGTCGGTTATCCAATAAATGTTCCCGGGGTGGCGGTACCCATTCCCGCCTCCCAAATTGAAATATATGGGAGGTAGGTTAGGCTGATTTTTTTTTAAAGAAAATATCAAATTACTAGCATATCATTTAAATTTAAATAAATTAACAATATCATTCCATGTTTTCATAATATGAAATTGCGTAAAATCATTATGATTCGTTCAATATTTAAGCATCGAACATGTATTTAAAAAAATTATTCCGATTTTAATTTAAACAACTGGCAACATTTAATTTTATTCCTCGGGTAGGCATTAGGTAGGTACCTAAGCGTGCGCCTCGAAAACGCTCCGTATGATTTATCCACTCCTCAAATCTCTCGAGATGGAAATCGGCCGGCACCATTCCACATTGTGGGATCACGTACACCCAAATTATCGACACTTAATACATTTTCATAGGTAATAAATAACCGAGCCAAGTATTTTTATGATAATTGAGCCCATCAGCCGGGAGACGGAATTCGAGTAATGTTCCATTAATTCGGTAATGTTCGGGCGTTAGAGGACATGTGGAACTGCCGCGGGGAGCGTTATGCCTTCAGGATATGTCATAAGGACTCATAAGTCAATGAGACCGCATTTTTCTCATTTCGAACGAATTTTATTCACTCAATTATCATCAGTTACCTAGAAAATCATTCGCCACTGCTTTTAGCGGTTGTCTTCATCCTTGAAATATATTATACTAGCTTTTACCCACGGCTTCACTCGCATAGTATTAGTGGGAAATTACTGGCATAATTATTGGCATCATTGTTATTATTCTTGCTATTTTGTCTAATAGAAAATAATTATTGTTTAATAGAAAATTTTAAATTTGAGAATGACATTTCGCAAATAAAAATTCTATTTTAGAAAATATTTAAATTATAGAAATAGAAATTTATTTTAAGTACCTACTCCCTTTATTAGTATTTTATTCATATTTGAATCCAGAGTAACCTAAAAAAATAAGAAAATTACAGTCCACTTCAAACGCTATGCTTTATAGCAACGTTATGCTTTTGTAAATGTTTATTCGGAGAATAAACATTTTTAGAGATATGTAGATATTAACTACGACGCCAAAAAAGTAGATACTCTTTTTAATCACAACAAAGCACTTTTTTTAAGCTTAAAATTACATTGTTTCCAAGGTAACAATTTGTTTGACGTTTGCAATAACTCGATTTTGTTAGGGACAGAAAACGTATGATACATAATTTCATAACGCCAGAGCTCATTCATAACGCCAGAGCTTACCAATATATAAAGCCGTTGTTACTCGCAAATAATGTAGCTTTCGATTAGTGAAAGAATTTTTAAATTCCATTCTATATTTATTGCGTGAAAGAGTAAGGACCATCCAACCATCCAACCAACCATCCATACAAACTTTCGCATTTACAATATTAGTAAGATGTGAAATGTTTTTTTCGCTGAAAGTGTGTTGAGCGTGCGATATGCATTAAGGTGGGTCATTTAAAAAATATATAAGGGTTATTTCTAGTGTATATAAAAGTTGCTTTGTATCCTTTTCAAACCATATTTTTTTGTAATCTTCCAAAACAAATATAGCATATTTTTACGAAACCATTTACAAAAAATCCCAATATTGAGTCTCGCATAATAATGTCGAAATTTGAGAGTAAGTAGTATTTGAATACGCTGCCTTGAGACAATTTGAATTATATTCATATATTTTTTTAATAAATAAATCAAAATGCTCCCTCTATTTCGTGTTTTATTAAAAATTGTTCATTTTTAATGGTTTATCTAATATTTTTGAAAGATTTAACAAGAGTGGGTCTTCTCTATTGTGTGAAATTTCAAAGTCGGAGAAAGAAGATGATATCCAAAAATATTATTTTAAAAATTACGTGATTTTATATCTTCATTTAACACCCTTTTAGCACTATTAGAAAAATCGAAACAATATTTTTTTCTTATACAGTCGTGACCCACCCTAATACGCATATCTTTTTTTGGCATTATTTCCGATTTTACATGTATTGTGTTCGCATTTTGATTGATTATGATTTTCCGACAAAAGAATTAGAGATTCTGCATAATTGTATCAAACGATTATTTTGTAAGAATTACAAGTGTGCAGTTCACACGCGGTGGAAGTGAAATCTTCAAAAAAATAAAGTAGGCAAGAGAGAAGAGCCTACGAAGCACCGCACAAAGAGGATACTGATTATTCTATATCATTCTCACGCAAGCTAAATCCTATAAATATATTTGTTTGTCTCTTTTTATTTTCATCGTCAAATCACAACGGTGCTAAAGAGGTTTCCTCTTTATTACCTAACATATTTCTCTTATTTTGATTAATGTATTATTTTATTGTACATCAATTTATAAAAATCTGAAAAAAATTGTTTAATTTGTTTGGATTTTGCTTTCAATAATTATATACTAGTCCCAGTGAGAGATCGTTCGTGACGTGATCATTCCAGTATCTTTTGTCTTTTTCGTTTTCAAACAAAACACGTGAGAAGAAAGAGGACGAACATCAGTGAAGATGTGCAAGCTCTCGCTTTATTGAATTTGAAGTTTATTGAATTTCCTGATTATGGAATACACTGTAATTGGTTACTTTATGTGCCACTTCTTTTAGCTCTGTCTGAAGTAAAAACATCCAGAAAGGTGAGCTCCAGCGTTATACAATTTGCACAACTTTTGGATATTTTTTTTAAATTTAGTAATACACCGCTATTAAAACAATTTAATATGATGCACCACGCCATGTTACATTCGAAATCGGATCGCTAGCAATAACACTCCTTGTGTAGAAGGCGATAAGGTTGAAATTCCCGCCTAACACCAGCCGCATGTTTCGATTTTTGCGGGAAAAAAACATCGCCAAAAAGTGTGTTTTATTTAGTTTTTAATTAAATTAGATAAGTCAATTAAACCTAAATCGAAGATTTTTTACTTTTAAGCTGCTTTAGGCCTGATTCTTTATTTATGTTTTTGGGAAGACTTTAAAAAAAATGCTCAGTCAAATTTTCAAACCAAAAACACATGATTTTGCATTACTTCGTAGTGCTTTTAAATAAATTCTAAAATACAGTAAAGTAGGCATCTGTCAAAATGGCCATATGCAATTTTTTCATCACGAAAAAATATTTCGGAAAAACTATGTTAGAATGCGGAATAAGTGGCTATTAATAATGCTAGTATTTCACAAAGCCCCACCTAGCTACGTACATAAATTACAAAACAAAAATTTAACTTCTTACAATTATGAAAAGCTCGCTAAAACCGAAACATCCAGGTGAACTGTACGCCTGACGGCTTCCCCGTGTCTCCGGGCAGAACCTTATTGTTTTGTGTCCCGGTGACTCTGGAAGTGTGTACCAGCAGAGCAGAAAGCCCGAGGTGGACTGTACCGATATTACGGGCACATTGAGACGGCCACAGAGCAATTACGATCATATTAAATCTTGAAAATTTTCAAACCTCGTTGCTTCGATTATGATCCCTTATAATTATTTTAAATGCTCCGGCGATGCTCGCGGCTCGGGGTATCGAGGCGAAGAATGAAGATATTTTACAGTGTTTGAAATTGAGAATAAAATTTCTATCAAGCCGTTAAAACAAAAATTATATTGATTTTTTTATATTACCAGAATATACTCAATTAATCGACAAAGTAATCGTTGTTGCCAATCCTTAAACTCAAATACTTACCTACAAATTATCACTCAATGGGAGCTTTTAATAGCCGTAAAATAACTTAAAACATGGCTTAACAATTTTTAAATGATCTCAATTTTTACAAACCAAATCTGGCATTAACACGTTAACGGAAATCGCGGGATAAGGAGGGGTTAGGAAGGGTGATTATTGTGTTATCTTTTACGCTAGTTAGCGTTACGAGACAATTAAGACAAAAAGACAAAATCCGTCGGATATTGGAAATTGGAAGGTGTCCGTCGTGTGTTATCGGCTGTCAAATTTATGTGATTTTTATGGCTTTCAATGGCTTGTGGTAAGTCGGTCGTATATGTTGATGTCAGTTGGTTTGGATTAATTACTTACTTATGAACACGAATTTATTAGATAACCAAATAGACTTTCATAAATGACTATCCGTTTGAGGCATGTATACGCGATGACATTCGATTCGCAAATTTTCCCGCGACTGACATCTCTGAGCTAGGATTGCGCGGCAAATTAGCCGTCATCTATGGCGTTAGCGTAAATACGTTTAAGAGTTGGTGTCTTAACGTAAGCGCAGTATTTAGCGTGTTAGCGCGATACGGAATACCGCATTTATGAAAACTGTCAAAATGTGTCGTATACGGCCGATTACACACGCGTTACGCTGTTGTAAAAGATACAGTGTCACTCATCATATTAATTTGGGAGAAACAAATAAAATGACAGAGATTGTCTCAATCTGTCCAAGAGTGCACAGCGAAAGTTTTATTTGACTTAATTTAGATAGCTACCAACTCTAAGAATCTTCCCTGATAATGGACACTGTAACACTGTCCGAAACGTTGGCTAAAGAAAGATGCAGCTCAACACGCCATAACACCCCAAAAACATCTAACGAAAATACTTTGTAAAAATGCCGTGAAAATCTAAAATCGTATTTTCTTTCGTTCGAAATGCCTTAAACGCAAACTTTTACTTGTGGCTTTTGGATGTGTCGCATTTCGTTTCCTGGGAAAATAAAAAGGTTAGTTTTTTCGTTTAGTATTATGTTGGCTTCACGCATTTAAATTCTACATCCTAGATCCCGGCCACGTAGCTGGGGAGATAGTTATAAGATAGATGCTGTTTTTTATAAAGTTTATGAGAAGACATGGCTGGTGAGATTAAAGATAAATCGTGTAAGGAGACATTTGTGCATAAGCAGCCCAAGGAAGTCAAACCCAACAAACATAGCCGAAATATAGGCACTGCTGAAAAACAGCTGCATTCCAGGAGACAATCTGAATTGTAGCTGAGCAGTGACCTTTTCGTCAATAGAATCAATGGTAAATAAACAAAAAGTGTAATATTGTAAAAAATATATTGATGAATAAACGTTTTTATTATTATTATTAAAAAAATAGCTCTCTTATTTCATTTTATCGTCTTTTTTTAACAATGTTAAGTTCCCAATTTCCTTATTACGTCATGGTAACGTAAGATGCTTGTACCTGTTTCGTTATTTTACTTATTGACTCTAAGCTTGAATAAGACTGGCATTATTTAACTTCACAAAAACAAAAGCTTCCCATTTGTTACGTCACCGCCGCCAGAGGAAATCCATCGAAATAAACTTGGACGTATTTTCAAATCACGTGAAACGATTCTCTTACAATTGAGACGTGATAATAAGATTTGTCTTGTAATTTAACATAATCCATACTTACCAGCCTCCTCGGGTCCAGAGTCGTATTCTTTGTAGTAATAATTTCTTTCTTTTATCGAAAACATTAGCTAATTGCGGCCCGGGAATAATAATACGTATCTCCGGGCGGACATTGCTTGATCGAATGTTAATCGATGCATAAACCATAAAATATCTGTGAGTTTGATAGACGTCCGACCGAATATTAAATATGAATACCAAATGAAAGGTTTGTTTTTTTATTGAGGAATTTGTTAATTGTTGGTGTGGTTTCTGAGATTCTTCTACCTGTTTATGCGCAAGTTTTTAAAAACAAACTTTAATAAATATGTTAGGTTACCTATACATATTTTAAATTAATCACCCATAGTTTGATGAATGGGTGGATAATTCCACGCCTTTCTATATTTATACGAAATTTGCCACCGTGGAGCTTTGGCAAAAATATATTATTTATTTATTTTTATGTTTAACTTAATGAGTAAAACCTCGAAGTGTAATATTTAATTAAATGAAAACAATATTAGTGAAACTCAATCGAAAATCTGAAAAAGATATCTACGGTCACATCTAGGACTCGAACCCAGGACCTCCGTCTTGCCGGGGCGCAGCTCCACTAACTGAGCTAATGTGTCGTACGTAAAGATAGCAGCCATTAAAAATGTGCGGAAAATGAATATAATGTTGGTAGTTCTTAGTCGAAGTATGAAGTAAGTTGAATGTGTCCGATTCGAATAGGGACACATTAGCTCAGTTAGTAGAGCTGCGCCCGGCAAGGCGAAGGTCCAGGGTTCGAGTCTGATTTTTCCTTTTTCAGATTTTTTATTGATTTTTTATAATATTGTCTTAATTAAATTAAATATTAGTTTATTGTTTGAAACATTTCCGGAGTGTTAACAATTATTAAATTATTGAAATTACCATTGAGTTGTGTATATTGATAGATATTAACACTCCAATTAAAAAAGTTTACAGCATGCCTAAATCAAGGTTAAGTTGTTACTATTGGAGATGCTACAGTGAAATGACAGAAATAAGAATAAGCAATATAAAACGTAATAAGTATCTACACAGTACAGAGGAAGAGAAAAAATAAAGAAAGAAAAAATTAAAAATAAAGCATAATAAAGCACTTACATAATTTCAGTTCAAATACATCTATATGCCAAGATATCGTATTAGCTTAAAGCCAATAAAATAAGCACATTTTTTTTAAATATACCAGGCAGTTTATAAAGATGTCTATATCGTCATACTCTATGGCCAATGGCATTATGTAATCTACATAATCGAGATATTGAAGGTAATACCTACTAGGTATTATATTTGTGGCCCAGAAGTCAGAAACATAAGGTTATATATTATAAATAATATTTACTCTGATATATATTCAGAGGAAATTAAGTGATGCACTGATTTTCTTTCGAAATTGCCTGTAAAAAACAAGTTGACACAATCCTTCTTGCCTGTAATGTACAGGAGAATGTCTAGGATTTTGAGAACATACAAAAAATGCACGATTCAATGACTTTTTTATTAGCGACTTGCATAATATGTTAACGCGCAAAATAATGTGACGTAGAAAAGCATAAAAATGATTTTTCCTCAAATTTAAAATTAAGTTATTTAATAAGTGCGACCTCTATGTCGCTCTTAATGCTGTTCGGAGGGTTATTTTATTAACATCTTTCATCCAGAATTCTTAACTTGTACTCAATAAACTTTTATATTCGGCCTCCATGGTCGAGGGGTAGGGCGCTAGGTAGCGATCCGGATGTCGCGGATTCAAATCTAGGTGTGCCCAGGTAAATTTGATTTTATTAAGTTATTCCCTTCACAATTTATTCATGTAAAGTAAGTTTGCTGACTAAAGGCCGTTATACACGAGCCCGATTTTCAGCCCGTTTCCAGTTGGAGACAAAAGTCAACATTTTTCACTTTACGCGATCGCTGTTTTCAACTCTATTTTCATACCTACGATTTCAGTAGGCATCACAACAGACAGTATGGTTCATGTGTTGTTTGCAGTGATGACAATTGAAATCCTAGATATGAAAATAGAAGTGAAAATAGCGATCGCGTAAAGCGAAAAATGTTGACTTTTGTCTCCAATTGGAAACGGGCTGAAAATAGGGCTCGTGTATAACGGCCTTTATTAGTGTGGGTGCCCGGGTTCATGGTTGAGGTTTGTCTAGGTATTAGCGGTATATGTATGCCCACCTACTGGGTGGGTGGCCAGAGCGGGAGAGACTTGCTCTGCAGAAGAACGGATGGATTTACACATACGTCACTCCTGGATACACTGACCCCTTCCTTCACACCTTTTACCTTCTCAGAACTTACCCTCCTTCCTTTCCCTAAAAAACACTCCACACAGCATCCCCAATGATCACAGGCCCTTAGTGAAATTATTTTTCACAGGGGTGGAACTAATGGAAAAAAGGTATATTTTCCTCTTGTTTTGGGATCAGATTTTTGTACGTTTTGACGTAACCCCTCAGGCTGATTTGTTAGCTTTTCTGAACAACTCATATAGGTCTCATAGAAATCGCTGTGTCTCTCTAACTATCGTGGTTAGAAATATGGTCTAAACTTCTAAAACTCCACCACTTTTTATGTTCAAATACAAAGGTAACCACAAAATAGTTCAAATAAAAATAAAAATGAATCGGATTTTTTTATTCATTTTATTTTTCAATTAATGTTAGGTCGAAGATTATTTTTATCATACATTATCTTAGTAAAATATATATGTGTATTTATTTTTTTTTTGTTATCAGTAATTTTAATTAGAGAAAACCTAAGGTGAGCTGTTTTTAAAACTTTTTTATGTTGGCATTCAAAATTTTTATATTTCTAAATTGTATGTTTTTTTCTTCAAATTATAAAATTTGAAACCATACTTCATCACCTTCCAAAAACAGTTCGGATGCGTTCAGAATTATTTGGATTTTATTACAAAGCGGAGATTACCCCAGGCCCCAGGAGTTAAATGATATTTTGTGCATGTGGAGTGGTGTTGTGCCGTATTCGTTATAGGTATATTGAGAAATTGTATTTAAAAAATCATTTTTTCGTAATGTGCTCGTACTGTTCGTTAGAAATAGTAATGTAAGTCAATGTAGTCACCCACGAGTGGTCTGCCATTTCCACCCTTTCCTTGCTAGAGGGAGACAGATCACTCACCCACAGCCTCCGTCTCATTTCATTATTTGAGGGGTAAAAAAAATCCCCACATTCGTACATTTAAAATACGAAAATCCCCTTTAATCGTCAATGTATTGATTTAATATGCACTGGGGTGTTTGCTCCGAACACAATATAATCAATAAAAAGTAAGTATTTACCGCCTGCCTATGAAGGTATGTTGAAGAAATTTTTAACACTGATGGTATGATTATTTGCAGGCATCCATTTTTTTTTTTTTTTTAGTATACCTCACAAGAGTCTCGACTACTCCCGTCTGGAGCATTCCTTGAGGTGATTTTTCGCAAAAACGGTGCTAAACCTTCGAATTATTATTATTATTACTAATAATTAGTATAATATGTTAATTTCAACGCAGCATCACTTCCATTGGTCAAATGCACATGCATAGTATAATTTCGAATTATTGATCGACGAACCGGTGGAAGTAATCTGTTAGCCATAAGTTGTGATAATAGTGTGTCCATTCTGTTGTTAGTAGTAAAGTAAGTTTTACACCATCTCTTTTTTCAGACCGTTTCCACTGCGTCACTTCATTTGGATAGGGTTCTAGCCTCACTTCACTTTGTTCTGAGATATGAGGTGTCAAAGTTTGCAAAGACGATTTCTCATTATCTATTTACCAATTTCCGGGTTTGAGGTTGAATCTTGTGTTAAGTAATTTAATTGAACATATTTTAAAGGAAAGTAGTTAAATAGGACGTATACCTACCATTTTAGAACATACCTAAACATGCGAATAGAACCTTGTGCAACCAGTTAAGGCATAATAATTCATTGCACAAGGTTCTAATTACATATCCCTTATGCAATTGCTAGCTTAATGAGCGTAATTCACGAGCCCGATTTTCAGCCCGATTCCAATTAGAGACAAAAGTCAACATTTTTCGATTTGCGCGATCGCAATTTTCCTCCTCTATTTTCATATCTAGGATTTCAATTGTCATCATTGCAAACAACACATGAACCATACTGTTTTTTGTGATGCCTACTGAAATCGTAGGTATGAAAATAGAGTTGAAAACAGCGATCGCGTAAAGGGAAAAATGTTTACTTTTGTCTCAAATTGGAATCGGACTGAAAATCGGGCTCGTGTATTACGCTCATAAGGCCACGTCCTATTTAAATATTTTCCATTAAAATATGATAAAATAAAATACTTGAACTAAAATTGTTAAGTAGATTACGAAAATTTGTCTTTGGAAACTTAGAAACCTTTAAAAATGGTAAGGCGTAGTTAGAACCCTATTCAAATGAAGTGACGAACCATAATGCGGCTCGTATTTAGATCAACTGTCCAACAAAACAGAGGGTGTAAGTGACGATAGAACCTTGTAAAATGATATATTATTGAAAATTTTTGAAGTTAGAACTTTGTCATACTGATATCCACGAAAATACAACACGGATGGTTCTGAAATTTATTTTGATAATAGAAATAAGCAAAAGAAATGCTTTGGCATTCAAAAGTCATTTTTGAAAAAAATGTCAGAACCCTATCCAAATGAAGTGACGACTTAGAGACCAAAGTCAAAAATGTTCGCTTTACGTGATTGCTATTTTCATCTCTATTTTCATATTCTTCGATTTCAATTGTCATCACTGTAAATAACAGATGAACCATGCTGTTTGCTGTGATGCCAACTGAAATCGCAGATATGAAAATAGAGATGAAAAAAGCGATCGCGTAAGTCGAAAAATTTTGACTTTGGTATCTAAATCTAAGTGGAATCGGGCTAAAAAAAGAGATGGTGTAAAACCTACATAAGATAGAGCATTGTAGAAATATATTACAAATTTGTAGAGCGCACTTGAGATGGTTTTCACTAAAACAGCACTATACAAATAAACAAAAAAATATTATTATATCTAGCTGAAGTACCTACCGGTGTTTAGCTCGTGCTTTTTTCTGATTTAAGGGCTGGTAAAAGGGGATGGTGGTAGTAATTTTAATTATAGATTTTTTAAAGCAAAGCCACCCACCCACAGACACTTTTCTCTATACGTATTAAACTATTCTTTGTAATAGCGCAGACCCGCAAATTTGTGATAGTCTGATTTCTTGGGAAATCAGTTCCAAATTTTAAAATGACTATTTAAATAAACATGTGTAGCATGTCTGAATTTCTCAAACAGTCAGTTCCAATTTTAAAAGGGCCCACTTGAATTCAAAACAAATTTTTGGTTATTGAATCGGAATAGGCCACTTGCATGGATTTCATAACGACTTGGAAAAAATCGTGTGGATAGATTTTTTTACTAAGATTACGAAAATGTCAGCAAAAATTTTTAGAAATGTATAGTTTTTTATTTTTAAGGCGATCCACTAGTACAGGAAAAAATCGAAATCGGAATTCACGCCCTTTTATGGGAGGAGTTTAAAAATACTTGAGAAAAAGCTTTTGGAAAGGTTGGAAAAGATATTTGAGTTTTTTTTTTACATGTTGATTTCGTAAAGGCCTGTAAAAAGCATTAATTCCTTTTTTATGCATTGTTTATTGTAATAAAACGGAATTTTTAAATTGATTTCACGAAAATAAGCGGCGCGGAGCATAACACGTCTTCTCTCCGCTCCGTTCGGAGGAGTAATGACAGAAAATCGGGGCGGCTGCCAGTCGTCCTTCGGTGGACGGTATAAGGTTCACTTTGATATAACAAATTCGTCGACTGCCGTATTGTCGCCGTGATGTCAAAAATACCAACGCGAAAATGCATATTATATTTTATTTTGTGAGGTTCGGGCGTAAATGTCTTTTCGCGATAATTATATAAGAAACTGAATTTGCTACATTATGCAATAAAACCATATCCGAAAAAGTGTTTATAAGTAGGAGAGTTTTCAGTTAAAAATGTTTTTTATAGACCTAATACTTTATTTTTTTCTAAGCTTATCAAAAGACTTATTAAAAAAATGACCGATATTTTTAAGGGGCAAGGTATGTTCTACACGCAGTATTTAATTGAAGCATCTATAATACTTCTAAGCGGTCAAATTTTCAAAACTAAATCATACGATTTTCTATGATTTTGCATTATTTAGTATGGCTTCATCTTAAATGAAAAAATCCATTATTTGAGCTCGTGACGTCACTACATGAAAATGTCCCGTCTCCGAATATGTTCCTTTTATTTTGTAAAATTCGACACTGATTAATTTTTTTTTATATGCCAACACTTTGATTTCCGGCGAATATTTGAATTTGCGTTTAACGTTCACTAGATTTTTTGTTTGTTCTATGCGAACTTATCCTCTGGTTTGATTTTTTGATAGAGATGGCGGTGTTTTTACAGATGTTACGAAGAGAACCCCGTACAATTTATTGCTATTCGTGTGGAAAACGTTCTTTTTAAAATGATTTTCGGCTATGTAAGTATCGTTTTTTCGCATCCATAAAATTATGTCCCGTCTTTCCGGTTTATAAAAATGGTCTTATTTTTCGAATTGAAATTTTCAAAAAATCGCCAGGGCTTCAAAAATACGATTAAAAAAAAATACGGAATGTCTTAGAATATTTGGCTAAACCGGATTTTTTTTTTTAAATGTGATGATGCAAGTGGCCTATTTTGTAAGAAGCACAGACAATCGAAATTGGTATTTTTTGATAATAGATAGACAATAAGGGTAGGAAATAAGGAATTCAATCCCAGTGATTGAGATTACTTGAAATATATGTTCGGAAAAGCTCCAATGAAGAGATCGAGGTTTTTCGAATTTACAAGTTGCTTTATTTACATTATCGTAAGGTTTACAATGAATATTTAACTGGACCAGACGTCCATTGTTCTGAAACTGGGAAATTACACACGGTAGTAGCCCAGCTGTCTATCATGAATCATCGGCTATTTCCGTAACCGTTCGAACATTAGACACAAACGACGATAGTCGACACTCTTCTAAGGTACTACTTAACTGACATCTGTTGAGACACCTTAAAACTACACATAATTATCTATATTGGCGATAACTGTTGAACGATGTTTAAACTACATATATTATCCTATATATCACATGCTTGTTAACCAATAGGTAATAAGGTATAATATTTAAAATGCCAACACGAAATAATAGATGCATTAATTTTTTACTGTAAATGGTTGATAGATACACATATGTCTTCGGCTTCAATCAACTTCGTGCCTGTTATTGGTTTGACCGATAATTTTCCTGTCGTTTTAAGACATATTTATGCAAATTCGTAGACACCAGTAATTATTATCCGAATATTGAGCCCAGTCTTAATAATTTATTCTCGGGATTTTGTACATTCTAAACCAGTGTTTATTTAAATCTGTGCCGATTGGTTAACATAATTTCTTCATGTTATGATATTATGTATTGGTAGTATTAATAGTTTATTATTGTGATTTGGTTCGACTTATGGCGCACTCTGGCGTCCCCGACTTTTTCTACCAATCGCTACTGTATACCATATTGTTAATGTTAAATAAACTACATTTTATCGATTTTAATTCTACTCCGTATATCATTCCAGTCCAGAGATAATGCGTTAAGTCTTCAGCTGAGGTCCCTGACTTTTTCTACCATTCTCTAATGTGCACCACACACATTATTGTAATTTAAAAAAATATTACATCGACTTTAATTCGAATCATGTGTACTAACATAAGTGAGAGGAATCTTAGATTTACCAAAAGATAACATATGGTGAAAAGTGAAAGAACGCTTCAACTGGACTTCAAGCTACGTCACGAGCTTGCGAGTCGCATGATACATTTTTTCTCCGAAAAGTCCATGTACCTTCAAGCGAACATTGTCATATGTACATCTTGTACGAACCTTGCGGCTTGCGGCACGCATATATTGCAGGTAACCACATAATTCTATTGCATAATGTGAAGTCTAGCTGGTTTGTAAGTAAGGTTATGATAATTATTTTGCTAGTATCAAAGGATGTGTGCAGGTAACTAATTGTTATCATCCCATTAATACAACATTAGGTTAGTATCGTTCATGGGAGCCTGTGCTAAGATTCGTACTTGGTACCGGTATCTACCTAAGTAATTTCCTATTCATCTTCCTATCACAAACTTTAAAAAAATATTTACCGTTTGCAATCTCTCCAAATTACCGGAATAAATTAGGAATTTCGACCAAAATAATTACCAGCTTCAAATGAAGCCTGCGTATTTGCTTTATTAATTCTTCTACCCACATGGGCGAACGAATGCAAAGCCAAGATGAATTAAATAATAAATCGTCATCTCGTTTGAAGGTATGTCATGTTCCGGCGTTGAATATCCCGCAGAGCGCGTGTTACACGGAGATGACTGTCATTTTAATCTAACCGTGATTAATTATTTTTAATGCTTCTGTGAAAAAAAACGAAAAGAACCTATGTACCTACTACCAAAACAACCCGATAAAAACAATCTCATTTTACTAGCCATTAGGATTCAAACCGCCACTACACATGAGCATCTCTAGGCGGTAAAATAATAAATTTGTTCAACAACGTTATTTGCATGTAAAAAAAAAAACACACATCAAATAATGGTATCGCAGTCAATCGCAGTTTGAACATTCCGCGTTCGCTTGGCACAGATAAAGATTATTTACCGGCATCTTTGACAGCCGACTCTAGCGCCGCCCTGGCGGTAAAATAACCGAAGCTCATTGACGTTTCACGAATGTCATCGGAGTATTTTCAAGATTTGTAAACAAATTTTACAAGTGTTATTATCCGACATTATGCTAGTAAATTAATATTTTTTTTATTATATTGACTTCACATTTCACAAGTACTCTTTATTTTGTTGGAAACCGGTTGTTTTTAACCAAGTTTCTTTGATATTCGTATTGACAGTTTTAGGTTATCTACATCCTATGAAGTGATCAAGACATAAAGAAATTGAGATAAGAGCTGTGTTTTAGATAAAATTGAGTTATCATTTGTTGGTTTTGACACATGTGCGTGTTACTAGACTCTAGAAATAGAACTAAAGTCACAAGATATCATAATTATTTACCTGTGATGAACATAAACAACTAATGTATTCAAAACAGTTGACATATCATCCTGACTCAGTGCTCCAAGAGTGTTTTAAAACACCTAAACTTCAGTGTATAGACCTTCATCAAGCAGATTCTCTCTCATTCGTTGAAAACTCAGTGTTCGAATTAGATAAAGTTCATGATCTGATTAAAGGTTGTGATTCAACAAGTAAAAGTGACCTGAATAAACGAGGGAAGAAAGACTCTTCTAGAATGAGTACAACTAGTTTGAGTGGGGGAGTATTCAGACCCCGGGGTGCTCTAGCCAGATCAATGTATGAGAAACATCAGAATGATTGTAAACTGCGCCAACTTGACAAAGAGGAGGTAAGTCAAAAACAATGATATTTTATTCTTGAATTGTTTTCATTGAAGGTCTGTTAATGCATTGAAACACATTTTGCCTTTTGATTTGTGATAACACAATAAATATTATCCTGACTTTTTTTGCATTAGCTCCACACACGAGGCCCTCAGGAAAAAAAACCCTCAGGACCTATGTTTCTATGCTGTGTGTAGGGTCTTTTTAGAGAAATGAATGAGAGTAAGTTTAAGGAAGAAAAAAGGCATGAGGGGTGCTTAGGAACCTGGGGGTCAATTTGTCCAGGAGTGACGGACGTATGAATCCATCGCTCCCACTATAGTGTAAGGCGGTGGGTCGTGAGAGTCTGGCTGGAGAGCTCTAGGTTAAGTTTCCCTCAACTGGTCGCTGCCACCAAAACCTAGACGAATCTCACCTCACGAACATGTTGTAGAAGGAAGGAAACAGAGTGGCCGGCAAATCGTTCCACAGCCGAGCCGTCAAACTGAAGAACGTGAAATAACGTAAACGTGAATATAGAAATGTTTTATGAACTTCAAGAATGTGAAATAACGTGAATGTGAACATAAATGAATGTGAACATAAATGAATGTGAAATAGAAATTTTTTTCATGTGACAAATGTCAGCCGTGTACAAATGTTGGGCGTGCGTTTTTGCCTTTTTCCCTTTAATACTTCGTTTGTGTGGAAACACTATGAAACAAAACATGATTTTTACTTCAATGGTGTAAGCCAGAGATGAAAAAACTACTGCGGAGTGAACATAGACCGTCCTTGGGATGGTCCGATGCTTTGTGGGTAACCCGAGTGTACAGCGCGGGTGTAAACTGTGCACCCTAAAGTTAAAGCTTAGACTTACAGATTTCAATACTTCGTTTTTGTGGAAACTATGCACCTGTACTGAAGGGATCAACGATGCTAGTTCCTGTAAGTCAGGTCAGTAAGTTTATATGTTTTTAATTAAGTTTTTAGAGCAGGATTGGGAGGATGGTTCAATCCTAGTCTGCCATATTACATGAGACGTGTAACAATTATTACGTTTAAAAGGAAAAATAAAAAGAATGAAAAAGAATGTGTAAATCCTAACAGCCAGATAACATTAATATAAAATAAAAAAGTAATATAAATTTATGAAATTAAATAAATTAAGGGATCTTCCTTAAGGAGTGTTGCAACATCTGAATCCAATGCCCACTAAGTGGAGAGCTGAGCCACTCGTATGCATCCATGGCAATGACTGTGGTTGACTTTGTGTCCTGCCTCAGAAGCTGGCTAGTCGGTGGCAAAGTACGGCGGGGAATGAGTGCACCCTCCATTCAGTGAACATCGCAGATGCACTGCAGAACCTTGGTAGTTGCCCGTAAGCATTTTAGTTAGTCTTAGTACACCCAGATTATCCCACTGAGCTGCTAGGTATTGTGTCCACAGCTTAGATGAGTACAGGGCATTGCAGTATGTCTTAAAAGGTAATTTCCTGACATCGTCGCTACCGTGGTAGATCCGCCTTGAAAGCATTCCGGCCTGTATATTAACGGCTCTTCTCTGTCGTTACACTTTTTTCTTTTTTTTTTTACTTTTACTCCTCACAGGAGTCCCTGTTAAAAATAATTTTGCTCAGGGCCCTTGTCATCTTCGCGGATGCTGTGTGGAGGCTTTTTTTGTGGAAAGGAAAGAGTGAACCTGGGTCTTGAAGAGACCCATATTGTAGGAGGGAGGAAACACAGAGGAAGGCAAATCATTCCACAACTGGGCCGTTGAACTCAAGAACGAATCGTAAAAGCAATCCGTTCTCATGTAACAAATGTCAATCGTGTACAAATGTTTAGCGCCCGTTTTGCGTGTTTCCCGACTGTGCACCAGTGCCAAAGGAATCAATGACTCTACTCGGAACATTTTCCATTGAAATACCAGTAGAACAAGGACAGCATTCCCACCCATGCTTGTTCTTTAAAGGTTGCAGTCCGTTAGTTATGATAGGAGAATCTTTTTTCTATACATTTCATATCATCTGTAAGAATATGTTCCAGGTATTTAACCTATGAGGTTTATCATACTTCAAGTATTGGAAATTGTTGTGAGATGAAAGCATGAGAAGTGTGGGGAAGTGGAAAGATTGAGATAAATTAACGTTCACGTTTGGTCGCTATTGACATTTCAAGCAACGTTTCCTTTCTTAATTGTGATGCATCACCAAGACTATAGAGAAAGTATGTTCCATGCATTGATATATATATATATATATATATATATACATAGATGAGACGTTCAGCGAATAAATTGGTTCAACAGAATCGTAGGTTAGTACCTCCATTTCTCTATTAGTACAACAATAACAACAACCGTCGACTGTGGCTGGCGTGTGACGTATCAAAGTAGGATGGAAAAGGATGAAACCGTGGGCTTGAGTGAAAGGAAAGGACGGTCTGACGGCCGAGCCTTTCGACGCGGTAGCTTCAGTTAGAATTCACTTTCCCGAAAGCCTGTTTGTGCATGATTTGAACACGAATCTCGGAGAATTATGTACGGGATAGCGCCTTTATAGTATATCTCTATGGTTCCATGCTGGACAACAGGTACCGTAAACCGGGGTTACTTTGCATCACTTTTTAGTATTTTCCACAAAATTTTTTTCAGTGAATTACTTAGCAGTACTTTTAAAATTTAATAGTCAAATAATATGAGGTAAGCATGAACATCATCTTTTTTAGTTTTATAATAATAATAATAATAATAATAATCTTTATTTGGCACTTTTAAGCACCCCTAAACTTTATTATTGTTTATGCAAAGTTCCCCCGTAAGATGCAAAGTAGCCCCGGTTTACGAGCAAAAGTATTAATTGAGATTATTAACAGTAATTATAATAAAACTGCTTTATTGCGATTTAACGGGATTTTATCTTGAAAACAATAAATAAAATAAAATAAATAAATAAAGCTTTCAGTGGTTACCTATCCTAGGGCTGACTATTTTGTATGTAATTTTCCATAGATTATGCTGTAATCTCTTGATAATAATTAATAGTGTTGTTGCGGTGTCACTTTAGGTACCAACTTATCAAATTACTTATTATGAACTTGTATTATTTGCAACAATACATTGAAATCATATTATTTTATTTTTTATTTATTCCTGGATTGTCCTCTTTGACAAAAAGTTAAATTCATTTTACCTCTGTGCACTTTATGCCAAAATTGTATACTGCTAAGGAACAAAACTTGTGAAACCTTTTAGCAAACACATAATTGACTGGTGTTCCATCCTCTCTTACTGTTCACCAATTATTTTACTTGTTTAATCTACACTATTTATACTATCCCTGTTCTGAAAGAGAACATTTTAAACTCTAACGTTACCTCTGATTTTAACGCTAACAAAGTCTATCATTAACGCTAACGTTAAAATGGATTCCAACAAATTTGTTTCATGATAACTCCTTTATACCTAGCTTTTCTACACATTACTCATATAAATTGCCATAAATATTTATATTATACTGTAAACTATAACTGTAATTAATATGTGGGAGATCCCATACCCTTTTTACGCTCCGAATGTGAGGACTTCTGCCTATCGGAACGTGCCAATCAACAGAGTGACTCAACCGCTTAACTGTGCTTCATTGACCAACAGCGTTTTCAACGTCACTTGCATGCAGTTTAGCAAATATCTTTTGACGCTTGTCACAAAATAGTAGAACTACCGCATGACCTTTTTATACTTCTATTTTGCTCTATTTCCTATCATTCGTTTCTAATTGTGTCAACGTAATATAAAACAATAATGTCATCTCTTGCATGTTCATTTGATATTGTTGTTTTTAAGATTTTTAAATCCTTACACCCTTTCTAAAAGAACTTTATTGTTATTAGTAGCGTTGCAGTAACACCGTTTAACGGTCACCAAAGAGAAACAACATTTAACGGTTGTTAAGTGTTTTTTTTATTAGTAAGGTTGTTAATGCACACACATGTTATTTACTTTTTAGACTATTTGTTAGTGCGACTACTTGTTAAAATGTTTTTTTTTTTTTTTTTACTATTTCTCATTTACTGTACCTTAATGTGTGCTAAATTTGTTCTCTATAATATATTGATGTATTACTGTTTTATGGAGACCATTTTTTTTTTTATAATAAGTACTATGTTTTCATTAAACAAACCCACTGATATAAAACAAAAAGCTAGATGGGGTCTTCGTCTGAAAAGCAATCAATTGACTTAAGAACCTACTTAAATTTTAAACGTCATAAAATACAAAAGACTGGAATTTTTGTATGTAATCCAAATCATTATAAGGAGCCCTTGTTTTCGTTGTTCTGATTAACGCACTTGAGTCTCAACTCCCTGGAGCCAATGGGACTAAACCGTCCTCAATATGTAGTGAGGATGTTGGAAGGAATTGGGGAGGGGAAGAATATGGGAAAAGGGAAGGTTGAGATGTTGCAATACAATATAATAGTCTCTACAGTGCTCTACTATATGCGTGTAACCTTTATCTCTCGTACCGAATTCCACAGAAGTTTCAGTTTTTTTGTTTTGTTTTCTCAGTAGCGTAACGACGGGCAACCATGCCCGGGCTTCCAAGGAGTCCTCGTCTTGTTTTAAAATATCTGTATCATGTTAAAGATTTGAAAAATATATCACATAAAGATGAAAAAAATATATATATAATTATTGCCAACGAACTTTTTGTGTATTTTTTTTCTATTGTGGTATAAATAAAATGGGATAATTCAATTTCGCGAAAAATACAAATTATCAGAATGTTTCAGTGGCGGTCCGTGACTTTTCAGTGAGTGGTAGGATTCAAAATTCGATATTAATGATGTTGTCGTGTTGTAGCTGAAGAAAAAAATATTTTTTTTCAAAATTTCAATTTTATGTTTACATATTTTCAGAATTCTTTTTATTTAGGGATAAGCCCCCAATCTGATAATACTTAAACAAAAATTTCAAATAATTTTTTTTTTCAGCATCAACAATAATATTATTTCAATCGTACCACTCTATCTCACTGAAAAGTCACGGACTGCCACTGGAAGGTGTATATGCGCTTGATTAAATTCGGCTCTAGTTTTATGGTTAACTAGCGTAATATCGCGTTTTAGTCATAATGCCGTTAATGCGAACTAAGTTATATCGCATAATGCCGTTAATGCGAACTAAGTTATATTGCTTTGAAATATGTTCCACTATTATCACACGAGTAGCCGTGTGCGGGGACCAGATTCGGTAGTTTCCGGTCGTTCGGCGTTAGGGTGTTAGCAGTATTGGAGGTCAAAATGGACTAATTTGAAGTAAAAAAAATGGAACCAATTTTTCTCATCTAAAATATAATACCAACGGGGATGGTCTGAATTCTCGACAAAGCTCTTGGCTCTTGACTTTCTTTGTGCTGTTATGCTTGATACATTTCTGCTACTGAGGCCTCCTTTGTAACTCGCCTTTCCGTTGTACATATATCTACCTATGTACGTTGTTTATAAGAAAGATGAAGAATTTTTAACGGATCTCTCAGCGGTAAGTATATAAAAAAGATCAAAATAATAAACGGTGATTTATGGAGTTACGAAATTTTCAATTTTTTTTTTTTTGGAATTTCCACACTTCAAGCTCGATGCGTATTTTCCATCATTACCATCCTTTTCATTAACCCCTCAGGCTATTTTGTTTGATTTTGGGAACAGCTCATATATGTCTCAAAGAAATGGCATTAGAAAGAGAAAACACCACGCTTTATATTCAAATCCAAAAGTTACCCACAGAAGAATTAAAATGTATGCAGGTGTGAATCCAAAGTTTCCGAAAGCAATTTATGAAAAATTTTGTGGAACTTTGTGATTCTTTTATTATTACATGATTCAACAGAAAACTGAAGTGACAATAACGTTTGTACAACTTTTGTCTAATAAAATATGTGTATATTTTTAGTTAGAAAAAACGTAATGTGAACCTTTCATTACCTTTCATAAATAGTTTTGAATTTTCGTATACGTTCAGAAATCTTCTATTGATTTGGATTTGATTACAAAGCGGAAATACCCTGACCTTCTGACAGAATATGCTCGAGGCCTGAGGGATCTCTCATCTATTTTAATGGTGCGGTAAGAAAAAATAGTGTAGAAACGCGACCTAATCTACTAGAAACTATGTACCTGCGTAACTTAAGTTGATGCTAACAAAAAAATAAATTATACTAATCATAATTTTATCAAGGCCTTCGACAAAGTATGCCATAAAATTCTACTGGCTAAGCTACGTAATCTAGGTATTGATGGAAAACTTTTAGACTGGTTTGCAAGCTATCTATCTGATAGGGTACTACTTGTAAAAATTAATTTGTTCCTTTCCAATCAATTTGTAGCTACCAGTGGTGTACCACAAGGGTCTCATTTAGGCCCAATTTTATTTTTACTGTTTATAAACGATATTGTTGATATATTCGATAAAGATGTAAATGTGTTGCTTTTTGCAGATGATTTGAAAATATTTAAAATAATTAAAACTGCCGAAGATTGTATCTGTCTACAAAATAATTTAAACAAGTTAATAAATTGGTGTTCTTTTAACAAACTTTTTCTGAACATAAATAAGTGTCATTCGATAAGATTTTACAGAATAAGTCAACCAATAATTCATCCGTATGTACTTGATAACTCTACCCTTACCCCTGTCGAAGAAATTAATGACCTGGGCATAATTTTTGACTCTAAATTAAATTTTATATCCCATATAAACACAATCAGTAACAAAGGAATGAAAATGCTTGGCTTCATTCTTCGAAATTCTAGAGGTTTTAGGAATATTTCTACTTTAAAACTTTTGTATACATCCTTAGTACGTAGTCATGTCGAATATAACTCCTCGATCTGGTCCCCCCATTTTAAAATACATTCAGATACAATCGAAAAAATTCAACACAAATTCCTAAGACACATAAATTTTAAACTCGGTATTCCCATTGAAAACATAAACTATAATTACTTGATGAAAGAATTAAATTTAATAAAACTCTCAGATCGAAGAATTATATCTGACTTAATATTTATGTTCAAAATTGTAAATGGTAGAATAGACTGTCCTGATTTAACTAAGCTCATCGACTTTCATGTACCCACTAGAGCAACTCGCTCCAAAATGCTATTTAAATGTAACAACACCAGGACTGAGTACATGAAAAACTCACTTGTACTTAGGTTACATGAAGTTAGTAATAGATACGCAGATGTGGCGGATCTGTTTAACTGCACGGAAGCTAAGTACAAGAAGGCTATTCTATCAAATATTTTCAATCAATAAGTATAAATTTTATTTTACACTAGTATTATATGTAATTGTAGCTCCTTGTGTCACTTCTCAACCAAATGCCACAACTAACTTATTCTCTCTCTTTTATTATATCTTATGTACAACTATGATATTGTGACATGTAATCTGTATTTATGGTATATTTATACCGTTAATGTTAATAAATAAATAAATAAATAACTTTTGTGCTAGTTTCTCCAACTCCCCGACGTAAATAGTTGGTTCTTGTTGTAATTAAGTTGAAACGAAGTGGCATTCGATATTTTTTTGGTTTTAATCGTGAGGCGGAATTCTGCAATTTTACCAAAATAAAAATACTAACTTATTGGATTCGTTCCTGATGCGCCACGCTGTTCACGCTTGTTCTGCGAAATATCAATGGGTGATAAAAAAATCAAAAAAATATATATTTAAGAATTTTTTTTCTCTACAGCCGAATTAAAAAAATATTTTGTGTTATGTAACTTACTCGTATGTAAAGGGGCAAGATTTTTAATATGTATTTTGTTACTATGGCGATACTTACCCCAACTTTCCAGTGTTATGATTACACGTGCTAATAATATGATTGATGTACTCTTTAGTAAGTGAAAAGTAAAGCTAGTCTCACACCGTCTCAAAAATATACCCAACTACTAAATTAATAATATTTGAACTAAACATTAGCGAAACTCAATCGAAAATCTCAAACAGAAAAATCAGAAACAGATACGGTCACATCGGTTTCTGATTTTTTTTGTTTCGGGACTCAGGACCTTAGCCTGGTCGTGGCGATGCTCTACCAACTGAGCTAATATGTCCCTAACCGATTCACTCACATTTAACTGTATCATACTTCGGCTAAGAACTACCAACTACCAACATTAGGTACCTTCATTTTCTTTACGCATATTTTAATTATAATTGCGATCGCTTTGAACTTGCCTGTCCACCGCATTTCTGATTAACTTGCTTAATTTTTTATTCAGTAAGGACACTATTCCAGGCTGTATAATGTAGAGCTATATCTGTGTTAAGGCTCCTCCCGCAGTATTCGGTGTTTGGTGTTCAGTGTTCAGAAGGCTGTAGCCGGCGCGGGCGCCACCCCAGAGTGCCGTTAGGGGCGCGTGTGCCCGTATGGGTAATGCATCGGATCTACATAAAAGGAGAACCGTGTCAAATTTTAACCTCACACCTCCTTCTCTCCTCAGCCTTCTCCCGCCTCCTGCTCCCCTGTCCCCTGGTTCCTCGTCCCGTATCTCACTTCCTGAGAAACTCTGTCTCATATTGTATCTCAATTCCGGCGAAACTCGCTCTCTCTGGAGGAAACGCTTCTCAATAAGGATCTACGGGGTTCGGGTTTCTCTTTACACTATTCAACATATTTTAAATTACGATGCCGAGATTATCCAAGAATAAATGATTACATGAATTATTGATATCTTAAGTATGTAGTACCTAAAGCGATGTTGAAATATCGAATACAATATATTCATATTTTTATGTAATTATACGCATATAGGTACTTAAATTATGTAGAAATAATTAATTTTAATTGCCCTCTTTTTCATTTTACCAAAAACCTAAGGTAACGTTTCGGGATCGCAGAATATGCTTATTACGAATATGTTTTAGAAAAACCTTTGAATTAATCTTAATTACTATAAAAGACAACTATTTTACAAAAACCCTCAACACAGCATCCCCAGAGATGACATAGGCCCTGAAGGTATTTACTTTCCTCAGGGTTTCCTGTGTGGAGCTAATGATTTTTTTTTTACATTGTAACATAACGAAGGGCTAAAGGCTTTATTACCATTTAATCTATGCATATTATGTAGGCACTAGTTTAGCGGAATTCTGGAAATAAAATAAAGTTAATAAAGGTTTTTTGGTTAAGTTTTTTTAATATAAATTTTTTTGAACCTCGTAATAATTTTTATATTTAATACAAAATTGGTTTTTAGACTAGTTTTTTAAAAATCTTTTTATGCCTATGCTCGACTCTGAAGGTATTTTGATAAGAGGTTTGTTTACACTCTATTATTATTTATTATTTTGTTTATTTCGTTACTATTTTGTTCTTTACACGGCTGGCACAATAATAAATCTTTGTTTCTTGTCGTTAATTTTACATTTAAAAGATCAGTACGCAAATTACGCACTATTATTACTATATAGTATCACGTATATATCACAACAAAATGCCATAGAATACGGTCAGAAATTATTGTAAATAGCTGTCAACACAAGGTTCATAGAAATTGTATTTAACAATGTTGGATCATCGATGGGGTAGAGCGGTGATTGGCTAGAAAATCGTGACGTAGCTTGAAGTCCATTCTTCACCTTCAGATTTGAATTTGCTGCAATACAACTATGTAATAGCCTCAAGCTACTCTGAAGGCATCTACAAATATTGATTTATTCAACAATACTTTGGTGATTAACTAGTAATTATTTATTAAAACTATTATTCGGGTTGAAAGGCAAATAATTCCTGGCTTATTTTCCGTGTTACTTCCACAGTGATGATGTAGATTTGAGGTCATTATAAGGCCATCATTATATGGATATTATATATGAATAGTTCCTTGGTTGCAATCCTTATTACCGCGACAAATTCCATACATTATATGACCAATCTGGTTTCGACGGTCTTGCTTGGTCTGGGATCCATTATTGGTTTTATTTTGTTTTATGTTATCTTTGCATCTGTTCATATATGTTATATTGTAAACTTTTTTTTTCAATATATAATTGTTTTTGTGTTATTTTTTTTTCTTACTAATTAGAAAATACTCTTTGAGACCTAAAATAATAAAAAACAACGAAAGATTTATTTTTTAACATTTGCTTCACACTGTTGGTCCTGTGGAAAATAATTTCTCTCAGGACCTATGTCATCTTTGGGGATGCTGTGTGGAGGGTATTTTGTGAAAGGAAGGAAATGACGTTCTGGAAAGGAAAAAGTGCGGGTTTGGTAGGAATCTGTGTATCAAGAACTGACGGACGCACCCCTGCTAAGTCCCCAAACGTTGTGAACCACTTGGGGTGACCTGTGGCAGAGGTGTTGGTTATCCAATAAATGGTTCCCTACTTTGATTAGATCCAAACTAAATCAATAAAAAAATTACTGCAGAAATTATCAAAGAATTATCCAAGGTGTCAAGGTGCCAAAAAGTGCGATGCTGAAAGGGTTAAATGCTCTTCATCTATGGATTTACTGCGTTTCTTACAGGGTGTAATTTGTACCCCGCAGCAACCTCCCACATATCAGAAAATAATAAATTTGCGAATCACATCTCTAGGGGTAAGGGGGGGGGGGGGCGCAAGGTAACTTGTACCTAGAGGAATTCCTTCACCGGGTATGTAAATTCACTCCCTTCTATAAAGCCAGCATCCCGCGTGCCCTCCTCGCGCAGTACCTACACCTCATCTGCTGTCGATCTTGTGGATTCTGCATTATATTAAGGCGTACACGAAATATTGTATTATTTTGCTGACAGTATGTCGACTTCTAGCACAGATATCTGACTTCTATTTATTTATTTTTTTCTCCATGAATTATACATATTTTATGTGATAAATGTTTTAATTTTAAGATCTTAAATATTCGAACTAGGCATACTCCCCATTGACGGACTCCATGGTTAAGGGGTAAGGCTGTGAGACTAGCAATTCGAAGGTCGCTGGTTCGAATCCCGGGGAGCGCACGATTTTTTTTGGTTGATTTGTGTTATTTCACAATTTATTCATTAAAAATAATATATGGTATTGTATATTTGCTGCACATTTCAGAGTGGAAGATCTCAGAATCGCCCTTGATTTAAATGGTTTTAGCCATGTTTGGTGACCAGATCTGAAAGGCCAGGTATTTCCCCACCTCCCTCTTCCCCACATTCTTCCCCTTCCTATCCTGGACCTCACAACATACCCCAATTGAGGACGCCATGGTCTCACAGCTTCTGGACAGAGCAGTAGGGACCCTTGCGCGGTATTTACATTTAAAAATCGGTAGTTAAGCTCCGATGGGATATTTTTACAAAAGTAAAAATATACGTAAGATTTAAGTCTTATTTTTCTGATTCTGATATTACTAAAAATGTGTCATTTTAATATTTTAATTCATAATGGTGGATTTTAAAAACGATCTAAAACCGCACATCATTAAGAAGCTTACCTTAAGCTGGTCTCATACGAGGACTAAAATCTTATAATATAATATGATGAATATTGCCAATACGTTACGAGAGTATAGCCCTCATGTGAGACTAGTATTACTCTTTATATGAGTAATAAAAATTAATATTATGTAGGTCCTTATTCTACAAGAAGTCGTTATTGAAAATTTGTTCCCTAGAACATTATTAGAATACTGAGAATCAATCTAATAAATAATATTTCATGTAGGTTCCATAATATTATTATGTTATAAAGTTTATAATGAATAATCATATTGAGTACCTACTTACCTAAATATATATTTACACAGGGTTATCATTCATCACTGAAACTAGTCGTTTGAACGTATTTATTAGGTATTTAAATACTCACCTATTGAATTATAAACTATATTTTTTTAACGTAATATTTGGTTTTATTTCAATCAGGAATTATTTAATTTGTCCAAAGAAATGCCAAAACGACAATAAAAAATATTTTTTAAACTTTTCTTCGGACTGATAGGTAGCATAATATTGACTATTCCTGTTTGACAGCTCATAATAGGAATCACTGGAGGATAATCAAGTAATATCCAACACGGCCACCATCTTGAACCGGAACCTGAACGTAACAAACTTATTTACAGACATGTGCTAAATGGTCGAGATAGAACAGAACTTCGCTGCGCTCAATAAAAGAATCGGAGTTCTAGTACATCAATCGTGGGAAGATTTTTACCACTCTTCACAGTATATTATTTGTTACTACTAGGTAGAGTAGGTAGGTAGAGTGTTTGAGTTACATTTTGGTCATTAAATTCACCTGGAACTGCCATCATATCTTTGGGAGATATAATTTAATTAAATGAAAACAAATCCCTTCGTAAAACACCACTTATTTAATCAAATTTATCTACAGGTTTCCAAACCAAAGGTTTCTTCGTCAGGATAAGATAAACATCAATTATTAATTAATGTTAATCTTATCCTAACGAAGAAACCTTTGGTTTTGAAACATGTAGATAATTTTGATTAAATATGTGGTGTTTCACAAAGTGATTTGTTTTTATTTAATTGAAAATGACGCCACAAAGTGATTTTGCAAAGATTGAAGAAGATATAATTTTAATTATTTTTTACATTTGAAGAGTCTTGACGAACTCTAGGAAACCTTTTCCACTTCCATTTCTACTTCTACGTTGATCTACTTTTGTCTCCCTCCAATTTGTTTATGCCTGAGGATACGGTGTTCGTCTCCACGCCATACAATCACCTAATTTAAGATCTCCGAAAACTTCTTCGTCTTGAAGGTTTATTATAGAAAAGTCTATTGTTATATCCATCTAACTCCAAACCGATTATCTAATAAAGTTCGTTAAAATGTGACAAACTATAAACGTATAACAATGTTAACCGGTCTTACTGTCGCTGGTGACGATAGTGAAATGTATGCCAATTTTTCGTTGTCCCTAACAAAATTTCTCATAAACCATAATCGTTTAAGATTTTGCCTTTTTACGTGATGACCCTGTATTACAATACTAACGCGTGTTATCTTTTACACGCATGTGTATAGGTATGCATGCTTGTAAGCATATGTTACACATATATAGATGTACCCCACCACACCCTTATCTGTCTTGTCAAACCCGCGAATTCTTCAATACACCAATACACACACACTGCTGGCATACTTAGTTAGGATCTCCTCTGATATAATATGCAAGTGTGGGTAAATAAATATAACTTTTTTTCCTACATATGTAGGTGGGTTGCGTCGGTGTGCGTAGGTTTCTTTTGACTGGTGTATATTGGATGACTGTGGGGGCGGGGAGGAGGGGGGAAGGGGTACGCAAATATGTTCTCGTTATGAGACAGAGGGATATATCGCCTGGAGAAAAGCTTGGAACCGACTATCGGAGGAGGAACGAGGGGCACAACGACACATGAAACTGTTTTCAAACATTTTTTCTCAGAAATAAAATTCTTTCATTTTTAAAAGAGCCGCAAATTTATGAATGATTTAGTTATTAATATGCAGTTTCTCCCTTGTTTTAATACCTTTTCCAATTGACCGATTTGGAAAAATGTACCAAAATATGTAGCGTTTTGTCTTATTTTTTACAGTTAAATTAATATTTCGTGGCTTCACGGCTCAGTATAAAAGTGCTATTGAAGGCTTTAAATATGTACGGACACAAATTTGGTTCGTGTTTCAAATTAATTTGAAATCTCCAATGGGATAGATATAACAGTTTCCGCTTTAAAATTTCCCTTTAAATATAACGCTGGTATCACAAATCTCAGATTTTCTTTGCATTGATAATCGTAATTATAATGTCTTCTGATTTACAGATATGTAATCAATCACCTTGCAATCAAATTCATTTAACAGCCGAACCTTTATTATTATCTTAGGACGGGTTATTTCACAAAATTTTAACAATTCATCAAATTTCAAAAGTTATTTTTCATTTTCTGTGAAAGTTCTATTCAAATTCTGTTGTTATTTCCATTATATGAAACAACTGGTCAATATTATCTAATAACAGAACTTGTCCAGAATTCGGAACTTGAAAAATGACTTTGAAATTTGTGAATTATTTTCATACATTATCTATTAATTATTTATTCATGATGTAGCCACGATATTTGAGATGTGTTCCTTTTTTCATATCTAGTACAATTTTTCAATCTTCGCTGTGTATATTATCTCTTTATTTTGTCTCTTCAAAGATTCAAAGCAATAGAAAAAATCTTGTGTTTAATTTTTTTAAGCCTGTGACGTGGAATTATTGTTTATGGTATATTTATACCTACTGTTGATATAAAATTAGTGAATGCTCCTTTGGAGAATAATTCAAATGAAACATCATCATTGGTGTCATTAATTTAATTTCAGAATCACACTATTTCAATATCCATTTTTGTGGTACTTAGAAGACATCGCATTAGTTTTCAGTGAGTTCTTTCCAAAAAGCGTCCCATGCATCGCCCCGCTTCCCGAGTGCCATCCGTCTCCACATTAGGAGTTTAGGTACAAAACAGTGGTAGGGTGGGCCAGGGCGGTCCCACCCCCGGCAGGGTGGCCTTTAGGGGGAGGGAGGGGATGCTAGCACACGCCACCCGCGAGATGGAGCGAAGGAATACGAGTAAAAAGCATTCGATTTCAATCGAAGGCGCTACACGACATATTACACGCGAGGCGAGGCAAGGCACGGTTCACACTTTGAAATTTTGTAGAACTTGCGTATTTTTGTTCGGTTTTAGGAAATTGTGTGTCTACTTAAAAATTATTCGTAGATTCTGTCATACCGTCATTAACGAATCGGTTCTTATATAACTAAACTTTTTTGATGCATCTACATTTTTTTGTAATTTCTTAAAGCAACCGTAGTTAACATCACTAAACCTAGGTATACAAGACATAATCGTTTCCAGGCAAATCTCCACTTACTCATTGCAGTTATTATGCATGAAGTGTGGGGATTTTCAAAATCTTGGAAATTAGAAAACAGTTCGGTCTATTTTTCCGAATGAAATACGTTTTAAAATTCTGACGAATACCTCTTAATATTGTATTTTTTCATATTATATAGTTGTCATTAATCACTCTTGGCTTAATTGTTGATTTTATCTATAGGGGAAGGGAGGGCAAGATGGAAGGAGTGGGCAAGATGGAAACTATCTACCTATCGCAAACCATGCGACAAAGTGCCCGTGTCTCTACGTACACAGCTATAAGCGGCCATGTTGTATTTATGTCCGGTAACTCAATTCAGCTCGCGCCACCTAGCGACTTGTGCACGTATTTCGATTTTTTGCGACGAATTATTACGAAATCAGTGGACTTTTTAAGTGCGATTACTCATACAAAGTAAGTAATACGACCATTTTGTTTTTATATACACTAACTATTAGGGATAGATTGTATGAATTGATATTTAAAAAGGAAAAAAATAAAAGGATTTTCTTAGCGTTAATATTATTATTGGCAGTGAGCATATGGGAAAGATGGAAAATTGCATTTTAGGGCAAGATGGATTTATTATAATGTATGAAATAATTAACAAGATAAAATTAATCCTTAATCTGGTCATCAATGGCAAGGGAAACGAATGAAAGGCCAAAGGAAAGGGTAAAGGAAGAGGGAAAAGGACAGAAAAAGATGAGAATATACTACATCATCAGGAGCAGTCAACACAAGACGATGTGTTGTGTGTATTATGTGGAGAACCATACGTGGAAACACCCACAGAGGACTGGGTACAGTATCCAGAGTGTTGTGGTTGGACACATGAACAATGTTCAGACATAGAAAACGGTTGTCTTTTATGTGTCAACTGTAAAATGTAAGGATATCCTATTCATTCCATCTTGCTCTTATAAGCTTTCCATTTTGCATTCAGGGTTAGGGCAAGATGGAATTTTTCCTTTTTTTCTTTTATGAGCCCTAACAGATTTAATACTCAATTCTAATTATTTTTAATAACTCAATTTTATAAGCATGTAAGATCTTTCTGAAGACTGATTAAAATAAACGATTGATATTATGTTGTTATTTTTTTTTTTACGTCTTAAAGTTAAGCCTTCCATCTTGCCCTACCTTCCCCTAAGCTTGCTTTTTGCAGAATTTTATAAAAAATGTTAACAAGATATTGGACTTTTGTTTCCCACACCAACCATCAACCACGTTTTACACACGTTTACGTTTTATGATATTATGTTATAATTCTTGCTTTTATCAGAAAGGCGCTATATTTTTCTCTAAAATTTGTTTTATTTATTTACAAGTTATTTTTCAAAATAAACTTATTTTATTTTACTTTTTTCGTCCATCGAATGAACAATTTTTTGAAATTCCTCTATAGGGATGTGAACCTGCCTTAAGGGCGAGCGGGTACGAAATTCAAATATGTCTCCACTTACCCCGGTCCCCTCTTCCTCCCCCCAACACGGTCTCGCGTATGCTAATACGATATTGATTCTTTTATTTATACGTCTATAATGTTGGCTGATATGGGAGAAGCGTTGAGCACTGTTGACAGCGGCGGTTCGGAATTCAATTAGGGAAAAACGAAGTACCCACTCTACTCTGCTTCGGCGATATGTTGTTCCACCTTACACCCCCAAGTCGAGGGATGTCTCGGGCGTGGGGTTCTAGTCAATATTTTAACCATGGGTGTTGAGGATACTTTCAGTATCGCCCTGGTTAGAACTGAAACGTGTCTCTTCAAAGTACATAATATAAAATTTATGTGAATTCTACGTGAAAGTGTGGCTGTGTTTGGTGACCAGATCTGAATATGTGGGTACTTCCCCAACTTACACTTCTACTCTCCTTCCCACCCTCCACTTGCTTTTATTAAATGAATTTCATTGATTCTCATTCTAAATGTAATAAACATAAACACTCTTAGGAAAGATTGTTAAAAAATTTGAAAAATTCATCATATATTTGAAGTTACGTTTAACGTTCTGTGTAAATTCTGTTCAAGTTCTGTTAATGTATCATTATGGGCCAGTTGCTTCATAAAACAGAAATATTCACAGTACTTGAATGGAACTTTCACAGAACGTGAAAATTAACTTAATATATTTAAAAATTCCACAAAAATAATGTTAATTTTCACCTTATGTGTACGTTCTATTCAAGTTCTGTTATTATATCATTATAGGCCATGTGCTTCTTATAAGTGAAATAATCACAGAACTTGAATAGAACTTTAATAGGACGTGAAAATTAACTTCAAATATTTGATGAATAGTTCAAATTTTTGGAAAAACTCATCCTTACTAAACATTTTCAAATAATTGAACAAACGATGTTGTGTTTTGCTATATATTTAAACAATTACATTGTTATGTCAAAGCTTCATAATTCGCGATAAAACCAAAGTTCCCAACTCAGAATGATTTCGTTTACCTAAAAAATTATATACAGAAAAATCTGTTTAAATTTCGTGATTCCAGGCCTCGCTAATCAAACAAATTGACTTTCTGCCTTATTCCGTGTTTCGAAGGTGTATTTTTTCAGATCAAATAATGATCTTCAGAGTGTTTCATTAATAAGAGATATTTTACACATTTTACGAAATATTTCTTTTCCATTTGATTCTACCACGCAGCGCCACTGTCCTGAATAGTCCTTGAATCCTTAATCAGTTCTCTGATTGGGAGTTGGGGATGGTTCGTCAGATCTTCAAGTCGAGATTGGATTTTGATTAACACCCTTTGTTGTTAATCTACAAAAACCCTCTTCGAGGAAACATGGGATTATTTAGAATTTTCTTTGTGTAAAAGAATATGGGAATTCGGGTATTTTCAATAATCCTTACCAATACCTACTTAAATAAATTATTACGTCAGCTCTTTATCGTTACGTATCAATTTAAAAAATATATAAAACACTTATGTATATGTAATATAATTCATTATTTTTATAACTTTTCAAATGTGAATTTGTTATTTATACAAAGTAAGTAATTTTATTTTTTTTTTATTAATTTTATTTTAGTTAATAGTGCATTTAAGTATATATATTACTAAATTATTATGAATTTCATTCTAACACATTTAATCTCTCAGGCCTCGACCGTATTATGTCAGAAGGTCAAAATATTTCCGCTTAACCATAAAATCCAAATAAATGAAACATTTCTGAACGTATCCTAAAACTATAAACTGTTTTTGAAAGGTGATATATTACGCTTTCAACTTTTATAAATCGAAGTAAACATATAATTTTTGAAATATTAAAATATTTCAGGCAAACATATAATTTTTTAAATACTAAAATATTTCAGGCAAACATAAAAAAGGTTTAAAAATGACGCACCTTAGTTTTTTTATGAGTTAAAATACCGATATCGAAAAAAAATAAAAACACGTACATATTTCACTAAACTAATTCATTATAAACGTTATTGTCTCCTCACTTTTTTGTCGGTCCATGTAAAAATAATTTTGAAAGATTCCCAAAATTTCATAAATTTATTCTAAATTGCGATTCAAAACTTTGGTTTCATAAAGGTGTACATTTTATGAAACCAAAGTTTTAAGATTAAGTTTTGCATTTGAATATAAAGCGTGGTCTTTTTTCTGGAAAAAAAGGAATTGGATTTTAAGGGTTTGTGATTCTTACAAACTATTTTTAGGGTAGATTTTATGGTATCCAACAGCGCATTATAATGACCTACCTTTTTAGAAAAACTGTTTTACATATCGGTTATATTATTTTTTGGTATTCTGATTTCATTGCTCATCCTTGTGTTGTCTGTGAATGTTCTTGTGTACCTAATATATTAAATATCTTTGAATTTTTAATTTTATCCATCCGTCTTCTGGTCAAGCGTTCAGATTACATAGTTTTGATTTCTTATTGAATTGAGATTAACATAAACAAAAACTGTAATGAGTTAAGTACCAAAGGCATTGCATTAGAATGTGATTAGAATTATTTGTAAACTATGATTGAGCACAAAATCTAAAAAATAAAATAGGATTTGTAAAAGTACTTTATTTGATTAGTGAATGCTGCCAGAAGCTCATTATTAATGCATTTATTTGAAGTAAATAATTATATCCCCGATCTCTCCAAAAGAATTTGAAAAAATTAACGATCGTTAAAAAATAATGTCCAGTCATTCGCTTTACAATCTTCCCAGCAATTTTGTCCTGCTTAATTCGTGTACACTTCAACAGATTTCATTATTATCAATTAGTACGGACGAGATAAGAATCATTAAATCTGTTTAAACATTCCCCTAATTCCCCTCGAGAGCAATCTAACTCCAGATTTGAGTAGGTACAAATTAGTCTGAAATGCGGGTGCTTCAAGAATTCTAGCTACTCGTGGTTGCTTCACTTTGGCGTTCTCACGATTGTAACGTGCGACAAAATTTTCTCGGATGTTCGAAGACGTTTGCTTATCATGTGAACCGTTTCACGAAAATTATAATATCGTTTTTATGACGTCCTTCGCGCGGAGCTTTTCCGTAGCGGGATCTTGTAAAATCTCGAGTTTGCAGTTAACGAGTTTGAATACGATAATCAATTAATTCTATCAATCTTTCTTTCAATTCTTATCTAAGCTTTTCATAATGTCTGTCTATGCATCTGTTGGTTCAAAACCTCATGAGACTCAAATTTACATGAATATATTTTTTTTTATTAACTCATTAACTTTTTTTTATTTTCTTTATTCATTGAATTGTTGGTTACATGAATTAAGAATTTTTCGACCACCATGCTAGGCACATGCCCGTGTTGTGGTGGTCATTACATTAGTCAGTACATTACAAGTAGTAATACAATTAATACAATACAATTTGGTGAGGTAGGTATGGGTACTGCCACCCCGGGAATCATTTATTGGATAACCAACACCTCTGCCATAGGTCATTCCATGTTATTCGCTATGAGGGGTGCCCGAGTTCATGAGGGTAAGGTTTTTCTGAGTCTTGGCGATGGATGCACCTGCTCACCGACTGCGTGACAAGCCGGATCGGGAGAGACTGGTTGAGGGAGATCGTTTGACTTCTCCAGCAGGACTCTCTACGAAAATCGCCTTGCGCCGCAGTGAGAGTGATGGGTTCATAAGTCTATCACTCCTAGACATACCGACGCCCAGATTTCTACCCATACCTTCCCAGGTCTTCCTCTTCTTCCTTTCCTAAAAAGATCCTCCACACAGTATCCCCAAAGATGACGGGGTCCTGAAGGTAATTATGTAAAAAATTAATTTAAAAAAAAAAAAAAGATTGGCTTATTACCATATTATGGACATAAATTCTTCTAATCACCACAGATCATTGATTATCCGTAGGTTTCTATATATACTGGTGAGCTCTGGCATTATGATATTTGTATAAAAAAAGTTGCATTGGTGGCGCGCGAGTTGTTGGAAAAATGAGTGTATTTTAAGTGGTTTAGCGGCAGGGAGGGAAGTAGGGAGGAGGTGGGGAATCCGGTAGGGGGAAGGGGAACAGGGGAATCCAGAAGTGAAAAGAGGAGGAAGACGGGAAAATTTGGACGGTGGAGGGGAAGGGGATGATAGAGGGGAAGAGGAAAGGGAAGGGAGGCGGGAAGGGATGGGGAGTCGGAAAGTTAACGGGAACGAATGGGAAAGGGCACGCAAGGAGAAACAATTTCTTTATTTAAGTGGCATTGCAACGCATGCCGGGAACTCGCTAGTAAATAAATAAATTAAAATATTTTTAAAAAGTAGCATAACTTAAGCTTCCTAGTGAGTATTTTCATTTTATTTTCTACCTACATTAAACTATTTATAAGGTGGAACGTATTGGCAGACGGTGTGATTTTCTAACATAACTACACACATTTAAGTGGGATGTAAAATAATGTTCTAGGTTATTTAGGATGTTAATAAAATGGTGCATACCTGCTATTATTTGAATGATTGAAATGATTTAATTTGTTGAATGGTCAGGATCCGTTCGCTTTATTTCTCAATGCATAGGTCTTGGTTGTTCTGATTGCATCAATGGGCCGTCCCATCAGCTCCTCATTGTCTAATTGTTGGCAATCAGTGACGTCAATGAGAGCGCAAGTGTGATTTATCCATTTAGTCTAAATTACGCTTTTCAAATTGCTTACTTCCGGCTCACTTGTTAGTGGAGTCCTCTGTTAAACTGTTAATAGATTGTAATCTGCCACAGCGCAGCCACTGATTGCTCTGCTGGATGGGATATGTTCTGATTTCTAATATAGGCACCATTCGACTTGACTTTTATTTTTTAAATTGTTAGTGGTTTATATACAGCCCTGATTTACTCAGCCTAATTCCATTAAACATTATACCAACTAGACATACTCGATCGAAAATTGTTTTTAATTGCAACTACAATATCAGGACTGGGCATTTATGTAGATATTCGCTTGTAAGAACTTAGATTGCGTGCTGTTGGCAATATTTTCTCAGAAATAGTGGATGTGCTCAACTGCACGGAATTTAGTTACAAGAAGGCTATAATAACATACCTCATAAATAAATATTAATCTTAGCTTATTTGCAAGTTTTCTGTTTCATAATATCTTTAACAAATTTCACTTCTTGTTTAAAATACTGTGTGTTCAAATCAAAGATATTCAAATACAAAAGAGATATGCTTTGATGTCCGCGCGACTGTCGCTGAACTACGGCCTAATGCGCGTAGTTTGAATACAAAAAGAATTTGTTCATTTTCTTGATTTTTCGAAGGTGAGCATTATTATTGGTTAACAATATAGTTTGAATACGGAAAGAATTTGTTCATTTAGTTTAGCGCTCGTTCAGTTTATTCGTTAATTGGTAAACAACACCGGCGATCCCCGGAAGCGAGGTCTCGCCTAGTAAAAACGGCGGATAACACATCTCCTTATATTTCAATATCTTTGGTTCAAGTACTGTTTCACAAAATTATATATATAGTATACATGTCAAATGTTTGTAAAAGTCCGTACGGGCGTATAATTTAAATAGATAAATTCTTGGTGAGAACCATTCAAATTTATTTGAAAAAAAAATTACAGAATTTTGTTGATACACTTGTGACTATTTTTCCACATAATTGCCATCCCGTTCAATGTATTTGGTGAGCCGTGGCACAAGCTTCCTTATGCCTTCCTCGAAGAACTCTCCCGCCACCTCACTCCCCCAACTTAAAACCTCTTTCTGCATCTGCTTATCGGTTGAAAATTTAATTCCACCCATGTGTGCCTTCAGGAAAGTGATAACATGATAACCTGAAGGCGCCAAATTAGGGAAATACGGGGGGTTGTTCAAAACATCCCAACCAAATGAGTCCAAGAGTGCCTTGGTGGCTAAGGCTGTGTGAGGACGGGTGTTGTCGTGCAACAAGCATACTCCTCTTGTCAGCATTCCTCTCCTTTTGTTTTGAATGCTGCTTTGAGTTTTTTAGGGTCTCACAATATCACTCATGTTGTGAATTGATACAATTTTAATTTATAGGCCGATTGCAAATTCGATACAATTATTACTTATAAGCTAATTCATTTTTCAATTAAGAAAACTAAAAAATTGTTACTTGTTAAAAAAACCAATGAACAAGCACCCAGTTCAGTACGCATATAACATGGATACACTGCAGGATTTACCATGTAGACCTGCCGTTGAAAGCTACGCTCACTTTTCTATTCATAAATTACGCAGTATCCGAAAGAGAGGTTACAGCGGATATCTCAGTGGAAGGACGATAGGTGCAAATTGAACGTGTAGTCAGGGCGGAAAATCATTAAAAAAGCCATCAACACAAAGTATAAAGTGGACGGTTGCCATTTATACTTTCTCCACCGGGCCCTGCAATAAAAAATAAAATAAACTAATAAAATTTCAACGTAACTTGAAAATACAAGTACAAACACAATTACAAAGTCGCGGTGTCTCATCAGCTAAAATCTTGAATTGCCTGCCCTAACAAACTAATGGTTCAATCCCCAACCAGTGGCAGATCTTGTGTCAAAGCCTCTTGCTCTTGACATTTCTGCTCGCAATCTCCTCTAATTGCTGCAGGTTCAATTGTCCAATGTCCAGTCTGCCCGATGTCCATACCCATTGCCCATCCCGTGCCCATTTCGGTTATTCAACAAATTAACCAATTGATAAGCTCGCTTCAATCCCGGACCGACCATTGAGAGCCGAGAGGATCGGGCATGATCTCATGGGGCCCGGGAGTCGTCATGTCTCATGTCCAGGACGGCTAATTCTAAATTGCTCCTAATTGGACGGTGTAATCGTTCCGACTGCGATGGACAACACCCGACAGTGATCTGACGATGGCCAGATAGCGGACTGGGGTTTTAAACCGAGGCTCGGGGATCGGCTCATTTGCATATTCATTTTTTCAGTTGAGCTTTCTGAACTTACGAATGTTTTGCATGAAAGCTGAAAACAAGTTGCATTGTTCTGTCTCATTAAAGTCACACTCTGACTTGCCTATAATTAATTGAATCGTCAGATGAATAATGTTTGTGCTAAAAATGAAGCCTTAAAATATTTGTTTTGTATGGTTTTGGTCAGAAAATAATTTATATATTACAGAAATTATGTCAAATTCTCATATTTAAATATATATTACCACTTTAAACCAACCCTGCTGTGGACTCTAAATAATAGTAAATATTTTGCATGTTAAAAATACCGAACTATAGAGTTTAAAGTACTCAGTAACTGTAAGTAAATATTTTATTCGTAATGTTTTGTGATCACTTCACTAGGAGAACCTGTGCTGAGGTGTACACATATTTTAGATAAAGGGTTTTTTTAAAAGCTTTTAATCCAGCAACTGGGTGATAGTGCAATCCCAGTCTGCCATATTATGTGAAGTATAAACAATTATTATAGAAAAATAACAATAGAAAATGAAAAACGTACCAAGTAAGTAATAACATGATAATTAAAAGATCGTCCTTCATGAAGGTCACCGCATCTTCTACATCCATTGATTATTGAGTAGAGAGCATCTCGGATTTAGCCACGACAATAACGTTGGTTGACTTCCGGGTCCTGCCCCAGAAGCTGGCTAGTCGGCGGAGAAGTAAGACGAGGAATTAGTGCACCCTTCCTTCAGTAAACATTGTGGAGGCACTGCAGAACCTCGGAAGTTGCATGTATGCATTGTTGTAATACACCCTCAGCGCGTCCCATTGGCTGCTGGGTATTGCATCCACAGCTCATTTTTTTACAGGGCAGTGAATTATGTCTTTCTATATCTGGACATCGTCGCTACGGTGGAGCCGCATTGCGAGCATTCCGGCCCGTACATTATTTACTCTTATTTGTCGTTCATACAATTCAATGTCTAATACATTTAAATATATATCTTACTAAAACCAACAATATATTTTTGGACCTAAAAAAAATGGCTGTGAAATCCAGATTAAAAGAAAAAATTTTAACTGAAAAAAACCTTGTTCATTTTGAATTAGGTACCTCTAAATATACCCCTGCTGTGAACTTCTATCTAGCTATTGCCAGGTTATTCATATGTTTGTTTTTCATTTCATCTTTGTCTGTCAGCATTGATCTTCAAGTACCTTATGTAGCCACTTCCTTTAAGGCATCTGTTAATATGAGATGACATAATATCTCGGATTTCAGGGCGATTATGTCAACTAAATGTTACGTTGAACAAGTAGTAGACATGCCACGTCTTACCATGGCGCCGTACTACCTGCCTTCTAGATTCTAGATTATCGGTCCCGTACAAAGTTCCATACCTTATTGGGTAATTCATTTTCTGTATGTACCTATTTAAAAACAGTACTACTAGAAAAGTTTCTTGCTGTTAATTATACTTACATGCTTTGCGTCAATTTTTTCGGCAAAACGGAGTACCACGTTACTTTTAGAACAAGTGTTTTAAAAATACTCTTCTTTTATAATATGTCGCATTGATTCTTAATGTATCGATATGACATATATAATTTTTGCCGTCGTTATTATTTATTACGTCTTGTATTTCATAGGTAAGTTTTCTTACCATATTTTCGATGCATCACAGTTGGGTTACAATGTTGCTAATGCCTTTATACAACCGTCTGTGAGAAAACTAATCCACCCAAGGACTCCGTGGTCGAGGGATAAGGCTCTCAACTAGCAATTCAAATCCCGGCGTACGCGAGTATATTTTATGTGATTGATGCGTTATTTCACAATTAAAAATATTATGAGATGTATTTGCGGCACTTTCTAGAGTGGAAGATACTCTCAGTATCATCACAGTGTAAGACCACCATTCAGAATTGAAAAGTTGTTTGAAATGACTTTAGCCATGTTTTGAGAGTAGATCTGAATAGCTTAGTACTTCCCCGCCTTCCTCTTCCCTATCTCCTTCCCCTCCACACTACCTTCAAGTTCACAACAGGCTTCAGGCAGTTCGGAGCAGTTGAGACTCTTATGCGGTACTCACATAAAAAAATAATGAAAAAAATTGCTAACGGAGCAAATTATTGAAGGTACGTTAAGAGGCTTACTTCAAAATCAGTATCAGTAATAAGTATTGTGAATTGAATCGGTTTTCCTCAGATTCTTGAGTACCTACCTGCTTTTATTTTGTTTTTATTCTTGTCAATAAACTTAACGATTGCTTCTCGTTTATTTAATCGAAGTTTTCTGTTTCTATTTTTTAAAGGGGGTCCTAAACGGAATCCTTGGAAAGGATTTTAACCCCTGGCTCAGCTCCACAATCACGGCTATCCATCGGTTAAATTAAACGGTTAATTTATTTAACTAGTCGTTTCCGTTAATCGTCGGCTCGCCTCAGTTGCCTCAGATCAGCCTAATTGATTAATTTATATACTATAATACATTCTACGTACACGGAGTATGTTATTTCGGGTGCCATGTGAATTGACGCCATCTATTTCGTCCGGCCAGTCATCGAGACCCTAATTGCCTCTGACAATCTTGCGGCTCGCTGATTGGACTTTTTAAATCATTTCCTGTTTAATATCATTTTCAGAAGGTTCGAATGTTCGATTGCATCTCATCTTCTTTTGCGTAGAAGTACGCCATCAATTCATCAGACGTCTTTTTCTTACCCGGTCATCTGTCAGAGAAGTGTCCAAAAAAGGTTAATGGTTACATTAATCCTTCCCTTGTATGTAAGTATTCGTGCGTGCTCTTCTCTGTGTGGAAACTTTGAATTCTAAATAACGAAAACAACAGTGTGGTATGTTATATTATAAATGTACAAATTTGAAAAATAATACCGGTAGTTTTAAGCTAAGAAAATTGGAAAACGGATTTCGCGAAATATTTTTTCCGGAGATAAGGCTCCGGCTTTCCATCCTTCCCCGTTCCCGTGACTTTATGAGAACCTTAAAGAACTAAAACAATACAAGAAAAGGGTTCTTTTTCCACATTTGCGTATGGAAAAACTCCGCGTTTAACTCCCTCCTTCGTTTCCTTTGAAGATTTCTAATAACGCGCGATGCGTGGGTAAACCGGGGCTTTGTGGCGCACTTCGCACCTGGAAACTTTCTTCAAGGATTCTTCTTTTGGGGGTATTAAATTCCGGAGACACACACACATACGAACGTCGCGCCTTTTTCATTCGCTCTCTTTATTTTGAGATGCAAATAATATACTCCCCGAGGCGGAGACGTGTAAGAACGAATCCATTGTAACCCCCCTCCATATCCCGCCTCTCTTGACTCATTCTACCTCGGTTTCCCCTTTTTCTTTTTCTACGTGTGAGTTGAGTGAACATTTTCACCCCTAAATTGGCAAAGCGAAGGAAAGTTCTTTGCGCCTCCGACTTGGTACTGTTTCGGTTTCAAGAATAGGTACTTGCCCGCAAATTAACATAAAAAATATAATCATTTCTCGCAACTCGAGACGTGACAAAAATTAACTCCGAAAGGTGTAACTGTTCATGTGCATTGTGCATATCAATATCAGGCGCTTTGCTCGATGTTTGCGCGCATGCACAGCATTAGCATACTAACGAGATTATTCTTCATAATACATCCATGGCTACTCCGATAGCATTTTTTCCCGATCCAAAATAAAATAAAATAAACAACTAGGCATCACATTAATCCCCATATTGTGTCGATGCCACCGTCCCTTCCTCTGCCAGAAGAGACCCCGTTTTACAATAAACACACGAGCCCCTCTGCACCCTTCCCAGTCCACCCACCCCACCCCCCAACCTCCACCCCACACCCCGCCGCCCCAGGGGACGCCCGACACTCTAGAATCGAAATATCTCTTAGACTTGTCCCGGAAAGTGTTCGGAGGCGAGATATCTTTCAATGTTCCCAGAAAAGAGTGTACATCAATACGCTGTTAGGTCTAATGCCTCGCGATAGTTTCGATGGCATCGGTCTTACCCTACCCTAAGTAACCCTGCACATTTGCATACACCAACTTCATGCATGCATTCCTATATTTGGCCATGTACGAGCACACGGCCAAATACATCAATGATAAGTTTTCACGACAAGTCCGCTTTAGCAAAAGATCCCCAAGAAGAAATAATAAGACAAATCCATAATATTTATCATTATAAATGATGTCCATGGATGGAGTAAAAGAGCCTGGTTAATCAAGACAATTTTGCAAGGGAGCAGGGAGTAATAACTCTGTTCTGTTTCAACAGTAGACCTCGCGTCCAAAAAACTTGTTACAAATTTTATATTATTTTATAAAACAAAACTAGAATACCCTCTGAAATCATTAGATTTGTAAGTAGGTAGATACTTAAATACCTATCAATTTAATTATAACCATAAATTTTTCCGTAAGTTTTCTTTTCTTTACACATAATTAATAACAATTTGTCCAAAGAAACGATACTATCTGACAATTCTTTTTACAAACTTTCTTTAGGCAGATAGGCACCATAATATTGAAAAATGCATATTGGATTAGCCAAACAAACTTGACGATTTCACATTTGAAAGAGAATCTTTGCAGGACCATTCCAACGGCCACCATCTTGAAACGGAAACGGAACTTACAACGAAATTCAATACGTTTCTTATTAAAATATTTTGTCTTCTGAATTAAAAAAAAAAAAAACAACACTCGCTTTATTAATTTATATATATTTGACATTTGGCAACTGCTTCAAAATCTATCTGATAAGAAATTTAGAAAATTTGCTTTGATGGCCGAATAATATTAATAATTTAAATATAAATGCATTTTAACACTAGAAAGACCGGAGCCTTCATTTTGACGGCTGGCCGAAGTAATATGACGATATAATGCTTAATAATTATTGTATTGGTGTGATTTTTTTTTTCACATTTCATGATTTATGATTTTACAACTATGGTGAAAAAAACAGCTACGGGTCTTATTTAGTTTTTGAGATATATTGACTTATACCTACAAAGACCGCCGCCGTCAATGTGACGGTTTGGGCCATGATGCTGAGTTTGTTTACAACTTTCTTTACCCAAGTTTATAACATACCCATTCCTCCTCATTTATGATAGTACCACGACAGTACTAATATGTCTGTCTCTTTCTTTCGCTATCGCGTATCATATAATTTATAAAAATACCACAAAAAATATATCTCTGGCCCAAATTTATTTTATGGCTCGTCGGAGAACTAAAGACAGGGTATGCATAGGTACATAATATACCAGAATTGGTCCAGCTGGGTAAGCTCCTGAAGAACTGGCAGAATCATTTATTGCATAACCAATACCTGCGCCATAAGTCACCCTAAGAGGTTCGCTAAGTTTGGTGACTTAGCAGGGGTGCCAAGGTTCATGGGGTTAGGTATTTTTTTAGATTAGCTAACAGTAGGCCCTGAGAAAAATAATTCCCCTCAGGGCCTATGTCATCTTTGGGGATGCTGTATAGGGAGTATTTTTAGGAAAGGAAGTAGTGGAAGTTCCGGGAAGGAAAAGGATATTAGGGGTGGGTAGGTATCTGAGGGTCGGTGTGTCCAGGTGTGACGGACGTATGAATCCATCCATCCGTGATGTTGCGAGAGAGCACGGCTGGAGAAGTCAAAGGGACTCCCTCAACCAATATTTTCCGATCCGGCCTGCCATGCAGCTGATGGGCAGACGCATACTTATTTGTACAGCGCCCTTGAGGTGATTTTTCATGACACAAGACCCGGACAAACCTCATCCCATGAACCCGGGCACCCCTACTAAGTCACCAAACGTAGCGAATCAATTTTGGTGACCTATGGCAGAGGTGTTTATTATCCAATAAATGGTTCCCGGATGCGGCAGTACCCATATCTCCCTCCCAAATTGGGAATCTGTTCGGGGAAGGTGTGTTCGGATCTTGGTGGCGGATGTATCCACCAAATGACTGCGTGGCAGGTCAGATCGGGAGTGACTGGTTGAGAGAGGTCATTTGACCTCGCCAGCAGGACTCTCGGAACATTACCTCGCATCGCAGTGATAAGGAATAGATTCTTACGTTTGTCACCACACTGATCCCCAGATTCCTATCCAACCCTCACACCTCATTTAATTCCCATAACTTATTCCTCTTCCTTTCCCTTTAGGTACCCTCCACACAGCATCTCCAAAGATGACTATGCCATGAGGGGAATAATTTTCCTTAGGGTTTTTTTTGTGGAGTTAATGGAAACGAAAAAAGAAAAGAAACCGGGCCCTATGCCATATTTGGGGATGCTGTGTGGAGGGTGTTTTTAGGGAAAGGAAGGAAAGGAAGTTCTGGGAAGGAAGAAGGTGTGAGGGGTGAATAGGAAAAATTGGTCAATATATCCAGGAGTAACGGATGAATGAAGAAGGTGTGAGGGATGAACAGGATTAATTTGTAAATGTATTTAGGAGTGTTAGACGAATGAATTGATCTCTCCCACAGCGGTGCAAGGCGACGGTTCGAGAGAGGTCTTTCTGGAAAGGTCTAGATTAGGTCTCCCTCAACAAGTGTCTCCCGACCCGGTCAGCTACGCAGTAGGTGGGCAAACGTATTCGCCACCTAGATCACACAAACCTCACCCAATGAACCCGGGCACCCCTGCTAAGTCACCAAAAATAGCGCGAACTACATGTAGTGTCCTATTGCAGAGGTGTTGGTTATCCGATAAATGGTTTCCGGGGCGGCGGTACCCATATTCGCCTACCAAGTGGCAAAAAGTGATCAGCCGTCAAAATGACGGTCGTGGTCTTTATAGGTATGGAGAAGTACCCGGTCTTTCTAGTGTTAAGGTTAAACGTCACGTACGTTATAATCTACGCATTCACAGATGGCGCCAATCAAATTATTTTAGGTTTTTAATGCTTTTTGCACATTACTCTTTAAAATATTAAGATAAATTAATTGTTCGCGCCCGTACACATTTAATTAGAATATAAATAAATAGTTTTGTCCATAAACAAACCCAAATCTTTCAAGAAAGGCTGAAAAATACAATATTGGATTGAGTCACCGATACAAAATTGAATTTTTCAGCCATTCTTGAAAGATTTGGGTTTGTTAATGGACAAAACTAGTTATTTATATTCTAATTAAATATGTACGGGCGCGAACAATTTATTAACCTTAATATTTTAAAGCGTAATATGCAAAAAACATTAAAAACCTAAAATAATTTGATTGGCGCCATCTGTGAATGCATAGATTATAACGTGCGTGACGTTTAACCTTAAGTAGGGATACAGTACAGCCTTCGTATATTCATATATTTTAACAATAATTTTTGTGCTTAGTTCGAAGAACTAATTTTTTCGCGTTTGATTATGTAATTAAAAATTAATTGTGTAATTAAAAAAAAATATTTTGGTTGTGACTCCTTCTGTATGTATTTCCGGTTTAATAAACACTAGAACTTTTGTTTTGAATTTGAGAGTAATTTTCAAATATTGAACTGTTTGATCTTAAATTCAGAGCAATCAAAAAGTTAGTTGAATCGAAATTGCGGTTAGACAGATGGAATCACATCCAAAATTAGTGTTTTTTCATAGTTAAGTAGAAATTTTAAATGTGTGTAAATTTTAAATAATTTCAACCTATAAATTGTTACTCTTCTCTATCATTGTGTTTTGAAAATTTTGATAATTATGTCTTATTGTTCTTCTTTCATTTGACTTTCTTCATTGTATTTCAAATCTTGAACCTATCGAAGGACAGACATATTCCAATAATCATTATTATGTACTCCTTCCACTACGAACAAATAAGTAGAGGTAGACAACCTGTTCCACGCGACAGTTTTTATCAGAGATTTCTATAACCTATTCCTTTTCACAATATACTGGAGTTTTTCACAATCCTGTGTCGTTATCCAAATTGATGGGAGTATCGTTTGTCTAACTATGCAAATAATGATCCGAGCATTCGATATCAAAGGAAACTGATAGCAGAAAGAGATTGGGAAAACTATTAAACGTGTTTTGGCCTTCAAGAGTATAGGGTGAACTTGATTCAGATCCATTTTTCAAATTGCAATTTTCAATATTTCTCCCTGTTGAAATTGTGCAACGTTTAATTATAAAAATTATATTGAAAAAACCCTGAGACTCTCCAACACACCTTATTTTTGAATAATTTTAAGTATTAAAATTTAAGGATCTAGTCCGAAAAAATTTAATAATTTAAATAATAAAAGAAAAACAAAATCATAACTTTTTAACTGAAAGTCGTACTCGTCAAAAACATTTATTTCTAACACAAAAATATAACAACAACACAAATATTTGCACAACATCATTACACATATCTAGTGAAAAAATACTTCAATAGCTTACCCGAAAAGATAAGAACAATCGAAGACGATAAATGCCTACTAAAAGCAATTAAAGAGCAATTCAATGTAAAAATAACAAAATTATAAAATTCTCTTCATAACTTATATAACTTTTAAATTTGTCTATTTTTTTAAAAGTTCCTACGATACATAAAATTTCGAAAAAAATTGTACTTAATTAAGTATATCCCTATGTAGGTACTAACTAGTTGTTATGTGAACAAAAGACCTTGTGTAAAAAAACGGTGTTTCTAATTTTCTCTTACAATTGTCTTTGTAGAGCAAAGTTTAAGAATAAAAAAGTCATATGAGCAGTTTTACTATTTTGTGAGATGTTTCATAAATATTTGCTAAACGTCTGTAAAGTAACATTGAAAATGTCAATGCTCAATGCAAAATTGTCGATTGTCTCCAGGTAATATTGGAAATATTCTCAATGCAAAATCGTCGACTGTCTATAAATAACATTGAAAAAGTCAATGTTCAATGCTAAAAATCGTCGATTGTCTGTAAGTTACATTAATAAATAATGTCAATGCTCAATGCAATATCGTCGAATTAAAAAAAAAATAAAAACTCAATGCTCAAAATCGTCGACTGTCTGTAAGTAACATTGAAAATGTCAATGTTCAATGCAAAATCGTCGATTGTCTGTAAGTAACATTTAAAGTGTCAATGCTCAATGCAAAATCGTCGAATGTCTGTAAGTAACATTGAAGATATCAATGCTCATTGCAAAATCGTCGAGTGTGGATGAACGATATGGTAAATAAGCTATGAGAGTATAACGCCAGTGTGAGACCAGCGTTAAACATCTGCTCGATTACTATAATACGGGCATGTGCCTAGTGTGATAGTCGAAAAACAAGTTTAAAAAAAAAACTGTGTACAAAAGCTTATGTCGTGAAAAATAAAAGTTGAGCTTTTATTTTTGATCTTCATTAATGATCTTCATTTCAAAAAAACATATTTAATTAATTAATTTATTGCGTCATCACTAAAACATCATTCCATTAACGTGGTTTTTTATGCTTGTATCTAGGTTTACAATTCCGCATCCAGTAATCCTGCGGGATTTCAGTAATACTTGGTTGGACTATTTGCGGGATTGTGGGATTGAATAAAATAACAAAATTTACTACTCAAAAAAGCATCCTGAAACAAAGCGCAAATTTCAAGACCTGGAATCGATTTTGAAGAAATAGATACCTCTTTCTGAAAATGGACTTAGAGTTAGAGAACTGAACTGAAGGTATCTTTCAGTTAGCAAACGCTTTCTTGATGACAGAATTGGTGTGGAAGTAGAGAGAGAGCTTGCCTTTTCATAATCTATGTTTTTTATGATCTTATTTTGTATCAGTCTTCTTAAAATACTTATTAATTTACGTTTTCAATGTATTTGATATAATATTACTAGTACCAAAGATGATTGAACTCAAATGACTGTGAGTCCTGTCAGTGACATCGGGCTTTTTTAGGGTCTTTTTTTCAAAGTCTTCTTGTAATACTTATTATCTTACCTTTTCAACATCTTTTCATTAATATTACTACTACCAAACATGACTGATAAGAAATGTCCTCAAAATGACTTACAGTGTTACCTTTTTAGTTTTAAAAAAAATAATATACTGTTATTGAAGATAATTGATAACTAATAATTTATAAAAAATAAAAAATGTCGGCATTATTTCAATTTATAATACCTCTTGTCAAAAATTCCGCAAATCCCACAGAATCCCGCGGGGTTTCTAAATTCTAACCCGCAATCCTGCAAGATTTATATATTCCGCAGGATTTTAAAAAGGTGCGGGTTTTGCAAACCCTACTTGCATCATATTAAAGTAGTAAAAAATATATCCCCAAATCATGAAGCCGAGTGTACCTACTGAACACCCAGTAGCGTTTTTTTTTCAATATTTCGCCCCGTGTGTATGCGAAAATACTTTGTCAGTTTTTCTTCTGTGAAATGAGCACGTTATTAGTTTCATCATTTGATAGTTTTTGTGCGGAAACTGTCGTTATTTGTGGAGCGCTTCTCATGTTGCCATTCCTCCCTCTCTTCTCTGCGGGAAGTAATGATACACTGGTTATTCAATACAACTTTCCCGTTTTCTTTTTACCCTTACTTTTGTTCATATTATTCTTTATAATCTTATCTACCTCTTATTTAAGTTTTTCTTTTATGATGAGTATGTCGAACATTCCATGATTCTTTTTAAAAATAGTAATGCTCGTAAGATTTCCTAAGTATGTAGAGATTGCATAATATTATTAACAGTTAAATGTTAAATAAGAAATAATGTTCATATCTCAACTCACAACTTGTATGAGCATTGCACAGAGCCCAACTCTGTTTTTTTTAACCCCTCAGGCTAATATGTTCGCTTTTCAGGCCAACTCATACAGGTCCCATAGGAATCGTTTTGTCTTCCTTACTGTCACAGTGAGAATTATGATTTAAACGGTTTTAGAAAGAGAAAACAACACGCTTTATATTCAAATCACCACAAAGTGAACTACAAAATAGGTAAAATGGACACCTTGTTGAAACCAAAATTTCTGATGGCAATTTGAAAAAAAATTATGAAACCTTGGGAGTTTTTTTATTAATTATTTTTACATGAAACGACTAAAAAGTAAATAACGTTAGGCAATAACGTTTATAATACCATTGTCTACTAAAATATGTAATTGTTTTCTTTATCAGCAGTTTTAGTTAGAAAAAACGTACGGTAAGCCATTTTTACTTTTTATGTTCGCATGCAAAAATTTTATACTGAAAAAAATTACGTGTTTATTTATAAAATCGGGAAAGCGTTTTTTTCCACCTTTCAAAAACAGTTTTTAGTTTTCGGATAAACTCGGAAATAATCCATGCATTTGAATTTTATTGCAAAGCGGAAATATTTTGACCATCTGACAAAATATGGTCGAGGCCTGAGGGATTGGACAACAGATGCGTATTATTGCTTCTTTTAATCAGTAATGTATATGATACTTTCGTATTTTACACATAGCTATTTATTTGCATAAATTCTCTCGACATCTATAATAGATCACATCCTAGTCACCTGGTCTATAACATATTAATAATATTATTAACTACGTGCAATTTACTTTATCTGGCCATGTAACGCAATGTGGTATTTCTACAAACGTGTTGAAAATGTACTGAATATTTTAAGATCGTTTTTCTGATTTTAATAATCCTACTAAAATGTTTGTTTTTATGTTTTCATTCAATATTATTGATTTTAAAAACGATCTAAAACTGATAAAATCAAAACGGCCCGTGGTTAGCAAATCGGATAGTGATGTCACAATCGTCGATCAGCTTGGCCAGCATAAATAAACACTGTCAGTGAGCGTCCACGCTCATGACGTCACACGATAGCCCCGCCCTAAAATATCGTTTTAGCGGTAATTCAAAAGTGGGAAACTGGGGGACTCGCTGTAGAAAATTTATTGGTCAACATAAAAATAAAATATAAATGCAGCATTTTTATTAAGAAAATTGTAATTTTTTTAAGAAAATAAAAAAAAAAAACGTGGAAATATCCATTGTAGGTATTACTTTATTTATTTATTTATTTACGCCCTTATTCGGGGCTTTTACATATACAATTTAAAAATTACACTTGATTAAATAAAATATAAATACTATATATTTCTTTTACCAATAAATATAAAAGGTATATATTTCTTTAACTAAGAAATATACAGTATTTATTTTACATAACTGAACTGCCTCAGTAACAGCATTTTGTATTTGTCTAAAGATAAATTGAAGATGTCCACAGACTTGGTAAAATTATTTCCCTCCATTAGTATTCTGGGCAAAGAGGAATACATATGGTAGTTAGTTCCAGAATTTCTGCACTGAAATACATCCTGACTTCTAGTATTACGTAGAGGAATCCGGAAGCTTATTAATTCAAGCAATAATGGACTATCAACTAAATCATTTAGAATTTTATAAAGAAATACCAAGTCTGTGAAAATTCTTCTGTCTGACAATTTGAGCATATTCATATCATTTAAAATAGTGTTGTAGTTCAACATAATTGCTGGAATACCCATTTTAAAATTTAGAAAACGTAAGAATTTATTTTGTATTCTTTCAACAGCTTGTACATGTGTATTATAATATGGGTTCCAGACGGGAGAATTGTAATCAAGTTGACTTCTAACAAATGCAAAATATAACAGTTTAATACACTTTATATTTTTAAAATTTCTAGTTAGCCTAGTTATAAATCCCAACATTTTTAAGCCCTTATTAGAAATTTCTGTTATGTGGTTAACAAATGAAAGATTTGATTGAAAAGTGATGCCTAAGTCTTTAATTTGTGTTAATGTCTCAAGAGTATTGTTATCAATTACATTAGTTAATACGATTAAAAATTATTACACAAGTTGATTATTATCTTATCTTATAGTAGACTAGCTTTTTCCCCCGGCTTCGCTCGTATGGTATTAGGGGGGTTGCCACTCCGCCTCCTCCACCTTCCCTCTCGTCACTCCACTCTCCCCATACCCCCCCCCTACCCCCATCCACCTCCCCTTTCCATACCCCTCCCCCCCCCCCCACCCACGCCCTTTCTTCCCTCCCCCTCTACCTCCACCCTCCTCCCCTCCCCCCACCCTCCTCCACCATCCGCCCTTTCTTCCCTCCCCTTTCTTCCTCCCCCAAACCCCTCCACCCTCCTTCCCCTCCACCCTCCTTCCCCACCACCCTCCTTCCCCTCCACCCCAGGCAACAATTTTTTGCTTTTCATCTGACGTTTGCAATAACTCAATTTTGTTAGGGACAGAAAACGTATGATAAATAATTTCATAACGCCACAGCTTATTCATAACACCAGAACTTACCAATATATATAGCCTATATTACTCGCAAATAATGTAGCTTTCTATTAGTGAAAGAATTTTTAAAATCCATTCGGTATTTATTGCGTGAAAGAGTAACAAACATCCATCCATCCATACAAACATTCTCATTTTTAATATTAGTAAGATATTATAAAGGCGAAAGTTTGAATGGATGAGTGTTATTCTTTCACGCAATAAACACAGACTATAATTCAAAAATTCTTTCACTAATCATAGGCTATATATATTGGTAAGCTCTGGCGTTATGAATAAGCTGTAGCGTTATGCAATTATTTTTCATACGTTTTCTGTCCCTAACAAAATCGAGTTATTGCAAACGTCAAACAAATTGTTACCTTGGAAAAAATGTTTTTTTTTTTAATTAGGCAATTCACCCTAAAAATAGTGCTTTGTTGGCGTCATAGTTAATATCTACCTATCTCTAAAAATGTTTATTGTCCGGACGAAAAGCATAGCGTTGCTATGTAATTATTTGACGTGGGCTGTAATTTTGTTATTTCTTTAGGTTTTTCTCTGGATTCAAATATGAATAAAATACTTATTCCTACTTGAGGCGAAATCATCAGAATAAATTAGGGGAGTAGGTACTTAAAATAAATTAAATATTTTCTAAAATATAATTTTTATTTGCGAAATGTCATTCTCAAATTTTGAAATTTTCTATTAAACAATAATTATTTTTTATTTGACAAAAAAGCAAGAATAATAACAATTATGCCAGTATTTTCCCACTAATACCATGCGAGCGAAGCCGCGGGTAAAAAAGCTAGTTGTTCATAATTTCAAGATTTTGACGAAATGTAATGCAACCCCCGCAGACCATCCCTAACGAATCTGTACCAACCCTTCACCCCTGTGTCTGTACTGCGGGCCTGTTGGGTTTACGACCCGACCGAGGGTCCCAAAGGTGACATAATTCCATTTGCAGCGATACTTCCTCACGCACCGGAGGGATCCTCACCGAGAGTAGGTACCAGAAAAGCAGTAGGGCCAGCAGGGTGGGAGGGAAGAGGGAACGTCCACCCTTCTTAATCTTGGTCCCGCTGTTTTATGACGGATTCGAAGGTGTTGAGTGTTGAGTGGCCTCTCGCGAACCCATCCGATGTATTCAGATCGGGAGGAACGGATAAGTGCCTTTAAATCAATCGGGAATGTGATCAATCTAACGTGTGTTGATTTTATTGCACAGGTATAAGATGTAGTTAGTAGCTATTTAGCGTTTTATCTTTGATTATGTTTTTGTTGTTTAGTGTACTAATTGATTCCTGGGTTAGTCAATAGTTAAACTTTTGAAACTGACAGGTGGAATTCCATTATAACCTTCTTAATATATAAAAAAAAAATTTGGGTTAGTTACACCATTTATAATTCAAGACCGGCTGGACCGATTTTTATGTTCTTTGAATTGTTGTATTTGTCTTCTCCCGAATAGAAATGAAAAAAAAGTTATGAAGAAAATTCTTTTCCTCGTACATTTTGTATGGAACGAATTCTCATTTTTGAAAGAGCTGCAGGAATATTGTGATAATTATAATATTGAGTAGTGAGTGAATTCTAAAAATTCAAAAACGTCAAATGTCAATGCGCTGATTGTTTTGCTTTTGTTTTTAAACATATAATGCTGCCCCACTTTCTTACACACTAAATGTTAACAGTCGAAAATGGGACAAACGGTGTACGTTTGTCTGCACCCCTCCGCAGGAAAAATTCAATAATTATAATAAATCTCCCTAACACGTATAAAGAAAATGAAACGCAATTCCCGTAAGTAACTGAAAAAGTAAGAAAATCACGATAATTATAAATCCAGACACGACGCCATCTCTGATACTGACAAAAAACGAAACACGGACAGTTGCGCATCAATAATTGCTTCATTGCGTAATTTTTAACATAATAAAAAAACTGAATTTATCTCAGATAATAAGTTAACACAACAGTTATTGATTCCGAGGTGGTACGAAGTTCGCCGGGCAGCTACTAATATAATAAAACAAATATGAAACTTATTTCCACTTTAAGTTATTTGAAAGTAATAGGTTTCAGCCTGTTAAATCCATCTTCAGACTGGTACAAATTATTCTTAATCTACGGTTTATATACAAAAAGTTACGTTATTTTTAATGAAAAGCTTTCAAAACTCAGAACGGAAACTACTGAAAAAAATAACTTTGGTTTAGAAATTCGTTTCAAAATGTTATATACATTTCACACAGCAAGCTTTTGACAGGCATTAACATGCATAAATTCACGACCACTTAGAGTTAAGTTTACGTCACTATTGTTCTTGTTTCTTTTCTCTTTGCGCTACGTAAGTTATTATTTACATTACGAGAAAGTGCGATAGGATTTCACCTCTAGCCAACACCAGTATTATTAGGTAAGTACCGTGGAAATAATAGGATTCCCGCAAACGAATAATGGTGTGTCAATAATCGTTTGCCAGAGTTTATACCGTGTTTGAGATCTCATTAAACAACTTCGTTATCACTGGTCACATCACTATTATGCCGAACGTTGAACGTTACCTGCTCGTTCTTGTTTAAACACCAAACCTCCTTGAGCGGTGTGGTTGAAGATTCGTGTGTAACGAGTGTGTTAGTGTCATTGTTGTTTCTATAGATTTGTGTTTCTTCAGAATGTGACACTAATTATTTTTACCTGTCTGCACGAAAAGTGTCGTAATGAAACTATCCACATTACTTACAAACGATTAGGCGGCATGCGGGCGTCACATCTTCTTACTTTCCTTTATGGGTGGAATTTAGTTTACTTATTTATTCCAATTCTGACACCCTCTCTTCAGAGGTTGAATTTCATTGAGAAAATATTCGCCCTGCAGACTGCAGCCCAAAACATCTCTTTTGAACTAATCTTACCTCTCATATTTTACCATAACCATGTGTTTTATTTACATTATTTTTAAACTTTTTTCTTTTAAGTTCGTTGAATTAGTATTTAATATTATAATTTAAAAAGATCGACCAAAACGACGTAAAATAAAAAAAAGGCCTAATGGCCGAGTCCTTGAGTCCCGGTAAGACAAGAAATCTTGTGTTAGATCCCCAGTTGCGACCGTTACTTTTTCTGTGTCTTGTTCTGTTTCATGTTTTGATTAGATTTATTAGTATTATTGTCTTCTTCAATTAATAATTAATTATTTATTTTTCCTTGCTAAAAACCGTTTTTTGAAGGCCATCAAAAAGCCATTTGACGTCCTTAGTGGTCGAGGGGTAAGACTCTCAACTAGCAATCCGAAGGTCTCGGGTTAAAATCTCGGCGTGCGCAAATAAATTTTATTTGATTGATTTGTGTGAATTTCAGTTTAAATGATTTTATATTCCAGGATATAATAATTTAAAATATGTATATAGTAGATATATTAAAAATAATATATAGTACAGTATATTTTCGGCAGTATAATAATATTATATATACTCTCAGTTTCGCCCTGGTGTAAGACCGGACAAGACAAGACATTCGGAATTAAAAAGTTACTTGAAACGGCTCTAGCCTTGATTTGTGACCAGCTCTGAATAGCCAGGTACTCCCCACCTTCCTCTTCCCCATCTCCTTCCACTCCCCACTAACTTCAGCCTCATAACATACCCCAATTGGACGTCATAGTATCACTGGCTCCAGACGGTCGGGAGCAGTTGGGACTCTCGTGCGGTATTCGCATTACAAAAATAAACGTAACAATTCGAATCGCAACCCGCATACTGGCTGCGCCCACATTATCTGAAATATATAATAAAAAAAAAAAAAAAACAATATTATTTTGCTGTTGGTTATAATCGAACTCTAAATATCCAGACTCAATTTCGTAGACCATTACGACATATATGCTATCAAAATATGTCAACCTTCTATTGAACTTCGGGAAAGCTATTTCCTGTGTTCTGATATTTTCTTAGGGACTCAAGTCCCATACGATATTCATTTCATTTTTCTTATACATAAGACTCCACTCGCCTATTTAGAAAGCATATCATTCGATGATTTTACCATTGCAGCGCATCCAGAAAGAGGATGAAATTTAATGCAAATTATTTACTAAATCTTCTTTTTTCATGTATGTATATTTATTAATTATCGAGGCTTCTCACTCAAATATATTTTTATGATTGATAATGTTCTTAGCACCTTGCTAATGTGATGAAATTAATTAATAAACCAATTTAATGAACTGAAGTTGGTAATCAGTAATGGATGCAAGCGAATTATTCAGTTAATGTTTTAAATTGTCTTATTAATTACTGTCTTTATATGTGTAAAATTATCTTAATCTTAAATAAATAAAATAAAAAGATTTCCTTTTTAAGTCCTCTAGATGAAAATCTCTGTATTGGAAGGCCAAGATTAATATGTAGCTACATTGTCCTCAAAGACATACATATCTACCTTAAAGCTTCTAAACAGGAAAAAGGTGGCACAAAACCGAGATGAGTGTAAAAAAACTCTTCAGAAGGCCAAGACTCACCAGGAGTTGTAGAGCCAAGAATGATCATGATAATGAGAAGAAAATCTCTAAAAGAGTGGTAACAGGAATTCAATGTAGATGGCAATGTATGTAGGTACTTGATCGTCTAAACAGATTTTATTTTTATTGTTTATTTATTTATTTAATATTGTAGTATGTCTAAAAGCTTCCGAGCTTGTCACATCGAGGGCAGTGCTAAAAGCTGTCCCGAAAGTCCGCTAGATGGCAGTTAGTTTAGTTCGGAGTTTAGGCACCAGGGGGGCCAAGGGCCCGTGTGCAGTCTACAGGTGCTCATTCGATTCAGATTCCATTTAGCCAGCTTCCAGTTAGGTCGACTACCGTGGTCACCACTTGTACACGCGAACTATTAAATAAATCACAGATTAACACAAAATAACTTTATTCTTTCCAAAGATGTAATCTCCTCCTCTGTAAGACGAGTTGGACTGTTTGTCTAAACACAACAAATATCAACAGTATAAATACACCATAAACACTGATTACATGTCAAAAAATCATAGTTAAATAAGAAATAATTAAAAAAGAATATGACAGTTTATTGTGGCATTTGATTGTGAAATGACACCAGAGATAATATTACTTACAAAATTCTATAGTACTTACAAATAAAATTAATATTTATTTAAAATATTTGATAGTAACTTTAGCCTTCTTGTACCTGCCATCCGTGCAGTTAAATAGATCCTCCACATCTGCGTATCTATTACTTACTTCATTCAACCTAGGTACAAGCGAGTGTTTCGTAAACTACACTGTTATATAAGTACTATACTTTAGGGTTAAAATACTATACTTTGGGGTTACTATGCTGTTAAAGTATACACATGTTTATCAGCGTTTTATGTTCTAACAACTAATGAAATTTCTTGTTAACTTTTATACTTATTGTAATGAATTTTTAGTAGAGTTTGAAAAATAGGCCTTCAATAGTAATCATTGGAGATATCAACTTCAACATAACCTAAAATAGCTTTCATCTAAAAGAAATGGCTTCACGAATCAGTTCCCCGGGCGGCTTTATGAAAACACAACTCCATACTCTTCCATCATTATCATTCGTACTCAATATACAATATTGGATCGGAAAACTATACCTCTTCCTAAGTATGGAAAGGGGAAAACGGGGTAATGGCAAACAGTGGCGCCATCACTTTCAATTTTTCACCGCCACTATGCAAATGTGCGTTTCGGGTACCCCAGATGTGTCCCATTTCTGCCACCCTCCTCCAATACAGGTAAGTATTAAGGCCCCACACCTTCGCGGGGAGTAAAGCTTCGCTCACTTTTAGATATTTCCTGAAAATACATACTTAGAATTGTATCAAAAAACCTCTTCGATAGTAATCCTCGTTTTATTTTAGCTCCTTCTCGTTGATTGCTTGCACTGCAAATGGAAAGTCATTGCAACATCTTTCTTCATTTGATTTCGAAATATGATTTATCTACAATATGCAGGTGTTCTTTAATTACAACATTGATAACAATACTCTTGAGACATTAACACAAATTAAAGACTTTGACATCACTTTTCAATCAAATCTTTCATTTGTTAACCACAGAGATCTCTAATAAGGGCCTAAAAATGTTGGGATTTGTAACTAGGCTTATTGAAATTTTAACAATATAAAGTGTATTAAACTGTTATATTTTGCGTATGTTAGAAGTCAACTTGAGTACAATTCTCCCGTCTGGAACCCATATTATAAAATACATGTACAAGCTGTTGAAAGAATAGAAAACAAATTCTTACATTTTCAAAATATTAAAATTGGTATTCCAGCAATTATGTTGAAGAACAACACTATTTTCAATGATATGAATAAGCTCAAATTGTCAGATAGAAGAATTTTCACTGAATTAGTATTTCTGTATAAAATTCTAAATGATTTAGTTGATAGCCCGGTATTGGTTGAATTGATAAGCTTCCGGATTCTACGTAATACAGGAAGTCCGGATTTATTTTAATGCAGTAATTCTGGAACTAACTACCATATGTGTTCCTCTTTGCCCAGAATACTAATGTAGGGAAACAATTATACCAATTCATTGGACATTGGACTTTAATTTATCTTTAAACAAATATAAAATATCGTTACTGCGGCAGTTCAGTTACGTACAATAAATTCTGTTCTTACTATTCATAAATAAAAGGGCGTTAATTAATAAATTATTTTAGCTCCTTTTCGTTGATTTCTTGCACTGCAAATGGAAATTTATTGCACCATCCTTCTTCATTTGATTTCGAAACGTGATTTATCTATAATATGTAGATAAGTTTTTCCAACCTCCTACAACATCGGTCTCTCCTGGAGGCATTTTCAATCCTTCCTCTCCTCAAAAAGACCCACCACGTAGTAAATAGTTTTTCGACTCCACCGACTGCAAAGTTAATCATGTCAAGCTGTATGTACCTTAATACCCGTCCGTAAACTGAAAATAGACAAATTGGCCCTCCGGATCGATCATCACTGATTTACCATATAAAAAACGTTGGAGAATGGCGAGGTGGTTAATTTTTCTTTTCTCCTTTAAAAAGTTATAAAACCGCTGTGTTAGATATGTAAAGAAAGTTTGGAGAGTACCTAATTTAATATATCTACTGTTTTTTAAATTTCATTAATTAACACCATTCCTCTTGTCGTGACGTGCTAGAACTGTTCTGCCGTGTAGTATCTTGAAAATGTCGCGTTGATAACCACGGCTGTATATATTTAAAGGAGAATTTTTTTCCACGAAAAACTTGTGTTATGTAGGCACTGAAAAGCTTTTATAAAGGCCATCAAACGTAACAATTCAAATCGCAACGCGCAGACTGGCTGCCTAGAAGGAGGTACCTATTATCTACCTCATGTGTTTGGTTTATAAGTGTGCCTATGTAATTTATGAAAGTGTTTATAATTGTCGTAAACAATTTATTCATCAATTAAAATAAAAAAGAAATCTCTGAAAGTAATGATATATATACCACGATTGTGTAAAAACATTATTGGTCCCATGAAGAGGCGGAAGTGGCAATTAAATCAAGCCCAAAGCTTCGGTTAATCATTTTTAATGAAAAATAAGCATTATTTACGACTCTAGATTTAATAAATTCAACTTACTGTCGGAAACACTTAATTTTGAGCTTAATTTACGGCACATCCAAATATGGACTAATTATTTTTCTAATAACGTTTTATTTTTTACGTGATCTGTTTTGTTTGTAGAATATTTTTTGTTTGCAAATTATTTATTCACGCAGGATGGAACTTGGAAGTATGTTCACTTTATGTTAGATGCAAGGGTCTCAAAAATAGTTTAATATTGGCTGTTGTGTAATTAAGTGTAAGTATTTTAATTGTGCTTTGTATAACCTATAGTATAGGTGTATAGTTCTAGGTATAGGTCCTATACTATCGCCTAGGTATTATGAAAAATATTTGTACCTAGCCAATGGGACTATGGCATCCCAAATTGCGGTCAGTGTCGTGCAAAAAGTTTTTAATAAGAGCAGGCAAAACAGCGAAATTTTTTATATTAAACAAATAATTGCACAAACTGCCGCTGGCCTTAGCTGATGTTGGTTAGGATCACCTACCTGTTACGTCAAACATCCAAATAAAACGCTTCATTTATGTATTTTTCAAGTCAATTACTGGAAATGTGTACAAAAATCACATATTTTTGCTGACCGCACACCCCCACAAGAAGTCAACATGATTAATAGATTTTTATTTTAGTTGTACTAATTAATAGAAGTACCAACAGATGACACTGGTTGATGCTTTTGTGACTTGTACCGAAAGACACGGCCTTTTTCGGCACTGATACAAGGGATTCTTCCCTCTAATGCACGTTAAGTACAAAGTCTCGGTGTACTATTTTGTGTAGAATACAGTCCACATTTGAATATAACATATGCGTCATGTTGCATACTTAATTCCTGCCTTTGCGACGTTATATACTTTAGACACGGGCCGTTGATGGGGCGAGTATGGCGTTTTGACGTCGTGCGTTTTTTTAAATGTAGACTGATTTCTCATAATAATGTTATCATTATTTTATGGAATGCACACCACTGATTGGGGTATTTTGTGGGCCGGAAGGCAGCGGGGAAGGGAAAGAGAGAGAGGAGATTAGGAGGAAGGTTGGAAATTGCCCGTCTGTTCTAAAATATCTGTCTCCAAACACGACCGAAGTCATTTCAAGCAACATCTCTATTCTGAATTGTTTTCTTTCTCCGGGGCGATACTGTAGGTATGGAACGAACTTTGGCATTTGGAAGTATAATAAGGTTAGATTTTTGACTTGTTTTCCTTATAGGTAGGTACTGTTCCTTCTGCAATTGAAATGTCCATACAACTTCAAAATGTCCCCAATTCGGTGGTTTTTTGTAAGATACTAAAATTCTTGGGAATAACTCCCTTTCGCTTAGAAAAACCAAATTTTTCGTTTGAAAGTACCTGTGTTACTTTGTTAGGATTCCGTGGAGCAGGGGTGCCATACAATGGTATCTGAGCTCATTGCTATTTTCAAACAACGCAATATTTGCATTTTATAAAGCCAATAAATGCACACACTCTTGCATTACTTGGGTAGGTTTCCTTACATGGATTCTCACTCATTATGGACTCATTATGTTCTGAGTAAGATCATTTTATTTAAGAGTTATTTTATTCTACGTCAATGAAGGTTGTGACGATTGTGTCCGAAATTAGTTTGATTTACACGCAAATATGGTGCCCTAGAAGACGAGTAGTATTTTGTAAATATAAAACCAAGTATAATATTGAAAATTATAATTGAAATAATTGACAGGCTTCTACAATATCAACTTTTTTCTTTCTAATTTTCACGGACAGTAACAAAATGCGTTAAAAACTTCTAAAACCTAGCTCTACACCCACACATTGCAGTGAATTTGTAGATGTAATCATGATTTTACTGCGCTGCTGTTGTAGTCGGTCATACTCTAAGGGGGCATGTGCATTTTAGAATTTATAAAATTATTTTTAAATATTTATGGTACTTACCTACTGTTTATTTTATAGGTATTTGGGTACTTAAAACTCGTTTTTATGTATATACATTTTTTTACAGTTTGGTACTGCCCTAAGAAAGCGATACAGCTGTCACTCGTGATGATAATTACATAACTTGTTTATAAATAAACAGATTTATAAATTAAATGTTAATATTATATTATTAAATATATTAAATAAATTAAAATGAAAATGGAGTTCTACAAATTAAATTTAATCAAAATAAATATCGTATCTATATTATTATAAAACAACTAAACGCTAAATACAGAATCACTTCTTTGCAAGTGATCATGAAGGTTAAGGAAAAGGGTTATCAAAACAGGTTAAGCAAAATTATTTTGGTCTTGAATTGGTAACTACTTTAATGAAATGAGCCTTTATGAATTTTCACTGTGAAACATACAACTCAGCGAGCTCATGATTTTATGAAGACCTTGAAACTCGATTAATTTCGTCTCTAAAATTGGTATTTTTAATGAATTAGCACAATAATCAAATCAAGGTAGAAACCGGGCAGTAAAACTAATAAAGTTAGACCTTCTAACACCCCTGCGCTGCATAAATACAAGCAGACAGGATGTCTCCGACTCTAGGAGCTTAAAGCTCCCGTGGCCGAGGCGAGGGGACCGACGAGAGCGAGGGTTCGCGGCAAAAAGCCCCCGCCTCGTGGTCACATCTCGCCGGAGGAATTTTTATGGGCGATCCTCGCACGCGTCCGCAGACACGCATACCTCTCCTGCACCTCTCGCGAAGAGCGGCGCGCCCAGCGCCCGGTTCGGGAATACTAAACACCCCGAATAGTCGACTGGCTCCCAGCCAGCTTCTTAGGTGACCATCTATTCTGCATTCATAATTTTGCCTGAACAAAAACACCGATTCTAAAGACCCTAAATAGTCGAGGTGAGCATCTTATTATTCTGCAGCGATAGTAATTTAAGTTTAGCAAAAAGTGTAGAATGATTCATTCTAAACACCCCAAATAGTCGAGTTGCCAACTTCTCAGGTGAGTATTTATTCTGCATTGATTATTTAAACTCAACAAAAGGTGTAGATGGCTTGATTCTAAACTCCCCAAATTGTCGAAGTGAGCATCTATTATTCTGCATTGATAATAGTATAAGCTTAGCAAAAAGTCTAAAATGCTTCATTCTTAACACCCCAAATAGTCGAGTTGCCAACTTCTCGGGTGAGTATTTCTTCTGCATTGATTATTTAAACTCAACAAAATGTGTAGATGGCTTGATTCTAAACTCCCCAAATAGTCGAAGTGATCATCTATTATTCTTCATTGACAATAATTTAAGCTTAGCATAAAGGGTAGATTGCTTCATTCTAAATACCCCAAATAGTTAACTTGTTGCCAACTTCTCAGGTGAGTATTCTGCATTGATTATTTAAACTCAACAAAATATGTAGATGGCTTGATTCTAAACTCCCCAAATAGTCGAAGTGAGCGTCTATTATTCTGCATTAACAATAATTTAAGCTTTACAAAAAGTGTAAAATGCTTCATTGTTAACACCCCAAATAGTCGAGTGGCCAACTTCCTAGATAATTTCGACGGTCCCGAAGAATAATGTCGGATCTACTAATTTTTTTAATTTATTCTGTTGACTTATCTTGTTTATTTAAACGTTGTATTTTCGGAATTTCAAATTAAATGCCAAAGTATAGGAGTATGTCAAAGTATAGGAGGCTGTGATATTGAAAAACGGGCAAATTTCTAGGAATACCTAAATGATCTATGAAACAGAAAAAAGTGTGATAAGTGTTAACCTGACAAAGCTAAAGCTCTTGAATGATGGGCTTTGGAATGATGAAATTCGCCCAGCCCTTTGCACAGTCTACGATTTCCAGCTCAACGCAACTATTTTCGGCTCATCATTCCGCTAACAATAACACTTCTCATGTAACAACCTCCTATTTTGATTTATTCACGAAAAAAACATCGCCAAAAAGTGTTTTATTTTACTTTGCGAAGCTCAGGAACAAATATTTAAATGTTTTAAGATCATTTTCTAGAGAATTAAATTTCCCTCATTTTACAATAAAACCATATTTGGTAAGGCGTTAGTAAGTCATCGCAGTTTTTGTGGGCCTGGTAGTTTATTTTTTCTGGGCTTATGAAAAAATTAATCATAAAAATACTCGATTGTTTCTAAAATGACTTTTTAACCGTCAAGTAGTCGATGTCAGGATTTTATAAATTTATCTTACTTCGTAGCCTCCCTTCTACTACTTTTCAATAAAGAATGTGGGTGCCATCGCTTCGATTAGTTTCAATAGTTTGTGATGGCGATGGCGTAATTCAGTGCCAACTGCAGGTGTTAAAATCTATGCCAAGCAGCAAGCACAATGTTTGCATCTTTATTTGAAAATTATATCAGACAATTTATTTGAAATTATTAATTGTCACCTGTATCAAGTAAAAATATCATTTTGATAACTTTGATTCTATCGTCGAAAGTCAATATTTCTTGTGTGTGAACGTTTTTACTTAATTAAAGGCTTATTAGAAGTTATCCATGTTTTTCGGTCTAGACATATCTAGAGCCTAGTTGGTGGGAAAATCACAACAAACTCCTGTCAATCAACCTTTAAAAAATAATACTAAATAATCATCAAATCATAAGTATGCTCGCAGTTCCCCCTGTTGTCATGTGAACATGATTGACTCCTATAATCCACAATACCTACATTTCTTTTATTAATATTTTTCCTGCGTAACAATATAATACGGCGACATTTCTTGCGAAAACTTTTTCGTACTTGACTTGGCGATCTTTTCGCTTTACGTTCTAGAAACGTCCGTGGACAAATGATATCTACAATCTTGATAATGATAACCACGGAAGAAGCGTTCAAAGAACAAAGCCAACCTTCAGCCAATTAATGAAATGCCTCTGATATAATGTTGTATTGATCTCTTTGTTAATATCATATTCTTAAGTTTCTTTTTTTTGCACCCAACCTCAATTCAAGTACCTTTTTTTATTTATGTAGTTTTGCTATTATTACTCCTTTATAATCAACTAGCTGCTGCCCGGCATACGTTGCAATGCCATTTAGTAAAGATATTGTTTCTTCCTGCGTGTCCTTTCCCATTCATCCCGTTCCCCTTCCGCCTCCCCTTCCTCTCCCGCACCCCTTCCCCTGTCCCGTGAACCCCCCTCCCGAGTTCCCCTCCCCCCTCTTAGGTTCCCCTTCCCCCTCCCTGGTTCCCCTCCCTCCTCCCCCCTCCTGCATTCCATACATTCAGTTTTCAAACAGCTCACGTGCCACCTATTGCAATTTTTTTATACAAATTTCATAATGCCAGAGCTCACCAGTAGTTTTATACAAACCTTGTCCTGTCAATTACGAACTCAAAAAATAAGAATGATTCAATTTGGTGCAGTCGTTCGGAAGTTATGCGCGTACATACATTTCGGCGATTCATTTGATTTATATAGATATATTATAAAAGAAACTGTACAATGTGCGTGCTGCTAAAACTCAGAAACGAGTCCCGGTACGATCAAGGGAGTAATATGGTATGGTAGCCATCTGTCCCCCGTCCATGAAGAAGGTTCCCGTTTTTAACTGAAGATCATGGTTTTGAAGATACTACGGCTAGAAGTTTCGCCCTCTAGAAATTTCTAGAACAGTCCAGAACATTCTAGAGTATTCGAGAGCATTCGAAAACGTTGGCTAAAGAAGGAGGTAGCGCAACACAGCATAACACCCCAAAAACAAATAATCTTAATATTCATTTATTAATTTTTGTCCGACAGTTATCAAGTTAAGTACCTTCTATTAAATTTGAATTCCACCACCAATAAACAATTACGTAATATGTTTCCAGTTTAATTATTAAACAAATTTAGAGAATTTAATTTTGATTAATGCGTTCTGCAGAATAACCAAAAAATTATAAATACATTAGAAATAAAATCAAGTCCGAAAGTCCTTCAATAATCCTTTTCCTTTGTTTTAATAAGCTTTCGCCATCGCTCTGGCCGCGACCAGTATCCAGTATCCAGTATCCTGAGTGCCGGGTATCCTCGGCGCGCGCTTTTTGCGCGGGATCACCCATTGCATCGCGCCGCGCTGATTGGCCAGGAATTTCTGAATAAATCTTCCATCCACCAACCCGAACCGCCAGTTTTTTTCTCCCTGGACGTCCCTGAGACGCCGTGACAAATATTCTGATGATATTAGTTATCCCTGGCCGGTTTGTGGCTGATACAAGTGTCGGGCCACTGTCACGACGTAAACCGACCTACTGCCACTGTTTGCAAGAATTTCAGAACATCTTCTGGGATTTAACTCGTTTAGGAGTTATGGTATCATCTAGTGTTACATTTTCAGCCTTTTGAGCGGGCTGTCACAAATTACATCGAACATTTTGTCACTTTGAGTATTTCGTTTCATCGATCATCACAATGAGTCTCAACTCGTGTCAATATTACGCCTGTTCTTTTGAGTGAGACTAGACGAGATAGCTCCAAAGTCAGTGTAGTCAGCAAACTTCACACCACTTTGCATATCGACGGTTCCGAAGAACAATGTCGGATCTGCTGAAAAATAAAAATTATGTTGTTGGCTTATTTTAATTTCCTTTCATGATTTAAAAATCTATATTTTCGGAATTTTTAATGAAATACTATATAACAAAATTTATTGATCTCAAAACAGTAAAAATACAGAAACTTGGCCCCTCAGGCAAATTTGTTCGCTTTTGGGGTCAGCTCATATAGGTCTCAAAGAAATTGTTGTGTCTCTCTTACTGACATTGTGAGATATATGATCTTAACCGTGTTATAAAGAGAAAAAATCACGCGTTATATTAAAATCTATACTTGTGATTTTTCTATGTTTTTCATGAAACGTAATTTTTCGTTATTTGTTTTTAATAATAATAATAATAATAATCTTTATTTGGAAAACAAACAGCTTTACAAAGATGCATAAAAATAAAGAGTGCTAAAATAAAACAGTAAGCCTAAAAACATGTTTTCGCTGATAAAATTTGTTTTTTTTTCGCTGACAAGAAAAACATAAAGAAAAACTAAGAAAAAAATAGTTAAGAGAAGCTAAATTAAACATAAAGAAAAACTAAGAAAAAAAAATAGTAAGGAGAAGCTAAATACTTAAATAATGCATGATAAAATATAGAAAAACACAATAAAGGGTAAGCTTATGATCTTATAGGAGTATATGGATGATTTTTATGTAATTAGGGAATATGAAAATATATTGCAAATTAGGAAAAGGAATCTGATTAATAATATAATAAATAAATATAAATATGGATGTTAAGTGGTGTGTTTGGTTGTTTTTAGGGTGTTATGCCGTGTTGCGCTACCTCCTTCTTTAGCCAACGTTTAGGACGGCGTTGCAGTGTCCATCATCAAATAACGAAAATCCCCAATAAGTGTTTTAGGCTGAATTCTAAACACTCCAAATTTTTTGATTGTGGGTCCTACAGTGGTATATGTAGGTTGTAGGTCCTACACATTTTGAAAAACAATCCTCGACCACAATTTTGTGGAACATACCATCTTCCTCTGGTCCTCTGTATTTTACCTTTCCACATATTCTTGTTTTTTTTTTACTTTGTTGTTTTGTTCCCAGAAATTAATTTTATTGCCTAAGTTTTAATTCATTATCCTTGATTTTTAAGACGGGTTGTTTCGGAGAATTTGAACAACCATCAAATTCCAAAGTTAATGTTGAAGTTCTGTGAAGGTCCTACTTTCAAGTTCTATTATTTTATCAGTGTGAGCCATTCGCTCCACAAAACTGAAATAATAACAGAACTTTCACAGAAGTTGAAAAATAATATTGAAATTTGATGAATTGTTCAAATTCTCCGTAACAACCCGTTCTTGCTGTTTACTTTTTTAGATTATTTTATTTTTATTGTAATGTCATATCTTTCCCATTTATTTTTTATTACATTTGCTTCAATCGGTGTCATTGTCATCTTGGATGCTGTGTGGAGGGTTTTTTTATGAAAAGGAAGAAGACTAAGTTCTGGGAAGGAAAAAAGGTATGAGGGGTGAGCAGGAATCTGAGGGTCAGTGTATCAAGGAATGATAGACGTATGAATCTATCCCTCCCTCAGGAGAAGAGGTCAAAGGGTCTCACATCCAGTGTCTCCCGATCCGACCCGCCACGCGGTAGGTGGGCAGACTTATCCACACACAAGACCTAGGTAAACCTAACCCCATAAACCTGGGCACACCCTTAGTCACCAAACTTAGCGAATCATTTCAGGTGACCTATGGCAGAGGTATTGGTAATCCTATAAATATTATAAGCGTTCGTGGTATCTAATTTAACTCAGTTGGTTTTATTTATTTATTTATACTGGGCTTTTACAGAGGTTAAGCGAGAAAATACGAGAAAATATTAAAATTAAATATTAAAATTATACGAGAAAAGACCTAAGCGGTAAACGATTATGTGAGGGACGTAAGCAATTATGTGAGAAAAATGTATGTAACTTAATTATTTATGTAATTTTAGTTTTATTAAGAATTTATGTAATGAATTAATTTTGATTAAAAATTTATGTAATTAATTAATTTTAATTAAAAATTTATGTAATTTTAGTAATGCAAAATCCTGTGTTTTATGTTTGAAAATTAGATTGCTTATAAATATTTTATATGATTTAATTAAATACTACGGGTAGAACACATATTTGCCTTTGAAATAATCTGTTATTTCTTTTACGTCCAGAAATTTTATTGCGCCCAGAAAAAATATAGTATCAGGCCTATAAAAACTGCTTTGAAGTTCAAAATCTCCTACTTTCGTTTAATCTAACCCATTTTCGGTTGTGGTTTTTATTGTATAATCCGGAAAATTAAAGTCTTTAGAAAATTATTGTAAAATATTTCTGCCTTAACTTCTCAAAATAAAATAAAACTCGCTTTTTGGCCATATTTTTTTCTTAAATAAACCAATACAAATGCCTGGGTGTTAAGCCGGAATTTAAACCTTGTCGCCGTCTGGCCGAATTTTACACGACGTGGTGCATCGCCTTTACTCTTTTTTTCTTTACTTTTTCATGTAACCTTAATAATACTTAATGTCACCCATTTTTTGCTGGTGGTGTAACTCTGTATCATCATCCAGAATTTCAAAAAATCATTGCCCTAGATTTACCATTGATATATATATAAAGTTTCTGATCGATAGTTGCATAACCAAACCTAATGAGACGGTTTGTATGTAGAACATTGATCAAATCGTAATTAATAAGTTTTGAAAAAAAAATGGGCACAAATCGCAACGGTGACTCGGGTTTCTGATTGATATAATTTTTTCGAATATAATGACGTGACACCTGACAGCATAATACGAATTGCAGGCAAGTTTTTTTTTATTTTTAATAATATACTAAATGATAGAGTGATCGTTTACTACCGGTTTTATAATCAACTCGATTAATATCTTACCTCTTAACTCGCTTAAAACTTTGTAATGTGTTTGAGAATCTGTAGAAAAATTGATACTTATCTGAATATAATCGTTTTCATCCAATTATTTCGATAAAACTGGACCGAGGTGAGTGTTCATGTTTCCCTTCAAGCCACAAAAGAAGCGTTGATTAACCGCTGGGGTCTTTTATATTATTATATCATTAACCCCGAGTGGTTCGCTACGTTTGCCCGGGTTCAAGGACTAAAGTTTGACCGGGTCTTGGCGGTTGATGCGTCTGCCCACCAGCTGCATGGCAGGCCTGATCGGAAGAGAATGGTAGAGGGAGTCGGAAGGGATGGATTCATAGACGGCCGGCGTAGCGCAGCGGTAAGACGCTTGACTCGCGCACCGAAGGTCGCGGGATCGAATCCCGGCGTGGCAAATAAATTTTATTTGATGAATTTGTGCTATTACACAATTTATTCATTTAAAATAATATATAGTATATTTGCGGCACGTCCAGAGTGGAAGATACTCTCTGTATCGCCCTGGTGCAAGACCACCAATCAGAACTTCCTCTCCTTCCCTTCCTGAAAGACCCTCCATACTGCATCCCTAAATATGACATAGGCCCTGAGAGGAATTATTTTCCCCAGGGCCTCCTGTGGAGCTAATGTAAAAATAAATTAAATTATTTTTTAATATCTTACGTATCCATTACAGATCTCTTATTTATTTAGAAATATTACTTCTTAACATTAATTTTTAACTAGGTTCGCTGCAAGACTTTCAGATTTTAACATTACGGACGGACGGTGATTGGACAACTCAGAATCATGCAACTTCAACGCCTCCTTCGAAAAGTATCTAATTAAAAAATAAAATATTGGTTAAATAGGTCACGTTAGGTTAGGTTATTCGCATAGACATATGAATATTAGTAGACCTGCCCTAAGCGATAAAAGCGCATTATTTCCCCCACCCATTGGAACCATTCCATTGGAACCGGTTGGGATCGTGTATGGCTTCGCGTTAATCTAAAAAATGTGACGTCATCATTCTTCTGCAAGCCAGCGTCGAGCACTCATCGGTGCATTTTACGAAATAAAACGATAAACATAGTGGCTTGTGTTTTGAAAACGTGTAAAAAATAGAAGTGAAAAAGAGAATAAACAAAATTGTCGTATTACATTCCATAGGCAAGCATTATTTTATACTATTTTAAGCCAATTCAGATCACATAATATGATAATTTTTGTATCATACACTGTCACTCGAGATACATGGCGTGTGCCCGTCCCTGTTTACTGTGGTAAGTAAATTATGAACCATTTATAAAAGTGTCTTCACTTAATACAGCAACAAAATATTGAGCTCGACCTTATAGGCGACCTTACTTTGCATATTTGGACTTCGCAAATGTGTTCATTACGCGGCGAACAATTCGCGCTCCTATGTAAAAAGGTATATTCATTTAAAAGCACAGTTTACTTTTAAGTACGAAAGTGTGATATTATAATGCGAGATGCCTATATACTGTCAGATTGAGTTTTGACGAATCACATATCACCAAAGCCGTCTTCCTGCCCTTCGTCCCGCTGTAGTTGGTTTCTACCCCTCACCTTTCTGTTCTGGTCTATTAATATTCATATGTCTATGGTTATTCGCTATTCTTATTATTTTTTTTAATAAGTTTGACTTCTCAAAGCGATGTTGAAATTCCATGCTTCTAATTTGTCGTTGAACGCAGACGGACACGTGCAATTAAAAATATTAAAACTTTGTTTTAAAAGAATAAAAGAATAAAATCCTTTCACAATTATAATTTTTATCTAAACTAAAATTAAATAATGCATGAATTCTAAATTTCTTTTATTCATTTTAATATCGCAGAGTCGCAAGTGCTTCCGTCTGGAGCCAGTGAGGAGACTTTAGTATCTCTTGTTATATCCTTATTCTAATGGTATTACAATGGAACATGCTCCGAGGAACTAGCGTCATTGATCCCTTCGGCACCGGTGCATAGTCGGGAAACACGCCATACGCGTGCTCAACATATGTACACGGTTGACATTTGTCACATGAGAACGGTTCGCTTCTTCGAATTATTCTTGTGTTCAACAGCGCGGGTGTGGAACGCTTTGCAGGCCTCTGTGTTTCCTCCTTCCAAGACCAATGTTCATTCCTTCCTCTCCTCAAAAAGACCCTCCACACAGCATCTCAGATGATATAGGCCCTGAGAGATTTTTTTTTCCTCAGGACCCCCTATATGGAGTTAATGTAAATTTGAAAAAACCCCAATGTATATTGTGAGGCTGAAGGGAGTGGGAGGGGGAGGAGATGGGATAGAGGAAGGCGCGGAAGTACCTGGCCATTGAGATCTGGTCACCAAGCACGGCTAAAGTGATTTCAATTCTGAATGGTCGTCTTACATCAGAGCGATACTGAAAGTATCTTCGAATTTGATACGTGCCGCAAATATGCTATATGTTGTTTTAAATGAATTAATTGTAAAATAAGACATATTAATCAAATAAAATGTATTTGCGAATTCATAGATTTGAACACGAGACATTCGGATTGCTAGTCGAGAATCTTACCCTCTTCCACGGAATTTGTCAAGTTCGTGATAGTCAATTTGAAATTGACCTATGTAGTACTTATTTGTGAAATATTTAATATTGCTACTTATGTATGTTGTATACGGCCTACTTGATAATCACAGTAGAGCTTTCAATCCCGGACCTTTTGCCGGCACCATAATCCCGGCGCTGCGCTTGTCTTAATCCCGGGATTACATGATTTTTGTTGGTGTCACGATATTGTTTCAACTGTGGGAATATATTTTTTTTATCGACTGAATGTCATTTTTTGCACAATACAGGTCAAACAGATTTTATGGTTTAGTCGTATTGGTCATGTATACGAGCTTTCACTTCTTTTTCGTACATGCAATTCATCTGGCAATTTTAGATATTCTCTTGAAAAATCTAAAACTAAATCTTCACCAGAAGATGAAGACGACAGACGGTTGCTGACATGTCGAAATCAGGGGAAGAGAAGATGTTTTTTTCTGAAGAGAAGATGTCTGAGAATTAGGTACCGAAATTTTAGAAGGAATTCAATTTTAATCCCTGTGGGGAAAACATTCTGAAATGTAATTATGTCATTACGAATCATAATAAAAATATATTAAAAATTCTTATCTACAACAAATGGTCTAAAGAGTTATTGTTAGTGGACTTACTCGTTTATAATCTCTTCGGAAATGAAAACAGCCAGAGATGTATTTTAAGTTTCATGAAAATTAGTTGGAAAATTTAAAATGCGAACCTCTGCGTGGAACAAATCTAGAAAAATGCTACAATATTTACAGAAAGATAAGATCATCACAAAATGTTAAAACTTTAGATACTTTGATCTTATTAAGGTCGCATTTTAAATCTTGAAATATTGACTGCGTTTTTAATTGTATTGCGGATTTTTGTTTTATTTTTTTCTTTTGTGCAGCTACTTTCATGTTAGGGAAATTTGTTTTTTTTTTCTTATTTTTTTAATCAAGCCTGCTAAACTACTTCTGTAGTTTGTCAGCAGTTAATAATGTGTGTTGCCTAATCTATCTACGATACCAAAAAAATAAAAATAAAACTTTTGTTGCCACTCCTATTTCTTTAATAATTTAAACAATAAATTACCGGTGCCAGCACCGGGATCCCGGGATTGAAAACCACTAGCACCGTAATCCCGGTTGGGATTGAAAGCCCTAAATCACAGATATAATATTTTTTTTAGAATGTTAATATTTATCACGTCACAAGTTTTTCTTTTTTGGTATAGAAAAATATTTTTTAAATTTCGGTTTCGGTTTGCAGACTGCCAAAATTGAATTCACCAATTTCTGATATTGAATACAATTACAGAAATTACATTAAGTGAGAGAAAAATATTTTAAATTCGTATATTATTAAGTTTTCTAATCATTATATTATGATTAAAAAAAACTGATCGAAAGTCTTTTTCAAATCTAAAAATATTGCCAAACTTTTAATATTTGAGTCAAGATATACTTTTTGTTAAATTAAATAAAGCATCAACTTGATCTAAAACCATATTGATTTGGGGACAATCGTGCATTAGATTCTGTTTGCTTTAGTACTTGTTGTAACGGACGTGTCGTCGTCCTTACAAGACTGTAAATTTATGAGGGCACCGGTGGCTGTGCACTCCTTCCCTTTTGTGTGCCAATGATGATTATTGAAGCTGGCCTCCCTACATCCAGTGGGTGGTGGCCCTGGATGCGCCTAGTTTCTGCCTGGGCCTGGTTGCCTTGGGAGTACCCAGAGTTAGGGCCGGCTGTAGCGGCAGGCACCAGGTACTCGTCCAGGCAGAACTTCAGCAGGAGACAGCAGGTAGGAGGACTTCCAGAGGTAGGAAGTAGTAAAACAAGAAGAGAACTTGAACTGAACGTAACATATTTATTGACAAATTTTCATAACATTTAAGGGGTACTTGTACCCGACAGCGTTCGGGCAGTGTTTTTATGAAAAAGTGGAGGGGTTTTCGTCCTCAGACCAAATGGTATAAATAGGGCGGTCATTATGTGGGCACCCTATTTTGCCGGTGTCACCGTTGAAGGCGGTCGCTTAAATTTTATATTTTATAATAATTCTACGTACTTTATTGTGTACATACATGTAAATTATTTTATATCAATGGTAAAATAAACGTAATGTTTATCACCAGATTTTTATCAGGGCGATTTATCTCATTTTTTAAGATAAATCGTAAAATTTAAGAAGTTATTTGCCGTTTGGCAGGACATGTGGTAATTTACCAATGCAGTGTTATTTTTACGAGATCTCCCGTAAGATGTGTTAATGAAACCTGTTTGTTTCACCATCTTACGGGGCACCCGGATTTTTAAAATCGGAAAAACGTATTTTTACCGAAATTTTTCTAAGTGTTTTTTGAGGGTCATTTATTGCCCTAGTTTGAGTAATTTAAGGGCTAGAGACTCAGGCTCTCTTTCCCTCGATGCCTTGTAGGACTGCGGAATGAAATCTCTTAGTTTCATTATCCTACAAGGATCGTAAGTTAAAATATTTAACAATATGTCAAAAAAAAGGAAACATAAAAAATACGTTTGAAATTATAAATTGACAAATGTCCCTGGTGGCAACCTGAGCATGATAGCGTTTATTTGTTGCACCGGGGGCATTGTACATAGAAAAATGAAAGTTTTTTATTAATACAATATTACAATTAGAATAACTTTAAATTCTAATTGGAAAACAAACATAAAAATATTTTCAACGAAAAAGATCGCTGGCGGTACGGTACTAACGAGCTCAGTGGGCAAGCGGATTTTTGGATTTCCAGCGAAATCTCAAAAAATGACCACTGAACTGTAGAGGATACCGCCAAGGATGTTTTTCGTTGAAAGAACATTTGAGGGTACGTAACACGTCGGTTACACTTGTGTCTTTATATTTTTCTAATATCTTTGTAAGTTGGGATTTCAGCGACATCGATATGTAATTGTGAAGTTTTTTTGTAAAAGTTATTTTAGATAGATCCAGGTTTATATATTGGTAGAATATTTGAGAGTTAAAATGCGTCTGGAAAAGGTTTTTTTTTCCAAATTAGGAATTAAAAATATGTTGCAAAGGCAAGGAAATGTGTGGACCATTGACGGTATTTGTGTTAAGTTGTGAATATATTTTGAAATTTCGGATTCAGTTGCACGTTTAAATTGAGATAATGAGGAGCATTAACATAGTCCATGTCTATTTGGGTGGGTTTATGTGTGTTTCTTTTTTATTTAAAAACTTAATTTAAATTCAATAATGTTATTATTAAGTTCTGCAAGAATTTTAGTTTTTTTAATTGAAATTTACAATCATATAAATAAGTGTTGGTCTAACCACAGTTGAAAAGACTTGAAAAGACAGTTGACTTGTAAGCCGAAAAAGCAGTAACAATAATACAAAAATTAAAATACTTGTAGAGCTTAGTAATAAAATTATTAAATTTAATTTTAATTTTCAAAACTTCGATTTGAAATCTCATAGTATCTGAGATTTTACTAGCATTTTGTAACAAGTAGATTATTTTGCGAATCGCAATAATCATTTATAATCATTACCAAATCATTACCAAATTACGAGAATTATGTATTTTTATTTTTCAGTAGCTTGCGAACTGAAATTAGACGAATTTCTATGAATTTGTTTTGAGAATAGGCGCAGTTGTATAGAGCCATTTAAATTGGCGATTAGTGTCGAGTGTAAACCCTCCGTCAAAGTCAGGTGCTGCGAATATTTTGTCGGAGGAATGTGAGTAAAAAGTTGGCGATATCCGCTCAGGCGCGGCTCAGAACGCATAATGGTCTGAATGACTTCTTTCCAGACGTAAAAGGCGATGATTACACAAAAACTCCGCTTTTATAGCGCGTATATACGACGCTCTGCATCTTTTACGTGTGTATACGTGTTCCCTTGTTAGCTACCCGTTAAGGAGCCGGGACAGCAGTCAAATCTAAGACAATTAACCTTCAAACGTAGTAAAGTTTAAATAATCTATTAGTGAATATCGACTGTACATTTGTACAATGGTTAGGTATACTTGCTTGAAATCAAATTAGTTGAGACATAATGTTTTAATGGGAATTTTTAACATTTTGATTATTTTCGTAGATTTTAACCTTTTTTAAGGTTTTGTTGAACATATCGTTTTGACGTTGGTTTGTTACACCCTGTATAAAAAGCTTTCTACTTGTCGATTACAACGTACAATTTCGTTATTCTAAGGCTGGGCGCATACATCAGGTTTTGCTTTCCGATTGTCTGATCAGACAATCAGATCGGATAAACACCAAAATATTACCGATCCGGTTTTCGAATCGGATGTGTGCGGGCTTTCATAAGAAATGTTTGACGCAAAGGCCTTCCGGTTGTCTGATGAGACAATCGGATGGAAAAATCTGATGTATGCGCCCAGCCTAACACGTCCAAGGTGTTAGGCTGGGCGCATACATCACATTTTTCCTTAAGACCTTTGGTGACAGTCCGTATCGAGTGTGTATGCAAAGCAGTGTATAAGCGCTTGTAAAGCGGTGTGAAAGCTAGGTTACGTGTAAGTAAGCTAGTGTGTGAGCGTTAAATAGTAACTACCGGGTAGGTAGATACTATTTCTGATTTTAGCCGCCGATTTACTCAAGTGCCCTTGATTAGCGATTATGAGTTATAATAATAATAACGCAGTGATATCCGTTGATAATATAATGTGTCAGCTCTATTTAATTTTCTCACGGGTTTTCAGATACATTGTTAACAGCATATTATACGGGCGGTATTTCCAATTTAGTTATGACAAATTATTTCGTTGTATCCTAATTTACATGTTCATAAAAAGCGGTTACATTTTGGCTCATTAGAGATAAAATAATAACATTTGTAGTCGATTTTACTGTATATCTTTTTTTTGATTCGAGCTTTCATTTTCGAGTATATCAAGCCCGAAGCTGGAATAATTTTTTAGGTTTTTAATTTTATAAATAATCGGTCGTTTTGGGGTTGATTTCAGCTGTTTAATATCTTCTTAATTGCGTCAAAACGTAGACCATGCTACAAAACTTTATCTAACCCTTTAGTTGCTGAAAAATTGAAAAATGTTTAAAACAATCGAAATAATAATAATGATGTTTGTTTATTTCCATTGAACAGAGCTGTGAGTGCAATACTCTGTCTGTCATAAAAGGCTACATTTAAATAAAATATATGATATGTTATTAAATATAAAATAAAACGGTTAACATATAAGGAGCCACCGTATTTTAAGAACTTAAAATACGGTGGCTCGAAGGAAATTCTCCCTGCCACTAATTTTTCCCGGCTATTCTGTGGCGCATCAAAGCAGCGAACCCATGTACCCTTCTCTCTGCGAACATTTGCGAGGCGCTGCATCGCCAAGGGAGGCCTAACAGCGCTCTTTATGCGTAGTTATACTGTGCTCGGAGTGTGTTCATGATGCCCTAAAATGCTCGGATAATGTAATAGATAGTATTTGAGGTAAGTATTGAAACAGACCAGCTTTTAACAGAAATTTGTGATTTATACTTAGGTTACGGTATAGTTTTCGGCATAGAAAAGAAATGGGCTTTCATGTATGACATTATGTGTCCCATGAAAAAACCTTTAAATACAACATCATCGCAATCAAATATGTACTTTATTTTGATTATAAAATCTGTTACAAGAGCCTATTCGTATTTCTCCCGGTAGCGTATTATAGCTCGGGGAGTGTGTAGAATAGTAATTAACATGGTGGCATGCAGATCGGGTAAAGAAATAATTGAGAAATAGGAGAGGTGTAAAAAATAGGTAGCCGAGATGAAAAAGTCTAATTAAGAAAAGAGTTGGTATGCATTGTGAACCGTGACGAATAAAAAGTAATTTGGTCAGTAGGAAGGTGTAATTAGAATTCCAGTTTATAATATTGAGACTCCCGTCTCACGAAAGTCAGGGTCCGCCGTATCAATAGAACTACTGTTAAACGCAGAGTCATTATATCTATACCTCTGATAGCTCCACTGAAGTCTTTCCCTTTTTCTCATAAACTTTAAATATACCAGAAAGAGATGTTATGACTTAGCTCTCAGCGGTGGAACCATATTACTACAATCCCGACTTCTCTAAATAAAGAACATAAAACAAACACCTAATGACACAGAAATAATTAACGTTTGGTTCTGAGAATAATAATTAATAGTAATTACTTTGGTTTATAAAGAAAACGTTCGAAGGTGAAAAGAGAACGTACTAGGAACCTAGGTTATTATTACGCGGCTGTTCGATAAATAATTGCAAAATTATATCTTTTGTTTGTTTTTTAACTAATATCGGGAACCTTGCGGCGAAAACGTTATAATTATAAAAGTAAATGTCACATTTGTGCGGAACACATTCGCCGATTAATTACATTTTTTTTGATTATCTGGTTTTATTGTGTTCAGTAATTAAGATATTGTGTTATTATATTCTGTCTAGTCCAGGGGTGCACAACCCAAATCGTTTGGTGGGTCAAAAAAATATCACTGTGCTTGAGGGAGAAGGGGAAACGGCAGATATTACCATTAATTTTTACTGGTGATTCTTGATATTATTGTGAAACCGCGACCTTCAATGCTAGAAGGCATAAACTGACTATACACGCACTTACGTCTGCTTTTTGCACTCACCCTCTACTTATTAAAATCAAGTCAGTTACATTCGCTCTTCCGAGAAATGTTTAGAAAAAATGGTTGTTTGGAATTGATTGCTAAAATAAATTCGTAGTGCGGCCGTACGCCTGGCACTATTCAAGCAATAAATCAAAACTCCCATCGAGAGTCCTAGATAGTGTGTCCTTATACGTTGTCAGAGCACCACCTTGTCTGATTTAATGTAATAGTTAATTTCCTTTCTAATTTGCCCATGAAGAAAGCGTAAGACACGAAGATTACAACACTGCAACAAAAAAAATAGTACTAAGTATTATTTTTGAAGTAAAAATTCTTTACGCACGCTCGACACTTGGGGGTAAAATGATGAATACGTTATGAAACGTTACGAAATGTTACAACATTAAAACGTTACAAAAATATGAAACGTTACGAAAAAATGTGACACGCTAATCAATATGAAACGTTATCAATGTGAAACGCTAATCAATGATATGAGTTGAGTTGAGTTGAGTTGAGAATTGATAGCTGAGAGCTGAGAGCTGAGAGCTGAGAGTTGAGAGTTGAGAGTTGAGTTGAGTTGATGGGGATGATGAGGGGATGGGGATATTTTTATTCCTGTTATTGTTATATTATTAATGGACGGCATAAGTTAGTGAAGTCTTACTTCAGTCATGTGGTCTAAAGCATGGGTGGCCAACCTTTTTAGCAGCCGGGCCAAATTATAGAAATGAGATTGCCTACCGGGCCGCACAACAAAATTTATTTTATTATTCAAAGCAAACAAGGAATATATTTGTTTTTGAAGAAGATATAACAAAAATGAGAATCAAACATATTTATTAGATTAGAGTTAAGAAATACAAAAAATAATAATAAAAATAAACAAAATATAATAAATTTTAGTGAGACGTCTAATTTTCTTTGTCAGAACTAAGTGCATCAATGTTGATAACGAATGATGTTGTTGCTACACGCAAACAGTTTTCCAAATGTTCATCATTGATTCGTGTTCTCATTTGAATTTTAATATGCATCATTTGACTAAAAAAGTTATTCACGTAAGTGTTTCCAAATAGCGAAATCATCGATAGAGGATGTTTGTAAAATGCAGAATATTTCTCCATGTCCAAATATGTTTTTATCTTTCCCTTGTAGACGAGTATTAACAACATTTAAGTAGCTAACTATATCGACCTGAAATGCAAAGCAGCTAATTCACTCCTTGTCTTCAAATTCTGGGATACTTTTTGACTTAGGTACTTTTGATCTTACTTCTGCATAAAATTTAACGTCATTAAATCCAAAGACTTGAGAAACTCTTGGAACGTCAAACTCTTGGCGATTCAAACCCTTCGACTTAATAAAGTTTACTGTTTTGATGACCACCTTCATGACATGATTAATTTTAAGTGACTTGGAAAATAAATTCTCTTGATGAAACGAAAATTTAACATCGCAGTTTTACCAACTCTGCAGGCCTCATTTTCAATCAATTTTACAAAAACTTCGAGTTTCCCAACCATCGTTGGATTACCATCTGTTGTTAAGCCCGATATGTTGTTGAGTCGTAACTAAAAGCGATACAATGTCGATGTAACAGCTCCTAACAAATCTCGTGAGCAAGTAGTACAATGCCGTTAATTCTTCTATTTTGTTAAAATGGACATCAACACCCCTGATAAAAATCGCCACTTGGGCGATATCTGTTAGGCCAGTGCTTTCATCCAATGCTAGAGCATAAAACATGAACTTAGATGCTCAATTTTTCTAACTATCTTCAATATGTTTTCCAATGTCGTCGACACGCCTAGTAATAGTCTGTCGAGACAGGTTTATTTTTGAAAAATCCGGTTTTATATACAGTAAAAGAAAAAAATGTGTGCATATGCTCCGCGGGCCACAAATGAACACCCGGCGGGCCGCGGGTTGGCCACCCTTGGTCTAAAGTACACTAGTTTTTTTTTTCATTAATTCCACACAGGAGGCCCTGAGGAAAAAAATTCCCTCAGGGCCTATATCATCTGAGATGCTGTGTAAAGGGTCTTTTTGAGGAGAGGAAGGAATGAACATTGGTCTTGAAGACCATGTTGTAGGAAGGAGGAAACAGAAAGGCCGGCAAGTCGTTCCACAGCTGAGCTGTTGAAAACAAGAACGAGTCGAAGAAGCGACCTGTTCTCATGTGACAAATGTCATCCATGTACATATGTTGGGCACGCGTTTTCTCGTGTTTCCCAACTATGCACCGGTGCCGAAAGGATCAATGACGCTAGTTCCTCGGAGCATCTTCCATTGCAATACCGGTAGAACAAGGATATCATTCCCACCCGACCCCTGTGCTCTAAAGATTGCAATCCGTCTTTTAAGATGGGAGAGTCTATCAAACGGACCGCCCGTTTTTGCACAGAGTCGAGAGTATTTTTCAGGTATTTTGGAGCTCCAGACCAGAGGTGGCTGCCAAATTGAACCGTGGGGCGCACTTGTGATTTGTACAGGGTTAGCAGTTGTGTAATATATGACGCTGCAATAAAATAAATATTACTAGATATACCACTGCTGTGCTTTTTTTTTTTTTTTAAGAAAGACAATCATTTCCGGGTTACGAATAACCCAACAATGTTTGAAAATCTCCTACTACCACCACAGAAAGCCTAAAGTGTTGCTTGTGTTGTGATGGAGGACTTAGCCAGCAGAGGAATCGAACATGCGACGCCCGGGTGGGACCCAAGCGCTATGCCCACTCAACCACTGACCGGTTATTTCAACTTTTATAATATGACTATCAAGACGGTATTTATATTATAAAAAACTAAATTAAATTAAATCTTCCGTGAATCAGTTAGCAGTTTACTGAGACAGTCCATTTGTGTTAAACAGCGAACAAAACTCTCGGTCATTGATAGTTAGCGTCATGAATTTTGTAGAACTTTAATATCGTTAATTTTTTTTATATGAATACCGCACAAGAGTCACCAACTGCTCCCGTCTGGAGCCAGTGAGACTATATGGCATCCCTACCTACCTTATCTTTGGCCTCACAACGTACCCATGGGTTATGTTGTGAGGCCAAAGGTAGTGGGGATGGGATGGAGATGAGGTAGAGAAAGGTAGGGAAGTACCTGGCTATTCAGATCTGGTCACCGAACACGGCTAAAGCCATTTCAAGCAAAGTTTCAATTCTGAATGGTGTTCTTACACCAGGGCGATACTGAGAGTATATTCCACTCTGGAACGTGCCGCAAATATACTATACATTATTTTGAATGAATTCATTGTGAAATACCACCAATTAATCAAACAAAAATTATTTGCGCACGCCGGGCTCGATCCCGCGACCTTAGATTGTGAGTCGTGAGTCTTACCTCGGAACCACGGAGGCCGTCGAAGTCTAGCTTTACGCACCTGTTTTTCAGCTAGTAGCATTACTTACATCATGAGCTATGCATCTTTTTCATATGCACTTAACTGTCAATAACAAGATTTGATGTCATAATAATTTTGCAAACCAAAACTCAAAAGTGGTAGATAGACCAGGTATCGACCTTTTTTGAAAGACCACCATTAAGAGTGAAAAAGTTGTTTAATCATCAGTTTGAATAGACAGGTTCTTCTCATCCCTCCTTTCTTCGTCTGTTTTCCCCTACCACACTCTTCAGCCTCACAACATACCCCAGTTGATGATGCCATAGTCCCACGATTCAAATGCTGTGATTACCTACATTCTCATTTACATCTGCTGTAATCGAAGCGAAGTCATTATACCTTTCCTCTGCAATGGAATACAAGCAGATATCGGACATTTGAATTCCTAGTCCTGCCTACGGTTAACATTGTCTGCCAGAGTAAGAATTCCTGATGAAGTCAAACTATGCCTAGGACAGACAAGAACTTGGGTCAGGCAATACCAGAGCCTTGTGGGGAAACAAATTAGCGGCCATTAGTTGAGAATCTGTCCAATGGGAGGGTGCAGTTGGAGGGGAGGATTGACAACCAGAGGTCCATTCGGAGGCTGCGCATTGTGCAACAAACTGTGCAATGTGCACTCACCCTACAGAGGATACTAAATTTGCTGGATTGAGACTTTAAAACTGCTGTTATACTAAATACAAAATTAAATAAATGATAATTCATAAAAGTTCAATGTAAAATTCTTTCATCTTGTTTTGTTATCCACGACGCAAAATATTCTGAGTTTGACCTCTTCAACCTGTCAATAATATTATATATTATATTAGACATTTATATTTAAAATGTTTTTTTTAAAGATTTATCCCCCTTTCTCTTTCTTCCCACCATGAAAAATTGTCGTTTGTTGTCTTCTTATCATAATTAAGTTCTTATTGAAGTAACCAAATTAAATTGATTGAAAATAATCCTTGCGGCGACGAATTTTCGATTCGCTTTTACAGTAACAAAACCTAACCTAACCTAAGGGTTCATTATTAAGGTGATTTTTCATAAACATAGTTATACATCTATATACATTGTCCATTTATTATTATTAAATTCCAGATCAAATAAATTATTAATTTAAACTTAGAAACTGTCACAACAAAGTAAAGACCTTCATTGGAAGGTATCATGGATACCCAAAGCATTATTTTCTGTTGGTATTTAGTCAACCAGTGTTCAGGTTAAATTAATCCCCCTTACAGCATTCAGAGACCATGTCATCCTTGTACCCCTCTCCTACCAAAGTACAATACAGCCTTCGCGACTAAGGCTTTGATTTTCCAACAGGGTTCACTGTCTTCATTCCGCTTCAAGGTGACAAGAAAGAGCTCTATTACTCCTTTTCAACTTTCAAAAATACACCGTTCTGAACGAAGGAAGACTACATATCAAACAATGCAGACATATTATACAATTATTACTATCGATCAAATCGAATGTATTTCATATTGCTGATTCGCTTTGATATTTTCTTTGCTTTGATGATAACGAATTTTACGACTTTGCAATGTATTAGTTTAATTAATATTATGATTTTGATTGATGATTATTTAATGTATTACGAATATTTGAATAAATAGCTTCGTATTCATCCATAGTCAAAACTGGGACAATGGATTTTAGAATTTCAATAACAATTATTATTTCTTGAAAGTAATTATTTCTTTGAGTTCTGTGTGCGGTTCTTGGAAAATATGAGGAAGGACAGTCATTATTGACCTAAAATTTACTTTGAATTTTGTTATTAGAACTATTCAATTCCATTCATTACTATTTCTTTGATTAAATTTGCAGGCTTCAAAGCCTTTTATTAAAATATTCATATTATATCATTTTCTTTGAATATATAGGTAACTTGATGTAAAACAACTCTTGCCCTTTTATGTCTTTCATCACCGTTTATTTTGGCCCTACCCCTTATAAATTTCCAAAGCCTAACTTGTTTTTGCAGTAAAAAATCAGTCTAAAATAAAACAATATTTTTTTTATTACTTCCTATTTATTAGAACCCAGTATGAATCGCAGCGCCGCGTACGCTCCACATTAATCGCCTTACTATAATATATCTATATATCACTTGTAAAAAGCAAGAACTAAGTATGCTTATTGGTGACCCTATCATATTCAAATGTAGACTGTTTTCTACACAAAAATGTACATGAGTGCGAATGCGCATTCAAAGGAAGACTCGTTTGTGTTAGTGTCTAAAAAAGCCGTGCATTTTGGTTAAAATGTAGCAATCAGTGCCATCTGTTGGAATCTTTTTTAATTAGTAACTTTACTAAAGAAACGATTATCTTACTGTAAGTTCACTTTCTATGGAAACGAGAAAATTTTATGAATTCAATAATTGGCTTGTTATATTATGATATACGCGGTTTGGATATTTTTTTAAACAAACATCGGTTAGGGTCAGTAGCTTAGCCGTTCTTAACCATTTACGTGAATTGAATAAACTTACTTAATTTTTACTTAAATTATTGAATATATATTATATAATTGAATACTTGCTAAATTATTGATTAATTTATCTATTCTCCTATACCAAATTCAAGACTCTTTCACTCACTCTTTATTGGCGTAAAAATAATTTCAAATATGTGTTTCTCTATTTCTTCTTAGGTCTTTTATTGTGTACTTTTATTAAATAAATAATTACAAATAATTTGCTCAAAAGTGAAAGTTTTTGAACTGACATGCACACCAGCCTTTTTTTATTATTTTACCATGAACCATATTTTAAATGCATTACGTGCATTATTGTGGTCACCTCTGATTTTGCCTTTTAGATTTTAATTATTAAAGTAATTAGGTCAGTTGATAAATGTGTCGCGTTCCTCCCAGGCATCGTGGGTTCAGTTATCCCTCTGATAGCTAAGTCCTCCATCATTTCATTATTGCATGAGCAACATTTTCCTTTTTACAAAGAAAATTGTCAGCTTATTCGTCACTGGAGAATGTTTGACTTATTATGATTAAGATTTTGATATATTTTTTTTAAATATGATGTTATAGTTTTTTTTAAAGTAGGAACTGATTACGATTACTTTATGTATTGCCATAAACCTACATAATTGAAACGTCCTAATCCTTTGAATTCAAGGGACAAAATTGGCTCTGCCTTACGCCAAGTAAAGTCCGAGTAGATATCTATTACAGAAGCATTTATCTGGAATTGGTATCGCGACTATTTTGTTTATCGCCCGCGCAGGGTTGGCGTCGTAAATCTTCAGACTTTCAATAGAAATAGTTTAACCTTTGTGGGACCGATGGCCGAAGTGTAGGATGAAGAAGGAGAGAGGAAGGCCGGTATTGCCAGCCTCGCTCAAAGAAACTTCGGTGATATGGGATGCATCAGATGGGCCATAAGTTGCTGAAACATCGAGGTTATTTGAGCACACTTTCCCGGCAAGTTATACTAAACATATCGTAAGAGGAAAAAATATATTTAAACTAATTTTAATATATGTTAAACTTTGATTTTGTTATAACTATTCAACCTTTCACTAAACCTTAATCAGTCAATTACAATTAGTGAGCATATAATTCTTGATTTTAAAATGCCTCTTTATCTCCCCCCCCCCCTCCCTTTTCTTTCTTTTTATTATTATTACTTGATCATTCACTAATTAAGTCTTAAAACCCGTTCACATGTCAGACGAAACTACAAAATGACACTCTATGGACTTAAGTAATAGGTACATAACCATGTAAAAATGAAATACTTTGTAACTTATATTATAATGAACTGTATATGTCTTTATAAACAAATAAAAAAATAACGCTTATTTATATAAGATTCTCGCCAAACCGAAGTTTACTAATGGGCGTTGTACCAAAACTCCTTAGATCGTAATATATATTTTTTAAATTAACTTAATCATTTCAAAATGTTTTATTGAATAAGAATAAATTGAATTTAAAACATTTTTTTTTCGGATCTCATACAAGTTAGGGGGCCGATTTGATTGAGTGTGTCTTCCTTGTGGTATACTCGGTTTTGGTTTATCATAATATGTAAGTTTGGAATGAAAAATTGTTTTTTTTTACATTAGCTCCACATTATTAATTTTCCTGTCTGAACCTACAACGGACATGCGAAATATTACATTCTTGAATTACGGAATAATTTATCATTTTTTTAAGCTTCGCCGTGGTTTTTTTTTTATTAAATCCAAACAGGAGGCCCTGAGGAAAATTATTTCCCTCGGGGCCTATGTCATCTTTGAAGATTCTGTGTGGAGGGTCTCTTTGAGGAGAGAAAGTAGTGAACATGGGTCTTGAAGAGACCCATGTTGTAGGAGGGAGGAAGCACGGAGGCCGGCAAATCGTTACATAGCCGAGCTGTTGAACTCAAGAACGAGTTCTCGTGTGTCTAATAATTTCAAATGTTGGGCGCGTGTTTGGTGTGTTTAACGTGTTTGGCGTGTTTCCCGACTATGCACCGTTGCCGAGGGGATCAATGACGCTAGTTCCTCGGAGCATCTTTCATTGTAATACCGGTAGAACAAGAACAGCATTCCCACCTGACGCCTGTGCTCTAAAGATTGCAATCCGTCTGTTAAGATTGGAGAATCTATCAAACGGACCGCCCTTTTCTGCACAGATTCAAGGCTTTTTTTAGGTATTTTGGAGCTCCAGACTAGAGGTGGCTGCCAAATTTACAGAGTGAGGTAGTTAAGAGAGAGATTGTGAAATTCTACTGCATCTCGTGTGGATTTTTTTTTCAGTCGTTTCTAACCAGCATATTCTTTGGGAATTATTTAGCGAAAATGGTCGTGTAATTGAAATTCTCATAATGGACAAGCATCATAAAATTTTTATACAATCCCAGAAAATTTTATATGGGTCATTTCTCCACACTATGTACAAGTCCTATCTAATGTGTCGTATTTCACCGGCAACGGCGAATTCCCGAGATTGGAAGCGGGGCCATAATGCGACAATGTCTTTATTCTAAATTGAAACGGTCCCCTGCGGAATGGGCCCTGATTGTAAAAATGGCGGGATGCAACTTGTAAATTTGAATCTGGTACATTTCTTTCAGAATGGATTGATTTCGGTCCAACGAGTAGATGAATTTTAACTCCCTAATCTTTATTATTTTTTTTATCCTTTAATATCTTAATATTTATTTTTGTAATTATGTATGGTAATATAATGGACAACCCTGCTTTACTTAGCCTAATAAGCTTCCAAGTACCAAGTGGAAATAATATATCAAAAATTCTTCTTATTTGCAACAATAATATCATGACTTAATCATTTAGATACTGGATTGTACCTAGATTGCACGCAGTTGGCAATGCTTTCTTACAAAAATTAGATGTGTTTAACTGCATGGAATTTAATGACGAGAAGGCTATAATTACTCGGGTTTTTGTTTGTTTATAGATTCCATTGTTTTATCACAATATTGATGGAATTGAAATATAATTGAGGCCCTCAACAATTAAAATCTGTACGGAAAAAATCGATTACATTGGAGGGCAATCAGATGGTCTGCCCGTAGTTGACCGAAAATATGATTTTATTCTATAATACGCACTAAGTGCATAATTTGGAGGAATAAAATCTTCTAAGTAAGAACATCCTATTATTACTCGTGAAAAGTCATAGTTTACTATAAAACTACTATTTTAATTATTTGTAGTAAATTTCAGACTCTTTGGGGTTCTGATAATGTTATATTTGACTTTTTCCTGGAAATGCAGTTTTTTACAACACTGGTAAATTGTATATCAGATGCGTTCAGAGATATATATGTTTGCACTTTGGTAAAAATACAATAACATTAGTGACGAGATGCTAAAATTATATCTAATTTCAATGAAAAGTTTGAAAATGGTTTTAACTATTAAAACTAATTATAACAATTTAAAAATACTGGTATGTTAGAAAGTTGTTATTGATAAAAAAAAGGGACGGAAGTTCCTTTTTCATGGACATGGGCGAATATTTTGTATATTTTTGGATATTTGTGGATTTTATGGAGTTTCGTGAATTTTAATGAATATTTCAAGGATATTAATTTATAGATAAGAGTGTTTGTACAGTACATGCCAACTCAGAATCAATTCAACTCAATACCTCTTTGAAAAGTTGTTACAAAAAAAAACTAAAATATTCCATCACCTAACCTAACGTAACCTATTTAACCATTTTTTTTTTAATTACTTTTAATGACTTTTAAAAAGAGGTGTTAAGGTGAATTGAGACCATTCTGAGTTGTCCGGTCCCCATAAGGTTATGATTGATTCCGATCGTTCAGAAAAGTTGATTCCAATTTTCATGATTGATTTAGATTAATTCGTTTAGTGAAAATATGTTTTACTGATTATTATTACTGATCGACCGTGGTAGGCGACGATAAAAAGTTATCGAAAGTTTTCGTTGTCGATCGACCGTGCTAGTGCTCCTGGGTATTACGTTCAGGGCGGTGTCAGGCCAACTCTGAACCACCTCAGAAAGTTCATTTAGAGTGATGATAAAACAATATAAAAAAATAGTTAAATGGGATAAGTTTTGTTAGGGTTATCGGCTATATTAAAATTATTTTTTCTTAGCTTTTAATGACCTTTCTGAGGTGGTTCTGAGTTGGTTTCATTCTGAGTTAGCATGGAACCGTTCAGGGCAACGTTGTTAGATATTTGATGTTACTATGTATGGAAAAATTAAATCAAGCCATCGTTTAAATTCTCTCTGTTGTGTTACAAACCTACCTTAAAAGTGTAGCAAACTATAATTTAAATTGAACAAACGTATTTGCATATTCTGAAGCAGTATTGCTAACGTGTTATCCCTTGATTGGTTTGCGGACTACACCACGATATTGATTTTGTTCCAGAGCAAGCGTGAGGAAACACATTCAATTTTATTTTAATTTGGTTGGTATTGTACATCACTGAATAAACCATGCACAGCCAACTGGATGAATTAGCAATACCCTTCAGAAATATCTAATGGAAGTAAGTAATAAATAAGTAAATTAATACAAGAGCTTGGAATGTATCGAAAGCATCTCCTATCATTATCCTATATTCCTCTTCCTCTCTTCCTTTCCTCCTCACCTATAATTAATTATAAGATATAATAAAGCTCCATCTCCAAGCAACTTTAATGTTGAAGACTTTTTTGGCTTGACTTCGTTTAACCTAATCTACGAGTATATGTCGCAGGCAAATCGTAAAATCAGGCCGATCATGATGCGCCTGAGGCACTTCACGATCTGATCGTTCACGAAGTAGTTAGTCGCATCATGATCTGCCTGATTTTATGATCGGCCGCCGACATATATACACGAGTATTTTATATATAAACTGTTTGTCTCTAACAAATAAATAAATTAATAAAAAAATATATATAATTACTTTTTTTTTACAAAGCTCCACTACACACAGGAGTCACTGGGGAAAAAATCCCTCATGGCCTTTGTCATCTTTAGGGGTGCTGTGTGGAAGGTATTTTTAGGAAAAGGAAGAAGAGGAATGAGGGGAAGGAAAAAGGATTGAGGGGCGGACAGGAATCTGGGGGTGAATGTATCCAAGAGTGACGGACGTGTGAATCCATCCCTCCTACTGCAGTACAAGGTGATGGGTCGAGAGAGTCCGGCTGGAGATGTCTAGTTTAAGTCTCCCGATCCAGCTCGCCACGCACTGGGTCGGCAAACGCATTCGCCACCAAAACCTAGACAAACCTCACCCAATGAACCCAGGCGCCCCTGCTAGGTCACCAAACGTAGCGAACCACATGGGGTGACCTACGGCAGGGGTGTTGGTTATCCAATAAATGTTCAGTCCACGGACGTACAAAATATATGGACATGCTAATAGATTATAATAAAACAAATAAAAAACTTTATTCCACTTAATTTTATTTGACCGTAACCGGTTTCAGCTCGTCAGAGCCATCTTCAGACTGGTACAAATAATTCTTAGCCTACGGTTTATATACATAACATATGGGGGGGGGGGGGGGGGGGGGGGGGGGGAGCGGGGTAGTCTACAAGGATTTTAATGAATTATTTTTGTTACTGAGTCGTTTTAGACTGTCGAATTTCTAAGTATTTTGGTAATTCCAGTGTGGGCTAATTACTTTGGGTTTGTAGCTCACTTCAATATCTATTGATTAGGGAAAAACCTTACAAGTAATTTGAATTATTAATGGACTAATTTTATTGTCAAATCGTTATTATACATATCTATGATCAATGGGATTTTTTAATTGCTTTTTGAAGGGATGCATGTTTACATTGGAGTGGGAATGGTCAAACCTAAATACATATTTTAATTTCAAAATTATTATGAAAATTATACCGGATAAAAACCTGGTGTTTCAGTAAATGATTCTAATAGATTATTAATTACAAAGTTACATGGACATGCCCTTACGTGTTAAAAAACGTGTTATTTCCCCCTCCCATTGGAACCATTTTTCGGAACCGGCTGGGCGTGTCCGGACCAGTGTCGTGCTCTCATCGTACATTTTACGCGCGGACGCTGTATGTCTATGAAACACATACTTAGACATCGAGATACATAGCGACGCGAAACACAAAGCCACTGTTTACTTGGTTAAGTAAATCATGAAACATTTGTAAAAGTGTCTACGGTAACAAAATATTCCACTATGAACCTTACCTTGCGAATTTGGATTTTACACATCTCTTCATACCGTGGCATGCAATTCGCGCTCCCATATAAAAAGGTCTATTCATTCAAAAGCAGATTTTACTATCAAGAACTAAATAGTGATATTATAGTGCGAGGTGCCTATATACTGTTAGATTGATTTATTGGCGAATCACAAGTCTCTTTCCTCTCTTCGCCCCGCCATAGTTGGTTTTTACCCCTCATCTGAAAGTTCTCGTCTAGTTATTTGTATGTCTATGGTTCAGTCCGTAAGCTAACATATTGAATAGAAAACGCGTATCTGAAAGGCCTGTTTTGTTTTTGGAATTATTTGCATTTTTTTATTAAGGTTTATTAATTTATTTAAAAATGTAATAGTTTAATGTCACGATGACTAATTCCACACCATTATTTGGAGGTGTCTGACTAATCAAATGGACGATTGATATACATGTGTAAGCAGTTACATTTGGAAGGCCTTACAAAGCTTTCTCTATCAAAAGTAGACTACCTTCCCGTGAACACTAATTGAACCTTCACCTTTAGTTATTTAGTCCATAGCATTTGACCTCTTCCGGCCCTGCGCCCAGCACCCAGTACAGACGGATTCAATAAACAAACCTTCCAGCTCGATACCGTTGCAGCTTCCACAAATTATTATTGTTATTATTGTGACATGGAACAATTATGTCCACGGGTTATTGTTTAGTGAACACGATGAGAACTGGGAACGCTCGCAGCCGAACCCATTGTTTTAATCAACACGCTTCGGCAATAAAATCATACCCCGCGGCCAATTCTGCTATTCTACATTAATTAATATTACTTTCTAAGCTATGTGTTCGGCACTTGGATTATTTAGATACTGAGGCTGTAGATTGCATACCAATAGTAACAACTATAGTTATTACTGACGCCGTTATTCAATAATGGGCAAATCTTCAATTTTCTCAAATATTTGCTTGTAATTTTCATTATTTGGCGTTCTGATAGTTTCAGTACTACTTTCCCTCTATTGATAATTAGAAACCAGTAGATTTTGTTTGTACCCAGTGTAGATTGCACGGCTTAATTCCCAAATTTCATTCGACATTTCTGTACCCGGGAAACATATCGATGCAAGTCCAAAAAGGTAAATGTTCAGGACAGCCAAAAAACTTTTTCTTCTGTAACTATGGTCTCATAACGGATGTCCATGCTGATAGATAACAAAAAAGTAATTATTTAAATCAATTAGTTTTGTTTTAAAAACGAACAAATAAAACGATCTAATTTATATGTAAAGCCTTTAAAATTATTGTTTAAAAAAACGCTACAAAAAACACGGACTTGAGTCCTTTTGCTTCAAAATGAAATGCAATATTTTCTTATGACATGTGGTGTATTATGAAAGGATCAATATTTGAAAAATTGTTCACTTCCAAATACAGCGTATTGTCTAATGTTGGACGCAGAAGGATGCAAATGGATTTGAGTCAAAATACTCAAAATGCAACTAAATCATAAAGATGTAAAGTCCATGTACATCTTTCTGCTTCTAAGATAATTGTTGAATCAAAGTATAAGTTGAATCATAGTCTCACTGGCTCCAGACGGGAGCAGTTGGGGACTTAAGACAATAATCTATGGTTTTGAACTGTCAAGTAACTGAATATTATAATAATTTAAATATATCATTATAAAGTGTTCAATCACCAGTTTTTATTGAAAATATAATTGAATTTATCAGTTTCAGTGAATATATATAAAAAAAACCAACCTTACAATGCCACCAAAGAAAATACAAGCGGAAGAATCTGATGTTTTAAGCCTCATAGAAATCAAATTCAGTGAGTTAAATAATACATTTAAATCGGAAATACGCGATCTAGTGAAAACTGTGGAATATTTGAGCTTGAAAATTGATGATTACGAATTAAAATTTAAAAGTATGGAGAAAAAAATCACGGAATTGGAAAAAATAAACGAAAATAACATGTCACAAAAAAAGGATTTCTTTGAGTTACAAGCGAAAGTTGAGGCCAGTGAACAATATGCTCGTGTTAACAACATAGAGATTATCGGAATCCCGGAAAAAAACCAAGAAAATTTAATGGACGTTCTAAAAAAAATCTATTCAGAACTAAAAGTAGAGATGCCGAAACACATCGAGTATGCCAGCCGCGTTACTCCACGTGAGAAAATTGAAGGAAGACCGAGGAACGTTGTTGTGAAGCTGGAACGGAGGCAACAAAAGGACGACATCATTGCTGCAATCCGCAAGAGGAAAGGCCTCACAGCGGAGAACATCAACATGCACGGAGGACATAACATCTTCATAAACGAACACCTATCCCCCAAAAATAAGCTTCTCTATAAAATGGTCAGAGAATTTTCAAAAGAACAAAAATATAAATTCTGCTGGATTAAAAACTGTAAAATTTTCCTTAGGTTGAATGAAAACTCAAACCACGTATGCATTAATTCATTGTACGATTTAGAAAAGATAAAAAAACGAGATACTCGTGTCATCGATGCCTAATAACAGAATATACAAACTTTAATTTATTTTTATCGTAACTATGTGTAACTTGAATACTAAAATGGAAACTTTACAAATATATTACCAAAATGTGAGAGGTCTCAGGTCAAAAATTTAATGGGTTCGTTTTCAAAACCAAGATTCACCACAGAATCTTTAAAAAATTTATACTATTTTACATCATTTCACTTTGAACAAAATTATTCTGAACAACAAGTAAATACCACGATTTCTCTTTATTCTCATGTACTATCACAATCTATCAAATATAATAAACGATCGCAACCTATTAGAAATAATTGCATAATGACAACATACTTTTATGTAACAACTGTATGCTCAGTATTTTGCATTGTATTTTGTTCACTATTCAACAACATATTTCTGTCAACATTAATGACAGCTGATACCATAGACAAAATCATGTACCACAAACAAATCATAACTTATGACGTTCATAATTACCCCCTTCCAAAGCATAATTACTTACTTTTCATTAAATTACTTTTTCATCAATTTTACATAAAAACGTATTCAATAATGCTTAATATATTATACTTTCAAAATGGATTCTAACAAAACGGCAATAACATTTTATTATCAAAATGTACGTGGTTTAAAAAGTAAATTAAATGATTTATATTGCGAAGTGCTCAGTTGCAATTATGATTTAATTTGTCTAACTGAAACATGGCTAGATTCCACAATCTATGACCATGAATTAGTAGATGATCGTTATAATATATATAGACGCGATAGGGACATATCGAGTTCTCTCAAAAAATCAGGCGGTGGTGTTCTAATAGCCATCAAGAAAGAAATGACATCTTTTTTAGTCTCAGCACATAACTCAAAATCTGCAGAAGATTTATGGATTAAATTTAAATTACATGAAATGTCCAGGCAAACCATCAACTTATGTTTGGCGTATTTGCCTCCAGATATACCAATCGAAAATCTCACAGATTTTTTTGAAAAGTGTCAAACGACATATAATAACTTACCATCAGAGGATATAACAATAATAATGGGTGATTTTAATGTGCCATCTTTTCAATACTCACCAAATGCCAATGTAACTCTTACCAGACCAGTCTTTCATAATAGCCAAAAATCAATATCTCTACTGGACTTCCAAAATTTGACTGGACTTAATCAATTCAATCACGTCTCTAATAATATAGATCGAATTTTAGATTTAGTTTTTTCCAACCATAACCTCAACATTCAAATTGCTTCACATGTGTTATCCAAAATTGACTCCTATCATCCTCCCATTGAATTCGATCTTTTAATTTCCAAATGCAGACCCCTACCTACCAATCCAGATCACATCAAATATAACTTCAAAAAAACGGATTACATTAAATGCAATGAAATGTTATCACTCAATAATTGGGACGATCTTGACACCCTGGATTGTAATGACTCTGTACTACATTTTTATAACTTGTTATGGCTATCAATTGAAAAACACACTCCACGCTTAAGAATCAGGAATAATAAGTTTCCAATTTGGTTCAGCAGTGCTTTGATCCACCAACTCAGAGAAAAAGAAAAGTTTAGAAAGAAATGGAAAAAATACAAAAATCAATGTGACTATGAGAGTTTTTCCATCTTGAGAGCTCGAGTAAAAGTATCTATACGTACCTGCCTTAAAACCCATGTAGATTCAATAGAAAATTCTCTCCCTGACAGTATCAAAAATCTCTCAACCCTCATTAATTCGAAAAGAATTTCTAATTCTCTCCCCAAAATCATGCATCTCCACGACAAATCAGCAACAAATGGTGAAGATACATGTGAACTCTTATCTACTTACTTCTCTTCTGTTTTTAGCTCACCATCTAATTCTAAAAGTGACTCTAAACTTCCTTCCCAACTCTATAATTATCCATTGTCTCATATCAAAATAACTCTAGATGAGGTCAAAGCGAAATTGAATACTCTCGATATCAATAAGGGTTCCGGCCCAGATGGAATTCCTCCACTATTTATTCGAAATTGTGCAGACCAACTTGCAGTACCAGTACACAAAATATTCTTCAAAAGTCTGAAGTGTGGGGTATTTCCTGATTTGTGGAAGGTTGCCCACGTCATTCCGATCCACAAATCTGGCAGTAAAAATGATGTAACTAACTACCGCCCTATCAGCCTTTTATCTTGTTTTGGAAAAATATTCGAGTCCATTGTATATAAAACCATTTTTAACCATGTATCACATATACTTAGTCCTTTCCAACATGGCTTTGTTGCTAAAAGATCCACAAATACTAATTTGCTTGAGTACATGGACTTTCTGTGTAAATCTATGAATAATAAAACGCAAGTAGATGCCGTGTACACTGATTTCAGCAAGGCCTTCGACAAAGTTAGTCACCGTATCTTAATGTATAAACTGGATCAAATTGGCATTCACGGAAATCTGCTTCGTTGGTTAGAATCATATTTATCACATAGAAGTCAATTAGTTACTGTTAACGGTTTTAACTCTTCACCAATATTAGTTACGTCAGGCGTACCACAAGGATCTCACCTTGGACCCTTGCTTTTCTTAATATTTATTAACGACCTTACATATAAACTCCGCTGTAATTTTTCTCTATATGCTGACGACCTAAAATTATATAAAGCAATTAAATATATTGAAGATTGTGAACTTTTACAACAAGACCTTAACACAATATCTGCCTGGTGTGTTGACAATGAAATGGAACTGAATATAGCTAAGTGCAAAGTTATTAATTTCACCAAGAACACCAACAAAACTCTGTATTCATATAGCATATGTGGTCACAATCTAGAAACAGTTGAATCAATAAAAGATTTAGGAATTATATTCGATAACAAACTAACGTTCAACCAACACATTGAATACATTGTGAGTAAATCAAATAAATTACTCGGTTTTATTGTAAGATCAACCAAACTGTTCAAGAATTCTAATAGCTTAATAATTCTATTTAATTCCTTAATCCGTAGTGTTCTGGAGTACGGGTCATCAGTTTGGAATCCACATTATATTACACAGATATCTAGACTCGAATCAGTCCAAAGAAAATTCACACGGATTTTGTCTTATCGATCAGGTGTCTACCATCTTTTAGACGGGTACGAACAAAGACTTACACATTTCAAATTAGAGAGTCTAGTTAAAAGACGAAACATAAATGACCTTTTAATGCTTTATAAAATTGTGAATAATCGTGTAGACAGTAATTTAGTCAATCAAATCAAGTTATACGCCAGGCCCAAATCTACCAGAAACCTTAACATATTTTGGACCGAAATTTCTTCCAATAATACTGGATATTTTAATCCTATATCTAGAATGTCTCGATCATACAACGATCTTGTTAAAATACACACCATCATAGATATTTTTGTAAATAATATAACTAGCTTTAAAAAATATCTCCATGATTTGTGCAACTAAAAAAAAAAAAAAAAAAATAAAAAAAAAAAAAAAAAAAAAAAATAAATAAATAAATAAATGCTTTTGTTCCATTACTTTTCAATAATTATTTCATAAATATTTCACATTGTTTTTCTTGTGATTGCTTCAGTGAATAATCTTGTTAATAGTGCACCTAAAAAAAAAAAAAAAAAAAAAGGATTTTGTTTCATTACTTCTCAATAATCTCTTCATAAATATTTCATATTTTTATTGCAAGTTTTGTATTTTAGTTTTCAATATTTTGTATTTTAGTTTTCATATTTTGTATTTTAGTTTTTAAGTTATCTATAAATAATACTTACATTGTTTTTCATGTTGCTTCTGTGAATATGCAAATGTTATTACTGCAGACACATTAGTCTAGGGATATTTATATTTTATTAGAATTTATTTTATATTACATGCAAAAATGTTTTGTAAATATCCTGTTTGTGTCTCAAATAAATAAAAAAAAAAAAAAAAAAAAAAAAAAAGATAGTTGCGTCCGTTTACGTTTTTAAAAATCCTATTTTTTCTTCATGACAGGACTTGCATCTTTCTGCCACTGATAGGTAAACATGATAATTTACTTCAAGTCTGCATCAAAAACTCATTTCTTCAACTTTTGGACTTGCATCCATATGCCTCTCGTGTACAGATTTGCACCTCCGGTGATTTAGGAAACATTTTAATCGTCTCTTTAAAATAGCTTTTAACAAAATTAATTTAGGTAGATATATGATAATAACTTTATAGCACAGTTTTGTGCTACTTCACTTCAAATGTTAATACTATAATGAACTAAAAGTAATGATTTAGTATTTAATGGTCAAAATTCTTAAAATTGATATTCGTAACATTGCTTCTTCCGTAGTGTTGATCAAATAATATAATGAAATAAAAAATATGAACAGTATATATAAAACTGCAATAATAACAAATTAGCAGCCTGATAGACCTATGGGAGATAAAATTTCACATTACAATTGTTATTTTATGAACTAGGATAATGATCTTTTACTTGATCAGGGAACTCTTCAAAATGATAACGCGCGTGGACGAGTATAATATATATTTGCACAATTAGGACACGAATGTGTTGTACAGCTAAGTGCTAGCTAAAGGAGCTATAGGTAGAAGCTAAAGGAGAGCGAGCAGTAACAAACATCATTTTTTATTCCATGCATCTGACGTCTCGCTCTTGCATATTAGAAAGCAGGAGTACCTACCACCAAAAACCATTCTCACAATAATACTATTAAAATAATAGTTTACATGTTTTAATGTAAAAAGATATATATCTGTTAAATATTGAAACAGCTTTTACTCCATACATCCCAATGTCCTGATCGAAAGTCCTATCCTTTCCTCACAAAGGCAGAAGAAAAAGAAGATAACTAAATACTACCCACCGATGCCAGTTCTAAAATAAATTTGTACATACATGTGAAAGTACCTACTCACATTTCTTAGTTGAAATATTGTCGTGTTCACATCAGTTATTGAAACTCTTGCAAAATCGCTTTCATATACGTTTCTTATATATTTTTAATTTTAATCAACCGTCTGAACTCTGCCAAGTGACCAGTAGATGAAGGAATCCACATATTTTTACTGCTAGCTTTTTACTGGCGGGTTTTCATTCGCCTTCGCCCAGTTAGTGTTGGTGACCTTTTTATAAATCCATACTACAAATGCACCAATTCGTAGTACTTATACCTAGGACGGGCACGTCCCCATGCGACCTGCTAATGAAAGTAGCGCCATCTGTTGACGAATTACTGAATTTGAAACCGAATTACAAAGGTAGCTTTGTTTGAAATTCCACGTACACTGATGTTATTTGTGGCGCGGCGCGTATGTCTTGGCGTCAGACACGCACTCGAAGCTGCATTCTGAAATTCAACCATGCAGACGCTACCCCATCAATATCTACTGTTGTATTCGAATTGCCAATCTGTCAATAGACAATATCACTGTGCGCAATGTTAATTGTTCTCTTTAATTATACCATATATTTTCTTAAAGCACTTTTTCCAAATCAATATTAATATTATGCGTAACGTCAAATGTTCAAAAAATATCTATACCAAACAATGTCTTTCAAAAAGTAGATCAATTATTAAAAACTGCTGTGGTCGAATGAGCTTCCTGGAGCGATTTGTTGTGATTCAATTTACGATAAACTTTGGTATCTAAAACTGCAACAATTTACCTACGACTAAATAACGTCCTTGTAGACATTTCCTCCACAGCTCTTTAACCTTTTCAATGTTCGGGAGAGGTCCCATTGTCATGGATACATGTAATTATTTATAAAATCATCGTCCGATACCTTGAGCAATAAAATATATTTAAGATCAATTTTAATTCGTTGCAGTTGAGCATTAGAAATAGGATGTTATTTTATGCAAAACGCTCGCTAGATGTTAACGGATTTTGGCAGAAAAAAATGTTAGAAAAGTGAGGGGAATTCCAAACGAATTAACATATGATGTAGGTACGTCATTTCCTTTTTTGTTTAGTTATTTTATTACTTTATTAATAGTAAGAACGGAGTAAACATCTCTAGGAGGTTAACGACAGGCATAGAATTGCATTCGTTACTCGGCCCAGTTGGTTGCTCTTCTGCAGTATAGGTAGATATGTAATTTTGTAAGTATTTTGCGTATTAACCCATCAGATTGTACATGGCAATCTCATTAGATATTTATTATTAGAAATAACCTGTATTTTATCTTATTGATCCTTTCGTAGATTTCGTAGAGTTTGACGGTTCGCTTTCACCCAGATGTACGATCTAAACACAAGTTACGTAACGCATGAGTCTAATTACATAATATGTATAAAGCCGTAAATAAGGGTGAGGTTTCTATTTTTGAAACTGACAATTCGTGGTGGAATTAAATTATAATAAAACAAACAAAAAACTTTATTCCACTTAATTATTTGTTTTATTATAATCTTGTCTTTTTATCTTGTATTATGATTTTGCAGAATTTTTTTTCTGCCTGATTTATTTGACATTTTTAGCTTGCAATATCATTTCCATCGCAACCCAGGGGATTCGTAAATATGCATTCAACATATCGTGATTATTTTTCGGGTGTTATGCCGTGTTGCGCTACCTCCTTCTGTAGCCAACGTTTGGACTAAGTCCATCATCAGGGCAGATGTATCAATGCAATTACATCTGCCCTGATAATGATAATGTAATGTTTGACACCGTAAATCTGACCTGATCTAGCCTAAAAGAGGAGTTCACGCAAGACGACATGATAACTCATAAACAAATCATGATAATAGATACTTTTGGTCGTGAATATCTCAAATCATACGCATTAAACTGTCCAAAAAATATCAAAATGTCATACTCTTGTTCCGTGTTTTTCTCGTGTTCAATAAGATTAAAAATATATTTTGTATAAATAACCGCTAATCATCTAAGCCATTTCCTATCGTACAATGTCTGCAAATCTCTTAGTAAAAGTGAAATAAATTTAAAATATTTTAAAAATTAATATTTTTCCAACCTGAACAAACGTATCTAAATCCTTGACAGTTGATTTCACCTTATGTATTTTTCTATTGTTTTGTTAATGTTTTATTTTGATTCTTCTTTACCATGTAATACACCACGTCGTGTAAAATTCAGGATCAGGCCGCTAACAATAACACTCCTTATGTAGCTGGCGATACGTTTTAAATTCCCGTTTAACACCATTCGCCTGTTTTAATTTATTCCCGAAAAAAGCGTGTTTTATTTTATTTTACGAAACTCCGGCACAAATATTTAAATATTTTACTACTATTTTCTAAAGAATATAACTTTCCACATTATACAATAAAACCATAACCGAAAAGGGGTTCATAAATAGAATATTTTGAACTTAAAGCAGTTTTTATAGGCCAGATACTTTATTATTTTCTAGGTGTATAAAAATACTGACAAAAAAAATACTCAAGTATTTCAAAAGCAAATATGTGTTCTACCTACAGTATTTAATTAAAGCTACTAAAATATTTCTAAGCGATATAATTTTCAAACTAAAATCACGTGATTTTTTTCTACCGTTTCATGTTTTCTTTAATCATCTATATTTTGTATATATAGATATATATATATATACTTTGATTTTTTGACGGAAATTTTACTGGTTCATGCATCCATTTAATATGTAATTACTTTAATAAAATGTGTAAAACTGTTTGCAAACTAAAACTAAAATAAATAAAAAAAATCATCACTTTAACACCTAATGGTATCCGGAAGGGGTTTGGAATATTATGTTGATAACATTAACAAATTATTACTTTCTGTCTGTGAGGAACGATTTTAAAGGGAAGATCTTCTTATTTAAGCAAAAATTATTTTACAAAAGCTACTAAAATATAATTTCTTTGTATTAGAGTTTTTCATACCGATGGAGCTTTTGTCTAGGCGAGCTTTTAGTGCACCAGGCATAACCCCTCGCAATTATTATTCTAGCCTTAATAAAATACCTTGTTCGCATACAAATGAGTTAGCAGCAGATAATCTTTATTTAGTGGGCAATAAGTTGCGACGCAGACATCTGTTTGCTCGCTACACGTAACAATCTCTTCCGATAATGAATAGACGCGATGTATTATTATTTGATCGTGATTCAAGCGAGCAAATAAATGTGGGGACCTGTGCGCCGATCTAATTATTAATTGTTAAATATGTATAAATATTAAGTTGGTTTTAGGGTAAATGGAGGACACGCATGCTTCCAGTTTGAATGCATAATTTATTAAACGCCCGTAGGACTTCAACATACATATTAAAGTCAAAATTTAACATAATGCAGAAATATAATATACAATAAATATCAGTAGATACAATAAATACTTTTCATGTTACTTTGTATTTAAATTATCATGGAAATTTGCACGAGATGAGTTCACGAAATGTATGCCATTTGTATGATTTTAACAATGTGTTCATGAACAAGAAAGAAAGAAAGATGTTTTTTTTTAATTTTACTACCAGTCAACCAACATTCTTTTCTGTACATCCAAAGTTAAACAATTTCACTAATTAAATCAGAACAATCGATGACAAAAAAACTTATTAAATCCAGCTTAAATTGCATTGTATAAGTCTCCCAATTTTTCGATTCGTCTCGTAGGCGTATAATATTGTAACGTTGAAGAAGAATTTTTACTATAATACGGTAGATACTGTCTTGTTAATGTCCAGCCAGAATCACGATATAAAATTTAATATATCTACTCAGGGTTATTTAACATCTAATTAATTATGTGCAAAAAGGTACAAACCACGTTGAAGCAATTAAAATAACAAACTTATCTGACTCTGATCTTAATGTCAGGTCCATCAAACCTTATTTAAATGGATCAATGGCTGTCTGAAGCATTGCCAAAGCAATGTCCCCTAATTAAGTAGTTATAAAGGTTGCTAACTCGTATTAAATTAATATGACTCTAAAATCTTGGCCATTTCGTGAGACTAAACAAATAGATAGGAACTACTAAATTAGTCCAAGGGATTATTGTTGCCATGTATGGTAGAAGCCAACCTTCGATAGGACATGACATCGGAACTAGAAGTTTCATAAATCCCTTAATATTTTTATAATTGTTAAGTCATGTTCGGTTTTCATTAATTTGCTAAATTTTACAAACTAAATCGAAAAACTACACCACAGTTGTGTTGTTGTTTTCTTCATGTTTATGTACATAAAAGTAGCTTTGTTTTTGTAGATTATTTCTATTTTTACATTAATGTTCATTTCTTTAATGTGTCGATGATAATAAATCATACCGTGCGTGATTAAAAAACTGTTTGCTCAGTGCACAGTTAGTTCTTCATTGAAAACTTTGGCACACGCCTTCCACCGCTTAATGAGATGTTTGGCTCTCATAGACAATGCACACATTTAGTTTTTATTGTTGAACGAGTGGGCAACACTTACCGGTCTGTTGATTCAAAGGTCAGGGAATTGAATCGACCGCCAGAGGCATCAGTTTATGGGTAGAATCCGCAACCATTCGATAGCTAGATACAATGTTATTAATAATGCGTGTATCTGTTGGGAGTCATTAAACTGCATTCATAATTCGTGTACAAATTTCATATTATAAAGCCAACACAACCTCGGGCAAGCGAGAAACCGTATGGAGAAATTATGTGGTGGCTTTATAATGGTTTCAAGAATGTGAATAAAGTATATATGTGTTTATTACATACTGCGCCCTTTTTGCATTGGTAGTCTAATTCCTCTCTTCTTTTTCTAGACAAATACAACCTCGTAAAGTGTGGTTCAATGGTCGTCATTGTCGCCACAGCAGATGGCATTTGGTATCACCTACAAATGTGGAGCCACCGACGTTTATGTCTACCAACTTTTTTTAACTCTCTCTTATAAAGAAGCCTATTTGGTTTATATCTATCTTACTTAGCAGATTCGTCGCAGTTCACGTAAAATGTAATTTTGGATATCACTGAAATTATTTGCACATCCTTATCTCAAACTGACAATTTATAGGAAAGAAAACACGATTAAGAATATTAAATAATCAAGAAGAGCGGATTAGTTTATTTTTTCTTGGTATGTTGGGAGAGAGTTCTTTGTCAGATTGCATCGGGCGTCGCTTCAACACAAAAGTGCTTCTAGGAACCGGTGGATTGAACATTCTTGGTCAGTGTAATTTGTAGTTAGCAATTTTTTAATTCTTAATCACTGGAGGTAATGTTAGATGTAGTGAAAATTGAAGAAACGAATGTTTATTTGTTACTTGCAATTTGTCCTAATTCAATCGGCGCACAGCTCTGGCGTGCGGTGCACTTATTTGCAAAACTCTGCTGAAGCTACAAGCACTGAATGGAATTGCATTCAGATTCGGAACTGCATTCTTCGTTGATTGAGTTGGCGTATACTCTACCTGCATATGTGCATTCGTTTATGTTACCCCTTTATACAACGAAATTGTACAACGAATAAGGCAATAGGAAAATATGAAAATAATAAATTTAATACCCTTACAATGTTCACCTTATTCACTATAGAAAAGAACAAATTTGGTTTCATACTAAAAAACGAACGACTGCGTGATTTTTTAATCAATAATCCTTCACATGTCCCACTTTTTTAGAGTACGGTTGAAACAACAATTTTTGGCACACCGACTTTTTTCATCACTAAAAATCTGTACTTCAAGGATTTTTTCTAATAAATGTGACATTTTTGTGCCGGATACAAACGTACCGGGTCGTGTCAGTCAGGGCCGAACTTTCGCCCATGCCCGAGAGGCCCCTGCCTAGGGCAACAACCTCTGGGTGGGGGCTACTTCAGTTGATGTCATAGTTCCACAGGCTTTTTTTTACATGAACTCCACACAGGAGGCCCTGAGGAAAATAATTTCCCTCAGGACCTATGTCATCTTTGAGGATGCTGTGTGGATGGTTTTTTTGGGGATAGGAAGGAAAGGAGAGTTCTAGGAAGGAAAAGGGTTTAAGGGGTGGGTGGGAATCTGGGGTTCAGTGTGTCCTGGTCATCCGACTCCAATACCTAGACAAACCTCACCCCATGAACCCGGGCACCCCTGCTAAATCACCAAACGTAGCGAACCACTTGGGATGACCTATGGCAGAGGTGTTGGTTATCCAATTAAGGTTCCCGGGGCGGCGGTACCCAATCCCGCCTCCCAAATTGACAGGCTCCAATTTTATTGAGAAATTGGGACTAATGTGCGGTATTCGCCATTTTTTATTTATCTGTAAGCAATGTACGCAAAAGAAAAAAATTCGAAGTAGAAGCGAAACTTCTAAAAACCAAAACAATCTCAACCAATACTTGAAAAGTGAGGTCATAATCAAAGCGACCAATGAGCGCAGACCTGGCGTAATTTCCGTTTCATATCTCAACCAATAGCAGCCTTTAAAAGTGACATTATAATCCGAGCGGCCAATGAGCGCAGTTGATGCATCGCAGATGCAGTAATCGTCATTTCCGTTTCACCCGAAGTTTTAATCAGAGCGGGGCTATAGAAGTTTCACTTAAAAAATATTTTCTTTTCAAAATGCAAAAGAATATTTTCATATACCGAACACACAATTCAATATTTTCGTTTTTTCCAGATATATATTTAAAAAAAATAAAATCAGCAAACCTTTTTGAGCACAACAATCATTCATGAACGACATACGACATTCATACGAGAATAACGATTCCGAAAACTTTTTAAATAATCCATTACCACCAAAATGTACACATCGAGCCAACATTACGTTTTCCAAATAAGTTTTTAGCTGTAGGTTTTATTTATACAAACTTTAAAAAAAAATTCTTGTCTCAAATGCATTCAACCAAAACATCAAATCGATATATGATTTAATATCAAAACATTACACACATCTTATTTTTAACATCTGGGTGACAGCCATAAACCAAGATATCAATGATTATTATTTACTTTATTTTACATACCTACATTTTAGTTTATTATTTGCTAAAACAATGTTGGCAAAAAGTGTTTAAAATAACACAATAAAAGGCGTAACCGTGAGCTATTATTTTTTATAATTATTTGAAATTGCATTTCACTTTTTACTGGCATTATAAAACCAAAACCGCAATAACATTAATAACAATTTAATAGTTTAATCAATTGAGGTCATCACGATACAAAAATAATGTGTCGATTCGCCAACTTCACCAGTCTTCGCGTCTCGTAATGATCCTCATTATAGAATCCGCTCCAATTCTTATTCAATTCAGATAAACTGTTTTATGGGCTTATTAATGCAAGCTACATATTATTATGAAATTGCTTTTCGCGTAAGTATACCTTTTAACCAGACGTTAAGACGAAACAACAAGTTTACAGATAACATCACTATTTAAATAAAACATACTTTTATTAACTGATTTAAAACATTATATTAAATATGCTACTTTAAGGAATAGTACCTATAACAACAAATCTCTTACCTACTCGTATTTATAAAAGTTTTAAGGAATAATAACTTAATTTTTGTTGTTTTGATTCCACACAGGAGGCTCTGGCGATTCTCTCAAGACCTATGTTATCTTTGGGAATGCTTTTTGGAAGGTATTTATTACGGAAAGAAAGAAGTGTAACCGACTCTTAAAGAGAGCAGCACCTATCTATCAATTACCTCCTTTTTTAACAGACCGGTATAAAACAAACAGAAAATGGTTATTAATTTTCTAGGGCTGAATAATTTTTAATTTTCAATTTTTTTAACGTTTATTAATTGTTTACTACGGGTATTTTATCATGGAACAGTTTAAATAATTAGTTTCCAAAGCAGAAACAACCCTCTTTAGTATTTAAAAAAAACTACCACCATTTATATTTGATTTAAATGATCAGAAACTGTATGAATTATAAATTTAATCGAACTTTGAGCCAATGATAATGAATATGTATATACCTTCAAACTTAATGAATTTATAAAAACGACCATCACATTTTAAATACAAATAAGGGTTATTTATTTATACTGGATTTTACAAATGTTTACATTTACATGAGAACAATCCAGTTATAAAACTCAGTTATTACGCAATTATAAAAATCTACAATTACGCACAATTAAATACAAATAAATACAATTAGAAAAACAAAAACAATTATAAACAGTTTTAAAGTGGAATTGTAAGCCGAAACAGCTGTCACAACAATTAAACACTGAACAACTTAATAACAACATTATTACATTCAATTTTAATTAATTTCCTTTTTAAATTAAATGGAGTTCTACGAATTAAACACAAAATGATTAACCAATATGGGCGTTCAGCGGAAGAGTAGCCCAACCCACAAAAATTCGTACAGCGAAAACATCATTTGTTGTTTATTTTTGTCATATCTATGAACCCACAGTAGCCCAATTTTAGTCTCCACTATTTCAAAGATCCTTTAAAATAAGTGAAAGTAAAGCCACTGTGGCTTCATAGATATTACAAAAATGTCTAACAATATGATGTTTTCGGTTATGTGGGTTGGGCCACTCTTCCGCTGAGCTATAATTATTACATAATGTTATTCGACTAACATAAGAATTTAATTTTACTTTAATACTTTTATCAACCTTTACAGCACAGTCAAACAAAACACTTCACAAAAATTCTCATTGTCATTATTATAACGTCCCACAATTATTTTCAAAACTACGTACTCGATCGACTCCTCACAAAAATTGTTTGTGCTAAATGATCATTCCCTTACAAAAACGTATTCATAAACATGTGCGAGCAGGTAGCAGGTATAACATTATAAAAGCTAGTCGTTACAGTAGCGAAAAAAACATAACACTGTGCATAGGTATAAATATAATTAAATTGATGCATTGTCGTGGACGAGGAATCTCATTAAAACTCGCTGGCGAAGAATTTTGTAAATAAGACTGGCTGCTAAGTAAGTATGTATGTTTTAATTTCGTCTCGTGGCGATTCGTTACGAGGTATTATGACGCTAGTTTCAATCAAAAATTTAATTTACCCCTCGATTACCCAATGCTAGAGGTAGCAGCATTCACTTAATTAATTTTTTCAAAGGATAAAAAGATTTTAAAACGAACTCAGGAGCGGTCTCAACGAAACTTTTTATTGTGATTGAAAACGTGTCATAGCGCGATCAGGTGAATTATTTTACGTAATGACAAGTCTGTAAATTAAGTTGGTACCTAATAATTATATCATCATTTTTTTATGTAATTAGTGTGCGGATATTGTTTATAATTTTCTAGCAGTTCTAATTTTCGCATTTAAAAAAGGACAGTTCTATATATTGTGCCAAAGGTTCCAATCTTTGTTTTGTTTTAATTTAAGTTCTAATAATTGTTTTGAAAAATGTTTGCTTTTTATCTATTGTTTATTTTTATGAACGTTCTCTGAATTGTACTAGAATGGGAAATCAAAACCTCTTGTGAGCTTTTAGATATTATTGATTGTAATTAAACAATAAAATATTTTTAAATTAGGTTTATAGATAACATTTAGGAGGCGGGTATGGGTATCGCCGCCCCGGCAACCATTTATTGTATAACCAACAACCCATAGGTCACCCCGATTGGTAACGCTGCGTTTGGTGAGTTAGCAGAGGATTCATGGGGTGAGGTATGTCTAGGTCTTGGCGGTCAATGCGTTTGCCTACCTACCCCGTGGCGGGCCGGATCGGGAGATCTTGGGTGAGGGAGACCTATCCTACACCTCTCCAGACAGACTCTCTGGACCCATCGTTTTGCACCGCAATGGGAGGGATGTATTCATACGTCCGTCACTCCTAGACAAATTTACTCCCAGATTCCTACCCACTCCTCATAAATTTTTCCTTACCACACCTTCCTCTCCTTCCTTTTCTTAAAAAGCCCCCTTCTCAGCATCCCCAAAGATGACATAGGACCTTAAGGATTTTTTTCCTTAGAGCCTTCTGTGTGGAGCTAATGTAAAAAAAATTTGCTGAAGCATTTAACCGCTCGGACCCATAAGCTTGTTTTTAAGATAATTTAATATTACCAGACATATTTATGACGTATGAGGCGTTCCTGACTCATTGAATCAATTGTTGTATGCACTTATGACTCGATTATTACATTACTCGACGCCTGAAACGCTCCTGAAAGAAATCCGAATATTTAATGTGAAACTAATTGCATTCTACGAATGTACCTGGATTTAAGAGTTACTTTTTATCTGTTTTAACCGCAAAGGCGAGTCATCCGAAATTATTAAAAACAATAATTTGGCGTGGCGGAATGTCTGAGAAAAGAAAAAGAAAAAAAAACTGAAGTTATGAGAAATCCGTTCACTAATTATAATTAATTTGGTACGTTTAATTAAAAACTAATCATCTAGTGGCCGGGTACCTTAATCCCATCTAAAGTAACGCTACAAATTCCTCAGTGTATTAAAAAATGATTAAAATCAACGCAATAGTAATTTATAATTACTGGGAGATCTAGTAGCTAGTAGGCCAGACGTATAAAGCTTCATACAGAAGTCGTGTTTGTCGGTTTTTTGTGCTCGTACACAGTAGCATTTCGTTAACATACGAGAAGCTCATGGTGATCACAGCTCAAGTTTATAAAGGAAGGTATGCAAGAATAAACTTTTCCCGTTTTGGTTTCAGATAGTTGAGGAAATCTAATAAATTGTCGGTTCCGTGGATTTTAGAATGGGGATCCAATCTGCAAGGCCCTTCGCTCATGGATAAACTGAAACCAATCTATGACTGGTTGGCAAATGCAGGTTGCAAACTGGTTGGCAACCAAGCATCTCTCTCGACGCAACTCAAGTTGACGATTTCAGTTATTATATCAGCTTATTGAATAAAAATGTATTATCAACCTTTATAATATATAATAATGATTTATTTATCAACCTCCTGAACAAAATCGATGTATTCCTGCTCGGACGTATCGCAAATTACTCGAAAACTGTCAGCTCTAAAGGCGTAACCACGGCAACCTGGCAACTGAAACGCACCGGCGACTAGCATGGCGAGTTGCGAGTGACTGGTTGCGTCGCTGTCGACAACTAGTTTTTGCGAAGTTGCGTAGTGTGCGGACCGCCATTGAAATACCCAAGATAGCGACTTGAGTTGCCCCGTGAGCGGATGGAGTAATATTACCAGAAGTTTTTTAAAGATAGCGAAAAATCGATAAAATAATCTAAAACAGAAGTAAAGTTCTAAGTCAAAACAACAATTTTAGTTATTTTACGCCATTTTCACCACTTCATTTTTCTCGTGATCTTTGGAACATAGAAATATTATTTTTATCGTGAAAAAAGAGGACTGCATCTTTTTCTCCAATAAAATGGTTTTGTATGAAAAAGCAGTGCTGAAACTCGAAGGAATCGTGTGCCATTGCTCCATGTAATTTAATCTATTTTATTGATCAAATGGGACAAATTTTCTATAATATTTGTAATGTTGTTTGGTTTTTATTGCTCCGTTTTTGTGGAAAACTACATCCAGGGCGCTGTATTATTTATTTTCAAGGTAATTTCAGTTTACCTCGAAAACGTTGTGAAAAAAGCCAAATTACACTACCAGTGGATCACTGCCACTTCTACAACTACAGCAATCAAATCCCATTGGGAATGTACTCGTATGGCGAATGAAATGCTGAAATAAGCCAAACCACGAGAAAATAGCGCAAGTGTGCCAGCAATAAAAAAAACTAAGTTGATTATCAGCTATTATCATTTTTCCAATTGATTCATTGGCGCTGCTTTCTTAGACTCACAATTTCAAGAGTTAATGCGTATTCAGAATTTACCTATTATCCAATCAAAATCGTTTCTTCGACTTTGTTTATTAAATTGACTTGCCCCCCTACCGATCTGATCCTTTACAAAATGCCGGGCATGTATCGGTTTGTCCGCGTGTGTCTGTGTGCGTGTTTTTTGTTTATCAAAAATTTTAATTTGAGCTACCGTGAAATTAAGGTTCGCCGCCTTTGTAGCCACCGGGCGTGCGGGGGCGGGGGGCGCGGGGGGCGGTGGTCATTTCAGTCATTCAGTCATTCACTCATTTCACATATCATCATCATCATCAAATCTGTATTATCGACCGGGAACTACTGCTGCTTTTAACTATGTGCCGGCTGAGTACCTACGAATACATGGAGGAAGTTTCGTTATTGTTTCTAGATAATGTTTAAACGATGTATTTTTTTTAACTCTGCTTCAAATTTATTTATTTCGACACTGAACCAATCGATTTATCTCTTCAGTGAATTAAACGTAGAACATTAAAATTGCGCATTATAATTATGTTACCTTAGTTATAAGAGTGCTCAAATTTATGTCTTTTTACTAACCGACTTCGCTTGAGTTTAAGCAAAATAGTATATTGTCTTATTTTTCAACAGTTAGAGGATTATTTTACAGCTCTGAAGCTCACTATGGGAATTGTTTTAAATATATTTGCATTTACCTAATAGTTCAGAACTGAAAAATAATTCATGGCTCCAAAGCTCATCGCTCGGGAGTTTTGCTGCGTGTGGACACAGACTTCCTGCTTACCAGAAAGATAAAGTTATATTCGAAGATATGGAGTTTTACAGACAAATCAGTCAGTTGTATGAGATAAACCTTACTTTAATAACTTACAAATGAGATGTACTTTGATAACTTACAAATAATCAATTTGGGAGGCGGGCAAGGGTACCGCCGCCCGGCGAACAATTTATTGGATAACCAACACCTCTGCCATAGGTTACCACAAGTGGTTGCTCCGTTTTGTGACTTAGCAGGGGCACCCGGTTATTGGGTGAGATGTGTACAGGCCTTGGCTGCGGGTGCTGCGTGGTGGGCGGATCGAGAGAGGTAGGTTTAGAGAGACCGTTTGACCATTCCTGGTGCTCTCTCGACCCATCGCCTTGCACCGCATCCTAGATTCCTATGTACCCCTCATACTCTTTTCCTTCCTAAAATTTTATCTTCTTCCTTTCTTTAAAAGACCCTCCATACACCATCCCTTAAGATGTCATATGCTATGAGGGAAATTATTTTCTTCAGGGCCTTCTGAATGAGGCCAATTTAAAAAAAATAAGGGTTTATGAAATAAATAACATAATCGTATATTCAAAAATTCTCCGACCCTCCCCAAACAAAACACAATATTTAATGTACCTATCCATTATTGCGGGATGATATTATGAATTCAATATTTGTGATTGATCTTGCCATAATTTCATTGATCAATTATTTATCTATGAGTTACATATTTATTCTTCACCTAAATGCACTTCAGTGCCCATTTCTGGTAGGAGATTTATTGTTTATTCTTTGTAAGTGCACTTTAAAAGGCCGAAGGGGTGCAGCACAATGGGTAGACACCATTATTTTTCTGAACTGATGAACTGTTTATAATCTGCAATAGTTTTGCTTTAAAATCCTACTGTATTTTGTACCGATATAAAAATGATTCGAATCAGTAATCCACTCTCAATGATATTTTACTTTCAATAACACGATCGTAACATCAAAAAGTATGAAACTTTACTGTTTAACAATATACGTTTTAATTGTCTTTTAAAGTACAGTTTTACCAAATTGTAAATTGTACCCGTAATAACAAAACGTAACGATTTTTATGTTTTATTCTTTTCGTGTATGTACGAGTATTTAATACTCTTTTTTTATAAATGTTAAGTAATACAGCTGAGTCACTCATTTATGGAAGACCAATCAAATTGAACAATTAAAACCACAACATTTCGAATTAATAGTCATTAAATTTCCTTTATGAGATTGCACAATTCGGCAACTTCCTTTATTGTTATAATTATTAATTAACTATATATGAATGCTTGAATAGTCAGGTAGGTATTTACCAATCTTCCTCGTCCCTTTCATCTTTCAAATCTTCCTTCCTTCAATCCTTCCTTCACCACTTCTTTCCAAAAATCTTTGTTCTTTAACACTGTCTCAGAGCTGGTCTCTTGGTTCTACAACCCCTGGTGGGTCTTGGCCTCCTCAAGAGTTTTCCTCCACTCATCTCGGTTTTGTACCAGCTCTCTCCGGTTTAGAAGCTCCAAAGTATATGTGTCTTTGAGGACGTTGTCGCTCCATCTTATCTTGGCCTTCCCAGGCTTCTTCGCCCTATCGGTCTTAAGTTCAACATAGACTTTCAGCGCTTACATCACAAAAACGAAATTAAAAATCTAGGCTTCATAGCCCATAATACCAATATATGGTATGAAAAAACGTTAATTTCTGAAATTGTGAAAATTGCGGTAACACGTAGTATCAGCCATGCCGGATGTCTCAATGGCTCGTGCGCACTGCGCATAAGTCCCACATTTTGTGCTTTCTCCCGAGGTCCAACTTTTTTTTCCCTTTCGCCATAAATTCTTTGCTACTGCAAAAAAGTGTCCATTCGAACACGTCATCTCAATAATTAATTATTTACGCACGGTGTGGTTTCTTATCCAACATTCTTTTTAAAGTTTAAAGTGCCTACACGCTGTGAAAATGTTGACTGACGAAAGTTTGGCAAAAAATATTTTTTAATGGATATTATCGACCACCATAACACGGGCATGTGCTTAACATGGTTTTCGAAAAATTCAATAATTATGTAACCATCAAAACAATAAATAAAGAAAAAAAAATTATTAAACCTAATGTTTAGGATGTACAGAATTTTCACTACGCAACGCATTATTTGTTGAACGGTTTTGGGTGCGAACTCCATTCATCCGCCTACCAGCTGAGAGTCCTACCTACTGGACTATCGACCATCTCACTTATGAACAATTATTTACAACGGCCAACTTCCTTCAACAACTCATTTTCCTCATTTCGTTAGGCCATTTTTTTCATGTCCTCCATGAGTTGTTTTTGCATCGAATTCCGCTTGGTTCTTTCACCTATAGTTCGCATGTATGGGACTTGATTAAAGTATTTTAAATTACTTTATGTTGTTCGATGCCAGATTTTTTTACCAATTTTAAGATCTTCACGATCTTATGATAGTATTTTTTTTAATATTTGCAACTGAGCTATCGCTCTGTTAAAACGTAACCCAAACGCATTATCAGCACCTTGATGTCACCAGCGATACTGATCTCTTTCAAAACCAATTTGTATTGATTAACCTCGACTATATATCGAATCAAAGCGTCGCGCGTCGTTTGCATAATTTATGAATGTTAAAATTAATAAAAAAAATTAAAAATAATATTGTTTCAAACAAACCCTTTGCTAATAATTGGAACAATAGTTTCTTTTTATTTACAACTATTTACATAACTATCTCAGTATTTGAATTCATAAATGTTTAATGTCCATTTGTAATTTTTTGAAAAAATTCACTTCCGCCATCCTTATCTAGGCGTGTAAGTCTTCTGTTAAGTGTATGCTTTACATTATTTACCCGCTCTGGTTTGATTAGCGAACGTTCGTTTTGGTATTAAAGTCTTTTCTATTTTGAGATAAAATGATTAGGTAGGTATCCATTTAACAGTAGGTAAGTCTTTTTATTTTATTTTCTTTATTTTTGATATTAAAATTACGGCTCTTTACAAACTCTGCCTTTATCGCATATTTACAAAGTTTGTTTCAAATTCATTGAGCCGCATTATTTTATTACATGTTTGTCTCCAAAACATGGGGAAGCCATCGCAATAAAAGTCACACATCCGCCATCTCCAACGGGTATATTATGATCTTTCATTAGTGTATCTCTGATGGTTATTACCTGGTAACACTAGTAGCGGTGTCGGCTTTGAGCTTGCCGTCTAATCACCTGACTATAATTGGATAATTTAACAGCTTGGTGTCGCACTGTGTCGATCAATGGGAAGATGGCTCGCAGCGAGCCCGGGAGTTCCTCAGGGGCGCGTTTTGGGACCGATCTTCTAGCAAGTGAATAATCGCTTGTGTGAGTGTGATTCAAATTATTCTCAAGGAGATCTAGATATTTGTGTTGATTCATTTTAAACTATTACTATTCACATATTATGATTACTATAAACAAAATAGTTATATTCTATCCATAATAGTGCAAAAAATACCTATTATCTTGTCATGTCTTAATCTATAAAGCTCACATATGTTTTCTGAAGCAGCCATCAAAATTTTAAGGTACCAGTTTGAAGCAATGCAACTCTTGAACAGTGTGCTCTGACATCGTGATATTTGCACAGCTTTTCTGTTTATTTATTTTATTTATATTCTTATATATATTATGTATATTATGCCGGTAACTCCATTAATGGAGGACTGAATGCCGTTGGCGCTAATAAAAAAACTGTCAAAAGAAGCGAAGCTAGCAGTCCACAATGGAGTCCTGGTACCTACCCTGATGAATGGCAGTGAGGCATGGAACTGGCAGAGGAAGGATGAAAGTAAACTGAATGCTGTTGAAATGAGATCCCTGAGGCGTATGTAAAGTGGCGTGGTAAAACAATGTATGATCGTGTGAGAAATGTGGATATCCGCAAAAAATGTAAGGCTGATGTAAGCATAATGATTAAGATTAAGAAAGGGACCCTCAGATGGTTTGGGCATGTAGAGCGAATGAACGAAGAAAGTAGTGTAATAAGAATATACGACGCAAATGTGAATGGTAGAAGAAGTCGGGGACGTCCGAGAAAGACATGGCACGATCAAGTGAATCAGATACTTGAGTCGGGCCATGTCAAAAGTCAGAATAATAGAAGAGAATGTATGAGACGATGTATGGATGTGAGTGAGGCAAAGAGTGTGTGCCAAGACCGAGTTGTTTGGCGGTCCGTCCTCTCTGCCTACCCCTACGGGGAAACGGCGTGATGGTTAGTTAGTTAGTTAGCTATATTCTTGAACATGCACATTACAGATTATTACATTGGTTTACATATATATATAAGAAAAAAAAGTTAATGATCCGTAACTGTATGTAAATAAGTTAAGTACCTAGTAGTATTTTGTGAACACGTCATTAGGCGAACCTGTCCTAAGGTGTCCTGAGGTGTTTGAGAATAAATGCTATTCTGTCGATATATGTAGAAACACCGTATCCTCCTTGATATTGTCAAGAAGGGCACCTTGGCGGCAATATCGAATACATATTAAAGATCGGTTGCAGTTACGATCTATATATATATATCTATCTATATATATTGTTACGATACGCCCTTGAAGCGAGTAGTTTCGAGAACGCAGCTGTCCTCACGGCTCGGCCGCCGCCTCCCCGCGCCGTATCCTGTTTCTCCTTGCCTCGCCCCGTACCCTGCCACTCTCGGCATCCCGCGGCCACTCCGCTCGCCAAAAACAATCTGAGCGCCTTTGCGAACACACGCTAGCGGCTCACTAGTAGCCAGCGGACCCAATTCAATGGGGCCGCGAGTTATTATTGAAATACCTTTGTGTAGAATCAGCCTTTTGCCACTATAATTCGGTCTATTTAGACTATGAAAGTGCCTGATGAAGCTGCCACATGAGACGAGGTTCCTGCCAACCTACATGTAAGCTGTATCTTGATTTCCTCCTTAAATGTGTCCGTAATTCAGTGAAATGTAGGGCCCCCGCGGAAATCACGACTCGGAGAGTTTCGTTTTGAGAGACAGTCAGAGAGAGTTAAACACTTTAGCTAGGTTTGTGTAATTTGCATTTCTTGTAATTGAATTGTACTGTAGAAACCTATGTATGTGTTTGAGTTTACAATACATGTCTAAATGATTTAACATTGTTATTATTCTGCTACGGCGGGAGGATTGTTGGCCAGTGAGGATCCCGTGGGTCACCGAAGGATGGAGAGAAGTTCCCTAGCCTTGAGCTGCCCACCCCCTGAATAGAGAGTACCCTTGTCCCGCTGAGAGCTAGCCAGGGACGTGTTGGTGTGCTGATGTTGGTTTAGAAGCCGACATCGGGGTACCCTAACAATTGACGCCCGAACGTGGGGCTGGAATTTTTTTTCTCTATCCCGGTCGCTTTGCGGGACCCTTGTGTGTCGAAATCCTCCCCGCCAAACAATTGGCGCATCAACGTGAAGCCTGGAATTTTTTTCTCTATCTCGGTCACTTTGCGGGACCTTCCTCTGTCAAAATCCTTCCCGCACAACAACTATTTTGTAAAACATAAATTATGCCTTCTCATTCTACAGTAAATCCTGTGAAAAAACCACAGAAACCAATATGTAAATTAGATCCATAACGGATCTGATTGGAATTATAAATTGCATCGCAAGTTGAAACAACGGCCATTTTGAGTGCCCGAAGCGCCGCGAGTCTGATTGCGCGCGCATCGCCAGGCGGCGGGCGCGTTAGCAACAGTTATTCCCGCCCAAAATCCAACGGCTTTTGTTCCAAGCGATAGTCCGGATTGCGCGCAAATGCCTTGTTCCCGCCGATACCCCAACCGACTGTTGCTAGGCTGCGTTTTAAATCCAAACCGTTTTTATGACTGAACCGGTTACCAACGGAAATCATCATTATGAATTTGATTCTGGAACCCCAGTTATTTTGCGAATTCCTTAATGAAAATTTCGGACTTACGTATTTTTATTATTTCTGCACAATATACCAATTGGCCCACTTGTGTCTGTCAAATTAGTACAATTTAATGTTTCTCCAAATGGACAAAATAATGACTTTCTTTCCCCATTGTACATTATAGGTACTGTTTTTTTTTCAGCATAAGTGAAAGTGAATTGTGTTTTTTCCTTACATAAGTGAAAAGTGGAATAATAATAAAGCCAATGACTGATTCCATGAATAAATAAAATAATTTTAATATGGTTGGATGCAATAAACCCCATATTCAGTCATTTTCATCCGGAAGTTTGTCCTTTATTTGCCAGAAATGTGCATTTTGTGAACTTTAGTGCCTTTCTCAGTGCAAAGTGTTTTGTGAAAATAAAAAACCTGTTTTCTAAAGGTCAGTCCTGGCAAAATTTTTCTAAAATAAATAAATACTTGTGAATTTCACAGTTTTCTCAAAAGTGATCAGTGAAATACAAAAACCTTTACCACTAAGGTCTTTCCACGCAAAATTTTTTCTCGCCTGCCTCTCTTTGACAAGAATTCTGGTGTCATGTACACAAAACACATTTGGAAGTGCCAACAGTGATCACCAAGTGAAAAGTGCCTCACAAAAATTAATTTTTGCGCTTTCTAAAGGAAACCCCTGGCCAATTTTTTTTTCTTCTCCCCACCACCCAGGAAACTCACAATGGAGGACAAGCAAACTATTACATCATCCAACTTGGGTACCATTCCCAATGTGCATAGTTTATCCAAAGCCCACTTACAAGCTGCTTTAAGGGATAGAGGACTCTCGCCATCAAGCAAATCTAAATCTACATTGAAGGCATATGCACTTTTATTCAACAAAAAGTACATTAGGAGAATAAATCTCGCCCCCTCCAACGAAAATAATTCATGTTCGGCTACGCAAGTTTTGGATAATCTTGACAAAGAACCTACGCCGCATGTAATGATAAAACAGGACGTCGCACCCATCTTGACACAAGATAAAACTTACGATTTATCCTCTTGGAAAGTCAAATATAATGGCGTCTCCGATGTGCTGGATTTCATTGACCGTATTGAAGAAACGGCTACAATCAAAAATATCCCATTCGAGATTCTACGGAGAAACTTTATAGAACTCATCTCCCCAGAATTAATTCCGTGGCACCGCATCCAAAAGACTAAATGCAAAGATTGGAATAAACTCAGAGCTGCCCTAATCTCTAGCTTTGGAAAAAAGGAGGCCCAGCACCGGATCAAACTATCTCTACTATCTATTAAACAACTAGTAGATGAACCTGTGGCTACATTCATAGAAAGGGCTGAATCCATCAACATCAAGCTTTCACATCCTGTTCCGGAAGCTGAACTATTACCAGTCATAACTGATGGCCTTTTAAGCAAATACGAGAACATCATCACCTCACAGAAAATTGCATCCCTGGCCCAGCTAAACGAAGTCTGCCTCCTCCTGGAATCGTACCAGGATAGGAAAAACATAAAGAATGTGTCGAATAATGTGGCTGTGCCAAGCCGTTCGTCTGGTTTAAAGCCAGAATTCGACAACAAAAAAGTGTGCTCCTTTTGCAAAAAAGTAGGCCACCTGGCCGCTACTTGTTTCAAGCAAGCAAGACTTCTGGAATCCAAGGAACCCCGAACCTCCAAGAGACATCACTCTAGGGACCGCTCTCCTCCATGCGACGAACTGCGCAACATTTTCAAGAGATCAAGGCACAATGCAGAAAGGTTACAAAACCCAAGCGATGTCAGACCTCAGGTGGATTTCTCCAAGCCCCCACCAAATTTCTACATGAAGAGGCCAAAAAACTAAATAATAACCTCTCAGGTACCCATTCTGAACCAAGGTCTAAAGAATGGACTGATTGGTTATCACACATTAAGTATTTTAACCAGACCTTAAATGTTTCCTCGGTTTGTTGCAAACAAGCTAAAGATGGGAGACCCTATGCTCTTTTCTCTGTTAACAATGTGCCCTTTTCCGGATTACTTGATAGCGGTGCATCTGTCAGCTGTCTTGGCAACAATGCTCACCTGCCTTTTGTTAACAGTGATTTTAAAATTTCGCCACATACAACACACCTGACGACTGCGGATAATGTTTCCCAGCCGGTCATCGGTACCCTTGCACTGCCAATTAATTGTAACAATAAAATAATTACAATCAATTTTCTAATAGTGCCCTCTATATCCCAGAATTTCATCCTTGGCGTTGACTTCTGGAAGGCTTTTAACGTTGCTCCCCAAGTATTTAATACTCTTGGCGAAACCTCCACTGCTGCTCAAATTAGTGAGATCCGCACAATAATACCTCACGAAAATTTAAGCACGGACCAAGCTCTCCAACTAAAGGAAATGGTCAATAAATTCGAATCAATATCTTTCGAAAAATGTGGATTGGGTTTGACAAATTTGGTAGAACACCACATTAAAACCAATGGCCCACCCATAAAGCAACGTTATTACAACTTAGCCCCCCAAAAGCTTAAACTTTTGGAAAAAGAACTTGATGAAATGTTAAAAATGGGTGTGGTGGTTCCCAGCAGAAGTGCATGGACCAACCCAACTCTTTTGGTTTCTAAAAAAGATGGCTCCGCACGTTTCTGTCTTGACAGTAGACGTTTAAATTCTTGTACGGAAGCTGACGCATACCCCTTACCTTACGTCCACGCGACCTTAGACCAACTGCGCAACGCCAAGTTCATCTCCTCTGTTGATCTAAGCAAAGCTTTTTGGCAAATACCTTTGGACGCAGAATCGTGTGAAAAAACTGCTTTCGTTGTACCTGGTAGGGGAATGTTCCATTTTAAAAGATTACCCTTTGGTCTAAAGAACAGCCCCGCCGAATTACAAAGACTGATGGACAAACTCTTCGGTCCTGAAGTCGATAACAGCCTGTTTTGTTACCTTGACGACCTCATCATCGTCAGCGACACCTTTGAAAAACACCTATTAATGTTGGAAAAGGTTTTTCAACAACTCAAGTTCGCTGGTTTAACCATCAACTTGAAGAAGTCTGAATTCTGTAAGTCCCGTTTACGTTATTTGGGATTCATTGTCGACGAAAAAGGTCTAAGAACAGACCCCGCTAAGGTGGAAGCCATGGCAAATTTTCCCCGACCCAAAAACGCGAAGGAAGTCAAAGGTTTCCTTGGACTTGCAGGTTACTACAGAAGATTCATCAAAGACTTTTCCACAATTGCAGCCCCTTTAAATAAAATTACCGGCACCCGTAAAGGTGTCAGCAACTTCCGATGGTCTGCTGAAACTGAAGAAGCGTTTACAACTTTAAAAAATGCCCTTCAAAAAGCCCCCGTTCTGAATTGCCCGGATTTTGCACTCTCTTTTACCCTCCACACGGATGCCTCCAACGTAGGAATCGGTGGAGTCCTAACTCAAGAATTCCCAGATGGCGAACACCCTGTAGCGTATTTTTCCCGTACACTAAATAAACACGAGAAAAACTACGGAATTACCGAAAAGGAGTTATTGGCTGTATTGGATTCTGTTCACCATTTCCGCGGTTACATAGACGGTAGCAAATTTACTGTAGTCACAGACCATAGTAGTTTGAAATGGTTGATCTCTTTAAGTAATCCCTCCGGTAGACTCGCTCGTTGGGCCTCCCGTTTGTCTCAATTCAATTTTGATGTTGTACACCGTAAAGGCGCGGACAATATTGTTCCTGACGCTCTTTCAAGAATTGAATTGGCTTCATTAAATGTTGACACAATTGCCCCCCCTCCATCCACAAAAGATGAATGGTACTTGAAAATCTTCGAAGGTTGTAAAAATAATCAACAAAAGTTTCCTAATTTTATCATAAAAGAAGGACAACTATACCGTAATTGCAAGGCACCACTATCCATCCTCGAAGATTACTCTTGGAAACTTGTCGTTCCCCTCGAAGGAAGAGAACAAATAATAATTGACAATCATAGTGCTCCCGACTCTATACACCCAGGAACTTTCAAGACGTATAAAAAGATTTCCTTGAAGTATTACTGGCCTGGTCTTTTCAAACAAATTCGCAATTACATCTCTAAATGTGAAACTTGTAAAGCTTATAAACATAGCACGGCAGCACCTGCCGGCCTAATGGGTAACCCCAAACGCGCCGACAGACCCCTACAGTCATTGTCAACGGACCTCGTCGGACCTTTTCCTCGAAGTTATGCCGGACACATGCACATACTTAGTGTAGTGGATGTTTTCACCAAATTCTGTTGGATCTTCCCTTTAAAAAGAGCCAATGCGTCCGCCATCATCAAACTTCTGGAAAAACACATTTTTATACCTTACGGAACACCCAGAACCGTAATTGTTGATAACGGAAAACAGTTTATTGCCCAAGAATTCAAAGAATTTCTTGCCAAATACGGAATCAAGGACATTTATTATAACACCTTGTACACTCCCCAAAATAACACTGTCGAACGTTACAACCAAACAATCAACACAGCTCTAGCTATTCTAGTTGATAAAGATCAACGCACTTGGTGTAAAAACCTAGATAAAATTCAGGCCGCTATGAACAACACTGTTAACCTGGCCACTGGTTACACACCTTTCTTCTTAAAACACGGTATGGAACAAGTCGTCCATGGTTCTCTACATAGGGACACAAACTTTCCTACGTCATCTGCCACCACAAGCAACCCTACCGCAGATTATGCCCATCGCTTGGAAGAACTGTCGGCCATTTACAGTGAAGTCACTGATGCTTTGCTCCTGGCTCACCAAAAGAGTGCGGACAGATATAACTTACGTAGAAAACATGTCACCTTCAATACAGGAGACATAGTTTGGAGAAAGAACAACACACTTTCCCAAGGAGCCATGTACTTCTCTGCTAAGCTGGCACCACGTTTCGTGAAGGCCAAAGTCCTAAGGAAAATATCAGACCTAGTGTACTCCTTGTCTGACTCATCTGGAAAGCACATTGGTAATTACCACATTAAGGACATTGTAAAGTCTGGAAGTGAGGAGTCAAGTAAAACTGCCCCCACTATCTCAGCAAACGTAAAATGATCCGGTATGCATCACCTTTTTGTAAGCTTACAGAGTCTTACTACGTCAGGCGTGTATTGTGTCAATCACATGCCCATCGTTTCATAAATGAAACAAGTTGTAAATTATTTTGTAAATTAATGCGTACTCTCCTTGAAGTTACTTTCAAATGTTGTTTTTGCACTGTTTTTTCTTGCCCTCACGACAATTTTTTTTCTTTTATTTTTTTTCACCTGTTCTAAAACTGATCACTTTGGAACGGAGACACTTTTCGAATTTCAATGTTTGGGAAGTCGCGAGCCCATTTATTGTTTCAACACATACACTACGCAATGTTCATGCCACGTCATACCCTGCCTTGTCATGTAATTTTGTAATTTTTTATTTATTTTTTGTTGCATTTTTGTCGTGTGGAAAGGAACTTTCTCACCTGTTTATTTTGTTCATGTAAGGTAGTTGACAATTGCCCATCGGCGTGTCGTTCTAGAAGTCGGGTTTTGTAAATTCCAAAGTGTTAAATTCCGACTCAGAACCAGTTAACTATTTTTACAATTTTTCCTTGTATCTTGTTCATCATGAGTTGTAAAACCTTCCGAGGTATCTCTAGCATGAAAATCAAACAGTGGTTACTTACATAGTCGCCCCTCGTGTAAATAAGTTTTTTTCAATTTTTTCCTCTTAAATTAAAAATTGATGGCGTCCTACCCAAATTCATGCTCATGTACCAAAATTGGATATCGACACGTCCATTTTGGAACTTGTATTTATAAAACCAATGATTGGTCTTTATAACCCTGTATATAAATCAATTTGGCTCGTTTCAACTAAAGTACGTAAAACCGAATCATCCGGTCTTTGGTTGTTATAACAAAACCACTGCCTTTTTGTTATTTTGTTTTTTTTGCTTGTACGTTACGTATGTCTTATATGACACGTTCAACCCTACGAGACAGGTTAATAAAACCTTATGGTCATCCTGATTTTGGAATTCACAACATTTAGGTGTTCATTTAACCAAGTATTTGCAACTCAAATTGCACATAACCTGGTATGTTTGTAACTACACAAAGGGTATGTAAAACCGTAATTGGTCCCTTTTCTTTGGTCTTCCTCACTGCAGGTTGCCACAACAGACAGTATGTAAAACCATTATAGGTCTGTCTTTTTGTTTTAAATACTTGGTGTAAGTAGAATTATACTCTGCCATCACCCTTGTATTTTGTAACACATGAAGTAGCATCAAATTGTCTATCTTCTCTGTCGTACGCTCTTGGGCTACGGAGTTAGTTAATCTAACGAATCTTTATAAAATGTGTTAAAATCAAGCATCGTTAACGTTTATTGTGTTGTATTTAAACGTAACCCTGTTACATTATAGGAGAGATCCTTAGAACATCCACCGTCATAGGAGAGATCCTTAAAACATCCACCGTTATAGGAGGGATCCTTAAAATACCTGCCACGATACGAGAAGTTCGTCATAATCACTTTTGCTCATAGCTAAATGTTATTGAGTTGGTCGTGTGACACATTTGTCATGAGCACCGTTTTGTACAATCTGTTTTGGTCGTGTGTCATTCATTTGTCATGAGTACCACCCTTTCTGTACAATCTATTTTGGTCGTGTGTCATTAATTTGTCATGAGTACCGCTTTTGTATTTTGGTCGTGTGTCATTCATTTGTCATGAGTACCGCTTTTGTATTTTGGTCATGTGTCATTAATTTGTCATGAGTACCGCTTGTATGTATAATTGTGTACAACCCTTGTACACGAGACGTGGAGACGTAATAACAACACTTACCGTGATTCGTGCGAACGACATAATATCGGCCTTGCCATCTTCTTTAGGAGGCATTGTATAAACTCTTGACTTCTGTCTATAATTGAGTTTTATCTTGTATGTACTTACATGTTTTTGTACACTATACGTGGAGACGTTAAAACACTTACCGTGATTCGTGCGAACGACATAATATCGGCCTTGCCATCTTCTTTAAGAGGCATTGTATAAACTCTTGACTTCTGTCTATAATTGAGTTTTATCTTGTATGTACTTACATGTTCTTGTACACTATACGTGGAGACGTTAAAACACTTACCATGAGTCGTGCGAACGAAATAATATCAAACCTTTTGTGTGCGATCTACGAAATGTAGTCCACAACCCTTTTGTTGTCATTCAACGCCAATGCCCGTGGACCTCCTGTTTTTTTTACTTCTTTGCAAAAAAGGAAAGAAGCCCAGGAATATCTACTATCCCAAAAGGACTAGTTTGTAGCTTCACTGCTAACTATGGGGCATAGTGCTGTGGGAGTTAATCGATTGAGCACAAAACCACCCAACTCGTTGTCTGGGGAACGGATAAGAAAACCCCCAGGTTTGTGAAATTGGAGCAAGGGTCTGTCTTTTCTCACAATCACGCAGGAGTTTTTTAAAATGACCCCTAATTTTTTGCCCAATACACGCAAAAGATTAGTCTCTTTGTTAATGTGTATTCAAATTTCTCCTCATCCTTTTAACAATTGTAAAGAGTCAGGAAATCTGCTGGTTGATCATGTTTCATTCTCACATGGAGTTTGAAGTGGAAATTAGTCCAGTCTCTAGCAAGTTTCGTCACTCAACTCCTTTCCTTTTCCTTTCCTTTCTCCTCACCATCATGTTCCCAGGTATATGTCATGAAGAAGAAAATCTGTTGTTGACCATAATTCGCCCTCACTGGGAGTGCGAATCGGTAAATTAACCAATTATCAGCAGGCTTTCTCCCTCACTCTCTGCATATGTCTCACCTTTTGTTCTTTTTCTCAATTTTACGAAACACATTCATGAATGTTGGATATGTACGATATGCACTTGGCGTACCGTCTGTCTCCTTTTGACAACCTTTATTCATGAATTGGTTCCTCTGCTTTACCGTGACTCATTCACGACTTCTTTGTCTTGCTTTTTGAAATTCTACAAAAAATGTTACCACCTTTATGTTAACATAGGCCATGGAAGGCCGGTTGTTTTTTAACCAAGACATATTGTCACTCGGCAAACGCCAAGTCATCCTGGTAAAGGAAAATGTTCATGTAATCACAATTTAGTTAGAAAACTCTCTCTTCGTCACTCTCTGGGTCGGTGATTAAAACTTCGTTTATTTCATAATCTGGACACATTTTGTTTCTCTCCAAACCTTTTCTTCATTGGTCCCTAGGCAGGTAAACTTCAAGAATTTTGCTCTAATAATAATTTCTCCCGGATTAAAAAGAAGCCCAGGCGGATGTCATCACCAACAGCCAAGCTGAGCTCCACTTCCTGACAGCACGCGCTGTGGTTACTAGGTCCCTCCTGCTGCCATTCTTCTACGCATTTGTTCCTGAAAGCACAGACCATACCGCCCATATGTATGTTGTTTTGTCGTGCCACAGCAAGTTGAGTTGTCCCACTATACATTATGACACTCTGAACCACCTTTTGGGCACGCTAGCTCCTAGGTTTGTTCTTACTCTTGCTATCAATGCCAACCATGTCGTCTCTTGCGCTGTCATGCAGTGACGCATATATCGTCATGTGTAAACCATCATTACCTTGACCTCCAGTATTCGCTGAATGCGTACCAATACAAGTTATGTTGAGCTACATTATGCTTCAATAACCATTATATACGATCCGTGTTTACCTTAATAACACTTTAGGATTCGTACTGGCATGTCTGCAGACACTGGATTCTCCTCTTCAATGACCTCTGTAACCATAGTCGCGGCACAGCAACCACAGTCTCCACTTCGTGAACTTCGACGTCTTCGACAAAACCAAGTGTTTTCTAAGGCCCAAGTGTACTTTTGAGTGTTATCTCAAAGGGGTCTGATTACAGTGATAATGTAATCCTAAGAATCTGTGAAACCACGTCCTCCTCTTCGAAATTCTCCGAAACCAAACAAATCCACGCTTCGCAAACTTAGCTCCCAGACCAATGAAACCTTAGAATCACACAGGCATTTTTGTTCTTGTTGTTTTTTTTGTTCTTCAATTGTACAACCATGAATTGTTATTTTTCAATTGCATAACCATGTATTGTTATTTTGTTCAATTGCATAACCATGTATTGTCATCTTTCAATTGCATAATCTTGTATGTTGTTTCACACCATGTACTTTCACCAAAACTGTTCTTTTCCAAACATTGTATGTACCCCCCACCCATTCCCTACAAACATTGTGACCTAAACTATAACATAAATTGCATGTTCTAGCTAGGCATCTCTCAAGCAACGAATCTCTCAAAAAACCCCAATGGAAGTTTAAGAGGATTTTTTTATCCTACAGCTCCATTGCCACGTCGCTTTTTTTCCAAGCGCGGGGGGAAGTGTTACGATACGCCCTTGAAGCGAGTAGTTTCGAGAACGCAGCTGTCCTCACGGCTCGGCCGCCGCCTCCCCGCGCCGTATCCTGTTTCTCCTTGCCTCGCCCCGTACCCTGCCACTCTCGGCATCCCGCGGCCACTCCGCTCGCCAAAAACAATCTGAGCGCCTTTGCGAACACACGCTAGCGGCTCACTAGTAGCCAGCGGACCCAATTCAATGGGGCCGCGAGTTATTATTGAAATACCTTTGTGTAGAATCAGCCTTTTGCCACTATAATTCGGTCTATTTAGACTATGAAAGTGCCTGATGAAGCTGCCACATGAGACGAGGTTCCTGCCAACCTACATGTAAGCTGTATCTTGATTTCCTCCTTAAATGTGTCCGTAATTCAGTGAAATGTAGGGCCCCCGCGGAAATCACGACTCGGAGAGTTTCGTTTTGAGAGACAGTCAGAGAGAGTTAAACACTTTAGCTAGGTTTGTGTAATTTGCATTTCTTGTAATTGAATTGTACTGTAGAAACCTATGTATGTGTTTGAGTTTACAATACATGTCTAAATGATTTAACATTGTTATTATTCTGCTACGGCGGGAGGATTGTTGGCCAGTGAGGATCCCGTGGGTCACCGAAGGATGGAGAGAAGTTCCCTAGCCTTGAGCTGCCCACCCCCTGAATAGAGAGTACCCTTGTCCCGCTGAGAGCTAGCCAGGGACGTGTTGGTGTGCTGATGTTGGTTTAGAAGCCGACATCGGGGTACCCTAACAATATATAGTTATTCAAAGCATCTAGATTATGTTTAAGATAAGTAATAGTTTTGATAATAGGTAGGTATATTTTTCTACGGACCACACGCCACTGGTATGAATAATATTGTGGTATTATTGTTTGTCTCAAAACAAAGTTTTTTTTGTTTTGTTTTATGTTTTATTTGGTTATTTTTGTTAGGTGTTATAATTTTTTGAGTAAATTGAATATCTTGAACCAGTCTTTAATGTGTTTTTTTAATTTCTATCGTGAGGTAGGTATGGACAAATGAAGTTTTAAACAAATCTCGTTTGTGGCCCAATTTTTTTTTTTGATTCTGCAATAAATTAAAATACTTGTTTCATAAAAGTATTAATTACTAATTAGTCTAGTTTTTGGACTGTTAATTAATTAATTACTAGTTAATTATAAAGATAAAACAATACCATTCGTTTTAATCAATCGAATCTTTATATATGATGGTATCTATGTATTTATAAGCTATCATTGATTGTCCTTCAAAGCTGTGATGCATCACGAACACTTTAAATAGCCTTACAGTATTATGTTTTGTGGGTTAATCCTTCCTCTAAGGTGTCGGTACTTTTGGGGATCAATTAGGGAGCGGACAACAATGACGGTAGCAGTAAACGGTTTTGAAGGATGCCTTTTGATCCTGTGAGTCAAAGCCTCCGCCGACCCATACAGCGGAGCCTTCTCACTATTAGCGGCTAAAAAAGTGGTTACGAATTAATAAAAAATGTTGTTAATTATTTCCCACCGTAACATAAAAACATTGAGATTCTTAAGTTTGTGAATACTAAGAATCTCGCTTTGTGTTCACGATCTAAAGAAGTCTAATTAAATACGATTCTTAGAATAAATTAATGAACTTTTGCGAAATCAAAACGAATAAGAAAGAATTAAAATTTACTTCGTTGAGTTTATGGTTAGTTACCTAAATGATAATCAAAGGAGATTTTTTCCTCAATTGTGTTGATCTTTCACTTGAAATTTGTGCTTTGTAGTAATATTCCGTATTTCAAAACATGTCTGAATAATATGTGTCCCTTTTTAAAGCACCAATATAAAATACATGGATTAAGATCCTCAGCAGACTATTAAGGCAGTGGAGTAGCGAAAAATGCCTGGGCTGCAATCAAACTTATGCACTGCCCTACATTGTTTCACAACAAAAAAAAACACAAAATTTTACTTACCGGTCATTTTATCATGTTCATTTCCTCAGCTGACTAAATCCTCCATCACGATACGTAAGTAGTATAAATTTTTCAAATATTGTCAGGTAAGTTTTAACCAGGGAACCAAGTAAAGGGAATGTTTGACTTTATTTAAAAAAAAGCTTAACTTGGAGAATCTCACCCGTAAATAAGGCTCTATGTCGATCTTCCAGTTGATTAGTCAGACATCTCTAAATACTAAGTTTTGATATAATGAGGAAAGCGGTATTCGAATGCTCACTATAAATCAAATATTATTTACGTGTGTCTGTGTTTTACGAGTTAAATATGCTACTGTATTTAATATGCCATAAAATAACACCGGGTGGCGTAACGGATCGGTACACTAGTATGACATTTTGAATTACATGTCCTACTAGTTACCCAGAAAACATTAACATTTTGTTTAATTTACTACAAGTTTTTCTCCATTATAATTGATTTGGTGGTACTTATGAGTAATCTGGGTATTGAACCAGACAGAGGGTACACTTTTACATTTAATTGCATATTCAATTCAAATTTCGATTTTTCGCAGTCAATTTGTATTACCCTAAGGGCAACTCCCTGGGCAGACGGTGGGCAACTATATTTTACACTATGTTACCATTAATTTGAATGAAGTATTGTCGATTATTTCACATTTACTGCCAATGAGTATATTTCAGATTTCAAAGTTGCCAATTTTGTTTTGCATCTGTCCTCTATGAAATTAAGCAAGTACAGCTAAATATGTTTACACCACGACACGAGGCAATCAGCCATATTTTTTCCAGATCACATTTGACTATACACACCTCCATTGTGTCGCTAATAACTTTTTTGCTTTGAGATTTTTTCGTGCCATTGACTTGCGGCTGCCGGATACAGCCGATGAATGAACTGGTGACTTTGAAATAGAACACACTAGATTCTCTCTTAGAATCTACTGATATTAGGCCTGCGCAGCTAATTTTTCAAAATACTTATTACGGAGTGGTAGACACCACTTCTTAATTCCAATTCTACAATATCGGTGAAACGTTTCGTCGAGATGCTCAGCCAGACTTTTTCAGGGTTTTCAACCTCTTGACTCTCGTTTCGGGCAGTTGTTGCTTGGATTATTATTCGTTTTATCGTAGTTTAGTTCACAATGTAAAAACCCCTTAAAGCTCTCTTTTCTGTACTATAATCTATCTCAATTTTTTTTCTAAATAAAAATAACCCACTTAAAGACTAACGACTTTTAGTCAAATTTAATCAATGAAGTTATTGGGGAAACCCTAAAAGGGGAATAACCATTAATAAGTTCCGTCATTTTACTCGGAAATCAATAAGGACAGGTGATAAAATAAAAGCAATACATTTTTCACGATAAGTACCTACCTATCTAGAATTGATACAAATGATTTACACATATCGTCTGTAAGTGGTGTAAGCGACAGTTTAATAAGGTCTTCAGAAGGCGAAACGGCAGTCACGCGAATTAATAATTATTACATAGCAGAACTTGTTTATGATAAACTGATTTTATAAATTAAATAATAATATTATTGAATGTATAAAAGAAATAAAAAAATATATCGCTACATGTTTGGGAGACATTGTGAAATTTGGTGACGCCGGAAGTGGCTGAAGAACGGCTTTTGGTATTGAGAGGCGCGTTTAACTGGGATAGAAAGACGGATAAATTGCAAATATTGGGTAATACCGTCATATTAACCATTTTCTTGTTAATTCTGAGATTCGTCCATAAAAATGGCGCAGCAGGACATAATGCTATACTAGCCCAATCTCTATGGTCATTTGCGTTCCCTCAAACACCAATCTTTAGTATTCTGTAGCACTATCTGCCTAGAATGTAGTGATTAAATAGTCTTCTATTCATGGAATCATCATTCCTAATAAATCCATTCATTCCCATTGACCGAGGCTTTGAAACTAACTGAACTGTGATTACATATGACTGCAAGCAGGGTCAGCTCCGGGCCTTTTCCTTTCAGAGGTCCTAATATGGTAGCAAGTTGTAACCCCGAGGGTTCAATCTCTACGCAATGGATAAAAAATTACATTTTTTATTCAACAGCTGTAACACTGAGGCCTAGTTTTAAATTGGTTAGTAAATGACTTTAGAAAATGCGTTCTGAATACAATAATAAAATACAGTTTTATGAAAGCGTATATTATGTCCGAGTTCGTTTAATAAGCAATCTGTTAATTAAGTAGGTACACAATGATTTTTTTTACTTTCAAAGTTATTAGGATAGGAAGCTTGCAAAAGCCACCTTCAAGGCAAACTAAAGACGCACTTTAATTATCCGCTTTCATCTCACCGCAAAAGCTTTCCATTATCTCACAAACTTCCTCACTTGAATACAGTATTTGTCTTTAAATTTCAAACATTCACACTGTGCAGAAAACATGTAATAATTTTATATCTGTAAATCTTAGTCGGTTGTAAGAAATTGACACCAGACAACACGCCCACCTTTGTATAAATATCATTATGATATAAGATATGTACTCGAATGTTTTTTGTTTTCTATAACATTTATGATTATACTTTTTCTTGTGATAAATTGATGTTTCCCGCGTTGCTTGGCTAAAATGCTGTTAATTAGAGAATGGCGAAAATAGTACCTCTGCTTTAGTTAATATTGTGTTATCTGAGGGTTTCTTACTGTTCCAAAAAAAAATTTCTTAGGTGATCGGGCTCCCTTGCTCTTTTTTTAAATTTTAAGACATGGGAATAACCTTAATTTAAGATGATGCCAAGCGAAATTATGCAAAATCATTCAAAAACATTAGTTTTTTGTTTGATAAGTGTAATCACTTGGAAATATTATAGATGCTTCAATTAAACACTGCGAATAGAACACATCTTGGCCTTAGTCTTTTTGTAAGTCTGGAAAAAAATAAAATATCATGCAGAATCAAAATGAGCGGCGTTCAACGAATTTCGAACCTTATGCGGTCTGGCATAAAGACTATATGCATTTTGATCAATTAACGCCCCTCAACCGTGGCGAATGGACGTCCGTAGACTCTACGTCGCTTGGTTCCGTGAAATCGATTTTATATTTCCTTGCTATTATTTATTATAATAAGCAATGAGTAAGAAAGTAGTTAATGTTTTTTACAGACCTTTACGAAATCAAACTGGAAAATACAACTCTCAAATACCTTCCAACCTTTCCAAAAAAATCTCAAGTATTTTTAAATCCCCCCCAAAAAGAGGCGGGATTCCGATTTCTTCAAATTTTTCAAGGACAAGTGGATCACCTTAATGGTGAGAGTTTATATGTGAAGTTGGGCTATTTGGTCTTTTCCCCAGTTTCAGCAACGTGATTGAGGACAATGTGCCAGCGAGCCTTTTCATCATACTTTACTAGGCCTTTAATTATTTCAACATTCCAAGTCCTTCCCTGTCTGTAATATTGTGGCATTCGCTTCACTGTGAGATTCCATCGTGCTTATCTAATAGATGTAAAGATTCCTAATAGATATTCAGAAAGTATCCAAAACATTTTAACTTTCAACATGACATGTGTTGAAAAAAATATTACGATATTCCAGCGAAGTAGGTATCCATTTCATACTATCACCTTCAATCACTTTGGATAATTAGAAATTCGAGTGACGATGCTTCAATAAAAAGGTTATGTTCGTGTTGTTACTTTACTTTCGCAACCATTTATCTATTTTTAATTCGTCTGTCAATGCTCTGTCTGACTCCTGAATAAAATATGAACATGAAGTTTGTTAGAATATATAATTAGTAGTCAACTGACATTTTATTTACATTTAGATACTATAGAAGCACTCGTTTTTGATGTTGTTATAATTTTTGATCTGATTTTTTTTTCTGGTGTAATGTGTAAAATCCGACATGTTAGTAAATATTTATTGAGCCTCTTTGTCCTCCTGTGTATTGGGCAAGCAATTACAGAAGTTATTTTAAAAATTACGACACAGGCCATTTTAACCCCTCTGGCCTCGCGCATATTCTGTATGTATTTCAGATTATTTCCATTTTGCAATTAAATCCAAATAAATGGCATATGTACCTATATGTATGAACGTATCCGAAAACTAAAAACTGTTTTTGAAAGATGGTGAAATAAGCTTTAAAATTTTATTATTATAAATTATTGTTATTAGATGTTATTTGGTAAATGATGAATATTATTAAAATTTAAAATTTTGAACCTTAACCCAAAAATATGGAATTGCATGTAAAAATTTAAAAATAGCTCATCTTACATGTAGATGTGGCACATCAGTTTTTCTAACTAAAATTACTGGTATCGAAAAAAAATCGTCTACTTATTTTATCACACAAACGTATTATAAATGTTATCATTGTCTGACTTTTTTTTGTCATTCCATATAAAAATAATTAATTAAAAAAATCATAAAGTTAATTTTTTTATTGTGGTCGGTAATATCGGTCCCATATATTTGTGCATTGGAATTATTTTGTGTTTAACTTTTAGATTTGAATATATAGCGTGATGTTTTCTCTTTCTAATATTTTCTAACGTTCTCACTGCGATAGTAAGGGATACACAACGATTTCTATGAGACCTACATATGTGACTTCGCTAAAAGCGAACAATTTCTCCTGACAACTTTACTAGCAGAGGTGAAAAATGTTTAAAATTGTTCTAAAATAATAGTAGCCTTAATTAACACGTTATTTTAAGTGGGAGAAAATATCAAAAACACATTTGATACACTTTTATTAATTTACCTCGGTTTTAACCCTCCTTTTAACAACTTTTTCTTTTGAGTAGGTAAATCATCGAGAAAAGAAATCCCTTCTTCCCACTGGCTTGGTGTCGGTATTGAATCAACAAAAACCGGAGGCCCTGCGCAAAAAAGTAAAGTTCACTACGGTTTGCAGCTCAACCAATGTGTAATTTTTCTGCGTCAATGGGACGACGGACTTTTTTTAGTAGCTGTGAATTACTAATTAAAAACAGAAAAAGTTTTGCGTGTTTCATAACTCCAGAGCTCACCGTTATAGATTTTTTATTGTGAATTTTTTTACGTCTTTAACATGCTTCGATCTGCATATTTACCATTTCGGTTAACGTTTAAGACATAATGTTTAAATCGTGCATGAATAATAGTTTTTCGTGAGAATGACCCAGATGCATGCGGTTTCTCATAATTAACTCATTAAAATTTTCATTTTGCTCGCATTTTTATCGTTTTTATTGAATTCGTTAAATTATTGTACAAATTAGATTCAGAACAATTTTTTTCATTTTCAAATGTATTCAGCAATGTTAACTCCCATTCTGTTTATAAAAAAGTCAGTAGAGGATATTTAATCAAAATTATTTGACGTGCTGAATTCGTGAAAATTGCGCATCTTATCAAAATGTTATTTCACGGTTTTAAAATTGTGAATAAAATTGTTTATAGTGAAATTTCACGAATCTTCATCAAGACAAATAAATGGATTTTTTCACTTATCTCTCTAGTTGGTATTTTGATAAGCAGTAGACCGTTGCATATATTATTTCAGTCATGAAATCTACTAGCACTTGTAAATAACCCACACAAATCTACATTTTTCGAAAATACAACTTCCCTCACTATTCGTCAAATACTTGGACGATCTCGTGGAAGAACGGTATGCTTCTTGCGTCTGGTAAGTTAGTAATAAATTTGGGGGGTATGGGTACCGCTGCCCCGGCAACCATTTGGACACCCGTGCCATAGGTTACCCCAAGCGGTTCCCTACATTTGGTGGCCTAGCAGGGGTGACCGTGTTCATGGGTGAGGTTTGTCTAAGTCTTGGCGGCGGATGCGTTTCACGTACTGCGTGGCTTGCCGGTTCGGATGAGACTGGTTGAGGGAGACCTTTTAATTTCTCCATTCGGACTATTTAGAACCATCGCCTTGCCCCGCAGTTGGAGGAATGAATCCATACCTCCGTTTCTCCTGGACACATCGGCCCCCAAATTTCTACCCACCCCTCGTACCTTTTCCTTCCCAGAACTTCCTCTCCCTCCTTTCCCTAAATATACCCTTCACACAGCATCCCCAAAGATGACATAGGCCCCGAGCCTCCTGTGGGGAGCTATTGTAAAAAATATATATAAAACTTTGTTTTTTGCTCCTCTAACCCTCGTTAAATACATCACCGGAATGATTGAGAATAAAATCGTTGCTTGAAGTTGCTTTAGCCATCTTCAGTAATATGAAAAACTACCATTATTACCTTCTGCTTTCCATTCTTATTCGTCTTCCATGCTTCCTTCAGGCTCTAAACATTCCACAAAATGGGAATTTCGTAAATTGTACTGATTCCGGAGTGTTGACAAAAGGTGGCTGAAAAATCCAGCTGGTGAAGTATATGAAATGCCCCAATCCTGTGTTCTAAATATTTATGAATAAAATGTATTGATGTGTCCATTATTGTTACAGTGGTATCGCTGCGACCTGACGATAATGAGCGACCGGGTCAGCAGCCGGTTCCACCAGCTCTCCGCCGACGAAGAGACGCGGGAATTCATCAGCAACTCCATAGAGAAGGCCTCCTGGCTGTGGACACAGATATGGCATTGCCTCGCCAAGAGTGTGCTCAGTTTCTTCATGACCAGAACGGATATCAATGGGTAAGCCAATCTCTTCAATTATCTCTCTTATTTACTGCGCTCCTGGTTCTTTTTGCTTCTCATTGACTTCGATTTACCTCTGCAAGGCTCGTAGATGAGCCTAAAATAGCCCTCTACTTCTTCATTAATGTCACCAACAAGTAAGTCAATCAGTTTATCACCACATATCATTGGTGCTACAATCCTTTAAGAGTCTTAGCTTCCTCCTTTATACACCTCCACCTGAGCCGGAATTTTGCCATTGTCGTCTAACATGCAGAAAACAAAACCCCTGGTTTCCGGACTGCTGACAAAACTATGTCGATCACTTCTATATTTATTAGAAATGATGGGCATCTTTTTCTAAGCTTCGTCATTGCTTCGATTCTTGTTAACTTCGACTCTCAATAACGTCGGTTCTTGTTGACTTCATTTCAAATTGAAAACTCCTGAGTATATATTCAGATCTGACACTGTCTCGCTAAGTCCGTTCTCAGCTTCTACATGACCAAATCGGCCAACAATGGGTAAGTCACTTATTCCGCACCTATTTTACTTATTAAGTTTACACCTCCTAGATTTGATGTTGGACGTAGAGCTATGTACCTTGCCATCGGATACGTCATCGGAACTTAGTCAAACATCTCTCTAGGTCTCTTCCTGACCAAAATCGTCATCAGCTTCAAGACAAGAATAGGCATCAACGAATAAGTCAAGGATTCCTATCGTTTACTACGCCCTCTTTGACTTCGTTTCTCTTTGACCCGGATTTTCGAAGGTTTTTCCTGAAGGTTTCCTGGATATGAACCTTATCCTATAATATGATTTCGTCTGTTAAGGAAGTTCTAAGTTTATAATATGTGATCAGAACTAATGAGTACTTCTCTAATTGACCATCGATGATCTTTGACTTAATTAACAATGACGATCGCTGTCGACTACAATACGTAAAGTTTAGTACCTATGTGTTTACGTACGCATTTGAAGTGAAATTGCGCATTTGAAGTGAAATACCACAAAACTGCGCTATATAAATACTATGTTATTTTTATTACGCTAGAAGTGGAATATAGTTTCGTCATTCAAATAGAAAGTTGGTTTAAGTTCCCTGATTATTTTCATTTTACTTCAATGGAATAAGTACCCTTCTAATATGTACAAGAAGTTAAATGACCCTGGAAAGATTCTAAAAGATCGTCCAAATCTTCGGACTCGCATGAAATGGCAATTTTCATCAACCAAAAGACTACAACACAAAACCCAAAATCATCCAACTATTAGGAGACGTAAATTTCGAATCATGTCAAATTTTAAACATACTCGTATCTATCTCCTAGTAATTACTACGTAGGTAAATGCACCTCGTTTTCCCATTATGTGTGTAGACAAGGTTCTTCCATCGGCCACTTTGCGACCGCTGGTGCTGCATTGACGACATCTCATTTAGCTCAGTTGTCTGCACCATTCCGCGATAATTTCCTTTTATTATTTTACCTACTTAATGTAGTACAAAATACAAAAGCGACCTTAATTACACTGGAATACATTCCCGTTGGTGCTTTCTGAAGTCCGGCCTCAGGGATATTGATTACGCTAGATGGGCTCTCCGTCAGTAAAAGAAACCTGAAAACAGAGTAAAACGTCCTATTAATTGTATAACTTTTATCATGTTTCAAAGTATTTTGCTTTTTAGAGTACTGTTAGACAAAACAAAGTCTATTAAAAATTGGTTTAAGAACCATGTATTTAAGAATCATTTATCATTAACATATTTTATTATGAGGGTAACTTTTGTTTACCTGACTATTTTTAAATCCTTCCTACTTCTATCTTTCAAGGGTATATTTATTTATACATATTATATTTGTAACTTATGCTACGATGAATTAATTGAACAGCTTGCGGAAAATTGAAAGCACGAAATCTAGGTGCGAACCCAATGTTTTGAACCACTATTCTTCAAACCGATCAAACGTTTCGATTATATCCATAATTAGGTCAATGTTTTGATTATTCATGTCTCTTGTTCATTATTTTATTCATTCACATCACTATGAAATCTCATAAATGTGTGCGTATTCAGAATGCATTGCGTATCTACCTACCTAAATCATTTATTTTATTATATTGAAACACGGTAATTTCGTGTATTTATATTTTTAATTGAAGTGAAAACTTCTTTAGCTCCGTTATGATTTGAAACTCAATGACACGAAAAATAGCGACACTGAAAAGAGACAAACACATACATATATAGGATGTAGCCTGCGAGAGAATGAGATAGGTAGTATAATCGGTCTCCTATTTATGAGGTACTTCGTAGTCGCCCCACTCTTTTCTACTTTTTTTTAAAGATTTTACTTCTACCGCGTGTGAATTCCACACTTTTATTTTCTAATAATAAATTTTACAGTTGACTAGTCTGCGTTAAATGGATGATGGAATGCAAAGAATAACTCGATATTGAATAGTCAACTTGAGGTCATTTTTGTTCCTGCCTAGATCCAATCTTATGTATTCTGCTTCAATGTTTGATGCTAATGTGTTTTGCAGTTTGTTCGTCGGACCACTGCTGCACTTAATGCAGTTCTGTTTTGTGAATATAATGCGTTTTTTAAATGCACAAATGACACAGCGCGTGCATTAATTATGAGCTCTGCTGACAAAACGTATGAAAACCTTATGGCGTTACAGTGGATTTTTTTTCGAAAGAAGTTATGATGGAATGATATTAAAATGAGTTTTTCGCTGAAATTTGGACGGTTTTAAAAGCGTCTATAAAAAAGTACCTCCATTGATTGATTTGAAATTAATTAGCTTTATTTTTTCGGCTCACCTTTCTCGAGTAAAAGCATTTTATGTACTTTATTTACGTGTATATATTTAATACACGAGTTTCTTTATTACAATTACTGCACAATTTTGAAAATATCCTAATAGCATCCTGTCATATTTTTTTACCATTTAATTTCTTTGCTTCATAGCTCATGATGGTATTCACGAAACGAGCCCAACATATCGTTGCCCTAAAAATTCAAGACCGTAAAAATGTACTCATGTATAATGGCGTATTCGTATCTGTGTATGATAAACCATGCTAGGAGAATAGCTGAATATTTTAAAAAACTCAGTGAAACTGCTGGGCCAAATTAAAATTTGTGATTATTTCTAACAAATATATTTTCTAATAAGTGCTCCAATATTAGTAATCTAAACTGTAGGATTATTATTAAATTTTTGCAAAAAAAAATTTTTTTTCTATTTCTAGTCTATCGTGCGACCGAGGTACTGTGGGAAGTGAAAAATACAGAAGTCAATACAATAATTGTACAAATTACAAATTAAGGCACAATACAAAAATTATGGCATCAGTTTAAAAATTATAAGAGTCCCCAGAACAACGACTCGAATGCAATCAAAAATCAGAAGAAAAAAAAAACAAAATCACAAACATAAAATCAATGTGTCCAACATTTTTGCAAACTTTTAGCGTCGAACATGTTTTAAAATCACATTCTCTTTTCCAACTCTTTTCATACTTTACATTTTTTTCCTTTTGTATGAATTAGCATAAAGAACCCACCTCGCCTCGCCATTTCCCGTTAATGATAGCCTAGTTCCATTTGTCGCCGACTAGATTCGCTTTGTTCTTTCGTTCGCTCGACAAGAGAGAACCGTGAAATAGCGTGGCCAGAAATGTCACCTCGCAAGGTTTTTTTGCTGTTAATTTGGGCCAATGCAGAGTGGTCCTTCGCCGCTTTAATCTTAAATCTGCCACCTAATGAGTTGGCAATTTATGAAACACTTGATCAAGCGCGCCGGGAAGGGGTTTGCTTTGGTGGTGTGAGTCTCGCGGTCCGCTAAGGCAGGGGCTAAAGTCGGTGGTTGGCGTGAAAATACCGGTTTTTGGCCAAAAGTTTTGCCTTGACAGGACCTTCTGGGACTCTACACAATCAAGATGCACATTGGATTAAAGGTGAGGAAAGATGTTAGTCGAATGCATTTAATTTAAACTATCGTTGAAAGTTATCTTTGAAACTTGTTAATTCGTGGTGGAGTTCAATTGAAATGACTAGTAAAACGGACCGGTTTCAGCATTTTATCTTCGGTTTTGTAACATGTACAAGAATTACTAAAACTATGATATGTATTCATTTTTGGGTGTCAGGGTCTCGGATGTCAACAATAGTTTTAGTTTTTTTTAGATGTTTGCTGTTTCTGGACATTTCGTAACGCACACGGTGACCTCTTGCGTCGTTTGCACTTTGTTTTCTGTAATTTTTATGTCAACGCAGCTGTTTTCTACTTGCAACGTCGATTCCATCGTGCACTATGAAGTTCATTGAAGTATGCACTCAATTGTCTAAGATTAGGCTATAATTGTTTAAAAGTATTGAAACTGGATATTAACTACTAGTTTAAGAATAAAAGCCAGCCGACATTTTTGGAAATTCCATAAAGTTCTGACTTGCTTAGCAATCAAAAATGCTTTTCATTTTACGTCTAGGTCTAGACCTCTTATTGTTATTTAAACTTCCAAAAATTTTACACAGCAGGTGTTAAAAAGAGAAAAGCCGACTATGACAATAATGTGTTTTTCAATAAAATTTGTTACCATGCTTGCTAATGATCTGTTTTTTTTTCAAATTTTCAATCAACTTTGAGTCGAACTGTTTGTTTAAAATTCCTAACAGCCTTAATTGCTATTTTGATCATTCGTTATTTATTTGGTGTTGAGTTTCTTTCTCTTCTGTGGGCTTTATTTGCCTATTAGTTTCTGTTGCACGTTTCTGCATATTTTAAATATGCGGACAGTGGTCTAGAAAACCACAGCAGCTGCTTTTGACTAATATCTAACATTATATTAAAATAAAGTGTTGGTATTTTTTTTTTGTGCGGGTATTTTATTTCTCCTCTTGGAATGAGCAACTAGAAATTCCATTAAAAGCGAGGAATAAGACGTAGCAGACAGTATACGTGAAGCTGATACAATAATTGTATCAGCTTCACGTATACTGTCTGTATATAATAATTATAATAATAATGCAAGATTTTTTCTTAGAAAGCAAATAAAATGTATTTGATTACCATAGCGATAAGTTTTGATACGAAAAACATTTTTATAGCTTTTATTTTAGCACTTTTATATTATTTTACTATCCAACCATTGCTTAAATCATTTCCATTCGAGCAATGGAGATTTCTGAGTTCGGCCGTTCAATTTAATAAATATCTTACCTCTAAATATTAATTTGGAAACTGCTTACTGCAGTATAGCCAATAAAACCGCATAGATTTCACCTAATTTTGGATAGCCATCGCTCGAGTGGAAGAGTTTCAAAACATCTAAAATTAAAAATGCCTTTTTCTAAGTTTTATGCTCCTGATTAAAATAACACTGCAAGCCAAAGATAAAAAATCCCAAAAATTCAGACAGAAAAAGTTAAGCGAGTTCAAGAACTTACGCTTCTTAAGATTCTGACCAATAAATTTTCTTCTTTGTGTTTGAGAATAATTAGACATATTGGGTGAACTGTTCTATGGTAAAAAATCAATCTCTAATATTTCTACTTATTTGCAAAATTACGATTGTTTCTAAATTTTGGTTTCTGTTTCATAAAATAAATAGTGTTCTATTTATCAATAAAATTAAAGCTGAATTACTTAATCCAAATATTTCGATTATTTGGTGACTTCGTAATGGATATTTTGAGTAAACGCATCGATTCAATTCCCAAATGTTCGCATTGCCCCCGACTCGAGCGAATTATTACACCGCGTTTTAAATTCCCCGAAAATCCGCAGAAACAAAAATGAATTTCAATTACGCTTCCAGCCATCCCAACAAAGGATCAACATAATACATCATCTTGTCTGAAAATGTCCCGTGTCTTTAGGTCTTAAACGTTTGATTTCGCCACCCGTCCCGCTCCCACCCGCAGGTTCTAGATGTTCTATCCCTGTTCCGCCAATGTAAAGCTCGGGGTACATACACTGACTTGTCGTCGCATTTAAGAGCCAAGTGAGCGTAATTAATTCCGCAGAAGAAATTCTTAGTTTTCGTTAACGTGTGTAGCGGCTAACCTGGTGGCGGCTTATTTTTCTCTTTGTTTTTTGTTAACGGGTAACATTTGCCCGTGCGGCGATCGAAATAAAGACGGTCAGCGAAATAAATGCATTTTTTTGTATTCCACCAAGGTTAGGTTTGCATAATTTTGTTATTTGCATGTATATGTATCGTTAAACCTAGATAACGTGGTTATGTGCGTAAAATGTGCATTGTACAAATGCACTGCTTTTTTCCAACTCTTCTTTTTTGTTTTGGTTTGCCGTGTATTTACCAGTGTCACGCTTGTACCACTAGTTCCAGGACACCATTTATATTTGAAGTAAGTACGAAATGTACCTACTTTATTTGAATTAGGAACTGCATTATGCAAGTATTTCGTTTTTTTTATATTAGCTTCACACTAAGGTCCTTAGGAAAAAAAATCTCTCAGGGCCTATGTTATCTTTGGGAATGCTGTGTGGAGAGTATTTTTAGGGAAAGGAGAGAGAGAGGAAGTTCTCGGAAGGAAAAGGTATGAGGGGTGGGTAGTAATCTGTGAGTCAATATGTCTAGAAGTGATGGTTGTATGAATTCTGAGGTCTAATTTAGGTTTACCTCAACCAATGTCTCCCGATCCGGCCTGCCATGCAGTAGGCGGTCAAACGTATTGGCCGTCAATACCTGGACAAACCTCACCCCTTAAACCCGGCATCCCTGCTAAGTTACCAAAGTTAGCGAACCACTTAAGGTGACCTATGGCAGGGGTGTTGGTTATCCAATAAAAGGTTACCGGGGCGGCGGCACTCATATCCGCCTCCCAAATTATTATAATTGTGGCTATAATTATTGTACTTTAAGTACAAAATTTTCTTTATTTAAATTTAGGAACTGCAAGACGCATACATTATGTGCAAAATAAGTACAAAACATTTTTTTTTAATTAGGAACTTCAAGATGCAGAAATGTTGTTTCTGTATGTATGTACAATATAAGTACAAAACATATTTTTTTGAATTAGGAACTGAGAAATTTCGTTTCTGTATGCACATGCAAAATAAGTACAAAATATTTTTTTGAATTAGGAACTGCAAGACGCAGAAATTTTGTTTCTGTATGCATGTAAAAAATAAGTACAAAAACATTTTTTTGAATTGGGAACTTCCAAGATGCAGAATATCACCAGTTGTGTTGTTGGTCGGTATCTCGATCTGGTGTTGCCAGATCTGGCCGCAATTGGGGGGTTAAGGGCTCGGGCTCGGGCGATACTCGGCCGTGTACGCGGCGGTGTAGGCAGCCGCCGGACGGACATTTGTATAAGGGCCGATGCTAATGCGATCGCGGCCGATTACAGGGCGAAAAATGGCCCTTCGCAGTGATTCCGCGCCCAGACTTAGATCAGCCGAATCGGCCACGCCACTGTCTCAATGGTTGCCCTAATATTCTTTTCTATCAATATTTTTATTGACTTTGGCTATAAATTTAACTAATACTGCAATTTCAACCCAACCAGAGGCAATCGTTTCGCTTTAAACTACCTGTGATTAGGTATATCGATTTATTTTTTTATATTCCTATTTTGATTAAATTTATTTACAACATTTTTTAATTTTTTAAATTTTAAGATATTTATCTATATAAAGTTTTATTAGAGGTGCTTTTTCGATGCCAGTTTTACTAGGACAGATGTAGAAGTACATGAATGCATAAAAACATAGTTGTTTAAATATGGTTAAATACATTGTAATTCCAGTAACATCAAAAATAAATGTAATTGGTGGTGTGCGTTAATCCTATAAATCCTATAATTAATGTTACAAATATAGTAAAAGATAAAGTGAAATAAATATTGAAATAATAATTATGTAAGTTAGATTTGACAGGATTATATTAAATTATTTTATTAGGTTAGGTCGTATATAAATTTACATTCCTGTCTAAGTGCAATTTGTTTCACATATTTTTGCAATAGTGGGACGTTCTGTACTTACAATCCAATTCTTTGTTTCATGTTTGAATTTGGTCATTGTTTCTGTTTGTCTAATCCTAGTTGGTAGTGTATTGTGTAGTTTGCAAGCTGTGTATTTAAAATGTGTGTTTTGTTTTTTAAGGGTGTAAATTAACCAAGATGGTTCTTGCAAAGAGCTGCTTTATGACAATAACGTTGATAGTATTGAAGATATTATCAGTCCTAGTAGAAAGAGAAATTTTAAGAATTATTTTTATGATTAATTTTTGTTCTTTAATAACGGGGACAATTATGCTTTAAGGAACTTCTTTTGGTTGCTGGTGCTTTTTTCATGTTTGACGGCTGCAAAGTTATCCTAAATCATTTGACAAAACTGCCAAGACCGATAAGTTGTGAATCAGATATTTCTTAATGAAGAATCTTCAATTTTTTTTCAACAACCCCTCAATAATCTTGGCAGCCCTTACGCACTGTGCTGTTCCATAAACATCGGGCCAAACAAAGGCCCCGCTCTTGGCGTCCGGGCCGATGCTAATTTCCTTTATCGGGCCCCGAATCTCTGCCGTTAGTTACCCGGGGGGCGGCCCTGTCGCCGCCAGCCCTGGCCGGCCCCGGGCCCCGGCCCGGACTTGACCGACCCTGATAATGAGCCGACATAATGATTCTTCTCTACTACTTTACAATGGTTGGCCACGCCACCACCAATTATGATGATTTATTCGCGGATTGTGTCACCTTTTTTATTGTTTTAGTGATAATCTGGAATAATCGCTTTCAATTGGGAGCTTTTAATACTGCCTACCAACAGTATTCGGAAATATTTCAATTTAACATAAATTTGTGGACCTACTTTAATTAATATCGCGAGCTATGTGTGAAAGTGTTTTTTTTAAGAAAGAGGGGTAGAAAGATCTGGGAAGCAAAAATGTGTGAGGGGTAGATAGAAACCTTAAATGTGTGTGTCCAAGATTGATGCATGCATGAAATCATCCCTCCCACTGCGATGAAAGGCGATGGGTCGAGAGACTCCTGCGGGAGAGAAAAAAAAGTCTCCCTCAACCAGTCTTTTAAAATACTGCCCGCTACGACCTAGACAATCCTAACCCATCCATCCACAAAAAAATTATATATGGAAACAAAACTATAAACATTAAGAAAACTTTATGAATACAATACATGTCTCCTTATATTCAAAATAACTTCGTACACACAAACACAGAACTCATTAAAACGTCCCAAGCACGTAAATACTTTACACGACAACACGATAACATACATTTAAACACCATCCACACTAACTATGGTAAACAATCCATCGGTTACGAGGGGGGGGGGGCAACATATACAACTGCCTTCCAAACGACATTAAAAACGAAAAGAAGCTGTAATAATTAAAAAAAAATTATTAATATTTTTTCTTGATAAACAAATTAATGAAATAGAATAGCGCTGTATTGAAATATTTAGTTTATTTTAATGTGTATAATTATTTCTAGTTAAGTGAGTGAAATGTAATTTTCTTTCTTAAATAAAAAAAAAAAAAAAAAAAAAAACATGAACCCGGGCACCATTGTGTAGCGACCCATGGCAGAGGATTTACTTATCCAATTAATGGTTCCCGGGGCGGCGGTACCCATATCCGCCACCCAAACTGAAAATATTTGTTCAATATATAATAACATCGAACGTTAAATTCTTCTAAATACTTTTATTTTATTTTTTTTAAATTTCGCACAAGAATCCCAACTGCTCGGAAGCAATAGACTATGGCATCTCCAGTTGAAAAATATAATCCTGGAGGGAGTGGGAAAAACAAGGTTGGTTGAGAAGTACCTGACTATTCAGATCTGATCACTAAACACGGGTGAATCCATTTGAAGCTTTCTTCCAATGCTAAATTGTGCTCTCTCGCCAAGGGACATGCTAAAAGCATGCATCTACCACTTGGGAGACAAACTAAAGATATTTTCCAGTATTGGTCAACGCTAGTCCAACCGTCTTGATTTATGCGCGAATTATGTCACCATTTATAGTTATTCTGAAAATCCAGGACAATCGCCTTCAGGTTTGAGATTTTGGTACTATTTTCCGATAATGTAAAGAAAATTGCAACCACAGATGCTGGTGACAATCGAATAATTTGTTTTTCTGAAGAAAATCTCCTTCGTGGAAGGTTCGTTTGACTGAAGAATTCAACTTCACGTCTCGCAAATTCGTCTGTAAAAAAAGCGACAATGAGGTCGGACAACTTCCAGTAAATCATTTAAGGTGGATTAGTATGGTTCATGAATTAATGTTTTTAAAAACTTTGCTAGGAGGTACCTGCCACTGATAAATTTGTGAAAACAATTTATCATTTCACATTATAACGATATGGAAAATTATATTACTTTTTTTTCTAATTATATTACTGCTCTCTAAGATGAGCTCTAGTAGATGTTTATGGCGAGAATTTTTTACACACATTATACAATAATACTTAAAAGACGTTTCTCAAAGACTTATTACAAAGTAATTCAACAAACAAAGTACCTAACGTCATTCAACTTTCAAAATAACTTCAAACGTTTTCAAAACAAAATTCAATTCAAACAATAACAATAACCAAAGATAGTTTTTGGGGTGTTATGCCGTGTTGCGCTACCTCCTTCTATAGCCGACAGGCTATTTTCGGACAGCGTTGCAGTGTCCATCATCAGGGCAGATCCGGTAGATCCGACGTAAGTAAATAAGTAAATTATCACACACTCTACACTAACAATTACACATCGTCGGATCTACCGGATCTGCCCTGATGATGGACACTACAACGCTGTCCGAAACGTCGGCTATAGAAGGAGGTAGCGCAACACGGCATAACACCCCAAAAACTAACTACAAAAATGCTTTTGGCCGTGAAAATCTAAAAACTTACCTAATAACCAAAGTGTTTTCTATGTAAGATAGTAGAAAGGGTACTTATACAATATACCATTATCCAATTTCAGAGAGTTAATTGGCTTTTTTTAATGGTCATATTTCAAAATTTGTTTAAATAAATTTTGTGTTTGGACAATAATATATTGTACCATTTCACACCTAAATACAAGTAGTGGTGCTGGGCTGTGGTCGTTCTTAGCATTGGGATGGCCATTTGTTTTGAATCTATTGCTTTTGCTATTTGAGGGGTGATTTTGTTAATGAAGTGTTCTTTATAATTTGATACATTTTTATACAATTCCGCGTTAGACGATACATTAAATTCCCAAAATATCTCTAAAGTGGAGAAGTCGCATGGTTTCCTGAGGATCTTTTTTTTATGCTTTTAATATTTTTACGCTATTTTTTGATAATAAATAAGTTTGCTCATAATGTTTACATATTCTGCTGGTGTCCTCTGCTATCTCATTGTGGTAGTCTTCCTCCTGCAGACTGCATCGCAAACTCTACTTATACCAGTCATGTAAGGTCGACTCTCGTCTTCCGACAATCGTCCCCAGAATTGTCATTTGGTTATCATAAATGTTTTGCTCATCTTGATTGACAATAATTATTTATTATTAATAACTTGACAATTATTATTCATATTAGAATAATTTAACAATAATAATCTAAACGAAAATATGAAAGAGAGCAAGGCACAGAAAAAAGACAATGGTCGCAACTGGACCATTGTCTTTTTTCTGTGTCTTGTTCTCTTTCATATTTTCTTTTAGATTATTATTGTTAACTTATTCTAATATGATATATTTCACTGATGGGAATAACCTTCAAAAAAGTATAAGAAAAAAGTTTTTCTTATAAAAATTTAACTATTATTCTTTCAACAATATCCTCTATTATTTTTTAATAATATACTTGTTACTGGATGATATGATAGTAATTCCATAAATCTAACGAAAAGTATACATCATATTAGTTTTTATTTAAACTGCAGATTTCCAAAATACATGCGACACATAGACATATGAATATTAGTAGACCTGCCCTAAGCGATAAAAGCGTATTATTTCCCCCTCACATTGGAACCATTCCATTGGAACCGGCTGGGCTCGTGTATGGCTTCGCGTTAATCTAAAAAATGTGACGTCATCATTCTTCTGCAAGCCAGCGTCGAGCACTCATCGGTGCATTTTACGAAATAAAACGGTAAAAATAGTGGCTTGTGTTTTGAAAATGTGTAAAAATACAAGTGAAAAAGAGAATAAACAAAATTGTCGTATTACATTCCATAGGCAAGCATTATTTTACACTATTTTAAGCCAATTCAGATCACATAATATGATCATTTTTGTAACATACACTGTCACTCGAGATACATGGCGTGTGCCCGTCAATGTTTACTGGGGTAAGTTAATTATGAAACATTTATAAAAGTGTCTTCACTTAATACAGCAACAAAATATTGAACTCGACCTTATAGGCGACCTTACTTTGCATATTTGGACTTCGCAAATGTGTTCATTACGCGGCGAACAATTCGTGCTCCCATGTTAAAAGGTATATTCATTCAAAAGCAGAGTTTACTTTTAAGAACGAAAGTGTGATGTTATAATGCGAGATGCCTATATACTGTCAGATTGAGTTTTGACGAATCACATATCACCAAAGCCGTCTTCCTGCCCTTCGTCCCGCTGTAGTTGGTTTCTACCCCTCACCTTTCTGTTCTGGTCTATTAATATTCATATGTCTATGATGCGACACCATTTTCATGAGTCGGCTTAAGGCGATCCACCGCGAAGTAATGCAAAATCAGATGTTTTGGGTTTGAAAATTTAGTCACTTAGAAATATTTTAGATGCTTTAATTAAATACTGCGAATGGAACACATCTTGGGCTTTCCAATAATCGAGTTTTTTTTTTAATCGAGTAAGTCATTTTTAAGACCAGAAAAAAATTATGTACAGAGCTTTAAAAAACTGCTTTAAAGTTCAAAATCTCCTATTAACCAACCCCCTTTCAGTTAAATTGTATTGTATAACGAACAAAATTAAGTTTTTTGAAAATGATCTTAAAACATTTAAGTACTTGGTTCTGAGCTTCACAAAATAAAATAAAACACGCCTTTAATCGATGTTTTTTTTCTCACAAAAAATAAAATGTGTTTAGCGGGAATTCCAACCCTATCGCAATCTACATAAGGAGTGTTATTGTTATTGCTCGATTTCGAATGTTACCCGACGTGGTGCATCGCTTTGAATAAATCCTGTGTATAACCGTGATGTCTGCTAGCATACATATCTGGCAAGCATTTCTGAATATTAAAAAAGTATTTATTTTCACAATTAAATGTAAATGATGTTTTATCAATGAAATATTTATTATAACCACTTTATTATTATTTATCTTTTCAACACTACTATTATCATCCATAAAGCTTTTCACAATTTTGAATCAATTCAAATCGATTGAAATCATGGAATATGAATCATAATATATATGAGATTAATAAAAGCATTATCCCAATATTTCTATATCCCTCACTTACTCGGCTTACAAAGTATGAAATGTGACTAACAGGGTTTACCCATATAGGGGCGTCGTCTTTAGTAAGTAATTAAAATCACGTAGGGCATTTATCGACTAATGGGTCATAAATTATTATCGGGCGAGACTGCCTCGCCCTATCGACAATATCAATTAAGTTAGAAGCTCATACTAAAGATCGACTCGCACGAGGCGCAGGGGGTAAGTAAATATTAAGTAATTTGGATGTTGGATGGAGAAAGTGATGATTTATTTGCTTTGCCTTAGTAATCTTGAATGTTTTGTAAGGTTAATTATTTATTTAATCCATTTACCATTGTATGGGCACTCAAAATTACCTTTCTTCCTACTTACTATGTAGACTCGACAGTTGATCCCCCGACAGTTGACTCCCGAAATTATATTTTTTTATGCATTGTTTACCAATTTCAAAACTAAAATTGACTTAAAAATACCTTTACTATGGTGTACACTATATTGGTAGATATGGATATTAAACGAATTTATTCGGTGTCGATTTTTTGTACTTCTACGCTCGTATATACAATTTATGGACAGGTAGTTTTATCCTTCATGCATTAGCTTGAAATATGTTTTATGCTTTTGTTATTCGGCGGTAGTTCTCTTTGCACGCTCTTCCGGGGACATTTAGTTAAATTTTGTGGTAGGTACCGTATTTTTCCTCAAACGATTGCGTATTGTGTACAAGTATGCCGGAGTATATCTATGTGGGATGTAATATGTAAGAATGAAAACGTAATTATACGTTAATGTAAAATAAAATAGTTAAAAAAACACGATTAATACTTTTTTTTTTAGAAATTTAATTAAAATTAAATTTGATAATGTTATTATCGAGTTCTGCAAGTATTTTAGGATGTATTTTAGTTACAGCTGTTTCGACTTGTAAGGTCATTTTCACATTGTTTGAAGATGACCTTACAAAAGCTTATGAAATGACCTTAGCTTGAAACAGCTGTAACTAAAATACATCCTAAAATACTTGCAGAACTCGATAATAACTTTTTTCACGCCGCTTATAGGTAATAACTTGGAGATTTATTTTTGTGTTTATGTTGGATTTAAATACTATTTATTTCCTATGGCAATGATTATCTCCCGTCCTCCGCTCCCCGCATTAATTCCCTCCTGTCACGATTCCTATCAACTCGCGAGGTTTTCGGAACTAGAAGATTTTTGACAGTCGTCGCCGCGGGACGAAATCCTAATTAAAACTATCGCAATCTTGTTCGCATCGCATTCATATAAATTCACATAACAATTCAGTGTCAAAAGTGAACTGCAGAATCAGATGGTGATCGCATCGCGCAAAACCAATACATCACAGATGAACCTGCTTCCTGCCAGTTTCCGTGAGTGTTTCCTACCTATCCATATTATTGTCATTGTATTTACACAGAAGTGACTTGCCAAATATTATAATCCTTTAAGCGGGAACAAACATTATCAAATTTAATTGTAATTAAATTTCTAAAAATTAAAATGGAGTTCTACGAATTAAACACAAAAACAATAAATACGAATTTATACAGTCAACATTATAATAACGATACGAAATAATTGATTTGAGTGAATCATAGAATATCTTCAAATGAGTTACACAAGCAATTAATTAATGGCTCTTTGAATTATTCGACGATCTCCATGACCCAAAAGTAAGAAAGGTTCAAAACCTGGCGACAATTTACGTGTATTTTTGAGCTAACTTTTTAACATTTTGAGGCACCTTCTTTCAGAGTGAAAGAATCTCTTAGTAACGCCCCAGTTATGGACATCTATTTTGAAACGAAATATGGCTGGATATGGCTTAGAGTGGGTTTTTTAACCATTTATATTTAGCTAGATACATATTTCTTAACCTTCCCCTTGTGCTTGCCTTCTCAGAATTTCTTCATTCCTACATTTCCAGAGTTTGGGATTATTTGGTCCAGAAACTTAAAATAAAATTAAAACTAATGTTTAAATTTTACCGGTCAGTGGTTGAGTGGGCAACGCGTCTGGGTCCCACCCAGGCGTTTCGTGTTCGATTCCTCGGCTGGCTAAGTCCTCCATCACAACTCAAGCAACATTTTCGGCTTACTGTGGTGGTAGTAGGAGATTTTCAAATAAGTTTGTCTTTTTTTTTTAAAAATAAAACATGAAAATTTCATAATTTTCCTTCTTTTGCGGAATGCACAGCGTTTTAATCTCTATAAATGTTAGTATGTATAATGGGTAATACCTTAAAAAAAAATTTCACGTTGTTTCTTTCTCATTTTCATTCTCGATTCATTCTCATTTTATATGAAAAATATTTTAATGTCAGTGGCTAGTTTTTTGGGTATAATTTGACTGTCCTTGAACGGAAGTCCTCCAAGTTGGGCAGTCAAAACATTTTATAAATAACATATATATTAAATCTTTAATCTTGCATTAAATAAATAACTAAATAAATAAATTATTTTTTTACCGCAGAACTACGTTCATAATTAAAGGCTTTTCAGATTCTAATTACCTTTGCTTACAAGAAATAATCAATGGATGGCATAACTAATAATTTTAATTAATTGACCGGTCAGTGGTTGAGTGGGCATAGCGCTTGGGTCCCAGCCTGGCGTCGCATGTTCAATTCCTCTGCTGGCTAAGTTCTCCATCACAACATAAGCAACGTTTTCGGTTTTCTGTGGTGGTAGTAGGAGATTTTCAAACATTGTTGGTTTATTCGTAACCCGGGAATGTTTGTCTTTCTTTTTAAAATAAGTAAATAAGTAAATGGCATAATGAATCAAAGAATTATTTTTCTACACCAACTAATGTATGTATGTAAACCATTCTTCCCAATCTGCCAGCGTGAAAGATTAAATAAAAATGATTTAATTATTATAAGCAATAATTATTAGCCTGAAACACTCATCAACATTGATATTGATTGATTGATCAACACTAGTATATATTGAATTATTTGGCGGGTGGGAGATAAGCCGACGTAGCTCAGTTGGTAGAGCAGTTGACCGGATATCAGAAGGACGCGGGTTCAAGTCCCGTTGGCGGCATTTATCTTTTCTCAGGAGATTTTTTCAATGTTGATGAGTGTTTCAGGCTAATAATTATTTCTTATAATAATTGTTACCCTTTGTGCTATGCATAAAAATCTTGTCTTAAACATTAGTTTACTAATTAAAAATAATAATTAAAATGATTTAATTTAATTCAATTATTAGTACCTACCTTTCACATGTTTTTCATATTTTTGTCCATTTGACCGGCTTTGACATGTAAAGAGTAAGGACTAGTAGGTTGGCTGGGGCTGGAGAATTTGTTTGCTTGATGAAAGGAAGAAGAAATATAGTTGGGTGTGGTCGGTGCCTATCGATTAATTACTTAATGGGCCGATATTATCGCGCTTCCCGCTCCCGTGTGTGAACTGCGTAATGACGGGAGCAGTGGCGTGCCCTGACTTTTCTGTGACTTCCCCGATTTGGGCGATTTTCTCGAACAATAAGTAGTATTTGTCTCTGACGTTTATATTCATGTTGCATTTTTTATTTGAAAGATTTTGTCTGGGGCTCACCCTTGCGGGGGGATTTTTTTAAACTTATTTTTTTTATTTATTTGAATAGCGCCCAAGAGTCCCAACTGCTCGCAACCATCTGGAACCAATGAGACTACGGCATCCCTAATTGGAGTATGTTGTGAGACTGAAGCTAGTGGGGAAGAAAAGGAGATGAGTGCTATTCAGATCTTTCACAAAATCGAGCTAAAACCATTTCAAGCAACGTTTCAATTCTGAATGGTGGTTTTATAGCAGGGCAATTCTGAGAGTGGAACGTGCTTCAAATCTGCCTTATATTATTTTTAATTAATTAATTTGAACCCGCGACCTTCGGATTGCTAGTCGAGAGTCGTACCCCTCCACCACGGAGGCCGTCAATTTATATTATAACGAAGTGTTTTAATATAAAATTTCTAAGCTCTTTTAAAGAAAACTGAGTATTTGTCTAATTTAGGTTTAATACGTAGAATTCACAAAATATATAACTGTTTATATACTCGTTTATCGTGATATTTAAGGAAAGCAAAACCAAGTCGGCATTAACATATTAAAAAACAATTTTTTTACGTCGTATTTTATGTATTTAAAATGTCACACCACAGAGTGTTTGCTTTTTGGGACGATATTTTATAATTTGCAGTGTTTATACTTGTGTATATTTATAGTATATTTTTTTATACGTGTGTATATTTATAGTTATTTCTTGAAACTTTAAATAATTTATGCATTCAGAATTTGGAATATTTTCCCACTTAAAATAATTAAGCATTCTGAACCTTACCACTTTCAAACATTATTATACCCTTTTCAAATTGAACTGAATCCATTTTTAATTATTATTTCTATTTTGTCATGTCAGCATTTTACTAATAATTATTAAACCTTTTAACTACCCCAATAATTCTGTACAACCTTTCTTCAATACGACCCCTCAGAGGATAGGTAAGTTTAATGATGATCCTTAAATTTAAAGCACTTTCATATTTCAAATCAATTAGGGATGAAAAATGTACTTAACCTACCCTAAACGGTACCTAATCAAAATGTTTCTTCGAGTATCGCTATCTATGAAAATTTGTAGGTAGATAAAATAAACAATTAAAAATATTTATTACTCAATACAGTTTTTTTAATTTTAATGACTTAATGAATAAAAGCTCAAATTATAATATTTAATCATTGAAGACAATATTAGCGACTTTCAAACGAAAATTGGCAACAGAAAAATCAGAAAAAGATACTCTCGGATCTAGGAATTAATCCTTAGTCTTGCCGGGGCTCTGGTCTAACCATTGCACCCTGTCCCCTGCAGTCATATTTAATTTGTATCATACTTCGAGAACTACCAACATTATCTTAATTTTCTTTACGCATATTTTTATTGACTGTTATCTTTATGTAGGGTTGCAAGTTATTTCCGAATCAAATACTCCAGCGGAACATCCGTTCATAGTAGTTGATGATTGGCTTCATGAGATCGGGTCATTTCTTCAACTCGTTTTTGTGTAAGTGAGCTTGTATGTGGAACGAGCTACCGGCATCTGTTTTTTCTCATTCATATGATCCGGGGTTCTTCAAGACCCATATTAATAAATCCCTTCCCCAAAACGCTGCGCGAAACGAGTGGCGACATAGTTCCCTTGTCTGAAATAAAATAATTTTCTGTTAAAATATTATATTACAGGTAGGTACTTCGTCACTTGTCTAAATTCTTCACAAAATCAGTTCCAATTCTGAAAATGACACTTACATTCAACGATCCAGAGTTACGCAGGACACAAGGACAAACAAGTATTTTTGACAAATTAGTATTTTTAATTAACTTAACCCGTCGAATGGCAGGAGACCATATTTGTCCCAACGCACATAGGTCTTGAATAAAACGCTGTAACTCCCTTACTATCATAGCGAGAAATATGTTCCAAAACGGTGTTAGAAAGGGAAAACACCACGCTTTATATTACAATCTAAAAAATAGCCACCAAAAAAGTAAAATGTACACTTTTATGTATGCAAAGTTTTGAATCGCAAATTGAAAAAAAAAATTGAAACTTCGGGAATTTTTTATAAATTATTTTTACATAGAGCGACAAAAAAGTGAGATAACAATATGTGTTTGTTATACGTTTGTCTAATAAAATATATATGTGTTTTTATTATTTTTTTATTATCAGTAACTTTATTTAGAAAAAACGTAAGGTGAGCCATTTTTAAAACTTTTTTTATGTTTGTATGCAAAAATTTTATGATTAAGAAAATATTTGTTTATTTCGAATTATATAATTTGTAAGCGTATTTCATCACCTTTCTAAAACAGTTTTTAGTTTTTGAATGTGCTCAGAAACATTCCAAATATTTGCATTTTACTGTAAAGCGAAAATATTTTGACCATCTGAAAAAAATGCCAAATTTTTGAAGGGTTAAGTACCTACCTACTTCGTCATCGAAACCTCCTTTCGAAACATTTCATTTAATTAGTTGTTGAAACCTTACTAAAGTTTGTATATGTCTTCTTCCCTCAACACTTGCCACCACCAGCTCTTAAGTAAGGGAGATATTTTGACACCAAACGTCATTCGTATTTTGCCCCACCACTTATTTAAATCTAATATATTTCAAACTCTTCTGATAAAGTTTTCGATCTCTCTACAAAACATAAGCCATTAAATAATGAAAGCGTCTTGCTGGTATACGACCCAGACGTTATGTTTATATTATTTGGGAACCGGGGTCATGTGTCACACCTCTCCCGTGAATTGGTCGCGGGCTCGACTGCGCATTGTTCCCTGCCGTCCTGCGCGTGTGTTGGTTTGTCGCTTGTTTTTAATTTTAATTTGATTTCGATTCGGTCCGCCGCGGCTACCGTTTCGCAAACATTCAAACAGGTTGGCCAATTTTTTTTGTTCGCCTTTCCCAACAAACCTACTGACCATTGTTTTGAAATGCCTCCGAATTACTTTTTTAGCGCGCCGATACGTGGTTTTGTGTTGGATTTTTTAAGTGATACAGTCGGCTTCTTGCGGCGGTTGTCTTAAACTTTTATCGCTGTCATTGTTAGGAGCAATGTTTGAAAACTTTGCGTTTTGTCAACAAAATGCACCACGAGTTTGACAACAAGTAACCACTCACTACCCAATGCCTCGTGTTTTTTTGTTGAATTGTGAAATGTGTTTTGAATATTGGGTAAAATTTAGGCTTAATTTCTTATCTTTCCGTTAGTTTTATTTTATTTTATTTTGTTTGGGAGACCAACAGTTTACATTAATAATAGAGTATATTAGTATCTGAGTCAACATAATTGTACCATCTACAGGGTATTATATATAAGTAAAATGATTTGAGAGATGATAATGAAAATTACATCACAAGAAACAAGCTATTTAGGAGGGGGTAGGATAGGAGGAATCGGTTTAGTTGGGGTTTAGTAATAAAAACATGCATAAAGAAAAATTTTTTTTTTTTTTTTTTTTAATTCCTTTATTTTTCCCATATTTTACAATTTATATTTACATATTTGAAAATCATAACAATAATGTGGGAACCCACTAAGGCGCAGCCTGTGCGTGGGTAATATATTTAAAAGAAGTTTTTTTTTTTTTTAGTACCTAGAAAAAAACAAACAGGGGTATATAAAGCAAAAACAAAAATTGTTTAAAACATTTTGTACAAAAAGTGTATACAATAGTGTACGGTTAAATAAGTGTGTGTTAAACCCCCCCCCCCCTACGAAGTAATAGTAAAACCTTCACTTGGTTTCCAACCGCTTCTACATTGCTACAGCTACCCCGCTCGGCCTTTAAAAAGCTCGTAGCTCGCCCGTTCTCGCGTCTCTCCCCTGCATTTCTTTTGAAGCGCCTTCTCAACCCCATCACGTAATACTTTTATGCAAACGTGACGAGATGCTCTCAATTAATCAATTGTAATTAACCCCACAACGTTGTGTACTTTTTTGTTTGAGTGGTTTGGTATAGTTAATCCAATTTAATTAATAATTTATTTGTGGTAAACCCTTGTTCTTTTAGATATGGCGTGTTACAATTTGCAAGGCTTCGAATAACAATGACTGAGTCTGACTAGCTTGAAAATTAACTAATTATCTATCTATATTCGTTCAGCTTCCTCCCCTAGCACCTGTTATACACCTACGCTCATCGACGACTATTTTTATTGAAGTAATCTGCATTTTCCCTCCTAGCATCTAATATATAAATTTACATTCAAACGGCGAATTGAGAAGATCCTACCTTTCGATGCGATGCCACGTACTCTCTGCAGCTCTATAAAATGCTATCATGAAAATAATTTGACATTTATGTATATTCTAACAAAAGATTTACACTCAAAGCAGTACGGCGTGCAATAATTCTACACTCACAGTTCTAGATGCAGTTTGTTAGTTAGCTAGCTTGTTTTATCTTGTTAATTTGATTCTACGGGTAGGTATTTTGGATTAACATGAGACAGAACATGTGCTGTTTAAATAATTGGACTCCTCCATAGCCCAACTGATAAGGTGATGGTCATAGACCGCCGAATCAGCTTCCAATTCCAACGCCTCCGGAGAATGTTAAGGTCGCAAGCGACGAATGAAAATCGACATGTTTTGCCTTCTGTCGGGAAAGGGTTTGATGTGTGTTTCTGGATCATAGAGTGATAATGGGAATAATATCGACCACTACGCCGCCAAATTAAAAATATGTTGATGATGATGATGAGAGGTCATCTCATACCGTTTGATATGAGGGTCTGCTCCGATTAATGGCGTGATAGCCGATGTCAGGAACTGTTCAGGAAATGTGTGGGTGGCACGAGGTTTTGGATCGTGACATCCTACTCTGGATTGATGATGATGATGATGATTCTGAAGTTCTTCAGCATGCCGATGACTTGAGTTCCATTTACTCCTAAAGCACCGGCATAAACATTAAACCGAAGTTGATTAGACAATCGGCAATGTCAGGAGATCGGTGGGGCCGCTCTCTCCTCTGATCTGGCGATGTATGAATTTAATTAAGGAAGATTTTGATGTCACCGATCCTCGACTTGGCAGTCACTCATGTCCTCAATAGTCCCGTTCTCCGTCCAGCACGCCGCCTCGAACCAGTAGAAATAATGATTACGTTTTTCCTAGGCACGCTACAAAACATGCGCCAGCCTGCAATCGCGATGGTCATCGGTATTTGATTTGAATGAAAAATACGTCCTCTCGCATAACATACACAGGCGTAACGTGGGACCTTCCCCGAAATGTCACGGGCATATGCTCTACGATAGGCGTACCCCAACCTCAAACTCAAATATCAGCTCAAAGAAAGAAATGTCAAGCTCGGCTTCCAGGGTGCTGGGTCCAAGAATGAAAGGCACCAGGTCGTGAATCTGGCTTCCCTCCCTTCTATTTCCCCCGCTGCACTTTCGTCCAGAGTACTTTCCCACCCTGATGCTGGATGATCCCTATTCCTAGTGTGAGGGAGTTAAGAAAACTTTTGCTACTTATGTAGGTGGATATAACGCATTTCGCTTAAAATATGAATACCTACCGACGGCTTCATTCAACCGACAATGTGAAAGTTTTTGATAAATCGAATATCGAATGAAATATACCTACCTAAGCGTAAACCAAAAAGTAGTTAAGAAAACTTTTGCTACTTATGTAGGTGGATATAACGCATTACGCTTAAAATATGAATACCTACTGACGGCTTCATTCAACCGACAATGTGAAAGTTTTTGGCTAAATCGAATATCGAAGGAAATATACCTACCTAAGCGTAAACCAAAAGTAGTTAAGAAAACTTATCCGGATTCCAACAAAGAACCGCCGATCGGTTGCCAAACGATTCCATATGTCATGTTCCCTTCGTTCCGCCGACAAGGCAGACCCCACACGAGCGTAACCTAAAAGGTAGTGAAGCCCACGCAAATTTCGTCACTTCGTTTCCCCCATGACGAAGGTAGTCCGGCCAGATCGTAATCTTCGTCCTGCATCAAACTGGCCTCCCGCGACGACAACTTTTATCCGCTGGTACCTCGGAGCGGCGGTAGAAGGAGGGCGAAATGGGTGCACGTCCTTTGTTCTCCTGAAGTCCCCCAATGCCTTAGTGACGTACATACGTCGACATCATGGAATGGCTCCGGCCACGCTTCCAATCCAGTCTAGAGCGGGTACGAGATCCACGTTACCGAGATGTGATCACAAGGGATTCCAATTTGCTCGGACCAGACACGACCATCGCTTACTTCGCCTCCACATTAGGAAAATAGTGTAAGCCCACCTGCATTTCGATCACATCGCCCCCGATAAAGTCGCGTGAGATACTTCCTCATGGTGAAATAGGAAAGCCGGACCCGTTAATTCATTCGACAACCGCCGTCCATTCTCGAGTCGTAACCCGCTCAATTAAGTTTGAAGAAAAAGAGTTTGTTAATTAAGTAGGTGGATATAGCGCATTACGCTAAAATGTGAATACCTACCGACGGCTTCATTCGACCGACAATATGAGAGTTTTTTGCTAAATCGAATATATCGAAGGAAATATGCCTGAACGTGAACCAAAGGTGATTATATGATAAGGTATCGAACCAATTTTATGCAAAGCCTTGTGTAATCGACTTGTCGTGATACCTAAAATTTGGGATAAGATATGGGAAATTTTTTGGGAGTGGGAAATTAATTATGTCAGATTTTGTTAGTAATCAAAGGTGCCCATGCTATGCACCATTCTATAAACTGTTAAATTACCCAATGCCTTTTCAAAAAACCCTTTCCTAAATATAGTCCCCTAGCTACGTTTAAAAATATTATTACGAAACTCGTAACTAATAATTAACACCTCCAAGGCGCTTTACAAATTAATTTATACCTACATTCTATACCTATGTATTTTGGTACCCGTTATGTATTGGAGAATACCCAGTAACCTAATTTTCTAGATCACCAACAAAGCACTTTAAAGGGTTTTATTATTGTTTTGTGGTTTCAAAATCCCGTCTTTTAAATGAAGTCTCTCGTCTAAGATTTATTGCCCGAAAGCGCACTTTGTGCTTCAAATGCTAGTTAGTTCATTGAACTCCAAATTATTATTTTACAACGTTATTGTCTCAAGAATAACTTCACCCAACAAAGGTACTTGCTAGCCGGTCAACCCGGAAACGTGCAAAGCCCCTCGCTCCCCATCGCTCGACAAAAAAAGGGTCCTAGATTCCTAAGGCTTGTAGTATACAAACCCTGAATGACTCTTTCCTGCAAGGCCCGTACTAAATATGTTAATAACTTTATACAAACTTACCAAATTCGCCTTGTTGCACAAAACAATTTCACTAATCAATTCACTACAACAATATTTAATTAAACAAGCACCTCTAAAACACAACCCGTCATGCAGTTATTTATTCCAAGATGCCGCCGTCGAACACAATTCTCGCGTAGATTTCTTTTTTTTAAATTTCACCCTGACCCTGATAGACGCCCCGAAAGTACGTCCCGACCGCCTCAATTTACAAATTATATTATTTAACTTCACCGACATGAACTCGCAAGCCTCAATCTCTGACTTCCCCATTCGCGTGGACTCTTCTTGTTTAATAAAACGAAATATCCTTTGTTTAATTAAAATGAAATATCCCCGATTTAGACGCACCAAACTGGTCTCCTCGCGACTATCGGACCTCGATCCCTTAATTTAAACCTTGCTTCCCAACGACCAAATCTTGACTCCCCTCAATCGCGTGAACTACCTTTTTTCAATTAAATGAATTATTCCCGTTTACGCGCACCAAATTATAATTCTACAGTTTATCAAAACTCCGATGTTTTTTTTCCGACCGTGCGTGCCCAGGTTCTTTTTCCGACCGTCTTCCAACACTTCCCTGCCCCAACTGTCCTTTATTATTATATATAACTATCTGAATTATTCCCGGTTTACGCGCACCAAATTATTATTCTGCCGTTTATCAAAACTCGATGATTTTTATCCCGTCTGCGCGGCCCTAGGTTCCTTCCCTGACTGTCCTCTAACACGACCCTACTCCGACTGTCTTTCCAACCCCCTGCCCCCTGACTCCCCAAACATCTCCTTGTGTGGTTTCAACAATATATTAGCCACTTCTTCAAATCTTAAGTGATAAACACATCTCCCAATATGCATATATCAACTTTAATAGTCAAAAATGTCACACTTTAACTATTATTTCAGAGAATTTTGTGTAGGAACCATGTTCGCTTTTTTTTCCGGTGTAAATTAATTTTGTCTGCGATGGAGTCATAAATTATCCCAATAACGCTTAAAAGAAGAGCTCAGTGGCGCACTTCAATTCACTACGCAAACACATGTGGTTATTTATTGGTAAGGACCCATAAATCACCCCCATGAATTGGAAACAGAGAATCGTATGCCATTCCATGTTACAAAATTAAATATAATTCCAAATTGATCTCTCAATTTTAAAAGAATCATTTCGTAGGCCCAAAGGCGAGATCATCACAGTCTCCCCTTTATGGAAAAAAATAGTGGAGGTAGATAGAAATCCAAACTACAATCACCTATTTTGTTCCAGAACTTCAGCAGTAGTCAGCCCGTTTGAACTCGCCTTAAATCTTTGTGCCCTTTTTTTTCAAAATTGTAATGATGAATATTTCCTAAACCGGCCCTGTCCTGTACGTCATCGCATCCCTTCCCTATTCCGTTTCTTCGCCGGCCTTGCCCAATGTTTGTCTAATGTTGAAACTACGGTCAATGTACCTTGCGTTACGCCTACATATTTCCAGGAATTTGTCCCGGTTACCACCTACAACGGTACCTAGTCATGGTACCCTAACTGTCTCCTATTGTACTCCCCACATAAACCGACAATATATTATGTGAGTATTTAGGTGTCTATTATTGTCTCTAAACCAATTAATCCAAATTTTAATTTCTGCCTAACTTTATCACCGATTTATACTAGTTTTTTTTTTTTTTTCAAATCCACTGATTCACAATAAACTCTGTTTGCGCAATTTGTAAACCCATCCACAATCTACTACTAAACATTGTGAATGTTTCAATGCTCCACATCTCACTGTGTCTAAATTCATAATTTATTTTTCTCTATAAAATAACCCTAAGTGGTTTTCCCCAATTCGGCCCTGTCATTGTTATCGGTAACACGGCTATCACTCGTAACCTTGCTCCGTCTATGTTCCCCGTTTTCGAAACACTGTTGAAACTGTATTTGCTTAGTAGCTGTTATCTGGTTTTAAGAGGCGATCAGGTGACGTTTCACCCCTACAACTTCCCTTACAAAATTGCAAATATCTGCTAGCAAAGAGCGCCTAAGTCGTCCCTTCTCCCCTTAATCGGTACTTTCGGTTTCACATAATGGCCGTCTCGAAGGTCCGTCTGCATTTTTTTTCTTCATAATATCTCGACCGTAGTTATACGAGTGTGACCGACCTTTCCTTATTTTTTGTTTGTTTTTTCGTTAAAGGAACTTTGCCCAAAATGGACCTGACCGTTGTTTTAAATTTAACAATTTGGTACTGGGGACCAATATCATCTATAAATTTTTAACTGCTGAGAAATCAACTGTCTACAATACCTAGTCGTTTTTTTTATTTCCTTAGATTCATACGTTTGAGTACGTAATTATTATTGTAGTCCTTTAAATCTAGTGCATTATTAGAATTAAACATTTTGGATACGCTTATTCTGTAAGTCGGGTTGAATATTAGCAAACAATTTATTTTTAAAATTTTAATTTGCCATCAAGAACCGACTTCCTCCCCTCACATCGGAATACCTTTTATTCCCTATACTTATCGGAGGTTGCCTAACATTTTACCTACCTCTCCCATCTTCAATTTGATTTCATTGTCTTCACGCCTAATCCGGCTCACGTCACTAATGTTTATTCTACATGTATTTTGTTTTTCAACAGATTCTGTTTCTTTGAACTATTTAGTTAAACTAATTTCGTTTAATCCTGTACAGATTATTTTGAAATTAAGTTTCAAAATAATGCTTTTATTCCGACTGTCACCCACTTCTTGTGATGACCGGCTGTAGGGAGGGTTTCAATTTACCGTTACGTTAAACGCACAAACCTATTTGACACATATCTCCGCTAGTCGGCACTCGGTTTAATGACCTCCCCTTTTTCTTTGTTCTTCACACTGAGCGTTAAATGTTTAAATGATCTGTCCTCAAAATGAAAGAGACCCTTTTTTCTATTGTTGACACTAAAGGACACTAATACCTATCAATATTAGAATTGTAATGTTTTGTTTACTTCGGTAACCAGAACTACTCCTCGATGTTTTGTATTTTTATTATTTTAACTAATCGTCCGGTATCCAATTTACCAAACGTTCAAACCCAATTGAAAGTTGACTAACATCGATATTATCACCTTGGCGATTTGATATTGAATGCATTATTGAAGGACTATCTCCCCTAATAACGTAACACCCTTTCTCACTAATACTTATCGAAGGTTGGATATCATTAATTTCTCTTGGTTAATTTTGTTACACTTTTTATTGACGTACAGCGCTCCTCCCCTCAAAATATGATACCTTTAACCTGCGTCTTATCAGAAATTGGACATCATCACCCAACCTCTCCTAAATTTGTCTGGTTAAGCTAATGTGTACATTATTGCACTACCTACTCTCTTGATTAATTTTGTTTCACTTTTTATAGACGTACGGCGCTACTCCCCTCAAAATATGATACCTTTAACCTGCGTCTCATCGGAAATTGGACATCGTCAACCAACCTCTCCTAAATTTATCTGGTTAAGCTAATGTGTACATTATTACACTACCTACTCTCTTGATTAATTTTTGTTTCACTTTTTATAGACGTACGGCGCTACTCCCCTCAAAACATGACACCTTTAACCTGCGTCTCATCGGAAGTTGGACATTTTCGGCCTATCTTTCCTATATTTATCTAGTTAAGCTAATGTAAACGTTATTGTTAATTCCTCTGCTACACATCTATTTTCCTAGTACTTTACTTTTTTTTCGTTGTGTTTTCAGTCATTTTCGGATGACATGCGAACCGTTATACCTACTGTATTAATTTTTTTTTTCTATTCTTGTTTAAGTCATTGTATAAAGCCCAGCAAAATGCAACACTTTGTAATACCATACCTCCTGGTCACTTAGCAAAACTGTGTTAAACCCCCCCCCCCCTACGAAGTAATAGTAAAACCTTCACTTGGTTTCCAACCGCTTCTACATTGCTACAGCTACCCCGCTCGGCCTTTAAAAAGCTCGTAGCTCGCCCGTTCTCGCGTCTCTCCCCTGCATTTCTTTTGAAGCGCCTTCTCAACCCCATCACGTAATACTTTTATGCAAACGTGACGAGATGCTCTCAATTAATCAATTGTAATTAACCCCACAACGTTGTGTACTTTTTTGTTTGAGTGGTTTGGTATAGTTAATCCAATTTAATTAATAATTTATTTGTGGTAAACCCTTGTTCTTTTAGATATGGCGTGTTACAATTTGCAAGGCTTCGAATAACAATGACTGAGTCTGACTAGCTTGAAAATTAACTAATTATCTATCTATATTCGTTCAGCTTCCTCCCCTAGCACCTGTTATACACCTACGCTCATCGACGACTATTTTTATTGAAGTAATCTGCATTTTCCCTCCTAGCATCTAATATATAAATTTACATTCAAACGGCGAATTGAGAAGATCCTACCTTTCGATGCGATGCCACGTACTCTCTGCAGCTCTATAAAATGCTATCATGAAAATAATTTGACATTTATGTATATTCTAACAAAAGATTTACACTCAAAGCAGTACGGCGTGCAATAATTCTACACTCACAGTTCTAGATGCAGTTTGTTAGTTAGCTAGCTTGTTTTATCTTGTTAATTTGATTCTACGGGTAGGTATTTTGGATTAACATGAGACAGAACATGTGCTGTTTAAATAATTGGACTCCTCCATAGCCCAACTGATAAGGTGATGGTCATAGACCGCCGAATCAGCTTCCAATTCCAACGCCTCCGGAGAATGTTAAGGTCGCAAGCGACGAATGAAAATCGACATGTTTTGCCTTCTGTCGGGAAAGGGTTTGATGTGTGTTTCTGGATCATAGAGTGATAATGGGAATAATATCGACCACTACGCCGCCAAATTAAAAATATGTTGATGATGATGATGAGAGGTCATCTCATACCGTTTGATATGAGGGTCTGCTCCGATTAATGGCGTGATAGCCGATGTCAGGAACTGTTCAGGAAATGTGTGGGTGGCACGAGGTTTTGGATCGTGACATCCTACTCTGGATTGATGATGATGATGATGATTCTGAAGTTCTTCAGCATGCCGATGACTTGAGTTCCATTTACTCCTAAAGCACCGGCATAAACATTAAACCGAAGTTGATTAGACAATCGGCAATGTCAGGAGATCGGTGGGGCCGCTCTCTCCTCTGATCTGGCGATGTATGAATTTAATTAAGGAAGATTTTGATGTCACCGATCCTCGACTTGGCAGTCACTCATGTCCTCAATAGTCCCGTTCTCCGTCCAGCACGCCGCCTCGAACCAGTAGAAATAATGATTACGTTTTTCCTAGGCACGCTACAAAACATGCGCCAGCCTGCAATCGCGATGGTCATCGGTATTTGATTTGAATGAAAAATACGTCCTCTCGCATAACATACACAGGCGTAACGTGGGACCTTCCCCGAAATGTCACGGGCATATGCTCTACGATAGGCGTACCCCAACCTCAAACTCAAATATCAGCTCAAAGAAAGAAATGTCAAGCTCGGCTTCCAGGGTGCTGGGTCCAAGAATGAAAGGCACCAGGTCGTGAATCTGGCTTCCCTCCCTTCTATTTCCCCCGCTGCACTTTCGTCCAGAGTACTTTCCCACCCTGATGCTGGATGATCCCTATTCCTAGTGTGAGGGAGTTAAGAAAACTTTTGCTACTTATGTAGGTGGATATAACGCATTTCGCTTAAAATATGAATACCTACCGACGGCTTCATTCAACCGACAATGTGAAAGTTTTTGATAAATCGAATATCGAATGAAATATACCTACCTAAGCGTAAACCAAAAAGTAGTTAAGAAAACTTTTGCTACTTATGTAGGTGGATATAACGCATTACGCTTAAAATATGAATACCTACTGACGGCTTCATTCAACCGACAATGTGAAAGTTTTTGGCTAAATCGAATATCGAAGGAAATATACCTACCTAAGCGTAAACCAAAAGTAGTTAAGAAAACTTATCCGGATTCCAACAAAGAACCGCCGATCGGTTGCCAAACGATTCCATATGTCATGTTCCCTTCGTTCCGCCGACAAGGCAGACCCCACACGAGCGTAACCTAAAAGGTAGTGAAGCCCACGCAAATTTCGTCACTTCGTTTCCCCCATGACGAAGGTAGTCCGGCCAGATCGTAATCTTCGTCCTGCATCAAACTGGCCTCCCGCGACGACAACTTTTATCCGCTGGTACCTCGGAGCGGCGGTAGAAGGAGGGCGAAATGGGTGCACGTCCTTTGTTCTCCTGAAGTCCCCCAATGCCTTAGTGACGTACATACGTCGACATCATGGAATGGCTCCGGCCACGCTTCCAATCCAGTCTAGAGCGGGTACGAGATCCACGTTACCGAGATGTGATCACAAGGGATTCCAATTTGCTCGGACCAGACACGACCATCGCTTACTTCGCCTCCACATTAGGAAAATAGTGTAAGCCCACCTGCATTTCGATCACATCGCCCCCGATAAAGTCGCGTGAGATACTTCCTCATGGTGAAATAGGAAAGCCGGACCCGTTAATTCATTCGACAACCGCCGTCCATTCTCGAGTCGTAACCCGCTCAATTAAGTTTGAAGAAAAAGAGTTTGTTAATTAAGTAGGTGGATATAGCGCATTACGCTAAAATGTGAATACCTACCGACGGCTTCATTCGACCGACAATATGAGAGTTTTTTGCTAAATCGAATATATCGAAGGAAATATGCCTGAACGTGAACCAAAGGTGATTATATGATAAGGTATCGAACCAATTTTATGCAAAGCCTTGTGTAATCGACTTGTCGTGATACCTAAAATTTGGGATAAGATATGGGAAATTTTTTGGGAGTGGGAAATTAATTATGTCAGATTTTGTTAGTAATCAAAGGTGCCCATGCTATGCACCATTCTATAAACTGTTAAATTACCCAATGCCTTTTCAAAAAACCCTTTCCTAAATATAGTCCCCTAGCTACGTTTAAAAATATTATTACGAAACTCGTAACTAATAATTAACACCTCCAAGGCGCTTTACAAATTAATTTATACCTACATTCTATACCTATGTATTTTGGTACCCGTTATGTATTGGAGAATACCCAGTAACCTAATTTTCTAGATCACCAACAAAGCACTTTAAAGGGTTTTATTATTGTTTTGTGGTTTCAAAATCCCGTCTTTTAAATGAAGTCTCTCGTCTAAGATTTATTGCCCGAAAGCGCACTTTGTGCTTCAAATGCTAGTTAGTTCATTGAACTCCAAATTATTATTTTACAACGTTATTGTCTCAAGAATAACTTCACCCAACAAAGGTACTTGCTAGCCGGTCAACCCGGAAACGTGCAAAGCCCCTCGCTCCCCATCGCTCGACAAAAAAAGGGTCCTAGATTCCTAAGGCTTGTAGTATACAAACCCTGAATGACTCTTTCCTGCAAGGCCCGTACTAAATATGTTAATAACTTTATACAAACTTACCAAATTCGCCTTGTTGCACAAAACAATTTCACTAATCAATTCACTACAACAATATTTAATTAAACAAGCACCTCTAAAACACAACCCGTCATGCAGTTATTTATTCCAAGATGCCGCCGTCGAACACAATTCTCGCGTAGATTTCTTTTTTTTAAATTTCACCCTGACCCTGATAGACGCCCCGAAAGTACGTCCCGACCGCCTCAATTTACAAATTATATTATTTAACTTCACCGACATGAACTCGCAAGCCTCAATCTCTGACTTCCCCATTCGCGTGGACTCTTCTTGTTTAATAAAACGAAATATCCTTTGTTTAATTAAAATGAAATATCCCCGATTTAGACGCACCAAACTGGTCTCCTCGCGACTATCGGACCTCGATCCCTTAATTTAAACCTTGCTTCCCAACGACCAAATCTTGACTCCCCTCAATCGCGTGAACTACCTTTTTTCAATTAAATGAATTATTCCCGTTTACGCGCACCAAATTATAATTCTACAGTTTATCAAAACTCCGATGTTTTTTTTCCGACCGTGCGTGCCCAGGTTCTTTTTCCGACCGTCTTCCAACACTTCCCTGCCCCAACTGTCCTTTATTATTATATATAACTATCTGAATTATTCCCGGTTTACGCGCACCAAATTATTATTCTGCCGTTTATCAAAACTCGATGATTTTTATCCCGTCTGCGCGGCCCTAGGTTCCTTCCCTGACTGTCCTCTAACACGACCCTACTCCGACTGTCTTTCCAACCCCCTGCCCCCTGACTCCCCAAACATCTCCTTGTGTGGTTTCAACAATATATTAGCCACTTCTTCAAATCTTAAGTGATAAACACATCTCCCAATATGCATATATCAACTTTAATAGTCAAAAATGTCACACTTTAACTATTATTTCAGAGAATTTTGTGTAGGAACCATGTTCGCTTTTTTTTCCGGTGTAAATTAATTTTGTCTGCGATGGAGTCATAAATTATCCCAATAACGCTTAAAAGAAGAGCTCAGTGGCGCACTTCAATTCACTACGCAAACACATGTGGTTATTTATTGGTAAGGACCCATAAATCACCCCCATGAATTGGAAACAGAGAATCGTATGCCATTCCATGTTACAAAATTAAATATAATTCCAAATTGATCTCTCAATTTTAAAAGAATCATTTCGTAGGCCCAAAGGCGAGATCATCACAAGTGTAAGTGTAATTAATGATATACATTGTAATAATAGGTGTAAAGTTTGTGAGAAAAGTGATATAATACTAAATAAATAGAGTTTTTAGAAACATAAAGTGAAATAAAACTAAATAAATAGAGTTTTTACATCTGTATGGTTTAGCCATAATTTTAACTCTTTTACGAAATGCGGAAGTTTTGTTGCAACTTGAATATGTTTTGGTAAACTATTGAAGGTACGAGGTCCAATAAAACTACTGTGAGTTTGCATTTGTTTTGTGTGTGTTTGGGGGGTATAGAATACATTATTATTTCTAATGTTGATTCTGTTTACATTTTTTTCGAATTTGTTTACGTTTTTAAAGATATATTTCATAGTTTGCAGTATAAATAGTTTACGGAGACTGAATAGTTTAGATTCTTTGTATAAAGCATCTGTCGAAAATGTTTTAATTCTATTATACATAACTTTGATAATATAATTTTGAGTTGTTTGTAAAGGTTTTATAAAAGTATCAAGGGCACCACCCCATCCTATTATTCCATACATGAGTGAAGATTGCACCATAGAATAATAAATCATTTTCAATTTGTCAATATTCAATACTTCTTTGAGTCTGTAAAATATGTATGTAAGATATCTCAATTTAGAAACGGTATTATTTATTTGTGAATGCCAATTTAAATTTGTATCAATACATATACCCAAATATTTTATCTTTTCAACTTTTACAATTTCAGAGCAAGATGAGCATATTACTTGATTACAGTTAGTATTATGAATTCTAATTTTAAGGTTATTGGGGGGTTTGTTTTTACTGTTTTTATAAAAAGGTAGGTAAAATGTTTTATTGTTGTTTAGGAAGAGTCTATTACTATTTAGCCATGATGAGACATGTGCAATACATTTTGATGCATTTAAATAAGTTTCAAGCCAGGATTTTCCGTTTACAATTATTACTGTATCATCAGCATAAGATACAATATCACCAGGGATTACAAGATTACATAAATCATTTATATATATTAAAAACAGGATTGGGCCAAGCACAGTACCCTGTGGTACTCCATTTTTTATCCTCGTTTCAGTACTATAAAAATTCCCTATTTTTGTTTTTTGTTTTCTGTCTTTGAGATAGTTTGTGAGAATTTTTAGTGTATCTTTTTTGAAACCTATTTGATTAATTTTTTTTATAAGTATATTGTGGTTAACCGTATCAAAAGCTTTTCTTAAATCTAAAAATAAAGCTAGGCATTTTTTATTTTTATCAACAGATGTGTACAATTTTTTTGTCAAATCGAATATTGCATCTTCAGTGCTTAGGTTACTTCTGAAACCATATTGATTTTGGGACAGAATTTTGTTTTGTTCTAGGTGATTCATTACTCTATTTTTGATACATTTTTCAAATATTTTTGAGAGGTTTGAAACTAAGGAAATAGGTCGGTAATTGTCTAATATGTGCGTTTCTCCTGATTTGTGAATTGGAATGATGGTGGAGATTTTAAATTGTTCAGGGAAATGTCCCTCTTTTAGTGATATATTAAAAATATGTAGCAATGGAATTAAAATATTATGTTTTATTTTTTTTAGTGTGTTACCCGATAAACCATCAATTCCTGTAGAATTTGTTGACTTTAGACTATCAATGTGTTTTACAATTTCGTTTATCGTGATAGGTGAAAAATATTCTAAGGAATTTATTGAATCGAAAGTTGAGAGTAAATGCAAAGATGAGTCTACGGGTGATCAATTTTACTAGAAGATTCAAGTACTTGATCTACTACATTTGTGAAGAAGTTGTTAAAGTTTTCTGCAATGGCCGATTTGTCAGTTATACTATTGTTATTTATTTTAATCTCTTTCACATCAGTTGATGCCATTTTTTTTTTGTTCATTATTTCATTAATAATATTCCACGTTTTTTTGGTATCATTTTTTGCGTTATCAATTTGTTCACAATAGTATTTCTTTTTACAACTTCTTATTAACCTATTTAGTAAGTTTCTATACATCAAATACTTTGTTTTCATAAAAGACATTATTCTTACGTTATTTTTTTGACAGGTTTTTTCATAATTTAACATTTCTCTGTAAAGTTTATCTCTGTGTTTAATGGAGACTATTAGTCCTACAGTAATCCAAGGTTTGATTTTTTTATATTTTCGCTTATTAATAACAATTTTGTATGTGCTTTTCGATATATAATCTTGTAGAGTTTTATAAAACAATTCTAATGCTGAATGTGGGTTAGCTGTCGATCGTACATTGTCCCATTTTTCTGAATGGAGTAGATTGTTTAATGTGTCGTAGTTAATATTATTTTTTTCTAGATTACCAGAGTTTTCTTTTAAATTAGTGGTTAAGAGGTTGTGTCCATAAAATGTTGGGTAGTGGTCAGTAATGTTTGTATGTAGAGTTGAAGATGTAGTTTTGACGTGTTTGTGTGTTTTTACAAATATATGATCTAGAGTCGTGGAGTTATTCAAATTTTCTCTTGTTGGAGAGTTTATGTATGACTGATATCCTGCATATGATAAACAATCTAAGTATTCATTTATACAGTTTGTTCTTTTGTTATTTTCATTAATGTTTATATTGATATCTCCAGATAATATTGAAAAATTGAAATTTTTTCTGTTAGCCGTTTTAAAAAATGAATTTAGCTCATTAGTGAAAAGTGATTCATTTAAGGAAGGAGATCTATATATAGCTAATATCAGATAATTACAGTTATTGTGCTTGAATGTTACTTCAATTGCATTAGCTGTTTTAAAATCTAAAATTTTGAAGGTAGTTTTCTTAAGACAATTTTTCACAAATACGGTGATACCATCGTGCCCAGTATGTTTGCATTCAGATGAAATGGTGACATATCCTGGAAGATTATAGGGGATTACCTCTTTCATCTGTGTTTCTGTTAAAATAACAATACTCGGAGAAAAATCTAGACTTTCGAGAAGTACACAGAGTTCATCAAAATGTTTTCTTAAGCTACGTATGTTCATATTAAGAACTGAAAAGTTTATATCTTTAAAGTGATTATTTAGTTCATTAGTATCATTACAAATATAATTTTCATACAAAAAATTTTCGTCTGACATGTTGAAAGAAAAAATTTACACATGCAATGTGGTTACTTGATCCTCTATTCTTCGGGAATGTCTGCCGGCTGTCTTATTTGGATGATTGGGGCTAATTCATCTTTTCTCATCATAATGTGTCCATTTTTAGCCCAAATAAATTTGTAACCAAGTCTTGATGATTTTGCCAGGAACAGTAGGTGTTTATTTTGTGGTGTCAGTTGTTCATTAATGTATACTTTGTTATCTTCTGGAAAGTTAAAGTTTTTTGTGGACAAAAAACCGTATTTTCTTTTTTTGTCGATGATTTGGTCTCTGATTTCTTTATTTTGAAATGATACAACAATGGCTGGGTATTTGTTTAAAGGATTTCTATTTTTGATTCGGTAAATATTGGTTATTTTTGAAGATTCTGTTTCGCCTTTAATAGTTTCCATTATGTTATTCACTATTTTTGTTATGTTTTCATTATCTTTAAATGGGACTCCCTGTATTTCGATGTTATTTTGTTTGTGAAATTGTTCTAGTTTGTTAATTTGCATTTTTATTTCCTTGTTTTCCGATTGCAGCTGTTTAATCAATATGTCTTTGTTTTTATTTTTTTCTTCGAATTCATCAATTTTGTTACTACAGAATTCAACTGATTTTGTAAGTTCTCTGAGTTCATTCTTGATCTGTTCTCTGAAAGATTTCATTAATTGTTCCGATAAATCTTCGAATTTTTTTTCCAGGAATTTTAACATCTTATTTGTATTATAGTCTTCTTCAGATTCGCTAGATGCTGCTTTTTTTGTGGCTCTCTTTTGTTTATTCATATTAATGTTTTTGATGTTCTGCAATAGATGGTGTTATAATATAGTCTGAGGGTAAGTCTAGCGCTTCTACTAATTTTAAAAAAAAAAAGTTGGTTTTAGTGAGGATCGAACCTCGTTCCTACGGACCTATGGCTCAGACGGTCAATGTCCGCGACGCTAACCACTAGACCAATCCGGTAGGTATCGGGGGCGAGGTAATATCGCTATATTAAAGGTAATGTTGCTATCAACTGTCAGTTGCAGTTTACAGTTGGTACTTAGATGCGACAATATTCCCACAAATTACTTCACAGTTTTTAAATCACTTCAGATTAGTTATTCTTGACCGTTTCAAGTGGTAGATAGTTCACTACTGTTGCACATTTATACAAAAATCAATATCTTTTTGAATAATACGATTTAATAACGTTGAATTTAGATAATTTTTGCAGAGTGAAATTTGACGTGCACACTGTTTGATGTAGGTACTATTGTCATTAAAGTAAAATAAAAAAAAAGAATGTTCATAGGGTGGTAGTTGCATTATATGAGTATCTATAGTTACTGTAAAGTATCGAGAGGCTGCCTGTGGGGTTTTAAGGAGTGTGGTGCAGAGTTAAAAATGTCAAATTGTGTATAGTTTCTATTGAAAGGGTGTGATGCATGATAAATGAAGGAATTCTGCTTAGAATTAGTGTTGCACCGAGAGAGTCTAAGAATTATGTCTGATCTGGTTCTTTCTTTCTTTCCTAACTTAGTACCTATGTTTATGTGGTTTTGCACTTACGTATGGTCCGAGTCGAGCGGTTGAACTGTGGTATCTTCTTTTTTGTCGAATCGTATTAGGATGGGGGGTGTTGTAAGGTTAGTAAGTATCTAGTCAGATCTGGTCACTAAACACCACTAAATCTATTCAAGAAACGTTTTGATTCAGAATTGGTGTCTCCGAGGCGATTCCGACTATTGGATGCAGATAAAAAAAAAACAAATAATTTATTGTTTATTAGGATCATTGAACAAGAGTGATTTGAAATAATGCATACTAGTAGAATCAAAACTTCGGGTTGACTATTGGGTACAAAAATAAATAAATGCATTACACTATATTAAATACGGCCTTCGTGGTCGAGAGGTAAGGCTCTCAACCAGCAATCCGAAAGTCGTGGGTTCAAATCCCAGCTAGCTCAAGTAGATTTTATTTGATTGAATTGTGTTGTTTCATTACTTAATCATTTAAAATATTATATGGTATATTTGTGGCTCGTTCTAGAGAGGAAGATACTCTCTAGAACGTGATGATAAAACATATTAAAAAATAGGTTAAATTAGGTTAGGGTTATCGGCTATTTTTTAAATTATTTTTTCATAGCTTTTAATGACTTTTCTGAGGTGGCTCTGAGTTGGAATGGAACCGGTGTGCACATTAAAGAAATTGAATAAAATCTGATGATAAAAATTGCAACATGCAGAACTAAAAATATGTTATATTTATTTTATTAGTGACATTGATTATTAATCTTGTCTTCCAACAATTTCCCTCAACAGATAAATCTCGCTTATTCACACCGTATGATAATATCTCGCGACAATTACGTGCGTGATAAGCGCCGCTCCTAGCATCTCGCTGACCGGCCGAAGCCGACTGAGTCCGCTACCGCTGCACTATTTCTATCGATAGCTATCTCAGGTGGTGCGGAATATTATCTGCACCGACGCGCGACGCCTCTACGCCTTGCGTCATGCGCGATACCATCGCAGCGATTATATTGCTGCCTCTCAGACACAATGCGCACGCTAAGAATAGGTACAAATTCTCACTCGATGAAGTGCGTTAAATGTTTTGTATGACAAATGCAAAGGTTGATATTTTGTTCGCAAGGTATTCAAAGGATTAATTATTGCTAATAAAGGCGTTCCAATGATTGCTGCTGTGTAATGTCTCCATCTTCCACTTATATTACATACGCGTGTAGTAGCAATTACTTTTACAAATGAGCTATCAGTGGCAGCACCATGTACAACAATTGAGGACAATGCTGATGTTTAACCTCTCGGGCTAATTTGTTCGGTTTTCGTAACAACTCCTATAGGTCTCACAGGAAATCGGTGTTTCTCCCTTACTATCTAATTCTAAACGGTGTTGGAAAAAAACACCTCCCTACATATTAAAAAAAACGCATATAATTAAAACGTACCTATATATTCATTAATCCAAAATTTCCAACCACAATTTGAAAAAAAAATTAAACTTTGAAAAATTTTATTAATTATTTTTACATGAAAAAGTTAAAAAGTGAGTTGACGATAACGTTTATAATTCATTTTCCTAATAAAAAGTGTGAGTGTTTTATATATTTTTTTGTTATCAGTAATTTAATTATATTCATACAGTTTTTTATTTTCGAATGCGTTCAGAAATATTCTATTTATTTGGATTTTATTGCAATGCCGAAATATTTTGACCGTCCGACAAAATAGGTCCGAGACATGAGGGGTTAAAGTTTCAAGAATTTAATGTACTTTTTTATTTTACTTTATATACATTTTAAACCCCCTAAAAAGGGCGTTAATCAATAAATAAATAAATATGGTCAAATTTTCATTTATAATAAAATATATATTGATTGTGTAATTGTGTATGTACCTAAATAAATAAAAGCAACAGGTTTTTTGTTTGCAGCAGAAAAACGGTCGAACGGTGATATCTGATGTCATTAATTTTTGCAAAGTTTTTTCAGACAATTCATAGATTTGTAGGTCAACACAAATATTTTTAGCTCGCAATAACATTTGTGACAGATTTAAATCACGGTAATTTTAAACGCAAATTATCGATATTTAAATTAGATGTACACTTTTATTTAAAATTGCTTAAAGAAACCACAGAAAGTGTATTGCAATTAATTTTGCTTTCAAATTGCACAGCCATCTTGAACGTACGAATATAATATTTGGTATAAATTAATTGTATGATGTAAACTTTTTTTTTTAAAACATTTCGATTTTCGTTGCGTTCCTGCGATGATGTTGTTGGACTTAGTTTGCAGCTTGATCAAGAATAACGCTAGTATGCGAACCCAACGCTTTTGCATTTAAATTCGTTCCGGTTCCGTTTCAAGATGGTGACCGTGTTGGATACTGCCTTTTTATCCCGTCAGAGTTCGCGTAAGCGTGGATCCTTATATTGGCTGTCTCATCGAAATAATCAATAATATTATGGTAGGTACCTTACCTACCTTTCTGAAGAAAGTATGAAAAAAGAATTGTCATTGACATAATGCCGTTTATTTAGATACATTTTATAATTCTTTATTTGATTTTTTTTTAATCTAAGAAACTATACAAGGTGTCCGAAAACTCGTAGTACAAGCGGGAAACTGGGGATTCCCCATCACATTTGGAGTTGATTTTGTAGTATAACTTTTTTTGATTTGAGCTTTTGTTTTCGAGTAAATCGAATCAGAAGTTGTTTTTTTTTTGGTCAAATTCTTATAAATTATTACTGACGATCATAGTACCTAACTAATAAAAACTATTGAAAAGAAAAACAAATAAAGAATTCCGGATTTTAAGCATTATTTTGAAATCGCCCAAAATTTAATTCACTGTAAAAATAAAATAATTGGTCATTCGACGGTTAAATAGATCATCGTAATATTTTCGCAGCTTGTAGTATAACAAAATCCGCTCTGTCTATTAGCTCCTTTCAATAAACACGTGAAATAAGAGACGCGCGATAGTTTTCAAGAAGTAGAATCATTCGCAGCTTGTACGTATCGCATTCCAAAACAAAATTAGCTATCTCTATTCGCTCATTTCAATACACGCGAGAGAAGAGGCTAGAAGATTGCGGCTATATTCGGACCTGTACGATCACGTGTTTTAGGGTATTATTGTTTATGCAGTTTTCGGTTCACGGCTCACACGATTGACGCGTTTTGTTGACATTTTTTCTATCAACAACCCTTTCGTTCATTAAACTTTAGAACAATGTGTGTTCGTGTACTATTTTGTGATATTTTCGTAGTTTAACGTGATTAATTATTGTGTATTACAATGGAATAATACCAACGCCTATTATTATGTTTTTGTGATGTACCAATGACATTTTAATGTGATTTTTGTGATGTACCGATGACATTTTAATGTGTTTTTTGTGATGTGCCTAGGGTTTTTGGATTTGAAAAGGAACATTACTACATAATGTAAGTTGGAACACAAATATGCTAATAATTTCTCTCACAAGGCTTATTCGAATTGGCCGAAAATCGTTCGTATTACTTTCAACTGGAGTAAATTATTGCCCGCCGCTTATTCAAATTGCTCCACAACAAATTAAATACGTTAATTAACCATATTTTAATGCCTAGAAGAGGTGGAAGAATAACTTAGCAAGTGAAAATAAATAAACTATGGACACGAAAAAAGATTTTGCAGCTTATAAATAATTTTATAGTAGCATCTTCGAACTGTCAAAATAACATTTCCGTGTATCGGTAACCCTAAAGAACCCGAAAAAATTTATTAGATATATATTTTTTTAAATTTGAATGTAAAAATGCTTAAATTGAAAATCTTTATGTTTATTTAGGTTCCCTATGTGATGTAGGTTCACCAGTTTTTCGCTTGTACTACGAGTTTTCGGACACCGTGTATAATAAAGAGGTAAGATTTGTTTGTTTGTTTGTTTGCATTGAATAGGCTCCGAAACTACTGAACCGATTTGAAAAATTCTTTCACTGTTGGGAAACTACACTATCCCCGGGTGACATAGGCTATATTATATTTTCAAAAAAATTAGGGATCCTTACTAAAACTCCCATAATGTAACCCAAGGTGTAAAAAAATTACCTAAAATATTATTTGCATCGTGTGCGCTGCGAAAACTATTGATGATAGAATAAAATAATGTACTACGACTTTGCAGAATACATCATTATTTACAAAAAGTGTCGCGACAGCTTCTGTCTAACTATTATAGTTATGCCACAATAAGTGATCTTTTATTTTAAAAATTTAATTGAAATGCCACCGCTAGAAAAGGCTCTTTATTTGTATCTTGGTATTAATCCTTATCAAAATAAATTACTTCATATTCAAGACTGCTTTAAATAACTTTTTGAATTATTCAATTCGGACATCCCATTCGAAAGATATCACGAGTTTAAAATGTAAGTATTAGAAAAAAATTGCGTGGTCGCCGGTCACCCCGCTCGGCTAGCTAGGCAACATCTTATGCGATCTAGGCGTCACTGGGATCCGGGCCGGACGGGAGGGGAGTCAATGTCAAAAAGATGGTAGGAGAACGCAGGAGGGAAAAGGGACGCATGAGAATAACCATTTATTTATTTATATATTACCGCTAAACATTTAGGGATAAACAATTTATTTCTTTTCGTGGCATATCAAAGCATGCCGGGAACCAGCTATTGTTTCATAAAGTATGTAGTTTTTAATTAAGTTGGTACGAATCGTATGATTTCAGTGGAAATTTTGGTTTTGATTTATTAAGTAAGATAAAATTACAAATTTACTTATTTGGATGTGTCTACTGGTCACTGAACTACTAGTAGGTATGTATTATGTACAGGGATAGATTGGTTTAATATTATTATTTTTTATTATTCTTTTTTACGCCCATGGGGCTTTTACATTTGGTAGACACATGATGTTTATTTTGTTACATAAGGGTTTATAAACAATAGGTTAATAATAATAATTTCTTAAATCACACTGGTTTACAGTTGGATAAATTTAAACAAAATAAAATGATTACAATAATAAACAGAATAATTTGATAACATCAAAAAGTTGTTTAAGTATGTTTAAAACACAGTAATTGTTACATTAAAAATGTCGTCATCATTTGTATATTTCTTTGCTAAACCATGTATGCGAGGAATTGGCGAGTTTGCCACATAATTTGTTTGTAGAATGGTGGCATTGAAATAAAGTCCTTATGCCCTGTGAGACGATTAGGTACTCTTAAATAGACTACACTCAAGAATCAGAGTTGTCTTGAAAATTTTAAATACTTAAATTTTAGCACCCAAAAAAATTGTTAAGTAAATATATTTTTCGTTTTAAAACAAAACAATATGCTAAAGTTAGCAAGAAAAATTATGCCGAGTGAGTCTATTAGTTACTCTAAAATTGACTACACTCAAGAGTTAGCAACAGTCGAGCTCCGAATTTACATTTTTAAAAAGAAACAGATTTTTTAAACTTTTTTATATGAATACCGCACAAGAGTCCCAACTGCTTCCGTCTGAAGCCAGTGAGACTATGGCATCCCCAATTGGAGTATGTTGTGAGGCTGAGAGTAGTGAGGAGGGGAAGAAGATAGGGAAGAGGAAGGTGGGGAAGTACCTAGCTATTTTCAGATCTGGTCACCAAACACGGCTAATGCCATTTCAAGCAACGTTTCAATTCTGAATGGTGGTCTTACACCAGGCGATATAGAGAGTATCTTCCACTCTGGAACGTGCCGCAAATATACTATATATTATTTTAAATTAATAAATTGTGAAATAACACAAATTAATCAAATAAAATTTATTTGCCACGCCGGGATTCGATCCCGCGACCTTCGGTGTGCGAGTCAAGCGCCTTACCGCTGCGCTACGCCGGCCGTCAAAGATCGCTCAAGTGTATGTATTTTTAAGGTATTTAATAAAAAAAAGTGTAGTTAATCTGGTCCATAGGGATATTTAACTTGTAAATTATTAAATTTTATAATCTTTCGCTAAATTATTAACTATTTTTTTATGTGAATTTTATGGTGAGGTGTTCTGATTTAATTGCTTCTTAAATTACGTAGTTTCAATGGTTACAATAACTAGCTATGATCGGGATCGAACCCACAAACCAGAATCAATGTGCTAGCATGTAATTGGGAATAAACACAATGCACTTTTCTTTGACAGCTGACTGCTGTCAGTAATGCATTCGATAAATATTCGACCTCAAAATCCGAAAGCGAATATCCGTACGGAACCCTATTGTCCCTTTTTTCGGTCGTCTAGAAAAGTATAACCGATAAATCAATCGCCTTTTGACAAATTTATGGGATCGTATTATTTTACACCAATCAACATATTTTACACCATGGCGGATGGCGGACTAACCTCCCCTCGGTATCAATTCAATACTTGTAAATTAATTCAATCAGTGCTTTGTTCCGAGTCGCCACCACCTCCATTATTGTAATGTTACATCGTCCCTTGTGGTATAGAAGTGTTGGTATACAAAAATGTATTATGTAGGAAAAGAAAATGTATAAAAATCTACGTTGTTTGCTCCATAAACGCGATTCTTTTCTCTTTTTATTAGACGTTGCGCTTGGAGTTATGATATTAATTATATTTATTGGTTGCTTCTATAGTTGAAAAGTTTGAGGTTCGATTTTAAAATCATTTATTTTTATTTTCATATAATAAAGTCTCTGCCTGGGTGCTGCAATGTTTCTGATTGTTTGATGAATTTTGAAAATGTGTGTTTATAGATTTTTTAAAGATTTTTTTCCACATAGGAGGTCCTGAGGAAAATAATTCCCTTCAGGGATGTCATCTTTGGAGATGCTGTGTAAAGGTTTTTTTGTTTTTTTATGAAAGGAAGTAGAGGAAGTTCTGCGAAGGAAAAAGGCATGAAGGGTGGGTAGGAGTCTGGGTGTCAGTGTATCTAGGAGTGACAGGCATATGCATTTTTCCCTCGACTGTGAAGCAAGGGGATGTTCCGAGAGATTTAAACAGCTGGAGAGATCAAAGGCACTCCCTCAACCGGTCTCTTCCGATTCGACCTGCCACGCAGTTGGTGGGCAGACGCATCCACCACCAAGATTCGGACAAAGCTCACTCCATGATCCACCAGGCACCCCTGATAGTCATTAAATGTTGTGGTGAGTTGTTGGTTATCCAACGAATCGTTCAAAATTGATGTTACAAGAAATAAAATTTCGTGATTATTATGATCATTAACCGTCTCACAACGGACATCGTATTATCAGAATATTTTTTCTCAATAAATGCCCGGATTGCCGGAAATTAAATTAAAAATATATATATTGATGTTGCCTGACATACCTACACACTTTTTGATGTCTATGGGAAAACTTCAGTCAAAAAAATTTGAACCAACATACGCGCAATTCGCATCGCAATCCTAAATTCAAATATCAGAAAATAAAGCTTGGAATGGACTAAAATTCGAACTAAGTTTGAGAAAGGGACAAAACTTCCGAGTGAAACTCAAATTATTGGTGTCCGGAAACTAGTGGTACCAGGAAACTGATGATTCTACATTCGTTTGAAAATTTGTAAATCAAGTCCAAATTGGAAAAAAAATCACAAATTTTTACGTGGTGGCGATATAGTTACCATGTCTTTACATATTTTAGATAGGAGCGCTGTTGAGAGATGAACCAACATAAAACACGATTAATTTAGAACTCTGATGAAAAAATAATAAATATTGGTCTGAATAAAAGTTTTAACGTCGGTTAATAACTTTAATTACACGGAAATCAGGCGGCCGTTGACTTGTTCTGGCGCCGTCATCGTGTGGTCAGTCTCCCCCTCCCCCTTCTGACCAACCTCATTATATTCTCCAATCTATTGTCGAAGTGACCCACCATAATATAATGTGTTTCGTTTGCTTTTTTTTCAGCGCCTACCGTAAATGTAGAACAAATTCTTGTAATAATTGTATATTAATTGATATCGCTTTATATTTTGTTAAATCTCATTATGACTTTGTAACGAAGGACTGGGTATTTTATTCACAAAACTGTTAAAAAATTTCACTTCTCGTTAAATTCAAATATTTTAAAGATATTCCTGCAATTCCAATATATCAAACAACTCTTTGTCATCAGCTTTGCTTAGGTTAATGTGAATTGAAATCAAACTCAAACCTCTATGGCAGTGGTTAAATCTTTTAAAACAGTAATGTAAATATTTTAATGCAGATAAATTTTCAATAAGATTTTATTTTTTATTATTTTACAAGATTTATCCATTCTATATAATGTTAACTTTACAACCCGACTTTGCCCGAGTTTCAATGCTTTTTTTTCTAAATTTGCTTGCTTTTTTGTGAATACCTCACAAGGTTTCCAACTGCTCCCGTCTGAGCCAGTGAGACTATGGCATCCCTAATTGTGGTATATTGTGAGGCTGAAGGGAGATGGTTGGGAAGTAACTGGCTATTCAGATCTTTTAGTCAACACGCCTAAAGCCATTTCAAGCAACGTTTCCATTCTGAATGGTGGTATGACACCAGGGCGATACTGAGAGTATCTTCCACTCTGGAAGGTGCCGCAAATATACAACATATTACTTTTAATTCGTAAATTATGAAATAACACAAATTAATCCAAATATTTGCGCACGTCGGGATTCGAACCCGCGACCTTCTTGTCTTTTAGTATTTCAAAAATATCACGTAGATTTTTCTTATATCACCTATCATAATATACAAACGTGTATGGTGTAATAATTGTAAGGACTTGGTGGCACAAACAACATACCCTTGAATTGAAGAACATAATTCAAAAGTGCCACGAAATTGACCTCCACGTTACTTAATTCTTTACAACTTAATTCCCCTTCTAAGATATTCATTCACGATCCTATACCACTCATCACTTCAACTGGATACTAAACGAATTAAACCAAATATGATATAGAAAGAAAATGAGCCAATCTAAATTGCAGTCTTAGAAGGTTGACACTGCAACTTCTCAGTTTTGCCAACGTCCACTGCGAATTGCATCCATTCACAATTCCAAGGTGTTTTAAACAATGTGTTTTTCTCCGCGTGGTCATTCCGCTCGGTGTGTCCAGCACCCAAGTCTCTTTGTGGAATATTAAATTTATCAGGTCCGTTTCGATTATTTCCTCGGGTTTTCTTCGTCCTCTCTGATCGGATAAGCCATCCCTCCGCCTAGCACCCCACCCTCTTCCCCACACCCCACCCCCGTTCCTTCCTGATATCACCCGCCCTGCAGATCCCCGCCCACTTTCATGCAAATGTCTCTGTATGAATGTGTTCAGCAGTAATCGTCAGGACGAAATCAACTCGAAAATTTATTCTTGTTTTCAAACAATGGGGTGTTTTGACATGAAAATTAAACTTAACTGTGAGCTAAGAACACAAATGCTCTCTCGGAGATAATAGGAACAGGCTTTGACACGACAATGTAAGAGATAACAATGAGTTTAATTACTAGAAGAAGATGAAACGTTGGACCACTTTTTATAAAACCTGACACCACACAAGACAAATCATTATTTATTTATCTACTACTCCGGACTGCAGGTGTGAAATCAAATTTCTAAAGATTTCTTAAAAATTATAAAGTTCATGATCCTTTTTCTGAAACAGTAAAAACCCTTCAACGTCATACGTAAATACACACTCTAAACTTGTTTTACAAATTGTATATTTGACACATCTGTCTGTTTTCTTCTGTCTTGTGATAACCCAGTCACACTTCTAAATATCTACGTAAAATGTTTTTATCCCGAACAATATTTAATTTTCATGCATTGATTTGTCAACCAGGCCTTATCAATTTTCCCAAGATCTATTTAGGGGTATTTCCACTTTTTTATTGTTTAAAAAAATTAAGCAAAAAGATACGATGATTATAGCATTTTTATTTTATTTTTATGTTGACGAATATATATTCTTCAGCGAGTAGTTTCCCATTTTTGAATTACCGCTAAAACGATATTTTGGGACGGGACTATTGTGTGACGTCGTGAGCGTGGACGCTCACTGACAGTGTTTATTTATGCTGGCCAAGCTGGGCGACGCTTGTGACGTCACAATCCGATTTGCAAACCACGGCCGTTTTGATTTCGTCAGTTTTAGATCGTTTTTAATATCAATAATAAATGAAAACATAAAAAGCATACATTTTTAGTAGGATAATTAAAATCAGAAAAATGATCTTTAAATATTCCGTACATTTTCAACAGAATTCCTTGATTGTGAAAATACCCCCATTATATTATGTGGGTCTGCAAATCGTCATTCAATTAAATGACAGTTGATTGGCCTTCCTAACGCTACATTAAACCTTTAAACCCACCAACTTAGAGCATAATCCACTGCCATAATTTCGAAGATGGTCCCTTAGTTAAAAGAATAACGTTTACGTGAGAAGACTCTTTTAAGTATGTAACTATCACGCCGTTTCCCCGCAGGGGTAGGCAGAGAGGACGGACCGCCAAACAACTCGGTCTTGGCACATACTCTTTGCCTCACTCACATTCATACATCGTCTCATGCATTCTCTTCTATTTTGCTGACTTTTGACATGGCCCGACTCAAGTATCTGATTCACTGGATCGTGCCATGTCTTCCTCAGGCGTCCCCGACTTCTTCTATCATTCACATTTGCGTCGTATATTCTTCTAAGTTTGTGATGTATGAAATTATCGAAACCAGCTGTAATAATCGGTATTATTTTATTTTACTTATGGTCTTGACTACAGGTGTCAATGTTTTGTTACAATTTCTATACTGACATGGCGATGAATACGGATTTTTTGTTGTATGGTCGATCTCGTGCTTTCTATGTCCACGGTTCAGACACACGAAAGGCTTCCATTAAAAGTGGGATTTTTATCAATTCCGTGATTAATACCATAAAAAGATATTTCATTTCTGATACCAACTTTTAATTTCAAACTGATCTCTTTTCGGGTCCGGCCGTAACAAAGCACATGCACCCACACCAATGCAGGCTTTACCTCCGGTACACCGTTTGCTCGTGTGTATGTGTGTAATATAATAATCATTTTTCAATGCCGGCGTAAGACCGGTAGCCCCTACTTTTAATGCGACAGAAAAGGAAAACGCCATACCGGAAAGTACCCTTACAAGTGTGGGTGCGAGCGAGATAAAATCTCTTCACGCTTTAATATACGTATTATAAAAAATATATTCGAAGTTTTTTATATGCAGTGCTTTTTTATATTATTTTGTTTTTGTTACCTATTGGTCGTAATGTGTGAGGAGAGCACGTTTGTGGGAACTTGACCGTCCTAAGGTGCTATAACCCTCTATTGGTTCATGGTGTTTTTGATATCGTTTTGTTCCCAATAAATTAATCATACAACCTGCAGTTACATCAACAAATTACCTACTTGGAATAGAGATATAGTATATATTATTTAAAATTGTCGATAAACTAATAGTTTTTATACTATAAATTTTTTTAAATATTTTAATTAGTCGTGAAATTTATTTATATTGTGATTTTAACACTTCGTAATTTTTTTATCTTATGGAAATATATGTTTTTGGGATATTATGCCGCTTTGCGCTACCTCCTTCTTTAGCCAACGTTTCGGAAGAAGGAGGTGGCGCAACACATCATAATACCCCAAAAATAAATTGCTTTAACGCTTGTGGCCGTAAAATTTTTAAATCTCACCTTTGTTCTATCTGATTACATATTTATTTTTACCCGTTATTTTTGTTATAATATTTACTTACTTTTAATTATATATTATATAATTAAAAAACAGACTCTTACTCGTAATAATAAATAGCAATGTTACGTAAAATCACTGATTCCCGCATTTAATGTTAATCGTCAATTTCAACGTCCCTACTATGAATAATTTTTTTGGTGCTGGCAATGAAATCATATTATTTAATATTTAGAAAGAAATAAATAATTTTAAAATATTAATTTTGGAGGTGTGTCTGTAAATCCGGTTCAATGAACTCTAGATAATGAGTACCTAAATAACTTTAAACTAAAATACGTGCAGAGCTTAATAATAACATTATTAAATTACCTACCTTTTATGTTATTTAAAAAAAAAAAACAAAATCGAAAAAACAATTAGTGTGTTGGTTATCAATAATTTTAAAGTTTTACATAGAAGTGAGCTTATGCACCCCCGAATTGTATATGTTACGAATATCTTGGTATTAAATAAAATTGTATCAATTTCTAAGGCAGAACGAAACGGTCTAAGATAAGAAGGTATATATGGAAGAGTCTTAAAGATTTTGAATAAAAGTTATATATTTTTAATCCTATTCGTTTTAGCTGTTGTTTTCATTATCACATTAATTTCTCCCTCAAATTTTAAGCTGTTAAAATGTATATTTTTATAACCGAATACATACAAATTAATAATCTTCAGAAACTGAGGTCCATTTTTAATTTTATAAAATTATATCTGTCCCCGATCTCCACCACCCATTTGACTTTAATGATCCTCTTGCAGCCTCCTCTCAAATCTGAAGTAGTGTGAGGTCTTTCAAGATCGTTAATCATTCCTGCTTCTTCTTCCATAACACTTCATAATCACGCATTCAATCAGCGACTCCAAAGAGTTATCTACTACTTATACCTTTTACCTATCTCTATCTACCTCCGTATGCATTCCTCATTGGTACTCATTTTTCTTAACATATTCTCTCAAACCTTGAGAAGAAGAGTTTTCCTCACTTCAACTGATTCAGAAACTAGTTCATTTTAATAAATAGCAATGTGCCTAATTTCAATATTTATGATGTTACTAGCCGGGGTACCCGGCTTCTCTCAGGGGGTGGATAAGAGATTTAACTGACGTTCAACCCACGACGGATCTTTATATACCCCTACCAATGGGTAACCTTACTAATACAAAAAAAGCTTCGAATGGTCCGCAATGTTCCAGAACATTCCACGACATTCGAGAGTGTTCTGGAATATGAAACTTCCAGCTTATTTCAAAAGCACGCCTTTCAGGTAAAACGGTTACCTTCTCCATGGATGTGGGATAGAGGGCCACCACACCACATAACTCCCTTGATCGTGGCGGGACTCGTTTCTAGCGGCATGCACATTGTACACTTTCTTTTATAATATATATTGATTACGTCACCTTTCCGCGCTTAGTCTATTCAACTTTACGAACAAGTTCCATCAAAGCCGGACACAATTTCATTATAGTTTATTATTTATTTGTCAACAATAATTTGTGATTTATTTTTGGGATATTTTGCCGTGTTGCGATACCTCCTTCATTAGCCAAGGCTTCTGACAGAGTTCAGTGTCCATCATCAGGGCAGATGTGCGCTTTTTCACTGTAACGCTGTTCGAAACGTTTCCTAAAGAAGAAGGTAGCGCAAAACGGCATAATACCCCAAAAATAAATCAATGTTATACTTTCGACCCTGAAAATCTACAATCATAACCAATATTATTGTTGTTCAATTAAAAAAAACAACGTATTTATAAACTAGTTCTGCTGCGTGATTATTATTACGTGTGACAGCTGTTTTGACTTCCGAAGGCGTTATTCATTTATTTATTTTATTTACTTAAAATAGTGAACACATTAAATAGTACAATATAGCAAATAAAGTTACGAACTAAGTATAGTATTTAAAATTAAAAATTAAATTTTACAAATTAAAAATTAGACTTCACATATTTCGTCATTTCATTGTTTAAAATTTAGCTATTCTTCTCTTATTTTATATTGGTCGGTATTTTTATCTAACTTTCAACTGCCTTCGGAAGGCGAAACAGCTGTCACCCGTAGTGATAACCATACTGTAGAAGTTGTTCTTAAATTATCATTTTTTTTATTAAATAATAATATTTTTTTAATGAAATGGAGTTCTACAAATTATTCGACAGTAATAAATAACAATAACATCTGTTCAAAAAATTAACTTTACCTGCCGTTAAACCTTTAGTTATCTTTGGTGACGTTATCTCAGTACCAGATAATTAAAAGTTATCATCAATTGTTCCGATTAAAAATAATAAAAAATTCAACCTATAAACATCTGATTTTGGCTTCGAAGTTTCATTTTGAACAAAAATTATTGATTTTTTCGCTACGCAAATCATTTAATTAAAAATATTCATACTTAGGTAAGTATGAATACTTTATGTTACTACTTATACTCAAAAACAGGTGAAAACAATTGCACTGTTGTAATTTTTTTATTAAGAAGTTAATAATCTATAAAACTAACTTAATAACTCTTTGATATCCTTACACATTTAAATTTCCTTAATTCAATTTTAGAAACTTTCCGATTTTTTCATTCGTTATTCAGATCTCATTATTGTTTCAAACCTTCCATATGCGGAGTACGTCAAAGTGTAAGGCAATAAAGTTCTGTTCGTAACATTTTCCTTATTATCCAAAGAATTATTTAAAAATCTCCCATCATTTGCCTGACACTGGTCCAAAACTCGAGCCTTCCAAAAGGGGAGCGTATTTTTTCCCCTTTGATTGAGTAGGTGTGTAAGTGCGTAGAGCTATTCCAGAAATCCAGCCTTGAGTAAGTGCGAAAATTCTTGCATATATTTTTTACCTCTCGACTATAATTTATTGTTGGTCAGTTTGGTGCGGATGAGTGCCAGTGCCTGCTGCCGGCTACCGTTGAGGCTACGGATCCGTGAGGCAATGCGAGGCATCTTCGACAGCGAAGATCGTTAATGAAACAGACGCTTTTTTCTCCTCTTTTCGTTTGTCGAATCTGTCGGCGGGGCAGCGCGACTGTCAGGCCCGAAAGGGTCATAATACATTATTTAAATTATTTTTATATGTTATACATCTGGATTTGTAAATTGTGTGTTCTCACACCTCTTCGCCTATCAAAACTGAACAAACGCTTGGTTATTTAAAAATATTTCTTTAAGTTTCTGGTTAGGCATCATAATATGTTTTTTTTTTTTTTATTTCGATAGTAAATTAAACATATTTATTTCATCAAAATGGTTGTTTGGCGGCTCCCTGGACTTTCAGAGACATTAAAATTTATTTTGCTCTTGAACTGTGGAATGACCACAACTGGGCCACAGATGGCGTTGAGGTGCCCTTTTCAATACGAAGTGTTAATTATTCAAAATATTATTGTGTCGCGATAAAACGCAAACTGCCAGCTTAATTTTGATTTACTGTGAATTTTGCTGTGGTCGGATCACTTGAAACCTATAGTGTTTATATCACAAAATTTTATTAAATTGTGTGTGTGATTCTAACTTGGACTGGAAAACATCTAAAAGACGCTTACGTAGCAAACGTCACTACAAGGTTGGTGTATTTGTTGTAATTTGAGTCCAATGTTGATTGCCATTTTTTTTTCATTTTTATGGTATTGTACTCGTCGAGTTTGCGGTTATTTATACACCCAGGCTCATATATTATGATGATGCTCATACATCATGAATATTTTTTTGACTTAATTTGAATAAATAAATAGCAAGTGTGAGTTTGATGAAAGCACGTAGTAAGGTGGCAGTGGCTCGATAAGTGGAGGATACGCCAATCCTGTTAAGATTGTTGGAACTGGGTACGAGTCACAATTGCGACCGTTGCCTTTTTTACCGTTTTGTTTTTCTTTTTCTGCTTCATGTTTTAATATTATCTTCTTAAATGATTTGGAATTTATTTTGGATTTATGTAATTCTAATCTGTTAATTCTGTTCATTTCTTATCATAAGGAGGAAAACTTTCTCCTAATATAAGTTATAGATGTAATGGTTGTATTTTTGTTTAAAAAAATCGATTTCCCAAAGATTAATAAAATATATATAAAAGTTAAAAATAAGAATTTCCTTAAAATCTTATGTTAGGTACTTTTACTAATTTATGATTTAAATTGCACGTTCGGTCTTCTTCTCTTATTTTGGAATTTGTTTGGTTTCAGGTTGAGCAGAATATTACAACAAAATCGATTTCCATAGTTATGTGGCCCGTTATTATTTTTTTTCACTTTCATATACCTTATAGGGATGGTCCGGTGCTCTGTGGGGAACCCGCTTGCACAGCGCGGGTGTAAACTGTGTGCCCTAAAGTTAAAACTTAGACTTACGGATTTCAATACTTCGTTTGTATGGAAACACTATGATATGAAACAAAATATACTGTATTATTTTGAAATTATTTTTCAGCCATCGGTTTGTCTCACAGTCTGGGACCATTATTCCTATCTTTCCCGTCAGCATTGCACGTTGGTATTAAATAAGGGAAAAATGGCAAATTTTGGTACCATATAACTCTTTTATATCTACGTCTAATCAATATCAAGAACCTGTTTCGTGATACTGTTTTAAATAACTATTTATTTAATAAATGTATAGCCTGATCCGTCCCTGGGTTTCCCGCACACCTATGTGCAATGCGCATGGTAGCCGACTGTTTAATTACTTCACATTGCTACCGACTTTGGGAGCGAGATGAAGGCAGGAGCGAAATAGTTATTAAATAATTTAGCTTTTAATAATTGTTAACATTACATTTCTGACGACTTATCATAAGAGATGTCATTCGTTTACGAAAATCACTTTCTAGTATCGAAAGGAACGGTAGCTTGGGGCCAAGTAATTGTCTATATAAATAAATAAATAAATGTTTATTCCGGTATGTGGGGAGAATAGTGCAATCCCACACATTCCATAAGGGTTATAAAATATACATTTTAAATAGAGAAGCAGGTGATATGATTTTACATGAACAAAAGTAATAACAAAATAAAATCATAATAATTAGCTTTTAGGATTCTGTGACCACATTAGGTGCCAGTATTTTTCTCCAGTGTGCATCAATGCTGGATGATGCACACTGGAGAAAAATAATATAAATCAACATAATTTTCAGTGCTGGCAACCAGGGCGTTTATTTTTTTTTTCATTTCATTTATTTACATAGTTTTCTTTTACCCACCTCACTAGACAAAGTCTGTTCCAAGGTAGGTAAATAAAATGTTTTTTTTTTTTATTTTTTATATGAGTATATACACTAAATAGGAGATGTCTATGTATTGCTATATTAAGCATTATAGGAAAGGTTTTAAACTTTCAAAATACCTTCTTTAAACCCCCTCGAAGATTTTTACATCTGAAAAGTTTTTTAATCATTACAAAAACTCTTGCGAAACTGTCAAAAATGTCAAAGTTTGCAAAACAATGATTGTTAAATCAAAATTCAATTTTCGAAACTCTTTAAAATTAATAAATTTATATGAAGTACCTACTCGCCTAATACTTCGAATCGAATCAAGAATTTTAGATATCTTAAACAGGTAGGTACCTATGAAAGGTACCAAATTTGATTGATTGTTCTTATAATATACAAAGAGATTGAAAACATCACAAAACATTTAATCAATAATTACCATACTTTTAATAAGAAGGGGTCTATGTTATAAAACGAAATCAAGTTCAAATAATATTTTTTTCTCTAATATTAAATAAAGAAAATAATTAACCGAAAGACCAATTATAAAATGTTCCTTGCCCTCTCCCTACCCACTCTACTACCCTCTTTTTAACTCCGATGCTGTGTCCTCCTATAACACGTTTTCTTTATCTCTTTATTTTAACCTTCTTCATTATATAAATGTCTGTACTTAGGTCAGTTTATAATTATTCTGTCCTGAAGAATGGTAGGATACCCGAAATTAGTTCACGTAATAAGTAAATTTCTAAGTCAGTGCCCATGACCCGGCCAATACAAACATTACATAAATACTCCAAACGTTTTTATTAAATCTAATAATGTCCTAATTCCTATCTGTCTTTTATAAATAAATCTACATGCCTCCTGTCATCAACATTAATTTCTCGCCACATTCGGCCGCCACTTTTCTATTCTTTCGCTTAATTAAACCTCTGCCTCTGCATACCGTACCTTAATATCCAACCTCTCCCTTCTCATCTTCCCATTTCCCTTCCTTTCCCCTACTCCCATCCCGCCATCATCCCAACCTTTATTTTAATTAATAATTAAATATTCCGTGGCACGCTCGATCAGAAATTACAGAATCACGCTCAGAACTCGACACTCATTTAGGTAACATTAAAATTATTGTAAATCTATACAATTTACAACGGGTATTTCTGAGAACGCCTTTTATCAGACCTTTTCAATTGCTGGGTTTAATCCCTGCATTGAGAAGTTATACTTAATGAATCGATAAATTAGCAATTAATGAGTAAAGCCCTACCAAGTGGTTAGGTGCAAGATATAACGTAGACTTTGTACGGTTAGTGGCCATTTATGCAAAACTAATAATTGCATTTCAATTACCAATTGATTTATAGCTGAATCAGCGTAGCAGCTTTACTGGCAATGATTATCTTAGTTACTTACCATAACGCCATTTAATGGGAATAGATTGGCATAAAGGATGGAATGCCTGCAAATATGAAAACATCGTCAAATCGGATTTACTGATATCTTGGAAATGTGGTCTGCATTCTGCGTGAGTGTGTTAGATCATGTGACGTACGTCTTGAATGCTTCAACATAAATTCAATTAAAATTAGGAGGCAATTGTTTGAACTAATTTGTTTACATAAAATAATACGCTATCATCGCGATACTGCATTATGTCAATATTGAAATAAATGTTCATAATTCCTATTGCCTAAAATGCCATAGCATATTTTACATGATACATTTAAAAAATAATATCGCCTATTTTAGCCCTCTGACCTCTAACCCAAATGTGTCCACTATACAGGGTGTTAAGTACTTGACTTATTTTAACTAGTGATTCCTGACATTATTTGGAGTAAAAAATGTAAATGAATTTTGATCTCCAGTATCAATAGCCGAAAATGAGACAAACGGTGGACGTACGTCTGCAACCCCTCCAAAGGAAAAATACAATAATTATAATAAATCTCTGAAATGAAACGCATTTTTTTTTTCATTTTAAGATAATTTCTCTCAGGACCTATGTCGTCTTAGGGGATGCTGTGTGGAGGGTCTTTTTAAGAAATCCATACACAACGACATCTCTGATACTGACAAAAACAAAATACGGACAGCTGCGCTTCGATAATTGCTTCTTGTGTAATTTTTAATTTAGTAAAAAAGTTGAATTTATTTCAACAGTTATTGATACTGAGGCGGTACGAAGTTCGTCGGGTCAGCTAGTAAATAATAATTTGGGAGATGGATATGGATACCGCCGCCACAGGAACCATTTATTGGATAACCAACACCCTGCCGTAGGTCACCCTGAGTGGTTCGCTACGTTTGGTGACGTAGTCAGCTTGCCTTGGTTCATAGGGTGCATTTTGTCTGGGTCTTGGCGGAGGTTGCGATTACACCTCCTACTCCTTGGCGGGCCGGATCGGGACTCTCTCCAGCCGGACTCTCTCGACCCATAGCCTTGAGCCGCTTTGAAAGGGGTGGATTCATCTGTCCATCTTTCCTGGACACATTGACCCCATATTCCTACCCACCCTTCATACCTTTTTCCTTCCCAGAACTCCCCCTCCTTCCTTTCCCTAATAAGACTCTCTCACAACATCCCCTACGATGACATAAGCCCCGAATGAAATTGTTTTCCTCAGGGCCTCCCGGGAGGAGCCAATGCAAAAATTATATATTTGTACATAAATTCTGGCATGACACACATTTCTTATATAATCAACTTTGATCGTCTGTTACATTCTTTTTATTATTCCGATTCTTCTTATGACCCGACTATAGTATTTTGTTTAGTTGATCGTTTTATGTTTTCCTGGGACGTCCCTGTATTTTTCTTCAATACATTTGTTCGTTATTTATTCTCTCGACACTCCTTTCTTCGTCCATTTGTGCTACATGACCTAAACTTAAAATTAATAAATTAGTTAATTTTCTAATCAACCGCAAACTTAAATTTTCGAAAAATTGATTCGTTTCTGGACCAATTTCACATAATCTATCTTCACATCTTTTTTCTGTGATGTTGTTTGTTTTTAGCTCTTTGTCTGGTGCTTCCTGATTCTTTCTTAAATCTTTTTAAAAAAATTATCTTAATTCATTTTTATTATGTTATGTTATGGCTATATTTTCTTAGGGGATTTATTGTTGTTTTCGACCTGCAAATAATCTGAAAATCATTAGTCCTTTCGATAAAAACGAATTTATTCCAAAACACACCTCAAAAAGATGAAATACAAACGATATTATATTTTTGAATTTTGACTTCAAATTCCTTAACACGATTTTCTGATGTTTTCGTTTGGAAATGACCAAATATATATATATATATTTTTTAAAGAAAATGGTTTTGTCGAAAGTTTCAAGTATTATTATCCTTTATTTTTTTAAGCACTTTTGAATATTACTATTTTTACAAAGTGTCTCCAGCTATTTAAGATTTCGCCTCTTTGTGGACCACAGCATCGCGTTGCATTTTTTAATGTCCTGCACCTGAGGGTCAAATTTCAACTTCACCCGTTTGTTCGTAACCTTATAAAATATTTAATTCTTGATCTTTTTAAACGCTAATGAAAATAATATGAACGAACACGGTTGGATATTCGAACATGTTCCGGGCTACAGATATTGCAATGCAGCTTGCTACCGGTATGCGGTAATACAATACAAATACATTGTTCGTCGTTGATTATTTGTAACAAGGTGGGGTTAATGATTGTTAATTGTAATTATCTTTTATGTAAAAGTCAATGATCAACCTTCATGTATTGACTGTTGACCTCGTTTTCTTCACGGCTCGCTGCGCTTAATCAATAATAATTGGTTTCGACATAGATAACTAGTTGTTTATTTAATTACTTAATTAACCAGTGCCAAACTACAAATGTTTTATGAACTGTGAACTTACAAATAAATATCACATATCGTTTCTAAGATAGTGTATAAACTTCAATAACTATTCTCTGACTTGTGTTTCTAAACGAGCATTTTTCTTACAAAGAATAGATTTTTGTATTGGAATCCATTTCAGCCGATATTTATTATTGTAGTATATAGTTTAATGGTCTTTCTGCAGATGTCGTAAGTATAAGTAGTTATATGTAGTTTTGAAGTGTCTCAACAGATGTCAGTAAAGTTGTGCTAACGGTCATCGGCGTCCAATTCCATTGCCTCAGACAAACACAGCATACATTAGAACGGACGTTTATTCCTGTCAAATACTCATTTTAAACAGGACAATAATAATCACGGCTCGTAACCTGACGAACCGAAGTAGGTACCACTGAGACTTCCGATAATCCGAGTTGTATTGTTCAGCAGAAAAAACAAAAGATCACCCCAATTTTCGCTTCTGTCCAAAAATGACAAAGTTTCTAGATTTAGACAGGACGGAGTCAGAAATATTATCTGATTATTATGTATTACGAGCGCCTTATATATTTCTTTTGTTTAAAAAAAAAAAAAAGTTCTTTTACTGTTTTTCTTGTATCACTTTGAACAGGGGCGTGCACACAGTTTTTGATCAGGGTAGGCAGTAGGAAAATAGAACAAGTTTCGCAGGTTAAAATTTCCTTATTTTATCAGATAATTTCAGAATGAAAGTACGACAAACCTTTTTGAACCGACAATTAGCATTTATGAAAGACAACTTTTTGATAGAAATACATAACAACAGATGTTTTTGTCGTCACTGATTGCCATTTGCTAATTTTGTTCTAGAAAGCACTGCTTATACTAACAAAAAAACCTCAGGATAGAGGTACTCTCATAGAGGCAAATTCAAAAGTTCAGTTCAGCAAATTCAAACAGTTCTACTCTATGCTCTGTGCATTTCGTAAACATTGCGCATTTTTCGCGCTTATTTTTGAAAGTGTGTATTTATTTTTAGTCATAATTTAATAAATTATGATATTATGTACATGCTTATGTTTTACGAATATGGCAGGGTAGGCAGTGCTTATATGCCTATATGGAGTGCACGCCCCTGACTTTGAATAAACTTTTTCTTGCATATTCGATGCTTAATTAATTCTAGAACCTAGTACTCGACTGTATCTTATATTACAATTATCTAAATGGAATTATTGAATCTTAACTTTTCTTATTACTAGGTATATGAATCATCATGTACCTACCTACCTAATATGAACGAAACCTGTCAATTTGACTGTCCTAGAACGGGAGACCTTCCTAGTTGGTCAGTCAAAGATTCCTTATACTTTTAATGTAACTTAAAATTATTACTTAACTTATAACAAATAAATTTAAATAAAAAATTAAATAAATTATAAAATCCTTTACTTTTCAGACTAAGTTGAAAAGCTTGGTTTCGTTCAGAGTCTAAATAAGTTATCATTATTTTTCCTCGTATGAGCTGATAACCACTGTTCAACCGAAGATTTGTTTATAACTTTTAACCACCACACTAACGCCATCTCTTGGTCAATGAGCTCACCAACGCCAACTATCTATTTGTTTTTCTAATACCAACCATCGCTCCTTTTCACGGCAAGCGTAAGCAGAGAAGATGAACCGCCACACTGTCTCTGCAACAACTTCTTGCTTCATTCACATTCATGTATCGTCTCGTACGTTCTTTATATTCTATAAGACGATGTTATGCACGTTTTTCTAATCTTAGAAAAGATTATTACATAATATTTGTTTATTCATTTATTGTTTCTTCACATTTCAAATTAATTAATTTTACAATCAAATTATTAATGTGATACTTAAAAGAATTCATAATCAGCTTTTTCTCATTGGTGGCTCGATTTTAATTATTTTTCGGAAAAACCCTTTTTTCATGTTGTGCTTTAAAATATTAAGATACACATTAATTTTTTGCGCCCGTACATACGCATCGTGAATATGAATAAATAGTTTTGTCCATAAAAAACTCAAATCTTTCAAGAAAAGCTAACAAATATAATATTATATCGGTGATTCGATCCAATGTTATGTTTGTTAGCCTTGTTTGGAAGATTTGAGTTTGTTTATGGACAAAACTCACGGACATACCAAATGTATGGACTTGCCCTTACGTGCTAAAAGGCTCCCCCTCCCATTGGAACCATTTTTCGGAACCGGCTGGGCTTGCGAGAGCCCCGCGTTAATCTAAAAAATGTGACGTCATCATTCTTGTCCGGTGTCGAGTGTCGAGCTCTTATCGTACATTTTACGCACGGACGTTGTATGTCTATGGAACACATGCTATGACATCGAGATACATGGCGACGCGAAACACAAAGCCGCTGTTTACTGGGGTAAGTAAATCATGAAACATTTGCAAAAGTGTTTATGGAAACGAAATATTCGACTATGAAAATACTCAGAACCTTACTTTGCGAATTTGGACTTGACACATCTGTTCATAACGTGGCAAGCAATTCGCGCTCCCATATAAAAAGGTCTATTCATTCAAAAGCAGATTTTACTTTTAAGAACTAAATGGTGTATTATAGTGCGAGGTGCCTATATACTGTTAGATTGATTTATTGGCGAATCAGAAGTCTCTTTCCTCTCTTCGTCCCGCCATAGTTGGTTTTTACCCCTCATCTGTAAGTTCTCGTCTAGCTATTTGTATGTCTATGACAAAACTATTTATTCTTCTTCCTTGTGCTGTCCCAGCTCATTGCCTAGCTAGACTTTTGGGGTCGGCTCTTCTCGTTCTCAAGTTGTAGCTTCTTCGGTTCTGAGTATCGCCTTCCTCCAGGCCGTTTCTCTGAAGTATTTTGGAGCATTGTCAGGAGTTCTTTGGTCTTCCTCTGGATGACTGTCGATGAAGCTCCATAGACATTGCCTGCTTCACTGTGTGGTCTGATGGTCTCCGTCTTATGTGCCCATACCATCTCAAGTTCCTCCAGCTTTCTTTTTATGTCCGTGACACCTAGGCTACCACGAATGCTTGAACTTTTAATCTTATCTTTTAGTGATACTCCTGCCGACCATCTAAGCATTCGCATTTCTGTTGTTTTGAGTTGCCTAGAGTAGGAGTTGTACATAGTCCAGCATTCGGAGCCATACATTATCGCGGGTCTAACAATAGTCTGGTATATCTTTCCTTTAAGTTTTATAGGCATTATAAAACTAAAGGAAAACTGTTTTTCTTAATTATATTATGCGTGTAATAGCTCAAACAATTAATTCATATTAATATTTTAATAACTAACTTAACTTGTAAAAAGCGTTTTTCCTTAAAATAATTAAATTTGCGCCATCTGTGAAAGAGTAGATTATGAATTCTTTTAAGTATCACCTTAACCTCACTAGGACTAAACCTTTACCGAGGTTAACAATGTTACAAGTGAATAAAAAAAAAATAATAATAATAAACTGTGATCATCACCATCGGTAATTTTCACAACTCAAAAACACATAAGTTCCTACCTATTGTGTACCTATTTTTGTAGGTTCGTGGAAAATTTGTTTAACATAGTTAGCTCATCGAGGGGGTAGAGCAGTGATTGGCTAAAAAATCGTGACGTAGTTTGGAGTCCATGTTCCACTGAGAGATTTGAATTAACTGCAATACAAGTACAAATACAGTCTTTTACTTCAAGCTACATCACGCGTTCGAAGTTTCGAAAGTGGCTCAACGAGTTTTTTTTTTCGAAAAAGCCCGTATGAGCCAGCCAACCTTGTTAAACGCATATTCTGCTAACCTTGCCCATGCCCAAGTTATAATCACACTCAAATCACTCGCATAATAACTAATTTGATTTAAATTCATTAATTTTTATATTTTATATTTGAAGACAATTAGGTTGGTACCTTTTCCGTGATATTTAAAACTTAAGAACTTATTTTCTACCAAAGCTATAAGTACCTGCTCATTTGGCGAGATTTCACAGTTAAGTATCATTACGCTAGGTTGGCGGTGTCGAAAAAAAAACGATCACGCGCTAAACAACATTTAAAATAAGAACGAATGTTCGTTTTTCAAAATCATCAGATCACGATTCGCATTCACGCGATTGAGGAAATAATCACTCCCATTGGATCATTAATATCTCCTTCACGAAAATCTCACAGTCGGCTAACTGAAAAATCACACAAATAATTTAGAATAACCACCATTTGTTAAAGCGTGCTTAATTTTATAGTTTGAGATCAAACAATATGTCTACTTATTACTAATAACAATGTAATGAAATCATATTTTGAGATATATTTATGGAGTTAGATTCATTTTATTTATCAATCAAAGTTTGGCACGATAGGTGCATACCCAAGTGGTTCGCTAAGTTTGATAATTTAGCGGCTGTGCCCTGGTTCATGGGATGAGGATTGTCTAGGTCTTGGCGGTCAATCTGTTTGTCTACCTACTTTGTGGCGGGCCGGATCGGGAGAGATTGGTTGAGGGAGACATAACCTAGACCTCTGCAGCCGGACTCTCGCCTTGCACCGTAGTTAGAGGGATGGATTGGGCGCTGATTTCAGGACTCTAACTTACGTTCGAATGGTTGTTTTTTTAAAACAAAAGCAATCGTTTATTTGATTATTTGTTTGTAAGCCTTTTACAATTGCAAGTAAGTAATTGATACCAAAGCTTAACATTTTGAATTAAAAGCATAAATGGTTAGATTTTAAATTGTATCTATTCTTTATAGTGATTTATATTCGGGGTATTATGCCGTTCTGCGCTACCTCTTTCTTTAGCCAACGTTTCGGACAGCGTATATTTGCCCGAAACGCTGGTTAAAGAAGGAGGTAGCGCAACATGACATTGTATTTCAAAAATAAATCACTAAACTTCTAATCAATTCAATGGATGAAGAGCATAACTTAAGCCTATCTACAAAATTTTACATGGGAAAAACTGCAAATGCTAATACATTGGACACGTGAGGTGCGTCAATAATATAGGCTAATCGGAATTAGCTTTACGTTCATGAAAGATCTCTCCTTTCAGCATAGATGTAATTCACTCCTTCTGGTATAGATATAATTCATTAAAATGTGATAGATCTACGACTAAGTAATCAAGAAGCAGAAATAAATAAATTAAGTCAATATACCAAATAAACAATTACATTTGTTGAGTAGCTTAATTTTAGACATGTTACCTTTTTGCTTCCCCACCCCCTCTCCTAAAACTTGATTTTCACTTCTGTATTAATTTTAATACATTTTTACAGCCCTGAGAAAGGTTCAGGCTAAACCCAAACCGGTTGGTGTTTTATTTACATTTTATAAGTTCAATTAAGTGGTTTTGGAACATAGATTTTTTTATTAAAATTATATTTAAGATAATAAGTTAAATCGAGCATTCCATAGTCCGGTATAAATTTTAATTATATCCCCCGGTTAGCTATCCCCGGATAATGTTCAGAAACCACACAGTTTCGTGCCTTCCGTAATTTGACGACTGTCCGCGTCAATCAATCGGGACTAATTCATCTGTTCTCCCGCTCCTACCGGTCGGGCCAGTCTATTGAATCTTTTGTTTAATATAAAAACATCCCGTCATTACGCATGTTTTTGTGTTGTATAATGCCTAATGGGATTATATATACCGTCTTAAATAATAACAGAGGGTGGTTCAAGGCAGAAAGCGGAATTATACTATCAATGTCTTTTTTTTAATAATAGTAAATTTAATTTGAAAAACAATGTTGTTGAATATTTGTATCATTTTTGTCACTTCGATTATATAATTCAGGTTCAGATTATCTTAAACGGCGTATTTCTGTATTACTTAATTTCAATTTTACGAATATTTTAGATAAATACTATGGGCGTAAGGAACAGTGGAATGTGGCAATATTTAGTGGTAGATGTTGTATCTAAGGACCAAATATGCGTAACAACACTAATTATTAACTCTTTTCGTATAAACGCTTCTGTTTTTTATTACCCTATATCTCTTACGAAAGCTGTAATGCCAATCAGAAGAGAAAAAATCTTGTTTTATATCGTTCTCCGGTTATATATTATTATTTTAAGATCTTCTTCTAACTTTCTTATTCATCAATCCTGCATTGGAGCTCTTGTTAATTTTCTGCTCTGTTAGGATAGTTTGTGTAAAAAAAAAAAATAATTCATCAAATTTTCACGTTGCGTGAATGAAAGTTCTATTCAAGTTCTTTGATATTGCAGATTTTTTAAGCAACTGGCTTATACTGACATAATAACAGAACTTGAATAGAACTTACACTGAACGTGAAAATCAACCTTTATGAATTGTTGAAATATTTTTAAACAACGCGTCCTTAGGTTTTTTAACCTTTAATATAATCTACTTCTACTACATTGATCGAAGACTACACTATATAAAGAGGTAAGATTTGTTTGTTTGTTTGTTTGTTTGCATTGAATAGGCTCCGAAACTACTGAACCGATTTGAAAAATTCTTTCGCTGTTGGGAAGCTACACTTCTTCTTCTTCTTCAATGGCGCTACAGCCCATTTCGAGCCTTGGCCTCCTTCAAAATAAGCCTCCACCGCCCTCTGTCCTCGGCCGTCGTCTTCCAATCTGCAACATGGAGTAATCCTCTTGCATCCTTCCTGACATCATCCTCCCATCTCAGTCTAGGTCTGCCCGCCTTTCGTTTACCTCCCGGGTGTCCTGTCAGAACCTTCTTCGGTACTCGTGTGCTTGGCATTCGGTGCACATGTCCGGCCCATCTTAATCTTTGGAGCCTTAAATGGGTGGAGAGTCTGGGAGCTTGATAAATATCATAGAGCTCATTGTTGTGGCGGATTCTCCATGCCTCTCCCTCTCGCACCGCTCCTAAGATTCTTCGCAGTACCTTTCTTTCAAAGATGTCCAGCTGTTCTGCTGACTTTGCTGTCAGTGTTCCCGCCTCACATCCATAGGCCAAGACCGTTCTGATAATTGTTTTATATAAGGTTATTTTGGTTTTCCTATGGACGTTTCGTGATTTGAACACTGGCAGCAACGCGAAGTAAGTGTTGTTAGCGGCTGTGATGCGCTTTCTTACTTCTACTGGGTCTTCATTGTCCTGCGTTATGATGGAGCCCAGGTAGGTAAACTCTTCGACCACTTTGAAATTATAATTGTCTTTAAATTTCACTTTATCTTTTATTCTGCGGTGAGGGGTTCTGGTTTGCATCATGATTTTTGTTTTATTTTCATTGATTTGCAACCCCACCTCTTTTGCCGCAGTCTCCAAAGGGTCAAACACATCTCTTACAGCCTGTAGGGATCTTCCGACAATGTTAAGGTCATCTGCGTAGCCAACTATTTGATTGCTTCTGTAGCAGATGTTTGAATCGGTACTGATCATTGTCTTCCTAACGACGTGCTCCAGTACAATATTGAAAAGGGTAGGTGCTAAGCCATCACCTTGTTTCAGCCCCTGGGAGACGTTAAAATCCTCCGTTGTTTCACCTCCTATCCTTACTCGACACCGTGAGCCGACCATTGTTGCTTTTACAAGCTTGACTATTTTGGGCGGTATTCCAAAATTTAGGAGTATTTCATAAATCTTCTCCCTATCTATGCTGTCATACGCCTGTTTGAAGTCAACAAATAGTTGATATATATCTATATCGAATTCCCAGCATTTTGTCAGGATTTGTCGAGTAATGAAGAGTTGATCAGTGGTGGATCTCCCCCTCCTGAAACCTGCCTGATATTCTCCTAGTAAGTTCTCTGAGTAATATTCTAGTCTTTCTTTCAAAATCATTGTGAAAATTTTATACGCTGTGCAAAGTAACGATATTCCTCTGTGATTTTCACACTTCAATTTGTCTCCCTTTTTATGTATGGGGCATATTATGCTAGTTTGCCATTCTTCTGGTACTCTTTCGGCGGTCCATATTTTCACATACACTATCCCTGGGTAACATAGGCTATATTATAAAAAATAGGCATCCTTGCTAAAACGTCAATAATGCAACCCAAGGTGTAAAAAAATTACCTAAAATATTCTTTACATCGCGTGCGCTGCGAAAACTATTGATGATAGAATAAAATAATGTAATACGACTTTGTATAACACATCATTATTTACAAAAAAGGTCGCGACAGCATATGTCTAACTATTATGGTTATGCCACAATAAGTATGCTTTTATTTTAAAAATTTAATTAAAATGTCGCCGCTTGAAAGGGCTCTTTCTTTGTAACTTGGTTTTAATCCTTATCAAAATAAATTACTTCATATTCAAGACAGCTTCAATACCTTTATTTAACTTTTTGAATTTTTCAATTCGGATATTTAATTAGAAAGATATCACGAGTTTAAAAATGTTAGTATTAGAAAAAAAGTTTCGGCTACTGGCCGGGCGGGAGAAGAGTCAAGAAATGAAGTGCCGGGGGGGTTGGCGGGACGGGGGAGCGGGAGAGCGGTGGCGGGGAAGGTGGAAGTGGAACGCTGGAGGGGAACGCACGGGAAAGGACATGCAAGGAGTAACATTTTATTTATTTGAATATGGCTTTGCAACGCATGCCGGGAAACAGCTATATATTATAAAAGAAAGTCAAAAAACGTGCGGACCGTAAAAACTCAGAAACGAGTCCCGGTACGATCAAGGGAGTTATATGGTGTGGTAGATCTCTATACCCCTTAGGGAATAAGGGTAACCGTTTTTACCTAAAGGGCGTGCTTTTAAAGATATAAGGGGTGGAAGTTTCGCCCTCTTGAAATTTCGAGAACAATCTTCCGGAAAGTTCTAGAAGGTTCCATAGAGTTCTAGAAAATTCTGGTAGGAGTGGTAGAGTATGTCGTGGAATTTTCGGGAATAGGGAGTCGGGAACATCAGTGTGGAACATTCCAGAACACTCTCGAATGTTGTCCTGAGCGAAGCCGGGTAACCCAGCTAGTTACTTATAATTTGCTTATTACCTATTGACCTCTGAATGTATCAGTCAGTATTCACGCTAAAACTATTCTGCAAAAAATATTGTCATTGCATTTTTTTATTGCCCCCAAATCATAAAAGTTTGTAAAGTATAAATCGTTTGGAGAACTTTTTTTTTCACTCCCAGGTGGGCTTTTCATGTTTTTTTTATGACAAAGAACATCTAAATGTGCACAATAACATAATAACAAAGTACTTTACAATTTAAGATGTAAAAATATTACATGAAAAATAAATACATTAATTTTGTGTAATGCTAAAATCTGAAACACTGCAGGATCTTTCCAGTACCTTTTGTCGATTAAATGATTTATATTATGTATATATCAGTCGCACAATAAATATTTTTTTACATTAGCTCCACACAGGAAACACTGAAGAAAATAATTTCCCTCAGGCCCTTCGTCGTCTTTGGAGGGTCTTTTCAGGAAAAGGAAGCAGAGGAAGTTCTGGGAAGAAAAGCGTTGATAGGTATCGGGTGGTCAGTGTGTCTAGGAGTGACGGACGTATAAATCTATTCCTCCCACTGCGGTGCAAGGCGGTTTTTCGAAAGAGTTAGAGGTAAAAATATCTCCCTCAACCAGTCTTTTAGGGCGACCTATGGCAGAAATATTGGTTTTTCAATAAATGGTTCCCAGGGCGGCGTTACCCATACCCGCCTCCCTAATTGTCTAATAATTTTTCAAAAATATTTTTTCATTTAAATTTATAAGTACGATTTTGAACCACCTAGTTTAATCCAGTGATGATTCTGGTATTTAAACCAGTTTTGATAGACGTTTCTTATGATTCGTGAGTGTGTTAAGACGATAGAGCCTCATCAGCCGACTTATGATTGTGTTTTTATATTACAAGCCTTCTGTTGAATTTCATTAGGTACTCTTCAATCTATATCCACGTCGACATTTCTGATTACGAGGACTTCAATTTTATGCCAGATTCCTTACATCTTTTTAGGTGTCTCTTACCAAATTTATTTTGTTTTGCTACCACGTCTTAAGATATTTTTTTTTTTTTTCTGAGGATGACACAATGCTTTTTACGGTGATGACTATTGATATTCGTTTCTTGATTGGGAGGTGAAATATTGGCATATTTTATTCACTTCAATTTATGGCAGATCAAAATTAGTTTTTTATTTCAACAATTAAAATGAAATTTTTGGGTGTTGACGTTTTTTTCGAAGTCAATTTGAGTGACAGTCGACGACGAAGTCGCTATCCGAGTGCTTAATTCGATGTATTCTAAATCGGATAATTCCTATTCCTCCATGTATGCGGCGTAGTCCAGCGGTAAGGCTCTTGACTCGCACACCGAAGGTCGCAAGATCGAATCTCGGGTGGCAAATAAATTTTAATTGATAAATTTGTGTTATTTCACAATTTATTCATTTAAAAAAATATATCGTATATTTGCAGCACGTTACAGAGCGGAAGATACTCTCAGTATCGCCCTGGTATAAGACCACCATTCAGAATTGAAACGGTGCTTGAAATGTCATTAGCCGTGTTTATATATATGGTGACCAGATCTGAATAGCCAGGTACTTCCCCACCTTCCTCTTCTCTATCTCCTTCCCCTCCCCACTACTTTCAGCCGCATAACATACCCCAATTGGGGATTCCATAGTCTCACTGGCTTCAGACGGGAGCAGTTGGAACTCTTGTGCGGTATTCATATAAAAAAGGTAATGTTTATTATCACGTCAGGTACGAAGAAAGAAAATAAATTAACACCACCTTAAAATTCTCTAGAGTAATAATATAATTATTCCACAACAATACCTACCTATTTCAAAAACATCTGGCTCAGCACGGCGCAGACAGATCACATGTTTAGGCTCCATGTGAAAGGAAATTTGTCGCTACGCCTCTAAATTTGAAACAAAGCTTTTTACAGTGTGTATTTATTTATTTTATTTATTTCTATTCTTCAACATACATACATATTACAGATAATTACATTGGTATACATAGATTTTAAGTTAAGTAATAAGGAAAAAAAATAATAAAATGTTACTGATCCGTAACTGTATATAGGTAAGTACCTAGTAGTATTTTGTGAACACCTCACTAGGCGAACCTGTGCTGAGGTGTTCCCATGTTTTGGAATAATTGCAATTCTGACGACAAAAGTAGAAACACCGAATCCTCCTTGATATTGTCAAGAAGGAGACTGTGGATCGACCCATGGCGGCAGTATTGTATACATAAAATAAAAGATTAGTTGCAGCCAGGATCTATATATACATGTATATATAGATCTTAACTACATAGCATCTAGTTTATGTACAGGATAGATAATAGTTTTGATAGATAGGTAGGTAAATTATTCTAGGGACCACACGCCAATGGAATGAATAATATTGTGATTTTGATGTTTTGTCTTAAAATAAAGTTATTATTGCCTACTATTTCTTTTTAATATTTGTTTTTGGTTGTATTAAACTGATGTTTGTAATGGTAAGCATTATTTGCCAAGTTGATAATTCGAGGAGGCTAGTATGTATATTTTTTTTCCTCATCGGACTTCTAATATACAGGGGTAAGGCTATCGACTACCAATCCAAAGGTTACGGGTTAAAATTCTGATATGCAAAAATAAATTTCATTTGATTAATTTCAAAATAATTAATTAAAATAATGTGTATGTGCGCCAAGTTCCAGAAGGGAAGATACTTTCAGTATCGCCCTGGTGTAAGACCACCATTCAGAATTGATATGTTGCTTTTTTTTTTTTTTTTTATTGATCTATATACGTGATGTTTACAATATATTATTCGATGCCTGTCTCTCTAGGGTATACCTGTGTTGAGACAGGCGTAGAGGTACATAATTACATATCATATATTAGAGTAATATAATTAACAGTTAAACATAAAGATGATTGAAAGTGTGGGTAAATCACATAAAGAGAGTTTTCTTATAAATGAGGGAAGAGATACAGTACAGTAGTAATGGCCTTGAAATGGTGCTTGAAATGGCCTAAGGTGAAGTTATACGTGAAATCCTATTTAGGTACTATTTAGATTAATCTTTACGACGAATTGGCTTACAGTATGAACATCAAAAAATATGGTACGGATAAATTGAAGCTTTAACTAAGTTTTCTATGTAACGGAATTACAATAAAATTATTATTTACATAATTAAAAAAATAAGCGTAAACCACTAAAAAAAATGTTTTTCATGACTTAACTATGAAGTAATACTAGAAACATTTTTATAAAAATACCCCTTTATGGCTAAGACAATTTTTGAGGTTTTCTATATTCTAACTTTTTTTCACTCTTATAAAATTATGGTCAAAATAAATAACAACCACTTTTTCGCTTACTTGCCTCGCGCAAATAAGACGCCACGAGAATCGAAATATTTCTAGCGTTTATATTCCTCTTAAGCCGCGTTTGGTGACCAGATCTGAATTGCGTGTCACTTCCTCACCTTCCTCTTCTCTACATACTTCCCCTCATAACTACCTTCAGCCTCACTACATACCCCAATCGGGGATGCCATATTCTCACTGGCTCCAGGCGGAAGCTTTTTGGGACTCTTGTGTGGCATTCCCATTAAAATAAAAATGTTAAAAATAAAAGGAAGTTGAACGTACCCTTCTCAAGATGAAACTAATTATTGTAAAGTTTGTATATAATAAGGCAACATAAAGCACACGGTACAAGACGGCGGTAAATTACCCCATTGTGGTGAGAAATCCACAGTTTGCTCGGGAATCAAACCAATGCCATTAATGTAATTATCGATAATAATGCCTAACTCCCCGCGGTGGAAACAGAACAACACACTCTCAAACACCAACAAATAATAAAAGAAAATATTGTTTATCTAGTTTTTTATTCATGCTCTATGTTGTTGAAAAAGCTCGATCAATTGATTCAATTCATCGAATAGATAATTTTTTTTTGTAAAGCTTTCATGTGTTTTTAAATTGAAATATTTTTTAACTGTACTTTTAATCATTGTCATCTTTATCATCATCTTCATCGTTTTCTTCTTATTCTCATAGTGGGGTGTCATCGCTTCGGGTAAAATCGTTATCTCTCTTACTCTCTGAGAAATATGATTTATGTTGTTAGAAAGAGAAAACACCACACTTCATATTCAAATCAAAAATTAACTACGGAAAAATTAAAATGTACTCAAATGAGAAACCTAAATTTGCGACTGCAATTTGTGAAATTATAATTGATTAATTGTAATTTTTTTACTGATGTGTGAGGTGAAAATTACGTTTATAGTACATTTTTTGTCTAATAAAATATATGTGTGTTTATATATTTTTTTCAATATCAGTACTTTAATACTTCAAAAATATTACAGGTATGTTTATTTCTATTAATAAAATTAATAGTAGTATTTCACCACATTTCAAAATCATTTTTTAGTTTTCAGATAGGTTCAGAAATAATATATTTATTTGGATTTGATTGCAAAGCGGAAATATGCAGATCTTCTAACAAAATACGCTCGAGGCCTCTGGGATAAAACTGGCAACAAAAAATACATGGGCAAGCGTTGTGCGAGGTTATTTATGTTAATCAATACAGCCTTATCAATAGCCAATTAAATAAACAAAAAAATATTAAATAAATAAGTAGATAGCATACTCTTAATACTGTTTTTTAACGTTAATCGCTTTTTGATATTTATTTTCAAATATTTTCAAATCACTTATTTACAGCTTATTTTCAATTTTGTTTTCCTCTGTGCTATTTATTTATCATTTGTCCTTTCGATGGAAAAGCTGTTCCGAAACTGGTCAAAAGTTAGGTATAATTAATAAAAATCGTGATAGTACTACTGTATTTAAAACATTATTTATCACGAGTACACAAGTGATAAAGAATAGGCATTAGTCAACCAAACTCTTTTTTAGTCCTTTCTTCTTGCTCCGTCGTTACACTCAAGACTCGGCATCCCGAATTTATACCAATTTATAATATACTTTCCTTGAACACTTTAAGTTTTTAGCTCTTAAAAAATATATATGTTATTCTTGAAGATAATATCCACACATTTCCTTTGCCGAAACGGTAATAATTATTCTAAATTCCCTCGACTGAAAAAAATCGCTTAGTATTCTCCGAAAATTATTATAAATACGTTTATTTATTTTTACAAGTTAATTGTATGAAAAAAATTGAAGTGATTCTTTAATTGCTAATGCTACTTAAGATAAATTTCCCACGAGATTTTTGCTTTATTTTAATCGAGTCATGATTTATTAAACATTTTCACAATTTTCAAATTTTGCAATTCTCAAAGCACAAAAACAAATTTCAGTATATTAATGTATTTAAAAAAGCGTGTAGTAGGTAAAAGGTACATTTGTGTATTATTAAGGGAATATTTATGTAATATTGAAATTTATTTTCATAAATCTTGCATTGCATACTTTTTCACTGAGCTCTTCAAACTGCTCGATATAAATTACTTCCAAACAGTTGAAGAACCTTATCGAACTACGTTTATAGCAATAATAATAATAACACCGTTGATTGAATTCCCCGTGATCCAAAAGTGATATAATTTTCTCCCCTTACCCTTTCAAACCACCTCCCACACTTTCATCCATCCTTCTTTCACTCGCACCATTTATTTACTGTTTTGTCCGTCTGCCTCCCTCGCTGGATGGAAGGTGATTTATTATTTGCCGTCTCACTCGAACTGGACGCAATAATAATCAGACGTTTCGTTTTTGTTTTATTTCGTTTTCAAGTAATTTTGGGATTGCCGCAATGATTTAAGCGTTGATCAGTGTTGTTGATCTGTTCTCATCGGCCACGGGTTGCTTCGTAATGTTGCAGGCAGCGGATGGAACCCGGCATTATTTCTTCATTAGTTTTTAGAAATGTAACCAAGCTTTTATTACTTGTGCTTTCGTTAAAAACTATGTAGAACTTTTAAAAATATTAAACCTTCTAACAATGATATAATTTTTTTTTGTATTTCTTGGTTATTAACTAATTATCAATTTCTAAACATTTCGTTTTGAAGAGTTTTACTTTTTTTTATTTATTTATTTTATACACTCGTACTTTTTATGTACATTTGTTACTTAAATTTGAATTTTTCTGCTACCGGTTTCGACACATTTCGACAAATTCACTGGGAAACTCAAAACTCATTTAAAATTTATAAAATCTAATCACTTCTGTACTTGTGTAAATTTTAAATTAATTTTAAGTTTTCTAGTGAATTACACGGATTTATCGATACCGGTAACAGAAAAATTTAAGTAAGAAATGTACACGGAAAGTAAAACTCTTCTGAACAAAATAATATTTTGTTTAAAAAAGTCAGCCACAGCGATAGGAAAAGCATATCTAAGAAACGTACAAAATACAAAACGTACAAAAATCTCCCAATTTAAAGACGAATTCAAATTAATAAAATACCTAGTTTTTACCACTTTTATAGTGTTAATACTAAGTGTTTTATTAATTTGAATTAAAATGGTGCCACAAAATAAGTTTACTGTTCTAGAAGAAGTAACGAATTCTTTAAATAGTTTTAGATTGTGTCAATGTGTCAAAATTTTTAATAATTTCACTTTGTTTTATTTTTCATGTTGTTGTGGAAATCTGAACACTAAACAAACATGGAAAAAATCGAATGCACTAGTAATCTTATTTTTTAATTTGAAATAAATCAAAGTTATTAATTGTTTTTGTGTTTAATTCAATCAATTTAATAATATCATTATCAAGTTCGGCAAGTATTTTTATTTATTTTTAATTTTTGTGACAACTGTGTGCGTCTCTAAGTGGGTTGGCTACAGTTTTAAAATGATTTTGTAAGACGAAACAGTTGTAACAAAAAAAAATACTCCCAGAACTTAATAATAGCACTTAATAATATGATGGAATGTGCGTTTTACTGTAAAAAACAGAAAAAATATATGAAAAAAACATAAATACCTCGTCCTTTTTAAAACTGCAATTCCCTCGGATCATAGCTTTTCAAAAGGTGTGATCAACGATTCTTGTTTACGATATGAAGTGTGTACGCAATGCAGCCAACACAACCCAAAAAATCAATGTTGCTAGGAAGGATTCACTTAATTATTTGTAAAAAATCGCAAATAAATTGGTTCGGTGGTTACTTAGTAAAAAAAATTCAAATTTCACCTCATTTTAAAATGGTTGAGAAAGGGTTAATAACTTTTATTTTAATTAAAAAATTATTGAATTAATGTTCTGCAGGTATTCTTGTTTTTAATATTGTGATAGCTAGTTGTTAAAGGCCATGATCAAACTAACTCATTCAATTTTAATCACGATTTGAAGTGTGAAGATGGCCTTGATCATAGGCAATCTGCGATCCATTAATAACGAAATAATAAACAAAAATAAATTTAAAATTATTGTGAAATTATATGTAATCACTTCGGCAATTGATTCCTTTCGGGAAATAGTTTGAAATCATTTCCCCAGTTATTTGTAAGAGTGGCTAGTTGCTCACACTCCCCGCTGCAAAGCTCGACCGCTTAATTCGTACCACGGTATTGCATTCCCATTTTAATGCGGGCACCAATCACGATCCCTAAGCTGCGGTCATTTGCGGTATGGAATTATCCCATTACGCCGCGTTCCTGCCCATTTTTTCACTTCTCGTACCTTCGTGCACTTTCTTTGTTGCAGTTTTGCAGTCGTTATTATTATTGTTATTTTGTTATTGCCAATGCAGCGATAGATGTAACGCTTGCTCCGAGATAATCTAATGCATCTCGTTCCCGTATCGAAATCCAATCATCGGCTTATTACCCGGAATAACCAATCAGATATTGTGGATATCATTACGAATGTAATCTCGAATTATGGATGCTCTCGTGCGCTTGATTTATATTTAGTCTGGTGGCTCCGATCATCGGGATCCGATGGAAATCACGGATGCTGGGCTTCAGGAAATGACATTTACGTTGGAAGGTATACCCAAATCAAAATACATATTATTATGTTGACATTAGTTCAAGTGATTTCAATTTAGCAATGTTACGTACATTATACATATAATATTAACGTCAAATGAATATAGCACAATAATTAAGGTATATTCGTATACAAACTCCCTTATACCACGCATTCACAGCTTAGGTAATCAATATGCTGAAGTAGCTGTATTTTTAATAGCACCGAAAGAACAAAAAAGCATTTCGCATATTTTAAAAAAAAGTTATTAGTTTATATTTTGTTTCCAATAGCCTTATTGTAAATTTTGATTAATTTAAATCATATTAGTATGTTTACACTGTATAATTGTTTTGTAATTCATGTTTATGTAAAAACATGTTTTTTTTGTGTTTAAAGGTCTATGTAACATAAATAAATAAGTAATTAAGTAAATATTACTTCTTCAAACACCTCAATAAATGTTATTTTATTACTTAACCTACTTTAAATATCATTTGATGAATGTCCCTCTTACTAATATTAGTAATGCAAGTGCATTTTTAACAAATCAACGATTCACCATGTCTTTAGATGTTTGTTAATGAAATTGATTAAATATTATTGATGTAGTTTCCAGTGAAATTTTTAAGTATATATTATAGCAATGGATAATAGTATTATCACATATTATGTGATAGGTTATCAAGTTATGAAATGGAAATCCTGAAATATAAATAATAACATGTTAGTACTTTACAACACTATTTATTATATTTGGTTGTCACCGAAAATCTTACAGTTATTATGAACTCGTGTGTGTATGGCAATGCTTACTAAAATATACTGTTGAAAAATTTTCAGTGACCTTTTTGTTTATTTTAACACTTCATGCGACGAGCCAAAACTGTTGTCCATGTTTGAATTGTCTGATGAATTTCCAATTACTAAGAAAAGAAGTTAAAAAATGCCTTAATGGATTCCAGTAGATGTTACCTGTCAAACTGTGACCAAACGCCATGTTCTAAATTCCCTCGTTTAAAGCAACAACGCGGTTTGAGTCATCCAGCAGTACAGATTCGTCAGGTAAATAGTCCTAAGTATTCCGCGCATGGCATGACAACTCCCAGGCAAGCAGGAGAGGAAGGAATAATGGGGAATCTTGCCCCATGCAGTAACTCATTACCTTGCCTTTGTAAACGATTATGTTTCGTGCATTCTACGGGAATTCCTCGGCGTTTTTTCACCTCCGATCGCCAGGTTTCTAAGGAAGGCATCTCAGGAATCCACGTGCCCTTCGACTAAACAATGACGGCTTTCAGAGCTGTATCACGAATCAGCCGGCCAAAGAAAAATGGGATTAATTACTGTAATCTTACATTGTTCAGCTTCGGACCTTTGAGAAGCAAGGTTAAGTCTGTTCGGCCGACATTAGCGTTCGTAACTCGGGAGCTTGAAAAGATGACTAATGAATATTCATGAGTTAAATTCTTGACTTATGACCGCGATCTCTGGCAGTAGTTAAAGAGGCCAGTAAACTCTCAAATACAATCTGCGTTTAACAGTTATTATTCTGCTGGAATCTTATCTAAATTCTGCTTAATTTCTAATTTTAGATAAGATTTATTTATTTAGACCCCCATTGGGCTTTTACATACATTACATAAAAAATTATAAATACGTAATAAATATTAACCTATTAATAATAATATAATCATATTAACAAATACGACATTGGGTATTTTTGTATTTACGGTACAAATATACCTTTAAATACAGATAAAATAACGGGTTTTGCATTGAAATGGATTACAAAACAATAAAGCATTGAAAACATATAATTTAAATCAACTAAAATTTAAAATTTTGGAACCACAATGTAAACTATTTGTTTTCAAAAAAATGTTATTTGCTTTTTTGTAAGTTCTTTCGGTGCTATTAAAAATATCTGCTACCTTCACATATTAGTTAACGTGGTAATAACATGTACGTGGTATAAGGAAGTTCATAAACGAATTGTTGTGACTGTTAAGAACGTGAAATTAATTCAATTACAATGATTATTCATATGACATGGTTGTGAGAAAAAGTATCCCCAAAGATGACGTAGGCCCTGATAAAACTAATTTTCCCCGATGCCTTCTGTGTATAACATATCTCTCTGAAATCGCACACTTCTATGAAATCAAGGTACCCGACCGCAATTTGAGAAAAATTTGAGATAAGGGTCGTTCATTAATAACGTGATGTTTTTTCGCAACTTTTTAACCCCCTTCCCCCCTTGTGATATGTGGTGAAGTTTTAGACTAACCCCCTCCCCCCCCCCCCGCCAAATCACGTGTATTTTTTTTTAGTACAAAGTATTGAAATTTTCAGAATATTATCTTTAAATACAGGTTTAAATAATCTGAATAAATTTTAGAAAATTGGACAGATGGACGTTCACCTTTAGAAATCTTGCTTTAAAAGAAAAATAAATACACGTGATATCTCATTTTACCCCCCCCTCCCCTCGTGATGTTTCGTGACTTCCCCCCCCCCCCTCCTTTCGAGCGTCACGTGGTTAATGGACGACGCCATACTCCTTAATTTTTGTAATGAATTATTTTGAAACCAAAAGTGAGGTGATAATAACGTTTATAAATCATTTGTCTATCTAATAAAACATGTTTGCGAATATATCTTATCACCTTTCAAAAAAAAAATTTTGTTTTCGGATATATTCCCCATTTATTTGGATTTTATTGCAAATCGGAAATTTTCTAACCTTCTGTCCAAATGTGCCCGAGGCCTGGGGATTAAGCTCATCATTTCAAAATACACACATAGTTCATATCAGTTGTGTAATACCTCACAAACAGACATACGGCGGGCAGTGCGGACAGCCGTCACATATCACAGCCACATCTGTCAGTTCAGTGTAAAGTTGTTCAGTACTATTTTCAGTGATCGTCAGTTGGATGCAAATGCTCTATACCCGCAACCCGCATGCCTCTCTCCGGCGCACACAAGGATGGCCAAAGGGAATTAATAGCGCCAAAAACAGGAAAAAGCATTGTCTTCAAACTAATCATAAATATTTTTAAAACGTTTTCCATAAACCAGTTCAAAATGTACCGCAAGAATTTATTTTTTGTATGGCCTGCGCGCAAAGTTGAGATATGTTGCGCTACCAAATTTCTCATTTGCGCTTGATTCGTTGCTCGTCCTGTTTTGTCTATTTAAATATCAGAAAGCTTTCAACGTAGATAAAGCTTCAGGTATAAACTTTAATCTAAAATTATTTTTAAAACAACCGATTTAACGTAATATAGATGTAATATGTTTTATGATATACTATTTTTGTTAAAAAAATAAATTGAAATGTTTACTTCAACTAGAGTTTAAAAAAAGTTCCACCGACTTCCATAACATTATTTTACTAGTTCAAAAATATACCTTATGGTTAAGTGAAAACTTTAAATTTATGTTCCCTTTTCTTAAATCGAGTGCCTTTTTTCAGGTATTCTCGGTGACCCCGCTCTAAGATGAGCATTAAGAGAAAAGAACTACATATTTGTAATGTTAAAAAATGAAGTTATCGTCATTTTACAGTCCAATCGTGTTTATACGCTTTATATACCCGTATCACTAATTCAAAATGCCGAAATGATTCAATATTTCAATATATATATAAAATAATTTATATTTTTTAATTAAAATGCGAAGACTTCTTCTTCTTCAATGGCGCTACAGCCCATTTCGAGCCTTGGCCTCCTTCAAAATAAGCCTCCACCGCCCTCTGTCTTCGGCCGTCGTCTTCCAATCTGCAACATGGAGTAATCCTCTTGCATCCTTCCTGACATCATCCTCCCATCTCAGTCTAGGTCTGCCCGCCTTTCGTTTACCTCCCGGGTGTCCTGTCAGAACCTTCTTCGGTACTCGTGTGCTTGGCATTCGGTGCACATGTTCGGCCCATCTTAATCTTTGGAGCCTTAAATGGGTGGAGAGTCTGGGAGCTTGATAAATTTCATAGAGCTCATTGTTGTGGCGGATTCTCCATGCCTCTCCCTCTCGCACCGCTCCTAAGATTCTTCGCAGTACCTTTCTTTCGAAGATGTCCAGCTGTTCTGCTGACTTTGCTGTCAGTGTTCCCGCCTCACATCCATAGGCCAAGACCGTTCTGATAATTGTTTTATATAAGGTTATTTTGGTTTTCCTATGGACGTTTCGTGATTTGAACACTGGCAGCAACGCAAAGTAAGTGTTGTTAGCGGCTGTGATGCGCTTTCTTACTTCTACTGGGTCTTCATTGTCCTGCGTTATGATGGAGCCCAGGTAGGTAAACTCTTCGACCACTTTGAAATTATAATTGTCTTTAAATTTCACTTTATCTTTTATTCTGCGGTGAGGGGTTCTGGTTTGCATCATGATTTTTGTTTTATTTTCATTGATTTGCAGCCCCACCTCTTTTGCCGCAGTCTCCAAAGGGTCAAACACATCTCTTACAGCCTGTAGGGATCTTCCGACAATGTTAAGGTCATCTTCGTAGCCAACTATTTGATTGCTTCTGTAGCAGATGTTTGAATCGGTACTGATCATTGTCTTCCTAACGACGTGCTCCAGTACAATATTGAAAAGGGTAGGTGCTAAGCCATCACCTTGTTTCAGCCCCTGGGAGACGTTAAAATCCTCCGTTGTTTCACCTCCTATCCTTACTCGACACCGTGAGCCGACCATTGTTGCTTTTACAAGCTTGACTATTTTGGGTGGTATTCCAAAATTTAGGAGTATTTCATAAATCTTCTCCCTATCTATGCTGTCATACGCCTGTTTGAAGTCAACAAATAGTTGATATATATTAGAGATGCATGAAAAGTAATCATTCGGTACTGAAGTAATCGGTACTCACCGAGTAATCAAAGTACCGACTACTGAAAACGAAGACTATCCGTTACTTTTGATATGATTACTTTCATTGATACTTTTGAAATGATTACTTCTGATGCGGATACTTCAGTACCGATTACTTGGTTGTTATTTGTGCCGCTGGAGGCGCTCCACGTTAGTTAATAAACCACACTTTGTACCGATTACTTGGTCGTTTCTATTTGTGCCGCTGGAGGCGCTCCCCGCTAGAGCCAGCTGTATTGCCAGAGACGAAAAATACTGCGGTGTTTACGTTTATTGGTAAAAAAACGCTTTCAGTTTATAATTATGTTTGTATACCTTGCTATCTGATATAATATATTGCTACCAATTTATACTAAGTATTCAAGTTTTTTGACGGTAGGTATCTACTACAATTTTCGAACGGTATAAACATAATAAAACATGATTATTATTATTACGACTATAAAAAGTTTTCACAGTAATAATTTTATTATTTCTTTTTTTCCTTCACACATTATAAGATATAAATTTCTGTGGAGTTTAGAAAAAAAATACAATATGCGCTTGATTGATTCATTTTATGATTATAAAGATGAATTTGGTTGGTAAAAATTTCCGCCAAGTAATAAACCCGCCTAACATCTATTACCATAGGTATAATAAGATATTATTTGAGATGTAAATAAATAATAAATAAAAGGTATAAAAAATTACCACCAGCCTAAAATTGTGTTTTATTAACTTATCGCAAAGCTAGAAAAACAAAAATCAAAACTCGCATGTAAAATTACGTTTCGTATTTCAAAGGAAAATAACACGTCAATCCAGTGTGTTAATATGTAATTTTCGATCAAAATTGCCTACGTAAACAAAAAAGAACTGGGATCTTATTGTAACTCCGGGGAATGGATTCCATTTCAAATTGTTTATATTATTGTATTAAAGCTGTTATTGTTAGTGGTGCGATACTAATGCTTTCACACTTGTTTTCGTGACGGGACCCAAATTAATAACTGAAAATAAAATTGTGTTGTTCGTTGATTAAATGGAAAATAGTGAAGTTCGTCAGTTCTTCGGTCGTATAGCTTTGCCGACGGCTATATTAGCATGTTAACTTTTAGTTCGTTGTTTACGAATTTGCGTCAGTTTTTATTACAACCTTTGACTTTGTTTTTACGTAATAATATATTTAATCTGTGTGTTCATAATTTTTTTTTATAAAATATTGTGTTTGGGCCGTTTGTGATCGTTGAAACTTCTAACACTTTGCGTTTTTTCTGGTTTTTGTGATTTATAAGTGAGTGATTATGTGATCGAAATTATTTGGTGTTATTTTTTTTCGATAAAATAACAATAACAATAATATATCCGATGACTGCGACTGTGAAGATAAGTTTAATATTATCCAACCACGACTGGTGAGAGATGCTGCAATATTTTTGTTTGTACCTACACATAAACATAATATATTATGTAGCTGTATTCCATATAAAATATTTTCTCCGGTATTTTAATTGTTTGTATAAAATCAAAGATAATGTTAAAAAAAATCTAAACACAAAACTCTTCAAAACATTCAAAGTACCTATAAATATCTAACGTAGAATGTAGAATCCTAATAATTCATAACCAAAGTACACGCTATTCACGCTAACGAAATACACAAACGTCAAAATGTAACCAGTAACGATTTGTATCTATTATAAAAGTATCTGTCGGTATCCGGAACCGAAAGAAGTCAAATGTAATCAAAGCATTCAGTAACGAATTGATACTAGTAGTCGTTACTACCCGAAAGTAATCAAAGCATTCAGTAACGATTTGATACTTGTAGTAGTTACTACCCGAAAGTAATCAAAGTAATCAAGTAACGATTACATAGTAACGGATACTTTTTGTGAAAGTAACGGATACCGACGGGTAGTAAAAGTACCGATATTGAACACTACTAATATATATCTATATCGAATTCCCAGCATGAGCAAAATGCGAAGACTACCTGACCCCAACTAACCCCCAAATTGAACGATTTTCTTAGGTAATCTTCTCATACGCATTTCTGATCAGAATTTCAAATAATAATATTTTTAGCGTCGTAAATTGATAATTCGGCCTTGTGTGCGGCGAACGCGTCAGCGTACTTACACTGTCCTGAGTGTAGTTTCAGCTTTTTAGGCCGCACGCTGATTACTTCGGTGTTCGGTAGACTACTGCCATTCACTTGGTAGACTTCGGTCGTCTGCCCCTTTACTCTCCGGCCTAAGGTCTGCCTCTGGATTCGAGTGCTCGGAGCTGGCAGACTCACTGGCAGCATTCTGACCTTCGACACGAGATGCAGAGGCCGGCACGTGTGCCACTGTACGCAGTGGTGTATTCTGAACAAACTTGATAATAAATATATTTATTTTTATGTGCCTTTAATTTATGCAGTCGATGTTTTTTTACTGATGGCACGTTATCAATGTATTTTGTAGGTACTTGCACATATTTATTTCGGGATAGGTACTTTAAAAGAATACGAAAAATGAATATGCAGGGTGTTAAGGGACGTACTTGAATTACTTTAACGAGTGATTCCTGACTTTATTGGTACTTTCCGGTGACATTATCGATGTATTTTTTTCATAAAAAAAACAGTAGTTATTTGACAGATAGAAGCGGGGATAGGGTTTGGTCGGTTACTCGGCTGAATAATCAGAGGCGACAAGTTGAATTTTTTTTAAATTTCATTGTGAACAAAAAAAAAAAAATCCCAAAGTAACCGAAGACCAAAAATTCATTTACATTTTTTACTTCAAATATTGTTAGGAATTAAAAATTAAAGTGAGTCAAGTACTTCCCTTACACTGCGCATACCGATGAGCTTCTGGGACCGATTTCTTCCGATGGTTATTTCTTCCACTAAAGGTTTTTTTTAACAAATAGGATGCAAGAATCAGACAATTTAATAATACATTTGCATATTTTCACAATTCATCAAACTTTTGTACATATCCCTGAGCCTAATAGAACTTAATTCCATAGTAGATATCTGTGTGGTCGCTGGTCGCCCTTATACAAAATTCATAGTCATAATATTTATTTAATTCGAAAAACTTTATGCTTCATAAATTTTAAACATAACATCCCTTTATAGCACATAAATCACTCGTCGTTAATGATTTTTTTTTTATATTCCAACATTAGAAAACAGGTGAAAACCAATCTTCTGTATTGGATTGTTCTGAACACATGCACTTAATTAATCTGGCTTAGACCAAGGATTAGACAGACCATAGACAGGCATTGACATCGGGGTTCGCAATCCCGCGGGATATCTTCAATATTTCATCCTTATCTTTAGTTAGCACACGCCTTCTTGATGACGGTCCCACCAACTAGTGAGGATGCAGAGAGAGTGTTTTTGTGGAGTGTTTTGTTGGCCTTTTGTGCCGAAGTGTTCGTTCACGTAAGGGTGACACTCTCCCCAGTGTTTTACCATCTTAGTTTCTAACAAAGTCTTCTTAAAATTATTACGTGATGTTTTTAATGTATTTTTTCAAATAATGTGACTAGGAAGGTACCTACCAAAGATGAATGATCTCAAATGACCATGGAGTAGAGTTCTTCCTGTGACATTTATATTTTGATTTTTTTAATCAGTCTTCTTAAAATACTTATTCACTATGTTACCTTTTCAATATTTTTTTATAATATGAATAGTATCAAAAATAAATTGATGCGAAGTAATAAAAAAAATGTTTATGAAAATCTGTAATTGTTTAAATTTATTACCCCATAATAAAAACCCCGCGGGATTCATCGAGATTTATAAATTCAATATTTTTTCAATCCGTTTCGGTTAGAGTCGTGAAGCAGGTTCAAAATTTTTGGAGGCTGTCCGTTTCTCCTGAACTTTCGTATTCTTCAAATATATTTTTTTTATTATTTTATCTCCAAATAGCATGCCCTGAGGAAAAAACATCCCTCGGGGCCTGTCCCATCTTTGAGGATGCTGTGTGGAGGATCTTTTAAGAGAAAGGAAGGAGAGGAAGTTCCAGAAATTAAAAATCCGGAATCTGGGGGTCAATGTGTGACGGACATGTGAATCCAATCCTCCCACTGCGGTGCAAGGCAATAGGTAGAGAGAGTCCAGCTGGAAAGATCTAAAAGACTCCCTCCACCATGCTCTCCCCATCCGGCCCGCCACGCAATAGGTAAGCAAAAGCATCCCCATGAATCCGGGCACCCCTGCTAAATCACCAAACGTTAAACCAGTTGGGCTGACATACGGCAGTTATCCAACCAATGGTTCCCGGGGTGGCGGTATCCATACCCACCTCCTAAATTAAAATAAATAATATTTTTTTAATCTTTCCCTAAAAGCGTCATTCCCCATTGTGCATTTTCGCCCGAGGTGGCCGTCGTCGCTTCTTTCATTGCGAGGCCCGGTGACGTCATAGGTCAGCACCGCGCATTCCTCCCGAAAGCGGCCGTACCGACCTTACCCCGGTCATACTCCTCCATACAACGCTGGGCCAAAATCCTCAAAAAAAGGAACAACTAGCCCCAGACGCACAGTGATCCGAACCGCTAATTTTTCTGGATAAAATAAAATAGATTTTTTATTTTATTTTATTTTTATTTTATTTATTGTAGGGAAAGTTGATAGCAAATCTGAGATTACACAATAATACAATAATAAGATAGTTAATTATGCCAATTACAAACTTTGCACTGATGATAGTGAATGAATGTTTGCATGTTAGTTTTAAATGATTTGAGTTAAATCCGATTGTAATTACCCACGCACAGGCCTTAGTGGGTTCCCATTATCTACTTTGTCCTAAATATATGTATTTACTTTTTTCTAACTTTTACATTACTTGTAACTTATGTTACGTTATATATTTTGAAATTATATAAAATATTATTTTTGAAATGTATCAATTTATAATGAGAAACAATAAAGAAAGAAAAAAATGATAAAGTGTGACATTGTAAGGATGTTTTCTTAATTAATTTATTTTTCTGTTACAATATATGAAAGGGGAGGGGGAGGAGGAACATAGAATTAGGATTAGGATTAAGTGGCACAGGACGGGGATATATGGGGATTAATATTTCATTATTCACTTTACACTCTATCAATTTAATCACCTTTCAGACAAAACATAATATATCCCTATTTTATAAATTAGCAGCATTGTATGTACAAGATTAATTAGTGTGATCTATATCTAACAACTCCTAAAAATTTTCATTTTCTAAGAATTCTCTAACTTCTTCATCTTCTTCTTGTAACCCCATCTAACTATATATCATTTTCCTATTATAGAAGATCTGTGTGCATTGTATTAAGAGCAGGTAAAACATGATATATTTTTATTTACTATTTAAGCAGCTTTGTATGTATGTATAAGACTGTTTACTGTGATTTATATACCAATAATTACTTAATATATTAATAATAACTTCTCTTTTCCAATAATTCTTTAACTTCTTCACTTTATTCTTATAATCCAAAATAACAATATAAACTCTCCTATTGTAGAAGAATCTGTGTAAATAGTATTAATTCGTGAATATTTTCAACCAATACTAATGAATGTAAATCCGAAAACTGTATCACCCGCCATAACACAGGGTCATCCCTAGCATTGAGGGTGAAATATCATTAAAAAAAACTACATGTACTTTCGATAATTCATGTATTGAATAAATAAATAAATTTATTTGAAATACGCATAAACGTCCCTACTCTTCAGGGTATGCTCGGGTAAGTCGTGAAACTAAAGGATGTGCTGAAGAGTAGGAGGTGGGAAAGAACAAAATTTGAAAGTTCCAGGTATTTCACATTCGGTCACTAATCACGGTGAAACAGGAGTGTTATGACGTGTCGATGCTCCTTGAAATTGTTTCGGAAATTTTGACCTTTTTGTTATTTCCTTGTTGTTATCCAGCCAAATAGGCGAGCGATTATTTCAGATGCGCAAATCAAGCGGTCGTGGAAACAAAAAAGGCGCATGCGCCATAAAGAAGTATACTTACCATACTTCAAAATTCAATTTCAAAGACAAAATGTCACTTGAACGCAAAGTTACCAATAACCACCTAGTAAAAAAACTTATTCGAAAACATCTCAAAGTCTTATAATATCTGTGAAAATGATTTGAATGTTTTCATGCATTATATATTTTTTTCAATTGATAGGGGCCCAATTATTGTTGCCATTGCCAGTTGCTGCCATTTCCGTTTAGGTGGTGTTTTTTTTATGATTTTTCTATACAATCCTTTTAGGTTTTATAAAAACGTATTAATCTAACCTAGTAGTTGTTTTTTTAATATTATTATTACTTTTCTTGACGTGATATCTCTTTTCAAAGGTTTTTTGTTTTGTCTTTTTTCTTTGTTCGGTGTTGTTCAATTTGCCCTTTGAGATATAACAATCTAAGTAAAATTATACCGTAGTCAAAATCGTACTTTGGCCACCTAATTTTGCAATTTTCACTTTGTGGGGTGAGGCGGCCTCGGCAGATGATGTAGCGGCTCGTTAGTTGGTTTCACACCTTCCCCCTGCCAGAGCGAATCCCGCCAAAACAACGATATTCCCGCCAAAGCAAATCTGGCCAAAATGGCGGAACCGATCGTGGGGATTACCGCCGGGGCATAATGTGTAATAATTTTGCGATTCCGTGCCGGGCCCTGATTGATTCCGCGGCACGCTATCAGCGGGGGGGGAGGGGTATCGATAATGGCTGCCAGGAAATTTGCCAACCAAACGAGGTTGAATTTGAATGCGATTGGTTTTAACTTTTTTAAAGACAGTCATGCGTTGTGATGGTAAACGCAATAAAACGTAACAAAAAGAGGGACATGTCCATTGTCCAGTAACTCTCACAAATCCATGTTTTTGTAACTAACAAATTTCAAGTTTGGGAAGAGCAGATGGACGGTACTGTGCGTTTTCATCCCGCGACAAAATATCCCCGACAAAATATTCTACGGACAAAACTTCCTCCAACAAAATATATACTAAAACCTAACCTTATTTTTCATTTCAATATTTTTTAACAATAATTTATTGTCTTTACTGGATGTCTTTATTATTTTTGTCCCTTTTACTATTAATGAACAATAATTTATCGTCTTACAGGTTATCTGTATTTTTTTTTAGGTTAAGTTGGGTTAGGTAAGGTTGGGTTAGATTAGGTTTTAGTCATTATTTTGTTGGGGGATGTTTTGTCCTTAGGATATTTTGTCGGGGATATTTAGTCACGTGTAGAAAAGTCGCGAAACCCAGATGGACTACTGCACAACTCTGTACTGGCGCACTTCATTCGCATTCGTACAACATATCACACATACTTTTATGTTGTATATTGACATGAATGGACTCCATCTCATTCACTTGGTTGTGCCTTGTCTTCCTGGAGTATTCGTATTTCGTCGTCCATTCACTCATTCGTATTTGTTTCCTGTGGAACTGCCCTCATGCTAGTCACGTAGAAGTGGTATGAAATCAATAATTTATTATTCATCTCAATTTTTCCGGTCTTGCATCCTGCAGGATGGGGATCGTCCTACAGCCAACCACCTTTAAAGGTCTGGTAAACAAGCAACTTTTTATGACAATTTATTGTCGGTAAGGTATTTCCGTTAAGATTTTCGTATTGTCGGTCAAGATTGCGTAAGATTTTTTTGTATTCCCTATTTTTTTAAACGTGCCCAGTCCTGACGGTGAGTTCACTCGTCTTCCAATATTCAAACAAAATTTCTGGGTCAAATCTACTTCATTTGCGCTCTGTTACATAATGTATGTATGTGCGTCTCTGTTCGCCACCTACCCGCTACAAAAACTGTTCTAAAATTTAAAACGCGTTTAATATTTTAATAAACAATTTCATTTTTTTTTGCTTGTTCTAGTTTGGTGGTGTTGTTGAGGGAGATCGTTTTTTGTGTTGTGAATTTGTCTTGTACATTCATCTTGACGGGACACAACAGTATTGATGGCCAACACCTTGCCCTGCAGGGCAATTGTTATCGGCCAAGACAATTATTGTTCGGCAATGGGGAATAATAGGAAATTTATCTTGCTCGCATACCGGCAGCACGTTTAGAGGGAAGAAGTGTGTATTAAAATGTTTTTTTTTTTTTGGAAACCCATCATTAAAAAATATATAAAAACCCGATATAATGATTGTATACACTTGAAAAGGTGCTTTAAGAGTAAGTACCTACTTCTGTATATTTTTTTGTTATTTTTTATTTAATTTAATAAAGTTATTATAAAATCTATTCTGGCTTACAGCTATTTCGGCTTGAAATGCAATTTTCAAACTGTGGTTAAACCAGCTTGAGTCGACTTTTTTACACGACTCTAAATGTCAATTCAACACTAATTGAGGCAGTAGACACTATTATGTAGGGTACTTCGGAAACTGTTTTCCTCGTACTAAATGTTAAGGATTTCTTAATTGTTTAATAATGACGTTTTTGCTGTGACTCATTTAATTGCGTTATGTTGTTTAGGTTTTGTAAACATACCAAGGAGTGGGGAATAAATAATTTGCCTTACTTTATTAGTTAGCGTTATATTGGGGTCATTCGTTCGTTTATTGGTTTCGAATTGTTCAAGCAATACTTTTTTATAATAAATACATAGTATACTTTTCTATATTTGATTAAACTCGTATGACGAATGTCTAGTCGCGCTACGGGTAGCTGCGACGCGCGACCCGCGACGTCCCTGCTCCACGCGGTATTCCCGGAATCTCCTATTTCCAATTTGTTTTACAGCATGTCGCCATGTCCCCGTGTGTTATTTTTTCACCCGGTTATTACGAAACACACGCGAGATTGTGCCGCGATGTGTAATTATAGATTTAATATATTTGAAAGCCGAAGGCGGCGCCGGTACAGCAATTATTATTTTACAACAATTATAGCCACGAGGAATAATAATAATTCGGAATGTGTTCTGTGTTGTATGGCGCACTTGCGACCATGTTGTGCATAATTATTGCCTTCAATTAAGTCGCAATTAGACTTAAACAGTCGTAACGGGAAATGTAATTACGATAGTTAGAATTATTTTAGTCACATTATTCGGGGCTTAATCACGAGGCATTACAGCTCTTTGCTTCGTCAAATCGTAAAATGTCATTCCATAAAAACTTGTAATGCTCAACTCACCACTAGCTATTATTATAATTATTGCCTGTGGTTCTGCCGCTGAGAGCTCCGTTGCAACCACATTTTTTGTTGCTTGCGTCGTTTGTGAGAGAAAGGGAGAGCTTACAACGGAGCTGTCAGCGGTCTGTTTTCAAGTTCTCTCTTATTAGATGTAAGACTTATTTCTTTTATTGCAGATTTCATTATTGTTATCTCGCTTCAATTTTAGCGTTACGAAGTGCCATTAAGCAAATATGGATATGAATATGTATTGTAAAATGTTGGAAACGCCAGTAGCAGTTGGCCTCTTATCAAAACAGTGATTAATGAATGTATTTCAAAAATACGACTCGGTAATAAATTTTTTATTTTCAATTTTGGGGCGGGAATGGGCACCGTCACTAGGGGATCCATTTATTGGATAACCTACAGCAGAGGTGTCCCAAAAGGTTCGTTACGTGTGGTGACTTAGCAGGGGTGCCCGGTTTTAGGGGGTGAGGTTTTTCTGGATCTGTCGGCGGATGACCTGGACACACTGAACCCTAGATTTCTACCCACCCTTTTTACATCTTTCCTTCCCAGAACTTCCTTTCACAAAGGAAGACCCTTCACATAGCTTCCCCAAAGATGACATTAGCCCTGAAGAAAATTATTTTTCATTAGGCCCTAAAGAAAATTATTGAAGCACGTAATTTTTTTTTATCCTTAACTAAAAATCCATATTTTTTTATGTACTCCACACTATCCAGCGGACGTATTGGATATCTTTTTCACCTCCTAAAATACCGTTCACACTTTTTTATTATTTTTACAATAGCTCCGCACAAAAGGCCTTGAGTAAATAAAAAATCCTTAGAGCCTGTGCCATCTATGTTGATATTTTGTGGAGGGTCTTTTTAGGGAAAGGAAGTAGAGGAAGTTCTGGGAAGGAAAATGTCTGAGGGGCGGTTAGGAATCTGGTTTAGTGTCCAGGAGTGACGGACGTATTAATCCATTTCTCCCACTGCGGTGCAAGGCGAAAGAGTCCGTCTGGAGAAGTCTAGGTTAGGTCTCCCTCTACCATTCTCTGCCAATCCGGCCCGTCACGCAATGCCACCAAGACCTAGACAAACCTCACGCATCTCGAAAAATGATTTGATTTAGATAGGTTAGGATATGGTAGGTAAGTCATTTTATTCCTCTTCTCCTAATATCCTCCACTTAGCATCCTAGTTAAGGTTATATTCGATTACGTTGTGTTAGGTTACTGTATTCCTCACAAGTTAGATTATTAGGTTAGAGCATATTAAATCTCTCCATGTCACTAAAAGTTTAACAAATCCTTCTGGCTGCGTGTCAAACGCCTCCAATGAAGAGCTTATCTACCGAGAATTCCGTCTCCATTATAATTACATTTAATATCAAAGTCCCTATCTTGTTCATTGATCCCCACGATAATCATTAGTGGCGTAATGTTCCCCACGCGAGGCTCGAGCCCGGACCTCTATTCTCTATGTTAATTCTGCATCGCACCTGTAATCATAGAAACAACACGAAATAATTACGTATTTTAATGGACTTAATATAATAACTTTAATAGTTAGTGTCCTACGGTGGTGCTTGGGGTTATTGTGGTAATAAACAAGTTATCGCAATTTTAATTTCAACCCACTGTTAGGACGCATCAACTGAAATTTAATTTATTGGATAGCAAATGATCTATTCTAAAAATATACAATAATAAACATTGGCAAATGGATAGATGAATTTTTCTTCTAATAAAGTTACCTACGATGGGATTCTCTTTATTTATTGATTCAACTTATATTTTTTATTGAATTTGTGAAATGACCTTGGCATTGAATACTTTTATAATAATGATAAAAATATTTCATTCATCAATAGATTTTTTTTTACATTATTACATATTTTGTTCTTTTATCTTTGATTCTATTGCCGAAAAGGTCACTGCTCAGCTACAATTCAAGATTTCTCCTGTGATGCAGCTGGTTTTCAGCAGTGCCTCCAATGTACTCTCTTTTTGTATATTTACCAGCCTACTACCATCTTCCAATATTATGATATTTTCTACAACATTTCATGTCACGTAACATCTTCGTAGTGTGATATGCATTTTTTTCTTTGTTTTACATTTTTTTAGAGAAAATTGTGTCCTTACTGGGGTACCCCGGTCTAAGGACACATTGTACATTTTTTTGTTTAAATATATAAGTAAATACCTATGTTAAAATTTTACAGACGAAAATTATTAAGTTGAATCTAAAATAAAGTACAATGCAAGCATTAATCTTTGTTTTGCAAAATTGTATCTATATTCTTCCTTTCCATGTCCATAATCCATAGTTTTATGTTTCTTTTGAAGTCGGTTAATTTTTAATGGTTTTTATTGCAAAAGGGGGTAAATTATATAATTTTATAGAGAAGTATTGCATATTTCTTTGTCTAAATGTCGATTTAATTGTAGGTTGGTGGAATGTATGTTGTAATGTAGATCTTGTGAATCGGCTCGAGTTTGTCTGTGTAAAGTTATCCTGGTTTTTGAATGCGTACATTAGAATATCTTTTGTATATAATTGTTTCAGTGACATTAAATAGAGTGCTTTAAAAACATAGTCTGTAGGGGTTCTGATGGGGACTTTAATTATAATTTTCAAAATTGCCCTTTGTGCTATGAGGATGCAATGTGCATACATAGAGCTTACACTCTATTAATGCATTATAGGTATGCAATGAATCTGTTTTACGTACATTTGAGTGAAGACTACTTGGAGGATTTAGCCAGAAATTCAGGGGACAATATGGGAACACGCATCCACGTTGATGTCGGCAGAAAGAAAGTAAGCGATTTTTCCTCCCTCATATAAAGCTCCCGGGTCTCTTCAAAATCCACATTAACGATCCATTTCTGCAGCGCCTTCCTTAACCCACTTCACAACTTCTCCTTACCGGGTAGTGGTACAGTTCCTTCCTCAGGGTAAACATATACAATGTACATAGACTACATAGTACAATGCATTACTAAGTGATGTGGTCGGGGTGTGGGCTTGGCTAGGTATTAATGAAAAGTGGGTGGGGGAAACAAAACGGACGTCGAAAGGGAACATATCTAAGATAGGACTATAAGATAATGTTTTTTATGGAATTTTTTTTTTTAATTAATAAAATACTTAGTTTTTATAAACAATAAAAGTATTTTATTAATTTTCAATTAAAATGGTGCCACAAAATAATTTTGCTGTGTTAGAAGAAATGTTTTATTTTTATTTCTAAGGCTTCTTAGTAACTTATTTATTTATGTATTTGGGAAAATCAACTGATTGATTACATTTATAACAGTAAGTAAGTATAGTTATGAGTATCTAAGCGTTTTCATTTAGCATTAATGCGAAGAATATTTTTCCCTGTATTTTTTTCAAAACTATGGTTGTTTGCAATGATATACTTTTTTATCATTAGCTCCACACAGGAGGCCCTGAGATAAAACATTTCCCTCGAGGCCTATGTCATATTTGAGGATACTGAGTGAATGTACTTTTTTCAGGTAAAGGAAGTAGGGGAAGTCCTGGGAAGGAAAAGGGTATGAGGGGTACGGTTTTATGGTACCTTTAATTAATTAATCACTACTCTTTATAATGTTTTTGTCCATAGTATTGTATTTTTTCCATATTATTTGTCAATACTTGTTTGTCTTTTGTTATTTTTGATTTTTTCCCGATGAAGAAACCATTGTTTTTGAAAAAAGTTGATAATTTGTGTTTTACCAAGTAATTTGTTTTCATTCAGATAACAATTTATTTGACGTAATGATTTTGAATGTCTTGGCAAACCTGCCAGACATAGATACGATGATAATATCACATTAAGCCTCTCGAAGCTCTTCTTATAATCCCGTCTGAATTATTTAAACGGAATCATCCCTGGGGCTTATTACGGCGACTATCAATTATAAATTATATACAAATATGCAAAGGCGGCTTCGTCATTAAGTCAAAACATATTAAAGCAGTCTATAATTTGGTAAACCACGGCGGCGTGTGGGCTGCAATTATTTCTGTTTTCATTATCTGACTCGAGTGTTTCAACAACTCGGCAATAGGACTAATGTTCCTAGCTTTTTGTGGAACGCCATTAAAATGTTTAGCATTTATAATCACATCTTGGTGAATTCACTCAAATTATGTTGCTGGACATGTTCTGAGTTCTCTGGGATCGGGCAGGTTATCCAGTTTGCATAATTTTCTTGATTTATAACAAGTATTTTACTTACTGCAAATAACTTCATTGGTTATTATGTTTGAGAAAGGAGTGGTTTACCCATATGGTTATGTCCACTTAAATGAATCTCTACATTTTATTTTCCGGGTTGTGGTCAGGGTGGTGCATTCCAACAAATTCTATAATATTACACTGGTAGTTCGGTGAACAGTAGAACTCGCGCCAAAAATGTATGTTCCTAATTTTTCATACCAAAATTTCATCTGAAATCAAAAGATTTGTAAGTAGATTAAATGCCTATCTACTTAATTATGGATCACATATTTTATGTACTTAATATTTTTCAAAAATGAAATAAGGAATTATATAATTTGTCCAAAGAAACTATTAGTTGGTACCATAACATAGAAAAAATGCGAACATAAGGGATCCAAATAAACACGATGATTTCACATTTGAAAAAAATAATCTTTATTAAAAGTCTCTGGCATCGTGAAATATTACTGCTTCTTGCTTTCTGGAATTTCGTAATAAACGCTATTTTTAAGTTTGCAAGGAGGATCGATCTGTGAAATAACCATGTTTTAAAAATCAAAAAGCTTTTCGTATAATTAAAGTAATGGAGTCCACAGGTTTATCAATCCCTATTCTCCATATGTACATATGGAGTCTAATTCTTGTGATTTTTAGAACTTAAAAAGTTGTGACTGAAAATATATAATAGCAGCGCATACGCCTGAAAAATCACAAATTATTGTTTTTTTTATACAAAAGGGCCGAAGTCCGATTAACTGCTTGGAAGGCAACTTTGTTGATCATTACAAAATCAACTATTTTAAGAAATTCATTATGCGTATATACTGAAATTAATAAGAATTATTTATTTATGAATTTTAGAATGTTACGTATATCACATCGGAAATTATAATTTTTAATTATAACCTAACCTAAACAACTCCTTAAGGTCAAGCTTTAAAAAACGAAGAATCGGTCCTGCACCGAGGCTTTCAATCGTCTTTTGAGCATTACCGCGCGTTCTTTTACTCTATTATTTTTTGAAAATGCACATCTTGTGTTGCAACAACGGAAAATAAGTAGCCAGAAGCTGCCGTGGACCCTCCAGACGAAAGTAATTATCGTTTTTAATTTATGGTTCTTTGTTATATTCGAATGCAGCCGAGTATGAAATGCAAACAAAAGGTCCACCGCCGTACGTTTGTTATTAACACACGAGGTCGGCTACTGCATTCGTCTTTTTATGCTTTCAACGAAATCACAAAGCATAAAATAAAATAATTAAATATTTACAAATAATTACTTTATTGTAAATATATTGATTGATCAATATATATCCAATTTATTGTTTTTTGTTCGTAGATTACTTTTCTGTAAAACGCATTTATGTAAATGTAGTTTATTTGTATCTGTGTATCCTGTTAAATACATTGTCTTACTTCTAAGGTATGGTTTAATTGTTCGAGTTGACTTGTTACCTGTCTCGAAGGCTCTGTATATTGTTGTGTAGGTTGTCTGGAGGTCGCAGACTGATTAATTTTGTGATTAAATTAATCATTTCTTAATCTTTTGATATTTTAATAGATAATTATCATGTATTTTAGTTAAGTTTTTGCGTGTGCCTATTAAATATTTTAATTGAAAGTGATAAAATATGAGAATTGTAAGATTGATAATTGCGTATTTGCTTTAAAGCGCTGACTCTTAAAAATCACTGAATCTGACTATTTAAAAAAAATACATTTCAAATATAGAATTACATTAATATTACGGAAAAAAAATATATACATATAACAGGTAGGTAGTTAATCCCTTTTTATTTTATTTTCTTAAATAAAGACAAACTTTCCCGGGCTACGAATAACCTGGCAATATTTAAAAATCAATATTTTAAACCACCACAGTAAGCCGAAAATATTGCAACGCCTGTCCTGACGCCTGGGTGGGACCTAAATGCGATGCCAACTCAGCCACTGACAGTTCTGAATTCTTGACACTCGAGTTCCAATTTTTTTAAATGAAAATAATTTTCTGTTAAAAAATATTTTTTAATGGTTAGATATGTTATTGCTTTTCTGATTATTGGACACAATCAGGACCAATTTTGAAAATGATGATTTAATTTTTAATTAAATGAAGACAATATTAGCGAAACTCAATCGAAAATCTGGAAACAGAAAAATCAGAAAAAGATATTGGTTCCACTGGGACTCGAACCGAGGGCCCTTTGTTGACATGGCAAGAGCTCTACCAACTATGGAACCCATTTCTAATTCGGTCACTTTTAACTGTATCATACTTCGACTAAGAACTACCAACATTATCTTCATTTTTTTAACGAACATATTATTGGCTGCTATCTTTATATATGATTTCAAGATTCAACCCGAACTAAATGCTATCTAGATAGTGTTTGGATAAATTGTCTTCATTTAATTAAATATTATAATTTGAGATTTTACTCGTAAAGTTAAAAAAAAAAAGATTATTTAATTCAAAACAAAATCCGAAAAGGGGAAGGTCACTGTAAACTATTTAAAGAAAATCTTCAACCCCTTTTCCCATCCCATAGAACAGAATAATGTCCGGGCAACGCCGGAAACTTCAAGGGCTAGTATTATATAAAAGAGAAATTAGATAAATGGTGGATAGTTTTCAATAGTTTGGTCCTTCACATCTTTAGGTCTTCACAATGAATAATTTTTGAAAATGTTCAATGTTTTTCTACCATTTAATAATGAAAATTTCGTAATAAGAATGTTAGAACTCGAATGATGCCGAGTAGTAAGTAACTTCTAGTCGTGCACAGACCCATAGACTGTGATTATTTCCGCTCAGCATCATGAAAATGGTCATCTTCGCTACCAATCAAATCCACAATCGACTCCTGGCCGGGCACAACAGCAAGACGGAGCACTTGTCGTGTCCGCATTGCCTCTGATAATAATATCGAAATAATTCATATCTGCTTCCAGCCACCGGGATGATTTGAGTGACATTTCACCGTTTAAGGACATCGCAGGGCCTTTGTGTAGGGGTTCCGCCTCGGGAGATGTATGATTGCCAATGCATTTTGTCAAACGGCGGTCGACGCTTCTCAAATTATTGTCATGGGAAGGTATTTAGTTCGGGAAGAAGTCTCACTCTGAGCTTGGGAAGAAATTCATTTCTCAAGCTTTCTTCTATCTAGTAACATCGGAGCTTGGGCTTCCTATTGTCGCCCTTGTTATCCAGTTTTTGGTTATTTTTCTTCCAGGTTTTCCAATAAACCGGTTTACCCGATTCATTGATAATGCCGTGCTTTCTTGGGACGTTCCTGACTGATTCCATCGATTTTTCGTAATTCGGGCAAGGCTTCACCGTATATACTCTTCAGGGGTCTCATATCTAACCAACCATCACGCTGTTATCTGGCAGGGATAAGCAAAGAAGATAAACCGTCACACATCTCTGTTTCAGCACAAACCCCTTGCTTCATTCACTTTCCGGAGGTGGGTGTGGGTACCGCTGCCCCGGGAACCACTTTTTTGATAACCAGCACCTCTGCCATAAGTCATTCCAAGTCTTTCACTAAGTTTGTTGACTTAGCAGGGGTGCCCGGGTTCAAGGGGTAAAGTTTTTCCGGGTCTTGGTGGTGGATGCGTCTGCCCACCAACTGCGTGGCAGGCCAGATCGGGAGAGACGGGTTGAGAGAAACTTTTTGTCTTTTTCAGCAGGGCTCTCTCGGAATATCACCTTCAAGATGGAATCATGCATCCGTCACTCCTGGACACACTGACCCCCAGATTCCTACTCACCCCTCATACCTTTTTCCTTAGAATATCCACTCCACATAGCATCCCCAAAGATGACATAGGCTCTGGCTCTTGTGTATAGCTATTGCAAAAGAAAAAAAAACATATCGTCTGTACATATTATGTACCCTTCTGTCCTTATGACTGATAATCCGAATCAAGTATTTTACTTGATCGTCACATGTCTTCCTAGGACATCCCCGATTTTTTCTACCTACTACCTACTTGTCATATAATATCCTTAGTTCGTTTCTTCCTGCATCCGCACCAAATGTCCAAACTTTTATTTACTCGTTTCTACTGTATTCAATCCACTGTCTCGTATATCTCGTTCACCGTAATATTAGCTACTACCTACTACTACCAATTATTATCATCCCTTTGCTTACGAGCTTACTTTCTGGAATACAAATACATGCACTAACCAGCTAATATTATTTTAATTTAGTCCAAATAAACGGCTAACAGATTTCGTTGTAAACCGATTTGCAGTCCTAATCTGACCTTTTCTTGATTTTTTTATTATCAGCATTAGTATTATGAAATAGTAGTGCAATTGTTTTGTTGAATCTTCAAGAGAGCACTTATTATACTACTTATGTACTTAGCTTATCATGTGATCATAATGATTAGCCTCACCCACAGACAAAAAACTAGCACGTTAGTGGATGTTTTTTACACCGCGACAGCTGCCCGGAGCCAATGAGATCATATCACCCCTGATTGGGGAATACTGTGAAATTAAAATAATAATTGCAATTCATATTAATTATTATTATTATTATTCAATTCAATTCGTGATACGAGAACCAAAGGGCAAAATCTCTTACTTATCCCTTTCGCCAAAACAACGTTTGGTCAAAGAAACTTCAGATACTTTGCAACTAAACTTTATAATACACTTCCAATGACCATTAGACAGCACACTAATTATGTAAAATACAAATCAGATACCAAGTCTTGGATCACTAGCAAAGACAGATCATATATTTACAATATTTTTATAACCTCCTAGTGCATGCTTTCCCTTTGGTACAATGCTGATTGTCCTTGTACCTTAAAATTTATATAACATTGTTGTTGTTATCCTTATTCTTCTTTTTATATTAAACTACTTATGTTAAAATGCGCCTGCTCTCAACACAGGAATTCCTAGTGAGACAGGCACAGTACAATCACCTATGTAACTTGATAAATAAAGATTATAATAAAGATTATAATTTATTTTCGCACAAGTTGAAAAAAGTTATAAGGTTTTTTTATTTAAAATATGTTCCTTAGCGTTGCAAGTAACTTTGGGTGATACTAAGAGTTTTGCTTGTATGGTTGAACCCAAAGTCAAAACTCTTACCATTCCGCCACGTCCCTCGTCTTCTAACATTTAAAAGCAATCAATTTATTGTTATTATTTATTTTTTATTGATTTTTTTACGTCAGTTCCACACAGGAGGCCCTGAGGAAAAATATTCCCCTTAGGACCTATGTCAACTTTGTCCTCTGCGTGCGGAATCTATCTAAATTTCTTAAAATAGGCAATAAACAGTGTTAATTTCAAGCGACCTCCCAGGTAAGTATGGTCCTGCATTCATTCATTTTTAGGCAGCATCGCGTTCATTTGTCAAAACATTGTACATATATTTTCGTATCAGTGATCAATGAATCGGTGTATGCAATTTTTATCCATAAGTTGTTTTTAATTGTTTGTCTATCTTGTAGTTTTTCTATATTTTTGACATGTATTATAAGTTTGTACAGCGCCATTGTTGTATCGGGGGCTTTTTAGGAAAGGAAAGTGGAGGTTCTAAGAAGGAAAAAGATATGAAGGGTAGGTAGGAATTTGGGGGAAGTATGTCTCGGAGTAACGGACGTAGGAATCTATCCACCACTACGGTAAGGCGATGTTCCGAGAGAGTCCTGCTGGAGAAATTGTTTCCCTCTCTCCCGATCCGGCCTACCACGCAGTTTGTGGGCGCCCCTAAAATAACTTCCATCGAACGTGAATTCTTACAAACAATTATTACATTACAATTACATTTTTTGTTGTTATGTAGACCCCACTAGGGGTAAATACCTGTTCCAAGGTCAATACATTATTTTTTTGCATTTTTCTTCTATGGCTATTTGATCCGCAAGGTAAATAAATATTAGATTTAGATTGTTGCTTAAGTTAATTGTGTTGTGTTTATGGTTCATGCATAAGAGTATATGAGTATGTTATTCTTTATTTAATTTTTTAAAAACTTGTGTCCATTTAATTTTTAAAAGTTAATTTAAATTTAAATTAATAATGTTATTATTAAGTTCTACAACATTTAACTTTTTCTAATTATGAAAGCTGTTTCGGCTTACAACGTCATTTTCAAATTGTGGTTAGTCAAATTTATTAATAATTTATTAATCACCACCCATAATTTTTATCTACAGCTCTTATTTGTCTCTTCTTGTTTGTCTTTTATTCTGTTTAATGTTATCTTTTCACGACGAAGAAAATTTTGGTTTTGAAACATGTAGAAAATTTAAATTTAATAAGTGGTGTTTTACAAAGTGATTTGTTTTCATTTAAATTCCAACAATTTCGGTACCTATTTTCTCGAAGATTTTATGATCTGACGCATCTAATGTAAATTGCTAACCAGCGTAATTAGGACCTAGTCCCGAAAGCGCCGTAAAACCGAAGTTCTGGGGGTCAAGCGGTCGAGCTTTCAGTTCGCGCTTTATTCCTTTGTCATTGTCTCGCTGTTTTGGCCGATGTTTCGACCGCTGTAATTGCGCTTGCCCCATCACTGCCAAATAAATCTTATTTTTTATTGAATCGTTATTTCCCCGGCCGTTTTGTATTATTCTCGTGTCGGGGAGTCTCGCAGTCACCGGGCATTTCTGTATTTACATGTAGGTACTGGTTCGAGTTATACTGCCATGTTGCCAAGGTTGGAGATGCCATTTTGATCTTGGTTATTATAAACCCAATCGCTTGATATATGGCTTATTACATTTACTTCAACTTTTAATGGTTCGTAAAACTCGGCGACGGGTTTTGAATTGTATTCAGAGTTTAAAATATGTAATGCATTTACCATTTTATTGCCGTTATTATATTACGTGAAAAAAGTAACGCCTTTTTCGCTAGCGGGTTGCTTTTTATGGTGCCACTTACAGACATGGTAGTTGCGAGGAGCTTTCTTCGCTTTTCTGTGGGGTGCTGACTTGTTGAAGAATTGGATTCTCTCGGAGCTTGCAAGTACTCTGCCTTTGTTGTTCAATGACCTATTCAAGTATGTAGAATATTGATGATCAATCAAACAAAAAGTTTCTTCTGCGTAAATTAATACATTGCCCAATGTAGGTGCCATAGAATTATAATAAAATTCAGGTTAAAGGTTAACATATTATGTTTGATCATTTGAATAGATGGCATTTAATTGTATAGGTATATATAATATAATTTTTCCTTGTATATATATAAAATAACATATTATTTTAATTAACACTAACAATATGTATAATGTTGAGTACCCTGTTACGTAATTTTTTTATGATTAAAATTATTTCCATAGCAAAAATTTTACGGTATCAAAATTCAACAAATTGGTAGTTTCTTTAAACATGAGTTTTTCTGGATTATAAATATAGCCTAGAGATACAATAATTCACATCGGCGTAATAATAATAATAAATATTATTATTTTGTGTTAAAATGATTATTTATTTGAAAGATTCAATTAATTTTGATTTTTGCGTTATCAGTAATTAATTTACATAATAATAATATTGTATGCAACAGTAATAATATATAAACTTAAATAATATTTACATAACATAAGAACGTTTTCAATGACATTAGTAATGTCATATAATAATTACTGAATAATTATAGCAATCAAAGCAACAGTAAGTAATACATTAAAAAAGTTTGAGTTAAATTTTACAGAATTAAATTTGGGAGGTGGATATAGGTACCACCGCCCCAGGGACCATTTATTGGATAACCAACACCCCCGCCATAAGTTTGCTGACTTATCAGGAGTGCCCGGGTTTATGAGGTTCGAGAGGTTTGTCTAGGTCTTGGCAGCGGATACGTTTGCCCACCTGGAGCATGGCGGGCCGGAACGGGAGACATTTGTTGAGTGAGTCCTTTTGAACTCGTCGTCTTGCACCGCAGTGTGAGGAATGGATTCATCCGTCCGTCACTCCTTGACACACTGACCCCCAGATTCCTACTCACCCCTCAACCATTTTTCCTTCCCAATAATTTTCTATCCTTCCTTTCCCTAAAAGACCCTCTACAAAGCATTTTCAAAGGCGACATGGGCCCCGAAGGAAATTGTTTTTCTCGGGACCACCTATGTGGAGCTAATTTAAAAAAATAAAAATCAATATTTCATTTGTTGAAAGCACTACGAAACAATACATGATTCGTAAGACAGAGACAAGATGAAAAACAGTAGGATGAAGTTTTTTTAGGCCATCTGAACATAAACATTAGTCCCGCTACTATCTCCTACCACTTTAACTTCCAACAACCAATAAAATTTCATTACCAGCGCAATTTAATTCGTTCAGTAAATCTCCATAGTTAAATTTCAAGTAAATTACTGTGAATGCGCCATTACAACAATAGGCAAGGCGCTGCACGTAGGGTTCCGCGACTTTTCATCCCGCAACAAAATATCCCCCGACAAAATATCCCGACAAAATATCCTACGGACAAAACATCCTCCGACAAAAAATCCTACGGACTAAACATCCTCCGACAAAATATCATACGGACAAAATATCCCCCAACAAAATATCTACTTAAAACTAACCTAACCTAACTAAACTAACTAACCTAACCTAATCCACTCTAACAAAAACTAGGACAAAAATAATACAGCCATACCTGCAAAGACAAGAAATTATTGTTTAAAAATATTAAAATGGGATAAAAATAATACAGATATCCTGTAAAGACAGTAATTTATTTTTCAGAAATAGTAAAATGTAAAATAAGGTTAGGTTAGGTTTTACTAGATATTTTTTTGGAGGATTTTTTGTCCGTAGGATATTTTGTCAATGGGATATTTTGTCAAACGATAGGTATTTTGTCTGAGGATATTTTATCGGAGGATATTTTGTCAGGGATATTTTGTCGCGTGTGTATATGAAAACGCGCGGTTCCCTGCACGTGGTGCATCCTTCGCAACAAGATTTCAATGGACGGGTAAATCAATAAAATTAACGACAGCCATCGCATACCCGTATCACAGACGTGATTATAGTAAACGTCCCTTACATAAACGGAGGCTTCGACGGTAAGTATATGCATCCCACATATCGGCGTCGCGTAAAGCCTGCATTTGTTATCAAAGGCCGTGTTTAGGGGCCATTTCTCTGCCTGATTGTTGATGTCGCCTGATGGTGCAACGGGTCCATGTCCTGAATGGTAACTTTACTGAAATAGGGTTTGAATGTGATTAAATTTGCAGTTTGATTGTATACAGACGTAGAGGAATAAATTTTTCTTTATGGAATTTTTACTATTGGGCGGGTGTTTATTTGTCAAATAATTTTTGGCTAAATTTGTTTCACAATGCTGTGCAGATAAAGACATTTAATAAATTGAATCTCTTTTTGCTGTTAGATCTCACCTCACAATATTTTCGTTTGTTTTTTTTTATCAATCACCTCACTGTTTATTTTTTACATTGACCTCGCAATGTTTTTGAAGTGAAACTTCCTTAGCCTCGTTGTGATTTGGAATTTTTATGAAACGAAAATGACGCATTACAGCACCTGCGAAGCATCAAACGGCGCTCATTGGCCGCTTTGATTATATTGGTTGAGATATGAAACGGAAATGACGCTAGTTTGACCACACTTTTAAAGGCTCCTATTGGTTGAGATTGTTTTTGGTAAATTTTCGCTTCTACCGCGTGTGAACCGCACTCGAATTTTTTTTGTGAATACCGCACACGAATCTTAACTGCTCCCAACCATATGGAGTCAGTGAGACTGGCATTCTAAATGTGGTATTACATGTGGCTAAAGGTACGGGGGAGGGGAAGGAGATGGAGAAAGAGGAAAGTGGGGAAGTACCTGGCTATTCAGATCTGGTCACCAAACAACGCTAAAGCCATTCCAAGCACTTTGCGATTCTGAATGGTTGTTTTACACCGGGGTGATACTGACAGTATATTCCACTCTGGAACTTGCCGCAAATATACTATTTATTATTTTAAATTAATAAATTGTCGAATATTATAACTTCGTAAAATAAAATGTATTTCGAGAGCCTTCCCTTTCGACCACAGAGGCCGTCATGACGTTGAAACTTACCTATTATTGATAGGTAATAATACTTAATTATATTTGGATGATTTGTACAACGCCGACACATGAAAAATCACTTCAAGGGCGCTGTACAAATTTATAATATATTTCGACAACTCCCAATCTCAAATATCTTATTTCTAACTACAGACTAGAATTTATTTTAGTACCTACTACCTATGTGTCTAAAAATTATTATTAATTATTATTAAAAAAACAGTCATTTGGTGCGATAGATTCGTCTATTTAAAATTTTGCTGAATAATCAACATACAAATATAATTTCGCACAATCTCTTGAATTGCACGTGAAATCATGTTTAATAATAAATTACTGTTATTTTAAAAATAAATTTGTTAAAATGTTTAACGCACCATCATAATATTGTGTTATTCTTGTATTCCGACTAAAGCAACACTTTAATTACATTCTATTTTTAATTGCTTTCTAAATTACGTTCTACTTTTAAGAAACCGAACCAACTATAATTAAAAACCAATCTATTTTAATCGCAATGTACAAATAAAAAATCAAAAAGATCAGGTTCCACCGAGATTTGAACTCGGATCGCAGGATTCAGAGTCCTGAGTGCTAACCGTTACACCATGGAACCGACGAGTCTATCGAGCGAAATATCAGACTATATTATATTTATATCACTTTCACGACACCGATAGCTAGCTATGTAGCTATTACGTCACGTACGTATACTTTCTATTTGCTGCCAGGTCGATAATCACGTCATGTTTGTAGGTCTTTTCATTTTATTCGTGTTTAATGGACTGTTATTTTAACGTATTTTGTTGTATTTACATTTATCATCATATTATATATTAATTAGCGTTAAACTAATTAATAAGTAAGCAATATTTATGTCATTAGCATAAAAAACTATTTCAGAAATAATCAGTCGACATTATATGAAGCATTTATGTCTGTTATAATATCTGCGTACTCATTAAATTTTATCCAGTAATTCCAGCCTATTTTGAGTAAAAACACAGACGGCATTTCGTTCTCCGGTGACTTTTTGAAGTGAAAACTTCTTTAGCACCGTTTTAATTTGAAACTCGATGAAACGAAAAAGCGACGTTAAAAAGAGACAAAGGATTTAGCCTGCGGAGATGGACTAATCGGTATTCTCTTAGTGCGGTGCTTCGTATCCTCCCCACTCTTGTCTACTTTAGTTTTCTATTTAGTTTCATTACTACCGCGTGTGAACTGCACACAATCTTTTTTTACTTCAATTTAATACAACAACTAAAAATCATTAAAGTGTCGTCACTGGTCACTCAGCCTATCCCTATTCCCTATCTGTACAACCTACAGATTTTACTTGTACTTACATACCTAATGTTTTTTTTAATAACCTAATGGTCAAACGTCACCGGAGACCAAAATGGGATAAATACTTTTTGATTTTTTTTTCTTTTTCCGGTAACTAAAAGATTAAAAAAAACAACATGTCAAAGCTTCGAAACATTTAAAAATAGAAAAAAAAACGCTGATTGACCTCGCAGCCACCGATTTACAGATTCTTTTAATAACCTAATGGTCAAAAGTCACCGGAGACCAAAATGGGATAAATAGTTTTTGATTTTTTTTCTTTTTCCAGTAACTAATAGTTTTAAAAAAACAACATGTCAAAGTTTCGAAACATTTGAATATAGAAAAAAAACGCTGATTGACCTCGCAGCGACCGATTTTTTTCAGATTTTGACCAAAAAAATTCGTCTTCAGAAATCATATTTACTCGTTCATAAAGCTAGAAAAAAGTGGATACCGTACAACACACTTACATTTTTTTAGCAAGTTTTTCTGTTTCATTATCATAGTTCTTTTCAATCCTTTGCCTCATATTAACTATAAAAATAAAATGTGTTTTTCTTACTTATCTCTTTTTGTTTTTCAGTTAAAGAGCTATTTTCGGCCTAGTCTCTGGCAACAATGCCCGCAGGAGAGTAATCTACTAGCCCTGGGCCGGAACCACTAAAATAGTCAAAGTGATAGCTGAAATATGAATATGAAATGGAACGAGAAACATTCAAATTTATTCGTCCCATCCAAATGAAATTTTCAGCCAGTGCATTTCATCACATTTTTTTTATATTGGATCTAATTTGTTTCATTTTTACACGGATGAAAATCCATGCATAATAAGCGATTGAGTTTTCTGGTCTTCCATGCGTTATCTTTGTAGTTTCTATAAGGTTTATTAGTTTATATATTTGCTGATATATTTTTATTTTGATTGTTTTTCTTGAATTCCAAATTTCTTTAAGTCTTCGAAAAAATTCGCCCTTATCGGAGGTATTACATCAAGTTGAGGCAAAATTTGTATCGATGTTTGAAAACTAATTTTGTTTATTGACTGAGTGTATGTAGTGTGACTTCTTCTTCTGCAGTGTAGTGTATTTTTTTAAACTACTTCCAAAAGGAGGAGGTTATCAATTCGACGGTATTTTTTTAAATTTTTTTTTAGGTTTGTTACCTCAGAACTTTTGATTGGGTGAACCGATATTGATGGTCCTTTTTTATTAGAAAACTGGTGCTTCCCGTGTGGTCCTCTTTTAATTTGGTCAAGTTCTGAAAATGGGATCCATATCTCAGATACCTTCAGATACATAGGGAGTTGAATATCATAGAGAACCAGTAGACATAAAAAACAACCCTTATACAGGTGCTAGGCTACCAAACATATTGAAATATAAGGAGATGTGCTATCCGCCGTTTTTACTAGGTGAGACTGCGCTTCCGGGTGTCGCCGGCGTTGTTTACCAATTAACGAATAAACTAAACGAACGCAAAACTAAATGAACAAATTCTTTCCGTATTCTAACTATATTGTTAACCAATAATAAAGCTTACCTTCAAAAAATCAAGAAAATGAACAAATTCTTTTTGTATGCAAATTACGCGCATTAGGCCATAGTTCGGCGACAGTCGCGCGGACATCATAGCATATCTCTTTTGTATTTGAATATCTTTGTGGGCTACTGATGAAAGAATGAGGTAGTATTGGTATTGGTAGTAGTGGTAGCGGCGTAGCGCAGCGGTAAGGCGCTTGACTCGCACACCGAAGGTCGCGGGATCGAATCCCGGCGTGGCAAATAAATTTTATTTGATTAATTCGTGTTATTTCACAATTTATTCATTTAAAATAATATATAGTATATTTGCGGCACGTTCCAGAGTGGAAGCTACTCTCTGTATCGCCATGGTGTAAGACCACCATTCAAAATTGAAACGTTGCTTAAAAGGGCATTAGCCGTGTTTGGTGACCAGATCTGGATAGCCAGGTACTTCCCCACCTTCCTCCTCCATATCTCCTTACCCTCCCTACTACCCTAAGCCTCACAACATACCCCAATAGGGGATGCCATAGTCTCACTGGCTTCAGACGGGAGCAGTTGGGACTCTTGTGCAGTATTCATATAAAAATAAAAAATAAAGTATAGGAAATATCATGATGAGTTTACGGCCTGAGTGCTTACTGAAGTTTTTTTACATCATCACTTATCAATAAAATAATTTTCAATATGACCTCAAAACCAGTATTGTAAAAAGAGGGGAAAATAAAATGAATATTCCAATATTGTGAACAAATTGATAACGCAAAAAATGATACCAAAAAAACGTGGAATATTATTAATGAAATAATGAACAAAAAAAAAATGGCATCAACTGATGTGAAAGAGATTAAAATAAATAACAATAGTATAACTGACAAATCGGCCATTGCAGAAAACTTTAACAACTTCTTCACAAATGTAGTAGATCAAGTACTTGAATCTTCTAGTAAAATTGATAGTACAACACCCGTAGACTCATCTTTGCATTTACTCTCAACTTACGATTCAATAAATTCCTTAGAATATTTTTCACCTATCACGATAAACGAAATTGTAAAACACATTGATAGTCTAAAGTCAACAAATTCTACAGGAATTGATGGTTTATCGGGTAACACACTAATAAAAATAAAACATAATATTTTAATTCCATTGCTACATATTTTTAATATATCACTAAAAGAGGGACATTTCCCTGAACAATTTAAAATCTCCACCATCATTCCAATTCACAAATCAGGAGAAACGCACATATTAGACAATTACCGACCTATTTCCTTAGTTTCAAACCTCTCAAAAATATTTGAAAAATGTATCAAAAATAGAGTAATGAATCACCTAGAACAAAACAAAATTCTGTCCCAAAATCAATATGGTTTCAGAAGTAACCTAAGCACTGAAGATGCAATATTCGATTTGACAAAAAAATTGTACACATCTGTTGATAAAAATAAAAAATGCCTAGCTTTATTTTTAGATTTAAGAAAAGCTTTTGATACGGTTAACCACAATATACTTATAAAAAAAATTAATCGAATAGGTTTCAAAAAAGATACACTAAAAATTCTCACAAACTATCTCAAAGACAGAAAAAAAAAAACAAAAATAGGGAATTTTTATAGTACTGAAACGAGGATAAAAAATGGAGTACCACAGGGTACTGTGCTTGGCCCAATCCTGTTTTTAATATATATAAATTTATTTATTTATTTATTTATTTATTTATTTATTTAAGGAACATAAACAGTCATAGTAATAAAATATACATAAGAGGATGGCAAAAAAACAGACCAATTATTAATGTTCACAGATAGGTATTTAGAAACATAAAAGTAACTGAATGTAAACTAGAAAATTTAAGAAAAACAGAAAAAATAAAAACAGAACTAAGCAGCAATTTAAAAAAAAAATAATAATACAGATGTTAAGTCAACAAGTGATAAACATGTTATAAACAATAATAAAATAATTAAAACAATACTTAAATAGACTGCGAAATAGGTATTTGGGTTGGGACGGGTAAGGGGAGGAGAGGGATAAGGGAAAGTTGCCACGCAAGTAATATAATAATATTAGGTACAATGAATTTAGTCATGAATATGTGTTATTCGCACCTACATAGAATGTAATAAAGAAATTCTGTAACGACAGTAACTAGCAGTGAATATGTCAGCAAGTGTGTCTATATGTGCAAGTTTATTATTATAGTATTTACATGCCCTTTGTATAAATTCATTTTGGTTGGAATTAGTGTTGCATCTATCAATGTAGAAAAGGGTATTTTGTCTGCTGTATCTAGTCGGCGTGTGGAAATTTATTTTATTTAGCAGCTCCGGGCAGTCAACTTTTGAGTTAATAATTTTGTACAGGAGCATCTGATCAGCGACAAGCCTCCTATTGAGCAGTTTCGAGATTCGAAAATGTTTCTCGATTTCGTCGTAAGAATTGTATATGTTGAATGATTTAAAATTGAGAAATTTGAGAAATCGCTCCTGAACTCTTTCTAACCTGTTAACATAAACAATATAGCGCGGGTTCCAAACCTGTGAACAGTATTCCAGGTGAGGACGAACATGTGAATTGTACAGAATCAGATAAGTCTTAGTATTTTTGAAAAATTTGCATGTTCTCAGTACAAAGCCTAGACTCTTTGTTGCTTTGGTGACAATATTATCAATGTGTTTATCAAAAGTAAGTTTAGAGTCCAAAATAACCCCGAGGTCACGTATATAATCTTTATTTGTTAACAGAGATCCAGAAATGGTGTATTCATGCAGTATTTTTTTATGGTTACGTGTGAATGTGACTTTGCAACATTTGGAAATATTGATAAAAAGCTTATTTCTGAGACAGTAATCCGTCAGTCGGTCAAGATCTTCTTGTAAACGCACAGAACAGTCATGGGAGCTTATAGGAAGGTATATTTTCATATCGTCGGCAAATAGTAAAATTTGAGCATTGTGAAAACATGTAGTAATATCATTTATATAGATAGAGAAAAGCAAAGGACCCAAAATGGACCCCTGAGGCACACCAGAAGTAATGATTTTCCAGATGGAAGAAAATCCACCTACTGTCACAGCCTGGGACCTGTTTGTTATGTATGAAGATAACCAACGAAGGAGATCTCCATGAATACCATGATTAGCAAGTTTTCTAAGCAGGATCCTGTGGTTGATCTTGTCAAAGGCTTTGCTATAGTCAGTATAAATTGTATCAACTTGCACACGTTTATCCATAGAGGCAGACAAGAAATTTAAAAATGTTATAAGATTTGTAGCAACAGAGCGACCTGCAAAGAATCCATGCTGAAATTCGTTGATCGAATTCTTTACCACAGGGAATAACTGGTCATAGACTATGTTTTCGAACACCTTTGAAAAAATGCAGAGCTTGGAAATGGGTCTATAGTTATCTGCTTCGCACTTAGTTCCCGATTTATGAATTGGTGTGATGTAGGCTCTTTTCCATATATCTGGAAATGTACCAGTCTTAAGCGATATATTATACAGTATTGATAGCGGAATTGACAAATGATTTGCACACTCCGTAATGAACAGTGGTGGGATACCATCTGGCCCAGCACCCTTGCTGGAATCGAGCCGTTTTAAATATTTAGATACAAGATCAGCATCGATAAAAACTGATCCTATCTCACAAACCTGATTAACAACGGAGTCGTGGCAGGAAGTCCCCAGAGGGTCAGCCGGTTCATAGACGGAATGAAAATATTCAGCAAATAAATCACAGACTGCCTGGCCACCCTCGGCTGTTAAATTCTTAAGATTTAATACGCTAGGAATAGATGCTGATAGTTTTTTTGATTTAACATATGACCAGAATGCCTTGGGATCTTTGGCGATATTCTCTTCAGCATTATTAATAAAGTCTTCATGACACTTCTTAGCCATTTTTTTCTGTCTGGTGCGTAGCCTAGAAAAAGTAATGTAATCGGAAGGGTTCTTATAAGTAGTATATAATCTGTGAAATTTCTGCTTTTCGCGAATAAGTTTTATTAATGATGAGCTATACCACGGGGGATAGGAATGTTTACCAGAACGCCTCAATGGAACCTTATCAGAGATCAAATTATTAATAATATTATAAAAATGTGATAGTGCAGGATTGACGGAATCGGTTAAGTTAAGTGTGTTCCAATCTACTTGCGCCAGGCTGTCTCTTATGTCATCGTAGTTAGCTTTGTGGAATGAAGGCCTTTTAATTGAGTTTTCCTTTATGACCGGGGGTTCAACAAACTCAGCAGTGATAATGATAGATTTATGGTGAGTATCCTCAGGAACAAACGGGTCGTTCGCGGGAGCAACGCGTACCGAGAAATTACAGAGAACGAGATCAAGAATTCTTCCTAACGTATTTTGAACACCATTATATTGGTGGAGGTTACAGTAATTAATATTATCGATAAATGTTGAACTTATTGTAGAAGTATAGTTGCAAGGAATCATGTTTACCTCATCCACAGGAAGAGACCAGGTAATATCAGAAAGGTTAAAATCTCCCATAATAAGAAACTTGTCGTTAGGTTGATTCAAAAGCTTAAAACCTAGATCATTCGAAAAGGCGGAGATTCGAGCATTGAAATTGAAGCTTTTGGACAGGTAGATACAACAAAGATGAACGCTAGTAAATACATTGGCACGTGGGATGCGAAGAGTCACCCAAATGTCTTCATCCGTAGAACACCACGAGTAATTACAAATAGCATTGAGTTCCTTTTTGACAGCCAAGAGCACCCCACCACCCATTGTTACACCTTCGATACTTCTGTCGCGTCGGAAAACATTGTATCTTGAGTCAAAAAGCTCCCCATCTAAAATAGAATCAGTAAGCCAAGTCTCTGTTATACCAATCACGTCATAATCACCGCTCGTAACACTGCGAAGAAACGTGTCATTTTTTGTTCTCAGTCCACGTACGTTCTGATAAAAAATACTTAGAGGCAGGGACTCTTTTTCAGTTTAGTGTCAATAACAAAAATATGCAGAGAATGTGTGAACATAATATGAGGTGTAATATGTATAGACACTTGAAATATGGCCAAGTATGTTAAAAATAAAAAATTGAGTACAGAAAGTTAGAATATCTTGCAGTTGACAGGAGTTGAGAACAGGAAAATATAATAAGGTAATGTAGTGCGAATGTAATAAATAAATATAATAGTTATGCGATGGCAATGTGAGATGCGGGATAGGCGGGCGTGTGGAGGAAGAGGAAGGAGTATGCAATAATAATCGGATGAGCAGTAGGTATTTTCTTATGTTATTTTCTGGAGGTCGTCTTCCCTTGTGACTAAAAAAGCTGGTGAATTTTCATTTTTTCTCACCAAGATCTTGCAGTCCTTTACCCAAACAAATTTAAAACCTGCTTCCCGTGCTTTGCTTTTAACCTTTGAAAGCAGAATCTTATTATTAATTGTTAGGTGGTTGTTGACATAAATTGTAGTTTCTGGTCCAGAATATTTCAGGTCGGTGCTGCTTATCTTCCTGGCCTTTTTGGATAAAGCGAGAAATTCCTCTTTCCTCCGTCTACAAGCAAACCGGATGATAATTGGCTTAACCTGGGTCGTCTTGGTAGCCACTCGCGTCACGATGTCTACATCTTCTGGCTGTAGCACGAAACCAATCTGCTCGCCTATTTTCTGGGCTATACAGAGTAAATTTTCCCCTTTCGTTAATGGAACGTTCTTAATCTCCAGATTTTTCATACGGGAGAGCTGATCCCGCTCATCCAGTTCGTACCTGAAGATGTCCATGCTCTTCTTAATTGACGCCACCTCCAAAACTATCTGGTCGACGGTCTCCAGTCTCTTCTCAACCACCTCCACCCTCTTTTCCGTATCGGACATGGCTGCTAGTGCGAATTCGAGGCTCTTCTTTATGTCGGATATCTCACCCCACATTGGCTTAATGCGAGTGAGCTCAACATCGATTTTATTCAACTTCTCCATAATCTCGGCCAGAGAACCAGCTGGTACCATCTGCGACGACGCCGCAGGAGTTGCAGCTGGAGACCCGCTGCGGGCTGCATTTCGTGTGCACGGCTTCATATTGTTGTTTATAATTTAATGTAGCTAGTCTTTTTTAATATATTATGTAATTAAAGTGGTTCACTTGTTTTGACCGGTTAGCAATTATTGATTGTTTATGAACTTTAGTTTTGATTTAATTGATGATTTAGTTTAGTTTGCAAGTGACAGTTGTGGAGGTGTTATGTTGAGTTTTGTGCACTAAAAAATCCACTTCTAGTGATGAAAATACGCTGGTTTGGCGCGCGATATCCAGTTTAGGATAATTAGACACTTTTAATTTAGTTCACTGTTTTTTTTCATGTATATTTTTTTATTATTTTGATGCAGTCATAGAAATGCGTCAACACTCTGTAAGTTGTAGGTAGTAAAAAAATAAATGATTTATGTAATCTTGTAATCCCTGGTGATATTGTATCTTATGCTGATGATACAGTAATAATTGTAAACGGAAAATCCTGGCTTGAAACTTATTTAAATGCATCAAAATGTATTGCACATGTCTCATCATGGCTAAATAGTAATAGACTCTTCCTAAACAACAATAAAACATTTTACCTACCTTTTTATAAAAACAGTAAAAACAAACCCCCCAATAACCTTAAAATTAGAATTCATAATACTAACTGTAATCAAGTAATATGCTCATCTTGCTCTGAAATTGTAAAAGTTGAAAAGATAAAATATTTGGGTATATGTATTGATACAAATTTAAATTGGCATTCACAAATAAATAATACCGTTTCTAAATTGAGATATCTTACATACATATTTTACAGACTCAAAGAAGTATTGAATATTGACAAATTGAAAATGATTTATTATTCTATGGTGCAATCTTCACTCATGTATGGAATAATAGGATGGGGTGGTGCCCTTGATACTTTTATAAAACCTTTACAAACAACTCAAAATTATATTATCAAAGTTATGTATAATAGAATTAAAACATTTTCGACAGATGCTTTATACAAAGAATCTAAACTATTCAGTCTCCGTAAACTATTTATACTGCAAACTATGAAATATATCTTTAAAAACGTAAACAAATTCGAAAAAAATGTAAACAGAATCAACATTAGAAATAATAATGTATTCTATACCCCCCAAACACACACAAAAGAAATGCAAACTCACAGTAGTTTTATTGGACCTCGTACCTTCAATAGTTTACCAAAACATATTCAAGTTGCAACAAAACTTCCGCATTTCGTAAAAGAGTTAAAATTATGGCTAAACCATACAGATGTAAAAACTCTATTTATTTAGTTTTATTTCACTTTATGTTTCTAAAAACTCTATTTATTTAGTTTTATATCACTTTTCTCACAAACTTTACACCTATTATTACAATGTATATCATTAATTACACTTTACACTTATTTAACCGTACACTATTGTATACACTTTTTGTACAAAATGTTTTAAACAATTTTTGTTTTTGCTTTATATACCCCTGTTTGTTTTTTTCTAGGTACTAAAAAAAAAAAAAACTTTTTTTAAATATATTACCCACGCACAGGCTGCGCCTTAGTGGGTTCCCACATTATTGTTATGATTTTCAAATATGTAAATATAAATTGTAAAATATGGGAAAAATAAAGGAATTAAAAAAAAAAAAAAAAAAAAAAAATTTACTGTCCTAGAACGGGAGAATCCTAGTTGGACAGTAAACGCTTCTTTGTATTGATATTTTCTTTGTAACAAAAACAAATAAATAAATAAATTAGGACCAATAGCATCTTAAACTCTCAATCCTCCTGTTTATTCGTAAAAGTGCACTTTTGATTTCATGTTTTATGTTCTTATTTCTAAGGTAGAATATTTGTCTAGTAGAATACCCCGTCTTCCATCTACGCCATCCTTGTGACGGGCGCAATTGCCCCGGTCCAGCACGATACTTAGCTTCTAACAAGGGACCAGTCGTATTCTGCTCCGAAGGAATTTCCCGCATACCGAATTCCCGCAGTTGAATTTTGAAAAAACGCTCCTCATTTAGGGATGCTATGGATATTTATGCTAAATTAGCCGCAGGTTTTGGTGACAATCGGGACTCTTGTGCGGTTTTCCCCATAAAAAAGTTAGTTTACATTTGATAATAATTTTATTTTATTTGATTGTGTTTAGTAATCAAACAGTTATTTATAAAAATGTTTGAATAATTATTGATGAAGTTATTTATGAGATAATTGTAGTGTCCGACCGAACTTTCGGTTTCGGCCTAGTTTCGGCCAAAAAACGAGTTTCGGCTTAGTTTCGGTTTCGGCCGCCATCCATCCGAAACTACGGCCGAAACCGAAACTGTATTTGGGAGATTTCGTCCTGCGATCGGACATGTTCGGTGCACTGAACTGCGAGCCACGAAGAGCCATTTTCCTGCGTCCGCGCTCATAGTCGTGTCAGGGCTTGATTCGTGTGAAAACTCTATGTATAACTTGCATTAAATATATGTTGTTATTGTAGGTAGGTAGATACTTTTTAATTTTAATTATATTATTGTAGTTCATTAAAAAGAGTTGTATTATTTGCATTAAAAATATGTCGTTATTGTCGGTAGGTAAGTACTTTTTAATTTGAATTATATTGTAGTTCATTAAAACGAGTGCCATACGAGTGGAAGATACTCTCTGTATCGCCCTGGGGTAAGACCACCATTCAGAATTGAAACGTTGCTTGAAACGGCATTAGCCGTGTTTGGTGACCAGATCTGAATAGCCAGGTACTTCCCCACCCTCCTCTCCCCTATCTCCTTCCCCTCCCCACTACCCTCAGCCTCACAACATACTCCAATTGGGGATGCCATAGTCTCACTGGCTTCAGACGGGAGCAGTTGGGACTCTTGTGAGGTATTCATGTAAAAAAAAAAAAAAATACAATATGACCAAAGTTCAGAAGAAATTATTTGGTTATGTGGTTAAATTCAAAGTGTTTGTTTTAATTTTATAAGAAATAATTTTGTTCTTAAGATGAAAGAATATTTTTTGTTTAGTATACCTAAACAAATTAGGTTTAAAAAAAGTCATTTTGTTTTCTACGTAATTTTGTTATTTGAAATAAGGAATGATAATTACGTTATGTTTATTTTTAGTTCAAATATCAGAGACTGAATGATTGATATTTGATTTAAAAATAAATGCTGACTGATTAAGATCGACTATTTTTTTTCACACATGCCCTTATATGGAATTTTCGGTTTCGGTTTCGGTTTCGGCCGAACCTGAGACCGAAGCCGAAACTCAGTTTCGGTTTCGGTTTCGGCCGTTAAAACTAGTTTCGGTCGGACACTAGATAATTGCATTGTAAAATGAATATAAACTAACTAAGCATCACGCCGTTTCCCCGCAGGGGTAGGCAGAGAGGACGGACCGCCAAACAACTCGGTCTTGGCACACACTCTTTGCCTCACTCACATTTATATATCGTCTCATACATTTTCTTCTGTTATTCTGACTTTTGACATGGCCCGACTCAAGTATCTGATTCACTTGATCGTGCCATGTCTTTCTCGGGCATCCCCGACTTTTTCTACCATTCACATTTGCGTCGTATATTCTTCTTACACTACTTTCTTCATTCATTCGCTCTACATGCCCAAACCTTCTGAGGGATGAATATAATATATAATAAACCTGTTAAGTTTAATTTATTATATAAAAATATAATATCAATTATTATACAAAGGGTGTCATAGATTTTTGGTCGATGTATAGGCCACAATGTAAACAAACAAAAAAATTTGAAAAATTAAAACATTGAAAACGCTAAACATAAGTATCTATGTTTTTCACATCAAGAGATTGATTCTGTTAGTTTGATTTGATTTATTTGCGGTACAAATACCTTTTAATGGACAATTTTTTTTCGTAAAAATGGATTTAAAAACAATTATATGATTTAATTTAATTAAAATTTACAATTTTCGAATCAAAATGTAAACCGATAACTGTTTTAAAAAATGTGTGAAATGGTTTTTTGTAAATTATTTCGGTTCTATTGAAAGTAATTAATGATGAATTATTTGTAATAATTTTTTTTTCAAGGTTCTCTCGAAAATGTCTACATCTCAGGTGTTGATACCTACCATTAATGAATTTTGCGCATACTTAGACTTACAGTGTGGTAAACTGAATAAATTATTCGGTCTGTCGATATGACGAATCAGTAATATAGTTCACAATTTCTTATTATAAGAAAGATTTTATATTTCGTTTAGGTTTTCAATTTTCCATTTTACTATCTGTTCAAAAATATTTTAACAATTCAGTTTGCATTTCATTTTACCGGTGTGCTCTTATTTATTACCGTTCAGAGGCCGTCCTTACGAAGGACTATGATTATTGCTGCAAAGGGCCGGCCGTGAGATACAAGATATAACTTAATGGTCTCAACGATCCTTCCTCCATCCCTAGTCCTTAGTCCTCTGGCCTGGAGCTCTTACCAGATCCGACATTGCCGATAAGTCGCCGAACAATCCTAATTGGTCAACCGAGTATTAGAAGTACCTAATGCACTATTTCATGGAAGATATTGTATTCATAGTGAGGAGCAAATAATGTATTAGAATAAAATGGTGAATTTTGTTTCTGGATCTATCGTAGTTTCTTTAACACCCGGTGAACCACCATTCAAAATCGAAATGTTGCCTGAAATAGCTTTAGTGACCAGATCTGAATAGCCTAGTACTGCCCAACTTTTCTCTTCCGCATCTCCTTCCCCTCCCCACAACCTTCAGCCACACAACATACCCTAGTGGATCTGCCCGACAAAAATCCATGTTGATTTGGAACAATGAGATGGTTAATACATGGGGAAATTTTACCAAGAAGTAGTTTTTCAAAAAGTTTCGGAATTATAGATAGCTTACATATAGGTCTATAGTTAGTGATATCACTTCAAGATTCATTCATGTGATATACAGTTATAAGGTACAGTTTTTTTTTCCATCAAGAGTCATTTTATCTCGATATAGTACAGTCCCAAAATATTATTTCTTCTCTAACGATAACTTTCTTTATATATGGTTGAGTTGACATCTCATTTGGGTCCCACCCTAGCTTCGTGTGTTCAATTCCTCTGCTGGATAAGTCCTCCATTACGAAATAAGCAACATTTTCCGCATATCTACTGTGGTGTTAGTAGGAAATTTTCCAATATTATCAGGTTTTTCGTAACCCGGGAATCTTTCTTTTAAAAAATAAAAAAAATTATTGCATGCAGCAAAAATTTATCATATGGGTCTCAATGTAGTTTCCATGTGGAGAATGTTATGAAAAAAAAACATAGTGTAAAACGCTTTTGAGCCCAACCACGTTGTAATAGTGGGTATACCTAATAGCATCTCCGACATACACACCGTCAAACAATAAACTAAGACTTCATGAGATTAGACTACGTACACTTTTACTATTAACTTTCTTAGTCAAACCCACATTTCTTCAAGCAAGTGTGTTTATTAAGTCAGTTTTCATAGCCTAGTTGTGGGATTCTACTGCATTAGCAACACAGCCCAACGCCGATGGTCGTGCAATAGTTTCAAATCAAAACTAAGCTGCATTAGAGAACCCACTAGCAACCGTAACGAGCTCAACATCGCATATAATATCTTCGCACTACGCCTCTGCTAACGACCTCCACACCGGACGTCTTAAATTGTACATACTGTACCTTACTGTACAGTAATAGGCCAAAGAATGTCTAAAAACAAAAGCTGTGCTTTTTTGTAAAGCATTACTGCTTGCTTTAATAATTACGGTTATTTAATCTTTTTTCTAACTTTATAAACATAGGGTCAACCACTAGACATGAAAATATCATCGGTACGAAATACTAACAAGTGCAAGAACAACAAAAAAAAGTGACAAAAGCGGTTAAGAATTAGCGATAATGGCCAATCAGTCATCTTCTAATTACAATTTAATTAATTTCGTTGCAATTACATTACATGAAGGATTTTCTAGGGAGGCAGACTGAAATTTTTGGTTTTAACAAGATAAATATAATAATAATTAATGTCTTCCGTTAGTAATTTATGTTTTTTTTTTATCACACTGGGTGTTAAGGGATGTACTTGACTTACTTTAACCATTGATTCCTGACATTTTTGTATTAAAAAATTTGGTCTCCTGCGACATTTTAATGTTTTTTTTCCACTAAAAACATTTTAAAAATCAGTAGGTTTTAAACAGTTAGGGGTGGGGTGAGTGTTTGGACGATTATTCGTCTGAGTGACTTGTGGCGACACGTGGAAAAATTATTTAATTTATATTTTGAAGAATAAATTTACATTTTCACTGCAAATAATTTCAGGAATCACTGGTTAAAGTATAAGTACGTCCCTTAACACCCTGAATATTCAGTTCTCGTATTGAAAAATCGTCCCAAAATTGAAATGCATAGCAAGGCGAAAGATATTGAGACTTGATTTGCTTGATTATGCCATATCTTCCAGGAATGTCTCCGGTTTATTCTTACTTCATTCTATTCACATTTTTGGGAGAAAACTGAAAAGTCGCATTTTTATGAAAAAGTTAACTCGGAGATTTGTTTCCACCACAAATCCTGAAATACCTAACGTAACCTAACGTAACCTAACCTAATCATAATCGTAATACATGTTTCATCAATAACTACCTAAACATGTCTACATGCTACAAGCTTTTAACTAAGTAACCTTTAAATAATATTTCTACTTATTTCTAATATAATATAAATCATAATTTTATTATGGCTCATCCTTAAACCTAAGTAACCTCTAAATAAAATTTTCAATATTTCTGCATATTCCTAGAATTGTTTTTATTTAAAATCTCTACGTTCATTATTTTCAGTTGACTCGTTATGTTATGTATTTGGACGATCTCCGTGGTCAAAGGATAAGGCACTCGACTGGCAATCTGGAGGTCTCAAGTTATATCCCGGCAGGCGCAAATAAATTTCATGAGATTAGCAATTAATTAAAAATAACATGAAGTTAATGTGTGGCACGCTCCAGAGTAGAAGATACTCTCAGTATCCCCTTGGTGTAAGGCCGCTATTAGGAACTGAAACGTTGCTCGAAATGGCTTTAGCCGTATTTGGTGACCAGGTCGGAATAGCCAGGTACTTCCCCACCTTACCCTTCCACATATCTCTCCCTCTCCACTACCTTCAGCCTCACAACGTACCCCACATAAAAAAATATATATCTAATCTACAATATTAATTTTTCTCCTTCATCCTCTTCTTCCATTTTCATTCCACCCAAAACTTTCTTTCACAACCTTATCTTTGCGTTTGACACAGTTTAATAAATACACAAATTGTTTTCCTAGCTTGATTGTATACCAAATTTACTTCAATTCTACCACCCAAAAAAAGTGTTTGAAAAAAATGCAAAAAGGCCAAATGATATTCTTTTGACACCCTAAAACCACATATTTAAATGCTTTTCCACTTGTACTCAGTGCCTTTAAATTTCCAGCCAATTCTGGTAGTTAATACCATCTTTACGACGTCATAATCCTGCTACACGGTGTTAATGAAATGGCATACAGTGTTTCCCTGCAAATAACACCCGGTATCGACTGATTGATTTTAATGGCGTCTTTCCCTCCATCTCTCCTCTTAACAACTTCCATAAACCATTAACCAGCTCGCGTTAAAACCAAAATGGATGCTTGGGTTTTGGTAATTATTATTTACCTGGGTTTTTGGAACCTATTTTAATTCATGTACGATTTTTTTAAAATGGAATAGAAAACTAAGATCTCCCTCCTTTATAATCATTTTATGTCAAGATTTCATTGTAATTTTGAATGCGACCAATGAAACAATGTATTTTACTGCCATTAATTTCGATTTCAAAAATATAGATAAAGACAAAATGGCGTATTTTTAAATATTTTTCTTTGAATTTCACTTTTATTTTCTTGAATTTGATTGATTGAATGCTGCTGAATCGTAGAAGTGGAAATTAGCCAACTTTCTAACATCCGATCGAGGTGAAACTCAGTAGATACGCTCGTTGTAGATGACAATGCTTTACATCAATCATATTCTACTGGTGGCAATCAAGCACACATAAGCGGACACGTACGCATTTTTTGGAAATTCGAAGGCCTTACCTTAGTATCCGATGGCTGGGTAGGAAGGTTCAAACCTTAATGACACCAAAAAAAATTAAAAAGATATTTGAAAATAGATGTGTTACAGTTTTAAAAAAAATATTTTTTTTACAAGTTGTTTTTTTATAGTTCAAATAATCTTTCAAGACTCTAGAGCTGATTGCAGAGTGATTTCTGGCGTTCTGCAATACACATCGGCATAACTCTTCCGTGTCTAAAATTTATTGGACAATTCTTGACAATTTATACATACATTTTTTTGGAGCTTTTAATGTCATTAAAAGAATTAATTAATTCATTAAATGTCATTAGTTTTTCTTTTTTAAATTGCTCGGTAAATAATATTGTTTGCTCCAAAATTCTACTCCTTTCAGTAGTAAGGTAAGCACATTTACACCATTTTATAACAATCGTTGCCCAATATATTTCCATTTTTGGATAAGGCCTCCCCTAGAGCCTTTCAATTACATTTATTTATCGTTTGAATAAATGTGTCCTGTAGGCAAGCGCAAGTGACGCGGTGATTTGTGTTCTAAGACATTTAAAAACTGTTGGATTTTCAAACGCCGCGTTTCCCGCCGCGTCCGCCATCTTGGTCCGCGAGCCGTCAGCCTTCATTCAATGTCAATCACTCGCGGGGCTATAAAAACGGGAACTGAAATACTGGCTCTGCGAATCTGCAACCAATAAGTAGAGAGGACCTACGCACGCGGGAAACCTGCCTTACCGACTCGCCTAATGTCACGGGAAAGACCGCCAATGTGACCAACGAGGAGCTAGAAGCTTCTATGCAGTTTTTTTTAATATCTACATGTTAGTACTAACTCTTTATCGTCACCTCTAATATGGTCATAAAGCGTAAGTCGGTAGGACTCGGCTTTATTAATTTAGTATGTCTTTCATATTATACATTTTGTTTCCATTTTCCGTTAATGAAAATTCTGACACCTGACTTTCAGGAAATCTGACTTAAAATCCTAAGCTCCCGGTTTATAGGCAAATTACTTAACAAAATAATCCCTCGAAGGTGGATGTAATAGCACCCTACTTTACTTGAGAAATGTCGTGATGCAGGTGAAAAAGAAAGATAAAGATGCTGTTTGGAGGGTCTTTGTAGAAAAACAAGTTCTGGGAAGGAAAAAGGTATGAGGGGTGGGTGGGAATCTGGGGATCAGTGTATCCAGAAATAACGGACGTATGAATCCAACCCTCCCACATTGGTTCAAGGCGATGTTCCGAGAGATTCCTGCTACAGATATCAAAAGATCCACCTCAACCAGTCTCCCCCGGTCCGGCTTGCCAAGCAGTTGGTGGGCAGACGCATCCGCCGCCAAGTCCCAGACACACCTAACCCCTTAAACTCGGGCACCCCAGCTAATTCACTAAACGTAGCGAACCACTTGTGATGACTTGTGGCAGAGGTGTTGGTTATCCAATAAATGATTCCTAGAGGGGCGGTACCCTTATCAGCCTTCCAAATTTATAGTTGCTAAACATATCAACCCGATTCTAAATGCGATAATTCTCTCTATAAGGGATGCTTAGAATGAAAACAGTTTATTTTACCTGCAATGATATTTTTTAAAAGAATTCCTTTGTGCATTATTTTAGGTTAAGTACATAGGTAGGTACCTATTTACGCGCATTACAAACAAGTGGGTGCTTACGTGCAAAATTTCACGGTCGTATTTCATTTTTACATTTCCCGCTTCGCATTAAAGTCCTCTTCGGGTGGCTGTCACCTGGCGGGGAAAATTTGAATTTCGATCGCACACCTTATCGACGCATTGTGCGCGCGCCCATTAGGCCGGTGTGCTGACTGCTGGTGCGCGCGCATCTATTCCCGTTTGGGAAATCAGACCATGCGCGCAGCGTGATGAAACGTCAGCCTCAGCGGCCCGTGAGTGATTGAACAAGTATTGTTTCGTGAATATAAGATGAGGAAAGAATCGAGGAATGCCGGTGGCGAGGCGTGTTTTACATAAAACCGATTCACATTGCTCATGGGCTCCGCGATCCGGCGTCTCTGATAGCGCCGAGCACTCGGCCATTAATGAGATGTCCTGCCGGTTGAGAAAATTCATAATTAGCTTTTGCGTTGGCGTCTGTCGTTTCTAGGATTGACGTTATGGGCCTCGTTAGGTACCACTACCGGCCTGGTCCGGCTAAATGTGCATACAATAAGAAAGGGACACGATTTCTTGTAAGATCTGTGGAACTATTCTCTATCTTATTTTCTCATTTTCCCTGTTCTTGGTTCCTTGTATTTCATAACGTTCTTTTGTTGTTTTATAATTTTTTTTATTTATTTATTCATTTGTGCAAAGGTTTTTTTGTAATATGAGGAAAAAAATGTTACATTTCTAGTTTTCCTCTTTCTGTGGTGACATTTTCTGTATATGGTTTTATAAATTAGATCTATTTTTTGTGTGCAGGGATTTTTTTATGTGATTTGGTGCCAGTCAGATAATGGCATCCCCAATTTAGGTATGCTGAAGGTAGTGGGAGGAGAAGGAGATGGGGAAGAGGGAAGAGCAAGGTGAGGAAATACCTGGCTATTCAGATCTGGTCTGAATGGTGGTCGTACATCAGAGCGGTACTAAGAGTATCTTCCACTCTGGAACGTACCACAAATATAATATTTATTATTTTTAATTAATTAACTTAGGTATAATTAAATTGAAATTTATGATTAATAATTTATTAATTATTATAAGTAATAATTGGAGATAAATTATTATAAATTACTATCTGAAGTCCTCGCCTTGCTGAAGTTTTTCGAAATCAGACATAGACAGTTCGTTACCTCAGTTCTTAATTGTCCAAACGACCATTTGAAAATTTTACAATAGGAGAAGGATTTCTTTCAATATTTCAATAAAACATTATAATAGGAGTTTAAGATAAAGCTATTTCCGTATAGGCAAATGTCTCATAAGTTTTAAAAAATCTTAGTTAAGTGATTAACTATAATTTTTTATACTTTATTTTTAGTTTTAAAGTGGAGATTGAACAAAAACTAAAATGTTCGTTTGGACAATTAAGAACTGAGGCGACGACACGGACGTACAAAATATATGGACTTGCCCTTACGTGATAAAAGCGTGTTATTTCCCCCTCCCATTGGAACCATTTTTCGGAACCGGCTGGGCTTGCGAGAGCATCGCGTTAATCTAAAAAATGTGACGTCATCATTCTTGTCCGGACCACTGTCGAGCTCTTATCGAACATTTTACGCACGGACCTTGTATGTCTATGGAACACATCTTTACTGGGGTAAGTAAATCATGAAACATTTGTAAAAGTGTCTACGGAAACAAAATATTCGACTATGAAAATACTCAGAACCTGCGAATTTGGACTTGACACATCTGTTCATAACGTGGCATGCAATTCGCGCTCCCATATAAAAAGGTCTATTCATTCAAAAGCAGATTTTACTTTCAAGAACTAAATGGTGATATTATAGTGCGATGTGCCAATATACTGTTAGATTGATTTATTGGCGAATCACAAGTCTCTTTCCTCTCTTCGTCCCGCCATAGTTGGTTTTTACCCCTCATCTGTAAGTTCTCGTCTAGCTATTTGTATGTCTATGGGCGACGAGTTATTTTCCTCTTATTTTGAACGTGTGCAAATTTCATCAAGAAGAATCTTAATTCTGCTTTAAGGGGTGGGAAAAAAGTATTGGGTGGTTTTTGAAATCTCATTTAGTCTGTGACCTACCTCTTATTTTGAAGGTCAAGTGTGCTAAATTTCATCAATCTCGGAATAATCTGTAGATTTTTATTAAATAAAACAAATCCCGGTATCCGCCCGCACACTGCAGACACTCTTATTTGTGTGAATAAAATAAATTAACTATCAGCTATTTTATACCTCGAGTCAGGTGTAACTTTTTCCAAAACTTGAAACTTTTCACAAAAACGACGCTCATGATTTGAGGTGCGTTTTCACAAAGATCTACAAAACACTTATTTTCGTGAGACAGTTTTAATCGACTCTCTCGGAGTCAATAGATTATGATAATCTATAAATGTAAATTCAATGCTGTTAGGCATGATGAATAAAGAGAAAACTTAATTCAGTTGTAAAAAGCCAACTAGAAAATTGCGAATTTTTTGAGAAATAGAGAGATATCCAAGTATTTCAAAAGAAAATGTTTACAAAGCAAATTACAAATGCATTTTACAATTTTTTCCTACATGTTAAATTATTGTTATTAAAAACAAAATTTTACATTTGCTTTGTCTTTCAAACTACCTGATTCCACCTAAAATAATTATGAAAATTCGTAGTAAAACAAATTGCAATATAATACTTTCTAAATTACAATATAGTATGTAAGTTATAATAATTTATTTGTAAACTTAAATGTTTTGGATGCTCTTTTTTTTGTACTGCATAGCCTGTTTCCACATAGATTATGCGTAGTTGCTATTGAATCAATTTGTTTATTCAATCAATATAATATTAAAATTATGATAATTGTGTCATTGTACATAATCTTAACATTATATATAATAATCGTGAATATAGTAATTACGAGAAAAATCAATGTAACACTTCTGCGTTGTAACGAATTTTCAATGTGGTTGAGATATGAACTATAAACCAAGTAAAATTTACTCCCTTTTGTTTAGCGACGCGACACTTCTAAACGCAATTAAGACAAACCCACACTTTCTAACAGCGCTCATTGAGTTACTCATTAAAGTAATTGACCGATTCTGCGCATTAATTGGTTCACGCCTACTAATTAAACGCTCCGCCGCGTTCCATTGGTTGATGAAGTTCATCCCACCGAACAATTATCACTCCATCCCACCGCCTGTCCAAAGCACTCGCCCGCTATATAAATTTTCCGCGGCTATAAAGAAAAGCGGAATTAATTAAACCCAGACTCGAGGCCATAATAATCATTTTCATAGCTTGATTCTGCGCGCTTCGTTCTGCTTCCCCTCTCGGCTAGTAATTAAAATTTTCTCGGGGTTTCATTGGCGCGGCAATCAAGGGACGAGTCTCCCCAATTAAAATCCTCGCTTAAAACATTCGCTCCGAACGAAGCCGCGACGCCATTGGACGCCAGATTTTCCCGCAAAATTTTCCCGCAATTTTCACTCGGGAGTAATTAAAACTTGGGGCGTGGCGAGCGCCGGAGAAAGGGTTGGAATATTCTCCGGGAAGGCTCTATTTACTGAGGATTTAAAATTAAACTTGGGCGTGGTTAGCTTCATGGAAAATCTTTAATTTAAATACCTAAGACTCTCTCGTTAGGATTTTTTCAGCGTCTTGCAGGAAAATAAAAACGTGAATAGTATCATTATTAATTTCTACTTGTATTAGGTTTTTAGTTTGTTTATTGTCAGAGTTGAGTTGGATCTTTGAAGAATATGCATTGTTAAAATTAAAACTTAATGATTAGGTCTACTGGTTTTAAAAGCGATGTCAACAACGAGCAAAGTAGCCGGCCTTTTCAAGGGAAATGCAATGAAAGAAATTACACGGTTCGCTGGTTGATATCCAATCATTTGGATAGGGTTGTGACTGACATTTTTTCCAAAAATGACCTTTGAATGCCAAAGCTATTTTTTGCTTATTTCTATATCCAAAATAATTTTCAGAACCATCTGTGTTGTATTTTCGTAGATATATGTATGAAAAAGTTCTAGCATAACTTTCTATTTGGTTTTTACCTGACAATTGATAATTATTACAAGGCGCATAGTTCGACACTTTGGTTAGATTACGTTCTATTCGCCTTACCATGTTCTGAGGTTTCAAAGTTTGCAATTTATTTCACATTTTTTGATTTTTAGGTTGAGTCATGTGAAATTTTTTTTAGTTTATAATATTTTAATAGAAAATATGTAAATACGACGTGTCCCTAACTTGGAATTTCCTTAAGGATATGTAATAAGAACCTTATGAAAAGAATTATTATACCCTAGTTGGTTGCACTTGATTCTATTTGCATGTTTACTTGTGTTCTAAAATGGTAAATATGTGCTTTCTATTTAAATATTTTCTTTAAAATATTTTACACAAGTTTCAACCTCAAAATCAGAAAGTGGTTAATAGATTATGAGAAATCGTCTTTGTAAACTTTGACACATCATGTCTCAGAACAATGTATTGTGAAGATACAACCCTATCCAAATGAGGTGACGATATAGTGTTATTTATTTCCAATGAATAGTGTTATTTATTTCCATATCAGCTACAATTTATTGTAATCAATAACATTGTAAATTCTGTTTGTTACTTCTTGATGATTACACATAATCATATTGATTAGGCAAATTACTTGAAAGCTCTTTTTAAGTTGTTAGATTTTAACTGCTTTAACAATTCTGAGATGATAAATTATACAGCTCTCTTTTTATGACGTATTTTATACGCTGAGTTATAAAATATTATAATCAGCCTCTTCATTTTCGTATCACATTTTCGTCCCGCGAAGAGAGATGCCTGCAAACATCTCATTTTATTAAAAAAACAACTTCGCGAAGTTATAATAAACTTTTCTTGAGTGCCGTATTTCGTTCCAGGGGAAGTTTTATTAAGTAAAATCCTTCTCTTCCGTACATAAATACCCCCGGTTTAATCACCCCTTCTGTACTAACGCCGCCTTGGACTAACTGAACGTAGAACCTACCCTCTAGATCTAGTACTCTAGTACTCTAGACTAGATTGTAATAGTATAACATCTCCACTACATATTAATATTTAACACTTTTTGATGACATGTAGTGCTACAACTGTGAACCATTCGGTTTTATTGCTCACATTTTAGTTACAATTCAACACACTTAAATTTGCTGTCGGTGGCGTCGCGAGTGTAGAATTTGTCGAATAAGCAGGAACTTGTAGTAATTGCACAGTTAAATGCTGTTACATGTGATTTTGGGATTTAAATCAGGGTGTTAAGGGACGTACTTTCAACCAGTAATTGCTGACGTTATTTGGAGTAAAAAATGTAAATGACTTTTTAGTCTTTGGTGATTTTTTCTTCAAAATCAAAAAACAAATAAAAATTCTTTCACATGTCGTCACTGATCACTCAGCCAAGCGCCCAATCCCTCACCCGCCTCTAACTGATGAATACCTACTGATTTTCATATATTTTTCAGAAAAACCTGAAATGTCACCAGACAAACATTTCAAATAATATCAGGAATCAAATCAAGTTAAATCAAGTCCAGTACGTCTCTTAACACACTGTAAAATTTGTCGTATGCCGATCGTTAAATCAGGCAGATCATGATGCGCCTAGCCACATCGTGAAGTGCCTGGCGGCAGATCGTAAAGTGCCTGAGGCGTATCATGATCTACCTGTTTTTATAATCGGCCTACGACAGTCATAATATATGTTATATATCTATTATGACTGAAACACATTTCAGAACTATCATCGAAAATGGTTTTTTAAATAAATAAATATCTGCGTCGTGGAATTAAAGTGCAAAACTTGTAGCTTTTAAATTTTGAACACACTCAAAATGTTAATAATCCATTTATAATATGTTTGTATGATTGTGCAAAGTGAGGCTGCTCTAACGTTAACTTTACGCCATTTCTTTAATAATGTATGTTATGAAAATATAAAGACCTGTATTTCTTAAAATAGTGGTTTTAACATGTTAATTTTCATTTCCTTCCATATGACTTCAAGAGTCTTAGATTATAAACTCAACCAAGAAATGGTGCATAGAATACCGCCACTTGGAAGCTAGATGAACATCTGGATGAAGAGCTATTATCCAAAAGGGTATTTTTATGGAATCGCTGAAATATCTACGTTGTGAAATTTGAGTTCAACGAAAAATGATAGCTTTTAAACAATAATCCATTTATAATATGTGTGTGATGATGCAAAGTTAGGCTGCTTCTATCCTTAACTCTTCACAATTTTTCAATTATATATGTTATGAAAATATAAAAATAATCATTAAAATGGTGGTTTTTACTCGTTAATTTTCATTGCCTACCATATTACTTCAAGAGTCTTAGATTGTAAACTCAACCAAGAAATGGTGCATAGAATACCGCCACATGGAAGCTAGATGAAGATATAGGTAGGGAGTTTCCCTCCCTCGAGCCGAGAGATCCTTTGGGCAATCAGCCTCTGCTAAATAAGCTGAGATTTCCCTGGCAGTTTTCCTCCACCCTTTCCCCTTCCCCTTCCACCCGCCCCCGTGGACAGCCAATCGGCGGACGCCGTAATAGAGCCCGGGTTTAATTAAGGGTACGACGCCCAGAGAACACCCCCAACGGCCGACACGTATACCAAATTAGATACCCACCCCCAAGTCGTGGTGGTGTGATGTCTTGGAGAGGCCCCTTTGTCTTGGTGTTGGCTCATGTCGATGTTTATAACTATTTGGTCTTTGACCCTGAAAATACATGTTATCATCCAGAAATTAATTTTACAAGCTTCTTAATTAAAATTATTTTTAATGTGTGACATTAAGTTTCATTCATTTTTTTTAAGTTTATTTTATTCAATTATTGAAGATGATAATACTAATAAATCTAAACGAATGATGAACTAGAACAAGACACAGAAAATAAAATTAAGATAACATAATGATAATATTATTTACAGCGTGTGAATTGTACAATCTGTTTTTTTTCTTTGTTTTGTTCTTTTTCAAGCTTAATTTAGATTTATTAGTTTTATCTTCTTTTCAATTATTAATATTACATTACTGGAGACAACCTTCGAAAATCATATTCCAATAATTTTATATTTTATTTATTTATTATGTCTTACACTATACAGCCAATAATAGTCTTGCAATGTCTATTACACCATACTTACTTATATACTGAAACTTGCTGTTCTTAACATTATGACATTCGTACCATGAAAATCGTTTGGCTTCTTTTATATTTGTAAGGAGAGAACATTAAACATTGAAATTGTTTTAACTGTATATCAGAACACCGGTATTCTCCATTGCAATTGAATGAGTGAAACTTCTCAAAATCATTTTTTTTCTATGAGATGATTTGCTGGCACGTTTTTTCCGTAAGGTACGTAAATATAATGTTCAACTGAATCTCACAAACGGTGAGCTCTGGGGGTATGAAAATGCCACAACTTTTTGAGTCTGGAATTTCTAGATCAAGACATGTATTTCTACATTAGCTGTGGAGTGTTTAAATACACGTTGAACTGTCAATAAATATATTGTTCCTTCGATCTTTTTCATCAGGCAAATCCAAGTATAGTGCTAGATATAATTAGATACAATTTCTCCTCTTTGAACATCTCATCAATATTCTTTGGAACGTAAATATTTTATTTTAATAATTTATCGGGGGCCGATAACGCTGCGTGTATTTTCTTCATGTTAACCCACGCAAAATATCTGAAATGGGTTCGTGTACGATGTTGTGAAGAAAGGAAGGGAAAGAATAGAATTTAATTAGCCGAGCCTTATACATCATTATCGTGTTATCGGAACTCTGCCATTGAGGCTACCTACGTTCTACGGGCAAATCAAATCTCTTCTCTGATCGGAACGAAAGTTTATTTTAATTTCCGAATTCGTTAATTTTCCATTATTTGCTGAAAAGTTTCAATCTGATTAGATTCCATCGCTCGTTAGTAAATTTGTTTCAGCTTATTTTCCAAGATTTGAGAAACTCCTCGAAAGGTTAGGTAGATTCCAAAGCTATGCCAATTACTCTTAATTGAATTCTCAAACAGTTCCGAGAATTTCTTTGTGCCGTGAAATAATACGAAACGAGAAAAGTCCTTTACAAATTAGCTTCTTCTCCTAGTTCCTCCGTCGTTATACGTTTTAACTGCGTAATACTCGGAGCGAAGGAGCGCTCTTCCAATTATCGTTATAAATTAATCTCTTTGAAAATTATACCTAATTACGTTCCTCTTTGAGTTCTTTTCGGGGAAAAAATAGCGAACGAATTAGTTCGGAGCTCGTACGCTGATGATACACAAGGTTGTACGAGTGTATGTGAACCACCCACATGTTTAGGAAATAAAGCGAGGCTGCTCATTTCACTTTAACCCTATGCATGTGTGTGTCGGTGCTAACAAAGTCTTATAAACACTGCGAGAAAAATCTCATCAGCTTTCTCATTGGCGGCGAGCTTTCTTTCCGAGATCTCCAAGTCGTCTACCCTAGCCTCGCATACTGCTGCACGCCACACACGTGTTCCTATACACTAATACTCTGAAGCGCGGCTCTCTATTAAGAGTTTTCCTTAGACAAAGCGGCATCCTGGACGAGAGAGACGGCCGCACGAGGATGCAGTACGGTGGAGGGAGACGCTCGCTGGAGTTTTCCGGGCAAAACCTAACGAATGTTGGCTCATTTACTAATGTGTCACATCCATGTGCGCCCCACTCCCGGTTAATAGTTCCCCTTGGGGTGGGGCGGCAGCCGGCTCACGGGCAGTGGGGTGGTGGGGTAGCGGGGAGCAAGGCAGGGGCAGGGGGCAGTGTTTATGTGTTTGAGGTTGCGGGATGTATGTTTGCCGATGGAGATAAGGGGAGAAGTGACCAATGGAGACCACCCCGGGGATGTTTGGACTGATTCTGTTTGTGTTTATTGGCCGGTCTACTCTATCTTTGATTAATATTTTCTAAGACGATAATAAGGTTTCGGGCACAGATTGAATCGCATCACTTTACGCACATGTGTATATTCCCCGCGGACGCAAAGGGCACCGTTCTGCCAGAAAACTCTCTTCTGTACGGGGAGTATGAGTTCATAGGTCACAGGTACCTTACGATGATATTATCTTTAATTGGTCGAATTTTTATTTATAAAATTTTAATTAATTAACATTTTCAACCAGTAATAAAGCAGAAGAAAAAATTGCAAATCATCAATCTTAGAGTAAAGTAAGAACTTTAGTTTCATTGATGTATTTCGCCATTTATTATATTCAAATTATTATTTTTTTTTTTGCAATTCGAAATAACGGCCACTATGAAGCGGTGGTCTACACATTTCCCAATTATTTGGATGGTAAAGGCCAATTTCCTCACAGCGTCAAAACACATTACCGAGGCTTTTCCATTTTATTATGCACAACTTTGTTTTTTAATCTTTATTTAGATGTACGCAAATATGTTAATACATCTAGTAGGAAAACATAAAAAAAATACAATTTATGAGTTGCAGTAACATTTACAAATGCATTTTAAGAAAAAAGGATAATAAAACATGTCAAACCACAAAGTGATTGCTTTCTGCAATAATGAAAAAAAGATAACTGAACAAAAATACATTACATAAGAAAACTAGGTCTGGATCCTGGTATATCGATTATCGATTGATCTTGCAATAATATCTCTCCAGGTGTTGATAAAATTTTCATTTCGATGAATAAATGTGATTTTCAAAAAGTGGACTCCCGTCCTTGAACTTTATACAGAAAAATTATGCTCCTAAAAAACTACTTTCATATTCATTTTCTCTTTAAGTGTTCTGTGTGGCGTCTCAGGTGGAACTACTTTTTTATGTGCGCCAGCCCACCGATTTAAATTAAAGTTTTTTTATGTGCTTCAGCCCCAGCCCATAGATGTAAATTTAAAAAAAAAATTGTTGATCAGCCCACTGATGTAAAGTTTTACATCTTAAAAAAAACTTCATTAATTGCTTTGATGGTTACATAATTTCGGGTTCGACCACCGTGCTAGGCACACGCCCGTGTCATGTTAGACGATCCTGTGCAAAAAAAAACTATTGGTGTTTGGAGACGTCGGAGTTAACACTTTGACCACGGCGTAAACCCGTTTAAGATTTACGGCGACCTACGTAAAGGGTGAAATTATTTTGGTGCAAGGTTTTTTTTATACTAAAACCTATTTCAGATTTTTTTTTGTAATGATATAGTCGTGTAATGTTTTATGTCGTACATATAATGGAAGTTGATGAAATGATAGTCTCAGGTTAACATTCCGTCAAATCGATCAAATCTTGGGTTAGGTCACGCTAGGGACGGAATAATAGCCTATAGAATGGTTTAGTGTTTGAGCAAGGAGTATATGGTATCTATTCCCTCTAAAAAACTCTAAAATAAACAGCACATTGATTTGTTTGTAAATGAACTATTTTTTAAGGATCTTTGAAGGTCATTATGCTTTTTCCTTTTTTTACCGAGTGAATCACTAATGAATGATTAGCCAGGTATATATTTCTCAAATGCCTTAATCCCTCTGGCTCCGGGTATCTTAGTTTTCCGTGCAATATCGCATTAAAAAAATGGTCTTGCTATGTAGCCTTACTAAACTTTAATTTCACCTGTAAAGGATAGGACATACCTACCCAGCAATAATAATATGTCCTTGAAAACAAATTATTGAATTTTAAAGCCATTATTTTTTCGTTGTGCATCGCGTCGATCGTGGAGCTGCGAATTATTTCCTTTAATTGAATTTTTGACCTTTACATTTGTTGATAATAATACCACACATCTGTAAGAACCACCAATGTCATTATTAATGTAATTTTATCGATTACCTTTTTCTCATTTAGACTCTCTAGGATATAAGGATGTTTTCTTCACTGACAATGCAGGACCACACAAGGCTTGTGAATCACAATGCTGAACTTATTGTCTTCGTCGAAAGATTGACCGTATTCAAATAAACGAAATACCTACTGATGCTAACGTACATTTCCACAGGTTTTTTTTGTGTGCTTTTTATTTCTAAATAATTTTTAGTTCCTTATTTCACCGCGGGTCTTTCGGTTTTATACGTTGTTTAAATATTTTTTTATTTTATTTTATTTTTTTATTTAATATAAACCGTCTACAAAAATTTTCTTTCCGCTTATATCCCAAACTACGAGTATAATAATTATTTTAATTTTTTTTTATATTAACTCCGCACAGAGGACCGAGTAAAATGATTTCCCTCAGGGCCGATGTTATTTTTGGGGATTCTGTGTGGAGGGTCTTTTGAAGGAAAGCATGGCGATAAAGCTCTGAGATGGAAAAGGTTACGAGGGATAGGTAGGAATGGAGATCAGTGTGTCCAGGAGTGATGAAAGTATCAATCTCTTCCACTGAGGTGCAATGTAATAGAAATAGACAATGGCTGGAGAGGTCAAAGGGTCTCTCTCGACCGGCCTCTTCCGATCCGGCCCGCAGTTAGTGGACAGACGCATCCACCTGAACTAACCTCACCTCATGAACCCGAGCACCCTGCTAAGTCACCAAAAGTAGAAAAGTACTTGGGAAGCCCTATGACAAAGGTATTGGTAATCCAATAAATGGTACCCGAGGCGGCGGTACACGTATTGCTTACTCTTAGATGAGGCATTCGCAAAGATGACTTTTTTATTTTTGCTTAGCTGATCTGTAAGGATTGTTTCACTTGGTGTTTTTATTTAGTGTTTTAAAATAAAATATTTTCCGATACCTGAAAAGTTTCAAATGAAATAATTTTCCTCTTGAAAATCGAGAAATTAAAAATACTTAATTCGTTTGTGTGTCTGCAACTCCGTTCAATAAACTCTTTAACTATGATTTACTTTGATTGACTTGTGTCATTTTCTTTGTTTGTTTATCTATTACCTGTTATTTAATATTGTAACAGAATAAAAATCAGAGTTTGCAATTCTCACACGGTAGAAAAAAAGCTTCCGAAAACTGAAATAGGCTAAGGGGAGACTACGATGCACTTTTTTTATCAGCGGTGATTTTTTTCAGTGAGGGGTAATTTTTTTCCATATTTTTGTCTTCGAATTTCAGTGCACCTTTTCCTGTACATAATATGTTCATCTTATTAGTATTTATGTTTTCTTCTTCGGAGTCGCTAGACTCGCTTTTCTTTTGTGTTTTATTTTGCTATTTCATTTTGGAGTGGTTTGAAGATTGGATATTGATTTTACAAAAATAAGAATATTGATTATTTTTTTGGATTTCGTAGGATTCGATCCTTGGTCTGCTTAATGTCTGCAGAGGTTCGGCAGGCGCTTTATACCACTACGCCAAAGAAGACTTGCGTGGGACTGTTGATTTATCGTATTATTTTGGAACCGAGTGCCCGTGAAATAAATAAATATTTTATTGCTATCTCATTCTCTTGCAGACTAAATCCTATATGTGTATGTGTTTGTCTCTTTTTGGTGCCGCTCCTTTCATTTCATCGCGTTTTAAATGACAACGGTGGTAAAGAAGTTTTCACTTCAAAAAAATTATTGCTTTTTTCAAAATTTGTATTTTAATATCCCGTGAATTTTAACGAGACTGCGCTAGTTATCAAATAAATTTCAATTCACACTCACTATTAAGAAGGTACCATAAATTTTCCACTCCCAGAATTATCAAATTGTTATAGTGCGCTACAATACTCAGTCCGCAGTCGTTTACAACATTTAGTGCTGCAGTTTCCTACCTCCGTCGATAATAACACTAGTTGGCCGCAAGTTGTGCGGGTTTCCGCGGGTTTTATGAGTGTTTTACGTCCGTTTGGGGGGGTCCTCACTCGGGTTTAATTACGCCGGCCATTATGAGCCAACGAGACCCTGTCCCGTCCATTGTGGCGACATTGTTGCCACTTTAACAACATTGCCAACTGCCCTACCTCTTGTTCCCGATAATAAGAAACCCCGAGCGAAGGCTCTAAATATTATTTTTATATGCATATTTAATTTTGCGTCTGGTAACACTTGGGTTTAAGTGCCCATCCGCAAATTACCAAGTGGGAAGCAGGAAGTCTTTCAATGGAAATGCATACATTTGTAATTGGCTTTAGAATCAGTAAGTCACAGAACGACGTTTTTTTATTATTTTTTTTATTAATGATACTTTTTATGTGCATGCAAATTAGGATAAGATTTTACAATCAGTTAGTTTAAATCTTAAGATTATATCTACTACACTTTCATTAAAAGCATTTGCTTGAGGATGGAGAGGGACGTACAGTGCAATAATTTATTTTTATCGTTTAATAATAATTATGTGAATTATTAAGTACATTGAGGTTAGTTTAATAGATAATTCCTTTTATAAAAAAACAGCTGAAGTCCCCGGCGATGCCCGGGTTCTACATGTGGACAGTGACCTTCCTTTGCATACAAATCAAATCCACACCGCCCGCTTGCCAGCCCGCCCTTCCACCACATACATCCTTTATATATTATGTATTTCAATCATTTTACATTTTATATTATGCATGTGAATCACTCTATCTATCGGTGAAAAACGCATGAAAATCCGTTCATTAATTTTTGAGTTTATCGTGAACAGACAGACAGACATTCGCGGCGGTGGACTTTAATTTATAATATGTAGAGATATATTTCAGCCAATATATACAAAACCTTGATCAATTATATACTTAAATGTTCCTCATGAATCACTCTACATATCTATTGGTGAAAACCGCATGAAAATCCGTTCAGTAGTTTTTGAGATTATCGCGAACAAACAGATAGACGCGGCGGAGGACTTTAATTTATAATATGTAGAGATACTCTCCACATAGCATCCCCAAAGGTTTTGTTTTTACATAGCTCCACACAGGAGGCCCTGAGGAAAAAATTTCCCATCAGGGCCTATGTCCTCTTTGGGGATGCTGTGTGGAGGGTATTTTTAGAAGGGAGGGAGAAGAAGTTCTGTGATGGAAAAGTGGGTAGGTATGATAAGTGGGTAGGAATATGTTGCCGGCCTGCCATACAGATCAATATCAAGATCTGGACAAATCTCACCCCATGAACCCGGGTACCCCTTCTTAGTCACCAAAAGTAGTGGACCACCTTCGGTGACCTATAGTAAAGATTTATAGTTGATAATCTAATAAATGGTTCCTGGGGCGGCGATAATCTTACCCGCCTTCCAAATGGATTATGAAAAACAATTCCTTCGAAACAGTTATTTTATTCATTATGTATTCCTCATTTCTCTGCATAAATTTTATTTTTTTTACTCTATTTTAGAGACATTGTGCGCTTTCTCTCATTTTTCCATTTAAGATAATTTTCTTGTACATTGTAATTTTTTTTCCTTAAATTTATGTAAAAAATATTTGTGAAGGTTTTTTTTAATGTGTCTGCTTCTGAGTTAATCTCTGAGAAATAATTAAGATGCTAACGACTTCTCCAGATAAGTTTCTAATAATGTCTTCTTAATTACTGCCTCTATCTCTTTCTCCAATGTGCAAAAAAATAGTAATCTCGGTGTACCATTATGACCTCCACCAACTCCCACCTCTATGAAAGTGTATAATATAACATAATATTATTAAAATCTCTAAAATTGTGGGTCTGAACTCAGGTTTTCCAAGCCATCATCAGAAAGTAAGTCCCGTCCGGTCTGGCCATTAAAGACTTGCCTGGATGGGTAAGAGAGCTGGCAAACGACTCTGGGGGCGAGCTAATTATAAAGGCCTGCTCCATATTTATTTCCAGCCGTTAAATATTCGTCGGTTTGCGTACAATTTATTTTCGCAGCGGTCGTTTCGCGGTATTCGCGAAATGTCCAAATCATAAAGCACGACCGGCGATGTTTATGGATGCAGTACTGCAGTACTACAGTGCTACAGTAGCCTACACTGCACTGATTCTGGTTACTTACTGGTCTGGACTTAGATTGCACAACTGTCAACGTGGATTATGGATCAAGTTATATGATGAATTTTATCTTTTACATTCAATACGATTGATTGATGGGTGCAAATTCAGTAAGCGTAAAAAAACTATATTAAAAATATATACTATATATTTATTATGTATCTATATTACAAAAAAACAACTTTGTAAAATTTTTCCAACATTACCTAAAACCGTCTCACCCTGAAGTTTTATGGTATGAACGTGATAAATACGATACGATACAAGAAGTAAAAAAAAATGACGATCTTTAGGCAACATTTCATAAAATTTATTCAATCATTAATAAATATTAGGAATTGTGGCTTTCTTATCAGGCACAAGAGCTCTTTTTTACTGTTAAGATATATATGATATTTGGTTAAAAACCTATAAATGTGTAAATATAACCCATATTTTCTCTACTACAATAAATAAATCTGTCAAAGGCGTTTAAATTTTAGTTTGTATTGAATTCCCGAATTAAATTACCAAAGAACATAAACAGATCAAAAATCTTGAAATCCATTTTTTACATATTATTTTATGTTTATAAAAAATGTTGACATTCCTAATTTTTTTTACAAGGTTACAAAAAAATAAATTAAATAGTTTGTTATTATTTGGGAAAATTTTTTTTTCAAAGATCATTCTGTGTTAGATTTTCGTGAATAATTTTCGTGAAACCAGTCCCTGAAATTTGGCGATACCTGTTTAAAATGGGTGCATTTGAAGATTGGTTGAAGTTAAAAGAAAATAAATAAAAGGTGAAGTACAATGTGCATAATCTATCATTATTATGTCGTCCTTTATAACCTATCCCATCAAATTCCCTGGTGAGTAATGTAACAACGTCTCTACATGTGTTTAGTCACTGGTTTGTCACAGCGTGGAATTAAACGGACAGTGGAATGCTTGTGTTATTGCTCGAGGTGTGATGGAATTTAACGTCAACCCCAAAGCCAGTTATATCGCGTCAAAAGGTCGTAAATCCGACGCGGAGTACCACCTAGTCAAGTGCACTTTTGTTTCTCTCATTCTTCATCTTCATTCAGTCAGTGGTGACGTAAACTGTGGAATGTGTGCGAGTCTTCCTGGTTAATTATAACTTTTGTTGAGCATTAAAATAAGCAGAATGGTTTGCAGTTTTATTTTTTTCTGTATTTTCTTTGTCGCGTTGAAACCTGGGCACTAAACCAACATATTTTCAAGTAAGATGTAAGCTTTTAAAGTGTGGTTTTCCACCTAAGAGTATCGTTAAAATATCTTGGACTTATGGGTTGACATAAATGATCGAAGTTTGAAAAATTGTGGGTATTAAACCTAAAATTAAGATAACTCCAAAACGTTTGTCACATTGTAAGGACAAATACAAATTTACCCAACTTATAATTTAGAGAAATATTGATGGAAGCGGCCTTTTATCATTAACTACGAAATTTGTTTCTTTGAATTGTTTCAAACGTGTTAAATCGTCCTGACGATAGTCGAACTCCGTTAGGAGAGGGCACGCGACGAAGTATAATAATTATTAATTATTTTTTATATATTATAGATATTATCTTTTGACTTGAACCGATCCAACCCATTTATTCAATTTTTTAACAAAAAATTTCAACATTTCGCTTTGTATACCATACTTTTCCTCGATTTTTTATATCCCTTAAATGCATCTTTTGATGAAACTACAATATAATACTATATTATATTTATTTACGATATTTAATATCGTCTACTAATTGATTTGAATTCAAAATATTACCACACTCTCATATTGTTACAGAAAAAACTATGATTATGAAAAGGTTTTTTTTTTTTTTAATAATATTCGAGTATTTCTACATATTTTTTTGAAATGATTATATTCATGATTGTTTTCCTTAATTTGCTGAATGTCACACATTACAAATTTTGTTTAAAATTTGTTTCCTGTGTGCCACTAACGAGTGTTAAAATCCTTTAATTTTGGAAAAAAATCGATAAAAATAAATAATTTATTCTATAACTCATCTTGAAAAAAAAATCTGAGCACACTAATAAATAATAAATTACGTATTTTTCATATCTGAAAAGTCACGCATTTAAGGTAAAAGTTAGGCATTTAAAATAAAGTTTTAATCTTAAAAAATCTTGGATTGTTCGACAAGAAATTCAAAATTAAGATTTCCATCCTGGAATCTTCATAACTTATTTCAGCTTTCTTTTAGAATTATTCGTCATTCTAATTTGAAGTAAATATTCTCGGTGGTGGCATCCCAGTGACTGGAATGAGTGGAATGAGTATATTGAGTATCGATCGATCTGCTTCCTCGATCAGATCTAGCAGACTGCGTGGCGGTGCGCGGGCGCCGGGCCCTCATTGGTCCGTGCAGCCGGAGGGCGGGCCCTCGGGAGGCTGGGAGGGAGGGGGAGGGAGATCACGCACTCCGGAGGGACGGTAGGACAGTGCGTGACTCATTGGATGGGACGATCATCATAGCTGGCAATTAAAAGAACCAAGAATCCGAAGTATAAGACATTGTGCTTGGTAGGTAGGTACTAGTAAGGACCAATTTTCATATATGAATATTCAGGATATGAATTGAAGAAATTCCATTTTAATTAGGTGAGTATCTATTTTACTCTATCTTTTGAGTAATTAATTAATATCCCAATAAGGAACTCCAGTGAAAAATATTATGGCTTTAAAAAAATATGTTCATATAGACCAATAAACGCTGATTCTGAATATATAACTTTTATGTAATAATATTAAACGTACATTTTTTAAAAAAATATTAAAAAGTGCATTTTTAATATTCTCGTTAAAACACAGCGTTAAGTTGGTATGCTGTGTAATGCTGTCATGGTGACGTCACGATGGAAAATTCACCTGGTGATTCACTGTAATTCATTTGGGTCATTTATAAAGGAATTTAGGTATGACACAAGCGAATGTTCTATATATTTCTTATTTTTGAAGATGTCGTAAAAGCATATACCTTTATAGAAAGTTGATAAAATTGCCTTTTAGATTTTTGTATCTGACATATACGATTGTGTTTGAAAAATGCAGTATTTTAAGTTTCAAAATGAAAAAATTTAAAAAAAACAGCCGACTGTAAACATATTCTATTAAATGGTCGAAAAAATTAGGATAATTCAAAATTTAAAAAATACAGTCCTCTTACTTTATGAATTTGGAATAAAACTGTCACTTCACTTTTTATCTCGTTCATACAATTAAAAACGATAAAAAAATATTATAGTAATTCCGAAAAAATAACTGAAAAAATCCGACATCTTGGACTCGGTTTTACGCAATAGAGAAGTCCAGTCCATTTTTTTTATTTTTTTTTATGATAAATGACCTTCTAACTTAAATTACTGCATATTTTTTTTTTTTTTTAGAGTTAGTTTTAATAGTTAAAATAATTTTCAAAGTTTTAATTTTTGGAGATCCCTCGAAAACACCCATATCTATGGTGAATTTTGTGACGTCATCTACTAAAATAACGATTCACTATTTTATGATTGTTATGTTGGTTTTCTTGAATCTCACATAGATTTGCGCAGGCGCGCGGCCATCTTGTTTATTATAACGCGTTGATTGGCTAATGGCTTATTTATTGCAAATGGCGAAATCAAATTCTTTGCAAAACAATGAATGACGTTGATGAATTTTACTTAGGTACAGTTTAATGTTTTTGATGATAATTTTCGTTTAAATGATTAATTCACTGTGATATTAGTGTAATTCAACATAAGTACCAATGCTGCCTTTACTTTTTTTCAGTTTTAGTCCTTAAATAATGTTTTGTTAGTGATTTAGTTTCGTTCGGTTTTTAGGTTACTGACATTACATAATCAAAGGTTACTTCTCTATAATTTTTATGACTTTTCCGCGTGAATTTAATAAAACTTCCATAAAAGTAATATTATTTAATAATGTAAAAGCCTTATGCATATGTGAATAAATACAAATTCGAGAAATCAACGCATTAATTGCGTAAAACCGAGTCCAAGATGTCGGATTTTTTCAGTTATTTTTTCGGAATTATTATAATATTTTTTTATTGTTTTTAATTGTATGAACGAGATAAAAAGTGAAGTGACAGTTTTATTCCAAATTCATAAAGTAAGAGGACTGTATTTTTAAAATTTTGAATTTTCCTAATTTTTTCGACCATTTAATAGAATATGTTTACAGTCGGCTGTTTTTTTTAAATTTTTTCATTTTGAAACTTAAAATACTGCATTTTTCAAACACAATCGTATATGTCAGATACAAAAATCTAAAAGGCAATTCTATCAACTTTCTATAAAGATATATGCTTTTACGACATATTCAAAAATAAGAAATATATAGAACATTCGCTTGTGTCATACCTAAATTCCTTTATAAATGACCCAAATGAATTACAGTGAATCACCAGGTGAATTTTCTATCGTGACGTCACCATGACAGGATTACACAGCATACCAACTTAACGCTGTGTTTTAACGAGAATATTAAAAATGCACTTTTTAATATTTTTTAAAAAAATGTACGTTTAATATTATTAAATAATAGTTATATATTCAGAATCAGCGTTTATTGGTCTATATGAACATATTTTTTTAAAGCCATAATATTTTTCACTGGAGTTCCTTATTAACGCGTTGATTTCTCGAATTTGTATTTATTTACATATGCATAAGGCTTTTACATTATTAAATAATATTACTTTTATGGAAATTTTATTAAATTCACGCGGAAAAGTCATAAAAATTATAGAGAAGTAACCTTTGATTATGTAATGTCAGTAACCTAAAAACCGAACGAATTTAGTTTAACTAACAAAACATTATTTTTAAGGACTAAAACTGAAAAAAAGTAAAGGCAGCATTGGTACTTATGTTGAATTACACTAATATCACAGTGAATTAATCATTTAAACGAAAATTATCATCAAAAACATTAAACTGTAAATAAAATTCATCAACGTCATTCATTGTTTTGCAAAGAATTTGATTTCGCCATTTGCAATAAATAAGCCATTAGCCAATCAACGCGTTATAATAAACAAGATGGCCGCGCGCCTGCGCAAATCTATGTGAGATTCAAGAAAACCAACATAACAATCATAAAATAGTGAATCGTTATTTTAGTAGATGACGTCACAAAATTCACCATAGATATGGGTGTTTTCGAGGGATCTCCAAAAATTAAAACTTTGAAAATTATTTTAACTATTAAAACTAACTCTAAAAAAAAAAAAAAGTATGCAGTAATTTAAGTTAGAAGGTCATTTTTCATAAAAAAAAATAAAAAAAATGGACTGGACTTCTCTATTGTGAATCGAATTCATCCTCAAGAATTAATGCTTAAAATACGTTAATATTCCACACAGCATCTCAGATGACGTAGGCCCTGAGGGAAATTATTTTCCTCAGGGCCTCCTGTGTGGAGTTAACGTAAAAATATATATGTATATAAATGGATGAAATTTAATTTGCTGTTGCCTTAAAAGCTTAACCGTAAAGATTCAGTATTAAGTACTAGAAATCTTCGAGTATAAAAATTTTTGGATAATGTCGATTCTCGACAAATCAGTTCCAATTTTGAAAATTTAAATTAATTTTTTTTCTGTTCAAATGTTATACAAGAAATATGTAGGTGCTTTATCGTTTGATTGGATTCTTTAAACTAATATTTTCAAATGATACTTTTTTTCATATTTCAACATTTTCAAATTTCAATTTTTTCATTTTCCAATTTTGAAAATGACACTTATGTGTAGGTTCATTGAACCAGACTTACTTTGTTTTTATTTTATTTATTATAGTTATTGTAATAATATAAAATGATGATAATCTGTTGTGTAGAATATTAGGGTGTCATGGGGGAAACTGAAGGGACCGGATCTAAACGGACTAAAATATTATTTATTTTGGAATAATATCATATTGGAAAACTACTGAATATAATTCATCGAGGCTATCTAAACATAGATCAACAGTTAATATATGCTGGGATAGCTTTTATACAGCACATAAGCATCAACAGGCAATTTAGGCGTAAACAATTAGGTGAAACGTATTCAACGTGCGAATGCTTATAGAGGGGGAATGTCACTTCCACATTCCACTTGGCACGCTTCTGAAGGTAATTTTGTTTGCGCTGTACAAATATTACTCTCGTATATAGAGTGATAATGCACGGCGGTTTTGGTATCAGTTCCTACCAATGTACCAACGTACCTCAAAAGTTTTACCCAATCTTTCGACCATACCAAAAAATAAAATAATATCTTTGCCTTCTTCAGAGTCCACAGCATAATATTCCAAATTTGAATTGAATATCGCCACCTCATTACACAATGAAATGCCATCTACCGGCCGCTGCGAGCGTTACACATAATATAAATTGTGCATCCTCCGTTTCGTCATTGTTTGCTATCGATTATTGTCATTTGGCCATCCGCCTCGAGGAGATAAAGCATGCAGCGAGGAATGTGTCCACTTAGAGGCGGCTCTGGACCTCAAACAATGGATGCTGGGCCCGGCCTTTACCCTTATCCTGCTCTGATCTCCTGATGAGAGCGGGCTGCATGCGCGCAGCCTCACTTATTCACTATTCCCGTATATTATTATATTGTGTTTTCCGTACATAACTCTGTATATTCTGTGTTTGTAGACGACGCGGAAGATGTATCGTTATTATTTATTATTATTACCTACTAACTGCGACAATCGTGGTTGACTGTCGTTATTTTCTCCTATGAAATATGGGTACGCGAACTGAACAAGGCGTAAAGATGATTGAATATTGTTTTGTTGGGCTCATACTTCAAATGTGGACATTTAATTCTACGTTCTAATGTGCCTAATGACTTCGATGAGTCGATATCAGATTTAATCAACGAATATTATTTTTCACAATCAAACAAATCTATATTTCAAAAAGGACCCCACTACATGGCTTTTAAAGTATATAACAACCTTCCATGTAACATTAAACAAATAAACACATACTTAATTTAAATCATCACTAAAAACATTACTTTTAAACAAATAATATTACTCTATAAATTAATACCTTACATAAATTAAAGACCTCTGTTTTTTTTATTTACATATAATATAACATTTAATTATTATTATAAGCAATAATTATCAGCCTGAAACACTCATCTATATTGAAAAAATCTTCCGAGAAAAGATACTTGCCGCCAACGGGACTTGAACCCGTGTCCTTCTGATTGCCGGTCAGGTGCTCTTGACCACTGAGCTATGGCGGCTTATCTAGTACCCGCCAAATAATTCAATATATACTATTGTTTCATTCAACAATTACTTCTTATTACATTTTTCCACCTTTCTTTTGTGCTATGCATAAAAATCTTGTCTTAAGAAACGTTTGTTTATCAATTAAAAATAATAAGTAACATTTAATTGTTAGGTTTTATACTATAACATGTATTTTTTGGGTTAGCTGGAAGAAATAGGATGTACCTATTACCTACGAGTAATACCTTTTTTACTTTGTGTAATTTTGAGCAAATGTTTTTTAAATTCTAATTTTAATGTGAGTGAATGCTCATTAAATTATTGTATGATTATTATTAACCATTTTCGTATTTAGCTTCACTTGAAAAAGACTTAAGCGACGAGTAACAACCAGCTTTTTTAGATGTCATCCCCACATTTCAGTACCATATAGTCAATTTGGTGCTGGTTTCCCTGATTTTAGCGAACCTCTGAAAAGAGAGGGCATCAATAGTATAAGAATGTATGCATTTACAAGGAGAGATAATTGATCTGTGCAATCTGATGTTTCGCCAATTTTGACGCACGAATTGTTATCTTTTTGACATAGACGTCAGGTGGGTATGTAGTGTTTGTTATACCTGTATTTATTTAAAGATGCTTCACACAACTTTGTTAAAAACTTTTATAATCGGTATTTGTCGTTAGAATTGACGCCACGTTTAATCTTTTTAGTATGTTGTGTACGGTTAGCAGCATTGTCTACTGTCATTCGGATATAATAATCAAAATACAATATGGTGTAAACCGAAAACGACTAATTGCGCCTAAGAGTGAGACGGAGTAGTAAAATTTTACTGACACGACGAACTTGCGTGTCCAACATGTGTACAAAATACACTAGCTAAGCTTGTTGGCTTTTGTGTTTCATCCCTTGTTTCAACTACAAAATGGATATTTTTAACACCCAGTTTTACTCCTTCCTTTACTCAAAAGAACCGTTCGCTAACAATCTCCAAATATGACATAGATCCTCAGTGGTATCAATATTTAAAAAATATCGGAAATAAATTTTGTACTTTTTAACCATTATTTATTATTATAATTTTTTTTAGGTAATTTCGTTTTTTTTCATAAGTTGACTCTAGCTAGTGCAGTCTAAATCGCTCCGAAGGGTATTTCCCTTCTTCAGTACACTGCACTGCACAGTCTGTACACGCTCTGTATATGCGGTAGTCTATCCTAAGCGTGACTCCTTGAATTAGCATGAGGATAGTGCAGCATCTCTGTGTCCTCGGGCGGTGCTGATAATACCTCTCCCGAACCTCACTTGATGCTGGAGACTGCCACACCTATATATAGGCACTACGTACATATCGATGTACAAAATATTATTGGGTTAGGGTTGCAACAAAAGTTCGATGTTTCGAATAAAAATAACGATGTCGATATTTTTTGTTTTTTGTAAATTTGCGTGTTAAGGCAATCCAATAGTACAGGAAAAAATCGAAATCGGAATTCACGCCCCTTTATGGGAGGAGTTTAAAAATACTTGAGAAAAAGCTTTAGGAAAGGTTGGAAAAGGTATTTGAGAAAAAAAAGTGTACTTTGATTTCGAAAAGGCCTATAAAAAACATTAATTCCTTTTTTTCGCATTGTTTATTGTAATAAAACGAAATTTTAAAATTGATTTCACGAAAACAAGCGACGCGGAGCGTAACACGTCTATTTCCCGCTCCGTCCGGGAGAGTACTTACAGAAAGTAGGAGTGGCTGCCAGTCGTTCTTCGGTGGACGGTATAAGGTTCACTTTGATATTCCAAATACGTCGATGTCAAAAATAACAGCGCGAAAATGCATATTATATTTTATTGTGTGAGGTTCGGGCATAAGTTTAAATTTTTTTTTTCGATTTTCATAAAAGAAACTAAATTTTCCACATTGAACAATAAAAACATATCCGAAAAGAGGTTTATAAATAGGAGAGTTTGGACTTCAAAGTGTTTTTATAGAACTTATTATTTTTTTTTCTAAATTATTAAAAGACTTATTTTAAAATGACCGATATTTTTAAGAGCCAAGGTATGTTCTACACGCAGTATTTAATTGAAACATCTATTATACTTCTACGGGATCAAATTTTCAAAACAAAAACATATGATTTTGTATGATTTTGTAATATTTAGTATGGCTTCATCTTAAAGGTTTTTTTCAAAATCGCGATTTCTAAACAATTTCTTATTTTTTTCTGTTATTAAATAAAAGCTTATTCATAAGTGCAAATCACGAGATAGCACTACTCCGTAAGAGCCATGCTGGAGAGGTCTAATGTCTCTCTCAACCAATCTCTCTTAGGAGACCTATAAGTAAAGGTATGTCCGGCATAACCTCACTCTACCCCTGGGCAAAGAACACCCCTGCTAAGTCGGCAAACGTAGCGAACCACTTGGGGTGATGTGTTAAGTAACTAATGTGGTATTAAAAAATACATTTTATGGCTTCAATCTAGCTTCTTCTCAAGTCGGTTTCTCATTGCTGAGGATGGTGAACTCCACTGCATTTTCCATAGTGGACAAGGCCTCCCCGAGAATCAAGGAAGTTGACGTACCAACGCCAGTGATACTTGGTCACTTCAGCGCATTTGTGACCTTCCTCTGCTTTTCCTCAAACTATAACTGAAACGTTATGGTGAGAGTTTTATTAAACCCCAACCTCTTCAAAATGAAGGAGTTTTGCTTAGAATGGGTATTGAATCGATGGAGGCTAAGAATTGTACCCTTGTCTGCTCTTGTCGTTTGTGGAAAACCCGTAGTTGAATTAGTTGTAGGAGTTCGAATTAGTTGCAATCTACGACGGACCTGGATATTTTCTGTAGAAAAAGTAGCCGAGCTTCTTCGATCTTCAAATTTTAACATATTGAAGTACGTGGTCGAATCTTGTTAATTTAAGTGGGGACAATAACTATGGACATCTAAGTATCGTAGGAAACTATTTTTAACACGTTCTAGATTGTGCAAACATAATTTGTGACAAAGCCCAACCCCTATTTTAAATGTTGTATGGTAACATACATTAATAAGAATTTTCTTTTATAAAGGATAACATTTCATAGTGGCTAGTTCGCCAGACTCTTAAACTCAACAAACTTTGACAAAACTGGTGATTCATAATTTTACCTTTGAAAGTAAAAAAAAAATTCTTATAAAAATTGGTTTCGGGTGTACTTTTGTGAGCGTAATACTACATGTTTCCTTTACTTTTAATAAAAATCAAAGCATATCTTTATTTCGCAATTTAGGTACAACTCTAATGTACTAATAATGTACTCTAATATACCAAATGGGAAAAGTTTGCCATATTGCATGAAAAAATATTGTCGGTGGAATATGACCGATCAGTGGCTGAGTTGGCATCACTTTTGGGTTCCCCGGCTAGCTAAGTCCTCCATCACGGCACAAGCAACATTTTCCGCTTACTGTGGTGGTAATAGGAGATTTCAAATATTGTCAGGTTATTCGTATACGGAAAATGTTATGTCTATCTTTAAAAAAAAAAATATCCCATGAAGACAGAAAGGAAAAAAGCAACTAGCAAGACTGCAACAAGATGACTTGAAATCAGCTTACTAAAATATGATATTTTAGAAAAATGAAAAGGAGGGTTATACATTCTCAGCAAAACGGGTTGATCTAATCTAAGATCTAAGGAAGAAATGAAATGTGTTGACGTTTTCGCACATCGATGTCATGTTTGATGTTTCGCATCCAATATGTGCCCCTAGGCATAAGGTACACGGTACACAACTTATTGCAAGGTAGTAGGTGTGTGGGTGCTGTTTAGGTAAGTAGTGGGGTGCAGCACGGTACGATGCGCGGTGCTCTGTACGCTGTACGCCAGGTGTACCGACTGTCATTAAGTTCGCGCGCGCTAGGCGGGCCACGGATGAAAACCTAGCTTTATTATTATTGGTAGGAACAGGTATATTGCCGGCAGGAGTAGATTCGTTGTCTGCAAATAATATTATCATAACTATCTTATGTAATCTCAACTAAATGCAAAATTATCGATTTTTGAACATGTTTATATTATGTGATGCCAAGCGAGAGTATCAACTTCCCGGAACCTGGAGAGTTATTGCGTCCTCAAGTTGGGGTATATGTTGGGGCTGTGGGAAATGTGAAGAGTAAAGGGATGTAGTGTGGTTAAATAGAAGCAAGCTGTAGCCCCTTTTTTACATTCGCTCCACACAGGAGTCCATGAGGAAAATAATTCCCCGCAGAGACTATGTCATCTTTGGGGATGCTTTGTCGAGGGTCTTTTTAGGGAAAGGAAGGAGAGGAAGTTCTGTGAAGGAAGAAGGTACGAGGGATGGGTAGAAATCTGGGAATCGATGTGTCCAGGAGTGACGGACGTATTTTTTTTACGTTAGCTCCACACAGGAACCCCTAAGGAAATTCATTCCCCTCGGGGCCTATGCCATCTTTAGGGATGCTGTGTGAAGGGTATTTTTTGGAAAGGAAGGAGAGGAAATTCTGGGAAGGAAAAAGGTATTAGGGGTTGGTAGGAATCTGAGGGTCAGTGTGTCCAGGAGTGACGGACGAATGGATCCATTCCCCCTGCTGTAGGTGGGCAAACGCATCCTCCGCCAAGACCTAAACAAACCTCACTCCATGAACCCGGGCACCCCTGCTAGGCCACAAATTGGTTGTGATAATGGTTCCCGAGGCGGTGGTACCCATACCCGCCTCCCAAATTGTACAATCCAATATTTTACAATTTTATAAAGATATCTCAATTTTAATCGATAAAAGTGAATGTAGTATTTTAGGTGAGAGTCAAATTCACAACCGTGAAGAAAAATTTACTCAAGGTTGCATTGATATAAAACTTGTGTAGCTGTTTGGAAAATGCACAAATTGTTGTTTTTCATGTTTGATGTTTGTTTAACATAAACTGCTTAGGCAATTATGTAGTTACCCATAATTGAACTTTTCTTTTGGAGGCTTTCTAAATTACCTTTCGAGATAAAATATTATCATTAATAGCATTTCAAAATACGGTTTCAATCCATTGTTTGTTGAAATGCAGCTATGTATCTGTACTCTTCAAAGTGTTAAGTTCATAAACCTCTTGACGTCAGAAAGTCGAGAACGGCACCATCCAGTTTGCAGCTAGGAGCGTATATCCAATGAGAGGTCACGCCGCCGATATTAGATCCATCCAGCCTCCCCGGGGCTGTTTAATTACCCTCTCCCTGACCCGCCCCTCGCTCCATCGGCACTGCTCTTCATGACATCCCCGGGCCAGCTGTAATACCTGCTAATACCCGGCAAGCTCTGTACCTGGCCTGCCTCACACCCACTGCCAGTGTCGGTTCGTGGTCATTCGCAATGGGAAGAGGGTCAATCCGAGTTCACTTATAAATCTCTTCAACTTTTACTAATTTTGCAAATGATTGTTATAATGGTTCTAATGTAGATGATTAATATTTTAAGGGTGCCAGATCATTTAAACATAACGACCAAGTAAATTTATTGATTGATGTTAAAGGTAAACAATAATTAAGAATCTAATAATTTAAAATTATGGATTTACTGTTCACGTTGTATGGTTCACTTTGAAAGCCGCAGTTCAAGTCCTCCCTTTGAGCCTGCCTGAATTTTGTTTCGCTTTTATCAGAGACGTTCACATAATATGTATATTATGAATTATTATTTTTAATTGATAAACTAACGTTTTAAACAAGATTTTTATGCAAACACAAAGGTAGATAACAAATATTATAATCAATAATTATCAGCCTGAAACACTCGTCTACATTGAAAAAATCTTCCGAGAAAAGATACTTGCCGCCAACGGGAATTGATACTGTCAAACGTTCACTTTAAGAGAAGGCTCATATGAAATTAATATTCCATAGGAAATATCTATCCATAGGAAGTGTCCGACCGAAGTTTCGGTATCGGTTTCGGCCAGTTTCCGCCAATAAACGAGTTTCGGCCGCAGTTTCTGCTTTAAAAAAATTCAGAAACTTGCGTTCGTGATGTGTCGGATTACTCGGGCGCATGTGTTTGCCTCTAGAGTAACTTAAATATTATTTTTAAAGGATAAAGTTGTCCCAAAGTTCAATGTTTGAAGAGTTTAATACTAATAAGATCGTTTGTTTGTTTCAGGTAAGTGTCACACGTTCACTACATATGTTGTTCATCATTAAAGGTAAGTTTATTGTTGGTAAGTTTAAGTTAAGTTTATTGCATTATCAAAGGTAATTTTATTGTTGCTATTAGATTTGACTGTCAACGGGTTTTTATTTGCCGTCGTCAAAGTTTATCGTTTAAATAATAATTAGTTATAAATAATAAATGTTATATGGCCAACCATCCTCTAAAACGGTTTTCAACCTGTGGTACAGATCAGCAAAAAATGTACTATTTAATTAATAACAAATCACTTTGTTTAAACCACTTTTTTAATTAACAATATCGACATGTTTCAAAAACAATGTTATCTTCTTCAGGATATGTTAATATAAAGAAAAAAAAATATATATATATTTTTCTTTATATTACCATATCCTGAAGAAGATAACATTGTTATTGAAACATGTCGATTTTGTTAATTAAAAAGTGGTTTAAACAAAGTGATTTGTTATTAATTAAATAATCAATAATGCCACAAAGTTATTTTGCAAACTTTGAAGAAGTAAAAAAATTGTACTTCTCAAGTTTCCTTTACCTCCATATGTTTACCTTCCCCACTCTCTTAATCTTCATAATATACATTCACAACATGTCGTTCATTTCACTTGTACACAATGTAGATAGAGGATACGAGGTACAACAAATTTGTAGTAAGAGTGAAGGGGTACGCAGGCTCAAAAAGGTTGACAACCGCTAATCTAACACATCTTTTCTTAACGTTTTTAGTGTGGCGACCCCCCTAAAACCCAAAAAATGAAATGGTCTAACATGAAGCATTTAAAGACTAGATCGACTTGTTTACTTTAAATAGTGAGAGGTACTTCTAAGATCTCTTGTTTTTTTGTAATTCCTTTAAAGCTAAAGTACCTTTTGCGTAAATTGAATAATCGTTAAATAACAACGAACCAAAAAGTGCTGAAAGTAAATCAATTTACTATTTTATTTCAATGTGCCAATTATTTAACAATGACTCTAATGAACTTTAAAAAACGCCTAATTTTGAGGTAGGTACCCTATATGCTATTTTTTTAAACTTATTTATTATAACTTTCGGTTTTAGCCGAATCTAGAACGGACGCCGAATTTCGGTTTCGCTTTCGGCTGGATATCTAGTTTCGGTCGTTCACTATCCATAGGTGCGTTCTTGATTCCGCTCCCATGGACGAATTTTTAGGGCGGTTAAGAGATTTAGTTGCGAAATGTTATAAACACTTTTGGTAGTTCGGTGCACATACGCTCTTTTGAGAAAACCGTCCCTGGCCAGCATGCCCTGTATTCCTGGTCTGCCTCATACCCAGAACCCGGTCCCTCCGCGGCGCGAACTCTCCTGATTGCCGCTCACTTATCTCTTCGTGGGAAGAGGCCCGGGGCTACTTGAACGTACGTTTGGTCTGCTGATCTGTACAGTATAGATCTTCGAGTGCATGATGCTTACTGAAGTAGGTGTCTATCCGCACAGTAGAGCCGACAAGTTCAATCGAATCAAATGGATTCCGGATTAAGGATGGATAATCCGATTGATCTGGTGATATGTTGATCAGTGTTGAGATCACGACCGTGTCATTTTGTATCATCTCTAATAATAACTGATGTTTTAAAGCGAAGGATAATTCGAAATCATTATTTGCGATTTATCTTTACTCCGAATCTGTTTACATTTTGAAAAAAAAGCATACAAAATCAATTGGAACTTTTTTCTATCGTTTCGCTTGAGTAGAATTAAAATATATTTTTTAATAAATCTATAAAAACCTAATCTACCAAATAATGTATTTGTTCATTAGAAATTTAATACAATTTGGTTGCGAACCTATGACAGTTCCCTTGATTATATAAAATGTTGGTATCCGGTGACATTAGTAATTTGTGTTTTTTTATTAAGTAAAAAGAAAATTCATTCGCATATCACCACTAGTCACTAGTAACTGCTCAACCCACCATCTCGACCCTAACTATGCAATATTAATTTTTTAATGTTGTTACTTGAAAACAAAAAATCACCATAAACCAATTCTTATACATTGAAAAAGTATATATTTATGCAATATCTACATTATTTTTATAATATTTTATCTATATAGAATGTTTCATATGTCTATTATTCATTAATGACCGGTCAGTAACTGAGTTGGCATCGCGTATGGTTTCCCATCCAGGCGTCATGAATTCAGTTCCTCATCTGGCAAGTCCCTCCATTACGACACAAGAAATATTGTCCGTTTACTGTGACTACTACAGTAGGAGATTGTCAAATATTATCAGAATATTCGTAACCCAGAAATGTCTGTATTTCTTTTGAAATTATCATAAATAATTGTTTTTTTTTATAGCTGCTGTTTGTGGTTTTAAAGTGCGGTTTAACGTCGTTCAAGAAAATTTCATTAGATATCGCTTAAAGGATATTAATCTCCTAATGTTATGCACCGAACGCACCATAAAATTGAGCTTTAAGCTATTACCATTTTGTTTGCTTCAGGGCCAAAATTGGAATTTTATATGATCTACATAAATTCTAAAACAGTCAAAAAACACCCATACCGGAATAAAATCAATTATGTTATTCCAATTATGTGCCCCATGTTTTTTTCAAGTCTGCGAGTTATCCAAATACTTCCGAAATATATTTTTATTTATTTAATTGCGTTTTATTCGCTGCTGTACACAGTATATAGAGAAGCAGATTTACCTGGATGCATTTGAATTAAAAAATGTTTTATACTTTTGTTATTCGGCAGTACATCCTCTCTGCACTTCTCCTAGAGGTCACTTAGTTATATTTTGTGTAATCAGGTAAACCGTATTTTCCCTAAACCGACTGCTTATTGTATATAAGTACGCCGGGAGGCCAATTGTCAGCGGATCAACTCTAATGGAACCATTTAAAACTGCCTACAGCGTAATTGATCGCTTTTTTATGACATACAATTTTTATTACTGCTTTTTCATTAAAATAAGTCCAACATTTTTTTAGTACAAGTATAAGATAGAACGGTTTAAAAAAATAGTTTCTCTGTTCTAGAACTTAGCCTTATTTCATACATCTCTTCATTTTTTTCTCGCTCGTCCGTTACTTCGCTATTCTCGTGACCCACCTCAATAACTCGATTCTGAGATAAAAAAAGTACGTGTCTCTAGAACGATATCTAACAAAGATGACATTCTACGGCAGGCTTTTTTTAACCCTAATGCAGGTCCTGTCGGGGGGATGGGGTGTATTCCGTGGCCGGGGTGCTGGGGGTGGTGCGGGGGGTGATAAGGGGGGTTGTTATGCCGGCGGCAATAAGCAAGGGGAAGGGGGGGGGGGGGGATACTTAAAAAGTTGAAAGAGATCTTATTCTTAAAGCGGGTAGGACCGGTATACGTATTTATTATCTAGGTTGTATTTGTGTTTTTATAACATGTATGTGTGTATAGCGGGAGGTTATTTAAAGATTAAAGAAACGCCTGAATGTGGCGCTGCAGTTTTGAATTTTAAAATAAGCCAACGTGTTACCACCATAGTTTGAGAAATTTTAATTTTGTTCATTGATAGTGCATTATTTGTATTATTTACCTCTAATATGATTTTTTTGTTTTTTTTTTCATTGCAACCTATTCAGCTGTTACTATAGGGTTGTATTAAAAAAATAACCTAGAAATCGATATTTTATTGTACTATCAAGAAAAAGAAAAATGTTTCATTTTATTTATTACATTTTAACCTGCTATTTTATTTTGAATGTTGCTGATATGTTTACTTCTTCTAATTTCCATTTGATCTAATATTAACGAATATAATAACAATAATAATATAACATTGTTTTTTCAATAATTAGCAAATTTTTTCAACATATTTGGTTTGATAAGTATCATAGTAAGCTGAATATCTATGTATATTAATATTTTTAACCCCACTAAACATTTGGGCAGGGTCACAATGTATTTGTTTTCTATTGCCGACTGCAAATATAACATCTTGTTGCCCCGGCCCAAAGTGTATGTTTTTATCCGATGTTTTTAAAAAAAAATTTGGTCGCTTGAGACTCGACTACATACGTTCGGATACGTCTTTGAATATTACCTGTGCCGGGCTAGTTAAAGACAAAAATAGTTTTTTTAAATCACTTTATTAAGTATATCTACACATTGGCTTTAACAAAAATATTTTTAATTTTTTAAGTTTCTTGTCGGTCCCTGCGGGTAAAGCAGTTGTTGAATAATAATAATTATTGTGGAATACATGAACAATTCGCTCTGGATTTCCGTTACAAAGCAAAAGTAAAAAACTTTATTCCACGTTGGTTTTGACTGATTAAACTTACTATATGTAATATTAGTTTTAACTTTCTAAGCTTTTACAGCAAGTCTAAATGTAGGTATTAGTCTAAAGACGCCCGCTGTAGGGTGAAATCTTCCGATTTAAAATAAATGAGATGAACACAGTTAAACAGTGTTTTTCTTGAAACTATTAATTTCGACGTTATTCTTGAAACTATTAATTTCGACGTTATTCTTGAAACTATTAAATTAGATTAATTCAATAGGCACCATAAATGCGTACGTTATATAAATGCAAAATTTGTATTACGTTAAAAAGTACCTATCCAACGGATTTTGGGGAATATATAAAATTTCCCTGAAATCCGTGATGGCAAAATAAACCTCTGCCGACTAAACTATCCTGATAGCACCATAACACACTCCGAACCACCGAAGATATACACCGATAGAAGGATCTTTGGGCGTGTCCGCCGTACCGGAAGTAAGAAAAATCACCCTTAGTTCAAGTGAAAAGTGATACTTTTTTTTTCACCAACATATAATCAATTTCGTTGACTCTCTGGGCCCTAGGATTTGAGAGGTCTGAAGAGTTGTAGATACTCTCAATATTACCCTGGTGAAAGACTACTGTTTAGAATTGAAAAGTTACTTGGAATGGCTTAATTGTGTACGATTTGTGATTTTCCAGTCCATAAGTATTATCTTATGATTATTTTTTTGGGTTCTTATACCGTGCTGCGCTTCGGGTTTCTTTGGTTTCAGTGTTCATCAGCAGGGCAGATATCTGCCCTGACAATGTATCGTTTTCCGATACGTTGGTTAAACAAGTTGGAAGCGCAACACGTCGTAATAATCCAAAAATGAATCACGGTAATGGCTTCAATAATAACAATATTTGGATAATTTACACAGCGCCGTCTTTGTGAAAAATTATCTCAAGGGCGATGTACAAATATGACTTCCTAGGCTGTATTTAATTATTTTCAAACAGATACGAAAACATATTTGGCAGGTCACTTCAGATAAACATACTTTTTTTAGATAGTGCTTTGAGATGATGCGACTTTGCACATAGAGGATACTACATTTATTTTATAAAAAACACTAGACATTGCATGATTTTATACTTCTATTGTATCCTCCATTATTATTGATGTTACATTTATTAGAATATAAGTGGAAAAGTTAGAGTTTATATGTATTTTAAATATTCTTTTTTGGTTCAGCTTTAGGATTCGAGATATTTTAAATAAATATTCTACTTGTTTAAATTTGGTCGTTTAGTTGATGACCAGAACCATGATTCCATGGACAGCCAGACAAATGTTTCCTTTCTGGAAGAGCTAGACTTTCAACTATCTGCCTACAACGTAACTTAAGATACTTTGCTCGCCAAACTGAGGACTTCAACTTCGAAAAACTCGTAGTCACTGGCAAAGTGCAAGGCAGAAGAAGCAGAGGAAGGTCACCAAAGCGCTAGAGTGATCAATAATAATTATCACTGGCGTCCGGTAAGTCGGTGTCCGCAGCTATCCACGCGGACCGCAAGGAATTGAGAAGCCTTGTCCACCATGGAAATTGGAGTAGGGGTCACCATCTTTAGCAATGAGGAACCGACTTGGGAAGAAGTTGACCAGAACGAATAGCCACATTCTTCCTAACCTTTTTCTTTCTCTATTCATCCTCATACCCTCACATTATACTCCAATTGGGGATGCACAATCGAATTTTCACATTAAAAAAAATTAAGGTGAATTGAGACTTCAGTTTTTTTTTAAATTCTAATCTGTGAATGTTACCTTTCTGTGAACTATCTATTCAGCGTTCTATACCTTATATTCAATCAAGCATCCCCTCTTCCCGTTTCTCACACACATATCCCTGACCCCACTTCTCCAAGTTACTCCGGTGATCGCCCAGCCTCTTCCATCTGTACCTATACCTCTGTGCTCTATGCTCTGTGCTCTATGCTCTGTACTCTATGCTAACGATTATCGCTATATCCGGCAGGCAAAACCTGTAAGGCTGTTACTGAATCGTTATCGTTACTTCCGGGTGGGAGCTTAAGTTCTTTGAAATTGTTAGTACTTATTAATAATAATAAAAACACAACCAATCTCAACTTAAGAATATTCTTCCAGTTCAGAACTGCAGTCTGAAAATTGCCCTGATGATAGCCAACCTTTGATAACAGAAATTGCAAAACGTCTCTAATATAATCAGTAGTACCTACATCAAGTTAAAATTATTTTTCTTTTTGGTAATGCACGTTTTCATCCCGCGTCAAAATATCCCCGAAAAAATATCCTACGGACAAAACATCCTCCAACAAAATATCTACTAAAGTCTAACCTAACCTATCTTTACAGGAATTTTGTATTATTTTGGTCCCTTTCAACTATTTTTGAACTGTCGTTACTGTTTTATTTTTGTCCCATTTTACTATTTTTGAACAATAATTTATTGTCTTTACAGGATGTCTGTATTATTTTTATCCCATTTTTATGTTAGGTTAGGTTGGGTTAGGTTTTAGTAGATATTTTGTTTGTGGATGTTTTGTTCGTAGGATATTTTGTCGGAAATATTTTGTCGCGGGATGCAAAGTTGGTAACCAATTTATTGTAGCTAACATTTACAACGATAAAATCAAAATGCAAAAATCGTGAAAATCTTTAATAAAATACGACTCGTTTAAAATAGAGCAAAAATATCGCGATAATTATCTTAAACAGCATTTAAAGAAACGTTGTGAATTTTTTCATACATATAACTTGTAAAATAACTGAAACAAACTTGTTTATAATAATTTTTGGAGCATACCTTGCGATTTTTTTCTATCGAGGGAATTTTATATAATTTGCGTTTGGGCGCGACTAATGTCTAGATATTATCTTCAAGAATAACGTATATTTTTTTAAGAGCTTAAAAACTTCAAATGTTTAAGGGAGGTTTGGAAGAAATCGGTAGAAATTCGTATACCGGCCTCTTAATATTATTATGAGGAAATATGTTGATAATTTTGATTAAATAAATTGGTGTGTAGAAATTAATTTTTTTTTTCATATAATTCTAAATGACGCCACAAAGTGAAATTGGGAATATTGAATAATTAATATTATAATTATTTTTAAAGGTGCATATGAAGGTAACCTTAATTGCCCTGTTGTTAGAGAAATAATCTGTCATTTAAGTTACATTTTTTCGTATGAGATTCTGATGCATGTGATTTGGTGATGAATAGTATTTTAATATGTAGTATGTACCACCTTGATATGATATGACTGAATATAATATGATATGACTGTAAAACGGTTTTCAAGAGATACAAGTATATTATTTAGTGACTAAAGGGTTGAATAAGCCACGGTCCCGTATATTCTCATGTGTGTATATATGCTGAGCGTCTAGTGGATAGTTACCTGCAGTACGTTGCTCCGTTAATAAGAAACATATTCTCCGAGAGCATGTACCAACACACTCGGGCGGGCACACACACATACACACACAAGTGGCAATAAAGTCGCCTCCGCCATCTTTAGATTATAATATACTCTGGGAGTTGCATGGACCCACCCCTCCCCCCCGCCCAGTCCCCCTTTAACTCCTCCGGGGGGAAGGTGTTAGCCTCTCTGTATTTTCATTTCACCCCTTCTCCGCCACCCGCTCTCGACACCTTCCTTCCTCCTACCCCCTTGTCCAAGATTACAGGACACATACGAACTCCGAACAAACTCGCGTCCACCCTCTGCGAGCAAACTCGCGAAATACCTCTTTGAAACACACCGCCCAATATGCTCGTCTCTTTTCTCTCGCATAAAATTCAATAGAGATGGGAGTAACATCTAACTGCAGCATGGTTTTTGTATTTTGCACGACGTGTGTGGGAGTTTTTCCACATACGTAAACGCCTCGGTCGGTAGGGTAGGGAATGAAAAATATAAAATGTAATAAGTTCGCCTTGATAGGTATTAACCCTCTTATGCCACTCGTGTATGTTTATATATATAAAGAACCTCTCCTCACCCCTCCCCGTGCGGAGCGTTTGGCCGAAGGGGTGCTCACCTACCCCCGGTGTGACGCGTGAAAGAGAAATTTTATTGTTTCGTAAAGGTAAAAATATTTCGATATTTCCGCTTGCAATTCATTTCCTTCCGGTGCGGGTCATTGACCCACCAACTACTGACGTACTTTTCTATAATACAACAATCTTATTATCACTTATAGGATTGGAGGTTATCCACCACTTACCCGCCCTGGTATAAGTAACAGATGGTTACTCCTTCAAGGCTCTCGCAAGGACTCTAATTTTTTTGAAAGAACGAAGATACATTTAGTTTAGAACGAATTTAGACCTCCAATGTCCCTGCATACGTTGTTAGTAAGCAGTATGCAAGTGCTTAGTACAAGATACAATAACATACATCACTTACAGGACAGCATTCCGGATTGGATCGGATTCCAAATTATTTAAACCTTTTATTTTACAGATCAATTATTCGACTTTGTAAGACAATACTGCTCGCACCTTTCAAATAAATAATACTATGATGCGAAGCTTTTTTCTGGGTATCCAATTGGGTACGAGTAGCTACGCGATATCCTTGATCCATAATACATTACCCTTTACATCCCTAAAGTAATTGGACAATCCTTTTTGTTACCTTTGCATAATTTGGATATAAAGTTTCCGCAAATGAATCCTCATTATATTATTCTCCGAAGCTTTGTTATTGTAATCCGCCGGACCAATTGGAATCCATTGTTGACATTCTTTACTTTCATTTTCGTTTTAAAAATTGTTTTATTCGTCGAATTTATCATTTCGCTTGTTTTTAATGTTGTCTACTTCGAATTTCACAAATTAATTCATTGTTTTCCACAATTTTTATGTCTACTTATCCCTACGCTTCTATATTTATCATAATATATCCTCTTTTTAATAAGTAAGTAAAAGATATGTAACAAACAATTTTATCCTTTTTTTAGGTCTGAATGGGTATTATTAAGTATTAAACTACAGTGTGTGATGCAAATGCACTACATATTCCTGACTTTCGAGCATTTTTATTAGAACGTTTTTACAGTAGCTCCGTACAGTTTGAGGCCCTGAGGTAAATGATCTCCCTCAGGGCCTATTTCATCTTAGGGGATGCTGTGTCTGTGTGTAGGATTTTTTAAGGAAAAGAAGAACAGGAAGGTGTGAGAAGGTATGAGGGGTGGTTAGGAATCTGGTAGTCAGTGTACAGGAGTGACGGACGTATGAATCTGCGGTGCAAGGCAATGAATGGGTCGAGGGATTCTGGCTGAAGAGGTAAAAAGACCTCCTCAACCAGTCTCTCTCGATCTTTCGCGGAATGCAGCAAGTAGACAGACACATCGGCCGCCAAGACCTTGACAAACCTGACCCTATGAATCAAGGCCCCCTGCTAAGTTACTAATCGTAGCGAACCACTTATGGTTTTGGTTATCCAATAAATGGTTCACGGGGCGGCGGTACCCATACCCCCCCCCCCAAAATGAATATTTATTTTATAATACGATTCATTTTGAATTAACAAAAATTTGAGATACTTTTATTTGCAGCCTATGAAATTTCAATAATATATTATTTTCACTCAGTTTCAGCGAGTTTTTTTCCTTTTTCGTTTCATTCAATCTTTAAAACTACATTTTGATATGACGACAATAATTTCCTGCTAACATCCCCGAAAAGATTTATTATGATATTCGCGATATATTTTTTCAATTCCGAATTTAATAATATCCCCCTTTGTGGCCACATTTAAATGATATTCCGCACAATTTTGTAAGCCGACGTCATTATTAATACGCCTCCGTGTGTCGCCAAACACTTAGCAGTCATCCTATGTGGTGTCGCCCCGTCGCGGAGTTTGAGATGATCCCGCTCGCACGAATTGGCGAAACCTTACAACAATTTCAATAAGCATTCCGCAAAATAAGAATCATTTTCGCGAAAATTACGAATTTCCACGGTAGCAATTTTCCCTTAGCCGATGGCACCCCCTCCCCCTTCCCCCTTCGCCTCCCTTCCCCCCTTATTTCCCGAGAACCCCCCTATTCCCCTCCCCCCCGCCGCCTCGAGTCGGGAGAAAGATTATTAGCTCGCCCCCCTCACACACCCCACCTACCCGCGCGTCTCGAGCTAAAAAACCATCCACCCTACCGAGTATGCCCGTTCTCTGACTGAGGAATTTAAATAAAAATATTGAAAAAAAAATTATCATCAGTAATTATTATTAATATAATTCAATTTTTTTAATGTGTAGAATTAAAGACTGTCAGAGCTTAAAATTTCCCTTTCAAACTTTTGTATTATGTATTTAGTATTATGTATTTAACTGATGGATCAATTATTAGATGGACTATTTATTAGATTAATTAATAAATGTATACTCTTGCACATTATGTTAAAAGTAATATATTATTTTCGAAAGATTTTGACATTATGGATGGATATAGCGGGATCAATCGTTAAAATATATATCAAATTGGTAGATTGACATTATAAATGTTTTTGGGTCTGACAACGTCCATTAGACCATTAGACGACAATTAAAAACACTGTTTTTGAAAATCTTTATTTGCGTTCAAATGGTTTTTGACTTTTTCTTACACAAATTTGGAATATTTTGTTAAGGCGACGCGCCACGGCGTGTAAATTGTGAAATCAGGCCACTAATAATAACATTCCTTATGCAGATGGCGATAAGTTTTAAATTCCCGATTGACCAGTCGCCTGTTTTAACATTCACAAGGAAAAAAACATCGCTGAAAAGCGCACCTTGTTTATTTTACGAAGTTCATGTACAAATATTTAAATGTTTTTCGATAATATTCTAAAGCATTAATTTTCCACAGTACAATAAACACCATAACCCAAAATGGGTTTTTAAGTAGGAGATTTTGGACTTTAAAGCAGATTTAATAGTTCTGATATTTTATTTGTTTCTGGGGCTTATAAAAAGATTTGTGAGAAAAATACTATTTTTTTCAAAGGCCATGTGTTCTACTCGATGTATTTGTATAGAACACATTAATTATTAACATTTAATCTTCATTATTAGTATTTCAAAATTTGAATTTTTATTTTTATTTCTATTTTTCTTCAAAATGTGATTTTTTTTTCTTTATATTTTCGTTTTCACTTATTTTTATGTATTTCATAATTTTTATTTAGTATGTTTAATTATCTGTTTTAATAAAATAGTATTTTTTTTATGTCCTATTTAAATTATTAAATGTATGACTACCACACACGGACATTAGCCTAGTGTGGTAGCCAAAAAAACCAAAATATCTGTAACCAATAAAATTTTATGAAATAAAAATAAATAAATAATAAATTAAAGCATCTAACATATTTCTAAGCGATCACATTTTCAAAGCAAAAACACGCGATTTTGCATTAGATACTCTTTAAGTCTTTAGTGCTTTACCTTAAAGATTTTTTTTTCAAAATCTGTTTAGAGTATTTTTTTAACAAGCGTCATGAGTGAGAGAAACTTGTTACTTATTCCATCACTAATAATGTTATCTTATTTCAGCTAATTTTTAAATTGATAGATATCACGTAACCATTAGTATTTTTTTAGGTGATTATTTTTAATTGCCACACCGTAATGGTAAAGTCTCCGTGCACACCGCCCGTCATCCATATGTATCAGGGGGGCTCGCCACCCCACCCCCCTTCGGGGGGAGCGGGTAGGGCGAAATCATATTAAACACCCCTCCCCCCTCCCACACGTCATCTCCGCGCGCTCCACCGTCGCCATGGCAACGGCCCGGGCAACCTTGCATGATATTACGTATGTACGGCTCGTAGTTTTTCTCGCGACTCGGGAAACCCCCCGAGAGAAACACCCCACGGCGCGGCGTACCCTTAACTTAACCCACCCGACCACCCGTCCACCCAACCACCCCCTTCTTCCCCTTCCATCTTTCTCAATTTTTTTCGTTGTGTTCTCACCCCCCCCCCCCCCCTCGCCTCACCTCTTCCCCGCAGCGGCCGTTCCGTGTGAACGTACCCTTAATTATCGAAGCCGGTTCAGCCAGTGTCCCTAAAAAAGTATTCGTACGATTTACGTGATGTAATTAAGACACATTATGTTCCTTATTACATAACATCACGCCATCTTATGTTCAAAGGAACGGGCCGCGACTGAAGCTTTATTGATCTCTGGCATCTGATTCAATTTTGCATCCTTTTGTGAATAAATGTTTTTCAATGAAGCGCCTGAATAGAACATAACGCGAAATTGGGCTTGGAAATAAATACTATTGTAAAGAAACGTCTGTTTTTCTCTATTCTCAATAGATATCATTTACCTTTAGCTAACATTGGGAAGTAATGAATCGCGCACTATTTCAAAACACAGCTCAGCAGATCAGTGATAAATCTTGAAAATTCTCTATGTATATTGTGGAGTAAAAATATTAATATAAAAAGATGTTGCCATCAAAATCCTTGACAGAAAAAAAAATGGATATATTTACTATGTAAATAAAACACTGTAGCTCCTACGTACACATCTTTAATTTATGACAAAACGTTGAACGGTTTCAACACAGCTGTGCCATCATCAGGAAAGAACGTAATGTCTCTCCTGACGAAGGCTCGGTTGTACCAAAATAACCGTGCTTTTATCATGACAGATATAAAAAAAATACAGGTGTGCTGTTCACACGCGATAGAAGTGAAACATTCAGAAAACTGAAGCAGACATGAGTAGGAAGGCTACAGGCCACCGCACAAAGAGGAGACCGAATATTCTATCTCATTCTCTTGCAGGCTAAATCCTATAGATGTACGATTATGTGTTCGTCTCTTTTTAGTGTCGCTTATTCGTTTCATCAACGTTCAAATCACAATGGTGCTAAAGAAGTTTTTACTTCAATATTTTAAGCATTGCAAATCTTTATTTGCCATTACAAAAGAAGGGTTGTGCCAAAACCGGTTGGCAAATTATTATAATTGAAATTGATGTTCACAAATTGATGTTCATTATTTCATAATGTCCAATCGCAAAATCAAAACCACTTATTTCCAAAATATGTACCTATTACGTTGTAGTGATTATCTTTGAGGTATTTTGTCGTGTTGGGTAACCTCATTATTTAGCCAAAGTTTCGGACAGCTTTACAGTGTCCATCATCAGGGCAAATACATTGGCTAAAGAAGGAGGTAGCGCGGCACGGCACAATACCCCAAAAATAAATCACTGGTACACTTTTGATCGCGAAAATCTGAAATCATATTTGACCTATTATGTTTATTATTCCTCAACCCTATACTACACCTCGTTTTCGGTAATATTAACCAAAACGGCGCGATATAATTTTGCCGGTTCCACGATAATTGATCCGCTGATAGTTGGCCCCCTGTCAAACTTTTACACGATATGGAGTCGGTTTAAAGAAAATACGACATACCTTCTTACACAAAAAATAAATAAGTGTCACCGAAGGGATGTGCAGAGAGAACGTAACGCCGAATAATAAAGGTCTAAAACATATTTTCTTTCAAATGCCTTAAGGAAAAACTACTTGTCTGTATACGGTCTGTATATTATTATCAACAAATCCCTAAAGACTCTTGGCTTTGTTTTAAGAGCTGCAAAAGATTTTAATGATTTAGGCACATTTATTATGTTAGGTATATAAAGCCCTTGTCAGATGCCAACTTGAATATAACTTTACATTATGGTCTCCCTTTTTCAATATTCATTCAGACAGCATTGAAAAGATACAACGGAAGTTTCTAAGGTTCATAAACTATAAATTGTGTATTCCTATACTAAACATTGATTACAATTACCTCCTGGATAAAATATCTCCATTGAAAATTTCAAAAAGAAGAATAAGCACTGATTTAATACTGTTACATAAAATACTGTATTACAAAATTGACTGTCCTGAATTACTTCAATTTATCAATATCCATGTTCCCAAAAAATCATGTCGATATTTATTACCCTTTTACTTCAATAACACCAGGACACTAGCTTATCAAACTTCGTTTCCGAGACTTCACATCACGGAAATAAATATTCTAATCTAGGTGATATATTTCATCTTAAAACTAATCAGTAATAAATGTTGTATATTCTATCACTTTTATTCTTCTAGACACAAATAGATTTACATAATTTCTGCAATTTTTGTTGATATTGAATGTGAGACTTCTTTAATTTTTACATATGTACTTTTTATTTCATTATGTGCTTTTGTTGTTACATTGTATTACCTTTTTTTTTCTCATTGAATTATACTTTCTTCATTGTTTGATACTCAACCTATAAACTATAATGTAATGCCCATCAGGGCGTGTAATAAATCAATAAATACTGTATATACCAGCGTATAAGTTCAAAAAATCGACACTGTAAATAAATTTATTTTGCTGTCAATCCCAACTTATTATTAAAGGTATTTTTGAAGTCGATTTTAGGTTTGAAATTGGTAAATATCGCATCAAAAATTATAATTTTATAATATATATCATTTCGGGGGTGACCGGACAATTCAGAATGATAAAATTTAAAAAAAATAGTTAAATAGGTTACTTTAGGATGGGGTTATGGGCTATTTTTATCATAGTTTTTAATGACTTTTCAAAAAGGTGTTGAAGTGACTATAGATTATATATTATTATATGACTATGATTCTGAGTTGCTATAGAACCCATTTCGGAGGGCCAATTGTCAGGGGATCAACTCTCGGGTCACCAATTTAGCCACTTGTTTCCAACTGAAGCAGCAAATTAAGAAATTCACAATCTACGCAGTGAATTTAAAAGCTGTAATCTTTGCCATCAATAATAAAGTAATAGAAATGTTTCGCTAAACAATTTAAAGCTGCAGACATTATTCATACGAAGCGTCGATACAGCCGTCATCCCTATCGATATTTAATTCACGCCTAAGCCTCGATATTCGGATTGGGATTGCGTATTTCTCCCCCCAACCCCCTCGCTGTAGATTCTGGTAGGTACTGCCGCGGCTCACCCCCCTAAAACTTTTATTATTTATGTATGAGGATTTGACGCGATTTAGTGATGCATCTCCCGCCTCGACGGGAGAAGAATCGAAGGAGGAAGAGATAGAAAGTTGGTAGCATCGCGATGACCGAACGGGAAATGAGATACGGAGCACATACACAGATGTATTCGCGCCCAGGCAGGAAGCCAGCCATTGTATTGCTCGGGTACCATTTTTCTGCTTTAGGATTTATGAGCTTCTTGTGAATTAATGTCGAACATTTTTGCCGTTTATTTGTGTTTAGAATTTGATGAGTAATGGATACATTTTTAACGTACACATCACTTATTGGATAATATGATCTTTTTAATTGATCAGTCTCGTTTAAATTTGAAAATGTGCATTTCTGAAGATGTCCAATATCTGTAGCAAGATTCAAACAGTTGGAAATAGTAATACAGGAAGAATTCTCAACAATATTATGTGGATATTATCTATGTGTACAAAGCTTAGTAAGTTGACCTGTGGCATAAGTCTGGCTTTTTAAGGGTAACGGCTGCGCGGCCTTTTTCATACAAAACTTGAATTTGGATTTGAGGCCAAAATACTTATGTGATTACCGCACAAGAATCCTGCCGCTCCCGTCTGGAGCTAGTGAGACTATGGCATTCTCAATTGGGGTATGTTGCGAGGCTAAAGGTAAATGAGGAGGGGACGGAGATATGGAGGAGGTGAGGAAATACCTGGCTGTTCGGATCTAAACACAAAATAAGCTAAAGCCATTTCAACCAACGTTTCAATTATGAATGGCGGTCTTACACCAGGGCGATACTGAGAGTATTTTCCACTCTGGAACGTGCCGCAAATATACCTTATATACTTTTAAATTATTCAATAGTAAAATCACAAATCAATCAAATAAAATTTACTTGTGCACCTCAGGATTTGAACCCGTTACCTCCGGATCGTTAGTCGAGAGCCTTGCCTCCGTCATTTAACTTAACTATGTTAAAAAATATTGTTTTTAATAAAAAGTTAAAGTAAATGTCTAGAACGGATGTATGCTGTTTTATTTATTTATGTTTCAAATTATAAAATATAGGCCTTTAAAGACGTCGATTTTTCACAATTTTAGAGCCAGTTTTGGCAATTATTTTGAATTAATGACAAATTTAAAAAAAAATATGTTTTTCACTAACTTCTATGTAAATACTCGTATAATGACATACATAATTAAAAAAAAACATTTTGACGGGTTCAAGTTTTACTTACAAACGACCGATATGCGATGTACACAAATTAGTCGCATTTAAATTAAAAAATTTCCCTCAAAAAACTCCCTTTTTGCCATATTCTAATTTTTTATCTTGTAGTTCACTACATTTTCATATTAGATTGGGTTAATAAACGTTTGTTAATAAACGTTTGTTAATAAACGTTGTTAATAAAAGTTTGTTAAATTACGTTGTTAATAAACTCACAAAAAATTGCCAAAGATTCCTCTAAAATCATTAATTGAATTCTTTATCGGCCTACATTTTATAATTAAAAACACAAATAAGTAAAGTAGCACACATCTGTACTAGATATTTTCCATACCTACCATTTGATTTAAAAAATTAATTTTCTATTCTGTTCTTATTTAAAATTTAAGTTTTGTACGAAAAAAACCGCGCAGCCGTTCCTCTTAACGCCCATTACAATTACCATTTACCGTATGTACCTATATTTTGACAGCTTTCACACTTGAGAGTTAATACCATCATAATACGCGGTTAAATGACGATATCACTATTTTTTTAAGTTTACCGTAATTTCTTTAAATATTAAATCTATCGAAATTGTACCCTAACCATAACCTCAATTAATCAAAAACTTTCCCGCCATGATCTTTTTCATAATGAAATCAACGCAGATTTTTCTGACTGAAATTTTTAGATCAACACAAACATATTCAGCTCATACTTAATACATTACCACCAGTGGTGGCTATGTTTTTTGAAATTTCTATTTTACTGTCATAAAATAAAACAAAACGTCGCGCGTCGTATCGTTTATTCAGTAAGGAAAAAAAATCTCGTAAAAAGAGTATTGAAAGTTGAAACTCGGGAAAGCCGAGAAGTATCGCTAGTTTAACTATGAACCTCATTGTGTTTTAGTGGAAACATTCCTCTACCTTTCACTCTGTGCGTACCATCGGGCCTGCCTTGAGTCGCATACCTCCTCATTGTCTAAGCCGTGTTGTGACAAGCGCCGGGGATCCTCGAGGAATGCTGCACCGTCACCGCGGAGTGCTGTAACTTCCTCTCGGCTCTCGGGCCTTGGAGCATTGCGCATTGTGTGGACAGAGCGGCTCTAAACATCTGAACACCGGTACCTTCAGCGGTGGACAGTGTAGACAGCGCTCGTGTGCTGAAGGTTCAGGGCTGTGACTGGTGAAAGAAAATAAGTTGAAAATAAACAACATATATATACATATATATATATATTTTTTAAAGAAAGACAAACATTCCCGGATTACGAATAACCCAACAATGTTTAAAAATCTCCTACTACCATCACAGAAAGCCGAAAATGTTGCTTGTGTTGTGATGGAGGACTTAGCCAGCCGAAGAATCAAGACCCAAGCGCTATGCCCACTCAACCACTGATATAAATATATTTATTTATGTTCACTATAAATCAGAAAACCTCTTTTTTGTTTATCTCGCCATTAACTCTCGAACGACGAACTCTGATTCGAAGAAATTTGCGCTGATTTTCTTTTTTTATTGAATTTATATAAGCGTTTAAAATTAAAATTGAAAGCCATTTTTTGTAAATGGAATAACAATAACCATCATATACAGGTATCCGAGGGTAATGTACACGAACTTCGGCAGGCTATTCTACTTGAGAGTACAAATAAAAAATATACATAGTGGAGAGTACAAGTAGAAAAGTATCAACAAGTAAAATATATATTTTTCAAAATTCCAACATTTTAAGGTAGTTTTCGGGTAAAAAAAATGAAATTAAATGAAAAAGCACACTTTGTAAAACATCACTTCTTATTTGAATTAATATTTAACAGCCAACCAGGTTTCGCTTAGCTCATGCTTCGTCAGGGTTTATTATATAACTAAAGATAATTACAAACAGACATATATAAAAGAAAATAAAATAATGAATGAAAGAGATTGCAATAGAATAGGTTACACCTATGGGTGCCAGAAAGAGATACAAATTGTAAAGAGGTAGACGAAATTATTAATTATAGTAAATTATTAAAAGTAATAATTTTGTCTCCGTCTGTATGAATTATCTTTAGTTGATATAAAAAGCCGTGACGAAACTTGAGCTAAGCGAAACCTGGTTGGCTGTTAAACATTAATTTAAATAAAAAATGGTGTTTATCGAAGTGTGTTTTTTAATATAATATGTAATGTTATACCGCAAAGTATTTGCTTCCTTCGATAAAAAAAATTGAATTATAGAAAAATACTTTTGTACGAAAAAAAAAATTTGATTTAAAAAAATTATGACTGTTATGATATTTGAATGTGAATAAAGCTGGAAGTGTGTGCCTAGTGATCATTAAGAAAATCATTAATATTAAAAATTAATTAATTAATAATTTTTCGAGCTGTCTGTTTTTTACCACCCTCAGACGAAAACTTACATTTGAAAAATAAAAACACTCTTGGTAGAAATTTGAATTTTGACGTACGTTTGAATTTTCCATAGCAAATAACTCTAGTTCTAATTCTTGCCGATAGTCGGCCCCCTGAAAACTGCACCATATTTTCAAAACACATTTTGGAAGTTTCCGAACGCGACTTTCTAACGCTTCCAAACGCGGTTTTTTTGCTGATATCAGATTTCAAATCACAATTACAGCCTTGTTTTCAAGAAAAGTTAAAAATTCAACGGTTGATTAACATTCTAAAAGCTCCCGTTGATGATATTTTACGAAATTTTTACGGCCAAATTTAACATTTTGCGTTTGCAAATCATTCCGTTTTTGGAAATAATCCATAAAAAATTATGAGCCATTTTCTCATTTCCTAAAAATAAGTATTACGGTTTCTAACACATCAATCTACGATTTAACCATATTTATCAGTATAAATACATAACAACCAATTTATCAGATTGATTACCATTTTATAATTCAATTTCCCAACAAAGCTAGTTTCAGACTTTACCTGATTGTAGTAATTACATTCCACCACGATATTACATTATGCATATTTGATAATTGTTTTAAAGTCTACTACTGAATCAATTTACTTTATGTGAAGTGTGCGAATACACAAAAGGCCCGGGGAGTTAACCGCTCAATTTTGTACACCTGCTACTGAGCCACTTCGGTCACCCGGGGCAAGGCGTTCAGTATGGGCATTTCCTTGCAAAAAGGAGCTTACTGCTCAATTTTTCACTGTGTCATTCGGTTTGTGTAGGTTGATACGCGTAGTTTGTTACCTGTATCGCCTACGTTCCAAAAAAGACTCCTACTAACAATTTCGAAATTTTATTGTGTTGATATTGCACCGCTCTACTATTTGTTTTTTTTTTTTTGAATTTTTGTTTTTTCTTACATAATACATAATAATATGTTAAAATCTTCCACTATACTTAATCAAACTTCTATTGAAAAGTGTCCTCCACAATCCATAGGACAGATGTGTTGTGCATTGTATTGTCCCATCTCTAATATTTAAATTCATTTTGCACTGAGCACTTACCATTTTATCATTTTTCCTTAATTTCGATGTGTTGAGTCCTTTACTCATAACTTTCGCATCTATGTCACCCTTTACAATAATTTTCAATGCATTTTTGTCTACGAACTCTTTTGTCTGTGGTCATTCACATAGCTTTTTCTTTTATGTCAATAAAAGTTACAATAATCCAGATGCTAAGATTTGAATCAATCTCGCTGTAAACTTAATATTCATCTGAATAAACTTAAAGTTACAATAATCCAGTACAAAAACAACGAGTGTTTTTACTTAAGATGAAGCCATATTAAATAATGCAAAATCATACAGAATCACGTGTTTTTGTTTTGAAAATTTGATCGCTTAGAAGTACGAGTATTATAGATACTCCAATTAAATACTGCGTGTTAACATCCCTTGGCCCTTAAAAATATCGGTCATTTTTTTATAAGTCTTTTAATACGCCTAGAAAAAAATAAGGTATAAGGTCTATAAAAAAACTTTCAAATCAAAAGTCTCCTATTTACAAACCCCTTTTGGGATATGTTTTATTGTTTAATGTGGCAAATTCAGTTTCTTTTATAATAATCGCAATAAAAATTGATATTTACGCCCACACTTCACAAAATTAAATAAAACATAAATTTTGGCGATGTTTTTTCCCAGTGCATTAAAAGAGGCGTAACCCAATTGTGAATATAATCCCTACGCCATCTGCAGAAGGGCACATAGCGCGTAGTATATTCACAGTTAGTTGCCGCCCGGTTCGGGCCGAAAAGACGTTTTTTTTTTATACATTAACTCCACACAGGAGGCCCTGCGGAAAATAATTTCCCTCAGGGCCTATGTCATCTTTGAGGATGCTGTGTGGAGGGTCTTTTTGAGGAAAGGGAGGAGTTAACATGGGTCTTGAAGAGACTCATGTTGTAGAAGGGAGGAAACACAGAGGCCGAGACACTGAAGCACAGAGACGTTGCTCTGTTCTCCGCGTCGCTTCGTTCTGTAAAATTGTACTTGCGAACCGTTGTTGGCTACTGATTATGGTTTTTATTGGTCAACTGTGTCAATGCCTTAAAGTCCTTAACTTTCCCCGATTCCGAATGGGTCAAGTACTAGGGGATCGCCTTAAAAAGAGATTCCACGCAAATCATAACCTCTCTCAATGTACGTTTCCTGGGTTTGGAAACAAAAGAAGTCAACGAAGCTGCTCAACTTACACCTGACGGTAGACTGTCCGGAGACCAGACCCTGGGACCCTGTAAGATGAACTCCTGGCGTAAAAGATAATATACTCGTACAATCTCTATACATTTTTTTTTTTTTTATTCAGAGAAAGATATATAAATAACAATAAATTCAATATAATAATTAATTACATAATATGTGTACATATTTGATTTATCCCCATAAAAAGTAGGGCTTGTGTGTATGGGGGTGTTATTATATTGGTTTAATTGTTTTATTTTTTATATTCAGTTCAAATTTTCGGTATAATTTTTAAGGTGAATTTTAATTTTTTTGATATTACTGTTCATGTTTCTGATTTTTTCAGGAAGTGAATTAAAAAAAATTTACTCCGAGATATTTATGACTTAACTGTCCTAGTTTTTTTTTACATTTTGGAGTAGGAAGTATTGACGTTTGTCTAAGATTTCTGTTGTTTTTAAATGGTGCAACTTTATTTTGAATATTATCTTTATAAATTTGTAATGTTGCATGATAAAAATATATTGCACTTAATTTTCTGACTTTAAATAGTTGGAATAAAAGTTCTGACGAATATGAGTAGGGTTTTTTTTAAATTGTTTTTATTATTAATATAATATTAATTATATTATTATTAATTAATTAATATAATATTAATTATATTATTATTAATAATATAATATAATATTCATATAAAATCTAAACATAAACAACATGTTTAGATTTTAGATGAATACAAAATAAATAAAGTCCAAAAATAGTTAATAATGTCTAATCAAAATACTTTGAATATGAATGTAACATAATTCCCTTTTCCGAAGTTTTCACTTTTATTGTGCTTGCCTCCTCTGGGTTTCTGCTTGAGTCTAAGCGGCTTTATTTTCAGAAATGTCATTTCATACAAATTTATTTGGATTTCGGCGTTTCACATTCTTATGGGATTTCGCTTTCAAATTGAATGCTATGATGTTTTTTAGCTTTGCTTTAGGGGGAGAATTGGGTTAACAAAGCAATATAACAATAATATGCACAATGATATTGAATTCTAAAGTTCGGCCTTCGCAGCTAGGAAAATTGGCCAAAATTGGTTTGTTCATATGAGATAAAATATCGGTATTTTTTTGTAGGTACCTATTCATTTTTTTCCATGTGTCCGGAGCCAGTGGGACTATGGCATTTTTTTTTTCATGTTGCGTGTTTTTTTTTTGTTTTTCTGTTTTAAGCAGAGAAAAGTGAAAATTCGATGTTTATTTATTTATTAAGCGCCCTTATGGGCTTTTACAGTGTTTTTTGGTATGTTATGAGGATGAAAAAAATTGGGAAGATGTGAAGAAGCAGCTTGGATAGTACCTGCCTGTTCAGATCTGGTCATCAAACTCAGCTTAAGCAATTTCAAGAAACATTTCTAATCTAAAAGGTGTTTTTTTCACCAGGGCTGAGATTGCTGAGAGTATAGTAATACCATTTTGTATTGAACTTCTTTTATATTACAAACTGATATATTGATTATCCAGTTGATTAGGTAGACACCTCCAAATACAAAGTTTTTATAAAATGCTCACCATAAATCAAAAATTATTTACAACTCTCTGTATTTTGCTTATTAAAGATGCTACAAAATATCGCCGGAAGGCTTAGCGGTCCGGTACATTAGTATGACATATTGAAATCAACGTTATGTTTAATTCGCGAGTTTTTCTGCATTATAATTGATTAGGTGGTGGTTATTCGAAATCTGAGTATTGTACCGGATAGAGATACCCTTTCAACTGCACACTCAAACCAATTTTCAATTTTTCGGAGATATCTGACTAATCAACTGGACGATCTGTGTATTCAATAGAATTTTATGTATATTCGAAATGATCGATAGAAATTACGTGTAATTTGATTGCAAAAAAAAAAGTTTTTTTTTTAAATTTCTCTTCACTGACGTAAAATAATGTCAATATCGGAAGAGATTTGGTTCAGGAGCAATATATTCCTATCCACTGGGAAACTATCGGCAGGTTGGTCCTACAGGCAGGAATATGTCCTATACTTTCTATATATTTTATAACTCTATATATATTGAAATCACGATTGATCTGAAATGTAAAGCAGAATAACTTCTTTTTTTTAATATAGCTCCACATTTGGGGATACTGTGTAGAGGGTCTTTCAAAAGAAGGAAGGGAGAAAAAATTCTGGAAAAGAAAAATATATGAGGGGCGGTTAGGAATCTGGGGGTCAGTGAGTACAAGATTGATGAACATATCTCTCCCACTACGGTGCAAGACGATAGGTCGAGAGAGTCCTGCTGGAAAGGTCAAATGATCTCCCTTTACCTAGTCAATCAAGTCTCCCAATCTGGCCTGCCACGCAGTAATTGGGCAAACGTATCCGTGGCTAAGTCTTAGACAAACCTCCCCCTGAACTCAGTCACCCCTGCTAAATCATCAAACGTAGCAAACCACTTGGGGTGACCTACGGCAGAGGTATCGATATTCCAATAAATGGTACCCATACCCGCCTCCCAGGTTGAACTGATCTGTTTATCTGTCAGCAACAACTCTCAAATTATGAGCACTTGCGTCATGAAATTTACGTAGCTTCTTTACAATGTATTAATTTTAAACCTTATTTCCATCACAAGCTATGGAGTTCTAAATATACATTTATCTAAATTAAATTGCCTTTCTCAAAATGTTTTAATGATCCTAAGAAAATAGAATAACATGTGTGAAGTTCACACGGGGTAAAGTGAAGCGCTCAGAAAACTAAAGTAGTTAAAAGTGGGGAGACTACGAAGCACTGCACAAAGAGGAATCCGATTATTATTACTCTCGCGGACTAAATCCTATAGATCAGTGTTTCTTAACCTGTGGTCCGCGTCTCATCTCTGGATCATTTAACAATAATAAATAAATGCCACCAAACGTGCTACGCGTCTTCATTTCGGGATAATTTTCGGGTACTCTACAAAAAAAAATGATATTAGACCCTTTTAACACAGATATTACTGATATTACAGGCTTGACGCACAGGAAAACCAATTAATAGATAAATCAGCTTTGAAACGTAATTTCAAAGAATCCTCAACATTTACTGCTTTTCACAACCACATACCTCTGTGAAAAGGCATTCTCTGCTCTTGTGTATACTAAAAACAAATACAGAAACAGATTACAAGTGGAATCCGATTTGAGATTCCAACTTAGTAGTAACATCAACCCGAATATCGCTAATTTAGTTGCAAAAAAGTAACACCAACCTTCACGTCAATTAACAGTTAATTAATGTGAATGTTGGTGTTGCTGTTGAACGTCAATTATTAACTTATTTTTATTAAAAAAAAATGTTTTTCATAAGTAGTACTAAAATAAATGGTTCGAAATTAATTGCTGTTTTTATTTATTGGGGGGGCCTTGAAAGTTGTGCTTGATTTCCTAGGGGTCCGTGGCTGGAAAAGGTTAGGAAACACTGCTATAGATGTATGCGTTTGTCTCTTTTTAGTGTTGCTTTTTCGTTTCATCGAGTTTTAAATCACAACGTTACTAAAATAGTTTTTCTTAAAAAATTGATGAAGATATGTCCAGATTCAAGCGGAACCGGGTAATAAATATAGTACTCTCTTTTTCTTTTTTAACTTAACAGAGGAAACCCTGAAATAAACAATTTTCCTCAGGACCCCTGTCATCTTCTCTAGGGATGAAGTTTGCCATTAATTTTCAGGTTAATTTATTGGCGTTCTTCCATAAAGCATATATGTGTGGGTCCATCTGCTTTATTTTATATCAATGACAAGAAACAGAAATCTTGTGCAAAATAGCAATAAATGTTTTATTAGAACATTTCATCAAAATTACGTTGATGATGGTAGTTTCATCTGAATTAAATTCACGCTTCATATAATACGCAGTTTTCGTTTATATGCTTGCGGTTCGTTGCTGGGAATATCTGTGTTTCTGATAACTGTACTGTTAGAGAAGTCAATAACTAATTAACCGTGACACAACTTTACCGCATAGGTAAGCAGAGAGGATGGATTACCACAAAACTTGCTTTATTCACTTTCATGCATCATCTCATACAAACTCGTTTTTCCATCTATCCGCTAACTATTTAAATATTATTTAGCACCTACCTAACATATTATCCAAGACTACAATCCGTTTTGTCAAATGATGCATTTTCTAAATTTCTGATTATTAAACTTATAAATTCCTTGTTCGTTCGTAAGAATACATCATTTTTAAAATTGGATCTGATGTAGGTATGTGTGTGAAATACAACCAAATTTAAAAAATATATATTTTCAAATCCGGACAACCTAACCTACCTACAGTACCTACCTATGAAATATTTTAATTGTTTTATAAATATTTTATGTATTTTAATTTTTGACGTTCGAAATGTCTAATATTGTTTGATTTTGTAGGAAACAAAATTTCTTGGTTTTCATATTTTTAAACTAGTAATACGTGTCTGTGGTCGAGAAGTAAGGCTCTTGACTCGCAATCTGAAGGTCACGGGATCGATTTCCGGCGTGTGCCAATAAATTTTATTTGACTAATTTTTTTGTTACTGCACAATTAATTCATTTAACATAATATATAGTATGTTTGCGGCACGTTCCAGAGTGGAAGATACTCTCAGTATCGCCCTGGTATAAGAGCACCATTCAGAATTGAAACGTTGCTTGAAATAGCTTTAGCGTGTTTGGTGACCAGATCTGAATAACCAGGTACTTCCCCACCTTTCTCTTTCCCGTCTCCTTCCCGTCTCCACTACCTCCAGCCTCACAACATACCCCAATTGGGAATGCCATAGTCTGACCGGCTCCAGACGGAAGCAGCTGGGACACTTGTGAGGTGTTCACGAAATAAAAAAGAAATCCTAATCTAGTTACAAAAATTACAGGCAAATCATTTTAAAGATGACACTCTGATTTATTTGTACACATCGATAATATCCAAAGTTTAAAAAAAGTTTTTTTTATCCATAAAATGCCTTCGTATTAAATCTCTGTGCAACTTTAACAACACTATACTAAGCCTTGCTTTCAATTTTCATAACATTATTCCGGGCGGTAAATTCCATTCCAACTGACTCCCTAGAAATAATAACAATAACTGATTTCGTCGAATAATATCAACGGACTTCCCTGAAAATCCCCAGGATTTTATCATGCCACTCTTTTGTTCGCATATTATTATAATGTAATAATATTGTGTTTTCACTTTAACATAGGATTGAAAATACGTTAAATGGAAAATTGAACAGCCTTGGAGCTTTAGTATAAATAAATCTTGAGGTCTGTGATGATCTCGCCTTTGGGCCTACGAAATAATTCTTTTAAAATTGAGAGATCGATTTAGAAATATATTTAATTTTGTAACAGGGTATGGTTTCAGAATACAATTCTCTGTTTCCAATTCATGGGGGTGATTTATGGGTCCTTACCACTAAATAACCACATGTGTTTGCGTAGTGAATTGAAGTGCGCCACTGAGCTCTTCTTTTAAGCGCTATTGGGATAATTTATGACTTCGGCGCAGACAAAATTAGTTTGTATTCTGTTATCTAAAGGTTACACACAAAAAAATAGCAAACATGAAAGTTGCACTGATTTCTTGGAATTTGGGTTATTATGGGACAGTCGGAGTAGGGTCGGGTTGGAGAACGGTCGGGGGAAGAACCTGGGCACGCACGGTCGGAAAAAATCATCCGAGTTTTGATAAACGGTAGAATAATAGTTTGGTGCTTTTAAACCGGGAAAAATTCATTGAATTAAAGGGGAATAGTTCACGCGATTAAGGGGAGTCAAGAGTTGGTCGTTGGGAAGCAAGGTTTAAATTAAGGGATCGAGGTCCGATAGTCGCGAGGAGACCAGTTTGGTGCGTCTAAACCGGGGATATTTCATTTTAATTAAACAAAGGATATTTCGTTTTATTAAACAAAAAGAGTCCACGCGAATAGGGAAGTCAGAGATTGAGGCTTGCGAGTTCATATCGGTGAAGTTAAATAATATAATTTGTAAATTGAGGCGGTCGGGACGTACTTTCGGGGCGTCTACCAGGGTCAGGGTGAAATTTAAAAAAGAAATCTACGCGAGAATTGTGTTTGACGGCTGCATCTTGGAATAAATAACTGCATGACGGGTTGTGGTTTAGAAGTGCTTGTTTGAATTAAATATTATTGTAGTGAATTGATTTGTGAAATTATTTTGTGCAATGGCGAATTTGGTAAGTTTGTATAAAATTATTAACATATTTAGTACGGGCCTTGCAGGGAAGAGTCAATTAGGGTTTATATACTACAAGCCTTAGGAATCTAGGACCCTTTTTTTTGTCGAGCGATGGGGAGCGAGGGGCTTTGCACGTTTCCGGGTTGACCGGCTAGCAAGTACCTTTGTTGGGTGAAGTTATTATTGAGACAATAACGTTGTAAAATAATAATTTGGAGTTCAATGAACTAACTAGCATTTGAAGCACAAAGTGCGCTTTCGGGCAATAAATCTTAGACGAGAGACTTCATTTAAAAGACGGGATTTTGAAACCACAAAACAATAATAAAATCCTTTAAAAGTGCTTTGTTGGTGGTCGAGAAAACTAGGTTATTGGGTATTCTCCAATACATAACGGGTAACAAAATACATAGGTATAGAATGTAGGTATAAATTAATGTGTGAAGCGCCTTTGAGGTGTTAATTATTATTTACGAGTTTCGTAATAATAATTTTAAACGTAGTTAGGGGACTATATTCAGGAAGGTTTTTTTGAAAAGGCATTGGGTAATATAACGGTTTATGAAGGGTGCGTAGCATGGGCATTTTTGATTACTAACAAAATCTGACATAATTGAATTCCCATTCCAACAATTTCCCACACCTTATTCCAAATTTTAGGTATCACAACAAGTCTATTACATAGGACTTTGCATAAACTTGGTTCGATATCTAATCATATAATCACCTTTGGTTCACGTTTAGGTATATTTCTTTCGACTTAGCAAAAAAAACTTTCATATTGTCGGTTGAATGCAGCCGTCGGTAGGTATTCACATTTTAGCGTGATGCGCTATATCCACCTACTTAATTAACAAACTCTTTTTCTTCAAACTTAATTGAGCGGGTTACGACTCGAGAATGGACGGCGGTTGTCGAATGAATTAACGGGTCCGGCTTTCCTATTTCACCATGAGGAAGTATCTCACGCGACTTTATCGGGGGCGATGTGATCGAAATGCAGGTGGGCTTACACTATTTTTCTAATGTGGAGGCGAAGTAAGCGATGGTCGTGTCTGGTCCGAGCAAATTGGAATCCCTTGTGATCACATCTCGGTAACGTGGATCTCGTACCCGCTCTAGACTGGATTGGAAGCGTGGCCGGAGCCATTTCATGATGTCGACGTATGTACGTCACTAAGGCATTGGGGGACTTCAGGAGAACAAAGGACGTGCACCCATTTCGCCCTCCCTCTACCGCCGCTCCGAGGTACCAGCGGATAAAAGTTGTCGTCGCGGGAGGCCAGTTTGATGCAGGACGAAGATTACGATCTGGCCGGACTACCTTCGTCATGGGGGAAACGAAGTGACGAAATTTGCGTGGGCTTCACTACCTTTTAGGTTACGCTCGTGTGGGGTCTGCCTTGTCGGCGGAACGAAGGGAACATGACATATGGAATCGTTTGGCAACCGATCGGCGGTTCTTTGTTGGAATCCGGATAAGTTTTCTTAACTACTTTTGGTTTACGCTTAGGTAGGTATATTTCCTTCGATATTCGATTTAGCCAAAAACTTTCACATTGTCGGTTGAATGAAGCCGTCAGTAGGTATTCATATTTTAAGCGTAATGCGTTATATCCACCTACATAAGTAGCAAAAGTTTTCTTAACTACTTTTTGGTTTACGCTTAGGTAGGTATATTTCATTCGATATTCGATTTATCAAAAACTTTCACATTGTCGGTTGAATGAAGCCGTCGGTAGGTATTCATATTTTAAGCGTAATGCGTTATATCCACCTACATAAGTAGCAAAAGTTCTCTTAACTCCCTCACACTAGGAATAGGGATCATCCAGCATCAGGGTGGGAAAGTACTCTGGACGAAAGTGCAGCGGGGGAAATAGAAGGGAGGGAAGCCAGATTCACGACCTGGTGCCTTTCATTCTTGGACCCAGCACCCTGGACGCCGAGCTTGACCTTCCTTCTTTGAGCTGATTTTTGAGCTTGAGGTTGGGGTACGCCTATCGTAGAGCATATGCCCGTAACACATATAGGGGAAGGTCCCAAGTTACGCTTGTGTATGTTATGCGAGAGGACGTATTTTTCATTCAAATCAAATACCGATGACCATCGCGATTGCAGGCTGGCGCATGTTTTGTAGCGTGCCTAGGAAAAACGTAATCATTATTTCTACTGGTTCGAGGCGGCGTGCTGGACGGAGAACGGGACTGTTGAGGACATGAGTGACTGCCAAGGCGAGGATCGGTGACATCAAAATCTTCCTTAATTAAATTCATACATCGCCAGATCAGAGGAGAGAGCGGCCCCACCGATCTCCTGACATTGCCGATTGTCTAATCAACTTCGGTTTAATGTTTATGCCGATGCTTTAGGAGTTAATGGAACTCAAGTCATCGGCATGCTGAAGAACTTCAACATCATCATCAATCCAGAGTAGGATGTCAAGTTCCAAAACCTCGTGCCACCCACACATTTCCTGAACAGTTCCTGGCATCGGCTATCACACCATTAATCGGAGCAGACCCTCATATCAAACGGTATGAGATGACCTCTCATCATCATCATCAACATATTTATAATTTGGCGGCGTAGTGGTCGATATTATTCCCATTATCACTCTATGATCCAGAAACACACATCAAACCCTTTCCCGACAGAAGGCAAAACATGTCGATTTTCATTCGTCGCTTGCGACCTTAACATTCTCCGGAGGCGTTGGAATTGGAAGCTGATTCGGCGGTCTATGACCATCACCTTATCAGTTGGGCTATGGAGGAGTCCAATTATTTAAACAGCACATGTTCTGTCTCATGTTAATCCAAAATACCTACCCGTAGAATCAAATTAACAAGATAAAACAAGCTAGCTAACTAACAAACTGCATCTAGAACTGTGAGTGTAGAATCATTGCAATCCGTACTGCTTGAGTGTAAATCTTTTGTTAGAATGTACATAAATGTCAAATTATCTTCATGATAGCATTTTATAGAGCTGCAGAGAGTACGTGACATCGCATCGAAAGGTAGGATCTTCTCAATTCGCCGTTTGAATGTAAATTTATATATTAGATGCTAGGAGGGAAAATGCAGATTACTTCAATAAAAATAGTCGTCGATGAGCGTAGGTGTATAACAGGTGCTAGGGGAGGAAGCTGAACGAATATAGATAGATAATTAGTTAATTTTCAAGCTAGTCAGACTCAGTCATTGTTATTCGAAGCCTTGCAAATTGTAACACGCCATACCTAAAAGAACAAGGGTTTACCACAAATAAATTATTAATTAAATTGGATTAACTATACCCTATACAAAAAAGTACACAACGTTGTGGGGTTAATTACAATTGATTAATTAAGAGCATCTCGTCACGTTTGCATAAAAGTATTACGTGATGGGGTTGAGAAGGCGCTTCAAAAGAAATGCAGGGGAGAGACGCGAGAACGGGCGAGCTACGAGCTTTTTAAAGGCCGAGCGGGGTAGCTGTAGCAATGTAGTAGCATTTGGAAATCAAGAGGAAGGTTTTACTTCATAGGGGGGGGGGGTTTATCACAGGTCAATGCCTTATGCGCAATTAGAGTACCTGCCGACTCGCAAGTTAACATTTAATAATTGGCAATTATATTAAATTGCCAAAAATTCACTCGTTTGGCTGAAATCTACAAAAAATCTTTATATTTATATTCTATTTTAAAAAAAAAATTCTCTCCGACTTTTGTGCTTCTCGCCTTCAGCACAAGATCCTAATTCATTCCTGTCGTTCATTCAAAAGAGTCGTCCACACAGCTTTCCCATGGATAGTTTTGAGGTACAAGAGTGATAAATACCAATTTTAAAAAAAACTTTTTTTAATGTAACACTAGCACGGACACGCGAAAAATCGTGAAAATAAAGCTCACGACACACACAACAGCATACACCACACGCCCACTGCGCACACCACAGTGGCTAAAATATAAAAGTAAATAACAAATAAGCTTGCGTGCGGTATATTTTAAAGAAATGGTTTTAAAAAAACATCAGTTTCTTAATGTATTTGTTATTGTTACAAAGAATACATCAGTACAAAGAAGCTTTGACTATCCTACTAGGAGTCTCCCGTTCTAGGACAGTCAAATTGACAGAAACATTTTGATGTCGTAAAATTTAATTTACCAATATTGGGACACAAATCAAAAAATCATCGCCAAAAAACTTTATCTTTCTTACTGAAGCTCAGGCAAAAAATATTTATTTATTTTTAATTAACGGCACAATGTCTTTTACGTACATGTTTTTTTTTCAGTGTAGAAAGTAAGAAGAAATTTCATATTATAAGATTACTTGCAAATAAACCAAAACAAAAATAATACATAAATAAACCAAAAGATTACTTGTAAATAAACCAAAACAAAATTAATACAAAGTTAGTGAAAGCAGTGAAGAAGAAACAAACAGAAAATACCTAACAGTGACCTTGTTAAAATATGTACTGCTAAATTGTTTAATTAGTACAGCTTTATACTTCAGTAGAGGCGTACAAAAAATATCAGAATCATTAGCGTAAAAGGTTTTCAAAATGTTAAAAGTGTTTTCCAATCGTACTTGAAGGAACTTAATCAGCCACTACGATAAAACTAAATCCGAAAGAAGCTTCGTAAGCGTGGAAAAAATAGAGATATATAGTTGAGGAGCCATTTTTTGTGTTACCATTAGAAAGTCTGCACAAAACCAATGTTTTAACTTAACTTTTGCAAATTTGACCATTCTGCAACGTGCCACCGGCCATTTCAAAAAACTGCTCGTTGAGGATATATAAGAAGCCATCGTTACCCATCCGCACTACAGACTTCAGGTGTACGGCACGGTGAGTAAAGTAAAGTAGTGTTGAGGGCACAACAGTAGTAGGTACAAGTACAGGGTACACTGACGGAGCCACGGTAAGGTAGGTACCGTACTGAACAGGGTATATTGGTGTGACCGCACGTACCGTCCGCCGACGCATCACAAATTAAGAATGCGCGGCGTGTAGCCGAACCATTATGATAAACGCCCGGGGCTTTTATTATTATATTCCAATCATTAAATCTTCTAAATAAGTTCAATACGGAGAGTGATGGCTGTTGTGGCTTACCTCATCCGCCGAACTCTCTCACGGTCATCCGACAAAGGCAAACCAACTACAGATTGTTGTACTCTGATCGAATTAAACGCCGATACCGAGACACGTGCTGAAATGCTTATGCTTTCTAAGTTAAATGTGAATATATTGAAACTCTACATTATTTTATTTTATATGATATGTTATAATTGCTATAAGGCCATCAGCAGAAAGCCTTTGTGAAAAACGGTTATAAAGGACACATCTAGAAACAATCTCACAGAAAAATATCGGTGTACGGTACATAAATAAAAATTACGTTCGCATATTTAAATTTAGGAGATCTGCACTATTCGATGAGGCTGTGTCAGGGGGTTATTTTTTTAGAAAAGTTTTGAAGACCTTGGACTTAAAGAGACCCATCTGGTTGGAGAGAGAAATATAATCGTGTGTCAAATCATGCTGTTGCATTGGCTCTAAGGTCGAGTGTAAAAATGAGCCGTTCTCATAATTCAAATGTTAACCTTCTTCTTCCTTGCACTGTCCCAACTCATTGCCTAGATAGGCTGTAGGGGTGGGATCTTCTCGTTCTCTTAGTATATCTTCTTCGATTCTGGGTATCGCTTTCATCCAGGTCGTTTCTCCGTAATATTTTGGAGCATTGAGTCATCCAGGAGTTCTTTGGTCTTCTTCTGGATGACTGTCGATGAAGCTTCATCGATATTGCCTATTTCACTGTGTAGTCTAGTAGTCTCCGTCTTATGTGCCCATATCATCTCAAGTGTTGTTACTGCAGCTTACTGTTTTACGTCCTTGGCACCCAGGCTACCATGAATTCGTGAACTTTGAATCCTATCTTTTAGTCCAAGCATTCGCATTTCTGCTTTTTCGAGTTGCCTATAGTAGGAGTTGTACATAGTCCAGCGTTCGGAGCCATACCTTATCGCGGGTCTAACAATAGTCTGATATACCTTATTTGAGTTTTTTACGCATTTTTGAGTCACACAAAATTCCTTTTACGGATCTAATATCGCCTCAAATATCAACCATGTTCAAATTAAATATTGATTTCGCATAATTGATACAAATGCTTCACAGAAACTCCTTTTTAAATCTATATTATAAAGATGGTAATCCTTCCATCATAATATCGAAATTAAACTAATTGGTTTGAGAATCTGTCAAGAGATATTTTCAGGGGTATAGGGGCTGGTAAAGAACCAAATATGGCTTTTTCACGGCAGATTTCTGTTAATATGTTCGCTGTTTAAAGACTTTCTTTTGAATAATATATAATCAGCAAAATGTGTGAACATAATCTTATTGAAGTCTCTATTATAAAAATGGCAATCGTTCCATCATGATACGAAATCAAACAAACAAAAACGGATTGGTCTGAGAATCAGTCAAGAGATTTTTTCAGGCGTCTAGGGACTGGTAAGGAATCAAAGATGGCTGATATTAGCTTTCTCGCAAAAGCTTCCGTTAATATGTTCACTGGTTTATAAAATTTCTTTGGAAGAATGTAATTAGCAAACTGTGTGAACATATTACTCCTGAAGTCTACATTATAAAGATGGCAACCCTTCCATCATGATACGAAATTAAACAAACAAATTGTTTAAAGAATCAGTCAAGAATTTTTTTACAGGGGTCTAGGAGATGGTAAAGAATTATATTAGTTTTTTCACGGAAGGTTTCCGTTAATATGTTCGCTGGATTATAGAGTTTCTTTGGAAGAATAAAATCAGCAATTTGTGTGAACATATCACCACCTTATGATTACCACACAAAATGACTACGTCATAAATATTTGTATTGGCAATTTTCAAATTGTAGATAACACCAGCTAATTAAAGCTCAAAGCTTTTGATTGCAATCTCCGCACATTAAATCAGCATTACTCGTATTGAACGTCTATTGACGACCAAAGAACAAGCGTCGTAAATCCCCTCTCAGAGTGCAGAGTGCGGACTGCATACTGCACTTACCAGACAGCAGTAATAATACGAGTAATGACGATATTGACCGCATATGAATGCAATTATTGTCCGCCTTGTACGGCTGCGGTTTGGGCTGGATCGCTGGATCCTTGTTCCCCTGCTCCCTCCGTCGTGCATCGCCAATTATCGGCTGCTCGCTCTGGTGAAGTGGCGCAGGTCAGGTGATCTGAACTCTTGTACGAAATTTGACTGCCTACTTAAAGACCGATGACTACGGATAATCGTCTTTCAATTTCCGTCTTTCTTGCTACATTTTAATAATGATTGAAAATTCTTGATGAAGGAATTGGCTTAGTAAGGTTTTATCCTTTCTTCTTGTTAGACTACCTAACCCCTCAAGCTAATTTTTTCGGTTTTTAAAACAATTTATGTAGGTCTCATAGAAATCTTATGTATTACTTACTGTAATGGTTAGACATATGATCTAAACGGTGTTAGAAAGAGAAAATATAACGCTTTATATTCAAATCTAAAAGTTAATTATAAAATAATTAATATACACATCTTTATGAATTTAAAGTTTCCTGCCAAAGTTGTTTGATTAAAAATTATGAACTTTGTGAATTTTTTATTCATTATTTTTACATAAAGCGAGATAAAATTGAGTTGACGATAACGTTTATAACACATTTGCCTAATGTAATATGTGTATTTTTTCGTTAACAAGAAAAAACGTTTGGTCAGCCATTTTTAAAACTTTTTTATGTTTGCATTCAAAATCGTTATGTTTAAAAAATTATATGTTCATTTTGTTCTATATTAATTGAAAGCGAACTTTGTTACCTTTCAAAAACATTTTTTAATTTTCGGATGCGTTCAGAAATATTCCATTTATTTGGATTTTATTGCAAAACCGAAATATTCTGACCTTCCGACAAAATAGGCCCGAGGCCTGAGTGGTTAATAGTAATGATTGCGCGGCCTTTTTCATACTAAACTTAATTTTGGATTTGAGGCCAAAATGATTAACCAAACTGAATAGTTCTTTTTTAAAATTAAATGAAGACAATGTAAGCGAAACTCAATCGAAAATCTGGAAACAGAAATATCAGAAAAAGATATTGGCACCTCTGGGACTCGAACCCAGGACTTCTCGCTTTCGGAAAGCGAGAGGTCCTGGGTTTGAGTCCCAGAGGTGCCAATATCTTTTTCTGATTTTTCTGTTTCCAGATTTTCGATTGAGTTTCGCTTACATTGTCTTCATTTAATTAAATGTTACAATTTGAGGTTTTACTCATAAAGTTAAAAATAAAAATTATATAGTTCTTTTTTTAATTAAAAAGGTATAGCAAATATTATATTTCATATTATAAATTATAGGCCTTTAAAGAATTAATTTTTTCACGATTTAGAGGCAACTTACACAATTACTTGTGAGTTAATTGTAATTGTTAAAAAAATAATCTTGTCCAATCTACCATTTAAATGTACTGAAAAATCAAATAAAAAATAGAACATCGTACATAGGGCGATTTTTGGGTTGAAAATTAAAATTATATTCTACAAATTTGTGTTCTTACGTAAATCGATCGTATGTAATTTGAATTTACGCCCATAAAACTGCTTTCCTTAATAATTTTGATTTTTTAATATAATATTTTATCGGTGCCATGCCAACTCAGAATCAAGTCAACTTAACACCTCTTTAAAATAACATGAAATGCGATGAAAGTACTTATATGTTTTTTAAATTGCCACAATCTAACCTAACTTAACCTATTTATCCAATTTTTTTATATATAATTTTCATTCCGAGTGGTCTGGTCACATATTTCATCAAGTTTATATAGTAAATCGAGTAATTGTCATTATCAACTCACAAATAATTGCCAAAGTTGCCTCTAAACTCATGACTCGTTGAATTCTTTTATAGCCTATATTTTATAATTTAAAACACAAATCGATAAAGTAGCATATATCTGTGCTAGATATTTGCTACTCATTTTGATTAAAAAAATTTTTTTTTCAGTTTGGTTGTATATTTTTTCCTCAAATCCGAATTAAGTTTTATATGAAAAGGGTCGCGTAGCCGTTCTCCTTAACCAAGTGGACTATTGCGAATAAATGAAAAGTTTCTTCTATTTAAAACTGCTGTCTTGTTTCTAATATGCAAATTTAGATACATTTAATTTTATTTATATTTTACGTTATTTCGTACAAAAGTGATTTTGTCCTGTCCTTTGACATGTCCTGTGAGGCCGCGTATTCGCCTACGAGCGACTGACCTTAGCATACACACAAAAGGTTTTTTTTTTTTATTTCTCTCTCCGGGTTTTGAAATCGCTTCAAGAAACCTACAACATTTTTTTTTTTAAATAAGCCATTGATTTTATTTTGTGTTATATAAGTACGTTTCGCGGTAATAAACTCGATATTATCTTTCATTGCGTGATTTAAAATGTTTCGCGTAATACAAAATTGCCAAGCTTCAGTTATCAAGTCTGGTTACTGTTTTCCGGCCTTTCTGGCGCGGAAAAATAATAATTTAACCCGCATTTGAAATTGATGAAAGATGAACGTTGAACATCGCTGAACAGCGCGGCCCGTAGATTAAAAATCAATACAGAAGAGGAAGAGGAAGGGGCTTGTAATAAAATGAAGTGAATTGCGTCAAGGAGGGTGTGATGCAGAAGTACAACTACCCCAATTATTTTTTGCTTTTTCATGATTAATAACAATTCGATAATTATTTAATAATTAGCATAGACCCATGAAAAATCTCGAATTTGACTTTTCTTGTCTAACCTTAAGAAATTTAAACTTAAGAAATACAAAAATACACCTCAAATAAAAATGTATTATTAATAGAGTATTATAGGCAGGTACTAATTAGAGGCATGGAACTGGCAGAGGAAGGATGAAAGTAGACTGAATGCTGTGGAAATGAGATTCCTGAGGCGTATGTGTGGTAAACCCATGTATGATCGTGTGAGAAACGCGGAGATCCGCAAAGAATGCAAGGCTGATGTAAGCGTAATGAGTAAGATCAAGAAAGGAACGCTCCGATGGTTCGGGCATGTTGTGCGAATGAACGAGGAAATGAGTGTAAGGAGAATGCCGCAAAGTACAGTATGACGCAAATGTTAATGGTAGAAGAAGTCGGGGACGCCTGAGAAAGACATGGCACGACCAAGTGAATCAGATACTTTAGTCGGGCAATGTCAAGAGTCAGAATAATAGAAGAACATGTATGAGACGATGTATGAATGTGAACGAGGCAAGGAGTGTGTGAGCCAAGACCGAGTTGTTTGGCGGTCCGTCCGTCCCAAAGATGACGATTTCCCGCTGACTTCGGGCAGTTGGAACTCTTATCTGGCACGACGTAAAATAATGGCTTGTTTTGACGGTCTTAGATCTATCGCATTTGTTTGAAGGTAAAATCAAAGATCTGCACATATTATCATAATTTTTGGCGGCCGTCGTTAAACGCCATTGTTCGGTCCGTTTCTTTTTTTGATCAAATTGTGATCAGCCGTCAAGCATAACGTCACGCTGTGATAGTGGGTGAAAAACTATTACTTCACACTACCTATAATATTTTCCGGAAAATTTTGATTAATAGACACTCGTTATTTTGTTCACATTAAAGGCCCTTTTTTCCGTGCAACAATTTACTAGGGCGAGGTATTGAAATAAGGGTAAATACAGGTAACTTCATTAATGGAGGACTGAATGCCGTTGGCGCTTATAAAAAACTGTCAAAAAAAACGAAGCTAGCAGTTCACAATGGAGTTCTGCTACCTACCCTGATGTTTGCGAGACATGAAACTGGCAGAGAAAGGATAAAAGTAGACTGAATACTGTTGAAATGAGATCCCTGAGGCGTATGTGTGTAAAACCATGTATGTGGAGATCCGCAAAGAATTCAAGGCTGATGTAAGCATAATGAGTAAGATTAAGAAAGGGACCCTCGGATGGTTTGGCCATATGAAGCGAATGAATGAAGAAAAGAGTGTAAGAAGAATATATGACGCAAATGTGAATGGTAGAAGTCGGAGACGCCCGAAGAAGACAGAAATACAAATGAATCAGATACTTGAGTCGGGCCATGTGAAGAGTCAGAATAATAGAAGAGAATGTATGAGACGCTGAGACCGAGTTGTTTGGCATTCAGTCCTCTCTGCCAACCCCTGCGGTGAGTCGGCATTGTTACTTAATTTTTAATCAAAAGAAAACAATATAAGCGAAACACAATCGAAAATCTATAAAACAGAAAAATCAGAAAAAGATATTGGTACCTCTCGCTTTCCGGACCAACGCGCTAACCACGGCGCCAAGGTGTCGGTATCATATACGGTCATTTTTAACTGTATCATACTTCGACTAAGAACCACCCACATTATCTTCATTTTCTTAACGCACATATTATTGGCAGCTATCTTTATGTATGATTGCAAGATTCAAACCCAAACTAAATGCTCTCTAGATAGTGTCTCGATAAATCTTTATCCATTTTATTTAATATGCGACATCTATTGACTTTTCTGCATTAGATTTTTTATAGCAGAACTTTTTCGTCTGTAAAATCTAGAAAATAGAACCATGTTATTCGCACAGTTCCTAAATCCTTGGTAAATTCACTGATTTTCAGTGTATTCTATTAACACCCTCCCTTAGCACAAATTGCTCGCAATTCGCTGATGACTTGATGTGGCTTGTAATTTGTGTATAACTTTGTCCAGTTTACCTGAAAATTTTTACATAATCTAGTTATTCCATTTTTATTACCCTATCATATTATTGGTATCGAATCAATAAAACTGACAGAATAATGTGTATAGAGTATAGATGAACCACGGCCCACAACAAATAAATAATGATGTTCAAATTATGCCTCCAATTATCTCTAGTCAAGAGCTTATTACGTAGGTAGACCATATTTTGATGGAGTGTGATTACATCTGACATATGTACGTTCACTTGATTTTTATATATGTAATTACAAGATTATTTATAATTTGATTTATTGTCATCCAATTGATGGTTTATTTCGACATTATTTGTAATGTCTTGTTAAGAGTGTTATTGTCTTAAATTTACATTGTTTTTTTAATCATCCTGTTTAATAACTTAGATTAAAACAAGTATTTTCAGTAACTACATAGTGTGGTTTCCACTGTTTTACATAAATATAAAATCTTACTTGAAAACGAAGAATTTCATTAAAATATCTAATTTATACGAGACACTAAATAATTCCGCATGTAATATTTATTGGGCCAGTTGTTGAAACAGAATTATGAACAATATTCATCTAATTTCAAAATAAATTTTCCAGTTTTGTGAAAGTTTTGTTCAAGTTCTAATATTAGTAGGAGGTTATCCAATTTCTTAGGCGGGAATGGATACCGCCGCTTGGGAACCTTTATTGCATAGCCAACACCTCTGCCATAGGTCACCCCAAGTGGTTCGCTACGTTCGTGGTTTAGCAGGGGTGCCCGGGTTCAAGGGATGAGGTTTGCCTAGGTATTGCATCCGGATGACTAGGACACACTGAACCTCAGATTCCTACCCATCCCTTAAAACCTTTTCCTTCCCAGAACCAATGTGAAATAGGCCAATCACAGAATTAGAACAATTAAAAATTTTCAAAGTTAATTTTCAATTTCTATATAAATATGTTCAGAATACAACCTTTACAGAACTTGAAAATTAACTTGTATTTTTTTAATTGTTCTAATTCTGACACATTGGCTTGCATCTGGCTCTTAAATTCATTGTCAAGCTGTCATGTTCATAATATTAATAAAACAAAATCATAGATATTAATTAACCACTCTGTAAATTGCCATCTCAACACAGGCGTTTCACACCTAGTGAGATGGGCAATACGTCATTATTATAACCTTATGTAATATGAAAATATTTAAATAAATAATGTATTATTTAATTAATAACAAATCACTTTGTTTAAACCACTTTTTTATTTAATTAAATGAAGACAATATTAGAGAAACTCAATCAAAATCTGAAGACAGAAAAATCAGAAAAAGATATTGGTTCCACTGGGACTCAAACCCAGATACCTTAGCATTCATGGCCAACTGCTCTACCGATTGAGCTATGGAACCCATTTCCAATTCGATCACTTTTAACTGTATCATACTTCGACTAAGAACTACCAACACTATCTTCATTTTTCTTAACGCACATATTATTGGCTGCTATCTTTATATATGATTACAAGATTCAACCCGAACTAAATGCTATCTAGATAGTGTCTGGATAAATATGTATCCATTTTATTTTTAATACGCGACATCTATTGACTTTTCTGCTAGTCTAGGATGAATATTTTTATTTTTATTTTTAACTTTATGGGTAAAAACTCAAATTATAATATTTAATTAAATGAAGACAATATTAGAGAAACTCAATCAAAATCTGAAGACAGAAAAATCAGAAAAAGATATTGGTTCCACTGGGACTCGAACCCAGATACCTTAGCATTCATGGCCAACCACTTTTTTAATTAACAATATCGACATGTTTCAATAACAATGTTATCTTCTTCAGGATATGTTAATATATTAATATTATTTTTATTTTATTATATTAACATATCCTGGAGAAGATAACATTGTTATTGAAACATGTCGATATTGTTAATCAAAAAAGTGGTTTAAACAAAGTGATTTGTTATTAATTAAATAATCAATAATGCCACAAAGTTATTTTGCAAAGTTTGAAGAAGTAAATAATTTATTGTTTTTTCATCGAAATTAGCAATTAAAAAATAAATATTAATGTGAATGAAACGATGAGTATGGAATGTGATCCCGCGAATTCGTGCAAATAATTAAATTTGGTGGAAAATAATTATTCTAAAATCGCAATTAAAATTAATTTACATAACTGTACGAGTGATAAACATGTTTTTCTCTATTTATTTTAGTTACATACTTGATTCACGTCTTCAACACTTTTTTGCCACTAAGTTCCTGATTCTGACAACAAAAACAATGATTCACTTCGTCAACCGTAATTTTTCATTGCCCCAAAGTTCAATGATTGAAGTGTCGGCTATTTAAAGAATGTCCGAAGTTATTTTAAATTTCAAGGTAAACGCTTCTACCATGGAGTGGGTAGGTACTCAGTACCTGCCTACCTTACTTCTGACGGAATTTCTTTGCATCACCAATCGATTACTCTGTGAGTTTCAACCATTAAGAGAGCCTCATTCTCCGACGTTTTGTTTTGCCGGACCAATCGGAGCATTGAATTTCAATTATAGAACTTCACATAATTATTATCCGCCGCGTTCCTGCGCATCCCACTATCTCGAATTCATTAAATCAACAAACTGACTGGCCGACCAAAAAAAATCCAATCACAAAAAAGCACGAAGCAATCTGTCTTCGAATGTTTGCTAAACCGTCCCTTTTCACTAAGTGCCCAGAAGTTAGTAATTAAAGTCCAACATTTTCTACGAACCTTGAATTAAAGTCTTTAACATTTAAATTCCGAACGCCAATTAAAATAAAGTTTTTTTCTGTAAAAGTGTTTCTTTTGTATCAATTAATTAGTCTGATCTCTCTTGATTGCTTGACCACTTTCTGCGAAGTTGCTTTTTCTTTGGTTTTAATTGTTTCGTTGGAGGGGGCGGTAATTTTCAACGCACGCTATTGGTCAAACGGCGCTGCATCAAATTATAAAAAAAGACAATGTTCATTGTTTTTTGTGTCCGGGATTCCCGTGAGATTTTATTACGTAACTTGGTGGCTTAGTTTATACCCATAATGAACCATCGGAAGAAAAGTTTTACCAAAATAATAAGTCGATTTGTCTTGCGTAATAAAAATAATTCCTTAATTTTTATTTAGTTTGGCCAAAGTTCTTCTTAAGTTTTGTTACTCTCGCTTTTACCAAAAATATGCCAGAATTTAAAAAAATAAGTAGAAAAAAAATAATGCTCCATCATTGAAACTACTGTTCAAGTACCTAATTGTTATTATGTTTTTGTTTATAGTGCCGTTGTTTATTAGGGCGTTAATAAAATGTTAATGTGCATAAACAAATAAATCACAATAATACTTTTTGCCGTGAAAATTTCAAATCGTGGTGTTCAAGTGATTAATTTTCTATGATACTTTAAATCCAATACCAAAACTATAGATGTGGATTATTTTAAAGTGCTAAAGATAACATATAATTCGTTCTTTCTGAAATAATATCCATTGAAATGTTTGTCCAAAATATTCTATAAATCGTTCACATCCTAATTTTACCCTACTCTTTCAAATTTTTACCTATAACTAGTTTGGCAAAGACAATATAGCTACTCCAAAAGCCTAAAAATATGTAATAGGTACTAAAAGTCCAAAAGATGTTCTAAGTAGTGTAGCTCAAAAGAAACAATTTTTGCATTATGTATTGAGCTTGTAAAATTTGATTCTGGTGAAAATCAGATTAACGTGGAAAACCAGGTATAAGGTTCCTTTAATTTACTTTATATTATATAAATTAAAGGAAAGAATTTATTAAAATTATTAAAATTTATTAAAATTATTAAAATTTATTAAAATTATTAAAGAATTATTTTAAATTTATTAAAATTTCTTCAAAAAGTTAAATTTTGTTTTGTTTTTAATAACGAATAACAATATTTCTAGATACATTATTCATATACAGAGTAAAATTGTTTGATAGTAGAGACTTTAATTATATAACACCAAACTTACGACTTATTGTTTTTTTACCTTCACATGTAATTTACTTACAATATAGCGTCAAAAAATGTACACTACTCTTCCAGACATAAGCTAATGCTTCCATGGAAGAGTGGTATTAAAATATTTGAACATATTATGTACTTAAATAATTATATCATTAAAATGTACATTGAATATATCTATATTAAATAAATAAAAAAATTTAGTGAAATAAAAAATATGGTTCCCTTTTGTTTGTAAGGGGAGAAATGGATTAATACTTAATACCTACTGTTTGGTTCATAGTTTGTTTATTCTATGCAAACGGTTTTTTATGATTCGTAAGAATGGGAAGATTTCATATACCTAATGACTAGTAGATCTACCATCCGACTTCGCCCAAGATTTTAATTCTTGTTTAAAATTACTTTATGTTCCCTTTTGTTTCGATGAAATCGAAGAGTAAAACCATGGTTTTGTCTTTCAATAATTTTTTTTTTCTTATTTTTTTCGTAACAGATATTATAATACCTAGTCTTATTTTTGACAGTTATTTGAACATTTGCGTCGATTTTCTTTATTTATTTTTGGAGTGCTATCTCCATCTTTAGCCAACCTTCACACATCTTCCCTGATGATGGACACTATAACGCTGTCCGAAACGTTTGCTAAAAAAGGGGGTAGCATAACACTGTATAACACCCCAAAAATGAATAAGAAAAATACTTTTGGCCGTGCAAATCTAAAATCACATCTCATTTGCATCCATCTAGAAATTGATCTGATATTCAGGGAAATAAGTGCAATTTACATGACACCAAAAAGCTCACCTTTTAAGTTCTTGCTACTTGCGGACAAACAGTTTTAAGCCTAATTTATTTTGTTTTTTTTTAGATATAAACATTTTTATAATAAAATTCATTGTTGGTGAGACGCACCAACAGATTTTCTGCTTCATTGTTAAAATTTGGTACCAACACGTCTTGCTACGGCACTGCCATTCCCTGATTCACATTTCGCGCTAGTAATGTCCGTGGCAATGGTAAATGCGTTTCGAGCGAATAAAGCGTTTATTACTTCACATTTCACCAAACCTTCAATCATTTCTCATCTATAACGCAAATGAAGTTCTCCGCTTTATCGGGCCGCGAAGCCTCTATTGATGCGCGAGCCACCCAGCCACCCATATGGACAGAATCACCAAGGAATATAGCTTAATACAAAACCGCCACTAGACAACACACAATACATCGTCCATCAATTCTTATTTCCACGTGTACCTGATGTGATTGCTGCAGCCAACATCCAACAGCTCATTCAAGCCATAGCCATCCCCGACATTACGCCAAGTCCCTTCGCAAAAACAAACAACGAACCACACAAGGAAGACAAACCACCACATCAAATAAATCTGGACTCACAACGCACTGGAACCGCATGATACAACAAAACTTAACCCTTTGATGGATTGCCACAGCGTTCGATTTTAAACTGGTTTTCATAAAGACTAACCAAATCTTAATCACATCAAAGAAAATTTTTGAAGGTTTTCTTCAAAGGGATACAACTCAATGCAAAAACTTTTTATTTGCTTCATATGTGCGATCAGATCTTTTGCTGGGTGCCAGATCTTTTCTGATTTCTTGGTGGAGTGTGGATGTGATTTCGCAGACCGTGGCAAGGTCAAACGAGGATGAAAATGTATTTCTTAATGCAAAGCCATGCAATATTAAGACACCGGGGAGCTCCCTCCGTCTTCTTGTCCACCATGCTTCAAGTAATATGCGGTTTTCTTCACGAAGCTCTTACGGCAGTGGTTCTTAACTGGTGTTCTGTGGAACAATCGTTTTAGCGGGTTAATGGAAGTGTTCCATCAAAATATTTGCCTTCATTTTTACTCGTTTAGTGAACTCCCAAATAACAGCTAATATTTCGAATAATTATTTTTTTAATTAAATAAAGACAATATTCGCGAAAGTCAATCGAAAATCTTGAGACAGAAAAGTCAGAAAAAATATTGGCAACTCTGGGACTCGAACCCAGGACCTTCTGCTTTCAGTGGAAAAAGTGTCTGGATAAATTAGTATCTAATTTTATTTTTAAAATGCGTCATCTATTGACTTTTCTGCAAGTCTAGGATGCTTATTTTTTTAACGAGTTTGAGTTCTGGGTTCGAGTCCCAGAGGTGCCAATATATTTTTCTGTCTCCAGATTTTCAATTAAGTTTCGCTAATATTGTCTTCATTTAATTAAATATTACAATTTGTGGTTTTACTCATAAAGTTTAAAAAAATATATATTTTTTAATAGATTTGAATTATTGTGCGATAAACCAATCAAGTTCCTTTAATTAAGTAATTATTACACATACTAAATTATAAACAAAAACAAAAGAAAAAACAACTATAAGTTGTTTTGAGAACAGTGAAAACAGTAGATAATAGACAATCTCTTGAAAATGTCGCTTTAGAAATTATTTATTATAATATATATATATTAAATTTAATATTTCCAAACAGATTTATTTTGTTGTACTGAAATGTAATTTTGACGGTTATTAATGTTGGCGTTACACCAATATTTTACTAAAATAGTATTTTTCAGAGCTCTACGCTACCAAAATCTTTTGAGAATCACTGTTTTCCTCTACTTTTCAAAATCTGCTCACACTTTCTTGAATTTTTAAAACATCTGTTTTTCAGTCTTGCCAAATATTGTCAAGATATTTTACAAATAATTCGCGGTTATGCTTATTTATTTTACGTTTTACAGCTTTTTACTTTTGAAAACTCAATTTTCTTAAAATAGCCTCACTACAATTTCAACAGCTTCACTCCACTAATTGGTAAACGATAAAAACACCTGTAATAATTTGTAAAAAGCTTTCCTTGCATATAATCTTTTGAAAATACTGAACTACATTTACAGATTTATTTTATTCAATATTTCCTTTTTTTAATTATTTTTTTTTATTGATTATTTATTATAATATATATTATGTCATGTTTGGTCCATAGATCTAATCTATATATATTTTTTCAATTATTTTGTTTTCCTTAAAGTTACTGTAACAAGTAACGGTTAACAGGTACCTACATTAAAAAATAAAATGTCTTCTAATGTTATCAAATTAAGAAATCATTTTTACATGTTAAAGTTTGAAGAACTTTTGCATAACCTTCTTGGAAGTTTCGCTGTGAATATTGTGTTTAGGACCTGAACTCTTTATTCCAAACATCAGTAAAATTGTTAATTATTTGTGCGCGTATTGAACCATTAAACATGTCCAGAAGTAAAAACCCGCCCTCCTTTCATCAACAATAACTCCGGGCTCAAAAGCCGCAACTCATTGTGGCTGACTTTGTTGGCATCGTCGACAATAAATTTGTAATGTACCAACCGCCAACATGGTAGTCGGCTTTCAGCGTTAAGTTAAATAATTACATTACCTGTTCAAACATTATGAAATAGACAAAGTCACAGAAAATAACTGTTGCGAACGAGACTCGAACTTGAAAACTTTCCGGAATCTGGAAGAGACGTACCAACCAAAGTTAATGAAAAAAATTCCGTCCATAATATCTGTCAATGAGTCTTTACTTTTTTAAAATCAAACATTGTTTGTTGTTTTTGAACGTTTATTTAGATGCATGAAAAATCTCATAATAGGAGAGAATAAATTTCACAATAAAGTGACTTGAATCATACAAAGCGGAAACACACAAATAATTAAAGATATAGATATAAATTACTTTTTTATTAAAACAACTCTCTTTTTAAAACTTTTGAAGATTATACACAACAATGTAAAATATCATTGAAGAAGAAGGTAACACTAATAATCTAAATGAAACTAGACACAGAAAAATAAAAAAAGGTAACGGTCGCAACTGGGACTCGAACCCAGAACGTCTTGACTTGACCAGAGGTATTACTAAACAAATCCGGAAATATTTCATTTTTAAATTAAATTTTAGACATACCGACTCGTTATTTTATCTGGCAAAGTGGGGTTTTGAATTTAGAAAAAAAAAGTTATTTTTATAATAATAAGGTTATATCGTTGTTCGTTGGCAGATTTAAATTTTTTTAAAACAAAATGTTGTATTATACAACTCACATTTAAATCATACAGCAAAATAAATCAATAAATTATCTAGTATAGCTATTTTTCAGAATTCTATTTTAATTAATAGGAGTTAAAATAAAATCATTCAAAAAAATTCGCGCATGTGCTTTGTGACGAAATACTTCAGTTTGTCTCTTTATTTACGGTCTTACAAATTATGCATTTCAGACTTCTTTTAAACACTTATTTTGCTTAGACATTGTCGAAAAATTATAAATACTGATGATCAAAAAATAGTTACGAAAAGCACATAATTTTTTTTTTTTAACACGCTTTTGAGAATTTTTATTGCAAACTTGAATGTAGGCATATATTAAATAAAATATGAATTGAAATAAAATCGATATTGAGTTATTAGTTAAAAATGCTGGAACGGAGAATAATCAGTCTTTCTCATCGGAACCGCCCTATACAGTTGCTAGACTATCTTTCGACGAATTTGAATTCTCGGCCGCCGGTTAATCGGTGTTAAGTCTTTTGTCCCGGTAAGACCAGAGGTTCTGGGTTTTTTGTGTCTTGTTCTCTTTCATATTTTAGTTTAGATTATTAGTGTTATCTTCTTTTTCAATGAGATATAAATTAACTTAACATAATTTAGGTAATTATCTATACTTTTTCACATATTCAGCTCATATCCTACAAAAAGACTTTCCTTTACGGCTATTGGATTTTTTTTTTACCATTATAAATAGTGATGTTTTGCGCGCTGTGCACGTGAATTTTACTTTGTGAATCCTAAAATCACAAAATTTCTCGTAGGATAATTTTGACAACAGTGTTGTTTCATGGTCGCTTTTTTTAAGCCGGGTCCATTCAGACGAAAATCTATCACTCTGTCTCACACATTTAACTGGCCATAGAGATATTTTCGCTAGCCAGGGTTCGTGCCAAAAAATGGCCCTTTTAGGACAAGATTTCATTAAAAAAAACTACATGGTACCTACATAATATTATATTGCAGATATTTAGGAAGAATGTTATTTTTTTTCGTCTCGAATTGAATTTGTAGTGGTCGGAAAAAGAATTGCGGATATTAAATATGTATTTCGATTCACAATGCAAACATTATCATTTAAAAATGATCTATACATATAGTGATGAACAATTGCCCTGAACTTCCTTTACGTATTTTACACAAGAAGTCATTTATTAGTTGTAAAAATAATGCGGTCTGGTAATAGACCCCGTGTGTTGTGTGTTGTGAGCTCACTTAAATTACAGTTTCAATACATTTTAGTTACAATGCAAAGGTACTTAATTCTTTCATGGCTCGTGTAGCATTTAAACCATGTAAATTATACTCAGCCCATTATTGGCAGTGAAGTGAACACGTTTTTACGAGTATTTTACGTCTGTCATTTTTATTTTTCTTACTTCGGCTCCGAGCGCTCCTTTTAATTACAACGATGGTATTTCTGAATTTCTTACTTCGAATTCTGCAAACCGCAAGAAACACATTTTTGAACAATGCTGCAGTTTGTCATTGTCCGAGAATGCGAATTTTCATCCTGCAAATAATAATTACTGTGCATTAAAATATTTAAAAAAAGATCAGTTATATTTTTGTAATTAGAACCATCATATTTATAAAGTAACAGTTTAGTTTTTTTATTACGAGCACGTAAGACGGAGACCACCAGACCACACAGTGAAGCAGGCAATGGCTATGGAGCTTCATCGACAGTCATCCAGAGAAAGATCAAAGAACTCCTGGATGACTCAATGCTCCAAAACACTACAGAGAAACGGCCTAGATGAAGGCGATATCCAGAACCGAAGAAGCTATAACCTCTGAACGAGAAGAGCCGCCGACCCCAACAGCCTACCTAGGCAATGAGTTGAGACAGTGCAAGGAAGAAGAGTTTTGTTTTTTACTTTTATTACGTTAACTCTATACAGGAGGTCCTGGGGAAAATAATTTCCGTCAGGGCCTACATCATCTTAGTGGATGCTCTGTGAAAAGTCGTTTTAAGGAAAGGGAGGAGAGGTAGTTCTAGGAAGGAAGAAGGTATGAAGGGTGATTAGGAATCTAGGGGTCAGTGTGTCCAGAAGTGACAGACGTATGAATCCATCCTTCCAACTGCGGTGAAAGGGGATCGGCCGAGGGAGTCCGGCTGGAGAAGTCAAATAGCCTCCCTCAACCAGATCCGCCACGCAGAAGTCGAGCAGACGCATCCGCTGCCAAGATCTAAACACACCTCATCTCATGATCAACACCCTTACTAAGTCATCGGACGTAGTAAACCACTTGGGTTGACCTACGGTAGAGGTGTTGGTTATCTAATAAATGGTTCCCGGGGCGGCAGTACCCATATCTGCCTTCCAAATTGAGTTATGTAGTGATACTCGTATATCTCCCCGATTGAAACTATTAATAGGGGATAATGTCTTCTTAATTAACCAAAAAAAAATGTCTCTCATAGTGATGTTAACTTCAACCGACCTTGCAGATCTGTTATTAACATTCATAATACCAAGCATGAGTTACTTTATAAATATGTACATAGATGTAGTTTTTTTTTTATTTAAAGTGAATCAAATTTAATAAAGTTATTATTAGGTTTGAAATTTGTATTATAGTGACAGCTGTTTCGGCGTTAAAGTCCATTATCATACTGTTAGGCCACATTGTGACGACTTATTTATACGATTTTATTGACCCCTATTAATTAAATTATCAAAAAAATGTAGCAGGGGTAAATAAAACCAAATATACCTATAAGGAATATTTATTTACGCCCATTAAAGCTTTTATATAGGTATATCATATTTACATAAATATCATTCACATAATACGTACGTATGTACAAGTTCGACTGTGTACTATAATATTTCTTATGTTTTATACTTTATTTTGCTTATTATTATTTCCGTTATTTTACTAGTAACATTTCTACCTAGTAACAACTAAACCTTGGTTCACGCATGCTGTAAACATTTTTTCAATTGAACTTTCAATATATACCCACAAACTAAAGGCAATTTCATTAATGCAATAATTGATAAAACTCTTATGTTTCAAACATTAAAAAATGTGTATAAAAAATTAACAAAACACACTTTACGTATTTCGTTTTATTTTTTTTTATTTTAACGCATTTTACTCTTCTTTTATATTGTTCGGTATTTCTTGGAAGATCTTCAATGTTCTATGATTTTTCCATGTTTTTATTTTAATATTCTTTGGTTTATCATCGCTAAATTTATGGTTTGAGTCAGATTTAAATCAAAGGGCAAACATAGTTGAGTTGTTTAATATATTCGGTATAAAGAAGACATTCCAACCATGGCATTCCGTGCCATGTTTTTTATTTAAATTTTATATGGTTTATCATCGCTAAATCGACATATATGTATAATTTGTGATCTTTTATGGTTTGAGTTAGATTTAAACCAAAGGGCAAACATAGTTGAGTTGTTTAGTATATTCGGTATAAATAAAGCATACCATTTATATATTAGTGTAGATTTCAAATATGAAGACTCACAATCTTGGCTTCAAGAATTACATACGTAGGTAGAAACATATAACTATGATTAGGTACCTATAACATAAAACACAATCAGAGGCTGAGTGTGACTTTATACTTGAAGATAGCTAAGAATTTTAATTGAATCAGACCTGATTTTTAACTCTTTCTTAAGGACTCCGACGCACGTAAACAATCATTGGGTATAATGGGTATCATAGCTACCACCTTCAACAATAACTCGAGAGCTTTTATGAGTCTTTTACTATCCAGCCTTTTAATTTTAATTATTCTCGTGTCGTGACGTCACCGTCCATCTATTATCTCGGTGGGCTATGCCCGCAGACAGCGACAGTAGTTATGACCAGCTCGCTGAGAGCTGAAGAGGTGCGATATTATTATTTTACGATCTCCCAACAGATGTGGAAAGTGAACGCGCCATTGACCTGCAAGGTTCCCAATAATAAAACATTATAACTATGCAGGGAAGACGATTGTAAAGTTCAGAAGGTGGTAGGTGGAATGTCCTCAATCCTCCTGAGAACGCAGCGGAATCAATCGAAACCTTTGACCTTAATAGTATTTATGTCGCGTAATTTAAAAAATATGTGTATATTTTATTTGTTTAAAAAACATAACATTACATAATAATAATAATAACGTTTATTCATCAATAGATTTTTTACAGTATTATACATTTTGTTCTTTTATCATTGAGTCTATTGATGAAAAGGTCACTGTTCAGCTACGATTCAGGATTTCTCCTGAAATGCAGCTGGTTTTCAGCAGTGTCTCCAATATAAAAAAAAAACAGAAAATAAAATAAATTCAAGTAAATTAAATTAAGATAAAATAATATAAAAATTAAATTACACAAAAAAATTAAATCAAATCCCCAATTCAACACATACAGTATAGATAAATAATAGAAATAAAAAAAAAAAATAACTAATAATGTAAATCGGTATTCAAAGTAAATCTTAATATTATAACTCAAATACAAAATAACCAAACATACATATAATCAAAAATATACTCAAAAATATAATCAAAAATATAATTAAAAATATAATCATAATAAATAAATAAATCAGTCAAATCAAATCAAAAACACAACAAATTGTTCCTTCAATTGTTAATTTTTTTATGATTATTATTCTAGACATTTTGTTTTTGAGTTTTTTTATGTGAATACCTCACAAGAGCCTCAACTGCTCCTGTATGTTATCCCCAATTGGGGTGTATTATGGGGCTAAAGGTTAGTGGGGAGGGGAAGGAAATGGGAAAGAAGAAGGTGGGGAAGTACATGGCTATTCAGATCTAGTCACCAAACACGGCTAAAGCCAATTCAAGTAACCTTTCACTTCTGAATGGTGGTCTTACACCAGGGCGATTCTGAGAACCACTCTGGAACGTGCCGTAAATATAATATTACGGTGCTCCAGATTTCATGTCCGGGTTGAATCTTTCCCAAATGAAAGACTAAACCCTTCCACACACTTTTCCACAAATGAATATCTAGTAAATTAACGCAATGTAATTGCACTATATAAGAATAAAACAATACAAGAACAATACGTCAATCCACCAGAAACATAATGGGAAAATATTTCACCGACTCCAGATATTTTCATATCAGAGGGTTCGGCTCTGATGAAATCCTAACTGGTCCGATAAATCCTACTGATCCCTCAATATAAATATTTAAAAAATCTTTCGTAATCCTACATGTATTTAAAATGACCGACTTTTGCATTTTTATGTACAATTTTTTTGACAAATCTAATACGCCTAAATTTTGAATGAGAGAGCTTGGTATAATGCCAGTAGCCGAAATAACAAATGGTAATATTTTTATAGTCTGAGAATGCCAAATTCTTTTAATTTCATTTCCTAAATCTGTATATTTTCTTATTTTTTCAGAAACAGTTTTCTGAATATTACAAGAATTTGGTATAGCGACATCAATGATATAAGTTATTTTCTTAATTTTGTCATGTAAAACTATATCGGGTCTATTATGACTAATTGTTCTGTCTGTCAGAATAGTTTTATCATAATAAATTTTATAAAATTCATTTTCTAAAAATGAATTTGGTTCATATTCATAATATGGTACATTACGGCAGTCAATCAAGTTATGTTTAATTACCAAACTTTGGTGAATTATTTTTAAAACTTGATTGTGCCTAAATGTATACTCGGACGGCGCTAATACAGAACATCCAGATATAATATGTTCTATAGTTTCCGGAAAAGCCAAACATTTTCTACATAAATCATCAATTTGATTTGCATCTTTGATGATATGCTTCCTATAATTTTTAGTATTAATGACTCTATCTTGTATGGCAAGCATAAAGCCTTCTATTTCTGCGCTCAACTCTCCAATACTCAACCATTTGTTTGACGAAAATTTGTCAACATATGTTTGGTTGAGATAATTGAAGTGTTTTGCGTGAAGAATTTTATTTGACCAGGAATCTAATAATTCCTGGTTGGTATTTATAAGAATGCTGGCATTCTCGTCGTATAAATTTAATGGTGAAATATTTCTATCTGCCTTGCATATTATTTTGTGCATTTCTGAACTATCAGCTTTCCTATGGAAAAAATTTCTTAGCATTTCTACCTGATTATGTTTTAAAGATGTTATTTTGACTATACCTCTACCTCCTAAATTTCTGGGTAAATTAATACGTTAATTATTATTAATAGTATTATTTCGCAACTAACTCAGTGGAAAGGTAATCAAGAAGTATAATTTAGTCATAGAAATTATAAACTTGAACCGACGCAAAAGATGAGTTAACTTATAAGCTAACGTTTGTGTTTATTTGTGAGGTATGTTATTATAACCTTTTTGTAACTATATTCCGTGCACATAATTTTTTTACATTAATCCCACACAGGAGGCCCATGAGAAAAAACAAATTTCCCTCGTGGCTTATGTCGTATTTGGGGATGCTGTGTGGAGGGTCTTTTTAAGGAAAGGAAGGATTTCATCACTCCCGCTACTAAATCTAGTTGGTATGTGGATAACTAGGCTGAATAAATCAGGAATTTCTAGAACACCATTAACAATTTAAAAACTAGAAGTCTAGTTTATATTAAACACTTCATTTGCCCAACACCATTATACTCACCAAGGAAAATTCTTTTTTAATAACCTACCAATAGAAATCAGAAGCATAAGAAACAAAGTTCAATTGTTGAACTCAAAATCAAAAAGTATTTTAGAGAATGTCACACTAAAAATCACACTTATTTTTCTTCTTACTGAATACATCTATGTTTGTATCTTTTAGTTTACGGGTCTGATTGCCATGTGTCTGTATTAAGTTATTAAGTGCACCTATATGTTGAAATACATGACTATAGTAAATAGTAATTGTACATATATATGAAATGTATTAACTGTATTAACTGCATTGTATTAACTGTACACATGACTGTATTTGTACATGTATGAAAAAATGTAAACTCTTCTTCCATCCACAAGCTAATGCTTTTAATGGAAGACCAGTAATATTATAATATGTAGCAATTTTAAGATAAATAAATAAAAAAATAAAAAAATATATACAAAGATTGATGTACATTTGTTACTTAGGTTATTTTTTTATAATTCGCTACCGGTTTCACACGTCCGAGCGTCCGTGTCATTCACTTGTGTTTTTAAAACTTTACTTTTAAAATAATTTAATTAGCAAAATGACTAGAGGTTTCATTAATATCGGGACTTTATTAAAAACATACTCAGAAAGACCATAAAATAAAAGGATGGCTATTTTTATCTGCCAATATTTTCTTCCTCGTTGAGTCCCAGGCTATAATTGTATAACTCAATGGTCCGTTTTTGTGATAAAACGAACGAATTTGCGAAAATTACATTCGAAGCTAGAGTCGTAAAATTAACGCATAAATTGCATATAATACTGTGAAATAAAAAGGTCAAGGAGAACTTATTAATTAAATACTTACAATCCGACACACTTAACTTTGTAGTCGGTAGCGTCGACACTAAATCCATAATACCGGCGTGCGCAAGTTAAAATGATTTATTTTTTACGTGTAGCAAACACTTTGTAAGTAGGTATACTTAATTATAATAATGGCAATAAAATAACTTTGTTTCAATTCCACTTTATTTTGTCTGTAACCAACCGGTTTCGGTTCGACCTAAACCTTAATCAGGGGTAAACATATATATTTTTTTAATTTAATATTTCTATGTTTTTTTTAATAAGTATACATTTTTTGCACGTTATACAGTGTTGCAAGGAAGTTTAAAAATAACCTTTTCTCACCATAAACACTCTTGTGTTTGGTGAGGGAATTCATATTTTATTTTATTCACCCCTGATGAAGGTTCGGGTGGAACCGAAACCAGTTGGTTAAAGATATATAATAAAGTAGAATTAAAACAAGGATTTTTTTTATTGTCATTCAATTTATTTAATAAATAATTTGTGTTAATTCAAAATTTATTAATTTACATAATATAAAGTATATTTGCGGCACGTTCCGGAGTGGTAGATGCTTTCAGTATCGCCCTGGTGAAAGACCATCATTCAGCATTATTTGATGACTAGATCTGAATAGCCATCTACTTCCTGACCTTCCTCTCACCCATCTCCTTCTCCTTCCCCTTCCCCTCGCCACTCCCTTAGCCTCACAGCCTACCCTGTTTGGTGATAGCATAGTCCCACTGGCTCCAGGCCGTCCGGAACAGTTGGGACTCTTGTGCGGTACTCACATTAATATAATAATAGGAAGTTAATGAAAAGATAAAATAATAATATATAGGTAGACCCTTATGACGACATAATTCGCTAGTTTCAATTGCCAATGCGGTTGACATATTAAAATACCCAGACAGAATCTAGTTTAGTCGTTATTTTGTGTCCTCGGTGTTTTATTGGGAATATTCCGTGATTTATCCCCATACGACACAAACAGACGATCATAACTGAGAGGTACCTACCTAAATACCCCCGTTTTAGGTCTCAGAACTAAAATTTTATTGTGTTTTTTTAGGTATAAAAAATCCATTTATATTCCATATATGGCTGTTATACGTACATATTGTGTGATCAGTATTATTATACTGAATGTATTATAAACACGTATCCGATACACTTTAACCAGCAGTTTCTGAGCTTATTTGGAATAAAAAGTGTAAATGTCATTTTGCTGACAGTGATATTTTTTTTAATTAAAAAAGAAAAATACATATTTTCCATCACACATTACTTGATGCGCTAGGTTGTACCCAGTGGTGACGTGTGATGAAAAACATGTTTTTTTTCTTTTTTAATTGAAAAAAAAATTCGCCGTCAGCAAAATCACATCTATATTTTTTACAACCAAATGAGGTCAAAATCTCTGGGTAAAGTCTGTCGTGTAAGTTGGTGCTAGTATTTGATATTTTGTATAATTCTAGTTTAAAAATCAGCATGCTTAACTTTGCGGGCAGTAACATCACTTGTTTTTATTCGACATGATAGTATAAGCATATAAGATTAATGACTTTGTTCTAAGGTATTTTTCAGGTAAAAGCAATATATATAAATAATAACTCAAGATGGAATTTGGCAAGTAAGAAACGTGTGTGTGTGTGTGTGTGTGAACGACATAGCTGTAGGAACGGGCGGCGTTTTCATATTGAGCCTAATACTACATTCTACATCACGGGTGTGATGTAGAATGCTATGACAAGATACGCTTATTCGCTTACACCAAGACGAATACGGAATTCTATATGGGACGATCTTCTATCATAGGTTGTCCTTCTTATACTTAATTGTTTTCAGTTTAGTTTCAGTGCCGGCAACCCGGGCGTTTATTTTTTTTTTCATTTATGTACATAGTTTTCTTTTACCCACCTCACTAGACAAGGTCTGTTCCGAGGGAGGTAATTAACGCTATCTCACTTTCTCTAATGGCGCTATAAATCTTCGGGAAACAATCGAAATAATATATTTTTTATAATAATAAACAATTTGCTTGCATTTACGAATGATATTTTATTCCATGGCTTTGACTGGTGTTTGCCGTGGAGTGGAAACATTTCCTCATCACAAACGAGGGCATTTTTAATGCTATTTACTTACTAGTAGGACACGACCTTACGCGACGAGTGTCAGTTAAGTTACCCTAGTATGCATTCGCTCTTCCAAGGTTTAATCAAATTAATAATTGAATGTCCCACAACAATATAAATCCCAGGTGACTTTAATGCCCCGCGCCCTCACTAGCCCACTCGCCGATCTACGCCTACCTTCACCTTCCTTAAAATAATAATAATATTGAATGGCGGCTCTCTGTATCGACAATTTATTATTTTTATAGTCTCTGGCAGCTTCCTTTCTTTTTTCAAACATCGCGCCATTGCAATTCGAATGGTCGTTCGCGCCATTCCGAATTTGAATCGTCGTTCGCGCCGTTCGAAATTTGAATTGTTCTGGCGCCAGGCGCGAATTAGTCAGTCGTGCACACGTGAAATATCAAATCGTTAACCCTTACAAAATAATTATTGAGTAAAACCAAATTGTTTTCTATGCGCTTTGTACAGTATTTATAAAATTTATAAAGAGCAGCTCAAAATTTTCATTACTATGTTAACACCAAGTTTTACCGATTTTGGGACAAAAATTATAGTATCCATGTATATTCAGATTTAAGGTTGTGCTTGACCCTCTTTGCTGAAGTTGGCAGTAATTGACAATATTTTTTCTAAACAGTGTATAAATTTAAGTTACAACTGTAATATTTAGCTGCATTTACATTTACATTTTGTACAATTTTGACCGGGTACCGGTTTTTGGCATCGGGTTTGGGTCCCACCCAGGCGTCGCGTGTTCGATTCCTTGGCTGGCTAAGTCCTCCGTCACGACACAAGCAACGTTTTCCGCTTATTGTGGTGGTAGTAGGAAATTTTCAAATATTGTTAGGTTATTTGTAACCCAGGAATGTTGGTCTTTCTTTAAAAAAAAATTATCCGAATTTTTATTCTTTTACTTTTCTTCTTCTTTGTGAGTCTTTCGTCGTTTGGCTTCTGCCTAAATGCTTTCCTTAAGTGTATCCAGTTTTTCCGTTTTTGTCGACTCTCACATTTCCGAAGCCGGCAGTTCTTTTCAGGTCGTCGGCTCTTCTCATCTAAAATTCATCACCCCTTCCTTTCATAGCTGTTATCTGCAGAGTTTGTACGAGTTTTCATCACTCTTGGCTCTACAACCCCTGGTGGGTCTTGGCCTCCTCAAGAATCTTCCTACACTCATCTCGGTTTTGTGCCAGCTCTCTCCCGTTTACAAGCTCCAAGAGACATCACAAGGTGTAAGCCCCGGGTCCTCAGCGCCCTAGGGCCCCCTTGCCCCCTTCGCCGGCCCTGTTTGGCTTCCCGGGTGGACGCTGCCCCTTGATAAAATCTCCGGAATGTATTCTTCGGCGCGGCTTTGATTTGTGGCCCCGCGCGAACAATTGTTTTTATGTATTCCATATTTTAATGGGGTGCTTATCTCATTTCTGTTTTATGTTTATTGTTTTTAAGGCACAATAGGCTATTTTTGTTTTGGTTTTATAAACCGCGCTTTTAAATTGAATAAGCGATTCCATTTCAGGAATATATTATAACATTAAAGCCTTATTGTGTGCTATTAAAATAAATTCTAAATAATCGGAATTATTTGTTAAATCTCATCATTATAATACCTACACCTGTGTTGTGGTTTTTACTCATTCTGTCTACACATACCATTCATTTTCTCCACTTATTAACGTGTTGATGTATGTGATCTTTAAGATATTTAAATTAATAACATTGTCTACTGAAAATACCTGAAAAATACCTCGACAACCTTTCAGTTTCGTGTTTACAGTCTTTGGAGCACAAACGTCGAACTAAGTGGGAATACTGTTCTTGTTATATGTATTACCGATGGAAGATGCTCCTAAAAACTTGCGTCATTTATTCCTTCATCATCGGTGCACAGCTCAGAAACAAGCCAAATACGTTCCCAACTTGTACATGATAAACTGACGCATGAGAACGGGTCATTTGTACTAATGTTTTTATTCGTTCATTCATAATTTCAATTAGCAACAACTGAACCCTCCACACAGCATCCCCAAAAATAACATAGGGCTATCTAAGCCCTAATATAAAATTATGCATTCGGTACCCACTTTATCACCTAAGGGAAATTATTTTCTTCATGGCCTCCTGTGTGGAGTTAATGTGATGCTCTATTAAGTACCTAATGCAAAATTTTGTTTTTGGTTTTAAAATTAGATCGCTTAGAAATAAATAAGATTTTAGATGCTTTAATGAAATACTGCGAATAGTAAGCATATTATAATTATCTATGGTTTTGAACTGTCAAGTAACTGAATATTATAATAATTTAAATATATCATTATAAAGTGTTCAATCACCAGTTTTTATTCAAAATATAATTGAATTTATCAGTTTCAGTGAATATATATAAAAAATAACCAACCTTACAATGCCACCAAAGAAAATACAAGCGGAAGAATCTGATGTTTTAAGCCTCATAGAAATCAAATTCAGTGAGTTAAATAATACATTTAAATCGGAAATACGCGATCTAGTGAAAACTGTGGAATATTTGAGCTTGAAAATTGATGATTACGAATTAAAATTTAAAAGTATGGAGAAAAAAATCACGGAATTGGAAAAAATAAACGAAAATAACATGTCACAAAAAAAGGATTTCTTTGAGTTACAAGCGAAAGTTGAGGCCAGTGAACAATATGCTCGTGTTAACAACATAGAGATTATCGGAATCCCGGAAAAAAAACAAGAAAATTTAATGGACGTTCTAAAAAAAATCTATTCAGAACTAAAAGTAGAGATGCCGAAACACATCGAGTATGCCAGCCGCGTTACTCCACGTGAGAAAATTGAAGGAAGACCGAGGAACGTTGTTGTGAAGCTGGAACGGAGGCAACAAAAGGACGACATCATTGCTGCAATCCGCAAGAGGAAAGGCCTCACAGCGGAGAACATCAACTTGCACGGAGGACATAACATCTTCATAAACGAACACCTATCCCCCAAAAATAAGCTTCTCTATAAAATGGTCAGAGAATTTTCAAAAGAACAAAAATATAAATTCTGCTGGATTAAAAACTGTAAAATTTTCCTTAGGTTGAATGAAAACTCAAACCACGTATGTATTAATTCATTTTACGATTTAGAAAAGATAAAAAAACGAGATACTCGTGTCATCGATGCCTAATAACAGAATATACAAACTTTAATTTATTTTTATCGTAACTATGTGTAACTTGAATACTAAAATGGAAACTTTACAAATATATTACCAAAATGTGAGAGGTCTCAGGTCAAAAATTTAATGGGTTCGTTTTCAAAACCAAGATTCACCACAGAATCTTTAAAAAATTTATACTATTTTACATCATTTCACTTTGAACAAAATTATTCTGAACAACAAGTAAATACCACGATTTCTCTTTATTCTCATGTACTATCACAATCTATCAAATATAATAAACGATCGCAACCTATTAGAAATAATTGCATAATGACAACATACTTTTATGTAACAACTGTATGCTCAGTATTTTGCATTGTATTTTGTTCACTATTCAACAACATATTTCTGTCAACATTAATGACAGCTGATACCATAGACAAAATCATGTACCACAAACAAATCATAACTTATGACGTTCATAATTACCCCCTTCCAAAGCATAATTACTTACTTTTCATTAAATTACTTTTTCATCAATTTTACATAAAAACGTATTCAATAATGCTTAATATATTATACTTTCAAAATGGATTCTAACAAAACGGCAATAACATTTTATTATCAAAATGTACGTGGTTTAAAAAGTAAATTAAATGATTTATATTGCGAAGTGCTCAGTTGCAATTATGATTTAATTTGTCTAACTGAAACATGGCTAGATTCCACAATCTATGACCATGAATTAGTAGATGATCGTTATAATATATATAGACGCGATAGGGACATATCGAGTTCTCTCAAAAAATCAGGCGGTGGTGTTCTAATAGCCATCAAGAAAGAAATGACATCTTTTTTAGTCTCAGCACATAACTCAAAATCTGCAGAAGATTTATGGATTAAATTTAAATTACATGAAATGTCCAGGCAAACCATCAACTTATGTTTGGCGTATTTGCCTCCAGATATACCAATCGAAAATCTCACAGATTTTTTTGAAAAGTGTCAAACGACATATAATAACTTACCATCAGAGGATATAACAATAATAATGGGTGATTTTAATGTGCCATCTTTTCAATACTCACCAAATGCCAATGTAACTCTTACCAGACCAGTCTTTCATAATAGCCAAAAATCAATATCTCTACTGGACTTCCAAAATTTGACTGGACTTAATCAATTCAATCACGTCTCTAATAATATAGATCGAATTTTAGATTTAGTTTTTTCCAACCATAACCTCAACATTCAAATTGCTTCACATGTGTTATCCAAAATTGACTCCTATCATCCTCCCATTGAATTCGATCTTTTAATTTCCAAATGCAGACCCCTACCTACCAATCCAGATCACATCAAATATAACTTCAAAAAAACGGATTACATTAAATGCAATGAAATGTTATCACTCAATAATTGGGACGATCTTGACACCCTGGATTGTAATGACTCTGTACTACATTTTTATAACTTGTTATGGCTATCAATTGAAAAACACACTCCACGCTTAAGAATCAGGAATAATAAGTTTCCAATTTGGTTCAGCAGTGCTTTGATCCACCAACTCAGAGAAAAAGAAAAGTTTAGAAAGAAATGGAAAAAATACAAAAATCAATGTGACTATGAGAGTTTTTCCATCTTGAGAGCTCGAGTAAAAGTATCTATACGTACCTGCCTTAAAACCCATGTAGATTCAATAGAAAATTCTCTCCCTGACAGTATCAAAAATCTCTCAACCCTCATTAATTCGAAAAGAATTTCTAATTCTCTCCCCAAAATCATGCATCTCCACGACAAATCAGCAACAAATGGTGAAGATACATGTGAACTCTTATCTACTTACTTCTCTTCTGTTTTTAGCTCACCATCTAATTCTAAAAGTGACTCTAAACTTCCTTCCCAACTCTATAATTATCCATTGTCTCATATCAAAATAACTCTAGATGAGGTCAAAGCGAAATTGAATACTCTCGATATCAATAAGGGTTCCGGCCCAGATGGAATTCCTCCACTATTTATTCGAAATTGTGCAGACCAACTTGCAGTACCAGTACACAAAATATTCTTCAAAAGTCTGAAGTGTGGGGTATTTCCTGATTTGTGGAAGGTTGCCCACGTCATTCCGATCCACAAATCTGGCAGTAAAAATGATGTAACTAACTACCGCCCTATCAGCCTTTTATCTTGTTTTGGAAAAATATTCGAGTCCATTGTATATAAAACCATTTTTAACCATGTATCACATATACTTAGTCCTTTCCAACATGGCTTTGTTGCTAAAAGATCCACAAATACTAATTTGCTTGAGTACATGGACTTTCTGTGTAAATCTATGAATAATAAAACGCAAGTAGATGCCGTGTACACTGATTTCAGCAAGGCCTTCGACAAAGTTAGTCACCGTATCTTAATGTATAAACTGGATCAAATTGGCATTCACGGAAATCTGCTTCGTTGGTTAGAATCATATTTATCACATAGAAGTCAATTAGTTACTGTTAACGGTTTTAACTCTTCACCAATATTAGTTACGTCAGGCGTACCACAAGGATCTCACCTTGGACCCTTGCTTTTCTTAATATTTATTAACGACCTTACATATAAACTCCGCTGTAATTTTTCTCTATATGCTGACGACCTAAAATTATATAAAGCAATTAAATATATTGAAGATTGTGAACTTTTACAACAAGACCTTAACACAATATCTGCCTGGTGTGTTGACAATGAAATGGAACTGAATATAGCTAAGTGCAAAGTTATTAATTTCACCAAGAACACCAACAAAACTCTGTATTCATATAGCATATGTGGTCACAATCTAGAAACAGTTGAATCAATAAAAGATTTAGGAATTATATTCGATAACAAACTAACGTTCAACCAACACATTGAATACATTGTGAGTAAATCAAATAAATTACTCGGTTTTATTGTAAGATCAACCAAACTGTTCAAGAATTCTAATAGCTTAATAATTCTATTTAATTCCTTAATCCGTAGTGTTCTGGAGTACGGGTCATCAGTTTGGAATCCACATTATATTACACAGATATCTAGACTCGAATCAGTCCAAAGAAAATTCACACGGATTTTGTCTTATCGATCAGGTGTCTACCATCTTTTAGACGGGTACGAACAAAGACTTACACATTTCAAATTAGAGAGTCTAGTTAAAAGACGAAACATAAATGACCTTTTAATGCTTTATAAAATTGTGAATAATCGTGTAGACAGTAATTTAATCAATCAAATCAAGTTATACGCCAGGCCCAAATCTACCAGAAACCTTAACATATTTTGGACCGAAATTTCCTCCAATAATACTGGATATTTTAATCCTATATCTAGAATGTCTCGATCATACAACGATCTTGTTAAAATACACACCATCATAGATATTTTTGTAAATAATATAACTAGCTTTAAAAAATATCTCCATGATTTGTGCAACTAAAAAAAAAAAAAAAAAAAAATAAAAAAAAAAAAAAAAAAAAAATAAATAAATAAATAAATGCTTTTGTTCCATTACTTTTCAATAATTATTTCATAAATATTTCACATTGTTTTTCTTGTGATTGCTTCAGTGAATAATCTTGTTAATAGTGCACCTAAAAAAAAAAAAAAAAAAAAAAAGGATTTTGTTTCATTACTTCTCAATAATCTCTTCATAAATATTTCATATTTTTATTGCAAGTTTTGTATTTTAGTTTTCAATATTTTGTATTTTAGTTTTCATATTTTGTATTTTAGTTTTTAAGTTATCTATAAATAATACTTACATTGTTTTTCATGTTGCTTCTGTGAATATGCAAATGTTATTACTGCAGACACATTAGTCTAGGGATATTTATATTTTATTAGAATTTATTTTATATTACATGCAAAAATGTTTTGTAAATATCCTGTTTGTGTCTCAAATAAATTAAATTAAATTAAATATTTGCCTTTGAAATAATCTAGTAATTTTTTATTGGTCTTTTTACAAGCCCAGAAAAAATAAAGTATTAGATCTATAAAAACTGTTTTAAATTTCAAATCTCCTACTTACGAACCCCTTTTCGGTTATGGTTTTATTGTGTAATGTGGAAAATTAATTTATTTAGAAATTGATGCTAAAACTTTTGAATATTTGTGCATCAACTTCTTAAAATAAAATAAAACACGCTTTTGGCAATGTTTTTTCTTGAAATCAAAACAGGCGGCTGGTGTTAAACGGGAATTTAAAACTTACCGTAGAAGTGTTTTTGTTGGCTGATACACTTCTACACTGCACTATGCAACGTGCTAACGTGTTTGCCTATACAAGGCGTTTGTCCCATGAAAGTTCTGGATACCGGAACAAAGGAATTGAATCTAATACCGAAAATGTTTAAAAATCAATAGTACCTACACATAAAGATTTTACTATTTCTTTTCAACTCATCACTACAGCAAACAAACTTAGAAAATCAATATACTTCTTTAGACAAACTCGCAACTCTTTAAACTTGAATCAACTCAAAACAATTTACTATGCTCTATGTCAATCTCTAATCGAATACGGTATTATAGCCTGGGGAGGAGCAAACGCTGCTGCCATTGATCCGATATTTAAAGCTCAGAAACTAATTATTAAGATTATATTAAAACTACCGATCCCAAGCAGTTCGGATGAAATCTTTAGGAGAATCTGTGTTTTGGACATTAGACAAATTTATGCCAAAAACATATTAGCATACCTCTTCAAACACAGAACTAACTACCTTTGAAAATGTCCAAACTGCTCGAGATACTAGAACCAAAGGACATAATCTCCTACTTATCCCTTTTGCTAAAACAACCTTTGGCCAAAGAAATTTTAGATACTTTGTATGTATCTTAAATGCGAATCTGACACCAAGTCTTGGATTACCAGCCAAAACAGATCCAATACCAACGATTTTTCAAAACTAACTTATAATTATTTATTTTTTCAATGGTACGTTGATAATTAACTGATACTTGTAATATTGTGTTATTATTTGTATTTTGTATGTGTTATTATTATAAACTACTCATGCTAAGCGCCTGCTCTCAACACAGGTTCTCCTAGTGAGACAGGCATAGAATAAAACAAATTGTATGCCAAAAATTAATAAAAGGATGAAAAATAAAAATTCTTCTTATGGTAAAGGAGAGTTAGTGGAATGCTGAGGTTATTTAGCCAATAGGTGGCATCGGGGGCCACTTGGTCAGCACAGACGCGCCTCCTGGAACTGATGAAGGGGTTGGGGATGAAGGGCTTCTACGATGTGTTTTGTTTCAATATTTCCACATCCTTTGCTCCATTTATGTATCATTAAACCCATAGTGATTGTGACTGTACCGGATGCGGTTAAGAGAAGAGCACATCTTCCTAGGGAAAGATAACCCTGGCGATTATAGTTGTGTCCACAATAAGATGCTTGTTTTCACAACTGAGGTCTGCCACGACTCTTCGATAGAGTGTCGTAACTTAAGAGCGTAATACACAAGCCCGATTTTCAGCCCGTTTCCAATTGGAGACAAAAGTCAACATTTTTCGCTTAACGCGATCGCTGTTTTCATCTCTATTTTCATATCTCCTACTATATTTCATACCTCCGTCCAAAGGGTTGGCCGGGAGCCCGCTGGGGTTTGCAAAACTATTTTCTAATTACTTATTATTATATTAATTTTCTAATTAGGTTACATCCCTTTTGTATTTCCTGAAGATTGCTGTCTACAACTTACTTTTTTTAAAATTTGCAGTTGGCTTGGTCGCGGTTCCATGTTCGTCCTCTCTGTGGAGCAGCTGTCCGCGATGTTGCGCGCTGCGGGATTCGGAAGGCGGAAAACACTGGGCACCCTGGTGGACATTGGGGCCGGGGACGGCGAGGTGACCCGCCACTGGCGGCCGCTCTTCTCGCAGCTGTACGCCACTGAGATGAGCAACAGCATGCGAAAGTTGCTGGAATCTAAAGATTTTAAGTATGTTTTGTATTTTATTTACCGATATTTTTGGGACGTGCCTTCTTTCGGTTTTGGTTTACGTATTTTTTATCTAAATACCGACAAGAGTCTCAACTGCTCCCGACTTTCCGGGGGTCCAATGGGACCATGGGGCATGGAATCCCCATTGGGGTACATCATAAAATTGAAGGGTGGGAGATGGGGAAGAGGAATGTTGGAAAGTTCCAGGCTATCCAGATCTGGTCAACAAACCGGCGGAAGAGTCGATTCTAGAATTCATAAATTTAACATATTGGGTCTATATTCCAATAAACATTTATTATAATATTTACATACTTATTGCTGATCAAAAGTACTATAAATTTGAAATTTGTAAATATTTTACCATAAAGTTTAAAAATCTATTTGTGTCCCAAAAAAGTTTGCACAGCTTTTTGTCTGGTTTTTTTTTATGTGAATACCTCACAAGAGTCTCAGCTGCTCCCGTCTGGAGCCTGTGAGACTATGGCATCCCCGATTGGAATATGTTGTGAGGATGAAGGTAGTAGGAGGGGAAGGAGATGGGAAGAGGAAGGTGGGGATGTACCTAGCTATTCAGGTCACCAAACACGAATAAAGCCATTTCAAGCAACTTTTCAATTCTGAATGGTGGTCTTACACTAGGGCGATACTGAGGGTATCTTCCACTATTGGTATTGGTAAAATGAAAAAATGTATTATTCCAATTTCAGGATCCTGGACACAAACGAGTGGTGGAAAGAGGGGAAATTCGATGTGATCAGCATGCTGAACCTGCTGGACCGCTGCTCAGAGCCACAGACTATGCTGCTCAATGCTAAGCAGGCACTCAACGACGATGGACTCCTCATCATAGCGCTGGTTCTGCCCTTCAAACCATACGTTGAATGTAAGAAATGGATTGTTTTATATTACACCTTCCAATAGCGTTAACGAAGGTAACTAAGTCACCACCATGTTTTTTTTTAATGTGATTAATTTTAGGCTAGTGGTGCCGTAGTAGGCATCCTCAATCAGGGTACTTTGTAAGTGTATCGAACGTGTGATGCAATTAGATGACTCACCGCCAACACCATTGTTGCACCATTATTATGCGGCAGTACGAAAATACTGATTTCATAACATTTATTAAAACGTGAATCGCCCGACACCGGACCTTTACTATAAAAGCCAGTACAAGAGGGGGAGCTGCATTCAGTCACCAGTCATCAGTTATTGTGGCAATACCTCTACAGAACTTACTCGATTCAAGACGTCATTATCGCCGTTACAAGTTGGAACTTCAAGACTGCAGTCTCTTTAGACCGCCTACTCCATTCAAGACGTCAGTATCGTCGTCGCCAGTTGGAACTTCAAAACTGTAGTCTCTCTCACCTCAAGAATTCGTCGGAGCGACATCGCCTGCCGATGTGTCTGAATAATACCTACAAAACGCTGATGCCTGAGCCCCATGGCCACCCTCGGGCTCCTTTGAACTTGCTGATTCTTACCAAGCCCTTGAAGACGCTGACGCCTGAGCCCCATGGCCATCCTCGGGCTCCTTTGAACTTGCTGATTCTTACCAAGCCCTTGAAGACGCTGACGCCTGAGCCCCATGGCCACCCTCGGGCTCCATTGAACTTGCTGATTCTTACCAAGCCCTTGAAGATGCTGCGCTACCCCTGGCCATCTTGCTCCGGGCTGCTAGCCTGGGGCCCCCTTGCATCGGGCCTCGCATCTCTCTGCCCTGATTATAACGCCTGAGCAAGATACATGATAAGGATTTCCGCCACGCCTGATAAAAGCAGAACGATTATCCTGAAGCCAATCAACATGTGAGTTTGTGATGAATCGCAGTGGATACGAAAATATAGTAGCTTCCACCTTACGAATGAATAAATAATAATTCAGAATTATAACGTAATCAACACACTAGCGACACCTAGCGGATTAAGTTTGATTGGGCCATGGAGACTGCAGAGATCTATAATTATTAAATTCATGTCAAGTTTTGATAAATAGAACACAGAGGGATCCAATTATAAACACTTAAGATTGATCAACCAATCAGAGAAGGGGGAGGTTACCATTTTTGAGAACAAAGAGATGGACTTTGGACCAGGACATTAGATGGATAATTGATGTCTTACTTTACTCTCACGGGAACGGCGGGTCAACGTTCGATTTTATAAACGGTCTCGAGGACAAGGGCATTTGGTACAATGACCCTAGATGTAAGGTAAATATTGGGTGCAACAGAGGAATCGACAACCGCAGTTAACGAACAAATAAATCCATATTATGTTGAAAAAATGATGCAATAAAATAGCAAGGAAATATAATGAACGGAAGATTGAAGAAAAGACCTGGAAAACGTGGGAAAAGCTACTGTAGGGATACTCAATTGCATAACAAGAACGTGAAGAACAAAAGGAGGCCAGATTCAGAGGAAAACGTACGTTTGATATTTAAAAGAAAGAAAAACGATGGAAATTAGGAATGTCACTTTTAGATGAAGCAATAAAGTCAGGGAAAACGATTTGGAAAGAAAATCTAATGGAAAAAAAAACGGACATTTAAACGGAAGTGTTAATTGAACAATATAAGATTTCGGCTTAATTTTGCGTTTTCAGACGAGTTTAAATAGATATCGTTATATATTTGAAATAGGATGGTTATTCTAGTTATATTACGTTAGATTAATTCAAAGGAAGGGATCGTTTTTACGTCATTTGCTATGAGAAAATACTATAGACGATAGAACAAATTGCTGAGGCAATTGATGTAAAAAAAGGTTGTCGAGCTCACACATGATTTTGTTGTTTAAACAATGAGATTTCCGACATGGTTTTGGGTGATTAGAATAGTCTTTATTGCTTTTGAAGCAATAAAAGTTAACATGGAACTTATGCAATGTTTGGATAAGATAAAAGAGATTAAATTTAACGAGTTAATATTAATTTCTTATTTACGATCAAGTACGTAGAAATCGAAATATCAACATATGTCAACGATGATACTTTATGGGATTTTGAGATGAAACGAGACACAATTTATACGTTTTTTATACGAATCAAGTGACCTGACACATATCCCAGGGTCAAATTGGAATTTTCTTCTATGAAAATTATGAAAAAAATAGCAGATTGAATATTTATGACTAGAAGGTGAAGATTTCTAAGAGAAGATTAGCATTGGAAATTATACAAATGATGGTAAAGAATGAAGTAAAGACAGTTAAAAGACGATTCCGTAAGGAAAACTCATGAAAATTCAGAAGTATCGATGAAAACAGTAAATTTGGCTTGGAATATAACTAATCATATAGTTATGGACAATGACATAAGAATGAAGCAGAGAAATCATAAAAATAACGTCGTATATAAAATATAATTGAAGAAAAATAAGAAAATTCAAGTCTACTACATAAGTAGAGACAATACAGCTTAAAATTGAATTGATTCATATAGGAAACATGAAAATATGGAGAAATTTAGGAAAATGAAAGTTGTGAAATGCATAATGAAGATTTCGACATGAGTTTGTTCGTGTTCTGGTAGCGATAAACCAAATTGAGAATTATATACAGTTTATTGAAGACGTACCTATTATATATTGAGAGAAAAAAGGACACAAAAATCATGATATTTTAGTTAAATTCGTAAGACCAGAAGACAAAGGAACGACGGGGCAAAATTTGACATAATGGTAGGTTCGACACTGGAACAATTTACGTAAGAGACAGAAGATTTCGAAAATCAGGGGGGGCGGACTTAACACGTTGATACGAAAATGACAGAATTGATATATGAAATCTCGAGTTGTTAGAGTTTAAATTAGAAAATCAATGAACGCGTAATTAAGCCATTCTAATCCTGGAATGGGTATTTAACCTACGACATGGACATTTGATCTGCAGTCGTCGGGGACCAATCGTCGGATTAAAATCGAGGAAGTTACGTGACGTAGCGTCTAAAACGGTTATTAGTTGAAAATTTCTTAGGTGTTGTAAAATTTTGAGACTTCGGAGTGGAAATTCTGTGACTTATAAAAATTACAGTCAGTGTTAGTGATTAAATCTGTGGAGTGTTGAAAATTAAATAAAGTGTTTTATATAGTTTTACAATAAATTCAACTTGTCATTAAAATAAAAAAGTTTATATAGTGTAGTGAATTTAAAAAGAAACAACAGTGTTTAAAGAATTTTATAACAGCAGTGAATAATAATATATTCATTTATAAATTCAACTTATCATTAAAATAAAAAGTTTATAATATAGTGTAACGATTTAAAAAAAAATTATAGTGTTTAGAGAATTTGATAATAGATAATATTAATTTTCGAACCCCATTAATCTAAAAAAAAAATTAACATCGAGTTAATTCGGCTAGATAACGTACGATTGAACGGAACATTTCTATCACAAAGTATCAATCTATTGCTAGATTAAATAATAATAAATCTATTATTTCGTAAATAATCGTGAAGTGGTTATTGCTTGAAAATTATAATTTAAGCAGAATGTTATTTTAATAATGGAATAATTATAATAATAAATCTGGAAGTTAAGATAAATAATAAATACATAAGCATGATAAAAATCTATTCGGTATTTAATTGTATAATACTTTGTTGCTAGATAAAAGTTCGGTGGAAAAAAGAACACGAAATAAATAAATAATAAATATTCCGGATAATAATCATGAATTAATTTGTTAAACTTAATTTAACAAAGTGTTAGGTTAATCTACGAGTTTTGAAAATAAAATACATTTTGATTAATAAAGATTAGTCGTCAATTAATTCAGTTTAGATTCAACAAAATAGCGGAATAATAAATCGAAAGGATTAATTTAGATTTAGTTAGACAATAGCTGAATTAGTTAGAGAAAAAAATATATAAACAAAAGGGTTGGTCGTGTAGCTCCCGACTGGAATCGACTTGTTGGGGTTAGTTTTTCATAAGTATAAATATTTTCAGAGTCATGGACGAGGAGAGAACAGCTGATCATCGGTATAAAAATTTATATATTACGACAAAATATTACTTGATTCAAATCTGTGCTATATACCTATGTATATTAAAAATAATGTATATAAATATGTAATTCGAACTATACTTGTATGTATGTATATCTAATTATTTATATATATTCCTGAAATAAAATATCTCAGAGAGATATTGCACAATTTTGATTAAATGTTTATGGCATATATATATGTCTTACATCTGCTTATATTGACATGTTATACATATATGGGTAAAATTATATATATATCTACATTCCCAGAAAAAAAAGAGGTTAATTAAACAAAACATCTTTTATATTGAATTTGAGTGATATCTATCAGATACCTACCTACAAAAATATCTACACTTGATTAATTTCCGAGTTCCTATAGAGTCATATATCTTATATTTAATTTATTAAAAATATGTAGTTTATGTAAATTTATTCTATGCGAAATTATCTCTATATAAGTAATATATGTATATGTGTATTTAGAATATAAACCACATTTATTTACGTATAAAAGCCTATATAAATATAGTTATATATATATACTGAATAATAAATTAGCAGACGGGGCTTCGATCAGATATAAAGAAAAACCAATACAATGAAATAAAGGAATTTAATTAGGGCAAATTGTTTTGGAATGCATAGTGTTAACAAAAACACGTGTCATTTCATGTACTTATTCGAGAGTATGTTATTGGGTTAGTGGGTCACGAAGTCAGTGACGGTTTTGTTTATGAATTTAAAGGTAAAATAAACAATTGACATTCTTTAATTGCTTCGGGCTAACATTACTACGATATTAAAATACAAAAGGATTAAAAAACCAATTTATATAAAATGAAATTAGTATTTATTTTACAAAACAAAAAAAATATAAATCATCTATTTGAAACATTTGGAAAGTTCACGGGATAGCAGCGAAATATGATTTGAAAAAGTAACAAGAAGATTAAATTACAGTTTATAATTACATGAGACTTTTGAAAAATCACGGGATAGTAGTATAAAAATGAATTGAGGAATTACATGAAAACATTTGAAGTTATGGGAATAAAAACCTCACAAGTGTCAAACATTTACATGAGACTTTTGAAAAATCACGGGATAGTAAAAAAAATTATATCAAAGAGTTGAGTCTGGGGAGGGGGAAAATCTAGAATAACAGATCAACAAAACAAATCAAGAAACCAATAGAGATGGCAATCTCTTAAATAAAATTGTCAACCAAACAAATCAAGAAATCAATAGAGATGGCAATCTCTTAAATAAAATTGTCAACCAAACAAACAAAAGCCTGGTGTTATTAGCTCTCCATTAATAAAACTAATAAATATTCTTAGTTTATTCTTATATATTGATATTTCCTACTCTTAATATGTATATATTCGGTCATCGGCTAAGGTTTTGTGCAGAATTCCTTTTCACGAAATCCGAGCTTGGAATGCGAGGCTAGCTAGCTTCACATTGCGAGTTATAATCCTTCCCAAACGTATGTATACATATATATCTTCTTATGTACTGTGCATTGGATGATGTGGACTCGCTTACAGCTAGCGCTTTAGTCTCGACAGAGGCACTTTCACATCGTCTCTTGTGCGTGAGAACGAGGAATCACGCCCTGAGTTTTCACAAAGACCGTGAGTATATGATTGTGTATAAAACGAAACCGGTTCGCTCTAAGTAAATAGTAGACTTCGGAGGAGTTGGAATTTGGAGATTTCGGGGCTTAGAGAAAGACCTGAGTAACGTACACGACGACATGGAAGATTGACAGAACAATGTATAATGGCCCTCTGGAAAATCGCGTCGGCTGACTGTGCGAAGTTCTAGTTGATCTTTGACCACCATGTTTATCTGCAGGAGGAATGGAGCCAAATTATGCAAGCAAAGGAGCATTTCTGAGTTCGTTCTAAAAGACAATCAATTAATAACAATAATCTACTAAAACAATGTCATATGTACGTTATAGCATCAGGACCAAAATAGGGGAGAGCCAAGCAGTAAATAAATCTTGAAAACAGAATACTTCACTAACAATTAACCATTTGAGTCATTCTTAATTATAAAAACAATTGAACAGGTAAATGTCAAAAATTACAGGTACATTACGAATTCATTAGAGGTAGGAAATCAAAATAGTGTTTAGGGAAAGTTTAGTTCCTAAAGAAAATAAAATAAAATTTAGAATTGCAAGAAATAGACCAATCAAATTCGATGCTCAACGCTCCTTTCAGAATCAAAGGGTACCACAAAACAAAAGTAATTAAGTTCCCACACCATAAATCAAAAAATAACACAACGTTTGGTGGAATTTATTTACAACATAAATACGAAAACTTACGTTCAAGGTCGTAGATAACGTATTAATTAATTAAGTACTTATATCTATAAAGATATGTAGTACAAGGGAGTTTTAAATAGCTTCCTGTAGTAATCAAAGAAAATAAGGGTCACATTTTCATGAAGGCTTGTGTGTCATACATATAAAGCCTTTGAGAAAATTAAATATCGATCAGAGCCAAAAGAAAAGTTTAAGAAAACTTGAAAGGATGAAAGAATTCAAAAATAGTAGAATTGAAAAAAAAGAAGAGACGAGAGAACGGGGTTTATCACAAGTTGCTGCGACCACCCCCCTGGATGCTGATGCCAGATGTGCAGCAACCCATGAGAACATACACCATCTGGGGCGCAGCCCGTCTCGATTACTAGCAACCAGCGTCCACCGCAGCCTACATGCTCCGATGCAATAGTATTCCATTTCACAATGCACGGTGGAAGATGCAATACCACTCCACCCCAATGCGCAGAAGATGCACGTCCAGCATAGACGCTTGTGACCATACTACGGAACTTCAACAGCTGTCAAGGCGAGAGCACATCTCTATCAAGACATTTCGATTGTCGGGCATCTCTGTGTGCCAGCCTTTATTGTCTACAGTTTTGTGCAGGCCTAGAGGTCTCGTACAGTGAGTTAGAAGAAAATGGGGAGGAAAGAAGATGAGGAAGGCGAAGGCTGGGAAGTGTCTGGCTATTATTGGTCACCTAACACGACTATTGCTATTTCAAGCAACTTATCTCTTCTGAATGGTGGTCTTTCATTGGGACGATTTTGAGAGCTATTGTGGTTGGGCATGGTTGGGTTGAGACGGGTTAAGAAAGGGTTTTAAGAATAGATTTTTAATAAGAGTTTTTAAAAGACCAGGATTAAATGAGGGAGGAGAGCGACATATTCCATATGGCTTTGCATGAGAACAAGTCGAAAAAACCTTTCATTCTCATGCTGCTGACATCCATTGTGAATGGATGTTCCGCTCTTGTCTGGCGAATTTCTTACTGGTGAACCAGGGGATCTTATCCATTTATTAACATTATCTGCTACGTTTATTGCCTACATCTGAATAGTTACCAATCTCCTCCAGGCACAAGCTGCTGTTTTTTTTACTCTTCATTTTTCTCATTGTTTTTGACATAAGAAAAAGCTCAAAGCTTAAATCTCAAAGCATAAAGGTCAAGGCAAAAATCTAATCACTTAACGCTCAAAGCTTAAATTCAAATCTTAAAGCTCAATGTTTAATCTCAGAGCAATACTTAAAGCTCATAACAAGCTCAAGGCTGAAATTAAACTTAAACCTCAAAACATAAACCTAAAAGCCTAAAGCTCAAAGCTTAAACTAAAAATTAAGGTTCAAAGCTTAAACATTAAAACTTAAAACACAAAGCTTAAATCTTAAAGCTCAAATCATAAAAATCTCATCACTTCATAGTTTAAAGCTAAAAACATGAAACTAATAATTCAAAGCTCAAAGCTAAAAGCTCAATGCCTGAAGCTCAAAACTATAAGTTCTAATTTGGCGATTCATGGTTTTCCTCATACTCCTCAGAATACCTTCTTTTGATGAATGAAAAATAGTAGACAATGATACCAGGGGCACATAATAGTTGGAGAGGTAAAAATTATAAAATATTAATGAAATTTTATTTTTCACTTAATCCTATGTGCAGGTTGTTAAGAGACTATAAACGAAATTTTGATCTCCGGTGACATTTTTTATGTTTTTTTGTTTGTTATAGAATCAATTTTTAATTTACTAAAGTTATAAGATTATAGGTATGTACTTGTTCTAGTTTTCTCCCAACTCTGTATGTGGCAGTGCACTGGATATCTTCACTCAGTTTCCTTGTAATATTAAATTATAATTTTCAGACGAATCTGACCACATGGCAAAGGAGCGTCTGCCCATCCGAGGCCACACGTTCGAGGAGCAAGTGGAATCCTTCATAAGCTACTGCGCCACCACCGTGGGGCTCCAGGTCATGCAGTGGTCGCGCGTGCCCTACCTCTGCGAGGGGGATTTCAACCAGTCCTACTATTGGCTGAATGACTCCATCTTCATCTTCAAAAAGGACCCAAATTTCCCCGAAACCACGGCTGAATAGAAGTTTTAATAGGTTTACTTATCTTACCTTTTATCACCTTTGTATTTTGATATCCCTCGTCTGTGAAATAGATTATATTTATATTTCTATTGAATGTTTACAAATAAAATATTAGCGTAAGAAAAATCAATGGTTTATCAAGTAAATTCTAAATATAAATATTAATTAGTATTGTATAGTAAGAGGGACGGGGATCTTTTTCGGTTAGTTACCCCAAAATATGTGTCAAAATACGTTAGTGTGCAGTGCTATTTATATCCCCGAGACTTGAAATTGGCGAAAAAACTGATTAATTACTTTTTAAATTGTAGCATATTTAATGGTAATAGTAATAATATTATTCTTAAATTCATACATTTGTATGGACAACACAGTCAAAGAAATGTGTGAACAAAAAAGCACACATAACTACCTCCTACTAACAAAGTAAATGAAAACAAACATATTGCAAATATTAATTTGCCACAACAAATATTTTATACAAATGCTGCATACCCATGAAAAATTACAAATATTATAATTGGACGATTTGTGAGAGTATTTACAGGATCTAAAGACTTTCAAAAGAAAAAAATTACGTTTCGAATGTTAGATAATTACAACATCTACAAGCATTTTCAAGCATTTAAATAAAACAAACGCATTTCAAAATAAAGAATTTTTAATTAATTAAATAATTTTGGTACCTGCTTCATCGGTTGTCTGATATGATTTAATAATACAGTAGAGCCTCGATAATCAAATGCTCCTCTCTCCTCACGCTGAAGCTGCTGACGCTATGTTTTTCTGCAGTTATGTAAAAGTACTTGCATTGTGTTCACAGTATTCCGTGCTACACGACGTACATCACACAGTGTTTTAGATTCCTACGCCAAAACAAAAACATAAAACTTTAACCAAGTGCAAAACTGTGCCATATCGGATAATTTGAAAAATGAAGTTTTTTTTTTTTTTTAAACATTCCCGGGTTACGAATAACCCAATAATGTTTGATAATCTCCTACTACCACTACAGAAAGCCGAAAATGTTTCTTATGTTGTGATGGAGAACTTAGCCAGCCGAGGAATCGAATATGCGACACCCGGGTGGGACTCAAGCGCTATGCCCACTCAACCACTGACCGGTCAAAAGTATCTGCAATTTCACTTTTTTATTAATATTTTCTTGGCTTAGCTTTTCTTATTTTTGACCTTATTTACCTTATTTTAAATATTACCCGCCAGACTAAAATAGATCAGTTTATGACTAAGTAAATCTATTTTATGATTTAGAAGTTCATCAAATATAATTTTCCTAAGCAAAAGCTAAGTTTCATTTAATCTTTTTATCTAACATACTACAATCCGAACGCTTCATGAGTCCGAACAGGTGTTGTTTTTCATTAGAATATGTTATTGATTATCAAGGCTCTACTCTAATTAATTATTTCCAACTTTGATCATTAAAAGTTCATTAAACTTCAATAAATTTTACACATTATGCAGGAATACATAAGAATATTTCACTTCATGCACGCACCGACAACCGAAACTGGTATGTTTAATAATTAACACGTCCAATGTATATGTGTTCACTTAGCCTCATCCCTCAACATGATTTTTGACCTTATTTAGGGCATTTTACCTTGTTTCCAGATCCCTGATGTAATATGATGTACAACTTTTTAAAAATAAAATGGTATGAAGGTATAATAAATCAGTAATTGTATTCAAGTATTCATTTATTGCACATAAAAGCAGTTCTTACAATAGACAAAAATGTATATAGGCGCATATCACTTTGTGATGTATCATAAAAAATATTTTAATAATATTACTATTTATCTGTGGCCGATAGCAGCATGTGACATTCCCTATTCCTACATCTACACAACCTTTCTCCGCAAAATACTTTTACAATAATAATTTCCATCGACAAAATCACAAAACACTTTTTTCACAAACCTCATTAATTTCATTATTAAAAAGCTTTTTTTTCATCCAATCGTTCTACTTTTTCCTTTTTTCCTTCGAGATCAATTTGCAGTCTATGCTTTTCTGATGTAATTCATTTCTCCATTTCCTTAACTATCTAACAAAACACTTTTGAAAGAAAGCCGCGGACTTAACTTACTCGAGGACACGATATATTAAATTACACTCAACTTGTAATTTATCAAATATACAATTCCAATGTTCCCTTCACGATAGAAGAGAGTACTCTTCGCTATCCCACATGTACATGTAACTTCGGCCAAGAGTTGAGCTTCTATTCTAAACATTCAGTGTAAATTCTTATCATTGATTGTTCGTTATTGATATATGTACGTCATAATAATATGATAAAAAACCAACCACTAACTTCCACATGATCAATATTGTAACTAACATATACCTAAACAATAGCATGCAAAGTTATTATGTATTATAATTATACAGTGTTTGTTTGTTTTACCAATATTTAACCTTTACATTTAGACTCTAAAGCTTACAGACAGAGTAAAAAAGAGTAAAGCTATCTAATAAACAGTCTTGGGATAACTTTAGACGCTACTTTATGCTGCTCAAGCGAACTCTCCCTTTGTCCGATCCGGAGAGCGGATCGGACAGCGGGCAAGCGTGTGCAGCTAAACAAACATTGGTGTATCAACTTAACTTTACATTATCAGTCACCCTAAATTCTAAAAAAAGTAAACAATTTAATACTGGGATCATTTCACGGATATTTCCAAATTTTACATGTCACTATTCTTACTACGATTCATCTCAATTATCTAAAACCTTCCTTACAGAATACACAAGCGGTAAGTTCCTTTTATGAATTTTCAATGAATTCTCAATAAGTTCAATGAATTCTCAATAAGTTCAATGAATTCTCAATAAATTCAGTGAATTCTCAATAAGTTCAATAAGTTCGATGAATTCTCAACAAGTTCAATGAATTCTCAATAAGTTTAATGAATTCTCAATAAGTTCAATGTTCAATAAGTGCACGGGATTGGGGTACAAAGATTCAGATCACTCTTCCATGAAAACACTGTATGGGAAATGATCATTGTTCACTGTGATGGAAATAAATGTTATTTAAAGTTTATTCTTATTCATATAATATGCACTGTGACGAATAAATAGAAAAGCTACTTTGCTCTTACTAACAATACAAGATGAAGTATGGGAAGAAGCTGATGAATTAAACCTAATGATTCAGTATAAAATTAAAGAGCCTCTCCAATAATCCGTGGCAAACTATTATTTATTTTCGTAAACTAAGAGTAAAGCCCTTCATCCGCAGAGATACGAAAGTACCCGATACTCAACGATTAAAGTATCTTGGAGACAACCGCTAAACATCTGCATGGAGATTACCGACATTTTATAAATTCATCCAATACCAGCTGTGGGAGGTTGTCGCCACTCACATTGAGACTTTAAGCATGGCATCACTTGTGTCAAACATTCTGTAACAATGTGTGGTATTTTAGATCAATACTAGAGAAACAAAGCAGTCAACAAAGAATGTGACAGGATACAAAAAAGACAGCTACAGCAACTGTTTGGTTGTGATAAGGTTATGGCATTTTAGTTTTGACATTTTGAGAATTCAAAAACGATTAGTGGCGACACGGGTTTTTTGATTTCAGTAGGACAAGTTCTTTGCGACGTGAGTACACAACATACGTATCAGATACTTCGGTAGCCCTGTGGATGAAGGGCCTTAAACTGCATGAAAATATAACAATTTCGTTATAAGTATTATTATTATGTAAAGAAAAATATAACTTTTGTCATGTATGAAAGAGAATATTCAGGTTTAGTGAGAAAAAATATTATGCCATAAAAAGAACGCTACATTTTAAAAAGGCTCTTAAAAACTGCCATCACTCTTCTTTGAAAGGCAATTTCAGAATACTTTTGGTCAGCTGATATTAAACAGAATTAAGCCAGTATTATTTTACTGGTTCCAAATTTTATACAAACATGAGAAAATACTGAATTAGTATTTAAAAAATAAAAGGAATCGATAACCATTTTCCATTCAATGAAAAATTGCACACATTTTACAGTTTCACAATATGAGATTTTGAAAAATCATTGAATAGGTGTATAAAAATATATGTTAAAAAAATTATTATGTATTATACTATATGGCACTTGGTGCCTTCTGAAAAATAACAAAAAGTGCATTTTAGCTGCAAATAAAATAAATATTAAACTGATTATTATTTACGACATTGTTTTTGTTTTAAAAAAACATAAAATCAAAAAAAAATGAGAAATAACTTTATAAAGTTGATAAATAATAAAATTAGGTTTTCCAAAAAAACAATTGGATATTTTGGTAAATTATTGTGAAGATACCAAATAACTTTTGTGCATCAGTCTGCACATTACACAAATTATAAATCTTTTGATACATATTGCACCTCCTTTCCCATAAATGTTGCCGTAATAAAGTCATAAAATATAAATTCAACAAACTACAGTAATTCTTTCCACAACACAAAAGAGGGTAAAATATCATACCTGACTGTGGCTAAGTCCTGCAACATTTTTCTCATTAGCTACCTAATAATTTCATATTGCTTTAAATATTAAATGAAAATTGAAAATCAAATTTCTATTATTTCCAAAAAATATAAACAAATATTATGTGATTTATTATGCTTTCCTTTCTAAAAAAATGTTAAACCTACATAAACAAAAAATATATTAAACATAACAATGTGATGATTATAGATTTTTTTAATCAAAGTTTTGAAATAGACTGAGATAAAATAGCTTGCCACAATAATAGCTTTGAAATAAAATTATAGAATAACAAACAAAACAAACAAAAAAACAGACAATATCATATACAACATTCATACACAATAATACACATGACAATTTGTTGTACATTTTTATATTAAAATGAAATGTGTATAATAATTTCATAGAGGCTGCCATGCTTATAATACATAAATGTAGTACATAATTTACAAACAAACCATGATATATAATATTGTCAAAAGCCACTGGCTCGTGTTTATAATATATATATATGTCACCATGCTAAAATCCACTAAACACAAAGTTCACACACAAGAAGGACCACCGTTTACGGGCACTTTCCATGGCAAAGCTGACTTACTCACACAAAGAAGAAGCCTTCACACCATTAGTACAGAATACACCAAGTTTCCTACTAGAACAAGAATAACAATCGTCCACAAATAACATGGCTATAATAGAAGACAAATTATTTTGCTTATTGCGTGATGAAATGTAAAGTTTGGAAAATGGAAAAATCCAATCCAGGGAAAGATGTGCAGCTATTTTGAATCAAAATAAACCATGGGCGACAGAAGGATATACACTATTGTTTGTTTTTCAATTATTTCTGGCTTTCTTCACCCTTCACGGGTGTTCTAGGCCATCATTTAAAATTACGGAGAAAGGAAAGGTGAATTTATATATTAATTTTAGTTAAATGTGCAAATTTCAGAATTATGTGGAAGATTGAAGTCGAGTTCAGACTTATAAGAGATGAGATGTTGAATGGAGGGTAGGCAATTTTAGATAATACTTGATAGAAGAGAAAATATTTATTTAGAGAGAGGCAACCAAAAATATGTGATCTAAAGTTCCCACATCTAGACCACAGAATGTCAAGGATGTGCATTTTCATTTGAATAAGTGAGGAAATTTTTTTTTTGAAAAAATGGGGGAATTGTTGAAACCACAGTTTTGATGGGATAGTCCTTTATATTGAGGCGTAGCCGGCTCCCTTGGATTGATAGACAATGTTCCAATACTCTGACCAAACATTGCTGGATCCATCTTTGATGATGGATAAAATATCAGATAGGGGAATATGGTTTACGAGGGTAACAATAGGGTTGGACGCTCCTTGTTTTGCCAAGGAATTTGCAATATTTTTACCCACTATGCCAACATGTCCAGGAATCCAAATCAGAGTTACGGTTTTTCGAGGGCTTTGAATGGAGGCTATCAGCACTCGAATAAGGATTTTTTATACAACCAAACTCTTAATTGCCACGTACACGCTCCATGCTTTCAGCTTGACTAAACAATTTAATCACAGAGATGGTTTACCTGTGCATTACTTTACATTGAACATTAAAAAAGAAGAATAATATGTTAACGAAAGGGAAATTTCATATATTGCTCTCACAGTTGTAGAAACATCCGGATAAATTTTAATAAACTTATCTTATTGATCGATCTATCTCTACAACATCAAGGATACGCAGATAACCACAATATTTTACAGATGTGAGTGTCAGCATTCAACTAAACCATCAAAGCGCTATTGTAACAATTATAAGTTGTATGTATCGCGTAGCCTAAATTTTCAATTATTGCTTCGTTCTGTATTCCCTGTTCGTCACTTGGAGTATTCCGTACCAATGCTTCACACTAACATTTACACATACGACAACAAATAGAATCAAAACATAGAGCATTAAAAATGTTTCTCAAAATTTAATTTTGATTTTGTTTCATTATATTTTCACGATATCACAGTTGTTGATCATATTACCTGGACGACATACCATTTAATTTTTACAATTATTACTTCTAACGGAAGAATTCGAGAATATGCAACTTTACATACGTACGTACCGAGTGACCAAATAAACCAATTTCGACTAGAATTTTATGAAATAATGACAGAATTTCTCAAATGAACTTTTATACAAATATCCTTTGGAGTTTTCTCTGGCTATCTCATGTAGTAAATGAAAATTTGTAAATAAATAAACTTAATTAGCTACCCGAAAACTAACAAGAGTTTGTGTGCTTAAAAAGTGGTTAGAATATGCACATCATATTAGATAAAAATGATTTAAAAAAACAGAAACCAATAAATTTGAATTTTGGTTCATGCATGTTATGAGTGAGCAAAAACATCACCAAGCAAGTTTGTAAGCTGATTCATTTGAGAAGTTCTATCTCGATAATATACCATCGCAGATGCTGGGCAAGAACTTCAGATTCTTAGAGATTTAGAGATCAATAAAAAAGAATGAATGCGATACATAAATTAAACAGTAATGGTTGCAGACCTAAATGGATAATGCATATTATTACAGTTGTTTTGATATTTAGAGACATCCCTGGCGTTTCGAGCTAAGCCACGAGTGTGGTGGTGAGCTCAGTTTCCCGTAACTATCTTCCTAGGCTCGGCTGTTAGATCTTCCACACTGCCGGATCTGAAATCACAATTTATATTGTAAGACGAGTATACAGGATATATCTACATGTATCTGAAGGATTTTAACCAACGATTCCTGATGTATTTGTCATTTTGCTGTCTGATGACATTTTTTTCAAAAAAACAAAAAAAAATTGTCACATCTTTGGATTGGATTTAGATTGTTTCAAAGAATTTCTAGGTCAAATAGAGCTGAACGATATTGAACACCTTGGATTAAAAACCTCAAATTACACAAATGGATTATTTTTCCGTAGAGCATTTCAACTGAACCCAATGGTTCAAGTGATTTATTTTTTATATTTAAAAAATAATAAATCGGAGATTCACCTTTTAAGAGCGTGTAACCAGCAAATCATAATTCTGATTCCGACGCCAGCGCTCTCACATCAAAGCTCGCTAGCGGACGTTTTTGGAACTAGATTTTGTTCCGCTGTAAACCGGGTTTTGTGTATAGGGCGGAGCTAGGGCGGCTACAGTATGCTTATATTCGCGCTTCCAGAATTTTAACTAGTAGTAATTATTTGTAATTTGTATATCGAAGTGCATAAACATAAATAGATACAAGTAAAATGCGTAAACACAGTAGGTATTAAGTAGATACCTACATGAATAAACAATTTGTTATATTCTTTTTAATATTTTGGTTTTTTGTTTTTTAATTGTATTTTACGGCCATTAGAGCGGAAGATATCTCAGTATCGCCCTGGTGTAAGACCACTATTAAGAATTGAAACGTTGCTTGAAATGTCTTTAGCCGTGTTTAGTGACCAGATCTGAATAGCCAGGTACTTCTCCACCTTCCTCTTCCCTATATCCTTACCCTCCCCACTACCTTCAGTCTTACAACATACCCCAATTGGGGACTCTTGTGCGGTATATTTATGAAAAAAAAAGTGTAATATTCAGTTGGATTGTAAAAAATGTCTCATTTTGAAATATTTATTCGTGTGCACAATTTTTTATTTTATATTTGTGAATACCGCACAAGAGACCCAAATGCTGTGAGACTATGACGCGACTATGGGGTATATTGTGAGGCTGAAGGTGGTGGGGGAAGAGGAAGGCGAGGAATTACCTGGCTATTCAGATCTGGTCACTAAACAGCATTTCAATTCTAAATGGTGGTCTTACACCAGGGCGATACTGAAAGTATCTTCCACTATGGAACGTGATGCAAATATGTATATTATTTTTAAATTAAATAATTGTGAAATAACCCAAATTAGTCAAATAAAATTTATTTGCCCACGCCGGGATTCGATCCCACGACCTTCGGATTGCGAGTCAAGAGCCTTACCCCTTGACCACGCCGGCCGTCAATAGGTAGTATCAGTAATTTGAAAGGTGGGTATCGGTACCGCCGCACAGTGAGCTATTTAACGATTCTAGCAAGAAACAATTATTTCGTGGTTTTAAATAAAAGTTTATGCGTTTTTTTATGAAACACATGTTATTTAGCATTATATATGGTACCTTGGGTACATGGTACGTACATATTAAATGATGGATTTATGAAACATATGACAATACTTTCATAGATAATAATACCTGCAATACATGTTTTCAAATATTTGAAGGAATATAATTTTTGTTATTGAGGTTCGCTTTGAAACTACATAATATAAGTATGAAATGTTAAAAATAAAATATAATGCGCTAGTTTTCGGCATCAAATGAGTACTTTGGGTCATAATTATTCATTTTCATCACTCGGGATCTTACAGTAAATCTAATACCTCTTTATTCAGTGATGCTATATTTTTGCGAAGTAAGGGTCTCACATTTGAGACGACCGGATCCGATGAAAACAACAAACGCTGTTAAAATCTCAGATTGAACTTGACATAGTCGCACAGCGTTAAGTCAACTAAAGCTTGAAGTTTTATCTTTGCAGATCTGTCGGTTATTATGACAGAATCTTTGTGAGGATAGCAAGCTTGCTTTCGTTCAATAATTTTGTTGTAAGATGGGTACAAATTACAACCTATTTCTTTGGCCCCTTATCGGAGCGTTAGGTATTGATATATGGTAAGTTTTGCAGATACCAGCATGGCCAATGCCTCTTTCGGAGAACAAGATAGAATTATTTTTTTGATGAAAAGTTAAAAATCCTTAAAAAAAAAGAGAGTTTTGTTAAAGAGTTGGTACAAGTTGGTGGCGAAACAGTGTTTTTATAGTTCAAAACTAACACGCAATCAATAAAATGTACATGAGACAACACACCAATTTGAACGAAAAAAGATGCACTCTCGTAAAGTTTAAAAATTTAAAAAAAAAATCTCTTCAGAAAAACACCATTTTGTGACCCTTAAAAACTATACACACTAAAATTATATCTGAAAATTTTATATATTTATGTAAATACATCCAGCTATATTTTCCATGGAGACTCTTACAACAAAACTTCGAAACATACACATTGCAGCCATCCGATCAGGGCGTAACGTAAGTCCTTCCGTAGCGGTGGTCGACTGAATTCTGAAAGCGCCATGTTTGAAAGCTTGTCCACGCCTCTGTGTAGTGTTTCAACATGAAATTCGTTCAATTTTAACGCGTAGAGTTATTTAGGTATAATATAAGACTACGCAAATATAATTATTTAACTTGAAATTTTTTAATTGTTTCCCACTAGTTTCCGTAAATAATCTTCTGTGCGCCGCCCGGGATCCATGTGTTGGATTATCCAAACCTCTGCCATAGGTCACCCCAAGTGACTTAGCAGGGGAGCCCGGGTTCATGGGGCGAGGTTTGTCAGGATCTCGGCGGCGGTTGCGTCTGACCACCCACTACGTGGAAGGCCGGATCGGGAGAGTCCATTTTTTTTACACTCGCTCGACACACTGCCTATCTCTTCTTTGGGAATGCTGTGTGGAGGGTCGTTTTAGGGAAAGGAAGGAGAGGAACTTCGGAGAAGGAAGGGGGTATTAGGGGTGGGTAGAAATCTGGAGGTCAGCGTATCCAGGAGAGCGGATGTATGAATCCATCGTAGCAAGCGATGTAAGGCTGGAGAAGTCAAAAGGACTCCTTCAACCACTTTTTCCAGATCTGACCTGCCATGCAGCTGGTGGGCAGACGCATCCGCGACCAAGACCTAAACAAACCTCACCCCCCATGAACCCAGGCACCCCTGCTAGTCACCAAACGTTGCGAACCACTTGGGATGACCTATGGCAGACGTGTTGGTTATCTAATAATTGGTTCCCGGGGCGGTGGTACCCATACCTGATTCTCGAGTTATTTTTGTAATGCATAAAATGGATATAAAAAAGGCCTAAATATATTAGTTTATAAGTGCGCAAATAAATACACAACGGACCAATTTTTGTCAAGAAACACATGTTCGTATATATTTTTTAATGATTTTATTGAACTAAAATTAAAATTCTGAAACATACGTTTACCAGATAATGTATTGATTTATTTTACTGCATGATTATATGATTTGAAATGGGTGTTGTGTAATACATGTACTTTTTTGAAAATTTAACAAATCTGCCAACGACCTAAGGTATAACCTTATTATACTAAAATAAACATTTTTTTCTCAAAATTTAAAACATACATTTACTAGATAAAAGAACAATCTTTCGAAATCAATTTATAATTTTTTATGGAAAAAAGTCAATACGTCTAACGGTCTAACCACTGATTTAAAAATGACATATTTCTGGTTTTCTCTGGTTATACACTCTTAAGCAATGAATAGGTTTAGCAAATATTATTAATTAAGTACTTATCTGTAATTAAACATGAATACAAAAAATCAACATGACCTTTGCTGTTTTTTCTTCAAAATACAGAACTAATGGACATTTCTCGCAATAATTTGCAGTTTTCAAACAAATTTTGTGGACAATTGCTGTTTTTACGCAAGTACCATATTTTTGGTCAACTTGAGGACATACGATTTACAATTTTTTTTAACAAGAATGGGTGCATGGACCAGACAAACAACCGAAAAATTAATTAAAAACTTTTTGTAAAATTGTGGATATTTGATGTTTTTATTCCAAGGTCTTCTTCAATTATGTGTCTTTGATATTTTTTAACTTGCTAGACATAAGGTGATTTTTCATAAAAAGGGCACTTTACAAATCATCCGAGTATTATTATTATTATTATGAATACATAAATTAAAAGTATAAGATGATTATTTACCTGAGTTTGTCGTCATTTTTCCAGGATGTTACTTGAATGTGTGGTGGAGGAAGGTAGCTCCGTAAAGACTGCACCAGCTGAATGGTATCCATTAGTACTAAACAACAACAATAATTAATTCATTTCAATATGTTACAAGAAATCAATCAAGTCAACATTATTTCATTTTATTCTGAAAATGTAGGACACGGGTAAGGATTAACAAAAAATCTATAAAAATCTTAGTCTTAGTCAAATCATAATCAATATTCTTGCAAGACACGTGTTTACTCCTTTATCTCCTCTAAAAGATCCTCCAGCATCCCCAAAGATTACATAGGCCGTGTGGGAAATTATTTACCTCAGTCCCTTAACCCTTAGGCTGCTGAGTATACATATATGTTACTTGAATAAACCATGCCCTCAGCACTACATGCATCATATTTCGTGAGCAGTACGAGCATGTTGTGTGAGGGAGGTAACACAAAGGCCGACAAATCATTCCACAGCCGAGCTGTCTCGTGTGACAAATATTTTAAATCGTATTTTTGAAACCCTAGCGATTTTTTGAAAATTTCAATCCGAAAAATCAGACCATTTTTTATAAACCGGAAAGACGGGACATAATTTTATGGGTGCGAAAAAACGATAATTACATAGCCGAAAATCATTTAAAAAAAAAGAACGTTTTCCATACGAATAGCAATAAATTGTACGGGGTTTTCTTCGTAACATCTGTAAAAACACCGCCTTCTTTATCAAAAAATCAAACCAAAGGATAAGTTCGCATCGAACAAACAATAAATCTAGTGAACGTTAAACGCCAATTCAAAAATTCGCCGAAAATAAAAGTGTTGCCACATAAAAAAAAATTAATCAGTGTGGAATTTTACAAAATTAAGGGAACATAATCGGAGACGGGAAATTTTCATGTAGTGACGTCACGAGCGCAAATAATGGATTTATTCATTTAAAAATAAAAAAAACTATAGATTTCTAAAAAATTTTACTAACATTTCCGTAATCTTAGTAAAAAAAATCTATCCACACGATTTTTTCCAAATCGTTATGAAATCCATGCAAGTGGCCTATTGGCACAATCAAAAAATTAATTTCTCAGAGTTATTCTGGGGAAACCATCCAAGGAAGATTATTTACTATTTTTTTTTAATATATAAACACATTACATATGGTAAGACGGTACAATTTGCTAAAACATAATTTGGCAAAAACTAAATAAATTAAATAAAACAATTTTACTTTGTTTGAACCACTTGTATATTTGTTTGAAGCCGAACGGTTTCGGAACGACCGTTCCTTCCTCAGGGCAAACGTATACTGACTTGACAATCACAAAATAGTGGGTGGGTGCAATATATTATTACAAAATTTTGTGGTAGGGATGGAGGCGTGGGTAGGGATTATTTAAGAGTGGGTGGGTGGGGAAACATATCCATGATTGGGCTATAAGATAATATTTTTTGTTTGCTTATAATGGATTCATTATTTTTAAGGAATTTTTTTATTTCCAAGGCTTCTAAGTTATCTAAGCTTTTTCCTTTATGGTTAATATGAAGAATATTTATCCCCGTATTTTTTTCAAAACTATGGTTATTTTCAATGATATTATGAAAAATTATTATTATTGAGATAATAATATATTGTACCCACCCACTATTTTGTGATTGTCAAGTCAGTATACGTTTGTCCTGAGGAAGGAACGGTCATTCCGAAACCGGTCGGCTTCAAACAAATATACAAGTGGATCAAACAAAGTAAAATTGTTTCATTTATCTATAATGGATTACCACAAAGTTATAGCTTCAAAAGTACTAAATAAATTATTACGAAAATAGAATCCGGCTGGCGGTTGGTGAAAATTTAGCTTCAGCACACCAAGATTTAAGAAACAACATTGCATTACTTTTCTGCAGCTGCTCGCTCTGCTTGCCGTAGGGCTTGCACATGGCGGGGCGCACACAGGGCCGCATGCGGTGCAGGTTACGCGCCAGCTCGGCAAAAGCGCGCACCACTCGCTCCTGGCCTCCTCCCGCTCCCCCTGCTCCCCCGGCACCCACGGGCCCAGCCGCAGCGGGAGCAGCCCCCCCCGACAAGCCCTCCAGAGTCTCCAGGTTCGCTCTGGAAAGAATTAAAAATACAAATTTCAATTTAAATAAAATTTTAGAAACAACAGGAATTTCATTATGTTTTTTTTTTGTGCATTACAGATTAATATAATCCTACTACAATACACATAAGATATACATAACTTTAAACAAGAAAGAAAAGAACAATTACAATAATACATATGTATTTTAGAGTTCTTGCCTAAAATTACTCTTGAAACCTTCAAGACTAATGTTGAAAATGTCAAGGGACCTAGAGATTTCATTTACAGCACCATACCTCTTGTCATGCTGTGCTGGGCCAGAACGTCTGTTCTGCCATGTGGGATATAGAGCAAGTCGTTGTGGCGACCCTGGCAGTAGTTGTTCGGTACGAATAATTTATAGCATTCTAAGAGATATCGGCTTTCAATGTAAGGCTTTTAATTTAAGCATTTGCTTATTATGGGATAATAATTTAAAAATATATATATATATATATATATATATATATATGTATAATTGTAATAATTATAATTGTATTAAGCTTTTATATACTTTCGTTATATTTATGTATCTATTGTATGTATTGTACCAAGGGAAAAATTTTTCAATAAAAAAAAATAAAAAAATCTCTGAAAGATAAAAAAAAAAAACAAAAAAAAATGTAAGTTTATACATAATTTTGAAAGCTGTTACTGTTAGGGTCCCATTCCTTCTAGATTGGAGACTTTCGAAGCGCGTTTCAGACAGAAAATCCAGATGATGCATAAATCGCGGGTATTCACAATGCATTCTCATATAAAGATACCTTAGAAATTTTTTTTGGATTTGTTCCAATAAATCTATGTATTTTTTGTCCCCTACCAGGCCCTCTGCGACCCTCTATCTTCTATTTCATTTATAATCAAATATATTACCCTCTATTTTCTTTTATAATCAAATTTAATCTGGTTTTGGAACGCGTATACGTCATAATGGCACATTTTTTTACATTAAAGAAAAGTTTATTCTCATCTGCCCATGAAGATATTGCGTCTAAATCAAGTTGTAACTTAAAACAATCTTGAATGTCGCGTAACGTCCTGAGCAGTTTGAGATCGTCAGCAAAAAGCAAGCAAGTAGTACTCTGGATGCATTCTTGAATATCATCGATTAATATCAAGAAGAGTAGAGGTCCCAAGTTTGACCCCTGAGGTATTCCTGAAAATGCAGGGAATTCCCTGGACTCTTGGCCACCTATGCATACATACTGTGTTCTATTTTTAAATACGACACAATAAAGTGTATAAGAGGTTGGTCAAAGCCTATTTAAGCCTAAGTACGTCATGATCTACACGGTCGAAGGCTTTTGCAAAGTCAGTTTAAATAAGTCTGTTTGATATTGCGCGTCTAATCCTCTTGCTACTTCATGTGAGAGTTCAAGGAGATTGGATATGGTAGATTTTTTTGACAAAAAACCGTGCTGATTTCCCCCAAGAAACGGTTTTATTTTAATTGTTAGTTTTTCACAAATAAGTGTTTCAAAATTTTTCGGAAAAGATGATAAGACAGCTACCGGTCTATAATTATGTGCCTCTGTTATGTTACACACTTTAAAAAATCATCTGGTCGCATGCTTATTAGTAGCTAAAAATGAAAGTGCTCACCTCAAGAAGTCATTGAGCTTGTGGTCGGAGGCATCGTAGTGAGCGATGGGGTTGGTGGCGAGCACACTGGCCGCCTTCACCTTGGTCTGCTGCTGCTGCTGCTGCTGCTGGCTCAGATTCTCCATCTGCTGCTGGATGGCGCGCTGCTTCTCCAGGTTGGCCAGTCCATACTTCTCCAGATTCTGTTGGGCAATTGCTCTGGAAAAACATTATTATTTTTTTATATATATATATACATGTTATACATATTATCTTAGCATTGTATCAAATTATAACTAACCATTGACAATAAGAGCTACATGCCGTAAACGCTATCGGTGAAAAATTTGCCTCAACATTTGGATATAATCAGGGTTTGAAAATACAGTACTCCCTCAGTAATCTGCCTCTCTACTATCCGACAACTACTGTAATCTGCCGTTATTTTTGCTAGTTTAAAGTACAAAATCATGCTCTATAATTTGGCATAATTGTATATCAAATTCAGTAGTCCGCCGCATGCCTAGACTCAATTTATTTATTATTTACTCTAGCACCAAGCTTTGTACACCAACGTGAAGGGTTGGGTTCTTGCTTGCTCTTGCTGGCAATTTTACCAGTCACCGGGGTATATTATTGTTGTTTCAGTTCGATTCGCGACAAAGAAACAGATATAATTTTTATTATTCTAGGATAATTTTCAGTCTGATTAATTAGAATTGAAAAATTATACTTCAATGTGAAAAAATGAACAAACGTTTTTGGTAAGTACGTAATACAAGGAAATGAAGTTATATAACACGCTACCAGAAACATTAAAGTCCATACCAATTGGAAAGTTCAAGATGTATTTATTGTAGGGAGATACATTAAACTAGAAAAAATATAGTGAATATGAAATATTCTAATTAATTGCTGCAAAATGAAATATTATAATTAATTAGAAATTTGTAAATTTAAATGGGCAAATTACTAAAATAAAAATTATTATTATTAATAAAAATAGTAATGTGTAATTTTATAATATATCATTTTAAACCTGGTTACTAATTCTATTACAACCTATAAAAACATGCTCATAAATATCCTGTAACAAGTACAATTTTGAATGATTTTTACTAACACAAAAAATTTCACGAATTTGTGAATTTAATGATTTTCAATTTTTTTTTATAAAACCTATAAACATAAGATAAATTATGAAATATAGGAAAATTCATTGGCTTTAAACGACAATATGCAGTTTATGAGTTTTTGTATCAATATTCGGAGTGTGATTTTTTTTAAAACCAAAAATACAGAAAACTCCAGCGCCCAAGACATTTTTTTGTAATGTCTTGGCAGTCCAGTGGTTATTATGTACACAAGAAAATGATATAATAATAATAATTAAAAGGTGTTTTTTAAGATATAACCTTTGTACTCGTTAGCCTAATATTTTAATTTTTGGGACCGTGTTGAACCGGGCCATCTTATGCCATGAAGGGGCCAAAGGGCACACATAGTTTGGGAGCACTTTCCAATTCAAAATTTCAGGATGGATGACATTAGAGTGCCTATGAGTGATATGTATAATAATCACTTATTATTTAAGTTTGATGAGTCGACTTAATTTAATTACGCTGTCTGACAGGAGAATCATTTCAGACCTAATTTTATTATACAGAGTCATGAACAACCTTGTTGACAGCCCTGCCATCGTTGCTACTATTAAACTCCGTGTACCGACAAGGAATACTAGACAAAATATAACATTCTTTTGCAACACATACACAACCAACTATCAATCACACTCACTCACTTACCAATAGGAGGCATGATTTAGGCAATAAGTTTGGTGGTATTGTAGATATATTTGCTGATTCCCTTTATAATCTAAAATGCAATTTAAACCAACACATAGTGGAATCCTACAAATTATTGTAACGTGGGTATAATATATATGTGTTATATAAAATGTGTTATTGTAATGTTTTATATTATGTTTTATTCTATGATTATTGTCATATATTATATTGTTTAAAATATTTCACGGTTTTCCACCATATTCTTCACAAAACTACTTGTGTATTCTTCAAATTTTTCACTTTTATAACTTTTGATATAAATTCTATGCATGTATAATCTTTGATAACTTAAATTTGTTTTATAATCTATGTAAAAGCCCCTATAACAATAAATAAATATGTGAGCGAGCGCCGAGCATGGTCATAAAAATGCGGCTCAAATGTGAGCGACAACCATTATTTGACTGGTTAAGGAACGTGTATGCAGTATAATCCACAGCTTTCACTGATTGAATACTTGCCCAGATTTTTGGGTGTCAGAAAGTGATACTCCAAACACAATGTAATATAATATACCGACCTGTTCTGCTGGTGAATGATGGCCTCCCTTATGTGCTGCTGGCCCTTGTCCCTGGCGCGTTGCTCCCTCTCCAGCAGGGCGGCGGCCGCATGCACCGAATGGGGGGCTAGCGCCGAGTGGGCAGGGTGCGCCGCATGGGAGGGAGGGGGCGCCACAACCCCCGCTGCTTTGCCTGACTCCAAGCCCAAGTCGATACCACTTGCGGCTGAAAGACCGTAGATATTGTCAAATGCATTGTTATGCAGAAAGAGAGCATCCTGTGGCATCCCCAAAACTTGGAAATTCTGTGAGGCTGGAGAAAGTGGGGATAGGAAGAGGAATGTTGAGGAATACCTGGCTGTTAAGATCTTTTCATGGTGTCACTAAAAAAATCGCTCACCAGGCCCTCTAGTACAAGCATGTCAATAAAGGTCAGTACTTAGTTATTGCTGATAAAATCTTTATCAGTGTGTTTGCTCTAGGGGGCCAGGTCTACACTGACAGTACCTACCTATCTTCCACTTACATTATTTATAATTTATTGTTGTACCTGGATTATTTGGTACAGGTCACAACAGATATTGCTGCCATTACAATAAAAATAAAATAAAATTCCAGAAATGTGCGCAATCTACAATTTTGCAGAATATATAGCGGGCTGCAATTTGAATGTGGTGTTGGTTGCATTTACCTAGAGCGGCGAGGTGTGGTAATTGGAAGTCCTGCGGGAGAGGCGTGCCGCGTAATAACCGCTCGACAGCCTGGCTGTCAGCTAGTGACGGGCCGCCCGCTTCTGCAACCAATACAACACTGACTGAACATACAGTGCTCTGACAGAACCACAACACCGGACAGGACAGTAAAATAGTCTCTGTAATCCCAACCCACTATAATCCGAACCTCCAGTAATCCCAACCAGCTGTGACTTTGGGTGGAAAACGCAAGACTTTAATCATTGAAGAATAAATAAATAAATAAATAATGCGTAACTATGACATATACCCGCTTCCGTTTTTGAGTACAACATTAAAGGGAAAACATTATGCCGAGTCAATAGCTTTAAAGATCTCGGTATCGTCTTTGATCCCAAACTGACATTCTCGGATCACATATCACGGCTCACTCCAGCAAGCTACAAACTCCTGGACTTTATCAGAATATGTACATAATTTTATGACCCAGATGCAATGATAGCCATTTTCGATGATATCATAAGAAGTAAGGTGGAGTATGCTAGTGGTGTATGGACTCCGCACCAAACTAAATATATTAATATGCTGGAACAAATCCAACTTTTTTCAGTATGGTCTTTGACGATTCATCGAGTGATGAGAAATGTCTATGATATTAATTGATTAAGGATGATATTCAATCTAAAACAGTCTGGTAAGGTATAAGAGGGTTTTGAAAGTTCCTATGGGAAGACAGTTTGTTTTCAGCTGTTACTTCGTGAATAAAACGTGACTCTAGGAAAACAAATACTATTTACAATTAGTATCCTCACATATAGCACCATCCTGATTGAAGTGGGGGAACTTTATCGAAAATCAACTCATAAACCCGAATAAAAATAAACTGCGATCGTTGATATTTTGAAACATCACGATGGCAGAACGTAATATGCAGGGGCAATCTTTGTTCCTTTGGATGATTGTTCCTATGGACAGTGGTTTTTTCTCCTAAACCATTGATATTAATACTATTTTCAGAACACTTCTAAATACTACCAGAAATTACGAATTAATGTTCCTCTGGACAAATTTTTGCGTGTACCTCTGGATGCGTTATTCAGTACCAAACTAACCTCTGTGTATTATGTAGACTCTATTGACAATATGAAATAACAGTTGAAAGATTACAAGTGCCAAACTAACCTGGTATGTAGGTGGGTTGCTGTGAGAGGTGCTGCTGTATGGACTTCTGCGTGAGCTCCAGTTGGCTCTTGTAGTAGCGGCAGGCGGGGTTAGGACAGTTCTGTACTACTTCTATGATGAATTCCTTCTCCATGCCAAACTGCTCGCGACCTATCGTGTATGAGTCAACAACCTGCGATAGGAGAATAAACGAATATTAATAACTAGCTCAAGTCCTTTATGCAAAGTTATTCGAAATCAGATGTAGATAGTAATTTTCCTCTTATTTTGAACGCCAAGTGTGCAAAATTTCATCAAGTAGTAAGTAATTCCTCAGACCAATTTGTTTGCTTTGGGGAACAGTACTTTTTGAAATTTTTTATTTTATTTAAATACTGCACAAGAGTCCCAACTGCTCCCGACCGCCTGTAGCCAGTGAGACTATGGCATCCCTAATTGGAGTATGTTGAGAGGCTATTCAAATCTAGTCACCAAACACGGCGAAAGCCATTTCAAGCAAGTTTTAATTCTAAATGGGGTCTTACACCAGGGTGATCCTGAGAGCATCTTCCACTCTGGAACTTGCTGCAAATATACCTCATAACAATTTTTAAGTGATTAAATTATGAAATAAGACAAATCACGAAACTTGAACCCGCAATCGCTAGTCGAGAGATCGCTAGTCGACAGCCTTACCCCTCGACCACGGCCGTTGGACTATAGGTGTCATAGAAATCGTCGTCACTACTGCCATGGTGAGAAATATGATCTAAAGCAGCGGCTGGCAATTAGTTTTGGTGGCGGGCCAAATGAATGTGCAATTTTTTTTCGGGAGCCACTATCAATGTCGCTCGTGCGCTTGCGATTGTACTCAATCAGTGCGCTTGTGATTGCCCATCTGATTGCCCGTCGACATCGTGCTTCGCTTCGTACCTAGCAGCTAGCAGCATCCTATAGCACAAATGTTTCCAAACTTATCTTAAGTGTATTTTTCTTCAATGCTTCGACTCGTTCTTCAACAGCTCAGCTGTGGAACGATTTGCCGGTCTCTGCGTTTTCTCCTTCTTACAACATGGGTCTCTTCAAGACCAATGTTTACTCCTTCCTCTCCTCAAAAAGACCCTCCACTCAGCATCTCAGATGACAAAGGAAAATAATTTATTTTTTTTTAATCCAGGAGAAATGGGTCTTGATGGTGGCCGTGCCAAGATATTCCAATGAAAAAAAAATACTGGGATGATATTTCTTCTTCTGATGCCTTCTCCTAGTCGAGGTTGGCTTTCATCAGGGCAATCAGAATGCAGCCCGGATCAATTCAGCGAACCTGCACTCGTACCAATCACATAAATTTTGAAGTCACGCCAGCTCACGGTCCCAGTAAGACAAAAACCCAGTAAACTGGTTATTAACTAAAATAAATGTGTAATACTAACCGCTCTGACGGTTCCTTCGATCCCTAAATGTAACCCATGGGGCCCATTCATGTGCTTCAACATCACAGCGTTAGCAAAGTGCTCGTAAGGAAGGATTATCTTGCCATTCTCACGCAGTATCAGTCTGCCCTGAGTGTCGAGCGCCACTCTCGATGCCATCAACCTAAAAAAAATTTTAAAAGTTACTTCATGTGGTAATTTTAGTATCAATTTTACTGGAGTCCTGATTACAAATACATAGATATAGAAGATATACTTTGAAAAAGTACTGTTCCATAATAACTCATTTAAAGCTGAAAAATCACAGGAAGAGGTGATTTTTGTTTGAAACAACAATTCTAGTGATTTGCCTGAATATATTTCAAATTTGATTTCTAACTCAAAAGCTATAATTTAAAGAAAATATTTTTAATCAAAGTTGTACAATAATAAGATTTTAGTACAATAAAAAATAAATAGGTATAGGCGTGGTGATAAAATGTTAAATAATTTCATGTTTTAACCGTGCAGTGGTCGCGCTCTTAAAAATAACGCCAGTGGTCGCGTGGATTTCATATGTAGGCCATTTTTAAACTAAAAAAAAATGAGTGAAATCATTTAGAATTATTGTGTTTTTATGTTTTAATCTTATAATCTAAGGATTGTTTATTAGAAATAAGCAACATAATTAAACATAACTTCTATGTTTTTCACAATTAACCAAAACATAAATGACCTCTTTTTTGAAACTAAAAATTACATCTTTCACTTTTATTGATTTAACAAAAAAAAATAAAAATAACATATACTGATTTAATTGATTATTCCTGAGCTGGATAAACATAGAATTATAAAATGATCAGAAAAAAGAATTTTTTGCAGTTTGCATACACTTTTTGTGTATGCAAAATGTGTTACGTAATTGGTCGCGCGGATTACAGGTGTAGACCATGGACTTTGCGGAGCTCCTGTAGCACAACCAATGCGTGCCCAACAACAGTGCTGAGCTGAATGCGTCCGTGAGTTATCCAAAAAGTACACGGAAGGTAAAATTATTTGCGCGACCCGTTTTTGAGGAATCTTTAATTTTGCATGAGTGGATTACATATGTAATCCACGCGACCACTCCAGCCAGGGTTAAAATAGTGGAATGTGAAGTAACAGTCAGAATCATGCGGCAATACTAAAAACAATGATAAATACAATAAACAAAATGGAGCTTTCTCACACAATAGTTGAAATAAAACAAGCTTGTATTATTTCATACAAATTCATTGAATATCCACCAATGTAAGTTTTTATACTCACTGTAGGTATGAAGCACTGGGCAGCATGGATGATTCCTTCAGCTCTGTGAAACACTGCAGTAGCTCTACGCTGGGACTCCAGCCTTTATTTTGCAGGTAGAGCTGCAGGAGCATGTACAACTTCTCTGTGACGTAGCCCTCCGCCCCTGGGGGCACCCCTGCACTCCCGCTGGCCCCTCCCCCGGTGCCACCCGCACTGCTCGACCCACCCCCCGATCCACTCCCACCGCCCTTCGATAAAACACTCTTCATTGTTTCCGCCAGGTCCATCTTATATACGTCAAGGTATGTACGCTTTTGGGAATCCTGAAAAAATTATTAAATAAATATAATATGTTGGAAGATACAGCTAATGTAATAGTGCTAGCAAATATTTTGACGTTGCCTACCTATTTAAAAAAACCCTATCAATTTACAATAATAATTAGGATTTTAAACTGAAGTCAAATAAACAACCACATTATTTACATTGTGGTCAAACAAGCAATGTCGCGCATATAATATATAAACAATAATAATCCAATTGGATTTTTACTACTGGATACTAATAAGATTTTAATAATAAACGCGCTAAAGTTGACAGGATTTTACTTGCATCTGGAAAAATCCATAATTATATACAAATTAATTGCACAAACATGAATAAAGACAAGCAATTAAAGTTGGCGTCATGCAAATTAAAATCAAAACAAGTGAGAAGGTACTTGAAAGATGTTGTATTTTTCAGTATTAACATATTTGTTAATAAAATATTTCTAATAAAATGACAGTATCGGTATTTACAACAAAATATGCAAAATATAAAAGCATACCAGACTGATCATAGGTGGACAGGTTTGTTGGGAAAATATTTATTCCTTGGTGGTTTGGTCACATTTATATAGTTCAAAAATGTCAATAAATTGCGGTATGTCCAAACCAGTTGAACTCTTTTGACAGAAAATCGTAGTCACGCCCCAGTAAACGCACAAAGTAAAATTCTATCTAAAAAAAACTGCAAAAAACAGCTGATTGCATGCGAGGCTTTTTTCGTGTTGATAACCATAGACAACTGTCGGGAGTCGGACGCTGTGTACGCCATGACGCTTTTTTCATAAATAATTATCTGGATGTTGTGAAACTAGCATTTTTTTAAATTGATTGTAAATCATTTGCAATCAAGATTTCGTTTATTTACTTGATTAGCCGTGAACCTAAGGTGAAAATATGACTCAATTTTTTTTTCAAAGCTTGTGTTTTTTTCGACTTTCAGATGGTATTTCATACATGTTTCAAAACATCACAATGACGGTTAGGGCAAAAATACAAGGTTTCTGTTTTTATAAGAAAAATCGAAATTTTTCCTTGTGTGTTTCGAAGTGTTTGTCGTATAAATTTCGTTTTTCGTGAATCGCAATCTTTATATTACAAAATGTTGTCATCGTAATGTTGGCTAATCTGTAACAGCTCTCCAATAGTACTCTTTACACGTAGAGTTCGGAGCGGGACGTGCCCCGCGCCACTTCAGGCCGCCGCGCAGAAAAGTCTCACAGTGAACTGCGCTGTAAACCGTTATCTTACTTTCGGTCTTTACTTTTCTGCGCGGCGGCCTGAAGTGGCGCGGGGCACGTCCCGCTCCGAACTCTACGTGTAAAGGGCACTAATGTCTCCAATAGGCTCCCCCACATGCACACTTCGGAGCGACCGAGTCCCGCGCCACTTCTGGCCGCCGCGCAGAAATATAGAGACCGATAGGTTTACAGCGCAGTTCACAGTGAGACTTTTTTGCGCGGCGGCCTAAAGTGGCGCTGGACTCGGTCGCTCCGAAGTGTGCGTGTGGGTGGCGCTAATAAAACGAAAAAATATTTATGCAACGAACGAACGAACTGTCACATCGATATCTATGGTCACATCCATATATTTATGGTCACATCTATGGAACTGTAACTGTCAAACAAGGCCTCGAAAACAGTGTCTTGCCATGTGCGTTTGAAGATTTCCTGTATTTATTCACATATTTTCGTCGTTAAAAGTGAACTTATTAATTATATCCTGAAAATATAATCATGGAAGATGGATTGGAGATAGTCGTTGGAACCTATGAAGAATTCCTTTTAGGATACAAGTTGGATAATACGGTAATTTTTTAAATATGATAATTTTCTGCAGTAGTGTCTATTATTGCTTTGTTGTGCATCCAGTAACCAGTCATGATGCTATTATCAGGGGCGGATCTAAGGGTCAACATTTCAGCAAATGCCTGGATTTTTCAAGTATTTTAGGGCTCTAGACCAGTGGTGGCTGCCAAATTCTACAGTGGAGTGGACTTTCGATTTGTACAGGGTTAGCAGTTGTGTACTAGCTGCAGGGTCTGCTAACTTGACTCTGTCTTCGATGGAGCCCCCTTGCCTGAGATTTTTTGCAGATTTGACATTTAACATTACTTACAATAAAAACATTATTTATGTCTTACTCCGCTTAACAGTTAATACGGAATATTTTTGGTAAATATCGGTTCGGACTGGCCACGCTTATTACAAATAATTTTTTGAAAAAAACTTTAGATTCGCCTTAATTACTATAAAAGGAAACTTTTTGGCTTGGGGGCGGCGGAAAATAATGCATTTTAATTTTCAATTGCGTAAATTAAAATTTATACCTTAGGAATATTCCGTATTATCCGTGCATCAAACTTCGACAACACGAACTTTCCGTATTTTCCGTGAGGTGGACCAAATGCATATTTACCATAAAAAAAATCAGTTGCTAACTATTTATATTCCTAATTTAACCCTAGAAAGATCACATCTCTGTGACGTAAGCGAGACACAAGTGTTGCTGTCTTTTTTTTATTTCGCAACGTAGCGCGCTGTCACAAAGCAAAAATTGGGGGTAAGCAATATGGTGGCACGAATGTAGGTTTCAAAACTAAAATCAAAACTAAATTGGCGAAAAAAGACGTGGAACAAAATTTGTTCAATTTCACATGTAGAATCACTAGTTAAAAATGCCCGAAGTCGTGTTAACTCTGTATTAAATTACATTAACTGTATTTGTGTGACTTGATTGTTAAATTCATGAAATAATGAGACTATTAAAAAATTACACATTTCATTACACGTTTACACAACATAGATAGAGGATAAAAATTTGTAGTAACTGTCAAGGGTTAAGCATGATCAAAAAGGTTGACAACCGCTGGGTTAGGGTATCATCGTAAGGCTATACTCCTGCAACCAGCGTGTTTGTTTTACACAGTATCAGTCTTTTTTTGCAATTCCCTATTATTAATTAATTATTATATTTTCTAGGGTCCGGAATGGAAGCTGGTCCAGAGTTTTGCGACCCATGCACACACCAGCTCCGTGCGCAGCGTGGCCTCAGCGGGCCCTTTCCTGGCCTCTGGGGGCGCTGACGATAAGATCATCATCCACGACATGAAGAACCGCACGGAGAGTCGGGTCCTGCTACACCATAGCGGTACGGTCAACGCGGTGGCCTTCGCAGAAGGGGGCACACACCTCCTCAGCGGGGGAGCCGATGGCTCCTTCACCATCACCAGAACGGGCAACTGGCAAATTGAAAAACATTGGCCTAAGGCTCACGGAGGTAATAATGTTATTTTTAACTCTCATAATACTATAGCATATAATTTTTTTATGGATTAAAACATCTGTATAACTTTTAAAGACCTTTACTCATTTTCGGTGATGTCGAAAATATTGGGTCTGCAGTGCACACCCTACTTGGTCTTCCCGGGCTGGGGAGGGGATATGATGTAAATACAAGCTTTCTTCTCCTGCTATGGTCAGAAAGCTGTTTTGCAGCTTTTGGGTTGCATTCATGTTGGATTCACCGGGTTATCGGTTATGTTTTCAGGGGATCGCCATTTGCTAAGTAAATCGAAACAGCGAACTAAGAGCTATTGACTGCAATGCATTTTTCATTTTTATTTGCTGTCTTGATGTTTGAATGACATCTTTCTATCTATATTTCTTGCTCACATATTACCAAAATATAACTTCCACCATGCACATTATATAAATGTGTCTCAAGTTACAATTATACATTACAACATTATTTAAAAAAAAATTGCGTTAAGGCTTCGTTACCGGCCCCAAAAAGAAGAAGATAGAGATATACGAAATTACAAATGTTATAGGAGAACGCTAACATTTACAGCGCCAAAATCGAAGCAAAAACTGCGAAAATCTTTAATAAAACACAACTCGTTTAAAATAGAGCAAAAATCTCGTGGGGGCTGTCTAAAACAGTATTTAATGAAACACTGAATTATTTCATACATACATATAACTTGTAAAATAACGGAAACAGACTTGAAAATAAAAAAATTTGGAGCACACTTTGCGATTTTTTTCTATCGAGGCAATTTCATATAATTTCCGTTTCGGCGTGGGTAATGTATGGATATTATCTTCAAAAATAACATATATTTTTTTAAGAGCTTAAAAACTTCAAATGTTTAAGGGAGGTTTGCAAGAAATCAGTAGAAATTTGGAGAGCGGCCTCTTAACTAGACTTAGGATGCCCTGAGTAAAATTATTTCCCTCAGGCCCTATGATCTTTGGGGATGCTATGTGTAGGATCTTATTGAGGGGAAGGAGTGAACATGGATCTTGAAGAGGCCCATGTTGTAGGAGAGTCAAAAACAGGGGCCGGCAAATCGTACCGTTTTGTGCGTATTTCCCGACTTTTCACTGGTGCCGAAGGGATCATTTTTGTTAAATTTCTTTTCTTTATCATAATTGTGAGTTTTAAATGTAAGTTGTCGGATCAACGATATTTTTTTAATGCATTCCAATAATTTTATTTTGTTTTTCATTATCGTTGTGGTAAATATTTGTTATTTTTATTTCAGGGTCTCCTGTATCGTACATTTCTGTTCACCCGAGCAACAAGCTGGCACTCACACTTGGAGAAGACCGCACCTTGAGAACATGGAATCTAATCAAAGGCAGGAAAGCCTACGTCATCAATCTAAACAGCAAAGGTACAGCACACGCCCTGTCTGTCACATGGGGACCCGAGGGGCAACACTTTGCTCTGACTGGATACAACGACATCAGCGTTTGGGCTGTATCTAATGCCGCCATCAAACATGTCCTTAAATGCCCCAGCAAGTCCATCTGCATGGTATTCATAACGGAAGAACTGGCAGCTGTAGGATTAGAAAGCGGAGAAATTATGATGTTCAATTTAGAATCAGGGAATTCAACAACTCTCCCGGCTCACACGCAAAGGGTTAAAGCCATCACATACAGCAATGGCTATCTCTTCTCTGCCTCAAGTTCAGGGCATATCATAGTATGGAAAGTTAAAGCTAAGAAAATGAGTTTAATAGAAAAGTGTTCAGTATCAACGGGGTGTCGAATCACAGATATCACCCTCATAAAACCTTTTGAGGGTCTCATTAAAAAAGAAGAAGATGCTCCAGTGCAAAAAGAAACTGAAAGTATTGAAAATGAAAACAGTGAAAATATAAAGAAGGAATCCAAGAAACGAAAGCTTTCCGAAGAAAGTCCCCCGGAAGTAGTAATCGCGGAAGATACTAAAGTAATGCGCAAAAGAAGTTATGTACCTTTTGTTTCTGTCAGTCTCGATAACGAAACTAAAGATAAATCTCCACCTAAGGCTGAAAGTATTGAAAATAAAAACAGTGAAAATATTAAGAAGAAATCCAAGAAACGAAAGCTTTCCGAAGAATGTCCCCCGGAAGTAGTAATCGCTGAAGATACTAAAGTAATGTGCAAAAGAAGTTATATTCCTTTGGTTTCTGCGAAGGCGTATAAAAAGAAAAAGGGGAATAAAAATAAGAATAAGAAGAATTAATTGTTTCAATATTATATTTGTTATTATTTGTTGCAGGCTTTGTTTAAAATAATGATTTTTTCAATAAACCATTATTTCCATGCTATGAATATAATATTATGTTTGTGTGCTTATTTGCATTCTCAACACTATAATTTATCCAGTACATACATACTTATCATTGTTAACAACCTTATTTTGTGGGACATCTCAGGGTAATCCACAATAAATGGACATCACATTTTTATTTATTTTTTATCATTGCTGCTGGGTGAATCAAGCTTGTAATGTAGAATAATGGCTTATCAGTAATGTTCTGCGGGTAGGTTTTCTTTCATACATTCTAATAGATTTTATGTGAAATATTGCCTTTACTGGAAGATACTTTCAGTATCGCCCTGGTGTAATACCACCATTCAGATCAGATCTGAATAGCCTGGTACTTCCCCACCTTCCCCTTCCCCTTCCACATCTCCTTCACCTCCCCACTACCTTCAGCCTCACAACAGCTCGGGCTCCAGATAGTTAGGATCAATTGGGACTCTTGTGTGGTATAAAAATAAAATGTTTTTAATATATTTTTTGTTATAAATTAACTCCACACAGAAGGCCCTGAGAAAAATATTTTTCTTGTATTGTTTTTTCTGGGGATGCTGTGTGGAGGGTTTTTTGAGGAGAGGAAGGAGTGAACATGTGTCTTGAAGAGATCCATGCCGTAGGAGGGAGGAAACACAAAAGTCAGAATATCGTTCCACAGCCGATCTGTTGAGACGAGTCTTAGAAACATCCTGTTCTTATGCGACAAATGTTAATCATATATGAATGTACTGAATATATGTAATGTATTTTTAATGTTTTATTTAAATTGTGAAAATAACAAAAATTTGTCAATTAAAGATCTGATTTTAGATTTTCACGGCCAAAAGTATTATTTCTATTTATTTTTGGGGTATTACGCCGTGTTGCACTACCTCCTTCTTTAGCCTTCTTTTCAAAGGAGGTAGCACAACACGGCGTAATACTCCAAAAATAAATAATAATCATAAAAAATTTCCTTGTGCAAGCTGAAATTTGAACCCACGACCACCGAATTACTAGTCAAGAGCCTTACCCCTTGATCACAGGGGCTGTCGAGTTTACCTAAATGAAAATAGAAATCTGTTTTTGACATATTGTCCCGAATATTGAGGGTACATCCCTCACTAAATTGTATTTCTTACACGGACGTATAAAATATATGGACATGCCCTTACGTGTTATTTCCCCCTCCCATTGGAACCATTTTTCGGAACCGGCTGGGCGTGTCCGGACCAGTGTCGTGCTCTCATCGTACATTTTACGCACGGACGCTATATGTCTATGAAACACATACTACGACATCGAGATACATAGCGACGCGAAACACAAAGCCGCTGTTTACTGGGTTAGGTAAATCATGAAACATTTGTAAAAGTGTCTACGGCAACAAAATATTCCACTATGAAAATACTCAGGACCTTACTTTGCGAATTTGGATTTTACACATCTGTTCATACCGTGGCATGCAATTCGCGCTCCCATATAAAAAGGTCTATTCATTCAAAAGCAGATTTTACTATCAAGAACTAAATAGTGATATCATAGTGCGAGGTGCCTATATACTTTTAGATTGATTTATTGGCGAATCACAAGTCTCTTTCCTCTCTTCGCCCCGCCATAGTTGGTTTTTAACCCTCATCTGTAAGTTCTCGTCTAGTTATTTGTATGTCTATGATTTCTTATTAATAACCTCTCTGCGAGTGTTGTGGCGAACAAAACTGTACGTGAGGAGTGAGTTTTTTTGTTGTGACATCATTTAAATATTTTTTTATAAATTATCATAGATTAATAAAAATAATATTATATCCTGAATTAAAACGTCGTCCACATCAATCAACGAATATAAACCAACATAAAAAAAAAAACATGTCGATACAAAAAAACTGCGTCCTTCCTCTGACGACCGCTAAATGACGCAAAAATAATTATTGAACTAAAACTGTCTTCCAAAACTTCAACAAACAACACGCAGAGATGTCAATAGATGCTACTACAAGTCAAATAGTTTCATTAAATATAACAGTACATATTTGAATATTTGATGAAACATTTCGGCTATACTCTTCTGGGCATTTTTTGCTTCGCCGAACCGTTTCGTCCGTACTCGTGGAGAGGTTAAAAATAGTCGCCAATTCATCAAACAGTATAAATAGCCTAAAGACTATTTGTATGTACGGTTGAAATTTAAGAATCCGGCTAATAATGCAACGACGCCACACCTTACACAAATCCGTTTTCGTACCTGAAACTCAATTAAAGCAATGCCAAAAGATGGCGCCACTTACTTTAACAGTTGGTATGAAGAGAATCCCCTGGTAGGCGTAAGTACCTACTACTCGATTTGTGATTTCGTGAATCTCTCCAGATATGTAGAGATTGACGATAATATGATTATTATTGTAACTGGCAGTTGTGAATACTAATACTGCACATCTATATATTTTATATGATGTCATTGCCTGTCGTGATTACTTTGTCCCAGTGACTAGCTGTCACTGGATCCGAGAAACCGGCTATTTTTGGATTCTATCTTTGGAAATGCAGGTTTTTAACTGCTAGTACTACAATAATACTTCAACCTTCAACTCCCCCGTGTAGTTTTAAAAGGATTGTTTTTATATAAGACATCTTTCAATGTATTTTCTATTGAAGAGAGAGGGATGAATATAACATAATTTTTATGTCCACATAATATGATAAACGAACGGAATATTTCTGTCAGTGAGCTGTAGCTAGCAAGTCGATTTAAGTATTTTTAGCACAGAGAGTGTAAAGAAGAGTATATGAAAGAAGACTTTTCATAATATAATATATTATAACTCGACCACACTGTGATTAAAACGTTTATTATAATATTTTAAAGATAAATTAATACCAATATGAAATGAAGAAAAGGTATATTACAATTTCTAAGCAGGAGTTAGAACCCACAATCATTCGAGTCAAATGTGTAGACCATACCACAAAGCTAGGGAGTTTATTGTGATTTTTGACTGAGCATAGCATCTTGCTTTAACTCGACATTTTTGCATTTCGTCTGAGTTTAAATTTGTATGCAGGTTCCGTTTCAACATTCTTTTCCTCAATGTCCGTCCAGTAAAGTTTTTTTGACGTAAAACTTCTTTACACTCGCTCGACACTTGGGAGTAAAATGATGAATGCATTACGAAAAAGATACACATATATTTAATGTGAAACGCTAATCGATGCGAACGCTAATTAAAGCAAACGCTAATTAAAACGAACGCTAATTGAAGCGAACGCTAATGATAGTGAATTCTAATTAATGCGAACGCTAATTAAAGCGTGATCGGGTGAGGCGAATGGTCGGGCCTTTACGCACGCTTGACTTGGGAAGTGATGAAAAGGATAAGGATGGTCACCCCAAGGTCTTTTTCTTTTATTTGTGTGTTCATTTGGGAGGCTGGTATGGGTACCGCCGCCCCAGGAGTTCCTACGCAGATTGAACAAACCCAAACAACCGTTTCGGTATCAGGAGCTCAGAAGTGAGCCGGGTAATATTTATGTAAATTTGTACTGAATTTAATTCAAATTCACGCTTTATATCTGTATTTTTACTCTTTCGACTTCTGCGCCCCGGGTACCTAGAAACAAATTCTTCTGCAAAGCAGTAGGAAAAATATTTAACAGTTCCTACGCATAATAAGAACAAACCCAAACAACCATTTCGGTATCAGGAGATCAGAAGGTGGCCGAGTAATATTTATGTAAATTTGTAAGGAATTTAATTAAGATTCTCGCGTTATATCTATATTTTTACTCTTTCGACTTCTGCGCCCCGGGTAGCTAGGAACAAATTCTTCGACAAAGCAGTAGGAAAAATATATAATATAAGTTTTAACATTTTTTTTATTCGTGTTATTATTGTTATATTGTTACAGCGGGTACCCCACACGCGTTGCGAGGCCACTGTAACCTCGGGGTCAATTAAACTGTTATGGTTCCATCCCAAGTCATAATGCAAGCGCCTGCACTATATTATAACATTATATACAACGGGTACCCGGCATGCGTTGCGAGGCCACTGTAACCTCAGGGTCAACTAAACTGTTATGGTTTCATCTGAAGTCCTGGGAAACCGCTTTATAATGCAAGCGCCTGCACTGTATAACATTATATATGTAGCGGGCACCCGGCGAGCGTTGCAAGGCCACTCAAAGAAAGAAAGGGTTTGTGCCCTTCAATTCTGTTTGTTGAAGTGCTTTTGGATAGGTTCACATATATTTTTGTCTTTTCGTCTGACACGTGCGCAGGTCGCATACAGCTGTCCATGTGTGAAGCTTGATTTTTTTACAAATTTACCGTTATAAGTTAGTGAAGTTTTACTTCAGTCGTGTGGTCTAAAGCACACTCGTTTTTTTTTTTAAATGTGAAATTATATTGGACTTGGACTTCCTTATTATGAGTATTTTGGTAGGTACCTACCTGCCTGAAGAAATTTTGAAATAGGAATTGTCATTATGATAGTGACGTTTCTCTCAAAAAATTTAATAAATCTTAATTTGAAATTTTCAAAAAAAAGTTACATAAAATGTTTGGTTATGGTTAATTCTGCTAGCCTTCCAGCACCAAGCGCCACTCCTGAGTGAGCGTTGGTCCTGAGCTCTCTCAAGATATTTACTGACTTATATAATTGTACTCTATTTATTGATTATTTTTTATTAAAAAAAAATATGTATTTTACTTGTTTTTCGTATTTATTGGATTAACTTTTTATACCACCAATATAACTATACATATTTATAGGACGTGTGGGACAGCACCATAAATATACTAACCCCGATAGCATTCATAAATATACTAACCCCATAGCACTATCCTTCCCACATCCCGGAATAGAAAATTAAAGTAGCTACTTAAAAATCTGACGATTTTAGAGGAAATTTTGCATGAACCTTTGATTCATGATATTAGGGAGAAAATTAGAAGCCCGCTTTTTTCAACGCAAAGTCTATTATTCTTTTTTTGATCTACTGGCATAAATAAACCGAAATGATTAATTTGCCGGTCAAAGTTATATTAGTTTCATTTCATATAATTGTGCCATGTTGGTAGCATTGCCTAGGTAGGTACTATTGGCTCTGTTACGTTGGCTACTGCGCTCAGTCGTTGACCGAAGCGCTATCTCATTCATCGCGAACTGTTTGTCCCTGTCATTCATAGGAGATTGCGCGAGTTGGGGCGTTCTGCCGGCGCTTCGTGCCCCTCCCACCCCTGAGCGACTGTTTATCGTGTTAATTCACCGGTACGTCAGTTCTGCGACTCGATCTTTTCTCCTTTCTTTTTTCACTAGAAATCGACTTTCCGGAGTGCTGGTTTGATCTTGAGAATGCATTTGCGGTGATTGTTTCCGTTTTATTCAGTGATCACTCGCCGTGTGTAAATAACGGTACGTTTTGTCATTGATTCCAGTGAAACGCACGCAGGATTTCATTGCACGGTTATTGATATTATGAGTACGGTGTTTAAAAATGTCTCACGGTAAATAGGCTTCCGTGTTGTGTTGTGCTTGTGATGATAAAATAAACGTTGCTTTTGTTTTCGATTTACAATTTGGAAGTTAAAACGGCATCAAAGGAGAGATAAACGAAAATTACTTCTAAAGACTGACACTAGGGATGGTGTATTGTCTTGACGGGGTATAAAGGTATGTATGTCAATATACTTTGATACTTCCATCTACTACGACTTTGTATGCAATAGTATTATTATTTATTTGTCAGACATAATAATGTCATATCTAGATTTAAAACGTCATTTTGAATGTAGTTTCATACATCATTATTCCAAATATTCGTGCATTACTTTAATATCAGTAATTCATAATCCACTTTTATCTCAGGTTTTATTTTTGCGCCTTATTTTTTATTGTAATAATTATACTTAATGTTTATAATTTACATTGATCTTGATAGAATAGGATGAATTTGGGAAAAAGTTCGGTTTATGGGCGAAATTCCTAAAAAATAAAACTAGTTATTTTTATACTAACTTTGGGCCGGGAAATCCGAATCTGAAAGAATTAGGTGGGGGCAAGCAAAAATAAACGAATTACACGACTTTAAAAATTTCGATACACAAACAATCTGCAATGAAATAATGACACATCTTTTTATGGGCGATACTCCGAAAGAAGAAATTTAATTATCTTTATACTAACTTTGGGCTGGGAAATCCGAATCTGAAAGAATTAGGTTACACTCAGCAATATTAACTGAGTTAACGACTGTAAAATTTTGAATTCACAAACAATATAAAAGGCCATTTTGGACGCTTTCTGACAATAAATATCATAGAAAAACCAAAGATATTACATATTACCATATAAAATTAAGTGTTGCCATAAGCAATAATATCAATAACGTAAAACTTTCGACACGATACTTCCTCACATGATAATTCATCACATAACTCACATTAACCTGATGAATTATGACTATCTCAACGGCCGTATTCTTAGACCAAAAGTGTGAAAATTCGTAGTCTTAAAAAGTTGTGACGTAGACCGGTCACCAATATCAATGTTATTATATGAATCAATGTGAATAGATAACACCGTAGCGCCTACTCGCGTCAAGGCAAGAAAACATCCCAGTTTTCAAGTAGTTTAGCGGCTACGCTAGGTTTGTGTAACATGGTATGTGATAGAAAAGAAAGTGCCCCCTTCGTAGCGCCTACTCGCGTCAAGGCAAGAAAACATCCCAGTTTTCAAGTAGTTTAGCAGCTACGCTAGGTTTGTGTAACATGGTTTGTGATAGAAAAGAATGTGACCCCTTCGTAGCGCCTACTCGCGTCAAGGCAAGAAAACATCCCAGTTTTCAAGTAGTTTAGCGGCTACGCTAGGTTTGTGTAACATGGTTTGTGATAGAAAAGAAAGTGCCCCCTTCGTAGCGCCTACTCGCGTCAAGGCAAGAAAACATCCCAGTTTTCAAGTAGTTTAGCGGTTTGTGTAACATGGTTTGTGATACAAAAGTGAATAAAATTTATTAAAAAATAATTACTGAAATATATAAACATGTTTTTTTACGTTATTGATATTATTGCTTAATGGCAACACTTAATTTTATATGTTAATATGTAATATCTTTGGTTTTTTTCTATGATATTTATTGTCAGAAAGCGTTCAAAATGGCCTTTTATATTGTTTGTGAATTCAAAATTGTACAGTCGTTAACTCAGTTAATATTGCCGAGTGTAACCTAATTCTTTCAGATTCGGATTTCCCAGCCCAAAGTTAGTATAAAGATAATTAAATTTTTTCTTTCGGAGTATCGCCCATAAAAAGATGTGTCATTATTTCATTGCAGATTGTTTGTGTATCGAAATTTTTAAAGTTGTGTAATTCGTTTATTTTTGCTTGCCCCCACCTAATTCTTTCAGATTCGGATTCCCCGGCCCAAAGTTAGTATAAAAATAACTAGTTTTATTTTTTAGGAATTTCGCCCATAAACCGAACTTTACCCTGAATTTGTGAACTTTTGATTGAATGATTTTTCTTGTAGATGTCAGATTTTGGGCAAATTTCTCTGATCCGCTGCAGTAATAATGTGGAGCAAAGCTCAGCTTATTCTTTAAAAAAATACGGTAATTTTTAAATAAGCATAAGCATAATAAAATTCTATTTACAATATTACGTGTAGTCTACTGACATGTAATATTGTAAATAGTATAATAATAAAAAATATTATTATACATATAATATATTCATTTAGGTACCTAATAGCTAAATTTTTATTTGCTGCTTTATTGATAAATTATAAGTACCATTCGCAGTGTCTATTATTGTATTAAATTTGTCATCTCTATGAATTACGATTCTGTTCATATTTATTTAGTTCGTTCCTACGTTCCTAGATAATAAATATTAAAATATACTTCATATTTTTGCGAACCACCTGCCTACGCAAGTATAATATTGCTGTAATTTCAGAAAATGGTTGAACATAATTATTTTTGTCTCTGTTTTTTTTTGTGTTCGTAATATTATTGTAATCCAGTTCCATACGTTGCGGTCGGTAGGTACCTAGGTACTTCATCCCTATTTTTTTCTTACAAACTTCCGGGACAACGCCTTTCCCCCCATTGTAATGTAAATAGGTGATTAAAATTTTGTTATTTAGGTAATTATTCCTGGTTTTATATCTATGTTTTGTAAACGTATAAGAAACACCTATCCAGAAGTATGTTCTTTGTTGATATCGAAAATCCTAATAAGTGAAAGGTTACCATAACGACATTAGGCCGTAGATATCTACATAGGTAAGAAACTCGGAATAATAATGATCAAAATGTAAAATCGATTCACGACCGGTTATACAACAGTATTGTTGCATTTATTCATGTTTTTTCGCCTCCTAATGCATAAAGCTAGATACGAAATAGATACTTGAGTAGGTACCTACCCGGCACTTGATTGGGTTGTGAGATTTTATCTATTACAATACAAAATCTATGGTAAAATATTTTAATTTTAATTTTAGGCCTGTATTGGTATGTGAGGGAATTATATAATATGTACTTACGTGTACTCCACCTATGATTTGGGTATGAGTTTTTTTCTTTTACAAAAATAATAAAAATCTAAGAAAACATTATTATAAATAATTTATCTTGACACGTAATGGTATTGGGAATGAGTTATATTTACTTTATTATTTCTAAAATTTATCTTGCTAAGTAGAGAAAATATTAGACAGCTAACGTGATCCAGGCTAGTAGTGAATGCCAATTATCTATAATTTAATTTCGTTTGGTGTTTTTGTTTCTAAAACCGCATATCCATGTAGGAGTAGTCAGCAGCTGGTATTTCCACTCTTTTAGAAATCTTACGTTAATTTATTGCAAAATTGTCTGTCTTTTTTTTCCAAAATTTCGTTTGCAACTACATGCGCACCGTTACTTTTTTATAGATATTTGACCAAATGGACAGTCAGTTTCTAATAATAACATGTAGGTACCTACCTAGTTTGGCAAGAAAGTGTAGAAAATAAATGATGGCGCTGCGATCGTTTTTTAGGTTTTAAATGGCAACACGAAGATGGCTCATAAGACAATGAATGTATTTTTTTTAAAACACTTCGGCCGAAATGCATATTTCATAGCGTACTTGTACTTTCAAAAATTTTGCACAAAGAACTGGAATTTAATAGAAGTACAATAAAACAAAACAAGTTTTAAGTGGGCGTTTAGAGTCTGTCAAATAAGAGTAGAAAATAAATAAAATGGAACTAAGAAATTTTTAGGCTGGCCACACCAATTTATCTGTCAAATATTCTTTAAAATTGCAATGACACAGAAAATTCAAAACACTGTATACACATTTAAAAAAATATTTTTTTGTTCTTAAAAAAAAAATTAAATCGAATAAGCACTATTGTGAAGGTACCTACTAAATGACATAAATTTGATTAAAATGTGTTTTACAAAGTGATTGGCTTTCATTTAATTTAACTTAGATTTGAATTTAACAGTACCTAGGTGGAAAGGAAGAATCATTAATGGTGAGTTTAGTCACACTACTTTTAGATCTGAATTAGTTAAATATATTCAGATCTCAAATTAGAGGCATGATCTAAAGCCCGGGCAACGCTAGGTACTTAAGCTAGTATTAAATAAATGTGAGCAATTTCTAAAGTGTGCTTTATATTTTATTATTTTAACACAAAATTTGCAAAATGTTATTCTTCATTACTTAATAATAATATACCTAAATTTAATTCTAATTTTGTGATCAGTGGGTATCATCTATATAGCAATGAAAAATTTTTTTTTTCACTTTAATGCCTTTTTATTTTTTAATAAAAATGTAGGTTACACAGCTTTAGATTAACACCATGGTTATATTTATAGTATTGCCATTTGGGCAACGGTGGCGCCCTCATTTATTTTCTACTCTTTTTGACAAACTGTATTTCGATGTAAAAACGTAGGTACTTAAAATTTGAGTCAATTGATTCAACACCCGACATTATTGTCTTCGTCCTCATGTGATTCTTCTTCTTCCGTATCTTCATCTTCATCTAAACGTATTATCAGTTCATCGATATCATCATATTATAAAATTATTTAAATTTATCACTCTTAGGTAGGTACCCCCTGGTATAGTACTGCCTCGTGCATAATATTCTGCCTCAATTTTCATCACGTGTTTTGCAACAATTTTTCCAATCATCAGCACTTTTATGCTATTACGTATATATTATTATTATTATGCTATTTTCCGTTTTCCCGGTGTTTCAAATTTTCCATATGCCTTTTCCTCTTCCTTGACGATTCATCTTACCGTTGATTCAGATTTACCTGTTTGTGGAAAACATCATTAAAATTATTATTCTATAGAAGGTATTTAAAAAAAAACACACCAGATAATATTCATTTAGAAAGAAAGAAAGAGAAAATTAAGAAAAAAGTTTCATTTCCATGTGTTGAAAGAAGTTGCATATTATTATTTTTTTTCAATTGAGTTATTCCCTTTTTCTTGTGGCCTAATATTAACTGTCAAATTAAAATGTCTAATTCGGATTTTTAAACATAACCTCAAATCAGATTGTAATGGTTATAATCGCTCGAAAATTTGCATAAATCTTGTAATACTAATGAAATTTGTTAAAAAAAAAACTATACTACGTACCATTCATTTCTACAGTTCGTTTGTATACTTCTTCCAAATTAGATAGGAGCTTCTTCGCACAATATTCAGCTGGGCGGCGTTGAAACACGCAGTTTATAACAATTCAAACAATGCACAGGCAAACAATGATTTATTTATTTATTTATTAAAGGAGCGATATTCAGTATCTTCTACACCGATTTAAGCATCATAACATAATAGCTATGCGAAACGTCATTGTCAAAACGAATAATTCGGTGTTGCCATTGTAATGAAAAATTTAGTTCCAAATTAATAAATTTCTACACTTTCTTGCCAAACTATAAGATAATTTTCGTGCAGATAGAAACCCGCTACATATTGGTTTGCAAGTATAGGTAGGTACCTACGCAAGTTTCGTAATTTTCTATCATTGCAATAAAAGTATACATTGTTATTATGACGTCATTGTATATAGCATTATTTGGTATCTTTTCAAATTACCTAGGTACCTACCCATGCATTGGATTTTAAATTTCACACCAGATTCAACATTTTCTACTTGAAAATGCGCATTTTTTTGCTCACAAGTTTTATGAAGTTCAACTCGAAAATTGGTTATGTTTGCAAATATAATTATTTTTAAAACAATCCTAACCGTAAATGAATCTAAAACGAATGTTACGCTTCACGAAGTAATAACGCATATACTGACAACAATGGCCGACTGAACCGTTGAACGATAATACCACATTTGTAACACTTCTATCTTCTAAGATTATTTTTACCAATTCCGCTTTCATTTAATTACAGTAAATATTATATTACCTTCATTACCCACCTTTATTACGATTTTGCAGATTATCTTCCCGCTGGTAAAACTGTTAGGTACCTACATTTATGTCCTTGCAAATCAAAAACTAATTATTATGGTATTCGGAAACTGGTAACACTAGCGGGAGGACTGGATTACATTATTTGTAGTTGATTTTGTTTTACAAAATAATCATTTTAAAATAATACTCACCTGCAGTGTTGCCAGGTACGTATCTAGAAGACAAGGAGCCCGAGAGAATTTTGTATACTTGCTCTTTATTACGTAACTACGTACCTAGGTAGGTAGGTACTTCTGCGCATTTATTACAATAGTACCTATTTCCCATATTGTTTGTATAGATTAATTATCGAAGTGAAAACTTCTTTAGCACCGTTCTTATTTGAAACTCGGTGAAACGAAAGCGAGCGACGCTAAAAAGAGACAAATACATACTTATATAGGATTTAGTCTGCGAGAGAATGAGAAAGCAATAAAATATTTATTTATTTCACGGGTTCTCGGTACCAATATAATACGATAAATCCACGGTCCCACGTAAGTCTTCCTTGGTCTGGTGTTATAAAGCGCCTGACGAACCAGCGGCCAGACATTCAGCGAACCCAGGGTCGAATCCTACGATATCCAAAAAAATAAATTATTTTAGTAAAATCAATATCCAAACTTCAAACCACTCCAAAATGAACAGGCAAAGAAAACACAAAAGAAAGCGACATCTAGCGACTCCGAAGAAGAAAACTCAATTACTAATAAGATGACCAAATGGATAGAGGAATAGGTGCACTGGAATTCGATGACAAAAATATGGAAAAAATCATCCTTCACATTGATAAAAAAAGTGCTCCGTATCTCCTCACTCTTGTCTACTTTAATTTTCTAAAGGTTTCACTTCTAACGCGTGTGAATTGCACACTCTGATTTTTTAAAATACATAACGACGTAGTTAGTACCTAGGTAGGTAGGTACTTTTACGCGGTGTATTTCCTATATTGTTTGTATAGATTAATTACTTATATGTATATTATCTAAAGTTTAATAATTCAATTATTGCAATTAATTACGAATGCTGATCTCAATAATATTTATATTAACGGAGAATTCGCCTAAGCAATGTTAACATTAATTAGTAGCCAGATTAATTGGGTAACAGTAGATGTTGTTGGTCTCTAGTCTCTACGCCCTACGGTGTTGAAGTTGTCCCCAATTCCTTGTGAATTGACTTGAGGGGTTTCAATTAAAATTAATTTCCCCTACTTAATTGGGTGTTATGGCATTCGAATCGTTTGATTGATTATGCCTATTAATAGAATTATATTTGTATTTTAATAGAATTACGCTTGGGACTCAACGTAAGACTGAAGAACAAATACTTTTGTTATTGGTTATCACACATTTGAGTTAGAGAATAAAATTGCTCATCACTATTTACATTGTTATTTTCATCAAAAACTTTCTATATTACGTTCATATTTTTTAAATGTTTTCGTTCAATTTTTTTTAAACATTCAAAAAGAGCTAATAATAGAAAAGAAGTGACGGTAAAAGACAAGAAGAGACAAGTGACAAGAAGAAACAGGAAGAGACGAGAAGATCCAAGAAGAGACAATAATAGAAAAGAAGTGACGGTAAAAGACAAGAAGTGACAAGAAGAAACAGGAAGAGACGAGAAGATCCAAGAAGAGACAAGTGACAAGAAGAAACAGGAAGAGACGAGAAGATCCAAGAAGAGACAATAATAGAAAAGATGTGACTGTAAAAGACAAGAAGAGACAAGAAGAAACAAGAAGAGACGAGATCCAAGAAGAGGCAAGAAGAGCCAAAAACGGCCATAAATAGACCAGAAGATCCAAGAAGAGCCGAGAAGAGGCAATAAGAAGGAAGACATAAAGAAAGGATTAAAAAAAAGTCATAATGCTCAATCCACTCCTTTATTCCTGCCCATCCTAAATTCCAATATTGGCTTATTAGGTTGCCATGTATACCGGTCGATTAAACTCCAACCTCCTTTCCATCCTCAGCACGTGTTCCAAGTCCTAAGCAATCAGTGCCCCCTGGTGTACCGGTCTCACCGGGACAGGAGTGCTCCTGGCTGGGGGGTACAATAGTATCGTATCTTATCGTAAGTACTTAATACATACTGTACGTTGAGTATTGTAGTTGAATTATATAATTAAAAGATCCTACTTAATAAGAATTAATAAGCTCTCAAATTCGCCTGCGGCGCATTCAGGAGTGATTGGCGTCGCAGAGTTATTACAAGACGATTCCGCGATTTTTCAACCCGCGACAAAATATCCCCGACAAAATATCATACGAACAAAACATCCCCCATTAAAATATCTTCTAAAACCTAATCTAACAAAAAAATGGGACAAAAAATAATACAGACATACTGTAATGTTAGGTTAGAATGATTTTATTTATTTTTAAAAAGTATGCCGTAATCCCTAAGTTTTATAGAACAGACCTTCACTAAACATAACTTGTTCTGAAAGGGAAGCGATTGGCCGCTTTTGAACGGCGAAGGCACAGAAAGGCAATAAAAGTACGTTCCTTCAAAAATAATAGTGTGACAATGCACGTATGTCTGCTTCCTCTAAAGTTCTAAAGAGTCTAAAGGAAAAAAGTAATAATTTTCTTGCATCTCCCTCACTCGTATTAAAGAGATGAGATGCCGCGAGCCATTGCCGTCTTTTCTTATCGATGAAAAATATGGAGTAAACAATATGGCTTTTTGTCTAATTTTTTACAGTTAAAAATATTTCAATGCTCTACAGCTCTTGAAGGAAATGACGTTGTAAACTGAAAATATTTGCCTTTTGACCTAGAAATTCTCAAAGCTCAAGCAGATTAGAAATTCTCAAAGCAAAGTTCGAAAGTTTTTCCGCTTCAGCGCGCGGATTTTCTGATTTAGTTAAAATATTATTTTACTTATTGTAACACATTTACATGAATTTACTGTAAGCATGTTATTCACGCAATATTTCTCGGAAGTCTTATTTCTCAATGTGTAATTCACGCAATATTTCTCGGAAGTCTTATTTCTCAATGTGTATTTCATTGTGTGTATAGGTAGTTTTTTTCGGCTCGGCCATGCTCGATCTCATTACGATAGTGCCTAGGTACCTACCTACCTGCGTTTGTCGACATTTTGCGACACTCACTCAACGACAGCTGTGTCGACCAAGAACTGGTGCTAGGTGGGTAGGCCCTTTGCATTACTTGTGTATTTTCCTAAATTTGTGATACTAATTAAATGTAAAATTTGTAATGGTGCCTGCTACTAAGTCATTTGAGATATTTAAAAAAATGTAAACGCTTGTCTTAAATTCTATTATGAACGGTTTATACCTATTCGTCCCGATGAAATGGTAAAGTTACCTATCGAAGAAAACCTAATTAATCTGTGATTTAATGTATTTTACGTCATTTCAAATCTCAAATCAAACATAAGTATTGAATCGCCGCTTATTAGGCTTAGAAAAAAATTAGTATTGCATTTCTAAGTCAACTTGAATTTTCAGTTTTAAAATGTCAGTCTACCCGTATTTCTTGTTCTATAATTTTTCAATTCTTTCAAAAATAAAAATAAAACATTTTGAAAAAATCATATTGAAGCTCGTCTGAAGCCTTTGTACCTACTAGTTTAAAAATATATATTTTATTAGGAATGGCTGCATGAATTAAAAGTGTTTTTATTTATTAACGTCCTTTTTATGGGCTTTTAAACATGAATACTAAAAATTATACAGTATTTATTGTTCATAACTGAACTGCTTCAGTAACAACATTTTGCGATTGTTTAGTGACAAATTGAAGATGTTCACTGAATTTTTTTTTTTTTTTTTTTGATCTATATACGTGATGTTTACAATATATTATTCGATGCCTGTCTCGCTAGGGTATACCTGTGTTGAGATAGGCGTAATAATTGGTATACTTATTTCCCTCCATTAGTATTGTGGGCAAAGAGGAATACACATGGTAGGTAGTTAATCTCAGAATTTCTGCACTGAAATACTTCCCGACTACTAGTATTACGTAGTGGAATCCGAAAACTTATCAATCCAAGCAATTCTGGACTAGGTATCAACTACATCATTTATTTTTTTATTTACAAACTAGCTGTTTCCCGGCATGCGTTGCAATGCCATATTTAAATAAATAAAATGTTACTCCCGTGCGTACATTCCCGTGCGTTAACCTCCAGCGTTCCACTTCCACCTTCCCCGCCACCGCTCTCCCGCTCCCCCGTCCCGCAAACCCCCCTGGCACTTCCTTTCTTGACTCCTCTCCCGCCCGGCCCGTAGCAGAAACTTTTTTCTAATACTAACATTTTTAAACTCGTGATATCTTTCTAATTAAATATCCGAATTGAAAAATTCAAAAAGTTAAATAAAGGTATTGAAGCTGTCTTGAATATGAAGTAATTTATTTTGATAAGGATTAACACCAAGATACAAATAAAAAGCCTTTTCAAGCGGCGACATATTAATTAAATTTTTAAAATAAAAGAATACTTATTGTGGCATAACCATAATAGTTAGACATATGCTGTTGCGACCTTTTTTGTAACTAATGATGTGTTCTACAAAGTCGTAGTACATTATTTTATTCTATCATCAATTGTTTTCGCAGCGCACGCGATGTAAAGAATATTTTAGGTAATTTTTTTACACCTTGGGTTGCATTATTGGAGTTTTAGTAATGATCCCTAATTATTTTGAAAATATTATATAGCCTATGTCACTCAGGGATAGTGTAGCTTCCCAACAGCGAAAGAATTTTTCAAATCGGTTCAGTAGTTTCAGAGCCTATTCGATGCAAACAAACAAACAAACAAACAAACCTTACCTCTTTATATAGTGTAGTAGATAAGTCAGTGAAAATCCTTCTGTCTGACAATTTAAGCATATTCATATCATTTAAAAGAGTGTTGTAGTTCAACACAATTGCTGGAATACCCATTTCAAAATTTAGAAAACTAAGAACTTATTTTGTATTCTTTCAATAACATGAATAGTATAATATTGGTTCCTGACGAGAGAATTGTATTCAAATTGACTTCTAACAAAGACAAAATGTAATAGTTTAATATACTTAATATTGTTGAAATTTCTAGTTAGCCTGGTTATAAATCCAAATATTTGGAAGCCCTTACCGATTTCCATTATTATTTTAATTACAATACAACGATATTTAATTGATAAAGTACGTTTTGAAGTTATTACAACTATGAATCAATGTGAATTGGTTAGAGTGGTGTTTTTGTTACTCTATCTATATATGACTTCAGATAGTTATTTCCGCATTGGGGTTTGAATAAAACTTTTCCGCTGAGAAATTACTTATCAGTCAAAAACTTTTAGTTTCGAAAAATCGCAAAATAGTTGGTACAAAGTCACGGCACGCCTCTATAACGTATATGGTTATTAATAATTATTACGCTTTTTTTTCTTTCATTGTGCCTAAGATTGTTTTGAAAGTAAATTGTCTTCTGGCTCTTGTATTGATGCCGCCCCTGATGGATGTTATTAGACAATTATTAGATATTTACTTTCACTTTTGGATCAGCCGCCATTAGTGTTGCATAATTTTATCTTTTAACCTTTTGCAGCGAGCTGGCTGTGTTCCCCCGGCGTTGTGTTCAGAGGCTATCAGCTGACCAGGCAACTGTCAGCGAAGAAGCTGGTTTTCTTGTATACTGTTATTATACAATGCAAACAACAATGGTCGGCTTCTACCGTCCACGTGAGAGCATAACAATATAAAATGCATATTATGCACTGGAAATTCTGGACTCTGGATACTACCTAGTTAGTAGGCTGGACAATTTTTCATGTATGTTCTCAGGGTTCTTAAAAGTTGGGTATGACTGTTTACCGTTATAACCATAGACGTCCAAATTACATATTTAATTGAATTGTCGTTTTGTATCTAAAGAGAGGCTGGGGAATAATTATAAATTGAGCCATTAATTTCTGGGTTTTTTGATATTTTTCTCTCAGGGTCTCTAGTTGTGTATGACTGTTTACAGTTTAACCTCACTTTTATTTTATTTGATTCAATGTTTTTTTTTAATAATAGCCTCGGAATAGAGGCTGGATAAGTTATGGATTGGTTTATCATCGTTTATTTTTTTTTAATTAATATTTTCTCTCAGGGGTCTTAAATTTTGAGTATGTGTGACTTAATTAAATTGATACCTCGTTTTTAATTTTCCGATTCAATTTTACTTGAATTCTCATACGCAGACTTTGAATTGGGACAACAAGAGTGATTTAGCGATACACTTATTCATAATATCCATGTTTCAACAGCTCGATGACTCGATAAATTGACTGATAAATTGGCAACTGTTTTTAACACATTTTTTTTACATTTCTGCTCATGGTATACAGGTAACTTGCTCGTTTGCTAAAAAAACATTGGCTTTTGTCTAGGGTTGCCATCTCTAAACTTTCAAATCCAGGATCTGAACGTAGAAAAACCAGGACATTTCGGTTTAAAGCCAGGACTATATATGTATAAGAGCAGTACCTAATATTTATAGTTATTTTGCATTGAAAAAATAGTCAACTTCACACGTGCGGCGCGAGCCCAGTGACAAAACGATTGGAGAGAGTAGTGGCGCGCGAATTTTAAAACATAGGTCCTTAACAGGACTCTTTAAAAACTCAGGACGAGGCTTAAAAACTATCCAGGACGGTTGGCAACCCTACTTTAGTCACAAGTCACTCTCACAAAACGCGTTCTAATGTACCTACTAAAAAATGAGATAGAATGAATATATTTTAGACATGTCCTAATTGTGGAGGATATTAGATTATGTGTTGTAAATACGGTGTCCCTTTCATTGTACCTATCTTTCATTTATGACAAAAATTAAAAATCTAACTTTGGCTTCTGGTACCTACCTACAGTGCTAGAAACAAAATTAGTGTAAAACATTAAAATATTTTTGTTGTACATTATTCGGATGCGGCAACTTTCGAGACCCCTGACATTCCTAATTTGAAAAAAGTTTTATTGGTCCAGCCTACTGGACACGTATTGTAACTGCGAAGAATAACTATTATGACGCAGTTGCAATCTTTGCAGCAGCTGTCAGTTAAGTAGGCCGATTCTAGTTGTTCGGCGGCCGCGGCGTCTGGCAACATTGCGCGACTTATTATTTTATTAATATTACGTGCACGCTGCAAGTTATCATGTATCCTGCTATTTCCCGCGATCCCGCTATTCCAAGAGAATCCTTTATTTAAGATAATTGAAGACAGCAATTTGGTTTAGGAGTGAAAACATTATAAACATATTTTCTCTTTTCTTTTAATGCCTTACTTTTAGTTGCCTACTCGTCTTACAACATTACGTCTTATCTTAGTATGAACTCCATTTTTTTTTCGTACATTATACAGGATGTAATAGCACTTACCCGAAGGATTTTTACTAGCGATTCCTGAGCATTTTTTGAGTAAAAAATGACGTGTCATTTTGCTGTCCATTGATATTTATTTTCTATGAAAAATAATAAAAAAATAATTACACATTTCGCCACTGATCCCACTCCTGTTCGTTGCTTCGGGATCATGTGATACGCGCGCTGTTTCGTATGTCACCATTCTGCTGGAAAGAGACGCAGTGGTTATCAAGTGACCCGCAAGGCTATAAACTCGCTACTATCTTATCAGTTGCGATGTGTGATGGAAAAATGTTTTTTCTTGAAAAAATTTCGTGTCGTAGATATGTGTCGTATACATTTTTTACTCCAAATATGCTCAGGAATCGCTGGTTAAAATTCTTCGGGTACGTGCTGTTACAGCCTATAGGTATATGCATTTAAAAAATAATATTATTATGAAACCTACGAAAAAAGTAATAACATACGCATATATATGTTGGCTTAGAACGCAGATATTGTATCTCTCATAACGTTTAAAACTTGGTAATTCTTAACTCATGTTCTTTACAAAGTGGAGATACAATGTATGTGTTCAAAGAATTCAAATAATATCGACTGTTGCCAAAAAAAAAATATTTGTAAGATTTTGAAGGATTAGTTAGTATTTCTCGCGACTATCGGTTGCAAGTTGCAAGCGACCTTGTCGAAGTCTGTTGTTTTGTATGTGAGCGTAAGCTGCAAATCCAGAGCTAACACGTACACACAACATTTAACAATAATATAGGTAGGTATGTGACGTAATGGGTACTTGTGTTCACTTCCTCTTGCGTGCACACCTTCAGGTGTGTGTCCAAGGGCGGAAGGAAGTCCCAGCCGTGAAGGGTACGCAATACACACTAGCCACAAGGGAGAAACTACATAGTTTAATTAGGTACCTGCCTATTGTTTTGTTAATAGTATTGAGTTTTTAGAGGGCAAATATTAATGCTTGAATTGTAATTGGTTTGAAACGGGCGACATTTTAAGAAATGATTGTATACGAAATCTGTTACACCCTGCGAGACCTGGCTTTGAACGATATGAGTATATTTTTATATATTGATTTACAAATGCAAAGGAGGCCTTGAACGAAACATCAGGACCAGTATCAATTTGGTAATTGAATTCAATTCAATTTATTCATTCTGAAAACGTTACAAAATTAACATTTCAAAGCGTTTTTAAAGAGAGGAAATATTTAAGATAAGATACGCAGATTTAAACTAACAGCAACAAAGCTTGCCGTCTAAATTGTGCTTCATTGATGTTATACATATCGATATTCGAAGTGATTCTATTTAATAACAAGACAGCTCTCCCGACTGTCACCACCATTGGAAAGTTAGTTCTGCAAGCTGGGAGATAAAACAGTATATATGCTGTCGGTGACGGAGATAACCATCGGGAACATAGAAACTAAAGCTCTCCATGATAGTCGAGTTTTCGAACCATTCGCGATCAGTCTGAAGAAATGTGATAAATATAATGCTGTGTGGAGAAGTTTTTAGACGAAATGATGCATGTATTCCTAACATCAATGTTTTGGTTTTGCGTACGCTGCAGTCTAGAGTTTAATCGAATATAAACCAGTGATGGGTATATAATCGAGTAAAGTTTCAAATTAATCGCTCGGATGAAGACGACACCTTATCTCCTAAGTAATTTGCACGACTACTACTAATGAAATATCTCGCTCGTCTGAGCAATTAATTCGATAATACATTCAATTATTGAAAGACCGAAAATTCGAAGAACGAATGACAACTTTGTGAAAATTAAACTTCTGGTAAGTAAATTTGTATCAACTCACATAGGAGTTTTCGGAAAAAAATATGTCGATTTCTCTCATATAATATATTTATTAAAATGCCCGAAAGTACACTTGAATAAACAAACGATCATTATCTTGCATCGGGGGCATAATTTTGCAATAAGAATCTAAGCATACTTGGGATTTCATAGTCCCACTGGATCTAGACAGTTTAGACTGTTGTATTCTCCTAAAAAAATATGTGTATATCATTAGACAATTTAAATCTGTTTTTTGCAATCTTTTCATGTCGGGAAATAAAATTGAGTCAATCTCTCTCAGATCTTACAGTAATTTCCCGCTCTGCTATATTGCTTAACGAGTTTATAAGTTGAACTTAATGAATTTCACGCAGACGAAATCTAAAATCGTTTCGCCTCCTACTGAATAAAAATATTATTGTTATTTTCTCGTTTTGCCCGGTATATCGCATAACTGCTCACGATGCTTACGTAATACGAATATTGCGAGCCAACTTAGCGAATGTAACGCTATTGTATTGACTCGCACGCGACAGTACGCTGGGGTGGACCATCAACGCTTTTCTAAGAATTTATATAGGAACGTCAGGGTACTAAAAACCTAACATCAACACAGTAAAACTGCAATATAAGAGCGCGATAAATATTTGACCGTTGGCATGAACTACTATATCGTAAGTATGACATTGAGCGAGTTTACAAGCTACTATCTGGGACATCGATAGCTAAGTTTATCCTACTGGATATTGCTTCGTTACCGATATGGTTATGCCAGGCCCCGAAGAGCCAGGCTCTATACATTGACGGCCCATCCTACCGTACAACTGTAAACCTTCTAAATTATCGTCAGGTGGACTGATTGTGCAGCGAAAAAATCTGACGTGCTTAATGATAATTATAGCGGTTCAGCGAGACACCACCTCGAAGTTGCCAGATTTCAATGTTAAAAAGTGTAACGGGAAGTAAGTGATTTGAATATGAAAAAAACGATGACAATTTTTTGTGTGCTAATAATCACTTCATTGTTATTATTTTATTGTTTTACCGTTTCACGCTTGAACCGTTTCGCCAATGAAACTGAGCGGTCGCTAAGTTAATTTTTGCCCTCATTATAAAGTTCGGTTGTTTCCAATGTTGTCGAGCGTAATTTATGTACGTAATGTTGTGTCTGTGTAGTTTTTTTGTATGTCAAAATCGCAGATCGGACAACTCAGAATGAACTTGACACGTCCTTTGAAAAGTCATTAAAAGTGATGACAAAAACCACAAAAAACCGTTAAATGTTTTCCGTTAGGTTAGGTTATAGGTTTTTTTCATAGCGTTAATGAATTTTCAAAGAGGTGTTGATTCTGAGTTGTTACGGAACCATCAAAATCATTCACTGTTTACGTAATAATGTACGACAAAATATTATTGATTTGTGCTTTCTAGCATGTAAAATAAAACGTGTGTAGGTTTTCACAATTCCAATTTCACAATTCCTGTAGATCTATAGAGGTGCTTCAAATCTATAGGAAATAGGAATTTTGGCAGACAAGCGCAAGTGTAATTGAGTAAACCTTAATTATATTTTTCCATAAAGGTACCAATCCAAATGTATAGCGACTTATTATAACGTTCGCTCAGTATTAATTGGATAAAACAATAGATAGACTCATAAACAAAGTTTGTAATAATATTACTGCAGTAAGTATTGATCAATGATTTTAATTTTGCCTCTTGAATTTCAGACACCCAACAACAATTGAATTGAATCCAAACACGAAATCATCCCTACCACCACCCTCAAATAGGAGTTCTCCGATGATTTTAAATTAACCCTTAATGATGCATTTTACCCTTTTGCTCCGTTATGCCTTTGGATTTGCATCAAGCCCGTGAAGCCTGTTAAATTAATTAGGTAATTGCGTTTGTGTAGATTATGCCATCAACTCACCTCGACGGATAGTCCACAGGTGTTTGTGTTATCAGAGGGATAGAATGGACTGAATTTCAGACCTGCTCTATATGTTAGTCTTTAATTAGTATGTGTTTTCAAATTTATTTTGTTAAAAATGAATGCCATATTTTGTCTTCTTTATTTTATTACTATTATGATATCTATTATTTTTTCTGAATTCTGTGTGTGAACCACGGGCTTAATTCTTCAATCGAGGCCGCTAGCTTTCATCATCCGCTCAATACATACACACAGTACATACGCTCAGTACATCCGCAAAGCACATACGTTAATCGACTTTGTTATTCTTGAGTCCAAACGTCAAAGTCATTCTACTCTAACAACGAGTGGGTCGAACCAGTAAACACCGACAAAACTGTCAAAATCTAGTACATTGTATCCTAACCTAATGCTGCGTATTAACACGTGGGTATTTCCGCGAACCGAACCATTAATGGAGGACTGAATGCCGTTGGCGGTAATAAAAAAAATGTCCAAAGATGCGAAACTAGCTGTCCATAATGGAGTGCTGGTACCTACCCTGATGTATGGCAGTGAGGCATGGAACTGGCAGAGGAAGGATGAAAGTAGACTGAATGCTGTAGAAATGAGATCCCTGAGGCGAATGTGTGGTAAAACCATGTACGATCGTGAGAGAAACGTGGATATCCGCAAAGAATGCAAGGCTGATGTATGCGTGATGTGTAAGATTAAGAAAGGGACTCTCCGATGGTTTGGGCATGTAGAGCGAATGAACGAGGAAAGGAGTGTAAGGAGAATATATGATGCAAATGTGAATGGTAGAAGAAGTCGGGGACGCCCGAGGAAGACATGGCACGACCAAGTGAATCAGATACTTGAGTCGGGCCATGTGAAGAGTCGGAATAATAGAAGAGCATGTATGAGACGATGTATGAATGTGAACGAGGCAAAGAGTGTGTGCCAAGATCGAGTTGTGTGGCGGTCCGTTCTCTCTGCCTGCGGGGAAACGGCGTGATGGTTAGTTAGTTTTTTTTTTAGAACCATGATTTACGGGATATGAGTGAAGCGACTGCCTGCGGCGTTTCGCGCCGTTTGCCGTTGCTTCGTTCCTTTCCCATAATTCGTGGCTCGGCTCGCGTTCATGTTCGTGCATGTATACGCTGCATAAGATCGTTTCCCGTGCTCTCTTCGAAAGACAAGCATTGTATATTTACATAAAGTTGTTTTAAGGTTCCATATAATGACTGATTTACCGGCGATATTGGCTGCATTACATAATGTAAAGAAAGCTGAAGCAGATGCCCCGGTGGGCATATAGTTTTCGCATGAAAATGAACTTCCTAATTAATCTGTTGCAGTGTCGTTTGCAGGTGTTAGCAGAATTAAATTTGTTTTCCGCGGATGGTTACCAGGTCAAGAAGGTCAATTTCAAATTCACACCATAGAAAAGTCAAAAACATCAGAAACATAGATAATAATCACTAGGCTGCCAATATAATCATCTCTTCCAACCCTTCGACATTCAAGAATACGTTTAAATAAAACATTCGACAAAGTTCATCGAGACGACGGTAATTTTTCATTTGCAGATGGCGCATAACTCTTGATCGCTTTTGGAGAATTGAGCCACTGGACACTTGTTTACATGTGTCGACCAGGGTTGCCAGGTTTTTTCCAAATGTATACCGAACAGTGAGCAAAAAAAATCGCGGTGAATTCGTCGGGTGGGGGGGGGGGGGGTTGTCGAAAGTAGTCATTGATGTCACCTAATGCGTAACATTAATCTGCGAAATGGCTCGAAAACAGTGAGCGCGTGCACGAAGCGGTACCACCGCATAAACTAAGTAGTGATGTTACGCAACATCGATTGCCGATTGCGTCAAATCTGACAGTTGAATCGTTTATTAGGGAGAAAAATTAATCAGAAAAAAATACCGAACCGCCCACACTTCGGTATTTTTGTCATACCGAACACCGAACACGGTGCTAAAATACCGAACGGTCCGGTAGAATACCGAACACCTGGCAACCCTGTTGTAGACACGAAGGAAAAAAGCTTTGAAATTTTTTTTTTCACGCTATGATGGGCAGAAAACTGCGTTTTTTTTACTACGTTCAGCTCGTGTAAGGTCACATAGTCCAGGTGAAGATTATTTATCACAAGGTAGAAGAAGACGACTCTCACGGTTTCGAAATTTGGCTGACTTGTGCGATCGCAGTTGGTTCGAACTTTATGTTATGTTAATTATGTTTAATTCTTTAATTATGTTCAAACTGCATTCAATTAGGCAAAGTTTGCAAATGTGATAACCAAATCTCCAATATGAGAATGCACCAGAAACAATATTCAGTTTTTTACGCTTGATATTCCACACGACTACGTTTTTTGTTCACATAAATATTTTCGGGCATATTTTTTGTTTGTTAAAGGAAGTTTTAAAATACTGGGGGAAGTTCTAAATGAAGTTGGAAGTAAAATGAACCTGACTATTCAGATCTGGTCATTAAACCATTTCCAGAAACGATTTGATCAAAATGCATTTTTTTACCAGCATTTTTTATATGCTGACGTGCGAGTAACTCTGAATACTTTTTTATTTGTCGTCCGTTTTGTTTTTATTTGTATTATTATTATTTGTACCACTGTATACGAATTATTTTAAAAGATGACAGCATTTCTTACAAAATAAACAACACTTTTCTTTAATAATTGTTATTTGATGGTTGTATCGCGCAGGTGTTTCTCTTGTCACAGAACTCGGTAAAGTAATACCAGGGGATTTGTCAATATGTCAATATTAGCTTTAAAACACACCTTTACCACGTCCTCTGAATTTTAAGTGCACTTATTGCTTGCATTTGTATCAACCGACGCACCTGTACGAATAAAGATATTATGGAATGTTTCATCAGAATTAAAGATTCGGAACTAAACCACAAAATGTATACACATTTATTAATCACGTACGGGAAAATCGAATTCAATTTTGTTGTTAAATTTTTTTCTAAACTAGATCTTCTCGGTTTTCTCTGGTAATGTACTACTTATATGAAACTGGATTCCCAATACCTCACCACACGTAGAAAATATAAATGTGATTTTTGTTATTTTTTTAAAGACCTGTGGTTCATTTACATTTATTTGATCTTTTTTTTACTAGTCCCAGGAAGCCCTGAGGAAATTAATAATTCTCGTCTTTGGGGATGCTGTATAGAAGATCTTCTTAGAAAAGGAAGGAGAAGAAAAGGGTATGAGGGGTGGGTAGGAATCTGGGGATCGGTGTGCCCAGGAGTGACAGACGTTTGAATCTATCCCTCCCACTGTGGTCAAGGCGATGTTCCGAAAGAGTCCTGCTGAAGAGGTCATAAGGTCTGCATCGACCAGTCTCTCTCGATCCAGCCTGCCACGTCTGCCCACCAATTGGCAGACGGATCCTCCACCGACATCCGGACTCCTCGTATTAGGTCACCGTATTGGGGTGACCTATGGTAAAGGTGTTGGTAATCCAATAAATAGTTCCCATGGTGACGGTACCATACCCGCCTCTCAAATTGTCGACTTTCTCAGATAAATTATGCCTTTTTTTATTTTTCTATCCTTTATTTTTCCCAATTTTACATTTTATATATACGTATTTTGAAAATCATAAGAGTAATGGGACCCACTAAGGCGTAGCCTGTGCGTGGGTTATATGGTTAAATATATTTTGTTGTATACCCAGGAAAAACAAAACAGAGGGCATATTAAGCAAAAACACGATTAAAATTTGTCTTAATAGTTTGTACAAATATATTATATTAGTACATATATAGTAGTTTATGATTTATTTATGTACAAATTTATTTTATTAGGTACAAATATATTATAATTAGATACTATTATATTAGATGCTTAACCTAATACCAAACCTGGCCTAACCTAACCTAAAGTAACCATTCGTGACCTTACCCAACCTAATTTTATATAGAAAATAATAGAATGAAATTATTTTTTTCTACCATAATTTTTCTCACTCTATTTTGTATAAGTCAGATCTTATCGTCTTTGTATGATAATCGTAAAAATGAAGGATATTAACTCGATTAACCTTTTTTTATTTTATCAAAATGTTTGCGAAGCATAATATATAAATCTTCAACCGTGTTGAACAGATACCAAACAAAGTAATTGCCTGTCTAGTTAAATCGAATAATGTATGGTTTTATCGTTAAATATTTGCCTTGCAAATAATATTATGCAAAATTTGGCGTTTGGGCCGTTCTTCATGCAAATTCCCACGGTGGCTTCTTCGTATTATGATAAGTTACGTCAGAACGTATTATTTCATTCTTCGCACTGAATACCATTACTACACCTACAGAAACGAGTTCTACTTTCCGGCCGTTTCTCACCTTACTTTCCTCCAGATGGAAAATAAAGATTAAATTGTTTTATTTTTTATTATTGCGTGCTTTTAATGTGGAAATAATGTTTATATTGTAAAACCTAATGTTGACTGACATTACAAATCAACTCTCGGTGTGTAATTGATACCTGTGATCTTAGTAGAAGAATTAGATTTTAATGTATCTCAAAAATGACCCCATTTACCATTGATATTACCACAGCATCTACATATATACGAGGGTTATCCAAGAATTAAAGACCGTTCCTCCTTTTATGCGACGTGGACATTATTTCTTAAAATATGGTGGCACTAGCGTGTTTCTCTGACTTTCCCCTAAAAAAAGAGCGGTGATCCGGCTTGGTAGCTGCTTCAGTGCGATATTTGCGACCGCTTGCGATCGACGCTCCGCTAACGAATCTCGCCGCCTGCTAGGTGCGCTCAATTATTCGCTTTCTCAACTAAGAGGGAGTCCGCCCTGTTGAAGTCCGTAAGATCGCAATTTTGATCCCAGACGTCAATAAGTCTACCACACAAACGATTAAGAGGGAAAAATGGCGTATGCAAATTGCGTGCTCGTTGGGTTCTCATAATGCTAAGGAGCAAAATCGTGTGGAAAGCGCTCGGGTCTCTTCGAACCGTTTTTTTCCATCCAACGAGGCTTTTTTGGGTTGCAACATAGGTTCACCACCTAACCCAGGAATCAAAAAGGCAATCAATAACATTTCTTCACCTGAAGCAACGTTTGGCAGGAAAACTTTTGGAGACCGACTAGGACGCGGAGGGAGTGGTGATAGTGTATTTGGCGGCGGAGTTGTACGATAAGGGAATCAAGGACCTAGTGCCACGGCTCACCAAGTGCAGCCATCATAACGGAGACTACGTCGGAAAATAGTGGGGTTATGTACCTGAAATGTCATGATTTTTTGTAAATATAATTTTTTCCTAATTTTTTTAAATTAGAATGGTCTTTAATTCTTTAACAACCCTCGTACCTACATCCACTGTTCGAAAAATTATTTAACGCTATGAAGTAATTTATTTTTTATGGTTCGAATATTATAAAACTGACTATTTTTGATAATATTGCCAGATTTATCTTTAATAAAATATGATCAGGCGTTTAAATAATAATAATATATTTTGTGGTACATTAATTATTAGTTAATTAATTATACAAATATTCAATTCCACGTAGCAATTAATATCCTCCACACTAGGAATAGTAGTGTGTGGGGTGGGGATATTAAAGTCTATTTCGAACCACTTTACCGGAATAATTAGGCACTAAAATTTACACTTTTTTCAGCGTGTTTTTACGGCCTCATTATTTATTTCGATTTGGTTTACGAGATTTCGCCTTTGCTTGTTTTGAATATATTTCATGTGTGTTTGGAGTCTTTATTGCATTTATCGATGTTTGTTTTTAAAGTTCTTTTTTATTTAGTTTAGATGCACGTGCGAGTCGTGAGCGTTTAGATATCATTTACACACATTTTCTTTTTGTTCATAACTTTTAATGTATTTTAAAATGGGTGTTGAAATGCCACTTTGTTATGTTGTCGTCGAACCAAGTTTTGCTTACCCGTTGTGTCATTGCACATTGTTTCTGAGAATAAACAAACCCTATTTTAAACAGACCTATTATATTGGGTGTCACAAAAACCCCGGTCTCTTCCTAGTCTTTCGACAGAGCCGAAATCTTCTTTGTAAAAATGCCAGTCTGCAACTCTTGTTAAGTTCGCTTGGCTATGATTTCATCGCACTATAAGACTCGTGTGAACGGATTAATAACTATTGAGATAATGATAGAAAAAATCATCTTTGGGCTAAATTTAATTACGAAATAGCTTGCTTTAGGTTCTCATTGTGAACAAAGGGCTTTTATTTTGTTTGAAATCGCAGTGTGCACGCGTTCTGCGCAATATTTATTTATTTATTTATTTATTTCTATATATTACAGTTTTTACCTTATATATTTAATATTTTAACATAATATATTTTGGAAAACATTTTTACATATTAATTAATATTGCATTTTATTATGTTGGGTGTAAGGTAGGTTTGAGAAGGTGAAACTGTTGGTTTATAATGTTGTATGTTTCGTGAACACCTCACTAGGAGAACCTGTGCTGTGGTGTTTACGTGTTTATGATTCAGTGTGACAAGTACAGGTATTTATGTGTTGTAGTAGAGTGTTGGTTTTTTTTTTACATTTTAATGGTAATGGATTATTTAGAAGAAAAAAAATATATATATTAAGTATATATAATATCCACTTGACGTTTATACGTTGTTCGTATTGTGAGATCCCGGTGGTTATCAACGTAGACTTATATTATACTCCACTGTCAAGATCCGGACGTCGCGTCGTGAAGTAATTTCCTCCGTACCTACTCTCCTGTCTGTAGGTTGTTTCTTCGGCGTCTTGAGATCATCACCAGCTTTTGCGCGGGCATTGACGAGACTACCGTAAAAGGAGCGGGCGACTTGGTCCACTACGAGATGAAAAGAGGAACAACAAATAGCCTTACTCACGCCTCAATTTAACAGCCTCTGTATGTGTACCCATCGAAATTTTCCCTTTTAAAACCGTTGATGTATGTCGTTTTGTAATTCCACCACCGAGAACGTATCCCAATTTATTCGGTTCGAAACAAAAAAGTACAATTATTTTAATATGATGGCATTAGTTAACCAGTTTTCCCAAACAAATAGAATGTATCTTTTTGTGGTTTGGCCCGTTAAATATTGATTGGTATTTAATGATATAGAATGTATGGTCCTTCCGCTGAGAGCTCTTTTATAACCTCTCTTTTTAATACGTGCGTCGTTTATGAGAAAGAAGGAGAGGTTAAAACTGAGCTATTAGTTATCTCACCCACGCTTTTCTATTGAATCGGTCTTTAATCCCAGTTATGGAGGCGTTATTATTCTACTGCCTTTCTGATAAATGATTATACATTTTTTTCGTGAATTTTGTGACAATTCAGTGACAAAAGGATATTCACACTAATTATGTGTCATTAATAAGGATCAATAAACTATTTCGACAAGGGGAAATTAACACATATTTTGGTCCAATAAGCGTTCTGCTTATAGCAGGTTCTCTCGGAATCAATGAACTGCGGGGGTTTGTGTCAAAATTACGCAACGACAAATGTTGTATTGAAATTGTTGCATGGAAATTAATATTTTCTCAGAACCTTAGTTTTGATTTTGATATTTATTTACCCCTCAAACAACTCATGGAGGTCTTACAGAAATCGTTGTCTCCCTTACTATCATTTCTAGAAAAGTGTTTTGAAAGAGAAAACACCACGCTTTATATTCAAATCTAAAAGTTAACCGTAAATAATTAACTGTACACCTTTATGAAACCGAAGTTACTGATCGCTATTTGAAAGAAATATGAAACTTGGGATTTTTTATTAATTATTTTTACATGAAACGACAAAAAAGCGAGTTAACGATAACGTTTATTATATATTTGCCTAATAAAAAAAATGTATTTTTTTTTTTGTTTTTGTTATCAGTAATTTCAGTTATAAAAAAGTAAGTTGAGCCATTTTGAAAACTTTTTTATGTTTGCTTTCAAAAATTTTCGAATTATAAAAACTTTCATCAACTTTCAAAAACTGATAAACTTTTCAGATGCATTCAGAAATATTCCATTTATTTGAGTTTTATTGCAAAAGCGGAAATTTTTTGATGGGTTACTAACTAATTACCGGTCGCATAAAATGTGTTGTGTGTATTGTTGACGACGAATGGTTACCATCTCATTGTTTTCAGTCGCAAAACTATTCGATATTGGTTTTTGATGTGGCCAAATACCTTCTTGGCGATTCTATTTCAATGGTTTTAAATCAATTCGTTTCCAAATTTGTATGCGAGTTGGCGTATTCAAAACTGAAACGACAAATTACTGGATAATCAATATCGATCATCTCTACTAAGTGGTCTCCTTATTGGGATCTAATGACTTTACGGTTCCGCTGAATATAAATTAATTCCGAAACTAATATCGAAATGGAACTCCATCACCACACCCTCATAAGTCCCTAGAATGCTCAGAAAACAGCATGTTGTATGATATGAACACTGGATAACTTATTCTTGATTGGAATAATATTCAGATCAGAGTTATCACAATTTGTTTAACTATACCCTCAGAGGTCCAGTTTTCAACCCACATAGTGATTCTTTCAAATTCTGTATTTGATTTTACCTTCGACCTACGGTTGGAGCCCGATCCTTCTCTCTGCTTGTTCTTCTTACCATAATAAAATTACTTATCTAAAAAAACATAAATTTTCCGTTCATTTTGTGTCGAGATTAGTGTGTAGACGTTAATAACGATTAACCTGTTATTTGTTACTAGCTGGGGTAGGTACCCGGCTTCGCTCAGGACAACATTCGGACAGTGTTCTGGAATGTTCCACAATGATGTTCCCTATTCCCGAATATTGTACAACATTGCAGAATATTCCGGAATATTCTGAAATGTTGTGGAATGTTCTTGACTGTTCTAGAAATTTCTAGAGGGTGAAACTACCACCCCTTCAGGTGAAAGGGGGAACCTTCTTCATGGATGGGGATAGAGGTCTACCACAACCTCACCATATACCGGGACTCGTTTCTGAGTTTTTGCGGGACACACGTTTTTTTACACTTTTATAATATATATTGATTATTACATAGTACATATATGTATATGTCTTTATTGCCATGTGAGATATGAATTCATAGGTCTCGTATTTCCATATTTGTGCGTTCCATCGCAATGAATAGGGAAAATAACATAATTTAGGAAGTTTTTAATGTCTTCTTTGGCAGACGGAAACATGTAGATTGTGCGTGAACGAGTTTAACATACTTTATATGTTTTTTTTTTAATCAAATTGACTATTGTTGTTGCCGCTGTACCAACGTTTATCTAAATGTCTGCTTTAACATGACCGTTTAACATTTTCCTCGCAAAATACCTGTCGCCTCGCTAAGCGCAGCTTCTCTCGAGATTAATAACTCCCGAAGCGTTAAATTCGGTTATTCGTTTTCTTAATCGGGTTTATCGACCGTCTCCAGAGGAGGCGAGACGCAGGAAACTTTTGCCACCGTAATATATAGATTCTAGTATGAAGATGTTGTTAACTTATTCGCATTCATTAAAGAAAACGTTGCGCCTGGCACTGTCGATTTCGTCATGCTCGTGTATGGAACCATGGACCGAAAGATGCGGCTGCTAGGTGACTGCTGCGTTTTCCATATAATAGCTAAGAAAACCTGACAGCTGTATGTATTATAAAAAAACTTTATTAAGTCACAGATAGTTTTAGTCTCTAGTACGTATAGAGTAAGAACTTAGCAAATAACATGATTTATTTACGTAATTTGTAATGTCCAATGTGTGTAGTTGTTTTGAGACACTTATCAATAACAATAGTTCTTCTCGATGAAACTATTCAAGGAAACTGAAAATTATAATATTTCTTATAAAACATTTGCAACTATAATTAAAAACACATGTTAAATTTGTATTGTATGCGATGGTTTAAGTAAATTTATTTTTTATATTAGCTCCACACAGGAGGCTCTGAGGAAGATAATTTCCCTCAGGGCCTATGCCATTGCCATGCCATGGGGTGCTGTATGAATGTTTTTTTTTTAAAAAAAGGAAGAAGAGGAAGTTCTGGTAAGGAAATAGGTAAGAGGGGTGGTTAGGAATCTGAGGGTCAGTGTGTCCAGGAGTGACGGACGTTTATATCCATCCCTCCAACTGCTGTGCAAGGCGTTGGGTCGAGGAATTCTAGCTGGAAAGGTCAAAAAACCTCCTCAATCAATCTCCCTCGATCCGGCCGGCCCCCCACGCAGAAGGTGGGTAGACACATCGTCCGCTAAGACATTGATAAACCTCACCCCATGAACCCGGGCACCCGTGCTAAGTCACCAAACGTGGCTAACCATTTGCGGTGACCTATGGCGGGTACAGGTGTTGGTTACCCAATAAATGGTTCCCGGGGCAGCGGTACCTATACTCGCCTTCCAAAATGATATTAAATACATAAAATTAATAACAGAAAATAATTTTTTAACAGCAGTTAGTACGTAAAGAATAGAAATGCAAGGTTCTAAGTTGTGGTTTCTTATAACCCACATCACTAGGCTAGCCTAGGTTGAGGCAGTCATTTTGCAAGTCAATTTATAATACCTAGAATATACATTCATAATATACCCATCAGGTCTCAGGCTTATTCTGTCAGAAGGTTGGAAACTTTCCGCTTTGCAATAAAATTCAAATAAATGGAATATTTCTGAATGTATTTAAAAACTAAAACTGTTTTTGAAAGGTGATGGAATATGCTTTTAAATGTTATTATAAGTTTTTTTTTGTTTTTTTTTTAATATTACATTTTTTAACGCAATCATAAAACATGTTTCAAAATGGCTCACCTTACGTTTTTTCTATCTGATAACGGAAAAAAAGAAATACACAATATATTATAAGCGTTATTATCACCTCACGTTTTTGTCGTTCCATAAAAAAATAAATCTCGATATTTTATACACTTGGTCAAAGTTTGGTCAAATTTTTATCGGAAACTTTGGTTTCATAAAGGTGCACATTTAAATTTTTCTATTGTTAAATTCTAGATTTCAATATAAAGCATGGAGTTTTCTATTACCAACACCGTTTAGAACATATGTGTTCAACGTGGGCGATAACGTCCCCTTGTGGGCGTTTGAGATTTTCAGGTGGGCAGTAGAAGACCCAGAGAAAATTAGGGGGCACTGAGATGGCACAGTTATTATATTTCTCACCGTGACAGTACGATTTATATGAGACCTTTATGAGCTGGGACAAATTTTGTATCTTGTGATTGATTATATTAAAATATGTCCACTAAAGGGTTTTGTTAAATCAATAACTTCGAATTTGGGTCAGTGCACCGGTAAAGGCCCTATCATCACTTGATTATCTGATGAAATGTGCATATAATTTTATGCGAGTAGCTCACAAGATTCCCAACTGCTCTCAACCGTCTAGAGTCGGTAATCATCAGCTATCATGAACCATATCGGAATATCATAAAGTAGGTCCTAAGTTTTATATGATAAGCTTCTCACTATGTAAACACGAAATTGAGAGAATCATCGTCGCTTTATAGGTTTCTGATTTTCACGTACCGTTCCCTCTCATTTTCAATATTTTTTTGAAGACTATTGAAGTAACGATGTTAAATTTGTGACATCGTTTTAATTAAAATAAAACAATTTAAAATTTTACCTGTTTAAAGAAAGCTTATCGTTTTCATTTAATTTGATAGACCGCTTAGGTTTTCTGATTGCCCTATTTTTTTGTTGTTTATTTAATGCATATATTTATTTCTTAAAAATTGAAGACTCATCAGGTAATGCCCGTTCGGTTGGTTAATGTTTAAACGTGGGTCCTAAGTCCTAATACCAGCCTTTGAAATAATACGCCGTGCGTTCGCAATAAAATCGTGATTTTATCGGTAACTTTATGAACGCACCAAATCAAAAGCCGTACCGTAAAATTACAGTAAATCGCGATAACTTGTACTTTGGTACCGATTTTTATGTGCCTGAGAAAACTTTCCTATCTTACCGTGCTCGGTAGCTAGTAGCTAGGCAATTGATCGAAAACGTTGAATTTTAAATTGTGTTTGTAATACAAAAAAGTTAATAACATGTAAGAAAAAATTACATACTCGTAACTTTAATTATATTTATGTTTAAACTAGTTTGATAAATAAAATGTATCGAAAGACTTAAAAAGATAACAAAAATGTTTATAAGTAAAAATGCACGTTTAATGTAGATAGATTGTAAATCATAATAATATTAGTTATTAGAGCACAAGAGTGATGAGTGATTTATTGGATAACCAACACCCCTGCCTTTACTTTTGGTGACGTGGAGGTGTACCCGGGTTCATTGAGTGAGGTATGTCTAGGTCTTGGCAACAAATGCGTTTTGCCCAACTACTACGTGGCGGGCCGGATTGGGAGACACTGGTTGAGGGCAACCTAACGCAGACCTTTACAGCCACCGCCTTGCACCGCAGTGGGAGGGTTCGATTCAAATGTCCGTCATACCTGGACACGTTGATTCCCAAATTCCTGACCTCATCCCTTTTTCCTAACCAGAACTTCCTCTAACTTCCTTCCCTAAAAAGACCCTCCACACGGCATCCCCAAAGATGACGTAGGCCCCGAGGGAAATTTTTTCAGGGGTCCTTCTTTGTGGAATTAAAAAACTTTTAATATAATATTTTGTCATTTATTATTAAATTAGACATTTCAAAGCGCCTTGCGTTTATGACATAGCAAGCGGAAAATGCGTAAGTTGATTTAAAAAAATGATTCCGAAAAAACACTGTAAATTTCGTAACGCTAAAAAAATAAAAAAATATAATGCTTTTTAGGAGTATTGTGTTATGAATGCAGTTAAATTTTATAATATTCTTCGTTACATCATATTGTATGCATGCAATTCATTGTGTTTAATTATTTATTTGCGTATTAGCTCCGTGTGCATTATGTCGAATTAAATTACCGGTCGAAATTACGAAATCGTGGCTATCGAGCGTAAAATCTAGTCGCCGAAGCCGGTGCCGGTGGTGGGTTAAGGGGGGGGGGGGGGGGTATCGCGGTGTGAATCACCCCTCACCGCGCGCACCCCCCCACACGCCTCGGGACTCGGGGTCGGGGGCTTTCCTCCACGGAACTCGGAAAGCGCTTGCGTTGCGAAAGCTGGCGGCGCGGCCTTATTAGAATATAGGCGCTGTTCACAGTGTCCACATTGATAACGCATACTACTAGTTCTAGTATTTTTATTTATTGAGGTTTTTTCATAATCGTTCAAATTAAGAAAATTACTGAAATTGGTTTAAAATGATTCAAAACAGTGTGAATACGAATGATAGAGGAAATTCTTTTTTTTATATTAGCTCCATACAATTTCGCTCAGGGTCTGTGTCATCTTTAGGGATGCTGTGTGGAGGGTCCTTTTAGGGAAAGGAAGTTCTTTAAAAGAAAAAGGTATGAGAGGTTGATAGCAATCGGGGGTCAGTGCATCCAGTGATGACGGACGTATGTACTATCATTTCCTCCCATTGCGCTGCAAGTCGACTGGAGAGGTCAAGAGAATAAATAATTTTGTTTAAGTTTCTCGATGGTTCCAACCTATTCACATTGAGGTGGAGATACACGTGTAAGTTTGACTTTCGCAGTAAACACTGGACGGCACTGCGATTTCTAGTCCCACGATTGTTTGGTCGCAAAAAAAAACTTTGTTTCAAAGAGGCATACTTGTGAATAAACAACTCGTACTGGATCTTTGGTCGCCGCGATTAAAGTTATATAGGTGCATCCTCAACATGTGCGCTCTATCAATTTGGAACCATAAAATGCGATTTTTCGAAAACTTCTTTAGCATCCTTGTGATGAAACGGAAGCGAGCGACACTAAAAAAGAGTCAAACACATGCATCTAAAACCTGCGAGAGAATGAGATAGCAATAAAATATTTAATTATTTCACGGGTACTCGGTTCCAATATAATACGATAAATCTACGGTCCCACGCATGTTTCCTTTGGTCTAGTGGTATAAAGCGCCTGACGAACCTTAGCGGCCAGACATTCAGTGGACCAAGGATCGAATCCTATGAAATCAAAAAATATATGTTTTTATTTTTTCAAATCAATATCCAATCTTCAAACCACTCCAAAACGATAACACAAACCCAAAAAGGCGACATCTTGCGACTCCGAAGAAAAAAACACAAATACTAATAAGATGACCAAATGTATAGGAAAAGGTGCACTGAAATTCGACGACAAAATATGGACAAAATCATCCTTTACATTGATAAAAAAAAGTGCTTCCAAAAAAAGTGTCCCCACTCTTGTCTACTTTAGTTTTCTGAAGGTTTCACTTCTATCGCGTGTGAATTGCACACTCTGATTTTTTTATCACGCTTAAGAAAACAATTCCAACAGTTGAGTGTGAACAACACTTCATTAGAAATTATTATCCGTACACAAAAGGGGGAGGGGGGGAGGATGCTGTGGGTGGTCCACGAGACAGGGTGAGAGTAGGAAGGGGGGTCGGGGGGTACCCCCTTCCTCCCCTCCCCAACAACTCGAATGCTCTGTCACTAGGCACATTTTATTAACGACTTCTACTGCTACCTTTGGTCCGGCCGAATAAATTACCCCTTACAAAATGTCGGAAACGTGCTTCTCTGTACTAATGAATCGGTGAGATGATTTCGCACGGAATTCATTTGCGGACATTCGCGGTGATGGCGACCTGAAATGAAAAGCACGTGACGCAATTCTACATAATATCCTAATCGACTCCACCTACATTTCAAATTTTATCTAAGTTTTACCACCTACAACATCGCTTCGTTGAATTATAATTTTATTAGAGTTCACAGTTCACACTACAATTTTATTTAGTCTATTACTAGTTGCTACTTGCCGCTTCCCTCCAGTTCCCAAACTCTTTTTTCTTATTGAACTTAGACAGTTAAATGCATGTTTCAAAGCTTCCTAGTTCATGGTTGAAGTATCGTTTCGTGATAAAAGAAATAGACGCTTTTATCTAGAAATTCCATATAGAAAGATCTGTGCAATTTTTATGACGCCAGAGCTCATCGTTCAAGAGTTATTAATGAGACAAAAAGCAGGTTTTTCGATTTATGGTACTGACACACTTGCTCATTAACAAGCCGGCTTATGAGCATGCTCATTAATGAGGCTCATGTCAAATATACAACTGTACACATTTGCTCATTAATGAGCAGGCATGGTTTGAGCTTTCTCATGAATGAGCATGCTTAAAGCCAACAATTGAACACACATGCTTTATAATGAGCATGCTCATGTCAAATAAAAGTCAAATGGAGTCAATTCCATTCGCCAAGAACTAACAAAATAATCTTATTGCTTGCAACGCAATTATTTAAGAATTTTCTGATGAAAGAAAATAAAACGGTTGGTTTGGTTCCAAGATGTCAACAAATCCGAAAATGACTGAATAATAAAAAAATAAATGCTAATTTCAATAAAATGTGGTTTCATTTTGGAGGTAAATGAACTTTTGGGAAATTTGGAAATCTCATGTGGGTATTTTAGTGACCTTGTATTCCAAATATATTCGTGATTCTCATAATAAATCACGAAAAATAAGGTTTTTTCGTCTCCCCGGCGGGCTATTTTGACATTTTTACAAAGAATGCGCAGGCGCGAACTGAGATCAGATTGAAATGAGCATGCTCCTAAGCTAGCCTGTTCACACAGAGGCTCTCCCCCTCACCCGATAATCCAATGAGCATGCTCAGTAATCAAACGGCTGTTGATTTGTGAGCATGCTCTTTGGCTTCAAATGAGCAAGTGTGTCCGTAGCATTATAGTTATAACTTGAGTTTTATCCATTGAATTACATAATCATAATCATTGTTTTTGATCGGCTTAGTAGGTTAGTAAGTAGATTAAAATATTATGTAGTTGGATTATATCCGGATTATAACAATCAAATCGGGTCCTAAATCGGCTTGAGTGGGCATTGAAATGTGATTATCACCTTAATTCCACTGAAGCCTATTATGCTCGTACGACTCCATCCTTTATCTTATCTCGCTTTCACGGTCCGGAAGCAAATAATTCTCTTGTAGGTATTTATTATTGAAATGTCTTCCGTCTCAAGTCGGTTGTAATTTATTCTAAGTTTATCAGAAAATCAACCCTCTTTGGTAGGGAGAGGGTAGGAGGGATAGCAGCACCAGGAAGGTAGAGTTGTTAGGGGACGTTTCCCTGCACTTTTAAAGTGTGGGGTGTTTTGAAACCCCCTCCTGGTTGGCGCAGACAACTCGATACATATTCAGTATGCTTTAATGCAAAACCAGCAGTTGTGGATTTGCAAAGTTTTTTTTTGTACTTTTATTTTTTTCTTATTTACAGACTTACTCTCTTCTCATTCTCTTCGATTGTTTGGGGTTTAGGGTTACGGGGACTTATTTTCTGTCTATTTTGCGGATAAGATAGGCCTCTCCAAAACCCTCGTATCGAACAAGTATTAATACGGCAACGTCTGCGTGGTTTAATTTCAGAAACCAGCTTCGAGTGCATGTCTGATGCCACGCCATACGCGCCGCACCACAAATAACATCTTTGTACGTGGAATTTCACACAAAGCTACCGTTATAATTCGGTTTTGAATTCAAGAATTCGTCACAAGATGTCGCTACTTCCGTCAACAGATCGGATGGGGACGTCTCCCCCCTAAGTATAACTGTTACGATTTTGTGAATATGTAGTATCTCTCGATTCTCTCCGGATATGAAAAGATTGACAGTAATACATGTTGTATCAAGCGGCTATATATTACATACGACTTCATTGTTTGTCTCGGCTACTTTGTCCCGGTGACTAGCTACAGTGGATCCGAGGAACGGGCTATTTTTGGAACTAGTTCCTATTGGATTTATAAAATGGTTACCAACACTAACTGGGCGAAGCCGAACCAAAAGCCGCCTGCAGGGCCTAGCAGCAAAAACCTGCGGAGCGGATGACGATACACCTGAGAAAAAACTCAGAGCCTCCTTTATGCACAAGCCACACGAGGCAGTTTTTCAAGCAAGAACAACAAGCGATTGCTAGAAAACTGGCAAGCTAGTAACTCTAGCTACATGTAAACAAAACTAGCATTGTGTGAACCTGGTAAGCCAGGGAGGAAATCAGCGGGATAGCTTATTATACACCGGCATCTCCAATATCTACCTTGGTGACGGACGCCACCGACTGCAAAGATAAGCGTGCCAAGCTGGAAAATTGTACCCACATAAGTAAATAAAATTTGTCGGTGAATAAATACCAGCAATAGTAGATAGGCACACGTACACAAATGAAATGTAAACACAAATACTTTTTCCCCTAGATGCACAACATTATTATTATTTTTATTCTCGCTGTTTGTTTTTTGGCCATGCTAAACTCGAGGCCCCCGCTTTGGCCAGGTTTCCTATTTATCCTGATTATAAATACATACACGCTCCACGTGAGACTATCAGCGTACGTGCAATAGTGATGGAGGACAACTTTAGAAAACACCAACGTCGCTATCGTTGGCGGTTGTCAACTTACTGTTGAATGAAACCGTTGGAAATAACACCGGCGTACAGAAATAATAAATACTGATCATTGAATAAGAATATAGTGTTAATAAGTATTAAAGAAATATGAAACAGAAAGACTCATAAAATAAATAGATAACAGTCGCAACTGAGACAACACTCTCAAATTGAGCTGAAATTGTTAAATTTGGTCATATCTAAAGATTGTTAACGATCCTTATAATATTAAGAAATCAATTGCAAGGTTGGGGATTCTTGGAACTGTTATTTACAACTTCAAAAGAATATATATTTTTTTTTTACTTGCCACTATTAGAATCGCTTATCGCCAGACGGTGTTACAAGTCGGCCGTATCGAATAAATTCACTAAGATATCTAGAAGGAAGGTGAAATTTCATAGCCAAAACATCATTTAATATAAGTTCACGAAGTGTAAACTGTTGCACCTTTTATTTATTTTGCGCTAGGTAGTGCACTTTCATAGGCCGCCAAACATATTCAAGTATATCTACTTGAGCTGACACTTGTGCAAGTATACTTGAAGGTGTGTGGAACGAATATTGCGCAAGTTTGAGCATACTTGCGCAAAAACGCAGTTAAGGAATACTTGAGGGTGTATGGCAGGCTTTAGACTACACCCGTAGTGTTGAATAATTATATAGTTACTGATATTACCAATTTGTTGCTGACAAAATTTCCGTCGACGGCGTTGTGCATCGACGGCATCTAGCTGCTATTTCCAACGTCTGTAAATTTTTATACAGTACCCACTAACACTACTAACGTGTAATGTGTTCGCTCAAATTCAGCAAAGCTAAACATTGCCCGAAAACATAATAATATCACGTAGCCTTGGGCCGCCGCACACTTTACAGTTATATTAGTTCTGGTTTTGTAATCAGTTTATTTTTTTATAGTTTTTAAGTGTGGAAAATACCGGTTAGTTGATTTATTGCGTCGCGATGCAGATTTGAAAAATTATTTAATTTTTTTTTTATATTTATTACGGTTCAAAACTCCGACTCAAAAGGTCAGGCGAAATGTATTCCGGTTAATAAAAATTGCTATGCAATATTTTGTGTGACCCCTGACTTCGTAACCTCTGTGCGATATTTTTAAAGTTTGATGTAACGATTTCACGTTGTCCTCCGTCGAAAAATAATAAAAACATGAAATACCTAGCAGATTCTCCGTTGACAGTATACTATTTTATACATATTTTATTAGTTTTTTTTTCAAAAACTGGAAAGAAAGATCGATATGTCTGCATTTTTGCTATGTCTCCTCCCGGTGTTATCCAGATTTATTTCATCTAACAATTTCTTAAAGAGGCGCTTACATAGCTACTTATAGATTTTTTGTGTTGTTGAAAAGATCACAAAATGTACTTAAGTTGTGGATAATAATTATTTAATATAAAAAAAATATTCGAAATTTTTTTTTAAATTGTCATTCCGCTCAGTTACGATAATTATGTGATTGCGAACAAAAACCTACAATGCGCCGTATTTTTTTAAACCTAGCAACCCTATTGCAATGATTCACCTAGCTGCCCTTTTCTTAGTTCGCTCAGTTTAAAGTGTAATATCGCGAGGGAAGACTCGACTCAGCTTAGTGCAGCTGGGAGATTCAACTAATTTACGAAAATTACTCTATAAGTAAGCATATTCCGTTATTTTTTTTAAATTTCATCAAGTTTTTCTCAATTTTTATCGATGAAATTCAGTATTTCACTTGATTTTTTAATTCAATTGCATTTAGACGTTGTGAATTCCACTTGTACAGTACACGCCAAACTTTAATAACAACTTGACGTCGATACAGAAATCGTAGCAATAATAGAGTTTAAGGTCAGCAAAGCGGCATTCCTCCCCGCCCATGCCTTTCTCTGTCGCACGTATGTTTTACGCATCTTTCTATTTCGCTTACGATCATTGTAAAGTCAGTAAAGTGACTGTAACTGCGCGAGAATGGATCGTATCAAGTTCAAGTCGGCATTAAGTTTGGCGCGTACTGTACCAAACACTGCCCAATTTCGTAATAAAAAATTTTGGATCATTTTCCAACCGTGCACAAACTTAAAAAAAATATACCCATTTATTCGATTATTTTGGCCCCCGCGTCGTGGCCGAGCGGTAAGTAGATGAACTTTGCACCGCTGTTGAGGTGTGTCATAGTTCTTGTGTTCAAACCCTGACTAAATCTAGATAAATCATTTAAATAGGTATTTTGCCACGTGGAAATTAAATAATAGCATGTCCAGAGTGGAATAATATATCAATGTAGAAATATTCAGATCAAATGGCTTCAGCTATTTTTATAATCCACGTCGAAATACCGAGGATTTAACTAAACCACTTATTTTTCCTGTGTTTCCTTCCGCCCACCGCAATTTTTCTTTTGGTGTACTATAATCCCACTGGATCTGGCGCGTTGGGAATCTTGCGTGGTGTAAAAATAAATTAGAACTCGCTTATAGGTCTGATCATCCAAGCACGATTGACTGCGGTTGCGTGAGACTCTATAAACTTTTTTCAATAAACTAAAAAGTGTAATACTTTCACCATTTCAAATTCCGATTCTTCGCGAATTGTATCAATACATGCTGACATCGATTTTCGTAACATTTGCTATTATTTGGCGGCTGGCTAAACAACCCCACCTAACCCAATATTACCTAACCAAACTAAATTAAATTAACCTAACTAAACCTATTCTTGCCTTAGAACTCTTGAAGTTATTTTTCTCATAATGTGTGATTTTTTAGCTAATATTGAGCTTCGTTTGGCCTGATTTAGGATCAAATATTGGGTCCAAATTAACCATCCACTCTTTTGATTGTATTGTATTCATAATTATTAAGTTATTAGGAGAGAAAGAAGTTGACATGTGCCTTGAAGAGACCTATGTTGTAGGAGCGGGGAACACATAGGCCACAGCCGAGCTGTTGAACTCAAGAACCAATCGTAGAAGCGACCCGTTTTCCTGTGACGAATGTAAACCGTGGCCATACGTTGGGCGCGCATTTGGTGTGTTTCCCGGCTTTGCACCGGTGCTGAAGGAACCAATGACGCTAGTTCGTCAAAGCTTCTTTCATTGTAATACCGGTAGCACAAGGATAGCAAACCTATCTAATACCTGTGCTCTAGCTCTAGACATTGCAATTAGCGATTTTATTATTCCCACTTTTACGGAACGGACACGGTACAAAAAAGGCAATAAACATATGTTCCTTTTTACAATAATGCTGTAACTCTTTCTTACTCATAAAAAAATGGTGAGACAAAAGATGAGACACAATGTACGTATGTTTACTGTTTCCTCCAATGTACTCCTTTTTTCCTTTGGAGGAAATAGACATACGTGCATTGTGTGTTTCATCTTTATCTCACTATTATTTAATTCGTAAGAAAGAGCCGTAGCATTATTGTGATATGCAAAGTATGTTTATTGCCTTTTTGTGCCGTCGCAGTTCCATAAACGTGGGAATACTATATATTCCGTTTGTTAAGTTAGAGGGAATTAATCAAACAGACCATTCGTTTCTGCACAGAGTAAATGTTTTTTGTTTTTTCAATGTTCTTCAGACCAGAGGTGGCTGGCGAATTCAACAGCACCTGCGAATTGTATATGGTCAGCTGTTGTGCACTGAAGTATCTGCTGGCCCTGTACAGTACACCCAGCTTCTGAGAGCCTAACTTGACTCTGGCTTCGATGGAGCCCCCGTACCTGAGCTGGTCACTTAGAGTTACATCAAGATGTTTGATGGAAGGCACGTTGGGAAGATTGCTTCCGTTGAAGGAGACTATATTGTCATTTCGACCACTTTTAGATGTAATGAGACACGGTAGGGTCTTTGAAACATTAAATTCGAGGTTATTCTTACAAGAGGAAACCCTCTCAAGGTAACCTTCCATTCTCTGCTTCAAAGCCTTTCGAGCTGCGAAGTACCCACATCATAAAACCCGCCATATGTATAAAACTAGACGCATTGCGATCACAGTACAAATTTCAGTACCTACTACAAAGTATAATATTGAGCTGCATAGGAGAATGTTTTAACATTCGCGCTAACTTGCTTCCCCGTCGTAGATCTAATAATATAATACATCATTGTTCCCCGTCGTTTCTATCGATGCAGTGCGGAAGTGAAAAGTACCTATTTCGATCCTTCTCTTTATATATATTTACACCTGAACGTGGTCCAAGTATAAAACAATAATTACAATTGCATTACTTCCTAATCTTGCCAATCTTATATGAAGTTATTGCCCAGGTCTCTTACCTGGTTCTATATTGGTAGAACATTGTCCAAAAAAGGTTGGCCTTTGACTATGTATCGCGGTGTTATTGTATCGCGGTGACTTATGGAGGATTGTGAAAACTGTAAATAGCCTTCTAATTCTTATCTTTTGTGAAAGGTAATTTAAAAAAAAAAAAAATTAAAAAGAAAGACAAACATTCCCGGGTTACGAATAACCCAACAATATTTGAAAATCTCCTACTACCACCACAGAAAGCCGAAAATGTTGCTTGTGTTGTAATGGAGGACTTAGCCAGCCGAAGAATCGAACACGCGACGCTCGGGTGGGACCCAAGCGCTATGCCCACTCAACCACTTACCGATTCTAATACCTACTAAATATCTCCAACGGTAAGTACCTTCTAAATATCTCCAACGTTTACCATATAAATAAAATAAATACCCGCTCGTCTATAGATTCTCCAACTGGTAGATTCTAGATATCTTACATAAAATAATTACAATCACAACATAACCGAGTTTTGGGTGAACTAATGAGTGGAATGTAAAAGCGAGTCAGTGCTTTTGGGCCCGATAGGTTGGCCGCCATTTGATTTAGGCAAAATAGCGAATGGACCATTTATTAAGTCTGATGCACACAAGAAGAATGTCCACATCCAAAATTTTCCCGAAAATGGTGTAACAAGAATCTCATCTTATCTATTCAAAGTAAAATAATATATCTAATATTGAGCTGAATTGCAATATTGGCCAACGTTAACCCATTTATTATTATACCCATAATATGGGTCGCATAACCCTGTCAAACACTGAACGTAAAATTTACTTGAATCAAACGCCTCTGCAAAGTCACTACATTATCGATCTCAGACAATCCATGGCTAACCGTACCTTGAAAGGCGAAGTCAGACTTGGCATGAAAATTATTACTTATAAAAGCAATAAGCCATCGATAATAAAAAAATGTCCCAGAAAACCCAAACCATCTTTGGATGCGGCCCAAGTAGCCGAAAATGCCAGACCAAATGCCCTGAAGTAATTAAAATCTGATAACCAAAATACATGAGGACCTCGTACTAAACTACATGACCTAAAACAACAGTATCTCTACATAGACGTGATAGATTTATCCTTACTCAAACATCCATTCGTCTCAGAAATAAAGTCTCCGGTACTTCCCAAAATCGAGTCGTCAATTCTATCAAGTCGATATGAGACAGAGTTTAAATAGCAACTAAGTAAAATTTATCAGCACAAAAACTAATTGCAAAATAACTCATTGGAGCAATTAATTTTGCAAATTGTTACCTATACGGAAAATTTTATTTTTTCCAATTTCATTTATGTTTCCTATATTTATCATGCATTAATTATGTAAAAGCCCAATGAGTGCGGTGTGCGGTGATAATAAATAAATAATATGTTGTGTAGAGAGGGCGTATTGAGTTGTTCATTTTAGTTTTAAGTAGTCACTTCTTACAGTCAACGAGGCTAAATTATCGGCAATAAATTGATAGAGCCACAGCGTGCCGTAGTAATTCATATTTACTATCACACTTCCTTTGAAAAGTCATTAAAGGTGATGAAAAAAATAGGTTTCGTTGCGTTAGGTTATGAGACGTTTTCTAAAAAAAATCTTAACCTTATGACTTTTCAAAGGGTTGTTAAAATGCCACTTTGTTGAGTTGTCATTGAACCAACCAATACATCTGCATGCATTTTATTTGGACTCCCTCTATTCTGCAGACCTTTTACGATGTTTCTGAAGTCCACATCCGCAGCGCTCGCAAGTAATTCTAAACAAGTGCAACAACTTCATGGTTCGATCATCATTTTAAAAGAATGATTCAGTTATTATTAACAGACAATTATGGCTTTTACAATAAAGTTTCGACTGTACGGCGTGTTTTTGATATATTTGTGCAATTTAATATACTAAACAACCACACTGAAATCAAATCAACTTCATCAATTATTAATACGTTATCTGCATCTTAGCACTTTCTTTATGTTTTCCATTCATGCATTTTTGCCAATTTTTAGCATTTGAAAAATACTCTTTTCCTTGCGTTTAATTTTCGTAGCTATCTTTACCTCACTATTTTCATAAACCAATTACTGCACACTAACAAATATTGGTTCCTGACACATAACAAATATTGGTTCCTGACAATGTGCAATGAACTGCCTTTACTTCATTTCTTCCAGCCAACCTCTCCGAGTCTCTTGGATAACGAGCGCTTGCGTGCCGTCATTTATGTCGAACAAACACGTAATTTACGTGTTTGTTCGACATAAATAATTGACTGCCCTATATCATTTACGCTGTTATTACGGTGCATATCAATCAATAATCATTATGCAAGCTTCTAAGTACACAAACATTGTCCCAGAGTTTCAGCCGCCATGTAATGAACTATGTACCTTCTCTGAATTATTACGGAGAAGATGATGTGATTGTCACCAAGGACAGATGGTCCATGCTCTCGTCGCTGTGTGAGTTTTTTTAGATGACGTATAGCATTTTAATACACATGAATTTGTTTTTAAATAGATACTCAGGACAGCCATTGTTACCTTTTTATATCGTCATTGAGACGGTAGGTACACGAAAGGTTTTTTTACGTTACAACGCGAGAATAATTTTTCTCAGTTTGTTTTTCTGAATAGGTACGTTTAAAGCATGGGTGCCCAACTTTTTCTCTTATCTGAACCACCCGTAATCTTAACTAAAATGCAGTAAGTCTGTGCTGAAGCATTAAATCTCTTAAACAGTGCCTAATAATTAGTGTTTATGAAGCAAATCACTCTTTATTTCATGAACAGATGCAAGTTAGGTGGCTTGGACATTTAGTTACTACAAATGCCAGAAGACCGACTTTCGAATAAAATGATTCCATGAAGATGTTTAGTCGGCCACTCCAGGCAGAATGGGGGGAAGCAGCTCTAGTCCTGAAGGCAGACTGGGACTGCTAAGAATTGCACAAGGAACAGACGCCCGAATGCGCCTTGTAGAAGCGATGGGTTCCTGACCCGAATAGAACTAGGGGAAGAAGATGTGATGATGTGATTTATTTAAATATTTTGACCAATAGCCTGTTGTGATATTTTATATGTTTCACCCTATTCCTATATCCTACGACAGTTTTCATTAGAAGACGAGACCGCACAAGCGCCTCACACACAATCTCATTTCTACAGCGTTCAGACTATTTTCATCCTTTCTCCACCATTCCATTCAGGATAGGTACCAGCACTCTATTGTGGATTGCTAATTTTGCTTCAGTTTTTGGAGAGTTTTTTTTTTGGTTTCAGCTTGGACAGTTTTTGTTAGAGCCAACAGCATTCAGTCCTCCATAAATGGAATTACCTACTTTTACCCTTATTTCTATTATTTCTTCTATTACCCTTAATATCTTTATCAGCCTTCCCATTTCTCTTAAACATACTTCCCAGATACACAAACTCATCCTTTTCCGAGTATTCATCATGCACAACTATATTGAAAACTGTTTTCTCTGTTTTGATGGGTTCTACAACGTGGCATTCCAGGTGTCTGTGTTTTTTCCCATCAAGGCAAAACATTGGCATCATAGAATTGCGAACGTAAAAGCTTGGATACAGGTCCATACTCCAGGCAGTTTGAACTATTGTGTGGCACCACATAACATTAAAAATAAAATAGATAAATTTATCGATATTTTTGGCTTAGTGACAAATACGCGGTCTCTTCTCTTGTGCGGGGGCACATTCGCATAATAAAAAAGCAAAGTGATTGCTTTCTATGAAAATATATAATAATAATAATGGTAAGTGCATGCGGGCGTTTGCAGACTGACTGGCCACAGTGGCCACTAGTTTGAAAGTGGCGGGTTAGTGACTAGCGATCACTATGCGCAAATTAGGATTATTTCAATTATGCACATCCTGTTCTAGCGCTGCTGGTGTGGCTGATGATTGGCTGGCTCGGGAAGTGCTTGCCACTATCGGCGAGTCCAGTTACTTATTGCATTTTTTAACGAATGTATCGCTTCTAATAGTTATTTTATATCGATTAGGTTGAATGTACGTAGTAACAAATGACCTCACTAAAAGTATGAAACAGGCGTGGCCAACACTCGGCCATGACAGCTAGTAATGTCATCCATAAAAGCTCGAGTTTACGACATACACTTTTAATGTATTAATCATTTGTTGGTACTTATATTAACTAATATATATTTCTATTTAATCAGTTTGTATTATTTACTACTTTTAATACTTCTTTCTATCATGTCATTTGAATTCTTGTATATCAATTATATTTAACTGAAACGCTGAAAGAAATCCACGTTTGCGAAAAGGAACGATTGAATAATATGACGTCTTATTGTGACAGTTAAGTAGATACTTCAAAGGGCCATGTCGTGTGATGGAAATGTGGTCGCTGAAAATGTGGTGGCTGAAAATAAGATACTAAATCCAGACAGAAAAGCTAGTGCTTAGTTAGTAGTAGTTAGTACTGTGATCAGTAGATAGACCTTGGGTCCAAAATAATGTTTCTAATTTTCTCTAATTCTAATTAATTATAACTCTTTAATAAACCAAAACCAAACTAACCAACTTTATTACTTTATAATTTAGCTAAAGTATGAATAATAATTGGATCAGTAATGGGTTTTGACTGATGTTTCTTAATTATTTGTAAATATAAAATAGAAAAGAGTTATATAGTACCCTATGAGGATGGATTGGTGGAAGGGAGGGAAGGGACAAGGGTGGATCTACATAGTCTGTGTAGAGTAATAATTAGTAATGTATTGTGTTAATGTTATTTATTGATTTTAGGTTTGAAGTTGTGAAGTTAAAAACCAAATATTTTGTGTTACCACACTTAAGCTTGTTTTCACGATAATGGAACATTACCAGACATATGTATAAGGTATGAGGCGTACCTGACTTTTTAATGCTTCGGCTCTTTCATTGACATTAACTAATGGTGATACAAGAGATGAGACACACAAAATACGTGCGACTGTTTTCTCCAAAGTACTTTTTCCTTGCGTTTCATTTTCTTTATACGTATGATGGAGATGTATGATAATGATTTTAAGGTTCCTTTAGGGGGGGGGGGGGGGGGAGATGCAGACACACGTTCCCCGTTTGTCTCATTTTCGACTTTTGTTATTTGGTGTGTAAGAAAGAACTATAGCATTATAGGTTTAAGAACGAAAGCAGCAAAACATCAGCGCATTAACATTTGACTTATTTTTTAATTTTTTGGAATTCACTTACACTTATTATCCTTGCAACTACATTCCATACTTTCAAAATTATTTTCTCAGCTAGTAGTACTGTAGTGGTCTACGGAGACATCATGGTGCGGTGTGTGAGACAGATAATATAATAGAAAATGAACACTTTCTTCCTTTGGAGCAATCTCATCATTTGAATGAGTAGCGTATGTTTATTGTTTGTTTTGTCATCACGGTGCTGTAACCGTTAATCGTCACGGTGATAATAAAAGCATTCAATTTTTCCACAAAAATGTCACTATCCTAAGAAAGTCCAAATAAACACGACTTTTCAACATTTTAAAATAGAATCTTTACTGAACCATTAAAACGGCTACCATCTTGAACCGGAAACGGAACATATCTACAAACAAATTTACAGACAAATGAAATGCAAAACGGTCGACTTAAAACAGGACTTCGCTACACTTAGTCAATTACGTTCCATGTGGTATTTATCTAAACGGAGTTACCTAGCTAGAGGTGTGTTCTGTGCAGTGCGCACCTACGTGCCTGTGAGTTGCTGTGAGCGGCCTAGGCGGGACGATTTCTACATCGGCCGGCTGGCAAGTTTTTCCCGCAAACTGCTCTCACTTTACCGGCATCCGGCGACAGATTGCATACGGATGCCCGCCGGTGCATGCGAATCAAGTCCGCCTCGGCGATCAATTGCACCACAGCGTAGCTCACCGCACCGCTCACCGGCGATACTACAACATAAATAACACTGTATTAAGACCTATATGGCGTACTGGACTGCGGATATTGATGTAAAAGGATCAAATCATGCATGCGAATGTTAAGTTAGGTACCAAAAATAAAGTATTATCCTATTCGTAAGAATACACCCAAAAATTGTAGGTATAAACTAAAGTCAATATAAATACCTTATCTAAAATTAGAATGTGTGACAAATAAGGATTTCAATTTGGGGGGTGGGAATACTGGGTAGAGATGCCACGAATATTCGGCTACTATTCGGTATTCGGCCACTTTTTTTACTATTCGGTATTCGGCCGAATACTGCGAACCATTCGGCCGAATACCGAATACCAAATGATGAAAAAAACGCATATAAATTTAATATTTAACATTTATTGTCCTCACTACAAATTTCATAATTTTCCCTAATTTTTTTATTAAATGGTGCCATTTTGTAAAGCTTTTCGCGAACAAGCAGACGTGATACACACTATAAGAAACCTAATTTGATGTAACAATCAACAAATAATGCGCGTTGTGACACTACCTACTCGCAAATGAAACAAATACGTAGTTACCACACGCACTTCAAAGATGCCGATCGGAACCTATCACCCGCGAAATGTACTAAGTGTCGCCGAATATTCGGTTGCCGAATATTCGGTATTCGGCCGAGAGCTTAGTCGAATATTCGGTATTCGGCAAAATCACTATTCGTGGCATCTGTAATACTGGGTATCGGTGTAGCCGCCCCGGGAATCATTTATTGAATACCCAAAACCCCTGCTGTAGGTCGCCCCAAGTGGTTCTCCACATTTTGTAGTGTAGCAGGGGTGCCCGGGTTTATGGGGTGAAGTTTGTCTAGATCTTGGCGGCGGATGCATTTACCTATCTACTAGTGCGTTGCGGCTGGATCGGGAGAGACCTTTTGACCTCTCTCGGCTCCTTGCACCGCACTAGGAGCGATGGATTCGTATGTCCATCACTCTTGGCCACATTGACATCAGTTTCCTACCCACCCCTTAAACTTTTTTCCTTCCCAGAACTTCCTCTCCCTCCTTTCCATATAAGTACCACCACACAGTATCCCTAAAGATGACCCAACCCCTCAGTGATTAGTGATACATAATTTATCCGGCGAGCAATAATAATACACACTGAGTTGCCTCACCCTTGTACCAGGACAAAACGCCACTCGGTTTCCTATTAATATAAACATCGTACCTAAACATACATTCTACATGGTTGTCAAGGGAATTATCAAGATTAATAAATCGATTGAATTTCATTCGAAGGATGAACATTAAAAATGGTTCAGACAGTGAAACGCTTCTTCTTTTTTTGGTGTAAACGCTTGTTTTACATTATGGTACTGACCCATACGCTCATAAATGAGCATGCTCATTACCGTTTCCACCCGCGAATCAATGAGCATTCTCACAAATCAATAGTCGGTTGATTTGTGAGCATGCTCATTTGGGATACGAGATAGCAGTTAACCACTCAGGTATTTTGCCATTGTGCTTTTTTTTTGTCTTAAACGAACTGTCAGATTTGTAAAAAAATTGTGTTATTTCCGCTTCGCAATAATTAAAGCTCTATAAATGAAAAAATTCTGAACGTAGCCGAATACTAAAACTATTTTTGAAAGGTTATGAAATAAGCTTTCAAATTGTATTATTACAAATAAATATTAGCATTCGTAAATATTAAAATTTAGAATGCAAACATAAAAAAATTGTACAAATGACTCACGTGATGTTTTTTTTATAAAAAAACAAGTAAACAATTTTGTCACCTCGCTTTTTTAACGTTTCATACAAGAATATTAAATAAAAAAAATCAACGATGTCTAACGGCGTGTTGTCGATTGGCGATTTGTCGGGTGAAAACTCTTTCTACAAAATAAGTCTTTTTATGTATTTTTTTTTTTTTTTTTTTTTTTTTTTTTAATTATTTTTTATTTTCATTAATATGTTTTACATGTTGCTAAATGATAATTTTACATCTTAGGTTTTTTACTACTTTTCCATTTAAAGCATTTGCTTGTGTATGGAAAAGGAGTGTACATAAATGTGGTTATTACTTAGTACTTAAATAATTCATTTACATAAATATATGTGTGTTGTAATAGTATATAATAGTATATATTTAAAGAAAATAAAGGATATTATGGAAAACTAAGTATATATGTATACATTTAAATAAAAGAAAGATTATTTTGGAAAACTAAGGATATTTGTAGGATAATTAAGTGGCATTAGTTTTTTTCTTCAGAATATTTTTAAAATGTCTCTTGACAGAGAGCAGTAATTGGGTTTTATCATTAATGCTTCTGATTTCTTCTGGTAGGCGATTGAAAAAAGTTCTTCCCTGGTAAGTGTAATGTGTATGGTAATTTCTATGAACAACTTTGAATAGAGATGTGAAGCTTGATTTAATATGACTCTTCTACTTTTTTGTTTTAGGGTTGTCACTAGAACAATAACGGAATTATAACGATTTCTGTGGAAACACACACGGTAGCTTGAAAACAAGCTTATTGGACTTGACTGCTATTGTTATATTGTCGTGTAAACAAGCTTAAGGGTGGGAGTGGTGAATAAAAAATGAGGAACGATTGTTTTGATAATCAAAAAGTTTTGATTGTCCGTCAGTTGATTGGTGTCTGGAGATAGGTACCTGCTAAAAACGCAGTAAAGTTGAATGTAAATACGCGCTTATCGAAGTAGCCTGTGTTTATGTATTAGTCACCAATTAATAAGAAATGGCGACAAAACCTGCTACAAGAGAACCCGCTACGTCAATTAATGTTCAGCAATATTATTATTATTTCTCCTCTCGTTTGTGATTCAGATTTTTATTAGCTCCGCCCCGAACCTTTCAACTTTACTCTGTGGATCAAATATTTTTGAACCTTGTAAACTTTTCACGAAATTATACTAACACTATGTTGATATTTCTATTTTGAAATCCTTTTATCGATTGGAATCATGGACCAAATGATTGGAAAGGATTTGTTGCGGATTTTTATTTACAAAAGTTATGAGCACTTTAATCTGTGCTCTAGAGGCCTCATCTTCAATTATTCCCGGCTAAATTTAAAATACTCGTATAAGTACATCGATCGTCCAGTTGATTAGTCAGACATCTACGAAAAATCGAAATTTGAGTTTAGTTATAAGTTATATGTAAATTGTATCCTCTATCTGGTACAATACTCAGATTACTCATAAACACCAACAAATCAATTATAATGTAGAAAAACTTGTAGTGAATTAAACAAAATGTTGATGTGTTCCTGGATATTTCAAAAGGCATTTTAATGTCCTGGACGTTGTGCCTCCTTCTCCTGGTGTTTTTTATGGCATTATATTAATATGTAAAATACAAAGATGTGCAAATAATATTTGATTTACGGTGAGCATTCGATTATATATTGCTTTCCTCATCATCTCAAAACTTAGTACTTGGAGATGTCTGACTAATCAACTGGACGATAATGTAAGAATTATTTTTCCACCCAAATTCGATTTCTAATCTGTTTATTTTTTAAGTGAAACTTCTTAAGCCCCGTTGTGATTTGAAATTCGGATGAGACAGAAGTGCTTCACTAAAATTTATTGTTTGACGGGTCCTCGGTTCTAATATAATAAATTAAAATAAATAATAAAAAATTCACGGCTCCGCGCGAGCCTCCGATAGCGCAGCGGTATAAAGCGCCAGACTCTCAGCGCACAGAGAGACATCTAGCGAACGGAGGTTCGAATCCTACCAATTCAAAAAATAAATAAACATTTTTATATTTGTAAAATCAATATCTAATCTTCAAACCACTTTAAAATAAACAGGCAATAAAAAAGAAAGCGACATCTAGCGACTTTCTAATTTCACTTCTACCGCGTGTGAATTGCACACTCTGATTTTTTTTCATTGACATGGACCCCCTGCAGGTCGGTATCGACCCCTGGGGGTCGGATACAGACCACTTTGGGAATGACTGATTCAAACCAAAGATATTTTTTTTTAATGAATATCGCACAAGAGTCCCAACTGCTCCCGTCTGAAGCTAGTGAGACTATGGCATCCCCAATTGGGGTATTTTGTGAGGCTGAAGGTAGTGGGGAGGGGAAGGAGATAGGGAAGAGAAATGTGGGGAAGTACCTGGCTATTCAGATCTGGTCACCAAACACGGCTAATGCCATTTCAAGCAACGTTTCATTTCTGAATGGTGGTCTTACGCCAGGGCGATACTGAGAGTATCTTCCACTCTGGAACGTGCCGCAAATATACTATATATTATTTTAAATGAATAAATTGTGAAATAACACAAATTGTTAAAAAAAAAATCAAATTATTTGCCACGCCGGGATTCGATCCCGCGACCTTCGGTGTGCGAGTCAAGAGGCTTGTCACTGGACTACGCCGGCCGTCAAAGATAATGGTTCATGAGCATCTATTGGAGAACGTTTTAAAAAATATATTTTCATTTGTATTTCGGTACATTTTATTGTTTCTTTCGCTTCCGATTTCGTATTTATTTGTAACCATTCCGGAGACCACCGATCTGGTTGCCACAAGCTAAGGGGGAAAAGCGGATAAGACACTAAACTCTACTAAAAATAGCAAGGCCATATCCCGACACCGCGCACACTCCACACAGTCCACACTGGGTGGAAGTAATCTCAGATCTCACTGTAAAATACGGGGGTCGTTTTCAAAGTAAAACAAAAGTCTTCAAACGCTGACATCTAGTATTACTTTGTTTGTTGATTTTTGTTTTGGGTTGAAGTTTATATTAATTAAATTTAATTTATATCTAAAGACGTGAAGAAAGGAATAAGCGTGTAGACGACGTTTTTAGAGTTTAGATAAATCCATTTTATTTCACAATAGTTTGTGTTATAAATAGCTAGTGTTGCACTTTCAACAAACTTTCTTTCAAATGTTGATCAAATGATGAGATAAGTTGTCTTATTTTAAGTGGATATTTCGAAGCCCCATAGCACATTTTCCGAGGCGGATATGGGTACTGTCACCCCGGGAACCAATTATTGGATAACCAACATCTCTGCCATAGGTCACCCCAAGTGATTCACTACGTTTGGTGACTTCGCAGGGGTGTCCGGGTTCATGGAGTGAAGTTTGACAAGATCTTGGCGAACGAAGTGTCTGCCCACGAGTTGCATGGCGGGCCGGATTGAGAGAGAGATTAAGGAGGTCTTTTGACCTCTTCAGCCAGGATCCCTCTACCCATCTCCTTGCACCGCAGTTGAAGGGATGGATGGTTCGTCACTCCAGGACACACTGACCCCCAGATTCCTACCCACCCCTTATACGGCCGGCGTAGCGCAGCGGTAAGGCGCTTGACTCACGCACCGAAGGTCGCGGGATCGAATCCCGGCGTGGCAAATAAATTTTATTTGATTAATTTGTGTTATTTCACAAATTATTCATTTAAAATAATATATAGTATATTTGCGGCACGTTCCAGAATGGAAGATACTCCCTGCATCGCCCTGGTGTAAGACCACCATTCAGAATTGAAACGTTGCTTGAAATGGCATTAGCCGTGTTTGGTGATCAGATCTGAATAGCCAGGTACTTCCCCACATTTCTCTTCCCTATCTCCTTCCCCCCCCCCCCCACTATCCTCAGCCTCACAACATATCCCAATTGGGGATGCCATAGTCTCACTGGCTTCAGACGGGAGCAGGACTCTTGTGCGGTATTCATTTAAAAAAAAAAATACCGAGTTCCTTCCCAGAACTTCCTTTCCTTAAAATAAACCCTCCACACAGCATCCCCTCAGATGACATGGGTCTTGAGGGAAATTATTTTCCTCAGGGCCTCCTGTGTGGAGCTAAAGTAAAAAATGTTAAAATAATTTATTTTTCTCAAAAATCCGTACACCAAAATATATGCTGATTTCATTGTGTCAGAGCTGAACGGCCAAGAAATGTAGTTTCGCTGCACATATTTTGTATTTAGTTTAATATATTTTTGCCTTGTATACTCAAAATACATATTAAATTTCAAACCTTTTCCTCGAATAGAATGTCTAGGGAGATTTATCTTTTAAGTTTTTTTTCCATGCAAAAAGTTACAATTTGAATATTAGAAATCCTTGGGAGTAGGAAAAAGCCAACTGAAAAATAGTAGTAAATAGTGTAGAGAAAAATATGAAATTTTTTTTTTTTCTTATAACCACTACGTGAAGATGTAATGCTTTTATTTTCGTGGGGGTATTCTATGCATAATAAAATTATTATATGCACTGTGTATGTTTTTATTATTTTAATATTGTGTTGGAAATACTACAGGCTCCTTTTCAATACTGCTGTTTCTACTGATTAGTTCACTTCTTAGTCTGCTTTTCTAAGCATCCATATAATTTTATGTGCAGCTACCAGAACAAATGAGTGAGATTTATGATTCTTATGAACTTTCGTGTTGAAAAGCTAGTCTCGCATAGACTTGGTAGGTTCAATTCATAAATTATACATGGACATGGTAAACGCTTCACATATAAAATTGAATAGGTAGATACTTAGCACAGATGCAAAATAATAAATGTCTAAAGTCGTACCTGTAGGTACATCTTAAAACAATAAAAACAAACAGCAAAGCCTTTAGACCTTTGAGCTTGTCATCGCAATATATTTATTTATTCATCATTAGCTGAATTATAAGGTATGGAATTACAGCTTGGGGACTTTCCTGTAAAACAAATGTAATCATGAACAATCAGTTCAAAATTCATTAGTTAGTTAAATTATTAGCTCATAAAATTTTATACCAAAAAGGCATAATGTTCCATACTTTAACAGAATCTCAGAATTCTATTAGTAAGAGCAATTCTGTTGTATAAAATTATATTTCAGCATGCGAATAGCTCTAAATACACACATAAATAGACTGGACTACACTCAATATACTCGTTTAACGTTAAATGAATGACTAATCGTACCCAAGCATTTAAGCAAAAAGCACCCAATGACTAACTACTTAAAAGTACTTTATTGGGACTACTCTTTTTTTCTGTAATATTTTTATTTTCCTATTGTATTATTTTTAAATAAAAAAATCTTAACCTTATTTCCAGCGTAAGATGCTAAATTACAAAATGTATGTTTTTTTTTTCTCCTATATGTCTGATGAAACCGAGTATGGCTAGACTTTCTTCAATATAAATATGAATTTTGGTAAAAGTGTTTTCCTTATTCCTTTTTTTATTGCGGTTCAGTATCTATCCATTTCGCTATTTCGGTTTTTTATGCTATTATTATTCTAGGTTAGGGTTGAAGCCGACATAACATACGGTCGGGACTGCCGAAGTCAAATTTATTCTGGTTTGTGCCCAAGATAATAAAATATTATATCCAACAGCCCCCTCGAGACTTTTTCCGGCTTTCTAAAAATAACCCCCTGCCTTCAAATAAACGTATATATGGAAGAGACACTCACGGGCCAAAGTTTAAATGCCGTCGGATAAGTGAGAACTGATGTCATTCTCAAGTCAACACAGTTTATAAATACCTTCGTAATTTCTTGGATAGTTACTACAACTAGGTAATTCAAAAATCAGCTTCTTCGAAGTACACGCTTTACAGTTAAATTTGTACCTTAAGGCTCAGTTCCCGGCCCCAAAAAGAAGAAGATGGAGAGATATGAAATTACGAATGTTAGAAGAGCGCGCTAACATTTACAGCGATAAAATTGATGCAAAAATCATGAAAATCTTTAATAAAACACGACTCATTAAAAATAGAGCAAAAATCTCGCGATAATTGTCTTTAATTTTATTTAAAGAAACGCTGTGAATTTTTTCATACATATAACTTGTAAAATAACCGAAACAAACGTGTTAATAATCATTTTTCGAGCATACTTTGCGATTTTTTTTCTATCGAGGGAGTTTTATATAATTTGCGTTTCGGCGCGATAAATGTCTAGATATTATCTTCAAGAATAACATATATTTTTTTAAGAGCTTAAACACTTCAAATGTTTAAGGGAGGTTTGCAAGAAATCGGTTGAAATTCGGAGAACCGCCTCTTAATTTCCTCGCTCATGTATGCCACGAACATATAATATGTAATCGTTGAAGACAGTATTAACGACTCTCAAGCAAAAAAAATTGAAACAGAAAATACAGAATTCAGAATCATCTAGGAATTTATTTTTGAAGTAAAAGTTCTTTATCACCGTTGTGATTTGAAATTCGAATGAAATGAAAACGACGCATTACAGTACCTACGAAGCATCAAACTGCGCTCATTAGCCGCTTTCATTATGATGTCACTTTTCAAGGCTCCTCTTGGGTGAAATATGAAACGGAAATGAAGCTAGTTCTGCGCTCATTGGCCGCTTTGATTATGACCTCACTCTTTAAGGTTCCTATTGGTTAAGATTGTTTTTTGTAAAGTTTCGCTTCTACCGCATGTGAACTGCACTCGATTTTTTTTACATTAGCTCCACACAGGAGGCTCTGAGGAAAATAATTTCCCTCAGGGCCTGTCATCTTGTGGGATGCTGTGTGGACGGTTTTTTTATGGAAAGGAAGAAGAAGTTCTGGGAAGGAAATAGGTTTGAGGAGTGGGTACGTATCAGGGGGTTAGTGTGTCCAAGAGTGACGGACGTACCAATCCATCCCTTCAACTACGGTACAAAGCGATGGGTCGAGAGATTAAGGCTGAAGAGGTCAAAAGACTTCCTCAACCAGTTTCTTTCGATCCGGCCCGCCAGGCAGCAGGTGGGGCTGACACATCGGCCGCCAAGACCTTGACAAACCTCACCCCATGAATCCGGACACCCCTGCTAAGTCACCAAACGTAGTGAACATTTCCTTTTCCTTGCTCAGTAAATAATAGTTTTATTCCGGGTTACATTCAGGGATTGTGCAAGGCAGTGCAATCCATATTGCCTATAATGAAATTTTAAAATAATATAGAATGCTCGTATACAAATAAATGCCACCAAATTAAGGGCCCGAACACTGAGAGATTCCACGGAAAGGCCAATGTTATCAATAGTAAAAATCGCCCCTGAGTTAATTTTTCACAAAAACAGCGCCCTAAAAATTATTAATTCAGGTTTCAACATAATAATAATATTAATTATTATTATGTTGATAAAAGTTTTAAATATATACAAAATTAACCCAATTATTATTAGCTTTTTGGAAAAAATTATGGCATTTTGGAATACCGATTTGCTTTTGAATTTGAAAGATAAGAAAATTATAGTACCGGGCATTTCAATAAAAAGAGGGATTTTTCAAGGAGACTCATTGAGTCCTCTTTGGTTTTGCTTAGCACTAAATCCTCTATCTAAAATGTTAATCAAAAGCAAGTTTGGAATAAAAATTAAAGGTAATACTAGAGAGAGAAATATAATTTCTCATTTATTATTTATGGATGATTTAAAATTATATTCGAATTCTGAACCAAATTTAGAGAAAATGATTAAAGTAGTTAAAAATTTTTCAGATGATATTAAAATGACTTTTGGTTTAGATAAATGTAGAACGATCCATATAGAGAAAGGTAAAATTGTAGATGGAGACGAGGGTATATTTAGAAATTTCAAAATTGAAAGTATGAAAGGGGGTGAGGTTTATAAATATTTAGGATATCCGCAATCAAATAGATTAGATCATACTAGTATTAAAAATGATATTAGGATTAAATTTAAAACTAGGATCAGAAAAATTTTGAAATGCAATCTATCTGCTAAAAATTTAGTAAAGGCGATAAATACTTGGGCAATACCTCTATTAACTTACTCATTTGGCATAATTAAATGGTCTAATACAGATTTAGATAGCTTAGAACGATTAATTAGAACTACATTAACAAAATTTCATTGTCATCATCCAAATTCAGCTATAGAACGTATTAATTTACCCAGAAATTTAGGAGGTAGAGGTATAGTCAAAATAACATCTTTAAAACATAATCAGGTAGAAATGCTAAGAAAATTTTTCCATAGGAAAGCTGATAGTTCAGAAATGCACAAAATAATATGCAAGGCAGATAGAAATATTTCACCATTAAATTTATACGACGAGAATGCCAGCATTCTTATAAATACCAACCAGGAATTATTAGATTCCTGGTCAAAAAAAATTCACCAAAGTTTGGTAATTAAACATAACTTGATTGACTGCCGTAATGTACCATATTATGAATATGAACCAAATTCATTTTTAGAAAATGAATTTTATAAAATTTATTATGATAAAACTATTCTGACAGACAGAACAATTAGTCATAATAGACCCGATATAGTTTTACATGACAAAATTAAGAAAATAACTTATATCATTGATGTCGCTATTCCAAATTCTTGTAATATTCAGAAAACTGTTTCTGAAAAAATAAGAAAATATACAGATTTAGGAAATGAAATTAAAAGAATTTGGCATTCTCAGACTATAAAAATATTACCATTTGTTATTTCGGCTACTGGCATATTATACCTAGCTCTCTCATTCAAAATTTAGGCGTATTAGATTTGTCAAAAAATTTGTACATAAAAATGCAAAAGTCGGTCATTTTAAATACATGTAGGATTACGAAAGATTTTTTGAATATTTATATTGAGGGATCAGTAGGATTTATCGGACCAGTTATCAGAGCCGAACCCTCTGATATGAAAATATCTGGAGTCGGTGAAATATTTTCCCATTATGTTTCTGGTGGATTGACGTATTGTTCTTGTATTGTTTTATTCTTATATAGTGCACTTACATTGCGTTAATTTACTAGATATTCATTTGTGGAAAAGTGTGTGGAAGGGTTTAGTCTTTCATTTGGGAAAGATTCAACCCGGACATAAAATCTGGAGCACCGTAAAAATTATTATGTTACAATATGCAGCTTTGGACTCTAATGTAGGTACAGTACAGCATCCCCTCCACACACTATTCTACCCAGGGCTTCGTGTTTTTTTAAGTTTTTAAGTATGTACATATATTGTAGTTATCTATCTACTATTGCAATAAATAAATATTTAATATTAAATAGGTGCTCAACCTACCTATATAAGCAAATAATTATTAGTTACCCATCCATTAATTTTAGCCCTCATTTTGTATAGGCAATGATTTATTTCCTCGTTTTAATTAAGTTAACGGTTTGATGATGTATTTAACAATTTTAAGTGAGGAAATTACCGTAAAATTTTTTAGGATATATTTCGGTTTTAATATCTTCTAATCAACTGCCGTTTCGGGATGTTGAACACGCTGTTACTTGTAACGCAACGATGCCCTAGTAATGAATATTTCGATATGAAATATGACTCGTAATCATTATTTACTTAAAAAATTCTCATGCTTGAAACTGTGGGGCAGACAATGAAAACGGTATTTTTATATACATTTAAAGCTGAAGGTTCCTTCTTCAATGAAGACAACACCTTTAGGCTTAAAAAAATGATAACCTTAATCCTTCCCCGAGCACCCAGGCGCAAACAAAAAAAAACATCTTTGGAAAGGGATAATTAAATATAATGCCTAATTATTTACGGTTATCGAAATTTGTCTTCATTTGGAGTAGGTGCAATCAATTTGCTATATACTCTACTTAAGGAGCTAAACGTCACAAAATTTATAAAACTGGGAAGATTTCGAGAGAATGACCGAGGATCAAGCACCAAAGTCCCTGCTGAACTCAAGACCGGTAAGGAGCCTGGGAATACCAAGATTAAGATGGGGCGACAACGTCTTCAAAGATATATCTACCTTGGAGCTTCTAAACTGGAGAGCGCTGGCACAAAACCGAAATAAGTGGAGGAAGACTCTCGAGGAGGGGTTGTAGAGCCAAGAGTGATGATGATGTCAATCAATTTGCAAGTGTGACACAATTCAATAATAGTAAAGCAGTACAAAACTATAACAATAACTTTATGGGTATTTTAACAATAAATAACCTGCCAGAGGTTTTTCCTTGAAGATGCGCGGGTAGAACCGGGAGGCAATTTAACTTTCTCGAGTTACCACAGGGCCCTATATTCATGGCTGAGCGGCGAGGTGCAAAATCTAACCAATAGCATCCCTTGCCTCTTATTAGTATCTGAAGGACGAAGCGATGCGGGAAAGAGAAGGTATTCGAGATTGAATAACTCTCAATTTGCGCTCGAAATATGAAATGGTTTGTTACATCACCATAACTAGCAAAAGGTCTTTTTTCCCTAAAATAATTCAATTAGCGCCATCTATGAACTAGCAGTTTTGTTAATAATTTTATGTTCACCCTTAATTGCAGTATCCATGCGTCTATTTCTTCCACGACTTTCGCAATCGTTTGGCAATAAATTACTGTACATTGTCGCAATACCCACCGAGCCAAGTTAGAAACTATATACTTCTCAAACTGGTTATATTTTTTGTCTTCCACAGATCTAGGTTATGATAATATCACTGTACGTTTTTCATTGTTTAAAATCTTCTTAACTGATGATGTTATGATAAGTAGGCATATCATTTCGCTTTCTGAAGTACCATAACCATTAAAATAGCACATCAGTGGCGTGTAATGATTACTAACTTAATGCCTATGATTTTTCACAATAAAAAGTGTTGTAAAATTTATTTTCTTTCTTTTAACTACACTCCTTGTGGAAAATAGAAAAAGTTTTCTCTGTATCTACTCAAAATACTTTTTTCTAAAGGTATCTTCATAATACTATCTAAAATTCGTCAATTTATTCACAAAGGTCTTTGTTACATATTCCTCGGAAGATTATCTCTTGAGCGATCTGAGCGTATCCGAGGCGAAACGCGATCGGAACTAAGATAAAGTCCGCCTTAAATTGGAGTAATTACTGTGTTTCCTCTACTCACTCCCCAACTGCATATGAATTTTAAGTTTTAATCAAATAAAACGGTTGTTGTATCGGTGCCGTTTTGATGAGGCCAAATTGATTAAAACTTTCTTATCAGTGAGTTTGTGAGGTTTCCAAAACCTTTCCCCGTCATAAAAGTAATCTAAATCTTAGTGTACACCCGTTGTTATTAAATTTGTTCCGAGTGTTATTGATCTAGAATTTTCAACATTGGCTCGCGGCACCGCAAGACCCCATAATTAAGAGTATGAAGAAAATTTTGGCTATCGGATCATTTGCTTTCCCCAACCATATTAATGTTTATTTAGTATGAACAGCACGACTTTTATACGGCTCTAGCACACTGCCCGATCTCAGTGGGACTTTGGCACCCCCATTTTAGGAGTGTCATGACTCACAACTTCCAAAACCGCTTCTAATGCCTACAATACACGACATCTTTTTTCAGCCCGATTCCAATAAGGGACCAAAGTCAACATTTTTTGCTTTACGCGTTCGCTATTTTCATCTCTATTTGCATATCTACGATTTCAGTTGGTTCATATGTTGTTTGCAATGATGAAAATTGAAATCGTAGATATGAAAATAGAGATGAAAATAGCAATCGCGTAAAGCGAAAAATGTTGACTTTAGTCTGTAATTGGCATCGGGCTAAAACAAGAAGTCATGTATTGTAGGCATAACGCATTATTGGCATGTTATTTTTGGAATAAATAGTACTTTTTTTCAAACGTCAAGATGAATAATTTCTTATGCTCGCTATTAAGTCAGCCTCTTTTTGGTTTTTACGTTCCATTTTTTGTAATGTTTCCTTAATTTCCTTTCGATTTATTTTTTATTTTGTGTGGGTTGACCTTGCTGTTATATTGATCTTTTCATTATTTCTAGCAATTAGGATATTTACCTATAGCCACAAATCTTTTTTATGATACAAGTTATTTTTACATATACCTACTTCCATATAATTTATTCATATGATTTAAGGTATTAAAATATTCTCTTTCCGAGTAGAAGTAATCCCAGGATGGTAGATTCTAATATTTTCATTTCAGGGCCTGAAAACTATCGGTATCACGTGATTGTTTTCCCTAATTTTGACATCAAAAGAAATTCAGAAGAAAGTAAAGTATTGGGTGGAAATTAGAAATTTGGAAAATTCTACCATGGCGATACGAGTATCTTCTGCGCTTACTTTTCCGCGATTACGAAATTACGTAGAATAAATATGATAGTATTTATTTGTCAATGTTACATTACATGGTAAAACATTTACTTTACCGAAGATAGTGATAATGTCAGTTATTAACACAATAAATAGAATTGGTCCCAAATGTGACCCCTGGGGCATGCCGTTCATTGCTACAAAGTTGAATGTATCCACATTCGTGCAATCAGATAATTAACTTGTTATCCATTTATGGAGTGTATACCAAGTCCTTTAATTTTCGTACCACTATTTTATAACATCCTTTATCATGTTATGTTATCCCTACAAAGATCGACTGCTTTGAAGTTTTGCTGATAGTGGTTAAGCTGTATTATTTTGATGTATTATCAATAAATTGTCATATAATGTTGATTACCTCGCAATTATTATTATATGTTTAGCTTTCGTACCCGGTTACATCCATTGTAATATTTATCACTCTATTCAACATTTATAAATCAAATCTAGATGAAGAATTACAATGGTCCAAGTATAAGTGAAATTCTTTTCGAACGTAGCGCCTTGTTAGGTGGTGATTACTGTGTTTTTTTTTTATATATCTGTTGCTATATGAACAAGTGCACGCAAGGTTGTTTTATCGGCCGACCTCGCGGCAGCTGCATCAACTCACTAGGACCGTGCGAAAACAATTCTCTTTCCATTATTTATTATGTATTAGGTACCTACACAACCATTGCCTACTAGGCTACCATTCGGCGGCAAGTCATTGAATGTACACAGCACGTTTCGCTTGATTAGAACTGTATTATTATTGGTTGATATGAAATATTCATCAAGGTGAGGGCTGTGTTTGTTGTAGGTATGTATGGAATAATAATATTATCTTTCATTCCGAACATATCATGACTAGTTTCCTACCTGTTAAGTAGCAAAAACTCAAGAACGGTGATATCTGGCGCCATGAAATTAGTACTGTGTTTATCTGTTATAATGTATAATTTCGATGACAACGCTTCTGCAGTAATTTTCGCATGAGCTTTGGAGCTTTTAAATTTTATAGGCCCAACTTCCCCATGAATTAATACAATAATTTACTGAGACAACTCTCATGGTTTTACTGAATTCGATCCAGTGGACGCACTTTAGTGGCCCGTTCATATACAAATTCTTTGTATGGCTATCCTTTTCACACGTGGTGCTTGCTACATTACCGATTAGTGTGAATATAACGTGTCTTGTATTTTTATAATTTCATCAGATAAATGTCACAATTTTTAAGTTTACCAACATTCGATATTTATATTTCTTCTTTTGAGAGAATATATGATATTAAGTAAAATATGATATTAATTCAAGCTTCACAGATCCTATAATAAAAATATCCAGTGATTATACATGGTTATGTGCGCTAGCGCCAACTACACTACACTAATTATGTTGTTGTACACCTATTTTTCCTTTCCGGTAATCTGGGCGGGATCCAGTTATCTGTTGGAGACCTAGTGACCACCGGTCTTGGATTCCAGTACAACTTGACACTCTTAACTTTGCAGTCGATTGCGTTTTCACCAATTCAAAATAAATCCCTGAATTTACACTTTATTTGGTCCAAGTGAATCAAATACTTGTCAGGTCTTGTCAAGAGTCAGAATAACAGAAGAGTATGTATGAGATGATGTTAGATTGTGATTGAAGTAAGGAACATCTGCTAAGAAGTTATATGGAGGTTCATCCTTGTTTAGTTAGTTAATTATTACTTGAATATTTCTACCTATTTCTAATCAGCAGATATTCAATCAAAAAGTCATAATATGTATTGGACTTATTTGACTTTTTATTGTTTTTTTTTCAGTACATACATGCCAAAATGTTGACAATGATGCATCGTGCAACACTTCACCTGTTTTCAATAGCACACTTGTCCAACTCAACAATTATTGGACCTTTATAGTTTTTTCATTCTATAATTGCCAAAATTCTGAGAATGATGCTTCGTGCGTCACTTTTCGCGTCTTTGATATCCCATTTGTAACGCTTTGTAATCCATAAAAACAAAAATGAAAAGTTTGAAGAGAGCCAGTTTTAACAGAATAAACAAAAACATGGATCCTTAGCTCCTCTTTTGACTGCCTGCAAAGTTAACTATGTCAAGCTGTGTGTCGCTTTGGCTGTTGTCTGGTTGCCCTCGTTCGATTTCCGTTTATCTCGTATCCGCCTAAAAGCGGTAGACCTTCTCGTCTCGCCTTTTACTTCACTAGACCAAATGAAGGCATTATTATTATTCTCTGAACGGGTCTGCAGATCTCTGCAGTAAGCTCTGGTACTCGAAGCTACGAGTTTTATTAGATAGTATTTAATGTCTAAAATAGTTTTCTTCTTATTGCTATCATTTTGAAATTATGTGTTTGATGTGATGTCTTCTACTACCAGATTTCGCCAAGTTTCGATCTTTTTTCGGATTGCATCGTAATGTTCTTTTACCTTTGAATGAAAATTTTAAAGCTCCACCGCTCTGACAAAAGTAGCGTTGCATGGAAAAAACCAATCACCTACAAAACTAGAAAGAGTAATCGTGAAATTTTCATACCTTTCACGAGTTCTAGTGAGTAGTGAGATGTTATACAAAATAATCGATTTTAGTCGTCAGCGATTTATAATATTGTTCACGTCCATAGAATTTAAATTGACTTCTGAAAATGGTCTGATCTTAGATATTCTGGTTGGGACTAAATTATGATCGTTTAATATTTTTTTGCAAATAATCACCTTCCCCCGAGAGATCTTCATAAAAAATCGCCCCCGCAAAACTGACGTGAATCACCTCAGCAGATTTATTAAAGAATTCCAGATAGGTATTTATATTGTGTATAATGATGAAAATTGTTTCGTCTATTCGTAGAGGCTTTGGTCTTTCCTGAACTGGTTTCACGGAAGATAGCAGTTTAACTTTAGGGATTAATATACTTACTATTGTATACCATTATCTGTATATATTAAAAAAAAAAAAAACACTTTGTGTCATGCTTTTCCTTTTTTTGCGTAAGTTATCTAGTGAATATTTTTTTTATTGGAATCGTTTCGAGAACGTCGAACTTGAAGCGGGAATCACAATCAATATTTATCAGTTTATGTAGGACTTCAAGCAGAGTTCTCATAACTATTTTTACTTCTTTGACAGTATTTGAATACTTTTGATTGAAATGTTTTATTTTTTTACAATTCAATGGTTATTTCTAAGCTCATGGAAATGACATTGCAAACAGAACACAGATGCGATAACCTATGAATTTCTGGTAGAAAGCTGTGCAATTTTTTATGACACCGGAGCTCAATTTTACAGTTTTTGCTACTCACTTTGCTTTCAGATATTTGCTTTACGTTCAGATATAATTTCGTACGCAGCCTTTGACCGTTATACGAATTAACTACACTTTTCAAAAGCTTCAATCTTCATTTCAAATATAAGTAGTTAATGATTTAGGCTAGGGACTCACGGAGCGATTTTTACCCGCGCCCGCCGCGGTTGCGGGCCCGCAGCCTTTGTAGAATGCAGATATTTATGTAAAAAAATAAAGCACATTTCACGACGCGTTTTACGCCCGCGGCGTGTACGATTGTTTGCGGGTCCCGCTGCACCGGCGGTCATCTTGTACCGGCGGGCGCGGGCGCGGTCCCGCAACCGCGGCGGGTTTCTCCCGCGCGCTCTGCGATCGGTTGGCGGGCGACCGCAGTGGGCAGCGGGGAGGGGTGTAGAGAAATTGATCGAAAGAAAGTGATCGTTTACTGCCCGTCTTGCAACCGCCCGTCTTGCGGTAATCAACCGCCAAGATTGCGATCGATAACCGCAACCGCGGCGGCTGCGGGCCCGCAAAAAACTCCGGTCTCGTGAGTTTTGAAAATAAAACTCCATCCCGCAACCGCGGCGGGCGCGGGTAAAAATCGCTCCGTGAGTCCCTAGCCTTAGTTTCCAGGTTTTCCTACCATACAAAATAGTAAGAAAAGCATCGTCGTCCGAAAAATAAAGCTTTTTTTGCTGCTTGCGTATTTCACTATATGTATGTATCTGTTATGGGAGATTAGAAGTGCAAGACATTCTCAGCAGAAGTATCGCGTCTAGAATAGCGGAGAAAGTGTCCTTGCCATTCGCAATGCACTAAGAACCGTCACATAGCATAACCGCCTATATCGACTGCGGTACGCGCCACATAACTGGTTTCACATAAACGCGCAATCCAACTATTGTCTACGGGACGAAAAAGATCATTATTATCTGTATTGAAAGTTAATTTCGTTTTTTTCCGGTCTAATAGGCCTTTGCTTGTATCTTGTATCAAAGCTTTCTAAACACTTCATAGTTCTCACGGATGGCATTTGTTTATACTACTCTATTGCTGGGTCAAAAAATACTAACGAGATAAAATTCTTTGTTAGTTACGATTAAACTTAAATGTTCTCTATATGTTAAGATAACTATGTCAGTAATTATTTTGTCGTTAAATAACAATGCTAATGGTCCTGCCGCTGAGAGCTCCGTTCACTCCGTTGGAATCTCTCTGTCAGTGTAATGTGCGTTGTTTATTAGAAAGAGTGACTGGCAAGCCGGCATAGATGCGCTTTTAGAGATATATACTCCGGTGTTACTAAGTGTGTAAAATCGTACAATGCTATTTATTTTTCTTCCTCATAAACTTTTTGGCATCTAGCTTTGGACACAGGCCTCCTTCATATGTCTCCAGTTTTACCTATTCTTTGTGGTTCTCCCCATTCGAAGTCCGAAACCACCAGTTCTCTGTGGGTGATTTCAGTTTTTTTTTCCAACCAAAGACGCCATCATTTCCTATTGTTATTTCTGTGGTCATGTATTAGTCGTGCTACGTCTCCTGTATAATCTCACGTGGAGATTGTGTCGTAATACCTTTTTCTAGCTTCTTATTAGTTTTTACGGGAAAATACCCGGCTCGGCTCTTTAAGTGATAGCCATTTTTCCCAAGAGTCCTTGTTTGCGTTTCAACCGTGAGTGTTTGTTTGTATGCATTTTTGCTTGCGTGTAAATCATCTTATTTTTGAGGATATGCCTAATTTTGCTAAAGACAACCTATCCAAATCTTCCTAATCGGATCTTCTTCGGATTTAATAGAATTTAAATCTGATTTCTAATTAAAAGTTTACACAGAAACATATTTTAAGCTGTCTTTGATTTAATAGTCACGCGCATGAAGTCAGTAATGGGATTATAATGTCTAGGCATCAGCTAGCTTTTGTAGTACCTGCGTGCAAGATTATTGAATAAACCTACCAAGAAAACCTTGTTTTGTCTACATTAAACCCACATATGCCAGAATGTTCCTAAATCCGTAATGCTTGCCCATTCCCCCAATCAAATGGTATCGATTTTGCTTTTTTATCATTTTAATACGCAAAACTCAACAGTGATGTGAGTTTACAATTTAGCAATATGTATAAACATGATTCAATGCCTATTCATGATAAGGCATAATTAAATTACGAAGGAAAGCAAAGGTCGGCAGCTGAAACGGATTGCCAATGAACAAAGTTTTCCGCGTAATTATACATTTCGTCGAATTTTCGATGGCATTATTTTGTAAAATCAACGTAGTTCCACACGTTCCTCTCTATCGATCCCTCAATGAAAACTAGGTGCAAATAAATTAATACAAGCCTTAAAGCCTTAAATTTAATAAAGCCATTATTAAATTATACTCAAAAAATGCACTACTCAAATTTAAAGAAAAATATGAATACCCTGTGGACCAACACACCTACACTACAAGGTCGAAATCCTCAAAACTACTTAACATCCCGCAATTAAATACATCTTTTGGCCAGAAAAACCATAATTTCCATGCGACAAAATTATATAATGCCCTTCCAATTGAAACTAAGAACACCATGGAGATACAAAAGTTTAAAAAATATATCAAATTATGGTTAAGTAAACAGGACGATGAGGAAATCATTAAACTTATGAAGTAACCCCAATGTAACCTGCAGACAACAAACCAATACTTTTATTTTATTTATTGTTTATTTTGTTTATCTATAATCAAGAAACTAGAAGATGAGGAAATAAAGATCAGCACCCATTCAGCAACATACAGTCCGCCTCGGAACAGGAAAACCTAATGAGGAGGACTGTAAACAAACCAAATAACTTGGTATTTTTACTTATTGTGTAATTTTACTTTATCTTATATTGTCATTAAATAAAAAAAAAAAAAAAAAGAAGATCATGTTAAATTGTCTCCTTATTGTTATAATTAAATTATATTTTTTAACAAACTTGTTAAAAAAAATAATGCCAGCCTATCATTTTAAATAAGATTCAATATTTTTAAGCAATTATTATCAAATTAATTGCCATTTCTTTAGCACGCGACAGTTGTTTTTGAAATCTGAAAATAGTTTCCTTTGTAAATTTAGTGACGCCCGAAAGTTGTTTCTGCTTTTGACAAACAGATTTCTTATTTGTATCTAAAATCGAGAGAAAAATTTAAGAAGTAATAAGTATTAGAAATGTTAATTAAAATTTAGAAATGAACTTCTATGGGATCATAATAAAAATATTATTTGTACGGGACATGACAGCACGTACCCAGAGAAATTTAACCAGCGTTTCCTGAGCATATTTGGAGTTAAAAAGTGAAAGTCACTTTGCTGTCCTATGATATTTTTTCTGTTAAAAAAATATATATTCATTTTCAATCACACATTGCCACTGATCACGCTCCTACATGTCGCGACGGATTCACGTGAGATACAAGATATGATGATACATGAGCTGTTTCGTGTGTTACCGTTCTGTTGGAACGAGACGGAGTGCTTATAACGTGACCCGTTAGTCCATACCCGACTACTCGGATATGATGGAAAAGTATTCTCGTTATTTTTAATTGAAAAAAATATCATCCGACAGCCAAATGACATCTTTTTACTCCAAATACGCTCAGGAATCGCTGGTTAAAATCTTTCGGGTACGTGCTGTTTATTTTATCGTATCTATGGATTTCGCTTATTGATATTTGTTTATTTGGGGCCCGGCCGAGGTCACGATACGACACTGCAATCAAATCCTATCGGATCGATTTCTTATTACTTTATTACACTCAAGGTATCAAGTTTCACTGCCTCGATTCAACGACTTTTCTGTTACGCATTGCATATCACCTGTCATATATTGAAACAACTACTGTTGTAATAACGCAAAAATAATTAGTTCTTTATGTGTCTGATATGCGTATTTCTTAATTTTAGTTTTTAACTTTCATTTTCTAATTTATGTACTTCCTCCTAATTTTACCCTATTATTTTTCGACATGTGGTAGGTACATAATATTATTATTATTTTTGTTAAGCCCTACGTGTATTCATTAAATGATTAGGTCCCTATGCAAACAGTTTACTTTTTTTATATTAGTTCCACACAGGAGGCCCCGAGGAAAATAATTTTCCTCAAGGCCTATGTCATCTTAGGGGATGCTGGGTGGAGGGTATTTTTAAGGAAGGGAAGTTCTGGGAAGGAAAATGGTATGAGGGGTGGGTAAGAATCTGGGGGTCAGTGTATCCAGGAGTGACAGACGTATCAATCCATTCATGGGTCGAGAATCCGGCTGGAAAGGTCAAAAAGCCTCCCTCAACCAGTCTCTCTTGATCCGGCCCGCCATGCAGCAGGTGGGCAAACACACACCGTCGCTAAGACCTGGACAAACCTCGCGAACCAAACGTAGCGAACCACTTGGGGTAACCTATGGCAGAGGTGTTGGTTATCCAATAAATGGTTCCCGGGGCGGCGGTACCTATTCCCGCCTCCCAAATTGTAAATGACTAAAATATAATATAAACCATTTGCAATAATAATTAACTAGCAGTTTTTCGGCCTCAGTGGTCGGGGGGTAAGGCTTTTAATTCGCAATCCGAAGGCAGGGGGATCGAATCCAGGCGTGCGCAAATAATTTTTATTTCATCAGTTTGTGTTATTTCACAATTAATTCATTTAAAATAATATATGTACAGTATTTTTGCGACACGTTTCAGAGTGGAAGAAACTGCCAGTACCGCCCTGGTGTAAGACCACCCATTCAGTATTGAAACGTTGCTTGAAATGACTTTTGCCTGTTTTGGTGATGAGATCTAAATAGTCAGGTACTTTCCAACTATCCTGTTACATATCTCATTCCCCTCTCCACCACCTTCAGCCTCACAACATAAACCCATCGGAGATGTCGAAGTCTCACTGGCTACAGGCGGGAGCAGCTGGGACTCTTGTAAGGTACTCATATAAAAAATAAAATAAAAAGTTTTCCTGCAGTACCCAACGAAAAAGATAAAATGACTTAATTATTCCCAAATTAGTAAACCTAATTTGATAACATTTAATTATAATTGTAATAGGTATCTCTAACGTTCTCTCCAGAGTGATTCGTTATTTGTAAGTACTAGGACCAATATTCTTCAGTACTATACGATGCTTATCGAAAGACTTGTGTTCTGAACAAACGTCCTTCCTGGCTGAAAGCCAGGTTTAGTCTGCGTAGCTCCTGGATTTTGTGTACCTTCGGCACTGAATTAAAATTTAGATTTGTATAAAAATCACATCCACGCCGCCATACCACAGTCTTAATTTCCCGTACGCCTCAGTTAACACAACCTAACCTAACCAAATCTGGTAATATTTAATCAGTTATGTAATTAAAATTAAAGCGTAATTCCGGAATCCGTTTGTATTGTTTTTTTAAATCATATATGCGTACCGGAGCGTTGGAAACGGTAACGGAATGTGAGGGTGTGCACGCATATTAAATCTGTCGTCCTTAACCGTATTACCGCGGGTAGTTTCTATTGAAAAATCCTGCCGCTGAGAGCTTCGTTGTAAAATCTCTTTCTGATGATAAGAAGAAAGGGAAGAGGGAAAGGAAGTTTATAGCGAAGCCGTCGGCAGAACGCGTTTTAACACTCTTGTATTTCATTGTCTGAAGAAAAAAATAAGGCAAGTCGCAATTTTGTTTAATCCATCCAGTTGATAAAAAAATTTGATAAAAGATTTTGAAAAAGAGCCCTGAAATCCGAAATATTAAATTCCTGTGTAAGAGGGCAGGTTGATAAAGTATAATACTTCACAAACATAATATTACCGCTTTTGTCATGAAAAGGTTCACTTTTTTTTTTTTTTATATTTTAAATTATTTAACACAAACTAGCAGTAATTAAATGGTAACATTTTAGTAAACGTAATTAATTTTAAATTGTTAAAAAAAATAATATGGATATTACAACGACCGGTCAGTGGTTGATCGGGCATAGCGCTTGGGTCCCACCCGGGCGTCACATGTTCGATTCCTCGGCTGGCTAAGTCCTCCATCACAACACAAGCAACATTTTCGGCTTTCTGTGGTGGTAGTAGGAGATTTTCAAACATTGTTGGGTTATTCGTAACCCGGAAATGTTAGTCTTTCTTAAAAAAAAAAGATATGCCAAACGTAAATTTATCACAATTTGGGAGGCGGGTTGGGTACTGCCGCCCTGGATACCATTTATTGGATAACCAACACCTCTGCCATAGGTCACTCCGAGTGGTTCGCCGCGTTTGGTTACTTAGCAGGGGTGCCCGGCTTCACTAGGTGAGTTTTGTCCGGGTCTTGGCGGCGGATGCGTCTGCCCACCAGCTGCATGGCAGGCCGGATCGGGAGAGAACGGTTCCGGGAGCCCCTTTGACCTCTCCAAATAAGTCTCTCTCGGAACATCGCCTTACACCGTGGCGGGAGGGATGGATTCATAAGTCTGCCACTCCTGGATACACTGACTCCCTGATTCCCACCACCTCTCATATCTTTTTCCTTCCCAGAACTTCCTCTCCTTTCTTTCCTAAAAATACCCTCTACATAGCATCCCCAAAAATCACATAGGCCCTGAGGGGAATTATTTTCTTTAGGGCCTCCTGTGGAGCTAATGTAAAAAAAGAACCGGCTTTTCACAGCGATTACCTTTTGAATCTTGATAATTTTGATAGCGCAATATTAAATACTAGCTTTTACCCGCGGCTTCGCTCGCATGGTATTAGTGGGAAATTACTGTATAAAGAATTTTCCCACGTTAATGAAAAAAAATTTCCGTGATAAAAAGTAGCCTATGTCATTTCCCATTCCTCCAATTTTCTCTGTTTAAAAAAATCACGTAATATAAACAACAAATATCTTTAAGACAAATAAAATTCTCGTACCAACTTGTTTTATTTTATTTTAATTTGACATTTTTTTTAATGTTTGCATACAAATAAAATATTGAACATCTGAATCGAAGTAGTAACTTATTGAAACGGCGATATTAATCCAAATTTGAAAGGCGTGAATGGGTACCGCCGCCCCGGGAACCTTTATTGGATAACCAACTCCTCTGCCATAGGTCACCCCAAGTGATTCGCTACTTTGGTGATTTAGCAGGGGTGCCCGGGTTCATGAGGTGAGGTTTGTCTAGGTCTTCGAGGTGGTTGACTGGTAAATATTGAACATCAGATTCCTTCCCACCCCTTAAACCCCTTTCCTTCTAAGAACTCTCCTCTCCTCCCTCTCCTTAAAAAAACCCTCCACACATCATCCCCAAAGATGACATTAGATGGAAAATTATTTTCCTCATTGTCTCCTATATGGAGCTCATTAAAAAAAAAATTAATATATAAAATAAGTCTGGTTAGTTACACCATTTATAACTCAAGAACGGCTAAACTGATTTTTATGATCATTGAGCTGTTGACGGCGAGCTTGGGACTGTTCTGGTGTCTCAGCAGCCCGTTGAGATGATAGATATTCAGCATGCTGTTGACGGCGAGCTTGGGATTGTTCTGCTCAGTAGCTATGTGTGCTGCCTGAAACAACGCATGTTTAAGTTTTCGCACTTAAGCTTGTGGAAATGTCTCTTCAAGTCTTGCAACTTTCATAGCTCGAGCTTTATTAGAGCTTTTGCTTAGATTCGACTTACGCTTTCGTGGCATAATTGTTATTATTCTTGCTGAAAATAATTATGGTAGAAAATTTCAAAATTTGAGAATGACATTTCCCTAATAAAAACTCTATTTTAGAAAATATTTAAATTATAGAAATAGAAATTTATTTAAAGTACCTACTCCCTTTATTAGTATTTTATTCACATTTGAATCCAGAAAAACCTAAAAAAATAGTCCACTTCAAACACTATGCTTTATAGCAACGTTATGCTTTTTGTTCGGAGAATTAACATTTTTAGAGATATATAGATATTAATCATAAAATTTAAAAAAAAAAACATTGTTTCCAAGGTACCAATTTGTTTGACGTTTGCAAAAACTCGATTTTGTTAGGGACATAAAACGTATGATACATAATTTCATAACGCCACAGCTCATTCATAACGCCAGAGCTTACCAATATATAAAGCCGTTTTTACTCGCAAATAATGTAGCTTTCGGTTAGTGAAAGAATTTTTAAATTCCATTCGATATTTATTGCGTGAAAGAGTAACAAACATCCAACCAACCAACCATCCAACCAACCAACCATCCATACAAACTTTCGCATTTATAATATTAGTAAGATTCAAAGTTAACAAACAGAATGCTATATACAGACTGCAAAATATCATTGATCATAACTGTGACGGCACAAATGTGATGCAGCCGCGTCTGTAGGGTTAAAACTGACGTCACTAACCGAAAGGCATTGTTTGTTGTTCGCGGAGAGACACGACACAACAACGTTCTTTGTACGATAACAGCCTACTCTTGAAATCGTTGATCCAGAAGGCACTTTGTTGCGAAGTTCCACTCCTCTCTACTTGGTAATTGATGCCTCCGGATGCGGCATTATCACGATTTCCGTTCACGGAAACCCCCCCCCCCCCCCTCGCCATCCCAAGCACCCCCCCCTCGCCATCCCAAGCACCCCCCCATTTTTACCCTCCAGTATTATTTTTGAGCCAGGAAGGGGTTTGCGGTGAGCTCGGCAAGTTTTATATCGGCTTTTTTTTTCAGGCATCTCGGCTTTCAGTTTTTATCTGCCGTCATCAACCGAGTGGATTATAATAAGACACTTTGCATGCATTTTTAATTGGCTTTGAAAAATTCATTTTATTAATACAGATATCAGGAAATACAGCAAGGTTAAATGAATACCGGAAACTTAAAAGAGTAAGTGACATTTATAAAAAAGAAGGTAGACAAGAATTTAAAGTACCTACGCTCAAACATTCAAAGAAAACCATATTTTATTTTGATGCCAACGGACATATTTCTCCATCCCTCCCACTTTTTTGATTTGGCATTAAAATAAAATTGGGTTTTCTTTGAATGGTATGATTTTAGATTTTCACGGCCAAAAATATGATCGTTATTTATTTTTAGGGTATAATGCCGTGTTGTGCTACCTCCTTCTTTGGACAGCGTAGAGTGTCCATCACATAAGCCCTGATCCGAAACGTTGGCTAAAGAAATAATACGGCATAATACATAAAAAGTAAATAATATCGATAATGCACCCTGAATGCTTTTTTCTATTGTTCAATTTACCAGCATATTGCCTTTGAAATTTGACTTGTGGTATTAATTTAAAATTCTTGAAATTGACGATTTTGTGTTTTATCTCTTTGTTGACTAATAGCCGTTTTGGATTGCTAACGGATTTGTAAATAGGTTCAGGCAAATCATTTTGAAGAGCGCACTTTTGAATGCATTTGTGCACACGAATAGTGTCGCCAAAAAGCGTCTTTCAAGCTGTTTTAAATAAGTTTGGTACGCCCGCCCACAGACTGTCCCGTCTTACTCCGCAATAACCCCCAAGAAAGAATCAATCAAAGAATCAAGCAAGAATCTCTTCATTCTGATTTGCCTTGTTATTCAATCCGAAATCAAATAACAATATTGATGATACATCATTTACGGGTGCTGTTACTAAATCAGCGCGAATAATAATAAATTGTGAATCGAGACGTATGTCTCTGAAGATTTTCTAATTGAATTCCCAATCGATCGATCAATAAACTAGACACGTATATGGTTTTCACAACTCACGACATCCATCCAACTGGGGTACAATGCAATATATTGCCTTTTGGCGGTTTTATAATATTATAAAATAACTCCCCATATCGAATAATGTAGCTATATAGAATGTATGCTTCCGCTAATGTTATCTAATTTTGATTTTAGAAATTTATGTCTTTGTTATGGAAATATAATGGGTGGCCAGAAAGTTTGATAGATTTGAAAAAATCATTAAAAGACAGTTTAGTATGTATTTATATTACAATAGGCACCTGGGAATTATTTTTTTTAAATCACATAGTCCAGATCTGAACTGTCATCTCGCAAACACTCTTTAAATCTGGATCTTGTAAAAACTTGAGGAAATTTGGAAAAACTCGATGGTACACTGCGTTCGGATCGTTTAATTTAAATAAATAAAAAAATGCTTTGGATAAATTGAAGCTTTTGCTACCGTTTTCATTGAATAGAATTAAAATGTGGCTTCCTCTTGAAGTGTGTCTACACCAATGCTTTTGTACGAACTCGGTACGATTGATGGAAGCCAACCATAATGTATTATTTAATATTTACACTACACAAACAACCGAAAACTGGGTTTTAATTCACCCTCCAAATTCAGGTGTTTATTTTTGAAATCCCACCACGTAACATTGTAAACAAACACTGAGATAACTAAAATGGAGTATTTAACATATTCCGCAATTTCCACACAAATCCCCAAAAGTGGTTTATATTTACCGTAACCGCCGTCTAAGGGAATGCCTTTAGAAGTTTATTAAATACCGACGGTGTAGTAGTAACAATCCCTTCCCGGGAACACCTTGGGTTGGAGATTCTAGTTTTGTCGCTTACGGAAATAGACCAACAATATTAGGTATTATTTGAATTCTCCAATGGCTCCTTGCGACTCGCATTGGAGCTTCCATCAATGTCCCCGAGGGCTTGTAAAATGTAAAATGTCTTCCCTGTTTCAATTACATTCCGTTAGAGCGTTGATATGGATGCCACTAGGTAGGCTTTCTGTCAGTAGAGAATCGAATATCTTTTGGACACCAGATCTTTTCTTTCGGAATATTATATAAACAAATTATTGCCTGATTTGTAAACCTAACATAGCTAGTAATAAAGTTACATTTAAATGTTTGGGACAACTGTCTCCTAACACGACGAGCATCAAAGATTCCAGTTTCTTTGCGTCCAGATCCTTCCACGATTTTATGATCCAAATTCTCGCAATCTAATGCTTCGTATGCACATTAGAAAAAAATGGCGAGCCGAACCACGAATTATGGAAAAGGATCGAAGTAACCGTGAACAGCCCGAAATGCCGCGTAATTCGAAGTTCGGCTCGCTCTTTTTGTCTCGAGTTTATACACAGCATTAGGTTCCATGTGGGGTGTAAAATGCTCTCGATTGATAATTTCACCTTAAATAATTAGCATGTACGTTGGGCCAAGATGTTCCATGCACGTAGTTTGTGGTGGCATGTACCGCGACTTATGACATGACAGGGTCATACCGCGACTTATGACATGACAGGGTCATAATGTGTCCCGTTTGATTAGAAAGCCAAACTGCCCCCCACAAACTTTTGTACAGCAAATACCAGTCTAAGGCACGAATGCAATTACCTCACTTAATGTATTTGGCATACTTACATAGGATATACAGTATGTTTTCTACGTAACTATGCCAAATACCTACGCCAATACGAATAGCCCTAAAGGTGCCAGGGTGACATATTTTCGTCGCCATTTTATTTTCGACATTTTGACTTCTTGTTTGGCTTGTTTTATGTAGATTATTCAGTTTGGTCTATGTATATCAAATTGTGTCTTCTATGTGTTTTTATTCCACTGCATGAAAGCTTTTTAATGTTGTGATATCTGTCACCAAGAAGAAATAGTCCTGCACTTAAAATTGAATGAAAAACATCAGGCGATGGTTTCCTCTGCGATTAAAACGATCCACATTGTTTTGTTTTTATTAATCCGGTCCATGACCTTTGCAAAATGATCCTATTCGCTTTTGTCCGGAGACCATCCGACAAACGGATATCGCGTGCCCGCTCTCATTAGGCGTCTCGTCCCTGCCTTCGTTTTTCCTTTTAATTTCCCAAATTAATCGCCGAACAAAAGGGCCGGGCTTTCGCTTTCCATTATTATTTAAAGATAGCACAATGAATATTTTAATCTTTCCAGTTCCTGCTTTATAACCACGCAGATGTGGCATTGATGCGAAATTCACAAGATTGTGAATTTGATGTCTGTAATGCCCGTGCCAGACATGTGTTCAAAGAAGTGTTCAAATAAGTGTTCACATGTGTGGCACGGGCATTTGACACTGTGTTAACTTATTTGAGCACTTAAGTGCGCTTTGCCGTTCCGTGTCGGTTTCTTTAGCGCACATCAAAGGGATCAAAGTACAAATGTTTATATGCCTGCCACACTGCGCGAAGCCCAGTAGCGCGAGCGTCGCCGTGGAGAGAAGACATTCTCCAAAAATTACTGAAGTAACCCACTGGTCTATGCATCATTCATCAACAACGGTTTTTAAATAAAAACGACTACAGGGAAAACATTATCTTAAAATTATTCTATATTCAATTTGGGAGGCGGGAATGGGTACCGCCGCCCCGGGAACCTTTATTGGATAACCAACACCTCTGCCATAGGTCACCCCAAGTGGTTCGCTACGTTTGGTGATTTAGCAGGGGTGCCCGGCTTCATGGGGTGAGGTTTGTCTAGGTCTTGGAGGCGGATGACCAGGATACACTGAACCCCAGATTCCTACCCACCCCTTAAACCCCATTCTTTCCCAGAACTCTCCTCTCCTTCCTTTCGTTTAAAAACCCGCCACACAGCATCCCCAAAGATGACATAGGCCCTGAGGGAAATTATTTTCCTCAGGGTCTCCTGTGTGGAGCTCATGTAAAAAATGTATATATATATATATAAATATATAAGTATGGTGACTTATAATTTCCCTGATTTATTTTTGTAAGTGTTGTGCTAGCTGTTAAAATAAAATTCACTTATACCTTATTCTATTACGATACATTTCACACATCCATTCACGTCTTCGTTTTGGCTGTTTTTGTTTATTTATTTGCATGTGTAATAAATAATTACACGCACATAAATAATATAAGCAAACTGTGTCGACCAAATCGTCGTTCATGTTATGTGAGGTCTACTTGAAAACTGTGAGCTCAAAGAAGTGATCAAATCTTTGAACACATATCTGGCAGAGACACACATAAGTGACCAAATGTGTGAGCACAGTCTTCAAATAAGTGCACACTTATTTGAACTCGTGTCTGGCGCCGGCATAAAACATATCATTGTTGAACTTAGACCTCAAAGAAGTTGCTTTTTATTATTTATTATATGGGACAGCCACTAGAGCTTTCCTAGGGAAGATCGTTACTGGGTTGGGTGACGTTGTGAGGCTGGTAAACGATAGGACTGTGTAGGGGGTTTTGTTAATGCATGCTTTAAGATGAAACCCGGTCGCCAAGAAGTTTGAACAATAGGTATTTTATCAAACTGTTGCCATCCTTGTTTCCCCGAATACTGAGCGAAAGGAACAACTGCACCTCAAGCTGATAATATCTGAATAAAATCATGAAAATCGAGTTTTTGTATTCCCCATTTTTCTCCTCGAAAACTAGACCGATTTTTACATTTTTTTTACTAATTGTGTTAAAAGAAAATACTCTATGTCTGCACGTTTTAGTTTTTTTTTTAAATACATTGTCTGGTTTGTGTATCGAGCGTCTGTTGATGGCGTTCAGATCAGGCGATTTTAAGCCGCCGCTGCCCGAATGTCTACCTATTTCTTACATATCTCCCTTAAACACGTTAAAGCTCTTAAAAAAATATATGTTATTCTTGAAGATAATATCTAGACATTCCCCGCGCCGAAACCCAAATTATATAAAATTCCCTCGATAGAAAAAGATCGCAAAGTATGCTCCAAAAATTATTGTAAACACGTTTGTTTCAGTTATTTTACAAGTTATACGTATGAAAGAAAGTTTAAGACAACCCCCGCGAGTTTTTTGGTCTATTTTAAACGAGTCGTATTTTATTAAACATTTTCACAATTTTCGCATCGATTTTGTCGCTTTAAATATTAGCGCGCTCCTCTAACATTCGTAATTTCATATCTCTCCATCTTCTTCTTTTTGAGCCCGGTTGCGGCGCCTTAACGATATTGGAGGGTCCTTTCTGCTATAAAAAGTAATTTATCAAAAAAAGCAAAACGTGCCGACACGCTAGTGGTCGATATCTACATTATATTAAAAAAAATTTGCAGTAGTGTCAAAAACCAAAGAGGAAATTGTGGAGTATGTTTGTATGGACAAAACGCTGCCCGGCTTCCTCTTAAGAGGTCCGATTTAAATGCACGAGGAATGACGGATACCTTTAAAGGCGTGTCCACATAACTGCCGTTTTGCACGAGTCGAAGAAATGACCCGGTTTCGTGCAACCAACATCATCTGTGAAGGGATGTTCCCCTCTTTCTGTAGTCAGTGTGTGGGTGATCAATTCTGCTAAATTCTCCGAAAGGGTTCCATTAAAATACCTGTACAACGGACTTAGCACACCTTCGTCTAGCTCATAGGTTCTCAACCTTATTTTTCCCACCGCCCATGTTGAGAACCTATGGTCTAGTTTATGCATTAGAGATGCAAACAATCTTTTTAAGTCGCAAATATTTCTTATCATTTTAGAGAATGTTCTGTGTTAGTAAGATGTCCGATACAACAACAACTTAGAAAGTGGCATCAGTTCACATTGTTTAAATTAACTGTGGTTCCAATTTCATTAGAGTGCTTATTAGCAGATCAAAATCTTTCTTCTCGCTTGGCTGCTGAAGAGTGACCATGGAAAGCCCTTTGGAATACTGCAGACCTTTGGGGGACCAGGTTCGGTCGCAATTTTTTTGTAAATAGCTTAGATTATATAAATAGATTTTTTAAAAAGGTAGTATTTACTATATGTTTTTCTATATTAGCTCCGTACAGGAGGTAAATAATTTCCCTTAGGGCCTATGTCTGCTTTGGGGATAGTGTGTGGTGGTTTTTTTAATGAGAGGAAGGAAGGAAAAGGTTTGAGGGGTTGTTAGGAATTTGCTGGTCGCGTATCCAAGAGTGGCTTATAAATCATGAATAATATCCAGGAGTGACTTACGAATAATACTTATGAATCCATCCATCCCACTGAGGTGCTAGGCGATAAACAATATTATGCTTATAAAATGTCAAATATAAAATATTGTACAACCATTTACTGTGGTATTCACTATTATCCCGATCCCGAGGTCGGGGGTTCAAATTCCGGAATACGCATACGTACATTTTGTTTGATTGACTTGTCTTACCACAATTTAAACATTTAAATTAATATAAATTATATTTGCGGCACGTTCCAAAGTGGAAGATACTCTCAGCCTGATAAGACCACCATTCACAATTAAAACGTTGCTTGAATTGATTCCGTGAAATTGAATCGGTGTTTGGTGACTAGATCTTAATAGCCAGTTATTTTCCACCTTCCGGTTCCCCACCTTCCTCTTCCCATCTTCTCCCCTTCCCATTACTTTCAGCCTCACAACATACCCCAATTGGAGATGCCATATTCTCCTGGAGGTTGGGATCAGTTGGGATTCATGTGCGGTATTCACATAAAAAAAGTGTCATCAAATATCAAGCAATAGTTGAACATCAATACAAAGTCCCGAAATATTATTACGGGCACAATCGATTTTATTTGACCTTTTTTACTGATATGTATTTTTTTTTGTTGATAACGCTTACTTGTGTGGAGTTTAGAGATGTACTCTATCTCGTAAATGTTTAATTTTTATTTATTTGTTTACGACCTGCCATTCAAACGATAACAATGAAATAACTTCCCCATTGAGTTGATATTCCACTTAAATATATTAGAGATAAGCTCTTTTTAGAAATGCGCTACATATTTCATAAAAATGGCATATTTACATTATTCTAACGAGATAAGCTCTTTGTAGAGGTGTTATGTTCACAAAAAATGCTCTGTAGAAATAAGCCATGCACAAGTTTTCAACTTTTGTGCAATAATCAAATTCCGAAGCTGTATAATATTACCATGCTGATAACCAGTGTTTGCGTTCTAGTTTGCGGTAAAACTGGCATGTAATTTTGCAAAAGTTTGCTCGTACAAAACAAATTATTATTTCTCTCTATTTGCCGAAGTCCGTTTATACTTCGTAGAGAGATATTATAAGGGGATGAAACAACACAGAATAAAACTCATTATATTTGGCTAGCTTTGAATTCATCGATTTTTTGTCAAATTTATACACTTCTGTGGCAAGTTAAAACGCTGTGGGCCTTGTATGTATTTAATTTGTATTCATAAATGGTATATTTTATTCAATGGACTTGTATGGTCCAAGCTCTCGTTCTGTTACATGCGTCGTTTACGAGAAAGAGTGAGAGTTTACAATAGAGCTTTCAAGGGTACAATAATTTCACGTTGTTTTTATGTATTGTGTTCGGGATCCTGTGGCCGTTGGATTAGAGTCCCATCTTTAGGGAATATCTTCGTTTCGTTTATTTCGGTCTCCTCTAGCCTCTGCAATGGATGTAAAGCAAGGGTGAGAATGGGGGGATGTTCTGAAGGTATAAAATAGTCTAATTGTGTCCTGTTTTTTTGCTTTCAGATGGCAGCGGGTGAGGCAGACGCGGGGCGGGAGAGGCCGCCGCGCTGTGACGTCACACGACAGTCGCATTTCAGGTGAGATACCCATTACCCACACCATCGATCTTATATATCCACATACAAATACATATATACCCACATTTAAATGCCCACATTCGCATACCCACGTTCAAATGACCACTCACATAAGGACATGGAGATCGGCTCACTTACTTGCGGTCGCGATAGATAATTTGGAAAGAAGAACATAATCCACGGATTCAACGAACATCATCAATGGATTCAAACCAAAAGCGTTGAAAACTCTTACGTGTAGGTTTAATTGACTTAGCGTAGTGAAGTTCTGTTCTGTTTTGACCACTTTACATTTCTTATAAATTTGTTTGTGTATTTCGTGTCCGGTCAAGATGGTAGCTCTGTTTAATAGTACCTAGTACCGGTTAAAAGGTTTTTTCCGCCAGGGCGCACGGACGTTGCAATTGTTGCGACTAACCCATCCGATATACCTACCTATAATAACTTAGAAAGCGAGCGGTGAGTTCACATTGTCAAAATTCCAATTTCATTAGAGTGCTTATTAGCAAATCAAAATCTTTCTTCTTGGTAGTCTTCTTTCTTCTTTGATATTTATTTTTGAATTTGCCACGTTCGTTTTTATTCGTGAATTCGGCGGCGTTGACGTCAAGCCGGGCAACGTTGGTGACAGTTATCTTACCAGCCAGTGGCGTTATCTGTGTAATAATTTCGTTGTAGCCAGTCGGAACCGTTTCGGAACGTGCGATTTTTTAAATCAGTAATTATGATTGAAAATGTTAAAATTAAACATTTTTAGTACAATGGTCAGAATTAGAAAAATATATCATCATCATCACTCTTGGCCTTACAACCCTGGTGGGTCTAGGCCTCCTAAGGAGTCTTCCTCCACTCATCACGGTTTTGTGCCAGCTCTCTTCAGTTTACAATCTCCAAGTTGGATAAATCTTTGAGGACGTTGTCGCTCCATCTTATACTTCAGATTTTTTTTAAAATTGGCAATTTACCCTAAAAAGAGTGCTTTAAATCTTCCGACATTTTTAACGGTTTTTTTTTAAACGCTCCATTTTACCTGTACCAATTTAGTTATTCTTTATTCTCCGTACCAAACCAAGTACATTGGCGTCATGTTTAAGTAAGTCAAATCACGTGGAAAATTGAATAGGAGATTCATACTTACAACCCAACGTATTATGCACGAACCAAGAACGAAGGAACTGGTAATAACATTATATCTGGGAAATTGTTTATTTTGCACTACCTACAAACATAATACATAGTTTGATATTACTCCTCTCAAGGTTAACCTCATTTCTCTATAAAATAATGGCTTAGCTAGAATACTCTTGAAGAAAAACAGAAAAATTGAAAAAAAAAGTATAGGTATTTCGCTAAGGGGTGAAATTTCACATTTTTATATGGTACCTATGTACTGTATTTTTGCCAACATGGGGATGGTAATAATATAAATATTCTATTCTTGTTTGTCGACCCTGTTTCACAATACGAGTTTACTAATTATATATATATATATATATATATGTATATTTGTTTGAGTTTATAGACTAGAAAGTTAAAGTAACTGAAGAGGTCAGCTAGCCCCCGTATAAATGTGTAAGAAAATACCACAATTTCCCCTTTGTCTGCTATACCTCTTACTATACCTCTTGTGAAGCCAACGGCCAACCTCTGACATTTAAAGTTTTCCTCATTCACTACCGAAGAAATTGTTTAGAATTGCAGATGTTTCGTATTGAAATAATTATGTTTTTTTAAATTGTAAACCACTTACAATGCTCCTGAAGAAATTAATTGTATTATTCAACCTCCGTACCAGTAAGCTCCCTGCATCTCCTCCAAACGGGATCGGGTTCAATCCCGGCGTAAAAATATTGCAAATTTGCACCTTGTACCATAATTCCAAGTATTGTGTCGCCCCCTGCCTACCTTGTTTCAAATGGGTTTTTGTATGTTCAGTAACCAATCCTGAATATCCAGATGCTTCCCTTCTCTTCGTCTACTCCCGTATTTCTATCAGCCCCTTAACATTAATTTAAAATGGGTTCACCATAGTTCCACTGGCTCCCGGCAGTTAATTCCTCTACGATATCACGTAAAAAATCCATGGAAATAGTTTAATATTATTAGATATTATTTTTATATATTTTTTTAATATTATTATAACATACATAGAAAAATATACCTACCTATTTATCACAAATATTATTTATCTTAAACATAATCTAGATGCTATGAATAACTGCATATATAGATCTGGAACTAATCTTTAATTTATGTATTCGATACTGCCGCCATGGGTCGACCCACAGTGCCCTTCTTGACAATACCAAGGAGGATACGGTGTTTCTACTTATGTCTACAGAATCACGATGGGAACACCTCAGCACAGGTTCGCCTAGTGAGGTGTTTTTTTCTTCTTATTACTGAATTTGATATCTATGTAAACCAATGTAATAGTCTGTAATGTGTATGTTCAAGAAAAGAAAAAAAAAGAAAAAAAATAATCTCAGAGCACACTTTTTAAACGGTAATTACTCGCATTTTGTACGTATTTAATGAATCTACGTACAAGATTCTAAAATCATATAACCCAATCAATGTACGCAAGGAGATCTATCCATAATTGATATGAATAGTGGAGGCTTTTATTATCCAACTAAGCCTTGTACATTTTTGACTAGATAGGAGGAAGGATAGGAGGGAGGGAGGGTGTATACACTATTGTATGTACCTACCGCACTAGCTTTTGCATCCACCGGTAGGCTTGCTAGCTCGACTAAAGGTCAGAAGGCATTTAACCCCCCGCGGGGGGTGAAGTCCTGTGTGATGCTGCGGGAATAGGGATGTGGATGTATATATACGCTATTGAAGGGGATGGGATCTATTAGGTCGGGGATAGGGTGGTTAGGCTAGTAACGCGGTATGTTATTACTACAGCCCCGTGACCCGTGAAAGTTTCAGGAATGATTATCGCAGATTCAGTTTCTCGTGCGGGTTCATGTTGTGATTAATCTGCATAGTTCAGTTTAAGCGCTTGATTAATGGATGCATGCTTGTGATATTACACTGTGCGTATGCAATGCCTTGTCGTGTGGTTAAACTGAGATGTAACTTTGATGTAAATTTCACAAAACGTATCTGTGTGAATGTATTACTGGAATAAGTAACCCAAAACAGCAAACCAACAAAATATCTTGGAAACTTTTTTAATAATCATGTTGATTGTTCTTCGTGTGCCCTTTTAGGTCCTCCGAAGTTGGCGATCACTCTGGTTAATTTATCTCTATCTTGCCCTGCCCAGAATAGCTCCTCCACACTTCTAATACCGGACCACTCCGGTGACCCTCTATCTTGCCTTTTAATATTAATTGGAGCAAGTGATATTTCTCCCCTCGAAGTATGTGACCCAGATATGAAATTTTCGTGACTTTTACTAATGTGAACAGGAACAGTCTACCTGCTCTTGCCCGCCTGAGATTTTCTGTGTTGGTGATCGTGTCGGTCCATGGGACTTTGAGCATTCTCCGGTGAAGCATGTTGATAAGAATTTTTTAATACATGTGTTTTAGCTAGTATTTTCAACCACGGTCACTGACTGAATGATCCAAAGCATCGGGATACCACCAGGCGTCGCGGGTTCAACCCTCTGCTAGCTAAGTCCACCATCATTGCGTAAGCATCATTTTTCTCTTATAATGATTAATGATATTAGACGGAAGAATCAAATATTGTCAGGGTACTGGTAACTTGAAAACGTTTATATTTCTTTAAAAATAATCTAAGTGTGCAATTCTTCACACGGTAGAAGTGAATCCTTCAGAAAACTAAAGTTGACAAGAGTGGGGAGGTTACAAAGCATCGCACAAAAAGGAAACCGATAGGCTGCGAAGCACCACACAAAGAGGAGACCGATTATGCTATCTCATTCTCTCGCATGCTATACCCTGCAGTTGTATGTGTTTCTCTCTTTCTATTTTTCGCTTTTTTTCGTTTTATCGAGTTTCAAATCACAACGGTGCTAAAGAAGTTTTCACTTTAAAAAAAATCAGAGTGTACAATTCACCCGCGGTAGAAGTGAAACCTTCAGAAAACTAAAATAGACAAGAGTCGGAAGGCTACGAAGCATCGCAAAAAGAGGCTAAATCCTGTGTATGTACGTGTTTGTCTCTTTTTAGTGTCGCTATTTTTCGTTTCATCGAGTTTTAAATCACAATGTGGAGCGACGATATACTGTTGGTGGGTGGAAGCGAAAAATACAAGATTTTCCAATAAATTGATTATCCAGGAAAAGTCCTAGATAATGATGTTTCAACTTGTGACTTCGAAACCCACGTGATTGTACGATGTCAGTTCCGTTGAGATTTTCCGGTCTGGAAAGCAGGATGAAGATTTCCCGGAAACTAGAAAACTTTGATATGAAAGAACACCAAAAAAAGAAAATTTGTTTCAATATTTAATATCCTCATGAAGCTCTTCCGTTTTAACCCCCGGGGCCTCGGACAAAATAATATCGTTACATCAAATAATCCCCGCTTGATATTCAAAGTTTAAAATAGATACGCTATTTTTAAACGTATCCCACAATGAAATATGTACTGTTTTTTTTAATGCAGATGAAAAACTTTCAGAATTTAATAATACAAACGGACGTATTTATTCAATGGGGTATTTCCACAAACAAGGGATTCTGTTGAAAATGTACGGAATATTTCATGATCATTTTTTGATTTTATTCATCCTATAAAACTGACAAAATCAAAACGGCCCGTAGTTGGCAAATCGTATTGTGACGTCACAAGCGTCGCTCAGCTTGGCCAGCATAAATAAACACTGTCATTGAGCGTTCACGCTCATGACGTCACACGATAGCCCCGCCCCAAAATATCGTTTTAGCGGTAATTCAAAAATGGGAAACTTTGACTCGCTGTAGAAAATTTATTCATCAACATAAAGAAAATCATCGTCGTAATTTTTTACCTAATTTTTTTAGCAATGAAAAAAAGTGGAAATACCCCATTCAAAATATAAATTTTTTGATTTAAACGCGAACGTAATTAAAACTTTTAAAGTATTATAACATATTTAATTGAACAAATGTGTTATAAAGGTTCTGGGAAAATAATTATTTAATTGATGAAGACAGTATTAGCGAAACTCAATCGAAAATCTGAAACAGAAAAAGATACGGTCACATCTGTGATTCGAACCCAGGACCTTGCCTTGCCGTGGCGGACCTCTTCCAACTGAGCTTATGTGTCTGTCCGATTCGGTAATATTTAACTGTATCATACTTGACTGAAAACTATCAACATTTTCTTAACGCATATTTTTATTGGCTGCTATATTTATGAATAGACGACGCAAATGTGAATGGTAGAAGAAGTCGGGGACGTCCGAGGAAGACATGGCACGATCAAGTGAATCAGATACTTGAGTCGGGCCATGTCAAAAGTCAGAATAATAGAAGAGAATGTATGAGACGATGTATGAATGTGAGTGAGGCAAAGAGTGCGTGCCAAGACCGAGTTATTTGGCGGTCCGTCCTCTCTGCCTACCCCTGCGGGGAAACGGCGTGATGGTTAGTTAGTTTAGTTTGTTAGTTTATCTTTATGTACGGTTGCAAGATTCAAACCCGAACTAAATTCTATCCCGATAGTGTCTTGGACAAATTTATCTATTTTTATTTAATATGCGACATCTATTGACTTTTCTGCAAGTCTAGGATGAAATTTATTTTTATTTTTAATGACTTAACAATTTGATTACCCTTTAAATATGTTTATATTAAAATAAATGTCTGGCCATTATAGAAAAGGAGATAGAACTAGTTTATGAGAATGTTTCACTGGTGACAGATCGCTATCCGCCCACCTATGTTGCCCGAGTGGTTAAATACATCAGGGGAAATAAAAATCGTAGTTTTTGTTACCCCACAAAAATGTGTTTCATATTTTCGTCTATCAAACATTTTTTTTATGTTCTAAGTTTTTCGCGTTGTATAAACACCTTAGGTACTGGTGAAGCGAGTTATCTCGAGTCTTCTTGACCTTTACATTTCAGTATCAGATTCTAGTGCCTCCCCAACCAAGTACCGAATTTTCCCGTCCTTTTCCTCGTGCCATCTTCAACGTGTATCTTTTCCTGAGTTATGGTATTATGTAAATATTGACCTTCTCTTCCTTATCTTGTTCTTGGCTAAGTACAAATCTTGGGAGATCATTACGGTTTTAAGTAACTTGTAAATTACACCGTAAAAATGTTGCTTGTTCGATGTTCGGCCTTGTTTCATATTTACTTTCATTTTAAGTAGTAGTTATTTTCTTACAAGTTATTATATTCTTACTTATTTTTGATATTAGGACTTTTTCGATGAAATTATTTATAATAGTAACTTTTTTTGAAGTGAAAACTTCTTTAGTACCGTGATGAAACGAAAAGCCGTGAGCGACACTAAAAAGACTCAAACACATACATCTATATGAAATAGCCTGCGAGAGAATGAGATAGTATAATCGGTCTCCTCTTTGTGTGGTGCTTCATAGCTTCCTCACTCTTGTCTACTTTGGTTTTCTGAAGGTTTCACTTCTACTACGTGTGAATTGCACACTCTGTATTGTTACATTCCCTCTGGTCTTATGTCATCTTTTTAAGAAGCTATGCAGAGGGTTTCTATAGGGAAAGGAAGGAGGGGAAGTTTTGGGCAAGAAAAATGTGTTGGGGTGGATAGGTATCCGTACTGTGTGTCCAGGATCCAGGACTGACGGGCGTATGAATTACCTCCCACAGCGATGCAAGGCAAGGTCGAAAGAGTCCGGCTGGAGAGGTCAAGGTCAGGTCTTCCTGAACCAGTCTCCAGATCCGGCCCGCCACGCAGTAGGTGGACAAGAGCATCTGCCGCCAGGACCCAGACAAACCCCGCCCCATGAACCCAGGAACACCTGCTCTATCATCAAACTTAACGATCCACATTGTCTAGTTATTCGTACCCGAGAATGTTTGTCAATTTATAGTGCTATCCAAGATATTGCTACGAAACAATGCTAGCTGAATTACCTTATTGCAGAAGTTCTTTTAAATAATCGATAGCATGATAGAAATCATTGAAAAGAATTGAAATACAATTATGTTGTCTTGGCTAAAATAATTATTATCAGTTTGTTATCTTTAATTCTATTCCGGTAGATGGCGCTCGGGGCTTCATTCTCAAATTTATTTGTCAATAAAAAATAATGGTCTCTCGTCTGACCCCTTACGTGCTGCCTGCCGGTCGCCTAAACTTTTCGCCGTTTCGCCGTACCTCAACTTCCATTATAATCATCATCATCATCATCACTCTTGGCTCTACAACCCCTGGTGGGTCTTGGCCTCCTCAAGAGTCTTCCTCCACTCATCTCGGTTTTGTGCCAGCTCTCTCCGGTTTAGAATCTCCAAGGTAGATTTATCTTTGAGGACGTTGTCGCTCCATTTTAATCTTGGTCTTCCCAGGCTCCTTCGCCCTATCGGTCTTGAGTTCAGCAGGGACTTTTGCTGCTTGATGCTCGGTCATTCTCTCTACATAACTTCGGTGGCTAAAGTCTTCCCAGTTTTATAAATTTTGTGACGTTTAACTCCTTAAAACAGAGTATGTAGCTCATTGTTGTAACGTCTGCGCCAAAATTTATTTTCTAAAACCGGTCCGAAGATAGGTACGCTTCAAAATTTTCCTTTCAAAAACGTCCAGTGCTAATATAATAATGAATATTATAACTTCCATTATAATATGCAATATTATATCCTTTGGTTCAGCTCGAGTTTACCGTTCTTGCACGCATGTGTTCTTGCTGTCAAAAATCATCGCTCCATACTCAGCAATAGAATAATAAATAATCGTGGTCAACGAACGGCGGCCAACGGGCATAACGACCCGCTAAAAGAGCCGTTACCATATTTGAACAGTATTTTAAAAGCGGTGGGTTTTATTTTCTAGATGCCTCGTTATGGAATCGCTTTTGGTGGTAATGTGACCCGCTATTATCATAATGCCCGTGAAATACATACCTTGGTAAGAGATGGTGACGTGAAGAGTAGAGAGGATACCACGTAAGTACCTACGTTTTCCACCAATGGCAATATGACCAACTAGGTTAAACCCGCTGTTTTATTTTGGTATTCATATAATCCTCTCCTCCAGTTGTACTGTCTGCTCTTGCGGCTATCCATTCCGATGCTCATTCTTAGACCTTAGACTCGCCAAAGGGGATGTTCTCTTCTAACTATGGACTCTTTAAAATCGAATTATTGGTTTAGCTAATGCGAATTTCAACTTACTACAATACTTTGTGTTTGTTTAACCACTAGGACACGGATATAATAAAACAACCTTCTAACTCAGTAGCGATAATAATAACTTATTTTTGTTAGAAAAAATCCGAAAGCTTCAATATCTAGGACATTTGATGAGACATCCAGAAAAGTACGAGATCTTGCATCTCATAATGCAGGGAAAAATTGCCGGAAGATAGGACCCTGGAAGAAGGAGAACAACATGGCTGAAAAACCTAAGACAGTGGTTAGGCCAGTCTACTACTCTACTGTAGAGCTGTTCCGGGCCGCAGTAAACAAAGTCCGCATAGCCAACATGATTGCCATTTGCTTGTCTGCGTGGAGTCATTTATATGCCGAAAACTGCGGCTCCACATCAACGGAACCCGCCTGTAATTTAGTACTTACTACGAGTATTTCATCCATTCGATTTAATCCAAGTATTTGAAAATTGCATATCATTTAAAGGATTTCTGTTCTACTTTTCGTCTCCAGTTAAGCTTCGCTCCTGACATTTGCACTGTGTTTGAATAAAGTATTAACTTTTTGCCGAATTGCTTTCCCTATATTATCACTGTTATGTGGTTTTTCTTCCAAGTTGTAACTCATATCGCCTGTCGTATTTTTTTTAATTTCGTCCATCCTGTGTTCAATGTGTTTTGCTAACGGATACCAAAGATAGAAAAATAGTCCCAAAGAGAGGACGAACATGCGTAGTAATCGACGAAAAATATCTTTCTCCTCACAGTCTTGCACGAAAACGAAAAATACAGAAGATACTAAAACGATGGCGTCACGACGCTCTTTGAGATTTGGCATCATTTATGCATCTCGAGTCCAATCTTTCTGTTTCTATATCATTGGTTGGTTGTGTTTGCGGTGGGCTCGTGGGACGCGAAATGACCAGAGTTTCCACTTTTCAACTTCTAAACACGCTGCATTATGGAAAATTGATGAAACTTTGAACGTAACATTGCGATTATCTTCGCCGTGGGAGCCATTTTGTTTCCGTTCTGAGCTCAAAATTTAAATTGGTTTCTAATATTACATATTCGTGTTTACTTAGCGGGCCAAAAGGAATGCCGTACATCCACGAAGGCTAAACCAGATAAAAAAATTATAATGCATAAATTACTACAAACTCAATTTACTAAGTACCTAACAAAATTAATTATAATTCATATGCATATTGCATACATATTCTGAAGTACGTAAGCGTATTGATATTGGTATCGTGCATTCCTGGAAAAGTAAGTCAATTCAAATGGAAAATTCAATGGAAAGTAATTATGTGCTATGCTAGTGTTGACGCTCTAATTATGGCGATAATAATCTAATCTGATTTCGTTTTATTTGCGTACGTAAATAAATGTCACTATAATTATATAGAATAATACAAACTACTAATGATAATACGCAGAGCAGCCGATCTGTCCGTATTTCCAATTTTTAGTATTAAAAAAATCGAATCCATGAAAGTAAATCCCCCTTCAGTTGGCCCTACGTAAGTTAGCCCCCCGTCAGTTTGCCCCCCGGCATACTTATATACATACGCAGTCGGTGTAGGGAAAATACGGTATACCTACTTACACAAATATAACTAAGTGGCCCGAAGGGATGTGCAGAGGGGATGTGCAGATACCGCCGAATAACCAGTATAGGTATAACTGCGTGGTGATCCGACAGTTGATCCGCCGACAATTGGCCCCCCGAAATGATATATAGATACTATAAAACTATAATTTTTTTTTGCATTGTTTTTTTCCAATTATTCAAACGTAAAATCGACTTAAAAATACCCTTAATAAAAAGTTGGTTTGAATATAAACTAATTTATATCCTACAGTGTCGATTTTTTTTATTTATGCGCTGGTATACATATTTTTCCTTGATGCATTTGAATGAAAATCTGTTTTATACTTTGCTATTCGGCGGTACATCCTCTCTGCACATCCCTTCGGGGTCACTTAGTTACATTTTATGTAATTAGGTATACCATATTTTCCCTAAACCGACTGCATATTGTGTACTCGTAATATTCAGTCGGTATATGCCGGGAGGCAAACTGTCGGCGGATCAACTGTCATGGAACCTACCAGCGTACAGGTAAAAAAAATCGACCCTATAAACATAATCGTTCAATATTCATTATTCATACCGAATTATTATTAAAGGTAGTAAGTACCTATTTTTGAAGATGATTTTAGGTTTGAAATTGGTAATAATGCCAAAAAAATATAAATTTATATTAATTTTAATTTTGGGATATTAACTATTAACTGTCGGGTCATCAAAAAAATCATACCCTTTTCCTTCAAACTTGTAAAATAATTAAAATTAATAATGTAAAAACGTACTACTGTTTCAATTAAAAGTTAAATAATAATTTATCTTCAAAACATAAAGTACGGTGAGAGATGCGACCAGATTCATTATCGTCAAAACCTAAAACAGGCTGAAGACAAGATTCAACGGTGGCTCTGCATTATCATCCCGCGGCAGTTTATATTACACGGCTGGCGTGGCGTGATTTAATACGTGTATCGCATTAGACATTGATGAAGCACGGTGGCTGCGTGCTTCATTATTACGGCAAGCTAGGGCCGGAGAGTCTTGCTCCTCGGATCGTGGGAGCACTGTAGGAGTAAAGCCGAAGTATGGCGTAGTTTAGAGGACTATTTTTAGTTTGGAGGAGTCTAAGCAGGAAAATGGAAAATATTGCCGGAGTACGGAGGAATGTGAAGGAGTATAGCCAGAGTTTGGATATATCCGGAGTTTAGATGAATACGGAGGAGTGTAGCCCAAATCCGGACGAATGTGGAGAAGTATAACCGAAGTTTGGAGGAATAAGTATGCCCTAAGTTTGTAGTAGGTATAGCCGGAGTTTGGATATATTCGGAGTTTGTGGGAGTAAAGCTGGAGTTTGGAGGAATATGGAGGAGTGTAGCTCGAATTCGGACGAATGTGGAGAATAGAACCGAAGTTTGGAGGAATAAGTATGGCCTGAGTTTGAAGAAATATGAAGGAGTACAACCAGATTTTGGAGGAATATGGAGGAGTATTGTCGGAGTTTGGAGGAATACGGTGGAGTGTAGTCGGAGTTTAGAGAAGTATGGCCAGAGTTTGGAGGAGTATATCCGGAGTTTTTTTTAGGAGTATAGCCGGAGTTTGGGAATTTTTGAAGAATGTAGCCAGAGTACGGACAGCGTTAGAAATATTTAGGAGTATGGCCAGAGTTTAAATAAATAAATAAATAATTGTTAAGGAATATGAAGAAGTGTAGTCGAAGTTAAGAGGAATATGGATGAGTTAAGCCGAAGGAGTGTAGCCAGCGTTTATGGAGGAAAAAATATAGAGGAGTAAGGTATGTATATGGTATTTGGCCGGAGTTTGGAGGAGTAGCTTCCGCCAAAGTTTGATGCAGTAAGACAGTAAGTTTGGTGGAGAACTATGGTTAAGGAACAGTATTTACCCGGATTTTGGGATTATTAATCCCTATTTATCCCCCCCCCATACGTCCTCGTTACAAGTACAGCGAGAACTCTGTTTTAGCGATTCGTTACGGTTAGTCAAATTACCACTCGAGGCCACTTAACTCGCTGGTTTATACGCTTTTTAAAATATTAAACATAAATATATATTTAGACACAGCCCAAATAAATCATAATATCTTATTTAGTTTCACCTGGTTTAGAACCCACGACTTCTGGGTCCACAGCCAAGGAACTCCCTCCTTTAGATTTGTAAATCAATAATGTTATAATTGAAAACATTTATTATTTATTTATTTATTTATTTCTATATATTACAGTTTTACCTTATATATTTAATATTTTAACATAATATATTTTAGAAAACATTTTTACATAGTAATTAAAATAACATTTTATTATGTTGGGTGTAAGGTAGGTTTGAGAAGGTGAAACTGTTGGTTTATAATGTTGTATGTTTCGTGAACACCTCACTAGGAGAACCTGTGCTGAGGTGTTTACGTGTTTATGATTCAGTGTGACAAGTACAGGTATTTATGTGTTGGTTTTTTTTTTTTTTTTTTTACATTTTAATGGTAATGGATAATTTAGAAGAGAAAAAAAAAATATCTATAAAGTATATATAAATATATATGTATATATGAATAGTTGTTAAATTCTTGCAAATATGTTTATTTATTTTACTTTTTTTATAGTTTTGTTATGTTTGGCTAGGGATTAGGAGATTTTGTATAAAGTGAATATCTTGATTTTTGATCCAGGATGTGATATGTTTTTTGTGTATGTTTGTGTATGTATGTGTAGTTAGTAGTTGTTTTAGAGTTATGGGCATATAATTAAAAAGTTTGGTTGCGTAATACTGAAAATGTCTTTGTCCGTGTGTGGTGTGTGTTATCGGTATGTTCAGGGTTACATTTGTTAAGGATCTTGTTTTTTTTATTGTTTTCGGTTGCATTGGAATATAGAGTTTGTTTTGGAGGAGGTGTAGCAGAGCAGATTTGGCATAAAGTTGTTTTATTGACATGACTTCTAATGTTTTGTAAATTTCGCTTGAATCTGTGTAGAATGGCACTTGCAGGATTAGTTTTATTATCGCTTTTTGTATCTTTTGAATTGGGTCAATTGCTATATTTGTAGCACTTCCCCAAGCCAGTATTCCATATGTGGCAATGGATTGACAAAGTGCGAAGTATATGGATCTGAGTATTGTTAGTGGGAAAATGTTTTTAATGGATTTTATTAGGTGCATGACTCGTTTTAGTTTATTCGTGATGAAGTTTATGTGGTCAGTCCAGCGTAAGTGTGTATCAATAATAACCCCTAGGTACTTTGTTTGTTTGACCCTTTCAATATGCTCGCATTGACAATTGGATACAGTTTGTTCACAGTCATGCAGAAACAGGTCTATGTTTGATGGAGGTTGACCTCTTTGTGTAATACTATGTGTGATGTATTTTGTTTTGATTGTATTAATGGTAAGAGTATTACTGTTTAGCCATTTTTTAACAATTGACAAACTTTTTTCTGCTATTTTAAATACCTCTTTCCATGTGGCAGCTTGACAGAGAAGAACTGTATCGTCAGCGAAGGTCACGATTTTACCTTCAATATCAATGTTACACAACTCGTTTATGTAGATGAGGAATAATAAAGGGCCAAGTACACTCCCCTGTGGGACTCCGTATGTAATTTGAAGTGGTTCACTTGTCTTGTTGTCAATTTTAACTTGTTGAGTTCGGTCAGACATGAAGCTTTTAATTAAGTCGAATTCTACTCCATTAATACCAATGTTTTTTAACTTCTTGAAAAGTTTTTCGTGTGAGATTGTGTCGAAGGCTTTACATAGGTCTAAATAAATTGAAATAACTTTTTTCTTAGCGTCAAGATTATGTGTTATGAAGTCTGTAACAGAAGCTATTGCATGTTCTGTGCTCATGTTTTTCCTGAAACCGTGTTGGTTCAACGACAGTATTTGTTTTGTTTCCAGATAGTGTTGAAGCTGTTTTTTAATAGTTTTTTCCAGAATTTTTGAAAAGGTATTTAGTAATGTAATGGGTCTGTAGTTGTTAACATTGTTTTTTTGTCCTGATTTGAAAATTGGAATAATAAGGCCTTTTTTTAGTAAGCTCGGGAAAATTCCTTCTTTTAAACTACGATTAATTAAATATGTGAGCGGTTCAAGTAGTTGTTGACTTAAAGTTATGATAGTTTTAGAATCTATACCATCAGGTCCCGTAGTATTGTTATTCTTTAGTGATTTAATTATTTTATTGGTATCGTCTAGTGTAATTTTTCGTAATTTGAAGTGTCTGTTACAATTTTCATTGTTGATGATAGATGTATTGTTTTGGGGTTCCTGAATATCTCGTAGAGGCTGTGTAGTTTGGATATTTTCAGCTAGGCTAACTCCAATATTTGTGTAGTGTTTGTTGATATAATTGAGAATACTTGTAGGATTGTCGTGAAAGTGGAGTTCTTTATCATCAATGAGTAGATTTTTTATGGTATCATCTTTTTTCTTCTGTGAATATGAACTTTCCCTCAAAATTGACCATACGCTTTTAGGGTCATAGTTTGATGTTATCAGTTGGTTGCGATAGTACAATTCTTTGGCTTTACGTATTATTAGAGAACAGATGTTTCTGTACCTTTTGTAGAAGAAATAAAGTGAAGTATCATATGGGCTCAGTTTGACTTGTTTGTGAAGTTTGTCCCTTTTTTTAATGCAATTTATGATGCTTTGGGTAATCCATTTTTTAAGCCTAACTTTGCGGTGTGGGATAGATATGTGTATAGTTTTGGTATTTTGGGTAATGAGAGTTTGTAGATATGTAAAGAAGAAATTCCAGGCCTCTTCCGCCGAGTTAAATTTTGTAAGATGTTCCCATGTTTTATTTTCTAAACAATGATTTATGTTAACGTAATCAATTATTTTTTTTGTGGTGCTATTTTGGAAAATTGTGTTTCTCGTTGGTGAAGTCAGGCCTATCATAGTTGTGTAGTGATCTGTAATTGTGGATTCGTATACTGCACTACATATTTGACTTTTTGTTTTAACCATAAAATGATCTATGCACGATTCCGAGTCTTTGGTTACTCTGGTAGGAGTGTTAATGGTGCTTATAATGCCATGTTCTAGAAGCATCAGTTGGTAATCAATATTTTGAGGGTGTCCATTAGGAAGTATGTTTATGTTTAGATCACCAGCAATGATGATGTTTTTGTATGAAGTGAGTTTTTTTAGGTGAGAATCCAGAGCTATTATAAATGGTGTAATGTTATGTGTGGATGGTGATCTGTATATGGCGAGAACACACGTATCTGAGTCGATGATTATTTGTAGGCAGTTATTATTTATCAAGTCGATTTCTGAAACAGAGGCGTTAAGACTATCATGTAAGTACAGAACAATCCCATCATTTTGAGTTTTATTTTTTAATGTGTGATATGCATTATAATTATTCTTATGTTTTTTTGTAAAAGATGTTGATATCCAACATTCCGTTAGGATTATAATTTTGAAATCTGTTTTAAAGTTGTATAAGAGTATGTCAAGTTCGTCATAGTTATGATTAAGTGATCTTATATTTTGGTTAAGTAGTGTAAGAGAATCTGGATTGTTAAAAATAGAATCACAGAGTTTTGTGTCATTGGTTGTATAATGTTGGTGAGAACTATTTAAGTTTATTGAGAGTAGATCAGCCATGATGTTATGTAAATAAGGGTAATATTTTATGAGGTCTGAGTGACCTTTATTAGTTACATCATTTTTTTTAGATCATTTTCATGTCTAATTTGAATAATTTTTTCCCCTGGTCCTTTTCGGACTAGCAGTTTGCCAGTTTTAAACCATACGAATTTAAATTTTTTGTCTTGAGCTGATTTCTTCGTTTTCCATAGTAGTTCTTTGTAGTATGGTGTCAGCACTTCACTAATATATATGGGGGAGTATGAATTTAGTGACTTAGCCGTGTTTTTTAACGTTAAAAAAGAGTCCCTAGTTTTTAGGCTGTGGAATGCAGCACGGAGTTTGTCTGGGGTGTTGTTTCTCCGGTCCTGTGTTGTGGTCACCATTTGTAGGTCCTGCGGTAGTAGGGGCATTCCCAGGGAGCTGGCTACCCGAAGTATCGCTTCTACAGGTGGTTCTCCCGGCTGCAACTTAACACCCGCTATCTCTAAGCTATTAGAGAGCTTTTCCTGTTCTATTTCTGCTATACGACATTCCAGAGAAGAGATTCTTATGTTTTTATTTTCATTCTCCTCGCGTAAGAATTTTGTTTCCTTGTGAAGGTCCTCCATTTTTTTGAATCTTGAAATCAGATCTTCGTATTGGTTGCATATGAAATCACTGCTTCTCTTCAGCTCATTAATTTCATCTGTAAACATTTTTTTAATTTCAGTAATTTTTGTATCGAAGTGTTTTGTAAGACGCTCGTAGAGGAAATTACTTTCATCATTAGTTTTAGTTACGTCACTTGGAATTGTATTTTGTTGTGTGTCCTTGGTCTTTTGTTTGGAAATCTTATTTAAAGGTGCGTCATTTTCCTCTGCGTCGCAAGATGTCGCTGGTTTCCTTTGTCTGCTCATTTTTGTAATATTTAGTTTAGAAATGTGATTAGTTTTGTGGATAGATGGTGCTATTGTTATTTCTAATTATATTAATAAAATGATTAATTCCAAATTATAATAAAAGAAGAAAATAACAAAAATTGTTTGGATTCACTGAGTTTCGAACTGAGGTTGACAGAACCAGAGTCGAATACGATGACCACTGGACCACCAGTCTAAGTATCTGTATCGCCTTTTATTTACAATATAAACTGTAGTGTTCTGCAGTATGAAATGTGATGGTGAATTAGGCTGTATCGATCTTAATGTCACCGAAAAAGAATGTTTTTTCACTTATTAGATTGTTTTTTTTTGCACTATAAGTCTAGAATCACTTTACTGAGTTTGGAATTCACTTAGTTATTGTATATGATTAAGATTTACACCGCCACAAGTATAATAGTGATTTGTTATTTTTTATTAATCACAGAGTTCACTTGAGATTATCAACTATGGATTATGGATTTTGGCAACGGAATCACTTTTTTATACAAAAATATGCGTAGGCAAATGTGGTGGTAGTACGCTAAATATTTTCTGCACTTTTTACTATTTGATTATGGCTTCTATTTAGATTATTTTGGTTTTTTTTTATCTCTGCTCTGAGATTTCGCCTGACTGTCACTGAGTGTGTTGTTGTAATGTTTTTTTGTTAAGTACCGCTTTATTATTTTATTAAGTACCGCATTATTATTTTATTAAGTACCGCTTTATGTGATTCAATATAAACGTTCATTTCTACATTTTAATTTACACTTTGCTTATTTCTAATACTTATAAATAACTAAACAAACATAATTGTTACATTTTCTTTAAATATGCCTAATATTGATGAGTACATTTTTAATTTCACTAGGAACTAAGCTTTACATTTGGGCGCCTTTATACCGTAAAAAATATTGTGTTTTTGATTTGTTAAATCTTTTTAGTCTAACATTTTTTCTGTCTTGTATGGTTTCTTTGGACGTCTTTATTATAACGTAGTTTGTCTCTAAAACTCCAAAGTAAGTTGGTAGTAAATTTTTTTAAACTTTGTATATAAACATTAAAGCTTTATGGAAAATCGCTCTATTCTGGAATATTTGGAGTTTCTTTAAGATACCTACATTACTAAGACAGAGAATACTAGAACAATTAGTAATACATATCGATTGTGGAAAGGCGAAATGACTAACAAGCCTACAGCTGGAAAAAGAAATCATATATACGTGGTGCAATAATTATTTTATAAAATAGTAAACTTAAATAATTTCTTCCTAATTCTTCCAAGGAAAGGCACCGTCTTTTTTGGTAATAAAATCGGCATTTCAGGAGATATCTTTTGAGATTTATTCCCAAGAACTTTATCTTACTAATTGTTTGATGACGTCCATCGTATTTTCGGTTCACCTACATTACTACAACTAATACTCATCACATTCAATATACCTTACCGTAGACTCAAGAAATAATGAACTGCTCTTCCCAATCAACACTGGACTAATTATGGAGAATGTGTAGTGGTCAACTCAAGTCCTTGATTTTTGTCGGTTACTAATCAATTGGAGATATTTTATAACTATTTTGACTTCTAGCTTTGAAGTCTTGACTTGACCTGTCACTTCTATTTTCTTATTTTTATCTCTGATTTGGCCTTTGCTACCTACTATACCATCCTTTACTCTTATAATTTACATTTTTTAAAATTTCGTGTTACTTTGTTTTAAATTGGACGTGTAAGTCCGTGCATAAATAAATGATTACGTGTACTGTTTTTAGATTTTCACGGCCAAATCATTTTCGTTATTAGTTTTTGGGGTGTTATGCCGTGTTGCGCTACCTCCTTTTATAGCCGACGTTTCGGACAGCGTTGCAGTGTCCATCATCAGGGCAGATCCGGTAGATCCGACGATGTGTAATTGTTAGCGATACCGTGTCCGTACTTCCAAGTTAATAATCACACACTCTACACTAACAATTACACATCGTCGGATCTACCGGATCTGCCCTGATGATGGACACTGCAACGCTGTTCGAAAAGTCGGCTATAGAAGGAGTAAGCGCAACACGGCATAACACCCCAAAAACTAACAACGAAGATTACGTGCACTGTTTTCGAGATGTTGAATTTAGGTTTTTTTCATTTTCAGCCGTTTGAAATTTGGACGCATTGTTGCGATAGATTGATTTTCTCAATTATATTTTCATTATTATTATTTGTAAGGCCTTAGCTTTATTATTTGTAAGGTATCTCCATTTTAATCAAATTAATGGAGAAGGGAAGTTCTCCGATATTTTAATAACAGGCACGTTTCTGAATAATGAATGAGGAAGTATCGCTTGCTGGACACGTGATTTATACCTATGATTTATTATATTATCTTTGTGCAGAAGACTCGTAATAATGTAGCATAAACATTAATTTTCAATCAATACACGGATGCACGTTTATCCGTTCAACAATAAAAATTGACTAAGAAACGTAAAATTTTGTAATAGTATTTATTTTATTTTAATATCAATAATTTAAAAAATGTATATAATCGTCATAGGTATAATTTAATTACATGCCTAATTTTAAAATCGCGGGCTTATGCAAAGTTGAAATTTCTTGCACGAAATTAACTGGGAAATGGTTAAGCTATTATTATTTTTTCGTTTTTGTTTTTGGTCGCTTACACTAAAAAGAATATTTGTAACTGTAAAGTAATTTGATTTATAAAAGTAGTCTGAGTTTAGCTTTACATTATTCAAATATTTTTATTTTAACAAGAAGTTACTGATTGGTATTTTTTATTTGTATGATTTTCCTCCGTTTTTGTAAAAAAATCACCTCAAGGGTGCTACTTTGACATTACTCTTTTGGTAAGCAAAATTGGTTAAAAAAAGTGGAATTTGCCGAAAAAACTAAATAAAGGTTTTTGTCCGAGAAAATCTAAAATATAAAAGCCATGCTACATTGACACTTGACTTATAAAGAACTAAGTTAGAAAAGGAAACAGTTGTTCATTTCCGAAGTTAGCAATTCTATCATCCAGCCTACCAGGCTCCGCAGTCCAATTGCTCTCCCAGGGGCTTGAGATCGGTGATGGCAAAGCCGTCATCGTCAACACAGTAGAGCCGCCCATCGAGCTGCTGCACGGCCAAGTAGTTGCCGTTTCCCTTGCACGTCTGCGACATGGTCGTGCCCACCTCCTCGAAGTACTTCATGTCCCGAGCGCAGTCTGCAAATTTTATACATGAATTTAGAAACACACACACACAACTGCAACATTCCACCGCTGCAAGTGCATCCTTGTAGTTAGGTGGGCTATTCACACTATTTGGATACGCATAGAATCTAGTTATACCTATTATAAATACTTACCTACTAGGTAAATCACTTAATTATATAATGCGGCACGTGTGGATGGCACTTTTCTCAGGACAGTAACTTGGTTACCACTTATCACTATCCTGGCTAATGGCTTCTTGCTACTTATAACCCATCCATCAGAGAAATTACAGGCTATCAGTGACAGATCCACAGCCATATAGTTAGATGAGATTAACTACCTCATAAATGAAAAACTCGTTAACTAGCAAAAGACGTTAACGAATTGATTTAGGAAACTATAATTTATCGATGAAATTATGTTATATCAGTTGCTACTTACTACAATTGACCAAACTAAGAGTTGCTCCAGCTTCCGTTTGATAAGGTCCTATGCGACCACCATCCTTCCATGAACAGTATGCTCTGAAATTAATTAAACGTTAGTTTTCTTAATAAAAAGCAAGGGTCATTGAATGCATCCATAATTGAAAGACATGTTAGTATGTTTACTATTATTGATTAATGGAGAACTATGTACTCACATGCCGTTTTCAATCTGATAGACCCCGTACGTCCCATCATAGTCACAGTTGGGGGATGCCATCGTGACCTGCCCTACACCGTGGAGGGCCAGCTTTTTCATCAGCACGGCTATGGCATAAGATTTGCTCTCGCACTTCCGGAGATACTGCGAGCCATACTTGTCCTCGTCATCTAAATCAATAATATATGCTAAATATACCTACTCAGTACGTATCTGCGAATTGATATGTTTTTTAACTTAGGTATGGTAAACAATAGTAATCAAAAATATGGTTTTGAAAGTGAGACAACTACGGAACAGCGTGGTAATCAATGAAATTGGGAAGAAATCTACATAGATTGCCTTATTCTTTAGCTGCACGTTTTGGTGAGAATCTATCACTTGATAATCAATGCACAAGGTCAGTAGCATAGGAATGCACTCCGAAGGGATAGGTGATGGATAATAGGATGGATGGGGGAATAATGGAACATATATTTTTAAAGGCTTTGCATATGGTTGAGTCAACCGCACCTCATACGCAGATAGGGTTTTACTTATCATATCATGTTAGGATCATAATATTAAATGATGTCAGATTCAAGGCTAAATAACAATGGCGACTTATTATTTTCTGTGTTATAATTTCTCTGAGAATTGCAAGACCTTATTTTATTACCTCAGCTGTACACTCCGGGCGAATCGTCTTACCGAGATATTCTACAAACCTTTCCCAGAGCTAGGAAACACGAACGCTTTTGCTATATATTCATTCAATTGACGGCTGTGTTTATCTGTTGCCAGAGTGCCCCTCAAAATTGTTACCATATCCACGCTGATGATCCTTTCACCCGGGCAAAAAAAAAATAAAGCGTAGGAGAGGCGAAGCGATGAGCGAGGAAGTAATACCAACGAACCTCTATACGTTCTCGATTTGCCTCTTTTGGGTAAATAGCCTAGAGCAGGCATCGGATTTATAACTTACAGCAGGGCAGAATTGACACCAGCTCCTCGGAAACCACCATCGATTCGGTCTCCCCGGTCTTAGGCTCGGTGCACCAGCATAGACCACTATCGCACTGCAGCGGCTCATAGTTTCCGTTTGATGCGCAGTGCAGCGTCACGTCTGTTCTGCCGAGGGCCTCCAGGTCAGCTCTTCGCCGACTGCAAGCTTTAAATTAACCATAAGTAGTCTGCAAGTTGTTCATATATATACTACACATATAAGAAATGCACGCATAATATGTACCAACTTTGGCTGCACAAGATTTTTCTCACACCTCACCTCATTTGAGGTGGGACACTTCTTCAACACCTCACTTCAGTATTTTAGTACCTCGTACAAGCTTATTCTGAAATTTTAGTATCCTATCCACACTTCCGTGGTGGTCATCACACGATGTAGGTACGAGTATCTGATCTCATATACGTTTTTGAAGAATAGTTTTGATTTTGGTGAAATAATGTTTATTAGTAATTATAAAACGAAGATACATACCGCATGTCATATTCTGGGAGTCTTTGGCCCAAGTCATGCCGAATATCCTCTTCCCCAGCGCGTTTGAGCAAAAGCATCTAAAATATTAATTATTTGTTAATATTCACTGAAATAATATAGCCTTTTGACGACCGGCGTTGTCCAGCGGTAAGGCTCTTGACTCGCGCACGGAAGGTCGCGGAATATAATCCCGTCGTGGCAAATAAATTTTATTTGAATAATTTATGTTATTTTACAATTTATTCATTTAAAATAATACATAAGTATATTTGCGACACGTTCCAGAGTGGAAGATACTCTCAGTATCGCCCTGGAGTAAGACCACCATTCTGAATTAAAACGATGCTTGAAATGGCATTAGCCAAGTTTGGTGACCAGATCTGAATATCCAGGTACTTCCTCTCCTTCCCCTTCCCTATCTCCTTCCCCTCCCCGCTACCTTCAGCCTCACAACATACCCCAATTGGGGATGCCATAGTCTCATGGGCTTCAGACGGGAGCAGTTGGGATTTTTGTGCGGTATTCATATAAAAAAATAATTTTAAAATAGCCAAAAATTACGGATATATTAGATTGTTTACTTGTTACATGTCGGATAAGTCTCGTTTCACCCTTCAACAAATTTAATTTGATATGTGTTGGTGGCTGTATAATTGATTCAACATACATTGGCGTTTCAAATATTTTTTTTAAACACATACTTTTATCAATAATGAAATAAACTGAAAACAATGGAAAGTGTTACTTTTAAAATATTATAACGATAGACTACTTCGAGTAAAAGCAAAATGTTTAATATTTACCTGCCCACAAGTTTGTCTCCCTTGCATTGCACTGGACTGAAACTTCCATCGGAATCACAGCTGGGCGGATAAATCGGCTTTTTATCAGCGGGGAGGTGCATCGGGTAAACGCAGGTAGCTGCGAAGTATGCATTTTAAATTTTGATACATTTTTTTGATTTTTAATATTACCTTCTTTCAGGCCCTGAAGAAAATAATGTCATCTTATGATACTTCACAAAAAAAGAGTCACTAAATATTTTTGGCTGTACAAGATTTTCTCGCACCTCACCTCATTTAAGGTGGGACACTTCAACACCTCATTTCAGTATTTTAGTACCTCATACAAGCTTTTTCTGAAATTTGACTGTCCTACCCAACACTTCAGTGGTGGTACGTGGTACATACACGTATCTCATAGACGTTTTGAAGAATAGTTTTGCTGTGTGGAGGGTCTTTTTAAGGAAAGAAAGGAGAGGAAAGTCTGGGACAGAAAAAGGTATGAGAGGTGGTTAGAAATCTGGGGGTCTGTGTGTATGTACGTATGAATCCGTCTTTTCAACTGCGGAGCAATGCGATGGATCGAGAGAGTCCGGCTGGAGAGGTCAAAAGGCCTCTCTCAACTAGTCTCTCGATACGGGCAGCCACGCGATAGGTCCGCAGACACATCTGCCGCCAAGATCTAGACAAACCTCACCCCATGAACCCGGGCACCCCTGCTGAGACACCAAACGTAGCGAAACTTGGGGGTAACCTATGGCGGAGATGTTGGTTATTCGGACACGATATAAGATTCTCACGATCACTTTTTGTTAACCTCGATGCGGGCGGTTAATAATAAATGGATTAAAAAACAATACTTTTTATAATAAATAAATAATTTACCATAATCGATAACGCACCCCATCGAAACACACTTGAGTCCAGGAGCGCAAGCTCTATTGCCTGAAGAACAATAATTCGTAAGTCCTAGAACAAAACAATTACCAAAGTAAGTTAATCAATATAATAAATAGATTTTTTTTAAATTGCTTACGATAATTTAAGCAACCACCTAAAGAATATTTGGTTCCTAAAAAATCATAAATGGCTCGTAGAACACCTCAGTTTCAAAATAAATTTGATTATCATCTAACATGCTTTCTGAGCACAAATTTATTTTTTAATTTACCATAAATGGTGAAGCGATAACAATCGGAGAAAATCTAATAAATACAAACCGTACAAACTGCTACCAAAAAATTCTTAACCCCTCAGGCCAAGGGACTTTTTTGTCTGAAGGTCTAAATATTTCCGCCATATTTATAAAACCAAAAAATAAATGGTAAATTTCGAAAAATCCGCAAACTAAAAACTGTTTTTGAAAGGTCATGAAATACGCTTTCAAGTTTTATGATTCGAAATACATATATGTATATAAGACAATTTGTCTATTTGTTGTAATGTTTTATTAATAATGTGACATTCAAATATCATGAGTTGCTTTGCTGACAAAGAAACTACAATTAAAGTTATTTGTCCGTCTTCAAAATATTATAACTAACTAACTAACTAACTAACTAACCATCACGCCGTTTCCCCGCAGGGGTAGGCAGAGAGGACGGACCGCCACACAACTCGATCTTGGCACACACTCTTTGCCTCGTTCACATTCATACATCGTCTCATACATGCTCTTCTATTATTCCGACTCTTCACATGGCCCGACTCAAGTATCTGATTCACTTGGTCGTGCCATGTCTTCCTCGGGCGTCCCCGACTTCTTCTACCATTCACATTTGCATAATATATTCTCCTTACACTCCTTTCCTCGTTCATTCGCTCTACATGCCCAAACCATCGGAGAGTCCCTTTCTTAATCTTACACATCACGCTTACGTCAGCCTTGCATTCTTTGCGGATATCCACGTTTCTCTCACGATCGTACATGGTTTTACCACACATTCGCCTCAGGGATCTCATTTCTACAGCATTCAGTCTGCTTTCATCCTTCCTCTGCCAGTTCCATGCCTCACTGCCATACATCAGGGTAGGTACCAGCACTCCATTATGGACGGCTAGTTTCGCGTCTTTGGACAGTTTTTTATTACCGCCAACGGCATTCAGTCCTCCATTAATGGAGTTACCGGCATTCACCCTTCTTTCAATATCTCTATCAGCCTTCCCATCTTTCGTAAACATACTACCCAGATACACAAACTCATCCACCTGCTCCAAGTATTCATCATTCACAACTATATTGCATACTGTTTTCGTACTCTCTCTTTCAAACACCATGACTTTAGACTTACTTACATTCATCATTAACTCATTCTTCATACATACTTCGTTCATCCTAGACACGAGAGACTGTAGATCTTCCATACTGCTAGAAATTAGCACCGCATCATCAGCATACAAAAGGCAACATACTTCCAGATTACTCAATTTTGCGCCCAATCCCATCTCTTTCAATTCTTGCATACAATTATCCATGTATAGATTGAATAACCACGGTGACATTACGCAGCCTTGTTTAACACCTTTTGTGATGTCAAACCACTCCGTAAAATCGCCGTTCACCCTAACACATGCAACGCTTCCCTTATATAGCGACGCAATTGCCTGAATGAGCTTCGTATTCACTCCGTACTTGGACAACACCTTCCATAGCTTTTTCCTGTCAACTCGGTCGTACGCTTTTTCACTTTGTAATTATAAACTTATTTTTCAATCTTCTTATTACTTCAGCTAGACAACCAAACAACAAACATCTATCATTTTTTGTCTCCATGACAACACCTTTTTAAAATTCGAACATAGAGGAATCCTATGCATTTCTAGATAGGTATTCCTTTACATCTCCCCCCCTAGGGTTAGAAAATTTCTCGGGAGATTTTTGTCTCTTTCAATTCGTTTTTCTTCTTTCTTATCTTCATTTTCTTCTAGTATGAGGGCAGGAATAAGTTTTGTAATATGGAAAAAATTTGACTTCATCTTTCTATGTCCTGTATTAATCTTGTATATTGATTGGGATAGTTTATCTTCGATTTTAAATGGACCAATCCTTAACTCATCTAATTTTCTTCTATTTAGTTTGTGACCATTTTCAACATATATCATATCGCCTATTTTAAAATTATGAATTGTTATTTTTTTATCAATTAACATTTTATTATATTCATGTGACTTAATTGTTCTTTCTAATGCAAATTTTCTATCTCTAATCCAGTCATCTGCTTCTTTTTTTAATTTAAGTTCATTTGGTATGAATGAAACATCAGTACCATCCAATAGGTATCTCGGTGCAAAGCCTGTTATTGAGTGTTCCGTGTTATTATATCTATCAACACAATTATGAGCAATAGTTGTCCATGCTTTAGTATTTAGATTTTCATTTATCTTGCACCTTATTTTATTTACGAGTGTTTGGTTTAGCCTTTCGTTCAGTCCATTAGAAAACGGCGAATTTACTGCAGTGAAAATTAGTGTGATTGATCTTTCATTAAAAAAAGTTTTAAACTCTTTTGAGTGAATTCCAGGATATTGGTCGGTGAGAACCATGCCAATTTCAATACAATTTGGTACAATATTTATAAGTTTTATAAAGTCCTTTGCACTCTGTGTCTTTGAGGTTACTATACGCATATCGAGTAAAATGGTCGACTAAAAGGTGCAAATATTTTTTGGTTGATCGAGAGCCACCAAATCCCCCAATTGTATCTATTGAGACAATTTCAAGTGGTTTTGTGGCAGGGCCTAAGTGTGCCATTACACCATATTTAGCCTGTCCTCTTGTCTTATTTTTTATAAATATTTCACATTGTTTACATAAATTGGTGATTTTTCTAGTTAAATTCTTTGCTGTATAAATGTTTCCTATTTTCTTTTGCATTTGTTTTATACCTATATGACACATATTTTCATGTATCAGTTTTATAAATTTTATACTGAGTTCCTCTGACAGTACTATTTTTTCTTGCTTTCTTACCCTCTTATAATATATATTGTTTTTTATATATTAACTTGTTATTGTATTTTTTTATATCCTCATTTTTCTCTTGATCTGTTAATATATCATTCAATGTTTCTAAGTTTATTATTTTTAATTGTTCATGTACATATTTATTAGCTTCTAATACTGGGTTTCTGCTCAAGCAATCTGCCTCTAAATTATTTTTTCCTGGTTTATATTTTATTTCGAAGTCATATTGTGATAGGTAATAGGATAAATCTCCTAACTCTTCGTCCGTTCTAGATTTAATATTTAAATTTTCCAATGGTTTGTGGTCGGAATATACTGTGAAAGGTTTGCCTATTAGCCAGTACTGCCAATATCTTATGGCCTCTTTAATAGCTAAGCATTCTAAATATATAGCCTTTTTTTCTTTTGGACTTCATTTAATTTTTTTGAAAAATATGCTACAGGTTTTTCTTTTCCGTCTTGTTGAGTTTGTTTCAGCACTGTTCCAATACCTTCCAATGATGCGTCCGTATATATGTTTATTGATAAAGTCTTTATCAAAAATTTCTAAGATTGGTTGTGAACACAATAGTTGTTTAATCTTTTCAAAAGCTTCTTCGCAGTCTATTGACCATATGAATTTTTGGTGCTTCCTTAATAAATTATGTAATGGTTCTAAAATTATTGAACTGTTAGGTATGTTCTCGTGGTAGAAATTGATTTTTCCTAGAAGTTGTCTAATATTTTTCTGATTCTTTGGTGTTGGGAAATCTCTTATTGAAATTAAGTTATCTCTCACTGGTTTTACTGTATTATCTTTTATTATATGTCCGAGGTATTTTACCGAATTTGTTGCAAATCGACATTTTGTGAGCTTAAGTCGGAAACCTTCTTTTTCTATCGCCTCTAAAATCTGTGATAAATGATTTATGTGCTCAGTATAGCTTTTTGAAAATATTAAAATGTCGTCAATAAAATATACAGCAAAATCTGTTAACTTGTACTTTCTCAATATGTTGCTTAGTATTCTTTGAAATATGGCTGGAGAAGTTTTTAAACCGAAGGGTAAACATGTCCATTGGTAGTGGCCTTCCTGGGTTACAAAAGCAGTTTTCTTTCTATCTTCAATTCGCAGGGGAATAGACCAGAACGCAGAATTTATATCTAATGTTGAAAAGTATTTACAGTTTCTGGTTTTGGTTACTAAATCCTCAATCAAAGGAAATGGTTGAGCCTGAGGTACCACCATTTTATTTAATTCTCTAAAATCGATACACAATCTTGTTTTTCTATTGTCTTCTTTTTTGAAAGCTAAGGTTACTGGTGCTGCAACTGTATGATTCCTCTGTAAGGTTTCTTTCAAGCAATTTTATTACTTGTTCTTCTATCTCTAACTTTCTTCTATTGAACATCTGTAGGGTCTTTTACTGCAGTATTTGTCCACAAGTAGATCAATGCGTGCTTCATAATCCTTTACTGTTCCAATATCATATTTATCCTTTGCAAAGCTTGATTTATATTTATCAATAAGTTAATTTATTTCAGATTTTTGTTGTATATTTAAATGACTCAGATCCATTGTAAATTCTTTTTCTTTTGTATGTTCCTTAAAGTTTATAAAGTTCAAGCTCTTTATATCTTCATTTTCATTAGGATTGTTTTTACAATGTATTTCCTCTTTTTTAAAGCTTTCTTCAGATTTCTGAACAATTTCCAAATTTTCATTCTGAATCAAATTAAACTCTTTTATAGTATCAAGTCCAATTAGAAAATTATATTTGGATTCTTTTCCATCTACAATATAAACATCAATTTTCTTCTCTATATTAAATATCTTAATTTTAATTGTTGTTAAGCCTTTTGTCTTTTTTACACCATTAATCGTTAGTAAGTTTGTATTGTTATGTATATTTTTTCCTTCTTCCTTTATTCTTAATAATTTAGAATTTATTAAGGAAACATTAGAGCCAGAATCATATATACCAAATATGTCTAATTTTTCTTCTAATGATAGTTTTACTTTAATTAATGGTGTAATTATTCGTTTTTTGACTCATTATCATTCAGTTCAACATCTAATACAGTGTTGTTTACATTCTGATTATAGTTTCTCTTGTTCTCATAATCATCAGTTTGTTTAAACCAGCATTTCTCTTCAGAGTAGAAACGGCTACCTTTATTTAATTTTTCACAAGTTTTGCAGGGCTTAATTTTATCAACTCTTACTTTATTAACAAATGTATTTCTCTTGAATTTATCATAACTATTTTTATTGACTGTTTGTTCATGTTTACCAATTTCATTGAATAGATTTGCAGTCGATGTTATAGATTCCTTATCCATTTTGCACATTATATAATCTGGTAGACCCATAACAATAAGATGAATCAATGTATGTGTGTCAATATTTTTATTTATCTCTAATAACAATCTTTCTTTCTTTGTGGCATATTCTCGTAATGAACCTCCTTGAAATTTAAAGGCAAATGCAAATTTAACTTGTGGCCAACCTTTGTTTCCGTATGTTTCACAAAAATTTGTTTTCCATATTGCCCATTGTGCGTTTACTGTATATTTTATTAACATACTAGTGTACCAATCTAGGCACTGTTTTTCAAGTAAATACTTTAAAGTCTCAATTTTTTCTGCCTCCTTTAATATCTCGAAACGTGTACATTCATTTTCAAAATCATTGATCCATTGTGTGTACATTTGATGTTTTTCCTGAAAACTTCTCGAGTAAAAATCTTTCTGCTATTTTTCCTAGATTTTTATTTTCAGTACTAATATTATTGTCAGAAAGTTTCGTGTCATATATAATTTCTTCCAGGTATTGGTCACCAAATTGTAAATTCTCACCTTCATCTAAGTAAATTTTCTTCAAATCTTGGGTTAGGGGAAACCATATTTTCCGTGTTTGATATCTTTTTTTTAGAGAATTCTTAATTTTGCTATAAACATCCGTAGTCGTTATGGCGGTATGTTTGCTTGCATGTTTTAAATCATCGGGAATATCAAATATATGTCCATCGGGTGTCTTGATTGAGGTTACGCAGATCACGTTGCTTTTTCCATCCGATGCTGCTGACACTGTAAATGTGAATCTTAATTTTTCCATTTCTAAGGATATTGTTTCTCTTCACTAAAATTTGGTTTTATAAGGCAATTTGTCTATTTGTTGTAATGTTTTATTAATAATGTGACATACAAATATCATGAGTTGCTTTGCTGACAAAGAAACTACAATTCAAGTTATTTGTCCGTCTTCAAAATATTATATCACTTTGTAATTATAAACTTATTTTTCAATCTTCTTATTACTTTAATCTGTGCTACCCAGCTAGACAACCAAACAACAAACATCTTCATTTTTTGTCTCCATGACAACACCTTTTTAAAATTCGAACGTAAAGGAATCCTATGCATTTCCAGGTAGGTATTCCTTTACATGTATATTTTTTTAAATCTAAACATAAAAAGGTTTAAAAATGGCTCACCTTTCATTTTTCTGACTAAAATTACTGATTAAAAAAAAAACAAAATTTTTTTTTAGGCAAATGTATTTATGTAAATGCTATCCTCTTCGTACTTTTTGTCGTTTCATGTAAAAAAAAATACTTAATTAAAAATTTACAAATTCTTTTTTTTTTTTCAAATTGCGGTCGCGAACTTTGGTTTCATAAAGGTGTACATTTTAATTATTTTGTGGTTAATTTTTATATTTGAAAATAAAGTGTGTTGTTTTCTCTTTCTAACACCGTTTAGATTATATTTCTCTCCATGACAATAAGGGAGACACAACGATTTCTCTGAGACATACATGAGCTGTTCCGAAAAGTGAACAAATTAACCTGAGGGATTAATGCCGATATCTACTGACATATTTAATATATGCTGCATTCGTAATATGTATGTTAACCATCACTGAAATGACTGCCTTGTCAATGACTGCCTTGTCAATGACAGCCTTATCTCAAATGTTTTTCACAAGAGAATAAAGCGGGAGTTTTAGTTCTAGGTGATTTTAGATAAATGGATAAAGGTAATCCGATAATATGTACCCTATATTTGATTAACAAAGTGAAGAATGTGTTTATCGCGGGATTTTTTGACACTAGTTATATTTTTTTAAATTTATTTTTTACGTCTTACAATTTGGATCTTATGATTTATACTGCTATTCCATTAAAAGCATTCCGTCTTACTTATAAACGCGAAAATAGTGAAAAACTTAAACCTACTCTGTGCCGGTGGTCACCCGGTGGCCACGGCTGTATTTAAAAAAAAATATATTTGGATGCAATTTTGACCCTTATGTATAAAGAAACTGTATGAAAGATAAGGTCACAATCGATTGCGCCAATATCTCGTAGCTTTAAAGATTTCATGCATGTGGCATCACTACACCATTTGTAATTGAATTATCTCTGACTTCGAAACGCTGTCAAAACTGGAAAGTAGGGAGAAAGCGGACTTTTTGTTCCTTTTTCAAATGCATTTAAAGGTATTTATTTATTAGCAATCACATTTTAAATGTGTTTTTCATGTAGGTTGTGTATTCAGGTTTGTGTAAAAATAACAACATCAGTTCATTTTCGTATTTATATGGATATTTAAGCAAAAGTCAGGAAGGTAGTTTGCGCGCGCTTTTTTTCAAATCGGCCTGGCCAATAGGCACACAAGAGGAAACCGTGTGAACCGTGGCGTTGGTGTAGATAACCCGACCTTACGTCTTGTTTTATCCGTGTATAATAACGACACAGAGACCCAGAGAAAGAAAATTCAATTACAATAAAAGTACAGGGTGTAACCAACGATTCCGAACCTTAGTACTTAAAGTAAAATGTTAAAGGGGTGTTCAGACACGGCTATAAAATATAAAAGATCATCACACGCCAAATAACGCTCTGCATACAATCCCTTCAGCCTTCACACCTGAGCGGTTTAAGTGCAGATCAACCATAGGCAACACACATCTTACGCCATAACCGCTCCTAATGCGATATGTGAAAAGTTAAGCGCCCCCCTCTCCGACAAAAACAGGTGCGAGGGTCATTTTAATTACGGAGCTGCCTAGGCCGGTGGATGACAGATGTCAAGTTGACCATGTTGATTGATGATTTTTTAAATTGAACAAAAATAATTTAGCAAAATTGCTTCTATCTTTTTACTCCAAAAAACCTCAGTAATCGATAGTTAAAGTCTATCGGGTACCTTTCTTGGTACCGGTGTTTATTATATTTTTATTACATTAAATTAGGATTGAGGAACACCTTTGACGTTTTTCCTCCCGCTTTACTCAGTGAACCCTTGTGCTATCTCTACCGATTTCTAAGAATACGGTTGTCGCCAATTCCCTTTCGACGTGGTTAGTGAAATTGATACTCGAACAAATACACATTAAGGAAGTTTTAGCTTATTGTTTTACTAACTCAAAATTAACGTAACTTGGTAAAAAAAAACTTTAAACATCTTTCAGTGTATCTTTTTGGTGGTCGGATGGGTCCTGTTAGAAATTCAATACAGGTACGTGTTTAAAATTATATTACAAACGAATTAAAAATATTACTCTCTCGAGTGGAAAAGTAAGTGTTTACGTAGAATTTTTCGTAAAAATATTCAAATCTGTTTTGGTTTTGAAAAATACCAAAAAATATTTTTTAAATCACCTACCGGCAAATGCTTTGCACCCCGGACAACATCCGGAAACTGTGGTGTTGGGCGTGAGATATTGGCCCGCGGCGCATTGACTCTGGTCGTAATCAGTGATACATTCCTCTGTTAGCGAACACTTCGCAGTCACCAGCGAAAGATACATTAACGTAACCGCAAAGGCTGCGATCACCAGCCATGGATGAAGACAATAAAAACGAGAATATTGCATTTCAAAGCACTGTCTTCCGATTTTTTTTTTCTAATATGTGTGTTGTTTGAAGTTAGTGAAATAAAGAACTGAAGACATTGTACTGATAGCATCCATGGGCTGGCTTATAGGGATTATAGTCATAAAATGCACACAGTATATTGGCAAATACTTTCTTATCTACTCAATTCGATAAGATAGTCCAAATTTCATTGCTACATATTTCTTCAGATTGGTTCGTGGATGGTTTGAAAACTGGGTTATCATGGAGAGCATTCATTTACATGTTTAGCACCAATGAAGCCCTCCAAAATTCATTCTCTGATAACCACTGGTATAGTAGTTGATATAATTAATGTTTATTTTTGTATAGGTAATTCATCTTTACGATTGTATTTAAAAGCGCACTACAAAAACAAGTTTAAAAAAAAACTGAATTGATCACATAGTAGTAGTATGTAGGTACCGTCAAATTGAGTTGAACCCGCGATGTCTGGGTGCGAACTCGATGCTTTGGTCAACTCGACTGGGTAGTTATGTAGATATATAATTATTAATAATAATAATTGGATAATTTAAGTGTGCAGTAATGTTTCTCGATATCTATTCTAACTAACTAACTAACCAACCATCACGCCGTTTCTCCGCAGGGGTAGGCAGAGAGGACGGACCGCCAAACAACTCGGTCTTGGCACACACTCCTTGCCTCGTTCACATTCATACATCGTCTCATGCATGCTCTTCTATTATTCCGACTCTTCACATGGCCCGACTCAAGTATCTGATTCACTTGGTCGTGCCATGTCTTTCTCGGGCGTCCCCGACTTCTTCTACCATTCACATTTGCGTCATCTAGTCTATCTTCGATAAAAACGGCACAATTCTTAAAAATGTTATTGTCGCCTTAAAAGCGAATATGTCGTTTCTATATTATAATATTTTACTCGAATTCCAGCAAAAATAGTGGCACAATGATCAAACACTATTATCATATTAAAACAAACAAATATGAATATACAATTTTTCAACTTTTGTAAAATAATATTTTTTTTTTGGTTAATAAACTGATTTAATACACTCGAACGAAATATTCCAACTGCTCTCCTGAAAAAAGAGTTTTTTTTTAGTTGTGCCATTGTTATCCCCTGGGTGCGAATTTGTACGCAGTGTTTGACATTTGTCACACATGAGAACTGGTCATTTCTACGACTCGTTCTCATGTTCAACAGCTCGTCTGTGAGATGATTTACCGGCTTATGTGTTTCGTCCCACCTACAATATGTTTTTTTTTTAAATCTTTTAAATAATCATTTTAATCTGTTGTACATAACTAATAATAAATAAACGCCCGGGTTGCCGGCACTGAAATTGAATTGAAATTGAATTGAAAAAAATCATTTAAATAATCTTTTGTTTTTCAAGACGTCTTTTAGTGGCAGAAACTTTGGCAAATCTTTTAAACAGGAACATTTTTTAACCTCCGCTTGACTCCATCTTATACATAAATATACGTATGTATTACGATTTCTTCTACGTGCATGCCATTTTTACATTCACCTGCTCCAACGAATTCAACATATACGACCAAAAAAACTGAAAACCGTAGAGTACCTTTATTATGTTTATTTTTGATAAATCGTGCTATCGGGTCATATAAAAGCTGTTCGTCTTTAAAAATTACAAACAAAATCATTTTTCTGGGCGGTAAGTCAGAAAAACTTTGATAAAGTGTGCTACTGTGACGCCCTAAAGAAGGTTCACTCACATAATGTCGACGGCAGCCCTCATCGCATTGGTATAAATAAAATAAAAAGTTTTTCTAAGTTTGAGGATAATAAGTCTACAACCAAAAAAGTTTCATCGAACATCTGATTGCCGTCGGTTCGTTTTTTTTTCGGTCTCTTCTCTGTAGTGGTCAAATATGTTTGACGCGGTGTTGAATTGTCCCCGACGATATGTATTTTGTTTATACAGTACTATGTGATAAATCTAAAACACTGTTCTGTTGAGGTTATACTATGTCGTTGCGCCATTCAGATATCTCGACAGGCCCACGGCCAGTCTACCAAGCTCCACAGTACAATTCCTCTCCCAGGGGCTTGAGGTCGGTGGTGGCAAAGCCGTCGCTGTCCACGCAGTAGAGCTGCCCGTCGAGCTGCTGCACGCCCTGGTAGTTGCCGTTGCCCTTGCATGTCTGCGACATGATCATTCCCACCTCCTCGAAGTACTTCATATCCCGAGCGCAGTCTGCAAATTAGAAATTATACATGAATTTAGAAACACACAAGTCTAGCCAGTAACGTCATCAGTCATCAGACATTACACCGCTGCAAGCGCATCCTTGTAGTTAGGTGGGCTGTTCGCGCTGTCTGAACACGCACGGTATCTAGTTTTACTTACTAGGTAAATCACTTACTTACATAATAATTATGTAAACATTTATAAAATAATAAAAAAAAAATTTGCAGGACAGTGATTTAGTTACTACTTATCACTGTCTTTGCTACTGGGTGCTTGTAACACTTCAGAGAAGTCACTGTCTTGTCTTCTATGTTGTGATTGTCCTATTTCATATTTAATCTCATTCTTTTCTGAACACTTTTCACTCTCAGTATTTATCTCGATGTGTACACTGTACATTCCTTTACTTTAACTTTTATGTCTATGCCACCTCTTACTTTAAATCTCTATGTCTATGCTACTTCATAGTGAATTATTGTCATCAATTTAGCATCTGTATTGTCTTTTCTCTGTCGTCACGTCAAACTTTCGTTGTTTATTAATACTCGGGTTATTGTTTTGCAACTCATTCTCTAATATATTCTCTAATTCTCCACTCTCTCTCTACTAACTTATCGACTCAATTAAGCTCTAACTAATTGCCAGTCAACCTCTGATTGTAAAGTTATAAATAAAGTTACAATTATATCCGCACAAAAACACAATTGTTTCAAGGATAACCTCAAATCTCTCTCTCCCAGTACGCCCAGCTTGGCGTTAAAACAATAGAAGCCAAAAACGCAGCGCAGCCTTACAACCTGACTGTAGACTTCCTGAGACCTCGCCAGGACGAGCTATTTCAGTCACAAGCTGTCAGTAACAGAGCTATAGAACCTCTGTTAAAAGAGATTTCCTCATAATTGAATAAGACGTTGACTTGCAAAAAACGTAAACGACTGAATTAGGAAACGATAATTTATAATAATAATAATTGGAAAATTTGTAGAGCGCCGTTTTTGTGAAAAATCACCTCAAGGGAGCTTATGGATGAAATGGTGTTATATCAGTTGCTACTTACTGCAATTGACCAAACTAAGAACTGCTCCCGCTTCCGTTTGATAAGGTCCTATGCGACCACCATCCTTCCATGAACAGTATGCTCTAAAATAAATTAAACATTTTTTTTATCATTATCGAAGAAAACTAACACTTTGTGGCTTGACATTATAAAAATGAAAAAAATATTTGTTTAGAACCCCTTTATCTATAAACGTCGATCGGTTTCGGTTGATCTCAACCTTCATAAGGTCAACAAACACGAACTAATGTACAGAACAGAGGGAGAGAACATCAGAGTATCAGAGACTGGTTGGTGGAGAGGAAGGTAGAGGGGCAGAGGAAGGTTGGGGGTTATATAAGCAGAAGGGGAACAACTTTAAAATTAAATAATTGACCAAATTTTAAACAAACAGTTAGAATTAACCGACAGTCCGATTTTAACAAGGAACTTTTTCATTTGTTTGTTTTTTTAATCGTAATCGTGCGATTATTGATATCGTGAAAGCAAGAGTCATTAAATGCACCAATAATTGAAAAACATGTTAGTATGATTACTATGATTAATGAAGAAGTATGTACTCACATGCCATTTTCAATCTGATAGACACCGTATGTTCCATCATAGTCACAGTTGGGGGATGCCATCGTGACCTGCCCTACACCGTGGAGGGCCAGCTTATTCTTCAGCACGGCTATGGCATAAGACTTGCTCTCACACTTCCGGAGATACTGCGAGCCATACTTGTCCTCGTCATCTGAATCAATGATATATGCTCAATATACCCACTCAGTACCTGTCAGCGAATTAATATAATATATTTTATACTTGTGGTAGACTGTAATCAATTTTATGGTTTTGAAAGTGGCACAAGTAAAGAATGGAATAGCTTGATAGTCAATGAATTTGGGAAGGAATCTAAGTTACCTCAGTCTTTAGCTGCACGTTTTGGTGAGAATCAATCACTACACGACTGATTAATACATTTGTTGCAAGGTCAGCTACTTCAGTATCAGTCTTTAGCTGCACGTTTTGGTGAGAATCAATCACTACACGACTGATTGATACATTTGTTGCAAGGTCAGCTACTTCAGTATGCACTCCAGCAATGTCAGAAAGGGATAGGTGATGGATTGTATCTACATACGTAGTTAGGGTCTTACTGATCATATAATGTTAGGACCATAATATCAAATGGTGCCATATTCATGGCTAAATAACAGTGGGGAATTATAATTTTCTATGCCGTTATTTCTCTGAGAATTGGGAGACCTTATTATGCCTGCTCAACACTCCGGGCGAATCGTTTCACCAAGAATATATTAATATACCTTCGGGTAAATAGCCTAGAGCAGGCATCGTATCTATAACTTACAGCAGGGGAGCATTGACACCAGATCCTCGGAAACAACCATCGATTCGGCCTCCCCGGTCTTAAACTCAGCGCACCAGCACAGACCACTGTCGCACTGCAGCGGCTCGTAGTTTCCGTTTGATGCGCAGTGCAGCGTCACGTCTGTTCTGCCGAGGGCCTCCAGGTCAGCTCTTCGCCGACTGCAAGCTTTAAATTAACCAGAAATTAGTCTGCAAGTCGTTCATATGGTACTACACAAAGAAATGCACACTAAAAAATAAACTTTGGCTGTACAAGATTTTCCCACACCTCACTCTGTACACCTCAGGACACCTCAACACCTCATTTTAGTATTTTAGTACCTCATACAAACTCATTCTGTCTTGTCCTACCCGACACTTCAGTGGGTGGTACACGATGTATCCTATCTCATAGACGTTTTGAATAAGAGTTTTAATTTTGGTGAAATAATGTTGTTAGTGAAAGTAAAAATGCTTACCGCATGTCATATTCTTGGAGTCTTTGGCCCAAGTCATCCCGAATATCCTCTTCCCCAGTGCGTTTGAGCAAAAGCATCTAAAATATACATATTTTGTTTATATTAACGGACTGTAGGAGAAAATAAAATAGCCAAAATTTGCTGTTTTAAGTTAGCTTGTATTTTAGGTCTTTTTACGACCGCCTTCTCATTTGTGAATGCTAGCTTGTATACTGTATACTATGAGAGCTCGTAATTTAAAACGTGTCTCCACTATGAAAGATCTTGGTATTCTGTTTGATAGTAGGTTAACGTTTCGTGCTCATATCGTAATGACGTGTAGTACTTCACTGCGAAGGCTGGGTTTTGTCATACGCACTGTGAGAAATTTCAGAGACACCCGGGTTCTCGCAGTACCTACTATACAATGCTCTGGTTAGGAGTAGGCTTCAGAGTGGATCGGTGGTTTGGAGCCCACACCAAGTGAAGTATTCCATCATGTTGGAGAAGGTTCAGAAGAAATTCCTGAGATTTCTCTACCTGAGGGAGTATGGCTACTACCCGTGGCTCTACCCTACCAACTTTTTCTTGGGCATGCTCGGTATGAACCATCTACGGGTCAGAAGGGCTATGCTCATTGTAACACATTTCTTCAGACTGATTCGTAGATGGTTCAAACACTTGACTATCATGGAGAGCATTAGTTTCTATGTTCCCGACGGTTATCTCGATGGTTTTAACTCTCGGCTTGCAGAACTAACTTGCAAATGGTCATGCTAGTCGGGAGAGCTGTCTTGTTGTTAAATAGAATCACTTCTAATATCGATGTGTTTATCATCAATGAAGCCCAATTCAAACGGCAAGCTTTGTTGGTGTTAGTATAAATCTTTTTATCTCATCTAAAATGTTTTCTCTTTTAAGGGGTCTCCACACGGTGCTGCCGCAGTACCAACTAAAGTTCTGCGGCAGTTGGTGCTGCGGCAGCACCGTGTGGAGACCGTCTTAAAACGCTTTAAAATTGTATTTTTTAAATGTTTTTATAATGAATAAAATGAATTGAATTGAATTGTCCAAACTGCGACCCAATTGAAGATTTTTTGCGGCCCAAAATGATTTTTTGAGCTTTGAATGTTTTTTTTTAAATATTTTATTTTATACTAGCAGATCCGTACACACGTTGCTGTGGCTAATGAAACACAACGCCACGCCATTACCCAACCTTTATAACCAACGCCATCTGTTAAATCAAATCCACACTACATCAGCCCGTTGCCCGCTTGCCATCCCTATTTCAACCAATTTACACAAAACCTTAACAAATTATACCTAAAAACCTTCCTCGTGAATCACTCTATCTAGGTATTGGTGAAAACAAGCTCATGAAAATCCGTTGCGTAGTTTAAAAGATCTAAGCGCACAGACAGCGGGAGCGACTTCATTTTATACTATGTAAAGATTTTATGAAATCCGAACTTTCTTATTATTAGATGTGTTAATTTGTAACCGGTGGCGACATATATTACAAACATATGTTTTTGTTGTTGTTTTGAATTGAAAAAATGTGTCACCGGAAACCAAAATGACATCTTCACTATTTACTCCAAATGGACTAAGGATTCGCTGGTTACAATATGTCGGATACGTTTTATTACACCATGTGTAACATCAATGTACCACTCATTTTGATATGGTATTCGATGGCAGTATAATTGATTCAACATACGTTTGTGTTTCAAATATATATTTTTTTAATACTCTCTTCAGTAACGAAATAAATTGAAAACAATTTTTCAGTGTTCTTTTAAAATATTTGAAGTGTATTTTACGTTATAACTAACTATTTAAGTTATAACTTCATCCAGTAAAAACAAAATGCTTAAATAATATTTACCTGCCCACGAGTCTATCTCCTTTGCATTGCACTGGACTGAAACTCCCATCGGAATCGCAGCTGGGCGGGTAAATCGGCTTTTCATCGGTGGGGAGGTGCATCGGGTAAACGCAGGTAGCTGCAAAGAATGCATTTTAAATTAAGATACATTTTATTTTTTTATTTTAATGCGAAATAAGATTCTCATAATTACAAGTATTAACGTGATTGATTTTTGGCATGTTGATGAACCTGCAAAGATGTCTGAAACGTTGGCTCAAGGAGGAGGGATCGGGACACGAACAATGAATTACGATCTTTATTTTATTTATTACAGAAATACTCATCATAAAATACCAAAGGATGCATACCGCAAATAATATAAAATCACCCCCAAAGCGCTTATAACTTTTTATCACCCCAAAGGTTTTTTCCCATTCTCATTGTCTCGTAGGCTAAATCCTATAGATGTATGTGTTTGTCTCTTTTTAGTAACGTATTTTCGTTTCATCAAGTTTCAAATCACAACGGGTCTAAAGAAGTTTGCACTTCAAAAAGTGTAAATTATAAGATTAAAGGATGGTAAAGGAAAGCAAAGACAAAATCTCGGATGAACATAAGAAAACAGTTTTTTAGCTAAAAATCAAAATATATAGTCGGAATATATCGTCATTTGTTTAGCGATCAACTAAAATCATTTAGACTTGTAGATACCAAAAAAGTCAAGGTCTTGACTTGTTTTGAGCAGTCTACACATTCTGGACAGTGGTGAATAATATCCATAATTAGTTAAGTGTTGATTGAGGGAAAGCAGTTCATTATTTATGTTATGAGTCTACGGGAAGGAAACGGGAAGAATTAATAAAGGTATAATGGTGTTTTTACCAGGTACTTGTATAAGTCGGTGCTTTGTGTTTTTTTTTTATGTTGGGATGATCATTTGTGATGACGATATTTGTTTATTTTTGTGTTATTTTCATTCACTTGTAAAATTTGTTAACCTCGATGCAGGCTTCATCCTTGAGGTTAATAAAATTAGATTTAAAAATCTAAATTTTAATTGTGAAACAAATAATAAATAAATAACTTACTATTATCGATGACGCACGCCGAGGTAGCCCCACTAAAAACACACTTGAGTCCAGGAGCGCAGGGCTTTCCCGCAGAACAAGTATTTCCAGGTGCTAGAACATAACATTACGATAATTTTAGCATTATAAATCATTAATAAATGAATATTTGGTTTCAAAAAAATTATAAAACGCTCGTAAAAGACCGCAGTTTCAAAATAACTGTAATGGTCATCTAACATGATTTCTGAGCACAAAACGTATTTTTTATTTTACCGGATATGGTGAATGGATAACAATCGGAGAAAAATCTGATAAATCTGATACAAACCGCGTGAACTGCTATCAACAAATTCTAATGACTGATTCTGATTACTAACTAAGAAATGATTTGCCAATGATTAGACTACATTATCTCACATTTATTTCACAAGAGAATAAAGCAGTAGTTTTAGTTTTTAGAATTTCAGATTAAATGTATGGAGAAAATCTGAATAAATTGAAAAACATTGGGTAGGTACCTACTTATATAAATTTTGACAAAGGAAGGAATGTGTTTATCTTATCTTTTCCGTCTTACTTATAAACGCGAATATTGTGAAAAACTTGATGTGCGTAGTTATAGTATAGACAACCCGATTTATCTAAACCAAAGCTTAAGAGAGTATAACCAGCCAGCGGCCGAAAATCCACATTTCGTCGAAGGAGGTTCTTACGATCGTACAGGGCGGTTCCAATGAGAAAGATTAATTACTCTCCATACCAGCTTTTTAAAATTATAACTCAATATCGATTTTATTTCATTCCAAATTTGCTTTAATTTATACCTACATCCAAAAATGCTGAAAGGCGTGTTGATAAAACTATTAAAATTATGTACTTTTTATAATTATTTTTTGATTATAAGTATCTATTTATCATTTTTCAATAATGTCTCAGCAAAATAAGAATGTAAAAAAAAATAAATATAATAAGTCTGTAAGTGCGCAAATAAATACACAAACAGACCAATTTTCGTCAAGAAATACATGTACTTATTTTTTTTTTGATTTTATTTAAACTAAAATTAAAATTCTGTTACATACCTACGTTTACCAGATAATGTATTGATTTATTTTACTGCATGATTCAATGATTTGAAATGGGTGTTGAATAATAAATGTACTTTTTTGAAAATTTTACAAATCCGCCAACGACCTATGGTATAACTTTATTATAGATACTAAAAATTATCATTTTTTTTTTTTAATTTAAAACATACGTTTACTAGATAAAAGAACAATCTTTCGAAACCAATTTATATTTTTTGTGGATAAGAGTCAATACGTCTAAACACTGATTTAAAAATGACATATTTCTGGTGTTCTCTGGTTATACGCTCTTAACCTGTGCGTAAGTTTCCAGCTCAAATATAAGAAGAACGGGAGATATGTGGGTACGAATGTTAGAAAATACAGCAAAAATGTCGTGTGAAATGTCTCACACAGCATTTATCGAATCACTGTGATTTTTTTAATACATAATATAACTTGTAAAATAAAAGAAAAAAACTTTATTTATAATAGTTTTCGGAGCACACTTTGAGATTTTTTCTATCGAGGGAATTTCTTATAATTACCACGTAGGTGTGCAAATATGTAGATATTATCTTAAAAAATAACATATATTTTTTTAGAAACATAAAGTGTTCGAGAGAAATATGTTATAAAACGGTAGAAATTCGGAATGCCGCGGCTTACGTAAGACAGGAAGTATATTCATACGGGGTGTAACAGTTAAGGAAACCCAACGCTTTCCCTGGTTACTACTTTAAGACGACAATATACCCTAAAATATATTCAGAATCTAAACGACGTAAGTAAAGAAGTCGTGTATACAAATTGCGACTCGCGACCCGCGTATTGGACATACCTACTGTCAAATTTGCCCTATCGAAAGAAAATAAGAAGAAGACAAATAATTTGGGAATCTTAACGACGTAAATGAAGAAAGCGTGTATACAAATATGCGCCCGCGGTACGGCGTATTAGACGGACGTACGGTCGAATTCACCCTACCAGGCCTGGAGATTCGACCTTTCCGCCGCGTTCATTTTAACTAATTCTGAAGAATGTGTTACAAATATTTAAAATGTCTCTCTATGTCGCACTCCCGAAGTCATTAATTTATCGGCTAGAAAAATAAAATCTGTTGCTTACCTCTAACTTTATAGTTGAGAAACGGGTTATAAAGTTTTAAAATCGTTGTACGTAAAATTTTAAATACACAGAACTTACATCCCCAGTGTTGGAAAAAAAAGTTATCATAGTTACGAATTCGCCAGAAATAATTAAAATGTCAGTTTTGAGCCAACAAAAATTATTAGGGTTGTGTACCGGCTTGATGCATTACAAGAACCCTAATTTTTTTTATTAAACCAAGTTACATACTGTAATTCCTCAAGTGTCCCTCCCCGTATAGCAGAAATTAGTAACGTTTCTATGGACGATGGATTAGGAGTTATGTACCTACTAGTAAACGGTAATGAAATTTCAGCAGCAACAAACCAACTTGAAATAAAAATCACACTAATAGTTTTTTTACATTAGCTCAACACAGGAGACCCTAAGGAAAATAATTTCCCTCGGGGCCTCTGTCGTCTTTGGGGATGCTGTGTATATGCCCGTCATGCAGTTGGTGTGCAGATGCATCGGCCGTCGGTATCCGCCCTCCAAATTAATTAAAAAAATGGAATATTATTGCACAATAACGCAACGGGCGTAATATAAATATAAAAAGAAACATAAACATGAACAAAATCTGCCTGTATTGGAGCAGAGACGTGTATCTAAACACCCCCTTGAGGGGGAGGTTGACGACACGGAAAACAAAAGTTCATCGAGTGAACTGCCAAAATCCTTTGAAATTAAATCTAATATTGGTTAATAATTGAATTCATAAAACCCAAATGTAATTTAATCCTAATACGAAAATATAAACATAAAACCATACCTAAAAACAAAACAAATTTATCACTAATTGTAAGGTCAGTCTCGGGCATCAGTTCTATACTGCTATACACACTACACACTACACAGTCCCACGTAGGACAAGCGGGACCCTGCTGAATCTACGGAGTTGATTTCGTGGTATATATATTTTTTTATTTGCGCTCTCGTTTTCGAGTAAATCCTATCCGAAGTTGGAATTTTTAGACAAAATTTAAAAAAAAAACCGTAGCTAGGGGTTAATATCAGCTGTATAACGAATACCTTTTAAAGTGCATATTTGCAAGTGACTTGGAATAAAAAGAAAAAGAAAATTTTAACTACACATTGCGTAATAGAATGTACCCGACAAGACAGACTCCAACGATTACTAAGCTTATTTGAAGTAAAATGTTAAAATGCCATTTTGCTCTCATGTTTATTGATGATTTTTTAAAGTTATTTAGCAAAATTGCATTCAGTAATCGCTGGTTAAAGTCTGTCGGGTACCCTTCTTTCGTTTTTATTGTTTTTTTTTACATGAAATTAGGATTGTTGAACACTTTTGATGATTTTTTCCCCGCCATACTCGGGTGTCACTGTGTGATCCATACCGATTTGTAAGAAAACGATCGTCACCTATTCCCTTTCGACTTTTATTTCTTAGACCTGACAGGTCAGTGAAATTGATAATCTGTTCAAGAAAAAAAATCGATATTTGTAAATGTTTCTTCAACTTCACCACGTATTTTTTTAAATTTTTTTTATTACATTAGTTACATTTATACACCAAAATTACATAATAATAATAATATTTCAAATAACTGTAGATATTAAAATGTCTACAAGTGTTATTATGTCTTGTACGTTATTAGTTCCTAGCTAGGCAGATTGCCTGTTCTAAGGAACCAAATGCTGGTGAAAAATGCCAAAAATGTCTTCTGTAAAAAGGAAGAAAAAAACTAAATATTGTTTTTTTTTGTAGATTAAATATACATATACTAATTTTAAATATACTATACTATATATATGTATATCATATATGTATATCAGGAAATTTTAGCTGAAATACTGAAAACTAGCTGAACTTCCAGTCCAGTCCTAACATCTTCCAGTGTATATTATCTTTGGTGGTCGGATGAGTCCTGTTATGAAATAACAAAATTATTAAATGAAATACAATACAGGTATGTGCTAAAAAATATGTTACAAACGAATTGCAAATACGTAAAAATATTATTGCTTTTTGAGTCGAAAATTATTTTATGAATAGGTGTATTCGTAGAGTTCTTAAACATATTCAAAATCAATTTTGTTTAAGTTTTTAAAAATACCAAAAAATATTTTTTAGTTCACCTACCGCCAAATGCTTTGCACCCTGGACAACATCCGGAAACTGTAACGTTGGCCGTAAGATATTGGCCTGGGGAGCATTGACTCTGGTCGTAATCAGTGATACAGTCCTCTGTTAGCGAACACTTCGCAGCCACCAGCGAGGGAGAAATAAATGTAACCGCAAAGGCCACGACCACCAGCCATGGATAAAAACAGTAAAAACGAGAATATTGCATTTTAAAGCACTGTCTTCCGATTTTTTTCTAATATGTGTTGTTTGAAGTTAGTGAAGTTACAAACTGAAGACTTTAGTTCTATTAGCATCCATGGTCTGGCTTATCGAAATTGTTTACAAACTGTACACAGGATGTAGCAAATATTTTTTTATCAGCTCGATTCGATAAAAAAAAATTAATTTCATCGCTAAACATTTCTTTAAACTGATTGAAAACTCGGCTATCATGGAGAGGATCAATTTCTATAATACCGATGGTTATCTTCGTAACAGACGGCATACCGACATTTATTTAATTGAATATTCTTGGTAAACAATTTAATCATAAAAAAAATTAAGGGTATATATCCGGCACGCCCCGACTGGAATAATCTTAGTATCGCCCTGGTGTATGTAAGACCACTATTCAGAACTGAAACGTTGCTTGAAATGACTATAGCCTCTTTTTCGTTGTTAGTTTTTGGGGTGTTATGCCCTGATGATGGACACTGCAACGCTGTCCGAAACGTCGGCTATAGTAGGAGGTAGCGCAACACGGCATAACACCCCAAAAACTAACAACGAAAATGCTTTTGGCCGTGAAAATCTAAAAACTTATCTGACTATAGCCTCATATGGAGACTAGATCTGAATAACCAAATACTTCCCTACCTTCCTCTCCCCCATCTTCCCCTCCCCACCTTCAGTCTTACAATATTGGGGTTGCCATAGTCTCCCCAATTGGGGATGCAGCAGTCTCACTGGCTCCAGGCGGTTGGAAGCAGTTGCGACTCTTGGGCGGTATTATAGATAGACTACTATCTCCCAGTTTTCAAGATTAACTTGCCAACAGTCATGCCGGTGGTGAGAGTTATCTTGCTTTTGAACAGCCTCACTACGGTGACCGGACAACTCAAAATGAATTCAATTCAACACCTCCATTTAGAGCATAGATTCTCAACCTTTTTTTACCCACCGCCCACTTAGACAATTTTTTTTCTAGCGCCCCCCAACTGCTTTTACATAACATCTTGGGGGGGCGTATTTTTTACATACTAGGTATCTGTCGCGAATTTGAAACAGCTATTGTAATTACACTGAAATATTACGTAATCGTAAGAAAGGCCATGACTCCTATCCTATTTCTGCGAAGAAGATTGTTTCAATGAGAACAATTAAAACGCATACTTAATTATACGGGAAATTATTTTTATTACCGTTGAAAAGACATTGAATTTATAACTTATCTAATGAGATTGTTGAATTTGATACGTGTTAAGAAGTTTGTTTATATTAGGCTCGATTTTATTTAAATACAGACGTAAGTCGCCGCGTTCAGTTATGTGGAGGCTATTTCTCTTTTTGGTTACCAACGTTACTACAGCACTGAATTCACGTTCAGCTAAATAGGACTATGGGAATGCTATTAAAAATCGTTGAACTATCAACCATAATCCTGGATACAGTTGCGAAATCGGCTTCTGCAGCCAAAACTCTTGGTAGCCATTCTTAAATTTAATTTTTAATTCCTCATTTGTCGTCAGTTCTTCTTCTAACTGGGATGATCCTGCTTTGTCGACATTTGAAAAAGGAAAATCGTTCCATTAAATCACTATGGAGGTTTTCCAAGTGTTGACAGTAAACAAGCAAGTCGTCGTTCTGGAATGATACTGCTGATGAATTTGGGAAGTTATTAAATTCCCGTCTGCCGACATTTCTTTTGTATAATAGCAGTTTGGATACAAAAGCTGCAACGCAATTTTTTGTCCTAATCAAATTTAAGTCGTCCGCTTGAAGTTTTAGATTGACAACATTAAACAATTTATACAGGTTTGTCAAGTACGCAATATCGTTCTTTGACGAGGTGAGGTTGTCATGCATTTCTGTGTCTTCGTTTCCTAGAAACTCTATCACAGACTCAAACAGATTGTAAAATCGAGTCAAGCATGAACCTTTTGACAGCCAGCTCACCTCTGTGTGAAGCAGCAATCGGTTGAAAGCTTCATCATTGGCAACGCAAAGCTGACTAAATAATCTGTCATTCAATGAGTTACTTCTGATTTTATTAACTGCTCTGAAAACATATTGCAGTGATGTATGGAGGCGTTCACTCAGATTTTTCGCAACCAAATGCTGGCGATGAATTACGCAATGCACAGCAAGCACGTCAGAAACTTCATTTTTTCAGCGCGCTGTGAAGCCTTTGTGACGCTCTGTCATAGCTGGGGCGCCATCCGTAGCAGCTGACAAAATATTATTTAAAGGAATTTTCTTTTCGTCTCAAAACTTTTCTAGTGTATTAAATATGGTTTCTCTTTTTGTATCTGTTTCCAAATTTGTAACAAACAATAGTTCTTGGCATATTTTCTCATCTTTGATGAACCTCACGTATGACAATAACAATGCTTCATTGGTTGGTAAAGTGGACTCATCCAGCTGAATTGAAAATCGACAAGACTGCAGATGATTGCACAATGATTCTTCAATGTTTTCAGCCATCTTATCAATTCGTCTTCTCACAGAACTATTGCTCAAAGGTTTTTTTCGGATTATATCTGCAGCTGGTTTATGGAGCACAGTGGATATTACTTCTTATACTGCTGGTAAAATTAAATCTTCCCCAATAGTATGTGGTTTGCCTGTTTTAGCAATCAACAATGAGATATTGTACGAAGCTCGAAGTCCATCATCGTCTTGCTTAGAAGCTGTTGAAAATTGTTTTGATATAGTTGGCTGAATTTTGTACATCTTTTTCATGTCTTGAAAATAGGTCACGTCTTTGTCTTTCTTATCCGGGTGGATTTATTAAAATGATCTTGAAGCCTATAAGGCTTCATCGCTTCATTTGAAATGTTTTTCGACAAATAAGTCACATTGGCGATTATGAATTTGTGGGATTTTCGATAAATCCGTATTTAATATATTGCCGTATCTTCTTTTTTTGCTTCCGACATGGATTTTACTTTAGAGATACGTGAGTAAAAGATTAACTCTTAAAACCCCGGCGCGTGATAATGTTAATAAACATAAAATGATCAATCAGTGCCTTTATATGAATTGGAGACATGTAACACGCTTCGAAAGGAATAAGATAAACACACAGTTACTCCCTTTCAACACCCGGCCGCGTATTTACAAAACCTATACCGGTTCAGTCGCGGCGGCAGCTGAAATGGGATAGGGTTTGTTGTGCAAAATCATCGACAAACCCTAAATAAAACGGTTTCAGTCGCCAACGCGCTTCGTTGCTCTATCTGTTCCAGTTACTACAATAACATTCATACATACGAGTCCATTCCTACTAGTACCTACATCCCAAAAACTACAATACCATCAGATAGTTTCACCGCATGGGTAGGAGATATAATGACCGCCAAATAACTATTAAATACCTATTCCTAAAATATTATTAAGATCTATCTATTCTCATGCGTATGAATGTGATTAAGCAAGCAATGGGACCGAGTTGTTTGGCGGTCTATCTTCTCTGCCGGGGAAGCAGCCTGATGTTATTAGAGAAGCGGCCGGATGTTATTAGCTACCATGACTGAAATAGTGGGTATATAATAAAGACTAGTAAACAAGACGATGTATAAATGTGGTTAAAGCAAGCAGTGTGACTGAGTTATTTGGCGGTCCACCTTCTCTGCCTACCTCTGCGATTAAACTCTCTGATGGTATTATAGTCTGTTGGGATGGCTGAACTGGTAGGTTTGGACTTGTATATAAATTTAACGATGTGGGAATGCCATTGAAGCAAGGAGTATGCAGTAAATGACAAAATATGTAATGCTAGTTTTAATTAAGTGTCAAAATGTACTGCAACTGCACTCATGGTCCAACATACAGTTTGCCAAATAAGAATAGAAAACATAGTAGGGCGCCACTGTTGCTCAAATGGCAATACTAAAAATATAATCATGGTGATGATCTAAATCTAAAGCATTGTTAACGTACATTTTTATTAAAAATTAAAAACGCATAAAAATGAAGAAAAAAAAATTTATTCCACTGATCTCAAAATTAGAATTGTTTATATGGTAAAACACCACATTTCTGACCCTCCTATAATTTCTGACACAAATTACGATTTTACCAACTGAAGTAACATTCCTACGTATATTGATATTAGCGCATCGAGAAAGTTGTTCCCAAAATTTCAACCAAAATATTATTTAGTTTATGATTTTGGTGATTTTGTGATATTGCACATTTTTTACCTTTTTCTGCGAGTAAACCAAATTTTACAAAATGTGATGACACAGTTCACCAATGTTTTATGTATTGTTTTTGTATGTTTTTCAATAGAGTATTCACCATTTTAGTACATTTAAAACGGAAAAGAATATATTTCAATAGATAGTTTTTGAGCGGTCAGAAATACGTACCTGTTTTATGCTTCTTTGATTTAATTTTTTTAAGAACAAAAAAATGTATTTCTAAATGTGTTAACAGTGTTTTGTATTTTCATTGTCATTGCACTTTAAAAGAATATTTGACAGGTAAATTGGTGTTGCCAGCCTACAATTTTTTTTCTACTCTTATTTGACAGACTCTAGTTTGAGTTCACCCATGAGTTCCATACCTTTTGGGAATATAATGCAAGCTATGAATTGTACAGGTTTTTATTAATTTATGAAATAAATATATAACCATGTAAATTCACCAACACCAACAGAAGCCACTCTATAATTACGGTCCCCACAGGCTCTGAAACAGATAGATAGAGCAACGAAGCGCGTTGGCGATTGAAATGATATTAGGCTTGTTGATGATTTAGCACAACAAAACCTATCCCATTTCAGTCGCCGCCGTGAATAAACCGGTATAGGTTTTGTAAATACGCCACTCGGCGCAGAAATAAAGCGGGGACAAAGGCGAATGAGCAGAGTGGATCTACGGGGCTGTCTTATCGACGCATGTATGCTCACTCACTGACTCCCGAATGCACTGACGACACTGAGCAAGTTAGATCAATAATCAATACACATATAATACTGTCAATTCTTGCAGGATTGCAAAAATCCCGTTATTTAACAAAAAACGTTACAATTTAATAGCTACAACCAATTTTTTTATTAACAGGCTTTTATTAACCTCACCTGTATTTATGTACGTATGAGAAATTTCACGTGAAATCGGAAGATTTAAATTAATTTTTTTTTTAAATTCAAATTCATTAATCCAATTTTATGTAGTTTTGAATGTAATGGAATCTTTCAGTTCAATTTTCATTCACTTTCCGAACCATCGAATGAATTTTCGCAAACGTGATAAAAATGATTACAATGCACACAATAAAAAAATTAACCAATATTAAAGTTTACTTTGCTTTATTAGTATGTGATAAGCGTGTTTTGTTTGTCTCTTTTAGACCATATTTTTTTACTTGCCAATTTGCCAACGCCCCCCTGTGCCATCTCAACGCCCCCCCATTGTCTCTGGGTCTTCTACCGCCCCCCTGAAGATCTCAAACGCCCCCAAGGGGGCGTTATCGCCCACCCTATGATTTAGACTATTTAGAGCATAGGTTCTCAACGTGGGCGATAACGCCCCTTGGGGGCGTTTCAGAACTCAGGGGGGCGGTAGAAGACCAGGAGAAAATTGGAGGGCCTTTCAGACTTTATGGGGGGGGACAATTGCTGTTTCGGATTCACGAGTTAGGGGGCGCTAGAAATAAAAATATTCTCTAAGTGGGTAGTGAGCACAGCTTTTAATGACTTCTCAAAGAGGTGTTGAGTTAAGTTGTTTCTGAGTTGTCATGGAACCCCTCACAACATACCCCTATTATTGGGGATACCGTTCAACAGGCCGCCTGTGGAATGATTTTCCGGCTTCTGTGTTTACTCCCTCCCACAATATGTATTTTTCAATCTTTTTAATAAAAAGTTTCATCATACCTTTTGTTTTCTTAGACATCTTTAGGTGGCAATCAGGAACATTGTTTTGATCATTGCTTGACTCCATCTTATAAATAAATATACTTAGGTGTGTTTTACAATTTCTTTCTTTATTTAAAAGGATTTATGGAGGACTAGGTAACATTAATATACGCAATTTTTACATTCATCTGCTCTTATGAGTTCGACAATCGACGATAAATATGAAAAACCTTTATTAATGAAGTACCTTTATTATTATTATAAGCAATAATTATTAGCCTGAAACACTCATCAACATTGAAAAAATCTCCCGAGAAAAGATAAATGCCGCCGACGCCGACGCGTCGCGACGGGACATCTTTTTTTATCTTTATCTTTTCTCGGGAGATTTTTTCAATGTTGATGAGTGTTTCAGGCTAATAATTATTGCTTATAATAATTGTTACCCTTTGTGCTATGCAAAAAAATCTTGTCTTAAACATTAGTTTACCAATTAAAGTGAATAATTACCTTTATTATGTTTATTTTTGATAAATCTTGCTATCGGGTCATATAAATGTTGTAGGTGTGTTTTAACTTTGTTATTTTAGCTGTTCGACTTTAAGCATTACTAACAAAATCTTTTGTTTTGGGGTAAATGAGAATATCTTTAATAATATGCCATGAGATGCCCTAAGAGAGGTTCACCCACATATCGTCGACAGCAGCCATCACGGCAGAAAATCGGTAGAAATAAAATATAAACTTTTAATGTTAAAGAATAATAGTCCTTCAACCAAAACAGTTTAATAGAATCTCTTGTTTGTCCTCCGTTTGCGTAAAATTGCGGCCTGTTTTTGGTCTCTCCTCTGAAGTGTGATATGAAGCAATTTTAAATGATCATTTCATTTTAAATGTACTTGACAAAATGATACATTTAAAATTTCTTCATAACAAGTGGCCAAATATGATTTATGCGGTGATGGAATGCCTTTGACGATATATATTATTTAGTTAAAAAGTACTATGTGATAAAGCTAAAATACTGTTCTGTTGAGTTTATATTATGTTGTTCCGCTATTCCGATATCTCTCGAGTCAGTCTACCAAGCTCCGCAGTCCAATTCCTCTCCGAGGGGCTTGAGGTCGGTGATGGCAAAGCCGTCGCTGTCCACGCAGTAGAGCTGCCCGTCGAGCTGCTGCACGGCCAAGTAGTTGCCGTTGCCCTTGCACGTCTGCGACATAATCATGCCCACCTCCTCGAAGTACTTCATGTCCCGAGCGCAGTCTGCAAATTTCATACATCGATTTAAAAACATACAAGTCTAGCTAGTAACGTCTTCAGTCACTTACGATTTCCTTAGTATAACGCTTGCTAAAGGCATTGTTATCTCTCTCAAAATTGATACAATTTGATAAAGCTGCAACTAAATCAAAATGTAAACACGTACATTTGTTTTAAACCTCTTTATTTTAATACATTGCTCTACCGGTTTCAAAAGTGCCCTTCTTTCACCAGAAAAATATTCAAAACTGCAACATATTTTACGTGGTTGTATTTTGTATTCTAATTACAGCAAGCCACAAAGTGAATGCTGTTTTCGAAAGGGCTAATAAATCGTTTAGTTAATTTTTAGTCAATGTCCGCGTGGATAGTGCGTGGTAATACTAAGTGGTAAGTAAATTAAATTAACGGTAAGAATCGATTTAGTTGATTCGATTTGTATATTTCCCATATTGCACATTGTCGTACTTAGGTAGGCTATTCGCGCTGCTTGTGCACGCATAGAATCAAGTCTTACCATGAATACTTACTTATTAAATCAATTATTACATAATAATTGTTCGTGGGGACGGCATTTTTTACTTTTCTAAGGGCAGTGATTTAGTTAATACGACTTATCACTGTCCTTACGGTTGGCTATTTGTAACCCAGTAGATTGGAAGATGCTCTCAGTACCGCCCTCGTGTAAGACCACCATTCAGAATTGAAACGTTGCTTGAAATGGCTTTAACCGTGTTTGGTGACCAGATCTGAATAGCCAGGTACTTCCCCGCCTTCCTCTTCCTTATCACCTTCCCCTCCCCACTACCTTCAGCCTCACAACATACTCCAATTGGGGATGCCATAGTCCCACTGGCTCCAGACGGGAGAAGTTGGAACTCTTGTGCGGTATTCATGTAAAAAAAAAAACCATCCATCAGGGTACTCATAAGCAATCAGTGACAGAGCCATAGTTGCCTTTATTAGAAGAGAACTTCGTAAATGAAAAACTCGTTAACATGCAAAAGTTGAATTGATTTAGGAAACAGTAATTTATGGATGAAGTGATGTTATATCAGTTGCTACTTACTGCAATTGACCAAACTAAGAGTTGCTCCAGCTTCCGTTTGATAAGGTCCTATGCGTCCACCATCCTTCCATGAACAGTATGCTCTAAAACAAATTAAACGTTAGTTTTATTTATCGTAGTCGATTATATTTATATCGTGAAAGCAAGAGTCATTGAAAGCATCAATAATAATGAGACTAGGGATTGCAATCCCGCAGCTCATTCAATCCCGCGGGATTGATGTGCGGGATTACTCAATCCCGCACGAGATCACGCGGGATCCCGCATCTTTGAAATTATGTTATAAAATCAAAGATTTTTGTTTAAAAATCAACTTTTATTAAACATTCTTACATTAAGCAACAGAAATCATTTCTTTTCTATTAATTAAGTATAAGTAATTAGTAATCTGTTTTCTTTGATTCATTTTTAAATGTTTGGCATAGTTTCTCGTGCTACTCTCGATTTACGCAAAAAAATTTTGCGTCAAATTTTTAATATGCTCGATCCGCGCTTTGAAGGTGCAGGATCCAGCAGATTAATAAAATCAGCGGGATCCCGTGGGATTGCGTGATCCCGTTTTGCGGGATTGCAATCCCTAAATGAGACACATTAGTATGTTTACGTTTACTATTTTTGATAAGTGAAGAAGTGTGCACTCACATGCCGTTTTCAATCTGATAGACACCATACGTCCCATCATAGTCACAGTTGGGGGATGCCATCGTGACCTGCCCAATGCCGTGGAGGGCCAGCTTCTTCTTCAGCACGGCTATGGCATAAGATTTGCTCTCACACTTCCGGAGATACTGCGAGCCATACTTGTCCTCGTCATCTGAAAGTACACATACCGTAAATCAACTATTGTGTAGGTTTATCAATGTTTATGAATTAATATAAAGACACACTAGAACTATTCGAATATAATTTTATCAGAGATCAATATTTGAGGCAACTGTTTACTTCCTACATTGAACATAGAGTGACTCTGAAACTAATATTGCTTTCCCTTTTGTGAATATTACAGACCAGAGATGAACCTTTGTTATGTCTGCTACTCGGCGAACTTTAGTGGTCAAAAATGAAATTTTGCAAGTGCGAAGCAAGTCTAAAAGTAGCCAAGTTGCGATTTGCTTATGCAAATATGCAGATGTATTCTCGATATTTGGATATTACTCTCAACACGCAATGTACTACATCACTACATCCGAAGATGGAGTTTTTGTCAAGTTCGGGAATAGGTCTATAACTTACAACAGGGCAGCTGTGACACCAGCTCCTCGGAAACTACCATCGAGTCGGTTTCCCCGGTCTTGGATTCGGCGCACCAGCAAAGACCGCTGTCGCACTGTAGCGGTTCGTAGTTTCCATCCGAGGCGCAGTGCAGCGACACGTCTGTTCTGCCGAGGGCCTCCAGGTCAGCCCTTCGCCGGCTGCAAGCTTTAAATTAATTCGAAATTATTTCACGTGACATACATACATTTCATCTGTTCTAAAATTCTTGGTAGAGTCTAGGGTGCCTCTCGGAAACGCCTCCCGGTTTTATTATACCTTAGGCCGCGCTACCGTCTCCATATCATCAGTCAGGTTCTTCGTGCAGGTTTTTTTATTGATATGTCTTTTTGGTGGTCGGCTTTCTTTCATTCCTGCTACAATTCTGCCTACCTGTCTTGCCCAATGCTTTAACAATATTTCGTTTTACAGTCCAGGGTCCGAGACTTTTTTGGTGAGTGGTTGTATGGTGTGGGGTAATTAGCTCGACTCCTCAAACGTTGTCCAACGTCAGTGAAGAGTTATGGACCATCATCAGTAAAGACTTTCCCTATCTGAGGGCCTCGTTCACATGGTAACTTATAAAATCAGTTATCGCTCGAACATCAGAGTAGATTTTTCTGACTTTGGTCGGTCGTTAAGTACGCGTTGTATTATTTAGGTACAACCGACTTCGTTTACAATTAAAATTTTCATTAAAAATAGTAAATACGTACCGCATGTCATGTTCTTAGAGTCTTTGGACCAAGCCATGCCGAATATCCTTGTCCCTAGTGCGTTTGAGCAAAAGCATCTAAAATAAAGACAATTGGTTAGTATTATTCATCGATAGCGATTAATTAAGCAACCCTCTGCTCCTGAAGTATTCAAAAAATATTTTCTCTTTAGTTACAGTGGTCAAAATCGTATGTTTCCATTTAAAATATCACAGAGTAGTCTGGCAGTATGAAGAGTTGATATCATATTAATTAATTTACCTGCCCACTAGTCTGTCTCCTTTACATTGCACTGGATAGTAAGTCCCATCAGAATTGCAGGTAGGCGGGTAAATTGGCTGCTCGTCAATAGGGAGGTGCTGCGCGTGGACGCAGGAAGCTGTAAAGACATTATTTACATATTATTAATAGTGACCGACCGAGGTTCGATTTCGGCAAGTTTCGGCATCAGTTTCGGTTTCGGCAGAAAATCTGCCGAACCTTTGGTCGCACCGAAACTATGCGTTCGTGAATTATCGCGCGTCGTTCAGCCGACTTCGGTTGAGTTCATGGCTCGTGTGTCACCCGCCATCATCAGCTGAGTTCGCCGGCCCGTCCGTCTATGTGTTAATTTTTGTATATTTTTTTTTGTTTTATAGCAGTAATATCAAAAAAAAAAAATTTTCGTATACCTACTTACTTCAATTATTGTTTTTTTTTTTAATTTCATTTAACACGTGTAATATGAATGTTGTGATTGTAAACGCAATTAAAATTACAATACTCAATGAATGAGGTCATGTATTGTTTTGTTAATTTTTATAATTTTTGTTTGTTTTATGGCAGTAATATATAAAAAAATTACATGCTTCAATTATTGTTTTTTATTTCATTTAACACGTGTTAACTGTCTGTATTATAAGTGTAAAAAATAAGCCGTATTTCAGTAAACAACAGTTTCGGCCAAAACTGAGACAGATACCGAAGTTTCGGTTTCCGTAGAAAGTCCTGTTTCGGTCGGACACTAATTATGAATATTAAAGTAATTTCAGCAATTTTCTTTTTGAAAATTTTAAACTCATGTCACATTTATATGGTTCCAGACCTAGACACTACAGTCATTTTGCACCTTGAGTACTTACTTTTACTTTTAAACTATTTATTTGTACTTTGAAACTATTTCTTCTTGGCAATATAAAAAAAAAAGTTAATTTAAATTAAATAGTAAAAAATTTAGTCTAGTGAGTATTAGTGAGTTTTATCTGTCTGATATTATTGATACGCTAGCGTCTGTACGGTTGAAATTTAAGAACCTGACTTCGAGTGCATATCTGACGCCGCGCCTTATGCAAAATCATTTTCGAATGTGAAGTTTGTTAAAAAGCCATGTTTGTGAGTGCTACGGTCGTCCACCCCCGCAGGGCCTAGTAGTGAAACACTGCTGGTAATATTATATTATGCTTTTTTCGTTGTTTGTTTTTGGGGTGTTATGCCGTGTTGCTCTACCTCTTTCTTTAGCCAACGTTTCGGACAGCGTTGCAGTGTCCATCATCAGGGCAGATCCGACAGATGATGGACACTGCAACGCTGTCCGAAACTTTGGCTAAAGAAGGAGGTAGCGCAACACGGCATAACACCCTAAAAACAAATAACGAAAATACTTTTAGGTGTGAAAATCTCAATCAATCAAATAATAAATATATAATAATAATAATTCATACCCGGAATTAAAAACTTACATATGCTTTGGTCATAGATCATTGTACGCCATTGGTATCTATCTATATATTATTCAGTGCTGAAACAAGATAGAATGTTGGTCCTGTTCTGGGTACCTATCCATATTTTTACACTAAATTTAAAAATTTGTGACTTACATTTATCGATTACACACTCCCTCAACACGCACTTGAGACCGGGGGCACAGGGTTTGACAGCTGTACAAACTTCTCCAAGTCCTGAAACGTGATAATTATATCTTTTAGCCTTACAAATTATAAACATTATGGTTACAATTAGTAATTGTGCAGTAGATACTTTGTGTTGAAACATTATTGGTTTATTTTATTGATATAAATTCTTTGAACAGATTAAACAATCGTTGCACTAGAATGACACACGCCTTTGCAATTTAGTGCTTTTTCTTATTTCATTGACTAATAGATTAAGCATAGGTTCTTAACGCTGCATTACTTATAAGTACGAGTAGTTATCTATGCAGGGATATCTGTGAAATGTTATAGGTGTACAATGTTCCCCATCCAAAATTAGCGAGTTTTTTTAACGGTTGTCACGAATCATTGCTATATTTCATCATATTACTATTTATTATCTACTAATTTTATAAATCTAAAAAATAAATCTTAAAAATCTATAGTTGTTCCAGAGAGATGTCATACTCAATGTCATCGTTCTAGGATCTTCTGTCTTTTTTTGTTTTCAAGCAAAAAAAGAATTTAAAAGAGCATCATGTCAATAATTTAAATTGTTCAATGCGCGTACATACATACATACATACTCACACACACACACACACCCTCCCACTAAATCGAAGCACTACATACATCACCCGGTAATTACATAAATATATGTATACCATAAATGAGACACTACAATGAAACACACAATAGGGGTACCCACCCCACCATGAAATATACTTATTAATTGTATTTTTTATAAATAAATAAGAAGTGTGGGAAGGCAGAGGACGATCGTCGATGACGTACGTACGACATCTCTCTGTGACTACTATTTAAACAACAGTTGTTAGTGGACTGAGACTTTCCATTATTTTACCTGTAGAGCAAGAGAGAATGAGAATTTCAACCAAATCTTTCCGATTCGACCAGTCAGAATTGCGTCTTTTGTTGACGCCTGAACTCGAGGCTATTCATGGACACCCAATTTATGATTTATTTATTATTTTACATTTAATTATAGTATGGGTGTATAGTGAATCAGATAATTGAGTCGGGCCATGTAAAGAGTCAGAATAATAGAATAGTATGTATGAGACGATGTACGAAATGTGGCAGAGTGTGTGCCAAAACCGAGTTGTTTGGCGGTCCGTCCCCTCTGCCTACCCCTCCGGAGAAACGGCTTGATGGTTAGTTAGTTATTTGTGAATATATCATGATAAATACAGTTTTTTTTATTATTGTCATATAAATAATATGAGTTACATTTACACATATGTATATATTTTACATAATATTATATTTAAGGTCATCATTGGCCATGTATACCTAATGTGACCAGACGTCCCGTTTTCACCGGTACAGTCCCGTTTTCAGGCAGCGTGTCCCGGTGTCCCCGAACACAGCTTCGGGACGTCAAAATGTCCCGTTTTCGAAAAGAAAGCAATATACGCCTACACAAACATACCGGTAATCTTGAAATATATAAAATAGCTAACCGTAATATGACACGAAAAAAACTATCATTGTCTTGTCATTTGGTCTCAATCTCGTCATTTTTTTGTATGAAAGTGTAAGGCTCGTAAAATGAATAAGTTTGTAAGATATTTTATTTAATTTATTCAGGGGCTAGATTTATTTAATCCTTATGCTTGGTAGCTAGTGGAGATCTAGTGGAGAAGACGAGTGGTGATCTAGCCTCCTACATGGAAAAGTAAAGTCACTCGTAAAATCCATGCTAATTTAATTAAAAAATATCTTTAAATTTTGAACAAGGGTCTAGAATTCCAATCGTCCGTGCAATTGGGAGCTGCAAGACCAATTGTAATCAAGCGTCTTTTGTAAAGCGCTCTTGAGCCAATTTTTTGCATAAACAGCACTGTTTAACACAAGTTGTCCAAATGTAGTATTATTATTACCTTTTTTTTCGTATCCCGGTTTGGGGGAAAAATAGATGGCCACAATACCTATAGTTGTAGTACTTATAATAAAAAGGCAAATATGTAGGTATCTATAATCAAGATATCTAGTTATTTTAAATATTTATAAATAATATAAGTATATAAGGAGTACATATTACTCACCAAAATATTGTTTGCATCCCGGACAGCAGTCGGAAACGGTCATATTTTCCGTAACGTACCATCCGTCTTCGCATTTACTCTGGTCATAATCCGTAATACACTCCTCTGTTAGAATACAATCCGCGGCCACTTGCGAGGGTAGGACTAACGTCATCCCTACGACTATGGCCACCAGCCATGAATATTCCATTTTGAACACTTTTGTCTTCCGAAAAAATATCTTGTAGGTGTTGTTTGACGTGAAATAACAAACTAAAGACGTTTCGACTGAAACTATCAGCTGGCTTATCTTATCGATAAGATTCTCGGAGGAAGTTCAGTCGTGATTAGATCACATATTTCTGATTTTGTGCCAATTTATTTGTAGAAAGATAATGAATTGATTTATTTACGACAAAAATCTCATCAATTGTATATTTTTTCAGTAATTTCTCCGATGATGATAAAAAAAATGATTGTGAAATGATTATTATTTACTAGCTGGTGCCCGGCATGCGTTGAAATGCCATTCAAAGAAATCTGCATGTCTTTTCCCGTGCGTCCCCGTTCCCTTCCACCTTCCCTGCCTTCCCCCTCCCTTGAGATGATGATATTTATTTGGACAAATTTTAAAATTTTCTGTTTGAAATTACTAATCAAATAATACGTGGAATTAAGTGAGGGTAATTAAGTACCTAAATACAGATTTTACACTTTCAGAGGAATTTTGATTTTGAATTATTAAAAAAGAGAACATTAGATACACTATTTTTGCAGGCTAGACTTACTAGTAACTAATCACATAACTATTAGTTGTAATCCCTTATTCTACCGGCTTAGGTGCCCGTCCTTCATCGGAAGAATATTAGAACAAAGTAACTAAATTATTATTTCGAATGATTTCGTTTTACGTTAATTAAATGTTATCAAAGTTTTCGACCAACTTATCTATATCGTCTCTAAACACACCTCTGAATGTGAGGCCTCATTTATGTTTTTCCACGTTATCAGCTTTGTGTATAATTTTTTAAGAATTTGCAGTTCTTATCAGTTCGCTCTGTATTGTCTCAACGCTACCACGGCGTTATTTCTAAGGAGTGATACTAGTAAAACTGTGTCGTCGAGAATTCCATTAAAGTGTTGTCCATGCAGTCATGCCGTCAATTGTCGGCTCATAACTTTTATCGTTTAAATTTATCGCATTATTCATTAATATTACCTACATTGTAATTCTAAAATCTTTACAATGGGGACTTCAGGTACACTTCTTTCATATTGATATGTGGACGATTTTTCGAGTATTCTGTGACTTATGTGTATTTTTTTCTTGTTTCAGGTCCGCTTAGGGGCTGTGTGTGAAAGAAATGGAGGAGAAAAAACAAACAAGTTCGAAAGTATCTCAAATAGCGAACATCTTCCAAGGAATGGCGCCGTCAAGAGACTGTCAAGGTCCGGAGGTGGGTAACGGCGGAGGCGCTGTGCCGGGCACGGGGGCGCAGGTGTCCGTGGTGCGCACCGAGAGCCACCTGGCCAGGTTCAACAACGCGCGGGCCCTGTTCGAAAAGCTGGGGGAGGAGAACCGGCCGCTGCACCGCGTGGAGAAGTCCCCCTCGGGGGGCGGGCTGGCAGGCCTGTCGGGCCGCTCGCGGTCCAGTTCTGCTGGCTCCCGCGCCGGCAAGCTGTCCCGATCTCCCTCTCCCCCGCCCAAACCAGACCTCGTGCCGCATCACAACCACAACTCCAACGTCGAAAACGACAGAAACATTAATGGCAATGTGGATTCAAACACCACCTCATTTCGCACCGCCAAAGCGGACTACCGAATAATCGCCAATGCAAATGGAACTGCCAAAGACGTGAACCGATTAGGGAAGCCCCTAATTTTACCGAAGAAACCGGAAAAACCCGAAAGAAAATTCAATAGCAAAGAACTCATCGAAAAACAACGTAACTGGACTTCGCATTTTTCCAAAGCGCGGACGGTGAGGGCTGCCGGTGATAATACCAGAAGCGAAGCGAAGAATGTCGCCATCGCTAGCAGGGAAGAACGGTCCTCTGTTCGGTCTCCGGTGAGAGACGAGGCTGGCGGCATAAAGAGTCCGTTTCGTTCCCCGCCGATGTCCCCGCCTCCCCCGCCCTCTACTCCGCCGAGAGTTCTGAGCCCCACCTTACCTGAACCTTCACCCACCACGAAGATCTCCAAGGTCACCAGTCCTCTGAGACGAGAGGATCCCCCTTACAAAGCTGAATGTGCTACAGTCATTGGTTCGCCTAAAACAACGGAATCTTTCGAGACCGCACCGGTCTCAGCTCCTCGTTCTCCGAGAGTCGTATCCTCTCCTGTTCAAATTGCCGGTTCCCCCACCAACGTTTCTTCTCCTTCGAGACAAGTGGGTTCTCCAATAAGGACTGTTGACTCCCCGACGCAGGAAGCTGCTGCAAGTCCAGTAGTTTCTCCAACTAAAGTTATCAGTTCTCCAACTAAAAGTGTCAGTTCTCCGACGAAAAGTGTCAGTTCTCCAACTAAAGGTGTCAGTTCTCCGATTCACAGTGTCAGTTCACCGACAAGAAGTGTTGGTTCCCCAGTTCGAGTGATCAGTTCGCCTATCCAGGAACACGGGAGCCCTCCAGTCTCCCCCGTGAAAGTGTCGAGTCCAAGGTCTCCTGTGGCCAAGGAGGCCTCCTCCATCCATGCTGAAGAAATTTTTCCTTCTGAAGACTCGGACGAGAATGTCCTAATGAATGGTAAGAATATTAAGATGTTAATATTTTGTGCAGTCTTCTGACTGTCAAAATCATTCAGAAACATATTTCTTGATGACATTCCTTGATTTTGTCTCTAATATTATCCAACCTTATCTATCTAAACTATTATTTAGTTTTCATAATTATTTAGGGAGTACCTACAATATTTCATTATAGTTATGTTACTTACGATGGAACCAATAACGATCCAAGTAATCTCTCTTACATTTGTCTTATTTGTGCATTGAACAATTTAAAAATAGTTATGTGTAAGTTTCGACCAAACAAAGACTGCAAATGTTCACACGTGATGATAATATTTCAAGCAAGTGCTATTAACATTCCTACTTACGTTCAGATATTTGTTTTATTCCTTCCAATTAAGTAAAGTTATTTGATCAAAAACTTGCTATGAACAATATCCATGAAGTTAAAAATACTCACAGCAAAGAAGTGAAGCAAATTTAATACAAAACTTGGACTACGGCCGGATCGTTTTAAGCCTGGTGGAAAAGGCTGCATATGGCTTATCCCTAAGGATCTCTAAGAGATGAATCTTTTCAATATTTTATAGGTACTTTTTGAAAACCAATCCGAACAAGATTTATTGCTTTAGCTTCATAGCATGTCTGTATTTCGGCTTTTTACGGTTGCAAAATTGCTGAAATTGCTAACCTTACACAAAAATCCGAACATAAAGATTTCAGCCTGTTGTATTTCTCCGCTGCATGTTCTTATCTATAGGGTGTCCGGTAACTTTTGGATATTCTTTTTATTTGTGGAAGGATGACCTCAAGGATGTTCCCAAAATTGAATACCATATTTAGTAAAAATCCCACGGTTTTCGAGTTAATTGTACTTTTTTCTTTAATTTTCTAAAATTGACATTCTTGCTATGAATGTTATGTGTGTTTTAAAAAGAAATATTGTTATAATCAATAATTATCAGCCTGAAACACTCATCTACATTGAAAAAATCTTCCGAGAAAAGATACTGGCCGCCAACGGGAATTGAACCCGTGACCTTCTGATTGCCGGTCAGGTGCTCTTGACCACTGAGCTATGGCGGCTTATCTAATACCCGCCAAATAATTCAATATATACTAGTGTTTCATTCGACAATTACTTATTATTACATTTTTCCAACTGAAAACAACCAACTTTATTTTTGTGAGAGAGGTATTGTTAATACTAAATCTCCCGCTAGGTGGCGTCGAGACTAATTATGTCTGCATTTATTGCTGAAATACTTTTAACTTGTCAAATATTAATTATTATTTTTAATTGATAAACTAACGTTTAAACAAGATTTTTATGCATAGCACAAAGGGTAGATAACAAATATTATAATCAATAATTATCAGCCTGAAACACTCATCTACATTGAAAAAATCTTCCGAGAAAAGATACTGGCCGCCAACGGGAATTGAACCCGTGACCTTCTGATTGCCGGTCAGGTGCTCTTGACCACTGAGCTATGGCGGCTTATCTAATACCCGCCAAATAATTCAATATATACTAGTGTTTCATTCGACAATTACTTATTATTACATTTTTCCAACTGAAAACAACCAACTTTATTTTTGTGAGAGAGGTATTGTTAATACTAAATCTCCCGCTAGGTGGCGTCGAGACTAATTATGTCTGCATTTATTGCTGAAATACTTTTAACTTGTCAAATATTAATTATTATTTTTAATTGATAAACTAACGTTTAAACAAGATTTTTATGCATAGCACAAAGGGTAGATAACAAATATTATAATCAATAATTATCAGCCTGAAACACTCATCTACATTGAAAAAATCTTCCCGTTGGCGGCCAGTATCTTTTCTCGGAAGATTTTTTCAATGTAGATGAGTGTTTCAGGCTGATAATTATTGATTATAATATTTGTTATCTACCCTTTGTGCTATGCATAAAAATCTTGTTTAAACGTTAGTTTATCAATTAAAAATAATAAGAAATATTGTTCATTAACCACTCATACCCCTAAGCTTGTTTTCACGACAATATATTAATAGCAGTCAAGTCCAATAAGCTTGTTTTCAAGCTAACGCGTGTGTTCCCACAGAAATCGTTATAACTCTGTTTTTGTTCTAGTGAAAACCCCAAAACAAAAAGGAGAATATCTATAATAAATAACGTTTCACATCTCTATTCAAAGTTTTTCATAGAAATTGATAAGAAATACTGATTTTTTAGAAACAGTTTAGTATTTAAAGATTTATCTGATGAAGTATTCCTTTTGAGTATTTTTCACTTACCTATCAAAACATGCTCTGTCGGTTACAAATTTATCAGGCCCATAAAAATTGGGGCTTCATTTCGTAAAGATATACTTAATCTTTTTCATAACGTTGAACATCTTTCCCATCACTGTGAATTAGCACTCGGCCATGTGAAGGTGGCACAATGCAAGGTTAGCCGATGAGGAACCCCTGGGAACCATGTATTTCACATAACGCCAAATCATAAATTATTTTCGTCCATCGTTGCTCATAGGTAGGTAGAGGTGGTAAGTAACCACACCAATGATAGACTTTATCTGAGATTGGTTTCAAAGGCAATGAAAATACGTTAATCGGTTAGTCTAGTAAGGCTCACTATCATATTTGTAACCGTGGAATAATTCAAATTGTTTGTAAATAAACGGTAATGAGTAATGATCATATTACTTACGTGTATTATGATCATTACCGTTAATGTACAATTAAAACACTCTTCCTTGCACTGCACGTCACTCCTGGACACATTTACCCCAAATTCCTACCCACCCCTCGTACCTTTTCCTTCCCGCTATCTCCTTCCTTTCTTTAAAAAGATCCTCCACATGGTATCCCTAAACCATCCATCCATCGACGTGAGGCCAGAACTACTAGTAATAATATAATACTTACTCTTTTTTTTCTCATAATAATTTCCGGGAATAACCTGCTGTGATTATGCACCTTTAATTTGGAAATCAAATCACTATTGTAGAAATGATGTCACATTGTATAGATAAACAATGCAATTATTAGATTAGATACCATTATCAAACAATGAGGCAGAGGCCGTGACAGATTGCAAATATGATTAAAAAATCATTTGGCTTAGTATTTATTTTTGTTTGTTTATTATTTTACGTCAAAGAAAAGCTTATCTAGGGCTTTATATTTCATCGGCGTATTCGTTTCTAACTAGAAAACTAAATAAACTACTTCACCTCTCTTGGCGTAAGTGAGATTCCTGTTAATCAATTCTTAGCTGTACGATAAGGGTTATCTTGCTAGGATTCTTATTGGAGAACAACTTGAAACTTGACGTACGTAAATATCTTACAAATCGAACTAATGAGCGTAATACACGACCCCGATTTTCAGCCCGATTCCAATTAGAGACAAAAGTCAACATTTTTCGATTTGCGCGATCGCTATTTTCACCTCTATTTTCATATCTAGGATTTCAATTGTCATCACTGCAAACAACACATGAACCATACTGTTTGTTGTGATGCCTACTGAAATCGTAGGTATGAAAATAGAGTTGAAAACAGCGATCGCGTAAAGCGAAAAATGTTGACTTTTGTCTCTAATTGGAATCGGGCTGAAAATCGGGCTCGTGTATTACGCTCATTAGATATGAAAATAGAGGTGAAAATAGCGATCGCGCAAATCGAAAAATGTTGACTTTTGTCTCCAATTGGAAACGGGCTGAAAATCGGGCTCGTGTATAACGGCCTTTACTCAAGTAATTCGCCCTTAGGCGCTTTTGGTAACGAACGGCGACGATACAAAAAAGGCAATAAACATACGTTCCTTATCGCAATAATGCTGCAGCTCTTTCTTACACATTAAATAATGGTGAGACAAAATATGTGACACACAATGTACGTATATCTGTTTCCTCGAAAGTACTTATTTTTCCATTGGAAGAAATAGATGTACGTACATTGTATGTCTCACCATGTGTAAGAAAGAGCTGCAGCATTATTATTGAAGTAAAACTTCTCTAGCCCCGTTGTGGTTTGGAATTCGGATGAAACGGAAATGACGCATTACAGCACCTGCGAAGCATCAAACTGCGCTCATTGGCCGCTTTGATTATGTCACTTTTAAAGTCTCCTATTGGTTGAAATATGAAACGAAAATGACGCTAGGTCTGCGCTCATTGACCGCTTTGATTATGACCACACTTTTCAAGGCTCCTATTGGTTGAAATTGTTTTGATAAAGTTTCGCTTCTACCGTGTGTACCTAAACTGCACTCCATTTTTATGAGGAACGTACGTTTATTCCTTTTTTGTACCGTCGCCGTTCCGTAAACGTGGGCATAGCACATATTCGATCGTAAACATTAGCATTGCATGTGGCTATTTTATTTATTAATTATATCGATGCGCTGTTCTTACATTCCTCGACAATTGAATAAGTGTTTTTTTTCTTCATTTTTATTATTACTCAGCGTCGTCGTTCTTATCGCGCAGTTTTTATTGACAATAAGTAAGATTGTTATAATAATATGCTTGCACACGCTTTTATATGATTTATTTTTACATGGGAAAAAGAGGAAGTCTCGAGTTTCTTCTATTTTAGACGCTGTGATTTATCTGTATTTAGGGAAAATAAGGAGTAACCTAGGATTTCTGTCAGGGATTCTTGTAACTCATCTTACCATGTACCATATGTAGACTGGTGACAGATCTCTTTGTTTGAAACCACGAAAATAGTTCGAGTTTGTGGAACAAAGGATCACGAACTGAGGCATTCAAGTGCGCAAATAAGTAAACTTTGAATTTGAAATTTATTTCGCTTTTGACAATATATTGTTCGCGCAGATAATTCGAGTTTTTGATAATACGAACCCATTGAACAGAAATAGTTAGCAAATTTGTGAAGATGCGCGTTCTAAACGTTTCCCCATTGTTATGAGCTGTTTTATTTCTGGGAATATTCTGTGTATATTTTCCTCAGACTTGTATACTCTAGAATTTCTTTAACAAAATTTAACCGGCCAAATGTAGAAGCCATTTATATTGGACATTAATGACTGCAATTGCTGCCGTAAATGTGACAGATATTACGGGAAGAATAAATTCATTGTGTTAGAACGTAACGCTGCTGGCGCCGAGGATAAATACAATATAAAACAAAAACATTTTATTATGTCCAATGTTCAAGAACCCTGAGATCAGATCAGAGAGTAATCTCAAAAACCCCGTCCGTACGTGGTCGAGTAATTTTAGAAGCATCTTGGCGGGGCAATGAAAAAGCTCAAATCAACAATTTTGTACGAATGAGAGGAAGGTGAGGCTGCGGAGTTTTTGATGTGGTGGCTAAGCTTTAAATGTCTCCGGAGCATTGGCTCGTCTAGTACCTCTGTATGGGCCTTTAAATATAGCCACACGGTTCGGCGTTGGTTGGACAGGGCCCCCCTCGGCCCCCGCCCTCGAGCTGGTCTGCCCACGTGCTCACGTGCCCCGCCACCGTGCTCCTCCCGCTCCAGTGTCGTGCCGGCGTGCTGACCGCGAGCACGAGCACGCCAGCCCCGTCACAATAATACTAAACGAGGATAAACATCCCACGAGCGCACCCGTCAGACGTCCATAAGAATATTTATGTAGATCGCGCTCCTGTGGTTCCCGCGAATTCGTTTTCCATTAGCCAAATTAATGCAGTGTTAATTTCCGATTAATGTAAACTTGCGATGTTTACGAACTGTTTCGACGTGCAGCTCGATTGAAAAATCGTATGTTTTCAAGTGGCAGTGTTTATTTGAGGTGTTGTTGTGATGACCGATCTCTTCAGAAGTATTTTTCTTCGACCTCTATTGTGTTTTCTAGCAAAATCCTATTTGTAAAATTATGTTTCCATCGATGCTAGATCAAGATAGGACTTGTTATTTTTGATTGTTTTACTGGGTTTTTGACCCGCAATCGCAACAGTAGTTGTCGGGTCGGTTAAATCTAATCTTAGCTTTTGCTTTAGTGAATAAATACCGCAGTTATTGCACTTCGTATCGTTTCTCCGGACCAATCTACAAAGCATGCCTAATGGGAATACACTACAACAACATTTGCTCTGTGCAATACCACTGCCTAAGTTAATAACACAGCAAAGTTATAGTGCAGGTTGATTCTTATCTTTGTATCCTCGAACAGAAGAAAGGAGGAAAACTCGTCTAAATGGTATCTTTTAATAACCTGTTGATGGTATTAACTGGCGACAGCTTGTTACCAAGTGTACCGCGAAGTCCGTTACACCTCAATACCTCTCACTTTCCTCCTGAACCGAAGATAAACATCCCGGAAGACAGGAAATAACGTCCGATTAACGACTGGGATGGGTATAAAAAACGATCGTTTCGTTTATGATGGGGCTAAGCTATCAATGTAAACATCTTGTCGTCGTTAATACTTCATCCTCAATAAGGTCTGAAAACGTTAATTTTATCTGCGCTACTTTTCAAGAACATCTGTGTATTAAAGTTTTATGTTCTACTTTATTATTATTAATAGAATGTCATATTGTATTACGGAAACAATCATTCAGAATACAATATTATACATTCGTGTTTCAATAAGGACAATACTACGAAAGCTGTTAAAACTCACCTAGAAACGTATTATTGTATCGAATATTAGGATGGGTTTTTTTCACAGAATTTGAACAAATCGTCAAATTTCAAAGTTAATTTTCAAGTTCTGTGAAAATTCTAATCAAGTTCTGTTATTATTTCAGTTATTTGAAATAACCGGTCAATAATGTATTAATATCAGAATTTGAATATAAACGTTTAGAAAACTTGAAAATTACCTCTTTCTTTTTTACATAAGCTCCACACAGGAGACCCTCAGAAAAATAATTTCCCTCAGGGCCTATGACATCTTTGGAAATGATGTGTGGAGGTGTTTTTTTAGGAAAGGAAGGAGAGGAGATTTTGGGAATCAAGAGGGTTTAAGGGGTGGGTAGGAATCTGGGGTTCAGTGTATCCTGGTCATCCGCCTCCGAGACCTAGACAAACCTCACCCTATGAATATTTGATGAATTGTTCAAATTCTGTGAAACAAACCCGTCCTAATATTTAAAAAATATGTGTGTAGTTCACACGTGGTAGAAATGAAACCTTCAGAAAACTAAAGTAGACAAGAGTGGAGAGGCTCCAAAGCACCGCACAAAGAGGAGACCGATTAGTCTATCTCATTCTCTCGCAGGCTAAATCCTATAGATGTGTTTTTGTCTCTTTTTAGTATCGGTTTTTTCTTTCATCGATTGTCAAATCACAACGGTTCTAAAAAAGTTTTCACTTCTATAATTTGTTTCTGGGAAGTTTTAACAGCTTTTGTGGTATTGTCCTTATTACAACTCGGAAGTATTATATTGCGTTCTGAATTATTGTTTCCGTAATACAATATGACATTCTGTCAATCGTAGAATCATACAATCGAAAATAGAACATCAAACTTTAATACTTTTAATACAAACAAGAGATGAAGAAATGACATAATTATAATATGTATAATTTGTACGCCATTCAAATGTGTTCAAATATTATTCTGATGAATATTTTCAGATGCATAGGTTGTTATTTACGTAGGAGGGCTCAATTATAATTTACCTTATTTGTCAAGTCGTACTAATGGACATTGTACTTCTAGTAATTATTACAATTTGCCTTAAATTTATATGTGGGTTGTAAGTTCGTGAGCTCTAACTTTACTGTTTGGTTCGTCTTCTAAAGATTACAGTCCACAGTCTACCGAACACTTCCTCGGTGACAGTCCTCTCACTTGTTCTATTATTGGAACCGACATTCCTAAATACCTTAAGAGACTTATGAGATGTTAAATGACGATATTTCCTCATCAGATAATTACATCGGCATCTGTCCATCCTCTGTGTCGAATATAAACTGGCGCCGTCCTGTTGTACATGTAGACGGCTGACTTTTTTTTATTTATTTCTTTTCACAATTCGATTATTACTCTGATAAAAACAACGCCTACGTTTTTCATTTATCACTTATCACTTGCTTTCTTCTCATCTCAATAATCTTAGAAACCACACAATCTTGGAAAATATGTAGCAACTTACAAAATAATAATTTTGATTAAATGTTGGATTTTCCGAAGCTCAGATTTTAACACTATTTTTGAACAATTGAAAAACAAGATACAAGCTATTTAGGGTCTTACATTATTTTTTGTAGTGAGACTATAACATCCACAATACAGGATGGAGTGAAGAGGGGAAGTGAAGGAAACAACAAGTATGTATAAACTAGCTGGTTTCCGGCATGCGTTGCAATGCCATATATTCAAAGAAATACGTTGTTTCTCTCTGAATCACCTTTCCCGTGCGTCCCCGTTCCCCTCCCGCGCCCCCTTCCTAGCTAGTTTTATAAATTACAGCCTATATGTTATTCTGACGTATGAGCTATATAATTGTAAAGTTTCATTGAAATCCATTCGGTAGTTTTTGCTTAAAAAAGTAACAAACACACAAACATCCATACAAACTATCGCGTTTATAATATAAGTAAGATGTTAGGAAATACCTGGACATTTAGATCTGGTCACTTAAAACAGCTAGTACCTTTCTAATTCTGTATGGTGGTTTTACACCAAGGCGAAACGGTTGAAAGAGTTGAGAGTGTCAAGAGCTTTTTTATTATTTTTTTTATGTGAATACCTCACAAGAGCCCCAGCTTCTCCCGTCTGGAGCCAGTGAGACTATGGCATCCCTAATTTGGGTGTGTTGTGAGGCTGACGGTAGTGGGAAGGGGAAGGAGATGGGGAAGAGAAAGATGCGGAAGTACCGGCTCATATCTGATCACCAAACACGGCTAAATCCATTTCAAGCAACGTTTCAATTCTGAATGGTGGTCTTACACCAGGGCAATACTAAGAGTATCCTCCACTATGGAACGTGCCTCAAAAATACTATATACAATTTTTAATGAATTAATTGTTAAGTAACACAAATGAATCAAATAGAATTTATTTGCCCACGCCGGGATTCGATCCCGCAACCTTCGGATTTCCCGTCAAAAAACGGATTGTCCGCCTTTGGGAGATAAAAACGGATTGTCTACTATGTAGTTAAGATAATTTCGGAATTTGGTTCAGCTAATCCTATATCAATATATATTCCAAGTCAAGATAAAATTCTTCACATTACATGAATTCCTATCTTTTGCAGCATTCTTCGAAATGTTTTATTCATTTCTTTAAATACCTACGAATTTAACCACAAAATGAAGTTGGATCATATTTCCATTTGATTTTTTTATCCAATTGACATCATTAATAGTAAATGTAATTACTAATTATCAATTTACTAACTAACTAACTAACCATCACGCCGTTTCTCCGCAGGGGTAGGCAGAGAGGACGGACCGCCATACAATTCGATCTTGGCACACACTCCTTGCCTCGTTTACATTCATACATCGTCTCATACATGCTCTTCTATTATTCCGACTCTTCACATTGCCCGACTCAAGTATCTGATTCACTTGGTCGTGCCGTGTCTTCCTCGGGCGTCCCCGACTTCTTCTACCATTCACATTTAAGTCATACTCATTATAAAAATATGTAAATGTATGTGACCCACTCGTTTTCTAAACCTTACTTTGAAGCGTCATTGGGGTAATTTTTGCACAAAAACAGCGCTGTATAAATTATCCAATTATTTTTAGTCGGTAATGAGCTCGTGCCACGGTTCTGTTAACTAAAAAATAATAATGACAACGCTTTGTCATCACTTTTGGTCTTCACGTGGGCTGAAATGTCACATTCGATTTTTCGTTTAATGACTGGTTTGCAGCGCAAGGAAAGTTAATCTCTTATATTTTATTTAAAAAAATACCTGTGAACGCGCAAATATAGCACCGCGTAACTTATGTTCAGTAGCGTGCAGTCGATAAATTATGAGAATCTGGGTTTACCCCGAGAAAGACGATGGAAAATAGAAGAACATAAACCTGACAGTGTTGTTTTGTTAAGTTTTTTTTTCTAAAGAACTGTAAAAATCATGATTTTCGAATTCAGTCCGGTCGACTGCTAGTGCTAACCGGGCAGTCAAATAACGTTTGTGTAGGCATATATTTTTAAAGTGTGTTAGGGTACCCCGATGTCTGCTACTAAACCAACATCAGCACACCAACACGTCCCTGGCTAGCTCTCAGCGGGACAATGGTACTCTCTATTCAGGGGGTGAGCCGCTCAAAGCTATGGAATTTCTCTCTATCTTCCGGCGTCCCACGGGATCCACACTGGTCAACAATCCTCCCGCCGTAGCAGAATAATAACAAAGTTAAATCATTAAGACATGTATTGTAAACTCAAACACGGTACATAGGTTTCTACAGTACAATTCAATACAAGAAATGCAAATTACACAAACCTAGCTAAAGTGTTTAACTCTCACTGTCTCTCCCTCAAAACGAAACTCTCCGAGTGGTGATTTACGCGGGGCCCTACATTTCACTGATTACGGACACATTTAAAAGAGGAAATCAAGATACAGCTTACATGTGGATTGGCAGGAACCTCGTCTCATGTGGTAGTTCCATCAGGCACTTTCGTATTCTAAATAGACCGAACTATTAGTGCGGCCGATTCTACTTGTAGGTATTTCAATAATACATCGCGGCCACAATGAATTCGGTCCGCCGCTCGAAAGCGGGCCGCGTACGTCCGTTCGCAAGGGCGCACAAATCTCTTCTGTGGAGTGCAGCGGACTGCCGAGTGGCAGGGCAAACGGGGAGAAGCAGGGGGAAACAGGAAACGGGGGGGAGAGAGGGGAGAGGCCGAGTTGTGTTTGAGCTTGTTTTGTGCTCTAGTCGCTTCAGGGGCGTATCGTAACACTTCCCCCCGCGCTTGGAAAAAAAGCGACGTGGCAATGGAGCTGTAGGGAAAAAAATCCTCTTAAGCTTCCATTGGGGTTTTTGAGAGATTCGTTGCTTGAGAGATGCCTAGCTAGAACATGCAATTTATGTTATAGTTTAGGTCACAATGTTTGTAGGGAATGGGTGAGGGGTACATACAATGTTTGGAAAAGAACAGTTTTGGTAAAAGTACATGGTGTGAAACAACATACAAGATTATGCAATTGAAAGATGACAATACATGGTTATGCAATTGAACAAAATAACAATACATGGTTATGCAATTGAACAAAATAACAATACATGGTTATGCAATTGAAAAATAACAATTCATATTTGTACAATAGAAGAACAAAAAGCAAGAACAAAAATGCCTGTGTGATTCTAAGGTTTCATTGGTCTGGGAGCTAAGTTTGCGAAGCGTGGATTTGTTTGGTTTCGGAGAATTTCGAAGAGGAGGACGTGGTTTCACAGATTCTAAGGATTACATTATCACTGTAATCAGACCCCTTTGAGATAACACTCAGAAGTACACTTGGGCCTTAGAAAACACTTGGTTTTGTCGAAAACGTCGAAGTTCACGAAGTGGAGACTGTGGTTGCTGTGCCGCGACTATGGTTACAGAGGTCATTGAAGAGGAGAATCCAGTGTCTGCCGACATGCCAGTACGAATCCTAAGTGTTATTAAGGTAAACACGGATCGTATATAATGGTTATTGAAGCATAATGTAGCTCAACATAACTTGTATTGGTACGCATTCAGCGAATACTGGAGGTCAAGGTAATGATGGTTTACACATGACGATATATGCGTCACTGCATGACAGCGCAAGAGACGACATGGTTGGCATTGATAGCAAGAGTAAGAACAACCTAGGAGCTAGCGTGCCCAAAAGGTGGTTCAGAGTGTCATAATGTATAGTGGGACAACTCAACTTGCTGTGGCATGACAAAACAACATACATATGGGCGGTATGGTCTGTGCTTTCAGGAACAAATGCGTAGAAAAATGGCAGCAGGAGGGACCTAGTAACCACAGCGCGTGCTGTCAGGAAGTGGAGCTCAGCTTGGCTGTTGGTGATGACATCCGCCTGGGCTTCTTTTTATTCCGGGAGAAATTATTATTAGAGCAAAATTCTTGAAGTTTACCTGCCTAGGGACCAATGAAGAAAAGGTTTGGAGAGAAACAAAATGTGTCCAGATAATGAAATAAACGAAGTTTTAACCACCGACCCAGAGAGTGACGAAGAGAGAGTTTTCTAACTAAATTGTGGTTACATGAACATTTTCCTTTACCAGGATGACTTGGCGTTTGCCGAGTGACAATATGTCTTGGTTAAAAAACAACCGGCCTTCCATGGCCTATGTTAACATAAAGGTGGTAACATTTTTTGTAGAATTTCAAAGAACAAGACAAAGAAGTCGTGAATGAGTCACGGTAAAAGCAGAGAAACCAATTCATGAATAAAGGTTGTCAAAAGGAGACAGGCGGTACGCCAAGTGCATATCGTACATTTCCAACATTCATGAATGTGTTTCGTAAAATTGAGAAAGAGAACAAAAGGTGAGACATATGCAGAGAGTGAGGGAGAAAGCCTGCTGATAATTGGTCAATTTACCGATTCGCACTCCCAGTGAGGGCGAATTATGGTCAACAACAGATTTTCCTCTTCATGACATATACTTGAGAACATGATGGTGAGGAGAAAGGAAAGGAAAAGGAAAGGAGTTGAGTGACGAAACTTGCTAGAGACTGGACTAATTTCCACTTCAAACTCCATGTGAGAATGAAACATGATCAACCAGCAGATTTCCTGACTCTTTACAATTGTTAAAAGGATGAGGAGAAATTTGAATACACATTATCAAAGAGACTAATCTTTTGCGTGTATTGGGCAAAAGATTAGGGGTCATTTTAAAAACTCCTGCGTGATTGTGAGAAAAGACAGACCCTTGCTCCAATTTCACAAACCTGGGGGTTTTCTTATCCGTTCCCCAGACAACGAGTTATGCAAAAAAGGCACAAATTGCATCATAAAAGATGACACACGATATTGTATCGTTCGCACGAATCACGGTGAGTGTTTTAACGTCTCCACGTATAGTGTACAAAACATGTAAGTACATACAAGATAAAACTCAATTATAGACAGAAGTCAAGAGTTTATACAATGCCTCTTAAAGAAGATGGCAAGGCCGATATTATGTCGTTCGCACGAATCACGGTAAGTGTTTTAACGTCTCCACGTATAGTGTACAAAAACATGTAAGTACATACAAGATAAAACTCAATTATAGACAGAAGTCAAGAGTTTATACAATGCCTCTTAAAGAAGATGGCAAGGCCGATATTATGTCGTTCGCACGAATCACGGTAAGTATTGTTATTACGTCTCCACGTCTCGTGTACAAGGGTTGTACACAATTATACATACAAGCGGTACTCATGACAAATTAATGACACACGACCAAAATACAAAAGCGGTACTCATGACAAATTAATGACACACGACCAAAATACAAAAGCGGTACTCATGACAAATTAATGACACACGACCAAAATACAAAAGCGGTACTCATGACAAATTAATGACACACGACCAAAATACAAAAGCGGTACTCATGACAAATAAATGACACACGACCAACTCAATAACATTTAGCTATGAGCAAAAGTGATTATGACGAACTTCTCGTATCGTGGCAGGTATTTTAAGGATCCCTCCTATGACGGTGCATGTTCTAAGGGTCTCTCCTATGACGGTGGATGTTCTAAGGATCTCTCCTATAATGGTGGGTTACGTTTAAATACAACACAATAAACGTTAACGATGCTTGTTTTAAACACATTTTATAAAGATTTGTTAGATTAACTAACTCCGTAGCCCAAGAGCGTACGACAGAGAAGATAGACAATTTGATGTTACTTCATGTGTTACAAAGTATAAGGGTGATGGCAGAGTATAATTCTACTTACACCAAGTATTTAAAACAAAGACAGACCTATAATGGTTTTACATACTGTCTGTTGTGGCAACCTACAGTGAGGAAGACCAAAGGAAAGGGACCAATTACGGTTTTACATACCCTTTGTGCAGTTACAAACATACCAGGTTATGTGCAATTTGGGTTGCAAATACTTGGTTAAATGAACACCTAAAAGTTGTGAATTCCAAAATCAGGATGACCATAAGGTTTTATTAACCTGTCTCGTAGGGTTGAAACGTGTCATATAAGACATACGTAACGTACAAGCAAAAAACAAAATAACAAAAAAAGCAGTGGCTTTGTTATAACAACCAAAGACCGGATGATTCGGTTTTACGTACTTTAGTTGAAACGAGCCAAATTGATTTATATACAGGGTTATAAAGACCAATCATTGGTTTTATAAATACGAGTTCCAAAATAGACGTGTCGATATCCAATTTGGGTACATGAGCATGAATTTGGGTAGGACGCCATCAATTTTTAATTTAAGAAGAAAAAATTGAAAAAACTTATATACACGAGGGGCGACTATGTAAGTAACCACTGTTTGATTTTCATGCTAGAGATACCTCGGAAGGTTTTACAACTCATGATGAACAAAATAAAAGGAAAAAATTGTAAAAATAGTTAACTGGTTCTGAGTCGGAATTTAACACTTTGGAATTTACAAAACCCGACTTCTAGAACGACATGCCGATGGGCAATTGTGTCAACTACTTTACATGAACAAAATAAACAGGTGAGAAAGTTCCTTTCCACACGACAAAAATGCAACAAAAAATAGGAGAAAAGTTACAAAATTACATGACACGGCAGGGTATGACATGGCATGAACATTGCATAGTGTATGTGTTGAGACAATAAATGGGCTCGCGACTTCCCAAACATTGAAACTCGAAAAGTGTCTCCGTTCCAAAGTGATCAGTTTTAGAACAGGTGAAAAAAATAAAGAAAAAAAAAATTGCCGTGAGGGAAAGAAAAAACAGTGCAAAAACAACATTTGAAAGTAACTTCAAGGAGAGTATGCATTAATTTACAAAATAATTTACAACTTGTTTCATTTACGAAACGATGGGCGTGTGATTGACACAATACACGCCTGACGTAGTAAGACTTTGTAAGCTTACAAAAAAATGTGGTACATACTGGATCATTTTAAGTTTGCTGAGATAGTGGGGGCAGTTTTACTTGACTCCTCACTTCCAGACTTTACAATGTCCTCAATGTGGTAATTACCGTCGAATTCTGGTTTTAAACCAGGCGAGCGGCTTGGCACAGCCACATTATTTGATACATTCTTTATGTTCTTCCTATTGTTATGATGCAGTACAAATCCGTATTACTTTAAATATAATTATTAACATCTTTATTATTTGTACTGCATCCTAACAACCCTACCCGTCGAAATCGTAATTAGGTAGGAACTTGTTATTAATTATTAGTGTGCCAGCTTTGATTTGATCGACGGCCTGGGGCGACATCTGGACAGTTCCGGCGATATACGTCACTTCTTGCGTGGGTAGATTCGGGAGAGTTGGGCCCCGTGTCTAACCACGCGACAGTCAAGAGTTTTGTGAGAAACTTAGTATTTGAACGGGAAAATAATTCCTTTTAACTTTAAATAAGGTCGGGCGGTGAAAGTATTAATGGGTACGCATTGTGTGTTCGGAAGGATTGAATCCCTGTATTGGGATTAGTCGAGTTTCCTGCAACGTAAAATGGCGGCAGGCGTGCTAGAAACCCGGGATATATTTCAATCGAGATGTAATACGTGCGATCACACTTGGGACAGAGCCCTGTTTTGACGGATGACCGGTGTACCGTTAGCCCGTGATGTAATTTGCCGTTCTTTGTGAGGGAGAAGTAAATTTACGCCGACCTTGACTCTCGTCTGGACTGAGGGCGGTCTCCCTCCTTCATAATTCTTCTAGCGACAGGCCCCCTGATGATTTCCCTTTGGCGGCGGGAAGACTTAACTAATTTGATCGCGGCGTAAGGCCGCTTGACGTTTCAACTTTGGCGGCGGAACTGTCTCCAGATCTCGGCCTCGTGAGGGCCATCCAGATCCTGCATGGGGAAAATGCTGCCTGGGCCTGGCAGCCACTAGATGGACAGTTTATTAGTTAGCTAGCGTTAGTATACACAATAAAGGAGGTCGGTTCATGGGGGTAAGTGAAATGACATATTTAAAAACCCTGATTGCCATTTGTTTTATAATAATTATAAGCTTGTTCTCACAACTCTGCCTTTTAAATTATGTACCTGACACACCATTCCTTTGGAGAGTGACACACATCATGGTTTAAAATCCACCCCCTGAGCATATTTGGGAACCACAGGTATTCTTGACGGGAACCATAACCCGTCCAGAATTGGCGCTTCCTACGGGATAAAATCTGTGGGTACCTGATCATCACTATAACACTAAAGTTGTTTTATTAAAATGTATTACTTGGCGAAAAACCCCCTCGTAACACTATCCTGGTATGATTCCAGGAGGAGACAGACTTCGTTTAGCTGGGCCAGGGATGCAATTTTCTGTGAGGTGATGATGTTCTCATATTTGCTTAAAAGACCATCAGTTATGACTGGTAATAGTTCAGCTTCCGGAACAGGATGTGAAAGCTTGATGTTGATGGACTCAGCCCTTTCTATGAATGTTGCCACAGGTTCATCTACTAGCTGTTTAATAGATAGTAAAGATAGTTTGATCCGGTGCTGGGCCTCCTTTTTTCCAAAGCTAGAGATTAGGGCAGATCTGAGTTTATTCCAATCTTTGCATTTAGTCTTTTGGATGCGGTGCCACGGAATTAATTCTGGGGAGATGAGTTCTATAAAGTTTCTCCGTAGAATCTCGAATGGGATATTTTTGATTGTAGCCGTTTCTTCAATACGGTCAATGAAATCCAGCACATCGGAGACGCCATTATATTTGACTTTCCAAGAGGATAAATCGTAAGTTTTATCTTGTGTCAAGATGGGTGCGACGTCCTGTTTTATCATTACATGCGGCGTAGGTCCTTTGTCAAGATTATCCAAAACTTGCGTAGCCGAACGTGAATTATTTTCGTTGGAGGGGGCGAGGTTTATTCTCCTAATGTACTTTTTGTTGAATAAAAGTGCATATGCCTTCAATGTAGATTTAGATTTGCTTGATGGCGAGAGTCCTCTATCCCTTAAAGCAGCTTGTAAGTGGGCTTTGGATAAACTATGCACATTGGGAATGGTACCCAAATTGGATGGTGTAATAGCTTGCTTGTCCTCCATTGTGAGTTTCCTGGGTGGTGAGAAAAAGAAAAAATTGGCCAGGGGTTTCCTTTAGAAAGCGCAAAATTAATTTTTGTGAGGCACTTTTCACTTGGTGATCACTGTTGGCACTTCCAAAATATGTTTGGTATACATGACACCAGAATTCTTGTCAAAGGGAGGCAGACGAGAAAAAAATTTGCGTGGAAAGACCTTAGTGGTAAAGGTTTTTGTATTTCACCGACCACTTTTGAGAAAACTGTGAAATTCACAAGTATTTATTTATTTTTGAAAAATTTTGCCAGGACTGACCTTTAGAAAACAGGTTTTTTTTTTTCAAATCACTTTGCACTGAGAAAGGCACTAAAGTTCACAAAAGGCACTTTTCTGGCAAATAAAGGACAAACTTCCGGATGAAAATGACTGAATATGGGATTTATTGCGTCAACCATATTAAAATTATTTTATTTATTCATGGAATCAGTCATTGGCTTTATTATTATTCCACTTTTCACTTATGTAAGGGAAAAACACAATTCACTTTCACTTATGCTGAAAAAAAGCAGTACCTATAATGTATAATGGGGAAAGAAAGTCATTATTTTGTCCATTTGGAGAAATATTAAGTTGTACTAATTTGACAGACACAAGTGGGCCAATTGGTATATTGTGCAGAAACAACAAAAATACGTAAGTCCGAAATTTTTCATTAAGGAATTCGCAAAATAACTGGGGTTCCAGAATCAGATTTATAATAATAATTTCCGTTGGTATCCGGTTCAGTCATAAAAGCGGTTTGGATTTAAACGCTGCCTAGCAACAGTCCGTTGTTCATTCCGACGGCTTTTTTCCGTTGGGATATTGGCGCGATCAAAGCATTTGCGCGCGCAATCCAGAGAATATCGCGTGAAACATCGGGCCGTTGTAATTTGGCGCGAATAACTCTTGCTACGCAGCGTTGCTTTGTGACGCGTGCGCAGTCCAGATTCGCGGTCGAAGGTTGGCGTTTCGGGTATCCAAAATGGCCGTCGTTTCAAATGCGATTCAATTCATAATTTCAATCAGGTCTGTTATGGATCTAATTTACATATTGGTTTCTGTGGTTTTTTCACAGGATTCACAGTACACTGGGTGTAGAATGTCAAGGCATAATTAATGTTTACAAAACAGTTGCTATGCGGGGAGGATTTCGACAAACAAAGGTCCCGCAAAGCGACCGGGATAGAAAAAAAATTCCTGCCCCACGTTCTGGCGTCAGTTGTTAGGGTACCCCGATGTCGGCTACTAAACCAACATCAGCACACCAACACGTCCCTGGCTAGCTCTCAGCGGGACAATGGTACTCTCTATTCAGGGGGTGAGCCGCTCAAAGCTATGGAATTTCTCTCTATCTTCCGGCGTCCCACGGGATCCACACTGGTCAACAATCCTCAACAATCCTCCCGCCGTAGCAGAATAATAACAAAGTTAAATCATTAAGACATGTATTGTAAACTCAAACACGGTACATAGGTTTCTACAGTACAATTCAATACAAGAAATGCAAATTACACAAACCTAGCTAAAGTGTTTAACTCTCACTGTCTCTCCCTCAAAACGAAACTCTCCGAGTGGTGATTTACGCGGGGCCCTACATTTCACTGATTACGGACACATTTAAAAGAGGAAATCAAGATACAGCTTACATGTGGATTGGCAGGAACCTCGTCTCATGTGGTAGTTCCATCAGGCACTTTCGTATTCTAAATAGACCGAACTATTAGTGCGGCCGATTCTACTTGTAGGTATTTCAATAATACATCGCGGCCACAATGAATTCGGTCCGCCGCTCGAAAGCGGGCCGCGTACGTCCGTTCGCAAGGGCGCACAAATCTCTTCTGTGGAGTGCAGCGGACTGCCGCGTGGCAGGGCAAACGGGGAGAAGCAGGGGGAAACAGGAAACGGGGGGGAGAGAGGGGAGAGGCCGAGTTGTGTTTGAGCTTGTTTTGTGCTCTAGTCGCTTCAGGGGCGTATCGTAACAAGTGCGATTGCAGCATGAGTTCCGACTGCCCAGTATAGTAGAAGATCCGCACTAGAAACGACCTTCACCCATCTGTTTAATGGATAAAAAGTATTTTATATCAAATTTAATATATTAGAAAATATATCTCGAATGGGTTGTCTAAAAAATTCCTGGCAAGACTATGATTAATTAAAAATATATTAATTGAAAGAGAGCGCGTATGCTATTTATTTGTGCAACAGAGAAGGATAGCGATACATTAGTAAATACTTATAATAAATTAACTACTCCAAAATAATGTTCAGTATTTTTTTCACATTAGCTCCACACAGGAGGCTCTCAGTTCAGTTTCAGTGCCGGCAACCCGGGCGTTTATCTGGGCCTCAGTGTGTCCAGGGGGACGGACTTATGAATCCATTCCTCAAACTGAGAGGTCAAAAGGCCTCTCTCAACCGACATGTTTCTCGATTCGACCCGCCATGCAGCAGGTGGGTAGACGCATCCGCCGCCAAGACCCGGAACGTACATATAAATTTACAGACATACATAGTGAAAAATTTTAGAAGTTTTGTGGGATCTGTGACAAATCTGACAGTGACCCAGCAGAACACTTTTGAAAAATGATTTAGTGTCATTAAAGTGTAACAAAAACTATAAAAACTAAAAACCTAACCTACATTATCACTTTCCATGACTTCATGTCACTTTTCCAAACACTTTTGATTTGTGCCATCTAATAATAGCAGAGCTGCATTAAACAGACCTTCGATTGAGTCTTAGAATTCGTAATAAGTGTTTTACAAGAATTTGTTATATGGGTGTGGAGAAGGGTCGTGAAAGAGTCATGCACGCCACTGTTTATCTCGTAGGAGTACCTATGCATGTAGGTACGCGAGTGTCTTTTTGAATATCTTCCCGAATAAGCAAGTTTTCTCGGCATGTAATCCGTGTCTGCAAAGCAATTCCAACCCCGCCTAACGTCCTCAGCACTCTCAGCAGTCTCATCCCTCGGGTGTAAAGTAAAGCGCGGGTACTTTGTAAAACATGGTCGACAATTAATAAAGTCGGCCCTACCTGTCCGTATTGAATAATGGAAACCTTGTTAGTAAGTGGTGAGCCTGCTCACCTGTCACGTGAAAAGGTCTGACCTCACAATATTTTGTCTGGAGCGTGGGTAAAACTGCTTTTGCAACATTTCCTCTCTCGGTGTCGAGAAACAGACAGTCCATACTATTAATTTGTGTTATATTTTGTAATAAATTTTATTTTGCGGATATCGATGGCTGCTTTTAAAATTAATGCATACTTCAAAACAAGAATTTATCATAAACTTATTTTCAAGTGCTTACTTACATCTGCATGCTTTTGTGTTTCCAATGCTTACAAAATATACTAGACATAATATTAGTAAATACATACATATCTACATTACGTAAATTTTTCGTAAATTTATACGAAATCTTATTGTGATTTATTTTGATTTATTATACCGTGTTGCGCTACCTCCTTCTTTAGCCAACGTTTCGGACAGCATTACGGTGTCCATCATCAGGGCAGATGTGTAATTATTAATGTATTACGCATCTGCCCTGATGACGGACGCTGAATGCTGTCCGAAACGTTGGCTAATGAAGGAGGTAGCGCAACACGGCATAATATCCCACAAATTAATCACGATAATACTTTTGGCCGTGAAATTCTCAAATCACATCTTAAATGATTCACTAATGTTAGATGTTATAATAATTGTTCAGCGCTATTTGTATAAATTTCACAAATTAATAATACATTTGTTTAGGATCTATTTACTGGCGGGTCATGTTAACCCCCCACACAGCATCCCCAAAGATGACACAGCCCCCCCCCCCCCCGAGGGGAATTATTTTCCTCAGGGCCTCCTATGTGGAGCTATTTAAAAAACTACAATTTTTAAGTAAGACATTAGGGAGCATACATTGATTACGTGAGCAGTTTTTCTTCCAATCTAGACCCCTCCCCCCCCCTTGGTGAGATAAATTTGGGCCACGTCGTATATTCTTTTCAAGTAACGTGAGATTTTGCTGGACCCCCCCCCCCCCCTCTTTTTGTGCTCACGTAATTAATGTATGCCCCCAACCTTGGGTTGTTTACGGAAGTAAATAGTTACACTAGTAACAGTTGAAATTGCATTTATTTAAAATCCATTATAAATTTGACATAGTTAGGTATTATTTATTTAAGAATAACTGGCAATAGGTAATAGTAGATATATATTATAATTTAAAGGTGCGTTTCTTCCTCATTATTGAGCCAACGTTTGGGACAAGGCTTGCAGTGCATCAAAATTATATATTACGGTTAATGAACCTTTAAAAATTCACATACTTTATATTAAACACAATGTTTGTATAAGCATTAACAGTTTCGGATGAACCCTTCCTACCCCAGCACCAAAGTTAGATTGTTAGAAGTAAAACAAGCGTTTAACTTTTGCCCTGATTAACGAAGGGCTCTTTGGAAACTGGTCGACAGTTAAAATAAATGTAGTGCTTGTTTAATTTCATCCAATTACGGCAAGCCGCATAGGTACTCTCTGCAAACCTGAATTATATTTATATGTTTCTTATATAGCACATTCATTAGGTAGCTATTCATTATGTTACTAGATTTTGCCCGTTGCCCGCAACTAAGTGGTAAAATTAGATACTAAGCTAGTGTGATACCCATTTCGCCTACTTTCCGGTTCCAACGAAGACTCCTACCACTGGGCCACTTTGGCCGCTGATACTCTTAATACGGCCCAGGGAGCTTACCGCTCAATTCAGTACAGCTACTATTCCAGTCGCCCGGCTCAATGCGTTCAGTATTGGCCTTTTCTCGTTCATTATGTTATAAATATTTATTACCATGAAACGACGAAATCCAAGCTATATTCCCTTAGAAATGAAATGTTCGACTTTTTCTTCACCACTATGGAGAGTTCTAAATATTCAGTCATTAATGCAGCCAAGTGAAGATTTGTTCACTTCGCATATCCGGGGTTTATTTTCTGTGACAAGTAGTATGGAATACATTTAAATTTTTAATACTCTTACAAATTAGCATGCTCGGTTCGTTACGGTCCCATTTGCCAACTTCTCAATGAATTAATTGAAGTATTTTCAACGCGACCGTCTGAATTAATACATGTGATATTATTATTATTTTATACGATTGAAGTCAAGCGGTTTCTAATTTTCCGGTGAAATTTCTTTGTTGATTTGTGCTAGCTACGACGTTAGGCACGCTTCGAATGTTTTAAATTCTTTCAGTGGAAATTCTATAAAACATAACACATAAATATTAATTATAATAAACACGTCGTAATGCAATGTTAGAAAATACATAATATTATTTATCAATGGCCATTTTTTATAATTCAAAGCACAAATAAATAAAATAGCTCACACCTATACTAGATAGTGGCTGAATAACTCTTTGATTTAAAAAAAATCATTTTTGTTGAGTATTTTGGCCTCAATTTTAAAATTAAGTTTAGTATGAAAAAGTTCACGCAGACGTTTCTCTTATTCGAATTAATCGATGGAGCAACACAATTAAATCAAGCACAGATAAGATATTAAGTATTATTATCAATTTGGGAGGCGGGTATGAGTACCTACCGCCGCCCCGGGGACCATTTATTGAACAACCAACACCCCTGCTATAGGTCACGTGGTTAGATACGTTTGGTGACTTAGCAGGGGTGCCCGGATTCATGGGGTGAGCTTCGTCTCGGTCTTGACGGCGGATTCGTTTGCCCACCTACTGCGTGGCGGCAGAAGACTAGTTGAGGGAGACCTTTTGATTTCTCCAGTCGGAACCTCTCGCCCCATGGCCTGGCACCGTAGTGGGAGGAATGGATCCGTACGTCCGTCACTCCTGGACACATCGACCCCTAGATTCCTGCCCACACCTCATACCTTTTTATTCCCAGAACTTCCTTTCCCTAAAAAGACCCTCCACACAGCATCCCTGACATCCATGACATGTGCCCCGAAGGAAATAGTTTTCCTCAGGGCGACCTATTGTAAAAAAATTGCAGTTGATTAAAGTCTACATTTTTACAAAAAGTAAACACTGACATGATGATGTAAGAGAAATTTTTATTAAAATTATCTATGCCTAATTTATGGACATGGGGAGGTAAATTAACATTATCTTCAATGAAAAAAACACAAGCAATGTGTAAAAATGCAGCTTAAATTTCCAGTACAAATTAGTCGAATTAATTATCTGATTCAATAATGAACTAAGATTACTAAGATATGTATTCCCGCTAACGATGTCAAACATGTACTAGTTTATGGTACGCACAAGTATTTTTCGACTCCACAAAACTATTTAAAAAAAAATAATAGACGTCTTCGGAAACCCCGGACGTCCGCAGTTTAGTAGAAATTGATGAAGCGGTCCCCGGGTCTGTGGTTCTATAGGTCTCCGTCAAAATATGGTCAGATCAGGAGCAACCTTTCGGTGAACTTTCAACTTTCAACCCCAATCAAATAAACGAGGGCGCAATTTGCTGTTTACTATTTGTGTTGAACAATGGGGCGGATGATAAAATTGGTGGATGGGCGAATGCATTGCGGCGACCAACTGAGTTTATATTATTCCAAATGTTTTGGCCCGGGGCCATTATCCTGCTCTTTTTTTAATCTTTTTATAACAATAGCTTTTAGCTGCGATACATTCCGTAGTAAATAGCGTGTTTTTTATTATATTTTTTATTTTGATGCAATATTTTCCATTTTATAGTATAATTTATAGCATAATTTAAGAGCGGCCGAAAATCCACATTTCGTCGAAAGAGGTTCTTGCGATCGTACAGGGCGGTTCCAATGAGAAAGATTAATTACTCTTCGTACCAGCTTTTTAAAATGATAACTCAATATCGATTTTGTTTCATTCCAAATTTGCTTTAATTTATACCTACATCCAAAAATGCTGAAAGGGGTGTTGATAAAACTATTAAAATTATGTAATTTTTGTAATTATTTTTTGATCATAAGTATTTATCATTTTTCAATAATGTCTTAGCAAAATAAGTTTTTTTTTTTTTTTTTAAATATATTAGTCTGTAAGTGCGCAAATAAATACACAAATTTCGTCAAGAAACACATGTACTTATATATTTTTTATGATTTTATTTAAACTAAAATTAAAATTCTGTTACAAACGTTTACCAGATAATGTATTGATTTATTTTACTGCATGATTATATGATTTGAAATGGGTGTTGTATAATAAATATACTTTTTTGAAAATTTAACAAATCCGCCAACGACCTATGGTATAACTTTATTATACTAAAAATTATAATTTTTTCTGAAAATTTAAAACATACGTTTACTAGATAAAAGAACAATCTTTCGAAACCAATTTATATTTTTTGTGGAAAAGAATCAATACGTCTAAACACTGATTTAAAAATGACATATTTCTGGTGTTCTATGGTTATACGCTCTTAATAATGTTGGTCATTGAGGCCCCCCCATTTTGGTGGCTCACCCGTGGCTGAGGCCCACAGTTTGATATCGAATCGTCTATCATAATATTATTTATAAGCTAGCAACTAACCGGCCTCTGTGTTTCCTCCTTCCTACAACATGGGTCTCTTCAAGACCAATGTTCATTCCTTCCTCTCCTCAAAAAGACCCTCCACACAGAATCTCAGATGACATAGGCCCTGAGGGAAATTATTTTCCTCAGGCCCTCCTGTGTGGAATTAATGAAAAAAAAGATGCATAAATCAAATTTAAAAGTATGTTTGCACGTGAAGAACTCCTTTTTAAAATATTTTTTTAACCCCAAAGGAGCGGTGTTATAAGTTTGACTTTCTGTGTGTCTGTGTGTGTGTCTGTCTGTGGCATCGTAGCTCCTAAACGAATGGACCGATTATGATGCGGATTTTTTTTGTTTGAAAGCTGACGTGATCGAGATGGTTCTTAGCTACAACTCGTCTAAATCTGTTCAGGCGTTTCAAGGCCAGCAGCTCTTTTTTTCATCAGGGGTTCCTTAAAATTTTAAACAGAGAGTATTATATGTATATTCAATAATTTTATTATTTGATTTATAACAATTATTATTTAATTCAAAATACCTAGTTTATTTGTAAACAAGCTCTGCTGTGTAATTATCGTGGAAACTTTAAAAGGGTAGATAATAACCATTAATAATTTCCGTCATTTTACTCGGAAATTTGAGAAGGGCGTAGGTATAAAAATAAAATCAATACATTTTTTTATCATAAGTACCTATCTAAAAGTAATAAATATGTATTCTAGTTTATAACTACAGTTTGGCAATGCCTTCAGAATGCGAAACAGCTGTCACCCGTAATAATAATTAGGTACATAGCAGAACTAGTTTATAAATAAACTACTTTTATAAATTAAATAATAATATTATTAAATCTTACTAATATTATAAAAGCTAAAGTTTGTATGGATGCATGTGTGTTTGTTACTCTTTCACCCAAAAACTACTGAATTGATTTTAATGAAACATTACAATGATATAACTCATAATAACATATAGGCTATAAGTTATAAAGCTATCTAGGAAGGGGGCGTGGGAGGGGAACGGGGACGCACGGGAAAGGTGATTCAGGGAGAAACAATGTATTTCTTTGAATATGGCATTGCAACGCATGCCGGGAACAAGCTAGTATATTATAATAAAATAAAATGGAGTGCTGCAAATTAAACTTGATAACAATAAATAAACTGAAGAACTCTGTTTCGATTCCTCGTCTAATGGTTTCCTCGGTTTTCCAAAGAGGCCGTCGATATCAATCATGAATATAAAGCAATTTATAACAATCGTACATGCCATTTTAGCAATTAACATTCATTTAACGTTGGCAGTTTGATTAAAATTCAGCAGCGCAAGTTGAAAAGCTTTTCACTTTCTTTGCGTCGGATTTATTATTCAAGAGCTTCCACATTTTTTTACGACCGGCGGCGTCTTAGCGGAGTTTCACCGATTAGCCGGCGTTTCCTTCCCTACTCTTCTTCCTTCCTGCCGTACTCCTCCGGGCGACTAACTTCCCGGATTAATTTCCTATTAACATCTCAAATAGTTCGAGACAAGACTTCCAAGTCTGCGGAGGAATTCCTCGCTGCGGTCACGCGTACCCTGTCTTAGTACCGACTAAGACATGGTGCCGGGGAAGTTCTAGCGAGATAAAGCAACCGCGGGTTGTTATCTTTACACACACTAATGATCCATAGTTCACGGAGCCAGAAAGCGGAACATCTTATCGGTTCTATTCTCGCTGTGGTGTCTGCAAACTTTCACTCTTGTACCTACAAACGTACTATTTTCGCATCGCAAAGTTCATAAGGACCAACGTGTTCTGGCGTCTTGATAAATACGCGCTTATTGCTTACCTATTACTTAACTGGCACCGTGCCAAAACCATTCATTCGTCCGAACTCCGCAGGCCTTACATCTCGAACACGCTGTTATGTTTGTTGTTTTCTCTGCAAAATAACTTTTAATCATTGGATTCAATCTTCGATGTCTGGCGGCCTCTCGACCAAGACTATCGCTTTACTTCATACTCTACATTCTATCAGTTATTATTATTGATGCTTTTACTGTTTTCTTGTTGAAAGAGTTCATCGTAAATAATGGTCTTTCAACTGTCAGGTCTCAAAGAGTCAACACCTGGCCCTCTAGCACGGTCGATCGATAAGGATTGATAGCATGACTGCAGAAGTCAAAGAAAAAGTAACAGTTTACAATGAAGTGTTCTTAATATATATATATCGACGTCAATTGTTGTTTGTACGTTAGCGATCTACAGTTGTCCTAAGGCACGATCGATTATGCTAGAGGGCTTGGTGTACGGTTAAAAATAATTACAAAAAAATTAAAGTTCTTCGCGTCAAGCAAAAGCGAATCAATGCTCAACGGACGTACGGTTAAAAATAATTACAAAAAAATTAAAGTTCTTCGCGTCAAGCAAAAGCGAATCAATGCTCAACTCAGTCCCAATTAAGCAAATTAGTATCTTTATAATGTGACCTTTTTCTAAAGTTAGTTTTTTCCCTTCTTCCATTGAAAACTATTATAAATATTGAATCCTTCAGTTACAAGTCATGAACTTTTTTTCTTGAGTCTGAATAGCCAGGTCCTCTCCAATCTTCTTTTATTTGAATATCGCCCCATAGTCTTAACTGCCTGGAGTCAGTGGGACTATGGTATCCCCGATTGGGGTATCTTGTGAGACTGGAGGAAGTGAGGAGGGGAAGGAGATGTAAAGAGAAAGATTGGGAAGCACCTGTTATCTTTCCCCTCCCAAACTTTTTTCAGCCTCACAGCATTCATTTCGGTATCACACAAAGAAACGACCTTAAGTTATATGTTATTTATTGGATGCAGTGAAAAAATACAGATCTTCATAGTATAGTGTATAATACGAAGTGCAAAGCTTTTTAGAATAAAAGTGAACGGTGAAGATACCAGAAACAGTGCCTAAATAAAATCAGTGTATCGTTAGCTATGAGTTGGCCTTAAGGGTCCATCCGCCTCCGATATGCCGCTTAGCAGTCGCTGAAGTGCTGCAGAGCGACCAGCTGGATGAGTCGATGAGTGTGAGCGTGCGTGCCTCCGGGTGCAGGGAGCGCCCCAGCTCGAGGCGGAAGAGGGTCATCCCGTCTCCAGTAACGGCCCGAGCGATGTGCTCGAGGATACGGAAGCTGTGCTCGAGATGCGCTGGTTTGTACATATTTGTAAACATCTGAGATACCTGCGGATATTATCGTTAAACTCAATTATGTCGAGTGATACGCTTGAGTATGGAGGCTGTGCTCGAGTTGCACTGGTTTGTACATATTTGTAAACATCTAAGATGCGGATATTATCGTTAAAGTCTATTATGTCGATATATCATGGATCACCGAGTGTGCTCGAGTATTAGGAGGCTGTGTTGGAGATGCTCTGGTTTGTGTTTGGAATGCATGTAACGAACTGACTTTTGAATGTTATTTTGGTAGTCGTTGCCCTAATTCCAAAGTGCAACAATATAATAATTACATTTTAATAGTACACAACTGCTGACCTTGTACGAATTGCAAGTGCGCCCCGCTGTTGAATTTGGCAGACACATCATTTGGTCTGGAGCCCCGGAATACTTGAAAAAAAAAACCTTTTTCTCCGTGTAATCTTTAGAGCACAGGCGTTAGGTGGGAATGTTGTTCTTGTTCTACCGGTATTTCGGTGGAAGACCCTCCGAGGAACCAGCGTCGTTAATCTCTTCGGCACCGGTGCGTATAGTCAGAAAACAAGCCAAACGGGCGCTAAACATTTTTGCACGGTTGATATTTGTCACATGAGAACGGATCATTCCTACAACTCGTTCTTGAGTCTAACAGCCGAGCAATTCTCCTGTCAGATTTGTGTGATTTTCTTTGGCTGTTATTTGCTTTTTTTATGGGCTGATGTCAGAATTTCAGGTGTGAGCTGTCACGTATTTTAGTGTAAGTCGTTTTAAACACGAATTCATCCAAGTATGCATGATTATTTATTCATTTAACGCATTAGAAAATCACACAAATCTGACAGTAGATCTCGCCCGAGATCTATCTCGATCTCACAAAAGATAGGGAATCGCTCGGCAGGTTGGCTGTGGAACGATTTTTCGGCATCTGTGCTTCCTCCATCCTACAACAAGACCGTTCAGTGCATTTGATTCGTTGAAGTATATAAGTATGTGAATTGTGATTTATATTACATTTCTATTTCCCACGCTTAATATCTCAATACTGACATATTTTTACTTGTGCACTGAGCCATTGAGCGTATTCTGAAATGTTCTGCGTACATGTTTGTTTTCTGGTAGAAGAAAATATTATTTTTTCGCTTTCGTCATTCGAACTTATAACATGTTTATCGATGTGCGGTCGCTCCTTGAATTGTAAAACCCTCCGCAGGTAAGTTCAGGTGATTGTCTAAATGAAAATATTTTGACAGCTTTAATTTTTCCGACCGCGCGAAAGCATTTTTCTCATCACTTTTGGAGACTTCGTTTTTAGAATTTCTAGGGTCACGATATCGAATAGAAAGTATCGGTACTATACTCATGAGTAGTATCGGAAAAAAGTATCGTACTCGTAAAAGTATTAAAACAAAAGTATCGATACTTCAAAGTGTCGAGTACATTTCATAGGGCCCGATTTACAGCTCTGACCGGGCTAACTACGTATCAAACCCCCCTCCTCAGGATCAGAATTTTCAAATTCAAGTACCTATTTTAGTTAGAAAAGGTAAAAGGACGCCAACGTCAATGAAATAAAAAAAAACAATCAAATTTAAGTATGTTTAATCAATAATAAAAAAGACATGTAAATTCACAAATTGCTATCTTAGGTTCTCATAATAAAAGTGTAATTTTTTTTTTATATATTTAATCAACTGCAAAACTAAACGCGCGTAATTAAATAAATAATGAAACACAGCTGCCCGGTTAAAACACGAACTAAATAGTAAAACAACATTTTTGCAATAATTTTTTTTCTCTATTTTGGCAGGGCAGTCAGTATGGCATTTTTCAGATTTTTTTCACCTATTGGTGTTTTTCAGTACTAACTAAATGTTTAGATAACAAAATAAACTTACTTTTCTTGAATTATAAGCCATCTATTCGTTCCATGACACACTAGATTGCTTGTGCTTGCAATTATACCAATGCAATGGAATTTTTTAGAAGGTTTGCTATGATTGAACTAGATGGCGTTGCCATAAACATGAGCCGCTTAGCCAAATTTTATCGATACTTGCCAAAAAGCACTCATTGAGTATAAGTATCGAATACAAAGATCGAGTACAAAAGTATCGGTATCGAAAGGAAAAGTACTCGATACCACAAAGTATCGATACTTTTTTCGTGTCCCTAAGAATTTCCCGATCACATTACTTGTAGGTTCCGATACTTGTAAGATAATTGTCTTTTAGATAGCTAGGTACTTCCGAAACTTGTAGGTTCCGATACTTTAAATGAAATTTGAACCTCTTTATTTTATACATGAAAACATAGAATAAATAATATAACCATCAAAACAACTAGACCTTCAAAAAACCTTATTTTCAGAATCGCTTATTTATTTTTGGGGCCATGATTTTAAGATATTTTCTAACTAGTACATGGTTGAGTAAAAATATTTCATAGAAACTGAGATCGTATTGTAAATAATAGATTGTTAAAATTTTGTCTAACTCGTCCATCATTGTATTAATATTAAAGTAATTGAAAATTAATCACAAACGGAAATATACAGATTTTGTTTTGTCTTGCGCTTATATTTACGCAATTGAATCGTATTTACTTTCCGACACGCCTTTTCCATTAATCTCGATTACTGTTATAATCACGATTTTCATATTGAAATACGAGAAAAGCTCTCCGGGCACGCGATGAAAAATACCTACGTCATTCATTTAGCTTTTTGATCTACGCCACTGATATGTATAGTATAAATATATATATGCGTATTATTGTAAATTATGGTCCAGAACGTCACGGAACCCACCGACTGTAAGTGAATGTATTTCATTGAGTTTGGCGCCAAGATATTATAAAACGCGTTATCCATTCAAGAAAATTCTCCACTACATAAATATGCTATATAAATAGGAATTCTTCAGACGGTGCTTAAAATTGAAGTTTTCTTGACGTCGGGTTTTTCAAGTTTCGGTATTTTTAAATGAAACACTGTTACTTCTCAAAGGTACATTCTTTTTTCATGGCAGATGTAATACTAATATGAACTTCGGTTGTTTTTTTTATTATCTACTCTGACAAAGGCACGATTGTTCGGATAGTGAAAATTAGTGATTGACAAATTTACGGAATTTAATTGAAAGATATATTGTTTCCTACAATATAACTTTTTTTTCCATATTATTATTTGGGTATCTGACAAAGGCGCAATTGTTCGGATGGTGAAAATTAGTGTTTGACAAATTTACGTAGTTTTATTGAATGATATATTGTTCCATCACATATAACTTTTTTCCATATTATTTGGGTATCTATCTGACAAAGGCGCGATTGTTCGAACATTGAAAATTAGTGATTGACAAATTTACGGAGTTTCATTGAAAGATATACATATTGTTCCATCACATATAACTTTTTTCCATATTATTTGGGTATCTATCTGACAAAGGCGCGATTGTTCGAATATTGAAAATTAGTGATTGACAAATTTACGGAATTTCATTGAAAGATATATTGTTCCATCACATATAACTTTTTTTCCATATTATTTGGGTACCTGACTAAGGCGCGATTGTTCGAATATTGAAAATTAGTGATTGACAAATTTACGGAATTTCATTGAAAGATAAATTGTTCCATCACATACAACTTTTTTTCTATATTATTTAAGTATCTGATGAAGGAGCGAGTGTTCGGATAGTGAAAATTTGTGTTTGACAAATTTACGGAGTTTTAACTGAAAGATATATTGTTCCATCACAAATAACTTTTTTCCATATTATTTGGGTGTTTTGTCTCTTTTGTCCTGTTTCTAGTATTCTATCTTATAACGTTGTTGTAATTCCAGGTCGCTCCTGCCAGAAGTCTCCGGAGCATGAGCATGAGAAGCGCATGCGGGAGCCGGAGCCGGGTGAGCTGACGCAGTCGGAGAAGCGCTCCAAGGTGATCGCCTCCATGTGTCTGAACATCTCCGGGAGACCGTCGTCGCGCGCGTCCAGCGCAGACGACGAGGGCGGCTTCAACGAACCCTCGCCCGAGATCAAGGCGCGGCTCAAGCCCACACCCGCGTCTGCTCCTCCTGCCGAGCCCAGAGAGCGCTACTCCTTCCAGCCGCCGCAAGCCCCCGACCTGCACTTCCAGCTGCCCGGAGCGCACCCCGTGCTGCAGCCACGCGCCGAGGACTCTCCCGAGGAGGGAGTCATCACCAACTCCGTGCTCGCCGAGCTCGAGAGCCGCGACCTCTACCGCCCGCTCTACATAGAGACGGCCACCCCCAAGACTGAATTTACCTTAAATAGCGATAATTTAAATAATAAGATTTCATCGGAGGAAGCGTTGCAGACGGACACGGTTTCCACACATCAGCAAGACTCCGGGGTGCTGGTCAGCGAGGGCTCCATGGAGGTGTTGGACAAGTCGGTCAACAGCCAGTGGAGCATGCTGTCGGATGGAGACCTGTTGCGAGCGGACAGCGCGGCCAACCTGACTTCCAGCAGCAGCTTGCTGGAGTACGAGAGGGCGGAAGCCTCAGTGCTGGAGGACTGCTCCGACGATGGGGGCAAGTGGGATGCCGAAGGTGCCGCCGCCAAGGGGCCTGAAAGCATGACGCCCGATGAAGCCGAACTCATGTTAAGCTCCAGGTGATTATTAATATTTGTTGCTATTTCTTGCTTCATAAACTTGGCGCCATCTGTAATATTATTTTATAGCAACATTATTTTTTGCCTAAGATTCTACACAAAACATTCATTACAACTACACTGTTATGCAATAATTGCACTGTACAAACAATATTATAAAATAATTATTATTCTGCATGAAATAATAATGTGCCTAAATACATAAGTAGGTATTATGTAACTTTTTTTATGAGTACCAGATATTAATTACAAAAATATTCTCTAGTAGCCATCTACATAATATATGGCGCTTTCATGATCATTTTCTGCTACTGTAATTTTTCTTCAAGAGTTTTCCAAATATTTTGCATTTCAAAACTATTTTAAAAATTCTGTAATTTGGAATAAAAATTAATATACCCTTTCCTAACAAAGTGCTTGCTGTAAAGAAAACCAATATAAATTCAACATAAAACACAATACAATATTTTCATTTTAAAAATATGATTATGATTTTTATGCATGATTTACGCTTGTATTTTATAGCTTTATTAGCTGAAGTCCCCGGTATTCCCTGGGCGTTATGCACATTTTTTCGAAATCAGATGTATACAGTAATTTATCTCAAAAAATTTCAAGAAGTAGGTTTAAAAAAATCTGCTTTAAGGGTTTGGAAAAGGTCTTAGAAATTCTCGTGTAGACAGTGACCTCCTTGTTTTGCAGTCAAGTGTGCAAAATTTCATCAATCTTGGAATAGAACTGAATTTATATAAAAAAAAACAAAGCCACACCACCAAAGACACTCAACTTTATATATGCATAATATGTGTAGATAGAATAGCTTTGTTTCTAAATTATTTAGCTCTTGCCAAGCTTAGTTTGTTAAGAACATCATGTTAGTTTGTTGAAATTTCCTATTTAAATTTCAAAGATATTTTTCATTTGCAAAATACAAAAAATGTTGCAAGTGTTTAATTTACTTCCTACCATACTTATCATGTGGTATATCGAAATTGAAATTGCTACAGCAAGTTTCTATTGGTTAATGAACACGAATGTAATCAATTTTACCACTGCTTGTGCAGTTATACCACTCTTTTGTTTTAATTTCACCTGAATGAAAATAATTGTGCTAATTGCCACATTTTCAGTAGTTGGTTAGGCACTCGTAGAAATGGATCAGAGAGTGTCCAATTGTCTTTGAGGAATCAACTAAATCTGTCAATTTCTGTTTTTAGTCTCTGAGTGCTTAAAACTAAAGTACAATGTATGGGGCTCTGTAGTGAATCCCGTATGTGTTAGTTGTGTCCGTTTCTGAATTGATTGATTTTTACTAAAGTCTAACAGTTCTGGTGCTATGATCTCTGTGAGCCTAAAGCTAAACTGTATTATTTGTATGTAGCTCATTTCAATAGAGTTTAGTGTTTTTAAGTTGAGTTTTCACTACAGTTCTGTATCTATAGTTTCCGAGAGATCAAAGTGAAACTACATTAATTGTTTAGAGAGCTCAGTAGTGAATCGGGAAGCTGGAGTTATTAATTTATGTTTATATATTGATTGAGTTTGCAGTTACTGTTATATTTCTTGTTCTGTTCACTTTGCATGTGTTGTGCATCATCTCTAACCGGAATTGCCACCAAAATGGAAATATCACTCGCACCGCGCTGTAGTATTCTGGAAAAGAAAATGAGGTAAATGCCTTTGCTTTCACTTGAAATTATCGCACTTTGCTTTTACTGTGCCCATTTAAAATATATTATTTCCCAAACATAATGATTTTTTTTAATTGTATTTTGAAATGCTGTTGTAATGTTGGTATGCTTCGTACTTTGTGTTGATTTTGAAACTAATTGTATTTTATACATTGATTTGAATCATGTTTAATATATAGCATTTCGAAGAAGACTATAATGTATTCACATTACGAAATTCATCAAACATAAATAATTTAATACTTATGTAAAAATAATTAATTAGTAGAGCGGAAAGTGAGTAATTCATTATTTTAGCTCTGTTGGGTTTGTTTTATTATATGCCCTGTTTATTTTCGAGCAGTCTGTATTGTTAATCTAATTTTCTTTTGTTAATCTTTAAATCAAAATAATTACAGGCAAGCCACTCTTCTTTCGGACGAACAAGCGCAAGAAATTGTTCGTCTTCTTTCACCGAAAACCGAAGAACCTATCGTTTCCCAGCCAGAAGTGCAAACACCGACCGGTCTCCCCAACGGGGTGAGCAGCGAGATGGCTGACAGTATGGCTTCGATGAACGACAGTTACCAATCCATGGTGTCCTATGACAGCGGGCCTGTCATGAACGACAGTTATGTGTCACTGGCAAATGAGTCCAACGGTGTGACTCTGAGTGACAGGTTGGCTGACACATTAGGCGACTCCATGGAACTGTCGTCAGCGAGTATTCCTGCTGCAGAGCCGGAAGCCGAGCCGACTCAGGTCTTCTATCCTCCACAAGCCATCAAGATCGTAGGGGAACGGGATGGAATACATTACTTTGAAGACGGTCACTTCTGGACTGAGGTAATTTTATTGTTAATTAATAATTGCCTAAGCTAAAATTGTTTTAAGTAAAGATTTGCTTTCTATTGTATTAAATTATTTTGTTTAAACTTCATTCTAAGATGCGTTCACACACACCTTCAGAGAAGATGTTATCAGTTGTAGCCATGTACACATAATCATTTGGGTCCATAGGAAAACGGATATAAGGACTTTTTTGGAAAAGAGGGTTACATTTTAAGAATTTATGACTTTTTTTGCATTAGCTTCACGATGGAGACTCTAAGGAAAAAAATTTCCTCAGGGCCTATGTTAGCTTTGGGGATGCTGTGTGGAGAGTCTTTTTAGGTAAAGGAAGGAGAGAAAGTTCTTGGAAGGAAAAGGGAAGGAGAGGATGTTGGGAAGGAAAAAGATAATCTATGATATTAAAATAATTAAAACTAGCAGTTAAAAACCTACTCTGCAGGTTTTTGCTGCTAAAGCGGCGGCTTTTAGTTCGGCTTCGCCCGGTTTGAGTGTTTGTGACCATTTTATAAATCCGATAGGAACCTGTTCCTAAAATAGCCAGTTCCTCGGATCCACTGTGATCCAGTGACAGCTAGTGACCGTCGGTGACACACCGTGACAAAGCAACAGTGACAAAGTAACCGTGACAAAGTAACCGTGACAAAGTAACCGTGACAAGGTAACCGTAACAAAGTAACCGTGACAAAACCGAGACACGCAATGACGTTATATGTAATTTATAACAACTTCGTCAAGTATTGCCGTCAATCTTTCCAAATCCGGAAAGATACTTAAAGTATATACATCCGTAGCACTTTTACTTAAGGGGGTATCATCCACATGCAAGCTGCTGACGGAAGTAGTGACATCTTGTGTCGAATTATTGAACTTAACACCGAATTATAACAGTAGCTTTGTGTGAAATTCCACATACACAGATGTTATTTGAGGCGCGGCCGTTAAGCGTGACATCCGACATGAACTCATGGCTAAAATCAACCACGCAGACGCTAACATAATAATTCTGTTCGCTGTTACACCTACTGCCATCTTGGATCTGTTATGGGAAGCTTAGTATACCTACATGATTTTTGTTTTACAAGAATAAATTCCTTCTGTTCAAATCTAACTACCGTGTTTCATTAGATGGGTAAGAAACTGGGGGTCAATTTTTCCAGAAGTGACAGACGTATGAAACCATCCCTCCCACTGCGGTACAAGGCGATGGATCAAGAGAGTCCGGCTGGAGAGATAAAAAGGTTTCCATCAACCAGTTTCCAACCGGCCGGCCATGCAGTAGATGGGTAAACCCATGTGCCGCCAAGAGCTAGACCAACCTGAACCTGGTACCCCTGCTAATTCACCAAACGTAGCGAACCACTTGGGGTGACCTACGGCAGGAGTGTTGGTTCTCCAGTAAATGGTTTCAGGGGCGGCGGTACCTATACCTGCCTCCCAAATTGAAATGCTGTTACTAATCGGTGTGCATGTTGACATAAAAGATATAACAGTGTGTGCATTGAAATACTTAACGTAAAGTTGTTCTTGCGTAATTGTAAAAATGTTTTGTAACATTAATTAAATTTAATAAGCTTGTAGGTAGGTACTAATTATTTTTGTTTACATTCACACAACTAGCCACAGCTATTAAAAAAAACGTTTTTCCCTTATTCTCATAACTCAATGAATTATTTCCAGATTGCTGGTTTGCCCCCAGAGAGGGAAGACAACGATGAAGATGAGGGATACTACCCTCCGGTGTTCGTCAAGAAAAGTACCAAAGTCTTCTTCAGGTGAATATTATTATCAACTTTTCTCATCTATTATATTATTACACGAACATCTGTCGTACACACTCGCACCACGAGCTAGCACAAATGACTGCCATCTCTAATATTCAAAGAGAACTGTAGAAGTTCTCCTTGCAAATTTATCTAACCGCAGTAGTGTGTTTTTAGCTTTTAAATTAATTTCTCTTCTCAATTAATTGGATAAATGTTCTTCAGTATTAATGTTGACAATAGCAATAACCTTACGCTATCTGTGCTTATCGAGTTTGCTTGTTTGTAAAATTTATCGCATCGCATATGTATGACTGACTCAAAAAGTATATGTACCATGTTTTGGTAACAAATTTTCAGAAAAGACTCTTTGCCGTTGTGCATCAAGTTTGGTACACACTGTCAGGTTAAATCTCTGTTCTCTGGTCTATTTTAATTGAAAACCTCCACGTAAGGGGGATGAAGACAGAAAGATATCTTGAATGGAAAAGTTTCCTTCATGGTGCTGTAGCTCATGTCTCAGGTTCTACCCGATCTTTCCATACCTCAAAGAAGAAGACTGCTCAACATTGCAACTTTTTGTAAGCCTGGGATGGAATACCCATTTCTTCAAGTGTATGAACCTGTGGTCTGCCGGAGTTGCCTACCGGATACACATTAATTATACCCGTGTACCAGGGTTGCCAAATGGCAACATGCTTTATACTTTAAAACCTGTTTGTAGCATATTAATAATGTAGGTAACTCCATTAATAGGGTACTGTTACCTATCCTAATGTATGGTAGTCAGGCTTGGAATTGGCAGTGGAAGGATGAAATTAGATTGAATGAAAGGCTTGGTTGTGGTAAAATCATGTACGATCGTGTGAAAAATGTGTAATGAGTGAGATTAAGAAAGGGACGCTCAGATGGTTTGGGCATGTAGAATGAATGAACGAGGAAAGGAGTGTAAGGAGAATATATGATGCAAATGTGAATGGTAGAAGTCGGGAATGCCCGAGGAAGACATGGCACGACTAAGTGATTCAGATACTTGAGTCTAGGAGTGTGTGCTAAGACCGAGTTGTTTAGCGGTCTGTCCTTTCTGCCTACCCCTGCGGTAAACGGTGTTGGTTAGTTAGTTACAGCATATTTAAATGATCCATAATCACTTAACAACCAAAACCAATCATAAGAGAAGTTTTGCGTAGGTAGCTTGAAGCTCAAGTTGTGTAATAAATTAGTACTGTTTCAAAATATAACTAGCCGCTGGAAACAATAGTTATATTGTTTCAACGTCCAACGCTGTTGATAATAATTAGCACCAACAGTTGAAATATAATACCTACATGCATGAATATTATTCAACGCATTTAACGATTCAACTGCCTAATAAATAAAAAGGGTTAAGAGTTTGCACTTCGTGAACAAAATTACTCGATATTTCAAATGGTCTTTTGGTAAAGTACGTACCTACTACACGTTTTTTTTTGATTTTCCCATCCAATACGGCCGATACGCAGTGCCAGGGGACAATAAAATTTTATCAACGACAAGCAAAAAATAACCTACGTCAGATATTAATTATCAATAGGTTATTTTTTGCTTGTCGTTGATAAATTTTATTGTCCCCTGGCGCTGCATATCGGCCGTATTGGATGGGAAAATCAAAAAAACGTGCAGTAGGTACGTACTTTACCAAAAGACCATTTGAAATATCGAGTAATTTTGTTCACGAAGTGCAAACTCTTAACCCTTTTTATTTATTAGGCAGTTGAATCGTTAAATGCGTTGATTTCAACAGGTTAATGTTTTCAAAACCGAAACCAATGTCTTCTAACAGTTTCAACTTTCAACGTTATTATAATAATTCTATTCTATAGTTGCGTCAACGTCGACATTATTTTAAACAGTTATTTTCAACAGTTGAAAATCGCCAACGATAACGACGTTGGCGTTGGATGGAATTATCATCAACGCCCAGTACTATAATAAATATGTATTTGAAATGAGTGCTTGCCGTATCAAAAGATATTTCCGATATTCAATGTTAAAGTTTTTTTTTTTAAGTGGTCAAATCTTTTGTTTGTTCCAGCTCGGCCCCTATGCGAATGTTCTCCACGCACTCAGTGATGGAGTATGACCGGCGCAATGAGGATGTGGACCCCGTGGCCGCTTCGGCCGAGTATGAGCTGGAGAAACGTGTGGAGAAGATGCTCGTATTTCCAGTGCGACTGCTTAAGGGGCCTGATGGCCTGGGTCTCTCCATCATTGGTTAGTGCAAAGTTATCTACTATTGTGCTCTGTTTTGCCACTGTTCTGTTTTATTCAGTTACCGTATGAAATATAGTTGGGCTGCATCTAAAATTTTATAATTTTAAAAATATCTCTATCTATTTATATAAAGAAAGAAGAGTGTCTGTTGCGGCAAGCTACATGGCAGACACCAGTCGGGCAGCGTGAGTTTGATTTTTATTCCGAGGTTGATTAAATTTTGCACACTTGACCTTCAAAGCAAAAGGAAGGTAACTGTTTATGTCTGATTTTGAAAAACTCCATGTAAAGCCCGGGCGATGCCAGGGACTTCGGCTAGTGTAATGTCAAATCTCACCATTAATAGAAGGCTTAAGTTTTTTAGAACTGAATTTTTGAGTAATATTTTGGACCTTGATTACAGAATTAATTTTGTGACAAAAATGCAATACTTTCTTCTTATCATAAAAAAGTAATGTAAGGAAACTAAAGAACTTTACAGACCAAAGGCAATTTCATCACAAAGGTATTGAAGTAAATTTTTTCAAATTTCAAATAGTAATAATTAGCAGAGATAGTTGACAAAGAATCATTGGCATATATCCCGCATGTTGTAATGCAGTGGTTGTTTTTTCCATGAAATTTCTTTGTTTCTCAAGTAGTTTCTGTTTTTAATTCCAGGAATGGGTGTTGGTGCTGATGCTGGTCTGGAGAAGTTGGGCATCTTCGTGAAGACCATCACAGAGAATGGAGCCGCAGCTCGAGATGGTCGGATTCATGTCAACGATCAAATCATCGAAGTTGATGGCAAAAGCTTGGTAAGTTCTCTTCTCTTTCAATTTATCAATGATTTCATAATTCATAATATGTACCGTGCAAATTTTTTTTGATACGTTCGTAATATTGGTTTTGTTATTCTTTTTTTTCATAAATTTAATTGCCTTCTTCTTTTCTTGTGTTATGCATGGCTTTAAAGCCTGCAAACTCCTACCTTTAGCATGGTGGTTGAATTCGAGCTTTTATTATTCCGACACGCTAATGGCAAAGGAGTTTTTTTTTTTTTCTTTAAAATGATTCCTTGACAACCCAGAATCATGCAATTTCAACACTTAGATAAATTATGAAAATAAAATGAAAAATAGCCCATCTAACTTAACATAACCTATTTTACCAATTTTTTTCATCACTTTTAATGACTTTTCAAAGGAGGTGTTGAAGTTGCATGTTTCTGAGTTGTCTGGTCACCCTTTAAAACATATGAGGGAGATGTGTGATAAAGTTAACATTCGTCCTTTGGGGTAAGCAGACATAAGTACATTGTTTGTCTCATTTTCAGCAGCTCTTTCTTACACACTATTATTTAGTGTGTAAGAAATAAATGCAGCATTATTGTGTAAAGAACGGACATTTAATTTCTTTTTACTACTGTTGCCGTGCTATAGCCGTAGCAATTATAAAAGCGCCCAATTGACCAAAGGATGATAATAATATTATATTCAGTTTTAATAATTTACATTATTCACAATAGGCCACTTGCATCACATTTTTAAAAAAAAATTCCGGTTTAGGCAAATATTCTAAGACATCCCGTTTTTAATCATATTTTTGAAACCCTGGCGATTTTTTGAAAATTTCAATCCGAAAAATCAGACCATTTTTTATAAACCGGAAAGACGGGACATAATTTTATGGGTGCGAAAAAACGATAATTACGTTGCCGAAAATCATTTAAAAAAAGAACATTTTCCACACGAATAGCAATAAATTGTACGGGGTTCTCTTCGTAACATCTGTGAAAACACCGCCATCTTTATCAAAAAATCAAACTAAAGGATAAGTTCGCATAGAACAAACAATAAATCTAGTGAACGTTAAACGCAAATTCAAAAATTCGCCGGAAATCAAAGTGTTGCCATATAAAAAAAAATTTATCAGTGTGGAATTTTACAAAATTAATGGAACATAATCGGAGACGGGACATTTTCATGTAGTGACGTCACGAGCTCAAATAATTGATTTATTTATTTAAAAATAAAAAAACGATACATTTAAAAAAAATTTACTGACATTTTCGTAATCTTAGTAAAAAAAATCTATCCACACGATTTTTTCCAAGTCGTTATGAAATCCATGCAAGTGGCCTATTTGTTGCATATAATAATGCTACATAATTGCATTCAACCATTTTAGAGTAAGGCCATCCGCTCATGGAGAAACTGAAAAAACAACAGTTGTCGACGCAATCACAATCAACCTCCAACAAAATCCATATTTTTCTGATTTGACATATCGCAGATTACTCAAAAACTTTCATTCGTGTTCGTGAGCTGCTACCATGGCAAACTGTCAACAAGGCAACTGAAACCTTTTCAGTTTCTCCATGAGCAAAGGTCCTTAGTCTTTACTAAAAATGCATGAAAAGGCAGCTCGTTTCAAGTAAACTTCATAAATACATATATATATTCATTTAACTGTTAAATTTACATTAAGAATATTTTATTTTTTTTCTCTTTGCAATATCTGTCATAGAAAACCCCTTTTGTTTATTTACTGAAGATTTTGTTTGTTGTTTTCAGGTTGGTGTGACGCAAGCCTATGCAGCTTCCGTTCTCAGGAACACTTCCGGTCTGGTCAACTTCCAGATCGGAAGGGAGAAGGACCCCCAGAATAGTGAGGTGGCTCAGCTCATCAGGCAGAGTCTTCAAGCCGACCGGGAACGAGAAGAAAGGTACTTTTCATTCAGGAAGTTTATCTTACACTGTAATTACTAACGAGTGTAATACCCACTCTGCTGAGACATTCGATGAAACTTTTACCGAGGCAAGGGGTTCCCAATGCTATATCTTTACTCTTATATTGGGCAGTTGTTGTTTGGATTACTATTGGTTGTGCAGTGTCTGCGTTCGCCCATTCTCATTACCACCTCCCACCCCCGACAGTGAAGGTTTATCTCGTGAGACGTGGATTTGAGCATCGACTTAGTGACATAAGGAAAGATGAAGAAAAGTGAAGTTGGTCAACTATATTATGGTCCTATATATGTATTTTTAAAAAAAAGTTGTTAAAACGTGTGATGAGACATCCAGAGAAGTACAAGATCATGTATCTCATAATGCAGGGAAAGATTGCCGGAAGTCAGGGCCCTCGAAGAAGGAGAACATCATGACTGAAAAACCTGAGACAGTGGTTTGGCCAGTCTACTGTAGAGCTGTTCCGGGCTGCAGTAAACTAATCCGCATAGCTAACATGATAGCCAAAGTCCGTTCGACGGACAGGGCACGAGAAGAAAATATATTTTCTACCTATACAGGACATTTTTACGCAGCATCACGTTCATTGGTCAAATCATTGTGCGTATAGTTTCGAATCAGTGATCGATGGACCAGTGGATGCAATTTTTAGCCACAAGTTGTTATAATGGTTTGACTAGTTTGTAGTTAGAAGTATGATTGTAGAAATATATTATGAGTTTGTGCAGCACCCTTGAGGTGATTTTTCACAAAAACGGCGCTATAAAAGTCATCCCAATGTTTTTATTTTTATTATTAACGCCCTGGGTTCTTCTGGGTTTTTGTCTGAATGTAGAGGAGACATTATAACACTTCTTTATTTCATCCACAGATGTCAACGTGCAATGGACGAACGTCAGCGGCGTCAGTCCGAGGACTCCACCCACCCCGTCTCCTCCGGCAACTCCTCCTCTTCGGAGCCCCCTCCTCCTCCCCAACCCCCCCACTCCCAGCCGCCCCCCTCCACCTCTACCACCGCCCCCTCCCCACCACCTACCCCCTCTCAGCAGGACAAGGACGACGTTGAATCCTTGAGAAGTTTACTGCACGAGGTATGTTACTGTACTTGTGTACTAACTTGTGTGTTTGTGTGTGATATTTTTTTAATTGCTTTTGTGTGTTTAAGCCAATGCCTTTTCTTAGAAAATTAATGTTAGGGTGGAATATCAAGAAGCGAAAATAGACTCATTCTCATTGTAAATTCATTCAAATAAACATAGATGCTTGCATGATTTTACCCTGTTAAACTTAGACATTATTTGAAAGTCCCAAATGTGATCAAAAATTACTTTGTCAGCTTACAACTAAAATCTTCGAAGCCAAGTGCATAAAACAAGGCTACTGAGTAAAAATACACTTAAAATACAAATTTCTGGAAATCTCAACTGTCAAATTTGATTTCTGTAACAATTTTATTTTTACACTGCACTTTGTCGATTTCAGTAGTAAACCAATGGCTGGCTTTATAAATGTAAGTTTTTCTCATAAGTCGCTTACGTAAGTGACTTGCAGCAAAATTACAAATGAAATTGTAAGTTAATTACTGTAATTTATAGCAAGTTACAAAAGTCATAATAGGCGTGAGTTTTTGACAGGACTAATTGTGTCGTCGTGAACTTACAGCCTTCTCACAGCTTATGAAATCGGTTTGATAAGTTGAGACGCTTATCATAACAAACGCGCCGATGCGAGTTGCCAAAAAAGAGATTAAACTTAAGTACAATATTATCTCTCGAAAAAAAATGTAAAGAATAACACTAGATAAAACCCAAATAAGCACTATGCAAATGAATGTACGGAAAGAAAATTCCAAAAACTGAAGAGATATAATTTATTTTTCAGTTGGATAAAAGCTTTCCGAAAGCGAGCAGCCATCTTTTTAATTAGGGGTCCAATTCTTTCTAACCTCAATGTATCTGTTTCTAACATGACATTTGTATTCAAATTTGTTTAAATGTTTGCAGTCAAATGGCTGTCATTTGGATAAAATTAAAGAACTGCCATTAATTTGGTCCTCCATTCAATTCTGCCGTTATCGAAATAAAAGTATGTGGAGAATTTTTTCTCTCAAACCAACTTCTATTCTAATACTTTATTTCGACCCTTTCGTCTTTATTGACAAAATTGCGTTAATTATGACAGCAGCAACTTGTTGTTGACAGGAAGCAATCTTACCACAACTGAACTTACAGGTGTATCGATGACTGTGAGCACTTACATAAGTTAAACTTCCGAAGAACTTACAAAAGTAAATTACCATAATTTGGACAACTATGTAAAGGTACTTGTGAGTAGCTTATTACATAAGTCGTAAATTTTACTTACGAGTGTAAAGCTAGCCAATAAAATACTGATTATCAAGTTGAATTACAGATTTGTCGTAATGGCATCTTTACATATTTTGAATGAGTGTGAGACTGACATAAAAATGCATCAATAAGGAACTCCAGTGAAAAATATTATGGCTTTAAAAAAATATGTTCATATAGACCAATAAACGCTGATTCTGAATATATAACTTTTATTTAATAATATTAAACGTACAGTTTTTAAAAAAATATTAAAAAGTGCATTTTTAATATTCTCGTTAAAACACAGCGTCAGGTTGGTATGCTGTGTAATGCTGTTATGGTGACGTCACAATAGTAATCACGGTAATGGCTGGTTTATTTATGCTATACGTCATTTATATGGGAATTTAGGTATGACACAAGCGAATGTTCTATATATTTCTTATTTTTGAAGATGTCGTAAAAGCCTTTATAGAAAGTTAATAGAATTGCCTTTTAGATTTTTGTATCTGACATATACGATTGTGTTTGAAAAATGCAGTATTTTAAGTTTCAAAATGAAAAATTTTAAAAAAAACAGCCGACTGTAAACATATTCTATTAAATGGTCGAAAAAATTAGGAAAATTCAAAATTTAAAAAATACAGTCCTCTTACTTTATGAATTTGGAATAAAACTGTCACTTCACTTTTTATCTCGTTCATACAATTAAAAAGGATAAAAAAATATTATAATAATTCCGAAAAAATAACTGAAAAAATCCGACATCTTGGACTCGGTTTTACGCAATTAATGCGTTGATTTCTCGAATTTGTATTTATTTACACATGCATAAGGCTTTTACATTATAAAATAATATAACTTTTATGGAAGTTTTATTAAATTCACGCGGAAAAGTCATAAAAATTATAGAGAAGTAACCTTTGATTATGTAATGTCAGTAACCTAAAAACCGAACAAAACTAAATCACTAACAAAACATTATTTAAGGACTAAAACTGAAAAAAAGTAAAGGCAGCATTGGTACTTATGTTGAATTACACTAATATCACAGTGAATTAATCATTTAAACGAAAATTATCATCAAAAACATTACTGTAAGTAAAATTCATCAACGTCATTCATTGTTTTCGTTTTGCAAAGAATTTGATTTCGCCATTTGCAATAAATAAGCCATTAGCCAATCAACGCGTTATAATAAACAAGATGGCCGCGCGCCTGCGCAAATCTATGTGAGATTCAAGAAAACCAACATAACAATCATAAAATAGTGAATCGTTATTTTAGTAGATGACGTCACAAAATTCACCATAGATATGGGTGTTTTCGAGGGATCTCCAAAAATTAAAACTTTGAAAATTATTTTAACTATTAAAACTAACTCTAAAAAAAAAAAAAAATATGCAGTACTTTAAGTTAGAAGGTCATTTTATCATAAAAAAAAATAAAAAAAATGGACTGGACTTCTCTATTGAATAGATTTCAGCATAGTTTATAATAATTATTGTATCTAACTCAAAATGATACTTAAATGTATTTATTTACACACAAAGAAATACATAAATTACTATTATTATAATTATTATTGTTGCATGATTATTTGGAGTAAACCGTTTTATTTTATTTGAATCATAATTTTTGTGTTCGCAGCAATGACATTACAAACTTATAGACACGTTATTATCTCAACTCAAACATTTTGTTCATGAATGACAGCATCCTTCATGGATGTATGTATATATCAAAGTATATGTGTGTATGAACCAAATAGATGTAGGACCAGGAAGCGTTTACGTACTTACTAAGACAAATACTGAACGCGATATGAGATGACCTACTGCCAGTAGGTTGTTCTTCTTATACTGTGTTCGCTGTTGCTACGTTCACTATTTCACTTTCTCTGATAGCGCTGAATTGTGGAAATAATTGTATTATTTATAATAATGAGTAAGCACCTATTCATTACACATGCATTTTGGCACTCGTTTACTCTAGTAGAGATGGCACTCATCTTGCGAGAACACACGGCAACTACGGTGTCTTTCGCTAGCCACTTTGAGATCTCTACAACGTGTCTATATGTTTTGTAATGTCATTGATTCACAAACTGAAAAAAAAGCTGTGAGAAAAACAATACAACATTCATTTCAAGCCTCTCTCCTTTGATGCCTGTTTTTTTGGTTTGGTTTTATTTGCTTGTGTTCAAAACATCTTCATTGTTATTTTATGTTTGCCTCTCTTGTTGTGGTGTTACTGATCAGTTTTACCCATTTTTTAATTAAACATTATATCAATCATTATTTTTCTCTCTTGGCATTATTTAAAGATCATATTTTGGTGGTAATTAAATTATGCTGAGATTTATGAGATTATGATTGAAGGGCTTAGAATAAGATTATGGTTTTGAATTTAATCTAATTGTTTTTATTGCTTCAATAAGTGTGTTGCAAATTATCAAAATCTTTTGTAAAAGGTATGGTCGCGCCACTTACCTTAACAATTTCGAAATCTGAAATTTTACAGGGGTAAATATTATAATCTTAATCTTTGGATAGGCACATCAGAATCTAAAAAAAAAATCCACTTATTTAGATATTATCAAAGTTAGGGGGCCTGCAAGTCATATTAAACATTTCGTCCATCACATTTTTGATAATATCATCGAATTCGATAAATCAGTGTTATTTTTAAATAACATTCATAATATGGATTTTATTGCTATCTTGCTTCGAGCCCTTCAAATTGATAGTACAGATTATCTTTACTTCCCTTGATCTACGCAGATGTCTCATATTTATGTCATCCATGAAGTTTCACTAAAACACTTGTATCAAAACGTGCCGCATGATGAGATGGATGGTGTTGAAACGGCCAGTTTTTAAATAAATGGATGATCCTTATATACATAACATTAATTAATAAAGTAAGGAATGTTATTTTTTCCCCACTTCTCATTAAGTTCACAAGACAACAATATAAATAAATCAATGACAGTAATGTCATTATTAAACAATTAAGAAAGCATTACCATTTAATGTGGGGAAAACAGATTTCAAAGTACCCCACGGAATAGAGAATCTATTGTCACAATTATTTTTTCAGTAAATCGGTTTAACTGGTGTTAAATCATTTCATGCACTATAAAAATTGAAATTGGACAGGGCAAATAGAATCATATAAATAAATCGTCACAATGTGGCCTAACCACGGAGAAATAGATGTCACAATAAGAAAAAACTGAAATACTTGCAGAACTTAATATGTAATAACATTATTAAATGTAGCAAATGAGGATGAAATTAGGGTATAGAGTACATGCATCATAGATGGCGTTTGTAATATTGTGTTTAGTCACAAATGAATAGCGAAGAGTAGCAAATAGCGTGATGGATATAGTGTCGAGTCGGTGCATGTGTGCCTGTGTATCTGTGTATCGGTGTAATGCATGTGACGTATTTGTGTTGTTTCCAGACTCAGTCACAGTTAGTTGCTTCCCAAACGACAGTCTCCCAACTGGGTAAAAAGGTAAACACTCTCTCATACGTGTCATGTTTGCATGCTTCTTACTAACTTTCGTTTTATGTTGGTCATCGGTAATTCTCTCTCTTGTTTTATATCTATTCTTACTTTACACCGTTGTTTACTTTCATAATTTGCAGTCCAATCCAAAATATTTTAACTAACACGTTTATATATTTTTCTAAAGCTACCACTGTTATTTTTTTATCTTCTGCTGCAACATCCAAGCAAGTTTATTACCCTTTTGTTATCATACTATAAAAAATATAATGCATTTTTATTATTTATAAAAATATGTGTTAATTTGCAAAAATACTAAAAAAAGTTTTTTCCTTCTCACAAAATTAGGATATAGGATGAAGGCTGTAACCAACAATATTTATTACATGAACCTATCCTCCAAATGTTATATTAAATTAAAATCTATTTTAAAGCTTTTTTTATTGCTTTTTTCACTAATTTAAAGTTTGTATTCACAACATTATAAATAATATTGAATATTAGTATGTTTATAATGAAATTTTTCCAATAAAAATTTTCAGAACTTCTGAAAAAATAACATTAGCATTGACTTTAAGGTTTTTGATAATAATATACTGTTTTAAATAAGGGGTTTAAGATCACAGATGTCCATCTCTGCCAATAGGCACATCTTCCTGACTGGGAACGTTTGGGAGCTCTTGTGATCGTAAGCCCCCAGATTTGTATTGTCATTTGTGTTTATGTGTGTGTTGTGTGTTGGGAAGCTGATGGAGTTGGAGTCCAACGGTGCTGAGAATGAGGAGTTCTCGGAGAAGTTGCGGCAGTCGGGCCTGAAGTTGCGGGAGACGGAGAGGAGCCTTAAGTCCACCCAGCGGGAGGCCCAGTCCTACAAAGACATGCTGCAGCAGTCCCAGGAACAATACTCCAACCTGGACTCCAAGTACAATAGGGTAATAAGAAATTTCTCATAAACAACCAAATCATTTTTTTTTACTCCTTGCCACAGACATTGCCACTTACAGCTTTACTTATGTAGAGGTATCTGATGTCGGATATACCTTGCTTGTTCCGTTCTTCATTGAAATTTACTCAACTAGGATTTTTACAAAAATAATAACAACGTAGTTTTACATAATACGAGTAAAATTATCACTGCACGAACTATAAACGCCTTCTTCCCCTCGACGACAGGGCATATAGGAACATTTGCGACCTTTCTGGGTCAACGAACACACGCATATTTATTTATTTATTTAAGGAACATAAACAGTCATAGTAAGAAAATATACATAAGAGGATGGCAAAAAAACAGACCAATTATTAATGTTCACAGATAGGTATTTAGAAACATAAAAGTAACTGAATGTAAACTAGAAAATTTAAGAAAAACAGAAAAAATAAAAACAGAACTAAGCAGCAATTTAAAAAAAAAATAATAATACAGATGTTAATTCAACAAGTGATAAACATGTTATACACAATAATAAAATAATTAAAACAATACTTAAATAGACTGCGAAATAGGTATTTGGGTTGGGACGGGTAAGGGGAGGAGAGGGATAAGGGAAAGTTGCCACGAAAGTAATATAAAAATATTAGGTACAATAAATTTAGTCATGAATATGTGTTATTCGCACCTACATAGAATGTAATACAAAGAAATTCTGTAACGACAGTAACTTGCAGTGAATATGTCAGCAAGTGTGTCTATATGTGCAAGTTTATTATTATAGTATTTACATGACCTTTGTATAAATTCATTTTGGTTGGAATTAGTGTTGCATCTATCAATGTAGAAAAGGGTATTTTGTCTGCTGTATCGAGTTGGCGTGTGGAAATTTATTTTATTTAGCAGCTCCGGGCAGTCAACTTTTGAGTTAATAATTTTGTACAGGAGCATCTGATCAGCGACAAGCCTCCTATTGAGCAGTTTCGAGATTCGAAAATGTTTCTCGATTTCGTCGTAAGAATTGTATATGTTGAATGATTTAAAATTGAGGAATTTGAGAAATCGCTCCTGAACTCTTTCTAACCTGTTAACATAAACAATATAGCGCGGGTTCCAAACCTGTGAACAGTATTCCAGGTGAGGACGAACATGTGAATTGTATAGAATCAGGTAAGTCTTAGTGTTTTTGAAATATTTGCATGTTCTCAGTACAAAGCCTAGACTCTTTGTTGCTTTGGTGACAATATTATCAATGTGTTTATCAAAGGTAAGTTTAGAATCCAAAATAACCCCGAGGTCACGTATATAATCTTTATTTGTTAAGAGAGATCCAGAAATGGTGTATTCATGCAGTATTTTTTTATGGTTACGTGTGAATGTGACTTTGCAACATTTGGAAATATTGATAAAAAGCTTATTTCTGAGACAGTAGTCCGTCAGTCGGTCAAGATCTTCTTGTAAACGCACAGAACAGTCATGGGAGCTTATAGGAATGTATATCTTCATATCGTCGGCAAATAGTAAAATTTGAGCGTTGTGAAAACATGTCGTAATATCATTTATATAGATAGAGAAAAGCAAAGGACCCAAAATGGACCCCTGAGGCACACCAGAAGTAATGATTTTCCAGATGGAAGAAAATCCACCTACTGTCACAGCCTGGGACCTGTTTGTTATGTATGAAGACAACCAACCAACATATAGGTAGCATTACAGACACTGCTAGAACGTTCGATGTTAGTACCTTCTCGGGGCTCTCAGTATGTAGGTACATTCTAGTAAACTCGAAGCACCCCTGCAATAATTTCCGCCGCTGAGTGGGCTTGTGTTATTGCAGGCATGAGCGTGTGGTCCAAAAATTATGATTAGTGATTGCCACTCTTATAAAAAAAAACATCACAACCGTAAACGGTGTTTTTGTTTCACATTGTATAAAGACTGTACATTTTGTTTTTCTGATTATTACTAATGAATGTCTTTAAAAATGCCTTTATTATGTTGGTAACATTTTTTTTTAGCGCCGAGAAATCATCCTTTTGACTTGTGATATTTGACTTGCGATTAGTATAATGTTTTGTACATAATTTCTATTCTAATGACCATTTCACTATTACGTATTTTTATAATTCAACATAATCTAAGACACTATATAAAGAGGTAAGATTTGTTTGTTTGTTTGTTTGCATTGAATAGGCTCCGAAACTACTGACTGATTTGAAAAATTCTTTCGCTGGTGGGAAGCTACACTATCCCCGGGTGACATAGGCTATATTATATTTTCAAAAAATTAGGGATCCTTCCTAAAACTCCCATAATGTAACCCAAGGTGTAAAAAAATTACCTAAAATATTCTTTGCATCGCGTGCGCTGCGAAAACTATTGATGATAGAGTAAAATAATGTACTACGACTTTGCAGAACACATAATTATTTACAAAAAGTGTCACGACAGCGTATGTCTAACTATTATAGTTATGCCACAATAAGTGTTATTTTATTTTAAAAATTTAATTGAAGTGCCACCGCTAGAAAAGGCTCTTTATTTGTATCTTGGTATTAATCCTTATCACAATAAATTACTTCATATTCAAGATTGCTTCAATACCTTTATATAATTTTTTGAATTATTCAATTCGGACATCCCATTCGAAAGATATCAAGAGTTTAAAAATGTAAGTATTAGAAAAAAATGGTCACCGGTCACCCCGCTCGGCTAGCTAGGCAACATCTTATGCGATCTAGGCGTCACTGGATACGGGCCGTACGGAAGGGGAGTCTATGTCAAAAAGATTGAAGGGGAACGCAGGAGGGAAAAGGGACGCATGAGAATATCCATTTCTAAACATTTAGGGATAAACAATTTATTTCTTTTAACCGGTAATTGGCCGGAGCCGCGCGGATGCGTTCGGTCTGTGCGCATGCGCGCGGAAAAAAGTTCGAAAAAAATATTTTTGAATGCGATTTTGACCCTTCTATGTACAGAATTTGTATGAAGAACAAGGTCAGAATAGCTTGCCCAAATATCGTAGAAGATATAGCAACTAGTTTCATTCACCTGGCAGCACCAGAATATTTTAAAATGATTTTTATCTGTGAAGTCGAAGTGTCAAATTTTGCCGCGATTAAATCTGATGCGGAATTCTTTACGAAAACATTGTAAAACCTATCAATTTATCAAATTAACGCAAGTAATGAAGTTTTAGTACATAGTTTATTGTTCTAGGAATGTGTTTCAGTCAATAAAATATATGAGAGCTTAAAATTAATTAACAAAACGTTTAATTCAAAATTCAAAGTGGTGCTTCAAAATTCAAAAAAGAAGAAAAAGGTCCAAAAGGTCCGACCCATGACAGGTTAATGGCATAGCAACGCATGCCGGGAACCAATTAGTTACTAATATTGGTGATATATTTTTTTTTCAGTTTAGACCTTTAATAATGTCATGCTGTTAAATTAATTTTGTTAATATAAAAAATGTGATACATTATTTTTAATTTATTTTAGTTTTCGTTATTTAAAAAAAAAATAATGGGCCTAACTATCACAATATCAAACTGCCTCATCACCTAGAAAAGACTGTAAAATCCATTAATATAACACTACTTTTGCAGTTAATTAATTAAATTAATATTTTGCAGTTAATTAATTTAACTTTGTACACCAAATTTTAATGCAATTTCAATTCAAACGAATAATTTGACCTAATGTAGATAGGGGTCATCCATTAATCACGTGAGGCTCGGGGGGGGGGGGGGGGTCAAAAAGTTACTAAAAAACATCACGTGATTAATGGACGATGGACGACCCCATAGGCAGATTATGTATATTCTTAGATAGCTAATCCGGCAATATTATTATCCTATTGATGTTTTAATATAATAAATAACATTTATATTAATTATTAATAATTTGTTTTCAGGCAAAGAAGCTGCTCCGTGATTTCCGGCAGAGAGAGATAGACATGATCCACCGCGAGGAGTTCTACCAACAGCTGGTGCAGGAGAAGGACACCGAGTACAATGCTCTGGTCAAAACCCTCAAGGACAGGGTCATCCGACTTGAAGTCCTGCTGCTGGTAAATATTCTGCCTTCACCCACTTAAATAATGCTTCCATGACGAAACAAAGCAGTACCAAAGGAGAACATTGAAGAAAACCTAACCTAACCTAAATTAACCTATTCATGTTTTGTTTTGTTACTCTTCTGGTTTAACCAGTTACCTAAAATTAGCATTTATATTCAGAGCTACAAAAATGTAAGTTGACAGTGGCGTAAATTTGAATTAAACTGACACTTTATGTTTAATATTTTAATCTGGCAACCACATTTACTATTCTTCTATATTATTAATACGCTAGCGTCTGTCGTATATACTCTTCACGTATAGATACAAACAGAAGTGCTGCCATCTATAATATTCAAATAGAACTATTGACGTTTTTATATTAAAGTTTTGAATGTCTTAGAAACAGCACTCTCCTTTTATGCCGACTTATATTTGTCAACGGTGTACATATGAATATAATATAAAAGGATTCTGTTTCGCATGAAAGTCCTTCTTAAAAGTTAGAAGTGGATTTCAAGCTCAATAAAATGTTAATTTTTCTCTTTCAATCTAAAAACGAGCAAAAAAAAAGCAATGTTAAACTGTTAAAACCAATGGGATGATCTTTTACGTGATCAGGGAATAGTTTATAAATAATAATGCGCGTGTCGAGTATTAATTATAATTGCACAATAATGAGTTCTACAGCTAATCCTAGCTTTCGGCGCTGTCGGTGATAAAGGAGACAGAGCAAGGGCGAACATCTTCTTTTATACTCGTTCATCTTCCGTCTCGCTCTTTCATCCTGAGTACCTTTCTCACATCCTCCCCTACTTAAAATTGAAAATTCCCTAACTACATATTTCATTTTCCTGTTGCTACAAATTTCATTACATACAATATAATATTAGGCTACATATTTCATTTTCTTACAATATAATATACATTATTCAAGTAACTTAAAATTAAGTATAATTTCTCCTCTTCCCTTCCGTTTCTTCTCTCTCTCTCGTTCGTCCGTCTCATCTCGGGCGAAGTCGTCCATACCACGGTTTAGACCTGAAACACGGAGAAACAGAATTAGAGTCGCTTCTACTGCGCAACATACCGGAGAGATCTAATTCGTCCGTCGACAGTTCTAGTGTGTCAGACGCGATGAATTCAGGACCATCTTCCTCCCGCCATGAAACATGTAATTTCCTTATCTGGTCTAAATGTCTTTTCCATACCATATTAGAATTGTTAATTTTAATGAAATATACTTTGCTGCCTTTTTTCTCAGCTACAACCCCAGGGACCCATAATCTATTACCCTGAGATCTGAAATCTCTGGCCATCACTTTCTGACCTACATCAAAACCTGTCTTAGTTCTACCCCTATATTGCCTTTTCTGATTGCCTTGGCTCTGAATAACCTTTTGAATTACTTTGTTTTGTCGAGAAGAACCTGAATTACTGGTTCTTTCCTCCACTTTCCTAGGGATCAGAGAGTCAAAGACAGTCCTAATTTTCCTTCCCATTAACAATAACGATGGCTCACACCCTGTAGTTGCATGCACGGTATTCCTATAATCTGTTAAAAAGTTACCAAGCTGCTCTTTATAGTCTGATGGAAATCTATTACGTTTACAAATTTTTTTAAGAAAATTTTTACATATTTTAACCGCACTCTCTGCTTGTCCGTTGCTGCTAGGGTGATTAATTGGACTAGTTATATGTACCATACCATTTTTTTTTTACAGAAAATTTCAAAGTCCTCAGAACAAAAACACGTACCATTATCGCTAACTAAAGTTGCTGGAAAACCAAATTGTGAGAATAACCTATGAAGTACCTCAATATTTTCTTTTGAAGACAGACTGTTTACTTCCAGGCATTCGATCCACTTCGAAGAAGCGTCTACCACAACTAAAAAGTTTTTGTTATGTAAGCTACCATGGTCAATATGTACCCTGAACCATACTTCAGGTTCATATGGCCAGACTGCTAGAGAACTCTTTTGAGATTCTGGTTTAATTTCTAAACAATCCTTACAATTTTCAGTTATTTTCTCTAAATCTTGATTAATTTTTGGCCACCAAACGAAACTTTTCGCAATACCTTTAGTCTTAAAAACCCCTAAATGAGATCTGTGTAACATCTTTAAAACCTCTTGTCTTAAAGACTCCGGAACCACAACTCTATGTTGATATAAAATACACCCATTTATCAATGATAATTCTAACCTTTTTTCCCAGAAAATTCTATTAAAATTACTATTTTGAACTTTTTTTACTGATGCTGGCCAACCCTCGATAAGAAATTTCTTAACTTGACTTAACATATCGTCCTTTTCGGTCTCACTTTTTATCACGTCTAGAGATAAATTAAACCCGTTATTTTCGAAGTAATTAATGTAACCAGACTCTATCTTATCCTCACAGCTTCCCTTTTCAATCAGACACCTGCTCAGAAAGTCTGAACAATTGTTTTTCGACTTTACATATTCAATCTTAAAATTGAACGACCCTAACATAACCGCATAACGTTGTAACCTAGACGCTGCGATTTTAGGAATTTCTCTATTTTGACCGAAGATTCTCACTAAGGGTTGGTTATCCACAGCTAAGGTGAATTCTCTCCCGTACAAATATTGATAAAACTTTTTAATCCCAAAAATAATAGCAGTTGCTTCAATATCTAAAATTGAGTAATTTTTTTCCGCTTTACTTAAAGTTCTGCTTGCGAAACCTATTGGCCTTTCAAACCCATTCTGAAATACATGTATAAGTGTCGCTCCAACACCATTGAGACTACCGTCTGTGACAAGTTTCACAGGAATATTTTCGTCGAAATGAGTTAAAATCCTATCCGAAGTTAAATTTTTTTTTATAATCGCAAAACTATTCTCCTGTTCTGTACCCCATTGGAATTTGATATCTTTTTTAAGTAACTCGTACAACGGTGACAATACATTTGCCATGTTTGGGATAAAATTACGATAATAGCTAATCATGCCTAACAAACTTCTCAAATGATTTAAATCACTAGGTGACGGTGCATTTAAAATAGCTTCCTTATTCCGTTGACACCGTTGAATCCCTTGTTCACTTATCTTATAACCTAAAAAACTCAATAACTTTTAAATTAAATTCGCACTTTTCACTATTCACCGTTAAATTACAGCTTTTTAACCTCTCTAAAACGTCACACACGTTTTTCTCTAAATCTTCTTCGTCTTCACCGATCACAATAATGTCATCCAAATAGAATGTCATCTTCTGTAATCCTGACAAACAATTTGCCATTGCTTTTGCAAACATAGCCGGTGCAGAAGCTAACCCATACACTAACCGTTTATACTGAAACAATCCTAAGTGTGTGTTGATCGTTGTGAAACGCCTACATTCCTTTTTCAAAACAAACTGGTTATACGCCGACTTGAGGTCAATCTTTGCAAAAACTTTCCCACCATTGACTTTGGTTAACAGTTCTTCAATCCTAGGTAAAGGGTACTTGTCAATTAACAGCTGATTATTCACTGTTGACTTGTAATCACCACATAACCTAATACTACCATTTTTCTTAATCACTGGTACGATAGGACTCGCAAATTCACTATAATGAACCGGCTCTATTATTCCATCTGAGATTAAAGTATTTAACTCTCGTTCGACTTTTTCTTTTAAAGCGAATGGAATGATTCTATTATTTCGAAACACCGGAACAGCGGTATCTTTCAATCTTAAATTAACTTCATATTTATTAAACTTGCCTAGTTTATCCGTAAAAACTTCTGGAAATTTTTTTACTAATCGCTCTTTTAATGTATTTCGATTAACACAATTCACGATCCCAGTAATTCCTAAGTTAAACAGTTCCATGAAGTCTCGTCCTAATATTGATAACGTAGAGCTACCTACAACAATAATCTTTAACTGGCGGCATTGTCCGTTATACTCTACCAGCGGAGTAAATGCACCTATTACTTTGATGAGCGTATTGTCAAAACCCCGTAGACTAATGTTTTCATGCACTAACTTATTACTATTAAACTGATTGAAATAACAATCCTTGCCAATCACGCTACAAGATGCACCCGAATCTAACATGAATTTACTTCTAATGCCGTCCAAAGAAACCTCTACACAATATGGTTCAACACTATTTATATTATCGACACTTGTATCTGAAAACAAGGTATTCACATTTTTACGAACTGAAAAACTTTTACACTGTTTTGCTAGATGACCCTTTTTACCACAAATTCTACATGTATAGCCTTTGAATCTACAATCCGCCGAAATATGATTATCGTTTCCACAAACGAAACATTTACGCTTTGGCGACGGCGATCGCGACTTATGTGGACTACTCATCCGGTTGAATCTATTGCTTACTCTTTTCTTTTCATATGAACTAGGTGAAACACGACCACTGCTGACACTGTTATTTGCTAAAACAGAGTTAAACTCCCGACCTTGGGCTTGCGTTGAAGCTACGAGTTCGATGCACTCTGCTACTTGAACACACTTTTCGAAAGTATACGATTCACTTTCAAGAAATAATTTTTCCCTGACTTTCCCGGGCTTACATCCTAGCACAAAGAAATCTCTTAATTTCTCCGACAAATTATTCCCGAATTTACAATTAACCGAAAGAGCCTTTAATCTAACGGCGAAATCACGAATTGTCTCATCACTCCTCTGTTTAGCTGTGTAAAACTGTGACCTCTCCTCAAAAAAACATTTCGTCATGCTACAATACTCATTGAGTTTAGAAATTAAATCTTCTAATTTAACATCGGTTACTTTTTTAGGAATACACAAATTTACCAAAAGTGAGAAACAGTCATCCTGCAAGGCATTAAGAAAAATAGCCCTTTTTTTCACATCTGATGCGTATTTGTCATCATTCACAAGGAGATACTGTTCGAGGCGGACCTTGAAATTCTCCCAGTTACCGTCACGCAAACTGAAGGACCCCAATCCTCCTGACTCCATGTTTCCTCTACCCAGATGATACAACAAGAGACGAGAAAAGAAAAAAAAGAGAAAAACACTCCCCTACGATATTCCTCCTCAATCTGTACTGCTCCGTTGACCCTCTCAGGAAACCGCTTCTTGATCCTTGATGACGATGGCTATGGCTGATGGCTCCTTCCAGATCCGTGACCTGGACACCCAGCTGCCGCTCTTGAAGTCCTGGACCCTCCCGTGCTATCTTCCCCCTTCCGAGAAGTTAGGCTGGTTCCAGCGTTCCCCTTCTTCTTCTTCACTCCTTCCAGTGAAGATTTTTAATTTCGGTCCGGCCTTTTTTACCGACCCGAAAATAATGTTACAACACGTAACTATTGAACTCGCGTGCTTAGCGTGCAATTTTTGCGCGTCGATTCTCGCAATCGTTATATTTAATTCCGTATTGGCTGCGCCACTGTTAAACTGTTAAAACCAATGGGATGATCTTTTACGTGATCAGGGAATAGTTTATAAATAATAATGCGCGTGTCGAGTATTAATTATAATTGCACAATAATGAGTTCTACAGCTAATCCTAGCTTTCGGCGCTGTCGGTGATAAAGGAGACAGAGCAAGGGCGAACATCTTCTTTTATACTCGTTCATCTTCCGTCTCGCTCTTGCATCCTGAGTACCTTTCTCACAAGCAACAAGCCACTTATAAATATCTATGTTAAATTAAGGAATTAGTAATAATAATCGCTAAAATGAGTACACTCCGCCTTTTGTCCATGTGTTTTTAAATGCTGAATCAGCAATAAAAACCATAAATGCCAAAAGTTTTCAGAAATCACATAGTAAAAAAACATTACTTTTACTTTGTATAGGTACTTAAATTCTAACTTCATAATCTTCCATTTGCGCACAGAAATCTTCTTCAAATGTGTTATTTAACATAAATTTTTTTTTTACTGTGAAACCCACGAAGTTGCTGTTTTTTCGGTCACTTGTAAGACCGAAAATTATGACCTAATTTTACCATGTACAAGATTTTCCTTTCCATTGAAGTTTTTTTTCTGAACCCTTGAAAAACCTAAAAGAGCGTTTCACTGAAATGTATTTCAAATTGGCTAAAATGAAAAAGACAAAATCTATTATTTATAATAATATTTATGAGGGCCTAACAAACCTACAACATCTTCAAACCGAATAAGTAAACATGTTGGATATGTTTGCAGGAAACTCAGAAGAAAGCAGGCGTCCCGGTAATGTTGCCATACGAACCTAGTGCCAAACAGGTCACCCCGCAGATGTCCCGGCGACCTCCCCCCGAGCCCTTCCAACTCCTAGGTAATGTTGCCACTGGAGATATACCATAGATACCATACCAGTAGTTCACTAGAGTAGTACCATAAACCATTCATGTTGGATACACCCTGTTGTTCATGTGTCATTGGGTGAGAATGAATGCCTGTTGAAACTGGAGGTACATGTGAAACTGTGAGCGAATCAATCAACCTCCAAACTATACCTTTAATTATTAAACATTTGTTTTATTTGGATGGGTGCAGACTTATTACCCAATTGCCACAGTGTTTACATGGATTTTTTGATTATGCTAAGGCTAGCTTTACACTCATTTACGTCTTATGTAAGTTTTTAACAAGTTACTCACAGGAGCATTTACATATGCATCTGACTTATAGTAATTAATTAAGTTCGGAAGTTCAACTTATCTAAGTGCTCATAGCGACGATAGAGAACAGTCTCTAAAATAAATAAATTTACAGATGTAAACGGTAAATGTATTTGTTGTAAGAGGCTTCTTGTCAACAATGATCTGCTGCTGTCAAATTTATGCGATTTTGTCAATTCAGACGCAAAGGTCCAAATAAAGTGATGAAATAGAATTTGGTTTGAAATAAACAATTCTCCACGCACTTTTGTTCTGTTAAAGGTGGAAAATATTGGAGTTCTTTAATTTTATCCGAATGACAGCTGCCTGACAGCAACCGACTTCGAATTCAAATATGTAATGTTATAAACAGAAACATTGAGATTAGAAAGGATTGAATCTATAATTAAATAGAAAGATGCTCATTTTCAGAAAGCTTTTTTTCACTAGAAAAATAAATGATATCTCTTCGGTTTTTGGAATCAAAAAACTTTATTTCCATTTAAATGAGAACATAGGTTCTCCTAGTGAGACAGGCATAGAATAAAACAAATTGTAAGTAAAAAATTAATAAAGATGAATAATAAAAAAATAAAAACATTCATTTTCGCGGGAAGTGCTTATTTGAGTTTTATCTAGTGTTATTTTCATATTGTTTTTGGGAGATAAAAAGATAGATATAATTATCCACTTAACCTAATCAGATTTTAGTTAAAATAATAAAAATACTAGTTTTGATTGGAAAAAATTCTACGAAAACAACTGTCTTTTAATTTTTGACATACCGCATTGGCGCATTTTGGTACTAATTCTTTATGTAAGCTTCTTAACTTATCAAAATGATTAATTACTTAATAAGCTGTGAGAAGGCTGGAAGCTTGCGCAGACGCGATTAGACCAAAAAAGTTACTAGTCGAAAAACTTGCGTAAGAACAATTTCTGTAACTTGTTATAAATTATGATAAGTGACTTTTGGTAATTTATGGGAAACTTTAGCGACTTATGGGAAAAAACTTAAGTGTGTAAAGGCAGCCTTATATTGATAGTGTTTTACTTTGAAAAAAATTCCAAATCTACAAAACATACTAAAATTTTTAATGAAAGAATAGATGTTGCATTTTTTTTTTACTTTGGTATTTTACTGAGCACTGTCACGCTGAGCAGTACACACTGTTGGGCTGCTGTAAGCATAAATTCTTTACATCATAAAAAACATTAAACATCTTGACCACGGACAGTTGATTTATCAGCGCACCTAAACTCTGAACTCTTCTGTTGCCACAAAATTTTATGTATCACACAAAAGACAATAACATCAATATGGTGAAACAAAAAGTCAATGAAAGTAAACCTTTATGCTTTTTTTTATTAAATCGGCTGATAAATGGGATTTTTATTAAAGTGGTTGATTATGTTTCCAAATTAACTGCTGTAATGGTTGTGCACTTTGTTCACAGTTTAATGTTCATTTTTAATAGTTGTTGGATATAGTGGAGTAACTAGTTTGATTGAAGTGTTATTTTTATTTTAGAATTAAGTTTGTGTTTTATATACAATGTCCTTTGAAGAAATTTTCTAATCATGTTCATTCTATATCTAAACATCTCAGTGTTAGACTTTTTCCATATCTCTTTTGATGAAATGGACTGCTATAGCTTATATTATTTGCAATAATTATTCATTTATATTTGAAAATTAATTATCATTTGCATACAACAAAGTCTTAATATTAAAAGTTCTATGTAAAATATTCTTTGTTCAGAGCAATTGAAAGTCTTTAAATTTAAAATTACGTAGTTCTCTTCTACTGTATATTATGTTAAGTAACATTTTCATTTGTTTTGTAATTTATGTAAGAAATTAGTTTAATTATTATCAACTAATCACATCAAATTTACACCACATGTGTCATTAAAATGAATGTGACATCATTTTTTGTTAATTTTTGAACAAGCAGTACAAAATTGATTTTGTGTATTTTACTGTTTTGTTATAGGTCTATTTTTGTATAATAATATGACCCATGTGAGCAGAGATGTATTGTGAATATCGTTCATGCAACCATAATATGTTGTACGCCACGTAATACAAATTTTACAGAAGAGCGAAAAAACAGCGTAACTTCATAAATAATAAATACGAATATTGTGTTTAATTAATTAAGACAATATTAGCGACACTCTGTCGTAAATCTGAAACAGAAAAATCAGAAAAAGATACTGTTGCATCTAGAAATTGAACTCAGAACCTTTGCCTTTTCGAGACGGAGCTCTGTCACTGAACTAATATCCCTATCCAATTCGGTCACATTTAACTGTATCATACTTCAACTAAGAACTACCAACTTTATCTTCATTTTCTTTATGCATATTTTTATTGGCTGCTATCTACATATGATTGCAAGATTCAACTGGAACTAAATGCTACCTAGATAGTGTCTTGGATGAATTTGACTTTTCTGCAAGTCTAGGATGAATATTTATTTTTATTTTTAATTTAATGAGTATAATCTCAAATTGTAATTGTGGATTTTGACATATAACATTAGAAATATTAAGGAAAATCTAAAGATTGCGTTGATGTAATATGTCATAATATATCGTACATAATGTAGCTTATGATATATTTCAACTAAGCGATTTTAACCCAAGTGGGATGTACAAGAGATGTAGGTTAATCGTATAGGGATCAAACAATTTTTCTAGGTTATGTTATTTTGCCAGACGATGTGTTACCACTAATACACAGGAAAAATAATAAAAAAAGCATTTTTGCATTTGTGGTGGCTTACGACATATTACAGTTGCACAGACGATATGTTATATTATTTTTTGTTTAATTTTTTACCTTATCGCATTTCTAATAACCTGTCTAACGTAGTACAGTAGAACCCCGTTAATTTGAATCCACGGGACATCAAAAATAAAATTTCAAATTAACAAATTCCCACGTAATTCAAAATTCTATAAAAAAAAAGTAAAAAATTGTCGAAAACTGAGTTCCTTGGCTGCAAATTCAAATTCGGGTAATTTAGAAATTCTGTGTCCGATTTCCGCCGCACCCGGCCCTTTAAATTCATATATTTGAAGTAAAGAAAAATGTGACATTCCAGTGTAATCCAATTCAGATTAGGAAGAATTATACGAATTAGGACGATGTTAACCATGTAAATTGACATTTTATAGTGTTTTACCGGCACGGTTGTCTGTCAGATTTAGATTTCCGAAATTGTATCATTTTTTTTTGCAATAATCGATGTTTTTCAAATTGCATAAACTAATTTTCGCGTGCGGGCAAAAATGAATTTCCAATTATGAATTAACAAATTACGAATTAAAAAGAATTTTGTATAAAAAAAAATTCTTGGGACTTTTTATCTGCAAAAATTTCAAATTGCATTTTTCAAATTATCGGTGTTCGAATTAAAGGGGTTCTACTGTATTTTTTTTACTAAAATTAAAAAGATTTGCACTTTTACTAACCATTTGAGATACTTAATAATTGATGGCGGGTATAGAGTCATTGCAACAACAGTTGAGCAAAGGTTAAGCAAATATATTAATATATATAGTTTGGGTATGTGGCAGCTTTAAAGAAATGTCTACTTATAAATAATTGCATTTAGCTCTGTCCAGTGAAAAATACTCTATTTATTAACCTGATGAAGGATCACCATTCACAACCACAGAATTGAAATATTGCTGAAAGCATGGCTTTATTTTAGTTTAGTAACCAGATCTGAATTGCAAGTTTTCCCACTCTTTCTCTCATCATTATCATTTCCCTTCCTCTGATTAAATTTGCATTGCAACATTCCTCAAGATAGGGTGCCATATTTCTACAGGCTCTGGGCAGTTGTGTCTCTTGTGTGACATGACAATCTCAAGTAAACCACCAATATTCAATATTATAATAGACTAATCTTAGATTGTAAGTTTATAAATAATTGATTCCAGTCACTGTTACATCTCCGTAAAGCTAATTCTAAGTGTATTGACTATCTTTAAATATATATTTATTAAAGCTGAATCCAGATTATTATTTCAAAATTTCCTAGTTAGCTTCGTCCATGTTTATTGTAACGCATGAAAAATTTTGTACTTGAGAGATTGGTTTCAAGAATATGAAATTTGTAAATAAATCAAGACATATGTCGTTACAAACCATTCGATTATTTCAAATATTTTTTAAGTGCAATTAGAACTTAAAAGAGGATAAAAAAAAGTGATTCATGCATATTCATAAAATATTAAAAATGAATTTCTTAAAAAATAAGTTTGTTTTGTACGCCTACGAGACTTCCCAAATCTTTCATCTATACATGCAACTATGTTAATACATGGAAAAAGGGTAAATAGTGCTGGGAGGAGAAGTACTCCAATAAGATTTTCTTTTCATTTTTAACCAGAATGAGATTGTGAACAAATTTTTGTAATTTCATTAAACCCATTGGACGCTTTTATATTTACCGTGAAGATTCACGGCAACGTTATCGAGGTGGCATAAAAAAGGCAATAAACATATGTTCTTTATCACAATATTGCTGCAGCTCTTTCAAAAGATGAGATACACAATGTATGTGGGTCTGTTCTCTCCATAGGAAAAAAAGTCATTTGCATCTCTCTCACACACTGCACCGTGACATCTCCGTAGTATTTTGCCATGACGATAATTTTGAAAGCATGGCATATAGTTCAAAGTATAATATTGAAGTGTGAGTGAAATCTAAAAATTCAAAAACATTAAACATATAATGCTGCCACTCTTTCTTACGTACTAAATAACAATAGTAGAAAATGAGACAAACGGTGAATGTATGCCTGCACCCCCCAAAGGAAACGTACAACCATTTTCATACATCTTCCTCACAAGTATAAAGAAAATGAAACGCATTTCCCATCGCAAAAAAGTAGTACTTTGGAAGAAACAGTCACACGTTTTTTTGTATGTCTCACCATTATTTAATATGTAAGAAAGAGCTGCAGCATTATAGCAATACGGAACGTTTGTTTATTGCCTTTTTTTGCCGTCATGGTACCGTTACCGTGAATTGTCACGCTAAATATAAAAGAGTCCTTTGGGTCTTTTCGTGTCCTTTTGTAGACAGAACATTGACAGCAGTAGAGTATTCTTGTGTACTTTATGGCACGAGCTGATACAGACTCATAAAAATCTCTCTTTGTATTATTGTGAGATAAATGATGTAAGTAGTGTACAAAAGTGGCAACACCATGCTTCATATTTAAAATTTAACCATAGAGTCTTCCAAATAATTTTAATAATAATTCAAATATATTCAAAAAAAATCATCGACCGTCTTTGTTGATTTGTCAAATTTTGTGAGATGACAATAACTTTTACAATACGTTTAAGTAATTAAATAAGTTTTTAGTTTCATGTAAAGTGTTATTTTTTCACATTTTATTCCTTTTATAGTTTATACTTCTGTACCTTATAGAATAAACCATGTAAGTCCATGGCTAAGTCTATAGCTATGGGTGGTTTATCCTTAGGAACAAAGTTAAATAATAGAATATGGCAGACTGGGATTGCACTACACCCCCAGTCCTGCTGGAATAAAAACTTAAATTAAAAATATAATTTTAAAAATTTACAGTTAATAAGATAAAAACAATCGTAAAAAATTCCTCTATTTTTTAAATCAAATTTAATATTTTTGTTTGCAAATTGTCAATTTGTAATATATTATACTGAAAAGATTCTTATCTGCTATCAATATTGTAGTATTTCATTTTGGGGTTAGTTTAGAATCTATTTTTAAATTATTCAAACGAATACTTCTTAATAAATCATTAATCTGACAGATCTTTTAGTAACTTCATGACAAAATCAAAAAGATTCCAGGGCTTAATATTGTGTTCATCTGATCCAAGTTGACTTTCAAAGAAAAAAAGATATCACTATTTTGCTGTAAAGTTTCACACTGTAAAAAAAATAGACAAAATTTGAAATAGAAGAAGATAACAAATTAATGTCTGTGATCTTGATTAAAAAAACTTTGTTTACATTAATTTGTCTCGGGGAAGAGAAATATGAAAATCATGGTAAAAGATAAGGTTTGTTGGTTTATTACCTACGTGCTGTTATCATAGGTAATTTGATTTAAAGAGGATTGCCCGCACTCCTACGATATATCTATTAAAGAATGGTGTTGCCAGTTTAAAAAATTTATAAGATTTAAGAGTCTTAATAAATTGTGGTGTCGATATTAATACTGATGGGAGAATAGAAAATCGTGGGTGAAGGTAAGAGAGACCGGAGCTGACTGAATGGGAGAGCTTTGGAGTAGACAAGAATACTCGATTCTAGCTGTCAGACAACTTGGTAATAGAATCAATTTCTAATTCTCTTTTAGTTTGTACAGTTTTCTGAGCAAGAGAGCAACGGTTTATAAAATCATCTTGCACATAATATTCAGGAATATCAACAAAAAAATCTGTATTTCTCCCAGCATTTTTTAACAGGATAATTTTCACATTATAGACTCTTGGATCTCTGACGGTGATCTCTCATCGGAAGGATCTCCGCATGAGAAGACAGCCACCGTAGAACGACGAGTAGTTGTCACTTCGACCATCCCATCGGTACCACAAGCCCCGGTGGCAGCTCCTGAAGTAGTCTCTGACGTAGAGCTAGATGGTGCCAGCTTGGAAAGAGATCCGGAAGGTTCTCTCAATGGACGGGAGCCGGACAACACCAGCTTGGGGCTGGACCCTGACGGTTCCATGAGTGGGAGAGAGCAGGACGAAGAAGGTGCCGGCCGGGAGCTGGACTTGGCGGTTCCGCAGACAGTTCTGCTGGACACTTCTGCTCAAAGGACAAGAGGAGATCTGGCTAGACAGAGGCACCATTCTCCGCACTCACTGTCCAATGCTAGCAGCGTGAGTGTAATATACGATATCTCTTCGTTAAACGGAGGGGGGGGGATATAATAATAATTGGACAATTTGTAGAGCGCCGTTTTTGTGAAAAATCACCTAAAGGGCTCTTTACAATTCATTATGAATTCCTAGGTTATAATTAATTTTATTATTTACAGAAAGATACAAAAACATACTTACCTGCAGGTCACTTCCGAAAAACACACTTTATTAGAAAGTTTATGCTTGGGAAAGGTACGACTTTGCACGTGGAGGGCAATATATTCAAAACACTGGACATTGCATGACTTTACCTTTGCTACCCTCATCACTGTTGGTTTTACATTTATATTTATAAGAAGATTAATGCCAAAGTTGAGTTAATATTTATTTGAAAGACTGGAGAATTGTAAGAATTTGCTTTATTTTTACAAAATTAGTTATTTACTATGTCGCGAGCCGTGAAGCTGAAGTTGAAAGGTTTTTTTTTTTTTTTTTAACTTATGGATACGACTGTCTGAAAAGATGAGTTTTTAGTTTAGCTCTAAATTCCACTGAATCTGTGATCATTCTTAACTCGTGTGGCAGTCCATTCCAGGCTTTAGGTCCTGACACTCCGAAAGCACGTTCACCGAATTTAGTATCTGGTGTGCGCTTTGGTTCCTTCAACCTTCCGATAGCTGATGTTGCTATCCGATAAGTAAGCCGGAGCCATTCTGTTAAGGGATTTGAATACCATCCAGCAGAGCTTGAACTGGATTTTTTCAGGACACTTGAGCCAGTGAAGATTTTTGAGATGCTCAGAAATATGGGAATATTTAGATACGCCGGTGATGATGATGAGTCTTGCCGCAGCGTTGAACACAGATTGTAATTTGTTGATTTGATATTTCGGGAGACTAGCACATATTCCGTTGCAATAATCTAGACGTGAATTTAGTCGCCTCTGTTGTCAAGTTTCTCTGTACTGCTTTAATTTGCCTAAAATGAGATATAACACACGATTTCTAAACCAAATGCCAAATTTAATCAGATTATACCTGTATTTAAAGATAATATTTTGAAAATACTTTGTACTAAAAAATACACATGATTTTGGGTTGGGGGGGGGGGGGGGGGGTTGTCTAAAACCTCACCACATATCACCAGGGGGGGGGGGGGGGGGTTAAAAGCTGCTAAAAAACATCATGTGAATAATGGACGACATTTCAAATTATGGAGAAAGGGAAGGTGAATTTATATATTAATTTTATTTAAATGGGCAAATTTAAAAATAATATGGAAGATTGGAGTCATGTTCAGACTTAAAAGATATGAGATGTTGAATGAAGGAGAGGCAATTTTATGTAGATAAAGCTTGATAGAATAGAGGATATTTGTTTAGAGAGGGAACTCAAACTTACTTCATTTGCTAAATATGTTAATTTAGATAAGTAATACGCCATTAAGGACCAGTTGTTTCACAGAAATTTAACAATTATCAAATTTTAAAGTTCTGTTATTCTTTCATTATGGGCCAGTTGTTTTAACAGAACTGAAATAATAACAGAACTTGAAAATTAACTTGATGACTTGTTAAAATTCTGGAAACAATACGTCTTTAAACATTTATCACCTCAGTTTGGGAGGCGGGAATAGGTACTGCTGCCCGAGAACCATTTACTGGATTACCAACACCTATGCCATAGGTCACCTCAAGTGGTTCTTAGTGGGACTTAGCAGGGGTGCCTGGGTTCATGGAGCGAGGTTTTTTCCGGGTCTTGGCGGCGTCCCTCTGACTTCTCCAGTCGTACTCTCTCGGTTCATCGCCTTGCACCTCAGTGGGAGGGATGGATTCATATGTCTGTCACTCCTGGACACACTGACCCCCAGATTGCTACCCACCGCTAATACCCTTTTCCTTCCCAGAACTTCCTCTCCTTCTTTTCCTAAAAAGACCCTCCACACAGCATCTCCAAAGATGACATAGGCCCTGAGGGGAATTATTTTCCTCAGGGCCTCCTGTGTGGAGCTAATATAAAAAAAAAAACTTTTTTTAAAATTTAAATGAAATTTGAAGTTGATAACCAATATTGCTAAGCTTTTGTTAGTACATAGTTTTATCGTAATTTCTATTTTGAATCTTTGATATATTATGTTAACAGTATGACGGCCTTGATGAGAGCTACAACGACTCCAACGATGATTCATTAAGTGAATCTACCTCAGCATCACATGACATTCTTCTCAATTCTAACAACAGGTACCTCATTTAACTTTACTTTGTTGTCTTGTTTAGTAAAAGTATTGTTCAGTTCTTTGACTTGTGTCCATTATTTTGTTTTTCAGAGAAGAAAATCCGGAATCTACCCTATCTAGTTTGACAGGGGATGAATTGCCCGGACACCCGGTAAATATATTGTCAGATAATTATTCCAAATTATTTCATGGAAATTCAATTTTTCAATGTCATTAAACTGTAAATTCTATCCTTTGCAGCAATATTCCGAGGTTTTCAAACGATCCAGCGGAGAATATCAAGTGAAGGAAGACACATATTCTTCCATCACTCATCACCACCAGTTATTGGGTAAAATCACTTTATAAATAAAACACACTAGGTGTAGATTTTAATGGAATCCAATGTCACCACTGACTTAGTACCCTTTGGTTCTAACCCATTTAGCACAAGCGCTCTGTCTCCCTTTTTGTCTGACATCATATTTCACCATCTCATTTGATTAACATTTCATATAATGACGATGAAATGCAGTTCTATCTTTAAAAATTTAACAACTTTTATTTTTCTGCGATTGATTTCGGTCCAAAAATGGACCACATTTTCCTACCATTCGTAAACCATTTACAGACTATTTTAGAAAAATGTTAAAAATAAATTTTGAAAATATTTTTTTCCTGCCGAATTTTTTGACAGCTGTTTACTGATAAAATTAGGTCCTTTTTCCATAGATATACACACCTTACATTATCAAGTATAACACAGACAACATACAGAAACCGAAAATATTCTATGTTGACCCGAATAAGTATCGCTCACGACAGTTTAAAGTAAAAAAACACCCAAGATTTGCACGATTATAAATTTTATAATTTTTTTATATTTTTTTTATAAATCCTACAAATATGAGATAAACGGTTATATAGAACTATAATAAGTTTTTATGTCTCCATGTTAAAATTCAAAGGTATGATTTTTTTTAAATTGGCGAAAAATTTAGAAAATGATTTTCTGGGAAATCTCAAGCAATCGAGGCAAATTTATTTTTTCACGTGATCGCTCCAGTGGTCAAGAGAGAATTTTCCAAAGTTTTGGTTCACGAAACACGTCTTCATTGAATTTCTTATGTTCTTCTAAGATAAAATACTTTTATAATGTATGGATGACCCGGTCAAATCTGTCCTTCGATGGCTCTAATGTAGTGGTTCTGAACCTGGGTTCGATCGAACCCCAGGGGTTCGGTGAGTCAGTCTCGAGGGTTCGGCGGGGTTCAAGACACAACCCCGACTCATGTGATTCGATTCGATTTCCAATTAAGGGTTAGGTGAATGCGCATATGAAATTGCTGGGGGCAGTACTAGAGATGCCACGAATATTCGGCTGCTATTCGGTATTCGGCTACTTTTTTAACTATTCAGTATTCGGCCGAATAATTGGCAATATTCGGCCAAATACCGAATACCAAATCATGAAAAAAAGCCCAATATTACTCACAAAAATTCTTATCTTAACAAAAAATCAGCATATTTAATAATTAAAATCTGTCAGTGATTTATGTTGAATGAAAAGATTTTTTTCAGCATTTGTTGATCGCCAACGATAGCGCTTTTCTTCATAAATTATACCTTCGGAAAAAAGCCGCTCACTACACTCCTACACTGCTCCCGGGAGATGATAAATAAATCTTTGCAAATTCTGCTAGGCTTGTATACTGTTTTGCGTTTGCTGACCATCACTTGTAAGGGTCTGCTATCCGATCTAGGCGAACAGTTTTCATGTATTTTTTTAAGATCTACACTATATAAGAAACACAATTTGATGTAACAATCAACAAATAATGCGTGTTGTGGCACCAGGGGCGTGCACTCCATATAGGCACATAAGCACTGCCTACCCTCCCGTTTTTGTAAAATATTTAAGCATGTAAATAATATTATAATTTAAAAAATTATTGCTAAAAATAAATACACACTTTCAAAAATAAGAGCTAAAAAACTGAGCAACTGAAACTGCGCGAGCGACACATCAAACGGCATACTACAAACGCGGCATAAACTGTAACTAGAAACTACACGCGCGCCCTCCAATTGCCTCACCAAAATGCGGTCTAAGCAGGAATTATTTCTCACTAGAGCTAACTTCATACAAGACATAGTTCAATGTTTACGAAATGCACAAAGCATAGAGTAGAACTGTCGTTTTGGATTTGCTTCTATGAGGTTTTTTGTTAGTATTAAGCAGTGCTTTCTAGAACAAAATTAGCAAATGGCAATCAGTGACGACAAAAACATCTGTTGTTATGTACTTCTATCAAATAGTTGTCTATCATAAATGCTAATTGTCGGTTCAAAAACGTTTGTCGTACTTTAATTCTGAAATTATCTGATAGAATATGGAAAATTTAATCTGTGAAACTTGTTGTATTTTCTTACTGCCTACCCTGATCCAAAACTCTGTGCACGCCCCTGTGTGGCACGATCTACTCGCAAAAGAAACAAATACGCCCACGGCGTGGTTACCGCATGCACTTCAACGATGTAGGTAGGTCGGATCCTGTCACCCGCGAAATGTACTAAGTGTCACCGAATATTCGGCCGCCGAATATTCGTCGCTTCGGCCGAGAGCCTAGCCGAATATTCGGTATTCGGCAAAATCACTATTCGTGGCATCACTAGTCAGCCTCCAACCTCCAACAAGGAAGTTAAGAACTACTGCTCTGATGGAATATGATGTTCTGGCTAGTAATGTCCCTTAGAGGCTTGAGGGGTCATAAAATCCCTTGTTGAAAGAGCTGTTGGGATGAATGAGACTTTTGATTATTTCCATGGGTTTTGTATTAATCTGGCTGAGTGATCAGGACCCCCGGCATCTCTGGCGGAGCAGCTGAAGCAGGTGCTGGCGGAGAGGGAAAGGAGGCTCGCCGGAGACCAGCTGCCAGCGGGGGCGGGCGCCACCAACCCCGTGGTGCTCACGCAGAACCTTGTCGAGGAGATTCGACAGGCTGTCAATGAAGCCAATGCACGAGGTGAATATCATACACTTGGTTCCACCACCAAACAGAACACTGAACAAACAAATATCAAACCTTTTCTTTTATCATGTTCTGTTTCATCCAGTTAATATTAATAATATAATAATATTTACAATAGTTACATGGACATAGTTAACCAAATTGTGAATAATTATTTTATAAACAATCATCAAAATAGTTCACCTTGCTAAACTCGTATTTGTTATACTTTCTGATTGCCAATAAAAATAAAAAGCATTTTATTACCTAGGTGACATGATCTGCGGACTCCATGTTTCCAAAGCTCTCCTTTTTTCCAATTTCTTTATGAATAAATGAATATTTTTTATTATTTTATTTATTTATTTATTAGCGTTATAAACAGTCTTTATAAATGCATAAATGACAGTGTTAAGAATATTTATTTATTTATTTTTTATTTTTTTTTTATTGAGTAAATTTTTTACAATAAGTTTATTTCATTCTAAAATTACATATTTTATATACTCTCCTAATAAAGCTAGTGCTTGTGTTTAGGAGAGGACAACTTGATAATAACTTTTTTTTTTTTTTTTTTCAAAACCTTATAACAAACTTAAGAACTTAACTTATGAATAGATTTAGACTTAATAACATATTTTTTAAAGATAATAAGGGTAATTAAACAAAATATATATATAGGATGTACATAAAACCTTTGGAATAACAAACAGTCAAAAACATATCTAATAAAAGTTAAAATTATATTGTGGGACTACCAAAATATGATTTAATTTTTTTTTATATTTGTCGTAATTTTTTTCTGTTCGCATATCGGCGGGTAATTGATTAAATAATTTTATTCCTTTATATACATAGTGATTCTGTGCTGTTGTGGTTCGTATGGGTGGTATAGTTAGTCCACCAATAGAAGTATTCCTTATGCTAATATTTAGCATATGTATGTCATTGACCAATAAAATAAAGACAAATTGAAATTTAGAACCACCATAATACAAAAATACACATCAATACTGATATAAACAATTCTATATTAAATGAAAAAACACACTCTGCAAAACACCACTTTTTTAATATTTAACAGCCAACCAGGTTTCGCTTAGCTCAAGCTTCATCAGGGCTTATTATATTAACTATAAAAAAGTGGTGTTTTACAAAATGTGTTTTTTCATTCAATATATAATGGTCACACCACAAAGTATTTGCTTCCTTCGATAAAACAAAGCAACATAAGCTTTGATAAAAAAAAGCCAGCATATCAAAGCGTTCAGCCTGCATTTTACACATACATAACAACCAATTGCGATATGAAAAACTTTCTAAAAAAATGCCTCAACCATTTAAAAAGAAAAACAATATTTGATAAACTTCTACAATTGCAAGGTTTTGTGAGCTCTCCTCAAACGTTTCATTTTGGAGCGATTGCTCGAACTAATGACCATTTTATGAAAAGGGGTAGGAAAAGTGATATTTAAAAATGGTAATAAAACATGGTTATATTTATTATCTTTTTTTAATTCCAGTGAAGAAAGTTGGTCCGGGCATGGCTGTGGGCAGCGAGATGCCGTGGCAACCTCTCGGGGTCCCCGGCACGGAGTCCCCCTCCCTCTCCCCCCTCTCCGCCTCTACTACCTCATTCAGCCCTCACCACAGCACCCCGGTCGTGCACTGGACCAAACAACAGGTACATAATGTATTTATTGCCTCGGCTATTATTTGAATACTAGCACAAACCTATGAAAAATTAAATTTTTTTAATTCAAAACAATGTTGTATATTGCCATTGTCGAGGTTCAAATCCCAATCCACTGCTTCAATGAATTCAATATGTGATTCTGTGATCTTCTGTTTTATTTACAATCAAGCACTAATAGTTCTGTGGGGATACTTCTTAAATAATAATAGGTCCTTGATACAAACTGGTTTATTATGAGTTTACATATTTAAAATAATTATACTACTCGTCGCAAGACCTGTCTATATTGGCTGCTAATTGAATCTGCTGGGTAACTGCCAATTGAACGCTCTTGACTACACTACTACCCGGGTACCCCTACTGGCATCTGTCGGCAATCGATAGAAGCTCTTTCCCTGCTGGCATCTGATAGAAACTCTTTCAATACACTACAGATACATGCACAATTACTTAATTAATAAACTTTATAGAGCCAGTGTACCGGACGTATTTAAGATTAATTGTAGTTTAATTTCATGTGTAATTGTTATGTAATATTTATGAAATAATAAAAATATTCACGGGGTCAAGCAGTCAGCCTAAGACAAAAAATAAAGCTTGACCCCAACCCTCTGTGTACATACCTACACACTACCTTAGTTAAATTAACTTTTTCCTTTGCACAAATTCGATCTGTGCGAAGCCGTTCCTATACAAACCTTCGCACGGGTCCAATTTGTGCAGATCTCTATTATTTACACTTGCATAAATTCAAATTTGTGCAACCTATGTATTTTTACCTTTATAAACACTTGCACAAATTCGAATTTATGCAACCTATGTATTCGTATAACAGTTTTGCATAAATATAAAATAATTCCAATTTGTGCAGACTGTTCATACCCTATGTAAAATATAAAATGTAAAATGTGCAAACTCACATAATAAACGAATGATCGGAGAGGCATCGAGAGTAGGTCGAGATAAAACTCTGTGGCGCTCTCAGCTTCGTTGCGCAATAGCGAAACGAACGCGGTGGCGTTTTACAACTCTAACAATCAAAATTCTAAGAATTTCATCTCAGTTCGTAGAATTGAGATGAACAAAGGACTGAGACGGGCAGACTCCCGTCTCTGGACCCTTTAAATACGGCTGTTAGACCGCCAGATCGGCAGAGTTCCAGATCTCACCGCTTCAGCAACATCTCGCCTTCTCTTCTGCCTTCTCCGATCTACCCCTGGAAAACTTGGACTTCTTCTTCTCCGCCCTGGTTGGACCGCCCTCCAAGAAGAAAGCATTACAATAAATTGGTCGATCGCGCAAATTTCCCCTCTACCTCCCTTCTTCCCCTCTACTTCCCCTCTACCTCTACCCCCCTTCCGCCCCCCTTGCCTTCTACCTTTCTCCCTACATTTACCCAATTTTCCTGAAATCTCCCCACTTTTCCCTCTCCCTACATTTTTTCCCCACTTTCTCCCTAGGTGTCGAAGCGGCCAGCCGGCAACTTCCCACTTCATCGTCTGTGCGGCTGGCGACTACAGTGCCTGTCCCGTACATGGCTCTTGGTTTTTTACACACAGGCGGTATCCCTGGCTGCTGAGAATCTAATGAATGTGTTAGAAACAATTTTGCGAAAATAGTTAACTATATTTACAGATTGGTCATGTTGGTTTATTTGCAGGTGTGGCAGTGGATAGTGGCCCAAGGCCAGGGGTTAGAGAGGTACGCGGGGGCGTTTGCCTCGCGTGGAGTTGACGGAGCCCTGCTGCTGGCGCTCACCTCGCGCGACCTCAAGTTACTGGGCGTTGGCGGGGACGACAAGCAGCGCCTCAAGCGCAAACTCAAGGAACTACGCTCCGCTGCCGAGAAGGAGCGCCGCCTGCAGGATAAGCGCGAGAAGATCCTCAAGAAGGCGGAGAAGAGAGCTGCCAACAATGTCAAGAAGAAGTAGTCTCCTTATAGTGGTAACACTACACCAATCATTCTCATTATCGTAGACGAAATTTAAACCACATCTAGTAAGCCTTTTTTTTAAAGTGAAGCAAAATTTTGTAGAAATGATAACGGGGAAGGCAAACTGATAACGATATACATTCTTTGGTATATTTGAGTAAAGCTTGTAAATTATTAAAATATTAAGGGCACTATAATAATCGTGTTTGGTCCTTTTGGTTGTCCAAATGGTGGTTGAAGTACGATATAGGGATAGGCTTTGTGGTGGCCTCTTAACCTTTAGTATCCGGTGTGGTGGCGCCACACGGTATTAAATTCTTAAATAGACGTGTTTTGGTTTCTATTCGGGGAAACGCTTGATTTTTCATTTTTCCCTAATGCACGGATAGTGTTCCTTAATCAATGTTTAGATCACATCAACTTAAATATCAATTAGAAAGCAAAAATGTCGTACTTGATTATTGAATCCTCGGCATTTTGATAATTGTAAAGTTGTACGATATAATTTGTTGCTTGATGTTAACTATTTGGTATTTCATTTTGTCTCGAGGCATTCAAATACTGCTGGTACTAAATGTGTCGAGTATCTCAGTTTTCTTTTGTTTGAATTATTTGTATTTTGGTTATAATGATCTATTGAATCTTTCCCTTAAGTAATGTTTGCCGCTGAATTGATGTTTATTTTGATATGGTTTTTGTAACTCAACTAACTATGCTTTTAATACAAACATAACAGACAAAGCACACCGATGAAGCAGCGGAAACAAAAGTTAAAAATCTAATACATTATTGTACATGTCCGGGAGAGCGGAAAGAGCACTGCAGCTGCAACTCACTTTAAATACTTTTATACAGGCCTATAGATTTGATATGTTTTTGTTTAAAGATGCTGTGATCTTATGAATTTTATGCATTTTGAATAATCCAATACTCTTAATTGATTTAAAGATAAATTAGTGTAAGGTTTTTAGGTAGGAAAAGCTGTTGCGATTGTCTAATCCAACTTATATAAAGCTGTGTTAAATATTATTATTTGGTTTGATATTTTGTAGCTATTTTTAGAGTATTTAAATTAATAAAATATTTTTTCTATAAAAGTATTAAACACTTCATTATGATTAAAATTATTGATGAAAATAAGATGTAATTATAGTAATAATTTTTCTATTATCTTTATTTTCGTTTACCCATTTAGAAATATACAAAATCCCAAATTAAAATTGTCAAAAAAATATTACAGAATAGTCCAAGATAGCTCTTGCTTGCTTTCATCTCAGTTTTGTAAAAATAATTGTTTAACTTATTTGGCACTACTATAACTATAAATAACTTCATATCGTCAGATCCAGTGAGCATAAAAATAACACCAACATAATAATATAATGTAATGTAGAAATTGTCAAATGTTTTCAATAATAATTCAATGTATTTATAAAGTAGTTAAATTATATTTAAATCAAAGAATTTGTTAAACATTTTAGAAAATACATCATAATTATCATTACTTGAAATCATTGATTGTGTATTACATATTCATGTGTAAAAATTCATTTATTGAATAATGTTTGTCTATTGTAACAATTTTTTAGATTAATGTTTTGAATTTCTCATTCAAGTAAGTGCGTAAACTAGTCGCAGCGAGAGCTCGTTCGTCCTTTTCCTTCTCAAGCCAATTTTTTGAAAATGAAGAAGAAAGAAGATACTAGAACGATGACTTCACATACAATCTCTCGCTGGGATTAGTATATTTATATTTTCTTGCCCTCTCGGGAACAAATGTACCTAAATCCATTTTCCACATTATATTCTCAGTATCGATTCAATAACATAATAATTCTCCAGCTCTAAAATAAAATAGAACAACATGTTAATTCTGAGAATGACATTCGCAAATTGAAAATGAATTCTGGATTGAACTATGTATTTATTAAAATGATGTAAGTTGATAAGGTATTCCACAGCACTGTTGTGAGACAATGTGGAATTGTAATATGTAATTTGTGATTATTGTTTGTACAACTAATAATGTAGCTATGATAACGTAAGTTGTCTTCCACTTCTGTAATATTCGTTAAAGGTAATATTTGCTGATTGATACATTTTGCCACTGGAACTCGTTGACAGCCTTGTAGAAAGTGTGAAGAAGAAAGAATTAGATATTTTGGGCGTGCATCTGTACAAATAGTGTGTTTGGTATGTTAACGGCATAATAATAAAAATAATGGTCTAATGTCTAATTTATGGTCGATTTTCAATGAACTAGTCCTTTTAAATATAAGTATTAAGGCCAAATATTGAGATATTTGTTATGGTACATAATAACTTTATATATAAGACGTACTTGTAGTGCTTTTGTAAAAAAACATTTCCAGCACAACAAACGGTAGGTTAAATTAAATGTTTGTTTAAATTAGTGGGTAGTTTGATTGTTGTTTTGTTTTCTTGTTTATCGGAAAAGCCTAATATTTGATTCCAAAGCAGAGAGTTGGTGATTATTTTATCAAGTGATATTGGCAACTTAATGGGATTCCATGAGATTGAATCGCAGCTAAAAAGGTAGTGCGATTTCTGTGAATATTAAATTGAAAGTAAATGAGCAGCTCTGAAAAATATAATCTTTAATCTGCGAACAACAACGTTGAAGCATAAGTTTACATAAACTAATTTTTGTATCACATTAATATTTATTATTAAACTAACTAATAGTCAATTTTACACTTTACAAAAAATGCCATTTCCCCATTAAGTAGTGTTGTAAAACATTGATGTTAGTTATTTAGTTTTATTTTTATTCGAGAATACATTAATTATTAAGTTATTGGTAAACGAAAAAACTACATGTATTTAAGACTTTTCCATATTGTAATAAATTTTCAACGATGCATATTTTTTTGTTTTCCAAATTAACAGACTGTTATCCAGTCATAGTTGTTAATCTTCCATTTGAATAAATAACCATGTCCAAGATATATACCATTAATTTCCAAGCATTTATATAATATATGCAGATTTGTTGTGTTAAAAATCAATTTAACTTGCAATCTGTTGTTGGTTATTAAGTCACTTTATTGGTTTTGTTTTTGATTTACATCTTTAAATATTTATTTAAAAATACACGATACTCGTTTATAACAAGAAGTTCAGTGTTTGGTGTGAGTTTCAATTTGAGTGTTTTTCTATTCTTTAAGCTAAAAATACTATTTGGAAAGTATTCATGTTACAAATAATAAGTAATTTAAATTGTACAATATTTATTCAGTAACTGTATACAAAAGTAATATATTATTAAGAATAAATTATTGTGAAATGAACAATTTGTGTTTTTAATTATCCTGTTTTGGTATGTTTCTTGTACACACGAAGATGAGGGGTTATACAGACTATATTTTTATTTTTGTAGTGAAACTTCTTTCACACCGTTGGGATTTGAAACCCGATGAAACGAAAAATAGCGACACTAAAAAGACAAACACCTACATCTATAGGATTTAGCCTTTGAGAGAATGTGATAGAATAATCGGACTCCTCTTTGTGCGGTGCTTTGTAGCCTCCCCACTCTTGTCTACTTTACTTTTCTGAAGGTTTCATTTCTACTGCGTGTGAACTGCACACAAATTTTTGAATATTGCAGACCTGTTTCAGAACGAGCGTTTCTTCCTCAGGGCAAAATATGCTTACTTGACATAACAACAACCGGTGAATATGATACATTACCAAGCGTTGAAGTGGGAGTGGAGGCGTGAATAGGGATTAGTGAAGGTGGAGGGAGGAGATATCTCATCTTTCATCTCTCCACTGCTGTGAACGAGGTTGGGGTGGTAAGTGGTACCACGGATGAATTTCATTTGATTGATTTCATTGAATAAGTGCAATTCAGTGAAACCCTCTTAGAAGTTTTCCAAAGGATCAAAAAAACATACTTCTTAAACAGGAAAAATTTTGCCAATTTTGGGCCCGAAAAATAAAAACCAAACTTCTCAAGCCACGAAACTTTTTAAGAGGGTTACACTATATGTTAATAAGTGTACTTGATGAGTTTTAACTCTATAGGGGCGATGTTGCATACTTTAAAAAAAACTTTTTGAGTGTTTAATTATTTTTTATTACAACACCAACCTAAATTACATAATTTATTATTTCATATTATAATATTCATTATTGAAAACATGCATTTACAACAATAAAGCAAATACTGTTAATTTAATATAATAAATGTTTCAAGGCCTTTAATTTTTAATAATATATTTTTTGAATGTGAATTCAAACCACAAGATTCTTCTTTTTAACTTATCATAAATTTTAACAATACATACTCCTTTATTATATATTATATCCTGATTTACATCATAAAAATATTAATTTTTTCTTTATTAATTTCATTTTAATGGACCTTAATATTTTCTTAAAAACAATGGCTTTTTCAAATCAACATGCTATTGTAGGTTGGTTTGCTAGGCATAGCGCAAGAAGGAATGTTATGAATGAAGTTTATTGTGATAAAAAATGTAAATTTATTAAAGGGATATATTCCTTGAATTGAGAAAACATGCTTCAAAAACACGAAAGAACGAGCTTCAGTGGTGTTAAAATAATACATTTGTAGATGAAATAAAACAAGTTTATATAGTGATAAATACATTTGTTACATTTTTAAAGCAAACTTCTAACAGAATATCCTAACCATTGGAGATTATAAGACCGTAATCCTAAACATGATGTGAAAATACCAACACTAGGATATATGATTATTTTAAATATCACTTGTATTTATTTATCTACACTCTAACTAGAAGCATGAGTTGACAATTCCTTTCTTTTTCTCTTCTTAACCCTCGACCCATCGCGTGGGGTCTTTAAAAGCCCAAGTTTTACAGGAATGCTAATTATAATAATAATAATAATCTTTATTTGGAAAACAAACAGCTTTACAAAGATACATAAAAATAAAGAGTGCTTTAAAATAAAACAGTAAGCCTAAAAACATGTTTTTGCTGATAAAAATTATGTACATTTTAAATGTTTCCACTCATTCCTTATTTTAGGTAGCTTCCTAAAAGGGACTAAACTTGACGCTAGCGCTGCTAACATTCAATCTGCTGCGCATGTGCGATGTGAGATAAAGACGTGTGTTTCGGCATGAGGCTCAAAAAAATACAAAGAAAAACCAAGTTGGTTTTTTCATTACATTTTGTTGATTTTTTTGTAATAATAATAAGTCTGTATCAATCTCAAATAGTCATAAGTTTGATAGAAATTAATTAGATTGTTTAAAAGTTTACTGTTAAAAAAATATGATTCAAAATTATAAAAAAATGTTCCTTGTTGATTTTTAAGCTTTTACATTGAAAATAAATATCTTATTTATTTTTATTTCAATACAGTAATTATCATCTGACTATAATAAGTTAAAATAACACATAAAATGTAAGCTATAACAGCAATTTAATAAAATTTATTTTTGGGGTTCTCGGAGACCCCGCGCGACACCTAACGTTAAAAAAAAAGACGCGACGGGTGGAGGGTTAAAAGTTTATTAAAACTCAAATATTTTATGCTCGTAAGTTTTTTCATCATTGAAATAATAATACAAAATATTTCGTATAACTATTGCATTTAAGGTAAGGTGAAAAAGTTGCATAGCTAATCTATTATCAAAAATGATAAATACAATATTTTGATAATTAATTTTGTCTCTTTAGAGGAAAAAACTCGTGCCTTACTAGATGTATGACACAAAGTGACTCTTACCTCTAACGGGAGGATTATATTTTGTATTGAGGTTAACATTTTATACAGTAACATCTTGAAAGATTATATTAAAATACATATGAAGCAAAATATAACAAGCATCCAAAGAAGAATGAATGCCTGTAAATTATTCATAATTAAAACATTAATTTAAGTATTACTAAGCACACTGGAATCAAGAAGTGAAGTTATATAATAATAAAAAGGTATAGTCTCTTTACAAGAATAGTACAAAATGATTTTATACTCATAATAGTAACATTATAACATATGTCATATCTGTTCCAGCAGACAGCACTTGCTACTGTTAGGACATTCTATTTGAAGTGAAAGATGATAAAATTAATTTGCAAAATGCATTTGTCAATCATTGGTTTTTTGCATGTTTTTTCAGAAGAAAACAAGATTAATAACCTTCCTAACCACTGGAGCGCTTTTTGCCACAATATGGCACTATTTAAAATACCTCAGATTGCTTTGCTGCCAAATTTGGCAAATTTTCCCAAAGTAATGAGGAAGTTAACGATTTTATAATTTCTTTTTTATAAATCCTATGAATATGTGAAATTGACAAAAGATAGGTGAATTCATTGGAAACATAGAACTATAATCAGTTTGTATGTCTCCATATTAAAATTCGGAGGTATGATTTTTTTATGTGGGCGGAAAATATTCAAAACGATCACCAAAAAATCTCGAGCAATCGGAGAAAAAAGTTTTTAATTGTCGCTCCAGTGGCTAAAAGAATAATTTTTGACAAATTTGAAAAAACAGTAAACCCGTAGCACAGAAGAATTTTGTTAACCTTTACAATGCTGACTTTTTTAACGCAATCTATCACATCATGCGACACATGTTTTGTATGCGTTTTAGTGCAACTTTATGAATCACATTTGCGACATTCATATGCAGAGTAAGCCCATGGATCGCATATGCAACAGTCGCATAGATCAGTTTAAACATTACAAACGCGTAACTGACATCAAATTTGCATTAAAAGAGTGAAAGTGAGATCGTGTGAGCTGTCAGCAGTGCTTTAAAATGTGGTCCATTGTTTGAAATATTTTTGAATTTATAATTGAGTTATACAATAATGCTGTGAATGTAAATTAAACACAAGTGAGGAAAACAAAACTCAGAATATTAAAGACAAGAACTTAACCCTTCACAAGCCAAAATAAAATGTGAAATAAATTATACATTTCTGTCACACCAGAAAGTGGTAAAAAAAGTAGAATTTTAACCTACATTTAATAAAAAATAAATTTTTTGTACATACAGTGAAACCCTCTTGAAGTTCCCGCTTTTAGAAGTTTTCCTACTTAAGAAGTTTGTTTTTTCAGTCTCTTGAAGACTGAATAGCCCAATTTATGCCACATATAAGGTTTTCTAGCTGAAGGAGTTTTTTTTCAGTCCCTTGGAAAACTTCTTAAGAGGGTTTTTCACTGTAGTATGAGACAAATATGTAACAATGATTCTGATACTAGCATAAGATACTGCACAGTTGGTAGTTGAAACGCCAAGGGTTAAGAACAATATATATTATATACAAGGTGTGCTATTTACTCAGTTCCCAGGTTTTATTGGTCCTTTTTAGACATGGATTGCTGATAAGACGGGGGCTGCTCCTAGAAGAATTATTTTTAATTTAAATATTTTTATTTGCCACACAAATTTTCACAAGACGGGTAAGCTTTTTAGTATTATCATTTCCATTACAAATAATAATTGGTTCACTTTTATAGTTTCATTTTTGTAACCCCCCCCCCCCAGAAATATTTAATTCCGCGGATTTGCAGGATTGAAAAAAATACTCAGCAATATTTTATTCTGCGAATTTGCGGGATTGAAAAAAATGTACACTAAAAACTTGCTGAATTGATGCGGAAACTTCAAATCTGGAATCAATTTTAAAGAAACAAATGTCCTTTTTTGAGAACAGATGAATCAGAGTAAGATATATTCAGTTAGCACACACCTTCTTAACAACAGTTCCAACAATTGGTGTGGAAGCAGAGAACTTTTTCTTAAATATTACTAGTACCTGCCAAAGACCAATGATCCCAAAAATGCCTACGGAGAGCCCTGTCAGTGGCATTAATGTTTTTATAGTTTTTACAATCTTATTTTTTTACCAAAGTCTTCTTCAAATACTTATTACGTGACATTTTCAAAGTTTTTTTTTAATAATATTACTATTACCTACCTACGATGATAGATCCCAAATGACAATGAGAGTCCTCACAGTGAAATGTTTATGTTTTTATATTTTGTAGGATCTTTTTTTAATCAAAGTTATATAGGTAAATGATGAGTCAAATATGTTTGTGTAAGATATCTTAGTGTCATATCACACTATCAATCCTCAAATGTTAGATCGATGCAATTAATTTAATGAATTTTCGGCCATATCAGACATTTAAAGATAATGTCCTATGTTCTACTCCATATGAGGAGAAAAATCACCCCTGTATGTGGGAAATTTAATGAACAATTTGCCTGATAAACAGAGAATTGACTAGTACAAGAAGTGAAGCAATCATTCCTCATCCAATAGAACTCGGGAAAAGTAATACGTTGTTTAATTGACTATATGCCTAAAGCTCTTGCTGCCTTTACAAACAATTCAGAGATCAAGGTGTCCATGTATGCCGGTGACCTATTGAATTTATATTATTTGTGCAGACTACACATGTCCCATACAAAAGTCTATCTTAAAAAGATTTTTGCTGAACGTAATTGGATATATGGCGCATAACTTGAATGGATCTGCATATAAACTGAGTTATTTCTATAATCTATATCATTTCCCCACAAGGACTCAATTGATCTTTCGCCCTTCTTGCCGGTTCCATTGTAAAAAGTTACGAAGGTTAAATAAATGAAATAATACAATAGATTTAGAAGTTTAAGCAGTTAATATGATACTTACGTAGTACGCTGGCGGGGGCACATAAGCCATTTGTGGTTTGTTCGGGTCGTAATAGGCACTCTGGGCCGCCTCCGCCGCTTTAGCATCTGTCAATGAGAATGATGAACAAAATGATGAAAAATAAAACATTATTTTATTCCAATAAGCATGCAAAAATAATAAGATTTATTTTATTTAGAACATAGAAAATTTTACATAATTATTGAAATTATTGTAATAAACAATAATATGTATATCATTAGACAGATTGAGTGTCGTAATACAGAAAAAGCCAGCCAACAAAATTATAAAAGCAGATTCAATATTATCTGTTTTCCAAAACAATCAGTAAACTGGATACAGTAGAACAGAATAAAATAATAAATTGGGTTAGGATAGGTGTGGGTTTTTTTCTCTTCAATGTTTCGTTTTGTCACTGTTTTTAGATCGGTGTTGTTTGGTTCTAACTTCTAACGTAAGTTATGCAAAAATAAAATCTCTAAAAATAATTTTATAAAGTAAAAATAATATTATTATGCAACTTTTAAGTGAGCTTCATTCTGCAGAGTGGACACTCAATTGTAAAGAGATAGCTTTTTTTTCAAATTAATAACCAAAAATGTGGAAAGCAAATACAGTAAGACCCTGTTAATTCAATAATCCGATGAAACGAAAAAAAGTATAATCAAAAATTTTGCCAAAAAATATCCCCAGAATATTTTTTGCATAAAAAATTATTTAATACATAATTCGAAATTAATTAATTCGTAACTAGAAATTTATTTTTGTTCACACACATATGTTTGTGTGATTCAAAAAACTTTGATTTCAGCAAAAAAAAAATCACAATCGTAAATCTGACACTGTCTAATTTACGCTGCGGCGGTAAAACGCCGTAAAAGTGTCAATTTACACAGTTATACATTGACCTAATTCGTGTTATTATTAAATCGATTTATACTGGGATGTCATAATTTTTAGAATTTACTTCTAATGTATAAGTTTTAAGGGCTGGCCTAAGTGTAATCGATTTATGTGGACACACATTGTTATTTTTACTAATTTACACTAAATATCGTTATAGGTTTACGTGAAAATACATTACATATTTAGGAATTTACTTCGAATACATGAATCTAAAGGGCTGGCTGCGGCAGAAATCGGCCAAATTTCGAGTTACGCGGAAACTCATCATATTTTTACGAATTTATTTAGAATATATGAATTAAAAGGGCCGACCGCGACGGTAATCGGATGTGAAAATTTGATTTACATGGATAAATATTGTATTTTTGTGAATTTACTTTGAATAAAAGTAAAAATTCGATTTACACGGGAAAAAGTCATATTATTACAAATTTACTCTGAAGAACCTACCCGAATTTGAATTTGCGGCCGAGGAACTCAATTTTCGACAATTTTGTATGTTTTTTTTAAAATAAAATTTTGGATTACTTATGTGGGAATTTGTTGATTCGAACTTTGATTATTGATGACCCATGGATTTGGAATTAACAGAATTCGACTGTAATACAATACCAATACTGCAAGCAAATGAGCAATGACTGAAATAAACACTAGAAATGTCTTCCATGAAGATTTTAACGTAAACTGATGTCATTACTGACTTAGTACCTTTTGATTCTATCCCTTTTAGCCTGCATTCCGTATCTCTTACGCTTCCTGTCATCGTATATCGTCATTTCATGCGATTGAGTTGAAAATTTCACAACGATGATGAAACGAATTTCTATATTTGAAATTTAAGCAAAGAAAAGTCACACGGTCAGATAACAAAACTGGCCCACATCGCAGTTCTTGTGTTCTTCTTTATTCTATGGCAGTAAAAATTTCATTAATTAAAAAGAAGCCCACTTGACAATAATTGTTGGAGAGTACAATTAAAATATACATATTATTCTGTAATCAATTATTAAACTATTGATAACTACTATGAACTGTGTATAGAGACTACACCTTTCTAAATTGATTTTTAAAAAAATCATAATTTTGTTAAAAAATTATTTTACTGGAGATAATTTTTCATAAAATATTGATCAAAACTTGAAATGCTGTAGGTGTATATTATTATCATCTTCATTTTATTGGTGTAAGATTAGCATCTTGTCTAGCCTGTACCATTAGGAGCACTCGGAGGGGCTGAAGCCCCGGCCTGTGGATTAGGATACCCTGGTTGGGAACCAGGATAGCCCGGTTGACCCCCTGGGTACCCCTGTTGAGCTCCTGGGTACCCTGGTTGGGCTCCTGGGTATCCTGGCGCCCCTGGGTATCCTGGTTGAGCCCCGGGGTATCCTGGCTGAGCTCCTCCATAACCGGCTTGAGCTCCTGGATATCCTGGCTGAGCCCCTGCGTAATCGGGTTGAGCTCCTGGATATGATGGCTGAGATCCTGGATAAGCTGGTTGACCTCCTGGATATGGTTGTTGAGGTCCCGGGTAGCCTGGCTCAGGGTAGTTGGCTTGAGCCCCCGGATAGCCCGGCGGGGAGCCGGGATAGCCCTGCTGCTGAGGAGCGGGGTAGCCCCCTTGGGGTGCCCCCGGGTAGCCCTGGGGGGCGCCGGTGTTAATACCTGGGTACGGAGGAGGAGCACTCGACATGAACACCGAGTTGGGTGCCGGTTGGTCTGGGAATGCCTGGAAATATGAAAAACAAGTTCATTAAATCATGCAAAATGTCCTAAATGGTTGAATGGCTTGGGTAGGATGGAGTCTGAAAAACTATTATAGTTTTAAATGTTTACCTATTAATGGCGCATTTAGTAAAAACTTAGTATAACTACATTTAATTTTTAAAAAAACAGATTTTTTTTTTACAGAATAAATTTTTGGCATTTTCACCATCATTTGGGTTCTTATGAGCGTAATACTCGAGCCCGAATTTCAGCCCGATTCCAATTAGAAACAAAAGTCAACATTTTTCGATTTGCGCGATCGCTATTTTCACCTCTATTTTCATATCTAGGATTTCAATTGTCATCACTGCAAACAATACATGAACCATACTGTTTGTTGTGATGCCTACTGAAATCGTAGGTATGAAAATAGAGTTGAAAACAGCGATTGCGTAAAGCTAAAAATGTTGACTTTTGTCTCTAATTGGAATCGGGCTGAAAATCGGGCTTGTGTATTACGCTCATTAGAATGGGCAATCTGCCTAGCCAGGAAATAGTATCGACCTACAAGACATAATAACACCTGTACAAATTTTTAATATTTTTAGTTATTATTAGAGATGGCAAAATTTAGCATTAATTTTCAGATTTTTTAGCATTAACAATTGGAAATTTAGCGTTTTATAGCATTTTGAGGCATAATTTAGCGTTTTGTAGCAAAATAGAAAAAAATGTATTTCCTGAATGTTTTTAGCGCATATTTTAAGTATTTTTGGTAAAATATATGTTTAACCTTCATTTGCAAGTATTTCCATGTGAAAGATTATAAATAATTAATTTGAATATTAAATTAATAAGGAAGGAAACTCTAAGTACGGGTCGAACACAAACATAACTAATGCAGATTGCGATTAACATCAATAGGCGTAATTTATTTCGCACAATTTGTGTAATGTCAAAAAACAATTTTGCCTACAGTACAAAAATATTAAATATTTACACATAAAATAGTAACAAAATTATAAAAAATCGTAGGAATCTTCTTATCCCATTCTAGCCTAGTATTACAAATGCCACACATCAATATCTTCTTGTCACTTAAATAAAATTGGTCTGCCTTAAATTGCGACGCACGCTGTTCTACCGTAATCGTCTTACCACGAGCCATCGCGACAAGTGATTGAGAGACGATTGCGCCAAGTGCGAGTCTGCAGGAGAGCTGCAGACGCTGGACTGACGCTCGCAGGCAGAAATATCTGGGGTGTGGTTATTGGGGTAGTGGGGGGGAGGTGGAAGGGGAACTGGTTGCTAGGCAATGACTGACGGAATGCGGCGATGAGCCAGCGAGAAAGTAATGTGTTGTTGAAGAACGTGTGATGTAGGGAAAACCCGAGCTTACGCACACAGTCGGGGGAGCGCGAGCTGAAGTTAGAGATGATTTTTAATCACTTATTTCCACTGATAAATATAGATTTTTTGAAATTGTCACATATTATTTTAATACCCGGTATTTTCGGGAAATTCACGCCTATTTCGTTAAATAGAATAATTTAGCTGAAATACGGCCTTTTCGCTATTTTTTCGCGTTTTTAGTTAAAACGAAATTTTGCCATCTCTAGTTATTATGCAATATTATTATTATGTTATTTTTGCTATATAAATGTACCTAACGTAATAAATAAATAAAATAAAATCAAGATATTGAAGATGATGAAATTTAAATTGGAAATAAATGAAAATGAGGACAGAAATTCAAAGGTGAAAGGCATAACCTTATTTAGAAAAACCTATAAGAATTATTATTTTCATAGAAAGAAATGTTTTATGGTTTGACAATATTGTCCAATTTAATGTGATAAAACAAAAATAAGAAAAAGTACTGGTGCAAAGCGATTTATAGAAATATTTTTTTTAGTGTATTGAAAAATGAAATAAAACAAAAGGGTTTAACCCCTCAAGCCTCGGAAAGATGTTACTAAAACACAAACACAAAACCCATATACCATTAGGCCTATGAGGGACATATATGATCATAGATTGTAAGAGTATTTTTTTTGTTTGTTTCTGTAATGCGGATGGATATATGTGATTTATTCATCACTGGGAACAGAAATAATAAATAATCATTCTTCTAAGTTTTTATAAAATGTTTGACTTAAATCCATGGATAAAATTTAAAAAAAATGAAGTGCATGATTACAAATTGGCGGGATTTTTTCATTGAGAGAAAGTAAAAAAAAATTATTATATTTTTTTATTTAATAAACGATATAAAGAGTAAAGTGACAGTTTTCTTACAAATTCCCTGTACAAAACGATGGCTTTTTTTTAAATAACGAATTAATGAACGAAGTTTGATGTCAAAATGTTATTATGTACAAATATCAATGTTTATTTCAAATACAAATATCTCAAAGATAATTTTATCTAGCTTCTAAAGTATAATTTTTTACGACACCTTAAAAAATAAGAAATGTATAGCCCATTTAAAATATCCCAGAAGCATTCCGAAATTCCAAGAAGACAGTGTATTCACCAAACTGTCACTTTGGCCACAAACCCCGGCAGCCTGCCGGGTGTGCAACTCGGGTACTTAATTAGAAACTCCGGCGCGCTGACGGGCTAGAGTAGGTCTGCTAAAAAATGGACAACGAGCACGACAGAAATATTTTTTAATAAAATTTTGAATGCCGAACGCTCTGTAGGTAATTAATAATTCATTTCATTGAATTGGCAATAATATAATTCTTATGTTTTTTCCCTGATATTTGTGTGACCATTTAATTTCTTCAAAATTGCGAGAGGTTCTAGGCTTTTGGTAGTGACCCTGAACGTCCCTGATTGCTTTGAGGACTATCATACCAAATTATTTTATTAGGTATTAGTATAGAATTTACATAAAAAACAAAAATTATTAACTTTCGATTTATGAATATTATGTTTTTTTGTAACTTTTCAAATAAAAATGTGGAAAAATTTTTTTTTTTTTATATTTGTACCCTTATTTATTTACACATATTTTAAAATTTTTATTTTTATGTTTTTCTTCACCTTAATCCAATATGTAAACAAATTTAAAGAAATTAATTCATTTGAATATATGGTTCAAAAGTTACAATAGATTTAGTACACCAATGCAGGTTTCAATTTTTGGTACAAAGTTAATTCTGTGGTGAAGGCGAATTTTTTAGCTCATTAATTCTGTGGCCAATGGGTTAAAATAACACCTAAAACATAGGTGAGCTAATTCTTGATCAGGTGATTACATCACTAAACATAGCTATGTAGGTTTGGATAAGCTATGAAAGAGAGAATGAGAAAGACCTCTTCCTCTACTTCATCACCTGTTACTTGAGATAATACATTGTATTAATTACAATCTATCACAAGTATTTATATACAATAAATCTCTAACTCCGATTCATATTATAAAATCAATTGAATAGTACACAAGGAGAAAACTTACATTGGTGGGGGGCACCCAGCCATAATAGCCCTGCGGAGAGGGGGCATAGGCCGGGGGAGGAGCGGCATACCACGGCCCAGTGGGGGCACTGTAAGGAGGCGGCGCATCATTTGCGTTCATCCCACGAGTGGCTGAAACCAAAGCATTAAATACTCAGTCATTATAGCCAAAGAAGTTTTTTTTTATTTTTCATTAATTATTGGGTTAGTTTATACTACATGAATATAAACTAATAAGCAAAATGTAACATTTCATTTGATAATTTTAATATTTTTACAGTAAGCATAACGTTTCTTTTTAAATACATTCATTCTTTCTTCATTCTTCATACTTTCAGGCATTTCATCATACATCTTTAGTCCTCTATACATTAGGCAGTTCTGTGATTTTGATTTCTTCGTTTGTGGCAATCGAACTCTGTTTATATTTCTTGTTTCGTAATTATGTATGCCTCTATTAAAAACAATTTCATCCTTAAAGTATTTTGGCATTTGGATTTTCATAATTTTATGCACAAAAAGTAACACATTAATAGTAGTATTTTTTATTGGAATTGAATTTAGTTCCTGTCTCATTTGATTAATCCTTGCTTATTTGCCTTTTCCCAGTATACATCTCATAGCTCTGTTCTGTATAACTTCTAGTTTGTTTAAATTTCCTTCATTGGCCAAATATAACATCGCAGAGCAGTAATCCAAATGTGGAGCAACAATAGTTTTATAAATGAGCTCCGTGGTGTTTCTATTTAATTTATGTCTTAGTCTTCTAAGAAAATTTACCTTTTTGATACCTTTTTTAGCACATAATCAAGTTTGCTGTGAAAGTCAGTTTTGAATCGAGTATTACAACCAGGTATTTGATTTTATTTACTTTTCCAATTTTTTAACCAAGATGAACAAATGCCCGTCTCTTACCATGCACACAAAGGACGTCATTTATAGTAGTTTGCCACACCGGACTAAGCTAGAGAACGGTCTTTGGTTTTTAGTCAAACTGTAGTACAATACTTGCACAGACTCAACCACCTTTTCATATTAGAACATTTTTAACAACTAATCCATACACTTTAATTATTATTACTACACTTTTTCTTTTTTCAGTTGATAGCCAAAATTATAATTTCAATGATTGTGATGCTTGTAAAATTCCAACATCATTGACCAAATACATCCAACAGGAAAAAATCAACAGCCATAAGTAAATATAATGAATAAAAAAAGTTGTTTACTCTATAAATCATGAATTGTATTTGCCAAAGCAATCTGTAAAACATGTCTAAATGTTTGATTTGAGTAAAGTTCAAATTAAATTAGCCGTTACCCTGCTTATAGTCTTTGCGTGGGTATGGGTGACTGAATAAAAATGTCTCAAAAAATTAAAGAATTTTTAAAAAATCATTTCAGATCACAATCACAAAGCATGAGATAATTTCTCATTTTGATAGATTGAGATGGATTTTGAACAGTGAACCCTTTTTTTTAAATTTCATATGAACACTGCACAAGAGTCCCAACTGCTCCAGTGAGACTATGGCATACCCAATTGGGGTATGTTGTGAGGCTGAAAGTAATGGGGAGGCGGCGAAGGAGATAGGAAGAGGAAGGTGGGGAAGTAAGAGATTAAATGTTGCGACGGGATCACGTGATAAGCGCGCTGTTTCGTGTGTTACTGTGCTGCTGGAACGAGACAGAATGCTTATCACGTGATCCGTCGCTAAGCTATACCCGACTACTCAGTTGCGACCTGCGATGGAAAAATATTTTTTTGAAAAAAAAATCCATCGGACAGCAAAATGATATCTACATTTTTTACTTCAAATATACTCGGGAATCACTGGTTAAAATCTTTCAGGTCATGCTGTTACACTGTGAATATATTTAGATGTTAAGTCCTTATTTATAAATAAAACATCAATACCTAAATAAGCTGCCTTCAGCATAGCCTGTCCAAACTCAATGGCGCCACCAGATTTGAAGGTCATTTTAAACTTTGCTTCGCCATTCCAGTTTCCATTGACTTGGGATCTGACCTTTCCCTTGATGAAATTAGCGCCGAACATCGGCTGCTCCACTCCAACCTAAAACAATACCATTTCATCAGATCAATACCAAACTCACAAGATTCTCATGATACCGAAAGTTCCCCATCATGACTTTATTTGAATAATTATACACATTACAGAAACAATAAATTCATATTTTATAAAACAAAATATCCTCTCGCTTGCCCTGTATTTAAAAAAAAACAGTGAAGATTACCCAGAAACAAACAGTGTGACATGTGAATGCATCACCAAGAATTTACGGTAATAACATTATTTTCTGTGTAAGTGTACAAGATAATAATTGTTTGTCATAGATAAATAAACAGACAGCATGAAAATTTCTGTTAATTATTATCATAATCAGTTTTTTTTTACATAAAAGGTTTTTTTAAATTTACGTGAGAAATGAATAGTGTCTTTTAATTTTTTTATTGTAGATTCATTCTTCTTCTTCCGATTGATACTGAAAGCAGTTAGTCTACCTGAAAATGTTCATCCAAAGGGTTAATTCTACAAAACATCTCGCAAAAGGTTTTTTCTTTAAAATCTGCTAGAGTATAAAAAATGCCATTACTTATGTTGTAGCCGAAAATGCTTTTTATTTTTTGGAAAATTTGGTTTTTTGTTTGAAGATTTTCAGGAAATTGGTGCAGCATACGGAGAAACTGAAATTTCCTGAAAATTTTCATACAAAAAACTAATTTTTTGAAAAAAAAAAAAATCATTATTGATTTAAACATTAATAATGTCGAATTTTTCAAACTTTGCACTTAGGGGGTATACATTAATTACGTGAGCTCAAGGAGGGGGGGGGGGGGGGGTCCAGCAAAATCTCACGTTACTTGAAATATACGAAGTGGCCCAAATTTATCTCACCAAGGGGTGGGGGGGGGGGTCTAGACTGGAAGAAAAACTGCTCATTTAATTAATGTATGCCCCCTACAAGCCGCCACTAACACAATAACTCTTGTCTAAAGTCATTATTTTTGCCAGTGTGACCTCAAAAATGAGTCTATTCTTATGCAATAGTATTAAATTAATAAGGAAACTATGTTTCTGTAGTCTTGATGCTATAAATAATTATTAACTTATCTTTGTTTTACGTAAACAAACAACTGGTTTTACCGGTATACTATGAGGTCTCTACATTTAAAACGTGTCTCCACTATGAAAGATCTTGGTATTTTGTTTGATAGTAAGTTAACTTTTCATGCTCATATTGTAATGACGTGTGGTACTTCACTGAGAAAGTTGGGTTGTGTCCTACGCACTGCGAGAAACTTCAGAGATACCCGGGTTCTCACAGTACTATACAATGCTTTGGTTAGGAGTAGACTTGAGAGTGGATCGGTGGTTTGGAGCCCACACCAAGTGAAGTATTCCCTCATGGTGGATTGGGTTCAGAAGAAATTTCTGATACTTCTTTAACTGAGGAAGTATGGTTACTACCCGTGTCTCTGCCCTACCGACTTTCCACAGCTTTTTACAACTTTCGACAGCCCACACCAAGTGAAGTAATCCCTCATGGTGGATTGGGTTCAGAAGAAATTTCTGATCCCGTATCTCTACCTTACCGACTTTCTCTTGGGCATGCTTGGTATGAACCATCATCATACGGGTCAGAAGGGATATGCTACACATATAACACATTTTTTAGACTGATTCGTAGAAGGTTCGAAAACTCGGCTATCATGGAGACCATTAGTTTCTATGTTCCGATGGTTATCTCCGTCACTGGCAGCACAGACTGTTTTATCTCCCGGCTTGCAGAACTAACATGCCAATGGTTATGCCAGTCGGGAGAGCTGTCTTGTTGTTAAATAGAATTACTTCGAATATCGATATTTGAATCTTAATTTTTTATCTCTTTTAAAACACTTTGAAATTTTAATTTTGTAATGTTTTAAAAATGAATAGAATTAAATTGAAATGACTGCATTGAAACAAGATTCAGTTATGTCTGAGAATATTCATTATTGTTTTACACCAAATACAAAACACATTAATAATTTTTACACTAATGGAAGGGACAAAGAATGGATAACAATTTAACATCTATACAAAGCTAATATAAAAAAATAAAAATAGAAATATATCATATATTTTAAATGTCAGTAAACTTTAAGGCCATATCCACAGTGATTGTGCGGTGACTAGCGCAGGTGTTAAAAACATAAGGTGAGCCATTTTTAAAACTTTTCTATGATTGCATTCAGAAATACTCCATTGATTTGGATTTTATTGCAGAGCTGAAATATTTTGACCTTCTGAAAAAATAGGCTCTAAGCCCGAGTGGTTAAAAGGTAGCAGAAGGATTTCAAATATACTTCGACGTATAGTATCAAAATATTTGAACATAACAGATAGCAGTTAAAATAGAATTGGTAGACACATAGACACATTTGATATATCAAACTAAATTTCATCCTTATCACAACAAAGTGGATAGCTGTGTTCTGAGATAAATATTTAATTAACCTTTCAACACTCAACTATTCAATGACAATTACATCATTGGCACGAGGTTCACCATAATGGTTTATTTATATGTAGTAGGTTTAATGGTCACTTGTGATACAGCCGCAAGTGTGTAATAAACTCCCACATTAACTAATATTCAACCTAAATTTGAATTTTCCTTAGTAAATTACAATAGTTCTAATTCCTGCCACTAGTCGAACTGGTGAAAATTAATTCTCATTTAAATCAAAATTTTCGATTAGTTTGTGAACATGACTTTCAAACTGTTTTTATTTTTGCAAATGTCAGATTTTCTATCAAAATTACAGCTGTTTTTCATTAAAAGTCATACGTACGGTGGCTGATAAACGTTCTAAAACCTCTAATCTTCGATATTTTTCAAAAAAATTACAGACAGGATCGGCGTTTCAACTGGACTCAATCATGTTTTTAATTCGACTCATAAAACTGGCTAAAACCTTTCTTCACATAACCTACCTAAAAAACTGTGAGCTTGCTGTCTCGCCAAAATGAACGTTAAATTTTTCTTAACTCGAAGTAATGGCAGTCACTTTTCGCTTGCAAGCCAAAAGCTCAAAAGCAAAACTTCATAAGTGCTTCACGCTCGGATTTGTGAAAATACACCTTGAAGTCGTATAAAATGCGACCAAAAATGAACCTTACAGTGGGTTAAACTTAAGGGGTAGAGGGGTCATTTTTAAAGAGAATACATAATGCGAATGTGAATGGTAGAAGAAGTCGGGAATGCAAAGTCAAGGTAAGCAAATACTTAGTTCAAGTCATATCACAAGTCAGAATAATGGAAGAATATGTATGACAAGATGTATGAATGCGAATGAGGCGAGTATGTGCCAAGACCGAGTTGTTTGGCAGTCTGTCCTCCTCTGCCTACACCAGCAGAGAAACAGCGTGATGGTTAGTTAGTTAATTATAGTCTGTAAAGCTGTACTTAGCCTAATAAAAGAAAAAGAAAAATATATTTTGGATAAAATCAGAAAAAAAAAATCATTTTCCATAAGTCAACACTACGTTGTCATAAATTTATTTTCCCTATTATTTTATTGGTGCTGCGCCCCTGGAGAACAGCAAAGTTTTTTCAAAATTAAATTTCATGATATTTTCTAATTTTGTCGGCGGCCTTAAAGTGATATTTTTGCTATAATAAAGTGCTGTATTACTTAGTAGCTATTATTATAACCGTTGCAGAGATCCTGGAGATCCTGCCATGTGGATGTCGCATACATGATCCATCAATTTTCACTAAAACACATACATTGTGTAAAAAGGTGCCGGCCGGTGAGATAGATTAGGTTGAAAGGCCAGAAATTTTGTAGTGTATAAGTTAGTCATGTAGTTTCAACATCCTTCAATAGATGTCAATAGTATAGTTGGTTATACATAGTTTTTTGGTATCTTAAGAGATGTCAGTTAAGTATTATTTTAGAAGAGTATCCTATCGTTCGTTTCTAATGTATGAACGGATACGATAACAGCCGAATGCATCTGTTAGATGGGCAGACACCATCATCGTCGCGGCCCGCAACAGCAGAATAACTTGGAGCCTCCTAGAGTAAGGACGTCTGGTCCGGTTGTAAATATTCACCGTAAACTTTACGATAAAGCAACTTGTAATCTCAGCGAAGCTCAATCTTATTTGGAAGTTTCCCAACACATTTCAAGTAGTCCCATTCATTGGAATTAATAGACAATAATAATAATCTTGGTTCAATATTTCAGTTTTAGATTAGGGTAACTTACATCGCTGAGTGTGATGAAGGGGAAGCTGAATGACTTCATGGCATCAGCCCTGTTCTTGGCGTTGAATATCATGCGATGGGTTGTGAGGTACATTCTCCCAGTCTTAGTTCCCTTAAACTCTTGCCCATCCTGCCCACTGAACTCCATGTTCACATTTTCAGAGAATAAAAGAATTCTGAAAAATAATTAATTAAGATTACAAATTCAAAGACAAAATAGTACACATGTCAAAAAACGGATTCGGCACATTTTGTCAGGTGGATGGCCAGCGCAGCGCTTTCGTTTAAAAATCCTGTTGGAACTTGTTCGTTCGCAGGTTTATATGGAGCTTTTTTCACTTGGCAGAAAGTCGTTCTGGAGTGAGCCCCTCTACACCCCGCATCTCAATCCGCAGCTCCCAGTCACAAGGAAACATGCACGCAGCGTCTGCGTGATCATCCGATTCTTTTTTGTTTCGATTTTTAAACAGAAGTGTGAAGAGGGCATCCGACATCCGATTTTTTCTCATTCCGTTTTTTAAACAGAGATATGAATAGGGCTTTTTTGTCATCTGTTTTTTAATCGGAAGTGATATGGGCCTTTAGAGATGCAACAGGTAGTGACTTGGCTGGATACCGGATATCTGGCATATTATGCCTCGACCAGATATCCTAATAGGTAGATGGGTAGATAGATAGATAGATGAAACGTGTGTGCAGGAAACGAGACCTTCAAGGTTCCACGTCAAACTCGTTGGAATGGGCGTGCGCTGCATCGCTTGGGAGGCATAGTACAGTTAACGGCACAAAATGACGCGATTTCGTAAGCTTTAATCGGTTAAAAATGTTTGTCTCTAATCACCATAATTTGCAATTAGTAAATTTTAAGTACTAAGTACCTAATCCGTCTAAGTTTTTAATAATAAATGCTAAGAGGAAATAAAAAAATATATATTATTAATTGTTTTGTGTTTAGTTCGTAGAACTCCATTTTTATTTTTTGGAAATTTAATTAAAATTAAATTTGATAATGTTATTATCGAGTTCTGCAAGTATTTTAGAATGTATTTTAGTTACAGTTTCGACTTGTAAGGTCATTTTCAAACTGCAGTGAAGCCACGTACGGACGACTTATTTATAATATTTTAAAGGTCAATTTTTGAAGTCTAAATTGATTTATTACCGGTAAATCCAATTTTGCAGAGACACTAATTGAGAGGGTGATTATGTTGGATTCGGAATCTTTCCTTTTGGTTTCCCTTGCACTCAGTGTTAAGGGTTTTCTTAATTGATTTAGAATGACGTCATTGCTTATGACTCATTTAAGTACATTATATTGTTTAGGTTTGGTAAACATACTAAGTAGTGGGTAACAAATAATTTTCCTTACTTTATTAATTGGCGTTATGTTGGGGTCATTGTTAGTTTATTGATTTCTAATCGTTCAAACAAATTTAATCTAAGACCCTTTCGTTCTACAGGGTTGCGCAAAATTAATCATCCAATTTTGTTTTTGAATAACTTTTTTACTAAATAAAAAAAAAATCATTTTGATTAATGGAAATCTTTATTTGGACTTTAAAATTTTTTCTGTTAAGTGGAAAAGATGATATCCGTCAAGTAGCTGCCGCCAGTGTTGATACACATTTGTGCTCGCTTTATCGCATTTTCCATGACTTTCCGCAAGATTTCCGGTGATAACTGTTCGCATTCCTGTTGAATATTCTCCTTAAGGGCTGCGATTGTCTGGGGCTTTTTGGCATAAACCCGCGACTTCAAGTAGCCCTAGAGAAAGAAGTTTAGGATGGTTAAATCGGGCGATCTTGCTGGCCATGCCAAATAACCAAAACGGGAGTTTAAGTGACCTGAAAACGCTTCCTTCACAATATCCATTGTGGCTCGTGCTGTGTGTGCGGTTGCACCGTCTTGTTGAAACCACATGTTTACCAAGCCCGCTCATCCAATTCCGGCAGTAAGAAGTCGTTTATCATGGCTCTGTAGCATTCGCCAGTAACAGTGACCGTAATGCCAATTGCGTCCTCAAAAAATATAGCCCAATCACTCCTCCCGCGTGAACGCCGCACCACACAGTGGCTTTGAGTGGATGTTATGGCTCTTCGTGCATCACACGTGGATTTTCAGTGCCCCAGAAATGAAGATTTTGCTTATTGACGTAACCGCTTAAGTGGAAATGCGCCTCGTTGCTCATGATGACTTTTGATACAAATTTGCTAAAACCGTTAAAGCTAAAATCGACACAATTATTCCACGCTTTTGCGGAGTATAGTGCTCCATTGCTTGTCTGTTTGTATTCTGCAGCTGTCTAGTTCACAAATGTCAAATATGACTTGACTTACGACGCCATTTGCAAAAATTGTAAGATCTTCCAATAGTTTGATTAATTTTGCGCCACCTTGTATAAGTAATTGTTTTGGCTGGTTGTTTTTATGTGGAATGTGATTATTCACTAAGAGATGTTCTGCGAATTTTGAAGAGGTGTTTTTATTTTTATAACATTCTATAGCTGTTCTAGCTTCGGCCAGATACTATGTCACTATATAGGCTCCCCCACACGCACACTTCGGAGCGACCGAGTCCCGCGCCACTTTAGGCCGCCGCGCAGAAAAGTCTCACGGTGAACTGTGCTGTAAACCTATCGGTCTTTACTTTTCTGCGCGGCGGCTTGAAGTGGCGCGGGACTCGGTCGCTCCGAAGTGTGCGTGTGGGAGGCACTTATGGCATCTGTCCGGATAGTAATAAAGAGGCAGAGTACCAGAAAGTAACCAGATATCCGTTGCATCTCTAATATTAATTACAGAACATCAAATTTAAATTCAGATAATATTTCAAACAAAGGGGATAATATTTATGTACTAGTTTGTGTCATATTTTCTCTCTCAATGTTTAAGCTGTATAATGTTATAAGTATCTCATTTTGCTATCAAGTTATTATTTTTAAAATTTGGTACAAACAAGAAATGACTTCATTGTTTACGTTGTAATAGTTTCTTTGGGTAATTACAGTTTATATTTATTTTCCTCATCTCAATCAATATGTGTCATTCCCACAATGTAATAACATATCTTATCTTTTAAATTAAAAAAAAATAATCAAATTAATATGTTTGGACAATTTAAGTATGTAGTTCGCTATTGTTCTTGAAAACATTATACTTAAAATAAAGAAAGAAAATGTACACAATCTTTAAAACTTATAAATTCTCAAAGATCCTTCGAGATGGATGTAAACCTATGGTGTATGAATTTACTGTCCAACTCCTTTATTTAATGAAATATACTGTTCTGCAGCTAAAATTAAGATAAATTTTCCTTACTCCATCCGTACATCTTAATTCGCAAAAATTATTTAAATAACACTTGTCTTCAACTTGATTACTTCAAGAAATAACTATTTACATGGGGGGAGATGGTAAAATTAAAGTTCCTTTTTTTTCAAAGTTAAAAATTTCGGTAAATGTTCCGCTATTGAGTCCACGCTCAAAACACACTTTAAAAAAATAAAATAAATTGTACTAGGTAGATAATAAGTTAGTAATAAGTAATTCAGTAAGCGGAATTGAAAAATATTGTGTTTTAATGGTTACTTTGTTAACTTTAAATACGCGAAATGTCATTTTTCAAGGACCGCCATGTTATTAATTACGACGGTAAATACGCACTTTTAGGAAAAATCAGTTTTTTTCAGTTAGATAATAATAAGAAGTTCATATTTCAATCTTCGTAAATGATAAATAATGCGTATTAATTATTATTTTGTTCAGTTTCATAAACACGAAAAATTATTACTCAGTATGCATGCCGTATTAAATTGTGCTGTGTAAAACTGCAATGTACAAATCGCAAATAGATACTACCAACCTATAAACGAGTGGCTAGAAATAAAACACAGTCAATTTAATTACTATAACGAAGTACTTAATTTGAATTATTTCACCCCTCACACGTAGAGTTCGGAGCGACTGTGCTCCACGGCACTTCAGGTTCAAAGATCGAATAACGGTTTACAGCACAATTCACTGTGAGACTTTTCTGTGCGACAGTCTGAAGTGGCGCGGGGTGCGTATTTTTCCTTTTCCGTGTTCAATACAAGGCAACCATGCCTCGAACTCAACACGGGTTTGTAATGCCATTTTTTCTCCAAACCCGTGTCCAGTAGAAGGCAACCGGCATCCTACTGTGCACGGGTTTGTAACGCCAATTCCCCTCCCAAACCCGTGTTCAGTATGAGGCATGTTAAGTGAATGCATTATAGACAAGTTTGTACCTGTATTTATAACAGAAGAACATGTAAACAAATGTATTAGAATAATTACACATACCCGCTAGACAAACCCTGCTTTGCCAAACAAACCATTCAAAACCTGGGGTGTTTTTTTAAATTATGATGACATGCGAGTTTATTTTAGAGAATTTATTTTACAAGTACTATATTATAAAGTACTTATAAACCGAACAAAATAATGATTAATACGCATTATTTATCATTTCCGAAGATTGCAAATCGTACTTCTTATTATTGTCTAACTGACAGAAAGTGATTTTTCCTTTTAAAAATGCGTATTTCATCGTCGTAATTAATAACATGGCGGTCCTTGAAAGATGACATTTCGTGATTTTAAAGATAACAAAATAACCATTAAATCGCAATATTTTTCAATTCCGCTTACTGAATTACTTATTACTAACTATTATCTACCTAATAAAATTTATTTTAATTTTTTAAAGTGTGTTTTGAGCGTGGACTCAATAGCAGAACATTTACCAAAATTTCTCTTTTCAAAAAATCTTTAACAGCCATGTTTGATTTTGTTAGGTCGAAGTGACGTTTGACAAGAGGTTCCGCTTCAATCTAAATATGCATAAATTATTAATAACCCAAACTAAGAACCTAATGACCTATTTGGGAATGTTTTTCCATCTCCACCCGCCATAAATAGTAGTTCCTTAATAATAATAATAATAATTGGATAATTTCTAGGGCGCTGTTTTTGTGAAAAATCACTTCAAGGGCACTAAATTGTATTAATTAAGTTGAAAAGTAGTGTTACTTCAATAATTAATCAGTAAACGGAGTAAGGAAACTTTACCCAAATTAATGCGGAGTTTTTCCTTGTTTATGTTGCTTTCATAGCTCAGAACTAGCTATTGTGCATTACTACAGCATTGTTATGGTGCTGCATCTAGTAAAACATTATCATATACATACAGTCTTATAAATTTACACAATTTAGTTGTGAGTATCGGGGTCTGTTGTCTGTATTTTGGAAACAATTATTTACTCAATGGCTGCTACATGATTCTTTTAGATAAGAGGAAGAAGCTAAGGCGTAATTCGTTATGATTAAGGTAATGGATATACGTAACAGTATGAATTGATGATGATTAAAGTAAAACCACCAGACAGGCCCATTAGAAACTATGTGTCACCCTGAAAATTTCATAATGATTTATCATAGGTATCATACATGAAAATTTAAGCAAATAAAGATGGCAACCAAAGGGTTTCGCAAATAAAATAAATGCGTAAATTTATAAACATACCCTTCTCCCGCGTGAATCAAAACTCCGTTATCCACATGAGCAGTATTTAGAGACATTTTAAAACGTAACTATCACTCTTTGCTTTGTTTTCACAGCTGTCAAATTTTGCAAGACAGGAGACAGAACGGAACGCAGGGATGTGATGCCCAAAAAAATTATTTCCCTACATTTCGAGGTGAAATTTCCCTAGAATTTCCCTAGATTTCGGGGGTACTACCTTGGCAAATCAAAACCCGCGTCGGCGCATACTACGTATCCGTTTGAAGTTGCCTACCCTGCAGAAGGAAATGACAGCAACCATAAATGCCCGCGAAATCAGTATACGAAGTAAAATTTCACTTTCGAATTGAAAATTTTTAATTGCGTTATTTCCCATCGCCCCGAATGCAAAAAGTTGCCTTTTATACTCATTAAGGCGAATTTGAAATAATAATAATAATAATAACAAAGTATTTATATAGCGCAGTTTTGTGATATTTCACTTCAAATGCGCTCAATTATAATAAGCTTAAGATTAATTATATGGTGTTCCTTACGAGTCCTTACAAAATTGATTAGATAGTGTGAAACAAAGAATATACAGTATATACAAAACAATTCCTAAAGAACAATATTAACAACAATAGTGAGTGCACATGACAATAGATATTGATCCCATTGAAACCATAACGTTGCCATTCAACAGGAATCATTAAAAACTAAAATATACTACAGAACAGGAAACGTTTTTTATATTTAAAAAAAATTCTTATTATTTAAAAAATGTTTTTAATATTTTCTGAAAAATATTTTCTTATCATTAAAAAAAAAGTTTTTATTTTTTTCTATAAAATATTCATATTATTAAAAACTAGCTGGGTTACCCTGCTTCGCTCAGGAAAACATTTGAGAGTGTTATGGAATGTTTCACAATAATGATCCCGATTCCCTATTCCCGAACATTCCACGACATACCATTCCACCGCATACCGCCACCCCTTCCAGAACTTTCTAGAGTTCTATAGAATCTTTTTGAACTTTCCGAAATTTCAAGAGGGCGAAACTTCCAGCCCTTATATCTTCAAAACCACGCCCTTTAGGTAAAAACGGGCACCTTTTTTCCCGAGAGGGGACAGAGATCTACCACACCTTACCGATCGTACCGGGACTCGTTTCTGAGTTTTTGCGGTCCGCGCGTTTTTTTGGATTTTATTTTATAATATATAGCTGTTTCTCAGCATGCGTTGCAATGCCATATTCAAATAAATAAAATGTTACTCCTTGCATGTCCTTTCCCGTGCGTTCACCTCCAGCGTTCCACTTCCACCTTCCCCGCCACTGCTCTCCCGCTCCCCCGTCCCGCCAACCCCCCTGGCACTTCATTTCTTGACTCCTCTCCCGCCCGGCCCGTAGCCGAAACTTTTTTCTAATACTAACATTATTAAACTCGTGATATCTTTCTAATTAAATATCCGAATTGAAAAATGCATAAAGTTTAAAAAAAGGTATTGAAGCTATCTTGAATATGAAGTAATTTATTTTGATAAGGATTAACACCAAGATACAAATAAAGAGCCTTTTCAAGCGGCGACATATGAATTAAAATTTAAAAATAAAAGAATATTTATTGTGGCATAACCATAATAGTTAGACATATGCTGTCGCGACCTTTTTTGTAAATAATGATGTGTTCTACAAAGTCGTAGTACATTATTTTATTCTATCATCAATAGTTTTCGCAGCGCACGCGATGTAAAGAATATTTTAGATAATTTTTTACACCTTGTGTTGCATAATTGGAGTTTTAGTAAGGATCCCTAATTTTTTTGAAAATATAATATAACCTATGTCACCCGGGGATAGTGTAGCTTCCCAACAGCGAAAGAATTTTTCAAATCGGTTCAGTAGTTTCGGAGCCTATTCAATTCAAACAAACAAATCTTACCTCTTTATATAGTGTAGTAGATATCGTAAATATTCATATATGGCCGGTTCGATTGAAAATTTACCATAATTTGAAAGTATGTACTTTACCACTGAATTAGAAACGGAATTCCTAATAAAAATCACTTTGCAAAATAAAAATCAAACGCAATCACTGAAACTGAAGAAAATTTCTTGTAATAAAAATAGATAAAAACGTAACTAGAAACCAATTTTTTTTTTAGAAGTCCTCATTTATCTTTTTAGGTACATACCTACATACGTAATATCTAGTGTTTTTAAAACAACAATTCTTGAATGTAAGTACATCAACAATATTTAAAATTGATGGAAATTCCAAAAAAAAATACGACTAGCAATACCAGTAATATTATCATATGTATTTTTTTTGCCAGAGTTCGAAATTTCCCTAGCTTTTGTGCTGATTTCCCTTTTCCCTAAAAAATATGAAGACAGAAAACAGCGAAAACAGAAAAAGGACAAAACGAGCGACTGTAAAACTGGCTAGTTTAGTACTTTTGTACCAGCGCTCAGTATTTAGTACCTACGCAGGCAAACGGCAACTTGCCGCACGGTAGTTCCCAAACAATCTAACTAGACAAAAAGATTTCAACGATGTTTTAATTTATTTACACAATTATGCTCACAACATAGTGGGGGGGGGGGGGGGTGTCCAGCAATTTCTCACGTTTCTTGAAAAGAATATACGAAGTGGCCCAAATTTATCTCACAAAGGTGGGGGGGAGGGATCTAGATTTGAAGAAAAACTGCTAACATAATTAATGAATGCCCCCTTATGTTATCATCGATAAAAATATAAAACAATACGCGGCAACGTTTTAAACATGACACTTTGGATGTGCTTGGCTAGTACGCCCATAGTACGCCTAGTACGCACTAACGATCAACCACGTGGACGGCTAACCACACGGCTGGCCACATTTTTATTTTAGTATGCACCGCTCATATTTGTACCCACTAAACAGCCGAAAAATTCAATCCGCCGTGGTTGGACGGAGTACAGCGACCCGCTTTGCGGCTGACCGCCATCTTGACTATACGCACGTGCCATTGACTGTGCTATGCATAGATCTATGCATCTATGCATAAATATACCAATCCCGACTGTGCTATGCATAGATGCATAAATATACCAATCCCTAGATCGATATCTTCGGGCCTTTTCTATGGGACAAATTTTGACATCAACTTCACCACGGAAAAACAATCCCGATATACGTAGATGGGAGTTCAACATAGACACCTTTACAGTATTACTAGACGTGGCCTTGGAGATCCGGCAACGCTGCTAGTAGTCGTGTAATTTCTAGTCATTCGAACAGTTTTTCGAGTTTTTCCCTCTGATGTCTACCTGTTGTTGATATTGTGATAATGAATTTTCATTGAAAATTGTATGATTCGGTTCTCAATCTGTATTCATTGTTTTAATAAAACTTCAAGGTAACGTTTAAACACATTTTTTCAGTTAATATTACATTTAATATGATGTTAACTATCGTTTTACACGTTACAAGCATCAACGCGTCTCCGCCAGTATTTGCAGTGTTGTTTTTACAAATTCTTTACGAAATACACGTGTTTTATGATAAAAAAATATTGTGATTATGTTCAGACTAGACTCAGTTTTTAGTCACCGTTGAATGTAGTGTTTATTCACCCTTTACAATAAATATTATGTTTAATAATGATGTGTGATATGGTTTTACACTTTTCAACTGTCAGCGTATAATAACCTATAATAATGCTTATGTTGTTTTTCAGATTCTAACGAAGTACACGTTGTGTAAAGATATACGTCACAAAATATTGTGATTAGAGTTTATAATCATCATTGAATAAAGCTACAAGGTAACGTTTATTCACATTTTTACAGTAATATATCCATAAGTAGTAATTTCTATAAAGAGATGTAAGTGCAATCAATGATGTAAATATTGCATTACGTAAACTTGTTTAACGTAAGTCGCTACATTACTATTTTACACATTGTCAAACACTATTCAAAGCGTATATTAGGTAATGTTTTATATTTCTTGTTTTAGAGAAATGAGAGAGCCTGGGAGATGTCAAACCATGACATTGATTTGAAAAATGGAGCTGAATCTGTGACGACAATGCAAATTTGATTTGGCCATCGGTGAAGTGATTAGTGAAGTGACAGATGGAAGTCCATGTGGAATCTACATAAATATTTACATATCAAAACGAAAATCCTTCAGTGCGACAAGAATGTTATTTCGACAAATAATCAAATTGATGTGTTTCTGAAAAGAGACATTTTTTAAATTGTAGTGAATTTGTTGACAGTTTTAAAACTTAATTAACTGTGGACCCAGTACGGAATGTACAAATAAGTCATGTGAATATTATTATATTTTACACTTTAAATGTAGACTACAGCAGTCCACAATGGAGTGCTGATAACAACCCTGAAGCATGGTAGTGAGGCGTGGAATTAGCAAGGAATTAGGAAGGATGAAAGTATACTGGATGCTGTAGAAATGAGATCCCGGAGGCGTAGGATGTACAATCTGTTTTTATGTCCCGCTAAAAACTCTTCAAAATTATGGCTCTGGCATCATGAAATATGACTGGAATTTATTTCATTTATGATGTTGTTTAGACTGAATGCTGCAGAAATGTGATCCCTAAATGAGATATGTGTGGTAAAACCGTGACGACCAAGTGAAATATGTGAAGATCCGCAAAGAATACAAGGCTGGTTTAGCATAATGAGTAAGATTAAGAAACGAATGCTTAAATGATTTGGGCATGTAAAGCGGATGAACAAAGAAAGGAGTGTAAGAAGAACAAGCTTATGATGCTAATGTGAATGGTAGAAGAAGTCGAGGACGAATGAGGAAGACATGGCAGATCAAGTGAACCAAATAGATAGCATGATCGAGTCAAAATAACAGAAGGATATTTCTATTGATATGCTTGGTGTAACTCTAAATGACCAGCTCAGGCACGGGGGCTCCATCGAAGCCAGAGTCGAGCTAGCCTGTCAGAAGCTGGGCGTACTGTACAGGGCCTGCAGATACGTTAATAGTACACAACTGCTAATTCTTATAAATCGCAAGTGCGCCCTATTATTGAATTTAGCTGCTACCTCTGGTCTGGAGCCCCAAAATTCGTGAAAATAACTCTGTGCAGATACGGGGGTCTGTTTGATAATTGCAATCTTTAGCGGAGCATCGTCAGGTAGCTATGCTGTCGTTGTTCTACCGGAATTACAATGAAAGATGCTCCAAAGAACTAGCGTCATTGATCCCTTTGGCACCGGTGCATAGTCGGGAAACACGCCCAACATATTATGTACACAGTTGATATTTGTCATATGAGAATGGGTCGCTTCTATGACTCGTTCTTGAGTTCAACAGCTCGGCTGTGGAATGATTTGCCGGCCTCTATGTTTCCTTCCTCCTACAACATAGAAAACTTCAAGACCCATGTTCACTCCTTCCTCTCCTCAAAAAGACCCTCCACACAGCATCTCCAAAGATGACATAGGCCCCCAGAGGTAAATTATTTTCCCCGGGCCTCTTGTGTGGAGTTAATGGAATAAAAAGAATGGTATGTACGAGTACGAGACGATGTGTGAATGGGACTGTAGCAAGAAGTTGTTAATAAAAAAAATAATGCACTCCAGATCATGATTTGGAATGGATATTGCCAGAAAAATTAAGTCAGTCATTTAATTTACTATGTAATTTAAATAATTATTAGTATTTAGTAAATTGTTTCTCAGGCTAAAAATAATGATAAAATGTATGTTGTGAAAGATCACCCCTACGACACTTACGCATTGTTCGGTTGTTCAATGAGTTGTTTTGTATCTCAATAACAGATTTAAATACACTTCCATTGTATTTATATTAAGGTTAAACGTCACATACGTTATAATCTACGCATTCACAGATGGCGCGTAACGTGCAAAAAGCATTAAAAACCTCAAATAATTTGAATAGCGCCATCTGTGAATGCGTAGATTATAACGTACGTGACGTTTAACCTTAAGGTTAAACGTAACGTACGTTATAATCTAGGCATTCACAGATGGCGTCAATTAAAATATTTTAGGTTTTTGACACTTGCAATTATTCTATAAAATATTAAAGTGAATTAATTGTTTGCGCCCACACATATTCAATATGAACTAGAATAAATATTAGATTATACATAATACTAAATAAATATAATCATCATCAAACAGTATTAATAGCTTACCGTCTGTGTGTTTGAATTTCAGAACACGGCTTCGCTGCATGTCTGAGCCCCGCCATACGCGCCACGCCACAAATAACATCTGTGTACATGGAATTTCAAACAAAGCTACCTTTCTAATTCCGTTTTAAAATCAAGAATGTGGCAATAGATGGCGCTACTTCCGTTAGCAGTCTCTTGTGGACGTCTCCCGGGCAGATGCAAATACTATGTATTAGTGAATTTGTTGCATCTCTCTGGATATATGGAAAGATTGACGGTAGTACTTAGTTGCATCACCCAACTATGTATGTATTACATATTACGTCATTGCCCGTCCCGGTTACTTTACCCCGGTGACTAGCTATGACAGTGGATCCGAGGAACGGGCTATTTTCGGGACCAGTTCCTATTGGATTTATAAAATAGTCGATGGTCACCAACACTAACCAGGCGAAGCCGAAGCAAAAACCGCTCGCAGGCGGGTTTTTAACTGCTAGTACCAGAATAATGTCCACAAACCCAAATCTTTCAAGAAAGGCTGACAAATCCAATTTTGTATCGGTGACTCCATCCATAATGTGTTAGCCGTTCTTGAAAGATTTGAGTTTGTTTATGGACAAAACTATTTATTTATATTCATGTTAAGGTTAAATGTCACGTACGTTATAATCTACGCATTCACAGATGGCGCCAATCAAATTATTTTAGGTTTTTAATACTTTTTGCACGTTACGCTTTAAAATATTAATGCAAATTAATTGGCGCCCGTACACATTTATTTAGAATATAATTATATAGTTTTGTCCATAAACAAACCCAAATCTTTCAAGAAAGGCTGAAAAATACAATATTGGATTGAGTCACCGATACAAAATTGAATTTTTAACCTTGAAATGGACAAAACTATTTATTTATATTCTAATTAAATATGTAAAGGCGCGAACAATTAATTTACCCCAAAATTTTAAAGCGTAACATGCAAAAAGCATTAAAAACCTAAAATAATTTGATTGGCGCCAAAAGTGTTATTTTCTGTAAAATAATTATATGCACGCTTATAAAAGAGTAGAATATGAATTCTTTTGACAATCACCTTAACTTCACTCAGGAGGCCCCTGAGGAAAATAATTTCCCTCAAGGCCTATGTCATCTACAGGGGTGCTGTGTAGTCTTTTTGGCGAGAGGAAGGTTGTAGAAGGGAAGAAACACGGAGGCTGGAAAATCTTTCCATAGCCGAGCTGTTGAACTTAAAAACGACCCATTCTCACATGACAAATTTGAGCCGTGTACTGATACTGTACTACGTGAGCTATGCACGGTGTCGAAGGGGTCAACGACGCTAGTACCTCGGAGCATCTTCCATTTTAATACCGGTAGAGAAAAGATTAGAAGCATTTTGCTTGTGGATAAAGCAATAAAATAGTCGTAATACAACAGCATAATTAATCTTCTACCTAAATGCTCTTCAAGTAAATGTCAAGTTTTCTCTTAAACATGGAAAAATAAGTTTGTTTTTACCGTAATCAGTTTTCTATATGATACTAACTGGTACTAGGCATGCGTTGCAATGCCATTCAAAAAAATAAATTGATTCTCTCTGTATGCCCCCGTTCACGTCCCGCGTTTCCCTTCCACCTTCAACGCCTTACCCCTCCCTTGTCACCTCTCCTGCGAACCCCCCGTTCCCCACCCCTGCCTTTCCTCCCTGCCACTAAAATATATGAAATACACACATTTTTATTTATACAAATTTCTTAACGCCATACATATAGACTATAAACTTTACGGGCGTGCGCGCAACAAAGCACTAAAGTTTTATTGCAATCGGATATCGGAACTGTATGGCAGCCATTGACGTATGATATCTAGACGCGCCCTGTGAAATGCAAAATAACCCCAGAAGCCAGCAAACGCAGGCTCAAGGCCCATTTATGAAAAAGTGCCTGCATTGTTTTGCACCGTTTAGATCGCATAGTGCTTTGTGTTGTACCTTTTATCGGTCTACAAGTCTACACCGAAACTAATTTGTGTTCCAGCCGTCCGCACCGGAGTTAATTTTTTCAAACACAAAAATATCTAACTTCCGAATGTTGTACAAAGTACACACCGCGGACTTTATTTTTGAAAATGTAGTCAGCTATCTGACTACACCAAAAAAATACACCTTACATACGTCTTTTAGACAGCGTTTTCATAAACGTAATAATGTTACAGAATTACTTTTGTTTCCATCAAAGTTTCCTACGTCATCAAATCACCGCACTGCTTGTGACGACACGAATGTTCGACTACTAATACATACAAGGAGGGCTAGTATGACAATTTGGAAGAGTTTTCAAACTTTTTTAAAGCGCGACCCGCTTTTAGTAATAAAATAAATTATATTATTTCCATAAATTATAATTATAATTACATAAATTCACCACCAGCTGTTTTTAGGAATGATCTTTTTTACCTTTTTAGTCGAAGTATTATTAATGTATCCATTATTATTATGTACCTATGCGGACCTTGGTGGGAGGGTATGTACAACATAACCTGGTTAACTTTGTTGTCGGTGGAGTCGCAAACCTACTTTACATATTGTAAAACAATATTTTTTTAATAAAACTATCAAAGAGGGTAAATAAAAAAGCCGCAGCTGAAAATTTTATATCCGCAATGCCAAAACAATGAATGATATGGATTTTTTTCATTTGGAAATGTTAAATTTTGGCGGTTGATTCAAAAAGGGCAAAAATTGTCAGACAAAATTTTTACTACGTTCAAGGTCAAACCAGTAAATGATGTTGGTTTATTTTCGTTTGGAATTACAATATTTATAAGTACAATGTTTCGTCAAGATAATTTTTGTTATTTTGTAAAACGGAAACCTTTAAAATACATAAAACACAGATTTCAACAAAAAACCGTTGCACAATTCTTCAATTAAGATCGCAAGTTAAACACTAACAATTAACACTTATAATTTAATTGTATGAAATTTCCCCCGATAGATAAAAATCGTAAGATATACTCAAAAAAATATTATAAAAACTATATATTTCTGATATTTTACAAGATATATAGGTATATGAAAAATTTCGTAATTCATTGTTTTTTTAAATCTTTTTTAAGACATTTTCCGTGAGATTTTTGTTCTATTTCAAACGAGTCATGTTTTATTAAAGATTTTCATAATTTTCGTTTAAATATTATCGTTTTTAAGAATAGCACGCTCCCTCTAACATTCGTATTTACGTATCTCCCCTTCCTCTTCTTTTTGAGCGCTTACTACTGGGCTTTAAGTATCCACTAATTTCAGTAATTTTTTGTATTTATTATACGCAAAAAACTTAATGTTTTGAATAGCTGATTCAAAACTTTAAAAAGAAATTATAGTTTTTGGCTAATACCTCTTGCAAAACAGAACAGAAGCCTTTGAATATTTTTTAGCGCCTTTTTTTCAAGCAAACGATGATTGGTTTTGTTTATTAAACTCGTTAAGCTTACGAACCATCAGAAAAAAAATGCAGACGCATCTGCCGCCAAGACCTGGACAAACATCACTCCATTAACCCGGGCACCCCTGCTTAGTCACCAAACGTAGCGAACCACTTGGGGTGACCTATGGCAGAGGCGTTGGTTATCCAATAAATGATTCCCGATGCGGCGGTACCCATACTGGCCTCCGAAACTGAATCGCTTGTCATAATAAAGTAAAAAAAAATATTTTTTTCCATTTATAAAAAATTATTTATAAATGTCTCGTGACCCCCACTTTGAAAACCACTGTATGCAGCACAGCTTGTGGATATTGTTCATGCGGCCAATCCGTGAACAACTATTGATGTGTTAGTTCGACAGAATTACACAATAGGATCACTTGGTGGTCAGTTGTATATTGCCGGGAACTCTGTATGCAAGACGGCGGAATTGGAAGGAGAGTTTTATTGCGAAATTACTGTTAGTGGCGTTATTTTATACTGATTCTTACTATGAGAGGGCTTGTCTAGGGTATACTTGGTCGAAGATGGCAGCACATAAACCACAGTGGTTGAGGGCAAGGCTCTCGACTCACAATCCGAAGGTTGCGAGATCGAATCCCGGGGTGGCAAAATAAATTTTATTTCACAATTAATTCATTTAAAATAATATGTATATAGTATATTGGCGGCACGTTCCAGAGTGGAAGATACTCTCTGTATCGCCCTGGTGTAAGACCACCATTCAGAATTGAAACGTTGCTTTAAATGGCTTTAGCCGAGTTTGGTGACCAGATCTGAATAGCCAGGTACTTCCCCACCTTTTTCTTTCCCATATCCTTTCCCTCCCCACTACCTTCAGCCTCACAACATACCCCAATTGGGGATGCCATAGTCACACTGGCTCCAGACGGGAGTAGCGAGACTCTCATGAGGTATTCACATAAAAAAAAAAAAAATATGCATTTAAAATCCTCAATATTACATATCTATTGATCGCCATCGTTTCTTAGCAATATTTGAATAACATAAAATAAAACATAATCATGGCTTACTCTTGCACTCCAGTTGTATTTTGGTAATTGTAATTACTTTTCTCTTTGTATTTTGGTTATTGTAATTATTTAATATTTGGTTATTGTCATTAATTGTATTGTTAATTTGTATTTTGTTCTAAGAAAGGAAGGGTTCTTCTGTAATTGGTTGACAATGAAATTAAATAAAGTGTTTTAAAACAGTAAGTTTGTTTTAATTAATAGGTACGTATGTATACTTATTTAATTTTTTTTATTAATACATAAAACATACATCATACCATTAAAATCACCATAATTTTCTTACCGAACCTGATTCTTTACTTTTTACTGTAAAGTGCCTTTATTGTAATTTTTATAAATTATCCTTTATCTGCTTTTTTAATGAATAACTTTTAACTAAGTTTTTATTGGCAAACTTTATTTCTAAATTTTAACAAATCCTTTTGGCATTTATTTAAATTAAATGGTGATGACATCTAGCATCATAATATATGCAGGTAAAAAATTCTAAACTATTATTATCTGATCCATTTGATAACTTTGCTGTTTTAAAAGAATTGTTTTCTTCTGATTAAAATGAATGTTGAATGTGTAAAATACATGTGGGGCCTAATGCCCGCTAGAAATGCCCTAGCTACTGAATCGCCCCGAATCCCTGGGACCGGGGATGATGATTATTTATTCATTTCGTGGTGCAAAAAAGGCTGTATCAATATTTTGACTTTTTCATTAGATAGGAAGGCAACGATCCTATACTATGTAACTTTAATTGTTATTTTAATTTTTTTGCCCTGATTCTATCCATCGTCCTACTGACAGCTATAATCTTATGAATTTCTTTGTTTGTTTTTTGTTTTCTTCTAGGAATGATACTGATCTTTTATTATCAAACAGGCTAGTTCTTCGTCTGTACTGTTACTCTCTCCCCAAAAGGGGGTCGAATAGCCCCCTTGTCCCTGCCTGGCGCAGGTGGTGTCTTTATTTCATATCTTAAGTAAGCGCCTAGTTTCCTGCACTATCCACTGCACCACCCCTGACGTAGCGGTAGAAGTGAGAGGAGGGGTTTCTTTCGACCCCGATCTCCAGTTCGCTTGTGGTCCTGTCGGTTGGAGTGAATTACTTAGTTCCCTGGGTTCTTCAGAAGTCTCTCCTCCACTATCCCACCGTCTTCATAGGGGTCACGTCTGGCCACTGTGCTGCCGGGGACGGTGTGAATGATTTGAAGGACCACCTTTCCATCGCACTGTCTCTCGATAGAGCTGCCTGTGGCTTGCCAGAAGCTCTAGATGCGGTTCTTGTGTTGTACACTGCCGTAGGAACGTGTTTGAATATGCTTTTACTTTATAATGTATGTTCCTCTATATATATATATATATATCTCTCCACTAGCTTCAAGAACAGGAACAAACTGCCTCGGAAGAGAACTTTAAAGTTTTTGGTATGTATAAATGTAGGTTGTGCCGTGTAGGGACAGTCGGGGGCTTTTAGAATCATTAACAGTAGCTTCGTTTTAAAATCAAAAGTAGAGTCTTGACGTGAGAACCGGTAGAGGAATCCTTCTGGTCCTTAAAACGTTTTGGGAAAGTGCCATCACTCTATATCCAGAGCACCTAACGTCGGTATTCAGAACATTCAAATAAGAGAACTTTCTGGTACGTAAATCAAATTACCAAAATTGACATAGGCAATTCTACCATTAACGACCGGAAATATACATTTCCTCTTCGAAAATCCTACTACAAACGCATGAAATACAACAAGTCTTTCACCTGTCAAATATAACCTTGTTCGCACCCGGTCACACCATAGACTAAATGCATTGTTGCCACGTCTAACACCATGGCTTGACTTCACTTAAGAACGGCTGTGGAGTTCAAGGCCATTTGTCATAGACAATAGCACAAGGCCTATCATAGACAATATACTCGACCTACTTCAATAGCCCAATAGATTATTAAAAAAAAAATTGTAATGCAGAAAAATGTAAAAACTTTTCCCCAGGACAACAAGGTTCCATGTGCCAAAGCTGGTTCTGAGAAAATGAGATTTACATAGTTTTTTACAGTTCATTTTCTCAGGAGGGAGCTTTGTCAGACGGAAACCTGTTATCCTGAGATGAAAAATGAAAAACTCACAGGTACATGTTTTAAATATTTTTTTTTATTTTATTATTTTTAATTGATAAACTAACGTTTAAACAAGATTTTTTTTGCATAGCACAAAGGGTAGATAACAAATATTATAATCAATAATTATCAGCCTGAAACACTCATCTACATTGAAAAAATCTTCCGAGAAAAGATACTGGCCGCCAACGGGAAATGAACCCGTGACCTTCTGATTGCCGGTCAGGTGCTCTTGACCACTGAGCTATGGCGGCTTTTATTTTCAAAAAGACAAAGGATAAACAACACATAAAAACGCAGAGTCGGTTCGACTGATAGATTGAGCATGAGTCAGAAACTAATGTTGACTGGGCCATAATGTATTCAAGCCTGTATTACAGCTTATCCTCGAGGTACATTGTACTTGTTATATAATTAACAGTAATAATATGACAAGAACATTGTACCTCGAGGGCTTGTCATATTAATATAATAACAGTATTAATATTATTACTTTTAATATAATTAACAATAATTTGTGCTATTATATATATATATATATATATAAAATTCTTGACCTATATATATAAATAACGTGCTATGCCTCCCAAGCAGTGCATGCCCAATGCCCATTCCAACGAGTTTGACTTTCTCGAGTTTGAAGAGAGAAGACAACGAGTTTGAAGGTCTCATTTCCTGCACACAAATTTCATCTATCTATTTACCATCTTGAGTGTACGCATACGTTTGCACGTTTCGCCCAGCCATGAATTTCGACACAAAAAAATATCGGTGAAATTCAACAAGAAGCTATTTGGAATAGGCCACTTGCATCACATTTTTAAAATTATTTTTCCGGTTTAGGCAAATATTCTAAGACATTCCGTTTTTTTTAATCGTATTTTTGAAACCCTGGCGATTTTTTGAAAATTTCAATCCGAAAAATCAGACCATTTTTTATAAACCGGAAAGACGGGACATAATTTTATGGGTGCGAAAAAACATAAGTACAGAGCCGAAAATCATTTAAAAAAAGGAACGTTTTCCACACGAATGTCAAAAAAATGGCATGAAATTATACGGGGTTCTCTTCATAACATCTGTCAAAACACCACATCTTTATAAAAAAGTCAAACCAAGTGATATGTTCGCAGAGAACAAACAATAATTCTAGTGAACTTAAATTCAAAAATTCGCCGGAAATCAAAGTGTTACCATATAAAAAAAAATTAATCAGTGTGGAATTTTACAAAATTAAGGAAACATAATCGGAGACAGGACATTTTCGTGTAGTTACGTCACGAGCTCAAATAATGGATTTATTTATTTAAAAATAAACTGGACATTTCTAAAAATTTTTACTAACATTTTCGTAATCTCACACGATTTTTTTAAAATTCGTTATGAAATCCATGCAAGTGGCCTATTATAAAGGAGCAGCTTAAAAGAACAGATAAAACAATGGGAAGAGCTAGTAGATATTTTTGGAAACGAAGATAAGTCGACAATGGGAAAAAGTCTTGAAATGTATTTATTTCTAAATTATTATTGATATATCAATAAAAGGTTGAACCGCCCCAAGCGGTATTATAGCTTGACCACTCAAAATACGTCAGGCGCCCAGAGGCCTCCTACCTTTTTGTTTCGTTCATACGCACATGTTATTTGAATGTTATTTGTCGCACATGTTCTTTTGCTATACATCCAAAATGTTTAAATTAATAATTTACTGGGAACTGGGAACATAAGAGTATTTCTTACTTGCCACATTTTATTTGAGTTTGTGAGACAATAGCAAGGTGAGTGGTTTATTTATGATAGCAAGTCTAGACGTATTTTAACGTCATTGGGAGACAAAATGAAATAATCGAACAAAATGTCATTTGATTGGAAATTTTGTGGAAACGGTCGCAGGAGACCATTTATTAGTTCATTTATGAGACCGGCCTTTACGCGTTATAACGAAAATATTCGAGTTTTTTAACCATCAGTATTTTGGCCAAAAAAAGCAAATTTTACAGAAAAAAATGCTAAAATTTACATACATACTTAATAATAATATTATTATTTACGTAATTATTTAATTATTATTTTGTGTTGCTGAGTTTGGTGAGCTTGTAGCTCCCATCACTGAGAATGTGACAGATACGAAATACGAAGAAACAAAACTTTTTTCTTGACATTTGACATAACCTGAGTCCTGAAATCTGAAACGGGTTGGTTTTTTATGCGGGATTGGTTTATTTATGCCTGTACATAAATTGTGCCTGTAGCTAAACCCAACTAGACCTACCTAATTTATTTATTTTTTGACAAAAGTGAACATTGTTATTATTGTTAAATAAATACACTCGATAAAGATATAATGTAGATAGTGCAGTTAGAATCAGAATAATCTTGCTATATTTTAATACTTTCATAATACCTACGAATGAATACAACGATCGACATTGTTTTGAACTTTTTCTATACGCTTGAAATATGCCCCCCAAAAAATGGCAGAACGGTTCCAATAACAAAAATCGGCCTTCAAAATCTGATCAACAATATGCAGAAACGTTTAATGATCTTACTATCAATGACGGCAGCGAATCGAATAGCAGTGAAGATGACGATGATCTTGGTTGCGAAGCAAATTTTTCTGTTGCCATGTGGGACCTGAACCATTGTGATCCTAAGAAATGCTCCGGGAGAAAACTATCTAGGCTCAGACTCATCAAAACGTTGAAATTGGGACAGAGGTAAGTTATCAATGATAAAAGGTTTATTTTTCTGACAATCTATTTTCAGTCATCATTTCCAGTTAGGCTGTCAGGTTCTTGTGAGAAAGAAAGAAATAATATTGTAATTTTTCGTACCGTATTAGATCACTATGCTAACTTTTCGTGTAACTTAGAAAAACCTATCAATTATAGATGATTTCAGGTTTCCCGGATTGGTTCTGACACCAGTTGGAACACAATGTGTCAGTCCAAAAGACAAGGAAATCATGGAATCAAGTGGCATCGCCGTTGTTGACTGCTCTTGGGCCAAAATAGATGAGACGCCATTTCATAAGATGAAAACCCCCAACCCGAGATTGCTGCCTTTTCTTGTAGCTGCTAATCCAATCAACTATGGGAAGCCATGCCAGCTTAGCTGTGTGGAAGCTCTGGCGGCTGCCATGCACATAACAGGTTATTTTTTTAATGGGATTTTTTTTAGTAATCACTGCAAACGCGCTTTGAAGACAAGTATATTTTGCATCACTTTGATTGTGCGTAATCCAATGTGTCTGGAATGGATTGGCTTCGAAATACTAATTTACAATGTTACTGCTACAATATTCAAAATTCAAACATTGGCACTTGTGCTGCTTGTGCACGGTGAATTTAAGGCTCAGTTCCCGGCCCTAAAAAGAAGAAGACGGAAAGATAAGAAATTACGAATGTTAGAAGAGCGCGCTAACATTTACAATGATAAAATCGATGCAAAAATCATGAAAATCTTTAATAAAACACGACTCGTTTAAAATAGAGCAAAAATCTCTTGCGATAATTGTAAACAGCATTTAAAGAAACGCAGTGAATTTTTTCATACATTAACTTGTAAAATAACTGAAACAAACGTGTTTATAATAATTTTTGGAGCATACTTTGCGATTTTTTTCTTTCGAGGGAATTTTATATAAGGTAAAGGAACTAATGCTCGACACTTTAAGGAAAACACAATCTTTAGATGAAAAATAAAAATATTTATCAAAACAAAACAACTACAGTTTTTTTATGTAGGAATACAGTGAAACTTAGAAAATAATATTTTGTTATAAAATCTCCAATAATCAACATACTTTCAATTATTATAATTTTTTATTTTAATATTGTCATAAGTACTAATAGATGACATCACCAAAAAATAAAATCACCATAAGTAGACAGTCAGTTGCACTAATAGTTGACATACTACTTGACATTAATTAAGAAAGAATTAAATACTAATAACAATACAAACTTATTCTAATAATGTAAGTGTAATAATTATCCCTCAACCTCTAAGGCATTATCAAATTTGTCCTTAATTCCATCCCCCGTTATAATCATTGTTGGTGCATAAAGGACTTTAATTATTTGAAATTCAGTTATAATACTTATATATTTTTCATTTTATTTGAATACAGATTTAAACTCGTCACATGCTACCGTAGCCATAACTTCAATGTCTCTTTTAGTTACCTTTTGAACAACACAAACTTATTTGTAATATCTGTTTTTGCCAGGAAACTTAACAATAGTATAATCACTTTGCTTAATTCCACTCGCTTCTTCATTTCTTTCTTCTTCATTTTCCTCATCAATGCTTTCATCAGAAATATCATCCGCGCTGTCTCCAGACTCTACTCATTCTTCTTCCGTACCTGAGTTGTAGTCAGTCTTCTTAGATTTCTTTCTTACATTATTTTTACTCTTCTTAGATAACTTCTTATCAGTCTTAGGTTTTCGTTTTTCTTCAGTCTCTTCTTTCTTCTATTTTATTTCCTCAGCTCTTCTTTTTTCTCTTCATCTAATTCAGTCTTCTTTCTCTCTTTGTTTTCATAATATCTTTGCCATTCCAAAGATGATATAACAGAAGGCACTTTTTCTTTCTTTCTTCGTTTTGAGTTTTTCTTTGGGTGTTGGCCAAAAAAAAAAGCTCTTTTGAATGGACTTGGTATTACCATATTGTGCAACTTTCTTGTGGTCTATAACGCCTTGAAGTAGGTGGTTCTATCAACGAACCTTTGTCCATTGTGGCCTCGAGATTTAGAGAAATGCTTTCTTGGACTTCTTTACAGGGAGTTTTAGGGTCTTTATTTAGGGGTAAATATTGTAATGGAGGCTCTAAAATTGTATCTTGTGATATGGGTTTGATTATAAATGGATTGTTACTTGGACCCGTGGTAAGTGATGGTAATGTTTCAATGGTATTGCTTTGTTCTGATGTTGAATTATTCAATCATCAACAATTTTTTTCACACTGTCTTGTAAATTCACATTGCCTAAAATCCTTGTTTCACCATTGCTTTTGCCCACTTTACAAGCATAGTTTAATTATCTTTTGAGATGCAGCATGTTCTTCCCATTTTTCTTTTCATTGGTGTCTTCCCCTTTACTTTATTCAGTAGAGTTACCCTAGGTACTCCACATTTATTTGCCGCAGTAGATGTCGGTACACCTCGTCTGCATTCTTGAATAGCTGCTACCATGTCCGCTTGGGAATAACGGAATATCCGTTCTTTTATTGGCGGCATGATTATCAGTCTAAAACAATAGAACCAATAGTTGACATCATGTATACCCCAATAATAGACACCATGTCTACCTTTAGTAAAAGTGATCCAAAATTGTTGATATTTCTACAGTAACCTTGTAATTGGGAATGGTGATCAAGATAGTGCTAAAATAAACTTAAAAATTCAATATCTTAGAACACCAATGGAAGACACACATGTCATCTTTTAGATTTTTCCCTATTTTTTGAACTAATAGTAGACATGTCATAATTTGTTAGAAAAACATTAACAAAAACAAGAAAAAAACGTTTATAACTATTCTTAAGTAACATTGATACCTTCAGAAACAACGAAAAAGGTAAAGTTCTAATAAATATTGATTCAAAACTTACCTTCAAAATTTCTGCTCCCTTAACCTATAAAATAAGAAATCGCGAAACGCGCGTTCACTCAGTCACATAATTTACAACAACTGACGTAATTTTGAAATTTCATATAGAAACTCTTTGAAAGCTTTTGAGAATGATTTATAGATAGAGCAAGGAGTCCTATGATATTGACATTAGAGCCATATTACTAAAATTGTTCTTAAAACAAGAAGGTTTTTTGGTAAGTGTCTTCCTTTAGTTCACTGTCCAGCATTAGTGACTTTACCTTAATTTGCGTTTGGGCGCGACTAATGTCTAGATATTATCTTCAAAAATAACATATTTTTTTAAGAGCTTAAAAACTTCAAATGTTTAAGGGAGATTTGCAAGAAATCGGTAGAAATTCGAATACCGGCCTCTTAAACAGTTTCGAGAGATTTTCAACAATTTACAAAAACCAGTGTCCTTTTCTCTCCAGATGATTTTGCGAACGCTCACAGAGCTGTATCATTTTTAAAATTATTTTACAAATGTAACTTAGCGGAGTATATGAATTGTAGTAAACCCCATTAATTAATTATTTGACACACATACATTACATTTTTGAAAGTGAAATGCACTGTTGGTAACTGCATTTATGGGTCACCTCCTGTTCAAACTTCCCCCCCATCAGCCTTAGTATTCCATAGAAAAAAAATACAACAGAACCCATAGATTACATTCCTTGAAAATACAACAATATTATTTGCACCCATCTTTTTATGATTAAAGTGAAAACTTCTTTATCACCGTTGTGATTTGAAACTCGATGAAACGAAAAATAATGACACTAAAGGAGGCAAATACATACATACATGATACATATAAGATTTAGCCTGAGAGAGAATGCGATAGTACAATCAGTTTTTTGTTACTTTTACTTTCGTAGTCTCCCCACTCTCGTCTATTTTAGTTTTCTGAAGTTTTCACTTATAACGCGTGTGAATTACACACTTTGTTTTTTTGTCCTAAAAACTTTCTAAATTTTCCATACTCACTCCCCCCACATGATTGCCATAGCTACTCCACTGCTAATGATCCACTCCACCAATTAAATTCTTTGCTCTGCTATCAATGTGTTTGGTAAGACATCATAATCCAAGATATAATATGCCTAAAACATTTTCATCTTTTACAAGTCAAGTTCTGTTTTTACAAGATTTTGAAATAACGGTTAAAAACGTATTGGTAATATTCATTTTTAGAGTTTTCTGACTGTGCATTCACTACCCAGCAATGAAGGTATTACTCAGTAGGGTATGAATAAACAAAGTGTTTTATCTGCCGACATCCCGGAGTGAAGCTTTAATTCAAAGTAAAAGTTCTAGAATTCATTGAGCCGGAGTTTACAGGCACAACCGAAATTAGTATTTAATTTAATATCAGATGTTTATTTTTCTTCCCAGGTCACAGCCAGGAGGCAAAATATTACCTTTCAAAGTTTTCTTGGGGTCATTCTTTTCTAGAATTGAACTCGGAGCTGCTCGACCTCTATGCGGCGTGCGAGAATAGTGCGGCGGTGATAGCGGCACAAAACAAATACCTCGAAGAAGCGAAACAGGAAAAACCAGACGTACCAGACCTGCCTCCTTACAGCAGCAGTGAATCTGAGTACGAAACTGATTAAGGTTACGATCAGATCCATAGATATTTGGGAGACCCCTGCATTCATCTCAGCCCAGCCTTGATTAAGGGAGCAACCATAGATAACAGAAACGAAGGGAGATACGACATGGAGCGACAGATTGTACACAAGCTGTGACCAAACTGCACGGACTACCAAAGTGGCAGTCAATGAAAGTTATGCGTTTGGTGTGTAAGTAGGAGCAAACGTGGTGATGTGATCTGCATGGGTGAGCGATATTGGCGACTCCTCACTACGTGCGGTTTCACTATGTTTCTATTATCTATATGAAGGCAATGCTAACCCCTCAACGTGCAATACAAATCCACCTCATCTGAATTTTATATCTTTGAAGTAAATCAATAAAAACACAAATGAATTCCTTTTTATTTCTTTATTATACTTATACTCAGAGTGATAAAACAATAAGAAATTTCAGATCAATTAAAAATCTATCATCCAATACAAAAGAAAAGCCTAATGAAAACAAAACTTATGAACTATGAAAAGAAAAAAAATAAGTGGGCATTCATGGAAAACAAAATTTCAAAATGTTAGGATCTTATAAGAGACAAAGAGAGAAGGTTAATTAATATTCGCCGTGTTTTAAAAATATCATTAACCTCTACAATAAAATTATTACAATACTTCTTGGGCCAAAAGATGAATGAAAAAAGTTGCTTAAAAATATTACATATTATATTATAGTGAAATTACATTTTAAATTTTATCTTTAACTTTGATAAGCTCAGCGAGGTCTATCGCCACACATGGCTGCTTCTCCGTTGTCTTGGGATTCTTGTCCAGGATCTCTGTGACGGGGTAATAGTTCTCTCGGTTGTCCGCATTCCATCCAGAGTACTGAAAACATATCATACATGTTAGGACTTAATATCTCGGGTAAACTTGTTAGATTTTGCAAACAAACACAGCTTTAACTCAATTTGTTCGCTTTTGTCACAATACAATATGATCTTAACTAATCATGTTAGAAAGAGAAAACACGACGCTTTATGTTCAAATTTAGAAGTTAACCACAAAAGAATTAAAATGAAACTAATGGTACGGATCACAATCTGAGTATTTTTTAAAAATGTTTTACTAATTATTTTTTCACCCGACGCAAGGAGAGGTGTTATAAGTTTGAGGTGTCTGTGGCATCGTAGCTCCTAAACAAATGGACCGATTATGATGTGTTTTTTTGTTTGTTTGAAAGCAAACGTGATCGAGATGGTTTTTAGCTACAATTCATCAAAATCTGTTCAGGCGTTTCAAGGTCAACAGCTCTTTTTTTCTGTCAGGGGTTATTCAAAATTTTACTTATATGAAATGATAAAATGAAATATCAATAATGTTAACAATACTACAATACAATAGAGCCTTAACGTGTTGAAAACTGTATAGAAAATAAAATCAGAATCTCTTGCACCAATAACACTGTAGATACGACTTCCATCTGAATGAACCCTCTTTGAGTGTAAAAATTTCGTCTTTGCAAGTCAAAATTCACTTTTGTTCAAGGGCTTTCAAAAAATGAAAATATTTTAATTTTCAAAAGAGTATTGAACTTCTGTTTGCCAGCGTACCCTTGAAACTATTTAAAAAAAAAATCAGAACAAAAAATGTCAGAACACAGATTTCCGGACGAAAATAAGGAGAGTTGCGTGAAATTTTTATTTATATTGAATAAAAACTACCTACTATTATTTATTTTTGCGATTGTTATTACAACTTGTTAATAATAATTATGTTTATATCTTAAGACGTTTAACAATATTTAAAAATAAAAATCTTCAGTTGGGAGACAAAAAAATATTTACACAAATATATAAACTGGTTTTATTATTTCTATACAGAATGTAACAGGACGTACCTGATGCATTTTAACCAGCGACTCCTGGGCATATTTGGAGTAAAAAAGAAAGTCGTCATTTTGGTGTCCGATGATATTTTTTTTCTATTAAAATCAAAAAATATGTTTTTCAAGTACACCGCGCTACTGTTCCCATTGCCATGCGGTATATCTCCTGTCGTGACGTGTTTGAGCGATACGCGCAGTTTTGTGCGGTAATAATGTTGTTGGAACGAGATGCAACACTATAAATGCTCTTACTATTTTAACTAGTCAGTTGCGACATGTGGTGGAGAAATATTTTTAATAGACAAAAAATGTCATCGGACAGCAAAATGACATACATTTTTTACTCCAAATATGCTCAGGGGATCGCTGGTTAAAATCCCTTAGCTACGTCCTGTTACACCTAAATAAATACCCTACGAGGTGTTTTCAAAGATATAATCACTAACTTCTTGATCGCCGATGCAAGATTTTCAATGTGCGCCAGCTGATTTTATTTCCGTAATAACTTCATTTTTTTTTGGAAATTTTATCTTCTATGATAATGAATAAGAGCTATCCCCAAAATAGCTAGCCATTTACAGATAAATGATTTTTTTTAATAGTATCATTAATGATATGCTGGCGAAGAAGAGAGAACAAGAATCAAACAGGGAAACCAAAATAAATTTAGAATTTCATCAAAGAAAAGCTGCAAAATCCCTATCCATATGTCCAAAACTATCAAATGCCTGTGTGTATATGGTATGAGAGTCAAATGGGTAGAGGTGGAAATAAAATCAAATCATTATCATCACATTTCACACAAAAGAAATACTGACAATATGGAGTGATCCTCACTCCACTCCAGTTAAAATAAAAACAAATTTTGTGCATTCAGAGGTAATTGAATCGCAAACAAAATATTTAAAGAAATCAAGCACAAGTTACTAATATAGGGACTTAGCAAATAGAGATAAGAAAATGTGTAAACAATGCCATGGTTCCATTTTTCTAACCAAAACTCAGATGACCTGCAAATAAAAATATTTGGAAATTATAGTTCATTCCAAATATTTACCTACTTACAAACTCTTGAGAATGAGAAGTTTGAACTTGAAAGTTTCAGTTAGGCTGAACTCAGACGGTTAATTTATCGTTCATTTCGTGATTTCATTCCACCTCTTTCCCTCGAAATGACCTGTCTGAACACGCGATGAAACGAAAGTGATGAGAGACAGTGACGAATGAAGCATTCCAAATTTGAAATCGTAAATATTCCCGAACTGAATTTTAGCCAACGCGTGCGACTGCGCTCGACGACTTTGTAGTGAAAATGTCGAGTGAACTCTTATTTCGAAGGAATAGTCTGAACAGGCGGTAAAACTAAAATGGAAAATTTCCTTGAGTAAACCTTCATCCGAGCGAATCGTCTGATATCGCCTTTACCCACTAGGACCCATAAGCTTGTTTTTTAGACAATATAACATTATCAGACATGTATGACGTATGGAGCGTACCTGACTTATTAAACAGTGATTATTACAGTTTTATGATATCTAAATTAATTTTAAAATATGAGAATTGTTGAATATATTCAAAATTGTTATTGCAGTTTCATACTGTTATAACACTTTTACAATATTCTTACGGAATATCGTTTTCAGATTTTTTCGGCACATAGTTCCTATTTTATTATGTATATTGACGTTACATGCATTGTTAAAGAGTTAGAGAAAGTTCTAACAGAAAATTATTATCGAGTGTAAAAGGTATGCTTACCACACAAGTACACTTGTGAAGGGTTTTTCCATTGTGTTCCAAGGGGATGTACTTCTGCAGGAGAGCCTTGCCATCAATCTTCCACAGGTTGATCTCTGAAGCTTTTGACTTGACGGTGTCCCCATCCCACGACACATCAGTTTTTAACAAAACAAAGTTCCCGGACTGCAAACAAAATTCACATTAGGACCTGAATTTATCGTCAAAGGTAACTAGCTCCACAATACAAAAACACATTGATATGGATAAAATATAATGAGCATTTTCTATTGTAATTATTAGGTTCGGTTAACCTCGCATTGACAAATGAAGTCAACATTAGAGCCATTTATTATTTTCCCACCATTTCAGATGCATAAGAAAAGTAGCACAAATTAAGTAGATTGAATAAATTAGATAGACATACTTTTATAAAAACGTTGGGGAGTGTTTGGCATTGAAAACTACATTTTAATCGTTTGTTAAAAGCGTGAAAACGTCCGTAGAAAAACGCCGGTAATGCACGTTGATAATAGCTTACATGGAAATGTTTGGGTACATCCTTCTGTTGGCTGGAGTCAGACTTGTTATCGTCAGAGCCGTTCTTGTCCTCGTCTGAATCGTCATCATCTTCCGCTTCTTCGTCCCCTTCAGATTCATCGGAAGAGTCATTCTTTTTCTTCTTCTTGGCCACAACAGGAGCGACAGCGCCCTTAACGGCTCCTTTTTTGCGACCACCTCTACCCGCCACAACGGGAGCTTCCTGTAAAGATAGATAAAACCGTTTAAGCACCAAATAACTTCACGATACCTAAAAACTCAAAGCCGAAAGTAAATAACACGAATATGCATATAAAAATGTGTTTACGGCTGTGGCGTCAGGGGTCCAGTCCTCCCCGGAGTCCTGAAATTCTTCTGGCTCGTCCGCTACTTCCGAAGAATCTTCATCTTCAGACTTCTTGATGTTCTTACGCTTACGCATGTCGGCGGCACAGGCGAATTAAGATATATAAATGTAGCAACAAATTGGTCGCAAAAAACGCGACGCTTGCAACGACCGGGATTATGGCAGATTTCTGTTGGTACTTTGGTAGATTGAAAGGAACCATAGGCTAGAAATTGGAACGGAAAACACTCACAGACCACAGACAATATTACCCGCTTTTATCATAAATAAAAGGTTCCACAGATGTAGTTTCATTTTTTGAGAACGTTAGATCGACAGTGAAATATAAATGTAAAATGTTCGGTACTGGCGCTCCCAGGATTTTGCCAATACAAATGTGCTATTCAAGTTTTTTTTTTAATATCGCATGAAAGTCTCAACTGCCATATTGCTACTCCATTATTGAGTCAGCTTTTTCAGCTTTTTAAACATTTGACTAATGACTAAATTCAAATACTAATATATTATTTGACGTAATTTGATTACGAGTAACAAACATGACATTATGACTTACTAGTAAAAAACACATTTATTTTATTTTTTGGCTCGCTAAATGAATTCATCAAAAAATTATTACAGTAATTAATATTTTCAATATAGTTATGGCGATGGTTCCGTTTTTAGGTGAGTACACCATTCATCACAACATTTTATGCAAAGAAAAAGTTACAATAAGTAATAATAAATTAAGTACCTACATAAAAACAAAGAGGACGAAATCAAATATTAGTAAATATACTAGCTGTTAAAACCCCGCTTCGCAGATTTTTGCTGCTAGGCCCTGCGGGCGGCTTTTGGTTCCACTTCAGCTAGTGTGTTGGTGACCATTTTATTAATCCGATTGGAACTGGTTCCAAAAATAGCCGGTTACTCGGATTCAGTAGATTGGTGCTAAAAATCGGAAGGTCATCAAAATTACGATTTACCTACGAATTAAAAAAAAATATCGATAGATTTTCTAAAAATATCGATAGATTTTAGATTAACTCTGTAGATCTACCGAAGTTTTGGTAGAAATGGCGTCACAGCCTCTTGAAAAACATTACCCCCCACACGGACACTTCGGAGTGACCGTGCCACGCGCCACTACAGGTCGCTCCGAAGTGTCCGTGTGGGAGGTGCTACTAGAATAGAAAAAAATATTTTATCCTCCCAAGTCACAGTTCGTTTTTAATTCTTTTCCGCCGTGAAATGGGGCCGTTCAAATATTACGTAACGCACTTGGGGGGGGGGTCTAGTAAAACGTTACTCAGCGTTACGTGGGGGTGGGAGGGGGGGGGGGGGGTCGTTGTTAAATAAGATTGTAGATTGATACATTCATCAAAAAAACACTTTTCTAAACCTCCAAAATGTTGTAGTTTGACTAACAAACTTATTAGCACTATTTTGAACTTCTTCAGTGATAAATTTTGATAGAATAAAAATTTTCTGATAAAAGTTTTTCTCCACTGTTGGTAAATACCTGATTTTAGATATCCCTTTATAGTTCATGAATAGTTGCAGTCATTGCACGAAAAAGGTTACTCTCCACTGTGAATAAGCGAGTGCGTTCTTGGACGTCCCTTTTGAGAACGTGATTAGTTGCAGTCAGGACATGAAAAAGGTTTTTCTCTTCTGTGAATTCTACTGTGGATTTTTTTATCTTCCTTTTAAGAACTTGTATAACCACATTCGGGACGGGAAAATGGTTTTCTTCCGTTGTGGGTTAACATGTGATTTTTTTGGTGCCTCTGTGTAGAACATGAATAGTCGCAGTTGAAACATGTAAAAGGCCTTATGTCACTGTGAGTCAGCAAATGATTTCTAAGAAGTTCCTTTGTACAACATGAATAATTGCAGTCAGGGCATGAAAAAGGTTTCTTTCCATTTTGGGTAAACGTGTGAATTTTTAGATATCGTTTTGTAGCGCATGAATAGTTGCAGTCGGGACATGAAAAAGGTTTTTCATCACAGTGATTCAGCAAGTGCCGTTTTAGTTTTTTTTTTCGAGTAAAAAGAATAGTTGCAGTCGGGACATGAAAAATGTTTTTCTCAACTGTGGGTAAACATGTGATTTTTAGATTTTCGTTTACTTCGTAGTACATGAATTGTTGTAATTACTTGTTTGCAGTCGGAACTTAAAAAAGATTTTTCTTCACTACGAGTCAACAAGTGACTTCTTAGGTATCTCTTTTGAGAACACGAATAGTTGCAGTCAGGACATGAAAAAGGCTTTTCTCTTCTGTGAATCATACTGTGGATTTTTAAATCTTCCTTTTGAGAACTTGAATAACTGCATTCGGAACACGAGGAAAGACAGTGTTAACTACTGGAGCGATTTCGGTCGAAAAATGTACCACTTTTATTTTTCTGCGATTGATTTCGGTCCAAAAGTGGACCATTTTTTCCTACCATTCGTAAAACATTTATTGTAATTATTTAAAACATTTCCTTGGCCAGTCGTTTATTTTAACACGAAGCTATTGAAGCTTTATCTATTATAACCATAGATGTCGCAAATCCGAACTTCGTAGACTATTTTAGAACAATGTTAAAAATAAATTTCTAAAATATTTTTCCCGCCGAATTTTTGAACAGCTGTTTACGGATAAAATTAAGACCTTTTTCCATAGAAATGCACCTTTCATTATCAAGTATACCACAGACAACATACAGAAAGCGAAAATATTCTATGATGACCCGAATAAATATCCCTCACGGCAGTTTCAAGTAAAAAATATCCAGGATTCGCATGATTATAAACTTTACAATTTTTTAATATATTTTTTATAAATTCTACAACGGTTAAATATAGATTAATTCATTGGCTATGTAGCACTATAAGAAATTTTTATGTCTTCATGTTAAAATTCGAAGGTATGATTTTTTTAATGTTGGCGAAAAATTTTAAAAATGGCCTTCTGGGAAATCTCAAGCAATCCTGGCAAATTTATTTATCTCGCGCAATCGCTCCAGGGGTTAAATTGTGGAGATCCGAAAGGAATATAAGGCCGATAAAAATGTTAATAATTTCCAATTTTTTTATAAATAGCAATATGAATAAATCAAATATACAATATACTCATGTATCGCGAGTTAGTATTACCGCAAAGGCGATTAAAACAAGACAAAAGGTATTTAAGTGACTTTCCAGTACTTTGCGTAACTTAATTGTGACTTTCAGGTAAAAATTGTCACTTGGGCGTTACGTAACGTTTAGTGGGCGGGGGGGGGAGGGGTGCACAGGAAAACATTACGGCGCGTTACAGGGGGGGAGGCGGGGTCAAAAATCTTCAAAAATTGCGTCACGTAATACTTGAACGCCCCCAATACTCCAGTCAAGATGTACATCCGCGCTTGCAAAAGGTCCCGTCATTCTGAATTTTTTATATGTTGTTAGGACCTAAACCAGTATTAAAATAAAAATTTTGCAACTTCGAAAGTGCTGTGCGAGCGGCGGTGGACCCATAAAACCAGGAAATTTTCGTTTTTTTTTCAGTTTTTGCTCAATATCTCAGTGAAGGAAGGGTCTGACCTGTGTAGTCAGCAGCATACTTAGACTGTAGTAGACTAAATTTGCTACAATTTGAGACCAAAGCGAGCTATTCGAAAATAGGCCATTTTGTCCAAAAAGTGAATTTTTTTCGAAATGGTCACTTATTTTGTAAAATAATTTCTAAAATACGCATCCCACGTCAAATATTACATAAAATAAAGTTGTTGTAAATTTTATAAGCTTTCATGTGAACCTAAATTGATATCTGTAGACTTAACGGTTCTCTCAAAAATGGTAGATAACCAAAAACAGTCATAAGTGGGTTTTGGGGGAAATGCAAATAAACTATTCTCACATCTCTCGGCAAACCTCACACTGGCCAGCATGGTTTTTTATGAGGTTGAAATAACTCCTGAGGAGCGAGACGAGACTGAAAAATTGCTGAAAGACACTAAAAGGACTCTCACTATATCAGCAGAAGAAATAAATACCTACCAAATACTAAAGGCAAAATTAAAAAGTGCCTTGGAGAAAATTGAAGCAAACGGTCCAACATCACAGTTGTGGGTCTTTGAATGACCACTTTGATAAAACTATTCATCCAGGCAGAGCGTGTTGGTGATTGGAACCTTTATTTGTACACTGTCCACAAGATGCTCCATTTTTTCCACGCAGCTGGACATTTTTTGTCTGCTAAGAGCGCGCACCTTTACCTTCAGGATATGATGGCTCTACAAGATTGGATGGATAAAAGTGAATACGACATGTTCACAAAAAGATCCTTAACCATTCGCCGGTCTGACAAGTTTTGGTCTGGGTTGTGGTCAGACCTAACAATTGAGCAGAAGCTGATGCGATTCATGAAAACCTACGGTGGGTTGACAGTGTTTTGGCAAGCTGGACAACAGGAAAGGTGTTTGTGTTGAACATTTGTGAAGAACTGGAAAGTTTTTGCAGCATTTCATGTCCCACTGGAGAGCAAGATGTAGACATGAGACCTTCTCGAATCATCCGAGATGATAGTTATGTGGAAAAACTAAAAAAAACTGGTTTGCTCTCCACCCTCCATTTCCCAAAACTGACAGTTTGATTTCTATCAGTAGTGGTTTACTGGCAGGTCCTGAAATTAATTGCTATATAGCCCAGAGAGTTGGAACGGAAGGAGTGATGAACATTGTGGGGCAAATGTACGACAAGGTAGTAATAAAACGGAAAAATAAAGTTACCACACTGGCATCGATCACCTCAACCGTTAAACTGTCGGACAAAAACAGAAGAGTGGCTGTGGATCCACTCACAATTTTCCAGCGAGTGTGTATTGCAAAGCAATCTGAACAGGATTCACAGGATGACTTCAAGTATGAGTTGGCCCCGTTCCCGATGTCTCTGTTCAATGAACAAGGGATGTGCAAGAACCTTCGATCAAATACGTCAATGGCAAGGGCACAAAATATACTCTGTACTCTGCCTTCACTCCTCTTTCCAGCCACACGCCGATAGATGCCAGCACTCACGTCATTTCGGATGGTGGCTACCTCTTGCACAAAAGGTCGTGTGGCAGCGGAAGAGCACGGTTCGAGCACTTTTGGCGCGTTATACCACCTACGTCCGAAACCACTTTGGGAAGAACGTCTCCATCGTTTTTGACGGCTAAAAAAAACACGAAAACAGCGGAACGACTCCGGCGCTACGCAGCTCATTCCAGCTACGAATGGCGTTCGATGAATCCACAGTAATTCAAATTGCTCAAGAGCATGTATTAGGCAATGAGAACAATAAGAGACGCCTTATAACTCTTCTCTGTGATGCCTTTCAGAAGGAGGGAGTAGAAGTTGCCGTTGCCGATGAAGATGCGGATCGAGAGATCGTCATGATGGCGCTTTCAAAAAGAGCAGTAGCCGAACGGGTCGTCATAGTGGGAGAAGACGTCGACCTGCTCGTTCTTCTCAGTGGTTTAGGCGCTTAAGAGACAAACGTCTATCTTCAGAAGAGCTCAAAGGATGAAGCTGGTTGCTGTCACTACTCTACGACCTCCTACAACCACCAGGGCTCCCGGCGATTGCAGGAACGGTACTATTCACCCACGCGTTTACCGGGTGCGATACCACCTCAGCACCGTTTGGCAAAGGAAAGACCAAAATCACCAAACTTCTAAGCAAAAGTGAACCGCTTGCTGAGCAAGTGGAGGTCTTCCTTCAGCTAGACTCCACCCCACAAGCTGTGAGTGAAGCAGGCATCAAGTGCTTTGTGGCTCTATATGGGGGGTGACATCGCGAGGGATACTTTGGATTTCCTGAGGTAAAAGACGTTTGTCACTTCAACAAGCATAAACCTCGCCCGTTTGCCACCGATGGAAGATGCCGCAGGCCACCATGCAGCGAGGTGCTACCTCCAAGTGCAAAAGTGGCAGGGAGTCAACTTGAATCCCACTGAATGGGGGTGGAAGCTGTCTTCTCGGGGACTCACCCCCATCCCCGTCACGACAGATCCCGCACCTCCTGCCTTTCTGCGAAAAATTTCATGTAAATGCAAGAAAAGATGCTCCGGGAGCTGCTCGTGCAGAAAGGCTGGGCTTCACTGCTCAGTCCTCTGTCAGTCATGCGGTGGAAAATTGTGCATTAACGTCCCGGATGTGGAGCTGAAATGCTCGGACGATGAAGATGACCCGACTACAGACTGGGCGCCTCTCCCAGCGTCCATCACAGATATCGAGACACCTTCTTCATGCGAGCCTAAGCCCGGACCATCTAAAATAAAAAGAAAGACATGATTTTGCAACCAATACACAATACCTACATGATTTATATTAGTTTTATTTTTTGTGTACATGTAATTTGTCCTTATAGTAGGTACCATGATGTTTGTACAAGCATTTTAGTATGTAGGTATTTATATACCTACATACTAAAATTGTTAATTATACTTAATTGTTTTATAACAATGTTTGAAGATGACGTAATTCCCGATAGATGAATTATCTTATCTTTTTTTTTATAAAAAATGTGTTAACAATAACAAACAAAAAAATTGTAACTATTTAATAAATAAAACCATAAAAAGACGTGAGAACAGTTTATTTGCATTTCCCCCAAAACACACTTTTTTTCAACAAAATATTGTTTTTGGTTATCTGGCGTTCTTGAGAGAACGGTTAGGTCTGCAGATATCAATCTAGTCTTAAATCAAAGCTAATTAAATTCACTACAACTTTATTTCACATAATATTTGACGTGGGATGCGCTTTTTAGAAAATATTTTACAAAATAAGTGACCATTTCGAAAAAAATTCACTTTTTGAAAAAAATGGCCTATATCGGACTTATGTCCTCTATATTGACTGTAAAATACGGGTGCTGGTTTTCTAGTCGGCGGGCTGCTGTGCACGCTCAGGGCCTGGTCCGGTTGCTGTGAGTATCCGAGGAGAGAGAATTCAGCTGTCCAAGGAAGTGCAAGGTCGGAAGTCAAAGACAATTGTAGAGTGCAGGCAGGAAGAAGCGGTACAAGAAGATAGAGACGGTGAGAGTTGACGCGACGATAAAGGTTCGAATGTGACTGATTTGAAACTTTGGACTTTGGATTCATTTATTTTTCAGAGTACCTAAACCTAAGTTTACTTGCTCTAACATATTTAAAAAAGGATTATCTATTGATGCTTCACGTGGTTATTAATGTAATTGAGTGTTTTAGAGATTTTTATTTTTTTTACTGCGGCTTTATGCAGGAATGTTCTTTACGTTTTTAAATTAATTTCTACGTAAGATTGATTTTGGCTTATTGTATTTATGATGTTCATTCTCGCTGTATTTAGCGAGAGAGTTAATCGTGGGATTAGAGTGACTTTCTAGGCCAGCGTAAAACCTAGTAGCCTGTGCAAAAATAAGATCTTTTACCAACGGGACGTTGGATTCATCGTGGAGAGTAGAAATTCTACTCCAGCTAGGTGCATTTAAGGCGAGTCTAATGCATTTATTTTGAAAGGTTTGAAGTTTATTTAAATGGGTTTTTGCTGCGTAACCCCAGATTGGGCAAGCGTAGGAGAAACATGATCTGATGGTTGTTTTATAAAGAAGTAATTTGTTGTCAGTTGATAAACGGCTATTCCTACTCATCATGGGATAGAGGGATGATAGATAACGATTTGCAGCTTTTGTTTTTTCACCTATGTGTTTTTTCCAAGTTAATTTACTGTCTAGAGTGACACCGAGATATTTTAATGATTTTTCCCATGGAACATTTTTCCCAAACAGTTTAATGAAAGGGGGTCGTTTTGGCCGTGATTTGTGAAACACGGTCGCGACACTTTTGGACGGATTAATAGAAATTCTCCACTGTTTACACCACTTTCTGTAAGAGTGGCTTGTTTCTGTACTCGGCGTGTAGCAGTGGCCTCGACAGAAGAACTAGAAACGATGTTAGTGTCATCAGCGAATTGCGTGATAATGATGTTATGGTCTATTGGCTTAGGAATGTCACTCGAATAAATATTGTATAATGACGGCGAAAGTTGACTGCCTTGCGGGACCCCAGCTGACAGGGGGCGTGTAGTGGAGAAAATGTTGTCTATTTTTACTCTGAATGAGCGGTTTCTCAGGAAACTATTTATAAGTTGAAGGAAACTATTTATAAGTTGACGACTGATTTGAACAGAGCTTGACGCTCTATATATACGTTGCCGCGGGGCCGTGCCCAATAGTGGTTCGCATTTGATAAGAGTATTCCTTGAACGTTGCTGCATTTCTTTGCAACTTTTTCCATCCTTATACAAGAATGGAATGATAAAATTGAATTATATAAGCAAAACTACTCTCTTTGCCGCTCTATCTCATGTAAACCACTTCATTCTAGCAGTTTTATTAAATTCAGTAAAAATTGTACAATGTTAACAAGTGGGGTTTTTAGCCCGATATCAGTATGAAAAAACCCTTATATCTATTTAATGGAAACATTAACATATTTAATTTTATCTTAACAGTATGGACGCAAGTCCAGCCTTTCAATCTATATAATTTTATTTGAAATAACTTTAGCAAAACTTGCGTAAATTCAATATTAATCTTCCACAAAAATATGTCCTTATACGGGTGTTACGCAACTGATGGCGTCCATTTCGAAACAAGCTTCGTCATTGGCTGGCCGTTGTAGGGCGAAGTACTGGGAGGGGGTGGGGTCAACCTACGTCCTTGCGGTTGGCGTAGGATGGTCAGAGTGGGGGTTATGGCGTATATACCCGTGGTATCTTGAAGACACCATCATTGTCCACGCGCCAATCATCACATAACGGTGTTTGTAGAGTGGGAGGACCGTAAATAGGTATGGCATCTTGAAGATGTTACCATTCCTTCTAGGGCGGCCCTTGAAATGACATATAAAGCTGTTTATTGGTAGATTCCACGTTCGATATAATGGCCTATTTTCAAAGAACTGTATCTTGGAAATCAATGGTCGTATATAGCGCTCACTTTGGTCTCAAATTTTAGCAAATTCAGTCTACTTTAAAAGTATGTTTACTAATTTTACCGGTCAGACCCTTCCTTCACTGAGATATTTAGAAAAAACTGAAAAAAATCCGAAAATTTCCTGGTTTTTGGGTCCACCGCCGCTCGCACAGCATTTTCGAAGTTGCAAAATTTTTTTTTTAATACTGGTTTAGGTCCTAACAACATATAAAAAAATCTGAATGACGGGACCTTTTGCAAGAACAGCCCCCTTTTCATGTTTAACTTGACTGGACTACAATGCAGTCCAATAGGCTCCCCCACACGCACACTTCGGCGCGACCGAGTCCCGCGCCACTTCAGGCCGCCGCGCAGAAAAGTACAGACCGATAGGTTTACAGCGCTGTTCACCGTGAGACTTTTCTGCACGGCGGCCTGAAGTGGCGCGGGACTCGGTCGCTCCGAAGTGTGCGTGTGGGGGGCACTAATGACTGGTGATATAAGCATAGACAAATTTCTTTGATCGTAGCAAGGCTCATTCCGTGTGTGGTTTGGTTTATTTATGCTCAGTCCCAGTCCGTTTCTGCAAGGTTCATAGAAAATGCGTTATGGCTGGGCCCACACATCAGGTTTTTCCATCCGATTGTTTGATCAGACAACCGGAAGGCCTTCGCGCCATATATTTCTTATGAAAATTGGATAAACACCGCACACATCCGATTCGAAAACCTGATCGGTAATAAAAATAGGCCACGCCGGCAGTCCAATTCTGTATGCGTGCGGCGTAACAATAATAATTGTCTGATCAGACAATCGGAAAGCAAAACCTAATGTTTGCGCCCGGCCTAATAAGGTTAGTTCATCGAGGGGGTAGAGCGGTGATTGGCTAATAATTCGTGACGTACAGGGCCGGATTAACCATGTCGGGACCCCTAGGCAATGCACGTCTCGGGGCCCCTTTATCAATGACGGACTAACAGGGGGGGGGGAAAGTGGCGACCCGCCCTGGGCCTCTGGTCCTGGGGCCTCCAAACGCCCTTGGCCAAATCCTTAGCCCCGCCGCAATTGCCCACACTCGCATTGGCCGTCATGAGCCGCGTACGAGTGGCAGTATTTAAAACCTATGGCGCAGAACCTAACACGTGACACTCGACACGTGAGAGCAAATGCGGAGTTTGGTACTGCACCATAGGTTTTAAATACTGGCACTCGCACGCGGCTCGTGACGGCCAATGCGAGTGTGGGCAATTGTGGTGGGGCTAAACAGGGCTTGAAGGCACTAGGACACGATAAAAAAGTATTTTTTTTAAATTTCCTTTTCGGAAAGATGCATTTGTTAAAAATGCTCACACCATGTTTTAAAGAAATTCGAAATATTGACGGCGATAGAGTATTTTATCTGAAACGTTTGAAACAGTTTGTATGTTGAATTATCCTTTTTAATATGTCGTCAATCAGGTTGAAAAACGTGAAAAAGTTTCGAGAAAAACGCATTCAAAGTATTGCTGAAGAATAATTCAACATACAAACTGTTTCATATGAAATGCTGTATCTCCGTCAATTTTACGAATTTCCTTAAAATATTTGATGAGAGCTTATTAAAAAATGCATCTATCAGAAAATGAATTTGAAAAATTACCCTTTTTTACAGTGTCTTGGTGCCTTAAAGCCTGGTTTAAGATTTTATCAAGGGAATATGGAGGCCTTTGGAGACCCCCCAGACTCAGAGGCCCGTGTGAACTGAATAAAAAGCTTGTAAAATTACATCAACTTCTTAAATAAGGAGGGGGGGCTCATTCTGCTTTGAAGCCCCGGGCCTCTAACGGGCTTAGTCTGCCACTGCTCTTTACCCTTTTCTAACTTAATAATACTTAACTAATTTGGGGTAAAGATCTAAACATACTACTGAAAATGCACAAAATGACCTAAAAAGAATTTGCAGTTGGCTCCAATCAAATATCCTAACAATGAATATAAAAAAAAATAGGATACATGATTTTTAAAAAATTCCTCCTCATGTACCTTTAAACATTGAAAATAACGATTTGCAAATCCTGATACAGGGAAAATATCTTGGGCTGTGCATCGATAAGCATTTAACTATCAAACAACACATACAAGATGTAAAAGATAAAATTACACCCTTAATTAGCGTTTTTAGCCGGTTATCATATCTATTACCAATTAAATTTGTGATAAATGCGTTTAATGAAATGAATTGAATTAAGCCCGTGGTGACCGTAGAAATCTTTAATGTTTGTAATTGTGTCGGTTTTATAAATAAAAACACAGCGCGTGTTAGGAGCGAACTCAATGTACGAGAGTTCCCCGTTTGTAGGCCTAAAAATAAACAGTGTAATTGACTCAACCAATCAGAGGAAAAAAAGGAGGGACCTGTTGAAAACGAAAAGATGGACTTTGGATAAGGAGATTAAAGAGATAATTAATGTGTTAAATGTTCTCACCAAACCGAGGGGTTAAAATACATGGTAAAATATATAGCTTCACATGGATGTGAGACTCATGCCGGCAGCGCCGGACTTGCCATACGTTCAAAAACGTGCAAAAACCTGGCGCCAACTCCGAAGGGGCGCCGTGAGAAAATAAATATTGTATTAAAATTTAGTTATAATATTCCCTGAATCGTTTAAAAATTACCCATAGTACGAAATAATTATTACGCTCTAGCAACACTTTCAAAAATCTTTCCAAATCCAGAAATCTTTAATGTTTGTACTTGTGTCGGTTTTATAAATAAAAACACAGCGCGTGTTAGGAGCGAACTCAATGTACGAGAGTTCCCCGTTTGTAGGCCTAAAAATAAACAGTGTAATTGACTCAACCAATCAGAGGAAAAAAAGGAGGGACCTGTTGAAAACGAAAAGATGGACTTTGGATAAGGAGATTAAAGAGATAATTAATGTGTTAAATGTTCTCACCAAACCGAGGGGTTAAAATACATGGTAAAATATATAGCTTCACACGGATGTGAGACTCATGCCGGCAGCGCCGGACTTGCCATACGTTCAAAAACGTGCAAAAACCTGGCCCCAACTCCGAAGGGGCGCCGTGAGAAAATAAATATTGTATTAAAATTTAGTTATAATATTCCCTGAATCGTTTAAAAATTACCCATAGTACGAAATAATTATTACGCTCTAGCAACACTTTCCAAAGAAACAGAATTCGAAAACGCATCAGGTTGGAATCAACGGCTTACGAATTTAAAGTCAGTTACAGAATTTTTTTTAACAAATTCCATATATTTAGTTTAAACGTAAGATCTATTTTTCCAAATATCTTTTACGACGAATGGGTGCGATCCAAATTCAATAACCAATCACAGCGCTATATTTTTGTTCTGGTGAATCAAACAAACCGACTTGCGCCTTTCAAAATGCTGACAATTTTAGTTAGTGTGTCGTACGTACGCTAGCTATTGTTTTATTTTGTACGATTTAAGTCTCTAGGAGAAGGTAGTTAAAGACCATTTTCTTATGAAATCTTCAGTAAATTCCATTAACAAAAGCATCGCACGGTTTGCAGGATTCGCAGGTAACAGGTTGCAACATGTTGACAGTTTTATCATTAATTTGACATATTATTTGAAGTTCGTTAAATGCATAAAATATCTATTAGATTTGTTATTTTACGGTGTCAGTGTAAGCGTCTTTCGTAAGCCGTTGATACCATACGTCAGTGTTTAGTGTTTGTATGGTGTCTGTTCGCTCAATTTGGTGTTAGTTCGCTCAACACAGAGGAAATGCAAGGTAAAAATTTGAGGTTATATTCTTATTAGATTTTAGAGCTATTCAGAAGCTAAAGATGCTATTCTTGTGTTGTATGTTGCCATGAGAACGTATTTGTATTTGATTTTTCTATTAATATTCGCGTTGGGTATATACATAAACGCAGTAGGTAAATCTCAAGAATGTCTAATGGACCTAGTTCACCGAAACCACCCGCATTGTCTCGTAACATATATTTTAAATCATGGTACGGGCAAAAACAAACAATTCGTTGTATTATTTTAAAGCATAACTTGCAAAAAGAATTTTTCCTAAAATAATTAAAATAGCACCATAATTTTATGTTTACCCAATCTATTCAGAGAGTATGGGGCTCCTGGCGATTCTCTCTTTAAAAAAAACGAGTTTGAGAGCTACCGCCAGGTCACTTGGAAAAGTTACACCCTTTATATATGTCTTGATTTTATTTGATAAATTAGTGTAAAAAAAAATTAATTAAATCAAAAAAATTATAAAACGGGGTTAACGAATTTTTAATCAAAATAAAAATGTAGGTGGGGGGGGCGCCATCGGTATCTACTGCACAGGGCGCCAGATTTTGTAGATCCAGCCCTGCTCGTGCGTCGACCCTAGAGATAACGTAAACATCAAGGACTTTGATGGTATCGAAAACCATTGATTACGAAGACATAAAACATTTTATGTTAAGAAAAATGTGCGAGATAATAACAAAAAAAGATAAGAGGTGGAAAATGGAAGGAAAGACGCGGAAAACTTGGAAGTAGCTATTGCAGGGATTTTCAATTGTAGATAGATTACGTATAACAAAAAGGGGAGGCCAGATTCGGGTAAAAGCGTACGTAGGATATATAAAAGAGAAAAGAAAGCCGAAAATTAGGATTATCACTTTCAGATGAAGCAATAATGTCAGGAAAAACTATTTGGAAAGAAAATCTAATGAAAAAAATGGGCGTTTTGACGGGAGTGTTGACCGAATAATATAAGGGTCAGACGTATTAATGCGGTTCCAGATGATTTTAAATGGATATGTACCTGAAATGGGGTGGCCATTCTAGTTACATTGCGTTAGTTTGATTGAACAGAAGGAATCGTTTTACGTCATTCGTTATCAGTAATGTACTATGGTTGGTAAAGCAAATTGTTAACGATATTGGCGCGAGAATGGTTGCCGATCCCACACATGATTTTGATTATCAAACAATAAAAAGCGAACATGGTTTTAGGCAATAGAGAAGTCCAGTCCAATTTTTTTTATTTTTTTTTATGAATAATGACCTTCTTAACTTAAATAACTGCATTTTTTTTAGAGTTAGTTTTAATAGTTAAAATAATTGTCAAAGTTTTAAGTTTTCAAGGTCCCTCGAAAAACACCATATCTATTATGCATTTTGTGACGTCATCTACTAAATAACGATAAACTTATTTTATGATTTTTATGTTGGTCTCCTTGAATCTCACATAGATTTGCGCAGGCGCCGCCGGCCATCTTGCTTATTATTAACGCGTTGATTGGTCTATTTATGGTGTATGGCGACGGCGAGATCAGAAGCTTCGCAAAAATGACATGATGAATTTTACTTGCAGTTTTATGTTTTTGAAGATAATTTTCGTTTAAATGATCAATTCACTGTGATATTAGTGTAATTCAGCATAAGTACCAATGCTCCGTTACTTTTTTTTCAGTTTTAGTCCTTTCAATAGTGTTTTGTTGGTGATTTATTTTCGTTGTACGATAGGTTTAAGGTTACGTCTGAAAAATTTTTATGACTTTTCCGCGTGAATTTAATAAAACTTCCGTAAAAGTAATATTATTTAATAATGTAAAAGACTAATACATGTGTAAATAAATACAAAAATTTTCAGTTATTTTTTCGAAATCATTAAATTTTTTTTTTATCCTTTTTAATTGTATGAACGAGATATAAAGTGAAGTGACAGTTTTATTTCAAATTCATAAAGTAAGAGGACTGTATTTTTAAAATTTTGAATTATCCTAAATTTTTCGACCATTTAATAGATTATGTTTACAGTCAGATATTTTTTTTTTAATTTTTCATTTTGAAACTTAAAATACTACAATTTTCAAAAACATACGATCGTTTTCAAAAACGATCGTATATGTCAGATACAAAAATCTAAAAGGCAATTCTATTTAGTATCTATAAAGGTATATGCTTTTACGACATCTTCAAAAATAAGAAATATATAGAACATTCGCTTGTGTCATACCTAAATTCCCATACAAATGACGTACAGTGATTACCATCGTTACGTCACCACAGAGCATTACACAGCATACCAACTTGACGCTGTGTTTTAACGAGAATATTAAAAATGCACTTTTTAATATATTTTTTAAAAACTGTACGTTTAATATTATTAAAAAAAAACTTGTGTATTCAGAATCAGCGTTTATTGGTCTATATTGTTAGCAATAATAAAACGCTAAGTTAATATTTATGATGAAATATATTGTTTCCATGTTAATTGACAATAACAACATCCAAGAATCAGCAAGATTATGTTCCACAATCCGCCATTTGTAAATTCAGCCGGAGCCGTTCACTGAACGTGTTGTAGGTACTTCTTCTCCAGTGCCGCCAGCCAGGAAGCGTTAGTAGTTCCCTTCTTTACCGGCCGCCATAGCTGGTGTAGTTTCCTTGTAGGCCGCCAAAGGCGATAGCAGTACCTCTGGCGGCAGATGAGCGGCAATATTTAAATATGCTGCTAACACGGCCATACTGACCACTGCTTTGACCTCAAAGCAGGAAGCTAAAAGAAAAGAAAAAAAAAATTAGAGGGATTGAAATTTTTTTCAACCCCACAATGGTACTGACAAACAGATTACCCTACTCGCCCTTCCTGACCATTGCAGAAATTTGTTCATCCGGTAAATTCCTCATATTTTCATATGCGACCATCACTCTGTGAGTGCTGCCATTGGGTCTGTTACCCAACACGTCAAAACGATAGTTCGGCAAGACTTCTACCACCTTATAAGGCAAGCTCTGAAACCGACCTTTCAACTTTTGTACACGTCAAAACGATCGTTCGGCAAGACTTCTACCACCTTACAAGGCAAACTCCGAAACCGACCTTTCAACTTTCTGTACCCCGGATTTCCCCCAGAAATCCGTATCAAAACTGTATCGCCAACGCGATACGAAGGTTTAATTAACCGTTTCGCATTGAATCGTTTCATCTGCCGCCTTTGATCTGGATCAAAAAGCATGAATCGGTTCGAGTTGAACCGTTTCATCTGCCGCCTTTGATATTTATCAAAAGAACCCTTGTCTCAGCACGTAAGACCATAAGGTCCTGCTACTCACCAACCTGTGAGTTTATGAATCGGTTCGAGATGAACCGTTTCATCTGCCGCCTTTGATATTCATCAAAAGAACCCTTGCCTCAGCACGTAAGACCAAAAGGTCCTGCTCTCACCAACCTGTGAGTTTATGAATCGGTTCGAGATGAACCGTTTCATCTGCCGTTTTTGATATTCATCAAAAGCACCCGTGGCACCCCAAAAAGGTACGCCATCGCCAAAATTGTCATGATGACAACTTTCGTGCTTGTTTCTGCCTCTGCCTCTAATCGGCAGTTTTTTTCATGAAACCATCCTGGAGTGCAATAACACGCAGCATTCCGTCCACGCTCTTCACGAAAGATCATAGTAAATTGATCTACCTGCTCAACGCAACAGCAAAAGACATCTCCATTTTCTAAAAACCCCTGGCTCACATATCACATCGCCCGGTATCTCATTTTCCAACCAACATTTAAAATAGTTTTTCACATATTTTGTGATAACATTCCTCTTCCATGGAAACCAGTATTTGTCCCGGACGGCAGCCAGTGTTTGATTATCACCTCGATGTCTAATCTCATCATGAAGAATCCAAAGAACGCCACACCTGAAATTTCTAGGTGTTCACCATTTAGAATATCTTCGAACCATTCAACATCGAATCATTTTGATTATCTCCGAATCATTTCAAACCACTTTGAATCATTTCGATTAACTCCAAACCATTTCAAATAGCTTCGAACCATAATACTAGGTTTTGACATAGATAGTCGGCATAATTATAATTCAACATGATTACAACTTTTTTTCGCCACACATAAACGGGCTATAATTTTCGCAAACATATTTCCTTTTAGTTATTGCAATAAGGCATCTGCGATGTCCATACTCAAAAGCAAATCACCACATTGATCCCTTTTTGTCAGCTAGACGGCTACCAAGATCAGATTTTGTCACCGCCGCGTAAACTTTCAGCATCGTAATTTTGAAACATTTTGAAGGTCCGAAGATTTCACCAATTGCCATCAAAAGATCATATCCATCTGCTATCTTCTGGCCCTGAAGTCAGCTTTCCTCAGATAACGCGCCCAGCACAATGCTGGCGACTTTATTTGGCAGTCCTCTGTTAACATTTTTGACAAATGTCTTCGATAATCAAATTAGGCTCACGATGAAAAACGCGAAAGGGAAAGGTCTTTTTGACAAATCCATTGAACCACAAATGAGTTTTCAAGCACCAAATTAAAATTTTCAATGCGTCCTTTTGGCGGAAACATGATCCACGCCAATCCACGCATTCCTCCGACATCACAATAATACATCTGTCATCACTGTAATTACGCGACATTTTTACGTAAATTCACAACAGAAGTCCGATACACAGATTGTCACTAAATCACCGGCATCAAACATCAAACGCAGTAAACAAACTCGAGAGACGCTATGATGGCCGCCGTTTATATACAAAACACGAGTTTTTATCAGGTGAACGAAGCAAAAGCCAATTGACACTTGCTTTTACGAATCCCACTTCTGATGTTAGCAATAATAAAACACTAAGTTAATATTTATGATGAAATATATTGTCTCCATGTTAATTGACAATAACAACATCCAAGAATCAGCAAGATTATGTTCCACAATCCGCCATTTGTAAATTCAGCCGGAGCCGTTCACTGAACGTGTTGTAGGCAATGACGTTATATTATAAATAGACTCGCCATAGTCTCACATACTCACAATATAATGTGGAAAGCAAGCAACACTCTTTTGTTTTCAGCGGTTTTCAGTATAATTTCTAAATTCAAAAATTCATTCCTGTGTGATAAAGACAGACAATCAAAGAATGTATGGGAGTGAATGACATAGATTCATAGTAGGGCAGCTTATTAGTTTCTTCGCCGAATACTACTGTCACATCACGGGTGTGACCGATGGGTGTGACTGAGATAACAAGATACTCTTATTCGGTTACACAATATGACAGGGAAGGGTAAAGGCGGGTAAAACGTGACACACGGGCAAATATTTTTATATTTATTATATGAGTTTTCATAAGTAATACAATATTGGTACTATTATAGTAGTATTTTTAAGTACATATTTTATTATACAGTACAGGTTTTAGGTTCAAACTATTATACAAATCTATACAGATTAATAACACCTAGGACCGTTACTATTTACAATTTTCATCAACGACATTATTAAATTAATGAACGCGTTACCCTTTGTACGTTTTACCCCATCTTTCCCAATGGAATAAAACGAATGTGGGACGCTGTGTGAACCGACCTACTGTTAGTAGGTTTTCCTTGTTATGCATGTGTCACTTTGTGATGCAGCGTACGCTGTCTCCTTTACTCATATATTATTGCGGGCGGGAAACATGAAAATTAATTGTAATAATTATAAAAATTGATAATAATAAGTAATTTGCGTGTACTTAGAAATGAAGTGCTATTCCTTTGCCTTTACGACTATTTGCCGTGTAATTTAAGCATTTTCTCATCACACAGGAGGGCATTTTGGCGCTTTGCAATGCAATTTACTTACTGGTAAGACACGACCTCACTCGACGCTTAGCAGTTTAGTACTAAAGTACTAGGAATAGAGACAGCTACAATCGTATTGTGTTTGGCTTCCCACTTTGAGATTTTTACCCCGCGTCCAGTATTAATGTCTTTGGTTGTAGGTACTTCTTCTCCAGTGCCGCCAGCCAGGAAGCGTTAGTAGTTTCCTTCCTTACCGGCCGCCATAGCTGGTGTAGTTTCCTTGTTGGCCGCCAGAGGCGATAGCAGTACCTCTGGCGGCAGATGAGCGGCAATATTTAAATATGCTGCTAACAATATGAACATATTTTTTTAAAGCCATAATATTTTTCACTGGAGTTCCTTATTATAACAGTCTTTATGGATTAGAAGACGATTAAATTTAGCATTGGTCTTAAGAAATATTTATTTTAGATAAAACCTATTAAATTTAATGACTTAAGGATAAAATTTTATTAATGACAGAGTACATAGAAAACGAGACGTAAACATGTGTCTTCGTGTGTAATTTATGTGATTCTAGGGAGAAACGAGACGCAATTTGAGACGTTTTTGAACAAAATAAACAACCTGACAGATATTCCAGGGTCAAATTGGAATTTTTTCCTATAAAAAATATGAAAATTAACTCATTAAGTATCTAATTATAGATAGAAAATGAAATTTTCTGAGACGTAACAAACATCGGAAACGATATGGAGGGTGGAAAAAAAAAGAAAATAAAGACAATTAAAAGATGGTTCCGTAGGGAAAACTCAGGAAAATTCCGAAGTATCGATGAAAACAATAAATTCGGCTTGGAATACAACTAATTATATAGTTATGGAAAATGACATAAGACTAAAGAGGGAAATTCATAAAAAGGACGTCTTAAATAAAAGAAAAATAAAGAAAAAGAGGAAAATTCAAATCTACGACGTAAATAGAGATAAAATAGTTTTAAAACGAAGTGATTCGTATATGTGACAGGAAAATGTAGAGGAATTTAGTATAATGAAAATTGGAAAATGCATAATAAAGATTTCGATATGAGCTTGTTCGTGTTCTGTCACCGATAAACAGAATTAAAAATGTTATATATGGTTTATTGAGGACGTACCTATTATATATTGAGAAAAAAAGGACACAAAAATCATGATATTTAAACTAAATTTGTAAGGCCAGAAGACAAAGGAGGGGCAGGGCATTTTGACATAATTTTGCAGGTTGCAGTGTCTGAAATTTTGCGGACTTGTAAAATAAATTAATTTAGAATCTGTGAAGGGATTGATTATAAGTTATTGTGCGTTAGTGAAAGTGCTTTATAGTGTTTAAAAAAGTTAATAACAGCGGATAATAGTAATTTTTGAACTTAATATAATTTATAAAATCACATCAGTATAATTTCATTAAATAAAGTACAAATTGAACGGAATACTTTTATCACAAGATTAATCTATTATTAGATAATATAATAATAATAATAGTAATAGATCTGGAATTTAAAATAAATAATGCAACTTGGGTGATAATATAATAATTATTATTATTCCGAAAATTCGAAATAAATAGTACAATATGATATCTTACTGCTAAATAAGGGTTCGGTGGAAAACAAAAAAAAATTGAAAATTAATAATAATTTATTATTTCGAAGATAATCGTAAAGTAACTATTCTTTAAAATTTAATTAAACAAAGTGTTACTTAACCAACGAGTTTTGAAAATAAAATACATTTCGATTGATAGAGATTAAGCGTCGATTAATTCAGTTTAGATTAAACAAAACTAGAAATATAGTTGGATAAATATTCGAAAAGGATTTATTTAAATTTAGTTAGGACCATAGCAAAATTAGGTAGGGAACAGCAAAAGGTTTGAGTCGTGTAGCTCCTGATATTGGAAAAACCTTAAATCCGTAAGTTTTCTTTATTATAAGTGTTTCCAGAGATCAAGGACGAGAATGGCAGAAATGCAGATGACGTAGGTATTTCGTTTCTTTATTATAGTAAGGTAATTTTGATTTTCGTGTGTTACGTACCTATATATATTATATTATATTATTTATTATAAGTATTTGAAAAAAAAAAAAATATATATTGTTAGCAATAATAAAACGCTAAGTTAATATTTATGATGAAATATATTGTCTCCACGTTAATTGACAATAACAACATTCAAGAATCAGCAAGATTATATTCCGTGTTCCGCCATTTGTAAATCCAGCCGTTGGCTGTCCGTGTTGTTGGTAGTACTCTCCTTTACCGGCCGCTGTAGACGGTGTAGTCTCCCCGTTGGCCGCCAGAGGCGATAGCAGTACCTCTGGAGCCGTAAACGTGTGAAGCGGCAATATTCAAACATGCTGCTAACACGGCCATACTGACCACTGCTTTGACCTCAAAGCAGGAAGCTAAAAGAAAAGAATAAAAAAAAAAATATTACAGGAATTGAAATTTTTTTCAACCCCAAAATGGTACTGACAAACAGATTACCCTGCTCGCCTTTCCTGACCATTGCAGAAATTTGTTCACCCGGTCAATTCCTCATATTTTCATATGTGACCATCACTCTGTGAGTGCTGCAATTGGGTCTCTTACCCACCACGTCAAAACCATCGTTCGGCAAGACTTCTACCACCTTATTAGGCAAACTCCGAAACCGACCTTTCAACTTTCTGTACCCCGGATTTCCCCCAGAAATCCGTATCAAAACTGTATCGCCAACGCGATACGAAGGTTTAATTAACCGTTTCGCATTGAATCGTTTCATCTGCCGCATTTGATCTGCATCAAAAAGCATGAATCGGTTCGAGTTGAACCGTTTCATCTACCGCCTTTGATATTTATCAAAAGAACCCGTGCCTCAGCACGTAAGACCATAAGGTCCTGCTACTCACCAACCTGTGAGTTTATGAATCGGTTCGAGATGAACCGTTTCATCTGCCGCCTTTGATATTCATCAAAAGAACCCGTGCCTCAGCACGTAAGACCATAAGGTCCTGCTACTCACCAACCTGTGAGTTTATGAATCGGTTCGAGATGAACCGTTTCATTTGCCGCTTTTGATATTCATCAAAAGAACCCGTGCCTCAGCACGTACGACCATAAGGTCCTGCTACTCACCAACCTGTGAGTTTATGAATCGGTTCGAGATGAACCGTTTCATTTGCCGCTTTTGATATTCATCAAAAGAACCCGTGCCTCAGCACGTACGACCATAAGGTCCTGCTACTCACCAACCTGTGAGTTTATGAATCGGTTCGTGATGAACCGTTTCATCTGCCGCTTTTGATATTCATCAAAAGCACCCGTGTCACAGCACGTATGACCATAAGGTCCTGCCACTCATCAACCTGTGAGTTTATGAATCGGTTCGAGATAAACCGTTTCATCTGCCGCTTTTGATATTCATCAAAAGCACCCGTGGCACCCCAAAAAGGTACGCCATCGCCAAAATTGTCATGATGACAACTTTCATGTTTCTGCCTTTGCCTCTAATCGGCAGTTTTTTTCATGAAGCCATCCTCGAGAACAATAACACGCAGCATTCCGTTCACGCTCTTCACGAAAGATCATAGTAAATTGATCTACGTGCTCAACGCAACAGCAAAAGACATCTCCATTTTCTAAAAACCCCGGGCTCACATATCACATCGCCCAGTATCTCATTTTCCAACCAACATTTAAAATAGTTTTTCACATATTTTGTGATAACATTCCTCTTCCATGGAAACCAGTATTTGTCCCGGACGGCAGCCAGTGTTTGATAAACACCTCGATGTCCAATCTCATCATGACGAATCCAAAGGACGCCACACCTGACATTTCTAGGTGTTCACCATTTCGAATATCTTCGAACCATTCAACATTGAATCATTTTGATTATCTCCGAATTCTTTCAAACCACTTTGAATCATTTTGATTATCTCCGAATCATTTCAAACAACTATGAATCATTTCGATTAACTCCAAACCATTTCAAATAACTTCGAACCATAATACTAGGTTTTGACATAGATAGTCGGCATAATTGTAATTCAACATGATTACAACTTCTTTTCGCCACACATAGACGGGCTTTAATTTTCGCAAACATATTTCCTTTTAGTTATTGCAATAAGGCATCTGCGATGTCCATACTCAAAAGCAAATCACCATATTGATCCCTTTTTGTCAGCTAGACGGCTACCAAGATCATACTGTCATCGCCGCGTAAACTTTCAGCATCGTAATTTTGAAACATTTTGAGGTTCCGAACATTTAACCAATTTCCATCAAGAGATCATATCCATCTGCTATCTTCTGGACCTGAAGTCAGCTTCTCTGATTCACCATGTATTTCAGTTTATGCGCTCAGCATAATGCTAGCGACTTTATTTTGACAGCCGTTGTTGGCATTTTGGACAAATGTCTTCGATCATCAAATTAGGCTCACGATGATAAACACGAAAGGGAAAGGCCTTTTTGACAAACCCATTGAACCACAAATGAGTTTTCAAGCACCAAATTAAAATTTTCAATGCGTCCTTTCGGCGGAAACACGATCCACGCATTCCTCCGATATCGGGCATCAATGCATCTGTCATCACTGTAATTACGCGGCATTTTTACGTAAATTCACAACAGAAGTCCAAACATTTCACATATTTTCAGAAGTCCGATACACAGATTGTCATTTAAATCACCGGCATCAAACATAAACAAACTCGAGAGACGCCATGATGGACGCCGTTTGTATACAAAACACGAGTTTTTGTCAGGTGAACGAAACAAAAGCCAATAAACACTTGCTTTTACGAATCCCACTTCTGATGTTAGCAATAATAAAACGCTAAGTTAATATTTATGATGAAATATATTGTCTCCACGTTAATTGACAATAACAACATTCAAGAATCAGCAAGATTATATTCCGTGTTCCGCCATTTGTAAATCCAGCCGTTGGCTGTCCGTGTTGTTGGTAGTACTCTCCTTTACCGGCCGCTGTAGACGGTGTAGTCTCCCCGTTGGCCGCCAGAGGCGATAGCAGTACCTCTGGAGCCGTAAACGTGTGAAGCGGCAATATTCAAACATGCTGCTAACAATATATATAATAAATTTTCGGACTAGGATTTCAATTAGATATAAAAAAAACCTAAATTACATTAATAAAATTACATTGGAAAAATTAATGATTGGCATTTGTATTATTCGGGAGTTGAGCTATCGGTTCACGCTAAGTCAGGAATCGCGTTTCTTGTAAATCCTAACCTTACGCACAGTGTAATTGAATGGAAGCCGGTGTGCGATAGAATAGGTATTCTGCGAGTACAGCAAACGGACAAAGTGATTACGGTGATTCAAGTGTACGCACCAAATGTTATCGGTGAATATCAGCTGTTTATTAACCAATTAAGTGAAGTGCTTGCTAGTGAAATTAATAATGAATACGTCGTGTTAATCGGAGATTTGAATGCGCACGTTGGAAACGACACAGAGAAGGGAAAGGAGTTATTGGTAAATTTGGCTTGCCTAATGTAAACTCACAGGGAACAATGCTACTGGATATGTGTGCAGGGTGTGGATTAAGTATTATGAATACAATGTTTCAACACAAAAATATACACAAAATAACCTGGCAACAAAGGAGACCGAATGAAATAAGACAATCCCAGATTGACTACATTATAACTACCCACGAAATGCGCAAACTGGTGACGGACGTAAAAGCTAAAAGAGGTGCGGAAATTTCAACAGACCACTTCCTGGTAGTGTGTCAGATTAAACAGACAATAAACCCACTGAAAAAAACCTAAAAGAAAACTGAAAGCATGTCACAGGATAAAGTGGGAACAGCTGTCCGACGACGGAGTACGAGAAAAATACAATAATACGATAGACCGACTCTTCTCAGAAGTTCCGAGTGTCACATCAAACGTGGAAAACGAATGGGAAATATTCCAACGCGCAATAGTGGAAACAGCGAAAGAAACCTGTGGTACGAAGCGAGTTAAATCAAGTTCGAATAATCAGAGAACACCCTGGTGGACGGAAAGTGTAAAACGATCAGTTAACGAAAAGAAAAATGCATACCGAGAGTATATTGCAAACCCTACACAAGAAAACCGCAAAAAGTACTCAAAAAAAAAACGATTGCCAATAAAGTGGTCAAGGAATCCAAAAAAAGTGCCTGGGAAGAGTTTGGATCCAAATTAGAAGAAAATTATCACACAGCAAATAAGGTTTTCTGGCAAACCAGATGCATAAAATATGAGGCAGGGAACCTATTGAGGGAGGAAAATGAAATTCTCAGTAGATGGAAATAATACTTTGAGAAGCTGCTGAACGCCCCCCAGACAGGAACCCAAAAAGAGCTAAATAGCATTCAAACGGACGAAGAGGGCGAAATTTCGTTGGAAGAAGTAAAACTGGCAATTAAGTCCCTTAAAAGGGGAAAAGCAGCCGGCGTAGATGAAATAAGGCCAGAAATGTTAAAAGCTATGGGCAACCAAGGCCTCAGGTGGTTAACGTGAGTTTTCCCAGTAACTTGGAGAACGGGTTAGACCCCAAAAGCCTGGAGGACAGGAATTATAGTCCCAATATTTAAAAAAGGGGACCAGAAACTGTGCTCCAACTATCGAGGAATAACACTTCTCAGTCAACCAGGAAAAGTTTACGCTAGGATCCTGGAAAAAAGATGTCGAAGAGCGACAGAGAACAAGATTCAAGAAGAACAGTACGGCTTCAGACAAGGTAGAGGCACTACGGATCAACTCTTTACACTACAAGTGACCATACACAAATGTTGGGAATACGGTAAGCCATCATATGTTGGATTTATTGATCTAGAGAAAGCATATGACTTAGTACCGCGGCAACTACTGTGGGAGGTGCTTAAGGAATACGGAGTTGAAGGCAACTTGCTAAAAGGCATAGCATCTCTGTATGAAAATAGTAGCAGTAGGGTCCGCATAAACGGTCAGGTTTGGGAAGAATTTGAAGTGGAAATCGGTCTCAGACAAGGGTGCCCTATGTCGCCAACCCTCTTCACTATATTCATGGACCGAATCAGCCGAAAAAGCCAAACACCGGATGCAGCCCTGGTAGGCAGTACTAGAATCAGCTCCCTACTATTTGCTGACGACATCGCGAGATTAACGACATCACAGGAGGGACTACAAGAGTGGATTAACCGTTTCAACGAAGAGTGCACGGCGGCGGGAATGAAGATGAGTGCCTCAAAAACGGAGGTGATGGTTTTAGGAAGGGACCAAACTCAGTGCAACATACTCGCTAATGGGACTCAGTTGAAACAGGTGGACAGGTTCAAATACCTTGGGGTAGAGTTCTCCAGCGATGGTCGGCAAGACGGAGAAATTGATAGAAGAATATGTGCGGCAAGCAGTGTATTGCGTCCTCTCTACAGCTCAGTAATAAGAAAAGCCGAGCTTAGCACCAAGACAAAGATGGCAGTTTTTAAAACGGTATACCGCCCAACGCTCACTTACGGCCACCAGACATGGATGCTAAATGAACGAACACGCTCCAGAGTCCAAGCTGCCGAAATGAGATACTTGAGAGGAGTGGCAGGAGTTACGAAATGGGATCATATTAGAAACTCGACGATCCGAGATGATCTAACCATTGAACCACTGCTACTCTTCATAGAAAAATCACAATTGAGGTGGCTTGGGCATGTACTAAGAATGTCTGATGACCGAATTTCGAGGAAAATACTGAGTGCGATTCCAGAGGGAAGACGTCCAGTGGGCCGCCCTAGACACAGTTGGGCGAGGCAACTCCTGAAACTGTGTGAGGAGAGGATGGGTCTACCATGGACAGAGGCCGAACAATCAGCACAAGACAGGGACTTATGGAGGAGCCTTGTCGATGCAATCGGTCCCCGACCCGAATAGGACAAGGGGAAGAAGATGTATGTATGTACATTGGAAAAATTTTAAGCTAAATAGGACTAGATTGTTCGGAATGCATCGAGTACACATACATACACGTGTCATTCTATGTACTTATTCGAAAGCATATCAGTGGGTCACCGAGACTGCTGCGGTTTTGTTTACAAATCTGACGTTTAAGTAAACAATTTATGAATTGAATTTAGGAATGCTTCGAGCTATTATTATTACGTTATCAAAATACAAAGGGATTATAAAGGGACTATTAATATGAAACTAGCTTATGCCCGTTGCAAAGCAACTAACGGGTTAAAACTAACTTGACTTACTAACAGAAAAAAAAAATTCATAGTAAGCGGGTCGGTAACTACGGTTAAACATACAAACATAAATAAAGCCGCCCACAGGGCCTAGCAGTAAAAACCTGCCATACGTTAGTATATAGACACCATTATAGGCATGCACACATCAAATCCCCAAAGTTTCATCGCAATCGGATGAACGGTTTAGCAATGCGTAATTTCATGATGCCAGAGCTCACTTTTGTATACAGAAACCGTCGTGGGCATGCACACATCAAATCTACAATTTTTTATCGCAATCGGATGAATGGTTTAGCAACGCTTAGCGGTTAAACACACAATTATGTATAAAGCCGCCCGCAGGACCTAGCAGCAAAAAGCTGCCACACTACATACACTAATTTCCGGTACATTTAGTTTTCAAACAGCTCGTGCGCCACCTATTAAATTTTTTTATATAAATTTCGTGAAGCCAGAACTCACCAGTAGTTGTATACAAACCTTGTATTAACAATAACGAACACAACAAAAAAAGAATTTTTCAATTTGTTGCAGTCCTTCAGAAGTTATGAGCGTAAGTACATTTTCATAAAAATTTTATAATGCCAGAACTCACCAGTAGTTTTACTGCTTAAAAAAAGCGCTATACGAATTTAATACTTTAAAAAAATTTCCCGTTCAACTTCGAGTAATTTCTGTAAAAGTTCGGTTCGAATTCTATTCAAGTTCTATAGATATTTTTGTATTATGAAGCAACTGGCATTTACTGATAAAAAAATAGAACTTACACAGAACGTGAAAATGAACTTAAAAAAATTGTTAAATTATTCAGTATCGGTGAAACATTACCTTAGTAAATTAAATTGCATTAAAACCTAAATAATTGTCTAACTACCCATTCCGGTAGGTACCGGGGCTTTTCCTTACAAAATTCCGGCAATGGTTTTGCTTTTTTATCATATTTGCAATACTACCGAGATAAGTATGTACCTACCCTGAATTAATAACATTTCAATTTGTACCTACTGGCCGGTAAAAATCTACCCTTCAGAAGTGAATCTATGGACACGTATTTTCTTGTTTTTTTTGGAAAATTTTATAGGTTTTTCGGCGACCCTGAACTTTTTTACATGGGACGGACACCTTATATTGTTATCAAAAGATGAGTAATGTTTTCGGGTACCGAATTTTTCAAAAACATCCAAGCCGGAATCGTTTTTCCGGCCGCAATGCCGTTTCCCAAAAAAACAACAACCCAAACCGCTGAGAGATCCGTTTTGTTTTGACATGTAAGAATCCTGACCTAACTCAACATTCGTAGCAATTTCTTTTGCATTGAAACTAATGGCCAAAATGACATCTTTTTTTTGAAGTACACCTGTCGGCAGGAAATATAACTAAGCCGAATTGAGTACTTTTATTTGAGGTTCCAGTTTTTGCCGCTGATTTGCTTCAGTTTTCTGTGAATAAATCGCTAGCAAAAATGTAGGCAAACAAAATGCTTAATTTTTCCGTAGTTTTCTCAAGTACTGAAAAGTGTGCTTTCGTACCCAAAAAAGACTTTTTTCTTTCCCTTTTTGAGCCTACGCGTACGTCGCGCCGTTTCAACGGGTGAACCTGACGGCGGGAAATAGAACTAAGGCCGAATTTCTCCGTCCGTGAGAGATTTAATTGTAGTTTTCGCCGTTTGGGTGCGCTGCTAACCGTGCAGCGGTGTTTTGTATGAAAAATGTTCCGTAATCGGGACACGATTTGGGGCCGTTACCCTAAATCCGATAATGGTCTCTGCGGTCTTTGAAACTCGAAGAGCGTAGAGCTCATTTTCGGATCCATCAAAAGTCTTAAAATCCTGTATCCGAAAGTGAACCTTGAGGTTGGTGAAACTTAAGGGGCGGCGAGGTCGATTTTGCCATAAAAAAAAAGTGAGCTCGTCTTCAAAACTGAGCATTAATATATAGTATTAATATTCTATTTTACACTTATTAATCATTTACTTGAAACATTTGGAAAATCACGGGATAGAAGAAAATAAAATAAATTGAGGAATTACCTGAAAACATTTGAAGTTGTGTAATAAAAATTTTACACTTATTAATCATTTACTTGAAACATTTGAAAAATCACGGGATAGAAAAAAAAGAAAAATCTATTTCAAAGAGTTGAACCTTGGGGGAAAATTTAGAATAACAGGTCGAACAATTAGAAGAAGTGGTCGTTATTAAATAAAAGGACCATTAGCCAAGGGAACCAATAGAGATGGCAATCTCTGAAACAAAATTGTCAACCAAACAAACAAGCCTCGAGTTATTAGCTCTCCATTGATAAAACTAATAAATATTCTTGGTTTATCCCTATATATTTATATTTCCCACTTTTATTATGTATGTATTCGGTTATCAATCATAGAATTGTGCAGAATTCAATGAGCGAGATCCGAGCTTGGAATATACTTCATCTCATTCTGTATTGCAAGTTATAATCCTACCCAAACGTATGTATACATATATATCTTTCTATGTACTGTACATTAGAAAATGCGAACCCGCATACAGTTTACATTTACGATCTGTCGGGTCGTTGTCGCATTATCTCTCTTACGTGGAAGGGCGGAATCACGACCCAATTTTTCACAAACACCGTGAGTATATGATTGTTTATAGGACGAAACCGGTTCGCCCTTAGTAAATAGTAGACTTCGGAGGGCTTGGAATTTGGAGGTTTCGGGACTCGGGGAAAGACTTGAATGACGTGCTTGATAACGAAGGAAGACTTAATTGGGACACGGTAACTCAGGTACCAATCAATTATGTCGTGTCAAAAGATTGTGCGAATTTCTCGTTGACCTTTGACCATCTCGCTAACTTGTAGGAGGATACGGTGCCAAATTATGCAAGCAAAGGACTGTTCCCCCATACACTCAAAAGAACTTACAAAGGCAAGAAGAAGACGAAACATTACACTCTTAAGAAACACGATATTTTACTAACTCTCCTAAAGAATCGCTTCGTTCTTCTGCTATTTTAAAAATATTTTCTTTGAATTCGAGAGTGCTTACTTTACTTTCACCTCTACTACTGCATCAGCTGCTTCGCCACAAAATAAGAAAAATTCTTAAAAATCAAACACTTAATTTCTTTTCTTGCGACGTACACTTGATGTTGAAGGTTCATTCTCTTCGAGGCGTTGTTTAGATGCTCTGATTGAAGTTTTACTAATGTACACTTTTTGACACTCGGTATGAACATTCAATGAAGTCTTAGGATTAAAATATATAAAAATAATTCACTTAATTACTTCAGTAATTGATTATTTATGTATGTGAAAAATGTAAGTAATATTAAATTACAATTTCATTTATAAGTAATATTTAAAAAGAAAATATATAATATAATATAATATAATAAGCCTTTTATTCTGAACTTCTGATAGGTATAAATACTAGACATGTTTTTGTTTATTATAATATTTGGAAGCTCAGTTTGCCTCTTGGCATAGGCCTCCTCTAACATTATTTCTTCGAGAGCTTTTTCAAGCTCATGTAGTTTTTCTTTATTTTTTTCTTTCTTCGGTTCTAAGGGCTCTCGTACTTAAGGTTGCAATATTGAGTGTTTTGTTTCTTCTTGTTGTTAGAGGGTGGTGGTCTATATCTCCCGCGGGACCAGCCGAATTGGGAGAAAATATATTAAATAGCTAATATTTAACGAATAATTAAGTTAAAAAAACGTACTATGAAGTGGGATTCGCCATTGACCTTGCGTCACGGCAAATACGGCTGAGCGCTCCGCACTCTTCGCGCTCTATCGTAAAAACGGTTAAGCGTATTAAACATCTTTTCAGACATAATTTGTAGAAAATTTTATACTCTAAAACTTTTATATTGAATGCAAATACAAATTGAGGTGAAGGAAGCGAGATATTTCCAAAACACTGATTTTCGTGACCTTTGACCTTGAATATCCAAAAACGCTCACACGTGACCACATGAGACTTTTGAGACAACACGTAGAAAACTAAAATAAAGGTGTACACAAATTTTCAGCTTATTCCGTTTCATCTAGGAGTGAAATCCTGATTTGACTGGATTAAAGACGCTTCGAGGAACTAGCGTCATTGATTCTACCGTCACCGGTGCGCGGTGCACTGTACAGAAAAGCGTCCCCAATGATGACATAGGCCCTGAGGGATTTTTTTCCCTTGGAGCATCCTGTGTGGAATTGAAAAAAAATTAAATAAAATAATATCTAAAATTTAACTAAACGGAAAAATTTATTCCATTGCGGAAATGCCTGTTTTTACACATTTGTAAATTCAGCGTCCTCACGCGTCTTGTTTGAAAACGAAACAGACTAAACATTCTAGAACTATGACGTCACGTACGATCTCATGCTGGTACTATTTATTTATTTTTATTTTATTTATTTATATATACATATTACAATACATTACAAAATTATCCTCTGTCTGTCCAACTGGGAAGGATTCCTGTTTCAGGACAGCCAAATTGTATATTTAAGGAATTGTTTCGCTCAAGAGATCTCAGGAATGAGCTTCTGTCAAGACAGCTTTTGAAAACATTAACAATTGCATTCTGAACGAGCTTCTTCCTGCATATTAGTTTTACAAGATGCCGGCAATCAAAAATGGGCTATTGGTAAGGTTAATAGAAAACCCGTATAATAAGGTTAGCTCATACGGGCCTTTCTCGAAAAAAAAACTCGTCGCGCCGCTTTCGAAATTTCGAACGCGTGACGTAGCTTGAAATAAAAGACTGGCACTTGTATTGCAGTTAATTCAAATCTCCCAGTGGAACATGGACTTTGAGCTAAGTCACGATTTTTTTTATCAAATCACCGCTCTACCCCTTCGATGAGCTAACCTTGTTAAACGCATTTTTTACGAACCTTGGACTAAATGAAACCTTTGTTTCAAATCAAATTTATATATATATTTTTTAATTGTTTATATTTCTTGCTAGAGCAATCCCGAAGAGTTACAGAACTCATTTAAGGACAGGAGGAACATGTAATTCATGGGTGAGAAGAAATAGTTACAGTTTTATAAAGGAATTTAGATATTAAAAATATTAGTTTCACATACAATATAGACGGCACAAAATCTATGGCTGGTAATTGATGCCAAGTAATTTAATCACAAAATTGCTTAACCATCATGTTATGACATGTATTAAATACATAATTAAATAGGAAAAAGATATAGTAAATTGCTATGACTAAAAACATATTTAAGATTATAAAGTCATCATGTTTTCCCCCATCCCTAGTAAGTAATTAATTACAGAGCAGCTCAAAGAGCTCGGAAACTTTGTTATTCGTATTTCATTGTGGGGATTTTTAGTCGCAGCTCTTTGAGTGATACAAGAGTAAACTTAATAAAGCCCCACAACATGCAACATAGGAAAGTAAGAACAAAACGCCATTATTTTCCGCTCCACGTAATACAACATTATGGATATTCGGCGTAAGCCGAGGGAATGGGAAATGTTCCTCGAATTTTCAATTTTTTTTTGAAAATGACGTTGAAGACCCGTTTACACCAAAAGTGTTATAGATAACCTATTTTCATTAGACTTTAGTGTAGAAAAATAAGATTTGGTTTACCAAGAATTGGTATGATAATCGGGTTATTTGCACTGAAGACGTGTGCAGATTTTATCTATAAATGTAGATGAATATATTATGTTTCTTTGTTACGAATTATCTGAGCACTGGAATGAGATACGGGGTTAAATTAATTTACATAGTAGTAATTTTTAATTGACACAATATGGTATTCTTCAACTTGACATCAAGGCCATAACTTGACATCAATTATTTTTCTATAAAAATAATTAATAACTACCTATTAAATAAGTGTAGGTAAGTAGGCCTAGACAGGTAGATACTATTGAATAGTTGGAGCAAGTGGATGCGTTTGTTCATTTCGGAAGCATGTTAACGATAGTTGGAAAAGCTATCTGGCTAAATAGTACCTGTTTTTGAATTTCTTGGGCATTAAATACGTAAAAATTTCTAAACGTATGGTTTTGAAGAGTTTGTTACTTAAATTTTATTTTTTACTTGTACAAGTTTTAAAGTTAAAACTAACTTTAAATCTTGATTTTCACGGCCGAAATTATTTTCGTTATTTGTTTTTCAGGGCAGAGCAGATGATGGACACTGCAACGCTGTCCGAAACGTTGGCTTAAGAAGGAGGTAGCGCAACACGGCATGACACCCCAAAAACAAATAACGAAAGAAAAAAAAGTACACAAATGATTAGATACTAGAAAATTTTATAAAATCTAATCATTTCTGTACTTGAATAAGTTTTTAAACTGGTTTAAGCCGGTAGCAGAAAAAAATAAAATCGAAGTAACAAATGTACATAGAAGTTAAATCTCTTCAAAACAAAATAAATAGTTCCTGCCTATTCAGATCTGATCACTATACAGACTAATGCCATATCAAGCAAAGTTTCAATTCTGAATGCCGGTTTTTCTTCAAGGGGTATTGAGAGTGTCTTTCATTTTGAAATAAAAACACAGATTAAAAAAAAATAATTATATGCGCATTCCTGGATTTAAGCCCGCGTTTTCCGTAATCGTGGCCTTAACCCTTGGCCACGGAGTCCATCTTGTTACACCGTTCTTGTAATAAATAGCAAATAAATAACACTCTTTTGGCTGTGAAACAAAGGGATCACAGAAAGAAGCCTGATTAAAATCTTCCACACGAAATGAGAACAGTATCATCTTTGGGAGCCGTAAGAAAAACATTTTCTTTGTTTGATATTGCTCATTGTGTATCATGGGCCAAATAATGGCAACATTATTTAAAACTCGGGACATTCATTTTCCTATATACATTTAACTTCCTGGGAATATTAATTTAAAATCAAAACAATGCGCCGAGCAATTGCCTGTTCAAAGTTTGTCGGGGAATTTTTAGTGAAGGAAACGACTGTTTAAATAGAGGTAATTATTTTCGCTTATATTGGTATCGCGGTTATTTTGGAAAATTTAAAACATCTGAAATTCTTTAGTTTTAACTAAGACGCAGAAAATCTGCAGCATTCATACGCAAAAATGGCATAAAATAAATCTAACTATATATTTACATACATAATATATTGGTTCCATGCCAAGTCAACTCAACAATTTTTTTGTTTAAATGGCTTTTCACCCCAAAGGAGTGTTCTGGCCAGTGTCAAGTGAATGATTTTTTGTGTGTAATTTTGTGAGTGTAATTTTGGGTCAATATTTACAATTTTGGTAACAAGAACATATCTACATTATATATAATAATACTGTACAAATAATAAGTGTACCGCAAGGAAGTGTCTTAGGACCTATATTATTTTTGATATATATAAATGATATCTGTAACCTACACACCAAAGGAAAAACCATTAGTTTTGCCGATGACACTGTCATTTTATTTAATGAAAGTGATTGGTTAACAACTTTCAAAGATGCTGAACACGGGCTTGTACTTCTGTAAAAATGGCTTCAGCAAAACTCACTTACACTTAATGTTAACAAAACTAAATATTTAACTTTTTCTATAACAGCCAGAGGACAACCAGCTGAGGATTACGCTCTTAAATTACACGATTGTCAAGGAAAAAACTTAACCCAATCATACCACTGCCCCACCATAACACATTCTAAAAACATAAAATATCTCGGCATTGAAATCGATGAAAATCTTCGATGGGACTCCCATATAAATAGCATCACAAAGAAACTTATAAATTTTGTATACTACTTTAGAAACATATGCAATATACTTAATAAAAATGATCTATATAAAGTATACTATGCTCTTTGACAATCACGCATAGAGTATGGAATTAAAGGATGGGGAACTGCCTCAAACTTTCACATGAAGCAGCTAGCTAAAACGCAAAAGGCAATAATAAAAACAATCCACCATAAGTACCCATAAAAACTCCATCAAAAGAAATCTTTATAAACTTTAACGTGTTCAGCATTATTAAATTATACTCAAAACATGCACTACTCAAATTTAAAGAAAAATTTGAATACCCTGCTGACTAACACACTTACACTACAAGGTCGAAATCCTCAAAACTACTTAACATCCCGCAATTAAATACATCTTTTGGCCAGAAAAACCATAATTTCCATGCTACAAAATTATATAATACCCTTCCAATTGAAACTAAGAACACCATGGAGATACAAAAGTTTAAAAAAGACATCAAATTATGGTTAAGTAAACAGGAAGATGAGGAAATCATTAAAATTATGAAGTAACCCCAATGCAACCTGCAGACAACAAACAAATACTTTTATTTTATTTATTGTTTATTTTGTGATAACCAAGAAACTAGAAGATGAGGAAATAAAGATCAGCACCCATTCAGCAACATAAAGTCCGCCTCGGAACAGGAATACCCAGTAAGGAGGACTGTAAACAAACAACATAACTTGGTATTTTTACTTATTTTGTAATTTTACTTTATCTTATATTGTCATTAAATAAAAAAATAATAATACGCAAAATTCTTCCAATACGAGATGATTTTAATTACATATTAACAAGTGGAAGTAACAAGAAATTAATAAATATGCTGATATGCATATATGCATGATTTTTTATGCATAAAAAATAAAAATAATAAAAAATATGAAACTAAACTTACAGTTACAAATTGATGCTGATTCAGGAAATTAGCCAAGACTCTATAAACACGTTTGTCTTGAGAAGATAACAGACATGCAATGTTGTAGGGAGGCATTATGCCCGTACTGATAAGGTGAGGGATGAAATTTATGTATGAATTATTTATAGGGCAACTGAAAAAATATGATTGAGGTCTTCTTCACCAAGACGACATTCACACATCGCAGAATTCCTAACATGAATTTTTGTCATGTGAACATTGTGGCAGCAATGCCCTATCCAAATGCGGCAAATGGAAGATGTTGAGAATTTGTTCAAAGAGAGTCTAGAAAACCACGGTTTTGAAGGAATCGTTGGCTGTATTGTGAAAAAGTTTTACCCTTTTGTTTTACTAGATTCATTCCAACGATTCTGCCATGTGGAAATCATGTTTTCTTTCAATTTGATTAAAATGTCATTGAGGTTTAAAAAATTGTATAAAATATCCCCCGAAATAATGGCATCTTTCGCCAATGAATCGATTTTTTTCATTTCCAGGGATACTGCAGTGAGTAGGTATCCAGGCCAAGACGATTTATTTGCCAGAGTCGGTTAATTTATGAATTTAAGTGTGGATTCCAACACAGAAATCGTCTTCTGGGTAATCGAAGGGAGAAGAGTTTAATTTTTGAAGTGCACTTAGGGAATCGGAGAGAATTAAGAAGTTTCCAATGTGATCATCGTCAATGTATTTGAGGGATTCAAAAATGGCTATACATTCAGCAGTGAAAACGGAAGCCTCTTTTGGAAGTTCAATTTTTCTTTTGACTTGATCTGATGGGCAATGGAATGCCGCTCCCACATCCCCACATGGTTTGATAAGGGAGACTTGGAACCATCTGTGTAAATAATTTTCCAGTCGGAGTATTTCGAATTTAAAATTTGGATAAGCTTTCTTGGAGCTTCGTGATTGTTAATTATGCCGAGAGAAAGAAGAATATTTGGTTTACGCAAATGAATACGAAAAGAGTTAGCATATAAAGGAAGTCAATCAGATGGATTTAAGAGGGTTTATACGCACTGTACGTATGGAGCACAGGTATGGAGGTTTTTAACAAGAAGAGGGATTGATTTGTTCCTCCAATATGGAAGTGATTTCACTTGAGCAGTGAGTGCAGTAATTTTGTATATCAGTGGGTGATTACAGAGTATTAAGCATTTAAATAAAAACTTGTCTGCCAAAAACTGTCTTCTGAAATGAAGAGGAGCCTCCACAGCTTCCACAGCCTCCACTTGTAAATTGGGGAAGAACGCATTGCACCGATAATCAATCTTAAACTTTGAAATTGGATACGGTCCAACCTCGCGAGGTTCTTTTTAGAAGTGGGTTCGATGAGGAATGACGCGTAATCCAAAATACTCCTAACATATGCGTAATAAAAAAGTTTTTGGGTGAATGGGTGACTTCCCCACCAAACCCGTGAAACTGCGCGTAAAGTGTTCAGGCCAGCTTGACATTTGTTGATGATAAAATTAACACACGGGTTCCATGTTAGCTTAGAGTCTTAAATTACCCCAAGGAATCTTATCTGTACCTGCATAGGGAGAATTGAATGATTTATTTGAACTGTTATACGTGGAGTAACACATTTTCTGGAAAAAACGATAACATTGCTTTTGGACGGAGAAATTTATAAGCCGTGATTCGTTAACCAGGTGTCAAGGTTTTTCATGCAAATGTTAATCACTTCCTCCAGAATAGAAATAATTCGTCCTGAAATATATATAAAAAAGATCATCCGCATATTGAAGTATTTTAAAAGATGGATGCATACTCCGACGCAGGTCAAAGGTATATATATTAAAAAAGATAGGACTAAGGACGGAGCCCTGAGGCAAACTCTTGTTTACTATTCTTTCCAGTGGAGGAGAATCCAGCACCTGGATTTGAATTTTACCGGTAAGAAGGAGGATAATTATAAAACTGGAAAGCTTACGAGAGATGCCAATTTTTAATAATTTATTAAATAAAACATCTAATATAACATTGTCAAAAGCTCCGCATACATCAAGGCAAACACCGACAAGAGATTCATTATCGGCCAGGGCCAACTGGATATCAGAAGTTACGATGGACACACTTTCAATCGTACTTTTTCTTTTCGAAAGCCAAACTGAGAGCTAGGAAGAATTTTTATCATTTTCTAAATACTAGTCTAGGCGTCTTTTAATCATATGTTCAGCTATTTTAACTGAGGAAGATGACAGAACTATAGGTCTGTAAGAAAGTCCAGAGTTAGGGTCTTTCTGGGGTTTCAGAATAGGAACAATTATTTGAGTTTTCCAAGATGATGGGATTTTGCCGGAGTCAAAGATCATAATAATCATCAAATTCAAAGCAACACTATTAGATAAATGTAATGCATCACAACACACCCCTTAACATCCATATTTATATTTATTATATTATTAATCAGATTTATTTTCCTAATTTGCAATGTATTTACATATTCCCTAATTACATACATATCATCCTTATACTCCTACAAGATCATAAGCTTACCCTTTATTGGGTTTTTCTATATATATATTTTTCTTAGTTTTTTCTTTATGTTTTATTTTAACTTCTCTTAACTATATATTTTTTTCTTAGTTTTTCTTGTCTAGCTACAAAAAAAAAAAAAAAATCAGCGAAAACATGTTTTTAGGCTTACTGTTTTATTTTAGCACTCTTTCTTTTTTATGTATCTTTTTAAAGCTGTTTGTTTTCCAAATAAAGATATTATTATTATAATTATAACTGAAAGAAAATAGTTCAGTGTGGTAACGTCGCAGTTTTTAATAAAGCTATAAGGAATTCCATCTACACCAGCGGATGAATGTGTGAGAACGTTTAAGACCTCCCTAAGTTCCGTTAAATTGAAGTGGGTGTCCACAGTCCATCCAACCCCGTGTTTTAAATGAATATGTGAATTCTGTTTCATTAAAATTACTTGCAGTTTGAGGAGCTAGTTTATCGGCAAATTCTTTCACCTACTCTGAAGAGAGTGGTCGAGTCACCGATGGGACGTGAGAACCCTTAAACCGACGAATTGAATTCCAAACAACTGAAAGAGAAACTTCGGGAGGTCTTAAACGATCTCACAGACTCATCCGCTGGTGTAGATGGAATTCCTTATAGCTTTATTAAAAACTGCGACGTTACCACACTAAACTATATTTTTTCAGTAATAAATCTGGAAGTAAGTAAGTTGTCCGGAATAATTTATTAAATAAAGAAGGGTTTTCTATAGTTCTATTCCAAGATTGATGAAATTTTGCACACCTGACCTGAGGAAGGTGACTGTCTACTTGCGATTTAAAATGCCACCCCATTCCATTTTCACACCTCCTGAAGCAGAATTTGACACTTCTTGATGGAAATTTGCTCACTTGACGTTCAAAATAAAAGGAAAACTGCTGTCTACGTCTGATTTTGTAAAAATCTGCGAAAACTCCGGGCAACGCCGGACCTGCAGGTAGATACAAAATAAAATTAATATTAATCAAGGTAACTTGAAAAGTAAAGTAAGATGTTTTGTTTTAGAACAATATGTACAATCGAAACATTACATAAATAGATCAATCAAATGTTTGAGATGTATATATACTATATAGTATATTATATATAAATTCGTAGTTTTAAGGTGAAGCATTACGAAGTAATGCAAAATCATGTGTTTTTGGTTGGGCAGCTTTGTGAGGCAGGTCAAGGTAGGGGCTGTAGGAAGGGACATATTATTTACCTTTTAAGAAATGTATTTCTGTTAAAAAACGCAACGAGCAGGTTTCGTAAAATTTTCAAGTTAAGCTTAATTTTATGTCCTTTGTGTGATTTTTGTTGCATAAGCCATTAATCTTTATTTTGAAATGTATACATCTACAAACCGATAAATGTATGAGTCACAACTGCTCCCAATCGCCTGGAGCCAATGCTACTATGGCATCAACTATTAAGGTATGCTCCGAGGCTGAAGGTAATGGGGAGGAAAAGAGATGGGAAAGAGGAGTGTGGGGAATTACTCGGCTATTCAGATCTGGTCACCAAACACAAATAAGCCATTTTTGAGTGGTGATCGTATACCAGGAGAGTATCTTCCACTCTGGAACGTGCCGCAAATATACCTTATATTATTTTAAATGATTAAATAGTGGAATAACACAACGCAATTAAATAAAATTTACTTTGCACACCGGGATTAGAACCCGTGACCTTCGGATTGCAAGTCGAGAACCTTACCCCTCGACCACGAAGGCCTTATGGTTAAAACGTTTTGTTTGTATTCTGCACGTATGACCTGTTGAATTTCCAAAATAAAATAAATAAATTCCGCCGTGAAAGTTTGTGGCCACCGTTACCCTTTTCCAATAAGTTATCTCCGCCATAACGAATACTTCATCACTTTTCTATGTGAGGTTACTTAATGTTCCTTGCGACTTGCGAGCCTTTCCCCTTGTTGCGAGTTGTGAGTCGCGACTCGGGCAGACTTAAAGCATAAAAGCCCTCCCCGCCGGAGATTTCGGCCGATAGGCGATAATAATATTATTATCTTATATTTTATTTCCAAAGTTATGTCCCTACGCTGGGGGTTGATGATAATTCGACAAAATGTCAATGCCGTTAACGTTGCCGAGAGTTAACCGTTGAAAATAAGCGTTGGAAAAAAAACGACGGCGCGCCGCCACCGAGAATATTCGTGAATTCAACTGATTAGATTACTAGCCCGTTATTATTTAAAGTTTTCCGGACTGTATTAGATATCCCAAATGTAATTTGTCGTGTATAACGATTTATTTTGCCCGTATGCAAAAATCCTGCAATTTAATTTCGATCACCCTACTAAACGATGCGCTTTAACAGTCATTTATGGCGAGTGCGTTCAAGAATAACAGAATAGCTCGCCAAAACATTTTTTTTACATTAACTCCACTGAGGAAAGCATGCACTGAGAAAAATAATTTACCTCATATGTAGTATTTGGGGATATTGTGTAGAGGGTTTTTTTGTGGAAAGGAAGGAGTGAACCTGGAAACCCATGTGGTAGGAGGGAGGACACAGAGACCGAACTGTTGAACTCAAGAATGACTCTTAGAAACGACCCGTTCTAATGTGCCAAAAATATCAACCGTATAAAAATGTAGGGTGTGTTGGAAGTGTTTGTTAGTTAGTGTAGGAGTGGTCAGTCATCCACGTCAGGCAGGATTGCCTTCATACCTTACCAATATTGAGGTTTAAAATGCTCCTTGAGATCACGGCACTTCCAAGCCGTGATCCTGTGTTCAGGCTTATAATAATGATGATATTTAATTGAAAACACTTGTTTGTCCGCGATATTAACTTTTATTTTAAAATATTATTTACAACAAATATGCGTTGGCGTACGAACGGGTAGAGAGGTAAATTGCCGTGCAACCGGATTGATCGAGTACTAGAAGCGGAATAATAATATAATTGCATTTCGGAGCAATCGGTGAGATTTAGTGCGGGTCATCTGGGATACCATACGCGTGAAAAAGTGTTGTGAATAAGTACTGCCATATACCTCCCTACCAGCGTTGCACGCGAATAACAAAATATGGCATTCGAAAAGAAAATAATTATATACACCTAAATAGGGTTTAGTATGTGTCTGAGATATACATGTAATGGCAATATATTCCATTTAAATTTGAATCCTGTAGTGTCAGTTGGAATACTTGGAATGTAATTATCAATTGTCACTTGTTTTATTTTCTATTATTTTATTATAAATAAACATAAATGTCGTTTCTTTGTTAAACTTTGCAACACAAGTGTTTTATTTATAAATCAATAGAAAAGAATGAAATCATATTATAAAACGACATTTATGTTTATTTATAATCATGGAACTATACCAATCTACACAACTTTTATCCATGAACAATCTTAGTATTTCTATTTTTTTTTCATCCATGGTCACATCAAATCGTAAACATTCTTTTTCAAACACTTCTATCCACTGGCTTGCATTTGTATTTTTACTACAGAATTTTTCTATAACAAAATTCTCAGCAATGTTTTTGAGGCTCTGTTGCTTATCTTCCATTAATTTTACCATCAATCTTCCCAGTGTATCTTCTTTTTGATGTACTTGTAAACTTTCTTCTTCCAATTCTTCGAGGTATTGGTCTCCGAACTGTAGGTTTCCATCTTCGTCTACATATGTTTTTTTTAGTTCTTCTGTCATTGTTACCCAGACTCTTCTAACCTGGTATCTTTTTTTTTAACTATTTTTTACTTTGCCAAAAGCACCACTTTTCATAATCTCCTTGTGATGGCTGGCGGATTGTAACATTTCTGGTATTGTAAACACTTTTTCATCACTTGTGACTATTTTTGTAATGCTAATAATATTTGACTTGCCATCGCCTCCAGGTAGTAGCGTAAATTCAAATTGAAGTTTCTCCATTTGTGGTAAATAAAGAATTTTCCTATTCCAAAAACACAGAAGAATGTGAGACAATTTCTAGGAAAAATCAACTTTTATCATGAGTACATTCCGAAGAGTGCAATAATACTAGATCCTTTGCATAACTTACTAAGGAAAAACCAAAAGTTTATTTGGACTGATAAATGCCAAAATGCTTTTGAAACGATGAAAAACCTACTATGCTCACAACCAATCCTGGAAATTTTTGATCAAGATTTACCAATTAATATATATACAGATGCTTCTCTAGAAGGCCTTGGAGCTATTTTAAAACAAACACAGTCTGATGGAAAAGAAAAACCTGTAGCTTACTTTTCGAAAAAACTAAATGGCGCCCAGAAAAAGAAAAAAGCAATTTACTTAGAATGCTTAGCTATAAAAGAAGCAGTGAGATACTGGCAATACTGGTTGATAGGTAAACCATTTACAGTTTATTCAGATCACAAACCACTGGAAAACATGAATCTCAAATCTAGAACCGATGAAGAGCTAGGTGATTTAACATATTATCTTTCTCAATATGACTTTAACATAAAATATGCTCCAGGAAAACAAAATTTGGAAGCTGACTGTCTAAGCAGAAACCCAGTGCTGGAATCAAATGAAAATACAGATGAGCAATTAAAAATTGTCAACTTAATAAAATTAGAAGATATCTTAAAAGATCAGGTAAAAAATGAGAAGATACAGTGCAGAAGAGATAAATTGATATCGAAAAATAATGTTTATTACAAGAAAGTAAAAAAAAGAGAAAAAATAATTCTATCAGAAAAATTCAGCATAGACTTTATCAGAAATGTTCATACAGAACTAGGTCACATAGGAATTACACAAATGCAAAAAATGATAAGCTCATGGTACACAGCAGAAAACATGACAAATAATATAAAGAGAACCTGCGAAAGTTGTGCAGTATGTTTAAAGAACAAATCAAGAGGTGAAAATAAATATGGATTGATGTCCCACTTGGGTCCCGCAACAAAACCTTTTGAAATATGTTCCATTGATACAATAGGCGGTTTTGGGGGTTCACGATCAACAAAAAGATACTTGCACCTGTTATCAGATCATTTCACGAGGTTTGCATATATTTTGACGTCAAGAACTCAAAATACCAATGATTTCATCAAACTCTTAAACTCCACAGAAACTAATGACATTGGCATGATACTCTCAGACCAATACCCGGGTATCAATTCTAGAGAATTCAAAAAATTTTTGGATGAAAAAAATATTCCAATAATTTTTACTGCAGTGAACTCACCTTTCTCAAATGGATTAAATGAAAGATTGAACCAAACGCTGGTCAATAAAATTAGATGCAAAATCAACGAAAATGACTCAAAAGTAGCTTGGACAACTATAGCGCATAATTGTGTAAAAAACTATAATGAAACGGAGCACACTGTTACTGGATATGCGCCACAGTACCTACTTGACGGCACAGATGTTACGATTTTGCCAAATGAGTTAAAACTTAAGAAGACCGGCATCGATTTGATTCAAGAGAGAAAAAAAGCTCTAGAAAATACTATGAAGTCACATAATTACAACAAGATAATTTACGATAAAACCAGGAGACACTTTGACTTCAAAGTTGGTGATACTGTTTTTGTGGAGAATGGAAACAAACTTAACAGGAAGAAGCTCGACGAATTGAGAATCGGACCATACAAAATCATAGAAAAATTATCAAACTCAATTTACAAGATAAACACTGGTCGAAAAAAATTTGAATCAAATTTTTTCCACATCTCGAAGTTAACTCCAGCACCTTTATTTATGAAGCATGAAGAGGACATCGAAGATGAGTGAAAATTTTGCAGTAATTTTCTTTCCAGGGGGAGGGGAGATGTAATGGCAATATATTCCATTTAAATTTGAATCCTGTAGTGTCAGTTGGAATACTTGGAATGTAATTATCAATTGTCACTTGTTTTATTTTCTATTATTTTATTATAAATAAACATAAATGTCGTTTCTTTGTTAAACTTTGCAACACAAGTGTTTTATTTATAAATCAATAGAAAAGAATGAAATCATATTATATACATATATACAAAATATAAACAATGTTTTTCATACTTGAAAATATAATTTTTACCATGAATAGTTTTGTGAACAATGCTAAATTTACATCATTAACTTAGAACATAAAATGTCTATAAAAAAGAAAAAGTAACAAAAGTTACAAAATGTTTGAACGTATTAAAATTATAATGTTATTTGTTTACAAGTCCTAATTATCGTTAGTAATAGGAGTAAGTACCTATTTCTCAGTCGGTATTGACCGATTAAAATTATTATTACTTGTTCCTTCTTACGGCTAGCCGTATAGTGTTGAGGTAGGTAGGTACTGCAAGAATGCATAACGGTGATTATTTACAAAGGTGAGTAGCTGCTGGCTGATTCGGTACATACTTATTATGCGTTTATACAATTTCAACGAAAGTAAACATAACTATGCGTAATTGAATACAAGTGTTATTTTAACGTCTCTTTGTTAAATGTTGTATTTGAATTAAAATATAAATAAAATACATGAACTTTATTATTCAAAATTAACTTTATAAATCCTAGACTAAGAAGTGAATTCATTTTTAATCGAGGGAAAATAATACTTCGAATTCCAAGACCTGTCTTTGTTTATTCCTGACTTTAGGTACATACCTTCGCAGTGGTATTGGAATGTCGAATTATTATTTATTATATTGTTATTGTTAAACAGATACAGTTTGGTTAGCATTTATGACGGTCCGATCTAATATGTGATTTCTTTTTAATAAGATAACACAAGGTAAAATTAATAGAGATCGGAAATTAACAGAAATTATATACAGGTTGGATAACATATTTGCTAAATTTGATATATCTTACTAATCTTATTAATTAGTTATTTACAAATAAAATGTAGACTGTATACGTTGCTAGTAACATACCTTACGACAAGTTAGCTTTGTGTTTATTTCTAGTTCGGTATTCGGGATACGAAAATGAATTGATATAATATTATTATTTGTTAGAAATACTGACTACTTTATAGGGCGGTGTTTCGCTAGCTAAATACCTAAATAAACTTAGTTTTATTTCACACTAGTGCATTAGAATTTTAATCAATTATGAGATACAGTGATACAAATCGTATAATAAATTTTAGATACATCAATATAAGTTTTCTAATTAATTTGTTTAAACGATAACTTTTTTCATTGAAGTATTGCCAAGTATTACTAAAACGACTGGTACCTTTCAGGAAAATGTACGTGTCTTCCACAGCGTGTTTTTCTTGTTGTTATTGTGGGCGGTGTGCTTGCCGTTTTTTGCGGTATTTCCTCAGAATTTTGGAAAAATGCAGGTTTGAGTCGGTCGACCAAAACTCTTTTAGATTTTCCATTGATAGTTATAACGTATGTTTTATCGTCTCGTTTGATTTTGTTGTATTATCCAATGTGAGCTCAGCTGAGAACATTTTGTTGTTCATATTGAAGTATCAGGAAACATTAATTTAACATAGGACGAGGGCGGAGTCATCTTTTGCCTTAATATAATCGTCAGGTTGACTCTGCGCTTTCCCTTCAATCATTAGTTGCTTGTAGTAGGACAGTTAGTCTCTTCAGATTGAGATATTGTGTCAGCTACTGTATATATAAATTATTGGAGATGTTGAAGTTGAGAAGATGGCGGTAAAATCGATTTGTCTCTTTAAAAAAAATTCGAGATCGTAGCTATTCAGTAGATATTCATAGATATTCATGAGTCCTTTAGTATTCCTGTTCCCAGTTGCCTGTTGCCCGTTTACTGGATCTCGTCCAGTCACATGTTGCCTGTTAGCTGGTGATATCTGTTGCCAGTTTCCTGTTTGCTGACTCTAATGGTCAGTTTCCTGTTGTCTGTGCTTGTTGAATGGCCAGTTTCCTGTTTGCTGACTCTAATGTTCAGTTTCCTGTTGTCTGTGCCTGTTAAATAGCTACAAGTGTTTTTGTTACTTGTGCGTAAGTAAGGGAAGTTACGATGGACTGCTACTGTTAGCGAAATCACACTTATTGTGTGGCGTCGCCGTTGTTTTTCGAATTATCTCTGTGAAATGTGCATGGTTGAATGCAGTTGAATGATTTCTCCCCGAATTTTTTATGGTATCTGCAGTAGTCGTTTGTTTTGTGAAGTTCATTGTTATTGTCCGTTAGATCGTTCGACCGGGGTCGATGGCGGCGGTCGGAATTTGAGTACGATGTCGATGGATGACGCCATTCTCGGCGGGGGCTAGGATTTAAAAATGATGTGCGGGGCTATGGCTGTCTCTGCAACTTGAATTTAGTTGTTTGACTTCTAGAGATAGTGCAGAAATTTGTTCACGTAGGCTCTGAAGAACGGAAGTGATGTCGGGATCTTCTCTGTAATTGTTATCTCTACGTTGATTTTTGTTTATCGCTCCGCACTCCGTCGTCTGGTAGACATCCAGGATTTTATCGGCTGCTGACGCAAGTTGTAGTAGATTGTCGTCTGGCAGTGCGGTCAATATAGCTTGTACATGTTGGGGAAGTCTTTGTAGCCATAACGTGCGTATGATTGCGCTTTCAGCCAACCCGGGACCGGCGAGTTCGTGCATCAATCGAAGTAGTCTGGATGGTTTCCTGTCGTCCAACTGTAATCCGGTTAGTAGTCGGGTGAGACGCTTTTCTTCGGAATCTTGCAACCTCGTGATGAGTGCAGTTTTTAGGGTAGAGTACTTGTCCTTTGCTGGTGGCTTGATGACGACATCGCTGACGGTCCTGAGGGTTTCGATGTCAAGGGAGGCGACAATAATGTTGTACTTCGTGATGTCATCTTTGATTCTTGAGTTGGAGAACTGGCTTTCTGCCTGGGCAATCCAGAGCTGTATGTTGTCACACCAGACGGGGGGTAGTTTAACTGATACGGGGTTTATGACTCCATTTTTGTGTTATTGGCGCTGGTTCCTGATGCTGTTTCTTCTAGCGGCATATTGTCGTTGTAATATGGCAAGTGATAGGCAATGGCAAAAGCAGTAGTAGTACTGATAGACCGTGTAGGTATGCAGATAAAATTATCAAAATTGTGCATAAAACAAAATAACAATAAATCTAATCCAGGTCTGAAAAGTTAAATTGATGGTATCCAAAATCTTTACAAATCCCTTATCTTTGCGTTGAAATGTTAGTACAAATGTATTGTAATATTGTTAATGCTTTGTTGCAGTGTACGTTAGAAATTTATACCGTGTAACAATATTTGCATATTCTCGCTGGGTTGCTAAATTTCGTTGAAATGTTCGGATTAGCAATTATTAAAAAAGATCACTGTGAGAAGTTGAATTTGCGTTATCTGCGGCGGATGCTTTGGGGTCGGGTGTAGGACATCCAGGTATATGGCATCCGGGTATATGGCATCCGGGTACCTGGTTCTGTCTGCAAAATCGCGTCTGTTGGTTAGGATACTCAGCCTTAGCTGCTGGGCTTCTGGTTTATCTGAAATTGATATTTACCGGCAATATACTATCCACATAAACAAGTAATGAGTTGCGGGGGAAGAATTATTAAGAAAGTCGTAGCGGGGTGTAGGTATTTTCGTACGATACTGAATTTGGTGGACAATAACCAATGACCAATGTTGGACAATAATGTTCTTTACTGATTTATCTTCATATGATTCTAATGTACATACTGGACCTACTGAATTTAAGTTAAAAAAATCGAAATGTTACTCACAAGATTTTGGGTGTCCAGGATACATATTTACAACAAATATGCGTTGGCGTACGAACGGGTAGAGAGGTAAATTGCCGTGCAACCGGATTGATCGAGTACTAGAAGCGGAATAATAATATAATTGCATTTCGGAGCAATCGGTGAGATTTAGTGCGGGTCATCTGGGATACCATACGCGTGAAAAAGTGTTGTGAATAAGTACTGCCATAGGTGCTTATGGCGTGTTTTCCGACTGTGTACACGTGTCGAAGGAATCAATGAGGCTAGTTAATGCGTATAATCACGCTGGTATCATCTTCCATTGAAATACCGGTAGAACAAGGATAGCATCCCACTCGACGCCTGTGCTCTAAAGATTGCAATCCGTTTGTTAAGATACAAGAATTTATCAAACGAAACGCCAAAATTAATAAATGATAAGAAATGATATAGGAACGCGCTCTCCACTCAAGACTTCACTGTTCAAACAATAAATACATTCCATTGAGATGTACCATATCCCCACATAGCCCAATTGAAGATGACAGCACAGTTAAAAAAAATGCTAATAATTCAACTAGGAAATTTTTAAAGATTTTCTTACGCGGTGCCAGTGTTTAGTAAAGTGATTTAGTGGCTATTCCATAGCTAAAACGGTTACTTACTAATATGCAATGAAATGCATTGTTCACACGCGGACAGCCTTCAAATTAACTAAACAGTTTAGTTGTCACTCCACTTAACACTGATGTCATGTAAATAGGCCATCAGTTGACAGTAACTACATATTATATACAAATATAATTAAACCGTTGACGCTGACAACTGTCAAGTGTGTTTAGCGCTGACGGAATTTAGCGGTTATTTCCAACAACTAGTTGTTTTCAGATACAGCACCTACCATCCTTCATATAATAAGTCTGTCCCCACGAGAGACCTCAAGATCGTAAAGAAACCCATAAATCTAAAAGCAGTACATCTCTTTTCATCATAGAATACTTTACTAGTTGGAATGTATATATAAATGTATACAATTTTTTTTTATTTCATCACAAAACATTTTGATCCATATTTTCTTTTATTCATGTTATCTTTTCAAGATTTCGCACAGATCCCCTGTGATTTATACTATCTAAACGTTTGAAAATATATCGTGCCTTTGAAAAATGAATATTATAGGTATTTCTAAAAAATAAAATAAACGCACAGCTTTCAACATTTGAAGTTCTTCCAACTTATTCATCGTATTTTTGAAAAGTTTTATATTTTCATTTCATTAGTTGTTTTCTATACATTTGCCTCTTCGTGATCAAACAGTTCATATTTGCAAAACACATAATGATAATTAGGTATTACCGATTATTTTCATATTATACGTTGAAACGTAATACCATCCCAATCCGAAGTAATTTTGTAAACGCGAATGTGTGTTATTAGTTTCTTTGTACTTCTTTTACGTCGCAGGGATAATTGGAGAACTGTGAAGTGATATAGGCTATTTTTTTAACCTAAAAAACATTTAATTGCCGTGGGAAAATTCTTTGTACAGTAATTTCCCCCCAATACCTCGCGATTGAAGCCGCGGGTAAAAGCTAGTTTACAATATTTTTAATGTATTTCATGGCATCTGAACCTTTTCGAATTCATACAAGAGATAGAGTACCTACCCACTTATAATAAAAGGTTTTTACACCTTTTTACATATTGAATTATTTTTTTAACAAGAAACTCCATGACTTTCGAACTGACAATAAGTAGAATTTACATACATTTTAAACTTAGTTTATGAAATCCTTTACAATATTAACGAGAGGACTAGGTACTTTCTCCCTCAGCCATTTTTGAAACGTGGAAAGTACCTACTTACTAACTCAATCACTTTGTGAGACGCTAAAGGTACCTACTTACTCCCTTAATCACTTTGTGAGACGTGAAAGGTACCTACTTATACTCCCTCAATCACTTTGCGAGACGTGAAAGGTACCTACTTACTTCTTCAACCCTTTTGTGAAACGTTAAAGTACCTACTTAACTTCTTTAATCACTTTATGAGACGTGAAAGGTACCTACTTACTTCATCAATCACTTTGCGAGTCGTGAAAGGTATACCTACTTACTCCTTCAATCACTTTGTGAGACGTGAAAGGTACCTACTTACTTCTTCAATCACTTTGCGTGAGACGTAAAAATACATACTTACTTCTTCAATCACTCTGTGAGACGTGAACCCTTCTTACTCCTTCAATCATTTTGTAAGGCGTGATAAGTACCTCTTACTTCCTAAATCACTTACCCCGTCAAAGGTACCTACTTATTCCTTCAATCACTTTGCGTGAGACGTAAAAATACATACTTACTTCTTCAATCACTCTGTGAGACGTGAACCTACTTACTCCTTCAATCATTTTGTAAGGCGTGATAAGTACCTCTTACTTCCTAAGTCACTTACCCCGTCAAAGGTACCTACTTATTCCTTCAATCTCTATGTGAAACGTGATAAGTACCTACTTACTATATTAAATGAAAAAACACACTTTGTAACCTAAAGGTACCTACTTACTCCCTAAATAACCTTCTTAATAACATATAGTAAGTATATTAGTAGCAGTTATATGGTTTCAGCTAATATGTCTAAAAGCAATGATGAGCACAACCAAAGACCCTCTCAAACTTTTAATTTCAGTTAGAATTTATCAGGAATTGACTCGGGATTAACGAAATAACGATCAGGAATTAACGAACTCTGTACCCATCAGTATGACCATTGTAACAATGGCATTAATATAATAATTTTCTGAAATAGTAAACATGAGGTAAAATATGCTATTTAAATTATATGCATATAACATATGCGAAAGAACAGTATTACGCTAACATTGAGTATAATTATTGAGGTATGTTATGATAACCTTTTTATAACAATATACAGTTGAACACATTGACTACTTCGTTAAAGGTTAAAAGTGGAAACATAGTACACGAATAGCTTTTTGATTCCTACTTTTCGTTATTACCTTTTTTATTTGTCAACCCCTTTTTCAGCGCTGCATTCTGTAGATAAAATCATTTCCTAACGCTGGCGTTGGTGGTCTCCTTTACGGCTGAAAATAAATGAAAAATATAAAGATGGAAGTTATTTGATGGTGAAACCGTTACTCGCCCCACGAGGCCAGTTTGTGCAAAGTGCTCCTAGCGACAGGGTAGATAGCTGTTGTTATAATCTGGATTTAAAATCCAGATTATAACAACAGCTATCTCGTCGGCGACCCTGCTTTAGATGAAGTTGTTTTTAAAAGAAAAATTGTTGTACCAAATAAGAACTGCCGTAGCGTATCTGATTCATTTAGGTAAAAAGTGATCTTAATCTATTCGTAACTTCAGGGTCAATAACAAAACTTCTTCAATAATGGCAAATTAACTTTTTGGCGTCATTTTAATTAATTAAAAAATTAAGTGTGTGCAATTCACACGCGGTAGAAGTGAAACTAGAAACTCGCTAGATGTCGCTTTCTTTTCTTTTGCCTGTTTATTTTAAAGTGGTTTGAAGATTGATTTTATAAAAATAAAAATGTATATTTTTTTGGATTTCGTGGTATTCAAACCTCAAAGAAAGAAGAAAACTTCCATCGCTATTTGTAGGTAGGTGGACGTGGACACGTAGTTATTCAAGATTTAAAATGAGATCCTTTTGCTCCAAGCTTTGAAATTTAAGCTTTTTGAGCTTTAACCTTTAGTTTCGAGACTGAGCTTTAATATTTAAGCTTTTATGTTAGAACTCTGATATTTGAGCTTTAAGCTTTGAGCAAATGGGTTTATCAGCGATGCAAAAGATTAAAAAAAAGTTAAACAATTTGAAATTATGTATAGGCACATTAATCTTAAATCTGGCAAACCTTTTATTTATTTATTTATTAACAGAAACAAACAGTACATTATTTACATTGGTGAAAAAAGTTTACAGTTAATAAGTATATTTCAAGTTAGGTACCTATGATATGTTTCATTGAGGTATCTTGTTTACATTAAATTTTTACCGGGTGATGTGCTTTGTGGGAGGGTGTGTGTGTGTGAGTGTGTGAGTGTGTGAGTATGTTTGTGGATGTGAGAAGTGGTGATGAATGTATGTATGCGCCTTGAACAATTTACATTACTGACATGATGCTCTTTTTAAATTTGGGAAGTGAATCGGAGAAGATGTCGATATTAGAATTTAGACAAACATTATTTAACATATGAAGAGCACGGTTAATTGGCGAATTAGTTGCTGCATTTGTTTTATAATTAAGCGTGTGGAATAATTCTGTATGGCATAATTTGTGGAATAATTCTGTATGTGGAATAAGGGTATGTTAAAATTAATTAGGGAAAGAAGTTCGGTACAGTCGATGTTATTATTTAAAATTCTGTGTATAAATGTTACATCAGCTATTGTTCTCCTTGGTTGCAAAGTTTGAAATGTGCATCCAAAGTTATTGTTGAATTTAAAGGCAAGATATTTTATAAATTTGTGTTGAATGTTTTCTATGCTATCAATATACAGTTTGTACTGCGGGTTACAAATTGGTGAAGCATATTCCAGTGTACTTCTGACTAATGCAAAATATAACATTACTACTGTACGCGGGTTACTGAATACTTTACTGACACGGAGAACAAAACCAAGCATTTTATATAACCTGTTAACGATTGAGTCGATATGCTTATTAAATATAAGTTTGCTATCAAGGTAAATGCCAAGATCTTTACATTCCTTTTTAGAGATGACAGGTTCATTGTAGAGTGAATAAGAGTACTCAATTATATGTTTATTTCTGGTGAATGTCATAGTGTGACATTTGGAAATATTGTTATCTAAACAGTTAACTTTGCAATACTTGCAAAGCCTATCTAGGTCACTTTGTAACGCTTCACAGTCAGAGAGAGAATGCACCACTTTGAATATTTTCATGTCATCAGCGTAAAGCAAATATTCGGAATTTTGAAAGCATGATCCAATGTCATTTATATAAATTTTGAACAAGAGCGGACCTAGGTGGGAACCTTGCGGGACACCAGATATTACCTCTTTAGACTTTGAGAAGACGCCGTTGATTAATATTACTTGATTGCGATTACTAATGTAAGACTTAATCCATCTAAACAGGTCGCCGTGTATACCAAGGAGGATGAGTTTTTTCAAAAGAATTGAGTGAATTACACGGTCAAAGGCTTTAGAGAAGTCTGTATACATAGTATCGACTTGCTCCTTATCGTCCATCTTGCTATGCAAGAAGTTAATGAAAAGGGCAAGGTTGGATGTTGTAGACCTACCTTTCATAAATCCGTGCTGATTCGGCGTAATGATTGTCCAAATAGTAGAGTACAATTGATCAAAAACAAAATTTTCAAGAACTTTACTTAGAATAGGAAGTTGGGAAATTGGACGGTAGTTTTTAACGTCATGCTTATCACCTGTCTTAAAGATTGGTGTGATAACGGCTGATTTCCATTTGAGAGGAAACGATCCTTCTGTCAGTGATTTTTTATAGATGGCGCAAACCGGAACACAGATGTATTTACTGCAGTTGCGTATAAAAATCCCGGGCAGCCTGTCTATTCCTGGTCCTTTGTTAATATCTATGCTTGAGAGATATTTTAAGGTGATTACTTCATTTATTTTGATTGAAGATATTAATGTGTTGTTAAGAGGATCTACCGTATTATTAGCATCAGGAGTTGGAATTTCATTTGTAAAGACTGTTGAGAAGTAATCAGCAAAAAGGTTTGTAACTTCTTTGCTGTCGTGTGCCGTTGTGGAATGATATGTCATGTGTTCAGGTATAATGGGAGATTTTCTTTGCGTCTTAACATAACACCATATTTTTTTAACATTATTTTGAATATTAGATTCCAATTGGGCAATATAGGCTTTATGAGTAAGATTAGAAATCTTCTTCTGTCTTTTGTGGAGTAACGCGAAAGATTGATAATCCAATGGATTCTTGTAGCGTTTCCAGGCACGAAAAAACTTTAATTTTTCTTTCGTTATATTAATTAAGGCCGCCGAATACCATGATGGAAATTTAGTTGATCTGGTTACTTTTTTGGAACCATGTCATCTATTATGGCATCAATGATTCTATAAAAATGGTGTACCGCAGTATCAACGTCTTGCGCATTCAGTACAGAAGACCAATCACTATTTCTGAGAGCATCATTGACTACATCATAGTTAACTTTATTAAACAATTTGATTATCTGGGGTTTTAGAACGACAGCAGGGAGGGGAATATTAAGTTCAACTATAATAGATTTATGTTACAGTTACAAAACACGAGTTCTAAAATTCGTCTGTGAGAATTATAAATTGCATTATACTGTGTTAAATTTGAGAACGAAAGGCAACTAAGGAGGGTAGAAGCGCAGAGGTCAGTACTACGTGGCTGACACGTAGAGTTCCAGCTCATGTTTGGCATATTGTAATCGCCTAATATTAGAAAAATGTCGTTTGGATATTCAGTAGTTAGATCAGATATGGCAGTTGTATGACTATTGATGATAGAGAAACGCTGCGCATTAGATAACTTAGGACTAACCCCCTGTAAGTAAGAGCAACAAATATGAATGTTAGAAATACGATGTTTCGAATGTCTTAATAACAGTGAGATCCATATATCCTCTGCTTCTGAAGTCCACGATTTTCGTGATCGAACTTTAAAATCTTTTTTTATACCTATAGAAACGCCTCCCCCTTTAGTTTTACCCGTTAGAATAGTGTCTCTGTCATTTCTGTAAACGTTGTACCGGCAATCAAACAACTCATCATCGGATATGCTGACAACTAACCACGACTCGCTAATTAAGATGAAGTCAAATTCGTTAATCAGGACATTTTGATAGAATTCTTTGGTTTTGGATCGAAGGCCTCGTGCATTTTGATAAAAAATTACGATAGTGTCATGCATTGTGTAAATGAAAAAATTATTATCCTGTTACGATTTGAAATAAATATAATAATTATTAAAAATAAAGCATTAGTCGAAATGAGGCTACTACTATGATTATAATTAATCAGCAGCCCAAAGTCCACTGGGGTGAGCATATTTGTCAATCTGCGCAGAAATGAATGAATGTTTTTGTGATGTATTGATTGAGAAGTTGAGTCATGTGTGTGTAAAGTTGAGTGGAAAAATGGTACAAGTAGAAAATCTAAAGTAAAATATAATATAAATTTAAGAAAAATTATTATGTTAAATTGTTTAGAAGGGTTTGACCATATACGAGTATAGCAGGAGAGGTGATATTTTTTCTTAAATAAATTTTCGAGTTTCTCACCCATAAAAAATCATAATTATTAACATTTTTGAATTCTTTGGCTGATCTCAACAAGGATTTATTTTTTCTTGTAAGGTGGTCATTGACATAAATTTTACCTCTTGCAACACCTAAACTATTATTGTCAACCCCCTTCTTCTTTTAAATAGCCGCTATCAATTCGTCCTTCTTCCTTTTGTTGACGAATTTAGCCACCACCATTGAGTGTTTTTCAGACTACCAAACTCAAGGCTTACCAGAATTTTGACTAATGTTAGTTTGGTTGCCGGAGTTTGTAGGACGGGCAAATTAATTAATTAGTATGGTTATATTTCTAGAGTATGAAATTGAGAAGCTTATAGAGTTGATCACCATTTATTTAAAGCTTTGAACATATTTCGTATAAAATATCGTTAGCATAATCGTTTTCATTAATTATTTCTGGTATGAACAAAAAATTAATGATAATATTATATATGAAACCACGGTGAAAAATAATGTATTATTCTTAAAATGAATTGTAAATGTAATACCGACTCTTTTGCAGACCTCACTATTCAAATTATCAAAAGTTGAATGAAAAAATTACAAATTTATTTAAATAAATTGGTTAGGTTCCTAGCTACATGTACCTATTATTTTTTCTGTTCAATGGAAGGAACCCTTCTCTTCAATAATTAGGTATCTTGATTGCGTTCAATTACATTTTCGTTGGCCTTTGGGTGACTCCAGGTACTAATATCTACAGCCTTTTTGTCGGAATAATATCTACAGCTCATATGTTGGACAAATATCAGAGTGAGGACTAATATCTACAGAGCTAAGGTCGGACTAATATCTATGACGGTCCCAGTGGAGACTAATTTCTATGGAGCGTAGGTGGGACTAATATCTACAGAGGGCCAATCCTCAATAATCAGCTAAATGTGTCCAATAGTCCGATATTAGAGATTTTTACATGCATACATACATAAATTAGGTTTTTCAAACTGCATACGCAATACGTTGTTCTAATATGCTACACATATTTGCAAATCCAACCTCTACCAGTGCTGTAGATATTCGTCTTCACTTTGGTTCTCATAGATATAAGTCAACCGTTTGAGCTGTAGATATTCGTCCTCACTTTGGTTCTCATAGATATTAGTCCGATTTTTTCAGTTTTTGAAATTCCAGTAGATATTAGTAGACCCCTCCCTTTGGGTTCATATTAGGGCAGAGACCTGCGATTTTATTCAGTAATCGTTCTTTTCTGTGGCAGGCAGTTCTTTCCTCAGGTCAATTGACTGTCTCCAAAATTATAAGATGATAGTAAAACATAATATTATAGAATACGCAAGATAGCCGGCGCGGCGGTAAGAAGTGACATCTATTGGAAGCTTTCTTTTCCACGCACTGTGATTGGCTGGGTGAATTTACGAAATGTCCCAAAATCATGTTTCTGTCTTTTTACGCGCCATACAATAAACGAGATGGCATTATGTCGCCTAATAAAAGTATTTTCGGATTCGAAAGAATGTTGGGTCATTGCGGTGAGGGAGAGAGCATGATGAAATTATGTGTCCGAAAGAGATGGTTTGATAAACGTAGGTTGATTTTGCATATTGTACGCTTGTCGCACGAAATAATTTGCTATATTAAGTAATGTAATTTAACTCTCAAACTCGTGAGGTACCAACGTGAAATTAATATTATCGTAATTAATCTGAAATTGAATCAAAATATCTTTTTTTTAAATGACCTTCTGGACCCCTAGATCCGCCTTTGGTGGCAGGTTTAAGGTAATGACACACTGAGAACGTACGCAAAGCAGTAATACATTTGGATAACTTACAATCCATACGTTTTCCGTGAAAATTGATGCTATAGGAACTAGAGGTGGGTAAGTTCTGCATTTTGCCGGAAGCCTCCGAGACTTGCTTCCTTTTAAAAGTAAACGAGTTCTAGGAGCAGGTTCCGGGTCCGAGTTCTTAGGTGCGGACTGAGGACTGGGTGTTGTTGCGGCGGGAGGCGTCTACTATTATCTACAGGAATTCCAAAAACTGAACTAATCGGACTAATATCTATGAGAACCAAAGTGAGGACGAATATCTACAGCTCAAACTGCTGAGTAATATCTATGAGAACAAAAAAGAGCGGACCGCGAACACGGACCGCGACGCCGCCGGCTGGTGGAGGCATCCGAGTTTCGGGTTTGGGAACGAGCCCGAGTTCCGGGACAGGGTTCTCTTGGAGTAGTCGATTTGAAAAAGGAGTGGGAGTAGGTACTGCTTTCCGCAAAGGAGCGGATCACACGAGCCCATTCCAGCTGAACCGACACATCGCTAAGAGGAACACACTTGTCACATGCAATGCAATCCCATTCGCTCCCCACGCAACGCCGATAACAAGCTATAATAGACTACCACACAACTCATTATTTGCACACGCTGCCTTACTTCATTCAAATTCATACATCGACTCATACATACTCTTCTGTTATTCTGACTCTTGACTCAAGTATTTGATCAACTCGATAGTTGCGACACATTTCACAGAAAAAGATACTCTCAGTATCAGCATGGTGTTAGACCACCATTCATAATTGAAACGATGCTTGTAATGGCTTTAGCCGTGTTTGGTGACCAGATCTGAATAGCTAGGTACTACCCCACCTTCCTCTTCCTCATATTCTTCCCCTTCCCACTATCTTCAGCCTCACAGCGTACCCTAATTGGGGATGCCATAGTCTCACTGGCTCCAGACGGTTGGGAGCAGTTGAGACCCTTATGCGGTTTCATATACATATAATAAAACTGCCTTGTCTTACGCGGGCTTCCTCAACTTATTCTTCCATTTACTGTGTTGAATGAAAGCATTACGCGTTCATTATAAATAAGAAAGAAAATCTTCAAATGAATATAAAATATAATAAAAAATAGTTAACTACATACAATTTTAAACTTTCCCCTGTTGATAGTGAACGATAAAAGTGTAATGAAACGATTTCGTGATTATGTCTAACGTATGTAGGCGAAGAAAGCCGCCAAACTTACAATATCTTTAAATACACTGCAATGTTCGGAAAGTCATTAGTAACACCAATAAAAATATTTTACTGTACAGTTAGTACTAAAAAGAAATACAAAATACAATCTCATAAGAGTATAAAATATATTTTCCACTTGAAGATTACAGAGATTTTTCAAACTCGAGACATCGCTAACTTTGTAATAACTTGTATTGAAACTTTAACGTTTGGAAAAGCAGCAGATTTTATCGTCCAGTAATAAATTGTTTCAGTTTCGCAAGTAATAATGTGTGAAACATTGTTGTTGAGTATTGAATGTCCCTTATGAGACTAATAAACAGAGGATCGTAACAACAAAAGCCACTTTGCCAATAAACAATATCGTAAAAATAATATGAAAATCATAAAACAAATTGTCTTTCACCTTTAGAAAAGACTCGGGGAATACAATAGAAAACCAATGTTTATATTGTCATTCTGCGCACAAACAACATGGAATTTATCCTTTATATTTACTTGGTTGAATATTCTTTTACTTTGAATTGTTCGACGCAAGATATTCACAACAAAATTTGATATAAAATCTCGCGGTTTGACAAGCTTTTAACACTTCTCAAATGTTCTGTGATTCAGTTTTGTTTCGTAAATTTGTAAAACAAGGTAGGTATCTAAGACGGACCGCTGCGCGGCCTTTTGAATTTGAAGCCAAAATATTCAACGAAACTGAATTTTTTTAATCAAAAGGTAAATAAATATCTTAGTTATTTTGTTTTAAATTATAAAATACAGGCCAAAAAATCGAATTTGAAATTTAAAAAATATTAACGAGTTATTGATAAAATTATTTCAATAAATGATTTTGCCTATATATAGATATATTATAAATGTTATAAAATATATTAAAAAATAATTTTGATTGACTTTAATTTAAATAAAAATCGATGGATATAATATGTTATAACCAATTGTAAGGATTTAAAAAAATTGTATTCTGAACGATGATGGCGTTCGTATCAGGCAATAGGCAATATTAAGGATTTTTGAAAGAACCCAACTCCTATACGAATTAATTGGTTGATATTTTTAATACACTATGTTAAAATCCAGAGATGAAATAGGGGTATACGCTGGACCAAACGACGCCCGCATTTCCTCTTAAGCACAGCCCCATTTATCACTTCTACATACATAAACACATTCTTCAATAACTTCTCTCCTGATGGTAGACTTTACAAAGCTGTCCGAAACGTTGGCTAGCGGCTAAAAAATATCACGTGAATACTAAAAAATGGTCGTGAAAATTTACAATCAAATCATATCAGAATTTATTTCATATTTCCCAAATAACTTTTATGTACATACCGGATTTTTATAATAAACGTGTTTAAAATTTTACATAATTGATTAACAACCATGCAAAATTGAAACACGTTTATTAGTAAGGGTAATTGTATACAGGCAGAGAACCATGAGCATTATACAGCCTCCCAGTTGGATGATGTCGTGAGGGGGGCAATTTATACATAAGGTTAAAGTTCACACCATTTAACAAGAGCCTTCGACGTGATTTTATTACTAAACTGGGCTTTAATAAAGTTGTCCGGTGATAATCAGGTACTCAGTTACATTACATTGAATTAACAAGAAAAATATTTGTAAACATTTAAGTTAAAATTATTGACTTAATATTATTTGGGAAAGAAACGATAGTCAAATTACTTAATCCATAATTATACACAAAATTTCCTGGAAAAAATCGCCTGAAACACTGAATTCAATCTCAATTTGGCAGACGGGTATGGGTAGGTACCGCCTCCCCGGGAGCCATTTATTGGATAACAAACACCTCTGCCATAGGTCACCCCAAGATAACCTACACCCCTGCGAAGTCACATTTGCCCGAGTTCATGGGGAGAGGATTGTTTAAGTCTCGGCGGTGGATGCCTCTGTCTACCTGCTGGGTGACGGGCCGGATCGAGACAAACTGTTTGAGGGAGGCCTTTTCCAGTCGAACTCTCTCGACCCATGCACCGCGGAGGAACGGATTCATATTTCCGTTACTTCTGGACACACTTTTTACCTTTTTCCTTACCAGAACTTCCTGTCGTTACCTTCCTTAAAATAGACCCTTCACACAGCATCCCCTAAGATGATATAGGCCCTGAAGGAAATTATTTTACTCGGGGCCTCCTGTGTGGAGATAATGTAAAAAAATAAAGAATTGAATGGAAACCGAAGTCGCCACTGACCACGTGTCACATGCTCTGTCTTACTTATTCTCTCTGGCCTGACATAAAATATCTCCATTTCATTTGGGGGGCATCCATTAATTACGTGAGCACAAACGGGGGGGGGGGGGGGGGGGGGGGGTCCAGCAAAATCTCACGTTACTTGAAAAAAATATACGAATTGGCCCAAATATATCTCACCGTGGGGGAGGGGGGGGGGGTCTAGATTGGAAGAAAAAAAAACTGCTCACGTAATTGATTGATGCCCCCTTGCGGAAATTTCTGCAAATTTATGGACAATATTTTTGATGCTTGTGAATGTTTCTTGATGTTTTTGGATATTTATAAAGATACTTGTGGACGACCTCCGTAGTCCAGTGGCTAAGACTCTTGACTCACAATCCGGAGGTCGCGGGTTCGAACCCGGCGTGCGCAAATAAATTTTATTTGATTAATTTGTGTTATTTCACAATTAATTCATTTTAAAATAATATATAGTATATTTGCGGCACGTTCCAGAGTGGAAGATACTATCAGTATCGCCCTGGTGTAAGACCACCATTCAGAATTGAAAGGTTGCTTGAAAATGGCTTAAGCCGTGTTTGGTGACCAGATCTGAATAGCCAGGTACTTCCCAACCTTCCTCTTCCCCACCTCCTTCCCCTCCCCACTACCTTCAGCCTCACAACATACCCCAATTGGGGAGCAGTTGAGATTCTTGTGCGGTATTCTATGTAAAAAAAAAAAAAAATTTAAAAAACACATTTAAACAATATTTTGTCCTATTTATTTAGTGAAAACAAATAACTCTGTAAAAACCACTATATTATTAACATTATCGACATGTTTCGAAAACAATGTTTTTTTCGTCAAGATAAGAGATTAATATGAAAAGATTAATAATTAAAATATAAAAGTGTATTTGCAAAGTTTCAAGTAGTAAAATATTTTGTCTTTTTACATCAGGATATATAATACCCTTTTCGAAAATTATAATAAAATTGTGCATTTGGAAATATTAGAGAAAGTTTGTGGATATTTAACCAAAATTTATCATTCTTAACCATGTTTTAAATGTTATGTATTTGTGACAGATTTCTACAAATACTTCTTATAAATATCCGGGAAACTTCGTTTTCCTAGATATCATTTTCCAGAATTTATTTTATAACTAAGCGGCCCTGTCAGTCAAACGGTATAATACGTCTTGATCCATCGCAACATTCGTCAATTGCCAAGAAAAATACGCCTCAAAGGTACACGTAACGAAATTCCCTAATGTACTCGTGAAATCAACACTTCAATGCCCTGAGAGCTAGAAGTGGGGCAGCGGGGGGAGGGGGATAAAGGCGGGATTAAATGCAGTGGAAAGGAGGTCAGCCAGATGAATGTCGGGCAGGACGATATAATAAATTATGACGCCATGAGAAATGCGGAAGTTACAAAAGGCCGAATGGCAGACAAAAGTAAAATGGACATGTTAAAGAATATAAGGCAAGAAATATGGTTTGTTTGTGAGATGATTTTTATCACGTATGCGTTTTTTTGTGACAAATTTAGGTAGTTCGCCTGAAATGCCGGAAGAGTTTGCGATGTTAAAGTGTCTCTCATAAATATAAAACTAAATAAAAAAATGGTTTAATATTACCGTACATAGCAGTCCGTTTGATAGATTTCCCTATCTTAACAAACGGATTGTAATCTTTAGATTTAGAGCACAGGCGTCGCGTCGGGTGGGGATGCTATCCCTTTTCTATCAGTATTTCATAGGAAGATACTCCGAGAAACCTGCGTCGTTAATCCCTTCAGCCCCGGTGCAAAGTCGGGAAACACGCCAAAGTGTTACATTTCTACACAGTTGATATTTCTCGCTCATGAATGAGACAGCTCGGCTGTGGAATGATTTGCCGGCATTTGTGTTTTTACCTCCTACAATGTGAACGTATAACTTGAAGACCCAGGTTTACTCCTTCCTTTCCCCAAAAAGAATCCCCAATAATTACTGAAGGTTCTGAGAGAAATTATTATCCTCAGTGCGTCCTGGGCGGAAGGATTAAAAAAAATACAAATGTGGAAATCACACGCAGTAGAAGTGAAACCTTCAGAAAACTAAGGCAGGCAAGCGTGGGGAGGCTACCAAAAAGAGAGACCAATTATTCTGTCTCATTCTCTCGCATGCTAAATCCTACAGATGTGTACGTTTGTCTCTTTTTCGTTTGATCGAGTTTCAAATCACAACGGTGCTAAAGAAATTTTCACTTCAAAAATGTAGTTTGATAAATCAGAAAAATGATTTAATGTGGTAGTATTAATACACTGGCGACTGTAAGAACCCGACTTCCATTACATCCCTGTCGCCGCGCCTTATTCAAAATCATTTTCGTACCTGGAGTTTGTTACAAAGTTACTGTTGAGCCGCGGGTTAAAGCTAGTTCTTTAATTTTAATAATGAGGAATGGAACTTTTTGTTCCTCAATTTTTACATTTATTTAATAAGAAATAAATTGTAACTGCCTAACAAGGAAAATTTCCCCATTTTAATTCATTCAAATAGAAAGTTTTAATTGTTTTAGAAAATACTTTTTTCGGTATGTGAAGTTACACTTATTTTTAATAGAAATGAATGTATTTATTCGCTCTAGCTTCTCCCGAATGCCTAAGCGGATTCAATATTTAGCCAATTTCCGAAGAGCAATATGATCTTTCACGGCAATTAATTCAATACGTTAGCTAACGTAAGCGCCTATTGTAGATTTAGGTTATATATTTTGTTGGTTATTACTGAATGCCTACGCCACGAGCTGAAAGTCTTGTGAAAGTCTGTCGTCTAATTGTTTAAATTTATTTTTATTTGTATGTGAATACCTCATAAGCGTCCCAACTGCTCCCGTCTGAAGCCAGTGGGACTATGGCATCCCCAATTGGGGTATATAGTGAGGTTGAAGGTAAGTGGGGAGGGGAAGGAGATGGGGAAGATGAAGATGGGGAATTACCTGGCTATTCCGATCTAGTCACTAAACACGGCTAGCCATTTCAAGCAACATTTCAATTCTGAATGAAGGTCCTACACCGGGGCGATACTGAGAGTACCTTCTACTTTGGAACATGCTGCAAATGTACCTTTCATTATTTTAAATGATTAAATTGTGAAAACAAAAATCAATCAAAGAAAATTTATAGGCGCACGACGGGATTCGAACCCGCGACCTCTGGAAGATTAATCTAGAGGCTTGCTCCTTGACCACAGAGACCGTCAATTGAGGTGTAATTGGGCAAGAAAAAGATTACGACCACATATTAGGATATATTTCAAAGATTATTAATTTTATCTAAAATCGAAGTATTTTTTCGATGTTTCATATGTGAAACTGATTAGCTTATAATTAAATTTAATTAATAATTCAAGCTAAAACCCTCCCTCTCCAAAACCTAAAGAGTAAGGTACTTATAATTTATTTATGTAGGTACTTTTCAATTCAATTTTAAATGTGAATTTCTATCATCATTATTGATTGTGATTTCCCTTCTGTAGTAGCCATGACAAAAGAATTCATTAAAACTAATCAGCTATCTCATAAACGGGGAAACTAAGTAGGGTGCTTAACATTTAAAATAATTATGATTTCCCCGGGGATTTTTATTTAGGGCATTGGAAATAAACAATCAAAATTTTGTAATCACGCCATGTTAAAAAAATCAATCATCGACATCGTAACGAAAAAATGCTCTCCAGGAGAGATCTGTTTTATATTTTTCTTGATAAGGTAAATCAAAACAAAATATAAGTCTACAAATATTTATTAGCCCCTCAGGCCTCGAACATATTCTGTCAGGCATAAATATTTTAACTTTGCAATTAAAACCAAATTAATTTAATGTTTTCTAGCGTATCCGAAAACTAAAAATTGTTTTTGAAAGCTGATCATATACGTTGTAAATTTTTATTATTAGAACTAAATACGTTTTAAAAAAAAAACAAAATGGCACGCCTTACGTTTTTTCTAACCAAAATTACTGATAACGAAAAATATACAAACACACACAAAGTGTTAAATTTTTTTTTTAAATTGCAGTAGGAAACTTTGGTTTCAAAAGTTGTACATTTGAATTATTTTGTGCTAAACTTTTAGATTTGAATATGAAACGAGGTATTTTCTAACGCCGCGCCGCGGCCGTTTAGATCATATTTTTCACTCTTGTGGGAAGGTAGACACAAATATATCTAAGAGATCTATGTTAGTGTTTCCTAAAAACGAACAAATTAGCCTGAGGACTAAATTACTTAGTAACATCAGCCAATTTCTGCAAAAAAGGTAAAAAAACAAACCATTAAAACAAAAACATGTTTTTATCAAAAATCTATTATCATTTTGGTAGGTTTCAGACCGATCAGTCTATAAATTGCCCTGTCAGAATACAGAAATAAGTCCATATTATTTTGTCCTAACTAGAGTAGCCATCGACCCAAATATCCGGGAAACTTCGTCTTTCTTCCGACGTGTATTAATAATAATTGGACTTGATCAAGCGATTCATCTTTGTACATGTATAAGTCAAAGAATAAACTATTTTTGCTTCGCAAACAACTATTGGGTCATATAAGAAAATGACAGGCCCAAAAATGATTTCTTTATTCTTTTTATTCTGACAATAAAACTACTTCAGTTATTTGACGTGGAGCCTTTGTATTTCATACAACTAGTTAAGTATTGTTAGTTACTAGGTTCTAGTATTGAATATAATAAAGAATTTTTTTTAACCGCCTTTCAATAAGATATGTGTGTATTTTAAACATAATCCACAATAAGTACTTGTATGTGGTTAGGTGAAGTGAGTATCGTCTGAAAATAGAGGAACAATTATTTTTTTTTTTTTAAAGAAAGACAACATTCCCGGGTTACGAATAACCCAACAAACATTGTTGGGTTATTCGTAACCCGGGAATGTTTGTCTTTCTTTAAAAAAAAAAAAAAATGTTTGAAAATCTCTTACTACCACCACAGAAAGCCGAAAATGTTGGTTGTATTGTGTAATGGTCCGCCACTCTTGGCTTTTGACTCCAATTGTGATGAACCCTACCTAGCTGATTTACTTTTCTAAGCTTCTACCTCGTAGTTTAAATCTCGTAGCTCCTGTCTCGTAGCCACGCTCATAATTCTACCCTTATGTCCTACTGATCACACCACTAGGTATGATGGCCTGACTCAACCCTCCTTTCGGTTTATTTCTACCTCAGGCTCGTGATTTCTAAACCCCTATACCTTATAATCTAGCTAAACCTACCCTATCTTCTTAAATCCCTGCGATTTTCTCACAGTAATCAAGATTTAAGATTTTAGTTCACATTATTTCTATAATCTGCGTTGTGTAATTTTTTTGTTTTAGATTTTACATCTGTTTGCATACTTAATATGCTCACATATGTAGAGAAGATAATGTATTACGTGTGGTAACCCATAGATTCTTTTAGAGAAAGGGTGAGAATTTTCCGATCAATTTATTTATTATTATTTTAGAATATTTAACCGAGTTTGATAAACTACCCCCGCCCTAAACCTTGTGTCTATTTGATTTCCATAGGAATTTAGTGTGTTTATTTAATTCTTCCTATCACCGCTAATACATCGATAACATAAACAACAGTTAATAAATTAAACATTTCAAGAAAGCAAACCTTACCTTAGGATGATCGAACTCGAAGGTCCAGTTTTCTCAATTGAAGTCCTTGTCTGCAACTTCTCCTAACATAATGTGTTTGTAGTCATAGTTAGTGCTATTGGTTAGTATTCGCAAAATTGTTGAAAGAGCAGGAATGGAGGGATATGGGGAGGGGATAATATGTTTGCTTAAAAAGTCGGCACCTCCGCTAACCAAGTGAAAACCGATGAACAACAATTTCAAACCGGATTCTCCCAAGTACGTTTGCTAAGCTTATCCTTAAGTCCGAGTTTTACTCTCTTCGACGAGCGTCTCTTGTTACGAAAGGGGCTCTTCACGCCAGATGGGGGAATACCAAGTCTTCATGCCGTTTTTCTGCCTCACTCCGACTTCCATCTCCGCCGGATTGAATTTAACTCTACTGAGTCTAGAAGGGGTATTTCATGTCTTCCCTTATCATGCCTCTATCCGTTAAATGTGGCGTAAGCTTGTGACGGGCAGATCCTTCCTCCCACGTAACCGACCCAGCGTTACATTCCACCTCTGACTAGCTGACATAAAACTCACCTCGTGAACCTTATGTTTGCTTTCAGGTTCGACAAGACTCTCGGTATGCAAATAACCTGTGGCTTTAATGCCGCGTCAGCGTACTGTCCGCATACGTCCTTCCTCTTCCCCGCATGCCCACCTCGACAATACCGCCACAAGATCAAAGCCGTCCGTTCGAGAAAGGTTGACACTTACATTTCCAGATGGCTCATACCTACATACAGAAGCCTTGAAGTTTACGTTCGAAGACAAGTTAGGATTCAGGACTGTATGAGTATTTGAACACCAGTGTTGTTTAAATGAGGTCACTAGCTCCTCGTGTGTTAGGTATTTAGGATAATGGGTATTTATGGTTTCTTGGATACCTACTTCCTATAAGAAAGATTTAAAAATGAGATAAATCAAGTCGACATTGAATCAATGACCTCCTGAATAATTGTGATGTGCTCTCTTAGAGTTTGAAGCTAGTCGCAGTACTTTACTTTGCGAAATTTTTGCATGCTGAATCAATGCTACCTATTGGCGATCGCTCTAGTAAAATCAAGTCGTTTAGAATTGAGTGAATTTAACGTCAATGTCGCCTTCACATATTGACCGCAGATTTCATCTCAAGCTATAATTGATAAACTTGTCCCTGACGTTAAGTTTTGTTTTGTTTATTCGTTAATGAATTTAGGTGACTGGGTCAATGGATGGCCTTGAACTCAAATCGAAATTTTGGTACACTATCGAAGGTCATATAACCATACCCTAATCGTGCTAGTGAAAAGAAATGATAGGTATTTATCTTACAAATACGCTAAGATACCAAAATTGATTTAGTGATGCGTTTCTATCTAATTATGTGTTAAGTATTTGTTTAGCAACATTTCATTATGTATGGGAGGTGTGACATGCGAATGCTAATAAATTGGTTAGTTATTTATTTACCCTTACTTGGCGTTACGTCCATCAGTGTCAGGATATCCACAGGAACCTGTAAAAGCTTAAATATTGTAAGGACTCACCAAGCTCTAATGTCTTAATTTCAGCTCCACCGGGTTACTATCATCGGCGAGAAACTTATTAGAGCATCCAGACTACCTGTGTAACTTATCGCACTTTTATTTCGACTTCCCACTTTTAACGATTTAATCCTACAAGATCCGGAACTCATCTCCTTCCTTTCTCCTTTGAATAGAACTCTGATGTAAAAAAATCCTCACGTTTTCCTTTAATATCTGCCGTTATTATTGAAGAAGAACGATCCTATCTAATTATGTGTTAAGTATTTTCCAGATTTCGGATCAATTATTATTATTGCGTTGTCACCTAACGATAATTAATATCTCGTAAATAAATTTCCAACTTTCGACCTAAACGTAAATTTTTTATTTAATGAAACTTATTAGACTGTAATTTTCTTTATATAACCTCGGACTAAATAACTCTATTTTAACCTTCATAGTACAAATTTAAAGCAATTCAAACACACTATATTAAACTCCTCCCGCATTGAATTTGTAATTAATTAATTAATTATTAGATTTTATTGAATCGGAAATTATTGCAAACACTGATTTTAGATTTATTATAAGATCATACACTCCGTTAAATTGCACGATTAACCCTATCCGGGCACTTCACTCCCTGTTTTATCAAAGTATAAAACTGATTGTACACTCTATTTTACCACTGAATTTTTTTAAGTATAAAAACTGATTCTAGATTCTATTAATTAATTACCAGGGTAATTCTCACAACATGCGCGACGTTTTAATCAACCTTGCCAGTTGTCGAAGGACCCCTTTTTTTTTATTTTAATGATAAGTTGAATTTATAAATAGATATATTATTATTCAATGCTGTTAAAAATTCTTTAAACACTGTTGATTTTCTTTAAATTCGCTACACTATATAAACTTTTTATTTTAATGACAAGTTGAATTTATAAATAAATATATTATTATTCACTGCTGTTATAAAATTCTCTAAACACTGTTGATTTTCTTTAAATTCGCTACACTATATAAACCTTTTATTTTAATGACAAGTTGAATTTATAATTAAATATATTATTATTCACTGCTGTTATAAAATTCTTTAAACACTGTTGTTTCTTTTTAAATTCGCTACACTATATAAACCTTTTATTTTAATGACAAGTTGAATTTATTGTAAAACTATATAAAACACTTTATTTAATTTTCAACACTCCACAGATTTAATCACGACCGTAATTTTTATAAGTCCCAGAATTCCCACTCCGAATTTTTCTAAGTCTCAAAATTTTACAACACTTAAGAAATTTTCAACTAATAACCGTTTTAGACGCTACGTCACGTAACTTCCACGTTTTAACCCGACGATTGGTCCCCGACGACTCCTTCCCGACAACTAACACCGAAAACTGATCTCGATTCTTCTAAGTCCTAAGTTTTATATGTACCTCCAGGATTAGAACATCTTAATTACGCGTTCATTGATTTTCTAATTCAAACTCTAACAACTCGAGATTTCATATATCAATTCTGTTATTTTCGTATTAACGTGTTAAGTCCGGCCCCCTTTATTTTAGAAATCTTCTGTCTCTTACGTAAATTGTTCCAGTGTCGAACCTACCATTATGTCAAATTTTGCCCCGTCGTTCCTTTGTCTTCAGGTCTTACAAATTTAACTAAAATATCATGATTTTTGTGTCCTTTTTTCTCTCAATATATAATAGGTACGTCTTCAATAAACTGTATATAATTCTCAATTTGGTTTATCGCTACCAGAACACGAACAAACTCATGTCGAAATCTTCACTATGCTTTTCCCAACATTCATTTTCCTAAATTTCCCCACATTTTCATGTTTCTTATATGAATCAATTCAATTTTTAACTGTATTGTCTCTACTTACGTCGTAGACTTGAATTTTCTTATTTTTCTTCAATTATATTTTATATACGACGTTATTTTTATGATTTCTCTGCTTCATTCTTATGTCATTGTCCATAACTATATGATTAGTTATATTCCAAGCCAAATTTATTATTTTCATCGATGTTTCGGAATTTTCCGGTTATGTCGGTTTTCCGTTCTCTCCCCCCACTCCTAACCCAATGATCCCTTATTGAAATTTGACGTTTGCCTTTTTGCCGTGATTCCATCTCCCGCTAAAACCCTTTTTTCCTTTTTTGATATATTATTTATGGTGTTTTCCGGCCCACTAGCTATTCCTATCCTGGGATATCTGTCAAGTTAACTACTTCGATCAAATTCCGCCCAATTTTCCATCTCTCTCTTGTTCAAAATCCCATAAACTGCAAGCCCTGACGTGTGTATACATTACGATTTCTACATACTTGGCGATAAATCCATTTTAATGTGTTTATAATTAAATTTTACGGAAATTCTATAATCTAAATACTAGGTAAGAGCAATGTTAATTTTTATGACCCTTTTTAATGGATAATGGGCCTTAAATAAACAAAAGGCATGTTCGAATATTCCTTGTTTATATCAACAATATACATGTGGGGTCGACAACCGTTGTAATGTTTCATTTTCCCTCGCAGTCTCGTGTAACTTTATGTTATGATCCCTATTTTAATTACGTAAAATGACTCCTTTTTATGAATTAAATCTATCGCAATGTTTGCAGTATTTCCACCCCCCCCTAGGTATACTATTCCAATTCTTTTCCAAGCACCTGCTACTGCACCAAACCCTAGTTTCGTCCTCTTGTTCAATCTTTAAACTCTAAATCTTTTTGAAATTTTCCTTCCCAATTCGCTTTCCTAATCTCTCCGTTCCGTCTAGAATTGATAACAATAATTTTCCATTGTGTTCTGTATATTCATTTTCTTTTCGTACGTTCTTCCTCGAATTTAGCCTCCTTTTGTTCTTCACGTTCTCGTTATGCAATTGAGTATCCCTACAGTAGCTTTTCCCACGTTTTCCAGGTCTTTTCTTTAATCTTCCGTTCATTATATTTCCTTGCTATTTTATTGCATCATTTTTTCAACATAATATGGATTTATTTGTTCGTTAACTGCGGTTGTCGATTCCTCTGTTGCACTCAATATTTACCTTTACAATTAGGGTCATTGTACCAAATGCACCGAACGTGGGATTGTGTTTATCTTAAAGCGTATTGATCTCTCGGGTTGATGATGATTTTTACCCCATAAATCTCAGACTAATGGTCTAGTCCAAAGTCCATCTCTTTGTCTTGAAAAAAGGTAACCTCCCCCTTCTCTGATTGGTAGATCAATCTTAAGTGTTTATAATTGGATCCCTCTGTGTTCTATTTATCAAAACTTGACATTAATTTAATAATTATAGATCTCTGCAGTCTCCATGGCCCAATCAAACTTAATCAGCTAGGTGTCGCTAGTGTGTTGATTTCGTTATAATTCTGAATTATTATTTATTCATTCGTAAGGTGGAAGCTACTATATTTTCGTATCCACTGCGATTCATCACAATTGTGATGGAGGACTTAGCCAGCCGAGGAATCGAACATGCGACGCTCGGGTGGGACCCAAGCGCTATGCCCACTCAACCACTGACTTTTGTAAATAAATATTAATATGGTTGTTTAGAAAGTCACGATGAGGACTGGATTTAGTGCAACTATGCCCTGACAAATATACTTGTGATAGATGTTACCTTTAGGAGTTTTCGGTCGTAAGTGCCATTTATAGGTGCCACAGAATGATAAACCAAAAAATGATGCCAATGAGTAGCTTTTGTTTTGACTTATAATGAATTTGAATACTGTTGATTGTTTGTTGATTTATTTTCATGTACGAGTACATGATTGTTGTTTACCCAATAATGTGTAATAAATAAATACGAATCCGTTCGTTTTTTTAATGACCCCCAAGCTAAGGTGTTCGGCACTGCGGGACTTCCCCCTACCTATTTACAAATCTTATGATTTAAGAGGAAATGATTTGGTTTTGTTTTATTAAGGAAAATCAGAACATACTTTTTGGAGGCGAGGTCTACTGTTCACAGATCTACTCATTATATAAGCCACAGTTTAGAGGTGTTTGCTTAAACAAACCGAATATTCAAATGTTTTTGAAAGAAATATGAAATGTGCCGTAAAAATATCAGCTTTGTAAAATAAGGTTGAATTTTTTGCGTTTTACGCTGGCAACTGAAAACGGTGAAGGTTATTTTTCAAAGGGATGGATATGATTAAATCTCGGCATGAAATACTTAATAAGCCTATCTGATTATCAAACCTTGAATTATTTGAAAGCCTCCGCTTTACTGTTGGAGAAATGAAAGGATTCCTAAAATTGCTGAATAAATCTTAATATTTATACGCGGATTATGCAAATTCATTTAAAAAGGTAAACCCAGATTAGTTTTATTAAAAAAAACGGAATGCAAGAAGCATTTCGGCGTGCAGGTAACACTCGATTCGTGACGAAGCTCATAAAATTTAAGCTGTCGTAAAAAAATAATTGAAATCCTCGGATTAATGTTCCAGAATGGGAAAATGTTAAAATAAATTGATCATGAACTCAGGGGAATTTTTCTTTTCGTGAAGCTTATTTCTATAGATTTCGGGAAAACACCAATATTTTACTACAATATGTGACTGAATTGATGATGGACACTGTGATGCTCTCAGAAATGCAGAAGAAAGTGATAGGGTAAAATTAGTTTTTAAAATAAATAAATCAACTCACAGATAATTGCTAAAGTTGCCTCCAAATCACGAAAATCGAAATCTTTTATGGCCTATACTACATAATTAAAAACAAAAAAAAAAAAGTTTTATTTTTAACTTAACGAGAAAAACCACAGAATGGATTTTTTTTACATAAATGAAGAAAAGCATAGCAGAACTAAATCGAAAATCTTAAAACAGAAAAATCAGAAAAAGATACGGGTACATTTGGGACTCGAATCTAGGACTTTCGCCTTGCTGGGGCGCAACTCTATCAACTGAGCTTATGTGTCCATATCCGATTCGTCCATATTCAACTGTTTCATACTTCGACTAAGAACTACTAACATTATCTTCATTTTGTTATATATTCATTCTAGATTTGCAGAAAAGTCAATAGATGTCGCATATTAAAGATAAAAATGGATAAATTTTTTTATCCAATATACCATTTAGATACCATTTAGTTAAGGTTTGAATCTTGCAATCATACATAAAGATAGCACCCATTAAAAATATGCGTTAAGAAAAAAGCATATTAGATATATCATTTCCTTTTTGATTAAAAAAAGATCATTCAGTTTAGTCAAAATTTTATTTTGGGTGAAACAGGCCAAGATTGCTTTCCTCTTAATAAATTTAGTTACTCAACTGGAAAAAAACGCCCACATCGATTATTTATCAATCGTCAAAAAGTTTCTTAAGGCCCTTGAAATAAAAATATTTTTTATTTATTTCAAAGGCGGTATCTTTACTGCAAATCTGCAAGTTTCCGAGAGATGAAATATACATTTTTTAATCAGACCCTAAGTAGAAAATAAAAAGAAATCTGAATGGAACCAACAACAACCACCGCAAAAGTAATATTTTTATTTACCCGGGATTTTACCTGTGCTTTGAATGTAGGCTTAAATTTGATTAATTTCTTAGAGTGGTTCATGTCCAATATTGCCAGAAATTCAAAATGTTCTGAAAGCGATTTGGAATGTTCTTAATAATTCTAGAAAAAACGACTGCCCGAAATTCACCTTATTGACCGTAACATCAATGTCCTTAAATGTTTTTTTTTACCTATTACATTTTTAATCCTTTGATCACTGTCGGTTGAGGAGATGTGTTAGGGTGGTTCCTATATTTTAGTCATGGTGAAACATATGATGTTTTGGAGAAAATAATTCACATTATTTGTATAGGGGGCTGGTTTAGTCCTCAAGAGGAGGGTGAAGTATTCGATGATGAGAGGTCAATTCGAAATTGATTAAACTGTAAATCCCGCTATCCCGCAGTAAACTTAAATTATGTTTAAGTTCGAACCATTTACACAATAGAAACCAATCACTCATTCGATCAAACCTCTTGAACCAAACATAAGAAACCTTACATAAGAATTGATTTGGAATTGGGTTGGTTAAACAATCTAGAAGCCCTCAAAAATAAAAAAGCCATTCATAATAATTTAAATATAATTAATAATAAAACAAATTTAACCGATAGTCCCGTATTTAATTTATTCTGTTAACCTCCAGTGAAACTGTTTCCTCCACCTCCCAACCTTCCCATATTCTCCCTCTTTTCTATTTGTATCTCTTTCTATCACTAATAAGGTATATTTTTTTCTATTTTGTATTAACTGTAATTCACCCCTCTGATAGCATAAGCAATAGATTTAAAACCAATGGCTTAATAGCCATTCCTGTGCTTAGGAGGTCTAAGGGGGTCTAAGGGTTGGTAGGTCGTAGTGGGACACATCAAGCTGGATGGTGTGCACCTCAAAAAATGCTACAAAGGACATAGCTGCATCAGCAGCACTACCAACAAGTCCAACTCTCTGGCGTCCACGAGCGGTCGTCATGGCCCCGCGACCCCTGGGCAATGTGATCACCAGTGTGGGACGTCCATCCCATCGGGTTCATAGCCGACAGAGAGGGGGCGAATGGCGAAACTCTGGCGCCATAAAACCAGAACCTCCCAGCTAAGGGAAGGAAAACCCCTACAGAAAAACCCTCGCCTCCAGTAAGGGGTTGGGCGAGTGGCTAATAACCACTCCCTGTAAAAATAGCATTATTACGAAACCGGAAACTAAGCCTCGGACAGCGAAAATACCCGGCAGACAACATGGCAATCGAAATATGGACTTGAGAATGGCAACATGGAACGTAAGAACAATGTACAGAGGCGGGGCCCTCAGAGAAGTACTTGGTGAAATGGAAAAGTACAAAATAGATATATTAGCAGTGCAGGAAACAAGATGGACAGGCACTGATACCTTTGATACTAGAACGCATACAATAATGCACAGTGGCAACGAAAAATACCATGAGTTCGGAGTAGCCTTCATCGTTAACCAAAGATTAAAAAATCAAGTAATTGGTTTTAAGGCTGTAAATGAAAGAATATGCATACTTCGTATAAAGACTAAATTCTTTAACATTTCCATAGTAAACATTCATGCTGAGACAGAAGACAAAGATGAAGTAACTAAGGATACTTTCTATCATAAACTGGAACAGATATATGACACCATACCATCCAATGATATAAAAATGGTAATTGGAGACCTTAATGCGAAAATTGGTCAGGATCCGGCACACCAGCAGGTTACAGGAAAAAACAGTCTTCATACGGAAAGCAATAACAATGGATCAAGAGTGATTGACTTTGCAGAATCAAGGAATATGATAATAGCATCAACACAGTTCCCACGGAAGAATATATATAAATGGACATGGACATCACCTGGCGGCAGATACCATAACCAAATAGACCATATCCTAATTGAAAGAAGAGGGGCGACCAGTATCACAAATGTAAGAAGCTACAGAGGAGCTAACTGTGATTCGGATCACTATTTGGTAGTAGCATCCTATAGATGCAGAATAGCAAGAGATAAAAGGTCTAATCAGCCAAGTATCCCAAAGCTAAACATCGATGCTCTTAAAACACCAGAAGGATTGGAAAGATATCATGACTCATTGTCAACAAACCTACCAAACCAACTGAGTGATCAGCTCTCCCCAAATGATTTAGAAGAGGATTGGACCAATCTGAGAGATGCACTGCTGACAGCGGCAGAATCAGGCATAGGAAATAGACCAAGGCAGGCTAGAAATCCCTGGTTCGATGAGGAGTGCATACAGAGCGTCCACAAGAAAAATGTTCTAAAAAAATTATGTATAGAAAGAGGAACTAGAGCTAAAAGACAAGCCTACGAACAAGCACGAAGAGATGCTAACCATTTAATTAAAAGAAAGAAGAGATTGTATTTTAACAACATATTGTTGAAAATGGAAAATGACTTTGCAAATAACAATCCACGTGAGGCATATAAAGGCGTCAATGTATTTAAAAAGGGTTTCAAACCCAACACATCTCTCTGCAGAGATAGTAATGGAGACATAATAGGAGATAAGGAAAAGATCAAGACTAGGTGGAAAGAATATTTCCAACAGCTCTTAAATCCCAATAACAACCTGACAGTCGAACCAACTCACATTCCGGACGAGCTAAATAGTGATGAAACAACGAGAGCACCAACAATGGCAGAATTAAGGGCTGCACTAAAGAAACTGAAAAACAATAAAACTCCGGGAGGAGATAATATCCCTGCAGAGCTCTATAAATATGGAAATGAACAACTGAAGAACCTGCTACACAATCTCATTGTGAAAATATGGACCGCCGAAAGAGTACCAGAAGAATGGCAAACTAGCATAATATGCCCCATACATAAAAAGGGAGACAAATTGAAGTGTGAAAATCACAGAGGAATATCGTTACTTTGCACAGCGTATAAAATTTTCACAATGATTTTGAAAGAAAGACTAGAATATTACTCAGAGAACTTACTAGGAGAATATCAGGCAGGTTTCAGGAGGGGGAGATCCACCACTGATCAACTCTTCATTACTCGACAAATCCTGACAAAATGCTGGGAATTCGATATAGATATATATCAACTATTTGTTGACTTCAAACAGGCGTATGACAGCATAGATAGGGAGAAGATTTATGAAATACTCCTAAATTTTGGAATACCGCCCAAAATAGTCAAGCTTGTAAAAGCAACAATGGTCGGCTCACGGTGTCGAGTAAGGATAGGAGGTGAAACAACGGAGGATTTTAACGTCTCCCAGGGGCTGAAACAAGGTGATAGCTTAGCACCTACCCTTTTCAATATTGTACTGGAGCACGTCGTTAGGAAGACAATGATCAGTACCGATTCAAACATCTGCTACAGAAGCAATCAAATAGTTGGCTACGCAGATGACCTTAACATTGTCGGAAGATCCCTACAGGCTGTAAGAGATGTGTTTGACCCTTTGGAGACTGCGGCAAAAGAGGTGGGGTTGCAAATCAATGAAAATAAAACAAAAATCATGATGCAAACCAGAACCCCTCACCGCAGAATAAAAGATAAAGTGAAATTTAAAGACAATTATAATTTCAAAGTGGTCGAAGAGTTTACCTACCTGGGCTCCATCATAACGCAGGACAATGAAGACCCAGTAGAAGTAAGAAAGCGCATCACAGCCGCTAACAACACTTACTTCGCGTTGCTGCCAGTGTTCAAATCACGAAACGTCCATAGGAAAACCAAAATAACCTTATATAAAACAATTATCAGAACGGTCTTGGCCTATGGATGTGAGGCGGGAACACTGACAGCAAAGTCAGCAGAGCAGCTGGACATCTTCGAAAGAAAGGTACTGCGAAGAATCTTAGGAGCGGTGCGAGAGGGAGAGGCATGGAGAATCCGCCACAACAGTGAGCTCTATGATATTTATCAAGCTTCCAGACTCTCCACCCATTTAAGGCTCCAAAGATTAAGATGGGCCGGACATGTGCACCGAATGCCAAGCACACGAGTACCGAAGAAGGTTCTGACAGGACACCCGGGAGGTAAACGAAAGGCGGGCAGACCTAGACTGAGATGGGAGGATGATGTCAGGAAGGATGCAAGAGGATTACTCCATGTTGCAGATTGGAAGACGACGGCCGAGGACAGAGGGCGGTGGAGGCTTATTTTGAAGGAGGCCAAGGCTCGAAATGGGCTGTAGCGCCATTGAAGAAGAAGAAGTGCTTAGAACAACCACGGCTCAGCATCACTATTTGTATTTAGGTGTAAAATGGTACAATATATTATTGTCCAAAAACAAAATTAATATAACGGGAACATTGAAATATGAACAATTTAAAAAGCAAATTAAGTCCCTGAAATTGGATAATGATATATTGTACCCTTAATTTACCCTTACTTGAACAGTAATATCTAATATTAAAAGTATATGTATATATATATACTGTTATTGTACTTCTAAAACTATTTTTTCTAAATTATGTACCTTTGTCAAGTAATATTTGTATTTATTTTCATAAGTTCTTTGATCATTGTTTAAACATCTCACTAAAACACTATTAATTTTTTTTTGCATGTTAATACTCCTCCCATAAACACGAGCTCTTGAGCTCAATTTATGGAGTAGTAGTAATATAAAATGAATTATTGTATAACCTTGCACATGTAATCATTTGTATTGTAAAAACAAAATTCTTGAAATAAATAAATAAAAATTAAAATAAATCTCTTTCATTCATTGTTTTATTTTCTTGTGTAATATACATGTGTGTCTGTACGTAATTATCTTTGTTTAATCTAATAAGCCCTGACGAAGTTTGAGCTAAGTCAAACCTGGTCGGCTATATTTATTGATTCAAATAAAAAGAGGGGAAACAGTACGTTTTTTTTCATTTCAAATGTAATGTCACACCCCAAAGTATTTACCCATTTCGAAAAAAAAACGTTGTGTTGTATCGTTCACGAGAAAGAGGGAGACGTCACAATGGAACCATTAGAACTAAGCATGTGTGCAACTTGCTAAGGACGGGTGGTTTCACAGAATTTGAACAATTCAGCAAATTAAGAATTTACAAGTCCTGTGAAAGTTCTATTCAAGTTATGTTATTATTTCACCGTGGGCCGGTTGTTTCACAGTATTCGTATTTCAACAGAAATTATATAGGACTTTCACAGAACTTGAATATTAACTTTGAAATTTGATGAATTGTTCCAGAGAAACAACCTATACTTTGTTGAACAGGAGCTGCAGCTCTGCATAACATATTTTTTGAATAAATTTAATATACATGTTGAATAAATAATTATTGACCACTTTAATCAAAATATCAAACCTTAGAAGAACAATTTGATGCTAATGAAATTAGCATTTCTTCAATAATTGTAAAATCACTTAGTTGCGTCATTCTAATTAAATGATAATAATTACCTATTTCATACGATTGTTATTGACTGAGCGTTCACAGAGTTATATAAATTTATTAATCGGTGTACCAAACATTATAATCTGTGAGTGTACGAATACTAACTTGATCAAATTCGTTATTTCACTGGACTACTTATATTATTGAAACTATGATTTAGTTACAAAGCTACTATGTACCTACTCTGGCCATTTTACAGTTAGACTGTACCACCCAGTATTTAATTCACACAACATCATATACATAAAGAAGAACGAGATGTGAATTACGACAGGAATTTTGGGAATTCAACGTTTCAGATACCTCTTATCCTTTTCCCTAGATATCGAACAAATTATATCATTTTAAGTCCTTTCGTGTACGTACGTCTTTAAGTTTTCATGTGTTTCATTCCTCAAAGATAAAAAAGTCCGTCAAACAAACATTTCTCCATTTCCTGAACTATTAATGGCACCGTCATGAGTCATAATTTTTTTTTTATTTGTATATGAAACCGTCTTTAAACAGCAATTTCCCTAATATAAGAAATTATTTGTGTAATGATTTTTTTATCTCATCTCAGATAAAAGAAAATGAGAAATAATATTATGTTTATAAGTAGGGAAGATTTAAAAGAGAACGCTTCAAGAACTTTGGAAATAACTCCCTTGAAAAGATATTTTAAGGACTTATACAAAACTATGCTTTGAAATGCTCAAAGATTCGAAAAGTTGGTGGTATTTTAACAAATGTGATTTGGGTGTAGCGTTTGAGAGTACGAGTATGTCCCAAGAAAGTGTTGTTAGGAAAAGAAGCGGAAAAGTAAGTTTAAATTCTACTTAAACAGTTAAACGTCAACTCGTGTTTCAAACATTTTATTATTTGTTCGTACTTATTTCGCAAGTTTGTGAAAAGTTTACCGAGCGACTGGCGCGTGTAAAATATTATGTGAGTTGATTTCTATTGATTCTGATGAGAGCGCCGGCACGCTGACGAGCGTCGGAGTATAACAAGTATATTCATAGTTCATTGTGTAGGTACCTACATATCTTCACTTTTGGAAGTTGCTGTGAAAAATGCTCAAAGTGAAAATAAGATTTGTCGGATAATATTCATTTTCGTTGAGGACCGTTATTCTTGGGAGGGATAAAATAACTACAACAGACAAAATAAATATATTATTGTAGAAAGCAATCACTTTGTGGTTTGACATATTTAATAAAATAAAATACTGTTTTGTTTAAAACCACGAGTTTTATTAATTTTTTGAACCGACCGGTTTCGCTTTACTCAAGCATCATCAGGGTACAAATTAATACTAAACAATAAGTCATAATGTGTGCTTATATAAAACAAAATATAGAGGGAGAAAAAATTTTTAGAGAGAGACAAAATATAGAGGGAGACAACATGATACAAATATAACAAACACATCGACGGCCATAAAATACATTAACCTAAGTTCGCAAGTAATGGAAAAAACCGAAAGATAATTATGTGACTAATGGGTTACAGTAATAAATTTGGAGGAACAAAGCATCAACTGACATGAAGGAGCACTGGGAATTTTTTTTTATATTAAGGGTTTATTGGAAACAGACCTAATATCGGACTACTTGATATGTCTAATTGATTATTAAGTATATGACTTTTGGTTTTTACAGCTTTTTTAATTTCTAGTGCCTCTAAATTGTTAAGTCTGTTACCATGTCCGTTTTTATGTAAGATTTTAGCACCGGTGCTATGACAAAACGTATGATCTTTATCGATCAAATGGTTGGCGAATTCTGAAAAACCGTTATTATTGAGGCAACGAAGATGCTCCTTTATCCTAATATTAACATTACGTGTTGTCTTACCGATATAAAAAGCCGAACAATTATTACAATTTAATTTATATATTCCCGAATGACTTAATTTGTTGTCCTTATCTTTAGAATTAATTAGAAATTTACCTAGATTGTTATTCGTATAAAAGGCAGGTCTGACTTCAGAAGGAAGGTTTTTAACACTTAAAGTAGAAAAATTATTAATGAATAAAATTCGCCGCCATTGATAATTAATATTATTATCATTGATTTGATGACAAGGACTAGCGAATAAGAATTGATTAATGGCTATTTGTTTTAGTTTTTTATTTAAAATTAAATCAATAAGATATGGTTCATAGCCATTATTTACCGCTATTTTTTTAATTAATTTAAGTTCATTAGCAAAATTAGTATCGGACATTGGAATTGTGACTAAACGATGAACCATTGAATGGAATGCGGAGTGCTTATGTGAAATCGGGTGATTAGAGGTGTTGTGTATTACAATGTCAGTATAGGAGGGTTTACGAAATATGTTAAAATCAATTTTGTTATTAATGATGGATAAGGTAAGGTCTAAAAAATTTAAGGTTGAGTTTTTGCCTATCTCTAATGTGAATTTAATCTGATTATGAAAAGAGTTTATAAGATTGAGGAAGGAGTTCAGTTGACGCTCAGTCCCTGTCCATATACAAAACACATCATCAACGTATCTTTTCCAGTACAAAAGATTTTTAATAAGAGGTGAGGTACAAGATAGAATTTTATTCTCTAGGCTATCCATGAATATATCAGCAATCAGAGGACTGGTAGGGCTGCCCATAGCCAGACCGTCACGTTGCTGATATATAACATTATTAAATTGAAAATAATTTTGATTCAGGCAAATATTAAACAAGGAAGTTAAATCTTTTATAAAATCTGTAGAGAGGTCCGAACTATTTAGTAAATCAGAAATTAAACATTTACTCTCTTCTATGGGAACATTAGGAAATAAATTTACAACGTCAAAAGAAATTAGTTTAGAATTACTAGGGAGAATCATATCTTTCAATTCTTCTACTAATGAAAAAGAGTTTTTAAGGGTAGGGAGTTTTTCACCGAAACATACCCTTAAAAACTCTTTTTCACCATCATTAATAACAAAATTGATTTTAACATATTTCGTAAACCCTCCTATACTGACATTGTAATACACAACACCTCTAATCACCCGATTTCACATAAGCACTCCGCATTCCATTCAATGGTTCATCGTTTAGTCACAATTCCAATGTCCGATACTAATTTTGCTAATGAACTTAAATTAATTAAAAAAATAGCGGTAAATAATGGCTATGAACCATATCTTATTGATTTAATTTTAAATAAAAAACTAAAACAAATAGCCATTAATCAATTCTTATTCGCTAGTCCTTGTCATCAAATCAATGATAATAATATTAATTATCAATGGCGGCGAATTTTATTCATTAATAATTTTTCTACTTTAAGTGTTAAAAACCTTCCTTCTGAAGTCAGACCTGCCTTTTATACGAATAACAATCTAGGTAAATTTCTAATTAATTCTAAAGATAAGGACAACAAATTAAGTCATTCGGGAATATATAAATTAAATTGTAATAATTGTTCGGCTTTTTATATCGGTAAGACAACACGTAATGTTAATATTAGGATAAAGGAGCATCTTCGTTGCCTCAATAATAACGGTTTTTCAGAATTCGCCAACCATTTGATCGATAAAGATCATACGTTTTGTCATAGCACCGGTGCTAAAATCTTACATAAAAACGGACATGGTAACAGACTTAACAATTTAGAGGCACTAGAAATTAAAAAAGCTGTAAAAACCAAAAGTCATATACTTAATAATCAATTAGACATATCAAGTAGTCCGATATTAGGTCTGTTTCCAATAAACCCTTAATATAAAAAAAAATTCCCAGTGCTCCTTCATGTCAGTTGATGCTTTGTTCCTCCAAATTTATTACTGTAACCCATTAGTCACATAATTATCTTTCGGTTTTTTCCATTACTTGCGAACTTAGGTTAATGTATTTTATGGCCGTCGATGTGTTTGTTATATTTGTATCATGTTGTCTCCCTCTATATTTTGTCTCTCTCTAAAAATTTTTTCTCCCTCTATATTTTGTTTTATATAAGCACACATTATGACTTATTGTTTAGTATTAATTTGTACCCTGATGATGCTTGAGTAAAGCGAAACCGGTCGGTTCAAAAAATTAATAAAACTCGTGGTTTTAAACAAAACAGTATTTTATTTTATTAAAATAAATATACCTAATATTTGAAATATGGGTTGTATGAAATAAATAAAATACATAAAATGAATAAATTGTGTAAAATATATTACAGAGATAAAGTAGTTGAAATTGATAAAAATAGCTAAAATAAGCAGCTATTTAAATAATGATGATCAAATAAATTAAAAAGATCAAATACGAGTATATCATATTTATCAAATAAATATATATAAATATATATGTATGTATGTACATATTTTTTATTTTTTCTTTATTTATATGTTTGGCAATAATGATTAAAAATACATATAAGTTACATCGGTTACATAAGTTTTTAACACTAAAAAAAAAAACAAAAAATTGCCTTTCCTCATCATAAAGAGACAATGCTCTTGTGTTTGGTGAGGGAATTCTAGTTCAATTAGTAAATTAAAAGATCGTGTAAGTTAGTAATAACGGCTATTGAAAATAATAAGTAAGGTTAGAAGATCATATATAAATTTAAAAATAAAAATCATGATAAGTTATATAACATCATACAGATAAAATAGATCAAATAGATTTAACAGCCTCCGCGGTCGAGATAAGACTCTTGACTCGCAATCCGAAGGTCGGGGGATTGAATCCAGGCTTGCGCAAATAAATTTAATTTGATTAATTTGTGATATTTCACAATTAATTAAATAAAAATAGTGTACAGTGGTACCTTGAGATACGGTGCCCTAACATACGAGATATTTGAGATACAAGACGTCGAGCGAGCGAAGTTTGCTGTGACATGCGAGCAACATTTGAGATACGAGGAACGGCCGGCTGACTCACAGCGTAAAATAACCTTTTGCTTGTTATGACCGTACGTGTTCATCTTCTCAGATTTGAAGAAAAACATTCTTATTCATAGTACGTAGAGAAAAACCTTTTTCATGCTACGTCTGCAAACAATCACTTACTCAAAAATAATCTTTGACGAACCACATGCTGATTCACGGTGGAGGAAAACCTTTTTCACATTCCGATTGCGAAAAATCATTTTATCAAAAGCAAAATTTGACGACACACATGCTGATACACAATGGAGAAAAACCCTTTTCATGTTCGGCCTGGAAAAAATCTTTTTTATTCAAAAAGTATGATTGACAAACTACACGCTGAGACACAGTAGAGAAAAACCTTTTTCATGTTCGGATTATAAAAAACAGTTTTAGCAAAAACAATCTTTGACAAACCACAATCTGGCACACAGTAGAGAAACCATTTTCATATTCCGAATGTAAAAAATCGTTTTATCAAAAACGTTTTTTGACATACCAAATGCTGACACACGGTAGAGAAAAACCGTTTTCATGTTCCGACCGTAAAAAAATCGTTTAAACAAAAAAGTTCTCTCACGAACCACACGTTGACTCATAGCGTAAAAAAACCTTTTGTTTGTTATGATTGTACATATTCATCTTCTCATAATGGAGAATTCAATAAGGGAGATTTTGAGATCTTGGGGGCCGGAACGGATTAATGGCATTTCAATGGGAAAATTGACATATGAGCAAGGTTACGGAACGAATTAAACTCGTACCTCGAGGTATCACTGTATAATATATTTGCAGCTCGTTCCAGAGTGGAAGATACTCCCGGTATCTCCTTGATGTAAGACCACCATTCAGAATTAAAACGTTACTTGAAATGGCTTTAGCCGTGTTGGGTGAACAAATCGAATAGCCAGGTACTTCCTCGCTTTGCTGTTCCCCATCTCCCTCCCCTTCCCACTACTTTTAGCTCCACAACATATACCAATTGGGGATGCTCTTGATTTGTAGAAACTTTCTAAAGGTAAGAAAAAAAGCATAAAAAACTCACTGAGGGCAGGATAATGATGTATGTTATCGAATAACACTTTCCAGTTTGCACCGATTATAATTTTCATCACCAATTGTAATTTTGCAGGTTTTGTACGTAACTCGTACCTTTATCATTCGCAGTCAAGGCACTGAGCACAGAAGACTGCTGTTATTTATTTATTTATTAACATTAACGGTATAAATATACCATAAATACAGATTACATGACATTTCACAATATCATAGTTGTACATAAGATATAATAAAAGAGAGAGAATAAGTTGTTGTGGCATTTGGTTGAGAAGTGACACAAGGAGCTACAATTACATATAATACTAGTGTAAAATAAAAATTATACTTATTGATTGAAAATATATGATATAATAGCCTTCTTGTACCTAGCTTCCGTGCAGTTAAATAGATCCGCCACATCTGCGTATCTATTACTAACTTCATGTAACCTAGGTACAAGCGAGTTTTTCATGTACTCAGTCCTGGTGTTGTTACATTTAAATAGCATTTTGGAGCGAGTTGCTCTAGTGGGTACATGAAAGTCGACGAGCTTAGTTAAATCAGGACTGTCTATTCTACCATTTACAATTTTGAACATAAATATTAAGTCAGATATAATTCTTCGATCTGAGAGTTTTATTAAATTTAATTCTTTCATCAAGTAATTATAGTTTATGTTTTCAATGGGAATACCGAGTTTAAAATTTATGTGTCTTAGGAATTTGTGTTGAATTTTTTCGATTGTATCTGAATGTATTTTAAAATGGGGGGACCAGATCGAGGAGTTATATTCGACTTGACTACGTACTAAGGATGTATACAAAAGTTTTAATGTAGAAATATTCCTAAAACCTCTAGAATTTCGAAGAATGAAGCCAAGCATTTTCATTCCTTTGTTACTGATTGTGTTTATATGGGATATAAAATTTAATTTAGAGTCAAAAATTATGCCCAGGTCATTAATTTCTTCTACAGAAGTAAGGGTAGAGTTATCAAGTACATACGGATGAATTATTGGTTGACTTATTCTGTAAAATCTTATCGAATGACACTTATTTATGTTCAGAAAAAGTTTGTTAAAAGAGCACCAATTTATTAACTTGTTCAAATTATTTTGTAGACAGATACAATCTTCGACAGTTTTAATTATTTTAAATATTTTTAAATCATCTGCAAAAAGCAACACATTTACATCTTTATCGAATATATCAACAATATCGTTTATAAACAGTAAAAATAAAATTGGGCCTAAATGAGACCCTTGTGGTACACCACTGGTAGCTACAAATTGATTGGAAAGGAACAAATTAATTTTTACAAGTAGTACCCTATCAGATAGGTAGCTTGCAAACCAGTCTAAAAGTTTTCCATCGATGCCTAGATTACGTAGCTTAGCCAGTAGAATTTTATGGCATACTTTGTCGAAGGCCTTGATAAAATCTGTATATATGGAATCGACTTGAGTTCTGTTAGCTAATGCGTTTGATATATAATTTTCATATAACGAAAGATTTGTTAGAGTTGATCTGCCAGAAAAAAATCCATGTTGATTCGGAACAATGAGATGGTTAATACATGGGGAAATTTGATCAAGTAATAGTTTTTCAAAGAGTTTCGGGATTACAGATAGCTTACATATTGGTCTATAGTTAGTGATATCACTTTTATTACCCTTTTTGAATACAGGTGTTAGATAAGAACGTTTCCAAATGTCAGGGAAGCAACCTGTGTCGAGGGACTGGTTAAACAATATACAAATCGGCTCCGCCAGTGAAGCAATGCAGTTAATAAGGATATTGGGATGAACATTGTCAGGTCCGGCCTTCTTGTTTTTGTCTAAAGATTTAATTTTTGTTTTAACGTCGTTTATATTGATGTGTACAGCAGGGATATGTATGCCCTCATGAAGGGAAGGAGGTGGTATATAATTGACTGGGATATCTTCGTCGTAGACGCTTTTGAAGTAATCAGCAAAATAGTTAACTTTTACTTTCATATCAGTACTACTCTTATCTTTAAAGTGCATTGAGATGGGTAAACCTTGCTTATTTTTTCTAAGGGAGTTAACATGTGTGAAAAAGTTTTTTTATATTAGAGGGTATAGATTTTTCAATTCCATTTATATAATTATAGTACGATTTTTTTGACAGTTTTTTACATTGATTTCTATAATTGTGAAATATCTTATAGTCATTAGGGGAGTTTGATTCTTTAAAGTTTTTGTGTGCAATTTTTTTACAGATAACTAGGTTAATTAGCTCGCCAGTGAACCATTTCGGGAACTTTGGTTCTTTGAAGTGTGAAAGTGGTACATAATTTTCGATGGCCCTGTTAATAATTATATAAAATAATTCAAGATTCTGGTTAATGTCATTGTTGTGGTGAAGGAATGACCAGTCTTCATTTGCAAGATATTGATTCATGTTAGGGTAGTCAGCTTTGGAAAAGTTATAAGTAAGGTTAGGCAGAATAGTTGTGTCGTCTTGTGAGTTATTTGTCGTAATGGTTATGCTTAGAGCGGGGTGGTGGCAGTCTAGGGGGAGGAGCTCATCATCTGATTTAACTATGTGAATTGAGAGGTCACTACAGAATACTAAATCCAGCAGTCGATTATATGTATTGTAGACTTGATTGACTTGATATAGAGAGAGTAAGTTCGTCATGTCTATTATTTCGCGAGCATTTTCTGGCAGGCTTAAGTTGTTATAAGAGTTCTTATTTATCCAGTCAATGCTAGGGATATTATAGTCACCAAATAAAATTGTTCTGGCATCAGGGTATTTATTTTTAAAGGTTTCGAGGTCATCAATGTGGTTTCTGTAGACTGTAATGTTGGATCCAGGAGGAATGTAGACACATCCCAGTAGAATTTTGCCTGATTTAGTTTTTAGTAACACGAATACCTGTTCCACATCTAGATGTTTGCATATTAGTAGAGTGGATGGCAGTGATTTTGTAACAGATATGAGAACTCCTCCTCCTCTGGTTTTATTGCTGGTGGCTGGATTTCTGTCAAGGCGGTAGGTGTTGTAAGATGTAAATCCAAGTTCCTCGGTATGAATATCAGGATCAAGCCAGGTTTCGGTAAGAAGAAATACATCGATGTTTTGGAGTAATGGAATGCTAGTTTGCAACTCTAAGAGTATGGTGCGGCAGCCCCGGATGTTTTGGCCGTATCCATTGATGTTTTTGAGTTTTTTGGAGTTGACTTAACTATTGTCGGCTTGCTGTTGATATATTTAATGGTTAGCCCGACTTCACCTCCTTGAATCCGACTTTCCATTGTGTGACGTAGATCCAACAAGTATTTTCTTTGATTTGGTGTTTGGTCGGAAAAAATTTTGACGGGAGAGTTATTCAGGTAAAAGTTTTTTTTCCGGAGGATAGTCATTGCTTCAGTCGAGTTACTCAAGACAACTTTAATGGGCCTCGATTTATCAGGCCTTACTGCCCCAAGACGGAAGGTGTTGATTGAGTTTGGTTCTATGTTGTTATCTATTTTCTTTAAAATATTTGTTATTTGTAAATTGTCATCCTCGATTTTTTCTATTAGGTTAAGTTTTAAGCTTTCGGGAACGTTTATAATTATTAGATTGTTTGCTCTAATCTTTCTCTCTTCAAGTTCATCGGCTGCTTCACATGTAGATTCTAGTGAGTTGGGTTTGGAGGTTAATGTTTTGATTGCTGTTAACTCACCCTCGAGTGCTGCCATTTTTGCAGCCATTTGCGCAATGGTTCCAAGAATAGCGTTGGTTTTCGGAATCATTTTCGCTATTTGATCCTTGTTGAGTTTGCTACTTGGTTCTATTATTAATTCAGTTAGAGCCTCAACCGCGTCTCTCGCCATACTGATGAATCCCTGTGAGTCCATTTATTAATTAATTAATCTGTTAGATATTAGAGTCCTTCTATGGTTTATCTATGCAGTCCTTCTGTGGTTTATCTATGCACGACAGTATTGTTCACTATCTATAAAATATATACTTCTATGGTTTTAAAGATGTGGGAGTTTTAATTATCTATGGTTATCCTAGGATGACAGTTGCACTTTTTATGCGTTTAATCGCTTAAATATGCGGAGAAAATATTAAAAATCACTTATAATCAACTTTAGGGTTGATGATGAAACTATTAAAATGTTATTCACGGCTTAGAAATCAAGATTTTTTTATAAAATTGCGATAACGAAAAAAGTTTGACACTGAATAAACAAATTAGAGTTTTTCACTTAAAATACGAGTAATCACACCGAGATAACAGTTGATGATGGACAATCCACCGTCCCGCACTTGATAATAGACAAGTATGACAACATAGTTATGTTGAAGATTGACAATGCACTGACCTTTCAAACATGTAGGTGGGGGACTAGGTGTGGGTAGGAATCAGGGAAATAACAGGAATACTCCCTAACACACTCGCTCCAGTCGGGAGCACCTGGGTCTCTTGTGAGGTATTCACAATAAAAAGATCAAATAGATTAAAATGATCAAATAAATCAAATCTATCAAAAAGATTTAATGTGTCGAATAGATCAAATAGATTGAATAGGTATATATTCAGATGTTATCCAAGAATAATTATTTCGTTTTACTCCATAATTTTATATTTAGCCAAATACAGATACTAACAAGATACAAGTTATGTTTTGAAACAGTTGTTCAGTAATCAATAAAGAAAATAAAATGCTTATTTATGAAGGTGTGTGAAAAGGCAATCAAAAATAAAGTGTGATATCGATAGATAATATGTTGATATTAATTTGTGTGCAGTGCAGTAGGAAATATAACAAACGTGTTCTTGATTCATATAACTAGTTATATGAATCAGAAAATGTCGACAGAATTGGTTCGCGTGGGAGTCATTATTTTAGCTGCTACTGTCGCTTATGAGCTAGTAGACAGTTTTGTGTCATCATGACAATTTCACTCGCCAATTCACCCGCTTTTTAACTTACCGGCTAGCACCTAGCTTGTAAACTAGCTCAATGTAATCGAGGCTTAAGTGTCTTTGAACGTGTTGATGGTCAATTGTCAGTTGTCTATGGTAAATGCAATCATTTAAAAAATGCACTGGTTTTTAAACATACTCATGAAGTATATAAACGTACATAGAAATTACGAAACATTTTCTGAATCATTTCAGATGTTTCTAACATTCCCCAGAAGTAGATTAACAATATTGTTGAATTATTTCCTCCGTACAACGCTTTGTATTTCCTGGATAATCCTTCGAGACATGTTCTTCGTAGGTTTAATCCTTCCATTCATCTCTTCCAGGATGTGCTTTTCCAAGAGCTGAAGTTTAGAGACCACCTTTGACAGAGTGACAAGGGAATTCCCTTTAGCCATTAAATCCTCCGCGATATGAAACAAATAAAATGAAAGTATGATTGAAAGATAAAGAATTTGTCCTACCAACCGATATGCTCAGGAATAAAACAGAACTAAAACGTGACAAAGTGGAAATAAATTTTGAAGATGACGAGCAATTTTTAAAAACAGTTTTTAACTTCGATAGTGAAATTAAAAAAAAAGGGTTCAGAGAGAGGGTTGATTACCATACAGTTCAAATACATTATGACAATTCAAGTAAAAGCGTTGGTTTTTTTGGTGCAAGTCGCAAATAAGTCTGTCATCATATAAAAGATGCATTAAACAAAATTTGTCTGCTAGTACTACCACATAATCATAAAATAATCATGTAACCATAATATGTCCTACCAGTTACGCACTCTAATATCTATGGATTAGAAACATATCATAGGTACTTTAAAACTCTTTTATGTTTTTTAAATTATATATTATCTAAATTTTTTTGCTCCTAAGAGCATTTCTTACTCTTTACTTTTTTATATTTATAACTTTTGAGCTTTCTATTATTCTTAAAGATATCTTGTAGTTTATACATTTTACTATATTATTTCCTGCATTTAAACTTTTTTTTAACTTTTTACTTTTACATTATACTTCATATTTTATGCTTTACGTTATCCTTTCTTTTTATACATATTACTTTTTTATTACTTATTACCTTAACTCCTTTTTTTACCTTTTGTTTTTAGATTTAACTTTACATTTATGTGTTACTTTCTCTATGTTATTGTATTATAATATATATATCTATAAATATAATTATGTTAATGGTACATATTGTTATGGGTCGCCCATAATTCGTACGAACAGACTCTACAAGCAGCGGGCAGCTGTTGTCACGCGCACAGTACATGTTCAGTCGCATGTTTATTGCTGTCCCTCTCAGGCTAGGAGAAGCATTTACTTATATGGTCACACAGCGCGGATTCCAGCCAATGGCAGAAGACATTACCTTATAGGGCACACGTTCGAGTCTTCCGTCTCGCTCATCACGGGCAAGCAGCTCCGGCCACCGATCGCCGAAGGAACAGACATATTCTAGACAGCAGCGCGAGCGGTCGTACGTACTACTACGTACTGTCGGGGCAGTATGCCACACTTCGACGCGACTAATTAAGCCTTCACCTACGATCCAAGTATGGCGCTATCACCACCGCCGCCTTTATAATATAACAGCCGCCTATATAATACTACTGCCGCCTATTTAATACCATAACACTGGACGCGCCCGGCTTTTAATCCGCCTACGTGCCGACGAGCCGAGTAATTCACCACTGCCGCCTACCATGGCCGCCCTGGACGCGCCCGGCTTTTAATCCGCCTTCATTGCCGATAGCCGCGTAATTCACCGATATCGCCCACCGGTTCGGTAAGCTGGCCGAATCCGCCCACCATGACGCCGAGAAGCCGCCCTCTCACCACCGAGCCGCCCAGTTCCTGCACATGGTCTGTGAGCTTTGCTCTAGACCTCTCCACTACGTAGGGAAGCTGCCTGCATCCGTCCGACGCCACGTGAGATTCTAAACCCTCTTATAGTCTTCCCGAGCCTAAATTCAGTAGCATTTCTAGTGCCTCACTCTCTCTAATGCTAGGCCTTAAACTGCTTACCTGGTTGCCTGTACTGTTCACCCTTGCATTATTGAATACAGTTGAATTGTGACTAAACCTTGTTTCATTGGAGTCAACCATCGACAAGCTCGGAGGAGCCCTACTACCCTGAGCTGAGCCTTCCAAGCCGAGGCATATGGCCCCCGGGGGGCCTGCTTAACACTTGTCCCCCCCCGGGAGGGACATATTTCTGGAGACCAGAAGTATAACACTGGACCCTACGTGGCTTCAGTATCACCCTGGCCCCAGGAAGTATAACACTGGCGCGCCAACTGGGCCGAAGTCTTGTCGATTGTTTTCTCCCTAGAAACATAATTATGTAATCTTAGCTATAAATATTTTATATTTGTGCTCCCATCAACAACGGTAGTTCTGTGTGAATTATTCCAAACGTCGCGAGTCCGTCGGCTAGTGCTATTCGAGGTTAGGTATTTTAAACATCGCTTATTACCGTAACGTTCTCACGCAATTACGTTTCTATCGCGGCAGTCAGAGTCGTTCGTCATTCGCGCGGAATTTTTTTTAATTGAGTAATGAATCTCGTTTAATTTGAATCTCCACCTGGGTGCTGTGTAAGTTGTATTATTTCTTCCTTGAAGAGCAGCGGTTGTTTCCAATAAAAAAGAAATTTCTGCTGTCGAGTAGGTTTATCCGCTCGTCCCCCTGTAATAGGAAGAAGTAATAACAGCTGCCGGCAACTACTCTCGTCCTTTTTTTTTTTGGCTTGTTCATTATATAAACGCAAAATCATGGAGGCCACCATACCAATAATGGTTAGAATATTAAATTTCGAGGAAGCAAACGCGTCGGTAATAAAAAAAATGTTAATGGATAGAGGCGTAGTTCCCAAAAGGGCTTTATTGACTTTACGGAAACAATGTGTTGAGTTTAACGAATCCCCGAAGTTGAATTATAGAATAAACGTTAAACGAAAAGTTCAATAAATAATGAGTACAAGTTATAAAGTTAATTTTCTTTTCTCTCAATAGGAAGTTTAAAACACAAAATGGAAAACGACGTTACATAATGTTATAAAAGAGAAATTTTAAAGCAACGAATTATTAATTTTCAAAACAGATTAAGTTAATATGGAGAGTTTCCCTTGTAATAATAGTTAAAGCCACAATTGTTATTTTTCTTCATAGAAGTTTTGATTTATTGTTAATGCATTATAATAAATTAGAATTGTAATTTTGATTGTTGATTGTTCTAAGGCAGAGTAATTAACTGCGTATTGGATTAATGAACAATTCAGGACAAATGTAGATTAATAACATAAATTGTAGAAGAAAAAAAAAGGAATAAACAAAATTCAGTCAGAAGTTTTTTTTAAGAAACAAAAGTTTAGGTACAGATCGGTTGAAATTTTTAGACGTTTATTAAAGTTAATAATAGATCGGTTAAAAATAGTAAAGTTCTTAGAAGTTTAATGATGTTTCGTTTGAAAATCATGAGTGTCATGAACCCACGATTAGAGATCGTATATCATTGAATTAATATTCCATGTTACACAAATTAGAAAACACAGTGTTGTTATAGTAAAAAACGTTCGGGAAAGGGAACAAACTTGTATATAAATAATGTATATAAATAAGGCAACGTGTATATAAAATGTATATAAACAAGGCAACGTGTATATCAATGTATATAATTGGCTAAGTGTTTTTTTTGTTAGTTTAAGTTTCTTGAAATCCATCTGAATTGCTTTCGTACTAAAGTGGTAGAAAATTAAATGAATTAGTGAAAAACAGTAGAACATCATTTAAAGAATAAATTCCAAACTACAAGGTATATGTTACTAGATACTTGATTTTTCGAATGATTATCTAAGGAAGGTTTAATAATAAAATTTTGTATATGCTATAGGTATTTACATAGAGACAGTATTTATTTATTTATTTATTTATTTATATGCATACATATTACAATAAGTTAGAAAATTATACTTTGTCTGTCCAACTGGGAACCCGTTTCAGGACAGCCAAATTGTATATTCAGTTCATAATATTTTTAACATGTGAATGGTTTCTTTCAAGATATCATAGGATATCTTGAAAGAAACCATTTATATACTCAATATATTATGACAAATGATATATAAATACTTTTTTTTAATATACGTAACTTTTTTATATACGTCACTTTATTTGTTCTATTTTTTTTAAGAGAAAAAAAAACTAGAACAAATAAAGTTATGATGGAAATAAAAACATATACATGAAATAAAGATATGAGCAAAAAAAAAATATAAATTTAAGTACAGTGAGATATGTGTTATCAATAAGTTACGATAAGAAAGAATACAAACATAATATAAAAATGTATAAAACCAAAATTTAAAGTAAGGTGATCTTAGGTATGCAAAATTGCAATAATAACTTTCAATAACACCTTAGTATGTTTCGAGTTCCAATGCGCCGCAGCGCGCTGTTTCGATGGTACGAGTACCTTCAGTACCTCCCACTGCAAGTTGCAGGAGTTCGGAACTGTGGATTTTTATATTTTAGATATAATATTTTAAATTTACTACATTTAATTACATCAATAATTGTCTTCAGAATAGGTAAATAGCTTATTTCGGGCGATCACAATTTACACAATCAGTATTGGAACATGTTTTGTTTTTTAATCGGGACTATCCCACTCTAAATAGTAGTATGCGGATAATAAAATAGACCATCGTTGGTAAAGACACTTCAGAGGAAACAAGTGAATAGCATCATATGTTCAAATTATAGATTAAAAATAAAAAATAACGAAGAATGTTTAAAGTAAAATCCTTGTCAAATTTAACAGAATAAACTCTCGAACAAAGAACATTTAAATGTTTAGCTTCAATTAAGTTTTTTTCATAAGAATTTAGGAATGATTTCGGCAACAAATTTACATGAATGAATAACAGTATAATGGAATTCAGGATAGAAAAGATAAATAAGTTTTTTTTTTTTGGAAACATCTGTGGAAAATTATTAAAACATAGAATTAAAAAATAAACTACTACAGTTAAATCGATATTGTCATTTAGTAACAAAAATAAATAGTGAATAGAATCCAATTGATAATGTCTTACTTGTAATGAAGAAAAGGGTTATAAAATTATAAGAAAGTGTCTTCTTCATTTTTTCTTGTATTACATAAATATGTCAACGTGATCGTTGTTAGGAAATTATATCATATTAGATATTGAGTTAATAGACTCAAGAAATGTACTACGGATACATAGGTACCCGCGTATACAATTCTGGTTTCGAACCGTTATAGGAATGCCTTCCTCAGAATTAGGGCAAAGTGGGATTGTTAAGATGTGAAATCTTGAACAAAACAAAATAGGAATTTGTGATATAGGAAAGAATTGGAAATAGAGAATTAACCCCTCAAGTAAGCTTTAGGTAATTGTAAATTCGTATAGTTTTGACATAGCTATTTTAGAAAAATGTCATGGCGCCCTTATATAGTTTAATACAATGGAATTTTTTTTAAACAACATAATAGTAAAGTAAACAAAAGATAAAAAGTTATGAACAGGAAAGTTGAGATTAAACTGAGACTTATAGTGAAAAGTTATTAGTAAAAAAAGTTATCATCGGATAATATTGTTAAATTAAGAAGTAAATAAATAATAGACATGGAATTTTTAAAAAAAAAAGGAATTTTCAAATAATCAGTAAACAAGTAAAAGTTTTAAATTTTTGAAGTTGTAGTAAGAAGCAACGTCGTTAGCAATTCAATTATGATTCGATTTTTTTTTTTTTTTTTAAATATGTATATAAATTGTTAGCTTATAACATGTAATGTAAAATGTAAACACACGAACTGAATACTTAGGTATTTGAGCGACTTAGTCAGTGTGTATAACGCATCGTATAGCGGTGTTATAAAATCTGTGTTATTAAAATTTGGTAACGATTCCTGTTAAATATAGAGTAACCTTTAAAGAGAAATTTTATAGAAATTGTAGTAACATAAATATTAAAATAATTAATGAAGTTCTGTTTTTTTGGATATTGTGTTATTTTTATGTGTTATTTTGCCGAAGCACAGGCATTTGAGGAAGGTAATTTCTCATTTGTGTTGGTGAACTAAGGCAAGGTTACGGTTCTATGAACGTAACGGTGTGGCCACACGGAGATAGACGTTTGCAAACGTATCTCTTGAAAACACGAGAGGATTATAGTATAGCCTTACAATTATACGACGCTATAGGAGAGATCCTTATAATATGACAGACGCTATAGGAGGCGTATCCTGAGAATTACACGGAGAGGAAAACAGAAAAACAGAACAGGGGATGGTAATTAGTCCATCAGTAGGATAAGAAATTGGTTACAAATTATAATAACACAGTAAATTTAATCACGAGGTGCATGTATTGTATTGTCCTCTACATAAGGTTGTAAAATGCGAATATGTATCAGTTTCATTGATTACATGACTTAGTCAGCATTATTGTCCATCATTGGATGACCTTAATAAAAAATTGTAAATTTATTCACGAGGTACATGTATTGTATTGTCCTTTATATATAACCCAAGGACGTCATGAACCCTTGTTGTTAGTACGAGGTTATAACGCATATAACTTAACTTTTGTTATTAGAGAAGTATACAATTCCTTTCTTAATGGATCGTCATCACAAGTGTTGACAATCCGGGACGCCGGTATGTCTCCACGTGAAGACTTGTTATTATTATTATTATAAAAAAAAAGAGGTAACTCACCTTACACTAGTGAAATTACTGATGCGATATTTAGTTCATTTATTGTAATGACTATTATTGGTAGTAATAATTTATTACTTTCTCCTAGTGCGTAGCCACTTAGGTTGTTTTTTAAAAAAAAAAAAAAGTTTTTTAAATTTATATATGAATATGGTTACATAAGTATATAAATTCGTCTAAGTAACATGACACGATACACTGATTGAGGGCGTAGTTCAAGGAACCCTAAATTAGGCTAGGTTTTTCATTAGAAAAAAACTGCGTTAGGTATTCAGTATCCTGCCCGGGACCGGAAGTAGAGACCTAATTTCTATTTTCGTGGAACAATTTGCATTCTAAAAATTACTTAATTTTAGATGCAATGAAAGAATATGCAAGCATATTCTTTTCTTTTCGTTGACAAGAGACGGCATAAGAAAATTCTTGTACAAGTGGTAGGTATAAAGGCACCTAGCCCTCATCATACTGGGATAGGTCATTGAGTAGTAAGAAACTTAGGAACCTGGTGGTTGTAAATAACCTTGTGTATATAAAATATAAGGTCATGTATAAATGGAAATATCATTTTAATTTTAATTTTATTTTTTTTGTCTTTTTTTTCGGGTTTTTCAATCTCTTTCATTGTCGAATTATTCTCACATGTAGGTTAAATCGTTATAGTATTGGACATCTCACACGTTACGATATAGGAGAAATTGGGGCGGTAAAACGTTCACAATCGGGTAGTTACCCACTCCTTAACGGGGTATGTCTCAATTCTAGCATATGTTGGAGTGAATTCACGATGAAAAGGCAATGTAATAATTATATTACCACATTTTTGTTATCATAATAGGCCCAATAGACAACACTATTCGGTTCACATAAGTTGTGGTGGTATCGAATTTTAACCTTCTTCCGCGATCATATAACAACGGTTACTCGTTGTGTGGTATTATAGAGCTGTTACAAGTTCCGATAGAATGGGAACTTGGGTATCGACCTAACGTGTCATTCGGCTGATAGCTATAATCCAAAGCGTGATAGGATGGCTAAACTCCTTAGAATTAGAGCAGGAAGATTGTTGGAAACGCGAATTTCCGAACAATTAAAGTATATATGATTCCGGTGTTAGGAAGAAATTCGTTACTCAATTAAAAAAAAAAAAATTTTGTTCCTCTTCTAATAACATTGTCGGTAGTATTAAATTTTCGTATTTTTTGTGTAAAAATACGTGGCGTTGTTGTTATTTATTTTAATTTTTTTTTTCTTCTCTCCTTACGTAGTCAAACCCTGAGAGTTTAAGTTGAGTTGAAACAAACTCAAATGGAAAGTTATTTAACAAAATCGTACACACACACATAGAGTTTTTGGTGGGTAAACAAATGTATATTCAAGTGTTTTAATTATGATAAATGTAATTAATTAAATTACTATATAAATATTTTGTAAACACGTAATTGATTACTTCGGTATCAATATGGTAAGCCAGCGTGTAAAGTCCTTGCCATATCAGGACGCAATTGAACCGTGTTTTGTAACTTACTATATCACTGTATTCAAACAAGGAGTAGTACTTCTCGTAGTAAGAAGATTTAAGAGTATGCACCCAGTTGAGTAAATTAGCTCTGTAATGTCATAAAGTTATGTCATTTGGGTCTTATTGTTCGTATTAGAGAATAATGGAATTGCACTTATGGTCATTACGGTTCGTCTGGTTATTTGGTGGGAACACCTAGAGGGTGTCCTATGTGGTTTCGTCGAACGCAAGTTCACCGTGAGGATTCCAAGGGATCTATCCGGTTGTCTGTGTCGTTGCGGCAAGGGTGTATTTCTAGTACATCAAGTACAGCGCTGTACGGGTCACCGAGGGTGAGTCGAGAAAACATGAGAGGATTCATATTATGCCTGAAAATTAATATTCATGATAGGTTTTGTAGCATTACCTTACAATTATATGCGAACATGAGAGGATGGTCGTTTATGCCTGATAATTAAATGCAAACCAGACAAACCATGACAAGCTGAGAGTGCGGAAATTAACATTTGGGTTAGAATTGAATTGTGAAAATAGCATAAAGTGTATAAAAACAAAGTTGTATAATTTTAAGAATTCTATTGTAAGACGCGAATATGAGTTGATTTCGATCATTTCATGACATTGGTCAGCGTACAATATTCCATAACAGGAATAAAGTGTATAAAAACAAAGTTGTATAATTTTAAGAATTCTATTGTAAGACGCGAATATGAGTTAATTTCGATCATTTCATGACATTGGTCAGCGTACAATATTCCATAACAGGAATAAAGTGTATAAAAACAAAGTTGTATAATTTTAAGAATTCCATTGTAAAACGCGAATATGAGTGATTTCGATCATTTCATGACATTGGTCAGCGTACAATATTCCATAACAGGAATAAAGTGTATAAAAACAAAGTTGTATAATTTTAAGAATTCTATTGTAAGACGCGAATATGAGTTGGTTTCGATCATTTCATGACATTGGTCAGCGTACAATATTCCATAACAGGAATAGGGTTGGAAATTTTTTGTCTAATTTTAAGATTTTTACATGGTAGAGATCCTTCTCGTAAGGGTCATGTTTTCTTTATTTCTTCATGCACCTTCGTTAGCGTGTCTTGTATCGCACTAGGTACGTCATATTTTTATAATTCCTTGAGAGAGTTGGCAACCTTTGTTCAGTTTATTGCTAGTTTTTTTAGCTTGGCTCACAGGTAGTTAAAATTTTGTTGGCTCTTAGGTAGGGAGTGTTTAAATCCTGGTGAAGAGGTAGCTCTGTACCTCACATTGTGGCAACCATCGCATCACATGCTGTATGGAAGGTCGTGGTCCCCTGCATCAGCCTCGCTGCCTTTTCCCTTCATTTTTCAGGGGAAGGAGGGTAGTGTTATGGGTCGCCCATAATTCGTACGAACAGACTCTACAAGCAGCGGGCAGCTGTTGTCACGCGCACAGTACATGTTCAGTCGCATGTTTATTGCTGTCCCTCTCAGGCTAGGAGAAGCATTTCCTTATATGGTCACACAGCGCGGATTCCAGCCAATGGCAGAAGACATTACCTTATAGGGCACACGTTCGAGTCTTCCGTCTCGCTCATCACGGGCAAGCAGCTCCGGCCACCGATCGCCGAAGGAACAGACATATTCTAGACAGCAGCGCGAGCGGTCGTACGTACTGTCGGGGCAGTATGCCACACTTCGACGCGACTAATTAAGCCTTCACCTACGATCCAAGTATGGCGCTATCACCACCGCCGCCTTTATAATATAACAGCCGCCTATATAATACTACTGCCGCCTATTTAATACCATAACATTGGACGCGCCCGGCTTTTAATCCGCCTACGTGCCGACGAGCCGAGTAATTCACCACTGCCGCCTACCATGGCCGCCCTGGACGCGCCCGGCTTTTAATCCGCCTTCATTGCCGATAGCCGCGTAATTCACCGATATCGCCCACCGGTACGGTAAGCTGGCCGAATCCGCCCACCATGACGCCGAGAAGCCGCCCTCTCACCACCGAGCCGCCCAGTTCCTGCACATGGTCTGTGAGCTTTGCTCTAGACCTCTCCACTACGTAGGGAAGCTGCCTGCATCCGTCCGATGCCACGTGAGATTCTAAACCCTCTTATAGTCTTCCCGAGCCTAAATTCAGTAGCATTTCTAGTGCCTCACTCTCTCTAATGCTAGGCCTTAAACTGCTTACCTGGTTGCCTGTACTGTTCACCCTTGCATTATTGAATACAGTTGAATTGTGACTAAACCTTGTTTCATTGGAGTCAACCATCGACAAGCTCGGAGGAGCCCTACTACCCTGAGCTGAGCCTTCCAAGCCGAGGCATATGGCCCCCGGGGGGCCTGCTTAACACTTGTCCCCCCCCGGGAGGGACATATTTCTGGAGACCAGAAGTATAACACTGGACCCTACGTGGCTTCAGTATCACCCTGGCCCCAGGAAGTATAACAATATTGTGCCGTATGTTTTTGAAATAAATAAATGTAATATTTTCTATTAAAGTATAAATCTGCTCTATCGTAGGTGGCGTTAATTTAATTATTTTAAGGAAAGAACATATTTTGCAAACTATGTTTTAAAATATTACGATGCATTATGTATTAGCAAAGCATTGAATTTTTTGGTGTAAGCCTAAATGACTTTCGGCAGTCGTTACGCAATGTGATTTTTTAAAGTCTTTTTAAATCAATCTCCAAGCACACCTTCTATATGTACTTTTATATTAAATGTATTTTGTCAATGCTCTTCATCTACATATATGTACTCTCCTTTCATTGTCATCTCTCTTTTTTTATTCGTGTTATTGTTATATTGTTAATGGACTATTTGTCCGTAAATATAATAAATCAATATATATTATAAAAGAAAGTCCAAAAAAACGTGCGGACCGCAAAAACTCAGAAACGAGTCTCAGTACGATCAAGGGAGTTATATGGTGTGGTAGATCTCTATCCCCCCCAGGGAATACGGGTACCTGTTTTTACCCAAAGGGCATGCTTTTGAAGATATAAGGGCTGGTAGTTTCGACCTCTAGAAATTTAAATAACAGTCTTCCGGAAAGTTTTAGAAGTTTCGATAAAACTCTAGAAAGTTCTGAAAGAGTGGCGGAGTATGTTGGTAAGTCTAAAAGTTTCGAGAACGTTCTGGATGGTTCACTAATGCTTTTGAAGGAACATTCCAGAACACTCTCGAATGTTGTCCTGAGCGAAGCCGGGTATCTCAGCTAGCAAATAAATAAAATAAATAAATTAGTGCACGTAAGTACACAATATGCATATTCATAAAAATTTTGGTCCGCATATGTGCAAATTTTTTTCAAGTAAGGCATACATATACAAAATTGGAATCACCGATAAAATGATATTATTTTTATTAATTAATAAATAATTCTATATGTAAAACGATTATTTATTACATTTAAATTTTTTACAGAATCGGGATTTTCAAGTGTACTAACGGTTCATTCGAAAGGTAAATTTCTGATCGTCTTTCAAATCTTACTAATATTATAAAAGCGAAAGTTTGTATGGATGTGTGTGTGTGTTTGTTACTCTTTCACGCAAAAACTGCTGAATGGATTTTAATGAAACATTACAATAATATAGTTCATACATCAGAATAACATATAGGCTATATATAATGGTAAGCCCTGTCGTTACGAAATTTGTATAAATGACAATGCGTGTATTTCATATATTTTAGCGGCAGGGAGGAAAAGCAGGGGGGAAGGGGAATGGGGGAGGTGGGGTTCGCGGAAAGGAAAGATACGAGGGAGAGGGAAGGCGGGGAAGGTGGAAGGGAACGGGGTACGAAGAGAATCAATTTATTTTTTTGAATGGCATTACAACGCATGCCAGGGACTAGCTAGTTTGTAAATAAAACAAAATAATTACCATTACGCGTTGGCGGCATGTTTCTTTTCTCGGAAGGTCTTTTTCAATATAGATGAGTGTTTCAGGCTGATAATTATTGCTTATAATAATTGTTACCCTTTGTGCTATGCATAAAAATCTTGTTTTAAAAAACGTTAGTTTATCAATTAAAAAATAACAAAATGATTACATTTAAAGATATTTGATAAAATTTGTTTTTGAAAGTCAATGATAGTGAGGCAAATATTTTTTAATGATTTTTAGTTTCAAATATCTAGAGCTCAGATTTGCTTCAAATTTAAGTGTCATTTTCAAAATCGGAATTATTTGTTGAGAATTCAGCTATCCAGTGATTTTTCACGGATCTTCGCTAGTAAATAAATAATTGCTACCCATACCCATATTTGATAAATTCGTAATGGTTGAAATCGGTTTCCATGTGAAACCATTTTTAGAATTGAGGTAGATGAAAAAATAGTACTTGAAGTTGGCATTTGCGGAAGATCTTTATGCAGCCTTGTGTACCCTGTTCTCAACAGGGTAGTAAAACGTACTCGGGAGATGAGGCACACAGATTTGCCCTTTGTAGGATTGGCGGAGGCTCTGCCCATCATTTTAATATAATTTATTACATGGAAGAAAACCAATTATTATCCTTTTTATAAAAATATTTGAAAAGTTTACGGAATTCCAACGCAAACATAATTTTTGATTGAAATTTGTTCATAAATATCATAGACATACAAATAACTAGACGAGAACTTACAGATGAGGGGTAAAAACCAACTATGGCGGGGCGAAGAGAGGAAAGAGACTTGTGATTCGCCAATAAATCAATCTAACAGTATGTAGGCACCTCGCACTATAATATCACTATTTAGTTCTTGATAGTAAAATCTGCTTTTGAATGAATAGACCTTTTTATATGAGAGCGCGAATTGCATGCCACGGTATGAACAGATGTGTAAAATCCAAATTCGCAAAGTAAGGTTCAGAGTATTTTCATAGTGGAATATTTTGTTGCCGTAGACACTTTTACAAATGTTTCATGATTTACTTAACCCAGTAAACAGCGGCTTTGTGTTTCGCGTCGCTATGTATCTCGATGTCTAAGTATGTGTTTCATAGACATACAGCGTCCGTGCGTAAAATGTACGATGAGAGCACGACACTGGTCCGGACACGCCCAGCCGGTTCCGAAAAATGGTTCCAATGGGAGGGGGAAATAACACGTTTTTTAACACGTAAGGGCATGACCATATATTTTGTACGTCCGTGATAAATATACTAATTTCCAAATATTTTAAAATTTAGCCCAAATTCCGAGAAAATCTGGAATGGATAACCCAAACTTCATTTCATGAAACACAAAATTCTGAAAACTTTTCCGTCTTTTGTTTTATTTTCCATAAACCAGTTTGGAAATGTTCATCAATATGAAAAAAGGGATGAAACCTTTAAACTTTTAACAACTTTTGACAATCTGAAAAGGGGAAAGCAGTCTATCCCCGGACAAGTACATTTCTAATATTTTATAAAAATAAAACAAATGAAGTCCATTCGCTGAGCTGTTTAAAACCACGGAGAGTTTTGTTTAGCAAATAATTTATTCATATTTATTTGATAAATTGATGTACATGATAATGTCAACATCATGTACGATGTATGTATATATATATATATATATATTTATCACGCTAAGCTGTGTGCATAAAATTCAAATAAGATGGAGATCAGAGTTAGGCGAATGTAAATGAGACAAGTAATGTAATAACAGTAGAGTAATGTAATAATGTATAAAATATTGTTCTATGGTTAGCCCATTCCTCTTGGAATGCTTGGATTTATAAGTGATTAAATATTTTATTTAAAATTTTCAGCCGTAGTACTCGTAGTCGCCGCGAATTGTTCAAGATACCACACAGCAGAACAGAACTGTTCTAGCACAGCAAAGCAGAACAAGTTAAATTTTGAATTAAATTTCTGAAACAATGGATGTATTTAATCCCTCTTTAAGGAGGATCACTTTTTTTATTTATTTTACACGTCCATGGACAAATGGGTATCGTACTTGGAATAATTTTCGGTGTTTCTGTATTTAAAAAAAATGTCTTGGAATTTTAGAAACATATGGTACATTTATTTTTAAGGAGTAACGTCATGGACCAAACAAACCATCCAATTACGGTGATTCACGGCCGCCATGGTCGAGGGGTAAGGCTCTTGACTCACAATCCGAAGGTCTCGGATCGAATCCCAGCGTGCGCAAATAAAGTTTATTTGATTAATATGCGTTATTTCACAAATAAAACATATTAAAAATAATATATATTATATTTGCGCCAGGTTCCAGAGTGGAAGATACTTTCAGTATCGCCCAAGTGAATGACCACCATTCAAAAATGAAACGTTGCTTGAAATAGTTTTAGCCGTGTTTGGTGCCCAGTTCTGAACAGCCAGGTACTTCCCCACCTTTCTCCTCACTATCTCATTTTTCTACCCATTACCTTCAGCCTCCCAACATACCCCAATTGGGGATGCCATAGCCTCATTAGCTGTAGACGGGAGCAGCTGTATTCAGATAAAAAAAAAAACGTTTCTTGAAATGGCTTTAGCCATGTTTGGTGACCAGATTTGTTTAACCAGGAACTTACTCAACTTCCTCTCTCATATCTCCTCCCCCTCCTCCAAAAAAATTATGTAAATATAGGGCATCATGCCTGTCTTATGTGCTGAAATAAAAAAAATAAAAATAAAAAAACCTATCATTGAAAAAATATAATAATTTATTTTTTAAATAATTTTATTCGCTGAATATATAAACAATAATAAATATCAAATAACATTCGCGTGACATTCTTTTGGCGAACCCAGTCGACAAAGCGTACGCAAAGGTGAAGAAAAAGTTTGATATAATACTGAAATATGTTGTTTCCATCTTACAAAAATAGAATACGAGGGTTGTCAATCATATTTATTTTTCGACACTTCGTTTAAGGACGAAAAATATTGTAACGCCCACACGGAAAAAGAGGTTTACTAATACATACCATACCGGTCTACCTACTACCTATGTTATACGTTTGGACAAATGTCCCGTAAGAATTTCGATCCCCTTTTGCAGGCCCCAGTGTGTATTACGGTCACCATCATGGGTAAAAATAATGTCACAAATATATTACTCATCGGAAAATGTGTCGAGGGTCTTGTACGTAAATATGTACAAATACATTTTCATCGATACAAGTGAAAAGTATAAACATACCACGAAACAAAATAATATGTGTAGCTGAATTTCACAATGACAACAATATGATTTACCTCCTATCGAACCGTATTCAAATCATGAAATATATTCGCTAATGAATAAACTGTTAAGAAAGTAAAGAATATTTAAAGATTATTTTGATGTGACCATTGATTGGATGTCCAACACCTCTGCCGTAGGTCACCCCAAGTGGTTCGCTACGTTTGGCGACTTAGCAAGGGCGCCCGGGTTTATAGAGCGAGATTTTTCCGGGTCTTAGCGGTAGTTGCGCCTGCCCACTTACTGGGTGGCAGACCGGATCGGGAGGGACTGCTAGAGGGAGACTTTCTCGGAACATCACCTTGCACCCCACAGTGGGAGGGCTGATCCCCAGATTCATTTTCACCCCTCATGCCCTTTTCCTTCCCAGAACTTCCTGTCCTTTCTTTCCTTAAAGATTCTTCACACAGCATCCTCAAAGATGAAATAGGTCCTGAGGTGAATTATTTTCCTCATGGCCTCCTGTGTGGTGCTAATGTTAAAAATTCAATAGTCCAAAAGTAAATCAAATAAATAAATTCGTAAATGAAATGTCGAACAACAAGATGTTGCGTGAAATCTTGGAGGAAATATATTACATTTTATTCCTGTGAAATCGTATTGAGAGGAGGAGCTAGTATCGTAACTGGATATCAGTCGTAGATCCGAGGCTGGGTGCAGACATACGTTCACCGCTTGTCTCATTTTCGGCTATTAATACTTAGTGTGTAAGAAAGAAGGGCAGCATTACACGATGCTGCCTCTCTTTTTTACACACTAACTTTCAATAGCCGAAAATGAAACAAGGGGTGAACGTATGTCTGCACCCAGCCTCGGCACGGGCGATAGCTAAAGGTTTTATAGAAAATACTAACTTGTCGTCGTTCTTCAGCATGACTGCAGATCGCCAACGAACAAAAAACTGTCCACAATGATTAAGTATTCTTAATTTTTCGGCATGAACTTTAGTTCGTACGTTGGTTAGATTTTACTTAGTGGTAAAATTTGTATTTAAAGATGTAGCGTTAATAAAATAAAAAAAGTGTGGAAGGTCTTTTTAGGTAAGGAATGAGAGGAAGTTCTAGGAATGAAAAGGGTATAAGGGGTGGGTAGGAATATGGGGTCAGTGTGTCCAGGAGTGACGGACGTGTGAATCCATCCCTCCCACCGCGGTACAAGGCGATGTTTCGAGAGAGTACCTACGGTTGGAGAAGTCAAATGGTCTCCCTTAACCATTCTCTCCCGATCTGGCCTGCCATGCTTTGGTTATCCAATAAATGGTTCCCAGGGCGGTGGTTCCCAAATTGAATAAATGTTTCCTTCAATCATTACCTCGTGCTTCACCATTTTTTCTTCCTCTATTTTCGCATTTCGTCAACCCAACTCACACTTCTACGTTTTTCTGGCTATATATTTTTTATTTATCTGCGGAAACTTTCTATCTTTCTCTTTGATTGTGAAATTGAATTACGTTGTCAATCAATAATATTTGCTGGAGTTTTCGTAAAAAAAGTACAACACAGTATGATTGGCTGACAGGCCTCAGGCCTCGGGCATATTTTTCGGAAAGTTAAAATATTTCCGCTTTGTTATACAATCCAAATAAATAGAATATTTCCGAACGCATCCGAAAACATAATAACTGTTTTGGAATACCTTTCAAATTTTATAATTCGAAATAAACAAACGATTTTTTTCGTACTAATATATTATAAATGCTAAAATTTGTATGGATATATGTGTGTTTATTACACTTTAACGCAAAAGCTACTGAATGGATTTTAATGACACTTTACAAAAATATAGCTCATACATCAGTATAACATATAGTATAGGTGGTAAAACAATGTATGATCGTGTGAGAAATGTGGATATCCGCAAAGAATGTAAGGCTGATGTAAGCATAATGAGTAAGATTAAGAAAGGGACCCTCAGATGGTTTGGGCATGTAGAGCGAATGAACGAAGAAAGTAGTGTAAGAAAAATATACGACGCAAATGTGAATGGTAGAAGAAGTCAAGGACGTCCGAGAAAGACATGGCACGATCAAGTGAATCAGATACTTGAGTCGGGCCATGTCAAAAGTCAGAATAATAGAAGAGAATGTATGAGACGATGTATGAATGTGAGCGAGGCAAAGAGTGTGTGCCAAGACCGAGTTGTTTGGCGGTCCGTCCTCTCTGCCTACCCCTGCGGGGAAACGGCGTGATGGTTAGTTAGTTAGTTAGTTAGTTACATATACTGGTAAACTCTGGCGTTATGAAATTTATATGAATGAAAATGTGTGTATTTCATGCAGGGAGGAAAAGCATGGGGGAAGGGGAACGGGGTAGGTGGGGTTGAAGGGGAAAGGCGAGGGAGGTAGAAGGGAACGGACATGCAGGGAGAATCAATTTATTTCTTTGAATGGCATTGCAACGCATGCCAGGGACCATCTAGTATATAATATTTTTGTATGCAAACTTTAGAAAATTTAAAAAATGGGTCAACATAGGTTTTTTCTTAACTAAAATTACTGATAACGAAAAAGAGCTAAATAATGTATTATAAACGTTATTCTCAACTCACTTTTCTGTCGTTTCATGTTAAAATAATTAATAAAAAAATCCCAAAGTTTCACTTTTTTTTTTCAATGTGCGGTCGGAAACTTTGGTTTCATAAAGGTCATTTTAAATATTCTACGGTTAACTTTTAGATTTGAATATGAAGCATGGCGCTTACTCTTTCTAACAACGTTTAGATCATATTTCTAACCATGATAGTAAGGGAGACACAACGATTTCTATGAGACTTAAATGAGTTGTTCCGATAACCAGATAAATTAGTCTGAGGGGTTAAAAATAACAAAACTATTGGATAGTGCAGTACGCAGGTAAATTAATACAAATTTATAAGGTTAATTCTCTCATCAGCAGTTTTTTTTTTTTTTTTTTTTTTTTTAAATTAACTCCACACAGGAGGCCCTGAGGAAAATAATTTCCCTCAGGGCCTATGTCATCTTTGAGGATGCTGTGTGGAGGGTCTTTTTGAGGAAAGGAAGGAGTTAACATGGGTCTTGAAGAGACTCATGTTGTAGGAGGGAGGAAACACAGAGGCCGGTAAATCGTTCCACAGCCGAGCTGTTGAACTCAAGAACGAATCGTAAAAACGACCCGTTCTCATGTGACTAATATCAACTGTGTACAAATGTTGGGCGCGTGTTTGGCGTGTTTCCCGACTATGCACCGGTGCCGAGGGGATCAATGACGCTAGTTCCTCGGAGCATCTTCCATTGTAATACCGGTAGAACAAGGACAGCATTCCCACCTGACGCCTATGCTCTAAAGATTGCAATCCGTCTGTTAAGATGGGAGAATCTATCAAACGGACCGCCCGTTTCTGCACAGAGTCAAGGGTTTTTTTTAGGTATTTTGGAGCTCCAGACCAGAGGTGGCTGCCAAATTCAACCGTGGGGCGCACTTGCGATTTGTACAGGGTTAACAGTTGAGTACTATTAAAGTATCTGCGGGCCCTGTACAGTACGCCCAGTTTCTGAGAGGCTAACTTAACTCTGGTTTCGATGGAGCCCCCATACCTGAGCTGGTCACTAAGAGTTACACCAAGCATATCAATGGAGGTCCTGTTCGGGAGAATGCTTCCGTTGAAGGAGACTAGATTATCATTTCGATCCCTTTTAGATGTTATCAGACATGATTGGGTCTTTGAAACATTAAATTCGACGAGGTTATTCTTACCCCAAGAGAAAACACTCTCGAGGTAACCGTCCATTCTCTGCTTCAAAGCCCTCCGAGCTATTGGGGTTTGTGTGCCCTTTGGAGGCTTGTCAAACAAAAAGCTATCATGGACTGTACTGTCATCCGCGTAACAATGAATCGGTGCACATGACAAGAGGTCGTTGATGTGCAACAGAAACAAAGTCGGAGACAGAACCGATCCCTGTGGGACGCCAGCATTTATCGAATGCGAGGAAGAGGTGAAACCGTCAGCAACCGCCTGAATCGACCTCCCCCTCAAAAAGTCGGCAATCCACGCACACAAGGATGCGGGAAGTCCGTAAGAACGCAGTTTGTTGACAAGCGCTCGATGCCAAACCCGGTCAAAGGCCTTGGAAATGTCCAGTGAAACCGTTTGGGTCTCACCAAAACATTCCAGGCACCGTCCCCAAACATGCGTCACATACGCGAGAAGATCACCGCACGAGCGGTTCCGCCGGAATCCGTATTGACGGTCGTTAATAATTTTGTTCTTCTCGAGGTATGTGAGCAGTTTGTCATTGATCACACGTTCCATCACTTTTGACAGAACAGATGTGATCGCTATGGGGCGGTAGTTGGCTGGGTTGGAGCGGTCACCCTTCTTTGGAATAGGGTGAATGATCGCTTTTTTCCAACCAGAGGGCACAGAGCCAGTCTTCAGGGACATTTTGAAAAGCTTTGTCAAAATTGGAGCTATTTCTACAGCGCACCTCTGCAATACCAGGGCAGGTATTCCGTCAGGCCCGCTAGCTTTATTAACATCAAGCCCTCGTAAGACTTGGAGTACATCCCGATGCCGGATCCTCAGCTTTTTCATACGAAAACTGCAATGAGGAACCGACGGCGGGGTAGCACCTTGATCATCGAGGGTCGAGTTTTCCGCAAACATTTTGCCTAATAAGTTAGCCTTTTCGGCGGCGGTATTTGCTAGAGAGCCATCAGGTCTGGTAAGAGGTGGCAGACTGGATTTGCAGAAATTGCGACCTATTGAGCCCGCAAGCGACCAGAACGCTCTGCTGCCGTGCGGGCAGGCAGCCAGCTTACTGCTGATCTGCAGGTCGTGCTCGAATTTTGACCTGTTAATGATCCTCCTGCATTCCTTTGCCATTTTGTTATATACTGTTCTGCTTTCAGACGTTCGAGATGTGTTGTAGGCTCGGTAAGCCGCGTTTTTTCGTCGCACTGCTTCGGAGCATTGTCGACTGAACCACGGCTTTGAGCCCACACCAGTTTCTTTCACAGTGGATTGGATGAAGCCATCCATCGCGGATGTGATGACTTCACCGATTTCCTGGGCACATCTTGAGGGATCCGAAGTCTGAAAACAGACAGCTGACCACGGGAAGGCATTGAAATGAGCCCGCAGACCAAACCAATCTGCTGATCTATAGTGCCACACTTTTCTCTTCAGCCGCTCATTTGGCGGTCTGAAGGTTACGGGGATTGATGTTGTCACCAGGCAGTGGTCGGACGATCCTAGAGGCGCTGTGACTTCAATCTTGTAGCCGTGTGGCACAGTGGTTAGAAACAGATCTAGCAGATTGGAGCGGTGAGTCTGGACATCAGGAACCCTTGTAGGCTCCTGAACCATTTGCTCCAGTCCGTAGCAGAGGGCAAAGGATTCCGCCTCTCGTCCAGCCGAGTCCGTTGGTCCTGAGAACTTTAACCAAGGTTCGTTATGAACATTGAAGTCCCCCAGGACCACAAACTCTGCTGTAGGGAAGCGGGGCAAGAGGTCATCAACAGTATTACTTAGCAGTTAGTTAAGATGAGTCATAGGATTTGATTTTTGTAAGTTTTTTGGTAAATGCAAAATGAGTTATCAGTTATAACTCATTTTGCATTTACCAAAAAACAGTTGAACATTGAATATAATCAGAATAAAGTAAAACAACATAACCGATACAATGCTCGTGTACGAGTTAGATTTGAATTTTCGATTACAACATAAATGGATGTCTGACCGAAAAAAAGGAGTCAACATGTTAATAATATGAAGTATGGAATACGGAGACACACCGCGGTTCAGAAAAATAAAATAAAATGACTCAACAAATAAAAAATAAAAAAATTCACGTGAGGTATCAAACTGGCCATAGATTTGTTTGTAGCTAAGGAGCTTATCATTTTTATTAAATTTCGTCAAACTTATTTATAAGACAGCAGTATTCGTATGACTAACCACATAAATTATGTATTTTTTTCAGCTAAGGCCAAATATTTATGAAATCTCAGCAAAGAGAACAGTTAGAACATTTTGCATTTACAAAAAACAATTACTCATTCTCTCCAAGAAAACAAGCGAAAACCTTTCATTGTTTTATGAAAACACCGGTCGTAATAATAATAATTCATTTTCAACAGTCGCACTTACCGGAAGTAATGGTGGATAGGCCTCAAAACGCTTCCGGTTTTACCAGGAAGTGCGGAGAACGGCGCAAAACGGAAATAGCTCGGGATAACAGGAATTAATGTTTGGCAGATGGGCAGAGTGAAAATAAAAGGAAACTTATCGCACAGAACTTGTAATAGTTAATCACTTAGTTAGGGGAAAGTTATACAGGGCTTGAAGCGTTTGGTGTTTTTGTGTCCTTCAAAATATGATGGAAACCCAACGGATTTATTTTTTGTAGACAACTAAAGGATAAAAAAACTTTTCGAACCGAATCTACGCTTCGACACATTTTAAATGATATTCAACAATTGTTAAGTCGCGGCATTCCGAATCTCTATAATTTTAAACAAATTTCTCTTGAATACTTTAAGTTTTTAAGTTTCTATAAAAAAATATATGTTATTTTTGAAGTTAAGTTATACATTAGCTACGCCGAAAATGGTAGTTATGTGAAATTCTCTCGAGGGAAAAAATCGCAATTATAAACACTTTTTTCTGTTATTTTACAAGTTATATGTATGAAAAATTTGACAGCGTTTCTTTAGCTATTTAAGACAATTCTCACAAGATTTTTGCTCTATTTTAAACGAGTCGTATTTTATTAAACCTTTTCACAATTTTCGCTTAAATATTATTGTTTTTAGCGCTCCTTCTAACATTCGTATTTACATAATTATCTCCCGTTCTTCTCGTTTTTTAGCGCTTACTACCTTAAGGCCCTAAACCGCCTAGCGACCGATTTTTACAAATTTGACCTAAAAAATTCAGACTTCGGACTCGATTTACTCGAAAACGAAGGCACAAGTTCAAAAAAGTTATACTTAATTTTAATGTAGATTCACCAGTTTCCGGCTTGTACTTTGAGTTTCCAAACACTGTGTATAATAAGCGAACAAGGATTTTATAGTAAAGAATATTGTAAGCTGTTTTAGCTGCTTAATCATTTGAATTCTGATACGATTTAGGATTTAAGATTTCCAAGTGTGCGGTGCTGGCGGAATTGTGTAATCCCTGTTTGGGGAAAGTTAAGAGGATAAAAGAAATGAGAAAAGAAGGATGGAAAGTTTTAGGTTGGGATGTAGGTATCTAGCTATTTACTTTTGGTCGCTAAAAATATTTAAAGCCATTCCAAACAGCGCAGCATTTTCGCTTATGTACGCCTGAGAAAACATCGAGGCATTAACGTCAGTTGAATTCAATCGCTTTTTGGAAAATGCCCTGAGTAAACCTAATGGAAATTTGAAAAAAAAAATGCTTATTGCAATTTTTTTTCAATTCTTTATAAACAATTTTTGGATTCAACAAACCGTGTTTGATATCAATTTAATCATGTAATAGGCCACTTGCATCACATATAAAAAAATACGGTTTAGGAAAATATTCTAAAACATTTCGTATTTTTATTTATTTTTTAATCGTATTTTTGAAACCCTGGCGATGTTTAGAAAATTTCATTCTGAAAAATCAGATCATTTTTTATAAACCGGAAAGACGGGACATACTTTTGTGTGAGCGAAAAAACGACAATTACATAGCCGAAAATCATTTAAAAAAATAACGTTTTCCACACGAATGGCCATAAAAAAGTATGGGGTTCTCTTCGTAACATCTGTGAAAACACAGCCATCTTTATCAAATCGTCAAACCAAAGGATAAGTTCGCAGAGAACAAACAACAAATCTAGTGAATGTTAAACGTCAATTTTAAAAATTCGCCGGAAATCAAAGTGTTGTCATATAAAAAAAAGGAATCAGCGTGGAATTTTACAAAAATAATAGAACATAATCGGAGACGGGACATTTTCATGTAGTGACGTCACGAGCTCAAATAATGGATTTATTTATTTATAAATAAAAAACTAAATTTTTCTAACGTTTTCCTAATCTTAGTAAAGTCGTTAAGAAATCAATGCAAGTGGTCTATTCCATACATTCCCACACATGGAAAGAATTAGATTACACTAAGTCATATAATAGAGAAGGTTAATGTACGTTCACATTCAGTTTTTTGATTCAATAAAGATTGATCCCCCGATAGTTGATCACCTGGACATTTAAGGCCTTTGCCAGTTGATCTTCCAAAGGATTGCATCTGTTGTTCTTACTCCCTGGTAACGTATGCAGAGAGATATAACAAAAGTCAATAATATATGTTTTTCTGCAGACATCTTGAGTGGAAATCCGTCACACAAATGTTTTTACTAATCGGCTCATGTGCGTTGTGTGGAGTATCTGGACGAAGTTAACAATATAATTTAAAGTCCAGTCAACTAACCGGAAACTCGAAATACTAGCGCACAATTTAATATAACCGTAAAATAGTTTTTTTGTTCGAAAATGTAAGCAAATTTCTCCCGCCATACATATATAAATCTCAATACAGATACTTCGCAAGTTTCCCCCGTTGCGGAGATGTACTTGGAACTGTCAGAAATGTCTGTTGCAATGATAAAGGGAAAACTAGAGTGGCCATCGCGGCAGCTCAGCGTGTCGACTTTGTGTTGATTAATGTGATAAAAATATCTTTTTTTGTTTTTTTTTTGTTTCATTAGTTTAAAATTTTATAATATAACAATGCCATTTAAAGAAATAAATTGATTCTCCCTGCATGTCCTTTCCCGTGCGTCCCCGTTCCCTTCGACCTTCCCCGCCTTCCCCCTCCCTCGTATTTTCTCTCTCCACGAACCCCACTTCCCCTGTTCCCCTTCCCCCTGCCTTTTACACATTTAAATTATACAAATTTCATAACACCAGAGCTTACCATTATATATAGCCTATATTTTTACTTGATGTATGAGCTATATTATTTTTAAGTCTCATTAAAATCCATTCATTAGTTGAAAGAGTAGCAAACACACATACATCCATACAAACTTTCGCGTTTATAATATTAGTAAGATTTATATCTAAAGATAAAAGGACAGCATATCTAGGAAATATCACACAAGTATGGAAAATCTGCATGTTTTGGCCACACGGTATACAAGTACGGAAAACTAGCATATTATTGCCAAAACCACAATAAAGATAGGAAAAACTGCTTGTCTTGTCCACTCTACAATCAAAACAATAAAAAACTGCGCTTTCTGGGTAAAACGTCAATATCACATCCAAGAAGAGAAAAATAGGTAATTTGGCCATTCTTAATCAATAACAGAAAATCTGTGTGTTTTGATCATATCAAAAACCGGAACTGAAGAATCGCACTTGCAATACTTATTTATCACAATCGAATCAAAAATTCCGGATCTTTTCCATATCACAATAAAAAAAAACTATTATGTAACATATTCATTTTATTTTGTAAGAAACTAACAGTTTTTATTTACAAAACACGAATTTAAATATTTACGAGATTAAGAGCGTATAACCAGCAAGTGGCCAAAAATCCACATTTCGTCGAAAGAGGTTCTTACGATCGTACAGGGCGGTTCCAATGAGAAAGATTAATTACTCTCCGTACCAGCTTTTTAAAATTATAACTCAAAATCGATTTTATTTCATTCCAAATTCGATTTAATTTACACCTACATCCAAAAATGCTGAAAAGCGTGTTGATAAATATTATAATTTAATTATTTTTTGATCATAAGTATTTATCATTTTTCAATAATGTCTGAACAAAATAAGAATGTAAAAAAATCTGAAATTTATTAGTCTGTAAGTGCGCAAGTAAATACACAAATGGACCAATTTTCGTCAAGAAACACATGTACTTATATATTTTTTTATGATTTTATTTATACTAAAATTAAAATTCTGTTACGCACGTTTACCAGATAATGTATTGATTTATTTTACTTCATGATTATATGATTTGAAATGGGTGTTGTATAATAAATGTATTTTTTTGAAAATTTAACAAATCCGCCAACGACCTACATATGGTATAACTGTTTTATACTAAAAATTATTATTTTTTTCTGAAAATTTAAAACAGACGTTTACTAGATAAAAGAACAATCTTTCGAAATCAATTTATATTTTTTTGTGGAAAAGAGTCAATACGTCTAAACACTGATTTAAAAATGATATATTTCTGGTGTGGTCTGGTTATACGCTCTTAAACAAGGTTAAGAAAAAAGTTTCTTATTCTAATTTTGGTTAGAGAAAATAGTTTTATTTTGCTTTAAATCTAATAAGAAGGTAAAGGGAAGAGATAGAAGAATATAGGATAAAGATAGGAGATATTCTAGTTACATTCTTCAGCGCCCTTGAGGTGATTTTTCACAAAAACGGCGCTATATAAATCGTCCAAATATTATTATTATTATTCTATACTTATGCATTAATTGTAATCGTAAGCAATACTTCGGTACTCTTATCTTGGTGGTAGTGTTTTTTTTTGGTTTTGAATTGGCCAAATCTTAAAAAAAATATCTCTTAAACAATAAAGTTGGACGCAAACGTAAAATCGGAAGAAATATTGTAATTATCACGGCTGAATAGCTGGAAAAAACACACTTGAAAATAAAATATTTACTTTGCACATGAAGAAAAGTCTTTTTCGTATGCATTGAATATCCATCATATTTACGATTATGATAAGAAGTAATAAATTTTACACTAAATTATTTTTTTTAATTATAAGAAGTACATCAATACATTCACTCGAGTGAACAATTGGCAACACAATGACTGTGCCCACTTTGAATAAGAGAAGGAGTAATCTGCCTAGGTTTATTTCATTGGCCTAAATTGAGTCACGCGCCAAACGTTTATTTTCACTATTCAAAGGACTTCATAATATGGCTATGGGATCTTCAGCGAATTGGTGAGCCAAATCCCCTTCTCAAACACGAACTACATATACAGCGTCTTTTGGGATTATAGTATAATATATTAAATTTAATGCATTAATATTTGCATACCAATTTGTTCATGTCTCTTATATGCGATTTAAATTGGCTTAGAATTTCTAATGAAAATGTGCATTTTAGCCAAATTTTGTACATTGTGTTTATGATATTTTCCACGAATTTGATTGTTTTTTTCATAGAATTATAGAATTTTGGAAAGTTATATATTTTTAACAAGAAAATTTATTAATTTACCCCATTAAAAAAATGAATTTGCCAGATAAATACAACCCTTGTATATTTTTAACTAATTATTCCTAAGGAACTTCCATCGTTTAGAAACGGATAAGGGACAAACAGAGAAACATTCATTAATTTATATTATGATTGAAATATCATGAAATTTATTTCAAAGAAACTTGTCCTTCTCGTAAATATGAATGTTAATGTGATTATTTTTTTTTGTAATTAGTTAACAAAACGGTATATTTTTAGCACATTTATCCAACACTGGTCTCTGTGTTTCCTCCTTCCTACAACATGGGTCTCTTCAAGACCAATACTCATTCCTTGCTCTCTTCAAAAAGACCCTCCACACAGCATCTCAGATGACATAGGCCCGGAGAGAAATTATTTTCCTCAGGGCCTCCTGTGTGGAGTTAATGTAAAAAAACTCCTCCCTCTTCAACAAAAAAAGCATAGATTCAACGAAGAGGTATAATATTCTAACAGTCAAAGAATAATTTTATCCCTGTAAGCTACTTACGGTTTCCTTAATTATATTGTACTGAGGTTACAGAGTACGGTGATATCGACTTAACCATCGCAAACACGTACTAATGTAGACGGGTCCTCTTGAACCGCCAAAGGAAGGAACACATGGAAATGTGACGAGTAAACGAGCAAACCCCTACAAGGGCTACATATTACGTATTTTCATATCATGGAAATACATATGGAAGAAATTTGTATTATTCTGAAGCTCTTTTCATCAGAGATAGATTTGTTAGGTGTATTAGAAGAAAAAATATCACAGTAAAAAGTTTCAACATTTAAAAACAGTTTTGTATACGACCCTTCACGCTAACAACTAAACCTAATACCGTTATCATGTACAATATACAAGGTGTTAAGGCACGCATTTAACCAGTGATTCCTGACATTTTTTGGAGTAAATAATGTAAAAAAAATTAGGGTCTCCGATGAAATTTTCGATGTTTTTTTGCAATTTAACATAAAAACAATAGATATTGGTCGGGTTGAGGGATTTGGGCGCTTCCTCGGCTGAGTGACCAGTGACAACATGTGAAAGAACTTTATTTATGTTCGGTTTCGTCAAAAAAGTAAAAAAAAAATCCCGTAAAAAGACACCGGAGATTAAAAAAAATCAATTAACATTTTTATTATAAATAATTCCTGGAATCGTTAAGTCAATTACGTACCGTCCGGAAACTCGTAGAACAAGCGGGAAACTGGAAAATCTACATCACATCGCGAACTCGAAGAAACTTTTTTTTTCGATCTGCCATAACCGTTAATCAATTTTTTGGCAGCTAAAGGGTTAAATAAAACTTTTATCAATTTCTAGGCAGCTAAAGGGTTAAATAAAACTTTTGGAGCAGGATCTACGCTTCGACTTCTTGTATAAGCTAGCTTAGTCGATGATTATTGCGATTTCCACGACTCAATCGAAGATAATAGTAGAATCTAAAATGCAGCTCTTTTGTAAAATGCATATTTCTTCCTAACCACTGGAGCGACAGCACAATTTAAAACTTTTTTCTCCGATTGCTTGAAATTTTTTGGTGATCATTATGAATATTTTCCGCCCATATTAAAAAAAATCATACCTCCGAATTTTAATATGGAGACATACAAACTGATTGTAGTTCTGTATAGCCAATGAATTCACCGATTTGTCGATTATCACATATTCGTGGGATTTTTAAAAAATATATAATAAAATCGCAAACTTCTACTTAATTACTTACTACTAATAAGAGAACATTTGCCAAAATTGGCAGCAAAGCAATCCGAGGTATTTTAAATAGTGCCATATTGTGGCAAAAAGCGCTCCAGTGGCTAAAATGTCTATTTGTTTCTAGCTCTTTTGTAAAATGAATATTTCTTCCCTAAGATGTCTATTTGTTTCTAGCTCTTTTGTAAAATGAATATTTCTTCCCTAAGATGTCTATTTGTTTCTAGCTCTTTTGTAAAATGAATATTTCTTCCCTAAGATGTCTATTTGTTTCTAGCTCTTTTGTAAAATGAATATTTCTTCCCTAAGATGTCTATTTGTTTCTAGCTCTTTTGTAAAATGAATATTTCTTCCCTAAGATGTCTATTTGTTTCTAGCTCTTTTGTAAAATGAATATTTCTTCCCTAAAATGTCTGTCTGTTTCCTTCTTTATTAAATATTGCTCATTTGCATGTAATTGTACTTTATAACGAAGAAGTTAAGTGAATTAATAATAATAATACAAAATGAATCAAGTTTTTTGTTTTAATTCTCTTTATTTTAATTTGTATTCGTCGACCGGTTTCGGTTGAACTCAACCTTCTTCAGGATAATAAACATATAAACTATGCATGTTTATTGTCCTGAAAAAGGTTGAGCACAACCGAAACCTGTCGATCAATAAAAATTAAAATAAAGTGGTTTTAAACAAAGAACTTTTTTCATTTTGAACAATGTCGAGCCACAAAGTATTTGCTTTCTTGATAATTTAATAAGAATTATTTTTTTTTTATTTATTGCTTCTACACAAATTAAATACATTTTCAGCATGTAATTTTTAACCCTACTAGAGTTCGCCTGTATCGGGGTTAATAGTTTCATTTAATAAAAAAGCACACATAAATTTCGGTCATTACCAAAGGGTTAAGTAAAAGCAAAATAATAAATATTAAAAATAACAATTATAAATGAAGGAATTGTGAATATAAAAATAATATACTCTTGAGAGATCAAACATAATATTAATATTCATTGTGGTATTAGTTCATACCATTTCCAACAATAGAGAAAATTAAAAAAATATATATATCCTTATCGTTTATAAAAATATAAGTAAAAAATAAGATAACGAAAAAAAAAAGATTTATAAACAAATAAATGTTAAAAGCAAATCTTTCTTATTAAATAATGTTTGTTTGTTTATTTCAGCTGAACAGAGCAGTGAATGCAAAACTCTTCCATATAAAAATACCCATCTAAATAAATTACATGAAATGAAATAGAATGTAAAATCAATAAAATAAAAAAAGTTAATATATTTAGCACTTGTACCAGAGTGGCTTGAGGGAAATTCTCCATCCATGGTATAGGGGAGCGCCCTGCCACTGGGCAACGGCCTGTATAAGAGTGTTTTCCAATCTCCGGTAGCGGTGACTCATCCTGGCACATCCAAGCGGCGAACCCATACACCCTTCTCTCTGCAAACAATTGTGAAGTAGTTCATTACAAGCATATTTTTTTCTAAAGGATAAAGTACGATATGTAATGTAATATGAAAATAAGTTGTACATAAAAACCTAACTGATTGCAATAAAATTGACTGCCGACAAGCAGCTACCCGCAGTAGCCAAAACGGCCAGTAAATTTACGAGTCACCCATTTGGGCTTCTATTGGCTTCATGCCTGTAAGCAAATTATCTCTTCAATAGCTGTATCGTAAAATTTAGAAAACAGACAACATTAATACAACACAAGAGTTTCACGGCCCGGAAAAATAGGAATAATAGCACCACCAATTATTGGAGAACATTTAAAAAAAGGCAGAGAAAATGAAAGACGAAAGTTTCCTGGCTATTGACATCAAGTTACATCGTAACCGAAAAAAGTTTCGATTTTGAATGGCGATCTCTTACCAAGATAATACTTGAGATTTACTTTTGTCAAGAAAGAAGCAATCATGACATGATTTATGTTTTGACAAGAATCGAACACGTAACTTTCTAACTACTTCTGCTTTATAAATACAAAGTGCGGTAAACATCACAAGAAGGTTGATAAAATGTGATATTTTTTTACACTAGAACGGAATTTATTTAGTATTATGTCCAAGGACATTGATAAAAAAAGAAAACAAAAATTAAACAACACTTTTACACTCATGCATCGAAATTTCCAATATACCTAAACTAAACAAGTTTTAAAATATTGATAAAACTTTGAAAAATTAAAAATAAAGAGCGCGCAATTCACACGCGGTAGAAGTGAAACTACGTGTGACTACGAAGCACCGAGGAGACATTAAACACAACTACTTTAGCACCGTTGTGATTTGAAACTCGATGAAACGGAAACGAGCGACACTAAAGATATACGAACTTATACATTCGTAGGATTAAGCCTGCGAGAGAATGAGATAGACTAATCGGTGTCCTATTTGTGCGGTGCTTCGTAACCTATTGGCTACCACTTTGTGCGGTGCTTCGTAGAATAAAATGTAAAATAATTTATAAATTTGGTAACAATATTATAATAAATACACCCTACAATTATCCTTTTCCTGATACTCTGCATTCCTCTGATTAATCCTCTCATTCTCTCATTTAGTTTAGTAACTGCACACATGATTTACAGTTTCGACATTCCGCTCCGGTCCTACGTATAGAACGGCAGGTCTTAGTTACGCTAACTGTTTATCCAATTTCAAAGAAATGCGTGTAGATAGATAGAAAGATAGATAGAAAGATAGAAAGCAATGTCATCGACAATGAGTCTATCTGACAAGTTTCAGCTCGATCGGATGTCGGGAAATGGATTTATTTCCACTTTCAAGATTTGCACTCTTTCGCTCACGAAAATAAAATCGTGATTCAAATATGTAGATTTATTTAAAAATAGTGATAATCGATCCTATCAAAAAACTAATAAGTATTACGTTATATAAAATCTCAGCTTTCTTGTATCCAAATGTACGCCTAAACCACCCTTTACCGAAGTGCCTGAATCCTGATGCTGATATGGTTGTGTTAAACTCACCCCAATTGAAAGGTCTGGCCAGATTGCGGCGAGGGAGGCCTGCGGGATCTTGGATAATTTAATACAGAAGTATAATAATAGTTCTTGTAGGGGGTGGCCGAGACAGAACCCTTGCAAATATCCCACCGCAAAATAATTAAGATTCAGTACTGATTGTGATTGTGGCGGTAAATAACGTGATAGAAGAACTAAGGAGGATCGTCGTGATTTATGTTAGGGGTTTTATGCTGTGCAGTGCTCTTCTTTCTTTAGCCAACTTTTCGGAGAGCGTTACAGTGTCCATCATTAGGGCAGAAGTGGATTGTAGTTTGTGTTTATGTATAATAGCCATCAAGTACCTACTGAACTTAATGGATACCAAGAACCATTAAGCGTCGCGTCGCCTCTATTAATATTAATATTTTTGTGGATTTAAATTACCTCCGTAATTAGGCGTGCTCATTGCGTTTTGGGTTTTCTCAGGACATCAGGAAAATATCCAAAATAATAAAATTAAAATTTCCGGATACCGGATATCCGAGAGATATGCGAGGCCGGAAGGCCGGATATCCGGCGACCGCATATTTGGCCCATTGTCTCGTTGCATGTCGTGACGAGTTTAGCGCCGCACAGGTACGGCGAACACGATCAGATCAATTCCGGCGTTTTTGGTTGCCATCGTGATTATTCGTGAGTGATCGCGTGAGTGTGTGAAAATTTAGTCTTTATTCACCATAATTTACCACTTGTTAATTTTGAGTATTAATTCAAAATATTCTCTTTGATAAGAAGAAGAACAAGAGGTATATTATGTATTATGTCAGTATTTAATCATTTCAATAATCTCTGTGTTTTTTACAATTTTTAGTTCACTATAATGGCGATTGTGATTATGTAGTTAATCATGTTAATTTAAGTTTTCACTACTCTGCAAAGACCTAATGGCTTTTTTGTAACTTTTTCGACTTTAAATAAAAGCCGTCATAATTAAAAGCCTTTTTATTCATATTTACCTCACAAAGATTAATGTATTACATTTTATTATAGGAAATTCTCGTAGTTTTTGAATATCCGGTATAGTAAATTTAGGCCGGATAGGTCGGATACCGGATAGTTACTTAAATCAACTATTATTTTTTTAATTAAACGTTGTACTATTATAACTTTTTAAAATAATAATTAGTAAGCATAACAAAAAATAGTATGAATGCATCAATGAGTGATTAAATATGATGAGTTTGTGTATCTGGGAAGTACTCGTATGTTTAAGAGAATTATAGATACTAAAAGAAGGGTAAATGCAGGTCACTCCGTTAATGGAGGACTGAATGCCGTTTGCTATCAGTCCACAATGGAGTGCTGTTATCTACCCTGATGCAGCGAGATATGGAACTGGCAGAAGAAGGATGAAAGTAGAATGAATGCTGTTGAAATAAGATCGTATGTATGGTAAAACCATTTGTGATCATGTGAGAAATGTAGACATTTGCAAAGAATGCAAGGTTGATGTAAGCATAATGAGTAAGATTAAGAAAGGGACCCTCAGATGGTTTGGGCATGTTGAGCGAATGAACGAAGAAAGGAGTGTAAGGAGAATATGTATATGAATTTATGAATATGAATGAGGTAAAGAGCGTGTGACAAGACCTAGTTTTTTTGACAGTCGGTCCTCTCTGCCTACCCCTGCGGAGAAACGGCGTGACGGTTGGTTAGTTATGTACAATGATTTTATATACAATTACGATTCCTAAATAAAATTAATTAAAAAAAAAATTGTTTCATTGCCATGGTCTTTAGTGGCAGTTTGTTGTGTGCGCGTGGTGTCTTTGAGAAAAGGTTGTCGTATATTTCGGTACCAAAGGTCCTACTTTTGGTTTAGCTCTAGTGTCTTTACTACGGTGATTTTGATGCATTGATTTTTTTTAAATTACCTTGGGGTATAATTGAGAGTTCTTAAAGACTTGTAACGCGGCTTCGTTGGCTGCTCGAAAAGCTTATATTATTGATTATTTAAAGCTTGTAACAAATCTAATTATTTTCGAGCGTAAATTGAGAGTTATTCAATCTCGAATGCTTTATCATTCCCGCAAGGGGCGAGGGATGCTATTGGTTAGATGCCATGGATGTCACAGATGGTCTGACCGATAAAAACTCATGTTTTAACTTTACAAAGTAAGGTTGCATCCCGGTCCTATCCGTTCGCCTTCAAGGAAAACCGCTGGCAGGTCTAAAATTCTTTCAGCTAACTCAGAGTGAAGAATAACCCTTTTGTTAAAAGGTTTGACGTGTGCTTGAGGGAACAATTAGTTTCATTTGGGTTATTTATTGTTAAAAGTACCCACAAAGTTATTGTACTATTTTACTTTTATTGATCCTCCAAATAAAGACTAATAATTGTATTTAATTTAAATAAGTGAGAATATTCTTTAATTACCGCCGCTACAAGGTTAAATTTTCGATTGAATTTAATAAACGGTAAACTTATTTGGTCACTAGTGGGCCGTTAAGCCAAGAAATAATGACAAAAGCTCTTTAAAATATTGTACCTCTCAATAAGTATATACCTATAAGACATTCAAATGTTTTTATATCGTGATTAGAAGTAGAAACATTAAAAAGTGTCGTGAAAGATTAAAAAAAACACTTCAACTACAAGTATGTGTAAGTATGAATTAACCCGTCATACTGTATACAAATGTTAAATGCGTATCCCGATTGTGAATGGTACATTTTATATTTAATAGCTACAGTTTTATTTCCCAACTAATGGTATGTATAATTGTTTTACGGTCATAATCTGTGGGGCGTCCGTCTTCATGCCAGTAAATATCATAATCATTACATCGTAATGGTACTGTTGATACGTCAGAACTGAGTGTGGGGTTTTCTCTTTTCGGTTTACACATTCAAATAAACCAATCTAAAATAGTGTTTTATTATAAACAAGCGTGCTTGTTGAAATGGCGAACCAATAAAATTTATCTAACACTTTAGACGTTATACACATACGATATGAGAATAACATATTCATAATAATAATAATATTTGGATTATTTGTAAAGCGCCGATTTGTGAAAAATCTTCTCAAGGGGGCTATGTAATTTTGTGCTTAACTACCATTAAAAAAATATTATTTTTCTTTCCCCTTTTGTATTGCTTACCATTATGCTGCATCCAATTTATATCAAACTCTGTAGTAAATAAGACTTTCTGTAAGCTTATCTATGTTTATTTTGTAATCTCGTTTGGTGTTAACAAATGTTCACAAATGCTATTTTAATTCAAATGACTTTTTTGAATTTTTTTTCACCTTTTTTTTAAATTTTGCCACCTTCTCGTCATAAGGTAATACAATATTTTATGTTGGAAGTGGTCAATTTTTTGGCAATAGAAATAGAAAGTTGGAGATTTTGTCACCACCATGGCAGAGTGGCAGAATAGTTATATAATAATACATTTGCGAGTTTCCGGCATGAGTTGCAATGGCACTTAAATAAAGAAATTGTTTCTTCCTTCGTGTCATTTCCCATTACTCCCTATTCCCCTTCCGCCTCCCCTTGTCCTTCCTTCTCCATTTTACCGCTTTCCCCCCCTTTTCCGCTTCCACCCGTCCCACGAACCCCCTCACTCTTATACAAATTTCACAATGTCTGAGCTCACCAGCACCTACACACAGAAACCTTCGCAGGCATGCGAACAAAAGATCCTTAAAGTTCGATCGCAATCGGAATGCATAATAATACAGATATGTATTGCATGCATTCTGCATATTTCGAACGTGTTATTTCAGTTTTAATTTTCACCGTAACATTTGAAGGCGAATAACAAGTTTGAAGTAATAATAATAAGTTATGCAAGCAAAACATCCTTGTGATAAATATGTTAAAATATGTCTGTGTCAATTTTAGCTGCAACAAGAGTAACAACTGCTCCAAAGTTTGCACTTTAAGAAAAAATCAACAGGTGTCACATATAAATAAAATCGGATACGTTTTTCGAGACCCTATCTAAGTTACAAATAAGTTCGTTAAAGAACTTTGTAATCATTTAAAAAGATAGCTGCCAAAAATATGGGGAAAATTGTCGGAGAGCGACAAAAATGACAGAAAAAACAGGTTCCAATGGCCGCGTTCGTTAAGGTGCTTTGTCCCGGTAAGATAAGAGATCCCCGGTTCTAGTCCCAGTTACGACCGCAACCTTTTTTTATTTTTCTTTGTCTTTATTTCTATTTTATGTTGCATTATCTTCTTCTCTAATGCTTAATTAAATGAAAATTTAATAATGTATTTCTTTTCAATTTACTTTATGCGCTTTTCGTAAATGTAACAGAAACATCAGAAATTTACAGAGCGGGATTGCAAGTCGAAGGCTCAATTATTACCAAACTCATAATCTTTGAAAGTCCATGCTGTTTGTTCATGGTTCGGCCGCAGTCGGCACGCTTCCACGTCAAATCTCTCTGTTTCCATTATATCAGTTATATTCAAAATATTTCACGTAATAATAATTGATCCTTCAGCGGAAAATTGCTCGTAAATTCAACATGAACATTACTAGAGAGTCGTTTTCCCACTTCTATAACCACAGCGAAGCGCTCGCTCCATTAACTGACTATGAAAAATGCAAGCCGTTTAACATTTTATGAATACTCGAGAATTTTCAACAAATAACCATAAATCTGTAAATTTACTGCACTGAATGAATGACGTTAAAATACTAGTTATCCGATACGGGGTAACCAATTCCCCGAACAAAATCATTAATCATGCTTTAAATGACGTACCTATAATAAAACTTTAGTGTGTTTATTTTTATTTATATATTTATTCTTAGTATATTTACATTACAAAGGTATAGTATATTGTTCTCCACACTAGGAGTTCACCTGTATTGTAGAGGACATTTTACGTGTTATTAATCGCTCATCAATAAATCATTGAACAGTTCAAAAAATGTTAATTTTATAAATAACTTGATGCTGCATGACTTTATGCAGATTTCAATACAATTTTTTTGTAAAATATTTTTTCTGGTTGAATAATAGAAAATTGTAAAAAATGTTTCTTTTAAATTTTTATTTATTCATGGCTTTGATGGTTACATAATAGGCCACTTATTTACTTATTTTATTTATTTAGTAACCTTGATTATACATTTATATACATTATTTAAGAAATTTTTTGACTGCCCAACTATGAGGATTCCCGTTTTAGGACAGTCAAATTAGGATGAGTATTAACGTATGGAACATGGTCTGTAAATAATATAAAAAACCAAAACCAAAATAAAAGATTAAAATATAGTAACTTTTTAGTAACTTGTATCACATGTTTTAAAAAAATTCCGGTTTAGGCAAATATCTAAGACGTATTTTTAATTTTTTGTTCGTATTTTGAAACTCTGGCGATTTTATGAAAATTTCAGTCCGAAAAATTGGACTATTTTTCATAAACCGGAAAGACGGCACATAATTTTATGGATGCGAAAAGCTATAGTTGAACTTTACATAGCCGAAAATAATAAAAAAAAAAAACATATTCCACACGAATGGCACAGGAGAACAACGAGGCATACCAAAAATATTATATCTCATAAATATTTTTTTCCTTGATCCATCTTATTGATCATTAATCATTAAAATGTTCAACGTAATCATTAATCATTATAATGTTCTTATTGATCATTAATCATTATAATGTTCATGTGTCTATGCATGACCAAATCCAATGTAATAAACTTGTACTTGTAAATAGATACATTGTTAAAATCAGTAGGTACCATTAACATTACGCTTCTAAGACAGGCACAGAAGTTCAATATGCACGATGTTTACTTCGTAACATCTGTCAAAACTTCAAACCAAACGACAAGTTCGCAGGGTACAAACAATAAAGCTAGTGAATTTTAAGTGACAAATTTAAAAATCCGCCGGAAATCAAAGTGTTGCCATATAAAAAAATCGGTGTGGAATTTTATAAAATTGTTTGAATATTATCGGAGACAGAATATTTTCATGTAGTGACGTCACGAGCCCAAAAAACGGATTTATTTGTTTAAAAGAGAGGAACTATAAATTTCTAAAATTTTTTAGTAAGTATTTCGTAATCTTAGTAACTTTCATAATTCACGTCAGCCGCTCCCAACTAGCAAATAAATAATTAAATAATCGATTGTGATTAGGTACCTATAATAGTGTATTCGGGCATTTTCGTCAATGTTCAATTATTTATTAACTTACGTAGGTACTTGTTGGGTTGGGAGCGGCTCAAGTGCGTTGTGCGACCCGCCTGAAGGCAAAGTACTTAAGACTTTCTGAAAAAAGTTTTTACAATTCCATATCATGAATTTATTCTTCATAATCAAATGCCAACACGCCAACATTACTTCTACCGGTCTATGTGTTATAAATATATATTACTTATTCCGAAAGAACCGTCCTGAATATTTTCCAATCATATATTTCTAACAATTTGAACAATTCATCAAATATTTGAAGTTAATTTTCACGTTCTGTGAAAGTTTTATTCAAGTTCCGTGGTTAATGCAGCTTTATGGAGCAACTGGTCTATAATGATATAATAACACAACTAAATAGAATTTACAAAGAACATGAAAATATCAATTTCAAATATTTGATGAATTGTTCAAATTTTTTTAAAGAACTCATCCTTAATCTTGAATTTTCTTTGATAAATTGCTAAAATGATTCAATTCAAACTACAAGGAAAACATGTTGTATTATTCCTTTCGTCTTGGCTTATATTTTTAATCATGTGGTACATACTTCTTCATTTGAAACACCAATTGGATGTTTAAATTTTTGAAACGTGGATGAAATAATAAGTTAATTATAAGCAAAACTTGTAATTTACGAAAAATAGCCATGTTTGAATGTGTTGCAGAAAGGGCTGCATGAGATTCTTCGGGAATCTTATTACTTCAGCAAGAATCGGATGATCTTGGTTCCGTGTGACACACGGGAATAGGCCAATATTGCGTACATTGGTCGGCTCGACGCGCTTTCAATGTTTGCAATTGCAATGTTTGCAATTTGCAATACAAAAAATAGTTTGGTCCGATTGCTTTATAGAGAAATCAATTCATTAGTTTGAGCTGGGAGCAGCGCCATGATGGTACGCATAGATACAAGATATTATCCAACTGCTTGAAGACATTCCTCTGTTAACTAAAGTATGTAGTTCCAGCATGATGAAGCTCCACTTCATTTGGATCCACATGCTTGATGGTACTTAGACTACTTAGATGAGGAGTTCGATGGAACTTAGATGAGGAGTTCAAAGGTACCTACTTAGATATTAGGAATTCTAAAACCAGTAGAGAGGAAGAGGTTGACCTGTCAAGTGGCCGGCGAAGTGGTAGACTTTTAACACCGATTGACTTTTAATAAAGAACATTGTCCGATAAGTATTTTCAAACGCTATGGATGGGTGGTTTAATTTTTTTTAACAATTTATCAAATGTTTGAAGTTAATTTTCACGTTCTGTGTAAGTTACATTCAAATTCTTTTATTTTGTCATTATAGGCCAGTAGCTTCGTAAAACTGAAATAATCACAAAACTTGAATAGAACTTTCACAGAACGTGACAATTAACTTCACATATTCGATGAATTTGATTGAATATTGTTAAATTTTTTTGATCCAGTTTAGTTAGTTCAACAGTTAGTCTACGTTTACAGTACGCGGAGTGTCCAGATATAGGTAATTTGAATTTTCAAGTGTCTATTATTGGTGTGTTTAAAGTATTGAGTATTTCAAAATGGCAATACGTCCGTCTGGAAAGGAGTTTGTTTATTAAATTTTTTGAAGTGGTTGGTGTGTGCTTATGTAGAAAGAAATTGTCGCAACACATTCACTAAAATTTACATATTTTATTGTTATTATGTGTAACCGCACAAGAGTCCTAACCGTTCTCAACCGCCTGGAGCCAGTGAGACTATGGCATCTCCAATTGGGGTATGTTGTGAGACTGAAGGTAGTGAGGAGGAGAAGGAGATAGAGAAAAGGAAAATGGGGAAGTATCAGGCTTTTCAGATCAGTTCAACGGCTAAGCCATTTCTGAATGGTGAATTTCTTACACCAGGGCGATACTGAGAGTATCTACCACTCTGGAACATGACGCGAAGATTTCAAGAAACGAATATCAAAAACGTGCAACTGTGCTCAGAACTAATTATGTGATATTTGTATTGCTGTATTTTATGTGCACAACGTTGATTCTATAACAAAGGTAACTGATTTTGACAGATCCGAATTTAATCGCAATTAAGTGATATTTCAACAAAAATAACATGAACCCCGGGGGAAAATAAACATTGTTACGAAACAAAATAGCATTTTATACGTAATTAGTTTAATTGACGACTTTCAGCCTTGCAAAGCAATGAATATCATTTGCTGATCACTGCGACGTCAAATACAACCATAAACGATTAATTAAATATTCAATTAGTGAATTTGGAATTGGTTTGATGTATTTTGAACAAAAACACTGCTACATAATGTAAGTACCAATCTAAAAATCCTTTTTATATTTTTAAACCCGGTGTTTTTTTTTCGTAGATTGTAGATTTGAAACTAATTGACTAGAGACAAATATCTTAGTTATCAAATGGAATATAAATTCAAATCTAAATAATCAATCATAAAGTTTCAATTTCAAAAACCTTAATCACAAAAAGATCCTTAGTGAAAAGCAAGCAAAATAGAAACTCCCCACTCGACAGAAAACCTATAGAAGTATGTTGTGGGCTTGTCTGTGCGCCCGAAATAAAGAAAATATTTTCTTCCTCGGGTAAAAATGCTGAACTCTTTTCAAATATAGAAACTCCATGACCCAAGTACCTACAAGACTTTTGTTACAGAGTTTAATTATTTAAAATGGCGTATATAGTAAGTAAGCTTGAGTATGCTTGTAGTGTAAGGACTCCGCACCAAACTAAATATATTATAAATATTCTGGAAAAAATCCACAAAAAATCCTCAGGATATAAACTGTCTCATGGAAATTATCCCCTGGTTTCAAACCTCATATGAACTTATCATGGCAGCGAATAGATTTAGCCTAGATACAAGAAGTTTTGCAAATCTTGCAATATTTAATATTATGGTATATAACTCGATTGATAGCCTATTCTTCTTGGGATGCTATGGCTTAAGGCTCCATAGTAAGCGTCCAAAAAGAAGAAGGTATTTTGAATGGGAGATATGTAAACATAACTGTTAGAGGGAGCGCGCTAATATTAAAAACGATAATAATTAAGCAAAAATTTTGAAAATTTTTAAGAAAACACGACTCAAAATCTCTCGGCAAATGTCTTAAGTAGCATTTAAACAAACACTGAAATTTTTCATACCCCTAAACTGTTGAATAACAGAACAATTTGTGTTTTTATTAATTTTCGGAGCTTACTTTGCGATTTTTTTCTATCGAGGCAATTTCATACAATTACCGTTTTTGCTAGGCAAATGTATAGGTACATATATTATCCTAAAAATAGCATATTATTTTTTAAGAACTTCAAAAACTTAGTCTTCCAGGAAAATATGTTATAAATCGGAAGAAATTCGGAATCGGCGTCGCATTGGACGGATCGTTTCAAATGGATTGTAGATTTCTTTGTGTAGTCACACAATTGCGTAAATGGACATGTGGAGGTCGAACAAAGGACACCGATCTGCATCGTCTGGCCACCCGATAGGTTCCCTAGCAACCAATCGAATTCATTCTCAGGTCACAGACCACTCCTCGCGCTGCATCAAAAACCACCGATTCATTCTGCTTTAACTCTCGGTCAAGAGTCACTTGCTTATCGTGTTTGTTCGCCCTTCACATTCATTATTATTGCAAATATTTAAATATCGGAATTGATTTATGTGTTCTGTTGTAATTTGTTAATAAACTTGTAAGTATTGAACCGAAGTCTTGCTTATGCGCTTTGCCTCAACACCTTACACAAACCTACACGTAAACACTTAAATACGTAAAGATAATTAATGTGTAGATAAATTAAAAAAAAAAACATTATTAATGTTCTAGAAATTTTTGGTTCAGTGGTACACCCAATAATGAGCATTACGGAATTGCTTTGCCTCATTTTACTTGAAGTGACTTGACACGTAGCTAGTCGGTCCGCCCCGTTTTACGACCTGCGGATAGCGCCGTTAAAATTGAAGCCGTTAAGTCGACCCGTGACTCGTGACCCGCGAACCGTGACGCGACAGATAAGAGGGCATTTCCATAACTCCAGATCATTCCCTTTGAGACGGAACTTAAACCAGCTCAGCTCAGAAAAGGAATAAAATGGAATAGGCCACTTGCATCACGTTTAAAAAAAAATTCCGGTTTAGGCAAATATTCTAAGACATTCTGTTTTTTTTTAATCGTATTTTTGAAACCCTGTCGATTTTTTGTAATTTCAATCCGAAAAATCAGACCATTTTTTATAAACCGGAAAGACGGGACATAATTTTATGGGTGCAAAAAAACAATAATTACATAGCCGAAAATCATTTAAAAAAAGAACATTTTCCACACGAATAGCAATAAATTGTACGAGGTTCTCTTCGTAACAGCTGTAAAAACACCGTCATCTTTATCAAATCAAAAAATCAAACCAAAGGATAAGTTCGCATAGAACAAACAATAAATCTAGTGAACGTTAAACGCAAATTCAAAAATTCGCCGGAAATCAAAATGTTGCCATATAAAAAAAATTAATCAGTGTGGAATTTTACAAAATTAAGGGAACATAATCGGAGACGGGACATTTTCATGTAGTGACGTCACGAGTTCAAATAATGGATTTATTTATTTAAAGGAATAGGTACCTACCTAGAAATGCATAGGATTCCTTTATGTTCGAATTTTAAAAAGGTGTTGTCATGGAGACAGAAAATGATAGATGATTGTTGTTTTGTTGTCTAGCTGGGTAGCACAGATTGAAGTAATAAGAAGATTGAAAAATAACTTGATAATTACAAAGTGATATAATATTTTGAAGACGGACAAATAACTTTAATTGTAGTTTCTTTGTCAGCAAAGCAACTCATGATATTTGTATGTCACATTATTAATAAAAAATTACAACAAATAGACAAATTGTCTTATAAAACTACAATTAAAGTTATTTGTTATTTTAGCCATTAAAGAGGCCATGAGATATTGGCAGTACTGGCTAATAGGCAAACCTTTCACAGTATATTCCGACCACAAACCATTGGAAATTTTAAATATTAAATCTAGAACGGACGAAGAGTTAGGAGATTTATCCTCTTACCTATCACAATATGACTTCGAAAAAAAATATAAACCAGGAAAAAATAATTTAGAGGCAGATTGCTTGAGCAGAAACCCAGTATTAGAAGCTAATAAAGATGCACATGAACAATTAAAAATAATAAACTTAGTAACATTGAATGATATATTAACATATCAGGATAAAAATGAGGATATAAAAAAAATCAATAACAAGTTAATATATAAAAACAATATATATTATAAGAGGGTAAGAAAGCAAGAAAAAATACTACTGTCAGAGGAACTCAGCATAAAATTTATAAAACTGATACATTAAAATATGTGTCACATAGGTATAAAACAAATGCAAAAGAAAACAGGAAACATTTATACAGCAAAGAATTTACCTAGAAATATCACTAATTTATGCAAACAATTTGAAATATGTATAAAAAATAAGACAAGAGGACAGGCTAAATATGGTGTAATGTCACACTTAGGCCCTGCCATAAAACCACTTGAAATTTTCTCAATAGATACAATTGGGGGATTTGGTGGCTCTCGATAGATGTTTCATTCATACCAAATGAACTTAAATTGAAAAAAGAAGCAGATGATTGGATTAGAGATAGAAAATTTGCATTAGAAAGAACATTTAAGTCACATGAATATAATAAAATATTAATTGATAAAAAAAGAACAATTCATAATTTTAAAATAGGCGATATGGTATATGTTGAAAATGGTCACAAACTAGAAGAAAATTAGATGAGTTAAGGATTGGTCCATTTAAAATCGAAGATCCCAATCAATATACAAGATTAATACAGGACATAGAAAGATGGAGTAAAATTTTTTCCATATTACAAAACTTATTTCTGCCCCCATACTAGAATAAAATGAAGATTAGAAAGAAGAAAAAGGAATTGAAAGAGACGAAAATCTCCAGAGAAATTTTCTATCCCTAGGGTGGAGATGTAAAGGAATAGGTACCTACCTAGAAATGCATAGGATTCCTGTATGTTCGAATTTTAAATAGGTGTTGTCATGGAGACAGAAAATGATAGATGATTGTTGTTTTGTTGTCTAGCTGGGTAGCACAGATTGAAGTGATAAGAAGATTGAAAAATAACTTGATAATTACAAAGTGATATAATATTTTGAAGACGGACAAATAACTTTAATTGTAGTTTCTTTGTCAGCAAAGCAACTTATGATATTTGTATGTCACATTATTAATAAAAAATTACAACAAATAGACAAAATGTCTTATATTCATTTAAAAAAAAAACTATACATTTCTAAAAAATTTTACTAACATTTTCGTAATCTTAGTAAAAAAATCTATCCACACGATTTTTTCCAAGTCGTTATGAAATCCATGCAAGTGGCCTATTGCGTTCGTATAAAGAAATGCATTTCTTCATAGTCCTGACATAAACTTGAATTATTTTCTGATACAATATAATACATATAAGTGACTACCTAACTGATGACGTAATGCTGTAGAAATGAGACCCTTGAGAGGTGTGTGTGGTAAAACAATGAATGATCGTGATAGAAGTGTAGATGTGCGGGCATAGGTCAATATTATTACTTTTAATTTTATAATTATATTGTTTTATTTTTTTAATGAACACAATATAAGCGAAACTCAATCTAAAATCTGAAAACAGAAAAATCGGAAAAAGATAGGTCACGTCTAGGACACGAACCCAAGACCCAGTTTTAGATATGACCGTATCTTTTTGTGATTTTTCAGTTTTCAGATTTTCGATCGAGTTTTGCTAATATTGGCTTCATTTTAATAAAATATTATCTACAGTTTGAGGTTTTAACCATTAAGTTAAAAATAAAAATATAATATATTCCTCCTAGATTTGCACAAAAGTCAATAGATGTCGCATATTAAAAATAAAAAGAGGATAAAATTTATCCAAAACACTCTCTACATAGCATTTAGTTCGGGTTTGAATCTTGCAGCCATGCATAAAGATAGCATCCAATAAAAATTGCGTTAATAAAAATAAAAAAAAAGATAATGTTGGTAGTTCTTAGTCAAAATATGATACAGTTAAATATGACAGAATCGGACACATTAGTTCAGTTGGTAGAGCTCCGCCCCGGCAAGGCGAAATTCCTGGGTTCGAGTCCTAGATGTGACCGTATTTTTGTTTGATTTCACATTTTCTATTGAGTTTCGCTAATATTGTCTTCATTTAATTAATTAAATTGTTGTATTTGGTAAATCATTGTGTAGTTTCGTAGCAAGAAATTAAATATTTCTCTGTCCAAAAGATGACTTCAAACTCAGTGGAGTATTCGGATATGTTTTTTAATCATTATTAAAAAACAGAAAAAAGGTTTTGAAATCGTTTAGAAAGGTAAAAACCTTAAGTAACCGTAAGAATTCAATGAAAGCTCGCATTACGGCGATTAACCGAAGATACCTTCAGCCCCAAACTTTCATCGATGTATAAAACTTGTTTAATTAAGCGGGTCCTCTGCTTAGCATCGTCGGTTTCTACTTACTCGTATATACTAACTTTATAATTGGAAAATAATCATTGTCCCCGATTTAGCGTAGACGTTTAAAACTTTTAAGTAGTCAGCCACATTCGAAAAGGGAATTAGCTGAATATTTGGAAGAGACTTACAGAATGTTAGAACAACTTAATGAATATTACAGTTCATATACAATAAAAGCGTAAGTAAGGTACCTTCTTTTAAAATTATGAAATTAAAGTCAAATTACTTTGTTTACACCACTTTATTACATACAAAATCAACACGTTCCAAGAACAGCGTTCGTCAGGATGAGTTGTATACTAAAGTTAAATACAAATTTACATTGGGAGAGTGGTTAGATAGCGGGGGAAAGGGCAAACCCAAATAGGAAGAGAATTAAAGAATGAGCGGAAAGGGTAGGGGGAGGGGGTGGGGGGGAGTTAATTAGTGAATTACATGTCGGTAGAAGAGATAAGTGGGAAAATATTCAAAAGAAGATTGTTCCCAATAATTGTAACGGACGTGTTGTGCATGAAAACATTCGATCCCAAGGCACGGTTACAAAAACTTTGTTTTTGTATTATGATTGTATTGTTAAATAAATAAATCGTCGGAGTGGGGGTAAGCGAGTATGCACAGAGAGAATTTTTCGCAGCCATGGGGCGCTATCACTCGATTCTAGGAATCCGGCCCGGTGGCAATGGCAACGGTAGACGCTGCTGTTGTGACACACCTCATAAATAGGACGAAAAACCCCGAATTAAGTCAGTTCTCCGTTATCACTCGTTTTGTCAACAACTAGTCTGCTTGCCCGTCCGACCTCGCTCTGATCCATTCGCCTCGTTTTTACTGACCATTGCATCACCCTGGACCACGGATACCCTACAATGTCTGGACCAGATGCGTGTATAACATAAGGAATGAGCCATTGAATCACTCAGACCAGCTCTAAAGCAGGCAACGAGTCGACGTTCTCTGGATATTTGGCTCATAGACATCCAGTCTCATAGGGTTCTTGTGTGCCTCACCATGTCTAGCACAATAATTTTTTTTCTGATTATTTATAATAATTATTTGATACCGTTCAGTGGCTGAAGTGGTATCACGTCTTGAATCCCATTCATGCAAGAAACATTTTCCGCTTACTGTTGTGGTAGTAGGAGGTTTTCAAATAATGTCAGGTTCCTTTCTTACCTTTCTTAAAAAAAGTAATTAAAATATACAAAAAACATAATTTGACGTTTTTATCTTTATTAAGGTGTCAAACGGTGAAGTGCGTTAATTTATGTGGCACAAATGAAGATCAGAGGTTTTGCCAATTTTTTGTCCCGTTTGAACGTATTATCCAGCTATAACTTTATGAGATTCGATGCAACCAAACAGTACTGAAGAACATAATATTAATACATTTGTTATTTCAGGATGTGGGGAGAACGTTGAGGAGAAATATGAGTGCAATCCCATATATCCCACACATCCCATGTACATACGTAGATACAAATAAAGTAGGACAATAATATGTTTATCGAGAGTTTGCAAGAGTCACTAACGAGTTTAATTGCATTATTTATTCGTTAATCAGTGAGTTATGAAGCGGACGAAACAGGTAAATAAGCGAATGTATTTTATAATAATATTCATGCTCAATTTTCATTTCAACTGTTACGAAATGAATCTGTTTTCATCTCTGAGGAGATAAATCGATAGAGTTGCGTTATGGGGTGTCTGTGTGCCCGTAGCAAGCTCATTTTTTCAGCACTCCAAATTATCCGAAATTTTTGAATAATTGAAATGCTTTCTTAAGACCCTGCATCCCAAATTTCTACCAATTTATAACACGCTTTCCTTGAACACTTTAAGTTTTTTAGCTCTAAAAAAATGTATGTTATTCTTGAAGATAATATCTATGCATTTGCCACACAAAACGGTTATTATTATTAACGATTTATTTATTTATAATATTATAGAAAAAAATCGCTAAGCATGCTCCGAAAATTATTAAAAACACGTTTTTTACGGTTATTTTACAAGTTATACGTATGAAAAAATTCGAAGTGTTTCTTTAAGTTTTACTTACGACATTTTCAATGATATTTTAGCTATATTTTAACCTAGTTGAATTTTATTAAACATTTTCAATTAATTATTATCGTTTTTAATGCGCTCCCTCCAATATTAGTATATCCATATCTCCCCTCCTTATTATTTTTGAACGCTTGCTACCGAGCCTTTAGTAATTAATTATCAATTTCATTGGCCTGTCTTGGGTCCAGAAGTTGCGCGGTCGTATGTGTTTTGGAGACATCAGTTTTATTTCAAATCGGTATAGTTCATACTTCAAAGGTTTTACCTGGTTAAACTGAGTTAATCTGCAATACAATGTACGTTCGTTCGTTAAAATTTTAATTTTTACTCAATGCAGGACGCTTTTTTGCACCATTGTTCTTTAGTCCACGCTACTTCATACACGTGTTAGAATTTAAAATATATGATTTTTAAATTTTGCACATTGGTAACTTATTAATTTGGTTCATCAGTGGACTAAATGCTGTTGAAATGAGATGCCTGAGGCGGAAGTATTGTTTATTGCGGTATTTTAAATAGGTACATTAGTTATCTATGTCCTAATACAATCCTTATATATGCATACACTTAAAATAACACATCTATACCAAGTCAATCACATATCTTCGCAATTTAATTTTAAATGCCTTTATGCTCTATTCCAATTTTATTTCTTCTGTTAATTCTCCAAATATCTTCAATGCTCCGTACATCAATAACTTTTGACTCTTGTGTTTTTATCCTGAAGGGGAGTCTTAGTTCATTTCTTTTCCTCGTCTCATGTGTATGATTGCTTTGTAGTTTATCAATTTTTCTTAGGAATTCAATAGACGTATGGCCATTGATTATTTTGTAGATTAACAATATAGTATTGAAGTAAATAATTTGTTTAAATGACAAGATATTTAACTCCTTCAACATTTTCTTGACTGAAGTGTAACTATTTTTCTTCAATATAGTTCTCATAGCTTTGTTTTGCAAAATTGTCATTTGGTTAAAATTATTAATTAATTTATTTATTAATCTGTTCGTCGTTTTAGTATGCTAAAACTGCGAACGATAGTGTGAGAAATGTGGAGATTTGCAAATAATGCAACTCTTATATGAGCATAATGAGTAATATGAATAATATTAACAGATTATTCTAGAATGCATGCAGGGGTAGGGCATTGCAATACATTCCATATTTCGAAATAACTAAAGAAATTAGACAAATAATTAGATAAGGTAAAAAGTTACAATACACAAATAAAATGAAAAAAAAATGAATAAGCATGAAAGAAAGAAATGAAACTGAAAAATATATTAAACACTAAAATGAATTAATGAAAATTAAGAAAGGGATGTTTAAATTGTTTTGGTGTGTATAGAAAATGAACGAAGAAAGGGGTGTAAGCAGAGTACGTGATGCTAATGTGAATGGTGTAAGTAGTTGGGGACACCCGGATATGGCATAATCAAGGGAACAAAATTCTTGAGTCAGGCCATTTAGGGTAATTTACGCGAACCGAAATAATATTTCGGGGCAGGGAAGCATGAGGTAAGCTGGAACGGGGAATTCGCTACGCGCACGGGCGAAGGCAGAGCAGCGAAGAAATCTAGACTAGATGGTACTAGATTGAGTAAGCTTTGAACATGAAACGTTTAATAAATAATGGGCATCTTTCAAATTATGTTTATTAAGTTGAATGTGCATGTTTTAGGTAAATTTAGATAGAAACATTACCGATTGCAAAAGGAGCTCGTGATTTTATGACTCTTTCGATCGGATTTCCATTAAACTTGTTTGATAAATTATTCGATACAATCAACTACACTGCTAGACGGTAGTCAGTCTCTTATGACTCGTAACGGACACGTTCTTCATTGACAGATGTCAAAACAATACGGTATTCAATTACCTACGCACTATTTTCATAATATGTGATCATAATTATATCTGAATATATTGGACAGATAAATAAAATATCGGCCATTTTCAATATTTATTATTATTTTTTACAAAAAGTTACGTAAAATAACAAATAATTATTTATTTATTTTTTATGAATTAACGCCGATTAACGGCTTTTACATGGAAATTACAATAATTTGAAATGGTACAGAATAAACATGATTAAGAAAAAAATGTTCATGTGACAAAAAATTAAAAAGTACATATCGAAGTGACAGCATAAAGCACAAATAATAGTAAGCTATTAAAAATACAAATTTGAAGAAAAATAAAACCTCGTATAACATGTTTATTAGATATTTTGAAAAAAAATCGTAAAGGACGTAATAAAAATAAATTTAAATATTCCAGAAGTAAACATTGATGAAGAGTACAAACATTCAAAGTATAGTCGCATGTTCGATTCCTCGGCTGGCTAAGTCCTCCATCACAACACAAGCAACATTTTCGGCTTTCTGTGGTGGTAGTAGGAGATTTTCAAACATTGTTGGGCTATTCGTAACCTGTGAATGTTTGTCTTTCTTTTTTAAAGAAAAAAAAAAAGTTAAACCAATTTAAAAGGTTTATAACCGAAATAACAGAAATTTTGGAGTGCCACGAAAATTCCGATTTCCGAGGCGAATACTAAATAAGAGTTACATCACAATATTTGCCTTTGATATTAAAGCCTAGGAAACTACAAAAATATTTCATACATTCCATAGTTCTCATTAAAAACCTGCGGCAGGAATGTGAACTAACATTTTCGTTATTTGTTTTTGGTGTGTTATGCCGTGTTGCTCTGCCTCCTTCTTTAGCCGACGTTTCAGAGAGCGTTGCAGTGTCCATCATCAGGGCAGATCCAGCAGATCCGAGAGATGTTGCAGGTCCGAAACGTCGGCTAAAGAAGGAGATAGCGCAACGCGGCATAACACCCCAAAAACAAACAATGAAAATGCTTTTGGCCGTGAAAATCTAAAAACGTATGTGAACTAATATGTTTGAATATTAAATAGCGTAATTTGTTGGTTATTCACATTTGGTCGTTTTAATTATTGCTGCAAGGTACGTTAGATTCGTACTGGGAGATTTATGATGAGGATCGTTTCGCGTTTTTATGAAACTTTTTGCCTCCTATTTTCAATTATTATCTCTTGTGCAATAAAAAATACTAATAATATCTTTATCTTTACCTAATAAACAAGAAGTTTCACTTCTGTCGCGCGTGGACTCCACGCACACAATTTTTATAGTTTATTTTATTTTCGCATTTTATGTATAAAATAGGTTTCAATATTTTTTTTCGTTAATCCTATATTTAATTTTCAGGAGTGTGTCGGCTTCTTTTTGTTTGTTTGCAACCTTTATAATCTATTTTACAATTTTCTTACTTTGTAACTCATTTATTTTACCATAATTTATTAGATATACCAATGTTACAACTAACATAACTGTATAATTAGAAATTTATGTAAAAGCCCAGTAGGGCGCAAATGAATAAAACTAGGAATACGGTTCTGGTGAAGGCGCACTCTAAATATTCTATGCCGCTGGTTGTAGACAGCGGGCCGAGAAATGGAATTTCTAGTAAAAAAGTCAACTTGGTTCTGAAATAATACACAATATTATTACTACTAGCCTTTAGTGTGACCCCTTTTCTCATGTGCCAACACATTTACGTATTTATTTTTCGTAAAATTTGACGTCGCCCCACTCTCAAAGCATCTCGCGTACTGACGAGAAATAACTTCTGCATTGGTTTATATAATGGCGCGAGACAAAGTATTATTGAAAAACGGTTTTTATTTTTATAAGCATTGTTTTTATGCTTTTTAAAATAATTTTATTATCTAGACGTTTAGAAAACATTGATGTGGTGATAATGTTTATTTTTATAACTCTCCTGTATTTAGAATTAAAGGATATAATCGAACTTTGTGCTATTTTTAGAGGTTCCGTAAATATTTTTTTACGCAATTGTTTTAAACATTTTAATACGGTTTGTTAGTTCACCATTTAGAAGAATAATTTATTTGTTCAAAACATAATATTATTTTCTAATAAACAATATAGAAATTTTCTAAAAACTGTATCAAAAACCTGCAAATACGCTGCGATTGCGGTAAGATCCCCTTATTGTACGAGATCATGAATTAAAGTGAAGCAAGGAGTGTGCGCTTACAGTAAGTGGTTTGGCGGTCATTCCTCTCTGCTTACCCCTGCGGGAAATCGGCAACGCTTGTTAGTTGGTTAGTTTAACTACTTGGTAAACTGATACGAAAAGCTTTAGAATTTTAGGATTTCGTTAAATAAAATTATAAATATTCGTACTGTAAAAAAAAAGTTTAATTACTGAATTTTTGACAATTTTATATATCGACCTATCAGACAGACCTTTTTGCTTTTCGCAGAATTATTTTTGAGAGACAAGAAATTTAAATCCCAAGCAATGAAAGGAAAGTATTGCAGAAATCTATGTCTTTTCTGAGAAATCAAGGATTTTTACTTTGATGGCGTCTTTTTACGTTTATTTTTTATTTCCCAGAAGTCAAAGCCCGACTTAAAAATTTTAGCCTATTAAATTTGAAAAATATGAAGAAAAAATGTAACAGGGATCTTAATGTGCTTTTCTCGACCCTCTAATCAGCAACCACAAAGAAAACAGATTTCGAAATACATATATTTTTTGAAAGCAACAGGATGTAAAATGTCTAAGCAAGTCAACCAGGTACCTGCCAACATAATCCAGAAATGAAAAATTCAAAACCATAATTTTTTTTTTCGGAGAAAAAATATGTAGTATGATTTATTTAGTAATATCAAATTCTAAAGATTTTAAAAATTATTTTATATTAATTTATTTGTATAAGAGAAAAAAAAAACATTATTACATATTACTTCAAGTCTGATGTTTACATTTGACAGTTTTCATTTGGTTTTTATTTTTATCGACATACCTTCATTATTATCTTTTTTTTCAATAACGCTGTTGAACACCAAATAATTCAATTCCTTTAAGAGGGCATCATATGGAGGTCAGATTTTTCCAGCATTAACAATAATGTTTACCTCTTTTAGAGGTGGAATTTGGAAGACGTTTAAGATCTTAGGCAGCCTCCGTGGTCGAGGGGAAAGGCTCTCGACCAGCGATCCGGAGGTCGCGGGTCCTAATCCTGGTGTGCGCAAGTAAATTTTATTTTATTGATTTGTGTCTTATTTCACAATTTAATCGTTTAAAAATCATGTTCTAGAGTAGAATATACTTTCGGCATCACCCTGGGTAAGACCATCATTCAGAATTGATACGTTGCTTGAAATGGCTTTTAGCTGTGTTTGGTTACTAGATCGGAATAGCCAGGTACTTCCCCTTCTTGCTCTTCCTCGTCTCCTTCCTCTTGACACTGCTATTAGCCTCATAAAATTTCCCAATTGTGATGCCATAAACTGGCTTCAGGCGGTTGGGAGCAGTTGGGACTGTTGTGCGGTATTCACGTAAAAAAGATCTACTCACTTTAAGGGCTACCTTCTACCCACTTTAAAGGTGGAATTTGGAAAATAAGGGTGAAGTAATATGATCTGAAAGGGTTTAAATACATTAACACAAATAACTATTGTACGAGTACACATTTCTTTTGTATTTCTTTTCAATTTCTTTTCTTTTCTGTGTTAAAAAAATCACTTCAGCGATATTATTTTTGTGTACTCATTCATTCTTCCTTTGTCCTCTGATACCCACTTGTGTACCACTGTATAGGTACTTATAATCTAATCATTTAATGTAGAAGCCGTTTTATGGCGTTTAAATAAATAAATAAATATTATTGCAAGTGTTAGATACCTCAGTTTTAAATCAGAATTATTATTCAACGTATTCTTGTCGTAATTTCCTGTCTAATATCCTGAATGTGCACAACTCATTTCCACAACACATTTCTCTAAGAGCCAACCAATCTCAAATCAATAAATAACTCAGCTCTGCTGTTCCCTTAACGTTTTACATTTCTCTCGAAAGCTTCGGCTTTATTCCAATAATTCATGAAGCGAACAAATGAAACACTTTAAAAAATAGAGAGTAAAATCTTATATAAAAAAAGATTTTCTTGTTTAAATCCTTGTTTTTTTAAATGCGATCTTAACATTTATGTATAAATAAACTGTATGAAAGACAAGATCAGAATCGCTTGCGCCAATATCAATCTGGAAGTTACTTTTATTTGATCAATATTTCTTCTCTGAATGCTTTCAAATGAATGTTCTATGACGTTTGTGCATCACTTTTTGAGGCTGTCAATGATAGAAATAATAATTTAACATTTTCAAGGTCCTTATTTATTTGAAAACTCACTTGAATTGTTTATTCATGTAGGGTATGTATTCAGGTTTGTGTTGAAATAATAAAATCGGTTTACATTTGTATGAATAAATTGTTTCCAAAATGGGAGTTTTTTGTTGTTAGATATTCTGGGAAAAATTTTAATATATCAATATTATCGTGTAATATACATAAATAGTAAAATTTATTATTTGGTAAAAAAAAAGCAATTGCTTTGTGTTTATACCGATCTTTGACCAGAACTCATCAAGGTAATTTTCGCACTGATTCCGATGGCATTCCACGTTCAAAAGATACTTTGTTTTGTTTTTGAAATTGATAAAAAATTCACAGTCATTTTTTACAGTATTGATGTCGGAATCACTTGTTAAGTAAGTCAGTTAAACCTCTCAACATCACTTACATAATCATTTTGAAGTAATATTTCAGACTCTGAATAATTAATATTCCTTTTTGATCACTTTCCATTTATTATCATTTAGATCGCACGATTTTGCAAACATAATATGATTCTTCCAGTTGTTCGCATGAAAATCACGGGATGTAACTAAAATGAAAACTGAGATATAAAAAACGAATCGTCCGGTAAAATGTAATATAGGTTGGCTATAATGGTCGTTTTTATTATTACCGTGGCGATCCATGTCAACAGTACCGTAACGGAAAAAAAGGCAATAAACATACGTTCCTTATCGCTATAATGCTGCACCTCTTTCTTACACATTAAATAAGGTGTGACAAAATATGAGAAATACAAAATTCGTGTGACTGTTTCCAAAGTACTACTCTTTTCGACAGGAATTACGTTTCGTTTTCTTTAAAAGTGTGAGGAAGATGAATGACAATGATTTGATGTTTCCTTTGGGGGGATGCAGACATACGTTCACCTTTTTTCTTATTTTCGATTGTTGTCATTTAGTGTGTATGAAAGAGCTGCAGCATTATTTGTTTAAGAACAAGAACAAAACCATCACCGCTTTGATAATTGTTGTTTTTGAATTTTTGGAATTCACTTGCACTTCAGTAGTATTCAGTGGTGGATTAAGAGGGCGGGGGTAGGGGGCGACCCGCCCGGGCCCCTTATCCTGTGGGGCCCCCAAACGCTTTCATGTTCCCTTGATCAAATCCTAAATCCTAAACAAGGCTTTAAGGCACCAGGACACTGTAAAAAAAGACATTTTTCTTTCATTTTCTGAAAGATGCGCTTTTTAATAATGCTCTCACCAAATATTTTAATGAAATTCAAACAATTGACGGAGATACAGCATTTTATGTGAAACCGTTTGGAACATGTTGTATGTTGAATTATCCTTCAGCAAAACGTTGAATGCGTTTTTCTCTAAACTTTTTTAACATGTTTTTCAATCTGGTTGACAACATACTCGTATTAAACAAACTATAAATCCGATATGCATGCATTAATTCTTAAACAGTTCGAAAATCCAGTGTCTATGGCACCATGTAAGGGAATTTCGGTATCTAAAAAAAAATTGCCGACCAGCGAATTTTATTTTCGATTTTTTATGGAAAATTTCAACGTCCAATAAAATAAAAATAAAATAGAAAGGGGTCCTTTAAAAAACAATCCCTACGTGGTGTCATAGACCGGGCCGTATAAACATGTCGGAGCCCCTAGGCAATGCACCTCTCGTGGCCCCTTTACCATAGGGGCCCCTAGCCGATGCATTGCCCCTAAATGGTGGCCTACACTGGTTTATGGATAATGCGGCCCTGCCAGGGCTGGATTAAACGTGTCGGGGTCCCTAGGCAATGCATGTTTCGGGGCCCCTTTACACTTGGGCCCCTAGTCAATGCGGGGCCCCTAGGCAGTTTCCTACACTGCCTTACGGATACAGCCCTGGCCATAGTGACTGGATTTTCGAACAGTTTAAGATTTGGTCCAAATCGGATGTATAGTTTTTCAAATATGTTTGAAATCAGGTAGAAAAACATAGTTTCGATAAAAACGTTTTCAAAGTATTGCTGAAGGATAATTGAACATACAAACTGTTTGAAACGGTTTCATATAAAATGCTGTATCTCCGTCAATTTTACAAATTTTCTTAAAATATATGGTGAGAGCATTATTAATGCATCTTTTAGAAAATGAAATGAAAAAAATACTATTTTTTCATAGTGTCCTGGTGCCCTAAAGCCTATTTAGGATTTGATTAAGGGAACATGGAGGCATTTTTAGCCCCCCCCCCAGGACCAGAGGCCCGTGTGAACTGAATCAAAAGCTTGTAAAATTACATCAACTTCTTAAATTAGAGGGGGGGGGGGGGGGGGGGGTGCCTCATTCGGCTTTGCCGCCCCGGGCCTCTGACGGGCTTAGTCCGCCACTGGTTCTAACTATATTCCATATTTTCAAAATTAACGTCACGGCTAATAGTATTGTAGGGGTCTCGGAGATGTCACGTGCGGTGTGTGAGAGAGATGCAAGATAATGATCAATTTTTTCCTCTGGACGTAACAGACCTACGTAGGTACATTGTGCATTTCATCTTTTGAAAGAGCTGCAGCATTATTATAATAAATAACGTAGGTTTTATGTTTTTTTATACCGTCACGGTATCATAACCGTTAATAGTCGTAACCATAAAAATAAAAGTGCTAGATGGGTGTACCCATTTTATGGCCGGTTTGGAATTTAAAAAAATGTTAATATAATTTAACTTCCTCTTCTATGGATAACCGTAAGCAAACAACAGCTGATTCTGACAGCTCCAAAATTTATACCAAAATAAGTGACAATTAAGCAAATCAACACAGTAATCCAATAAAAACCAAAAAACCAGTGTTACGTAAAACAAAGTGACAGTTTATCCGGTAGTGGCAGTGTAAAATAACTACACATTTTGTTAAAATAAATATATGCCAAATTACAAGTCATTGTTAACCAAAGACAATTGATGGATTTTGAATTTGTGAAAAACAAGTGCCGTTTTTGTCATAGACTAAACAACTAAATTATATATTTCAAATTTTAATTATTTTAATAAGGGGCATTTATGAACAAAAAATTGAAATTTTCCTACGAATTAAATAATTAATATATAACATCAAGAAAATGTCCAAATCTCGCAGCAAGTTCTCGAATGTGAAGAAAGTACTGACAACATCATCACCACTAACAAACGCGCCTGGCACAATGGACTCTGCGTCGGAGGCTCATCAGTCGATGATTAACATTGACAGCGACTCCATCTTGGAATTTATCAATTCCAAATTTGAAGAAATGAAGGAAGTTATGCTCAACAAAATTGCATCAGAGCTACAAGAAATAAAAAGCTTTACTAACTTCGTTAACGAAAAATACGATGACATAATACACAAACTGTCAAAAATCATGGATACACCAAATCAAGTAAATAAACTCAAGGAAGAACTAGCCGAAAAAGAAAAAAGATTGGCTGCAGTAGAAGTTCACCTGGCAGATCTGGAACAATCAGCACTATTGAACAGTATAGAAATAAACGGTATAAAATTTCAAGACAACTTATCCCCAGTCCATACTGTGACGCGGATTGCGGAGCTCGCGGGCGTCAAAATGGCACCAGAGCATACCTACAAAATAATAACCAACAAATTAAATGATCAAAAAAAAATCACGATTAATTTCGCAGACATCACAAAAGCAAACACCATGTTAGCTGCTAGATATAGTGATACGATAAAAAAATTTAACGGGGAAGGAGCCCAATTCGTTTACCTCAATGCAGCACTAACACCTTATTATAAAAATCTACACTGGAATGTCAGAAAAAGGGCACAAGAAAAAGAATTCAAGTATGTATGGGTAAAATCGGGAAAAATTTTGGTAAGGAAAACAAATGACTCAAAGGTGGTTGAAATAAGACACCTAAACGATTTACCTACAAAGATGATTTAAAAAAAAATAAAAAAAATAGTGCACTATTTACTCAATATTATGTTTATTATGGCTTCTACAAAAATAAAAACCAATTTTTTAACGGTAATTAACCGTAATATACCAATACCTGATATACCAAAAAAACTAGCATCTCTGAGAAATGCAACTCCAAAACTGATTATAATCAAATTTAAAAATACAAATGGTCGAGATGAGTTTTTGGAAACAGATAAAAATTGCAATAAAAAAACAGAGAAAAATAAAGAGAGAAGGAACATTAACAAAACAGGATACGAAAGACGACATGAATCTATACACATAAATGAACATCTAGCCACCCACACTACAAGAAGACTATATCTCTACAAACTATTTGCAAGAAACTACCTTTTCTTCTACTTATGGAGTACAACAAGGCGAGTATATATTCGCCTTCGATCAATCGACTCGCAAGCAACTCAATTAAACTCAGAAAATACCACCAACCTCATTGAAGAACAACTAGAGGAAAACCAACCAGAAACTGTTCCTGAAACAGGCGCCAAACTGTATCCTTATATTACTTCGTACTTAATAATAACCCTAAACATTCCCAAATCTTATGTACGTTATCATGTATGGCTTTCCATCCAAAACTTCTATTTTCATTCTGTAATAAATGGTTTCTGCACTGAATTTTGACTTAGAAACAATAAATAACACAGAATACACTTTTAACCAAGCAAAAGAATACAAAATCCTTGTCTCAGGAAAACACAGTTTAAGCATAATATGTCAAAACATAAGAAGCATTCAAAAGAACTTTGATAGTTTCTGTATCCTACTAAATGAAATAGATATAAGTTTCGATATCATTATCCTAAGTGAATGCTGGTTAGGTGATTCTCACACCAACTTAAACTTAAAGGACTATACCACATTCCAGACCACAAGACACCAAAATCAAAATGATGGTATAGTAATCTTTGTCAAAGACACAATAAAATCTTCCATATCAGAAATTAACATAACTGAAGCAAACTGCATTCAAATATCACTTGGCCCATGTCTTTCTATATTCGCTATATACAGACCACCATGCTACAACAATCTCACCCCTTTCTTAAATTCATTAAATAAACTTCTTGAAAAACATAAAAAAACTCAACAAATAATTATTGCTGGTGACATGAACATTAACATATTAAACTGCCAACCAAAAACTACGGAATTCTTAAATGTTTTTACTCACTACGGACTTAAATCTACAATAAACTCGCCAACAAGAACTACATCACACTCCGAATCCTGCATCGATCACATATTTGCTAAAACTAGAAAAAAAACTTTTTCATCCATTATTCGCTCAACTGTCACTGACCATTTCACAACTACATTAAACATACTTCTTAACAAAGAACAAAGTAAAAAAAAAAATGACAACATGAAAGACAAAATAAACTTTAAGTCCCTAAAATCGGATATTCACGATGAACCTTGGACTAATGTACTAAATGAAATAGACCCGAACACAGCGCTGAACACATTTATAAATACGGTTGAAACCTACATAACCAAACACACCACAAAAAATCCACAAAAGAACTACACACATAAAGAAAAAAAAATAACACCATGGATCACGAAAGGAATAGTCAACAGTATTCACAAAAGAGATGCAATGCATATGCGAGTCCACAAAAACCCGAATGATAACAAACTAAAGCAAGATTACTTACTGTATAGAAACCTGTGTAATAAGTTAATTAAACAAGCCAAATACAAATATTACAAAAAAGAAATAAAAATCGCAAAAAATGATCCAAAAAAAATTTGGGAAATTGTAAGAAATATTACTTATTCCACTCCGAAGAAAGATTCACATATCAAAGAACTATTAATAAACGGAGACAAAGTCTTAACAAAAAATGAACCTAATAAAATAGCTAATTTTATTAACACAGAATTCGCAAAAGTTGGCTCTACCCTAGCCGAAAAAATTCTTCAAAAAAACTGTACATCAGAAGACTCTTTACACAAACTTTGCTCTTCCATACGACCAAATCACTCATTCAATGCTTATCAAGTAAATACAAAGGAAATCTCGGATCTTATTAAATCTCTCAAACCAAATTGCGCAATGGGACCGGATAACATTTCCAATCAAATACTGATAAATCTACGAGAATACATACTTATACCGCTTCAGCACATTTTCAACCAAAGTTTTAGGCTCGGAATTGTCCCTGATCATTTAAAAATAGGATGTATTACTCCAATACATAAATCGGGAGACAAAACTCTGATATTAAACTACAGACCAATCACTCTGCTAAACTCACTATCTAAACTTCTAGAAAAAGCCATGAAAAAAAGATTACTTGCGTACCTTGAAAAACACAACCTGCTCTCAAGCCGCCAATTTGGATTTCGTGCCAAAATGGGCACAGAAGACGCTTTATCAGAATTAACCAACTACACAGTGAAAAGCATAGATGGCGGATCAAAGGTGATAGGGGTGTTCTTAGACCTAGCAAAAGCTTTCGACACTATTTCGCATAACTTACTACAACAAAAACTCAAAAATATCGGTATAACTGGTCAACCGCTAAAATGGTTTGTCAGCTACATTGAAAAGAGACAACAAATAGTAAAAATAAATAAATACAGCAGTGACAAAGCAGATATCAGGTATGGAGTACCGCAAGGCAGCGTCTTGGGTCCCATACTATTCCTCATTTATATAAATAGTCTAACTGAGATAAACCTAGGAAAAATTGAGTACAAAGTAATCAGTTATGCAGACGACACTGCAATTTTGTTCAAGGCACAATCATGGGAAAAGGTATTCAAAAACACAGAAACAGGGATGACTGTAGTAAATAAATGGCTACAAAAAAATCTACTAACACTGAACATTTCAAAAACCAAATATTTAACTTTTAGCAAAACAAAGGCTGGTCAACCACATAGCCAACCACAACTACATCTTAACCCCTGCACCAATATTTCGTCAAATAACACATGCTGTACTTGTGACAAAATTGTTTATGCAGACAATATTAAATATCTAGGTTTAACTGTTGACCATAAACTAAAATGGGATCTCCATATTAATATATTATCAAAAAAAATACGAAAATTATCATACATCTTCAAAACAATACGAAACATCAAGTCATTAAATCAACTAAAAATATATATATTTCGCACTCTGTCAAAGTATTTTAACGTATGGAATTTCAGTTTGGGGAGGAGCAGCAGATACTTACCTCAATTCTCTTAAAATAAATCATAAAACAATAATTAGAATTATGTTTAAAAAACCTTACCAACATCCGACGGAACAGCTAATGATCAAAAACAAATTACTAGACGTAAATAAACTATTCATAAGGAAGATCATTCACAAAAACTGTATCAAAACTTCACATCTCCACATACCTCACTCGCAAAACACAAGAGCAAAAATTAATAAGCACTTTCAAGTTCCCCATATCAAATCAACTTTTGCAAAAAAACACGAATCTTACCTAGCACCACACATTTTCAATACCTTCCTAACACAAACAAAAACTTACGTCACCCCAAATAATTTGAATTGGCTGTTCAAAAGATTTATAATATGGTTGAATGAAAAGGAAAGAACAGACATTCAAAATATTCTAAATAAATAACATTTCATACAAGTTCTCACGAAATTATATAATATTCAAATAAAACAAACACGAGAAACTGCAATTTTGCAATATTTAATTATTATGTAACCGCTATATTCAACTGTCACAAAATTTTAATTTACTTTTATCTATATAACATATGCAATCTTCTCATGGAAATGTAACTAATAAAAAAAAAAAAAAAAAGAAAAAAAAAAAAAAGTATGTATGTAAATATTTAATATACCAACATATAATTTATCTTTTTTATCTTTCCACATACATATATATATTTGTTTAAACACATTTCTTTTGGAACAAACATAGATGTGATTTACCCGCCTCGGAACAGACTTTGTCTAGTGAGGCGGGTAAAAGAAAAGAAAACAATGTAAATAACCATGATACTAAATAAACGCCCGGGTTGCCGGCACTGAAACTGAACTGAAACTGAACTTAACGCAACATTCTTTGTTATCCTCGAAATGTGATTTTTTTTCATTACACTTTTTACTAAAAAAAAATCTCAGGAATCTCGCATCAAAGTTTGTCGGGTACACCATTTAAAGTAATATTAATAACACCAGGTTAATTAATCGAAAAATAACATTGGCTAAAAGAGCCATTTCACCGTCTTATTGGTTTAACTATCAAATTATAAAAGAACCATTGAATTTATCAAAGATTTTTTCGGATTTCAAGGACTAATGTTACACCAGAAAATCGCTTAAAAAAAAAATAAAACTTGATAAATTGATCAACTTCCGCTTACGCCTCGTGAAATATCATAAACTGTCATTGGCTCTTTTGAAACCAAGCCACAGAATTCATAACTGCTAATTAATGTTACACCATTCGGAACAAATTAATATTTTCTATAATGTCAATTGAAATTTTGAAAGAGTCAGCTCGTAATGAATACTGCATCATTAATTTGTAAATTAACGATTTATGAAAGCGATACCTGCACATTTATGGAAAATTCTCATTTTGCCCCATTAAAATTAAATAATCCGCACCGAACTGTACAAAATAAATGAGTGGCTAAAATAAAATAAAAAGTTCAACATCGTATAAACAAATTATTGTTTCTCAACGAAATTTTACTCTTGCATTTTCCGTAAGGTTATATATTTTCCATTTTGGTTCCTTCCGGGTTTAGATGAATTCCTTATTTCCAACCTCGGCCGCTGCCTAGTCTTTTCTTCCTGGGTATTTTTATTGATGGCATAAGGAATTTCTCTCATTTTAGCATGTCTTCTTTTTGTAAATATGTTTGTTATGTTTTGGTTCCGGTTCAAGATGGTTGCCGTATTTGATACTACGTTTTAATCGTGTCGGAGTTCCCCACGATCGTGGTTCCTTCTACGAGGTGTCATATCGAATTAATCAATATGTAACGACACAAATAAAGTTTTGAAAAATAAATTGTCTTTGAAATGGTGACATTTCTTCGGGCAAATTGAACAATTCCTTTTATAAAATTTAAATAAAATGTTTGTTAAAATACGAGTACATATGTTTTATAATTAAGTAGGAAGATAATTTATTTATTGTTTATTGTTTCTTTACACTGCAAGTAAAATGTTTACAATACAATTTGTCACCTCACTAGGACAAGCCCGTGTTGAGGTTAACAATTTTACAAATTAACAAAATAATACAAAATTTTACAGATTAATTAAGTACTAACTTACAAATCTTATGATTTCAGAAGAAATTTTGGATTTAATTTATTAAATAAGAGAAAATTAGAAAAATACTTCTTTGAAAGCGAGATCTACAACTGTGTAGAACTTCTATTGTTTCATTTACTTTTGATGTAATTTGAATGAAATAATTGCATAAAAATATTAATATAACTGAAACATAAGATTTTTCTGCGGTGGTTTTTAATCATGTTTGTTGGAGTGAATTTGTTTTAAACTTGATGCTGAAGACAAGTAATTAACTAACTGGTTTGTTAATAAAATAGCATTTAGGTAATGTTTGCAATTTGGGAGGCAAGATTGGGTACCACCGCCCCGGGAACCTTTATTGGATAACCAACACCTCTGCCATAGGTCACCCCAAGTGGTTCGCTACGTTTGGTGATTTGGTGCAGGGGTGCCCGGGTTAATGGGGTGAGGTTTGTCTAGGTATTGGAGGCGGATGACGAGGACACACTGAACCACAGATTCCTACCCACCCATCAAACCCTTTTCCTTCCCAGAACTCTCCTTTCCTTCCTTTCCTCAAAAAACCCTTCACACAGCATCCCCAAAGATGACAGGAGGCCCTGAGGGAAATTATTTTCCTCAGGGCCTCCTGTGTGGAGCTCATGTAAAAAAAAAATTGATTTATTAGGGGATGTTTCACAACCTCTGATTAAGCTGTTGAGTAACTATCAAGTACCTTTAATCCTTAGTTTAACATGGCTTTTTATACGAATACCTCACAAGCGTCTCAGCTGCTCCTGTCTAGAGCCGGTGAGAGTATGGCATCCCCAATTGGGGTATGTTGTGAGGATGGAGGTAGTGGGGAGGGAAGGAGATGGGGAAGAGGGATGCAGTATCAAACAGCCAAAAGCCATTTCAAGCAACGTTTCAATTCTGAATGGTGGTCTTATACCAGGGCGATACTGTTCCACTCTAAAATATAATATATATTATTTTTAATTAATTAGTTGTGAAATAACACAGATTAATCAAATACAATTTATTATATAATGAATAACAGATCACTTTGTATGAACCACTATATTATAAACAATATCTACATGTTTCGATAACAATGTTCAATCAGGATATGTTAATATAAAGAAAAATAAATGACTTACAAGTATAGACAAATTAGAATAAACTAGAACATAGACAAAATATTAAAAAGTAGAGGTGATTAATTGCTTAAAAATCATAAAAATAGTTAAGGAAAAATAAAATTGCATTTAGATAATAAAAAACTTTTAAGAAGCAATAATTAAAATAATAAAGTCTACATAAATCAAAAAATAAATAATTATAATTATTGTAAGTATTAATAAGAAAATAAATTTTAAAGAAGGCTATTTTTAAAAAATGTTTGGTTATTTATAATATTTAATTTACTATTAATGCTTTTTCTAAATTCTAAAATTTCTAAATTATCCAATTGTATGCCCGTAGTGTTAGTATGTAAAATTTTAAGACCTGTATTAATATCAAATGAATGAATTGTTTCCAAAATATGGTTGTCAAATTCAGAATAATAATAATTATTAAATTTAAACATCTTATATGTTCCTTAACTCTAAAATTAAAATTTCTAGAAGTTTTTCCAATATAAAAAAAAGTTACAATCATTACAAATTAATTTATAAACCCCAGATTTGATAAAAAAAATCACATTTATCCTTATTATTTAATATATAATTTTTTGATTTGTTATTTATATAAAAAGCTGGCTGTACATTATTTGGCATGTTTTTAATTATTAAATTTGAAATGCTACTATTTAAAAATGAACATTTTCTCCAATTATTATCATTTTCAACAACGTGTGGATAAACAAAAGATATAAAAAACTTTTTCTTATATTTTTGTTTAACATATTGTCTATTAATTTTTAAGTATAACTGTTATTAATTGCAATTTGTTTATTAGTTTTTAATTCTGTTTTAAAATTACTCAAAGATAAGGGAACATTAATTAACCTACTTAGCAAGGTATGAAAAGCTGCTAATTTTTGTGAAAATGGATGATTAGATGTTTCATGTATAATGATATCTGTATATGTATCTTTACGAAAAATGTTAAATTCAAATTTATTATTAATGATAGAAATATTTAAATGCAAAAAATTTAAGCTGCAATTATTTCCAATTTCTAGGGAAAATTTATTTTTTTTGTTGAGTTTATTAATGAAATTAAAAAATATATTTAACTCTCTATTAGTGCCAGTCCATATACAAAAAATATCATCTACATATATGTATAATATATCTGTTATTCATTATATAATTAATGACGCCACAAAGTAATTTTGCGAAGTTTGAAGAAATAATTTATTATTATTGGATGGTCCGATGCTCTGTGGGGAACCTGCTTGCACAGTTCGGGTGTAAACTGTGCGACTTTTATGTTTAGACTTACGGATTTCAATGCTTCATTTGTGTGAAAGCACTATTACATGATTTTACTTCAATGGCAAGCCAGAGATTTCGACCCCGCGACCTTCGGACTGCGAGTCAGTCGAACCTTACCCCTAGACCTGATGGTAACACTACCAACTGAGCACATTAGTCCCTCTCTATACGATGCGGTTATATTTAATGTATTGTATTTATTTATGGTATCATGGTTCGAGTCCCAGATGTAACCGTAACGTTTTCTGATTTTTCTGTTTTCAGACTTACGATTGAGTTTCGCTTATATTGTCTTCATTTAATTAAATATTAAATAATGCTGTGGCCAACGAAACACAACGCCATTACCTAACCCCTTATAAAATCTATACCACCCGCTTGGCAGCTGCCCGCTGCCCGCTTCCTGAATTTTATATTTGAATTCATCGGCTTTTCTCTACTATAATAAGCATGTATTATATATAAACCTTCCTCTTGAATGATTCTGTCTATTGGTGAAAACCGCACGAAAATCCGTTGCGTAGTTTAAAAGATCTAAACGCACAAACATTTTGAGCGACTTCATTTTATACTATGTATCTAATGATAAATATTTGAATTTCTCGGCTTTTCTCTACTACAATAAGCATGAATTATACATATAAACTTTCCTCTTGAATCACTCTATCTATTGGTAAAAACCGCATGAAAATCCGTTGGGTAGTTCAAAATATCTAAGCGCACAAACATTTTGAGCGACTTCATTTTATACTATGTAATGATTACCGTAATTAGGTACCGTCGCCATGAGAATCATTTATTGGATAACCAAATGCCTTAGGTCACCCACAGTGGTTCGCTACATTTGGTGCATAGTAGAGGTGCCCAGATTCATGGGGAGAGGTTTGCCCGTATCTTGGCAGCGGAAGCATCTGCCTACCAACTGGGTGGCGGGCCGAATCGAGAGAGGCCGTTTGGGAAACTTTTGTCCTATCTGTCCATCTGGTCTCTCTCGACCCATCCTGTTGCATCGCAGTGAGAGGGGTGGAATGCATCCGTCAATCCTGGACTCTGACCCCTAGACCCACCCCTCACAACTTTTTCATTCCTTTCCTTAAAAAGACCCTCCAAACAGCATATTAGAAGATTAGATAAGCCATGAGAGTGATTATTTTTTTCATTACATCCACTTGTACGGGGTTAATGTAAAAAAAATAATATCATTTATCTGGCAAGGTTCATATTTCACATCAATATAAACTCAAACAACCTTTTCAATATTTATCCAGACGGAATACTGAAAATCCTGTACAATAAAACAATGAGGATATTACGTAAACCTGTTTGTTTTCTGATTAGCCGACCATTATTTTTGTAGGCATTCTTTAATGTTTTTTCGCAGAAGGCAAATATTTGGAATAATCAGAAACCACAAAGAAAAACATTCCCACACATTAATATCTATTTTTCCAGAAAACCTCACATGGCACGAACCCACGAACGAAATATTTAAAAAAAATCAAGTTTTCAACGAACGAAATTTTCATTTAAAAAATGTTTTAATTAAATTTAAAAAAAATATGTCATCAAGTAAATTGGTTGCTGAAACAAGAAATTGTAATTTGCAATGGGTCATGTAGTTCACTAGCTGTATTCATCTCTCAAAATTGGCAACATTCGCGACCATCCTCATGGCCCCTTGTGGACAACTCGTGGCATTTCTCCATAGACCGGACTCCGATTACATGGAACTCTCCCGCTCTCTTGAAATCTCATAGTTTCATCATCATGGCAAAAAATATAGGGTAAATATGCATTTAGTCCAACTCACAAGTAATACGGAACGTTCTTGTTGACGAAGTTTGATGCACAAATAATACGGAATATTTCTTTTTTGGTTGAGGTTAAACTACGAAAGCTGCATGTCATCATAATTTTTAATTTAAATAATTTAGTTTGTTTGGCAAAGCAGGGTTTATCTAGCGGGTTTGTTTAATTATGATTGATTGTCTATGAAATAAAAACGGTCAATACAAAATGGCGTTACCGCGTAAGTGAATTAATTTAAACAAAATTTAAATGTAAAATGCATATTTTTTGCATGTTTTTTTATCTCCCGTGACATAAATACTCACTTTTCACTTTTTTCACATAAATACTTACTTGTGATAATAAAGCTAAATCTAACTGTTTGAATAGAAAATATTCCGTATTAACGAGTAAGCGGGTTAAAGCTTAAATAATAAATATAGATATTACAAAAATTTAAAACAACAGTTTCGTAGGTAATAATAATATTTTATGTTTGCTTCCATACGGCCTGCACAACGCACGCGTCCCGCACCATCCAGCAAATAAATAATATCTAAAATCATCAAGGAAAAACAAAGTGCATGAAATAAATTGTGACTATAACTAACTATATTCGGGCCTTCCAATTAATATTCATGTATTATTAACTCACTCGCTGGTTGGGATAATTTCGTGAAAACCTTGCATAGTATCGAAGTTATTGGGAATATAAATTAAATGTTTGACGACCATTGACGTGGCACGTGACTTGAATATAATATCATTTGTATTAGTGATCGACCAACTGGTGGATACAATCTGTTAGCTTTAGTAAATAGTTTTTCTAGTGTGTAGTTAGTCAGTTAGTGGAAAGATAGAGAATTGTAGAAATATATTATAAACTAGCGAGTTCCGGCATGCGTTGCAGTGCAACTAATAAAGAAATTGTTTCTTCCTGCGTGTCTTTTCCCATTCGTCCCGTTCCTCTTCCGCCTTCCCTTCCCCTCTCCTGTCTCCTACCCCTCAAGCGTTCCCCATCCACCTTCCCCGCCTTCCCTCTCTCCTCTCGCCTCTCGGCCAACCCCCTTCTAGCGATCCCCTCCCCACGCATGCGTTCATTATATTCAGTCCCGGTATATTCAGATTTTCACACAGCGCGCGTGCAACCCATTGCAATATTTTTTTAATATATATTTTGATTTTTCAAATATTACAAACATTCATTTGTGTAAACTATAAGAACACTCAATCAAATTTGGTACCTAACATAGGTACGTTTGGCAAAAAAGTGTAGAAAATAAATGATGGCGCCACGATCGTTTTTTAGGTTTTAAATGGCAACACCAATATTGACTCATAAGACAATGAATATAAGTTTTAAAAAACACTTCGTTCAAAATGCATATTTCATAATGTATTTGTATTCTCAAAAATTTTGCAAAAAAACTATAATTTAATCGAAGTAAAATTACAATTTACTATATATAAAATAACACAAAACAAATTATAAGTGGGCTTGTATTTCGTTATAAGGTAATAATAATAATATTACTATAGGATGGGGCACTATAGGATGGGGCGGTAAATATACAAATCAAAAACCAACAATTTTCATAGGTATCACAAAAATTAATTATAAAAACAACAACCTTACTCATATTCGTCAGAATTTTTATTCAAACAATTGAAGGTCAGAAATTTAAGTGCATTATACTTTTAACATTCAACATTAAAAATTTTACAAAGATAATATTCAAAATATAGTTGAACCCTTTAAAAATAACAGAAATCTTAGGCAAACATCAATACTTCCTACTCCGAAATGTAAAAAAAACAAAAGGACAGTTAAATCATAAATATCTCGGAGTTAATTTTTTTTATTCACTACCTGAAAAAATCAGAAACAGGAACAGTAATTTAAAAAGATTTAAAACTCAGCTTAAAAATTACAACGAAAATTTGTACTGAACAAAAAAAAAATTAAACCAATATAATAACCCCCTTCCCCCCCATATCGAGTCCTACTTATTTATGGGGGTAAATCATCCGTCGGTGCCATTCGTCAAAAAAATCATTTTTTTTTACATAGTACGTAAAGAAGTCCCAACTTTAAGAACTTTACTAACCGTACTCAAAGAAGACATTGGATTTGATGGTAGCCGGGAAAATTTACGAAAAATTTTGCATTCCATTGGCTTTGTTTATAAAAAAGTGCAAAGCTTTGCACTTATTGAAAAAAACAAATATAGCGGCTAAAAGAGAGCATTACTTAAAAATTAACATGGATATCCGAAATTTACCAGAAGAACTGCAAAAAAATATAATTCACTTAGATGAAAGTTATATCCATTCATCCTACAAGCTAAAGAAATGCTGGCAATCTATATATGTGACTGGAGTTCAGCACGATATTTCAAAAGGTAAGCACTGGATCATGGTTCACGCTGAAAGCCAAATGGGTTTTGTCCCTCATGCTTTTTTCCTTGACGATTCATCTTGATTGAGATTTACCTGTGTATGGAAAATATCATTAAAATTATTATTCTATAGAAGGGAGTTTAAAAAAACTCACTAGATAATATTCATTTAGAAAGAAAGACTAAGAAAACTAAGAAAAAAGTAACTTTTCTATGAGTTTAAGGAAGTTGCATATTATTATTATTTTTTTGTTAATTGAGTTATTCCCTTTTTCTTGTGGCCTAATATTAACTGTCAAATGTAAATGTCCAATTCGGATTTTTAAACATAACCTCAAATCAGATTGTTATGGTTATAATCGCTCGAAAATTGGCATAAATCTTGTAATAGATACTAATGAAATTCATTAAAAAACGATACTACGTACTAGTCATTTCTGTAGTTCGTTTGTCATCGATTGAACATCTTACAAATTAGGCATAGGAGCTTCTTCGCGCGATAATCGGCTAGGCAGCTTTGAAAACCCAGTATATAACTTCTCTTGCACCACTACGTATTGGTTTGATCATTTTTATTCAATTCAAACAATGCACAGGCAAACAATGAAAAAAACAAACATTAAACGAGTGATTTTCAGCGTTTTCTACACTTTTTAAGTCAGTAAAGCCAATAGCCATACGAAATGTCATTGACAAAACGTGTATTTCGGTGTTACCATAGTAATGAAAAAATTTAGTTCCAAAATAATAAATTTCTAGACTTAATTGCCAATACCTATTACAATAAATATATTTTTTTATTAGATTCAAAGCATTCGATTTTGGTTAGTACCATAGGTGAGAACTTCAATTAAATCCATTCATTTAAAGAGTTTATTCGAAAACTGAATATTGATTGAACATCGATTGTTCAATCAAAATTGTCAAAATTGGTTTGCAAAATGTCATTCTCAAATTGTGACATTTTTGACAGTCTGGTAAGAGTTTTGAAAAGATTGAAAAACCTTTTAGACGTATTGTCATGTGGTTGTAACAATCCAGAAACCTTCGCGGGGGTTTAAAGAAATTGTTTTGAAACTTTCAAACATTTCCTATGCTTAGGTTTATAATATAGCAAAACATAAACAATTCACATACATACATACATACGTGGAAACATATATTGTTTTTTTATATATATATATAGATTTGTAGTCTGATTTCATTACACCTTTTGGTAGTCAACATAATATAAGTTGTTATAAATCAGATTATGTCTTATAGATAGAGCATGATACAATGAGATTATTATAGTGGTCTTTGTATCTCAGGTGGTGGACCTTGGGCAGGCGGCTATCTGTAATACTTTATATGAGTAGGAATTATTCAAATGAAATACTGAAGTGCTTAGACACAGATAAATTAATTTATTAAATTGAAATAGAAATAATAGCTATCAGAACTAAACTAAATACAAGCATTTAATGGAGCGTTAGTACCGTATCTTGAGGAGCTGATGTGTGGGCGATGCTATAGGTGAATAATGCTGCTGCCTTCGGAGATATGCGGTCTGCTCCCTCCGCTGCTGACATATGCTGAAACGGCGGGCTGGAGCAAGAGACAGTTCCCCCCGCGGCTTCCCGGCGACGTCACCTCCCAGGGCGGTTGCCAGCCAGCCGACTACGTTGATGACGGCCAAGGTCGCCTTGAGCCGCATCTCTGCAAGCACCTCCGGCTCCAGGTGTAGTCGGAAGGTCTTATGATGGCTGCGTAACTCCCGCAGAAATAATGTTCTCCCATGGTACTCCGCTTCAGATCCATGTATTTTATTGAGTTTGCTGATAGTCTTGATTTAGGAATGCCGCTGATGGGCGCGGTTTTACTAATCTTCACATGATGTACAATAATGGCGAACTATGGATATGTGATGCGTCGACCCGCCACGGGACGGTGGCTGAGGTCACCTGTGGCTGGTTAAAGAATCGCAACCTGCCCAGTGAACTCCGTTCTCAGTATCACCAACTGAGCAATGGCAATGTTGCCAATATAACAAGTATTGAATGTTTATTATCTTCATACCTAAAGGTACCCATTTACAGAGATATATTTATTATATGTTACATTATTTTTATGTAACAAAGTTATTGGCATTGATTTGCCTAGTCAATGCAACGTTTGAATACACTATCTTTTCAAAATTGAACAACGTGGCGTGTTATTTCATTTTCATTTGACAGTATGTAATTTAATTTTTATTACAATTATTAAGTAACCACAACCATTGTTATGGTAATTTCAAAGTTTCATGGCTTATTATGAAAGTGATGTTGCAAGCGAGTTGTTGAAAAATTACTAGATAGTTACATAAATTTCTTGATTCCAGAACAGGCTATTCTTGAGTTTTGATGGGACAGACTGACAGTTGATTCTAATTTATATTAAAGGTTATGTAAGTTTAGATCTAAATAGTAAAACTATAAACTAAACTTATATAGTTTCCTTCCTAAGAATTCTAGTAATTCAGTTAAACCGTTCAATGCATAAACAAGCAATTAGATTAATTAAATTCTGATTTTAATTAACTATTCTCTATTCAAGGAAGAAACTGTAAAACCGACTCGAAGGTCTGTATTAATAATACGGTTACAGCGAGATATTTACTTCGAGGGATCCAAATACGAGTGGTTGTATAATGAATTCTTGTTTATAATTTAAGTAAAACATTATTTCTTTATTTACAAATTTTGATTGATAAATATGTGTTTATGAATTTAAACATAAAATTAAAGGTAAAAATTATCATTAATACCTACTTAACCAAAACGTTTAGGTCTCTCAAAAGGTTATTTATTAAACGATTTATTTTTCAGAGAGGCTTTGAGATCAACTTGAAAAATACTACATATCGTCTGTTTAAAATTAATGTTGCTGTAAAAAAAAAAATATTTCTTTATTTTTTCTTAACACAATAATTCTGAAATACTTCTGTAGAACAATAATTAGTTTATTGAAATTCATCCAAATCAACTTGCCTTATTTTTAAATAATCCTGGATTTATTAAAAACATTTTGCAAGTAAAATATTTTCACTTTTTTTATTTGGCAACGAACGAAATAACAGAAATGTGATGTAGTTTTTCAGTAGATTCCCTTGACAGGAAAAACATAAAATTACGATAAAATCGAAATGTATGAAAAACTAATAATACCATATCTGGACTTCGTAATTCATCTGTTATAAGCATTAATTCTGTTCGAAAGAATTTTTGTGGCATTTGTCGGAAATAAATATTTTGATGGGCCTCAACGAAATGAATTCGTAGATTTTGTGATTTATTCAACCACTCTGCGTTTATATAAGCAATGAGACTGAAAAAAACTTTATGCTTTGTATCAGATAAAACTGGGACAAAAAATCTTAAAGGCCAGTTGTTTCACAGAATTTGAACAACTCATCAAATTTAAAAGATAATTTGAAAGTGAAAGTTCTATTCAAGTTCTGTAATTATATCACTATGGCAAATTTTTTCACAGAACTGAAATAATAAAAGAACTTGTATAGAAAATTTGATAAAATGTTCAAATTCTGTGAAAAAACTGGCCCTAAGAGTTAGAGAGATTATTTCATATTATTCAATTCGTACACATATTCCATGTTTTTTAGTTGTGTGTACCAAATGAATTGAATTACACGGCCTTAAATATTTTCGTTATTTGTTTTTGGGGTGGCATAACATCCCAAAAACAAACAACGAAAACAATTTGTACCGGTTTTTGGGTTCGTATAATAAAATCCATGTTATTTTCCTGTCCGTTTTTTTTTCATATTCTTGATATATTTTTATGTCTTCGGGGCGATCTGATCAGGCATAAAAATAAAACGAATAGATTTTGCACTAAACAACATTTTTTTCGAATCCCTTTTTCAATTTTTCATTTAGCACGAAGTTGTAAACGTCCTTATTTTGCACTAAGTACTTAAATTTATTATTGCTCTTGTAAGTAGATTCTCTTTTAGAATACCATATGTATTTGTTTTCCAGTACTTCGTTCGAGGCGGCCAACTTGACATCTTTCTCTGGAATTTCTAAGAGAATTCGTTTGGTAGTCATGCTTCCAGCGGTATTCTAAGGCGACGTCTAATCCACCTGACTTGGGATTTTTCAACAAAGGGGTCCGAATGCGAGCATTTCTCGAATAGCGCAGTTTATATCTCGGTCATATGGTTTGACTTCCGCACTCCTCTCAAGAATCTCATTTTGGCAGTCAATGCTCTAGAACTCTCTCTCTGCAGTTTATCTCGTGGTTTAAATGCCTGTAAGTGTGGTATTGATTCCTAGGGATTTCCTCAAGCTATTTTGTTTTGAGAGTTAACCAAGGAACAAGGTAAGTTGGTAGGCAAATTTTATTTGCATTCCGTCGGCACAGAGGTTTCACTGTGTTTAATCTCTTCATTATTTCTTCCGTACATTCCTTATTAGTACCTACAGTTTATATTCTATTGCAGACCTTTCTTCATCATAAGTAGGCTTCAATGCAATGACGTTACATATAATTTATAGACTCGCCATTGTTTCACAAATTCAAGATGGTATCTGGCAAGTCAGAAAAACTCTTGTTTTTTCAGTAAATTCTTAATTCAAAAGTTATATATCTATGATAAAGACAGATATTCAAAGAATGAGTGTATGAACGACATAGATATAGGACCGGGCGGCGTTATCATAATATGCCGCCGAACTCTAAATTATGCACGGGTGTGACTGAGATGTCGAGACACGCTTACTCGCTTACACTAAGAAATTTTGGCGCTTCACTTACTATACTAGTAGGACACGACCTTACGTGGCAGATGAGTACTAAAACTACTAGTAAAAATCGAAGACAAATACAATTTGGCTTACCACTATTGAGATTTCTACAACGCGTCTATGTATTATATGTATACAGGGTGTTAAGGGACGTACTTACTTACTTTAACCAGTGATTCCTGAGATTATTTGGAGTAAAAAATGTAAATAAAATTTTGGTCTTTTTTTAAATTTTATTTTTCTACAAAAACATAAAAAAATGGTAGGTGTTGGACAGTTGGAGGCGGGGTAAGGGGGTGGGTACGCTACTCGGCGGAGTGACCAGTGACGACATGCGTAAGAATTTTATTTGTTTGATTTTGAAAAAAAAAAATTGAAAAAAAAAAGTCACCGGGGACAAAAATTTCATTCACATTTTTTACTCCAAATATTGTTAGGAATCACTTGTTAAAGTAAGTCAAGTACGTTCCTTAAGAGGACATTACCAGAGAAACCAGAAATATGTCATTTTTAAATCAGTGTTTAGACGTATTGGCTCGTTTCCACAAAAAATTATTAATTGATTTTGAACGATTGTTCTTTTATCTAGTAAACGTATGGATTAAATTTGGAGAAAAAATGTTTATTTTAAGTATAATAAGGTTATACCATAGGTCGTTGGCAGATTTGTTATATTTTCAAAAAAGTATATGTATTATACAACACCAATTTCAAATCATATAATCATGCAGTTAAATAAATCAATACATTATCTGGTAAACGTATGTTTTAGAATTTTAATTTTAATTTAAATAAAATAATTAAAAATATATATACGTACATGTGTTTCTTGACGTAAATTGGCCAGTTTGTGTATTTATTTGCGTACTTACAAACTAATATATTTCAAGATTTTTTTAAATACTTATTTTGCTAAGACATTATTAACAAGTCATAAAAATTTTGATCGAAAAATAATCATAAGAACTAATTTATATCAATTAATTTACAGCTCGCGTTTTACCATTTTTCTTATAGCTCGACGACTCGAGAATTGAGAATTCACTCTGCACTCTGCCCGCAAACGTGGCAGCCGGTGGTTGTCTCCGCGGCGCTCTGTATCGTAATATTTTGAAATCACGAATTTAAAACGAAACCAAAACAATGATAATAAATTTCATTGTTTCGTGTTTGTAAAAACTACAGGGTTTACCGAACGCAAAAATTCATGTTCATTGAATATTTTTATGAAAATTTTGAATTTTTTTTTATTGTAAATTATTCTTATGTGAATACCGCACAAGAGTCCCAACAGCTTCAAAATATTTTTTTTAAGTAAAACTTCTTTGCGCACGCTCGACTTATGGGTAAGCTGGTAAATGCGTTACGAAAAGTGATGATTGTTACGAAAAATGTCCTGCGAACGGTAATCGATGCGAACGGTTCGCAACGTTTGGTGACTAGTAGGGGTGCCTGGGTTCGTGGGGGTGAGGTTTGTTCAGGTCTTGGCGGCGGATGCGTCTGCCCACCAGCTGCATGGTAGGTCAGATCTAAAGAAAGTGGTTGAGGGAGTCCCTTTGACTTCTCCAGCCTTACCCTCTCGGAACATCGCCTTGCACCGTAGTGGGAGGGTTTGCCTCATACATCCGCACTCCTGGACACGCTGACTCCCAGATTTCTACCCACCCCTAATACCTTTTCCTTCTCCGAAGTTCCCCTTCTTCCTTTCCCTAAAACGGCCCTCCACACAGCATTCCCAAAGTAGAGATAGGCAGTGTGTCGAACGATTGTAAAAAAAAGGTCTCTCCTGATCCGACCTTCCACGTAGTTGGTGGGCAGACGCAACTGCCGAGCCGGCGAGATCCTGATAAACCTCGCCCCATGAACCCGGGCTCCCCTGCTAAGTCACTCGGGATGACCTATAGCAGGGGTGTTGATAATCCAATACATGGTTCTCGGGGCGGCGGTACCCCTACCCGCCTTCCAAATTACTGATACTACCTTTTGACGGCCGGCGTGGTCAAGGGGTAAGGCTCTTGACTCGCGATCCGAAGCTCGTGGGATCGAATCCCGGCTTGGGCAATTAAATTTTATTTGAATAATTTGGGTTATTTCACAATTATTTAAATTACAAAATAATATATTTGCGTCACGTTCCAGAGTGGAAGATACTTTCAGTATCACCATGGGTGGTGTAAGACCACCATTCATAATTGAAACTTGCTAGAAATGGCTATAGTCGTGTTTAGTGACCAGATCTGAATAGCCAGGTAATTCCTCGCCTTCCTCTTCCCCATCTCCTTCCCCTCCCCACCACCACCTTCAGCCTCATAATATACCCCATAGTCACGTCATAGTCTCACCGGCTGCAGACGGGAGCATTTGGGTCTCTTGTGCGGTATTCACATAAATATAAAATAAAAAATTATGCACACGAATAAATATTTCAAAATGATACATTTTTTACAATCCATCTGAATATTACTCTTTTTTTTCATTAATACCGCACAAGAGTCCCAAGTGCTCCCGTCTGGAGCCAGTGGGACTATGGCATCCCCAATTGGGGTATGTTGTAAGACTGAAGGTAGTAGGGAGGGGAAGGATATAGGAAAGAGGAAGGTGGGGAAGTACCTGGCTATTCAGATCTGGTCACTAAACACGGCTAAAGCAATTTCAAGCAACGTTTCAATTCTTAATGGTGGTCTTACATCAGGGCGATACTGAGATATCTTCCACTCTAATGGCCCTAAAATACAATTAAAAACAAAATATTAAAAAGAATATAACAAATTGTTTATTCATGTAGGTATCTACTTAATACCTACTGGGTTTACGCATTTTACTTGTATCTATTTATGTTTATGCACTTCGAAATACAAATTACAAATAACTACTACTAATTAAAATTCTGGAAGCGAGAATTTAACATCTTCATTTGACCCATACTGTAGCGTCTATAGTCCTAGCTGTGCGTGATACTCGAAACGAAGCTTGGAGCGGAACGAATTCTAGTTCTAAAAACGCCCGCTAGTGAATTCTGATGTGTGGAGCGCTGACGTCGGAATTTGAATTTAAATTTGCTGGTTATGCGCTCTTAACACCCTGTATAACATCATTGCTTTAACATCTTTAGCTAGCAATGACGAGTCTGCATCTGATAATTGATTTTTGTTGCTAATTGTACTAGTGAGACATTTTTAAAGTCTCCTTAATTTCTATTTTTAATCAGTCATATGCATGCGTTACTGATTGGAGACTTCCAAAAACATCCATACCGTTTCTTGCGCTTTGTAAGATTGTTATTATTCATCAGGCTCTGTAATATGTTGAGTTTAAAAGACGATTTTAATACCCTGACCACAATTCTCAGAATTAAATATTTCAAAATAAATTGAATATATACATTTTTACTTTGTTTTCAATAGATTCCGAAATCGGCAGCTTGGCTACATTATTCTTACACGAATATTCTAATGGCGTTTTTATATAAAAATACCGCAGTCACGTGAAAAATCACGTGATACTTAATTTTTTTTTTTTTTAAATAAACGCTAAAATAGAATAAGTTATAACAAAAAATTGTCTTGGCCGAGAATCGAACCCGACAACCGCTCTGAAGGCAACTATAGTGGCCAATACATCACCAACTATGTTAAGAACGGCGGCATAATCGTCGTAGAAGTTTCTGGAAAACCTTATCTAAACCATGAAGTTGAACCATAAAAGTCGCGGAAAACTTACCCAAAGCATAGGCCCCCTCAGCACAGAATCTCCTAGTGAGGAGGACTACGAATATAATTTCTATTTTATATATATATACATACCTAACATGTTTCATATAAAAATGTAAAAAATAATAAATATATAGTGACTAAAAAAAATAAAAAATCTATATATAATTACGCTGTCAGATAGGCGGATCATCTTTGACCTTGTACTATTAAATAAAATTATTAATAATTGCATTAACAACCCTGAAATTCTCTCCAAAATAAAATTTTACATACCGACCAGAAATACGAGACAAAGTGCTACCTTTTTCTGTGACAATTTCAAAACAAATTATGAGGCTCATACACCTATTAATAGAATGCATCATCGGGGCAATAAATTTGGGAATAATGTAGACATATTTAAAGATTCCGTATTAGTCACAAAACGAATTCTTTATAATTATTTTAGTAAAATGTATGATTTCACGACTCCGTAGTGAATACACTTTATATTTCTATTTTCGGGTAAAGTTCGGTTTATGGGCGAAATTCCTAAAAAATAAAACTAGTTATTTTTATACTAACTTTGGGCCGGGGAATCCGAATCTGAAAGAATTAGGTGGGGGCAAGCAAAAATAAACGAATTACACGACTTTAAAAATTTCGATACACAAACAATCTGCAATGAATTAATGATACATCTGTTTATGGGCGATACTCCGAAAGAAGAAATTTAATTATCTTTATACTAACTTTGGGCTGGGAAATCCGAATCTGAAAGAATTAGGTTACACTCGGCAATATTAACTGAGTTAACGACTGTACAATTTTGAATTCACAAACAATATAAAAGGCCATTTTGAACCCTTTCTGACAATAAATATCATAGAAAAAAACCAAAGATATTACATATTAACATATAAAATTAAGTGTTGCCATTAAGCAATAATATCAATAACGTAAAAAAACATGTTTATATATTTCAGTAATTATTTTTTAATAAATTTTATTCACTTTTGTATCACAAACCATGTTACACAAACCTAACTTAGCCGCTAAACTACTTGAAAACTGGGATGTTTTCTTGCCTTGACGCGAGTAGGCGCTACGAAGGGGGCACTTTCTTTTCTATCACAAACCATGTTACACAAACCTAGCGTTGCCGCTAAACTACTTGAAAACTGGGATGTTTTCTTGCCTTGACGCGAGTAGGCGCTACGAAGGGGGCACTTTCTTTTCTATCACAAACCATGTTACACAAACCTAGCATATTACTGTTATCTATTCACATTGATTCATATAATAACATTAATATTGGTGACCGGTCTACGTCACAACTTTTTAAGACTACGAATTTTCACACTTTTGGTCTAAGAATACGGTCGTTGAGATAGTCATAATTCATCAGGTTAATGTGAGTTATGTGATGAATTATCATGTGAGGAAGTATCGTGTCGAAAGTTTTACGTTATTGATATTATTGCTTATGGCAACACTTAATTTTATATGGTAATATGTAATATCTTTGGTTTTTCTATGATATTTATTGTCAGAAAGCGTCCAAAATGGCCTTTTATATTGTTTGTGAATTCAAAATTGTACAGTCGTTAACTCAGTTAATATTGCCGAGTGTAACCTAATTCTTTCAGATTCGGATTTCCCAGCCCAAAGTTAGTATAAAGATCATTAAATTTCTTCTTTCGGAGTATCGCCCATAAAAAGAGGTGTCGTTAATTCATTGCAGATTGTTTGGGTATCGAAATTTTTAAAGTCGTGTAATTCGTTTATTTTTGCTTGCCCCCACCTAATTCTTTCAGATTCGGATTCCCCGGCCCAAAGTTAGTATAAAAATAACTAGTTTTATTTTTTAGGAATTTCGCCCATAAACCGAACTTTTTCCCTATTTTCTTTTAGTTTTTATATGTCTTTTTACAAATTTCGCTTTCCATACCTATACATTTAATTTGTCTTAAATTTATCATAAATCAATATATATTGAATACTATGTATTTGCTAACACAACTGTATTACTTATATATTTATCTTGTAAAAGCCCACTAGGGCGTAAATAAATAAATATATATATAACCTTTCCATAACCCTCCCCCCCACCCCCGCCCTTTCTTCCCACTCCCGTCTACCTCCACCCTCCTCCCCCTCCCCCCAACCTCCTCCACCATCCGCCCTTTCTTTCCCCCCCTTTCTTCCTCCCCCAAACCCCTCCACCCTCCTTCCCCTCCACCCCAGGCAACAATTTTTTGCTTTTCATCTGACGTTTGCAATAACTCAATTTTGTTAGGGACAGAAAACGTATGATAAATAATTTCATAACGCCACAACTTACTCATAACACCAGAGCTTACCAATACATATAGCCTATATTACTCGCAAATAATGTAGCTTTCTATTAGTGAAAGAATTTTTTAAATCCATTCGGTATTTATTGCGTGAAAGAGTAACAAACATCCATCCATACAAACATTCGCATTTATAATATTAGTAAGATGAATTCCTGTTTCCCTTGGTCACGTAATAACTTCAGAACGACTTTACCTATTTCATTTAACTTTTTTTTAAAGTTATCTAATACTTTGTAGAAGGTTCTTAGAGAAAGAAAAATTGCGCAGAAAATTACATAATTAACCACTATTTTAACCTCGTTCGTACATTGGACGTTTCGCACGTTGTTGGAGAGGCGTTGGCGGACGATGGAGCGAGAGAGGCAAGAGGGAAGGTGGAGAAGGTGGAAGGGGTCACGGGAGGGGAAAGGGACGCGGGAGGGGTACGGGGGCGCATGGGAAAGGACATACAGGGAGAAACAATTTATTTCTTTGAATATGGCATTGCAACGCATGTCGGGAAACAGTTATTTCATTATAATAAATATGTATCTACTGAAAATATATAAAAAAAAAAATTATAATATAATATTAAATTTCAGAATGTCACGTATACACAAGAAAAATGTTATTTTTACGTTCACACCACCGAAATTATTTTGTTAAAAAATACTTACCGTTGTAATATTCATTTTCAGGAGAGGTTTTGGCTGGGTAATTTAACCTTACATTCCGTGGAACCCGATTTTTTAAAGTGTAACTCAATCTTCCAGGAAAACAGAAAGAATGAGACTTAAATTTTTGTACAATTTCAACAAACTCATTTCAGGAATTTTACTCTTTCACCTTACTCAAAAGCTTAAAAAATTCTGAAAAATATTTTAACTCCCTGGAATTCTCGAGCTTTTAAAATGGTAATAATTAGATAAAAAAAACTCTATTGAAATAAAAACTTCAGGCACTCAAAAGTATCTTGTAACTGATTTAAATTAAAACGAAGCTCCGCTTGCCTTAATTAGCAACTCAGGTAAAAAACACATAATAAATACGCTTTTAAAGTTTCGCATACACTTTTAAGAATGGCCATCTTTGCAAGTATGATTTCTTGATAATTATAAATTTATTTAAATTTTATGCATATCTAATATTTTCTTTATAATTTAAACTTACGAGTATCTACAGCATCCAGACAATTGCTAACGGGTATTTCCCGCTGAAATTTGGCCCCAGGGGCAAATTACATTTACCTGGTTAATTACCACCTAACTCTCTTAACAAAATATATCTGTGTTGAATATCTGAACTAGCAAATTTTCTTAATTTGTCCAGAATCTCAAGGTCAGTGAAGCTATTTTCAGCTCACAACGTTATTTTCATTATTGTTAAAGCCCAGCTTTTTTATGTGAATACCGCACAGGAGTCTGTGAGACTATATCCTTGGAGCCTACTTCAAAGATCTTCTGTGGAGGTCGAAAACTAAAGCAAAAGAAATGGGATACAAATTTGTCTGGTTTAAAGAATGTAAAATAATGATTAAAAAAAATGAAAGTGATAGAATAATACACATCAAACATGCGGATGATCTAAAAAAAATTGTTTAGCTTTTTTTGGTGAGAGCCCCTCTCTCACCGGTCATACACTGGGTCGATTCCCCTCAGTCTGGTGAGTGAGTTATGTACTTTTATTTGTTCACTACAACAATAATTTCACCTCCTTCACATTTAATCAAAGGTTGAAATCCCCAGTGATGGCCACGGAGTAGTGGAGCTCTCATTAATTAATTAAACTATTTTTTTTTTCTTTTTGTAATATAAACTTTAATATGGCTATTACCATTAACACTTATGAAGAACTAAGTGAACAAGATAATTTGTTTACCACATCAGATGCTAAAATATGTAAATATCTGACAGCCGATCCAAAAAACATTACTATTATGCAACAAAATATAAGGTCAATTAATAAAATTTTTAATGAACTCCAAATACAGCTTAACCACCTAAATATAGACTTCGATGTTATTATTCTTACAGAATGTTGGTTGACAAATATTTACACCCCAAAATTTATAACTCATTACTCAACCTTCAATACGTCAAATCATGATAGTCAGAACGATGGAGTTGTGGTATACATAAAAAATGTTCTAAATCCCATTGTAAATGAAGTAAACATTATTGACGCGAACTGTATGCAAATAACATTTAATAATGACACATGCATTCTAGCGATATACCGCTCTCCATCCATCCGAAACATCACACCATTTATTAATAGTCTTAACAGCATACTCTGTAACCTTTCCTATATCAAAAATTTAATAATTATGGGAGATATAAATATTAACATACTCCCAAATAATCCACACCACCAATGTCACGACTACCTGAACATGTTAGAGTTCCATGGATTAATTAGTACCATCAATACACCAACAAGAATAGCTAATGAATCTACATCATGCATTGATCACATAATGGTTAAAACTAATAAACCAAATAAAAGCATCGTTTACAAATCAACAATCACAGACCATTACACAACAATATTCACATTGCAATCCGACACCACAAAAAACAGAAGAGATCAGTCAATCGTATACAATAATATAAATTTTGATAATTTAAAAAACACAATTAAAAATAAGTCTTGGCAAGAACTTTTCCAAATAAAAAACACAGATGACGCATGGGGATATTTTGTTGACTTTTTGAAACATGAATTAACTAATAATACCACAAATTTGACAAAAAAAATTCCAAACAAAATTAAACCCTTGAAATCTTGGATAAACTACTCAATCATCAACTGTATTCGTAGAAGAAACACACTACACAAAAAAGTGAAAGAAAATCCTTACGATATAATATCACTAAACATCTACAAAAGATATAGAAATACGTGCGGCGAGGTCATTAGAAAGGCAAAAGAAATCTACTATCGAGACAAAATCAAAGAAAGTAACAACGATCCCAAAAAAATGTGGCAAATTCTAAGAGAAGCCACAAATACACAAAATACCAAAGACAAACAGGACATAAGTAAACTTTGTATTGATGGAAAAATTTTTGATACCTCAAAAAACCCAAAGCTCATTGCCGATTACATCAATAATTTTTTTACAAACATTGGTTCAAATCTTGCTTCTCGTCTACCAAATTGTGGGAATGTTCAACCTACTGAAGCAGAACTTCAATTTTCCAAAAGACGGTTTAATTTTCAAACTGTGTCAGCCAGTGGCGGATTTCCCCTTAGGCCTAATAGGCCCGGGCCTAGGGCGGCCAGATATTAGGGGCGGCCAATCGCGACAAAAAAGTCACAGATCATAACAAGAAATTACTTTCTAAGTACCTAAATATTCTACGTACGAGAACGTCATTGCTAGCCGCAAGGGTCTCGCGCTCGTGCTCGGAAGTTTCATAAGAGCGTGTTCACACACAGCTATAATATGCGTGGGATGGCGTATTTCGGCCTATCGCTCGCTATATATTCCCAATTGGAATATATGGCTAGCGATATGCAAGAGCGTGTTCACACACAGCACACAGCGCGCCCCCCCCGCCCCGCAGCTGCCCTCGCCACACCTATCATGCGCCGTCGCTCGCCCGCTCGCGTATTTCCAATCCCTACCGGGATTCAGTCGCGCTAGTGCCGCTAGTGACTGAACCGCGTTAGGTATTGTTATGCATAAATCACCTTACAAAAGCTATAATAAATAAATAAATCAGAGATTACAAAATAATACAATAATAAGCTGTTATTTATGCCAATTATGAACTTTCCACTGATGATAAATAATAAAGTGTGACATTATAAAGGGTAGGTATTTTCTTTAAAAAAATATATTTTTAGTTAAAATATATGAAAAAGGAGGGGGGGGGGAGGAGGAACATAGGAATAGGATTAAGAGGCAAAGGATTTTTATTTATTTTTAACATTGTTCTAAAGTAGCCTACGGATTTCGGATTTGTGACATCATGGTCAAAATAGATAAAGCATTGCAATAGCTCCGTGTAAAAATGGTAGGAAATGTGGTCCATTTTTGGACCAAAATCAATCGCAGAAAAATAAAAGTGGTCCGTGGTCCATTTTTCAATCGAAATCGTTCCAGTGTAACAAACCCTATCGCGACTGAAAGGCGGTAGGGATTGGAAATACGCCCCCGCTCGCGACAGGCGACAGCAGTCAGTGGTCAGTGGTCAGTTCAGTCGTTCAGTGTGCGTACAGCAATTGCAGTGAGGGGATGAGCGTTTTTCTAATTTCGTAAAGGTATTCGCGACGCGACGTGTATGTATGTACTGCAATATTATCAAAAATCGAAATATTTTACAGGACGTGGACGATACCTCACGTTAAAAGTGTTATTTCGCATAATTAGATATGGATGGAAAGAAAAGGTTAAGTGGGGCTGAGTATCGCAAGCGAGCTAAAGAAAAAGATAATAAACAACAGGATGTAATTAAAAAAACGCGGAAATTAGACGATTTCTTTGGAAAACCATATGTCATTGATCCAACATGCGACGTTCCAAGTGGTAGCGGTGTTATATCAACTGATTTTTCTTTAGTGTCTTCAAGTGCAGATATTTCTATCGTTGTGGCAAGTGGATTAAAGGAAGAAGCCAAAGATGTTCCACTAGTACCAGGAGTGCAGCCTTATCCGGATCAGGAACTGTGCGAAATCAGCGACGATCCAGCCAAATGGACAATCGACGAGTTCACGCGTGATTACATTTGTAAGAACGGAGCTAATCAAAACATTCAAAATAATTTTTCTAAGAGTGTGCGAATTTACAAAGATAAGGTGCGACAGTTGTCAGAAAATTTATTCGAACGTCAACTTCTAAATGGCGGAAAAGTTCCGCGAAAGTGGCTAATATATTCCGGAAGTACTGGACATGTTTTTTGTGGACCTTGTCTTCTTTTTAATGGCGGGGAGAGTCAGTTTGATAGAAAGGAAGGTTTTAATGATTGGAAAAATTCCAATTACCGAGTATCGACCCATGAAAATTCGTCTACTCACAAAATATCTGTCCTGCTTATGAACGAACGAAGCAACACGCTAGGTCGCATTGACCACGCATTAACAATACAATTAGATGAAGAAATAATTTACTGGAGAAACGTTTTGAAACGAGTAGTTGCATGTGTAAAAGCGCTTGCATCACGTTGTTTGTCTTTCAGAGGACACGACGAGAAATTTGGTTCATTTCACAATGGAAATTTTTTGATGTCTTTAGAACTTATCGCTGAGTTCGATCCGTTCTTAGCCAAACACATTACACGTTGTGGGAATCCAGGCTCAGGATATACGAGTTATCTCTCTTCAACAACATGCGAAGAATTCATTCGGCTTATGGGAAACAAAGTTTTGAAGACAATTGTAATGGAAATATTAACAGCGAAATATTTTTCTCTGATCATCGACTCGACGCCGGATATATCTCACGTAGACCAGCTCACTTTTGTAATCAGATATGTCCTGCCTAATGGATCACCTGTAGAACGTTTCCTCATGTTCATTCCAAACACAGGCCATAAATCACAACAAATGACAAATATTGTAACCTCAACTTTAATTGAATTGGGAATCGACATTTCAAACTGCCGAGGGCAATCTTATGACAACGCAGCCAACATGTCAGGCATATACAACGGCCTACAAGCTAAAATAAAGGAATTTTCTCCCCTTGCCGAGTATGTTCCCTGTTCAGCACACTCGCTCAATTTAGTAGGTGAGTGTGCAGCTGAAAGCAGCCAAGAGGCTTGTTCGTTCTTTTCTCTACTCCAAGAGTTGTATAATTTCTTCGCAGCATCAACTCAGCGTTGGGAACTCCTACAAGCCCATTTCACCGTCAAAAGTCTATCAATGACTCGTTGGTCAGCTCGTGCAGATGCATGCAAAAGTTTACGCGAATCGTGGCATGAAATCCATCAAGCGTTAGTCTCCATCGAAACAGACACGGAACAGAAGAAAGCCGTTATTTGCGAAGCAAGAGGTATTCGTTTAAAGCTGGAACGCTTTGAAACGGCCATCATGACTGTGTTTTGGGGATTCTTACTAAATCGCATTAACGCCACAAGTAAAAAACTTCAGAGTGTGGAAATTGACATAACCATTGTCATAGAACTGTATGAGGTACTTATTCGTTTTATTGGCGAAATACGGGATAATTTCGATGCTTTCGAAAACCAAGCCAAGAAACTGTCCTTTTTACAGGAATATGAAAGAGATTTTCGACGCATTCGAAAGCCTAAGCTACTTCCTGGCGAGACTAGTACAGGTGAAGAGATGCAACAAAAAAACGGCCGTGAAAATTTTAGAATTACTACTTTTTTAGTAATCATCGATTCATTATCAGAAGAACTAAAAAAACGACTGGGTGCTTACAAATCACTTTATAACAAATTTAATTTTATTACTAAGTTGACAAAACTAAGCCCGACTGAAGTCGAAGAAAAGGCAAAATCATTGCAAATGATTTATTCTAGTGATTTAGATGCTCATTTTTCAGAAGAATGTCTCCATTTTCGCGCACACTGCAGTGTGAAAAATGAGGATCGCAACAGTGCTGTCAGTTTGTTAAAATGGTTACGAACTGAAGATCTTCAAACCATTTATCCAAACGTGGATATTGCTCTTCGAATGTGTGTGTGTACTCCCGCCAATAACTGTTCTGGAGAACGATCATTTTCTTGTTTACGACGTGTAAAAAATTATTTAAGCACAACAATGACGGAGCAAAGGCTGAACGATCTTGCTTTACTTAACATAGAAGCAGATCTTTTAAGAAAATTGGAGTGCGAAGATCTAATTAATGATTTTGCTGCACTTAAGTGCAGACGAGAATTGTAACTGCCAGATGTTGATTTTTTTTACCAAAGTTATTTTTATTAGCCTTGAAGAGATGCTCAATTTTTTGTTTTAACTTTTTTTAAATATATTTATATAATACCTGATGTTGATTTTCTACCAAAGTTTAATTAATAAGTCTTAAAGAGTTGCTCATTTTTTGTTTTGAGTTCAGTTTTTTTTTATGTTAGATAATACTTTACGTAATTTGTTTTTACCAAAGTTTTAATTTGTATTTTAGGTTTAGTTTTTATATTCGAATATTTACCTTAAGTTGATTTTTATTTAAAAGAGGTGCTGATTTCTTTTATTTGTTTGGAGAGATTGGAGACTAACTATAACTTTTTATCCATGGCTGTATTATGTATGTTAATAATCTCCGATGTTGAGTTTTTACCAAAGTTTTATTAATAAGCTTTGAAGAGATGCTCAATTTTTTATTTTGATTTTTTTTTAAATATATTTATATAATACCTGATGTTGATTTTCTACCAAAGTTTAAATAATAAGTCATAAAGAGTTGCTCAATTTTAGTTTGAATTCAGTTTTTTTTTTTATGTTAGATAATACTTTACTTAATTTTTTTTACCAAAGTTTTAATTTGTATTTTAAGTTTAGTTTTTATATTCGAATATGTACCTTAAGTTAATTTTTATTTAAAAGAGGTGCTGATTTCTTTTATTTGATTGGAGACTAACTATAACATTTTATCCATGGCTGTATTATGTATGTTAATAATCTCCGATGTTGAGGTTTTACCAAAGTTTTATTAATAAGCCTTGAAGAGATGCTCAATTTTTTATTTTAACTTTTTTTAATATATATAATACCTAATGTTGTTTTTCTACCAAAGTTTAATAATAAATAATAAGTCTTAAAGAGTTGCTCAATTATTAACATATTATTATTATTATTGACTAACTATAACTTTTTATCCTTGACTGTATATGGTATGGTTGGTATGTATGCAGTTTGTTACTTAATAGATTTCACAAAAAATAAAGGTATGTTTTATAATCATTTGCTTTTTTTCTTTTAAAATACAAAATACCTAACTAGTAATTTAGTAATATTTTTTTCTATTGCCCATCCAACAGCCAACATTTTTAGTTGGATTTCGACTTCGACTCTAAAACCCCAACTTCGTCTGTAACCCCAGAAATGTCCAGGAAAAGATAAGCCCATATCTGGCAACCCTAATTGTAACTGTGAAACACGAAACACTTATATATTATTGTATGAGAATAAACCTGAAACTGTTAAATAAATTAAACCTAAAACTGTTTTAAATGTTTTACTCAAATCCTTGAAACCTTAGAAAATATAAAAAAACTAGCAGCTATTAGAGTAAACTAAATTTCTGAATCGATTTCGACAAAAGTTGTCAATAAATAAATTCATTATGTAGTCTATAGTCTATATCAGGGGTCTCTAAACAACGGTCCGCCAATTTCATCAATCCGGCCTGCGACAATTATACAGTAATTGAACTAGCGAATTTAGCAAGCGTATTTTTTTACATTAATTCCACACCGGAGGTCCTGAGGAAAATATTTTCCCTCACGACCTATGTCATCTTAGGTGATGCTGTGTGGAGGGTCTTTTTAAGGAAGGGAAGGATAGGAAGTTCTGGAAAGGAAAAGGTATGAGGGGTGGGTAGGAATCTGGGGGTTAGTGTGTCCAGGAGTGACATACGTATGAATACATCCCTCCAACTGCGGTGCAAGGTGATGGGTCAAAATAGTTCGGCTGGAAAGGTCAAAAGGCCTCCCTCACCCAGTCTCTCTCGATCCGGCCCGCCACGCAGCAACTATGAATGATAATAGCAGGAAAATTAAAACGGTTTTGACCTTAGGAACTTACTGGAACTTACTGAAAAGTTTGGATACTCCTGGTCAATATGATGGGTACTGAGAAAGGGGCGGCTACATGGCCTGGGGCCTAGGGCGGCCAAGACTGCAAATCCGCCACTGGTGTCAGCAGAAGAGATCCTTAACATTATTAACTCCCTAAAAAACACTTCTTCTGCCGGGGTTGATGGAATAACGACCAAGATTTTGAAAACACTATCTATGGAAATTGCATTGCCCCTTGAATATCTAATAAACCTTAGCATCAATCAGGGACACTTCCCCTCAAACCTGAAACATGGTATTGTTATCCCCATACATAAAACAGGTATCAAGACAGACATAAACAATTACAGACCAATAACTCTACTGACCAGTCTATCTAAAGTATTTGAAAAAATTGTCAATGCTCAGTTGGTTAAATTTCTTGTTAGCCATAAACTATTATCAGAAAACCAATACGGGTTTCAAGAGAACAAGAGTACCGCAGACGCTATTGCCGCCGTAACTGATTTCATTGTCGAAAACCTCGATAAAAGAAAAAAATGTATTTCAATCTTTCTAGACCTCTCCAAAGCCTTTGATACAATATCACACAGTAAATTAATAAACAAACTTATAAAAATCGGTATTACAGGTAACGAACTTAACTTTTTTAAAAGCTACCTTAACAATTGCAAGCAACAAGTTCAAGTAAATAAAACACTTAGCGATCAGTTCTCCTCTAACTATGGGATTCCTCAGGGTAGCATATTAGGACCATCTTTGTTCCTTTTGTACATTAACGAATTATGCAACATTAATATTCAGGGGAAAATTGTTAGTTTTGCCGATGACACTGTCATACTCTTTGAAGCTGACACTTGGCAAGCTGTCTACGAAAAAGCTGAAACGTATATAAGCATTATAAAAAAGTGGTTAGATTCGAATACACTCACACTGAACACCGAGAAAACTAAATACGTCACATCAAGCATAAATATTACAGGACAACCTCACGATGATGCCTCTATTAGAATACACACATGTTTAAATTCCAATGAATATTGCCAGTGTCCTTACATTGAGCGCACTACACAGATGAAATACCTCGGCCTCACCATTGATCCATATCTCAAATGGAATCTTCACTCTCAAATAGTTGCAAACAAAATAAGAAAAACAATGCATTTTTTCAGAACAATACGAAATTTTCTCGACTTAAAACACTTGAAAATGATTTATTTTGCAGTCTGTCAATCTATTATTGAGTATGGCATCATAACATGGGGAGGTGGCACTGCATCTGCACTAGACCCAATCACTAAGGCACAGAAAACCATTATAAAAATAATCCTTAGACTACCTCTAATTACAGACTCGAATTTTATCTTTAATATTATGAATGTGTTTGACGTTCGGCAGATATACGCAAAAACAATCCTCAATCATCTGTACACAAATATACATAAATACTATGAAAAAAGATTAAATACACGCTATACACGATACAATAACAGAGACTTACTTCAAATTCCCATAACGCATACTACTTTTGGTCAACGAAGCTTCAGATACCTTGCATCAAGACTTTATAACATTCTTCCATATAGAGTAAAAAAATGTGATTCACAAAAAAATTTCAAAAATAACATAAAAATTTGGATAAAAAATAATGATAGGGCCTTTACCGGCGCGCTCACCCAAATTCGTAACTAAACCAATGTACTGATTGTTATTATTCAAAATTTATTGTTAATGCAACCAATCTTTTGTATGATTATATTTTAATATAAGTGTAGGTATGTTAATATGGAATATAAATTGACTTAAAAATTACTGCCTCAATACAGGCTAGCCTAGTGAGGTGGATTACGAAAAACCATAATTTATAGCTATTTTCTATTCTTCAAGTAGGTACCTTCTGTTCATATTTATATTATTTATCTTCTGTTGCTAATCTTTTGTACTTACATAAACCATTGTAAATATTAACGCTGAATATGTACGTTTCTTTTTTTGTTATAAATCTTGCAAATTTTGTTGAATAAAGATATATATTATTATTATTATTATTATAGCATCCCCGTTTGGAGTATGTGTTTGAGACACCTTACCTCAGTTGGTAGAGCTGCCGCCCGGAAAGCCGAAGGTCCTGGGTTTGAGTCCGAGAGGGGCCAGTATCTTTTTCTGATTTTTCGATTTCCAGATTTTTTATTGTGTTTTCGAGTGTCTGCGTTTAATTAAATATTACAATTTGAGGTTTTACTCATAAAGTTAAAACTAAAAAAAATTAAAATAAAATATACACTTGCGTTATTTTGCTGGTTGTGGTTTGAAACCCGTCTACGAAAAAAATACAAAATAAAATATAGAGCTTTGAAGTATCCATTAAATGTCTTAAAATTATAACAAAATAATTTCAACTTAAAAGATTTTTTTCATGATTTATTTTAGGTGTTGTTATGAAAACAGAACAAAACTTGCACTGTTTTAAATTAATGCTTAATGCAAGTAAATTCCGACAAATTAATTAATATTAATTTTTTTTTGTTCATATGAAGCAGTTACTTTGTGATGTGACATTATAATTTAAAATAAAACAATAACTTTGTAAACACCACTTTTATTTTTTATACTTTATGCCGACTGGGTTTCGCTACAACCGTGGCTTCTTCAGGGCAGTATAATACTCTACTAACATTAAGTTATATGTGTTATATATACCTAATATATGATTTAACAAAATGAGCTGGACTCCTCAAGTGAAGGAGAAAGAAGGAATAAGCGTTGATGGAGAATTGGGAAGGAAACGGGCGTGTTCTTTGTCAATAGGGAACAATCATAGTATGGGACTTTTATTTAAATTTAGTTGGTTATTAACTACCTTACTATAAGTGTTTATGGCTTTCCTTAGTTAAAGTGCGTCTAAATTGTCCAACCTTATACCTTTTTCTTTTTTATGGATTAGGGTGGCGCCAGAGTTTCTATCAAATTTATGATCTGATTCGATCAGGTGGTTTGCAAATTCAGAATATCCAGGCTGTGTAAACATCTAAGATGTTCTTTGACACGGGTGTTTTTGTTGCGTGCTTTTTTGTTTGCGAGAGTTTGTGATGTATACATGTGAACCGATAAATAGTTTTCCCCCGCGAAATCGAAGTTTGTAAACTCGCGATCGTCTAGAGCCGTTTTTACGTTTTATACAACATGCGGGATGAACACGGAATTAATAATAGTAAATTATTTAGGCATTCGCCTCTAATCCAGCATTCACAAGTTGTCGTATTTGCTTTAAGCGATATAATCCAAGTTTCGGGGTACCTTCTGCCTTAATACATTGAGTGTATCAATGCCGCCATAGCAGTATAGCCGCCACTAGGTGACCATTCATACCGCGCGCTGACAACGGAACCTGCGCTGGCCAGAACGTCATTGGACCGACTTCCATCCATGGAGCAAACACAGAGGCCTTCATCTGGAGATGTATTTGATTTGAAGACCTTGGGACGTCTTCAGCAGGCTGGATCAAAGATGGCACAAAGGAATACAACTCGGCATACTACAATAGTTAAGTTAGCTAGCCAACGAAAAATATGGTCTGTTTTGGGGTAAGCCTGTTCTTTCTTAATTATGTTATGTATCTGTTAGATAGATGAGTTAGTAAAAGCATCCATAATTCGCACATAATAAAAGCTTTCCCGAAAGTCCGCAAGATGGCAGCTAGAGTAGTTAGGTGGTAGTGCTCCAGGGGGGTGAAGATCGAGATGAAGGAGCTCACACAAACACGGCGTAGATCAGATTTAATTCAGCTAGCTTCTAGGTCGGTCTTGATTTATGGTTGTGAAACATGGACCATGAAAATAAATACCATGAACACGTTAGATGCTATCGAAATGTGGCTTCACCGGAGAATGCTCAAGGTCCCATGGACCGACATGATTACCAACACAGAAATTCTCAGGCGGCCTAGAGCAGATGGAGAACTGCTTACATTAATAAAAATCAAGAAAATTTCATATCCGGGTCATATACTTCGAGGGGAGAAGTATCACTTGCTCCATTAATTATTGAAAGGTAAGATAGAGGATCGCCGAGAGCCTGGTAGAAGACAAATGTCTTGGCTGCAAATTTCCAACGTCGGGGGGACCTTATAGGGTACACAAAGAAGATGCTTCTAGATGAGTCGACTACTCGCAGTCACAACTTGTAATACGCGAAGTATTAATAAACCTCAGATTAACCTAATAACTCTATTTCTTCCCTAAGATAAATCTCCTTCCAAGACGTGTTGGAGATATACTGATTGTGTGAATACAACATTATCAATCACTTTGAGTTGTGTATCCTGGTTTGAAATACAAGTTTAAGTTTCCATAGAAAGAAAAAAAAATGAAAATTTCATGGTTGGTTACAATTATTAAGTATATTTAATATACTAAATAATTAAATTGTTTTCACCACTGTAAAATGTACTGTTTGTTTCTGTTTATAAATAAATAAATGTAACATATTCTAATGCAAATCAGAATATGGCGCTCTGTTTTCCGCAGCAAAGTCACTACCGGTATCTAACCTCCTTAACATGAAGAGACATCGTACCTTTGTACCTAATTATTTTTATGCACACCTGACAGAAGTTCTGTCAAAAGAAGCGAAGCTAGCATTCCATAATGGAGTCCTGGTACCTACCCTGATGTTTGGCAATGAGGCATGGAACTGGCAGAGGAAGGATGAAAGTAAGCTGAATGATGTTGAAATGAGATCCCTGAGGCTGATGTGTGGTAAAACCATGTATGATCGTGTGAGATATATGGATGTCAACAAAGAATGTAAGGCTGATGTATAATGAGTAAGATTAAGAAAGGGACCCTCAGATGGTTTGGACATGTAGAGCGAATGAAAGAAGAAAATAGTGTGAGAAGAATATTTGACGCAAATGTGAATGGAAGAAGAAGTCGGGGACGCCCGAGAAAGACATGGCACGATCAAGTGAATCAGATACTTGAGTCGGGCCATGTCAAAAGTCAGAAAAATAGAAGAGTATGTATGAGACGATGTATGAATGTGAGTAGGGCAAAGAGAGTGTGCCAAGACCGAGTTGTTTGGCGGACCGATTTCTCTGCCTACCCCTGCGGTGAAATGAGTGATGGTTAGTTAGTTAGACCGACTGAGATCCTAAATACTATATATAAACATAGGCGCCCACATATACTATTTAACATAACGCCCAACCTTTCATATATCTATAACAGTGTATCGTTAATAACATCATTTCATTTAGAATTCAGCTTCCATGTTTAAATACTCCGCCGGGATCAGCCAATTCTCTTTCTTCATCCTTGAATTCGTTTTTAGAAATTTATTTTTATCTCGTGCTTTAGAGACACTGTGCCTCATTTTTAAGGGCAATCTAATTTCTGTTCATTTTTTTATTTCAATTATTCTAATGCCTACTTGTTAATTTTATTTTATTTTGATTTCTCCTCTTCTCCATCGAACTGACTTTTTAATGACGGATTTACTTTTGTCTAAAGCGCCAGAGGAGTATTTTTATCAGTAGGAAATTTTAATAGTAGAATTTTGGATACTTTTATTTATTGGTACCTGCCTTGAACACGATTCCACATTTATTTTCGCCATTTTGAAAGGTAAATCTCTAATTGAAATTATTTTCCTACTAAAATAAAAGGGTATGAACAAATATATCAATCATATATCAAATCGTTATTTTCACTAAATAACTACACCATTCACGTTAAATTACTTGGAAATAACACACGTCCTATAGAGTTATACATATTTAAACAACATATAAAGTATAAAAAGTAAATAGAATAGGAAAAAAATATAAGCCATAATAGAAATAAAATGAATAATAATTTTTTTTCAAGGGGGCATTATCGCCCACATTGAGAACCTATGTATTAGACAGTGTACTGATACTTCTCCACTGTCGTTCAATATCACCGTCATCCGAGAGGTCTTCAGTAATAATGTTTCCCAAGTATTTAACATTCTAAGATGCGTTTATGTTTTCCTCATTAAGTTTTACGGGGAGCATTTTCTCGGGATTTTTTCCATGGTGGAATGCGATTAGTTCCGTCTTCTTGGGGTTGTACATCATGTTGTGGTCATTCGCATATTCTTCACAAATTTTTAATAATGTTCTCAACCCCTTGATCGACGGAGCTAGGATAATCATGTCGTCCGCATAGCTTATGGATATCCGCATAGTATTTAATTTATTTTAAAATTTTCAGAAAAAAAATCCTCTTAAAGTGCACGTCGTACTTATTTTACTAGAAAAAGCAGAGATAAATGATACACTTAACTCATTTTGGATTTCTTCTCCTTTACAGATTTCAAATTTCCGCTATCGATATATTTAAGAAAATGCGGTTTTACTTATCGGGGAGACTATCATGTTACTCGTAGCTCGTAAATTGACAAAATGTCAAGGAATTTCAGCTGGCGGCCGTGAGTGTGTGTCTAGGAGTGACGGACGTATGAATCCATCCCTCCAACTGCGGTGCAAGGCGATGGGTCGAGAGAGTCCAGCTGAAGAGGTCTAGGCTAGGTCTCCTTCAACAAATCGCTCTCGATCCGGCCCGCCATGCAGTAGGTGGACAAACGCATTGGAAGACCTAGACAAATCTCACGCCGTGAACCCGGGCACCCTTGCTTAGTCACCAAATGTAGCGAACCCCTCGGGGTGACCTGTGGCAGAGATGTTGGGTATCCAATAAATGGTTCCCGAGGCGGCGGTATCAATATCCGCCTCTAAAATTGTTATTTATACTTTGTTTTGTGCATATTTTTTTGTGGAAAGCATTTAATATGTGAGATTTAAAACCCGGCAGTAATTCTTTTTTAATGAAATTCGTGAGATATAATTTATGGGTGGCCCCTAATACCCTTTTCCTTCCCAGAACTTCTTCTACTTCCTTTTTCCTAAAAATACCCTCCACACAGCATCCTCAAAGATGACATAGGCCACGAGAAGAATTACTTTTCTCAGGGTTTTCTGTGTGGAACTAATGTAAAAAAAAAACGTTCAAAAATAAGAAGAAAGGGAGATCTATAAATACGAATGTAAGAGGGAGCGCGCTGATATTAAAAAAACTATAATAATTAAGCGAAAATAGTAAAAATACTTAATAAAACACCACTCGTTTAAAAAAGAGCAATAATCTCTCGACTAATGCTTAGTTGCGTTTAATGATACACTGTGAATATTTTCACAAAACAAAATGTATATTTAATTTTTTTCTGGGCATACTTTATATTTTTTCTATTAAGGGAATTTTGTATAATAACCGTTTCGGCTCTACAAATTTATAGATATTATCTTCAAAATAACATATTTTTTAAGGAACTTAAAACTTAAAGTTCGATAGATATATGTTATAAATCGGTAGAAATGCGGAATGCGGGGGCTTAAACGAGAATCGTCGTAAGTCGAGGGCAATAAATATTTCGGAAAAAGTAAAAAAAGCTCCTCTTACACCAAAACCAACTCCGGGGACGATATGTAAATTTTCGGAGGAAATGGTCCAATGAGATATCACAGAAGCAATAAAACAAAGATGTCCGTGAATTTGGTATGCGAACGAGCTCAATTCAGAATTAATGAAAGCGATGCGAAAATAATTGAGGCTATATCGAAACAGCAGCTTTAAACCGTTATTTTAAGGTACTTGTACCCAATTAAATTAAAACGAGATCCAACATATTCATTGTATCAGTGATGAAAGTTCAAATTAAAAATACTTCCGTTTCAATAGAAAATAATATTGCGCCATTATCAAAATGAATTGCAGGGTGAAATGAAAAGCATTATTGATGAAGTTCGGTGAATCCGAGAAGTTAAACAATATTGGTGTTCTGGTAAAACACGACCACAAATTTCAGCCTGATAGCTTTTACAAAATCAAATAATTCTAGGTAAATTTAATACTCCGACCAAATGTTTTGTACCATCCCCACCGGACAAGAAAAAAATTTATTTTAACCCCTAAGGTCTAGGAGCGTATTTTTTCAGCAAGACACAGTATTTCTTTTCAATAAAATCCAAATAAATGGAATTTCTGAACGTATCCGAATACATGTTTTTGAAAGGTGATAAAATAAGCTTTTAAATTTGATCATTAGAAATAATCTTATAACGCTTGAAATACAAAAATTTAAATATAAAAAGTTTTAAAAATGGCTCACATTATATTTTTTTATCTAAATTTACTGATAACCAAAAAATCTAAAACGCACATATTTTATTAGACAATTGTTATTTAAACATTATTACCATCTCATTTTTTTGCTGTTTCATGTAAAAATCTTCTAATATGTAAAAATCAATTTTTGTTTGTTTGTTTATTTATTTGTTTGTTTTTTTCGTGTGTTTGTTTATTTGTGTATTTGTTTGTTTGCTTATGTGTGTGTTTGTTTGTTTGTTTGTATGTTTTTTCGTATGTTATGCGCTGCCATACCGTTCATCCGATTGCGATGAAACTTTGGTAATATGTTGTGCGCACGCCCGCGAAGGCTAGAGGCTATATATGTTGGTAAGCTCTGGCGTTATGAAATTTGTATAAATGAAAATGGGTGTAAATCATCTCTTTTAGCGGCATGGAGGAACGGCAGGAGAGGGTGGGGAAAAGGGAGGTGGGGTTCACGAGAGGGGTGACGAGAGGGAAAGCGGAGAAGGTAGAAGGGGAACGCGGGAGGGAAAAAGGACTCTGCAGGTGAACGGGGACGCACGAAAAAGGTCATGCAGAGAGAATCAAATGCATTTCTTTGAATGGGATTGCAAGGCATGCCGGGTAAAAATAGTAATTAAAAAAAAAAATAAAAAAGTTTCATACATTTTCTAAAGTTGCATTCGGATATTTTGGTATTTATATGTAGGTGGGTGTACTTTTTAATTCTATCGTGGCGTTTAGATTTGAATATAAAGCTTGGTTTTTTCTCTTTCAAACACCGTTTAGACCATATTTCTCGCTATTAAAGTAAGGCAGATATAACAAATTAGCCTGAGGGGACATTTTATTTTAAATTTTCTTTCCCATCTCCAGCACATAATTATTTTACTAACCTCAAATAGCTACCTCTGGTGAAGGGCTTCTAAATATTTTGTTTAGGGGTCTTTTGGGAATTCTGAATCTGCTTTAAAGGTATTTAAATGGATTGTGCTCTAAAATTTTTACATATTTGTCCTGTTACGATACAGAGTAAATACGGTACCAGTACCCTTACACCGTTGATTTTTGCTTCGTAATATCCCAATGCTCATTATTATTATCGTGTTTGGGGTAGGAAAGAAGAGGTGGGAGGTTATCGTTTTCTAGATATGATCCTCCTTTCTCTTCTGGTGTCCTCTGCTTTCGAAGGCTCGCCATCACCTAGGGCAGGGATCGGCAGTTTGTCAAGTGAGAAGAGCCAATTTGTCAAAGAAATTGGTTAACTAATATATCAAAGAGCGATATTATAAGTGGGGGAGGGGGGGGGGGGGGGGGATTTACGTTACTTACATTCTTACTATATTATCACAACTTCTGCCAATTAGATTCACGCATAGATTCCTTATTAAATTAAAACCAGTTTTGTGTTTAGATTGCAAAAAAATTATTCCGGTTGCGGATTCATTTTCCTCCATTTCATAAGGCTGGTAGAGTAGAGGAGAAATTGCAATTGATGTCTGAAGAGCCGCAGACACCTATGCAAAGATATCCGCATGCGGCTTGCGAGCCGCAAATTCTGACCTTTGCCCTGGGCTCTAGGGCATGGATTCTGCAGGGTGATGATGGCCCTAGGGCCTAGGTCCATCATCACTCTGCAGGTTGCCGCCTGGAACAGAACTGCAATTCAATCAGTCACGAAGATTTAGAAACGACCAGGTGTGATGCCTCCATCTACTACTTCCCTAAATTAAATAAAATAATAAAATTACTGTGGTATGTGTGAGTTTGGTAGAAAGAGACTTGCTAATTGCTTCTTTGGGGCTACTGATTACTCGGTTGTGTGTCTTATTGCCTAACAATTGTGATCTGTCAAATATATTATAAAGTGAAGCTGGACTTACGATAGTACAACCTGATAAATCAAGGATACCACACTTACAATAATTGCACATATATTTGCACTTCGTTTTAATACATTGCTCTACCGGTTTCAGAACTACTTTTAATTTTGATACATACTCCAAATAATAAGTTGTCATCCAGATGAGAGCCGGCGCAACCCCCACTGTTAATTCGGAGGGAATTTCTTTGCCACGCGTACGAAAGGTTAACGTTTAATGGAGCCTGTAGTATTTATAAAATCACGAATCAAAAAACCATTGTCATAGCAAAAGATCCGACAGAGACTGTTTACAATGAAATAGCACTCTCATTACCATAATATATATCCAGAGAACTGCTTTATCGTATACCTAATGAATAGCAGAAATGACAGCAGGGTTTAGTCAAGCTCCAAACCTAATAACTTTAAGTTTTACCCTGCAGAGGGCAATAATACCTTTTAAGTATATTGCTTTGTGATAAACCCCCCCCCCTACGAAGTAAAACCTATCTTTTGCTTAACAAATGCTGCTACAGTGCTACAGCTACAGGCGCAACCCCGCCCGGCCTTTAAAAACTCGTAGCTCGCCCGTTCTCGCGTCTCTCCCCTGCATTTCTTTTGCAGCGCCTTTTCAACCCCATCACGTAATACTTTTATGCAAACGTGACGAGATGCTCTTAATTAATCAATTGTTATTAACCCCACAACGTTGTGTACTTTTTTGTTTTAGTGGTTTGGTATAGTTAATCCAATTTAATTAATAATTTATTTGTGGTAAACCCTTGTTCTTTTAGATATGGCGTGTTACAATTTGCAAGGCTTCGAATAACAATGACTGAGTCTGAATAGCTTGAAAATTAACTAATTATCTATCTATATTCGTTCAGCTTCCTCCCCTAGCACCTGTTATACACCTACGCTCATCGACGACTATTTTTATTGAAGTAATCTGCATTTTCCCTCCTAGCATCTAATATATAAATTTACATTCAAACGGCGAATTGAGAAGATCCTACCTTTCGATGCGATGTCGCGTACTCTCTGCAGCTCTATAAAATGCTATCATGAAAATAATTTGACATTTATGTATATTCTAACAAAAGATTTACACTCAAAGCAGTACGGAGTGCAATAATTCTACACTCACAGTTCTAGATGCAGTTTGTTAGTTAGCTAGCTTGTTTTATTTTGTTAATTTGATTCTACGGGTAGGTATTTTGGATTAATATGAGACAGAACATGTGCTGTTTAAATAATTGGACTCCTCCATAGCCCAACTGATAAGGTGATGGTCATAGACCGCCAAATCAGCTTCCAATTCCAACTCCTCCAGAGAATGTTAAGGTCGCAAGCGACGAATGAAAATCGACATGTTTTGCCTCCTGTCAGGAGAGGGTTTGATGTGTGTTTCGGGATCATAGGGTGGTAATGGGAATAATATCGACCAATACGCAGCCAAATTATAACTATGTTGATGATGATGATGAAAGGTCATCTCATACCGTTTGGTATGAGGGTCTGCTCCGATTAATGGCGTGATAGCCGATGTCAGGAACTGTTCAGGAAATGCGTGGGTGGCACGAGGTTTTAGATCGTGACATCCTACTCTGGATTGATGATGATGATGATGATTTTGAAGTTCTTCAGCATGCCGATGACTTGAGTTCCATTTACTCCTAAAGCACCGGCATAAACATTAAACCGAAGTTGATTAGACAATCGGCAATGTCAGGAGATCGGTGGGGCCGCTCTCTCCTCTGATCTGGCGATGTATGAATTTAATTAAGAAAGATTTTGATGTCACCGATCCTCGCCTTGGCAGTCACTCATGTCCTCAATAGTCCCGTTCTCCGTCCAGCACGCCGCCTCGAACCAGTAGAAATAATGATTACGTTTTTCCTAGGCACGCTACAGAAACATGCGCCAGCCTGCAATCGCGATGGTCATCGGTATTTGATTTGAATGAAAAATACGTCCTCTCGCATAACATACACAAGCGTAACTTGGGACCTTCCCCTATATGTGTCACGGGCATATGCTCTACGATAGGCGTACCCCAAGCTCAAACTCAAAAATTAGCTCAAAGAAGGAATGTCAAGCTCGGTTTCCAGGGTGCCGGGTCCGAGAATGAAAGGCACCAGGTCGTAAATCTGGCTTCCCTCCCTTCTATTTCCCCTGCTGCGCTTTCGTCCAGAGTACATTCCCACCCTGATGCTGGATGATCCCTATTCCTAGTGTGAGGGAGTTAAGAGAACTTTTGCTACTTATGTAGGTGGATATAACGCATTACGCTTAAAATATGAATACCTACTGACGGCTTCATTCAACCGACAATGTGAAAGTTTTTGCTAAATCGAATATCGAATGGGATATACCTAAATCCTAAACCAACAGGTGAGTAAACGATAAGCTATCGAACCAAGTCTACGTATAGTCCTATGTAATAGATTTGTCGTGATACCTAAAATTTGGAATAAGATATGGGAAATTTTTAGGAGTGGGAATTTAATTATGTCAGATTTTGTTAGTAAGCAAAGATGCCCATGCTACGCACCATTCTATAAACTGTTAAATTACCCAATGCCTTTTCAAAAAAACCCTTCCTGAATATAGTCCCCTAGCTACGTTTAAAATATTATTGCGAGACTCGAAAATAATGATTATCACCTCAAAGGCGCTTTACACATTAATTTATACCTACATTCTATACCTAAGTATTTTGGTACCCATTATGTATTGGAGAATACCCAGTAACCTAGTTTTCTAGATCACCAACAAAGCACTTTTAAAGGATTTTATTATTGTTTTGTGGTTTCAAAATCCCGTCTTTTAAATGAAGTCTCTCGTCTAAGATTTATTGCCCGAAAGCGCACTTTGTGTTTCAAATGCTATTTAGTTAACTAAATTATTATTTTACAACGGTCTTGTCTCAAGAATAACTTCACCCAACAAAGGTACTTGCTAGCCGGTCAACCCGGAAACGTGCAAAGCTCCGCTCGACAAAAAAAAGGTCCTAGATTCCTAAGGCTTGTATATAAACCCTAATTGACTCTTTCCTGCAAGGCCCGTACTAAATATGTTAATAATTTTATACAAACTTACCAAATTCGCCATGTTGCACAAAATAATTTCACAAATCAATTCACTACAATAATATTTAATTCAACCAAGCACTTCTAAAACACAACCCGTCATGCAGTTATTTATTCCAAGATGCCGCCGTCGAACACAATTCTCGCGTCGATTTGTTTTATCCTGACTCTGCTAAGTGCCCCGTAAGTACGTCCCGACCGCCTCAATTTACAAATTATATTATCTAACTTCACAGATATGAACTCGCAAGCCTCAATCTCTGACTTCCTTATTCGCGTGGACTCTTTTTTGTTTAATAAAACGGAATTTCCTTTGTTTAATTAAAATGAAATATCCCCGATTTAGGCGCACCAAACTGGTCTCCTCGCGACTATCGGACCTCGATCCCTTAATTTAAACCTTGCTTCCCAACGACCAAATCTTGACTCCCCTCAATCGCGTGAACTATTATCCTTTAATTAAATGACTTATTCCCGGTTTAGAAGCACCAAACTATTATTCTACCGTTTATCAAAACTCGATGACTTTTAATCCCGACCGTGCGTCTCCAGGTTCTTTCACCGACCGTCCACCAACACTTCTCTACCCCGACTGTCCAGTTCCAACTCCCTCCCCCTGACTCCCACCCATCTACTTGTGTGGTTTCAATAATATATTAGCCACTCCTTCAAATCTTAAGTGATAAACACATCTCCCAATATGCATATTTCAACGTTTAAAAGTGTTCTGTCACATTAGGTCCCAAATTTCCAGAATTCAGTGCAACTTTCATGTTTGCTATTTTTTTGTGTGTAACCTTACATAACAAACTACAAACTAATTTTGTCTGCGCCGGAGTCATAAATTATCCCAATAACGCTTAAAAAAAAGAGCTCAGTGGCGCACTTCAATTCACTACTCGTCCTAATTACTTGCGTCGACTTTATTGGTTATATAATAACATTATATAAGCATTGTCTGTACACGTTTTCGTTCTTTCTGCGTGCGTCACTATTTAACGAATTTTGCAATCTTATTTCGACAGATATGTTAAATATTTTAACCCCTAATCGGCGCGTCGCTCTAGTATATTTAAATGCACCAACGATCAATCCTTATTGCCTAATTTTCAATTTCCTACTGCCATAGAAAATTCACCAGATAATTGTTTCGTAAATCCAATCTGCTCGCGTTAAGATCAATCACCACACGGGCAAATATTCATCGGCCGCCTCTGGTTTTGTTAACGATCCTGAAAAAATCACTCAAAATGTTCTTCTGGGTTCCTTCTTAGTTTTGTGAAGAATGGCCTTTGCCGGGGCTCGCATGCACGCAAACACATGTGGTTATTTAGTGGTAAGGACCCATAAATCACCCCCATGAATTGGAAACAGAGAATCGTATGCTGAAACCATTCCATGTTACAAAATTAAATATATTTCTAAATCGATCTCTCAATTTTAAAGGAATTATTTCGTAGGCCCAAAGGCGAGATCATCACAGCTTTTATAAAAATATTTTTCATCATATTTCAACAAGTTTTAATATTCTGATGAAGGAAAAGAGATATGAATAAATACTCTTCTGAAAGCAGTACAGCAATATGTTAAAATACAGTGATTGAAAATAAATTTACGTGATTATATTGTAACTAGCTAATACCCGGCATGCGTTACAATGCCATTCAAAGAAATAAAGTGTTTCTCACTGCATGTCCATTCCCATACGTCTCCGTTCCCTTCCCGCGTCCTCCCCTCCTGTGTTCCCCTTCCACCTTCCCCGCCTTACCACTCCTTCATCACCCTTTCCGTGAACCCCATCTCCTTCGTTACTTTCCCACTCCTGCCTTCCCTCCCTGCCGCTAAAATATATGAAATACACACATTTTCAAACAACCCGAGAACCACCTGTAGAAATTTTTTTTTTAAATTTCCTAACGCTCAGTATAAATTATTTATGGCGACAGCCTAATTATAGGTACACCCTAATCACCTAACGATATGAAATATACTTTATGACCTGTTCTCATACCTACCAAATATACGTACAAAATTCAGTTTTTTATCGACGCGCAATTCTCCGTGTTTTGTTTTTGTTTAATTTAATTTTGTTTTAATTTATATTTTTTGTGATTTTCTTACTTTTAATAAATGGTTACCATAGGACACCCCAAGTGATTTTATACGTTTGGTGATTTAGCTGGAGTGTCCGAGTTGATGGGGTGACGTTTGTCCGGGTCTTGGCAGCGGCTGCGTCTTCCCACCCACTGAGTAGCGGGCCGGATCGAGAGAGACTGGTTGAGGGAGGCCTTTTGACCTTTCCAGCTGGACTCTTTTAACCCATTGCCTTGCACCGCAGTTGGAGGGATGGATAATTACGTCCGTCACTCCCGGACACACTGACTCCCAGATTCCTACCCACCCCTCATACCTTTTTCCTTCCCAGAACTTCCTATCCTCCCCTTCCTTAAAAAGACCCTCCACACAGCACCCCTAAGATGGCATAGGTCGTGAGAGAAATTATTTTCCTCAGGGCCTCCTGTACGGAGCTTATGTAAAAAAAAATGCTTTTCATTTCAGAGATTTATTACAATTATTGTTTTTTTCCTTTGGAGGGGTGCAGACATATGGTCACCGTTTGTCTCATTTTCGACTATTGACATGTGTGTAAGAAAGAGGGGTAGCATTATACGATTAAGAACAAAACCAAAACAATCAGAGCATTAACATTTGACGTTTTTGAATTTTTAGAAATTTACTCACTATTTATTTAATTTATCACAATATTGCTGCAGCTCTTTCAAAGGATGAAAATTCGTCCCATGCAAAATGTAAAAAAAAAATTTTCTTCATAACTTTTTTTTTTCATAATTTTTTCTGATGTTTTAATAGCTATTCTACTATTCGGGGTAAAGACAAATCCAACAAATCAAAGATCATAAAAATCTGTCCAGCCGTTCTAGAGTTATAAATGGTGCAACTAACCCGACTTTGTTTTATGTATTAAGATTATGGTAAGCCACGAAGTAAACGTTTTTTCTAAATACTTCTTAAAAATGAAAGAAAACCATTCCAGGGTTATGAATAACTAGAAAATATTTGAATATCTTTTACTAACATCACAGCAATAAGTCATCTTGTTTCGTGACAGAGGACTTAGCCATCCGAGGAATTGAACTCTCGACGCTATCTCAGCCACTTTCTGGTCTTACGTACTTGTCCTCTTTTTAAAACCTTAATTCCATTCAGGAGACCCCGTGAAGAAAGATTTCCCTCAAGGTCTATGTCATCCCTGAGAATGCTTTTGGAACCAAGAACTAGTCGTAGAAATGTCCCGATCTCGTGTGACAAATTTCGCGAAAATTATATAGTTGGGCGCGCTTTTGGCCTGTTTCCCGACTTTGCACAGGTGCCGAATATATCAATGCGGCTAGTTACTCAACGCTATTTCCATTGAAATACCGGTAAAACAAGAACAGCATTCCGATCTGGCGCCTGTGCTCTAAGGATTGCGACACGAATTTTGGAGAAGGAACGACACATAACAAAAGAACCGCTTATTTTTGGAGAGAGTCAAGTTTTTAAAAAGTGTTTTGGGTTTTCAGAACAAAAGTGGCCGTTGCGATTTGTACAGAGTCAGTATATTATTTAGGTTAGTCATATTGTTTACCGTCGGGGTATCCTTACCTTAAATTTCAGATCTAATTTATTTTTTAAGCATAACTTAGCATTTTAATTAAACGCTTAAAACTTATTTTACGCAAAGTCATTTGTAAAAGGCTCGACTTACCTAAAACCACGGGAAAGGGTTACTAATTTGCTTGACTTTCAAACTTACCACCTCGCCCAAAAATGTTAGCCACGTCACTTACTTATTAATGAAGCCATGTCACAAACTTACTAACCAAGTCAAACTTTAAACTTGCAAGTGAAGTATATACGTGGGTTTATTTACTGTACACAGCCTACATCGTATTCCTCTTAGCCCTTTTAGCCCCTTCTGGCTGACCTGTGATTTCACTAAATTATATATTGTTCACATCATTCTAAAATTATTCTACTTGACATGTTTTCAAAAGCCTTTAGAGATATTTATTAATTTACTTGAAACCACTCCGTGGTTTTTAACTTTCTAATTGTGGCAATAAACGAAAAAAAAATAGTAGACATCACTATCTTCACGATTGTACCAATCTTTTTACAACAATTTAACTTTTTTTTTAAATTTTAATTTTGAAAGGTTTTTAATAAAGTTATATCACAGTTTATCTTATTCTTAATATATTGTCGGCACGTTCCATAGTGAAATATACTCTCAGTATCGCCTCGGTGTAAGACCACCATTCAGAATTAAAACGTTGCTTGAAATGGCTTTAGCCGTGTTTGGTGGCCAGATCTGAATAGCCAGGTATATCCCGACCTTCCACTCCCTGATATCCTTCGCGTCCCCACTACCTTCAGCCTTACAATTGGGGATGCCATAGTCTCACTGATTCCAGACGGGAGCAGCTGGGACTCTTGTGAGGTATTCACATAAAAAAAGCGTTTTATTTTATTTTCATTAAATGTAAGTGTTTTTACGTCTTCTCAGGCCGATATTTATTCCAAGCTATGCAGATTGCCTGTTAGTTCTAAGGACCTAAATGCTCGTGAAAATGCCAAATGAATAATGCCGTTGAAAATATTGTTTTTGTTAAAACTATCTACTAAGTTTTAACCAAGTGTGTCGTTAGTAGGTAACTATGCATAATTTAAGTGAAATTATTTAACAGTTTCTCAGACTTCCTTCTACCCAAGCGGCACATAACTAAAGAATTCAGACAAACACCTAAAACAAACACAATTTTTGGTCAAAGAAATTTCAAATACATTGCGTCTAATACCCTCAAATTAAATGCAATAATTTTTCGAACGGTGGTCTTCGGTCCCTTCAAAACGACCCTCAACTCAATAGCTGTTCATTCAAATATCAATTTAGCGTTCTAGTAAATGCTATCCTTAAAAAGCAATTTCTAGTTTTTAAATACAACTATTTAAATTTAATTTACAAATTTCACTGTTGTTTTCTTGATTGAAAAAAATGAATGAATCGGAATATTGTAAATAGAAATTAACCCACTTTGGCAAAACTCGGCAAATTTTGGTGGCATGGCAATCACACGCACACTCGCAGACATAAACGCATTTCTCTGAAATTCGATTGCGGCCTTTAATACACGAAATAAATGTCGGTGTTATACATTTGGCATTTGGCTCATTTGGGAACATGGTTGACTCAAGTTCCTGGGTGGGAAGGTTGAATCCATTTTTTTTTTTAAATGTTACTGTTATTTATTTTATTATTTACTAGCTGACCCTGAGAACTTCTTACCGCCTCAGAATCAATAACTGTTCTGTTAACTTATAAGCTGAACTAAATTCAGTTTTTTTATTAAGTTAAAAATTACACAATTACCAATTAATATCGATGCGACACTGTCCGTGTTTTGTTTTTGTCAGTATCAGAGATGGCGTTGTGGATTGATTTATAATTTGTCTGATTTAATTACTTTTCCACCTACTTACGGGAATTGCGTTTCATTTTCTTTATACGTGTGAGCGAGATTTATTATAATTATTGTATTTTTCCTTTGAAGGGGTGCAGTTTTACGTTCACTGTTTGTCTCATTTTCGACTGTTGACATTAGTGTGTAAGAAATAGAGGCAGCATTATATGTTTAAGAACAAAAGCGAAGCAATCAGCGGATTGACATTTAAATGTCAATTAGATAAAGTAAAATTACACAATAAGTAAAAATACTAAGTTATGTGGTTTGTTTACAGTACTCCTCACTAGGTATTCCTGTTCCGAGGCGGACTGTATGTTGCTGAATGGGTGCTGATCTTTATTTCCTCATCTTCTAGTTTCTTGACTATCACAAAATAAACAAATAAATAAAATAAAAGTATTGGTTTGTTGTCATTGGGGTTACTTCATAATTTTAATGATTTCCTCATTGTCCTGTTTACTCCACCATAATTTGATGTCTTTTTTAAACTTTTGTATCTCCATGGTGTTCTTAGTTTCAATTGGAAGGGCATTATATAATTTTGTAGCATGGAAATTATGGTTTTTCTGGCCAAAAGATGTATTTAATTGCGGGATGTTAAGTAGTTTTGAGGATTTCGACCTTGTGGGTGTGTTGGTCCACAGGGTATTCATATTTTTCTTTAAATTTGAGTAGTGCATTTTTTGAGTATAATTTAATATTGCTGAACACATTAAAGTTTTTAAAGATTTATTTTGATGGATTTTTTATGGGTATTTTATGATTGTTTTTATTATTGCCTTTTGCGTTTTAGCTAGATGCTTCATGTGAATGTTTGAGGCAGTTCCCCATCCTATAATACCATATTCTATGCGTGATTGGCAAAGAGCATAGTATACTTTATATAGATAATTTTTATTAAGTATATTGCGTTTGTTTCTAAAGTAGTATACAAATTTTGTAAGTTTCTTTGTGATGCTATTTATATGGGAGTCCCATTGAAGATTTTCATCGATTTCAATGCCGAGATATTTTATGTTTTTAGAATGTGTTATGGTGGGGCAGTGGCATGATTGAGTTAAGTTTTTTCCTATTATACACGTACTTATCACAATATTCCTGCATCTCTTTCAAAAGATGAGAAATCATTCCATGCAAAATTCACGAGGAAAATAATTTTCCTCATAACTTTTTTTTTTCATGAATTTTTCCAATGTTTTAATAGCTATTCTGCTATTCGGTGCGGAGACAAATCCAACAAATCGATGATCATAAAAATCGGTCCAGCCGTTCTCGAGTAATAAATGGTGTAACTAACCCGACTTGGTTTTATAAATCAAGATTTTTTTAAATAACCATAAAAGTAAGTATATAGATTTTTACATACAATTGTAATATAGAGACACCTTAGACCAAACGTAAATTCGATTCAAATTCTCCGCGGCAAGAGTGGACCCTACTCTCGTCACAGCAAGTGATGGAATCTGCACAACAGACATGCGCGCGCATCGATCATCCATTCCCACGAGAACTGCACTGGCGAAAATTTGATTGCGCACGTCGGGATTTGAACCCGCGACCTTCGAATTGCTAGTCGAAAATCTAGCTCCTCGACCACGTAGTCCGATTCGAATTGAATTTTAATTGAATGAATAACCAATCTCTCTCTCAATTTGCGTAAACGTTTTTTCTGCCACGCACAGTCTCTCACACCACGCCACTGATCGTGGTTGAATAGGCAATATATTGGGCGCATTTGTTAAGTGAAGCGTGGTACTATACTGGGAAACGCGAAATTGGATGGTTGGGCTTTTAATTTCTGGAAAATTGGCCAAAATTGAAACATCCACTGTAAAAAAATCTGGCAAAATTTATTTTATTTTCACGTTATAAAAAAACTATTAACAACCAAATACCTATTTTTTTTTGCGGTGGGGAATTCCAGTAATTTTTTTAATAATGTTTTTTTTTAATATTCACTAACTGCTTTTTTAAAAAGCACTTTTTCAAAGTGAAATTATTTAATTTTTAAACGGCCCAATTTTAAGTGCTTTTACTTTTATGTTACATCTCACAAGAGTCTCCATGTCTATACGTTGTTCTAAGACAGTGGATCTTCATCCCCCGCTTGAACAGCGTTGTGAGGCTGGTTAAGGTAGGGTTATGAAGGGATTTATCAATGCGGGTCTTGAAGAGGCCCAGATTATACGTAAGAGGAAAAAGGATACCAATAGCTTGTTCCATGTGCGAGCCGATTCACGCCCGTCTCTGTCGAATATCATGACTTAATAACTCCTCCGAGCAGGCTCCCTTGAAATACCTGTAGAACGGACTCAGCATGCCTTCATTGCGAGCGTGCAGTAGATATGTCAATCGATCTGAACAACGGATTATCAATCAGTCTGACCGCCCTCCTTTGCACAGAATCAAATAGGTTAATTTTGGGGCTCCAGCCTAGAGATGGCTCCCAAATTCAATTGGTATTGAAGTGTTGAACGCGATATATGATTTTGCATCAGATGACGTCACGAAAGTAAAGTTGTTAATCTATATTTAAACATTATTCCGCAATGACCTCCTGATTGTGGTACTATGACGTTAGGGGCGCCACGATCTTTATTTTTTTGTCATTTTAAAATAGGTAATTTATTGTGTAAATGATAAACTAAACTCAATGCTTATCCATATCTGAGGTTTATTATTGTTTTCTCTAGTCAAGTCTATGGAGTTCTTTATTGTGTGGATAAACTCCTGGTAAAATAATAATAATAATTTATTCCAGAACGTACGTAGGGGTAGTGAAATGCAATACATTCCATATTTTGAAATAATACAAATAATAAAACATTACATATATCAAAATAATAAAAAAAGAAATTAGACAAACAACGTAAAGAAATAACTGTAACCTGTAACTATATGTATAAATAAAGAAAAGAAGTGGAAAATATTAAATACAAGAATTTATGCAAGAACCCGTTTACGAAGGATATAATTGGACCATCTCGAGAGATAGTTATTTTTCAATTTGGGAGACTGATATGGATACCGGACCCATTATTGGATAACCAACACCTCTTCCATAGGTCACCCCAGGTGATTCACCCCATGAATCCGGGCACCCCAGCTAAGTCACCAAACGCAGATAACCACTTGGAGTGACCTATGGCAGAGGTGTTAGTATCCAATAAATGGTTCCCGGGGTGACGGTACCCATACCCGCCTCCCTAATATACTGTGTATACCAGCGTATAAGAACAAAAATTAGGCGTTGTAAATAAATTCATTTGATATTCATACCAACGTATTTATTAAAGGCATTTTGTAAGTCGATTTTACGTTTGAAATTGGTAATATCTTGTAATAAATGTAATTTCGGGGATCGGTCGGGGGATCAGCGGTCGAGTCATCGCGTGGAACAAATGTTAAAAAAATCAAGTTACTTACTAATAAATACTATGTTTTTATACTATGCAGCATACATAATGTGACCAGACGTCCCGTTTTCACTGGGACAGTCCCTTTTTCAGGCAGCGTGTCCCGGTGTCCCCGAACACGGTTTCGGGACGCCAAAATGTTCCGTTTTCGAAACGAAAGCGTAATGCGCCTACACAAACATACTGGTAATCTTGAAATACCTGAAATATATAAAATAGCTATCCCTAAAATGACATGAAAAAACATTACTATCTGTCAATTGTACTGTATGAAAGTGTGAGGTTAGATATTTCATTTAAGTTATTGGGGCTAGAATTCAAATAATAATAATTATTATAATCCATGCGCTTGGTAGCTGCAAGACGAGTTGTGATCTAGCCTCCTACCTAGGTATATAGTAAAACTCGTAAAATCCATGCTAATTTTAGTCAAAAACTTTATCACTGTGACACGCTTTATTTCATTTATTAGTATAAAAAAATCTCTTTAAATTTTTAACAAGGGCCTAGAATTCCAATAATTAATGCAATTGGTAGCTGCAAGATGAAAATTGTAATCTGGCCTCTTTTGTACAGCGCTCCTAAAACGATTTTTCGCGAAAAGAGTGCTACATAAGTTGTCCAAATGTATTATTATTATTAAGTACCTACCTTTTTTTCGGAGTCCCGGTTTGGATGAAAAATAAATGGTCACGCTAAGCATACATAATACTGCTTTAAAAATTTTCAGAATTATCACTATGATTTTGTTCCAATTCCAATTGATTGCTTTCCCAGAAACATGACATGTAACCTCACATTTTTCAATCGCTAAGATAGATGCACTGTACATACACAGTACAGTCTGCCTTTGCACACTGTACGTCATCACCACTTTTTCGGTTTTATCGAATTCCCTTCCCGGCATGTACTGCGTAATGTAACGAACAAACATTTACATAAGGAATGGATCGATTCCGTGTGAGCACATTCGATCATCAATGTAGTGAATGTTGCAGTTGCCACGTTATGCATTTGACGTCCTTTCACCATCGTCATGACAAGGCTTCCACTTTATACACGAGTCCACAATAATAATATATTATACTGAAGCCACAATCTACTGAAAGTATACCAGCGTGAAATGGATGCACGTGCATTTTATTGATATGAAAACTCAATGGCTATTCATTTTGTGTTGGCAGTAAGTGATAAAATATTAAATTATTTAATCAATTAATTAATTGATAAAATGTTTCATCTAAATTACCTGCTAACGTGTAAATTAAAAGAGATATTCTGGCTTGTGTAGTGGTGTACTGCATAGTAATACTACTGCGGGGCAAGATGGGACTGTGGGCGATTGTACCAAACTAGATTTTTACGTGAATACTGTGTAATGTTGTGTGGCTGAAGGAAATGAGGTTATTGAGATCCTATCACCAAGCACGGCTAAAGCCACTTCAAGCAAGGTTTCAATTTTGAATGGTGGTCTTACACCAGATTGACACTGAGAGAATCTACCACTTTGAAACGTATCGTAAATATTTTATTTTTAATTAATAAATTGTGAATTAACACAGAAACAATAAAAGAAATTTACTTCGCACACCGGGATTCAAACCCGCGAGTCAAGAGCCTTACCCCTTGACCAAGGTCCTCGGTATTTGGAACCAATTTGAACCATTTTAGATATGCACAAATACAATAAATCTTGCGCTCTTCAAAATGATGATGAAAAACCATCATTCAGGATTCTAATGTTGCTTGAAATGGCTTTCGTCGTATTAGATCACCAGATCTGAATAGCCAGGTTCTATCCCACATTCCTTCCACTCACCACTATTTTCATCGGACTGTCGTGGAAGTATTATCGCATTTGCTGATACCACAATCATGCCACTGTCAATAGAATTTAAATCAATGCTAGGCACTAATAGTTTTCAATATTCGGTAAAATAATATATGTACTTACTCAATGAATAAATACGGGTGTGGCAGGGTTAAAAAAACCACATAATATTCATGAAATACAACATGAAAGGTTGCCTTGTGTTTACTGATCCATGGTCATGATTGACCTTTTTATTTGATCCCTGGCATCTATTATTAAAATTAATTGTTATTTGGAGAGTACTAATTTACTCTTTCCACCATTTTAGACTTCAACCAGTTGTATATGTGAATAAAAAGCAATTTTTCGCAAATGAAATTTTTTTCTCTGAACAGAAGGAGAATTTTTCAGACAATTCATACATTAATTTCCCTGAAATATGCTATATTCAACAATCTCAATTCCATTCAAAATTTTCTTAGTCTCTCGGACAATACGAGTGAAGTTAAATGAAAATATTCGATGAATTCCCAAAGCGTAAGACTTAACATTTTCACATTCTACAAGCCGTTTGTTCTTTCGGCGAAATTCTTGAAACATTTTCTTGGGATTGTTTTTCCCATCTGTTTTTTATTTTATTTTACAAAGTAAAACGCCACAGTGGTTTATATAGTTATATTTTATTATACATAATTCATTTTCCTATTATTTTCTACAAAAACATCACAGAAATGTTACATAAATAATCAGAATATAACATGTAATAATATAATGTTGGTAAATCAACAAATTTATAGTATTTTCGTGAAAAAGTGAATTAGTGAATAATAATAAAAATAAAAAAAATTTAAAATGTTAACAAATTTAAAAACAATTTCTCATTTTATAACTACTTAAATTTTAGTATATTTTCACTTAATATAGAATCTTCGATAAATGTTCAGGCCATTAGAATAATTAATTGTTTCTTTAGATAAATTTCTCATTACAATTTTTTTGCCAATGTATTTGGTATAATTTTTTAACCCCTTTCAAACACCATGACGATATCATGGCTAAAATTTAATAAGTTATGAATACGCATATTATTTCTATACACAACAATTACAAAAAATGTTCAATTAGCAACAAAAAGCTATTAAAATTTGATGGCCTAAGTTATCCACTAGAAGTTATGTAATTGAGTAGATTTTTACATAGGTATAAATGTTTATCAGAAATGAATACATTCTTAAAAGTAATTACTTAAAACTATTAGAGATTACAAATGCATAACAATTAAGTTTTGCCGTGTAATTACAAGCGTTATTTTCACATATTAATGTTAATCTCTTTATCTGCTAATAATATTTACAATTAAATTTGCATGTAGTGTTGTGCCAAAAAACACCGAATAAAGCTGTTTATATGCACGGAAATACTTTAAAATTTAAACCAAAATTAATTTAAGAGCTTTTAATATAATATGGTATTATGTGGTATCGCATTTTAATAGATTTTTATATAAATTCTTTGTACGAGTACTTTACTATTAATTCCAGTAATTTTCATTAACTGGAATCTTTTGCATTCTACATTACGTTCGAAATAGTTACTATGATGCCATTGAATAACACATTTTAATTATCAAATCAATTTCAGTTTAAATTTGGGCTCATTTTCATATTTCCGTTCATACTATGCAGCTTTTATCACAAAAATTTATAATAAGGTTTAAAAAGATATTTCGGCATTTTATAAAATAACTCTATGAAACACTATGAAAAAATACTTTAAAAAATAACAAAACTCACTAAAATGTCGTAAATTTGAGGTTAACACCTCAAGGAGTCGTCTCGATTAGCGATAATTCGATATACATGTCTATATAATTTATTGTTACAAGCATTGATATTCTTAACTAAATAAAATCTAGGGTTCTGCTATAATATTATTTATAATCTACTTTGCTTAAAGATTAATTTTTTTTTCGTACAAATATTTAACATCGAAGAAAAAACCGTTACAAATATACATACATTTTTAATATAGTATAGTGATCTTCAATTTTATATCAAACTTTTAAAATTGACAATTCATAATTTTTACCTGGATAGATTTAGACTGATTTCAAAATAAATACACAAATTGATCTGAAGAAAGTAGAGAATTCAACAAATTTCAATAATTTTTTAATAAAACTGTATTTCCAAGAATCATATAATATTATCCTTTACATAAAGTATTATGTTTTAAACAGACTTTCTAATCTTGTCTAAACATCAAAAGTTTATTTTGTAAATATTTAGGTACCTACCCATCGTAACTTTAATGACAATGAAAAAAAAATGTATGTTAAAATTAAAATAACTCTATACAGCGTTTTCTTACAAAACAAGCGGATGTTTCAATAAAAAACTGAAACATTACAGGTTAGTTATCTATGTAAAATTATGCAATAAAAGCTACGGTATAAAACAGTTTTTCAAGAGTTTAAATTTTAGAAAAAAATTGTGGCCGATATCGTCAGTGGGTTGTGGCAGCTCCTGAAACAAATACAAAAATACGTTATTTTCAAAATAATTGTGACAACAATAATAATACTGGGAGGAAGCTGTCTCTTGAAGCTTATTATAAGAGCTTTTTCTTTTCTGTTTTCATAGCCCAACTGTTTGAAATTCTCCTAGCACGCCCCAGAAAAAAACATAATTATTAACATTTTCCGACTATATTTTAGTGGCACAGGAAGACGAAGCTTTTGAGTGGTATATAATTAAAGAAAAACTCTTGTGGTTCCAAGTTTCTTCTAGCAAACAATGCATTTATGTTTTTTAAATTATTTTATTTAATAAAATAAAATACTTTTTATTTAAAATCACGAGATTTATTAATTTATGAACCGACCGGTTTCGCTTTACTCAAGAATCTTCAGGGTACAAATTAATACTAAACAATAAGTACATAATGTGTGCTTATAAATAACAAAATATAGAGGGAGACAACATGATACAAATATGACAAATATATAGACGGCTATAATATTATAATTATTGATTTGAGGACAAGGACTAGCGAATAAGAAGCGATTAATGGCTATTTGTTTTCATATCCAAAATACCACTATTTTTTTAATTAGTTTAAGTTCATTAGCAAAATTACTATCGGACATTGGAATTGTGACTAAACGATGGACCATTGAATGGAATGCGGAGTGCTTATGTGAAATAGGGTGATTGGAGGTGCTGTGTATGACAATGGCAGTATAGGAGGGTTTACGAAAGATGTTAAAATTAATTTTGTTATTAACGATCGATAAGGTAAGGTCTAAAAAATTTAAGGTTGAATTGATGCCTATCTCTAATGTGAATTTAATCTGATTATAAAAAGAGTTTATAAGATTGAGGAAGGAATTCAGTTGACGCTCAGTCTATCTATCCAGTACAAAAGATTTTTAATAAGAGGTGAGGTACAAGATAAAATTTTATTCTCTAGGTTATCCATGAATATATCAGCAATAAGAGGACTAGTAGGGCTGCCCATAGCCAGGCCGTCACGTTGCTGATATATAACATTATTAAATTGAAAATAATTTTGATTCAGGCATATATTAGGTTTTAAACAAAAAAGTATTTTATTTTATTAAATATGTCAAACCACAAAGTGATTGCTTTCTACAATAATATTATTTTATTTATTTATTTGAAGTTTGATGTGTTTTAGTGTTTTTTTTTCGATGCCTGTCTCATTAGGACATACCTGTGTCGAGTTAGACGTGGGAGTTACATAAAGGCGTACAAATATACATACATAAATACTAAGGTTAATACATTTTGACATTCTTTCTTTGAGATTGATTGAATAATTTTCCAAAAAAACCAAAAGAAAGGTAATGGGAAGTGTAGTTTAATCCCATAAAGAGAATAATATTACAAATATAGTAAGAAAAGATGAAGTAAAATATATATTGTAATAGAAGTTAGGTTTGACAAGATTATATTATTTTTTTTAGGTTAGGTTGTATGTAAGTTGACATTAATATCTAATCAGATGTGTTTTGTGTTACAGATGTTTGCAATAGTGGGACGTCCTATTTTTGCAATCCATTTCTTTATTCCGTGGTTGAATTTAGTCTTGGTTTATATTTGTCGAATCGTAGCTGCTAGTGTATTGTTGTTTGAAATCTATGTATTTTAAATGTCTTTGTTCAAATGCGGTTTTAGCAAAAGGAGTTTTGGAAAGTTCTTTGTTTTTGACCCGTGTATTGTGTTATGTTAGTGTTGATTTGTTCAGTGTTTTGTTGTTTTGGTGCAAAGTAACCAGAATGGTTCTTACAAAGAACTACTTTTTTGTCCTTAAGGCTCAGTTCCCGGCCCTAAAAAGAAGAAGATGGAGAGATATGAAATTACGAATGTTAGAAGAGCGCGCTAACATTTACAGCGATAAAATTGATGCAAAAATCATGAAAATCTTTAATAAAACACGACTCGTTAAAAAAAGAGCAAAAATCTCGCAATAATTTTCTTTAATGTTATTTAAAGAAACGCTGTGAATTTTTTCATACATATAACTTGTAAAATAACCGAAACAAACGTGTTTATAATCATTTTTGGAGCATACTTTGCGATTTTTTTCTATTCAGGGAATTTTATATAATTTGCGTTTCGGCGCAATAAATGTCTAGATATTATCTTCAAGAATAACATATATTTTTTTAAGAGCTTAAAAACTTCAAATGTTTAAGGGAGGTTTGCAAGAAATCGGTTGAAATTCGGAGAACCGCCTCTTAACGATGATATCATTGAAGATCGTATCACTTTTGGTAGAAAGGGGAAGTTAAGGAATTATTTTCAAGATTTTAATAACATTAATCGAGGGAAATAGAGCAAGCATTATTTCAAGCTGAAATTTTGAATTCCATGTTGGTATATAGGCAGGGGCGTGCACAGAGTTTTTGATCAGGGTAGGCAGTAGGAAAATATAATACAAGTTTCACAGGTTAAAATTTCCATATTTCATCAGATAATTTCAGAATTAAAGTACGACAAACGTTTTTGAACCGACAATTATCATTTATGAAAGACAACTATTTGATAGAAATACATAACAAGAAGAAGTTCTAGAAAGCACTGCCTAATACTAACAAAAAAACATCGTAGGGGCAAATTCAAAACGGCAGTTCTACTCGATGCTTTGTGCATTTCGTAAACATTGAATTATATCTTGTATGAAGTTACCTCTAGTCAGAAATAATTCCTGCTTAGGCCACATTTTAGTGAGGCAGTCGGAGGGCGCGCGTGTAGTTTCTAGTTACAGTTTATGCCGCGTTTGTCGTTTGCCGTTTGATGTGGCGCTCGCGTAGTTTCGGTTGCTTAGCTTTTTCGCGCTTATTTTTGAAAGTGTGTATTTATTTTTAGCAATAATTTTGTAAATTATAATTTTATTTACCTGCTTATATTTTACAAATACGGCAGGGTAGGCAGTGCTTATGTGCCTATATGGAGTGCACGCCCCTGTATATAGGTACTGATATTAAAAGTTTTAGGATAAGAATATTGGGTTTTTGTTGAAAAAGGACAAGTAACACATTTTATTTGTAACTAGATGTTTCCCGGCATGCGTTGCAAAGCCATATTCAAAGAAAAAAAATTGTTTCTCCCTGCATCTCTTTTCCCGTGCATCCCCGTTCCCCTCCCGCAGCCCCTTCCCCTCCCGCGTTTATCCTTCCACCTTCCCCGCCTTCCCTCTCCCATCTCCCGCTCCACCGTCCCGCCAACCCCCCTTCCGCGTTCTAAATATATAGTCCCAATACATTCAGATTTCAAACACCTCGCGTGCCACCTATTGCAATTTTTTCATTGAATTTTTTTATTTTTGATATATTACAAATATTTATTTTTGTATATTATAAGAACAATCAATCAATTTTTTTTACCTAACAAAGACCTATTTAAAATATCTATAATTCTTGATTCGATTCAAAGTATTAGGAGAGTAATTAAAATAAATTTGTTACTTTAAAGAGTTTCGAAAATTGAATTTTGATTTAACAATCAGTGTTTTATAAAACGTCAATCTCAAATTTTGATATTTTTGACAGTTTCGCAAGAGTTTTTGCAATTGTTATAAACGATAAACCTTCGCAGGGGCTTAAAGAAAGTATTTTGAAAGTTTCAAACATTTCCTATGCTTAGTATAGCAATACATATACATCTCATATACTCATATATTCCCAAGCAAACATATTTTGATTTATATATGAAGATTTTGATCTTAGATGTGTCAAAGGTTAATCAAAATTTTTTGATATTGTTTAATTGTTCTAGGCGTGGGCAGTCATAATATCGGTTTAGCAAGGATTTTTTTCTTTTCCGAGATAAATGAAAATAATACAATACAAGTTACCTCGCCGTGTTATATCATGAAAAACAATTGTCACACTATTGGATATTTAGTTGTTGGTCGTTGTGTCTGATTAGATTATAGTGTAGATAACGTACCGCGATGTTTCATGGGTAACTAATATAAATCACCTAACATAAAATTAATGGTTTTTTACAAGGTGATTTCTTTTCACGAAAATAAACAATTAGTGGTTCGACACATAAATTCGGATGTGTACATTTGGACACACGAGTAGATGATACTAAATATATCCAGGGAATGAAATGAGCACTCGTTTTAGGAAAACTGTAAACACAATCATACGATATCGGCTTTTGATCAATCAGGGCCATTGCCGGTGACCTCACCCCGTGCAAACAAACACACCGCACATTAATTCACGCTTGTAATAGATATCTGCCTGACGTGATGTGGCGAAAAAACCCAAAACCGGTACAAGTTTTGTTTGAACAACTAATTTTTGGTTGCCTGAAAGGAAATTTACAAAAAGCAAGTAATTTTTATTTTTTTTACATAAATTCCATTACTTAAAGGCACTGAGGAAAATAACTTTCCACAGGGTCTAGGTCATCTTTGGGAATGCTGTGTGGAAGGTCTTTTTGAGAAGGATGGATTGAACCAGGGTCTTGAAGAGAACCATGTTGTAGGAGGCAGGAAGCATAGAGGCCGGCATATCATTTCACAGAAATGACCTGCCCGCATCTGACAAATGTAAACTGTGATGTAAGATGCGTGTTTGGCGTGTTTCCCGAGTGTTCAGCGGTGGCGAAGGAATACATAAATGACGCGGTTTCCTCGGAGTATCTTCAATTGAAATACCGGAAGAACAAGGACAGCATACCCACTCGACGCCTGTGCTCTAAAGATTGCAATCCATTTGTTAAGCTAGGAGAATCGTTCAAATGGACCGCCCGTTTCTGCACAGAGTCGAGAGTTTTTTTCAGGTATTTTGGGGCTCCACACCAGAGGTGGCTGACAAATACAACCGTGGGACGCGAGTAATGTGATATCTTACTCAATATAAATGTCATTTGTTGTGGGAGATACTCGACTAGGTGATTTCTGGCATTATTTGGAGTAAAAAATGTAAATGAAGTTTTGGTCTCCTGTGACGTTTTTCACGTTTTTTTAATTTTCAAAAACATTTAAAAAAAGCCTTCCACATGTCGTCACTGGTCACTCAGCTGAGTAACCACCCAAACTCTTCCATCGACCCCAAGTGTCCAATACCTACTGATTTTCTAGGTTTTTAGTTAAAAATTAATATTAATTAATCAAGCACATAAAAATCAAATAAAATCCAGCCTGCTGTCCAGAAACACGAAGATATTAGTGTACAAAACACTTATTAGATCAGTACTCACGTACGCAGCTGAGACGTAGGTAATAAGAGGAATGAGTGAAAACTGGACGTTTTTTGAAAGGAAACTTTTGAGGCGCATCTTCGGACCGGTTCTAGAAAATGGATTTTGGCTCAGACGTTACCTCAATGATCTATATACTCTGTTTAAGGAGCTAAACGTTACAAAATGTATAAAACTGGGAAGACTTCGGTGGCTGGGTCATGTGGACAGAATGACCGAACATCAGGCACCAAAGTCCCTGCTGAACTCAAGACCGATAGGGCGAAGGAGCCTGGGAAGGCCAAGATTAAGATGAAGTGACAACGTCCTCAAATATAGCTTATAAACTGGAGAGAGCTGGCATAAAACCAAGATGAGTGGAGGAAGCTCTTGAGGAGGTCAAGACCCATCAGGGGCTGTAAAGCCAAGAGTGATGATGATGATGATGATGAATGTCAGAAACCACTGGTTAAATTAACACCCTTTAAAGATCAGTGGTTTTCTGTGGTGCTTCATTTTCGGATCTTGCTCATTGTATTTATTTATTAAATCTAAAGAGATGAGCACAAGTACTTTATTTTTATATAAAATACTAGCTGGGTTACCCGGCTTCGCTCAGGAAATCATTTGAGAGTGTTATGGAATGTTTCACAATGATGATCCCGATTCCCTATTCCCGAACATTCCACGACATACTCCGCCACCCCTTCCAGAACATTCTAGAGTTCTATAGAACCTTCTTGAACTTTCCGAAATTTCAAGAGGGCGAAACTTCCAGCCTTTATATCTTCAAAAGCACGCCCTTTAGGTAAAAACGGGTACCTTTTTTCCCGAGAGGGGACAGAGATCTATCACACCTTATAACTCCCTTGATCGTACCGGGACTCGTTTCTGAGTTTTTGCGGTTCGCACGTTTTTTTGGATTTTCTTTTATAATATATAGCTGTTTCCCGGCATGCGTTGTAATGCCATATTCAAATAAATAAAATGTTACTCCTTGCATGTCTTTTCCCGTGCGTTCCCCTCCAGCGTTCCACTTCCACCTTCCCCGCCACCGCTCTCCCGCTCCCCCGTCCCGCCAACCCCCCTGGCACTTCTTGACTCCTCTCCCGCCCGGCCCGTAGCCGAAACTTTTTTCTAATACTAACATTATTAAACTCGTGATATATTTCTAATTAAATATCCGAATTGAAAAATTCAAAAAGTTAAATAAAGGTATTGAAGCTGTCTTGAATATGAAGTAATTTATTTTGATAAGGATTAACACCAAGATACAAATAAAGAGCCTTTTCAAGCGGCGACATATTAATTAAATTTTAAAAATAAAAGAATACTTATTGTGGCATAACCATAATAGTTAGACATATGCTGTTGCGACTTTTTTTGTAAATAATGATGTGTTCTACAAAGTCGTAGTACATTATTTTATTCTATCATCAATAGTTTTCGCAGCGCACGCGATGTAAAGAATATTTTAGGTAATTTTTTTACACCTTGGGTTGCATTATTGGAGTTTTAGTAATGATCCCTAATTATTTTGAAAATATTATATAGCCTATGTCACTCGGGGATAGTGTAGCTTCCCAACAGCGAAAGAATTTTTCAAATCGGTTCAGTAGTTTCAGAGCCTATTCGATGCAAACAAACAAACAAACAAATCTTACCTCTTTATATAGTGTAGTAGATAGATAAAGCGTTATCTAGCTAAGAGTCTGTATGAAGTAACGAATAAACAGTATATGTAAGTTTAGGATCACCTCCAAGTTTAGGATGTAATTGAGATTAATGGCGGTTAGAGCTTTTTTCATGATGATGGATTTAAAAATCTATTCCCATATTCTTTTATTTGACAAGAAAGGACCCGGCGGGTTTATGTAAGGCTGTGGAGAAGTTTGTTTAACTCTTTTTTGGTTGTTTTTCTATTCTTATAAAATTTAGCGGGGATTATCCCCTCGATACACTCATAAAGACACCACGAAAGCCTCTGAATATAAAACTATCATAAGATTTGAAATACAAAACATTATGGAAAAAGAAATACGACATTCTGTTTTTTTTTTACATTAGCTCCGCACAGAAGATCTTCAGTAAAATGATTTCATCAGGGTCTATGTCATCTTTTGGGATGCCGGGTGGAGTTTTTTAGGAAGGAAAGGAGAGAGAGTAAGTTTTGCGAAGAAAAAAGGTATAAGGGGAGGGGTTTGAGTAGGTAGGTATCTGAGGGCAATGTGTCCACGAGTGGCGGACCCACGAACCCATCCCTCCCACAGCAAGGTGCAAGGCGATGGGTCGCGAGAGTCTCGATTCGGCCCGGCACGCAGGGGACGGTCAGATGCGTCCTCTTCCAAGACACAGACCTTTCAATTTAGGAGGTGAGTATCGGCACCCCGGGAACCATTTATTGGATAACCAACACCCCTGCCATAGATCATTCCGTATGGTTCGCTATGTTTGGTGACTTAGCAGTGGTGCCCGTGCTCATTGGGGGTAAAATTTGTCTAGGTTTTAGCGGCCAATGCGTATTCTCTCTTATTCCGTGGCGGGCCCGTTCGGCAGATATTGGTTAAGCCCTCACCTACTCGTCTCCAGTCGGACTCTCGACCCACCACCTTTCATCGCAGTGGGTGGAATGGATTCGTCATACCTAGACACATTAACCCCAGATTCCTATCCACTCCTCATACCTTTTTCCTTCTCAAAACTTCTTCTCCTTCCTTTCCCTAAAAAAGACCTTCTACACATCGTCACCAAAGATGACCAAGGCCTGAGGAAATTTTTTTTCTTTCCTGTGTTGAGTTACTGTAAAAAAAGACAAACCTCACCCAATGAACCCGTGCACGCCTGTTAAGTCACCAAACATAGCCAACCACAAAAATTCAATTCGATTGAATTTCAATTCAATTTAATTTATTAATTTAAAACAATCACTCGACACAGGTATATCCTAGTAAGACAGGCATAAAAAAAAACATTTTTATAGATAAATAAAAAAAATAAAAAATTTATATTTCAAATCGTTTTGAATAGATACTCCAAACCAGATAAAAATTATCTATTTAATATAAGGTATACATAGATCATTTGTATCAGGTTTAGAGTATCTGTTATAAAAAATTTGAAATATAAATTTTTTATTTTGCAATTTTTTTATTATTTATCTATAAAAAGATTTTTTTGATGCCTGTCTTACTAGGATATACCTGTGTCGAGTGATTGTTTTAAATGAATAAATTAAATTGAATTGAAATTTAATGTATGGCAGTACCCATACCCGCCTCCCAAATGAATTAAGTTAAAAACAAACTAAATGATGAACCGATAAAAGAGATAAGCTTTGGGACTATCCCACCTATCCTGCGATTAGATACACCTTCTCGTTTACATAATATGATTATCTATACAGTTTGTTTATTTGTCTGAGAGCAATTCTGTGTGCGAGGGGAAAAGGGAGATGAGTCACAATTGGCTCTAACAATATGAACACAATCACCCATTTTCCCGACTAAAATCTTCTCCACAAGATGACACACCGTGCTACCGTTTAAATGTTCGAGCTTTTTACCCGCATCTGTGAAGAAAAGCTTTGAAAATAGCGCTTCCTTAATAATAACATAAATAAATTATTTACCTTACTTATTTTTACGCATGACAACTTTTTCGTCATTGGAAGGCTTCGTCAAACCGAAAGATTCATTCGGAAGGCGAAACTGCTGTTTTTCCTAAGAATAAAAAAACTAAAGATGAAAATAATATAACTATCATTCTTTTTAAATTTGCAAATATAAAATTTGTTTTTGCTCCAATTTCAAATGCACTAGTTTCATTGCTTATATTTTAAATATAGTCGAAGACGCCCAAGATATGAATAATAATAGAAGAGCATATGCGACGATGTACGAATGTAAACGAGGCAAGGAACGTGTGCCAAGACCGAGTTGTTTGGCGGTCCGTCCTCTCTGTCTACCCCTGCGGGGAAACGGCGTGATGGTTAGTTAGTGTATAATTTAGAAGTTTAGAGGGTATTTCTCCACCTCTGAGTAAATTGTTCAGTAACTACTCGTCAAGTTACTTTAATCATATGATGCATATGGCTGTAAAAACATCAGCTTCATCAAGTAGCGTTACTCAGCGGTGGTTAAACTGAATATATTCTATCATAATCTTTGATTAGCGCTAATAGGTGAAAAACTGACCCGATAATTGATACACCGACAGTAGGCACCCCTAAATGATATTTGTAATAAAAATATAATTTTTTGTTTTTACGCCTTGGGATAACTAACATCTTTGCCGTAGGTCACCCCAAGCGCTTCGCTATGTTTAGTGACTTAGCAGGGGATGCCCGGATTCATGGGGCGAGGATGGTCCGACTCTTGGTAGTGGATGTATTTGCCCACCAGTTGCGTGGCAGGCCGGATCGGGAGAGACTGGTTGAGGGAGACCTTTTGACCTCTCTAACAGGCCTCTCGGAATATCGCCTCGCACCGCAGTGGGAGTGATGGATCCATACGTCCTTCTGGAGACGAGACCCCCCTTCCCAGAACTTCATCCTCGTGATTAAATTATGAAAAAGCAGAAATCAAACAAATAAAATTTATTTACGTATGATTTGAACCAGCAAACTTCAGATTGCTAGTAAAGAACCCTCGTGATGTTATGTTATGGAACCGTTACGAGAATACTCGTAGTTCTAATGGCTATATTATTAAAGACTTTTACGTAAGATTAAAGTTCGATGCTTAGAAACTTTACACAGCAAATAACAATGCTAAATATCAAACACAAAATGCTTAGATTAAATTTAACGGTTCTTGCCAAGAGTAATATTTTGTATCTACTTTAAGACATTAAAAAAAACTGGTGTTGGGCATATTTTAATATTTGAAGTATCCTGTCTTTTCAGAACTTTTTATCTATTCTGATTATAATAGAATAATCGCAAAGTAAGTAAAAAGCCCCCCAATAAAAATATTTTATGATGTTTTAATTTGCTTATAAAAAAAGGTAATCTAAATCCACGAAATTATTAAATTTGTTTCTAAACTAACAACATTTATGTTAGAGGTTTGAAAACATCCCATCCTTACCGTGTAAAAAATGATGATGTGAAGTTTTGATTTATGTATTGGAATTCTTGTTGTTAGTATTAAATAAGTGGTTAAGTTGGTTGGATGGATGATTTATTGTAAACAGATAGCAAAAAGTGATGGATTGCTGTTTAACGTCAGAGTTCGATACCTGAAGTTTCCGTACGCCTACTGAAGCCAGAAACAACCATTTTTAAGGGTACAAATGATGTTATTATATAAGATCAAAGATTTTGGTGTGATGTTTAATAAAATATTGTTATTTTTAATAGTTTATTTGAAATGAAGATAATGTATGTAGTTTTTGACAGCAGTGTTTGTTATTTGGTGCAAAGATGACTGAATTTACCCTCTGGTAAAGCGGAACGTTTTTTTTACTTGAGGTTTCCAAAATTCAAATAAGAAAGCACATTTTAAGCAGATTTACGAACATCAATAATAACTTTATAGAATATATCTACTTTTATTATTGCCCACGTGATAGTCCCCAGTTTAGAGTCAAAACGCTGTTGAAACTTTATTTTGTTTGGACTGGATTTAAAAAAACAATTCTGATAATCTTAACCTACTTCTTTATCTTTTTTTTCTTAATTGAGTCACTTGTTTAATGCTGGTGGACGTAGCAAGCTGAGGATTGTAGCGTTGATGTCTGGGCGGGAACTCAAAGCACGTTGCATCGAACTTCTAGACTCTAGGCCACCAAAGTAATCGTTTCAATTGTCGATTTTTACAGCGTTTTCAAATTAGGTTTCATGCCTCAAAATGGCTCCTGTCAGTAGAATTCGTCGCTCTCAAGTAAACAGACGTATCTCACAATAGAAATATTTGAAGAGTGCCAAAAAACTTGTTTTTATATTTCCAGATTCTTAAAAAAATAAAAAGTTAAGTGTTTCGCGAACGGGTTAAAAATGTGTAATTAAAACCCAAATAACACGTTTAAGAATCTGGCAAAAAACAATGTTTTCTGGCTCTCTCAAATTTCTGACGTATGTGTCTTTGCAATGAGAGCGACGAATTCTTTGGAATGAGCACAAAAAATGATAGCTTGCACAAAAAAAATATTGATTTATTGTCGTGATGAACGTGTTTACCGTAAACAGAAAAAAACGCTTATTCAACCAATGAAAGAGGATTAATTAATTCCATATATAAGCAGCCATGAGGGAGCTTCGCGGCATAACCTATTTTTTTAATCTACATTATATTCGACCGGTCAGTGGTTGAGTGGGCAATGTGGGCATAGCGCTTGGGTCCCACCTTGGGTCGCATGTTCGATTTCTCTGCTGGCTAAGTCCTACATCACAACACAAGCAACATTTTCGGCTTTCTGTAGTGGTAGTAGGAGATTTTCAAACATTGTTGGGTTGTTCGTAACCCAGGAATGTTTGTCTTTCTTTAAAAAAAAATATATTTTCTGCCAAGTGTTTTGTCAAATAAAAAAAAAAGATAATGATTGTTGTTCTAGAATTAGTGAAAGGTGTTTGTTGTAAGACTAACGTTTTATTCAGTCCAATTTTCCAAAAGAAGTATATTGTAGGCGTGTTCGTCTGCCTGAAGTAAACGCAATTTCCTCGTTTCTAGTGGAATTTATTAAAAACTTTCTAATAGTGAAATTCATTGGGTTCCGATGTGCATTATTGATTGAGCGTAGCAAGCGCTTTGCATTTCGTCGGTCTGTAAATTCGTTTGTGTGTTTGACACCCCGGTCAATCCTGTCAAGATGGTAGCCATCTTCGATAGTACCCTTTGACTTTGTCAGAGTTTGCACGAGCGTTACGAGCTGTCAAATCGGAATAATCAACACTACGCGGGTACACTGTTCACAGTACGAATGGTTAATTTAAGAATACCTACGTGATTTCTTGACCAAAAAACACGTTGGTCTTCTTTTATAAAATTGAACACAATAAAATTTTCCAGTTTACAAGCAACATCGAGCGATCAAAGTCAGTAAACATATATAAATAAAGTATGGTATTTCATGGTCCACAAAATATAAATAATAGGACGTTTTTATGTAAAAACAATTTAATAAGAACCATGAGAAACACCAGACGTTTTATTTATCCGAAATTGTCAATTTCAGAAAGCAGGCCAATGAAATAGGTTATTATTTACGTAGGAAGTAATTTTGCTGGGCTTTGTACTTTCTAAGAACAAGAACGTGCCAGATATGGTTTCAAAAGCCAGAATTAGTGTGAAGTAGGGTAAACAACAGCCGTGTGAAATAAACAGCAGACGTGTTCGCGAAATGGCTCACGGAAACACACTAGTTTCACAATCCACTTACTGTAAACTTTTGAGTAAACACCCACCGGTGGGAAAAATAACGTTCAGTTAGAAATGTCAGAAGTTTTGAGACGTTCTGTGATTTAATACCGTGGTATTAATAAATAAGTTAACAAAATGATGTAAAGTTTCTTTCTTCCGGCATTATTGCTTTTATCATGTTTTTTGCTTCACTGTATCCTTATTTCTTGCCATTATTTTGTAATTTTCCATTGTTGATTGATTGGTTGCTATCAGTAATTTATTAGTTACTAGCTGGTACCCAGCGTGCGTTGCTATGCCATTCAAAGAAATAAATTGATTCTCCCTTCATGTCCTTTCCCGTGCGTCCTCGTTCCCTTTCAACTTCCCGCATTCCTCCTCCCTCGTCACTTCCCTCTACTTGAATCTTACCTTTCCCCTGCCTTTCCTCCCTTCCGCTAAAATATATGAAATACACACATTTTCATTTATACAAATATCACAAAGCCAGAGCTTACCATTATATACAGCCTATGTTACTCGCTGATAATGTAGCTAATATTGGTGAAAGAATTTTTCAAATCGGTTTAGTGGTTTAGGCGTGAAAGCGTAACAAACAAATACACGCACTTTCGCATTTATAACATACTAGCTTTTGCCCCCGGTTTCGCACGTGCCACTCCCGCCTCTCCCACCCCAACCCCCTTCTCCCCCCTCCCCCTTCCCCTTCACCCTCCCCCCCAACCCTACTCCCTCAACGTAACAATCAAACACGCGCTGTAAATCTTGACTATCAAAGGGATCTCCATAGCAACCTACACAAATAACACAATGACAGCTCATGTCAAACAATTAGGTAGCAACGCTTTGCTTTTCGTCTGGACAATAAACGTATAATTGAATACAAATTTCATAATACCAGAGCTCTAAGTTATAGCCTATAGACTATTCTAATGTATTAGCTATATTACTGTAAAGTTTCATTAAAATCCGTTCAGTATTTATTGCGTGAAAGAGTAACAAACATCCATACATCCATCCATTCATCCATCCATACATCCATACAAACTTTCGCCTTTATAATATTAGTAGGATAGTAGGAAGTACGGATAAGTTATAGGTATTTCTGTCCAAAGCATCGAAGCTAACAGTCCAAAATGGAGTGCTGGTACTTACCCTGATGTATGGCAGTGAGGCATGGAAATGGAAGAGAAAGTAGGCAGAATGTTGTAGAAATGAGATCCGTGAGACATATGTGTGGCAAAACTTTTCGTGATCGTGTGAGAAATATGGAGATCCGCAAATAATGCAAGGTGATGTTAGCGTAATGAGTAATGAGTAAGATAAAGAAAGGGACGCTCAGATGGTTTGGGCGTGTAGAGCGAATGAACGAAGAAGTTAGTTAAAGGATAATATATGAATGGTAGTAGAAGTCTGGGACGCCCGAGGAAGACATAGCACGATCAAATGAATTAGATACTTGAGTCGGGCCACGATGTTTGAATGTGAATGAGGCAAGGAGTGTGTGCCAAGACCATGTTAGTTGGCGGTCCGTTCTCTCTGCCCACTTCTACGGGGAAACTGTGTGATAGTTAATTAGTTAGGTAAGTTATAGGTTGTCAGTAGCATTTCTACGTTATAAGGTTAAGTTTATGAACGTACGAGGCCAATTTTTTAAATTTATTTCTATATGTACCGTAAAACGCAATAAATAGATGGCGTGTTGTTTATATTATCATTATCAATATATTATCAATTCGTTTATACTAAACATTGCTACGTTATTCAGGTAACTATAAATAGAATTTCCCCTTCAGTGATTACGAAAAATGGTAAAATTTTGGCTTTCAAAAAGGTAGAATTTGGCTTCCAAAATGGAATTACACACACTACACAAAAAGTCTGGACAATAGTCTTTTCACACAATAAGAGCGAATTTTTTTGAATGAGCAACTTCTGAAGAGGGAAGCTTTTATGCTTGTTTGAAGATCTCCTGTGGTCCGCTTTGTAGGCTTGAAAATCTTTTCGCTCAATGAATAACGGATTACCGAAAAGATAACATCGAAGAGAAAATTCTGTAGGGCTTAAATGATTAGATCGGTGAGTTGGACATGGTTATATTTTTTACCTGTATAGCAGACAATCTGTTTGCTGAAGCAGCCGTAAAATATTTTGCAGAATCTTTCTATTCAGATTTTATAATCCTCCATAAATGAATTTAGCTTGCAAAATGTAAGACAAGAGATTGTATGCATAGACAGGACTATCAACAAATAGCTCAAGTAATTTATTTTTTTCACTTATTGTTGAAATTAGTTACATACATAATTCAATTACAATATAACGCTTCTCTTTCTTGTAATGCTTGTCTGGAGAAGAGGAGCATACACATTGAGAATTATGTTTTCCTATATAGTTACATGAATATCATAATTAGAAACATCAGGATGATAATTTTAAATAATTACACAATCATCATCATCAAAAATACAAATATCGGTTGAATGTGCGTCCTGGTTCAATAAATTCGATGAATTCAATTTTTTTTTAAATTTAAGTAACGTTTTCAAAATTGGAACTGAATTTGTGAAGAATTCAGACGAGTGATAAAGTACCAGCCTATTAAATACTCGTATCATAAAATATTTATAACAGAAAATAATATTTATCGTTATTTTCAAATATGGAACTGACTTTTAAAGATTTCTGATAATTTCGTGATTTTCATGAATCTGCGCAAGTGAAAAAATAAAAATGGAAGAGTGGAAAAATTTGGAAGAAGTGGAAATTTATCGATGTAACATTATGGTACAATCTTATGGGAGTAGGTACCAGTTAATCCGCCGACGATTGGAAATGATATTTACTATAGAATTATATTTTTTTGTGCTTTATTTGCCAATTTCAAATGTAAAATCGACTGCAAAAATACGCTTAATAAAAAGTTTGTATGAATATCAAACGAATTTAAATACAGTGTCGATATTTTGTACTTATGCGCTGGAAATCACAGTATATAGACACGTAGATTTTTCCTTGGCGCATTTGAATGAAAATATGTTTTATATATTGTTATTCTGTGGTAAATCCTCTCTGCATATCCCTTCGGGGTCTCATAGTTATTTTTATTTAATTAGATACACCGTATTTTCTCTAACCGAACGCATATTATATAGTTGTCGGCGGATCAACTGTCATGGAAATTTCTGTATGTATTGTTTTTTTAGTTTGTTTAATTGTCGGATCTATTTAAATTAATTTTGAAGTGTTTTTCAATTGCACATATTATCGATTGAGACGGCGATGGCTTAATTCGACTGGATTTTTTTCTTTTTGCAAATAAATTTATAAATTTAATATCTGTTCAGAGTTTCAAAGTATAAGCAAGTATAAAATAAAAAAATAATATTCAGAGGAATCCAAACAATCAGTTAAAAATAACAAATTAAAATGATCAAATTTATTCTAAGTAATACGAATTCTAAGAATTTTCTCCTGTGTCTATCATTCGCTTGGAGAAACAAGCAAGCTTTAAGCTTTCAGATTTATCCGCTCTACCTCCGTTTTCTACTTGTTACATAATATTTTTGTTGTTCTTGTTTCGCACCATGAAATGAGGTCTGTAAGGACGCGACGAGACCGTTCGAGGCCTTGTCATTACGGCAGATTTCCAGCGAGATTGTCTCCGTTTTTCGAAACCGTTCATTCGCAAATATTGGATCGTGCCGACATCAAATTTCGGTTCCGTTCCGGATCTCATCCGCTCTCGAGTTCTGCTTTTACTCGAGAATTTGCTCTGGCCAATTTCTATTTCAATAAAAGATATAAACATAGAGAATCGCAGGTAATTTCGATCCTGTAACGAAATTGTGATACTGGAAGAATTTTCATCAGCGAAGAAAATGCGCCGTAATAAAATCAACGGGTGCGTAAATACATTTTTTTAAATAACAGTGTTGAAAATATTGAAGGTGAGAAAGAAGTAAATGGGCCAGATGAAAAATCTCAAACAAAATTATGCTCTATTTACTTTCGTAGTTACAATCAAAGTCAGATTAAAAAAATGTTCTCAGTTATTTCATCAAACCTTTGAAATGCGATCCAATAGTCCAGGAAAAAATCTAAATCGGAATTCACGCCCTTTTATGGGAGGAGTTTAAAAATACATGAGAAAAAGCTTTTGGAAAAGTTGGAAAAGGTATTTGAGAAATTTATTTTACAGGTTGATTTCGTAAAGACCTGTATAAAACATTAACTCCTTTTTACCATTGTTTATTGTAATAAAAAAGAAATTTAAAATTAATTTCACATAACCAAGCGGCGCGGACTCTAACGTGTGTCCCCCGCTACGGCCGGGGGAGGAATGACATAAAATGGGTGTGGCGAGTCAGGAGTTTTTCGGTGGACGGTATAAGGTTCACTTTGAAAATCCAAATTCATCGACCAGCGGCCGTGTTGTAAAATAACAACGCGAAAATGTATATTTTGTTTTATTTTGTGAAGTTCGGGCGTAAATGTCAATTTTTTTTGCGAATTTTATAAAAGAAACTGAATTTGCCACATTATGCAATAAAGCCATATCCGAAAAGGGGTTTATAAATAGGAGAGTTTGGATTTGAAAGTGTTTTTTATGGACCTTATACTTTATTTTTTTAAAAGGCTTATTAAAAGACTCTACAAAGGTATGTTCTAAACTCTAAACGAAGTATTTAATTGAATCATCTATAATACTTCTAAGCGATCAAATTTTCAAAACAAAAAAAAAAGATTTTGTATGATTTTGTATTATATTTGTAGTATGGCTTCATCTTAAGCACATTTTTGTAGTGATGAGTACCAAATACTAGCTCTGACTTCATTGAATTTGCACATCTAACATAATTTAAAATGTATAACTTGCGACGTTTTTACTATCTTTAGCCGTGGAGCTTTCGAATGAGCAATCAATTGACAAAAAATACTAAACTGTCAATTCTATTGTCCAGTAAGAACAAAAATTTGAAAGTATAGTTTAGAAAACTATCAACACCTTTCGATTGGTTGCTAAGCGGTGCTCAATCTAAGGGGCCCAATTTGGGAGGAGGATATGGGTACCTCCGCCCCGGAAACCATTTATTGGATAACCGTAACCGATAATCCCGTAGATTGCCCTTTGTGCTTAGGGGGGCCCGGGTTTACGGAATAAGGTTTGTCTAGGTTTTTGCGGCAATGTTTGCCCACCTACGACGTGGCGGGCCGTATCGGGAGAGACTGAATGAGGGAGACCTAATCTAGATCTCTCCAGACGAATTTTCTCGACCCATCGCCTATCACCGCAGTGGGAGGGATGGATTCGTACAAATTTCTACCATACATTTTTCCTTACCAGAACTTCCTCTCCTTCCTTTTCCTAAAAAGAGTCCCTCCACAGAGTATCTCGAAAAATTGACAAAGGCCCAGAGGGATTTTTTTTCGTCAGAGCCTTCCGTGTGGAGTTAATAAAATAAACACTATGCCAGTTAAGTCCGCCATCATCGCACAAGTAACATATTCTCCTATTGATGACGGTAGAATAAGAACTCAAATATTGTCCAATTTTTTGTACCTAATTTGGTACAAAAGTTTATCTTCTAAAATAAAAATATAGAAAACATTAACATTTAAAATCATTTAGTTGTTAGTTACTAGCAGACCCGGCCACAAGTTGCTGTGGCTAACGAAACACAACGCGACGCCATTACCCAACCTTTATAACCGCCCGCTTCCCAGCGCGCTGCTCACTGCCCAACTGCCCACCGCCCGCTGTCCGCTTGTCAGCCCGCTCTCTTTATTTACATATTTTTACCAATTTACATAAAACCTTAACAAATTATACAACTAGAAACCTTCCTCACTCTATCTATTGGTGAAAACCTCATGAAAATCCGGAGCGTCGTTTAAAAGATCTAAGCGCACAGACAGCTGGAGCGACTTCATTTTATACTATGTAAAGATTCCAATATATATTTTTAATAACAGCAAATATAAAAGTATTTTTAATGACAAAAGGACAAATAGATTTTAAATTTCGGGTATATAAAAAAGATCGATAACAAAGTGTTTTGGGTAATCAATAACCAGAACGATGAAAACAAATTTATTTATTCCATCGTTTACTCTACTGAAAAACGTTCAGACATTTTTTCCATATTTTGTGGTTGCAAATTACATATTTTATAGCACGATCAATCTCACGATGACAAGGAAATGACATCTCACAATATTTGAGTGATATTTATTGAATGCAATAGACAAGACGCGTCAAAATTCTTAACTCGTTCGGAAAATTCCAAAAGATCCGAGAGAATTTTCATTTTGTACAAACAAAACTAAATTATTTCCAACCGTTGACAATAATTATGATTGATTTATTATATCTTGATCATAAAAAGGGGTTATTTTTTGGGTTGACATAATATTGTTAAATGAGACAAATTCTATGTTTTATTCACTAAGTAATTTATCTTAAGTAAGACTATTGTTTTCATTTTTCTTTCACATATTCAATAATATAATTATTTAATTTATTATAAACAAGTTCTGCTATGTAATTATTATCACGCGTGACAGCTGTTTCCTCCTTGGAAAGCATTATCAAACTGCGGTTATACCACTTATAGATGATGTATTTATAGTATTTCTAGATAGGTATTGGCGATAATTTTTTTTAATGCTTTTATTTTTATTACCTACGTTCTTACTAATTTCTAAGTAAAACGACTGAAATTATTAATGGTTATTACTTACCATTTTAAAGTTTATTAAATAAATAGAATATATAGAAATTAAGTAAGTCTTGTTGCATAAAAATTGAAATCAGAATTCATCATAAAGATTTTTATGTAAAAAAAATTTGGGTGGTGTAAATGCATTTAGGGGATAGAATAAAGAAAATATTCGTTGAATTAAATAGCTTTCTCGTTAAGTAAAACCATTTTCAACTGAATTATTATTAGAGATGGACAAACTATTATTTTATTATACAATTATCCTAACAATATTTGATTTCTTCCCCAACTACGTAGGTACATATACCTTCCTCCATCCAACCTACTTTCCATACCTATCTTCTGACAAAATATGCCAATATTACCAATCCTATATGTGACAATTTTTTGAAACTATAACTCCAAGGAACAATCAGTCAGTTTAATAAAGTAACCCGTTCTATTATCACCTCCTATGACATCTCGGTCAATTTAATATCGATTCTTACGGAAACTTATGCAGTTCTCAAATCCGTGATCCCTCGTGACGTATTATCAAACTTCACAATAACGTACTGTGGGAAATTAAGGTACCTGAGTCAGAGTCATTCCCAGTGCCCACCGTTCATAAAGATTTTCTCAAGTTGTTTCATTTCGAAAAACCATATTTTTTTAATACAGTCAAATTGATTCTCAGTCAATCTATATGCGTTATTGTTATTTATTTAATTGCAATTTATTTAAGATATTAAAACAATCCTGTGAGTTTGAATGAGGGAGAAAATAAAATTACAAGTAGTACATTATATTATACAATATTAATGAAAAATAACGTGACTATTTAATAATAAAATTGCTGATATTGTAACTTGAGCACTTGTGCAGTGATGGATAACTGATCTTAAAGATTATTAAACACGTGATACCTGGGTGCGAACTACTGCGAACCCAATGGTTTGGACCAATCGACCGGTAATTATTACATATTGATATGGGATCCGAAAGAAAAGCAAAGCTGATTGCTTAAAAATAGAAAATGCCTTTGGAAGGCGTGACATGACTAACCGAAATTAAAAAAAAATGTGATGACAAAATTAATCAAAATTAAAAATAAAAATTGTTGTGATAATAGAAGAGTTTGTATGAACCCTCATCCTTTTCCCATTTTCTCCTAAGGCCACCTTCGCCCCCCTGGATTTCCCCATCGCCCTCACAGGGGCGCTACCATAAACTTGCCAGTATAGACACACTGACTAACAAATATACGCAGGTCAAATTAAAAATTCTCTGTGAAAATATTATTGGAATATTCCTAAAACGACTAAATTATCGATAACAAATTAATACCCTGGAATAAACGTGGCCTAAGCCTTTCATTTGAATATGTAAACAAGCCGGGAATCGAAAGCCATCAATACCCGTTAAATAATATGTTGAAATCGCAAAGCAAAGGCCAGAGACAAAGGGGCGATCAATTTATTATAAATCCCGGTAATTTGCTTTCCGTCACGGACAAAACGGACGGAGTCCCGGCATTAGCGGTTTCACGAGGCTCTTGCTGTGTATAAGAAATTACACGATAAGCCTTCTGGAAGTACGTGATAGGTCGAACGATACTAATTTGTCCTTTTTGTATCTATTTCGGGAACCTCGCTTTTATTATATTTGCACCACTGTTCTGTTCAGGTTCGCCGTAAGCGGGCGTGCAGGTCGTGCGCCGCACGCGGGCGGCAAGGTCGGGAGGGCGACAAATACAAAGATCTCGATATGGTCAAACTCATTCTGATTTACAAGACGACAAAAATTCCCACCGTTCTGAACTGTATTCCTTTAAATTCTATGCAACTTTCAGACATAATAATTTCGGTTATTTTTGATGGTGTGCATTTTGTGAAATATCCCTAGGTTACGAGCTCAAATTTGCTTTCAACTTAAATATCACTTTAATAAATGGAATGGATTGAGTGAAGGATTTAGGCGAGCAATAAAGTAGTAACCTAAATATAATTATTTTATTATTATTATTAAAAATAATGACAATTCTATGGGTACTTGAACCGTGTGTTTGTTTTACATAAATTTAGCAGATTTTTCAATCTTTTATTTATTAGAAAGTTAGAAAGAAGATAATAGAAAGCTTAATTAACAACACTATATATTGAATTATTTACAGCTACTTTTTATCCTCCATTACTATTAGCCTCCGTGGTCGAGGGTAACGCTCTTGACTCAATGATCAATTTGTGTTATTTCACAATAAATTCATTGAAAATATTATATAGTATATTTATGGCACGTTCCAGAGTAGGTAGAAGATATTACCATTACCACCCTGACCATCATTCAGAATTGAAACTTTGCTTGAAATGGCTTTGGCAGTGTTTGGTGACCAGATCGATTCCAGCTAGATTCATTTTCCCATCTCCTTCCCCCTAGTACCTTCAAGCCTTATAACATACTCCAATTGGGGATGCCATAGTCTCTGGCCAGGGGCGTGCACAGAGTTTTGGATCAGGGTAGGCAGTAAGAAAATACAACAAGTTTCACTGATTAAATTTTCCATATTCTATCAGATAATTTCAGAATTAAAGTACGACAAACGTTTTTGAACCGAAAATTAGCATTTATGAAAGACAACTATTTGATAGAAGTACATAACAATTGTCGTCACTGATTGCCATTTGCTAATTTTGTTCTAGAAAGCACTGCTTAATACTAACAAAAAAACCTCATAGAAGCAAATCCAAAACGACAGTTCTACTCTATGCTTTGTGCATTTCGTAAACATTGAACTACGTCTTGTATGAAGTTAGCTCTAGTCAGAAATAATTCCTGCTTAGACCGCATTTTAGTGAGGCAATTGGAGGGCGCGCGTGTAGTTTCTAGTTACAGTTTATGCCGCGTTTGTAGTATGCCGTTTGATGTGTCGCTCGCGTAGTTTCGGTTGCTCAGTTTTTTAGCTCTTATTTTTGCAAGTGTGTATTTATTTTTGGCAATAATTTTATAAATTATAATATTATTTACATGCTTAAATATTTTACAAAAACGGGAGGGTAGGCAGTGCTTATGCGCCTATATGGAGTGCACGCCCCTGTCTCTGGCTCCAGACGGGAGCAGCTGGGACTCATGTAAGGTATTCACATAAAAAAATATGATTACGTTTATTATGTCTCCCTAACCTGTCAAAAACAAAATATAATATATTGTAAATAAAATTGTCAATATGCATTTGTTTTTTAATGGCAATGAGATTCACAGATTCTACAATTATAATATCCCTTGATTTTTCAAGAATCTACGCTAGCACATACTATTATGTTCATAGGTAATGGGTGCAGTTTAAATATTACAACTCATGCCTTCCAAGGATCTAATGTTTGTTCTAGTTTGCATTTTGCAAGGTGAAGAATGCTCTAATGAAAGCCAAACAATCAGAAGTTGCTGCAAAATGGAAAATTGGACTTTGAGTCGGGTGCTTGCGGGTTCGACTCTCGCCGCAGTGTTAAAATAAACTATTCTGCATAAGCTACACCGTTGCTCGAACGATCATTGAATTTTTAATTATAAAACCGTTTGGACACCCAAAAACTTTCTGATGACTATTGACCGAGAACAAGGATGTTGGATTGATTTTTCGCTTTTTGAACACGATTCATGAAAGAGGAACTTATTTTAATGAACCAATTATTCCGTCAACGTAAAAGTTAACAAAGCACACTCATTTAAGATTCCATCCCACAAATTTCAGCTAGAAAGAACAATGAAACGTTGAAATGTTGTTTAGAAATGGGAACCTCGGTTTTTGGAATACGGTTTATGAATTATTGATCAGTATTCCCAACGAGCTGGTTTAATTGGAACGTAAATCTATTATTCACATATTTAAGAATTTTTACAAAGTTTTACGATATTCAATTTCCCAAAGAGTGGATTTGAAGGCAAGGATGACAACCCTTAATTTTTTTTACAAATGATATTTTAACAAAAGATTTTTTACAAATAATTTTTAGTTTGTTCAACTCCATCGTTAAAATTGATTAAAACGAGCTGCATTGTCGTCAATAGCAGAATTTTAAAAAGAAAATACAACAATTCAAAAATACAAATGCCTAGTATAATTTGCAGTAGAACTTTTGTTTTCTTGGGAAACAATGTTTTCTCATTAAAAAAATAAACTCTGTAGCTTATTTTTTTGTAATCCATTTCATCGTTTAAACTTCATGTTTTGAACGTTCATCATTTTAGGCGAAACCTACACGTTCAATATAATATTGTGATCCGTCAATATTTATCAAATATAGTTATATTTATTGAGCGTGTTAGCTAGCGTATTGATGGATTGCAATATGGATTACTGAAGTCTAGAGTGAACCCTCGGATTAATAATAATAATAATAATTAAACAATTTGTAGAGCGCCGTTTTTGTGAAAAATCACCTCAAGGGCGCTTTACAATTCATTATGAATTCCTAGGTTCTATTTAATTTTATTATTTACAGATAGATACAAAAACATACTTACCTGCAGGTCACTTCCGAAAAACACATTTTATTAGAAAGTTTATGCTTGGGAAAGATACGACTTGGCACGTGGAGGACATTATATTTAAAACACTGGACATTGCATGACTGATTGTGATAAATATTGAAGCGTAGAATACACTTAAATATTTATCACGAATTCAAATCAATCGATATTTGAAACAACAAATTCTATATACAATAACCGTCAATATAAATATTGACGGATCACATTAAAGATTGAATTGAACGTCTTGGATGGCACTTTGATGCTCGTTGGTGGATCACAATTCATCACTATGGATCGTGATAAATATTGAACGTGTTACTTTTAAGGAGTATTATAAAAAAACAGTTGTTATTTTAATATTACAACAAACACCTAAACAGAATTTCGAAGAACTTGTGTTGAGGCATTTTTAATGTTAGAACAAATATGTTTGCGGTGAAAATTTTCAATTGTATTGAAAATGAGAAAATTAAAAAAAATCTGCGCTTATTTAGGAAAGAAATTTATTGAAAAATTCCGCGGTGAATGTTTAAGGGAAAAAATTACGAAATAGCATCGAGAATTTGCTTTGTAATATTATACCCATCGAGCATTTTTCCTATTTATAGGAATTAACCATACAAATATGAAAAAAAGGTCTGAATAAGATTCACAGCATTTTCCGATTGCATATTTCAAAGAAATAATATCGAGAAATTTAATCAAAAAATTTAATCACGAAACATCGATTCTGAATACAAAAGATTTATTTTGAATGGTTATTCCAACAAATAATAAATTGATTAACAAAAATTAGCGCGAACACCATCAATTGGTGCCATTTTTTCAAGAGTTCACGTTTATATGAGTGAATAATTTATAATTTGTAAGGCAGGTATCGGTACCGTCGCTCCATTTATTGAATAACCAACACCTCTGCAACAGGTTACCCCCAACAAGTTGTTTGCTACATTTGATTTTATATTTACATTTGATGTCTTAGCAGGAGTGCCCGGATTCATAGGGGTGAGATTTGTCCGGTCCTTAGCGGAGGATGCGTCCACCTTTCAATTGCGTGACTGGCCGAAGAGACTGGTTGAGACCTTTTGACTTCTCCAGCAGTACTCTAGTGGAACATCACAGGAAAAACTGACCCCCAATTCCTACACACCCTTTATATCCTTTTCTTTCCTAGAGCTCCTATCTTTCCTTTCCTAAAAGATCCTCCATGTAGAATTCTCAAAGATGACATCTGCCCTAAGGTGAATTATTATTTTCATCCGGGCCTCCTGTTTGAATCTAACATTTAAAAATTAAAACAAATTGCAATTCGGGAGGCAGGAATGGATACCGCCCCCCCGGGAGCCATTTATTGGATAACCAACACCCCTGCCATAGGTCTCGCAATGTTTGGTGATTTAGTAGGGGTGACCGGGTTCTAGGGGTGAGGTTTGCCTAGGTCTTAGTGGCGAATACGTTTATTCACCTAATGCGTGGCGGGCCGGATCGGGAGAGACTGCTTGAGGAAGACATAATCTAGATCTCTCCAGCCAGACTCTCTCGACCCATCACCTTGAACCACAGTGGGGGGGATGTATTCATACATCTCTCACTAACTGACACATTGACCTCCATGTTGCTACTCACCCCTGTTTCTTTCCCAGAACCTTCCCTCCTCCTTTTCAATAATAAAGATCCACTACACAGCATTCCCAAAGACGAAATAGGCCCTGAGGGTTTTTTTTCATCATAACCTCCTATGTGGAGCTATTGTAAAAAAAAGGTTTTTCAACGCCAACAAGCTAAAATGTTGGCTTTTATTATTAGACAAGGTTTTTTTACCTACATCAAGAATTTATAATACAGACATTTAAAACCAATACTGGCCACTCATGTTAGTAGTGAAATATTGTAAGATGTTACAAATTTTCAATGTGAGCTACAAAATATCCGATTAGTAGATAAATATATTTTTACCAAAATCCACACCGGGTTATTCATTTATATTCCATTATTCATTAAAATTTAACGTCTACTAATCCGAAAGTTTTCCCAACTGATTGAGTGTGGTGTGGACATGATAATATTTTTAACGGAATTGATTAATAATATTCAATTTGAAACTACTTACCAACCTTCCGAAAACTTTGTCCGCCATTTAAATTTTCATGTATTATTCTGTCGAGCACGAAAGTTTGGGACCATGTCAAATATTTACATATTGTGGCCGAAATTGTTAACGAAAACACATGAAGTTCCCGCAGAATTTTCGATATTATTTATTTATGGAAATGACATCCTATAAAAGCACGAAATTCAATACGACTTTGCTTATAACAAATTCATTACAAGATAACTTTTGTTATTTACATAACATGTTTGTTATTTTAGGAAACATTCATTTGTAGGGGTGGCTTACCGAAAAAGACATTTTTTGTTTTTTTGGGTAGATTAGAAATGGGATGAAATTTCCTTAGTAACACGGTCCAACAAGCCACATTTAGATTGGTAGTAAATATGTTTTGATACGCCACATCTAAAAAAGGTTCGACCAGAAAGTTGTTCAGTTTGATGGGACACTCCGCATAGCAGTCTAAGGGGTGATTCAAATATTCAAAGAAAAATTATATGGGGATTAAGAGCATTTGAGATTTGAGAGATTTGGTTTGGGATGTTATATATCCAGTTTCAACCTCTCCCTAACCATCACCTCGTTGGAAGTGTATTTGAAATTTTGAAAAATGCAAGAAAATTTGTGAAAATTTGAGGGCATTTGTTTTAGAATAATTATTGGGACTACCTTGGAAGCAAGTTGTTGGTGTTTATATCGTTTAATATAATCTCGTTTTCAAATTAAATATCTCGAAAGTACATACGATTATCATTTTGTGCTCATTCGTTTTATTGTGGCGATAATAATAATAATTATTAATTGTTATTTCGGCTACTGGCATTATATCTAGCTCTCTTATTCAAAATTTAGGCGTATTAGATATGTCGAAGAATTTATATAAAAAAATGCAAAGGCAGTCATTTTAAATACATGTACGATTACGAAAGATTTTTTAAATATTTATATTCAGGGATCAGTAGGATTTATCGGACCAGTTAGGATTTCATCAGAGCCGAACCCTCTGATATGAAAATATCTGGAGTCGGTGAAATATTTTCCTATTATGTTTCTGGTGGATTGACGTATTGTTCTTTTATTGATTTGTATTTATTATACTTAAATAGTGCACTTACATTGCGTGAATTTACTAGATAATCATTTGTGGAAAAGTGTGTGAAAGGGTTTAGTCTTTCATTTGGGAAAGATTTAACCTGGACATAAAATCTGGAGCACAGTTAAAATAATATCTTATTTGGAAAACAAACAGCTTTACAAAGATACATAAAATAGAAAAAGTGCTAAAATAAAAACATGTAAGCCTAAAAACATGTTTTCGCTGATAATTTTTTTTTTTAGTAGCTAGACAAGAAAAACATAAAGAGACACTAAGATAAAAATAGTTAAGAGAAGCTTAATTAAAACATAAAGAAAAAATAAGAAAAAAAATAGTTAGGAGAAGCTAAATACTTAAATGTGCATGATAAGGATATAGAAAAACACAATAAAGGGTAGGCTTATGATCTTATAGTAGTATAAGGATGATATTTATGTAATTAGGGAATATATAAATATATTGCAAATTAGGAAAAGAAATCTCATTAATAATATAATAAATAAAAAATATGGATGGTAAGTGTTGTGGTGTGATACATTACATTTATATAATAGTGTTGCTTTGAAATGTTATATTGAAGATGTCTGTATATGTGAGGTGTGTGTTATGATAGTGGCAGGCTCGATTTATGAATTCATTTTGTAAGTAGTTGGTGTTGGAGCGGCTAATAATAATTACCTCAAGGTGTTGTGGTGAAACCATATAACTATAAAGTGTTTTTGTCACATGTTCCTTTGCAGAGATACAGTGGTAGGTGATTGGTCATTCCTTTTTTCTTGCATACCTTGTTTTTCCTACACATACTATTCATCCAATCCCAGCAAACACCATTTCGTCTCGTTTCTTTTTAACCCCCGACGCAAGGAGCGGTGTTATAAGTTTGACTTTCAGTCTGTCTCTGACATCGTAGCTCCTAAACGAATGGACTGATTGTGATGCGTTTTTTTGTTTGTTTGAAAGCTGACTTGATCGAGATGGGTCTTAGCTACGATTCATGAAAATCTGTTCAGGCATTTCAAGGTCATCAGCATTTTTTTTGTGTCGGGGGGTTCCTTAAAATTTGGAAAATTTTACTTATATAGTATTTATTGTCCATTAAAAGTGCAACTGGAGCTGTTTTTATATGCAATACATAACATACTAATCAAATAGCAACCTAACAAAGATTAATGCCTGTATTGTACTTTATTTTAGATTCAACTTTATAATTTTCGTTTAATATTTTAACGTAGGTATTTACTTATATTCAAGTAAAAAACTATTAGAATGTGTCCTTAGAACGGGGTACCCCAGTAAGGACACATTTTTCTCTAAAAAAATGTAAAAATAAAATGAAAATAAATAAATCATGTATGAAAAGTGTAAGAAATAATTGTTAGACTTACTTTAATTGAGAAGGTGGTTTATTATAATTAGGTACGTAATTTAAAAATTGAAGTCAATACAAATTTATAATTTAGATGCTGGATAAACGAAAAAGTAAAAAATGTAAAGAGAAATAAAAGTATATATATATATATATATATATATAAAAGTCCAGAGTTGAAGGTGTCATTCCTTTGAAATCGCTGTGTTCAGGACAGTTTCCCCAAGCAGCGCTGTAATGTTGTAGACTACCAATTAGATATGCGCTTTTATCTGTAAAATATAATATACTCTTATATTTTAACATTATGCAGGGTTTCATAACATAGTAGGTATTGTAAAACTTTAATATAAAACGTTTGGTAACCACAAACTTTCACAAATTTTGCAAACTTTTCGTGTAAACACTGACAACACTTTAGGGAAGATATTTGAAGAAATAAGTTTCAGGGGAATAATACTGTTTGTCATTGTGTGACATGTCAAGTGCTGTAGAAGTAAGAAGGTTTACGGAAGACAGGTCATGACAAAGTGATTCAAATACTTGAGACGGGTCATGCCAGGAACCGGAATAATAAACGAGGATGTATGATGTAAAATATATTTTCATAAATGTTACTACGCTTGAGTGGAGTCCCCTTGATGGCTCCTTGGAGACAGAACACCATCAAATATCCTTCATAAATTCATTTTAATGATTTATGTTTGTTTTGTTGGTTTCTTTTTTTCTCTGTTCGAGTGCTGGGTACATTTGTGAGCATAATAAATATTTTTATTAAATTTTCTTTGTTCGTGTGCTTGGATGCATACGCGAGAATAAAAATTTCATTAATATTTTTTTATCCACTGACAATATTTGCGCAAATGAATGCGCACAACGCCGCTAGTTGATGTCCTACTAAAGCAAATTTAACTGTGTTAATTCGGCACATTTCATTAGACTACTCGGCCACCTATCTCCTTTTTTATTATGTATGTAAAAAGAATGGTTTTTACAAAAAATCAGACAAAAAAGGGTTTATGTATCATTATAGTCCAGTCATTTTAGCGAAATTCCTTGAAAAGGTTGGGTAGTTGGGTAGCATAACTTAAAAAAAGCAGTTTTTGAAAAATATTAAATATCTTTTAAACTATAGGGTGCACGTAAGTTTTAAGTAAATCATATATAAAGTATATCAAATTTGCAATAATGTGAGCATAAGATGATCTTTGTACGTCAAAAGGTTCTTGAGATTTAATAATAGCCTTTGGTAGGGTAGTTAAAAGAGCTTATGCATGAATAATAGTAATATGTTAGCAGATTTTATGTTTTAGTAATAGGTTTATTACTAAAACAGGTTTTTACTGATAGGTAACTCCGCAGGTTTTTACTGCTAAGCCCTGCGGGTAGCTTTTGGTTCGGCATCGCCCCGTTAGTGTTGGCGACCATTTTATAGATCCAATACGAACTGATTCCTAAAACAGTCCGTTCCTCGGATCCACTGTAGTTAGTTACCGGGACAAAGTAACCGAGACAGAGCAATGATGTCATATGTAATATATATTCACTCGATACAACATGTTTTACCGTCAATCTTTTCATATTCGGAGGGATACCACGTATTCACAAATTTGTAGCAGTTATACCTAGGGCGGAGATGCCCCGTCCGACCTGCTGTTGGAAGTAGCGACATTCTCAAATTCTTGAATTCGAAACCGGATTACAACAGTTGCTTTGTGTGAAATTCCACGTATACAGATGTTATTTGTGGGGCGGCACGTATTGCGTGGCGTTCGACATGCATTCGCAGCTGGGTTCTGAAACTCAACCACGCAGACGCTACGGCAATAATACTTCGATACTAGTCAAAACAGAAAATTATTTTTAATTAATTTTCTTTCAAAAAGTTTTAATATTTTTTTCGACGGACGATTATTTTTTTAAACATACGGCAAAAATGAAACGAAGTGCCCGAATTGTGCTGATTTACTGGACTATTAGTACCTACTATTACCTGGTCGCAGTAATAAAATTTTATCTCCCGTGACATCTAATACTTATACATCATTTGATTATAAATATTGTTTCAATATTTAATGAAGACGAATGGAGCGGGAAGTTTGCTCCAGGAAAAAATGGAATGTGACATTTATCAACTGCTCACCCCTACGGAAAATGGTGCCATTGTTGGTTAATTATCTATATACCAGCGCGGGCCGCGGACCCATGTCAAAATACGGGATATTATAATTAAAAAAATAAAAAAACACAATGATTTCTCGTTAAAATATTATAGGTACATACTTTAGATAAGTACCTACTTTTTGCTTAACTGAATTATTCTTCACACAAGCAGTTACAATTTTGAAAATGACACTAAAATTGAAATCAAATAGAGATTATTGAAAGTAAAATTGTTGAGAGTTACCTCACAAGAGTCCCAGCTGCCCCCGTCTGGAGCCAGTGGGACTATGGCATCCGTAATTGGCGTATGATGTGAGGCTAATAGTAGTGGAGAGGGGAAGGAGATGTGAAAAAGGAAGGTGGGATGTACCTGGCTATTCAGATCTGATCACCAAATACGGCTAAAGTCATTTCAAGCAACGTTTCAATTCTTAATTGTGGTCTTACACCATGGTGGAACTGAGAGTATTTCATTCTGAAACGTGCCGCAAATATACTATATATTATTTATAATTAATTAATTAATTTTGAAATAACACAAATTAATCAAATAAAATTTATTTGTCCACGCAGGGATTCGATCCCGCGACCTTTTTATTCCGAGTCAAGAGCCTTATCCCTCGACCACGGAGGCCGTCGATGAATGGAATAAAAATATTTTGGTTTCGGTAAAGATTCAAAAAGAAAGAATTTTCCATCTTGCAAAAAGGCCTTCCCTAATATTAGTAACAAATTTGTTTCTTTTGAAACGAGACATTAGATAAGAGGTAACATACGCCCCCGGAAAACTAGATTGTTTATCGTCTTTTGTGAAAAATTATCATGGCTTTAGTGATTATTATCCGTATATTCGTGACAACCCCATCGCGCGTCATCTTTCGTGAAAAACTATCACCACATTAGGGATATCTGCTATTAGTATTTCGTTCTTGTTAACGACTTTTTGCATATTAAATGCTGCCTGTGTGACTCGGCATTTCTACCTACCAAATTGGGAAACGGGTATGGGTACCGCCGCTCCGGGAACCATTTATTTGATAACCAACATCACTGCCACAGGTCTTGGTGACCTAGCAGGGTTGCCCGGGTTCATGGGATGACGTTTGTCCAGGTCTTGGCGGTGGATGCTTTTGCCCACCTACCGCGTGGTGGGACGGATCGGAAGAGATTGGTTAAAGGGATGTAATAGCCACGGCCGAATTCTAAAACTGTCAAAATGTATTCATTATTAGATCGCTAGGTGGCGGTAGTGATGCCTTCGCGAATTTTAAAACTTCAACATTCAACATGTGTATGATATGACGAGCACAATATTTTTAAATATCGAAGTAAAAACAAAACCAATAACAGAGTGTGTTCAACTTATGGAACTTATTATTTTGGTAGAATATTTAATATGATCCTTTTTACAAATGTTTCATAATTTGATTGTTGATGGTTTTTTCCCATAGTTCATGGTCGTTCATACTCGCAGGACTTCCATTATAAACGACGTTTGGAATCTCGTGGTTCATTTATTGTTATTAAGTTTATTTTGTAGAACTCCATTTTAATTTTTTATTTCTTTTATATGTTCAATAATATTATTATTTTATGTATAAAAACTAACTAACTAACTAACTAACCATCACGACGTTTCCCCGCAGGGGTAGGCAGAGAGGACGGACCGCCAAACAACTCGGTCTTGGCACACACTCTTTGCCTCACTCACATTCATACATCGTCTCATTCATTCTCTTCTATTATTCTGACTTTTGACATGGCCCGACTCAAGTATCTGATTCACTTGATCGTGCCATGTCTTCCTCGGACGTCCCCGACTTCTTCTACCATTCACATTTGCGTTGTATATTCTTCTTACACTACTTTCTTCGTTCATTCGCTCTACATGCCCAGTTTATTATAAACAAGTTATTATACAAACAAACAGTTTATTATAAACAAGCCAAAAACAGTTAATTATAAACAAGTTCTGCTTCGTAATTATGTATTTCGTATTTATGTATTATATAATTATTTTTTTTTAAGTAAAACTTTTTAACACACGCATGACACTTGGGGGTAAACTGGTGAATGCGTTACGAAAAGTGTGATTGTTACGAAAAATTAAAAAAGGAAACGGAGCATGTGCAACTTTTGAACATGCTTCGTTTCCTTTTTTAACGTGTTTCAATGTCATATGTTCTTTTATAAGTTAGTGAAGTTTAACTTGTGATGAACCTGTTTCACTCCGGTATAGGTGGGTAAAATTTTTTTTAAATATAGAATATGATCACACTATCGACATCTTTCGGGTGGTTTTAAAATCAATATTAAAGGAATCTTTTTTAAACTTTTGGGGTTTCCTTGCCACGAAGGGGTGTAAACAGTTAGGAAAAAAAACGACTATCCAATCGGAATAGAGATGAGGACAGTAGGTGCGTCTTAAACCAATCACAGGCTGGGGGCGTGGGATGATGGATTTGAAAAATTAAGATTCAAAGATTATCTCACGGTTTGGTCGGGCAGATATTTTAAGAGGATAGTACCACTTCTAACTTGGTCATAAATCGCATTTTTATGGGAGCAGGAGGGGATCGACAACAGTTGATTTCACGTCTGGAATCGGAAAGTTTTGCGAGGATCTCGATGGCGGAAAATTCAAAAGGACAAATATCATGCACTGATAAGTAAAGTAGCAAGCGATCTCGATTACTTAGTAATCGTGAAACGGGAGTGGACATTGACGGTCTTAACCGCTTTTTCCAGACAAATATCTAGCGGATTCTGCAGGTAGACGATGGGGGAAAGTGTTAGACGTGGAAAACCCACAGGAGCCGATCTCTTCAAGGTAGTCGAGGGAAATCAATTCATGTTAGTGACCATATGAAATCTAAGATTTTGTATTGGATTTTTGTCCGTTAGTTTAGAGGGGAGGGAAGGTTTACGATCTCTTGTTCTTTAAGTGGGTCTCGAGTGCGAAACATCTGACATGATTTTGGGTCTCTAAGGTGCGCATTAAGCTGAAATCACCACTTGATTTTTCATACAGAGGATAGGAGAAAGAAATTAGTGAAAAAGCATAAAATTTAACGACCTGACAGGATTTTAAATTATTTGAAAACTCAAGTATTTTCTTGATCACTAGGCGAATAATTAAGGGGGATTTATCGGTTTTGGTGCCAGAGAGAGATGTAATATGTAGGATGAACTATGAAATGGGGGAAAAAAAACGTTCGAAGGCAGGATTGGAATGGGATCTTTGCAGTAGTTATAGCCCATAGGAAAGGAGAATCGAGGTTATAAAAGTTTAGATTATTATAAAATAAGGTTCTAAGAGCATCACGACTTTGCGGGGAGATGACCAAGTAATTGGAGTTTGCACTTGGGCATTTGCAAACGCGAGAAATATTAAAAATTGTATACGAACACAAGAAACGCGACATGTAGCCAGAAACGGACACGGCTGAGTGTGCACACTAGCGGTACGTTCGATACAGGATATTCAGTCACGAATTTATTAGAAAATCCATAGCCAAATGTTAGAACGTCGGAATATCTAGGCAGTGACGTGTTGGGAGTAGCTAAAATAATATATGCATAATAGATGACAGTCGGAACATATTATAGGTTGCTAGGTTGAAATCGGACTTGGGGATTTCGAGAAAAGTATGGAAAATATATCGAAAATTCAGGATACGCCGTACCTGGAAGCGATTTTAAAAATGGTAGAACGGACACGATAGGATTTCGAGAAAAGTTGAATTAATTAGTCACATGATAAAAGGTAGATTATATTAACTAATCATGCGGAGATTCGTGTGGGAATCAGATGTTTAGACCCGAATACGCCCCTGATCGGTGGCAACAGAGGAGAGTCATCGTCGGGAGGTTGGTCGATCGGAACAGGACGTTAGAAGGAAAAGGTAGTAACCGGCGTGATAGGATTATGGAAAAGGAAAGGACGATATTACGCGTTCATTAGAAGTCGAATTTGCAAAAATTAAAATTGATTTATGTGGAAATGGATGATCAAAAAGGGAAGTTGAGAGGAGAGAGGGGACAGTTCGTGACAATTCGGGAATACAGGGTGAGGTCTCGGGAAGAAAACGCGCGAAACTGGGGTGTTGGAAATTTACCGGGGATCAAATGGCTATCTGAGCGATTTGACTAGAGTGGATTTTTGTGCAAAGTGTATCGAACTAGACTCAGTGAAAAGATAATAACCTAATAGAGTGGATTTTAGTCGAATCACTTAAATTCTAAAAATAATAATTAATCAATCGATAAAATCAAAAGGAAGGAAAACGGTGAATACGTCTGTGAAGTTAACGGAATTATATTGTTCCCGGTGTTGTGTTTAATTCCCCGGTCTTAATATAAATAATCATCTTTTAAGGTGCACGAGAGAGAAAAGATATTTTCTATAAATATCTATTCTAAATAATAATCACGGTCTCGAATTTTAATAATAATAATATAATGGTTCAAATTCAGGTTGAGGAAGTTTTACTAAATCAGATTAAGCCTAAATAATAACTGAACAGTCGTTTAAAACTACAATAATAGACTCGTTTATAATAAATATATATTAGAGAACTTCCATATTGCACTTCAGGGTCGTACAATAATAATAATAACCTACGAACGAATGTTTAGCTTAGGTATATCACAGTACGTGAATTATGGAGTCACAATTTAGAGTCACAATTGCGCAATACTCGGAATGGAGCGACGAAGATACCAGTTTATATAAAGCTTATAAGACAGTAGGGAGGTTTTTTTGTTTTCTATATAGGTACAGGACCACGGGATACGTAATTAAGACATCATTGGTTGTGTTTACCCGACTGGAAAATTAAACAATTACGTACGGGTAAGTTAATGAATCTATAATTGAATTACAGGCCATTGGATGCAGAAGGACGGAATAGAACGCGAATCCTGGACAGTTACTTTCATCCGTTCCAGCGGCGAGGAAAAATTAATAACACCTTATCAGCTGATATGTTAACCGTATTATGTAACGCATGGGATAGAGAACATCTTTTGTTTCAGTCATCTGGCGACGGAGGGTCAGGGAAACAAACAAAAAATGAACGAGATATGGTGCTTACACCGCCGTGGGTGCTGTACACTCAACCAAATGGAGAATGTTTTCAAGTGTACGAGACACCAAATAGAAAGCGACTGTCTGCAACCTAAACAAACGTAAATTTAAAACTAACAGGTACTCCTTTGAATTCCTATTTGTTAAATTGCGCCTTTTAAACTTTATGGTTGAACAATGTGGTGGTGACACCGAGGCTATACATATGTGTCAATGTCTGGTCCATCGGTAAGGGTCTTCCCACATTGTCCTGTTAGGGGGGGATGCTCACCATAGACTGATCGGGTCACGCGAGATGCTGGAAGCAATTCCCTTTCGCGGAACCGTGTCGAGAGAATGGGCGTGACGAGACGGATTTGAAATGAGTTGCCAAACGGTATGTGAGGACGCGGTTCGCTGACGGAGGCGTCTTGGCCAAAAGCATCTCGGGTTGCCGGCAAGGTAGTGTGGGAGGAGCATAAGCAGCACATTTTGTGGGAACAACCCCTCAGCGCCTGCACATTTTTTAATTCTATCGACCTAGAAGCAAACATAAAGCCTAGACAATACTTAGGTAGTATGTTCGCTACTAGAGGTGGTTTATTCGCTGGCCAGGTCACGCAGGAGGAAGGATCTGTCTATCACAAGCGGTAGCCACATGTTCGCGAGTAGAGCCGTGACAAGGGACGAATTGGATTACCCCTTCTAGAGCCAGTAAAGTAGTCCTGGAGGTGTTCGATACTGGGGTTGATTGGGAAAGGTTTGAAGGCATGCCGTCCTTCCTTGGTTATGGAAGGGTCCGGGTATCTGGTTGGTCGTCAAGAGATCTTCTGGGTGCCATGGGTATAGCCTTGACATGCTATGGTCGGGAGGTTGTGTCCGGAGAGCCGACCACCTGGTCAATTTGGTCAAGTGGAGGAGCCAGTACTAGATTGCAAAAAATGCATGATCCATATCCATCCCTCCCTTATCCCTTCCATCTTAGGTACGAAGTTTGCGTTTACTAACAATATAATATTATCATAATCATGCATAGGGTCCAGTCATGGAGAGCGGCGCGAAGGATCCGCCAAATAACTAAATGAAACATTCCAGGTATGTATTTTAAAATCTATTAAGACGTATAGGATCATAGATCAACCTTATAGGCTTCCCAGAATTACAGGGGGTACTGCGAGAGTATTAAAACAACGTAAATTATTAGGGACGTGATGGGGACACATTTAGGATAGATTTAGACAGTAAATATCCTTCATACGTTCAAGAGATACAGAGAAATTCTTCCACACCTTACCTAAAAGAACCAAAAGTTACCACATATAGACATTAAATACCTATTCTAGATTTTCTAGTACCTTTGAAACAAAAAGATTCACAACGTAAAGGAAAGGGTTTATTGTAAAGTTTTCCCGGAAGGAGAAAGCCTTTTGCTGTGTTCAGTCACAGGGGTGGGAAAAGCGAGTCATGATTCAAGACATTATTGGCGAATCAAATAGTACGAGAGAAGGATCTACCGTCCGGAGATCGAAACGCAAGAGAGGAGAGGTATGTAAAACCTAAGTAAAGGGTTTGACCCATCACAAACTTCAGTCGTGTGGTCTAAAGCACACTCGTTTTTTTTAAAGTAAAACTTCTTTACGCACGATCGACACTTGGGGGTAAACTGGTGAATGCGTTACGAAAGGTCTGATTGTTACGAAAAGTGTGATGCGAACGGTGATCGATGCGAACGGTGATCATCGATGCGAACGGTGATCATCGATGCGAACGGTGATCAATGTCATTAAAAAAGGAAACGGAGCATGCCAAAGAAAACGGAGCAACTTTTGCCCAGCGAAAAAAAGACGCATGAGTGTGTACTACTGTGTGAAATGCAACAAACAATATTGTCTGGAATGTCAATGTCAATGTCACCCCAATATCATGTGTTCTTTTATAAGTTAGTGAAATTTTGCTTCAGTCGTGTGGTCTTGCACACTCGATTTTTTATTTATTTTATATGTTCAATAATATTATTATTTATTGTATAAAAACAGTTAATTATAAACAAGTTCTGCTTCATAATTATGGATTTCGTAGTTATGTATTGTATAAAAACAGTATATAACAGGGAAACTACATTATAATGCAAGCGCCTGCCATTACCACTTATTTAATTTAATATCTGGCATTCTAAGTTTTTAAAACCATATTGAAATAAAAATAATAATAAAGATATTGATTTTTTTTTAACTAAAACAAATCGTACACAAAAAACTGCCAGGCTGCTGGTCGGCAGACCAAGGAAGTCATGAATGGGATGATCTATATTACAGTTTTTCGTTAGTTTCGATCTTGTATTCGATGTAATCGATGCAGCAGGGGAAGCAAAACCGATATGAAACGGGCGAGGTTCGGAAATTTCCGTCGTTTTACGAACGAACGCAGCTCTTACGGCGACGATGCGTTAGTTGTTCGAACTTCCAACTACTATGGACTATTTGGCAATCTTAAAATGACTATTATTATTATAAATTTGTACAATAATATGGACACGCGACAGCGGTGAGGGGCACCGCGGCAGGTTTCGTAAGTGGTTTGGCGTTGAAAGGCTCGCCCGACGGATGGGTACACTCGGAACTCTCAAATACTTTTTTTTTTATCATTATGGCTTATTTTTTTAAAATATGGCAATCTAATTTAAAACTATAATGAAATAAAAATAATAATTCAGATAAACGAAAAAAAAAAAATAATAATAATAATTAAAAAGTCGTACACTAAAAGCTATCAGGCTGCTGGTCGGCAGACCAAGAAATTCTTAAATAGAACGATCTGGACTATGTTATTCATTGGTTTCATTCGTGTACTCGATGACGTAAAATTTACTATTTTTTACCCCACTTTGACGCCGGCTGCCTGGGAACGTGCTAGGCTGCCGGTGGGCAGACCTGCTTTTTCTCATTTTCTAATCCCCCTTTATCATATGAAACCATTTCCGTTCGCGTACTCGATGTCGTAATTTTTTCGAAAAAAATCGCTCACTATTTCCATGACTGCGCGGCTTTACCCATTATCACTACAAAGTAGTTTCATCCGTGTACTTGATGACGTATGGTTTACCTATCTCGTCTTCTAGTCCATTATACTTGATAGTAATACTAATAATATAAGGTAATTTTTGTATCTATTACCAAACACAGCGTACATAATTTACCGACGGCGAGCAAATGCTCACAAATGAACATACTGAGATTCCGAAATAATCCACGCTACAAATATTATAGCTGTGTGTGTGTACGCAGCACAATTAATTCTCACACATACTTGCAAAACGTGCGCGTAGCACGTTTTGCAAGTATGTGCGCACACACGTGTGAACATCGCGCTAACGCCGTTTCGGAACGAGAACCAAGAACGCACATGTAATGTTATATTTTCAACACAGATAAGAGAAACAAAGGGAGATATGTCACGTTGACCGCCAGACCGTGGGCGGACTACGGCGTAATGCGCGTAGTATGAATACGGAAATAATTCGTTGATTTATTTGATTTTGTGTCGTAACCGAGCACGGTTTGTGCCCGTTTTATTCAAAATGCCGTCTTGTTCAATGCAACTATGTAAAAATACGACAAGCAATGTGAACTTCAAGATAAATTGAGTTGTATTTCACCGCTAAGTACAAAATTAGAGTGAGTTATCATTTTTTAATGATTATTCAAAGTTAGAATTGACGTAAGGCCCCGGTAAAGCAAACATCGCCGCCATGACGAAGCTAGTGAGGGGGACGCGAATTCTTTTAAAAACCGACAATCGATATTTCGTAAAATTAGCAGGGCTATGTAAAAAAAAAATATATATATATATATACACAAACATATTATTTCTTTTGAATTCTTTTTTTGTAGATAATTATTGGTGTCAATGCTGATTGGTGGTAGAAAAAAATGCCATGCTTTTCTTTTCAAATCTTTATTTTTTATAAAAAAATAATTGTTTGTTCCGCATGTGTACCATTTATCCGATTTTCAATGAAACTTTGCAGATTTTTTGTGCCCGAGCCCGCGGAGGTTTATATATATAGGAGTATAACGGTGGGCTCTAGCATTATGAAATTATTTCCTTTACCATACATCCGAATGGGATGAAACTTTGGTATTTTGGTGTGGGCACGTCCGTGAAGGTTTATATACATTTAAAGGTAACCTCTGGCGTTATGAAATATGTATATTTTTTGACGCGTGATCAGTTTGAAAAATGTGTGCAATTCATAAAGTTAAGCGGCAGGAAGGGAAGGAGAAGGGGAAGGAAATCCGGGACGACTGATCCGATAGGGAGAGGATAACGGGGGTGGGGGAGGGAAACGAAGGTGGGGGGGGTTGGCAGGGGTGAGAGAGGGATGAAGGGGGGGGGGGGGTTCGCGGGACGGGGAGAAGCATAACAAAAAAGACATTGGGGTGACATATGACATTGGGGTGACATATGACCATGGGGTGACCTATGACCCTGATGTGACCTATGGCATGTTTAGTCAACAAATGATTCATTTTGCTCGCACCTCTCCATAACACTTTTCGTAAGTAAGCTGGTAAATGCGAGCACAAGGAATCATTTGTTGAATAACCATGCCATAGGGTAACCCAAGGTCGTAGGTCTCCCCAAGGTCGTAGGTCACCCCGAGGTAGTAGGTCACCCCAAGGTAATAGGTCACCCCACAGTTTTAGGTCACCCCAGGGTCACAGGTCACCCCATAGTCATATGTCACCCCAATGTTATATGTCACCCCAACGTCAATGTCAATGTCACCCCAATGTCATGTGTTCTTTTATAAGTTAGTGAAGTTTTACTTCAGTCGTGTGGTCTAAAGCACACTCGTTTTTTTTTAAATGAAAGACAAACATTTCCGGGTAACGAATAACCCGAAAATATTTGAAAATCTCCTACCACCACCTCAGTAAGCCGAAAATGTTGCTTGAGTCGTGATGGAGGACTTAGCCAGCCGAGGAATCGAACACGGAACGCCTGGGTGGGACCCAAACGCGATGCCCACTCAACCACTGACCGGTCATACTATGATTCGATGTGTTTTCTATTTAGTTTTTACAAATCATATTTAAGATGAGATGGCTGTTAGACAGCATTTAGAGTGGGATGGTACACAGATGCATGGGACTCTTGTGAAGTACTCAAATACAAAATAAATTAACATTAGTAAAAAATTAGAATTTCTTTTTATGGATTTTTACAACAAAAGCACAATTTGAGTGTTATTGTGTTTAACATTATTGAACAAAACCAAAAACTGTTAAAATTCTAAATAGATTAGAAACAATTGATATGGATTTGTTACGAATGGGACAACACACTTATTCCGATTTATCGGTTCGGAGAATAAGATGTTTTCATCCAAATTTCAACTGGAATAATTTAAAAATTAAAATACCGATTGCTATCGATTTATATTGTTGCAATCTTTATTCGTTGTCATTTGAATGTATTGCTAATTGCGAATGCAGTCGAGACGTGTACGCATAGAAATCTGTCCTAAGTATTAGTGCCAACGAAAACGACAAGTTTCAAGTGTGAGTTCGAAAAGGGGCGGATACTTTAGCGTAAGCGAAGGTAGGTAATAGTATTGGTTAGCAATATCGGCGACTCGAGGTAGCGCAGTTCTAAAGGGTTCAAACTGCCTATAGCATATCTCGGGTTTCTAATATCTTTGATTTTCAACGATTTATACAATATGGCCGTTGAAAAGTCACAGTTTGAAAAATTTATACCAAAAAAGAGAATTTTCGAGTACTTTCTGTTTTTGTAGCTTCCTGAGATTATTGAAGTGCTTCAAGTGAGTCGGTATTCTATGTTTACAGCTATTAATGAAACACTTCGACCGTATTTTCAAAATATATACGCTGTCAAACGAGGAGCGTACAGCTTCGCTACCTGCCAACGGGAGATTCCAGCCCGGAATGAGTAGAAGCTAAGAAACGTGTTCAAATTTAGTGAAAAAATGAAGTATTTATTTAATTATCAATATCCACAGATATCATAACGATAATAAGAGGCCGTACTTCTACAGATGTATGTATTATGTATATATTTTTAATTTAAAATATTGTGTAAAATCATTATTAGTGCGATAATCATAGACTGAAGTTTTAAAAGTGGGTTGTATGGTGTATCGATGTTTTTATTTTTCATGGTCGAATGCCTATATCAATTACAAAAAAAAATAAGCAGATTGAAAAATAAAAGTCCATTATTTGGTAACAAAAAATATCAAGTCTGAGAATGACACACGAAAGGTAGTATTAAGCCGTTTTAGAGAGCCGTTTTTCAGCAAATTACAATTCTGCCCCTATAATATACTCTTAAGGGAAACCTTTTGACCTCTCCAGCCGGACTCTCTCGACCCATCGCCTTGCACCGCAGTGGGATGGGATTCATACGTTCTTCACTACTGAACATGGAACAGTTTGACCACCGTCGAATGCCACCGTCAGCGAGATGTGTTCAATCATTCGATTTCCCAACAAGAAGGGAGACGGCCCTGTTGAAATCCATCGTCGTCTCATATCCTGTTATGGGTCGCCCATAATCCGCCGAACGGACTACTTAAGCCAGCAAGCGGATATAGTTCACGCACACATAGCGTGATGGCAATCACGCATGCCTTAGATGATCACAACAGGCAATATGTAGCGGGCCAATGAGAAGACGATTCACGACACAAATCACCTTATATGGGCACGTCACAAGCATTTTGTAACGGGCCAATAAGAAGTCGTCCTCACGGAATATCACCTTATATGGGCATAAGTATCGAGTCCCCCCCACTCTCTCGACAGGAGCGAGGAGCCGTCGGGACGGACAGACACGTTTGGACCGGGACCGCGAGAGGTCCTCGGAGAACACAAAGGCAGTTTGCCACGCTTCGTCGCGCCCCTAGTTAAGTCTCGGCCTACACCCCGAGTATTGTGATAACACCGGTTCCGATTTAACCGCCACCGGGTTGGAAGCATGCTGCTTCTAGCCGCCCTTGTTGCTGACGAGCCGCCCACTTAACTGCCGCCCTGGAAGCATGCTACTCCTAGTCCGCCCTTGTTGCTGACGAGCCGCCCACTTAACTGCCGCCCTGGAAGCATGCCACTTCTAGTCCGCCCTTGTTGCTGACGAGCCGCCCACTTAACCGCCGCTCGGTTGGGAGGCTTGCCGATTCCAGTCCACCTTGACGCTGAGGAGCCGCCCATCGCCGCCTACGGCCAGATTTACATGGCCCGGTCTGTGAGCATAGCTCCAGACCCACCCACCATGCAGGAAAGCTGCCTGCCGCCGCCCATCATCACGTGAGGTTCCTAACTTTCGTAAAGTCCTTTCGAGCCCATAATCAGTAGTCCTCTTACTAGCTTGCCGCTCTCTTCCAAGGCTAGGTCTTAAACCGCATACTTTCTGCCCTGTTCTTGTTCTATCCATGCATATTGGGAATAAACTGAATTGTAACTAAGTTCTGTTTCATTTGGAGTAAATAGTCGATGAGCGCGGCCGAACCCTTCCCCTGAGATGAGCATCTCAAGCCCAGGCATATGACCCCCGGGGGGTCTGCTTAACACTTGTTCCCCCGTCTAGCTACGTACTTCCCCCCCGGGAGTGACTGTATAGCACCGGCGCCAACGTGGCTATATAACACTGGCTTATAACGTGGGGAGTGACTATATAACAATCCATTTATGGATGTTATAATGAACCTGGTACTTAATTTTTGAAACGGGTTCTTATAATTTATACGAGTACCTGAGTACCTACCAAAAAATAATATTATAAAATAGGGATTCACAAATTAAATGTTATGCAAAGTAGTTGTATTTTATGATTTTTCAAAATGTGATAAACTAGCGGAATGTCAAGAAGAGGTGTGATGGTTTTAGTTATTTTTTGAGTGGTAGAACGAGTTTGAAGAAGGAGATCCTCAATTGATGAAGCTTTCTCGAAGAAAATCTATGTTAAAGTTCCTGAAGATCGCCGCCTGGCAGTCCGTGAGCTGGCTATTTTGAGCCCTATTTTGAGATGTCAGTAAGTCTACCATACAAATAATTTCGTGGGAAAAATGGGGTAAGAAAAGGTGTGTGCTCGTTGAGGCCCAAAATGCCGACAGAAGCTCACAAGCAAAATCGTGTGGAAAGCGGTCGGGTTTTTTGGACCGTTTTTCCAACCTATGCGAGGCTTTTTTCGACCTTATAATCTCATGCGTTTAAACACGGTAGGTGGTGAACAACCACCAACGCCGATCATTCTTGCCAAAAGTTAAAATCTTCCGAAAATAAGTGATGAGGAAAGCTGACCAAGGGCAAGGTGTTTGCTGCACTACAACGATTGGCTACATGTAACCAACGTCACAACCGCGCTTTTGGACTCGTTCAAATGGAATGTCCTCCGTTATCGTGCTCATAGACCTTGCCCGGCGCCAGGACCTTTCGTTTTTTTCTTCACCTGAGGCAACATTTGGTCGGAAACCACATCGAGACCGACGAGGACGTGAAGGAAGAGGAGATTACATTATTAAGGACGGCTCCGGCGAAGTTGTGCAATGGAATCAAAGACCGAGGGCCACGTCTCACAAAGGTCATCTATCGACTACGTTGAAAAATAGTGGGAATATGTGCCTAAAAATATTATATAGGTACTTTTTTGTAAACATAAAATTTTCTGATTTTAAAAATAGTACTTAAAGGTCTTTAATTCGTGGACAACCCTTATATGGTACTCAATACATACAACAATAATTTATTGTTCATTTTACGCCGCGTCCACTTTGCGCCAAATGTCAAACCAACTGATAGTAACGTTGTAGTCACGTATTTTTGGTCATATGTTAACTTGTTATGTGTCACGTAAAATACTTCCCAGTGGCGGAGACTATTTGAACGACGCGTTCGTATCGACTTCGCCCACAAACCCAGCGTTCATAAATACATTTTTCTTTCATATTTTATTTTTAAATTTAAATAACGTTTACCTAATTCATCCGACTGTGATGTTCTTTACAAGGAATTTAGTGAACTTGAACAAGTAGTTAAAATATTTTAATTGATAAAAACTATTACGGAGTTATAATAATAATAATAGATATTCACAGTATCGCCCTGGTGAAAGACCACCATTCAGAATCGACACGGGCGGCGTTGCCTGAAAAGGTTTTAAAGACGTTTAGTGACGAGATTTAACAACCAGGTACCTGACCTCCCTTTTCCCCATTTCTTTCCCTCCCCAGTCCCTCCAGCCTCACAATATACGCCGAATTTGGATGCCATAACCCCACTGGCTCTAGGCAGTCGGAGCGATGGAGACTCTTGGAGACGTCACAATACACGATATACACGAGACATAATACACGAGACATGTAGTAATTCAGGTGAGCATGGTCCAGAATATTTTTTGCCTGCACAGAGTATAAATAAAACAATATAGGAATGTAACAATATCGCGTTAATTAGTCAAATTATTGTGCATATATAGTTTCGAATCAGTGATCGATGAACCGGTGAATGCAATTTTTTATATATTATAATTTTTTTATATATTATAAGTTTGTACAGCGCCCCTAAGGTGATTTTTCAGAAAATTGGTACTAAACAAATCATCAAAATATTATTATTTATTATTACGTACCTAAATATATGTGCAGACCCGTTTTTTTATTTGTATTGCGATTTAAAATTAATGTCTTCGATTGAGACTTAAATTTCGTAACGTTTTTAAAGGAATTATCAGTATTTAGGACATTAATAAAATTATGTGAAAACCACGAGCGAAAATTAATTTTATCCCGATTTTAAAGCAAAGATTTTTTTGTAGGCTTTAATATCATTGTTAACCCGATTGTTTGCCGCACCCGGCGCGTTCTCACGGTGGGTAAGCCTCCATTTCCCTCCCACGTTTAATAGCTAATATTTTCCCCCAGATTTTTCTTCAGGGTGAAAAGGGTCTCTGCGATGATTCGACAAATTTGCTGTCGTTTCGCTAAACTTACAAAGTTACATAATAAAATCACTTAAAGGACGTTTTAACGTATCTGAATTATTTTGAAATGGGTTTATATAATTTATACGAGTATCTAAGTCCCTACCAACAAATAAGGTTCAGTATACTTAAACATGGATACACAGATTAAATGTATCGTAAGTAGTTTTATTTTATGATTTTTTAGAAAGCAGTTAAAATAATAATTCTTCAACTTCAGGCGCAGTAACCCGCTCGAAAAAAAAGATGGAGAGATATGTAAATATGAATGTTAGAGAGAGAGCGCTTATGTTAAAATCGATAATATTTAAGCGAAAATTATGAATTTATTCTATGTATAGTTATGAATACAAAATAATTAATCAACATGGATTTGTTCCCAACAAATCCACAACCTCAAATCTTCTCGACTTTTGTTATTACGTTTGTAATGCTTTTAATGAAAGAACTCAAGTAGATGCCATTTACGCAGATTTTCAAAAGGCGTTTGATAAAGTTAACCATTCTATTTTACTACAGAAACTTGAACGAATAGGTATTCACGGTGATCTATTTAGATGGTTTAAGTCTTACTTGGAACATAGAACACAATTAGTACTTATTAATGGGTATGAATCACCTCCCGTAATTGTAACATCAGGCGTACCCCAGGGGTCTAACCTTGGCCCTCTGCTATTCTTAATCTTTATTAATGACCTTGGCCCCATGTTACGCTGTGATTTTGTTCTATTTGCCGATGATCTCAAGATTTACCGTAAAATTTCCACTGATTCTGATCATGTTAAGCTTCAAGAAGACCTTTACACACTAAATAACTGGTGCATTCAAAACGATATGTTTTTAAATATTGAAAAATGTTACATTATTACTTTTACTCGTAACAGAAGACGAAAGGATTATGCATATTCCATTAATAATGTTCTATTAAATGCAGTCACCACTATAAGAGATCTAGGAATCACTCTTGATTCAAAGTTTATGTTTGATGTACACATCAGTAAAATTATAAGTAAATCATTGAAAATGATTGGATTCATCCATAGAATATCAAAACCATTTAAATACCCCCAATCCATTATAACCTTGTACAACTCGTTGGTCAGAAGCAATTTGGAATATGGGAGTGTTATCTGGAATCCACATTATTTAAAATATTCTAAAACAATTGAATCCGTGCAAAAAAAATTCCTAAGACTGCTATCATTTAAACTTGGATTTAATGCCATACTCCAATCCTATGAGGAACGATTACAACACTTTAATTTTACAACATTTGAAAAAAGAAGACAATTTGCTGACTTAATATGTTTATATAAAATTATTCATGATAAACTTTTAACCACTCATTGTCTGAGCAACATACATATTAAAGTTCCTAATAGACGTAACTTAAGAAGTCAAAATATATTCCATATTGAAATATTTAATAACAATATTGCTTACTTCAATCCACTGTCTCGAATGTGTCGTTTGTACAACACAATTGAATGTGACCTTATTGATATCTTCGCAAACAGTCTCGAATATTTTAAAAAACAAATTAAAAATCTTCTACCATGATATGTCATGGAAGAAGATTTTTAATTATTGTTAATTGATGATATGTCATGATTGATGATATGCTACGATTGTTAATTGCTTTATTATTATGTCTTTTCTTTATTTTAACTTTATTATCCTTTCCAGAAACGTTTCTTTCTCTGTACACTTACCATGTTTTAAATTTCTTGTCTTATATTTCTTTTTTATTATTATTATTATTTCTGTTTTCTTTTCACTACTAGCATCTCCGTCTAGCAACAACTAAACCTTAATTACGCATGCTGTGAACATTTCTAATTGGAGTGTTAATATCAGCTCATATTCCAACGTAATAATATTAATGCAATAATTTGTTAACACTCTGTAAATGTTTCAAACAATAAATAAATAAATAACAATAAATAAATAAATTATGAATTTGTTCTATGTATATAGGTATTTGTTATGCTTTATACTTGTTTTAATTCTCCTGTACAATTTACCTTTCTTGTAAAAGCCATCAAGGCGTAAATAAATAAATAAATTAATAAAATTCGACTCGTTTAAAAATAGAGCAAAAATCTTGCGGGGTTGTGTAAAACAACATTTAAAGAAACACTGAATTTTGTCATATATATAACTTGTAAAATAATTCAAACAAACGTGTTTATAATAATTTTCGGAGCATACATTGCAATTTTTTTCTGTCGAGGGAATTTCATATAATTTACGTTTCGGCGTGGGGGGTTCCGCGGCTTCAAACAATGAGATAATAATAGGTTTTCTGCTTTTTAGTAAAAAGGAGGAAAAAATACAAATACTAATTTTCTGCGTTATGGTTTCAATTAACGTGGTAAATATATCGAAAATCAATAATGTTCCCGCTTAAAGGATTTGTATATTTGGCAAGTCACTTCTGTGTAAATACAATGACAATAATAATTATGGTAGGAAACGGTAGGAAATGGTAGGAAAAACTCACGGGAGTTGACAGAAAGCAGGTTCATCTGTGATGTTTTGGTTTTTTGCCGGTGAGATCACCATCTGATCTGCAGTTCACTTTGACACTGAATTGTTATGTTTTACATAAATGCGATGCGAAAATTGCGAGAGTTTTAATTAGGATTCGTCCCGCCGCGACGACTGTCAAGCCTTCTCGCGAGTTGATAGGAGTTGGGGAACAGGACGGAATCAATGCGGGGAGCGGGGGGCGGGAGATAATCATTGCCATATGAAATAAATAGTATTTAAATCAAAATAAACACAAAAATAACTCGCCAAGTTACTACCTATAAGCGGCGCGAACAAATAATAAGATTCACTCTCACTCCCGAATATATTTCTGGTTGGTATGACTTGTTAATGTTTCACAATCACAAAGTCCAGGCAAAAATTCTGTCAGATGTAATTTTGAACTGGCTTAGACCCGGGAAAATCACGGGATATTAGAATTAGAATTAAAAAAAGAAAAATAAATAATTTCCTTTTAAAATATTATTTATTATTTGAAGGAGTACCTACTTACCTGTAGGAGTAGAATTAATCGCCCCTTTGAATCCTTCAAACAATCAGTTAAAATTTTGAAAATAATAAATTTAATCCAAATTTGAGTTCACTGAACCAGATTTAAGTGACGCACAGACAAACGAAATTAGTTATGTTTTACGGAATGAATCATGTGATCTATACTACTTATGTTAAAATAATATTTTGGCCGGTCAATGGTTGGCAACGCCTCTGGTTCACACCCAGTCCTTGTGAGTTCAATTCTTCAACTGGCCAAGTCCTTTACCACACAGGAGATTTTCAAACAATATCAATTCATACATGTATAAGGAGATCTTAAAAATTGTCTGAAATTTTCATCGACTAAACTACCTCGGATTAAGTGTTGATATTAAACAAATGTTAGCTTTTTTATTGCAACATTTTTTTAATTGTAGACTACCAGTAGATAATCGCAAAGCAAACATTTTTTGTTTAAACATTTCCGATTCTCTTTTTATTGAGTATTACCCGGTATAATTCTGCGTTTTTATCAAATTATTATTTTTCAGAAATTTTTTTAATAATTTGAATAAATAACTCTGTTTGATCACCGCTTTATTGATTATACGTATATTTTATTAAAATTAAAATAAACCGTACAAATTCAAAATGTTTGCTAAATGTGAAAGCTTTTTAACAAACAAGCAACAAAATGAAACACGGGATTAATGAAGAAAAATAATATTCTATTGGAACTGAAACCAAATTGGTGAAAAAAATTTTTTTTGGTCTCCTTTTAAATTATTTGTGTATTCAGAATGACAATGAAAAATATAATTATATATATTATACAACATTTTAACATAGTTGTGATGGAATTTAATTAAATTTATTGTAAATATCTTTTCCACTTCATTACAACCAATTTTATGATATGGCGTGGGTATATCTCACTTCAATACTTAAGTACCTATTCTCTGACAGCGATTTTGGATTTTGTTCCCTTGAAAATAATAAAGGATTTTCCTTTGAGGGGTTTGTTTATAGGATTAAGAAATTCTTATTTCTGTATTATAAACTTTTGTAAAGAATAACGGATTCGAAATGATAAATTTCTTAAATCTGTGTGCGAAAGGAAGAATGGGTGACTCGATTAATCGAGATATCAGTTTAATAGAAGCATAAGTTAAAAAGACTGGGCCGTAAAAGACGGCGAAGAGAAATGGTTAAGTACAATCACAATATCACAATTAACTAACTAACTATCATGCTCGAGTAGGCAGAGATAATGGACGAACCTGTCTGTCATTCACTCCCATCTTTAATTACATTCGAACATCTCTTCTCTTATTCCAATTATTCTTGATATGACCAGACTCAAGTATTTGATTCACTTGACAAGCTATGTCTTCATTAAGAGTCAGCGACGACTTTTATCTTTGTTGAAATGCAATAAATAGCTTCAATCTAGTATTAAAAGCAGTGGATAAATATTGTTTGTTTTAATGTAATTCTTTTTCAACTGATCCCTTTTAATTGAAAATCAGAACTTCTAAAACATTTTCTGCAGACCATGAGCAAATGTATTTTTTACTCTATCATCGATAAATATACATATATATGTATTTTTTCAAATTCCAGAAATACCTAGAAAAAACTACATTATGATTTTTATTTAATTAGAATGGTTAGCTCTAAAGAAAAAAAGCAATATACATATTAACTTTTATTTTGTTAATTTAATTTCAGGAAAACGTCTTTCTTTTTGTAGATATACCTTTCTTTTTTTTAAATTTTAGATGGCTTTCTAAAAACACCGCCGTACTAAATTTGGAAGGCGGGTATAGGTATCACCGCCCCCATAATCTTTTATTGGATAACCAACACCCCTGCCATGGGTCACCTCAGGGTTCACTACGTTTGGTGACTTAGCAGGGGTGCTCGGGTTCATGGGGTTAGGTTTGACTAGATTTTGATGGCGGATGCGTCTGCCCAAGTACTGCGTGGTAGGCCGGATCAGGAGCGACAGGGTTCAGGGCGATCTTTTGACCTCTCCGGCTGGACTCTCTCGACTAATTGCCTTGCTCCGCATTGGGAGGGATGGATTCATACGATCGTCACTCTTAAACACATTGATCCCCAGATTTCTACCCATCCTCACACCATTTTTCTTCCCAAAACTTCTTCTTCTTCCTTTCCCCATAAAACCCTCAACACAGCATCCTCAACGATGAAATATGCCCTGAGGGATTTTTTCCCTGGGGCCTCCTGTACGGAGATAGTATAAAAACAAAAAAAATAAATGAAGATGGCAAATATATTAAATGCCCACTTCGTATCTAATGGATTGCTTGCCACGTCGTAAATTCAATGTGTTTAAATGGATGTTATCATGGTGTCGCGTAAATATTATAATATCATAAATAATAGGTATAATAAGTATTTATTCTTGCTTTATTTATTTTTCCTATTTAGTATTACATATTTACATGGTACTCGTAACTTTAAAAGCTTCGTAAATAAATACAAAAATAAAATAAAAATAATTTACTGCAGTGATGATTGTGAATGTTTAAATATAAGCCTTTTAATGACGCTATTTTAATTTTAGTTTATAATTCCTTCTGTGAAATTAAGGGGCTGCATTCCTGTATTAAGGAGGATTCGTCGCCTATCTGCCCCGAGCCTCAGTCCTTCCTGTTTCAGAAGGCTTTACTGGCACGAACAGAGTGAACTGGCTGGGTACACTGAAGAGTTAAACCCATAGAAAATATAAATATGAGAGGTGCACCGCACAAACTGCGAGCACAAGAATATGACAGACATCTTTTTCCAACACTACTGCGATTTGCGATTGCCCAGATTTTGTTTCTACTCAAACGTCAAAGGCAAAACTTTCGCCTGCACTGTGTTGTGAACACGATCGAATCCTGTTGGTCGTACGAGCTCGGTTACGTTCGGCCATCCTTTTTTTGTTGTATTAACTCCACACAGGAGGCCCCGAGGAAAATAATTTCCCTCAGGGTATATGTCATCTTTGAAGATGCTATGTGGAGAGTCGTTTTGAGCAGAGGAAGGAGTGAACTGAGGGTCTTGAAGAGACTCATGTTGTAGGAGGGATAAAACACAGAAGTCGGCAAACCGTTCCAGAGCCGAGCTGTTGAACTCAATAACGAGTCGTATAAAATCTTCTTTATCATGTGACAGATGTCAACCGTGTACATATGTTGGGCGCGCGTTCAGCGTGTTTCCCGACTATGCACCTGTGCTGAAGGAATCAATGACGCTAATTCCTCCAAACATTCTTCCATATTAATACCGGTAGAGTAGAAGCAGCATTCCCACCCAAGTCGAGGGATTTTTTTAGGTATTTTGGGGCTCCTATATCTACATTGTTTCTATTACCTATCCGTTGTGAATGTGTTGTGGATGTATACGTTTATCAAAATTTAACGTCTTCTCTGTCTCAAAATCCTTCTTTCTCGAAACCTCACGGTTCCCCGTACCTTGGTACCAACCACGGAGGAGGTATATTTATTACCGACATCTTTCAGATAAGTCTGCAACCTCTAAGACCTATCCGCACAAGAGCCGTCTATGTATTGTATCTCTAATGCGGGGTCCATTGCGCCGGCAAACGCCAGAATTTTGCTTGACAGTCCTATACAACAATCAAGGTCACAATTTTTGCCAACACTCAAGGCCGCAGTGTTTGTGCTTCCCGTGTTCGGCGGAAAACAAAACTTAAACATCTCATCCCGGGTGAAGCGGGAAGGCAGGAGGGGTCCAGCGGGGGGGGGGGGAGAATTCATTTTTTGACAGAAGTCGCGCGGTGCGGTCCGTGTATGTAGAAAAATCGGAACGGATTTTTGTGGTTATGTGCTATGTATGAGCGAGCATAATCACGAGTTTAAAATATTATTATACCTAAATATTATGTATTAATAGAAATATTTGATAATATAATATCAAATATTTATAATTATTCTGTTGTTGACGTAAATATTTACGTACTTTAGAGTAGAATTAGATTTTAGATAGATAATAGAATTTAGATTCTATAGTTCTAAATTAGGTCGTGCAATAAAATGACGTTATTATATAATGTCATTGGTGCAATAATCGATATTAGTCGGAAATCTTTCCTGATAAACTCTGATCTGTGTTTTCTTCCTGATGTAGGTAGCATCTTTTCTACATCGAACGCATTTTTACATTTATGCAAACGATAAACGTCAAATTTTTTGGTACGCGGACCTAATAATTATGATTTTAAGTTGTAAATAAACACACTGTCGTAATGGATGATTATTTCTTTCGTGAACTCACTTGTAAATAAAGTCTATTAATTTATTAATCGGTTTCAGAGACACGGGAGAAATTGACCATTGTAAATCGATATTCTATTTTTGATGCTACGTAATTATTTACGTAGCAACGAAACGTATTCACTCTAAATTCTTAATAAATAGTAACTTTAGGTCGTGCGTATTAGTCGGAAATCTTTCCTGATAAATAAATATCTATTAAAATATCTGTGTTTTCTCCCTGATGCATCTCTTTTGTCATCAGAACGCATTTTAATATTGATATAAACGTCAAGTGTGCGTGCCGTGGACACGTCCGTACCTCAGACCACTTGTCAAATTGTGTGGACCGCGCGAACTTCACCCCAAACGATGTTGGTGTAAAGTTATGGCCTTGAGTGTTGGCAAAAATTGTTAACATTTATGACCATGATTGTTGTGTTGGACTGTCAAAATTCTGGCGTTTGCCCGCGCAATGGACAAAGTTTAACTATCACAAAGATGATTCGAATTTTTTCAAACACATAAGTAATTTATTGACACTTTTTCATTAGCTTTTGTGAGAACTTAACCTAAATTGGCGACATGAGTTTACTTCCAAATCGGTTTAGAAGACGCGTCTAGGAATTATTTTTTCAGTGGAACGAAGGCTCTACTGAAGGCACGTACTACAGGTGAACTGACTAAACAAGCTGCAGTGGATGGGTGGGTCATTTATAACTGTCAGACAAGGTGACAATCCTAGGGGCTAAATTTGCAAATGCAGCCAACTAAACTAAATTAAACTAGTCATTATCAAACACCCTGTACCGTAATATTGTGTCTTACAACTATCATTAGGTACGGCACTCCCTGGTTATGCATATGAAATGGATTATATTCTACAATAACACATATTCATAATTCATACAACTGTCCCGTGTTCCCATCATAAATAAAAAGAAATGCCTGCAATACAGAAAAAAACAAAAACAAAACAAGTCATCATGTCGCACACTCAATAATTCAATAAAAGATATATGGGATGTAACAGCGAGAGGATTTTAATCAAATTTGCACAGGGTTGGTTAAAATTCTTCATATACGTTATGTTATCCTCTATATACACAGGGTGGCTGATCGGTTACGCCAGAATAAATTTTCCCACCATATTTTATATATTTAATACTAGCTGGGTTACCCGGCTTCGCTCAGGACAACATTCGAGAGTGTTCTGGAATGTTCCACACTGATGTTCTTTTTCTGGTTCTTCAATTGTATTTGCAGATGACACTGTTTTAGTGTTTTCTGGTGATACTTGGGATGAAACGTATGCTAAGTGCGAGACAGGATTAAGGGCAGTCAAAAATTGGCTTGATCAAAACTTGTTAACCTTAAACATGAACAAAACTAAATATATTACCTTTAGTATTTCTTCTGTAAATCAACCATCTTTGGACCGCTCTTTAAAAATACATTGTTGCATGCAGAAGTGCAATTGTCAATCTTTGGAAAGAGTAGACAATATCAAATATCTTGGTTTAGTTATTGATAAACATTTAAAATGGAACAATCATATTGCTATATTAACAAACAAAATAAGAAAGCTAGCCTATATCTTCAAGACTCTAAGAAATATATTGGACAAAGTTACACTAAAAACTGTTTATTATGCTCTTGTTCAATCAATACTTTCATATTACGTTATTTGTTGGGGTTCTTGTCACAAGACTACTCTAGAGCCTTTAAATATTGCACAAAAATTAATTTTAAAAATAATGTTCAAGAAAAGTTTTATGTATTCATCACAGTTATTATATAGCGAAAGCAAAATTATGACAATAAGGCAATTGTACATAATACATGCTCTCTGTAAATTTTTCAACAACATTATCACTGCTAAAAGATCTCAACAAGTACGCAACACTAGATTGGGCTCTTCTTTAATGTATCAGCCAGTATATACCAAAACATCCTTTGGACAAAGAAGTTTTTCATATAAAGCTCCGTTGCTTTATAATATGCTCAATGAAAAAATAAAAACTATTGGTACATCACATTTATTCAAGAAAATGGTCAAAATATGTATACTAACTGAGAGTGATGGTTTTGGATTACCCATGTTGTCGCTTATATCATAAATCACTATGGAATTAAGCTATATTTGATACAATCCATATTTGATTACTCTGTATGTACATAACTTATTTATTGTTATGTACTTTTTAATTTGCTTATTGTTATAAGTATCTACTTCTTTCGTACCATAATTTACTTACTATACAATATTATAATTGTTTATTAGTATTTACTCATAATTATTATGTACTTTATTTACTTATGTTTATTTACTTATTATTATTAAATTGTTTATTATTGTTTACTCATAATTATATTATATTATATTATTTGTTTAATTTATTTATATCTACATATTTACTTAATATATTATATTTATTTCATAAACTATATAAATTTATTACATAATTGTTTATTATTATTTATTTTTTGTTAATAATTTAATGCTACTGTGGTATGATCACCCTATTATTGCATCTGGTAAGCCACAACAGGTACCTTGTATTTACATATTTTAATATTTAGTTTACAGTATAATGTTATTTTTGTCAACAATGAGCATACTGCCCAGCTGTAATAATTATTAATTAGTAATGTTTAAATAACTGTACTCAGTGCTTCTTTTGTAGGTTTATTATTATATTTCTTTTATGTTTAGGTAAATGTATGTTTCTTTTTTTTGTATTAAATTACTTTATTGTAAAACTGCATATCTCGATACAGGAATCCCCTAGTGAGATGTGCAGCTTATGTTTTCATGTATTTCTTATTTTTTTCAATAAATAAATAAATAAAAAAGATGTTCCCGATTCCCTATTCCCGAAAATTCCACGACATACTCTGCCACTCCTACTCGATCCCTGGTCGGCTGAATGTCTGCAAAGATTCCTCAGGCGTTAAAATTGGATTTGGACACTCTATTCAAGAATCAATTGGGTCTTGAAGGATCGTTGGACCGATCCTGTTTGCTACAAGTGACAACAAAAGCCCCCTTGATTAAGCCATTCAGTTTAGGATGTAGGGTGTTCTACTTGTAACTTGTTTTTTTTTATTATTTTAAAATATAACCTTTGATTGCTGCTTGTAAACTTTGTTTTTTAAATCATGAATTTGTAACACCTTCATTCCCAAATTGCCGGGTACACAACCTGAGGTAAGGAGTTCTCATTGTTTCTTTTTCTGTTTCTAGTGAAATAGGCAGGATGGCGCCCCAACATTTTAAAATCATTCACATAAGATGCCCGTAAGTTTACACTAAAGGGGACTTGCGTGGGACCGTGGTTTTATTGTATTGTATTGGAACCGAGTAACCGTGAATAATATAAATATTTTATTGCCAACTCACTCTTTCGCAGGCTAAATCCTGTATGTGTATGTGGTTGTGTGTTTTTAGTGTCACTCGTTTCCGTTTCATCGAGTTTCAAATCACAACGGTGCTAAAGAAGCATTTACTTCAAAAACATTACATTTGATAAAGTTATTATCAAGTTCTGCAAGTATTTTAGTACGTATAATAAAATTAAAATTAAAAGAATAATTTTCTCTTTAATTTTAAAATGAAATCTAGCGTATCCGACGGGCCATCCTTTAAATTTAAGTACCAATCAAATGAAAATATGGATCTAACCAAATATAAAATTTTGCGTTTAATTAGGTTAAATTAAAGTAAATTAGGTACTTAAAACCACCGTAGTTCATAATGAAATGAAGTTATTATCACAGCTGCGCTGTTAGAAATCATATTTTACCCTATATATTCAGGATTTCCTATTTATAACGCCAAAATGTATACTACTTAAAAATTGCTTTAATTATTCCAATAAATTAGAATAAAACTAAAGGAATCTTTCTAGCCCAGGCATAATAAATATGATGGCATTTTCAAACATAGCAAACTTATTTAAAAATAAAGAAGATATTATATAATTTATTTATTTATTTAAGGAACATAAGCAGTCTTAGTTGTACATAAGAGGATGAAAAAAAAACAGACCAATTATTAATGTTGACGAATAGGTATTTAGAAACATAAAACTGACTGAAAGTAAACTAGAATATATAAAAAATATCGAACTAATCAGCAAATTAAAAAAATAATAATACAAATGTAAATTCAACAACCTATAATAACAATTTTTATTTATTTATTAATTTATATATATTACAATACATTACAAAATGATACTTTGTCTGTCTAAATGGAAAGGATTCCCGTTTCATAACAGCCAAATTGTATATTTAGTTCATAATATTCTTAACAAGGAAATGGTTTCGCTCAAAAGATCACAGGAATGAGCTTCTGTCAAGACAACTTTTGAGAACATTAATAATTGCATTCTAAACGAAGGGATGGTTTCTTTATGTCCTTAAAAGAATCATAAACATGTAATTTTTTCAGGGTCATTTTGGAGAACATTAATAATTGATTCAGAATGAATCAATGGTTTCTTTCGGGAGATCACAACTTACTTAAATAAACTGCGTAATAGGTATTTGGTTTGGGACGGATAAGGGGAGGAGAGGGATGAGGGAAAGTTGCCATGTAAGTAACATAAACATGTTTGGTACAATTAATTATTAATCGTCATGAATACGTGCTATTCACACCTAGAATATTATAAAATAAAAATCTGTAGCAATAGTAACTAGCAGTGAATGTGTCGGCACTATATTTGCAAATTTATTGTCATAGTAGTTGCATATAATAGTTACACGTATAATAAAGAAGGGTTGTGTACGTGTATTGCTCACCGCAGAACCACGCTGGAGTAAGTATAAATCATGAAGTTAAGGATTTTTTGAATGACTAATTTTATTAATACGCATCACAGTTAACGGGTCTACTTCAATCCAAACGGAATTAATTTGGGCGTACCACAGGGATCAGTGCAACCCCCCACGCTAATTTGATTGTGCGTAAATTAACACTGCCTGAATGTTCACCGGTATACTGCAATGTAGTTTACGGTACTGTATATTTTATAATATGGCGTCATATAACAGTCGAAATCGTACATTGCAAAATTAAAGCATTTACAAATTTAAAAAAAGAAAAAAAAAAACAACACTTTAAAATACATTTTTATTTCAGTTGTCAGTTTTTCCCCTTTTTTTAGGGTTGCGAAAAATCCTGTAGATAATAGAAAAAAGCAGATAGGCAACGAATCGTTATAAGTATGAGTCTACGCTTACAAAATTATCGTCAACATAGTTCACCCATACTACTGAAAATTGCGTCCACGCACTGCTTACCCTGTTTCTGATTTTACCTATATATCAAACGCATACTTTTCATTGGTTCTGCCATTTTGATATCCCCTGCAGATTGATCGCAGCTCAGCGACATTTGGCACGTTTCTGTGCCACATCTTTATTTATTTTCAAACTAATACTATGTATATTAACACATTTATAATACACATAATAGTGTAGAGACGTGAGTGAAAAAACTGACAATCAATTTGAAATCGGGCAGGTTGAAAAACTGATACGATATCTGAAATGGATCTGCACAGGTTGGTTGAATTTGCGTGAAGATTTTCCCCGAATATAATATTTTTGGAAAGCAAAGAATTAGAATCGAAATTTATTGCGCAAATTTAATTAATTCGCCTGCCAAGCTCATCCAGGACAAATGAATTTATGATCATCCGAAATAAATAGAAGCAGCACTTTATTACTTCAGTTTTGTTGTTTTCCGATTACCTCTGATTTAAATTACAGAAGGTTGGCCCTTCTAGAAACATTTGTGTTTTCATAATTTTAAGACCATTTGAGATTCTTATAAATTTCGTTATTATTGTAGACCAGAAATTTATTTCATTATTTAAAAAAAGTTTAGCTTATTTTATGTAGCGTTATTTTGTGAAACGTCATAGACGTTCAAGTATAATGTTTTCAAAATGATTTGATAGCATACGTGTCTCTTAATCAAAAAACATTTGTTCATTAATTTGAATACTGCACAAGAGTCCCAATTACTCCAAACCGTCTGGAGCCAGTGAGAATTCCATTTATCTTGTTAGGCTGAAGGTAGTGACGAGAGGAAGGAGACGAGGAAGGGGAAGGTGGTGGAAATACTGGGCTTTGTAGATCTGGTTACCAAACATGACTTAAGCTATTTCAAGCAACATTTTAACAAAAGCTTAAAATTCGTCAAGCGAAGTTACATACCGCTGTTCAAAATGTGCAAATAAAATGTGCTTTCTATGTAGAAAATTTGACAACTCTGTTGATGAAAAACTCAAAAAGAAATCTAGTCTCGAATGTAAAATGTAAATGTTAATGGCCTCAAATTCACCCTTTTGTGTGAAAATAATTCTCACGAACAAACAACTCAACAATTTTATTTACGGCCAAGCCAAATATCGTGAATTTTTGCCGAGAAACTCCAAAAGATAGTCTAAGGTTATGGTTTTACAGTCTTAGTATGGTTTTACAGTTTATCTAGATTAAATGCATTGCATGAATATACGAATGGGAGTAAATTAGATTTGTTACATCCTTAGATTTCGATGTTAATTCTCAATTATTTGGTTAGGAAGGACCCATCTAGTTTGATCTATATATATTAGTGACGGAAGGATAAGCATTTGCTCAAATGTCAAGAACAGGATATTTTGGTATTGTCGTCTGAAAAGGTTGTAAACAATTTTTATTCAGATTTATTTCAACCAGTTGATGTTTTTAAATTTGTTTTCAAAATTTGAATACGGGCAAGATACTTGGTTCCGAGCGTCCGAAGCCAGCCAGAAGTTAGGATTATAGAAGGATTAAGGAAGGAATAAGGAACGAAAAGGAAGGAATAAGGAAGGAATGAGGTGGCGTTGAGGAAGAAAGAGGAGAAACCTGGATCAGATCTGACCACAAAACACGGCTAAACCCATTTTAAGCAATTAACATTTTGATTCATTACGGTGGCCATTCACCAGAGCAATATTGAGAGTAAACCCCACCCGAAAATGTTACGAGTATATAAAGTAAAATAATGTACCTACATAAATAGAACAAACGAACAATTCAATTTTTTTACGGAATAACATTTTTTTTTTGACTAGGCTGAGTTGGCATTGCGTCTGCATCGCAAGGCTCTCCAACACGACACAAAAAACATTTTCCGCTTACTGTGGTTGTAGTAAGAAATTTTAAAATTATTGTCAGAATATTCGTAACCCGGGAATATTTGTATTTGTTTAAAAAATTAAAAAAAAAATTGGAACGTAGGAAATTAAATTGAATATCGGCTGAAGCTTAAGAAATTTAGTATGGTGAAAATGTTTTTCCAATACATTTTAATTTTGTTCGAACAAACATAGCAAATTGCCTTCGGCGAAAAAATGTTAATTGAACCATTAAAAAACATGTTTTGAAGCAATATGAGCGGTCGATTTGAGAAAATTTCTCTCTTAAATTTAATCATTATTAAATTGGATTTTTGTGTTCTCTTTTTCAAATTTAATTTAAAATTTAACACTTATTTCCATTTTCCAGTCGAAATTAATATACCTATATAAAAGTGTGAAGTACAGCATCAGAAGGTTTTTTATAAGTTTATTCACTTGATAATGTAATTATATTAGGGTAGGATTTTAAGCAACCGGGAGAGTGCCGTGTAATCGGAACTCATTTTTTTTCACAATAACTCCACACAGGAGACCCCTAGAAAAAAATGAAAGGAAGTTCTGGAAAGGAATGGGAAAGGAGGGGTGGGAAGAAAACTGAGGAACGTGTCCAGAAATGCCGGATATATGAATCCATCCCCCCATTGTGGTGTAAGGCGATAGGTTGAGAGAGTCTTGCTGGAGACGTTTAGGTTAGTCTCCTTCAACCAGTCTCTCCCGATCCGGCCCGCCACGCAGACGAATTCACCACCTAGACCTTGAAAAACATCATCCTATGAACCAGGGCACCCTAAAAGTCATAGGAGTCAGGCAGAGGTGTTGGTAATCCAATGGATCCCGGGGTGAGGGAGGGGGGCGGTACCCATACCCGCCTGCCAAATTGTGTTGTTAAGATTCAGTCGATAATGTGGCTAGTTCTACATAATTGGTAATCTCTGCAACACGAATGTGTTAGTTTAAGTTTTCTTTGGTGATATTTGTAAATAATAAAGAGAAATATGAAATCGACACAATAATACCCATTCTTTGTGCAATGAATTATAAAACATATTTTAAACAATCTCTTTCGAAAACGTATTTAATTTAGTCAAGTTTTATTTAGGAATTATTCACTTCTGGTTTATTATAATTGACAGGCATTATGAATGTAATAATGCGTTGTAAACCAGCAATTTGGTTTCACCGAAACCGCTTTTGATAAGAAATTAAAGATTTTTCCTTAATTTTTCTGTGTTTAGTATACAGTGTTTGCGATGGTTTCCTTGGTTACTATTTATATTTTAATGTGATCGGCCGCAATTTTCATATGACCACACGCCAATTTTACAGCCGGCCATTTGGTCCAAAATACAAAGTTTATGGTAATTATATTCATATTATTTTAAAAATTTCTGACCAGAAGGATACCGACATCCGGGCAGCCGCCTAGGGCCTCAGATATCGAAAGAGGTAAAAAAAATATATATTCGGATACAGCAGAGCTGTTGCGAGCCTCTACGAGTAGATGTTTTAGGCAACCAAATATGACATAAACACTATTATATTCTTGTAGTTACTATGGTCAATGATACGTATCGTGGCCTATTATGTAAGAAGAGTAAAAATTCCGTAATCAAGGGAATTAGGTGGGTTCTGTTCGTTCTTTGACTGTGTGACTAAGTTGTTAAAAATCTGTTTTAATGCCGTTATACTAATGCAAATTTACTCGAAACTATCAATGATTTGCAATTATTACTATGATTTCTTGTAAATAAAATTATAAATATTTATGTTTTAAAATAAAACAATAACTTTGAAAACACCACTTTTATTTTTTATATACTTTATGCCGACCGGGTTTCGCTACAACCGTAGCTTCTTCATATATATATCTTTAGTATAATTCTCTACTAAAATAAAAGTGGTGTTTACAAAGTTATTTTATTTTAAATTATAATATCAAATCACAAAGTAACTGCTTCATATGAACAAATAATTATGTATTTATTTATTTACGCCCTTAGAGCATTTACATCAATCGTGTAACATAGTAATAATAGAAATAGGAACAATAAAATACCAATAATTATTTTATTGTATTATTTATCTTCCTTTACAATAGAATAAAGGAGGCAGAATTAAAAATAAATAACAACAAAAACAACATTAGAAGAATAATTATAAAATTTTAGAAATTTCTGATATAAATTTAAGAAAGGAATAAATGAAAATATCAACCGAACTGAATTTATTTCCAAAACTATGTAGTCTTTGGATTGGGGAGTTAATGAAATATGTAGTTAGTTTTAGACGGATAAACAAAGAACGGCTCTGAAAGTCTCGTGTCACGATTTGGTACTCGGAATGTTATTAGTTTTGTTAAGTCAGGTACGTCAAGTGATCCATTAACTAATTTTAATAAAATAACCAAATCGTTCTTGGTTCTTCTATACGATTAAGTTTACAGTGCTCCAGATTTTATGTCCGGGTTGAATCTTTCCCAAATGAAAGACTAAACCCTTCCACACACTTTTCCACAAATGAATATCTAGTAAATTAACGCAATGTAAGTGCACTATATAAGAATAAAACAATACAAGAACAATACGTCAATCCACCAGAAACATAATGGGAAAATATTTCACCGACTCCAGATATTTTCATATCAGAGGGTTCGGCTCTGATGAAATCCTAACTGGTCCGATAAATCCTACTGATCCCTGAATATAAATATTTAAAAAATCTTTCGTAATCCTACATGTATTTAAAATGACCGACTTTTGCATTTTTATGTACAAATTTTTTGACAAATCTAATACGCCTAAATTTTGAATAAGAGAGCTAGGTATAATGCCAGTAGCCGAAATAACAAATGGTAATATTTTTATAGTCTGAGAATGCCAAATTCTTTTAATTTCATTTCCTAAATCTGTATATTTTCTTATTTTTTCAGAAACAGTTTTCTGAATATTACAAGAATTTGGAATAGCGACATCAATGATATAAGTTATTTTTTTAATTTTGTCATGTAAAACTATATCGGGTCTATTATGACTAATTGTTCTGTCTGTTAGAATAGTTTTATCATAATAAATTTTATAAAATTCATTTTCTAAAAATGAATTTGGTTCATATTCATAATATGGTACATTACGGCAGTCAATCAAGTTATGTTTAATTATCAAACTTTGGTGAATTATTTTTAAAACTTGATTGTGCCTAAATGTATACTCGGACGGCGCTATTACAGAACATCCCGATATAATATGTTCTATAGTTTCCGGAAAAGCCAAACATTTTCTACATAAATCATCAATTTGATTTGCATCTTTGATGATATGCTTCGTATAATTTTTAGTATTAATGACTCTATCTTGTATGGCAAGCATAAAGCCTTCTATTTCTGCGCTCAACTCTCCAATACTCAACCATTTGTTTGACGAAAATTTGTCAACATATGTTTGGTTGAGATAATTGAAGTGTTTTGCGTGAAGAATTTTATTTGACCAGGAATCTAATAATTCCTGGTTGGTATTTATAAGAATGCTGGCATTCTCGTCGTATAAATTTAATGGTGAAATAAGAATTAATTAAAAAATAAGAATAAGTATTTTAAGAAATAATAATAATCTTAAGAATTTTCATTAAGGTAACATAATTAATTTGTTCAATGGGTATGGATAGTTTGAATAATATGATGGCATTATCATCTACCTAATCATCGCATTCGTTTATCTATTTAATCATTGAGTATATTCGGTTTATCTATTTCACGAATCGCAATTAATAATTACACTGACACGGGTATTTAAAAAAAGGTGTTGGACAGTTAGGGGGTCAGGGAGAGGGGTTGGGCGGTAACTCGACCGAGTAACCGCTGAACCGACGAATTAACTGGACTATCGACATGAACTGCACATTTAAACTATCGTATAGTAACTGAATTCGGATTATAACTGATCAATTTATTCCAATTGCAAAGAGAATTCAAATGGTGAAATGGCCATCCCGATAAGCGTCAATTGATAGATATTCCTAGTAGTTCTGTCCCTGGTACATTATTAAGGCTTTACCGCCGGGTGGCCAATGAAATACAGGAGCTCTCGGTAGTTAAACTTTTAGTACTCCTTGACAAGCTCGTAAGACACAATACGGTTTGGAGGGAGAAAGGCAACGGGGTGGACTATAGCCGCAAATTGAACACGAGCAAGAGCATTTTGGGAATGTAAATGAGAACTCTATTATTCTAATGGTAAGGAGCTGCGAATTGGGAATGCTTAAATTTTTGGGAATATCATTATTGAAAATAAACTGGTATTATTAGCAGCGTCAAGTGGTTCACATAACAAATAATCTCAATGTTTACCAGTGTTCATTTGGTCGTCCCTTCGGATGGGAGAGAAAAACGTAAACTGATATTTTTTAACTGAATTAATTTCTTATGATCTGAATCTGAAGAAATTTTCTAGGATTTATAAAGATCTTCATATTGAAATTCAGAAAAAATATAATATATGGCTACATTTTTTAAAAAAGTTGTATAAAAAAATTTAAATCGGAACTCAGAAACGTCACTGTGAGGCGGATGAGGCCTATATATTTTATTCAATGCCTGTGAGTATTAAAACTTTTTTTTCGACACTCGTTAGAATTTATGCGTGTTGGAATACGACACTCACAAACTGATCAAAAATTAAAATATGTCCGTTCACATTCCACGATGTTGTTGAAGAACGTCTTTTTGAATTCAGTACCTACTTTATACACAGTACCTTCTATTCTCGGTAAATATTTTAATAAAAAGTCATACCTACTACCTTTTTTTTTTTAAGATACACATACATTCCCGGGTTACGAATAACTCAATAATGTTTGAAAATATCCTATTACCACCACAGTAAGCGGAAAATGTTGCTTGTGTCGTGAACGAGGACTTAGCCAGCAGAGGGATTGAACACGCAACGCCCGGGTGAGACTCAAACGCGATGCCAAATCAGTCACTCACCGGTCCTACCTACCGACTCATTGTATAATAATACTAAGCATTCGTTTTTGCAGCAGCAAACCATGTCTTTTTAAACTTATCACTTTGGGGAAACTAAAAGTCCACTATATAGTCATTCAATAAATAATTCCTAAGTGTGTGATGTACGTCATTTTGAAATAAAACCAATGTTGCCAACAATAGGTACAGGCTTCAAAAATGTTAATTTATCTTTTCAAGAGAGAATTTCGATTTTTGAAATTTTTAATGAATTTATCCAGAAGTAAGAAAAAATTAAACCTGCTTTGGGCACTCATATACGTCCACAGTACATTTCTTATATCGTCAGTACAAACAGTTACTATATAGTGATTGGAAGCACTTTATTTCATGAATTTTCATTTTCTTATACATTCATGCATTTCATAACAATATCATTCTGGTTACTTGCAAACAGAATAGTAATGCTGCTGTATTTGTATATCCACGAGACGGGCTGCCAAAGCAGGTTCGGAAAACCGAATAAATGATGCGACAGACTTCTGGAAAATAATTTTAATGTACTACAGGTAGTATGCACATTGCAATAACTGAAAATGGTCTGAAACATAAATATTTTTGGTATTATTTAATTTTTAACTTAACGAGTAAAAGCTCGAATTTTGCCATGACTTGCCGGGTCAGTGCTCTACCAACTGAGCTAATGTGTCCTTATCCGATTCGGTAATATTTGACTGTATCATTCTTATTGTTTTATTTATTTATTAATTTTAATTAGTAATTTGTCCATTAAAGTATACACATTGCTAATTAATTGACAAGAACTATCAATAACTATCTATTTTATGAAGCATTTATGAAGCTAAAATTAGATAGAGCCTTTAGAGGAATTCATAATAAATTGTTAAGCGCCCTTTAGGTGATTTTGAACAAAAAACGGCGCTCTGCAAATTATCCAATTACTATTATTCATTTAGTTCTGGTCGAATCTTGCAATCATACATAAAGATAGCAGCCAATAAAAATATGCGTTGAGAAAATCAAGATAATAGTTCTTGGTCAAAGAATGATGCAGTTAAATATGACCGAATCGGATAGAGAGCAATTGTTAGACCACAGACCCGGCAAGCCATAGGTCCTGGGTTCGAGTCTCAGATGTGACCGTATCTTTTTCAGATTTTTCTGTTTCAGATTTTCTATTGAGTTTCGCTAATATTAATGTCATTAATTAAATTTTAATTTTTATTTATGAAACTTTGAGGTTTTGCCACGAAAAGTCACAAAATTCATAAAACATGCAAACATTTTTAACGCATAAAATATGAAATGTTAAATCGAAAGAAAATCATTTTCTGTGTTGATTGAAAGGCGACTTGAAATTTAATCGAATAAATTAATCACGTTTGAATTGAATTTGTAATTCATATTGAGAAGGAAGTTCACCACCCGCACTAGATGTCCGTGGAATTATTATTTAACATTTTGATTACGGGAGAAAAAACTCGTAAATCTCCATTTTCCAAAGTTGCGCAGTTTTGAATATCAAAACACTCTATCAAAGTCTAAAGAAAGTTGAACATATTAGATGATTTATTATGAGGGCATGTAAAGACTACATATAATATTTAAAAAATGTATTTTTAACGAGATTGTTTCTTACTTTTGAAGTGATTAGATTCTAAGCGTGGTATTGTAACCACAGTATATATTTTTTTAACTAAATATTTTAAAACAATCATAAATTATGTGAGTGTTTTGTAGTCACTGAGAGAATAATTCAAAGGCTAAGATATGAAGCTAAATAATATTATGAAGGAAACTTTGCATGTCAAATACGTACCTGGAGATCACTATAGAAAGTAATGCGAAATTTAAGAAACTTAGATAGATAACTGTGTTAAAAAAATCACTTTTATATTTATACGATTAAAAAATATCATAAAACTTTCAAATAGTATGAAATACTTGAACAGTTAGTGATACGGTGTAGTAGTGATAGAGGTTGCATTAATAATAATAGCATGGGGAAGCATTTATAAGGACTAAAGTATAGCCGAGAGTAATAACGTTCATTAAAGTTATTCTTGAAACAGCAAGAAATTTTCCCACAAGTGAACTTTTTGATAAATTTAAGGATTTAAAACTAAAAAATACAATTTTAAAAGTTTTTAAATAATCTGAACTATCCCAACGCGAAGTTTAAATTATATGAATATGCTTAAATTGTCAGACAGAAGGATTTTCACTGATTTTATATTTCTATATAAAAACTTAAATGATATAGTCGATAGTCCGGTATTTCTTGCATTGATAGGCTTCCGGATTCCACCAAGTAATACTAGAAGTCGGGATTTATTTCAGTGCAGAAATTCTGGGACTATCTGCCATAATGTAGGTATTCCCCTTTGCCCAGAAAACTGATGGAGGGAAATAATTATTTCAAGTTAGTGGAAATCTTCAATTCATCTTTAAACAAATATAAAATATTGTTACTGAGGCAGTTCAGTTGTGCACAATGTAAAAGCCCCTAAAAAAGGCGTAAATAAATAAATAAAACATCTGTGAGTATATATGTACCTAAATACAAAACAATTATGAATATCTAGGCTTTAAGCTATTTAACAATTTACCGGATTTAATATAAAGCGAAAAAAGCTATTTCAAATAAAAATAATAACAAACGTTATATTTTTACAAAAGAAACATCAGACTGATTGAATTCACGGTTGCTATAATTGTATGTATTTATACCTTTTCTCCAATATTTTGTAACATTACAGATACCTACTGTTATTTTTTTGTAACTATAGATACCTACTATTTATAAGCAGTATGTTGTGAATTTTTTATGTCTAAATTTTTAAAGTAAATAGACCCGAGGTTATTTATCTACTAACTGGGTAATTAAAATGGTAAACAATGTTACGTATTATTAATCTGTACCGTTACTATATAAGATCAATATTTGTTTATTTAATAATTATAAATAATTAATATTTACCTTGAATTGCTTTTTAAAAGGAAAAAAAAAACTGTTGAACACTCATACCTACATAACACGCTTTTTATTCATAATTTCGCACCTAAAAATCAATCAGCGACATACGTTCATTTTCATTATGCATTATTTGACCTACTTTCTTTACAATTAGCATCAAAAGATATGAAAGAATATTTTAAAAAAATACATATATAATACGGTCTACCAAAAACAATTTGCCCGACACACAAGATATTTTACCAAGGAACCTTAACTCAAGTACGAGAGAACATTATGTATGTTTATCATAAATACGCTCACATTTTTTGGTGTATTTCTTCGTAGTAAAAATGTTTTTTCTATGAGGTACAGTCGTCGCGCCGCTCGAGACGAAAAATAGTCAGCAATTTTTCCTCCGTAAAAAATCCAATATCCGTTATATATTTTCCCCCATAAATCATAACCTCCCCTTTAATCATGTCCCATAAAGTTATATTTGAATTTAAGAGGAATCAATGAAGGCTTTGAAAACGTTTTTGAAGGCTAGTAAAAAGAATGCTGAATTTATAAAACCACTGTAATTATTTTATTTTTATGTGTAATACATTGCAGAAGTAAATCCCAAAGTGCGTCAGTAAATTTTATTTGATTGATTTGTGTAATTACTCATTTAAAAATAATATACTGAATATTTGCGGCACATTCTAGGTCGGAAGATACTATCAATATCGCCCTGGTGTAAGACCACCATTTAGAAATGAAAAGTTGCTGGAAATGGCTTTTAGCTGTGTTAGGTGACCAGATCTGAATAGCCAGGCACTTTCCCACCTTCTCTTCCCTATATCTTTCCCCTTCCTCACTACCTTCAGTCTCACAACGTACCCCAATTGGGGATGCCATCACTGGCTCCAGACGGTTGTGAGCATGAGGTTTTATATTATTATTCTTTTTTTACATTAGCTTCATACAGGAGACCCCATGAAAAATAATTCCTCTCAAGGCCTGAGTCATCTTTGGGATTTTGTGTGGAGGGTATTTTGAGGAAAGGGAGGAAAGGAAGTTCTGTGAAGGAAAAGGGTATGAGGGGTGGGTAGGAATCAGGGGGTCAGTGTCTCCAGGAGAGAGTCCTGATTTCAGATCAAAAGGTCGATCAGGCCTGCCACGCAGCTGGGTGGCAGAAGCATATAGCATCAAGACCCGGACAAACCTCACCCCATGAACCCGGATACCCCTGCTAACTAACCAATTGTAGCAAATCACTTGGGGTGACCTATGGAACCCATAAATGGTTCCCAAGAGGGCGGTACCCATCAATGCCTCCCAAAAAAAATTAATTTAAACTAAAACAATAACTTTGCAAACACCACTTTTATTTTGTATACTTTATGCCGACCGGGTTTCGCTGCAACCGTAGCTTCTACAGGGCAGTATTATAGTGCCCTGAAGAAGCCACGGTTGTAGCGAAACCCGGTCGGTATAAAGTATAAAAATAAAAGTGGAGTTTACAAAGTCAATGTTTTATTTTAAATTATAATGTCACATCACAGAATATTTTCTTCACATGAACTAATACAAATTTATTGCCTAAAGTACATTACAATTAGGAAACATTTGTACTAGCATTCCGCTAAGGGTGGGTACTTCACCGGGTTGGTGTAAACACGTCACTCTTAGCCGAGAAACGTCAGCGCAAGGAGCTGGCTCGCCTCTAGCGTCTATCGTCACGTAGTCGAGACTTGTCACACGTCACTTCTGCTTAAATATTGACACTAACCGAACGTTCTGCTACGACACTATACCGCTGTGGATTGGGAACCCTTATATAAGGTTTATGGATTGAAACATAAAAAAACACATCCTATGTTCATACATGTACGTACAAACCTAAAACAATACCTCCTAGCAAGTGCCCACTATTAACTTGTTTTGATTTTTCATGCCCAGCTGGATTTGACTTTTTTTTAAACAAAGAATGTCTAAATGTGCAAAACACAAAAAATATCGTATAAAAACATCGAATCAAAAATATATGGTATATGAGAGCGATTTTGCGAGAGTTTCAAACAATAATAATTGGATAATTTGTAGAGCGCCGTTAAACTGTGCCAAGTGACCAGTGTATGAACGAACAAATCATCTAACATTTGAAGGTAGAGCTTTCTCCCGTCTCTCTTTTTCCCAGTGATAAAAAAACTTGAATGTTCTTTTGTTTTGTTAAGTGTTTTACAGTCCACTTAAGTTCTCAATCGGGCATCAAACAGTGTATGTATGCAAGGTGGAACTCACAATGAGTTTAATTAATTTCGAATAAAAATTTCCACAAACACACGAATTAACTTCAACCACAATGTGCCTTTTGGCATTTACGTTAGTCTTGACACCCTTTTTTCTTGGGAAGTGAGGGTTGCAATCTAAATATTTATTTTTTATTTTTATTAAATTCCAAAAAAAAGTTGCAAAATTTAATTATTGATTAGCGCATTGCCCCTAAAACATTCAAATTGCCCCACAGTTGGAAGTGCTCACAACGATGAGAAACACTGGCATCTTCAATGAGACATAGTTTTATAAAGATTTGGTCAGTGATGAGAAAAATAATTTTCTATGTGTCAAGTAATCGATCTAATGTGCGCTTTTGAAATTATCGTTACGGGAAAAAGGGCAATAAATATATGTTCCTTGTCGCTATAATGCTGCAGCTCTTTCTTACACATTAAATAATGGTGAGACACAAAATACGTGTGATTGTTTCCTCCTACCACTTTTTTGCAACGGGAATTGTGTTTCATTTTTTTTAAACGTGTGAGGGAGCTGTAGGAAAATGATTTTATGTTTCCTTTGGGGGGTGCAGACATACGTTCACCGCTTGTCTCATTTTCAACTGTTGTTATTTAGTGTGTAAGAAGGAGCAGCAGCATCATATGTTTAAGAACAAAACCAAAACCATTAGTGCATTGACATTTGAGGTTTTTGAATTTTTGGAAATCACTCACACTTCAATATTATTCTTGTAACTAGTACTCACAGCAAGTAGTATTGGTAGGGGTCTACGGAGACGTAACGGTGCGGTGGAAACAGACCTACGTACATTGTGTATCTCATCTTTTGAAAGACCTACAGAATCACAGAGAAAAGGAACGTGTATGTTTATTACTTTTTTGCCGTCATGGTACCGTAACCGTAAATCGTCACGGTAATTATAAAAGCGTCAATTGAAATGTGGAAACAAATTGAGAAGCCTTGGTTTTAGGTCTGTAAAAGCCTCTCGAATAAGAATCTTAGTAAATCAATCATGACAAATTGCGACACAGATCAAACAAATCACTCCGAGAGTAGTGGATCAATCTAAAATAATCGAATTCAACAAAATGTCATTTGATTTAAGGTTGATTTAGCAGGGGAGGCCATGTATACAGTATCTACGTGTGTATAAATGAATGTACATTGTAACCGCCTAGCCTAGATTGACTAAAATCTAAACCAAAGCCGTTGTGAATAAATGAATCGCTTAGCGTTTGTATTGTACTGTATTCCGGGCAGTTTCAAAAGAATGATGATTATTTTCTTGATTTATGGAATTAATTTATTTTTATTCTTTCCGTAAAACGGTTATACACCAATATGTCACGGAGAAACTTTTCTGTGTCATGAAATGAACTTTGTAATAAATAGCAGCATTTTGTAATATTGATTGGGTTAGGGTTGTTTAGTGTAAGGCGTACTTAGAGTGAACCTTCACAAAACTGCGCTATATTAATTGACTGTTATTGTTATTAGTTATTACGGTACGCTCATATATACATATGACATATGACTATGGGTACGCTGTACACTTGATGCCACAATGGCACTATTAGAGTTTAATCAGTATCGTAGGAGAATTTATTATTAATAGCTCGCTCTTAATGAATTTCAAAACATCATTTTGGGTAAGATAATATTTATATCTTATTCAGTATAATATATGCAAATTCACGTTGTGGCGTCATTTTTAATTAAATGTTGATATTATTTAGATTTCTTGATTATTATTGTTTGTTTTAAAAATGTTATTATGTAAAATTTTACAAATTCTAAAATAATTTTTATATATCGTTTTATATAATGGTTTTTTATGAAAATTTTAAGTAATTAATCTCTCTAAAAACATAAACATTTTTATAATGAAAACAAATAACTTAGTATGCACCGGTATATTTTATTAATATATATAAATATATTTTATTAACATCTTTAATAGTTGTGGATACTAAGTTTTCATTATTTCAATAGTGACGCCACAAAGTACATTTGCGAAGTTTGAAGAAATAAATATTTTCGTGTATAGTTTTTATTTATGTCTTTACCTGTTTGTTATTTGTTATGTTAATCTTATCCTGACGTAGAAACGTTTGGTTTCGAAACATGTTGATAATTTTGATTAAATAGTGGTATTTTACAAAGTTATTAGTTTTCATTTAATTCATTCTAAATTTAATTATTCTAAAACTAATTCATTAGAAATTCATTCTAAAAAGCATTCTAAATTCCATTGGAAAATGCTTTAATATGTTTTGTGGTAACAACAAAAATATGAAATAATAAAATACTGACACACTCGCGATCACATTGATGCATATAAATATGGTGAATACAGTAAATAGATGCAACTTAACCTAACCTAACACAAAATTCATATTTTATTTTCATTCCCACAAGTATAAACATTCATTTTTACCCCATTTGAAAGTTCCCTTATATCTATTTTTGGCGTCTACGAATATAGTGCTGTAGTATCAATACAAAAAAAACTACGGCCAACCAGAAATACAAAGAACAACACACTACTTTTATGTAACGACGAAAGTACGTATAATGTAAAAGGCAACTATTTGCCGTAGGAAAAATATATAGTTTAAAAAACTTGCACAGTAGCTCAACCAAAGTAATTCACTTTAAAGTTGAAACTTTAAAAAGTTCTTAGACGACGAAACAAGATAGAGTTCCGCGAAAGACCGGCATGTCCTGCATATTCTGTATGTATGTGAATTGATAAAAGCTGTCCTGTGTAACAATGCACAATGACTGCTACCCCCCAGAAATGAACTGGAAGTTGCTAGAACTCTGTTACAGAACTTTTCCCTCCAACTTTAATTACGTTTAATCATTTAGTACTTTGTTGCATTCTAACCTCGTCTCTATAAGTACAATGTACATTGGTGCTTTAGCGGAATTAAACCAACAATAAGGAACTCCTGTAAAAAATATTATGGCTTTAAAAAAATATGTTCAAATAGACCAATAAACGTTGATTCAATGTATAAGTCTTTTTTAATAATATTAAACGTACGGTTTTGAAAAAAATATTAAAAAGTGTATTTTTAATATTCTCGTTAAAACACGGCGTCAAGTTGGTATGCTGTGTAATGCTGTATGGTGACGTCACGATGTAAGATTCACCGGTGATGGCGTTTTGAAGTATGGGGAAAGCCATTCAAACACAATATTTCGTGTTTTTTATTTGGTTTATTTAAATACTGTTAATATAGATTTGGACATATAATAGTTGGTTGTGTTTATTGAAACATTATTTAGGCCTTCACAATTAAAATTATTACGGAAAAGGGGTATATTTGCGGACAATCTGATATTTCCAGGATAATGTTTTTCAAATATAATACGGACTATGTACCTAAGTGCTGAATTTCGTGGGTTAAGGGCCAGGTATCAAACCGCGCTAACGCTGCAGTTAGGTATTTCTTGTACTTGTAGACAAACACGGACGCAGCTGGCCGCCTGCGTCTGACTAGAGGATATGTGGGTATACTAGACACTACGGACTTACGAAATAAAAATATACTTGCCTTATAAAATTAAAATTTAGTTTCTACTATAATGGATACAGCTTAACATACTAAGAATCATATTGTGGAATAGCGTGGATAGCTCATAGAGACATTTGCGCCTGGGTCAAACTGCCCATTCACTGCAGTTAGGTATTTTTGGTAGTTGCAAACAAGCTCGGCCGCCGCGAGCCGCGTGCCAGCCGCTCGATTTACTGTGTATTTCGGTTAGATTCAGGCACAACTGGTCAGCATTTAGATAAAATACGGAATAAAAATACACTTGCTTTATAAAAAAATTAATTTATTTGCAACATAATTGATACAGATCGACAGACTATAAATCATATTATGCAAGGGCAAGGATACATAGACTTTTTTTAGCCCCTGGACCTTTACAGACGTCTTAGTTTTTGACTCAATGTGACATAGAATCTCATGGTGTTTTGTTGTGGAAAAAATTTCTGGTTCATATATGGTTTGTTTTCAATTGCAGTCAACACTTTCCTAAAAAAACATTTAAAATAAATTTATTTGTAATAATACAACCCAGAATTTACCCAACATCGAAATTCATTCGATTTATCAATGGATCTGACAGCCGTTGTTTTCAATAAAACTTAGTGACTATTTGAACGGAATCGGTAGAGAACTCAAAATGGTCGTCGAAATTATGCATTTTGACATTAAATTCGAGTTCGGTGAACCTCAAACTCCTCAAACCTGATTTTGAACCAAATCGTCAAAGTACTTAAGATATTCAAGATGGATGCCGAAATTTTGCATTTTGACATTAGATCCGAGTTCAGTGCACTTCCAAACGCCCGAATCCTGATATTGAACCAAATCGGTAGATAACTAGAGAAATTCAAGATGGATGCCGAAATTTTCCATTTTGACATTAGATCCGAGTTCAGTGCACGTCCAAACGCCCTAATCCTGATTTTGAACCAAATAGGTAGATAACTAGAGAAATTTAAGATGGATGCCGAAATGTTGCATTTTGACATTAGATCCGAGTTCAGTGCACCTCCAAACGCCCTTATCCTGATTTTGAACCAAATAGGTAGATAACTAGAGAAATTCAAGATGAATGCCGAAATTTTACATTTGGACATTAGATCCGAGTTCAGTGCTCGCCAATACTCCCTAATACTGATTTTGAACCAGATCGGTAGAGAACACGAGAAATTCAAGATGGATGCCGAAATTTTGCATTTTGACATTAGATTCGAGTTCAGTGCACTTCTAAACGCCAGAATTCTGATATTGAACCAAATCGGTAGATAACTAGAGAAATTCAAGATGGATGCCGAAATTTTTAGATGTCAAAATGCAAAATGACTTCAGTCCACCTTCAAACTACCTTTGATAGAAATCAGTAAAAAATTTAAATGTTAACATTATTAACTTATTCTCCTTTTCTTCCAGTGGGTGGGTCTATTTTTATGGCACGGTAAGCAAGGCTTCCTTTATTTTTACCCATTTTGAAGGTACCTACCTGAAGTTTAAAAAAAATAATAATAAATAAAATCTGTAAAACTGTAAATCAAGTTAAAAATAATTTATTAGATAATAATAAATATATTTTATTTCTACTTACCCGGTTTCTGTAACACCTATCTCCTCAATGATTCCTTCAAAAATCAAAGACACAGCGAACAAAATTGCCGCGAAAAAAATATGCGTGCTCCCGCCGTGACCGCTTTCTCACAACTGAATGAATTCTGTGAAATTCAATAGACATTTAGACATCATCGCGCGGCGATTATTCCGCCATACATTTTTGTATGGCGGAGGATAGTTGAAAAATTCCGAAAGTTTAGGCGAATTACAATAAAAATCTAGAAACACTGAAGTGCTTTAAATTTAATAGCGTGTTTTAACATAATGTTTACTCTGAGATTACGAAAGGATTTTTGTTAAAAACGTTTACAACAGGTTCAGGAGAGATAATCGCGAAGGCCTTTTTCAACGTTTTAACTAAAGTTGCAGCATGTATAACTTATAGAATTTGTAAGATTACAGTAAAAAAAGTTTAATCACTAGTAACTTTACACATTTTTCTAACTACCCCTATATAATTTTCTAGTATTGCTGCTACTAGATGCGGATGCTACTGATAATGCGGAGCGATGTTTTCCAAACCCTACCCTTAAAGCTACTAAGTAAATAAATCATCTTATTAGTTGTTTTTGAATGTCGTAGTAAGCTGTAAAAAAAGATTTTTGATAATCTACAGTAAATGTGGCCTATTTGAGGTTAAAGTCGTGTCAATTTTGTCATTTTCTTTACCATAACATCGATCGTATTTTCGAATTGGTTTATTATCAAGGGCTTTTTATACAAGTCATGATCAGTGTATTATAAATACCAGTTTTTTCTATATGTGCTATACATAATACAATGCTTATTATGTTAAAGCAAAAGTCACACCTGAACACAAAATTTGACGGCTTTCGATGTCATTTGTACTTGCAATGAAAAATATGATTAATTGTTATTGTATTGCACTGTGGTACAATACAATAACAGAAGCGATGAGATGTAGACATTTTACATAATGTTTTTCTATATTAAAAGCAGTTAATCTTGAATAAAAAACGCCTTGACTTCTCACACCTAAAATCATTCGTCCATCTATTTTTCAATATAAAATGAGTAAAATGACAGCACCTGTTGAAAGTGAATAAAACTATCGATGACGTGATGACGTCGCACGATGAACCATAGATATGGTGGTTTTTGAGGGATCTTGAAAAATCAAAACTTTGAAAAATATTTTAATTATTAAAACTAACTCTAAAAATAAAAATAAATATGTAGTTATTTAAGTTAGAAGGTCATTATTCATTAAAAAAAATGGACTGGAGTTCTCTATTACTTAATTTATTGGTGTTAATGAAAGATTTATTTTCTTCTCACGACGAGATCAAACTGCGAATTTTATGTTACTTTTTAAAACACTAATACTTTCTAAATATCTAGAGCACTCTTTTTATTCCTATTTAAAATTTGGTAAGAATCAGTTAGTATATATTATTCTTCTAGCTTATCAATGTAATGGCCACATTACAAAGTACTGCAAAAAGCTGGTTTTGGGTGTGTTGACGGTTTAATTGTTGAGTTCATCGACCAAAATTATCACATACTATGTGGATCTTAAATATGGCACCGGAACCAATACAAATTGGTTTACAAAAGCAATTATAAAAAAGAAAATCAATCAAAGTCTCATGAAGCATCGGTTTTTAATAATTTTTCTGGACTACATGGAGAAAATTCGTTTCCAGAAAGTTTGCATCAACAGAATGGCTAACTTTTTCGAAATCATTTTTCAAACACTGAATTGAGATAGTTAGAGACATTTTAGACGGGGCCAGGGACTTTAAAATTGACAATTTAATTAGCTACATACATCTTAAAAAATATGCAAATACATTTCGTGCCATAGTTTTAAAAAAACTTATCATTGACGAAATATTAAATTTTTCCGAACCGTTGTTAAACACCGATGTATTGTTCGTGTTATGTGGATGCTTTATGTTACAACAGTAGTTTTGACACAAACTTAACTCTTAACAATGGCTTTGTTTCGGAGCGGCGACAAAGTTGTATATGAAGTTGGGTCCTTAAGTTTCAACTTCAGACTTGAGACGCGTGGTGATGCGTTCTTTTCGGCTTCCAATTGTAGGACCAAATGAACATCAAGATGACCAAAATACATCACGCGATTTGAGGTTAACTTCGCGTTCTGTGATATTTTGTAACGATGGGTGCTAGTATTTCGAAGCGAGGTAATGGAATTCGATAGGGATTTTAGTTAAGAAATTACTCAAAGTGGCCACATTCGTCTTGCAAAATTGTATGACTCAACAAATCTGGAAGTTGATAAATCTATGATTGAGCTGTATCGTCAGCTTAATCAAAATATTGTTACTCCTCTTATACCATAGAGGGTCCCTTTAAGTAAGACATTCCCAAGTCAGGTTTGACATAGTATCACTGGCTTCAGAAATTCACAGGAAAAATTTCTAGGAAAAAATCTAAAAACTACAACCATGCAAAATATGGTAATGTAAAAAATATTATAAGTAATAAATATTAGCCTGAAATACTCATCTACATTGAAAAAATCTCCCGAGAAAAGATACATGCCGACGGGACTCGAACCCGCGTCCTTCTGATTTCAGGTCAAAGCTCTGTCTGAGCTACGTCGGCTTATCTCCTGCCCGCCAAATAATTCAATATATGTATGCTAGTGTTTCATTCAACAATTACTGCTTATTACAGTTTTACACCTGCAAACAACCGACTTTATTTTTATATGAGAAAGGCATTGTAAGTGCTAAATCTCCCACTTTCTCGGGAGATTTTTTCAGAGTAAATGATTATTTCAGGCTAATAATTATTGCTTATAATAATTTTTACGTTACTATCTTTTGCATAGTTGTAGTTTTTTTTGTGTTTCAGGCTAATAATTATTACTTAAAACAATTGTTACCCTTTGTACTATGCATACAAATCTTGTCTTAAACATTAGTTTATCAAATAAAAATAAAAGTAATGTAAGTTATTTCAAAATTTATATTTTTTTCAGAGCAAGATTCGTTCCCACAAATTCTCGGCAATGTAATTTTTATTTTTGGCAGAGTATTTTTACAGTTTTACTGGATGTTTACAAAGAGTCTTATCACCGAGGTAACTGATTTATTTAACGGCTGTGATTAAGTGTCGGGAAATTCACGTGTGAGAAATAACTTTGCGAGATAAAAATGTGATTTGTTGGATTCAGGTTCTAAAGTTGCCGTTTTCAAGAATTACCGTTTTGCTTACTGCAACTGTGATAACATGTTTTTAAATTACCCCTTCAAAATACACCGGGTAGGACGATGTAATTTAAACAAATAAATTATTCCTAATATTTTATACTCTTTCTTTTTAAGATATCTTCTTCTGAGTTCCTATGCCTAACTGAGCCTTAAATTCCTAACTTAGTAATATAATATAGTGATGATGGATTACCAAAAATGATTATTTTATAAAACAGTTTTCGTACAAAAAAAATGTTTATATTTGGTTGAGAATCGAGCCTGATACTTTAAAAAAATTGACGCATATTTATAAAATTCCTTTAAAGCTTTCGTTTTCATTGCTTTGAAAAAGTATAAAAGCCTTGACTCGAAAAGACTCTTTAGGAATAAAGAATATCCCCTAGAGTCCATTTGACACATTTATACGCTATAAGGATTTTTTTTTATTATTCGTAAATAAAATCTTTAATAGGTAAAACAATTTTTTTTTACAATTTTGAGGAAATGAAACAATATTTATTTTTGATAAAAAAAAGTAGCTCAGGACACGGATGCACGTAGATGCCTTGTTGAAGTGAGATGTTCCCATCTTAAAACGAGGAACAAAATGTCGAAGATGATAAAAATTACACGGTCAAAAACTCATCCGTTTGACATTATTTATGTTTATAGACATTGAAAGTGTCGATCTTTGAACCGTTATGTTAACCGACAAAAAATTCTTTTAAAAAATGGAATGATTGGCAAATGTATTTTATTCTGAATATATGTTACAATTATGCGATAAAAATATATTCATCGTTAAGTTCGCCCAGATTGAATAAGACCAGTTTTTCTTTTGGCCGGTTAAGTGATTGAGTTGATAACGCATCTGGTTCCCATGCAAGCTTCGTACAGGCTGAGTTCATTGATTCGTCGGCTGGTTAAGTTCTCTATATCAAGACACTTACAGCTTTGCCGCTTACCTTTTATGTTAGTAAAATAATTAAAAATATTACCAGTTTATTTGTAACCAGGCAATGACTTTATTTCTTTAAAAAAAGTAAAGAGTAACACAGAAAATTGCGTTTAATAAGTCAGGTACGCCTCATACATGTGTCTGGTATGTTGTAGGTAGCTTCAAAACAAACTTATGGGTCAGAGTGTTTAAGTATACGAAAACGACTTTTCACGCAATATTAACATGTACTTTTCTCTTTATTTCTCCATGTACGCATTATGATATCCGAGAATACTATAATAACCCAATAACTATTCCCGAAAAATGCTCCAACGCGTCGAAACCGATAGTTCTGGAGAAATTATTTTTTAGTACGTATCGGAATCTACTTGACACCGACTTATTTTCCGGCATCTGCGTATAATGGGACAAAAGATTAGGATCTGCCCACATCTATCCTTACTTTCATCTGTGGATTTATATACCAAATAATATAAAAGGGTAGTTGTTGGGTTTACATAAAATAAAATTATGTTAAAAAAGGAGTCACAAAATTTGATCGAGTGAAAAGCTCGACGATTCGAAATGTAACCGAAGACGATTTCCGCGTAAGATATCGACAGTGATTCCAGAGGGAAGAGGGAATTTGGTTATCCCTGGCTAAGATTTTCAGAGTGGAGAAAAAACAGCAGTCAGAATTTAAACGTTGCTTGATATGGCTTAGCCGTGTCAAGTGACCAGATCTGAATTAATAGCCAGGTGGTTCTGAACCATCCTCTTCTCGTCTCATTCATCTCCCTACTCCCTTAAACCCAAATCGCGGACGTCATAATCTGTTTGACATCTTACAGACTCCTGTGTGGAATTTGCATATTTTTTTTGTTGATAGGCAGCGTCCAAACAAAACTTAGTTCACTCGGATCCAATAATTAGTGGCCGAGAAATGATCCATTTTTAGACACGTCTAAACACTGGAAAGTCGAAAATCGTGGGATCACATTGTGAGTGCTTGTTCGTCCGACACGTGGAAAATAAATTCGAAACTAATAAAGAGGCACTTTTTCTATTTTCGCCGAATTATTGAAGTTCGAAATTACTTAACCGAAGCTGTCGCTCATTCGAACGCGATTGCCTTCTCACATTCGACTTCGATGTAATATAAGATACCTATTAGAGATGCAATGTAGGAAATAAGTAGCGCTGGGATGCGTATCTTCATGAAGCGACAGTTTCCAATCTTGGAAGAAGAAACAATACGTTCATGATGAGAAAATTACGAAGATCAATAACCTTTTGTTTGATCTTACTTCTTTTTATAGAAATTGAAAGCGTGGTTCATTGAACCGTTAAATAATATAACGATGTGATTAGAGTTTGCAAATCCCGCACCGTTTTTGAATTTCCGTCTCAAAGATAAAGCATTGTTTTTAGTCTTTGACGAATTCGCCAATTTTACATTTCAGTGATTTGCCGATCGCCGAACTGTCTCTGAGAAATACTCTCATCTGACGGAAATAGTAATATTAAGAAATAGTGCGCGATAATACAATACAATCTAACTTTATTTTATGTATTAAATTTATTGGAGGAAAAAATAAATGTATTTGGATTAATGTTTTGATCGATGCAATGATAGGAAAACGTCTCCCTTATAAAATCTTATTTTTTGTTTTAAGCACATAAAAATCTCATTCAAATCAGTTTTTCAAAGCTTTAATTATTGTTAGAAATTTCTATACTAACGCGACTTAATTTATAAGTTGAGCTTTCAAATACTCAATACTAATACAATATAAGTCAGGATATACGCTACATTTGTTTCAGAACAATATGATATTAAAATTATTTTTTTTACATTAGCCCTACAGAAAAGGTTCCGAGGAAAACAATTTTGGGGATGCTGCGTGGAGGATCTTTTTAGGGAAAGGATGAGAGGAAGTTCAGGAAAGGAAAAAGGTGTGAGGGGTGGTATAGAGGAATCTTGGGGTCAATGTGTCCATCCCTCTCACTGCGGTACAAGGTAATGCGTCAAGAGTCCGGCTGGAGAGGTAAAAAGGTCTCCATCCACCAGTTTCTCCTGATTCTGCCCGCCACGCAGTAGGTGGGAAAGTGCCACCAAGTATTAGACAAACTCCCTCCCATGAACCCGGGCATCCCTGCTTAGTAACTTAAGATTGCAAACCACTTGGGGTGACCTGCGATTCGTGGTTCCCGGGGTGGGAGTACCCATACCCGCCTCCCAAATTGAAAATATTTGTGTTCAGGGTTTTTCATTGGAACAGATATTTTTAAAGCGAAAACTTCTTTAGCACCGCTGTGATTTAAAAACTCGATAGTACGAAAAATAGCAACTCTGAAAAGAGACTAACACATACATCTATATCGGTTTCCTCTTTGTGCGGTACTTCGTAGTCTCCCCACTCTTGTCTATTTTAGTTTTCTGAAGGTTTTACCGCGTGTGAATTGTTTTTGGTTTTTTTAATAGAATTCTAATCCTCGAAAAGTCGGTTTGTAAAGCTGTACTTTAATAAATCCTTTCAGCGTTTACAACGGGAAAACTTAATCGAAATATTCTGAAATATTTGAATTATATTTCGTTCATAATAGGCCATTTGCATGGATTTCATAACGACTTGGAAAAAATCGTGTGGATAGATTTTTTTACTAAGATTAAGAAAATGTTAGTAAAATTTTTTAGAAATGTTTTTTTCATTTTTAAATAAATAAATCCATTATTTGAGCTCGTGACGTCACATGAAAATGTCCCGTCTCTGATTATGTTCCCTTAATTTTGTAAAATTCCACACTGATAATTTTTTTTAATTGGTAACTTTTTTGAATTTGCGTTTAACGTTCACTAGATTTATTGTTTGTTCCATGCGAACTTATCCTTTGGTTTGATTTTTTGATAAAGATGGCGGTGTTTTTACAGATGTTACGAAGAGAACCCCGTACAATTTATTGCTATTTGTGTGGAAAACGTCCTTTGTTTAAAAACATTTTCGGCTATGTAATTATAGTTTTTTCGCACCCATAAATTTATGTCCCATGTTTCTGGTTTATAAAAAAAAGATTGAAATTTTCAAAAAATCGCCAGGGTTTCAAAAATGCAAGTGGCCTATTCTTTGCAAAGAGAATTATTCTTCTGCCAATAATTACAAACTTTATAATGTAAATGTTGAATAACTTCAATAGTGCCGTTAAGTAATTAAAGGGCCCTAAGAATATAAATTATTTCTAGTGGGAATATAATATTGTATGTGTATTTTATTTATTTACTAGCTGAAGTCCCGGCGTTGCCCGGGCTTTGTACAGAGTTTTTCGAAATCATAAAGATAAAGACAGTAATTTTCATCTTGGTTTGAACGTCAAGTGTGTAAAATTTCATCAAGTAGAAAAAATCTGCTTTAAGGGATGGGAAATGGGATGGGGGTGATTTTTTGAAACGTCATAAGAACAGTGACCAGCTTCCTGTTTTGGATTTCAAGTGTGCAAAATTGAATTATTCTCAGAATAAAAATGTAGATTTACTTTTAAAAAACCGCAAACCCACGCCGGGACATTCTTATTTATTGTGTGTACAGATTTTAATACTACATTAGAGTCCCAACTGCTCCCAACCGTCTGCGTCTGGATCCAGTGAGACTTTGGTATCCCTAAAGGAGGGAAAGGAAATGGGAAAGGGAATGAGATGGGGAATAGAAAAGTAGGGTAGCACATGGATATTCAGATCTGGTCACCAAGCAAGGCTAAAGCTATTTCAAGCAACGTTTTGAGGCTTAATGGTGTTCTTTCACCAGGGCGATACTGAAATGATCTAACACTCTAATTTCGAACCTGTTACAACTGGCTTCGTAGCCAAGGATTGTAAGTACTCAACCATGAAGGCCGTCACAAATTAGAATAGTTCTTATTTTACTAAAAGATGCTTTTAAAAATGCATTTATAGGTAAGTGAAATTTAATAGGTATACAAAATTGTTGTTACTATTTAACAATGATGAAATTTTGTAATCTTAGACACACATAATATCGCCCTAGTGAAAAACTACTTCTTAGATTAAACATGTTTATAGGTGTTTGGTGACCAAATCTGTATAACTATTAGGTTCTTCCCAACTTTATTTTGTCGCATCTCCTTTCCTTCCCCACTCCTCCAGTCTCAAAATACACCCCAATTAAAGATGACATGTACTGGACTCTACCCGGACAGTTGGGAGTACTTGTGCGGTACCTACTCACATAAAAGATGTATTTTATCCAAATGAAAACAAATTAAACCAATATACGAGAAGCCCCCTTAAATTTCGTTTCATCATTATTTTTCAAAGAGAAATCAATTGTTTACATTCGGCAAATTTAGGCGAGGATTTCCCGGGGCGACAAGCTTTCAAAGCTTCGTGTCATCTGCTCCAAGGGAACTTTCATAATGTCGTTTTCATGTCGCGTTCTAGCCATAGCCCACCGAGCAGATAATTAATCTTTATTTAAAGCCTTCTCGCAAACTTTCTTCTCGCGAATATTAACTAATTAATATTTCATTACAAATTTAAAAGGATTTATTTTGCCAACGGTTAGCGTTATTCATTGTCAGTGACGAAAACACAGTGACTTTAAAATTTAGAGGCAATAAATTAGGAAAACTATAAGAAACAATAAAATATTTTATTGTTAAAGAAAAAAGGTTTTCAAGTTTTAAAAGTAACGAAACACATTATAAAAAAAATTATATACGTGAACTCCACACAGTAGGCCCTGAAGAAAAAAAAATCCCTAAAGTCCCTTTGTGGATGCTGTGTGGAGGGTCTATTAGAGAAGAGGAAGAAGAGAACATGGGTCTTGAAGAGACCAATGTTGTAGAAGGGAGGAAACACAGTAGTCGGCAAATAGTCGTGGAAACGTCCCGTTCTGTTGGGCGCGGGTTTGCCGTGTTTTCATAATGTTTAATATAATATTCAATGGTAAAATTCACATCATACTATGCACATATAATGGTTAACATATTTAGCAGGTAAAACTTAATAAGAGATAGTCATAATGACATAAAAACTATTTCAAGAGTTAAAATATAAATTTTCATAAAATGAATGTACTACTCGTAACTAAGTCGTTATAAAAACTCAAACATAAATAATTTTCCCACAAAAATATGATTTTACAAATAAAAAAACATCTCACACAAGTTTACTGCACGCAAATATATATTTTTTTATTCGAAATAATTTTTTCCAAACAAATTCCAACATGAAAACGCATCTAGCATTATTTTATCAAATTATATTATTTAATCATTGAAGATGAAGATAAAACTTTTAAATCATGAATAACGAAAAAAAAAAAAAAAAAAAACAAGTTAATGTGACCGAGTGGTTAGTGGCGTAGCGCGTTTACCTTAAGATACGGAGATCCTAGTTTCGATTCCCTTTGCGACCGTTACTCCTTTTTTCTGGGTCTTGTTGTGTTTCACGTTTCGATTAATTCATTTTTAATAGTATTATCTTTTTCCTCGTAAATTAGATATTTCTCCTCAATAATTCTTTGTAGACACATATCATGTTGTTGGTAACGTAAAAATTATACTTGCTCCAAAACAAATTTGATGTATATAATGTAACTACTACAACAGACAATAATAGATAGATGAAATAGGCAAGAGGTTATTTGGATAGTCATAAAAAATCAGTGAAGAATTTTGTACTAAATAACAATTTTAAAAAGTTGGGCTTCGAAGATCTCCAAACACGTGACTTATTGTTCAACAAAACTCTTTTAGAATCGGACGAAACCGGGATATACCTGTAAAGGCTACCATTTGTCAACACATCAAACATGAGATAGAATCTTTATTAACGCCCGACGAACACACCTTTTTGTCACAATCCACCATGTAGTTTAAACCACCCTCCCTCGGCAATTGGCTTGAATTACCACCCCTCGAGGTCATAACATACCCGTATTATTGACAGGCCAGTCCCTCGGGAGTCATGAATTTTGATACCAAATATTTTGCCTTTTCCAGGGGATGTTTTAGCGCAACCTTTTGCCGGCAATAAGTTTGATACCAATTTAAACTTTTGCTACGAAAGATAATAATGCGAAGATTTTTTGGTACAAAGATTGTCTTTTTGATTTAAAAATTTGATACAAAGAAAGACATTGAAAGTCCGGGAAATGTCACGTTGAATTTGAATTATAAATATCCCTATCTCCTTCCCCTCCCCACTACCTTCAGCCTCACAACATACCCCAGCTGGGGATGCCATAGTCCCACTTGCTCCAGACGGGAGCAGTTGGGACTCTTGTGCGGTATTCCTGTAAAAAAAAAGAAACCTACCGCATGAAAATGATGCATCCATGCGAGAACTTTTATTAGGGCAATATTTAATAAAAACAGACGAAAATGCGCTGTTTTCTTCTTCAAAAATTTACCACATTTTCGAAATGTACTCATTTGTACAGAAAAATTGTTATTCCTAAGATAAGTCCTTCCTTAAATCTGGAATTTTACCGAGGGAGGTGAAGTTGTAGATTATGCGACTTTCTTCAAATATTGTCAAAGCGCTGCGGTGACGCGGGAGGTCTACTACATTAAGATGAACATTATTTAAGACTAAAGTATGTACGGAATAATTAAAGACTTCTTGTTTTCTGTTATTTTTATTTTTAATCATTTAAATTACTATAGAATAGATTGATAACCCATTTTCATTACGAGATTTGTTATTTTAACATTCGGGAAGATCGGTAAACATACAAGTTTGAAGACTAATTGAATTTATGTACTGTTCATTCATCTTTAAATTTACCATTCAGCTAGAAGGTCTGATATATATTGTGGTAACTTGAACTACTCGGGATGACGGTATAATTTTTCAGGCATATGTAAGCCACAGAATTCCAAGTATAATGGGCTATCAGAGCTATACACAATATTAAAACCAAGTATTTTAATTCTAGAAAAAACATTAAAACTTTTTGACCTGGGTTCGAGTCCCAGTGGAACCAATATATTTTTCTGATTTTCTGTATCCAGATTCTGATTGAGTTTCGCTAATATTGTCTTTATTTAGGTAATTAAATATTATAATTTGAGATTTTACTAATAAAGTTAAAAATTAAAAATATCATGATTTAATATTTAAGCCTGCAATGAAATAAGTACTGTTAATTTAGTGATTACATAAGGGTAATTTTGTATAATTTATTTTATCCATTTCCGATCATACTACCAAAGCAGAGAACCTAATTTATATCCCGTGGCGTCGCAAATGGCGTCATATAATTGCATGGTAACGGTGGTTTATTATAACCATTCATATTAAAAGGCATCCAAAGCGAAGATATTATAATGATAGATTATTAAGGACTCAATTGAATGGTAATTTAATAATTTTGCATTAATTATGATATCGAGGCGTCGAATCCGATCGGTTTATTGTAATATATAGAGAGTTATGGTTAAAGAATGATTACGCACCAAATTACTAAGTACGTACTAATTTTATAGAAAGGCATATCATATTCTGATTAGTGAATATCATATTCAATATGAACGTATTGATTAGGTAGTATAGAATTTACTCTGTTATTGATAATATGTGCTTCGGTGGATTAGCAACGAATTAAATATGTTTCCCATGATTTGTATGGCGTATAGGTTACTGATATTTATGAAATGAATACGTTGGAAACCTTTCCCCCGTGTTTTGTTAATTTAAATTTTTTTTTATTTATTTTATATAATTATAATATATGCAAAAATACAAGGTAAAACATTTTGTTCACAGTCCTCCTCACTAGATATTCCTGATCCGAGGCGGACTCTATGTTGTTGTAAGGGTGCTGATCATGATTGCCTCATATTTTGTTGATTTTCACAAAATAAACAATAAATAAAATAAAAAAAGTATTTATGTTTGTTGTCTGTAGGTTGCGTTGGGGTTACTGCATAAATTTAATTATTTCTTCATCTTCATGTTTACTTAGCCATAATTTGATGTCTTTTTTAAACTTTTGTGTCTCCATGGTGTTTTTAATTTCAATTGGAAGAGCATTATATGGAAATTGTGGTTTCTCTGGCCAAAAGATGTATTTAATTTCGGGATATTCAGTAGTTTTGAGGATTTCGTCCTTGTAGTATAGGTGTTAGTTAGTTTGCCTTTTTTACAAATGGTCTAGGGCAGACCCGTGCAAAATCACGGGATATTATAATTGTAGTAATTGTGAAGCTGAATGTATTTATAAATATTGGCCTCAGGATCATTTCCATTCAAATACAGATATTGTTATTTTTTTTATAATGTCGTAACATCGGTAGGGGAGAGTTTAATCTTCGCCTCCCCATGGTAAGACGAAGTTAGAACTATATCAAAAAGTGGAAATTAACCCACTTCCTCACATCCGATCGAGCTGAAATATGACAGTTAGACTCATTGTCGTTGATAATGTATTCTATCAGCATTTTATCTTATGGTGGCAAACACGTACACATACGAGCATTTCTCTTAAATTGCATTCATTCAGGAATGTGGCGGAAAGTCGAAACTGTTTCACTGCATAATAAAAATAGATGTGATAAAAAAACTTTGTTATTACGGGTTGATTTCTTTTCAGCTATAGTATCTACAATGATCAATTTTAGTATAACTCTGTTTCAGTCATGGACCTAAAAGACCTCGATTAGAGCATTTTCAATTTGGGAGGTGAGCATTGGTACCGCCGCCCCGGGAACCATTTATTGGATAACAAACACCTCTGCCATAAGTCACCCCAAGGTTTTCGCTACGTTTGGTGACTTAGCAGGGGTGCCCGAGTTCATGCGGGTGAGGTTTGTCCAGGTCATGGCGGCCGATGCGTCTGCTCACCTGTTGGACAGGATCGAGAGAGACTGGTGGAGGGAGGTCTTTTATCCTATCCAGCCAGAATCTCTCGATCCATCGCCTTGCACCGCAGTTGGAGGGATGGATTCGTACGTCCGTCACTCCTGGACACATTGACCCCCAGTTTTCTACCCACCTCTCAAACCTATTTCCTTGCCGGAACTTCCTCTCCTTCCTTTCCTTAAAACAACCCTCCACACAGCATCTCATAAGATGAGATAGGCCCCGAGGGAAATTATTATCCTCAGAGCCTCCTGTGTGGAGCTAATGTAAAAAAAAAAATATTCAATTTTGTATGACAAACTTTTAAATGATTTGTATGCTAAGTGGTTTGAATTAACTATTACAATTTTACATTGTTAAAGTAAATACCTAACGGCGTATGATTTTTGTATTGAAGTTTAAAAAAAAATTCAATTTTTTTTTTTTTTAATTTTATTTATTAATTTGAATATAATTACTTCTAATACAATATAAGATATGGGTAGTCCCACAAAGCTGTGACAGATCAGCTTTTCTGTAGGTTCTACAATTTAATATTATTACATAACACAAATAAGCTTAAGTTACAATATTAATACATAATATAAGATTTAGGATAGATAAATGTGTTGTTCATTTACTAACCACTTTTTGTCAGTTTAGGGCAGGGTTCTTCATTATTTTAAAATTAATGTTTTGATTCAATATGTTATAAATCATGATGGTAAAGACATTTTTCATACATCTTCCCTTTCATACAAATTGCTTCAAAAGTGACAGTTACAGAAGTGACTCTGTACAAGCTAATTTAAAATCAAATAAAAAAAAACAAACTTACAAATTTTTTTATGTAATAATTGGACATTTTACTACAACGCGTTGAGACAATTACATAACTTTGGTCCAATCTGTTGAAATGGGAAAATTATACTCGTTTAAATTACGCTCGTTAAAATGAAACCAAACGAATGGTTTGGTTTATTCGAGAAGTGGAAACTGAATATTTGAAGGCTTTCGTAGTTTGGGTGTCTGTTGCTATTTTCCTGAAGCTCATCTAGGGGATTAAATCAAAGGTCAAGCGAAGCAGTGGCTTGGCAAAATTTTTGATGGTCGAGGGGGCACCTCTTATGTTATATCGATTTTTTAAATATATATTTTTCCGTAGAACGCTTTACCACTAATTATTTTTTTATACATTAAATACTATCTAACTATTCTCGTTCTACTCATTTTGTTTTGAAGAGTTTTATTTTCCATGTAAATTCAATTTTATTTTTTCTGCTACTAGTTTCGACACATCAGAGTCATTCACTAGCAAACTTAAAAATGTCGGATGTGTCGAAACCGGTTGTAGAAAAATTAAAATTTCAGTAACAAATGTACAAGGAAAGTAAAATTCCTCAAAACAAAATGTCTTGAAATTGTTACATAGTTAATGCCCAAGAAATAAAAAAAATATTTATGTTCTATTTTGTCTCTCTTATGTTTTATCTAGTAACATTTATATTTGCCATATTAAATTGCATAAACATCAAATAATAATTAGATAATTATCTTTAAAAAATCCGCTCCGCCATCTCTAATTTTTCAAAGTTTATTTGCTTGGAATTTATTCGTCAGAAAAACCATTTTCAACATAATATTTTTTTTCCACCATTAGCCATCAACTCTGAAATTGCCATTCTTCTGTTATAAAGTAATACAAAACAACTTATTTTTCATTTGAAATTAAAAAAGAGGATTTTTTTAAATACCACACAAGAGTCCAAGCTACTCCCGTCTGGAGTCAGTGAGTCTACGACTTCCCCAATTCAGGCATGTTGTGAGGCTGGAGGAAGTAGGGAGGGGAAGGAGATGGGAAAGAGGAAGGTGGGGAAGTACCCGGCTATTCAGTGTTGGTCATCAAATACGGCTAAAGCCATTTCAAGCCACCTTTCAATTCTGAATGGTGGTCTTACACCAGAGCGATACTAAGAGTATCTTCAACTTTGGAAAGTCCCGTAAATGTACTACATATTATTTTTAATTGAATTAATTGTGAAATAGCACAAATTAATAAAATAAAATTTATTTGCACATGCTGGGATTCGATCCCGCGACCTTCGGATTCCGAGTCAAAGGCCTTACCCCTCGACCATAGAGGCCGTCAAATGGAGGCCGTCAGGAGTGATCACAGAAATATGGATATGGCAGTAATTTGCTTAAGAAAGTACATATCCCTTGGAAATGTTCGTCGTTGCATCAAATGTTATTTTTTTTTTTTTTTTATGTTGTCAAAGATTGGCGTTTACACCAACACCAATTTAACACTTACACGAGCTTTGACAAGCCCTGAAAAAATTGTAATTCCAATTAAAAGTGCCCAGTGTAAAAATACCTTACTACGCCACTGCTTCCAATGTTTATTTGTGAAGTCATTTCCCCAGGGTCGTTTATTTGAGTTTTCCACCTAGAAACTCGTTTAGTATTACGGAAACAGAAATGAGCGGTTTTAACCCGCCCTTCCCTTTACAATGGTAGGTACTCTTTGTAATCATTGATCATAGAGTACACCACGGTTGAAATTATTCAGTGGCGTACTGGAGATTATGGAATAGAGCTATTATTTTATACTATTCTCATTACGATGTATGATTTAAATAAATTTTAATAAGTGGAGTAAATCCTGTCTGCTAGTTTTTGACCCGTTATATAAGTTGCATTCGAGTTCGGCTTGGTTGAAATGTCGAGCCCAGCGTGGCAAATGTAGGTCGTGAACATAGAAATCATCGAAATTATACGTATTGTCCAAAATTTTAATAGAGGAGCGTATTTCTTTTTTGTAAAAGCAATCTTTGTCATGTTATCTACTATCATTTTATCGCGATCTTCATTTTATCATTTTATTTTTTATGCGGGTTTGATATAGAAGTTGATTTTTGACAAATTTCACCACTTCAATCAACATGGTGCTATATGAGAGAATACTAAATGTAAAAAGTATTACTTTTGTTCGAGTCAGTCCACTTCATGAATTGAAATTATGACGATATAACCAGACTACTCATATTACAGATTGATTATCGATTAATAACATCAACATTCCTCATCGTTAAATGAATGTTATAGTGGAAACTGATAAAATTAGGTAATTTACGTAAATTTCGGTAAGATAAGTGTAAGCTTTTTGACTTTTTGAAATAATGGCATACAGAGCTCCGGGCCAAAAAGACCCCTTTCGCTTTCATCATGAATTTATAATAATGATTTGTTGAAAAAATGGTTTATTTGGTTGTTAGTTAAAAATTATTTGCAAGGGGACATGGCTGCAATATGGGGAGTTAATCTTTGCGGAGGATTTTCTTAGGTTTTTTTATGTGTGGTACGTACGTTTTCATCGTACAGGGCGAAGCAGTTTATGGACGCGTTTTGATGGGTGAGAATTTCCGCGAGACTTAAGATGTGTTTGTTTTAGATTTATTTCAGAATCTTTATGGGGTTGGGATACCCTTATCCATTTGGGGGGTACCCAGAGCGTATTAATTTTTTTGTTTTAAATATTTACAATTATTAACGTCAATTTAATATTTGACATATGTTACCGCTAACGCCTTGGTGTCCATAAAATTAATTATTCAACGGCTTATCAAGGATTAAGCGACAGGTTTTCCCAGCCCCACTACCTTTAGCCTCATAACGTACCCTACTTGGGGATGCCACAGTCTCCCTGACTCTTGTGGAATTTAGGACTCTTGTGCGGCATTCACATAAAAAAGGTTAACGCAGAAATATTTAAAAAAACAATTTTAACCAGAGAAAACTGTTTTCCCTCTCTGCTTATTTTCGTTTCTGTTTGCAAACTACTTTAATCAGCATAAGCTCTCGAACCTGCTTTGGGTACATGGTATGAATACTTATGTAAAGGATTTGTATACATATCTACCCCTTGAGTTTTGATGTTTTATTTATGGGATAAGCTCGAACTTACTGGGTGCTTATAATTAAGATAACTTCCCGAGACATAAGGCCATGATAGGAGTAGTGAAAAGGAGCATTACAAACAGAACGAATTATGTTGATATTACATAATTGAAAGCACTTTAATAACGACGGGAATTTTAGAGAGTTTAGAATTTTAGGAATGGAAATAGAGGAAATTCTGGGAAGGTAAACAGTTTGAGGGGTGGGTAGGAATCTGGGGGTCGATATGTCCAGAAATGACGGATCCATCCCTTCCAGTGCCGTGTAAGGCGAAAGGTCGAGAGTCCGGCTGGAGAGTTCAAAAGGTTCTTTCGATCCGGCCCGCCACGCAAAAGGTGGGCAAACGAATCCGCCGTCAAGACCACAAACCTAAGTCACCAAACGTAGCGAATCATTTGAGTGATCCACGGCTGGGGGTGTTGGTTATTCAATAAATGGTAACCGGGCAGTGGTACCCACACCCTTCTACCACATTATAAGCATGATATTAAGAAATATGAGTATAATAATGATGACATAGTTTTCATAGTCATCCTCTCCAAGGTTTCCTGTTCTAAGGCGGCCTGTAATAGTTTTTATATTGACTTTATAATCTTTACATTGTCTCACACGTAATGTTTTCAAGTTAATTATTACCAAGTTCTCTCAGCCATGTTTTGACTTTAGTTATATTCTGGTTTCTGTTAGATATATATTTTTTTTGATTTGGCAGAGCATTGTATAGTTTCGCAAGGGGAAATTTGATATTTTCCTGTCAACAAGATCAATTGAAATTGGATATAACCAGTATACATATTTTGACTTATCGCCTGGTTGAATATTCACGTTGAGCGCTGTAAAATTCTCAATTTTATTTTTTTTAAGTTAAAATAAAATATTTTGTATACAATGAAAACCTACAATGGTTTTAAATCACGTTTGGGGACTTTCTCTATAGAGGCTGAAAGTATCATATCCGGTATTTTCGTATATCTCCGCGTGTAGGGTAATCGAAATGCTGTATTTTTTTAGAGTCGTTTACCATCGAACTACAGTATTATCCCAATGCATGTGCTCATTGACCGACTGCTTTATATGTGAAAAAAGTGTTGTGGTAGATTAAATTTAGATAAAGTTAAAGCTTAGACTTACGGATTTTAATCCTTCGTTTGTGCGGAAGCACTACATGATATGAAATAATACATAATATGATATATCGAACCTCAACTTTCGGAATCAAATACGAAAGAAAATACCAGTAAACAACGAAGCCTTTGACCAAATAGGCGGCACCGCCTGGAGTAAATAAATATAGTAGGTACTTTATTGAAGGGTATTTCCACAAAGTTTGCATAGCGTCGCCACTCGTAAAAGCTTTTCATAATGGATCCGAATTAAAAGTACCAAATTATTTTTGTTTATTTTATTACTTTTTTTTAAGTAATTGAAATGAAAGAATAACTTTTATATAACCACCATTTATTTATAAAAAAAATTTATTACCGACTGGTTTTGCTTAACACAAGCATCTTCAGGGTGTAAAATTAAACTGATCAAAAAATACACATTGTGTGAGTACAATGAATATTTTTTTATCAGTTTTTCTTCATAAACCTTTCGCTTTCCGGGAAAATGCGCTGACCACTGCGCCGTAGGTGGTTCTTAGTCGAAGTATGACAAGGTTAAAAATGACCGAATCGGATATCGACACCTTGGTGCAGTGGTCAGTGGATTTGCCCGGAAAGCGAAAGGTCCTGTGTTCGAGTCCCAGAGGTGAAAATATATTTTTCTGTTTCCAGATTTTTAATTAGATTTTCTAATATTGTCTTCATTTAATTAAAGATTAGATTTTGTTTATGATAACAATCCACTGGTGAAAATAGCTCCCTGATATAAAAATGTACAAATTATATACTTTTCCTCATTATAAAATAGAGCCCACCACAACGCAAAATAAAGCAACTTTTATCAGCCATTACTATCGCGGTCTAATAAAGCGGCAGGTTAGACAATAAAAGGGCTGTATTTTTTTACTGATTTAATTAACCGAACCTTTTTTATTATGACCACAATAATCAGAACTTTTATTCGGTTGTTATGGTAACAAAATGAAAAACTTTAAATTAAAATATCGTTCAAATGATATTAACCGACCCAACACCGCGCCAGAAGTTTGGGTTGTTTGAAACATCATCACATTTGACAACGATCATATCAATATTATTTAATATTTTTTTCTTTTTATCGTGGAAAGATATACACATTGCTTATCCAGCCAAAGTCTATCTATTGTATATGTTACTGTAAAAGCCCGAATTACGGTAAATCCTAAGATTTTCCGGTAAATTATAAGATTTACCAACTCTTAATGGTCAAAGTCCGAACCGTTCTTTAATCATCGTTCATTTACCTAATCTAACCTAACCTAACCTAACCTAACCTAACTTAGCGTAACCTAACATGTACTAAATTCTAATGGTAAAAGCCTGAAAAAATCGTTTCTTATTTAAATATTCGTAACCTAACCTAACCTAACCTAACCTAACATGTACTAAATTCTAATGGTAAAAGCCCGAAAAAATCGTTTCTTATTTAAATATTCGTAGAACGGTTCGGACTTTTACCATTAAGAATTAGTAAATCTTAGGATTTACCGTAGTTCGGGCGTTTATAGTAACATATACACTGTTTTTAATCCCTGACGCAAGGAGCGATGTTATAAGTTTGACTTTCTGTGTGTCTATGTGCGTCTGTGTATGTGTCTGTCTGTGGCCTCGTAGCTGCTAAACGAATTCACCGATTACGATGCTTTTTTGTTTGTTTGAAAAGACGTTTTTTTGTATGAAGTGATCGAGATGGTTCTAAGCTACAATTCGTGAAAATCTGTTCACGCGTTTAAAGGTTATCAGCTCGTTTTTGAATCGGGGATTGCTTAAAATTTTAAAAAATTTACGTATTAATAATAATTTCTCATCGAATTTCCTAAATTTTTCAAGGTATTTTAAATGTCCTTTATACTTCTTATGAGGAAGACTCTTGAAGAGGCCAAGACCCACCAGGGGTTGTAGAGCCAAGAGTGATGATAATAAACTTCTTAATTTTAAAGATGTAGTCAAAATAAATACTCATACCATTTTAAAAACTAGATAAATTTACCTTTTAGATTTTTGAATTTGAAATATACATATATTTTAAGTATTTAAAAAGATAAATATTTTAAGCTTTAAACACGAAAAAAAAAATTACCACCAACGTTATTAATTAACAAAAATTGGAAACCTTTCAGAAAATTCTAAATTTAAAAAAACGCCGGACACATTTTCGTCTTTTTAAATTTTTTTTCGTCCTTTTTTTTAATGAATTGACTAAAATAGGTACAAAAATGAGATAGAACAGTCTATTAATTGAAATACATTTTTTTGACTTTCGATGAGTAGGTATAATATGCTCTTTATAGTCAAATGAAGCGCTGTTTTCCGCTCGGCTAGTTGTCCTCTTGGTTGCAAACTGCAAGCGACTGCTGACTAAAATTAACTTGACAGTTATGGTTTTAATTTCAAAGCTGACATTACAATAAAAGGTACCTGTAACGGACAATTCCCTTGGCAAAGAATACCGTTTTCTGCTATTCTATGAACAAAATTCTTTGCTCCTGACAAGAGAAATTAAAAAGACATTTGGATAAATGGAGGAAAAGAAATGCCAGAATACACAGAACTCTTTAAAAATATTTTAAAATCTTTTGTATTTCCTGGGAATTATTTATGTAAGGAGATCTAAGGATTTCGTATAGAAAAGTTTTATTCGCAATTTATTTGCTACCGGTTTCGAGACATCTGCGTCATTCACTAGCGTTCTTAGAACTAACTTAAACATTATCTAAGTACAGAAATGATTAGCTATTATTAGGTGAGGGTAGTGGGATCAGTGATTGATTTGAGAGAGGGTGGGGGGGGGGGGGACTCAATAAAATTATCAAATCAAATATGATAATGTTTTTTAATTGAGACAGCTGTTGCGGCGTTCAAGGCCAATATCAAACTGTGGTTTTGCCAGATTGGGACAGCTTGTGTAGATATTATGTGATTTTCTTTACACCTAACCCATATTTATTTGTTTGGCAATTTAAGTGATTTATTAGTAGAGTAAAACGTTAGTTATTTACTACTTTAGTGTTTTTCCAGTGAAAAACAAAATGACAAAATATAAAATCTTTTTCAAACTTTGCAAAATTACTTTGTGGCATCATTATTAATATAGTGAATAATAAATAACTTCCTTTAAACCACTATATAATTAACAATATCAACATGTTTCAAAAACAATGTTATCTTCATCAGTTAACATTAACATTATTACGTTATTAACATCTTGTCCTAATGAAGATAACATTGTTATTGAAACATGTTGATATTGTTAATAATATAGTGGTTTAAACGAAGTTATTTATTATTCATTATATTATAAAATCTTTATTCGGTCTATAACAAATATTATAATCAATAATTATCAGCCTGAAACACTCATCTACATTGAAAAAATCTTCCGAGAAAAGATACTGGCCGCCAACGGGAATTGAACCCGTGACCTTCTGATTGCCGGTCAGGTGCTCTTGACCACTGAGCTATGGCGGCTTATCTAATACCCGCCAAATAATTCAATATATACTAGTGTTTCATTCGACAATTACTTATTATTACATTTTTCCAACTGAAAACAACCAACTTTATTTTTGTGAGAGAGGTATTGTTAATACTAAATCTCCCGCTAGGTGGCGTCGAGACTAATTATGTCTGCATTTATTGCTGAAATACTTTAACTTGTCAAATATGAATTATTATTTTTAATTGATAAACTAACGTTTAAACAAGATTTTTATGCATAGCACAAAGGGTAGATAACAAATATTATAATCAATAATTATCAGCCTGAAACACTCATCTACATTGAAAAAATCTTCCGAGAAAAGATACTGGCCGCCAACGGGAATTGAACCCGTGACCTTCTGATTGCCGGTCAGGTGCTCTTGACCACTGAGCTATGGCGGCTTATCTAATACCCGCCAAATAATTCAATATATACTAGTGTTTCATTCGACAATTACTTATTATTACATTTTTCCAACTGAAAACAACCAACTTTATTTTTGTGAGAGAGGTATTGTTAATACTAAATCTCCCGCTAGGTGGCGTCGAGACTAATTATGTCTGCATTTATTGAGCAGAAGGTCACGGGTTCAATTCCCGTTGGCGGCCAGTATCTTTTCTCGGAAGATTTTTTCAATGTAGATGAGTGTTTCAGGCTGATAATTATTGATTATAATATTTGTTATCTACCCTTTGTGCTATGCATAAAAATCTTGTTTAAACGTTAGTTTATCAATTAAAAATAATAATTAATATTTGACAAGTTAAAGTATTTCAGCAATAAATGCAGACATAATTAGTCTCGACGCCACCTAGCGGGAGATTTAGTATTAACAATACCTCTCTCACAAAAATAAAGTTGGTTGTTTTCAGTTGGAAAAATGTAATAATAAGTAATTGTCGAATGAAACACTAGTATATATTGAATTATTTGGCGGGTATTAGATAAGCCGCCATAGCTCAGTGGTCAAGAGCACCTGACCGGCAATCAGAAGGTCACGGGTTCAATTCCCGTTGGCGGCCAGTATCTTTTCTCGGAAGATTTTTTCAATGTAGATGAGTGTTTCAGGCTGATAATTATTGATTATAATATTTGTTATCTACCCTTTGTGCTATGCATAAAAATCTTGTTTAAACGTTAGTTTATCAATTAAAAATAATAATTAATATTTGACAAGTTAAAGTATTTCAGCAATAAATGCAGACATAATTAGTCTCGACGCCACCTAGCGGGAGATTTAGTATTAACAATACCTCTCTCACAAAAATAAAGTTGGTTGTTTTCAGTTGGAAAAATGTAATAATAAGTAATTGTCGAATGAAACACTAGTATATATTGAATTATTTGGCGGGTATTAGATAAGCCGCCATAGCTCAGTGGTCAAGAGCACCTGACCGGCAATCAGAAGGTCACGGGTTCAATTCCCGTTGGCGGCCAGTATCTTTTCTCGGAAGATTTTTTCAATGTAGATGAGTGTTTCAGGCTGATAATTATTGATTATAATATTTGTTATCTACCCTTTGTGCTATGCATAAAAATCTTGTTTAAACGTTAGTTTATCAATTAAAAATAATAATTAATATTTGACAAGTTAAAGTATTTCAGCAATAAATGCAGACATAATTAGTCTCGACGCCACCTAGCGGGAGATTTAGTATTAACAATACCTCTCTCACAAAAATAAAGTTGGTTGTTTTCAGTTGGAAAAATGTAATAATAAGTAATTGTCGAATGAAACACTAGTATATATTGAATTATTTGGCGGGTATTAGATAAGCCGCCATAGCTCAGTGGTCAAGAGCACCTGACCGGCAATCAGAAGGTCACGGGTTCAATTCCCGTTGGCGGCCAGTATCTTTTCTCGGAAGATTTTTTCAATGTAGATGAGTGTTTCAGGCTGATAATTATTGATTATAATATTTGTTATCTACCCTTTGTGCTATGCATAAAAATCTTGTTTAAACGTTAGTTTATCAATTAAAAATAATAATTTATTCGGTCTCCATAGAACACAAAAATATTATATCTACTTATATTTCAAACGTCGAATACAAAATAAATGTATTGTAAAATATATATTGTAGGTAGGTAAGGCAAACAATTTTGAAGAGAACAAGTTTGAATGTATTAGTCCATATTGACGGTACCGAAAGTGCCAAAAAGGTTTTAATTAACATATAGTTTCAATTTCAACGATTTACACAATAAATACAAGAAAACAATAATTAATTGTACGCACAAGAAAACGTAGGAACAATGAAATCGTAATTAATCGTACGCACAAGGAAACAGTGTTTAATAATTAATTGCAAGTTCTTACTTTACTGTTGTTGACTACACAATTGCAAGAACTCATTACTATTAAGTTTGACGCCGGAGGGCGTTCTGAAGTTCTTAGTTAGGTACCATGCCTACACTCTAAAGTACCTCCCTTCCGATAAAAAGGCTGCTTCCGGAAAACCGGGAAATCGGTCTGATAGGTTCTCCCAACTCAAGAGACAATCGTTAAATTACAGAAAAGAGTGCAAGAGATTTATTAATGCTACCGATAATTCAATTGAGACACTAAAAACTATCGGAACTTTTCGCCCCGACAGATGTGCACAAGTGCGAAAAATGGCAATGTGTGTTTTTATCCCGCGACAAAATATTCCCGACAAAATATCCCCGACAAAATATCCTACAAAACATCCTCCAACAAAATGTCTACTAAAAACTAATCTAACAATAAATAATTTATTGTCTTTACAGGATGTCTGTATATTTTTTGTCCCATTTTACTATTTTTGAACATTAATATATTGTCTTTACAGGATGTCCGTATTATTTTTGTCCCATTTTACTATTTTTGAACATTAATATATTGTCTTTACAGGATGTCCGTATTATTTTTGTCCCATTTTACTATTTTTGAACATTAATATATTGTCTTTACAGGATGTCCGTATTATTTTTGTCCCATTTTACTATTTTTGAACATTAATATATTGTCTTTACAGGATGTCCGTATTATTTTTGTCCCATTTTACTATTTTGAACCATAATTTATTGTCTTTTCAGGATGTTTGTATTATTTTTGAAACATTTTTTTGTTATATTAGGTTAAAGATGCGCGGAACCGCGAAAAATATCATTTTTACATGATTTACCCATGTATGTAGATATGGTTTCTGCTACATCTCACATCAACATATTATCCAATGCCAAGCATATAGAGTTGCAAAATAATAATCAAAATACTGCATTTGATACAAAGTTTTATCCGACAACAGGAAGAAAAAAGATATTGGACAACTGTTCAAACTCGCTTGTTGTCGCTCCCTTTCTTCTCGCTCTCTCTTTTATACTAATCCTTCGGTCGTTACAATTAATCATTATTTCACTAAAATAAGTCTTCAAATGTGTGCCCTTTAAGTTTTCATGCAAGTCCCATAAAACGAAACTCCTCGCTCACAAAAGTCGATTTGCGCTATCTAAGACGATACTTGTCTCGTCTGAGAAATTCTGTCCTGGCATAATCTAGAGACGCTGCAGTGGGTCGTTTCAACTGCACTTTGCATTTAATGCCGTGCATGCTGCACTGCTTTACGATTCTCTATGACGCTTAAAGAGCCAGCTGGATAACGCAAATGTGAGTGTTTTCCTAAGCGAAATAAGATCGGATCTGTAATGAAGGTTGAAGGAAATTTTTTAAACATCTTGATTCTGAATAAAAGTCAGAGTTTGGTTGCTTCGAAACCAATTGAAATCAAATTGAATGTAGGATCAACAAGAACCAATAAATAATATTAAGGAAGAATCTAGAATAAAGTATATTTTGGTTTGTCCAACCTTGTCACACCGACCCTATATTGATCGATGATGAATTGGGGTGGCATAATATTAATAATCGACAGAAAATAGTAGTTCTGTGAACAGTAGCCCTTAAGTAAAAACTGAAGTAAAACTTCAAATTATAATATTTAATTAAATGAAGGCAATATTAGTTAAACTTAATCGAAAATCTGAAAAAAATACCATGACCGTATTTTTTTCTAATTTTTCTGTTTTTAGATTTTTGATTGAGTTTCGTTAATATTGTCTTCATTTAATTAAGTGGACCTTGTCTCCAAAAAAGCATGTTTCTAATTTTCTCTTATTTAGTGAATCAAAACCAAAAAATCCTCTGACATCATTAGATTTGTAAGTAGGCACTTAAATACCTACATATTTATTTGTAAACCACATAATATTCTACTTAATTTTTTATTATTTCAAACAAGAAATTACACGATTTTTCGTAAGAAACGTCACTATCTAAATAATAATTTTATATCAAAACATCATTCAGGCAGGTAGGTACCATAATATTGACAACAACGATTATGGATCCGTAGTTTCACAGAATTTGAATATTTCGTCAAATTCCAAGTTTATTTTCATGCTCTGTGAAAGTTCTATTCAAGTTCGGTTATAATTGAGGTTATGTGAAACAACTGGCCAATAATGATATATTATAGAACTTGGTAAGAACCTTTTTTAACTTGAAATTATCTTTGAAATTTGGTGAATTGTTCAAATTCTGTGAAATAACTGGCCCTATATTGACGAGAATTTCACATCTTCACATCTTTTCTGAACTATTAAAAGGGCGACCACCGTGAAACGGAAATGCAACCTACAAATAAATTTACAGACAGAAGAAATTCATAACAGTTGGGTTAAAATAGGACTTGCATTATTCACAATCAATAAATTAACAAGTGATGAAGAAGAGATGTTGGATAACCGTTTACATTCTTTTATCGTCCTTCCTCCTCGCTCCCTCTTCCCGTCCATTTTCAATAATAATATTTTGTTGACATTTATTCCGTCATTTTTGCAAAAAACACGTCTAGAGCGTCTATTGTTTGGGTGTCTCCTTGAAACAATTAAAAGAAAAATAAATTATTATGGGATCCATTCAGTCTAAATTTCAGAGAATATTTATGAGAAAAAAGGAGTTTGTAAAGTCTTTTCCACGTGTACATTTTTTTGGTCCGCCCATATTCCAATGAACTACTTTATAATTATCTATAAACCAATTAATTGTAGAAATACATCATCGTTATTATAATTTCGGGGTAAAACTTCGATAAGAGAGGAGAGAACAAAGTAAAATCGTTAAAACAAAATTACAAGGTGAAAGTGATTTTGTAGGTATTTGTAATTAAGCGAATTAAATTTTCAAGAAGACAAAGTATTCACTAATTAACGATTTAAGTACCGAAAGAGAAAAACGTCTGCCGCTAGATATGTCCGTGATTAAATTTACGTATTTTAAATATCATTATGAATTTCAGGGAATTATTAAAACAAAGTCTATTAGTTTTAGGAAGTTTATTAAAAGAGGAATTCACATAATTTATGAAGGCATATTAAAAATACTTTAAGGCCGTATTTTAGTCTTGAAAAAAAACTTTTTTTTCATAATTCTTAAATTTGCTCATTTAAATAAAATTGATATATAAATTCACCTTTCCTTTCTCTTTAAATTTGAATTATGGCCTAGAACACCCTTGAAGGGTGAAAGCCAGAAATAATTGAAAAAAAAGGCTTGGATATTAAAAAACATCTTCTTAAAACGATTTTTCGAAATTAGTATTATTTTAAAAGTTATAGCCATTTCAGTGTCGAAGCATCGACCGGTTTAGACGGAACGAATCTAACATTTTAAATAGAAAAAGGCGGTAAATAAATAAATTGATTACCTGAAAATGAATACCCTCTCTAATTTCTAAAGGCTCCGACTACCTGAAAATGAACATCCCTCTCTACGAAGAAATGCAAGTTATATATACTGCTCTATCAGTTAGACTGGCTGAAACTTAACTTAAAACGCGTTTTTTTCAAAACTACTTTTTACGAAATGTTTGTCACCAAATCTTATGTTCTAATTGACCATTTTTTTGAAATTTGGCAAGAATATTCTTTATGTATACCTTAATGGTAGGAACCAATAAAAATCAAAATTTTTAACTTTCATAATTTGCATAAATTTGGAAAATTTAAAAAAATAACTGAAAAAGATCTATTTCTCTTTTGAGTAGCCGCCATTGTGCGAGAATTTTTTAAAAACATTTTTCCTGGTTCCTATCAAAATGACATACCTATTTACTGATATAGAACCAACCTTTTTAATTTTTCAGATGACCATAATGGTGGAAATCGTGACAAGATAGACACGCTATTTTCTTTCCTATACATCAACAGCGTGTGACTTCGTTAAATATATGTATTTATATATTTTTAAAAATATTTTTGTGAATAAAAAAGGAAATATTACAAAAACCGTAACGTTAAAGATTTAAACATGTACACTTAATACATAATACCATTGTAATACACACAAACTTATTTATTATAAAACCGTACCTCATAATACATGCCGATTTTTTTTAATTACCGCCTTGTATATTTTATTTCATTTCACCTTAGTTTTATTTTATTTAAGAAAATGAAATATTTGATATTTTTTATATTCTAAATTGGGGCATCCAGTGAGACCCACATTATCAAGTATCAATATTTAAAGTTATTGTTTCACAAAAAAAAATTGTTGAAGTGCATGCGACCTTAATGCTAAAATAAATATTTAAATTCTTGCTTTAAAAATAGGTTTATAGAAAGGTTTTCGGTGTTTAAATTTTCCAGAATAGTCGCGTAAAGGAGAAGTGTTTTCCAACGTAAGTAAAAAGCACTTTAACCATTGAAACATGATATACGAGATGACGTCCCACTGTAAACGTTTTTGCGATGATTTAAATAAAGTCTTTAACCATAAATGTAATTTGATGAAATAATCGTTTTATTTTTTGAAGTGAAAACTTCTTTAGCACCGTTGTGATTTGAAACTCGACGAAACGGAAACGAGTGACACTAAAAAGAGACAAACATATACATCTATAGGATTTAACCTGCAAGAGAATGAGATAGCAATAAATTAATTTATTTAATTTACGGGTGCTCGGTTCCAAAATAATACGATAAATCCACAGTCCCATGCAAGCCTCCTTTGGTGTAGTGGAAGAAAGCGCCTGACGAACCTTTGCAGACATTTAGCTGTCCAATACAAAATAAATATGTTTTTATGTATTGTAAAATAAATATCAATCTTCAAACCACTCCAAAATAAACAGGCAAAAGAAAACTAAAAAAAGCGACATTTAACGACTCCGTGGAAGAATACACAAATACTAAGAAGATGACCAAATGTATAGGAAAAGGTGCACTGGAATTCGACAACAAAAATATTGAAAAAATCATCCTCCACATTGATAAAACAGTACTTCGCAGTCTCCCCACTCTTGTCCACTTTAGGTTTCTGAAGGTTTTACTTCTACGACGTGTGAATTGCACACTCTGACTTTTTTGGATTCTTGTTAATTATCACCGGCTATTCGACAGAACACAATTACGCTGAATACAAATTGGACACTAAGTTTTGGATCACGAGCCAAGACAGATTTAAAAAAAACTTAAACGATTGTTTTAAATCTGCTTATTATTAATATAAAAATACAGCTGGGACTCGTGTGAGGTATTCACCTGAAAATCAGAGTACCTACCAACAAGATATTATAAGTAAAGTACCAACAAGATATAATATATTCCTCATTAGGAATTTGAAAATATTCTAAGAGCATTATTTTACCTCGAACTCGGGATTTGAAGCTTTTCTGAAGTAAAATCTTCGTAAACCTTTCTCAGATAATGATACAAATTCCTACATCAGAGAAAGTGATCCCTTCCTGTCCCTTCCTGATTCGAATCTAAAGCAAACATTTTTCACAATTGACAATACTAAACACTGTTTTTGTTGTCAATGGGATCGTTTTGACTAGGTGATGATGACGCGACGGCCAATGGGAGACTATGACAATATGATTGATCCGTTCGTAAATATGTACACGGCTACACGGAGAGCTTTGAGAGCTTAGATGCAAGCGTAAATACAAATTGTCGTTGTACTTTCAGAATATCTTGGAGGAATACTTACTAATGACAGCTGTCGAAAACTAACAGCATTTCGCAATATGATAAAATATTCCCAATCAGAGCTCGTATCCACGTCACCTTCAAGCTATAATAGTAAATTACTACGCCTAGGCCTGCTTGAATATGTTCCAATTAAACATGATCAATAACTGTCAGTTTTGACATGATCTTTACCAATATACCTAACTTTTTTCTTTTAACTGTATATTTTGATTTGTTGCTAAGACTTGAGATCACTTGTCACTTCAATTTTCTTATGTTTATTTCTGATTTTGTCTTTGCTTTCATTTATCATACTTTATTATTATAAATTAAACTTTTTGAAATTCATGTTTCTTTATTGTAAATTTTACGTAGGTCCGTTAATAAATGAATAAATTTAATTAAATGAAGACAATATTAGCTAACTCAATCGAAAATCTAGAAATAAAAAACCAGAAAAAGATATTTGCCCTTCCGGGACTCGAACGTATGACCTTTTGCTTTCCGGGCAAATGCGCTAACTACTGCGCCAAGGTATCGATATCTGATTCGGTCATTTGTAACTGTATCACACTCTTGCCCCGCGACGAAGATCATCCAGATTATTCTACTTTAAACTGCCGGATACACTGTCTTGTAAATCGTTCTTGTTCGCTCTCCACTTTCCTATACAATTGTTCATATTAAATATTAAATTATGGTGCGTTACGTTCGTATGAAATTTGTAAAATAAACCTGTAAGAACTATATCTACGATCTGCTTATTTCATTTACCACACACATTACATACACGTAAAGATCAACCCCATAACTTTATAACCGTAGGGAATATCATATTATTTTTTGGGAAAATTGTTAACGAATAAGTATGTAATTAACATTACCTAAATGTCACGTCATCCCGTGCGAATTTTTTTACCATTGTGTGCGTTTTATTAAAGAAAGGTTTTTTGGGGTATTCTTATAACTGGTAATGCCCACTAGCGTTGATTTTTGACATTTGATAGGTCCACGTTAAACGCCGCTTCTAGGTCAGTTTAAGTTTATGAACAAATCAATTTGAAGTGAACAACGGAATCTCGCTACTGCCATGTCAACAAAAGAGGTTGAGATATGAATAAGGTCCTAATAAACTAATTAACCCCTGTTTAGTGTCAACAAGTAAATGTAGCTGCAAATATATATTTAGGTTAGCTTTTTAATCCAACATTGGCAATTTATTCATCTTTTAACGTAACTCTTTGGCGTTTGACGATTCGGTATATGAATCTATAGTAAATAATTCCAGTGTTGCCAGCGTATATCGATTTCTTATTTTTCCCTGTCAATATCGATTCGGCTGTCAATAGTGAAACCGTGCGCGTTATATCGACATAAAATCGTCGGAAGTTTGACCCCCAGGCGGTAGCTATATCTAGTTTTATTTACCTCAATGTCTGACGCGATTTTTCTTTGTATCGCTCTTCGAATGTTTTCATCGTTGATAACGATATTTATTTTCTCCATTCGATATCACTGAAACGTAATACTTTGTGAACATTTATTCGGAATATTCGTGAATAATCTATTGACTACAAAAAATGATTCCGGCTTAAGAGATTTGTCGTGGGAAAGGATTTAATTTTCCATATTATAAAACTTTTTTTCTGAAACTCGTACGCACTTTATCTATTTATCTGTTAGGTCCTGTTAGGAAATATGTTAAATTTATGAAAAAATTAAACCTCTTTTTATTATTTAATGCTTCAAAAAGGCTTGAAACATTGTGCGATTCTATTCTTCTCTGAGTTACAAGTATTTATTGAGTTTACGTATAACTACGTTATGTCATTATATGTTTTTTAACATTACGAAATACAATTAAATAGGCTTGCCGGAGACTATTTGTAATATCAGGTTAGCTGGTCATATGGGCCCCACGTTAGGCGTCACGTTTGTTTTTATTTTTATTTTACCTTAGTAATTTGTCTCTGCCTTTATTGCTATCTTAATATAATCCATAATTTTGCATAATAAGGAACTTCAGTCCACTTTTTTATATTTTTAATCAGTGATGATCGTCTAACTTAAATACCAGCAGGTATTCATTTTTTATTGTTATAATAGTTTTTATAGCTAAAATGAAAGCCAAAGTTTTAATTTTTCCGGCTTCCAGAAAACCAATTCTAAGGATGCCTGTGTGACGTCACCAGTCACAAAAATTATCAATTGCTTTTAAAAGGCGCTGTTTTTTTGTACGGTAGTCGAGACTTTTTTTTTCTTTATTAACCGTTTTTAGTATAAAACACTACATAAAATTTAAGCATCTCTTCAGTAATGTAATTTTATTCTACCAAAGTGCACCCGTGAACGCATGTGATACATAGATAATAATTTACTAGTATTATAAAAATCATCATTACTACGAAAAAGTCAAACTTGACATGATCTTTACCTAAAACGGTCTGAAACTTACTGTCCATTTATTAAAAAATAATTCTCGTAGTAACAATGACATTATATAAGTAATAAGATGGTGTCCTTACTTAGAAAGCTTTATTCCAAGAAATGTTGTACTTACATGGTCCGTATCATACAGAATAAATTCATAATTTCTTTCAACTAAGAGCAGGTATATCTGATTGCCTTTGAATGTAACCGATCTCCGCTATTTTCCGGGGATTTTAATTGTTGAGTTCTTCATTTATTTTTTAATTCAGTCAACATTCTGTTATAACAACATTGAAGTGGGGGAGTATTTCGGACAATAATTTTCCCGTAATATATAAATATTCGGAATTTTCCTACAATATTCGGAATTTCCCTACAATATTTTAATTTTTCTCACAATATTTGAAATTTTCCCCAATTTTTACTTTAGGTAGTCGATATTTCAGAATTTCCCTTTATTTTTGTGCTCTTTACATTTTCGACAAAAAATATACCACGTGACGTCAGCATTACAAAATTCAGTAGTAGGCTATGGAACGACGTGTTTTAATGTGATGGTGTGTCATTCTCTTTTAAATGACGATTTATAAATTCTACGTATAATAATAATATGTAATAAAATGTATTTATATTCAGAATTAGTTTTTGTTAATCTACATGAAAAAAAATTTTTGCCACAATTTTTTTTCACTGGAATTCCATATTGTATAATATTTGTTATCTAATATATAAAACAAAGTCGGGTTAGTTAGACCATTTTTAACTCAAGAACGGCTGGACAGATTGATTTTTGATTTGTTAGAATTGTCTCCGCCCCGAATAGTAATAAAAATAACTATTAAAACATCGGACAAATTCACGAAAAAAAAATTATGCAGAAAATTCTCTTGAATCTTTTGAAAGAGCTGCAAGAATATTGTGGTAAGTATAATATTGAGTAGTGAGTGAATTCCAAATATTCAAAAACGTCAAAAATGTTAATGCGATGATTGTTTCGCTTTTGTTCTTAAACATATAATGCTGCCTCTTTCTCTAACACACTAAATGTCAACAGTCGAAAGTGGGACAAACGGTGAACGATGTCCGCACCCCCCTACAAAGGAAAAATACAATAATTATAATAATTCTCCTTCACACGTATAAAGAAAATGTAACGCAATTCCCGTAAGTAAGTGGAAAAGTAAGAAAATCACAGAAATTAGAAATCCGTACACAACGCCATCTCTGATACTGATAAAAACAAAACACAAACAGTTGCGCATCGATAATTGCTTCATTGTGGTGGTAAACATTGACAATTAGCTTGTTAGTACATTAGCACATTATTTTATATCCCCCCTATAAAACACTGATCATTCAGGATGTAACGCAGAAATAATAATAAACCTTAATTTTTATTTGTAAGCTTTAAAAACATATTCAAAAGAAAAACTATCAAGTGTGACTCTGAAAGCTCTCTATGAAAATCTTTGTCGTTAAGCACAAGTGATAAGGCAAATCGTTAGTTAACGATTTGGCACACCTTACTGGAAGCTCAAATTTGCATGACTTTCCGACGCCTAAAATACATAAATGTCAAACACCGCTCCATAGACCTTTACGCAAAGCCTGTACAATGAAAAATAAACAGTGGCGTAACGACTACTGGTACCACGACTTTTTATCCCGCTACAAAATATCCCCGACAAAATATCCTCCGACAAAATATCCTACAGACAAAACATTCCCCAACAAAACATCTACTAAAACCTTACCTAACCTAACAAAAAATGGAACAAAAATAATTCAGACATCCTGTAAAGACAATACATTATTGTTACCTGTATTATTTTTGCCCCATTTTCAGTTAGGTTAGATTAGCTTAGGTAAAGTTTTAGTGGATATTTTGTTGGGGGATGTTATGTCCGTAGGATATTTTGTCGGTGGATATTTTGTCGGAGAATATTTTATCGGGGATATTTTGTTGCGGGATGAAAATGCGAATTACCACGACTACTTGCCTTTTAATGGTATCAAATCGGTACATAAGACGAGATTAAATATTTTCACGTAGGCGTATATAATATACAAAAACCAGTCCTCTTTAATTAAATCTGCTTTTATGTTCTTATAAAAACATTTCCTGGTTTTTTATCAGTACGTTTCATTGTTTTTTTTTTATCTTTGCGATACTCGAAAATCGATTACTTGAGGTAAATTTGGTCTTGTTTAACAATGTGAAAATACCTTTTTTTCAAATCAGTAAAATATTATAAAAAAATAATTATGAGCCCCGCATTATTATGAAACTTTTTTCAGTATCGCTCTCGTTACAATATTGTTTTTGGGATTTATTTTGTAATCAAGGTGTTCGGGGAAAAGTATACTAACTTCAGGAAGTGTTTCTTTCTCGAAGTATAAAAGAAAAATAACGTTTTAAGAAAATCGAATATCTTAAGGTGGTTTTTAGTTAAATAAGTTGAATTATTAGGCCGAGAAAAAATTCTTCCATGGAAAAACTGTTTTTTTGAAAAGAACAATAGAATTTCAAAAAGGTTTTTTTTACTACTACCATCAAGTAGAATAGCATCCGATTGGAGTTAGTACACTTTACTCCCAGACACCCAGTATAATAATCAATATTTCTGGGTATTTTTTAAACAAAAATATCATCGTTAAACACCACAATTTCTATGATGAAATTTGTTTATTTGGTTTTCCCATTTTGTCCTATTTTCAGATTTCGTGTGATTTTATTTTTGGTTTTGCTCCAATTTGGAAAACAAACCTATACTAGATGTGTTATGCATGAAAGTGCACGAGTGTGATTAATGCATGTAAGGGCACGATTGCAAGCGAAATAGCATGCTTGCGAGATGCTATTTAAAGGAATGCATGCGTGAATTGTCCTCTTTTGCTTACGAGTAGCTCCCTAATAAATATCAGTACTAAATTACTTATACTCTCTTTATTTGCCATGTACTACCGATACACTACAAATAAGGCACTTATACGACACATTACAGATAGTAGGTATTGTATTAGTAAAAAATTAGTACTTGGCTTACAAGAATAATAGTCGGTATTTTCCATCCACGCCACTGTAAATCAGTCTTCATATTTTTAACCTTCCGCTGAAAATACGACCTAAATATAATGTACCTATTGCCCGCCGACTTTGTGGGAGGGGGTTGGTGAAATAGGGTTATTTGCTTGAAGCAAATATGAACGCTTTATTTAACTTTGGTTTGTTGGCTGAAATATGTGCTAGGGGGAAGGCAATTCCCTGGGATTTGTTAATATTGTGGCACGATTATTTAAAATTTCCACAGCTTAATTATATTTTTAACCTCTTAGTGCACGAATGTCCAAGTTTGCTATTAATATATAAAATCATTAAAAAAATGTCAGCGGGATTGGTGAAAACAGATTTCCACCTTCACTTTTATTATTGCCTTGGTGAATGACCAGAATTGAAAACATTTATTTTATGTATTTTTTTTATTAAACGTACAAAGCAAATTATGATTCAAAATACAAGCGGTAAGGTATATAAAATTTTACGTGGTTGAAGCATCTATTATGTAAGTCCACAATATCTTAATAATTTCGCCGTAGGTGTGAACGGTTGTTAATGTTTACCATTGAATAGATATATGAGGAATAATAATAAAAAGAAAGAAAATGTTTTAAGAAATAAAGAGAAATTTTTAAATCATGAAATATATGCTCACGAATCATAATTGTTTAGTTAATAAAAGCCTGAAATGACAAATTTGTTAGTAGTTTATGTTAAAAAAGTGAAGGCTACCGACATCTGTGGTCAATTAATTCAGCTTACTATGTTTCACCCAAATGGTGTGGGTCCTTGCTTATGGATGATTATCAGGATATTGATCGATATTGTAGATTTTCGTTTTATCGTCTAGTCTCCCACTCCACAATGACTAGTTGTTTTGATGGAGGTGTGTTACTCTTTAAAAAGGCTCGCATCATGTGTTTTTGTGTTCGTTCTTTCTTGACAATAAACTCAAAACAGCTCATAAGTCAGGGCTAGTGTAACAGTTGTTATTCTTACCGGTTTTGTTTCTTATAAATTGTCCATGTTCAATAAGTTGAAATAAAAGTGAAAAGTTTGTAAATAGAACGAGATTTTATTTAAAAGGATCACTCCAGATTTTAACATTTGGTCCTTCGAGCCGGATTACAATCAGGAGATTGTATATATAAATAAAAAACAAGGAACCAGCAGCCAAAAAATACAAAATTGATTGAACCTGGAAATCATTAAGGAAAGTGGACCACATAGCAATTCTGAGATAAGTATTCAGTGTCTTCCTATCACATCTATCTTATGTTTATTCAGACCTCATGTATTTAATCGAGATTTATCTTAAATAGAGTCAATATTATAAATAAAATCACTACCCACTTGAGAATAATAATATAATATTACTTGAATAGTGTTCTCAAATAGTATTGTCAAGATTGTCATTGGTATTCCTTCAAACGGGTGCTTTGCTCAAATAAAATAATTGTCAAGCAATAGTAACAATATACAATCAAAAATGGAAAATATAAAATCATTAATAAGCAAACGTGGCGTGATTAAGGGAAAATTGACTAGGTTCGCAGATTCATTAAATGCATTGTCGGTAAATGAAATTAAATTAAGATATGATCGGGTGAAATCATTGCTAGATGAATTCGAAGCAGTTCAACTGAAAATTGAAATGTTACCGGATTCAGACGAAATTGAAAATTATAGTCAACGAGAAGCTTTCGAAAACCAATATTTCTCAGTTTTGGCAACGGCCAAAGGCGCGATCGAATCCGTTGATCAAAGTAAGGTGGAAATAAAACTACCCACCCTTCAATTGCGGGAATTTCATGGAGATCAGAGAAATTGGGTTAATTTCGTCGAAACCTTCAAGACTTTAGTGCATAATAACAGTACTTTAAGCAATGTGCAAAAATTCTTTTACTTGCAATCCACCTTAAAGGGAAACGCATTAAAAATAATAGCTAATCTAGAAGTTTCGGAATTAAATTACCTTTCCGCTTGGGAATTGTTAAATGAACGATATGCAAATTTAAGAACTACCGCGCATAAACACATCCAATCTCTATTTCAATTAAAAGACATGAAACAAGAAGAGCCTGTAGCATTGAGGTATTTAATTGATGAAACAAACGTTAGTTTAAAGGCATTACAAAATATCGGGATCAAGGTAGATCAATGGGATCCGTTGATTATTTATATAATATCAAATAAATTAGACGCATCTACCCGAAAAAATTGGGAGCAATATACATTGCAAGACGAATTACCTACGTTAAAGGAATTCTTAAAATGTTTATCTGCTAGAGCACAAGTATTGGAACTTATGAACGCTTCTGAGAAAAAGATTTCTAGCTTACATAAAACACAAATAAGCAACAATAATTACAAAAAAGATTCATCAGTATTTTTAGCGGTAAAGGCTAACAACTGCATTTATTGTAACGAGAAAGGTCACCAAATTTATTATTGCAAAAAATTTATAAAATTGAAATTACATGAGAGGATTGATGCTACGAAATCAATCCAAGCATGTTTTAAATGTTTAAAGGTGGGTCACCATGCACAGAGTTGCAAGGCAAACCTTTCTTGCAGGCGCTGTGGCAAGGATAACCACAACACCTTGCTACACAATGAGGTACCTCTGCGGGAGGCCTCCAATATGGATGCTGATAACGAGGTTTCAGTATCAAATTTTTCTGCATCGGATAAAGCAAAAAAAATAATATTATTGTCAACTGCCAACATAGGAGTTGTGGGTAGTAACAATAAGATTTTTAAAGCCCGTGTTCTGATTGATTCAGGGGCCCAGTCAAATTTTATGAGAGCTGAATTTGCTAATAAATTAAATTTACCATGTGAATTGATAAACAAACCCGTCTCTGGGATCCATAATAATATCACACACATAAAAAAGAGAATTTCAGTGGAGATGACTTCGCTTAATACTGATTATAAACGCGAAATATCATGTCTGATTTTACAGGAGATTACAACAAACTTACCACAAGTGACAATGGAGAAAAAAGTCTTCAAGCTACCACGAGGATTGGAGCTAGCTGACCCGAACTTCAATATAGCTGCACCCATTGACATCCTGTTGGGCGCGGAAAGTTTTTGGGAAATCCTAACCAACGATAGATTGAAACTCGAGTCGGGACCAACACTTCAACGTACGCAACTGGGATGGATCATATCAGGACCGATCAACCTGTACCCCAAGCAAAGGCCTGTATCAGATTTTTGTAGTTTATCTATAAATAAAATAAGTCATCAAATAGAAAAATTTTGGAAATTGGAGGAAATTAATCCCACTAAGATTCTAAATCATGAAGAAAAGGCTTGTGAAGCCAGTTTCGCTAGTACTCATACCAGACAAGACGACGGTAGATATGTAGTAAGTTTACCGCGTCGAGCATGCATTGATCAGCTGGGGAGTTCATTGCTCACTGCTGAAAAAAGATTTAAAAATTTAGAGAGAAAATTTGTGTCGAATCCCGAATTGAAGACACAATATATACAATTCATGCGTGAATATGAGGAATTGGGTCATATGGAGGTGTGTGACCAGTCAAAGGGGGATCGTGAATCCTATTTTTTACCTCATCACGCTGTAATAAAAGAATCAAGCACTACTACTAAAGTGAGGGTCGTTTTTGACGGCTCCGCCAAAACTTCAAATGGAATTTCTCTCAATGACGCCTTGATGACAGGACCTGTTATACAAAAGGACTTATACACCCAACTATTGCATTTCAGGAAACATCAAGTGGTCCTGACGGCCGACATCGAGAAGATGTACCGCCAGGTTAACGTGGGTGAAGCGGACCGTGACCTGCAGAAGATACTATGGCGCGAGTCGCCGCAGGAGGTGCTCAAGCATTACCGTCTGAAGACAGTCACATATGGTCTGGGGCCTTCCTCCTTCTTAGCCACTAGAACTCTACGGCAAATTGGTATGGATAACAATATAAATTTTCCTAGAGCTAGTCAGGTCATAGAAAATGACTTCTATATGGATGACTTGTTAACCGGAGGAGATGACATGGAATCCTGTAGAGAGTTAAAAGAGCAATTAATCAGCATCTTTTTGTCTGCGGGGATGACCTTGAGGAAATGGAGGTCTAATGTCTTGGAGTTGTCAGCCGAGTCGGGCCAAGCTAAGATTGCCGAATCAGGCAATTCTGAAAAAATTATTACTGACAATCCAAAGACTGAGAAAATATTAGGATTAAGATGGAATAATGAATCTGATTATTTTTCTTATGTAATAATGAAACCATCAAGTCGAACCGAGAGTAAAAGACAGATATTATCTTGCATTGCATCAACTTTTGATCCATTAGGTCTGCTAGGACCGATTATAGTTGTAGCCAAATTGATAATGCAGAAGTTATGGCAGTCTAAAGCAGCGTGGGATGATCCATTGCCTAATGAAACATTAGCACCCTGGAGGTCCTACCTTCAAGAATTAATTCAATTAAATGTGTTGAAAATACCAAGAAAAATTATTTGCAGGCAATCTAAATATCTACAACTGCACGGTTTTTGCGACTCATCTGAGAAGGCTTACGGAGCCTGCGTTTACATGGTGTCAGTGGACCATATCGGTAAGTGGCATTCACACCTAATAACGTCTAAATCAAGAGTAGCACCATTGAAGTGTATTTCACCGCCAAAGTTGGAGCTTTGTAGTGCTGTGCTACTGGCGAAATTAATAAAAAATGTAAAACAAGCGCTAAATATAGTGGAGATCGACACATATTACTGGTGTGACTCCATGATAACGTTGTGCTGGCTGAAAGGTCAACCTACGAGATGGGCTACTTTCGTCGCAAACCGAGTAGCTGAAATACAAGAACTTAGTGATCCAGATCGATGGAGACACGTATCTTCAGCAGACAATGCAGCGGATATACTTTCAAGAGGAACCACTACAGATAAATTGATAAATTCTGCAATATGGTGGAATGGACCAAGTTGGTTGACCGAAGGAGTCAACGCTTGGCCTATATCAAAGATTTCGTGTTCAAACCCTCCGGAACTCAAAGGCAAAAATATTCTATTATCCACAGATGTTCAAGAATGGGAGATATTTAAAAAATTCTCATCATTTATTAAATTGAAAAGAGTTACTGCATATGTATTGCGATTTGTCAATAACTGCAGAAGTGTTAAAGGTAGAATTTCAGGCAATTTAAGTGTAGCTGAATTGGAATCAAGCTTGAAATGTTTACTGAGATCTGCTCATATACACGCCTTTCAAAAGGAATTGAAGGAATTAAAAAACCATGGCATCGTCAACAGAAAAAGTAATTTAAAATCTCTTCATCCCTTCTTACATGATAGTCTAATATATGTGGGCGGTAGGCTGAATTTAGCTACACAGTTATCGTACCAACAGAAACACCCAATTATCTTGCCAGCTAAACATAAGCTAACTGAATTGATAATACGTCACTACCATTATGTAAACTTACACGCAGGACCTCAAGCTCTGTTAGCTGAAATACGACTAAAATTTTGGCCTATCTTTGGGAAAAATACTATTAAAAAGATATTACATAAATGTATTGTGTGTTTTAGATGTCGTCCCCGAACCGGTCATCAAATCATGGGAAATTTACCACCCGAAAGAATCACGCCGAGTCGTCCTTTCGCAATCACTGGAATCGATTATGCCGGACCAATTCCAATTAAAAGTGGGACGCTGAGAAAAGCTTCCCTCGTGAAATCGTATTTATGTATCTTTATTTGCTTTTCAACCAAGGCTGTTCACTTGGAATTAGTTTCGGATTTATCTAGCAATGCTTTTTTGAACAGTTTAAAAAGGTTTATCTCCCGTAGGGGGCAACCTGAAAAGATCTTTTCCGACAATGCTAGTAACTTCAGAGGGTCTTGCAGCAAGCTCAAAGAGCTGTACACCAGTTTGAGGGAAAACAACGACAAGATTCAAAATTATTTAGTGAACAGAGGTATTGAGTGGAAGTTCATAACCCCTCGAGCCCCTAATCAGGGAGGTTTGTGGGAAGCAGCAGTTAAGTCAGCAAAGTTCCATTTGTATAGAATCACTAATAATTCTTCATTAACCTTTGAACTCTTGTATACCTTAATTTGTCAGATTGAGGCCTGTCTGAACTCCCGTCCATTAACTTCCTTGTCCGATGACATCCATGATTACCAACCACTCACCCCAAACCATTTCCTTATAGGCACTGAATCCTCTATCATTCCGGAGAGAGACGTCCGGGCGATACCAGACAACAGACTAACTCAATATCAGAGGATCAGTTCGCTAATTCAATCTTTTTGGTCTAGATGGAAGCAAGATTACCTGATGGAACTGCAAAAGAGGACTAAATGGCAGACCAGCACTCAACGGGCACTGCAAAAAGACGATCTGGTGATCTTAAAGGAAGACCATTTACCTCCACCTTTATGGAAAATGGCCCGAATTCTGCAGACACACCCTGGAGCGGATGGAGTAGTACGAGTTGTTACCCTAAAAACACCTCAAGGAATCTTTGTGAGGCCCATCACAAAGATATGTCTGATGCCCCTGGAGTCAGATACTAAACCTGTAATTGACATCCCGGACCTTACCAAGGATTGATTATGTACCTTACACTATGGTACTTATCTTCTCGACTACACCTTGGATGGATCAAGCAGAAGACTTGAGAAGAAAGAAGAAAAAAGAACAATAATTGTGTTGTGTTCAGTGTAAACAATATTATTTTGTGTTATTGGACAATTTTAATATGTAAAATTTAATGTACACTTGTGTAATTTAGTCATTTGAATTTTTTAGTTATTTAATAGGATTAATAATTTTTAGTTATTTTTAGTTAATTAATAGAGTAATTCAACAGCATTTATACAGTTAAATTATAAGTTCAGTGTAGGATATAAAAAAAGGGTTTTTAGTTAATTTATGCTATTTTGAATTATTTTATTAGTATTTTTGTGGTATAGGTACTTAGATTTAGGAGTTTTGGTTTATTTTGTTTGTTTTATAGTTTATTTTTAAATAGATTATGATTCCAAAATTTTAATAAAATTTGTGAATCCCGCCCCGGGCAATATGTTAAAAAAGTGAAGGCTACCGACATCTGTGGTCAATTAATTCAGCTTACTATGTTTCACCCAAATGGTGTGGGTCCTTGCTTATGGATGATTATCAGGATATTGATCGATATTGTAGATTTTCGTTTTATCGTCTAGTCTCCCACTCCACAATGACTAGTTGTTTTGATGGAGGTGTGTTACTCTTTAAAAAGGCTCGCATCATGTGTTTTTGTGTTCGTTCTTTCTTGACAATAAACTCAAAACAGCTCATAAGTCAGGGCTAGTGTAACAGTTGTTATTCTTACCGGTTTTGTTTCTTATAAATTGTCCATGTTCAATAAGTTGAAATAAAAGTGAAAAGTTTGTAAATAGAACGAGATTTTATTTAAAAGGATCACTCCAGATTTTAACAGTTTAAAAATAGTTTATATCAAGCTAAAAAATAAATAAATTAGTTTTGTATTTTATCAGGGAATCATGAAAAATGGAGTAATTTTTCGTAGTGGGAGTGTGTTGTGATAAGTTGTTAAGTTATTTGCTGTATTAGTGTTGTTGGCATCTACATGAAAAAGCGCAGTGTGCTTGTTAGCCTCGGTGGAACATTAAAACTTATGACGGGGAGCAATTCAGGGCTATCTATTTAATCATTTACCAGCAGTGGCGTGCACAGAGTTTTTGATCAGGGTAGGCAGTAGGAAAACCGCCAAATTGATTCAAATAAATAAAAAAGAAGCTTGCCACAGATGGCTCCCTTCGTACAAGTTTTCCCTAAGTGTACTTGCTGCTGGCTGTAGATGATGTAGGTTTGGATTATCTAAGCCACTTTAAATATACAAATAATAATAATAATAAATAATCGCTTCATGTATGCGTATTATCACAAGCCAATCAATGGATATCGGAGGTGGCCTTGATAAAAGCAATTGGCGTTGTCTCACTTTCATACTTCAGATAACAACAGATGTCACTGTCGCCACTGATTGCCATTTGCTAATTTGTTCCAGAAAGCACTGCCTGATACTAACAAAAAAAACCCATAGAAGCAAATTCAAACGACAGTTCTACTCTATGCTAAGTGCATTTCGTAAACATTGATATTATATCTTGTATGAGGTTAGCTCTAAGCAGAAATAATTCCTGCTTAGCCCGCATTTTAGTGAGGTAGTCGGAGGGCGCGTGTAATTTGTATTTACAGTTTATGTCACATTTGTAGTATGCCGTTTGATGTGGCGGTCGCGTAGTTTTGGTTGCTCAGCTTTGTCGCGCTTATTTTTGAAAGTGTGTATTTATTTTTAGCAATAATTTAATAAATTATAATATTATTTACATGCTTACGTTTTACAAATACGCTAGGGTAGGCAGTGCTTATGTGCCTATATGGAGTGCACGCCCCTGTTTACCAGAATATGTAGAAACATTGTATGAAATGGCTTAGCCGTGTTTGGTATTTCCGTATATTCCGGTTTTTCCCCGCCTTCCTCTTTCACACCTCATTTCCCTCACCACCACACGGTTGGGTGCATTTACGACTTTACATGTTTAATAGAACCATGCTTGAAAGAAAAACATCATCTCACCGGCTTCCGTACCCGCCGATTTTTTTGTTTGCTTTAATGTAGAATACCATAATTCATAAGCATTACTCAAATGCACTCAGCAGTTTTGAAAACAATGTTACCGTAAAATGGGGTGAATATAGTCAATTTTCGCCTTTGAAGCTAAATAACTAAAATTACTAAATAATATGAAAAATATATTTGGGTGGAATTTTTTTTTATTTCTTATTAAATTTTGGAAATTGTTAAAAAAACGTGATTACGGACACCTTTCGGAGTGGTAGACTTTGGTGCAACATTTTTTCATGAGCTTATTACATTGAGACTTTTTTAAAAACGCGTGTTTGAATACGGAAGTATTATATAAGGTGGAAATATAGATGAACACTGATAAACCTCACATAAACTTACAATATATGTAAGGGAAAACCGAAAACTGGTTAGCAACTCAATCCACGGCACAACTCAATTTATCAACCTCCTGAACCAAATCGGCATTTTTCTGATTTGACATATTGCAAATTACTCGAAGTCTTGACATGTTGTGAATCCCCACCATGACAACCTGTCAACAAGGCAACTGAAAAGTGATGACCACGGCGACCAGTTTTGCTAGTCACCGAGGCCGTCGCGTTTGAGTTGCCTTGTTGACCGGTTACCATGGTAGCGGCTCACGACCTGTGTGCGGACCGCCAATGAAATTCACAATTTTCTTTCCTATGGATAGCGATTGAGTCGCCAACTGTTTTTTTCTTCAATTTCTTCATGAGCGGATGGCCTTTATGATGTAAAACTATTTCAATCGTTCAGGACTTTAGAAAAATGTTTTTACATTTCTTACTGACTGAAAATTTCTAAAAAACAGATTTTCAATTCTACGAACAATAAACCTTGGAATATAACTAAAAACTAACTACTTTAAAATTTATTCTCTAAGCGTCGTTCTATCCACGCTGACCGAAAAATGTTTAAAGAACGCGAACAATTTCCGGGTGACAGAGAAAATTATCCAAATATCCGCGATGATCAAAGTAACTTCCGATTCAAAAGTAACCCCATATTACGATACTTAAAGCATATAACAAAGGCTTGTTTATATGCGAATAATATTTCGAGAATATTCCAAGTACGAATATAAAAACGTCTACGGATCATTTTGCAGTATTCTAGAGTCTAGAGCTTTCTCGACTATTTCGAGAACTAGGTGTTTTTCTAAAAGCTTTTAGTTTCTCTAGGACAGGGTGTATTATGATGCTCCAATAATTTTCCAAAGCTTTAGAGGCGATACAACTGTTTATAGTATATCATAATAAATGTAATATCTCCTTAACAAGTAAGGGAGCATAAAAAACCTTTAGTTTTATGAACCATTTGGCCGTAAGCTGGGGAAATTGTTAGCAATGGGGTATTCATGGCCCTGTTTTTGAGGGAATTAAAACTTTTTTGTTGAACCTACTTCAGAATGCCACCGATCTCCTTAACTTTTCAACGAATTTAATGATAAATTGTTCTTAAACCAAGTTATATACCCTTCATAAAAGATATGCTTTTCAGTAAAAGTTTCAATATTTTTCAGAAAACCGGTGGAAAAAGGATCTGAAGAAACATCCAGAATGAGACTTTGTAAAGCTTTGAAAGTTGTCTTTGAAACAGGAATAGAATCGATGTTTAGAAATCAAACAATTGAAAGGCAAATTCTTAACATTGTGTAAGTTTAACGTATTACATTCAAGTAATGTTAAATGAATTTACATCCATTTAAATTCCTGTTTTGTATCATAAAATAACGTTGAGAAAAAGTTTGAAGTTCAAAGCAAAATTTTCTTTTTCAAAGTTATTTTAACTTTCAACGCTTTCATAGTTATCACTGATCGTTATTTTAATTAAATTAAAAATTAAGTTGAGAATAAACTTCTGTAAACATTTTATGTACCTACCTTCTTGACAACCCGGATTAGATTTTTGTGGAAGTAATAATATTAACATTGCAATGAGCATAACAAAATTTTATCTGGAAAACACCTTGGACGGATTTAAAAATGAGAAATTCCCACGTTTTTTTATTGCTTAAAAAAATGCGATGATTACAGCATTTTTATTTTAATTTTATGTTGACGAATAAATTTTCTACAGCGAGTCAAATTTTCCCATTTTTGATTTAACGCTAAAACGATATTTTGGGGCGGGGCTATAGTGTGACGGCATGAGCGTGGACGCTCACTGACAGTGTTTATTTATGCTGGCCCAGCTGAGCTACGCTTGTGACGTCACAATCCGATTTGCCAACCACGGGCCGTTTTGATTTTGTCAGTTTTAGATCGTTTTTAAATTGAATGAATACATAAAAATAAATATAACATCAATAATATTGAATTAAAACATAAAAAACAAAGATTTTTAGTAAGATGATTAAAATCAGAAAAATGATATTAAAATATTCCGTACGTTTTTAACACAATCCCTCGTTTGTGGAAATACTCCATTCATCAACTTTTAAAGTTAATTTTTAAGTTCTGTGAAAGTCCTATTCAAGTTTTGTTATTATGTATTATATCAGTGTGGGTCAGTTGCTTCACAACACTGAAATAATAACAGAACTTGAAATAACTTTTACAGACCTTGAAAATGAACCTTGAAATTCTATAAATCATTCAAATTCCCCGAAACAACCCGTCCTTAGCCTTTTTGCTTACGTAATCGGCAGACAATTTGAAAACTTAATATTTAATAATAGTAGTCTGGTCAAGCAGTGGCGAATTCACCACGAAACTTCTTTTTTTTTGCAGTTGAGTCACATTGAGCCAGATCTGTCACCAAATGACAAAGCTTCACAACCTTATAAAAATTGCTCTAACTTCTTTTTTGTTATGGTCAGACTTATGATAAATATTTTTAGAATAGAAGAATACCAAGTTTTCTTTATGCCTTAAAAAGTTTTCAAGTTGTTTCAAGTTTCAAGAGGGAATATTTCTAAATAAATCTAGAAAATTTTGGACTCAAAAAACATGGAAGACCAAAAAAAGATATGGAAAACGATCATTATAACTCGGGTAGCAACAACCAGAGAGTATCAAACGAAACTCTTCCAGAATGCTCAATCATTATTTATAAAATCCTTCGTAAAATCGTCTTAATCCCCACCCTTACTAAAATCTGTCAACGTTATCGATGGAAAATTTGTTATTCTATGAATATCGATGGAAATGGAATATATATTGAATAAATTATCGTCAATCTACCGATATCTTTCTTGAGAGCCGATTAATAATGCATGAGATGGAAATCATATTTGAATGTTGACAGGTTTTGCCGACTAAATCGCGCTTCAGTCCCACGTGGCGGTTCAAACTTTCCGAGAGACGTATCAAATAACTTAGGCATATTTTACTTGAAAATTGATAGAATATTATTATTCATGGACTTGATATAATTGTCTCTAGTTTAATCACTTAAATATAATCCCTACGTTGTAAAGTTAATCGTTAAAGTGATTTCGCATACTTATGTATAATTATTGATTGGTGTTATGAAATTGTGTTGTTTTCTTTCAAATGTTTTATAATGGAAACCTACGACTCGTAGTAGAATTTATAAATTTTTGTTCATTAAAACACCTACATTGTGATGTGATATTATAATTTAAAATACAACCATAACTTAGTACACACCATTTTTAAACAGATTTTGGAATAGTGAAGGGGATAGCAATTATTCTTGTTCATCGTTAAATGTCCATAAAATGGTATTTTAATTATCACCAACTGGGGGTTTGGGGAAATGTATTTGAATTTCACTATGTCGTGGTAGCATTTAGAAGTGAATTAAATATAATGTTTGTAATAATAAAATGGATATGAACTCACCTCAGTTGCATGCAAATTAAACAACAGGTGGCGGCGACCTGGAGGAGAGGTAGTGTCCAGCAGAGGTGTCTTCGCTGATGAGGTGAAGTCGCACCGCCTCCCCGTGAGGGCTGTAGGAGGCGCTAACTGCCATCACCACCTGCTCGATCTCTACCCTGCTCTCCTTCCTTTCCCGCCCGTCCCGGTCCTCCCCACCCTTCATTGAGGGCACCCGCTGCACTGAAGACGGCAGCAAACTCTCTTGGATCGTCTCGTTATTCCCGTTGCACGTCTTCTCAGACTTATATCCTCCCATTCTCCCAGACTGCGTATTGCCTCGCCCTAACGATGACTCGAAGCAAGGCATCACCGTCTTAAATTCCTTTCTAAAGTTCTCATTCAGCCAAGCGTACAAGAAAGGATTGTAACACGTCGAAGACATCGCGATCGAATGCGCCAAGAAGAAACATAGAAAATAAAACTTCCAATTGACTGTAGGTATGTAAAAGTCGTAAAATACATTGATTAGGTTTAGAGGAAGCCACGAAACGCCGAATATCGAAACCATCGCTATCAGCATTCTGTTGGTTCTTCTTTTTCTATCTCTGTCGGCTTCTTCCTTCTTGGTGTTCTTCGAGCCAGGCTTTGATTTAGCCCGGTCATTGAGCTTCACGCTGACGCATGTGTAACAGAAGGCGATGATGAGGAAGGGAAGTATGAACTGCATCGTCGTTGTCATCGCTCCGAATATCTTTCTGGACTTTTCCGAAGGCCACGCTTCTTCGCAAAATATGTTGTTGTCTCCTTGAAGCTCCATAAAATACCCGTAGGGGAACGTCACCAGCAAGGAGAAGGTCCATATGGAGACTATGATCCAGAGACAAGTGGCTAGTCTCATCCTTGGATGAAAGGGATATATTATAACAAAGAATCGGTCTATGGCGATGGAGGTGAGAGTGAGCGTAGAGATGTACACGCTGCATCCTTGAGCGTATGGCATTATGTGACAGAGCCACCTGCCGAAAATCCACCTGCCCAAGAAGGTATAAAGAGGAGTGAACGGAACTGCAAACGCACATAATAGTATATCTGAGAGGGCTAGATTAGTGATGAACAGATTGGTGACAGTGTGCATCGCCCTGTTTCTAAAAACCACAAAACAGACGAGGACGTTCCCGAACACACCAAGCACGAAAATAAGCGTATACAACACACAGAACACCCCTTGAACCAGCTTGTGGTCTATGATGTCGTACTTTGTGGTGTTGGCCGCCACGGTACTGTTCTCCAGGAATCCGGGGGTTGACAGCTCGGGGGTGGGGGAACTTACCCCCGCCCAGCCGACAGTACCCGTCATTATTCCTACGGTCTTCAAATAAACTTAGGTTTTTATTCGACGAGATTAAATCTCTTTATTACGTTCATTTTTTACAATTTAAAGGTCAACCGGATTAGAAAGTATTCTGGAACTTTCACAAAATTATAATATGTGTATTTAAATAAATTCATTTTATGATAAATTCTGTAAAAGTTAGGATTTGGTCAAAATTATTAAACACATTTTAGGCACACTTATTTGTTTCCTCAAAATAAAAAATAGTTTAATAACACTTAACTCGATATTTCATAAATCAGTATTACGGAAGTTTTATGAATGTTTCACTAGAACACTATTTTTTTATATTTTTATTGGATGGCGTGTTTACTGCTTGATAGTGAAAAATTAGCACAGCATTATTGGGTTCTTCAGATAGAATGTGTTAGAATTAATCATTTATTTATAATTTCGGTGAATTTATTAAAACTTTTCATGATTATTTCCAAATTTGTATCACAGATTATGTTCGGCGAGTCGTTGTAATAGTGTGTTCAAATCATCCAACTCTTGATGCGCGAAACCTGAAAAAAGAAAAAAAAGTTTTTTAATGTTAAATTCATTAAACAAAAAAATAGATAGATATGATTTTAGAATTTGACGGCCAAAAGTGTTATATAAAATTAATAGAATTCTTATTTTTTACCGCGTTTATTGTTTAAAAACCAACATGTTTTGTAGCAATGCTTACTTCATCACAACTTATTTAATAAAGTATTAGGTAAAAACTGATGAAGAATTGCTAACGAAACATGCTGATTTTTTAAACAATACTTATATTCTCACTATATATTTTCAAACCCAATAAGCTTATTGGGTTTGAAGAAGTGAAAAGTGTTGTCGTTATTGATTTTTTGAGTATTCCGCCGTTTTCCGCTGCCTATATCTTTAGCCAACGTTTGCTCTGATGATGGACACTGTAACGATGTCCGAAACGTTGGCAAATAATGAAGGTAGACGCAGCGCCCTTGAGGTGATTTTTCACAAAAACGGTCCTATACAAGTCATCCAAATATTATTATTATTATTATTAGAGTAAAAAGTAAGATACTTCAAAACACTCACTAAAACTCTCCCGAAGACCGCGCTCCGAGGTACGGGAGAATTATTACTGTATTTAACCAAATCTATTTACAATTTTTTTTTCTCCCTTACGGATTAAAAATACTAGGCTTGAGTATGCCATTAGCGATATGTAATGTTGTTGTCATTTAAAATGGCTTACATTCATGAAAGTGAAGAAGCGAAGAAAATACACATTTAGAAAGTAATGAGATTTGGACTTTTATTATTATCTTATGTACAACTATGATATTGTGACATGTAATCTGTATTTATGGTATATTTATACCGTTAATGTTAATAAATAAATAAATATGTATCTACTTCAGTAAATTCTTTAAAGGTTTTTCATCGTGATATGATTTGTTATTTCACGACTAAAGTAATGTCATAATTATTTTTGGGTTATTATGCCATCAAATTTTTATTATAAAACTAGCTGGGTTACCCGGCTTCGCTTAGGACAACAATTTTTTTTTTTTCTTTATTCATCATATAATTTTTTACTAAGTTTTACAGGTGATTCGACTACCACGCTAGGCACATGCCCGTATTATGGTAGTCGAATACGAGAGTGTTTGGGTATATTCCATAATTATGCTATTCCCAAACATTCCACACCTTCCAGAACTTTCTAGAGCTCTATCGAACCTTCAAAAACTTTTTGGAAGACTATTCCGGCATACTTATCGGAATTGTGTATTCCAGAAAATTCAAATTCTCGACAGTCAACCCTAAGGTCAGCAGCGTCATCAGCTGTTGGAAGGTTAAAGGAACCAAAGCGCACACCAGATACTAAGTTCGGTGAGCGCGCTTTCGGAGTGTCGGGACCTAAAGCCTGGAATGGACTGCCACATGACTTAAGAACGATCACAGACTCGGCAGAATTTAGAGCTAAACTTAAAACCCACCTTTTCAGACAGTCGTATCCATAAACTCAAATTCTTTCACCTTCACATTCAATGCCCGCGACACTGTAAATAACTAACCTAAAAATGTAGAGAAAAAAGTAAAAAATAACTATTTGTAAGCGTTTTTAAATGTCATTTCAGTAACATTCTCCAGCCCTAAAGAGTCCTAAATTCTCCAGTCTTTTAAAATACATATTTTGATATTATCAACTCCACTTTTGCCACTAATCTTTTAAAATGTAATACTTATATTGATGGGGTAGCAATGCAATGTCCAGTGTTTTAAATATAATACCCTCCGCGTGCAAAGCCGTATCTTCTCCAAGCACAAACTTTCTAATTAAAGTGTTTATCGGAAGTGACCTGCAGGTAAGTATGTTTCTGTATCCATTTGTAAATATTAAAATTAGATAGAACCTAAGAATTATGAATAATTTGTACAGCGCCCTTGAGGTGATTTTTCACAAAAACGGCGCTCTATAAATTATCCAATTATTATTATTATTATTATTCTAGAAATTTCAAGAGGGCGAAACTTCTGACCCTTATATCTTCAAAAGCACGCCCTTTAGGTAAAAACGGGAACCGTCATCCAGGAGAGGGGATAGAGATCGACCACACCATATAATTCCCTTGATCGTACAGGGACTCGTTTTTGAGTTCTTGCGGGACGCACGTTTTTTTGGACTTTATTTGATAATATACATATATTGATAATAATTTTTTGTGCATTATTTACTAATATCAATCCTAAAATCGACTTCATAAATACCTTTAATTACAAATTTATTCATATTGTTCATTTAACTGATTTGCTGGTATAAACATAATATGATATATAGACAAGTAGTTTTTTCAATGATGCATTTCAATAAAAATGTTTTTTTTATTATTTGGCGGCATATCCTCTCTGCACACCCCTTCGGGCACACTTAATTATATTTTGTGTAAGCAGATGTACACAGTATTTTTCCTAAACCGACTGCATATCATATTATACATGCTTCGCTTTGCATCGCACTGGGATGAAGGGATTCATACATCCGTCACTCCTGTACATATTGGCCCAAAACCTCCGCTCCTTCCTTTCTATAGAACCCTCCACAAGGCATCCCAAAAGATGACGTAGGCCCTGAGGGATATTTTTTTCTCAGGTCAATTGGAATAATTTAAATAAGTGTCGTATCACGAACCTCCATTTTGCGGTGTTTCCCTACAAACGGCATTAAAATATATATCGTTGAATTAGTCATTAAATTTTTTAACCGTTGGAAAAGATTTGATATAACTTTAACACGTTCGCCATATTACAAGAAAATATTTAAAAAAATCTTGTTTCCCTTAAGGGTCAAAAGGTTTAATTTATTGAGTAACGTTTCCTGATAACGCCCTTTTCACTTGGTAATTTTATTTACAACACGTTTTCACATTTTGTCAACAAGCGTTTTGGAAAGCAATCATTTAGGGCGACACAAAGCAACTGTACCTACATTAATATACGCTATACAAACGGCTCTTCGTTCAAGGTTAAGCTTTTTTAATGGTGTTTACGTATGTACCTACCTGTTAAGAAATACGAAACGTCAATAGGTAAACAGCAGTCGAAAAATTTAGTATAAATATTTAGTATTTAGTAGGAAAACTTTGTTACGTTACCAGAAGTTTTTTTTTAAAATATGAATACCGCACAAGAGTCTCACCTGCTACCAAACGCTTGGAGCCAGTGAGACTAAGGCATCCCTAATTGGGATATATTGCGCGGCTGTAGTATAGGGGAGGAGGGGGAGGGGGGGGGGATGACGAGGAAGAGGAAGGTGGAAAAATAAACACATATCCTTACAATTGGGAAGCTAGCTTTTGTCAGGCTGGCTGCTGCGATACTATGACCGAGCAGAACTCCTTTGCGTTATTTCGGCACATCTCGTAAACCGGTACATATAGATAACTAAACTGACCATAGACTGCTTCAAACGGGCCATCCTTCGAGCGAAACGAGCTGCTTGGCATAACTGGGTTAAAGACGTGGGTAACGCCAACCCGTGGGAAATCCACAGCGCGATTGGAAAATCCGGAAAAGGTTCTGATCGGTATTTGTCAACAGTAATTGGGTTAACAGATGGGAGGAACGCTGAGACTGTGGACGTGGCCTCCACTCTCAAGACACTATTGGGCGAGTTAGTTCCTTTAGAGTCAGTAGTTGGGGAAAGTGACCACCATAAACAGATTAGAAATCTAGCACGGCTACCACCTAGAGACCTCGCCCAAGAGGCTAACTTCACTAGAGTCACTAAAGCTGAAATTGATGTGATAATTAAGGGTTTGGGTCCTAAGAAGGCACCAGGGCATGATAGGCTCAATGGCGTGATTGCGAAGCAAGTCTGGGTCCACGCCAAGGAAGAGCTCTTCCAGGTGATGGACACGTGCCTGAGGAGAGGAGTTTTCCCCTCCGAGTGGAAGCGCGGCGTGCTCCGGATCATACCAAAGGGGAACGGAAAACCACTGACCGACATCAAGGCGTACCGGCCAATTACCCTCCTCCCGGTACTCGGCAAAATTCTGGAGAAACTGATACGAGAGCGACTTCGGCAAACTCTGTCTCCGGCAAGTGACCTGCAGTTCGGCTTCGTCCCCGGTAGATCCACGGTGCACGCCCTGTCGTATGTGCTTGACTGGGTGAAGGCTTGTCCAAAGAGGTATGTAGTTGCAATCTTCCTCGATATCACTGGTGCCTTCGATCACGCGTGGTGGGACATGATACGGACAAAGGTGAAAAACAGGCAGTGTTCCAAACTTTTGTTCCAAGCAATCTGAAGCTTACTGAAAAGCTTCATGTCGGGTAGAATGCAACAGGTTAAAATCAACAACATGGTAAGCGAGCCACTTCTATCTAGATACGGAGTACCACAGGGAAGCGTTCTTGGTCCCCTAATGTTCCTTATTTACATAAACGACCTGTGTGACATTGATATCGACGGTAAAATCGTAACATTTGCTGACGATACAGTACTTCTCTGCCAGGCAGAAACATGGAATGAGGTATATAAAAAGGCCGAAAAAAGTCTATCTGTGGTCAAAAATTGGCTAAACAACAATATTCTTACCCTAAATACAACAAAAACCAATTATATTACACACAGCATCACACAAAGAGGCCAACCTCCACCGCACATAGACCTTATCTTACACGACTGCGGACAAACTTCTCGCACATGTCAATGCGAACGTATCGAAAGGGTTGACCACACAAAATATCTAGGAGTTATAATAGATGCCAACTTACGCTGGACTGACCACATAACTTACATCACAATCAAACTGAAACGAGTCATGCATCTGATAAAGACAATAAAAAACATATTTCCAATAACAATCCTCAGAACCATATTCTTTGCACTTTGCCAATCCATTATTACATATGGCATACTTGCTTGGGGAAGTGCAACGAATATAGCAATAGATCCATTAGAAAAAATTCAAAAGGCAACAATTAAATTAATCCTCCAAGTTCCTCGCTACACATGCTCAAATGTAATTTACGAAACACTAGACGTCATGACAATAAGACAACTCTACGCCAAAGCTGTACTACTATACTTCTTCCAACATCAACTTCACATTCAATTGCAACCTCAATTAGCAATTAAAACCAGGGCCTCTACAAAAAAAACACTTAACATACCGATAACTCATACCTCACACGGGCAAAGACACTTCAAGTATTACGCAATCAAACTACATAACCACATGCCCACCACACTGAAACAACTACTAACTACAAATCCATATACAATTCTTCACAAAAAACTCATCAAAGACTGGATCAAACAACAAGGTATTCAATTTACTCAAAAAATCATAACACCTAACCAAACATAACCAAAAACAAATATTAAAAAGAAATAGTAGGCAATAATAACTTTATTTTAAGACAAAACATCAAAATCACAATATTATTCATTCCATTGGCGTGTGGTCCCTAGAATAATTTACCTACCTATCTATCAAAACTATTATCTATCCTGTACATAAACTAGATGCTGTGTAGTTAAGATCTATATATACATGTATATATAGATCCTGGCTGCAACTAATCTTTTATTTTATGTATACAATACTGCCGCCATGGGTCGATCCACAGTCTCCTTCTTGACAATATCAAGGAGGATTCGGTGTTTCTACTTTTGTCGTCAGAATTGCAATTATTCCAAAACATGGGAACACCTCAGCACAGGTTCGCCTAGTGAGGTGTTCACAAAATACTACTAGGTACTTACCTATATACAGTTACGGATCAGTAACATTTTATTATTTTTTTTCCTTATTACTTAACTTAAAATCTATGTATACCAATGTAATTATCTGTAATATGTATGTATGTTGAAGAATAGAAATAAATAAATAAATAAATAAAATCGACGATTACCTTTCCAATCGTACTATCACGATTTGCTTCGGAGACTTTTTGATCCAGAGGGAAGCTGACATGGGATGCCCGCAGGGCTCCATTCTTGGACCTGACCTGTGGAACATCAACTTTGACGACTCCTCCAGGTTACCCTTGCCTGGAGGATGTATCGCTGTCGACTACGCTGATGACAAAACGTATATGGTCGCTGGGGACAGCAGAAAGGAAGTTGAGAGCAAAGGCAGTGAAGGTTAGAACATGTTCCTCGATTGGGGGAAAAGAAACAAGATGACCTTCGCTCCCCACAAGACCCAGGGCCTCCTGATGAAGGGCTTTCTCAGCAGAAAAAGAAATCCTGTCATCAAAATGGGGGATTCTACTGTCCGTTTTTGCGAAACTGTTAAATATTTAGGCGTTACACTAGATCGATCGTCCTCTTTTCTGGCTCACGTTAAAGAAGTATCCAGCAAGGCCCAGGCTCTCTTCTTGAAGCTGAGGAGACTCTCCACAGCTGAGTGGGGATTGCGAAATCCGGCTTTGCGAACGCTATACAGGTGTGTGTACGTGGCGCAAGTCTCGTATGCCGCCTCTGTGTGGGAGCACCACCTGGACAACTCGCTGATTCTCTTAGCTCTCAGGCGTGGCCAACGAACCCCCTTGCTGGCACTCTCTGGCGCGTATAGAACCGTTGCTTCGGACGCTTTACCCGTTTTGGCTGGCATATTGCCAATCGATCTGGAAATTAGGGAAGTGCTCACTAAGCAGAAATTAACTAGATGAACCCCGGCCACTCACCTAGGTGTTGTTCTGACACCGGGCGGGCCGGGGACTCTCCCTGGACTGCTCCGTCAAATGAGGGATCTGTCGCTCCAAAAGTGGCAGGTCCGTTGGGATAGGTCGAATATGGGAAGATGGACCTTCTCCTTCTTCCCATCAGTTAAAATCAGAATGGAAGGGGCATATCTACAACTGGACCACCACATCACCCAGCTTCTGTCCGGGCATGGGGAATTCAGGGGGAGACTTTACACCCTCGCCCTGTCTCCCCATCCCAACTGCGCATGCGGATCGACGAACCAGTCAGCCGAGCACATTCTGTGGCACTGTGAGATCTTGACGGATGCGAGAGAGGAAATGCTCGATGGTTTGGACGTACCTATTAGACCAGTATGGAATACTGATCTGGTTTCGAATAAGACGAACTTCGAGTGTCTGAAGAAATTTGCAAGGATCTGGGTTGAGAGATGGCCTGAACTTAGAGTCGCTGACTAGTTGACTTTGACACCAGGTGTACTTGTTCCTGTTTTACCACGGACTATCCCATATGACTCTATCATCTTAATTTGCCAAGGATGTACAGTTTTTTTTGTTTTTTTTTCTTTGTTTTTTATTTTACACTTTTATGTTTATTGTTTATACCCTCGACTTTTATAATTGAATACTGTACAGTATGTATATTTTTTATGTTTTTTTACAGTTTGCTTTTTTTTGCTGTTCACACATGTCCGCGTGATTTTACGCTCATGTCTTCTTTTTTTTTTACACATATTTTTTTAAACATTTTTATTTATACTTTAGGCTCTTTGGTTCCTGATACACATAGCGTAATTAAACGCACATGCCTATTTCATATTATTTTGGTTTTCTTGGTTGCCTTACTGTTTTTTATTATTTTTATTTTTTTTCATTTCTTTTAGTTTTGTTTAGCGAGAGAGAACTGAACTCCGTTGCCCGTTTTGTATCGTCCTTATCCCCATTTAAGGGGTCGGACCCTAGAACGTGTCCCCGTGTACGTGCCATGGCCGATCTCTTGGAACTGGTGGGGCTGCACCCGGCCACCGCGCTAACCCTCGTGACATGAAGAGGTTGGGGAGAGGGCTAAACGTCATCCGAAAGCTGTCCGTCCCGCCTCCAGCGACCCGACGCTTCTCTCCCTAGGGTCTTCTTTTTGATTTCCACACACTCCTCGTCTAGGCACCACCGGCTAGCTGGCTTATGGACGACGCTGCCGGTTATCGGGAGGCCTGACAACCAGCCTTCTTCACTGTCTCTGGGACTGCCGGTGGCTGGTTTTCGGTAACACCAGTTCTATATTGTATATATGTTTATTTTTTCTTCCTTTTTTTATGTACAGTGCACGGTGCTGCCTGCTGGATCATTGTGTGGTCCTTCGCCGCCATGAGCTTCCCACTCATGACGGTTGTCGTTCATTTTGTTTTTTCCTTATATTTTCTCTATTACCTAGTTTTGTTACTAACACCTTGTTTGACTGTCCATGGGGCTCACTGCTTTAGCAGTGATTACCTTTATGGGCTTTAGAATTGTAGAATTGACCATCACAGTACATTCCTGTAGGCGCGCCTGCATACCGCCCTCTAACAACGTATGCGGGGACATTGAAGTTCTAGAATCGTTACATATTTTAAATGTAGAGTCGTTCATTCAAAAAATTAGATTCTTGCGAGAACTCCGAAGGGGCGACCATAAGTCGCCTATACCGGGGTGGGAATAGGTGGGTGAAAGCTTCAATGACCATAGACTGCTCATGATATATTACAGTTTCAATTTTGAAAGATGGTCTTACAAAAGGGTGATATTAAGAGTATCTTCCTCTCTGGAATGGTGCCGCAAATAACCTTATAATATTTAAAATGATTGTGAAGTAATACAATTCAATAAAATAAAATTTCCATGCGCAAGCCGGGAATTAAACCTGCGACCTTCGGATTGTTAGTCGAGAGCCTTACCCATAGTTGAAATTCAATATTAAACATACTAATTTCGGTTGTTGGTGCATGTTTATATCGACCTACCCCTTTCCCACCTTCTTCCCCTCCCCACTAGCTTCAGCCTAACACAATACCCCATAGTGTCACTAGCTCCAGATGGTTGTGAGCAGTTGGGATTCTTGAGCGGTATTCATACTAATAATGCTATCTGCTTTCAAAAATAATACGTCGCGACGCGTCGCTTCAAATTTTTAACCTTATATTAATCTTTTACCTGTGACAAACCGCTTTGATAGTTTAGCGGGTTCATTTTATAATGAAGAATGATGGTTTGCCCTTTATATTTTCACTTTAAAAACAATTTCCAATTAGGAGGCGGGTATAGGTACCACCCCACGGGAACCATTTATTGGATAACCAACAATCCTGCCACAGGTCGCCCCAAGTGGTTCGCTACGGGGTGTCCGAATTCACGGGTTGATTTAACTGCGTGGCGGGCCGGATCGGAAGACACTGGTTGAGGGAGACCTTTTTATCTCTCCAACTGGGCTCTCTCTATCCATCGCCTTGTAGCGCAGTGCGAAGGATAGATCTGTCACTTCCTACCCCTCGTACCTTTTTCCTTCACAGAACTTCCTCTCCTTTCTTTCCCTATAAAGACCCTCCCCAAAGATGACATAGGTCCAGAGGGGAATTGTTTTCCTCAGGGCCTCCAGGTGGAGCTAGTGAAAAAAAACGAGTGTGCTTTAGACCACACGACTTGAAACTTCACTAACTTATAAAAGAAGAGAGAAAGAAAATGTGCGCGCGCACTGCTCTCTCTTGCTCCTACAGTTATATACGAAGCTTTCGCCCCGCTTTTCGTAACGCTCTCGTCACACATTCGCCAGCTTACTCCCCAAGTCAAGCGTGTGTAAAGAAGTTTTACTTAAAAAAATCAGAGTGCATAGATACTAACACGTTTTGGGTTATTTTTTTTTTATCCGTAATATAAAACAGGGCATTAAAGGAAACTTAGTGTTGAAGTAGTAAACTAAGAATGCATAATAATAACATCAATGTTCTCAAAAGCAGATTGATGTTTAAGTGCGAATTGGGGAAACATAATAATTGTTAAATTATATGAAGGAGGCACGATTTCTACCAACAATTTTTTCTATTCCTGTCTAATATTCGTGAAACGATCATAAATATTTACACATACCAATCGGATTGCTCAAACAGTGGAGTACTTACTTGATTTCTAAATTTAAGATGAAAATTTCGTGGGCACTACGTCAAAAGTTGATAACTATAGTCGAAAGTTGATAAATACAAAATGCCCTTTTAATTTACAAAATTTAATAATCAACAAATCACAAATCTCCTTATTATGGAAAAAAAATATGAACACTGTACCGGGATAATCATTTAAAATGCATAAATATCAGGTTATACAAAACTTGTCTTTAATTGAAGTAGGTACAATTAGTTTGCAAGTATGACACAGTTCAATGATAGTAAGACAGTACATAACTTTAACAAAAACTATATGGGTACTTTAACAATAACCCAAAGGAAATCTAATTATTCCCTAAACCACCAGTTAAACCTTTTACAATGGTTACACGAGTCTTTAATCACTCTAGGTTAGCTGAAAGTATTTCAGTCCTGTCGGAGATTTTTCCTTGAAGACGCGCGGTTCGAACCGGGGGGCCAACTTAATTTTCTGGAGTTAAAATATGAACTTATATCGATCAGACCATCTGTGATATCTAACCAATATTACCCCTCGCCTCTTATTTGTAAGGGACTGTTATCTTATGAGAAGGTATTCGAGATTGAATATCTCTCAATATAAACTCGAAAATAATTACACGTGTTACAACACGCTTTTCTTATATATGGATGCCCGGAATCAGTTCAGTCTCTAAGAGACTCTGTGGCTAGTAATATGATGTCTGTGGCTAGTAATTTTCTTCTGAAGCTTGAAGGGCTAATACATTTAGTGTAGGGACAATCGCGCACAATTTTTCTCTTAGATTTACAGATACAGATACACTTTATACTTAATTTTTGATTTACCTTTTTTTTTCACTGTGGACTTTTAAAATCACTGCTTCAATATTTTATTCTTTGTTATTTGATATCTATGGACATCCGAAAGTTTAAAGCAATTTTTATTTTCATTTTTAACGAGTAAAACCTCAAATTGTAATATTTAATTAAATGAAGACAATATTGGCGAAACAAAATCGAAAAGAAAAATGAGAAAAAGATATGGTCACATCTGGGACTCGAGATGTGACCGTCGGTATTTTTTTTAAATTTTTCTGTTTATGTATTTAATATTGTCTCCATTTAATTAAATAGTATGCAATGTTGATGCTGTTTCATTATAAAAGCCGATATGTACTGTCAGTAACGATATCGGTTTACATTCACACATATGAGCTTGTACATATGAAGGTATGTAATATTATAGTCTTGCATATCTGGTTTAAGCTTTTGAAGCTAAATTTAACAATTTTGAAACAATATTAAATTCTCATAATCATAATACACAAAGATATTGTTGCCAAAACAGTTTGGGAAAATATAAACACAGGCGCAGTGTTTTGTATGGGAATTATCCGGAATGTGTCGTAATAATTATTACGACTTCCTATGGCCAATAAATATTATAACAAAAATAAGTTCCTCAAGGTTTGGTGTGTGTTTGCATAATATGTAGGTTTTTATATTATTTCTATGTTTTCAAATATCGTTTGTTTCTAAAGTATTTAAATGTTTTTAAAAAATCCGTTTATTTTTTACCCATCTCACTGTCTTCCCACAAAGACCGCCAACTTTAGTTAATTAACGGTTAGTGGCTGAGTTGACAAATGCATCAGGTTCCACCAAGGCGTGGGTTCAATTCCCCCATTAGCTAAGCAATACACCATTGCACAAGAAAAATCTTCTTATTATGATAAAAAATCTTCTAGTTGTGAATAGTTATTCGTAAGGAACGTTCGTCTTCCTTTTTGAGAAAAACAAACGTCATGAAAAGCAGTTGAATTGTTTTCCTGGCAGATATTTTTGTATGTTAAGCGTACTGTTTGAGGGTACACCTATATCAATATGAAATGAATACTGGTACTCAATTAGTACATAATTTTTTTTCAAATAAAACATGTGTAATTTGGTGATAAAAAACATCAAATTAAGATGAAGCCATACTAAACAATGCAAAATCATACAAAATCGTATGTTTTTGTTTTGAAAATTTGACGGCTTAGAAGTATTATAGATGCTTCAATTAAATACTGCGTGTACAAAATACCTTGGCCCTTAAAATTTTCGGTAATTTTTTTAATAAGTCTTTTAATAAGCTTAGAAAAAAATAAAGTGTTAGGTCTATAAAAAACATTTTCAACTGAAAACTCTCCTACTTATAAACACTTTTTTGGATACGGTTTTATTGCATAATGTGGCAAATTCAGTTTCTTATATAATTATCGCAAAAAAAATGATATTTACGCCCAAACCTCACAAAATAAAATATAATATGCATTTTCGCGTTGGTATTTTTGACATCACGGCGACAATACGGCAGTCGACGAATTTGTTATATCAAAGTGAACCTTATACCGTCCACCGAAGAACGACTGGCAGCCGCCCCATTCTTCCATCATTACTCCTCCGAACGGAGCGGAGAAACAACGTGTTAGGGTCCGCGCTGCTAGTTTTCGTGAAATCAATTTAAAAATTCCGTTATATTACAATAAACAATGCATAAAAAAGGAATTAATGTTTTTTACAGGCCTTTACGAAATCAACATATAAAACAAAATTCTCAAATATCTTTTCCAACCTTTCCAAAAGCTTTTTCTTAAGTATTTTTAAACTCCTCCCATAAAAGGGCGTGAATTCCGATTTCGATTTTTTCCTGTACTAGTGGATCGCCTTAAGAATGAATAATAAAAAAGACCAAATGTCTGCATATTCAATTACTCACAACTTTTTAATAATAATAATAATAATATTTGGCTAATTTATATAGCGCCGTTTTTCTGAAATATCACCTCAAGGGCGCTGTACAAATAAATACATATTTAAAAGAATTAATATTACTGGCTTACAACTAAGATTTACAATAATTATAACTAGTGACTTACATCTAAGACTTATAGTTAGTGACTTATATTACTGACTTATAGCTAAGATTTACATTATTACTAGTGACTTACATCTAAGACTTATAGCTAGTGACTTATGACTAAGACATATAAATGCTGACCTAAAACTATAACAACCACTACATATTTACAATAAGATTAGCGCTAGGAGAAGTAAAAAGTTTTTACATAATATTACAATTTAAGAACACGGGTGCCAAAATAATCTTAACGAGTTAACTGGGTTTATGGGAAGGTATAGATATATTAAATAAATTAATGAAATTATTAGTCAATCTTTACCGCATTAAAATTATTCATCGCTCAACTTTAAACAGATTGAGGTGTTAAGCTATCACGGACATTGTCCATTGGTTGGTAAATTTGTTGCAAGATACCATTTTTAGGTAGGAAACCATGATGTAAGAAAAAAGGTTGTTGCAAATAGAAAAATAAGTAATGTTTTAAGCAGGATTTCATTTTAAACTACAGTTCACAGTTCTTTTCAGCAATACCCCCGTCAACCAGTCAACCCTTATTCGCTTTAGAAAATATAATTCTGACCCCTGTTCAGAGTGATCAGAGACCATGACATGATATGGGTTTGTCCACAAAAATAGATCCATCACCGATGAATTATTTGTGTGGTCATTAGCTATTGGGTTAACTCTAAACCAAGTCGCATTTCTGATAAAAACAGACGATACGCGCGGTTAACCTTCCTCTTATCATTATAATAATTAACGCTGTATTCAAAATTCACGAAAATCAAATATAATAAAGACATAATTTGGTTAGGCCAGGTTGATATGATTTATTTATGTAATTATATTTACCCCCTCCATAAATTTCAATTTTTATGGTGTCTGAAACGAATAATTACTAGTTAAATCGATTTACAAAGAAAATAATTGTGACGATAAATCCTCTACTCTGTGGGGTAATTTGAAATCAGTTTTTCACCACATTAAATGGCAACACTAGCACTTATTATTTAATAATGACGTGACCAATATAATGTGTGGAAATAATTCATTTTATGTACCATATTTTTTTTAATTGGACGGGGGTAAATAGAATCATATAAATAAGTGGACTCAACATTGCTTAACCGCAGTTTAAGAATGGCCCTGAGCGCCGAAACAGCTTTCATAATAATACACAACTAAAGTACTTGTAGACCCTAATAATAATAACATAATTTGATTTTTATTAAATAAAAAAATAAATTAAACAAATTTCTTTGAAGACACAACAACCCACCAGCGGGTTACTCTTCTTTTTTATTGTCTCATTTGACCGATCCCAATATAGGTGGATTAGGTTAGTTAGGTTAGGTTAGGTTAATAAGGGCATGCGTAGGGTTGTAAGTGCCCCCCATGCCTCCCACCAATCTCTCCTCGTCAGGAGGGGGGAGGAGGAGGAGTGATACTGCAGTGAGTGATGATTTAACAATTTAACAGCTACATATGCCAAAATCTAAAAAATAACTGATGCTGCTTTTTTGTTTTTAAATCTTAACTATAAAAGTTTTGTCGGGACATTTATGTATTGTCAAGACATCGGAAAGAAGACAGTCAACAATCCCGATATCGGCAATCGGCGATATAGGCATGAAGAATGCAATCGAGAACATGACAAAACTTGCTGTTTTAATTTCGTTTATTTTTTTTTAATATTTTAACGAAAATTGCATATTTACATAGAAATTTTTGTCCAATTTATTTTGGCTTACCCAGGTGCGTAACGTAACCACTATCAAACAGCCGTGATTCCAATTCAATACATAGCATTGTCCGCCAGGATGGGTCCATAAATCCACCGTTGCTGTCTGGACTTTGAAATATTACGAGGCAATAACAAGGCATGGTCGGTTAACGACCGAAATGGAAAAAAATACAGCACAAATGGCTTTCAACGTGTGAAACCTAATGGAAAATACACACTCACGTGCAATGAGCGCGGGCACGCTAAACCTGCTGTATTGTTTTATTTTACAGTTTGGAGTGATTTTGAAGGATTGTCTTCATTCATCGTATTGTCTTCGTTCATTGTATATTTTTTAATGGATTGTCTTAGTTCATAGAATGTCTTAGTTCATGGATTGCCTTTGTTCATTATGTTGGATATATAGCTCAACGAAAACGTAAAGACTTTTGCAAATTGCCTAAAGACTGGCTTCTCAATTTTGGAGAGTCGAGAGCGAGATTCACAAAATACATCTAAATGAAAATGAATCAATGCGAATATGCGAGCGAAGCCGGAGGCAAAATATAGTATAAAATATGAAGATGAATCATAGATTCTATGATATGGTTACTGCAAGTTCAATAATAATAATGTTCTTTTAACCTGCAAAACAAATGGTAAATTGCGAGTACTGAGGACACGAACGTGTTGTTTCACAGATTTTAACAATTTATCAAATTTCAAAGTATAAATTCAATTTCTGTGAAAGTTCCATTTAAGTTAAATTCATTCCCGAGCCAGTTATTTCGCAGTACTTGGATAATAATAGTGAATAGGGTTTTCACAGAATTTTGAAATTTGATGAATTGTAATAATTCTGTCTTGAACCAGTATTCTGACGGAAGATACTCTGAAAACGGTAAATTGTATCAATCAACGATGCGAATGTATAATTTAAAATCGAACCGATCAAGAAAATAAGGGATTTAGCGTAAAGCGTCCAATTTATATTACTATTTTGACCGTTTATTTTTATCAAACTATTTCGTGGCCGCACGCTTTCACTGCTCGCCAGTGTAGTATCTCGTATTTCGATACATTGAACAGGTGATTGAAATATTGACAACATTTGTTGTTGTCTTGAGAGTGGCAATTTTTATCCGAAAAGTTAGGCTTCAAAAAAATACGTCTGCGGCAACGGTAAAAAACAAATTGGTTCAAAAAAATATCTGTTGCCATAAATCGCTCGAAAATATTGTGAATCAGGTAAAAATATAATATTTGCAAATTGAAAGCCAATATAAAAATGATGTATTGGAAGTGTTTTATTTTTGCAAAACGTAAAAAACTTCAAGTTTGTTAAGTGAAGACTACTAAAAACTAAACTAAAATATCCAAAAGATCAGTTGTATAAAATATGCTTTTGTCCATAACTAACTCAAAGAATGTGCCTGAAACACATTTTTAATTCTTATTAGTTTAGCGGGAGCAAAATTAATATAAATAGAGGAGTAAAAATATTATTACGTCGCAGTTAATTGAGAATTTTCGTTACATTTTTTAACTTTTTGATACTTGCGTCTTTATTTTTTTGGACATATTAATGAAAATTATAAAAATGATCTCCAAAATGAAAAAAAGCACATTCTTCACAGAAATATTAGTTTCAGATACAGCCGATCCTTCTTCAAGGCAATTCTTCAATTTATGACCCAGAAGAATCTTAGACGCATACAAAGATATTTTTTAAAAACTTAATTTGTTTTTATTTTTAGATAGTTTCATGTTATTAACCGTAATTACATTATGTACCTTCTCATATTGTATAAGTCAATTCTTGATGTTTTATTAGCTAGTTTTGGTTGTTCCCAAGCTTCTCAGGATAGTATGATGGTTTTATCCACAGGCCTTTAAACTTTTTTCACCGATGACCACTTGCCGATTTTTTTTCTGGAGACCCTCTCCCTGCATATTAAAGTCAAATGTGTTTTTATTTTTCTTTCTTTAATAAGAATATTAGCTAACTCGATAACATCTCTTTCCACGAGGTATAAAAATGAAAAAGCTAACAACAACTTTCTTGGCTTGATATGTTTGTCCTTCTTTATAATCCGGACCTCTTCAAGACCTGCATTAATAAATCTCTTCCTACAGCCCTCACCTTAACCGGACTTACAACACAGCGCAACAACCGGTGGCGGTACTGTTCCCCTGTTTTTACGCTGTGCAGTCAGAGGTGCTTTTGTGAGATGTTAAGTAAGAAAGTCCATAATGCAGTATCAGCAACAGATATTTGTTTCTGAAGCTAGAACCGCTGATAACCCCCTCTGAACTGCCTAGTATTTATGACAGTTGATTCTTCAATATTCCATTTCCGTTGTCCAAACAATCTCAAACCTGATTTAAGATTGTTTGGACTTTAAATTGAAGAACATTTAAATTTTGAACGTAGGTTAAAATGTCATCATCCTGGAGGTTTATCAATGATAATATTTCCAATGATAATTTTTTTTTACATTAACTTCACACAAGACGCCCCGAGGAAAATAATTTCCTTCATGGCCTATGTCATCTGAGATGCTGTGTGAAGGGTCTTTTTGAGGAGATATAGTTTTCTTAGTACTTCAATTAATCAATTATCACAAGAAAAGGAACGAATACTCTATATTTATGATTCCATGACATTTGGTCCCACGACAAATCCGTCCTTTAAGCTTAATGTATACGTCTTGTCAAAATTACAAAATGGATCTGAAAATTTTCTACCAAAATGTAAGGGGAATTAGAACCAAAACAAATGACATAAAAAATGAAGTGAACCATCATTATTCAGTAATTAATTATTATTTGAGCGTTACCTGGTCTTTCGGAGAGATTGCTGACTTAATGAGTCTATACAAAATCATTCATGATAAACTTGAAACCACTCATTGTCTAAGTAATATTCTTATTAAGGTCCCCAATAGACGTAGTTTAATGAGTAGAATATATTTCATCTTGAATTATATAAAAACAATATTGCATACTTCAATCCACTGTCTCTAATGTGTCGTCTGTATTATTCCATTGAATGTTACCATATAGACATCTATATAAATAGTCTCGCTTACTTTAAAAAGCAAATTAACAATAGACTAACCTAACAAGTAATTGAGAATTGAAAATACTTATATTTGAGTCAATAATTATCAGCCTGAAACACTCATCTACATTGAAAAAATCTTCCGAGAAAAGATACTGGCCGCCAACGGGAATTGAACCCGTGTCCCTCTGATTGCCGGTCAGCTGCTCTGACCACTGAGCTATGGCGGCTTATCTAATACCCGCCAAATAATTCAATAAATACTAGTGTTTCATTCGACAATTACTCATTATTACATTTTTCCAACTGAAAACAACCAACTTTATTCAGGCTGATAATTATTGATTATAATATTTGTTATCTACCCTTTGTGCTATGCATAAAAATCTTGTTTAAACGTTAGTTTATCAATTAAAAATAATAATTAATATTTGACAAGTTAAAGTATTTCAGCAAAAAATGCAGACATAATTAGTCTCGACGCCACCTAGCGGGAGATTTAGTATTAAGAATACCTCTCTCACATAAATAAAGTTGGTTGTTTTCAGTTGGAAAAATGTAATAATGAGTAATTGTCGAATGAAACACTAGTATATATTGAATTATTTGGCGGGTATTAGATAAGCCGCCATAGCTCAGTGGTCAGAGCAGCTGACCGGCAATCAGAGGGACACGGGTTCAATTCCCGTTGGCGGCCAGTATCTTTTCTCGGAAGATTTTTTCAATGTAGGTGAGTGTTTCAGGCTGATAATTATTGATTATAATATTTGTTATCTACCCTTTGTGCTATGCATAAAAATCTTGTTTAAACGTTAGTTTATCAATTAAAAATAATACTTATATTTGATCTTGAATTTGAATGTGAATGGCTGTTTCTTTTACTCTATTTGTACCTTACTTTTTTTTCTGTTTTTCACATCGTATATCGATCTTTTTTTATCTTTGTCATCTCTATGTATTATCATCACTATTTTTGTAATCTTTCTTTATACCTACCTCTGTTTATATTTTGCTATTTCTAATTTCTGTTAACTTCTATATATACATAGCGAAAAACAACTATTAAACTGCGCATTCTGTGAACATTTTTAAGTGGACTATTAACATCTAAGCTTTTTACAATGCTAATCTAATGACCTTTTTTATGTTAATACTCTGTAAATGTTCCAAAACAATAAATAAATGACAGTTGGCCCACCGGCGTATTTATATACAATGTGCAGTCAGTTTAGGGAAAATACAGTATACTTACTTACACAAAACATAACTAAATATTCCCGGAGGGGTGTGCAGAGAGGATGTAGAGAATAATAAAAGTATAAAACATGCTTACATTCAAACCCACCAAAAATAAAACTACTGGTTTCTAAAATTGCATATAGCCGCGTATAAGTACAACAAATCGACACAGTAAGTTAATCAGTTTAAGTTCCATACCATACCAACATATTATTAAGGTATCTTTGAAGACTATGATAATTCGATTAGAAAATGTTAAATAATACACCAAAAATTATAATTTTGAAAATAAGCCAAATGTCGCAGGATCAACTGTCGACTCACCGGAAAAATCTATGCAGGTGTTTGTGTCTTACTCTTTTTTTTTCAATGAGATTAATTAATAATAAGTTAATCCTATTAATTATTTTACATGTTTTTTTATTGCATCTTGTAATTATTTCCTCTTTCAATATCTCTATGTCAAAAATATCAATATTTACACATGTTTAAAAGTGCACCATGAATAATATGTTAAAACCGTCCATGATAGTACATATTATGATAAAAAGCTTTATGCGCCAAATTCGTTTTCGGTTTTTCCTATAGAATTCAGAAGTGACGTTGTTAGGCGTACAATAAAAAAAATGGCATACGAATAATAATTGTGTACTTCCACATCAATCATTTCACAGCTCTGTTGATATTATCCACATTTTTGTTGGAAAAACGTGATTTTGACAGGAATTGGACCAAGCTAAACATTTTTCCATTCAGATCCCTTTATAGACCATGATTTAAATCAATCCGATGATTGATACGAATCAAAGGGGTAATTTATTTCACGGAAAAAAGCCAATATTAGCTGTTTCAAGTTTTATGTTCGACACATATGAAAGTTTTGGTCACTAATTTAGCAGTGGTGGTAAAATCGCACACTTGATGAATTGATTTTTAATTAAATATCTTAATTTTCCACAAAGCACCTTCACGCTTACAGTGAATATGTACCGCATAAGAGTTCCAACTGCTCCCAACTGACTGGAGTCAGTACGACTATGGTATCCCTAATTGGACTACGTTGTGAGGCCAAAGGTAGTCGGGAGGGGAACTCTACCAAAACTAAAGACTAAAGTGATTTCGAGCGTCTTTTAAAGAATCTATAACTCTGGAAGTCTGGAACTTGTCGCAAAAACATTTTTTGTTGTATTAAATGTGAATTAAAACAAATTAGCCACCGCCGGATTCGTAAACAATGATTGTAAACACTCAACCAAGGAGGAAACTATTTACTTGAAAATGTCTATTTTTAAAGAATTTTCGCTTAAAAATCTCTGTAATATTTATCTATTTCGATAAAATTATTTAATTTTATCTTGGTAAATTTAGGAAAATACTTAAGGTCTTGGAAATGAAACTATAAAATTGGTATTAGTGAGGTTAAAAAAGAAACAATTCTTAAGAACGAATGAATAAGGAAACAATAAATAACGGCCGAAGAGCTGAAATAAAATTAAGTGTAATCAAGTCCAGGAAACACGTCTTTCAAATGCTCCAATAAAGTGTATGGACAGAAGAGAGCTTTTAAATATATCACTATGTTTATTTGGCGAGTTACTACACAAACAAGCGTCGATATATAAACAGGCTCAATAGTATTGGTCGGAAAGAGCGCGCAAAATGTTCGAGCGATTCTCCCGCCAGAAATACAGACCAAACCTCCTTTATTTATATTGCTTCGGCCGGGCAATTATTCCCAGACCTGTAAATATTTTTTCTCTGTGTTCTTTGAAATCTTTCTTTGATTCTAGTTTTATATTGTTTTTAACAAGTTTGTTTGTGTTTTGAAGGGGTGTTACCTAATCTATTTTCGTTTGAAATTATAATTTTTGTTTTGCTGGTAATAATACCACGAGTATTGTATTCAAATTTCATAGAAAGCTTTTCTGCAAAAACAGTTGAAAAGCTTTTGAAATTTGTACTTAAAATGAGGGGAAGAAGTAGTGTTATCTATTTAAACAGTACCGATTGGAATTTAAATAATATCTCACTCTACGCTGTTAATATGCTTCATATCAGCAACTTCAGCAACATCTGGATTTGAACTGAAGTCAGGGACAACTACCTGGTCTATAAAAATGGATTAAAAATGATCTTCCTACAGTCTACATTGGAGCTTAACGTACGTTAGCACAAATGCATTTGAATGTAATTGAATAAATACTGTTATAGTTTATCTTTTAATCTCTTTTAAAACAATATTTGTTGCTTCATACTCTTTTGGAAGTGATTAACTTCGTTAAAGCTTGAATTTTTTCAGAATGCAAAGCTGATGCTGAGTAATGGTTAATAATAAGAAAAGGATGTTTCGATATTTTGGGTATGTAGAGAGGACGAACGAGAAAGGAGTGTAAGGAGAACATAAGAAAATAAAGATACATGTAAAACAGGTCGGGCTATGACACGATCAAGAGAAACTAATACGTATTTGAGACGGTTCATGTCAAGTGTCAAAATAACATAAGAGTATGTTTGAGACAATACTGATGTGAATGAAGCAAGGAGTATGTGCCGAGGCAGAGTTGTGTAGCGATTCTATCTGCCTACCCCTACCGGCTTGATGGTTAGCTAAACCTTTTTTAGAGAGATTTTTATTATGGAATAGAGAAAACTTTAAATGTCAATCAGCCGCAGTTTCAATTTCGGTTTAATGTGATTAAAATAGACGGCCAATTCAATCATTCTACAGTTTGATCCATTATAACTCAATTAAGTACTTTCGAGAATTTCTTGTGCAATTTTATATCTACGACTAGTACTCAATAAGAAAGGCAATTGAACTAATTCACAGTATACTCGTAAATAAATATTGGTTACTGCACTTTATGTTGATATACAAACACTACAAGTGCTAGAATATGAAGCCTGGTATAATCCACCTTTTCTTTTTCGCTTCTGCATTATTTCCCCCATTCCATTCCTTTATTTGGGGTTATTTTGTCACACAAGCTCTGAACAAAGTGTCTAGGAAAATCTTTGCTGTTTCATAAATAAATAGAGTATTTTATTTTTTTATTTTTAGCATTATTTCCAAATTTAGCATTAGTTTCATTAAGCATTAGTTCCATATGGAAAACAATTTCCCTCGGGACCTTTTTGGGGATTCTGTATGGAAGGTGTTTTTAGGGTAAGGGAGGGAGGAAGTTTTTTGTTGGAAAATGGTATGAGGAGTGAGAATAAATCTGGAGGTCACTGTGACCAGCAGTGACAGACGTGTGAATCCATTTCCCCCACAGCGGTGCAAGGCGATGGGTACGATGAGTACGGCTGAAGAATTTCTCTTCACCCGTCTCTTCCGATCCGGCCCGCTACGCAGCAGGTGGGCAAATGCATCCGCCACCAAGACCTAGACAAATCTCACCCCATTATCTTGCTAAGTCACCAAATGTAGCGAGCCACTTGGGATGACCTATGGCAGGGGTGTTGGTTATTCAATAAATGGTTCTTGGAACGGTGGTACCCATAAACGCCTCTTTAATTGAAAAAAGTAAAAAATAAGGCAACAGAAAGATAGTCCACACATAAAGAAAGCTAATTAAACGGAACTAGCCTCTGTGATTGAAATCTAAGACAAATGATGGCTTAATCTATTGGCTTTACCTTGGGCTCTCATTGTATTGGATTGAGGCTAGAGTTTGTCGCGCTATCTATCTGTGACATAGAACGCAGTAGATTAACTCTCCCTACACCGGAGTTAATTTGCTTTGTAAGAAACAAACATTTTTTTATAAATAAATACATAGATAAATATTATATGCGAGGTTTAACAAGGTACAGCCAAAAAAGTTTCTTGTGCTAATGTTGGTTAGAGGTAGGTGTTTCATTTTGTCTTAAAACTAACAAGAAGGCGTACCTAAGAGGAATATAGGATAAATATAGGCAATGCCCTCGATACGTTACATACTTAGTAATCATTAATTGATTTATTATCGTTCTTACTTATTTAAATTACGTACTGCCGTACTATATTTGTAAATAACATCGATAATACAAAAATGTGTATCATACTGCACGCAAGTAGGGGAATTTTTGGGAAAGTTTTTGGAATGTTTTACTGACAGAATGAATGAAGAAGTTGGAGAAAACATATTCCATTCAGCAACGCTTTTGTTTTTCTTTATCACGTTGAGTGGAAAACACTCTCAGTACAGTCCCTGTGTAAGACCACAATTCAAAATTGAAACGTTGGCGTCGATTCAAATTGTTTGACCGTTTTTGATGACCAAACTGGAATAGTTCCTAAATCTCTTTCCCCTTCTCACTATATTCACCCTCCAACATATTCACCCTCCAACATACTCAAATTGGTGTAGCTATAATCTCAATGGCTCCAGTAGTACATACATTGATAATTGTGACTTTTTTTAATTAGTAACAAATAGATACATAAATTACAAATAAATTTTATACAATAATTAATTACATGGTAGATATATTTGATGTGCCCCCATAAGTAAGCAGGGTTTGTGTGTATGGGGGTATATATGCTTATGTGTATATATTCTATATTTTAAAACCACCGACGCGTCCCTTTCTTAAACTTATTCATTAGGCTTTCATCAGCTTTACACTTCTTCTGGATCATCACATTTTTGATGATCGTGATCAAGTTTATCAACTAATTGAGTTGGAACATGTCAAAAATCAGAATGACAGAAGAATATCTTTGAAACGATTTATGCGTGCGAATAAAGCAAGGAGTGGGTGCCAAGATACAACAGTGTGTGGCTGTTCATCCTTTTCAATTGTCCTTTGCATGGAAAAGGCTTGATAGTTGCTAATTCTGTATTCTCTATGTTTTAATCAGAACATGTCCTACCTAGGCGTAACTTTTTCAATGGTGGCATTCGAGTTGCGGAATGACGAATTATTTCTTGGCCAGAAATCAATAATACCAGATACTAGCCAGCCACAAAGCGTTCAACATTTACATTGCTTCATCACGATTTTTAAATAAAACGAACCATTTCAATACGTGCGCTTGCGAATAATATTTTTTTTACAGTTTTTTACACAATAAAGGTGAACCGTTGCGTCTAGAGATATTATTAGGGCTACCAGACAAAAAAAGGTTTTTAAACTTCTTAGAAGACTTAATTAGGTAAAGAATAAGATTTTCATTGCAAAGTATTTGGCTGTGTAATCCATAAATTAAAATTTGGCCGACTCTTTTCGTTCCCAGAACTTCTTTTATTTTCTTTTCCTAAAAAGACCCTCCACACAGCATCCCCAAAGAAGACATTGGCCCCGAGGGAAATTGTTTTCCTTAGGGCCTCCTTTGTGAGCAAATATAAAAAAAATCTTCTGGTCTTGGTATACTGACATTACCAAAAACGTTCAAATATTGTATAGGTAAAGTTTGTGATAGAACTTGCAATATTTTCTACCACAAAGCTGCTGTAACTTTGTCTCTTTTTCGTAGGGAAGCTCTCGCTTGCACTTTGCGTATTTTTGTACACAATGCACTGATAACATGCTTTTATAAAAACCGACCCAAAGGCATATAAGAAACGGGACAATTTTTCTGATTTTATTTCGAAACATTTGATTGTGTTCAAACATTGAAACATTATATCGATTGCAAATAAAAAGTATGCCGATCAATAAACGTTTTATTACCCATAAAATTGTTGCCCAGAGTATGAAGGCTATTACTTTAATTTCCCAGAGAAATAAAATGAAAATACATTTTATCGAATCCATCTAAAAAAATTAATGTAAGTAGAAATAATTTCTGAGATAATATGTTTTGAAATGTTTTAAACACAATATGAAAACAACATACATTATACACAAAAAAATGTACATATTTACACATAACAATTGAAAAATAATACAGGCATTGTGATCAGTAATTTAAATGCAGACATTATGATAGGCTTTTCAAATAACAATTCTCTTTCTTCTACGAAATTTTTGTTTTTATAATTATTTTATAAATTATGTAACAAAATATTTTCTACAAAGTAAAATATAAAGAGTTCTTGAAGCTCCATAGGCTTATTACATCTATTAATTTTGCATAAAAACATATTTTTAATGTCCAATACGTGGCGATACGAATGAAATTGCATTTTATATTTTCATTACGTTTAAACAATATGCGAGGAAATATTTTAAATAAAAACAAACTTTCCATGTTATGGGTTACCGAGAACATAGCATGAAAAAATATTTTCACATAAAATTATGTTGTTTTATTTGAAATTTGTATCTTATTTTGGTTACCTGTTTTTTAATATTAGTATTTTCATTCCGTAGTGGTTTAAACGCCGAAATATTTTTTTTTTTACATGATTACCGCACAAGAGTCCCAACTGCTCCCGTCTGGAGCCAGTGAGACTATGGCATCCCCAATTGGGGTATGTTGTGAGGCTGAAGGTAGTGGGGAGGGGAAGGAGATAGGGAAGAGGAAGATGGGGGCGACATATTGATACATGGCTGTAACTTAATAATACCGGCATTTGCCTAGCTTGGTAGTCGAAAAACCGTGTAAAACAAACCTGTAACAAACAAAATGAATAAAGAAAATAAAAAAACAAAAAAAATCACACATTTGTTGAACAAATCTATCTTTTTAAAAGAATATAAGCATGGTAAATCTACTTTCATTGTAAATTCGTTGGTATTTATTTTTGTTACAAGTACCAATATTGTACTGCCAGAATTACACATGGATGAATTTATGCATGCAGAGAATCACATACAGAAATTAACCATATCAAAAAACCCGACTCAACGTAGTTCTTAAGCAGTAACTTAAACACTTTAAAATTGAAGCCCCTAAAATATGTTTTTTTAGATGGTGATAGATCTAATGCTCTCCTGGTGTTTTTTTATGTGAATACCTTACAAAAGTCCCAGCTGCTCTCGTCTGGAGCCGGTGAGACTATGGCATCCCCAATTGGGGACGAAGGTAGTGGGAAGGTGAAGAAGATGTGGAGGAGGAAGGTGGAGAAGTACTTGGCTATTTTGATCTGGTCATCAAATACGGTAAAGCCATTTAAAGCATCGTTTCAATTGTAAATGGTGGTCTTACAACAGGGCTTTACTGAGAGTATCTTCCACTCTGGAACGTGCCGCAAATATACTATACATTATTTTTAATGAATTAATTGTGAAATTACTCATATATATTTTATTTGCGCACGACGGGATTCGATCCCGAGACCTTCAGATTCCGAATCAAAAGTTTTACCCCTCGACCACGGAGGCCGCCGGTTCAATTTGGTCCATGAGTAATTTCGTCCGTTTGTAATTCTGGCCGTTTAATAAATAATTGGTACGTGAAATTCTTGTCTTTGAAATTTCGTTCTGACGTCTTATATATTATAATATGCTCGTACATATATAACTAAATTAAAAAAAAATAGTCTTACGTAAGTATTTTGGTCTCTTTAAAAAGGTAATGTAAAAAAAACTCATTTCTCTGTTGAAAATAGCTTTTAAAAGTGTTACACATCGCTAGTTTCGCTGTATGGTGTTGTGTTTCGCTGAGGATAAATTAATTACGTATATAATTCAATTAAGTCAAGAAAGTATGCTGATGATGCGGTGCTGATTTCTAACACTATGGAAGATCTACAGTCTCTCGTGTCTAGGATGAACGAAGTGTGTATGCAAAATGAGTTAATGATGAATGTAAGTAAGTCTAAAGTCATGGTATTTGAAAGGGAGAGTACGAAAACAGTGTGCAATATAGTTGTGAATGATGAATACTTGGAGCAGGTGGATGAGTTTGTGTACCTGGGTAGTATGTTTACGAGAGATGGGAAGGCTGATAGAGATATTGAAAGAAGAGTAAATGCAGGTAACTCCATTAATGGAGGACTGAATGCCGTTGGCGCTAATAAAACACTGTCAAAAGACGCGAAGCTAGCAGTCCACAATGGAGTCCTGGTACCTACCTTGATGTATGGCAGTGAGGCATGGAGTTGGCAGAGGAAGGATGAAAGTAAACTGAATGCTGTCGAAATGAGATCCCTGAGGCGAATGTGTGGCAAAACCATGTATGATCGTGTGAGAAATGTGGATATCCGCAAAGAATGCAAGGCTGATGTAAGCATAATGAGTAAGATTAAGAAAGGGACCCTCAGATGGTTTGGACATGTAGAGCGAATGAAAGAAGAAAATAATGTGAGAAGAATATATGACGCAAATGTGAATGGAAGAAGAAGTAGGGGACGCCCGAGGAAGACATGGCACGATCAAGTGAATCAGATACTTGAGTCGGGCCATGTCAAAAGTCGGAATAATAGAAGAGTATGTATGAGACGATGTATGAATGTGAGTGAAGCAAAGACTGTGTGCCAAGACCGAGTTGTTTGGCGGTCCGTCCTCTCTGCCTACCCCTGCGGGGAAACGGCGTGATGGTTAGTTAGTTAGTTAGTTAAGTCAAGAAAGGCTGTGTTCTGTATAATGTTTTAGTAATTTACCCATGCATATTTTGTATACCAGAAACGAGAGACATCTGCTTAGACTCGAAATTGATACAGTATGAAAATGTATTACTTCTGTTATTGTAATAATATACAGATGTTTTAGAACAACATACAAGCAGTTTGGAAGACCCGCAGAGTTTATGTAATAAGATAATGATGACTAATACAACAAAACAAATTTAAAAATTGTTTCCACTTACTTTATTTGTGACCGTTACCGGTTTCAGCCTATTAAGACCAACTTCAGACTGGCATAATTTGTTACAGGTTGTTAATAGTTCAAATTTATTAAATTATTTTTTGTATTTTACGCCCGGATGGGCTTTTAAGAGTAAATATTATTTTTTTTAATTTTATTTCGCAAAGAACATCTAAGTGAGCATAACAAAATCAAAACCAAATCAAAAAAAAAAAAAAAAACAGAATCATAAACAAAATAAAAAATGAAATAAATTAAAACAAAATACAAGATGCCATGCAAGATGGAAAAACAGTAGACTAGGAAAAGTACACCACATGGAGGACATAAGTCAAAGCAGAGCTATGTAGTTGGTTTAATTAAATTTGTTGTTATTCTTTACAATGTAGATTCTTCTATGACTTATTAATATTTCGGAATGAAGTGTTAAAAATCACTTAAAAGAAAGGTATTCCCCAATCACTATATAATCCATAGACATAATTACCCGAGGTAATTATGTCTACTGCTAATAACCAAATAACTAGAAATCCTATCGTCGAAGACAACATAGCAACAAATATGTCAAACCACAAAGTGATTGCTTTCTACAATAAAATCCATATAAATTGATTAAAATCATTGTAGACTACCCCCTCCCTCACCCTAATATGCTAGTATAATAACAATAGGTTAAAAAACAATTGTACCAGTCTAAAGATGGCCTTAACAGGCTGAAACCGGTGAAAGTCGCAAATAATTTTAGGTATGGAATTCCACCACGAATTGCCAGTATGAAAAATAGAATTAGTCCAAAGTTAAGGCGAATATTTATAAGCAAGGACTTATGGTGACATTGTGCCACATAGTGGGGAAGGGTTTAACCCTAGGAGCGAATGGATGAGATTGTAAATTTAGGTAGTACGTTTTGAAGATGTGAAAGGTTGATAAGAATCCTCGACAGAGGGTTGAGTCATTATTATGATAATTTGTCAAGGGACGCGTGGCTACTAGTCAACAACAGATTTTAGATACAAACCCTGATGTATGGCATTGAAGAATATAATTTACAAAGATGAAAATATAAAGACTGAACGCAATAGAGATCATATCGTGAGGTATTTGTGTATGCTCTGTTCACGTGTTCACATAGAAATACGATTTAAAAGAATGCAAGGCCAACGATATACGCGATGAATACGCGGATGAAACAGATTTTTCTATTGCGACCAACAGCTTCAACACAGTGAAAAGCAAATATTTTCAATTGTTTGACATTTAAGAAAAATATCGCTTTTATGTGTAACTATATATAAAATGTTATCTTTTTTATTCGCCCGTCTTTTGTGTTACACAAGGAGAAATTTATGAAAAAAATTGTTTATTTTTTGAGGGTTGGAAAGCAAACGAGAAAGTGTTAACTTTAAGATACTTTTGTTGTTTCAGAACTGTTACAAGTTTTTTTTAAATATTTTTTTACTTGTGAAACAATGAATTTTTCCCCTGCCCGGAACAATGAGTAATTTAGGGAAAGGGTATTTGGCTTTCAGCCTCAAAGCACGTTTTGTTGGTTGAAAAAATACAACTGATGAGAGAGTTTATTTATTTACTTATCGGGGCACGTTTTCAGTTGTGTTAAGAAAAGTTTTATATACCTAGGTCATTGGTAGATATTACCCAGCTTCGTCTCACATTCAATACGTTTTCTTCTATTTTTTTTAAAAGAAAGACAATCTTTTCCGGGTTACGAATACTACCACCACAGTATATTTACAAATACTTCCCCACCTTCCTCTTTCCCATCTCCTTCCCCTCCCAAGTAACTTCAGCGTGGCAACACACCTCATTGGGTTTGCCATAGTCTTACTTACTGGCTTCAGACAGGAGCAGTTGAGACTGAAAACTCTTAATAAAAAAAGTAATCGAAAATGCTGCTTATGCCGTGATGAAGAACTTAACCAGCCGAGTAATTGAATAAACAACGTAATTACATAATATTACATGTCTTATTTTTATTTCGGAACTGTATATGTAAGTATCGGCTAAGTAAACGGCCTGCAAGAAAACGGGCGGCCCAGTCGAATTCGCACTGGCAGATCTAGTACATTTCAATTAATTCTGATAAGCGTATACTAAAATCGGCTCCATGAAAACTCAGAATCAACCCAACTTAACACCTCTTTGAAAAGTCATTAGAAGCTACGAAAAGCTCATAACTCATAACCTAACACAACGTAAAATATTTAATGATTTTTTTATATATTTTTTCATCACTTTAAATGACTTTCACAGGAGGTGTTGAGTTGAATTCATTCTGAGTATTCCGGTCACCCTAAAATCGCAAATATTTCTATATAACTGAATCCCTTGGGGTGTCATCGAATCACTAATTCATCGTCCGAAAAAATAAAATATCGTGTTTACAGCTAATTTTATAGTTGTATCTATTCATCTGAAAAGCAAGAAGATATTACAATTAAGTAATAATTCGTCGGAATTAATTAAAATATGAGCCTCGAGCAAAGCCCCCTTATTAGAGTCTCGTGGAGTTTTTTTAATTTTATTTTTTAATTTGAGTCTATTTTAGGAATTAAGTAAGTTTTAAATGTACGATTTTAGAATAAAATAAATCATTCTTATTTTAAAGTCATTAATTACAAAACCGATTACATCAAATTCTAAGTACGCACTGCAAATGGTTTACCAATAAAATAATAATTTATCAAAAAATAGAATAGAAAGAGAGAGTACGAAAACAGTATGCAATATAGTTGTGAACGATGAATGCTTGGAGCAGGTGGATGAGTTTGTTTATTTGGGAAGTATGTTTACGAGAGATGGGAAGGCTGAAAGAGATATTGAAAGAAGGGTGAATGCAGGTAACTCTATTAATGGAGGACTGAACGCCGTTGGCACCAACAAAAAACTGTCCAAAGACGCGAAACTAACCGTCCATAATGGAGTACTGGTACCTACCCTAATGTATGGCAGTGAGGCATGGAACTGGCAGAGGAAGGATAAAAGTAGACTGAATGCTGTAGAAATGAGATCCCTGAGGCGCATGTGTGGTAAAACCATGTATGATCGTGTGAGAAACGCGGAGATCCGCAAAGAATGCAAGGCTGATGTAAGCGTAATGAGTAAGATCAAGAAAGGAACGCTCCGATGGTTCGGGCATGTAGAGAGAATGAACGAGGAAAGGAGTGTAAGGAGAATATATGATGCAAATGTGAATGGTAGAAGAAGTCGGGGACGTCCGAGAAAGACATGGCACGACCAAGTGAATCAGATACTTGAGTCGGGCCATGTGAAGAGTCGGAATAATAGAAGAGCATGTATGAGACGGTGTATGAATGTGAACGAGGCGAGGAGTGTGTGCCAAGACCGAGTTGTTTGGCGGTCCGTCCTCTCTGCCTACCCCTGCGGGGAAACGGCGTGATGGTTAGTTAGTTAGTTAGTTATCAAAAAACCAACCCGAAAAATATCGAGTTGGGCCTAATTTCAGAGAAATACGTGTGCGTATATGTGTGCCGACAACAGTTGATAGAATGCGGTGTCATCGATAATAAGTCAAGATGCCGGGAAGTGGGTTAATTTCCAGTTCCAAGATTTGCATTCATTCACGAAAACAAAATGGAAATTCAAATAGACACATATAAAAAAGGTGGGTCCGCAATGAAGAAGTATGTTTTTCTACATTATCGTGATATTTAGTAATCACCCAGGGGGCAACATTAAAAATTAATTATGCATGTTAACAAAACGTGTCTAGGGCAGAATAGAATACATCTGCTAAACCTCTGACAGCGTAGCCCAAATTAGAAAAAATATATAAAAAACAAAAACTTAAAGAACGTTTTTTTATTTTATTTTCCTGTACATACTTATGAGCATCTTTGTCCTCCAGCCAGTTTTTCAACTCACCAATTTACCTCGGGTTGGTTAAAAACAGACTTAAACGCTTTTCTCTCTACCTTTGGGCATTTCCTCTCATATCATTTATTCGATTATTTAAGTTAATTCATTTCGAAAATCGTTCTACGTGCAAAGTACCTGTTTAGCTAACCTAAACGTTCCTTACTTTAATCAAGAAATTTCACGGGTGAAAAGGTTTCCCATTAAGTCTTCCTTTATTATTTTCTTTTTCGTTTATATATCGAACTAGCAGACCCGGCCACACGTTGCTGAGGCTAACGAAACCCAACGACATTACCCAACATTTATAAAATCCACATCACCCGCTTGCCAGCTGCCCGCTGCCCGCTGCCTGAATTGAATATTTGACATATAAACCTTCCTCTTGAATGACCCATATATTGGTGTAAACCACATTAAAATCCGTTGCGAAGTTTGAAAGATCTAAGCGCACATACATTTTGAGCGACTTCATTTTATACTATGTAATGATGATGATGAATATTTTAATTTCTCGGCTTTTCTCTAATATAATAAGCACTTATTATACATATAAACCTTCCTCTTACATCACTCTATCTATTGGTGACAACCGCATGAAAATTCATTGCGTTGTTTAATAGATCTAAGCGAACAAACATTTTGAGCGACTTCATTTTATACTATGTAATGATGATATTGGTGCTTTGAAGCCGACTCTTAGTTTTTTGCAACAATATTCCCCTGGAAAACGTATTTATTCAATTGTCTCTTTATTTAGTAAGGCTGAAAATTTTGTTTGTACCTAAAAGGTATGTTTTACCAACTAACTATAACTATAAGTTTTACTGTTATTATCTTCTACCCCTGAACAACTATATAGGTTTTTAAGGTACGAGTAATTATTTGGAGTGAAGATGATTTTTTGGTCTCTTGTGACTTTTTTGACGTTTTTTTTTCTCAAAAATTTTCTACACAATAAAAAAATATAATCCTTCCACATGTCGTCACTGGTCACTCAGCTGAGAAACCGCCTAAGCCTGCATTCCGTCCCTATCTATCCAATACCCAGAGATTTATAATGTTTTAAGTTGAAAAAAAAAAGACATCAAAAAGGTAACTGGAAACCAAAATTTCATTTCATTTTTACTCCAAATAATGTCAGGAATAATAGGTTAAAGTAAGTCGAGTACGTCTCTTAATACACTGTTTACGTATAATACTAAAAATATGTTATTTTTAGGTTTAAGAGTTGTGAAATCATACAAGTAAATTTATAATTTGAAATAAAATAATAACTGAGTAACTTTTAAAATTTAATGTTTATTTTAAATTGTAATATCACATCCCAAAATATATTCCTCATTTGAACAAAAATAATTAAATTTACAGTTTTTGTTCACGATGGTTTCAAACCCGGTTCAGAGAGAACGAGCTTTCCCACGAAGGCTATCAACAATATTAATTACGAGTATGACGCCCTCTCATAGTTTCATTTTCAAAATTCATTATTGCTTTCTCGTATGAAGAGTATGTTGTTCTTTTGCCCCGATAATTCATATTAAAACATGGGAAAATGCGATTACAGAAAGCAACAGGTAAAATTAACCACAGGGTTTTGAAAGCTATGGAAAAGAATACCACAAGGATCTCTCCCACTGCCTGATCTGTTTTTCATTTTTAAAGCTTTTATAGTGTGATAGAGCGATCGTGGTTAGCCGAGCTCAGGTAAAATGAATTGAATAATTTCCAAACACATATTGCAAAATTGAATCCGAGAAGATTAAATATCGAAGACAGTTGAAATCGAAAGCAGAAACACTGGCCTAAATTTCAACATAAATTATACCAAGCACGTGTTTGGTGATTATTACCACACATTGGCCGAGAGCCAGTTCTCCAACTGGCTCGGACGGTAGGACTAAGAGCTCTTATGCTTACATGATATAATAATTCGCCTGAAACACCGGTGTATAGTCTAGAATTTAGCTTTCAAACGTTTTCTTCTAGCTTCTGCCAAATTTTACAAATGAAATTAAACATTTTCATAAAAATGGAGGGGCATTGTAATTTACAATAAATACCTACCCAAGTCAGGCGAGGGTTCGTAGAACGGCTATTATGGACTCCCCGCTGCAATGTTTTCACTATTTGGGTAGGACAGGATTCTGTAACATTGTCGAACTGTCACCAACAGATCTTGTTTTTGGCAGCACTATTATAGGGTATTGTTGACGTGCCCGTGGCTCAAAAAACATCGCCGAAAATCGAAATATATGATTTTTTCAATTGGTGTAAGCACAATTGCGTTCATTGAAATGAAATAGCTTTTCATGCGCTTGAAAATATTTTTCCATAACACTTCACATAAAACAAGACTATTATAGGTTGTTGCACAATCCACATGCTTGTGGCGTTTTGGTTTTTAAGCGAGTTGTGCTTTGATATGTTTTTATTTTTATAATTGAAAATTTCGTTTTAGTGCAGTAGTATCGACTGAATCCTGATCTTTTCTCCACTTTTTAAAGTGTCTGCATAAGAACTTTGAGTGTCAAGAACATTTAAAGTACATTAAAGTTCGAGTTTAACCAATAAATTAAGACAACGGAAGCTATTCGTTCGTCATTGGAATGCTAATGTTACTTACATAATATATTACAGAGATTCCACTTTGAAAAAAAAAACGGTTTGAGATAATATTTATCGCTTTAGTATGTGTAATGGTAGGTACTTCCATTTATCGCTTGTTAGGTGCATATCTTATTATTCACGTTGGAGCGGCAAGTATTAGGTGAAAAGTGGCGTAAGGAGCCATATGATGGAGCTAGCTGAAATGAAGGAAGACGGGATGAATACACCTGCGTACTTTTCTATTAATAGAGCGCCAAATCCTGTTCAAGACAGAATATGTCCACAGATGCATTCACTACGCCTTCCTTCTAAAACGATGGAGAGCATTTAATTCTTCCCAGGGAGCGTGGGCACTATGACAATCACTTCTTTACTCATCATAGGGAACTACAGTGTCTCGTTATGAAATAACAAAAAAAAGGTTATGAATCAATATTCTCTATATTTACCATATCGAGCATTTGAAAATACAGTATTATAAACCGATTTACAAGGGAAAAATACACTTCTAAAACTCACCCCCTTTTTGCGACCATGACCTTGAAACTAGCTAATTCGGATTAAGTGCCTGCGGGCAGGCATGATGCACGTAGTGGAGCTTGGTGCTTCGTCCAGCAACCAAGAGGCTGCCCTGATGTGATCCTGTTGATGTCGCGATGCCAAACCCCCCTGGGAGCATCAGGACGATGAGAAATGATCCGGTGTATTGCGCCAGCCTGGCCAGCGGTATGATGCCCGTCCTATGAGGCCATCAAACCCAAACAGATGGATGCCTACGGGATCCGTTGACAGACGGAGTCGGCGACGAATCCGGGGTTGCGGTGAACCAGAATGGTCTGTTCTGCGTATCACGATCGAGTACGCGGTTATTTTATATGAACGCCTCAGTAGGCGGCGGATGAAACAGTTAAAACCGCGAACACTAATTAAATAAACTCCGCCGTGGCTTGCGAGGTGTAGCGGGAGTCCATGTTCGCCAAATGCACATTTTCAGTCGCCCGATCAGCTAGATAAACGACATTAATTATTCTCGTCGCACGAGGCGCCGACGGCCATTGAAGAACCGAAACTTTTTTAATCACCGGACCGAACAATTCGGATCTTTATGTAAATCCCGTTAATTACACATAATGTACGGATCTCTTTGCAACACGGAGTAGTATTGTTCCGGTATATTTTACATTATAAACTTAATTCGCTACGTGACTGTGCCCGAGAAAAAACAGCGTCCTCCCGTCTTCTTCCCGTCCAGAGTGCCGTTCCAAAGACAAAATCCGTTTCCCCTCCATCTGCCAACTTGCCGAGTATCTTGAATAAACTCATACCATCATTCAAATAAAGGTACCTGCCTATCCGAGTAATGAATTAAAGTAATTTATATGTAATGATGCATCCACATCATAACACGCTTTATTGAAGTAAAACCTCTTTACGCACGCTTGACTTGGGAAGTAAGATGGTGAATGCGTTACGAAAAGTGTGATGCAAACGGTGATCGGGCGAGGTGAACGGTCGGGCCTTTACGCACGCTTAACTTGGGGAGTAAACTGGTGTATGCGTGACAAGAGTGTTATAAAAAGTGTGATCGGGCGAGGCAAACGGAAGTTGAGAGGGAGCTATAAGTTAGTGAAGTTTTACTTCAGCCGTGTGGTCTAAAGCACACTCATTTTTTAAAAAAACGGACCATTTCGAAAACGACACTTATATTCAAAGCTAATCCGAGTTCTAGAGTTCATTGATACAGAGTTACAGACACAACCTAAAAATGATTTTTCATAACGTATAGGTATGTACATTTTATATCGCCATATTCTCTTGATCTTGTTCCAATAGATGTTCATAATTTCCGTCATTTTCTATTCAACAATCTCTTTAGATAACAAACATGCTTTTTATTTATTCGACGGTTTGTTTATCTCCAAACCACCGGATTCCTTTAGATGTGAGATCGTAAATCGCCTTTCGTTGTTACTAAATCGTTAAAAATACTGGAGAACTTAACATTATAATTGATAATAAATGAAAACATAAACAAAATGTTACGAAATTTGTAAAAGAAAGCTTTTAAGTTTTACTGAATAAAAAAAAACATGTTTTTTTTATTTTTGAAACTCGTATATTTATGTTGATCTCAATTTTTTTACATTAATTATCCATCATCACTACTTACGAACCCTGGAATTTGGTATAGAGTGAGACATTTTTTTTTTTGAAAAGTACCTTCCTGAAAATGTGTACCGAAGGTTGGCCTTTGAATATAAATAGAATTGAGGGCACTTGTGTCAAGTGGACGCAAAGAATTTACCTTTCGTTTCAATGTTTCTTTTAAGGAGTGTCTCTAAGGTCTGTGAGTAATGTTTGTAGAAGTCCTTACCCAACAGGATGTTATTTGCGAACTTCTTTAAATACTTAATATCAGAGGACTGAAACAATTTCGACACTTGAAAAAAAAAAATATATACTTATTTATTCAATGAGCGACTCTTATTTATATATTTAACTAGCTGGTCCCCGACATGCATTGCAATGCCATTCGAAGAAATAAATTGATTATCCCTGCATGTCCTTTCCCGTGCGTCCCCGTTCTAAAATATATTAAATACACAAATTTTCATTTATACAAATTTCATAACACCAGATCTTAACATTATAAATAGCCTATATATTATTCTGATGTATGAGGTATATTGTTGTAAAGTTTCATTTAAATACATTTAGTAGTTTTTGCGTGAAAGAGTAACAAACACACATATATACATACAAACTGTCGCGTTTACAATATATTACTCGTAGTAAGATTGTATTTTGCCTTTGGAGGGGTGCAGACATACGGCCATTTTCGACTGTTGACATTTAATGTGTAAGAAAGAGAGGCAGCATTATATGTTTAAGAACAAAAGCAAAACAATCAGTGCATTGACATTTGACGCTTTTGAATTTTTTGAATTTACTCACTACTCAATGTTTACTTATCACAATATTCCTGCAGCTCTTTCAAAATATGGATACCCAAAATGTATGAGGAAAAGAATTATCTTTATTATTTTTTTTACGCGAATTATACCGATGTTTTAATAGCTATTCTACTATTCAGGGGGGGGGGGGAAGCAAATCCAACAAATAAAAGATTAAAAGAAATCCGTTCAGCCGCTCTTGAGTTATAATTGGTGTATTGGTGTAACTAACCCGACTTTGTTTTATATGTTAAGATATGCAACTGTACATTTTTGGTGTATTTTTTCAAGTTAATAATTTACCTGAGGAAGGTATTTATGAGACGATGTATGAATGTGAATACAGTAATGATATTCATCCAAACAGTATCACCCTCTTTGTTTTCGTTTGCGGCTAGTTAGATAAAATATTTAATAAATAAAATGTCAATACAATAACCGTAGATGAAATTATAATGATAATCGCTACATATTGAATTCTTCAAGATAATTTCAACAAATTGTTAATTTGGTGCAATGGAAATAGACTTTACTTAAATATCTCAAAATTTCAAATAGTCAGATTTTCACGAATTAATAATCTGGTGATATATGTATGCAAAATTACATAATTGATAACGATGCTATTGAAATATTTCATTTCAAAGACTGAGGCATCACTTTTCAATTAAATCTTTCATCTGTTTACCACATAATAGACATCTCTAATAAGGATGTACAAATGTTGGGATTTATAACTAATCTGACTAGAAAAACAATATTAAGTGAATTGAACTATTATATTTTTTCTTTGTTAGAAGTCAACTTGAATATTATTCTCGCGTATGGAACCCACAATATAAAATTCATGTACAAGCTATTGAAAGAATAAAAAATAAATTGTTGCATTTTTTAAATTTTAAAATGGGTATTCCAGCAATTTGTTGAACTACAACACTATTTTAAATAATGAACGGACGTAAATTGTCAGACAGAAGAACTTTCACTGACTTGGTATTTCAATATAAAATATTGAATGATGTAGTTAATAGTCCGTAATTGCTTGCATTGATAAGCTTTCAGATTCCACTACGTAATACTAGAAGTCGGGATTTATTTCAGTGCAGAAATTCTGGGACTTACCACCATATGTATTCCTCTTTGCCTAGAATACTAAAGGAGGGAAATAATTATACCAATTCAGTGAAAATATTCAATTTGTCACTAAACAATTATAAAAATATTGTTACTGAAGTAGTTCAGTTATGTACAATATGTATTGTATAATTTTTACCATCCATAAATGCCTCTAACAAGGTCATAAACAAATAAATATTTGTCCAAGCCACAACGTTTATTCCGAAATGGATAATGGTCTAGTAACAAGAAAATGCTATCTCGCTTTGTTCCTTTACCGAATGATTGAAAAGTTTCGTAAGGATTTTTACGTCATTTTTCGCTATCATGGATTTAGTTACAGGATACTAATTTGAACTATCGAAGAAATATGTGATTTTTGTTACAAATTACCCAGTCTAGTAATAATTACGGTGATTTTAAACTATCTCATTCAAGTTTTCCGCTCTTCTCGCTAAATAATATGGTTGAGTTAGAATCTCAGTTAGCACCAAGTTCCGAAAGGATTAACTTCAAACTTTGCTGGATGGAATCTAAAGCCTCGAGGCTTGAAGGGAATGCTTCGCTTAACGTACATGTGCATTAATTAACGAGTTGTGCGTTCTTCGTAGAAATAACTTAGGACAGCCTGCAACTAGAAACGTCATCTGCTATTGAAGGCACCAAAACGAAGTCTGAATACTTGAGAGTGCGAATACGCTAAAATTCGGAATAAAGTCCTTCTCGAACTTAAGAAAAGTTCTCCGATAAAAGTGCAGCTTAAATAAAAACAATAATGTCAACTAAATAAATACGAGTTGTGTACAATCTTGGTACGTGCATCTATCAAACCACCTTGAAACAGCTCATTAAAACACATAAAGGTTACTTAATAAAAAAAACTTTATTGAGAAATAACGCTAATAATCTAAACGAACATATGGAAGAGAACAAAACAAAGAATGAAAAAGATAATGGTCGCAACTGGGACAATGAAAATGGTTGGAAAAGGATATGGATAAATTGATTGTTGATTCTCAAATTTGAAATATAGGATTGACAAATACGACGGTTTGATGGAAGGTGGCAATGGCCGAATTGGTATAGGCACCCGTCCCGGTTAGACGATAGGTTCTAGGTTCGTGTCCTAGTTGCGACGATTATCTTTTTATTTTTCTGTGTCTTGTTCTCTTTCATATGTTCGTTTAGAATATAAGTGTTATCTTCTTCTTCACTGATATATTACATTGATGGGAATAACCTTCAAAAGTTATAAAAAAAAGAGTTGTTCAGATAAAAAAATTGAAAAATTTTATTGTTTAAACTCTACTAAAAAGTATTCCATTCAAAATTTAAAGAACAATGAGCATCTTACTGACTGACACTCCTAAATAACAAGGATAAAAACCTCAAATCTACTCAACATCCCCAAATAAAATACAACTTTTGGCCAAAAAAACCCCACACTCCTCGCAACAAAATTATATAATGCCCTTTTAAATTAAATTGAAAATACCATGGCAATAAACAAGTTTCAAAACAACATAAAAATAAGGATAAGAAAACACGAAGATATAGAAATCAAAATAAAATACGAAGTAACACCAACACAACAACCTACAGTCAACAAATATGAAGATGACGTCTGCAAATATGCAGACGAGAAAATCATTTAAAAAATAAAGTAACACCAATCCAACACACAAAACCAGTCTGCCTCGGAACAGGAATCCCAATTAGCGAGGACCGTGCATATAAAATGACAACTTTAAAAAAAAAATAATCGTACCTGAAAATAAAATCATTTCTCATAATTTTTCTTATATAAAACCAGTTTCTGACCTCAGACTAAATTAAGGTAATTCCTATAACGAGGACCTAAAATTTAAAAGTGAAGTGCATCGTATTAAGTAAGGGGCAGGACTAATTTTTCGGAAAGGAGGTATGCGACAGAGATGTATGGTTTTTCATCGTGCTTGGCATGAATCATGTTTTGACTTCTCATGAATAGAACTTTAATTAATTTTTTTCGACTTTCTGGTACAACGGAATTGTTTATCAAATCGTGCAACTCACTGAAGATATACATATAGATACATATCTATCGGGCGTATTTTTGGGCCTAAAGTAAAGTCAATTTTCATGATTTTCTCTTACTTCTTCTTCTTCAATGGCGCAACAGCCCTTTTCGAGCCTTGGCCTCCTTCAAGAAAAGCATCTACCGCCCTCTGTCCTCGGCTATCGTCTTCCAATCTGGGACATGGAGTAGTCCTCTTGCGTCCTTCCTGACATCATCCTACCATCTCAGCCTAGGTCTGCCCGCTTTTCGTTAACCTCCCGGGTGTCCTGTTAGAACTTTCTTCGGTACTCGTGTTCATTCGGTGCATATGTCCGGCCTATCTTAGTCTTTGAAGCCTTATATGGGTGGAGAGTCTGAGAGCTTGGGGGCTCTGGGGGACTTTTTCTTACCCCAGCTGAAATTAATCAACCATTTTCAAACACTGAAAGTATTTCTTGAATAGATAATCCATACTTTCATTGGCCGGTCTGTGGCCAATATATAATAGGAGTCAAAAGGTTTTAACTAAATTGGAATTAATTTTCCGTTCAGTGGACAATATGAAAGGGACAGACACGTGAAAGGATATGAAAGGGACAGAAACCGATGGTATGGACTATTTGTACATTAAAAGTACATGTATGTAATCTCCAACTGTTGTAGTGTTTTTCAAATTGTGATAGATGAAACTTCTAGGCAAGACTGTAAGTGAACCACCGGTTGCGATTTCCTGCCTTATATAATGTGTGTTTATTAAAGGCCTTAAAAAATGCATGAGAAATGTTTGGGGCTGGCTGATTCATGGAGGGCTGCGAGCCAAAGCAATTTTTCGACGGTCAAATAAAAACCTATTCAATTTGGCAGAGAGCTATATTATCTCCAGAGACTGGCTTCGTTTATTATTAGTCCTTGTCACATTTATAAATTATATTACATGGTTATATGGTGTATGGGCAAAAGTAAAGTCAATGGATAAACACCATCAGCCTTACTAAAAAACGTCGTGAATAATATTTGTACAATTGGCAAAGAACCGTGCATGTGAAAGCCTTAAGGCGATCCACTAGTACAGGAAAAATCGAAATCGGAATTCACGCCCTTTTATGGGAGGAGTTTAAAAATACTTGAGAAAAAGCTTTTGGAAAGGTTGGAAAAGATATTTGAGAATTTTATTTTACATGTTGATTTCGTAAAGGCCTGTAAAAAACATTAATTCCTTTTTTATGCATTGTTTATTGTAATAAAACGGAATTTTTAAATTGATTTCACGAAAACAAGCAGCGTAGACCGTAACACGTTGTTTCTCCGCTCCGTTCGGAGGAGTAATGACGGATGAATGGGGCGGCTGCCAGTCGTTCTTCGGTGGACGATATAAGGTTCACTTTGATATAAAAAATTCGTCGACTGCCGTATTGTCGCCATGATGTCAAAAATACCAACGCGAAAATGCATATTATATTTTATTTTGTAAGGTTCGGGCGTAAATATTATTTTTTTTCGCGATAATTATATAAGAAACTGAATTTGCCACATTATGCAATAAAACCATATCCGAAAAAGTGTTTATAAGTAGGAGAGTTTTCAGTTAAAAATGTTTTTTATGGACCTTATACTTTATTTTTTTCTAAGCTTATTAAAAGACTTATTAAAAAAAATGACCGATATTTTTAAAGACCAAGGTATGTTTTACACGCAGCATTTAATTGAAGCATCTATAATACTTTTAAGCAGTCAAATTTTCAAAAAAAAATACGATTTTGTATGATTTTTCATTATTTAGTATGGCTTCATCTTAAGAATTAGAAAATGACGAAAAATAGTTAATATGAATATAATATAATAAGTTAAATAAATATTGCTTATCCAGCCAATGAGGGTAGGTAGTTTATCTATTGTATTTGCCGTTATTAAAAATAATTCATCTCCAATTTCGGAGTTTTAAACGTCATTTATGTTTCTTATTTTTAAAGATGTAAAAACAAACACCATTTTAGAAACTAGATAAAAAATACCTTGTAGATTTTTGTATTTGAAACACTTATTCTTCAATGTTTTAAAATTGTAATTTTTTTTTATTTCATACTTGAAAAAAGTTTTGAAAAAAGCTTACCACTAACAATTTTAATCAAAACGTCGAAAATTTTTTAAAAATTAAAAATGAAAAAAAAATAGGTGCGTGTATTCACTAAAAAATGAATCATTTTTTTATTAATTTTTATCTTACCTAGACAACGCAAATTAATGGAGGTCCACATTTATGGTGAATGAACAAAATATTGAACTAAGAAGTAATAAAGGTTGGTGATACATTATAATACGAATGAAGTGGCAATTTCCTATGGAATGTGAATTAAATGGATTAATCACCTTTTGATTCTTAGAATGTCCTAGATCAGGCCAACCCTTGCTTATTTAATATCGGGTTTCTATGATTGAACGGGATGATTATCTCGTTCAGAAGATACCATCTCATATAAGTTATTTCTCTTATAATTAAATAACGTCCTTTTTAAAGCTTTGTAAAATTCGGCAATGGACTTATACAAGTAAAAAATATTCAGATGTTACCTTTTTACCCTCCTTCGGTGATACTCTTTTCATTCTTCATACAGCAGAGTAAGTGTATTGTATTTTCTAACAACACATTCAATTTAAATATCTTACCCATTTGAGCATTTTCGTCCACATTTTGACCAATTTGCAAACACCCACGAGCGCGCGCTGACCAATTGTGGCCAATTTGAAGACATATTTTAAAACATTTAAATTCAGTTAAAGTAATACATGGATAAAAATAGATACATTTTTTATTATTCTAGTACGAAACCTTCATTCGTATTTTATATTCCAAATAACGAGTTCCCGGCATCCATAAAAAAAAATTGTTTCTCCCTACAGGTCTCTTCCGGGTTTCAAACCGGGCCTTCTTCCCCTCCCGCGTTCCTCTCTACCGTCCCATTCTTCAAATTACTCGCACGACACCTATTGTAAAAATTTTATACAAATTTCATAATGGCAGAGAGAGGAGGCAACTCACCAAAGTTCCAGAGCTCGCTATTAAATATAGAAACCAAAATTTCATCGTGAAAGGGTTAGGAACGCATGAAAGACAAACAAAGGAACATTTATTTTTATATATTAACTAGCTGACCCGAAGAACTTCGTAGGTACCTACCGCCTCAGAATCAGTAACTGTTGTGTTAACTTATTAACTGAAAGCTGAATTAAATTAAGTTTTTTTATTAAGTTTTTTAATTAAGTTAAAAATTACACAATAAAGCAATCATCAGAAATGGCGTAGTGTACGGATTTATATTTATGTGATTTTCTTACTGCTCCACTTAGTTACGGGAATTGTGTTTAATTTTCTTTATACGTGTGAGAGAGATTTATTATATATTTTTCCTTTGGAGGGGTGTAGACATAAGTTCTATATATTATATTATCCTCAGTTTTTGATGCTTTAATAATTGTACTTGAAACGAATTCATTGCATCTCCTTTAGAGTATTTTATGTTACAATTCATTTCCACAAAATACAATAACTTATGCAAATAAATATAAAAGGATTGTCTGTCTTTAGCTCCGTTCAATTCCTTCATTTCAAATATTGTTGTGTTATTGTGAAACTCTAGTCGTTTGGATATGGTATCAGCAACCATTAAAAGAAAACATCCCGAGAGAAGAAATTAAGTGCACAAAAGACTAAAAGGATAGGAACAGAAACTGGACGAGGGGTCTCATTTCCGCCTTTATTTGGTTAAAATAAAGAATCAGAAACTCATTTTCAAGCTAAAAGAAATCTCCGCATACCTAAAATCCTCGTTCAGACAAAACGTATCCAAAACGGAATAAAATAACAGAGTTTTCAAGCCCATTCAAACGCGAATTCAAAAGTGTTCCGTTTCATTGTGGGCAGTTGGCTAATGAGACCATGGGTTCGGTTTGGCTTAGCTCTTTCTACACCGCGACTCGCGAGTACACTGCCCTGTTGTGGCGGTTGCATGTAAACCGAACTTTGCATTGCTGTTCTTGCAATTTCAGGTAATTTATTCGGCTATTCGTATAAAAGTAATGTGTTTTACGTTTTATTTTTCAATCTGAACATTTGCCAGAATTATCTTAGTCGTACATACAGCACCATCCATTTCGTTTTAATGCCTCATCTGTTTACAAAACATGAATTTGGTCGGAATGTTTAGTTATGTCTATGTGATACATAAATTTATTGTTTCTTAATAACTGATGGTGTACAATCTTATGTTTGGTCATAAATAACGGACTAGTGTTTATGGCTTGTACTCGTATTAACCGAAGAATTCGACATAAATTATTTTGTTAAATGTCGTGATTAGATTAAAAACAATGTTTTAGTTTACTAACAAATTGTATTTATAAATGTACCAACATTAGAACAATTTATTCATCTATGTGTTCAGCTCTGGCGTGAGAGGTAAACATCATGTTGAAATATGTGAGTTTGGATTCCATGACAGTTAATTTCCCGGCATACTTTCACATATATATAACGAGTTCCCGGTATGCGTTGCACGCCATTTAATAAATACATTGTTTCTCCTTGTGCGTCCTTTCCCATTCGTCCCGTTCCTCTTCCGGCTCCCTTCCCTTCCCGTGGCCCTTTCCCCTCACACATTCCCCCTCCACCTTTGCCGCATTTCATCTCCCCCCCCCCGCTTCCACCTCCCGCGTTACCCACAGTTCCATTCAGTCCCGGTACATTCAGTTTTCAAACAGCTCGCTTGACACCCATTGCAATTTTTAGCGCATCTATAATGTTTACAGAGTCAGGACCACACGGATTCGCCGGTCTGACACCGGGACACTGAAGCCAGGATGCAGCTAATGACCTCCGATAACACAGTGGTGATCGCAGCCTTCCAGCACCAAGCGCTACTCCTGAGCGAGCGCTGGGCCCGAGCTCACACCAGACCACGTACTAAATTATAATTGATTATTAATTTTATTTCTATTATTGCTTACGTTTTTTTCCTATTCTATTTACTTTTTTACTTTATCTGTTGTCTAAATATGTATAACTCTATGGGACGTGTGGGATTGCACTATCCTCCCCACATCCTGGAATAAAAACATTATTATTATTATTTACACAAATTCCATAACTCCAGAGCTCACCAGTATATATAGAAACCATCGTGGGCATGCGTACGACAAATAAACTAATACACAGTGGAACATAAACTCACGACTCGTTTATGTTCCACTGGGAGATTTGAATTAACTGCAACACAAGCGGCAGTGTTTTATTTCAAGTTACGTCACTCGTACGTAAGATAATCAAAAGCGGCCCAACGAGTTTATTTTAACGAAAAAGGCCCGATGATCTACCCTTGTTAAACGCATTTTCTACGAACCTTGATTTGCTTCGTTATATTGAAAAACCAGTGAAGAACTCAGCAAGAAAATTTATTTCCGAAATGCTGACCTATAGACCTACTGTCATGTGTCCATAATATAATAAGATTTGGCTTTGTCGCCCTGAAAATCTGATTTGAGTAAACTTGACTAAACTTGTCACGCCACCCTGTGAACGGGACCACAAACGGGACAAACGTAAGCGCCCTTGTCGGCGCCTCCAATTAGTTCAAATAGTTTCAACTTTGTTTAATTACACCCATTAAGACAATACAAAGCTTGCATCACCGCTAAAGACCTGTACAGTTAATTTTAATTTTGCGGGTGGGCTAAGATTTAAATATTTGATACGATAATCCCTAAACCGCAGATTTTAAAAACAGTGGCACGTTCGTACTTCACCGGATTTGTTTTAAAATACGACAGCTGCTCACGTTCGAGTTGACCAGAAATATGAAATATCCGTTTGGTTTTTTGAGCACCGAAAGGTTGGTTCCCGATCAGAAAAGTAGCTATAATGTTACAGCATTTCAGCGTTTTTAAGCACAATTTAGCTTAATGAAATGAGATGAGACATTTTTCTCTTTTGTAAGAAGGTAATACTTGTTGTAATCGGTATTTAAAAAACTTAATCTAATAACCTCTTACATAATTATAAACCAAGGAAACATTTAAAAAAAATTACATAACTAATTATATTTTGTTGTTGTTTTTTTTTTACATAACTAATTATATAATTTGTCTAAAAATATCACCATCTCTATGACAATTCTTTTTTCAAACTTTACTTACATAAAACAAGAAAAAAATCGAAAACGATTATAATACATTTGTCTAATAAAATGTTTTTTTTTTTTTGTTTCCCAGAAACTTAAATTAGAAAAAACGTAAGGTGTGCCATTTTTAACTTTTTAAAGTAACCATCCAAAATTTTGTATTTTAAAAGGAAAGTGGTTATTTCTAGTAATAAAATTTGAAAATGTATTTTATTACCTTTCAAAAACAGTTTTTAATTTTCGGATACGTTCACAAATATTACATTCATTTGGATTTTAATATGAGGGGAAATTTTCTAACCTACTGATGGTCAGTGGTCAATGGCTGATGGGTTTAGACAATGCATGAATGTAAAAGAAGCAAGGATTGAATGCATGTTTATTAGTTAGTCTATTTGTTTTGTTTTGACCAATTCTTCTTTATATCGTTTGAGAAAATGTTTATTTCAGAATAGTTTAATTTATTTATTACAAGCTGGGTTACCCGGCTTCGCTCAGGACGACATTCTGGACAGTGTTCTGGAATATTCCACAACAATATTGTCATCCAGGAGGAGGGATAAAGATCTACCATACCATATAACTCCCCTGATCGTATCGGGACTCGTTTCTGAGTTTTGCGAGCCGCACGCTTATTTGGACTTCTTTTATTTACTTATATTCTCACCATACATTTTTTGTTGTTGTTTTTTTTTTACATAAATTAACCTCACTAGGACTAATGCCTGTATTGAGATTTTTTTAGTATATATTGATTAATTTATTTGGTCGATGTCTGCGGCTACACGAAAAAAAAATTCCAAGCTGGTATATTTCGTAAATTACTATAATAATGTACAGTACCAAAGTAAGTAACCTAAAACAGAAGAATCATGCGTTGAATCAAAACACAATCAACAAGTTTTTTTTTGTTCATTTGTTCTTTGAGATCTGTGGAAAGTTCTGATGATCACAAGAAGAAATACATTAACGAAATGTCTGTTTTGTTTCAATTCTAGAAAAGAAAGAACAGCAGGCAAAAAATCTCTAGAAGATTTCGGCGTACAGTAAAAATGCGCTACTTTTAGTGGTGAACGAAATGATAAGTATACTATTATTCTTGATTTATAATAATGTAGAAGAACATTGTTTCACACCAAAGTTACTAAGTGAAGCTATCCACAATGGAGTTTTGATTTCTATCTTATGTATTGCAAGCAGTTGTAACAGTTTGAAATGATATGACAATGATAATAGTAAGGAAGTACCCATAAAGAAGTGTAGTAGCTACTCGTTTATGCAAATTGACTCTAACTTCCAGTTGAACAGTTTGAAATTTGAATTGAGAGAGTTCTTCAGTTTACTTGAAAATCGAGTTTACGAAGAGTTCCAGGGAATTGTCACCGAGAGTGGACGTGTGTTTTGAAGGGGAATAGTTACATAGTGAGGAATAAAACTTTTTTGATTCGGTTTATGCATTTACGCCACGGACGTACAAAATATATGGACTTGCCCTTACGTGATAAGAGGCGTGTTATTTCCCCTTCCCATTGGAACCATTTTTCGGAACCGGCTGGGCTTGCGAGAGCCCCACGTTAATTTAAAAAATGTGACGTCATCATTCTTGTCCGGACCAGTGCCGAGCTCTTATCGTACATTTTACGCACGGACGTTGTATGTCTATGGAACACATACTATGATATCGAGATACATGGCGACGCGAAACACAAAGCCACTGTTTACTGGGGTAAGTAAATCATGAAACATTTGTAAAAGTGTCTATGTAAACAAAATATTCGACTATGAAAATACTCCGAACCTTACTTTGCGAATTTGGACTTGACATATCTGTTCATAACGTGGCATGCAATTCGCGCTCCCATATAAAAAGGTCTATTCATTCAAAAGCAGATTTTACTTTCAAGAACTAAATGGTGATATTATAATGCGAGGTGCCTATATACTGTTAGATTGATTTATTGGCGAATCACAAGTCTCTTTCCTCTCTTCGTCCCGCCATAGTTGGTTTTTACCCCTCATCTGTAAGTTCTCGTCTAGCTATTTGTATGTCTATGATTTACGCATAAAGAAGGGCATGCATAAGCATTTCTAATTGTGATATCCATAAGTGAAACCTTAATGACGTTAGAGAAACGAACGCTTATATAGTTTTGGAATGTAGAGCAAATAAACGAAGAAAGGAATGTTGAATGTAGGAAAGGAGAATAAAAATATGAAGTGAATGTGAATGGTAGAAAAAGTTGGGAATGCCAGACAAGACATGGCACGACCAAATTAATGAAATACCTGAGTAAGGCTTTGTCAAGATTCAGAATAAAGTATGTACGAGACGAAGTATTAATGTGAATGAAGATAAGAGTGTGTGCCAAGGCCGAGGTATTTGGCGGTCCATCCTCTCTTTTTACCCTTGTGAAGAAATGACTTGATGTTTAGAAAAATGAACTTTCGAAAAGTTTTTACAGTTGATCGAAAAGTTTTGCAGTGAGGTGTTATTTATTATTGCTTTGAATTATATAATTACTGTTATTTTTTTTTCTCATTATTTCTGTTATTTCAGGTTTCCTCAACCGGGTGCAGCTCTTATTTTTCTTTTAATGTACTAACCTTTGTATCGCCATATATTTTTCTCTGTAGATTTCAGAAGAATTATCCCACGGGCTGCCACATTTATTTCTCTTTTGAATTATGTAAGTACTTGCATATTGCTTACTAATTCCGTATGCATGGATATTTGAGGGTCTAAAGTCGTTTAAATAAATGTAGCTTCGTTCAATACAAAAATAGAGTTGAGACGTGTGCGGTGAAGGAGGAAACCATATGTGTCCTTAAAACGCAGTTGGGAAAGTGGTGGAGTCCCCTCCAATATTTGGTTGAACTTTTTAAAATTTTCAATCGACTCTTCTTTGCTGAAAACAAATTTTAAGTTTAAAACATGTTGTATTCAAACAATGCTTCTGTTTGGGTAGTATGAGTACCTACCGCAATCGTTGATAGGTTGATATGTCAATCGTTGATAGGTCAATCAATAAAAATCGTTGCGATAGGTTCCTACGAATTAAACCAAATTTACACAGGCATGGAGGTGAGCAAACAGCGCTACGCTTACGTGGTCCGACCACTGCTTATTTCAATCTTTCCCAGTTTTCCGTAAATTCAAACACAAAGTAAACATGAACCATGAAATTTATAATCTTTGTATGCGGAGCAAACATAGTGCGAAATTGAGGGCTTGCGGTGAGAAATATGACCCCCTGCTTTATTGGTCGCCTGTTGTGGCCACGTAAAAAGTATTGCCGGATGAGATTTAAACATGCATAAAATAGAATCAAATTAAATTCCTCTGGTAGGAATGCGCATCGGCCACAGTTATCACATAAAATTCTTTAATATCCCAGTTAAATAAATAAGGGATATAGGACAGCTCTCATCCTGGTAATTAAAGCATTTTAGATTTATCTGATTTGAGTATTTATTTAATGCTTCACAAATAGCAATCTGATTTTGTTTGCGACCAAGTCTTTGATTGAGTTCAAGGTTTTGTAAATATTGGACTTTTTGATGCATTGGGATATTAATGTAGTAACTTTTTTTGTTTTGATATTAATATATGAAAAGTCCACGTCAAGAGTAAAATGGTTGGTAATACAACTGAACTGAAAATTTGTAGAGAAGAAGTACAGTATAAGTTGTCGAAAAACGAAGGCGCTGCCGACCATGACATAATGATGGTAGGCGTGGTGGCCAGATTAAAATATAAAGATATATCTTCGTTATTTGTTTTTGGGGTGTTATGCCGTGTTGCGCTACCTCCTTGTTTGCATTGTCCATCATCAGGGCAGATCCGGCAGATCCGACAGATGTGTGACAACACGGCATAACACCCCCAAACAAATAACGAAAATGCTTTTGGCCGTGAAAATCTAAAAACGTATCTAAAGATATATCGTTAGTTATATATAGATTTATGTTTACGCCACCGCCAACTTATATGTGAAGCACTGTGGTTTACAATTTAATTCCTTAGGCCTCGGGCCGATTTTGTCGGAAGTTCAAAATAGTTCAGCTTAGCAAAAAAATCAAAATAAAAGGAATATTTCTAAATGCATTCGACAACTAAAAACTGTTTTTAACATGTAATGAAATAGGATTTGAAATTAATTTTATAATTAAAGATAAATATATAATTTTTAAATATATAAAAAATTCGAATGCTAACATAAAAAAGATGATTACAGAACACGAAAAAAAACACATACATGTTTTATTAGGCCGATGTTATCGTCAACTCATTTTTTTTGGCGTGTCATAAAAATAATTAATAAAAATATTCAAAAGTTAATTTTTTTTTTCAATTCGAGGTCGAAAGTTTGGTTAGAGGACATTACCAGAGAAACCAGAAATATGTCATTTTTAAATCAGTGTTTAGACTTATTGACTCGTTTCCACAAACAAATATAAATTGATTTTGAAAGATTGTTCTTTTATCTAGTAAAATTATGGATTAAATTTTGAGAAAAAATGTTTATTTTAAGTATAATAAGGTTATACCATAGGTCGTTGGCAGATTTGCTATATTTTCAAAAAAGTACATGTATTATACAACACCAATTTCAAATCATATAATCATGCAGTTAAATAAATCCATACATTATCTGGTAAAATTATGTTTTAGAATTTTAATTTTAGTTTAAATAAAATCATTAAAAAATATATACGTACATGTGTTTCTTGACGTAAATTGGCCAGTTTGTGTATTTATTTGCGTACTTCCAAACTAATATATTTCAAGATTTTTTTAAATACTTATTTTGCTAAGACATTATTGACAAGTCATAAAAATTTTGATCGAAAAATAATCATAAGAAGTAATTAATATTAATTAATTTACAGCTCGCGTTTTACCATTTTTCTTATAGCTCGACGACTCGAGAATTGAGAATTCACTCTGCCCGCAAACGTGGCAGCCGGCGGTTGTCTCCGCGGCGCTCTGTATCGTAATATTTGGAAATGAAGAATTTAAAACGAAACCAAATAATACGATTTCATTGTTTCGTGTTTGTAAAAACTACAGGGTTTACCGAACGCAAAAATTCATGTTCATTGAATATTTTTATGAAAATTTTGAAATTTTTTTTATTGTAAATTATTCTTATGTGAATACCGCGCAAGAGTCCCAACAGCTTCAAAATATTTTTTTTGAAGTAAAACTTCTTTGCGCACGCTCGACACATGGGGGGTAAGCTGGTAAATGCGTTACGAAAAGTGATGATTGTTACGAAAAATGTCCTGCGAACGGTAATCGATGCGAACGGTGATCGATTGCTAGGCGGGTCGGGCCTTAATGAACGCATGTTATTCGTATTATTGTTAATGGACTATTTTTCCGTAAATAAATAAATAAATTATATACAGTGGGTACCCGGCATGCGTTGCAAGACCAATGTAACCTCGGGGTTAACTAAACTGCAATGGTTCCATCCCAAGTCCCGAGAAACTACATTATATTGCAAGCGCCTGCACTATATAACATTATATACAACGGGTACCCGGCATGCGTTGCAAGACCAATGTAACCTCGGGGTTAACTAAACTGTAACGGTTCCATCCCAAGTTCTGAGAAACTGCATTATAATGCAAGCGCCTGCACTATATAACATTATATATAGCGGACACCCGGCGGGCGTTGCAAGGCCACTCAAAGAAAGACAGGGTTTGTGCGCTTTAATTCTGTTTGTTGAAGTGCTTTTGAATAGGTTCACATAAATTTTTGTGTTTTCGTCCGACACGTCCGCAGGTCGCATACAGCTGTCCGTTTGAGAAGCACGTTTTTTAAAAAATTTATTGTTATAAGTTTGTTAAGTTTTACTTCAGTCGTGTGGTCTAAAGACTCTAAAGCACACTAAATTAAAAAAAATATATATATATATTGTAAATTATTGTTATGTGAATACCGCACGAGAGTTCCAAATGCTCCAAAAAAATATTGTTATGTAATACCGCATAAGAGTCCAACAGCTCCCAAGGGAGAGAGGTTGGAGGAGAGTTGAGATGAGATGAAAGGGGTGGCTGAGGGGGGGGGGGGGGGGGGGGGTTAAAGGAGGGGGGGGGCGGTAAAGGAGCCGGGGGGTGGAGAGGTGTTAGAGGTGGGGGGTGAGGGGAGGGGGGTTTAGGGGGGGGGGGGGGTAGGCCTTTTTTATATCCATTTTTCGTATTACAAAAATAACAAACACGAGAATCGGGTATGGGTACCACTGCCCCGAGAACCATTTATTAGATAACCAACACGTCTGCCGTGGGTCATCCAAAGTGATTCGCAACGTTTGGTTCGTGGGGGTGAGGTTTGTTCAGGTCTTGGCGGCGGATGCGTCTGCCCACCAGCTGCATGGCAGGTCGGATCTAGAAAAAGTGGTTGAGGGAGTCCCTTTGACTTCTCCAGCCTTACCCTCTCGGAACATCGCCTTGCACCGCAGTGGGAGGAATGGCCTCATACATCCGCACTCCTGGACACGCTGACCCCCCAGATTTCTACCCACCCCTAATACCCTTTTCCTTCTCCGAAGTTCCTCTCCTTCCTTTCCCTAAAACGAGCCTCCACATAGCATTCCCAAAGAAGAGATAGGCAGTGTGTCGAGTGATTGTAAAAAAAACGGTCTCTCCTGATCCGACCTTCCACGTAGACGAACCTCGCCCCATGAACCCGAGCTCCCCTGCTAAGTCACTTGGGGTGACCTATGGCAGAGGTGTTGATAATCCAATACATGGTTCCCGGGGCGGCGGTACTTATACCCGCCTTCCAAATTACTGATACTACCTATTGACGGCCAGCGTGGTCAAGGGGTAAGGCTCTTGACTCGCAATCCGAAGGTAGTGGGATCGAATCCCGGCGTAGGCAAATTAATTTTACTTGAATAATTTGGGTTATTTCACAATTATTTAAATTAAAAATAATATATTATTGTAGAAAGCAATCACTTTGTGCTTTGACATATTTAATAAAATAAAATACTGTTTTGTTTAAAACCACGAGTTTTATTAATTTTTCTCCCTCTATATTTTGTTTTATATAAGCACACATTATGACTGATTGTTTAGTACTAATTTGTACCCTGATGATGCTTGAGTAAAGCGAAACCGGTCGGTTCAAAAAATTAATAAAACTCGTGGTTTTAAACAAAACAGTATTTTATTTTATTAAAAATAATATATTTGCGTCACGTTCCAGAGTGGAAGATACTTTCAGTATCACCCTGGGTGGTGTAAGACCACCATTCAGAATTGAAACTTGCTAGAAATGGCTATGACCGTGTTTAGTGACCAGATCTGAATAGCCAGGTAATTCCTCGCCTTCCTCTTCCCCATCTCCTTCCCCTCCCCACCACCTTCAGCCTCATAATATACCCCATAGTCACGTCATAGTCTCACCGGCTCCAGACGGGAGCATTTGGGTCTCTTGTGCGGTATTCACATAAATATAAAATAAACAAATATGCACACGAATAAATATTTTAGAATGAGTAATTTTTTACAATCCAACTGAATATTACTAATTTTTTTTCATTAATACCGTACAAGAGTCCCAACTGCTCCCGTCTGGGGCCAGTGGGACTATGGCATCCCTAATTGGGGTATGTTGTAAGGCTGAATGTAGTGGGAAGGGGAAGGATATAGGGAAGAGGAAGGTGGGGAAGTACCTGGCTATTCAGATCTGTTCACTAAACACGGCTAAAGCCATTTCAAGCAACGTTTCAATTCTTAATGGTGGTATACATTATACATCAGGGCGATACTGAGATATCTAATGGCCGTAAAATACAATTAAAAACAAAATATTAAAAAGAATATAACAAATTGTTTATTCATGTAGGTATCTACTTAATACCTACTGGGTTTACGCATTTTACTTGTATCTATTTATTTTTATGCACTTCGATATACAAATTACAAATAACTACTACTCATCAAAATTCTGGAAGCGAGAATTTAACATCTTCATCTGACCCATACTGTGGCGTCTATACAGTCCTAGCGCGTGAGCTAGGAGCTAGGAGTAGTAGATCTCGAAACCAAGCTTGGAGCGGAACGAACTCTAGTTCTAAAAATGCCCGCTAGCGAGTGTGTAGCGCTGACGTCGGAATCTGAATTTAAATTTGCTGGTTATTCGCTCTTAAGCAAAGTTTTGTAAATCATTCCATAGAACATTAATTACCAAACGACTTGGCTGTGAATATGAAGTGAGTAGTTTATTATGATACGTTGCATTTACACACAGTAAAAATGTATAATCTAATCCAAAAATGTGCAGCTTCATAAGAAAACACCAATAAAAGACATTATTATTGAATACCAAATACATATATTCTGGAAAAATGCAATCTTGTGCAGCAGATATTTATATCGACGCCACCAGTTTTCTCGTGGGTTATGATTTTATTCCAATCCGACTTGTGGAGTTTCAAGTACGCATCCGCAGTAAACATGGCAAGAGGTCTGTATGACGTCAGCGAGAGAACTAAGGTAAACAAAGCGCACACTTTGGTTTAATTTTTCACCGCTAATGACATCGCAGACGAGGACATTATCATATCACAATTAAAAATAAAAATGAATTGGTTTCTATTCTTATGTCCAATTTAATCTATTAGGAAAGTACCTACTGATTATAATTACATTTTGTGTAGGTGGGTACTAGCTTAGAAACATTTATATATCAACTTCATGAGTTGTTCCAAAGATTTTATTCCATTGATTTTTGGGTTACTATGCCGCTTGCGCGTCCATCAGGAGGTATAGCGCAATCACAATGATAACTTGATAATATCGAATCGATAAGCTTATCATCCGACGATTTTATATCGATAAACCGAGCCAAACCAATATTGACACGAAATAAATAAGAAATCTTTTTAAAATGACAACACTGGCGGATCTGTCTAAGGATTGATATTTCTAAATTTCAAAGGTCAAAAGTCAAACGATTACATAAAATTACGAATAAATAACAACGTCGAATTAGAATACTAACTTTAATATATATTTTTTTTACATAAGCTAGACACAAAGTCCCTAAAACGATTTCCATCAGGACCTATGTTATTGATGCTGCGTGGAGGGTATTTTTAACGGAAGTAGGAATGTGGGGTCTAACACTTACATCTTCAAATAATTACCCTCGTAAACCAGTGATTCTCGGTTCGTATCAGCGTTCGATCAAATTTGATTCAGCCGTCAAGCACAACAATGTGATAATTAGGTACTTTTACACTAAAACCCAAAACGCGTGGAATAAGGCTTTTGATCAAAGCACAGTCGAGATGTATTATATCTTGGTACCTAATCACCGGATTCACAAAAAGCTTTAAAAGCCGCATTACGTGCCGAGAATTGGCGGTTGACGACGACTGTAAATATGTCAAAAAATACATTTGGCGCAACTTGTGAACACGTCAAATCTGACAGGATTTTAAACACCTGGATCTGAAAATGAAGTACATACCTAATGTTAACTTGATACCTTTTTCATTATACTTTTTGTTGCTCGCGTAACTTCATGGGTGCCAAATTTCGGGGAACGCGAACGAAGATGTTTACACTTCTAAAGAAGGTCAACTTTACATAGGCACAACATGTTATATTCCAGGTGATGTTTCGTATTTCCAGAACTTCAACGCCGACGAAAGGTTAGTTCCAATTTAGTCAGGCTTAATTGGTACTATTCAGGCCTTCTATCATTTCTAGTCGATAGACGTGGAATAAAAGTGCTTTGATATAAAAAAAAATCTAAAATGTAACAACGTCCCTCCCTATTCGGTTAGTACAAAACCAAGCAGACAACACAAAACGTTTTTCGATCTCAAATATGTGCCCAGAAAAAAATTGCTATTTTCAGGCAACAAAGGAAACCTTTTTGAACTACAATATTATTATTTGTGAAGCAGACTCTTTTGGCTTGTTCGACAAATAATGCCGTCGATAAGCTTTGTTTGGTTAGAAATAAATATTCCGAATTGCTTTTTACCTCTTTTTGGCCACAACTGCAACAAGATATCAAATGTTGAAAGCTAACTTGTTTTATAAAAGACAAATATTCCTGGGTTACGGATAATCTGATTTCACTCACTACTTCAATGAATAAAAGTAGAAAATGTTTATTTTGTATTGATGAAGGTCTTAGCTAGCAGGGAGATGACTCCTCGAAACCGACAGCGACAGACGCTTTGAACCAAAGGGCTACTAACCGACTTTACGAATGTATACCAGTCAGAAAATCTGTCTGCGTGAGGTATGAAGTAATGCTTATTCTCGAACATGGTCTCTGGTGTTGTGAATATTTGCCTCCTTTTTTTATCCCCAACAACTGTCAAGGGTCGAGGGTCTATTTTCAACTACTAACGTCTTTTTCATTATGATGTTTAGATCTTTGAAATATTCATTTAACGGGGAAAAGAAGTCACACTCTTTGTTTTATATTTCTAAGCGATCTAATAGATCGCTTAGATCACTGAGCCGTCTACTAAAGCGATCACGTAGGGAGAAATAAATTTGCCTCGATTGCTTGAGATTCCCCAGAAGGTCATTTTTTAAATTTTTCGCCAACATTAAAAAAAATCATATCTTCGAATTTTAACACGAAAACATAAAAAATAATTACAGTGCTATATAGCCAATCAATTAACCTGTACTATACCGTTTATCTCATATTTTTAGGATTTCTAAAAAAAATTGTAAAGTTTATAATCGCGCGAATTTTGAGTGTTTTTACTTGAAACTGCCGTGAGGGATACTTATTCGGGTCAACATAGAACATTTTCGGTTTTTGTATGTTTTCTGTGGTATACTTGATAATGAAAGATGCATATCCATGGAAAAAGGACTTAATTTTATCCGTAAACAGCTGTTGAAAAATCGGCGGGAAAAAATATTAAAAAAAATTATTTTTAACATTGTTCTAAAATAGTATACGAAGTTCAGATTTGCCACATCTATGGTCATAATAGATAAAACATTTCAATAGCTTCGTGTTAAAATAAACGGCTGGCCAAGAAAATGTCTTAAATACTTACAATAAATGTTTTACGAATGGTAGGAAAATGTTGTCCATTTTTGGACCGAAATCAATCGCAGAAAAATAAAATTGGTCCATTTTTCGACTGAAATCGCTCCAGTGCAATCAGTGCTTATTATGAATTTATATATTTATTTATTCACACCTAGAAGTCTTTTACATGCGTACGTTATTATTGGTAAGGTTTTAATAGAGTATAATAATAAGTGTTAAGTAAATAATGCAATAAATTAAATATAAAAGACATAGGTACAATACAAGTATGTAGTTTCATTATTATAGAAAGTTGTACAAATGAGTTCAATAAGTGTGTAAATGACAAGAGTGTAAAAAAGTAAGTAGGTAAAATGAAAATAGTTACAGGGTAATGTGTAGTAAATTTGTTAATATCTATATATATAAAAAATGAACCCCTGTTTCCCTTGGTCACGCGACCCGACTTTACCTATTTAATTCATCTTTTTTTTAAGTTTTCTAATACTTTGTAGAAGGTTCTTATGGAAAGAAAAATTACGAAAATGGCGCAGAAAGTTCAGAAAACTTAACGACTTTTTTAACTTCGCACGTTTGACAGTTCATGCGTTTTTGAATTGTCTGCAATTGTTTACGGATTTTTAAAATTATAGAATTTTTCAAATAGGTACCTATGTTTGGTACCAAATTTTATTGATTGTTCTTATAAAAATGAATATTTGAAATACAAGAAAAATGAAAATTTGAATGTAAAAATTGTAATAAGTGGCACGCGAGCTGTTTGAAAACTGAATGTACTGGTACTGAATATATGGAGGCGAGGGGAGAGGGTGGGCGGGGAAGTTGAAGGGGAACGCGGGAGAGTAGGGTATGTAGGAGGGCAACGGGAAAGGACATGCAGGGAGAAACAATTTTTTTCTTAATGTGGCATTGCAACGCATGCCGGGATCCAGCTAGTTTGAAAAATAATTAAAGAAAACAATGTTCAAAACATAAGGATTAGGTATCACTACTTGTTACAATAATTAAAAATAATATCTGAATACAATACTGCAGGGAGTTAGAGCATCTGTTAATCATAATTAAAGTTGTCAGCTTTTGAGAGCTTTTCTAAGTAAAACTTTTAAAGTTTGTACAACAAAGATATTTGAATTTGTTAAGTGGAGATCCCTTGCCATTTCTCTTACAAAACAATCTTTTGTCCAAGTACAATTTGTATATTCAAAGTTGGTTAAACCCTATCCGCAAAGGAGCAGTTCTGCTTTTTACATCTAATTAACAACGATACCGTTAAATGTGTGTTTTCTTATTAAAATAAAGTAGATTGAGTTAAAATCGTCTTTTCGCTACTAAAGTTAATGTAAAATATTATGTTTATTTTATTTTTAAAATTTCCTTTTTTGCTCCTACTTAGCACTACCTTTTTAATACTACCTAGTTGTTCCTTTTATTAATTATTTAATTCTACTGTTTTATAAGATATTTATTTTAATCACTTTCAGTTCCTAAAAACAATATATTATTTTTAAAGAAAGTATCTATTCTCCGCCTCCTCCACCTTCCCGCTTCCCACTCCACTTCCCCCGTCCCGCAAACCCCCCCCTACCGAGTTCCCCTTCCCCCTTCAAGGTTCCCCCCTACCTGGTTCCCCTCCCCCCCCACTCGCGTTCCATAAATTAATTCCCGGTACATTTAGTTTTCAAACAGTTCGCGTGCCACCGGTTGCAATTTTTTTACTACAAATTTCATAATACCAGAGCTCCACAGACAATAACTAACACAACAAAAAAAGAATTATCCAATTTGGTGCAGTCGTTCGGAAGTTATGCGGGAACATACATTTCGGCAATTCGTTTTTATTAAACCTTAAGTTGATAAATTTTTCACAATTTACACAAAATTATTATCGTTTTTTTAACAGTAGCGCGCTCCCTCTAACATTTATATTTATATATCTCCCCTTCAAACCATCTTCTTCGTTCGTTTTTGAATTCTTACTATGGAGATTTAAGTTCTTCATTGAATTATCTTTTTTAATGATATTTATCTTATGATGGAAATGACCTACAGATATTTAAATACTTCGTGAGATTAGCGCTCATTTAAAAGTTTTTTCCGATTCACAATATAATCATCTTCCACTTACACAGACTTAAAATTAATATAAATAAACCGTTTGCGGAATAATTTGAATTGTCAACATGTTTCGATTACATTGTTAACTAGTACGTATATATTTGAGCGTGAACTGTTTACACTAACACGACTGTTTATCCGTTGATTATTTGAAGACAACTGCGGCGCCATCGCAATTAATCGAGTTTGAGGGAGTCTGGCGAAAGGGGTTTGCGGTGTGGAAGATAGATTGGTTGGATTAAGTTCGACTAATTGCAAGGGAGAAGCGGCTTTATTGCAATACGGCGAGGCAAGTTTCTCTCAGTATCGCTTAAGTTGAAATTTGACTTCAAAGTATCGAATATCTACTGTTTAAGTTATAAGCTAGATTTAAAGTTTCGTATGAAAGTTCTTGTTTACAATAATACCCTTACAATGATCATAAACTTTTTAAATTGTGAATACTGCATAGCTGTCCAGACTATCTCAACCCCAATTAGGGTAAGGAGAGGGAATTAAATGAAGGATTAAATGAAGACAATATTAGCGAAACTCAATCTAGAAACAGAAAAATCAGAAAAATATATTTGCACCTCTGGGAAACGAACCTTTCGCTTTCCGGGCAAATGCGCTACCACTGCGCCAAGGTGTCGATTTCCGATTCGGTCATTTTTAACTGTATCATACTTCGACTAAGAACCACCAACATTATATTCATTTTCTTAATGCATATTTTATTGGCTGCAATCTTTATGTATGATTGCAAGATTCAACCCCGAACTTAATGCTATCTAGATAGTGTCTGGATAAGTTTTATCCGGAAATTTTGTCCCAGAGGTGCAAATATCTTTTCTGATTTTTTTTTATTTCCAGATGTTCGGTTGAGTTTCGCTAATATTGTCTTCATTTAATTAAATATTACAATTTGAGGTTTTACTCATAAAGTTAAAAATAAAAAAAAATAATTTTACTCATTAAAAAACCTGTAATTTTAATATTACAAACTTAAAAATAAAAAGTACGTTTGTTTCACTTCAATATAATTCAGTACAAATAAACATTATCTTCGAAAATACTACATAACTTCCGGGTTGGCCCGTCCAATAAACTGCCATAAAAGAAAACTCACACTCAGGTTTATAGTCAGGCTTCATAAAGTGTTAGAAGTGTCTCATAAACCGAAACGCACTCTAAGTATCGAAACGTATCACGTTTTTAAGAAATAATACTTTGATCTATTAGAGTGTGCCTAGAATAAAGCAAGTAGGTAATAACCTGGGATTAACCACAGATTGATCAGTGGCGACCTGATCTCTTACAAACAGTTTTGCAGAGAATGCCCAAAGAAAAACTGTGACGCAAAGACTTGGATCATAATATTACTATAGTTTGAACAACACACCATTAATCCATATAATTTTTTCAAAAAAATAAACAGCGCGCTAGACATCATACGAGTAGTAAAAAATCCACCAATGGACGCTTTTATAATTACCGTGACGATTCACGGTAACGGTACCGTGACGGCAATAAAAATACGTTTCTTATCGCCACAATGCTGCAGCTCTTTCTTAAACATTAAATAATGGTGAGACACACATACGAGTAATACGGGTGGTGTTTCCTCTAAAGTTTTACTTTTTGCGACGGGAATTGCTTTTCATTTTCTTTTGTACGTGTGAAAGAGATCTATGATAATGATAGTATTTTTCTTTTGGGGGGTGCAGACATATGTTCACCGTTTGTCTCATTTTCGACCGTCGTTATTTAGTGTGTCAGAAAGAGCTGCAGCATTATATGATTAAGAACAAAAACAAAACCATTAGCGCACTGAAATTTGAGATAATTGAATTTTTAGAATTCACTCACACTTCAATATTATCCTTTTAACTACATTCCATACTTTCAAAACTAACACCACGGCAAGCAGTATTAGTAGGTGTTTACGGAGACGTCACGGTGGAGTGTGTGAGAGGTATGAAAGAAAATTATGACTTTTTTCCTTTGGAGGAAACAGACCTACGTGTATTATGTTCTCATCTTTTGAAAGAGTTGCAGCATTGTTGTGTTAAGAAACGAATGTTTTTGCTTTTTTTATGCCGTCACGGTACCGTTACCGTGAATCGTCACGGTAATAAAAGCGTCTAATAAGACCAAAAACACATTAAAGGAACCGATGTCGGTCATTGTTCCAGGAACAGAAAGATTTGCTTTTTTAATTCTACAAATACAATTGTGGCTCTAATGTTTCATTGAACGATGCTTATTATCAGTTGATCTAATTCCAGCGCCTGCGCTTTGTTTGCTATTGAAACTGATTTATAAGCGATAATAAATCAACGCAAAATACTATTCATTCATGACTACATCCGCCAGTGGTTGTTATCTTGTAGGCGAATGTAAACAACATGAACAGTATTAAACGAATGAATCAGATAATTTTAGATTCTGATGGATTGGTTATGTTCAGTTGTATTCTATCATTGTTCTAAGCTGAAACACATAATTGTACCTTAGCCATTTTGAACTTCATAAGATCTGTAAAATCAATTTAATGTTTAATATTTATAAATGTAAATAATTGTTTTCTTTTTCACAACACTCTATTAAAATATTGAAATAATTTTCAAACAATATGAATTAGGAAACACAGATGATATAACTTGAAATCTATACCTATTTGTAATATTCAATTTTTATAAGAAAAATTCTTTTTTTATAACTCCTGAAGAAAGTAATAAAAGGAGAGTTTTTCTAATAAAAAAATTTACAAGAATAACTTATAAGTTTTATTTTTTTATTTTTTCAATGACTTACTATTCGTAATAATTCCATTTCGTTTTATGTTTGTTTTTCTTATTCTTATTGTTTATCAGCTATTCAGAATAGAAAATTTCCTTCAAGTTGCTTTACGCGTTTTTGATGTCAATACCTAAATAGAAGAAGCCTGATTCTTCTCCACTTTTCTCTTCCTCTTATCCTATAGCTTCCCCATCCCTTCTGCCAAAAATGCCCCGTTGGGTATATCATAGTCGCACTCTCTCCAGGCAGAGGGTACGAAATGTCAAACAAATGTCTTGGTACTTAGACCTTATTTCATATTCAATTACAAGTACTTTTCCGATATTCCTTCCATCTTTGGTGTAAACCGACTCAAATATTTTATCGTTCCATCTCATCACTAACTTTTGTTTTCATCCTATGGCTATGTTTGTACACTATTTTCTCCGTTTATCCAACTTAATCACCTATTCCAAATATCATAAGGTAATATAATGAGCCCTCCATCATTGCAAGCAACAATTCAAAAAATTTATTATTGTCAGATTAGTTGTAACCCGGAAAAGACAGTCTTTCTTTAAAAGCATCCCTTTGTTATTTAACACGTTTTGAAGTCATGTATGAAATCCAAATGTATGATTTTGGAAATTATTTCTATTGCAATCAGTCCATTCCTGGACTGATTGCAATATAAATAATTTGTCAGACTGGAAGGAATTCCAGTTTCATGCTATACTGACAAAAAACGAGATAAATGACAAATAAATAAAATTAGACCCATTACCGATCCTTAATGAACTTCCAGGTTAATTTCAGTTGGTCATAACAATGAAATTTCTACTTTTGTTAGGTAACTGTTTTATATCTTGGAGGTTTTCTTTGAATGAGTTGAGAGTGACAGTTGCGTGTGGTGAGTATTATAACTTTATTGCATTATCAAATAATTATTATTTATGAATAAGGAAAACATTATCATAATTAAACTGCTACCCTTGCTTTCTTTGACACCACTTTAGTGCGGTATGCTGCGTTCAAGTCCCCTTAAAATTAATGTTCTGCATTCATCTTTCTATCAATGTCCATCTCAGCTCTGCAGTTTCTCGTGTACTTACTTCCTATGTGCATAAACTCATGAACTACTACTTGCTTCGAGTGTTTTCATCTCCAGTTATGCAAATATGAAATAATCATGCATATAAATTTCAGTAATATTACTATCAGCAAAACTCCAGACTGCAATACGAGTAGTTAGGAATATTCTAACATGCTCGCTTTATACCAATGGCTTTGCTATTCGTTATCAATATAATATTGGATAACGAACAGTTCTTCGCAATATCATTCACTTTCAAACTATTTATGCTAGTATGGGAAGATCTTCTGGTGAGATATTATAGACATTTTGATAAAATAGTATGATATTTTCAAATGAATTTTCATATTAAGTAGTAATTTAAATTTACTTATAAAGAAACGAGTTAAGTTTATTTGATTGGATAAGCCATAATACATAAGTATGTATCTAATACGAAATAATAATACACCTTCACTTCAAGTGAAGAAAATTCTACGTTTAAACAAATATTTTCTTTTTGATAACGGAATTATGAACATCAAAACTAGTTTTTAACATTTTTTTAAAAACATTGTTAATTTTAAATGACGGTTTTAACCACCTTTGTATACCGACCTTCACAAAATAAAATAATGTCCAAAACGTGTTTGTTTATTTGTTTGTTTCAGGGAGTTTATAAAAGCCTCATTCAGTCCAATACAGATTAAAATATACAATATTGAATTAAATGCAATGTGAGGCGTATGTGTGGTAAAACCATGTATGATCGTGTGAGAAACGCGGAGATCCGCAAAGAATGCAAGGCTGATGTAAGCGTAATGAGTAAGATCAAGAAAGGAACGCTCCGATGGTTCGGGCATGTAGAGAGAATGAACGAGGAAAGGAGTGTAAGGAGAATATATGATGCAAATGTGAATGGTAGAAGAAGTCGGGGACGTCCGAGAAAGACATGGCACGACCAAGTGAATCAGATACTTGAGTCGGGCCATGTGAAGAGTCGGAATAATAGAAGAGCATGTATGAGACGGTGTATGAATGTGAACGAGGCAAGGAGTGTGTGCCAAGACCGAGTTGTTTGGCGGTCCGTCCTCTCTGCCTACCCCTGCGGGGAAACGGCGTGATGGTTAGTTAGTTAGTTAGTTTAGTTACATTGCATGTTGTATAACAATATTAATATCAATTATTGGTAGGTAGGTCGATAAAAACAGGCAATACATGACAATCTTGTGAAATCTTGCCCCGAAAATAACGGCAACACTATGGCGACAAGAAGTAGCCGTAAAAACTTCTCCATTTACCAGAGCCTTAAATAAGGATAACGCAAGTTAGAACTTTAAATGATCGTTTTTCAAAAGCGGTTAAATTTAACTCACACAAATATTGACAATTGATCGAAGCACACAAACCATTAAAATATATTGTGGTTTTATCTGGTCTTACGTCCGACAAAAACACAAACATTCCATGTGTATTTATGAGAACAGTTTATTTTTGAGAATTTCGGTATTTATGTCCAACAGTTCATGGGCAACGAAAATGTGGAATTATTTGAAATTAATTCAATCATGCATGTAGGCAAACATTATTATTTGATTGGCTTCTCTTATGAACTGGAATTTTTTTGTACAGAAAGGCATTTGAAGTGGAATAATGAAAACCGTTGATAACCGATTGAACGATTGTGAATTTGATGTTGCCAGTAAATAAAAATATAAAACCTTTTAGTTCGCTAACAACTCAACGATTTTTTTTTTTACATGAATACCGCACAAGCATCCCAACTGCTCCCGTCTGAAGCCAGTGAGACTATGGCATCCCCAATTGGGGTATGTTGTGAGGCTGAGGGTAGTGGGGAGGGGAAGGAGACAGGGAAGAAGAAGGTGGGTAAGTACCTGGCTATTCAGATTTGGTCACCAAACACGGCTAATGCCATTTCAAGCAACGTTTCAATTCTGAATGGTGGTCTTACACCAGGGCGATACTGGGAGTATCTTTCACTCTGGAACGTGCCGCAAATATACTATATATTATTTTAAATGAATAACTTGAAATAACACAAATTAATAAAAAAAAAAAAATTATTTGCCACGCCGGGTTTCGATTCCGCGACCTTCGGTGTGCGAATCAAGCGCCTTACCGCTGCACTACGCCGGCCGTCAGATGATAAATCAATATCGCGAGATACAAGCATTTATAAACTAGAATTAATATATGATACTGTAGGTAGATAGACACAAGATAATATAAATAAAAAAAAACATTTTTAAATATCCTTTAAAATATTTGAACTCAAGTTCATCAAAATTTATGTGAAATACTTACTGTGTTCGGATACATGTTTTGGTGTAAATAGAAGTCCAAACGTTTGATGGCTTTTGGCTTGTAATTATACTGGCCTGGAGGGTTACTCCCTATCTTCCACAGCGTTCGTACGGTTCAGAGTAAAGTTTCCGTGTCATATCACAGTTTACTGTGAAAACTGCACTCTGTATCTCTCCATCACGAATGGGTTTAGAAAAGCGTCGATTGGCGTCGGTATGGTTGACCATAAATAGACTTTCACACTCTACATAGAAATAATGTGGATTGTCTATGCGCCTAAAGTCTATGGTTTGCTAATTTGTTTGACTATGGTTCATATTTGACATTTTTGACAATCTTCGAGGGGCGCAAGTAAAGAGGCGGGAATTTGACCATTGTGTTTCGTGTTGTTTTTTTTATATGTCTGCTGCAATGAACGTAAGTTATATGATTATTTAGTACATTCATGTTTATTTTGTGTTTGTGTATATTGATAAATGTGTTTCGTGCGATAATTATTAGCATAAAAATAAAAAAGACATTATAACCTCCGAGTGTTTTAAGAATGGCGGTTGGTGTTTTACATATTTGTAAATTTCTCTTCACTCATCAAATAAACATAATTAATGTTGTTTTTATAGATATTTTATTGTTCAAATAATATGTTTAGGTATGTTTTTTACTGCGGTCAATTGTGCCATTTGAATTATTTATGTAAGAAACGTGATTATTATAGTATCCGGTTGACGGTGGCAAAACGATTGTAGAATGTATGGCGAGCGATATGAATTTTCGTTTTGCCACCGCCAGCGGAATACTATCATTGCCAACCGCATTTGCATGTTTTTATTCATTGCATTATTAGTTTTAAATTAATAATAATAATGTATATTAATAATTCTTCTACAGAATAAAAGGGCTACGAGCTACATCATTGGGCGGGAACCAATTGAAGGGATAGTGGTGACATATGAGACGCTGCCTGTGCCGTGGGTATGTTTCAGACTATTATTTTATATTATATTTTAATATGGATGGTGAAACCCTGATAAAAAGTTCATTGCTTTTTTGCAGAATTAAATTGAAATGGAACTCCTCGAAGAAGATGAAGTGTTGTCCGCGATGCCTGGGCCGGTGCCGACAGAAGTTTTGCCCGTAACGCGTGGACCGTCCGGCGTCAAAAGAAAGGCCTCCGACCAAGAGCTTTGTAAGTACTTACAATTAAATATCTTAGGGTGAATGGGAATAATGTTATGAAAAAACTAACTAACCATCACGCCGTTTCAACGCAGGGATAGGCAGAGAGGTCGGACCGCCAAACAACTCGGCCTTCGCACACATTCATGCATCGTCTCATATATTCTCTTCTATTATTCTGACTCTTGACATGGCCCGTCTCAAGTATCTGATTCACTTGATCGTGCCATGTCTTCATTGGGCGTCCCCGACTTCTTCTACCATTCACATTTGTATCATATATTCTTCTTCCACCACTTTCTTAATTCATTCCCTCTACATGCCCAAACCATCTGAGGGTCCCTTTCTTTTACTCATTACGCTTACATCAGCCTTGCATTCTTTGCGGATCTCTACATTTCTCATACGATCATACGTGGTGGGATCTCATTTCAACAGCATTCAGTCTGCTTTCATCCTTCCTCTGACAGTGCCATGCCTCACTGCCATACATCAGGATGGGTACCAGGACTCCATTGTGGACTGCTAGCTTTGCTTCTTTTGAGAGTTTTTTTATTAGCGCCAACAGCATTCAGTCCTCCTTTAATATAGTTACTCGCATTTACCCTCCTTTCAATTTCTCTATCAGCCTTTCCATCTCTCGTGATGTTATGATATTATTTTTAATATTATTAATATTTTACTTTCAGGTAGTAAAACAGCCATCACGGAGAAGTTCCTCAATGAGGAGGAACTGAAAAATATCAATCTACAGGAAAAGAGCACCATCGAGAGGGAGAAGCTCCTGCACAAGGGAAGGACAGGCAGCCATACGCGCTTCTTCTGGTTCTATACATTATCCAATCATCCCTTATAATTCCATCGTATATAATTCACCTATGTAACTATACATTATCCAGTCATCCCTTTCATTATATTTTATATTCAGTAAATTACAAAGTTCACATTGGGATTCAAAGCTTTTCCTAGAAGCGTCGAGTCATAAATAAATTCCCAAGTTATTTGAAAACGACAAGAGATCTTTTAATTTATTATAACCTTTCCTACATTTATTCTATCAGTGGCAACGATAGTTGTCTTGAATCGAGTCTGTGAACACGAGACCCTGCCGATTGAGCTAGCTGGGGAGACTTGTGAGTATAAACTTGGTTTTGTAAGTATTCAAACTGAACATTATGTTGTTGTTCATTATTAATTTGCCTATAAATCGGTAATCAGGCGGTTCGATACCGTAATTACGTAAAACTTAAGTGTAAGAAAGATAGAGCGTATGCTAAATGAGTTAGAACCAAAGAGTAGTAAGTATGTACGCAAAATTTCGACAGGCGACTTTAACAGAGCTGTTGAAATGAAAGTGTAAGATATAATTTATTTATTTACTATTGTGACCATGAGGCTTTTACATTAAGTAATAATGTTTAAAAAAAATTACACACTGGTTAGTAGTACTCAATAATGTACATGACAATTGTTAGGTACTGAGATTCGGTTTCGAACCGTTCTTGAATTAATTAACCAACGCTAATTTACTTACACCGCTGATAACTCAATACTTACTTATATTCGACTAGCTTGGGTGTCCTCAGTTCAGCTTTGATACGACTTGAATAACCACTGCTAAAACAAAATACAGGAAAACACAAAAATATCGGGACAATTGTAAATAAAAGGGTTCTCTTTTGCTATTAGAAAAAGGTTATATTTTCAGAAAGGACTCTAGGCCAGGAAAAGCTTAAATCCCTGTGAGAATGGGAGAATTTCGTGAAATAAAAGTGTCAGAAAAACATCATCCGCACAGAGATTTGCATTAAAAACCTGGCAACAAAGTTACATAATTTACATAAATTCAGTGTACATAGCAATCGCAGAAACATAATGGAGTGGCCAGGCTAGTGTCTGGAACACAGGTAAACGCAACTCTTCATACAGCGCCGAGCATCGAGAGTGAGTCTGGGTGGCGCTAGTAACAGGGATCGCGGTCCTTAGCAATAAGGGCACGACTCACGGGAAGCGATAACATGAAAGGAAAAAAATAACAAAGTGATTAGAAAATTAAGGCATCCAAAACGATAGGCCGTTCTGTGGTCTGTAAGGCTACCGGACAATGACCAGGGAATAGCAATTATTAAAAAAAGGATTTTCTATAAAGATTTTTAAGAAAGAGGTCAATCAAAACTATTCATGTGAGTGTAGGAAGTAAACATGTATAGCAGATAATATAAGCTCAAATGCCAGAACCGAGGATGTGATTATTGAAGAAATAAGTATTGAATTGGATTAAAAAAAAAAGTGAACTTGGATATATGGTTAGAGGTACTTAAATTTGGCGATTGAGAGTCTCAACAAGCTCTCGTTGAGTTATCCGACCTTGCCTAAGGTTATCGTTGTGTTGATCGATAACATTAACCACTTCTCTAAAATCATCTTCAATGATCACATCCTCTGGTTCCGGCATTCGAGCTTCAATGGCCATATTGTGAAGAACAGCACATGCATTGACTACCTTCCCTGCCATTTCTGGCGTATAATGTAGAACACGATGTTTTAGGAGACAGCGCCATCTTCCTTTTAAAATCCCAAAGCAGCGTTCTATGCAATTTCTGACTCTGCAATGCATTTTTGTAAAATGGTCCTCTGGTGATCCCGGTGCCGCGTTTAAAATGGGAGTCATCATGTATGGCCTAAGTGGGAATGCTGAGTCTCCTGAAATATTCAATTTATTTTAAAACATTTTTTTTTAAAACAAAAATAATTAAAAATTGCAAACTTTAACAAATATTTATGTATTCATAAAAGAAATTTACCTAAAAGCCAGAAAGTCTCTCGGTTATTTGCTTCTTCCAAGTGTGGTTTTATGGCCATCATTTGCCATATATGTGCATCGTGCGATGCACCTCCATACCTCGCATTTATCGCAATTATTTTTAACTTGGAATCGCAAATCTGTAGGGTGGAATAATAGTGTGATATATTATATGATCAGCTATTCTGTAAACATTTGAATAAAGGATATATTTATTTACCATGAGAGCATTCATCGAGTGGAAACCCTTTCGGTTGAAGTAGGCCTCTTCATGTACCTTTGGTTTAACAATGGCGACGTGCGTCCCGTCTACGCATCCAATTACTCCGGGAAAATTAAATTTTTCTATAAACCTGAAATATATACAATTTAAATGCTTAAAATAGATATTTTCAGAAGAAAACTTCTTCTCACAGGTTTTCACTTTGTGATGGCATTATTTATTTTATGAAAAGACAAACAGCTTTGTTTACATCATGCAAACGTGAATGGTAGAAGAAGTCGGGGATGCCCGAGGAAGGCATGGCACGATCAAGTGAATCAGATACTTGAGTCGGGCCATGTCAAAATTCAGTTGGCTGTTCATATAACTATTTTATTTTTTGTACACACATATTCTCTGAATGGCTATGCTTTTCATAAGATTAGTAAAAATACATATATGAAAAAATACATATGTTTTGGTTCGATTAGAATGAATATTGTATTTTATTAATACTGTCATTGCAATATGCATGTATCATACACCATGTAATTGCTATTGTTACTATGTGTTTGTTTATCAATAGGTATATATTTTACCATTTCTCCTTTATTGTATGTGTTCTAAATGTGTAATCTTCTCTGTAATTATGTAAGACTTATGTTTTCCTCTATGTACAAATATAAAATATCACACCACATACATAATTTGTTTTTGTAATTATTATTGTTCCTCCCTTCAACTTCGATAGATACGACATGCTATAAAATTAATATTAGGTACGAAAGACGGCAAAGGTAAAAGGGTTAGAACAAAAAGGCACTAAGTCGGTGGTGATATTGGTTTCCATTCAAATCTACATGAAAAAACCCTTGACTCTGTGCAGAAACGGGCTGTCCGTTTGAAAGATTCTCCTAACTTTACAAACGGATTGCAATCTTTAGAGCACAGGCGTCGGCTAGGAATCCTGTGCTATCCTTGTTCTACCAGCATTTTATTGGAAGATGCTCCGAGGAACTAGTGTCCTTGATCCTTTCGGCACCGGTGCATAGTCGGGAAATAAGCCAAAAGCGCACCCAACACGGTTGACATTTCAACAGAGATGAAATATTACATAAAATAATTACACATTAGCTAGCCCATCATCGGAATATGCCACAAAATATAATAAATCTGAACATACCCTTGTTTTACAGCATTCCTTTCTTGCTGCGTTATTGGGAACTTGACATGCCTATGCATGATTCGGTTTATAGCCGACACTATTTGACGCATGTGTCGGCTAACCGTTTGCTGCGAAATGCTGTTGTGGAAGTCGTTTCCTACAACTTTTTGGTATGACCCTGTACCTAGGAAAGACAGTGTTGTTAGAACCTGAAACATAAAAAAATATTTGTTCATATGAAGCAGATATTAAGGAATGTGCTGTTAGATTGGAGTTTGACATTGTAAGAAAAGATGATAAATTAAAAACTTTGTATTCACTTTTAGCTCCAAGGGCACTCCGGTTGTTCTCCTAGGTACAGGGATTAACGGCCTCAACTCGTCACACAACGCTTTAAAGAGGTCCTGCGACAGGCGGTAGTGAGCAATAAATAGTGATTCAGGAATGCTCATGGGGTTTGACAGATCCCTCAACTGTCTTCTTCGGGCTGCCTCTACCCTGTAATCGTCTTGGCGAAAAACTCGCAAAGCAAATTGTAGGCGGAAATAACCTTCCATTGTGGCTAAAATATAGCACATAAATTATGAATACCTTAGATTGCAACAGACCCGTACTTATTTGGTACATAATATGTAAATATTTACTCAACAAACTACTATTTACTAAGGGAGAGGTAAAAAATGCATACAAATTCCAACCCATTTTGTGCAAATAGTTGTCAGTTGTAGGAATTGCTAAAACGAAGTGTAGGTAATTACGATAATAATTACGAATAAGTGCCTAAAAGTACGGCGGTTTGGTACACATCTACCAACCCGGTATCATTTAATTCCAAATAAATCATATTACTTACCTTTTAAAACGAGATATTCGAATAAAATATGTATAATGTCTCGTTAGACGAAATGTCAACTTCATAAAATCATAACCCAACTTCTTAACCCAACAAAAGTTTCATAAAACGGAGGTCTCCCGATCCACTTTGGGAAACATGAAACTTATACGACTGAGTTCGATAGGGAGTACCAAAAATGACAAAAACCGGGCGTCGCTGTGGAATCTGTGACTTTCGGGTTTCCGACTGATAGAGAGTACCAAGTTTGGCGAAACTGACAAACATCTGTCAAAATACGGGTGTGAAACGTAGCGGTTGGCGGTTACGAGAGATAGAGAGTAACCCCCCTGGTTTTGACCGACCACACATTATGTAGGAACTGGTAGGAACTCACGTTCGGGTGGATCTGTATTTCATGAGCCATGTAATACATTCCATACTAACAAATTACGGAGTCTGGATTGATTTGGACCGTTGGAGTTCGAACAAAGACACGTCTCGGTGCTAAAATTAAATTTGATTGAGATTAATATTGGAATATTAAAATTTGACCTTGTTTCGTCGATAGAAAAGACGATTTGAACTATTTGCAGAAAACAGGTAGTCTTGATCTCAAAGATAAGAATTTAATTTTAAAGTTCAACAAAGGTGGGACAATTTGGGAGGCGGGTATGAGAACCGCCGCCCGGGAACCATTTATTGGATAACCAACACCTCTGCCGAAGGTCACCCTAAGTGGTTCGCTACGTTTGGTGACTTAAGCAGGGGTGCCCGGGTTTATGGGGTGAGGTTCGTCTAGGTCTCGACGATTTTGCTCACCTACTGCGTGGCGGGCCGGATCGGGAGAGAATTTTTGAGGGAGTCCCTTTGACTGCTCCAGCCATACTCTATCGGAACATCGCCTCTCACCGCAGTGGGAGGGATGGATTCATATGTCCGTCGCTCCTGTACACACTGACCCCCAGATTCCTTCCCACCCCTTATACCCTTTTACTTCCCAGAACTTCAACTTTTTTTCCGCAGGGCCTCCTGTATGGAGCTACAGTAAGAAAAGGTGTGTGACTAAAAGTATTATTTATTTTTGTTTTTAACTTTATGAGTAAAACCTCAAATTATAATATTTAATTAAATGAAAACAATATTAGCGAAACTCGATCGAAAATCTATTGGCCCCTCTGGGTTTGGCCCAAAGGTGCCAATATCTTTTTCTGATTTTTCTGTCTCCAGATCTTCGATTAAGTTTCGCTAATATTGTCTTCATTTAATTAAATATTATAATTTGAGATTTAGATCATAAAGTAAAAAAAAAAAATATTCATCCTAGACTTGCAGAAAAGTCAATAGATGTCCCGTATTAAAAATAAAATGGAAAAAAAATAATCCAGACACTATCTAGATAGTATTTAGTTCGAGTTGAATCTTGAAATCATATATAAAGATAGCAGCCAATATAAAAAAATGAAGATATTGTTGGTAGTTCTTAGTTGAAGTATGATACAGTTAAAAGTGACCGAATTGAATATAGAGACCTAAGCTTAGTTGGTATTGCATTTGCCATGTAAGCAGAAGTTCCTGGTTTCGTATCCCAGAGGCCAATATCTTTTTCTGATTTTTCTGTCTCCAAATCTTCGATCGAGTTTCGCTAATATTGTCTTCATTTAAATAAAAAAGTATTATTATTTTCTCTTCTACTTGGAGAACCTACCTATGTTTTCAAGCGCAAAATTTTGTTGAATTGTTGTCCTCTTTTAGGTGTATCGACTTTAACTCTATCGGGAAAGAGAAATTTCTAATTTCAAAGTTATGGGCGTTTCGAGACAAAAAGTTTCGTAAATTTTTTTTGTTAAATTTATTTAATAAATATCAATTCTTCTTTCAAATACAAACATCCGAGAAATAATTTTATCTGGTTTCTAAAATAGGATGTTTTACGACTACTTCAAAAGTAAGAAATATATGGCACATTTAATAAGCCTCGGAAGCATTCCGGCGTGAGAAATTTCACCGTCGCGTCGTCGTCGCCGCTGTAGTAAGGACTTCTTATGAGTAAAAAGCTGGTAAAAAGATTTTAAAGCCTGATGGGAAGCAAACGTTTATCTTCATTTTGAAGAGAGCACCGGTTTTGGTTGTTGACAAATAATCCTTTATTTAGAAAACATATTCCTTTTGTGTAGAAAATCAGTAAGAAAGAGGCTCTATGGAATGTGATGTTTATGGCTTTAAATAAATGCATTCGGTCTACATTGAGATTTTATACTCCAGATTAATTACATTTTAATTATTCTCCACCCCGGTCAGATCTGTCCTTCGAAGGCTCTGTGGAATATGAAGTTTGTGCCTAGTAATGTCCTTCTGGAGTTTGAAGGGTTAAAGAAACGCCGTCGGTCTACATTGAGGTTTATACTCCAGAAGACAAGGCCTGGTATGAGGTGATTATATTTCATGAAGATGAAAGAAAGAAAAGACTGATGTACTGACACTGAAGCAAATAATATATTGTAAATATAATATGTAATTTATTTTTAAGGTTACTCTTGAAAGTCACTCAATGTACTTTATGTACATCAACAAATGTATTTACACTTTTCTGCTATAAGGTTCACTATTTCAGCAAATCGCTCTTAAAGTTCATGCATAATAAAACAGCAAGAATTAAAAAAATACTTGGAAATATAAATTTTTCGTTTTACTAAAAGTAAGTACGCATTTAAAAAATATTATTTATGCATTCTTAGGAACCTACCAACTTATATTGCTTGTTCAACATTTATCTCAAAATAATCTTTACTTAAATCAATCTTTATGGGTGTTATTACAATTTATGAAAAAAAAACTATAAAAGATTCGAGCTCAATGTGCATTTTTATTCAAAAATACACATTGAATTCTCAAGGTAATCTCTTTCCTGATCTGAATCATGGAGACTTCGCAATTTTTATGGGAGCTAAAATTGGCAAGTTTTTATAATAAATCCGAAGTGGTTTGGATTTGGACAATGGCCAACTAACAACATTCTTTGCTGAGCGAGTTATTTTTAAAAGAAAATTTGCAAAAGGAATAAACGAAAACAGTGGAAATACTGTGAAAGTTAGTGAAGATATACAAGTTTTTGATAACCACTAGAACGACAGCACAATTTAAAACTTTTTTCTCCAATTGCTCGAGATTTTTTTTTGATCATTTTGATTATTTTCCGCCCACATTAAAAAAATCATGCCTCCGAATTTTAATATGGAGGCATACAAACTTATTATAGTTTAATATAGCCAATGAATTCATCTACTATCTGTAATGTCTGTGTGAATGTGTATGAGAGCCAGCGAGATATTATGCTTGTGAGACTCTATAAAAGGCGATGCGTGCTAGAAGTGCGTACTCTTTGCAACAAGCAGCTCCCTAATAAATACCCGTACTCAATACTATTACTCTCTTCATTCGCCGTGTAATACCTACACAGTATACCCAGACTTAATACCTCATAGTCCGTTTACCACACTATCTGTTGTCGATTACCACATATTCGTAGAATTTATAAAAAAAAGTTATAAATTCGTAAACTTCTACTTAATTACTTACAAATAAAGGAAAATTTGCCAAAATTGGCAGCAAAGCCGTCCGTGGTATTTTAAATAGTGTCATAGTGTGGCAAAAAGCGCACAAGTGGATAAAGTAGAAAAGAACTAAGTAATTTATTGTTTTTTTTAATTATTTTAGAGAGAATTACATTAAATTATAAACCTTTGTATAGAGTTTCATTTTATGATGTACACTAACTTTTTACTTATTTTCGTTTACCTACAATATAATTTCGCTTGTGAGGTAGGAAACATTCTTCAATGATTTTTTTTTAAATATATATTTCTTACTGTTTTCAGTACCTATGTACACATAAACAATGAATTCATACCGCTTTTCTTTTAATAATAATCGGTGTTGTGATGGCCAGAAAAGTTGGCTTATAAGCCTTATAAGTTGATAGGGGTTCGATTTTAGCCGTGGATTTTTTTAAAAAATAAAATTTCCCACACGTATGATTTTATTTTTAATTTTAATATTTGTATATGTATATTTTTTCCTTCTATTTTTAAAAACAAAAAAAAGTTTATGTCCCGTGAGTTTTCACGTGTCTGTGCTTTACAATAATACCGTGCAAGTTAAAAATAAAATGTCTAGACTTAAAGTAGTCCCAGAGAGAGGTTGCGCATGTCATGATTTTAGTACCTTCTTTCTTTTTCTATTCCATAGATCAGTGGTCCCCAACCTATGGGCCGCGGTCCGGTATTGAACCGCGCAAGGGCTTGCTTTAAAATCAAAAAACTTTAAAAAAAAAAGTTAAAGCTGTTATTACCGTTGTTCTCATGTAAATTTAAAATTCAGATTCAGAAGTTTATTAATGAATGCAAGAAAATTCTTTAATAAGGAACTCCAGTGAAAAATATTTTGGCTTTAAAAAAATATGTTCATATAGACCAATAAACGCTGATTCTGAATATATAACTTTTATTTAATAATATTAAACGTACAGTTTTTAAAAAAATATTAAAAAGTGCATTTTTAATATTCTCGTTAAAACACAGCGTCAGGTTGGTATGCTGTGTAATGCTGTTATGGTGACGTCACAATAGTAATCACGGTAATGACTGGTTTATTTATGCTGTACGTCATTTATATGGGAATTTAGGTATGACACAAGCGAATGTTCTATATATTTCTTATTTTTGAAGATGTCGTAAAAGCATATACCTTTATAGAAAGTTAATAGAATTGCCTTTTAGATTTTTGTATCTGACATATACGATTGTGTTTGAAAAATGCAGTATTTTAAGTTTGAAAATGAAAAAATTAAAAAAAAACAGCCGACTGTAAACATATTCTATTAAATGGTCGAAAAAATTAGGAAAATTCAAAATTTAAAAAATACAGTCCTCTTACTTTATGAATTTGGAATAAAACTGTCACTTCACTTTTTATCTCGTTCATAGAATTAAAAAGGATAAAAAAATATTATAATAATTCCGAAAAAATAACTGAAAAAATCCGACATCTTGGACTCGGTTTTACGCAATTAATGCGTTGATTTCTCGAATTTATATTTATTTACACATGCATAAGGCTTTTACATTATCAAATAATATTACTTTTATGGAAGTTTTATTAAATTCACGCGGAAAAGTCATAAAAATTATAGAGAAGTAACCTTTGATTATGTAATGTCAGTAACCTAAAAACCGAACGAAACTAAATCACCAAAAAAACATTATTTAAGGACTGAAACTGAAAAAAAGTACAGGCAGCATTAGTACTTATGCTGAATTACACTAATATCACAGTGAATTAATCATTTAAACGAAAATTATCATCAAAAACAGCAAACTGCAAGTTTAATTCATCCACGTCATTCATTGTTTTGCAAAGAATTTGATTTCGCCATTTGCAATAAATAAGCCATTAGCCAATCAACGCGTTATAATAAACAAGATGGCCGCGCGCCTGCGCAAATCTATGTGAGATTCAAGAAAACCAACATAAAAATCTAAAAAATATGAATCGTTATTTTAGTAGATGACGTCACAAAATTCACCATAGATATGGGTGTTTTCGAGGGATCTCCAAAAATTAAAACTTTGAAAATTATTTTAACTAACTCTAAAAAAAAAAAAAAATATGCAGTAATTTAAGTTAGAAGGTCATTTTTCATTAAAAAAAATAAAAAAAATGGACTGGACTTCTCTATTGTCTGTTGCTACCTGACCAAATAACGAAGATATTTTCAACTATCCAATCCAAACAAAACATTAGATAATAAGGAAAGTCCACAGTCGAAAAGGAGTTGTGGGAACGGCTTGTGAACAGAGGTATTTTGGACATGTTTCAGACGTTGGCGGGGATTTTAGGAGAGGCTGAAGGATTCGTTTTCCCAGTTCCACCTCTTCGGTTGAACCTTAAAAATAGAGAAAATACCTATGAATCCAAAAGATAATTGAAAAATTATCTGAAACTTCTGGAATAATTATTCATTGTTATTATATATTTTTTCTTCATTTTCAACTATTATTTGTCACCTCAACTTATGTAAGTACCACAATTGTAATTTTTATTATTATATATTGAAAAAAAAAAAAAATTCAATGTGCAACCCCCACCCCCCAGCGGGCCGCGGTGAAATTATCAAACTTTTACCGGTCCACGGCGACAAAAAGGTTGGGGACCACTGCCATAGATGACCCGTGAGGAGGAATATCGTCGACCTCCCAGGGACTACTATAGTTAATGCCAATAAAATATAAACTCTTGAACTCTTTCTTTCGTGCCGGAAAACATTCAATACTATTTTAGTTTAATATTTACTATGAATCGGTTTACATTATAAGTATAAAAATGCGCTTTGGATAAATTGAAGCTTTTCCTATCGTTTCCATTGAGCAGAATAAATGGGGTTGTCTTAAACAGCATTTAAAGAAACACTGTGAATTTTTTCATACATATAACTTGTAAAATAACTGAAACAAACATGTTTATAATAATTTATGGAGCATACTTTGCGATATTTTTCTATCGAGGGAATTTTATATAATTTGCGTTTCGGCGCGACGAATGTCTAGATATTATCTTCAAGAATAACATATATATTTTTTTAAGAGCTTAAAAACTTCAAATGTTTAAGGGAGTTTTGCAAGAAATCGGTAGAAAATGGGCACAAAGGTCAATTACAACTGATTATAATATTATTTAAAGGTACATTGCATAGTATAATATGTGCTGTGCATACATTTTTTTATTGATTTAATAAGTAGTTTCTGATTACCTAGCTCAAAATTGACATTTTGATAATGCGTCTGGAATCCGCTTGTTCGATACAAATTGTTAATTGATTAATCAGTAAAAGAAGATTACACGCCGGCTGGATGTTTTTTGTGCGTCGATGTTATTATTTTGGAAGAATACTATGCCGAAATTATGGCTGTTGTGCTTGTCACCTGACAATATGTTCAAAAGCTGAAATGGGACAAGAATTGGGGTTTAATTAGAACCATTCCAACGTCAACAAAAGTAAGATTGGCGCTTGGATGACAATGTTATATTTGAATGTCTGTGAAATAACAAGCCCATATTGTTTTCTCCACACAAAACGTTTGGATGCAAGTAATGGAAAGAAGAAGAAAAATATGAATTTTGAGAAAATTATGTATAAAATCTGAATAATATAGATCAGATATGCCCTATGTTTGAAAACAACGTTTTTCAGTAGCCATTTCTCTAGATCGTTTTTCATTTACAGTCTTGTCATAATTTTTTTTTTTAAATTGTGGTTGCTTATTTTTAATGTTAATAATATTATTTATTATTACATTTTTAGCAATGACTGTCATGTCTAAATGACGTAAAGATTTTTTACGACGCTAAGCAATGATTCATATGAAAAGTTTTAGATCGAAATATTTATGATCGACATTATGTACACGGATAAAACACAAGACGTAGATTTTCACCGTCCAAAAATTATTTTAAAAAAAATCTTCAATAATATTGTCGTTTAAGGCTTGGTCCCGGGAAGACAGAGATCCTGGGTTTGACCGATGCTATTTTTGATTTCTTTTTCTTGTTCTCTGTCATGTTTCATTTAGATTTATTAGTATTCTTCTTAAATGATTTTACGAAAAACACTTATTAAAGAAACTGTTTCGTGTCAGGGGTAAAACTTAGGTATATCATTTAGTGTGAATTGGCAGTCTCCAAGACTTTAATGCACAAGTCTTACCTTTCATCTAAATTAAAATAATCATCAGGGATCGACATTTCCTGCAATGTATCCAATAAGAAAGTATTTCAGCAAACGTTTTACTACATTACAACCCGATTAGTTTAACTCGCTTCTCATTGAAACAAAGGAAAAATACATACTCGTACACGCTTTGTCACATATTATTGATTTTAACGGATACGACAAGGTTTAAATAGTATTGGAAGTTGAATTTAGCAGAGTTGGTTACGAAGTTACAACAGCCAAATCGATTTTTTTGTTTAAGTTGAAAAAACATATAAAATATCGCATGGGACCAAAATCTGATATACATATTTACTCCAAACAATGTCATGAATTACTGGTTAAAGTATGTCAAATATATGTATATTTTAAAAACTCAAAACCCTATGTGTTTATTTTAATTCTTCATTAATTACCAATTGTTAATATGTTCACGTAATTAAATGTAAAATTCATGAATTGAAAAAACTTGTAATGTAATCTAACTCTTGGATTTATCGAAGAGTGTTTAATTTTTAAGACTTTATAATTTTTTTTCAGCTTTGCATAAAATATTCGAGAGGGCAACCAAAATAAAAAAAAAAACCGTACATGCGTATACTAATTGTCTTTTCACAAAGAGGCGCTGCAAATCTGGGAGTTGAGATTAGAGTCAGCGTTGGAAGACACAATGATAGATAAACTAAAGCACTTTAAAGTTTTCCGAATCTGAAAAACATCATCACAAAATAGATACCATCATATCAAAACGTCGCCCTGGCGAATGACCACCATTTTGCTTGAAATTGTATAAACCATATTTAGAGAAAAGATCTAAATAGTGAGATGTCTTCCATTCTTCATTTTCTCATCTTCTTATTCTTCCTATTTCTTTCAACTTCACAACATTTAAACATTGAGGATTCCATAGTCCCACTTGCTTCTGGTAGTCGGGAGTCATCTATGGTATTCACATAAGGCTATTAATTATTGAAATTTTGTCTTGAAACAGTGCTCAAATAGTTTGAAGTAATCTTTAAGTAACTTCACACGTATCCTGTATTTGGGCGCGATCCAAATTCGATAAACTTATCAAAAGAAAAATAAATCTGCATAAAAAGTGGCGCCATAAATATCGCCCAAAAAACGGTTACGCTCCCCTGTTCTCGCTAAATGAATTACAAAGCTTTAAAAATAAACGCGAAAAAGCTGTAATTGTAGAATTTATGTATTTTGTGGGTGGGCAAAGCTCTTAACAGCTTCTTGTTTACTCTCGGCGCTGGGATTGTTCGAGAACTCGAGTGGCTAACTATTTCTGGGGTTTTTCAAAAGCTTCCCAGTTTCTTTAAAATCGATCCGGGAATAGAGACTGTTTCCATGATGTAATCAGGCTCAAGTACACGAAAAACTGACGACTGTCGATTTTATTTCAAACCAGCCTGTTATCTTAAGCAGCTAAAGTCCTTGAACGGTTTATTCAAGGTTAAAGAAATTTCGTTTTTGAGTACTTTTAAAAATTTCGTTTTAAACCATTTTAATCTCCCCGAAACAAGACGTTATGTCATTTATTGGACATATTTTTTGTTCAATAACAAAAAAGAGTCTAAACTTGGGTTTCCTTTTGCCCATTTCACTTAACGTCACTCAAAATAACGACAGAAGAAAATATTGTCTTTTACGATGACTCACTGTGCCTAAATAGAATGTATTGAATTATTTATAATGGTAGTTCTGTGAAGACCGAACTTCACGTTAAAAAAGTGTTTCCAATTTTACATACTTAATAAATCAAATCCAAAACTGCTTCTGACATCATAAGATTTTTAAGTAGGTTCTTAAATATCTACCTACCTAATGATAAACCGTATATTTTACCATAATAATGAAAAAATGCGAATAAGCCCGCTTCTAATTTGGGTACCCGCTACCGCTCCGGGAACCACCTATCAACACCCCTGCCATAAGTCATCCCAAGTGGTTCGCCATGTTTGGTGACTCAGCAAAGGGTGCCCTGGTTCATGGGATAAAGTTTGCCTAGGTTTTGGCGGTGGATGCATCTACCCAACAACTGCGTGGCGGGCCGGAACGGTAGACACTGATTGAGGGACAAATTTTGACCTCTCCAGCAGGATTCTCTCGGCAGTATCGACCTATCGCTTTACATCGCAGTGGGAGTGATGGATTCATAATTCAGTCACTCCTGGATACTGACTGACCCTTAGATTCCTACCCACCCCTCGCACTCTTTTATTTCCCAGAACTTAAAAAAAATCCTCCACAAATCATCCCCAAAGATGTCATGGGCCCTAAGAGAAATTATTTCCTCCGGGTCTCCTGTATGAACCCCTAAAACAGTCACCGGCTTGAAACGAAAATGAAACGCACAAAACAATTTATAGACAGACGAAATGCAAAGCAGTCGAGTTAAAACAATCACAATCATAATCAAAATTTATTGATATGCTCGGTCAGTAATTATATTCAAATATACTTGGGAAGGAAAAGACGACAACTGTGATAATTGCTATTTTATTTTTTTTCCTCCTACTTTGCCATTACAAATGGAAAATGTTGTAGATGTTACTTTGCTAGCCGAGTATTAAACGTGGTGGGAACTCAACGCTTTGGAATACTCGGCTACTATGCGGTCCAACCAGTTACTTGCAATTCTTCACGTGGTTTGAATAAGTAGTGAATTAGCGACACTTTCAAAAGCATCCAAAAAAGGTTATTTAAATGTTTTTAGTAAATTTCCTGTTGTCAAATTTTGGAATATTTTCAAAATAGGTCAGCCAACCATTAACTTACCTTTGAGACTGTTAACATCACCGTCGAACCAGTCTATTCACGTGCATCTTCTTTGTTGCTTTGTTTAGCAGAACGGTAAATATTGCATTTCAAAGTGATTCGAAAAAGCAAAGATATCGTTACATGACAGTTAATCCGCCGACAGTTGCCCCTCCGGCTTACTTATATATTTTATGATGTCGATTTACTTATATCTTATATACAATATGATGTCGATTTAAGAAAAAATACGGTATACCCACATAAACAAAACATATATAACTAAGTGACCCAAGGGTGCAAAGAGAGTGTAACGCCGAATAACAAAAGTGTAAAACATATTTTCATTCAAATGCATCAAGGATAAAACTAGATACTTTTTTGTATACTGTATCTGTATATATTATACCTATATTATAAGTACAAAAAATCGATACTGTATTTAAATTCCTGTGATATTCATACCAGCTTATTATTAAAGGAATGTATGAAGTCGATTTTACATTTGAAATTGGAAAGTAATGCGCAAAAAATTATAATTTGATAGTAAATATCATTTTATGTATGCTTACCAATAATTTCAGTAAAAACCATAATAATTATAAAACTACATTCGTATAATGTACAGATGAAGGTTCAGGTCGAACGGTAACCGGTTGGTTAAAAAATATAATAAAGTGGAATTAAAAAAGTTATTTATTAAAATAAAATACTGTTTTGTTTAAAACCACGAGTTTCATTAATTTTTTGAATCGACCGGTTTCGCTTTACTCAAGCATCATTAGGGTACAAATTAATACTAAACAATAAGTCATAATGTGTGCTTATATAAAACAAAATATAGAGGGAGAAAAAATTTAGAGATAGACAAAATATAGAGGGAGACAACATGATACAAATATAACAAACACATCGACGGCCATAAAAGTTATTTATTGTCATTATAACACGATCGTCCTTTGACATTCATTGTATTCCTCACATATTTTACTATATGTATAGTTAAAGTAGATCGTCCACAAGGACAAAATACAAATTACTAACTAACTATTTTTTAACAACTAAAGAATTCTCTAACTTCTTCATCTTCTTCTTGTAACCCAATCTAACTATATGTCATTTTCTTATAGAAGATCTGTGTGCATAGTATTAAGAGCAGGCATAACATGATATATTTTTACATATTTTTATTTACTATCTAAACAGCTTTGTATGTATGTATAAAACTGATTACTGTGACTTATATACCAATAATTCCTTAATATATTAATAATAACTTCTCTTTTCCAATAACTCTTTAACTTCTTTACCTTATTCTTATAATCCAAAATACCAACATAAACTCTCTTATTGTAGAAGAATCTGTGTGCATTTATTGAATATTTTCAACCAATACTAATGAATAAAATCCGAAAATTGTAAACTTCACCCGCCATAACACAGGGTCGTCCCTAGCATGGAGGGTGAAATATCATAAAAAAACTATATGTAGGTACTTTCGATTTTTCAGACATTAAATAAATAAATAAATAAAATAACCATCACGCCGTTTCCCCGCAGGGGTAGGCAGAGAGGAAGGACCGCCAAACAACTCGGTCTTGGCACACTTTCCTTGCCTGGTTTACATTCATACAAAATTACTAAATACATCATTTTTAAGTTTCTTTCTCTGGGCAATGAAAATGACCAACAAGCAATGTTCACCGCTTCCAACCCCATGATATTAAATAATTGGTGTATTTTTAATGAATACCTATACATTTTAAAATAAATTTGGTAAAATATTTTTACCTTTTTCTGAGCTTCCTTTGGCAATTTCGTTGGATCTGATTGACTTTGGCGAACTGGATTAGGCTGAAACAAAAATAAATTATTGTTATTAATAATAATAAAAACGTTTTTATTTGGTGTTATAAATAATATATCCCCACTGATGGAATGGCGTGTACTTTATTTCTAAAAATATAACTCTCAATTCAAAGAATTTTTTTGATTTCTAAGTCGGCTGTGTAGCGTTAAATTAAAGTTTTCTCTTTTTCTAAAAGTTGTCATTTAATCTGTGGGAGACCTCCGTTTCTTTTCTCAGTTTAACAATCAGAAATTTTTAATTTCAGCTGTCATCTGTTATCCGTGCCACATGTCCGGCATAGTGCCCTTTTAGTTTTGAGATTGTGACAGTAATGTTGACAATCTGTCTTGTTTGAGTCACTCGTTAGTTTAACTGTCTCATAAAGAACATCTGGAATGACTCTTTCGTGAAATTAATATAATTATATTAGGATAAACTCCTATTTTAAAGATGCACAAACACTGCCATGTTACAAATAACCTCACAATATTTTATTTCTTCCTTCTACAACCATAAATTTACTGTAATAGAAGTTCATGTTACCGTGATGTTTGAAGCAGCAAGATTATCGATTGGTGAGCTCTGGCATCTCTACGTTGGCACAGTTTTGTCTAAACTTTTTTCAGTTCCTCGGTCAACATCCTGACCATCATGAGATTTAAGAACTTTGAATTATCCATTTAACTGTATTAAATAGAATAAGATACTTAATTCTTAGTTCCTTCGGTTCAAATTGTTAAAACATGATGTAATAATGGAGATTTAAAACTTGGGCAACCAAATAGCTACTCAGTTTTTGCAAGCAGTGTGTTTGCAAAAAATCTTGAACAGTGAATTATGGGATCCATTAATTTGAACAGCTCTTTTGTTGGATGATTCTGCGTCAATTCAACAGATTTCAGCTCGGAACGTCATTTGTATCTTGAGTTATGACAACACCATCAACGAAATTGAATGTTTAATGAGCCTATTTTCAAAATTCAAATAATAAGTAAAAGATAATGCAATATATAAAATACAAACCGCATTAAACTATAAATTATTAGCTTTTCGGTTTTTGCTATTAGACACCTAGCTTGACTGAGATTGAAATATTTTAATTGATTAAAATTATTCTTAATAGTAGATTAGTATTATTTACTCACTTTGTTTTAAGTTAAGGTACTCCACAGAGAGTTAAGAAGCCATCAACAAGACGAAAATTGGCCATAAAATTCATAAATGAAATATAATATCACTTTTGTTACTCCGAAAGAAAAGTTATGGCCTTCATTAAGTTGGTAATTGGATTAATTATTTTTCTTCTAGAAGCTATTTATATCCCTTTCTAAAGTTATAAATGTCTAGTTTATAAAACTAATCGCTTCTTGATTTTTTTCATTCTTCATAGGCTCTTACTGTATTTTCAATAGAGACTTTAAAAATTCGGTTATTCTTTCGGCCCAATTACTTTGTTTGAGAATTTACATAATTGGTTTTTCAATTTTTATTGTCTTGCGAAATCACTTTCGGCTGTTGGGTATTTAAGAGTAAGAAGAGATGCAGATGGGAACGAGGAGAGGTTGGGAAGTGCCTGACTATTCAGATGTGGTCAACAAATACGTTTGTCATTTTAAAAAAAAACTTATATCTGAATCGTGATCCTTCACCAGCGCGATACCGAGAGTTACTTTCATCATAAAGTACTTATAAAAGAGACCAAACTTAATGGTGTTTTAAACACCTTTTTTTAAATGCTGTTACAACCGCTCTCGATAGCCTGAAGCCAGTGAGACTACAGCATCTCCAAGTGTGGTATGCTGTGCGGCTGAAGGTAGTGGGGAGGGGAATGAGACGATGAAGACGAAGATTAGGAAGAACGTAGCTATTCAATTTTGATCACCAAACATGGCTTAAGCCATTTCAAACAACGTGTCGATTCTGAATTATGGTATTTCTCCAGGATTTTTTTGAGTATAGCCTAGAAGGTCACCTGATAAGCACTCCGTCCCGTTCCAGCTGCACGGTAACACGAAACGGCGCGCGTATCATGTGATCCCGTCGCGACGCGTAGGAGTGAGATCAGTGGTTACGTGTGATTGAAAATATATTTTTTTGTTCTTAATAGAAAAATAAAATATCATCGGACAAATTAAAAAAAAAATAATGACACAGAAATTTTTTAATCCAAAAAAAGCTCAATAATCGTCCTTCGAGTACGTACTGTTACACCCTATACATTATGTTGAATAAATAAAATTGTTGGTTAGACGAATTAATTCACTGAAATTCCCTTGTGTACGACGGGTTTAAACACGCGACCTCCGGGTTTGTAGCTTGTAGGATCGTAACAACTCAACCACGGAGGCCGTCAATTATTGATAAATGAAAACAAATTACTTACCGATGTAGTAGTAAACTGTGTGAGAATAATTCTTATAAAGATAGATACTGATAGATTGATATTGAGAGATAGTTATGGAACTGAAATTTTGTTCACGTCCGTAATAAAAGATGATTAGGTATTATTATAGGCACCTAATATAGCCACAGGCCACAGCTAACAGGAAGAATCGAAAATTGCTTCCTTTATATAAATCTTAGATCGGTGAGGGAGAGTGAAAATTGACCATTTTGCTAGAATTCAGGTCACATCCTGAAATATCACAACACCCCATCAATAATCAATATTGAAACTGCCTACCTGTAATGAATACCTTCACTTTATCAATATACGATCAAACTATGATACAGAACATACTAGAGAGCTCTGTCGTCTTCAGGATCGATGATGGTTATATCTTTTCAAGGTATCTCACATTTCCATACCTGAAACATTTATAAACATGTCTAGGACACGTGACGAGAAATCATAATGCAGGAAAAGATTGTCGGAAGACGGGGCCCTGGAAGAAGGAGAACATCATGGCTGAAAAACCTGGTTTGGCCAGTATACTGTACAGCTGTTCCGGGCCGCAGTAAACAAAGTGCGCATTGCCAACATGATAGCCAAGGTCCGTTGAACGGACAGGGCACGAGAAGAAGAAGAATAACATGACAGCTAATGAACCAGCCGCTTTGTTTTTATTACTGTTAAGCTTTAAGTTCGTTACATTATTCTTTATAGTTATTCTTAAATCCGTGGAAGGTAAGGTCTTCGATCATGAATTCGGAGGTGGTCTTCACGGTGGTGGATCATGAAATCCTGGCATGCGCACGCAAAATTTATTTGATTAAATTGTGTTATATCACGTTTAATCACGTAAAATAGTATGTAGTAAGCTTGTGGCATGTTGCAGAGTGGTGGATATTCTTAGAATCGTCCTGGTGAAAGACCAGTATTGAAACGTTGCTTGAAATGGCTTTAGCCGTGTTTTGATCTTCCCCACCTTCCTTCTCCCTTTTTTCCTTTCCCTCTTTGGACCTTTCAGCCTCACAACATACCTCGATTGGGGATGTCATATTCTCACTGGTTGGCTGGAAGTAGTTGGAACCCATGTAAATTTATTTAATTATTTTGACATATCGATCGTCCAGAAATTTGGGTTGAGTATGCAGTTATATGTAAAAATGTATCATTTGAACACTACAAAATCAATAATGATGCAGAAAAAATTGTAGTGAACTAAAAAAAAATGTTGAAATTTTCTGCTTCACTAGTAAGATATTTCAAAATATCATGCTAATAATGTACCGGACCATTATTGCTGCCGGTATTTTTTTTAAAACATCTTTAATATGTAAAACGCAGACAGGAGTACATAATATTTGATTTATGGTGACCATTAGAACGTTGCTTTCCTTATTGTCTCAAAACTTAGTATTTGAGAAAACTTAGTAGTCTGACTAATAACCGGGCGACCGATATAACATACTGTACGTGTACATACCCCAACCATCTAAAACATTCAATTGTTGTATTACTTCACAAAAATGGAGATAAATCTGCGATTCAAAATTACCGGCCGATATCTTTGGTCAATTCTGTCTCAAAAATTATAGAGAAAATTGTCAAAAACCGTCTTAACCTCTATCTTGAAGATAATAACATTCTTTCTGAGAGACAATATGGCTTCCGACCGGGTTTAGGTACCGAAAATGCCATTGGCAATCTTACTAAAGTAATTTCTAATAACATCGATCGTGGAATTAAAAGCATCGCGCTCTTTCTGGACCTGGCTAAAGCTTTTGATACCATCTCGCACAAAATCCTTATGAAAAAACTACAGATAATTGGTATACAGGGACAGTTACTCAAATGGTTGGGAAGCTATCTAGAAAATCGGAGCCAAAGAGTTAATATTAGTGGTACTCTAAGCGATCCAGCCAATATCAATTTTGGTGTACCACAAGGAAGTACTTTAGGACCGATATTGTTTAATATCTATATCAATGACCTTTGCAACAGTAACCTTGCCGATCATATCATCACTTTTGCTGACGATACGGTCTTAATATTTGAGGGCATAAACTGGTACGAAGCGCATAGAAAAGCAGAAATTGGAATAAACAATGTCAAACATTGGCTAGACTATAATCTCCTTACTCTTAACACAGATAAGACAAAATTTATACGTTTTAGTGCAACACAAGCGGGACAACCCAAGGTAATACTAAATATTACTATTCACGTCTGCAATGAAACGAACACTTGTACTTGCAATAACCTAGAATGCGTGGATAGTTTAAAATATCTAGGGATCACCATTGATAAATATCTGAGATGGGAAGAGCACATTAACTCAACTGCCTCAAAAGTCAGAAAACTTACTCACCTTTTTATTACCATCAGAAATATTCTCTCTGTAAAAGATATGAAATCAATATACTATGCCTTGTGTAATTCTTTACTTGAATATGCATCCCTAGGATGGGGTGGATGTGCTAAAACAATATTAGACTCCCTGGCTAAAGCACAGAAATCTCTACTAAGAGTCATCCTTAAAAAACCATTCAGGTACCCCAGTGACGCATTATTCACGGAATTTAAAGTTCTTGATGTTAGACAATTGTATATTAGAAAGATTGTATTACATGCTCAAAAACAACGTCAGCACTTCCCTTCCATTGACCACCTTCACGACACCCGACATTCAAGGAACAATCCAATAGTCCCAATAAAAACCACGACGTCCCTTGGGCAACGGCAATTTTCGTACTTAGGACCTAAAGTATTTAATATCATTCCTAATGCTTGGAAATCTAAAAGTACAACTGTTTTGCGCAAGTTGATCAACGACTGGCTTCTTGATTTAGGGAGGGTCAAAAGCGAAGATATGTTGACCAATAGATAGTCGAGGATTAAAAAAAAAATAGAAAAAAATAAAATAAAAACACACACTCATACATAATTTGTTAGAGTCCATATATTACAAAAACACATACTTATCACTCCAGAACATAACTGTCTATTCCTTTTTAATTTATGCGATCGATTATTTTCTAATCTCCCATCTAGATTATAAACTTATATCACTACGCTTCCCATTTTCCTTTTTCCATTTTCCATTTTCCAAAACATTCACATTTACTTAACATAAGCATTCTTCATTTTTTCTCTTCACTTAGGTATTCTTTTTCTCATAAGTACAAAAATTGGGTATTTATCTAAAGCTTATATGATAATTCTCATAATTACAAATTGTGTATTTATCTAAAGATCATATGAGGAATTCAATTGTAACACATTTTTTTCCTTCTTCAAATAATATGTTATATACTTAAACAATGTAAAAAAAAATTTATGATATGAACTAAATTTGTCAATTTGACTGGCCTAAAACAGGATCCATTCCTAGTTGGCTAGTCAAAGTTTCCACATATGTTAAATTGTATAATTTTTATCTGAAATTAAATTAAATTTATTATTAAAAAAAAACATTTTACTAATGATGTGTAATGTGTAATACTTTTATATGATGAGATGGGTATATTAAATTAAATATTGGATGGGTATATTAAGTTAGGGTTGAGAATTGTTATAAATCGACAACTAATTATGTGAGTCAATTGAGAAATAATAACCAAAAAAAGGAAGAGAGGAAAGAATTGAAAAATGTGTGGAGAGACGAAGAGAAATTTTAAATGAAGAATTACACGTTCAGGATTTGTAATTAACTAGTAATAATTTTTTTTTTAATAAATTGTTGTTAAAACTATGCCAAAAAGTACTCCTGATTGTACAAATGTAAAGATAGGGGAAACATGTCGCCAACCCGTTGAGCAACGTTGCGAGTCGATTTCAGATAGATGCTGTTGGAGAATATACATTAAAGCGGGTCCTGAAGAGGTCCTGATTATATTGTGAAGAAGGAAAAACGGATTCCGGTAGCTCGCTTCACATATGAGTCGACTTACACAAAAACGAGTCGACGAACCGACCCGTTCTCGTTAAGTCAACATCCACAGAGAGCGGGTATTCCGCTTGTGTCCGTCGAGTTTCACGCACGTGCACCGGTGCGAAGATGGGAGTCTATATAAATAAATGACTAAAAGTCACTTTGTTGTGTTTATTTTTAACGTGAAATGTATAATTAATTCTAAGCAAAATAAAGTATTGTTGGCGAAGCTATTAATTAAAAATAAATGGATTGATTAAACTTTTTAATAAATTACTTTAAATCGGGAAAATAAATTAATGTTATTTTATGCATGAATATTGAATTATCTCAGGACGGATTAATTTAAGAATTATGCGTTCTGAGATAAATTATGCAAATTTATTCACGCACGTTAGAAGATTATTTTCCCCGGAAATTCCTTCTCCGGAATAAACAATTGCGAGAAACTCCACAAGAAAATCTTTATAAAGTTGCCTTTGTTTCTGTAAAGACTAAGTTTGTAGCAAATGGCAACAGGAGTTTATACACCATCCTGTTATTTTAATAATAACGTTTTTATTTCATCATGGCTGTACTTTTATAATGCAAAATAACCGCCTGGGTGCTAAAAAAAACGCTTTATTGTAAAGCAAATCTATTTACTTAGTTATAACCATTTGATTGTAACGATTAGTTTAATTTACATTGTTTAAAACCACGTTACTAATTTGCAAGTTAAAGTTGTTTAAATTAAGTTGTTCTTAACTTTCACAGAGAATACAATTAAATATACACGAATCATTAAATATTTTATTTACATGTAATACACAAAATATATTACTAAAGGAAACGATTAAAGCAAAAGAAGAATAGAGCTAAAATCGAGCACGTTTTCGGAGTACACCGATAATAAAAAAAATCTAATTTTCCACAGGGAAATCTTTGGGTGTTATTTTAAAATTTTTTTTATTTATTAATTTTCAACGCCCTTCTTTTTTGGGCCTGTATTATTCATAAATGAAATTAATCATTAACGTTAATGGATGTAAAAGGTATTGATGGTACTTAGTGAATATTACCTTTTTTTAAAGCTGACTCGAATTCGTCATCGAAGATGCCAAAGTTCCACTGATTTTAGTCAATGCATCTTACGTGTTTACATAAAAAAATACAATATTATACGGCACGAAATTCATGTACCAATGATCCACTGCTAGAATTACACACGAACAAAATTACGTTAAGAGGAATAATATATTTAAAGAAAACTGTTTTAAGGTTTAAATTTTGTGCTTTTATGCATATGCTTAATAAATGGCATAATACTCGTATATTTGAACAAAAACCAACGTCAGGTTAGGCCTTTTACTGTGTAATTGCAGTAAATGGAATTAAGTCGGTGTAATTTTCCTTTTTGTAATTTTGTCCATGCGTTACTTCGTCCGTGCAATTCTGGTAGCTTAATTATAATAACGCGAAATTCACGTCCGTGTGATTTCCCAAAGTAACCATTGCAAAGGCCATGGCCCATCTTGCCTGATCTATCTCAATGAAGCTGAGGTGGAAGCGGTAAATTTAATTAAGGGTCTCTAGTCTTCAGCAATTTTCTTCGACCCTTCGATAGCACCTCCTACGTGGGGGGTTGTTGATAAGTTTAGGGCCGCACGGGACCCAATCTGACTCCGTTTCATCTGCAGGATGCTACGCAGGAGATGAATAGTGGACAGGGGGGAGATGATGAACGATCGTCATATTGCTTAAACGTTATCATGTTATAAACAGCTGTGGTTAGTAGATTTTATTTAGAACTACAAAATTATGACATAGAAATTGATTGAATCACTACGAAGATATAGTTGTTGTATTATTATGATAAACATAATGATAATAATTTTTATTTGTAAAAAGCATTAACTTTGTGGCTCGCCATAATTAACAATTAAAACATATATAAATTTGTTGTAGACCACTTTTATTTTTTAAAACACTCTAACGGTTTCGGAAGCACCCTTCCTTCGTCAGGAGAATGTTATAATATTCTCCTGACGAAGGAAGGGTGCTTCCGAAACCGGTAGAGTGTTTAAAAAAATAAAAGTGGTCTACAACAAATTTATATGTGTTTTAATTATAATAATTTTTCTCATATGCCATAGAACGCAATTTTCACTTTTTTTCAGAGTGTGTTAAGAGACGTGCTTGACTAACTCTAACCAGTGATTCCGGACAATATTTGGAGTAAATAATGTACAAGAAATCTTTAGTGACATTTTTAATGAAAATTTTTATTTATAAATGTCCAATACCTACAATTTTTACCTCAAATAAGTTTTAGTTGATAGATAAACAAAAAACCATCAAAAATTTCACTGAAGATCAACACTTCATCAACATTTTTTGCTTCAAATAATGTTAGGAATCACACAAAGTAAGTAAATTACGTCGTATGTAGTTTTTTGTTCTTTCTACCTCAAAATGCATAAATCGTATTTGGCATTTAGCCGGAATTAACCCACGTTTTTTCTCCTAGTTTTGTATATTTTTGGCATTTATTTCTCTGGTCCTCATACCATTAATTACCTTACTTTAATATTATTATTTATAGACGCATTTTTACTCTTCCACTCTAAGAATAAAAATGAGTTCTATAAATAATAATATGAAAACCGTTAGATAACCAATGGTATGAGAGGTGGTAAATATCAGAGGTCTTATACCGAAGGTCTCCAACCTCTGTTCTGCTTAAAATTTCATGGATTTCATTCTCAATTCATTTACTGCTTTTGTCTTGGCAACTACCACGATATGTAAAATGGATAGTGAGTTTGGGATAGCTTCAGGGTTTTTGCGGTATTTAGTGCCCCGAGCGAATCAACGCTTCGGGTTAGTTGTGCTGTCCATTATCACGATTTGAAAAACCCAGGATAAGATTCCATCACCCAATTTCGCCCACAATGTTGGCAAGCACGTCATATTTCTCAAATTCCTTTCAGCACCAAACGCAGATTACTTTATTATATAATAATAATGTGGACTTGTTGATTGAAAATAGTCCTTTATCGTCGGAGTACTTGATTGATTAATACCAGCATACCAATTACTACGTCGGCGATAAGACTCCGATAACACCAAAACCTTTTAGCGTCCAACTCTCCGGCGAATTTCTAAAGATAGATATATATCTGGACTGAACGAAAATCAAACGAAAGTTCAATAAAACCTCAGGCAAAAGCCATAATCAGGAATCCTATGAGCGTGAAGGAATCCCATTTGTTCTCGGATCGAATCTTTGCTAATTTTGAAGGGTAAATTCTTGATTGATTTTGCGATCTGATTTCCATCACAAATAATTTTGGGGGAAATACAGACTTATATATTGATTAGTTTTGTGCAATTCTACTCTATGATTCTTCGACTGATTTAAAACGGGAATGTGTTACGGTCTTAAAGTTGTGAGTTCCTAATGTACCTATTTTTATGTGAATCTCAACTTCTCACGTCTGTTCAGAACCAGTGCGAATATGGTATCTCCATTTCTCCATTCGGTGTATAATATGTCATTGAAAGGAGTAAGGAAGGGATAAAATGTGGGAGAGAAAGGTTGGGAATTACTTGGCTATTCAAATATGGCCATAACACGGCTAAAGCCTTTTCAAGCAACGCCTCTATTCTGGATGGCTGTCTTTCACTAGGGCGATACTTAGATATCTTTTCTTACATTAAACATCATCTAGGTCCTTAGGAAATGAAGCTGTCGGAAGCTCTTTTTAAGAAGAGGAAGGAGAGAAAGTTCTGGTAAGGAAAGATGTAGGAGTGGTGGATCTAGGGGTCTATAACGGACTATGAATCCATGCCTCCCTCTGCGGTTCAAAACGAAGGATCGGGAGAGACCAGATGGAGAGATCAAAGGATTTCCTGAAACCGACCTCTCCCGATCCAGCCCGCCACGAAGCTGGTGCATGTTCTCTTAGGTGCACCCACCGCCAACACCTGAACTCACCCTGAATTCACCACCTGAATTCAACACCTGAACTCACCTGAATTTACCCGATGAACCTAAACTAAATACCTATTAAATAATCTACGACTATCGGTAATTACATAATATAATGACCACAGTGATAGAAATTATATCAAATTTCTTTAAAAAAATTATAAATAACCATTTAGAATCTTCCCTCTTTGCCACAATCAAAATTAATATCAATCACCGTCAATTAGGAAACCCGAAAACTTCCCGTACTCCTTTCCAAAGAACCAACTTAACTTTCTCCTAACCTCTAGTGCGAATGTTTTGACTGTACAAAATTACTATACAAGATTCCGGACAAATTTTGCGAAATTCCCCAGAATTTTATAAATTTTTCGATTATCTTGTACACACTTAACTTCACTAGACCCAAACCATTGTCTCTTTTTTTGTTGCTTTTGTGTTATACACCTTCTTTTTGTTTTATTATTTCATATTGTTTCGCACCGTTATTGGATGGTTTGCATTTATTCTTCGTAGTTTTTTTTTGTTTTTTTTTTGTTATCCCTCTGTTGTGTACATTTTAAATAAATACAAAATACAGATATAAATGTGCCTCTGACAGTTCCGTGTAACCTTTTTCCCTTTCTCATAAACGATTCAAATGAAACAAATGTCTCCACAAAGGAAATGTAGTGGTGAAGCTATATAAGTGTTTATTACGTAATTAATTGGTACACAGCTGGGAGTTGTGTGCCTCGCAGGTGTTCACACATTGCCCTGGTAATTCCACGCTCATAGAATATGACAAGTTTAGTGTGACACAAGGAGCCTTTTATAATAATTAGTATATTATGCACATAAATGTAAAGATTTTGAAATAAAAGCAGTAGACTTCTTTTGGTTCGAATCCCGACGAGACTTGAATTGTTCTGTGATCTTCTGATTTAAATAATCTTAAATAATATGTAGTACATTCCAGAGTGGATGATACTCTTAGGACCAGTTTTATAAACATCCGTTCGTTACGCTTAATACCATATTTTAACAAATTTTCGTTAAAATGGTAAAGCGTTACGAACGGACGGTAATACAACCAGCCTTTAGTTATCACCTTGGTATAAGAACACCAGTCAGAATCGAAACCTTGTTTGAAACGGCATTAGCTATATTTTTTACCATTTCTGAAGAGCCAGGAACCTCCAAACCAATATCTAAGACATTTCCATCCACTTTCCACTACCATCAGGCTCACAACAAACTCCGATTGGGGATGTCATAGATCGACAGTCTCCGGACAGTTGGGACTAGTGTACGGTATTTAAAAAAAAAATAACCGTATTAAATATATCAAATCTTGACAACGAATTATTGGAAAAAGAACTGACAAATATTTTAAAAACATTGTTATAGAATTGACTGAAAAATCAACCCACGAAGTTGTCCCATAGTATAGAAGTCGCTGAACATAGTCCCTCTCAGCACATGATCCCTTAGTGAGGAAGACCATTTGTTAGTTATAATTTATTTGTGTTCTTACATTTTCTTTTATTCTTTATTTAATATTTACAATGTTGTTTTCTTGTAAATATCTTAGCCCTGGGGTTCAAAAACCTAATTTTTAACCCCTGACGCAAGGAGCGGTGTTATAAGATTGACTCAGTGGCTCCGTTGCTCCTAAACGAATTCACCGATTACGATGTGGTTTTTTTGTTTGAAAGCTTACGTGATTGAGATGGTTCTTAGCTACAATTTGTGAAAATTTCTTTAGGCGTTTCAAGGTCGTCAGCTCTTTTTATTATTGTTGTTAGCTCCGGTAGGGAAAGACGAATAATGGGTATTTACTTTATTTTCAAACATATGAGTGAACTTAAATTTGAAAAACAAATGTATGCAGGAACCACAGAGCTACTCTGATGATGAACGAATGGACCGATCATGATGTGGTTTTTATTGTTTGAAAGCTGACGTGATCAAGATGGTTCTTAGCTACAATTCATGAAAATCTGTTCAGGCGTTTCAAGGTCATCAGCTCCTTTTTTGTGTTGGGAGTTCCTTAAAATTAAAAAAAAAAAAATTGAATGATAGTATTACATTGCAAATAATCTGTTAATTTTACTTAATAAATTAAAAAAATAAGAACATTTTCTACATCTATTTATTTTTATATTTCATGTGTATCTTTTTGAAATAATGTAAACCCCATTTGAAATTCGTAATTACACATTTTAAGTTGGAAATTTAAGGGTCGATTGATCAAATACTTGAATCATGAAACAACGCATTCCTAATGTAATGTTTCTTTTCAAGCAAAGTTTTAAAAACAATAAATTTAAAAGAAGGCTCAGAACAGCTTAGCAGATAAATGAAAACAATTCGCAAAAGATTGTTTGTGAAGCACCAACATAAGTTTAATAATAATGTTGTTAGATCCGTTTAATGAGAACAAGTTTTAGACTATTAAGGAGGTTGTTTGAAGGCAGTGTTTAATGTCGAAGTGGATCCCCACCCTTATTTATATTTCTCAAAAGTGGTTGTTTGGGGAAACTAGCTGTAGAAGTGAGGTTCTTGAATGAAATTAGCTTAGCGTTAGCTAAACCGAAGTGACTTTTACATTATATATAATTTGTGATGCGGGTATGGGTATCGCCGCCCCAGGAACCATTTATTTGGTAACCAACACCCTTGCCATGGGTCACCCCAAGTGGTTCGCCACGAGCAGGGGCGCCCGGTTTCATGGGGTTTATCTAGATCTTGGCGACGAATACTTTTGCCTACCTACTGCGGTTGAGAGACTGGTTGATAGTAACTTAATCTAGAGCTCTCGACGCATTTCTTTGCAGCGCAGTGGGAGGGATGGATTTATACGTCCGTCAGTGGACATATTGACCCCCAGATCCAACCCACCCCTAATACCGTTTTCCTTTCCAGAACATTCTTTCCTAAAAATACCCTCCGTACAGCATCCCCAAAGATGACATCCTGAGTGGATTTTTCTTCAGGGCTTCCTGTTTAAAGCCAATTAAAAAATATATATGTATATATTTTTGTGTGAACACCATAGATGAACTAGTCCAAGCTCTCCAAAGTAAATGTGGCGATAGCATCCTCTTTGGGGTACTTTATGAAATTAATGGGATCAGGGAGGGGAAGGAATAGAGAAAGAGGAAGATTTTTTTAATATGTACTAAGAATGCGGACGGAACGACTACAGTATGTATCAATTTCAAAGGGAATACTTTCATTTGATCGTCAAGGTTGGTTGACTGTTGGGGAAAAGAAATGCGAAAGGAAATTTATTTCGGAATGGATTAATAAAAAACTCCCAACACTGTGCTTCTGCATCTTGAAAATCGCAAAGCTTTTTCTGCCAATATTTTATAGGTCAACTTTACTCTTTTCACGTCTACGATTTCATCGAAATATTTATCTGTTTTTATTTTTTATTCAATATAATATAGCATCATATTACTACATAGTCGTGTATTGTTACATTTTAAGTATATTTTCCATTTTTTTTTTTCTTCCTTTTCTTTTACAAAGTAATAATAATAATATCAGTTAGAAAGTTAACATCATAAGATAATAATTCATTAGTAAGTTAATGTCTATAAGTTAATAACAATAACATTGTTATAAGAATAATGTTACAATAATTGATTTAATTAGAGCAGTATCTAATAGAGAAAAAAAATGTATGTAGGAACGGTTATATAAAAGTAGCATAATATACTATATTTTATGTTGTACATAGCCTGCCTCACTAGGCGAACCTGTATTGAGGCAGAATTTTAAGTAAATTGTTTCTCACATTTTGTCTATGGTTTACTTATAAATGTATAATATAGGTTCCTGTACAGCAATACTTTATTTTAGTTTACGTCATTGATTGCATGTGCACAATACAAAAAAACAGCAAGGTTATTACTACAATAACTGTCAATGACAAGGCATTTGGGTGAGGGCACCAGTAAAGGCTCGACCATAAGAACATATCCAAATTTTAACATCTTTCTGCTTTTGACTCAGTTTGATATTTTCTGGGAGTATGTTTAATATTTCTTTGTGGCAAAGTATCTAAAATTACGTTGACCAAAGGAGGAAGAGAGTGCTGGAACTTGCAATATGTCTTCGTTCGAAGTATTTTCTATATATATTATACGGTATGATATTATTATTCTTTTTCTCTCATTTTTAATTGAAAATTGTGATACAATCACAACATTTTATGGAAAATGTTAATTAGTTTTTCCAAAAGTAATGAAATATCAGATCTTTATTTGTATAACCCAGCATCTAGGAGCGTATAAAACAGTAATAAAGTGTCAGGAAACGCTTAAAACAACCGAGCGGAAAATAAAGTTGCTAAATATTCGGATAGAAAAGAGTCCTTTTAAGATCAAAGCAAGTAAACTCTTCAGAGCTTAAGTACACTTAAGTATATTCGAGCTTAACTGCGGCTTAAGAATATCTGCCTTTATTGTATTAAGCGGAGGAAAACATAACTTGATAGCTTATCCCTACTTGGCACGTGACTGTTTTCTTTTCAGATTCGCGATATCATTGCAAATAACGCTATTTTTACCACGCTTACAAAATCTGGAATTCCGCGTGTTGATTTTTAATGATGTAATTAATGCTTCAAGAAGGAATAACCGGAAATATTTCAATTTTATATTAAACTAGCTGACCCGGCGAGTGCAGACATACGTTCACCGTTTATCCCATTTTCGACTGTTGACATTTAGTGTGTAAGAAAGAGGGGCAGCATTATATGTTTAAGAACAAAAGCAAAACAATCAGCGCATTGACATTAGATGTTTTTAAATTTTTGGAATTCACTCACTATTAAAAATATTATATTTATCACAATATTGCTGCAGCTCTTTCGATGAGAATTCGTTCCACACAAAATATATAATTTTTTTTCGTGAATTTTTCCGATGTTTGACGACCGATGCGGAGACAAATCCGACCAATCAAAGATCAAAAAATCGGTCCAGCCGTTCTAGAGTGTAAGGTGTAACTAACCCGATTTGGTTTTATATGTTACTAGCCCACCCGGCGAACTTCGTACAGCCTCAGAATCAATGTTATGTTAACTTATTAGCCGAATTAAATGCAGTTTTTTTTTATTATGTTAAAATATACACAATGAAGCAATTATCGATTGCCAACTGTGTTTTGTTTTTGTCAGTATCAGAGATGGCGCTGTGTACGGATTTTTTCGTGAATTTTTCCGATGTTTTAATAGCTATTCTGCTATTCGGAGCGGAGACAAATCCAACAAATCAAATATCATAAAAATCGGTTCAACCGTTTTCGAATTATAAATGGTGTAACTAACCCGACTTTGTTTTATTTATTAAGATTCAAAATATCGCACAAACATCTGAATTGTTCTCTTTTTCAGGGTGCATTTCTATGTCATCGAGTATTATCAGTAACCCTCATTTTCAAAAAGACTAATCCCTAGTCACCACTTCACCCCCACTGTATATAAATCTAACATATATTCACCCATTATTTTGTGATATTATGTGAATGTTAAGTTATTTATTAATTTATTTTTATTTAAGTACATAAAACAGGCATGTTGCCCAAAAATTCATATGCATGGATGATTTAAATACAATATATAACAGACATTAAAACAATAATAGTAACCAAAATAATTAGCTAAATATGCAAAAGTGAATGAGAATACCTAAATATAACCCACAATTTATTATTGGTACCTGGGCACAACGGTGCAATGATTTAGTAGGTACAATATCGTCTGTCTTTGAATAAAGGTTTTCATCACAATATCAGATATATATGATTGATGGTAAATTTTTTTTTTGTGTTTGTGTCAATTTTATTATTAGAGCAGTGTATAGTGTTATAATACCAGAGGGAATAACCAGACAAAACTGAAAATATATCATTTTAAAATCAAATTTTTACTGTCCGTAATACGTATTGTCTTTTTTCCAGATAAAATTAATCGATTTGATAAATTAATAAATTGATTTCGAAAGACTGTTCTTTTATCTAGTAAATCTATGTTTTAAATGCAAGTAAACAGTTTACCAAATGTAATAAAAAGTTTTGTAAATGTTACATGTTCGCAGACGATACTTGCATTATATGTGCTGACAAAAATCCAAAAAAAAATTGAGGAAATTTTACAAACAGACCTAAATAACATAATTAAATGGTCCCACAACAATGGCATTATTATTAACGCAAAAAACTAAATATATGTTTATACACTCACTATATGCAAGTTGTCAGGATAAGGAATTGCATATAAAAAGTAATTCATATGATTGTTTGCACACAAAAAACCAATACCAGCAGTGAAATTGCCCAAATATATAAAAACGTGTACTAATATACATACCTTGACAATAGATGTCAATTTTAACTGGTGAAATCATATTGAAAATGTATATAATTGATAAAGATCCATATTAGGGAAATTTTACCAACTAAAAAACTTTATCAATAAAAATATATTATAGTGAATATACAACGCATTAGCAGAATCAATTATAGGTTACGGAATAAATAGTATAGTTACGGATTAACGTACGAAACGTACTTAAATAAAATAGAACAATTAAAAATCCATTTCCTAAAATTGATATCAGGCAAAAAAAAAGTTCATTTATATGTGAATGCGATTATAAAAAAAAAATCTCCTCGTGTAATGTCCTCTCTATACACAGTGAGGTAGATTACCAATTAACGCTCGATGAATTTTAGAATACAGAATTCAAAAAACCTGTAAACCACAACTACCCTACTAGACATAGAGAAGCACAAATATTTATTCGTAATAATAATCAATATGTATGTATACGGTGACAGAATAAAAAGTCCCGCATTACCTGAAAATAATAAAAATGAGACATCTTATTCAAAAATCAAAATAAAAGTTGAATCTTTCTACCTCCGTAGAACATGAAATCAAATAATATAGTTCCTTTTTCTATGTTTTTCTCACAGTGTGTTTGTGCCGTGTAAAATATTCTTACTACGACGCAATAAGGAAGTTGAGTCATTTTTTTTTTATCAATGTTCGCATTCAAACATTCAAACTGGTATTTTTTTTTTTTTTAAAGTTTGTTTTCATAGTAAAAATAATTCTCAAAGCTTAAATTTTATTAAGCCCGCCAAAACGAGCGAAATCCGAGCGGTAAGAGGCGGGTGTGGGTGTGACGTCATTTAAACTGAGAAAACCGCGTCGATTGGGCATTTTGTATGGAGATTTTTTAAATTCTTCAATAAGGAATTCCAGTAATTTTTTTTATCAATGTTAACCGTCTATCAGAATTGATGTTATTTAAAAAAAAGGAAATTGATCAAGATTTTATAGTTAAATTAATATTTAAAGGTAGAATTTTTGTTTCTCGCGCCTAAACTCTTTACAACACGGTATTGCCGTCGCTGGCCGATTGCCGTTGGTTGAAGTGCCACCCGCCAGTTTAGGCCGCCGCGCAAAAGAGTAAAGACCGAAAGTAAGATAACGGTTTACAGCGCAGTTCACTGTAAGACTTTTCTGCGCAATCAATAAATTTAATATACTTGCACAAAACTAGTGAGGTTTATGACGGAACAGATGTCAGATGGGTAGAATACGTAATGATTATTATTTAGTACTGTAAAAATGTATTATATTTATTGTAACATACAAATAAACACAATTAATAATTTGATGTATTTACTTGGAAGCTTTAACTCCACAAATTTCAGCACTAATGTGATCAGTATTATCTCTCAAATATAAAATCAACATGTCAGAATCAACGATTGGTAGGTAGTCGGACTGGCCTTGAATGTATCCGATTTCTGACATGGTATGTGGTTTTTTGAACAGATTTTGCATTACGTTAACTTTGTTTACTAAACCATTAAATATACCAAACCACCCATTACTAAACTTAAAAAGACTTTTAGGGGATAGAATGCAAAACCGTTTAGCCCATAAGTAAGCGATGTTTGGCCTATACACCTCTCTCATCATACACAAACCATCTCTCGTGTAATAGAAAGAGATGCTCTCATAGCTTTTTGATGGATTTTTAAGAAGGTTTAATTAATTCTAAGAATAACAATATAGAAAAATATTTATATATTTAGAATCGATATTTTTTGATCTACATGAACATATTTTTTATAAGTCAAAATATTTTTCCCTTAACTTCCTTATTCATAAACATTATAATTATTAGTATTTTGTAAAAATTAGTATTTTAATATTAAGCATTATATTTAGTATTTACTATTTAAAACTAGTATATGGTATTAATTAATTAGAAAAAAAAGAGATTTCTTACAATCAAACTGATTGATCAGTTTCGTAAGATTCGTAAGATAAGATATTGTAAAATAAAAACTGAATAAACAAACTTGAAAAAGAAATTTTTTTGTTGTTGAGAAAATGTGTTTATTTTTAGAACAATAGGTTTTACCGTAGGTCGTTGGCAGATTTGTTAAATTTCAAACAAAATTTTGTAACTAACAACATACATTTTAAATCATATAATCATGCATTTAAATAAATCAATAAATTATTTGGGAAAGCTGCATTTCAGAATTTTAATTCTAGTTCAATCATACAAAAAAAGATCCACGCCCTTCTTTTATTACAAAAATACTTTTGTTCGTCTATTACATTCTTATTTTGCTTAGACATTAATGATAAAAAAAGTAATTACAAAAAGTACATAATTTTAATAGTTTTACCATCACGAGTTTGAGCATTTTTTAATGTAGGTATTTATCAAAGCAATTTTTGAATGAAATAAAAACGATATTGAGTTATTATGTTAAAATGCTGGTATGGAGAATAATTCATCTTTCTCATAGGAACCGCCCCGTACAGCTGCAAGGATACGATCGCAAGCTCATCGACGAAATTTAAATTCTCGGTCGCTGGTTAATGGCTCTTAAAGCTCGTGGTATAGGGGAGAAATAGCCTGTATTTAAGTTCATCAAGGAACAGTTTCTCTGAAACAAATTTTTGAAACAATGTTACATTGTTTGATTTTTACTCGTAGGTACATGTAGCTTCTTATTAAAAATACGATACAGAAAGTTTTGTTATTTAATCACCGAGAGACTGACTAATGCATATTGAGAAACACAAATTGAAAGAATGAATTGATTGCAATTCTGTTAGCAACATTTCCACTGTCCATGATGTTCTGGTTTGTGTTCTGATCACAATAACAAAATGGCGAATAAAACGCATTCATTGTTTTATTTACGTTTATTAATACAAAACACGATTTTTCCAACTTCACCCCGAGTTCGAAAGCTTCCGAGGATTTTTTTGATAATGGCTGACGAAGTGAACTAGAACAAATAAAATTCACTCTCTATGAATAAACGCGCGAGTGGAAGGGGACGTGAGAGGGGAACGGGGATGAATGGGAAAGGACACGCAGGGAGAATTTTTTTATTTATTTATGTAGCATTAATAATTTTCATTGGGATAATTAATTCATTTGATCGGTTTCGTTCGGCCCAATTAGGGATTTGCTGAAAACATATATTTATTACGAGAATTAATTATAATTTTGTAATTTAACACGAATTATTACATACGTTATATTAAGTAGACATCGAATTATTTGAATTTTGCATATTTGTTTGCGTAATGCGTATTTAATCCATTTTGGTATTTAGTTTAAAATATATACGAGTAGTATCGTAGCATATTTGAGCATTTTTACTCTTAAAATTTGAGCTAAATACGTTATCTTTACTCTGAATTAAAATTTAAAAATTTAAATACTTATTCTTCTCGAATGAAAAAAGTTTGTCTTAAATACGCATATTATTTCATTTCATGGAGAAATTCTAAATTGTTTAAGTATATGATTATAATTTAAATACAACAATAACTTTATAAACAACACATTTATTTTTTGTATACGATGCCCGGGCTATACACAAAGTTTCCGATATCAAATGTAGACAGTGACCTTCCTCTTTTTTTGAAGGTAACATGTGCAAAATTTCACCAACCTCGGCATAAAACTGTATATTTGCATACAAATCAAATCCACAACCCCCGCTTGCCAGCCTGCTCATCCACCACATACAGACATTCTCCTTTATATTATTTCAACCAATTTACACAACACCTTGACAAATTATATACCTAAACCTTCCTCCTGAATAACTCTATTGGTGAAAACCGCATGAAAATCCATTTCATAGTTTTTGAATTTATCGCGAACAGGCAGACAGACGCGGCGGAGGACTTTAATTTATAATATGTAGAGATACTGACCGGGTTTCGCTACTACCGTAGCTTCTTCAGGACAGTATAATGTAATACTCTGCTAATCTAGTAGAGTATTATTCTGCCCGAAGACGCTAAGGTTTTAGCGAAACCCGGTTGGCGTAAAGTATAATATGTATAAAAAATAAAAGTTGTGTTTACAAAGTTATTGTTTTTTTTAAATTACAATGTCACATCAAAAGTATCTCCTTCATATAGACAAATATATGATTACAATTTGGTGGGATTTTTCCATTGACAAGTAAAAATTCAAAAAAATATATTTACTATTTTTTATTGTAGGTTTAAACGTCACAAAAACTGAAGCAACAATTTTCTTACTAATTCCCCAAACAAAAGATATGCGTTTTCTAAATAATGTTGATTTCTTTCAAATTGATGGACTTTCTGAAACTCCTTGAAACACGTCAAAATGTTTTGACGTTTAATATTAAAATTTTATTAATCATAAATATCAATGTTTTTTCCTAATACAAACACCTGAAAGATAATTTTATTTTGTTTCTAAAATGGTATTTTGTTTTTTACAACTTCAAAAATATCTATGTTAAATTGCCTTGGAAACATTCAACTTTCGCGCGTCGGCGTCGTTGGGACTTGTAGGTAAACAAATTTAAAGCTTGAAGGGTTAAAAGTGTCTGATGGTGCTAATGTTTGTAATATTAAATATACTTGCACTTAAAACTTACAGCACTTGCAGTTGGTACACGCTTCCAGCATAAATTAGGTTTTTACGATCAAAGATTTGCAGTAACTTCTAAAGGAGGTGCAACTCTAAGGGGACTAGGCTGCTTTAAAATCATATTCGAAAGGTAGCATCTGTTTGCGATATAAAAGTTATCCCGTTTCACCCCTTTTCCAATTTACATTTAAATTGCGGGGTGGGTGGAAGTTCAATTGGTTTTTAAATAAAACGTCAGTTAATATTCATTTATTAAATTTACTACAATCTACTCCATTTATTCACCAACTTAAATTCATTTCATTTTTGCGTAAGAGTGAGATACATGATATAAAAGAGACTAGTCATCTTCCGGTGAGGATGAGAAGGGATTATCTTAGAGTTCGGCGTAAACAAATATATTTTATTTATTAAACAATAAAAATATATTAACATATTTTTATTCACCCCTGAGAAAGTTTCAGGATGAACCGAAACCGGTTGGATTAAAAAATAATAAAGTGGAATTGAAACTAAGTTATTTAATTGTGTTTATTATAATAAAAATATTTGTCATTTCTCTGATTTATATAATATACTATATACAGTATATTTATTGAAACGGCACATTTGGTATATTCTTAACCTCCAGTTTATTCCCCAATTATTGAAGATGCCATAGTTAATACAAACTTTCAGCTACATATTTAAAAAAAATCGTATATTTATTTCGAAACCGGATCGTGGATATTAAAAGCCTTGCCTTCTTATTAACGATAAAATCGGCGTTTGTCTAAACTATCCATTGTGTAATCTTTTACATATATATATGATGACACTCGTAGTGTTTATGGCGTTTTTTTTAAATTAAACACAGATATCACTATATTTTTATACGTAAGTACACAGAAACAGAAAGTGATCAAACATGCTGTTATCAAGTTATTCCCAAAACACCATCGCAATGTATGAATAATGAGCGCTTTTATTATTACCGTGGCGATCAACGATTACGGTACCGTGTCGGCAAAAGAAGCATAATTAGCAAAACGTACGTTCTTTTTTCTAATAATGCTGCAATTATTTCTTAGTCATTAAATAAGGTGAGATGCGCGTGTCTGTTTCCTATAAATTTAGCTAGCTTTTTTCCTTTAGAGCAGGGGTCTCCAAACTTTTCAGCCGGAGGGCCGTACTGATTACTCCAGTGAGTCCCAAGGGCCAAAACCTATAATTTTAATTTTTCCAATTTATTCTCCTACCATTATCTATAATTTATAGACAATTCGCTGATCACGCGCTCTGAGTGAGCACACGTGTGCTAAATTCGCTGGTTCAAATATTAACTGTGTTATATTGTATTGTCACGACTGCGACGCTTGACGACATCGCTTGACGACGTAGTGCGTAACTCCTTTAAACGTGTTTTTGTGTTTTTAAAAGACATCTATGTAACAGTATTTTGATTTGACTTGTTTTTGGTGTGATTTACTATGGAAAGTATGGCAAAGAAGCGAAAAGTAGACCGTGAGTGCAGAACATTCCAAGATCAGTGGAACTTTCAATATTTCGTAATTGAGTCCAATAAGAAAGCACTATGTTTGATTTGCAATGAAACCATAGCAGTTCTCAAAGAATATAATATTAAACGTCAATAAGAAACGAAACATTTTCAAAAATTCTCAAAATGTACAGGAAGTTTGCGGACAGAAAAAATTGAAGCTTTGAAGCGTGGATTATAATCGCAGAAATCTTCGTTTACGAAACTCAATACTGAACAAGAGGCTGCAACTCGTGCCAGCTTTCGTGTGGCTCTTGAAATCGCAAAACGTGGAAAACCATTCACCGATGGAGAAATGATCAAAGAATGCGTAATTGCAGTAGCTGAAGAAATGTGCCCTGAAAAGGTAAATTTATTTAAAACTCTCAGTTTGTCAGCAATTACTGTGGATCGGAGGGTAGAAGACATCGCAGAAAATATATCATCTCAACTGTCTGGCAAAAATGGACATCTTGAGTGGTTTTCTCTGGCCTTGGATGAATCAACAGATGTTTCAGATACTGCTCAGGTGCTGATTTTTATTCGAGGAGTGGATAAAAGCTATGAAGTGTATGAAGACCTTCTTGATGTTGATAGTATTCACGGCACAACTACTGGTGAAAATATTTTTTAAGGGAGTTGAAAATGCCATTTTTAAAAAGAATCTTCGATGGGAAAACTTGAAATCTATTACAACTGATGGAGGCAAAAGCATGTGTGGTAAAAATAAAGGTGTAGTGGCTCTTGTGTCAAAGGCTGTATAAAATGATGGTGGTTCAAAACCATTAGTCTTACATTGTGTCATCAACAGTCTCCGTGCGGGAAAGGTTTGGATATGTCTGAAGTTCTAAAACCAGTGATATCAATTGTTAATTTCATCAGATCCACTGGTCTGAATCACCGAGAATTCCGCGAATTTATTAAAGAGATTGGAGAAAATGATTTGCCATATCATACTGCCGTACGTTGGCTAAGTCCTTCAGAGCTTCTTTGAACTTCGATCAGTGATCGATTTTTTTTTTATGAAAAGCATCGCCCTCTTACCGAATTACAAAACAGCGAATGGCTGTGGAAGTTAGCATTCTATGTCGATTCGACAAAACATATGAACGAACTGAATTTGAGGTTGCAAGGAGAAAACCAACTTCTTCCTGATTTATACACTAATTTCAAATCGTTCCGGCAGAAAATAATGCTGTATTTATCACAATTGCGTAAAAAATGTTTCACACAGTTTAAAACGTGTGAAATATTCAGCCACACTACTGAGACTGAGTTTCCCATCGATTTTGCAATCGGAGCTTTGAGTGCTTTGAAGATAAATTTTGATACTCGTTTCTCAGACCTTGATATCATTGTGAATGAAATTAAGATTTTTCAAAATCCTCTTGATATCGACTTTGAAACCCTGGCCCCGGAACTTCAAATGGAAATTATTGATTTACAATGCAGTGATATAATTAAAAACAAATATAAAAACTCATCTTTGTTGGAATTTTACAAGAGTTTTCCGCTGGCACAATTTGATAATTTGCATAAATTATCAAATTGTGCTCGTGGGCTGATTTCTGTTTTTGGTACTACTTACTTGTGTGAGAAAACATTCTCCAAAATGAAGTACACAAAGAATATTAACAGATCTAAGTTAACCGATGAGCATCTTAATTTTTTTTTAAATAATTGGTACAAGTAAAATTGATCCACAACTACAAACTATCGTCAGTGAAAAATCACAATTACATAAATCTCATTAGTATTTTATGTGTTATATGTTAACGAGTTTATACTCGTATGTTATTTTTTTTTATGTTTATAAAGTTAGTTGGATTCATTACAATTATTTCTTAGTTTGCTTTAGTTTAATTTTCTGCAAAGCTTTGCCTAGCCCGTAAATAAAACCGAGTTACTATCATCAAAATATCATTCTGAGTTTTTTATTCTACATATCACAATCACAACAAAAACCTTGTTCAAAAGGCGCGAATTCACCGCGAATATTCGGCTCGGAAAGAGCGTGAAACGCGCCAGCATTTGGAAACTTATTAACCGATTCCTAATCATAATTTTGCCGCTCCATTTCCCTTGATACGTCCACTCGCTCTGCAGTTCGCGCGTACATAAACTGGACGTACGCTGGCGTACTACACCCGATTTACGCCCGTATTTTTCGCGCTATACTTGTGGACGCAATGTATTGGTGCCCAGTACCTCGCCAACGAGCGTATGTATTCGCGCGAAAAAATTCGTGACGATTCGGGCCTGATTGATGACACTGGTCCTAAGCTGTAGCGGGCCGGATTGATGACCCTGGCGGGCCGGATGCGGCCCGCGGGCCGTAGTTTGGAGACCCCTGCTTTAGAGGAAACAGATATATCTTATTATGGATGTGCTGCAGTGACGGGAATTGGTTTTCATTTTATTTATATGTGTGAGGGAGATGTATGATATTTATTGTATGTTTTCTTTGGGGGGTGCAGACATACGTTCATCATTTATCTCATTCTCGACAGAAGTTATTTAGTGTGTAAGAAAGAGCTGCAGCATTACATGTTTAAGAACAAAAGCAAAACCATGACGTTCGAAGTTTTAAAATTTTTATTCTCCTTTAAACTATATCCATACCTACTTTCAAAATTATCGTCACGGTTAGTAAGTATTGTGTGGGTCTACGGAGAAGTCACGGTGAGGTATGTGAGAGAGATGCAAGATTTTTTTTCCTTTGGAGGAACGGACAAGGGCTGCAGCAATATTGTTATAAAGAACGTACGTTTATCTCTTTTGTCCGTCACGGCACCGTAATTGTGGATCGTCACGATACTAATGAAAGCTTCATTAAATTCAAATCAAAAGCTTTTTTCTCACAATTACTTCAAGCGATTCATCGTTATTAATAAATTACAGCAGATAAAAAAAAAAATCTTTAGAAATTGATGGATTTTATCGCTTTTTTCCTACCTACAAAACGACTCAAATGAAAATGCAAATGAGAGCGTTAAAAAAACCTTTGCACGTGGGTTTTTTATGCATGGATAATTGATTAACCCACGTTATTGGTTTTCCGTGGCTCATTTTGAAAAGGGGGTGTTCAGATTACTTTTCCCGGAAGAGAGTGAAAAAACAGTATACTTTGTGGAATCATTAACTGGGTCCAGTAAATCTATTCACGGCACGGAGCTTCGAACTTCCTAAGCTTACAGTCTGTAAGGCGCTTATATTTCGGTCCAAGCGCTTAGAGTTTGGTACTTTATGCATGCAAAATTTTGTGGAAATAATGTGAATTTAAATCATGTGAGTGTATTATTTAAACCCTTTGCTTATCTAATATTAAGTAATAAGCAGAATATCCTGAACGACGAGCTGTTACGCCCCAAAATTTGTTTGAATTTTATTTCTAAAGTTGTTTCTGGGTCAATAACGTAATGTTATTCCCACAACGTAATCGCCGGGAAGTGCTTTGAAATATGCATTTCATAAAGGTGATAAAAATTAATACAGAAACTGTGAATTTATGAGTATTTTATAAGCGAGTATTATTTGAACGGTTTGTTTTCTAAATGAGCATGAAGCGGAAAATTGGTTTGTTGTTGTTAAAACAAAAATTCTCAAACTGTGAGTTCTCAGTAAGTATGAGTGAGTAAATGTGAGTAAAGATAGTAAGATAATTTGTATGGATGTATGTGTGTTTGTTACTCTTTCACGCAAAAATTACTGAATGGATTTTAATGCTACTTTACAATGGACGCGAGAGGGGAACGGGGACGCACTTGAAAGGTGATTCAGTGAGAAACAAAGTATTTCTTTGTATATGGCATTGCAACGCATGCCGGAAATCAGCAATTGATAAATATATTTAGTTCAGAAGTAAAAAGGGCGTAGAAATTACGTTCGAGTAAACATAATTGCTTTGAATAAAATTTCGAGCATTAAATTGTTTCTGTAAATCAAAATCCACACTGGAACGAAATAGGTTTAATTTAGCAGTTAAAAACGTTATTGTTTTTGGTTCTTCTATCATAACTGGAATAAAGTTTAAAATCCATCAAACTTTATGTTTATTATTATTATTGGTACACTATGAACTCGTTTATGACGCATTGTTTTATTGCTGATATAAAACCTCGCAGCACCAACGAGTTACCATCACAATAATATCTATAAAATAATAATTTTATCATCTATTGTTCAAAATATAAATGCATTGTTTCGTACACACAAATTCTATTTATCTGACTAATTGAGCGCTTTTATTATTACCGTGACGATTCACGGTTACGGAACGGTGACGGCATATAAAAGGCAATAAACACACCTACGTTCCTTAACACGATAATGCTGCAACTCTTTCAAAAGATGAGATACACAATGGACGTAGGTCTGTTTCCGTCAAAGGAAAAAGTTATCCTTTTTTGCATCTCTCTCACACACCGCATTGGGACATCTCCGTAGACCCCTACCAATATTACTTGCAGCAAAGATAGTTTATATATGGAATATAGTAATTAGTGAGTGAATTCCAAAAATTCAAAAACGTCAAATGTCAATGCGCTGATGGTTTTACTTTTGTTCTTAAACGTATAATGCTGCAGCTCTTTCTAACACATTAAATAACAACGGTTGAAAATGAGACAAACGGTGAACGTATATCTGCACCCCCCAAAAAAAACAATCATTATCATACATCTCCCTCATATGTATACAGAAAATGAAACGCAATTCCCGTCGCAAAAAGTACCAGTAAGGTAAAATGGACCTGACTTCGCTCAAAACGTGCCAATAACACATTATCGATGTATATCTTCGGTGTTTGCTATAAAAGAGATAAGTAATGTTATTTTTGCTAAGATAAAAAAAGTTAAAAAGCTCGCATCTGAATAAAATGCATAAATACTCGTACCTCCATACAAAAGTAATTTTCAGGGAGATTGCAAGAAATGCTAAGTGGGGTATAGACTAAATGAAATGGTTTTAAATGTCTATGAAGGGTTTGAATTTAGCGAACGTGGTCTCAAGTTTCATTGCAATTCTTATCTTGCAATCAAATAACATTTTATATGGAAATTACAGATTAAATGTATGAAGTAAAATAGAATTCATAAAGTATAAAAGTAAAATTTAAAAAGGAAAACGTTTTGTTTTTAAATGATGCTTAGATTGAAACTTTTCTTGTATTTTTATAATTTTGGAAACAGACAGTATACCGTATACAGACCAGTATCTAAAAGTCTGTAAGCTTTTAGAAATTATAACAGGGATCAGTACCGACAACATATCTATATATGATGGCCTTAATTAATTTAGAAAATAATAAATAGATTATTCTTTGGCATGTTCCAGAATGGAAGATACTCTCATTATTGCCCTGGTGTAAGACCACCGTTCATAATTAAAACGTCGCTTGAAACGACTTTAGCCGTGTTTGGTGATCGAATCTGAATAACTAATATTTCCCCATCTTCCTCTTCCTTCAGCCTAACGACAAACAAACCCCAATTCTACCACCATAACACGGGCATCAGCCTAGCATGGTGGTCGAAAAATTCACTAATAATGTAATCATATTTTGTATGTAATGAATAATGAAAAATTAAAAAAAAATAAAAATTGTGGATGCCATAGTCTCTCTGGTGAGTGATTATACACATTGATGACGTGATTGATAAGGAATGATTTAAGAATATCACAAGAGTTAATTAAACGGCGCGGGCGACACTACAGTAGATTTGTAACAAACACGTAAAAAAATGATTTTGCCTTAGGTGAGGCGTCAGAGATGTACTCGAAGTCGGGTTCTTAAATTTAAACCATACAGATGCTAGGGCATTAATACTATCTAACATATTATTCAAGAGTTCATTTTAATGCTTCGCGCCCCGGGATTTTTTTAAACATTTATTGGATACCCAACACCTCTGCCATAGTGGCCAGTGGCACAGGGCCAATGTGGTTAGCTATATTTGGTGACTTAGCAGGGGCGCCAGGGTTGACGGGGGTTAGATTTGTCAGGGTGTTGGCGTGGATACATCTATGCATCATACCAATTTTCCTTCCCAGAACTTCCTCTGCTTTCTTTCCTAAAAAGACTCTCCAAACAGCATCCCTAATAATGACATAGGCCCATTTAGATTGCTCAAAATGAACATTATGCACGTTTGGGTATACGTTTTTTAAATATTTATCTAAGAAGAATAATAACAATCGGAGGTAAAACATTCAAGGAAGATGTATTATGAAAATTATTTGTCTTACTTTAATATTATACGAAATAGTTTATTCGTTACAAGAAATAGTACTGGTTTTGAGCATTCATTAAAAACTTACAGAATATTGGGTTTTAATATTATTTTGTCTGTTTAAAGGATCTTTCAAGGTAGTTAGAGAATGTATAAAAGTTTAGTTTATGAAAAGCCTTAAAAGAGCGCCTGGAAAATTTAAATGTGAAATAAATTAATTAATTAAATATTCTTTGAACATATCAGATTGCTAACAAACTTTTGAAAATCTTATACCAAATTAAAGTTAATATAGTTCGTTTTTGAATTGACTGAGCATTTGAAAAAAAACTTTTTAATGTTACTATCTTTTTAATTTTTTTTCAGCATTCATTGCTTTGATGTTAACATAATTTGTGGTTTTTTCGACAACCATGCTAGGCACTTGCCCTTATTATGTGGTCTTTGTATACGAACTGCTCTTTGGTTGAATTTTTAGAAATATCTTCATACAAGGTCTTCTTCCAGTCTCCCTCCCAGCCTCCCAACATACTACAAATGAAGTTGCTCTAACTTTACTGGTTCTGAGCACTCTTGAGCAGTAGAAACTAGTGCGGAACTCACATTAATATTATATATGATATCCGAAAACCATTGGTGCAACAAAAAAGTTTGGATCTTTTTAACATTTGAAGTCGATTATGTAGTGTAACGTTTTTTGGTTTAAGTTTGCGTTTTTAAGTAAATGGAGTCAGAAATCGTAATTTATTTTATGTCAAATTTGAAAATGAATTCGGTCGCCAGGGGTTAGTTAATATCTGGAGCTTTAATGATAAACATGTTTTATTAGTAAATTTTTCACAACTGATAAACAATTAATAAAGTGGGGTAAATGGTTGTGTTTTCAGTTGGGTTAAAATTACAACATGTTTTTTAATCATGTTTGGGAAGGATTGTTTCAAAGAATTTTAACAATTCATTAAGCAATTGAAGCTAATTTTCATGTCCTATGTAAGTTCTATTCTAGTTCTGTTATTATATAATTATAAGTCAGTTGCTTCATTTAACTAAAACAATCACAGAATTTAAATAGAACTGTCACAGAACGTGAAAATTAACTTCGAACATTTTGAGAATTGTTCGGTTTTTTTTTTAAATAGCCCATTCTGAATGTCTTTTAAAACACGTCGAAATGTAAAATTGTCTTAATCGAAATATGTATAATAACAAAATCGATGAAGACGAGTCTTCGGCTCGACGTATTTTAAAAAACACTAAGCAATATCTGCCTTTTGGTCGATGCTCGTCTCCAAAGGTTTTTTTGTTTAATCATGTAGATGCCAAAAAAAAAAAAAAAAAAAATTGAAACTCAGACCAAAATATTATTTTTTCGGCTCTCTGTGTGATGTAGAATCACATCTCACCTAATAATTTATTTAGGACGACCAATTTTTACAATGCTTTTGTTTCAAGGGGTGAATTGTTACTTTTCTCTCTTAAGCTTATGTTTGCCTTGTCATCGATAGGACATAGAAGGAAGTGGAGGCACAATATGGTCTAACTGTTTTTGAAAATGACATGTACCTAGTGATACGATAACCACTGTCCGTTTTATGTTCGGGAGGGATAACATTCAATTCAAAACTATCCTTACATTTCCTTACAAAACCCTCAGATATTCTGGGTCACTAATCAGTAGATCATGTTCTGTAAACATTCCGTTGGGTATGATGAGGCAAAACCGGCCATTCAGCATCGGGTATATTCCAAACAACCTCAACCAAGGTCAGGACACTAAATCAAATCTGCTTTTCAGTTATGTAAGATACGAAGCAAGCCATTCTAACTAATATAATCTATACACAACTACATATAGGTTCCAGTTTCATGATAAAACAGAACAATGACAAAACATAACATTGGAAAAGAATGAAGAAAAGCGAAGAGTAAATAAAAAACCTAACCTAAACTCTTCTATACTAACCTAGCCCAACTTTACCTTAACTTATTTAAGTTAATTTACTTTATTATTGTGTTAAATTCGTTAAACACTATTTACTAAGAAAATCAATTGTAAATATTTGTTTTCTCCCTTTTTAATGGTAGGCTTGAGGTTTGAGGAAAATAATTTCCCGGAGGGACTATCTCACCTTTGAGGAAGCTGTGTGGAAGATCTTTTCGTGGAAAGTAGGGAGAGAAACTGGGCCTCGAAGAGGCCTATGTTATATGAGTGAGAAAACGCAGGAGCCTCCAAATCGTTTCAGTTTAATAAAAGACAATAAATTATTAAATTTATAAATAAGTCATGCCAATGTGGCGTAACTACAGTTTTATAATGGTATTGATCGTCAAAACGGTTTTCGCAATAATAAAACTAAAATGCTTTCAGATCTTCTATATTATAAGCTTTATTGTAAATTAATATAAAACACGAATTACTTTAAATTACAAAAAATTACCTCACCTAACCTATTCTTACCAAATCCATTAGTTTATCGTGTTGTTTTTTTCCGTTAACTTAAAGTTGGTATAAAACGGTATACTCTTACTCTAATTACTATTTTCACCGATTTTTTATGGTGCGCTAAAAATACACCAAAACAAATTTTCGGTGTCCTGGCCTGGGTTAAGGTGTTTTTGATATAATGTCGATTAATCCACTGGTTCAGTTTTAACTGACGATTGATGCTAATCCAAATGGACGGGGCCACACCACCCTCAGCTAAATACTCTGATTCCGGTTGTCAAGATTGTTCACCCGACAAGACTCGGTTTGTTTGGTGTGATTCAGATTATGGAACAAATATTAAAATTTACTCTCGTAATAATAATTGACTGCCGCTAAAAATTGTCACCGATTATTTGAGTTAAATAACGTTTTTAATACTTGTGAAAACTACTTTAAAAAACGCCCTGAGCGCAATGACATTGCAAAACAAATAGATAAGTTGAGTCTCACAAAATTAATCCAAAATTTGGCTAATAACAAATACACTAATATTTACCTACTATAGTCACAGAAATTAAAAAAAATCTATTGTACCATATAACCCGATATTCAATTTTTATGGCATCTACAAGCAGACTACATGGTGTAAAATAATATCTAGAACAGTGGTTCTTAACCTTGTTGGAGGTACTGACTCCCACCAGTTTCATATGTTTAGGTACACATCTTTCACCGAATCCTTGTTAATTGGAAATCGAACCGAATAAACCGAGTCAGGGGTGTGCCTTGACCTCTGCCGAACCCACGAGACTGACTCACCGAACCCCTGAAGTTCGATCGAACCCAGAATAAGAACCACTGATTTAGAAAATTCGATGAGAGGAAGAATTATAAAATCTTTTGATATTCGATGCGAGCGACTAAATAAAATATCTGCTGATTGCAGAAAGTTCTAAATATATTTATTTGAATTCATAAAAATCACCTATTTATAGCTCCCCTAATTTGGGAGTCTATCGCTTGCTGCCAAAATGTGGTTAGCTATTGCTTGAGTGGTTATATCTCCAATTTACATAAGTCGTTGCGAATGCTACCAAAGTCACCTCGACCCGGACCAATACACTGAGTGAAGTTGGCTCCTTATTTACATAAGATCGGTCTATTGAAATACTCGTGTGTTGTAAGCCGTTTTACCTTACCTATACAACCGTTTCATTAACCGGTATGCCGATACATCGGCCCGACACTTTATGCTCCCTTATTAGCTCCCTTTAGCACCCTTGAGGTGATTTTTCACAAAAACGGCGCTCTACAGATTATCCAATTATTATTGTTATAATAGTTTTTATGTAACCTAATAATTCGACATTGGAAATTACTTTTTATTAACGTATATAGTTTCCAGATAATATTTTTTTAATGAATTTAAAAATGAAATAATAATAAAAAAACTCATTAGTTACTATAATTTTCCATCGATAATTCTTCTCTTGAAACTTTGTAGCGAGGGGTGGGCAAGGGGGGGGGGGTCCACCCCGGGTGCCACCCGGTGGGGGGTGTCACCACACCCGACGGGGAGTGACACTCGACCGTGGAAAAAAATACGAAGGATAGTGGAGTGCCCCGAAACGGGAGAATTTTGTGTGTTACGGTCTTTTTGTAGCCGAAAATAAAGTCTGAAATTTTCTAGCCACCCCTCTCCCCATCCTCATAGACGGCCGAATTTTCTACACATTTGACTAGGTTGTAATGTTTTTATTTTTATGAAGTCGAAATCGGGAGTGGGGGGGGGGGGGGGAGGGGACACCACATTATCCGCCCCGGGTGCCACCCATGCTAGCTACAGCTACGCCACTGCTTGCATGTACTATATTATTCTGGGAATTAATGTTAATTGGAAGTTTAGTGGTTAAAACGAGATGAATAATGTTTATATTACCTCATAAAAAGGGCATTTTCCCAAAACCGCTATTCCTAAATTGGGCGAATTTCTGTTGAATCTTACTTTGAATTGATCAAAATTCAATATTTGGCTTTGCTCCGGGACGCTGCGCTGTTATCGGTTAACCTCAGAACGACTAATTTGCATCACAGCAAATAAGCGTAATTAACGCTCTGATGCAAGTACGCTAATTTGTCTATACATTATATACGCTGTTAATGCGTGTATGCCGAATGCACGTTTTATATTTAATGCATATTTGTCGCCGTTAGCAAGCGACCTAAGCGGGCGAGTTAGCGATTGTATTTCTGCATAACGTGGTATTGTAGTGGTACTTGAAGTTGTTAACTTCGACACGTTTGTAGGAGAAATAAAGCAAAACATTTAATATTTAAACCATTCCCTTACGCGTGGGTAGCAAACCTTTTGCTACCCCCGTAGCGTAGTAGATACAGTGTTTTGAATGTTTTTTTTTTTAATTTTCTTGCACTTTTTACATTTCCACTGTACACTTACGGCGTGAAGTTCCCACAATTTCTGCGCAGGTAAGATCTCAGATAAATTTTAAGGCTCCGTTTTTTATTTATTTATTTATTTTTGTATTTATTTATGTATACATTTTATTTTAAATACACATTTATTAGTTATATAAAACCAATAATAAACATAGGTACTTTTTATTTAATTAAGTAATAATAGCGTTTTTGAATTGATGAATATTTAGCTGAAAAATATCTATATCAGGGGACAGGTGATTTAGTAACAGAATCATTTTTCCGAGCGGCATTACTAATGGTAAGTTAGTTCTACATCTCGGAACAACAACAGTTCTTTATCTGCGCGCTCTTGTGAAGTTGTCAGGGAAATAAAACTCATTTTTAAAAATTATATCGGGAATAAAGATGCGTTCTCAGTTATAAGCGTTCAAAATATTATTGAAGATAGTTTGAAAGGGAAATCTGTAAATACGAATGACAGAGGGACGCGCTGATACAAAAAAAAAACGATTCACAAGTTATATATTTTTTTCTTTTTTTTACATAAACTCCACACAGGTCTTTTTGAGGAAAGGAAGGAGTGAACATGGGTCTTGAAAAGACCCATGCTGTAGGAGGGAGGAAATGCCGAAACATGGTTCTGCAGCCGAGCTGTTGAACTTAATAATGAGTCGTAGAAACGACCCGTTCTCATGTGACTAATTTCAACCATGTACAAATTATTTGGCTTGTTTCCCGACTATGCACCGGTGCCGCAAGGGGAACAATGACGCTAGTTCCTCGGACCATCTTCTATTGTAATACCGGTAGAACAAGGACAGCATTCCCACCTACCGCATGTGCTCTAAAGATTGCAATCCGTCTGTTACATATTTTAATTAACCAATAATTGTTACATCTTTTTTAGCAGTAGCAGGATATTATGCATACAATAGTATTTGTTATTAAATTTGTATAAGTAAACTATTGGCGTGAAAATGTCTACCTTATAGAAGACACATTTTTATCAGAGGGTTAATATATTTGTACTTTTTTCACTTAGATTTACATAGATACCTTAAAAATATTGAATACCGTTTAATTATATTAACCAATCGGTGAGATTTTTGTAGTTTGTTGCAACGCCAACAATGAAGCCATGTATTCACTGTTAAAAATGTTTCAGGAACCAAGTTTTTGAAATAACACTTAGATGTTTACTGAAACAATGTTTCGGAAACTTGGTCGTCCACGCTCAGTTGTTTTAAATATGTCGCCTGAAATATCTGAAGTCGAGCAATCTCATAAAATCGGATTCGTGGCAAATAATTCTATTAATTTAAAAACGATGCTGTCGTCCCACACTACCGCCATGTTTATAAACAACTGAAACACACTTGTAAACAGCTGTTGCGAAACTGATTTGTTTCCGTGCTTTCCATTTCAATCGGGGAGCACAGGAACATCGCGAGAATCACGTAGTACGTAGTGTTTACCGTAACAGTTTTACATATTTCAGAAACATATTAAATTGTTTCAGAACACGTATATTTCGTTTCTGAAACAGTGTTTATAAACAATTGTTTCTCAGTGAATACGTGGCTTGAAAGTCAGAAGATACTGGGATTTATGGGACCGTTTCAACCTCAATTCAAAACATGTTGATTTTAAGCGAAATGAACATATCCTTGAATTGACCTGCTTGCAATTCCAATAACAAATAATATGAATCTAATACGTAGTAGCTCTCTGAAAAATTAAAGTAAAGTTGACCTTTTATGAGAAGTGGACCGTGACATATCCCGCTGTGACACGTGTTATACTGCATCTAACAAACGAATGATATAATCGCCATTCATGCCCCGGGTGAATTTATTTTGAAAATCAACGCAATTTATTTGAAATAATCCATTTTAAAGCCATGTTTTTACTTTGGTATATCCTTTATCCCCTCGCCCGTTGGTGGAATTGAAAATGTTTTAGCTGTTTGTTCCTTTGTTCAAATAGACAATGCAACGAGACTACATCGAATGGACATCAGATATCACTACTGTTTATCTTGCACACCTCTCTTTATACTTGCAGGTCGTATTCATGGAGTGCGATCCCTTTTATTTTACAGTGTTATTGGCTGAAACTATTTTTTCAGAATTTACGATATTTACTCTGCAATTTAGAAAAAAACGCAAGAAATGAAGCGTATGTTGTAAAATATATCGATCAAACATCAGGAGAAATTTAATAACAAATTTAATACCAAGAAAATAAGTGATTCTCAAAATATCCTTGAAGGATACATAAATAGCTATTCTATTTTAAAACATTAATAGTCGCTATTATTGATGAAAGAATATTGTTATTTTTAAACGTTAAATGAAAAAAACTAACAGAGGGCTTTTGAAAAACACTAATTCCACGTATTCTCTTTTCGTCCAACTTGTTACAATAGGCCACTTGCATCACATTTTTTAATTTTTTTTCCGGTTTAGACAAATATTCTAAGACATTCCGTTTTTTTTTTTTAATCGTATTTTTGAAACCCTGGCGATTTTTTGAAAATTTCAATACGAAAAATCAGGCCATTTTTTATAAACCGGAAATACGGGATATAATTTTATGTGTGCGAAAAAACGATAATTACATAGCCGAAAATCATTTAAAAAAAAAAGTACGGGGTTCTCTTCGTAACATCTGTAAAAACACCGCCATCTTTATCAAAAAATCAAACCAAAGGATAAGTTCGCATAGAACAAACAATAAATCTAGTGAACGTTAAGCGTAAATTCAAAAATTCGCCGGAAATCAAAGTGTTGCCATATAAAAAAAAATTATCAGTGTGGAATTTTACAAAATTAAGGGAACATAATCTGAGACGGGACATTTTCATGTAGTGACGTCACGAGCTCAAATAATGGATTTATTTATTTAAAAATAAGAAAAAATATACATTTCTAAAAATTTTTACTTACATTTTCGTAATCTTAGTAAAAAAATCTATCCACACGATTTTTTCCAAGTCGTTATGAAATCCATGCAAGTGGCCTATTAAAGTTGTTGTACTATTCCATTAATTTTACCTTTTTGAAGTAAGACTTTTTTACGCACGCTTGACTTGGAGAGTAAGCTGGTGAATGCGCGACGATAGCGTTACGAAAAGAGTGATCGGGCGAGGTGAACGGAAGTTGAGAGGGAGATGTAAGTTAGTGGAGATAGAAAGAGAGAGAGTTACGTTTCGTATTTATACTGTAGGGGCAAGAGAAGAGGTGCGAGCACACATTTTTTTTCTCTCTTTCTCTCATAGCCAGTAACGTTTTGTATATCGACACAGTGCAGGCCTACTGTCTGTGTCACTGTAGGAGCTAGAGAGAGCAGTGCGCGCGCTCATTTTCTTTCTCTCTTCTTTTATAAGTTAGTGAAGTATTACTTAAGTCGTGTGGTCTAAAGCACAATCGTTTTTTTGTTTATTTAAAGAGAAATACAAATAATACAGAATAAGAGAAAAGTCCCAATCAACTACTTTTAGCGCTTTTTACTTTGAAAATAAAAATAAAACTTATTTTTCTTAGTATAAGGGAAATATGTACTTGTACATGTATATGCAACTTACATGTAAATGTACATACATAATTTATAGAAATACGTAATGACCTTCACATACATGTACATCATAAAATAATAAACACTTCATGCAATTAGAACAACTACTAAGGCACAGAGCATGTAACAAGGATGAAAGCTCTTTGATAGAGTATCTGTATCAAAGAGCCAAATTCATCATTAGACTGCAGGATACCACATGAGCTTTGTAGCTTATATGTATTGTTGCCTGCAGGTATTTCCTGTTATTTCCGCAACACACCGGTCATTTATCTTGTCATACACCTCTTAGCTTCCAGGAAAGGACTCAACAACAACTCAACATAATAATATACCAGTACCATAGTCGTTCTCTTCTTCATATATGCTGAATACGCAATCTATCTAATTACGTGTTTAATAGGAGATTAAAAAAATTCTCTCATTTATGTATAAAAATCCTACGTCGGTCTTTTCCATGTCATATATAATTTTCCCTAAATCAAAGGATTCACGACGCAGCAATAATACATACGTTTCCGTGGTTTATTAAGATGTCCTCCATAGCTAACTAATATAAAATCGTAGGTTTCAAAAATAGTTTTAAATACGAAAATCACAACTTACGCAGGATATTGTTGGTTTTAAATATAAAACACTAACATATTTAGTTTTTTTTATTTTATCTTTTATTTTTTTTATTTATTTAACATTCAAACCCGCTAAACTACTTATGTAGTTTGTCAGCAGGTACATAATGACAACATTGGTACATTTTCAAACATTGTATATATATATATATATGATTTTGATGCTAAAATATCAATTAAATAAATTCTTTCAATTCTTATGTAATAAAAAAGTACAAATAGATTTAGTATATAACAAATGAAAACAAATGTAATTTATTTAAATTAATATCAATCTTTTAATTATTTCAAATTGCTAAACCACACCAATTTGGTGTTAACCCTTCTCGTAGGTGCTGCGCACTCAAGACAGCTAGTACGTTCTCAAAATTTGCATGTGGCAACTAGTATATTTTGTAAGAATATAACGGAAGTTCGCAGTGCAGATATTCATAACACACCTATGGGATTTGGGTTAATTGTGGACCAGTTCTTGGGCAGTAAGCATGAATATCATTCAGACAGGTGTTTTTTTAACCGAATTTACATGGTGCACTGTTTAAAGTGATAAAATTTGCATTCTTTCCTTACATTTTTTTCAAAGGAGTAATTGCACAAACGCCCTTCAGAGAAAAACGCCATTACCTCTATAATTTTAAGTATTGATTGTCTATTTCGTTTAACCATTTTGCTTGGTTCTTTCAATTACTTCTATTAAGTTTTAATTACCATTACTGATACGAACAAAAGTCAGATAGTAAAAGTCAGTCTAAAGGATTCGACGTAAAAAATAATAAAATAAATTTTCGTTATTTGTTTTTGGGGTGTTATGCCATGTTGCGCTACCTCCTTCTTTAGCCAACCTTTCGGACAGTATTGCAGTTTCCATTATCAGGGCAGGTCTGGCAGATCCGGTAGATGTGCCGGATCAACACCCCAAAAACAAATAACGAAAATACCTTTGGCCGTGAAAATCTAAAAACGTATCTGAATAAAATGTAGTTTTTAAAATTTCCTCTGCAACCATATCTACGAGTTGTTAGTGGGTACTAAAATACCCATTTGCTACGTAAATTAGCCATGATTTCTAATTCTAATATGCAAACGTTGAATACTTTTGGTAGCATTTTTTTATATTTCAAATAAGGAATTATACAAATTGTCCAAAGAAATGTCACCGTCTCAATTTCAATTCTTTTAACAAACTTTCTTAAGTTTGTAAAAAGGCTTGAAAGCCTTACATAGGAAGGTACTAGGTGCCATTGTAATAATTATCCGATATAGCAGAATTACGATGAAAGGCACATGGCCACCATCTTGAACTGGAACCGGAACGTAACAAAAAATTTACGAACAGACGACACGGGGCTATGCTCAGTCAATTATTATTGCTCTTTTTATTTATTCTGACATAGTAAAATGTCATATTATGCCGCCAAGAAGTTACAATAGCGAGATTAGCGTCGTTGTTCTAATTATTTTAACGGGCGTACAATGTGTCAAAATAAATGCCGTCGTCATTTTGTAACTTTATTAAAATCTAAATCCGCCGCTCTATCGTTGTTATTATTTGATTAGATTTTGATTTGATTTTGATTACGTAAATAGTAACAACCTCGTCGAATTTAATGTTTCAAAGACCCAATCATGTCTGATTACGTATAAAAAGGATCGAAATGATAATCTAGTCTCCTTCAACGGAAGCATTCTCCCGAACAGGACCTCCATTGATATGCTTGGTGTAACTCTTAGTGACCAGCTCAGGTATGGGGGCTCCATCGAAACCAGAGTTAAGTTAGCCTCTCAGAAACTGGGCGTACTGTACAGGGCCCGCAGATACTTTAATAGTACTCAACTGCTAATCCTGTACAAATCGCAAGTGCGCCCCACGGTTGAATTTGGCTGCCACCTCTGGTCTGGAGCTCCAAAATACCTAAAAAAAACCCTTGACTCTGTGCAGAAACGGGCGGTCCGTTTGATAGATTCTCCCATCTTAACAGACGGATTGCAATCTTTAGAGCATAGGCGTCAGGTGGGAATGCTGTCCTTGTTCTACCGGTATTACAATGGAAGATGCTCCGAGGAACTAGCGTCATTGATCCCCTCGGCACCGGTGCATAGTCGGGAAATACGCCAAACACGCGCCCAACATTTGTACACAGTTGATATTGGTCACATGAGAACGGGTCGTTTTTACGATTCGTTCTTGAGTTCAATAGCTCGGCTGTGGAACGATTTACCGGCCTCTGTGTTTCCTCCCTCCTACAACATGAGTCTCTTCAAGATCCATGTTAACTCCTTCCTTTCCTAAAAAAGACCCTCCACACAGCATCCTCAAAGATGACATAGGCCCTGAGGGAAATTATTGTCCTCAGGGCCTCCTGTGTGGAGTTAATGTAAAAAAAAAAAAGCAAACGTTTACTTTTTACGCAAATTGGCATTATCGCTCATTCAAGGTTTTTGTTAGCCTTATGTCCTTGGGGTGCTCACAGGCTCGATTCAAGTATTTGAAATAGAAATGTGTAAATGCAGAACCAACTCCAGATTTTTAAAAACGTTAATTCGTTTTTCTAATGTAAATACTGCACAATTTTTCAAACCGCATTGAAAATGTACTGCACCGAAATACTATCTATTTCGCCAATCGAAATACTATGTATTATGTTGTGAGGCTAAAGGGATTGGGGAGGGGAAGTTAAATGTGGAGAAGTACCGTAACCAAACACGATCAAAGAGCGATATGTTGTTGTCTTTCACTCGGGCGACCTTACCACCCAAAACTTTCATCAAGAAATAATTCATTTTTATTTGAACAATTTAGGAACTTTACACCCATCAATGTCATATTTCAGTGAAAAATAATATATACCAATAAAATATTAAAATTAAAATTATTACAGCATTTTTGTAACTTGCCGTGATCTTCACATATTTATACTTTTATAAACACTCATGTAAACTTGTGATATAAAGTAAGTTCTTTCAAATTCCTATTATTTATTTCAATACTTACACAGTAGACACTCGTATAAAACACACCTTGTAGAAATTTGTTTACACAATTTCCAAAAAAGTTAAAGTTTTTAAATTGTCACAGACATTACAAAACACACAAGCGTTATGCCACACATTATACCGTGAGAGTACTAAATTAGCCAGCTTGTGTTTTTATCAATTCAAATTTTTGTTTATTTAATTTACTACTCCGCCTTTATCACCCAAATGAAATTATGTCATTTGCATCTTATCACTCTAATTATAAATTTTATCTAACTGTAAACGTATTTTTTCTCGTACATCTGTGTTCGATGGTGCTGAGTACACTACACATGGGCTGTTTAAGTTTGTATTAAAATACATTGATTTTTAAACGGTAGGAAAATATCAAATACAAAAAATCTATATTGTTCAAACGATAAATCTCTTTATAACCTAATTTATCGCTTTTGGAAAATATCACACTAATTAGGCACGTGCCCGTTGATCAGCTTTTACTAAAGCTTTTCAGTTCATTTATAAACGCTGTTTTAACAGTTTATGTAAAGGGTTTTATCGTACCTAATATATCCTCTCCTTTGCGTATATAATGTGTATCATACGAAATATAATCGTTTGCAAAAATTCATCGCCGAAAGCAAGTTTTGTTTTATTTTGTGAAGCTCAAGCACAAATTATACACACAAATGTATTTAGGTCACAGTCTAAAAAACTTAATTTTTCGCTCACTGAAAGAAAATCCGGCAAAAGCTCGCCGTTAGGAGATAAACGCTTCAAAGCAATTTTACAGATCTGAAACTAGGATTTCTAGGGTAAAAAAAGTACTTGCTAAAAATTGTAGATAGGCGGTGTCGGACACTGCCTCAGTTATTTTCGCGAAAACGTCACTCGTGTGTAGTCTAGGTTTAAGGGGCGTGCACTCCATATAGGCACATAAGCGCTGCCTACCCTAGCGTATTTGTAAAACGTAAGCATGTAAATAATATTATAATTTATTAAATTATTGCTAAAAATAAATACACACTTTCAAAAATAAGCGCGACAAAGCTGAGCAACCAAAACTACGCGACCGCCACATCAAACGGCATATTACAAATGTGACATAAACTGTAACTAAAAACTACACGCGCCCTCCGACTACCTCACTAAAATGCGGGCTAAGCAGGAATTATTTCTGCTTAGAGCTAACTTCATACAAGATAAAATATCAATGTTTACGAAATGCACGTAGCATAGAGTCGAACTGTCGTTTGAATTTGCTTCTATGGGGTTTTTTTGTTAGTATCAGGCAGTGCTTTCTGGAACAAATTAGCAAATGGCAATCAGTGGCGAAAGTGACATCTGTTGTTATCTGAAGTATGAAAGTGAGACAACGCCAATTGCTTTTATCAAGGCCACCTCAGATATCCATTGATTGGCTTGTGGTAATACGCATACATGAAGCGATTATTTATTATTATTTGTATATTTGAGGTGGCTTAGATAATACAAACCTACATCATCTACAGCCAGCAGCAAGTACACTTAGCGAAAACTTATACGAAGAGAGCCATCTGTGGCAAGTTTCTTTTTTTATTTATTTGAATCTATTTGGCGGTTTTCCTACTGCCTACCCTGATCAAAAACTCTGTGCACGCCACTGCTAGGTTTAGGTCAATGTGTGGTAAATTGAAATGATTTAATTGTTTTATTAGTTTTACAACTTACATTAATTTATTGAATACAGGGTAGTAGCATGAAATGTAGGATAAAAGTCTTGAAATTAATCAAATTTGTACTAGTTATCCCCTGCGTTATTGCTTTGTCCAAATCATTAATTCGTTAGTTCAAGTGTAAATAGTTTTCTGAAGGTGCGCAACGTAAGAGTTCTACGTTTTGGTTTGGGTTTCGGGCCCTGCGTTTATGATATAATTCTGTATGGTATCTAATGCTCTGCTCTTTCTTGACCAATTTTTGTAATTCTGATTGTACTTTACATTAATACATCACAAGATTTTAAGAAAATCGTGCAATTTTTAAGCTTTTTATAACTCCCAGCATTTAGGTAAAAGCTTTTGCGGTACACATTTGGAGCTCAGTGTGAGTTGTTACACGACATGTAAGCTCCTTTTAAAACAACAGTTGATTCACTCGGATCGGAAAATATAAGTCTATAAGATGGCCATGTTTATGGACACGTGTCGAAACTGGACAACCAAAAATCGTTGGTTCAAATATGACACAAACATTCAACCTTCCTCATTAAAACGATACTAAGATGGCAACCCTACATCTATTTATGACCGATATATTGAAGATTAAATTTACCCCGTATGTGCACGATTGACCCCCACAAGCGGTATCGAATTTAACGAGGTTTTCAACTAAAAAATGTAAAATTAAAGTAAATCTCAAGATGTGTTCTACTGGCCGTGTTTAAATAAAGTATCTATCATTTATCTAGATCTAGGCCATAAGATTTATAAACGAAAAAATACGGTTTCGCAAATATTTTAATTTAATTAAATAATTTTTATTTTATTAAGAAGCCCACAGAGTTGTAACATAAACATAAAGCAGTACATGTTTTTTTAAAATTACAATGAAAATAAAGAGTTGATAAAATAAAGGTAACATAAAAATATTAGAAACAAAATATTGGTTACATAAAATAAAATAGTTGCCACAAAGCAGGTAACAATGAATATAATTTAAATAAAAAAAAATAATCTGCCAATTTCCAACAAATCAATAAAAATATTTTTAAAAATGTTTAATATTGGTGTTCACAATAGATTATGAAACAGGTAGAAATATTTGGAAAATTGGCGTTTGAAATTTGACAAGTTCAAAAGACTATGTAAGCGTTGTATTGGAGAATGCTAACTATAGTTGGAATGAGATGTATGTATGTAAATGTTAATGTTTGTCTAGTTGTTCGTGTAGGTACATGTAGATTTTTACAATTTAAAACAAAAACGAGTGTGCTTTAGACCACACGACTGAAGTAAAACTTCACTAACTTATGCCGTCCATTAACAATATAACAATAACAGGAATAAAAATATCCCCATCCCCTCAACATCCCCATCAACTCAACTCAACTCTCAACTCTCAACTCTCAGCTCTCAGCTCTCAGCTCGTAACGTTTCATATTTTTTTGTAACGTTTTATAACGTATTCATCATTTTACCCCCAAGTGTCGAGCGTGCGTAAAGAAGTTTGACTTCAAAAATGCAAAAGGACTGACTGACTAAAATAAACAATTTTGCAGTTAATTCGCTATAAAAAGCCCAAAATTCCTTTTTCCATGATTTTCGATTGCTCAATAAGGAATAAGAGATTGAAACTTCTAGCACGGCCTCTAAACTCCTGACGGCCGGCGTAGCGCAGCGGTAAGTCGCTTGACTCACCGAAGGCCGCGGGATCGAATCCCGGCGTGGCAAATAAATTTATTCGATTAATATGTGTTATTTAACAATTTACTCATTTAAAATAATATATTTACGACACGTTCCAGAGTGGAAGATACTCCCTGTATCGCCCTGGTGTAAGACCACCATTCAGAATTGAAACGTTGCTTGAAATGGCATTAGCCGTGTTTAGTGACCAGATCTGAAAAGCCAGGTACTTCCCCACCTTCCTTCCCCGTATTCACATAAAATAAAGTAGAGAAATAATTTAGTTTAATTTCCACATTAACGAAATGAACCAGCGCGCTTGTATTACAAACATTGTGAAAAGCTCCAATCCACACCTCATCACGACAAGCTACACGAGAGCTACTTTACTACCATTCGTTATGCGAGTTTGTTTTCTGTCAAAAACACTCGTAAACAACGGCGAATGTGTTTCAATGACGGCATAGTATCCATTATGGCAATTTCACACCCAGCACAATAAATTATGACGAAGTTTAGGCAATGAATTAATTTGCAAATGGTTTTATAATATCATTTCATTATTAATTCCTGCCGTTCCTAAAGGGGGCGGTGCCGCCTAGGGAGTGATAGAAGCGGTGTGGTGCATATCAAAAAGCACGATATTCACGATGTGACTTAAGCTGTGATTAATACTTAGAAATAACAATGCAAAATAACTTTAATCTTCCTATAATAAAGAGTGCACCCGACGTTACATTGCTTGTTTAATCTATCTACTACACTATATAAAGAGGTAAGATTTGTTTGTTTGTTTGTTTGCATTGAATAGGCTCCGAAGGTACTGAACCGATTTGAAAAATTCTTTCGCTGTTGGGAAGCTACACTATCCCTGGATATAGGCTATATTATATTTTCAAAAAAAACAGGCATCCTTACTAAAACTTCAATAATGTAACCCAAGGTGTAAAAAAATTACCTAAAATATTATTTACATCGTGTGCGCTGCGAAAACTATTGATGATAGAATAAAATAATATACTACGCCTTTGTAGAACATATCATTATTTACAAAAAAGGTCGCGACAGCATATGTCTTACTATTATGGTTATGCCACAATAAGTATTCTTTTATTTAAAAAATTTAATTATAATGTCGCCGCTTGAAAATGCTCTTTATTTGTATCCGGGTTTTAATCCTTATCAAAATAAATAACTTCATATTCAAGACAGCTTCAATAACTTTATTTAACTTTTTGAATTTTTCAATTCAGATATTTAATTAGAAAGATATCACGAGTTTAAAAATGTTAGTATTAGAAAAAAGTTTCGGCTACCGGCCGGGCGGGAGAGGAGTCAAGAAATGAAGTGCCAGGGGGTTGGCGGGACGGGGGAGCGGGAGAGCGGTGGCGGGGAAGGTGGAAGTGGTACAAGGACATGCAAGGAGTAACATTTTATTTATTTGAATATGGCATTGCAACGCATGCCGGGAAACAGCTAGTTATTATATAAAAATATACAATATCTACGAAAGCTTCGTGAGCGTAAATGGAAAATAATTTCAGTATAGCTCGCGGTATCTGTCTAACTAGTTTAATCGATTAAATCCTTTATCAATACGACATTTACTAAATCCGTCCTCAATGGTCACTTAGCACAGTTAGCGATGTTCGCGAGCATGGTCAGCATATGATTCCGACAATCGGTAGATAAAAAAGCGCGGCCCCCAAGGTGTCAGATAAGCTGTCAATATACCCAACCTTTTGACTAGTGTCGTTCGTTATCTAAAAATACTGACTTATAATGAACGGAAGCAGCTCTTAGAATTGAAAGAAATCGTATACGCAATCAATTGATTCCGTTCCAACTTGCTAAAAACGAAAGTTGTTCAAATATCACTAGGTATGGTAAAAGACCTCATTAAATAAATTAACTCCATTTTTAGTGTCAAAAAGTACAAGCGGATAGCCAATGTATATAAAAGTTAGTATTGCAATTTGACATTGTCGAACCATTAATATTTTTAATTTTTGGCATGGGCGATCGATAAGGATTTATGTGATAACTTTCGGTAGCTTCTCATCGTTCTACAACCAACAGTTGACATCGAATATATATTAAGAACAGTCAGTCATTGTGAACTGTTACTTATTCATTAGCGGTCTGCAATCATGCTAGGGAACGATAAGAAGTTACCGAAAGTTATCACATCAATCCTTATCGATCGCCTATACTAGGACCCCAGGAAAGAGTATCCATAGACAGATTCACCAGTATGGACATCGCAAAACGATTTTTGAATTATATTCTGTCAATATCGGTTCGGCTATCGATAGGGTAACTGTGCTAGGGCATCGAGATAAAATCGTCGGAAGTAATCGATCCGATATTGTCAAGTTATCAATGCAATGATCTTGCTAGACTAGTTAGATCACCAATCAGAATAGACGTTTGCTCGAAATCTTCAAGATTTCTTGAGTGTGCAACAAACCTCAAGTTAAAAAATATCAATAAATCAGTGTTACAATTATTTTAAAAGTAGTTGTCGACGACGCTGTAAATTTATAAACACACGATTTACATCAATAGTCATTTAAATTTGTACTACCACCTGATGTTCCCAAAATTAAACTGTAGAAGCAATAATTGATATACACTATCTGAATAATTTAACTTGGCAACTCGCACCTGTTGTATTGGTCCCCATTAGGTATTGATGTCAAACGGATTATCAATTATTACTAAACAATATTGCCGACAAGGCTGGAAATCCTGTTAGAATGTAATGTGTAAATAATAAACATTTATAGTTAAAAGTAGTAAACTATGCCGTCAAACCCGTCCGTAGTAACTTAAATGTTATAAAACTTTGCTTAGATTGTTACGTAATTGAAAATGCATTTTTTTTAATTACCAGCAGTAGTATGTCATAGAAAATTAATTCATTGTTCCGACTTCGCCCAGTTTGAGTGTTGGTGACCATTTTATAAATCCAATAGGAACTGGTTCCAAGAATAGCCGGTTCCTCGGATCCAGTGACAGTGATAGTCAGCGGGAAAAAGTAAGAGCGACAAGCAATGACTTCATAGATAATATATAGACGCGTGGTAGAGATCACAACGTGGTATTATTATTCACAGCTGCCAGTTGAAATAATAATCATACCATCCACCTCTCTATACCCGCAGAGAGAGAGAGAGAGATAACTTACGCCTGCTGTTAACATAAGTGGCACCATCTTTTGGAATTGCTTTAATTCGGTTCTATTACACAAGTAGATTTGTTACAAACTCCACGCACAAACACGGTTTTGAGTAAGGCGCTGCGTCAGAGTTGTATTCGCAATCGGATTCTTAAATTTCGACCGTTGGCGTCTAATAATAATAATAACGTCAGATGTGTAAAATAGCATCTAGCATCTCGGCACATATGAGACTCATCAGGCTGAGATGGGCTGGGCATGTACAGAGAATGCCGAATACAAGCGTCCCAAAAAGAATTTTGACTGGGCACCCAGGTGCAAAGAGAAAAGTGGGAAGACCATAGACATTTTGACGACCTCCGTAGTCCAGTGGCTAAGATTCTTGACTCACAATCCGGAGGTCGCGGGTTCGAACCCGGCGTGCGCAAATAAATTTTATTTGATTAATTTGTGTTATTTCACAATTAATTCATTTAAAATAATATATAGTATATTTGCGACACGTTCCAGAGTGGAAGATACTATCAGTATCGCCCTGGTGTAAGACCACCATTCAGAATTGAAACGTTGCTTGAAAATGGCTTTAGCCGTGTTTGGTGACCAGATCTGAATAGCCAGGTACTTCCCAACCTTCCTCTTCCCCACCTCCTTCCCCTCCCCACTACCTTTCAGCCTCACAACATACCCCAATTGGGGATGCCATAGTCTCACTGGCTCCAGACGGGAGCAGTTGAGATTCTTGTGCGGTATTAACTGTAAAAAAAAAAAAAATGAATATTAATAGACCAGAACATAAAGGTGAGGGGTAGAAGCGAACTACAGCGGGACGAAGGTCAGGAAGATGGCTTTGGTGATACGTGATTCGCCAAAACTCAATCTGACAGTACCTATATAGGCATCTCGCACTATAAAATCATTATTTAGTTCTTAAAAGAATAAATAGACCTTTTTACATGGGAGCGCAAATTGCTCGCCACGCAATGAACAAATTTGAAGTTCAAATACGTCAAAGTAAGGTCGCCTATAAGGTCGAGTCCAATATTTTGCTCTTGTAGTTAGTTAATACACTTTTACAAATGTTTCATAATTTACTTACCCCAGTAAACAGTGACGGGCACACGCCATGTATCTCGGAGTGATAGTGTATGTATGGGTGGTTTGGTATATTTATGGTGTATGTTCAAAAACGATCATATTATGTGATCTGAATTAGCTTAAAATAGTGTAAAATAATGCTTGCTTATAGAATGTAATACCACAATTGGGTTTATTCTCCTTTTCTCTTCTATGTTTACACGTATTTATAGGACAAGCCACCATTTTTACCGTTTTATTTACGATGAGAGCTCGACACTGGTCCGGACACGAATGATGACATCACATTTTTTAGATTGAGGCGTGGCTCTCGCAAGCCCAGCCGGTTCCGAAAAATGGTTCCAATGGGAGGGGCAAATAATACGCCTTTTATCGCTTAGGGCAAGTCCATGTATTTTGTACGTCCGTGGGGAAGACCCAGACTGAGGTGGGAAGACGAGGTAATAGGGGATGCAGCGATGCTTCTCCAGGTACCAAAATGGAAATCGCCTCCAACTCCTGCTGAGGACAGAAGGAGTTGGAGGCGACTGTTGCAGGAGGCCAAAGTTCCATATGGGCTGTAGCGCCATCGAAGAAGAAGAAGTGTACAATATTACATACTGCAACTGGACTAAAGGCAAAATACGGTGTGCAGATAGACATTTTTGTTTAAAAGTGTTGAATTGAAATATTTCACTCCAAGAGCTAGCATCCCTGTATAATTCAAAGAAATAATTCCATTGATTTAATTTATTCCGTTGTTTACGGTCTCCCATAAAAGCTCATTTCCTACTAAGTCATTTTTCTCTCCAAGAGCTTTGGCGCCGCGCCGCTCAGATCGTTTCATGTCAAGGGTTTTATTCCGCACCTACTCCCCTGCGGCGGAGGCACTCTCATCCAATTACCCCTTCTGAATAAAATATGGGGACTCCCTCCACCTGGCTATCATGTTATTATGCATGGTGAATAAACCCGATTAAGCAACCACCCTCGGTGTGAGAAATCGCTGTTTTATCACTGGGGAACCCGCGTGGTTCGGCTTTAAACAAATTGACTATGAAAGGGCATAAGGTGATACCTGTCAAAAGTATATTTTTTACAGGAGATTTATATGAACAACCAAATTTAAAAAATCACGCTTACACCTTGTTACTAACTAACTAACTAACTAACCATCACGCCGTTTCTCCGTAGGGGTAGGCAGAGAGGATGGACCGCCAAACAACTCGATCTTGGCACTCACTGCTTGCCTCGTTCACATTCATACATCGTCTCATAGATGCTCTTCTATTATTCCGACTCTTCACATGGCCCGACTCAAGTATCTGATTCACTTGGTCGTGCCATGTCTTCCTCGGGCGCCCCCGACTTCTTCTACCATTCTTCTACCATTCACATTTGCGTCATATATTCTCCTTACACTCCTTTCCCCGTTCATTCGCTCTACATGCCCAAACCATCGGAGAGTCCCTTTCTTAATCTTGCACATCACGCTTATATATATATATATATATATATATTATATATTAATGCTCAGTTTTTCGAAAAACTCACTTTTCGCTTGATGCGAAAAACGACCGCACCGCCCCTCGCGTTTCACCAACCTCAAGGTTCACATTGGGTTGGAGACGCAAAAATGCCGCTGGCACGCCAAAACGACCTCCAGGCAGTTTGATTTTCGCACACCTGAAGGTTCACTCTCCCTCAAAGGCCCGCGGCACACCCTTTGTATGGGAAAAATTCAGCCAAAAAATGTGCCAGTCTTCTCAAACGAGAATGGACCTCGGCGCTCGGCATTTCGGAACAATTTAAAGTTCACAATCCTTTGAATTTGTTTGACACTAGCTTTTGTTTCTGAGAGACCGTTTACTGAGGAGGTGAAATTCAATCGCGGAAATAGAGTATTTTGTAGACAAAAAAACGTCGCTAGCGATTTATTCTCTCATACGAATTAACGGCGAAAACTGGAACTTCTCATTAAATCAACCAATTCGGCTCAGTTATAGTTCCCGCCGACAGGTGTCAGGTCTCAAAAAAATATTTCAAAACAGGCTTCAGTTTCAATGCAAAAGAAAGAGCTAGGAATATTGATTTAGTTCAAGATACTGAAATGTCAAAACAAAACGGATCTCTCAGCGGTTTGGGTTGTTGTTTTTTGGAAAATGGCATTGCAGCCGAAAAAACGATCCCCGGTTAGATGTTTTTGAAAAATTCGGTACCCGGCAATATAAGACAACTTTTGATAACGATATAAAGTGTCCGTCCCATGTAAAAAAGTTCAGGGTCGCCGAAAAACCTATAAAATTTTCCAAAAAAAACAAGAAAATTGGTGTCCATAGATTCACTTCAGTAGGGTGGATATTTACCGGCCAGTACATTGAAATGTTATTAATTCAGGGTAGGTACCTACTCATCTCGGTAGTATTGCAAATACGATGAGAAAAGCAAAAACATTGCCGGAATTTTGTAAGGAAATGCGCCGGTACCTGCCGGAATGGGTAGTTGGACAATTATTTAGGTTTTTGATGCAATTTAATTTACTAAGGTAATGTTGTTTCACCGATACTGAATAATTTAACAATTTTTTTATGTTCATTTTAACGTTCTGTGTAAGTTCTATTTTTTTTATCAGTAAATGCCAGTTGTATCATTAACAAAAATATCTATAGAACTTGAATAGAATTCGAACCGAACTTTTACAGAACGTTAAAATTGACTTGAAAAATTGAAGAATTTTTAATTTTGTTAAACAACTCAGCCTAAATATGTGTTGTTTTACTCACATTTTTTGCACTCGGAATTTAGGTAGGTACCCACCTGCACATAAAAACTCGATATCATCCAACTATATTGCATACGTATTAGTTTTCTAATTTTACAATGAAATTACTCGAAGTTGAACGGAATATTTTTTTAAAAGTATTAAATTCATATAGCGCTTTATTTTAAGCAGTAAAACTACTGGTGAGTTCTGGCATTATAAAATTTGTATGAAAATGTACGTACCCTCATAACTTCCGAAGGACTGCAACAAATGGAAAAATTCTTTTTTTGTTGTGTTCGTTATTGTCAGTACAAGGTTTATATAAAATTACTGGTGAGTTCTGGCATTACGAAATTTGTAAAAAAAAATTTTATAGGTGGCGCGCGAGCTGTTTGAAAAATAAATGTACCGGGAATTAGTGTATGTAAAGCGGCAGGTGGGGGGGGGGTGGAAACAGGAAGGGGGGGAGGGGGACCTGGGAGGGGGGAGGGGGACTCGGGAGGGGGTTTACGATACGGAGAAGCCTAGGAGTGAAGTGGGGTGAGGGAAGGTGAGGGAGGCGGAGTGGAAAGGGGAAGAGGACGCTGGTGAGAAAGGGGGGGGGGGGGGGAAGAGGATCGGAACAAATGAGAAAGGACACGCAGGTAGAAACATTTTCTTTATTAAATGGTATAGCAACGCATGCCGGGTACCAGCTATCTTCTATATATATAAAAATCAAAAAAATGTTTGCATGTGTGTATGTCCGCTATGCGATGCTAAACCATTCATCAGATTGCGATGAAACATTGGGAATTTGATGTGCGCATGACTGCTATGGTTCCTGTATACAATAGTGAGCTCTGGCAACACGAAATTACGCAATGATCAACCGTTCATCCGATTGTGATGAAACTTTGGGGATTTGATTTGTGCATTTCTACAATGGTGTTTATATACTAACGTATTGCAGGTTTTTGCTGCTAGGTCCTGCGGACGGCTTAATACGTAGTTGTATGTTTAACCGCTAAGCGTTGCTAAACCATTCATCCAATTGCGATGAAAATTTGAGGATTTGATGTGTGCATGCCTACGACGGTTTCTGTATACAAAAGTGAGCTCTGGCATCATGAAATTACGCATTGCTAAACCATTCATCCGATTGCGATGAAACTTTGGGGATTTGATGTGTGCATGTCTACAATGGTGTTTATTTAGTACATATGGCAGGTTTTTGCTGCTAGGTCCTGCGGGCGGCTTTATACATAGTTGTGTGTTGAACCACTAAGCGTTGCTAAACCATTCATCCGATTGCGATGAAAATTTGTAGATTTGATGTGTGCATGCTCACGACGGTTTCTGTATACAAAAGTGAGCTCTGGCATCATGAAATTACGCATTGCTAAACCGTTCATGCGATTGCGATGAAACTTTGGGGATTTGATGTGTGCATGCCTACAATGGTGTCTATATACTAACGTATGGCAGATTTTTGCTGCTAGGCCCTGTGGGCGGCTTTATATATATTTGTATGTTTAACCGTAGGTACCTACCCGCTTACTACGAAATATTTTTTTTTCTGTTAGTAAGTCAAGTTAGTTTTAACCCGTTAGTTGCATTTGCAACAGGCATAAGCTAGTTATATAGTATTGCTTGGTTTTTCAAAAAACTCACTTTTTCCTTGATGCGAAAATCGACCTCACCGCCCCTCGCGTTTCACCAACCTCAAGGTTCACTTTGGCTCGAAGTCTAGAATTGTCCCTTCGGCTGACACGCGAGAATGGACATTAGCGCTCGCTATTTTGGAACGCTTCAAAGTTCAAAATCCTTCGAAGAGTCGATTATTTTCCAGCCACTAGCAGTTGTTTTTTTTTTGTTAGGGGAAACATTTTTCATCGTTATCAATATGTTTGCCAAAACTTTACGGGAGACATCTAGCGGTGCGGAATACAAGTATGGATTATTCACATTAGAAAAAATCAAATGTCTATCGAATACTGTTGTAGTTCTATTTTCATCCGTTCGAAATGGCAGCTTCGTCTGAATTTAAATAAACACGCTAGCTTCACGATTTTCACAAAAAAAATAGACTAGACAGGAAACTCACATAAAATTGAATTGACACATTTTAAGAGCGAAAAATTATTTAAATTTGCGGCGAAAACTGGAACTACTCATAAAATCACTCAATTCGGCTAGGTTATATTTCCCGCCGACAGGTTCGCCCCTTTAAAAACGTCGGATCGAGAAGGGAAGTAAAAAAAAGTAAAGTTAGTTTCCCGTACAAAACTGATTTTGCTAGGAATTTATTCTAATTAATTAAACGGCTTCGAGAAAGTTCTTTAGAAAAATTGACATTTTATAGGGGCATTACGGAATTAAAGATTGCGTTAAAAGTACACCTTCCGGCGGAGATGTTTTTTAATAAACATAAACAATACAAGTTTTAGAAACTTTTAAAACCAAAACATGTTTAGCTCCCCCTTGAAAATGTTTCACAATATTGCATTCAAATTCGACATTTTTCTGACATTTGCGAAAAATTCGCTTTCATCGATAAATGCAAATCGTTTGCAGCCTGTAAAATTGGCTGGTATATTAAAATTTTATAATTTTTCTCGAACTTTGCAACACTGAAGATGGAGTCGTGATGGCGTTAAAATCCACTACCACCTTAAAAAAAAGCAGACCCCGCCCTAATAGGTTTTGTATGAAGAATTTTTTTTTTTAATGGCGGATTTCAAATTGCATAGCTCGACAGGGCCTTAATTTAAGCAGGAATTGTGCAAATTTGTGCATCGGTCTTGCCTGTTTAAAAAATATAATTATGGAATATTATCTGTCTGTGTATGATATAGTATAGGTAAGTACCTAATACAAAAGCGCTAGATTTACCCGCGCTTCAACAGCAAATTGAAATGTCAAAAGAAAACGGATCTCTCAGCGGTTTGGGTTGTTGTTTTTCGGGAAACGGCATTGCGGCCGGAAAAACGATTCCAGCTTGGATGTTTTTGAAAAATACGGTACCCGGCAATATTAGGCAACTTTTAAGACCAAAATTTTGTGTTAGTTCCATGTAAAAAATTTCAGGGTCGCCGAAAAACCTATAAAATTTTCCAAAAAAAACAAGAAAATTGGTGTCCATAGATTCACTTCAGTAGGGTGGATATTTACCGGCCAAATTGAAATGTTATTAATTCAGGGTAGGTACCTACTTATCTCGGTAGTATTGCAAATATGACGAGAAAAGCAAAAACATTGCCGGAATTTTGTAAGGAAATGCGCCGGTACCTGCCGGAATGGGTAGTTGGACAATTATTTAGGTTTTTGATGCAATTTAATTTACTAAGGTAATGTTGTTTCCACGTACTGAATAATTTAACAATTTTTTAAAGTTCATTTTCACGTTCTGTGTAAGTTGTGTTTTTTTTATCAGTAAATGCCAGTTGCATCATAAAACTGAAATAATTACAGAACTTGAATAGAATTCGAACCGAACTTTTACAGAACGTTAAAATTGACTTGAAAAATTGAAGAATTTTTAATTTCGTTAAACAACCCAGCCTAAATATGAGTTCTTTTTTACGTATGTATGCAAGTACCTATACTCACAATATAAGTAGGTTCCTACCTGCAAATAAACACTCGATATCATCCGACGATATTGCATACGTATTAGTTTTCTAATTTTACAATGAAATTACTCGAAGTTGAACGGAATATTTTTTTAAAAGTATTAAATTCTTATAGCGCTTTACTTTAAGCAGTAAAACTACTGGTGAGTTCTGGCATTATAAAATTTGTATGAAAATGTGCGTACGCTCATAACTTCCGAAGGACTGCAACAAATTGAAAAATTCTTTTTTTGTTGTGTTCGTTATTGTTAGTACAAGGTTTGTATAAAATTACTGGTGAGTTCTGGCATTAAGAAATTTGTAAAAAAAAAATTTATAGATGGCGCGCGAGCTGTTTGAAAAATAAATGTACAGGGAATTAGTGTATGTAATGCGGCAGGTGGGGGGGGGGGGTGGAAACAGGAAGGGGGGGAGGGGGACCTGGGAGGGGGGAGGGGAACTCGGGAGGGGGTTTACGATACGGAGAAGCCTAGGAGTGAAGTGGGGTGAGGGAAGGTGAGGGAGGCGGAGTGGAAAGGGGAAGAGGACGCTGGTGAGGAAGGGGGGGGGGGGGTTCCTGGTTCCTGTATACAATAGTGAGCTCTGGCAACACGAAATTACGCATTGCTAAACCGTTCATACGATTGCGATGAAACTTTGGGGATTTGATGTGTGCATGTCTACAATGGTGTTTATATACTAATGTATGGCAGATTTTTGCTGCTAGGTCCTGCGGGCGGCTTTATACATAGTTGTGTGTTTAACCACTAAGCTTTGCTAAACCGTTCATCCGATTGCGATAAAAATTTGTAGATTTGATATGTGCATGCCCATGACGGTTTTTGTATACAAAAGTGAGCTCTGGCATCATGAAATTACGCATTGCTAAACCGTTCATGCGATTGCGATGAAACTTTGGGGATTTGATGTGTGCATGCCTTCAATGGTGTCTATATACTAACGTATGGCAGATTTATGCTGCTAGGCCCTGTGGGCGGCTTTAAATATATTTGTATGTTAAACCGTAGGTACCTACCCACTTACTATGATTTTTTTTTCTGTTAGTTAGTAAGTCAAGTTAGTTTTAACCCGTTAGTTGCATTTGCAACAGGCATAAGCTAGTTATATAGTATTGCTTGGTTTTTCAAAAAACTCACTTTTTCCTTGATGCGAAAATCGACCTCACCGCCCCTCGCGTTTCACCAACCTCAAGGTTCACTTTGGCTCGAAGTCTAGAATTGTCCCTTCGGCTGACACGCGAGAATGGACATTAGCGCTCGCTATTTTGGAACGCTTCAAAGTTCAAAATCCTTCGAAGAGTCGATTATTTTCCAGCCACTAGCAGTTGTTTTTTTTTTGTTAGGGGAAACATTTTTCATCGTTATCAATATGTTTGCCAAAACTTTACGGGAGACATCTAGCGGTGCGGAATACAAGTATGGATTATTCACATTAGAAAAAATCAAATGTCTATCGAATACTGTTGTAGTTCTATTTTCATCCGTTCGAAATGGCAGCTTCGTCTGAATTTAAATAAACACGCTAGCTTCACGATTTTCACAAAAAAAATAGACTAGACAGGAAACTCACATAAAATTGAATTGACACATTTTAAGAGCGAAAAATTATTTAAATTTGCGGCGAAAACTGGAACTACTCATAAAATCACTCAATTCGGCTAGGTTATATTTCCCGCCGACAGGTTCGCCCCTTTAAAAACGTCGGATCGAGAAGGGAAGTAAAAAAAAGTTAGTTTCCCGTACAAAACTGATTTTGCTAGGAATTTATTCTAATTAATTAAACGGCTTCGAGAAAGTTCTTTAGAAAAATTGACATTTTATAGGGGCATTACGGAATTAAAGATTGCGTTAAAAGTACACCTTCCGGCGGAGATGTTTTTTAATAAACATAAACAATACAAGTTTTAGAAACTTTTAAAACCAAAACATGTTTAGCTCCCCCTTGAAAATGTTTCACAATATTGCATTCAAATTCGACATTTTTCTGACATTTGCGAAAAATTCGCTTTCATCGATAAATGCAAATCGTTTGCAGCCTGTAAAATCGGCTGGTATATTAAAATTTTATAATTTTTCTCGAACTTTGCAACACTGAAGATGGAGTCGTGATGGCGTTAAAATCCACTACCACCTTAAAAAAAAGCAGACCCCGCCCTAATAGGTTTTGTATGAAGAATTTTTTTTTTTAATGGCGGATTTCAAATTGCATAGCTCGACAGGGCCTTAATTTAAGCAGGAATTGTGCAAATTTGTGCATCGGTCTTGCCTGTTTAAAAAATATAATTATGGAATATTATCTGTCTGTGTATGATATAGTATAGGTAAGTACCTAATACAAAAGCGCTAGATTTACCCGCGCTTCAACAGCAAATTGAAATGTCAAAAGAAAACGGATCTCTCAGCGGTTTGGGTTGTTGTTTTTCGGGAAACGGCATTGCGGCCGGAAAAACGATTCCAGCTTGGATGTTTTTGAAAAATACGGTACCCGGCAATATTAGGCAACTTTTAAGACCAAAATTTTGTGTTAGTTCCATGTAAAAAATTTCAGGGTCGCCGAAAAACCTATAAAATTTTCCAAAAAAAACAAGAAAATTGGTGTCCATAGATTCACTTCAGTAGGGTGGATATTTACCGGCCAAATTGAAATGTTATTAATTCAGGGTAGGTACCTACTTATCTCGGTAGTATTGCAAATATGACGAGAAAAGCAAAAACATTGCCGGAATTTTGTAAGGAAATGCGCCGGTACCTGCCGGAATGGGTAGTTGGACAATTATTTAGGTTTTTGATGCAATTTAATTTACTAAGGTAATGTTGTTTCCACGTACTGAATAATTTAACAATTTTTTAAAGTTCATTTTCACGTTCTGTGTAAGTTGTGTTTTTTTATCAGTAAATGCCAGTTGCATCATAAAACTGAAATATTTACAGAACTTGAATAGAATTCGAACCGAACTTTTACAGAACGTTAAAATTGACTTGAAAAATTAAAAAAAAATTTATTTCGTTAAACAACCCAGCCTAAATATGAGTTCTTTTTTACGTATGTATGCAAGTACCTATACTCAGAATATAAGTAGGTTCCTACCTGCACATAAACACTCGATATCATCCGACGATATTGCATACGTATTAGTTTTCTAATTTTACAATGAAATTACTCGAAGTTGAACGGAATATTTTTTAAAAGTATTAAATTCATATAGCGCTTTATTTTAAGCAGTAAAACTACTGGTGAGTTCTGGCATTATAAAATTTGTATGAAAATGTACGTACGCTCATAACTTCCGAAGGACTGCAACAAATTGAAAAATTCTTTTTTTGTTGTGTTCGTTGTTGTTAGTACAAGGTTTGTATAAAATTACTGGTGAGTTCTGGGATTACGAAATTTGTAAAAAAAAAAATTATAGATGGCGCGCGAGCTGTTTGAAAAATAAATGTACCGGGAATTAGTGTATTAATAATGCGGCAGGTGGGGGGGGGGGTGGAAACCGGAAGGGGGGGAGGGGAACTCGGGAGGGGGTTTACGATACGGAGAAGCCTAGGAGTGAAGTGGGGGTGAGCTCTGGCAACACGAAATTACGCATTGCTCAACCGTTCATCCGATTGTGATGAAACTTTGGGGATTTGATGTGTGCATTTCTACAATGGTGTTTATATACTAACGTATAGCAGGTTTTTGCTGCTAGGTCCTGCGGACGGCTTTGTACATGGTTGTATGTTTAACCGCTAAGCGTTTCTAAACCATTCATCCGATTGCGATGAAAATTTGAGGATTTGATGTGTGCATGCCCACGACGGTTTCTGTATACAAAAGTGAGCTCTGGCATCATGAAATTACGCATTGCTAAACCATTCATCCGATTGCGATGAAACTTTTAGGATTTGATGTGTGCATGTCTACAATGGTGTTTATATACTAACGTATGGCAGGTTTTTGCTGCTAGGTCCTGCGGGCGGCTTTATACATAGTTGTATGTTTAACCGCTAAGCGTTGCTAAACCATTCATTCGATTGCGATGAAAATTTGAGGATTTGATGTGTGCATGCCCACGACGGTTTCTGTATACAAAAGTGAGCTCTGGCATCATGAAATTACGCATTGCTAAACCATTCATCCGATTGCGATGAAACTTTGGGGATTTGATGTTTGCATGTCTACAATGGTGTTTATTTACTAACGTATGGCAGATTTTTGCTGCTAGGCCCTGTGGGCGGCTTTATATATATTTGTATGTTTAACCGTAGGTACCTACCAGCTTACTATGGTTTTTTTTTCTGTTAGTTAGTAAGTCAAGTTAGTTTTAACCCGTTAGTTGCATTTGCAACAGGCATAAGCTAGTTATATAGTATTGCTTGGTTTTTCAAAAAACTCACTTTTTCCTTGATGCGAAAATCGACCTCACCGCCCCTCGCGTTTCACCAACCTCAAGGTACACTTTGGCTTGAAGTCTAGAATTGTCCCTTCGGCTGACACGCGAGAATGGACATTAGCGCTCGCTATTTTGGAACGCTTCAAAGTTCACAATCCTTTGAAGAGTCGATTATTTTCCAGCCACTAGCTTTTGTTTCTTTTTTGTTAGGGGAAACATTTTTCATCGTTATCAATATGTTTGCCAAAACTTTACGGGAGACTTCTAGCGGTGCGGAATACAAGTATGGATTATTCACATTAGAAAAAATCAAATGTCTATCGAATACTGTTGTAGTTCTATTTTCATCCGTTCGAAATGGCAGCTTCGTCTGAATTTAAATAAATACGCTAGCTTCACGATTTTCACAAAAAAATAGACTAGACAGGAAACTCACATAAAATTGAACTGATACATTTTAAGAGCGAAAAATAATATAAATTTGCGGCGAAAACTGGAACTACTCATAAAATCACTCAATTCGGCTAGGTTATATTTTCCGCCGACAGGTTCGCCCCTTTAAAAACGTCGGATCGAGAAGGGAAGTAAAAAAAAGTTAGTTTCCCATACAAAACTGATTTTGCTAGGAATTTATTCTAATTAATTAAACGGCTTCGAGAAAGTTCTTGAGAAAAATTGACATTTTATAGGGGCATTACGGAATTAAAGATTGCGTTAAAAGTACACCTTCCGGCGGAGATGTTTTTTATTAAACATAAACAATACAAGTTTTAGAAACTTTTAAAACCAAAACATGTTTAGCTTCCCCTTGAAAATATTTCACAATATTGCATTCAAATTCGACATTTTTCTGACATTTGCGAAAAATTCGCTTTCATCGATAAATGCAAATCGTTTGCAGCCTGTAAAATTGGCTGGTATATTAAAATTTTATAATTTTTCTCGAACTTTGCAACACTGAAGATGGAGTCGTGATGGCGTTAAAAGCCACTACCACCTTAAAAAAAGCAGACCCCGCCCTAATAGGTTTTGTATGAAGAATTTTTTTTTTTAATGGCGGATTTCAAATTGCATAGCTCGACAGGGCCTAAATTTACGCGGGATTGGTGCAAATTTGTGCATCGGTCTTGCCTGTTTAAAAAATATAATTATGGAATATTATCTGTCTGTGTATGATATAGTATAGGTAAGTACCTAATACAAAAGCGCTAGATTTACCCGCGCTTCAACAGCAAATTGAAATGTCAAAAGAAAACGGATCTCTCAGCGGTTTGGGTTGTTGTTTTTCGGGAAACGGCATTGCGGCCGGAAAAACGATTCTGGCTTGGATGTTTTTGGAAAATACGGTACCCTGAAATATAAGGCAACTTTTAACAGTAATTTTACGTGTCCGTCTCATGAAAAAATGTTCATGAGGATATGATAAACATATAACATTTTCCAAAAAAATGAGGAAAACGCGTGCCATAGCTTTCAGAAGTGAAGATTTTTACTGGCCAGTTTAAATATGTTCCTACAGGGTAGGTACTTATTTCAGTGGTATTGCAAATATGATGAAAAAGCAAATATTGCCGGAATTTTAGTAACAAATGCGGAGGTACCTACCCGAATACGTAGCTACACAATTAAATGCAATACTTAGGTTAGGTTGTTGTACAACGATACTGAATAATTCAACATTTTTTTAAGGTTCATTTTCAAGTTCTTCGTAAGTTCTATTCAAGTTCTGTTATTTTATCAGTACATGCCAGTTGCATCATAAAACTGAAATAATAACTGAACTTGAATAGAATTTGAACCGAACTTTTACAGAACGTTAAAATTGACTTGAAAAATTGAAGAATTTTTAATTTCGTTAAACAACCCAGCCTAAATATGTGTTTTTTTTTACGTAAGTATGCAAGTACCAGCACTCAAAATTTAGGTAGGTACCCATCTGCATATAACAACTCGGTATCATCCGACTATATCGCATACGTATTAGTTTTCTAATTTTACAATGAAATTACTCGAAGTTGAACGGGATATTTTTTAAAAGTATTAAATTCATATAGCGCTTTATTTTAAGCAGTGAAACTACTGGTGAGTTCTGGCATTATAAAATTTGTATGAAAATGTACGTACGCTCATAACTTCCGAAGGACTGCAACAATTTGAAAAATTCTTTTTTTGTTGTGTTCGTTATTGTTAGTACAAGGTTTGTATAAAATTACTGGTGAGTTCTGGCATTACGAAATTTGTAAAAAAAAATTATAGGTGGCGCGCGAGCTGTTTGAAAAATAAGTGTACCGGGAATTAGTGTATGTAATGCGGCAGGTGGGGGGGGGGGGTCGAAACAGGAAGGGGGGAGGGGAGCCTGGGAGGGGGGAGGGGAACACGGGAGGGGGTTTACGATACGGAGAAGCCTAGGAGTGAAGTGGGGTGAGGGAAGGTGAGGGAGGCGGAGTGGAAAGGGGAAGAGGATGCTGGTGAGGAAGGGGGGGGGGGGGGATTCCTGGTTCCTGGATACAATAGTGAGCTCTGGCAACACGAAATTACGCATTGCTCAACCGTTCATCCGATTGCGATGAAACTTTGGGGATTTGATGTGTGCATGCCTACAACGGTGTCTATACACTAATATATGGTAGGTTTTTGCTACTAGGCCCTGCGGGCGGCTTTATTAACGTTTGTATGTATAACCGCTAAGCGTTGCTAAACCATTTATAGGATTGCGATGAAACTTTAGGTTTTGATGTGCGCATGCCTACCATGCCTTTATGGCAGTAGATACCTACCCGCTTACTATGAATTTTTTAAGTTAGTTTTAACCCGTTAATTGCATTTGCAATAGGCATAAGCTAGTTATATAGTATTGCTTGGTTTTTCAAAAAACTCACTTTTTCCTTGATGCGAAAATCGACCTCACCGCCCCTCGCGTTTCACCAACCTCAAGGTTCACTTTGGCTCGAAGTCTAGAATTGTCCCTTCGGCTGACACGCGAGAATGGACATTAGCGCTCGCTATTTTGGAACGCTTCAAAGTTCACAATCCTTCGAAGAGTCGATTATTTTCCAGCCACTAGCTTTTGTTTCTTTTTTGTTAGGGGAAACATTTTTCATCGTTATCAATATGTTTGCCAAAACTTTACGGGAGACTTCTAGCGGTGCGGAATACAAGTATGGATTATTCACATTAGAAAAAATCAAATGTCTATCGAATACTGTTGTAGTTCTATTTTCATCCGTTCGAAATGGCAGCTTCGTCTGAATTTAAATAAATACGCTAGCTTCACGATTTTCACAAAAAAAATAGACTAGACAGGAAACTCACATAAAATTGAACTGACACATTTTAAGAGCGAAAATTATATAAATTTGCGGCGAAAACTGGAACTACTCATTAAATCAACCAATTCGGCTCAGTTATAGTTCCCGCCGACAGGTTCGCATTAAAAAAAAAAACACAAATTATGCCTTAGTTTCAATGCAATGGAAAATACTAGAGAAAATGTTGAGACAGGTCAGTTATCCGAGATGTCAAAACAAAACGGATCTCTCAGCGGTTTGGGTTGTTGTTTTTCGGGAAACGGCATTGCAGCCGAAAAAACGATCCCCGGTTAGATGTTTTTAAAAAATTCGGTACTCGGCAATATAAGGCAACTTTTAACACCAAAATTTTTTGTCCGTTCCATGTAAAAAATTTCAGGGTCGCCGAAAGACCTATCAAATTTTCCAAAAAAAACAAGAAAATACGTGTCCATAGATTCACTTCAGTAGGGTGGATAGTTACCGGCCAGTACAAATTATGTTATTAATTCAGGGTAGGTACCTACTTATCTCGGTAGTATTGCAAATATGATGAAAAAAGCAAAACCATTGCCGGAATTTTGTAAGGAAAAGCGCCGGTACCTACCGGAATGGGTAGTTAGACAATTATTTAGGTTTAAATGCAATTTAATTTACTAAGGTAATGTTGTTTCACCGATACTGAATAATTTAACAATTTTTTTAAGTTTATTTTCACGTTCTGTGTAAGTTCTATTTTTTTTATCAGTAAATGCCAGTTGCATCATTAAACAAAAATATCTATAGAACTTGAATAGAATTCGAACAGAACTTTTACAGAACGGTAAAATTGACTTGAAAAATTGAAGAATTTTTAATTTTGTTAAACAACCCAGCCTAAATATGTGTTTTCTTACTCACTCTTTTTGCACTCGGAATTTAGGTAGGTACCCATCTGCACATAAAAACTCGATATCATCCAACTATATTGCATACCTATTAGTTTTCTAATTTTACAATTAAATTACTCGAAGTTGAACGGAATATTTTTTTAAAAGTATTAAATTCATATAGCGCTTTATTTTAAGCAGTAAAACTACAGGTGAGTTCTGGCATTATAAAATTTGTATGAAAATGTACGTACGCTCATAACTTCCGAAGGACTCCAACAATTTGAAAAATTCTTTTTTTGTCGTGTTCGTTATTGTTAGTACAAGGTTTGTATAAAATTACTGGTGAGTTCTGGCATTACGAAATTTGTAAAAAAAAAATTATAGGTGGCGCGCGAGCTGTTTGAAAACTAAATGTACCGGGAATTAGTATATGTAATGCGGCAGGTGGGGGGGGGTGGTGGAAACAGGAAGGGGGAGGGGAGCCAGAGAGGGGGGAGGGGAACTCGGGAGGGGGTTTACGATACGGAGAAGCCTAGGAGCGAAGTGGGGTGAGGGAAGATGAGGGAGGCGGAGTGGAAAGGGGAAGAGGACGCTGGTGAGGAAGGGGGGGGGGGGGGGGATTCCTGGTTTCTGTATACAATAGTGAGCTCTGGCAACACGAAATTAAGCATTGCTAAGCCGTTCATCCGATTGTGATGAAACTTTGGGGATTTGATGTGTGCATTTCTACAATGGTGATTATATACTAACGTATAGCAGATTTTTGCTGCTAGGCCCTGTGGGCGGCTTTATATATATTTGTATGTTTAACCGTAGGTACCTACCCGCTTACTTTGATTTTTTTTTCTGTTAGTTAGTAAGTCAAGTTAGTTTTAACCCGTTAGTTGCATTTGCAATGGGCATAAGCTAGTTATATATTAATGCTCAGTTTTTCAAAAAACTCACTTTTTCCTTGATGCGAAAATCGACCTCACCGCCCCTCGCGTTTCACCAACCTCAAGGTTCACTTTGGCTTGAAGTCTAGAATTATCCCTTCGGCTGACACGCGAGAATGGACATTAGCGCTCGCTATTTTGGAACGCTTCAAAGTTCAAAATCCTTCGAAGAGTCGATTATTTTCCAGCCACTAGCAGTTGTTTTTTTTTTTGTTAGGGGAAACATTTTTCATCGTTATCAATATGTTTGCCAAAACTTTACGGGAGACATCTAGCGGTGCGGAATACAAGTATGGATTATTCACATTAGAAAAAATCAAATGTCTATCGAATACTGTTGTAGTTCTATTTTCATCCGTTCGAAATGGCAGCTTCGTCTGAATTTAAATAAACACGCTAGCTTCACGATTTTCACAAAAAAAATAGACTAGACAGGAAACTCACATAAAATTGAATTGACACATTTTAAGAGCGAAAAATTATTTAAATTTGCGGCGAAAACTGGAACTACTCATAAAATCACTCAATTCGGCTAGGTTATATTTCCCGCCGACAGGTTCGCCCCTTTAAAAACGTCGGATCGAGAAGGGAAGTAAAAAAAAGTTAGTTTCCCGTACAAAACTGATTTTGATAGGAATTTATTCTAATTAATTAAACGGCTTCGAGAAAGTTCTTTAGAAAAATTGACATTTTATAGGGGCATTACGGAATTAAAGATTGCGTTAAAAGTACACCTTCCGGCGGAGATGTTTTTTAATAAACATAAACAATACAAGTTTTAGAAACTTTTAAAACCAAAACATGTTTAGCTTCCCCTTGAAAATGTTTCACAATATTGCATTCAAATTCGACATTTTTCTGACATTTGCGAAAAATTCGCTTTCATCGATAAATGCAAATCGTTTGCAGCCTGTAAAATTGGCTGGTATATTAAAATTTTATAATTTTTCTCGAACTTTGCAACACTGAAGATGGAGTCGTGATGGCGTTAAAAGCCACTACCACCTTAAAAAAAGCAGACCCCGCCCTAATAGGTTTTGTATGAAGAATTTTTTTTTTTAATGGCGGATTTCAAATTGCATAGCTCGACAGGGCTTAAATTTACGCGGGATTGGTGCAAATTTGTGCATCGGTCTTGCCTGTTTAAAAAATATAATTATGGAATATTATCTGTCTGTGTCTATAGTAGGTAAGTACCTTATACAAAAGCGCTATATTTACCCGCGCTTCAACAGCAAATTGAAATGTCAAAAGAAAACGGATCTCTCAGCGGTTTGGGTTGTTGTTTTTCGGGAAACGGCATTGCGGCCGGAAAAACGATTCTGGTTTGGATGTTTTTGGAAAATACGGTACCCTGAAATATAAGGCAACTTTTAACAGTAATTTTACGTGTCCGTCTCATGAAAAAATGTTCATGAGGATATGATAAACATATAACATTTTCCAAAAAAATGAGGAAAACGCGTGCCATAGATTTCAGAAGTGGAGATTTTTACTGGCCAGTCTAAATATGTTCCTACAGGGTAGGTACTTATTTCAGTGGTATTGCAAATATGATGAAAAAGCAAATATTGCCGGAATTTTAGTAACAAATGCGGAGGTACCTACCCGAATACGTAGCTACACAATTAAATGCAATACTTAGGTTAGGTTGTTGTATAACGATACTGAATAATTCAACATTTTTTTAAGGTTCATTTTCAAGTTATTCGTAAGTTCTATTCAAGTTCTGTTATTTTATCAGTACATGCCAGTTGCATCATAAAACTGAAATAATAACTGAACTTGAATAGAATTTGAACCGAACTTTTACAGAACGTTAAAATTGACTTGAAAAATTGAAGAATTTTTAATTTCGTTAAACAACCCAGCCTAAATATGTGTTTTTTTTACGTATGTATGCAAGTACCAGCACTCAAAATTTAGGTAGGTACCCATCTGCATATAACAACTCGGTATCATCCGACTATATTGCATACGTATTAGTTTTCTAATTTTACAATGAAATTACTCGAAGTTGAACGGGATATTTTTTAAAAGTATTAAATTCATATAGCGCTTTATTTTAAGCAGTAAAACTACTGGTGAGTTCTGGCATTATAAAATTTGTATGAAAATGTACGTACGCTCATAACTTCCGAAGGACTGCAACAATTTGAAAAATTCTTTTTTTGTTGTGTTCGTTATTGTTAGTACAAGGTTTGTATAAAATTACTGGTGAGTTCTGGCATTACGAAATTTGTAAAAAAAAATTATAGGTGGCGCGCGAGCTGTTTGAAAAATAAATGTACCGGGAATTAGTGTATGTAATGCGGCAGGTGGGGGGGGGGTTGGAAACAGGAAGGGGGGGAGGGGAGCCTGGGAGGGGGGAGGGGAACTCGGGAGGGGGTTTACGATACGGAGAAGCCTAGGAGTGAAGTGGGGTGAGGGAAGGTGAGGGAGGCGGAGTGGAAAGGGGAAGAGGATGCTGGTGAGGAAGGGGGAGGGGGATTCCTGGTTCCTGGATACAATAATGAGCTCTGGCAACACGAAATTACGCATTGCTCAACCGTTCATCCGATTGCGATGAAACTTTGGGGATTTGATGTGTGCATACCTACAACTTTGTCTATATACTAACATATGGTAGGTTTTTGCTACTAGGCCCTGCGGGCGGCTTTATAAACATTTGTATGTATAACCGCTAAGCGTTGCTAAACCATTCATCGGATTGCGATGAAACTTTAGGTTTTGATGTGCGCATGCCTACCATGCCTTTATGGCAGTAGATACCTACCCGCTTACTATGAATTTTTTAAGTTAGTTTTAACCCGTTAATTGCATTTGCAATAGGCATAAGCTAGTACTATATATTAATGCTCAGTTTTTTAAAAAACTCACTTTTTCCTTGACGCGAAAATCGACCTCACCGCCCCTCGCGTTTCACCAACCTCAAGGTTCACTTTGGCTTGGCGACGCAAAAATGCCGCTGGCACGCCAAAACGACCTCTCCGATCCTCGAGTTTCGCACACCTCAAGGTTCAATTTTGTTCAAAGGGAATTAGCCCGACGCCTGACACGCGAGAATGGACATTAGCGATCGCTATTTTGGAACGCTTCAAAGTTCACAATCCTTCGAAGAGTCGATTATTTTCCAGCCACTAGCTTTTGTTTCGTTTTTGTTAGGGGAAACATTTTTCATCGTTATCAATATGTTTGCCAAAACTTTACGGGAGACTTCTAGCGGTGCGGAATACAAGTATGGATTATTCACATTAGAAAAAATCAAATGTCTATCGAATACTGTTGTAGTTCTATTTTCATCCGTTCGAAATGGCAGCTTCGTCTGAATTTAAATAAATACGCTAGCTTCACGATTTTTACAAAAAAAATAGACCAGACAGGAAACTCACATAAAATTGAACTGACACATTTTAAGAGCGAAAATTATATAAATTTGCGGCGAAAACTGGAACTACTCATTAAATCAACCAATTCGGCTCAGTTATAGTTCCCGCCGACAGGTTCGCATTAAAAAAAAAACCACAAATTAGGCCTTAGTTTCAATGCAATGGAAAATACTAGAGAGAATGTTGAGACAGGTCAGTTATCCGAGATGTCAAAACAAAACGGATCTCTCAGCGGTTTGGGTTGTTGTTTTTCGGGAAACGGCATTGCAGCCGAAAAAACGATCCCCGGTTAGATGTTTTTGAAAAATTCGGTACCCGGCAATATAAGGCAACTTTTAACACCAAAATTTTGCGTCCGTTCCATGTAAAAAATTTCAGGGTCGCCGAAAAACCTATAAAATTTTCCAAAAAAAACAAGAAAATTGGTGTCCATAGATTCACTTCAGTAGGGTGGATATTTACCGGCCAGTAGGTACAAATTGAAATGTTATTAATTCAGGGTAGGTACCTACTTATCTCGGTAGTATTGCAAATATGATGAGAAAAGCAAACACATTGCCGGAATTTTGTAAGGAAATGCGCCGGTACCTGCCGGAATAGGTAGTTGGACAATTATTTAGGTTTTTGATGCAATTTATTTTACTAAGGTAATGTTGTTTCCACGATACTGAATAATTTAACAATTTTTTAAAGTTCATTTTCACGTTCTGTGTAAGTTCTGTTTTTTTATCAGTAAATGCCAGTTGCATCATAAAACTGAAATAATTACAGAACTTGAATAGAATTCGAACCGAACTTTTACAGAACGTTAAAATTGATTGGAAAAATTAAAAAAAATTTTAATTTCGTTAAACAACCCAGCCTAAATATGAGTTTTTTTTTACGTATGTATGCAAGTACCTATACTCAGAATATAAGTAGGTTCCTACCTGCACATAAACACTCGATATCATCCGACGATATTGCATACGTATTAGTTTTCTAATTTTACAATGAAATTACTCGAAGTTGAACGGAAATTTTTTTAAAAGTATTAAATTCATATAGCGCTTTATTTTAAGCAGTAAAACTACTGGTGAGTTCTGGCATTATAAAATTTGTATGAAAATGTACGTACGCTCATAACTTCCGAAGGACTGCAACAAATTGAAAAATTCTTTTTTTGTTGTGTTCGTTATTGTTAGTACAAGGTTTGTATAAAATTACTGGTGAGTTCTGGCATTACGAAATTTGTAAAAAAAAAAATTATAGATGGCGCGCGAGCTGTTTGAAAAATAAATGTACCGGGAATTAGTGTATTAATAATGCGGCAAGTGGGGGGGGGGGGGGGGGTGGAAACAGGAAGGGGGGGAGGGGAACTCGGGAGGGGGTTCTATTTTTTTTATCAGTAAATGCCAGTTGCATCATTAAACAAAAATATCTATAGAACTTGAATAGAATTCGAACAGAACTTTTACAGAACGGTAAAATTGACTTGAAAAATTGAAGAATTTCCAATTTTGTTAAACAACCCAGCCTAAATAAGTTTTTTTTTACGTATGTGTAAGAACCTGCGCTCAGAATTTAGGTAGGTACCCATCTGCACATAACAACTCGCTATCATCCGACGATATTGCATACGTATTCGTTTTCTAATTTTACAATGAAATTACTCGAAGTTGAACGGGATATTTTTTTTAAAGTATTAAATTCATATAGCGCTTTTTTTAAGCAGTAAAACTACTGGTGAGTTCTGGAATTATAAAATTTGTATGAAAATGTACGTACGCTCATAACTTCTGAAGGACTGCAACAAATTGAAAAATTCTTTTTTTGTTGTGTTCGTTATTGTTAGTACAAGGTTTGTATAAAACTACTGGTGAGTTCTGGCATTACAAAATTTGTAAAAAAAAAAATTATAGGTGGCGCGCGAGCTGTTTGAAAACTAAATGTACCGGGAATTAGTGTATGTAATGCGGCATGATGGTTTCTGTGTACAATGGTGAGCTCTGGCATTGCTAAACCGTTCATCCGATTGCGATGAAAATTTGAGGATTTGATGTTTGCAAGCCCACGACGGTTTATGTATACAATAATGAGCTCTAGCATCATGAAATTACGCATTGCTAAACCGTTCATACTATTGCGATGAAACTTTGGGGATTTGATGTGTGCATGTCTACAATGGTGTTTATTTACTAACGTTTGGCAGGTTTTTGCTGCTAGGTCCTGCGGGCGGCTTTATACATAGTAGTGTGTTTAACCACTAAGCGTTGCTAAACCATTCTTCCGATTGCGATGAAAATTTGTAGATTTGATGTGTGCATGCCCACGACGTTTTCTGTATACAAAAGTGAGCTCTGGCATCATGAAATTACGCACTGCTAAACCGTTCATCCGATTGCGATGAAACTTTGGGGATTTGATGTGTGCATGCCTACAATGGTGTCTATATACTAACGTATTGCAGGTTTTTGCTGCTAGGCCCTGTGGGCGGCTTTATGTATATTTGTATGTTTAACCGTAGTTACCTACCCGCTTACAATGAATTTTTTTTTTCTGTTAGTAAGTGAAGTTAGTTTTAACCCGTTAGTTGCATTTGCAACAGGCATAAGCTAGTTATATATTATTGTTTGGTTTTTCAAAAAACTCACTTTTTCTGGCACGCCAAAATCGACCGCACCGCCCCTTAAGTTTCACCAACCTCGAGGTTCACATTCGGGTACAACCGATTAAGACTTTTGATGGATCCGAAAGTGACCTTTCCGCTCCTCGAGTTTCAAAGACCGCAGAGACCATATTCGGTTCACGGGAAACTCACATAAAATCGAACCGCTACATAATTGACAGCGCCAAATTACGCAAATCAGCGGCGAAAACTAGAACCTCTGAATAAATCTATCACCTTTGGCCTCGGTTATATTTTCCGCCGACAGGTTTGCACTCCAAAAAAGGCAGAGAAAAATTAAGACACTCATTTTCATACAATGAGAAATTTATTCTAATTTATTGTACGGCGTTTTTGAGAAAAAATGACATTTTAAACATGATTTGCGGGATCGTAGATTACGTTAAAAAAACACTTTCTGCCGGAGATGTTTTTTAATAAATATAAACATTACAAGTTTTAGAAACTTTTAAAACCAAAACATGTTTAGCTCCCCCTTGAAAATGTTTCACAATATTGCATTCACGTTCGACATTTTTCTGACATTTGCGAAAAATTCACTTTCATCGATAAATGCAAATCGTTTGCAGCCTGTAAAATTGGCTGGTATATTAAAATTTTATAATTTTTCTCGAACTTTGCAACACTGAAGATGGAGTCGTGATGGCGTTAAAAGCCACTACCACCTTAAAAAAAGCAGACCCCGCCCTAATAGGTTTTGTATGAAGAATTTTTTTTTTAAATGGCGGATTTCAAATTTGCGTTGTTCAGCAGGGCCTAAATTTAAGCGGGATTTCTGCAAATTTGTGCATCGGTCTTGCCTGTGTAAAAAATATAATTATGGAATATTATCTGTCTGTGTATGATATAGTATAGGTAAGTACCTAATACAAAAGCGCTAGATTTACCCGCGCTTCAACAGCAAATTGAAATGTCAAAAGAAAACGGATCTCTCAGCGGTTTGGGTTGTTGTTTTTCGGGAAACGGCATTGCGGCCGGAAAAACGATTCTGGCTTTGATGTTTTTGGAAAATACGGTACCCTGAAATATAAGGCAACTTTTAACAGTAATTTTACGTGTCCGTCTCATGAAAAAATGTTCATGAGGATATGATAAACATATAACATTTTCCAAAAAAATGAGGAAAACGCGTGCCATACATTTCAGAAGTGGAGATTTTTACTGGCCAGTTTAAATATGTTCCTACAGGGTAGGTACTTATTTCAGTGGTATTGCAAATATGATGAAAAAGCAAATATTGCCGGAATTTTAGTAACAAATGCGGAGGTACCTACCCGAATACGTAGCTACACAATTAAATGCAATACTTAGGTTAGGTTGTTGTACAACGATACTGAATAATTCAACATTTTTTTAAGGTTCATTTTCAAGTTCTTCGTAAGTTCTATTCAAGTTCTGTTATTTTATCAGTACATGCCAGTTGCATCATAAAACTGAAATAATAACTGAACTTGAATAGAATTTGAACCGAACTTTTACAGAACGTAAAAATTGACTTGAAAAATTGAAGAATTTTTAATTTCGTTAAACAACCCAGCCTAAATATGTGTTTTTTTTTACGTATGTATGCAAGTACCAGCACTCAAAATTTAGGTAGGTACCCATCTGCATATAACAACTCGGTATCATCCGACTATATTGCATACGTATTAGTTTTCTAATTTTACAATGAAATTACTCGAAGTTGAACGGGATATTTTTTAAAAGTATTAAATTCATATAGCGCTTTATTTTAAGCAGTGAAACTACTGGTGAGTTCTGGCATTATAAAATTTGTATGAAAATGTACGTACGCTCATAACTTCCGAAGGACTGCAACAATTTGAAAAATTCTTTTTTTGTTGTGTTTGTTATTGTTAGTACAAGGTTTGTATAAAATTACTGGTGAGTTCTGGCATTACGAAATTTGTAAAAAAAAATTATAGGTGGCGCGCGAGCTGTTTGAAAAATAAATGTACCGGGAATTAGTGTATGTAATGCGGCAGGTGGGGGGGGGGTGGAAACAGGAAGGGGGGAGGGGAGCCTGGGAGGGGGGAGGGGAACTCGGGAGGGGGTTTACGATACGGAGAAGCCTAGGAGTGAAGTGGGGTGAGGGAAGGTGAGGGAGGCGGAGTGGAAAGGGGAAGAGGATGCTGGTGAGGAAGGGGGGGGGGGGAATTCCTGGTTCCTGGATACAATAGTGAGCTCTGGCAACACGAAATTACGCATTGCTCAACCGTTCATCCGATTGCGATAAAACTTTGGGGATTTGATGTGTGCATGCCTACAACGGTGTCTATACACTAACATATGGTAGGTTTTTGCTACTAGGCCCTGCGGGCGGCTTTATAAACATTTGTATGTATAACCGCTAAGCGTTGCTAAACCATTTATCGGATTGCGATGAAACTTTAGGTTTTGATGTGCGCATGCCTACCATGCCTTTATGGCAGTAGATACCTACCCGCTTACTATGAATTTTTTAAGTTAGTTTTAACCCGTTAGTTGCATTTGCAACGGGCATAAGCTAGTTATATATTAATGCTCAGTTTTTCAAAAAACTCACTTTTCGCTTGACGGGAAAATCGACCTCACCGCCCCTCGCGTTTCACCAACCTCAAGGTTTAATTTGGCTTGGCGACGCAAAAATGCCGCTGGCACGCCAAAACGACCTCTCCGATCCTCGAGTTTCGCACACCTCAAGGTTCAATTTTGTTCGAAGGAAATTATCCCTACGGCTGACACGCGAGAATGGACATTAGCGTTCGGTATTTTAAAACACTTCAAGGTTCACAATCCTTCGAAGAGTCGATTATTTTCCAGCCACTAGCAGTTGTTTTTTTTTTTGATAGGGGAAACATTTCAATATGTTTGCCAAAACTTTACGGGAGACATCTAGCGGTGCGGAATACAAGTATGGATTATTCACATAAGAAAAAATCAAATATCTATCGAATACTATTGTAGTTCTATTTTCATCCGTTCGAAATGGCAGCTTCGTCTGAATTTAAATAAATACGCTCGCTTCACGATTTTCTCGAAAAAGGAGGAATCAACATAACGACAGTATTCGTATAATGTTGCTATATGCTTGGTTTTGGAATGCCTAATTTTGGAATGTTGTTTTTTAATATTCAGAATGTTTCTTACTAAAATTTTTAACTTTGTCAATAAATAATATGGATACATTAAAATATAGTGAATATTTAACTGCTGTACCTACACTAAATAGAAAAAATACATTATTTTAGTTGTGGAAGAATTTCTTTTACCTCATTTCATGAATATTGTTTGTTCTTTTTTTTTCTACTCATTTATAATTTCATATTATTATTTGAAATATATAATATTTAATAATATTTTAATTAATAATATTTTAAATATATAATATTTTAAATGAAGTTCTACCTTCTTTACGCTTGACAACAGCGAAAAAATATGTAAAAAAATTTTTTTTTAGGGTGTTTAGTTGTTATTTTTTCAAAAAAATAATTTTTTCATGCTATTCACAGGTATATTTTAAAATTTTGTTTTTAAATAAAGCATCAAAGTTAATTTATTAAGATATCTTTGTTCTCAATAAAAAAAGTTTACGAAAACCATGTTTTTTCTTAGTAAGCATTAACATTTTTTACCCCTGAAACATGTATTTTTTTAAATGGCATCACTGGACACTACGTATTCAAGCTGACAGCTTATTAAAAGTTTTATTTTCAAAGGTAATGAACAAGATGGCGATTACGGGCTTATAATTTATAATAATTATACACTGACTGGTTAACTAAATTACTGATTGCAAGTAGGTAGGATAATGATATAATATATAAAATATATCTTCATTGATAATTTTATGTAAATTTTCAACATTTTGAAGGTATTTATTTATTATTATAGTGTCAAGCAACATATGTTATGAATGTCAGTAGTATTAGTCATAAATATAACCTAAATGGTCCTCTGTTTACAGGAATGAAGTTGAAAAATGCCGCTATAAATTTTGAATGTTTGAAATTACCTATTTATACTGTAAAATCCTCAGTGATAACATAACGATGCAATCTTTCAAAAAAATGAACAAAGGAATCTATCAATTTACAAGATAATTATTATTGAAGGTATTTATTTCCCATTTTTTATTATTTTCATTAAAAAAACAGCAATTTACAAGATAATTATTATTAAAAATGTATTTCCTATTGTTTTAACCTACAATCACTTTCTGAACTTATTTGTGGGTGCAAACATCTTCATTTCAAATGTCGTTATATTTTCTAGCAGTGAAATAGTATAATGAGGGTTCAATAAAACTCAACAAAGTGGAATTTCAACACCCCCTTGAAAAATCGACTAGAATGGGCCAAGGCACACCAAAAAATGACCAATGACGACTGAACAGGTAAACCGATGTGTGTTTCAATGAATCCCGCATGTTTGAAACAGTTGTGAATGGTACTTTGTGACATTTTATTCCAGGCATCAGCCATAAGAATTGCATTTAGCACCGTTATTTTTGCATCAAGACAATTTATCATTTTAAGCACAAGATTCTTTCCAACATTAGTTTTGAGTGACCATATTATTCCTTAATCCATTGACTGTAAGACTGACACCCGTATTCAGAGTCGATCCTTAAAAGTTGTCAAAGTCAAGTGTCGGTCTTACCTTAGCAAAGGTAAGTAATGTCCCCGGCCGGCTTTTATACATCTAAAGTCATCCCGTCATAAGGTTTATTTTAGGTTAACATCATGTTTTCAAAATAAGTATGCATTCTTTCATTCTTTGTCGATTTCAAATCAGTATAGACATAATGTAAATAACAAGTTTCATCATAGCTGCATCACAAAATGCAATATTTTCGTTTCACAAAAGTAGAACAGAATTTTACAATAGATATCTACTAAAAAGACGCATTTACCTGATAATTACCAGTAGCGTAGAATCTCAACGCGATAGCTACCTGAATAACAGGAGGTATGGGCAAGCCTCTATTATTTACTAAAGTGTAATTTGGAAATAATATAGGAATTAATAAATGCATTACAGTTGTTTTCTCCAACCGATATCGCTCCTTAAATTGGCGGTCACTTGGCAAGTTAAAGGTACCTATCCCACCAATCTTGAGTTGTGACAGCTAGAAGTCAAAGTAAGCAAGAATGCGCGTGCGCAGTGTCGTAGAGACTTCCAGACTTCAGTTTCTGAATACAAAAAATGTGCCGAATGTGGATGACAATCGGCACTCGGAAGGTAGATTCCTTACTATGTGACGTCACACCGACCTTAGGTGTGTCTCTGAATACAAAACGGTGTTTCTTAAAGGAAAGAAAGGCTCCTTGAACTAAAGGATCGACTCTGAATACGGGTGTGTTTTTGTATTCAGCTAAAGGAAATTAAGTGTTTTAGGATAAAAATCAACTGTGTTAGAAATCATATCAGTAACTATAACCGGACATAATTGATTAAAAATGTGAAATAATAAGCGACATAAGCGAAGTCATTATATTATCTGACGTTGCTATAAAGAATTTTATATGAAAACCAAACTTCGCTGTGTAATTACTAAATTTAAATAATATTTGTGTTTCAAGATACTGCAGCTGCACTGATGTCCACTGGCTATGTTGATCCAATATTGAGTAAATACCGTGGAGATTCATCATTGCTGAGGATCATGTACCCTACTTCAATTTCCATGGTGGATAAGGATCTTTCTTCCGCTCCCCGCAATCCTGCGCTATCTGGATAGCCAAGGACATTAACGTAAAATAAAGCCTGAGCTTTTTTTTAATTCAGATTAAATAAATAACAATTATTATACACCTAAAAAGGAAGGACAGCAGCATCCACAGTATGTACAGAGGGACCGCGTCTGGTAGGCATGGGTACTGCTGCCCCGGGAACCACTTATTGGATAACCCACACCCCTGCCACAAGTCACCCCAAGTGTTTTACTACGTTTCGTGACTTAGCAGGGGTTCCCGAATTCATGAGGTGAAATTTGTCTAGATCGTGGCGTCGGATACGTTTGTTCACTTACTGCGTGGCGGTCAGGATCAGACAAGACTGGTTAACGGAGACCTTTTGATTTTTCCAGCCGGATTCTCAACCCATCACCTTATGCCTCATTTGAAGGAATGGATTCATGCATCCATTACTCCTGGACCCAATGACCCCCAGATTCCTATCCATACCGTCGTACCTTTTTTCTTCCCAAAGTTTCCTTTCCCTAAAAAGATCCTCGACACAGCTTCCCTAAAGATGACGTAAGCCCCGAGGGAATTTTTTTCATCAAGATTCTCCTGTGTGAAGCTAATGTAAAAAAGGGCACTTTATTAACTTTAAATAATATGATGACCACATATTATCTGTGATCATTTTTATAAAAATACATATTCCTTTTTGTATATTATAAGAACAATCAATCAAAGTTGGTACCTATTTAAAATACCTATCTACAATTCTTGATTCGATTTAAAGTATTAGATAAGTACTTTAAATAATTTCATTAATTGAAAGAGTTTCGAAAATTGAATTTTGAATTAACAATCGGTGGTTTGTAAAAAGTCATTCTCAAATTGCGAGATAGCACATTTTCAAAAGTTTTGTAAGATATTTTGTCATGATTAAAAAAACTTTTCAGATGTGTTGTCACGTGGTTGTAATAATACAGCTATCTACGCAAGGACGGGAAGAAGGTGTTTTGAAAGTTTCAAACATTTTATGTATTAATATAGCAATACGTAGACATTTCTGTACTCATACATTCCCAAACACACGTATTTTTATTTATATAGTAGATAACTGGTTGGCGGAGACCTTTTGATTTCTCCAGCCGGATTCTCTCGAAGGAATGGATTTGTGCATCCATTACTCCTAGACACACTGAGCCCCAGATTCCTACCCATACCGTCATACCTTTTCCTTCCTAAAACTTCCAGTTCCTAAAAAGATCCACGACACAGAGTCCCTAAAAATTACCTAAGCCATGAGGGAAATTGTTTCCCTCAGAGTTCTCCTGTGTGGAGCTAATGTAAAAAAGGGAACTTTATTAACTTTAAATAATAAGTAATCACCACATATCTGTAGTCATTTTTATTAAATAATAATTTGCAACCATATATGTACATACAATACTATATTTTGTGCCCCATTTATGTAAATTTTAATTTTATATGTTTTCATTTCATACAATTTAATCCACAAGTCTGAGCATGAAAATATTTTTATCTTTTGTTTGAATTTTCTGTTTTTCTGGTGATTTTCACAAAAACATACAATGTAATTATTGCCAATTTTTTCTTCTTACTCTTTGTATATATCTTTGTGTATTATATGTTTTTTCTGTTATTATGTGTTTCATGACAGTAGGCGTACTTATATACAATGTACAGTTGCATTAAGGAAGGTTATACCTCATTACACAAAATATAACTAAATGACCCCGTAGGGATATGCCGAGATGATGTACCGCCAAATAACGAAAAAATAAAACATATTTTCATTAAAATGCATCGAGAAAAATTTACTTTACTATTTACTTTATATACCAACGCTTAAGTACAGAAAAAATCGACACTGTGTTGTGTAATATTTGATAGTTTCATAGAATTTGAACTATTCCTTTAGAAATTTTCATGCTTTGCATATTTATTCCCTTCTAGGTTTGTATATAAAAAAAATTTAATCTAGATTATTAAGTTAAAAAAAATTAAATCTAAATTAATAAATTACATTTGTACTGTCTCTGAAATGTTAAGCTTAACTGAAAATGAAATGTAAAATGCACCCATTGGCCTTAATGATCTAATTTATTTGTAATACCTTCTTATTTCCCATCTTTGCATATTATTTTTAAATAACAACTGTATATTGACAAAGAACAATGTCGGATCTGCTAAAAATTGAAAATTGCGCTGTTGTTTTATTTACAAAAAAAAGTTGTTGATTATAATTCTAAATATTGGATGACATGAAATGACATATATATACATATATATTTTTTTTTCAATTCTTGATCTCAAAAACAGTAGAAAAAAACTAAAAATATGCAGAAATGAAACGATAAATAGTACTATTGCCGAACTACAAAATCGCACATCTGACATTGTTCTTCAGGACCGTTGAATACTTTTACATACTTTTAACTAATCTTTCAGTTTCCTTTAGTTGGTTCTTTTTCGGAAGATAAAAAAATATATCATTGAACCAACATATAAAAAAATAAATACTTTTATTAAATTCAAACATCGTTTTCATTCGACCACACATGCAAAAACACTCTGTCGACTGGTCAAAGGATTAACAAAAACTATCAAATTGACCGTTACTAAGGATGTATGCCATTTATGAACATGTGAATTTGGCGCGCACTCCGCCCTGCAGAATGCTAGACTAGAGCAGGCATTTAGATCTATGTCTATTTCCATAATGATTGTCTAAGAGCCTGTTTCCATTTCTGTTTAAACAACAGATGAAAAAAACCTGTTGTCGGACGCTCTTTTCACTTCTCCATTTAAAAAAATTAACTACACAAATTGGATGTGGGGTGTCCTGTTCACACTTCTGTTTAAAATGGAGAGACAATAATATCAGTTGATCACAAAGACGCTGCAAGCATGCTTCCTTGCAAATGGGAAACAGGCGAATTAAAGGGTCGAGATGTAGTGGGGTTCTCGCTGGAATGACAAGGGTTGCAATTAATGCAAGTGTGAATAACTTCATACAAACCAGTAAGCAAGTAAGTTCTGACACGATTTTTAAACATGGACTTTGACCCAATTTTTAAACAGTGGGCGTTGACCATCATGAATTTTAATAGTTATATTGTTAAAATTAAAATCCATTATTCACTTGGCGGCTATTGTCGTCAAAGTTTTGTTTTTTTTTTCTTCTCTTATTTAATCCAAAATATTAACCTATGACCTATTATACTAATAGGTTCTTAGTTTGGCTTTAGTTAAAAGAAGAAGAAGAAAAAACAAACCTGAAAAACTATTTAATATTATTATATCAAAACATGGAGTGAAGAAAAGATATCAAATCGTCTGTTTTTTAAATGAAATACCTACTAAAATGCATCATTTTCCATTTCCGGAAACTAAAATACTTCTGATTATTATCTAACTGAGAGGTCGACAAAGTGTTGCTCCGAAGCCGTATGCGGTTTATGTAATTACACAATATTTTGTTATCAATTTAACCTTTATTAAGTAGGAAATCAAGTTTTATTTAGCGTAGGGGAGAGCAGGTAGGATTCCTACGGAGGGAGCATTCGTACAGTAGTCATATCTACACTATTCTACATGTTAAATACGTTTTCGCACCAGTTTACGAGCAGTAGTTTTACGATTCACCTTTGAAAACATTCATTCGTAATAAGTTTTGCTCAAATTATTTAAGTAATTTATCATGCTTTTTGAATAAGTGCCTTAGATTAATATGTAAACATTAATTTTGTGATAACCTTAACCGATATTTTTATTTTGAATTTATGGTTCGATTGTTTTTGTTGGGGTACCTTCGCACAGTTATGAGTGGGGAGGATTCGTGCTACGTAATACCAAAGCGAAGGAACGGTTTACTTATCAGACGTCTGTATATTGCCGCCACACAAATCTGCTTCTACAACAGAACAGTTAATATATTTAGATTTAAAAAAGATCTAACTATGTATAGCATTAGTAGATCCGTTATGTGTCATTATGACACATTACCCTGATGGTTCATTTTAATGAACACTGAAACTATGAAAAATGATTTTATGACTTATTTTAACAAGTTTTTAAAACAACATGTTGTTAATTATTACTATGTTTAAGGTTTATTCTGTCTCAATTTTAATCTCAATAAATTTTTAATTTCATGTAAATAGCTTTTTCAATTACTGTGTACGGAGGCTCCCCATTAATACGAATGTACCCCACTCTATGTAAGAAGCTACCCCCACGCATGGGGTGCTTTCGTACGATCTCCATTTTTTGGGAAATTCATCATAGCTTTGCCATGTTACTTTGAATCAACACTGAACTACAATATTATTAAATCCAGATATGTTGGTAATTCAGCAGTATTGAAATTATTTTAAAAAACATCCCAGGTTTTGAATGGTTTGAGGGCAAGGCAGGGTTTATCCTAGCGGGTTTGTGTAATAATGATTGATTGTTATGAAATAAATATTCCGTATTAACCGTTGACGTTTGTTCCGAAGAATTACCATTATAATAAATGTTTGCTAAATCAATAGACTAGCCTCTCAAATTTTTTTTTTAATCGTAATGTAGGTACATATTTGTACTTTCAATTGCGACCTGAACTCCACGAAATTCATAATATTATCCTTTCAACACTTAATTTGCTTATCGTAGCGGGAAGGATGAATTCTAAATTAGAATTCATCCTATTCTAATGAATGAATGTAAAATAAAACAATGATTTTCGTTCACTGACATGTGACATGTGTCATCAATGTCATCATAGAAAAATCATAGAAAAACGATAAAAAAGATAATATTATTATTTTTTTTTTTAATTTAAGGCACATAAATTAAAAGTTATATACGAAAGTATTAATTAAAATATCTATTTCGATGTACAAGCACTAATATGATATACAAAGACTACTGATTTAAATATTAGCACACACTCCTCGCTTCGTCCACGTTCCCATGTCAAATATTTTAGTGTTTTAACCCGTTTAATGCAATGTACAAAGACTATAACTGATTCAAGTATTGACATACACTCCTTGCTTCATCCACGTTCACACATCAAATCGTATAGTATTTTAACCCGTTAGTTGCCTGCAACGAGCAAAAGCTACTATTGGTACCTGTTCGGATATTGTGCATCAAAATAAATTGATGCACTCAGTGGGCAGGTACTGAAAATAGGAACTATATTTTCGCTTTATCCACATTCAAACATCGTTTTTCTTCATATATTTAATTAAACACTCGCTCCTCGCTTTGTGTTTTAACCATAAATACACCAATCCAACCCCGTTTTAAGTTAAAGTTGAGTTAGTTTTGACCCGTTAGTTGCCTGTAACGGGCAAACAGCTACGCATCGTTTTTTTCTTTACATATTTAATTAAACACCCGCTCTTCGCTTCATCCACGTTCACACATCAATTTGCATAATGTTTTAACCCGTTAGTTGCATTTGCAACGGGCATAAGCTAGTATCTTGTTAATGTTTGAATTTTTTTTATTGCTTTTATGGTCGTACATACTTAGTGGTGGAAATAAAAATGATTCTTTTTACATTAGTCCCACACTATTTCAATTTGGGAGACAGGTTAGACGGGTATTTACGGGGAACCATTTATTGGATAACCAACACCACTGCCATAGGTCATCCCAAATGGTTCGCTACGTTTGGTGACTTAGTAGGGGTGCTCGTGTTCACGGGATTAGGTTTGTCTAGGTCTATGCGTTTGCCCACTTACCGCGTGCAGGCCGGATCGGGAGAGACTGATTGAGGGAGACCTTTTAATCTCCCCAGTTGGAAGTTCTTGATTAATTGTCTTGTAATGCAGTGGGAGGGATGGATTCATACGTTCATACGACCCCCAGATTAGTACCCGCCCCTCATACCTTTTTCTTACCAGTACTCCATTTTCTTCCTTTTACCTTCCCAGAACCTTAATTTTTCTTCCTTTCCCTTAAAATACCCTCTACACAGTATCCCCAAAAGATGACAGAGGTCGTAAGGAAAACAATTTCCCTCGGGTCCTAAGACGTCTTTAGGGAGGTTATGTGGAGGGTATTTTTAGGGAAAGGGAGGAGATGAAGATCTGGGAAGGAAATGGTATGAGGGGTGGGTATTTGTTGGGAATCTGGGGGTTAGTGTGTCCAGTAATGACGGACGTATGATTCTATTTCTTCCACAGCATTGCAAGTTGATGGGTTGAGAGTCCGATTGGACAGGTCAAAAGAAATTAATATGATCTGAAAAATCACAATGGAGTATTTGTACCAACAGTGATAGTCATTCGGACACTGGATGAGATATGCATAGCAAATTAGATTGCCAACAAGGAAGAAAGCAAGCACCCAGAAATGACTTATCTATCATGTACCAGACAGTCCAACTTTATAACAAAATTCCGATTGATTTGTTTAAATTAAAAAAGGAATTAAGGAAGCACGTTCGCCAAAAATGTCGATGTTTTGTTAGTAATTGAACATAAATAAATAAAAATATTTAAAAACAATATCTTTAAAATTCAACCCATAAAAATAAAGTTATCTTACTATAATACATCTTTTTTTATCTTTTAAAACCTTTTATTATTATTTGTTCTTACTGAGAACTGAACCTCATGCTAAGAGACTGGAGACAATCACGCTCCCAACTGAGCCAATTGCCGACATATTTCGTATATAAAGTGATGTCTAATCCGCGTGTGTGTGCGTGAAAAAGTTAATAGCATGCCTTATCATTAACGAGTCTAACTGTCGAGTTGCAGTTCAGTCAGATGTCAGGAAGTGGGTTAATTTCCACTTCCAAGATTGCACCTTTTTCATACTTTCATTCAATCATGAAAACAAAAATGAAAATTAAATAGATTTAAAAAAAGGCGCTGTTCCCTTCCTAATTTTTTTAACTTTCCTTTTTTCATTCCTAATAGACTTTGTGGTTTATTTCGCCTTTCAACTGAAATAATAAGATTTCTTTTTCTGAGAATATAATAAAACAAAAAAGTTATTTTTGTAAAAAGTTTAACCTAATTTCCACCGCCCTTCGAGAGCGGAAAGATTGAGGTTAAAAACTTGTTCCATTTTCAAAATTGTATGTCATCTGTACCACAAGGAATGGATACATTTTTATTTATTGTGATCATATTATACCTCGCAAGAGCGCCCCTATCTGTATGGTGTGAAGGCAGGGAAACTATGTCGCAACCCGGTTGGGCAGCGTTATGAGGCGGGTTAAGGGAGGGGAATATTATATATTATTTTATTAATGAGGAAAAACAGATGCTTGTTTCAGGTACGAGCTTTTTTTTCCACACAGGAGGGGCCCTTAGAAAAATAATTTCCCTGAGAGTCGTGGGATCGAATCCCGGCGTGGCAAATAAATTTATTCGATTAATTTGAATTATTTCACAATAAATTCATTAAAATAATATTAAGTATATTTGCGGCACGTTCCAGAGTGGAAGATGCTCTCAGTATCGCCCTGGTGTAAGAGCATAATTCAGAATTTAAACGTTGCTTGAAATGGCTTTAGCCGTGTTTGGTGACCAGATCTGAATAACCAGGTACTTCCTCACCTTCCTCTTCCCCATCTCTTTCCCATCCCCACTACCTTCAGCCTTAAAACATACCCAAATGGGGATGCTATAGTCTCACTGGCTCTATACGGGAGCAGTTGGGACTCTTGTGCGGTATTCATATAAAAAAATGTGTGGAGGGTGTTTTGAAGAGAGGATGGAGTAAACATGGGTCTTGAAGAGACCCACGCTGTATGAAGGAGGAGACGCAGAGGGTGGCAAATCATTCTACAGCCGAGCTGTTGAACTCAAGAACGAGTCGTAGAAGCGACCAGTTTCATGCGACAAATGTCAACTGTGTACTTAGATGCCGATCAACGACGCTAGTCCCTCGGAGCATCTTCCATTGAAAAACCGATAGAACAAGACGACTGTGGTCTAAAGATTTTTCAGGTATTTTTGAGCTCCAGACCAGAGGTGGCTGCCAGATCAGAGGTGGCTACCGCTTTTAGACGTAAGATGACATGATTGGGTCTTTGAAACATCAAATTCGACGAGATTATTCTTACCCCAAGAGAAAACACTCTCGAGGTAACCGTCCACTCAAAGCCCTCCGAGCCGTTGGAGGCTTGTCAAACAAAAAGCTATCATGGACTGTACTGTCACCGACTACTGAAACCGACTTAGAAACTAAATACTTGTACATATCGTCTTGCTTTACTTAATCTAGTAATTTCCGCCTCTTTCCCAAGATACGCACAGCTACATTTCCACGTATCACAAACAGATAAATTACCATAAAACGATGTATACTCCAACAAAAAATCTAATGAATTTATACATGAAAACTCATAAAATTGCCATGATCGTTGTGAAATATTACGCTATAAATTGCTGGCCCCAGACAGATTTATCGCACAATAAAACACGTAGTTGTTAATATGTTATTAATTGATGGAGGAAATGTGGAAACGATCAAGCAATCAACTAACGTTACTAAAAATGAATGTTGGTAAAAAATAGTTTTCTCGGTCCTCCTCTCCCAAATTTTTTGATTAATATTGTTCAAATTTAAAACTCCAAGAAATTCTATCGATTAGTTAGGTAGTACAAATTATATTCTTGTGCGGTAAACCATTGTGCGGCCGAATTATTTTCAATTAAGGAGGCCGGAATGATTACCGCAGCCCCGGGAAGCATTTATCGGAAAAAAAACCAACACCTCTACCATAAGTCGCCCCAAGTGGTTCGCTATGTTTGATGACTTAGCAGGGGTTCCCAGTTTCATGGGGTGAAGTTTGTCCAGGTCTTGGCGGTTGATGCGTCTACCCACTTGCTGCGTGGTGGGCAGGATTGTGAGAAAATGGTTGAGGGAGATCTTTTGACCTCTCCAGCCGGACTCTCTCGATCCATCACCTTGCACCGCAGTAGGAGGGATGGATTCACAGCCCGTCATTCCTGGACACACTGATCCCCAGATTCCTACCCACCTCTCATACCTTTTTCCTTCCCAGAACTTCATATCCTCCCTTCCTTACAAAGACTCTCCACACAGCATCCCCTAAGACGATACAGGCCCCGAGGGAAATTATTTTTCTCAAGGCCTCCTATGTAGAGCTAATATAAAAAAAGTGGTTCGCTACGTTTTGTGACTTGGTGCCAGAGTTCGGGGTGAGTTTATTCCAGGTCTCGGCGGGGATGTACCTGCCATCACCCATCACCTCGCACCGCAGTGGAAGGGCCGGATTCCAACATCGGTCACTTCTGGACATACTTTTCCTTCCTAGAACTTCCTGTTCTTTATTTACTTAAAAAAAACCATCCACACAGCATCCTTAAAGATGAGATAGGTCCTGAGAGAAATTATTTTTCACAGTGATCGCTGTATAGAATTAATAATAAAAAATGAATGAAATACCGGCTGACGGCATCGGGAGATACTTGGTCCAGTAGAGATGAGCCTGCTGGAAACCGCTGGAAGGAAATTCTTCAACTATTTGTCATTTACATTGTATTTGTCTAAATTCGTATAGTTCTGAATCCTTTAGGTTTTATTACGGATCACAAACGCAAACGCACACCGTAACTTCACCAAAAATCACAACAGATAAACACAGGCGCGCGTCTAAATGTGTATAAGATTGGTATGTTGCTATATTGTTGCTAGATGTTGCTATATTGGTAATTAATGACAAAATACTAAGTAAGACAAATTATTCCTAGTATCGAATAGTAAGTTGGCTTCGCTCTAGAAATAAGTAGTTAAAACTTTAAGTAAATTTAATGCAAAAGTTCAGATCATTAAAAGTCAAAATAGCGAAAAATGAGATGAAGAATATTGTAATATTCGATTTATGCAGCACAGAATAATATTTATTAATTTTGATTAATTATTTTTTAAATTACGATTGCTTCTTATTAGTATAATGTTCTATTTTTAGAATAGCTGCGCACAGAACGACATAGGAAAAAAATATCCGTAGGGTCTATGTTATCTTTGGATATGCTGTGTGGGTATTTTAAGGGAAACGAGGGGTACGTAGGAATCTGGGGGTCAAAGTGTCCAGGAGTGACGGACGTATGAATCAATCTCTCTCACTGCGGTGCAAGGGTGGAAGGCAATGGGTGGAGAGGGTTCGGCTGTAAAATTCAAAAGATCTATTTCAACCAGTCTCTCCCGATCTGGCCCGCCACCGGTGGGCAAACGCATCCACCGCCAAGACCTAGATAAACCTCACCTCATGAATCCAACACCCCTGCTTGTGGCTAAACGTAGCGAACTAAGTAACAATATAATTTATAAAAATATCCTTATTGATCATAAAGTTAATTTTGTAACTTAAGAAAAGACGGCCCAAAACAATACACATATCCGTAACACGTACAAGCTTTATAATTTATTCAGAAATTTCGAAATTGGAAAAGTTTTTGTTCGCTGGTAAACATTTAAACCAAGTTCATAAAATGTTGATATAGAAGACAAAAGAATTCAACCCATTTTTTCACAATATTTCGTTGGTAGATACTTATGAAATTAAATGACATTCTGGAAAAAAAAACATCGAATTACTCGTATAAGTTTTTTTTTCAAATCAGAAAGGTCGTCACTCAATGAGAGAGAAATTTCCTTTCTCAAGGTCACGTTTAAGTAATCTTGTCGAGGACGAAGCGTTTAAAATACCAAGATTTTTGTGCGGGTAAATAAAAATAAATCTCCGTGTTGTTTGGAATAAATCTACAATTCATCAAGTTGCTTGAAATGGCTTCAAACTTGTTCGCTGACCAGATCTGAATAGCCAGGCACTTTCCAACCATCCTTTTCAACAACTCAACACCTTCAGCCTCATCTTAATATCACCACAGGCCTAGTGTCGTGGGTTAAAGTTAAAATGATTTAACCGCTTTCCCGCCTTGTTATGCATAAGTAACAAGAAAGTTTCCCTTGTTAAGGATTTCTTAAGGACTGTTTATTTTTAGTAAAATAACATTTTGAAAACTAACTAGAAAAAGAAACATGGTCGAGATTAATCCAATGTAATGTAAATCGTAATATATTAACAAATTAAAAGATAACAGAAGAAAAAATATTAAGGTCACCTGGGTATGTCAAGGAGGAAGATCTAAAAACCACCACTAATGGGTTTATGGTACAAAATAGAAAAGTTGATATGAACTGCCGCAATTCTCAAATACAAAAACCGCTGTAGTCATGTACAGCTTCACCTTAATATCACCTCAAGTGCAAAGTGTCAAACTGACAAACTTCAATCCGTGTTTAATGCAGCCGCTCGACTCATAACCGGAGTCTCTAAATATTCACACATTTCAGAACACCTTCGTAATCTTCACTGGCTCAAGTGCCCTCAAAGAATCCAGTACAAATTGTGCTGGATGGTGTTTAAATCAATTAATGAAATGGCCCCATCTTACATCTCTGAACTATGTGTCCCAGAAAATACTGGTCCGAGGCAGTCAACCCTTAGATCAGCAACATCATCAGCTATAGGCAGACTAATGGAACCTAAACGCAAGCCAAATACGAAATTTGGAGATCGCGCTTTCGGAGTGTCTGGACCTAAGGCTTAGAATAAACTCCCCCCGGAACTTAGATGCATAACAAGCTCAACAGAATTTAGGTCCAAATTAAAAACGTACCTTTTTGGGCTCTCATACCCTTAAATAAAAATACTGTAATATTTATAGATCTTTACCTACCTTCTTCATCCTTCTTCTTACTATGTAGATACCCTCTCCCAGGCTATGACTCTCTCAGGTGTGGATTCTCAACCCTCATATCATTGTTCAGGATAGGTTATTGTCAAATTAAACAGGTTATTTAGTTTAGAACATGTATTGTGAATCTGAAGTATGACAGTTATGCAAGTATTCCTACCTATATTGGCTCATCACGAATCTTATACAATAATGTTAATGGGGAAATCATACGCTTTGCCGTGGTCCTTTCTTGATGGCTTCGGTGGTTGTTGAATGCAGCCGATGATGTGGGATGCCGACGCCTGCAGGCTGAATGCCCAGACGTCGGAAGTACGTGAGCAGTTGGGTCTCCTCGCCCGTGGTGCAGAAGCTTCCCTATAAACTCACAACCGGGACCAGACCTCCGGTTGGAGCTGTATTTACGTGAATGATTACGTATGAATTAGTCTTTATTTTAACAGTCAATATCAGAGTCTTTCTGCGTATGGATTATTATTGAAATCACTTCTTTATCACTTTGGTAATTAGGCTAGATATATGAATGCGCTGATCGAGTAACAATTTGATCTGATTAAATTGGTCGATTCACTTGACTGAGGCCCGTATTTTGCCGGTACTTGGGGCAATAACACTCGCGTAGTATTTTTTGTAACAAGTCTGGGCGGCGGCCCGGGGCTTCGTGCCCCGGGCGCGCGGAGGCGCGGTGCGTATCGACGTGACCTTCTTATTCGGGATTTCGGGCGCGACTGCCTCTGAGGCGGGGAACTGTGGTTTATATACCCATCCAGTTATGCCTACGTGCCGAGTGTCCCTTGGGACGGTCCTGGGGAGGTATCGGGGCGTCGGGGAGTGAAGGGCTTCCTGTTATTGTTTGACTGATCAGCCGACGGTCTCGTGCTTTCTAAAGGAGAAACATTTAACGGCTGCGTGCTCCTGACCCTTGTGCGGACTGAAGTAAGGAGAGGGGTGAAGGGTTTGTTTATTCACATCCTCGTTCTGACTGGAGTATGGGGCGGTGTGCGGGGTTTTCTGTCCGTTCTAATTGCGCTGCTTTATAGCGGAGTAACATCCAACGGTCGCATGATTTTGTCCTTGGCGCGGACCGGGAAGAAGCGGGGTGAAGGGTTTGTTTACTCGTTCTTATTTGCGATGCTTATGGTTTGCTTGGAGTTTTAACACATTACACTATCCCCCTTTTCAGGCAAAGTGAAAAAAAGAAAACAAAAAAAGAAAAAAAAAACATTACCTACCTAAGAGCCAAAACCTAATACTGCAACTAAAAGGTAACTACCTAAGAGCCAATTAAACTAAAATTATTCGAACTAAAGAATCTGTTTGAAGATCACATTAATTAACAGAAACAACTTAAGTATTACTTATAGGTAACTTATTGGTAATTACAAAATATGGAATGTAATTGTAGAGGTTCGAGTGTCCCTTGTTGATTGAAATATATTTATATTTTTTAACTTTTAAAGATGAATACAATAAAATAATAGAAATTTTGTCATTAATAAAAACTGGTGAAAAAGTTGCAAGAAAGCCACCCAGAAAAAGTATGAAATGGTATTCGTTGAAAGCTAAGAGAAGGTAATTATTAGAAAGTAAAATAATTAAATATTTAAATTGTTATGTGGCAAGATCTGAACAATTATTTAAATTAAAAGTTATGTGAAGAAAAAAAGAAAAAGAACCTCTTTACAAATCGTGCTGAAGTATTATATAAACGATTAATACACAAATAATGGTTATTATCAGATATTCAACTCTTCCTTATTAACTATTACATGAATGGAGGTATAAACCTAAAACTGACATTGTTATTTATTTATTTGTATACATATATTTTTGAACAACTTTGAATGAGAAGAGAGTTGCTAATAATTGAGAACATCTTATTGTTTGTATTTAATCAGACTAATACCTAACGATTGTTGACCACACAGGTAATCTATGAAGAAGAATTTAATTACACTTATAGTAAATACCATAAAAAATCAATGTTTTTTTTTTTTTTTTTTTTTTTTTTTTTAATAATTATATAAACTAACGTTTATAAATTGTTACAAACATTACTCGCAGCTGCGCTGTTCTCTATTCCCTTCAGGAATCATTAGTAAACAAAAATTGTTGCCAATGAAGGCAACAGCTGACCTAGGAGATCACTTATAAATATTGGTTACAGGTTATTTGTAAAACTTGCCTACCTAACAAGAACCAAGAAAGACGGTAAGACGAATAGAAAGAACGAGGAAGAGAAAGAATGAAAACGAAAAAAAAAATATGCATAATAACAAATATATATATACGTATTATAATTGAAGAAAGAGAGACAACTGAGATTATTTTAAAAATATCCCGTTGTCAAACGTAGTAAGGTTTATACTAAGGTAAACAATTTTAATCGTCAGTTTTTCAAAAACTGAGATTGTTGACACCAACTAGTATCAGGTTGATAAGCGTAAATAAAGGTTATGATGAAATACACAAGTTAATTGTCAGTTTTAATAAACTGAAATTCTTATATAAAACGATTATACGTTTTAAGTAAATATATAAAAAATTACAACAGCACAATTAACATAATTATCGGTTTTAATAACCCGATATTATCTCATTAACGATCTCACTTACATTATCGTACACAACGATATCACGTTATTCAAACGTTATAATACACAATTACAACAATATCATGTTGTCCAAACGTAAAAACAATTAACCTAATTATCAGTTTTAATAAACTGATATTATCACACACAAAGATTTTACTTAAATTATCGTATACAACGATATCACGTTATCAAAACGTAAAAGAGGTCACACAGACACTGATATAAAATTATCAATTTTAATAAATTGACATTATTATCGTATAAAACGATCTCACGTTATTAAACGTAAAAGAGGTCACACAGACACTGATATAAAATTATCAATTTTAATAAATTGACATTATTATCGTATAAAACGATCTCACGTTATCAAACGTAAGAGAGGTAACACAGACTCACTTCTTAATATAGGTCACACAGACTCACTTCAAATATAGGTCACACAGACTCACTTCAAAATATAGGTCACACAGACACTGGAATAACTCCAAAAAGGCATCACGTTTTATAACTGAGCCAACAATAATACAACGACAAAATAAGGCACCACCTTACAGGTGTGTTACCTTTAATTAATTATGCATAAAAGATACGCATAATTATGACAAATTCAGAGAAAGCAGTCTCTGATTGATATGGGATTACCCAAACACATATATTTTGAGTAATCTTACGATTACAATTAGGTATTAACTTGACAAGAAACTGTCCTTATGGACGAATCTTCAATACCTAACACATATATTTTGAGTAATCTTACGATTACAATTAGGTATTACCTTGACAAGAAACTGTCCTTATGGACGAATCTTCAATACCTATCCATAATAATAACGTATTTCTTCCGTAATGATGAACAAAATTTGAACTTGCACGGGTCTGCCGTGAGTTCTTTGTGGACAATTACAAAAATTACATAACTTTTACGAGCAATACACAAGCTTGTACGTACAATTCTGGCGTTTTGTCGAACCTAGATTAAAAAAAAAATTACGTAAATAAAAGCCTATATGTGTATGCAATTTACTCCTGCGGGACACGTTCGAGATTGTTGTCACTTATGTGATGACGTCATTATATTTAAAATAATGATAAATACGAGGCGGATTAGTATGAAATTAGTATAATAATGAATGAAAGAAAGTAAGAAACAAATAAGAAAGGAAGGAAGGAAGGGCGCCAACATGTCTTTTATGCGTTATTTACATTATTAACAATATATTATTTATTACATTTCTTTATTTTCTAATTATGGATAGACATGTAAACCATTATAAACTTGAATTGATAGATTAGATTTGTATGATAATAAAATGAAGTGTATAGGTAGAGAAATAGGGAAAAAACATACTAATACACACGCGTTTTAGTAACCGCTTGACAATTGGACCCTTATCGCCAAATAGCGGGGCGAACATAGTGACAGTGGTACCTACGTAATACGATAGTGGTACCTATATAATATGATCATATGACACCGTTTGCCTGTTCTGCCGCGTCCGGGCGTGCACTCCCATGACACAGCGTTACAAGCAAGCGTGTGTTACGATCGGTAAAAGAAAAAAAATCGATACTTATAAAAGACACTTTCCGTAGAGGAATAAAAATATTATGGTACAAACAAGGCGTTCTATCCTCTGCTTGTACTGTAAGACTTTGCATGAATAAAAAGACACTTCCGTAAGGGAATAAAAATAGAATAGTAATTCTATCCGCTGCTCGTATTGTCAGACTTGACATAGGTATATGTTTGAATTAACTTAGGACGCGGTAAGAGGTGTAAAAATTAAATCTGCGTTAAGCAAATAACTTTAAAGGAATTCTCATTTAATTCTTTATATTTACTATTAATGAGTAAATATATCAAACGTTACGACTAAGCGATATTCGCTAGAACGCGGGCGGAATGATAGGTATAGCTATATTCCTGCTTTCAATATTCAACATCGAAGTTGTGAGCCTATTTATTTTTGAATAAATAATATTAATGAATCGATATGTAAAGGTATAATGAAACGATTATTATTGAATCGAACCCCGGCTAAGTGATAGGTATTAATTTTATTGTAGTTGCCGTCGGCGACATTTATGGAAGCAAAACGCGGCGAAGCGGTAGGTATTAATTGACTTTACCTGCCGTCGGCTATTTTCCGCGGTAATTCTAGGTTCTTTTACAAACTTTACTTCAACAATATTACAAGGACATGATTCATAACATAATTACAGGTAATATTAATAATTATAGAAATACATATATTCTACAATATAATCTGTACAAAAACCTTTGCTGACACAATGATATGTTTTGATTTTCTTGGGCGCCAGTGAAACGTAATTAGATTATTTAGTTCTCAGTAGTGTAATATTTAGAAGAATCTTACCTCATCCCTTCTACATTCTTCTTCTTACTATGTAGATACCCTCTCCCAGGCTATGACTCTCTCAGGTGTGGATTCTCAACCCTCATATCATTGTTCAGGATAGGTTATTGTCAAATTAAACAGGTTATTTAGTTTAGAACATGTATTGTGAATCTGAAGTATGACAGTTATGCAAGTATTCCTACCTATATTGGCTCATCACGAATCTTATACAATAATGTTAATGGGGAAATCATACGCTTTGCCGTGGTCCTTTCTTGATGGCTTCGGTGGTTGTTGAATGCAGCCGATGATGTGGGATGCCGACGCCTGCAGGCTGAATGCCCAGACGTCGGAAGTACGTGAGCAGTTGGGTCTCCTCGCCCGTGGTGCAGAAGCTTCCCTATAAACTCACAACCGGGACCAGACCTCCGGTTGGAGCTGTATTTACGTGAATGATTACGTATGAATTAGTCTTTATTTTAACAGTCAATATCAGAGTCTTTCTGCGTATGGATTATTATTGAAATCACTTCTTTATCACTTTGGTAATTAGGCTAGATATATGAATGCGCTGATCGAGTAACAATTTGATCTGATTAAATTGGTCGATTCACTTGACTGAGGCCCGTATTTTGCCGGTACTTGGGGCAATAACACTCGCGTAGTATTTTTTGTAACAAGTCTGGGCGGCGGCCCGGGGCTTCGTGCCCCGGGCGCGCGGAGGCGCGGTGCGTATCGACGTGACCTTCTTATTCGGGATTTCGGGCGCGACTGCCTCTGAGGCGGGGAACTGTGGTTTATATACCCATCCAGTTATGCCTACGTGCCGAGTGTCCCTTGGGACGGTCCTGGGGAGGTATCGGGGCGTCGGGGAGTGAAGGGCTTCCTGTTATTGTTTGACTGATCAGCCGACGGTCTCGTGCTTTCTAAAGGAGAAACATTTAACGGCTGCGTGCTCCTGACCCTTGTGCGGACTGAAGTAAGGAGAGGGGTGAAGGGTTTGTTTATTCACATCCTCGTTCTGACTGGAGTATGGGGCGGTGTGCGGGGTTTTCTGTCCGTTCTAATTGCGCTGCTTTATAGCGGAGTAACATCCAACGGTCGCATGATTTTGTCCTTGGCGCGGACCGGGAAGAAGCGGGGTGAAGGGTTTGTTTACTCGTTCTTATTTGCGATGCTTATGGTTTGCTTGGAGTTTTAACACATTACAATACCTATCGGAGAGAATCATAAAATTTTGCTTTGTTTTCAAAATACGCTCATTACAGAACATTTTATATATTATAGTTCCCAAATATGTCCTCTGCGTGCGAACTGTGTCTTAATTGCTCTAAATAAACAAAAACAGTGTTAATCTCTAGTGACCCTCCAGGTAAGTATGGTCTTGTATATATTTTCAGCCTGTACAGTGCATTTTTACAGCAGCATCGCTTTCATTGGTCAAATCATTGCACATATAGTTTTGTATCGGTGATCGATGAACCGGTGGATGCAATTTTTAGTCATAAGTTGTTGTTGTCTGTTGCCCTTGAGGTGATTTTTCACAAAAACGGCGCTATACAAGTCATCGAAATATTATTATTATTTTTAAAGTGTCGTGTAGGGCCTCACCTAAAGAGAAATTTGAATAATAAATATTTTACCAAACCGTTGCTATCACTGTCATTGTAATGCCCCCGAATACTGAGCGAAAGGGACAACTGCACCTCAGGCTGATAATAACGTAGGCAGTAAAATAATAAAAATAGCGGTTTTGTATTCCTCATTTTTCTCCTCCAAAACTGGAGCGATTTATAAGATTTTTTTCACCAACTGTATACGAATTAAATATTCTATGTCTGTACGTTTTACTTTATAAAAAAAAACATTGTCTAGTTTGTATACTGAAAGTCTATTGATGGCGTTCAAACCAGGCAATTTTAGTAGGGTCAATTACGATTTTAGTAACGATTTTTGCAGGGTCCTAACTCCTACAAGAAGTAGCTTATCCAAAAAGTAAAACATACCAACATGCTAGTGGTCGATATATTAATGTTATAATTAAAATAATATTTGCACTAATGTCAACATCAGAGAGGAAACTGTTGACAAAATCTCGCCCGATTTTCTCTTGTGCAAAGTGTCATGTTCAACTTCATCTTAATATGACCTCAAGTGGCATGTGTCATATGCAATCGTACAGCCTCACGTTAATCTAACACGGCAACGAAACACTAAAGATTTCATATAGATTAATGTCATTCCTTCGGTTTCAGAATTTTTAGTTGGGTTGGTACTTTATTGATTAGAAATCAATGCAGGTTCTTCTTGATTTTATGGTATTTTTTGTGATTACTATCTACAGAAACGTTTCTCATCTCTTTTCCTCTCCTACTCAATTCAGCCCTAAATAGTCCCACTAGCTCCGGAGAGTTAAGAATCTCGTTGGTATTCACATAAAAAAAATTATTTATACATATTCATAACATAAGACCTAGTACCAAAGTACGTAAACGACTTTTGATAAGTACATAAAAATCATTATGTAATTTTCTCAAATGTTCACGTTTTTGGGCCTTGTACGAAAAAGCCTTAGAAAATTGAACGGTATTTTTACCAATATAATTTTAGGTAATTTCTCTCATCAAACGAGTTATAAAAGCTGTTGTTTCCGTGGTCTGAATGTCGACGTACAACAATATTAACGTAGAATTCAAAGGACCTTTTGACAATACCAATTTATGTCTCAAAGAAGAAAATGCTCAAAATATATTTTGGCTATGACGCGAAGAGCCTCGTAACAAGACATTGTACTCGTAAATTAAAAAAAAAACAGTTAACGTTAAAAATACACAGCAGTGTCGATTTATTAATTACGATTATTAATTAACCTACTTGTTCAAAGGATTTATCTTTGAATGGGGAAAATGTATGGAATATTTAAAGATGATTTTTTTGATTTTAATCATCTTACTTTTAATCATTGTAATGTTTTGCTTAATTTTTTTAAGCAATAAAAAAACGTGGGAATATTCCATTGTTATAATTATCTCCCTTTTCCCCCTTATTTATTTTAACTTGAAACGGTCCACACTACGGCAATCTCCAGGCTGAATTGTTTAAACTCTACATCTAGAATCTAGATAAACCCTTGATTCCCTATCACGTTGAATATTGCAGATTTAAAATACGAATATATCCTGGAGTGAACTCGGAATGGCCTATTTTAAATAAATATATATATATATATATATATGTAGAACAATTTTCTCGGTTTACCCGCGTAACGTAGTCCTTAAAAGGACTTTTTTAACTCCTGACGTTTGACGAAAATAAAATCTCGTCTCTATTAAGAAGTCCAAAGGACCACATTCCACTTGAGTCACATGGTATTTATAAAATACCTTGTGGGGCATGTGAAAAGGTGTATATTGGACGATGCAACAGAAAAATATCTTGTAGAATTGCAGAACATAAAGTAGATGTCACTAATAAACGATTAACTTCATCCATAGTTCAACACGTCCTTAATGAAGGTCATAAAATAGACTTTAATAATACAACAACAATAGCTAGCATATACAATGAACCAAAAAGAATTTACCGCGAAGCAATAGAAATCTATAAACATAAAAATAATATGAATGCTAGAAATGACTCAGTCAGAATTCCCAACACCTGGAAAGTCATAATCGATGAAAATCCCCCAAAAATGGCATTTCCAAAATTACCAGTAGTATCTCCAATTAGCTTAACCAATCAGGTATCTACTGCCGGCCCCGCTCCCAACCCCCTCCACTATCAATCACCTTCAACCCGGGTACTTCGTTCTAGACATAAGAAGTGACTTGCACTCACTTAAGTCTTAGCTTCTGGACCGAACAGATATGCGAAAGCTATCAGTTTGATACAAAAACTCAAGACATAAGGCCTCTGAAGATGGACAGTGTGATCTGTCCGAAACGTCAGGAGTTAAAAAGTCCTTTTAAGGACTACGTTACGCGGGTAAACCGAGAAAATTGTTCTACATCTTACACCCGTGAAAACCTTAACCATAACATATATATATATATATCTGAATTACAGTCTTGAACTTTATATACCATATTTATTTTTTAAACAAGTAGACAATTTAATTTTGTTTTCAATGTTACGATAAATTAATGTATAAACAATATATATTATGAAAGAAAGTAAAAAAAACGTGTGGACCACAAAAACTCAGAAAAGAGTCCCGGTACAATTAAGGGAGTTGTATGATGTCGAAGTTCTCTATCCCCTTTTCAGGATGATGATTTCCGTTTTTACCTAAAGGGCGAGCTTTTGAAGATATAAGGGCTGGAAGTTTCATCCTCCAGAAATTTCAAGAACAGTCTTCCGGAAAATTCTAGAAGGTTCGATAAAACTCTAGAAAGTTCTGGAAGGAGTGGCGGAGTATGTCGGTGAGTCTAAAAGTTTCGAGAAGTTGGAAAATTCTTGAATGTTGTGGAATGTTCGAGAATTGGGAATCGGGAACATCATTGTAGTACTTTCCAGAACACTTAATTTAAGCCGGGTAACTCACCAAGTATATTATAAGATGTACCTCCATAAAGCTGAATTTGTTAAGGGGGTGTGTTATAATAATTTTACCGCTATTTGTTTGTTTACATGTTGGAGTATTTAACTTTCATATATTAGTTAGTCTTTAGAAAAAAATCAAGAAGAGCCTTTGAAATTGGAAAAATAGGTGTCAAACTCAAAACACCCTGGACTTACGGGGGTAACTAATAAGGGGTTATTTGTCTGGTATGGTAAACATTTGTAATATGATATGTTTAACATTTGTAATACCGTGGCAAACATTTGTAATACCGTACACAATGAAAAAATAAGAAATGTACAATGCATTTGTATTTTATGATGAAAGAATATTATTCAAGATTAAGTAATAATCGATTATCCACGAGTAAATTAATAAAACACGAAACAGAGAAGACGCGCGCTGCATTGACTTGCGCTCAGACAGTTATGCAGTTCTTTCAGGCTGCAGCCTGCATGAGTGCGTGATGCTGATTGCCAATTTCTAACAAGAAAAGGCGCCATAATAAACAGTAAAATGCGATTGTTTAAAGTATTTAGGACGGGTTGTTTCACAGAAATTCAAATGTAACATTGTCATCAAATATCCGTTCAGCGCCATTTTCTTAGATAATGTTAAATGACGGTCCTAAAATCGTTTCAGTTTTTGAACAGATTGTGATCTGCAGAAAAGAACAACTATCATGTTGTTTTGCTTGTCAGCTTATTGGGCTTAGATGGAAAGTCGAAACACACCCAGAATTAGCCTTTGACGTGTACCTTACAAATGCTAAAAAACAAAATGACGCTAAATGGCTGTTTAACGACAATGATACATTTGGATTGCTGTGAAACAACTGGCGGTTTGTTTTTATTATTGTCTTGATTGAAAGTTGCTTAGATACCCGAAGAGAGTCGTTTTAAACGAGTAGACCTCGCTTAACATCCAATGACAACCCAATGTGAACTTTTCATAAAAGGAATAGGTATACTACTATGAAAGGAATAATATATGGTGAAATTTGGCAGATAGTACAATGGGCTAATTGCTTGAGTGCTTATGGGAGCTTTGCAAACCGTCTTCATATAAACAAATAATATATTAGGCAAACCAAACTAGTGACGTTATACTACTTGACGGTTGACTTGAGAAAATTACAGTTACAATGAAAAGGCTTTACGTTCGGTAGAAGTTATATTGTATCAACAAACAACTAAATAAAGAGAGTTCATCCGTTCATCCTTTGGCGTACACGAAGCATAATATATTATTTTGTGTGTTTCGGCACAGGGAACAAAGATGCAAAATGGATGCTGCGTTAATCTCATCTGCTTTGTTCACGTAAGTATTCTGGTAATACGCCTTCAGAGTTTAATGAGAGGGGTACATTAATGATGCAGAGGTTACTTGGCACATACATACATGGATATTAATTTATGTATATACCTACTCCTTACTCCTATTTTGAAAGCTCTTTGAACATAAGAGTTTATGATGTTCTACACATAAACATGGTTTGTTAAAATTTATGCTCCGCTATTAATCAATTTTAAGAGTGGAATAAATCAAAATGATCACAAATTTCAGCTTAAGAATTTTCCGAATTTGGAATCCATTGTATTCAGTCAGTCAAATTCCCAAGGGGAGAATTCGGAACAGATTTGTACAGCTCTACAAAACATATTGTGTCGATGACCCCGATTGTACACGATTGTCTAGCACAAATAAATTTATTAGTACCAAAATCTCACTGTTTGTTATCATAAGGTAAAATGAGAAGGCATCAAAAACATCTGTAAACGAACCGACACGTGTTAACGCCTGTGTGCCTGAAGTAAGTTCAATTCATTTGACCGTCTGGGGTGTGAGAGTCGAAATGTCTTATGTTAACAGATTAAATTTGTTTTTCTTCTAATTGGTGTAGGTAACACTTTTAGAGATTATCCGTTTTGTAGTGGAAAACTGTTCCAAATAGATGCACGGGGGCTTCTTAAAAAAAACTGATCGCCTACAAATTGCCTCATAGGCTTCTTAAAAAAGTTTTCTTGCATAAAGTCAAGTTAGCGGGCGATGGAATTACACTTTACGGTATGTTGTATATCAAGCGGAGATCGGAATTGAATTGGCAATGCGGGTCGTGACAGGTACACACAGGAACAGGTAAGAATATTATGGGATATGCAACGTACAATGACATGATGTATAAAAATATTGGCGTATTGTGTAAATAACCCAACCAGTTTGCTTTCCACGAAAATGAACACTTATTTTACACGTTTTAAATACATAAAAAATATTAACCGGTGTGCAAGATAATATTATTATCTACAGCTACATTATTTTGTTCCTATCATTGTTTACTCAGCAGCTGATAATACCAGGAAAATTGAAATCCATGCAGGCGTATTTTTATTATCAGGGTCAGTTTTTGCCTGGAGTTTTTCTTTGAAAAGGCGACTGGGAATGAATTGGGCTTTGAGATAAGGTCCGCTTTATGCATTTACGGTTTGCATCGGAAATATTTTAAATATAAATTTTCTATAAAGGTCTGAATAAGCTATTTATCTTAGAAGATTTTATTAGTTAAAGAATAAACATGATCTTTTATTAGCATCGAAATATTTCAAATAAAAAAATAAAAAAACAAATATCTTAAACGTCGAAAGTATTATATTATCGAAGTATTGTCGAAAGTATTAGCTTGGAGAAATAAAAACTCCTTATATTCCGGTCCAAAAACATGAAGGAAAGATTGTCTATTATAGACAGTAATAGACAATCTTACTTAGTTAATTAAATAAAATGATATTTCTTGGTAGAGCACTTGCCATGTAAGCAAAGGGCCCTGGGTTCGAGTCCCAGTGGAACCAATATCATTTTATGATTTTTCTATCTCCAGATTTTCGATCGAGTTTCGCTAATATTGTCTTCATTTAATTAAATATTATAATTTGAGATTTTACTCATAAAGTTAGAAATAAAAAATAAAAATGGTAATTCTTACTTTATTTTTTAAATTAACATCACATAGGAGGTCCTGAGGAAAATAATTTTCCTCAGGGCCTACGTCATCTTTGCAGATACTGTGTGGAGGATCTTATTGAGGAAAGGAAGGAGTGAACATGGGTCTTGAAGAGACCCTTGTTGTAGGAGGGAGGAAACTCAGAGGCCGGCAAATTGTTCCAAAGCCAAGCTATTATAGCCGAACGAGTCATGGAAACGAGCTCTAAAGATGGCAATCTGTTTATTAAGAGGATTATTTTTTCAAGTATCTGCGGGCTTTTACAGTACACCCAATTTCTGAGAAGATAATTTAACTCTGGCTTCGATGGAGCCTATGATAAGATCTAACTAAATCATTTGATTTCCTTGGTCTCCGACTCCGACCTCTTCTACCATTCACATTCGCGTCATATTTTCTCATGACACTCCCGTGTCTCGTTACTTTCTTAGTCTTGCTCATTAAGCTTTCTTCATTCTTGAATTCTTCCGCCACTAAACACGTGTATTAAGAGTACGCGTACGCATAAATATACCAAACCACCCACCGCGTACGTTACGACACTAGACACTCGATTCTGAGTGTGTAATTTTGATTCGCATCGACCAGACTCAAAAAGTAATAAATCGTTTGTAATCGATAATCTAACGATATCCTAAAGCTGACCCCGTTCGAAGCTAAGGCTTTAATCTACCCAGTTCGAACTAAAACCTAGGCTCCTACAACTGATTTGCAATCGCGATTCCCACACATGTAGGTACATGTACGGATGCGATGAAAGTGATTACTGCGCATTTTCTATCGAATCGAGTACAATGTACCTTCGAGTTCCGGTGCGCAATTTTCTAAATCATTATTTTAATTTACTTTGTCTTCGGATAATGCAAAGCGGGCAGCTTTTTATTATTTTAGGTAGGTAAGTTCGACATTTAATTTGAATAGATACAATAATTTTGGTTGTTGGTGCATGGGTGCGTACGTGATTTAAAATTGGGTTCCTGCGTAATACCTAAAATTATTCCACTTCAAATAAACTTTTAATTTTGAAAATTGTAAAAAGTATTTTCATTTACTAACTCCATTTTTTAGGGTTGTGTGTACACGAATAAATCAGAAGATTTTCTGATGCGTGAGCCGGACATATACAGCTCTCCGTGTGAGAAGCATAGATTATCAAAATTTACACCAGCTATCCCCCAATGCTACTATGAAATCCCTCCCTCTTTTCCTCCCTCGTCCATCACCCCTTCCCTGCGTATCCTTTCCCATGCTTCCCCGTTCCCGCCCTCGTTTCTCTCCAACGTCCCCTTCCCCCCTCGTGTTCCCCTCCCAACTTCCCCTCTCTTGTTCCCCTTCCACCTTCCCCCCCTTCAGCGTTCCTGCATCCGCTACTTCCCCTCCTGTACCACCCATGTTCCTCTTCTAGCTTCCCCGCATTCCCTCTTCGGCGAACCCCCCTTCCCGAATTTTCCCCCTCTCCCTCCTTCCCTCCCTGACCTTAAACTTTTTGAAATACACTAATTTTTCAAACAACTCGCACCCCACCTATTGTAAAAAATTTTAAACAAATTTCATAACGCCAGAGCAAACTAGTACACATGGAAAACTTTGCGGGGGTGCGTACAACAACTCGCCGAAGTTCCAACGCAATCGGATGAATGGTGTAGGTTAAGAACATAATTTCATAACGCCAGAGCTTATCATTGTATGCTATTTACCTTCACGGGGTAGCGCACTACACTTCACCAAAGTTTTTTCACAATCGGATGAATGGTTTAAGATCGCATAAGAGAAAAACAAAGAATCATTTATTACATAAAGATTATTCTTGTGCACTAATTTTGTACGACACAGTCAAGGTTCGTAAAAAATGTATGTGTTATATACATTTTCAATGATTCTTGCTGGGCAGAGCATTGCACCCAACGCTATGTTCTGCTGAAATTTTTTTATTTTTTTATTTATATACTCGACAATTTGTTGAAGTGACCTTAATACAACTCCAAGGTTTGGTTTTCTTACCAAGCGGACTCTGTAATTTTTCTATCCCCGTCTTCCATATTTTGATGGCGAATTTTCCACAACATTGTAAGTTTACGTTGATTATTATTAATTCCTTCTTTGAATACCTTCCGCTGAAAAATGGTATTCATTTTTCTCAGCGTAGTTGTTAAAAAATATATTACTTGGACTTCTCATTTTAATGGTCCAGAAAGAATTTTCATTGTTAAAAATACGGTTTTCTGGGCGATCTATCATATTGTCCTTTTTCTTATTGTCTTTTTTATTGTACTTGTTGGGTACCGGAGGATTTTGCTTAATGAGGGTGACACTATTAACAACGCGGCATTAAACAAAAAATATAGTGTAACTTTTGTAGTTATTTACTAGATTCTTATATACCATGAAGTGGTTGAATCATTTAAATCACTTAATTTTAATCTATTGTTCTTTATTCAAATAGAACGGCGTCAACGCGCCCGGCAATATTTACCACACGTGAAGATAAGGATTTTACGAAGAACGTTTTTTAACTTTACAAGAATGTCAGTGAAATCGTTTGATAACCTCTTGAAAAACTGTACTGATACTCGTATGCGAGCTTATATAATTGAAGAAGAAAAATTGATCATTGAATGAAAAACTCATTTTCGAAAAGATGTTAAAACTAGTTTCGGAGTGCAAAATACTTCTGGTTGCTACAACAAGTGCGCGGAGACTGAAGGCAGACACATACTAGTACTAGCCTGTGGGTTCTGCCTTGCACGCTCTGGTTGCGTGCAGTCAGCTGGCTGCCGTGCAACCGTACGCGATCTATTTGCTGCCGCAGCCAGGAATTCTTGGCTGTCTAGTGCGCGGGCTCCAAGAGGCACCGTATGCTAGTGCACAGACAGTCTTAGAGGTCTATTTCATCGGTAGGGAAAAATTGTTATCTAAAAACCCTACTAAAATTGCATGTCTTCATCAACATCATATATTAATATTATTTTTTTAAAGAAAGTCAAACATTTCCGGGTTACGAAAAACCTGACAATATTTGAAAATCTCGTATACCAACTCGCTATGTTTAAATGACTTTGCAGGTATGCCCGGCCCGGGTTCATGTGGTGAGGCTTGTCTAAGTGTTGGTGGCGAATACGTTTACCCATCGACTGGTTGATGGAGACTTAACCTAGCCGGTCTAGCAGGTCTCTCTCGTCCCATCGCCTAGCAACGCAGTGGGTGGGATGGATTCATACATCCATCATTTCTGGACACATTGACCCCCAGATTCCTACTATCCCCTCATAACCTTTTTGCCTCCCAGAACTTCCTTTCCTTCCTTTCCCAAAAATATGGCAGAGGTCATGAGGGGAGAAAAGGCAAGGGATTATGTAGCCACCCGAATAGGCAGCGTTTTGAGTTAAGTTCGTGGCTGTATGTGGGGGAGGTGTCTTTATAGTAAATTTAAACGAGACTTTATACATTGCCGAAATTGGACCTGATACGTGATAGATACTATTGGATAGGTGATTGTGCACTATATTACCACTCTCATACACCAGTTAATTGAACGTGTAATAATTGAGGCGTTAAATTTGGGAACGTTGTTAATGTATTTATTGACTGTTTAATTTGTAAATAAAGCACATAAAGCGTAGTGTAGTGTGGGAGCATCTATATTCCCGAAGAAAAACATTATCTCGTTTCTGCTGAAATTTACCAAAAATGTCACTGACGAAAAACATCATAATATTAATAAAATTAATGAAACTAAACTAAACAAGAAGCAGACATAAATCATAGAAAATAAAAAGGTAACTGTCTTACCGTGAGAACACTACACCGATCCGACATTGTTTTCTGTCAATTTTATTGATCTCATATTTCTAATTTCAATTTCGAATATTATCCTCAATAAATTTATTTTTTTGCTGCTATCTTTTTTATGTGATTGGTACGTTATACCCGAACATATTAGCAACCTACAAAAAGTCTCGAATACGCCTATCCGATTTTTTATTTATAATATGAAATACCTATTTATTTTCAAGCATCAAAAATTTGATTGGCTTTCTTAGTAATTTTAAAAAACATCAAAAATCTTACCGGAGACAAAAATTTCTTTACATTTTTTACTTCAAATGATGTCAGGAATCACTGGTTAAATGAAGTCAAACAACTTAACATCCTGTATAAATTGGCGACAACCGTTTGATTTCAAATCTAGTTCTTCTAAGGGATTTTATTTAAGTCCTTATTTTTATTTTGTCGCTAGGTTGAAAAGTTACCGTTGTTTAAAATGTAACTTTATTTGTACAATTAATAATTTCAACAAATTCACACATTTTAAAAGCCATGTCCACGTAAAATCAGTAAAAAATCAGGGTACAAAACACCGGGACGAATGTTTACATTTCACGTACGTATTCCCAAAGTAACGCAATTAATATTTTAATTTCTTCACATTTGCTTACTTAAGTCCTTAAATACCTCGAACAAAAACACTCGCTTTTCCACGGTTATTGACTAAGGTTAAATAATAAAATCGTGTAAAACAAAAATGCAGAAAATCCGTGAAGTCAGGGGACCCGACAAATTTCCATAAGGGTGAAAAAGAATTTTGATATAACGGAATTGCGAACAAAAATTATTCACGTTGTGAAACCAACCTTTGGTTTACGTTTACCGTACATAATTTTGTATGCTTAAACGAATACTAAATCATTCACGCTGAAGCCAAAACATGTTATTTGTTGAGAGCTACAAAAGCTGCGTAAAAATAGAATTAATTCGATTTAGAAGGTTATTACCAATTTTGTTTTGTGAATACATGGTTATTGTATTTATTTTTCTGCTCTCAGGTAAATTGCCTAATGGTTCAAAAGATGTTATAACAGAATCATAATTTTACTTCCAAAGTTATGATTAAGGTAGATTATTTGAGTTCTATCTAATCAAACACTAGTACCTACAATTAGTCTATGTTGAATTTTGGCTACGAACTGGCATTTTTCTTACCGGAAAGTAGATTCAAACAAAATTATTCACGCAAATTAACCCTTCAGGCCTCTGGCCTATTTTGTAGAAGGTAAAAATATTTCCACTTTGCAATAAAATCCATGTTAATGGAATCTTTCTGAATGCATCCGAAAGCCAAAAGTGATCTTTTTGATATTGAAATAAACTTTTTAAGTATACAAATTTTGAATGCAAACATAAAAAAAGGTTGTAAAAATGGTTCACCTCGCGTTATTTCTAACTAAAATTATTGATAAACTAAAAAAAAATTAATCACATAAATTTTTTATCAGGCAATTGGATTATAAACGTTATAGTCACCTCCCTTTTTTGTAGTTTCTTGTAAAAATAGTTAATTAAAAATTTCCAAAGATTCATATTTTTTTCCTAAAATTGTCGAAAACTTCGGATTCATAAAGGTGTACATTTTGATTATTATATATAATAAATTTTATATTTGAATATAAAGTGTGGTATTTTCTATTTCTAACACCGTTTAGATCGTATTTCTAATCATGATAGTAAGGGGGTCACAACTCACAACGATTTTCATGAGACCTTGATGAGCGGATCCAAAAATAAACCGAAAAAATTAACCTGAGGTGTTAAATAAAACCGCAAGATTCTTGGAGATATCGTATTTATTTGATTTATCTTTAAAATTTTGCGGCATATTTTTATGAAAACTATTCAGATTCGACTGACATAAACGAAAATTAGTATTCACATAATTTACAAAAGACATCGCTTCAGTGGACCAAATGAAATGTTAAAGTGATTATTGACGAATTAAACATACCTAATAGATCAAATTTTTCACATTGGTGAAAACGGAAAATATTTGGTATAATGGCAGTGATACGGGCTAACTCTGAATAAGGTTAAACTAGCTTTTTTCTACGGATATGACTTTCTGAATAGTCCAATAGGAGCTTTATGTTTTTTTATGAACTTAATGTTACAATATAACGAGCAAAGTATCTCAAACACCACATAATACAGATGATTTAAATACTACATATAAATCGAATACGTTGTCTATGATATCAATTAACTGGAATTTACACTACAGGGAAGCCAGGAAGAAAAGCCGTTTAGAAATAATTTCAACATTACAAGCATTTTTAATGCGACAATCTAAAACAATTTAGTTGTTTTTGTATGTATGTATTGGCTACCGCTACGTTGATTATGTATTAATATAAATATGATGGGGTGGCGCCTATAAAACTCATACACAATCTCTTTACATTGCGCAAAAACTAATAATTAAAGTAATATTAAAAAAATAATTTTTATATCCATCTGAAGTCATATTCAAAGAACTTAAAGTCAGAAAATTAAATACTCTTTTTCTGTATCACTCAACCTTACAAGTCTACAAAGAGGATACTCTAAACAAAACCATACCTTTCAAAAACACAGCAAATCTCAGGCAAAAATACATGTTACCAATTCCCATTTGTAAAAAATCTTTAGGCCAACAAAACTACAAATACTTGGGAACAAATTTCTTTATTAAATTACCAGAAAATATAAGATCCCTTTGTGACAGTTTCAAAAACTTCAAAACACAATTAAAAAAATATACTGAAAACCTTAACTAAAAAATAAATAAATAAAAATTATATGTATGCATATATTTATATAAACATACATTTATCTTATTATTTACATAAACTAAATTTCAAAGTACTAAATATAAGTAAAAACAGCAATAAAAAAAAATTAAAAAAAATCAAAATAACCAAACAAATTCTTCCTCCCGTACACACAAGCATTTGCTTATTATGGGAGAATAATTTAAAAATATACTTTCATTATATTTATGTATCTATTGTATGTATTGTACCAAGGGAAAATTTTTTCAATTAAAAAAAAAAAAAAACGATTTAACCTTTTTATTAAAAATACCAAACTCTATACTCGACTGCCGCACACTCCTGTAACTCATAAACTTACTAATACTCACAGTCACGACAAAATACACTATTCTACTGCAGCATTCATAAGCATTACTATATTGCCCACTCTCCGATTCAACGATTTCACACTATAGAAAATCAATACTTAGGTAATTTTGACATATTTGATATCAACTTGGCAAGTTTTTTGAATCATGTAAAATATTTATTCCCACATTTTTCATAAACACATCTTGTATTTTTGTTAACATGTCTAATCGCTGTATTTTTCAGTTTTTTTTTTTATTTGTATGACTTGTGTGCATTTTTTATATAATGTAATTTATTTTTATTATTTCTTTCTGTTTCAAAATTATATGTCATGTTAAAATTGTTCTACCAATTTGTAAACACACTCTGGGCGTTAAATAAATAAATAATATAGGTGCACTTGAAACCAATGAAAAAGAAACAGTACTTACTGGCTATGAAGCGTATCTTAGGTCTGATTTAAAGTTGTTTACCAGCAAAGGCAAGCTTTTTCTCCGGATTTTCGTTTACTTTTTCTTAAAACTAGATTAACATCTTGCTAAGAAATATGGCCAGCGCTATCACTCTTTTAAAAGTTTTTTTTAAAACTTATGAGTTGAAATCTGACAGGCTTCGAGTTTTTGCGATAAATAAAATGGCTCAAAACGACCGGACCGGTTGGGATCATTAGCAGCTGGTGACATTTTTCGCTGATGTAAAAACATGGTCATCAGCAATATCATCATCATCATCAGCCTTTTGAGCTGGCAGCTTGTTTGATGCGATCAGACATTAGTCTCTGCTCCATGAATTTTCTCGTTGGACTACTATTTTGAGTCGAGCGTTTGGACCACGTGAGTTATGTCACGTTTGGGTTGAAATCCCAATAAAGTACCTACAATCTCGTCACGCCTATTAGCCTATTATAGGATGGTCGGCGCATTTTAGCTCTGACAGGATAATATCCTGTTTTCCCCATTCGTCACTCGTCTCTTTAGATTTTTCGTGTAATCGAAATATATAGTGTAAGAGTGGGTCAGGAAAAAATCAAAACAATGTAATTTAAAAAAAAAAAACAGTTAATAAAAACTCGGTCAATGCGTTTTTTAGGACAGCCACAGCCATTAAGAAATGATGTGTCTGTTCGGACAATTCGTGGTGGAATTCCACTATAATGATCTTTTGAAACTTCTCGTTTTATTTTTTTTTCTCACAGCTACCGGCTTCAGACTTGGATATTATTTATTTTTAGAATTCATAAAACAATTTGTTTAACGACTAACATAATTACGAAATGGAATTATCTATTGATACTCTACTTGGAAAATGAGACTTAATACTATTCTGTGGTTTGCGATAGTATTTCACTCCTTTCGAAGGATTACATCATTATCGCTGTATTTAGTGAGCCTAACGCTAACCTAATGGATAACTAAATTTCCATTTCTTGGTAACAGCAGCACATTTAAAATGGTTTTATTGATGAATTTTCTATTTATTTAGAGATTGCCTACCTCACTTGTAATGTTATCACTCACACACTTAAAATTGTTCGGCAGATGACTACTAATTTTATATTTTATCTTGAGCAAGGTTGGGCTTTTACATAGATTATAACGATTATATAAAGATTATAACGATACCCAATGGAATAAATACGACAGTATCGAAAGATTCACCAAAAGGGGCTGTTCCTAGTTTTAAACAGCAACATAATTATTAAAAATTTTGACTACCTACTTAAGAGTCGAAAACATTTTTTGAAAATATCCGAATATTCAGATGTACCCAGTATTATTCAAACTATTTCGAATTGTTTCTGTATAAAGCTGACGAAATTGTTTTAAAAACAAGGTTTTGCATCTGAGGTTATGTAGAAATTTCTGTTAAAACAATTGTTTTGCAAACGTATTTAAAAATGCGCAAAACAAGATATTGATTATCTCAAAACAACAGAATTGGACTTATTGCAATTTAATAATGGGCCGTCGATAAGAACTTTGTTGAGTTATCAAAAGTTATATAACATTTTTTTAAAGCCTTAAGTGATGTAAAACAGAAACATAAAATAAAATAGAAACTAAAACAGTACTGTAAGATAAATTACAAAAATTACTTTAGCTACTCTACTGAAAGTGGTAGGATTTAGCAAAGTGATATCAATAAATATTCATAGTATCATGGGAATTTTGATTGATACTTTCATTATGTTAGACTTAAAGAAGATAGAAGTTTTATAATGGAATTGGAAATAAAATTGTAATGGACTACAAATTAAGAAAATACATTTTTTGTTTTCAACAGGTGATATTCCATAATATTCCACGTTTCAAATTATTTATTCAATACAAAATTGGGACCTTCTTTTTGGGTAGGCGGTTATCTAACTAATATTATAAACTCGAAAGTTTGTATGAAAGTATGTATGTTTGTTACTCTTTCACGTAAAAACTACTAAATGGATTTTAATGAAACTTTACAATAATATAGCTCATTCATCAGAATAACAATAGGCAATAATTTATAAAGCCAGCTAGTCCTTTACATGCGGGATGGAGAACTTTTAATAATGGTCAAAAAAAAAAATAAGAAACATGTCTAAAATTGATAAAAAATATCGTGGTTGAATAATTGAATTTGCATTTTCTAATCTCTTAGAAATATTTATATTGTTTTAGATTTATTGTGTTTGATCTTTGATTTATAATGCCATTTTGAGCTTGCTTTTCATTTCAGACAGCCTTGCAGTCTCTACCATCTGCCCTTTATACTTTATTCGTGTTCTGCACTCTTAGTTTCCCCAGAAATCTTTGAATAAAACAGTGGTTTCAATACGTTAAGTCTACACTGGCAGAGTCATAAAGAATTTTCTATGTAAAACACTTTAAAGCCTTCCAGCCATTGCATTAGTTCGATTGAAAATAGGAGTACGGGGGAGCGGAGAGGGGGGGGGGGGACTATCCATTAAAAATCACAGGAAAGTGTTTTTTGGAGGTAGTGGGGAGGGGAAGGAGATAAAGAAGAGGAACGCGGGGAGTACCTGGCTATTCAGATATGATCACCAAACAAGGCTAAAGCCATATCAAGCAACGTTTTAATTCTGAATGGTGGTCTTAGATCAGTTCGATACAGAGAATATCTTGCACTCTGGAACTTGCAGCAACACACAACATATTATTTTAAATGATTGCGAAACACAATTTAATCAAATAAAATTTATTAAGCGGCGGTTTTAGCCCGCGACCTCAGGATTGCGAGAGCCTTACTCTTCGACCACGGAGGCCGTCAAAAGGGTAATGCTTACATGATGCGCGTAGCCATTGCAGGTTAAAATATGGAAAGACTCATCCTACATTTTTTATGGTATATCTTGAGATGGGTTATACTTTACGCTGCTAAGAACATGTTCGCGAACCGAGCCACGAATTATGGGAAAGTACCTTTACCATTTATAAAAATCTGATGATCGTCAAATCTATGTTATTTTGATTAATTGGAAAGCTTCGATCCTTAATTACTCTCTAATAATACTATAACTTGTTAGCCGAAAACGTCTTAACTAATTTATAACCATTTTCACGATCATGAATAATATGTTACATGAGAAATTAATAATTTTACTTTTGAAAGTGATTACTCGTTTACTCGACGGTAAACTTACACCGTTATTCGTCATTGTGAACATTAAATTACAATGGTACCATACATATATGACAATTACTCAACGAAATAATACAAACTAATAGTTGTTAGTTCGTACAACTTTTGAAGTTTCTCCTTGTACTTTAGTTTAGTTATGTATAATAGGTAATGTTGCTAGCGAAATGAAAGATGAATACTTTCTCTGATCAATTTTTTTTACCTATTCTTTCATATTATCTTTTATGCGACTAAAATAGTCGATATTTAAAGAGAGGAATGATTAAATGAAAACAAATCACTATTTAATCAATACCACTATCAAATAAAAATTATCAACGTGTTTCAAAACCAAAGGTTTCTTCGTCATGATAAGACTAACATAAAAGTATTTTTTTTTTTTTAAGTAATTTGTTTTCATTTAATTAAAAATGACGCCTTCAAATGAATTTTTCAAAAACTGAAGAAGTAATGATTGTTTGCTCTCTCAGAAAATATAATATTATTTTGTAATCACACTAATTTAGGTATCGTAAACCGAGGTAACTTTGCATAACCTTTTAGTATTTTTGCACAAAATTTTTTTTTTAAGGGAATGAGTTGTATTTTTTAAATATAATGGTCGGATAATATGAGGTAAGTATGAACAACAATCCTTTTTGTAGTTTTGAGTGTACTTAGAAGTTCTATAAATTAGTTAATTTTTTTTTCAAATTAAGGGGGGCTTTGCATAACTTACGTATTTACTCACTATCTCATTGGCTTCATTCTTGTATACAAATTTCCCCCATAAAATGAAAAGTAGCCCCGGTTTACGGTAATGAGTTATTTTATAGATCTTCGTTAATTCACTTTATATTGTAATTTTGGAAGAAATGGGTAAACATGAGTTAATGAAAAATATGGCGGAAATTAAATAAAAAAAAACTGTGTAATGAGAATTATTCATCTCAAGAAGAATAGATAATAAAAATTTTTATAGGAACCATAAAATTATGTTGCGTTAAATATTTTATTGAAAACAAGAGGTGTTCGAAGGTATATTACCGAATTCTTTTATAAAGGAAGAAAACCGCACGGTAAATGGACATTCCAAATTAAATACGTTATATAGAATGTTTCCAGAACGTTTAACTTGTAGGTATCTCATTTATGTAAAAGGTTTGAAAATATGTTTTTATACCCGTTACGAAATATCGCTGTTCAATACGTTTTTTAGTTCTTTTCAACGAGTTTGCCGTGGTAAATGTTGGTTTCCTGTTTTTCCACATTAAAGACAATTTAATTTCCATGGAAAATAATAATATTTATCATTTTTCGAGGGAAAAAGTTTATAGCTAATAAAATTTTCTCGAAAGCAATATGAGAATATCAGCTCATAAAGTGGGGACTGAGAGGCAATGGATAAAGTTGGTTTGGTGTATGAAAATATTGTGCTGCTTTTCTATGAATTTCTCAGCAAGGGTTCAATCTTTATTTTCTTCAAACTTTTACTGCTCAGCAACTTTCCTTTATTTAATTAAGTAAGTAATATTGCAAATATTTTCAATTTTCTAATAAGGTGTGAACTTGATTCTTATTTGTACTTTTTGAAATACTCTATTTTATTTGTTTGAAGACAGGTTGAGACCCCTCTTGGGTTAAGATTAACCTAATTGAATTTAATGTTTCGAAGACCCAATCGCGTCAATTACGTCTAGAAGGCATCGAAATAACAATGTAGTCTCCTTCAACGGAAGAAATCTTCCGAACATGCCTTCCATTGATATGCTTGCTGTAACTCTAAGTTACCAGCTCAGGTATGGGGGCTCCATCGGAGCCAAAGTACTTCACAGGTACAGGGCCATATTCAACAAATGGTCGGTGGTTGAGTTGGCACCGCATTTGGGTTCCAACCGGGCGTCACGTTGTCGATTCCTCCATTACGATACCAGCAACATTTTCCGCTTACTGTGGTGTTAGTAGGAGATTTTCAAATATTGTCGGATTATTCGTAACCCGGGAATTGTCTTAAAAAAAAATAGTACACAACTGCTGACCCTGAATAAATGTGCCCCAATGATGAATTTGGAAGAAACCTCTACAGTTCGAAAACATACTTTTACCTAAAATACCAAATGTAAATTAAGCAACATGCAGTATTTTTTAATGTAGTACTATCGTATTTTCTCCAAGCTTAAACCTTTTAATTGAGGTATGTTAATTTAATTCACCTGCTAGGTCTGTTAAAAATTCAAGCAAAACAAATACAATTTAGAAAATATACCTAAAATTTTATTTATAATTGGAATAAATCAATGAGAATCTCCTAAATGTAATATTTAATTATTGAAGACAATATCAGCGACTCTCAAACGAATATTTGAAATAGAAAAAGACACGGTCACATCTAGGAATTGAACATAGGTCTTTAGATTATCCTCTAACTTTAGCTGAGCTAATTTGACCATATCCCATTTGGTCATTTAGAACTAACAATATTATCTTCATTTTCTTAAAGCATATTTTTATTTGCAGTAATATTTAGGTATGATTGCAAGATTCTTCCTGAACTAAATGCAATCTAGATAAACGTCTTGGATAAATACATCCTTTTTCATTTTTATTTGCGACTTCTATTGACTTTTCCGCATGTCCGGGATGAATCTAGAATGTTGTTATCATACAGTAGCAACCAGTTAAAATAAGTGCTAAGAGAATAAAGATAATGTTGGTAGTTCTTAGTGGAAACATGACACAGTTAAATATGACCGAAGGAGATAGGGTCGAATTATCTCAGTCGTTAGAGAAGAACCTTGGCAAGGCTAAGAACCTGGGTTCAATTCCTAGATGCGACCGTTTTATTTTATTTTTCCGATGGAGAGTCGCTTATATTGTCTTTATGATTAAATATTAATTATCAATTAATAAAATAATTTTCATATCTACTTTATTGCTTGCCTGATGCGATTCATGCAAAATGTAATATTAAATCAGTTCCAAGTTTTAAAATAAACGTCAAATGAACTTGAATTATTTAACTTATTACGCAGTAAAATATAATTTCAAATCACGCATGCACTCACACCACGGATAAACGAAATTACTTTTCGTGTTTATGCCACATATAGTTGTTATAAATTTTCACTGCAAAATTTAATTTAACAACAATTTTTAATGTCGTTAATTTTAGATATTTACTACCAGAAACCATAACATGATTATTTTTTCACGTGATTTATATCGCAACGTTGTTATTCATGACCTTACACATTTCCACGATTGGTCTTAACTGTATGATTACATTGTTTATGTTTTTTATTTCATCATTTTTATCGTCGTGGGCGGGCAAATCAGTGTTTTTAGAACTTTTGACCCCGTATAAACATTGCGCCGAGAGAAAGGACCGTAATGTAACTTTTTAAACACACCAACACACTCCTTGCTTGATTCACATTTACACATAATCCCATACATTTTCTTTTGTTATTCGAAATCTTGAAATGGCTCGCCTCCAGCATTTGTTTCACTTGATCGCACCATATCTTTCTCGGGGTTCCATGCCAACCAAGGGCGGGTCCAGCTCTTTGTCGTCAGGAGGGGGAGGGGGGGGGGGGGGTCACATAGTGGTGGTCAAGTCACAAGAAGTTATAATTTAATTTTGATATTAATAGATTCAAGTAAAAAGTAGGTATTTTATTAAGTACTTAAATAAAAATCTATATTGTGACAACAAAAAAATATTATGTTTAACAATTTTAATTAGTGGTCCGTCTAGGTCCTAGACCCAAGGCCCCCATGACCCCCCCTCTGGATCCGTCCTTGATGCCAACTCAGAATGAAACCAACTCAGAACCACCTCAGGAGGCCCTGAGGAAAATAATTTCCCTCAGGGCCTATTATGTCATCTTTGGGGATTCTGTGTGGAGGGTTTTTTTAAGGAAAGGAAGGAGAGGAGAGTTCTGGGAAGGAAAACGTTTTAAGGGGTGGGTAGGAATCTGGGGATCAGTGTGTCCTGGTCATCCGCCTCCAAGATCCAGACAAATTTCACCCCATGAACCCGGGCACCCCTGCTAAATCACCAAACGTAGCGAACCACTTGGGGTGACCTATGGCAGAGGTGTTGGTTATTCAATAAAGGTTCCAGGGGCCGCGGTACCCATTCACGCTTCCCAAATTGTAAAATACTATAAAAAAATATTTTCAAATAGCCGGTAACCCTAACTAATTTAATATATTTTTAAATATTTTTTATCATCACTCTTAATGACCTCTCTGAGGTGGTTCTGAGTTGGTTTCATTCTGAGTTGGCCGGTCACCCTTTCTTGGGCGTCCCCCGCTTCTTCTACCAATAGGCGCTTTTAGTATTCTCACGTTTACGGAACGGCGACTGAAAGGCAATAAACATACGTTCCTATAATGCAGCCCTTTCTTACACATTAAACAATAGTGAGAAAAAATATGAGATACACAATGTACGTAGTATGTCCGATTCCTCCAAAGTACCATTTTTGAAACTTTTTCCTTATAAGAAATTCATAAAGCGTTAATATTGAGAAATATTATTGAAAAAGTATTTTTAATTAGTAGGTAGGTACTTTTATTTTATTAATTGTTTCTAAAGCCAATATAAATATGAAAAATTTTGGGTTGTGGTAGTGTTACGTATTCGATAAAAAAAACTATTATATTATTACGTATTTGTATTAAAAAAACATCCTAGCTATTTGTGCTCAAATTCAAATAGAGCAAAAAATGGGCCCGCGAGCTGCTGGTTGAGCATCTATGTTATTAACTGACCTGTCACATAGTCATGTAAAATTAATGCACCCGAAAAACATACTTAATGCTTACTCATAGTGTAGAATAATAATATATATTATCTTATACGATTTTTGCCCTGCTTTTCTCTCTAACAATGCTTTGAAAACTATTTTCCTTCGATTTGTCAGATAATAATTTATCGCTGAGATTGGATTATTCTGTTCGCAAGAATTTTCTATGAATAATTTCGCCATCATATATTTTTTGGACAGGCATCATTCTGATGGAGAGGGCGAATGATTTATTCCCTCTCCAAGAAAGTTCGAAGTGAAAGCCATCTTTTAAAGCTCAGAGGTTTTATTTTTGAATTCAGGCTTGTATGTACGTTGTCATTCAAAACCGCTTTATGGTGCAGAATGAAGACCCATAAAACACTCTGACTTTATTGGCGTACTAAATCATCGGAATTATATTTTGGACAGAATATCACTTTTATTTATTTTTTTTTTTTAAAAAGAAAGACAAACATTCCCGGGTTACGAATAACCCAACAATGTTTGAAAATCTCCTACTACCACCACAGAAAGCCGAAAATGTTGCTTGTGTTGTGATGGAGGACTTAGCCAGCCGAGGAATCGAACACGCGACGCCCAGGTGGGACCCAAGCGCTATGCCCACTCAACCACTGACCAGTCGAATTTATATTAGCTCCGCGTGTGGGGCCTATGCCAATGTCATCTTATGTATGTGGGGATGATTTTTATTGAAGGATAGGAAGGAGGTTATGAGGGGTGTGTTGAGTCAGTGTGTTCGGGAGTGATGAACGTGTAAATCCATCTTTCCAGTTCAATCTGGTAAGGCAATGGGTCGGGAGAGTCCGGCTGGAATGATCAAAAACTCTCCTCAACCAGTCTCTCCCTATATGGACCGCAACGCAATAGGTGGACAGACGCATCCGTCGTCAATACCTAAACAAATCTGATTTCTTGAACCCAGGCATCTCTGTTAAATCACAAAACGTAGCGCACCACTTGGAGGACCAATGGCTGTGGTGGTGGTTATCAAATAAATGGTTTCCAGTGCATATCCGTCTCCCAAATTGATGCACTGTGGTTATAGCAAATTAAGCGGACAAAAAAGAAAAATTGTTCAGAAGAGATAAACTGATCTGGGGAAATAAGTAAAATTCTATTTTACTTTGGGAGAAATTAATCAAACATTATCCAATATCTACATCCTTGTCGAAACAGATAGTCAATTTCTCGTGTCGGGTCCTAGGAATCAAAAGGACGCATTGAAATTAATCTTTCTTTTTTTCATGTTAGAATGTATATTTATATGTATATTTTTCATATGGGACTCGAACCCAGACCTCTCCGCCGGGACGAGCGCGTTAACCAATTTCGCTATTGCCACCTTCTGTCAAAACGTCATAATTGTCAATCTCATATTTTCAAATTTTAGAATTACATTATTATCAACTAATTATTTTTCTCCATATTACGGGCAACTACCCTTTTTATTGGAAACAATCATTCTAAGAATTGGTTTGTGACCTGGACGCTATATATATATATATCTTTTTTTCATTCAAATAGCGAATTATCACCGATTTATACACCGATTTTCATCCCACTTTTTATATCTATAACCATTGAGCATTTTTGGGATTGTTTGTTCGGTGAAAGAAATGTTTTTGTAAATATGTATAAAAAGGTAACTAACTACATATACACCGATTTTAGATTTCACATATTATTTAAAAATTATAAACTTTCAATATTCTATACTTCTTATATTCTTTCATACTCTATACCACTTATATTCTTTCATATTCTATACTATTACATTTTCAATTTGGGAGCCGGGTAGGGGTACCGCCGTCCCGGGAACCATTTATTGGGTAACTAACACCTCTGCCATAGGTCACCCCAAGTGTTTCTCTACGTTTGGCAATCAGATGCGTCCGTCCACCAGCTGCTTGGCAGGCCGGATAGGGAGAGAATGGTTGAGGGAGTCCTATTGATTTTTCTAGCTGTACTCTCTCGGAACATCACCTTGCACTGCAGTGGGAGGGATGGATTCATTCGTCCAGCACTCCTGGACACACTGACCCCCAGATTCCTACCCACCCCTAACAACCTTTTCCTTCCCAGATCTTCCTCTCCAAAGATGACATTCCTCCAAAGACGACATAGGTCCTGAAGGAAATTATTTTCTACAGGGCGTTCTGTGTGTAGCTAATGTAAAAAAATATGTATTTCGTACCTACTTGATATATTCTTCTAAATTATGTATTTTAATGCACCGTACACAAAATCGACCACCACAGCACGGAGATGTTCCTAGCATAGTGGTCGAAAAATTATCAACAAATGTAATAAACTTTCCAATGAATAAACAAAAATTGAAATTTGAAATTGATTGAGAACATAATAATAAATTAGATTGTATTGCTACAAGTCGTACAAAATTTGTATAGGAAGCTTTTTTCTCCTTATCAAAGAATGTTATAAAAAAGATATTGATGGATTTCAACATCCAGTAATTGGAAGGAATTCTAAGAATTTTGATCTGAATTCTGTCTGCGATTCGTAACTCATGATTTATTCATCGATCGTGAACAACGTTTTTTTAAAATAAACACTCTAATAAGTTTCGTAAATATCCGGCCGCTCGCCTCTTTTGTGGTGGAGATAAAAGAATCAATGATTTTGCTGCTCATCAAATAAAAATTTCAGAGTTGGAAGAGAGGATGTAATGTCGAAACAGGGGCGTATCGGTCGTAGAAAACAATTGGACACTTCATTAAGGACGTTTTATAAGATGCTACTTTCATACCGATTGCAATCCTCCCACGAAAGTATGTCGGGATCCATATGAAATGTCTTCGCTTTGCACGATCATTATTTTCATATTTACGATTTTGTACAGACAGTAAAGTAACTATTAGAGAAGAAATAATATTTTAGGACCGTGCTAAGTCGTCCAAAAATGGTCAGATCACATGAATGTTTCTCGGTCTTGTTTTTGTCGGTTCCTTGCTAACTCAGAAAGAAACCAACTCAGAATCGGCTAAAAAGGTCATTAAAAGCTATGAAAAAAATATTTTATAATAACCGGTAATCCTATCCTAACGTAACCCATTTAAGATTTTTTTTATCATCACTTTTAATGACCTTTCTGAGGTGGTTCTGAGTTGGTTTCATTCTGAGCTGGCCGGTCAGTGTTTTTGTCGTTGCCACACACATATAGATTTTGAAGCGAGTATGGGTGCCCGGGAGCTATTTATTGGATATCTGCGGAGGTTATATAGATTATCCCAAATGTTCGCTACATTTGATGACTTAGCAGGGGTGCTTGGGATCATCGGGTGAGGTGTACACTTTTTCTTCCCAGAACTTCCTGTCTTTGCTTTAATTAAAATACCCTCCACACAGCATACCCAAAGATGATAAATGCCTCGAGAGTAATTATTTACCTCGGGGCCTCTTGTGTGGGGTTAATGTAAGGAATACAGGCAACATTCCCAATACATGACAGTAGTACACGTTCACCATTATTTATTTTTTTAAATATATTTTATGTGTCGCGATAAGCTGGCAAAATTTCCACAGACAATATAGTTACGAAAATCAGTCACAGATGACAAATAAAATGTCAAATATCATCCACCGACAAACAAATGTACGAGAATCGGTTCCAAAATAAAAGACTTTTTCCATATGAAATATGAAAAGGCGACCTGGATGTTAACTCAATGGAAAAAAGCATCGCTTGCAGACGTGTGTAAGACAGCGTGTAAAACGCCCATAAGATACCCATGTGTTTACAGGAAGGAAAACTAATACGCGACTCTTTGAGGCAGGTTACGTAATAGACTGTTGGGAGGTAATAATGGTGGTCAGACGGAGCAGATTTGTAGGAAAATCGACCCGTTCTCATGAAGCCTACATCAACCACTAATGGATGATCCTTTCTTGTCTGTAAGCACTAGTTCCTCCAACCATACTCCATTAAACAACCTAATATGTAGATTTAAAAAATATATTTTTGCTGTTCCAGAAAAAATAGCATTACTAACCATCCAAAAGAGCTTGGCCTCATTCTGCCATAATGCTTCGATTATTGGCAGCTTGCCACCGCTTGAAGAAATAATCCGCATATCATTATCAGAGGTTTCTGAGATACTAGACGCTTAGTAAGTGACGAATTTGGAGATTGCACGAATTTTTTTTTTTAAATCAACAGAAAAAGAACCCAGAGTTTTTATCACCATCATGCATATAATAATTACATTAATACTCATTGTCATTTTGAAAACATTTTTTTTTAATGAATATTAAAGAAATGATTTTTTTTTTTTATTGATCTATATACGTGATGTTTACAATATATTATTCGATGCCTGTCTCGCTAGGGTATACCTGTGTTGAGACAGGTATACCCTGATTGATTGATTGCAAGTATACTATTTACAAGCAAACTTAGATGGGTGAATTCTTAAACTAAAGTGATACAGTTGTGTTCATTGACGTCAAGTAGTATTTTTATTGTAGTAATATTTTTGGATCTGGCCGTATTTAGCGAGGGGTTCACTCTAAAAATAAAGACTATATTCTGCACCCTACAGATTAGAGTTAGAACTGTAATAACTCTGAAAAAACAGTGACGAATAACAGAACTAACCCTGAAATAATAAGCATACTACAGATCAAAACTAAAGATCTAACAACTCTGAAAATACTGAGCTACTTCTAGGTAGAGGTTAATTCTAAGCCTAAAAATAATACGCAACTTATAGGATTGGAGTGTAAATTCTAGCATAACGCAGAAAATATGTTTAATTTTGTTTAAAATAATATTTTAAACACAATTAAACAAATTTTCTTAAAAATAATTTTTCTCCATATTACATATTTTTTATACTTTTTTGAATAACCTTCAAAAAAGTATAAAAAAGAAAGTTTTTCGTATTAAAATTGAATATTTTCTTTTGTTTAAAATAACATTTTAAGCAAAATTAAACATATTTTCTAAAAAGTAAAGATAAAATATGATGAGCAAAAAAAAATTCAACGGAATATTAAGTTTTCTTAATATTTCGTTGATTTTTTTGCTCATCACATTTTATCTTTTACTTTTAGCAGTTCGAATTCGAATAAAATTACTTTCTCACAGATATTATCGATATCCATTTATAAATTTAAACTTTATAAATATTTCATAATTCACTTTTTGTAGATTTATGTAAGAAGATACACTTTATCAGAACTCTTTATATTAGATTTACCATATTTTTGTGTATTTTTTTTCTATTATGGTATTAAATTTCAATGTCGTTATTTTATTGGTCAAGGACATAAATGTTCTTAACACTGTTATATATGAATTTATAAATTCTGTTTATAATGCTAATAAAAAAATAAAGATTTGAAATGGTTATATTGAGTTCACATCTGGACTCCGGACCCGCCTCGTAAATAATATTATAATCGATAAATGTGTAGGTCGAAAGAGCCCTTAAATTATATCACGGGTGATTTAAAGGTCAGCGGCTTCTGAAGGGTTACGTCAGCTGTTCAATGCTAACTATTAATAAATTCCACTATCGAGACATTATGGAAGAAGCGGCAGAACTAACGGTTCTAATTAGAATATACAGGAAAAAGCAATGTTTTAATTTTAATATGAATATTAATTTGACGGATTTCTTTGCTCAAGGATTAAAGTCCTCAAATACGAATCCAGAGGGAACGGGTTCCAATCCTGTTGTATATCTAAAAGCTTCCGAGCAAAAACCGCAAGATGGCGGTTAGTTTAGTTCGGAGTTTGTGCACTAAGGGGGCCGAGGGCCGGGGTGCTATTTGCAGGAGCTCACATAATTCAGATGTATTTCAGCTAGCTTCTACTTAGGTTGCCTACTCGCATTCACAACATCTGTAATACGCGAAGTATTAATATATCCAGATTAACATAAAGAACTCTATTATTCCAAAGAAGCAATCTCCTTCCAAGACGAGTTGGAGAACCTGATTGTGTGAATACAACAACTAGTGAACACAAAAAATCCCATAGTGGGAAAGAAAATTTTATTTTATTAATTGGTGTTATTTCACATATTAACTCATGTTATAAAACAATATAATATACTGTATATTACGTATTGGCACGTTACAGATTTGTATGGATACTAAAAATCGCCTCGGCGAAAGACTTGTATTCAGAATAGAAACATTGCTCTCGGATCTACCGGATCTGCCCTGATGATGGACACTGCAACGCTGTCCGAAACGTCGGCTATAGTAGGAGGTAGCGCAACACGGCATAACACCCCAAAAACTAACAACGAAAATGCTTTTGGCCGTGAAAATCTAAAAACTTATCATTGCTCTAAAAGGTTTTAGCGGAGTTTGGTGACCAGATCTAAATAGTCAGGTACCTACTTCCCTACCTTCCTCTTCCCTATCTCCTTCCCCTTCCCATGCCCTTCAGCCTCATAACAAACCCCAATTGGGAATGCTTTAGTCTCACTTTCTTGGGATTTCGGACTCTTGTGGGAAATTGACGTAAAAAAGAATGCTATTGTTTTTCCAGGTTATGATCTTCTTTTTATTGGTTTAGGTACAATATAAGAGTCCCTATTGCCCAAAGCCATTTGGACTAGGTCAGACCCGGTACAGGATATGTTGATAAATTTGATTAGATTATTTATATTATACGTATAATTAAAACAATAATATGTTATATGCATTTTTTTCTTAAGAAGAAATTTAAAAATCGTGAGTGCTTATCCAGTTTGGGAGGCGGGTATAGGTACCGCCGCCCAAGGAATTTATTGGTTAACATTTATTGGATAACCATAATAATTAGGTCATTCTAATTTTTCTCTGCTCAAGTGGTTCGCTACGTTTGGTGACTTAGTGAGGGTGGCCGGGCCATGGGGTGAGGTTTGACCGGGTCTTAGCGGCGGATGCGTCTACCGATCAGCTGCTTGGCAGATAATTATTAAGGGAGTCCCTTTGAATTCTTCAGCCGTACTCTCAGGGAAAATCGCCTTGCACCACAGTGGGAGGGATGTAATCATACGTATGTCCTCCTAAACACACAGACCCCCAGATTCCCCTCATATCCTTTTCCTGTTCAGAACTTGTTTCCTTCCTTTCCTAAAAATATCCTCCATATAGCACCCCCAAAGATGACATAGGCCCCGAGGGAAATTAATTTCCTCATGCCCTCCTGTATGGAAATAATGTTAAAAAAATTGGTGAACCCGTTGCCTACATCGCAATTCGCAATAGTTCGTGACATTCAAAATGAAGACAAATAAATGTGCAAAATATTATTACTTGAGATTTTTCACCTTTATGAAAGACACCTGAAATTAGATCTACTTGCAAAATTATATTAAAACTAAAATGATTTCTTTTGGCGTAAAAAGGTCATCCCATTATTTTCACCGTGCCGTGATAGTTACTAAAAATAAACCGACTATTCTCATAATAATTTCCAACAGCTTTTTGCGTCTTAATTGCTCGTAATACCCGATGGGAAAGTTGATTAAAGAAAAAAATCATGAAAAACGATAAACTTTAACGTCGAGAAAAACTCTTGTCAAACATTAATTTTCCTTATTAAAAACGTCGAGGCGGCAAATGGGTTTCTCTATTATGGGTAAAAACGTTAAAAAGCGGATTAAAACCACCTGCCTTTGTTTAATATTGCGTCTTAGTAGGGCAACAGGAAAGAAGGAACCTTGAAAGGGACTACGTACTTAGTACCAACTGTTAATTATAACAACACAATAAAATGAGCTAATGTTATAACTAACTCTTCTCCCTTGCATGGTGGAGGAAAGTTGGTAAAGATCGTAGTAGAATGTTGAGATTATTCATCCAGTCGATGACATCTAGTCACACTTGGTTCAACACGGGTATGCGACCGGGAAACTGATGAAGGAGAAATAATTGAAGGGTTGAAAGAAATAATAGGGTTACTGCAAGACCGTTAAATGTCCATGGAAAATGATAATGAGAAATTTGCATTAGTTTTAAAGTATACATAAAGTATGGGAAGAGCCGTAAATAATCATTATTCAACGCACCTTCAATATATAAAATGTATACAATATATTTAATACTACAAAATTTTAAAGAAATTCATTTAAATAATTTACAATTAAATATATCACCAAGATATCAGAATAATATTAAAATCCCAAAATTTAATACAAAGCTACCTCTATCTAGGTGTAACTTATTTTAACAACCTTTCATTTTAGATCTACAAATTATTTAAAATTTTCATGAATATCAGCTTAAATTGAAAAATTACCTAAAACTGTTATAAAACTACAAATCTTATTTTTATTTTTAAATTTTGATATCCGCTTTTGAAAAATCGTGAGTATTTCTTTCTTATCTTTGTGTTACCATTTGCAATATTTTGTTATTTACTTTATACTTACATGATTTTACATAATTGAGCTAGAATTCCTTCACCGAACACAAGAGTCTTGTCTCTTTATGTTAAGCGAAGGCTATTTTTATTTTCCTTCATAACACTGTAAGTACAATATGTAAAAATTGTACATTTAATGTAAAAAAACCAAGTCAGTTTCAATAATAGAAATATTAAAAAACGAAGAAATATATATATATATATTTTTAAATTGATCAAAAACGTTTTTTTCAAAATGTGCTCAGTACAGGAAAATGGGAAATTGGATGGTAGTTTTTTATTTAATTTTTGGAATACACAAATTCTCTATCTACCTATCTAGCTATTGAAAGGCATTCATAATTTAAAAAAAAAACACAAGTTGTAACATTCAATGGTCTTGCAGTGGACCCTTCAATTATTCTTCTACCATGTTCTATTGTTTGAATATGCCCACAAACACAATACACAAACCCTATACGGCCCCGTTTGTGCATCGTGTATGCTCAACGAGTGTAACCACATCTTATGCGGATAAGTGTTGTCCACATCGTGTACGAGGAAGAGAAAACCCTGGTAGGTGGTTTATAGTTTGTTTGTTTTTCAGGTCCGAGGTCTGCCACTGAGTTCGCCACGACTCTTCAGGGGAGTTTCGTGGCTCAAGCAGGCCTTCAGTCTGTGCTACTGATACCCATGTAATGTATACATTATTGTTTATTGTGCATATACTGAAGTGATAAAATGATAAGAGTGCAACCCACGGATTAGACATACTTCTTATGGCTGGCTTATCTTTTTTATTTCCATCTTGCATTGTAAAACATTAATTTAATATTTTTATATTGTTCTGCTCATTTAGACGTTTTTTGTAGTAATAAAAATAAAGTTAGCGTATAAGGTCGCTGCGCATGAAAAATCAATTAAATAAATTAATAAAATATCTGAAGCGAAATAAAATATTTGGGCATGCCTTCACTGATGACCAAAAATGACATAAAACGCCAAAGAAGAGAACTGAGCGTGCTCGCTTAAATGCTCGCCAGGAGATTAAACAGGTGTAGAAGCAACTATTCCAGACATGCTACATAAGATTTTACACTAGCGAACTATGGACAAGATACACACAAGGCGTCTTGAACACTCTCCGAGTACAATATAACTACGCATACAGTGCGCTGTTCGGCCTCCCTTGGCGATGCAACGCCTCGCAAATGTTTGCAGAGGGAAGGGTGCATGGGTTCGCTGCTCTGAGGTGCCACAGAATAGCCGGGATGAGTCAGCGCTACCGGAGATCGGAAAATACGCTTGTCCAGGCCGTCGCGCGTCGCCCAGCGGTAGTGGGCTCACCTACACCACAGATGGAGAATTTTCCCTAGTTCAAGTCCAACTATGTTTACCATTTTATTTTACATTGAATTTTACATAATGTAGGTTTTTTATTTAGATGAAAGCCTTTTTATGACAGGAGGCCCTGAAGAAAATAATTTCCCTCAGGGCCTATGTCATCTTTAAAGATGCTGTGTGGAGGGTCTTTTTGAGGAAAAAAAGGAGACCTCCTATAACATAGGTCTCTTCAAGACCCATGTTATAGGAGGGAGGAAACACAGAGGCCGGTAAATTGTTCGGACATATTTACACATGGAGAGACTTAAACCTACTTAAATTACGACTACTGGACTTCAAAAGTCAAAAAAGTGCAAAGTTCAAAATGCATTTTTATTTCAGAATAGCTAAGATAATAGAGATTTTATATTCAGTGAGACCCAACTAGGAGATTTTTGTCGTATTGTTCGTTCGTAGGTAGTAAGGTCAGTACGTCATGTTGTTTGTTCAATATTTGAAATTGTTCAATAAGAACTAATTCCATTAGCTCGGAGGGCTTTGAAGCAGAAAATTGATGAATCTCGTTGAATTTAGTGTTCCAAATGACCTAATCGTGACTGATTGTGACTAAAAGGGCTCGAAATGATAATCCGGTTTCATTAAACGGTAATAGTTTGACAGCCAATTCTCGGACCGTGTTCGCGTTTGTTCCAATTTTGAGACCCGAAGTTCGACGGATTAACGGGGGGGGGGGGGGGGGCGTTATTTGAAGTAGCAAACGAACAAAATAGCTGATCTCAACTAATGTAATAAGGCTCATTACTCATTACTCCAGACCCTGTCACGTTAACGATCAAATTGACGATCAGCACTGTTTAGTGCAACTGTGCAAAATTTCATCATCTTCGAAAAAACTGTAGATTTGTTTAAAATAAAAAAAAAACTCCGCCCACCCGACCCAGGCAATCCACTTATAAACTTTTAAATGTATCAAACATGGTTCTCAAAAAAGCGCTGCGCTGCGAAGGTGAATATTTTTTCAGAATTAAGTTCTATCCGCGAAATTGTCTTTTTATGAAGACTTTTGGATATGCTAGAAAAGATTTTTATTTTGAGCGGCTGATGCAAGGCTATGAAAAAAATTATTAAGTTTTCCGGTAAACTTTTGTGCAAAACAGAATGGAAATCATTGACAAATTTTTAACGCAACTTTTTGATATTCGGTCAATGACGAGCGCACGTGCTGTCTCTTGAACAAACAATAAATTTTGTTATAGGAGACACCTTCATTGCATCCCTAGAATCTGTAGAAACCAAAGATATTCAAATACAAAGTAGAAACTGTTCAAGATACCTACTTACATAATATATAATTTGTACTCTTTCCCATTCAGTAAATCATGTATTCTTCATGTATTTATCATGTATTCTTCCCCATTTAGTAAATCGTCATGATAATTACGTAATTTATTTTAGTTCATATTTGTTTTTCTTTGGCCTTTGCCGGTAGGTTTACCGATTGGGAAATGATAACATACACGTACGACAGCAGTGTTTAACGAGGCTAACGATGATTGCTGAAGAAAAAACTAAATCGACTATGGTTTGCAGCCAATCCCTAAACATAACACACAATTAAGGGTAGAGGAAGCCTAACGGGACATCTGACAATAACCAAACTACCAAAAGGTAATCAAGTTATTATCTTTAAAAACATTTTTGACCACAAATCAGAAACGATTGCGAAGCTTGAAGCGAGTAGCCATTTTTAGTGACCAGATCTAAATAGATTAACTCTTCCCAACCTCTCTCCTCCCCGCCTACTTCCCTCACTTCTCCCTTTAACTTTACAACACACCCTAATTTGGAGAGCCGCAGTCCTACTGGTTTCGGAATTTGGGAGCATTTGGAACTCTAGAGCGGTATTACCGTGGAAATAAATAATATATATGTAGATATTCACACGCAGTAGAAGTGAAACCATCAGAAAACTAAAGTAGACAAGAGTGGGGAGACCAATTATCCTATCTTATTCTCTCGCAAGCTAAATCATATAGACGTTTGTGTTTATCTCTTTTTGGTGTCGCTTTTTCGTTTCATTGAGTTTCAAATCACAACGGTGCTAAAGAAGTTTTACTTCAAAAACAAATTTTATGATTTGGTTTGCACACAAAACAATAAAATTATAAACTTCGAGTTAGAAGATGTGTTGTGTCCCACCGAAACCCAAAGCCGAAACCGTATTTCGGCTTCTTTTCTACTCATAATTTCGGCCGAACAGAAACTTATTTATATGAGTAAAAAAGCATCCTTTCTCTTAAATCGGGAGTTTTATCGTCAAAAGTTATTATTATTGTTAAATAAAATTCACAATGAAATAAAACATCCAAGTTTAATAAGTAAATTGCCTTAGTTTCAGTGCTTTTTAAATTCGTTGTTGTATCTTCAGCAAATGTTACGGGTACTCTAACTATTAACGAATTGCAAGAATACATAAGATTTTAGAAATATTTAACATACGTAAATAGTAAACTAACAATCTAGACTTTAATTATCTTCGTGTTACACAATAGCAATACAATAATTAATTAATATATAAACGTCAAACTTTGGCAAAAAATTTTGTAACAAATTATTTTAAAATAGTTATTCTTGAGAAATATGCGCCCGAGTTTAGCCAAAGGTAGTCCGACATATCACAAACACAGGTTTGACCCGCCTCTTAGTCAGCTTTATTTAACTGTTAATTGTAAACACTACTGTCAATCATGTTAAGTAAACACGTAAAAGGTTTTAAATTAAAACATAATTTTATTTAAATTATAAAAGCACTCTTTTTAACTTCAGCGCTAAATTTAAAAAGTGCTTAAAAGGATTTATTTAGAAGATCTCTGAAAATGGTAGTTCGTTGGTAAGAGTACAAAAGAGAATTTGAGTCTATTACCTAACACACAAATTTTAGTAGGAGGAAACTATTATTCCCCGGTTTGGCATTAAGCCCCCATTTTCCCTACAACTCGTACTACCAAAATCCGTACTTATACTTAAATTTTATATCTTATATCGACCGTCGACAACGACAGACACAGTTTAGCGAGTATCTTTTGACACGTGTCGGATAATAACTGATAATGGCTCATTTCTTGTTCTTTGTAAATAATAAGTATAATAACCTTTTAGTGGTTTAAACGAAGTATTTATTATTCATTATAATAAATATAAGTTTTCCATTTATTGATTCTTTTTCGTTCTCCGCATTAACAATTCTTGGAATCTGTTATTTTGTCCAATATATATAAAAGTAATATATGAAATAAATATATTATTTGGAAATTATAAATGTTACGACGAAACATTATCAATTTAAACTACTATTGTGCCATTTAAGGGTAATATAACATCTTACAAACCATTGAAACACAACTGACGCTATTTTATCAAATTATGAAAATATCAAAGGCCCTAATGTTTTACCTTTCGATTTGGGACTCAGGAATGGGTACCGCAGCCCAGGGAAGCATTTAATGGTTAACCAATAACAATGGCATAGGATAAGTGATTCGCTACGTTTGGTGACTAACAGGGATGCCCGGGTTCATGGGGTGAGGTTTGTCAAGATCTTGGCGACGTATGACCTGGACACACTGAACCCCAGATTTCTATCCACCCCTCATACCTTTTTCTGTCCCAGAATTTCTTCTGCTTCCTTTTTTTAAAAAGACCCTTCACACAGCATCCCCAAAGATGAAACAGGCTCTGAGGGAAATTATTTTCCTCAGGGCCTCCTATGTGGAGCTCATGTAAAAAAACATTTATTAGTGTATTCTTATTGAAATGTTTACACAGTTATATTTTTTCATTCAAATATGATATTTATGTTGGCATACCCATATAAACCATCTGAACAAGCTTAAATTTCGTCATTCCTAACTAACAATATCGGATGTTAAAATTTGTAACTTTTGATTAGAGCTGTTTAAAGTTGTAATTTTTGTCGGTTGAATAAGATGGAGGTTAAAAATTAATATTTTTTGTGTTAATTCATAGAATCCATTTAATTATAAAAAAAATATTATTTAATAAGTCAGGTATGCTTGATACGTCATACGTATGTCCGGCAATATTATCGTGAAAACAAGCTTATGTGTTCGAATGGTTCATTTAAATTTAATAATGTTATTATTATGTTCAGCAAGTAATTTTGTCATAGCTGTTTCGGCTTAGATGGCCATTTTTGAACTGTGGTTGAAACTAATTATTTATACGAGTATAGACTGAATTTTTTTGAAGATATCTAAATTAATTAATTACCGGTTAAACCAATTAGGTGAGAAAATAATTGAGACAGTACTCTTTTATGTGGGGTCCTTCGAAATCTGTTTTCCCCACACAAAATGTAAATGTTTTCTTAATTGTTTAATAATGACGATACTGCTATGATTAATTTAAGAGCATTATATTATTTAATAAAATAAAACAGCTGTCACAAAAAAAACGCGCAGAACTTTATAATGACATTATTAAATTGAATTTAAATTAAATAAATAAAAAAGATGGGGCTTTATGCGAAACATGAAAAAAGAGCAATATTTATTGTTCGTTTCGTTTAAACGAAACCTTAGACGGCACTAATGAGAAGTTACCAATATTTGCATAGTCGACGTAATTCATTAGGATAGTTAATTTATTTGTGTGAGCGTAATTAAAGTGTTTGTGTATAGAACAGTGAGAACACATGCAAAATTAATATCATCTCTTCTTCAAGTGGTGTAGAATCTAGGTCCCAAATAACTATGACTTCATATATATAATATCATCTCTTCTTCAAGTGGTGTAGAATCTAGGTCCCAAATAACTATGACTTAGTAATCTGTAATCAGACTTGCCCACCAAACAATTGGTCACAAGGGAAATCTAATTGAACAGCCGGGACGCATATTAACCAAAAACGTTTCGTTCAGAAAATCAAGAAAATCAAAAGAAAATTCACGCCTAGCGCGCCAGAACTACACGAAACACCTTTAGAAGTAATAATAAAATCGATGTTTTTTGATCGGTTCGGCAAGGTAGGTTTATTTGCAATATAAAGCGAATAACGTATTGATTATTCACGTGCCTGACGCAAAGGGTAATGTGTTTTGTAGGCGAAACGGCGTTAATTGCTAATAAAATGATCGTTAGCAGATATTAGATACAATGATTACACAGAGAATACAAAAAATGTTTACTCTGCCAGCCTTTATGTCAGCGTTGAGGGATCCATAGCGACGAACAGGCGCCGGGCACTACTTAACGAACTCCATTTGAGTACGGATTTAAATTAAAAAATCATTTGGAAATATTTTGACGAAAATACTCGTCAAAAAACAGTTGCTTTCTGTCATTTTTTCTTGATCTGAAACAAGAGGACCTGATGTTTTTTAAGGTAATTTGGAAAGAAAGGATCGAATCTGGGTTTGGAGAAATCTATTTCATAGTTCGGCGTACCCCGATGTTTGAAGGTATTTTTGTAAAGCAAGGATTAAATCTATGTTTTTTAGATGTATTTCATGTATACTATTTTATTAAATTTACACTCACGACTTAAATATGTCAATTCGATTTGCTGTTATGGAGGGTATTTCAACGAAAGGATTTTGTGGTTGAAACTTGGTTTTTTCAAGGTTGTTTTGATAACACACATATGATATTTACACATACACTGCACGAGTTGTTCCGTATATGTGTAATTAAATAAATAACAAGAAAATATTTCAATCGTGTAAACATTTTGCATTTAGGTTTATAGTGCCTCCCGTTCGTGCTTCAGTCCAAAGGATTAAATTATTTTAGTTCTTCTGAGCACCTTTTTTTAGATCCCAGTAGAACAAACATAACAGTCCAAATATAAGTCAGCGATGTTTCTAAGATTGCAATTCAAAAGGATTATATTATCCACATGATTTTCACACAGAGATTATGGTTTTTTCTGGTGTTATTATCTACAATGAACTACCAGAAGACTGGGGAGTGCATTTCTTTATTTCCAAGGTAGACTATTTCTATAATGATTTAAAACATGCCATTTGATCTGTCGCCAAAACGATACGATCGTTTTCGTTCATGAATATATGTAGTGTCATTGCTATCATGCCGAACAACTTTGGTACCGCCATTTTACCAGCTAGAATCGTTTTTCTTATATCGTAACGGTTGAAGTTGTAGCCAGTTAGGAATTTGGGGTTTTATATCGTTTTTAAAATCAATATTTGTAATCAAAACATTTAAAACTACACATTTTTAGTACAATGAACAGAATCATGATCATTAACTTTGTATCCATCACGCATATTTAACGGTAATTTGTGAAAGTATCCATTGTGAAGTAAATATTTGAAAATTGTTTTCACGTTCTTCTGCTGATTGTACAAATGTGTGGAAATAAATGAGCGTTTCAGATACTTTATTTAGTTGTCAGACTTTATGAACTGCAAGTCACTGACTAGGTGTAGGTGCAAAGGCTCATGGTGGAGTGTATGGAAGGGTTCTGCCGTTAGAATCAATTCGCAATATTCCGACTCAAATGTCAAAAACATATTCCATTGTACAACTTTAGTATTATTGAAAATGGTAATAATTTCGATATGAGGAAACTCTTCATTCTCCATACAAATTGAATAAAAAGTAAATTGATAACAAAGAAATTTAATAATAATATACCATTTCAAAGACGCACGTCTTTTCGTTACAGCTCAATATATTCGAGAATTTTTCAATTTCCTGTCAGGCGTCTCGAATTGCTGAAAAAACACAAAGATATTCGAGAGCTCTTTCTGAAATCATTGAATCAACAAGAGGAGATTGAATAAAATAACGAATGATTGGAACAGACGAGAGAAGAGTTACATCACAACAGGAATAATATTAATTAATAATATGTTAGCTATGTTTGAATCTATTATTTACGAATGTTATGTCATGTAAAACTAAATTTCCAACCACAACACCCAAAAATTCTGAGGGCTTTGAAGCAGAAAATGAACGGATACTTCGAGAAGGTTTCCTCTTGGGATATGACCATCCTCCAATTATATTTATGTTTCAAAGACCCAAGCGTCCAATCACGGCCAAAAAAGATCCCTATGAAAACCGTCTTTCCTGAAATAGAACCACTCTTCCTAATGAGACTATTGAAATAGCCTGGGTAATTTTAAATGACCAGCTCAGACGCGAGTCCATTGAGTTAAGACAGCCTCTCGAAAGATAGATGTAATCTACAAACCCAGGTACCTAAAATGGTATTTAAATAGCAAGTGCTAAGGGTTAGTTTATCCAGGATGCCATCTAGGTGGCATTAAATTCGGGTAGATGTTTAAGATCATTCCAAAATCTGCCATACCAATAAAAAATTTGGAAGGTAAATGATATTTGATGAAAAAAAGTTAAGGCGAGTTAAAGATAAGAATGACTGAATGCAATTAGGTGTCGATAGCTCTATTAGGTAAACGTATTTGTGAAAGTTACACGACGAAGTTGCGTTTTGCAGTTTTATGACCAACCGGTTGGTAACATGGTTGTTAAGGCTTCCCACGTGGCCGTGTGTGTTCGATCCTCTAGTGTAGTACTCCATCAATGCACAAGCCACATTTTACGCTTATATTGTGTAAATTTTCTACATTCTGAGATTATTTGCAACCCGGAAATGCTGTTTTCCTAAATTAAAAAAAACCCTTCTCCTTTGTTTTTTAATCATTATTTTGAGGATTTTTGAAAACAACATTCCCAATAAAATTCTCTTTCCATCAATAATGCCTTATCACCAATTAAAAGATTCTTGCAGTTCTTGCGATTTCTTTGAATTCATTAGGAAAATGTATCTTTTAAAATTACTCTTACCGCCATTTCAGTCCTTTACCGCCCCCTTGAAGCCTTTCACCGCCCACCACTGCTCTCCCTGGATCTCACCAACGCCCCCGTTGGGAATCATTGGTATAGAGTTCTTAAGGACATGGGTTCAAGTCCTAGCTGCGACCGTTATCTTTTATTGTCTTTAGTTGTTTATTTATTATATTTTTTTGACTAACTCGAATGGTGATGTACACATCAAAACTCGTATTCAGAGGAAGCTAAATTTATGTCGTGTTTGGGGGTGCGATATGAACCCTCTTTTCAAGAGCAGGAAGTATTGAACTTGTGACGTGAACTGACCCATTTTATAGGAGGCTGGAAATACAAAGGTCGAAGGTCGGGCAAATGTCAACAATACCTGATCCGACGACCATGTACGGCACCGGTAACAAAGGGAATAAAGCAATCTATCCATGTTATTGTATCGGTACTCGTCTAGGTAGCAGAACCGTAACTTTGACAAAAACTATAATGAGAAAAAAAAAAAAAAAATTCATTTAAATTCTGGCGACATCGTCGCGTGCTGAGAATTTCTCAGACCGATCGAGTATCTACTAATATAGAGGTCATGACGAGAATGTCAATGATTTACATAATTAATTGAGGCGCACCGGTTAGAGTGATCACGATCGGGGCTACTCTTTATTCGGAAATTTAATTTTGTACACTAAAAAAAAAAAAAAAACTATTGCGAGTACTGAAGATTTAAACTGTTGAAGTACACTTCAAACGTGTTAGTAAGCCCTAAGTAGGCTCAATTTATCCCTTACTTTTGCTGAAATTGTTTAAAAAGATTATCATTTAACTAAAAATTCAGTTTTTAGCGGATCAGCAATTTCTTTGGCCTGTCAGGGTATACGTACGACACTAACTTGTTTGTCGGGAATGATCTGCTCAGGCACAGCGAGTTCACAAAAATATCCATCTATCTGCCTTGAAACGAATAGTTACCGACCAGTAATTTTCGCGGAAATTCATCATTCCAGTCCATATGATATTTTTTAAGACAGGTGCTTAATTAAATTAATAATAAAAATATACAAAACTAGGAGAGTAGGCCCCCAAGAAACATTTTTCTGATTTCGTATCAACAGTTCATACGAAGAAGTTCGTACCAACAGTAGGTATAATTTTCCAAATATTTAATGATGTATCTTATAAAATATTTTTTTGATGTTGGTATGATTGAAAGATAAAGCATTTTTTATAAAAACTATTAATATTTTATTGTATAACAACATCGAAAGATATATTTTTTTTCAGTTAATTTCTCTTTAGTCAAAATTCGCAATTTTCATCTTCTCTTTAAATAAAGATGGCTCTTCACAAATGCATGGAGTTTTCATAATATTATTCAACAAGTCGTAACAGTTTTGATTTAAAGATTGTCAAAATATTAACCCAGAGATTCTAAACTTAAAACTGTCCCGTAGATGTTTCTCATTGTAAAACGGTCATCAATTATCAATTAAGTTATATGCCTAGACATGAGCATAAGTATTTAGTAGACTTTCTCATCCAATTGTGCCTCCGGGTGTTATTTGTCCCGTGCAGAAGACATTCAATTAAATGAAAGAATAATTTTGACTAGACATCTTACTGAGCGAATCGATTGCTTCAATCCAATGACTCCATCAGACGTACGATACCCTCGTGTGACAAATACATTTATTTGATTTACGGCTCGGTCGTGAATGTTGTATAAATTTTATGATGGTTGGCATTTTTATTGCCGTCTGACTTGAGATTTGCAGTCCTAAAGCGCCATCTTTGCCGTGTTTCACTTTTTAAAACTAAATTTTTTATCATACGAAACCACTACTATAATATGATGTAATATTACCGGCTGCGCCAGTGTGATTTTCTTGATACATCAGGAGATGTAATTATGAAGTCCAGTTTTGATTTAATATACATAATTGTAATTGAACCTTTTACGTAATGGTTTTACCTTTATAAACGATGCACGCTCACACCCGACTCAAAACCCCAAAATAGCAATGACGACGTTTATTAAAAAACCTTGCGCACTCACATTCGCGCTCGCATTCTTCTTCCAAACTCATATTTACTGCACCATGAATCATTTGTAGTAGTTGTCCGGTAAGAGGCTGAGTTGACATCGCGTTTGGTTCCCACCCAGACGTCGCGTGGTCGATTCCTCGCCTGGATAGGTCCTCCATCACGACATAAGCAACATTTTGATTCCTAATACTAAGTTATTTGTTACCCGGAATGCTTGTCTTTCTTTAAATTTCGTTAACCCCACCCCGTTTCCCAACAGGGTTAGGAAGAGAGTATTGCCCATCAAATGACACACTCCTTGCTGCATTTTCATCCCATCTCATCATACCATTCTGTTATTCTGGCTTTGACCTGGCCAGACTCTAGTAAAAATAAGTATTTGGTTCACTTGATTGCACCATAGGTTCCTCGGGCGACCCCGTCTTCTACCATTCACATTTGTAGATACATTAACCTTACATTCATTGTTTGATCATTTCTCGTCATAGATCATACCTGGTTTAACCATACATATACCTCAGGTATACAATTTCTACAGCATTCAGTCTACTTGCATCCTTCCTCTGTCAGTTCCATGCATCACTGCCATACATCTGGGTAGGTAACAGCATTCCACTGTGGACTGTTAGATTTCTTTCTAAACTTTTTTTTGTTAACGTTAAACGCGTTCCATTATTTATTTCCCTGCATTTTTATCCATCTTTAAAAATCCCTATCAGTCTTTTCATCTGTCGTAAAGTTCCTACCCACCTCAGTCTACAAATAATGTATTTAGGGGTATTGCTATTGCTAGAAGTGCCTATGTCAGTTCCGTAATTTGATTTAGGTAGAAGAAAGTACTTTAAAACATCCCTTATTTGAAAGCTCTGAATACCTGCGTCAGGTGCTCTAGATTGAGGAAATTGTAGCTTAAATAATGTAAAAGTCAACATTTCGATTTTGCAATTTTTTTGCCAAAAAATCGATAAACACTCTTCTTCCCTGGGCTATTCAGAAGTTTGACAAAGGCACTTTTAGCATTAGGCCCCAAATATATATTTTTCCATACTACATATTTTTCTTTAACGAGAGTAGCTTACACGAGTCTCAGCTGCTCCCAACCATATCAAGCCGATATTTGACGTTGAAGAGAGTGGGAAAGGGAATTGCATGGGGAAGCGGACGGTCGGGATTTAACTGGCTCCAAATTATGTTTTGTATTTGTCTATGAATCTGGTCACTAAGCACGGCAAATTTTTTTTTTTATGACGTTTCGATCTAACTTTTTGGACATTAGCTCCACACAGGACGCCCTGAGGAAAAAATTGCATCAGATCTTTATCATTTTAGGAGATCTAGATATAGGAGAGATGTGTGGAGGATCTTTTAAGAGAAAGGAAGTAGAGGAAGTTCTGGAAGGGTAAAGGTATGAAGGGTGCATAATAATTAAGAATCTGGTTGCAATGTATCCAAGAGTGACAGGCGTACGAATACAGAACTCCCAATGGGGTGTAATGCGATAGGTCGGGAGAGTTCGGCTAGGGCGTTCAAAATGTCTCATTCAACCAGTCTCTCCCGATCCAACCCGCCACATAGGCAGGAAATCGCATCCGCCGCGAAGACTTAGACAAACCTCATCCCATGAATACGGGCACATCTGCTAAGTCACCAAACGTAGCCAACTATTTGGGATGACCTAGAGCCGGGGCTGCGGTACACATACCCGCCTCCCAAATTGAAATAATTGTAGTATTTCAAAAGGGCGATGATGAAAGTAGGTAACTCACTTATTTTTCACCATCTTTGTATATAACATTCTGGAATGTGCTGAAAATGTATAATTCCAAAGAATGCAATCAACAAAATTTTCAAGAGATTACGTGAATTACTTCGATGAAGTCCAAAACTTGAAGAAATGAGTTTTTGATGCAGACTTGAAGTAAATCAGTGGCAGAAAGATACAAGTCCTATCACAAAGAAAAATAGGCTTTCAAAAGTATACGGATGCGATTACGGACCTTTGATGCAACAACTATCTTAGAAGCAGAAAGATATAGATGGACTTACTTCTTTATGATTTAGTTGCATTTTAAGTATTATGACTCAAATCCATTTTGCATCCTTCTGCCTCTTACATTACTACGTTTTCTATGGAAGTAAACAATTTTCAAATATTGATCTTTCATAATATACCACATGTCATAACAAAATATTTAATTTAATTTTGAAGCAGAAGGACTCAAGTCCATGTTTTTGGTTTGACTCGAGTCAGTGTTTTTTTTAAACAATATTTTTAAAAACTTTATATAAAAATATTTCGTTATATTTGCTCGTTTTTAAAACAAAAGTAATTGATTTAATAATTCGTTTTTTTGTTATTTATCAACATGGATATCCGAAAAAGTTGTGAGACCATAGTTACAGAAAAAAAAAGTTTTTTGGCTCTCCTGAACGTTTAATTTTTTGGACTTGCATCCGTATGCTTCCCGAGTACAGACTGAAAATTTCAGTTACTCATCTAGTTACATCCTGTAAAAACTAGCATATGTACACAATTATACATCCAGTATACGAATTATATGCCAAATAAAGACACCTTCATCACGATTAGTAACGAGGAAAATTATTCAGCATACACCTACGCCTCACATCCGAAACCTCACAGCAGTAATAGGTAATAATTGATGAAGCTAGAAATTCAAGTACCTCGCAATAAATTTCAATTACGTGACCACACTTTCTACGAGTATATATGCGAATGAATAAAGGTCGACAATAGTCGTGAATATAATAGAATTATTTCACCCTTTGTGCGTAAAACTATGTTTCCTAATTGTTAACGAATTGCCATGGGTATACTATATACCGGCCTCTTGAATTGAAATTCGTGGTTTTTGTTAGCGGATGGTTTAATAATGTATTTTAGCCCATGTTCAACAATGGCTTTCAATATTCACACCCATTCATCAACTACATTGCATATTTCATTTTGTATTGTTGATTGATGTGTCAGTAATGGCAATAATATATTTGTTTTGGGAATAGAAAATGTAAGATATTGGTTTTTAACAGGTCTGAGTGCTTGGGAGATATATTTCAACGTTAGTGATAAATAAATACATAACGCTAGTGAGAAGCATTTTGGAATATAATTCTACGATTTGGGCTCCACATTACAATATCCATATTCAAGCGATTGAAAAAGTCCAGCATAGATTCCTTAGGTATATTAATTTTAAATTAGGTATTCCAAGAGAATCCATGGACTATAATTTGTTATTAAACTGGACTAATCTCGTAAATTTATCAGATCGCAGAAAAATCTGTGATCTATTAATATTATATAAAATAATTCACTCGGTCTTGGATACCCCTGACTTAATAGAACTAATACGATTTCATTGCCCTGGTCGCGCTAACAATAGACTCACTCTACCGTTCTACTATAATAACACACATACATTATCACATTATTACTCACCAATCAGTCGATTACACATGTTGGGAAATGAACATGCTAACATCGGCGACATTTATTTCTTAAAATTAGCGCAATATAAACATGCACTCAAAAATTATTTTTCATTAAATGTTGAAATGAAATGATAATATTTCTCATTGTTCTTTTTTTGTTATTTTTTGTTGTGATACACAAAATGATTGTATGTTATTTTTAAGTTTAAAACTACTATTATGTAATGATTTTATTTTTTTTTTACTTTTGTACTCGATTATATGTTTATTTATAAAAGGCAGTATAGCCGTTTATGTATTTAAAATAAAAAATAAAATAAAATAAAATTTGTGTTATTTATATTTGTTTTCGTGCATGTTTTTTATTTGCTATAAAGTGACATTGAGGTGTTGTTTGTCAATAATTGCATTACTAGAATAATGAATTGTCCATTTGTTTTTAATATTACACTATCGTCGTACGAGTACTAAAATTAAAATTGTGTTTTTCTTGGTCGAATGACGAATAAATTGTGTGCTTTTTTTTGTTAAAAGAGCTCCACACAGGAGGTTCCAAGGGAAAAAATCCCTCAAGGCCCATGTCACCATTAGGGACGCCATCTCGGTCTTTTAGGGAAAGGAAGGAGGGGAAATTCTAGGGAGGAAAAAGGTAAGATAGGAATCTGGGGGCAGAGTGTCCAGGAGTGGCTTTCACTGCTGTGCAAGGCGGCAAGAGTGTTCGGCTGGACAAGTCTAGGTTAGATCTTCCTTAACCAGTCTCCCCGTTTGCCCGCCACACAGTCGAAGGGCAAACGCATTCGCCGCTAAGACCAAAATAATCCTCATCCCATTAACCCGGACACCCCTACATAGTCACCAACGAATGTTACAAACCTCATATCCGTCTCTCAAATTGAAATGTTCTTGTGTGAAATTAAATTGTGTGCTCAAAACAAAATATTTTTCTGCCATATTTTCGGTCATACTAGGCAGAGAGATGGTAAGTTGTTAACATTTCTGAGGGTGTAACCAAGATATTGTACTTACATAAATTTTTGATGCCCATTCTCTGCTTCATTTTGCAGATGGGTCTGACTTTGCTTAATCCAGAAACACCAATAAAATACATAATAAGATGAACGAAAGAGTTTTTTTTGCCAAATTTACCATGAATCTCGTAAAACAAAATACGAGTGAAGATGCAAGATAAAACCTTTGATTTAAGTTGTGGAAACACTAACATAAAACATCGAGTTGTCACCCTAGCAAAGGAGCAGACGAAATAGCCGTAACCAAATTATCGCAACTCGTTTTCTGACTTTCAGAATATTGCAGCGCAAAAGATTTTTCCATTTCGGGAAGTCCAAGTAGATTGCCCGAGCCAACCGACTAGTAGCGAACATGCACCGTGAAAGAAGCTATTATTTGCTATAATGCCTTGGTGGACGTAGTTCTTCGGGCGACTCGTTCCACAGTAAATCACTGGAACTTCTTTATAGCAGCAAGGAATTTATGTTTACAGCATACTTGCAGTGTTTTAGAGTAATCATAATAATAAAAAAACAGGTTCTTTTATTTTTTTGTAGTTTTTCTTTTTTAATTTGTTAAATTTGGAAGACGGGAATGGATACCGCCGCCGTAGGTCGCCCTGCCTAGTGTTTCGCTACGTTTGATGTCTTGACACTCTTGGCAGGAGTGCCCGGGTTCATGTGGTGAGGTTTGTCTAGGCCTATGCGTTTGCTTACCTACTGTTTGGCGGGCCAGATTGGAAGAAGCTGGTTGAGGGAGTCCTTTTGACCAGTGGGACGGATAGATTCCTACCCACCCCTGATTCTTTCCTTTTTTACTTCCCAGAACTACTTTTCCATAAAGGGACCCTCCACACAGCATCCTCGAAGTTCACAGAGGTATAGAGATATTTTTTAAGCCTGTTGTGGGAATCTAGAGTACAAAATGCGATGAAAGGTGATAATCCTATTGAAACAACTAAACAGAAATATTCGAATAATTTTATTTTATTTATTTGTGGGTAAAACCTCATAATTGTAATATTTTATTTAAATGAAACAATATTGGCGAAACTCAATCGAAAATCTGAAATGAGAAAAAACTAAAAAAGATTCGGTCAAGTGAAGTTTTCGAAACATGTTGATAATATTGATTATATGGTGGTGTTCATTCAGTAATCTGATTTAATTTAATTAACAAATTATAATTACCCAAAATTGAATACTATTTTTTTGAATTTACTTATTTCTTAACTTTCGATGATTAAACTCCATCTCATGCTTTTTCACTGTTAAAGCTTGTAAACAATTAATATCTCAATATGAATACTAATGATGTACACAGTTCACGGATCACGGTTCACGGTTCACTTAATTATTATTATTTTAGAAGCAAACAGTAGGTTTATAGATAAAATGACTTTTAAAAATTAAAAATTATTACAGGGATCGGTACCAATGGCATGTTTCTATGAAATATCTATATTTTTACATCAGCTAGATAATTCAGGGCCTATGTCATCTTTAGGGAGACGGTGTGGAGGGTATTTTTAAACAAAGAAAGGAGAGAAAGTTCTGGGAAACGAAAATGCATGTGGGGTGGGTAGGAATCTGGGAGTCAGTGTTTCAGTCGTGACGGACGCATTAATCCACCCCTCCCACTGTAGTGCGAGGCGATGGGTTGAGAGAGTCTCGATGGATATAATAGATTAAGTCTCCCTCAATAGGTCTTTCCCGATCCGGCCCGCCACGCAGTTGATGGGAAAATCCACTCGCCGCCAAGACCTAGACAAACCTCACCCTACGAACCGGACACTAAGTCACCAAACGTGGCGAACATCTCGATGTGACCTATGGCAGGGGTGTTCAATAATAACCAATAATGGTTCCCGGGGCGGTGCCGTCATAATTGGTGAGTGATTACCTATACACATTTTACAAGGCGGGATAGTTTATGCTAGGGAATTAGTTATGAATGTTTTGAGAAAAAAACATTGTATTACTAATAACTCTAGAGTTATGATGTCATTTTTTAATTTAATTAAATTTTTAATGGCGGGTATGAGTATATACCGCCACCCCAGTGGATATTTTATTATATTGGATAATGAACACCTCTGCCATAAGTTACCTACCGCTCGGGTTCATGGGGTGAGGTTTGCCTGGGTCTTGGCGGCAGATGCGTCTGCCCACCAGCTGCATGGCAGGCCGGATCGGGAGAGAATGGTTGAGGGAGTCTCTTTAACTTCTTCGTACTCTCTCGGAACATCGCCTCGCACCGCAGTGTGAAGAATAGATTCACACGTCCGTCACTCCTGGACACATTGACCCCCATATTTCTACCTACCACTAATACCCTTTTCTTTTCCAGAACTTTTTCTCCTTCTTTTCTTAAAAGGACCCTCCACACATCATCCCAATGGAATTATAAATAATAAAAAAGTACTAAAATGTTATATCAAATCCTGCAACATTTAGTAAAATATGACGATCAGCACAGACTATTGTTATAATGATTGCACGTGAATCGCAAGATGCCAAAATAAACCAAAGGCGACACATTGCTGCAATAAGCAAAATTATTCAACATGAACACGTTATTCCAAGACTGTTCTTGTATTAATTCTCAAACGTTAAATGGTTGATTTTATGGTCAGTTATAACATCATTTGGTGGCGAAAACAGAAATAGCGCAAGAGCGTGGCGCCTGGAGGCAATTTGGCCAAGCAATATGTCCCCTATTCCAACTTACTATTATAATAACGAAGCCTGGATAACCCCCCTTATTTACTTCTAACTAGTAGTTACTACCCGGGTAATACTAGTAGTTATGTGTAGAGTAGACCTCGCGTCCAAAATAGTACGTTTCTAATTTTGACTTAGTATTTAAAAAATCAAAACCGAAATATCCTCTGAATTCGTAAGATATGTACTTAATCATAAAAAATATTAGATATGTACTTAATCATAAGATAAGTAAGAACCGCGTTCTTATATACCTAACAACTTTATTAATAAACACGACAATTTCAAATTTGAAAAAATAATCTTTACTGAACCATTAACATGCCATGTGCCGAAACTAAATTTTCACAGTACGCCAGCTTATTCTATTTTCACAAAAAAACGAGTGTGCAATTTACACGCGGTAGATGTGAAACCATCAAAAAACTAAAGTAGACAAGAGTGGAGATGCTACGATGCACCGCACAAAGAGGAGACCGATTATAATATCTTATTTTCTCGCAGGCTAAATCCTATAGATGTGTGCTTGTCTCTTTTTAGTGTCGGTATTTTTCGTTTCATCGAGTTTAAAATCTCAACGGTGCTCAAGAAGTTTCACTTCAATAACTTACCTGTTTTTGTAAATTGTCCCATGTAACCTAATGTGTTATTATATTAATGTGTTGTTTAAAAATAATATACTTATAGACATAAAATCTTACATAAGTATTCTCCCCAGAATGAATTTTCCAGAGAAATGATTTTTGACTTATCGGCTGCTGCGGCGCCTGACGAGTTTAAACAGCCACCATCTTGATACCGGAACCGGATTATAACACAAAATAACCGTCAGATGAAATGCCAAACAGTCAAGAACAGGACTTCGCTACCACAATTGATTGTGTTGAAAATCTCAAATTGCTTTTGCCTTTTTTTAAATTTACATTCTCGTTCAATGACAAACGATTTCAACTGTGGAAATAACTTACAGCTTCCTGAAAATTGTAATGCGTTAAGCTAGAAATACCAGATAGAAAAATCGATGCAAATTTATTCACTGGTTCAAGACTTTTTGCTGCTCCATTTCTGTGATTATTGTTGCCCTCGTATGGCGCTGCACGTTTCAAACACGGTCCGCTATTTAACTATAAATATATCGGTTGAGAACCTTTTTTGTGTTCGGGGAGTTCATCCCCGTCACAAAAATCCATTTACCTGTCTTAATTTAAAATATATAAGGATTAATTTAACTTTGTGTGAGAAAGTGGCGTGTCTTTGATTTAAGTTCTTAAAATGCATTAAAACAATGATTTTTATAGGTTATAAGTACACTTATAACATATAAAAATCGCATTTAAAAAAAGTGTTTTACCGAAGAATTTACGTACAATCCAACTATCTTAATTGTTAAGTTATATGTTGAAGAATTCTGCGTCTCATGAAGACGAATACAATCGCCTTCTTCTTCTTTTTAGTGCTTTGTGATTTTAATTTTTTATTTTTTCGTACATTCTCATCGTTTGCTAATAATGACAGCACACGGTGAATATTCGAGCGATTCTGAGAACGAAGAGGATATTAATATAGAGAAATTGAAATCTTTGAGTCCTCAAAATTTAAAAAGGATGGTTGAACAAACAAAACGTCAGAACAAAAAATGCGAGAAATGATGCAAAAACTGAAAAATTATGATATACAATTAATTTTATTGGAACAGAAAAGTATACTTTCAGTGGATCATCAGGCAATTCTTAAGGGATTAAAGAAATCTAAGAAAAAAATACTTAAATTAATTACAGAAATTCTGGGTCCTTATCCTCTTTGGCTCTTCCTGATACACTTGTGTGGCCACGTTTAGATACTGAGAATCCAATTCCCTGAGTGTTACCTCTCTACACGATAATGATTCTGAGGACGAAATTTTACCAGCACCTGGTACTTCTGGTACTGTGGTCACAATTGAACAGTCGCCGAACCAAGACAATAGAAAGAGAACGAGGTTCAGCGACTCACCACATGCGGAGCAAATTCGGATTGTCTCCTCTCTTGAACGATGTATGCAAATAGTTAAAATCATGAACGACGGCACCAACAAAATGAAAAAATCAGAAATTATGAAGATCGTGGACTCTTTGATGTCTGATTTCACCTCACTCGCTTTAGACTTGAATAGTGTAAAATTTCGAAGTGCCATTATTGATGAAATGATGAACGCACAGGCTGAAATGTTTAACAAAGTTGATAAAATTTTATCTGCACAGACATCCCGGGTGTTATGGATTGCGGAGTGACATCACAACCTTCGAGATCGTATGCTGGAATTGTGGCTAGAGACCTGTTCTCCTTTCCCCCAGTATTTCGGAGGGTAAAACTTCCGATGAAACTAAGAAGATTATCACCTCCGTTCTGAACCCAGCTGCTGATGGTTTTCATGTTGTTCGTTCGAGAAAAATAAAAGGTACAGTAATTCTCCTGCAGACATCTGATACCGTTGGTCTGGATAATATAAAAAAAAACACTGAAAAATTATCTGCTACTGGCATCAAGGTAGTGCAGCCTCTTGGCAGACTACCTAAAAATTTAATATATGATGTTCCCAGATGCGATATTTCTGGGGACCCCGAACTTTTTAAAGAAATTTTTGTAAATAATATTGAGGGTAAATCTACAATTACAAGGGAGGATCATTTGAGAACAATGCGGCGCGTTTCACTATTTGGGAAACGTGGCCAACCTACTATGAATATGGTCGTTACCGTTCATCCTGAGGTTAAGAAGGTTCTAGTGGATAGCGGTCATTGCTTTCTTGGGTGGAACGCCCGTCGCGTTCGCGATTTTACTGGGGCCATCAGATGTTTCAAGTGTCATCTATATCAGGGGTGTCAAAGATACGGCCCGCGGGCCGCATGTGGCCCTCGGGCCCTATCAATATGGCCCGCGACCATTTTAGTTTAGCACCATCCAGTGAATTGAACAGTTCTGCAATTTTGGTATTGGTTAGCGACTATATAGTGCACTTAACACACCCTCATGATATAGATATCGCACATAAACAATTATTATGCCTTGTTGTCGTTTTCTGTAGATTTGTCAACCTGGAGTGCATACCACGGTGATGTATTAATCTTCTCCAACAATTGTATCTCACTGTCTTCAGCTATTTCCTCAATGCGCCTAGTCACAGTGATAGCTGACAAAGTCACAAATCTTCCCCCCAAGCTGTCTCACCGTGGAGAAAAACCTTTTGTATGTTCCGATTGTAAATATTTATGTGCTAGAAGGGTGACTTTAAAAACTCACAAGTTTACTCATAGTGGAGAAAAACCATTTTCATGTTCCGACTGCAACTATTCATGATCACAAAAGGAACATTTAAGAGTCCACAAGCCATCTCACAGCGGAGATAACCTTTTTCATGTTCCGACTGCAACTGATCAAGTTGTCGAAACTACCACGAATTTGACACCCGAAATCAATGAGCTTATCAAAAATAAGAGAAGTCAGATGTCCAGCTCAAGATAATTTACCATTTTACGCTCCTTTTTAACATTAATGAAAATTTATAATTACTAGGTACATATCTAGCTAAATAAAGATTTTAACAATTGAGTATGGGTTTTAATTTTTAGTCTGGCCCGCTTTCACACGCTAAATCTTATAAACGGCCCTTAAGAAAATTCAGTTTGACACCCCTGATCTATATGGTCATGTAAGCAAGACTTGCATTCAGGACGTAATTACGTGTCGTCATTGTGCCGAAAGTGGTCACGATTATAAGGGTTGCCCCCAAAAGGCAGAGGCCGCTGTCTGTGCTATTTGCAGATGTTTAAAAAAAAACTGTCCGGCACAGCGAGCCGCTATTGGTATACAAGTCAGGATGACCAATAGAGAAGTCCAGTCAATTTTTTTTATGAAAAATGACCTTCTAACTTAAATTACTGCATATTTTTTTTTTTTAAAGTTAGTTTTAATAGTTAAAATAATTTTCAAAGTTTAAATTTTTGGAGATCCCTCGAAAACACCCATATCTATGGTGAATTTTGTGACGTCATCTACTAAAATAACGATTCATATATTTTAGATTTTTATGTTGGTTTTCTTGAATCTCACATAGATTTGCGCAGGCGCGCGGCCATCTTGTTTATTATAACGCGTTGATTGGCTAATGACTTATTTATTGCAAATGGCGAAATCAAATTCTTTGCAAAACAATGAATGACGTTGATGAATTTCACTTGCAGTTTTATGTTTTTGATGATAATTTTCGTTTAAATGATTAATTCACTGTGATATTAGTGTAATTCAGCATAAGTACCAATGCTGCCTGTACTTTTTTTCAGTTTTAGTCCTTAACCACTGGAGCGATTTAGGTCCAAATTTGGACCGTTTTTATTTATCCGCGATTGATATTGTTTCAAAATTGGACCACATTTAACAAACCTACAAATATGTGATAAACGGTGAAATTTAGGTGGATTCATTAGCTTTAAACCGCAGTAAGCAGTTTATATATTTCCTTATTAATATTTTGAGGAATGATATTAATTAAATCGAATGGCCAAATCAAAAACTAAACACCAATCGCTCCAGTGGTTAAATAATGTTTTGTTGGTGATTCAGTTTCGTTCGGTTTTTAGGTTACTGACATTACATAATCAAAGGTTACTTCTCTATAATTTTTATGACTTTTCCGCGTGAATTTAATAAAACTTCCATAAAAGTAATATTATTTGATAATGTAAAAGCCTTATGCATGTGTAAATAAATACAAATTCGAGAAATCAATGCATTAATTGCGTAAAACCGAGTCCAAGATTCGGATTTTTTTAGTTACTTTTTCGGAATTATTATAATATTTTTTATCCTTTTTAATTGTATGAACGAGATAAAAAGTGAAGTGACAGTTTTATTCCAAATTCATAAAGTAAGAGGACTGTATTTTTTAAATTTGGAATTTTCCTAATTTTTTCGACCATTTAATAGAATATGTTTACAGTCGGCTGTTTTTTTTAAATTTTTTCATTTTGAAACTTAAAATACTGCATTTTTTTCAAACACAATCGTATATGTCAGATACAAAAATCTAAAAGGCAATTCTATTAACTTTCTATAAAGGTATATGCTTTTACGACATCTTCAAAAATAAGAAACATATAGAACATTCGCTTGTGTCATACCTAAATTCCCATATAAATGACGTACAGCATAAATAAACCAGTCATTACCGTGATTACTATCGTGACGTCACCACAGAGCATTACACAGCATACCAACCTGACGCTGTGTTTTAACGAGAATATTAAAAATGCACTTTTTAATATTTTTTTAAAAACTGTACGTATAATATTATTAAATAAAAGTTATGTATTCAGAATCAGCGTTTATTGGTCTATAGTCTATATGAACATATTTTTTTAAAGCCATAATATTTTTCACTTGAGTTCCTTATTATAGTCGTCGATGATCCTCCTTTCGAGTTTAGGTATGTATGTGTTTATCTTTTTATTGTTTCTTATTGTTATCTTCCTATGTATCACTTGATTTTTATTATTTATTTTTTATTTAAATTTTGTGTAAAAAGATTTTTTAAGTCATTTTTAACTTATTTTGTTTTTTATTGTGATATCGCTGAGTATCATTATAGTTATGTTGATTTTGGTTGTGAAAAGTTCCTAGAACTTTATATATTTTGTATTGTTTACTCCACCTCAGTCCCTGTATCTTTCAGATGACTTTCCTTTTAATTGTAGTATTTTTACAGTTATTATTTTTCCATTGTTTTGAGTGACAGATTTGTTTTTTTTTTCTTTTATTTTTCTACAAACTTTTGTTATGTAATATTAATCATATTTTCTGTATTTATCTCATTTTATGTTCATCATTCATTACACTAACCCATCACCCCATTTTCAGACTCCTGTTTTACAGGGACATTTGAGGGTTTAGCTTCGTTCAACATAAAAGTAGCTTCATTTATAGAGTCCTTGTGAGAGCCCTGAAAGAGTAACCATCTGTCACTTATACCAGGGCGGGAAATCGGTTGGATTACCTCAAGTGCTCCATTTCTGATTTGAGATTATTTTTTTTTTATATCTGTACCATTAAAAAACTATCTAAATTAACACAAAATTATTCGACATTCAAGATTCACTTTTTTTCAGTACTTTTTTATGCAACTTGTTTCTCAGAAAAAAATCTTACTGATAAACGTATTTATACTGAAAGTCATTTGAAAGAGATCGATGAAAAAAATTCATACAAATATTATGTCACCAAAAGAGGTCACCTTGATAACCCTGTTCAGTTTTTCCACTCAGATAAAACGTGATTAAATAAAATCGAATATTACGTAATATTATTATGTAGGTACCCGTAGTTAGATCCAGTTGTTTAAGTACAAAAAACATTTATTGGGGGATAGAATAAAAAAAATTTACGAGACGTTTATTTTCTTTAAGTTTTACATAAATAAAAGTCCACTGGTTGAAGCATACCTACCAATGGTCTATAATACTATGCTAATTTCTACATGAAATGTATTTACGCCCTTTTGAGTTATTCGTTAGAAAAATAAGATGCACGGAAAGAATTTTTCGTGTTAAACATTTTAGCAGAAATAGAATAAAATTTTTCTTTTCTTAAAAAAATGGTATGTCGGTAAAACATGTTCTCTGTAAAACAATATTTAAGTACCTACTTAGGTCTTAAAATATTACAAATAAACAATAATATCACGATTGCTTAATATATAAAATACGAAATAAATATTCAAATGTAGGACATAATCGACCCTGCGCCTGTGGTGGTACTTAACAATTAATATTTTTATTATTGTATTTTTAAGTATTCTTTGAGCAAATTTATGAGCTTGGCGTCACGAAATTTGTAAAGCTTTTATAGCTAATACTTTTAAGTCAATGAAACGAATTCAGCAATACGATACCTTAAATATACCCTTTTATTTGTAAATAATAGGGCTGTCTGCATTATAAATTGTGAGCATGAGGTGTGTAAATTCCCCAAGCTCTCTGGGCTTAATACCCAATATACGATTAGGAAATCCTAAAATGAAATTCTACCTGCGCGAACAAATATATCACAAAGGAACAGAGCAGTCTTACACTCCAAGAAAAATAACAAATTCACCAACCTTGAGTATGCAATTCTCTGCAGATGGGAGGCCTCCAAATTTCTGATCAATAAGTGTAATCCTTTTGTCTTGAATCGCGCAAGTAATTAGTTGTCCATTACAACATGTTCAATTTCACAATTAGTCTGTTGTCAACATTTTATACAACAGAAATCAGTTTCTTGTCAATGTTACAAAGAGGAATTTTCCATAATGAAAAAAAATAACAATATCCAAACAAACGCACAATGACAGTTTTTTTATTTGCTCTATTTTTGAAAATCAATCCATTTCAGGTTCCTTGTTAATTTCAAAGAGCGAGTAACTACCGTTCCCTGTGATAAAAATATATTTAAATATTTTTTCGAACAAACAATAAAAAACAAATTATAATGCTTAACCATGCTCCCCGCCTTGGAAGTTCGCAGAACTTTCAAAAAAAAAAATCAACGAATATGAAAACAAGTAAAGATCAAATCAATAAATAGAAACATATCTTGGCTAAGTCAGAAACAATTAGATCATAATAGAATATTAACATAAAATAAAATAAAATAAAGACAAAATTATTGCGTTGGGATGGGATATAGTTTAACAACAGGACGTTTAAAGAGTCCGTATCTAGTCTTTACCGTCGCAACGCGAATGATTTTATCAGTACCAGGATGAACATCCGTGATTACGCCCAAAGGCCAATTTAACGGAGGTGAATCCTCCTGTCCCATAAGTACGACAGTTCCAACCTTAATAGGATGGTCAGTGGTAGCCCACTTCTGCCTGACTTGCAACGTATGCAGATATTCCAAACGCCACTTCTTCCAGAAGGATTGAATCATGCCGTCTAATAATTGCTTGCGCTGAGCAAAGTTTATTTTAGCGTCTGTCAAAACAGAAGCAGGTAAGTACTGCAAAGGAGTCGACATTAAAAAATGTGCAGGCGTAATAACTTCCGGATAGGGTTCAGAAGACACGACTGTGAGTGGGCGCGAGTTCATTATACACTCTATTTGAACCAGAACGGTCTGTAGTTCTTCATAAGTGAGGAGCTGAGTTCCGATTACACGGTACAAATGAGTCTTCATACTCTTTACATTTGATTCCCATATACCTCCGAAATGAGGCGCGCGTGGTGGAATCATTTTCCACTCAACCCGGCGATTAGTGAGTTCACGCTTTAAAGCGGGCTCAAATTCCGACTCAACCAAAAACTTATAGAGATCATCTAATTGTGCCTTGGCACCAACAAAATTGGTTCCATTATCTGAATACAAGCATGACACAGGGCCACGCCGAGAAATAAAACGGCTGAAAGCAGCTAGGAAAGCATTTGAAGTTAGGTCAGAGACCAACTCAATATGAATGTTACAAGACATACAAAAAGACAGACATATGCCTTTTGTGAATGTTGTCCTCTCCGACGAGCAAGCGTGATACGGAGGGGACCTGCGTAGTCTACACCGGTATGAACGAAAGCCTTTGCTTCTACAACACGGTATGAAGGTAAATCTGCCATCTTCGGTGTAGGATGCGACGGATTTAAGCGGAAGCAGAAATTGCATTTCCGTACTTTTGCCTTAATAACAGTCCTGGCATCTAATATCCAATAGCGCTGCCGTAAGATGGACATAAGAAGTCCAGGGCCTGTATGACAGTTCATGACATGGAAATGATCGATGATAAGATTCACAACACAGTCATTTTTAGGTAGTAAAACCGGATGTTTAACCTCAAATGGTAAATCCGATTTAGAAAGCCGCCCACCAATACGTAACAAATTATCCTCATCGAGAAAAACTGATAAATTCCTAAGCTTTTTTGAAGGCAATTTGCCTTTCTGGAGTGCAGCAATATCTTCTATAAAATGAATACTCTGCATGGAACGAATCACAGCCTTTTCAGCAGTCATAAGATTATTGACCGTTCCAGAAGAGGGTGATACCTTTTTTGCGAATTGGAGGACAAAAACGACAATCCTTAAAAGTTTATTCCATGTGGATATACGCTGAGCCAGTTCACTCAGGACCGATTGTTCACGCTGAACTATTGCAGTGAGCACATTAGTTTTGTGCTCAGGCATTTCACCGATATTTGAGAAATGAAACGGTCTTAATGGCCATCCCGAGGGTGGGCTGCGAATCCACAATGGTCCATTCCACCATAATTCGTGTGAAATAAGCTGGGAAGGAAGCATGCCATGAGAAAGGCAGTCACTAGGGTTTTCACTACCGGCGACATGATAAAAGTTTTCAGGAGACAAATTCTCCTGACATTGAGCCACGCGATTACTAACAAACACCGACCATCGATGAGGCGACGAATGTATCCATGAAAGCGCAATGGTAGAATCTGAAAACGCATAAGTCCCTGCAATAGTAAGACGCGAACGATAACTATTTTGAACCGTCCGAATTAGTTTGGACATCAAGACCGCGGCACACAGCTCCAAACGAGCGAGTGTTGTTACTTTGGTGGGAGAGACCTTTGATTTTGCACACAACAATCTCACGGTTATATTCCCAGACAGATCAGTTGTGTGTAAATATATAACACAGCCATAACCATTCAGGCTCGCATCGCAGAAAGCAACGATGAGCACTGTACTGTCTTTTAGGACACCAACATAACGCGGGATTTTTATCGTAGAAATTAAAGGAAATTCCTGTGTGAGTGCCGAGAACCTTTGAATAACGCTCTCAGGGGGAGTATCATCCCAACCAATGTTGCACAGCCATAGCTCCTTAATAAGCAATTTAGCGTACAGAATGGAGGGGGCGACCAGGCCGAGGACATCAAATAAGCGGGCGACTATAGACAGTATATTCCGCTTTGTACACTTCTCCTGGACATAATAAGTCGTAAAGAAGAAGCTGTCATCAACTGGTTCCCACGAGAGGCCTAACACCTTAGAGGTATTGTTAGAACCAACAGTAAAGTCCACCGTACTGCGGTGAGAATCTGGAAGGTTTTCAAGTACAACTTGAGAATTACTAGTCCATTTGACCAAATCAAAGGCACCGGACTTGAATAACGAGATTAATTCTCGAGAAAGACGTACGGCGCTGGATTCATCTTCAATAGAATAGACCAGGTCGTCCATATACAACTTGGACTCTGCCACATTGGCAGCATCCGGTAAATGTGGTCTCATATCTTGGGCTAACTGACGAACAGTCCGCATTGATAAGTATGGACTTGCCGTTAGTCCGAAAGGGACCCGATTAAATTGAAAAGTCCGTATGAGATCGTTGTTGGAGAATCGAAATAAGATTCTCAAATATCTACGATGCTTGCTTGGAACTTCAATCTGTAAATACATTTGCTTTATGTCCGCAGTCATAGCGATGGGAAAAAGACGAAAGTTAAGTAAAAGCAAAAACAAATCAGCTTGTAGATTGGGACCAGTATGCAAGATGTCATTTAGTGACAGCCCTGTATGTGTCTTAGCACTAGCGTCAAGCACAATCCGAGGCATAGGTTTATCAGAACGAATGACGGCGTGATGCGGGATATAATATCCATCATCTATAATATCAGACTCTGGGACTTCTGACAGGTAATTGTTTTCAATATATTCACTGATAACTTTATTATAATTCTCCTGTAAAGAAGGCGATTGTTTAAATTTCCGCTCCAAGGCCATAAATCGGCGCTGGGCGGTAGTTCGAGAATTCCCCAATTGGTTCGGGTCTTTACAGAAAGGTAAAGCAACAGAATACCTCCCGTCGTCAGCGCGAGAAATAGATGAAGTAAACAGATTCTCACATTCCGTCTCCTCTGGACTCAGAAATTGTATGTTAGGTATTTCTTCTAACAGCCAAAATTTTTGCACTAAATCATTTAGCGCGAGTGCGGAAAATGACATATTTGTATTGGTCACTTTATGAGGGTATTCACCCATTAGCACGAAGCCGAAAGCGGTTGATAACGCAGGGGGGGCACTAGTCCCCGATTCCACCCTGTTTCCCAAATAAATATACGGAAACAGTTGCGCCCCTAAGACGATGTCTATACTTCCTGGAATATTCCATGTTAAGTCAGCGAGGGGTATTCCCTCTAAGTATCTCATATCACTTTTGGTTATATAGTGATTAGGCAGCTGGTCAGTGACACTATCAACGACAAGCGCGTGTATATTATATTTATTATTTGGATACACACGTGACTCGATGTCTAAATAGACGTAACCGAAGATTGGTCGTGAAGCTGAACCAATGCCTTTAACAAAAGAATTACTCAAAGGAATTATTGGCAAATTCAGCGACTTGCAACAATCTACCGTAATCAAATTATTCTGCGATCCATTATCAATTAAACATCTAACAATCATTTTGTTACCATTTTTAAGTTTCGCATATATTTGAGCGGTTGAAAGTAAAATTGTCGAATTAGGTGTTACTTTGGCTGACAGCGAACACGAAGGGCTAACGCGCAAGGGTTCCTCTAGTTGCATATTGCAATTATCCGTTCCACTGACGCTGGATGGTACCAAAGGGGGGGAAGACTGCTCCTCATTGGTAAGTACTTCCGACGTATGTACATGAGTATTTGTTTTCAAATTATTCCCACTACCAAAATGTAGTAAGGTATTGTGTGGTTTTTTGCACAAATCGCACATAAGCGACGATTTACAAGAGCTTACAGCATGTGATGCGCTAAAACAATTTATACACAAATGTTTTGATTTTATAAAATCAAAACGGGCTCGTGGAGAACTTAGCTCTTTGAACCGAGAGCAAGCAGTAATTGCATGATCAGTTTTTTTACAAAACATACAAGATTTCGGGGGCGGAGTTGGTACTCGAGGTACATTCTCATTACTCGCGACGAAAGATTTATATTTGTTCGAACGGGATGAAGTCGCCGTAGGTGGCTTAATCATGGCACTTGATGACCTCTTTGAACGCTCTAATATTTTCACTTGATCTTGTACGAAAGAAATTAATTCCGTGTATGAAGGCACTTCTTTACCCCGCACAGTCAACTCAAAAATCTGAGCAGTCTGTTGATCTATTTTTCTTAACGCACAGTTCAAAATTATAAAATCGGCTAAGTCATCAATGTCTAACTGCCTCAATGCCGAAACGGATGCGGAAAAACTTTGAATAAAAACATCAAGACTGCTAGGTGTATTTATACAACCCTTGGCATCTAGAATGTTATTTAAATATTACGTACCTAACGCACGTTTATCCTGATACTTTTTTACTAAACCATCCCAAATAATATTATAGGTGTCGCTTGCAGGCACAATGCCGGCCGTGACCTTAAGCGCCCCGTGCGTCAATTTCCCAACCAAATATTGAACACGTTGAGCGTCCGTTAGCTGTTTATTATTGTGTATATTAGCTTTAAAAGACTCATAAAATTTTGCCCAATTTTCCATCTTCCCGTCGAAGCTTGGCAAATCTATGGCGGGAAGCTTGATGATGCAAGGTTCGCGAGAATTATTTTGAGTCGAGAGTGTACGTGCCGTGGCCAGTATCTGGTTACGGGTTCGTTTCACTTTCAAGAAAAGATCTTCAAAGGCGTTCAAAGCCTGAAATTCCGGTTGAAAACTTGGATTTAAGGACAATTGACGATCATTTATATCGTCAATAATGCTTTCAAACTGTGTTTGCATATGATCAATTATTTCGGACTGCACCATAAATGTCTCATTCCTTCTGGAATCGAAATCCGAGATATTCTTTGTTAAGTTGAATAGATCGTTAATGCGTGAAAAAAGTCTTTCCCTTTTAGCTGTTAACATAACAAGCATTCGATCCGGTTGATCATCTGAAGTTTCTTCTGTAATTCTCGGCATTTTAAAAAAAAAATACAATAACTTTATCACAAAAATTAAAGTTTACAATAATTATAATTACTGTAGGTACCTCAGAAATTTACAGAAGAAAACGGAAAAAATGCTATCAATAGCTTTCAATGAAATTTGTCAATTTATTACACAAATTCTTGCTAGACTTGCTTTTTTAAACAAAAACCTGCAATAATACAGGTAGGTACTCCGATATTTACCGAAAAAAGTATGTAAAATCGAAATAACCAACAAATTCCATAAGAGGAAGGTATTTCAAGAAAATCACCAATTATTACGTGACTCTGAAAACCTTCATAAATAGAACCAGCAATATAATATAGGTATTCCGGATTTACCAAAAATTACGTAAACCGAATGTCCATTTATATTATATTAACTTGCTAGAACGTATCCGGCTATGAAGGACCATAACTATGCATTATAAATTGTGAGCATGAGGTGTGTAAATTCCCCAAGCTCTCTGGGCTTAATACCCAATATACGATTAGGAAATCCTAAAATGAAATTCTACCTGCGCGAACAAATATATCACAAAGGAACAGAGCAGTCTTACACTCCAAGAAAAATAACAAATTCACCAACCTTGAGTATGCAATTCTCTGCAGATGGGAGGCCTCCAAATTTCTGATCAATAAGTGTAATCCTTTTGTCTTGAATCGCGCAAGTAATTAGTTGTCCATTACAACATGTTCAATTTCACAATTAGTCTGTTGTCAACATTTTATACAACAGAAATCAGTTTCTTGTCAATGTTACAAAGAGGAATTTTCCATAATGAAAAAAAATAACAATATCCAAACAAACGCACAATGACAGTTTTTTTATTTGCTCTATTTTTGAAAATCAATCCATTTCAGGTTCCTTGTTAATTTCAAAGAGCGAGTAACTACCGTTCCCTGTGATAAAAATATATTTAAATATTTTTTCGAACAAACAATAAAAAACAAATTATAATGCTTAACCACTGTCCGTAAAATAAGGTCTCCAAGGTGCTGCGGTCGCGAGGAAAGATTTTACACGCAATCCAGAAATACTGGCGTGTAGCCGGTTTCCCTTGTCAAATTCCCACCCCGATGCACCCTCTGTGACGCTTAGTCTCGGCGTGGCAGACGTTCGCGATGGAGATTCCACTCGCAACACCCGCCAGGTGCGAGTTACGCTCAGTAATTCGTTTTTTAAGTTTGCTTCGGCGAATTTGAATGAGGCCTCTGGGATTATTCCTTTGTCTTTGATGTCGTGTAGTGTATCCAGGTCTCGTCCACAGTCACAATTGAGTCAACCGGGGAACTTCACAAGGGGAAACCAGGTAACACGCCAGTGTTGCCGGATCTCGCGTAAAATTGTTCTTCGCGACCGCATCACCTTGGAGACCTTATTTTACGGACAGCCTAATAGCCTTAAGAAGAGATATGATTTGTGTTTTTTGCCTACTTTGCAATTATTAAAAAAAAAAAAACGAGAAAAGTATTTACTTGAAGATATCAACTGGTATAAAACATTGATTTTATTAGAAATTTAAGATAAATGGATATTTAAAAATGTTGTGTTTAAGTTTTAAGCATCAATGATGACAGTAATCCAGGTAGCTTAGGTAATCCGGGTAGGTATTTATTGAGATTTTCAATTTTCACTCTGCGGCACTCTGTAAATAATAAAGCTAGATCCTATTTATTCAGAACACACAAAATAATCTTCAAGAACCCAACCTCATTATCTTTGCACTTGGCAAATAATAGGTAAAACGATATTTTTTAATGCTGTGTTATCCTTACCACAACCGTAAAGCCATAAAATAAAGAAAAAATAGCAGTAAACCTCCCAAATAGCTTTGAATGGAAACTAATGTCATCACCGGAAGAAACGGAGAGATGGTCACTTAGTTGTTTTTTTAAATTGCAAATCAAAAATCCCTTTCTACAAACACTATTAGCATCGGCGTGGATCTGCCGCTGAGACCCTCATTGTAATACCTCCTTCTATTGTTCTGTTGTGCGTCGTTTGTGTGAAAGTGAGAGAGTCTACAACAGAGCTATGGGCGGAATGTTATAGATCACAATTGAATCGAAAATTACTTATTACGACATATCTCACCTTTGGTATATTTTGGTGAATTATTTTCTGCAACAACACATATTGATTTGGTTCATTACAGCCTCACTTAAGACATTGCGATTTACTATTAAGCACGAGAAAAGCATTAATCTATCAAGTAATCAATTTCAACCATGTAATATATGTACATGAAATATTCTATGTTTCACAAACTATACATAAATTGCTTTTCAGATCGTAATAGCTGGTCGGCATACCAACGTAATTTACAACATACTTTTTCTCTACTTTTTCAGTGGTAAAAGTTATGAATATAGTTATTAGAAGAAAAATAGAAGTCCACAAATTCATATTAAAAAACCTTTTTAGCAAATTATTGGCTCATTTGATTAATTTGTTCGTCTATATCTTTTCTCTTTAAATATTAACACATATTTAAACTTTTTACAATGAATGGGCCCATGTCATCCTGGGGATGACGGGTGGAAGGTATTTTTGAGGAAAGGAATGAGGGAACATCTTGAAGATACTCATGTTGTAGGAGGGAGGAAATAAAGAGGCCGGCAAATCGTTCCACAGCCGAGCTCATGAACGAATATAAGAAACGACCCATTCTCGTGTGACAAATATTCCCGCCGTGTATAAATGTTGGGCGCACATTTGGAGTGTTTGCCAATTATGCAACAATGCAGAAGGGATCAATGAGTATCGTCTATATAATATTCCTCGGAGAAACATTGAACCTATCTGTTTATTGTACAAATACCTTGAAATATAGAATAAAACAGTTTTTACATAAAAAATGGATTTCAAAATAATTATACATACGATTTAAATTATCTAAAATTAACAATTTTTGAAACAAAATTTAAACCAATAACTGCTTTAATTTTTTTTTTGTCAAAATGCTATTTTATAAGTTCTTAAGCACTGCTACTTCTGAATACCCATTGGTTACCACAACTGTGTATGCGTGGTATTCGTAAACAATAAATTGGTATTGACTTGATTGTTGCAGTGATGTTTTTAATTCCTATGACTCCATTAGTAATATGAGATGAAGTCAATTGCAGTAATGCAAGACTGTCAGTAACGGAATTATTGATTTAGAAAAGAAAAATGACATCAGATAATAAATGTTACATAGCTTTATTAATTTTAGATTTATCAATAGACGGTTATAGTTTATATTTTTAATAGGGGTATTAAGTTTATAATTTGTATGTTAAACACTTTTGCTATATTTTTTTCAAAATAACAGAACAGTATTTCTACCTGACGCCTGAAGGGTAATAATTGCAAACTATTTAATTTAATTGTAAGATAGGTTAAGATCAAACGGACCGCCCGTTTCTGTACAGAATTCAAGGGTTTTTCAAGTATTTTGAAGAAAGACCTACAGAAATTTTTTCCAATTGGGCCATTTTTTGCGGTGTACGTGGGTCTATTCAGACAACCTATCATCAACATGAAATTTAACCTGAACCTCCTTTCACAATTAAAGCATTCTATACGCCAAAACCATCTGTAATATTTCTTGTCACTTGTTAAAAATACTATCACCTGTAAAAATACCATCACCTGTACACATAAGCAATAAACCAGATAAAACGTGACATTTGCATTCATACGAGGATTTCATTCCTCCGCAATCGGAATATAATACTAGAATAGCGTACCAACAGCCTAATTAACGCTTCATATAATCCGGTAATCCGTCGCTAAAACAAAAAGGGCTTTATTATCTTTTATAGCTTCGTGTTTCTCTTTTTAATGGCTGTATCAATACTCCAATTGAATCCATACTGTAAAAGTTTATTGCATTAAGCGAGATAAGATAGGGGATATGCAAATTGTAATGCTGGTAGAAAAAGCTTTATAAAATCGGAATAAAGTGACTCAAACGCGTATGTTTTTTTATCAGCAGATACGAAGATTTAGAAATAAATTTTCCCACTTTAAAATACAATATTAGGTTTTTTTCTTTTGGATTTCTAGCTTTTCAATAAGATACAGGATGTCCGGGGGCAAAGTGCATTAACTTCGGGAGGTTATTCTACATAAAGGTAGGAGAAAAAAAGATTTACAACTATTCCGTAATTCCAACTATTTTTTCCCTTACAAAAATACTTAGTGTGAGGTACAAACTTACCAGATAAATTAAATAATATAATTTAAGTATAAGTTGGATCATTGAATCTAAGTGTCATTTTCAAAATTGGAAACGATTATGTCAATAATTCAGACTAGCCTTAAAGAAATAAAATCAAATAACCACCGATTTTTTATTTTTTATATGAGCTCCACACAGGAAGCCCTGAAAGAAAAAAAAATTCTCATGGCCTATGTTATCTTTGGGGATGCTGTGCAGTTGGTCTTTTTTAAGGAAGACAGGAGACTTAATTCTAGGAATCAAAAAGGTATGGGGTATGGGAAAGGAAAAAAAGGAAAGAACATTTGAATTCATAACTCCCACTGCGGTGGAAGGCGATGTCCGAGAGAATTATATTTTCAGAAAATTATTTTAATTAACATTTCAAAATAGGAACTGACGTAACACCTACCAGGAATTTATTAAAGCGATTAAGTACAACCTACATGTTAAAATATAATATCGTTTTAACATAAAATTAATATAATTCTATTACACTTAAAAAGTGTATTTGGGTGATTCCACGAAAATTGGGTAACTTTTAGGGATATTTTGTTTACGATACTTTTTTATTAATATTCCCATAAATTTGGGCATATAAGATAGCTAATATAATGAATGTATTGTTCGTATTTGGGCCAGTCACTTTTTCAAGTAGATTCTGAGATATTTCGATTTTTCTGAATTTGACTGCCAAAGGACTGACGAGGGTGACATAGTACTGACAAAAAACACAATTTCATAAGATATATATGTAATTTATTAATATTTAGAAGAAATCTCTTAGAATCTAATAATGGCACATATTTTGAGTCTTAATTGACTTAAGTAACAATTAAAAACCATTAATGTGTAATAGTGTAAGAAAAATTTTTCTCCCCCTTTAAAACAGCGATTTTCAATTTTTTAATAATGTTATATTACTTAACTAAGTATTAGTACAGTGTAGTTTGAGGTAGTTTAACTGTCCTCCTTTTAAAATTATACATTTTCTAAGTAATCAACAAACAATTGAAACTAAAATAAGACTCTTTCTGCTTTGAAGAAATATTCTGCCTTAATGGAATTTATAACAAAGTACTTAAACTAGTTCAGTCTTCAAAACAGCTTTCTGACATTTGTAATATTGTTATGTTGCTTAAGGGGAGGGTATCAAACCGCGCTAACGCTTCAGTTAGGTATTTCTTGTACTTGTAGACAAACACGGCCGCAGCTGGCCGCCTGCGTCTGACTAGAGGAGATGTGGGTATACTAGACACTACGGACTTACGAAATAAAAATATACTTGCCTTATAAAATTAAAATTTAGTTCCTACTATAATGGATACAGCTTAACATACTAAGAATCATATTGTGGAATAGCGTGGATAGCTCATAGCTCATAGATAGCTCATAGCGCCTGGGTCAAACTGCCCATTCACTGCAGTTAGGTATTTTTGGTAGTTGCAAACAAGCTCGGCCGCCGCGAGCCGCGAGCCAGCCGCTCGATCTACTGTGTATTTCGGTTAGATTCAGGCACAACTGGTCAGCATTTAGATAAAATACGGAATAAAAATACACTTGCTTTATAAAAAAAATATTTATTTGCAACATAATTGATACAGCTCGACAGACTATAAATCATATTATGCAAGGGCAAGGATACATAGACTTTTTTTAGCCCCTGGACCTTTACAGACTTCTTAGTTTTTGACTCAATGTGACATAGAATCTCAAGGTGTTTTTATGTGGAAAAAATTTATGGTTCATATAATAATAATAATATATAATAATAAATTTATTTCAGATAAAAATTATACAATTAAACATATGTGGAAACTTTGACAAGCAAACTAGGAATGGTTTGTTTTCAATTGCAGCCAACACTTTCCTAAAAAAACATTTAAAATAACTTTATTTGTAATAATTCAATCCAGAATTTACCCAACATCGAAATTCATTCGATTTTTCAATGGATCTGACAGCCGTTGTTTTCAATAAAACTTAGTGACTATTTGAACGGAATCGGTAGAGAACTCAAAATGGTCGTCGAAATTATGCATTTTGACATTAAATTCGAGTTCGGTGAACCTCAAACTCCTTAAACCTGATTTTGAACCAAATCGTCAAAGTACTTAAGATATTCAAGATGGATGCCGAAATTTTGCATTTTGACATTAGATCCGAGTTCAGTGCACTTCCAAACGCCCGAATCCTGATATTGAACCAAATAGGTAGATAACTAGAGAAATTCAAGATGGATGCCGAAATGTTGCATTTTGACATTAGATCCGAGTTCAGTGCACCTCCAAACGCCTTTATCCTGATTTTGAACCAATTAGGTAGATAACTAGAGAAATTCAAGATAAATGCCGAAATTTTACATTTGGACATTAGATCCGAGTTCAGTGCTCGCCAATACTCCCTAATACTGATTTTGAACCAGATCGGTAGAGAACACGAGAAATTCAAGATGGATGCCGAAATTTTGCATTTTGACATTAGATCCGAGTTCAGTGCACTTCTAAACGCCAGAATTCTGATATTGAACCAAATCGGTAGATAACTAGAGAAATTCAAGATGGATGCCGAAATTTTTAGATGTCAAAATGCAAAATGACTTCAGTCCACCTTCAAACTACCTTTGATAGAAATCAGTAAAAAATTTAAATGTTGACATTATTACCTTATTCTCCTTTTCTTCCAGTGGGTAGGTCTATTTTTATGGCACGGTAAGTAAGGCTTCCTTTATTTTTACCCATTTTGAAGGTACCTGAAGATTAAAAAAAAAAATAATAAATAAAATCTGTAAATCAAGCTAAAAATAATTTATTAGATAATAATGAATATATTTTATTTCTACTTACCCGGTTACTGTAATACCTATCTCCTCAATGATTCCTTCAAAAATCAAAGACACAGCGAACAAAATTGCCGCGAAAAAAATATGCGTGCTCTCGCCGTGACCGCTTTCTCACAACTGAATGAATTCTGTGAAATTCAATAGACATTCGCGGCGTACATTCCGCCATACATTTTTGTATGGCGGATGATAGTTGAAAAATTCAGAAAGTTTAGGCGAATTACAATAAAAATATAGAAACACTGAATTGCTTTAAATTTAATAGCGTGTTTTAACATAATGTTTACTCTGAGATTACGGAAGGATTTTTGTTAAAAACGTTTACAACAGGTTCAGGAGAGATAATGGCGAAGGCCTTTTTCAACGTTTTTACTAAAGTTGCAGTATGTATAACTTATAGAATTTGTGAGATTACAGTAAAAAAAGTTTAATCACTAGTAACTTTACACATTTTTCTAACTACCCGTATATAATTTTCTAGTATTACTGCTACTAGATGCGGATGCTACTGATAATGCGGAGCGATGTTTTCCAAACCCGGCCCTTAACTTATTAATTTGGATTCAGTATTACTGAATTATCAGTGTACATTTTCTAAAAAACTAACAAGTAATAGAAACTAAAACTATAAAAATCTACGCCTTAAAGGCAGGTAATAAAAATGAGATCTTTTTCTCCACAAAAAAATGAATACTGCAAAATACTTTAACACTTAACTTATTTATTTGGATTCAGTATTACTGAATTATCAGTGAACATTTTATAAGAAACTAACAAGTAATAGGAACTAAAATTATGAAAATCCACCCCTTAAAGGCAGGTAATAAAAAATGAGATACTTTAACACTACAATAATTATTTTTCAAAAACATCAATCTCTTCCTTAAATTGGTAAATCACTTTATTTCCTTTTGCAATGAGGTTTGGCACAGGTATTTTTTTTATTACTTGATCCATCGGAACATCTGATACGTCTCTTTCATTCAATTGAAACAGAGTGCCATTCTGTTTACAGATATTGAGGAAAGTCACTCTCAATTCACCCTCTTCATCATCAACAGAAGAGCAGATTGCTGCCTAATGATATTCCGTATTCCTTGTGACATATTTTGACCAATACATAATCACCACTGTTGTAAAGACTTTGCTGTTGTGAATTACCGATAACTCCTGGTGTTGATAGATTGATATCCAATTTAGAGTGGTCATTAATGTCTCTTACGTAATAGTAGAATGTCATCATCTTCAGAGTCTGTAAATACGGCAGAAGTAGTTAAACGTGTACTATGTTCAGCCGATATTTGAACTTTTTTTATCTTCATGACTCTTTATTTTAGTGTAGTTTCCTTCTAATTGAATTTTAATAACTTCCCCGAAAAGGGCTTTCTTCACTAATTTCTTTTTTTTAGTAATATCTTCACTCATTTCTTCAATTCTCGTTTTTGGAGTATTTTCAACAGATTTTACAACTTTTTTTAACTGTTTTTTAACTCGTTTATATTTTTGACGCTGAGTATTCAGTTTAGTTCTCAGTTCTGAAACGATTTTTTTCCATTTTTATTAATTGTTTATTTTTTAACTTTCTCTGCCTTTGACTTCTCTTTTTTGCCTCTTCTTCTCTTTGGTCTTCGTTAATAATATGTCTCATTACTTCACCAACTGCCGCTTTATCATGAGGTGACGGAGTATTCTGGCGTACAAAATTATCAGTAGTACGTTTCAATTGTTGTTTTTTTTGCCTGTACTTTGATGGATAATTTGGACATCTCTTTTTTGCCTCTTCTTCTCTTTGGTCTTCGTTAATAATATGTTTCATTACTTCACCAACTGCCGCTTCATCGTGAGGTGACGGAGTATTCTGGCGTACAAAATTATCAGTAGTACGTTTCAATTGTTGTTTTTTTTTGCCTGTACTTTGATGGATAATTTTTCCAATTTTTTCTAGTTAATCGTTGCTCCCGAGGTGTCATTTCTTTAGCGTTTTTTCGTACTGCAACCTTTGTTTCTCCTTGTATTCGGCTAATTTAATAGGTTCGCTTTTGATTCTAGCTAAGCGAACCTTTTAGGCTTCTCTTTTCTTTTTTAATATATCTTCTCTATCCTTAGACATATTTTGTTTTTTTTTAGGAAGCGGAATTATGTTTTAAACTGAAATAAGTAAAAAAAAAAATGGTTACACATGCTAAATATCAGTACTCTGGAAACACGTCAGTCCTCTGGCGCAATATCAGACAAAGGACTGACGCCAACGGACTGATGAAAAAGACATGAATTTAAGGTTATCATTAGAACCAACGTACATTTTGATATTTTTGAATAGCAACAAGCTATATTTAAAATAAACAAAGCCAGCTATGTATAAATTAAAATATAATGCAGGTTTACAAGAAAATATTGACTCACCATAGGACTGATATTTTGACTGGATCGGCACGTGTTTCGGTGACAAACACAACGATAGCACTGGAATATTACTGGCCGCCGTAGAATGGCGCCTGCCTGCGGGTAACTTCACTACCAACTTTGAAATTTAAGACGGATTTTAATTTGAGTTGACAATATTTAGCGGGAAATTCAAATTCGAACAACACACAACGGACTGACGTATAAAAGTGAACACAAAGTTTTTTATTATTTTTACAACAACGGTAAGAATATTATATTATAAAAGTTGTAATTTACATTGTTAACTACTTCATAGATTGTAGGGAAACAGTAAGTTTGCTTATATTCATGGTAATATTTAATATACAGCCACTTCATTGCGCGTTTTTGGGATTGTGACATGCCAAAGTACTGACGTTTTGAGAACATATTGTGGAAATTTACAAACTTGTATTTAAAATGAGTAGCTGAATTTGAGTGACCAAATAAAGGCGTTTAATTGTTTTAAAATAACATTAAAAATTTACACAAAATATAATAACACACTGTTCTATTGTCTAATGACATTGAGTTACCCAATTTTTGTGGAATCACCCATTTCTCTTAAAATTAAGCATTTATCAATACCTCAATTATTACAATACCCTGTAACTTTTACGGGTCTAAGCTAGAATTCTATATTTAATCTTGATAATAAATGTTTTTTTCCCTTCTTAGAAAAATGTTAAAAAAAATATTTTATTCTTCGAAATCAGATTAATTAATGATTTCAAATATTTATTTATTAACCGTTGCTCGTTACGTTAAAATTTTTAATTTTTATTATACGTTGTAAATAAATAAATAATACGGTGCAAGATTTTAAACTGTCTGGAGCCGATGGAACTAAGACATCTCCATGCGATTAATTATGAATAGGTATAGGAAGTAGATGAGAAGGTAGGGAAGGGAAAGTTTAGGTCTGTAAACTTAAGAAAGTAATAGGTATTTGTTTCTGCTCTCTCACCAGGGCGATACTGAGAGTAACTTCATATATGGAATGGGTTACAAAGCAAACAATCAAAATTAAAATTAAAAAAAGTAGTCGCATTAGGAACATAATCAAAATTTGTTTAAAAAAGTCATAGGAGAGGATGAAACGCGAACTTCTCTTTTATTTTCTTGGTTTTTGCTTTTGATACAAAACCACTCAAGATTTAATGTGGCATAACCTAACGATTGAGTCTCATAAAAATAAGCCGTAAAAATGTTTATTTGATAAATATTTCCATTCCTGACCTTGGTGGCGGAATCAATAAATACTTATTTTTTAAACTTTAAACATTAGTTTATCGAAGATTTCTGATGCTGATTCCAGACTTTTATTTTGATTCCTGTCAAATGACACAGAATGTACTAATAAATACACGACGATAAATATAATGTATATTAATCTTCCAGCAATCACAAAAACAATACTAAAAAGGCAAGAAGAAATCAATGAATATGTTTCTCGGAATGAAACAAAAAATTTACTCAAAAATTTAATAATTTACAGAATTTTTAATGGTGAGTATTTAAATACCGTCAGAATTTATCAAACATCCTTATTTGAGATCTAAATTTTAAAACTATGAAATAAGTAGAATAGAACAATAAAAAATTATACAATAAATAATTATGTTTGTTGTGTTCTCTTCATTTTATATTAAACAACTGACGTCCATCAAATCATATCGCGTTTTATCTATTTATTGACGAACGCTATAAGTTTTTAAACTAAAGATAATATTCTAATTAAGGGCAGGTAAGTACTTACAATCATCAGTAAACTGCATGCAACTGTCATCGATGTTAATCATTCCCGCATGTTTATAAATGGTCTGTTAATACCAGTACAAAGTAGTCTGTCCACCGTGATCACGTTTAAACTGGCTTCGTCAACATTCGGCTTGCATTTGAAATTAACACCAAATATCTGAAGGTCCACAGAACAGATGTCAAGTTGTTAAATAAACACAAGAAAAAAATATTTCCATCAGTCCAATAATTTTCCTTCAATATTAGGTCAAAACACAAACAATCTGTTGTTTTTTATTATGAAAAACCTTAAATTAAAAAATATATCGGCTAATTGTGTGCTATCTTAACTGTTTTTTATTATTTATTTTTAAATCGTTATTTAGTTTGCATAATTTAAGATGATTAAGGTATATAAAACTTTACATTATAGTCATTTCACACTTAAATTCGTTTGTTTTTACCTAAATTAAAAAGAAAGATTTTTGTTTAATAATTATTATTTAAATTCTGTTGTTTCATTCTGTATTTTCCTCAAAATGTATTTGTTTAAACTTTGAAATTGAATTCATAACGTAAAGTTTGCAAACTTGTTGTTCAGTTTTGAAAGTTTGCGACAGTATCGTCTGCAATGGTCGGTGTTTGCACGGAGAGCGCGGCATAGGTGCTCGCAAACCGGTGTCACGGCATCGACTGGCTGAAAGTCGCTGAAAGTAGGAGATACCCCGAGATAGGCCGGAGCTTGCTGCCGACGGCGACGCTACCGCGATACAGACGCGACCGACGCTGGCTGCCCGTTCGGCGCGGAGAAGGAACTAGCCGCACACGCTTTTTATGTCCGCTCGCCGACGCTAAACAAAGCTCGTATCGCAGCTGAGCTTTTATCAAGTCAATCTGTAGGATGTGTTTATTGGAGGTGTCCAAATAATGTTCTGATTTGCTCGGTTGGTGATATGAGTGGCAACTATTTTTTGTTTTTTTTTTTTATATCACAAGGTATTTCAGCATATTTTGTGTATATGTGTCACACGTGTTTTATGTTACACTATCTTACCTACCAGCTTTATCCGAGTCATGATATTATTTGAAATTTTTTTATCAACGAGTGAGATATTTTTTCTAGTATCAATTTCAATACACAACAATCTAAATTAAAATTTACGTTGCATTTTTTATGAAAAAAATAGAGTTGCACTCGTTTACCCTTTAGGTATCCATGCGATTTAATCCCAAAGCAACAGCTAATAGTTCCGTTTTCATGATGAACTTTGATCCATTAAAGACATCAAGTAGGCATAGTGCTCTTTGAGTTAAAGCCAAATGTTATTTTTTCATTGCTGCTACAACCTATTCGTAGCACAACATTTTACAGCAAATTCGTGAGTGAATGGAATAGCTAACAATATGATTTTGATGAACATGGTTTTGTTATGGTTCGCATTAAAATCGTAAAACAATTTCTGTCAATAATGAAACCATTTAAAAACTTAAAGTTTTCAAAGGAAACATGTAATAAATCTGTAGAAATTCGGAATGCAGAGGTTTTAAGCAAAGGTATTTTAGAGACATATTGTGATGGTAAAAAAATAATGTTATGGCCATCCGATGATTTTTAAATTTCAAATATATGTAATACCATTATTCAAAAACTTGGCGTAAATACTTGAAAAATAACAACACGTGTTATTTAACAAAATGTATTTTCTGTGGTAAAGTGTTGATAGATAAGATATAACAAGGAATAAAACACGGGCGAGGCCGGTTACGGAGGTTTGTAATAATGTTGAATTTATTGATTCTTGATAAATTGGAATAGAGAATAATCAGAAAACTTCTGAAAAGAGGAATAAAGTTATTAAAAGTGAATCTTATCTTTTTCATTAATCGCAAATTCACTTTGTGGCTTAATTAAAAAAACATTCACTTTGTGTACACAACCTAATTAATCAAAATAAACAGACATGTCGATCATCCAGTTGATTAGTCAGACATCTCCGAAAAATCGTAATTTCGGTTGAGTGTGTAGTTACATGTAAAATTGTACCCTCGATCTGGTACAATACTCAGATTATTCATCAACACCACCAAATCAATTATAATGTAGAAAAACTTGTAGTGAATGATCAATTGGACGACCGGTGTATCGAAACCGATGGTTTCTTCGTCAGGATAAATGACAAATGAAAATAAAATAATACCAGTGTAAGAATGCACAAACAAGTCCCAAGTAAGCACTTTTTAGGGTGAATTGCCTATTTTAAAAAAAGGTCCCCAGTAATAAATAAAAAAATGATAATGAGCGGTGGTTAATTTATTAATATTATAAAAAATAATTATTTACAAAAAATATTATTATTGTTAAAGATAAGGTAAAATTATTTTATTTAGGAATCAGAAATTTTAAAAATTAAAATACACAAAATTGGTAATAATCAAGTTAATATTTTAGTAAAAGAAATTTGGTTGGCCAATTTTTTTTTCCGTGCATTTTCATTGACTTCGTATCCCTTTTCAATCATATTTTGATTTGTCCGGTTACTGAATTTATACCTTCAATTTGAGAGAGATTTGGTTATGGATACCACCGTCCCGGGAACCATTTGAAGTGGTTCGTTACATTTGTGATTTAGCAGAGGAGCCCGGGTTCATGGGGGTGAGGTTTTTCTAGGTCTTAACCACCTACCGCGCGGTTGGCCGGATCGGGAAAGACTGGCTGAGGGAGACATAACCTCGACCTATCATGCCGGACTCTCTCGACCCACCTCCCTGAACTGCAGTTGGAAGGATGGATTCATACGTCCATCACTTCTGGACCCTCATACCATTTTCCTTCCCAAAACTTCCTTTCTCAGCCCAGTTTTGTGATAGTTCACCTTACACCAAATAACCTAACCTAATATAACAAAGCTAATAATGTAATACCTATGTGAGGTAATATTAAATTGCTGGAAGCATCCGCGCACGAGTTGCAAACGGAAGCAGTCCTGTCTACCTTTTTGGGAAAAACGTTTAAGTATTCCTTCGCAAAAGGGATTTATTACTTATGTACGGCTTTTAACAATTTCACGAGCATTCTGTATGAAATTTCTAGAACCGCGGGCTTAATTATTAGTGTAGTAGTCATTTAGGAGTATAAAATAACGCGCAAACAAAGGGTATACACGGAGTACTTGACCGGTTAGTAGCTGTTTTGGCATCACGTCTTTTATTTTACATTCATTCCACACAGGATACCCCGAGGAAAATAATTTCCTTCAGGGCCTAAAACATATTTGGGGATGTTGTGTAGAGAGTCATTTTGAAGAAAGGAAAGAGTGGGAGGGAGGAAACACGGAAGCCTTAAATGCTTCCACAGCCTTTTAAACTTAAGAACGAGTAGAGGCGACCAGTTCTCATTCGATAAATATCAAACGTGTAGTAATTCCTAACTATGCACCGGTGACGAAGGTATCAAAGTCACTGGTTCCTAGAAGCATCTTCCATTGTCATACCGGTAGAATAAGGACAGTATACCTATATGCCACCTGTACTTTATATAGCAATCAGCTTGTTATGATAAGGGAATCTATCAAACGGACCGCTCTTCGTGCATAGAGTCAAGAATTTTTTCAGATATTTTGGGACTGCAGACCAGAGGTGGCTTCCAAATGTAACAATGGGGTATGCTTGTGATTTGAACAGGGTCAGCAGTTGTGTACTATTAAAGTATCAGCGGGTCCGGATTCTGAGAAGCTAACTTCACTCTGGCTTCAATGGCCCCCACGACCCAGACATGGAGAGTTCGATACCTCGGCTGACTGAGTTCTTCATCATGATACAAACAGCACTTTCCGCTTACCATGATGGTAGAAAGTAGAAAGAGGTATACAGATAATAATAATTGGATGAATATAGCGCCATTTTTGTGAAAATTCGCCTTAACGGAGCTGTCAATATTGTCAAGTTATTTATTACCCGTACATTTTATCCTTCTTAACCACTCGAGCGACAGATCGATTTTAAACATTTTCCTCCGATTGCTCGTGATTTTTTTGGAGATCATTTTGCATATTTTCCGCTCACATTAAAAAAATCATACCTCCGAATTTTAATATGGAGACATACAAACTGTTTATTTTTTTTTTTTAATGTTTAATGTAAGAATATTTCTCTTTTTTTAATGCAAACTGCCTTCTGTTATTATAATATTTTAGTTCTAAAGTTCTTGTTATGTCCTGTGCTACAATAGCACCGTTATTGAATATTATTATTGACCTGTGTGTGATATAACAGCACAGTTTTTTGTTAAATTTTGTTTTCTTGTCATTGTTTTGTAAACACTATGTATTCTTTATGTCATATTATTTTATCAATATTTTGTAATGGACTCGTAAGGAGAACTGTAGGATTATTTTTGAATTTATTATAGTTAAACGCACTTGAAGTGAAATGACACAAAACTGCCTTATATAAATATTTTTTACGGTGCTCCAGATTTTATGTCCGGGTTAAATCTTTCCCAAATGAAAGACTAAACCCTTCCACACACTTTTCCACAAATGATTATCTAGTAACTTCACGCAATGTAAGTGCACTATATAAGTATAATAAATACAAAACAATACAAGAACAATACGTCAATCCACCAGAAACATAATGGGAAAATATTTCACCGACTCCAGATATTTTCATATCAGAGGGTTCGGCTCTGATGACTCTGATGTTTCGGCTCTCTTTGGCTCCTAACTGGTCCGATAAATCCTACTGATCCCTCAATATAAATATTTAAAAAATCTTTCGTAATCCTAAATGTATTTAAAATTACCGACTTTTGCATTTTTATATACAAATTTTTTGACAAATCTAATACGCCTAAATTTTGAATGAGAGAGCTAGGTATAATGCCAGTAGCCGAAATAACAAATGGTAATATTTTTATAGTCTGAGAATGCCAAATTCTTTTAATCTCATTTCCTAAATCTGTATATTTTCTTATTTTTTCAGAAACAGTTTTCTGAATATTACAAGAATTTGGAATAGCGACATCAATGATATAAGTTATTTTTTAATTTTGTCATGTAAAATTATATCGGTTCTATTATGTATAATTGTTCTGTCTGTTAGAATAGTTTTATTATAATAAATTTTATAAAATTCATTTTCTAAAAATGAATTTGGTTCATATTCATAATATGGTACATTACGGCAGTCAATCAAGTTATGTTTAGTTACCAAACTTTGGTGTATTATTTTTAAAACTTGATTGTGCCTAAATGTATACTCGGACGGCGCTAATACAGAACATCCCGATATAATATGCTCTATAGTTTCCGGAAAAGCCAAAAATTTTCTACATAAATCATCAATTTGATTTGCATCTTTGATGATATGCTTCCTATAATTTTTAGTATTAATGGCTATCTTGAATGGCAAGCATAAAGACTTCTATTTCTGCGCTCAACTCTCCAATACTCAACCATTTGTTTGACGAAAATTTGTCAACATATGTTTGGTTGAGATAGTTGAAGTGTTTTGCGTGAAGAATTTTATTTGAATTTTAATTGTATTTATAAGAATTCTGGCATTCTCGTCGTATAAATTTAATGGCGAAATATTTCTATCTGCCTTGCAAATTATTTTGTGCATTTCTGAACTATCAGATTTCCTATGGAAAAAATTTCTTAGCATTTCTACCTGATTATGTTTTAAAGATGTTATTTTGACTATACCTCTACCTCCTAAATTTCTAGGTAAATTAAAACGTTATTATTATTATTATCATAGTTCTATATAACCAATGAATTTACATATCTTTGGTCGATTATAACATATTCGTAGGATTAATAAAAGAAAAATTATAAAATCGTCAAATTTGATTAAAAAAATGTGGTCCAATTTTGGACTGCTGTCAATCGCAAAAAAATAAAAGGCGTCCATATTTTAACCTAAGTCGCTCCAGTGGTTATATAAAAACTTGATTTTGATTTGACTGTTCAAATCATTATTCAATTAATATGAATATCGTAAATGGTGTCTCAGGCCAAATATGTTAGTACTTATACGTAAACAAAACACGAAGGCTCTAATCTCACTAATGCATTGTATTGTATTGTAATGTATATAAATACGGCTTACTGTATTTCTATCGTTACCCGTTAACATGTTAAAATTAATCCGGTTTTAAGATCACATCTATCCCATTAATTCAGCTACCATTATAATATAAAGGTTTTAATGGACTTAAAAGCTTTTTCCACGAATCGGAAAATCAAATCAAACTTCTCAGATCGATAACAAATTGCTTATTGGACAAAAACCGCTTCCTTTGCAATGGTCATGTAATCGTGTAGTTAAGTATTTTGTGGCCTAAACCTAAGGGTAACTACCATAATGATGGATTTATACAAAATTGTACTTGACCAGCCACCACACGCTTATTCTAGAATCTTATTTCCTTCTGCATGGAAGGCAATAATAAAAAAAAAAAATTTGAAGGTTTGTACTCCCTTTAGCGAGAAGAGCGAGATTAAAATTAGAACGATTTTATTATACTCACGGTCAGAGCTTAAAGGTTAAATTTTTATGCAGTTGCGCCTTCAACTGTGTAGGTATACCAAGTAATCTATGTAAATATACATAAAAATATACTTGCTTATAAATATATATGTAAAACTTTCACGAAACCGTCGAAAATATCACAATTTGGGAATTACATTTTGCAAACCATTTATTGTTGAATTAAAGTTCAATTTTCGAATAAACTCCTTATTAATGAATTTAATCGAAGTAATCACCAATGGTTCTAACCAGAATCGAAAAATTTTAATTTAACAAAAAATTATATTTATTTTAAATAGGTACCTATGTTAGGTATCCAATTTGATTATAATATTCAAAAATGAATGTTTTTAATATATATAAAAAAATTTGTAAAAAAAAATGGTGGCACGCGAACTGTTTGAAAATCTGAATATATCGGGACTGAATATATTGAACGCGGGACAGGGGAGGGGATTTCGGGAGGGGGGTTCGCTGGAGAGGGGAGAGGGAAGGCGGGGAAAGAGGAGGGGGAATGCGTGAGCCGAAGGGGACATGGGAAGGGAAGGGAGGCGGAAGGGGATGGGACAATTTATTTATTAATGACATTGCAACGAATGCTGGGAACTCGTCAGCAATGCATAAAAATAATATATTCCAATGTTTAGGTTTAGATCGCCAACATGTTAGAAAATAATATTCCATAAATAAAAAACGAGTGTTCACTCGACTGAAGTAAAACTTCACTAACTTAGGCCGTCCATTAACAATATAACAATAACAGGAATAAAAATATCCCCATCCCCTCAACATCTCCATCAACTCAACTCAACTCAACTCAACTCAACTCAACTTAACTCAACTCAACTTAACTCAACTCAACTCATAAAAACTCATAACAACTCATAACAACTCATAACAACTCATAACAACTCATAACAACTCATAACAACTCATAACAACTCATAACAACTCATAACAACTCATAACAACTCATAACAACTCATAACAACTCATAACAACTCATAACAACTCATAACAACTCATAACAACTCATAACAACTCATAACAACTCATAACAACTCATAACAACTCATAACAACTCATAACAACTCATAACAACTCATAACAACTCATAACAACTTATAAAAACTCATAAAAACTCATAACAACTCATAAAAACTTTAAACTTTCGCTTAAGGATATGCGTTTCAAAGCGTTTCATGCGTTTCATAGCGTTTCACATTCATATAGATTAGCGTTACATATTCGTAAGGAAGTTTTACTTCAATTAGCGTTCGCATATGGTTCTTTTTCGTGACATATTCATCATTTTACCCCCAAGTGTCGAGCGTTCGTAAAGAAGTTTTACTTCAAAAATCTTATTTCATTAATTTTAATATCTTATTACATCATTATACAACAACTGTTACGTATTATTTTTTTTAATTGATAAACTAACGTTTAAACAAGATTTTTATGCATAGCACAAAGGGTAAAAAACAAATATTATAATCAATAATTATCAGCCTGAAACACTCATCTACATTGAAAAAATCTTCCGAGAAAAGATACTGGCCGCCAACGGTCCCGTATATTTATTTTTCTTCTGGAGGTGTTTTTCTTGGAAGGTCGGCAATACCACGGCGGGAAGGCGATAATTACCGTTTCCTGCTTTACTTTTACGCCTACTTCGGGATGAGCTTCGATGCACGTTTGACTGTCACTAAAATACAACTGCTTACTAACCCCGTATGTATGGACTTTGGAGGGTCTAAAGTCGTTCAAATAAATGTAGCTTCGTTCAATAAAAAGTAGAGTCTTGATATGTGCGGTGAAGGAGGAAACCATATGTTTCCTTATAACGCCGTTGGGAAAGTGGTGGGGTCCCCTCCAATGTCACTAAAATAAATCATGTGTGATTATTAACATTTGAGTTTAAAGTCTGTTATATGGTCGGGTAGTTTAGCAATAAAAAAATCACAAGCGGTAGAAGTGAAACTTTCAGAAAACTAAGGTAGGTACCTAGACAAGAGTGGGAAGGCTACGAAGCACTACACAAAGAGAATACCGTTATACTATCTTATTCTCTCGCAGGCTAAATCCTATAGATGTATGTCTCTTTTAAGCGTCGCTATTTTTCGTTTCATCGAGTTTCAAATCACAACGATGATAAAGAAGTTTTCACTTCAAAAATGTTGTGTTTCTAGATTGTAACGAGTTTTTAGTCGACTTACCCGGGCTACCAACATATGAATATTCTGTATTAAAATGTAAACGGTTTAGTAATGAGTGAATACATTTATTAAGATGCTTCGAGTTTATATTTGTTTAAAATATTATTATAATACATTTTACCCTAAAGTTATCATGATTTTTTCTTGCGGTATTATGCCGTGTTGCGCTACCCCCTTCTTTAGCCCTCTTCTTTATTGGCGAAAGAAGGAGGTAACTCAACACCGCACAATACCCCCAAAATAAATCATATAATACTTTTGGTCGTGGAGGTGTCAAATCATACCCCTTACTTAAAAAAATTAAAGTCAAACGCCCGTCCATTATGAGTCCTATTATGTTTGCGAAAACCTAAAACGAACAAAACCTTTCAAAACAAACTTCATCACATAGTGATTAAAATGCACAATAACCTTTCACAGAATAGCATTCACTTGTATGACCTTTCACATAACATCACACATTTGTGTGTTCTGTGAAAGGTGAAAAGGTTCCGTGAAAGGTGAAACGTTTTATGATTGATCAAAAAATAAAATAAAAATCTATTTACTAAATGAACATGTTTTACTCACGCTACGTTTTTGATGTTAACATATTTGTATTGATAAAAGCAACAGTGTTTTTTTACTGTTCCGAATATTTGTTATTTTGACCAAAAAACATGTGCTATTATTATCTATACCTTGATTGGACTTTCTCTACATTCGCCCAGTAATGAACGAAACCATGGGAACCTTATCATGGAGAAAATGGCCCGCTGTGTGTTTCGATTGATGTAGTTTCCGATTTTGGATCGCTAAGTAGGGCTTCTGTTTCGTTATTATTATTTTATTATATCTAGGCATTCAACATTACAGGAAAACATTTTTGAGGCTTCTGGCTATTCTTTATGGTTATTAGGCACCTCGATTCAGAAAACGGTCCCTCGGCAGGACGATTTTAGGAGCAGTTAGGAATCTTGAGAATTTTTCATAAACGAAAAATGTGTAGTTATATAATTAATTTTTGTGATCATTTATTATTTTATCGTCCCACTGCGAAACTTGCGCCCTTTTTGGACACATCAAAAGCATAGCAGTAATTTTTAAAGTTTTTTTTTTTTTAAAAAGACAAAATATTCCGGTTACGAATAACTTAATAATATTCGGAAAAGCTCTTACTACCATTATTATAAGCAGAAAAGGTTGCTTGTGCAATAATGAAAGACTTATCTGGTAATGGAATTGAACCCGCAAAGCCTGTATAGGAACCCTACGCGTTTGTCCACTCGGCCACTAACTCAGCCGAAAACTGGTGTCAAACGTGAAAACAGCACTAAACTAGTGCCAGCGAGAGCGCTTACGGACGTCCCGTTCCTTCTCATGCGTTTATTTATTTATTGGTTGGAGAACAGAATTCACCACATAATTACTACATTAATTAATGTTTTTAAGAGGGTCACAGCCATGATTAAAATTATATGTGAGCACACCATTTATCACAACATCATTTGTGGTTACAATTACAAGTAGGTACATAAAAACAAAAAGGACTAAAAAAATTATTAGTAAACACATACGTACACATTATAGTATATTAAAATATAAGTGGATAAACAGGTCTTTAAAACACGCGCGATTTTTCGAGCACGACGGCGTAGCCGAGTGCCCGAAATAAAGCAAGTGTTTTAAAGACCAGTTATCCACGAATATTTTACGCAATTTTTTTTTATTGGTACACTTTGAAAACATAAATATTGATATTATTATTAAAAATTTGGAAATAAGAACTATTAATGAATTCGTGATGTGACATCACAATATCTTGTTGTCATGGAAATGAAAAACACAAACATTAATTTGCAATCTGTCACATAGTGGCAAATAGTGGCATGACAATTGATCAAATCCAACGACAAGTAGGATGGAAATCGGCAGCTGTGGCGACTGGTTACGTGGAAGAGAGCATTAGAAATAAGAAGAATGTTTCAAACATTATTGGAACTGCCATTAATGGAAGTGCAGCCTCATTGACTTCCGAGAATACTATTAATTTGAACAGCATTTCCTCCGATTTAAAAAACGGAGGTATTAATATTTCAAATAATACGAACTGCTCTTTTCACATCCATTTAAATAATTAGAATGTAAACGATGTAAAAAAGAATGTAAACTTTGAATAAAATTTTTGAAACATTTGTAATGTTTTATTTGACGTTTAAAATATTCCTGTCAGATTTACAGTTAAAAGTTGACATTTAGACTTCACATTTTGTTAATTTGTTGATGTTGCCATGGTAACTTTAAAAAACGCGCGTTCCATAAAGTGCGATTTAAACACGCTAGAGCGTACTTTAAATGAGTAAAAAAGGGCACCAATAAAAAAAAAATACATATGATGTTCGATGCGTTGTGAATTATATAAATATTATTAAATATACACTCATATATGTACATACGTTTTTATACTGTACACATGTATATGTACAAAAACACATGCACACACATGTACATATTCAGACATATTATAGAGCCAATGCATAAGTAGGTACATGACACAATCATTATCAAGTTGCTCAAAGTGCGGAGATTGTCAGGTATATGCAAGTATATGTAAGTTCCTTCTGAATTTAGTGATTGAATTCGAAAATTTATTCTACTCTTAATTTTGCAGTGTTTATTATAAATATTCGAGTCATTCTTGCGTTGCGTTGGTTTGAAAAAACTCGGATAACTAAAATAAGTATCGATTCAAAAAATATTGTTTGAAAACAAAAAGAAATACAGAAGATACTAGTGCGTGTTCCCTCGGTTCGTCTCTGGAGGCCTGGAGTTCCTTAGATGTCTTCTTTTGTTTCCAAAGTAAGGGGTTGTTCGAACAGTAAGTTTGGAGGTTAGATTCGGAATGAAACACGTATGTCCATTTACTTGTATATTATTATTGATGGCACCTAAAAGTTCAGATAAACTAGCAATAACGTGAAATGATTTTTGATGCTGACTGCAAGGCTTTTAGAAAAGGAATGGACGAGTTTTAGAACGAAATTGATAACAAATTGATAACAATTGAAAACAATAGTTCTAGAATTTTTTTCTTCTTCTTCTTCGATGGCACTACAGTCCATATCGAGCTTTGGCCTCCTGCAACATTCGCCTCCAACTCCTCCTGTCCTCAGCGGCTGACTTCCAGTTTGGTACCTGGAGAAGCTGTGCTGCATCCTCTCTTACCTCGTCTTCCCACCTCAGTCTGGGTCTTCCTACTTTTCTCCTTTCACCTGAGTATCCAGTCATAATTCTTTTTGGGACGCGTGTGTCACAAAAATAAAAATAGTTTGAGATTAGTTGACATTATGATTATAGTAAAATCATAGACTAAATGATACGAATACAAATTAGTACCTAATAATATCTATACTGGGATAAAATAAGAAAAATATGTAAAATTAAAAATGCAAGAGTTCATAGACGGACGTATATTATATACGAATCGAAATGAACTTAAATATATATGACAGGCAGAATACGAGGTTAAATATTTAAAAATACTCAACAACTAGAACGACGATATCACGAACGATCTCTCGCTGGGACTAGCATAGTCCTTTTTGGATACCGAAATCGTTAGTATTAATTTTACACTCATCTAATCTAATTTACTTATAAGTCTAATAGAGTAATTGTAGTTTAATTTTTTTTTTAAACTTTAATGCATGTCGAATACTGTGATCTTCACCATTCCACATTAATCGAATTGCGGTTATACTTAGTAAGTACCGGAATCATTGTATATAATGATACTGCTTTATTACCTACTTAATAAAAAAGGTTTTTTTAATGGTTTATTATTCAATTCCTCCTTCGGCCATTCGGGCTATTACTTACGCTCGTAAACCACGGATATTAGAAAGAGACTTATGGCTTTGAAAGTCCTTATTAAATATTTTCAAAAAAAGGAAATGGTTTTAATTAACAATTAGTTTTAAAAAATAATATTAAGTAAGCCCTCAGGAGAAACATTGCTAACGGAACACATCGGGTTTTTAAAAACTATAATGCTTGTGTCACACACAGCTATAAAAGATAAAATATCATTTGGCTTGGCCTTGGCCTAATACGCCGATATGCCGAAATACGCCAAGCCAAATGATCTTTTATAATAATAATGAAAATTATAATATTTTGATGACTTCAATCACCTCAATTGCGCTTTTATATTTTGTAGTTGTGTGTGACACAAGATAAACGTCGTTAAAACTATGGACAGGTTGTTTAAAAAAATTTGACGGTTTCGTCAAATATTTGATGTTAGTTTTCACGTTCTGTGTAAGTTCTATTGAAGTTCTGTGATTATTTCAGTTTTATGAATCAACTGACTTATGATATAATAACCGAACTTGAACAACACTTGAATAAAACTTTAACAGAACATGAAAATTAACAACAAATATTTGATGATTCCGTCAATTTTTTTGAAACAACCCGTCCTAAGTAATCCATTAAATTTCAAATAGGCAATTGTCAATTTATTAATTCAATATGTTGAACGAAGAATTTGTTTAACAAGGTGGTGACTTAGCAGGGGTGCCCGGTTTCATGGGGTGAAGTTTGCCTAGGTCTGGGCGGCTGATGGGTCTACTCAACTACTGCGTCGGCCGGATCGGGAGAGACTGGATGAGAGAGACCCTCTGACCTCTCCAGCCGGACTCTCTCGACGGGAGGGATGGATTTATATGTCCGTTACACCTTGATTCACTGCCCGTCGAAACCTACCCTCCACACAGCATCCCCAAAGATGACATAAGCCATGAAGGAAATTATTTTCCTTAGGGCCACCTGTGTGGAGCTAATGGAAAAAAGGTGATGTTTGATATTACCTACTCTAGAATATATGAGTATACACACAAATGGTTTAAAAATTTGGTGTTTCGTAGCCAATACTGACTTTGTGATGTAAAATAATAATGTTTTGTTGCTTTGTTAGTTTTTGTTTGTTGTTATTCAGTCAGTAGCAATGTACTATCAGAACAGAGTATGTAGGTTTGCGTACTGTAGGAACACAATAGGAAGGTACCTACCGTTGAAACACAGTAGGTAGGTACTGTCGGAATACAGTAGTTAGGTACAGTAGGTAGATATTGTCGGAATTCAGTAGTTAGGTACAGTAGGTAGGTTCTGTCAGAATTCAGTAGTTAGGTACTGTCAGAACCAGTGTTGCCAGGTGTTCGGTATTTTAGCACCGTGTTCGGTGTTCGGTACGACAAAAATACCGAAGTTTGGGCGGTTCGGTATTTTTTTCTAATTAATTTTTCTCCCTAATAAACGATTCAACTGTCCGATACGATGCAATTGGCAATCGATGTTGCGTAGCATCCCTACTTAGTTTGTGCGATATTGCCGCTTCGTGCACGCGCTCACTGTTTTCGAGCAATTTTGCGGATTAGTGTTACACATCAGGTGACTACGTACCTGCGTAAATGTGATTATTCGAATAATTTGACTGCTTACATTGTTTTAAAGTCCGAAAAACTCCCCCCCACCCCTTCCTGGCTCGGGTTTTGATTTGCCAAGATACCACCGAAATCTAGGGATATTCTAGAGAAATTTCACCCCGAAATCTTTTTTTGTTCACTGTTCGGAATAAATTTGGAAAAGTCCTGGCAACCCTGGTCGGAACACAGTAGGTTGGTACTGTCGAAATGCAGTAGTTAGGTACTGTCGGAATACAGTAGTTAGGTACTGTCGGAATATAATAGTTAGGTACTGTCGGAAAACACTAGTTAGACACTGTCGGAATACAGTAGTTAGGTACATTGGAGGTTATCCACCACTTACCCGCCTTGGTATAAGTAACAGATGGTCACTCCTTCAAGGCTCTCGCAAGGACTCTGATTTGAAAAAACGAATCTACATTTAAGTTTGAACGAATCTAGACCTCCAGTGTCCCTACATACGGTGTTAAGAAGCAGTATGCAAGTGCTTACATAATATACAAAATGCGAATAACATAACATGGTAATGGCATCTTGCGTATGCTGCAAGCATCTGCAAGAAAAGATAATGAAAATAAGTATTGTGATATAAAGAACGCTTATGTCGGGTGGGATACATCTCTCGTCATCTGGCAGTACCAGCCAGAATGTGTATAGTGGTCGGTCTGCCGTGAATGAATCTCAACGTCCGCGCCCTTTAGCCGGTTCCTCGGTTGTGCCTTGACGATAGTGATTGGGAAGTAGGGGAACGTACCCGAAGACCCTAAGAATAGAAGTGTCGAGTTGCCGGAGGCAGGGCGGAAGGACGCCGAGTTCACCCAGCCAAACCTCTGGCCTACACATGTCGCTGGGGGAGGCGCAGATAAATTGTAAGGTTTCCATCCCGAAAAAAAAAAATCACCAGAGCGAGGTCAAACTCACCCCCAAAATGGGGAAGTTGACATTAACAAATCTGCTAAATCGCTAAAACAGAAAAAAATAGCAAAGAAAAAAAAACTAAATATAAGAGAACATAATACTTAGTGAAGAATAGCAGTTGGTAACAAGTAACAGAATATATTATATACGATGTTATAAATTTGGTCAGTAGTAACAGAGATGTATCAATTTGTTTTGAGCAAAGGAGTCATCAGGACCTTCGCTCTCAATTCGGCACATCGAAGTCTGAAATGGGAGAAAAAGCAGAAATACATGAAGTACATAAAGATTTTAAACCACAAGAAATTTATCGAAGTAAAAACAAAATATTTTCAACTCTGCTTGGATTTTCAACTCTGCTTGGAAAATAAAAAAATCTGAAATCTAAGGAAATACAAAGGCAGTGAATATAAGATAAAGAAAAAGAAAATCGGAGCAAGGGTAATAAAAGAGATGAGAAATAAAAATCAGTGGTCATCAGGAGCGAATGCACCAGGCATCTGAAACTCGCAATGATTTTACAGCTGGTCAGGGACTCTGAGATCAGGCCTATTTGTACTTATTGTGTTCGTCCTGTCAAGTACGTCATCAGTAAATTTAGTGGAGTGCCAGATATGCCATTTTTTTTTAAAGTTTTGTGAGAAGAATTTTATGATCTATTGTGTCAAAGGCTTTTTTAGGTCTATTAAAACAGCCAGACATTTTTTTCCATCGTCTAAACTTTTTATGACTATTCTTGTAAAATGTTCAATGGCGTTCACGGTACTCAAAATTTATCGAAATCCATATTGTGTCGGGGAAATTTTTTTATTAAATTCCAGAAAGTGGACGATTTGGCTTTTCAAAATTTTTTCCAGGATTTTTGAGAAAGTCCTTAGGATACTTATAGGGCGATAATTATTTATGTCATTTTTGCTTCCATATTTATAAATTGGTAAAACTGTAGCATTTTTTAGACAAGAAGGAAAAATCCCCTTTGATATAGAGAGATTTATAATGAATGTCAGGGGGAGGATCAACTCCTCTTGGAAATTTTTTATAGTTTTGATTGAGATAGGATCATTTCCTGAAGAAGTGTTGTTATCTAGTGAAGCAATCACTTTTCTTAGTTCGTTGCTAGTTATTTGGTTTAGATTTAGTGTGTTATCTTGGATTAAGTTTTCATTATTTTCTATTTCCTTTTCATTAGTAATTGGTTTTGTGATTTTATTTGCCAATTGCGAGCCTATGTTAGTGAAAATTTTATTAATATATTCCAGAATTTTGTCAGGATGCTCTGCAAAAGAAGTAGGAATCATGTCAATGTTTAATTCTCCAATCATTTTCTTGTTGTAGGAGGGTTCAGAGTTAGTGATTTCTTTGATAATCTTCCATATTTTTCTGGAGTCATTGTTACATTCATCTATTTTCCTTTTATAGTAGTTTTCTTTGGCGTTGCGAATATTTTTTTACATATATTTCTGTATCTTTTATAGAATCTTAATTTAAGTATATCTTAAGGGTCTATTTTAACTTTTAAATGTATTTCATCTCTTTTCCTTATACAATTGATGATGTTTTGTGTAATCCAAGGTTTGATGTGCTTATTTTTATGGGATATCTATCTCTTTATGGGATATTTTTATGGGGTATGAGTGCATTCTCCAGGCGGTGCTCCCACACAGAAGCCGCACACGAGACTTGCGCCACGTAAACCCCCCTGTATAAGAGACGGAGTCGCCAATCCCCATTCGGCAGTAGAAATTCTTCTCAATTTCAAGAAGAGGGCCTGGGCCTTACTTGACATGCTTTTAACATTGGTCAAGAACGAGGACGTTTGATCCAAAGTGACGCCTAGGTATGAAGTGCTCTCAACGAATCGGATGTTGGTATCTCCCATTTTGATGATGGGATTTCTACTTCTATTGAGGTTACCCTTCATCAGGAGTCCCATGGTCTTGTGGGGAGCGAAGGTCAGCCAATTTCTCTTTCCATATTCTAAAATCACACTTAAAACCTCTTCAGCTTTACTCTCAACTTCCTTTCTGATGTTCCCCGAGACCAGAACAAATTTGTCATCAGCGTAATCTACCGAGATACATCCCTCAGGCAAGGGCAGCCTGAAGGAATCATCAAATAAAATGTTCCAAAACTCAGGTCCAAGGATTGAACCCTGAGGACAACCCATGTCAACTTTTCGATCAATCAGGTAGGTCCCAAAAGAAAGGATGACCGTAGTTAGGTACTGTCGGAACCCAGTAGGTAACCCAGGTTCTTCAATCCCGCGTGATTTTTTTGTCCTTACAACATAGTTTCATATAATGTTCAACAAAGTTTAAGGTCGTTCGTGTTAACAACTTCTAAAAATAAAGTTTAGTATTTTATCAGTTAGTGAATGAGTTCTAACAATGTCACGTCGCGTCGTGGGTTCGACTTGGGTTGGGCATAGCACATGCAAGCAACATATTCCGCTTGTAATGATGGTAGTAACAGTTTTTCTAATATTGTCAGGTGAAACCTGGGAATATTTTATTTCGCCTTGATTAGAATGAAAAAGTTTTTGATGGATTGCCGTTAAGCGTTTAATACCAGCATCATCCATGGAAGGCGGTAACTTTATTTAGTTATTTACTGCGTGCGTGCGAGAAACAGTTCGATTCCCAAATTAAATGGATGAAACATTTTTAAGTAGAAGTTTTATTTATATTGACAAATGAGTAATTTGTTAATGACAATGATCGCTCGACTTCGGGTCTAGATCTAGAGGTCACGTGTCCAAATCTCATTTCATCTTATTTCATGTACCTAATATAATTAATTACCTACCAAGTACAAAATGATCTTAAGTCGATGAGATACTTTCAATATCGCATTAGTGAAAGACCATCATTAAAATTAAAATTTTACTTGAAATCGCGGTGACCAGATCTTATATCCAGAAAATTCCTAATCTTCCTCCATCCTATATTCTTCTCTTAGCCACTCTCTTCATGTTCACCACAATATTTCCAACTGCTCATGAATTTCCGAATTCTACTGTTGTGAACTCCTGAGTGAAGTCATTTTAAGAGTACCTAATCGAGTCACTAGGCATAATGACCTACTTTAACGTCACTATTCAAAAACATATTATAGTAGCAAACTCACCAATTCCTCGCTTACATGGTTACAACATATAAATGATATCGACATTTTTAATGTAACAATTTCCTTGTTTAAAACAAATTTTTATGTCAACTTGATAATTGGTAATAATTTCAGTATTTCTAGTATTTTTTTTTTAACTTTTATCAAATTGTAAACAACTAATGAAGGAAATTATTATTTAAACCCTATTGTTTATTACTAACTTTTTTAAATATTGTGCAACCGATGTAAAAGCCCCAAGGGTGTATAAAAGAATAAGTAAATAAATAAAAAAAACTTCAGCTTTTTAGTAGAAAAACTCTTTTTTTATAATATTTTTTTAAGGTTATTCCCGTCAATTTAATATATCATTGGAAAGTAAGATTATATTAAAATTCTTAAATAAAAAGTACATTTAAAAAACTAATAAAAATTGAATATTCATTCATGAAAAAGATGAATAGTTTTTATATATAAAATAAAATCAGATATATTTATCCGAGACACTATTTAGGTTTCAAACCAGTTCATCGAAAAATTGTTTCCAATTAAAAAAGGGAGCTGCCATTAATATGGAAAAAAAATAGCGAAGATAACATCGCTATGTAATTATAAAATTTGAAATATGAGATTGATAAAAATGACTTAAAAATAAGGGGACTCGGTAACCCATTTGGTAAGGTGTTCATTCCGGTAAGATGAGAGATCCTGGGTTCGAGTCCCAGTTGCCACCTTTATTATTTGTTTTATTTCATATTTCGTTTAGAGTTTTTGTATTATCTTATTCTTTAATAAAATAAAAGAGTATTCGCTTAAAAATAAGTTTCATAGACAGTTCGTGCAACAAGTATTGATTTCCAAAATACCGCTGATCATATTATCATTCCTCCTACAGACCACAGAAACAGCTAAGCAAAGTGCCTGCGATACCATCGGAGCTTGTTACATTATTTATTGTGTATTGAGTACCCAATATTATCATCGTAATGCAACTAAGTGTCTAAATCACTCAGTGCTTTGCCAAACACCAGATTACAGAATTGATAAGCACAATCAATGGCTGTCGTAAGTTATAACAGATACTTATATTATTATGCAATATTTTTCATTCCTTATTTTATACGATTCTTCAATATTTCTTTTTTGATTGCTTCTCAATAATTTATTGTGTTTTTTTGTTAATCCGAAATATAGACATGATGCCCGTACTTAACTATGCAGTGTATTATTACTTGCATATTTTTTGAGCAGTTATTTGAATATCTGTAAAAAAGAAGTTGTAAATTGTAAGTTGTAATATGCTTTATTTATATACTGCAAGTAAAACACATATTTTCTTTCAAATGATTCGAGCATCTTTTTTATGAGTCTTTTTATAAGCCCACAAAAACATATTTTATCAGACCTATAAAAACTGCTTTAACGTTAATAATCGCTTACTTACAAACTCCCTTTCGGTTAAGGTTTTATTGTATAGTGTGGGAAATTTATTTCTTTTGAAAATTATTGTGAAACATTTTAATATTTGTGCCTAAGCTTCGCAAAAATAAAAATAAAAACCATTATTTTTGGCGTGTTGAATAAATCAATACGGTGTTAAACGGAAATTTAAATCTTATCGCCATCTAAATAAGGAATGTTAATGTTTATGGATCGCCTTAACTAAATAACGAAACTAAATATTCGATTTTGGAAACGAAGCAAAACTTTTTCATGAGATTTGGAATTTGCAATAACGTTTATTACTTCTGCTAGCACTTGAAAAAGCAAAGTGAAAAGAACTAGAAATTCGTAAGCAGGTTTTATTTCGACGTCTTAATAGTGATGGTAGAATGCAAGTTTCCTTAAACTGTCGGATTCATATTATATTGACCAGTCATTGAAAGCGTGACTCCACTTCCCGCCTCCTCGCAACATGGTTTGTTCCCCCTTTCCTTATCGGCCTGTCTAATGTTTCCCATGTCTTGTATGCCATGTATTGTAATAATGTATGTATGTATGTATTGTAAGAATAAGGATTATAATCTTTGACTTAACATTCAAAATTGAGAGCTCACATAATTTTGATATATCAGTTATATTCGTAATGTACAAGGTAGGTTATCTTATGAGGAATGACACCGATGGTGAAAGGGTTAAGTATCTATTAAATATATAAAGTAGGATTGAGTTCATCATATAAAAAAAAGTTATTTAAATACCGCACCAGAACTTCAACTGTTCAGACTGATGGGAGAGAATAAAAATGTATCATTTACCAAAACATATATTTTATTTGTGCAGCTAAACATACGAGTAATATCTTGTGCAGGCATCAATTTATTACTGCAAACCTTCACAAAACATTTCCAAAGATGACCAGTATCGAGAGAAAAAATCCTGTTTGGAGTTAATGTAGAAACACAGAAGCAACAACATGCTTGTACATGACCAAAGGTCAAGTACCCAATCCTCGCTTTGATTAAATTTTTTTGTGATTTGTGATTTGTGACTCCAATTGAAATTGTATATTATTTTTACTATGCACTTTTACATTCATGTCATGCCCTTATTTATCAAAAGCATCTACCATTGCTATAAACACAAGATATTGTTTAAATGTCACTATGATCAATTGTTGTATGTTCAATGGTAGCTCTAATCATTCACGACCAACTATCATTAGGCACCATTTCAAATACACCTGATTCGTATTTAGGTAGTAAAACACATAATCGAATAACAACCTCCGACCCCTGTCTTAAAGAGACATCGTGTTTCTTCCTCGCCAGTACCCTTGAAGCGGAGATTAATCCAATTCTATCTACCTTTCCGCAATGAATTGTTAAATTAGCGAACATTCTGGAAACGTCTTCCTGGCATTCCTCAGAAAATTTCCCCACAGAAACAATCTACATATGATTATATTTGTAACGCAATATTGGTATATTGTTTTACTTATTTTGAGCTTTGTGTCTGTAAAATCTTCAATAAGAACTATGGTAGTACACTGAGAGAAATTTTGTTACTATCATTTATGAGAAACGTAAGTATAAGCAGTACAAAAGATACACAGGCCCATGTCTTTAGTTTGATTCTTGTAATTCGGTATTAATCACCAAAGGCTTTTGCCATTTTTTAAAATAACAATGCACTAATTCGTAACTGCCAAACTTCACCAAAACACTTGAAATTTTTTCAATAGTAGATTCAGTATTGCTAGCCATTTTTGTATACCTACCACGAAATGTTCACTCCCTGTACCTATGTGGGACTTCGTTCCCTCAATTTAGGGTAATTTGTGAGGTAATGTACACAAAATGGGAATACCAAAGTCTAATTGGCTCCAACCGGTTAAGGACATTTGGCATTTTTGTGAGGTACTCACATAAAAAAATCGCTGTATTTATTTAATAGTATCTATTCTTGAACACGCATTTTACAAATGATAACAGCGGTTTACATAGAAGTACAAAAATGTTAATATTCAGTACCTGTAGGTATGTATGTAAAATGGTTAGTTGTAGCATTTTGTGAACTCCTCACTGGGAAAACGTATACGTACAACGTTCGCATATTCGACCCACGACGGCAGTATCGTATACATAAATTAAAGATTAGTTGCAATTAATGTTAGAAAAATAATTATCTTGAAAAGCAGATAATTATATATTTTGTCTATTGGCCACACGCCACTGGTATAAATAATATTGTCGAAATATTTTTTGTTCCGATGCAAAGTTTTTTCAACTTTTATAATAATTTCATATCAAACAAAGCTTTTTAGTGAAACAAAATAATAAATTAGACTATTTTTTTAAGATCTAATATTAATAAAAAGAAAATTCAATGCGAAGCTCTTTCCAAATATTACTATTAAAAATGTGTTTTCCAATTTACGTAGACAAAGTGGGAAAAATGTGTCTACCAGAGTTGCGTAACACATAACAATCACAAATCTTCGATTAATTCAGTTCCCCGTTCCTAAGCAAGAAAAAACTTTATCGTCGAAGAAACTATGTACTTTCTTACTAAGAAACCCGAAAATCAATGCTGTTTTACTACTGGGAACGATTTATTGAGCGTGATTACATCGGGCCATATTCAAGTAACATTTTTCCTTACTTGGTATTGGAATAAAAGCGTCGTACATTGAACCTGAAAATGCTGAATCGTGTTTACATTAAAGAAGATAAATTCGAATAGAAATTCAAATATAACATCAAATATATCCGTCAAACATCAGTTTGCTCGTCTGATTCTATAGATTTTTAACAAATTGAACAACTTAAATAATAAGAAAAGCTTAACTATTGAGTGCTCGATAACTATAGAAATATTATAAACCATTACAACCTGCATTATTATTTGGTTATTTTAAAAACTTTTCTTTGCATCATTTCAAATTTGGGCAAATAATGGTACCAACCTACAAAAGTGGCTATTCTTATTACGTTGTTTACAGATTTTTTAATTTTATTGTTTCATTGAAAATGAGGTTTATTTCCTGTAATGTGTGGACAATGTGGACATCTTCTCAACTTGATATACATATATTTAACCTATTATTTACCTACTATTAAACATTTTCAACGTGCCTCTTTTTTATCCCCCCCACGCAAGGAGCGGTGTTATAGGTTTGACTTTCTGTGTGTCTGTCTGTCTGTGTGTGTTTCTGTCTGTAGCATCGTAACTCCTTAAAGAATGGACCGAGATGGTTTTTAGCTACAATTCATGAAAATTTGTTCATGCGTTTCAAGGCTATCAGCTCTCTTTCGAGTCGGGAGTTGCTTAAAATTTTAAATTTTTTAAGTTATTTACATAATATTATGTACATATAAATTTTTATTGTAGAATTTATTGTTTAATTTGTTATCTACACGTGTCTTCTTAACTTCTGTTTTCTATTTTTTGCTGTTTTACAAGCTCTCTAGAGCTGTCTTTTTCGTTGTTTCTGATGCTATGTTATATTATGTAAAAGCTGAAAGGCGTTAATATTATAAATAAATAAATGAATAAACAAATAAATTTATAGAAAACTGTGACGGATATTCGTGTAATCGGCGTTTTATGGAAACCTTTAAAAAAACCGTCAAAAAAATTGGCATAAATTGGCCACTTGATGACTTTGTTATATTTAAAATTCTAGGAAACACCCCCACCAAAGCCCTTGTATTATTCGAGTATTTTTTTTCTATTTGGTGTTGGAGCAGAAAAGTTATGCATTGAGATGTAGAATCGTGTTTTTCTCAGTCAAAGAGATGGATTAAGTCTTCGCGTTTCCAGGCTTGCGGTAAAGCTTTTTGTATTTCGTATTGCGCCTCTGTAACCTCTCAAAGGCCGGCTGGCTAAGTGAATTACTGAACTTTTACAAGCTACAGACCGAGCCCGTCTAGTAAATTATGTAGATTGGATTATTTCGTATGCACTTTGAAAGTTCCGCACTGACATCACAATAACCTAAGTTAAAAAAAAGGTTTCCCTCATACAGGCCAGTCGTTTGAAAACATTTTTTTTAAATGTTGAGTCTGTGAGATAGTGACGATTTGAAATTGTATAACTCCACATTTTATCTATTTAAAAAATCCGATTGTGCCATTCACACGTGGTAGAAGTGAACTTCAGAAAACTAAAGTATACAAGAGTATGGGAGTGGGAAGAACTTTTTTGTCATTGTGAAGAATGATTTTTTCCATATTTTTGTCGTCGAATTCCAGTGCACCTTTTCCTATGCATTTGGTCATATTATTAGTATTTGTAGTTTTTTCTTCGGAGTCCGTAGATGGCTTTTTTTTGCCAGTTTATTTTGGAGTGGTTTGAAGATTGGTTATAATGGATATTGATTTAACAAAAATAATTTGTCACGTGAGAGCTGGTCGCTTCTACGACTCGTTCTGGAGTTCAAAGCTCGGTTCTGGAATGATTTGCCGGCTTCTTTCCAATAACATGGGTCTCTTCAAGACCCATGGTCACTCCTTCCTCTCCATCACTCTTCGGATTTTAATTTTAATATTTCAATTTATTAGATCAGTAAGCGGCTAACGGTTAAAATTAGATTAACATTAGCTGTTTCACAAAACCCGGTGTGCATATAAAAAGTGTTAAGGGACCTACTTGAATTACTTTATCCAGTGATTCCTTACTTACTTTAATCAGTGAACCCTATCACCCCTGCTCAGTTGCCAAACGTAGCGGACCACTTTAGATGACCTATGGCAGAGGCGTTAGTTATCTAATAAACGGTTCCCATGGCAGCGCGGCGATACCTACACCCGCCTACCAAATTGTGAAATCGAGTAATAATTATGATAAACCACAAAGTAAATGCTTTCTTCGAACATCTCTAACATCCTTAGAATAGTTTACTCGTATTCATTCCGTGCAATAAGATTCGTGACACTACTACATCATATATTATTATATACTGTCTGTGTAATCCGAATATACTATAATCGGAACCTCCAGTAATCCGAATCTTCGGGTGACGGAATTTTAAAGAGACTTGAAAGTGGAAAGATTTCTTCGAAGTTAAAGAAGGAATATAACATTTATAAATCCACAGTTTCCGATACGAAACGTAAAAATAATAAAATTTTACATATCTTAGCATCTAAAATATAGGCTTTTAAACCGTCAAATTCTTAAATTTTCTGAAAATTCAGCTGTTTCTTGAAGATTCCAGTAATCCGAAAATTCGTTAAACCGAACTGTCTCGGCTTTTAATTGTTTTGAGACAGGGACTATATTGTAATATCTACGTGAAGCCGTATTGTAAGAAAGATGAATACCGCGAAAGCGAAAAGCGACTCGTCGCAAATTGCAACCCGCATTGGTTTAATGCAGAATGAATACGAAAACAGCTCTTTCAAATTATAAGAAACAGTCTCTTGTATTTCGGAGCGATGATTGTTTGCTGAAAAGAGGGGTTTGGGTAAAAATACCAACTAAGGGCTGTTTCTTTTAAGCGTTATTTTTCTCTGCATTTTTTTCGTTGATACACTCATGTCCATTATTATAATTATTACATAATTTTATCACTGCCATGTGACATTACGCAGAAAAATAATTTTTTGTGACCAAAGTTTTTTTTCTTCTTGCAAGTTTATTGAGAAATACGACAACTTGTTTAAGAAAATTTGCATCACTTTAATTATTCAATTTTATTAGGGATAGCTTATAAATTTAAAATTGGTAAAAATTGCGAAATATGATGAGGTGGTAATAGCGTAATTGGTAGAGTGCCAGTCTCGTAAAGAATGTAGGAACTGGATTCGAGTCTCACATGCCACAGTTTGCTCTTTATTTTCTCTGTCTGTTTCATATTTTCACTGAGAGTTGTTGATATTACGTTCGTTAATCATTACTTTAATATTTCAAATATGTGTAGCTCAAGATGGAAAAAACCCAGCAAACCGAAAATAATTACTTTGATTTTGGAAATTCAAGCCATAACAAGCAAGGCAAATGTCATCGCATCTGCATTTACGTTTCTAGAGTTTTTGCTATTTCAGATCTTTTTTTTACATTAGCTACACACAGGAGTCCCAGAGGAAAATAATTTCCTCAGGGCCTATGTCATCAGATTTATGCCATTGTGGTTCATTATCGTGCTGTGTTGCGCTTCCGCCTTATTTAGACAAGATTATGGACAGCGTTACAGTGTCCATAATTAGAGTAGATTTTGATGTTTTTAAACGAAAACTTCTTTAGCACCGTTGTGATTTGAAGCTCGATGAAACAAAAAATAGTGACGCTCAAAAGAGACAAACACATACATCTGTAGGATTTAGCTGCGAGAGAATGAGATAGTATATTCGGTCTCTTCTTTAGATGGTGCTTCGTAGGCTCTCCACTCTTGTCTACATTAGTTTTCTGAAGGTTTCACTTCTACCACGTATGAATTGCACACCCTGATTTTTTTTATTTAAATACTGCACAAGAGTATCAAGTGTTCCAAATGTCAATGGAAATGGAGAAAATAAGACAATGGTGTACATATTTGGTGATCGCAGTGAAACCTAAGGGGACGGGGAGGGGAAGGAGATGAGAAATAGGAAGTTTGGGAACTATCTTACGATTCAGTTCTGATCTCTGAATGGTGCCCTTTTACTAAGCCGAAACTGAGAGTAGATATCTAACAGGCAGAAATTCGCCTAGCCTATAGACAGTATAGGCTAGGCGCATTTCATGATGCCAGAACAAACAAACAATGCCAGATTTTTTCTGCTTCAAGAAATAGATTTATGGTTCAATTAATATCACTGTAAATTTACCCTATTTCAGGGTTCATCAACATCAACAAGCGATCTCAATCTCAAAATCAAATACGTTTACAATTACGTTACAGTGAGCGTAGTTGTTTTCCGCTCCGTTGATAGCATTACCAGGCACGACGCACGACGTGGTTAGCTAAGATTTATGCAAATTCAATAGATTGTTGTAACAGAATATTGTAAACAAAGTGGGTATAATACCTAATATGTTAAATAATGTGGTAAATATACATAGATAGGTGGGTAAATGCTAGTATCAAGCTTGTTTGACTATTGTCCAAGCGGAGAAAAATATCATCCAAATTGACAAAAATTGTAAAAGCTAGAAATTCATAAAAAATTTACTATCGATAACATGGTAAATTATGGTGAAAATCAATTCATTGCAGTTATTCAGTTCTACATCGCTCGACTGGTATATTCATACATATTCACAAATTAATGTCCACAAATATCCACAAATGTCTAAAAAAATATTCCCAAATATCCACACAAATATGACGAAAATTTCCGCAGAAAAATAGTTTTAATCTTTCTTTTACCATTTGAAATTACATCTTTCTGTGTTTTAAATTTGTAATTTTGTCCGGATTACTATATTGGCATGTAAGTGATTTAAGGAGACTATGAAAAATAAATAAATATGAAATGGATAAATAAATAATAAAAAAAATAACAATATACATTACATCAATCTTTTTCTCTCATAAAGATGATTAGATACGAGGATATTATTCTCGCCATACTCTTGCTATTCATTTCAATTCAATTCAATTGTAATAATATTATTCTCGATGTGAAGAGCAACTCCAACCTCAATGGAACGAACGGGTAAAAACGTTAAGCAATGATCAATAAAGCTTGGTATAACTGTTATTTTTCTGTAGGAATGCTCACATTCAATAACGAATGGCAATTATCTCAAGCGTTTCATAATAAATACATACTTAATGAATAATTAAATCTTTGAATAAAAAGTATGGATACAAAATAACAACGAAGATGAAATGTTTCATGTAATTTCTTTAAAAAAAATTACAATTATCCATAAATAAGGGAAACCTGCTACATAGATTTCAACGCATAATACGCTGTTTACATAAATTAAAGGATCGCGAAGAGACCGTATTCTTTTTGTTTTTAAAATATTTCATCATCCCATCATATTTGTTCCTCTTGTCCTATTCGGGTTGGAAACCAAAGACTCCGATAAGGAGCCTTTAGGCGGCCCTGTCTTACACTTCTTTAGTGGCCTCTGTCCATTACAGATGCAGCCTCTCTTCGAACAGCCTCTGATGTTGCTTTCCTTAGCATTATCTGAGGCGGCTTAAAATTCAAGTTTACCTTTACTTTCATAGTTTACTTTTACATTTATACTTAGTTGACGTTTACAGTTAGCTTACTTTTATAGTTTACATGTATTATAGGTTTACGATTATAGTTGGTTTACGTTTATAGTTCACGTTTAGATTTACGTTGCCAGTATTTGGTGCGGCAGTCAGTATTCTGGCATTCTGAAGATATGTTCATGACTTTTCTATGAAGATGAGAAAGGTTTCGTGGCGAAGTTGTTGTGCGTGGTTCGCGTTCGATCTTCTCATTTGACCCCATTTTGGGACCTTTGGCACTCTTCAAAAAATCTCATTTCACGAACTTGGACTCTGGAACTCGCTTTCTTGTCCAACATAATCAAAATCATGTAACTATTTTATTGGAGTGTTTTTGATAAAAGGAGGAAGGGATGTATGGTGGGTGGGTGATAGGTTATCAATTTAACTTAAAAATTTTAAGCATATGACATTCAATCCGATACACATTATTTATACCTAGGGGTGGCTTTCCAAGAAATGAGGGTGTCTGTAATTGTTTTGCGCAGTGTTCCGTAGAACTACAGAACTAAAAAAAAAAACGGGTGTAGAATTGTATTGAGGACGAAGAGACAAAATACTTCCATGATATAATATTATACTTACTTGGCGACGGGTGTAAATAGGTGGGATTATTCATGAGCTATAAATAACTGTACCTAATGATTCTAAGAATAGTTCATTAACATAAATGAATAATTATGGAATTAAAATCAAGTTACTTTGTTTGCATCACTTTAATACAAAATCTAAAGCTTTCAAGAACAACGTTCTATTCATTAGGATGGTACGCTAATTGAAATTAATATTGGAAGAGTTATTGGATGGCTGGAGGTAGGGGATATAATTAGGGAATAACACGGTTGTTAGAAAGGGAAAAAATTAAAAAAGGGTTCTTTACATTTTTTCTTACTAATTATATGTGGGATAATATTAACAAATTTTCTTCACAACAGATTCTCCAAAATTCCGTCAATATTTTTTAAATAATTGAGACTAGCAATTCGAAGGTCGCTAATTCAAATCTTGGTGTGCGCAAGTACATTTTATTTGATTGTTTTGTTTTATTTCACAATTTAGTAATTTAAAATAATATTTTCTTCATTATTATTTTCAATTGATAAATTAATGTTTAAGACAAGATTTATATGCATAGCACAAAGGGTAACAATTATTATAAGTAATAATTATTGGCCTGAAACATTCATCTACATTGAAAAAATCAAACTATCTTTTCTCGGGAATTTTTTTCAATGTAGATGAGTGTTTCAGGCTAATAATTATTTGACGGCCGGCGTTGCGCAGCGGTAAGGCGCTTGACTCGCACACCGAAGGTCGCGGGATCGAATCCCGGCGTGGCAAATAAATTTTATTTGATTAATTTGTGTTATTTCACAATTTATTCATTTAAAATAATATATATTATATTTGCGGCACGTTCCAGAGTGGAAGATACTCTCTGTATTGCCCTGGTGTAAGACCACCATTCAGAATTGAAACGTTGCTTGAAATGGCATTAGACGTGTTTGATGACCAGATCTGAATAGCCAGGTACTTCCCCACCTTCTTCTTCCTTATCTCCTTCCCCTCCCCACTTCCATCAGCCTCACAACATACCCCAATTGGGGATGCCATAGTCTCACTGGCTTCAGACGGGAGCAGTTGGGGCTCTTGTGCGGTATTCATATAAAAAAATATAAAAAAAATATTTTATTCATTTAAAATAGATGTATTTACAGCACGTCCTAGAGTGGAAGATACTCTCAGTATCGCCCTGGCGTAAGACCATAGTTCAGAATTGAAATGTTTCTTAAATTGGCTTTAGCCGTGTTTGGTGACCAGATCTGAATAGTAAGAAATTTCCACACCTTCCTCTTTCCCATCGCCTTCCTTTCCCCATACCTTCAGTCTTACAAAATAATATAGTCTCACCGGTTAGGCGGTTGGGAGCAGTTGATTCTTGTGTGGTATTCACACTAAAAAAATGTATTTTTAAATCTCAAGCCACCTTATTCATTTATCTTTTTAATTTGCAATTTATATAGTTTAATCTACACCTCATATAATGATACGTTCTAGAATTGTATCGACCTATCAACACTTCTATATAGAAAAAAGTATATAATTATGTATAGGTGTACTTTTTCTCGGCAAGTGATTTTTACGGATTACAAAAATTTAAATAACATTCTACTCCAATATTTTTTACCGAAAATTGGTAACACTCCGACAATCCCCAATGTCAAATACGAAAAGAGTCCCTTTGTTTCTCACATTGCCAACAAAGTTGCGGTTTCTCTTTCAGCTTGCCCATATGATCCAATGACAATGCCGCGCGCAGCCGTCGCGCGTCGTTGGCATTTATCAACTGTTGAATATAACCGTTGGAAATAACCCGACGTTCACGCCAGGACTAACAAAAATAAAAAAATAACGGTTCTAATAAGGTTTGTGAATCGCACCCGTTACGGAGTTCCAAGTGTTGGGTTGTTGGGACATTAAAAATATTATAATAAAAATTATAACACGTTTTTTTGTCACCGATAGAATCGTTTGATGCTACATACTGGATTACATTTCCCATATTTCCTTCCCAGAACTTCCTCTTCATCCTTTCCTTAAAAAAACCGTCCATACAGCATCCCCTAAGATGACATAGGTCCTGAAGGAAATTATTTTCCTCAGGGCCTCCTACGTGGAGCTAATGTATTTTTTTTTCTTTAATTTAACACAATCACCCCACAACCATACTATCAAAAATACCTAAACACCTCAGCGCAGGTTCTCCTGGAGGGGAGCGAGTTCTCATGAAAAATATACAATACCACCTAAAAAAAAGCTGTACTGGTAATCAGTACAAAATCTTTCTCATTGGACTGACATTGAATAATTTTGTACACATTATGTTGTGTGTCTTAACTTTCAATAGCAAGATAAATTGAGATATTTTGGATATCTTCCAATAAGTTAAAGGGTCAAGTGATTAATAAGTTTGTTTATTTGGTTGTCGTGAAAATTTACAACGAATATCAGACTGGAGAGACCGGCGCGGGCGGGCTGACTGAGTAAACCCGCTCTATCTCACTAGAGCCTTCGGCCTTTAACATAACTGTTCATACCTAATGCTGCGTAAAAGCACGTATGTATTTCTGCAAACCGAATCGCGAATTACGAGAAAGGAATGAAGCAACCGCAAGCAGCGTTTCGCACCGTTTACCATTGGTTCGTTCCTTTCCCATAATTCGTAGCTCGGCTTGCGTTCGTGTTCGTGCGTGTGTACGCAGCATAAGACACGAACGGCGATCGTTGATACTCTTCTGATAATTAACTCAGCTTAGATAAGAACTTCGTATAATAAACTAACCTATAAATATTGAAAGAAGCTGAAACTATGTGGATGATCCATTCATTACATATTCTATATATACGTAGGGGACCCAAAATTAATGAGAATCGGGCGGTAGAGTGGAGAAGTGGAGGAGGAACGGGTTGTCTGTGGTTGGCTGTTATACGGTAACTCTTTCTCGGTCAGTGTGCGAAGCCGCGTCTCTGTGGGTTCACGCGTTCGTCCAAAGTTTAATTTTAAGTAAATCAAGATTTCTTCTTTCGGCGAAAATGCGAAAATCTCCTCTCTGAAGATCAAAGAGAGCCTTCGTCTTTAAGTCTGCCACGAATTTAAAAATTAGCTGGAAGAGGACCCATATTTTTTTCCAAGGTGATTGGTAATGAGTGATGAGTCATTGTATTATGGGTACTATCCCGAAACTAAGCAACAGTCAAGCCAATGGAAGAGTGCTCTCTCTCCTCTTCAGAAAAAAAAATCTGGTGAAATCGAACATCGAGTTAATGCTCATTGGTTTTTTTCAGAGATGTTCTGCACACCAAACAGTTAACCGACAGTTTTACATGGAGATAATAAAGAGGTTGCGAGAGAGCATTTGGAAAAACCGTCGAAAAAGGTCAAACCCTTGGCGCAAGGAGAATGGTTCTTCAACCAGGACAACGAACCTGATCACAATGTGTTGTATGTGAAGCAGTATTTAAGCAAGCATGGAATGACTCCGATTGTTCACCCACCCAATTCATCCGACCTGTCTCCCTGTGACGTCTTTCTGCTCCCTAGGATGAAAAGGGACTTGAAAAGGAAATGTTTTCATACCGTTGAAGAAGTGAAACAAAAATCGCTGGAGGCCATAAAGGACATTCCAATCAGTGGGTGTCAAAATCGTTTTAAACAGTGTAAAAAAAGGTTGGACAAGTACATGAGTATTTCTAAAAAAAGTGTACATTTCGGAAAAATAAAGTGTGCCTAGAAACAGTTAAAAAAATACACATGTTTTTAATGAATCATAAAAAAAAATATGCACCCTTTTGTAGAATAAATATTAGGCTAAAATAAAATACTTTTTTGTTTAAAACCACGAGTTTTATTAATTTTTTGAACTGACCAGTTTCGCTTTACTCAAGCATCATCAGGGTACAAATTAATACTGTATTAATTTTTACCCTGATGATGCTTGAGTAAAGCGAAACCGGTCGGTTAAAAAAATTAATAAAACTCGTGGTTTTAAACAAAATAGTATTTTATTTTATTATAATATGTCAAACCCCAAAGTGATTGCTTTCTACAATAATAAATATTAGGCTTTAAAATAACAAAGAATTGACATTACAATCGTATTAATTCGCAAATATTTTTTTTTAAATAACGATTTTTACCTTTCATACAAAATAAAATTGCCACCCTACCCACCTCATGTGTTGTACTTCATAAAATGCGATAATAACATTATAATATGTGAATTTTTTTAAGTTTTAGGGTCTAAATTAAATGTAGTTTCTGTACAAAGTAATGTTCTATGTGGTTTCATAATACATTAATAGTTTATACACAAAAATCAAAGTGAGACATATTCATTTACTTTTTGGTTACTACTCTTTAGTTACGTTTTATTTGTACTTCCACCGTAATTTTTTAACCCATTCGTTAAATTTTGCACGGGCGACACTTTCTTCTTTCTGATTGGTTGTTAAAATCAGTAACAACGTGTTTCTTTAGTGGGACTACTATTTCGAGACAAGAAATATTATAGCCTTTTTCACAAAACGGTAAGTCTTTTTCTACTCATCTTTTTGTAATGTGTGCGGTTCAAACATTGCTAAGCTTACATATTTACAGATTTAAATTTTATCAAACCATTGACTAATACATTCTAAAAATAAACACTTTAAAGGCGACCAAAATTTGGTGTAAAATATTGAAAAATAAAAAAAATTATAAAGAAATTCTCATTACTTTTAGGTCCCTCCGCGTATGTAATATGTATAAAACGAAATATTTTTAATTGAACTTGTATTACAATAATATAAAATTAACAGTAAAATAAACATAAATATATTATTAAAATATCGCATTGATTTGTAATGAATTATATTCATACGTACGACTAGTTACTGAGAGTTATAATCAATGTTGAATCCAACCGTTGACAAATATTTTGGTCATTAGCGTTGGGCGTTGACAGCATGTAGCTGTTATTTTCAACGGCTAGTAATATTTTGATACTATAATATAGTAGATATTAATACGAACATTTAACATTCACTGTCTGGTGAGTAAAGTTCTTGGTTCTAACAGAAGAATGCACCGCTTGGTTACCCATTGTGCGGGTCGACAATAATTAATTTGCGGAAACAATGCGGTTTGCCACCCTAACACAAGTGAATTAACCCTTTATTTAAACGAGCTTTACAACGGATTACTAGATTTTTTGGCTGTACAATTTACAAGGCTTTGTTTCATATTACGAAGGTTTATCTCGGTTGACAACGCACTAAATTTATGAATATTTTATGTAATTACTGTCGCAATACTAAGCTGTAGATGTTTGGAGGTTTTTTATTCTCGGATATCGTTGTAAGGGATCTTTTTTATTTATTTTTTGAATGTATTTATTGTATGAAAATTTTTTAGTGTTTACAGTTTTACATAAAATTGTTTGAATTGGCTTTAGCCGTGTTTGTTGACTCGATCTGAATAGCCAGGTAATTCCCCACCTTCCGTCTCCTTCCACCCCCTCCACTAAGTTCAGTTGCACAACATACCCCAATGTTGGGATACCATAGTCTCACCGATTCTGGACGCTTGAGAGTAATTGCAACTCTTGCGGGGTAGTTACATAAAAATGAGAACGCAATATCGCTGAGCAAGTTAGGTAAGGAAAATTTACAATGCAGGTTAAAATATGTAATGTATTAATGTTTTGTTGTTAAGGGCCTTTATCTAGCCAGTGGCTGAAAATCCAAATTTCCTCGAAAGCTGTTCTCACGATCGTACAGAGCGGTTCCAATGAGAAAGGCTAATTATTTTCCGTACCAGCTTTTTAAAAGTATAACTCATTCATTCAATCCAAATTTGCTTTAATTATACCCACATCCAAAAATGCTGAAAGGCGTGATGATAAAATTATTAAAATTATGTACTTTTTGTAATTATTTTTTTGAACATAAGTATTTATCATTTTTCAATAAAGTAAGCAAAATAAAATTAAAAAAAAAATCTTAAATATATTAATCTGTAAGACCGTACATATTTAGACAAAATAGAGAAATTTTCTTCATAAATAAGTGTTTTTTTTGATTTTATGTGAACTAAAATTAAATATTTGAAACATGCTTTTACTAAATAACGTATTGATTTACAATAATTTATGATTACATGGTATAAAATATGTCTTGTAAATAAGATTATTCGTTTGAAAATTTAACAAATCTGAAAATTTAACTTATTTAACTTAAATATAACTTATACTAAAAACAAACATTTTTTCTCAAAATTTAAAACATGCGTTTACTAGACAAAAGAAAAATCTTTCGAAATCAATTTATAATTTTTTGTGAAAAAGAGTCAATACGTCTACGATTTGATTTAAAAATGACATATTTCCGGTTTTCTCTGGTTATACCCTTTTAAACTACGTGAGTCTGACAAACAGCAGATTTTTAACATAATTTCTGACGTCTCCGTTGGAAATTTTAATTTAAATAAAAAATTTAAATCAAAATTGGAAATTTTAATTTAAATCACCATTGTTTACGAAACGTAGGAACCTGGGGGTAAGTGTGTCCAGTATAAATCCCTCCCTTCCGTGCGATTCTGCGGTTCAAGGTGATAGGTGGGGCGAGATCGGCTGGAGAGGTCAAATGGTCTTTCTCAACCGGCCTTTCCCGAGTTGGTGGGAAGATGCATTCGCCGCCAAGACCTGAACATACTTCACTCTATGAACCCGGGCATCTCGAACGAAGATTTTGCCTATAATAACGCGCAAATCAACAAAGCGAATCAGCATTAACCATGGCTATTTTCAACGTTATTTAAAGACTCCGCAACTATCTTTTGACGGTTCCATAACAGTTCGTCCAGTGACAATTCGTCCGGCGACAGTTGGTCCGGCGACAGTTCATCCGACCGACAGTTCATCTGGCCGACAGTTCGTCCGGCTGACAGTTCATCCGGCGGACAATTCATCCGGCGACAATTCATCCGGCCTGATCATTCAGAAAATTGTTTCTTCAAGTAAGTATGCAAAGAGGATATACGGTCATACAACCAAAATCGATATACCTATATCTAAAGGCATCTTGAGTCGAAATCCGCTGTAAAAACATTTTTACTAACAAAAATTTCAACTCTCCGAAGAAGCATTTTCTTTTTTACGTTAGCCCTACATAGGAAAATAATTTCCCTCAGGGCTTATGTCATCTTAGGTGATGCTATGTGGAGGGTCTTTTTAAGGAGGGGAAGGATATGAAGTTCTGGAAAGGAAAAAGGTATGATAGGTGGGTAGAAACCTGGGGTCAGTATATCCACGAGTGATGGACGTATCAATTCATCCCTCCAACTGCAGTACACGGTCCGCCATGCAGCAGGTGGGCATGTGCATCCGCTGCTAAGACCTGGACAAACCTATCCCCATGAACCCGGGCAACCCTGCCAAGTCACCAAACGTAGCAAGCCACTTGGGTTGACCAATGGCAGAGGGTGTTGGTTATCCAATAAATGGTTCCCGGGGCGGCGGTACCCATACCCGCCTCCCAAATTGGAATTGGAATTGAAGCATGCGGCAATAACAAAATACGACATACTTACACGTGCAGTTGGCTTAGCAAAAATCCGTTAAAGATTCTTACTTGCATATAATATTACTTTTTTATCTGAAAATTGAATGAATTGTCCGCCGGACGAACTGTCAGCAGGACGAACTGTCGGCCGGACGAACTGTCGACCGGATGAACTGTCGCCGGACCAACTGTCGCCGGACGAATTGTCGCCAGACGAATTGTCGCCGGACGAATTGTCGGGTCACCACCCTTTACAAAATAGTAAAACTGTCCCCGTGATCTCTTTTTTTTAAAGAAAGACAAATATTCCCGTGTTATGAATAACCCAACAACGTTTGAAAATATAAGGCTAAAAATATTGCTTGTGTTGTGATGGAGGACTTAGCCAGTGGAGGAATCGAACACACGACGCTCGGGTGGGACCCAAGCGCGATGCGCATTCAACCACTGACCGGTCGAAATATCTTTATATACTCATTTGAGGTACATAAATGTACTGGAGTATATTGGAGTATAACCGTTTTATGGAGAACATGAAAAAATTCCTTTTAAGCCAGCTCAGATATTTCCATTTAAAGTTACGTGACTTTAAGGGTGGTAGCTGAGTGGGCAAAAACGTCGGATTCCCAAGCAGGCTTCCTAAATTTAATTATTTTTTCCTTCTGTCAGCTAAGACCTGCATCAATTTGACAAGCAACACTTTCTGCTTATTATTTTGTGTTGATGGAAAATGGAAGAATTCAAACAGTGTAATGTTATTCGTAACTTGAGAATATTTGTTTCACTTTACCATTTTTAGTCAAGTATCAGTTGCCATGTTAATTGACCCACATGTTTAATTTTTTTAAATGTAGGTAAGTATACTCAAATTATTTTGTCGTGAAATTTTGAAGAAAAATTCTATTTAAAATTTACCTTTAAAAGCTCAGTCCTGTAATGTGTCAGCAGAACGAGGGTAAGAAAGGGTGTACTTGCCTCCAGCCTTCAGGATCTGATTTAAGACTAACACCTTACTAGATTCACAGTAACATTGATTGACACGGGTATTAAAGTTACGAGTTCATTCGCCTACACTTTAAGTTTTGGGGTCTTACGGCACTGATCTTTATAAATGAAACTACTGTAAGTACCCACTTGAGGAGAGATTGAAATTGATGATAATGGTGCCAAACACTTGGCATATACACATGTTAGTACTACGTCAAATAAATATATTTTTCGGTCGTTCGAACAAGCGAAAAATTATTCTTAAAGTATTTATTATGCAATCCAAGATTCATTTGAAAATCTATACATTTACTAGGTAAACGGTATCAATTTCCAACTATTTACTCGGAAATTAATAAGGGTGTTGGTGTGTTGGTAATATGGTAATAAAAATAAAAGTAATTCGTCCAAAAATTTTCATCATAACCCCCTGTTATGAGTTGCCCATAAATTCTACGAACGAACTATACAAGCGGCAGGCAGCTGTGTGTCACGTGCTCAGTACATGTACATTCTCGCGTGATTATTGCTGTCCCTCTCAGGCTGGCAGAAGACATTACCATATATGGCTACACGGCGCGAAATCCAGCCAATGGCAGAAGACATTACCTTATAGGGCACACGTTCGAGTCTTCCGTCTCGCTCATCTCGGACAGAGAACTCCGGCCACCGTTCACCAAAGCAACAGACATATTTCAGACAACGGCGCGAGCGGTCGTACGCACTACTACGTACTGTCGGGCAGTATGCCACCCTTTGACGCGGCTAATTAAGTCTTCACTTACGATCTCAGTATGGCGCTATCACGACAGACGCCTGTATAATCCTACTGCCGCCTACTTTATACCATGGCAGCCCTGGCCGCCCGGCTTTTAATCCGCCTACATTGCCGATAGCCGCTTAATTCACCGTTATCACCCACCGGTTCGGTAAGCTGACCGAATCCGCCCACCATGTTGCCGAGAAGCCGCCCACGCACCCCGAGCCGCCCCGTTCCTGGACACGATCTATGAGCTTTGCTCTAGATCTCTCCACTTCGTAGGAAGCTGCCTGCATCCGTACGACGCCACGTGAGATTTTAAACCCTCTTATAGTATTTCCGAGCCTAAATTCAGTAGTATTTCTAGTGCCTCTCTCTCTCTCTTATGCTAGGCCTTAAACAGCTTACCTGGTTGCCTGTAATGTTCACCCTTGCATTATTGAATACATTTGAATTGTGCCTAAACCTTGTTTCATTGGAGTCAACCATCGACAGCCTCGGAGGAGCCCTACGACCCTGAGCTGAGCCTTCCAAGCCGAGGCATATTGCCCCCGGGGGGCCTGCTTAACACTTGTTCCCCCCCCGGGAGGGACATATTTCTGGAGACCAGAAGTATAACACTGGACCCTACGCGGCTTCAGTATCACCCTGGCCCCAGGAAGTATGACACTGGCTTTCAACGTGGGGACCAGTAGCATGACACTGGCGCGCCAACTGGGCCGAAGTCTTGTCGATTGTTGTCTCCCTAGAAACATAATTATGTAATCTTAGCTATAAATATTTTATATTTGTGCTCCCATCAACAACGGTAGTTCTGTGTGAATTATTCTAAACGTCGCGAGTCCGTCGGCTAGTGCTATTCGAGGTTAGGTATTTTAAACATCGCTTACTACCGTAGCATTCATTCCCACGCTATTACGTTCTATCGCGGCAGTCAGAGTTGTTCGTCATTCGCGCGGAATTTTTTTAATTGAGTAATGAATCTCGTTATTTTAAAATCTCCGAGTGGCTGCTGTGTAAGTTGCGTTATTTCTTCCTTGAAGAGCAGTGGTTGTTTCCAATAAAAGGTAGTAACTACTGTCGGATTGTGCTCGTTCACATCCGTTCCCCTGTAATAGGAAGTTGTAAATGCGACTGCCAGCAACTGCTCTCGTCTTATATTATTCGTCCGAAATTTTTTTTGCTTTGTTCATTATAATAACGCAAAATCATGGAGGCCACCATACCAATAATGGATAGAATATTAAATTTCGAGAAAGCAAACGCGTCGGTAATAAGAAAAATGTTGACAGATAGAGGCGTAGTTCCCAAAAGAGCTTTTTTAACTTTACGAAAACAATGTGTTGAGTTTAACGAATCCCGGAAGTTGAATTATAAAATAAACGTTAAACGAAAAGTTCAATAAATAATGAGTACAAGTTATAAAGTTAGTTTTCGTTTCTCTCAATAGGTAGTTTTAAATCACAACATGGAAAACGACGTTACATAATGTTATAAAAGAGAAATTTTAAAGCAACGTATTATTAATTTTCAAAACAGAATAAGTTAATATGGAAAGCTTCCCTTGTAATATTAGTTAAAGCCACAATTGTTATTTTTCTTCATAGAAGTTTTAATTTATTGTTAATACATTAGAATAAATTAGAATTGTAATTTTGATTGTTGATTGATCTAGGAACAGAGTAGCTAACTGGAATTGGATTAATGAACAGTTCAGGACAAATGTAGATTAATAACATAAATTTTAGAAGAAAAAAGGAATAAACAAATTCAGTCAAAAGTTTTTTTTAAGAAACAAAAGTTTAGGTACAGATCGGTGAAAAATAGTAAAGTTCTTAGAAGTTTAATGTTGTTTCGTTTGAAAATCATGAGTGTCATGAACCCACGGTTAGAGATCGTACATCATTGAATTAATATTCCATATTTCACAAATTAGAAAACACAGTGTTGTTAAAGTAATAAACGTTCGGGAAGGGAACAAACTTGTATATAAAAATGTATATAACAAGGCAACGTGTATATAAAATGTATATAACAAGGCAACGTGTATATCAATGTATATAATTGGCTAAGTGTTTTTTTGTTAGTTTAAGTTCTTGAAATCTATCTGAATTGCTTTCGTACTAAAGTGGTAGGAAATTAAATAAATTAGTGAAAAACAGTAGAACATCATTTAAAGAATAAATTCCAAACTACAAGGTATATGTTACTAGATACTTGTTGATTTTTCGAATGATTATCTAAGGAAGGTTTAATAATAAAATTTTGTATATGCTATAGGTATTTACCATAGAGACAGTATTGGAACATGTTTTGTTTTTAATCGGGACTATCCCACTCTAAATAGTAGTATGCGGATAATAAAATAAACTATCGTTGGGAAAGACACTTCAGAGGAAACAAGTGAATAGCATCATATGTTCAAATTACCGTTTTAAATAGAAAATAACGAAGAATTTTTAAAGTGAAAATCCTTGTCAAATTTAACAGAATAAACTCTCGAACAAAGAACATTTAAATGTTTAGCTTCAATTAAGTTTTTTTCATAAGAATGTAGGAATGATTTCGGCAACAAATTTACATGAATGAATAACAGTATAATGGACTTCAGGATAGGAAAGATAAAATAAGTTTTTTTTTTGGAAACAGCTGTGGAAAATTATTAAAAAACATAGAATTTAAAAATAAACTACGACAGTTAAATCGATATTGTCATTGTCATTTAGTAACAAAAACAAATAGTGAATAGAATCCAATTGGTAATGGCTTACTTGTAATGAAGGAAAGGGTTATAAAAATTATAAGAAAGTGTCTTCTTCATTTTTTCTCGTATTCATAAATATGTCAACGTGATCGTTGTTAGGAAATTATATCATATAGATATTGAGTTAATAGACTCAAGAAATGTACTACGGATACATAGGTACCCGCGTATACAATTCTGGTTTCAAACCGTTATAGGAATGCCTTCCTCAGAATTAGGGCAAGGTGGGATTGTTAAGATGTGAAGTCTAGAACAAAAAAAAAAAAGGAATTGTGATATAGGAAAGAATTGGAAATAGAGAATTAACCCCTCAAGTAAGCTTTAGGTAATTGTAAATTCGTATAGTTTTGACATAGCTAATTTAGAAAAATGTCATGGCGCCTTATAAAGTTAAATACAATGGAATTTTTTTTTAAAAACAAAATAATAGTAAAGTAAACAAAAGTTAAAAAAGTTATGAACAGGAAAGTTGAGATTAAACTAAAACTTATAGTGAAAAGTTATTAGTAAAAAAAGTTATCATCGGATAATATTGTTAAATTAAGAAGTAAATAAATAATAGACATGGAATTTTTTTTAAAGGAATTTTCAAATAATCAGTCAACAAGTAAAAGTTTTAAATTTTGGAAGTTGTAGAAGAAGCAACGTCGTTAGCAATTCAGTTATGATTCAATTTTTTTTATGTATATAAATTGCTAGCTTATAACATGTAATGTTAAAGGTAAACACACGAATTGAATACTTAGGTATTTGAGCGACTTAGTCAGTGTGTATTACGCATCGTATAACGGTGTTATTAAATCTGTGTTGTTAAAATTTGGAAACGATTCCTGTTAAATATAAAGTAACCTTTAAAGAGAAATTTTATAGAAATTGTAGTAACATAAATTTTAAAATAATTAATGAAGTTCTGTTTTTTTGGATATTGTGTTATTTTTATGTGTTGTTTTTTGCCGAAGCACAGGCATTTGAGGAAGTTAATTTCTCATTTGTGTTGGTGAACTAAGGCAAGGTTACGGTTCTCGGAACGTAACGGTGTGGCCACACGGAGATAGACGTTTGCAAACGTATCTCTTGAAAACACGAGAGGATTATAGTATAGCCTGATAATTATACGACGCTATAGGAGAGATCCTTATAATATGCCAAACGCTATAGGAGGTATCCTTATAATATGACCGACGCTATAGGAGGCGTATCCTGAGAATTACACGGAGAGGAAAACAGAAAAACAGAACAGAGTATGGAAATTAGTTCACCAGTAGGAAAAGTAATTGGTTACTAATTATAATGACACAGTAAATTTAATCACGAGGTGCATGTATTGTATTGTCCTCTACATAAGGTTGTAAAATGCGAATATGTATCATTTTCATTTGATTACATGACTTAGTCAGCATTATTGTCCATCATTGGATGACCTTAATAAAAAATTGTAAATTTATTCACGAGGTACATGTATTGTATTGTCCTGTATATACAACCCTAGGACGTCATGAACCCTAGTGGTTAGTACGAGGTTATAACGCATATAACTTAACCTCTGTTATTAGAGAAGTATACAATTCCTTTCTTAATGGATCGTCATCACAAGTGTTGACAATCCGGGACGCCGGTATGTCTGCACGTGAAGACTTGTGTTATTATTGTTATTATTATAAAAAAAGAGGTAACTCACCTTACACTAGTGAAATTACTGATGCGATATTTAGTTCATTTATTGTAATGACTATTATTGGTAGTAATAATTTATTACTTTCTCCTAGTGCGTAGCCACTCAGGTTGTTTTTTTTTTTTTTTAAAAAAAAAAAAAAAAATGTTTTTTAAATTTATATATGATTATGGTTACATAAGTATATAAATTCGTCTAAGAAACACGACACGATACACTGATTGAGGGCGTAGTTCAAGGAACCCTAAATTAGGCTAGGTTTTTCATTAGAAAAAACTGCGTTAGGTATTCAGTATCCTGCCCGGGACCGAAGTAGAGACCTAATTTCTATTTTCGTGGAACAATTTGCATTCTAAAAAGTACTTAATTTTAGATGCAATGAAAGAATATGCAAGCATATTCTTTTCTTTTCGTTGGCAAGAGACGGCATAAGAAAATTCTTGTACAAGTGGTAGGTATAAAGGCACCTAGCTCTCATCATACTAGGGTAGGTCATTGGGTAGTAAGAAACTTAGGAACCTTATGGTTGTAAATAACCTTGTGTATATATTAATATAAGGTCATGTATAAATGAAAATATCATTTCAATTATAATTTTTTTTATTTTTTGTCCTTTTTTTTTTTCGGGTTTTTCAATCTCTTTCATTGTCGAATTATTCTCACAGGTAGGTTAAATCGTTATGGTATTGGACATCTCACACGTTGCGATATAGGAGAAATTGGGGCGGTAAAACGTTCACAATCGGGTAGTTACTCACTCCTTAACGGGGTATGTCTCAATTCTAGCGTATGTTGGAGTGAATTCACGATGAAAAGGCAATGTAATAATAATATTACCACATTTTTGTTATCAGAATCGGCCCAATAGACAACACTATTCGGTTCACATAGGTTGTGGTGGTATCGAATTTTAACCTTCTTCCGCGATCATATAACAACGGTTACTCGTTGTGTGGTATTATAGAGCTGTTACAAGTCCGATAGGATGGAACTTGGGTATCGACCTAGCGTGTCATTCGGCAGGTAAACTATAATCCAAAGCGTGATAGGATGGCTAAACTCCTTAGAATTAGAGCAGAAGGATTGTTGGAAACGCGAATTTCCGAACAATGGAGGTATATATGATTCCGGTGTTAGGAAGAAATTCGTTACTCAATTAAAGAAAATTTTTTTCCTCTTCTAATAACATTGTCGGTAGTATTAAATTTTCGTATTTTTTGGTAAAAATACGTGGCGTTGTTGTTATTTATTTTAATTTTTTTTTTTTTCCTTCTTCTCTCCTTACGTAGTCAAACCCTGAGAGTTTAAGTTGAGTTGAAACAAACTCGAATTGAAAGTTATTTAACAAAATTGTATACACACATAGAGTTTTTGGTGGGTAAACAAATGTATATTCAAGTGTTTTAATTATGATAAATGTAATTAATTAAATTACTATATAAATATTTTGTAAACACGTAATTGATTACTTCGGTATCAATATGGTAAGCCAGCGTGTAAAGTCCTTGCCATATCAGGACGCAATTGTACGGTGTTTTGTAACTTGCTATATCACTGTATTCAAATAAGGAGTAGTACTTCTCGTAGTAAGAAGATTTAAGAGTATGCACCCAGTTGAGTAAATTAGCTCGGTAATGTCATAAAGTTATGTCATTCGGGTCGTATTGTTCTTATTAGAGAATAATGTAATTGCACTTATGGTCATTACGGTTCGTCTGGTTATTTTGGTGGGAACACCTAGAGGGTGTCCTATGTGGTTTCGTCGAACGCAAGTTCACCGTGAGGATTCCAAGGGATCTATCCGGTTGTCTATGTCGTTGCGGCAAGGGTATATTTCTAGTATACCAAGTACAGCGCTGTACGGGTCACCGAGGGTGAGTCGAGAAAACATGAGAGGATTCATATTATGCCTGAAAATTAATATTCATGATAGGTTTTGTAGCATTACCTTACAATTATATGCGAACATGAGAGGATGGTCGTTTATGCCTGATAATTAAATGCAAACCAGACAAACCATGACAAGCTGAGAGTGCGGGAAACTAACATTTGGGTTAGAATTGAATTGTGAAAATAGCATAGTATATAAAAACAAAGTTGTATAATTTTAAAAAAAGAATTCCATTGTAAGACGCGAATATGAGTGATTTCGATCATTTCATGACATTGGTCAGCGTACAATATTCCATAACAGGAATAAAGTGTATAAAAACAAAGTTGTATAATTTTAAGAATTCTATTGTAAGACGCGAATATGAGTTGGTTTCGATCATTTCATGACATTGGTCAGCGTACAATATTCCATAACAGGAATAAAGTGTATAAAAACAAAGTTGTATAATTTTAAGAATTCTATTGTAAGACGCGAATATGAGTTGGTTTCGATCATTTCATGACATTGGTCAGCGTACAATATTCCATAACAGGAATAGTGTTGGAAATTTTTTGTCTAATTTTAAGATTTTTACATGGTAGTAATCCTTCTCGGAAGGGTCATGTTTTCTTTATTTCTTCATGCACCTTCGTTAGCGTGTCTTGTATCGCACTAGGTACGTCACATTTTTTTAATTTCTTGAGAGAGTTGGCAACCTTTGTTCAGTTTATTGCTAGTTTTTTTTAGCTTGGCTCACAGGTAGTTAAAATTTTGTTGGCTCTTAGGTAGGGAGTGTTTAAATCCTGGTGAAGAGGTAGCTCTGTACCTCACATTGTGGCAATCATCGCATCACATGCTGTATGGAAGGTCGTGGTCCCCTGCATCAGCCTCGCTGCCTTTTCCCTTCATTTTTCAGGGGAAGGAGGGTAGTGTTATGAGTTGCCCATAAATTCTACGAACGAACTATACAAGCGGCAGGCAGCTGTGTGTCACGTGCTCAGTACATGTACATTCTCGCGTGATTATTGCTGTCCCTCTCAGGCTGGCAGAAGACATTACCATATATGGCTACACGGCGCGAAATCCAGCCAATGGCAGAAGACATTACCTTATAGGGCACACGTTCGAGTCTTCCGTCTCGCTCATCTCGGACAGAGAACTCCGGCCACCGTTCACCAAAGCAACAGACATATTTCAGACAACGGCGCGAGCGGTCGTACGCACTACTACGTACTGTCGGGCAGTATGCCACCCTTTGACGCGGCTAATTAAGTCTTCACTTACGATCTCAGTATGGCGCTATCACGACAGACGCCTGTATAATCCTACTGCCGCCTACTTTATACCATGGCAGCCCTGGCCGCCCGGCTTTTAATCCGCCTACATTGCCGATAGCCGCTTAATTCACCGTTATCACCCACCGGTTCGGTAAGCTGACCGAATCCGCCCACCATGTTGCCGAGAAGCCGCCCACGCACCCCGAGCCGCCCCGTTCCTGGACACGATCTATGAGCTTTGCTCTAGATCTCTCCACTTCGTAGGAAGCTGCCTGCATCCGTACGACGCCACGTGAGATTTTAAACCCTCTTATAGTATTTCCGAGCCTAAATTCAGTAGTATTTCTAGTGCCTCTCTCTCTCTCTTATGCTAGGCCTTAAACAGCTTACCTGGTTGCCTGTAATGTTCACCCTTGCATTATTGAATACATTTGAATTGTGCCTAAACCTTGTTTCATTGGAGTCAACCATCGACAGCCTCGGAGGAGCCCTACGACCCTGAGCTGAGCCTTCCAAGCCGAGGCATATTGCCCCCGGGGGGCCTGCTTAACACTTGTTCCCCCCCCGGGAGGGACATATTTCTGGAGACCAGAAGTATAACACTGGACCCTACGCGGCTTCAGTATCACCCTGGCCCCAGGAAGTATGACACCCCTATTCAGAAAAAAAGTAAGTAGATCGTCTGTAAGTAGTTTTACCAATGTTTAATCTACTACACTATATATCTACTTCTACTATCTACTATCTACTTCTACTACTCTACTATACACTATATAAAGAGGTAATATTTGTTTGTATGTTTGTTTGTGTGTTTGTTTGCATCGAATAGGCTCCGAAACTACTGAACCGATTTAAAAAATTCTTTCGCTGTTGGGAAGCTACACTATCCCTGAGTGACATAAGCTATATTATATATTTTTTTAAAATAGGCTTCCTTACTAAAACTTCAATAATGTAACCCAGGGTGTAAAAAAAATACCTTAAATATTTTTTAAATCGCGTGCGCTGCGAAAACTATTGATGATAGAATAAAATAATGTACTACGACTTTATAGAACACATCATTATTTACAAAAAAGGTCGCAACAGCATATGTCTAACTATTATGGTTATGCCACAATAAGAATTCTTTTATTTTAAAAATTTAATTTAAATGTCGCCGCTTGAAAAGGCTCTTTATTTGTATCTTGGTTTTAATCCTTATCAAAATAAATTACTTCATATTCAAGACAGCTTCAATTCCTTTATTTAACTTTTTGAATTTTTCAATTCGGATATTTAATTAGAAAGATATCACGAGTTTAAAATTGTTAGTATTAGAAAAAAATTTCGGCTACGGGCCGGGCGGGAAAGGAATCAAGAAATGCAGTGCCAGGGGGGTTGGCGGGACGGGGGAGCGGGAGAGCGGTGGTGAGGAAGGTGGAAGTGGAACGCTGGAGAGGAACGCACGGGAAAGGACATGTAACGAGAAACATTTTATTTATTTGAATATGGCATATATTATAAAAGAAAGTCGAAAAAAAAAGTGGAGATCGTATAAACTCAGAAACGAGTCCCGGTTCGATCAAGGGAGTTATATATATGGTGTGGTAGATCTCTATCCCCAATAGGGAATAAGGGTATCCGTTTTAACCTAAAGGGCGTGCTTTTAAAGATATAAGGGCTGAAAGTTTCGCTGAAAGTTGTGGAAGGAGTGGCGGAGTATGTCGTGGAATGATCAGAAATAGGGAATCGGGAACATCATTGTGCAACATTCCAGAAGACTATCTTATTGTCCTGAGCGAAGCCGGGTAACCCAGCTAGTATATAATAAGTTTAATATAATGCCTTCGGAAGTTACGCCTTTTTTCACAAAATTATATATAAATTACAATAAATTTTATACAATAACTAATAACATAATATACGTATAAAGTATATATTCGGTTTATCCCGATATATAATCAGGGCTTCTGTGTATGGGGGGGTGTTATTATGATTTAACTATCCTATTGTCTTTTTTACATTTTGGGGTAGGAAGTATTGATGTTTGTCTTTGTTATTTTTAAAAAGTGCAACTTTATTTTGAATATTATCTTTATAAATTTCTAATGTTGAATGGTAAAAGTATAAAGCACTTAATTTTCTGACCTTAAATTGTTTGAATAAAAGTTCTGACGAATATGTGTAGGATTTTTTAGAATTGTTTTTATTATTAGTTTTTGTGATTTGTAAATTGTTTATGTTTTAATTTTTATATGTATCGCCCCATCCTATAATGCCATATTGTATTGAAAGAAAGCAAAGTATGTGGTTCTAAGTAATTTTTCGCTTAGAATATCTCTTAAACATTTAAATATATATGTTTTGTTTTGTTTTTGTTTTTGTTTTTGTTTTTGTTTTTGTTTTTGTTTTTGTTTTTGTTTTTGTTTTTGTTTTTGTTTTTGTTTTTGTTTTTGTTTTTGTTTTTGTTTTTGTTTTTGTTTTTGTTTTTGTTTTTGTTTTTGTTTTTGTTTTTGTTTTTGTTTTTGTTTTCGTTTTCGTTTTCGTTTTCGTTTTCGTTTTCGTTTTTGTTTTTGTTTTTGTTTTTGTTTTTGTTTTTGTTTTTGTTTTTGTTTTTGTTTTTGTTTTTGTTTTTGTTTTTGTTTTTGTTTTTGTTTTTGTTTTTGTTTTTGTTTTTGTTTTGTTTTTGTTTTTGTTTTTGTTTTTGTTTTTGTTTTTGTTTTTGTTTTTGTTTTTGTTTTTGTTTTTGTTTTTGTTTTTGTTTTTGTTTTTGTTTTTGTTTTTGTTTTTGTTTTTGTTTTTGTTTTTGTTTTTGTTTTTGTTTTTGTTTTTGTTTTTGTTTTTGTTTTTGTTTTTGTTTATTAGGGAAACAAACAGTTGTACATATTATAAGGTATTTACTTATTACATGGGTGCATTAACCAGTGAAGTTTCCGCAAAAAAAATGTTAGTTTCCTTATTCTGTTCTTCAGAATATTTATGTGTGGGGACCATTTTAAACGCTGGTCTATTGTTGTGCCCAGGTACTTAAATACATATAATAATAATTATCCAGCAGAACTTGTTTACAAATAAATCGTATTTTTTACCACTAAATAATAATACCATTGAAAAGGAAGATTTGTATTTTGTGAAGAATCACATAACGTGCGCTTTTCCTTTATTCCTTTGTAAAGTTCCCATGAATTAATTTTCAGAAATGATCCTCTCGTTATCGCCAAAGTGCAAGATCTTCCTTCCAAATTGAAATTTAACTAGGTCAGAAGTTCCCGATCCTAGGGTGTTACAATTAACGGATTCCAATCAAGTCGAAAATGTTTTTAATGATTCACAATTATTATATTTGTAAAAGCCTGCCTGCACAGGATCATCATTTTTGGGATCTCTCGAGTCATTGGTTCCGCCCAACAAACAGTCGAAATCCAATATAGTAATAAGTAGTTCAGGGAAGTCCAATTCATTGCTTGTAAGGATGTTGTCTAAAGCTAAAGGAAATACTTAAGAAAGGAAATGAATTTACTGTTGGCCTTAACAAGCTGAAACCTGTTGCGGTCACAGATAAATTAAGTGGAAATAATTTTCATATTTGTTTAATTATATTTTTACAATTATTTACATTTGGGAGGCGAGAATGGGTACCGCCGCCTAGGGAACCATATATTGGATAACCAAAACATAACTAAGCTGTCTAGTTCTTGGCGGTGGGTGACCTGGACACACTGAACCATAAATTTCTATCCACCCCTAAAACCTTTTTCCTTCCCAGAAATCTCCTCCTCCTTTCCTTCCCAGAATCTTCTCCTTCCTTTCTTAAAAAAAACCCTCCATACAGCGTCCCGAAAGATGACATAAGCACTGAGAGAAATTATTTTCTTTAGGGCCTCCTGTGTAGAGCTCATGTAAAAAAATATATATTTAAGAAAAGAAGGTATATTTAAGGTTGAAACACAGAAATCGATTAACGTTAATTGACAGGTTCTTCCGTCTTAATCGTTTTTGTTTAGGAATAAACTTTCTTATTCCCCTTATCCAACTTCAAGTAACTTTTCAGTCAGACAAAATAAACTCAATTGTTCCTCTTAGTCTCACCGACTCCACTAATTTGGGGCTCTTGTGCGGTATTCTTAATAAAACAAACCCTTTAGCTTAGATAACATTAAAATATGTAATTTATTCAGTTCTCAGACATTATTATTATTTGTTATTACGTATCGATAACCCCATTGTTTTATTTACCTCATATGTAATAATAATAACAAGTTTCCTACCGAGCCTTTCACTAAAACATCAAATAAAGTTTCCATATTATTTGATGTACGAGGGGCGAGTGAAAAGTAATCGGCCGTAGTAAGAAAATCCAACTTTTTCCGACAAAGCTCAAATTATTTCTTTTTAGCCGTGTACAGTCTACGCACTTCGTCCAACCGTTTTACAATTTTTCGACGCCCTCGAAATAAAACGATTTCTCGAAGCATTAAAAATAGGCTTCTGTTTTAGCGATGCTCATTCGGCCCAAATCTGTCACCACCAAAAGTCTTATCAAAGTCTGGAAATAAATGAAAGTTGCAGAGGGCCAAATCTTAAACCTATGATGGATGAGGAACCATTTATTAGCGCAAAACATGCTGTTTGGCCATTGCGACTACGCATTTGTGCACCGGTGCATTGTCCTGGTGGGCGAGCACTTTTTCTTCGCCAAGTGCTGCCAGTTTCACTACAAACTGGCCTCGCATCGGTCTCACAATTCTGTAAAATATTCGCCCGTGATTGTTTTCCCCTTTTCCAGGTAGATACCGTGTGTATCCCAAAAAACTGTGACCATGACCTTATTGGCCGATAGACTTACCTTGGCCTCCTTCGGCTTCAATTTGCTAGGAGCAGTCCGCCATTTCAACTGTTCCTTTGTCTCTGGCGTGTTGTGATGGAACCACGTTTTGTTCATGGTTACAATTTTTTTTTTTGTAAAACAGTAAAATATCACGGCGCAAAAAGTACTTAAAGTCGCGTTTGAATAGACGATCGATTTTGTTGTCGGCTGACTGCAAATGCAGCACCCTTCTGGCAGAGATCCTCTTTATTTCCATACATTTGTGCAAATGTTAAGCACCCATTTGATGGCGATGCCCGAAGCATTAGTTACCTCACGCTTAGTCACTCGTCGACTTTCAATCACTTCATGGATTTTATCGAAAGTTTCTAATGTGATGACCTATTTTGGACGACCAGGGAGCTCACCATCTAAAATGCTCCTATTACCGCGTTTAAATTCAACTGTCCAATACTTAATGGTTGATATCAAAGGTGCAGATTCAATTTTAATCCCATTTTTTGTTTTCTTTTTTAAAAACAAGTATCTAATCACTGTGCGTTATTTGATTTATGCATTTTTGTAAAAATGTAAAGTTTTTCACTTTCACTGACTCTCAAACAAATCTAAATAACACAGCTGGTAGAAAATGTTACAGTTGTTTTTTGAAGGTTAGGATTTACGAAAAACAACATTGATTTGATACTCTTGCTTAGGCCGATAACTTTTCAACCAGCCCTAGTATATGTAAAACCCCTCATCCCGACTCTACCTACTGATTTTTTTAATATTTTAAGTGGAAAAACAAAATAAAAACCAACAAAAAAGTCAGCGGAGATCAAACGTTTCATTTATATTTTTTACCCCAAATAAAGTCGGGTATCATTGGTTAAGGTTATACAAATACGTCCATTACCATCTTGTGTATTTTTCCCCTCTCATTATACATGAGAAATGTGCTAACATTTAAAAATTACATACGTATAAAACATAGTAATATGTTATGAAATATTAGATCTCCTTTTATTTTGAAAATAATATTAGTTCACTCACAATATCTTATATCATAACATTTTGCAAAAGTTTCGGAACTACCGATTTTCTTTTCCCTTTCCCTAACCAATGAAACTTTCTCAGAAGCACACACAGTGTTTTGTATACAAATATGTTGTTTTTAGGGCTTTTACTAGGTACAGTATCTCATTACAGATATTTGAAAACATTCAGAAAACATATTGGATGTTTGAAGAACAACGCCTACATGAATTGTTAGTTTTTGGGTTGTGGGAGGTGAGTAATGTTTAAATTGTTATTAGAGTTTATAACTTTTGCAATTATTTATATATGTATCCGTAGAACCTACTAGAAGCTTTGATATTAGAGTTTGAGAACAACTCAGAAATCAGAATTGTAATAGTGACTCTGACGGTTCTGTTCATTTGTTAGAAAAATGATTAAACTTTAGATGTACCTAAACAACGGGTTAAAAATACTTCATAGAGGTTGTAGGGACTCGCAAATTAATAATTTTGAAAATAAGGAATTAGAAAAATATGTTAAACAAAAATTACGTATTATGTATTTTATATTTTCCTGATTGCCTAACTGGTCTTTTTTTACATTAGCTCCACACAGAGGCCCTGAAATAAATAATTCCCCTCAGGGACTATCACCCGTATTCAGAGTCGATCCTTTAGTTCAAGGAGCGTTCCTTTCCTTTAAGAAACACCGTTTTGTATTCAGAGACACACTTAAGGTCGGTGTGACGTCACATAGTAAGGAAGCTACCTTCCTTAAGATTTCCAAAATTTTTGTATTCAGAGACGTCACTATGGAAGTCTCTACGACACTGCGCACGCGCATTCTTGCTTACTTTGCTTATAGCTGTCAAAATTCTAGGTTGGTGGGATAGGTACCTTTACCTTGCCAAGTCGGTGATTTGTTCCCAATTGTTGCTGTCAAAAACATAAAACAATGGAGATGGAGATTATGGAAATGGATAACGAGTTTTTGGATTATGTCGTTGATCCATACCATACACGTGACGACATTGGCATGGGAAGCGTGCGGCGTTATTTACGCGATTTTGAAAATTCCGTGGAGTTTTATAGTGACCGCCAATTTAAGGAGCGATATCGATTGGAGAAAACAACCGTAATGCATGTATTGATTTCTCTATTATTTCCAAATTACGCTTAAGTAAATAATTGAGGCTTAATGTGTAATAACTGTGAAAGGACACCATATCTTATGTTATGAAAAGTGAAGTCATATTTTTATATTGAATTATGAAAGAGCACAAGGGTTTATCTTAAATATATACATATACCTGTGTATCAAGGTAGTGCAAAACTCTGTCCATTATCAAAAAAATTGAAACAGAACGGAAAATAAATAAAACATCTATTGGAGATTAATATTTTTTTATTCTAGACTATTTATTCTCCAGCGCTTTTTGTAGCTCTGCTTTTGCTTTTTTAACATTTAATTATAACAGTTCGTTCTGCAGACGGGCTCCTCTCAACTGTTCCCGGGAAATCTCTTCGGCAGTCTCCCTCTGCTTCCGGGCAATCTCCCTCCGCTCCCAGGCAGCCTCTCTGCGCCTTGGCAGTCTCCAACCTGACTGCGTGGATTTCTTCATCCATCTTGGTTAAATTAGTGCTTCTTTGGCACCGCACTTGGGCCTCGTCCCGAACCACCTGCCCACTAGATGGTATCAAGTCTGAAACAACACAAAATTAAAAGCTGATTAGTCATCAATGTAAAAACAGATTCAAGCCGCTCTGTGCCCCATGACAGTCTACTACTGAAGTGTTTAGGTTTAAGGAGAGGTTGTATTTAGCCTCTGTTACATGAGATGCTTATGGCTGAGAGCGAGAGCGTCCCTGGACAACCTATACCGCGCTAAATTCATACCAAAATTATATCCAATGGAAGACACTCCGAGGAACTAGCGTCATTGATCCCCTCGGCACCGGTGCATAGTCGGGAAACACGCCCAACATGTGTAGACGAAAGGCCGGCAAATCGTTCAATACCAATAGAACGATTTGCCGGCCTCTGTTTTTCCTCCCTCCTACAACATTGGTCTCTTCAAGACCCATTTTCACTCCTTCCTCAAAATCACCCCTTTCACAGCATCTTCAATGGGGCCCCTCTTTCTTTATGGTGGAGAACGAGCATTATATAATTTAGAAAATATAGTCACCTTTCTTGGGCATAATGCGCCGTGTCTTCGTCTTGAGCTGGGGCGTTGAGCTTTCCTCCGGTGTTTTTGTTATATCTGAAAATTAAAAACACTTTTGCAATATTTTTATCTCGAATATTATTTAAGATTTAGCATGACAACTGATAAAATTATGTAATAAGTTCCTACAGAGAAATGCGAATGCTACCATGTAACTACAAATCACATTTTAAATTGAAAAGAATCAATTACATTATCAAAAATTGACTTACCAAACACCGGCACTTCCGTCGACTGGTCAGTCCATGGCTTGCTGAATACAGCAGATGTACAGGGCACAGCGGTATCTGAAACTTAAACAATACTTTAAATAAGAAATAAGGCCAAAGTTAAATAAACAAGTAGCGAAAATATTTCACGTAACTTTCTCTAACTAACCGCGATCGCTGTCGTTGCAAAAGATAAGTTCCACGTTGGTGGCCAAGTCCAGCAAGCTGTCGACAGGATGCTGCCCATCGGAGACACTTGGAGACAGCCTGCCCCCTCCCGTCTTCATTCTGCTCCTCTTCTCCTCGCAGAGCTTTATCCTCCTTTTCGACTTTATATTGTCCCAGCACTTTTTGAGCTGCGCTTGGGTCCGCTAAAAAAATTTCAATAATATAGTAGGTATTATAATAGTATTACGGAGTCTGAACAATAGAATAGTATGTATATGAATGAAAAAAGAGTATCCCTACGGGGAAACGGTGTGATGGCTAGTTAGTATTTCAATTACAAAAAATACAAACCTTTTGATTGTCGGTGATTGAGTTAAAATCATCTGTCAACTTGGCCCACGCATTTTCTTTTCGCCAAGCTGCAGATGATTTGTTGCAATGCTGACAACGGCGGGATACATGTTTATTAAGTCTAAGAAACATTGCCTTTCACTCGGCGTGATTACGGTCCGCGAATTCATTTTTAATTGAAAAGAAACTTTGGAGACCCGTAACTGAAGAACGAAACAGACTTTTGGCAGGCCGGGACGATGGACGCTTGAATTAAGTCCATAGATAAAAGCATAGATAAACATACAGATTGTCCCAAAACGGGACACGTTGTTTCCGTAGAAGCAGAAACATCAACAGTTTCCGATGACGTCACACCTTTCTTTCGGCGTAGACAAAAGGTCTCTACCTTAGGAAAGGAAGCTCAAAGTGTGGACTCTGTATAGAAGCGTTAAAGGTAAGGACGTTACTTACCTTTGCTAATGAGCGTAATACACGAGCCCGATTTTCAGCACGATTCCAATTAGAGACAAAAGTCAACATTTTTCGCTTTACGCGATCGCTGTTTTCAACTCTATTTTCATACCTACGATTTCAGTAGGCATCAAAACAGACAGTATGGTTCATGTTTTGTTTGCAGTGATGACAATTGAAAGCCTAGATATGAAAATAGAGGTGAAAATAGCGATCGCGCGAATCGAAAAATGTTGACTTTTGTCTCTAATTGGAATCGGGCTGAAAATCGGGCTCGTGTATTACGCTCATAAGGTAAGGCCGATACTTGACTTAGACAACTTTTAAGGATCGACTCTGAATATGGGTGTATGTCATCGTTGTGGATGCTCTGTGAACATTTAAAATTAATCGATACCGATATTTCTTTAGAATCATTGGTAGGTTCTTTAGAATTATTCGTTTCTTTAACATACATAAATATTTTTTTAAGACGACGATGGACTTACTTATCAGTTGTTTTAAATTAGAGACTAAAAATTATCGATTATAGATAATTTCAAGCACAATTTTAAAATATCAAAAATGGTTGACATTAGAAATACGAAGATCACTGGTTCGAATCTCGTCTTCGAAAATAATTTTTATTTGATTAATTTGTGTTATTTCACTATTAATTAATTAAAAATAGTATGTAGCATGTTGAACCCGGGTTAAGTCACCAAATATAGCGAACCTTGGGGTGACCTAGCAGAGGTGTTGGTTATCCAATAAATGGTTCCCGGGGAGGCGGTAGTAATGTTATTAATTTGTAAATGTTTCTAATAAAATAAAATAAATTGCGAATTAAAGTCATAGTAATATTATAGCATATTATGCTCGGCATAAATTTACAACGCTGCAAACTTTTATTAGCGGAAAATTCATTGGTTAAGGGTAAACTTAAATGAATTCATAGTCTGCTCTTTCGTAGATGGCGCTAATTTAATTATTTCAGGAAAACCCCCCTTTTGCTAGTTATGCTTTAAAATATTCTCAAGTATTTGTTTGCGCCCGTACATATGCATTTTTATAATGAAATTCTTACGTGTTCAAGTAAATTGTATTTGACTAATTTGTGTTATTTCATAATGTTTTAATTTAAAATAAGGTACAGTATGTATATTTGCGGCATTTTCCAGAGTGGTAGATGCTTTCAAAATAGCCCTGGTAAGAAACCACAAATCAGAATCGAAACATTGCTTGAAATTGCTTTAACCCTGTTTGTTGACCAGGGCCCCTAGCACCGTTGATCGATAAGGATTGAATCGATAACTTTCGGTAACTTCTTATCGTCCCTAGAACGTATATAAGGTAATAGTTCTTAATGACACAGTGCCCCTAGCACCGTTGATCGATAAGGATTGAATCGGTAACTTTCGGTAACTTCTTATCTTCCCTAGAACGTATATAACGTAATAGTTCTTAATGACACAGTGCCCCTAGCACCGTTGATCGATAAGGATTATATCGATAACTTTCAGTAACTTATTATCTTCCATAGAACGTATATAACGTAACAGTTCTTAATGACACAGTGTTCTTAATATGTTTGACGTCGAATATTGTTTGTACGTTACCGATCTGCAGTTGTCCGAGGTAACGATGAGAATTTACCGAAAGTAATCGATAAAATTCTTATCGATCGAACGTGCTGGAGGTAATTTGGTGCAATGAAAATAGACTTTACTTATATCTCAAAATGTCAAATAGTCAAATTTTCTTGAATAAAACATCCAGTGATCTGTAATTATAACTTTGATAGCAATGCTATTCAGACAATAATAATAATAATAATAATAAAGATAATAATATAATAATAATACAATAATAATAATAATATAATAATAATAATAATAACAATGCTATTCAGACAATAATAATAATAATAATATAGACAATAATAATAATAATAATTTTGGTTATTATTATTATTATTAATAATAATAATAATAATAATAATAATAATAATAACCAAAATTACCAAAATTACATACGTCAAAGAAATTATCTAAATTAATTTCTGAATTAAATAATATAATTTTACCAAAAATTATATTTGATGACATTAGTTTTTTAGATCTTCATACAATAGTGTATGCTAGTGCTATCACTATATGTAACAAGTTAGGAGTTAAATTAACGTCTTCTGATGATAGATCATATAATTATAGAAAACCAGAATGGCAGAGTAGATTAGAAAATGATGTAGTATTTTTAAGAAGTAGCATAGCTAGAGTAATAGAGTATAAAAATGGAAATAGAAGTAGGAATATTTTGAGACATGTAGATGTAATTGGGAGAAAATTTGGTTATAGCATTGGTAGTAATAATAATGAAAATATAATCAATGATTTATTAGATTTGTTAAAACAAAAATTAGGTGTAAAAGCTAGTAGATTAAAAAGATATAATTATACGTATAATAAAAAAAATAATAATAGATTATTTCAGAAAAATGAGAAAATATTTTATTCCAAACTTGACGATAAACAAAATATTATTTCGAATAATAATAATCCGTTGCCATCTGAATCAGATATGCGCGATTTTTGGACAAATATTTGGAGTAAAGATATAAAACATAATGAGTCAGGTCCGTGGATAGAAAATGAAGAACTCAATTGTTCAGACATTGAACAAATGAGTTTTTCTGATATATCGGTTGAATTGTTAGCCAAAATTATAAAAAATACTCATAATTGGAAAGCCACGGGTTGCGATTGGATACATAATTTTTGGTATAAACGTCTGACTACTTTACATCCCCTTTTGGCAAAAAATCTTTCAAAATTTGTCAGAGAACCTCAAAATTTTCCAAATTTTCTAACTAAGGGCATTACTTATATGTTGCCTAAAAGCGAACATATTAATAATCCCTCTCAGTATAGACCCATTACATGTTTACCGACAATATATAAAATTTTAACCTCTTGCTTGACAGATTTAATATACACTCATTTAGATGAAAAAAATGTTTTATCTGAACAACAAAAAGGTTGTCGCAGAAAACATATGGGATGTAAAGAACAATTAGTTATTGATTCTGTAATTCTAAAACAGATTCAAACCCAAAAACGTAATTTACATATTTGTTATATAGATTACCAAAAAGCTTATGATAGTGTCCCGCACTCGTGGCTGATAAAAGTTTTAAATATATACAAAATTAACCCAATTATTATTAGCTTTTTGGAAAAAATTATGGCATTTTGGAATACCGATTTGCTTTTGAATTTGAAAGATAAGAAAATTATAGTACCGGGCATTTCAATAAAAAGAGGGATTTTTCAAGGAGACTCATTGAGTCCTCTTTGGTTTTGCTTAGCATTAAATCCTCTATCTAAAATGTTAATTAAAAACAAGTTTGGAATAAAAATTAAAGGTAATACTAGAGAGAGAAATATAATTTCTCATTTATTATTTATGGATGATTTAAAATTATATTCAAATTCTGAACCAAATTTAGAGAAAATGATTAAAGTAGTTAAAATTTTTTCAGATGATATTAAAATGACTTTTGGTTTAGATAAATGTAGAACGATCCATATAGAGAAAGGTAAAATTGTAGATGGAGACGAGGGTATATTTAGAAATTTCAAAATTGAAAGTATGAAAGGGGGTGAGGTTTATAAATATTTAGGATATCCGCAATCAAATAGATTAGATCATACTAGTATTAAAAATGATATTAGGATTAAATTTAAAACTAGGATCAGAAAAATTTTGAAATGCAATCTATCTGCTAAAAATTTAGTAAAGGCGATAAATACTTGGGCAATACCTCTATTAACTTACTCATTTGGCATAATTAAATGGTCTAATACAGATTTAGATAGCTTAGAACGATTAATTAGAACTACATTAACTAAATTTCATTGCCATCATCCAAATTCAGCTATAGAACGTATTAATTTACCCAGAAATTTAGGAGGTAGAGGTATAGTCAAAATAACATCTTTAAAACATAATCAGGTAGAAATGCTAAGAAATTTTTTCCATAGGAAAGCTGATAGTTCAGAAATGCACAAAATAATATGCAAGGCAGATAGAAATATTTCACCATTAAATTTATACGACGAGAATGCCAGCATTCTTATAAATACCAACCAGGAATTATTAGATTCCTGGTCAAATAAAATTCTTCACGCAAAACACTTCAATTATCTCAACCAAACATATGTTGACAAATTTTCGTCAAACAAATGGTTGAGTATTGGAGAGTTGAGCGCAGAAATAGAAGGCTTTATGCTTGCCATACAAGATAGAGTCATTAATACTAAAAATTATAGGAAGCATATCATCAAAGATGCAAATCAAATTGATGATTTATGTAGAAAATGTTTGGCTTTTCCGGAAACTATAGAACATATTATATCGGGATGTTCTGTATTAGCGCCGTCCGAGTATACATTTAGGCACAATCAAGTTTTAAAAATAATTCACCAAAGTTTGGTAATTAAACATAACTTGATTGACTGCCGTAATGTACCATATTATGAATATGAACCAAATTCATTTTTAGAAAATGAATTTTATAAAATTTATTATGATAAAACTATTCTGACAGACAGAACAATTAGTCATAATAGACCCGATATAGTTTTACATGACAAAATTAAGAAAATAACTTATATCATTGATGTCGCTATACCAAATTCTTGTAATATTCAGAAAACTGTTTCTGAAAAAATAAGAAAATATACAGATTTAGGAAATGAAATTAAAAGAATTTGGCATTCTCAGACTATAAAAATATTACCATTTGTTATTTCGGCTACTGGCATTATACCTAGCTCTCTCATTCAAAATTTAGGCGTATTAGATTTGTCAAAAAATTTGTACATAAAAATGCAAAAGTCGGTCATTTTAAATACATGTAGGATTACGAAAGATTTTTTTTAAATATTTATATTGAGGGATCAGTAGGATTTATCGGACCAGTTAGGATTTCATCAGAGCCGAACCCTCTGATATGAAAATATCTGGAGTCGGTGAAATATTTTCCCATTATGTTTCTGGTGGATTGACGTATTGTTCTTGTATTGTTTTATTCTTATATAGTGCAATTACATTGCGTTAATTTACTAGATATTCATTTGTGGAAAAGTGTGTGGAAGGGTTTAGTCTTTCATTTGGGAAAGATTCAACCCGGACATGAAATCTGGAGCACCGTAAATTTATAAATAAAAAAATAACAATAATAATAATAATAATATTATATTATTATTATTATTATTACAATAATAATAATAATAATAATATAACTTTGATAGCAATGCTATTCAGACAATAATAATAATAATAATTTTAAAGGTAAATTTAATTACATATATTTTATTTTGATAGCAGTATTCTAAAATATAATATATTATAGATTTGTAACGTTGAAAGGTAAAAGGTTTAAATTAAAATATTTTATTTGGGCATTTTGAAAATTATTTGTTGACAATTGACAATTAACAAATGATATTACTAGGTAACGATAGTTGCTTGGTTACTGGAATGTAGGAACTAATAATAATAATCATTTTCGTGTTGTTTTGTAAATTGATAATATGTCATTTACAACCAACCGAAATGAAGAGCGGTCTGTTATGTCATCTACACAGATGAACAATGATAGTCTAAGACCACCAAAAACAAAAGCAGGTATTCCTAGGCAGCGTATGAAATGGACGAACGATGTCAATATGTTCATCGTTCGTTCATATTTTTATGTAACTAAATTAGAAACAGATATGTTATTGTATAGGAAAAAATTACATTTAATTTTCTCACAAAATTATCCGATTGCCCAAGTAAACGAACAAAGATTAGCAGACCAAAAGAGGGCAATTTTCAAAAATAATTTAATTCCTGTAGTAACATTAGATCAGATAAAAAAGGAAGTAGCAGATAGATTGCAATTAGAAAATAATTTAGAGCAAGTTAATACGAGTAGTAATGTTATATCAGATACATTGAACGTAGATAGTTCAGATAATATTCTAGTCGAAGAATCCAATGATATTACAGTAGACTCAAATAACTTAGACGTTATTTATAATCTTAGGGAAATCAACATTGCAAATTTAAACTTACTAGATGAAAATATTATAGAATTAGCTAACTTACTTCATAATAATATAAATAGATATATAGATATAGAGCCCACAGTTAGACCAAAATTACCAAAATTACATACGTCAAAGAAATTATCTAAATTAATTTCTGAATTAAATAATATAATTTTACCAAAAATTATATTTGATGACATTAGTTTTTTAGATCTTCATACAATAGTGTATGCTAGTGCTATCACTATATGTAACAAGTTAGGAGTTAAATTAACGTCTTCTGATGATAGATCATATAATTATAGAAAACCAGAATGGCAGAGTAGATTAGAAAATGATGTAGTATTTTTAAGAAGTAGCATAGCTAGAGTAATAGAGTATAAAAATGGAAATAGAAGTAGGAATATTTTGAGACATGTAGATGTAATTGGGAGAAAATTTGGTTATAGCATTGGTAGTAATAATAATGAAAATATAATCAATGATTTATTAGATTTGTTAAAACAAAAATTAGGTGTAAAAGCTAGTAGATTAAAAAGATATAATTATACGTATAATAAAAAAAATAATAATAGATTATTTCAGAAAAATGAGAAAATATTTTATTCCAAACTTGACGATAAACAAAATATTATTTCGAATAATAATAATCCGTTGCCATCTGAATCAGATATGCGCGATTTTTGGACAAATATTTGGAGTAAAGATATAAAACATAATGAGTCAGGTCCGTGGATAGAAAATGAAGAACTCAATTGTTCAGACATTGAACAAATGAGTTTTTCTGATATATCGGTTGAATTGTTAGCCAAAATTATAAAAAATACTCATAATTGGAAAGCCACGGGTTGCGATTGGATACATAATTTTTGGTATAAACGTCTGACTACTTTACATCCCCTTTTGGCAAAAAATCTTTCAAAATTTGTCAGAGAACCTCAAAATTTTCCAAATTTTCTAACTAAGGGCATTACTTATATGTTGCCTAAAAGCGAACATATTAATAATCCCTCTCAGTATAGACCCATTACATGTTTACCGACAATATATAAAATTTTAACCTCTTGCTTGACAGATTTAATATACACTCATTTAGATGAAAAAAATGTTTTATCTGAACAACAAAAAGGTTGTCGCAGAAAACATATGGGATGTAAAGAACAATTAGTTATTGATTCTGTAATTCTAAAACAGATTCAAACCCAAAAACGTAATTTACATATTTGTTATATAGATTACCAAAAAGCTTATGATAGTGTCCCGCACTCGTGGCTGATAAAAGTTTTAAATATATACAAAATTAACCCAATTATTATTAGCTTTTTGGAAAAAATTATGGCATTTTGGAATACCGATTTGCTTTTGAATTTGAAAGATAAGAAAATTATAGTACCGGGCATTTCAATAAAAAGAGGGATTTTTCAAGGAGACTCATTGAGTCCTCTTTGGTTTTGCTTAGCATTAAATCCTCTATCTAAAATGTTAATTAAAAGCAAGTTTGGAATAAAAATTAAAGGTAATACTAGAGAGAGAAATATAATTTCTCATTTATTATTTATGGATGATTTAAAATTATATTCAAATTCTGAACCAAATTTAGAGAAAATGATTAAAGTAGTTAAAAATTTTTCAGATGATATTAAAATGACTTTTGGTTTAGATAAATGTAGAACGATCCATATAGAGAAAGGTAAAATTGTAGATGGAGACGAGGGTATATTTAGAAATTTCAAAATTGAAAGTATGAAAGGGGGTGAGGTTTATAAATATTTAGGATATCCGCAATCAAATAGATTAGATCATACTAGTATTAAAAATGATATTAGGATTAAATTTAAAACTAGGATCAGAAAAATTTTGAAATGCAATCTATCTGCTAAAAATTTAGTAAAGGCGATAAATACTTGGGCAATACCTCTATTAACTTACTCATTTGACATAATTAAATGGTCTAATACAGATTTAGATAGCTTAGAACGATTAATTAGAACTACATTAACTAAATTTCATTGCCATCATCCAAATTCAGCTATAGAACGTATTAATTTACCCAGAAATTTAGGAGGTAGAGGTATAGTCAAAATAACATCTTTAAAACATAATCAGGTAGAAATGCTAAGAAATTTTTTTCATAGGAAAGCTGATAGTTCAGAAATGCACAAAATAATATACAAGGCAGATAGAAATATTTCACCATTAAATTTATACGACGAGAATGCCAGCATTCTTATAAATACCAACCAGGAATTATTAGATTCCTGGTCAAATAAAATTCTTCACGCAAAACACTTCAATTATATCAACCAAACATATGTTGACAAATTTTCGTCAAACAAATGGTTGAGTATTGGAGAGTTGAGCGCAGAAATAGAAGGCTTTATGCTTGCCATACAAGATAGAGTCATTAATACTAAAAATTATAGGAAACATATCATCAAAGATGCAAATCAAATTGATGATTTATGTAGAAAATGTTTGGTTTTTCCGGAAACTATAGAACATATTATATCGGGATGTTCTGTATTAGCGCCGTCCGAGTATACATTTAGGCACAATCAAGTTTTAAAAATAATTCACCAAAGTTTGGTAATTAAACATAACTTGATTGACTGCCGTAATGTACCATATTATGAATATGAACCAAATTCATTTTTAGAAAATGAATTTTATAAAATTTATTATGATAAAACTATTCTGACAGACAGAACAATTAGTCATAATAGACCCGATATAGTTTTACATGACAAAATTAAGAAAATAACTTATATCATTGATGTCGCTATTCCAAATTCTTGTAATATTCAGAAAACTGTTTCTGAAAAAATAAGAAAATATACTGATTTAGGAAATGAAATTAAAAGAATTTGGCATTCTCAGACTATAAAAATATTACCATTTGTTATTTCGGCTACTGGCATTATACCTAGCTCTCTCATTCAAAATTTAGGCGTATTAGATTTGTCAAAAAATTTGTACATAAAAATGCAAAAGTCGGTCATTTTAAATACATGTAGGATTACGAAAGATTTTTTAAATATTTATATTGAGGGATCAGTAGGATTTATCGGACCAGTTAGGATTTCATCAGAGCCGAACCCTCTGATATGAAAATATCTGGAGTCGGTGAAATATTTTCCCATTATGTTTCTGGTGGATTGACGTATTGTTCTTGTATTGTTTTATTCTTATATAGTGCAATTACATTGCGTTAATTTACTAGATATTCATTTGTGGAAAAGTGTGTGGAAGGGTTTAGTCTTTCATTTGGGAAAGATTCAACCCGGACATGAAATCTGGAGCACCGTAAAATATTATTCCAGAATGTATGCAGGGGTAGTGCAATGCAATACATTCCATATTTTGAAACAAAAAATGGGTTAATGTTAAAAATAAAGTAAATAACAACATATAAATAAATTAAAAAAAAAAAAAAACGAATAAGCATGAACAACATGAGAAAAATAATAATAAACAGTAAAATTAATTCATGCAGCTGTTTACGGAGGGTATTTTATCGTCTCCCGTCTCCAGAGGGCCATCAGGGGGGACTCCAACCAGGTAGTCATGGCGGTGATGATTGCATTCTTCGATTGGCGTAGTCTGCGCCAAAAACTTCCCATGCGGTGGCGGAGAAGTGCTCGGAAAGTGTGCACTCGTCCCTCCAGGAACATTTCCGTAGCACTGCAGTATCTCGAATAACACAAAATAAAGACTTGGGCAATTCACTAAGACTTTTTAATCAAATCTTTCATTTGTTAACCATATAATGGAAATCTCTAATAAGGGTGTACAAATGTTGGTATTTATAACTTGGCTAACTAGAAAATTCAAAATTATTAAGTGATAATTCACTTAATAATTTAATTATCATATTTTGCCTTAATTAGAAGTAAACTTGAGTACAATTTTCCCGAAAGAAACCCACATTATACATATTATTCATGTGCAAGCTATTGAAAGAAACCTAATAAATTTTACGTTTTATAAATTTTAAAATGGGTATTCCAGAAATTGCGTTGAACTACAACTGATATGAATATGCTTTATAAATTTTCAAAAAGAAGGATTTTCCCTGACTTGGTATTTCTATATAAAATATTAAATGAATTTGTTGATAGTCCAGAATTGCTTGCATTGAGAAGCTTTCGGATTCTACTACGTAATACCAGAAGTCGGGATTTATTTTAATGCAGAAATTCTGTGAAGATCTATCATATGTATTTCTTTTTGCCTAGCATACCTAGGAGGGAAATAATTATACCAATTCAATGGAAATCTTGAATTTGTCAATAAACAAATACAAAATGCTATTACTGTAATTCTATTACTCAAAATGCAAGTACTGAGTTCAGTTATGTACAATTAATACTGTATATTTTTTACTGTCCATTTGTAAAAGTCCCTAAAAATGGCATTAATAAATAAATGAAATAAATAACTAGCCAGGTCCTTCCACACCTTCCACTTTCCCATCTCGTTCTTCTCCCCGCTATCTTCTGCCTTACAACGTACTCCAATTGGGAATGCCGCATCTTAAATAAAAACGTAAAATTTCATCATTTCAAAAATGGTAATAAAACTTTATATTGAAATAAAGCAATAACTTTGTTTGTAACCACGATTTTTTTTTTAATAACGACCGGGCAGCATGAGCATCTTCAGGGTATAAAATTAAACTAATCAAAAATATACATTGTGTGAGCTTACATAGAGGTATACATATAGAAAGGGACAAAACATAATATATGTGGCTAATGGTCCGATATTAGGGATATTTCCCATAAAATAGTAAAAATCCTTAATCACCTGTTCAGTTGACGTTTTGTCCATTTACATATAATACGGTAATTCATTAGACATCACCCATCTCTTTCTCTCTATCACTAGTAAGATGTTAATTAACCCTTTCTCTGTTCTCTGTTTTGTTCCCTTCTATTTGTATAATAGGTATACTTCTATATGTATAATAGGTAGGTCATATAGAATCATAAAACAATGTATACGTTTGATCAGTTTGATTTTATACCCTTAAGATGCTTATGTTAAGCGAAACCGATCGCTATTGAAAAAAAAAAATCGTTGTTACAAAATTTTATTTATTTTAATTAATATGTCAAACCACAAAGTGACGGCTTTTTAACAAAATATAAAACTTTACGTTTTCCCGGATAAACTTTTTTCATACAATGCATAATATAATATTGGAATGTTAATTTTTCTAACTTAAACTAAGATAAATATTTTACGTATATTTGCTACAAAGAAACCATAATGTTATGCCACCTTTAAAGTGAGAATGTCGCATGTTGTGTGTTTCTACTCCTTCAACACGACTTCTGCCTTTACAAAGGGACGCCGGAGCTTTTACGATCAGTCTACACTACACAATCAGTTCATTCCTTTGTGTAGCGGTTCGATTGACCGGCGAATGTGTCACATGCAGCTATACACCACTGGAACTTTCTTTGAATGCGGAATGCGGAACAAAAGTCGTTCCGCTTTGTTCCTAAATGGAAACTATTAGTGACTAGTTGACCCGACGAACTTCGTACCGCCTCAGAATCAATAACTGTTTTGTAAATAATAGGAATAATAGAAGAGCTTTATGAGACGATGTATGAATGTGAACGAGGCAAGGAGTGTGTGCCAAGATCGAGTTATTTGGCGGTCCGTCCTGTCTGCCTACCCCTGCGGGGAAACGGCGTGATGGTTAGTTAGTTAAATTTATTAGCTGAATTAAAATCATTTTTTTTATAATGTTTAAAATTACACAATGAAGCAAGTATCAGAGACGACGTTGTGTACGGATTTATAAGTCACGGGAATTGTGTTTCATTTTCTTTATACATGCGAGGGAGATTTATTATAATTATTGTATTTTTCCTTTGGAGGGGTGCAGATATACGTTCAGTTCACCATTTGTCACATTTTCGACTGTTGACATTTAGTGTGTAAGAAAGAGGGGCAGAATTATATGTTTAAGAACAAAAAAAGCAAAACAATCAACGCATTGACATTTGACGTTTTTGAATTTTGGAATTCACTCACTACTCGATATTATACTTATCACAATATTCCTTCAGCTTTTCAAAATATGAGAATTCGTTCCATACAAAATGTATAAGGAAAAGAATTTTCTTCATAATTATTTTTTTCTTGAATTTTTCCGTTGTTTTAATAGCTATTTTGCTATTTGGGCTAGAGACAAATCCAACAAATCAAAGATTATAAAAATCGGTCCAGCCATTCTCGAGTTATAAATAGTGTAACTAACCCGACTTTGTTTTATATATTACCATTAGACACGGCATGGGCTTTTTAAATACGTCTTCGGACTCACACACACGCCGAAAAACACATCTATCAGCTTATATCTTCAGTATGGAGGTATTTCTACTAAATTTCTACCTTATTGTTGAAATTTTTGGATTTCGTTAACAGTCGATCCGGTAAATCGTCGCATTATCACAATCAAATGCTCGAATTTCCACGGTAATTATCATAAATATGTCTCACCCCAAGCATGTTCCTCCCGTCAAATGGCAATACCCACCTCTTCCTCAACCCATCCCCGCCCGACGCTGTCATTTAGCGAAGGGTTGATTATTAATTGACAAGCCTTGTACCACTCACAAAGACATGATTTATTGCGAAGCTGAATTTGATATTAATTCAGGGATTAATCCGTGGATTCCATTATATTACACGTCTGAACAATATTGATAATTGACGATGCTGAATCATCTTATTCTCTTCATTATTGTTTGATCGGATAATACAAAATATTAACGAATTTTTTAATACGGAAGAGAACTCCGTAATATGAATTAAATTAGTGTTTTACGTAAAATTCATTAAGATTAGATACTTGTACACTTGTAATCATAATTATTGAAGACAACACTATCAACGATCAGGAATCTGTCTTCCTAGGTGCTACCGTATTTTCTGATTTTCCTATTTCAAACTTTCATTTGGGAGTTGCTCATATTGTTTTTAATGGTTAAATATTGCAATTTAAATTTTACTCACTAAGTTATGACAAAAAAATTTATTATTTTGCTACAGTTGTTGTTAATCTTCCAGACAATATTTTTATTATTAGGTACATCTACATAAGTAAGCTTTTCATTATATTCTCGTCTCACTGGGGAAATTCTGGCCAAAGACAGGCCAGTCAAAAAAATGTCTGAAATATCATCGGAGACCAACTTTATTAATATTTTTTACTCCAAATAATGTCAGTACAACATATAACCATATATAATCGTAATTATAATTATAAGCAATAATTATCAGCCTGAAACACTCATCTACATTGAAAAAATCTTCCGAGAAAAGATACTGGCCGCCTGTTGTTATATCCTTATAATATTTAACTGATAACACTAGACTTACTGATTGTACCGCCAGCTAATATAATAACTATTGTATATTTTTGTAGTTAAAAAAAACATACATTCGTGCGTCATTGTTATACCGTCAAATATTTTTTCTCTCGTCCCTTTGAACAAATTTGTAACCAAATCTACGTGATACACTAAGTAAGAACCTTTTTCTCGAGGGTGAAGCATTTTAAACTGACAAAAAAGGTTTTATTTATGGAAAACCTAGAAAGCGTTTCATTCTTTGAGCATCACATATCCTTTATTGATGTCCTGTGACCCCAGGAACAAGATATTCCATTCTCATAATACAGCAGTTCTTTGAGATAACTTCCACTATATTTCTATATTCTATTACAATAAAGTGAAAAGGGTACACTTATCCAAAATCCGGATCAAAAGATCACGTATTTACATGAAACTACAGAACATTTTTTTAGAAAAGAATAAGATTTTTTTTATATCAACCAATTTGTGTTAACAGCGCGTCTCGCCGGGGAAACATTTGTCTTGTTAGTTATTGTAGCATACAATAATTAAATACGTGTTCTTGACAATTGCAATAATTTATTGTGCCTAATAATTGATTATGCCCAACTGACCGGCCCCTCTACAAAAATATTTTTTCTTTCCATTTCTTTAGTTTATGGTTGTTTTGTTTACCGAAAAAAGAAATGTTTATTTACATACTCGTATATATGAAGTATTTCATAGAAACTGTTCCCAAATAGAAACTTTCTTGAAAAAATAGACAAGTCTCTCGAATAACGTTTGAATCCAAATATGAATTAACAAAATCAAACAATTGGATGTAAAACAAGATAATTTTAACGTATTAACGTAACATCTGCATTTGATATATTATACTGAAAATATGCTAAATTTTGTTAGTGATAAATAATGATGTACGAGTATAATAAAAGTACAAGCAAAATTCTCTGAAATACTTTCTTAAGAGGGAATAACCAGACAAACCGGAAATATATCAGACGTATAGACTCTTTTCCGAAAAAATTATAAACTGATTTCAAAAGACTTTTCTTTTATCTAGTAAAGCTATAATTTAAATTTTGAGAAATATGTTAATTTTTAGTACTTACAATAAGGTTTTACCGTAGGTCGTTGACAGATTTGTTAAATTTTCAAACAAAATTCTGTATTATACAATATACATTTCAAATCATATAATCATGCCGTAAAATAAATCAATAACTTATTTAGGTAAGCTATGTTTCAGAATTTTTAATTTTATTTTAAATGAAATCATTTAAAAAAAGATCCGCATACGTGTTTTGTGACGAAAATACTTCAGTTTGTCTATTTATTTATGGTCTTACAAACTAATATATTTATAAAAAAAATTTACATTCTTACTTTGCTTAGACATTATTGAAAAAAAAAAAAAATAATTACAAAAGGTACATTATTTTCATAGTTTTACATATCATCACGATTTTCAGCATTTTTGAACATATGTACAAAATTAAAGCAAATTTTGAATAAAATAAAATCGATATTGTGTTATTATTTAAATAAGTTGGTACGGAGAATAATTAATCTTTCTCATTGGAACCGCCCTGCACAATCGTAATAACAACTTTCGATGAAATATGAATTCTCGGCCGCTGCTGGCTGGTTAATGGCCCTAAATGCTATTTATAATTCTACTACTTACTAAATTTATGTGATTTATTGAAGAAAAAACCAAAAAATCTAGTAAAAAAATGTCATGAATAGGGGTGGTTTCATTGAAATAAAATTCAAAAATATTATCATTAAAAACTTGCTTATTGTTTTCGTATTAATATCATAAAAATAATTTAATTTAGTTTATACAGATAGTAAAGTTATACGTTTCTTAGTATGTGAAAAAGTGCATATACGTTCACTTTATAAGTATCAGCTCAAATATGGTCTTGTATTCTCTAATGACGTTACTGCATAAATTCAAAAAGGCATTTTTTTGTACTGCAAAATTATTGCATTAATAAAAGAAAAAAAGACAAATTGGCCCATACAAGGTTCCTACTATAACAGTAACCGCACTCAAATGGGAATAAGCTGGGCTGGTTGGAAGATTAAAGGATGACAGGTGGTACTCAAACATAGGTCACCCACATATGCGATGGGCTGACGACGAAGAGAGCTGCCTGCTGGCGGTGTACGGGTGAAAGTTTCCACCAATCAGCAAAACAAAGAGATGTTTGAGAAGATTTATGCAAAGGTCTAGAAAATTAATTTGGTTCCTATCCGAAAGTTGATTTTTTCGTTTTCAAATGTTGTTAATTTTATTATGGACTTTATCTGTTTGCAGATTTATTCGTTTAGAATATTTTATTGTTTAGAAAGTTGGATACTCAACCACGAAAAATTGAAAAAAAAATTACAAAAAAGGCTGATAAAAAAAGGGCTGTAAGGTTTTTTTTTACATTAGGTCCACACAGGAGGCCTTGAGGAAAATAATTCCCCTCAGTGCCTATGTCATCTTTGGGGATGCTGTGTGGAGGGGTCTTTCTAAGGAAAAGAAGGAGAGGAAGTAGTGAGAAGGAAAAATATGAGAGGGGTTGGTAGAAATCTGAGGGTCAGTGTGTCCAGGATTGTCGGATGTATAAATCAATCTCTGCCACTGCGAGTATGGCAATGTTCCGAGAGAGTCGTGATGGGGAGATCTACAAGTCTCTCTCAGCCAATCTCTCCCGATCCGGCCTGCCACGCAGTTGGTGGGCAGACGCATTCGCCGCCAAGATCCGGACAAGTCTCACCCCATCAATCCAGGCATCCCTACTAAGTCACCAAACGTAGCGAACCATTTGGGGTGACCTATGGCAGAGATGTTGGTATCCATTAAATTGGTCCCGGGGCGGCGGTAAAATTATTAAGAAGTGCGGTCCTCATGCGTAAAGCTCTCGAATAACAATCCGGAGGTCGCGGGTTTAATTTTATTTAATTCATCATTTTACTCATTAAAAATTATATGTAGTATATTGGCGGTACATTTTAAGGTGCTTCTATCAGAATCGTTGGGAGCAGTAGGGACTCTTGTGCGGTATTCACATAAAAAAATTAACTCGGATTTGCTTAAAATATAAGTGTCATTTTTTAAATTGTACATACATGTAAAATATATCATTACAGCATCATGTTTTATCATGTCTTCTGTTTACAACATCAATTTTTGGTTTGCCTAGTCTCGTCCTACCAGTATTCTGTTGTTGGTGGAAACGGTACATGACCAGGCTGTTGGGGAAAAAAATAACAAAAGGTCACACAAAGAATTCATTAGTGACATTTTTGGGACACAACGGAAGCAGGTGTTCCTGAGGTCAACTTTCCAATTTCAATTGGGAACACGGGAACAGCAGGATGTTGTTAGGTACAAGTGTGAAAGAATAATATTTTTTCCGTACTCGTTTTAAAATTAACTATCTCGTTTAACCGTAGAAATTTAAAAAAATGGAAACAAAAGCAGTTTTTAGCGACTTTTCAACCTTTTCAATTCTGAATGGTGGTCTTACACCTGGACAATATTGAGCGTATCTACCAGTCTGGCCTTATATTATTTTAATTGATTAAATTTTGATCCTCTTTTGACCGGCCTCTCCCGATCCGGCCCGCATTTTTTTTACATTCCACACAGGAGGCCCTGAGGAAAATAATTCACCTTGGGGCCTACGTCGTTTTTGGGGATGCTGTGTGCAGGGACTTTTTAGGAAAGGAAGAAGAGGATGTTCTGGGAAGGAAAAGGGTATTAGGGGTGGGTAGGAGTGAAGGACGTATGAATCCATCCCTCACACTGCAGTGCAAAGCGATTGTGGTGGTACCTACATTCGGCATTAACTGAACAGCCATAAAAGATATTTTCTGAGAGTGCAACACCGAATATTAGAAACGCCGCGCCGGTGAATTCGGTGCCGGTGCCGGTTTCCATTCCCGCTGGAGACCCGCCTTCTCGTGGTTGTTTCGTGTAGCTCTTAATTATTATTGTAAATTTATCTTTAAATATTTTCGCAAGTGAAAATAAATATATTATGAATTTTATACAGCATGATAATAATTACTTTTATTACCTCCTGTGATTGAGAGTCTAATATCGAAATCCCTGGATGGCGAGGTAAGTATTACGGAAACTGCCGTCCAGCATTAACGATATACGATATTCCGGGAGAGTACGGATGGAGAAGATAAAGGGACTGCCTCAAGCATTCTCCTGCAAGGCCTGCTATGCAGCTGGTAGGCAGACGTATCCATCGCCAAGACACCCTTGTACACAATTTCGCCATTCTCATATTATTTTTACCGAAACAAAAAAAATTCCTTAAAAATCTCAATTTATTAACGAGTAACTGCAGTACTTTAAAATATGTAAGCATTTCCAAATTGAAATCTTTGCCCTTATTGTGTCACTTAAATCCGAATGACTTTATCAAAAACAACCCAGAAAATAACACGAGATCATTTTATCAGGCAACGCCATAAAAGGCGGAGCGACCGGTCATATACTTTTTTGGTCATACAGAAACTTGTTGTCATATTATCTTTGTTATACTTTTTCACCCGTATTATATTCCAACGAACCGCACCGGGGTCCGAGTGCTACATATACTACCAACTTTTCCAAAACAGAGACGCTTTTATGGCGCCACATAAAAAGGCGGTAAGCTAAACCCAATTAAACTTTTATAGCCACGACAGATGACATCGAATCGGATTGACCCTGCTAAATTTTCACTGGTTGGTTCGTTTTTGTCACAATCTCTTTCATCTAGATTATTGTACTAGTCTATAATTAGGTTCCTACCGTAACGTTGATGTATATTTTTGTATTACCGACAAACGTATTACTAAAGCGTACTAAGAAACTGCGATACGAGACTATAGCAAATGTTAAATGTGGCTATTTTTCCAAGCTGTTTTTAAATAAACCGTTTTTCTTAATAAATTTTCCAGACCCGTTTTTCTTTACATTATCACCCTTCTGCATTTTTAATTAGTTTACATAATTGTTTTTTTTTTAACCATTACACTAAACTGTGTTCTAAGCTGATTTCTATGCTCTATTAGGTACCTACGGTAAAGGGCAATGCACGCAATATTGTTATTCAAGCTCAAATATTTATTATTTAAAAATTGTTTCCAAATATTAGAAACAGCGTGTACATTAAGTTATATCTTATCAGATAAAAGAACTACATAATCGCCATCCCGTTCAATGCATATGATGAGCTGTGGCACAAGTTTCTTTATACCCTCCTCGAATAACTCTACCGCCGGCTCCTTCCCCCTCTTCCGAATCTCTTTCTGCACCTGCACGTCGATGGAAGATTTATTTTCATCCATGTATGCCTTCAAAAAGGTGAAAAATTGATAATCTGAAGACGCCAAGTCAGAGGAATATGGGGGGTGGTTCAATATGGGGAATTGGTATGACGCCAATTTGACGACTGTTTTTTTTTTCAGGCGTGTAATGAATCACCCACTATCATCTCCAGTCACAATAGGGCACCGAAATCCTCACCCTTTTTTCTTGCTTGTGTTACTCCTTCCGTGAATAAGAAGCGGTTCACGGCACTTGGTGGAATTTTTTACCGACATCTTTTCCGCAACTGGACACTACAACGTGAGTTTACGTACTGCCATGTTTCTGTCAGAAGACTCCTTATAAAAATAATAATAACATAGTATTTTTATAGCGCAATTTTGTGATATTTCACTTCAAATGCCCTTAATTATATTAAGCTTAAAATTAATCCTATACTGTTCCTTACGAGTCCTTACAAAATTGATTAAATAATGTGAAACAAAGAATATACAGTATATACAGAGCAATTCCTAAAGAACAATATTAACAACAATAGTGAGTGCTGTTTTGGCACATGACAATAGATATTGATCCCATTGAAACCATAACGGTGCCATTCAACAAGAATCATAAAAAACTAAAATATACTATAGAACAGGAAACAGTTTACGTTTAGAAATAATACAAATTCGGAGTGCACATAAAACTATAGTAAGGAGGTAATCGAAACCAAACAATTACTGGAAAATTGAGGAACATGGTTTAATATAGTTTTTTGAAAAGGAGTTAAAAATTCATGAAAGATATGGTTTTTTAAATAAGTTTGTTTTTAAAGCCCTTTTGAATTCAGCCAAGTTCTGGATATTAGTAAGAACTGAGGGAAGTTTGTTCCAAATGAGCGGGCCAGTTACACGAAAAGATCGATCATAGTAAACGGCTCGATTTGAATCAATTTATAATAATTTCGATAATAAAATCAATTTAAGTATATTTCTCAAACCCACATACGGTGACATAGTAATTCATCCGACATCCAACGACTCTGTCTCACAAAAACACTCCGCCTTCCACTCCATGATAAGCCGCCTAGTAAGTGTTCCAATATCTAATAATAAATTCCTTTCTGAATTTATTTGATTATTAAGAACTTTTTATTAAAAAATATTTTTTTTTAATGAAATTTGATATATTAAGAAATTTTAAGCTCAATGGTGCGAAAATCTCCCTTCATCATACATACATACATCATATTGTTATTTCTTTTTTGTCATTTCTATGAAGCCACAGTGGCCGAATTTTATTTTTCACAGATTCGATCTTTGAAATGGTGAAAACTGAAATTGGGCCACCATGGCTTCAAAGCTTTCTTTATATACATTTTTGAAGGTTATTCCCATCAATGTAATATATCATAGAAGAAGAAGATAACATTAATAATCTAAACGAAAATTATGAAAAAGAACAAGACACAGAAAAAGACAATGGCCCCAACTGGGCCTCGAACCCAGACCTCTTGTATAACCGGGAGGTGCGCGTTAACTAATTTCGCTATTGCCACCTTCTGTCAAACCGTCATATTTGTCAATCACGTATTTAAAATTTTAGAATTATCAATATTATCTTCAACTAATTATTTTTTCATATTACGGGCAACTAACCTTTTTTTGGAAACAATCATTCTAAGAATTGATTTTTTAGCGTCTTGGATCGGTATATAACAAATTATGTTTTCGCTGATTACGAATTTTTGTGGGTTAGGCCACTCTTCCGCTGAGCGCCTCATAATATTTTTCATATAACTAATCAAGGAATAAAGTTAAATTACTTAGAAGCCTTATAAATAAAGAAATCTCTTAATGATAATGAGTCCATTATTAATAAAAAAAGATATTATCTTACAGTCCTATCTAATCCCCTATGTTCCCTTTCATCATGCGTTCGATCTCCTCCCCCATTCTTCACTAATCCCTTGTCACACCCCTCTCCCACCTCACTACTTAATTACATATTATGTTCACCCATTGTTTTGTAATGTCAAGTTATATTTTGCTATGAGGAAAAAACATTTATTCTGAAACTGGTCGGTGAAAATAAAAAAAAAACATGATGGTTCATTAAAAAAAATATTGTTTCATTTACTGTCTATTTGATTTCCAATTGTATTTTCTTAATTGAATGAATAAATGAATCAATGAAATGGAATCTTCGAAGCGGAAACTAAACCACTTTCCGAAGTCTGATCGAGCAGGCAGGGTAGACTTGGTGTCGATGACAAAGCATTTTGTCAGCTCTTGGTGGCACTCATGCACATACACGCACGCACACAGTCTGAAATTGGAAAAATTACAGCAGTTAATATGAGAAATAAATCTCAAACCTACCCATTTCGAATTTGGCTCAGTTATTTGCGTTGTTGACTCCAATCCCTTTGGAGTTCAATCTTCAGTCAAACGTACATATATATACTAGCAGACCCAGCCACACGTTGCTGTAGCTAACGAAACATAACGTCATTACCCAACCTTTATAAAATTCACACCACCCGCTGCCTGCATTGATTATTTGAATTTCTCGGCTTTTCTCTACTATAATAAGCATGTTTTATAAACCTTCCTCTTGAATCACTCTATCTATTGGTGTGCCGCATGAAAATCCGTTGCGTACTTTAAAAGATCTAAGCGCACAATTTTGAGCGACTTCATTTTATACTATGTAATGATATATTCTTTTAAGTTTTAAGAGTTCACATCTGTTTAAGAGCAAGTCCCTGCAGAGTATTTTTTTAATGGTTTTATTTGTTATTTTTTCTACTTAACACCAGAGAAATATTGCGCTAATATTGCTATGCTATAAATTCTTCCATACCTAAAACCAGTTTTATAACTCTTTTGAATTGCTCTGTAGCAAGAAATATATAAAATAATTATAATAAATTCGAAGACCTTATACTTCAAGTGGCTTTCAATTATAAAGTGTGCATTGCCCGTGAGGTTACGTGGACGAATAAACCTTCCCGAATGTTTACACCCGAGAGAGGAATATCGTCTGCTCATACAGTCATTTGTTCTGGAAGATCCGAGGATTTCACCAGACAACGGCAAACTTAAATCCCCTTCCGGAACCGCTGCATTTTAAATCCAGGCCATACAACTACACATTTATATTTATACTACCCTTTATCAGGGATGATCAAACATAACTAGCTAACATTGTAGCGAAAGCTGTAGATATAGCAATCATTTTTATAACTATTAAAATCATAACGTGCTTGCAGACTGTACATTAATTTTTAATGTATTACATCACTAATGTTAATAACTGTTACCATTCATTTGATTTATATGTATAAAGAAAGAAGTGTGTGAAGAAATTTGCACCGCTAATTTACCTACCATGGTAATAATAAATAAAAAGTGAAGTAATATTCATTCTCTCAAAGACCAACATTTACTTTCTTATGTAAGTATATTTTTGAACCATTGCAAAATTAAATTATTTCAACATAACGTAATAGAAATAATTTTATTTAATATTAAGTACAGAATGATGTCACTACCGACAGGTAACCAAATGACGAAAATAAGTACATCACAACTTTTTTTAAAATTACAAATTGTAGTGAATGTGAACATGTATGCAGTTTCAATATCCCTCAAGATGTCGTAAGTATAGGTAGTTATATAAAGTTTTAAAGTAACTCAGCAGAGGTAAGTAGGTTGTACTATGTGAGAGAGATAATAAACGAGCGCCCGTTCGGGTCTAAAACCCGAATGGTTACGAAGATTGCCGATCATATCCGATCTACAGGTGGGCACCTTCAGTCACCATTTCCCTTGCTCCAGATTAACACAGAGCATCCTTTCAAATGATCGTTATGTGCAGATAAATATTAATTATAAATAAGACGACGATAAACACCACTCGTAATCTAGACGAACTGAAATAATATTTATTATTATTATTGAAACTCCCGATCATTAGTACACCACATAAATTTTACAAAATTAGAAAAATATACAAAATATTAAAAAATACAAAAAAGCAAAATTACATAATTTAAAAATTTGTACAATGTACAAAATTCCATACCCAAAACTAAAAATTTCTAAGCCATAAAATTAAAAATTTGTTTAATTACAATGTTTATAAATTACATTTTAACAGCATCACTAAAATTTAAAAATTAACACATTTGTAAATTTCCTTATTTTTGAAGCCTTCAAATTTATAAACGTAAATTCAATGTTGCCAAATTTCAATACATTGTAGGTGAAATCTTCAGAAAACTAAAGCACCGTACAAAGAGACCGATCATTATTACCTATCTCGTTCTCTCGCAGGCTAAATCCTTCAGGTGTATGTGTTTGTCTCTTTTAGTATCGCTTTTTCGTTTCATCGAGTTTCAAATTACAACGGTGCTAAAGAAGTTTTCACTTCAAAATCCAAATTTACTGAATTCGCTAGAAATTAAGATAAACTTTTCTTAAGATTTACACCGTCTAGACATTATACCCCCAATCAATCACCGATCAAAACTCCCATTAAATTAATTACAGCAGGCTAAAGTAATCCGATTGCGAGTGGGAATAGAACCGAGCGATTGTAAATGTGTTTCGGGAATGAAGCTTGATTTATTTAATCTAACAAACAGGATTAAAGCAATTGATTGCACTTGCCCCACGGGCCAATCGGATTATGATTTTATAGTTAACGAATAAATATTGTTCTAAGGACTCTAATATTCCTTTTTAATTAGAGAGAGTAGAAAAGATTAATTTTCCGGAACAACAAAGTCACGTTTATATTTCATGATATAAATTATGACAAATCATAAATTTAATTTTAAGTACGAGGAAAATGATTTACAGAAAGGAAAAACCCCATAAAATGTTCATCATTATTTATCATTCTCACTTTGGGAGGCGGGTATACCGCCGCCCCGGGAACCATTTATTGGATAACCAACACCTGCCATACATAGGTCGCCCAACGTTTGGTGACCGCATGAGGTGTCCCCATGAGGGTGCCTACCTAGGGTACTAGGGGAATCGTCGAGTAGTGGATACTTGCGTATCCCTGTGAAGAAGTACCTAAATATAAAACATGTATTTAATATTTATTTCGAAAGATTTGATTTCCACGTATTTAAATCAAAAAAATTGAAACCCGAAGGCGGGTTCCGATTTTTGATAATATCTTGGTGCCTTACCTTTTCACAGTATAAATTACTCGTATTCTTGAAAATGTTTGTAATTTGATTTTAATATTATTTTTTAGGATTCGTTTCCGTGAAGTTTTTATTTTCAGTATAAGACTTCATGTCTAAGACAGTATAAGACTTCATGTCTAATAGTCATGTCTCTATTTACAGTTACATTTCGACAATCTTAACATTTAAGAAGAAATTTTAAAAAAAGTTATTTAAAGAGCAATATATTTTATAATCTTCTGAATGTTTTGTTTTTACATTAACTCCACACAGGTGGCCCTGAGGAAAATAATTTTCCTCAATGCATATGTCATCATTGAAGATGCTGTGTGGAGGGTCTTTTTAAGTTATAGGAGGGAGAAAACACAAAGGCCGGCAAATCATTCCACAGCCGAGCTGTTGAACTCAAGAAAAAGTTGTTGAAACGACCCGTTCTCATGTGACTAATGTCAACCATGTACAAATGTCGGGCGCGTGTTTGGCGTGTTTCCCGGCTATGCACCAGTGCGAGGTGATCAATGACGCTGGTTCCTCGGAACATCTTCCATTGTAATACCGGTAAAATAAGAACAGCCATTCCCACCTGACGCCTGTGCTTTAAATTTTGTAATCCGTTCAACGAGAATCTATCTTTTTTTTTGATTACCCGATTATTAGTGGTCATTATAAAGTTATGTATCGGATTTCTTTAACTTTAAATTTTAACAATTATTTTCATGATGTTTACCGAACTAATGTACATATTCATATTTTTACTTTAATTTTACGACATGTATCATGTTTTTAAAATCCCTACAAACGCATAATGAATAAATTCACAAAAAATAGGCCACCAAACAAAAGAGAGGAATTTTTCTCGGCGTCAGAGTTAGTAGGCAAAGCACACCAACACACACAACCGTACCGGCGTTTTGAAAATGATTTTTATTTATCAAGTGCAGAACGTACAGAGAACAAAATAAATCGGAAATTCCCCGAAATGCAACGAGAATAATACTCAGATGAAATAGATTTTCAAAAGTAGGTTAGCAAGAGGGACTCATAAAATTAAAACAACAGTTAAAAGCTTCCGGGTCCGCGTTCCGGTTCCGGTTTCTGTTTTCTCAAGAGAATGATAAATAAAACATTTAATTATTATAAATGCCCTTCTAAATTCGAGTAAAAGAAAGTTGTACCTATTCCAATATTTTTTCGTTGTCTCGAGTCACGTGTCTTGAGCTTTGATAACAGATTTCTCCGAAACAAAGCTAATGGAATTGTCCGAATATTGGATAAAGAACAGGAACCAACATCATGGCGATTTATTTTTTGATGGATGTTTAATTCGCAACTTATTCTGACAATGATGTTGTAAGATCGAAATGCAGTTGCATTGACCTAGAAATTCAACAATAAAAAAGTTGTTTATAATTGCAAGTTTTTGCTGCTTCAGAAACATAATTCAATATCACAAAAAGAAAAGAAAAAAAAACATTTGAAATAATAAGCTGATTTATTGAGGTGGTTATTTTCTTCGAAAAAGTCATTAATTTATTTTGATATGATGAATTTCTCATCCAGAATATATTTTTTATTGAAAGCGTAGATTTCTTCCTAGTAAACTAAGATGAGTGAATTTTGTACGCAAATTTGACAGTAAATGGATACGAAAAATTGGAGGAAATTGTCAATTTCCTAAGAAATGTGAAATAAATTGAAACGTAAACCATTTGGTTCTGACATCATTTTTAGACAAGCTGGTTCCTGGTAGCTCCATATTTGTTGTTCCTTTATTTCAATTTGTCTGTATTCGAACATAAAATGTGAAAGATATCAAATTCAATTATTCAATTCTATCAAAGAATGTACCTACACGTAGTTGTAAAGATTTATTCCAAGCTATACGATATAATAAAAGGATGGTATAGCAACGCTTTCACCTTTTCCTATATTCTTGATGCATATTTTTATGGGAGTCACTGCATTAGAAACCCAATAGCCCGAAGCCATCCAACAATGGCATAGAGAAAGTCCCTTCTGAAAGATCATAATTAAGAATTGATACGTTGACGCCACAAAGTGAATTTGCAAATATTGAAGAAGTAAGAATGATTGTTTGATATTTTCAACAATAAGTCACGTGTTCTTACTTTAAATAATAAAGTTAGCATAATGTTCTAATGTTCATAATGTTTGAAGTTAAACCCGTAATAATTATTTATTTAACAGCTTTTTAATTATCATTAATTCTGCAAGTACGGTATTAACAATTACCACACCTCCCATCTAATTTATATGACTGTTTTTCTCCCACATCATGTAGCACCGAACACAAAAATTAGGAAATTTATGTTGAACATTAAATAATAACAACGGCACGTTATTGCTTTAATGGTTTAGCTTTACTATCGGCTGTTAAGCTCAGCGTTACAAAAGAAGGAAAAAGCTTATGTTTACTGTACAAAGCTTTCTGCATTTAAAAAAAAATAATTAAAAGAGATCTTTTATTCATTTAATCATTGTTCTTAATCTGAAGCACTGTCCTTTCAGATATTTTTTAATTTATCTGGATATCCTACCGACTTTCTCTTGGGTATACTCGGAACCAAAGGGTCAGAAGGGATGTGAGTATTGTACTTACTGTACATTTGTACATACGTAGCTACACTTCTTTCGTAAGATTTTTCATGAATGGTCCGAAAGTTATTAAAAAATATTGATTTTATGGAGACCGTTAATTTCTATGTCTTCGACAATATCGACTGTTCGATCTACCGGGCTACAGGACTAACTTGCCGGTAGTCATGCTGGTGGTAAGGGCAATCAAATAGCTTTAGTTGTTTTCCATCAATGAGGCTACGTTCAAATTGCTATTCCTGTAATCATATTTTTGAAGTAAGACTTCTTCACGCACGCTCGTCTTGGGGGGTAAGCTGGTGAATGCCTGACGAAAAGTTTGATGCGTTACGAAAAGTGTGATGCGTTACGAAATGTATGATGCGAACGGGAATCGATTCGAACGGTGATCGGGCGAGGCGTACATACTGCACAACTAAGTTTAGGTGTATATACTTATCCAAGGTCGTAGGTCACCCCAAGGTTGTAGGTCACCCCAAGGTCATTGGTCATCCCAAGGTCGTAGGTCACCCCAAGGTCGTAGGTCACCCCAAGGGCGAAGGTCACCCCATGGTCATATGTTACCCCAATGTCATATGTTCTTTTATAAGTTAGTGAAGTTTTACTTCTGTCGTGTGGTATAAAGCACACTCGTTTTTTTTATTCTTTAGTCATTTTCATATTTCTCAGATGTGTATACATGCTTTATGAATATGTATAGTGTTAAGCACCCTTAGTTATTGCCATTAAAAAGCTTTACAGTATTCATTTTGCTTATGTTTTAAAAATCATCGAAAATAAAATATCGGTTGTAAAATCTACGTTACACTGGTACAATGTACTCAAATTTTGCAGAATGCTGACAAGCAACAAAGTACCTACCTGATATATAATATTTTTAAATTATATAAACGGTCGTTTTCAAAATTGGAACTGATTTCTCAAATATTCAGACTTTACCACTCTAACCACGACCTATTACACCAGATTGCAATTTTGATACCAATTAGCAGGCAGCAAATATAATACATTTAGGGTGGCACATAATACCCCAACCCAAGTTAATAGGTACATTAGAAAATGCTGTTAAATTTCCAAAATACACAAGGCCTTCAATTAGCCCGCAAAAAATTTCCCGAACACTTATTAAATAAAACAATACAATTACAAGAGCTGATAGGAATTTTCATGTCTATAAGCAAGCAGAAAACACGATGATATCTTATCGCACACGAGGAAACCTAACCTAACCTAATTAATAATAATCACAGTAATTCGTTTAATTAAACAATTTTGCGCAAGGGTACCATGCTGTAATAATATTTCTAATTTGTCAGATCTTCCGTGGTAGATAATGACGTTAAATAATCAAGATTATTTTTTTGTTAAATATGTAGGCTGTAGGCACTTCATTCATCCTTCAACCAACCTTCATTGATATTTATCCTGGTATTGTATTCAAATTGGTATCACTCAACAAGTAGGCATACATATATATGTAAATATTTTTTTAATTATCTTAATCTACAATTATCTCGATGACTTTCGTAAAAATACTTTTTTCTTTGTTGATGTTAAAATATACAATGTAATAAATACATTATTTGTTATAAATAATGTTAGTTTAAAAGTTGGCAATATTTTGTGTGTGGCAACACATTTATATTTCTTATGTTTTCTCTATACTTTAAACTTAGCAGCTGTCTTTTCTTGTAATGCGTAATGAACACGTACATCTTGAAGATCGTGAATAAAACAAGTTATTATTAAAAAGTGTGATATTTTATTAGTAGAAAATCCAGAAGATTACAACAGTTGATAATCTAAACTTCATTCACCCGTTTTTAGAACCAGCAGTTTAATTTTTAGGAAAACCTTAAATAATATTATAAAGAAATATGGTTTACGGTTATCGTAATTTATTTTTGAGGTATTTTTTGAGGTAAATTTGTTGCGTTACCTGCTTATTTATCCAACGTTTCGTAATGATATTATTCGTCCGTCCTCATGATGGCTAAAGAAATAGGTAGCGAAACACGGCATAATTCCCCAAAAATATATAATACTTCTGGCCGCGAAAATCTCAAATCATATATTATTGTCTACAATTTTTTTAAATGTTGAACCTACAAAGCTATGTACCTACCTAAATAAATTTTTGATTTTTCCGATGACTAAATATAATTCCCTATGAGAGGACTTGGCATATCAATAAAACATTCTGTTCAAACGGTTGTACAAAAATGGCGGCCAAGATGGCAACAATATTTTTATTACTAATCACATAAACCGAATAAATCACCATTTGAATGCAACGTCATTTTTATATAACCATTTGGACCGAAAGTTCGGTATGCCAAGATTGCCAAGCGCTTCTCTTAGATATTTTGTTTAGTCATTGGATTTTCCGGATATTTATCGGAATCAAAACTAAATTCTCCCACGTTATTTTGCATGAACGGACCTTTTTTTCACTTTGAAAGCAAAAAAGTAGATTGTATTCATGATTATGCTGTATATATTTATTTTTTCCTTATTACTTCTTATGAATGAGATAATCACTGAAAAGTATCATACTACTTTCAGTTTGAGAAAACCTTTAACGATGGAGAGAGTAAAAAGGGTTCTTAATCTTATGAAGATAATAATAAAATGATATTACTTAAGCTAAGATTTCCGAATTACGAAACGTATTCATTGCAAAGGTGACTTGTGTTTTAAAACAATCGTAAAATGATTTAACGTGTTTTATTAAATAACTAGGTTTTTAAATAAACGTCTACATTATTCAAGATTTGTTTCATGAATCAGACGATGTTTGGAACAATTCATCAAATTTCACAGCAAATTTTAATTGTTTTTTCTAAGGCGTAGAAAATAGAAAGATACACATATATGTCCTAGTAACTAACTCTTCAAATACTTCATAGATTGTATGGTTTAGTTTCCCGGAGGTGTTAAAATCATTTGTGTTATTACACGTTTTAATGTTTTTCGTAAGGACGAGAGTGGAAATTCGGAATTATATATTCAATTTTTTTTTCAATTTTCAACCTCACAAGGTCTAGCCTATGTTGTGGTAAATATTTTAAAATAATATATAAGAGCATAACACAAAATAAAATATTGAAAAAAAAATTACATTAATGTTTCCAACAAATAATGTTACCTATTTAATTAAATATTAAATACGAACCCATTATTTATACATAATTTATATTGCAACCTAGTTTAAGTGGTCAAATTTAATAATTATATAGAAGATTGGAGTAGAGTTTGGACTTAGATGGTATGAAGGTTGAACGAAGTAGAGGTATTTAGGTAAAGCTTGATAGAAGATAGAATATTTATTAAGAGAGGAACATTATTACATATTTAATTAATACGAAAAATTAAGTATATTTACGGCACTTCCAAGAGCGAAAGATATTCTCAATATCACCTGATGAAATTAATATCATTAATCAGAATTTAAACTTTATTAAAATGGCAAGCGAAATTTGGTGACCATGCGCTTCTCAATCTTCCTATTGCACACCTCTATCTCATTATCTTCCCCATTCTCTTCAGCCTCCAACATATTCCTTAGACTGGGTTGGGAATCTTGAAAATGTGCGATACATATTTACACCAAAACTTTCCATATGAGAGGACACCAGAAGACGAAAATCTATGTGAAACACACGGAGGTTCTCAGGGCTTCTTTTGTTCTTTACAAACATTTTAACAATTTCAATAACATTTTATTTTTAAATTTTGACCCTAAAATGAAACCAAAAATATATAAGCTAGATTGGAATTGTTCTCAAGCACGCTTATCTGCTTCTGTTTTAACTTACAAAAATTGTATATTTTCTCTAAACCGCAAACTGAAAAACCTCTCCCGGATTGGAAAACGGATGAGAGCTGTTAACGTGAATCGAAATAATATCTTTTATGTCACACCTAAAAAAACCCACCCCTAGAATCTGATTGAAGTAATGCTTCGTCGTAATTCAGCGAAACTAATTAATGTTTCAGTTTGCTTAACAACGGTACTTAGTTCACTAGACCTTAAAAAGAGATGCTCAGAAGATAAATGCTTCTTATATCCTTTGTTATTGCAAAGGTAAACAAACCACTAATTATTTTTGTAGCTTTTTGAATTGAGTTAAGGAGAGTTTCTTCATATTTTATGAATTACTTTAAATTATTTTCAAGACTTAATAATTATAAGACTGTAATGTTTGGTATCTATTATTTACATTCAAACACTATTAGTTCTGAGCGGGGCTTCTCAATTAATCTAGGTTCTTGATAACAAACTGGTTTATTATGAGTTAACAACAATAATAATTACAATAATTATTCATCAAGTCACGCGACCTTTCTGTACTAATTGAAAATGGGCGGTAGGCTGGCCAGAACTAGTCTCGACGGCCACCGCCATACTTTTGTTGACTTAGCAGGGGTGCCCGGGTTCGTAGGATGAGGTTTATCTAGATCTTGGCGGCGGATGCATCTCCCCATCAAATGATTGCAGGCCCTTTCGAGAAAGACTGGTTGAGGGAGTTTTTTTGAGCTTTCCCGCAGGACTCTCTCGAAGCATCGTTTTGCACTGCAGCGGGAGGGCTAGATTCGTACATCCGTCACCCCTGTACATACAGACCCCCAGATTCATATCTACCCCTGATAAATTATTCCTTCCTCTCCTTCCTCTCCTTCCTTTCATTCAAAATACCGTAATAAGTAAGACGGAAGGAATTATTTTCCTCAGAGCCTTCTGTGAGGAGCTAATGTAAAAAAAAATCCAATAAATTTCCACTGGCCATTGGACAGACTGAACTCAAATTATTTGAAATATGAATCAGACACCAAGTCATTAGAACATAATTTATTAAAACTTATATAAAAGTATGTATTTCCATTGGTACGATGCTGACTGTCTTTTATTGCTTATTGTTAACGAAATATTTTTAAACAATTATAATATTTTTATTTTTTTGGAGAACCTCATCTGCTCTCAACACAAGAGTTCCTACTGAGACAAGTAGAGCACGTCCCCAATGTAATTTAATTAACAAATATGAATAATAATAATGCAGTCAGTGCTAGTTTTAGCGCTCAAACTTCTATGATTATCCCTTCTGAATCACTGGGGTTAGTTAGTGAGTTTGTTTTTTTAGTCCCAAAATTAATCATACTTCCTGATTTCACTGAAGTCAACCACTTGGTGCTGGAGTTCATCGACTCTTAAAGAAAGGCTAATATATATTTTTAAATCATTTTCTTTTAATTATCAGTAATACAGACTTTATTGATTTAAGTTGAATATGTATATATTATTAATTTTAATGTACATTTCTCGCCTCATTAGACGATGTCTGTTATGAATTAATTGATTTTATAAAAACAGGGGGTAATGCACGGTGCCCGGAAAATCGTGGTACTTGCAAATCGTGAAACTTCGGGAATATAAATCACATTTGGGCTCGATTTTGGGAGTGACTTTCATGATGTAAGCGTTTATTTTTGAATAAATCTAATCCGAAGTTCTAAAATTTTTGGAAAAAATGATCGCTAGGGGTCAAAATTAAAATACTTAGAAGCGTGGAAGGTTCCAAGAGTGTTTTTAATTTTTAGTTGCTAAAAATATTGAAAATACGTTTTTTGGGGTCTCTTTGCGATTTAGATTCACCAGTTTCCCGAGACCGAGTACAAGTATTTTTCAATAAACTGTAAAATAAATCAACAGAATCTGTATTAGATATAAAAATCTGAAAACTATACTTACTGAAAAAGTGATATTTCTGGTAAGCTATTTAATATTTAAAGGAAAATTGTAAGGACCAGACGGGTCCCACTTCAGTTCCTCTCTGTGAATCTTACTTTGAAATGGAGCTATTTAAATATATAAATTACTTTAATGCCCTTGAATATCTTGTTCAGATACGTAAATGATTCTAGTATTTCCACCCAGTGAGAAGAATTTCGATTTTCAAATAATACGTAACGATCGAATTGAATTGACTTTTATGTATAAAATATGTATGTATTTACATATGTAATATTTATGTTTAGGTACATTTTACTAGAAATACATTCGTTTTCTTACTGCGTACTCGTTTTTTATACGAATCTTCGATTTGTATATACGAGTACATGGTCTATTCAATGGTAAATACGCGTCTTCAAAAAACTTATTGTGACATTTGGTATTTTTTTTCTAAGAGTTTCTTCTAATTCTAACTAACGGCAAATTATTATTTTTTTTGAACTGAGTAGTACAAAAAAATCAAAATTAAATCTACAATACAAAAAAAATCTATGGCAAAGTTTGCACATGATGTAAGTATAAACTATCTATATATATAAAAATCAAATAATGTTTGTATGTATATATGTCTGCTATGCGTTGCTATATTAAGCATAGGAAATGTTTCAAACTTTCAAAACACCTTTTTTTCCACCCTCCCGAAGGTTTCTGAATTATTACAACCACATGACAATACATCTGAAAAGTTTTTTTAATTTTTACAAAAACTCCTACAAAAATGTCTCAATTTGAGAATGACATTTTGAAAACCATCGAATGTTCAATCAAAATTCAATATTCGAATAAATTTTTTAAATTAATGAATTTAATCGAAGTACTCACTTATGGTACTAATCAAAATCGAATACTTTGAATCTAATTGAAAATTACATTATTTAAAATAGGTACCTATGTTAGGTCCCAAATTTGATTGATTGTTCTTATAATATACAAAAATGAATGTTTGTAACATGTAAAAAATAAAAATCTATAAAAAAATTGCAATAGGTGCAAGCGAGCTGTTTCAAAATCTGACCGGGACTGAATATATTGAATACGGGAGAGGGGAGGGGATCGCGGCAGGGTGGTTTGCGGGAGAGTGGAGAGGGAACGCGTGAGAGGAAGGGAACATGGGAGGGGAAAGGGAGATGGAAGGGGAACGGGACGAATGGGAAAAGACACGCAGGGAGAAAAAAATTCTTTATTAGTGGCTTAGCAACACATGCCGGGAACTCGCTAGTATAAGTATAAATTCAACGTTTTCCCAGTCCTCGCTATGGTTAATTATTTTATGCACGTTATTATACTACTACTCTTTCTCAAATTGGAGAGTAATAACGGGACACTCAAGTTAAGTTTATTAAATCGCCATGAGTTCATTTTTAATACCATGGACGAGGCATGGTTCCTTTAAATCGCGTTAAACCATGTTTAAAAGCAATCAATAAAACAACCGTTAACTTAATTTCCTTATTACCAACGCTAATTGAATTGCATCACTGGGGGTTATCCGTATCCGATCTTCTTAAATAATTCTCTTCTAGACAAAACTTTTTTTTTACATTAGTTCCACACCCTGAGGAAAAAAATTACTTTGTCATCTTTGGGGATGCTGTGTGGAGGGTCTTTTTAAGGAAAGGGAGGAGAGGAAGTTCTGGGAAAAGTGTATTAGGGGTGGAAGGGAATCTGAAGGTAAGGGTGTCCAGAAGTGACGGATGTATGAATCCATTCCTCCCACTGCAGTGCACTTGTTCCGAGAGAGTACGGCTAGAGAAGTCAAACGGACTCTCTTAACCATTCTCTCCCAATCCGGCCGGCCAGACAGCTGGTGGTCAGACGCATCCACCGCTGGGACCCGGACAAACCTCACCCCATGAATCCGGGCACCACTGCTAAACCAAATGTAGCGAACCACTTGGGGTGACCTATGGCAGAGGTGTTGGTTATCCAATAAATAGTTCCAGGAGCAGCGGTACCCATACCTGCCTCCCAATTTATCTATTGATGTATAAATAAATGCATTAATTTATATTACTGTTATCAATTTGTTTTTATTTTGGTCTAGCTAAAAGACAAACATTTAATATCGTAAACAAATTGTATTTATCACTTTTTTAAACTCATTGAAAAGGGTTTATTTAAAAAACATTATTTTATGCAGAGTTCCATATATTTTCTACAAACTATCACAATAATATATGACTCACGAGTATAACGAATAACCGGGCACGTTTCTGGGATATTTGATTTTCAGATATTGTGATTTATGCTTCTTTGAAATAAATAAAGTTATGGAATCATCAACCCAGCTCAAATTCCCTTTTAAAAACTTGTAAACAGTTTAGTTTACGTATTACGTAATACGTAGCAGGACTTAATAATGGTACCTACATGATATTTATAAAGAGTGATAATTTAAGTACTTCAATTTTATAACTTTGTAGCTGGATACGCTTTGACATAAATCCACATGAAAATTTGATTAATAAGTTTCGAATTTACCCTTCGTAGAATTATCATTAAAATGTTTGAATGATTTATTTTGGTTAAACAAAATAAACCTTTACGGCCTTACTAAAAAAAAAACCTTCCGCGGCCGATTACCTGTGTTATTGCAATAACATAAATAAACCTCGTATACACTAGAACCCGATTTGTTACTAAAAAAGAATTTCACTCTAAAACACGTTTAAATTTGGCAACACTGCAATTTTTCAAATTTTACATATAAATTTTTTTTGTTTTCATTCATAGCCGCTAGATGGTGATAGCGTCGCGCCTGCACATTTCTAGTATTTCTACTATCTTGCCCGCGCAAAGAATAGTTTTTATGTGGCGGGAATATTTCTAGTAAATATTGAGATTTTACTGAATGATTTCTATTATAGCGACCGATTCACTCTTCTATTCATGTAATTAATATATTTGCCGTGTTATTTATGTGGTTTTACATTAGTTTTATCAAGTTATTGCACAACAAACAGTACTTTAAAAGTTGAACTGTCAAAATATTGTTTTGGGTTACATAAAAGTTCAAATTTACGTTTTTAAATCTTTATTTTATGAGAATTTCTTAAAAGTGGTGTTTTTTTTAAATATTAATATCAAATTCACGTGTTGGTATACTTATCAAAGAAATTAACATCTTTAGTGGTGCAAAAAATTTGTTGAAATGTCAGAGATATTTTTAAGGTTATTTTTTTGGCATAAAAAAAAACTTTGAAATTTTTTATCATTTTTTTATTGTATGCACGAGGAAAAAGTGAGGTGACAGTTTAATTTCAAATTCATTATATAAAAGGTCTGTATTTTTTTAATTTTAATTTTTTTAATATTTCTGTACACTTTCATCAAAAATGTTTTGGTAAGAAATTATTTTACATTTTTTTCCGTGTTTAAATCTTAAAATATGGCAGTTTCTTAAAACTAAAGTGTATTTCAAATACACAAATCTAAAAGGTAATTTTATCTAGTTTTTAAAAATGGTATTTGTTTTTACGGCACCTTCAAAAATAAGAAATATATAGAACATTCAAAATACTTTGGAAAATTCCAAATTTCGTTCAGACATCATCCCTAAAACAGAGATAAACTATCCCCCCAGGCCGTGTAAACGGCGTGTATTTTTTTCCAAGAACATTTTTTTAATTAGTAATGTTTTCACATCCGCGGCCGTTTGTCAATTGAATAAATTTTTCACGGGGTTTTTTAGTAAGACCGTTAATGTTTCAATTTTCAACTGAGAATGTTCTACAAAAGAAACTAAAATGTTAAGATTATTTGAACAAGTCCTGATTGGCTACTCGTTTTTTGCAATTCATCAATCGCCGAAAACTAAAACCCTGATTCACTCTAGCGGTAATTAACGTAACTAATCTGACAGATAGTGTTGAAAACTCCAAGCGGTAAAAGCGATCGATGAACACTAAACCAACTCCACGAACGGTCCCGTACCGTTCCATACGGATCACCGGTAAAGTAAACCGTTTCTGGAACGGTGACGGTGAACGTCCATTATGGAATCCGCTTAATTTATTTTTACCCTGGTACCGATCCGCGTATAAAAAACACATTACTTTGGCAATACGAACTTTTCACTGCCAATTACTACGGCTTACAAAATGGCGTAAATACACACTGGGGGAGCACGAAAACGGGGTTTATTAGTTTCAGTGGCGTACAAAATAAATGCAGAACTCCCCAGGGCCCTTAGAAGTTTTTTAAAATTTAAATTTAAAGCAGAAAATTCTTCTGCCTTTTCTATTATACTAGGCAAGCATTTTGTGAGCGGGGTTTAAATGTACAAGTGAATTGATTGCGTTCCTAATTTTTACGAAAAAACTTAAGCTAACTTATAAGGAGTGATAAAATAAAACCATGCGCGTATGTAATATCTAACGAAAATACTAAGACAGTTTCACAATAAAATAAACTAATTCTAAAAGAGACCTAAAACTTGGAATTAACTTCCTTTTGAGCTGTAACCTCAAAATACACACTATTTTATTTATTTTTTAAAATTATTTTATTTTTCAAAAAGTCATGTCAATAATGGCCAAAATATGCGAAATTTTCCCATCTATTTACATAAACAAGAGTGTCTGTTACTGGTAGCCGCATTAGGATGGATAGGAGGGGGGGGTGGTTTTGACTTTTATACAAATCTACGGTTGTATTCAGGGATTGGTAGAATTTTGGACGCTTGACCTTGGTAACAAGAGAAAGTAAACTGTCTATATCTGATTTTGAGAAAGGAAACGCTAGGGACTTCAGCACATATATATTACAAAAGAAGAAATCTCCAATATCTAGGTCACATTCATTTAAAGAACAACTTTACAAGCACTTTACACGACAACACGCTAACATTCATGTAAACACAATCCACACTAACTATGGTAAACAATCCATTGATTATGAGTGGGGCAACTTATATAATTGCCTCCCAAACAACATTAAAAACGAAAAAAATGGGTAACTCTTGGTAAACAAAACAATATGGTTTTGGTAAGCATTTGTAAAATCCAATTAAAACATTTTATTTAATGTAGACAATATTAACGAAACTTAATATTATCTATATTAAAAAAATCTGAAACAGAAAAATTAGAAAAAGATACCGTCACATCTGAGACTCGTAACCAGGACTTTCGGCTTTCCGGGCCGCTACTCTACCAACTGAGCTAATGTGTCCCTAACCGATTCCCCTTAATAGTGTCTTCATTAATTAAATATTACAATTTGAGGTTTTACTCAATAAGTTAAAAATAAAAATTAAAAACATTTCAATTTACTCAGGTCTAAAATCGATCGATTTTACGTAGTGACTTTGATTTTTGACCATTAGAAATCGCACTTTCGATGTGTGCATCTTTTTTACCATCGTCGACTTTTTTCCACTGTTACCTAACTTCCTTTGAAAAAAATGTGAAAATTGAACAACGTGACAACGGAGAAAATAATCAGCATGAGTAGTGGTGGGCCATTGTCGATTATTAACGGTTGCTGGGCACGCGTTTGTCACATCTCTCATCATGCACTCTCCAAAGGGACTCATTATTTCTGGCTGCCTCGGGCGCGACCCACAAAATTATGTACTTTTGGAAGTCATAGTTATAGTTATACATTTTTTGGCATTCTGGTTATGTCAGAATTAAACGTCGAAGAGTTTATAAACGGATTTTGTATAAAAAATATTCAAATAAACATAAAAAATATTGATTTCAATTGTAGGCTAGTGATTGATTTATTGAACTCGGATTCGTTTAGAATTTAAGTTTGGAGGAACACCTCCCCTATAGGTCACCCCAAATGGTTCGCTACGTTTGGCAACTTAGCAGGGGTGCCCAGGTTCATGAGGTGAAGTTTGTTCGAATCGGTAGAGACTGTTTGAGGGAGACATTTTGACCTCTCCAGCAAGACTCTCTCGGAACCCTTCACACGGCGTCCACAAATATGACATAGGCTCTGAGGGGAATTATTTTCTTCTGGGCCTCCTGTGTGGAGCTAATGCAAAATAAATATAATGCAATATTTGCCCTGTTGGTGAACACTGTAACGCTGTCCGAAACGTTGGCTAAAGAAGGAGGAAGGCAGCACGGCTTAATATCTTAATAATAAATCACAATTATTATTCACATACATAATATTTTAACAGATTTTTTTTTTAATATGAATTTTGGAAATTCGAATCAATGGTCAAGAAGTTTAAAGAAAAACGATAAGTGTTTTTTTATAAGAAAATTATTTTAATTAAATATTATTTGATATATGTTTATTTTATGTAGTTTCTTCGGGTTGATCTTGACAAATACCTACGTAAAGTCAGATTTCGTGATTTTTCAAGGGTCTGCGCTTTTTAGCTAACATGCAATTATCAATCCTACAATTATAATATCCTGTGATTTTTCACGGGTCTACGCTATTATAGTAAAAAAAATACTAGTTATGTATAAGAGAATATTTGAATGATCACCAATATATGTTTGGTCACCAAATTTCAGTATTGTTAATCAGAAAAATATTTGGTTGCAAAAAATGCACAAGGAACAGATATTTTAAATGACTTTAGTGGTAAAAAAAAAACAATTTCTGAATTCAATTTATTTATCAATTAAATATGGATATGTATATTTGTGCTGCATCAAAAGGCGATCGTTAACATATTATTATTTTATTAGGTTAGGTTAGGCCATGTTAAAATCTAATCTACCTTTTAAACATAACCAACTTGCGTAAAGGAACTAGTATTTTGTTGTACAATAAATTGAATCAAAGTATTTATTCAAGTCAAGCTCTTAGCCACAATTCCAAAATATATTTTTCAGGTTAATAACTTTCAGTGCTCAAATTTTATCTGGCCATAATATTATGTTGAAATTGGTGTCAGAACGAAATTATACAAACGTGAATTTACCGACAAACTTGACAATATTACATTGCCAGAATTACACACGGACTGAATTACACATCGATAAAATTACACCAATTTAATATTACAACCTAATGGAATTACACAGCTCAAAATATCTGTTTTATATTAGGTAAAAAAAAGGTGCGTTAAAGTCTTTTGGATGGGTTGTTTCATAAAACTTGAACGAATCATCACTTGAAGTTCTCTGAAAGGCCCATTCAAGTTCTGTTATTATATCAATATGGGCCAGTTGCTTCACAGAACTAAAATAATAAGAACACTTGAATAAAACTTGAAAATTAGCTTTGAAATTTGATGAAAATTTTTTTTTTTCATGAAATTTCAAAGCTGAAATTCTGTGAAACAACCCGTCCATAGTGTATGCTAAATTAATGTCATATTTGAAAAAAAGTAACAAAAGCAGGCTAGGTTTTTTACGGTCCATAGTGTAACTTTGTTACATCAACTTCACACCTTTATTTTTGACAAAAAAATATTAATTTAAAATTACTCCTCTCATATAAATTTAACACGGGAATTAAATAAGCACTGACCTATATAATATACTAAATTGATTGTTTACAAAAATAACATTTTGTGACCCCTTTTCTGAAAACATTTTCACTTTCTCTAAAGAAGGTTTCTCAAACTTTTCGCAAAGCTTTTATGAAGTTGGTACTAGTAATAAAAAAGCAATTTATATACATTGGGTAAAGATTGAACTCAAAGATACATTCACCGAACTCAAATGGTCAATATACGGCCAAGTTTTATCGCTTTTCCTAACTTTTTAATGTTTACAAGGCGATGTTTGCGCCAGCTTTTGTAAAAGCTTGTCTGAGTTCACCTTTTTTTCATTTTACGGTCCCAATTACAGTAAAATTTTGGACATCCACTCTACGCAATCTGAAAGTCAAGTTTATTTAGCGACAAATGTTTTAATGCCCTAATAAAACTCTCAATCGCAAATGCGAATCTTTTAAGTACGGCAGCGTAAATCCCAATTTTAATATCGTAATAAATCATTTTCTGAAATATAAACCTAAATCCCGGCTTTCCCCTTTCACGTTTCTTCCCCTTCTTTATTATTTCCACAAGATAATATTCCATCTCGTTGGAAGTTCAATATTTAAAGAACCGATTCCGGTTGCCGGAATATTCTTGTGAGGTTTAATTTATTCCTGGTTACATTCTACACAACATTCAGAAATAATTTTACAATGGTAAGGTACTAAACTGCAGTAAGCTATGTTTTTTTAAATTGGCTCCACACAGGAGGCCCTAATGAAAATAATTCTATTCAGGGCCTTTATCATCTTTGGGGATGCTGTGTGAAGCTTTTTAGGGGAAGACAGGAATGAAAGTTCTTGAAAGGAAAAAGGTATGAGGGGTGGGTAGGAATCTCAGTGTGTCCAGGAGTGAACGAATGAATCCACCCTTTCCACTGTTGTGAAAGGCAATGTTCCGATAGAATCCTGCTGGAGGGGTCAAAAGATCTCCCTCAACCAGTCTCTCCCGATCCGGCCTGCCATGCTGTCGGTGGGCAGATACAATATGTGCCACCAAGATCCGGACAAACCTGACCCCATGAACCCGGGCCAATATAAACTATTTTATTCTTATTTTAAGCTTAAATTCGAATTAAACTCATAGTTTTTCGGTAATTAAATAAATATATCTGTATCTTAATGTTGACGAGCGCAGAGCCATGAAAAACCACGGGATATTTTAATTATAGAATTTGTGAAGCTGAAAATATTTATAAAAGAAATATTTGTCTTAGCATCATCGCCTTTGAAAAGAAAATTTTTACCTTTCTAGCGAACTTTGAAATACAACTTTATGAATTCAATAAATTTGCTTTACTTATTACACGTCAGTAATCTCTATGATTCATAATTAAAATTAAATAAATTTTTGGTAAACCTAATAGACACCTACAGACTAGGAATCCGGACGTCGATGGTTCAAATCAAAATTATATTATTTTGTGTTGCTTCACCATTCAATCGAAAAATAATTTATGTATTGTATATTTATGACGGTTTCCGGAGTGACAGACACTCTCAATATCGCCCTGGTGAAAGACCACCGTTCGTTACCCGTGTTTGGTGTATAGATTTGAATAGTCAGGTATTTCTCCACCTCGTTCTTCCACATCTCCTTCCCCTCCATACTACCTTCAACCTCAAAACATATTGGCTCCAGACAAAAGACACTTCACACTTCCCATTTCTTATTTTGGTCCCAGGGAGCAATACGGCAAAGTTTCAAAAGACATATTATACATATCTGGGACCGAAATTGTATACTAAAATCCCCTCAGAATTAAATATTAAAATATGCAAAATGGCATCTATCAGTACAATAATAACTAAATGGTTGATTGCCTTAGGTAGGATTGAGTCTGAAAAATTATGAAATAATGTCACCTAAAACTTAAAATTAATGGCACAATCAGTAAAACTTAATCAATAAAAAGTATATTTAAACTTAGTGTAGGTATATTTAATCTCCAAAAAAAAAAAAATTTAGTTTTTTTTTTCTTTTTACAGAATACATTTTTGACATTTTTCGCCAGCATTTGGTTCCTTAGAACAGGCAATCTACCTAGCAACGAACTAATGACGTACAAACATAATAACACTTGTACACATTTTAAAATCTACAGTTATTTGAAATATTATTATGTAATTTTGCTGTATAAATGTAATTATGTAAAAAAAAAAAACAATTAAATAAATAAATAAATACATACTTAAATAAATAAATATATAAATAAATAAGTAAAAATAAAAAAAATTAATAAATAAATAAATAAAAAAAAAATAATAATATAAATGAATAAATCAATAAATGTATAAAAACACTTACGGCCCCATTCACCAACAAACAAATTAAATTTGGCTCAAACGCAGACAATATTTTGATCAGCTATATAATAAAATGAATCATATTATCTTTTAAATTAGTAGAATTTTGCGATGACTAACTTCCAAATAAACGAAATTGTTTGTTTTATTTTCAAAATATCGCCAAAAAATGTCAAATATTGTCCATGTCTTATTTAAAAATAACACTAAAATCGAAGTAACCTTCCAACTCTAAGTATTTGCCAATTGGTGATCCCTTACAACAAAACGAAAGACAAGATAAGAACTAAATTTCAACAACCCAAATACTTTGCTGCTAGCAAACAAGACGTGTGAAAGCTCTTTTATTCCCTTTATAAAAATGTCACTTCTTTCCACCGAGGTTTCAAAGTATAAAATTTCTTACACGAGTTCGTTCCAAATTGGAGGCATCAAGCTTTCGCTCGTTTGACGTTTTTATTTCAATTGTGAGCATTACGTTCTTTTACCTACGGAAAGCATCACGACATATTTTAATACGACAAAGCTTCATGCAATTGGGAGTTTCTGGGGAATTTACGAGCGAGTCCCGTGTAAAGTTTAAACTGATGGACGACTTGTTGAACACATGAAAAACGTATATGAATAATGCGGGGTTTAAAGGATAACAGAACTGCAGAGGAAGCGAAAACTAACAAATATTACATTTTTATTTTGTTGACGTGAAAACTTCTATAGCACCTTCGTGATTTAAAACTCGATAAAACGGAAGTGAAAGACACTAAAAAGAGACAAACACTTACATCTATAGTATTTAGTGTGCAAGAGAGTGAGAAAGCAATAAAATATTTATTTATTTCACGAGTACTCGGTTCCACTATAATAAGATAAATCCACGGTCCCACGCAAGCCTCCTTTGGTCTAAAATGACGAACCTTAGCGGCCAGACATTAAACGGACCAATGATCGAATACTACGAAGTCCAAAAAAAAACAATATTATTATATTTGTAAAACCAATATCAAATCTTTTTTCTTTTTTTTACATTAACTCCACACAGGAGGCCCTGAGAAAAATAATTTCCCACAGGGCCTATGTCATCTTTGAGGATGCTGTATGGAGGGTCTTTTTGAGGAAAGGAAGGAGTGAACATGTTGTAGGAGGGAGGAAACATAGAGGCCGGTAAATCATTCCACAGCCGAGCTGTTGAACTCAAGAACGAGTCGTAAAAACGACCCGTTCTCATGTGACTAATGTCAACCGTGTACAAATGTTGGGCGCGTGTTTGGCGTGTTTCCCGACTATGCACCGGTGCCGAGGGGATTAATGACGCTAGTTCCTCAGAGCATCTTCCATTGTAATACCGGTAGAACAAGGACAGCATTCCCACCTGACGCCTGTGCTGTAAAGATTTTTTTTTTATTTTTTTTATTGATCTATATACGTGATGTTTACAATATATTATTCGATGCCTGTCTCGCTAGGGTATATTGGAATCCGTCTGTTAAGATGGGAGAAAGGAGATGGGAGCCCGTTTTTGCAGAGAGTCAAGGGTTTTTTTAAGGTATTTTGGAGCTCCAGACCAGAGGTGGCTGCCAAATTCAACCGTGGGGTGCACTTGCGATTTGTACAGGGTTAGCAGTTGTGTACTATTAAAGTATCTGCGGGCCCTGTACAGTACGCTTAGTTTCTGAGAGGCTAACTTAACTCTGATTTCGAAGGAGCCCCTATACCTGAGCTGGTCACTTAGAGTTACACCAAGCACATCAATGGAGGTCCTGTTCGGAAGAATGCTTCCGTTGAAGGAGACTAGATTATCTTTAAACCACTCCAAAATGAACAGGCAAAGAAAACACAAAAGAAAGCCACATCTAGTGACTCCGAAGAAGAAAACACAAATACTAACAAGATGACCAAGTGTACAGGAAAAGGTGCAATATGGAAAAAATCATTCTTCACACTGACAAAAAAAGTGCCTCGTAGTCTCAATACTCTTGTCTTCTTTAGTTTTCTGAAGGTTTCACTTATACCGCGTGTGAATTGTACATTTTTTTAATAACTTTTGAAGGTTATAACCATCTATTTAATATATAATTGAATAGTAATATAATACTTATAAATTTAAACAAAAAAAAACGAAAAAGAATAAAAAACGGAAAAATTAAATTTTTTTTATGAAATATTACATTGATCGATATAACCTTCAAAGTTATTCCAATGAAAATAAATATTAATTTAGAATTTTAGAAAATTGTTATTAGGTGTTCCATATAAATAAAATCGTATAACTTTATCCGGGATATTATGTATGACACAAAAAATGTGTCAGAACTTTGGGATCATTTAAAAAAAGTAACAGTAAAAATAAGGGAAGAATAGTTGAAGATGTTATTGTTCATTCTGAATTTGAAATGTGAGATACCTGTATAGATTCAATTCCCTGTTTCGATTATTACCTTTTGTTTTTTTGTCATATTTCGTTTTGATTTCTTTAGCTTAGAATAAGTTCAATAAATTAATAAATCAACAAGGATTAGCGTAAAAATTGCTTTTCATAATAATAATTATTATGTTTTAGTCGCGATCAAGATAAATTTATAAATAAGATTCGATAAACAATACACAAGTTAGCAAACTCCTGTTCCCATCGGTTCACTGTTGATTGCGTTAATTCAGGAAAATAAATAAAATAAAATTATTCAATTTATAAAAGTCAATGTAAAAATGTAATTTTACTATTTCATCACATCACTTGCGATCGAGCCTAGTAAAAAAGCCTTCGCTGGCTTCAAAGGAGATTCTACATGGACATTGCTTCCTGGATTTAATTACAGCCCTAGTAAGCTGCAAGGGTTTGGTTACGGCGACCAAAACATCAGGGTTGGAGTAGGGAAGTTTCTTAGTTATAAGGCCATTTCATGTATAATACGATTATTTACGAAAATTTTCCAATTTCCCATAATTTTTTCATATTTCTTTAAAATTGTGGACTGTGGAAAACAATGAGAAAAAGTAATATTTTACTCTTTTGATGGACTGTTTCTTAGATTTTACTTCTATATTCCTACATCTTTTTTCTTATTGAAATAAAAAAAAACCCTAAGCAAATTTCATAAAGCCAGGTGATGGTGTTCAAGATATTTTGATGCTTCCTTCCGACATTTTGAAGTGTTAACTGACAAACCGACACCAAAGGATTTTGGAATTGATTGACGTCAAATATCCCCCAGGGCCTATATCATTTTTGGAGTCTTTTTAGGAGACGTAGTCATGGGAAGGAAAAGGTTTGAGGGGTGGGTACAAATTTTTAGGCAGTCCAGGACTTGTGAATCTACCCCTCCCAAAGCAGTGCAAGGCGATGTTCTGAGAGACTTCTGCTGGAGAAGTCAAAAGGCCTCCCTTAACCAGTCTCTTCCGATCCAGTCCATGCGCAACTGCTGCGAAAAACCGGGAAAACCCATAAACCCGGGCATCCCTGCTAAGTTACAAAGGTATATCTTTTTCATTTTTTATTTATTTGGAAGGTGGGTCTGGAAACAGCCACCCCGGTAACCTTTTATTGTATTACTAACACCTCTGCCATAGGTCACCCCAAGCGGATCGTTTTTTTGGTGACTTAGCAGGGGTGCTCGGGTTCATGGGGTGAGGTTTGTCCGGATCTTGGCGGTGGATGCGTCTGCTCACCGACTACTTGGCAGGCTGGATCGGAAGAGACTGGTTTAGAGGGAGAACTTTTGACCTCTCCAGCAGGATCCTCTCGGAACATTTCCTTGCACCACAGTGGGATCGATAGATTCCTTCATTTGTTACTCCTGGACTGAACCCCGAATTCCTACCACCCCTCATACGTTTTTCCTTTCCCGGAACTTCCTCTCCTTACTTTCTTAAAAAGATCCTCCACACAGCATCCCCAAAGATGACGATGACTTAGGGCCTCCTACATAGAGCTATCGATACAAAAGTATTCTTATGGCCGTCTATATATATATCTGAATACATCTTTTCCTAATAAATACCTATTAGTATTTTTTTTCATTTGAATATATTTAACTACACAGCTCCCCAAGAAATATGGTCGGGGTTAGCCCGGCCCTGTATTTTTTTTCGCTAACCCGTATGGTTAAATCTGGGCTGTAAAAAATGCGATAAAATTTTATGAAAATCCCCAGACAATTTCGAATGCGCCTCTTTATTTGTTTTTGCGCGGTGAAATAAAAATAACAATTAAAACAAAATAAAATTATGCAAAGCTGAAAATCGTAACTTTAATGAGTACGGAATTTTTTTCGCACCACATTTCGTCAACATTCAGTTTGGGAGGCGGTAATGGTACTGCCGCCTCGGGCATTTATTGGGCCATTGAGCCATTACCTCTGCCTTAGGCCATGTGGTTCGCTACGCTTGGTGACTTAGTAGGGGTGCTTAGGTTCACGTTCAGGTATGTTCTAGTCTTGGCGGTGGATGAATCCGCCCACCGACTGCGTGCCGGGCTGGATTTTGAGAGGCCGTTTGAGAGGGATGCATTCATTCATCACACCTGGAGACGCTGACCTCCATATTGCTAACCATATACATTTTATCTTTCCCAGAACACTCTCTCCTTGTCTTCAAAATACCATCCTCAAAACATTCACACTAATTAATTAGGCCTCCAAGGAAATGATTTTTCTAAAAATAAATAACTTTTCTGTGTAATGTTAAAAAAAACCTTCATGCCGTTTCCCCAAAAGTTTGGAAAGAGGAGCAAACCGCAGAACAGCCAGTCTTCACACATGCTTCATTTACATTTAAGCATCATTTCATATATACTCTTTCGTTTATCGACATTCCCCGATAAACCGATCCGATAATTTACTTTTATCTACACTTTACGATAGGTATGTATTCTACGCAGTAATAACATTACCAATATTTTTTTGAAGAAAGACGAACATTCCCGGTTTAGTAATAACGTGATATTGGAAAATCTCCCACTATCACCCCAGAAAGTGAAAAATGTTGTTTGTGTTGTGATGGAGGATTAGCCAGCCGAGAAATTAAGCACCGGCGCCTGAATGGGATCTAATCGTGATACCAACTCAGCCACTGAACGGTCATTGGGTTATTACATATAATAAAACATAATTTTCCTCGAGCATCTCCGACTTATTTTACCATTCGCTGCGTCCTCGTCATTGTTCCTTTTAGCTCTTCTTTCTCCACTTGTCTCTCCGGTCCAAATTATTTAAGCATCGCTATTGTTCTTGTTCACTATGCTTAAATCATTCATTGTTCCTTTTAGCTCTTCTTTCTCCATTTGTCTCTTTGGTCCAAATTATTTAAGCTTCCCTATTGTTCTCTATTGTTCTTGTTCATTATGCTCAAATAAATCATTGTTCCTTTTAGCTCTTCTTTCTCCATTAATTTGTCTCTCTGGTCCAAATTATTTAAACATCCCTATTGTCCTCTATGGCTCTTGTTAATAATGCTTAAATCAATCAGCCTTGCATTAAATTAAGGAAAATTATCAGGAGCAGTTTTTTTCAAAATTAAAAGTAAATTTTCAAGGTCTGTGAAAGTTCTCTTATTTCAGAACCGTGAAACAACTTGTCCGTAATGATATAATAGTGAAATTTGAACATAACTTTCATAGCACTTGAAAATTTACGAGTTGTTCAAATTCTGCAAAATTACTGGCCCTGAATCAAATAGTTGTAACGTATTTTTGTAATGAATACTAAAATAAATTATTTATCTTCAAATTGCTGTGGATTCATTAAAACGTTGATGCATACATTCCCGTGGAAGCCTTAAAAACTGGTACCTACTTTGTAAAACACATTAAACTTATTCAATTTGGTCGACCACCATGTGTTTTATCCAGAGATGGCAAGCGTGTGATAAGTTAACGTTATAGATTAACTTTACTGCAGTTTTATGAAGAGCGACTTTAACCCGAACAAGGGTCGAGCAGACAATCAATTAAAGCTCACATTGAAGTTTAATTTTATGAGAGCTATTCATATTTTGATTTTGTTACCTAAAAGGTCAGAGTCAACATTATATTGAATTGAAAAATCAAACCCTAGTTTTTGCTACAAAATAAAAGCAACCAATAAGACGCTAGCAGGCTGGTGGCTGTGCAAGATCTCTGCTTTGAGTTCACGGCAGTCGCGGAGTTCAGGGAGTTTGGGGCGATGATTCACCGGAAACCGAATTAACATCGCTATTATTGACACACATAACAGAAACACTTATAATAACCATTATTAATCATTGTTTACTTGTTCATTAAGTTTGACGGCCTCCGTAGTCGAGGGGTAAGGTTCTCCACTAGCCACTCGGAAATCGCGAGTTCAAATCCCGGCGTGAGCAATAAATTCGATTTGATTGAGTTGTGTTACTTCATAATTTACGTTAAAACTAGTATAAGTTATACATGCGGCACGTTCCAGAGTATAAGACACTCACAATATCGTCGTGGTGTAAGACCACGTGATTTGAAACGTTGCTTGAAATGGCTTCAGCCATGTTTGTTGACTAGGTCTGTGTACGAGACCTCTAGGCCTGCACAAAACTGTAGACGGGCATCTTCTTCGCATTGGGGTGGAGTGGAATTGCGTTTTCCACCGTGCATTGTGACATGGAATACTCTTGCATCGGAGCATGTAGGCTGCGGTGGACGCAGGTTGCTAGTAATCGAGACGAGCTGCCCCCCAGATGGTGTATGTTCTCGTGGGTTGCTGCTTATCTGGCATCAGCATCCAGGGGGTGGTCGTAGCAACTCACATGTTGATTGGCTTCAGGGTTAATCGGTGTAAATTTTATTAGGCGTGGCGGGAGTCCTTATCATGTATCTTGTTCAGGCGTTATCATCAGGGCAAAGAGATGCAAGGTCCGATGCAAGGGAGCCCCAGGCTAGCAGCCGGGAGCAAGATGGCAAGGGGTAGCGCAGCGTCTTCAAGGGCTTGTAAGAATCAACAAGTTCAAAGAAGCCTGAGGGTGGCCATGGGGCTCAGGCGTCAGCGTCTTCAAGGGCTTGGTAAGAATCAGCAAGTTCAAAGGAGCCCGAGGGTGGCCATGGGGCTCAAGCGTCAGCATCTTCAAGGGCTTGGTAAGAATCAGCAAGATCAAAGAAGCCCGAGGGCGGCCGTGGGGCTCAAGCATCAGCGTTTTGTAGGTATTATTCAGACACATCGGCAGGCGATGTGGCTCCGACGAATTCTTGAGGTGAAAGAGACTGCAGTTTTAAAGTTCCAACTGGTGACGACGATACTGACGTCTTGAATTGAGTAAGTTCTGTAGAGATATTGCCACAATAACTGATGACTGATGACTGAATGCAGCTGCCCCCTTGGTACCGGCTTTTATAGTAGGTCTGTTAATAAATGATAAGTTTTTTTAAAAGTTCCACCCCATCTTATAATGCCAAATTGTATTATTGATTGGCAGAAGGCAAAGTACGTCATTCGGAGTAAATTTTGTATTTAGGATTTGTCTTTAACATCTGAAAATATTTATTAGTTTCCTTACTCCTTTGAGTACGTTTATATGTTACCTTTGGACCATGAATAATACTTCTTGAAGTAACTGTCAAATATTGCTCTTCCGTTATTTTTTTAACTAAAATCATAATAAAAACAAGAAATATATAAAAATGTCTACACGTTCAAATACTAAAATCGCCAGTAACCTAAATCCCGAATTAATGCAAACCCTGGACAAAAAGTTTGACGATTTTAAAATCCAATTTCTGGAAAAAACATTTGATGAATTTAAAAAAAACCATAGTTGAAGTGATAAGAAAGGAGTTCAAGGAAGAAATTGAGGAGCTCAAGAAAAAAGTTAAGCATTTGGAAGGCCAACTAGAAAACAGTGATCAATACAATCGTGCTAATAACCTTATAATAAGCGGTGTCCCAGAAGATAGAAACGAAAATATTTATGACATTCTCTTCAAAATTGGTGCTACAGCTGGATGCAAAATAACCCGAGAGGATGTGGATTTCGCAAGCAGAATCTCCCCCAGAATAAACCGGAATGTGACAAATGGAAAACAGAGGAACATCATCGGAAAATTTGCACGCAGACACCTTAAAGATGACCTGTTAGCCGCAATAAAGAAGAGGAAGGGAATGTTTTCTTCGGAATTGCAGCTTCCTGGTACCAGCAGAACTTACATCAATGATCATCTAACCCCTAAAAATCAACACCTGCTAAAACAATGTAGAGATATAAAATTGGAAAAAAAAATTCTCTACTGCTGGGTAAAAAACTGCAAAATATTCATTCGTGTAAGTGACACTACCCCCATAATTCTAATTGCTGATCAGAATGACGTTAACCGACTCTCAACATTGAAAACAATACCCACACAAGACGCTTCCTCGTCGGCCTTCCCTTTAGGGAACTAAATCCACAAAATAATTTCAAAAGTATTACTATTTATATCAATTTTAACCTCTTGCAATGCCTTAATATTATTCACAATTTCTACTCAACCGTAATACACGGAACTTCATTATACGTTAATTGCAAATTTTCTTTAAACTCTTATCAAATAACGTTAAAACATGTTTTTATCATTGGTTTGAATTGTATTTATAATCTGTCCATAGATATAACACTCAATCTGTCAAAACTAAAGCCTCTTAAAACCATAGACATTTTACTTTACCACAAACAAAAACAAAAAAACTTACGTTCAAAAATGCCCCCCATCACAACATAATTATCTTATTCATAATACTGAAATATTTTCATTATTATATTTTTAATATTTATTTAATATTTAAAAATGCTTAACATATATTTTCAAAATGTGCGAGGACTTCGCACAAAAACTCATAGCTTCTTAAATCAGGTCCTTTTGAACAATTACGATATTTATCTATTATGCGAAACTTGGCTAAATAAATCGATCCATGACAGTGAACTGTTTGACAATAGGTACGATGTATTTAGAGAGGATCGGAACTACTCTTTGTCTGGACACCAGCAGGGAGGGGGGGTACTAATTGCAACCTCCAAATCTCTCAAAGCGCAGAGATTACCCTGGTCCACGTGTACTGAGGAGATCTGGATATCATTGCCAATATTAGGCAACAATAATAAACTAAAAAATTTATATATCTGCTGCACATATCACCCACAAAACACCAACTACATCCACAATCTAACTCGTCACTTCAACACCACATCAGACCTGCACACAAATCACCCGGAAGGAATGTTTTTATTAGCTGGAGACTACAATATACCCAAACTAAAGTGGAAGTCAACCGAAAGGAAAAACCAGTTAGAACCAAATTTTCCAGAAGACACAGCTAGTTGTTCCTTGGTAGACTTCCTTTCATTCACTCAATTACACCAATTCAATTCTGTAATCAATACAAACAAACGAATTCTTGATTTAATCATGACAAATATTTCAGAATGTAGTATAACCCACTGTACCGAACCTCTGACGCCCGAAGATGCACATCACAGAGCATTAGACATAGAGTTATCACCTGTTACCTGTTACTGTACCGTCTCTCTCCAGCTCATCTAGGACAGTTAAAATGTTTCATCGAGGTGATTACGGTAAAATCACCGATGAACTATCCAAAATAAATTGGAAACTCGAATTTCAAAGTAAAGATACCGAAAGAGCCGTATTAGATTTTTACAATATCATAAATGACATTATTCGCAAATATATCCCTGAAAAAAAAATTAACAGTAATTTAGAAAGGTTTCCCCCCTGGTACACTTTACCACTTATTAAAATTGTAAAAGAGAAATTAAAATATCACAAGAAATGGAAAAAATACAAGAACCTGACTGACTACCAATCATTTTCAGTACTGAGAAATCGTCAAAAGAAGATCTCGCTTGAATGTTACGAAAACTTCATTATGACGGCAGAAGATTCAATAAAAAAGTGCAGCAAACAGTTTTGGTCATTTGTTAAATCGAAGCAATCCTCTTCAGATTTACCAAAGCAAATGTATCTTGGTGATATTTCCTGCACTGATGGACAATCCATATGCGACAATTTTAGTGATTATTTTAGATCAGTTTTTGTAGAAAATTCCAACTCTCGCCCCAATCTTATAAACTCTGAGAATGATGACGACAACTCTAATCTACATATACACACTATTAACTTTAATCAATCATGTGTACTTAGTTATTTAAAAAAACTTGATCCGAATAAAAGTGCGGGATCTGATTTAATTCCATCCATATTTTATGTAAAATGCCGGGACCAATTAACTTATCCTCTCTCCTTGCTATTTAAAATGTCATTTGAAGAAGGCAACTTCCTCAACGTCTGGAAACAAGCACTCATTACACCAATCCATAAAAGTGGGGACAAAAATAACATCGCCAACTACAGGCCCATCTCCAAGCTCCCAATTGTCAGCAAGATCATGGAAAATATAGTTCTTGATCAACTTTTTCCAGCGGTACAAACAATCGTATCTGAAAATCAACACGGCTTTTTCAGAAAACGGTCGGTCGAGACAAACCTTCTGGAATACACAGATTTTATTTTAAATTCTATGGGAAGTAAAAATCAAATAGACTCTATCTATACGGATTTTTCAAAAGCCTTTGATAAAATTAACATTGAACTGCTTTTGAAGAAGCTGTTAAAAATCGGGATTAATGGTGACCTTCTAAGATGGATCAAATCATATGTCACAAACAGAAGTCAAGCAGTTAGAGCTAAGGGTTTCTCCTCGCGTTTTTACAAAATACCTTCAGGAATTCCACAAGGATCACATCTCGGACCTCTCTTATTTATTTTATATATCAATGATATAGGTAAATGTTTTAAAAATTCCAAATTCCAAATTTTTGCTGATGACACTAAAATTTACAAAAAAATTACTAATATTAATGACAGCCTTGAATTGCAAGAGGATATTAATAGGTTTGGAATATACTGTGCGAACAACCAACTGTTCCTTAACCTGGAAAAATGTAACACAATATCGTTCACCAAAAGCAAGAACCCCCTAACATTCCCGTACAAAATCAATAACGTAGAAATAAAAAGATGTTGTGAAGTGAGGGACTTAGGAATAATAATGGACTCTGGAATGTCTTTCCGAACACATATAAATTCTATCTGTGACAGGGCATACAAACTTCTAGGATTCATCTTAAGAGTGACTAAACCATTCAGGTCACCACATGTAATCAAAATACTGTATGTCTCTTTTGTCCGCTCAATATTAGAATTCGGATCAGTCATATGGAATCCCCAATACAAAGTTAATATTTTAAGGTTAGAAGGAATTCAAAAAAAGATACTGAAACACTTAGACTTTAAATCCTTTCGAACATCAGAAAACCTACAAGACTCATTAACATTCCATAATTTATCAACCTTAGAAGATAGAAGAAATATATCCGACCAGAAATTTTTATTCAAAATTATTAACAACGTTGTTGACAACAACTATCTTCTAGAACACATTAATTTCCACTGTCCAACAAGAAATACAAGGTCAAACCAACTATTCCACATCCCACACTCAAAAACAAATTACACACAACATTCATTTTTCCGAAGGACGTGCACAAAATACAACGATATGTTTTACGAAGCTGATATTTTCCATTTGTCCTCAGGCCAATTTATTAAATTCATAACTGAAAAAATTAAAACCAATTGTTAATTGCGAACCCTCCATCCCTGCTGTCTGTTGTTTTTTCATTCTCATTATGTTGTTTTTCCTTCTTATTATAAAAATAATAATATTTGGATGATTTATGTAGCGCTATTTTTTGTTGTTGTTGTGAAAAACCCCCTCAAGGGCGCTGGCAAATGGCTAATCATTTATCATTAAACGTTTTATAATGATGTGAAAATATGTTAATTTTATATGTGTTCGCTGTTTAACTTCATCTTTTCTTTCCCACATGCTTTAATTTGTGTTTTTTCATTTCTGTTGTATTTGTTTTTCTTTTTTCTAACACTTTATTTTTTCTTTGACGTTTTAATCTGTGTTTATATATTATAATTTTTTTGCGGAAACTTCACTGGTTAATGCACCCATGTAATATGTAATTACCTTATAATATGTACAACTGTTTGTTTCCCTAATAAACAAAAACAAAACAAATGATGCCCTCCGTGGTATTCCAACCAAATGTTACATTATTTAGTTACATTAATGCCCTAGCTGGTAATTTTTGAAACAATATGTTTGAAAATAATTTCTAATGGTTTAATAAATAAACTCAATAATTTTCATTGTTTCACTCTACAGTAGAATGTCACCAATTATGCATTACAAACAACGAGAAATCAATTATCATTTCGATGTTATATTTTACTATTTACACGAAATAATGTTTGAAAATGACAATTGACTTGAATTTAATATATCAATATTTCCATTAAATTTCGCAAACTAAACAAACGCTAGTTCGTGACATTTTCATAATTAATTTGATGATCGCTATTCTACCAAATTCTAATTGAAACAGAAAGGACAATATTTAATCAAGTAATATTGGAAAGTTATTAATAAATATTGAAACGTTCCCCTCCCCACTACCTTTATCCCGACAACACACCCCAATTGGGGAGTCATAGTCTCGATTCGATAGTACTACCGTCCAGTGGACCAGAGATGGGGAAAGACGTTGTAGATAACGACGCCGCGGCGCTCCTTGACGATCCTTTTAATAAAATAATAAAATATTATAGCGTCATTTTTCTAAGTTAATTGTTTTGTGTTAACCAAAAGAAATTAGTACTGTTAAGTTTTGAAACAGCTTTGGAACTAAACACATTTCCCAAAGTCCTTGCACGGTTGTTCATCTCCCTTCGTCCTTTCTATTCCTACAAGGCCCTACCTAGTATTAGAAAAAAAATGAAGAAAATGATTACTATCTTCTTGGCCAGTGCACAATATGATTGCACAAGAATTGAAAATACCTACATTTAGTCAGTCAAAAATTGTCGCAATATGGAGCTCTCTCTTGAAATTTCGTATAATAAAATACTACTGCAAACATATAAAGTGATGGTGAAATTGAACCGAACCTCGTGCCATCCAACCTGGAAGATTGCGCTACCAGCATCATTGGATATAAGCAGCAGATGACTTCATGAAAGGTAGAGCTTTCTCCCTTCAAATATCTCGTCCTATGATCGATTTAAAAATGCCATCAATTGTCCATTATATCATATTTACATATTTACAGTCCTCCCTCGAGTATCACGATATCGGTCGTGAATAGTACCAAACATATCTTATTACAACAGAAATCAACTTTTTTGGCAAAGAAAAATTAGATTACGAGTATTAGAAATAATGCCCATAAATGTGGTGATCCCGACGTAATATGAACACCCAACCTCCTACAATTTCAGCATGTCTCTTATAGGCGTTTTTAGTTAGGTACTTAAAACAACTTTAAAGCTAGTTAAAGGAAATAAATCCACTGGACTCATTGGAACATAAACTTGAACTTAAACCAAAGCTCAAGATAACCTCCCTGCATCCTTTCATCAAAGCTCCTATTAAACTTTTTGATGAATTGTGTACTTTATAAGACAAACTGCAGTTTAGTAATAACGAGTTCAAACTTCTACAGAATACAAAACTAATAGTTGAAAGAGGTTTTATTAATTCACTATTACAATTTACTAGTTAGTACTAGTACTTCGAAAGCTTTGAAGAGATTTTTTAAAAATTTATTGTGAAATCTCGTATTGGCACACAAATCTGTAGTTATATTATATTAACAGCGCGGCAGTATACACAGTCGTTCCAAACTAAAATGAATCAAAGGTCACATCTATTTAATTGGTCGACGTCTGTTAGCGGTCAAATTAACTAACATTAAATGAGAGGCCTTTTGTTGAGGTTTGAATAATAATATTGTTTTCAACTATTCGCCCTTTCTCGATTCATTTGTCGCTAGACGAAATAATCCGTTTATCAAATTAAACTCAACGGTAATGAAGAGGAATTTCACTTCTAAGGAAGGTGACATTTGGTTTTTGATGATTTTAGAGGAACGAGGTAACTATTCAAATAATATAAAAATATGCGTTTAAAATTAATATTCTTGTAGTATGTCGATTTTAAATACAAAAGTTTTTATGTGAATTTTACGCGAGAGTCCGCTGCCAACCTCCTGGAGCCAATGAGACTATGAATTCCCCAATGGGGTAGGTATGTTGTGGGGCTGAAATGGGGAGGGAAAGGAGATCAGAGAGAGGAAGGAGATAACAAAGAGGAAGGTGGGGAAGCGACTGGCTATTCATATCGGTCACCAAACACGACGAAAGTCATTTCAAGCGACTTTTTTTTAATTCTGAGTGATGTTCTTACACTAGAGCTATACTGAGAGTATCTTGTACTCTGGAACCTGCCGCAAGTTTACTTTATATTATTTTTGATTAATATATAGTGAAATAACACAAATTAATCAAATCAAATTTACTTGCAAGCTCCGGGATTTGAATCCGCGACCTTCGATTTGCTAGTTGAGAGTCTTTCCCCTCGACCACGTTTCCCTCAAAATCATTTTTCTAAATCTGTCCTTTAATTATTATAAAAAGTGATTAAGAAATTAACAGACCTAAACGCTTCGACTCTTCTCTGACATCATCAAACACCATTGGGGATGTCATCTTCTAATGACAGGCAACAATGTGACGCCATTCGTTGTAATCCTTTTGCACCACTGCAGACTTCCAAGTTTTGCAATGTTTGAATGTTTTTATGCTAGTCACACTTATCGATGCTTATGCTGTGGTAAAGTTATCTGCATTATGATGCATTCCGATTCACATTGATAGCGAATATGTTTTTCTTAAAAACTTTACAAATTAACACGATTATATTATTATAAACAAATTAACTTCAAATACAATCTAACTAAACAAATTAAATTTAATGACAGCACCAAATAAAGCGGTTCAATTAGAAATAAACTTACTGCTATTACATACTTTATTAAGATTTGTTAGATTATTCGAATGGCAGCAGGTTTATTTTTATTCAAATTGTTATTGTTCCTGTTAGCGGTAAGAGCAAATTAGTCGCTTGATGGCAAAATCAGAAGAAACTACGCGATTTTTCAAAGTAATTTCACGGGTCGTCGACTAGCAAATGAGTTCCTAAGCGAGTTGAAATGTTCTTGGTTTTATATTATTGTGGTAATGCGCGGTTCACAAGGAAACACAACGGGTAGCCTCACTTTGTGCAATGTGATATGAGAGTTGCCGCTTTGTCCGCACATCACGTACCTTAAACACGGCGTCAGTTAATAAATATTACACTTTGAATAAACACGATTTCGTGCGTTTATTCAATTACTAGCTAGGTTACCCGGCTTCGCTCAGGACAGCATTCGAGCGTGTTCTGGAATGTTCCGCAATGATGTTATCGATTCCCTATTCCCGAACATTCCATGACATACTCCGCCACTCCTTCCAGAACTTTCTAGAGCTCCATGGAACCTTCTAGAACTTTCCGGAAGGCTGTTCTAGAAATTTCAAGACGGCAAAACTTCCAGCCCTTATATCTTCAAAAGCAAGTCCTTTAGGTAAAAACGGGTAACCTTATTCCCTAGGGGGGGATAAAGATCTACCACACCATATAACTCCCTTGATCGTACCGGGACTAGTTTCTGAGTTTTTGCGAGCCGCACGTTTTTTTGACTTTCTTTTATAATATATACCTATTGATTAATTTTTTAAAAATCAACAGCTTACATTTTATCAGTTCGCGCGTGTGTAGTATAGCCAAAATGATCTCTTCCTTTTAACTTTACTACTAAAAAGACAATAAAACAAAAAATAAGAAATAATAAATATTAATTATCAGAAAATTGTTAAAAAACAACAAAATTGAGATTATTTTGGTGTAATTGATGATGTCACATTAAAACAAGCTGTCATAAATATTAAAATAAAAATACACAGGATACAACATTAATTAAGTTAATTATAGGCAGTTGTTATTTCCATATAGATAAAGGTCTCATTAGTTTAAATAATTCTTAGTAAAGTGATTAACTATCATTTTCTATACTATACTTAGAATTTTAAAGAGGAGATTGAACAAAATTAAAATGGTCTGTTGGACAAATAAGAACTGAGGCGACGAGTTGACGGCCTTCGTGGTCGAGGGATAAGGCTCTTTATTCATGAATCCTAAGGTCGCGGGATCGAATCGCAGCATACACAAATAATATTTTTTTATAAATTTGTGTTATTTTCACAATTCATTAAATAAGAATAGTGTATATTACAGCACCTTCCAGAGTCAAATATACTCTCACTATCGCCCTGGTGTAAGGCCACCATTGAGAATTGAAACTTTGCTTGAAATAGCTTTAGCCGTGTTTAGTTACAAGATCTGAATAGCTAAGTACTTTTTTGATATATATAATATACTATTCCTACTAGCGAGTTCCTACGTTTATCTTTTTTTTCTTATAGGAGTTAGGACCCTCCAAAATTGTTGAAATTGCCTGGATTGAACGCCATCAACAGACGTTCGGTATGCAAACCAGACATCGTAGATACTTTAAAAAAGCAGAAAGTACAGACATATTTTCTTTTACTGCAGGAAGTAAAAAAAAATTGCAGTTTTGGAGGATTAAAATAAGGAACATAAAACCACGATTTTAACGATTTTATTTAGGTAATTAGTATTTATCAGGTGAAGTTAAATCAAGTTGCTGTCAAACGACTATTTACCTTCGGTTCGCTTATGTTTGCCTGATATTGAGCATCAACTTCCCATTTGAATTTTATAATGTTGATGAAACTCAGTATTTCATAATATGAAATTTTAAGGCGATCCACTAGTACAGGAAAAAATCGAAATCGGAATTCACGCCCTTTTATGGGAGGAGTTCAAAAATACTTGAGAAAAAGCTTTTGGAAAGGTTGGAAAAGATATTTGAGAATTTTTTTTTACATGTTGATTTCGTAAAGGCCTGTAAAAAACATTAATTCCTTTTTTATGCATTGTTTATTGTAATAAAACGGAATTTTTAAATTGATTTCACGAAAACAAGCAGCGCGGACGCTAACACGTTGTTTCTCCGCTCCGGCCGGAGGAGTAATGACAGAAGAATGGGGCGGCTGCCAGTCGTTCTTCGGTGGACGGTATAAGGTTCACTTTGATATAACAAATTCGTCGACTGCCGTATTGTCGCCGTGATGTCAAAAATACCAACGCGAAAATGCATATTATATTTTATTTTGTGAGGTTCGGGCGTAAATATCATTTTTTTCGCGATAATTATACAAGAAACTGAATTTGCCACATTATGCAATAAAATAATATCCGAAAAAGTGTTTATAAGTAGGAGAGTTTTCAGTTGAAAATATTTTTTATAGTCCTAATACTTTATTTTTTTCTCAGCTTATTAAAAGACTTATTAAAAAAAATGACCGATATTTTTAATGAACAAGGTATGTTGTACACGCAGTATTTAATTGAAGCATCTATAATACTTCTAAGCGGTCAAATTTTCAAAACAAAAACATACGATTTTGTATGATTTTGCATTATTTAGTATGGCTTCATCTTAACAAAGAATGGTTAGTCTTTTGAATCACAAAATACGCCTACATGACATTCCCTGTGTTCTGCTTTATTGTGTATAATACGACCTTTTATTAATCTTGACTCATAAATCACCCGATCAGACAAATATTAAATTATTAGAATCATTCATTGTAATCGAGGTTTCATTCCAAGAATTAAATAGTGATCAGAGCTGTTTAATCGTTGCCTCCTGGCTCGATGTCGAATTATCCTTGCTAAAGTTTAAAAGTCATATCGGTTTTATGATTCCATGAACTCTGAACAATGTCATGGATATCGTAATTATTAATGACGTACAGAAGTGGATTTAGGTTTTTAACGGGAGGTGTTCCATTGTTGGCGCGATTCAATGAAAGGCTCCATTCAATGGTTAAACAATGGAACGGAGACAAAGCCTTGACGAGCCAAACTTTGGAACAAAGTGTGGAATAATTCGTCGCGGGAAACTTTTTAACAGCCTCTTTTGACAAACATTATAATATATCTATGAAATTAACGTGAAGGAGAACTTGGATGCGAGTGGTGCTAATTTCTGTTGTTTCCTTGAAGTAATTACCTCTTCCCGACGTAGCAGGGGACTAATTTAACATTGGAAACATATGCCTTGATAACGTGTTTGGAATATACCAAACTAGACAGAAAAACTTTTTGGAGCATTTCGATACTATCGGTGTGCACAAATACATTCAAACGTGTTCTCTTAATGATTTGCCTATATACTAGTCCCAGCGAGAGATCGTACGTGACGTCATCGTTCTATTATAACAGTATTCAATTATTAAATCTGTCATTTTAATAATAAAATAGGAACGGTTGCTCCGAAGCTGATTGGCGTTCATAAAAAAAACACAGTCGTTTAAATTATGGTACATTGTATCATTCCAATATAATGGATAGCCACAAAGTAATAGCTTCATTTATTAGTAATATAATATTAAATATTTATCTATTCATTTATTTATCAGTCAGTTTAAAAGTGACAGTGAAAAGGAATACTACCTAATAACCTAACATAACATAATATACGAATTTATGGAATAATTTGTGTGTTAAAAAGCGTTAAAAAAATTCAAGAGAAAATTATTAAAAATAATCTTAGTTTTATTTTTATTTACTTATTTTACACATATTAAACAGCATGTGTAAAATATTTTACAACTTTACTGATATAAGACAAAAAAGTCCCGATAAACTACTTTTAAGCAGTTTGTCTAACGGGTTCTTTACGTTTTAAAGATCTTATAGTGAGTTAATAGTTAATATAAAAAACGTTGTTGATTACTTTTAATTAAACCGATGCCACAAAATAAGTTTGTTGTTCTTGAAGAAGATCATCTAAAATCATTATTACCATACATAACAAGAATATGAAGTTCAGCAACCAAGCGACTGCTCTAAACCGTCGGGTTAACGTATAGACTTTTACATGCAATGGCTTGCCAATTTCTGTTAAAAGTTAACCATTTTGCTTTATTTAGCATTGGCTAGTTTTGATAGGTAAAAGTGGCTTGCAAATAATCAAAGAGGTGGAAAGAACAAAAGAAAATAAAATAACTGATTTTCTTTGGTAGACGTGGGGGTTCCAGATTATGCTATTTTATTTTTATTATTTATGCGTTTAGGGGTTGATCCTAAAGCTTCATCATAAAATATGAACCTTTTCCCAAACCTTTCACGGTGTATTTACGACCAGAAAAACCTTAAAGTTGAATGCTTTATTTACTTCTAACTTACCGGGTGTTAAAACTATTTTACAGCTGATCATTTCCAAATCCGATATTCATTTCAGCGTTGGTAATAAAGTTTAGTAAGAAGGATGTGAAATTTTCACATAATTTATTTTATTTCTCTTTTCCGGAATCCTATAATAAAATTTATTAAAGCAAAAACGCGGCAAATCTTCTTCAACTTAGTGTTTTTCTATTGCACTTATCAAATTCAATAGGATTGGCTGTTTTATTAATATTCTGTCGGTTATTCGACTTCATTTCAATTTTCATTGTGATGCGATATTATTTTACACCAAACCAAACTTATCGGTTTTCTGTTCACTGCTTTTGTTACATTTTAGTCATATTTAAGAAGTGAAAACTTCTTTAGCACCGTTGTGATTTGAAACTCGATGAAACGGAAACGAGCGACAATAAAAAGAGACAAACACATACATCTATAGGATTTAGCCTGCGAGAGAATGAGCTTTCTAGCCTATCGGCCTCTTCTTTGTGCGGTGCTTCAATGTAAAATAATTTTTAAATTTGGTAACAATATTATAATAAATAAACCCTCCTGATCCTTCTCCTGGTATTCTGAATTCGTCTCATTCTCTCGAAGTTTATCTAGGGAACTGCACATATGTTATTTTTTAGTTTGTTAGAAGTTTGTTTAGATGACTTTAAGTAATTGAAGAAAATCTTTCACTACGGTGTAATAAACACAATAAAATTAAAACAAACATTGAAATACAAATATATTGCTTGGACAGAGATGGAAGACTTATCATTTAAATTCAGAAGGACTCATGATAAACCTATCGCATTTACCAACTCAGCCTCTGACCGATAAAATTATAAGTTTAACCTTAAAATTTTAAGTTCTTTCACTTGACAGATTATAATTTCGGCAAAGTAAAAAAAGCACATTCTCTCAGAAGTTTTGCGTAAAAAGAAATATTTTTTCTCATGATTTTTTTAGTGTATTATTCAAAGAATCTGCTTCTGTATTCAACTTATCGTAGTTTTAAATTGAAGAAAATTAAGGCAACTTCAGTTTTGTTGCTAAGAGACAAGAATGTAAAGTTTTTATACGTTTTGTGTCAGTTTGTACTCAGATGCTTTTTTAAGAAAATTGATGAAGAGCTTTCGGTGGGAGAAACAAACAGATGTGAAAGGTAAAGCAAATTGAGCAACAACAAGAACGGTAAACGCAAAAGAAGTTTTATTTTATGCATTGGCTACCTGGATGAAAAAAAAACCTTTCAGAGACCAACCAATCTTCCCGTAGCAATCTTCCTTTATATTGCACGATCAAACAAAATGAAAACAAAACGTCTTTTTAAAACAAATATTGTAAATTCTGCTCTTTTCTTAAGAAGTTCGTTGACCTGTCACGTGTCACTTCGATAAGGTTACATCGCGGTCGTCTACGTTGGAATTTTCAATAACTAACAATTTTGTAAGGTTAAAAACGATTTGGTCATCATTTTTATGCAAATATATTTAACGAACCAAAAAACTATGTATACTAACTTATACTCGTAATAAGTAATAGCATCATCAAACACCATTTCTGTTGTGAGTCTGTCTGTGATTGAAACTTAGGTCAGGGTTTCCCAAACTGTGTTCCGCGGAACACTAGGGTTCCGCTGATCCCGAATAGGGGTTCCGCGACAATTTGTCGGAAGAATTTCATTTCATATAATACCTATACACATATTTCGTCATATTTCAACACTATTTGTATTGCTCACAAGAAATTATTATTTGTATAAATATTTCACAACAGTTCTTCAGTTAAGGACGCGGCGCCATTGGTCAATGCTGAACAAAGGAAATGTTTGAATCGTAAATATTTACGACAGCCAATTTACATTCCGAAAAACTCGGAGCTAAATTTCGGGAAATCGGGAATAATTTGAATCAAGAAATATATATCATCACCTAAAAATAGGTATATACTACAATAACACCTCAAAAACTGTCGTCTACCAGTGATTATTTCACTTTAAGAAAATATTTACTTCTAGATATTGTATCTTGTATCACATTTGTAAACTTGTACCTTTTCTTGTTGAAACAATAAAAATTATGTGAGACTTCGGTTTATTGGAACAGGACTGTCTTGGCAAAGGTTATCACACAGATTTTTAACACATCTGCTCGAAAATCATAGCGATTGGGAAAAATACGTAAACGCAAGCACCCTTCAGAAACAGGGAGGTTCTGTGTTCCAAAAGTCCAACCCGGATTTGCCCTATAAAACAAACGGCAAACCGGTAGGAAATCAGTTCAAAAACTACCAGCCAAGAAGTCACAAGTCTCCAAGAAACTGAAGTCTCCAAGTTCTAACCTACTTTAAAAGTGTTTTTTAATCAGTTTAAATTCTGTTCTACCTTTCTCCCAGTATCCCATTATCCTGACCCCAACAGTCTCCAAAAGTCTCCAAAAGTCTGCAAGTCTTTTAAGTGTTTTTTACAACAGTTATAGAGTCAGTTTTTGCTAATTTAACTTAGAATCATTAAATCCAGAAGTTAAGGACATTGGCGTGCCAAGTTGTGTCCAGCTCCCTATTTTTGCAATTTGTGTACAAAACGTCTAGTACATTTGGTTCTTCGAGCCGTATCTACACATAACACGCCTTCAGTCTTACCCAGTGGAAATGCCGTCTCTTCGCAGTGGCCGTAAGACCCCGACATCTTCTGATACATCGCTGTCTAAATCTAAACCTGACGCCCCGGGGACAAGCCGAAATATGCCAGTGGCGCCCCGACGGACCCCGGGCCCACACACCGTAGACACCGATGAGACGCCATCTAGAGGACCCCGCCAGGTCCACGATCTATCTAGTGCGAGCCCAGCCAGGAACTCTGATCTCATCACGCTTGACCGACCTGCTCCAGAATCTGTCTCCGAGAGCCTCCACGAATCCAACAGTAAAAAACAAAAAAAAACAACTTCTGAATCAACTGAAGACTCCCTGCGATTACTGCGCCGAGAGATGCGCATTCCGGACAGACGTCACGCCAAGCAGACAGCCAATCTGCTCGCAGCCCTGAACGCTGCGACACGCCAAGCAGTCAGCCAACCTGCCCAGGAGCCAGCACCAACCAGACCGACCATGCGAGCCTACCTCGGTCAGGCAGTAATTCAAGTGCCCGCACCAACCGGCCCTTCTGCTAATGAGTTCGCAACGAGATATGCCACTCAAGTACACACGTCAGACGGCCCGTTAACCGGAGAGTTTGCAACTAGATATGCAACAACTCAAGTGCCCGCACCAACCGGCCCTTCTGCTAATGAGTTCGCAACTAGATATGCCACTCAAGTAAACAAGCCAGCCGGAGAGTTTGCAACGAGATATGCAACAACTCAAGTGCACGCACCGACCGGCCCTTCTACTAATGAGTTCGCAACGAGATATGCCACTCAAGTAAAAAGGCCAGCCGGAGAGTTTGCAACGAGATATGCAACTACTCAAATGCACACACCAGTCGGTCAGCCTACCAATGAATTTACAGTAACCGATTCAACTGGATATGCCGCCACCCAAGGCTACACACTACTGACGGGCCCTGCAAAGAACATCCCTACGGCCGAATACAGCCATCTCGGACCCGAGCGCCCAATTTACAATACAACGGGGTACCAGCAACAGCCAGCCTCCTCCGGCCAGGATTCCCCATTGTTTACACCACCGCATACAGCCAACGAGACAGCACGGCACACCCGAGAATGGTTGCAGCACGGCAACGACCCACTGGCCCAGATCGCCTCTGTGATGGCAGAGGCGCTCCGCTCCTCCAGAACGCAAGATAGCCCTCGCACATTAGAAGATGACTCAAGAATAGCAGGCCTAATCGCCAGGCAATCCACAGCAAAAGATTTGCCTACCTTCTCCGGAGACCCCCTCGAGTGGCCTACCTGGAAGGCACAGTACGCTCAATCCACCGCCACCTGCCAATTAACTCCGAGCGAAAATCTCATCCGGCGGCAGCGTGCCCTCAAAGGCAAGGCGCGAGATACCGTGGGTCCACTACTAATGGATCCTGCGCAAGTCCCAGAGATCATCAGCGTCCTCGAGCAGCGATACGGCAGCGCTAACTCCATAGCAAAATTTATGCTAGACAAGGTTAAAAAGCTACCTTACCTCACGACCGAGGTATCACTCGAGGACCTGGCAGATTTCTCCGGGACGGTGCAAAACCTGGTGGCATCCCTCCGGATCTTGAAAACCGAAGGTTATCTCACCAATCCTGCATTACTGAACGACGTCACTGACAAAATGCCGAGTTCCCTGCGGCTGGCATGGCTAATCGAGATCCGCAAACAACATGCCCCTGCCACCATAACCCAGCTCGCTGCCTTTCTGAAAGAGGTATCAAACGCAATTCTAAACAGCGGGATGGTGGACCACATACGATCCCGACCACGCCGTGAACAAATACATGCCGGGTGATCGCATGCGACTTCTACCGAGCCATGAGCAAATACATGCCGGACATCAAGAAGAAATCGGGGACGGCCCAAAAGAAAAGATCGCCCCGATGAAACGCAAAATGAATGAGGCACATACTTACCCTGGACCAAGCCGAAAAAGAAAAACAGCCGACGAAAGCTGCGCCCAATGTGGCGGCGATCATAAAACCCGCGAATGCAAAGAATTCGCAGCCAAAGATGTTGAACTTCGATGGGAAACTGTACGCATGGGAAGGTTATGCCGCAAGTGCTTAGAAAAACACCACTCACGAAGCTGCAAAATAAACCAATGGTGCAAAGTAGGGGATTGCCGATCCCCACACCACCCCCTGCTACATAATCCCGAGTTCGTACGAAAAAGCACCGTGGAAAATGTCAACTTGTGACGCCAGGACTCCGGACAGAGAGTACTGTTAAAAATTGCGCCAGTAATATTAAGCGCTCCCAACAGAGAAGAAGTGTCAGTGTTTGCTCTCCTGGACGAAGGATCCACAGTAACACTTGTTGACACTGACACCGCAATACAAGTCGGAGCAAACGGCCCAGTTCACGGACTGCGAATCCACGGTGCCAAAGGAATGTGCACCTCTGACAATCTCTCCCAACGAGTGAGACTAATAATACGAGGTGCGGGCAACAGTAATACATACCACATCTCTGCTAGCACAATAAGCAACCTCAACCTGCCGGAGCAACAGATCCAAGGAAGGTCTGTCGTCCCGAAGCTGCTAATAGGCCAAGACAACGCTCACCTAATTGTGTCAAGGGAAGTTCGTGAATGCAATGATACTACGCGAATAGCATCACGCACCGCACTAGGATGGATCGTTCATGGGGGAGTCAACCCCAGAGATAATAACACGACTACCACTTTGGCACTACAACCAGAAACGGCCGCAGACATACATTGGAGGGTGTCCAACCACTTTCCCACGGCGTTCTAAGGAAACATATGGTTTCCTCCTTCACCGTACACCTGAGGACTCTATTTTATTGAACGAAGCTACATTTATTTGAACGACTCTAGACCCTCCAATGTCCATGCATACGGGGTTAGAAAGCAGTATGCAAGTACTTACATTAACATAATACAAAAAAATAATAAATGTTGCAGCCCGTGGAATGATTCTTCTGAAATGTATAGGATAAATAATATATACAGATAAAAGTGTTAATAAGTAAAAAAAGCAGACATACAATTGAGGGAGCTAGTAAAAACCAACTTCGCCATCGACTCGCTCGGAGTAACATCAGCCACCAGAGTCAATGCAAGCGAACAACAGGCCATTGCACTTATGAATGCAACTACCCGTCCTCTTCCTACAGGGAAGTGGGAAACTGGTCTACTATGGCGCAATCCAGAAGCCTCGCTACCTGACAATCGGCAGTGTGCGCTGAAGCGACTTCTGTCTCTGGAGAAAAAGCTAGCAAAAGACAAAAATCTAGCAGTGGCCTACAATGACAAAATAAGTCAACTTCTCAACAAAGGCTATGCCAAGAAGCTATCAGGCCATGAAGCTTCCACCACCACACCTCGCAAATGGTACCTGCCTCACTTCGCAGTAATCAACCCAAATAAGCCAGGAAAAATCAGAGTGGTATTCGATGCTGCAAGCCGATGCCGAGGAACTTCCCTCAATGATCAGCTGCTTACTGGTCCTGACCTGCTGTCCTCCCTCCTGGGGAATATAATACGCTTCCGGGAAGGAAACATCGCCATTGCTGCAGACATCAAAGAAATGTTCCTGCAAATAAAAATAAGGCGAGAAGACCAGCCGTCCCAGCTTTTCCTGTGGAGGACATCACCCCATCATGAACCAGACACCTATCAAATGTCATCAATGATGTTCGGAGCCACCTGCTCCCCAAGCAGTGCCCAATTCGTCCGAAATAAAGTGGCCGAAACATACGAGCACGAGTACCCGGCCGCCGCAAAAGCCGTACGCACGAAGTTCTACATGGACGACTACCTAGATGCAACAGACACACCCAATGAAGCTGCTACACTCGCCCAAAGTGTAAGTGCCCTCCTCGCGAAAGGAGGGTTCCACTTGACAAATTGGGCGTCTAATAGCCCGGTGGCCCTAGCTGGCGTACCCATAGAAGACCGTGCCAGCTCCGCGATACAGATCAGCAGTGGAGGTCCAGAGACAGAACGGGTGCTTGGTTTGATCTGGGACCCCACCACAGACCGCTTCCTGTACTCATTTCGCGAGGCGATCTCCCCCGACACGGCCACACAACCTACCAAGCGGCAACTATTATCCATAGTAATGAAGATCTTTGACCCAGTCGGCTTCGTTGCCTGCCTTACCATCAGATCTAAGATGCTACTGCAAGCAGTGTGGCGCTCAAGCGTCGGCTGGGACGAACCCATTACCCCCGAACACGCTCAGAGATGGACAGACTGGCTGAGCCTGCTGCACACAAACAGCATCTCAATCCCGAGACGTTGCCTCTCAAACAAACGGAACAACGTAACTCTACACCTCTTCTGCGACGCATCGGAGCAAGCTTGCTGTGCCGTGACCTACTTCACCGAAGAAATAAATGGATCCTTACGAGTAACATTCCTTGCAAGTAAATGCAAGGTAGCACCACTGAAGCCTCTCTCCATTCCACGCCTCGAGCTTCAAGCCGCCCTCATAGCAGCGAGACTAGCCCAGACGATCCAAAAGGAAAGCAAAGCCCTGATATCCCGCACCTGCTTCTGGACAGACTCCACAACTGTACTATGCTGGTTACGCACTGACCCACGCGCCTACTCAACCTTTGTGGCAAACCGATTGGGCGAAATAGACGAACTAACCAACATACCCGACTGGAAATGGGTACCCACAAAACTCAATCCAGCTGATATAGGAACACGAGACTTAGAGCAGACCTAACACCAGAAGGAAGGTGGTTTACCGGCCCAGCCTTTCTCACTTCCCCGGAGGGTGCATGGCCGAAAGAACGGGCACCCGCCCACAGGCCTGACGACCTAACACTAGAAGTCAAACCTCACTACGTTGGCCTTGTGTCCACCAAGGGCGAAGCACTCCCATCAGTAGAGCGGTTCTCCTCATGGCACCGGCTAATCCGCTCCACAGCTTGGATCCTCCGTTTTATCAGACGATGCAAGATGGGGCCCAACAAGCCAGTAGAAAGCCCACTACTAGCCGAGGAGATAAAAGTAGCAGAACAAAAATGGATCAAAAGGTCCCAGGAAAACGCTTTCACAACTGATCTACACACCATCCGACAAGGTCAAAAACTACCTACTGGCAGTCGCCTCAACTTGCTGAACCCCTTCTTTGGACCAGACGACCTTCTACGAATGGGGACCCGACTACGAGCCTTGGAAAGAACAAAGAGTGTGGCCCGAACCCCCATAATACTGGACGGCAACGAACCCTACAATCGGCTCCTAATCAGTCACTACCACAAAAAGGCGGATCATCCTAGTACTGAGAAAACAATTTCAGAAATACGCAATCATTTCTTCATAATACGAATACGCACAACAATCAGGAAAATAACGCACGTCTGCCCCACTTGCTTCATACGACGCAGCAAACCGACTCCACCTCTGATGGGCGCATTACCACCACCCCGCCTGATGCATCACGTCCGTCCATTCACACACTGCGGGCTTGACTATTTCGGCCCTATGGCTATCACGGTCGGTAGGCATCGAGAAAAACGATACGGAGCCATCTTCACCTGCCTCTCAACGCGCGCCATTCACCTAGAACTAGCCGCTTCACTGACTGCCGACTCGGCCATCATGGCCCTTCAAAGAATGACCGCCCGCAGAGGACAACCCACAGCCATGTACTCGGATAACGGAACAAATTTTCACGGAGCTGACACCGAGATGAGGGACGCCCTGTTGTCAATAAGTCAAGACGCCAGAATGATTGACGCAATAGCTACCCAGGGCATCGAGTGGCACTTTATACCACCGCTGAGTCCCCACATGGGGGGAGCTTGGGAGAGACTAGTACGATCAGTAAAGAAAGCCCTAAGCGCAACACTCAAAGAAAGAGCACCAAAAGAAGAAACTCTACGCACAGCACTTGCAGAACCCGAGTTTGTGGTAAATAACCGACCACTCACCCATATTTCAGTTGACCCGCGTGATGAAGAACCTCTAACACCCAACCACTTTTTGCTGGGATCGGCCGGGAAGCGCCCCCAATTATCCTTCTACGACAAAAAAGAAGAGGAAGTATGCCTACGCCGCCAGTGGCGCATCGGACAACAACTTGCAGACACCTTCTGGAGGCGATGGCTGCGCGAGTACCTACCTACCATGGCTGCCCGACAAAAATGGCACCATCCAACTACACCAATTAGGAAGGATGACCTAGTGATCATCATGGACCCAGCACTGCCTCGAAACAGTTGGCCACGTGGCCGTATCCTCGAAGCAACACCTGCAGCTGATGGACAAGTCAAAACTGCTCGGATCCAAACCAGTACTGGGATATACGTAAGGCCGGCAGTCAAAATCGCCGTCATCCTGCCTGCCACACCAACAACTAACGAAACTGTACCAGTTGCGAAGACACCCGATTCAGAACTCAGACATCGGAAAAGGACACGCCCGACGAAGTAGCTGAGCACAGTCGAGACTGCACTGGGGGGAGTGTATCGAACGTGTCGACGAAAGCGTATGACAACCCTGAGAATTCAAGAATGGAATTTACGCTTCCACATAATACCGTGCCGCTGCGCGTTACCCCTCCCAATAACCTACGAAACAAAGGGAGTGCTCTCATTGGCCAACGAAACACTGTGCATTTGGAATGATGTCTACAATGCTATTACATTCTACAATTAACTTATCAATTGAAAACATAAACGCAATTGATAATAAATACATGCTGCAGCATCATTGGACTCGAAAACACATCTGAATAACCACGTAATACTTCCACCAGGGACCCCAGACAGCAATGATCAAAATCAAGGAAATGATTGAGTATTTACGTTATCCCCACCCTGCTACCAGACGCGGCGCCATTGGTCAATGCTGAACAAAGGAAATGTTTGAATCGTAAATATTTACGACAGCCAATTTACATTCCGAAAAACTTGGAGCTAAATTTCGGGAAATCGGGAATAATTTGAATCAAGAAATATATATCATCACCTAAAAATAGGTATATACTACAATAACACCTCAAAAACTGTCGTCTACCAGTGATTATTGCACTTTAAGAAAATATTTACTTCTAGATATTGTATCTTGTATCACATTTGTAAACTTGTACCTTTTCTTGTTGAAACAATAAAAATTATGTGAGACTTCGGTTTATCGGAACAGGACTGTCTTGTCAAAGGTTATCACACAGATTTTTAACACATCTGCTCGAAAATCATAGCGATTGGGAAAAATACGTAAACGCAAGCACCCTTCAGAAACAGGGAGGTTCTGTGTTCCAAAAGTCCAACCCGGATTTGCCCTATAAAACAAACGGCAAACCGGTAGGAAATCAGTTCAAAAACTACCAGCCAAGAAGTCACAAGTCTCCAAGAAACTGAAGTCTCCAAGTTCTAACCTACTTTAAAAGTGTTTTTTAATCAGTTTAAATTCTGTTCTACCTTTCTCCCAGTATCCCATTATCCTGACCCCAACAGTCTCCAAAAGTCTCCAAAAGTCTGCAAGTCTTTTAAGTGTTTTTTACAACAGTTATAGAGTCAGTTTTTGCTAATTTAACTTAGAATCATTAAATCCAGAAGTTAAGGACATTGGCGTGCCAAGTTGTGTCCAGCTCCCTATTTTTGCAATTTGTGTACAAAACGTCTAGTACATTTGGTTCTTCGAGCCGTATCTACACATAACACGCCTTCAGTCTTACCCAGTGGAAATGCCGTCTCTTCGCAGTGGCCGTAAGACCCCGACATCTTCTGATACATCGCTGTCTAAATCTAAACCTGACGCCCCGGGGACAAGCCGAAATATGCCAGTGGCGCCCCGACGGACCCCGGGCCCACACACCGTAGACACCGATGAGACGCCATCTAGAGGACCCCGCCAGGTCCACGATCTATCTAGTGCGAGCCCAGCCAGGAACTCTGATCTCATCACGCTTGACTGACCTGCTCCAGAATCTGTCTCCGAGAGCCTCCACGAATCCAACAGTAAAAAACAAAAAAAAACAACTTCTGAATCAACTGAAGACTCCCTGCGATTACTGCGCCGAGAGATGCGCATTCGGGACAGACGTCACGCCAAGCAGACAGCCAATCTGCTCGCAGCCCTGAACGCTGCGACACGCCAAGCAGTCAGCCAACCTGCCCAGGAGCCAGCACCAACCGGCCCTTCTGCTAATGAGTTCGCAACTAGATATGCCACTCAAGTAAACAAGCCAGCCGGAGAGTTTGCAACGAGATATGCAACAACTCAAGTGCACGCACCGACCGGCCCTTCTACTAATGAGTTCGCAACGAGATATGCCACTCAAATAAAAAGGCCAGCCGGAGAGTTTGCAACGAGATATGCAACTACTCAAATGCACACACCAGTCGGTCAGCCTACCAATGAATTTACAGTAACCAATTCAACTGGATATGCCGCCACCCAAGGCTACACACTACTGACGGGCCCTGCAAAGAACATCCCTACGGCCGAATACAGCCATCTCGGACCCGAGCGCCCAATTTACAATACAACGGGGTACCAGCAACAGCCAGCCTCCTCCGGCCAGGATTCCCCATTATTTACACCACCGCATTCAGCCAACGAGACAGCACGGCACACCCGAGAATGTTGCAGCACGGCAACGACCCACTGGCCCAGATCGCCTCTGTGATGGCAGAGGCGCTCCGCTCCTCCAAAACGCAAGATAGCCCTCGCACATTAGAAGATGACTCAAGAATGGCAGCCCTAATGGCCAGGCAATCCACAGCAAAAGATTTGCCTACCTTCTCCGGAGACCCCCTCGAGTGGCCTACCTGGAAGGCACAGTACGCTCAATCCACCGCCACCTGCCAATTGACTCCGAGCGAAAATCTCATCCGGCTGCAGCGTGCCCTCAAAGGCAAGGCGCGAGATACCGTGGGTCCACTACTAATGGATCCTGCGCAAGTCCCAGAGATCATCAGCGTCCTCGAGCAGCGATACGGCAGCGCTAACTCCATAGCAAAATTTATGCTAGATAAGGTTAAAAAGCTACCTTACCTCACGACCGAGGTATCAGTCGAGGACCTGGCAGATTTCTCCGGGACGGTGCAAAACCTGGTGGCATCCCTCCGGATCTTGAAAACCGAAGGTTATCTCACCAATCCTGCATTACTGAACGACGTCACTGACAAAATGCCGAGTTCCCTGCGGCTGGCATGGCTAATCGAGATCCGCAAACAACATGCCCCGGCCACCATAACCCAGCTCGCTGCCTTTCTGAAAGAGGTATCAAACGCAATTCTAAACAGCGGGATGGTGGACCACATACGATCCCGACCACGCCGTGAAAAAATACATGCCGGGTGATCGCATGCGACTTCTACCGAGCCATGAGCAAATACATGCCGGACATCAAGAAGAAATCGGGGACGGCCCAAAAGAAAAGATCGCCCCGATGAAACGCAAAATGAATGAGGCACATACTTACCCTATGTTATGTGTCGCCCATATCGTACGAACAAACTATACAAGCGGCGGGCAGCTGTTGTTCACGCGCACAGTACATCTTCAGTCTCGCATGTTTATTGCTGTCCCTCTCAGGCTAGGAGAAGCATTACCTTATATGGTCACACAGCTCGGAATTCATCCAATGGGAGAAGACATTACCTTATAAGGGCACACGTTCGAGTCTTCCGTCTCGCTCATCAGGGGCAAGCAGCTCCGGCCGCCGATCGGCGTAGCGACAGACATATTCTAGACAGCAGCGCGAGCGGTCGTACGTACTACTACGTACTGTCGGGGGCAGTATGCCACACTTCGACGCGACTAATTAAGTCTTCACCTACGATCCAAGTATGGCGCTATCACCACAGCCGCCTATATAATACCACTGCCGCCTACCATGGCCGCCCTGGCCGCGTACGGCTTTTAATCCGCCTACGTTGCCGACGAGCCGAGTATTTCACAACTGCCGCCTACTTAATACCATGGCCGCCCTGGACGCGCCCGGCTTTTAATCCGCCTTCATTGCCGATAGCCGCGTAATTCACCGATATCGCCTACCGGTTCGGTAAGCTGGCCGAATCCGCCCACCATGACGCCGAGAAGCCGCCCACTCACCGCCGAGCCGCCCAGTTCCTGAACATGGTCTGTGAGCTTTGCTCCAGACCTCTCCACTTACAGAGCCGAACAAATACGTACTCTGACAGCCGAATACAAGAGGAACAAATACGTACTCTGTTGAGAAAGTGCAAGGGTAAGGGAAAGTCGACTGGCTCGCCCAGAAAAAAAGCATTCGAAAATTTAATTTCAACTGTCGACCCCCCTCCCCTACTAGAACGTCCAACTTCACCCTACACTAGCATACATAGCAATATGCTTTTGGAGGCAGTTTCAGAAGCAGAGGCTGAATCAACCAGCGATGCCGCCCACCAACCAGCTCGACAACCCGAACGCCTTCAGGTAAGTACCAAAACCAGAACCTCCCCAAATCAAGCTAATAGGAAGGTGAGGACTCCTTTCCGAGTGGAGACTGTAGCTTTGACATTGACACTCTGACACCCGTACTGACGAACATAAACAAAATAACCGATATTGTGGTTGAGGGGAAAAATAAAATTAACAAGGAGGACAGGAGATCGATCCTCAACCAGCTTGAGGACATTAAAAAAACTTTTGTGACCATCGCCATCTCCCATGCAGCCGCAATCGCTCGTGCGCAAGCTTTAGCAGAGGTAGTTAATGCTCAGAAAGGCTTAGCCACCAAAATTGATCTCCTCATCAACAGGCCTCAACCAGCAGTTATCCCTCAGCCAAACATTGGAGGAAAGAAAACTTATGCCAGTGCAGCGTCGGATGCCCCTGCATCCCAAACACTAGTGGTAAACGGACAGGAGAGAAAGGTTCCCCCGCTTCAACCTACCGTACTATTCTACCCAACCGTGCCAGAGGGAAAAACTTCAGAGGAAACTCAGAAAAGCCTTATGAAAGTCCTGGATCCGTCTAAAGACGGATTCCAAGCTGTACGAACCAGGAAAATTAAAGGGGCTGGCGTATTATTACAGACCTCCAGCACGAGTGGGTTAGAAAATATAAAAAAGGCGGCCGCGAAAATTGAGGCAAGTGGTTTTAAGATGGTCCACCCTCAAGGAAACCTCCCCAGAATTGTCATTTATGATGTGCCCAAATCCGAAGCAACTGCAGACCAGGCCCTTTTTGAGGAAATTTTCATAAACAATATTCTGGGAAAGGCCAACATAACCAAGGATGACCACCTTAGAACCATGCGTCGAGTCTCGCTTTTCGGCAAACGAGACGGTAGCACGATGAACATGATAGTTACCTGTCATCCGCAGAGCAGGAAAATTCTTATAGACAGCGGACTCTGCTTTCTTGGTTGGAATGCATGCCGTGTTCGCGACTTCTTAGGAGCCACCAGGTGCTTTAAGTGTCATCTTTATGGACACGTGAGTAAATTCTGTACCATGACCACCACCACGTGCCGCCACTGTGCCGAAAATGGTCATGAGATGGATAATTGCCTAAGGAAAGTGGAATCCGCTGTCTGTGCGACCTGCAAGCGCTTTGGAAAACCATCGGCTCACTCCACTGGAGACAGATCATGCCCCGCCCACCAAGCAGCCATTGAAGCACAGATGAGACGCACCGACTATGGAAACTAATAACTTTATTACCATAGGTCAGATAAACCTGCAGAGATCCCGACTGGCCACGATCGAGGCGCTGCAGGCCCTGACTGACCTACATATTGACATCCTGCTAATCCAGGAGCAATACACCCGGCAAGGTAAAACGCCTACTACTAGTCCTGGAGCGGTGCTCGAAGTAGGTAACTCCCCGGGAGCGGGTGTTCTGGTCAACGCTTCGTCAATCAGCCCCCTCCTCCTCGAGGGGTTATCGAATGAGTACCAAACCTGCGTTTCGTTTAATTTTGGAATAACCGAGATTATTATAATCTCATTATACTATAAATATGGTAACCCTGTCGGACCACATATCTTGAGCCTGACGCGCGCCCTGAACGCGCTTAAAGGTCGTAACATAGTTATAGGGGGAGACTTTAACGCTCGCTCGCCTTTGTGGTATGATAATAGGGGAATTCGGACAGAACGCTCAGACGCTGTCGAAGACCTTATCGCAGCGCAGGGCCTATTTTTACTAAACGAGCCAGGTAGCTTATCTACATTTTCTGGCACCCAAGGCGAGAGCAACATCGATCTAACTCTCTGCTCTGGATCTGTTGCGGCCAAGATATCTGAATGGAAGGTTCATGAACGTGCGATCGCCTCAGATCACAGATTAATTACATTTAAAGTGGGTGTCAAAAAGACCGAAATACCAAGATCCTCCTGGAATTTCAAAACCAATCAGGCGAACTGGGATAACTTTGGGGAAGCGCTACGGGATACTTTAAGGGGATTTCATGACGTAGCAGCTAGAGATCCGGATAATTTGGGGAACTTTTTCAATGCGGCCGTGGTATCAGCTGCTGATCGATCTCTGGGAAGATCAAACCCAAAGAAGATCATAAGAACGCCGTGGTGGTCGAGTGAGCTGACTTCGCTTAAGGGGGCCTATAAGAGGGCCTACAGGGCTCTGAGTCGATCCAGGAAGGGAGTTTGCACGACGGAGGAGACATCTGCACTCCTGGACCGCCTCAGACTGGCCCGTACAGCCTTCAAATCGGCCGTACTTACAGCGAAACGAGCCGCATGGCATAATTGGGTTAAAGATGTGGGTAACGCCAACCCGTGGGAAATTCCCAGCGCTGTTGCAAAGACGGGAAAAGGTTCTGACCGGTTTTTAACTAGCGTCGTCATTGATAACAATGGCAGGAATGTTGAGAGTACGGACGTGGCTTCCACTCTCGAAACACTTCTGGGAAAGTTAGTTCCTCTAGATTCAGTAATTGGGGAAAGCGACCACCACCAACAGATTCGAAATCTGTCACGGCTTCTTCCTAGAAACCTCTCCCAGGAGGACCAGATTACACCTGTAAGTAAAGCTGAATTGGAGGTAATAATTAAGGGCTTAGGTTCTAAGAAGGCACCTGGCTTTGACAAATTGAATGGAGTAATAGTGAAGAAAGTATGGGTCCATGCCAAGGAGGAGCTCTTCCAAGTCATGGACACATGTCTGCGAAGAGGGGTTTTCCCAACAGAGTGGAAGAAAGGGGTGCTCCGTATTATACCAAAGGGCAACGATAAGCCAAAGACGGATATCAAGGCTTATAGGCCTATTACGCTGCTTCCTGTTCTGGGGAAGATTCTAGAAAAAATTATACGGAACCGCCTTTACCAAACCCTGTCTCCAGCGGACGACCGTCAATTTGGTTTCGTCCCGGGTAAATCTACGGAGCACGCCATTAAGTTTGCGCTTGAATGGGTGAGGGTCTGTCCAAAGAGGTACGTGATTGGAGTCTTCTTAGACATCACAGGTGCCTTCGATCATGCGTGGTGGCCGATGATACTGTCGAAAGTAAAAAACCGTAACTGCCCTCGTAAGTTGTTCAAGATAGTCTCCGACTATCTCAACAACAGAAGTATCTCATTAACATATGGTGATATCACCATCAACCGGGAAGTAAACATGGGTTGCCCACAAGGCTCGGTCCTTGGCCTAGAATTTTGGAATATACTCTTTGACGATTCCTCCAGGCTGCCCTTGCCTGAAGGATGTATCACGGTTGACTACGCTGATGACAAATTATTACTGGTCTCGGGGAACAGCAGGAGAGAAGTTGAAAGTAAAGCTGAAGAAGGTCTGAAAGTAATCCTTGAGTGGGGTAAGAGAAACAGGCTGAATTTCGCTCCCCAAAAGACCATGGGTCTCCTTATGAAGGGCTTCCTCGACAGAGGAAGAAATCCTACTATAAAAATGGGGGACTCCAACATCCGATTTGTGGAAAATGCAAGATACCTAGGCGTTATCTTGGATCGCTCTTCATCTTTTCTGGCGCATGTCAAGAGTGTGTCCAGCAGGGCCCAGGCCCTGTTCATGAAACTGAGAATAATCTCAACTGCGGAGTGGGGATTACGCTCTCCGGCACTTCGCCTACTGTACAGGGGAGCGTACGTGACACAAGTCACGTATGCAGCCTCTGTATGGGAGCATCGCCTAGACAACCTACTGATCCACTCGGCACTTAAGCGGGGCCAGCGAACTCCCCTGCTGGCGCTCTCAGGCGCATACAGGACTGTAGCTTCAGACGCATTGCCGGTTTTGGCCGGTATTTTGCCCATTGATCTAGAAATAAGGGAAGTGTTAACTAAGAAAAAACTAATTAGAGGAAGGTCAGCCGTCCATCTTGGAGTTGAACTAACACCAGGTGGGGCAGTACCTCTCCCTCGACTGCTGAAAGAGATGCGTGAACTCACTCTTAATGAATGGCAAAAACGTTGGGAAAGATCGAATACGGGCAGATGGACTTTCTCCTTTTTCCCGTCAGTTAAAGCCAGAATGGAAGGGGCGTTCATCAAATTGGATCATCACTTAACACAAATACTTTCAGGTCATGGTGAATTCAGGGGAAGACTGCACAGCCTGACCCTGTCTCCCCATCCAAACTGTGCGTGTGGTGACACAAACCAAACAGCCGAGCACATTCTGTGGCACTGTGAGATTTTGACGGATGCAAGAGATGAAATGTTGGAAGGTCTGAAAGTAACTACGAGACCAGCATGGAATGCGGATCTCGTGTCGAACAAGGAAAATCTCGAATGCCTGAGGAAATTTACAAGGATTTGGTTTGAGAGATGGCCTGAACTTAGAGTCGATGATTAAATTTTACTTCATTATGTGTTTAGGATCCAGGCGGGTGTAATTGCTCCTGGCGTCCACGGTCACCTTTTGCAATATTTATACTACTACTACTGCCCGGATATTGAGCACTATATTTTCTGTTATTTCACACTAAAACTGTTTACTCATTTATCAAGTTTTGTATTAATATGTATCATGTTTTCTTAGGCACCATCTTCAACAACATCTTTAACATCTAAAATTTGGCTATTGCTTTTTTTTTTAAATCTTTTTTTTTTTTTTCTCGTTTAACTAGACATTATCAATAGCCTTGGCGTAACCTAACTACACTTGCATTTTTCTTTTTCTAAATCTAGGATACATACAACAAGTTTTTCGTGTCTGGATTTGCATCATTCAAGGAGCCGGAACTGAACTACCATCTCATTTTCGTATTGTCCTACACCCCATCAAGGGGGTGGACTAGACCTATGTCTGTGCAACAACCGAGGAGATGACTCCCAAGGTAGCCGCTGTATAACCCGTCCGCGCCTCCCCCGTCGCCATGAGCGGGCCTGAAGACCAACCGTAGCAGACCGGTGCCCTTCCGCCCTGCCTCCGGTGACCCGATGCTCACTTTTATCCTTAGTGTCTTCAGGTATTTCCCGCTTAATCCCAACACTTTCTTCGAGGGCCTACCGGGAAGTCGGCTTAGGGGCGCGGACACCGAGTCTCGCTTGCAACTGGACTGAAGGCTCCGCTTATTCTTGGCGGGACCGCCGGACGACTGCAGCTTAGCTGCTTTGGTTAAGTCAAACAATCTCATCTTTTATAATTTTTTTTTCCTTATTCTATTAACTTTTCTTCCTACATAATAATAAACTTTTATTTCAGCTACATCAAGTGGCGGAGATGAGACGTGATACTGTGAAATAAATAACTAACAACATGTACGCACTCGCATACTGCCTGCTAACAATGTATGCCTGGAAATTGGAGGTCTAGAATCATTTTAAATAAAAAGTAGCTTCTTTATAAAAAAAAAATTAGAGTCCTGAGGTGTACGGTGAAGGAGGAAACCATCTGTTTCCTTAGAACACCTGTTACGTTGCAAAGTTATAAGAATAGGTTCCTTTATTTCTGTCGCGCGGGAAATAAGTGAATCGGGTCCCAGCACAAACTTGCCACACCGCCCCCTTCCCCCCCTTTCCGTACGCAGAGGCCGGTTGCCGAGCACCGGCCAGCCACTCAGTAGATCCCCGCCAGGCCAGCTTGCAACATCTCGCGTCGTGAATAACGCGCCGGAGAGGCAAATTCTCCCGAGTTCGAAATGTTAACTTTCCCCGGTGTTTGTCGACGTACCAAACTGGAGCTAGCTGTAAGTACCATGCTGAATCTTACCCTGTGTGCATTTTAACTTCATCGCCCCTATAAAAAACGTATAGAGAGAGAGAGAGCCTTCCGCAATTAGACAAGTTTTAGGTAGCCTAAAGTAAATCCCCTGTTACCTTGAGCTGAGGCTGGCAATTACCGTGTTAACTATTGTATTCTCAGTGAATAAAACTATTTGTGCTATGAAACATGTGTTTTGATTGAGGAGAGAGACTCGGCGATTGTGGGAGAGCAGAGAGAGAAAGACAGCGAACCACAGGCACTCGCCTTGAGGTAAGGAGAATCGTGTTTGTGCCGAATTGAGCTACCCGATTGGCAATTTGCATGTTCTTCCATCCGTAGAATTTACTCCTCGTGGCCATGCTTACACTGGCGCTTAGGCGTGGGGCCTATAATTTTTTTTCCTCTCCACGATCTCGCAGTCTCGTTCCTCAATCAACAATTGTAAACTTTATAATGTTATTATGTTTTGTCTTGTTTATTCCCAATTTGTCTAGCACATCCAACAAGAATCCCGTCGCGAACGTAACTGCGTATCATAATTTAAATTATTACGGGCCCGATTTCATCATTTACGAGTTGTCACTCGACAAAACATTATTACCGGTATTCCAACGCAAGGTGCCCAATCAAGAAAGTTGTCGCCGCGAATAATACAGTGATTACAAAGTGTCGGCCGATTAAATTTGCGATTTTCAAATACAAGTGAATAGTGGAAATGAACACAAATTTAAAAAAAAAAGTTATTCGACAATTAAAATCCTGTACATGATAAACCAATTATCCGCTTGGTCCCGAAAGTGCTAAAATATTTTACTGCAGCATGCTGGTCCATACTTATAGACATTTGCTGACGCCTAGGGAACAAGTGGAATAACTTCCTTCTGTCATTTGACAATTTTGGTATTTTTGACTCCTGCCGTTTGCTGAAACCGGGTAATGCTGAACCACATTCGACCGATGCAAAAAATACCTAATTCGCGTTGACGTGAATTCCTCGACAGGTGACATTACATCCTACCTTGTCAAAACGAAAGGAAATTCGCGTGTAAATACCAGAAAACTGGTGCTGCCTAAAATCAGACTATAAATAGTCACGTAAATAAAACCATGCCCCAAGACATTGTTGAATCCTCAAACAAATACTTCCACGAAAGCTTGTATAAAAAGAAACATATTTCTTTCTGTTTTCTGAAGAATTCCCCCTTCGGAAAGCTATAAGAAAAATTTAAAACGTGTTCCCTTAAGGTGAACCTTTGTCCTATGATTTTTTTATCTTCGGACTTCGCAAATTTTCAACCTTTTTCGAAAACAACAGGATTTTTTCTTAAAAACGTGTTCCCTTAAGGCGAACCCCTGTCCGATTATTTTTCATCTTCGGATTTTGCAAATTTGCAACCTTTTTTCGAAAACAACGGGATTTTTTCTGAAAAACGTGTTCCCCTAAGGTGAACCTTTGTCCGATTATTTCTTATCTTCGGACTTTGCAAATTTACTACCTTTTTTCAAAAACAACAGGATTTTTTCTTGAAAACGTGTTCCCTTAATGTGAACCCTTGTCCGATTATTTTTTATCATCGGACTTTGCAAATTTTCAACATTTTTTCGAAAACAACGGGATTTTTTCTTAAAAACGTGTTCCCTTAAGGTGAACCCTTGTCCGATTATTTCTTATCTTCGGACTTTGCAAATTTGCAACCTTTTTTCGAAAACAACGGGATTTTTTCTGAAAAACGTGTTCCCCTAAGGTGAACCCTTGTCCGATTATTTCTTATCTTCGGACTTTGCAAATTTGCAACCTTTTTTCGAAAACAACGGGATTTTTTCTGAAAAACGTGTTCCCCTAAGGTGAACCCTTGTCCGATTATTTCTTATCTTCGGACTTTTGCAACCTTTTTTTTCGAAAACAACGGGATTTTTTCTTGAAAACGTGTTCCCCTAAGGTGAACCCTTCTCCGATTATTTCTTATCTTCGGACTTTGCAAATTTGCAACCTTTTTTCGAAAACAACAGGATTTTTTCTTGAAAACGTGTTCCCCTAAGGTGAACCCTTGTCCGATTATTTCTCATCTTCGGATTTCGAAAATTTTCGAACCTTTTTTCCAAAACACCTGGATTTTTTTTAAAAAACACATTATCTAAGGCAAACCCCTGCCCAAATTTTCAAATAATCCAAACACTTAGAAATACGTCCCCAGTGGTCAATCCCTGGCAAAATTTCTTTCCAATTGCGGATGAAGAGTCTAGTTCTCACTTTTTCCAACGTAAGGTCACACTGACACGACCCTATACACTATGGAAGTCCCTCAAGTCACGCTGGGTATAATTCCCCACATTTCTACGTCAAGAAAGGAAGAACTACTACAGGCCCTGAGAAATAGAAATATTTCCCCCAGGAATAAATCCAAAAAATGCCTTATTCAATATGCTTCTTTCTACAATAGAAAATACATTAAGGGGTTGCAATTTCAACCCGAAAACACCTCAGAAATCATCTCTATCCCCCTCACAGTCCCCGAAGCAAAACCCTTGGTGGTACAAGCCCAGGAACCAACCAAAATATACGATTTGACATCCTGGAAGACGAAATACAACGGACTCACGGATGTGGAGGATTTCATCAACAGAATAGAAGAAACAGCCCAAGTCAGAGGAATCCCCGAAAATATCCTACACAGAAACTTCATAGACCTCATCGCTCCTGAAATGCTTACCTGGCACAGGATACATAAGAGAAAAACAAACTCATGGAGTGAACTCAGGGCGGCACTTTTAACAAGTTTCGGAGAAAAAAAGGCCCAACATAGAGTCAGGCTATCCTTACTCGCTATCAAGCAGCACTCCGGAGAGCCTGTTGCTAGATTCACGCAGAGGGCAGAAGCCATCAATATCAAGCTTGCCCAACCCGTCCCTGAAGTGGAACTTCTCCCAGTTTTAATCGACGGTCTTCTGCCACGATACGAAAACATCATCACTTCCCAGAAAATTTCCACGCTGGAGCAATTAAAAGATGTCTGCCAGCTACTGGAGGCGTACCAGGATCGAAAGAGAGACGAAAGGTTCCCCAAAGAAAACTTTCGCCCAAGCACTTCGTCCGGCATAAAACCGGAGCACAACGAAAAGAAATCCTGCTCCTTTTGCCACAAGGTTGGTCACTCCCAAGCCACCTGCTTCAAGCAAGCTAAACTTTTACCCTCCAAAGACCCCCATTCTAACAAAAGGCGATCCGTTGATCGTTCTCCAAGAAGAGATGAAGGGAGGAAGTTTGGCAAAGGACCACGCCAAGACAATACCCAGACACCCATCCCGGATCTCAGATTCATTAAACCCCCTACGGATTTCTCCAGACCCCCTCCCAATTGGACAGCCAGAAAGACAAAAAACTAGACTCCAACCCCCCGGGCCACCCTTCCCTTAGGCCGAAGGAATGGTCGGAGTGGTTGGAACACGTGAAATTTTTCAAACAGGCCTTACCCCTCTCTACAGTTTGCTGCAAACAGGCAATAGACGGTAGACCCTTCGCGCATTTTTCCGTAAACAATGTGGTTTTTTCAGGTCTCCTAGACAGCGGCGCGTCAGTCAGCTTTCTGGGCGACAACGCTCACACCTTATTCACAAACTGTGGTTTTAAAATGGAAGAACATTCTTCACATGTTACCACGGCAGACAACACTTCACAACGTGTTATCGGTTCTCTCACCCTGCCGATTAATTGCGACCAAAAAACAGTTTGGATCAAATTCCTGGTCGTACCTACAATCTCACAAAAATTTATCCTGGGAGTGGATTTTTGGATGGCTTTCAAAATTGCTCCGCAATTGTTTAACAACCCCTCCGTCCCTCCCCAAGTGAACGAAATCCGTACAGTAATACCGTACGAAAATTTGAACCCCCTACAAACAAGTCAGTTGGATCAGATGATCAACAAGTTTGAATCAATCTCCTTCGAAAGGTGCGGTTTAGGCCTAACCAACTTAGTAGAACATCATATAAAAACAACAGGTCCCCCAATCAAACAAAGGTATTACAATCTCGCTCCACAAAAATTGAAAACATTAGAAAAAGAATTGGACGACATGTTAAGAATGGGAGTGGTGGTACCCAGCCGCAGTGCATGGACCAACCCCACCTTATTAGTTTCAAAGAAAGACGGCTCGGCCCGTTTCTGCCTCGACAGCAGACGCCTCAACGCGTGTACAGTGTCAGACGCCTATCCGCTCCCTTTGGTCAACTCCATCCTTGACAGACTTCGAAACGCTAAATACATCTCATCTATAGATTTGAGCAAGGCTTTTTGGCAAATTCCTTTGGATCCCAGCTCCTGCGAAAAAACTGCTTTCGTGGTGCCTGGCAGGGGTATGTTCCACTTCAAAAGACTACCCTTCGGTTTAAAAAACAGCCCAGCGGAACTACAAAGACTCATGGATAAATTGTTTGGCCCAGAGTCCGATAACAATTTATTTTGCTACCTGGATGACCTGATCATCATCAGCGATACCTTCGAGAAACATATACTTATACTAGAAAAGGTTTTTCAACAACTCAAACAGGCCGGTTTGACTATAAACCTAAAGAAATCGGAATTCTGCAAACACCGCCTACGATACTTGGGTTTCATAGTAGATAAAGAAGGCCTAAGAACAGACCCCGCAAAAGTAGCGGCTATGACAAATTTCCCCCGGCCTACGAATGCAAAAGAGGTAAAAGCTTTCCTCGGACTCACTGGTTATTACAGAAGATTCATAAAAAACTTTTCAACTCTCGCGGCGCCGCTCAACAAAATCACTGGCGTCCGTAAAGGTACCAGTAACTTCTCCTGGTCCGCAGAGACCGAGTCAGCATTCAACTCCCTGAAAGAAGCCCTTCAATCAGCCCCAGTACTGAATTGCCCCGACTTCAATCTACCCTTTACGATCCATTCGGACGCATCAAACGTCGGAATCGGAGGAGTCCTCACTCAGAATTTTACGGACGGCGAACACCCCGTGGCATACTTCTCTCGTACCCTAAATAAGCACGAAAAAAATTACGGGATTACCGAGAGAGAATTACTAGCAGTCATGGAATCCATTCAACATTTCCGCGGATACATTGAGGGCAGTAAGTTTACCGTTGTCACAGACCATAGCAGCCTAAAATGGCTGATCTCGCTAGACAACCCCTCTGGAAGATTGGCTCGCTGGTCGTCCCGCCTATCTCAATATACCTTCGATGTCATCCACCGTAAAGGCGCGGATAATATCGTCCCGGATGCCCTTTCTAGAATCGAGATAGCAACATTAAATGCCGAATTATCCAATTCTAGTCTCCCCACAAAAGATTTATGGTATCAAAAAATCTTCGGAGGATGCAGTGACAACCCACAAAAGTTTCCGAATTTTATAATTAAGAACGGACAATTATACCGCAACTGCAAGCCACCACTGTCAATCTTAGAGGATTATGCCTGGAAAATGGTAGTCCCTCTCGAAAATAGAGAACAAGTTATTATTGATAACCACAGTGCCGTAGACTCCATACACCCTGGAACTTTCAAAACATACAAAAAAATATCCTTAAGATATTATTGGCCTGGTTTATTCAAACAAGTACGTTTATACATCTCCAAATGCGACATCTGCAAGGCATACAAGCACAGTACGGCACCACCGTCGGGTCTAATGGGTAACCCCAAGCGTGCCGATAGACCACTTCAATCCTTTTCAATGGACCTCATTGGACCCTTCCCTAGAAGCTACGCCGGTTACATGCATATACTCAGCGTGGTGGACGTTTTTTCCAAATATTGCTGGTTGTTTCCTCTGAAAAGAGCGACAGCGGCAGCAATAACCAATCTGTTAGAAAAACATATTTTCATACCCTACGGTACCCCTCGTACTATAATATGCGACAATGGCAAACAATTTATAGCTCTGGAATTTAAAGAGTTTTTGTCTAAATATGGTATAAAGGATGTATTCTACAACACCCTTTACACCCCACAGAACAACACCGTTGAACGATACAACCAGACCATAAACACGGCTCTGGCAATTTTGGTTGGCAAAGATCAACGCACATGGTGCAAAAAATTAGACAAAATACAAGCAGCCATGAACAACACGGTGAACCTCGCTACAGGTTATACACCATTTTTTCTCAAGCACGGCATGGAACAAGTAGTTCACGGTTCATTACACCCTGACATTTGCCTTCCACCCGCCCCTTCCTCCACAGCAGACCCCGCAGCAAATTACGCTCACCGCTTGGAAGAACTCTCCGCTATCTATAGTGAAGTAACAGACGCTCTACTATTGGCCCACCAAAAGAGCGCCGACAGGTATAACCTTCGCAGGAAGCACGTCACGTTCAAGGAAGAAGACATCGTCTGGAGAAGAAACAACACTCTGTCGCAAGGTGCGCTGTACTTCTCTGCCAAATTGGCACCCCGTTTTGTAAAAACGAAAGTCCTAAAAAAGATATCAGACCTGGTTTATCGATTGTCTGACATCTCTGGTAAACACATAGGTAACTACCATATAAAGGACATTGTAAAAAGTGGAAACATGGAAACAAACTCCATTGCCACGCCCGTATAACCCCAACGGTTATCCCCTGACTCCTAGTAACCATTCGTCTACAGCGCGTCATGGATCACTATGGAAGTCAACCCTTTTTGTTCGTCACTAATGAGCGGCCTCTCGCATACGATTGTCACTCATCAGGACACTCGAACGAAAAAAAACCTTTCTAGCTTTGGCACAACTGTAGCCAAATTCGGGGGAAAAATATAATTCTCCCTTTGTTGTTTAGTTTCATTTTTTGTTTGTTTTTTTTTTTTGTATAAATATTTCGTCATCATCAATCATTCGCCTCTAATTGCTGCCCCGGGTGTCAAACCTTGGAAACATCGTCTTTTCTAAGCATGCACACCTCTACCTGAAATTGATCACTTCGGAGAAAGGAATTCCCTGTGGCTTACTGCAAGTAGTCGGAGACTACGTGCCCAAGGCTTTGTGCATCGTCACAACTTGCAGCATCATATTTTCACCTCATCGTGTCATGCCTCGTCACCCCTTCTTAAGTTTAGAAAAATCTTTTGTGTACATTAAATGTCGGGTCCTCGCCAAAGTGCATCTAACCCTAATGTTATATTTAGTTAAATTAAGTAAGCAAACCTGTGTAAACCCACGGCGTATCAGACGTTTGCTACCTGTTCTAAGTTTTTTTTTCTGTTTTTTTAAGAAAATAGAATGGCGCTCAATAAAAAAAAAAAAAAAACCCCAATTGCTCTAGTTTTCTCCAGAACTGGATATGACACACCATATTCTGGAAAGTATCGTTATAAAAGAGACAACTTTCGACTTGTCTCTTCATTAACAATAAATTTTGTACAACATTTCAGCAACATTGAGCTACCCTTGGTCTCAACTGCTCAAACTGAAATCTTGGGTTGTCGTGTTGTGACTTATCACGTACAAAGTACGAGGTCTCAACAAGAAGCCAGGTCTCTAAGTGAACCACCCTGTGAATAGCCCATTCCATTATTGTAATTTTTGTAACACCAAAGTGTGTTCGTCACAGTCTGTTTAAGTAAGTAAAACCCAGATGGTCTTAAACACTCAAGTCGGACAGTTGTAAATAATTTTCCTTGTCAAGAGACAATTTTAAAAAGCGATAAGCGCATGTCTTGTATTGTTGCTACCATCGTACGTGTAAGCACAACTAAAAGTTGTACCATCATTGTACTCTACTCTGTGCGTAACCAAAAGGGTTTGTACCACAAAAGATCTCTTTTGCGGTACGCTTAGATGAAATTCACATTTCATCAGCACGCCAGAATTTTTTTGTCCTTTAATTGCTGAAGTATAAAATCTTGGCCAGATCTTCAAATATGTTTTTGCCTTTGTGCAAGTCTTTGACGTATGCTAATATGGATTTATTATGCTACGGTATTGTTGTATTAAGTACATCAGTATGTCTCGCCGTCTGTATTGAATAGGTACCTTTATATGAACGTTAACCTTTTGTTGCCATCATAGGTGAGAACCTTATAAAATCTGCCGTCATAGATGGGAATCTCAGAATATCTACTAAATGCGATACGGGGAGTCCGTTATAATTACTCTATGGTTTTTGTCAGAAATGTCATAAATACCTAGTCTTTTGTACCTCCTTTCAATACTGGGCAACCCAATTGTAATTCGTTCATTGTTATCCGTGAAGACGTTATAAAACTTACTTGTAAATCTTTGGATTTCACATCTTGTACGCTATACGTGAAGACGTTAAAATACTCACCACGAATCGTGCGAACGAAATAATATCAAACCTTTGTGTGTGAACTACGCAATGTAGTCCACACCCCCTTTTACTCATTAACAATGCCCGTGGACTTCCTGTCACAAGAACCCAGGAACTATCTACTATCTCAAAAGGACTAATCATACGCTTCACTCATGATTATGGGGCATCGTGTCGTGGGAGTTAAGTTGATGGACACAAAAAACACCCAACTCGTTGTCTGGGAGACGAACAAAGAAAAATCCCCAGGTTTGTGAGATTTGAGCAAGGGTCTGTCATTTCTCGCAAACAAGTAGGAGAATAAAACGACCCCTAATCTTCTACCCAATACACGTAGAGGATTAGACTCTTTTATGCCAGTGTATTTTTTTGTCCTACACTACCAAAAATTATTGTAATGTACCAGGATTACTGCTGTAGACCTTGTTTCACCTCCACCCAGAGGACGAATTTCGGAAATAGCCGAGTCCTCAGCAGTTTTCTTCGTTCAAATGTTCCCAATTGCTACCCTTCCCCTTCCTCGAAATTATCCGTGAATGGGGATATATGCGTTATGCACTTGGCGTTTCGTTTGTCAAATAGGACAATCTTCATACACGGATCCTTTCAACTTCCTACTCCCTTCCCACTTGTCATAACTTAATTGTACTCAATGTGTTGTTCTTCGAAAGTAGAAAAAATGCTACCGTATAGACGTGAGCATAGGTCATGGAAGACCAGCTTCTTTCGAACAGGGTATTTTGTTATACGTACAAACCCTCACCCACGTATTCTCGGAAATGTATTTAGTAAAAAAAAAAAAAAAACTGAATGGGTTATACAGAACCTTCCTAGAATACGTACCCTTGTAATATGTATAAGTCATTAGTTGCATTTAGTTAACTCCCTCCGTCTCTCTCTATACGTCAAACAAATCCAACCTTTCTCAACATGCACACCTTGTTTCTCTCCAAACCTTTTCATCATTGGTCTACTAGGCAGGTAAACTTCAAGAATTTTGTTCTAATAATAATTTTTTGCCGGATTAATAAGAAGACCAGCAGCTCTTCACCCTACCTACACCTGCGCCCTCTTCATGCTGCCTTCGCTACCGTCACGGAGGTCCCATGCCTTCAACCCCTGCGTACCAAAAGCACCCGACCGCATCTAACATAACCTAGTGTGAGTCGTGCGTGTAGTTGCGAATTGTATCATCACAGAAAACCGACGCTCAAACTAACCCGAGCATGCCAGCTCTAGGTTGGTTCCTGTTCCTGCTGCCATCGTGCAAATGTCTGTTGCCATTGTGCAAATGTTTCTGCTACATCATGCAAATGTTTCTGCTACATCATGCAAACGTTCCTGTTGCCACTGTGCAAATGTTTCTGCTACATCATGCAAACGTTCCTGTTGCCACTGTGCAAATGTTTCTGCTACATCATGCAAACGTTCCTGTTGCCACTGTGCAAATGTTTCTGCTACATCATGCAAACGTTCCTGTTGCCACTGTGCAAATGCCCTGCTACATCATGCAAATGTTCCTGTTGCCATTGTGCAAATGTTCCTGCTACATCACGCAAATGTTCCTGTTGCCATTGTGCAAATGCTTTGTTGCCATTATGCAAATGTTCCTGTTGCCATTGTGCAAATGTTCCTGTTGCCACTGTGCAAATGTCTGTTGCCATTGTGCAAATGTTCCTGCTACATCATGCAAATGTTCCTGTTGCCATTGTGCAAATGCTCCTGTGCCCTTGCGCAAATAACAATACCAAAGATTGTTCACACAACAATCCCACTGCGTACAAAAACCAGTGTACCAACCACCAAATAACAACGGCTGTTATCTATGCAAACCACCACCTCTATAAAGGACCAACCACCAATTACGATTCCACTCTCCAGTACCTCAATGGTTTCGTACCAGCTCACCCACAGGATCCGGATGCAGCTACCCTTTTTTGACCTCTGTGACAGGTAGAACTCTCTCCACAACCAAGAAGCCTCATCCTGTGTTCTCTTCTTCGTGTTTTCTTTAAGGCCCTAGTGTTCCTTGAATGTAATCTCAAACGGGCCAGGTTACTGTGACAAAGTAACCTTGTAACTTCAGTGAAACGTTCAACCATCCCAGACATCCTACGCAAACCACGTTCCGCAAACAATAGCTCACAGACCAATGATACAATTTTAGAGTTTTTTTTTCTATCACTGCATAACCCTTGTACCTTTTTCCAACAGGTCCTTGTTCTTCGCAACTGTATTTATGTATGTCACTGCCCTTTCATGTACATTTATAGATAATTCTTTGTTTTACCATGTATTATCTCTTTTGTTTTGGACTATAACTATTCTTCAGCTAGCAACTTTTTCTCTCTCTCTCCTTTTTCTTTTAAATGTTTTTTTTGCACAAGTGCTGTAAGGGTAAGAGGATTCATTAGCCCTACAGCTCCATTACCACGTCGCTTTTATTGCGGCGAGGGGGGAAGTGTTACGTTGCAAAGTTATAAGAATAGGTTCCTTTATTTCTGTCGCGCGGGAAATAAGTGAATCGGGTCCCAGCACAAACTTGCCACACCGCCCCCTTCCCCCCCTTTCCGTACGCAGAGGCCGGTTGCCGAGCACCGGCCAGCCACTCAGTAGATCCCCGCCAGGCCAGCTTGCAACATCTCGCGTCGTGAATAACGCGCCGGAGAGGCAAATTCTCCCGAGTTCGAAATGTTAACTTTCCCCGGTGTTTGTCGACGTACCAAACTGGAGCTAGCTGTAAGTACCATGCTGAATCTTACCCTGTGTGCATTTTAACTTCATCGCCCCTATAAAAAACGTATAGAGAGAGAGAGAGCCTTCCGCAATTAGACAAGTTTTAGGTAGCCTAAAGTAAATCCCCTGTTACCTTGAGCTGAGGCTGGCAATTACCGTGTTAACTATTGTATTCTCAGTGAATAAAACTATTTGTGCTATGAAACATGTGTTTTGATTGAGGAGAGAGGCTCGGCGATTGTGGGAGAGCAGAGAGAGAAAGACAGCGAACCACAGGCACTCGCCTTGAGGTAAGGAGAATCGTGTTTGTGCCGAATTGAGCTACCCGATTGGCAATTTGCATGTTCTTCCATCCGTAGAATTTACTCCTCGTGGCCATGCTTACACACCGTGGGAAAGTGGTTGAGCAACCTCCAAAGACCTCTCCACTTCGTAGGGAGGCTGCCTGCATCCGTCCGACGCCACGTGAGATTCTAAACCCTCTTATAGTCTTCCCGAGCCTAAATTCAGTAGCATTACTAGTGCCTCTCTCTCTCTCAAATGCTAGGCCTTAAACTGCTTACCTGGTTGCCTGTACTGTTCACCCTTGCATTATTGAATACATTTGAATTGTGACCAAACCTTGTTTCATTGGAGTCAACCATCGACAAGCTCGGAGGAGCCCTACTACCCTGAGCTGAGCCTTCCAAGCCGAGGCATATGGCCCCCGGGGGGTCTGCTTAACACTTGTCCCCCCCCCGGGAGGGACTTATATTCCTGGAGACCTTTAAGTATAACCCTGGCGCTGGGCAGAGGAGACCAGAAGTATAACACTGGCGCGCCAACTGAGCCGAAGTCTTGTCGATTGTTTTCTCCCTAGAAACATTATTATGTACTCTTGGCTATAAATATTTTAATATTGTGCTCCCATCAACAGCTGTGTGAATTATTCTAAAACGTCGCGAGTCCGTCGGCTACTGCTATTCGAGTGTTAGGTATTTTAAACATCGCTTATTACCGTAACGTTCTCACGCAATTACGTTTCTATCGCGGCAGTCAGAGTCGTTCGTCATTCGCGCGGAATTTTTTTTAATTGTGTAATGAATCTCGTTAATTTGAATCTCCACCTTGGTGCTGTATAAGTTGTGTTATTTCTTCCTTGAAGAGCAGCGGTTGTTTCCAATAAAAAAATAAATTTCTGCTGTCGAGTAGGTTTGTCCGCCCGTTCCCCTGTAATAGGAAGAAGTAATAACAGCTGCCGGCAACTACTCTCGTCCTTTTTTTTGGCTTGTTCATTATATAAACGCAAAATCATGGAGGCCATCATACCAATAATGGATAGAATATTAAATTTCGAGAAAGCAAACGCGTCGGTAATAAAAAAAATATTGATAGGTAGAGGCGTAGTTCCCAAAAGAGCTTTATTGACTTTACGGAAACAATGTGTTGAAAATTTAAATTGGAAGTTGAATTATAGAATAAACGTTAAACGAAAAGTTCAATAAATAATGAGTACAAGTTATAAAGTTAATTTTCGTTTCTCTCAATAGGAAGTTTTAAAAAAAATCACAAAATGGAAAACGACGTTACATAATGTTATAAAAGAGAAATTTTAAAGCAACAAATTATTAATTTTCAAAACAGATTAAGTTAATATGGAGAGCTTCCCTTTTAATAATAGATAAAGCCAAAATTGTTATTTTTCTTCATAGAAGTTTTGATTTATTGTTAATGCATTAGAATAAATTAGAATTGTAATTTTGATTGTTGATTGATCTAGAAACAGAGTAGCTAACTGGAATTGGATTAAGGAACAGTTTTAAAGACAAATGTAGATTAATAACATAAATTTTAGAAGGAAAAAAAGGAATAAACAAATTCAGTCAAAAGTTTTTTTTAGAAACAAAAGTTTAGGTACAGATCGGTTGAAATTTATAGACGTTTATTAAAGTTAATAATAGATCGGTTAAAAATAGTAAAGTTCTTAAAAGTTTAATGATGTTTCGTTTGAAAATCATGGGTGTCATGAACCCACGATTATGGATCGTATATCATTGAATTAATCCTTCATATTACACAAATTAAAAAACACGATGTTGTTAAAGTATTAAACGATCGGGAAAGGGAACAAACTTGTATATAAAATGTATATAAACAAGGCAACGTGTATATCAATGTATATAATATTGGCTAAGTGTTTTTTGTTAGTTTAAGTTTCTTAAAATCTATTTGAATTGCTTTCGTACTAAAGTGGTAGGAAATTAAATAAATTAATGAAAAACAGTAGAACATCATTAAAAGAATAAATTCCAAACTACAAGGTATATGTTACTAGATACTTGATTTTTCGAATGATTATCTAAGGAAGGTTTAATAATAAAATTTTGTATATGCTATAGGTATTTACCATAGAGACAGTATTGGAACATGTTTTGTTTTTTAATCGGGACTATCCCACTCTAAATAGTAGTATGCGGAAAATAAAATAGACCATCGTAGGTAAAGACACTTCAGAGGAAACAAGTGAATAGCATCATATGTTCAAATTATCGATTAAAAAAAAAAATAACGAAGAATTTTAAAGGGAAATCCTTGTCAAATATAACAGAATAATCTCTCGTACAAAGAACATTTAAATGTTTAGCTTCAATAAAGTTTTTTTTCATAAGAATGTAGGAATGATTTCGGCAACAAATTTACGTGAATGAATAACAGTATAATGGAATTCAGGATAGAAAAGAATAAAAAATATTTTTTTTTTTAAAAACATCTGTGGAAAATTATTAAAACATAAATTAAAAAATAAACTACGACAGTTAAATCGATATTGTCATTTAGTAACAAAAACAAATAGTGAATAGAATCCAATTAATAATGTCTTACTTGTAATGAAGGAAAGGGTTATAAAATTATAAGAAATTGTCTTCTTCATTTTTTCTCGTATTCATAAATATGACAACGTGATCGTTGTTAGGAAATTATATCATATTAGATATTGAGTTAATAAACTCAAGAAATGTACTACGGATACATAGGTACCCGCGTATACAATTCTGGTTTCGAACCGTTATAGGAATGCCTTCCTCAGAATTAAGGCAAGTGGTATTGTTAAGATGTGAAATCTTGAACAAAAAAAAAAAAAGAAATTTGTGATATAGGAAAGAATTGGAAATAGAGAATTAACCCCTCAAGTAAGCTTTAGGTAATTGTAAATTAGTATAGTTTTGACATAGCTATTTTATAAAAATGTCATGGCACCCTTATATAGTGAAATACAATGGAATTTTTTTTTTAAACAAAATAATAGTAAAGTGAACAAAAGTTAAAAAAGTTATGAACAGAAAAGTTGAGATTAAACTGAGACTTATAGTGAAAAGTTATTAGTAAAAAAGTTATCATCGGATAATATTGTTAAATTAAGAAGTAAATAAATAATAGACATGGAATTTTTTTTAAAGAAATTTTCAAATAGTCAGTCAAACAAGTAAAAGTTTTAAATTTTGAAAGTTGTAGTAAGAAGCAACGTCGTTAGCAATTCAAATATGATTCGAATTTGTTTTATTTTTTTTGTATATAAATTGTTAGCTTATAACATGTAATGTTAAAGGTAAACACACGAGTCGAATACTTAGGTATTTGAGCGACTTGGTCAGTGTGTATAACGCATCGTATAGCGGTGTTATAAAATCTGTGTTATTAAAATTTGGAAACGATTCCTGTTAAATATAGAGTAACCTTTTAAAGAAAGATTTTATAGAAATTGTAGTAACATAAATTTTAAAATAATTAATGAAGTTCTGTTTTTTTGGATATTGTGTTATTTTTATGTGTTGTTTTTTGCCGAAGCACAGGCATTTGAGGAAGGTAATTTCTCATTTGTGTTGGTGAACTAAGGCAAGGTTACAGTTCTATGAACGTAACGGTGTGGCCACACGGAGATAGACGTTTTCAAACGTATCTCTTGAAAACACGAGAGGATTATAGTATAGCCTTACAATTATACGACGCTATAGGAGAGATCCTTATAATATGCCAGACGCTATAGGAGGTATCCTTATAATATGCCAGACGCTATAGGAGGTATCCTTATAATATGACAGACGCTATAGGAGGCGTATCCTGAGAATTACACGGAGAGGAAAACAGAAAAACAGAACAGGGAATGGAAATTAGTCCATCAGTAGGATAAGAAATTGGTTACAAATTATAATAACACAGTAAATTTAATCACGAGGTGCATGTATTGTATTGTCCTCTACATAAGGTTGTAAAATGCGAATATGTATCATTTTCATTTGATTACATGACTTAGTCAGCATTATTATCCATCATTGGATGACCTTAATAAAAAATTGTAAATTTATTCACGAGATACATGTATTGTATTGTCCTTTATATATAACCCAAGGACGTCATGAACCCTTGTTGTTAGTACGAGGTTATAACGCATATAACTTAACTTTTGTTATTAGAGAAGTATACAATTCCTTTCTTAATGGATCGTCATCACAAGTGTTGACAATCCGGGACGCCGGTATGTCTCCACGTGAAGACTTGTTATTATTATTATAAAAAAAAGAGGTAACTCACCTTACACTAGTGAAATTACTGGTGCGATGTTTAGTTCATTTATTGTAATGACTATTATTGGTAGTAATAATTTATTACTTTCTCCTAGTGCGTAGCCACTTAGGTTGTTTTTTTTAAAAAATTTTTTTTTTTTTAATTTATATATGAATATGGTTACATAAGTATATAAATTCGTCTAAGAAACATGACACGATACACTGATTGAGGGCGTAGTTCAAGGAACCCTAAATTAGGCTAGGTTTTTCATTAGAAAAAACTGCGTTAGGTATTCAGTATCCTGGCCCGGGACCGAGGTAGAGACCTAATTTCTATTTTCGTGGAACAATTTGCATTCTAAAAATTACTTAATTTTAGATGCAATGAAAGAATATGCAAGCATATTCTTTTCTTTTCGTTGACAAGAGACGGCATAAGAAAATTGTGGTAGGTATGAAGGCACCTAGCCCTCATCATCCTAGGATAGGTCATTGAGTAGTAAGAAAACTTAGGAACCTGATGGTTGTAAATAACCTTGTGTATATAAAAGATAAGGTCATGTATAAATGGAAATATCATTTTAATTTAATTTTTTTTTTTTTTGTCTTTTTTTTCGGGTTTTTCAATCTCTTTCATTGTTCGAATTATTCTCACATGTAGGTTAAATCGTTATAGTATTGGACATCTCACACGTTACGATATAGGAGAAATTGGGGCGGTAAACGTTCACAATCGGGTAGTACCCACTCCTTAACGGGGTATGTCTCAATTCTAGCATATGTTGGAGTGAATTCACGATGAAAAGGCAATGTAATAATAATATTACCACATTTTTGTTATCAGAAAAGGCCCAATAAACAACACTATTCGGTTCACATAGGTTGTGGTGGTATCGAATTTTAACCTTCTTCCGCGATCATATAACAACGGTTACTCGTTGTGTGGTATTATAGAGCTGTTACAAGTTCCGATAGGATGGGAACTTGGGTATCGACCAAACTTGTCATTCGGCTGATAGCTATAATCCAAAGCGTGATAGGATGGCTAAACTCCTTAGAATTAGAGCAGAAAGATTGTTGGAAACGCGAATTTCCGAACAATTAAAGTATATATGATTCCGGTGTTAGGAAGAAATTCGTTACTCAATTAAGAAAATTTTTTCCTCTTCTAATAACATTGTCGGTAGTATTAAATTTTCGTATTTTTTGGTAAAAATACGTGGCGTTGTTGTTATTTATTTTAAATTTTTTTTTTTCTTCTTCTTCTCTCTTTACGTAGTCAAACCCTGAGAGTTTAAGTTGAGTTGAAACAAACTCGAATTGAAAGTTATTTAACAAAATTGTACACACACACATAGAGTTTTTGGTGGGTAAACAAATGTAAATTGAAGTGTTTTAATTATGATAAATGTAATTAATTAAATTACTATATAAATATTTTGTAAACACGTAATTGATTACTTCGGTATCAATATGGTATGCCAGCGTGTAAAGTCCTTACCATATCAGGACGCAATTAAACGGTGTTTTTGTAACTTACTATATCACTGTATTCAAATTAAGAGTAGTACTTCTCTTAGTAAGAAGATTTAAGAGTATGCACCCAGTTGAGTAAATTAGCTCTGTAATGTCATAAAGTTATGTCATTTGGGTCTTATTTCTTAGAGAATAATGTAATTGCACTTATGGTCATTACGGTTCGTCTGGTTATTTTGGTGGGAACACCTAGAGGATGTCCTATGTGGTTTCGTCGAACGCAAGTTCACCGTGAGGATTCCAAGGGATCTATCCGGTTGTCTATGTCGTTGCGGCAAGGGTGTACTTCTAGTACATCAAGTACAGCGCTGTACGGGTCACCGAGGGTGAGTCGAGAAACATGAGAGGATTCATATTAAGCCTGAAAATTAATATTCATGATAGGTTTTGTAGCGTTACCTTACAATTATATGCGAACATGAGAGGATGGTCGTTTATGCCTGATAATTAAATGCAAACCAGACAAACCATGACAAGCTGAGAGTGCGGAAATTAACATTTGGGTTAGAATTGAATTGTGAAAATAGCATATAGTGTATAAAAACAAAGTTGTATAATTTTAAGAATTCTATTGTAAGACGCGAATATGAGTTGGTTTCGATCATTTCATGACATTGGTCAGCGTACAATATTCCATAACAGGAATAAAGTGTATAAAAACAAAGTTGTATAATTTTAAGAATTCTATTGTAAGACGCGAATATGAGTTGGTTTCGATCATTTCATGACATTGGTCAGCGTAAAATATTCCATAACAGGAATAAAGTGTATAAAAACAAAGTTGTATAATTTTAAAAATTCTATTGTAAGACGCGAATATGAGTTGGTTTCGATCATTTCATGACATTGGTCAGCGTACAATATTCCATAACAGGAATAAAGTGTATAAAAACAAGTTGTATAATTTTAAGAATTCTATTGTAAGACGCGAATATGAGTTGATTTCGATCATTTCATGACATTGGTCAGCGTACAATATTCCATAACAGGAATAAAGTGTATAAAAACAAAGTTGTATAATTTTAAAAATTCTATTGTAAGACGCGAATATGAGTTGGTTTCGATCATTTCATGACATTGGTCAGCGTACAATATTCCATAACAGGAATAAAGTGTATAAAAACAAAGTTGTATAATTTTAAGAATTCTATTGTAAGACGCGAATATGAGTTGGTTTCGATCATTTCATGACATTGGTCAGCGTACAATATTCCATAACAGGAATAGTGTTGGAAATTTTTTGTCTAATTTTAAGATTTTTACATGGTAGAAATCCTTCTCGTAAGGGTCATGTTTTCTTTATTTCTTCATTCGCCTTCGTTAGCGTGTCTTGTATCGCACTAGGTACGTCATATTTTTATAATTCCTTGAGAGAGTTGGCAACCTTGTTCAGTTTTTGCTAGTTTTTTTTAGCTTGGCTCACAGGTAGTTAAAATTTTGTTGGCTCTAGGTAGGGAGTGTTTAAATCCTGGTGAAAGAGGTAGCTCTGTACCTCACATTGTGGCAACCAACGCATCACATGCTGTATGGAAGGTCGTGGTCCCCTGCATCAGCCTCGCTGCCTTTTCTCTTCATTTTTCAGGGGAAGGAGGGTAGTGTTATGTGTCGCCCATATCGTACGAACAAACTATACAAGCGGCGGGCAGCTGTTGTTCACGCGCACAGTACATGTTCAGTCTCGCATGTTTATTGCTGTCCCTCTCAGGCTAGGAGAAGCATTACCTTATATGGTCACACAGCTCGGAATTCATCCAATGGGAGAAGACATTACCTTATAAGGGCACACGTTCGAGTCTTCCGTCTCGCTCATCAGGGGCAAGCAGCTCCGGCCGCCGATCGGCGTAGCGACAGACATATTCTAGACAGCAGCGCGAGCGGTCGTACGTACTACTACGTACTGTCGGGGGCAGTATGCCACACTTCGACGCGACTAATTAAGTCTTCACCTACGATCCAAGTATGGCGCTATCATCACAGCCGCCTATATAATACCACTGCCGCCTACCATGGCCGCCCTGGCCGCGCACGGCTTTTAATCCGCCTACGTTGCCGACGAGCCGAGTATTTCACAACTGCCGCCTACTTAATACCATGGCCGCCCTGGACGCGCCCGGCTTTTAATCCGCCTTCATTGCCGATAGCCGCGTAATTCACCGATATCGCCCACCGGTTCGGTAAGCTGGCCGAATCCGCCCACCATGACGCCGAGAAGCCGCCAACTCACCGCCGAGCCGCCCAGTTCCTGAACATGGTCTGTGAGCTTTGCTCCAGACCTCTCCACTTCGTAGGGAGGCTGCCTGCATCCGTCCGACGCCACGTGAGATTCTAAACCCTCTTATAGTCTTCCCGAGCCTAAATTCAGTAGCATTACTAGTGCCTCTCTCTCTCTCAAATGCTAGGCCTTAAACTGCTTACCTGGTTGCCTGTACTGTTCACCCTTGCATTATTGAATACATTTGAATTGTGACCAAACCTTGTTTCATTGGAGTCAACCATCGACAAGCTCGGAGGAGCCCTACTACCCTGAGCTGAGCCTTCCAAGCCGAGGCATATGGCCCCCGGGGGGTCTGCTTAACACTTGTCCCCCCCCCGGGAGGGACTTATATTCCTGGAGACCTTTAAGTATAACCCTGGCGCTGGGCAGAGGAGACCAGAAGTATAACACCTGGACCAAGCCGAAAAAGAAAAACAGCCGACGAAAGCTGCGCCCAATGTGGCGGCGATCATAAAACCCGCGAATGCAAAGAATTCGCAGCCAAAGATGTTGAACTTCGATGGGAAACTGTACGCATGGGAAGGTTATGCCGCAAGTACTTAGAAAAACACCACTCACGAAGCTGCAAAATAAACTAATGGTGCAAAGTAGGGGATTGCCGATCCCCACACCACCCCCTGCTACATAATCCCGAGTTCGTACGAAAAAGCACCGTGGAAAATGTCAACTTGTGACGCCAGGACTCCGGACAGAGAGTACTGTTAAAAATTGCGCCAGTAATATTAAGCGCTCCCAACAAAGAAGAAGTGTCAGTGTTTGCTCTCCTGGACGAAGGATCCACAGTAACACTTGTTGACACTGACACCGCAATACAAGTCGGAGCAAACGGCCCAGTTCACGGACTGCGAATCCACGGTGCCAAAGGAATGTGCACCTCTGACAATCTCTCCCAACGAGTGAGACTAATAATACGAGGTGCGGGCAACAGTAATACATACCACATCTCTGCTAGCACAATAAGCAACCTCAACCTGCCGGAGCAACAGATCCAAGGAAGGTCTGTCGTCCCGAAGGATTGTATCTTGAAAACAATAAAAAAAAAAAAAAAAACACTCTAAAAAAAATCTCTGAGATTTATTACTGTGATATATATGATAAGAGTCAATGGTATGAACATCTGTGCAATGTGGAAACAATAACAACGGGATAACGGATTTGCATGTGTTTCATGAAATTTCTATTCCCAAGGAACCCAACCATATTTTTTTTCGAAATCCACTTTAATTTTTTAATTAAGAAAAAATTACAATTTTAGATTTCATCAGTTCAATGTAATCGTTTTGATTGTTTTCCTGCCTTTCATGAATGTTTGAATGAATTAAAGTTTAAAGTAGATGAAGAGGTTTCCAAACAATTTTAAGATCACTTGAAAACAATTTGGGAGGCGGGAATGGGTACCGCCGCCCCGTGAACATTTATTGGATTATCAACACTCCTACCATAGGTCACCCCAAGTGGTTCGCTATATTTGGTGATTTAGCAGGGGTGCCCGGGTTCATGGAGTGAGGTTTGTCTAGGTCTCGGAGGCGGATGACCAGGACACACTGAACCCTAGATCCCTACCCACCCCCTTAACCCTTTTCCTTCCCAGAACTCTCCTCTTCTTCCTTTCCCTAAAAAATCCCTCCACACAGCATCGCCAAAGATTTCATAGGCCCTGAGGGAAAATATGAAAATATGAATTGAAACAAAATTACAAAGATTAGCCTTTAAATTATTTCTGGGCGAGTTTGTTAGAATAGTACCCCAATTTATGTTATTTCTATTTTACTTCAGTTTTCTACAACATATTCATGCGAAGCGGGATTTTCTAATTATGCTGCAACCATGTCAAAGAACAGCAGGAACAGGCTTGATGCCACACCACATATTAGAATCTAATTTACCAATATTGTTGTTTTATAAATCTAATAAATAAATAATAAATAACTTTTTTTTAAAATTTTTACTATAAGAAATTACCCATCCTTAAAAATAAGCCAAGAGTTATAATTTGCGGGTTCACAAAGTGTTCCATTGCAGAAAAATTTTGGGAAATCCTGACTAAGGTTCAATGATCTCGAATTTGTTTTGAATTTAAGTATCATTTTAAAAAATTGAACTGATTATATATGAATACTATTTCACCAAAAAATTTTAAAATTCTAGGTTTGATTTGAGTATTTCTTTTGTTTAAATGCCTTAGGGTTAGAATCATAGAAAGTAAAGACAGATTAACTTCCATAATATCCCGTGAAATATATATTTTTTGATTGCTTATTTTCACAGACTATAATAATTCACGAAGACAGGCGTTATAATTATAGTGAACAATTTGTGAGGCGGGTTTGGGTACCGCCGCCCCGGAAACCATTTATTTGGATTACCAACACTTCTGCCGTAGGTCATCCCAACTAGTTCGATACGTTTGGTGACTTAACAGGGGTGCCCGGATTCATGAGGTGAGGTTCATCCAAAACTTGATGGTGGATGCATCTGCCCATCAGCTGCGTGGCAGGCCGGATGGGGAGAGACTGGTTTAGGGAGACCTTCTGACCTTTCCCGCAGGACACTCTGGAAAAATCGACTTACATCGCAGTGGGAGGCATAGATTCATACGTCGATCACTCCTGGAGACTCTGACCCCTAGATTCCAACCTTCCCTCATACCTTTTTCCTTCCCAGATCTTTATCTGCAAGTAGCATCCGCAAAGAAGACATAGGACCTGTGGGGAATTATTTTCCTCGTGGCCTCCTGTGTATCACCGCATAAAAGCCATGTCTGTTCGGATCCTGTAGAAAATGGGTTTTGAGGCTGAATGAAATGAAACTCTGAAAAATGGATTTTAAAGAGGGTGACACTGAGAGGAACTATGCTGGAAAGTGTGCAAACCCACGTTTTTTAATTTATATTTTAACTAAAACGTTATGCAATTTTTTTTTATTACAATACAACTCATTTCCTCTTGGAATGCCATAGCTCATACTCGTATGTACTTGAAAACATAGCCATAGTTATTGCCACGATTTGTTCATGATGTCACACAGCAGAACACATGCTCTAACACTGCATGATTAAATGAATAAATGGTTCTTTTGAATTATTGATCTAATACAGAGACTGCTTGACTTTTGATCTGTCAACAAGAACTTTCTCGGAATATCGTATTGCACCGCAGCATGAGGTATAGATTCATTCGTCCGTCACTCCTGGACACGTTGACCCCTTATTTCACAGAACTTCCTCTCCTTTCTAAAAATACTATTCCTAAAAACACCCTCCACGCAGCAACCCCAAAGATGACAAAGGCCCTGACGCGAAATATTTTCTTCAGGGCCTCCTGAGCTAATGTAAAAAAAGTAGATATATCTAATTACCATTTAAAAAAAAATGACCATTAACATTTTTCGTAAACCCGTGTTCCCAAATGTAACGAAATGGTTAAATAAAAAATCTTGAACTGTAAATGGATGACAATCTGTCGTTCAATAATGAATTAAAAAATAAAATAAATAAAAAAATTCTCAGCATCTCCGTGTTTTCAAGAACTCTCGTATGAAATACGCGCTGTTTGCCTCATGTTGTTTAATTAACATGAAAATCATCTTACATACTTAAGTGTCTTCATGTCCCGACCTATGTGGTTGAGCCAACTGACGAGATGTTAGAAACGTAAAGAGAAATAGAGTAGTTGCGAAGTAAAGTACCCTCAGCATCCTGGCGGAAGTAAACAACCTCATTCTTGGTATTTGATACAGCCCTTGAGAAGGGAAGTTACTCAAGATAAAGCTTTGAGAAGAAACTTCACGTGAAACAGATTTTGATGTTTGAACTGTTTTATGAGATAGAAGGTAACCTGCCTTGTACACCCACTCACGATGAAATTTTGACAAGAAAGTTTTACTTTTGTTTCTGTGTAACTACTGTCATCTTAAAACCAGCTACGTGTTTCACATTTTGGACCACACGTGTGGCTTTTCTTAAAAATAAGCATTTCATTTACAATAATCATAATCTGTGGTACGGGAATGCCTAGAGCCTTGGATGAAAACTTTATTAATGGAGGTAAACGCGGTAGTTTCTAATAAAAAGTTGTCAAAATAAGCTAAGCAAATAGTCCACAATGGAACACTGATACCAAAGTATCGTGTACGGCAGTGAGACTCTACCAGCATAGGAAGTTATTCTACCAGTATAGGATCAATGGAGAAGTACTATCACGCGTAAATATCATCAAGGATCTTGGGGTGATCTTTGATCCCAGGCTGACATTTTCAAATAATATAGTGCAGCTTACTTCGGCTTGCTCCAAAATTCTTGGTTTTGTAATTACAACTTGCAAACAATTCAATAACATAGAAGCAATGACCGCCATGTTCAACGGAGTGGTCAGAAGCAAGCTGGAGTACGCTAGTACTGTCTGGATACCTTATCAACTTAAATATGATAGAACAAATTAAAAAAAAATTACTAAGGTATGTTTATATGCGATCACACGGAATATATCCGAAATTCATGCATCACGTGGAACTGCTAAAGGAGACAAATTATCAAAGCCTGGAGACCTGTGCCGGACTCATGGTATTTTAATTAAAGTTAATAAAAAACCTTATCAATTGTCCATATCTCTTGTCATGCTGTAGCTTATTCGTTCCTGATAAATACTGTCGAAATCGTAGCCACGCCCTATTCTACATACCGCAGGTTCGGACAGATGTCATGGCCCAACATAGCATTTTTTTTTTTTTTTTTTTTACATTAACTCCACACAGGAGGCCCTGAGGAAAATAATTTCCCTCAGGGCCTATGTCATCTTTGAGGATGCTGTGTGGAGGGTCTTTTTGAGGAAAGGAAGGAGTTAAGATGGGTCTTGAAGAGACTCATGTTGTAGGAGGGAGGAAACACAGAGGCCGGTAAATCGTTCCACAGCCGAGCTGTTGAACTCAAGAACGAATCGTAAAAACGACCCGTTCTCATGTGACTAATATCAACTGTGTACAAATGTTGGGCGCGTGTTTGGCGTGTTTCCCGACTATGCACCGGTGCCGAGGGGATCAATGACGCTAGTTCCTCGGAGCATCTTCCATTGTAATACCGGTAGAACAAGGACAGCATTCCCACCTGACGCCTATGCTCTAAAGATTGCAATCCGTCTGTTAAGATGGGAGAATCTATCAAACGGACCGCCCGTTTCTGCACAGAGTCAAGGGTTTTCTTTAGGTATTTTGGAGCTCCAGACCAGAGGTGGCTGCCAAATTTAACCGTGGGGCGCACTTGCGATTTGTACAGGGTTAACAGTTGAGTACTATTAAAGTATCTGCGGGCTCTGTACAGTACGCCCAGTTTCTGAGAGGCTAACTTAACTTTGGTTTCGATGGAGCCCCCATACCTGAGCTGGTCACTAAGAGTTACACCAAGCATATCAATGGAGGTCCTTTTCGGGAGAATGCTTCCGTTGAAGGAGACTAGATTATCATTTCGATCCCTTTTAGACGTTATCAGACATGATTGGGTCTTTGAAACATTAAATTCGACGAGGTTATTCTTACCCCAAGAGAAAACACTCTCGAGGTAACCGTCCATTCTCTGCTTCAAAGCCCTCCGAGCTATTGGGGTTTGTGTGCCCTTTGGAGGCTTGTCAAACAAAAAGCTATCATGGACTGTACTGTCATCCGCGTAACAATGAATCGGTGCACATGACAAGAGGTCGTTGATGTGCAACAGAAACAAAGTCGGAGACAGAACCGATCCCTGTGGGACGCCAGCAGAGGTATGACATTGCTTAATTCTCTACCAGCGGATATAGATGTGTTTAATATCACTATAACATGTTTAAAAAAAATGTATATGTATTGTTAGTTGTAAGAAAATTGTACCATAATTGGACTTTCCTGTCTGTCGTACAAAAAAAAAAAAAAATTTAAAAGTCGGGAATGTCACAGGCAACATGACAAAGTAATTGTGATCGGACCATGTAAAGGGTCGATATCACGCAGAAGAGTGTGTGAGATGGTGTATAAATTTGAATGAAGCAAAGAGTATCTAGGTATTTTTTACCGATAGTTGTGTGGCGTAATATTATCTACGATTACCCCTGCTTGGAAATATTGCGATGGTTAGTTAGTCACGTGAAACTTTCCGACGAAAATTGTCATTCAAGCCATTTAAGGTATGTTAATAATTAATTCATTAAAATACGGTTTCATAATAATAATGTTATGAGATGACCCACTGCCTGGTATCAGAAAGAAATATGGTGTTATTGTTTTTAAAAATGTTATAAGATACTGAAGGAGGGATGATTATGATTAAGGTCAAAATAAAAGCTAAACCCTGACCGATAGTATCTCACTAGAATATATTATGATAGTATGTCGAGTTCAAGATGCGTGGAAAAATATTTATAAAACAAAATGTTTTGCTCACTCACCCCGGGATTTGAATCCGAGACCTTGAAATAACAAATACAGAAATGTTACCACTATGCTACCAGGGTCAACAGCATGAATAAATAAAAGCAACGTTTTATTGTCACCGATAGCATTATTTTACCCGCCTCTCAAAATTCCAACACGTGGATGGAAGAAGTAATACAGTAAGCAGACACTTTGAAAAGGGAATGAAAATGAACCCATCACGGAAATATAACAAAATACTGATTTCTTGCGCGTACGTAAAAATTGCCTCTTTAAAAAATATTTATTGTGCGAACTGTGATCCAGCTTCTGCAATTATTTTAAAAAAGAATCCTAGTTTATTTCCGCATTTCACAAATGGAAACACATTAATCATGCAAACTCTTAGCGCGGTTTTGTTCCGTAAATGAAGATCCTGTTATCCACAATTTTATATATTTCATAACCATTATAGATTGCAGACAGTATACATAAATATAGTATGATATAGTGGGCTGAATGCAGTAGAAATGAGAATTTTGAGGCATGAAAAACATTTATGGAAAACTGTACATGATCGTGTTATGCGCGGAATTTACATACGGATCTACTCGGCGATCCGATATGTACATCTTAGTCACCTTACAGATATGTTACATTAATAAATCTAAACGAAAAATGAAACAGAACAAGACACTGAATATACAAAGGTAGCTGTCGCAATTTGGAATCGAACCCAATATCTCTATCTTACTGGATAACGCCTTTTACCACTCGGCTTTTCGATTTTTTACCTAATTTTGTCCATGACATATTATCACTTTTTTCTGTTTACCAGATAAATAAATCTTTTCATTATCTATATTACATGATAATATCGTAAAAAAAAATTCTCCAATTCTGCAAACAAATATCAAAAAAATATATTGGTACGAATTAAACTGATTTTATTATTTGTAGACAAACCTAAATACACACCCTACATGAAAAAAAAAACAATGCAAAGGAGTTTTCAAATAAATAATGGTATTTGGCCCTTTTGAAAACGTAAAATATTATTATTTTTACCACTGACAGCTGCTAAAAGTGACCGGCAAAGTTATAGAAAATTCATTTAACATCATTCCGAGCAGCTAGATTAATCAAATCAACTGCCTACGTCAAGAAAGATATTGGCGCAAGCCATTCTGACCTTGTTTTTCATACAGTTTCTTTATACATAATGGTTAAAATCGCATTTAAAAAAAAAACAGAAAGGTTAACAACTTAATTCTATTTTTTGGTTGATATCTTTGTATGATTACAAAGATATAACCGAATTTAATCGTATCATTGATATACTAGTCCCGACGATCATATAGAGTTTTGGATGTACATATGATTTTTAATTATATCGGAATACTTTGTCCTTTTCATCGTGATCAACTTTTGAAGTAAACCAACAGTTATTCACGATGAAATCCAACGGAATATGATATTTTTCTTCGTTTGTTTTTGGCACAGAATTTCACCCTTTATGGGCTCTACGCCACTAGCTCCAACGGTCACATTATGTTTGCATTAGAGCTATCATTTATTCTCTTCTCTAGAACGATCACCATGCAAGTTAGCATGTATCTAATGTTGCCAGATGATGATAAAGGAATTATTACTTCCTCTTCCACCAGGGTTGGCGTTTCCGTCACTTTTATTGGGTGCTTACTTCCAGCTTTCCATTCATAAATGCCACGATATTTGTAGATCGGGCAACTTTATAGATATTTCGGGCAAAGCTTGCAGCCAAGTGTCCAAGTATTTCGGAAACACATTATGTTTTTATTACAGCACAGTTATTTATGTGTGTCGATTGGATGGGGTTATTTACATTATTATTCTGATTGGATTTAACCGTGCCAATAAATTGAACGCTTTTTCACAAAAAGGGGAAATGAAAAAGTTAAGATAAAATCAAAGATTCAAGGCAATGGTGTTTTAAAGAGTTCGCTGCTTAGAAAGATGTCCTTATTTTTCACCAATATCTCTATTCTACTATAAAATAATATTCTATCTATCAATCTACATATTTATATTACATTAAATTATTATTATTTTTATTATTGGATATTATATATATATATGTAAATAAAAAGGAATCGCCGAAATGTATGTACGCGCATAACTTTATAACCCATTCTCATGAAGCCAACATCAACTGTGAACGGGTGTTTCACACACGTGCACCGGTGCACCAGGGATAAATGCTGCTGGCTCCTACGAGCAGGCTCCATTAAAATACACGTAGAACAAACTCAATCTATAAATTGCGTATGTGCATTAGAGATGGCAATCGGTATGTATACAATGGATTGTCAATCAGACGAACCGTCCTCCTTTGTATAGAATACAGTAATATAATTTTCCTAAATAACATAATACCATATTACCTATTCAATTGGATTTTTTGTGTATCTAGCTTGTTCCCGGAATGCGTTGCTTTGACATTTAATAAAGAAATTATTTCTATCTGCGTGTCCTTTCCCATTCGTCCCGTTCTCTTTCCGCCTCCCCTTCCTCTCCCGCGTCTCCTTCCGTCTCGCGTTTCCACTCCGCCTCCTCCACCTTCCGCATCCCCACTCCACTCTCCCGAGTTCCCATCCCCCCTCCCAGGTTCCCCTCCCCCCTCACAGGTTCACCTTACCCCCTCCCCCCTCCCATGAACCCCTACCCGAGTTCCCCTCTCCCCTCCCACCTACCCACCCTCCCACCTCCTCCCTCTCTCTACCGCATTCCATACATTCAATATTCAAACAGCTCGCGTGCCACCTATTGCAATTTTTTTATACAAATTTCATTGCCAGAACTCACCAGTAGTTTTATAAAAACCTTGTCCTGACAATACCAGAGCACAAAAAAAATAATTATCCAATTTGGTGTAGTCGTTCGGAAGTTATAATAATAAAAGAATAATGTTATTATTATTATGGAACTTGGGAGGAGGGTGGGAACTCGGGGAGTGGAGTGGGGATACGGAAGGTGGAGGAGGCGGAGTAGGAACGCGAGAGGGGAAGGAGACGCGGGAGAGGAAGGAGAGGCGGAAAGGGAACGGGACGAATGGGAAAGGACACGCAGAGAGAAATAATTTCTTTATTAAATGGCATAGCAACGCATGCCGGGAACAAGCTAGATTCACAAAAAATCCAATTGAATAGGTAATATGCTATTATGTTATGTAGGAAAATTATAATACTGTATTCTCTGCAAAGGAGGACGGTTCGTCTGATTGACAATCCATTGTATACATACCGATTGCCGCCTCTAATGCACATACGTGTTCTACGTGTATTTGAATGGAGCCTGCTCTTAGGAGCCAGCAGCATTTAACCCCGGTGCACCGATGCACGTGTGTGAAACACCCGTTCACAGTTGATGTTGGCTTCATGAGAACAGGTCTTTTCTTCGACTCGATTTTTTGTGTAAATCGGCTAGTGTGTGGAACGAGCTACCAGCTTCTGTTTTTCGTTGATACGCCGATATTCGCGCTGTGTACGCACGTTGCAAAGGACTTGTATCGCACAGTCAAGTAAAATTTTCCCTTTCGGTATTTTTCGCAAACAGGTATCTTTTAAAAAAAAAAATATTTTTTAGAAATTATTATAAATACGAACATTTTCGTAATTACAGGATAATCGCAAATTTCACGTTATTTGTATAAAAATGTCGAAAGACTAAGTTTTCGCTAAAAATAACAAAGCTTGTTTTAAAATATGCGTTTTTCCAATCGCAAACATTTTAGGTTCTATGAATGACGCGTAGTATAAGGAACCAAAGACGGAATCTTTTTGGCGTGGGAAACGGCTTCCATACTATACATAATCTTCCTTGTATTTCAAAATAATACTAGGTATAGGATCCGATAAAGCAAATGGTTCATTATTTTTAAAAGCTGGTGTTTTGTTAACATTTTATTTGTAAAACAACCTTTGTAAAACATTTTCAGACATTTTTTATTTAACGAGCTCCATGTTATTTTTAATCAAAAAATATTAAGCAAATTAAAACTGTTCTTTTCTGTTTCACAAGTGTATCAATTAACATTTTGCAATCTCTTAAAAAATTTATAATTATGAAATGTAGCTCTCACTTTGTCACTATCCATTATAATTAAATTGTACAACGTAACTTTGTTCACTCCAATATAGTTGAGTAAACAATTTTGCATTGTTTCATTAAAAATTGTTTCAAAAAATTGTCATGATAATTTTTTTTTTTATGTGAATACTTTAAGTTCCAACTGCTCCCGTCTGAAGCCAGTGCGATTATGGTAAACACAATTGGGGTATATTGTGAGGCTGAAGATAGTGGGGAGGGGAAGGAAATGTGGGAGAGGAAGGTTGGAAGTTGGTAATATTGTTGTGTGTTCCAAATTAAGGGGATAATATCTTGCGTTGTTAAAAAAATATTTTCTTGCAATATTGTTTCACTGCTAGATCTAATTTCCTATAAATGATAAAAATAATAATAATAGTATATATTATACTAGCATGTTCAGAAAGTAAGTGTGCTGTGACCATAACGGGGAATGGTTTTTAGTTTTTTGAGGGTTCGCAACACTGGGTGGTAGACCTGACCAGAACGAGCATCGCAGAAACATTGTAACATCTACAAGAAAGGTGAGGATTTCTTAGCTCTATTGTGACTTCAGATGAAAGTGGGTGTTACATTACACGCCTTGGAAAAAAAACTCGTCAAAGTGGCGTCACACCAATTTTTCATCTGTCAAAACATTGAAAACCACAATTTCGGGCAAAAATATCATGGCCTCAGTGTTTTAGGACCGAAAAGGCATCATTTTGGTCAAATTACTGCCTCAGGTTGAGACCATCAATGCACAAAAATATTGTGATACCCAACGAAAATCAAGGAGCATTCAAAACAAAAGGAGGGGAATGCTGACCAGAGAAGTGTGCTTTTCTAATGAAAACGTCCGTCCTCACACAGACTTAGCAACCAATACGCTCTTGGAATCATTTGGTTGGGATGTTTTAAACCACCCCTCATAATCCCATGACTTGGCGTCTTCAGATTATCATCTTTTCACTTTCCTAAAGGCATGTATGGATGAAAATAAATTTTCAACCGACGAGCAGGTGCGGAAAGTGGTCCTGAAATGGGGGAAGGAGCTGGCGGGATAATTCTTCGAGGAGGGCATAAATAAACTAGTTCCACGGCTCACCACATGCTTTGAACGGTTTGGCAATTCTTTTTAAAAATAGTAAACAAGTGTATCAACTATTAACAATATTCTGTAATTTTTTTTCGAAAAATAAAAAAAAATAAAAATCTGTACATTTGCTTTCTGAACATGCCTCGTATTATGCAATATTATTATGAGAGAAGAGCTAAATTGAATTCCAATTAAAAGAGATACAGCTATTTAATGAAGTGGTTTTTTATGTATGAAAAGAAATACCAATTTATTTAAAAGATGAAATTGTTTTTAATAAAATATGCATAGTTATGCAACCAGAAATATAATAGAATTAGTTTGCACATATGAGAAAATGAGAGTCACAAAACTACTTAATGTACAGAGGACTAAAAATATATGATTAAATGCCTGAAAGTCTGTAGAATTAATGAATTTGAAACATGGTTGTTATGCTTACTACGTAATAAAAACTTACTCAATAAATAATTTAGAAGAAATAATAATAACAATATTCCAGGCTAGCTCTTATTTAAAAGTATCCTCTTTAACATTGTGATAAATACGATATTTTGCAACTTGATTAAATACCTTTTCAAAAATTGGATTTCTGGGAAATACAAAATACAATTATTTAAAGGTTAAAAGTATTTTGTTTTTCTTTAAAATTGCTTTGGGGAGATGGCGATTACTGAAAAACAATTGCGATAGGAAAGCTCATTTCTCTTTATGTGCTTTTCTTTCATTGTTGGAATTTAAAGGTACACTATTAGTTATATATCCGAAAATATTAATATATTCATGATACAAACATCTCTGCAAACTAGAGTCGAATTCAGAGGGAGTGAACGGGCGCATTTGCCACCCTCTTCGGTGCAGTTTTATCAACTTTTTTTTTTTTATTCAATAGAGCCGTAGATGTCGCGGTTCGGGAGAAAAATACATTACGCAAGTCTAGCGTTTTTAATGAAAGTTTTTTATTCAAACATATATTTAAATAAAAGCACATAAAATTAAAGGGTAAATGTTCAATTTGTTACAAAAAGAAATACATTTTGAATTGAACACAAACCACCACTAGCACAAATTGAATAAGTTCAGCTTCTGTAGCTATTTAAATATTGAGTAAACGTCCACTTATTAATTCTAGAGTTCGTAATAATGGAATGGATTGTTAATAATAGATTGCGATTGATTTAGTAATCGGATGCAACTAGAATTAAGTAAAACGGATTAAATTCATTATTATATTTTTAATATTAAGAGGGAATAACCAAAAAAAACCAAAAATATGTCATTTTAAAATCAAATTTTAGACGTTTTGATTATTTTCCACAAAAAATTATAAATAGATTTTGAAAGACTGTTCTTTTATCTAGTAAAGCTATGTTTTAAATTTTGAGAAGGTATGTTTACTTTTAGTAAAATAAGGTTTTACCGTAGGTTGTTGGCAGATTTGTTAAATTTTCAAACAAAATTTTGTATTATACGGCGCACATTACCGGACCGGTCAGTGGATGAGTGGGCATAGCGTTTAACACAAGCAACATTTTCGACTTTCTGTGGTGGTAGTAAGAGATTTTCAAACATCGTCAGATCTGCCAGATCTGCCCTGATAATGGAAACTGCAACGCTATCCGAAACGTCGGCTAAAGAAGGAGGTAGTGCAACACGGCATAACACCCCAAAAACAAACAATGAAAATAATGGGTTATTCGTAACCCGGGAACGTTGTCCTTTTAAAAATAATATCGCCTACTTTAGCCCTCTGACCCAGATGTGTCGACTGTATAACAAGATAGAGTGCGCTGATGTGGATATTTTCGTTGACAATTTGTACGGATTTAAAAAAAAAGTTCTAGCGCTGTTAAAAAGTACTAACTAATTATGTTGTGTGAATTGTCTTTCTATGCATGCTCGCGTATTTCATATATCTTTTACCACTCATTGCAATGTGTTACTTGAGTGACCTTGTATATAATTCTGTATTTTTATTTGTGATGTTTTTGTTTTTCTAATTGTATTTATTTGTATTTAATTGTATGTAATTGTAGATTTTTATAATTGTGTAATAACTGAGTTTTATAACTGGATTGTTCTCATGTAAGTGTAAACATCTGTAAAACCCAGTATAAATAAATAAATAAATAAATAAATAAATAAAAAAATATATTTTAAATCATAAAATCATGCAGTAAAATAAATCAATAAATTATCTCGGAAAGCTCTCTTTCAGAATTTTTATTTTAGTTTAAATGAAATCATTAAAAAAGATCCGCCCGCGTGTTTCTGGTGAAAATACTTCAGTTTGTCTATTTATTTACAGTCTTACAAACTAATATATTAAAAAAAAAATTAGATCATATTTTGCTAAGACATTATTGAAAAATTATAAATACTTATGATCAAAAAATAATTAAGAATTATAAAAAGGCCATAATTATATCATCACGCCTTTCAGCATTTTTGAAGGTAAATATAAATAAAAGGAAATTTTTAATAAAATAAAATAGATAGTGAGTTATTATTTTAAAAGGCTGGTAGATACGGAGAATAATTAATCTTTCTCATAGGAACCGCCCTATACGATCGTTAGAACATCTCTCGACGAAATATGAATTCTTGGCAGCTGGTTAATGGCCCTTAACTTCACACAGGAGGTCCTTGGGGAAATCATGTTTTTCAGAGTGGGGATCGGGAAAGAAATGCTAAGAAAAGCGTAGTAGACACGATAGAGGCGAAATTTAACGTTTAATCACTATTTTCGATTAATCTTTACGACAAACTATTTTATAATATGAACACTAAAAAGTATTTTTTTTGATAAATTGAAGCATTTTCTATAGTTTCGCTTGAGCAGAATTAAAAATAATATGTAAATTACATAACAAAAATATAAGCGTAAACTACCAAAACACATATTTTTTTCATTAGAAATGTATGCACACAAACAAGTATAAGAAACAATTTTAAAAACTACATTTACACGGCTAAAATAGTTTTGTGATAGATTCTCTAGATTTACTTTTTTATATCTTATGAAAATAAATCACAAAATAAATTAAACTTTTGAGTTAAATTCGACCGGTTCTGGACTCCGTTTGCCAAGCGATTTTCAGCCGTGTGCCTATTAGATGTATTCGCGGAGAGGAAAAACTAAGTAAATGCACATTTTTGGCTTGTGTATTCCTCTTAAGAAGGGATGCATTGATGGTTTGTTGGGGATGTGAGGAGCGAATAAACGGAGAAGTGCTTGTGTGGAAGATATAGCAAGTAAGTCAAATTGGTGGTCATGTCAAGAGTCAGAATAAAAGAAGAGTCTGTAAGAGAGACCACACGACGCACGAATAAGAATGAACCAGAGAGGGCGATTCAATTTGGTGATTAGACATACCTAACATTATGATTAGTTAGTTAGCTTTCATTTATTCTCTAGGACCTTTGTCTACCTACCCTGATAAATATGTCAATCTGTACTGACTGCAATTTTTTGTCATTGATGAATAAATCTACTTAAATCTTGAAAATCATAAAAATGGCTAAAACCCTCGGGTGTAGATAACATAATGTTGTGGTAGTTGCAAAATTGTCAGATTAAAGATTTATTTTTAAACATTCCCACTTGACATTAAATTTCAAAATTTTGATCATCTGATGGTATTAATATGCTAGTGTCTGTACGGTTTTAATTTAAAAACCCGACTTCAAGCACATCTCTGAAGCCGTGCCTTACCCAAAACTGCCGCGCTGGGTGACCCGCCGCGCCGCCCGCAGGGCCTAGTAGCAAAAAACCCGCTGAGCAGGTTTTTAACTGCCAGTATATATATACATACATACCATCAGTAATAAACTTTTAAATTTAAAGAGGAAGTTAATTTTCCATCATTCTAAAACAGTTAATATTATATATCTGATCATAACACTTGTACACATTTTAATATCTGTAGTTATTTTGCAATATTATTACTATGTTATTTTTGCTATAAAAATGTATCAAATGTAATGTTATAAATAAAAATATTAGTATAGAACGAGTATTATGAGGACCTGAGGACGAGTCAGTTGGTGACAGATATATCACTTGACTCAATGGCTTTTGGTGTTTCGTGACAAATACAGAACCACGTGGCCTTTATACTTTTCTCGTGACGTTATAATTTTTTTAGCAGATTCAAGATAGCAATTTTTTTTTAAGAGGATTTATATTTTTTGATGATACTAACATATACACATTATACAGCCTTGTTGTCAGTATAACCTTCCTTATAATTAGCCTTCTTGAGAGTATATCATGTAGAAGTTTCCTAAATGAGAGGAAGGCATCCAACTCAGCCGTCAAAGCAGAAGTAATTCACATATCAAACAGTAACGGAACGATGTTAATTTTACACTACCAAGCATTAAATTAATTTTAATTGCTTTTAAACTTGTAATGATACAACAAACCAAAGAAGACATATTACATTGTACAGTTAGCGTCACTTAAACTGAACACTAGAGGCAAACCAATTCCAAGTTTAATTCCTTAAATAATCGCAATTTTACTTTGTGGCGATATTTTTAATTAAATGAAAACAAATTGACGTACACCATTTATTTAATCAAAATTATCAACACGTTTCGGAACTAATGGTTTCTTCATATTAAGATGAAAACTAGCAAAAATAACAATATAACAAAAAAGTAAAGACAAATAAGTACCTACATACAGACAAAAAATCACATCATCACTCTTTGTAATATTTTTGTCTATAGGTAACAAAGATTTTGAAATATAAGAGTGCTATCCGCAGTTTTTTACTAGTTGGGACTGCGCTTCCAGGTGTCGCCGATATTGTTTACCAATTAACAAATAAACTAAATTAACGAACATTAAACTAAATTAACGAATTCTTTCCATATTCAAACTTTATTTTTGTTAACCAATACTGATGCACACCTTAAAAAAATCAACGAAATTACAAATTCTTTTCGTATGCAAACTACTCCGATTAGGTAGTAGTCCGCCGACAGTTGCGCGGACATCATAGCATACTTGTATCGCTTTTGTATTTGAATATCTTTTATATGTACTTATTTGTCTACGCTTGTTGTCCATTGAAATGTTTGCTAGTTTCGAATTATATATTGATAATTTTGATTTTAAAAGAGGTGTATACAAAGTGATTTATTTTCATTTAACTAAGTTGTATTTTTATTTCAACCCTTAAAGATTTTTTTAAAGGTTAAAAACTTAACATTTTTTTGATTGACTAACACTTCTATCAACCTTTATAGAATGCATTTTTTAGGTTTGAAGGTTTTAAAACGACTTTGCATAAACGAAGAAAAATAAAAACACTTCAGATTTTTATAGATAGTGTTTATTAAAAACATCTTATAGTTCATCGGTTTCATTATTTATTAATTAAAATCAATGATCGTTTTAACTACGCCTTTGTACATAGGTATGCATACGTATAATGTACATCCTAGACATAAGGGAACTCGTTAGCATTGTAAACACTCCCATGGAATTACATAGTTCGCTTTGATTATAATGTCAAAACACAACGTGATTGCTTTCTAAGAAACGATAAATTATGATTATAAAGAAATCATAACACAAAACACTCTCTTCAGGGTGAAGTGCCTATTAAAAAAAAAATCATAATATGCTTTTGCATAGATGGCGCTATTTAAATAGTTTGGGGAAAAACACTATTTGCAAGTTATGATGAATTATTTGATTGCGCCCGTACTTATACAAAATGCGTATGTACCTATTTATATATGTTCTAATAAACTTATGGTAGCCAAATGAAAGAAACAATATTTTGAGAATTTTGGCTTATAATACTTAGGTATGTACCTACTCAAAGTCGAATAGAAGTGGATAAAATAAAATCTCATTTAGGTTTTTTGTTGTTAACAAGTTCTAATGTTATCTATATTTTAAATCATTTTCAACTTACCTACAATCGATTCACAGATGTTTGTTTCGAACTCATCGATGATATTTATAGAAAGTCCCCGGCGTTACTCGAGCTTTACCCAGAGTTTATCAAAATCAAATGTAGAAAGTAATTTCCCCTTATTTAAAACGCCAAGTGCACAAAATTTCATCGCAAAATATAATGGTGAATTTAAATATAGATATTGTATTTTTTAGTACTCCTAGCTACGGGGTCCTGTGCCGAAGAGGACTAAAATTATTTAATTATCGTTTATGTGTCTTAATTAGGGTTTTTTCATTGACTTCTTTCAGACATATTAATCTGTAAGACTGTAAAAGGTGATGAAAGGGGATGTTGATGGTTTTTCAAAATTTCTTGTAGACGGTTCCCTTTCTCCTATACTCAGAAGCAAAAGCCAAGTACGCAAAATAAAAATGGAGATTTGTTAAAAAAAAACAAAGGAGTGGAAGATCTGGAAAGGAAAAAGACCGCTCAAATTGAAAATGGAAAATGTATTTGAAAGAAAATACAATTATTGAAATTATCTCCAATATCTGTCATTATTATTTTTTTAAACTATACATTAAATGGGGTATTTCCACAAACGAGAGATTCTGTTGAAAATGCACGGAATATTCAAAGATCATTTTTCTGATTTTAATCATCCTAATGAAATTACTGAGATAGAAAATATAAATAAGTTTAAAAAAGAATTACGAAAGTATGTCTACTTCAATTATTAATGTATTTATTAATGTGTAATATTTAAAGAATGATTATGTTTGCCAACCTATGTAAATGTTTATATCTTTATAAAATATTAGCACACACAAAGATGTGAGCTAACTTAAGATTAATAAATAATAAATTTTTTTTTTTTTTTTGTTTTCCTTCAATATTATTGATTTAAAAACGATCTAAACTAACAAAATCAAAACGGCCCATGGTTGGCAAATCGGATTGTGACGTCGCAAGCGTCGCTCAGCTGGGCCAGCATAAATAAACACTGTCAGTGAGCGTCCACGCTCATGACGTCACACGATAGCCCCGCTCCAAAATATCGTTTTAGCTATAATAAAAAAATGGGAAACTTTGACTCGCTGTAGAAAATTTATTCGCCAACATAAAAATAAAATAAAAATGCTTTAATCATCATTTTTTGATTAATTTTATTGAGCAATAAAAAAATGAGGAAAATACCCCGTTACGCTGCCTGCACATTTTTACAATATGTAGATAGAAGATGGAAGGTGTAAAATGGCTGAATTGGCTGGTTCTCACCCACACGTGCCGCGTGTGTAGAAAATAAAGCTAGTGCCTTCCATGAAGACACCAGCTTTATTTTCTGCTCGCTGTGACAGTAGTAGAAACTTCTCAAATATTGTCATGTTATTCGTAACCTTGGAATATTTGCCTTTCTTTTGAAAAAAAGTAATGTTTGTTGGCGTATTGTATAACGAACCTCAGCAACCTAAGCAAACTACTCAAGTTGAAAGAGAATCTGCTTTTGATAAATAAGATGACAGACCGCAGCGTAATTCAAAAAGTTTTGATATACAGTCAAGAAGGTTTACGTAACAATGAACTGGCAGAAGCAAACAAATAAATAAGTTTGGTGTATATTATTAGGTAAGTAATTAGTTTTATGAGCCTCGTATATATTACGTCGCAGAAAATGTTTGTGAAAATGTGAAAATTAGTTAAGTATTGTATTAAATTTTATTTTGTCATGCATATTTTTTTATTTATTATTTAACGACTATATAAAATAATTCCATAAATATACTAAATATAATGGTTATGTAAGGTAAAGATATTGCATGTCTTAGTCCTCCTCACTAGGGGTTCCTGTGCCGAGGCGGACTAAAATTGTTTAATTATAATTTATTGTCTTCTATGTCGTTTTTAGTGTCTTTATTAGGATGTTTTCGTTGACCTCTTTCAGCCAAATTTTTATTCTTGATTTGTACTCATTAATTTTTTTTTATTAGTTTTATGTCTTGGGGAAGAATGTTATGGAGTTATATTGCAAAATAAGTGTAGTTTCTTTGTCCGAATATGGTTTTATAACTTGGAATGTTTTTATGTCATTTTTATTTGATCTAGTGTGATGGATACGCTGTCTAGTAGAGAATTCAGTATTTTGGAATAGCTTCAATAATATTTTTTTGGCATATATGCTTTGTACATTTGGTACGTCAAAGCTTTTGAATATTTCAATCGAAGGCGTTCTAATAGGTACTTTCAGTATGGCCTTTATGATTCCTTTTTGAACTGTATTCAGGTTTTGTATGTATTTATGTGTAGTAGATCCCCATCCTATAATTCCATATTAAATTCGAGAATGACATAACGCGTAGTAAACCTTTTTCAAATCCTTTTTATTTAACACATTTCTTAGATTTTTGAAGAAATATATAAGGCTTGTGAGTTTTTCAGTAATACCTTTGATGTGTAGGTCCCATCTAAGATTTTCATCAATTATGTATTACTCCGAGATATTTTATGTTTTGTGTTTTTTCTATGACTAAGCAGTGACATTGAACATTATTTCTATAGCATTCGTATGATTTTAACTCTAGTGATTTTGCTGGTTGGCTCCTTGAATTCATTTAATTTTTTTTTTATTATTGTTAGAAGAGTTACCACAAATCACAAACAAGTCCTGCTAAGCCAATTGAAGTGGCTTGTCAGCAGGTGCTTATAATTAAGTTACATATAAATTTTAAAAGTTGAAAAAGTTATATATTTAGTTTTGCTTATGTTAAGGGTAAACGAGTTGATTTTAAGCCAATTTTGAAGTGCACTAAGCCCTTGTTCAGCCACATTAAATGTGTCGGTCCAATTTTCTTCTTGAAATAATAATACAGTATCATCAGCAAAACTGATCATGTTTCCTTTAATATTAAGGTTTGTTAAATCATTTATGTAAATAATAAATAATATATAATAATAAGTGATTTTTTTGATAGGTAACCGTTTATTTTTGTTCCTTTTTTTTAATTGTCTACAGTGTAAATTTAATAAAATAATATACATAACATGTAGACGTTTACAATAAAATTATAGAATCATTCTTTTATGGTTTGTTGTTTTCCTGCAGGTATTTGACTTTCAAAAGGGCCCCAAAACCCTATGTCCCCATGGGCCTCTTTTCTGCTTAAGACGGCCCTAATTGCTCGTCCAAGTGTTATATCTGATGTTGAATATAATTTTGCTTTAGAAAAATACTTAAAACTATCTTTACCCAAATTTGATTTCTTTAAATTCAATTAGTAAATGGTGTGAAAAACTAAAGTGATTTTTTTTATGCTCAAACGGTGGAAAAGAAGAGAAATAAGAATTTTTCATTCGTACTTCGCTGTGGAAACAAATTATCAGAATAACGACACCGTGAAAAGCTTTCTAAAAAGAATCTGTTTAACTTAATGTTGTTTATTTGCTAATCCTTGTTATTTTATTTTAAATTTTCACTTTTAGCAATCTTTACAGGGTGAGCCCAATACTTACTTTTATTTTATATAAGTAGTATTTTTTATTTATTAAATTTGATTGACGATAAAAAAGGTAATTAGTGAGGAATGAAATGAAAAAAAAAATTGGTAATGCTAGCAAAATTAAAAAAAAAAAACGTTAATAATTATTTTTCTTTGCCATAATATGTTGTCGACCCGTAGTCCAAATGTAGGATAATAATGAAAAGCTTGTTCGAAGTGTGATTTATAGTTCAAAGAGGAAAGAAAACTGATGTTGCCAACTTATATACGATCTTTTGACTACTCGCATTCAACATTTATGCAACATGTTCAAGATTATCAGAGTGACGACCACCATTCAGAATCGAAACGTTTTTTTAAATAGATTTAGTATGTTTGGTGACTAGATATGAATAGCCAGTACTCACAATATACCATCAGCCTCACAATATACTCCGATTGGTCATACCCCACACCAACTCGCTCCGGACTGGGAACAATCGGAATTTTTGTGTGGTATTAAAAAAAACAACAAGAAAACAACCCTCTATTAATTGAGATCAAAAAAATAAATTCCTCATTAATTTCACATCTGAACGATATCTTGCTGAAAACAGTGTATTTATGGAAAAGGGAATAAAGTATATTTTAAATCTGATCAAATTTAAAAAAAAAATGGCCCCATATTTTTATACGGTTGATATTTGTCATATGAGAGAGGGTAACTCTTGAGTTCAACGGAGACTCTTGAAAATGTCCTTTCTTATACAATATGAGCCTCTTCAAGATCCATGTTCACTCCCTCCGCTCCTCAAAAAGAGTCTCCACCTAGCATCCTCAAAAGTTCAAAAAAAGATATTGGCTCTTAGGAAAATGCTAAAACTTCCTAAATAAACGTCTCTAAGGCTCTAATTTAGATTTAAAAAAATCGTCTCTTACCATTGATATATATACATAGATGAGACATTTAGCGAATAAATTGGTTCAACGAAATCGTAGGTTCGTACCTCCATTTCTGTGTGACGTATGAAACAAGGATGAAACCATGGGCTTGGGTAAAAGGAAAGGATGGTCTGACGGGCTTCAGTTTGATTTCACTTGTTCGTGCAAGATTTGAACATGAATCTCGGAGAATTATGTACGGGATAGCGCCTCTATAGTATATCTCTATGTCTCTTACGTATTTTTCAAATAATGATTTTATTAAAAACAAAGTGTCAGTCTGACAACAATAAAATAGCCAAGCTGGTCCCTGTCATCGCAAACTCCCGAAATCCTCAGTATTTACGCTGCTTAAAATTTAATCTTAAAAGGTATTTTTAATATAATTCCATTATTAAAAATATCTGCTTGTCCAACTGTAATCGGCGCCCGTCTCCCTGGAAGAGGGGAAATACAATCCAGACTAGTAACGATTTAACTAGGGGACGTTCCCAGACAAGCGGAGCTTTAATTAAATATCTACAGAGGATCGGTAGGACGCTGCACATTTTATCGCAGACGTTATGTGTAATTTGTTGGCAACACTGCAAGAAGGATTTAAATTCGTGACTGAAAATAAGCGTATGAATTAAAGGTCTTTTGTCGTTTTCAGAAAACTTGGGATGAAATATTTATCAGGTGGAAAGAATATTATATTTTGAAGAGTGTAACTTTCCATGTACGTTTGTTACTTAAATTTTAATTTATCTGCTACCGGCTTCGATACATCCGTGTCATTCACTAGCAAACTTAAAACTAATTTAAAATTTATTCAAGTACAGAAATGATTAATTTTATTAATTGCGGGTAGAGGAGGGGTGATTTTGTGGGAGGGGGAGAACGGTGGGAGGAGTCAACATAACATGGGAATATAGTCAGTCAATAAGGGAACGTGTGGCGAGCGATATGCTGAAATAGGTAAAGCCAAATAACGATGGCGCTTTAATGACAGGTTGGTCAGAAGTGTCAAGCCCGAACCAATGCAATCACCCGACAGTACTGACCGCGCGTACAAATTCTTTCAATAATTCCAGGAGCTTCATTAGTTCATCTCCGTTCTTAAGTCAGTAATTTTGCACAACGAAAGATATAAATCAAAATGATGTGCATGTTGACAGTGAACCGAAGATTATCTGACACTTCGAATGAACCGCTAAAATTCGTCTGTCGGCTGTCGGAATATTTCTTATCAATTATTGTTGCCCGTGATATAGATATGGATTTAGTCAATATCGTATTGATATAATGGTTAATTTATCGACCGTGTTTGATAGCCTGGAGATGAAGACTTAGGTGCATAATATTAACTAAGATGCATGGATAGATGAACTGGACAGTGAACCGCACTAAGACGATGTTTGCTTTGAGATTCCTAGAATTCATTGAACCATAATATAGGCCCAGCATCTAGTTAAATTGGGTATTGACTCTCCGAAATATTATTATCACTTGGTCGAATTGGTGCAAACTCGTGTAAAGATCAGTGAATCGTGGTATTAACAATTATGCTCATGTGGGTAAAGGAGAGAGGGGCTTGTTGTAACGGGGGTAAGTAGAAACAGTTAATAACTGAGCCGGTATCAAATTTTTTGTTTTTATTTTGAACTCAATGTGCTATTTAAAATAGGGCCTATGACGTAAGCGCAGCCAGTACAGCGCGGTAAGGCGCCGTGACCAGTTATCAGCAGGAGTGCCTACTGTTTTTTGGCAGGTTACCTAAAAATATTAGTCCGTAAAATTTGACTTCAAGATCAAGTGTCAACGTCTAATTGAAAAATGTTTCTATTTATTTTTGTAACGTATTTATTATTATTAACGTATGATAGTACTTTCACCTAACCTTAGCCAATTATTTTTTTATTAAATAAAATTGCTCAAAAAACGGGATAAGTTGTAGCAAGCTATAATGTGCTATAAATACAAAATTGATTACAGATTCAGGAAAAACTTTGTAGGAATTTTTGGTTACATCATTTGTGGATTTTTTGACCACCATGCTAGGCTCATATCCGTATCATATAATATATGATTACTCATTAAAAAGATCTTCCCAATTAAAATACTCAATAATTAAGTCACTCCATCGAAAGAAGGAAAAATGTTACAACTAGCCCCTCTCTCCCCTAATGCGGTTTATTAATCGAACTAGGTGTTCTGTAGCTTTGTGAGTAAGATTTTTGACTGGCATTAATACTGGCAAAGTCAATAATACTCACAGGTTAACTCACGTTTCAACATAAACCATGCTTAGGACGGGTTATTTTACAGAATTTTAAAAATTCGTCAAAATTCAAAGTCAAAATACAAGTCCTTTTCAAGTTCTGTTTTTATTCCGTCACGGGACGGAATTTCCACAGTACTTGGGTAATAACAGAACTTGAGTAGGATTTTCAACGAACGAGAATTTTAACTTGGAATTTTGTTCAAACTCTGCGAATACTTCGTATTTAGTGAAAAGGTCTGTGTAAATCTTAAGGTAAAGGGATATACCTATCTGCATAAAAAATATGATATTGTTATCTTACTCCACTTCTCGGTTAATACGAAAAAATTTTTTATATGACTAGTTAGATTTAGCTTTATTATTACGAAAAGTGAATACTTATGCCGGGGGAGAATTTTTATTTTTGGTAAAATTAATTCACTTACGCGATACATGAACTGCACTACGCTTATTAACATATTCGTTTCATAGACAATCGATGCTGCCAATCACAGAAAAATTATTATTGTCATATAAAACAATTATTTAATAAGCCATTATTGTTCAACCCGTGTTTATAGCGAAGAACATGGAAAGAAAGTTATTAGAATAATTACACATACATACAAATTCTGCTTGTCATGTAAACCTTTAAAAACCTGGGATGTATGTGTATCTAAGTGATGATGACACGCAGCTTGAACCTCAACCCAGTACCAGTAGTATTGGGAATAGTTCGAATTAGGTACTTTCGTTTTTATTTTGATAAGAATTTATTTTATAAGGTTGGTACTACCGACAAATCTCGTATTTTGTATTTTTATTATATTCCGTGTTATCTGTGTATCGAATTTCAACAAGGAATTATCCGTATTTTCCGTAAACCAAACTTATACATTTTTACAAAAAATAATTATTTTGCTTTTAAGTACGAGCAGATTTCTAACAAATTTAGTTTATCAATTATAAATAATCACGAAATAATACGTTCATTTATCTTTCTATTTATATAAAAAAAGAGTGTCTGTGCTCCGTGGTAGTGAAGGCCTAAATTTTATTTTTATACAAATCTACCTTCAAAACAAGAGGTTCCATGTCTACATTTTATTTAGAAAAGCTCAGCGATTGATGTATATACGGGAAACACCGGGGAAAGATGATTTTAATGACGATTTTAATTTCAAGGATGATTTTAATAAGCATTAATTCGGTTACTAAATATTATAACAAATGTTTATAGTATTACGAAATTATTTTGTTTTCTTTAAATAGCTTTTATATGAATTTAAATATATGGGCCCCAGATGGAAGAATTGTATTCAATTTGACTTCTAACAAAGGCAAAATAAAACAGTTTAATACAATCTTAATAGTTGAAATTTCAAGTTACCCAAGTTATAAATCCCAACATTTGTAAGTCTTTATAGATATTTCCGTTAAGTGGATTACAAATGAAATATTTGATTGAAAAGTGATGCCTAAGTCTTTAGTTTGGGTTTATGTCTAAAGAACATTGTTATCAATTTTGTAATAAAAGACGACTGGATTTTTAATTCGACATTTTGAGATATTTAAGTAAGGTATATTTTCATTGCATCATCATTACTCGCATTCTACTCCTGCAACCATAGTTGAATAAAATTCCAACGGTGAGTGCAGTAATTAAAATATTTAATTTCTAATAATATTCTTATTATGGAACTATTCCCCTTTGCGGTGTTCCCTTAATTATTATCGTAGTGGATTCAGAAATATATTAATAGCTTTGGGAATTGGGATTTTGGGAATCCCCGACATCCGAATAAACCATCAAATGACTAAGTTAAACGAAATGTACGAAACACATCATATTCAAATTCCTGAAATGAACCATTTGTATCACGATTGACCTTAATAAAGGGGTCTGGAACAGTGAACAAAACAGCTGGAAAAGAAATCCATACCGACTTGAAAGAAAATGGATTTCGCAAAACTACATTTCAAAATACTTTTTCTAATTTATTTTTTTGCTCGCAGCGTTATTTCCACACTGATCTATGCCACGTATCTATTATCAGTGGTACCAGGTATAATTCTATGTAATTAGATACTTTTGTTTTTATTTTGACAAGAATTTACTTTATAAAGTTATTGTCTAGTATATAAAAAGGAATATTCCGATTTATCCGTGTATCGAACTTCGACAAAGAATAATCCGTTTTATACGTGAAACGGGACTTATGATTTTTTATCAAAAATAAAATAAAAATTATAGTTGAATTTTGAAGATTTCACACCCAAATTGAGGTAAAATTAAGCTTTTTTCGGATTCACAGCGTGCTTCGGATACCCAGCCTACAGAATGATGTGTGATATTGTATAATTTCGATTTGGTTATGTCGAAGGAACGTTGATGTGTGTAAGATAACGTGTGAAAACAACTTTATAAAGGAGAAATGTGTCACATACAGTAAGGAACAAAACAGGACTTACCGCTTGATTCTGTGGAATTCCCTTCTCTCAAGCTGGTTGATTACACTGCCTGAATTGCGGATTGCGGGCCGATTAACCACTCCGATACATCGCGAATATGCACTTTTTACGTCTTAAACGACATGTCAGATTTACGAAAACTTTGTTATTTCCGCTTCACAATTAAAGCTCTATAAATGAAACATTTCCGAATTTAGCCGAATATTAAAAACTGTTTTTGAATGGATATGAAATAAGCTTTCAAATTATTATGTTACAAATAAATATTAACATTTGTAAACATTAAAATTTAGAATGCAAACATAAAAAAAATGAAAAAATTACTCACGCGATATTTTTATGTGAAAACGGTACTAAAATTACCGATTATATAGAAGACAATATTTATTCTATCTTATAAATGTATAATAAACAATTTGGTTACTTCGCTTTTTTATCATTTCATACAAGAATATTTAATAAAAAAATAACGATGTCGAACAGTGGATAGGCAATTTGGCGGTCTGTCATGTATCTGACAGAAAAGATTTTTTTTATCTATTTCTATGGACATCTTGCATAGTGATGGGTAGCTTGATTTATTATGGAGCTTCTCCTTTTTGTTTTAGGGATGTCACTAGAACAATAACGGAGTTATGACGATTTCTGTATAAACATACGCGTTGACGTGTAAACACGCTTATTGTACTTAACTGATGTCGGCATATTAACATGTATATCTGCTTATGTTGCTGAGTGGTTAAAGCGTATTATTAAATTTAGTAGCAGTGTGGCAAACAAACACCGATTTTTACGCGGCTTGAGACCTGAAGAGCGATTCTGTATATTTTTTTGATACAAAATCGATTCCATACGTAATAGCCTGTCAAAATTTTGTGATTGTATATGGCCTGCTTTTGCTTTTTCATATACTATATGTAAAGGCGCTATCCCGTACATAATTCTCCGAGATTCGTGTTCAAATCATGCACGAACAAGTGATCTAACTGAAGCCACCGCGTCGAAAGGCTCGGCCGTCAGACCGTCGTTTCATTTTACTCATGCCCATGGTTTTATCCTACTTTCATACGTCACACAGAAATGGAGGTACTAACCTACGATTTCGTTGTTCGCTAAATGTATATCAATGATTGCAAGCCATAGACAATCACACAAATTTGACAGGCGTTTACGTGTGGATTCGGAATCGATTCCAATCCAAGATACAGAATTGCGTGGCTGGTGATCAATGGCGGATCTACGGTACTCTTGTCTCCTACGAAGGCCATGAGCTAAAACATAAATATCAAGTCACAAACTACCTACCTACCTACCTTTGGGATTACGAGATTGCAACAATACTCCCCCCAAGTACAGCGTTTTTTTTATGACCGTGTTGTGTAATGAGAAAATGTCCTAACCGCTATAAATTTCTGTCGGTTTATTTATCACTGGATGCACTTTAATAAATGTGTTTATTTATTGTTATCAAGTTTAATTGGTAGAACTCCATTTTAATTTTTATTTATTTTATATATTCAATAATTTTATTATTAAATTAATAAAAACAGTTTATTTATAAACAAGTTCTGCTGGTAATTATTATTACGCGTGACAGCTGTTTCGCCTAAAATTATTGAATATATAAAAAAAAAAAAAAAAAAAAATGTGTTCATTTTTAAAACATATTTTGAATTTTCACGAAGTGCGAGATGACATAATAGTTTATTTACAATATTTGTTACAGCTAACAATGAAAAAATATTATGTAAATTTATATTATCTTCTACGACCAAAAATAACGTGAAAAATCACGGGACGTTTTGTGAGATTTGTGAAAGTATTTATAAATATTAGGCTCGGGAATCTTTGCCTTCCAAAAGACGATCAGAAATTTATATTTCGGATGAAGACGAATTTGGAAGGCGGGAATGGGTACCGCCGCCCGGGAACCTTTATTTGATAACCAACACCTCTGCCATAGGTCACCCCAAGTGTTTTGCTACGTTTGGTGATTTAGAAGAGGTGCCCAGGTTCATGGGTGAGGTTTATCTAGATCTGGGAGGTGGATGACCAGGACACACTGAACCCAAATTCTTACCCACGCCTTAAACCCTTTACCTTCCCAGAACTCTCCGCTCCTTCCTCTCCCCAAATAAACCCTCCACACAGCATCCCCAAAGATGACATAGGCCCTGAGGGAAATTATTTTCCTCAGGGCCTCCTGTGTGGAGCTCATGTAAAAAAAATGTAAACTTGAAAATAGGACATCCACCAAAAATTCAAATATAGAATTATTAATTATTTGAATAATTTTGGTATATACTCTATTGCTTGTCTAAATCGTTCCGACTATCTAATATTTTATTTCAGTATTGTATGATGTTTGTGTAAGTGTTTAATGGAACATATTTTGTCTCTAAAGTAAGTCGGTTGAAAATAAACAGGTCGCTTTTACGACTCATTTTTGAGCTTAACAGCTCGGCTGTTGAATGATTTGCTGGTTTCTGTGTTTCCACGTTCCTACAAGATGGGTCTCTTTGGGGCACATGTTCACTCCTTCCTCTCCTCAAAAAGACCAAGGATGACAGAAATTATTTTATTCACGGACTCCTGTGTGTAGTTAATGTAAAAAAACAAGTTTCAGCCCGTCAAGGTTATCTTCAGATTGGTAAAATTGTTTCTTAAATCACAGTTTATATACATTAAATATGCCGGAGGGAAAAGAAAGAGGGGGGGTCATTGGGGGTTGGTATATAAGGATTTTCTTCAATTTATATTTATTTTCCCATTATTCTTTCTATGTCGTCTTTGACGATTGAATTTCTAGTTATGTGGTTATTACCAGTAAGTGAGTTAGTCTGAAGATGGCCTTGATAGATAGAATTCCACAACGAATTTTCAGCATCAAAAATAGAAGTGTTAAATAGTTGGAATTCTGTTTACAAAAACTTGTATGTGTATTCGAATGTGATCGCTGATCACGAATAAGTTATTACACCCCCCCCCCCCCTCTTTCCTCACCACCCGGGTCGCATCTTTTAAATAACTTTCCCGGGGAAAATTGTTTTCTGAGCTCGTGACTTTAAGTCAGTGGTCGAATCGGATCGGTGCATTTAAATGTCTAAAAAGAAATTATTATACTAATAGTTACGTGAATAGTAGATCTCGCATTATCATGATTTATTTTTAGGTTAAAAGCCGTATTGTGCTACCTTGTTCTTTAGGTTTCGGCAGTCCTCGCAATCAAGTGTATGTCACTAATTTTGTACTTGACTGCCTTTCTATTTAATTAATTTATTTGATACATGAAATACATAATATACATTTTAAGGAACCTTTGACTGCCGACTAAGAAGGTTTCCCGTTTTAGGACAGTCAAATTGCCTTGTTTAGTTCACATTAAATAGGTATACGCTGTTGTTTATGGAACTTAACGCTAAATGAATTACATTCATGAAACAGAAAAATAAAATGAAAACTTTCTTCGATGTATGTTAGTACCCGTATGTAATTTAATCAAAAAAGTTGGATAGATTTGAATAGAGGTAGTCATAAAATTTGAGTTAAATATTTTTTGTTTGTTTTGATAATAATAATAATATAATATCTTTATTAAATGAAATTTTCAACACTGTAGCTAAGAAAGTACACTTTCAGTGTATTTTACAATGATTTATAGATTACATTCATACAAAAAGTTAACAAACCGAAAATAATGTATATATGAACAATAGGTTAAAGGTAACATAACGTAAAATATTATGCGAGTAAATTCATTTAAATGAGAGGATTATTTTTCAAAGAGTTTTTTTTTCAAAAATGTAGGCTAATTTTAATAATGATTCACACAATATAATTATGGTGATTTTCTGCACAAAAAAATTGCAGTAATTTTAATTAAACCTTTTGTTATTTAATTGATTTTTTATTTTTTACTTTATAATATTTTATGTTACGTTTTTTTTAAATAAATCAATTTGTCCAAAGAATCATCACTATCTAATGATGAATCTTTTTTCAAACTTTCTTCAGGCAGCTGGTTACTATAATATTGATCATTTAGATTTGACGGCTCGTAGTAGGATCAACATTCAAGCGAACTCCTGTGGGATAAAACGGTAGAATCCAACACCGTCACCCTGTTGAATAAGAAATGGAACACACAAACAAATTTATAGACAGTACGTCGTGCCAGGTTACGAGTGAGTTCATTGTTCAAATTAATAATTCAAATAATAAAAAGAAAAACAAAATCATAACTTAAGTGAAAGTAGTACTCGTCAAAAACATATATTTCTACCACAAAAATATAACATCTCATTTGCACAACATCATTACACATATCTTGCGAAAAAATACTTCAATAGCCTACCCGAAAAGATAAGAACAATCGAAGACGATAAATTTCTACTAAAAGCAATTAAAGAGGTATTCAAAGTTAAAAAAATCAAAATGATGAAATTATCTTTAACTTTTAAATGTGTCTATTTTTTTAAAGTTTTAAAATCTTTTTAATTATAAGACACAAAATATATTTTCATTCCGATACTCGTCCCTCTTCTAATCACAAGCATCCACTTCTATAAAAGAGAAACATTATTTTTTTTTTAAATCTGTGTAAACTTATAATGAAATGTATTTTATTTATCAAAATTATTATTATTAATTAAATAAAAAAATTGAAAAAAAAATTGTTGAAAGAAGGAAAAGTTTATTAAAATTACAGTCAGTCAGTTGTTCGGGGCCTCTTTTAAGTACAGATTTTACCACTCGGATCCTTAAGATTGTTTTCAAGCTAGCTACAACATTACCAGATGTGTGTAATGACGCATGAGGCCTACCTGACTTATAAAAATTAAAAAGGTTTATCGGTAATTAATTTATTGATGGAAAATTAAAAAATATTTATACGATTCAAGGATTTCACGATGGAGGTTTTTCAGACTCCTGTCAGATGGAACTATCGTGCGGTAGCTTATTTTTTAATATACTGCTTCAGAAACCAGTGCTTGCGTATCGCTCAGGTGAGCAGAAAAAAAGCTCGTTCTATGATTAGAGCTGTTTTTTCCAGATTACTTATTGAAAATCTTCAAGTTTAGTTTACCGGGATCCGTCAAATCGAACACATTTTAAAAATGATTTTACTAAAGTGTTTATTTTTACTTTTTTTAACGGCTATCTGTGGGAGTGACAAATTTGAAGATCGTATGTATTATATAATGCAATTATCCTATTGATTATGTGTAAGAATTTTGAAATTATGCACGCCAATAGTGTACCAGCACTGTATTTATTTTTTCTGTTCTGAGACGGACTATGTTTGGGATAAATTTTCAGCGCATTGTATGGTACGACTTCATTGTTGAATAAGGATTATTCGGTTACTTCTATGAAAATGATTTAAATATATCATTAAGTTATTTTTCCCGATAGTTCGTTAAGCCAAGACTTTATGTTTTTAACGTAGTAATTTTTTTGTTTTATTTTGTTTTTGATACTGTTTAGGAGATTGTTTATTTATTTATTTATACTGGGTTTTATAGATATTTACACTTACATGAGAACAATCCAGTTATAAAACTCAGTTATTACACAATAGAGAAGTCCAGTCCATTTTTTATTATTTTTTTTTATGAAAAATGACCTTCTAACTTAAATTACTGCATATTTTTTTTATTTTTTAGAGTTAGTTTTAATAGTTAAAATAATTTTCAAAGTTTTAATTTTTGGAGATCCCTCGAAAACACCCATATCTATGGTGAATTTTGCGACGTCATCTACTAAAATAACGATTCATATATTTTAGATTTTTATGTTGGTTTTCTTGAATCTCAGATAGATTTGCGTAGGCGCGCGGCCATCTTGTTTATTATAACGCGTTGATTGGCTAATGACTTATTTATTGCAAATGGCGAAATCAAATTCTTTGCAAAACAATGAATGACGTTGATGAATTTAAATTGCGGTTTTATGTTTTTAATGATAATTTTCGTTTAAATGATTAATTCACTGTGATATTAATGTAATTAATGCTGCCTGTACTTTTTTTCAGTTTTAGTCCTTAAATAATGTTTTTTTGGTGATTTAGTTTCGTTCGGTTTTTAGGTTACTAACATTATATAATCAAAGGTTACTTCTCTATAATTTTTATGACTTTTCCGCGTGAATTTAATAAAACTTCCATAAAAGTAATATTATTTGATAATGTAAAAGCCTTATGCATGTGTAAATAAATACAAATTCGAGAAATCAACGCATTAATTGCGTAAAACCGAGTCCAAGATGTCGGATTTTTTCAGTTATTTTTTCGGAATTATTATAATATTTTTTTATCCTTTTTAATTGTATGAACGAGATAAAAAGTGAAGTGACAGTTTTATTCCAAATTCATAAAGTAAGAGGACTGTATTTTTTAAATTTTGAATTTTCCTAATTTTTTCGACCATTTAATAGAATATGTTTACAGTCGGCTGTTTTTTTTTAATTTTTTTCATTTTGAAACTTAAAATACTGCATTTTTCAAACACAATCGTATATGTCGGATACAAAAATCTAAAAGGCAATTCTATTAACTTTCTATAAAGGTATATGCTTTTACGACATCTTCAAAAATAAGAAATATATAGAACATTCGCTTGTGTCATACCTAAATTCCCATATAAATGACGTATAGCATAAATAAACCAGTCATTACCGTGATTACTATCGTGACGTCACCACAGAGCATTACACAGCATACCAACCTGACGCTGTGTTTTAACGAGAATATTAAAAATGCACTTTTTAATATTTTTTTAAAAACTGTACGTTTAATATTATTAAATAAAAGTTATATATTCAGAATCAGCGTTTATTGGTCTATATGAACATATTTTTTTAAAGCCATAATATTTTTCACTGGAGTTCCTTATTATAAAAATCTACAATTACATAGGTACAATTAAATACAAATAAATACAATCAGAAAAAAAAACATCACAAATAAAAATACAGAATTATATGTATACAAGGTCACTCAAATAACGCATTACAATGAGTGATAAAAGACATATAAAATACGCGAGCACGCATAGAGAGACAATTCACACAATATAATTAGTTAGTACTAGCGCCAGAACTTTTTTTTTAAATTCGTAAAAATTATCAACGAAAATATCCACATCAGCGCACTCTATCTTGTTATACAGTCGACACGTCTGGGTCAGAGGGCTAAAGTAGGAGATATTATTTTTAAATGTATTCATATGAAAAATGTTATGGCGTCTTAAACAATGGGAATTGGGGACATTAATTTCAATACCGTTAAGACATAATGTAGTATCAAGATGGCCGTGAATAATTTTATGTAAACATATTAGATTAGTCAATTGCCTTCTAGTTTTAAGTATATCAATCTTGAAGTAATCACGACGTACATCGTATGATCTGAAATGGTCGTGTAGTCCACATTTGAAGGATAACATTCTTAGTACTTTTTTTTAACTGATTCTACAATGTTTTCATATTTGCAGTGATGTGGATTCCAAATAGTGCTTCCATATTCAAGTTTACTTCTAATTAAGGCATTGTAAAGAGTTAGAATTTAGTTAGTTAGGATCTTTGAAATGTTGAAAGGAACATAATCTGTGTATAAATCCCATCATTTTTAATGATTTGCGCTTAATATTGTTAATATGTACATAAAATATGAATTTAGAATCAAGAGTGATTCCTAGATCCCTTAATGAAGAAACTTTTTTGAGAATAATATTCATGATAACATAGAAAAATCCTTTATAATTCTATTTCTAGTAAACTTTAAAATGTAACATTTTTCAAAATTTAAGTGCATGTCATTGACAGTACACCTGTTATTGAGTGTGTCGAGGTCATTTTTAAGCAGCTGATGATCGAAAACAGACTTAATTTTACGAAAAATTTTTAAGATAATCACAGTTTAATTTCGAGCCAAGGTCATTTATGAATATAAGAAAAAGCAGGGGGCCAAGATTTGAACCCTGTGGTACACCAGGAGTTACAACTATAGGGGATGATTTGTATCCATTAATAAGAACTAATTGAGTTCTGATATACAAATATGATTTCGCCCAGCGTAATAGGTCTCCATGTATTCCAATTTTTTAAAGTTTTTTTAGTAAGATGGAGTGGTTAACTTTATCAAAAGCTTTTTGGAAATCAGTATAAATTGTATCTGCTTGTAATCTTTCATTAAAAGAATAACAAACATAATTACAAAATTCAAAAGATTTGAGTTGATTGATCTTTGAGGAACAAACTTAATACTGGTACCACATGTGCTTTTTTCCATAGATCGGGAAAAGTTCCCGTGGTAAGGGATGCATTAAAATATAATTGTTATATAACTAAAATTTCAGAACTTTTTTTTAAAAAGGATATTAGATTTACAAATGTATTTTGCATGTACATTTTCTTGGCTCTGTTAATATGATTGTGTGAGGTGTTTGCTTTTGAGTATTTTTGTAGATTTTTTGTATTCTTGAAATATCAAACTGTTTAAAAATTTCGGTAAATTATCGAAATCTGCCTTCAAATTTTTAATTACGTACAATGTCAATCCTATGAAACAGAGGCCATTCGCGCGCCTAGTTTAATTTTTAGTATTAATAATTTTCATAACCCCAAATGGAATGAATATAATGATTTTTTTTATAAAGAATTAATTAATAAGTATTAAGCGTGTTCAGTGATGTCGAAAATTTCTCTTGTTGACGTCCTTACGGGGACCTTTAAAATGGTCTTGATGATGCAATCCTGAGTTTTCTTGTTCATTATTTTTATTCAAACCTGCTAAACTACTATTGTAGTTTGTCAGCAGGTAAATTTAAACCAGCGATTCTTAACGGGGACGCCAGCGCCCCCATGTGGGCGTTTTAGAGGTCTGGGGGGGCGTTTTTAATTTTTGAATTTTTCAGGGGGCGCTGCAGAAGTTCAAAGGGGCATTGTGTCAAAGTAGCTCATTCACGAGCAAGGCACATTGATACATTAACACATTTTCTTCAGGAGGGCGCTGGATTTTCTTACTGTGGTAAAGGGAGCGATTCTTTCAATATGGTTAAGAAACAATGATTTAGACTTTCTTAAATGTAATAACAAGGTTTAATAAATATAATAGTACAAATACACATAAATAAATAGCAGTCTATCATAAACAAGTGTTCAAATGAACAGTGGCATACAAATTATAGATATGTGTAAGTACCTACTAATTAATTCATTAAATTTTATTTGATTAATTTGTGTTATTTAACAATTTAAAAATTTAAAGTAACGTAAGATGTATTAGAAGCTTTCAGCTGGTGTAAGACCACCATTCGGAATTTAAACTTACTTGAAATGGCTTTAGCCGTGTTTGATGACCAGATCTGAATAGCCATGTACTTTACCACTTTCTACTATCTTGAGCCTCACAACGTACCCCAATTGGGGAGGCCATAGACTTTCAGGCTTCAGACGAAGGTGAGCTGAACGGACACACGAATTGAAGAAATAAATAATAAAATTAAAGAATGAAATAAATAAAAGCACCGCTGACGCCAAAGATGCATACTCGTATAAATGCTTCTTTTAAGGTAGGGATTATTGTTATTACAAAAAATTAGGCCTGTAGCAGCATTTGGAAGGTTGGTTTGTAAAAGTACGTTGAACAATGTCGTTTATCAAAATCATGAAACATATTTTTTAATTTTATTTGTCTTCAATCATTTCTGGAATTTTATTTCTCTTGAAATATTAAAATTTACAATTTTATAACTTTTAATTTATACTATTTCATTAGAAACATTTGCTTGTGGGTGAAAGAAGAATTTACATTTCACGTATGCACATTTAATTCAGTCGACAATACAGAGTTTACATTTCACATATGTACAATTAATTATGACTACGAAAACACGGGCAATAGTCTAGTATGGTAGTTAAAAAAATGGCTAAACTGTAACATATAAACATTTATGAAAAAATAAAATATTTTGTCACATCACAATCATGACTATAAAACATCCATGTATTCAGTACGAAGAAAAACTTATATGATTATTAGTGTGACTTTCACGTGGACATAGGGGAAGCAGTCTTCCGGTTGATGAGATCTCAAAAACACTTTTTGATAGAGTTCAACAATTTATTACACTTTGTCACTAATAAGTCAGGTACGCCTCGTACGTTATACCGACGTATGTCTGGTAATTTATTTTTTGTTTAAATATTTTTTCTTTATTTATTTATTTAACGCCCAAAGGGCTTTTACTTGTAATGTTATATTATCGTGATGTTATGGGTTGCCCATAAATCGTACGAACGGACTCTACAAGCGGCAGGCAGCTGTTGGCACGTGCACAGTACATGTTCAGTATCGCATGATTATTGCTGTCCCTCTCAGGCTAGCAGAAGACATTACCTTATATGGCCACACGGCGCGGATTCCAGCCAATGGCAGAAGACATTACCTTATGGGGCACACGTTCGAGTCATCCGTCTCGCTCATCACGGGCAGAGAGCTCCGGCCACCGATCGCCGAAGCAAGAGACATATTTCAGACAGCAGCGCGAGCGGTTGTACGTACTACTACGTACTGTCGGGGCAGTATGCCACCCTTCGACGCGACTAATTAAGTCTTCACCTACGATCCAAGTATGGCGCTATCACCACAGACGCCTGTATAATCCTACTGCCGCCTATTTAATACCATAACATTGGACGCGCCCGGCTTTTAATCCGCCTACGTGCCGACGAGCCGAGTAATTCACCACTGCCGCCTACCATGGCCGCTCAGACGCGCCCGGCTTTTAATCCGCCTACATTGCCGATAGCCGCGTAATTCACCGTTATCGCCCACCGGTTCGGTAAGCTGGCCGAATCCGCCCACCATGACGCCGAGAAGCCGCCCACGCACCCCGAGCCGCCCCGTTCCTGCACATGGTCCGTGAGCTTTGCTCTAGACCTCTCCACTTCGTAGGGAAGCTGCCTGCATCCGTCCGACGCCACGTGAGATTCTAAACCCTCTTAATAGTCTTCCCGAGCCTAAATTCAGTAGCATTTCTAGTGCCTCACTCTCTCTAATGCTAGGCCTTAAACTGCTTACCTGGTTGCCTGTACTGTTCCCCCTTGCATTATTGAATACATTTGAATTGTGACTAAACCTTGTTTCATTGGAGTCAACCATCGACAGGCTCGGAGGAGCCCTACTACCCTGAGCTGAGCCTTCCAAGCCGAGGCATATGGCCCCCGGGGGGCCTGCTTAACACTTGTCCCCCCCCGGGAGGGACATATTTCTGGAGACCAGAAGTATAACACTGGGCCCCACGTGGTTTCAGTATCACCCTGGCCCCAGGAAGTATAACAGTGAAAACAAGTTTACGGGGTAGTTAATGCTTCTGATTTCTTCTGGCAGTTTCTTAAAGAAGTATTTTTCTTGGTGTGTATGTATAATGGTGCTAGGTAAAATAAGTGTTTGGTTGGGGCATACATACATTTCATACACACAAATACATGTTTAAGTCCAGTACGATTTTCAGTTATGAATGAGTATTTAAATATTTTTTTATAGTTTGTGTAAGTGAATTTTTCAAAAATAAATTTTTAAGTGCTGTAATACTTTTTTAAAAATATTTTTCACAAGTAAGTTTTTAAATGGAAGTGTGTAGGTTTTTTGGTTTAATTTTTATTATAAGTTAATGAACAAATTCTATGGAGGGGGGGGGGGGGGTTAGACTAGATTTGTAAGCTGCTCCCCAACTGATTATATCATATTAAAGAATATACTATACTAATGAGAATAGGTTTTTATATAATAAGTTAATATTGAGTTGATAAGAAGTTCCTAATTCGTCAGAATATATAAATTATTTTCCTAGTTATTTTTATTGTAATTGCATTGGGATCATTCCAATTTAGGTTTTTAATAGAGGAGATACATTGAATATGGCATACGTCCCTAATATGAGATGGTGGTGTTTATCAAAATTTTTGTAAGAAAAGCCTTTATAAAACCGAGCTTTCCCGATTCCCCACCGACCGATCTTGAAAATTTCAGTACTCGTCCGGACGCCGATCACACCACACTCACCTGAAAGAGTGATTAAGTTTTTGTGCTTCACCGATTTGATATTTACGTAAGTTTCACTTTAGTTTTTCTCAAAAAATTTTCTCTACAAAATTGTCAATCTTTCACTGATAGACAATATTATTATAAAATTCTAGGTTTTCACAATAATTTAAAGTTAAATTCAAGTAGATTTTCGTTCTACGAATATATTTGTTTGTATTGATCTTGTTCCTAATACGGGATTTTTTGATAACCCTAATATGGAATACTATCTCATATAAGTAAAAGTGTTTCCAATATGGAATTCTAATAGAACTAAATTTCTTTTTGCTATACTAGGTTGTATTTTGGCCTGTCTTAGTCGAAACAGTGTGAAACAATGTCGTAGAAGAAACAGTGGTAGAGGTGGAACAAAAAAATGATAAAAGTCAAGCTGTAAAATTGAAGACCGTGGGATATTAGAGGCGAAGAGTGAATCCAATGTTTAGTCTGCCGCCAATGATGCCATTTTGAGTGTTCGGGAGCTGATAATATTGGTTTTTGATGTGATTATTGCATGCAATATTTAAAAAATCAGTGGATTATAATAGGAGCATATCATAATAGGAGCACTTTTTTAATAATCGTTTTACTATTGTTTTACATTTCGTTTAAAATGAAGACGTTTGTGTGTTTCCCTTAATACTTCGTTGACATTTTAAGTTCCGTAACTATATTTCCAAAGATTTGAATGTATAATACTTAATAAACGATTCAATTATAATAAAACAGAGATTTTTTACCTAAGCTATTCCATATTCGGTACATCTCCTCTAATTATTGTACAGAAAAAATATTATTAAGCAGCTTTTTAGCCGTTCAAACAGGCACGTGGAATAATATTGTAAGTTAATCTCATGATAATATTTCGAATGTAATCGGTTTGTAAAATGAAAAAGTACACTTTATAATACACCACTTTTATTTGAATTAATAATTAACAGCCAACCAGATTTCAGGTTAGTGCTTATTATATTAACTTAGTAGTTATACATTATATTAACAGTTAATATAATAAGCCCTAATAAGAATAAATCGTCTGCACCTAACAACCACTTTCTTAGATTGTGTTTGATTTTAGCCGTAAAAATGGTATTATTTTTAATTGTCATCGATGGCTGTGTATTAAATATATTGGGTAAAATATTGTGAAGGGTTCTTTCACCGTATTTTTTTAATCATTTCGGAACCACCAATCCTTCATTTTGAGTAAATCTTGTATTATGTTTATGGAAAACTCTTTCACTCTACAAGGAATCAGACAATGTAACATATTGTAACAATGTAATATTGTACAATGATAATCCTATGACATGTAAAGCATTCAAAGACTTGTACATTTATTTAATGTTATTAAATATCCTCAAGAAGTAATTCCATAACTGATAGTGAATTCAGCCAGTTCGGCAACATACAAATACCTTTAGTTATTTTACATGGTTTTATACTGCCCCATCCTATTATTTCATATTCAAAATGAGAGTGGCATAAAGCATAGTAGACTGCAACTGCGTAGCATACATTTTTGACCATCAAAACAAAAGTCACTTAAATTTTTTAAGTAAACCGTTATGAAGTAAGCATTGCTTACGAAACTTGTTGGTTTTTAAACAATAACAGACTTACTAAAAAAAACTACAGCACGACCGTAACCTGTGTTTTTGCAGCAACATCAATAAAACAAATTTACACTAAAACATGAAATACTACTAATAACGAATTTCACTCTAAAAAAGGTTTTAAAATATGGCAACAGTGCAATTTTTAGTAAAGTTCATATTAAATTGTTCTTTTCAATGTTTTCATTCATAGCCGCTAGATGGTGGCGCCGGCGCATTTGCTGTTCATAATGAAAACATATTTTAAGTCACGAAAGTTTTTTTGGGTACGGCGATGTGTTTCGTAATGCTATAAAAGTTATCATAATTTTAATTAATATGACTAATTCACTCTTACATTCATATAATTGATATATTTACCGTGTTTTTGTGGTTTTTCATAAGTTTTAGTGAAGTTATAATAACAATAATTGTACTTTCAAAGTTGAAATGTCAAAAAGTTTTTTATTTGATACATAAAAATTCATATTTAGATTTAATGATATTTATTTTATGAGAATTTCATAAAAGTGGTGTTTTTTGTAAATATTAATACCAAATTCATGTGTTGGTAAACTTATCAAAGAAATTAACATCTTTAGTGGTGCAAGAAATGTGTTGAAATATCAGAGATATTCTTAGGTTATTTTTTTGGCAATAAAAAAAATTGAATTTTTTTATTATTTTTTTATTGTATGCACGAGGAAAGTGTGGGGTGACAGTTTTATTTCAAAATCATTATGTAAAAGGTTTGTATTTTTTTAATTTTAATTTTTTATATATTTCTATATACTTTCATCAAAAATGTTTTGGTAAGAAATTATTTAACATTGTTTTCCATGTTTGAATCTTAAAATATGGCAGTTTTTTAAAACTAAAGTGTATTTCAAATACAAAAATCGAAAAGGTAATTTTATCTTGTTTTTATAAATGGTATTTGTTTTTACGACATCTTCAAAAATAAGAAATATATAGAACATTAAAAATACTTTGGAAAATTCCAAATTTCGTTCAAACATCATCACTAAAACAGAGATAAACTATCTTTCCAGGCTGTGCAAACGGTGTGTATTTTTTTCCAAGAACAATTTTTTAATTAGTAATGTTTTCACATCCACGACCGTTAATCAATTGATTTTTTTTTTTAAACTTGATATTTTATTAATTTTGAATAAATCACCATTGATTTAAATAGGGATTTTTCTCTCGGTTATGACAACGTCTGAGTTAACTAACTAACTTGGTTGGCTTCACATTTAAACAATTCAACAACAATTGTTAACGTAATATAACACGTCTTGAAGGCTTTTACACCTATAAATTATTCTAGATAAGATTTACAAAGGAGTACAAAAGCAAGTCTATAAGAACATAACATGATAAACCATGAGATTGAGTATGAAATGTAAGTAGGTACAATACAATGGACGAGCATCGGTGTACGCGCCCTTCGAGAGTCTGGACTTGCATTGGACTGCGTTGACGACTTTATATTTGCAGAATGCGGAATGGAGGCGTTACACACGACCCCAATGGTGAGGGGGGGTCAAACAGTAGGAGCAAACGAGTTCCCCTGGCAGGTGGCCATATACAAAAGGAAAGGCAAACACTTCGAGCAGATATGCGGTGGCAGCCTAGTGAGGAGCCAGCTAGTAATCACCGGTGAGTTAAGAGTTGAGGCATTCTGTTTTTATTTTATAATATGTACATAATATCATGCCCTGTTTAACAAATGATTGTATTAGTTACCAAATGTTTGCAAGCAGCGCACAGTTAACAATTCAACGTATCTAGCTCGACTTCATTATAAAATCGTAGGTTTCTTTCTGGATTTGATTTTAATTTAATTGGGTACCTAAATAATAAACTTGTTAAAATTTTTAAAAAAATTAGCTGCTTGCGACGTATGGCACCACCGCAAATACGCACTACCTCGAAACGCGAACGAGTAATTTTATATCAGTATAGTTTAGATCTCTCCGCGGATGGACGTGTGCACGTCATCGTGATAATTTAACTATAACTACTGTGTTTTTCTGATTTTTTTTGATGGAATCTAGGAAATCAGGTGATTATTATAACTATTTAACTTGTGTTTTAGCGTGTTAAAAAATATTGAATTAACAATTTTTCAAAACGTACTTTTTTCTTAAAGTTTTGAATTCATCGACTCTATGAAAGAGAAATTAAAATGTATCCGAACGTATCCGGCAAAATTTAACGTTTTTTATATTAAATAGATATTAATGTGTCACGTCAACTTTAGTTTTGTGATGTATTCAGGGTTTACTTTAACAACTTAAAATTTATTCAGCACCAAGGCGATTTTTGTTTGTAGTAATTTTTTTTTCAAATTTTATAAAACCAGAACTTACCATTATATATAGAAACACTCTTCTGCTAAAATGCAATGTTCTGTAAAATTTTTGAGTCAATTTCCGAGATTTGCGAACCCAAATATACTGAATCTATGTATAGATTGCTGTAAGTATTAAAAATGACTGTATCAGGTTGAATCGCACAATATATTTTTTTAAACATTCTTTTCATATAGGTAATGATAATTTATATTGTCCCAAAAACAAACTGAAGTAATAAATTCAAATGAGATACTCAAAATTATACCAACTGTGCAGCGGTAAAGAACGCCTATGGGTGGGAGAGCTTCTAAAAGCGATTTCCGTATTGAATCTCTCTTTGATGAGGGAAACTAACTGCAGATATGATAAGAGATTTCAACTCAGAAACAATATACCACTCCTGCCGATAGTAGAGTTCGTAGGCTGAAGGCTCTTTTTGGCTAGTCATCAAGGACAGATTTGCGAATGGTCTTCAAAAATGCAGTGCTCTCAGAATTGTTATTGTTATTTATACATGTGCATAAGTATTATGTTGTCTTTGCAGGCTGAAAAGTGTATGGTGGCATTATTATACATGGCTCTATTCTATTAAATTATAATGTAGTTATCCTAAAAGTTGGTTTATTATTTTTGGTTTCTAGCTGCCCACTGCTTCTCTGATCTAGCTATCAACCATCAGGTTAATGTGAATAACTATCAGGTGGTTGTAGGGAGCCTCCTTTCTTCCTGGACTGCACGATGGCCAGGCAAACAGACAAAGATGGTTTGTTATAAAAAACACACACTTTTGTTAAAAAAATATATACGTTTGTTAACAAAACATCAAATGTTTCTTAAACGTATTAATTGTGTGACGATTTAACTCTGTGACACTGGGAAGCATATAACTAGCCAAAACAATCATTTTTATTAGAGCCTGATATATTTCAATACAAAGAACTATCCCATTAAAACCGTGGTTTCATCAATTCCCCAATTTTTCCGAAGGAAAATTCCTCAGTTATTCGAATGAGAATTTTACATTGTTTCGTTTCTGCTCACCTTTTTAAAATTCATGTCCTTCACTCCCCAAATTGCACATTCTGTGGTCTAGAGGTGGAAACTTTAAAACACATATTTTTTGGTTTTTCCTCTCTAAACAAATATCCTCTAATAAGCCCAGTCTAAAATTTCCTCCCCCCATTCGACATCTCATCTCTTCTAAGTCTGAACTCGACTCCAATATTCCATTTAATTTTACATTAACGCTAAGTACAGCGCAAACAAAACGACCTTCAGAAGCGCGTATGGTGGAATATGGAAGTGATATTTCTCCTCCACACGTATGCGCAAGTTTGAGGTCGCTTAATTCATCCAAAGATTTTTGAGAAGCGAAAGTGTTGCTATGTGTTTTAGTGTTACGTCAACGCAAGGTAAACAGCGAGCTGTATCGATTTTTTAACTGCTGAAAAAGTGACTGCTACTGAGATTCTTCGTTCTTTAAAGGTTGTTTATGGTGACGATGCAATTGATAGGTCTAATATAAATCGATGGGTGATAAAATTACATGATTGTGAGCTTGAAAAAGCAATACTCGTTGATGAAACACTCAGCGGACGTCCGATCATTGATACAGATGATAAAAAATCCAAACTCGTCCACGATTTGTTTCAAAGTGACCGGCGAATCACTCAAAAACGTATCACAAACCATATCGGAATATCCAAGGAACGTGTCGGCTTCATTATTGAACAATTAGGGTACCGTAAAATCTGTGGGCGATGGGCACCATGCCGTTTCACAGACGAGAAAAAACAGCGTTGATTAGAGCCTCTGCAAAACCTGAAGTTTTAACCGATTCCACACCCCTCTCCCGATCTTTCGCCTTGCGATTTTTATTTTTTTCCTTTACACGAGAGACACTTAATGGGTAATTATTACAAATCGGACGATGTGGTGAAGGCAACTGTCAAGTCCTGGATTCGGGAAATGTCGGAAGAATTTTTCAGTTACATGATGAAAAAAATTATTACACGTTAACGGTGACTATGAAGAAAAATAAATATATAATTTTAAAGATTAAGAATCGTACTTTAATTTACGATTTTCCTATTGCTATATACTGATCATGCTATTTGTTTTTGTTCGTGTTTTACAAGCATGTGTGCATTACTTTTCAGCCTACCCTAGTAGTATTATTTATTTATTTATAATATCATTTTCGGGAAATCCGCAGTTAACATTTTACTCCTCTTTTCTAATAAGGAAGACAATTGACAAGAAAACACTTATTAATATAATATTACATACCAACCAAATTAAAAATCGTGGATCCCTTATCAGGCACAAGAACTTCTCTTTTCTGATAAGTAAGACACATGACAGAAATACCCTTATTAATATATTATTTTTTACCAATCAAAGTGAGAATCGTGGCTCCCTTATCAGGCACAAACACTTCTCTTTTCTGATAAGGAAGACATATGACAGAAAAACCCTTATTAATATATTATTATTTACCAATCAAAGTAAGAATCGTGGCTCCCTTATCAGGCACAAACACTTCTCTTTTCTGATAAGGAAGACACATGACAGAAATACCCTTATTAATATATTATTATTTACCAATCAAAGTAAGAATCGTGGCTCCCTTATCAGGCACAAACACTTCTCTTTTCTGATAAGGAAGACACATGACAGAAATACCCTTATTAATATATTATTTTTTACCAATCAAAGTGAGAATCGTGGCTCCCTTATCAGGCACAAACACTTCTTTTTTCTGATAAGGAAGACATATGACAGAAATACCCTTATTAATATATTATTATTTACCAATCAAAGTAAGAATCGTGGCTCCCTTATCAGGCACAAACACTTCTCTTTTCTGATAAGGAAGACACATGACAGAAATACCCTTATTAATATATTATTATTTACCAATCAAAGTAAGAATCATGGCTCCCTTATCAGGCACAAAAACTTCTCTGTTTTGATAAGGAAGGCACATGGCAGGAATACCCTTATTAATGTATTATTATTTACCAACCAAAGTAAGAATCGTAGCTCCCTTATTAGGAACAAGCGTTTTTCTTTTCTGTTAAGAAAGGCCCATGAAAAGAATACCCTTATTAATATATAATAATATCCTTATAATTATGAAATTATTAACCCCGATACAGGCGAACCCTAGTGGGGTTAATAATTACATGGGCTAAAAATGTATTTAAATTGTGAAAAATCAATAAATAAATAAATATAATATTTTAACCAACCAAAGTAAGAATTGTGGCTCCCTTATTAGCCCCAAGAGCTTCTCTTTTCTGACAAGGTATGCACATGAAAAGAAAACCCTTTTTAATGTAATATATTGTCAAACATGTGTGTAGAATGGAACACATACTGAGATTTTAGTGGAAAGATTTTTTTTATGGGTACGAAGAAATTTGTATATTGATGTTAAAGTGATGAACAAAGTTATATGTCCACACACAAACATTCAATATTCAGAATTTAAATAGCGTTTCAGCCAATTTTCATTAAAAAGGGTGGACGCAATAATAATGCTCCATGATGAAGTTTTCATTTCCATTATCAACAAAAAAATATACCAAAAAAATTTACAGGTGCGTGCAGTTCGTTTAGGAGAGCGGTTTGGAGGACATTACCGAAATTTGCAAGACGACATCGCCCTTGTACAGCTCAAGACCGGGTTCACCTTCTCTCGCGTGGTGCGTGCAGTCTGCCTGGATCTGGTGGACGAGGAGCTGCACAACACGCAGACCAGCCCAGGCAATATGGGGAAGGTAATTACACTGCAAATATCTAATTTAAGTGTGCAGCTCTTTTGGGAGAGCGGTACGGAGGGCATGTCAGAAATTATCAAGACGACATCGCCCTTGTACAGCTCACGACCGGGTTCACTTTCTCTCGCGGGGTGCGTGCAGTCTGCCTAAATCTATAATATTGATCTAATTTTATTTTATTTATTAACAGAAACAAACAGTACAATATTTACAGTGGTGAAAAAAGTTTACAGTTAATAAGATATTTCAAGTTAGGTACCTATGATATGTTTCATTGAAGTATCTTGTTTATATTAATTTTTTTACCGGGTGATGTGCGTTGTGGGAGGGTGTGTGTGTGTGAGGGTGTGTGTGTGCGAGGGTGAGTATGTTTGGGGATGTGAAAAGTGGTGATGTATGTATGTATGCGCCTTGAACAATTTACAATACTGACATGATGCTCTTTTTAAATTTGGGAAGTGAATCGGAGAAAATGTCGATATTAGAATTTAGACAAACATTATTTAACATATGAAGAGCACGGTTAATTGGCGAATTAGTTGCTGCATTTTTTTTATAATTAATCATGTGGAGTAATTCTGTATGGCGTGTACGTCTGAAGGGTATGTTAAAATTAATTAGGGAAAGAAGTTCGGTACAGTCGAAAAATTAAATTATACGTTCATTTAGATTTATAAAACTTTAAAGCGATATTATCATCTTTCAAAACCAGTTTTTAGTTTTCGGAAACGTTCAGAAATATTACTTGGGATTATTTACATTATTTATTGCGAAGGGGTTAACATTTTAATGTTTAAACTTAGTTTTTTTTTCTTTTTAAAGGCTATGGCCTGTCTCTGCTATATGATTTGCAAACTCGGAATAGTTTTTATTTCATATTTGTAAAAAATATTAACTTTGTGGCTCGCCATAATTTACAATAAAAACACATATAATAAATTTAAAAATATATAATTATAAATTATTATCATTATTTTTTTTATTTTTTTAATTGGTAAACTAATTTTTAAGACAAGATTTTTATGCATAGCACAAAGGGTAACAATTATTATAAGCAATAATTATTAGCCTGAAACATTAATCAACATTGAAAAAATCTCCCGAGAATAGATAAATGCCGCCGACGGGACTTATATGTATAATTATATTCTCCAGACGAAGGAAGGGTGCTTCCGAAACCGGTAGAATGTTTATAAAATAAAAGTGGTCTACAACCAATTTATATGTATTGTGTTTTTATTGTAAGTTATTATTTCGTTAATAGAGTTATAATTTCGGAAACGTAAATGTCAGTCATACCTATATCACATTCATTACATTCTAAATTGAATATTCTTTTTTTTATTTTTTTTTTTTATTACAAAGTCCTTGTTAATTACATTTCTTAACTTGGAATTAGTCTAGAAAGCTGGAGAAATGTGATCTTGTAATAGTATCTACCTAGAAGTCAAGAATTAAAGTCAGGTTGAAAGAGATCTATGAAAAAACTCTAAAAACAGCATTAAGACGACACAGAAAACGAACCTGAAGAACCCAAAGTACTGAACTCCCCATGAATGAGTGAGGAGGACTTACAAAGAACATTTTTACTTATCTAAACCACATTCTGTATCTCCACGTGTACAATCATGGTCACCAATAAAAAAATACTAAGAGGGTACTTCCAATAGATATCCAAATTTTGACTTGCCCTAAACAGACATAAAATCTGGGTATGATTTCGTCAAGCTGGAGGTAAACCACATGTTGACGCAATATGCCACTTGCATCATATTAAAAAAATTCCGGTTTATCAAAATATTCTAAGACATTCTGTATTTATTTTTTTTTAATCGTATTTTTGAAACCCTGGCGATTTTTTGAAAATTTCAATCCGAAAAATAAGACCATTTTTTATAAACCGGAAAGACGGAACATAATTTTATGGGTGCGAAAAAACGATAATTACATAGCTGAAAATCATTTTTAAAAAAAAGAACGTTTTCCAAACGAATGGCCCAAAAATGGCATGAAATTGTACGGGGTTCTCTTCATAACATCTGTCAAAACACTGCCATCTTTATCAAAAAGTCAAACCAAGGGATAAGTTCGCAGACAACAAACAATAAATCTAATCTAATCACATCAAATTCAAAAATTCGCCGGAAATCAAAGTGTTGCCGTATAAAAAAAAGTGGAATTTTACAAAATCAGTGTGGAATTTTACAAAATTAAGGAAACATAATCGGAGACGGGGCATTTTCATGTAGTGACGTCACGAGCTCAAATAATGGATTTATTTATTTAAAAATAGATAAAACTATACATTTCTAAAAAAATTTACTAACATTTTCGTAATCTTAGTAAAAAAATCTATCCACACGATTTTTTCCAAGTCGTTATGAAATCCATGCAAGTGGCCTATTATATGTTCCCTCCTTTCCCCACCAAACCATTTATCCAAGTACACATATCCCTGTCTGATAGTGATGACATGTATTGAAGATGAGATTGACCAGAGATTCCTGGAAATATTTGGAGTAAAAAACGTAAATGAAATTTTGGTCTCCGGTAATATTTTTGACGCTTTTTTTCAAGGTAAAAAGTTAAGCGGTTACTCGACTGAGTGACCAGTGATGACAAGTGAAATAAATTAGTTGTATGGTTTTAATAAAAGATTTTTGTTTTTAAATCAAACAAGTCACCGGAGTCAACGTAGATTACTGGTTAAAGTAGTAAAGTCAAGTCCTTTAACACCTCTTGTAAATATATTAAATTTTAAGTAAATATAAAAAGATTTAGAAGTCAAAATACGAGAAGTGCAAAATTTTTGTAATAGGTTAAAAGGGAAAGTAGCACATAAACTGCCTTACGTGTCCTTGTAGTAAATAGCGTTTTAGTTGTATAATATTGATAATTAATTCTACTCAGCTACTAAACCTTTATGTTTTCTTTGTGAACAAAAGATAATAATTGTGATTGTCCCTGCAGGTGGCGGGCTGGGGGTTCACGGAATCGGGTAAAGCATCAGATCGCCTCAACTTCTTGAGTGTTCCTGTAGTGGGGGATACGGAATGCATCAAAAATACCTTGTCATACACTTCATACATAACGGAAGACAAAATATGTGCGGGATTCAACAACGGTAAGTCACTTGCGCATCAGCAACATCAATAATCCCTGTCTAATTGATACTTGGCTCACCTTACATGCCCTACCAGGATCAGCCCTATGCCCGGGAGACAGCGTGGCCGGGATGATCGTCCCACTGCAGAACGCAGGCACAAGACCCTTGTGCTGGTACCTGCATGTATTGCTCAGCAACGAGCTGACTTCTCATGATCCGAAGAATCTCTGTCCAACTGACACTTTGTGCACCTAGACATTCCATCCCAGGTTCAGCCATGTTCCCGGGAGACAGTGGGGTCGGGCTGGTGTTCCCACTGCAGAAAATAGGCACAAGTCTCCCGCGATGGTACCTGCGGTACCTGGCTAAAAGGCGCTAACTTCTCACCAACCGACACTTTGTTCACCTTGACATTCCCTTCCAGGATCAGCATGTGCCCAGCAGAACAGACAAGTCCCCCGTGCTGGTAACTGCGTGCAATGCTAAGCAACGCACCGACTTCTCACGATCTAAAGAAACCCTGTCCAACCGACGCATTGTTCATCTTGATATTTCCTTCCAGGATCAGTCATGTGCCCGGGAGACAGCGGGGCTGGGCTAGTGTTCCCACAGCAGAACACGGATACAAGTTCCCATCGCTGGTACCTGCGTGCAGTGCTAAGCAACGCGCCGAAATCTCTCGACCTTAATAATACCTGCCGGGTGAACGTCGTTGCATTTTACACCAGCGTTTTTAAACACCGCGTATGGCTGTCCAGAAACATGGAAGAGCTCCAACCGCGAGGTAAATATAACTGCAACATTTTTTATTTTTTTTAACGTATATTCTATATTTCTGTGATATAAAATAACAACTTGATTTTCTCTCATCATTTACTTCTGAACTTAAAATAATATTATATAATAAAATAAAATATTCAAAAATGATCACATTTCCGTAAGGATGACATTTATCTTTATCTGCACCAATTTCCTCCCCTCCAATCCTGCCTTACAAATAAACGGAATATTTCTTAATTTAAATCAAATGACCCCACAACCAGCCACCGATGAAGCCAGCACTCATGTGATAGATTTTCTTTAACTCTGTGACTTCCATCAATATAATAACATACTTAACATAAACAAACGCGTTCTTGATCTAGTAATAAGTAATTTGAACTGTACACTATTGCCCTGCTGTCCTCCCTTTCTTACCGAAGATTCACATCACAAATCATTACATATCGAGATAATACTTCAAAAGGACCCCTGCTTAAAACATTTATCACGGCAAGTATTATTGTTTAACTCAGATGATTATATTAAAATTAATAAATTTCTAGAAGAATTTAACTGGTCATATATTTTCAGTAAAATGTACAAGGAAGAAGCTACTAATAAATTCTATGAAATTATCTATGAAGCCATCAACCGTTACGTCCCATCACGAACCATTAAACTGTCTCCAAAATATCCCGTATGGTATACCTCTTACTTGATAAAAGTCAGATAATACTAAAATTTCACCGTAAATTAAAAAATATTCTTATACATACTTTCTGATTATCATACATTCTCGTTACTCAGAACTCGCCAAAGACACTTGAAAAAGAATGTTACACAAACTATATAAATAATGTTGAGTTGAATATAAAGAACAATGTGAAATATTTTTGGACCTTCGTCAAATCAAAACAAACCTCCTCCGATATACCTCATAACATATATACACGGAAACATTTCTTCAAGTGATGGGCAACAAATCTGCAATCTTTTCAACGATTATTTTCAATCTGTCTTTGTCCCCTCTCAAACTAAAAACATTTCCACAAATGGCAAAGATGTAATCAATAATAATAATATGAGTTCAATACACCCGAATTCAATTAATATCGATAAATCTTTAGTATTAAAATACTTGAAAAATGTCAATACGAAAAAAGTGCGGGATGTGATAAATTACATCCAATTTTTATTTTTAATTGTGCTGAACAACTGTCACCCCCGTGACATTACTGTTCACGCTTTCTATCAAAGAATGCGTATTTCCCACCATTTGGAAAAGAGCTTTTGTTACACCTTTTTTTAAAAAGGGGGACAAACATAATATTGAGAATTACAGGCCTATATCAAGCTATGTATTTTAGGTAAAATCATAGAAAAAATCGTTTATGAACAACTCTTTAATTTATGTAAAAACACAATTATCAATTCCCAACAATACGGTTTTTTTCAAGGCAGATTTGTTGAGTCGAACTTGGGACAGTTCACCGATTTTGTTCTTAATTCTATGGACAAAAATAAACCAGTTGACTCTATCTGTACAGATTTTTCTAAGGCTTTCGACAACGTGACTCATGATATACTCCTAAACAAACTCGAAAAAATTGGTATTAGTGGAAATCTTCTCAGATGGTTCTCATCATACATTAAAATAGAAGTCAAGCTGTCGCCCTCAAAGGTTACATGTCACAAGAAATAACCGTTCCCTCGGGTGTACCTCAAGGTTCCCATTTAGGGCCCCTGCTCTTTAAGTTGCGCGTTGTATCTAAATGACTTCAAACATGTCATCTGTAACTCTGATTTCATTCTTTGCGCTGACGATATGAAAATATACAAATTCATAAGCTCAGAAGATGATTGCAATAAATTACAATAAGATATTAATAAAATTAATGAATATTGCACAGAAAATCAACTATTTCTTTACATAAATAAATGTAATGCGATAACATTTTTACGTTAAAATCACCCAATCGTCCATATTTACCATCTGAAAAACGTTCCTCTTGAACGAGTGCATGAAATCAGAGATCTTGGAGTATTACTTGACTCTAAATTACTATTCAAAGATCATATTGAGTACATCTTGGAAAAAGCCTACAAACAAATGGGTTTTATCCTACGCATCACAAAACCGTTCAATAAACCTTTTACACTTGAACTACTATATATGGCGTATGTAAGATCTCATCTCGAATTCGCATCTGTCATTTGGAATCCACAATACCAAACTTATATTAACCGAATTGAAAATATTCAAACAAAATTTTTGAAACACCTTTCGTATCGTTTCGGAAATCACCAGTGTAAACCTATTGCTCTTTACAAACGGAGAAAAATTTCTGACATACTATTTCTATACAAGATTGTGAACTGCCTTATTGACTCACCAGATCTATTAGAAAAGATTGCATTTCGTTGCCCCGAACGCAATACCAGATCGAACACTCTATTTTTTATATAACATTTCAAATCGAAAAATGCACAAAATTCTTTGCTCGCACGCATTAGAGATATCGATATTTTCCGCTATTCCCTTAAAACATTTAAAATTAAAATAACCATACAGTGTACTTAAAACAAAACTTTTATTTCTTTATTATTTACTTTTTCTTTTTACTCACTTTTTACTAATCTACTTACTAATATTATAAATGCGAAAGTTTGTATGGATGGTTGGTTGGATGTTTGAATGGAATTTAAAAATTCTTTCACTAATCGAAAGCTACATTATTTGCGAGTAAAAACGGCTTTTTATATTGGTAAGCTCTGGCGTTATGAATGAGCTGTGGCGTTATGAAATTATGTATCATACGTTTTCTGTCCCTAACAAAATCGAGTTATCGCAAACGTCAAACAAATTGTTACCTTGGAAACAATTTAAATTTTAGGCTTAAAAAGAGTGCTTTGTTGTGATTAAAAAGAGTACTTTTTTGGCGTCGTAGTTAATATCTACATATCTCTAAAAATGTTTATTCTCCGAACAAAAAGCATAACGTTGCTATAAAGCATAGCGTTTGAAGTGGACTGTCATTTTCTTATTTTTTAGGTTACTCTGTATTCCAATATGAATAAAATACTAATAAAGGGAGTAGGTACTTAAAATAAATGTCTATTTCTATCATTTAAATATTTTCTAAAATAGAATTTTTATTTGCGAAATGTCATTCTCATATTTTGAAAATTTCTATTAAACAATAATTATTTTCTATTAGACAAAATAGCAAGAATAATAAAAAATATGCCAACAATTATGCCAGTAATTTCCCACTAATACTATGCGAGCGAAGCCGTGGGTAAAAGCTAGTACTATATAATATTATAACTAGCAATATCTACCTGCTTCCTAATCTGTAACCATTTCTTATTTTGAATCTCAAATGGAACTTCACTGCTTTATATTATATTCACTATTGGATGTAAAATTAATGTATATTTACAACTGTACGTTTGCTAAATAAACTTAAATAAATAAAATAAAATTCTAAACGTATCTGAAAACTAAAAACTGTTTTTGAAAGGTGATAATGTACGCTTTATTATTTCATAAAATATATTTTTTAAATATATTTTTTTTATATAAAAGTTTTCTACGCCAACATAAAAAAGTTTTTAAAATGGCTCACCTTTTCTAACTAAAATTATTGATAACGGAAAAAAAATAAAAACAGTTACATATTAAAAAAAAACTCTAAACTAAAAAATTATAAACTCACTTTTTCATCGTTCTAACTATGATATGGTTCTGACTATAATATAGTTCTGGCCACTTTGGGCCACATCAGATTTTTGACCGGTTTTTAAGTTTGGACTGACGCATCCATTATTTAGGTACCTATCCCTAATGAGAATTGTATGTCTGGCTTCTTGCAGTGGATTGCAGACTGAGGGGCTCTGCCGGGGTGTGCCGGGAGTACTCCGAATGCTTGGCAGCAAAGCGTGAGGCTTTCCTTGGAAATCTGCCACAGGTATAATATAATATTATCAGAAAGTTACAACTTCTGCTATGTATGAGTGACCGCTGGTTCTAACAGTTACTTCGAGTTAGAATAAGGGCGATGGGTCCCTTACCAGCTCTGGGCGGCGTATTTCCAAAACCTATACCAGTTCAGTCGCGGCGGTGACTAAAATGGGATAGGTATCGTAAGGTGATTTCGCACAATAAACCCTATACCATTTCTGTCGCCAACGAGCTTCGTTGCTCTATCTGTTTTAGCGACGGTGACGACCGTCATTACAGAGTGGCTTCTATTCATGAATCCACAAATCCCACAATGGTGTCTTACCTTTTGGGAATATAATGCAAGCTATGTATTGTATACATTTAATTAACATACAAAAATAAATATGTAACAAAGTAAATACACCGATAGAAGTTACTCTATAATTACAGTCATCACCATTGTTGAAACAGATAGAGCAACATGCGAGTTGGGGACTGGAACGGTGTAGGGTTTGTTGTGCAAAATCACCTTACAAAACCTATCCCTTAAATATCCTAAACGGGTACTTCCCGCCTTCATCTCTCCCATCTATTTCCCCCTCTCTATCTGCAGCCTCACAACATGCCCCAATTGAGGATGCCATAGTCTCACAGGTTTCAGATAATTAGGAGCAGTTGGGACCCTTATGGGGTTTCATATAGAAAATCCTGATAATCGTTTATTTCACATCTTGCAATATATTCCAAGTTTCAACTGTAGATATTTCAATTGCTTTTTAAGCCTGGCTTAAACCATGTTTACATTCGTTAAGTTGGTATCGGGTATGAATCCTAATAACCCAATCCGACTTATAAAAATACTTGATTTCAATGCCTTAGAAGCCAACAGAAAAATATTTTAGGTAAACATTTTTTAAAAGTGAATCTCACATGTTGAAAGACAATAACTTATACGTTCCTAACAAGCATATATTATATATATATTATCCTAAAAATCTTGTCTTAAACGTTAGTTTATCAATTAAAAATAATAATTAATATTTGACAAGTTAAAGTATTTCACCAACAAATGTAGACTTAATTTGTCTCGATGCCACCTAGCGAGCGATTTAGCATTAACAATGCCTCTCTCACAAAAAATTAAGTTGGTTGTTTTCAGGTGGGAAAATATAATAAGCAGTAATTGTTGAATGAAGCACTAGTATATATTGGATCATTTGGCGGGTATTTGATAAGCCGCCATAGCTCAGTGGTAGAGCTCCTGACCGGCAATCAGAGGGACACGGATTCGAGTCCTGTTGGCGGCCAGTATCTTTTCTCGGAAGATTTTTTCAATGTAGATGAGTGTTTCAGGCTGATAATTATTGCTTATAATAAATTTTACTTAATCTTATAACTATGTTATTAGTATTACACATAGGTTATTATTATTGGACTTAAAGTAATTCACCATCCCCTGGACAGCTTATCCATACGGTAATATATATTTCACCACCCTCTTGATAGCTTAACCATATGAAAATGTACATTTCACCATCGTCTAGATAGCTTATCCATATGATATTATGTATTTCACGATCCTCTTGGTAGCTTATCCATACGATAAAATATAAACCCCCATTCTCTTGATAGCTTTTCCTAAGGATAATATATAATAGTATACTTTAGATTCGACAATTTATTTATTTATAAAGTCAGAGTTAACTATTCAATACTCGAACCTTTAAATAGTGACTACATGTCAGAAAAGATGGCCAATTACCTTTTAGTTTTGTGCCTATCGCGAGAATTTATTTGTTTATTTATTAGTACACGTTATCAAGAGGATGATGAAATACTCCCTTTAGGAATATAGGCAGCCTTCATGCTTAGCGGCAATTTCCACCCGATGTTATGACTTGTTTGCGGTTAGGAGCTACAAGAAAAAGTTAAAACCGTCACTCATTTACTTTAAATTGATTACAGCTAAGTAATCACTATCATCCTATTATCCGCACCAGGTACCTAAAAGTACAACCCAAAGTCTTAGCACCCACCAGGTTAAATATGTTTTGACGTGGCAGGTCATTTTATGTTTTTGTATGAACATTTGTTTATTAGTGTATCTTGTATGAACACATTCACCGGTCAGTGGCTGAGTTGGCATCGTGTGTGGATTCCACTCAAGCGTCATGAATACAATTCCACAATCCTTCATCACGGCACAAGCAACTTTTTTCGCTTACTGTGGTGGTAGTAGGAGATTTTCAAATATTTTAAACGTTACACTCGGAACACGGAAGTGGTTTTCCTCGAATTTCGCACCGTATTTTGAGAGTCCACAAAAAGAATTTTAAATTTTTTCGCACTGAATAAGAGGATGGTTTATATTTATTTAACCATTTAACCACACCTCCTCCCCTCCCCTTGCCACACCGGTGTCTGTCGATACTCCTGCGCTAGTCGTAGGAAAAAACTCATAAGTTTATGCCAATTATATTTAAATCATTATAATTTTGTAGTCATACAATTTCTTGCATACAATCAATTCACTCACTTCCAACAAAAGGACGACTTCCAAAAGTAGTTGATCTCAACTGTAGCCCCCAACACATTTCTGTTGTAAAAGGGAAAGAATCCTAATAACCAGAGCTGATTGAAAATAGCAAAGTTAAAGCAAAATGTTTTAAGATTTTTAAATTGAAGTAACATAATACCATAGTGTTCCTTTTCCCAGTTCTGCTCGGCCTCCGGTTCCAAGATATGCTGTGATGAGTCAACCTGCCCGCCTCTGCCATCTACGATTGTCAGCCAGCAGAAGACGGGCTCGAAGGCAAATGACAGTAAGTTGAATTGCACTGCATTCCTTCTGGCTCAAGTAATAGTGCACACATTTGAGATGACTTATTTCCTGTACAATGTTACACGGAGTACACCATTAAGTTTGCGCTTGAATGGGTGAGGGTCTGTCCAAAGAGGTACGTGATTGGAGTCTTCTTAGACATCACAGGTGCCTTCGATCATGCGTGGTGGCTGATGATACTGTCGAAAGTAAAAAACCGGAACTGCCCTCGTAAGTTGTTTAAGATAGTCTCCGACTATCTCAACAACAGAAGTATCTCATTAACATATGGTGATAGTCAACCACCGGGAAGTGAACATGGGTTGCCCACAAGGCTCGGTCCTTGGCCCAGAATTTTGGAATATACTCTTTGACGATTCCTCCAGGCTGCCCTTGCCTGAAGGATGTATCACGGTTGACTACGCTGATGACAAATTATTACTGGTCTCGGGGAACAGCAGGAGAGAAGTTGAAAGTAAAGCTGAAGAAGGTCTGAGAGTAATCCTTGAGTGGGGTAAGAGAAACAGGCTGTGATTCGCTCCCCAAAAGACCATGGGTCTCCTTATGAAGGGCTTCCTCGTCATTGGAGGTTATTATCCACCACTTACCCGCCCTGGTATAAGTAACAGATGGTTACTCCTTCAAGGCTCTCGCAAGGACTCTATTTTTTTTTGAAAGAACGAAGCTACATTTAGTTTAGAAAGAATTTAGACCTCCAATGTCCCTGCATACGTTGTTAGCAAGCAGTATGCAAGTGCTTAGCGGGAAATACAAGATACAATATGTGTTAGTATTGCAAAATATAGACAAGACAATGGGACAGGTTGGTGAAAGTCCTCGAGGTGGCAAGCGCTGGGTGATTGTATCCGACGTATCCTACAAGCACCTGTTTGGGAAAAAGACACAGTACAGAAGTAATACGAGCATGGTAAACGGTTGGGAGTCCTCTCCAATCAATTGGCAGTCCCAGCAAGAATGCACATGACGTTCGGTCTAGCCGTGAACCACACTCAGCCTCCGCGCCCCTTGGCCGGTTCCTCGGTGATGCCTCAAAGAAAAGTAAATGGGAGATTGGGGTGGAAATACCCGACGACCCTAAGGAATTCAGCGTCGAGTAGCCGGGGGCAAGGCGAAGGAGAGCCGAGGTCGCCCCCCCCCCAAACCTCAAGCCTGCACATGTTGCTGGGGGTGGCGCAAATGATTTTAGAGGGCACCGTGCCGTCGTCGACTGACTCCTGTTGACGCAGGGACGAGGTCTAGCGCACCCCCCAGAAGGGGAAAAAGAAACATAACAAAAAAGATAAATGCAGTTCAGTTCAGCCTTCTGAGCGAAGCAAAGTAGAGGTTGTGAGACTAAAAAGAAAAAAAGAACATAAAAACCAAAACAAACGCAAGGAAAAAAAACAAAGTCGAGTATGTAAGTTGGATCACAACAGCGTTCCTTGGAATAGGAAACTGGAAAACAAAGAATATAACACAAAAATGATGAAAAATAATTAATAGGTATCTCGATAAAACATCGTCTAGCATAGCTTAGCGAAATCTAAAATAAACAATGCGAAAAGAAATAAAATAAGTTTAAAAAAAAGAAGATAAATCACACAAAAATAAAAGTAATAGAAACAAAATGTATACAATAGAATAAGATAAAGGTATATACGATAGAGATAATATAAAACATAAAATTCTAGCAGTAGATGTAATAAAGTAATAAGGATGTCCGTGGATTCAGGAGCAGATACACCTGGCACCTACATGATTTTACAGCTAGTCAGCGACTCTAAGATCAGGCCATCTCTCAACCCAGACTTTCGTAAATTTCCTCAAGCACTCAAAGTTCACCTTATTCGAAACGAGATCCGCGTTCCAAGCTGGTCTCGTAGTAACTTGCAAGCCATCGAGCATTTCCTCTCGGGCATCCGTCATAATCTCACAATGCCACAGAATGTGCTCGGCTGTTTGGTCCGTATTGCCACACGCGCAGTTTGGATGGGGGGATAGAGAGAGACTGTGCAATCTTCCCCTAAACTCCCCATGTCCGGACAGTAATTGGGTCACATGGTGGTCCCTTACAATGTGTGCCCCTTCCATTCTGAGTTTAACTGACGGGAAGAAGGAGTAAGTCCATCTTCCCGTATTCGACCTGTCCCATCGTTCTTGCCATTCTCTCAGCATTCTTTCTCGCATCTCTCTAAGAAGACCTGGGAGGGAAACCGCTCCACCTGGTATTAGCTCAATACCATGGTGGGTTGCAGTTCTTCCTCTTGTTAGAAGCTTCTTTGTTAACACCTCCCTAATTTCAAGATCGATAGGCAAAACGCCGGCCAAAACTGGCAAAGCGTCCGAAGCGACCGTTCTGTATGCACCCGAAAGCGCCAGCAAGGGGACTCGCTGGCCTCTCTTGAGCGCCGAGAGTATGAGTGAATTCTCCAGGCGGTGCTCCCACACAGAGGCCGCATACGAGACTTGCGCCACGTAGGCCCCCCTGTATAGGAGATGGAGCGCTGGAGAACGCAGTCCCCACTCGGCAGTAGAGATTCTTCTCAATTTCAAGAAGAGGGCCTGGGCCTTACTTGACACGCTTTTAACATGGGTCAAGAATGAGGACGTTCGATCCAAAGTGACGCCTAGGTATGAAGTGCTCTCAACGAATCGGATGTTGGTATCTCCCATTTTGATAGTGGGATTTCTACTTTTATTGAGGTTACCCTTCATCAGGAGTCCCATGGTCTTGTGGAGAGCGAAGGTCAGCCGATTTCTCTTTCTCCATTCTAAAATCACACTTAAAACTTCTTCAGCTTTACTCTCAACTTCCTTTCTGCTGTTCCCCGAGACCAGAACAAATTTGTCATCAGCGTAATCTACCGAGATACATCCCTCAGGCAAGGGCAGCCTGGAGGAATCGTCAAACAAAATGTTCCAAAACTCAGGTCCAAGGATTGAACCCTGAGGACAACCCATGTCAACTTTTCGTTCAATCAGGTAGTCTCCAAAAGAAAGGATGACCGTTCTGTCGCAGAGGTAATCAGCACAGATCTTGAACAGATTTTGTGGACATTTCCTATTTTTGAGCTTGACAAGTATCATCGGCCACCACGCATGATCGAAGGCACCAGTAATATCGAGGAAGATTCCTATTACGTACTTCTTTTGGCAAGCCTTTACCCATTCAAGCGCATACGTGATGGCGTGCTCAGTGGACATACCAGGGACAAAACCAAACTGCCGCTCGCAGGGTGGGGATAAGGTTTGACGTAAATGCTGCCTTATCAGTTTCTCCAGGATCTTCCCCAGGACAGGTAGCAGGGTGATTGGGCGGTACGCCTTCACATCCGACCTTGGTTTATCGTTTCCCTTTGGTATAATCCTAAGCACGCCCCTCTTCCATTCAGAAGGGAAAATTCCTCTTCTCATGCATGTATCCATCACCTGGAAGAGCTCCTCCTTGGCGTGGATCCATACTTGCTTCGCTATTATTCCATTGAGCCTATCATGCCCTGGTGCCTTCTTAAGACCCAAACCCTTGATTATCAGCTCGATTTCAGCTTTAGTTACTGGTGTCATCCTAACCTCCTGGGCGAGGTTTCTCGGTGGGAGCCGTGACAGATTTCTAATCTGTTTGTGGTGGTCACTTTCCCCAATTACTGAATCTACAGGAACTAACTTGCCCAGAAGTGTATTGATAGTGGATGCCACGTCCACACTTTCAACGTTCATTCCGTCCTTTTCGGTTATTACGCTACTTAAATACCGGTCAGAGCCTTTTCCCGTTTTATCAATAGCGCTGTGGATATCCCACGGGTTGGCGTTGCCCACTTCTTGTACCCAATTATGCCATGCAGCTCGTTTTGCTGAGAGGACAGCCTGTTTGAAGGCTTTACGGAAACCACTGAGTCGTGACTGAAGGGCTTATGTCTCCTCCTGCGTACACTCGCCACGTCTGGACACGCTCAGGGCTCGATAGGCTCTCTTATAGGCCCCTTTCAGCGAAGTCAGCTCACTCGACCACCACGGCGTCCTGATAACCGTCTTTGGGTTTGATCTTCCCAAAGACCGCTCGGCAGCTGATACCACGGCTGCATAAAAAAAAATCCCTAAATTATCCGGATCTCTAGCTGCTACGTCGTGAAATCCCCTTAAAGTATCACGTAGAGCATCCCCAAAGTTATCCCAATTCGCCCGGGAGGTTTTGAAGTTCCAGGAGGATCTTGGAGCTTCCGTCTTTTTGACACCTACCGTAAAAGTTATTAGCCTGTGATCAGAGGCAATTGCGCTTTCATGAACTGTCTACTTTGATATCTTGGTCGCAACAGATCCAGAGCAAAGAGTTAGATCAATGTTGCTCTCACCAGAAGTGTTCGAGAAAGTGGTATAGATACTTTGTTCATTTATTATTGGTAGACCGTGCACCGCAATGAGGTCTTCGAAGGTGTCTGAGCGCTCCGTCCTATAATTACAGGAATCAAACCACAGTGGTGAGCGAGCGTTAAAGTCTCCTCCGATAACTATGTTACGTCCTTTAAGCGCGTTTATGGCGCGCGTCAGACTCAAGATATGTGGTCCTACTGGATTACAATATTTAAAGTAAACTGAGATCAGAAAAATCTCAGTTGTCCCAAATTTAATTGATACGCAGGTTTGGTATTCGTTCGACAAACCCACTAGAAGGAGGGGGCTGATCAATGAAGTATTGACCAGAACACCCGCCCCCGGCGAGGTGCCGATTTCGAGTACCGCACCCGGAAAATTAACTGGTGTCTTACCTAGCCTAGTGTATTGCTCCTGAATTAGCAAGATGTCAATTTTTAGGTCAGACATGACCCGCAGCGCCTCGATCGTGGCCGCCCGAGACCTCTGCAGGTTGATCTGCCCTATGGAGAGAAATTTATTAATATCCATAATCGGTCATTCGGACCTGATTCTCTATGGCTGCTTTCTGGGCTGGGCACGATCTGTCACCCGTGGAGTGGTCAGCCGGTTTCTTGAACCTGGTACACGTAGCACAGACAGCAGCCTGTGTTTTTTTGGGGCATTCTTGGTAATCGTGGCCGGCTGCGGCGCAGTGTCGGCAGGTTATGGCTTCCTGGGTACAGGCTTTTGATATATGGCCATATTGATGGCATTTAAAACAACTTGTAGCCCCAATGCAATCGCGAGCTCTACACGCATTCCATCCAAGAAAACACAGACCGCTGTCAATGAGAATCTTTCTGGCCTCCGGATGTCAGGTAATAACCATGTTCATGGTGCCGCCATCTCTTTTGCCAAACAAAGAGACTCTTCTCATCGTACGGAGGTGGTCTTCTTTTGTGAGATTACACTTACCTAATATGTTGTTATCGAATATCTCACTGAAGAGGGATGCGTCAGACTCTGGTTCTCCCTTGGGTACATCGTAGATTACTATCTTTGGTAACCTACCTTGAGGAGCGCCCATTTTTATACCTTTAGCCGTTAATTTATCTGCAACTTTTTTGATATTAGACAGGCCATTTGGTGAGGTGGTCTGCAAGGCAATACCTGCGCCTCTAATTTTGCGGGTTTTTGCCACTTGGAACCCGTCCTTCTTGGGGTCTAGGATCGAGGTCAAGTTTTTTTGCAGCTCTTCAGATGTCTTTCCCTCGGGTTGGGTTGGGTAGAAGAGCAGGGTCGGTTGAAGCGCTGGTAATGGACGTTCGTAACCATTCATAGTAATGGTTTTGGAGGCAGGAGCCCCCGAGGCAACGCCAGCATAGGATTTTCTGGAAATATGGATCTGTTCAGAGGGCTTCGTTGGTGCCGGATTAGTAAGCATAATTATTTTATCCAATTTCGTCGTTATGCTCTTTTGGGAGGCCAAGACCGCAGACAGTGTTTGCGCTCTCGAGGTCGCCGCTGCGTGGGAAATTGCAAAGTTAAGTAAGCTTTTTTTAATTTCATCTAAAGATCTCGTGACTATAGCTCTGGCCTCTTTGTTTAATTTATTTTTTCCATCAGAGATAGTATGCGAAATAATCTTCATCTGTTCCCATATTGGATCTAAAGTTTCAGCGTTGACCTCTGTTAGATCATTTTCTTCTGTAAGTAAGGAGTCCTCCTCTCTAACACGTAGAAATCCTCTCTAACACGTAAAAATCCTACTATATTCATTTTTTCATGTTAGATTTCTGCTAGCTGTGCACGTAGTTGGCATTCTCTCTGCATTTTAATTTTTTAAAACCAGTTTAAATCGCTTATCAAAGTGTTTGATTGTTGTATTTGGGTTACGGGACTTCTTTCCTAACCATTTTAATATAATTTGTGAGTCGTATTGTGTTTTTTATATTAGTTTTTGTGAAAATTAATTTCAATTTGACATATTATTCAATCAATTTTATTTTTGTTTACACTTTGAATTTAGTGTTTTTGTGTCGGAACAAGTCCCTAGCAACCAGTTTTATTTCTTAAATAACTACTTATATTAAATAATTACTAAATCTGAAATTCAGTTCTGTGGCTTTTATAATTTTATCATAATGGATATAAACGAGGAAACGAGTGCGCTTCGTTTGCTAACGATGGCCATCGAAGCTCTTTCGGTTAAAGTGGACAATTTAACGAGTAAATTGAATGCTGTTAAAAATTTTCTAAAAATATCACCATTAATTGTCGATACTTTGTGCAATAGTGAAAATGTCGCAGGTACATCTGTGCAGAATTTTCCTGTTCTCGCTACAGGCACACTTTGCCCGCCCGGACCCCTCGTCACCGCCATCACACCGCCCACGCTCGCCGCTGCTGGGCCAGATACCAACGTTCTGATGCCCCCGCTTTTCGCTTCGCCTCCTAAGCTGGCTCCTACCTTAAATGATGCTTCTAGTTTTACCACCGGGAAAAGAATTACCCGCATGCAGGCTTCGAAAGCGTCCCAAAGAGGGGATAAAAACAGTAACGCTTTAGACAAGGGACAATCTTCTTCCGTTTCTGCTTCATCCAAGACAGAAGTTGCACCTGATACTGTCAAACCTGAATGTTTGCCGTCAACATCATCTGTCCAACCACAGATTGAAAGGCAGCAAAAACTTATTATAACAACATCCTCCATACTCGCTGACCCTTTGGATCCGTCTCCTGTGAACGAACACGCGGCTCCTGCCATGACGGATAACACTATAGTTTATAAGTCTGATGCCAATATGTTACAACCTAAAGGTCCATCTGATCAATGGAAAAAAGTCACACGTAAGCGGCGTGTCACCGTAAGGGGTAATCTAAAGAATGAAAATGAACCAGTATTTAACTTCTTTCACTTTTACCCCTTTCATCCTGATACTTCTTGCGATGACATGTCGCTTTACTTAACGTCACTATATGGCGCCGCTTCTTATAAGGTCGTTAAAATTAAATCTCGGGGTGAGTACTCATCATTAAAGATTGGCATCCCTCACACAGCTGTAACCGAAGTTTTGAAAGCTGAACACTGGCCGCGCCGCACATTCATTAAGGAATGGGAAGTTAGGCTGGTGGCGCCTCGTCTTCCAACGGTTGCGGTCGGCAGCAGCTGACTCAACTCACACAGTAAAAATATACAAATTCATCATCTCACAAGCATACCAATAAAACGGCCCTTTAAAATAAATTCGGAAATAAAAATTTATTATCAAAACGTTCGTGGATTACGCACAAAATTACAAGATTTGAAATCAACATTTCCTACAATGGATTATGATATTTTTGCTTTTACCGAAACTTGACTTAACGATAGTATTTATAATTCTGAGTTGGGTCTCTTTGACCACACCGTGTTTAGGGAAGACAGAGATATAAGTACTACTAATAAAATAAGAGGTGGTGGTGTATGAGTATCTATAAACTCAAAACTGAATTCTAGAAAACTTAATTGCGTCTTCAAAAATCTTGAACAATTATTCATTATGGTGTCTACCAAAAAAGAAAAAATTATATTAGGATGCATTTATATTCCCCCATCATCCGATGCCCAAGTTTATAAAGACCATTACTTTGAAGTAGAATCAATGCGTAAAAAATTCCCTAGTGCTAAAATGATTTTGATAGGAGATTATAATATACCTAATGTAGTATGGGATTCTGAATATTTTAAAACTTTTTGCCCAGACAATATTAATCATGGTTCCCATGAAATAATTGAAATGTCTAATTTTTTAAACCTTCGGCAGATTAATTTTGTTTATAATGTTAATTCCCGTCTTCTAGATCTTGTATTTACGAGCTCCGACAGTGTTAATGTTTTACGTGCAAAAGAATGTGTCCTACCAATCGATGTGCATCATCCACCTCTGGTAATTTATTGTAAAAGTAATATCATGAAAAATACTAGAAAAACTAGTTACAAATTAAACTTTTTTAAAGCTGATTTTACAAAAATAAATGAGTTGCTTTCCTCGACAGATTGGTCATTTTTGAACTTAAATGATAACGTAAATTTGTTGGTAGAAAAATTTTATGATATTTTATATAACGCAATTGATTTACATGTTCCCATAACAAGTTATGCTACTAAATACCCCAAATGGTTTAGTAAAGATCTCATTGAAATTATTTCGCAAAAGAAAATTTGTCACAAAATTTATAAAACAACTAGAAATATAGATGACTTCAACAAATTTCGAGATCTACGATCTAAATCAAAGAAGATGTCAAAAATGTGCTATTTAAACTATATTAATAAATTTGAAGAGTTAGCAATTGAGAATCCGCAAACTGTTTTCAAATTCTCCGAGACTCTTAATAATAAAGAATCAGGATTTCCTTCCACAATGTTTTATAAACACAGAGTAGCCGATAACTCTTTAGATATAGTAAACTTATTTGCTGATTGCTTTGGTGAAGTCTATAATACTAAAACTGATTTCTCATCACATGATTTTACATTTGACGATTCTATTGACTTTAACAATTGTATATTTAATGAAGCTGATATTAAAAAGAAAATTATCACTTTAAAACAAAATAAATCAGCAGGCCCGGATAACGTTCCTCCAATATTTTTATTAAAATGTGTATCCATATTAACAATTCCACTAATGAAAATTTTTAACCTTTCTTTGAAATCTGGAATTTTTCCTGATCAATGGAAGAATAGTTTCTTAACACCTATATTTAAAAAAGGTGATAAAAATGACGTCTCAAATTATAGACCTATATGTATACAATCTGCAATTCCTAAATTATTTGAATCTATTTTATTAACGAAACTTAATAAGGAATTTAGTAAAGTTATTACACCATTTCAACATGGATTCATTTCGGGAAGATCAACTCTAACAAATCTTTTGATTTATCAACATCACATAATTGAATCATTAAATAAACGATTCCAAATTGATACATTGTATACAGACTTTAGCAAGGCATTCGATAAGGTATCTCATGAAATTTTAATCCAAAAACTAAAAGCTCTTGGTATCTCGGGTAGTTTGTTAAACTGGTTCATTAGTTACTTGTCTTGTAGAAAACTTTCTGTAAAAATTTTAGATTACATTTCAAAACAATTTGTGGCTTCCAGTGGAGTTCCTCAAGGTTCACATTTAGGACCTGTTTTATTTTTAATATTTATTAATGATATTGTAAAAATTTTTAAAGAAGTAAACATACTCTTGTTTGCTGATGACCTAAAAATTTACAAAACGATTACCTCAATTAATGATTGTAATATTCTTCAAGCTAATCTTGATCGCTTACAGGATTGGTGTAATTATAATGAACTATTTTTAAATATTGATAAATGTCAATTTATATCTTTCTGTAGAAACAAAAATCCTATTATGTCTCATTATAGTATTAACAATATTTCTCTTAAAAAGATGTCTAATATCAAGGATCTGGGTATCCTTTTTGATGAAAAATTAACATTTGTTCCACACATTAATGAAGTTACTAATAAGGCTATGAAATGTTTGGGATATATTTTAAGAACAGTAAAAGATTTTTCATCACTTTATTCATTTAAAATTCTCTTCACTGCTTTAGTAAGAAGTAATTTAGAATACAATTCCACTATTTGGTCTCCATACTATAAAGCACACAAAATAAAAATTGAGAAAGTTCAGCATAAATTTTTAAGGTTCATTAATTTCAAACTCTCCATACCTATTGAACAAATTAATTATGTTAATTTAATGAAAATGCTTAATTTAACTGATCTATCGTGTAGAAGATCCAAGAGCGATTTGGTTCTATTATTCAAATTAGTTAATGGATCACTTGACGCACCTGACTTAACTAAACTAATAACTTACCGAGTACCTAATCGTGACACGAGACTTCCTGAGCTGTTCTTTGTTTATCCTTCTAAAACAAACTATTTCATTAATTCCCCAATCCAAAGACTTCATAGGCTTGGAAATGAATTCAGTTCGGTTGATATTTTCATTTATTCTTTACATAAATTTATAACAGAAATTTCTAAAATTCTTATGTAAATTTTATTATTATTCTTCTAATATGGTTTTTGTTGATATATCTTTTTAATTCTGCTTATATCCTTATTGTTAAGTTTTTTATTTTAAATAATACTATTTTATATATTTCTTTAATTGTACTCCTGAAAAACTAATGTATCTGTATTAACGTGTTTTTGTAAAAGCCTTTAAGGCGTGAATAAATAAATAAATATATAAATGGGAGACTCCAACATCCGATTTGTGGAAAATGCAAGATACCTAGGCGTTATCTTGGATCGCTCTTCATCTTTTCTGACGCATGTCAAGAGTGTATCCAGCAGGGCCCAGGCCCTGTTCATGAAACTGAGAAGAATCTCAACTGCGGAGTGGGGATTACGCTCTCCGGCACTTCGCCTACTGTACAGGGGAGCGTATGTGACACAAGTCACGTATGCAGCCTCTGTATGGGAGTATCGCCTAGACAACGTACTGATCCACTCGGCACTTAAGCGGAGCCAGCGAACTCCCCTGCTGGCGCTCTGTAGCTTCAGACGCATTGCCGGTTTTGGCCGGTATTTTGCCCATTGATCTAGAAATAAGGGAAGTGTTAACTAAGAAAAAACTAATCGCCTAGACAACGTACTGAACCACTCGGCACTTAAGCGGGGCCAGCGAACTCCCCTGCTGGCGCTCTGTAGCTTCAGACGCATTGCCGGTTTTGGCCGGTATTTTGCCCATTGATCTAGAAATAAGGGAAGTGTTAACTAAGAAAAAACTAATTAGAGGAAGGTCAGCCGTCCATCTTGGAGTTGAACTAACACCAGGTGGGGCAGTACCTCTCCCTCGACTACTGAAAGAGATGCGTGAACTCACTCTTAATGAATGGCAAACACGTTGGGAAAGATCGAATACGGGCAGATGGACTTTCTCCTTTTTCCCGTCAGTTAAAGCCAGAATGGAAGGGGCGTTCATCAAATTGGATCATCACTTAACACAAATACTTTCAGGTCATGGTGAATTCAGGGGAAGACTCCACAGCCTGACTCTGTCTCCCCATCCAAACTGTGCGTGTGGTGACACAGACCAAAAAGCCGATAACATTCTGTAGCACTGCGAGATTTTGACGGATGCAAGAGATGAAATGTTGGAAGGTCTGAAAGTAACTACGAGACCAGCATGGAATGCGGATCTCGTGTCGAACAAGGAAAATCTCGAATGCCTGAGGAAATTTACAAGGATTTGGGTTGAGAGATGGCCTGAACTTAGAGTCGATGATTAAATTTAACTTCATTATATGTTTAGGATCCAGGCAGGTGTAATTGCTCCTGGCATCCACGGTCACCCTTTTGCAATATTTATACTACTACTGCCCGGATTTAAAGCACTATATTTTTTGTTATTTCACAATAAAACTGTTTACTCATTTATCAAGTTTTGTATTAATATCAATGATTAATGTGTATCATGTTTTCTTAGGCACCATCTTCAACAACATCTTTAACATCTAAAATTTGGCTATTACTTGTTTTAAATCTTTATTTTTTTTTCTCGTTTAACTAGACATTATCAATAGCCTTAGCGAAACCTAACTATACTTGCATTTTTCTTTTTCTAAATCTAGGATACATACAACAAGTTTTTCGTGTCTGGATTTGCATCATTCAAGGAGCCGGAACTGAACTACCATCTCATTTTCGTATTGTCCTACACCCCATCAAGGGGGTGGACTAGACCTTTGTCCGTGCAACAACCGAGAAGATGACTCCCAAGGTAGCCGCTGTATAACCCGCCCGCGCCTCCCCCGTCGCCATGAGCGGTCCTGAAGACCAACCGTAGCAGGCCAGTGCCCTTCCACCCTGCCTCCGGTGATCCGATGCTCACTTTTATCCTTAGTGTCTTCAGGTATTTCCCCCTTAATCCCAACACTTTCTTCAAGGGCCTACCGGGAAGTCGGCTTAGAGGCGCGGACACCGAGTCCCGCTTGCAACTGGACTGAAGGCTCCGCTTATTCTCGGCGGGACCGCCGGACGACTTCAGCTCAGCTGCTTTAGTTAAGTCAAACAATCTCATCTAATATGATTTTTTTTCCCTTATTCTATTAACTTTTCTTCCTACATAATAATTAACTTTTATTTCAGCTACATCAAGTGGCGGAGATGAGACGTGATACTGTGAAATAAATAACTAACAACATGAACGCATTCGCATACTGCCTGCTAACAATGTATGCCCGGACATTGGAGGTCTAGAATCATTACAAATAAAAAGTAGCTTCTTTATAAAAAAAAATTAGAGTCCTGAGGTGTACGGTGAAGGAGGAAACCATCTGTTTCCTTAGAACACCGTGGGAAAGTGGTTGAGCAACCTCCAATGTACAATGTTATGTATTGGAAGCATTTGAGGGAAGATATGATAGAGAAAAAGTGACAAATGCAACAATTCTATATCCTATTGTGTTTGCTCTGGAAGACATTCGCCCATCACAATTGCGTTTACACAACATTTGTATTTTATCGCACATCCTTCACCCTAACACTATTTTTACAAATAATTATATAATAACTTGGCCAATTAGGTATTCTTCACATACAACAAACAGCCGTAGTCTTTTTGGAAGAAATATGTCCCATCCTCACATATAATCTCATTAAATCACACAATCTCATTAAAGTTATGCTATCTATTTTTTTACCGCCTGAGTGAGAAAAATGATTTAAACAGTGTCAGGAAAAGAGAATAGCGCGCTTTCAGTTTGTATTAAAATAATTGCCATAACCCGTAAACGTCAAAAATATTCTACGACGCAACATTCACTTTATGCAAACTCACTTGGTGAATCTAAGTACTGCCATATAACCCCGCGTCTAAGGGATCGTCTTCATTGGATTCGATGTCCGGAAAGAATATAATTCAAGATCTGCTTAATGACCTCCGAAGCATTGCAAGGAATGACGCCAGCCTATATATCGATGTGTCCGACAAAACTTAAGCGAGAGACAACTTACTCTAAGCTCTAAGGTCAGCAGATCTAGATGTCACTAATCGTTTAATCGAACTTTCTAGGTCAAATCGAGCCGTTTACTATGATCGCTCTTTTAACTGTAACCGAAACTGTAACTGGCCCTCTCATTTGGAATAAACTTCCCTCAGCTCTTATTAATATCCACAATTTGGCTGAATTTAAACGGGCTTTAAAAAAATTATTTAAAAAGTCATACCGTTCATGAATAATCACATATAATCAATATACGTAATAAACTCAAAATAAAAATGCAAGAGGAAACCGAAACCAAATAATAAACTCAAATTTCCGGTAAATGTTTGGTTTCGGTTTCCTCTTAATTGTATTTTTATGTTTAATGTCAGAATATTTCTCATTTCTGAACGCAAACTGGCTTTTGTTATTATCATATTTTAGTTCGTAAGTTCTTGTTTTGTCCTGTGCTACAAAAGCACCGTTATTGTATATTATTATTGTCCTGTGTGTGATATAACAGTACGGTTTTTTTTTGTTAAATTTTGTTTTCTCGTCATTTTTTTGTTAATACTGTGTATTATTTATTTCATATTATTTTATCAATATTTTGTAATGGACTCGTAAGGAGCACTGTAGGATTATTTTTGAATTTATAATAGTTAAGCGCACTTAAAGTGAAATGACACAAAACTGCGCTACATAAATATAGCGTTATTATTATTATTATTAATTAACTGTTCAATCAATATATTTATGAATAATAATGTATTCTCGTTGTTCGCAGACTGCGTTGATTTAGCCGAGATGCTGTACCCGTGCCAGCAGAATGGGTCCAGTTGGAGTAGGGGGGACCTCTGTGGACCCGAACCAGAGGAACATCGCTCACAGTACTGGATGGCCCCTCTTACTAAAACCAGTCCATCAAAGATCCAGCGCTATGTAAGTCAATATACTTGAACCGATAATAAATATAATAGGTAATAGGACAAGAGAGAAATGACAATTCGTTTTACATGATCAATATCAAATATAATAATTTCGGTTGTCTGTAATTTATTTATTTATTTATGGACAAATAGTCCATTAACAATATAACAAAAACACGAATAAAAAAAGAGAGATGAAAATGAAAGGAGAGTACATATATTTGAAGAGCATTGACAAAATACATATAATATAAAAGTACATATAGAAGACAGTATAAAATAAATACATACAATATAAAAGTACATAAGTAGCTTGAAGATGGATTTAAAAAGACTTTAAAAAATCACATTGCGTATCGACTGCCGAAAGTCATTTAGGCTTAAACCAAAAAACTCTGCTTTGATTTGCGTTGACAAGTCTCGACATTCTGGATAAAGGAGGATAATATCCATAATTAGTAGAATGTTGATTGAGGAACAGCAATTCATTATTTTGGAGTCTACGAGAAGGGATGTTGAACTGGATGAGTTGTAACAAAGCAGGTGTGTCAGTAATAATGTTGATAATTTTGAAAATGCATACTAGATCAGAGTCCTTTCTACGTTTTTCTAAAGAAGAAATGTTTAAAGTTTGTTCAATTTCATCATACGAGTACTCGACCCTTTCAAGTCAAAACCTCTAAGCAATTCCTCGTAGCAAGCGATGTTGTACAGATTCGATGTGATAAATGTGGACAGCATAGAAAGGAGACCAAATGACACTTGCATTTGCAAGGTGAGGGCAAACCAGCGAACAGTAAAGAGTTTTAAGTGTACTTATGTGTTTAAAGTCAAAGGTAATTCTATGAATGAAGCCGAGTAGTTAAAGTGATTTGTTTACGATGTTATTAATATGATCACGGAAAGAAAGTTTGCAGTCTAGAGTGATCCCAAGGTCCTTGATAGATGTTACAGTAGAGAGATAAACGTTATTTAGTTTATAATCAAGCTGAAAAGGTTTTTTGGTTCTATAAAAGGATAAAATTTTGCATTTATCAACAAGTTGCATGCAGTTAATTTTGCACCAATCATTAAATGAATCAATATCAAGTTGAAAAAATAAACAATCAAGATGGGATTTAATTATCTTAAGAATCTTATTGTCATCGGTAAAAAGCCAAAAACGTGTGTGAGAAAAAACTTTAATGATATCGTTAATAAAAAGGTTAAAAAAGAAGCGGGGCCAAATAGGCTCCTTGCGGAACGCCGGACGTTACATGAATGTTAAAGGATTCAAAGTTATTTATTTTAACCCTTTGTTTTCCATTTATCAAGTAAGAGTAAATGAATAATAAAAATGGGTCTCTAATGCCTATAGCATAAAGTTTGGCCATGAGGATACGGTGGCGAACTTGGCGAAGGCTTTGGAAAAGTCAGTGTAGAGGACATCAACCTGAGTGTTGTCTTCTAAGGCTTTAAGAATGGTATTTGTAAAGGACAGTAAATTAGTTGTTGTAGATTTCGCCAATCTAAATCCATGCTGTTCCTCAATCAGAACATTTTTGAAAATAAGAGTGGTTTTCTTTGTAATTATTGACTCAAATATTGATGAGCGTGATGTGATGTGACGTATTTCTGCTTACATAATATAAACATTTAATTTTCAAAATTAGGACTGATCACGGACGTACAAAATATATGGACTTGCCCTTAAGTGATAAAAGGCGTGTTATTACCCCCTCCCATTGGAACCATTTTTCGGAACCGGCTGGGCTTGCGAGAGCCCCGCGTTAATCTAAAAAATGTGACGTCATCATTCTTGTCCGGACCAGTGTCGAGCTCTTATCGTACATTTTACGCACGGACGTTGTATGTCTATGGAACACATACTATGACATCGAGATACATGGCGACGCGAAACACAAAGCCGCTGTTTACTGGAGTAAGTAAATCATGAAACTTTTGTAAAAGTGTCTACGGAAACAAAATATTCGACTATGAAAATACTCAGAACCTTACTTACTGTGAATTTGGACTTGACATATCTGTTCATAACGTGGCATGCAATTCGCACTCCCATATAAAAAAGGTCTATTCATTCAAAAGCAGATTTTACTTTGAAGAACTAAATGGTGATATTATAGTGCGAGGTGCCTATATACTGTTAGATTGATTTATTGGCGAATCACAAGTCTCTTTCCTCTCTTCGTCCCGCCATAGTTGGTTTTTACCCCTCATCTGTAAGTTCTCGTCTAGCTATTTTTATGTCTATGGGACTGATATAAGAGTATCATACAAGCGATATTAAGAATATCATACAAGCAATAAAATCGGTAATAATATATATTTTTTTAAATCCGTTTTAACTGAATATTTTATTGTTTAAATTTCTAACAGAAGAATATTAAATTTTTTACACCCATATTCTTTAATATATTTTTTAAGACAAGTGACATCTAAATGTGCACAACAAAGTAAAATAACAAAATTATGAAAAAATAGTAGATTAGGTAAAAGGTCAAGAATTAGTGAATGGAAAGGCCATTAAAAGTTATTTTTTTAATAGGGACAAACGATTCCTTGTTACAATCTCAACATTATATGATTTATCTCTACTTCTGTTATTGCTTGTACAGTGATGGAGGCTTCACCCACAACTTTGCGTCACGCAGCTTGTAACGGTCATTCATAAATTGATGACTTTGATGGTCTCCATTGTCGACAGTGGCGGATACAGAAAAAACTAAAAAAAAGCCACCCTCCCCCCCCCCCCACGGCGCAATGTTGAAAAACTTCTTTCTACTATAGCAATAATTGATACAGGTAGACAAGCAAATAACTTGAAACAAATATTGGAGCCAATGTCTATTAGCGTTTTTCTTATTACATGTTCGATCACAATGTTGAAGAGAGTGGGAGCCAGACCGTCCCCCTTTTTTAGTCCCTGCGATACTGTGAATTTGTCCGACAATTCCCCATCTATTTTGACCTGACATCTTGAGTGTGACATTGTGGCTTTGATGAGCCTAACCAATTTAAGTGGAATCTGGAATTGAAGTAGTATGTCATATATTTGTTTAATATTGGGCGCGCGCCCCACCACACATTGGGTATCCACCACTGATTGTCGATGGGTAAGACTTTCGACTAGCAATCTGGAGGTCACGGGTTCAAACCCCAGTGTGCGCAAGGAAATTTTATTTGATTTTTTTTTATTTCACAAGAAATTAATTTAAAAAAAATTTTCGGCATTTTCCAGTGTGAGAAGACTCTGGCGAAAGGTTATCTTTCAGAACATAAATGCTGCTAGAAATGGCGTTAGCCCTTTTTGGTGACCAGATCTGAAAAGTCAATCAAAAGCCACTTCCCCATCTTGCTCTTTGCCATCTCCTTCTCCTCCCCACTACCATCAGGCACACAACACGCCCCACTTGAGTGACGTAGTCTCACTGGCTCCAAATGGTAAGGAGTAGTTGGGACTCATGAGTATGTATATATATCGTGTTTACCTAACTAAGTTACTCAAGAACTGTTTTCAGGAGAACAAAAACCATTGCAATATTCGTAAAGTAATTCATAATCAGCTGAGATCTCTGTTTTTAAGTCCCAGTCCACTTGTAGTTGTATAATATATTACAGTCTCTAGAGAGGAAACCATCCAAGTGTTTTGGTGATGGTACAGGATGTTATTGCAATCCATCCTTTCATTTTTCATTTGGTAATTTACACACATTCTCAAATAAATGAGTTTTCTCAGTACTTTTTATAAACCGATATTTGAATGTGAACCGATTAAACTTTTAACGTTTTAACTTAACCTTTATTCCTCGATGTGGCAATGGGTCAGTAAAGGTAAGGAATTGACATAAATAGAAGACCCTGCGCGATGCAGTAAAGTTTGCTGTGGTTTACAACGCAGCCATTGTGGAACTGCACTACTCCAAGTCTTTTTGGTTTAAGTTGATTCCTTAATCTTACCGACCCAATCGGACAAGTGTCTAGTATGTCGGAGGAAAAGTTCTATGTCATCTTTTGGGATGCTGTGAGAAGTGTGTTTTTAAGGAAATTAAAGAGTTAACCTAGGTTTATCACGATAAAAGGGGGAGGAAGAACAGAATCTTGCATTCGACAAATCGACCTGTTTTCTTGTAGAAAATTTTCACTAGGGGAGAGGAGGGCAAGATTGAAGGCTTAACTTTAAGATGTAAAAAAAATATAACAAAATAATATCAATCCTTTATTTTAATCAGTCTTCAGAGAGATCTTATATGCTTATAAAATCGGCTTATTAAAAATAATTAAAATTGAGTTTAAAATCTGTTGGACTAATAAAAAAAAAGGAAAAATCCCGTCTTGCCCTAACCCTGAGGGCAGAGTGGAAAGCTTATAAGGGGAAGATGGAATGAATAGGATATCATTACATTTTATAGTTGACACATAAAAGACAACCATTTTCTATGTCTGAACATAGTTCAAGTGTCCAACCACAACACTCTGGACACTGTACCCAGTCCTCTGTGGGCGGTTCCACACATGGTTCTCCACATTATACACACATCACATCATCTTGTGTTGACTGCTCCGGATGTTGTAGTATATTCTCATCTTAATCTGTCCTTTTCCCCTTTCCTTTGCCCTTTCCTTTATTTCCTTTGTTTTCCTTGCCATTGATGGTCAGATTAAGGACTAATTTTATCTTGATAATTATTTCATACATTATAATAATTGTCGCGCGATCTTGATAATTATTTCATACATGTAACTTTGTCGCACGGTTTGCGATGAGTAGATAGTTTTCATCTTGCCCACTCCTTCCATCTTACCCTCCCCTCCTTTATGTACAATAATGTTCAACAGGTGTTTGGCAAGCCTCCCAGCTTTATACCAGTGCTGAACGGATCAATGACGCTAGCTCTTCGGAACACCTTCCATCGAAATACAGGTAGAGCTTGATGCAAAATTCTCACCTGACGTCTGAGTTTACTGCATTTATTAGTCCGGGGAATCATCAGTATCCCTGTTCACACTGTGCTATTAGCACCCTAGACAGTTCCCAATCAAATTTTTGTATCACTGAAGAAAATATTAGCTACTCTCAACTCTCAACCGAAAATTCCGAACAAAAAAATCAGTAAAAGATACGGTTACATCTAGGAACTTCCAAAATATAATATTATATTATGACAACATAATATTGTGTATTTTCCAGGGATTTGTGCCTGTCTTGACGGGGGTACCAGTCATCCTGATAAGCGAGCGCTGGCTCCTTACCTGGGCATCAGGCTGGGACTATCTGCTCTGGTAAGTCCCATTAGTAACTTGCAAAGTGCTTGTTTTTGTAGGAGAGACTGATTATTCTCATCTGGGGGCCTAGTCTCTATCTTTTATTAACCTTAGTTAGCGTGTTATTTACGTCACAAACACGTATTTTGACAGCTACGCTAATTAGAGTAACTGTCAAAATACGTGTTTGTGACGTAATTAACGCGCTAACTGAGGTTAATAAAAGATAGAGACTAGGCCCCCAGTAAGGGAACTTATATTCCTCTAGTTAGTATTAGTACTGCACAGCTAATATTATTTACATCTAATTTAATCTAAGTAGTTTTAGCTTATTGGATAATAAGTCATAAAAAAAAAACAAAGAAAAACTACTCCAAAGATATATACGTTATACCTAAATGTCATTATAGATATACAGGGTATTGCAGGACTGACCCGGCAGTCTTTAAACAACAATTCCTGAGCTTGTTTGAACTCAAAATTGTGGTTGGCATTTTGGTGCTGATTTTTAAAAATTTTATTTCTTTTTCAAGTTGCCATTGCCATTAACCTACTGCCAGCACATTTGTACCGCTTGGTAGGTATTCACCATCTCCTTCCCGTAGCTAAATATTATTTTGTTTTTATAGCGTATTATGTAATAATATACACATGTCGTCAAGCATTATTTCTTTTTTTTATTATAAGTGTTCATTTTAAAATAAGCACCCGTTTTAAAAGCCATTAAAACTTAAGGGAAAAAAATGAAAAATAGCTCATACCTAACCTAGCGTAACCTATTCAACCAATTTATCAAAAAAATATCACTGTTGATATCTTTTCAATGGAGGTGTTGATGTTGCAATGATGAGTTGTCTGGTCACCATAAAATAACATAGTTTTGTGATTGTTATATGTTTTTTTTTTTTACATTAACTCCACACAGGAGGCCCTGAGGAAAATAATTTTCCACAGGGCCTATGTCATCTTTGAGAATGCTGTGTGGAGGGTCTTTTTGAGGAAAGGAAGGAGTGAACATAAGTCTTGAAGAGACCCATGTTGTAGGAGGGAGGAAACACAAAGGCCGGTAAATCGTTCCACAGCCGAGCTGTTAAACTCAAGAACGAGTAGTAAAAACGACCCGTTCTCATGTGACTAATGTCAACCATGTACAAATGCTGGGCGCGTGTTTGGCGAGTTTCCCGACTATGCACCGGTTCCGAGGGGATCAATGACGCTAGTTCCTCGAAGCATCTTCCATTGTAATACCGGTAGAACAAGGACAGCATTCCCACCTGACGCCGGTGCTCTAAAGATTGCAATCCGTCTGTTCAGATGGGAGAATCTAACAAACGGACCGCCCGTTTCTGCACAGAGTCAAGGGTTTTTTTAAGGTATTTTGGAGCTCCAGACCAGAGGTGGCTGCCAAATTTAACCGTGGGGTGCACTTGCGATTTGTACAAGGTTAGCAGTTGTGTACTATTAAAGTATCTGCGGGCCCTGTACAGTACGCCCAGTTTCTGAGGCTAACTTAACTCTGGTTTCGATGGAGCCCCCATACCTGAGCTGGTCACTTAAAGTTACACCAAGCATATTAATGCTTCCGTTGAAGGAGACTAGATTATCATTTCCATCGCAGTTAATGCCGAATAAATAAACAAAGATTCTAAGAACTTGTTTTAAATCAGTGAAAATAATCATGTTTGCACATAATTTATTACATAATGTAGTTACAACGCTTAAAAAAAAATCATATATATTATTACATGCATAAATTATATCTAATATTGTAAATTTTATTGTAGTTTCTCCTATAAGTGTACTATCCATTAAAAGTTCACATCTAAACACATAATCTAACATAACTTCATATCTTTGTTGTAAATTTTATTGTAATTATTCCATCTTGTTATCAGGTACCTGGTTTACACTTATCAATACTACCATAGAGTTAATACTACTAACTTACCTACATCTCATACTCTGTAAATCTGAATATATTATATGTTACCAGGTTAATTCGGTAAATCCGATTATTATATATGCTACAAAATTACTTTTTCTACATTGTCAAAAAAATGTATATACATATATATGTTATATACACATTTTCTTTACTGAATAACTTACTTTCAGAGAAAAATTAACTTTTTTGTTTTTTTTTTTTTGTTATGTATTTATGTACATTTCTTGGAATAATGTGAACTAAACCTGTCAATTTGTCTGTCCTGGAACGGTGGAACGGGAAACTTTCCTAGTTGGACAGGCAAAGCTTCCAAATATATAATTTGTACTTTCTTTTGTATCTATAGATAATAAATAAATAAATAAAAAAAATACGGATACATATATAATAAATTGACATCCTCCGTTGTCGAGGGGTTGGGTTCTCGACTAGAAATCCGAAGGTTGCGGGTTTAAATCAAAATTTTATTTAAATAATTTGCGTTATTTCACAACTAATTAATTAAAAAGTTAATATGTAGTACATTTGCGAAAGGTTCCAGAGTGGAAGATACTCTCAGTATCGCCCTTATGAAAGAGTTCAGAATTGAATTGTTGCTAGAAACAGATTCAGTTGTATTTGGTGACCAGATCCGAATATTCTGGTACTTTCCCACCTCCATCTTCCTCATCTCCTTCCCCTCCCCTAACTTCAGCCTCACAACACATCCTAATAGGGATGACAGAGTCTCACTGGCTTCAGACAGGAGCGTTGGGACTCTTGGGCGATATTTGCAAAAAAAATAGCAATATAATACAATTATTGTCTGTACTCCTCCATTTTACTTCTCCTAACTCCTTTTTCTAAAACCACCTTTGGACAAAGAAACTTTAAATGCATAGCTTGCACACTACACAAACTGAATCAATGACCAAATTCAAACAAGATACAAAGAAATGGATTATAAGTATTGTACGTCACACTACTGCAAACATCTGTAAAATAAATTACAAATAGACAAAAATATCAATTTACATGCGTCGTTACCCATATAAAACAAATTAAAATATTAAAATACTGTATAATCTAACTCCATAAATAGATTTGACAGGATTTACCACTTTACTTCACCTAGTCCTTCATTTATAAGATAACTCTCTTTATGGGATTTACCCCCACTTTCAATCATCTTTATGTTTTAAATGTATTCAAATTAATATGTATTTAACCTCAAATATTCTTAGAATATTCTTAAATATTTTTATACATATGATATTCATTTATGCCTGTCTCGCCACAGGTATATCCTAGTGAGACAGGCATCGAATAATATAATGTAAACATACCTTTTATAGAAAAATAAAAAAGTAAGTTATCACGAAGTAATATTTACGTTTTTAATTATGCTTGAATATGAATGCTTGTAATTAATAATTAATGAACCTTAGTAAATGTTCTCATATTTTTCAATAGCCCAATTTAATTAGAGTAAAATTTTAAGTTTGGAAAAACGAAGCAGGAGAGTAAGTTGTTATAATCGATGACTATATATATATATATATGTATATATCGTGCATAAAACAACGCCAAATGAAGAAAAAAAATTGTACTTTATTTTTGAAAATACGACAATGTTTTTGAAAAGGGAAAATTTAGTTTATTTTTGTGTGAATCGCGGTCAGTTACTAATTCCAATAAAATATTAATAATTCTGTTGATTGGTTGCAGGTACCCTGCTAAGAATATTACTCCCCCTCCAGAGGTGGTGCTCTCGATCAGAAGGACTGTGCCCCAACCCCAGTTCTTCCTCGGCACTAATGATGTAGTTCTTTTGGAGATGGATAGGCCGTAAGCATCAAACATTTTTATTACATAGTATAAAGCAAAGTTGCTCCCGCCATCTGTACCCTTAGATCTTTAAAACTACGCAACGGATTTTCATGCGGTTTTTACAAATAGATAGAGTGATTCATGAGAAAGATTTTTGGGTATATAATTTGTCAAGGTTTTGTGTAAAATATATAAGTGTTGAAATATATAATATATAAAGGGAGCGGGCTGGCAAACGGGCAGTGGGCAGGGGGCTGGCAAGCGGGTGGTGTGGATTTGGTATGTATGCAAATTAACAGATGGCGTTGGTTATAAAGGTTGGATTATGACGTGTTTCGTTAGCCACAGAAGCGTGTGTCCAGGTCTGCTAGTCAATAATAAATGACTTATTATCAATTTCAAAATTCCATTTGCATACTAATTTTGAAGACCTCTGTCGTAAAGCTCGCGGATTCGAAACTCGAAGTATTGCAAATATAAAAATTTTCAAAGTGTATTAAATTTGAGATACGTTCCAAAGCAGTAGATACTCTCAGTATCGTCCCGGTGAAATAATGTTATTCAGAACTGAAACATTATTTGAAATAGCTTTAGCCGTATTTGATGATCAGATCTGAGGTAGATACAAGATATGTACTACTACATCTTCTTCTTCTCTTTAGCTAGGTTTTAGGTAGGTACTACTAGGTACAAGGTTGGTCAACCTAACAACCTACATTAAGTAATATAATGAATGATAGGGTATAAACTTTGTGGTGGTGTTTCAGGGTCCCCTTCAGTAAGAGCCATCGGCCTATCTGTCTGCACACGGCCGTGGACTCTGTGGGATTGGGAGGACTGGCACTAACCAAGTGGAACTTGTGGGGTGGTAAGGTGAGTTTACTATCATTGGTCCAATATTGAAACATGAAGAAAGCGATTGATGTTGGGTAAGGTGAGGTGTCAGGTGACTGAATGAGACCAATTATTAATACTGAGCAGTCTGAGCACTATGTTTATGTTATTATGGTTTGTAGGTATTAATTTGCGGTCAGTATAAGTCCCAAAAAACTTTTTCCTTCCTTACACTTCTCCCTCCTTTCTCACCTCACAGTAATGTGGTAAATAGGTACCAACCTACTTGTACAAAATGCGACTAAAATAATTGTTTAGTGCCAGATTCAGATGTAACGCGGCGTCCCGGTCAAGGTCGAACTTCCAGATAGGCCCGGATGACCCCATCCATGGACCTATCCCAACCCCACACAGGAGGCTCCGATGGGAAATAAGTTTTTTGGGATATATTTTATCATCTTTGGGGAAACTGTTAAAATGGAACCCATTGAGGACACATGACTCGAAAAAATCTATTTCACATTTTTATGTAGGCGGAGTATATTGCTTATGTAATGACGGACTTAGTTAGCAGAGGATTGAACTCACGACGGCGGTTTATGGCGAAAATCAGGCACATTTATCCACTCGGTTACCAGCTTGTATACTTTTAATGTTACCATTTTAAACATGACAATAAGATTTCAATATAAGAAAATGCTTAAGTGTTTTCGTCTAAATATTGTTGGGATAACGACTGATAATAAATTTCGAAATGATTTCTTGGTTTACCTTTCGACCTAGAAAAAATTTCACCTAAGTCGCTTTCTCCGTGACTTCGTAAACTATAATAATCCACCCATAGTCAATTGGTAATACAATGGAAAAATATTATTTCCCTTTGTTTATGAGATTTATAACTAATTTTCCTCTCCCTTCGCTCTCGTCACTTATCTAGTTGGGGATGCCATAGTTCCATAGGCTCCTAGATTATTGAGAAATTGGGACTAACATGCGGTATTTGCAATTTTGTATATCTATATAGGTAACTAGCAACTATTACTAATAATTTTTATTATTAAAAACCTTTCTAAATGCGACATAATATTTACAAAAATCTTTCAATTTCGAATATTGTTTAATACCCAATTTATCGTGATAACAGCGGTTCTATGCATTGTTGTATAATTTTAAAGTTTAAATGTTCGTATGTCTAAAAAAAATTTCAAAAAATGTCTCCCCCACCCCCTTCCCACCCCTTCGTGAGCGCTAAAGCTGCGCCCCGTTTTATCTTTTTTTATTAATTTATTTTATTTTTGTACATAAAACAGGCATGTTGTCTGCATCTATGGGATGTGTCGGATTTATGGTAATGCACTAACATTCCAGAATAAAACATAAAATGCAATTATTTTTATAGTCCCACTGGCTTATAAACAGCGACACCTTTGTGCGGTGTTTTTACTTAAAGCATTAGCATTATGTTTTTAAACCTTGTGCATGTAATTTTCGGACTCCAGCATGTCTTAAGGATGAAAGTAAACAATACATGTAATAATTAACTCTCTACAATTTGGGAGGCGGGAGGGTAGGTCAATCCAAGTGGTTCGCTACGTTTGGTGACTTAGCAGGGGTGCCCTGGTTCATAGGGTTAGGTTCGTCCGGATTTTGGCAGCGGATGCGTCTGCTCACCAAGTGCGTGGCAGGCCGGATCGGGAGAAACTTGTTGAGGGAAATTCTTTGACCTCTCCACCTGGACTCTCTCGGAACATTGCCTTGCACCGCAGTGGGAGGGATAGATACATACGTTCGTCACTCCCGGACACACTGATCCCCAGATTCCTACCTACCCCTCATACATTTATTCTTCCCAGAAATTCCTCTCCTTCCTTTCCCTAAAAAGAACGTCCACACAGCATTCCCAAGAATGTCATATGCCCTGAGTAGAAAAATTTTCCTCAAGGCCTCCTGTGTGGGGCTAATGAAAAAAAAATTTAAAAAATTATTGATTGTGTCATTATTCCTGTGTGTATTGCTATAGTACCCAGCGACGCTTCTCTCCCAAGAAGAGTGCCGCAGAGAGTTTCCTCCTGGTAGTAGTGCTGCACCAGGCGGAGTGATGGACGGTCACCTGTGTGTCACCACCAGCACCAATAGCGAGGAGTGTGTAAGTAACAATGGCCCAACTATTAATTAATTCAATGCACTGCTCGATGGACGTTGCAGGCTATTCTGTCATTGTGTTAAATCATTCATGGGAGGCGGGTATGGGTACCGCTGCCCCGAGAATCATTTATTAGATAACGAAAACCTCTGCCATGGGTCACCCCTAGTGGTTCGCTACGTTTGGTGACTTAGCAGGGGTTCCCGGGTTTATGGGGTGAGGATTGAACAGATCTTGGCGACAGATGCGTCTCTCCACCTGACCGATGTGGCGGGCTGGATCAAGAGACACTGGTTGAGGGAGGTCTTTCCAAACCTCTCCAACCAGATTTCTCTCTCGACGGATTAATACGCCCGTCCCTCCTGGACGCATCGACCCTTAAATTCCTACCCACCCTTCATACCTATTTGCTTCCCGGAACTTCTTCTCCTTCCTTTCCTTAAAAAAAACTCCACACAGCATCCACTGTGTGGATCTAAATGAAAAAGAACATTATTTATTCAATTTCCCTGTAAGTCCAGGTAAATAATGAAAATAAAAACTAATAAATTAAACGCTTAAATTCAAAATAATCTTAAATACAATTAAATTGAAAATAATGTTATTTCACTTTCTAAAAATACAAATAATACAAAAATATTTTGTTTTATTTGTTCATTCCATTGCAAAGTACCGCGACAGTTTCTCTTGACTAGCAATCCGAAGGTTGGGGGTTTAAATCCCTTTCAAATTTTATTTGATTAATTTGTGCTATTTCACAATTTATTAATTTAAAATAATACTTACATACCTATTATATTTGCGACACATTCTAGAGTGAAAGAGACTTTCAGTATCGCCCTGATGCTTGAAATGGCTTTAGCCGTGTTTGGTGACAAGATCTGAATAGCAAATCCCTACCTTCCTCTTACCTATCTCTTTTCCTCCCCGCCTTCATAACATATCCCAGATGGGCATGCCATAGTCTCATGGGCTCCAGATGGTTGGCAGCACTTGAGACTGTTGTGCGGTATTCACATAAAAAAACGAAATATTTGTTTAATTACTAAATCTAACTTTTACAAAATTTGATATTTATTTAAAAGTAAATCTTTTCTGTAGGTAGCTACCTACTCTTTTTATGCAGGGTTTCCGGAAATCATAGTATAAGTGGGGGAACTTGGTGAATCTTCATTACGTTTGAATTGATTTTGTGAAATAACATTTTTTGATTCGAGCTTTCATTTTCCAAATATTTTTTTTTTCTCTTTTTGTTGGGTTTGAACAAATTTCTTGTTTGTACTACGAATTTCCGGACAGCTTATATTCGAATATTTTTTTGTTGACCCCCTCTTATCCCGAAGAATCCCTACGTTACAGTGCACTATTATAAAAGAAAGGATCTCTTTATTCTTATTTATTGGTACCTTATTAAAATGAATTGTTTCACATTGTGACATTTATATATTTTTATTAAAATCAAATTTAAAAGATTTAAGTTGGTAATTTCTAGTCATTGTTTCATGTAAAATAGTGTAAAATGGCCTGGTTGCTTTAATTGTCACGTCTGACAACATCACAAATAGGCGCTAAGATGATAGAAACACCTGTCTCTTAATAGATGATTCTTATTGGCTAGTTTGTGTTTTGATGTGACTATGATATGGCCGAGAGCTGCACTCTGCATAAAAGCATTGCTTATATTCCGCACTGATTGATTCTAATATGCGCATTGCAGGGCTCATCAAACTACCTCACAGCCAGCAATGGGCATAAGGTAGCCTGCACAAAGCTGCTGGTGGGGCTCAACTTACATTCCAAGCATGAAGGCTCCACTTGCACTGGACTATACCTCCGCATGTCCTACTTCATCCCCTGGGTAGAGAGTCTAGTGTGGCCCTAAGTTCCTTCTGTCCGTCTGACCATCGCATCGGCTGAAAAAAGTATTATATAACAACAATGTCACCACATTTACTTACGGCAGTTGGTGTTTGCAATTATTCATTGATTGCTAAGCAACGGGTGAAATTTAAACATTAACATTTCAATACTCCAAGGAACTGAAATTAAACTATAACTTTCGGCAAAACTCTTGGCTCTGGGTTTCCTAGCCCAGAGCCCCGTTGCCCGGAGCCTCGCACCTCTCTGCTCTGATGATGACTGCTACGCCTTTCAACTGATGACATCGCCAAAAGATGCGTGCCGTGTATAGACATCACTCCCAATAGATTACAGAGCTGCTGGCGACCAGCCAGTCTACTTGTGAGTTGCTGCACCCGTCCCGGCCTTGGTGCTGGTACCGGATATGTATCAAGTAGCAACCCACAGCTACGCAATGACAAGCCAGTTACCTTGTGAGTTTTTTTTAAATGGCATTATAATACATTCATCCACAAACCACACTTTAAAATGCTGCCACAGGCTTAAAAAAATTTCACTACCATAATACCTACCTTAAAAGATGCATATTATGTGCCCAACATTCTTTCATCATTAACTCAAAATTGATAGTTTTGTTGGATATAACATTATTCCGACCAAGGGCTCAATTGTAGATTAAAGAATGTATTTAAGTTTTGTACATTAGACATTAGAGAACACCACGAGGTGATTTATTTATAATGAGTTTTGCTGCACATTCATTTTATCTTCTTTAATTGTATTGAAAATAGATCAACTACATTTGATCTTATATAAACATAGGTAAATTAAATTTTTATAAGAAAAACTTTCTTTTTATACTTTTTTGTAGGTTATTCCCGGTTAGACGGAGAGGTCTGGGTTCGAGTCCCAGTTGCGACCATTGTCTTTTTCTGTTTTTCTTGTTCTCTTTCATATTTTCGTTTAGATTATTATTGTTAACTTATTCTAATATTATAGGTTAATCAACTTATGCACCTACATAATTTTTAGATTTTTCTTTGAATTTCCTTAAACTAGGTTATTTTTAATGTCACCATGAACTAAGCCGTACTTTGGATCCTTTATACAGTAAACTATTCTGTGTTATTGTTATGTTCAATTTTTGTTTCTGTCTTGTATGGTGTGTGAGGAAGTCTTTATTATAATGTAAGTTTGTCTCTTAAGTAAGTTGGAAGTAAATTGTTAAAAACTTTGTACGATACAAATTATGACATTTTGGTAAAATCTTTGTTTAACGGTCATATCTAATTCATTTTGAGTTTTGATTTACATTTTTTACATTTCAAATTTTTTCTCATTGCTCTATTCTGAATTATCTTGAGTTTTTTAAACTACCGTAATTACTGAGATAGGGAATATCAGAACTTACTGCCCACTCTCTGCCCGTGTCGGGGTTTAATCCAATTTTAATTGATACGAAAACTATAGAATATGAAATATGAATCAGTCCAAACATGTTCGTTTATATTATATTATTACAAAAAAATTGATTTGTTTTATTGTAAATCTTAACCATTTCATGACATCCAGGTGCTGAAAGGCCATTTAGAGCATTTTCCCACCGCTTAGAACCGAAATGTATTGTATTTATTGATTTTATCTAAATTGGCCAATCTAGTTCAACTTTCGTCCATTTGAAAAATAGTAAATGATTTATTATGTATTTAAAAAAAATCTAATATTATGTTTTTATGAATACTTGTTATTGTTGAGAAAATTCTTATAATTGTGCTTTATCATAAACATTATGTTGTTTAACTACCCATAACGGGAAAACTAATATCCTTTGCAGATGATACTGTGCTTATAGCTCGGCATAAAAATTGGAAAGGAGCATTCGACATAGCTCAATACGACATAGGCCTTGTAAAGAATTGGTTAGATGACAATCTCCTCACCCTCAATACTGGTAAAACCAAATTCTTAACCTTTAGTCTGTCTGCTGCAACCCAACCTACCAACAACCAGAAAATAACAATTCACTCTTGTCCGAGACCTAACTCTTCCTGTACTTGCCCAAATTTGGAAAAAGTGTCCCATATAAAATACTTGGGGGTCCTAATTGATCATCATCTTCGTTGGGATCAGCACTTAGCCACTCTAACTCCCCGAATTCGCAAGCTGTCCTATGTTTTTAGAACTCTTAGAAAAATCCTTACTCCCACAGTACTAAAAACAGTCTACTATGCTCTCTGCCAATCCCTATTAGTATATGGCATCATAATTTGGGGCGGCTGTGCTCATAAATTTATTGATCCCCTACAGAAAGCCCAAAAAACAATATTGCGTGCTATCAAAAAGCGACCGACAACATACCTCTCCACTCGACTATTCACCGAATGTAATGTCCTAAACAAACGTCAACTTTATCTAAAATCTACCTTAACGTACTTCATGTTTAAATATAAGAAAAAAACCCTTTTACATCATAATTACACCACTAGAACAATAACCAACCGACACTACAACGTACCTACACTACATACCACGTCAGCTCAAAGACATTTCATATACCGAGCTCCTAAAATATTTAACCTTCTCCCTGAAAAAATAAAAACCGAATCCCAACCCCAAACCTTTAAAACTTTTATCACAATGGATCCTTACATTTAGAAACCATTATATATAAAACTTGTTACTTGAATTGTAAAGTTTTAGTACTATTATTATCAAATTAAATTGTATAATTTACCAACATTTTTTTTTTAATTAACATATAATTTTATAACTTTTACTTACATTGAATTTTATTATCGACCTAATTATTATTACTATTCTTTCGAAATTTAATTGAATAACTTAACAATTTTTTTTTAAATTAACAAATAATTTCATAACTTTTGCTTACATTGAATTTTATTATCGACCTAATTATTATTATATACTATTCTTACTATTCTTTCGCAATTAAATTGTATAATTTAACATCAATTTTTTAAACTAACAAATAATACTATAACTTTTATTCACATTAAATTTTATTATCGACCTAATTATTAATTATTTAATAATTTTACTATTATTATTATTAAAGAAAATATTTATTATTACATTTAAAAACCATGATATATAATATTTGCAACTTAATTTAATTTGTATAACTTAAATTTTTACTTTACAACCATAACATGTATAATTTACTATCTGAAAACTTCACCCGCCATAACACAGGGACATCCCTAGCATGGCGGTTGAAATAACACAAAAATAATAAACAATGTACAATATTCTTATATTAAATAAATAAATAAATTATTTAAGCGTTGTACAATAAAACTAAGAAATTAAAAAAAATATATGCACAAAAGTATAAGTATATATGTGTATGTGTTCTGGTCATAACACTTTTCTTGCACTGAATCATTTTTTTTTAATTTAAAATAAAGTGAGGGATTTTATTTCTTCAGACTGAAGTTGTTTCGTTTATATTACACCCTTCCTTTTGTTGTTGTTGTTATAATAATTTAACGGTTCCATGTCAACTCAGAATCAATTTAACTCAACACCTCTTTGAAAAGTCATTAAAAGCTATGAAAAAAAATAGCTCATTATCCAACGTAATCTATTTAACCATTTTTATATATATTTTTTCGCCTCTTTTCAAGACTTTTCAATGGAAGAAACCAATATCACGACGACAGGTTTTCAAATCCCACACGTTTTCGAATTCGGATCCCGAGGGATTTTAACTAAAGGCTATTAAATTGATATAATTTCAACATTTCATAAATCTTTGTTGTCATTTGGTACTAATTATCTTTAATACAAGTATATTATTAAAAAATACGTTAGAAAGATGAAAAAGTAAGTCATTTTCGATGACTATTCGTATCAGTCTTCTTTGTTAATAGTAATATCATTAAAAGATATTAAAAAGGTATCATTTATTTATTTTTTAACATTAAATTTATAATCAAATAAGACGAATTTAAAAAAAAGTGAACATTATAAGATTTAAGGGTGATAAATGAAAGCAAAGACAAAATCAAAGATAAACGTAAGAAAATAGAAGTGACAAGTCATATAAAATCTTAACTAGAAATCAAAATACATAGTTATAAAATATCGACAATAATTGTTTATGTTTAGAGACCGTCTAAAATCATTTAGACTTGTACCAAAAAAGTCAAGGTCTTGACTTAAGGTGACCAGTCTACACTTTTTGGACAGAGGTGAATAGTAAACATAATTAGTCAAGTGTTGATTGAGGGAAAGCAGTACATCATTTCCGAGTCTAAGGGAAGGCATATTGAAGGGGATGACTTGTAGTAATGTAGGTGAATTAATAATAAAATTGATTATTTTGTAGAAATAAATTAAATTTAAAAAAAATTGAAGGAGAAGGGTTTAGAGTTAGTTCAATTTCATTATGTGAGTAATCGCCTCTTTCTCCGTGGTCGAGGGGTGAAGCTCTTGACTAGAAATCGAACTAGGTCGGGTAGAAATCCCGCCATGCGCAAGTAAATTTATTTGATTGACTTGTGTTACTACACAATTAAATCAATTAAAAATAAAATAAGTTTTGTTTTTGGCACATTTCAGAGTGCAAGACACTTTCAATATCGCACTGGTGTAATAACACCATTCAGAATTGAAACTTGCTGCTTGAAATGGATTTAGCCGTGTTTGGTTATCAGATCTGAATAGTCAGGAACTTCTCCACCTTCCTCTTCCCTATCTCCCCCCCACTACCTTTAGCCTCACAACATACCCCAATTAGGAATGCCATAATCTCACTGGCTACAGGCGGTTAGGAGCAGTTAAGACTCTTGTGCGGTATACGCATAAAAAAAAAATTTCGATCATTTCACCGAGTTAGGAAGTTCAGCTTAACAAAAAAATCAGCTTACTTCGGATACACAGCTAAGGCGCTTACCGACCTTCTGATGAGTGACTATGACAGTGTTCATAACTTGTTTCACATACTCAGATAGAGATATAAATTTTAACATCATTACATACTACTAGTACCACATGTTTACAGGTTTATTTTATTTACATGTTTATTTTACGCACTGCTTTTTTTCTTTTCTATTTTTTATTATAAGTTTACCAATTTTACCATGTGTTTACACTAGACTACACTCAAAGTAACTATCCTTAATTAATCACCATGAAACAGGCAGCCGCCTACTATGGTGATTTAATAAATCTTATCTATGTAAATGTCTAACATATGTAACATGTATTTTATAAATAAATAAACAGCTTACTTCGGATATCCAGCTTACTTCGGATACCCAGCTTATTTCGGATACACAGCTCACTTCGGATTCATAGCTTACTTCCGATACACAGCCTACAGAACGATGTGTGATATGGTTGCAAGACAGTTGGTCCGGCGACAATTGATCCTGCGACAGTTGGTCCACCGACAGTTGGTCCGGCCGACAGTTCGTCCGCCCGATAATGGCTCCTTCCGACAGTTGGCCCGGCCGACAGTTGATCCTTTAGAAGATTTTTTCTAGTAAGTATGCAAAGAAGATATACGGCCGTACAGCCAAAGTCGGTATATTTATATCTGACGGTATCTCGAGGTGATCTGCTGTAAAAATATTTTTACCAACAATAATTTCGACTCTCTGAAGAAGCATGCGGCAATAACAAAATACGACATACTTATACGTGCAGTCGGCTTAGTAAAAAACCGCTAAAGATTCCTATTCCTGTGTTGCTGACGGTAGTACGGAGGGGAAGAAGATGTGGAAAATGTACCTGGTTATTCAGTTCTACAGGGTTAAGTCTTGAATGGTTACAGTTATTTTGGGTCTGGGTGCAAATAATTTCACACCAAGTTTTCGACGTCTGCTTTAAGCAAGCCTTTGTTGATTATTTTCATAACGTTAACCCTTTGAGTACCGTATTATTATTTCCACATACAGACCGCATTCATTTGAATCTTAGATATTTCAATGTTTCAAAGACCCAATCATCTCTGATTACGTCTAAAAGGGATCAAAATGTAAATATAGTCTCCTCCAACGGAAGCAATCTTCCGAAAAGGACCTCCATTGATATGCTTGGTGTAACTCTAAGTGACCAGTTCAGGTACGGGGGCTCCATCGAAGCTAGAGTTAAGTTAGCCCCTCAAAAAACAGGGCGTGCTGTACATGACCCGCAGATACTTTAATAGTATCTACACAACTGCCAACTCTTTAAAATCGCAAGTGCACCACAGGTTGAATTTGGCAGCCACCTCAGGTCTGGAGCCCCAAAATACCTGAAAAAATCTCTCAACTCTGTGCAGAAACGGGCGGTCCATTTAATAGATGTCCCTATTATAACAAACGTATTGCATCTTTAGAGAACAGACGTCGGATGGGAATAATATCCTTGTTCTACCGGTATTTCAATGGAATATGCTCCAAGCAACTAGTTTCATTGATCCCCTCGGCACTGGAGCGTAGTCGGAAAACATATTATTTAATTAATTAATAATTAGAAATATAAAAAAAAGTATTGTTATTTGAAAGGAAAATAGAAAGATACAGGCGTTTAGTTTGTTGTTATTTTGTATAAGTTATCTGCCCGCAGTATACAATGCCTTTGTATTCTATATTTGATATTCTTAATTTTTAGGCATCAAGGATTAAAATGTAAACCAAACAATTTCTACATGGGTTTTACCATTCACGGGATGCAATATCTACAAAATATTAAATTAATAATAACGAAATTATGTTAGTACCGTTGATCAAAGGCCGTGGAGTTATTTTCGACAGGAAACTTACCTTTGATCGTTACTACGAAACAATTTCCAATAAGGCCATGCAAATTTCGTAACACGGAACCCGGGGACTTTTCATAACAATGTATCAATGAAAATTCTTCACTGTGCCTTTTGTGAGATCACAGCGGGAATGTGCATCTCCTGCATGGTCACCTATTTTCTTGTCACAAGTTGAAACAACCTGTAATTATTGATATATGCTACAAATATAAAACTATCGCTACTTTCTATCCGGAGAATGATATTTTATATTTTTTAAATTACTGAATAACTTCATCGACTACCTTCAACGTTAAAAATCGTTCCGCGACTTTTCATCCCTGAAAATATCCCCGACAAAATATCATCCGATAAAATAGCCTACGTGCAAAACATCCCCCAACAAAATATCTACATACATAATACATACATCCTGTAAAGACAATAAATGACTTGTATTTGCATTTTTGTCCCATTTTACTATTTTTGAACAATAATTTATTGTCTCTACAAGATGTCTGTATAACTTTTATTGTATGTTTTTGTTTGATTAGGTTAGGTTAGAATAGATTAGGTTAGGTTAGTTTATTTGGGATTTTATTTGTTATTGCAATTTTGGAGGCGGGAATGGGTACCGAAGTCCCGGGTACCATTATTGGATAACCAACACCTCTGCCATAGGTCACCCCAAGTGGTTCGCTACGTTTGGTGATCTAGCAGGGGTGCCCATGTTCATGGGGTGAGGTGAGGTTTGATGACCAGGACACACTGAATCCCAGTTTCCTACACACCCCTTAAACCTTTTTCTTCCCAGAACTCTCCTCTCCTTCCTTTCCTTAAAAAAATTCTCCACACAGCATCCCCAAATATAACATAGGCCCCGAGGGAAATAATTTTTCTCAGGGCCTCCTGTGTGGAGCTCATGTAAAAAAAGGTTAAGTTTTAGTAGATATTTTGTTGGGTGATGTTTTGTCCGTAGGATATTTTGTCGGAGGATATTTTATCGGGGATATTTTGTCGTGGGAGGAAAACGCGCATTACCGTTAAAATTATTGATTCCCACTATGACAACCATAGCACTAACTATTCATATAATTCATTTTACTGAACAGCCAATACGCAGACTTAGATATACTCAAAACCTCTTAGCCTTACAGTAAATCTAAAATAATTAGTTGTGAATGTAACTGGTAAGTTTCTCTGTTATCTGTATAAAATAATAAGTACTCTTTGCACTGATAAACATGTAAATGCATTTCTGAATAATTTTTGTAAATATTCGAATTTTATAATGAGTTTGTAAAAGCATTACGTAAGTCCACAAAATAAATACAAATAAAAAATAACCCAAAAAAACGTCACAGACCAAGCAAGACCGCCAAAACGGGATCTCTCACCATAATTATTGGCGGTATTGTCGCAGAAATAAGGCTTGCTCGCAGATAAACGGACATAACAGATTCCAACTTTTAAAAAATGACACTTCACTCATAAAATTCTTTATAGTTAAGTACTATAAAAAGTTCATGATAATTTGAAGTAACCGTGGTGTTCAAAGGGTTAATATTAAAATGATCGTTTAAATAATTTCAGCACATCATCACAGTGCTGCTCACCGGGTTATTTATTAACTACACCGGGTAATATGCTAGAACATTATCAAATATAGAATTACTGTAGATGAGAGAAAGCGTTGCCAATACTGTAACAACACGGAGCGGTAGTAATCATTATAGGTCTTCTCAGAGGGGGATTGCGAGAGGCAACTTTTCTAGGAATATTTCCTTTGCTTATTTGACAGGAGAAATTTGGAACTAGTCTAATTTTAGTGAAAAAAAAATTACCTAATTAAATATATATACAAAAAAAACAAATTTGAAGCCAGCAGTCCACAATGGAATGCTGATATTACCCGGATACATCCCGGATGTATAGCGCGAGGTATAGAACTGGGGGAGGAAGGATGAATGTGTACTGATTGCTGTAAAAAATATTAGATCCCTAAGGCGCATGTGCAAAAAAATAAGTATGACTGGGTAAAAGATGTGAAGATCCGGAAATAATGGTTGTATTGCGGTAGTCGAAATTTTAGCACATTATTAACAAAGAGATAAACACATATATCTTTGATTATTAAATAAAAAATATAAGTTGTAAAACAATATTACTTTACTTGTTGAAAGATTTTTTTTTATAATTAAGTACAAAATTAAATAATAATTTAAGAAAATTTCCTATTTACTCGAACATCAAAACACGCAGATTTTCATTTTATTATTACATAATTGATAGATTCCTTATCTTAACAGACGGATTTCAATTTTTAGAGCATTGACGTCAAATAGGAATGCTGTCCTTGTTCTTTCGGTGCTACAATAAAAGATGCTCCGAGATCTCTTCGGCACCGGTTCATAGTAGGGAAACATGATAAACGCCCGCCCAACATTGGACACAGTTGAAATTTGTCACATGAGTATGGGTCGTTCTTTTACTGATTCCTCTCCTCAAAAGGACCTTCCACATAGCCATACCCAAAGATGACATTTGTTCTGAGGGAAATTATTTTCCTCGAGCCTCCTGTGTGGTGTTACATTACGATATGAGTTCCTGCTATTGCACGGCAAACATCTTAGCAAAAATTGACCTTCCTTCAGGTACGAAAAATCCTATCTAGCATCGCAGTTGCAATTGCTGTGCGGATTCTCTCTTTTAAGTTGCATATCCGGATTTTGTTTTGCATAAGTTTTTAAGATAGCCCCACAGGAAGAAGTTCAAAGATCAGGCCTTCTAGGAAGTTATTTCATTTCAAAATCGCGGACGCCTTTTTCAATGACCCTGTATTATATTTATAATCATTGCAATAGTCTTTATTACTACGCTTCGATATCACATATTGTGTTGTTAGACACTTATCTATCAAGTCTGATAAGATAGTCCCCAAACTGCTATCACCGAAGTGAACACGATAATATGATTATTCAGTTGAACGCTTGATTCTTGTTCTAACTATAATAGTTGTCAGTGCTCCATAAATCGCTTATATTATTAAACTTTCTTTAAGTCAGGCTGTCAGTGATTAAACCAATTCTCGCAGGAAAATAGCTAATTTGACTAACTATTACTAACTCATTGAACTAAGTGCTTAAATAATACACCCCTGTTCAGTTATTGTGCCAATTCTTACAGGAACAGTGAAATCTCCAGGTAAGGTTTTTATTTTTCCTGTCAATTTGGTTTTAACAGGCGGTTTAGTAATTTTGATGACCGAATCCGGACGCGGAAATGATAGGCCTGTCATCGAATTAATGAAAGATGAATACATGGATATTGTTAAATTTTATATGTTGAAGCTCGATGTAAATTTATATTGATTAACATTTAAAAAAATAATAAATTTCCTTTTTTTGTTAGCTTCTAAAAATTCACATCAATAACTCCGCCGAAAATTCCTGAAAGAATTTCAGAAAGTTTTTTTTCTTGAATCTTTGTTTCTGGCTCGTGCCATTTTTTTTGCAAAATTTTCGTGTTTTATTTGTCATTTGATAAAAAATTTTTACGGCAACACTCTGATTTTTTGTTGAAGTGTAATTGATTTTAGCTATTTTATTTAACGAAATTGTAATTTTTGATGTTATTTTCGAATTATGACAGTCAGTTTTTGTTATAAATTCGTATTATATGCTGTTAAATCAACAATAAACAACTTTTTGTGGTTTATGAAAATGCTGGTATTAAAAATGTGATTTTGAAAAAAAAAACTGCTGTTATTTTCAAAACACGATGGAATGCCCGGGAATTCTTTTCCAAACTTAGAGAAAACACGCACTTAAGGCGTGGCTAATATCACAATTTTTCTTTTCAAGACAGAAGGTTGAATTTTATTATTTGGGGAAAACGTTAAATACAAAACCCTCATAATGGGAAAGGTAGACTTATTACCTTTATTAGATTACGCGATAACAAATTAAACTTTAAACATTATTTTTTTTATCTCATCATAATATTCAGCAATCTCTCTAATCCGATTACGATATTTACAAATCCGATAAGGAAATGAAATACCTAATGATGATGATAATTATTTGACATTGTGTGTTGATGTTCACTTCTAAATCTCAGATTTTAATTTTATTTAATTATTTTAAAATATTTTTTTTTCGTTGAGTTGAGTTAGTACATAGGTACCTATGTATGTATGTACGTATGAATCATGATACCTTATATTAATTTGAGTTAGTACCTAAGTATCTATGTAAGTGCATTGTGCGTATCATGCTACCTAGGTATGACACCCCGTTTGTATCTAGGTGTCCCATGATGTATCAGTATCATGATAATTTTTTTAGTAAGTACCTAGGTATATACATATGTACGTGTGTATTAATTATATAACTTTTATTAATTTGGTTTAGTACGTAGGTCTATATACTGAAGTATCATGATACTTTATATTAATTAGAGTTAGTATCTAGATATCTTTGTTTGCTTGTATCATGGTTCCTAATATCATAATTATATAATTATAAAAAATAAACAAATATTACTGTCATAAAAAAATCATTCACATCCACCTGTAATATTCATTTTTAATTAGCTGTTATGTCAAAGTGGGAAAATTATTAAAATTTTAATTTCTTTTTCCCTAATGATGTTGTGTGAACGGAACCATTTGACAATACATATTTGAAATAAAATGTACGCAGATATACCTATGAGTGATTTTGGATTTGTGCAACATATTATGTTACATAAGATTCCGATAAAAATGTATCGGGATATGTTTAGATCTGAAAAAAGCTTTCGACAGCATATCATATAAAACATTGAAAAATATATTTTTTTTTTTTACAGTGAATACCGCACAAGAATCTCAATTGCTCCCGTCTGGAGCCAGTGAGACTATGGCATCCCCAATTGGGGTATGTTGTGAGGCTGAAGGATTAAAATCGTCAGGAATTAATTAGCATGGATAACCAGTTATCTACATAAAAGACCTCAACAAGTAAAATTACTCAATCAAATCAGCGATTCAAAATATAGCGACTTTTCAATACCCCGAGGTACAGTTTTGGGACCATTGTTATTTATTATATATGTCAATGATATATTCCATATTTCCAAATATGGAGACATTGTCTCCTACGCTGACGATACAGTCCTACTACTAAAAGCAAACACCTGGTCTAAATTAAATAAAATGGCAAATACAGATATCATTGCACTAAAATTATGGTTTGATAAAAACCTGATGACTTTAAATTCTAAAAAACCTTTTATTTACCACTTTTCACTAAAAAACAAGAAACACCTAAAGAAATAAACATAATAATCCACTCTGTGACATACACAGAGAACCACAAATGCAATATATTATGTACAAACATAGAAAGCAAGACCGATATTATGTACCATGACATAACAATAGACCAGTGATTAAAATGGTCCCTACACATAAATATTCCGAACAACAGAATTAGGAAAATACTTATATTCGACTCTACTCATATTCGACTGAACTTTTATTCAAACAATTTAAGATCAGAAAATTAAGTGCATTATACTTTTATCATGCAACATTACAAATTTATAAATATAATATTCAAAATAAAGTTGCACCCTTTAAAAATAACAGAAATCTTAGATAAACATCAATACTTCCTACTCTAAAATATAAAAAAAAACATTAGGACAGTTAAATCATAAATATCTCGGAGTTAATTTTTTTAATTAACAAGCTAAAAAAATCAGTAGTGTATTTGTATTTAAAAAAATATATTCAGTGTAGCATTTTATAAAAGCAGATAAATTGGGTAAAAAATCAGACATTTCTTCTCTATTGAATCACGAGACAAAAACTACTTAAACCATAAATAATAATTTAAAAATATATCATTAAGAAAAATAATTGTACATTTCAAAACATTAGGTGTGCATAAAATCTATGTCTTCTTAATTCGGTTGCTTACTAAGGATCGTGACTCCTATTCTAATTTGCATGGTGGATAAGGCTCCTTCATTCCAGTCGGTCTTGCACTGCGTGGAGAGCTGCAGACACAAAAGTAACGGACGCTAGTGATACTACAGTTTATGTACTGCGGTATAAATACTACGTGCGCTCAGAATAGGCATGTCTTCCTTATGTAATTTTTTTTTAAGAAAGACGAAAATTCATAGGACCCAAACACGATGCCAACTCAGACACAAACCAGTCGAATGGGCATTGCATTGGTTCCATGTGTTCGCTAATTTTCTCACTGACTGCTAATAACTTGTGTGAATACATTACCAACTCTGGCTGTTGTTGTCCATATTACAGGTTCAGTCTCCAGTATCTCCATTGGACTACATCCCGATCTCTTCAACATGCAGGCAGACATGTGCTTGGTTTATAGCTCACCCAAGTGGCAGGAAACCCTCAAATCATTTCAACACGTTAAAGACAATATGAGCAAACTGACGTTGGACCCGTATCCAGATGATAAAATTTTAGCGGCTTTCGCAAAACTGGCTTACACTGATTGTGTAGGAAAATTTGACCTACCAAAAGGATGGCAACTGCTTACCACGGCCCAGAGTAAGAAATCGCAAAGGAACGGATACTTCGGCTGTGCCCTATGGAACCCCTCAGAGCAGCAAATTGTCGTAGCCCATCGAGGAACGAACCCTAAAACATTGGGGGCACTCTGGATTGACGGGAGAGGTGTGTACTGCACCAAGTACACAAATCACATGAATTCATGCGTATCCTTTGCAGACGAGATCAAAAAGGTCATATTGGAAACTAATCAACGACATGGCAGTCGCTTTGTCCTGTCCTTCACGGGACATTCACTCGGAGCGTGGCTTGCCGGGGTCACCACCATGACAGTAAAACACCTTAAGAGGGCAGGAAATAAATTCAGCAGAATCAGCAGCCCCGGTGAAGGCCTTCATGCACATACTTTGGCCTTGGACAGCCCGGGAGTCGAGGACATCCTGATCAAGATAAGCAGAGATTATGACGTCCGATACGATCGTTCTATGTGCACCAAACAACTAGATATCACCACCTACTTCGCTGCCCCAAATATAGTGAACAGCACTGGTTTCCACGTGGGATATCTAAAACAGTTTTATACTGAACGTGTCGCTTGCCCTGGTGACTCGGAGGAGCCCGGCAGGATGTCTAATATAGATACCCATAAAATAGACAAATTTATTGATGCTTTTTCAACTGGAAAAGAGACCTATATCGTACAGAACTGGCCTCAAGGATTTTCTGAGCGCGAATATTATCACGAACTAGAAATTTTCTGCAATTCTTACGTCCTGCTGGAGGGTGAACAAAGTGTATTAGATTTGGTACAAGATGGGCTGGTCGGTGTACAAGGAATAGTTGAGGGTGAACAAATATCCCCTACGAGTTCAAGTGTTGGACGTAAGAACACGCAGCCAGTTAAAGGAAAAGCAGACGGATTACAACTACAAGATACAATCTTACAATACAAAACTACTCCATCGCATGGAAACACCGGTCATCTAGGGATATTTTCAGTAAAAGAATTCATTTTTATACAAAATTGGAGCTTATATCAAAATAATACCCTTCTTAAATTGACCGAAATTGAAAAATTTGCATCTCACCAAAAACTTGACAAATTAGATTTCCCTAAATTTATGATGGATACTAGAAGAAACACGATTTCTTGCGAATCGAGGGCCGATTTGGTGAAGGTAATTAGACAAACCAAACAATTGCTACGCTGGTTTCCTGCAGAGATCATGGATGCTGTGAATAAACAGAACATGAATATAAAGTCAGCCCCTTTGTACTTGGCAAGCCAGGCCTACCTCCGTACCTTGCCCGATATATTGGACTGCAACGATACCTTTGACTTTGAAAATTTTCTGAAATCTGAAGAACAACGTGTTTTACTAATTGAAACAAGTGATCTTAAATTTGATGCTTGCAGATTAAAAAATATATTGTTTCAAATTGAGAGCACATCTTTGAATTCAAAATATTTGAACCATACTTGTCACACGTTTGTAGGATGGAATGATATGGCTGCTATAGCTAAGAATATAGATCTCGAAGGTTTACACACGAGTGATATTAGTATTGATAACCTGCTCGTTCTCGAATTCGCTTCTCCAGAGGATAACTTACACCCAAACTACGATATATTGAGACAAATATTGACAAATTTAAAAAAATGCTTTCACAAAAAGCTCGTGATCATTTGTTCACAGTCGTTCGATTCACAAATTTTAATGGATTATAATCTGACCATTGAAACTAAGTCGTTAAAAGATTTCGAATTAAGCGACCTGACTCTTACATCCAGAGAAAAATTATTTGAGATGGATACAATAGCCCTAGGGGAAGAAAAACTGAACCTCAAGAACTTGCTGGGAGATGACTATAAATCTAACGATGAAACGGTTCGAAATAAAATTAATCAATTAATTTCGCCCATTTTGAAAATCCTCGTGACGGATAACCAACATATACCAAAAATCCCAAACAAGCTTCCGAGACTTTATGAGCTAGATGCTCTCTATTCTAAAGGGAGCCAGCGAGTAGACCAATCGATGATTTTTTCTTTATTGGAGAGGACTGGGGCCGATGGACCACTGTTTGTCATTAGCGATCCAGAGGAACTCAGCCAGGACTACTGGGGGGAGATGGCCGAGATTACGCGGGGGAGGATTTTCACCTCTGAGGAAGATAATCAGGACATGTTTCGGGAAAAATGTCGGGAGGAGCAAGCCAGAGTAATATATTGGCTACATTTATGTGATGAAGGCCTAACCTTAAGCGAAGTTTACAATAGCGCCCTCTACATGCCCAGAAAATTTCACACTCGTTTTATCATAAAATCCATGGATGAATTCGTTCGCTACAGAGGAATTAAGGACGTATTTATAATCAACAACGTGGAAGATAAAATGTCACTTATTAGCTTTTTTAATTTATCCGCAGAAGCCCAGCAATTATTTGTTTCGAATGATCACTTTAAAATTACAATTTTTTCTGATGAATTGAATATCGGAAAAAGAAATAAGGAGAATGCGCTCAACAAACATTATTTTAAAATGTTGGAGAATGGGGGCCGCCCGTGTTTGGTCTGGCAATACTCCCATGGCTCTTTAGATGGCCTGCGCCCCTTTATTACCAAGGACTACAGCGATTCCATTGAGGAAGGTGCTTTCTGCATTACAAAAAAGAAGATGAATATCATTGCCGATGATCCTGGCATGGGAAAGACCACCAGCCTGACGCGCATGTCGGAGCTCATTCGTGACTCTTGGGTTCTAAGATTCGACCAAAAGAATTTGACTTCCGCTATCGACAAATTACCTTCAAAACTTAATCTGAAAAAAGTAACAGATTTTTTGATTCGTGCTTCAAGTTTGCCTACCGATAATATTTTGCTGCGCAGTTTTTTACAGCATTGCCTCGGATCTGATAGTTCAAAAAAGGTGTGTGTTTTAATTGACGCATTTGACGAGATAACCGAAGAAAAAACCAAAACCAAATTTGTAGAGCTCCTGAAATATTTAAAAAATTACACAACATGTACCACGGTAGTCACCACAAGGGCGTATCCACAAGAAAGGCTCGAAAACGACTTAGCAGAATTTTCCGTGGAATTGAAAAAAATTTCAGAAATAGATCAGGAGAATTATATGGTGAATTCCTGGCTTCCGCACCTAGCCTTCGAACTCTCAAGCCACAGAGATCAGGAAAAGAGAGGATTGCGCCAGTTTGCTAGAGAACTGCGGGAGGAGGCGGAAAAAATGCTGGGTAAAGATGTGGGGAGCTTCATGGGCATCCCACTTCAGATCCGTATGCTGGCCGAAGTGTTCCTCCAGCAGGCCATACTGTACGTAACATCTCCGGAACAAGGGCAAAACTTATGTAAAATTACAAATCTGTTTGACTTGTACAAACAGTTTATCGAAGTTAAGAAATCCATTTTCTTGGAGCAGAAGAATAATCTGAACAAACAACTACCATCTACCATTCTAAATGATTTAGTTACAAACATAATTGAGAAGCATTGTGTTCTGGCTTTCCAGTCCCTTGACCCAAAGTTTGCCGCAGAATATTTTACAAACACGATAACATCCAAAGAAGCATTAAAAGACATAAGCGGCCTAGGCCTTATCCAGGCAACCACTACTAAGAAAATCTTTCCTTTCATTCACCGAACGTTTGAAGAATACTTTTGCGCGGATTTCTTCGTACAATGGCTCAAAGAGGGAAAACAAACTAAAGAAAATAATATACTCGTTAAAAGTGAAATGACCCTTTTTTTGCTGAGGTCCGACAATTTTTTAATCAGAAAGTTCATAGAAACTCAGCTTGATATATCTCCATCAATACCGAGCGAAGTACTGGAAAGTAAACCGATATTTTACCAACACTGGTCTGAGCACTGTCAGCTATTCTTCCACGATTTTGAAAATACGCCATTGCACGTAGCTGTTGAAGAGCAGAATAGGAACACCGTTACAGTCCTTCTCAGTGGTCCGAGCAGCAGGATATCAGACGAAGCCTTCATCTCTTTCCTAGCTGCGAGAAACAAGACTGGCAGGACCGCACTGTGGATAGCATTGGAAAATCAGAATATTATTATAGCAAATCAAATAACGGAACACGTGGAGGTTTGCTCGTACAATTCAATACTTAAAATTATGCTTGCTACTTTCTTAGATATGGGAGTTGACAGAGATGAGCAATTATTTAGAGAATATTGTTCAAATACACAGCTGTTAATTAGCATAAACAAAGCCTTAATACGAACTGTACAGGTTAGAAAACAAATCACCCCATTTGTGACAGCGGTGAGAGAAGATGACTACGAGACTGTACAAAAGATCGTTAGTAGCATGGAAAGTGACATTGAACGAGCGTACTTATTTATTGCCGTTGATAGTCATGGTGATACCGCCATAAATCTTGCAACATGTAAAAAGGATCATATATTATTCAAATTATTTGCTCAAAATGGAGTTTGTGTATCGTATGATAAACTTGAACAGAATCCATTGCATCGTGCAGCAAAGGAAGGGCACATTAGTATTGTAAAATATTTGTTAAATCAATCGAAAGAAACCTACGATGATATCTGCATTGATAACCACATTAATAAAAATCTGACCGCATCTCAACAAGCTGGAAAGTATGAAATTTTTTCTTCTATAAATTCGAAGGACAAAGTAGGTAACACCGCCCTTCAACTAGCTGCGCAAAGAGGGCACTATAATATAATAGGTCAACTGTTGGAAAAAGGCGCAGACATCCACATAAAAAATACGGACGGCTGGACTGCTTTAATTTCAGCTGCAAATTTCGGACATTCAGAAGCCGTCGAACTCCTTCTAATGAAGGGAGCTGATTTGAACTCCCAGGATATACATAATGAAAGTGCTCTCCTCCTGGCGGCTTATAAAGGGCACCATAATACATTGCTCAAGCTGTTGGAAAAAGGAGCAGATATTCACACGGCAAATAAGAAGGGTTGGACAGCTTTAAACTACGCTGCAGCTGAGGGACATCTAGAGGTCATCGAATTGCTATTACTGAATGGTGCCGATTTGAACCACCTGGATGTGAATGGTAACTCTGTTCTTATCCATGCTGCTAGCCATGGGCAAGCAGAAATAGTGTGCAAACTATTGAAAAATGGAGTGAACATCAACGCAGTTAATAATTATGGTTGGGCTGCCTTAGATGGTTCTGCAGCCCAGGGACATCTGGAGGTCGCCGAACTATTATTACTGAACGGAGCTGATTTTAACTCTCGAGATATATATGGTGACTCTGCTCTTCTCCACGCGGCTAACAGCGGGCACGCTAAAATAGTAAGCAAACTTTTGAAAAAGGGTGCAGACATCCACACAAGGAATAATAAGGGTTGGACGGCATTAATCACAGCTGCAAATAATGGACATCTAGAGGTTGCCGAACTCCTCTTCATAAACGGAGCTGATTTAAACTCCCAGGATGAAACAGGTGCCTCCGCTCTTATCCAGGCGGCCGCGTTTGGGCACCTTGACATGGTACGAAAATTGTTGGAGAAAGGTGCAGACAACCATTTACGTAATATTAATGGTTGGACTGCTTTAAACTGTGCTACGGCTGAAGGATACCTGGAGGTTGCCGAGCTTCTAGTACTGACGGGAGCTAATTTGAACTCCCAGGATGAAATTGGTTACTCGTCCCTTATCCATGCAGCTAGAGGTGGACATGCTGACGTAGTATGCAAATTGTTAGAAAAGGGAGCGGATATCCATACCAGGAGTAATAAGGGTTCAACTGCTTTAATTTGTGCTGCAGGTCTTGGACGACTAGCGGTTGTCGAACTACTATTACTGAATGAAGCTGATTTTAACTCCCGAGATGAAAACGGTTATACTGCACTTCTTTATGCGGTTAGTAATAGGCACATTGACATCGTATGTAAACTGTTGGAGAAAGGAGCAGACGTCCAAACAAGTAATAATAACGGTTTGTCTGCTTTACACATTGCTGCCATTGAAGGATATGTAGAGGTTGCTGAATTGCTATTAATGAACGGAGCAGATTTGAATTTCCGTTGTGTAAATGGTGACTCTGCTCTTCTCTTTGCGGCTTGTAGTGGCCATACTGACACAGTGAATAAACTATTGGAATTGGGGGCAGACATCCACACAGTAAACAATAAGGGTTGGACTGCATTAATCTACGCCGCAGCTGGAGGGAACTCAGAAGTCGTCGATCTCCTACTGTTGAAAGGAGCTAATTTAAACTCCCAAGATGAAGATGGTATATCTGCACTTCTCCTGGCTGCTAAAAATGGGCACCAGGATACGGTGCGAATATTGGTGGAGAAGGGAGTAGATATCCACATAAGCAGTAATGACGGTTTCACTGCTTTCAACTATGCTGCAACCCAGGGACATCTACAGGTTGCCGAACTACTATTACAGAATGGCGCTGATTTGAACTCGCGAAATGTTAATGGTGATTCTGCTCTTCTCCTTGCAGCTAGTAATGGACACGCTTACACAGTGCGCAAGTTAATGGAAAAGGGAGCAGATATCCACACAAGGAATTCCGATGGTTGGACTGCATTAATCTCAGCTGCTAAGAATGGACATTTAGAGGTTGCTGAACTTTTACTCCTGTATAGAGCTGATTTAAACTCACGTGATGAAAAAGGTTTTTCTGCTCTTCTCCAAGCGGCTGCCAATGGGCACCACGACGTATTGCAAAAGCTATTGGAGAAAGGAGCAGACATCCACGTAAGGGATAACATAGGTCATTCTTCATTGAACTATGCTGCAGCTTTCGGACATCTCAGAGTTGTTGAACTACTGTTACTTAATGGAGCTGATGTAAACTCTCAGAATGTTGATGGTGATTCTCCTCTTCTCTTGGCGGCTGCTCATGGACATTATGAAGTTGTGAATTTACTTTTGGTTAAAGGAGCAGATATTGACGTAAGCAATTATAATAGCCGCAATGCATTAATCTTAGCTGCAAATAGTGGACATCTAGAAATTATCGATCTACTGCTGTTAAACGGAGCTGATTTGAACTCCCAAGATGTAAATGGTGTCCATGCTCTACTCCATGCGGCTTCTAACGGACATCGTGATATAGTACTCAAGCTGTTGGAGAAAAAAGTAGAAATCCACACCAGTAACAAAAACGGATGGACTGCATTAATGTTGGCTGCACAAAAAGGACACCAAGAGATCGTCGAACTTATACTGATAAACGGAACTGATTTGAACTCTGTGGATGTAGATGGTAACTCTGCTCTTATGTATGCGGTGTGTGGTGGGCACCATGATGTAGTACGTTCACTGTTGGAAAAAGGAGCAGACGTTCACATAAGGAATAACAGTGGTCTTTTTGCATTAAGCTACGCTGCAGCTTCAGGAAATCCAGAGGTTGTTGAACTGCTATTACTAAATGAAGCTGATTTGAACTTCCAGTATGTAAATGGTGAATCTGCTCTTCTCTTAGCGGCTTGTGGTGGGCACACTGATACAGTGCATAAACTATTGGAAAAGGGAGCTGACATCCACACAAAGAATAATAAGGGTTGGACTGCATTAAACTATGCTGCAGCCCTGGGACATCTAGAAGTTACCAAACTATTATTACTGAATGGAGCTGATTTGAACTCCCGGGATGAAGATGGAGACTGTGCGCTTCTCCAGGCGGCTGCTAATGGGCACCATAATACAATGGTCAAATTGTTAGAGAATGGAGCAGACGTAAACACAACAAATAATGCAGGCTGGACAGCTTTAAGCTACGCTGCAACTTTCGGAGAGGTAGTTGTTGCTGAACTGCTCCTACTGGATGGAGCTGATTTAAACCACCGTGATAAAGATGGAGACTCTGCACTTCTCCATGCGGCTAATAGTGGGAAAACTGACATGGTGGCATTTCTGATTCAGTGCGGTATTGATGTCAACTCTCAGCGTAATGATGGTAGAACAGCTTTGACGTGGGCGGCGCTCAAAGGCCAGTTGAATGTAGTAGAGATTCTTTTGCAGAACAACGCCGATGTCTCATGTCAAGACAAGAATGGTAAGACGGCTCTCTCCTGGGCGGAAGAAAATGGACACCAAGAGGTGGTTGATCTTCTTCGCAGCCATCAGAAAACCAGCCTAGTCTCCTTACCATGTGATAACAGCAGCTTATAGGGCTGTTCCAGCAGCCCTTTACTATTTAAAATAAAAATAAACTAGTTAAAATAATTGATAGTAAACAATGTGAATCATGTTAAAAGAATTTAAGAAGTGAGAAGAAAAACTGAGGGAACTTTAAAGTGATTTTTAATGGATTAGTAAAGTTTGTGAACCCCGAATGAAAAAATAAATGTTTCTATTCAATAGCAATCACAAGCTGCAGTGACAAACAACTTTTATAAGCTATTAATAACTTTATTTATTCAATTTCTTTTATAAACAAGTATCTGGTCAGTTTGCCTGTACAAAATGAACCAACGACACCCTGGGTCTCCTACGCAACATACAATATCAGAAGCAGACAAGACAAATGCAGTACCTGGTTACTGAAGACCTTCCAAATGAAGAAATGGGCCAGAAACCACCCGGTTTTCATACGAACTCACAGGTAAATTTTGTTTTTTTTTAACCATCGATAGTCAGCGCTCAAAAATACTACGAATGATTTTTTTTTATATAACTTCCTTAAAAAAGCTCTAATTCTGAATGCTTTTAAATTCTATGATATGACCATCTCGATACACTGCACATTTCGATATAGGAATGCCCTAGTGAGGTTTGCAGCTTATGTTATATGTATATATTACGTTATTTTAAAAAAAATAATAAAAATAAATAACACGTTAGTACTGAAATGGACGGCCGGCGTTGTCGAGGGGTAAGGCTCTTAACTCGCAATCGGAAGGTTGCGAGATCGAATCCCTGCATGGGCAAATACATTTTCAGAGGCATTACTTTTCGATTCATACATTAAAATAAAATGCATAAAGTAAATGCCCTTGCAATTTAAAAAAATTATTTTTAATTTATTTTCTTTATTTATTATTATAAGAATAGTTATTAAGCCAATTGAATTGGCTTTTCAGCAGGTGCTTGTAATAAAGTTATATACAAATTTTCAATGTTATAATTTTACATCTTATATCTACAAATTCAACATTATTCACACAAATCCATCTAAATATAATTTTTTTTTTCAGAATTTTTCAGCATATATTTAACCTTATTCATAGAATTACATTGCTTTATAGTGTCAGGTAATAAATTAAATATTTTTGGTCTGTTGTATTCAAACGTTCTCTGTTCGTACTTATTATTAAATTTCGGAACTATTAACCCGTCGTTGCGCGTGAATATAGTGCTGTATTTATGTTCTAATTTATTTCTCTTTACGCTGCTGGGTAAATATATGCTGAATTATAATTTTGTGCCATAGTATTGCCTTAACAGGTAAAATTTTAGCACTCTGAAACAGTAATGGTGTATTATATCTCTGTTTGAAAATATTAGGAACGACTAATAATTTTACAATTGCGTTTTGTACAACTTGGACTTGTTTCAGATTTGTTATAGAAGTATTTCCACATACTGTTAATCCATATCTTATTATTGATTCTGCCAGTGACATAAAAATTATTTTTAGTCTTTCAATGGATAAGAAAAAATGCAATACTTTGGTTTTTTTTTTGAATTTATTAATAGTCCTGCATCATGAGACCATTTACAAAGTTTATTAAAGTCAATTTACATAAGTTCAATTGCAGTTTTTAGACCTTTATGTGATATGACCAATGCTGTATCATCTGCGAATACAAAATGTTTAACAAAAAAGAAAAGGTTTTCCATTATAGTTACATAAATTATATACAGGGTAAGTCCCAATATGGAACCTTGTGGAACTCCTGCAAATACATTTTTTATTTTAAAAGTATTATTTATTTTGGTACATATTTTTCTATCTCTAAGATAATCTTTAAATAAATTTAACACATTTCCTCTTATTCCAATTTTTTCTAGAGTTTTTAGCAGTTTTTTTGAGTTAATTGTGTCAAAAGCTTTAGAGTTATCGATAAATAAAAAAATAACATGTAATTTATTATTTAATTGATTATTTATGTAATTGGAAAACTCTTGCAGTAGTTTTTCAGTATTTTTTTCTTTGGAAGCCATATTGATTTGGATCTAAGATAACGATTTTTTTCAATGTAATTATTTAATTTATTTGATAAAAAAATTTTGAGATTTTTTTGCTAATGCTGGTAGTATACTAATAGGCCTATAATTTCCCAGTTAATGTGTTTTTCAACTTTAAATATTGGTCTAGTAATGCTACATTTAAATTCTTGTGGAATTTTTGCTTGTTTTATTATCATATTATTATTGGCCCAAGAGTTTTTATATTTCTTTTTAAATCAAACATTCTTATATTGTCAATATCTGTGCTTTTAGAGTTTTTCATTTTTTTAACAATGTTTTCAATATCAGTTATAGTAGCTCTTGTTATATATAAACTGTGAGGTAGTTCTTCTAGTACTATATTAGTAGCTTTGTGATTGCATTTATGTAACATGTTGCTGATGGTATCCGACAAGTAATTGAAGAACAACTGACACCACAAAATAAACACCTACTGTTCCTGGCAAAATCATCAAGACTTGGTTACAAATTTATTTGGGCTAAAAATGGACACATTATGATGAGAAAAGATGAATTAGCCCCAATCATCCAAATAAGACAGCCGGCAGACATTCCCGAAGAATAGAGGATCAAATAACCACATTGCATGTGTAAATTTTTTTCTTTCAACATGTCAGACGAAAATTTTTTGTATGAAAATTATATTTGTAATGATACTAATAAACTAAATAATCACTTTAAAGATATAAACTTTTCAGTTCTTAATATGAACATACGTAGCTTAAGAAAACATTTTGATGAACTCTGTGTACTTCTCGAAAGTCTAGATTTTTCTCCGAGTATTGTTATTTTAACAGAAACACAGATGAAAGAGGTAATCCCCTATAACCTTCCAGGATATGTCACCATTTCATCTGAATGCAAACATACTGGGCACGATGGTATCACCGTATTTGTGAAAAATTGTCTTAAGAAAACTACCTTCAAAATTTTAGATTTTAAAACAGCTAATGCAATTGAAGTAACATTCAAGCACAATAACTGTAATTATCTGATATTAGCTATATATAGATCTCCTTCCTTAAATGAATCACTTTTCACTAACGAGCTAAATTCATTTTTTAAAACGGCTAACAGAAAAAATTTCAATTTTTCAATATTATCTGGAGATATCAATATAAACATTAATGAAAATAACAAAAGAACAAACTGTATAAATGAATACTTAGATTGTTTATCATATGCAGGATATCAGTCATACATAAACTCTCCAACAAGAGAAAATTTGAATAACTCCACGACTCTAGATCATATATTTGTAAAAACACACAAACACGTCAAAACTACATCTTCAACTCTACATACAAACATTACTGACCACTACCCAACATTTTATGGACACAACCTCTTAACCACTAATTTAAAAGAAAACTCTGGTAATCTAGAAAAAAATAATATTAACTACGACACATTAAACAATCTACTCCATTCAGAAAAATGGGACAATGTACGATCGACAGCTAACCCACATTCAGCATTAGAATTGTTTTATAAAACTCTACAAGATTATATATCGAAAAGCACATACAAAATTGTTATTAATAAGCGAAAATATAAAAAAATCAAACCTTGGATTACTGTAGGACTAATAGTCTCCATTAAACACAGAGATAAACTTTACAGAGAAATGTTAAATTATGAAAAAACCTGTCAAAAAAATAACGTAAGAATAATGTCTTTTATGAAAACAAAGTATTTGATGTATAGAAACTTACTAAATAGGTTAATAAGAAGTTGTAAAAAGAAATACTATTGTGAACAAATTGATAACGCAAAAAATGATACCAAAAAAACGTGGAATATTATTAATGAAATAATGAACAAAAAAAAAATGGCATCAACTGATGTGAAAGAGATTAAAATAAATAACAATAGTATAACTGATAAATCGGCCATTGCAGAAAACTTTAACAACTTCTTCACAAATGTAGTAGATCAAGTACTTGAATCTTCTAGTAAAATTGATAGTACAACACCCGTAGATTCATCTTTGCATTTACTCTCAACTTACGATTCAATAAATTCCTTAGAATATTTTTCACCTATCACGATAAACGAAATTGTAAAACACATTGATAGTCTAAAGTCAACAAATTCTACAGGAATTGATGGTTTATCGGGTAACACACTAAAAAAAATAAAACATAATATTTTAATTCCATTGCTACATATTTTTAATATTTCACTAAAAGAGGGACAATTCCCTGAACAATTTAAAATCTCCACCATCATTCCAATTCACAAATCAGGAGAAACGCACATATTAGACAATTACCGACCTATTTCCTTAGTTTCAAACCTCTCAAAAATATTTGAAAAATGTATGTAATGAATCACCTAGAACAAAACAAAATTCTGTCCCAAAATCAATATGGTTTCAGAAGTAACCTAAGCACTGAAGATGCAATATTCGATTTGACAAAAAAATTGTACACATCTGTTGATAAAAATAAAAAATGCCTAGCTTTATTTTTAGATTTAAGAAAAGCTTTTGATACGGTTAACCACAATATACTTATAAAAAAAATTAATCGAATAGGTTTCAAAAAAGATACACTAAAAATTCTCACAAACTATCTCAAAGACAGAAAACAAAAAACAAAAATAGGGAATTTTTATAGTACTGAAACGAGGATAAAAAATGGAGTACCACAGGGTACTGTGCTTGGCCCAATCCTGTTTTTAATATATATAAATGATTTATGTAATCTTGTAATCCCTGGTGATATTGTATCTTATGCTGATGATACAGTAATAATTGTAAACGGAAAATCCTGGCTTGAAACTTATTTAAATGCATCAAAATGTATTGCACATGTCTCATCATGGCTAAATAGTAATAGACTCTTCCTAAACAACAATAAAACATTTTACCTACCTTTTTATAAAAACAGTAAAAACAAACCCCCCAATAACCTTAAAATTAGAATTCATAATACTAACTGTAATCAAGTAATATGCTCATCTTGCTCTGAAATTGTAAAAGTTGAAAAGATAAAATATTTGGGTATATGTATTGATACAAATTTAAATTGGCATTCACAAATAAATAATACCGTTTCTAAATTGAGATATCTTACATACATATTTTACAGACTCAAAGAAGTATTGAATATTGACAAATTGAAAATGATTTATTATTCTATGGTGCAATCTTCACTCATGTATGGAATAATAGGATGGGGTGGTGCCCTTGATACTTTTATAAAACCTTCACAAAAAACTCAAAATTATATTATCAAATTTATATAAATAATAGAATTAAAACATTTTCGACAGATGCTTTATACAAAGAATCTAAACTATTCAGTCTCCGTAAACTATTTATACTGCAAACTATGAAATATATCTTTAAAAACGTAAACAAATTCGAAAAAAATGTAAACAGAATCAACATTAGAAATAATAATGTATTCTATACCCCCCAAACACACACAAAACAAATGCAAACTCACAGTAGTTTTATTGGACCTCGTACCTTCAATAGTTTACCAAAACATATTCAAGTTGCAACAAAACTTCCGCATTTCGTAAAAGAGTTAAAATTATGGCTAAACCATACAGATGTAAAAACTCTATTTATTTAGTTTTATTTCACTTTATGTTTCTAAAAACTCTATTTATTTAGTTTAATATCACTTTTCTCACAAACTTTACACCTATTATTACAATGTATATCATTAATTACACTTACACTTATTTAACCGTACACTATTGTATACACTTTTTGTACAAAATGTTTTAAACAATTTTTGTTTTTGCTTTATATACCCCTGTTTGTTTTTTTCTAGGTACTAAAAAAAAAAACTTTTTTTAAATATATTACCCACGCACAGGCTGCGCCTTAGTGGGTTCCCACATTATTGTTATGATTTTCAAATATGTAAATATAAATTGTAAAATATGGGAAAAATAAAGGAATTAAAAAAAAAAAAAAAAAAAATTCACAAAATCATTTGACACAGAATCCTCATTTCTATCTTTTAACATATATCGTGTTATAGTTTCATCACAATCGTTTATGGGTTTACGTCCTAAAATATTATTTATCTCGTCCCAGGTTTTTTTGCATCATTAAAACAGTTATTAAATTTATTATTATAGTAGTTAGTTTTATCTTTATTTATAAGCTTATTGACAAGGTTTCGTGACATATGAATATTGAACGTCCGTGGTTTCGTGTTTTTTTGTATTCTGTTTCATATGTTTTGTTTGTTGGTGTAATTTTCCATTTTTTTTATATAGTTTATCCCTTTTATTTATATGACATAATAATTCACTGCTAACCCATTTATTTATTGCATAAGGTCGTGTTTTCGGTTTTTGCACTATCGTTTTAGAACTACGCTTGTAAAATTTGTTAAATAAAGATTTTATTTTTTCATATAACGAAATACAATCCTTCTCCTCTATAAGTTTACTCCAGTTATAATTTCTGATATATCTATCAATAGCATTTTGTGAGATGATTTGAATATACTTATTTGCAAGGTCTACCTGACGTTTATGAGATCTTATATTAATAGCAGTGATAAAATGATCGGCGATATTATTTTCACAGACGCAAGCAGTTATTTTCTTGCCTCTAAATTTGGCAAATATATGGTCAATATACGTACTAGTCTAGTAATTTGTCCATTTAATACAGCTTATCTAGTTACTACATTGATGCATTTAGTTAAATAACGGTTAGAAAGTAAGTTTTCATATGAAGTTATGGTATAATCTTGGTCATTAAGCAAATTCAGATTTATATCTCCAAGTAAGATTATATTTTCCTTTATATTAATTGTATCAAGCTATGATGATAATTCCGTTAAAAATGAAGATTTACTGAAATTAGGAGATCTACAGATAGCTTTTATATTAACTTTAGTTTTGTCCTGGAGTATGAGCTTTCCTGTTATATTTTCAAAATGTAGTGATTGGAACGATTTTGGTCAAAATTCAAATTTATTTCTTATATACAATATAAAACCTCCTTAATCTTATTAGTCCTGCAGTAGTTATATGAATTATATCTGGGAATGTTTGTACATAGACGTACTTTCAGTATGAATAGAAGTTTCACATAGCATTAGAATGTCAATATGCTTCAAACAATTAAGTAAATATATATGCAATATATCCCAATATTTTTGTACACATCTTATATTTAATTGAATACAAACATGATTATTAGACGCAATTATGTTTTGTTATTTTATCCAATCTTCTAAATTATTTACTGTACTACTTTCTATTTCATTATCATTATCTATATACGAAAAATTATTCTGTGCCATTTAATTTGATGCAATACAATAAGATTGTGGTACGAGTTTGGTAGATTTTACAAATAGAAATATTTCTATAAGAAATATTTCTACACAATGCAGTATAAGGTTTAATTTAATACTTGATATAATTACTTTTTTTTTTCTAATAACCGTTTTTATACTTAGCATAATACATCAATGAGCAGTTATTATACACGTTATTATGATACTTTTTTTTATTTTATTTATTTTTATTTATTTATTTAATATAAGAATATTGTACATTGTTTATTATTTTTGTGTTATTTCAACCGCCATGCTAGGGATTAGGGATACATAAATTCTTTACAGCTGGTTAGAGTAACTAGTTATAATTAATACCAAAATGATTTTATTTGTTAGACAAGGGTGGTAAATTTAAAATATCCTGATTGAATTCTTGGCTAATATAAAGTGATATTCTCCTTAACGTAGTATGCCTTTTGAGCCTCCATCTTCTGGGCAGATCATGATTATGTTACCTGTACTAATTAATATATAATGCATAGCAAGGCCGTCCTAAACATTGTTCAAGGTCGAAAAGGAAACGTAACACAACTTATATCCCAAAATATCAATGAACTTAATAAGTACTTTTCATATTTAACGTTTGTGTTATTGTTCCAAGTTGAGCTTTCACTCTGTTTAGCCAACGAGTTTCGGAAAGCGTTTTAGTGTCCATTATCAGGGTTGATGTGAAGGAAATGTTGGCTAAAGAAGACGGAAACGCAACATGGCATAATAATACGAAATTTTGGAAAAATCTCAAATGATAATTACTGTTTTGTTGAATGAAAAATCTTACATCTTATTAAGCCTTAAAACTTCAAAGACATTTTTGTTGTAAACACTTGATGGAAAAAATATTTTTTTCCCTTCACTCTCAAGGCAGGTATAGGTCATCCCCTGTCCCTGAAAATCACCTGAAGGGATCAGCACTCTCAATGCAGCTTCATTCTACATCTATCCATGAACTTCACTAGAGAGGATCTGCACTCTCAACCCAGCCATATTCTACCTCTGTCCCTGGACATCATTTGAAAGGGTCTATAATCAGCATTCCCAAAGTAAGCACATTCTATATCTTCTGTCCCTGGAGCTTTCTTGAGAGAAGCAATCCTCAAAAGGCAGATTTTATACAACTTGAACAATGTCTTCAGTTTGTATTATCATTCGTCACATGCGAGTGTAATGCCTTCATGTTTTCATTTGGTTTGGTCACAATTCTTTGCAATGTTCAATATTTGCGGAATGTTATCAAACATTTTTATTTATTTTAAATTACTTTTAATTTTTTTTGTTTCATCTACAGATCCTTGGCCGTGGACATTAATGAAGGAAGCAACACTCAGAAACGCAAGTTCCTGGAAATCACTTGAGCGAAGCAATACGCCCAATGCTGTCACGCTCTGCCTCTGGTCCTGTATACCAATTGAATGGAGCAACGGGAACTAAGGCAGGTTTCTTTCAAAACTTTATTTAAGCTTGCATAATATTTATAACAAAACACTTTAGTGTAGTGCATCGATATTTGTGACCAGTGTAAGTTTTATTTTATTTTCAAATTCCTCTGTGGATTTGTTCCGCAATAAATATTTTGGTGATGTTGAACACTACCGTTTTATTATCATATCAAATTTATTGTTGTGGAGAGGTATTTTGAACTGTATCTCTTTGAATTTCACTTTTGTTGCCTCGATTGCATTGAAATTGATTGTAATGCAGTATGAATGAAGCGGAATATTGGAATTAGAAGTTAAACCACTTCCAAACATTCCGATATTCGATCAAGCTGAAACAAGGCAGACGATTGCATTCTAGCAACTTCTATCAATTTCGGACTCATATTTTCAATTATTTTTGATGTTTAATTGCGTTAAAATATCCGATTGTGATTTTCGTTTTAGAATATTTAGAAAATTGCGTAAAATTCTAATTGTATCGTTTTGACTTCTCAGTGTAAATTATTTATTTTTAATGGATTCAATCCATAAAACTTCATTTATTTTTGCAAAATAAATTTAGTAATTAAATTAAAAAATTTCACTTTGGGTACACAACGTATTTAATCAAGATTATCGACATCGATTTCGAAACCAACGGTTTCTTAGTAAAGATAAAATGAGTTGATTTATTCCAAGCGATTTGTTTTCATTTAATTAATCAAAGTGAATTTGCAAATATTGAAGAAGAAATCTGATAACGTTATTTTATATTTCTTATTTTTGTGGCAGCGGCGCGTTTCACATGCCAAAGCCATTAACAATTGTTTCACATGCCAAAGCCACAAACAATTGTTTCACATGCCAAAGCCACTACCAATTGTTTCACATGCGGATGCCTGGTTGTGGATAACATTTGAGGGGATAAATATTAATTTATTTCTAACACCGACTCTGTCCTCGGGCATCACTTGAGAGGGCTGGGGAAAATATTTTCATAAGCAGGTTTCGGTATTTATTTTGAATATGGGCTTTATTATTTGTTACAGACATCCATCCTTGGACATCACTTAACGATAGCAACACTCTTAAGGCAGCCACATCCTCTACGGCTATGAATATCACTTCAGTGAAAAAACACTCTTCCACTTATTTTATATATCTGCCGTATCAGTTACTCTTTACCTTTGAATCATTTGAAAACATATAATTGAAATAACTTTATAAAAATTATTTAATATATTTTTATAATAAGTTAGTTGCAAATTTGAAATTTATATTGCGTCAGTTAATAATTTAATTGAATACATGTTTTAAACGGTGATCGGACAGCTCAGAATTAAATCAACTCAGAACCTTTAAGGTCATTAAAAGTCATGAAAGAAATATATAAAAAAGGTTAAATAGGTTTCTTTGGTTAGGGTTATGGGCTATTTGAAAATTATTTTTTTTAATGACTTTTCAAAGAGGTGTTGAGTTGACTTGATTCTGAGTTGGCATTGGCTGATTGATCCCTGACGGTTTGCTCCAGCAGTTAAATATAATAATTATAAAATCATAATTTTTATTGCTTTAGTTACCAATTTCAAACCTAAAATCGAATACAAAAATGCCATTAACGATACGTCGGTACTTATTTATTTAACGCCCAGAGGGCTTTTACATGTTTGGTTGTACAATTAATTCATGACAAATGATTTTTGACAAATAAAGAAATGATAAAAAAAAATAAAAAATGCACACAAGTCAAAAATATAAAGATACGGTAATTCGATAGGTTTACAAAAATAGAGACATGTTTAGAAATAGTTTTGGAATAATTTTTTTACAACATCCACAAAATTCACCAGGTTTATGTTAAATGCGTCGACATCAACTAAGTACTGATTTCCCATAGTGTGAAATTGTTGTATCGGAGAGTGAGCAATGTAGTTCCGCTTATGAATGCTGCAGTAGAAAAGCGTATGTTGTCGTGTAGTTACTGTCGGTACCCGTAAGTTTATGAGTTGCAGTTGTCGAACTTAGAGTTAAGTATTTTGAATAAAAATGTTAAGTCGTTTATTTTACGTCTGTCTTCTAGTGTGTATACTTTTAGAATATTTAATAATAATTTATATTTTAAGTCTTCTAGTGGGATATGTAATTTTAAATTTATAAAACGCCGAACTTTTTTTAGTATTCGCTCAATGTTATTAATGTGAATTTTGTGAGATGAAGACCAAACTACCGAGTTATATTCCATTTTATGGCTTGTATGGAATTAAAAATTTTAGTTGTTCTTAATACAAAGCCTAGTGTTTTAATACCTTTGTTCACAATTTGGTGGATATGATTGGCGAAACTTAGTTTTTCATCCAAAATAATTTCCGTGACTCTTTTTAAAGCTGTGTTATTGATGGAATATTCGAATAAAACAGGATTTTTATTTCTGAAGAAAGTCAAGGTTTTGCACTTTTCTACATTTAAGAATAAATTATTTCGTATGCACCAATCTTCAAATTTACTAATATTTGACTGTAGTATATGGCAATGGTTTATATCAGTTATTTTCTTGTAAAGCGTGATGTCATCAGGAAAGAGTAATACCTCGACATCGTTGAAGCAATTGCTTTTATCATTGTTAAAAATTGTATCGATATCAAACTAATTAATTAATATACAGTGTTGAGTTTTTCTTATACGCATATGCATAAACATAGGTACTCTATATAGGACAAGTAGTTTTATCTTGAGGCATATTAATGAAAATATGTTTTATACTTTTGTGTTTCGGCGGTTCCTACATCCTCTCCACACGACCCTTCGGGGACACTTTTTGTGTTAGTAAGTACTAATCATATTTTGTGTTAGTAAGTACTATACAACTAAAACAACTGCGTATTGTATATAAATGTGCCGAGGAACCAATAGGCCACTTGCATGGATTTCATAACGACTGGGAAAAAATCATGTGGATAGATTTTTTTACTAAGATTACGAAAATGTATGTAAATTTTTTTAGAAATGTATAGTTTTTTTTATTTTTAAATAAATAAATCCATTATTTGGGCTCGTGACGTCACAATTATGTCCCGTCTTCGATTATGTTCCCTTAATTTTGTAAAATTCCACGATGACTTTTTTTTTATATGGCAACACTTCCGGCGAATTTTTGAAATTGCGTTTAACGTTCACTAGATTTATTGTCTGTTCTATGCGAACTTATCATTTGGTTTGATTTTTTGATAAAGATGTGTTTTTACAGATGTTACGAAGAGAACCCCGTAAAATTTATTGCTATTCGTGTGGAAAACGTTCGTGTAATTATCGTTTTTTCGTACCCATAAAATTATGTCCCGTCTTTCCGGTTTATAAAAAATGGTCTGATTTTTCGGATTGATGTTTTCTAAAAATCGCCAGGGTTTCAAAAAAACGATTAAAAAAAATACAGAATATCCTAGAATATTTCCCTAAACCGGATTTTTTTTTAAATGTGATGCAAGTGGCCTATTGTCGGAGGATCAACTGTCATGGAATCTTTTAAACTAATTTGTTGCCTGCATTAGTCATTATTCAAATGCATGTTGAATTATTAATAATTGGAAATGAAATCAATAAATGTATTTTTACTTAGGTCATGCATTGATTTTGAATACCTTCTTTGTTATTTATTTTAATAAAAGCTTAAATGAATAATGTTTAACAAATTAGAAACCTTAATAATTAATAATTTAGAATTCTCTAATAGAATAAGTAACATTTAATACCAAATTCCCACTCTCGATAATTTGAAGTCATCACCTAAAAACTCTTAAAGCATTAAAAAAAATTGAATTATAAAATATAATTGCTTGCTGTGCTCTTATATTCTGGTTAAACTAGTCCCAGCGAGAGCTCGTACGGACGTCATCGAAGTTCGTCCTGTTCCTTCTCACGCGTTTTGTTTGAAAACGATAAATACATACGATACCAGAATGATCTCGTCACGTACGATCTCCCACTGTGAGTATTACAAAACTGATTTTTAATACCTGCAAATTTAATTAAGGAAAGGAGTGTAAGGAGAATATATGACGCGAATGTGAATGGTAGAAGAAGTCGGGGACGCCCGAAAAAGACATGGCACAACCAAGTGAATCAGATACTTGAGTCGGGCCATGTCAAGAGTCAGATAATAGAAGAGCATGTATGAGACGATGTATGAATGTGAACGAGGTAAGGAGTGTGTGCCAAGACCGAGTTGTTTGGCGGTCCGTCCTCTCTGTCTACTCCTGCGGAGAAACGGCATTATGATTAGTTAGTTAGTTAGTTAGTAAGCAAATTTAATTATTAAAAATGAAAATATTTCAGCAAATCTGGAAATGGTGAATAAATTAAATTAAGATATTTGAATCTGGATTAACTACGTATTTTGTATAATTTGTTTCATTCTTTAATAAGTGTTGATATTTAACATACCATCCATTTTTCGGTAGGTAGTTACTTTTAGGTGTAGGTAAATTTAAATAATAAAAATAAATGTGGGTTATTTAATTTTAATATAGTTAATTATTTTCAAATGGTTTAAATATCTTATTTCTTAATATCTGCATAGTTAATTATTTTGAATGCTGAGGCGATGACTTATAAATTAGGATAGAAAAGTATTTCTTAAATGTGTAATATCTTTAAGTACTTCTTATTTTTTAAATAAGTATGTAAATTGTAAGTTCGCTTCTTCACAAAGAAAATAAATATACAAAAAAATATTGTATTTATTTATACCAACATAAACGATCCCATTATAATAGAATCAAAATGGCTCACTGATGCCAAGTTCAACGTAGCAGAGTAGCGACTAAGGATTGGTTGTTTAAAAAAATTTGAACAACTCATTAAATATTTGAAGTTAATTTTCACGTTCTATTCAAGTTCGGTGATTAATTCCGTTTTAATTAGTAAGCAACTGGCCTATGATGTTATAATAACACAACTTGAATAGAACCTACACAAAAAATACGTGAAAATTAAATTAAATGAATCAATTCATCAAAAATTTGAACAATTCATCAAATATTTGATGAATTGTTAAAATTTTTTTAAACAACCCATCCTTAGGTACGAATGAAAGATAACTGATCACTGAGTCCCAATTGCCTGGATCCAGAGAGATGATGGCATCAACAAGCTTAATTTTTTTCTGAGGCCTTAGGAAGAAGGGAACGGAAGAAGATCGAAAAGATGAAGGTTTTATAGTATCTGGATCTGGTTACCGGACACGGCTATTGCCAATGATTCTTGAATTGCGACGTTTAGAAATTGAATGACGGTTTTTCTTAAGGTCAGTACTGTAAATATAAGCAAAAAGTGAACTGAAAATTTTCAATGGTCACATTCTAATGTTGGTACTAGACAAATAGACCTTTCTTGTTTATCGACCTAGGTATCGTATTATAATAAAAATAAAAATAGATTGCGACCATTGAAAATTTCTATCTGCGCTTTTGCACACGATGGCAGAATACTGAGAGTACATACATAATGTAAATACTGAGAGTAAATATTTTATGTTAAGAGAAAACACGGTCACCAACAAGTTTGAATAATAAAAATATATTTATTTATTTATTTGTTTCTTAACATGGTACCTACGACTAATGCTAACAATTCAGTTCATAACCTCACTAGGTCAAGCCTGTATTGAGGTTAACAACTCTACAATTTAATAAGATAACACAAAATAATACAGTTATTGAAGAACTGTATTGTTGTGTGTTTCATGCAGATTATGAGTATAATTAGTACCTAATTAGCTGAAGGCGATAGTACATTACAATGAAAGCATGTAGGGTGACCATAATGTTGAGATTTGATTTTTAGAAAAAAAAATATTATTTTCGAAGAATGAAGTTGAGAAATATTTATTTATTTATATATTGCGCTATTAATTTAGTAAGAGAAGGATTAAAAAAAAATAGTTAAGACAAAATAAAATGATATTAATTTAGAAAGAATAAAGTAGTGAACAATTTACAATCCTCGGCTAACACAAATAATTTGACGGTCTTTTTAAAAATGCTCAAGGAATTAGATGACTTAATATGATCTGGAAGGCTATTAAATAGGAGTGGAGCCCGATAAAAATAATTCCTTTGACCAAAAGAAGATTTAGTATGAATTGCCATAAAGTTCAGACATGACATTACATTCCTTATAAAGTAAATTCGTTGGATATCTAATTTTTTTTTTTAACATAACTTTAAGAATCAGCTTTTGTGCAATATTAAGTGGTTCTATATGAGTCTTTTGACAGGATCCCCAGCACACTATATTACAAGAAAGCATAGACTGGATTATTGCAAAATAAACCGTTTTTAATTTTTCTTTGTCTAGTATATGTCTGAGTTCTTTAAAGATATAGGTAAGTCTCCTAGTATTACTTACCAACATATTGACATGATCATTCCATCTCAAAAATTTATCTATTATTACACCAAGGTATTTTACGTTGGTTACATTTTCTAAGTGGTTGCAGTTACATGTTTGCAAGCAATTATGTATAATCAAATTATGAGTTGCAGATGGCTGACTTTTACATGAAATGCAAAAAGTAATATATTTGGTTTTCTGTGTGTTCAGAGTTAAAATATTATTATTTAACCAACTATTTACCACTCTTAAACCTATATTGCATTTGTCAAAAGCTTCATCCCAAGTTTTTCCCGCAAATATTAAGGCAGTGTCATCTGCAAAACTAACAATGTTACCAGGAATATTAAGACGGCATAAATCATTTATATAAATTAGAAACAATATTGGCCCAAGTACACTACCTTGCGGGACTCCAAAGGAGATGGATTTACTATTGCTTAACACATTATTTATCTCTACTTGCTGTTTTCTATCACTAAGATAAGACCTGAACCAATCCATTGCTGTATTAATAATGCCTAAGGATAATAATTTTTTAAGGAGCAATTCGTGGGAAACAGTATCAAATGCTTTTGATAAGTCCAAAAACAACGCTATAGCTTTGTTGCCATAGTCCAGCGCGCTTATAACATTAGTCAGTACCTTTAATACAGCATCACTCGTACCTTTATTCTCTCTGAAACCGAATTGATTGTCGGAGAGTATTTTGTATTTTTCTAACAATGAAACTAATCTTGACTTATCCAATCTCTCTATTACTTTTGAGAGAGTATTAAGCAAAGATATTGGTCGGTAATTGTTAACATCTAGGTGGTCTCCACCTTTGAACAGAGGTATAATCTTAGCATTCTTACAATGAGAAGGAAATATGCCATTCTCAAAACTAAGGTTAACAATATGAGATATGGGACCAGCCAACACAGAAACATGCTGTTTCACAAGGAGATAGTGATTCTCCTAGGAAAACCTTTTTTTCATGATTAGAAATTACCTTTTTATTTGCTAATAATTTCAATCTAGTTTCTGGGTTTCTAATTTTTAGGATAATTTTTTTCGGATGTCCTGGTCTTCTGTCATATTGTCTTATTGCGGAGGCAATATCCTCTGAATTTATTTTGATATTAGCACCTTCTATCAGGTTTATAGCGGTTATTTTGGGATGTTCTTCAGTCTTTTCCTCAATGCCTGTTATATATTACCAAACTGTTGCTTTCACTTTCGCTGAGTCGCCTGCAACTCAGGCTGATATTACTGTCTAAATCGAGGTTTTTTATTCCCCTATTTTCTCCTATAAAGACGAACAGATTTAAAAAAAATTTAAACTGTGTAAGAAGAAAATATTCTGTGTCTACGATTTGTTTGTTTTTTAAATACATTGTCTAGTTTGTATACTGTCAGTTGATGGCATTTAAACTTGGCAATTTAATCTATTTTTTGGGGGGTCAAACAAAAAAAGTAAAACGAAATGACATGCTAGTGGTCGATATCTTTATTAAATTAAAAAAAAAATTGCGAGAAAATTGGGGAATACGTTTATGTAAACTTGTTTGCCGCCTGGTTCCTCTTAATTCAAGCAATTTAAAAGTTCCGTATGTACCTACTATAAATCGTAAGGTGTACAGCATGTTAAAGTTATGAAAAAAAAATTAAGAGGTTTAATATTTTTCGGATTTTGATCCACATATTTTTTCGATCGCGCACAATATAGAGAAAGAGAGGTTTACTAATTTGAAAAACACAATAAAAAAATAAAAATACTGCAAACAAAACTCTAATAGAATCTACCTTTTCAAAATCTGTTACACTTTCTTCGTAGATAACATCTCATATTTTAAAATTCACAACGTGTCAAATTTTCCCAAAAGATTTATAAACTTGCTAACGAATAACACCTTTATCTTCTGGGTTAAATAATTCACACAAAGACTGAGTGAGGCCTTGCCACGTACGCTTTATTGTACTTCTACTTTCAGCATAATAAAGTAGAATAATTAACGGAATATCTCACTTTGAGCTTTAAGTTCGCGGAATCATTTATAATCGGCTTAATATAATTAATATATTATTACCTTTCAAGGGTTGGGTTGGTTTACTTGTATTGCAAAAACCAGGCTAACCCCTCATGAACAGCGTGGTAGATACTTTCAGAATCACCTTGGTGAAAGATAATACTCAAATCAGGAACTTTGCTTGAAATGTTTAACCAGATTTGAATAGTTAAGTTCCCCACATTTCACTTCCCTTTCTCCACACCCTCCTAATTACCGTTGGCCTCACAACATACGCCAATTGGGAATAACATAGTCTCACTGGTTGCAGACGATTGGGACTTAAAAAGGAGTGTTATCAATTTCGTATGAAAACCAATAAATAAGAGAAAACAGGATTACGAAATTCAATACACTTGAACTTCTACGATTTTGACCTGCAATTTTTTTAAATGTGAATACCGCACAAGAGTCCCAACTGATCCCAGCCGCTTGGAATCAGTGAAAGAATGGCCTCCAGCCCCACTACATACTCAATTGGGGTATGTAATTAAGCTGAAGGTAGTGAGAAGGGGATGGGAATAATTGAACATTGAAGATGATTTATAACTTCAACATGAACACAGAATGCTACATAGAACTTACACAAATTTTCTGAATTGATCTTATTTTTTTATAGTTCTATTTATATTTTTCATGATATAATCCACTTTTTTGTGTAAACAAGAACATTTTTATTAGCTAGGATTTAAAGAATTTATATTATACGAATATATGAGGGAGATGTAATTTTTGTATTTTTCCTTTGGAGGAGTGCAGACGTACGTTGTGCATTCATCGTTTGTCTCGTTTTTGACTATTGACATTTAGTGTGTGAGAAAGAAGGGCAGCATTATATGTTTAAGAACAAAAGCAAAACAATCAACATTGACATTTGACGTTTTGAATTTTTGGAATTCACTCACTATTCAATATTATATTTATCACAATATTGCTGTAGCTCTTTCAAACGATGAAAATTCTTTCCATACAAAATGTATGAATAAAAGAATTTTCTTCATAATTTTTTTTTGTGAATTTATTTCATATGTTAATAGGTATTCTGGTATTGGAGACAAATCCAGCAAATCGAAGATCATAAAAATTGGTCCAGCCGTTCTTTAGTTGTAAAAGGTGTAACTTACCCGACTTTGTTTTATATATTAAGATTTCACGAACTATATATTCTAGTGTGCCAATTTCGCTCTTCCTACAACCCTGCAATATAAAGGCATGGCTAATTTAGACAGTAATATTCATATATTTCTATCACTTTAAAATATGTTTACGACAGCCTGAGCAAGGTTTAATTATCCACAAATAGCTTGACGCAGGCACATTAACTGAAATTACCATGATCCCGAGTTACATTACACTTATGTACCTATATGTACAGCGGTTCACTGTTCACGATAGAATAGAACAAAAAGCTCTTAGGGGAGACCAAGATTACGAGGAAACCTAATTGAGATTTCTGCTAAGCTACATTTCTCGAAATTTCGGTATTCGTTTCTATCATACAAAAGTTACTTCATAATATTATTATACCTATTAATTACTTTGTTCCCTTTGATTACAGTATTTCATTCACTCTTATTTCATCATCTGGAAAAACGAAAATTCTCAGAGAAAACTTAATATAAAATATCTTGTTCATGATAAATGCTGGCACGTGTTGAGATTTGCTGAGATTTTGATATTGACGCGTAAAGCAAACGAGCGGTTCAGAAGACGGCTATTGGCTATTGTAATATAAATACCGGCATCCAAAAGATACCACGTTAAAAATGATCGACATGCGACATTGCAATTAAAAAAATATATATATAGTAGCTGATTCCCGGCATGCGTTGCTTCGCCATTAAAATAAATAAATTGTTTCTCCCTGCATGTCGATTCTCATGCGTCCCCGTTCCCCTCCCTCGAACACCACCTCCTTCGTTATCCTCTTCATCCTGCTTTATCTCCCTGCGGCTAAAATATATGAAATATACACATTTTTAAACCACTCGCGCACCACCTGCAGTAATTTTTTTATTAAAATTTCATAACGCCAGAAATATAAACACTTTTAGAAACACTTCTGCTAAAATGCAATGTTTTGTAAATTTTGAGTCAATCCATCAATTACTTTCCGGGATTTGCGGACCCAAACATACCGAACATAAATTTGTATATATATGTATATCGATTTACACTTTGAAAACACATAAATAATTAAATATACATGGATCAATCGTGCAACTATGTATTTCTACCTTCCTCCATCCTACTTACTTTCCATATCAATCCTATCTTTTTTTAATATATTTTTTATATGAATACCGCACAAGAGCCCCAACTGCTCCCGTCTGGAGCCAGTGAGATTATGGCGTCCCCGATTGGGATATGTTGTGGGGCTGAAGGCAGTGGGGAGGGGAAGGAGATGGGCAAGAGGAAGATGGTAAATACCTTGCTATTCAGGTCTGGTCACCAAACACGGCTAAAAGCCATTTCAAGCAACGTTTCAATTCCGAATGGTGGTCTTAAACCAGGGCGATACTGAGAGTATCTTCCACTCTGGAACGTGCCGCAAATATACTATGTATTATTTTAAATGCATTAATTGTGAAATAACTCGAATTAATCAAATAAAATTTATTTGCCACGCCGCGCCGGGATTCGATCCGCGACCTTCGGATTGCGAGTCAAGAGCCTTACCGCTAGACCACGTCAACCGTCAATATGCCTATCTGACAATATGTGACAATATTACTTACATTTGTCATTTTATAACTCCCAAGGAACAACCAGTCCATTGCAGTAACCCATGCAGTTATCACCACCTATGGTATCTTGGTCACTTTAACCCAGTGATAACGGGGGCGCCAGCGCCCCCCTGTGGGCGTTTTGGAGGTATGGGGGGGGGGCGTTTTTAATTGTTTAGCATTTAGGGGACGCTGCAATAGTTCGAGTGGGCATTGTGTCAATATAGAAAATAAGCTCATTCCACAAACAATTTAACTGAGTTTTAATACTCAATGTCAATGTAATAATAATGTGTTTTATTTATACTTCTTATTACTTTTTATTTGTAGTAGGAAATCCATTGCGTAAATGGACTTCCTACTACAATACTTTGTGATACTTCAAGTACCACAAAGAAATAAGAAAGCACCATAAAAATATATATTTTTTAAATTTGATAGTGTTGGAGGGTGGAGGTGTCAGATTCCTTCCTAGTAGCTTTGGTTCACCAAGCTATTCCCATAGTTATGTCATTTTTAAAACTCCAAATTTGATTGATTACAGTCCAATTGATTCGCAGTCAATCTATCTGCGACTAAACGTGGACAAAATAACATATAGCATGTAAAATACAGTGCCTGGAAAAATTGCATTAGACCTGTAAAAACAGCGTAAGCTGTTCAAATTTGGAGAGTATTCTGAACATCCGGCAAACATACCATTGTGACATATAAACATTTGATGTGTAAAATGCCACGCGTTACACGTTTTGAAAAAATATACCATCAACTTTGTTTTGCGTCACAGTTTGTTTGCGTTTAGTTATAAACCAACTTAATTTATTTTATAACGGTGGAATTTCAATAAAATCATTAATTACAGTTCGTTGGTAAATGCCTAGTAATACTAATGATATATTTGAATAGTGAAGTTTTGTGGAGGTTTACCTCAAGTGAACTTTACACTTGATAACCTAACCTAACCTAATCTCCTGCCAATCTCCTAAGCAATGAGTCGTGATTGGAACGATTAATTAGAATTTGCTGATTCATGACCCGTAGTCATGTATCTGTAATATGTCGATTTATAACCGATTTGTGTTAATATTCTGTTCGACGAATTTGATCTGGAATCGTGTTTATTCTAACCGAAGATGGCGTAAGTAATTAACTGAATAATTTGGCAATTAAAACAAAATTTGGGAGGTGGGTATGGGTACCTATTTGGTATTTATTTGATAACTAACACCTCACCCACAGGTCACCTCAATTGATTCGCTACGTTTGGTGACTTAGCAGGGTTGCCCTTGTTCATGGGGAAAGATTTTTCTAGGTCTTGGCGGCGAATGCCCACTTACTGCCGAATCGGGAGTGACTGGTTGAGGGAGATCATTTGACCTCTCCAGCAGGAATATCTCGATCGCACAGCAGTGGGAGGGTTGGATTCATGCGTCCGTCACTTTTCGACGCACTGACTCTAGATTCTTACCCAACTTTTGTAATCTCCTCTCTTTTCTGTCATATAAAAGATCCTCCTCACAGCATCCCCGAAGATGACGTAGACCCTAAGGGAAATTATTTTCCTAGCCAAAAGTTATTGCATAACCTAGTAAATTAAAAACTACCAAATAGGATAATGTAATGTAAAGGGTTGTTGTATTATTATTTTTATACGTTCATCTTGATAGTTTTAAAAAAAATATATGTTTTGTAAGTTTTTTTAAATGTAAGTACATATTTTTAAAATGCCAAAAATATCCCCCCCCCCCTCCCCCATCCGCAAGTTATTATTAGTCAGGTAGGTAATTCCAAAACTTCTACTCCACCATCTCCTTTTTCTTACACTGTCTTTACACTCATAACATAACACAGTAAAAGATACTCTTAGTATATTGTGAATGGCTGAAACGTGGCTGAAATGGCTTTGGCCGTGTTCACTGACCAGATCTGAATATTCAAGTACTTTTCAATCTTCCTCTTCCTCAAATCCGTCCTTTCCCCACTTTCTTCAGTCTTACACCATTTGTATGTTGAACGACTAAATACAAACGAATCGCAGTCCAACTTGCTCCGGATAGCAGAAGAAGTTGGGTCTCTTGAGCAGTATTGACAAAAAAAAAACATAATATTTAGAATTTAATGACCTTTATTATCTTCTACATACCAACAAGAACTACTCAATCTAAAATTATTTTTAATTGCAATAGCAACATCAGGACTGAGTCAATTAGATATTCGCTTGTACCTTGATTGCATGCGGTTATCGTAAATATGTTACACGGAACAAGTTACGAAAAAGGCTATAATAGTATACCACAATAATAATAACCAATGTTAGCATAATATTTACTATTCTTCTGCGTGGGTTTTACATAATTTAATTAGCGATACGTATCATATATTTATATACAATATGAGAATGCGTGTTTAGAATATATATAATTATAAATATATAAATACATACAAACTGGAAACTCTATAACTAAACTTGCTCCCGGAAATCTGGACTCTTATGCGGTACCAACACAAAACAAACAAATAAACGTGCTTATTTTTTTTTCATATCATACCAGTAAAATCCACGATCGATACAGTAGTATCACAAGTAAACATCACGTGCGTTTTATCTACTCCACCACGTCTAAAGTCCTCATCCCTAAAATAATATTGGTATTCACGTGGAGGCCTCGTGCAAGGCTGACGAAACATCCCTCTCGGAGCCCTTATTGTGCCGTAAACCCGAGGACGCGATGACTAAGAGAGAAACGTTTTTCCTCCCTTATTCGTTGCAATTTGTTGGGAAATTCCACAAATACGGGATAAGTAACTGCAAATGAAACGGATGAACGGAGAGAGTGAGCGCTTTTTTCGGATGTGGGAAAGTACTACGCACAGCAGTACGACATGCCCCACATAAATTTTGAAGCGCGGTATTACTGTATTTTATGTGTGGAACGTATTTGTTGGAAAATAGTTTTCGTAAAACACAGATGCCGTATCGATAACAAGCCACCAAATAGGATTTTACGCAAAAAAACATTCTTAGTAAAATAGCTGAAACATTTCCAAAATTCTTAAAAATATGTAGTTTTTCTGTAAAGTATAATTACGCACATAAAATTTGACGTTTTTTCTTATGGGTTACATCGTTTTTACATCGTTTTTAGATCATAATTACTATTTTTTTCATAAATATTTTTTTTTTTAAAAAGGTGATACCTTTTTCCTTCCCTCCTTCCTCTTCTTCCTCTCCTTCCTTTCCTCAAAAGACCCTTCACAAACCATCCCAAAAGACGACACAGGCCTGGAGGGGAATTGTTAAACGAAAAAAACTACCAAGATAACAAATTAAAATTTTATCAATTTTTTTATAAGAAAACATCTCTTTTTTAACTTTGAAGGTTATTCCCATCAATGTGATAAATTTAATAATAAACAATTTCTTCAATGATATATAATCTTATCTTAAACCAAAAACTTTGCTTTAAAAACTTTACTGTATACTGATTCGGATCTCTATTTTAAATTTTCAAGTTAATGCAACTATTTTCATTTCAAAATTTCATTTTCACTGTGATTTCATAAGAAAAGTTCCTTTGATTCTCGAAAAATACGACACGACGGCATCTTAATGAATTTAATATATTATTGTAATTAAGTTAGGTCGCGGAATGAGATAGGGTGGGAAGCTTCGCAACTGTAAGGGGTCACTAAACACGACTAAAGCCATTTTGAGCAACGTTTCAATTGTGAATGTTGGTCTTTCACCATTGCGATTCTGAAAATATCTTCCACGCTGGAGTATTGCAAGTATACAAAATAATTCTTTTTAAATGAACAAATTGTGAAGCAACTCAAATTAATCAATTAATATTCACCTGCGCACTGCGGATTAAAGCCTGCGACCTTTGGATTGCTAGTCGAGAACAACAAAGGCTGTCAAAATCTAAAACCAAATCTAAAACACGGGCCTTTAAACGGGTCAATGACTGTGACAGGCCTGTATTAAATTAATTTAACTACAACGTGATCGAAGAAGAATTGTGATTTATATCAAATGAAAACATAATACTTTTACAAGCCCCTTGAGGATTTATTGCTATTCCAAATATCTCTTTGAAAATTTGAAAGTATCATATTTTAATCTGCAAAGTATGGAAAGACTTAAATTATTCAAAAGCAGATCCATTACATATTATATTCCCTATGAAATTGTACTCACTTATTGCGACGAAAGTTCAAATCTCAATCAAATAATTGAAATAGATATATTAATTTACCGTTTCTATATCTAAATAATTTGTTTAAAAAAGCAATATGTTTTAAAACTAATAATCGTTGCCCTCTGTATGGTAAAACTCAAAGGCATTAGGATCGGAACTTGACTTAAACCTACTATCATTTATGTTAATGACTAGGTATACAATCAAGCAGTTCTCTCTCACCGTTTAGATCACAATAACAATGAAGGGTGTAATAATGAGCTTTTTGTAAAAGCACTGATGGTTGGTTTGTTGTGGTATTAGTTTTTTAAACCCGTTGTTTTATGAATACAATAGGAATCCATAAATCCTTTTTCTTTCTAATTCGCAAGCGGGACAAGCAGTTCCTTCCGAAAAGCAGGTGGGCGAGCCGGTGTTTAAACAAGTACAATTTAAAAAGTACAAAATAATTTGAAAACGTGTTTTTGTTAATAAAACTCAGAATACATACTTGTCTAATGGAGTTTTTTGTACTGAACGTGACCTGAAATCTTAGCGCAATTAATTATGAAATATTAAAATGATTTAACCGCGACCGCCTAATTCGTATCCAAGAATTTAACCCAATGCCAACGGTTTGTAAATAATTAAGGCTTATACTCCAACAATTTGTAAATAAATGCTGCCTTATACTGATACTTTTACGTAGAGTTCAAAATAATCAGCGCTTTATAAATTGAATAACGACGTCCCTACGAAGTAATAAATTCTCCCACACAATGTAACTGGATACCGTTATATCAGCTTTGGATTATCACCCTTGCTTGCCGTAATTACTGAAAATATGCATCAGGAAATACTGACAAAGTGCAAGTTTATGTCTCTCTACCACCCTTGATAAACCTAAATCACAAAACATGTTATTATTAAGATGTTAAAAGTTAAAATGTGTGTTGGCTGTAATGACTTTTACTTAATGCTTTAAGGATTTTGTCTTTGACCGGCCAGAGGTAGTGGATTAAAAAGTGTTTTCGTTTTATACTGGTAAAAAATAAAAAGAAAAAAAAAACTCTATCATAATTTCAGAAATGAAACGCTTTATTTGATATGGCTTTAGTCATGTTTTTCATAAATCTGAAAAATTTTATGCTTCCCAAACTCATCTTTCTTTTTTTCTTTTTACCTACTCCTTTTCCACCCACTTACTTGTGCCTTATGTTAATTTATTTTTTATTCCAACAGGACTGGTGGGCACAAGTACCTTTAAATATAGAATAAAACTTTTTTAATAAAAATGGATTACAAAAAAAGTATACAGTGTTAACATACCCATAATTAAAATTTATATCAAACTACAGGAAACAAAATGAAAGGTAATAAATGTTTTCATATATTTTATTATATTTATTATTATTATAAATAGATACAAAATAAAGTACAAATTACGTATCAGGAAGCTTTGCCTGTCCAACTAGGAAAGTTTCCTGTTCCAGGACAGACAAATTGACATGTTTAGATCATATTATTCCTTAAGAAATGTACATAATTACATAACAAAAAAAAACATTTTTCTCTAAAACTAAGTTTCTAATTTTTTCTCTTAAACTAAGTTTCTAGTTTTCTTAAGAAACTAATTTGTCAAATGCTTTTTTGTAAGTTAATTAGGCGCTATTAAAAACATCTGCTACCTCTGCATATTGGATATCTAAGCTACATGAGATATTGGTTTATCAATTAAAGGAAAATAAAGATAAAACATCAAATTAACAAAATAAATTAAATGGATGGTCACTACGGTGGTCGCCGCATCATCTGCATCCAATCGCTCGTTGAGCTTAGACGTGGTCACGACAGTCAGTAAGTGGTCAATCATCACGTTAGACAACCGTACTTCTGCTGAGGACTGACATTTGCCTTGCAAAATTAATATTTTGAGTAGAGAGCATGGTTTAAGGTTAAACGTTTTCAGGCTTCAACCATAATTTTTTTAAACAAATTTTTAAAAAATTTTCCTAATCAATATTCAATTTCAAATTTTTACCATAATAGAAAATAGAGTGAGCTTTATAAAGATGTGACTTTCCTTCGGTGACTCGTATGGCACATCTTGACTCAATGGCTATAAAAATATTTCGTAGCGAAAACGCTACTATGTGAAATGTTTAGCAATAATTAAAGTTTTAAACTTCTAAAGAATGTATGAAACATGTACGTAAAATAACCAAATATAATAAATGACCCCGGTATTTTATCATTTTACCCTTAGGAATAAATACTGTCATTGTTCCGCGGTTCTAATGTACTGCTTGCTTTAAATTTATAACAAATAAATTTTAAACACAATGTCATAGCACATCTGGATGTGGCATACCATAATTAATGTTGGACTAATAAATCCAAAAATAAATCTTAACATAGAGTGTCGTGCTTACTCTGGCATTTACGTAAATATTACCAAGCAAAAGTTACATTATGGAAATAATATCATGGTCGAAGATGAATGGTTAAAATATATTGTATATTTTAGATATTTATAAATATATTTTAGACCGGTCAGTGGTTGAGTGGGCATAGCGCTTGGGTCCCACCCGGACGTCGCATGTTCGTTTCCTCTGCTGGCTACGTCCTCCATCACAACACAAGCAACATTTTCGGCTTTCTGTGGTGGTAGTAGGAGATTTTCAAACATTGTTGGGTTATTCGTAACCCGGGAATGTTTGTCTTTCTTTAAAAAAAAAAAAAGTAAAAAATTAAAAAATATCCATGGACGTAATTTTTACCGAAATCATCACAATATACAAGGTGTGGGACATACTTGACTTACCAGTGGTTCCTGACATTATTTGGATTAGAAAATGTAAATGAAATTTCGGTCTAAAATTTTTTTCTTCATAATCTAACAAAAAAAACTTCTTCCGCATGTCGTCACTGGTCACTCAGCTGAGTAACCGACCAACTACTTATCCCGCCTTCAACTGTTCAACACCTACTATTTTTTTATGTTTTTGTAGAAACAAAAAAAAAACATCTAAAATGTCAATGAGACCAAAATTTAATTAAATTTTTTTACTTCAAATAATGTCAGGAATCGCAGATTAAAATAAGTCAAGCACGTCCCTTAACACCCTGTATATAATAAACATTTATCAACCAAAATAATATTTTCATTTGCCAACTTGTCCGAGATTTCTTGTGTGCCAACAGTTTCCTGGCACCGTATTTGGGCCCTATTTTAGCAAATGAAGCTGTATTCACATAGAAATTAAATTTTAGGTGGGGAGACTATTGGCGGAAGTGTCAGTGCTCAACCATTCTCATCGAACGCGCTCTCGCTATTTATGAATCACATTTTTTATATATTCAATTTATATTTTTTTAAATAGTTTATATAAACAAGTTCTGCTGTCTAATTATTATTTTCTACGTTTGACAGCTGTTTCAGCTTCTTGAGGCATTATCATCTAATTAACTGTCAATTAATTAGCATATTTTGTAGGAGTATGTTGAAAACGCATTTTCAGTTACAACTTTGTTTCAGCCAACGTATCTTTCCTCCTAAATTGACAAAATACCGCATTTAAAATTTATTTGTGATGTAAAAAGTTATTTGTGTGACTTGATTGTGAAATTCATGTAATAATGAGAGTGTTCAAAAATTACATATGTAACATGTCGTTCATTACACGTGTACACAAGGTAGGTAGAGGATACGGGATACAACAAATTTATAGTAAGAGTCAAGAGGTACGAAGGCTCAAAAAGGTTAATAACCGCTGATCTGTAGGATTTAGCCTGCGAGAGAAGGAGTTGGCGATAAAATATTTTTTTTATTCACGGGTATTCGGTTCTAATATAATACGATAAATCCACACTCTAACGCAAGCCTCCTTTGGTTTAGTGATATAAAGCGTCTGACGAATCTCAGCGGCATCTACGAATTCCAAAAAAACAAATTGTAATATGAATGCTTCGTAGTATCATGGCTACTTTAGTTTTCTGAAGGATTCACTTCTACCGCGTGTAAATTGAACACTCTGTTTTTTTCTGCCATCACTCTTTCATTGAGCAATCTTGTGTTTCTCGTTCCTCGTAATACATAATGTATGGTAAAGTTATTGGATTTTTCTTTTTTAAAGTGCTTATGCTTAATATGCTTAATGCCTAGGTTCAATTTCACATTATTTGCAAACTTGATGAAGAACTTCTGAATTTGTAACCCTGTCAATCCAAGATGATGTAATAATAGTATGGTCATGGCTCCGTACATTGATGAAGATTGTGCTGAGTTCATTAACTAAGTTCCGCCTTTCTACCGCGTCAGCCGTTCCGATGCGTAGAGAAATTGCAACACGTCGATTACGTAGAGGTTATTATTTATTTATTGACAGTATATTATCTCTCCAACAGTTCAGCGGTCTTAGAAAATCCCTCCATTCAGGTGATAGGCATCCTTCGGTCATCACCCAGTGAATTATGTTAATCAGCGAAATGGTGGACTCTGGCTTCTTGAGTTCTATGAATTTGTTACACCAATTCTCGTTCTATTTCTTATTATTTTGAAATTTTGAATAAATATTTTATTTACGAAATCAGGACAGCGGAAAATGACAAAGCGCAAAAAAAACTCGTACTGTGAATGAGGCTTCATCGCTCATTTTGGAACAAATTTATACGCCTGTCACACACTTTGCTTCGGGATTTATGACAGAATTCCGAAACCACATAAACACATTGTCACAGCGAGGACACAGTTCCCAGCCCATACGTAAATAATAACATTACTTCAAAGCAATGTCACTCATACGGATTTTATTATAATATAAACCCCCCTCAAGCGCTATCGTAACACCTCGAACTAATTAGGTACTATGGAGTGGAAAACGAAGTTACTAAACGAACAACATAGCAACCACTGAAGTTATTATCTCTAGAGGTGGTCTCCATCCAAGTAACCTTTTTAAAGCCCTAAGAGAGGCTGCAATCACCTATGTACATATTTTGACGCAGTTTTGAACTAAGGAATGGATGGCAAGCAAAAGCGCATAATTATTTTTTTCTATTTTGCTCCCCTTTTGTAAAACGATGTGGTAGGCAAAAATCTCTCAGCGCCCGGTTGGGACTTATCCGTTTTTACATTTTTTTTATAGAATCATCTTGATATAAAACCATTTTCAATTTAATTATACAAAGTCTTCAAACACAGCAAACTTGTTTTGTGGCACCAATAAACGTGGTTAAAACTAAGTAATCTATTAATTTTGAATTATATAAAGGTTATTATAAAAAAACACAAGTAAACTTTGCTCTGAGTGATCCATTAAAAAAACAATCCAATTTATTCAATAAAAAGTGTAATAAAAAAGAAAGTAAGATACAGTTTAACTATGACCGAAGGGGAAATGATCGGATTTGTTCAGTGGAAGAGTAAAGGTGATGCTGGGGAGCTGGGGAGCTGGGTGATAGGTGATTTTTCACATCTTCTGTTTCATTTTAAAGTTAAATTCGCGGTTTTATAAAACGTAAGAAAACAAAACTTTTTCAAAACACGACAAACTCGCAAAACTCTCATGTGCACAGATTGATATTGACAGCTGTCATTCCGAAGTTTTATTAACGTAACCTGCAATTTTCGCCTGTTGAAAATTAATTATCTGCGGTCTGTAGCTGCACATTGACACATTTTGTGGTAAGGTTACTACTTAGGCATGTTTGCAAATGATGAAAATGTAATGTGGTGGCTATTCTCCCACAGCTTTTCTAAGGGTTATGAATACCGATGCCACCAATGAACATCTACTTTTCACCAATATCTGGATATCACAAAATATAAGTAGGTACGCATTTGGTGCCGAAAAAATTAAATAAGCATAACGTTGGCTTAAACAAATGCTCTTGAATTAATATACGATCTTTCGATTCCTAGTCCAATGAAATTTCTCAAAAAAGAAGCATCGCAGTGTTTGATATGCATATTTCAACAGAATTGAGGAAATCCGACCTTACTGTGGGTACTAAGCCACTACACTTCTAATGGTTTATCTCGTCAGGTGTATCAAAATAAACTCAGTTAATAGGGATGTCTACAATAATGGGTTTCGATATAAAATAGCGGAATAGATGTGGGTGTAAGAGGGTTTTTAGTACTGAAATTTTGACCCGCGGACTACTTGAGACCCGCCAACCGTCATGTGTGGGTAGAGAAAGGAAAATGAGTGTATGTGGGTGTAAACAGGGTATTAAACTGATACCATGTTACAATGGCGCACAAACTACGGCCTGCGGGCTACTTATTGTTATTTAGTTAGTTTGCTTGTTAAGGCCCAGGTGTTCTAATTTAGTCTCATTTTGACATCGTTACTTTTTGATTTTGTCACATTTGGGCAACGTCGCAAATCGTTTTTCAGTGTAATAATTTTTTGGACACATGCCATTTTGCAGCACATATAAAGTTAAGTTAAAGTTTGATTAAAGTTTTATCAGCCTTCAAGCATAACATTCATGCAGTTGACAGGGGGTTGAAAAAACGTTGAAATAACAACAATTTACTATTATTACGATGTTACTTACTGGCCACCAGATATTACCAACGCGGCTGCAAAAAAAAACGTTCAAAGCATTTAAAAAATTCAAGACATTTAAAAAAACTGTATTTTTATGACATTATTTATTATATAATTTCTTTATTATAATTGTTTTTTTAATTGATTTACAGTTGGTTTAAAAAATTACACTCAAGGAATAATTTTTTTCTAATTATAATGTTTAATTTTGATTTATTTTGCAGTAAAAATGGCTATCTATTGAAATTATTATCAAGATACTCAAAAATGGCTTTCGTGAAACATGAACAACTTTTAAGCTTCTACGAAACCAAATTGTATGAGGCAAACATTTTACCTGAAAATAATGTTAGTAAACCATTTAAAGTTTCTAATTTCTATGCTTTAGGTATTAAATTATACTAATGGGCGGAAAGCTTGAATCAGTTCTGAGGAATTTTATTCTGAAACGGTATTTCAGGTAATGACTGATTCTATTATTTTGTTATTAAAATCAAAGGCTGAAAGATGATACATTAATTTAACAATAAAAAGGAATCGATTGGGCTTTGAAAACGATTTGAAAAGATTCATTAAATATCTTCCTAAAAGACGTATGCTTTTTTTTAATTATCGTTGTGATAGTAAAAAATTAAATCATAAAGCTTTTAAAAGACAAAGTTTACATCTGATATTTTCATGTCGAGACAAATAATATAAATAAAATGGTGGCAGATTTCAAATATCTTCTAAACATAGTTATTTTTGCAATCTAAAACCTTTTATTACATTTTTCTTATCAACATCTCTCTCCTACGTAAGTTATTCTAGGATTACACTTTCGAACTATAATTTAATTTTGTTGGGTTTTTATTCATCCGCGATCGCCTAGCTTTATGAAGGAAAATAACTTGACAAGTTCGAAGAAGTTATTAGTTTTTAGTTTCAAAACTTCCCTTGCTAGCATGCGGGCGGAATTTCAAAAGACTTTAGCAGAAATCGGATAGAAATTTTATATGACGCGACAGTGTACAGTTATTTCTTCTTTTAATGTCAAACCATGTTGTTTTACTATGGAGATAGGCGTCAACCAAGCATCACCCTAATTACCAATTTCGGTCGTCTGTGCGTCCTGCTTAACTCTGACTCAAGTTACTTAGATTTTCTTTAAATTTAAGAATCGTTTTCAAAAATGGAAGTGATTGTATGAAGAATTCAGACAAGCGATAACCTGTCTGTCTCAGACGCGTTAAGTGAACGTTACTCTTCTCTTTCTCTTGGTGCAATTTTTGCTTTGAACGTATTTTCGCGATAGTCGAGAGAGCTTATTAGAAAATTGACTGAAGGTTGAAAGCATGAAATCAATATAATGATGGACAGATTGAAGCAGGCGCAGGTAAAAGAAGAAGTGAACTTAATAGCCCACCTCAGGGTATCGATACTATAAACTATTGAAAAAGCATAATGCAGGGAAAGATTGCCGGAAGTCGGGGCACTAAAAGAAGAAGAACGTCCGCATAGCCAACATGATAGCCAACGTCCGTTGAATTAACAGGACACGAGAAGAAGAAGGTTGAAAAAGCGTCTAAGTGATGTCATCAGATGGCCGACAGGGGTACCCGTAGTATTAGAGTAAATATTTATTTGAATAATGCATGAATCGATTTGATGCTGACGTCAATTGACCCCGATCGAACCGCATCATTTATTTGGAATTTCACGCCCGGCTGGGCTTTTACATGTATTTTTTTTTAAAACAAAGAACATCTAAATCTAAATGTGCATAACAAAATAAAAAAACCAAATCATAAACAAAACAAAAACAAAATCAAAATCAAAATCGAAATCAAAATCAAAATCAAAATCAAAATCAAAATCAAAATCAAAATCAAAATCAAAATCAAAATCAAAATCAAAATCAAAATCAAAATCAAAATCAAAATCAAAATCAAAATCAAAATCAAAATCAAAATCCAAATCAAAATCAAAATCAAAATCAAAATCAAAATCAAAATCAAAATCAAAATCAAAATCAAAATCAAAATCAAAATCAAAATCAAAATCAAAATCAAAATCAAGAAAAATATTGTAGAAAGATTGACGACTAATGTAACGTCATCTATTTATATATTATTTTAAGTTTCGAATATAAAAAGTTTCGAAACAAAAAAATTTCCAGCTTTGAAAAAAAAAAGTTTAATTAAAGTTTTGGATATCGAAAAATTTCGTGGTTTTGAAACTCGAAACTTTTTGATTGCGAAACTCGATTATTTTTAGATTTGAATCTCTAAATTTTTAGGTTCGAAAAATTTTAGTTCGAATTTTGTTTGCGAAAACATTTCATTTTGAAACTTTCTGGTCTCGAAAGAGTTTATACTTTGTAATTTCGATTTGTTTTAAATTTTAAAATTCGATGCTTTAAAGATTCGAAATGTTTTATTTTTTAAACACCAACCACCAGTCCACCAACCAGTCTCTGATGTTCTCCCCCTCTCTTAAATGCTCTCTCTTTCTATTGTGTTTACATAATAATCTTAACTCTGTACTATAATTAAGTTTATAATAATTAATAATAATTATTGGACAATTTGTAGAACGCCGTTTTAGTGAAAAATCACCTCAAGGGCGCTTTACAATTCATTATGAATTCCTAGGTTCTATTTAATTTTATTATTTAGAGAAAGATACAAACTTACCTGCAGGTCACTTCCGAAAAACACACTTTATTAGAAAGTTTATGCTTGGGAAAGGTACGACTTTGCACGTGGAGAACAATATATTAAAAACACTGGACATTGCATGACTCTGCTACCCTCAACACTGTTGGTTTTACATCTATATTTATAAGAAGATTAATGCCAAAGTTGAGTTAATATTTATTTGAAAGACTGGAGAATTGTAAGAATTTGTTTTATTTTTACAAAATTAGTTATTTAGTATGTCGCGAGCCGTTGAAAGGTTTTTTTAAATTTTTTTTTAAGGATACGACTGTCTGAAAAGATGAGTTTTTAGTTTAGCTCTAAATTCCGCTGAATCTGTGATCATTCTTAACTCGTGTGGCAGTCCATTCCAGGCTTTAGGTCCTGACACTCCGAAAGCACGCTTACCGAATATTATAATGTTTATTAATGTGTATTAATTTAACGAATTATATGTTTATTGTCCTGAGGAAGGTTGAGGTCAACCAAAACCGGTCGACAATAATAAATCAAAATAAAATGGTTTTAAACAAAGAGCTTATTTCAATTTGGAGAAATACATTTTTTTAATGTATGATTACGCATTTTACAACCAATAATAACTGACACTAAGATTCGCAATGGGAGATCAGAAAATAAGAGCAAAAGTGTAATGAGCAATGAGCAAGTGTTTGAAAAGAGTGTCATAAAGCATAATATGAATACCAATGGAAAAACAAGTCGGCAACCGTCTCACGAACACACGGTGTAATCCAGTAAATTAAAACTTGAATCGGATTACGATGACTTTTCGAAATTAAATAATTTAATGATTTATCTGCTAGATTTATGCTAGATTTTAACTAATTTTCCATGTCAGTACTTTCATATTTATTATAACCTGTATTCTGTATAGCAGTATGGCCCATGATAATACATTTTATCGGATAATCAAATATGTCGGATTTATGCAGGTAATAAATTGCCATCGCAGCGCGTGGCTAGCACGTCCAAGACCCTGCAATTCTAGTTTCTATGGGTTAATAATAATTGTAATAATAATATTTGGATGATTTATATAGCGTCATTTTTGCAAAAAATTACCTCAAGGGCGCTCCTACGTATGTTATTGCATAACATTCCCCCATTGAACAGATTATCTTAAAAACAGATACCGAAAAGTAATTACATAAAATTCGTGGAGCTAATGTTAAAAAAAATCAGAGTGTGCTATTCACACGCCGCGGTAGAAGTCAAACTAGAAATTCAATAGATGTCGCTTTGTTTTCTTTTACCTGTTTATTTTAAAGTGGTTTGAAGATTTTACAAAAATAAAAATGTTTACTCTTTTGGATTTAGTAGGTTTCGAACCTCCGTTCGCTGGAAGTCTCTCTGGGCGCTGAGAGTCGGGCGCTTCATACCGCGGCGCTATTGGAGGCCCGTGCGTAGTCGTGAATTTACTGCATTCTATTAGAACCGAGGACTTTCAAATATTACATTTTTATGACGCATTTCAGTTTCATCCGAATTTCAAATCGCTAACGGGGCTTAAAAAGTTTCACTTCAAAAAAATCTGTGTTCAAATTTTTTTACCCTTATAAAGTTGCGATACTTTAAGCGCCATCGTAAACGCGACGGAAATAAGACGTTGATAAATACTTCAAATATTTTGCTTGTAGTAAGAAGTATGACAAATCTTTAATGGCTCCTTAATCGGGAAATTTAATTAACTATGGAATGCTGGATTTTAATGTCGCATGACTCACTAAAAATGTAAACATGGCTTAGTAGAATTAATTTCGGCAAGCAAGAAGAAAAACGAATCTAGTTGAACAAACTGCCTTCCTCTTCTTCGACTTATTCCATGTATTTATTGTGCGACTGATACCTGAATAACATACATACATTGAGGTTATAAAAAGATGAAAGTGTGACATACGCGGATTTGAACTTCCGGCAAGATAGCAAAATTCTACAGACTTATAACTTTAATGAAGTTTTCAGTAGTGTATCAGAATCTAGCATTTTTTTTATATTTTTTATAGTGAATACCGCACAAGAATCTTAACTGCTCCCGTCTGGAGCCAGTGAGACTATGGCATCCCCAATTGGGGTATGTTGTGAGGCTGAAGGTAGTGGGGAGGGGAAGGAGGTGGAGAAGAGGAAGGTTGGGAAGTACCTGGCTATTCAGATCTGGTCACCAAATACGGCTAAAGCCATTTTCAAGCAACGTTTCAATTCTGAATGGTGGACTTACACCAGGGCGATACTGATAGTATCTTCCACTCCGGAACGTGCCTCAAATAAACTATATATTATTTTAAATGAATTAATTGTGAAATAACACAAATTAATCAAATAAAATTTATTTGCGCAAGCCGGGGTCGAACTCGCGACCTCCGGATTGTGAGTCAAGAGTCTTAGCCACTGGACTACGGAGGTCGTCCAGCATGATAAAAAGAATGTTTTTATTCCTTATCTTCGATTTTTCTTTCTCGCATTGCAAAGTATTTTCCTTCTCTATGTTGAATTGCTCATTAAGATATTCCACTTCTTAAAATAAACATTTAAAAGCAATTCTTACATAATTTCTTTAAAACTTGCTTCGAATATCTGAATACTTACTAGATAAAGGCTGTAGTCACGTATACATTTTAAGTGCACGTGAACTTGATTTTCAATCCTCCATTAAAGATTTTTCTCAAAATGTCATTCCACTTTCGTATGATGAATCTGGGAAAGGTCAAGTTTGCTGGATTTGCTTGAATACAAATTCTAGCAAAGTTCAATCTGTATTTTTATAAGGCATTGGAAGCAGATCAATGGAAACCAGTGGTAGCCGGTGGCATTTTTTAAATACATCTATTTGAATTTCAGATTTGTTTGCTTGACTGGAAATTTGGAAGTGGAAATTGACCCACTTATATATATCCAATCGAGCTAAAACTCGGTAGATATACGCGTTGTCAATTACAATAAACTCAATCAATGGTGGCAATCACGTAACATATTAAATAAAGGTGGGTTTTAAAAATCAATAAAAAGAAGAATTTGGGAAGGTTGGTAGCGCGATTGATTAAGGAAGATTCAAACCTCAGCCAAACCAAAAAATAAATAAAAATTAAAGGATAATTTGAAAATTACGTATTAACCACTGGAGCGCTCTTTGCAACAATATGGCACTATTTAAAATACCTTGGATTGCTTTGCTGCCAATTTTGGCAAATTTTATCTTATTTATATGTGATAATCGACTAAATATAGGTGAATTCATTGGGTATATAGAACTAAAATCAGTTTGTATGACTCTTTATTTAAATTAGAACGTATATTTTTTTTTTAATGTGGGCAGAAAATATTCAAAATGGTCACCAAAAAATCTCGAGCAATCGGAGAAAAAAGTTTTAAATTGCCCTGTTGCTCCAGTGGTTATGGTAAAAAAACTTTTTTCTCTAAGGGTTGATTTTTTCCTGCCAAGAAGTTAAAATTTTTTTTAGATGTAAATATACATATTATTATATAAATTTACTGTTATCAAAAATAACTCAAATATAACCCGTGCATTACATATTTCGGAAAGCATCATATGTTTCACATTGTACCTGCCTACCTGCAAGACCAAATAACCAAACAAACAAGGTATTCTTTCTGCTTCAATATTTATATTCATTACCACAATGTTTAAATATTATGTTCCAAGGCGCAGTTTGTAACACTCTTAACACTAGGGTTAAACAATATGGTCTAACATTTGTAAACAGAGTATTTGATTTGCATTTAAGAAGAAATTAAAAAATAATTAATTCAAATAAAACGACATAAAAATTCATTGTTAAAACCTACGTTTGCAGTTAGAACTCAATAATACTCCTATCCTATATTTTAATAGCCTTCACCAGCACAGATACCAATATCAGATACGACATCTTTCCGTTGAAAATATGCATTTTCTGCAAAAGCCCCAACCACTACTGCAAGATTTTAATATCCGCTCTATACTTTGACGGAATGCATTGCAATTGCTCCGGATGGGAAATGGGAAATCAAATCAGCTAAATACATGTAGGTACTAGACTAAATATTTGTTTTTATGAAATATCTTCCGTTTGAGAACAAAATGTGGCACTGAGTTTCTCCCATAAAAGCAAGATGGTATTTAAAATGACTTAGGAATTTTTGAACGATGACGTCATGCGGGTATTAGCAGGTAGACAGCGTGGTTAACTAGGGTGATTGATGCACGGGTTGACTTATACCAGAGTCCAAAAGTTTGATCATGCGGATACGAAATGTTCAGATACATTTATTCCGTTTTCTGCGGCGCATTTTAGGCAGTTAATTGAGTTTAAGGTTAACACCTTCATAAGTCAGGTATGCATCATACATCATTAAACATGCCTGGCAATGTTATAGGTAGCTTGAAAACAAAATTTTGGGTTCGATTGGTTAAACTCATCAAACTTCAACGTTTCGGTTTGGAAAAAATGGAGGTTACTTTAGAAAGAACGTAACAGTAGTGTTTTTTTTTGTAATAATAAATAGTAGTGGTTTAGTGGTTTTTTTGTAATGATAAATAAATTTTTATTTGGTCTGAAAATATTATATGTCAAACTTATCGAGAATTTATTTCGGAGAGTGTATCAAAATCACGTGATAATTTTCTTATTTTTTAAATATACCAACCAAATTTTTATTAAAAACTGTTTCGAAATATTTTGCATAAGAATCATCAAGCCTATTTTGTTATTTTACAGAAACCACACGCGAGATTTCCATGTAGGAAGTTTGTAACATGGAGGAGTTTACTCACTTTAGTTTGCTAATTTTGCTGGAGACAGAAAAGCATCTGAAAATGTATCATAATAAAAGCTTAGTTTCAGTGGTAAAAAAACAAATGAAAAGCGGAAGTGAACTTGGTTTAATCTTAAAATGTTTTTTTTTTCTGATAAATAAACTAGCTATTATTGAACAATTTTGTAAGACTGTATAAAAAGTAATTTATATTTTGCGAGTTTTAGACAAAATAAAAAATAAATATTGTTTATCACAAAAATTTCTTCATATTAGGGTCAAATAACACCAGAGGTGGGTTAAAAAAATTGAGTGATGTATTAGAGTTTTAACCAATTGACAAAAACCCTGTGCAGAAAAATCTCACGAATGTTTCTTTTCTGCGAGGTCTTCGGTTTATGTCGATTGATTAGGACGACGGGCTTAATCGCGAATGCAAGAAATAAGCTCAATTAATCTTCCTCTTGGAACAAATATCCGTTCGTCCGATTGTCACAGACCGATTAATTTACGTTGAACTACAACGACAAAATGAAGCATTTCTAATAAAAAATATAACCACCATTGATATAAAATATAGTAGGTAAATGATCAATCGGCTGCCATTGCGCAAACCCAACTGGAATGGTGTACAGTTAGGATATCTAACAAAAACTTTACGAGTGACAAAGTGAAAGTAGGAGCGCTAAGCTATTTGACTCCGGATCCAAATAATATTTTTAAAAATTAAGTGATCTATATATTTTATAAGTAGGGAAGGCGGTGAGTTTATTGAGAATTTAATGAAGAAATCCAATAACATCTTAAAAAAATGAATATCATATTCTATTTTCATATTTTTTTAAAGTATAAAGTTAAAAGCAAAAAGAATATTCGAAAAAACATTATTGTAGCATTCATATTTTAAATAAAAATCTCGTGTTACGGTGTTTGTGGTCGTACTCCTCCGAAACGGCTAGACCGACTTTTATGATTTTTTATGTACGTGAATAGTACTGGTAATGGTGAGTACGGTGTAGTAATAGTAATGGTGGGTACGAGAATAGGTCGTAAATTATATTTCGTACCGCTAGGTGATTCGGGTGTCCCTATACAGAAACTTTCTTCTATTTTTTTGACATTTTTTTTTGTATTTTTTTGGCATCAAAAAATACCTAAAACCCCAAATTTTCACTCTTCTACCTCCACCCTCCCATTTTTTAATCGCGATTTTTGTATAAACAAATTTAATCGTCCATCGTTCGTATTTCAAACGAACGAAAATATTTATGAAGCTGAATGACAGATGGCGCTACGTCTGCCTCATCGAACTTTTATCCACACAAGCGCACGTCATTCACGAGGAGCGTCACGTCATTTTGACATTTCATTTGGCATTTGTTATGTATCACGACAAATTTAGTACGATTTATTTTAATTTATCTATTTGTGTGCGTGTATTATAGATCCCATCCCCACCTACTCGCAATACATTCGTTATTTTTTATTTAACAACCAAAATATTCACTGGAAATAATTTATATGGCAGAACAACGTTCGCCGGGTCAGGTAGTATTTAAAAAAAATTGTAAGCTCTTCAAAAAAAAGGGTCATGCCCCGTGGGTGTAGGCAGAACCGAGTAGGTCATGGTGCAAAACAGGGCACTAACTGTATTGTTCTGAATTCTGTTGTAAGTTGAAGAAATAAACAAGATAAGTTCTTATTAACAATGGATTTATCATAATAATTAATGATTTTTTTAAAGTTATCATTGCGCAAAAAAGTATTAATTTTACTAACAAAATGCATACCATTTAGCAAAAATACTCAAAAATAATAACAATCACCTACCTTAAGTGTTGGATGGCTCCAAATTGGTGCAACTTAATAACGCCATGATTGATTCTTAATTGTGAAATCTACCACGGCGTGTCGCTGCTATTTACTGAGATGTCATTCTCTCCGGTCACGCCCCTCTACCCGGTCACGCCTCACAACCCGATCTTGACCCCTCCCTTCCACGTGTTTTATTTAATAAATTAAAATAAAATATATTACTTCTTCTAACACTTTATGTAACTTTTTAACTTTAACTTTTTTAACTTTACTTTTTAACTTTTTTATGTTCTATGTCTATTATTAAAAATTATTATTATTAAAACACTGAAGTGAGCGTTGCTCACGAAATATGACGGTTTTTATAAACAATAAAAGTGGTAAAATATATTATTTCACGACACATAATTACCAGATTTCAATAGCTATGAACTTCTCAAATTTCATCTGACTCTTCTCTTTCCAGTTCTGATAATCTGATAAACAAATGACGTTCCCAAAATTATGATAATTGTTCAGGATCTGGGCAGATGGAAATAATATAAAACCGTTTGCATTTTTGTCTTTTTTTTATTACTTAATACCTATCTAGTAAATTGTGTGCTGACGGTGCTAACAAATCATTTGCTTTACTTTTATCACTCGAATAAGCTCTTAAGAAGACCTTTTCCCAAATCTCATTCTTATCTTAGGTGCAATTCCGAGTAACAAACGAACGGCGATTATCAAGAGATGCAGACGTCTTAGCGGAAATCAGAGCGGAGGAAAGCCGCCCTTCCGGCCTTATCAGATTGGCCGGAACCAGAGGCGTAGCTAGGGAGGTTTAATGGGGTACATGCCATTTGGGGGGGGGGGGGGTTAGGGAGGCATCAAAAAGGGATGTGGAAATTTTGAGGAATAATTCTAATATTCAAGTACACTAATACAATCATAGTTTCAACTATTCACAAAAGATTTTTATCTGAAAATATTGAGTCCATTTAAAAAAAATTGTAATTTTAGGTTATTAGGGGGAAAAATAAAGTTGAAAGGTACATATTTTGTTGAAGTAATTACAAATTGCAAGATTGCATGAACCACCGAAGTTTCCGCAAAAATACCTAGTATGTATAGAAAAAAGATGAGAAAACATAAGGTGGTAGAAAAAAGAGTAAAAATATTTAAAAAAAACATAGATTAAAGTATTTAGGATAGAAAATGTGAAATTAAACTATGAATCTATAAAAAAAAATAATACATTTTCACTTCAGAAGATAATGTTTAAGGATAAACATGATTAAAAAAAAGAAAAATAACATAATCAGAGGGTTCGTAATTAACAATTTGTTTTAATTTTTTCTATCATGCATTCAATTAATTTATCTTAGGATAAATGGAAAATATCAGTATCTGAAAAGATAGTATTGTATTTTGTGCACGTCCTTCTGACAAATGAATGTTGCAGAGCATGAAGAGTGATCAAAAAAATATTTAGTAAAAATATATTTTTTAATATTACATTAAAGATAACATAGATAATTGCAGAACTTGGGGAGGGGGTGCCATTTGGATAGTTCTTCCCCAGGCGCGAAATACCCTGGTTACGCCTCTGGCCGGAGAGGATAAGTCTCATGAATATTGATGGAGCTGCTAATACTCTTGTGACATTTGGCGGAAATGGAGATTTTTTTCTGTATAAAGTAAGAAGCTTTTTTCAGGCAATTCAGTCGCTAATCCTTAACACCATGGTAGACCTGTACTTTTGAAATTATACGAGCAAATTAAGATTTTGCTAAGCTAAGCTAATAATTTTGTATTTAACCTTTAAAAAAAATCGTTTATGACTCTGTCTGTTGGTGATTCCGTTTTGATGAACCAAAAACTTTTGCTCTGAATTTAAGTATCATTTTAAAAATTTGCAAAATTGACATTTGTCAAATTCCGACAGTAACATTTTCTGCGATAAAGTACCTTTACGATAATTTTTCACAGAAAATTATTTTAATCGTCATTGTAATTTTCAAAATATTTTTTATGTGAATACCGCACAAGAGTTCCAACTGCTTTCGTCTGGATCCAGTGAAACTATGGCATCCCCAATTGAGGTATGTTGTAAGGGTATTGGGGAGGAGAAGGAGATGAGAAAGAGGCAAGTGGGGAAGTAACTGGCGCATTATGCCGGAAGCCATAGCAAGCAACGTTGCAATTCTGAATGATGGCCTTACATCAGGATGATACTGAGATTATCTTCCCCTCTGGGAAGAGCCACAAATATGCTAGAAATACATTAAATATATGTATTAACAAATAAAACAATTAAAAAATATATAAATTAATCAAATTAAATTTATTTGTGCATTCCGGGATTTGAACCCACGATCTCCGGATTGCTAGTCGAAAGCTTTGCCCTCAATCATGGAGGCCGTCATACAATTATTCTTTGTCGATAAATCAAATTTTCCGTGATTTTTCATGGGTCTGCGGTATTTTTAATAATTGTGAAGATACACAACAAACTTGTAAACAAAATAGTTTAATTCAGCCGCTGCTACCCAAATTTCTACCGATTTCTAACAAACCTATCTCCCTTAAACATTTGAAGTTTTTAAGCTCTTAAAAAATATATGTTGTTTTTGAAGATAATATCTAGACGTGTTCCACGCCGAAACGCAAATTATATGAAATTCCCTCGATAGAAAAAAATCGCAATGTATTCTCCGAAAATGTTTATAAACACGAATTTATACAATACATTTTCGAAGTTATACCTACGAAAAAATTCACAATGTTTTTTTAAATGCTATTTTATTATATATTTGTTCCCCACGATATTCTTGCTCTATTTTAAACGAGTCGTGTTTTATATTCCCGTTGGCGGCCAGTATCTTTTCTCGGAAGATTTTTTCAATGTAGATGAGTGTTTCAGGCTGATAATTATTGATTATAATATTTGTTATCTACCCTTTGTGCTATGCATAAAAATCTTGTTTAAACGTTAGATTATCAATTAAAAATAATAATTTTATTAAACATTTTCACAGTTTTCGCTTCAATTATTATCGTTTTAAATATTAGCGCGCTCTCTACAACTTTCGTAATTACATATCTCTCCATCTTCCTTTTTTTGAGCGGGGATACGACGCCTTCAGTTCAGCTTGATTGTGTGAAGTATGCGCTTAGATGAGTCTTCAATTAATAAACGTTTCATTTAGGTAATAATATTTTGTACACAATGTATCATAACTATAGACATATGAATATTACTAGACCAGAGCAGAAAGGTGAGGGAACAGCGGGATGAAGAGCAGGAAGATGATTTTGGTGATATGTGATTCGTCAAAACTTAATCTGACGGTATATAAGCATCTCGCATCATAATATCATCATTTAGTTCTAAAAAGTAAACGCTGCTTTTGGATGTATATACCTTTTAATACGGGAGCGCGAATTGCTCGCTGCATCATGAATAAATTTGCGAAGTCCAAATACGGCAAAGTAAGGTCGCCTATTTAACATTTTGTTGCCGTATTTAGTTACGACAATTTTACAAATTGATATTATAGGTTTCAAAAACGATCATATTATGTGATCTGAATTAGCTTAAAATAAATTAAAAGAATGCTTGCCTATGGAATGGAATACAACGATTGGGTTTATTCTCTTTTTCACTTCTATTTTTAAACATTTTCAAAACACAAGACACTATTTTTACGTGTTATTTCGTAAAATGCACCGATGAGTGCTCGATGCTGACGCTGGATGATGACGTCACATTTTTTAAATTAACGCGAAGCCATGCTCGATCCCAGCCGGTTCCAATGGAATGGTTTCAATGGGAGGTGGAAATAATACGCTTTTATCACTTAGGGCAGGTCTAGTAATATTCTGTCTATAGTCATAACACTGCTGTGACAAAAATATTGTGTGAAAAGTCGAGTCATCACTCGACTGTGGATTTCCTCATATTTTCCAAGCTTTTGTTCAAATCTGTAATTTTGCCGGCTTCTATCAAAAGTCAAGCTTATTACTTTATTCAATAGAATATAATATTCAGTGCAATTGAACTAATAAATATTAGGCACCGATACGCTGATTATGGGGGATGTTATAATATAGGAACATGATAAAAATTTAAACTTGTTGCAATCAAAATATTCTCAGAGCACAAGTTAAATTCAATATTTTTGTTATTAGAGTTTGGATAATGTAGTGTTTAATCTGGTCTGCATAGTTTTTCGAAGACCATCGAAAACAAGTCCGTAATAATTTCTGAATTTTGACAATTACATTTTCAGATAGCAAAACACTTTACGACGCCGAATTGTTCCTTCTCAGTAAAACACAAATGAATCGCACGTTTCCGCGTCATATAATTTATTTTTGTAGTCTCCCTTCAAAGCAGTTCATACAATCATCCGTCATGAAAAAGCGGCGCTTATTCCTTGTAAAATGATATTATCCTCAAAGAAGAGAAGATAGTAAAAAGGGAAGAAGTTATTTGCACTTCGCCGCCGCTAGATGGCTTTTATGAAGGAGGGGAAAAACACAATAAATGTACACAAATCTAATGAAATTCTTCAAAACTTCTGCGAAGAATTACGTCGGATGAGCTGTTGTTTGCTTGAGTCAAGAATATTAGTCACGATGAGGAAGGGATTTGTTGATGAAATCCATTATTTTACTTTCCACCTCTTTTAGAACTTTACTTTGTATTCGGTTTTGTAAACTTGACAAGCAGATTTTTAGTTGCGATTTGTCCTTGGTTGCGATTAAGCCTTAGTCTCAGTAGTAAACTCTCAAATTAAATCATGCCATGAATTATTTAGGAATTGAAGTTTTGATTGAAACATAGTCATTAAATTGTTCTGAAAATTGATCATATTCTTTTTTTGTTCAGTGAGTACTTTTTTTTATTTCATACTTCCGAGGCTGAATCATCCCATAGAAATTAATTTACGTTTCATTACATTTTACGACTGAAAATATATCGAAGTAGAATGAGTAGATGAATCACACGTTATACTTTTTTATAAAATTTTGGGTATCTGTAATGCTTTATAGGTACCACACAAAGCGGTACATTAATTTAAAAATGATTTAACATATTTTTACATTATAATTAATTGTATTATCTCGACAACCATACTAGGCTAATGCCCGAATCAACACGATGCAACGTTATGAAAAAAAAATCAATAAACACAACATTTATTAAAAACAATTAGTTCTAAGAGATTTTGCTCCATGGACCATGGGTTCAAACAAAGTAGCAAAACTTCAGACAATTTTTTTAAGAATTGTTAAGAGATTGTTTGCCTAGAGACGAATTCAAGAAAAATTTCATCTTACGAGTATTTACGAGCATATTGTGAGAGTTGAGGTTGGTCTTGAAAATGTGTTTTCTTTGGCTACCTCTATGCGATGGATGCAGCTAAAATACTTAGATTTTTGCAAATCCGAGCGATTTGACCAAAAATTAAATGTAGTCAGTATTTGACATTTTATCGATATTCCAATTAAAAGCTGTGGAAAAAATATTTGAATCAAATGTCCCAAAAAAATACCGCTTTATAATTGGGTGATTAATTTTATAGAACCTCCTGTCTTTATTTAATTTAAATCTAGCTTGAGATATTCTTACTACATTGGAAAATTATTAAAAAATATTATCTCGATTCCATTGCTTTCAAAATGTAGGATACTTCAAACCCTGAAAATTCTCTAAAGCGCCAAATTTCGGTGTGATATTTTCATGTTGTGTCGAATTTTATAATTGAATTACTCGGCTTTAATCTTTACTTTCAATTCAATTTTAGAAAATACCTTAAGATTCTCTTCGATCTCGTCTCATTTTACCATAAATTAACGATGAAAGCAATGTAGGCCTAGATTTATAAAATGTTGGATTTGCCCTCTTACCCCCTTGGCCTGTTTGCATAGCTGGAAACCGGAAAACCAATCTTTATGAACAAATTACACGAGACCATGCTAATGACCTTACTAATGATGACGGGATTCTCAAATCAAAAATTAGATAATCAGCCAGATCGGTTTCAATTTCGACCGGTCAGTGGCTGAGTGGGCATTACGTTTGGGTCCCACCCGCAGCGCCGGATCTGCCATACGTTCAAAAACGTGCAAAAAACCTGGCGCCAACTCCGAAAGGGCGCCGTGAGAAAATAAATATTGTATTAAAATTTAGTTATAATATTCCCTGAATCGTTTAAAAATTACCCATAGTACGAAATAATTATTACGCTCTAGCAACACTTTCCAAAGAAACAGAATGCGCACGCGTCAGGTTGGTATCAACGGCTTACGAATTTATAGTCAGTTACAGAATTTTTTTACAAATTCCTTATATTTAGTTTAACGTAAGATCTATTTTTCCATGTATCTTTTACGACTAATGGGTGCGATCCAAACTCAATAACCAATCACAGCGCGGTATTTTTATTCTGGAGAATCAAACAAACGGACTTGCGCCTTTCAAAATGTTTACAATTTTAGTTAGTTAGTTATTTTGTACGATTTAAGTCTCTAGGAAAAGGTAGTTAAAGACCATTTTCTTATGAAATCTTCAGTAAATTCCATTAAACAAAAGCATCGCACGGTTTGCAGGATTTGCAGGTTGCAACGTGTTGACACTGTTGACAGTTTCATAATTGATTTGACATATTATTTGATGTTCGTTAAATGTGTAATTAATATCTATTATATTTGTTGGTTTTGTTATTTTACGGTGTCAGTGTACATAAGCGTCTTTCGTAAGCCGTTGATACCATACGTCAGTGTTCAGTGTTTGTATGGTGTTTGTTCGCTCAATTTGGTGTTTGTTCGCTGGGGAAATGCAAGGTACAAATATGAGGTTATATTCTTATTAGATTTTAGAGCTAGTCAGAAGCTGTAGATGCTATTCTTGTGTTGTACGTTGCCATGGAAACGAATTTGTATTTGCTTTTTCTATTAATATTCGCGTTGGGTATATACATAAACGCAGTAAATCTCAAGAATGTCTAATGGACCTAGTTCAGCGAAACCACCCACATTGTCTCGTAACCTATATTTTAAATCATGGTACGGGCACAAACAAACAAATCGTAGTATTATTTTAAAGCATAACTTGCAAAAAGAGTTTTTCATAAAATAATTAAAATAGCACCATAATTTTATGTTTACCCAATAGATTCAGAGAGTATAGGGCTCCTGGCGATTCTTTCTTTTTAAAAAAATGAGTGTGAGAGCTACCGCAGGTCACTTGGAAAAGTTACACCCTTTATATGTCTTGATTTTATTTGATAAATTAGTGTAAAAAAAAAAAAAATTAAATAAAAAAATTGGGGTGAACGGATTTTTAATCAAAATAAAAATGTAGGGGGGGGGGGCGCCATCGGTACCTCCTGCACAGGGCGCCAGATTTCGAAGATCCGGCCCTGCCCACCCGGGCGTCCCGTGTTCGATTCCTCGGCTGGCCAAGTCCTCCCTCACAATACAAGCAACATTTTCGGCTTTATTTGGTGGTAGTAGGAGATTTTCAAACATTGTTGGGTTATTCGTAACCCGGGAATGTTTTTCTTTCTTTAATTTTTTTTTGTTTTCTTTTAGTTGTCTTGTAGACGTTGGAGGGGATTGATCATCAGATTACACATTTTCCATCAAGATACTTGTATCAGTATGAGGCAGTGTTTGTCCCTGACGTGACTATATTATATCTGAATCGGTAGATTATGTACGGTCCCTTAAGTTTGAGTGATTACGAGTTTCAAAACAAAAAGCAAAGCAAATTTCTTGCACGTGTACTGTTTTGCGTTCCGGAGATATTAATATCAATAATCACAGATACAAATAAATACAATTAAATTGAAAATACTTTGGCCTTCCCCGAAGACGTAAAAATGAAGTCAATACCAGACTCACCATCATATTGAAGTAATGGTAATTTAATAAACTGACTTGGTATTTCTATATAAAATTCTAAATGATTTAGTTGATAGTCCGGTATTGCTTGAATTGATAAACTTCCGGATTCCACCACGTACTACTAGAAGTCAGGATTTATTTCAGAGTAGAAATCCTGGAACTAACTATCATATGTATTCCTGTTTGCCAAAATACTAATGGAGGGAAATAATTATACCAAGTCAGTGGACATATTCAAATTATCTTTAAGAAAATACAAAATACTGTTACTGAAGCAATTCAGTTATGTATAAAGAAATATATAGTATTTGTATTTTTATTGTAGGTAATTTTTAAATTTCATATGTAAAAGCCCCGAAAAAGGGCGTAAATAAATAAATTGTGGGAATGATTAGTCGCTTGTATGAGCGAGACAGGAGATAACCTAGGATAAAAGGCTTTGTAGTAGGTAGAATCCCTCTCTCAATTGCCAGCTCTCCGATAGACAACACATATTTTAACATTCTCGTAGTGCAAATAAATACTTATATCTCGTCCACACGCGTAATAATTGATCCACCATTTAAGGAACCGTAAGACCAGTTTGCAATAGTAGCCGAGTTATAACATTCCGAATTAATATAAATAATCAGTCACAATAGGGTAATTAGAATTGTTGAGATGCATCCAATCAAACCCTACAATTTCTCTAGGGAAATTAGTTAACGTTGATTTCTAAAGGCGGGTAGAATCAGAAGAGACTGATTGAGGCAGACCTTTTGACCTTTTCAGCAGAAATCTCTCTAAACATCACCTTACATTGCAATAGAAATAATGGATTCATACGTCTATCATTCCTGGACACCTGATTCCCTCCTACCCATCCCTCAAACCTTTTCCTTCGCAGATCTTTCACTTCTTCCTTTCCTAAGAAGATCCTCTATACAGCATCTCCAAAGATGACATTGGCCCCTAAGAGAATTGTTTTCCTGGCCTCCTGAGTAAAGGTAATGTAAAAAAAGTGTGTTTTATTTTTCCCATTCTATTTACCAGCACTTTTAATTTTTAATTTAGCATGAAAGGTCTTTTTATCGGTGGGTCGAGGAATTCGATGAAAAAAAGGAATACAAGGAATTTGATTTCTTATTTTCAGAATTCCTAGAGTTGACTGTAATTAAAAATTCTATTTATTTTTCAATATTTTTTAACATTACAATGTACACGTTTTTCATATTGAATTTCAAAAAAGTACCAAACCTTTTAGTGATTCTAACTACTTATAATCCTTTAATTTCTAAGGTATCTTCTTAAAATCTGGGATATGCGGAACATAATGTTGTGGAATTTCATCTTCATGAAGCCATTTTGACAACAGAAAGTATTTTGAATTTTAGACTTTACAAGTACCTATATTATTTCATCAATGCTTGAGAAGGTGTTTACATTTTAGAATTCTCAAATTTATCAAGAAATTCGAAAAAAAACACTTGTAAGAAAGTTGTATTATACTTAACTTGAAAGATATAATGCGCGTGGTCGATAGATTACATTTATTTAGTTAACAAGTACAGATGATCGGTATGTATTGTCTAGCTGAGAGCTGGGCTGAGAGAGGGAGACTTAATAAGACAATGGTTTAAATATCTCTCTGTCTCTCTCATGTACTCAGAAGTCATGTCAGCAACTATTTTGTCCCACAATATCGCAAAAAATGACTTCGTATTGAAATTAAATAACTTCGTTTTATATTTCATAATATTACCTCAATAGAAAATTCCTTAGTCCGTCTAGCTCCGAGCAGTTAGGATTCTTTTCAGTGGAAAAGTGAAGAAAGGAAAGTGGTGTAAAGTAATTTAAGAAATTCTGTGCAGTCAGAATTTGCTGTTTCTCTTCTTTTAATGGCCATTTTTTTAAAATTGCATCTCAATTTGCCACAAAATTTTTACATGTTCCTGACTGTTCGTTTGGTACTTACCAAAAAAAGATTCAGAAAATGTAATATTGACATCGATATTGAAAAATTATTCTCAGACCATTGAATGGGTTATATATATTAAATTTGCATAAAAAATATTTACCAGATGAAAATGTCAAATAGATTTATTTATTTTGGGAATGCTTTCTATTCCGTTTATGTAATGATTATAATTAGCTTGTTCCCCCAAAGGTCATATAGTCGACCCGAGGAGTTTAATTATGAATGGATTGTTATGCTAATATTGGCTCGATTCTAAATCTGATTGAAAAATATTTGATACACGGGGAACAGTAATTGAGGCTTATTTAAGTAAGATGTTATAATTTTATCTTGACCAACGGTAACGACCTTTAAGGGATCTCATTTTAGTGACAATATTTGGACGAGTTCAGTACAAAAATTTAGAGATTAGTAAGAGAAGTTTTTTTCTACATAGTTATTCCAAAACGAAAAGTGTTTCAAAAAGCATTTCAAAGTGTTTCATGAAAACAGTCATATTATTATTGGAAATTCATTTTTAGCTTATCAACAATTATTCAAAATAAAAAATAAAAAAACATTTCAAAAAACCCTTTCCTATTCTAAAGTTTACACAAAATATGTGTTAAAACGTGTCAACGATGTCTTACACCAACAATAGTCATTACATTTGGGTGGCTGAACTCTTCAAAACCAATTTTAATTAATTTATGTCGAAAATGGGCCACCAAAATTAGATAACGCATTAAAGCAAAAATAATTCCAAAATAAATCCATGCCATCGAATTCGTCAACATGGTTTTGGGATTTAAAAAAAATAGGGATTATATACTGGTCTCCGTAGTACAATGTTGTGGGAACAAGTCTATTGGCAATATTCTTATATAATTTTCGACAGAATTGATAACAGACGTAAACAGAACGTTAGCCTTGAATAGCACCACCGTGACCTCTTTTGAACATGGTCCTCATATCTCAATCTGCTCTCTACCGTCTATCATTATTCTAAGGATGCGCGCTGCATCAACAAAGGAAGCAGTACTTTCATGTATTTTTACAATGTATCTTCCAACCCTTAAGCATAATATTTTTTGCTTAATTCTATTCATAAAGTTTTTTAGGATTGAGCTCAAACTCTACGTGAATCATCATTTATCATATCTACTGCTAGATGAGCATTACTTATTTCAAACGAAAAATATAATTGTGGGACCTACAGTAGATTCAATGTATTACATCATGTCAGCGGATATGTAGCAAAAAACAATGGCCCTAGTATCGGCCCCTGCGGTATCCTTCCCAATATTTAAACATCGGATGAATACTTGATAGCCCCATTAATATCCCTGCAAACCGTGCGCTGAGTTGTATCTTTGAAGAAACTCTGACACCATTTTACTGCTTTATGGTTAAAACCAAAGTAACACAATTTTGAAACAAGCAATTGAATGCTCATGACAAATGATGAGTGGCACGTGCCTCGTGTCAAATCGTCAAATGCATTTAATAAATCCAAAAGAACAAATATCGAGGCTATGCCTGCATCCGTGAAGGCAAGAATATGATCTGTAATGCATTGAAAAGTTGTTGTAGTATTGTGGCCCAGATCGATGACGAGGTATAATCCCACAAATTTCAGTGTTTCGAAAATCTTGGATGATGCTGATAATATAATGTCGGTTTAGACATGGGTTTCTTTTTCGGAATTGCTGTTACTAAACCACTTTTCCACTATGCTGGAACTATACTGTCCATAATGATTAGTTAATAATGGTTGTAATGCTTGTTATAAATTCACGCAATAAAACCCAATAAATCTTTTATTTTCTACGATGATCTCCGGTTACCATGTATGAAGAATTTGATACCGGCTACGAATATTAATTAATTAAAATATCGATCACACTTTGAGAGAACAAATTATGTGGTCCGCTTTCAAGCGACCTGCTTGAACGGCGCGCAAAGAGACGAATTGCCAATCCCGTATCGCGAATTGAATTTGAACGGAATAAGGGCGAATAATTAAAATAAACTAACCGGTTGCTTTCATTGTTCTTCCCTAAAACTTAACCCATAAAACTGTTTGACTAATTGAAAATGATTACGACACCAAGGTTTCCTTTGATAATTGGCAGATAGATTCTGAAATAATTCCTCAACTCTTGTTTTGTTTGAGAGAAAAGCAATTTAATTTGAAGTCTCGGTTATGATTGCGTTTGTTTTGTCAATATTTCGACGGGTAATGGAACGCTTTGACTCTGAAACACTTCAGATATCATTTTATAAGATTTGGTTGAATGCAATGTGACAGCCTACGCTATCAACACCTTCTCAAATAAAGGCCTTGACACTGACTTCCAAAATGGCTACAATCATGGTTTAAAATTACTTAACTTTATGTTGTGCTTTGTGGAATGGGTGGTTCTGTCTGTCTGTGTAACTCTGTTTAATTGAACGCTTTGATTTTAAGAGGCATTTTCAAAATTGGAACTGATGGTGTGAAGATTTCAGACAAACGATAAAGTTCATACCTACCCAAGGTGTAATATTTTAACAGAAAAATATTTTAATTATATTTTGCTTAAATTTCTTGAAGTTAATTTTGAAAAATAAAGTCAGATTTCGTGATTTTCAATGACTTGAATTTTTGAGCCAACATGTTATTATCAATCCTATAAAAAATATAACATCCCGTGATTTCTCGTTCTGTATAGGGAGATACCCTCAACATCAAGCCGGTAAGATTGGTACTAACATTCAAAATCAAAGTTGCTTAAATGGTATTTGTCTTGCTTGGTCGCCAAATCCAAATGGCCAGAAAGTTCGAAATCTGCTTCTTTTAAAATCCTTCTCTTCCAAACAAACTTCCTTCATCCTCACTAAATTCCTTGAATTAGAAATGCGTAGTCTCACTGCAATCTTTGGGATTCTTGAGCCAAAATAACATTTAAATAAATATGATTATTACATTCCAGCAATATACGAAACGCAGAAATAAAATTGTACATTAAAAACAAAATGGAAAAATGAACACAACTCTTGACGTAAACTTAACGCTACAGGCCTCTAAACTTACGGTTGAGGCCAGCAAACTTAACGCTAGAGGCCTCTTGGTGCCAGGGTTTTTGTGTTAGCAGGTGTTGGTTTTCAACGGCGTCGTACCGGTATTGTTGCTATCAGCCATACAACTCTAGTAATTCTGTAATAACGGTAAACCTCTTGTTCAAAAATAATGAATCTAATTTTCACCTATTTTATAAATCACAACCAAAATTTCCGCCACAATCTTAAGATTACCTTCCTAATTTTAAACCGTACATTTTAAGTCTGATGATAGTAAAAAACCTAGGTTTTTATTTTTTTTTTCAAATGTGAAATCGTCGTGTTTATTTGGACGTTTACATTCGCATTTTTTCAATATTATAATTAGGTCCTACCTACTTGCGATGAAGAATGTTTGAAGAAAGAATTATTTTCATTGAAATAGTGACGTTTTTGGGAGAAAATTGTGTAATTCCTTATTAGAAATTTAATAACAAAGTGACTTAAAATATACGGTTTATAACTAAGAAGGCTATCTTAGGATTGTGGAGGAAATTTTGGTTGTGATTTATAAAATAGGAGAAAATTAGATTTTCAAATTTCTCTTAAATAACCTAATTTTACCAAATGGGCCAAATCCCTAGTTTAAAATACTGACATTTATTTAGTGTTTTCATTTCTTCAAACTTCAGAGAAAATCGTATTTGCCTGTGTTTGTATACGTAACTGCCACCGAAAGCTGCATTGTCATCAGCAAAGAGTCTATCTGCTGAGCTTCAGCTCGATTGGATGAACAACAACAAACGACAGACAGATAAAACAAAAACGGTTGAGTTAAAACATAATTTCGCTACGCTCATTTAACAATATTATTTTATCTACTTTGGTATCCATCGATTAACAGTCCCAAAGGCCTTGCACAACTTAATTTATTCATTTCAATAATCGAATGCAAATTCGAGTAAACGTTCCCCGTATCTCAAACACTTTTCCTTGTCGCAAAGACGAGCTGCTCGTCTAAACAAAACAGGCGGGGCTATTTTCACTTTGATCAAAAAGCCCCAACTTTATTAATAAACAGCGGTTCGATTGAACTTTCTCAACCCTTGTTAATTAACCGACCTATTTTAGGATCCACTCAATCGAATTACCTGTCACCTCTTTTATGGAACTTAGACCAGGTATAGTCAGTTACGAAGAGCGATGGTAGAAGAATTTGTCTTTAGATATTAAGGAAATACATCGTATTCGATGACTAACTTTGACTAGGCTGCAAACTTTGATTGAGGTTTTCAATATTATGATACCTACCTGCCAAAATAAAGTTTAAAGAAAGAATTGTAATTGAGGTAGTCACATTAGGTAGTGTTATTTCTAATATATGGTTTATAATTATGTAGGTTGGTATTTAAGTACATACCTACAAATCTTAAGATTTCAGGAAAAATAATTATTTGGATATGTTAAATGTAAGAAAATTAGAAACATGCTCTTTTGGATGCGAGTTCTACGGTTCACAGAACTTCTAGTATACAGGGTGTCCGGGGTAAAGTGCATTAACTTCGGGAGTTGATTCTACATGATATTATAAGTAAAAAAGAAAAATAACTTTTTTCGAAAATCCAACTTTCAGGGGTTGTTTTGTGGTGAAAAGACAAAAAAAAGGACCGGCGTGTGCCGCCAACTTTATTATTTTCCGCTGTTACGATACGGGCCAGTCACAACCATGCAATATTGCCACAATCGTGCCCGGCGGGCGCTCAGCAAGTAAGATCGTGCCTCACACTAAGGATTTTTCGTAGGTACGTCTTTTTGTATGGGAAAAAAAAGTTGGAATTTCGGAAAAAGTTGTTTATCTTTTTTACTCCTACCATCATGTAGAATCACCTCCCGAAGTTAATGCACTTTACCTCCGGACACCCTGTATATTATTTCGAAGTACCCGCAGCAGCACAAAGCAAGTCTTTTTGACTTTTGGTTTATTGGCATACAGAGCTCCGGGTCAAAAAGGCCGAATATAAAATATATTGTGTTGAAAAAATGGTTTATTTTGGTGTTTGTTAAAAAATATTTGCAAAGGGACATGGGTGCAGTATGTGATGATAAATCTTTAAGGAGGTTCGTTTTCATCGTACCAGGCGAGGTAGTTTATGGACGCGTTTTCATGGGTGAGAATTCCCTCATAAAATGTTTTCGCAAGGCTTAAGATGTACTTTTATAATAAGTGGATTTCAGGATCTTTGTGTAATTGGAATACCTTTATCCATTTTTGAGTAAAGGAAGTCTTCTCCAATCACAAAACTCCTGAAGAGCCGTGACCAGGGCCGGCCCTAATCCAAGTGGCGCCTGGCGCAAAAAAAAACATTATGGGCACTGTATTAGGTGTTAGATATTATCAGTGGATCCTAGCCTCCTTGGCAAGTCGACGCTCGGATCGGACTGGTCCAATAGCGCCTGCACAGGACCGGCCCCGGTCGTGATGAATGCATTCTTCGGTCTTAAAAAAAACTCTTGCTATATAGTGTCATAAACTGACTAAACCGCAGTCACTGCGAGTGCATTGTGCACAATTTTAGCCATAATAATTCAGAGTTTTTATAAAGGAAGATTGTACCTGTGGGATATCTGCGCTAATTTCTGATGCTGTAGATTGGCCGTATAACCTCACCATCCTCTACGTAGGTAAGTAGGAAATCGTAGCATCGTTAATAATGTTACATTTAATTTCTTGAAGAATTTTTAAAATGTGTAAAATATCTTTCTTGGAAATTTTAGTTCGACAACATTTCTAATTAATCATGAAATACTCCATTTAATTATTTTCTATGGTCTATTCATCAACTTGTTCTCATCAAAGTATTCGATAATTTATTTATCCTAAGATGTCTCAAATGAGACTATTTTGGAAATATAGACCTAGACAGTAAGATTATCATGTTTTGGGCCTTTTAGACTAGACTAAATGAGACCCTAAGTTACTACTTAGCTTCTATCAGTAAATCTAGCATTGGAGATCTTCTAGATGCAAACATTTCTAAACTTTCAAACGTTTCAACCAAAACTGAGAACACTTTCATAGAATAATAATCATTATAATGATAATTATTTAAATTATATTCTGGAATGTATGATTGAATGAAAGACTATATTTAATTTTACATTATCGTTCTGTAAAAAAATGTAGATTAAATATAAATTCTACAAAATATGTAGGTTTAAATTAAAGCTTAGTGTAAAGTTTTGTTTGTGGTTTTTCATCATTTTAAAGATCTCCAAAACCATCGAGAATCGATTAGCTCCGAGTTTTACTGTAAAACGACGGGGTTCAATGTAAAATTAGTGTTTCTTTCATTTAGAATCATCAAAGATACATATATTGATTGTTTGTACGTCCCATTAAATCTCTTGAGTTCAAGTTTCATTTACAACATCGGAACTGATTGGATTACGAAAAACCTGGCAATTTTTAAAAATCTTCTTCTACCAGTAAACGAAAAATGTTGCTTGTGTCGTCGATGGACGACTTGCCAGCAGATAAATCGAATACGCGACACCTGGGTGTGACCCAAACGCCACTGACCGGACATTCTTGTTAACATTATATTTAGATTTTATAATGAAAATAGGAGCATTCCAAATTTCGCGTCTTCGATAAACATTATTTAGCCGTGATAGTCGTGATACCTCTGTTCTACTGCTCTTTTCAACTCTGTTTTTATTTACCTAAATGTACTTGTTTCTAATGGAACTCTCAGTTGTATTAAATAACATTCACCATTTAAAGAGTGTTAAGGGAGGTTTTTGATATACTTTAACCAGTGATTCCTGACATAATTTAGAGTAAAAAATGTTAATGAAATTTTGGTCTCCGGTGAAATTTTGGACATTTTTTTTTCTACAAAAAAATGCAAAACTAGTTGGTGTTGGACAGTTGAAAGCGGGGTAAGGGGTTGGTCGGTTACTCGGCTGAGTGACCAGTGACGACATATGGAAGTTTTTTTTTGTTTTATTTTGAAGGAAAAAAACGTCATCAAAAAAGTCACCGGAGTCCAAAATTTCGTATACATTTTTTACTCAAAATAATGTCAAGAATCACTGGTTAAAGTAAGTCAAGTACGTATCTTAACACCCTGTATAGAACCCAGGGTAGTAGATACTCTCAGTACCGCCCTGTTGACAGTCCACCATTCAGAAACCTGACGAACCTATAATACATAGAAGTGAAAGAAACGAACTATAGTACATCTCAACACCCTTCTCCCTTCAGCCTAACATCATCCTCCAAATGGGAAAGACATATTATCATTGGCTCCTGACAGTCGGTAGCAGTTGGACTCTTATGCGGTACTCATATAAATAAATAAATAAGGTTGGACCATCAAAGCTATTTTTAGAATTTCGATACGTCAGGGATTGCATACAAACACGTTTTTTAAATATTCAATAGTGCCTTTGATTAATGTATGGCTTAGTACTAAAATATTCGACGCCACAATCGTCGAACGGGGCATTCAATTTCCCCTTATGTGCGCTCTTATACGACGTACATTCTGAGTTCTACGTGACGTACTACCCTGTGCCGTGTCAGGGAGAAGGCTGCTAAATCCCGACATTATTCATCAAAGCCGAACAAGGAGGCGCACAGCCCCACCGGTGCTAGCGGTGACGGCGGTTGCTTCGTTTCTTCGGGCCCTCGTTACACATGCATGGCTACATTTCATTTTAGAGGGACAGAAAAGAGGCGTTACCATATCCCGACCGCGCCAAATCAAACAGATCTTCCGATACAGGGTTGATAGGAAGGCACTGATGATAGAAACAAACAAATATTTATAATTTGGTTGCATTAAACCAAATATCAAAAGATTCTATTTAGAATCAATGACATAATAATAATAAGCTACATTTAACTGAAGGAACTTCTATTGAAATTTTGTGATAAGTTTATGATGCCAAGTTAAGTAAAGCGGGTTCATTATTCTTCTGATATCCTCCTCGAACTGAGGTTAACGTTAATCAGTGCAATATTCACCCTGCAGGCTATGCAGCCCTTAAGACCACTTGAAACAGTTTCGTGAATTATGACGACGTGAAGTGCTTAATATTTCCGAGTTCTTCAGATTCTAAATGACGGTTTAATAAAACAGAATTACTTTATATTTCTAGTAAGAATTACCGGCAAACGGGTAGACCCAAATCAAACCTTACACTACGTACCCATAAAACTTTGACCAGCATTTCCTGAGCATAAATATGCAATATTGCTTTTATGGCAGTTATGCGTCTGCCCACCAACTGCGTGGCAGGCCGGATCGAAAGAGACTGCTTGAGGGAGACTTTTTAACCTCTCCAGAAGGATTCTTTACGAACATCGCCTTGTACCGCAGTAGGAGGGATAGATGCGTACGTCCGTCACTCCTGGACACACTGACCCCCAAATTCCTACCTAACCCTCGTACCTTTTTCCTTCCCAGAATTTTTTCACCTTCCTTTTCTTAAAAGGTCATCCAACAGCATTCTCAAAGATGACGTAGGCACTGAGGGGAATTATTTTCCTCTGGCCCTCGTGTTACTTGAAACTTTTAGGTATGAAGATTCATCCCAACATCGATAAAGATGAATTATTATTTACATTTTTCAAATAAAATGTAGATTGAAAAAACGTTAGTATGTAAATCAGGTTCAGTAGAACAGTTGACAGGATGCGTTACTCTTAGACATAAAATTGAGGTACCAAATTTATGTTTCAGTTGTTATTACGACTTATTTTTAATTATGGTTACAATTATTAGTAAACATCACAATGTGTAGAGTAATGCTCAAGTTAATTGAAATAAAGTGCTACATTTCTCGAGGGGTTGTTTTGGCGCCGATTTCCTTGAACATGTGCGACATACTGTACCTACAAAGACCAAAAAATCTACGCTCTATCAAAGAGAATAGAGTCAAACAGGAAGGAAAAATATCCCGCCGTAGCATTTCAATCTCAATATTCCTTCCGGTCGCTTTCGGTAAGAGAGGAATTCGATGTTTGAATTCTAATATTTTATCAGACATAAAACTTTAATGTCTACAGTATACTTGTATACCCATTCGAAGAGTAAATATACCGGTTCCTGTATAAATACCTGTATTATTTGAAGTATTTTCTCTGGCATAAGCCCGAGAAACTCATTGGAAAAAGTACTTATGAATTCTGAATAATTCAATACAAATATGCGAAATCCAATTTAAAGTACCTATCTTGGCATTCCAAGCTTTCATGAAAGATTTCATATTTACTACAAAGAAGAGATCTGTTCTTGGAAGCACTGAAAATTCTCGAATCATATTATGATGATATTTGTACAGCATTTTGGTCTGGAATTTATATAAACTTAACTTTCGTACAAGTTCATTCAAAACAAAAACTGTGCAAAATGAAATATCAATTAAACTTCCGTATAAATAGGACCATTGTTTGAATTACAAAAAAAAGTGTGAAACTCGGAAAAAGTCAGGTAGTTACTAGCAATTACTATTGTATAAGCAGGGAGAGTATAAAGAGCCCCAAAAAAGCGGCCAGCATGCCCTTAAAACAAATACATGAAATTTACTTTGCGGTCAAAATATCTCAAAAATTGTGATTCTAAATTGCCTAAATACACAAAAAAAAAACGTTACCAACCCTTGAACGACGTCTTCCAGCAAAAACAGTTCATAAAATATCTAGATGGTACCAGACACACTTGTGTTTTATCTCTTGATAAACAAATTAGTAATTCAAAACGTCGAAAGCAATATTAACAATGACTAAATGTGATTTAAATCCATGTCATAATAACATTTTTCTAAATCAAATGGTTGTTCAAACGGACATTAGCATGCAATTTAAGGTGCATTTCGACGAGGGCAATACATTTAGCGCAACTTCAAATACACAGAGGTAATAAAACCATATTTGAAATATAAACTTATCAGTTATTTAGCACATATTACGGTGCTAAATCAACTATTTTTCATTATAAATATTGGGTTTCAAATTATTTTAAAGACATTTTTCAGCAGTGTGCCAGTACTCCTTAAAATGCTGATCGCCGCCGTACGCGTACGCCGGTTGACACTGTTTTCGTAATGTAACAACTTATTTTTTGAAAAATTGTCATTATTAAATTTCAACTACCTTACCAGAAAATGTATTTATATTTAATATTTTTTACCCATATGTGATTGCAATGGATTGATGTCTAATATTTCTTTCAAGTTCAGTCACGTATGCTAAAATTTATATTGACAAAGCCCGTGCCCAAAATCACAAAAGCCAAGCTTTCAGGGCAGAGATTTCTAAACTAGTGAGCGATTCAGTCTGACTTCAGTCGAGTCTATTGGGAAAGTCACGATGGTCCATTCGACAGATTTGGATTATTATTTATTCATGTGACCTTTCGATCATTTGGTTTATGATAATTGGGGGCAGAGAATACTGAGAGAAATTAGGTTTGTAATGATGTTTCATCCTAAAGTTTTGCTTCTAAAAAATCGTGCCAATCTCGATGTGATTGTTCAAAGCCGTTTTTTGTTATTAATTTGAATGAGGCTTTTGCATTTTAAAGGTTTTCTTTACAAAAAATAGTTCAATACTGTTGGTGTCTGGGTGTTCATTTTGTAATTTATTATTAACTGATCGTTATCTCGTCTGTCGGTAAATTTTTTATGAGTTCCGTGTCCGAATCCATTTGAGTCAGAAAATTTTCGTCGATAATCTTTAACCGCCAAGACGAGTAAATATAGTTTCTGCTCTTCGTCGGTGGTGTGAAGGCGATTGTACCTTTCCATGAACCCTACTTCTCTCTTCACTGTGTCTTTAACAACTTTCATAGAATGTACAGAAGTCTTAGCTGTGTTGTAGTCATCAATATCCTTCCAGGCCCTCAAGCATAGTTGGTCGACAAGGATTGTATCAATAACGTTCGATAACTTCTCATCGTTCCCTAGCATGACTTCAGATCGCCAACGAATAAATAACAGTACAACTGTACATAACTAAATATTCTTAATATATTCCATGTCAAGTATTGTTTGTACGTTTAGCGATCTTCAGTTGTTCTAGGGAACGTTGAGAAATTACCGAAAGTTATCGATACATTTCTTATCGATCGACCGTGCTAAGGGTTCAGATCTTGATACTTTTGTCAAAAAATGAAATGGTGTTGAAAAAATTCAATGATTAATTTGTAACAGCTTGTTAGTTTCTTCACCTTTTATGTAACTAGTACCTGTTTTGAATAACTACAAAAAAAATCCCTGATGAAGACACAGTTGGTCCAGACTATATTACGAAACTCCCCTATTTAATTTAATAATGTTCCATCACAAAAGTTTTGATTTGCTAACAATCAAATATTTTGAATGGGCGACCAAAACGTTGATTCAATATAAGAGGACCAGGGTGAAATTTGCCAGTCTGTCTTCGACACTTCATACCAAATTAATAATTGAGTTTAGGCTTTAATGGCTGGACATTTAGGAAACTCTGCTGTGGTTAAATAAACACTAATTTCCTTACTAAATTTATCAAAACAATTCGATTGTTATGCAATTACAATTAAAATGTATCATTGAAGAAGATGATAATACAAAAAAATTAAAACGACACATAAAACAGAACAAGATACAGAAAAATAAACCGTAAAGGGAATCGAACTCCAAATATCTTGTCTTACTGGGACTCGGAAAAAAAAGGCTTTGTGTTCCTGTAAAACAAGAAATCTTGGGTTTGATTCCCAGTAGCGACCGTCTGATTTATTTGTATATCTTATTCTTAAATAGATGGGAACAATCTTTAAAAGTCATTAAAAAGTTATTCAAATAAATTTGAAAATGTAAATGAGTTACAAGTATATTTTATCATGTAATCATTGTGTTCTGCAATTAAAAAAAACTTATCAGCCAACGAAAATGTATGTAAATCTACAATTATTACTTTGTGCTATGCATGAAAATCTTGTCTTAAACGTTAGTTTATCAATTAAAAATAATATGTTAATCTAAATAATAATGAAAATAAAATAAAATACTGTTTTGTTTAAAACCACGAGTTTTATTAATTTTTTGAACCGACCGGTTTCGCTTTACTCAAGCATCATCAGGGTACAAATTAATACTAAACAATTAGTCATAATGTGTGCTTATATAAAACAAAATATAGAAGGAGAAAAAATTTAGAGAGAGACAAAATATAGAGGGAGACAACATGATACAAATATAACAAACACATCGACGGCCATAAAATACATTAACCTAAGTTTGCAAGTAATGGAAAAAACCGAAAGATAATTATGTGACTAATGGGTTACAGTAATAAATTTGGAGGAACAAAGCATCAACTGACATGGTGGTAAGGAGCACTGGGATTTTTTATTTTTATTTTATTAAGGGTTTATTGGAAACAGACCTAATATCGGACTACTTGATATGTCTAATTGATTATTAAGTATATGACTTTTGGTTTTTACAGCTTTTTTAATTTCTAGTGCCTCTAAATTGTTAAGTCTGTTACCATGTCCGTTTTTATGTAAGATTTTAGCACCGGTGCTATGACAAAACGTATGATCTTTATCGATCAAATGGTTGGCGAATTCTGAAAAACCGTTATTATTGAGGCAACGAAGATGCTCCTTTATCCTAATATTAACATTACGTGTTGTCTTACCGATATAAAAAGCCGAACAATTATTACAATTTAATTTATTTATTCCCGAATGACTTAATTTGTTGTCCTTATCTTTAGAATTAATTAGAAATTTACCTAGATTGTTATTCGTATAAAAGGCAGGTCTGACTTCAGAAGGAAGGTTTTTAACACTTAAAGTAGAAAAATTATTAATGAATAAAATTCGCCGCCATTGATAATTAATATTATTATCATTGATTTGATGACAAGGACTAGCGAATAAGAATTGATTAATGGCTATTTGTTTTAGTTTTTTATTTAAAATTAAATCAATAAAATATGGTTCATAGCCATTATTTACCGCTATTTTTTTAATTAATTTAAGTTCATTAGCAAAATTAGTATCGGACATTGGAATTGTGACTAAACGATGAACCATTGAATGGAATGCGGAGTGCTTATGTAAAATCGGGTGATTAGAGGTGCTGTGTATTACAATGTCAGTATAGGAGGGTTTACGAAATATGACCGGTTTACGGTTTACGAATTTTGACCGGTCAGTGGTTGAGTGGGCATCGCGCTTGGGTCCCACCCAGGCGTTCCGTGTTCGATTCCTCGGCTGGCTAAGTCCTCCATCATGACTCAAGCAATATTTTCGGCTTACTGTGGTGGTAGTAGGAGATTTTCAAATATTGTCGGGTTATTCGTAATCCGGGAATGTTTGTCTTTCTTTTTAGTTAAAAAAAAAAAAAAAAAAATGATAAAATCAATTTTGTTATTAATGATGGATAATGTAAGGTCAAAAAAATTAATAAAACTCGTGGTTTTAAACAAAACAGTATTTTATTTTATTAAATATGTCAAACCACAAAGTGATTGCTTTTTACAATAATAAATAATAATGTTTCTGTTTACGAAAAAAAATTTCTACACTTTGAAATGTTTTAAAAGGAAAGGTACTTTTTTAATGATTTCAATTTTTGTACCCAGAATTTACAAATGCTTCCAGTTTACGTGGATAATAAAGCACCAGTTAAACAAAAAAATAGTATTCAGTAACTGTATGAAATAGGTCAGTGGTAGTGTTTAGTGAACTTTCACTAGGCCAACTTGTGCTGAGGTGTGTGCATATTTTAGATAATGTGTTATTCTACCGTCATAAGAAAGAACACTGTATCGACTGTGGCTATTTTTTGGCTCTCCCCGTAACAACGTCACTTGGAGACACCTAAAAAACAAACTATGCACCTACGGTTAGTTCACTTCCAGAGCAAACTTAACAATACACATCTCCAGCAAACCTGTCCAAAATCTTTTCCTATAAAAGCAGACAGCATCCAGCAATCAGTCTCACAGCCATGTACAAAAGCCCGGAGTGAAAGTGGTCGAAAATATTTTTTATTCGAATTTCGTCAACCCTATGTTATATTAACGTATTAATTTACCCAGAAATTTAGGAGGTAGAGGTATAGTCAAAATAACATCTTTAAAACATAATCAGGTAGAAATGCTAAGAAATTTTTTCCATAGGAAAGCTGATAGTTCAGAAATGCACAAAATAATATGCAAGGCAGATAGAAATATTTCACCATTAAATTTATACGACGAGAATGCCAGCATTCTTATAAATACCAACCAGGAATTATTAGATTCCTGGTCAAATAAAATTCTTCACGCAAAACACTTCAATTATCTCAACCAAACATATGTTGACAAATTTTCGTCAAACAAATGGTTGAGTATTGGAGAGTTAAGCGCAGAAATAGAAGGCTTTATGCTTGCCATACAAGATAGAGTCATTAATACTAAAAATTATAGGAAGCATATCATCAAAGATGCAAATCAAATTGATGATTTATGTAGAAAATGTTTGGCATTTCCGGAAACTATAGAACATATTATATCGGGATGTTCTGTATTAGCGCCGTCCGAGTATACATTTAGGCACAATCAAGTTTTAAAAATAATTCACCAAAGTTTGGTAACTAAACATAACTTGATTGACTGCCGTAATGTACCGTATTATGAATATGAACCAAATTCATTTTTAGAAAATGAATTTTATAAAATTTATTATGATAAAACTATTCTGACAGACAGAACAATTAGTCATAATAGACCCGATATAGTTTTACATGACAAAATTAAGAAAATAACTTATATAATTGATGTCGCTATTCCAAATTCTTGTAATATTCAGAAAACTGTTTCTGAAAAAATAAGAAAATATACAGATTTAGGAAATGAAATTAAAAGAATTTGGCATTCTCAGACTATAAAAATATTACCATTTGTTATTTCGGCTACTGGCATTATACCTAGCTCTCTCATTCAAAATTTAGGCGTATTAGATTTGTCAAAAAATTTGTACATAAAAATGCAAAAGTCGGTCATTTTAAATACATGTAGGATTACGAAAGATTTTTTAAATATTTATATTGAGGGATCAGTAGGATTTATCGGACCAGTTAGGATTTCATCAGAGCCGAACCCTCTGATATGAAAATATCTGGAGTCGGTGAAATATTTTCCCATTATGTTTCTGGTGGATTGATGTATTGTTCTTGTATTGTTTTATTCTTATATAGTGCACTTACATTGCGTTAATTTACTAGATATTCATTTGTGGAAAAGTGTGTGGAAGGGTTTAGTCTTTCATTTGGGAAAGATTCAACCCGGACATAAAATCTGGAGCACCGTAATATTAAATATAAAGTTGCTATGGAAAAATGGCTGTTTAAAATTTTTTTTCACATATAGGTGGCGCAGAGCACTTGAAATTTTGAAAAAATTATCGATTTTCGAAAAATTTAAAAAATTTAAATGAATATTAATATCAACTTTTACATTATTATCTGCATTATAATATAAATAATAATACGAATGTACATATTTTTAAATAATTTCAGTCTTCAGTCGTGTCATCTGCATATGGGGTAGCTCCCTGAAATCAGAGGAAAAGTGTGATTTTGTTTCGAATTTCGGTATTTCTTTTCTCGATTTTATTCTTGCTCGAATATATTCATCGCGTACTATACTTCTGCAAACAGCCAAAATAACTTCAAAGACCAGCTTCACACCTCTCTCCATAGCCTGTGTGACAGGGAAAATTTCCAATACGGATCTTTATATCTTCGCTCATGATTTTCGCATAATTTACTGACACCGTATTTTTTTGTGAATGGTGGATCGAATATTGGATCTGTTTTCCAGTCTATCAAATCCAAATAATCGTTGGCTTCGAGGTGTAATTTTGTAGTCACGAATGTACTTACTTTCTTTTCCTTTGCATTTTGTTGGGCTTTAAGAAATCTGCTTACTGCCAATTCTTTTATATGTTGTATTTTGCCATGTAGCATCGCTAATAAAATATTTTCAGAATGTGCGAAGAAAGAGTTCCGCTCAATTATTCGATAAGTAATTGTCTTTAGCTCATATTTTAAACATGAGCTGAAAATAATTAGTTAAAGGACGTATTTCGGACCATCTTTGCATGAAGGTTTTGTTTTTTTATGGTGAACCATGTTGGCGCGTACATTTTTATCACAATTAAATTGTTTGGATCTTGATTGCTCTCTGATAATCGAACACTATCATTCGAGGTCTCTGCAGTCAATGTAGCATCTGGTGAGGCATTCACAGGTTTCTCAACAGTCTGATTTTGAAGTAATTTATTTTGCCTCGTCAGTTGTTATTGCCTACGCTCCAAAGCCTTGGTTGCCGCTATATCTTTTGAGCCGATATATTTTTTTCGTCTATCTCTCTGATTTTGCTGGAATTCCAGCTCCTCTTTGAACATTTTTACTAAACATTTACAAAAATCGATAGAAACGCACTTGCACACAGCAATATCAAAGAGGTTTTTTGTGGCATCTTCATAAAATTTAGATTTCTTTTTAGGTATTCGTCATTTCTTTAAGCGTTTGTGCTTGTGATAATACTGGGTTAGTATACTTACAATTTGACGTTGAATAACAAAACGAAATTTAAATCAATAGCTTTACTCCTCAACGTAATTATATCGATTGCAATTATTTCACATTTTTCTCACAGAAGGATCTTTTCTATTGGATAACCACTGCAAGTCATTTCTAATTCACAAATAATACTTTATTTCTTCCGAATAAGTTTGTAACATATTTTCTTTTAATTTTTCTGGGCCACCAAGCGCAGGACACAATGATTTTTTTCTTATTTTTCGCATACTACAAAGAAATCACAATCAAGTTTGCGTGGGTATTTCAACGAAATTGCGAAAACGCTGATGTCCATTTTTTTACTGGTTAAGTGCATCTTTTGTACCGCAATATAGTGTCAAAGGGTGGGGAGAAGAGGGATAAGTTAGATGGGTTAAAATAAAATCTATTTTGTAACGTTTAAACGTTATAAAAATGGTATGTGCATTTCCATGTAAAAACTTTTTTAATAACACATTCCAGGCACCACTTAACTAGATTTAAAAAAATCATGCAGTAATTTTAACCAGGTTAAATTTATTTCATTTTCAATTTACTTGCTAATTATTCACCAACAATGCCAATATTGCCCACGTTAACCGCTAATGATTCAAATAATTATCACTATTGGAGGTGTACAGTAGGTACCTCTATGTTGGTTGTGTATGTGGGAGGAAACACATTGGGAGTCAAAAGAATAACACGTCTATTTCAGAGCTAGTGCGTTTAATGACTGGCTGGTTAGTCCCAGCGGTAAAATGTATTGCGACAATGTTGAGGTGGGGGTGCCTGTGACGTAGCCACTACATGCCTCCCCTCCAAGTGAGATGGTCACATATTACACGAACAAAATAGAATTAAAACAACATTGTCAAGGATTGTAAAACAAACACAAAAAGTATTCAAAATTTGCGAAAAATACATAATACATTTAAATATCGTAAAGGATACATTGTACAAAATATTTGTAACGGTGCATTAAAATTGTCGAAGATAAATCATATGCCATAAAACCACAAACAATAAATAAAGTGTCATTATAAAACATAAGAATGATTACACACACAAAAAAGAAAAAATAATTCAAAATATTTATCACAAAATAGCACGAAAAATTTTAATTGTACACTTTTTTACACTGAGCGCATTCGCCTTTTAAACTATAAATGTACGGGATATTGACGGGGAAAGTTAGCAGGATTGTCCCCTGCTCCAACTCGGCCTGTGATCCTGTCCATGATGCTGTTCGAAATTAGAAATGAACATTTTCAGGAGAAGCGTACTGGTTTTTTGATGGTTCGTCCGGCACGTGTAGCGTATTTTGCTGACGGGGTTAAGAGTACCGGTTCACTTTCCACTTCGGTTGATCGTCCTGCCCTGTCTACAGCTGACTCAGTAGTTGCCCTGAATAATGTTTGGTCAGCTGGTTTATTTTTTTCGGAAACATTAATAGGTTGATATATTGCCGGTTTAAGTCTATCGATAGACACATTTACCTTTTTTGAATTTATTATTAAGCTAAAATACTTTTCCTTTCTTTCGAAAACCTCATACGGACCCTTGTACGGTGGAGTGAGAGCTTTCTTTACTTCGTTTCTGAGGAAAACATGGGAGCAAGTTGTTAAATCAGGGTGAATAAAAATGTGTCTTTGGTCTGTAGCGATTCTTCCCTCTGGCCATGATACGTTTCGGAAATGGTCCATCAGTCTTTTGTTGAATTCTGTGTCATTTATTTTCGGCCTAGAAGGCACGAAAATATCTCCGGGAATCGCTAAAGATGTACCATACACCATTTGCGCTGGGCTGTAGCCTTTATCATCCTTGACGGCTGATCGGAGGCCCAATAGTATGATTGGTAATTCATGTACCCAATGTGCGTTACCTTCGCATTTTGCCATGATAGCAGCTTTGAGAGTACGATGATATCGTTCTACCTTACCGTTGGCTTTTGGGTTATAAGCGGTAGTATGAATCTTTTCGATGCCGAGTCTCTTTACCAGTTGATTAAATAAGTCAGACTCAAACTGCCGGCCCTGATCAGTCGTGATAAAGGTCGGACAACCAAATCTTGAAATCCAATGAACAATCAGAACGTCAGCTATCGTTTCGGCGTAAATATTTTTAACTGGAATCGTTTCTGGCCATGATGTTTCTCTGTCTACCATCGTTACACAATATCGGTTTTCTTGTGAAATTGGAAGCGGTCCGATGATGTCGATATGCAAATGTTCGAATCGAGATACATCATGGAATTCCCCCAGTGGTGATATGGTATGCCTACTGACTTTTGCTTTTTGACAAAGTAAGCAATTTTTTACCCACACTGCTATATCTTTGTTCATTAAAGTCCAGAAATAACGCTGCGTAATCAAACGTCGAGTTGCTTTGATGCCCGCATGACTCAAGTTATGAACGGAGGCCATTGCTTTTTCGCGGAATTTCATTGGTAGATATGGCCTTACACGTGCCGTTGAAACTTCACAAGTTATTGGACAATTTGAATTTGGCAAGGTAATCAGTTTAAATTGAACATTACTCTGCTTTTTTAGCTGTTGTAATTCATTGTCTTTACTTTGCTCATCTGCGAGTTCTTTGCTGTTAAACAAGCTAGGTAAGGTGATTTCTTGAATTCGTGAAAGGGCATCTGCGACAGGGTTGTCACCACCTGGAACATATTTAATTTGAGAACAAAACTGTGAAATGAAATCTAGTTGCCTGATTCTTCGAGGTGTGTCGGATGTTGAAATTTTCTTTGTAAGAGCAAAAGTAAGAGGTTTATGATCTGTATATATCGTCAACTCTCTTCCTTCCGTCATGCTGCGAAAGTGTTTGATTGCCATGTAAATGGCCAACAGCTCACGGTCATAGGTGCTGTATTTCTGTTGGGTTTCACTCAACTTCTTCGAGAAAAAACCCAGTGGTTGCCATCTGTTTTTGACTAGTTGTTGTAATACAGCTCCGACACATGTCTCAGAAGCGTCCGTCATTAGGGCTAAACCTGCGTCGAGAGCAGGGTGAAACAGTGTAGCAGTGCTTTTTAGACTATCTTTGCACTGTTGGAATGCCTCCTTTGCAGATGCTGTCCATTCAATTCGTGTTTTGTCTTTCTTTTTGGAGTTGTGCAAGAATGCGTTGAGCGGGCCTTGCATTTGTGCAGCTTTAGGGATAGAACTACGGTAGAAGTTCACCATTCCCAGGAATCGACGTAGTTCTTCGATAGTGCTGGGTTGAGGGAAATTGACAATAGCCTTAACTTTTTCTTCATTAGGGGTAACTCCATCACTTGTCACGCAGTAACCAAGGAAATTAATCTCCTTTTTTCCGAATTCACATTTGCTTGCGTTAATTGTTAAACCAAATTCGTCCAAACGGGATAATACCTGTTGAAGGTGTTGTAAATGTTGTTCTTCGTTTTCTGACGCTATTAGTATGTCATCCAAATAAGCAAAAACGAAGTCCAGTCCACGAAATATCATGTCTATGAACCTTTGAAAAGTCTGACCCGCATTGCGGAGACCAAAATTCATTTTAGTGAACTCGTATAAACCGAAAGGAGTTAAAATTGCTGTTTTAGGAATGTCTTCGGTTGCAATTGGAATTTGATGATATGCCCTGCATAGGTCCAATTTTGTAAATATTTGTCGCTTGTGCAATGCGTAAGTGAAATCTAATATGCGAGGAATCGGGTATCGGTCCGGGACTGTCTTGGCATTCAATAAGCGATAATCACCACACGGTCGAATTGCGCCGTCTGCCTTATCTACAATGTGTAAGGGATTCGCCCACGGACTGTTGGATTGTTGACAGATTCCAAGCTCGAGCATGTGTTCGAATTCTTGTTTGGCTTCTTTGTACTTAATAGGATTTAGTGGACGTACCTTAACGTGAATGGGTGGGCCTGTAGTCACAATATGATGACAAATATCATGTTTCGGTGCATTTTTCAAAGATTCCGGTCTTGTTAACTCGGGATACTTCAATAATAACTTGTGATATGGGTTTGTTATGTCTACAGCGTAAATATTTTCATTTGAATCCTTTGTAATGGATGTATTGGTGGTTAGGGTTGTCACTTTGTCTACCACTTTCCTTCCATGAAGATCTACGAGTAGCTGCTTCGCCCGTAGAAAATCTGCTCCGATGATAGATTGTTTGACATCAGCAACGATGAACGTCCACCGGAAAGGTCTGCGTAGTCCTAGATCGAGAACGAGAGATTTTTCACCATACGTATTTATTTGGGTTCCATTTGCTGCATATAGTTTGTAATCGGTAGGTATTGATGAGTGAAATTTTCGAGAAGAAAGGACGGAAATATCGGCGCCTGTATCAATTAAGTATCTGATACCACTTTTGCGGTCGGTAACACATAATCGAGATGTATTATCAACGCCAACTATCTCGATCGCGGGCGTCAATGTTCGTTTTTTGCCTTGTAAGTACATTGATCTTGACACTTCTGAGCCTTAGCGCCAAATTTATAATGGTACCAGCACAGGTAGTTGGAATCCCCAGGCTGTGGTGCACGGAAACGATTTAGAGAAGTTGTCCGGCTGCCCCTGGAAGTCGAACGTTGTCGCTCGCGGCCTCGTGGTTCTCTGCGTAAGCTCGCTATTTCCAATTGTAACTTTTCAACGGTCCGAGTCAACGTCTCGATGGCTGAAGATGTTTGCTCTCTAACCTCAGCTACCTCAAAAGTTCTCGTAGTGTCCAGTATTTTGTCAGCTAATTGCGATAGCTTTTCTATGTCTTTCACCTCGCTGACCGTCAGAACGGCACGAACCGTTTGCGGAAGGCGTCCCAGCCAAAGAATCCTGAGCGTCTCGTCCGAAAGTTTATTTATCGCCAACTCTTTCATTCTTCGCAGGAGTTGCGAAGGCTTCTGGTCGCCTAGTTCCAGCTCTCCAAGGAGTTGTTGGAGTTGCTGGGCCTCTGACTCTTCATAGACCTGAAGGAGTCTGGTCTTCACCGCCAGGTATTTGTTTTCTGCCGGGGGATTGTTTAATATGTCACTGATTTGTCGCAGTTCGTTTTTTCCTAATTTCGCGACGAGAATTAGATAACGATTATCCTCACTAATTTTTTGTGGAGTCAAAATTGCCTCTAGCTGATGAAACCACAGTCGTGGCTGTTCATTCCAAAACTCCGGAATTTTGGTATTTAAAGAAACCACATTCAACTCGGGTTCGGGGGCAGCCCTGGACACACTACTTGGGCTGAAAGCCATTGTTTTAGATGTCTCTGACTCACTTGTTGTTTAATGTTCACGAGATAATATTGCACTTTCTTATCACTCTATTGTTCCCACACACACACTTGTAGATCACGTCGGGGTCACCACTTTGGAGGTGTACAGTAGGTACCTCTATGTTGGTTGTGTATGTGGGAGGAAACACATTGGGAGTCAAAAGAATAACACGTCTATTTCAGAGCTAGTGCGTTTAATGACTGGCTGGTTAGTCCCAGCGGTAAAATGTATTGCGACAATGTTGAGGTGGGGGTGCCTGTGACGTAGCCACTACAATAACAAATAATTAGCGAGCGACACAGATACCCACTTATATTGATAGAAGTATTAATTATTTGCTTATTCAAAACCAACAATGTGCAGTTAATATTATTATTATAATTACACTAAAGCCAGCTCATTTCAATGTAAATATTAAAGGTAATAAATTAATACCAGCATTCTTACAATGCGCTGCACTCGGCAGACTCAATGTACCTGCCTACTTATCTTCAGTCATTAGCATTTGCATTGTAATCACTTTTATCCTGTTATCAACATTTATTCTCAGCAACTTTAAATATTTTTTTATTAGGAAAAATTTTAAATATTTTTTTCCTTTTACCATTAATAACATTGTTTGCGCCGATTGTAGGAGACAAAACGGTGAATTGTTTTTGTTGTGATTTTGGGTTATGCTAAGGTAATGAATTGTTCCCTGTCTCCCCGCCCGCTCTCCTCACCCTGCCCCGACGCAGTTCGCAAGAGCCGATATAAAGGTGTCAGTGCAATGTCAGTGCATCAATGGCCGCGCATTTAAAACAACACGCATTTTTTTGGGGTTTTGTTTCGCAATTGATCGAAGTGAATTGCTGTCGCATTTTTACGCAATTAAACGCATTTTTTTTTTTTTTTTTTTTTTTTTTTTTTTTTTTTTTTTTTATTATTTCATAAATTTTTACAAGTTACATAATACAGCCAATTTTTTAAACTACTATACTAGGCTATTGCTCGTGCTGTGGTAGTCATATATGATACATTATTTTAAATAAACATGTAATAAAATATATAAAAAGGAAAGAAAAAAAGAACATATTTAGGGATAAATAAAATTAAATATAAATACTAATACAGATAAAAATATAAGAATTAGAAGAAAGCTGAGAAAAAAGTGTATAAAGATATTTAAAAAAAAGATTGAAATAAAAGATAGAAATAAAATTTGTCAAGTATTCTTCCCATTGACGTATGATATCTTGGTCGATGATTATGTTTATGTTCAGTTTTGAATTTCTTTCTGCGAAAGAAATAGGAGAATATATGCGCCAGAGTAGTTTTTTTTTAAAATATAATGTTAAGCTCTTATGTGTTTTTTGAAGAAATCTCTTCCTTTTTCAGATATCCAAAGTTTTAAATGGGATTTGAAAAGAGATTTAGAATTATGTGACTTTATGTCGGCACTCAAAGCATTATATATTTTAGGAGCGATGAACCAGAATTGTCTTTGAGCGAATGAGGTTTTAGTTTTAGGGACCACGCAGCCCAGGTTTGATGAGAAACGAGTGTGTGCTTGATGTTGTGGAGCAACCAGTTGGTTTTTTTGCCATGTGTAACATACGCTAATCTGAGTAAATAACTGTCGAATATCTAAGACCTTGAGTTTAGCGAAGAGTTCCTTTGAGGGATGGGTAGGTTTGCATTTAAATATGATTCTCAAAATTAGTTTTTGAACTTTAATAATTGGATTGATGATGGATTCAGCACAACCACCCCATCCCACAATACCATATGTTGCTATGGATTGGAAGAGGGCAAAGTATACGCTTCTTATGGTCTGTAAATCTAAGATAGACCTAAGGGAGCAGAATATATGGCAGAGTTTACGGAGTTTTTTAACTGTGTCACTGATATGGGCTTCCCAACGTAGTTGATTGTCTATGATTAGCCCCAGATATTTAACTACCTTTGATGATTTGAGGACAGAACAAGTGCAATTAATATTAGGTGTGGTTACGGGATTGTGTAAATTAAGTGAGCATGAATGAATGATAGGTTTAGGACAGTTGTTAGGTAAAATATGTTGACGTATGGAAAATGTCATATATTGGGTTTTGTCGATGTTAAGAGTGAGGAGGTTAGTGTCTAGCCAATGCTTTACTATTATTAGGGCATTATTAGTTTTTTTAATGACGGATTGCCATGTTTCGTCTTCGAATATTAGGACCGTGTCGTCGGCAAATGATAATATCTTACCTCCAATATTCATGGCACATAGTGAGTTTATATATATGAGAAATAAAATTGGTCCTAGTATACTGCCTTGGGGTACACCATATGACGCAGGTAATTTATTGCTTATATGTATTTTATCAGATTGGATGAGAGTTTGTTGTGTTCGGTTTATAAGATAGCTTTCAAACCATCTGTAGGCTATTCCTGTTATTCCAATCTGCTGTAGTTTTTTTAGCAGTAAGGGATGGGAGACCGTATCGAATGCTTTTGCCAGATATTAAACAACAAAGTGATCTCCATCTCACCACTTTCACTGTAAGTACCTACTTCTTTCCTAATATAATTTGTTGCCTGGTATAGACCTGGAGGAACACAGAAAAAATTAAAACCGTAAAAACTCTTACGCGCGAAACAAACATTGAGCCAAATTAGTTCAGGTGAAATAAAATTTCTAATAAATTTACAAAACTTTTTTAAAAAAAGAAACAATTTATTAACCACAAATATCAAACTCGTTTCTAAATGTTCCAACTAAAATCTCTAAATAAATACATTGCCGTAATTAGCATATACATTGACTTCTCTAACTATTCATTCTCTATGCCCACAGGTCCCTACGTTGACCAAACCCCGGAGACTTCTCACTAGGGGTTGTAATGGTTTAGGAGTCTGCGGAAGGGACTGATGTGGAGGTCGAACAAGGTCACCGTTCTGCAGTTTCACGGCGATCCGATTGGTCTCCCAAAAACCAATAGGATTGAAACCTTCTCTCGAGTTACTGTCGCGCCCTGCAGCAAAGCAAATATTATTCAAACATTCTGTCTTAAGGGGTCTCCACACGGTACTGCCGCAGAACTGTAGTCAAAAGCGCCAGCCGTATTGTTTTTATAATAACAATACGGCTGGCGCTTTTGACTACAGTTCTGCGGCAGTTGGTACTGCGGCAGTACCGTGTGGAGACCCCTTTAGGCTACCGGTCAATACACAACTTATAAATCGTGCTTGTTCGCTCTCCACATCATAATTGGCTAGCGAGACTCTCCCCAACAAATACTAGTACTAAGTAATCAACATGATTTTGATTTTTTTTAAAAGAAAGACTAACATTCCCGGATTACGAATAACCCAACAATGTTTGAAAATCTCCTACTACAACCACAGAAACCCGAAAATACATATAGCTACTATCTTCATTTCTCTAAAGTCATTACCTTGATAGTCTTTACATTAAGTCTAACGATAAATAAATAGAATAATATGCGGAGGGATAATCTCAATAAGTTGCAATTGCTTGGCGCTCTCGAAGCTTGCCGGTTGCATTTTTATCGTTCTTAGCTTTATTTTGAAAATATTAAGGAAGTCCTTATTTTTTCGCCGTGAAAATATCATAAAATAAGTGAAATAATATTTTATGTTAAGTGTATAAAATTAAAATAATTTTGAAAGTCGTAGTTTACCGCTTAATTTAGTTTTTAATAAAATAACACATATTTTATTTTCAAGTTCGTACGCTGTTTCGTAAAATGCACCACGGTTGCATCGAATGGTCAAAGGGACACACAAAATCAACACATGTGCATAGTATTGCATAGCGCATGTGGCTGGACCTTCAGGCCCAAAAGCTAGTTTCGAATGTCTAGCTCCAGTGCAGTGATTTATGATGTTTGTTTTGTGATGCAATGCATCTTGTAAACACTAATATTGTTTACAACCGGGCAGCATTGTTAAGTTTTAAAAATAAAAGTGTATTGTTGGACCCTTTCATTGCCGCAAAAGTAACTTTATATAACCTTGTGCGTGACCCGAATGTAAAAACTACCGGGTACCGAGGTTGCCGTGGTGGACAAAAAAATTAAAAATATGTGCGTACGGAGGTACAACACCCGCAAACTAATACGGATTGTGATAATAGTGACACACTATCAGAACAGGGAATTCAAGTGGTCAAACCTACTGATGAACGAAGCAGCCAAGCTTCTGAAGATCTTCGTGATAATAGCACCAACTTGAAAGTGATACGAACAGAACAACATGCCAATTTTAGAAGTAGGCGGCTTGCGGTGGGTTCCTGGAATGCACGATCTCTTAACAACAAGTTAGAGGATGTGGATGAGGTGTTCAAAGATCGTAAGCTCCACATACTTACCGTGACTGAAAGCTGGCACGAAAACAGCGAGTCGTATGCGATCAAGAAACTACAAGCCCTAGGGTACACTGTTCTGGAGGAGGCTCGACCTAGAGCTGCGGAACATTCTAAAAATGTGAATCATGGGGGTGTTGTGATTATAGCCCGACAAGGACTGCGGCTTACCAAGGTGGCAAACGGTACATTCAGTACATTTGAGTACATTGGGTGCCGTGTTTCTTCTGCGGGATCATCATTTACGCTGCTAACGCTGTACCGTCCTGGTTCTAAACCGATCTGTGTGGATTTTTTTAGGGAGTTTTCGTGTTTTTGGAATGGGCAGTGGGACTATCCGAAACTCTTATCATCACAGGTGATATTAATATTCACCTTGAGCGTGAGATGTCACCCAATGCTGTCAAATTCATTGACTTATTGGATAGCTTTGGACACCGTCAATGGGTTGACGTACCCACTCACGACGCTGGTGGAATATTAAACATTTTTATATCCAGGTGTAAGGGCCCACCACTAATAGCCAAAGTTCATGATATAGGTTTATCGGATCATCGACTTGTCCGCACTGAAATTGATTTCAACCCGCCTAAAGTTCCATATAGGACAATAGAATCGAGGGAATGGCGTAAATTCGATTTCGACAAATTCATTGAAGAACTTAAAAATTCTACTTTATGCATAGAAAGTCACTGGGGAATTAAGACACCGACCGAACTCGTCGATGAGTATAATAAAATTTTGTCAGCTTTACTAAATAAATATGCTCCAACCACCTCGAAAATACGGAAGGTTCGAAAATCTGACGGCTGGTTCGATGAAGAGTGTCGGAGTCAAAAGAGGCTTATGCGGAAACTGGAGAGGTTATACCGAAAAAACCCCGATGTTACTCCACGGGACGAGTGGATTAATGCTCAAATAGAGTACAGGACGAGAATAAGTGAAAAAAGATCTGAATACTGGATCAATAAAATTGACTCTGAGCGGAAAAATCCACGACGTCTCTGGAACTCCGTTAAAACTGTCCTTGCTAACAATACCGTGCAAACCTCTACAGACATTACACCGCAGGCCTTTTCTAAGTTTTTCTATGAAAAAATTGAATCCATACGCGCCTCCACATCTTCTGCCCCCCCACCAATATTTACACCCAATCCCAAATGTTCCCTGTCATCATTTAAACCTACAACGCTAGAAGAAGTAGGAAAGTTAATTTTAAGTTCGCCTAATAAACAATGTGTTCTTAACCCTATCCCAACTTGGCTTCTCAAGAAATGTAGCAACGTGTTGGCTCCTTTCCTGGTTCACGTTTTTAATAAGTCCTTAAGTACAGGTGACTTTCCAGAGCCACTTAAGTCTGCAGTAGTCACCCCAATCATTAAAAAACCGCAGCTTGATGCCGACAATTTGGGTAACTACCGACCTGTGTCAAATCTGCCTTTCGTAGTGAAACTACTTGAAAAAATTGTTGCGTCTCAAATAACTTCCCACTTAAATGTGAACAAATTATTTACTGATCATCAATCCGCATATAGAAAGTTCCAACAAGAAACCGGATTACTTCGTGTCCTCTCAGATATAACCCTTGCCATAGAATCAGGTAAGTTAGCCCTTCTTTCACTTTTAGATATGAGCGCCGCATTTGACACCATTGACCACGACTTCCTTATTAAGAGACTAGAAGTAACATTTGGTTTACACTCTAACATAAAAAAATGGCTACAATCTTATCTATCCAATCGCTCTCAAGCAGTGAAAGTTGGAAACAAACAGTCCAACTTCACAAAACTCTCTTCAGGGGTACCTCAGGGATCCGTTTTGGGTCCACTTCTTTTCATAATCTTCACAAATGATGTCGCAAAAATCATCGAGTCATTTGGTCTATTATCTCACTGTTATGCTGACGATCAGCAAGTATATTTTTACTGCACACCAAATGAGATCAACGGCCTTAAAATTCGCACAACTGAGTGTCTAGAAGCGATCAGTCTTTGGATGTCCTCGAACAAACTTAAGTTAAATCCCACAAAAACCGAGTTTCTCTGGGCAGCCACGAATAGACGCCAACATTTAATAGACAACTAACCAATTTCAATTTCCGGTAGCGACGTAATTGCAAAAACAACCGTCAAACTTCTAGGTGTTTATCTGGATTCAGACCTTTCGCTAAAAAGTCAAGTAAATAGGACCGTCAGTACTGGGTTTTTCTATCTAAGACAACTTAAATCAGTTTGTAGGAACCTCTCAACGGAGGCAACTAAGCTTCTTGTGAACTCATACATAGTTTCACGTCTTGATTATTGTAATGGCATTTATGCAAAACTTCCTAAATGCCAAACTGATAAACTACAATCAGTGTTCAACGCCGCAGCACGGCTAATTACTGGGGTACCCAAGTTTTCGCACATTTCGGAACACCTTCGAAATCTTCACTGGCTGAAGTGTCCTGAAAGGATCCAATACAAGTTATGCTGGATTGTGTTTAAAGCTCTCAATGAAATGGCTCCACCCTATATCTCTGAATTGTGCATTCCGGAAAATATTGGTCTAAGGCAGTCAACTCTTAGATCAGCGACATCATCTGCAATCGGAAGGTTGAAAGAACTTAAGCGAAATCCGAACACTAATTTTGGTGATCGTGCATTCGGAGTATCCGGCCCTGAGGCTTGGAATAAACTTCCTATGGAATTAAGATGCATAACCAGCCCAACAGAATTTAGATCCAAACTTAAAACTCACCTATTTAAACACTCTGTTATGGTCACCGATGTTGGCTACTCAAACCAACACCAGCTCCGGGGCCAAGGGGGCCCTAACATGTCCCAGGCTAGCTCTCAGCGGAGACAATGATACTCTCTATTCAGGGAGCAGGTCGCACAAGGCTATAGAATTTCTCCCTACCTTCCGGCGTCTGGCGGGATACACTCTGGTCAATAATCCTCCTGCCGTAGCAGAATAATAGCAAGATTGAATCAATAGGTCATGTATTGTAAATTCAAACACAGTACATAGGTCTCTACAGTACAATTCAATACAAGAAATGCAATTTACACAAACCTAGCTAAAGTGTTCAATTCTCATTATCTCTCTCTGAAACGAAACTCTCCGAGTGGTGATTTTCGCGGGGCCCTACATTTCACTGATTACGGACACATTTAAAAGAGGAAATCAATGATACAGCTTACATGTGGATTCGCATGGTCCTCGCCTCCTTGGAATTTCAACCAGGGCACTTTCTGAATTCGAACAAACCGAAGTTATTACAGCACGGCGTAGCCGGCTCCAGCCCGTAGTTATTTCAATAAACATCGCGGGCTACATTTGAGTTGGAGCGGTCGCCCGGCCACAGGCCGCGTACGTGTGCTCGCAAAGGCGCTCAAATCTCGTCTGTCGGCGGCAGTGAAATCGGCGGGTAGCAGGGCGAGCGGAAGGGAAGCGGTGGAGCAGGAAACAGGGGGGGAAGAGGGGAGAGACCGAGCTGTGTAGACCTGTCCCGCGCTCCAGGGCTTGAATCTATCCGCTACAGGGTGTATCGTAACAACTCATTTCCATAAATTCGCCATTCCATTCAAATATTGCTTTCCAATCTGTTGTTGAGCGATGAATTATCTTATTGCGGTTGAGATCGACGATTAGATTCATTCATTCATTTAAGATACCTATGCTTTCCTTCAAATACAGTTAACCCATTAAAATCATTTTCAAAACCATGTTATAAAATATTGTAATATTATGTACGAACTTCCTTCTTCTTCTGGCGCTAACAATATTAATATTAAAAAAGGGTATAAAATATTTTGTAAAATGTGTTGAATAAAATATGTATGTATGTATATATATAAAATCATCAAACTGCTTCGACTTGCAGCAATAACTTTCTTCTCTGTCTGTACCTATATCGGTAGAGTTTTGTTGATCATTTGGTAATATTAGACACCTCGCAAAACTAAAAAATATTTATTGTTATATGTGAACACCTATTTTAATTGTAAATCTCTAATTTTAAGTCACATTTGTAAATATATATGTATACCACTAGTTTTCAGTCAGTAGTAATAAGTCTTAGTCGTAAGTCACTAGCTATGTACATAATATATAAGTCTTAAATGTAAGTACCTAGTTATAATTTTGAATCTTAGTTGTAAGTCTATCGTATTATTTTTTTTTTATTGTATGCTTATATGTACAGCGCTCTTGAGATGATTTTTCACGAAAACGGCGCTTTATAAATCAGCCAAATATTATTATTATTATTATTATTATTAAGTAAACCTGCAGATTTGTTTGCAGAATTTATCTGATTTAAAAATGAAATGTTGGAAAATGAAACGTTACTAAAACTACGTAAAAGGTGGAAACCTTGAATTGTGACCGAAGAACAAAAGCACATTTCAGAGATGATGAAGATACTCATGGTCATACGTTGAAGGAGATGCTGTATGGAGGATCGTGTCCTACACAACACTATTTGCCACGCACTCCTTGCACATTGTGCACATTCATTTATGGTCTTATACATACTCTTCCATTAATTTGACTCTTGACTCAAGTATCTGATTCTCATGATCATGTCAGATAAATAATACTGGGACAGGCGTCCCAACTATCCAGGGTCTAAGAACGTATTCCAATTGGTGGTGTCATAGTCCCACTGGCTTCGAATAATTAATTGTGTAATTGGGACTCTTGTGCAATAAACACGTTAAAAATAAAAATGTTTGAAGAAAATTGCGGCAAGTTGATAGCTGTAATAAAGAATTGCCACTGAAAGTCCACCGTAATCTCTCCCGTTTTCTCATAAATGACGCATATTGCCTATAACACAAAAGAGAGTTCACAATAGAACTCTCAATGGTAAAGACCATACTCATACTTTTTTTTACGAAATAGGGGCTCCGCTTTATCGGCAAATAAATCCAGCATCATATATGCAGCCTCTAATAAAATCTGATTAACTATCGTAACAACAGTTGACATGGCCACATACAAAGGGTTAAAATTATTAACAAGGCACCGTGAAAGGATCAATAAAACGTAACAAAACGTTTTCATGGAACTATGTACAATGGAATTTTTAAATGTGACGTGTGATAAAAATCTAAATTTTTAATAAATTCACAAGTCATTACAATGCCTTGAATTTCCACAGTCCTCAAATAATATTTAAACAGAGGAGGACCTAAAGCTACCATTAAGTATATTAATAAACATAAACCGTAATAAAATTCCAATTTTCGGATGCGTTAAAAAACAGCGAATTAATTTGAAGTTGGATTTCAAGCGGGAATATTTGTATGGCATGATATTATTTTATTAAGTCCGAGTGGTTAACCAACTAACCATCACGCCGTTTCCTCGCAGGGGTAGGCAGAGATGACGGACCGCCAAACTAATCGGTATTGGCACACACCCTCTGCCTCATTTACACTCATACGTCCTCTTCTTTTATTCTGACTCTTGATATGGCCCGACTTTAGAATCTGATTCACTTGATCGTCCGTGTCTTTTTCGGGCAATGTACAAATGTATTACATAAATGTGTATGTAATAAAATTAAGTGTAAATTATCAAAATACTAATATGACGATTAAAAATATATAAATTAACATATAAAGCCTGAAATAGTAAGCAAAAGAAAGTGAAACACAAATAAGCATACTTGTTTCTTTCTCGGAACTTCCTTTTCTTTATTTTGTTTAAAAGACCTTTCGACGAATGCCCAAAGATGATATGAGACATGAGAGAATTTTTTTTTATTGGCAGCCTCAAAAAAAATCGTAATTATTTGTTTGCTTTATTATTTAAATAAAACATTCTGATGCGGACCTGTCTAACTGAAGAGGTGTTCCTTCTCACTCCACTTATTCAAGTATATTTAGGAATTTCACTTAAATTTTCTTGCAAAAGAAATCAAGTGATGGGAAAACCTTGCCTTCACACAAATTCCACTTCACGTATGTATGTAAGTTTTGGGTTGTAGAAGTGGATAATTTGAGCAATTTTTATTTTGACAGGTAGATACTAAAAAGTAATCCCATTATCGTATTCGCCCTTATAATTTTGTCACCTCTAATTTTCAAAGCGAAACTAGACGCCTTTTAATTAAAAAAATTATCTCGCCGAATAATTCCTCTGTCGCAGTAATTTTTATTTTCATTTTCATTTTAGCAGTGAGTTTTCTTGTTTCGTTTTCGCATAATTTACTTTTATCGCGTTTTTTTGCTACAAGAAATAAGTTTTCAAGAGAAAAATACTTTTTTAGGTTCTTAAATAACTTTATTCAAGCTTTTATTCCCACTGCTGTTTCAATATTCATTGCTTACACTACTGGTAAGTAATAGCGGGCTGGGCAAGAGATTAAAATGCTTTTTGTAACAATTATAATCTGATTAAACAATTTAGTGTTTAATCTGATTAAACAATTTAGTGTCTCGTCTTAATTTTGTTAATGGGATTCGTTTATTTGAGCTCCCGTCATTTTGACGTCACAAATCTGCAATCATCGGCATTTAAAAAAAATATATTGGTTGCTTTAAATAAGGGCCCTTGTTTAAACAGGTGTCACGTCCTTCCTCGTCTCAATTTGTTTAACCTCGCCCTCTTTATTCACAATTAACTCTGTAAAGATTTTTTTATCCAAATCCCCTCAAATGAAAAGGTACCTTTGTCATCGAAGAGAAAGCGTAGTATAGTATTGTTACAAACTGAAATATATAGCAGAACCTTCAAATATTTTGCTCGGTATTTCATTTTTGAAGTGTATGTAGATACTAAATGACCAATTAACAGGGTTTATTTGTCAGGCGGATATATGGCGGAAAAACACAGTTTAGGCTGGAAAACAGTGGTCTGAGAGAAAGTTTAAAGTTTGCCTGTAGGTTAAAATTGGATGATTAGAAAATAAGGAACGTGTATTTTTTTGTAATAATCAACAAAAGATGAAGAAAATACGTGGAAATCTTATTAAACACCTTGTACGCCACACAAGAAAAAATAAACGTTAACGTTAAAGGTTAAACTTCCAAGAACCGTTTATTATTACAAAATTTATGAAAATAAAGCAGTCTTTTTTTACCATTTTTAATTATCTCGAGTAAAAAGTATGAAGCCGGAATCTTTTTGTTGACAATGAAATTTTTCTAAAAAAATTATAAGTATTTTTTATTTACCAAAATTTGTTTCCATCTGTTTGTTTTTTCTAGTATATAACTATTATATAACTATTAAACTAACTAACTAGTATATAACTATTAAACAATGATATCCCCGCGGTACTGACCTTTGCTCCACCACCCTCCTAAACTGTCTATTTTACTCGGACTTAAAACAATACAACCACATTCCAAATAGGCACGGTAGAACACTTGACCTAGTGCTCTGTAACACCACAGTCTGCGTCTCTCCTGCCGACTCCCCTCTGGTTCAGGAGGATACACATCACACATCCTTAATAGTCGAACTCAATATTCACTCCCCCACAACCACTTCCTCACCCCAGACGATCAAATTATTCAATAAAGTCAACTATGACCTAGTCAACGACGCTCTGTCAGAAACTGACTGGTCTTCTGTCATAAACGCACAGGACGTCAACACGGCGGTTAACAGCTTTTATTTAATCATTGACGCCTTAATAGATAACTTTGTTCCAAAAAAAATTCTGAAACCAAACAAATTCCCAACGTGGTATTCTTCGGCTCTTATCAACATTACAAAAGAAAAGCTCAAATTCTTTCGAGCCTGGAAACGCCACAAGAATCCACTAGATTACCAAACCTTTTCACTGCTCCGAAAACGACAAAAGAAAATCGCTACTCTCACATACCACAAATATATTTCACATTTAGAATACGCCGTACAAAATAATGTTAAAAAAATATGGAGCTTTGTCAAAACGCAAAGAAAATCTCCTTCCATACCTGAACACCTAACATACGGCCCGAGAATCGCACACAATAGTAAGGAGATTACAGATCTGTTTGCTGACTATTTCTCTACCGTCTTCACTGATCATACCCAAAATTTTGTATCCGATGTTCACGAACCTGATCCACTGAATAATATATCTATAACCTCAATTACAATCAATGACGACATCACCTACAAGTATCTTTCATCCATTGACATTAACAAAGGACCCGGTTTAGATAGTTTGCCTGGTATCTTCATACGTAACTGTAGTAAATATATCACTCCTTCGGTCAGTGCAATTTTCAAAAAATCATTAAGTGAAGGAACTTTTCCTCATAAGTGGAAGTCTGCCGTAATTACTCCGATTTTTAAAAAGGGCGACAAACATGACGTTACAAACTATAGACCTATCTCTCAACTTCCCATCTTAAGTAAAATTCTCGAAAAAATCGTTTACGACCAACTTTACCCGACTATCACAACAATAATTACACAGAACCAACACGGATTCATGAAAAATCGGTCTACAACATCTAACCTGGCCCTTTTCGTCAACTATTTGCACAGCAATATGGACGAAAGGGTGCAGGTCGATGCTATGTATACCGACTTTTCAAAGGCCTTTGACCGCGTTATCCACTCAATTCTGTTAAATAAACTCACTCGTCTTGGAATACACGGTGACTTGTTTAGATGGATCAAATCATACATCAGCAATCGTAGTCAAGTTATCTCAATAAATGGAGTTTTATCCAAAATTATCAAAGCAACCTCGGGTGTCCCTCAGGGTTCCCATCTTGGTCCGCTCCTCTTTAATATATACATAAACGACATAGGCTCATGCTTCCAACACTCTAAATTTTTAATGTATGCAGATGATATGAAAATTTATAAAACGGTTCGCTCTCTATCGGACTTGTAAAGAGCTACAAAGTGACTTAGATAGGCTCTGCAACTACTGCACAGCTAACTACTTGGATCTCAATGTTTCTAAATGCCACACTATGTCCTTTACTAGAAACAAGCATATAATTAACTACCGCTATTCACTCTGCGACGAACCCGTGATCTCAAAAAATGAATGTAAGGACCTAGGAGTATATTTAGACAGTAAACTTATATTTAATACGCACATTGATTCAATCACTGATAGATCCTACAAAATGTTGTGTTTCATACTACGTCTGAGTAAATTATTTAAAAATCCAAATACGCTAGTAATGCTTTACTCCTCACTAGTCAGAAGTACACTGGAATTTGCATCGCCTGTCTGGAATCCCAAATACACCCAATACGTCAATAATATAGAGCGCATACAAAATAAATGTATTAAGTATCTCGGTTATAAATACAACAATAATTATATCTGCACTCTCCAATCCCTGAAATCCAGGCGAACGGTAGCCGACATGACATTTCTTCATAAAATAATACATAACGAAATAGACTGCCCAGAACTCCTATCCCAAATAAATTTTAACATCCCATCTAAACGAACTCGCCACACCAACCTTTTTTACACAACCAGTAATAATACGAACGCTGCAGCCAACTCCCCCATATCCCGCATCCTTCAAAGATTCAACTCAATTCAAACAAGTACAAATATCGATATATTTTTTGATTCCCTTCCTTTATTTAAGAAAAACATTTTTAGCACACTGAACTTGCACACATAACACACACATCCACACACACACACACACACACACACACACACCCTCACACACCCTTACCCCTCTCCCTCAATAATTAATTAATTAAATATAGGTGAAATGCATCATTTGTCACATAAAAACATATATATATTATATAACAGCGACATGTCATTGGTACCAATTACTGTATTAATTCTATAACTTGTAACTACTTTCTAATATGTAATTATGTACTGTTTGTTTCTGCAAAATAAAATAAAATAAAAATAAAATAAAATTATAAACCCACTATAATATTATTCTACTACATACGTACTAAAATTTGGACTACATTGAGACATAACCCATGTGGTATCTGTAATTTTAAGCATCTTTTGAGTTGTGTGCTAGCAATAATTGACTATATTTTGGGATTTTCTATTTATCCGGATATCAATTTTAGCAAAAAATATTGATTCCAGGGTGTGAATGAGGAATTGTGCACTTGTGAATTTATAAATCTTCAACATTTACTAAAGGAAATGCAATCGATCAAATGAAACATCATGAACATTTTTTAGTTACGCAGTAATCATAAGAACATTAGTTATAGTATGTTGGACGGTGTTAATATCTCAATTCAGTATTATTTTTTTGAAGAAACATGCGTCCATTTATTGTACTTACAGAAGATGAACTGTAATAAAAATTCTATTGTGCGTTCATAAAAATAGCAGAGGATGGTGACGCCTCTGGCAGTTTGTTTGGTACAAACTACTTTTTGCCTTTGCAGATGCTCTGCGGGGGGTCTTTTTTAATAAAAGGAAGGAGATGAAGTTCTGAGAAGGAAAAAGGTGAGAGTGGTGGGTAGGACCTTGGGGATCAATGTGTCCAAGAAGGTCGGATGTATGAACCCATTCCTTATTCTGTGGTGCAAGTACAGGGGTCGAGAGAGCCTTGCTGGAAAGGTAAAAAAAGTCTTCGTCAACCATTCTCTCCGGATCATCCGCTGGAAAGACCTAGACAAAAATCGCCCCATGAATCCCATGGACGCAACCAAATAAAGCGATCTATTTCGAGAGCTATGGCAGAGGTTGTGATTATCTAATAAATGGTGTCTTGGGCGGCGGTACACATGCCCGCTTTCAAAATTATTATGTTTATGGGATAGGTATGAACTATTCATCAAATTATGCATGATTTTATTCATTTACTGTTACTGCAACTGCTTATCCTCGGCTGGACCGCCAGGCGACTGAAGCTCAACTGCTTTGGTTACAATCTCATCATGATATGAAACTTTATGCTTCAAATAACTCTTCTTCTTTTGTATTTATGATTTTTTATTTTAGCTACATCAAATGGCGGAGATGAGACGTGATACTCATAAGACAATATTACGCACTCACATACTGCCTGCTAACAAATTATTCCCGGATATTGGAGGTCCAGAGTCATTTTAATCAAAAGTAGCTTATTTATAAACAAAAGAGTCCTGACGTGTACGGTGAAGGAGGAAACCATCGTTTCCTTAGAACGCCATTGGAAAGTGGTGGGTACCCTGCAATGTTAATGCAACCATGATATATCTAGTGGGACAAACTGACCTCTTTTCTTTTGTTTTATATTGTTTTCTTTCTTTATTATTTGACTCTACCTAGAAGCTGAACCATTAGGTGAACACACCACTGATGTGTCTTTACGTCATAATCTATAAAGGAAAATATGCACACATTTTTCTTTATTTCTAACAATAATGCATGATTGGATATTGGAGCGTCCAGAATAATTTTAAATGTATATGTAACTTATTTTTTTCGATGAAAGTGTGCTAGGGAGGTTAATCAATCAATTTCCTCTGAAAATGGTGGGTCTCCTCCAATTTTACTGAAACGGCTCCACTCTTAGAATAGAGTTTTAGGTAGTTCGGTAATTATGAGATTTTTTTTGTATTTATTCAGATATTTCTATATTTTTTTCAAGTGCAGGGCCCGTGCAACAAAAGCGTATTCTAGTTTGGAACTTATGTATAATGAAGTTAAACATGGAAGTCGTGGCATCTAAATGTTACAGCAAACCCTAATAGTTCCTTTAGGTACGTTAGAATCTGAACTAGGAAGGAATTCCCTGATAAGAACATTCTCTTTTGTATACCCATATATCCACAGATTCAGCGGAATTTAGAGCTAAACTAAAAACTAATCTTTTCAGACAGTCGTATCCATAAGTTTAAAAAAAACCTTTTAACTTCGGCTTCACAGCTCGCGACATAGTAAATTACTAATTGTGTAAAAATAAATCAAATTCTTGCAATTCTCCAGTAAAAATAAATATTAACGCAACTTTGGCATTAATCATCTTTTAAACATAAATGTAAAACCAACAGTGATGAGGGTAGCAAAGGTAAAGTCATGCATTGTCCAGTATTTTAAATATAATGTCTTCCACGTGCAAAGTCGTATCTTTCCCAATCATAAACTTTCTAATAAAGTGTGTTTATCGGAAGTGACCTGCAGGTAAGTATGTTTTTGTATCTATCTGTAAATAATAAAATTAAATAGAACCTAGGAATTTATAATGAATGAGGTGATTTTTCACAAAAACGGCGCTCTACTAATTGTCCAATTATTATTATTATTATTATCCTCATTCCACTACACTCCCTCCGCAAAACCAGCTATTCGAATAAAATATTAAGAAACTATGCTAAAAATTCTGTATTGAGAAGATGCCTTCTTAGATTTTAGATATTTTTGTAAACTTTAAGCTATTTTCAATTCCCTTCATAAAGTCAGCAATAATATAATCTTATTCCTAAAAAACATTGGAAAAATTGACCACGCACAAAAGCGAATAAAAGGTATTCCCTTTATTTTTCAGAATATTTTTCAACGATTCTTTAAGGCAGTTTAAAAAGCTAAAGGATGCAAACTTTACCCATTCATGTCTTTCACGCTTCCGTTTACCAAAGTTTGCAAAAAATTGAGCATTTTTGTAACGAAACATCGAAAAGTTTATTTTTTGCTTTTTTATTTCTCTTTGATCCTTTTTTGCTGAAAGGCAATGAAACGCGGTCACGTCAGTTAAATTGATATTTATTTTCGTGTAAACCATTCAGATAGTTTATCTTCGTTAACAGATTACGCGGCCATTATTTTGTAGGAATGATGACTCATAAAAAAGGTCTTTGCTGTAATTAATTGGTTACAAAAAATGTTTAATGCCTGAATGATCTGTCAGTACCTACATCACCCCTGATAACGATGCTTAATGAAAGCCACTAAGCTTCCAAACAACCCAAAACAACAATAAAATGGTTATTTTAATGTTCTTTTCAAAGTATATATCTCTGTAAATTTAGTACCAACGCAGGTCAAAAGGAGAAGTTTTATAAAAATGAAATACAACTTTAATTAATTTTTTTTTAAATATTTATAAATGGTGAGATAAACTGTGGGTTTTTTTAAAAATAATGTAGGTAAAGGTACATATTACAAATTTTAAAGGAGTTTCCCGTGAATTCACTATTAATAATATCTAAAAAAAATTAAGGTCTTTCTGATTCTTATCATTGCTCTAAAAATGTACGTAATTTTCAATATTTTCCTAAGAGTAATGGAAGTTTTCATTAATGAATTATTTATATACAAAAGTGATAAACAACCCACAGTCCGCGAGCCCATTTCGTGTGCCCCGCTGGTTCGTTCACACAGCCCACTTGGCTAAATAAAATAACGAAACAAAAATGGTAAAAAATATAACGATTTTCGTTCGGTTTGGCAAAAATTTTTTGCGCAAAACTTCATTATTTTTACAAAGTTTTGAATCAGCCATTCAAAATAATAAGGAATTTAATTAGTAAAAAATTCCACCTTCGCAGCGCAGCGATAAAGAAATAGTTTTTTACTAAATTTTATTTACTTTCCAAAAGATACAAATTACAACGGGCTATATTCTTTAATATTTCTGAATAATAAAAACCGACATTATGTACTTACATATCGGCTTGGCCTTGGAGGTGTAAATTTTTCGGTTACGGCGCTTTGTTTTTTTGAGTTTTTTAATTGTTTTATTTAAAAAAATGTGTTTTTCTAAAATAAAAAAAGGTTTGTGATACCACCAATGGCAAATTTCATAAAGTGACGTTCCCCGGCGCGGCTCGCGAATAAATTGAAAAATTGTTAATTTGCCCTCGGGCTAAAACGGTTAAATCATTACTGATCTAAGGATAAAGGTTTTGTTGAGCGAAATCATCCATAAACCGTACGCAGTTTAAGCCAAGATGGCGCCATAAGTTGTCTTAAAAAAATATCGAATTTAATGTATAAATAAAAGCTTTTCTATTACTACTACTATCGTCGCCATGACTGAAACGGTTTAGGTTTTGTAAATACGGACCGCCTAGAAACATTGTTTTTTTTTTCAGTTTTAGAATGCGCAATAGGCCACTTGCATGGATTTCATAATGACTTGGAAAAAATTGTGTGGATAGATTTTTTTACTAAGATTACGAAAATGTTAGCAAAAATTTTTAGAAATGTATAGTTTTTTATTTTTACATAAATATATCCATTATTTGAGCTCGTGACGTCACTACATGAAAATTTCCCGTCTCCGATTAGGTTCCCTTAATTTTGTAAAATTCCACACTGATTAATTTTTTTTTATATGGCAACACTTTGATTTCCGGCGAATTTTTAAATTTGCGTTTAACATTCACTAGATTCATTGTTAGTTCTATGCGAACTTATCCTTTGGTTTGATTTTTTATTAAAAATGGTGGTGTTTTTACAGATGTTACGAAGAGAACCCCGTACAATTTATTGCTTGTTATACTTCCTGGGGCCAGGGTGATACTGAAGCCACGTAGGGTCCAGTGTTATACTTCTGGTCTCCAGAAATATGTCCCTCCCGGGGGGGGACAAGTGTTAAGCAGGCCCCCCGGGGGCCATATGCCTCGGCTTGGAAGGCTCAGCTCAGGGTAGTAGGGCTCCTCCGAGCCTGTCGATGGTTGACTCCAATGAAACAAGGTTTAGTCACAATTCAAATGTATTCAATAATGCAAGGGTGAACAGTACAGGCAACCAGGTAAGCAGTTTAAGGCCTAGCATTAGAGAGAGTGAGGCACTAGAAATGCTACTGAATTTAGGCTCGGAAAGACTATAAGAGGGTTTAGAATCTCACGTGGCGTCGGACGGATGCAGGCAGCTTCCCTACGAAGTGGAGAGGTCTAGAGCAAGCTCACGGACCATGTGCAGGAACTGGGCGGCTCGGGGTGCGTGGGCGGCTTCTCGGCGTCATGGTGGACGGATTCGGCCAGCTTACCGAACCGGTGGGCGATAACGGTGAATTACGCGGCTATCGGCAATGTAGGCGGATTAAAAGCCGGGCGCGTCTGGGCGGCCATGGTAGGCGGCCGTGGTGAATTACTCGGCTCGTCGGCACGTAGGCGGATTAAAAGCCGGGCGCGTCTAATGTTATGGTATTAAATAGGCGGCAGTAGGATTATATAGGCGGCTGTTATATTATAAAGGCTGCTGTGGTGATAGCGCCATACTTGGATCGTAGGTGAAGACTTAATTAGTCGCGTCGAAGGGTGGCATACTGCCCGACAGTACGTAGTAGTACGTACGACCGCTCGCGCCGCTCTCTAGAATATGTCTGTTCTTCGGCGATCGGTGGCCGGAGCTGCTTGCCCGTGATGAGCGAGACGGAAGACTCGAACGTGTGCCCTATAAGGTAATGTCTTCTGCCATTGGCTGGAATCCGCGCTGTGTGACCATATAAGGTAATGCTTCTCCTAACCTGAGAGGGACAGCAATAAACATGCGACTGAACATGTACTGTGCGCGTGACAACAGCTGCCTGCCGCTTGTAGAGTCTGTCCGTACGAATTATGGGCGACCCATAACACTACCCTCCTTCCCCTGAAAAATGAAGGGAAAAGGCAGCGAGGCTGATGCAGGGGACCACGACCTTCCATACAGCATGTGATGCGATGGTTGCCACAATGTGAGGTACAGAGCTACCTCTTCACCAGGATTTAAACACTCCCTACCTAAGAGCCAACAAAATTTTAACTACCTGTGAGCCAAGCTAAAAAAAACTAGCAATAAACTGAACAAAGGTTGCCAACTCTCTCAAGAAATTATAAAAATATGACGTACCTAGTGCGATACAAGACACGCTAACGAAGGTGCATGAAGAAATAAAGAAAACATGACCCTTCCGAGAAGGATTACTACCATGTAAAAATCTTAAAATTAGACAAAAATTTCCAACACTATTCCTGTTATGGAATATTGTACGCTGACCAATGTCATGAAATGATCGAAACCAACTCATATTCGCGTCTTACAATAGAATTCTTAAAATTATACAACTTTGTTTTTATACACTTTATTCCTGTTATGGAATATTGTACGCTGACCAATGTCATGAAATGATCGAAATCACTCATATTCGCGTCTTACAATAGAATTTTTTTTTTTAAATTATACAACTTGTTTTTATACACTTTATTCCTGTTATGGAATATTGTACGCTGACCAATGTCATGAAATGATCTAAATCACTCATATTCGCGTCTTACAATAGAATTTTTTTTTTTAAATTATACAACTTGTTTTTATACACTTTATGCTATTTTCACAATTCAATTTTAACCCAAATGTTAATTTCCGTACTCTCAGCTTGTCATGGTTTGTCTGGTTTGCATTTAATTATCAGGCATAAACGACCATCCTCTCATGTTCGCATATAATTGTAAGGTAATGCTACAAAACCTATCATGAATATTAATTTTCAGGCATAATATGAATCCTCTCATGTTTTCTCGACTCACCCTCGGTGACCCGTACAGCGCTGTACTTGGTATACTAGAAATACACCCTTGCCGCAACGACATAGACAACCGGATAGATCCCTTGGAATCCTCACGGTGAACTTGCGTTCGACGAAACCACATAGGACACCCTCTAGGTGTTCCCACCAAATAACCAGACGAACCGTAATGACCATAAGTGCAATTCCATTATTCTCTAATAAGAACAATAAGACCCGAATGACATAACTTTATGACATTACCGAGCTAATTTACTCAACTGGGTGCATACTCTTAAATCTTCTTACTACGAGAAGTATTACTCCTTGTTTGAATACAGTGATATAGTAAGTTACAAAAACACGGTTCAATTGCGTCCTGATATGGCAAGGACTTTACACGCTGGCTTACCATATTGATACCGAAGTAATCAATTACGTGTTTACAAAATATTTATATAGTAATTTAATTAATTACATTTATCATAATTAAAACACTTTATTATACATTTGTTTACCCACCAAAAACTCTATGTGTGTGTGTACAATTTTGTTAAATAACTTTCAATTCGAGTTTGTTTCAACTCAACTTAAACTCTCAGGGTTTGACTACGTAAGGAGAGAAGAAAAAAAAAATTAAAATAAATAACAACAACGCCACGTATTTTTACCAAAAAATACAAAAATTTAATACTACCGACAATGTTATTAGAAGAGGAACAAAATTTTTTTAATTGAGTAACGAATTTCTTCCTAACACCGGAATCATATATACTTTAATTGTTCGGAAATTCGCGTTTCCAACAATCTTCCTGCTCTAATTCTAAGGAGTTTAGCCATCCTATCACGCTTTGGATTATAGCTACCTGCCAAATGACACGTTAGGTCGATTCCCAAGTTCCATCCTATCGGACTTGTAACAGCTCTATAATACCACACAACGAGTAACCGTTGTTATATGATCGCGGAAGAAGGTTAAAATTCGATACCACCACAACCTATGTGAACCGAATAGTGTTGTCTATTGGGCCTATTCTGATAACAAAAATGTGGTAATATAATTATTTCATTGCCTTTTCATCGTGAATTCACTCCAACATACGCTAGAATTGAGACATACCCCGTTAAGGAGTGGGTAACTACCCGATTGTGAACGTTTTACCGCCCCAATTTCTCCTATATCGTAACGTGTGAGATGTCCAATACTATAACGATTTAACCTACATGTGAGAATAATTCGACAATGAAAGAGATTGAAAAACCCGAAAAAAAAGACAAAAAATAAAATTAAAATTAAAATGATATTTCCAATTTATACATGACCTTATCTTTTATATACACAAGGTTATTTACAACCACCAGGTTCCTAAGTTTCTTACTACTCAATGACCTACCACTTGTACAAGAATTTTCTTATGCCGTCTCTTGCCAACGAAAAGAAAAGAATATGCTTGCATATTCTTTCATTGCAACTAAAATTAAGTAATTTTTAGAATGCAAATTGTTCCACGAAAATAGAAATTAGGTCTCTACTTCGGTCCCGGGCAGGATACTGAATACCTAACGCAGTTTTTTCTAATGAAAAACCTAGCCTAATTTAGGGTTCCTTGAACTACGCCCTCAATCAGTGTATCGTGTCGTGTTTCTTAGACGAATTTATATACTTATGTAACCATATTCATATATAAATTTAAAAAAAAATTTTTTTTTTAAAAAAAAACAACCTAAGTGGCTACGCACTAGGATGGAAAAGTAATAAATTATTACTACCAATAATAGTCATTACAATAAATGAACTAAATATCGCATCAGCAATTTCACTAGTGTAAGGTGAGTTACCTCTTTTTTTCATAATAAAAATAATAATAAGTCTTCACGTGGAGACATACCGGCGTCCCGGATTGTCAACACTTGTGATGACGATCCATTAAGAAGGGAATTGAATACTTCTCTAATAACAAAAGTTAAGTTATATGCGTTATAACCTCGTACTAACAACAAGGGTTCATGACGTCCTTGGGTTATATATAAAGGACAATACAATACATGTACCTCGTGAATAAATTTACAATTTTTTATTAAGGTCATCCAATGATGGACAATAATGCTGACTAAGTCATGTAATCAATGAAACTGATACATATTCGCATTTTACAACCTTATGTAGAGGACAATACAATACATGCACCTCGTGATTAAATTTACTGTGTTATTATAATTTGTAACCAATTTTTTTATCCTACTGATGAACTAATTACCATTCCCTGTTCTGTTTTTCTGTTTTCCTCTCCGTGTAATTCTCAGGATACGCCTCCTATAGCGTCGGTCATATTATAAGGATACCTCCTATAGCGTCTGGCATATTATAAGGATCTCTCCTATAGCGTCGTATAATTATAAGGCTATACTATAATCCTCTCGTGTTTTCAAGAGATACGTTTGCAAACGTCTATCTCCGTGTGGCCACACCGTTACGTTCAGAGAACCGTAACCTTGCCTTAGTTCACCAACACAAATGAGAAAAATACAGTACCCTTCTCAAATGCCTGTGCTTCGGCAAAAAACAACACATAAAAATAACACAATATCCAAAAAAACAGAACTTTATTAATTATTTTAATATTCATGTTACTATAATTTCTGTAAAATTTCTCTTTAAAGGTTACTCTATATTTAACAGGAATCGTTTCCAAATTTTAACAACACAGATTTATAACACCGCTATACGATGCGTTATACACACTGACTAAGTCGCTCAAATACCTAAGTATTCAATTCGTGTATTTACCTTTAACATTACATGTTATAAGCTAACAATTTATATACACAAAAAATAAAACAAATTCGAATCATATTTGAATTGCTAACGACGTTGCTTTTTCTACAACTTCCAAAATTTAAAACTTTTAATTGTTTGACTGATTATTTGAAAATTCCTTTTTAAAAAAAAAATCCATGTCTATTATTTATTTACTTTTTAATTTACAATATTATCCGATGATAACTTTTTTTTACTAATAACTTTCCACTATAAGTCTCAGTTTAATCTCAACTTTCCTGTTCATAACTTTTTTATCTATTGTTTACTTTACTATTATTTTGTTTAAAAAAAATTCCATTGTATTTAACTATATAAGGGCGCCATGACATTTTTCTAAAATAGCTATGTCAAAACTATACGAATTTACAATTACCTAAAGCTTACTTGAGGGGTTAATTCTCTATTTCCAATTTTTTCCTATATAACAAATTTCTTTTTTTTTTTTTGTTCAAGATTTCACATCTCAACAATCTCACTAGCCCTAATTCTGAGGAAGGCATTCCTATAACGGTTTGAAACCAGAATTGTATACGCGGGTACCTATGTATCCGTAGTACATTTCTTGAGTCTATTAACTCAATATCTATATGATATAATTTCCTAACAACGATCACGTTGACATATTTATGAATACGAGAAAAAATGAAGAAGACTATTTCTTATATTTTTATAACCCTTTCCTTCATTACAAGTAAGACATTAATAATTGGATTCTATTCACTTGTTTCTTCTGAAGTGTCTTTACCCACGATGGTCTATTTTATTATCCGCATACTACTATTTAGAGTGGGATAGTCCCGATTAAAAACAAAACATGTTCCAATACTGTCTCTATGGTAAATACCTATAGCATATACAAAATTTTATTATTAAACCTTCCTTAGATAATCCTTCGAAAAATCAAGTATCTAGTAACATATACCTTGTAGTTTGGAATTTATTCTTTTAATGATGTTCTACTGTTTTTCACTAATTTATTTAATTTTCTACCACTTTAGTACGAAAGCAATTCAGATAGATTTTAAGAAACTTAAACTAACAAAAAAAAACACTTAGCCAACTATATACATTGATATACACGTTGCCTTGTTTATATACATTTTATATACAAGTTTGTTCCCTTTCCCGAACGTTTATTACTTTAACAACACTGTGTTTTCTAATTTGTGTAATATGGAGTATTAATTCAATGATATACGAACTATAATCGTGGGTTCATGACACCCATGATTTTCAAACGAAACATCATTAAACTTCTAAGAACTTTACTATTTTTAACCGATCTATTATTAACTTCAATAAACGTCTATAAATTTCAACCGATCTGTATCTAAACTTTTGTTTCTAAAATAAAACTTTTGACTGAATTTTGGTTTATTCCTTTTTTCTTCTACAATTTATGTTATTAATCTACATATGTCCTGAACTGTTCATTAATCCAATACGCAGTTAATTACTCTGCCCTAGACAATCAACAATCAAAATTACAATTCTAATTTATTATGATGCACCAACAATAAATCAAAACTTCTATGAAGAAAAATAACAATTGTGGCTTTAATTATTATTACAAGGGAAGCTCTCCATATTAACTTATTTTGTTTTGAAAATTTATAATTTGTTGCTTTAAAATTTCTCTTTTATAACATTATGTGACGACGTTTTCCATTTTGCGTTTTAAAACTACCTATTGAGAGAAAAAAAATTAACTTTATAACTTGTACTCATTATTTATTGAACTTTTCGTTTAACGTTTATTTTATAATTCAACTTCCGGGATTCGTTAAACTCAACACATTGTTTCCGTAAAGTCAATAAAGCCCTTTTGGGAACTACGCCTCTATCCATCAACATTTTTCTTATTACCGACGCGTTTGCTTCCTCGAAATTTAATATTCTATCCATTATTGGTATGGTGGCCTCCATGATTTTGCGTTTTTATAATGAACAAAGCCAAAAAAAAAAATTCGGACGAATAATAGAAGACGAGAGCAGTTGCTGGCAGTCGTTATTACATCTTCCTATTACAGGGGGACGAGCGGATAAACCTACTCGACAGCAGAAATTTCTTTTTTATCGGAAACAACCGCTGCTCTTCAAGGAAGAAATAATACAACTTATACAGCCCGCAGGTGGAGATTCAAATTAAACGAGATTCATTACTCAATTAAAAAAAAATTCCGCGCGAATGACGAACAACTCTGACTACCGCGATAGAAACGTAATAGCGTGAGAACGTTACGGTAATAAGCGATGTTTAAAATACCTAACCTCGAATAGCACTAGCCGACGGACTCGCGACGTTTGGAATAATTCACACAGAACTACCGTTGTTGATGGGAGCACAAATATAAAATATTTATAGCTAAGATTACATAATTATGTTTCTAGGGAGACAACAATCGACAAGACTTCGGCCCAGTTGGCGCGCCAGTGTTATACTTCCTGGGGCCAGGGTGATACTGAAGCCACGTAGGGTCCAGTGTTATACTTCTGGTCTCCAGAAATATGTCCCTCCCGGGGGGGGACAAGTGTTAAGCAGGCCCCCCGGGGGCCATATACCTCGGCTTGGAAGGCTCAGCTCAGGGTAGTAGGGCTCCTCCGAGCCTGTCGATGGTTGACTCCAATGAAACAAGGTTTAGTCACAATTCAAATGTATTCAATAATGCAAGGGTGAACAGTACAGGCAACCAGGTAAGCAGTTTAAGGCCTAGCATTAGAGAGAGTGAGGCACTAGAAATGCTACTGAATTTAGGCTCGGAAAGACTATAAGAGGGTTTAGAATCTCACGTGGCGTCGGACGGATGCAGGCAGCTTCCCTACGAAGTGGAGAGGTCTAGAGCAAGCTCACGGACCATGTGCAGGAACTGGGCGGCTCGGGGTGCGTGGGCGGCTTCTCGGCGTCATGGTGGACGGATTCGGCCAGCTTACCGAACCGGTGGGCGATAACGGTGAATTACGCGGCTATCGGCAATGTAGGCGGATTAAAAGCCGGGCGCGTCTGGGCGGCCATGGTAGGCGGCCGTGGTGAATTACTCGGCTCGTCGGCACGTAGGCGGATTAAAAGCCGGGCGCGTCTAATGTTATGGTATTAAATAGGCGGCAGTAGGATTATATAGGCGGCTGTTATATTATAAAGGCTGCTGTGGTGATAGCGCCATACTTGGATCGTAGGTGAAGACTTAATTAGTCGCGTCGAAGGGTGGCATACTGCCCGACAGTACGTAGTAGTACGTACGACCGCTCGCGCCGCTCTCTAGAATATGTCTGTTCTTCGGCGATCGGTGGCCGGAGCTGCTTGCCCGTGATGAGCGAGACGGAAGACTCGAACGTGTGCCCTATAAGGTAATGTCTTCTGCCATTGGCTGGAATCCGCGCTGTGTGACCATATAAGGTAATGCTTCTCCTAACCTGAGAGGGACAGCAATAAACATGCGACTGAACATGTACTGTGCGCGTGACAACAGCTGCCTGCCGCTTGTAGAGTCTGTCCGTACGAATTATGGGCGACCCATAACATGCTATTCGTGTGGAAAACGTTCTTTTTTTAAATGATTTTCGGCTACGTAATTATCGTTTTTTCACACCCATAAAATTATGTCCCGTCTTTCCGGTTTATAAAAAATGGTCTGATTTTTCGGATTGAAATTTTCAAAAAATCGCCAGGATTTCAAAAATACGATTAAAAAATAAATAAAAATACAGAATGTCTTAGAATATTCGCCTAAACCGATTTTTTTTTTTAAATGTGATGCAAGTGGCCTATTGACCAAAAACGTATCTAAATTTAAAATAACTTCGATAGACATTTCACAAATTTTGGAAAATGCTCCATGATAAGACTTTAGATCTAGTCTTTTAGTAATATTTTTTGCTATTCTTTATATTTCCTATGACGATTAGATAAATAACTCGAAAATGTACAATTCAACTGTGTTCTTAGTTACTTTCGAATCTAATCACGTAATGGTTGCTAACATAATCCAAAGAAGTTTAAACATAATTACGAGTGTGGTTATCGCATGACTGCGTGTCTGCAATGCAGTCTGTTTTATGATTAAAATATTACCGTAGGATTTTCTTTATTTCTCCTATGTATTCTTCACAAATCTGTAATTGCTCTAACCAATCTAACATTTCACTGACCCCATTGTTTTCCGCCTCTCCTCAACTGTGTTTTCCCGCCAATAAACACCTGTAAGAGTTAAATCCTTGACTTTTGTTAAAAACAACTTTAAAATAGAACCCTTATGACGTGAGTAGGTGTATGGGTGAATAATTTTTTTTTTTTTTATATATTAAATAAATGGAACTCAATTGGTTCATCATAATACATACATAATATATTTTTTAAATTATATGTAATTTTTTGATTCCTAGGCTTAATAAAATATAATTAAAATATTATGTTAATGAAATTTTAATATCTAGTTCCTACGCGTATTTGTTTGGATAATAATAATAAGGAACTTCGATATTTCAATTGATAAGTGATTTATTTATTTACAAATGCACAGTACATTATCATACAAGTGATAAGGTATATTAAATTACACAAGATTACCCGTTAAAGTACCCGTTACGAATGTCCTGTCCATATAATATCTTAGTAATTTCGCCAGAAATGAGAACAACCAGTTCTTAATTTTATCTAATGAATACATATAAAAAGAAATGGAAGAAATTGTATAGTGAGACGAAGAGAAATTTTTAAATCAATAATATAATTGTATGCTCACAAATTTTAATCAACTTTTTTAACTTAACTCGTTTTAACTTTAATGAAGGGCTAATTGTACCTAATCATACAAATAAATATGGACAAAGAACGTTAAATTACATGATTCCCGGTTGTTTAAATATGTTACCGGCTGAAATTAAAAATTGTGCACAAAACAAACAATTGATGAATTTACTGAAGACTTGGCTTACGAAAAGAATTAATTTGTATTAGTTCACAATGACATATTATTCTAAAGACTTTAAAAATGTTATTTATGATTTCAAAAATTTATTTTTATCTATATTTCTGTAAAAAAATAAATTTTATTTTATATAATTGTAAAAATGTAACTATTTAATCACTATAATAAGATCTTTAACGTAAAGAACCCGTTAGACAAACTGCTAAAAAGTAGTTTATCGGGACTTTTTGTCTTGTATTAAAAAATAAATAAATAAAAAAACTATTAATAAAAATTTATGTATGAATTTGAATATTATAAATGCAGCAACGAATAAATGAATTATGTGGCGTTTTACCTTAGATATTTGCCTACTCTTGCGAATAACGATAGTGGTGGTTACTTGGAAGTACTTAAATGATAATCAGTAGAATTCAGTAGTTCAACCACTAATAAATTTACTTACCGTTGCTAAAAGTACTCGTATATAGGAATATCATGTTTAATTTAAATATTGACTGGGGGTTACAACGAATAACTATCTTGAATCCGTCGAACAGATTAATTAAGTTTTCACGGTAAGTAATTATCTCCAATTAGATTTATTTGTATTATTTTCCACCTCGTATTTCCACAGACTTACATCTCTGATTCTGATTGACTCCTCTTTCTGTATGTTTACATAATCAATCGGTGACTGGACAACTCAGAATGAAATCAACTCAACACCTCCCTTATAAAAATTGGTTAAAAAGGTTACGTTAGGTTAGGTTATGGGTAATTTTTCAATAAAAAAAATTCATTGCTTTTAATGACTTTTCAAAGAGGTGTTGAGTTGACTTGATTCTGAGTTGGCATGGAACCAATCAATCATATATGAACAGATTCTGCCCCTCACAGTACATATTCATAAAATTTTGTATGATTGCGTAAAGTTAAATATTATCTCATATTGGGAGGAGGGTATGGGTACCGCCGCTCTGGGAACAATTTATTGAATAACCAACACCTCCACCACAAGTCACCCCAAGTGGTTCACCAAGTTTGGTGACTTGTGGTGCAAGGGTGCCCGATTTCATGGAGTGAGGCTTGTCAAGTTCTTGGCGACCGATGTGTCTGCCCCCCTGTTGCGTGTCAGGCTGGATTGAGAGAGAGAGAGAGAGAAACCAGTTTACCATCCTCTTCCCATCCAGAATTCCTCGGCACATCGCCATTGAAGGGATGGATTCATACGTCCGTCACTCCTGGATACACTGACCCCAGATTTCTACCCACCCCTTGTACCTATTTCCATTCTAGAACTTCCTCTACTTCCTTTTCTTTAAAAAAAACCTATGAATGAGAGAAATTATTTTCCTTAGGACTTCCTGTATGGTGCTAATCTCGTTTTAATTCTGAAGAATAATTTAAAAAACTGGATTCTGGTTATATACAGTATGAAAAACCCAAACCATATTTTCCTTTTCGTGATTTTTTTCGTTAAGCAATTCGAGGAGAACATGATGCTTAAAGGATGGATAAATCCAAAAAATTTCAATGGGTATCATCCATCAATCTCTGCGTTGTGAAATAACTATTTTTAGAAAAATAAGAGGGTAAAATGAAAAGTTCTTTGAACGGACAAGCTTAAAATATTTAATAAATTCCAAGTTCGGGTACCTTCATTGCCATAGAAACCTTTAGCCATCACACTTTTATAAAAGTTTTCAATAGGTGTCAGTTTGTCCAGACAGACGGTTGTTTTTTTATTCATGTGAAATTGATTATCTCAAGAGCAGAGTGTCACAGGACGTACGTGGCAAGCTTTAAGCGGAGATGAACAAGTTTTTTAGAGTGAAATATGAGGGTAGGATGTACAAAATTATATTTTTTGCACCATGTACCTTGGATGCAAAAGCCTAGTAGGTATATGTATATAATATAATATATAAATAAATATTAAATTAATTAAATTAACTTCATTTTTTATATTTTATTTGAATACCACACAAGAGTCCCAAATGCTCTTGAATGGAGCCAGTGAGACTATGGCATCCCCAATTCGAGTATGTTGTAAGTTGAAGGTAGTGGAGAGAAGAAGAAGATGGGGAAGAGGAAGATGGGTTATTCAGATCTGGTCACTAAAAACTGCTAAAGCCATTTCAAGGAAAGTTTTAATTCTGATTGGTAATCTTACATTTGGGCGATCCTGAGAGAATCGTGAACTACGGAACGTACCGCAAATGTACTGTAGATATTATTTTAAATCAATAAATTAAGGAATAACACAAATAAATCAAATGAGCTTATTTGCACACGCCTGGGTTTTGAACCAAAGACCAACAAAGGATTGCTAGTTGAGCGCCTTCCCCCTCGACCACCGAGACCGTTGGAAATAATACAAAGCACAGTTATGCAAAGAAAATAAAAATAGAAATAATAATAAAATAAAAGCAGCGAATCTAAAGAAATTCGAAAACATTTTGCATATAAGGAAGAAAAGTTCGTGTTTATTTATTTTATTTATAATAAATAGATATTATGGTTACATATTACGTGGATATGCTCATTTTTTCGATTCATGTGTGTTGAAAATACCACACATGGTGAATATGTTTTGTTAATTATATGTGGCTAGTTTTGTTTGTTTTATTATTACTATAATACATTACCAGAAAACGGCTTATTACTGGTAGAAGATAGAAAACCAGCTGCGGATGTATATATCCCACTTGGAGGCACAGCTGTTAACCACAACGTTAGGGTTAAAATATAAAAAGTCCCTTATCCTTTCTTATTACGAGCCTAGCGAGTGACGCGGCTTCTATCAGAAACGAACAGGGTCGAGAGAAAACTACGTTACTATAATTATTTATTTCGCAATCATCCTTAAAACCATTAACTTCATCAATTAGGTTTTTTTCGTTTATTCGGAGTTGGAATCGTATATTCAAAAATTTATAGAAAAATTAAAAAAATCGTTGTGTAAAATGTTGCATCAAAACAAGTTCATTTATTACTGAAAGCTGCCAACGATTGATACGAAAGAAAAAATATAAATGAAACATACGAGTAACATAGCGAAGAAATAATATCGCCTTGTCCTGTCTATCCATATAATTATCTATTTATATAAAGAGGAGTGTTTTTTTATGGGCAAGCATGGATTTGATTTTAATATAAATCGACAGTTTTATTCGGAAATTAGAGAAATTTCGCTCACTATACCTTCAAAATGAGAGAAAAGTCACTGTCTACTTGAGATTACAAGAATTATGCTATTCTAATACACTTATAATAAAGAGGAAAGATTTGATTGTTTGTTTGCATTGAATAGGCTCCGAAACTACTGAACCAATTATTTTTGTTGTTGTTGGAAAACACTATCCCCGGGTGACATAGTCCATTTAATTTATAAAGTTAGCTAAGAAGGGGACGTGGAAGGGGAACGGGGACGCACAGGAAAGGTGATTCAGGGACTAACTAACTAACTAACTAACCATCACGCCGTTTCCCCGCAGGGGTAGGCAGAGAGAACGGACCGCCAAACAACTCAGTCTTAGCACACACTCTTTGCCTCACTCACATTCATACATCGTCTCATACATTCTCTTCTATTATTCTGACTTTTGACATGGCCCGACTCAAGTATCTGATTCACTTGATCGTGCCATGTCTTCCTCGGACGTCCCCGACTTTTTCTACCATTCACGTTTGCGTCGTATATTCTTCTTACACTACTTTCTTCGTTCTTTCGCTCTACATGCCCAAACCATCTGAGGGTACCTTTCTTAATCTTACTCATTATGCTTACATCAGCCTTACATTCTTTGCAGATATCCACATTTCTCACACGATCATACATTGCTTTACCACACATACGCCTCAGGGATCTCATTTCAACAGCATTCAGTTTACTTTCATCCTTCCTCTGCCAGTTCCATGCCTCACTACCATACATCAGGGTAGGTACCAGGACTCCATTGTGGACTGCTAGCTTCGCTTCTTTTGACAGTTTTTTTTTATTAGCGCCAACGGCATTCAGTCCTCCATTAATGGAGTGAATTAAGGGCATTCACCCTTCTTTCAATATCTCTATCAGTCTTCCTATCTCTCGTAAACACACTACCCAGATACACAAACTCATCCACCTGCTCCAAGTTTTCATCATTCACAACTATATTGCATGCTGTTTTCGAACTCTCTCTTTCAAACACCATGACTTTAGACTTACTTACATTCATCATTAACTCATTCTTCATATATACTTCTTTCATCTTTGATACGAGAGACTGTAGATCTTCCATAGTGTTAGAAATCAGCACCGCATCATCAGTATACAACAGGCAACAAACTTTCAGATTACTCAATTTTGCGCCCAATCCCACTTCTTTCAATTCTTGCATACAATTATCCATGTACAGATTGAATAACCATGTTGACATTACGCAGCCTTGCTTAACACCTTTTGTGATGTCAAACCACCCCATAAAACCACCGTTCACCCTAACACATGCAACGCATCCCTCGTAAAGATACTTAATTGCCTGTATGAGATTTGTATTCACTCCATACTTGGACAACACCTTCCATAGCTTTTTCCTGTCGACTCGGTCGTATGCTTTTTGTAGATCTACAAAGGCACAGAAAAGTTTCTTGTTTTTCGCCAGAAACTTCTCAGTGAGCATACGCAAGGAGAAAATCTGGTCCATGCATCCCCTTCCACTCATAAAGGCACCTTGCACATCCCATATTTTATCCTTTGATTCAGGGAGAAAAATGTATTTATTTGAATATGGCAATGCAACGCATGCCGGGAACCAGCTAGTATTATTATATAAAGATAAGTGTCTATATGCAAACGGGCGGGACGGGATAGGTGAAATTTTACACTTAACACCCCCATCTTCTTTTCATGTACCTTAAACCAAAATATTGATACTTCTTACTTCTGAGTTAAATTATGTAAGATGGAAGATCAAAATAAGAGGAAAATTACTATCTACTTTAGATTTTAAAAATTCTGCGGGCAATGCCGGGACTTCAGCTAGTGCTTAATATTAATAATATATACCTACTTGTGGTTTGTCGTCGTTTCAGCGTTCTCTCTGTCAGCATTCTGAAGACATTCCCGCAGCTTTTTTCTGGATTTTGTGGTCATCTAAATAATGGAAGTGTAGTTTATTTTCAACAAACATAGAGAACGGTCTTTGCGGTGACACCCTCCTCATATGAATGCGACCCTGGAGTCACATTCCTTCAAGGGGCGGGAGGGAATGGCAGGGTGGAATTGGGAAGGGAGGAATAGGGAAGAGGTGGATTTTGGGGAGGCCACCCCGAAATGAGTGTTGCGCGGCTTTTTCATACCCTCTGGTCTAGGGTCTAAATTGTTTATCCAGATATGCGGTCATTCGTATGAGAAATATGTTAAGGCTGCTCACCGATGCGGAAAACGTCCCAGACGACGAAATATCAATCGTAAAACAAATTATTTGTACGTGATGAACACTGTGGCTCAGAGGTACACTTATTGTAAGTCACGTTTGACAAATTTAACAAGAGATCAAAATCAGTTTTATAATTTTTTTTACCGATCGCCCGTAAGTTGTAAGACATGCAATAAAATACTCGTACCGCTCGACGCCAGATAAATCGGTAAGTTTATTTTTATTTTTTATAATTGCATTGCAGCGCTTTATATTTTTTAATAATTCACCAGATTTTAACTATTGTAAAGCTATATGCAAATCTATACCCCTAGAACGAAAGTGGATACAATAATATGACAGTATACAAAAATTGAAAATGGATTTGCGAATGCAATCAACATGCTGAACGAGGGATGATATTTCGGAAACAACGCGATAATTACCTTGATGAGTTCTGGTCAAATCTCAAAACAATTGTTTTCTTGCGATTGTTTTCTGTTTACCAGATAAAATATCTTATTATTCAAACATGTTACATGATAACATCGTTAGAAGTTTTCCCATTTGGGAAACAATTTATTTTCAAAAAAATATATTAATACGAAAATAAACTGATTATATTATATCTTCACAAACCTTAATACATACCCTACATGCAAAACAGTTCAAACAAGTTTTCAAAAAAAAGAATGACGTTCATATTCCTTTGAGTAATTATTTTTTTAAATTTCATCCGCCAAGCGTGCATTTTTTGTGTCGTATTATACTCGTATAAGTTTATGATAACCATTCTTTCAGATTTTGGTGGTTTATTAAATTTTTGTTACTAAAAATATTATTTTATACTAGGAAACTGTAAATAAATAATGCTAAAAATAAAATTATTGTTAAAATTTAACATTTTTGCGATAATCTAACGAACCTGATTTTTTCATATTTCAGTAGAATGGAACCATCCGAAGGGTGAAAGCATCACCCATCTGATTCGGAATATGCCAATATTTCTAAAACACCTAAAATTTTGACAAGCGATAGTTTGCCTCTCTGAACCACAGATTATTGCTACATCTCATTTATAGGTATGATATCTTTTACTTTATTAATGTCAATGCCAAAGCTCTGCACAACCAAGGGAGCTAAATAGTGGGCGATGAAGATTTTCGACGTCGGAGTCGACTTGCTTTGACTTTGCAAAAGCTCCGTATTTAAGCCATCGCTAAGTCAATGTAAAAGAATTGTAAAATAAAGCGAAGGGTGAAATGTACTCGTTTCAGTTTGAATTATTCTTGACAACTGAGCTGTTTTTCGTAGTACTCATTTTAAGTTCTGTAAAATTTGAAGTTAAATTAAGTTCTGCAAGTATTTTAGTTTTTATTATTGTGACAGCTGTTTCGGCGTTCTGGGCTGTAGTAATGCCACATTGAGACGACTGATTTATATTATTTTATGTATGCCTGTCTTATTTTTATTTGTATGATGCTTAAAGAGATTTTTTAATATTTTCGGAAAAAATAATCATTCACCATTTATATAAATTTTTGTTTTTTCCCTCTGTAATGAAGGCTGTGATGAACCTGTTTCACTCCGGTATAGGTGGGTAAAATTTTTTTTTAAATATAGAATATGATCACACTATCGACATCTTTCGGGTGGTTTTAAAATCAATATTAAAGGAATCTTTTTTAAATTTTTGGGGTTTCCTTGCCACGAAGGGGTGTAAACAGTTAGGAAAAAAAAACGACTATCCAATCGGAATAGAGATGAGGACAGTAGGTGCGTCTTAAACCAATCACAGGCTGGGGGCGTGGGATGAGAGATTTGAAAAATTAAGATTCCAAGATTATCTCACGGTTTGGTCGGGCAGATATTTTAAGGGGATAGAACCACTTCTAACTTGCTCATAAATCGCATTTTTATGGGAGCAGAAGGGAATCGACAACAGTTGATTTTACGTCTGGAATCGGGAAGTTTTGCGGGGATCTCGGTGGCGGAAAATTCAAAAGGACAAAGATCATGCACTGAGTAATTAAAGTAGCAAGCGATCTCGATTACTTAGTAATCGTGAAACGGGAGTGGACATTGACGGTCTTAACCGCTTTTTCCAGACAAATATCTAGCAGATTCTGCAGGTAGACGATGGGGTAAGTGTTAGACGTGGAAAACCCACAGGAGCCGATCTCTCCAAGGTAGTCGAGGGAAATCAATTCATGTTAGTGACCATATGAAATCTAAGATTTTGTATTGGATTTTTGTCCGTTAGTTTAGAGGGGAGGGAAGGTTTACGATCTCTTGTTACTTAATTGGGTCTTGAGTGTGAGACATCTGACATGATTTTGGGTCTCTAAGGTACGCATTAAGCTGAAATCACCACTTGATTTTACATACAGATGATAGGAGAAAGGAATTAGTGAAAAAGCATAAAATTTAACGACCTGTCAGGATTTTAAATTATTTGAAAACTCAAGTATTTTCTTGATCACTAGGCGAATAATTAAGGGGGATTTATCGGTTTTGGTGCCAGAGAGAGATGTAATATGTAGGAGGAACTAGGAAATGGGGGAAAAAAAACGTTCGAAGGCAGGATTGGAATGGGATCTTGGCAGTAGTTATAGCCCATAGGAAAGGAGAATCGAGGTTATAAAGGTTTAGATTATTATAAAATAAGGTCCCACGGGCATCACGACTTTGCTGGGAGGTGACCAAGTAATTGGAGTTTGCACATGAGCATTTGCAAACGCGAGAAATTATAAAATTGTTACGATCACATACAATCGCGAGATAGCCAGGAACGGGTACTGTCGCGTGTACACTTAAAGAATACGTCCGTATAAGGATGTTCAATCACTGATTTATTAGGAAAGCCATAGTCAAATGCTAAATCGACGAAATACCTAGAAGGTGACTTATTGTGGGAGTAGCTAAAATAATATATGCATAATAGATGACAGTCGGAACATATTATAGGTTGCTAGGTTGAAATCGGACTTGGGGATTTCGAGAAAAGTATGGAAAATATATCGAAAATTCAGGATACGCCGTACCTGGAAGCGATTTTAAAAATGGTAGAACGGACACGATAGGATTTCGAGAAAAGTTGAATTAATTATTCACATGGTAAATAATATTTTTAGGTGCTCAGATTGTAGAGATTCGTATGGAGGTTTAAGAGTGCTAGGTCGGGTCCGCCCCTGGACGGTCGGGCTGGATAGTTTTGTCGCACGGGGCGTAATGGGGATTGTGGGGACCGATCGGGGAAAAAGGTCGTAAGCGACACGACAGGACAGTGGGTGAGAAAAGATTCGATTTTACGTGTTATTAGAAGTCGAATTTGCAAAAATTAAAATTGATTTATGTGGAAATGGATGATCAAAAAGGGAAGTTGAGAGGAGAGAGGAGACAGTTCGTGACAATTCGGGAATACAGGGTGAGGTCTCGGGAAGAAAACGCGCGAAACTGGGGTATTGGAAATTTACCGGGGATCAAATGGCTATCTGAGCGATTTGACTAGAGTGGATTTTTGTGCAAAGTGTATCGAACTAGACTCAGTGAAAAGATAATAACCTAATAGAGTGGATTTTAGTCGAATCACTTAAATTCTAAAAATAATAATTAATCAATCGATAAAATCAAAAGGAAGGAAAACGATGAATACGTCTGTGAAGTTAACGGAATTATATTGTTCCCGGTGTTGTGTTTAATTCCCCGGTCTTAATATAAATAATCATCTTTTAAGGTGCACGAGAGAGAAAAGATATTTTCTATAAATATCTATTCTAAATAATAATCACGGTCTCGAATTTTAATAATAATAATATAATGGTTCCAATTCAGGTTGAGGAAGTTTTACTAAATCAGATTAAGCCTAAATAATAACTGAACAGTCGTTTAAAACTACAATAATAGACTCGTTTATAATAAATATATATTAGAGAACTTCCATATTGCACTTAAGGGTCGTACAATAATAATAATAACCTACGAACGAATGTTTAGCTTAGGTATATCACAGTACGTGAATTATGGAGTCACAATTGCGCAATACTCGGAATGGAGCGACGAAGATACCAGTTTATATAAAGCTTATAAGACAGTAGGGAGGTTTTTTTTTCTATATAGGTACAGGACCACGGGATACGTAATTAAGACATCATTGGTTGTGTTTACCCGACTGGAAAATTAAACAATTACGTACGGGTAAGTTAATGAATCTATAATTGAATTACAGGCCATTGGATGCAGAAGGACGGAATAGAACGCGAATCCTGGACAGTTACTTTCATCCGTTCCAGCGGCGAGGAAAAATTAATAACACCTTATCAGCTGATATGTTAACCGTATTATGTAACGCATGGGATAGAGAACATCTTTTGTTTCAGTCATCTGGCGACGGAGGGTCAGGGAAACAAACAAAAAATGAACGAGATATGGTGCTTACACCGCCGTGGGTGCTGTACACTCAACCAAATGGAGAATGTTTTCAAGTGTACAAGACACCAAATAGAAAGCGACTGTCTGCAACCTAAAGAAACGTAAATTTAAAACTAACAGGTACTCCTTTGAATTCCTATTTGTTGAATTGCGCCTTTTAAACTTTATGGTTGAACAATGTGACGACGACACCGAGGCTATACATATGTGTCAATGTCTGGTCCATCGGTAAGGGTCTTCCCACATTGTCCTGTTAGGAGGGGATGCTCACCATAGACTGATCGGGTCACGCGAGATGCTGGAAGCAATTCCCTTTCGCGGGACCGTGTCGAGAGAATGGGCGTGACGAGACGGATTTGAAATGAGTTGCCAAACGGTATGTGAGGACGCGGTTCGCTGACGGAGGCGTCTTGGCCAAAAGCATCTCGGGTTGCCGGCAAGGTAGTGTAGGAGGAGCATAATCAGTTCATTTTGTGGAAGCAACCCTGCAGCGTTTGCACATTTTTTGATTCTATCGACCTAGAAGCTATCATAAACCCTAGACAATACTTAGGTGGTATGTTCGCTACTAGAGGTGGTTTATTCGTTGGACCGGTCACGCAGGAGGAAGGATCTGTCTATCACAAGCGGTAGCCACATGTTTGCGAGTAAAGCCGTGACAAGGGACGAATTGGATTACCCCTTCTAGAGCCAGTAAAGTAGTCCTGGAGGTGTTCGATACTGGGGTTGATTGGGAAAGGTTTGAAGGCATGCCGTCCTTCCTTGGTTATGGAAGGGTCCGGGTATCTGGTTGGTCGTCAAGAGATCTTCTGGGTGCCATGGGTATAGCCTTGACATGCTTTGGTCGGGAGGTCGTGTCCGGAGAGCCGACCACCTGGTCAATTTGGTCAAGTGGAGGAGCCAGTACTAGATTACAAAAAATGCATGATCCATTCTATCCATCCCTCCCTTATCCCTTCCATCTTATGTACGAATTTTGCGTTTACTAACAATATAATATTATCAAAATTATGTATAGGGTTCAGCCATGGAGAGATGCGGAGGAGCCGTCAAATAACTAAATGAAACATTCTAGGTATGTATTTTAAAATCTATTAAGACGTATAGGATCATAGATCAACTTTATAGGCTTCCCAGAATTACAGGGGGTACTGCGAGAGTATTAAAACAACGTACCTTCTGGTGTACCACAGGGTTCAAATCTTGGCCCCCTGCTTTTTCTTATATTCATAAATGACCTTGGCTCGAAATTAAACTGTGATTATGCTTTTTTCGCCGATGATCTTAAAATTTTTCGTAAAATTAAGTCTGTTTCCGATCATCAGCTGCTTCAAAATGACCTCGACACACTCAATAACTGGTGTACTGTCAATGATATGCACTTAAATGTTGAAAAATGTTACATTTTAAACTTTACTAGAAATAGAATTATAAAAGATTTTTCTTATGTTATCAATAATATTATTCTCAAAAAAGTTTCTTCAATAAGGGATCTAGGAATCACTCTTGATTCTAAATTCATATTTGATGTACATATTAATAACATTAAGTGCAAATCATTAAAAATGATGGGATTTATTCACAGAATATGTAAACCTTTCAAAGATCCTCAATCAATTCTAACACTTTACAATGCCTTAATTAGAAGTAAACTTGAATATGGAAGCACTATTTGGAATCCACATTACTGCAAATATGAAAACATTATAGAATCAGTTCAAAAAAAATTACTAAGAATGTTATCCTTCAAATGTGGACTACACGACCATCTCAGATCATACGATGTACGTCGTGATTACTTCAAGATTGATACACTTAAAACTAGAAGGCAATTGACTGATCTAATATGTTTACATAAAATTATTCACGGCCATCTTGATACTACATTATGTCTTAACAGTATTGAAATTAATGTCCCCAATTCCCATTGTTTAAGACGCCATAACATTTTTCATATGAATACATTTAAAAATAATATCGCCTACTTTAGCCCTCTGACCCAGATGTGTCGACTGTATAACAAGATAGAGTGCGCTGATGTGGATATTTTCGTTGACAATTTGTACGGATTTAAAAAAAAAAGTTCTAGCGCTGTTAAAAAGTACTAACTAATTATGTTGTGTGAATTGTCTTTCTATGCATGCTCGCGTATTTCATATGTCTTTTACCACTCATTGCAATGTGTTACTTGAGTGACCTTGTATATAATTCTGTATTTTTATTTGTGATGTTTTTGTTTTTCTAATTGTATTTATTTGTATTTAATTGTATGTAATTGTAGATTTTTATAATTGTGTAATAACTGAGTTTTATAACTGGATTGTTCTCATGTAAGTGTAAACATCTGTAAAACCCAGTATAAATAAATAAATAAATAAATAAATAATCAACGTAAATTATTAGGGACGTAATGGGGATATTTTTAGGATAGAGTTAGACAATAAGTATCCTTCATACGTTCAAAAGATACAGAGAAATTCTTCCACACCTTACCTAAAAGAACCAAAAGTTACCACATATAGACATTAAATACCTATTCTAGATTTTCTAGAGCCTTTGAAACAAAAAATACACAACGTAAAGGAAAGGGTTTATTGTAAAGTTTTCCCGGAAGGAGAAAGCCTTTTGCTGTGTTCAGTCACAGGGGTGGGAAAAACGAGTCATGATTCAAGACATTATTGGCGAATCAAACAGTACGAGAGGAGGGGTCTACCGTCCGGAGATCGAAACGCGAGAGAGGAGAGGTATTAAAACCCAAGTCGGGGTTTGACCCATCACAAGGCAGGTTCGTCTTATTTTTTTAAATAAGAAAATTATCCATTCGTTATTACCCAGTTATGAAAATGAAAGATTGGCATTACAAAAATATTTACCAATATATTGGCATTTGCGTTTGTGATTGATGCTTTATATTGTGGAATATCTCTTAATCAAATAATAATAATAAATTGTGTGAATATTGTCAGCTATGTATTTTGTAATATTACCAACTAATATTATCAATTTGAACGACCTAAAAGTTAAAATCACTAAAAAACTAAATCCCTGTATCAGTTTGAGTGATTATTTTTAATAATTGAAGACAATATAAGTGACTCTTAAATGCAAATTTGATTTAATCTAGTAATTTCTTAGATGCAATCTTTTTCTGTTTATAAATTTCGTTTGGTAATCGCTAATAGTGTTTTCAATAATTGAACATTACAAATTGAAGTTTTATTCATTAAGTTATACCAAAAATAAAAATTATGATATTTAACTGATTTTTTTTGCAACGCTTCACACAGGAGGCCTTGAAGAAAATTATTTCCCTCTATGACTATATCGTCTTTGGAGATGGTGTTTGGAAGGTATTTTTATGAAAGGAAGGAGAGGATGTTCTAAGAAGGAAAAAGGTGTGAGGAGTGGGTAGGAATTTGGGGGTCAGTGTGACCAATTGTGACGGACGAAAGATTCTATCCCTCCACTACCATGCAAGGTGATGTTCTGAGAGAGCCCTAGTAAACAAAGGTCTCCCTTAACCAGTCTCTACCGATCTCGCCTGCCACGCAATATTGGTAGCAGACAAAAACAGAACAAACGTAACGAACCACATGGGGTAACTATGGCAGAGGTTTGGTTATCCAATAAATGGTTCCCGGGGCGGCGGTATCCATACCAGATTCGATAATTCTCTGCAATTAAACGCAATAACTATAATAATTATCGTACAGATAAGAGGTTTTCGTAAAATTATGTAAGAAAACTTCTACTAAAATAAACAATGTGCAATTCACACGCGGAATAAGTGAAACCTTAAAAAAAAAATAGTATACCAGACTGGGGAGGCTACGAAGCACCGCACAAAGAGGAGACCGATTATTCTATCTCATAAATCCTACAGCTGTATGTCTTTGTCTCTTTTTAATGTAGCTATTTTTCGTTTTATAGAGTTTAAATCACAACGGTGATAAAGAAGTTTTTACTTCAATAGGTACAATTTTAACAATTTTGTATCATAAAAAGATATTATGTAGCAGTACGCAGTGTTTATTCTTAATACTGTCATTTTTAAACAACCTGATTCATATTGCTATTGCTGCTGGCTTTTTCTGTATTTTCAATAGCAACTTATTACATTTATTATTTGTAAAACATGTGCACTTTATTTGACATTAGTCTCTTTTTAGTGTCGCTTTTTCCGGTTTCATCGAGTTTCAAATCACAACTGTGCTAAAGAAGTTTTCACTTCAAAATACTCCTGAAAGATGACGTTAACTTCTCAATTTGTGAAAACTTTACTTTCGGATTTTACTAGCCCGATTTTTCACTACCTAACTACGACTTACTTATATTGTTTAAGCACAGTGTACTAACGAGTTTTTTACAGCTACGTTTCGGCTCAATTTCATTAGATTCTTGACAAATAGGAGACTCATCTCGTATCTCATTGCGTAGGAAAGTACTAAATGTAAAGTGAATGTAGTACCCCGTCAGACGGTGGCAGGATTAGCAAGCAATCCCGAGTAATTGGTAAAAGCGGAGTAAACAATGTTGTTTTTACACACTCAATTAAAGTTTACTCGTATCACCGACCCGAACAGACGGGATATCATGGGGTGATTAACGAATTAATCTGCTTGTCACCGTAAATTAAATCTGGCGATTTAAGCAGATTTTACTATGGGGGGCGACCGTCTTCCTTCCATTTCGATCTGTTAAGGGGGACGTATATATGCAAACAAACTGAAAAAAATAATCAGAGTGCGTAATTCACACGCGGTAGAAGTGATACTATAAAGTCGCTAGATGTCGCTTTCTTTTCTTTTGCTTGTTTTTTTTAAGTGGTTTGAAGATTGGATATTTATTTCACAAAATAAAAATGTTTTTTTTTTGGATTTCGTAGGATTCGAACCCCTGTACGCTTGATGTTTGTCTCTTTGGCCACTGAGATTTGTCAGGCACCTTGCCCACTACGCTATGGAAGGCACGCGCCGAGGTGCGAATTTACCGCATTATATTAGAACCGAGTATTTGCGTAGAACTGAGTTGTGACGCATTTCCGTTTTCCCCGAACTTCGAGTCACTAATGTCGCTAAAGAAGTTTCACTTTAAAAAATTAACATAAAGGTTTTAATGCAAATATTAACATAGTATTTGAATATTAATTGCAAATAACTCACAAAAATGCCAAGTTTGTCTCCAAAATCACTTAAAATTAATCATCAAATGTTTGACAACCACTTTTCTAATTCGATAATTCTGGGAATCACGTAGATATTTAACATTTATTAGATAAAATTGCAATATGCCATGTTGTATTGTGGTGGCAGAAACAAGCACTGGCTGTATTGTCCAATGAACGTACACCTCCTTTGTTGCCTGTACCACTAGACACAGCAGATATAGTTAGATAATATTATCCAAAGACTGAATTACCAACGTTGAGTGGAATAATGTTAGAGGCAAATAATGGACATGATTTTTTATTTTTTTTATTAATAATTTTTTTGGTACATACATTGGTATAATTTAACAATACTTGAAAGATTTTTAAATATAAACATTTCAAAATTAAAGAATAAAACAATTAGCAGATTAACAAAAAAAATCCCACATATGCATCGCCTTTTCGTGGGTATACTTGTGTGTTTTTAAAACGGTTTAAATTTGACTCATATGTATACATTATCTGATTATTTGTTTATTTATAATCGATTTTTATAAGGATGCTGTTATATTTCAAGGCTGATTACAATATATACATACCCATCTCAGTTGAAAAAAAATCGTTTTTGGGATGGGGAGTTATACCATTACGGTTTTAATTTAACTGTTTAATATTTCAGTATAGTGTAATATTAATGTTATTTGTTATAGATAAAATAATAAGACAAGCAAATAGCAGTGTAACCATAAACTATTTGAAAGTAATATAATGGCTCCCAGGAAATATATAACATATTGTGTTATGAAGGTACACGTAAGGATGTGCCATTTTAACATTATGTAAATACGTCCCGTATGGTGTATTTTTCAGGTTACTCCATGTGGCTTGCTACGTTTAGTGACTTAGTAGGGGTGCCGAGTTCATGGGGTCTAGGTATAGGTCTTGGCGGCGACGCGTTTGCCCTCGACTGCGTGGTGAGCCGGATCGGGAGAGACATGAAAAGTAATTTGGTTGAGGGAAAACTTTTGAACTCTTCAGCCGAACTCTCTCAACCCTATCGCCTTGCACCACAGTACGAGGGATGGATTCATTCCTCCATCACTTCTGGACTCATTGACTCGCAGATTACTCGTCATACCCTTTTCCTTTCCATAACATCCTCTCTTTACTTTCTCTAAAAAGACTTTCCACACAGCACGTCGGATGACATAGGCCCTGGGAACCTTTTTTCATCATGGCCTCCTATGTGGTGCTTATGAAAAAAAAATTATATGCTTCTGTTATGTAAAAGTGTATAGTTATCGTAAATAAATCTATTTTTGCCGTCTCGATTATGCATTATCTCCTTTACGATGGTAACCATTAAATCAGAAAATACATTTTATATTAGTTAAGTTAACTAACTTTACGTTGCAAACGATTTAATCGGAATAATTTTCCCGCGAACCTCGTTTAACGGTGAATAGATACTCAAAATAAGACCTAACTATCAGTGCGACTGAAATGCAAACGCCGCCATTGCTCCGCGAATTGATTTCCGGTGGAAACACTTCCGGCAAATTTTGCCCTCAAGTTTGACTTCCTGCCAATGGTTGTGCAGGTAGCCGCCCCGCTTCCGGCGCTAAATAATGAGGGTCGTAAAACAGTTGAAAGAGTAATTCTTTTAGCGTCTTCCAATCGTTTTTCCTCGACTATTTACTGCCAGATCTGATTTATCAACTGTTTTAAGTTTTCAAGTTCCCCTTCAATAGCCGCCATTATTGCAGATAACATGGAGATAGTTTATTCTGTCTTCTTTAAAACCGTGAAATATTTGTTTTTTTATTATTTATTAGACTTTTTTTTTTGTTTACGTCTAGACATTTTCAATTTGGGACGCGGGTATGGGTAACCGCTTTGTGCCGCCCCGGAACAATTTATTGGATAACCAACAATTCTGCCATAGGTCACCCCAAATGGTTCGCTAATTTTGGTGACTTGGGTGCCGGGTTCATGAGGTGAGGTTTGTTCTGTTCTTGGCGGCGGATGCGTCTGCCCACCAGCTGCATGGCTGGCTGGATCGGGAGATAGCGGTCGGCTGAGGGAATCCCGTTGATTTCTCCAGCCGTACTCTCTCGGAACATCGCCTTGAACCGCAGTGGGAAGGGATGGATTCATACGTCCGTCACTCCTGGATACACTGACCCCAGATTCCTACCCATCCCTCAAACTCTTTTCTTCCCAGAACCTCCTCTCCATTTTTTTAAAAGACCCCCACACAGCATCCCCAAAGATGACCTAGGCCCTGGGGGAAATTATTTCCTCAGGGCCTCGTGTGTGGAGCGAATGTAAAAAAAAGACATTATACAAATTTTGCGGGTGCAGTAAACTGAAATCTCTTACAGATTTGGTACCGCGATCTTCAGATTGCGATTCAAGAGTCTCACCCCTCGACCACGGAGGTCGCCAAAATGTCAAATCACATCACAATAAAATACCTGTAAAGAACTTACTAAAGTAGATATGACTATAATTTCATTAATTTCTAAAAGTATATTTTCTTCGCTTCTTCACTTTCTTCGTATTTCTTCATCAATTTCTACAGTTTTCCACAAATAATCCAAGATTCTATCAAAATGGTGCCTCATCTTTACTCATTGCCACGACTTGCCCCATTGGGAGCAATATTAAACGAGTTTTGAAAATAGCATATTGGTTTTGCATTGTGCTTTATCGAATACCTTGAAATCCCTTACAAATTTTATTGCCATTTTTATTTCAGAATGGAAGCGAAATCCTGACAGTTCAATCACCATAGATAAAAATGAAAAGAGAAAACACAGAATATTGGTCTCCATAAATCGACGACGAAAGAGAAAATGCAATTCCCGACGTGGATATATTCCTATGAATTTTGTCTATGGCGATGATTCCGACTGCAATCACATCCTATGACCAAGCATTTTCATAAATCTATTACGATATCAATATCATGTAAGAAATAAAGAAGTTATTATTTTGTTACTGTACGTTATAGCTAGTGCCGTTTAGAGTAAATTAAAATGACTTGCACACTATCAATAATTTCATCGTCGTTTGACAACTTCAATTTTCCGAGTGTGTGCTTAAAAAACCTAAAACATGAAAAGAACTTTTCTCAAAATTTTATATCACATTTCATTTGATATTTGCGCGAAATGCTTTAATTATTATTTTTTTTTATCAAAATTATTTTTTTTTGTAGAAAACAAGCTACCATTTAAGCTATTCTATATCTTTTGTGGGAACGGATAGTTCTCGGCCGAGATCTGCTGTCAGATTTGTGTGATTTTAAACTAAAATATGTGACAGTTCACAGCTGAAATTCTGATATCGGCCCATAGAAAAAGCAAATAACAGCCACATAAAATTTAACAAATCTGACAGCAGTTCTCGGCCGAGAACTATCTCGTTCCCATAAAAGATATAGAATAGCTCGTCAGACCATTTTTAAATTTCTTTTATCTCATTTTTCAAGGAGCCTTATGGTGTATTTTTGCCCTTGAAGCCCAACAGCCAATGTGACAATACTTTCAGGGGTTCCTATTGGCACAATTTGATACCTAAATATCACGAGTCCGTAGGTTTTTCCTCGAGGATAGTGTAAATATGTATTATTTTCCGCGAGTTTAGAGCATATACGTGTTTTTTTGCTCAAGTGAACCTCTAACAAGGGAGGCTCATACATATTAATGTAGTTTGGGCACTCGTAACGGTTTGCCTGAAAATGGTTTCACGAGTAACTACAAGATTTTAGTGTTCCTCCTTATCTTTCTTTCTTGCGTATTTCAAAGACGTTGAGAACATTTTTACCCAGGCTTTTTTTAGTCATTTCATTTTGAAATAATTAAATAGTAAATTAGCAAGGAGGTTCAATCCTCTCTCAAACGCATCTCGGGGTAACTTAATTATTCATTACCCTATTTTTTTTAAAAAGAAAGACAAACATTCCCGGGTTACGAATAACCCAACAATGTTTGAAAATCTCCTTCTATCACCACAGAAAGCCTAAAATGTTGCTTGTGTAGTGATGAGGGCTTAGCCAGCCGAGGAATCGAACACGCGACGCCCGGGTGACAATCGCTATGCCCACTCAACCACTGACCGGTTATTTGGCATACAGGTTCACTTATTCATTAAAAACAACGCCACGTTTAATTTTTTTTTACATCAGCTCCACACAGGAGACCCCAAAGGAAAATAATTTTCCTCAGGGCCTATGTCATCTTTGGGGATGCTGTGTGGAGGTTTTTTTTTAAAGAAAGGAAGGAGAGAAAGTTCTGGAAAGGAAAGGGGTTTAAGGGGGGGTAGGAATCTGGGGTTCAGTGTGTCCCAGTCATCCGCCTCCAAGACCTAGACAAACCTCACCCCATGAGCCTGGGCACCCCTGCTAAATCACCAAACGTAGCGAACCACTGTGGCAGAGGTGTTGGTTAGCCAATAAAGGTTCCCAGGGCGGCGGTACCCATTCTCGCCTCACAAATTAAATGATTGGTTAAAGGGAATAATACGTTAGAAATTGCGATTAACTTAATGGATAGATCAAATAACAACCCTAAAACAATAGTTTTTTTTTTAAATTTACCTCTAGTATCAAATGTCTTTTGAAACTAAAAATAAAGCAAAGTTTGCGAATCACCCGCGATAGAAGTGAAACTTTCAAAAAACTAAAGTAGACAAGAGTGGGGAGGCAACGAAGCATCGCACAAAGAGGAGACCGATTATAGGTACTATTTCATTCTCTCGCAGGCTAAATCTTAAAGATGTACGTGTTTTTCTCTTTTTATTGTCGATATTTTTCGTTTCATCGTGTTTCAAATCACAACGGTGCTAAAGAAGTTTTCACTAAAAAAAACGTTTTTATGAATTGACTGGGTTTTGAACCTTCCTACCCGGTGATATACTCTATTTTCAAAAGTTTTGTTAAACATTAAAAAAATATTATTTGACCGAGAATTGAACCTTCCTACCCAGCAAATGGAGTTGACAGCTCTACCAACCGCGCTAAATTCCGAATGGATTACACCGACATTAATTACGTATAGTGCTTTAATTTCTTCTAATTTCAGAAAAATGTGATTATCTTCGCCTCACCAAAAGTGGAAAAATGTTTAAAGAATGAAATATCATTGACAAATTCATAAGAAAGTGATCTGCCGAGTTTCCTCTCGATCGGACGTCGGAAAGTGGGTTAATTTCCACGTCTACGATTCTGCTGCATTGATTCAATCAAGAAAACAAAAGTGAAATTCAAATAGATATATTTAAAAATCAAGACCTACACACACCTGTACACACGCACGTCACCCAGTAAATACTAAATATAGGTACATATGTACCTACCTACATTCCACAAATAAGACATTTACAAGAAAACAAATCATGAATTCCTTCATTCACACTTACACACTATGAAATATTAAATATCCGTAATTTTTTCACCACTGTAAGTAACCAATATACAGTTTTGTTTCAAAAATATAAAAAATTCAAAAACATTGTCAATTTGTTTGAAATCATATTTTTAGATTTTTATTTGCCAACAATTTCTGTATAAAATAATTAAAAATGGCAGAAAAATGTAGTTTGTCGCCAATACGAAAAATGTGTTTAAAAAAATAAAATTCTAACATGAAAAATGTACAACAGAAGATATTTTTGAACCCCTGACGACCCTCCCGTACACGTGTGAGTACGTGTGAACATTTGGCCCCCAACCAAGTCGAGTTCAGCTGGAATCTATGAACAAATTAATGGCGGTGCGGTCTAGCCAAGCCAAAGTTTTTGTCATAGTCAAGTTTCGCCATCAAAATTGCGCAATGTCTTCATCGTTCCGACACTGCAAATGTATGTGATATTTCCATCTTATATTGGTATATCTGTAAAGCCCGAACCTCGTGTTAAGTCCAATGGTATACCCACAACAGCTGATCGGAGTTTCGACGTCAATAAACATGCAGACAACATTTTGAAATATTTTTAGAATAACGGAAAACATCGATAGTTATCCGTGAATACAAACAATTCTCCACGCGTAAAGATAATATCTCAACAACAATTTGATTTTCTTGTCTAAAACCGCCAAACAATATACTGACATTTTTTCGGGTTTGGGTAATTTATCAAAGCGTATCTGTAAACTGTATAGTAATCTATCTGTATAGATTTTTAAACATTGTATATGTGTACGGTATTTGGAAACGAGTGCTACGAGTGGGAAAGTGATGAATCTACGTTGGATAGAGAACCCAAAAAAACAACAAAAAAATCGATCTGAACAAAGTTTATTTGATATATAAACAGTTTGATCCTGGTTCATAAAATGTGAATGTTCACAAAAACACATTTTAAAAGAGAATGAACTTCTGATAGAAAACCCACAGCGACCGAGTATTTTGAATTTGACCAAAAAAATTCGGACTCAAATTACTCAAAAACGAAAGCTCAAAACAAAAAATTACCCCGTCATATCGACACGATATATTTTTACATTTTAATACTTTTTTTTCTTCTGTTTTGGAAAATAGTTGTAAACATGTATTCATAATATCTTTCGACATGAACCGCAGCGCTAGATGTAATTGTACAAGTACATGCCCTATTTTTAGTCGATAGACTTTTTTAATTTTCAGACCATGAAATTCTCTTTGAGAAATTTTGATAGTTTCCAAATGTTTCGGTTTTTTTGTTGTTATTTTTCTCAAAACATAAAACAGTACCTATTTACAAATAAAAATAAAACATTCGCTTAAGGATATGAAATCATCCCTAGCTCTTGGCGATGCCTTGCACCTGTCATTTAAAGTTTTAATAATTATTCATTTTCTAATGAACCATTTTTTAAAGAAAACATTTACATTCTCTCATAACTGCTCACTCCCATTTTTACAGCATCCGTTTCGCACGGTTAGTGTATTAAATAGTGCCAATTTGCAACGAATTGAAACATTTTCTCTGCCATCTCTGCTGACTACTTGATGCTTCAATCATTTTAAAAGGCAGGTGTCTACCTGACTTCATCTGCCATTTGGTTTCAGCGTGAAGCGGCTATGGGATTTCGCAGAATAGACACTTCAATCACAAGAATTGATTCTGAAAAGAATTCTACTCATATAATTTAATAACGAGCTTTCACTGGAACGCATTGACAGCAAAAAATGAGCTTATTTATAGATATTTTTGAAGATTTAATCCATATTTCCTCTACGCGAAATATTTTGAAAAAATTAATAGTAATCTTTGTATCTACAATCATTCCATCTTTTTTCTTTGAAATAATTGAAAGCATTTTTATTTCACGTAATGGAGTATAAGAGATATGCTGGGTGTCTCGGCACCTACCTACCCGAAAGATGTTAACCAGCGATTCCTGCGCAAATATCATTTCTCATTTAAAATGTAGTTGTCATTTCGCTGTCCGACGGTATTAAAAATTGCAACATGCCGCGACAGATCGCGCGATAAGCATTCTGTGTCTTAGGCACGGTGCTGTTGGAACGAGTCTGAGGGCGAATCATGTGATGCGTTAAAGCGGCGGTTCACGCCGCGACCACGACCAGAGACCGAGACCAGAGACGGAGACAGGCGACCGCGACAATGTCTCGGTCTCTTCTGCATGTACTGTGGGCGGAGACCGAGACCGCGACCGGAACCAAGCAACCAAGCTGAATCACTATTCACTTATTCACTATCAGTATCGCTGAGTCTATCGATGGAGTCAGTTGTGTTTTACTGTCATTAATTAACATTGTAATGAAAACCCAAGTAGAGTTACTATTGGGGGAAGAAGAAGATGATGATTTGTTCATATGTTATTATTACAAATCAAAAAAAAGATTACCTATTAACGAATTATATACTAGAGGCCAAGAAGGATCATTTTCGCTGTTAGTGAAGAATCACCTATTCTTTGATGACAATAATTATGTTCAGGACTTATTTTAGGCTGAATAAAACACAGTTTGTTTATGTATTAATTTTACTGAAAAAGACAATGCTTACAAAATAATGAATATCATTTAAAATAAATTAAATTTAATAAAATTTTGATTAAATTGATAATTTTTAAATTTGTTAATTATTTTATTTTTTTAATGGGAGTCTTATTGTGCATTGTATATCTGGGGGTGTTGTCTGATCAGTTCAATCAGCTTCTCACAGTCTTAGTCAGAAAAAGCAGTCATTTTTCACAACAAACGCACACAGTTATCAAGTGCGACGCGAGACACTACGTGTCCGGGGCGACGACCGTATTGCTGTCTCCGGTCTCTGTCTGACACTGTCTGTGTCTCTTGTCTCAGTCGCGCGCGCTAATCGGCCCCCATACAAAGCTAAATGACAAGTACCCGTTTCGGTCTCCTGTCTCCGTCTCTGGTCTCGGTCTCGGGTAGCGGTCGCAGCGCGAACCGCCGCCCTTGGTAGTATCAAAGATATTTAAATACAAAAAGATATGCTTTAATGTCCGCGCGACTGTCGGCGGACTACTACCTAATCGGATTAGTTTGCATAAAAAAGAATTGGTTCATTTCGTTGATTTTTTGAAGGTGTGGGTTTTGAATGTGTAGAATGGTTAAAAATATAGTTTGAATAAGGAAAGAATTCGTTAATTTAGTTTAACGTTCGTTTAGTTTACTCGTTAATTATTCGTTCATTTAGTTTATTCGTTAATTGTTAAACAATATCGGCGACACCCGGAAGCGCAGTCTCACCAAGTAAAAACTGTGGAAAAGTAAAAATATCTTTGGGTAGTACCTACCCAGTACGTGATGGAAAAATTCACCGGACATCAAAATGGCGTGTGTATATTTTCTCCATGTATACTCAATAATCTCTTCTTAAAATAAATGTAATATAACATTAACAAAACTAAACTTGGATTTTTTTGTTGTTATTTTTTTTTACAGTGTACCGCACAAGAATCCCAACTGCTCCCGTCTGGAGCCAGTGAGACTATGGTATCCCCAATTGGGGTATGTTGTGAGGCTTAAGGTAATGGGGAGGGGAAGGAAGTGGGGAAGAGGAAGGTTGAGAAGTACCTGGCTATTCAGATCTGGTCACCAAACACGGCTAACGCCATTTTCAAGCAACGTTTCAATTCTGAATGGTGGTCTTACACCAGGGCGATACTGATAGTATCCTCCACTCTGCAACGTGCCGCAAATATACTATATATTATTTTAAATGAATTAATTGTGAAATAACGCAAATTAGTCAAATAAAATTTATTTGCGCACGCCGGGTTCGAACTTTGGACTATTTTAACTTTTAAACCCTTAGTAAAACCTCAAATTGTAATATTTAATCACTGAAGACATTGAAGACAATATTAGCGACTCTCAATCAAAAATTTACTATTCACGAGATTTTACTCAGTATCATTATCATATAAGTCAGTAGATATCGCATATTAAATGAAAATGGATAACTTTATCCAAGACATTATCTAGGTAGCATTTAGTTCGAGATGAATCTTGCAGTCATGCATAAAGAAAGTAGCCGAAAAAAATAAGCTTTGAGAAAATTAAGATAATGTTGGTAGTTGTTTACAATTAAAAACGACCGAAGCGGATATAATAATAATAATAATATTAGGACCAGTTAGGATTTCATCAGAGCCGAACCCTCTGATATGAAAATATCTGGAGTCGGTGAAATATTTTCCCATTATGTTTCTGGTGGATTGACGTATTGTTCTTGTATTGTTTTGTATTTATTATACTTATATATCGCACTTACATTGCGTGAATTTACTAGATATTCATTTGTGAAAAAGTGTGTGGAAGGGTTTAGTCTTTCATTTGGGAAAGATTCAACCCGGACATAAAATCTGGAGCACCGTATAGAGCGCTGTTTTTGTGAAAAATCACCTCATTCCTTGGTGTGACCGTATCGTTATTTCTGATTTTTCTGTTTCAAATTTTACGGTCGAGAGTCGCTAATATTGTATTCAGTGATAAAAAAGTATTTTTAGTTTGTAGGGTTAGCAAGCTGTCATCTGGTATAGTATTAAATTTTGCTCATCTTTCGAAATCGCTCGACATTTTTTTTTATTATTTCACTCTGTATACCCACTTCTAAACGTAGGTACTCTTATATTGAATAAATTAAATAACAAGTTACATTATGGTGTTGAATATTGTTCCGATAAATCCCGAACATTGATTGATAAGTACTTCGAAAAAATCATTTTAAAAATGAAATTGGCTATAGGATTTCGTAAGACGAATTTGTCTTATTGTATTTCATATGATTGAACGCCACAGGGCAACTGGGATAATGAAATAAATAATCTTATATAGTTATTTATTTTCAGAGATACCTCCTGCGAATTCGATTGATTTCTTCAAAAGAGATTATTTTAAATACATCATTTCTAAAACGATAACGATTTATTTACTTGTAAGTAAGTTTTATTCAGAATTTTATATAACAATATATATTATTCTTAATTTATAAAAATGAATGTTTGTTTGTTTATCCCGTACGTTCACACACCATTCATCCGATTACGATGAAACTTTTGTGATTTGTTGAGCCCATGCCTGCAAAGGTTTATATTTATTAAAGAAAGGAAGGAAAGGAAGTTATGAGAATAAAAAAGGTACGAGGGCTTGATAGGAATCTGGGGATCAATGTATTCAGAAGTGATGGACGTACGAATCTCCCACTGCGATGCAAGGCGATGGGTCGAGAGAGTCCGGCTGGAGAGGTTAGAGTTAGGTTACCAGTCTCTCCCAATCGGCCCACAATGCAGTACGTGGGCAAACGCATTCTCCGCTAAGACCTAGACAAACCTCACTCCATGAACCCGGGCACCCTTGATAAGTCACCAAACTCAGCGAACCACTTGGGGTGTCCTACGGAAAGGGTGTTGGTTGTCCAATAAATAGTTCCATAAGCGGCACTACAGTAACGGCAAATTTTTAAACTGTCTTATAAACTTCCAAAAATCAATGATGGTTTCACGAAGGCGTTGCACAATGTTGATTGATATCCCTGCATTGTGTACATATGAAAAAATGGTACTGGGTAAAGAAGATGTTTATTTAGGTGTTATTATTGACTGTTTTTTCAAATGGGATTTACAAATTAATAAAGCCTATAAACGACTGAGATCTATTGTTAGTAGATTATATATATTAAAATTCTTTAATCCAATATGCACACTTCTGATAATTTATTTATCATTAACTGAATCGATTATAAGGTATGGCATTGCAGCTTGGGAACTTTCCTGTAAAACGAATGTAAATCATGTTCAATCTGAAAATTCATTAGTTAATTATTAGCTCGTAAAAGTTTATACAAAGAATGGCATAATGTTCCATACTTTAACCAGCATCTATACCAGAATATCAATGCACGTGTTTAAGTTAATCCCTACCAAAGGCTTCACAATTTACCAAAATTAATTATTTAATTTTAATTAGATTTCTCATCTTCAAAATGTATTTTAAACGTTCTTCGTCGCTTGTACCACTACAGATCTGGTCACGAATCGAATAATTAATTGCCAATTGGAATCTGTTTTTAACATTTTCTTTGTCAAGTCGTAAAGCATTCGCAAATGTAATAAAGAAACTCATTTGAATAAAGCCCTTATGCACCGTTCATTTGCAAGTCAATTGAATAGACTACAGTCATTTATTTCAATTCCGTGCCAATTGAAATCCAAAATTGTGGTTTAATTTCTACAATTTAGTAAAAGGTCGAGATTTATGACCAGTTTAATTGGATCGTTTAATGAATTGTCTGAGTTGAATCAGTTACCGCCCTGCGGAATATGTTGGATTTTTCATTCAAGCAGAAACTCAACTGAAGGGTGGGTTGAGGAATCAATAGAATGGGCAAGTATGTATGTTCGATTTGTTTTCTTGAAATATATAGATCTTTCACTCAATGCGAATAACGCGGCGGCGACATCCCTAAAGGACGATATTTTAATTTCATTTATTTATTTAATGTTTTTGAAGTAAAAACTCGATGAAATAAAAATAGCGCCATTCAAAAGAGACAAACGCATACATCTATTGGATTTAGCTTCCGAGAGAACGAGATAGTATCAATAATCTGTCTCCTCTTTGTGCGGTGCTTTGTAGCCTCCCATTATTGTGTACTTTAGTTTTCTGAAGGTTTCACGTATAACACGTGTGAATTGCACTCTGTTTTTATTTTATGTTATCATTACCTAATTACATACCAATTATGTGTTTCGCCTTATTTAAAATTATAAGTCTCGGAATTTTATAATCTTTATATAGCATCTCGTGTTTTTTTACATTAGCTCCCCACTTTGGCTTTGAGGTAAAAAATTCACTCGGAGCCTAAGACTTCTTTAGGTTTGCTGTTGAGATTATTTTAGGAAAAAGAAAGCGAGGAATGAAGAAATGGGAAAGAGGGGTGGGTATGAATCTGGGGATCAGTGTGTTTCAGCAGTGACTGACCTATGAATCCATCCACCGCGGTACCAGATCGTGGATCGAGAGAGTCGTGCTGAAGAGGTCAAAAGATTTCCCTGAACTAGTCCCTTCTGATACGGCTCGCCACGCTGTATGTGGGCAAACGCAATATGAACCCGGGAACCCCTTCAATGTTATCAAACATAGAGAACCACTTGGAATGACCTATGCAGAGATGTTAAAAAAATTACGGGCGGCGTTACCCGTCTTCTCAAATTGAAAATTGATTGAAAAAGTACGCGGGTAAGCTGAAAAGTAATGCACACATGTTGTACAGCGCGAACAAAATGACCTTTAGAAGTGCGCCAGGTGGAATATGGAAGTGAAATTACTCCTCTATACATACGCACAAGTTTGAGGTCGTTGAATTCATCCAGTGTATTTTGAGAAGCGGAAATGCGGAGACGTGTTTTAGTGTTATGTCAACGCAAGGTAAATAGCTTGGTAATATTGAATTTTTAACTGCTGAAACAGTGACTTTTGCTGAGATTTATCGTCATTTAAAGGATGTTTATGGTAACGATCTTCTTGATAGGTCTACTGTTAATCGATGAGTAAGAAAATTTCATGATTGTGAGCCTCGAAAAGCAATAATTGTTGATGACATACACAGCGGACGTCCGATCATTGGAATAGACGATAAAAAATCCAAACTCGTCAACGATTTGATTCAAAATGACCGGCGAATCACTCAAAAGCATATCACAAACTATTTTGGAATATTTAAGGAACATGTCGGCTTCATTATTGAATAGTTAGGATACCGTTAAGTCTGTGGACGATGAGTACTACGCCGTTTTACAGACGAGAACAAACAGCATCGATTAAAGCCTTTGCAAAACCTGAAGTTTGAACCGATTCTACACCCTTCTCACTCACCCGATCTTTCGCTTTGCGATTTTAATTTTTTTTTCTCTACTCAAGAGACATCTCAAGGATAGTCATTACACTTCGGACGATGAGGTAAAGGCAACCGTCAAGTCCTGGATTCGAGAAATGCCGGAAAAAATTTCAGTTACGTAATGAAAAAAACTTGTTACACGTTGGGAGAAATGCGTTAACTTTAACGGTGACTATGTTGAACAATTAATATAGATTTTTGAAGCTTAAGAAGCGTACTTTAACATATTTTTTGCCAGATCTTGCCATATGTTTTTTTTCGATTTTTACAAGCATGTGTGCATTATTTTTCAGCCTACCCTAGTATTTCACACATCAACCAAAAACATATTTTATGTATCGATGATTTCACGTGCGGTTTTGTATTACTGATTAACAGGCTGGTTGTGGCAATCTGTCAATATTCTCTTAGCTCTATAATAATTAAACAACAAAGGTGTTCAAAATTACAGATTAAACATCCTAGTTTTGCATGTTGATTCTAAAAGTCATTAGAATGTTTTACTTATATTTTAAAGCAAATTGCCTTCACTTTCATGAATCCTCAATTAAAGTTAGTAATGACTTTAACAATAGTTTGTGTTACGAGTATATTCACCTCTATCTAAGCTCAAAAAGTAATCAGCCAGCTTTGCATCGTGGAATGATCTTTACTTTGTGACTACGGTGAATGCTAAAATGTTCGCAAACACAATTCAATCTATATGCTCCCATTCCGTCTGCGAGTCATAAAGAACTCTACAAAGCGACTGCTATAGTAGTTCATTCATCAATCGAATTTTACAATTACAATGAACTTTTAATGCAAATGAATGCTTTATAGGAAATTTCTGTTGGTGGAACATGATAACATAATAATGCACAACGGAAAGTTTGTCGTAGAAGTTAAATCTTCAGAAAACTAAAGTAGACAAGATTGGGGAAACTACGACGCGCGTCACAAAGAGTTTGGGCTACAAAACACCGCACAAACAGGAGATCGATCATTCTATCTCATTCTCTCGCAGGCTAAATCCTATAGAAGTTTGTGTTTGTCTCTTTCTATTATCGCTTTTTCGTTTCATTGGTTTCAAATCACACCGGTGCTAAAGAAGTCTTAAATTTGATGAAACTGTAAAGAATATTTCCAAATATATCGCCCTCCATAACAGACAAATTTTGATATTTTCACGGCCAAAAGTATTATCGTGATTAATTTTTGGGTTATATTGCCGTGATGCGCTTTCTCCTTCTTTAGCCAACGTTTTGGTTAGCGTTACAGTATTATCAGGGCAGAGGTGGGCTCTACGTATTTACAAAATTAATAACGAAATTAGGAGGAGCCCGGGTTCAAGAGTGAGCTTTGTCCGGGTCTTTGCAGCGTTCATTACTCCTGGACCAACTTACCCTCAGATTCCTACCCACCCCTCACACTTTATCCTTCCCAGAACATCCCTTCCTTTAAAATACCCTTCCACACAGCATACCCAAAGATGAAATAGGCCCTGAGGGAAAATATTTTCATCAGGGAATAATTTAAAAATAATTTCGTACGATTGTTATTTTTGGAGTCGGTGTCAGCCAAGATCTCCACATCTCACCTATAACTACCTATGTATGTAGTTACCTTGGCTGACACCGGCTCCAAAAATAAAAATCGTACTCAAATTATTTTTTTTCTTTTTAGTGCATTTTTTGAAGTCGTTTTTTGTTTTGTTAAAATTTTGTTTATTTATCTCAAAAGTTCACTACCGTTTAAGCGACAAAGGCTTCGCTACTTGTTAGTTACCTGTATTTTTCTTTTTAGTATGCTTAAAACTGTTAAAGAATGTCTTTGAAGGAAAAAAAAAACAGAATGCATTGTTAGCTCAAGCAAAATCAAAAACAGTATAATTAACACCTTGTTGGGGAGAAATTATTCATATTGCTGAATAAATTACACGGTGTGAGTAATTCAACTCTTTTACGAAGCAGTAGTTTTAACCAGCTCGTTTTAAGCTATGGAGATATTTGTGCCGAGCTAAATAACTGTTTGTAATTTGTTGGGATTTGCACTCGGGTATTTTTCATTGCAGCTTTTTGCCAGCGGCAAGATACTAATGAGGTAATGAATAATTAATCTGTAAAGACAGACAGACACTTTGCAAGACTGGGTTTTTTCCAATGTCTTAGATTTCCTTTGTAACAGCGATAATTATTAGCCTGAAACACTCATCTACATTGAAAAAATCTCCCGAGAAAAGATACATAAGGAAGCGGGTTCAAGTCCCATCGGCGGCATGTATCTTTTCTCGGGAGATTTTTTTCAATGAAGATGAGTGTTTCAGGCTAATAATTATTGCTTATAATAATTGTTTCCCCTTTGTGCTATGCATAAAAATCTTGTCTTATACATTAGTTTAGCAATTAAAAAATAATTATAATTGTTTTCAACTATAAACATTATATTATACTAACGAAATAATCATCTTGTCTTGAACACTCAGGGATACGAAGAAATTAAGAAACTGTCTTGCTCGAATAATCATGCATATAAATAACTAGCTGGGACAACATTCGAGTGTTCTGGAATGTTCCACAATGATGTTCCCGATTTCCTATTCACAAATATTCCACAACATACTCCGCCACTCCTTCCAGAACTTTCTAGAGCTCTACCTTAATGTCTTTGGTAATATCTTTGGCTCTATCGAACCTTCTAGGACTTTCTGGTAGATTGTTGTAGAAATTTCAAGAGGGCAAAACTTCCAGCCCTTATATCTTCAAAAGAAGAGGGATAGAGATCTACCACACCATATAAATCCCTTGTTCGTACCGGGACTTGTTTCTGAGTTTTTGCGGGACGCACGTTTTTGGACTTTCTTTTATAATATATTATAGGTATTGATTAAATTTGATCCTGTAATTTATTTTCTCTTTCCTGTAGCGTTATCATACTGTAGGAATTACTTTTTCTAAAATATGTATTTATTGCATGTCCTTTCCCGTGCGTTCCCCTCCAGCGTTTCACTTCCACCTTCCCCGCCACCGCCCTCCCGCTCCACGGTCCCGCCAACCCCCTGGCACTTCATTTTTTGACTCCTCTCTCGCCCGGCCCGTAGCCGAAACTTTTTTCTAATACTAACATTTTTAAACTCGTGATATCTTTTTAATCCTATATCCGAAATGAAAAATTCAAAAAGTTAAATAAAGGTATTGAAGTTGTCTTGAATGTGATGTAATTTATTTTGATAAGGATTAAAACCAAGATACAAATAAAGAGCCTTTTCAAGCGGCGACATTTTAATTAAATTTTTTAAATAAAATGAATACTTATTGTGGCATAACCATTATAGTTAGACATATGCTGTGGCGACCTTTTTTGTAAACAATGATGTGTTCTACAAAGTCGTAGTACAGTATTTTATTCTATCATCAATAGTTTTCACAGCGCATGCAATGTAAAGAATATTTTTGGTATATTTTTATTTATTTGGGTTACATTATTGAAGTTTTAGTAAGGATGCCTATTTTTTTTTGAAAATATAAAAACCTATGTTACCCAAGGATAGTGTAGCTTCCCAACAGTGAAAGAATTTTTCAAATCGGTTCAGTAGTTTCGGAGCCTATTCGATGCAAACAAACAAACAAACAAACAAATCTTACCTCCTTATATAGTAGAAGAAAAGAAAGTAGATAGTAGATATCTATAAAACACTAGGGCCTTACTAATATTTTTTTCCGTCTGATAAACAACCATTTATATGTGATAAATGGTAGTTTTTCAGTTGTGTAAAATTTAAATCAAACTTTTATTAGTCAGGGAGTTATTATTTACTCACTTTTGTAATTTATAATAATGGTTTTTTGTGTATCTGTGTACGTTCCACAAGTAAGTATTTTTTTTTTAATTCTTCCATTTCACGTACAATTTATAAATGTATTTTTTAATAAAGGGCTGTAGAGCTCTCCTTCCCTAAGCATAAGCCCTAGCTTACAGTGTGACGGGATTGTATATTGCAAAAATTGTTGTTTAAAAAATTCGAAACACGCGAAAAATTAAACTGTATTTATTTTTATTTTTAACTTTATGAGTAAAACCTTAAACTGTAATTTTTAATTAAATGAAGACAATATAAGCGAAACTCAATCGAAAATCTTGAGACAAAAAAAGATATTAGCACCTCTGCCAATATCTTCTTCTGATTTTTCTGTCTCCAGATTTTCGATTGAGTTTTGCTAATATTGTCTTCAATTAATTAAATAAACTTTATTTAGTGTACTACGCATCTAGTTGGTAAGTCCATTTCGTGTGGCCCGCGGGCCTAATGTTATGATTTGACAATGGGCTTAGAAAAAATTTCACTTGCGTCGTGCTCATTGCGTATCCTATAATAAATTAATTATATATATATATGCTTGTAAAAAAATTACATCGGGTGTTATGGGACTTTATTGGCTTACTTTAACCGGTTATGCCTTACATTATTTGGAGTAAAAAAATGTAAATGAAATTTTGGTCTTCGGTAACATTTTTGAAGACTAAATTTTTATTTTATACTTAAAACATAAAAAAATTCTAGGTTTTGGATAGTTAGGAACATGATGAGGGTTTGGGTGGTTGAGTGACCAGTGAAATCATGTGAAAGTTTTTTTTTGTGTTGTATAGGAAAAAAAAATAAACTAAATACAGCAAAACAGACACCGGAGACCAAAATTTCGTTTACATTTTTTACTCGTGATTTCAGAAATCACTGATTAAAGTAAGTCAACTACGACTCTAAAAAAATAAATACAAAAAAACTAGCAAAACGTATCTTTCTTCCCAAATAAACCAGACGTTTTTCTAAGTGCCTTTCAGTGTCATTAGAAAAATATGCATAATTATGCAATATCCTTTTTGCATTGAGTCTTGAATTAAAGTTTAGGATAATGTTTAATTATTAAAAAGTATGGCACGCCTTTGTCTGTAATGAGAAATATGCAAATTCTTCAAATGGAATATTGGGAAAATTTAGATCAGGAATCTTATATTTCTTTGAAAATATAATATTTCCACATTTTTTATTGGAGATTCTTATCAACATTTTCTTTTTTTATCTAGAAGGTTTTCTCTTCTCTTTTCAAGTAATCATAAAAAAATGAGCCAACAATTATTTTTAAATTAAAAATGACCTAAATTACTAAAATTATTATTATTTCTGGCTTGGCTTATAAATGGCCCTCTGCTTTTTCCAATATTCGTAAATGTCCTTGGTTCAAAATTAAACTGTGATTATACCTTTTTCGTCAATGATCTCAAATTTTTCGTAAAATTAAGTCTGTTTCAGATCATCAACAATAACTCTCAATAACTGGTGCACTGTCAATGGACATGCACTTAAATTTTCAAAAATGTTACACTTTAAACTTCACTCGAAATAGAATTATAAAGGATTTTTCCTATGTTAATAAAACTATTCTAAAAAAATTGTATATATAGGTAACACTCTTGATTCTAAATTCATAATCGATGTAAACATTAACGACACTAAGTGGAAATCACTTAAAATGATGGGATTTATTCACAGACTGTGTAAACCTTTCAAAGATTGTCAATCAATGCAAACAATGCCTTAATTAGAAGTAAAATTGAATGTGAAATCAATATTTGGAATCCAAATTTCTGCAGTTTTAAAAACACTGTAGAATCGGTTTAAAAAAATGCTAAGACAGTTATCTTTCAAATGTGGATTACATGAACATTTTAGATCATATAAGGTGCGACTTGAATACTTAAAAAATAATATATGTGCTTAAAATCAGAAGGCGATTGACTGATCTAATATGTTTACATAAAATAATTAACCTCCATCTTGATACCACATTATGTCTTGGCAATAATGAAATAAATGTTCCCAATTACCATTGTTTAGGACGCCACAATATGTTTCACCTGAATTCATTTAAAAATAATATAGCTATTTTAGCCCTCTGACCCGATTATACAACAATATAGAGAGTGCTAAAGTAGATATTTTTGACGATAATTTATATGGATTCCGAAAAAATGTTCTGCTATTGCTTAAAAAATATGTTGTGCCAATTATATCATGTATCTACATTTATTTCGTACCTATATTAAGTGCTTTAATTTCTTCCATTTTCGAAAAAATGCTTTTTTGTCGTGTGTTTGTTTGTGTGTGTGCGTGGTTGCCACCAAAAATATAAAAATGTTGAAAGAATTAATTGTCATCGGCAAAGAGTCTATCTGCAGAGTTTTAGCTCGATCGGACGTCGGGGAGTGGTTTAACTTCCAAGATTTCGCTGCAGTCAATTGATCAAAAAGGCCAAAATTAAATTCAAAGTGGTAATAAGGGGCATTGGCCTAATTGGATAGGGTTCAAGTCCTAGTTGCGAATCGTTGAATCGTGGGAATCGTTATCTTTTTGTTTTGCTGTGTCTTTTTCTCTTCCATATTTTTGTTTAGATTATTAGTGTTATCTTCTTCTTTAGTGATATAATATTATATTGATGGGAATAAGCTTAAACAAATATTAAAAGAGAGTTGTTCTAATAAAAATTGAATATTTAAAATAATAATTTATTAATCAGTGGTAGTATTACTCCCATAGTGCTCCTTACGAGTTCTTACAAAATATTGATCAAATAATATGGAACAAAGAATATACAATATATGTATACAGTGCAATAACAAGATTAACAATAACGGTGATGTTTATAGCACAGGACAAAATAAGAACATTAAAACTATAATATAATATAAAACGGGAGGCTGTTTATGTTCAGAAATAAGAACATTATGATTGGATATTAAACACAAAAGTACAATAAAGAGGAAACCGAAACCAAGAAGGCATTTTTAAGCTCGAGAACTAATCACAACGCATCCAGCAACCTGATATATTCGAGTTTGATGTTTTAATACTCTCACCACCATATATTTATTTTGCCGGAGATAATATTGTAATAAAATATATTTTTGGAAATATGAGTAGATTCCCCCGTCCCCGCCATCTTCTCAAACGACGATCTCTTATGATTTGAGTAAACTTGGAAGTTGATTGAAATAAGTTAGTCAAACAGGCTTTTCCTCCTTTCCAAGAATTAGAATTTCAACGCATGTGTAAAATAAAAATCTTCGGAAATATGGAAGAAAATCCGTTTTTCCCGCTCGTCCGTACTCAGCGAGACAAGCCGCGTAAATGAAGAAAAATTGTATCATAAAGTTTATGTTCATATTAGGGAAAAGTTTGGGTAAAATTTTAAACTAAATTTATCTTTCGGAAAACGTCTAAATTTAACGGGTAAAAGAAGCGGAGAAAGTGTATTTTTTTGGATTTTTTATGAACTATTTTGGCTGCTTCACAGAAATTCAAATGTAATATTGTAATCAAATAACGGCTAATTACCAAATTATAATAAGCTGATGCTCTTAACGACATGATATTGTTTTCCTCTGCAGATCGCGATTGTTTAAAAGCTGAAACAGGCTTATAATCGGCATTTAACGGGAATCTATCAACTGACCAAAAACTAAAATGGAGATGATTTGGCCAGTTCATGACTTTGTCGCACGTGAATTTCTGATGGGTTGTTTCACAGAATTTTTGTTAATTTAAGTTAATTTTGAAGTTCCATATTAAGTTCATTTTAATTTCTGTTTATTGTATAACTTTTGGTCAGTTGTTTCACAAAACTGAAATAATAACAAGTTGATGGAAATTGAACTTGAAAATAAACTTGAAAATTATCTTCGAAATTTGATGAACTGTTCAAATTCTGGAAAAAAATCCCTGTTGTAAATGTTGTTAAAATGTTTCATTTTAATTGATTTTTCTATTGGTAAGATTAAATAAAAAAATAAACTTGACATAGGGAAGATTCGTTACTATTTTGGATGTCATTGCGAAGGTTAAAGTTTTGTTTACGTAAAATATTTATTTCAAAATCTTTGAAAATTCGGTATGAAAGTAGTTTATCCGGTTACATATTTTTATACTACGAATCAGTGGCGAACTAAGCCCGTCAGAGGCCCGGGGCGGTAAAGCTGAATCTTTCAAAGGTTCCATTATTTCTTTAGAAAATGGTCACCGGGAAATGCTCCACGTGAAGTGGTTCCAGTCTTTCTTTAGAAAATGGTCACTGTGGATATGGTCCACGTGAATTGGTTCCAGAATTTCTTTAGAAAATGGTCACCGTGGATACGGTCCACGAGAAATGGTTCCAGTCTTACCAAAGACAAAAGATTTTTTTGTAGAATCGTGGTGCCCTAAAGCCTTGTTTAGGTTCTGATCAAGGGAACATGGAGGCGTTTTGGCCCCCCCAAGACCAGGGGCCCGGGCGGGCTGCTCCCTCCACTCCCCCCTTAGTCCGCCACTGCTACGAACCACTCCACTAGATGATAACTCAACAAAAGTGTCACATCAAAACACGCCGAATCTGTTTTACGTACGTCTCTTAACTTCCAATAGTAGTAGACAAATTGAGATGTGTTATGTATCTTCCAATAAGTTTAATGTTCGAATGATTACTACTTATTTGGTTATCGTGAAAATTTTACAATGAATACTAAACTGGATTGACGTCCTTACTAGGCTAGATTCTAAGGTTGCTCCAGCAAGGAAGCCTGCCCTATCTCACAGGAGCCTTTAGCCATCATCGTAACCGTTTGTACCTAAGACACAAATATATGGTACCTACTCTTCCAATAATTAACTCAGCTGCCATCTGCTGGGATATGGCAAAACTTATTTTTACAAACTACTACATGAATAATCAATACACTACAAATACTGTTACTTTAATTAAGACTTCCCTCTTGCTATTAAATATTTTCTACTTAATAACAAAAACAACACAATATTCATAGGCTCATATAATTTTATTAATTTCACCCCAAGCGCTTCACGCCAAACCAACGATTCTATACATGTTTCTTGTTACTCCATTCTGGGTGCTCTTCTTAATTAAAATTATTCCCTTGGTGGTGTTTATATGGTATAAACCACCCTAATTACAACTCTGTTATTATCATCAACATGATCATAGTATTAATATCAACACGCAGCGTATAATTTCGAGATATAGAGAGATAGATATTATAAACGATTCCACAGTAAAGCAACATGACAAAACAGATCATAATGAAACACAATACCTATACAAAGAAAAATAACACCTTACAGTGATAAAAAAGAACAGTGGCAAAATAGAACAGTGGTAAAAAAATAACCTTGCCTAACAAATATTATATACAAAGATGTAGGGGGTAAAGTGCGCTAGAACTAAAAAATATTGAATGTTTTCTTTTTGTTTTTTAGATTACACAGATACATAGAGTTCTGAAAAAAGACATCGACTATGCAGGATGTATAACTACGTGGAAAGTTGTTCACAATTTGGGTTTCGTTGGAGAAAAACAGAAACAAACGGAAAATTGAAAAAAATGATAAACATACCTACCACACATCTCACTAAATTATAAGAATACAAGAATGACGGACGTCCAATTGTGTCCAATTCTGGGAAATAATATGTCTTTGGAATTGTGGATAAATCACTTCCAGGAAATAGATTAAATTAACATTAAACATGCTTTGTTAAATAAATATTTCTCGTCAGAATTATAATTACCTACTAGCAGTTAAAAACCCGCTCCGCAGGTTTTTGTTGCGAGGCCCTGAGGGCGGATTTACTTCGGCTTCGCCCGGTTTGAGTGTTTATGACCATTTTATAAATCCGACAGGAACTGGTTTCTAAAATAGCCAGTTTCTCAGATCTACTGTGATCGAGTGACAGCTAGACACTGTCGGTGACTCACCGAGACAAAGTAACAGTGACAAAATAATCGAGAAACGCAATGACGTGTATGTATTATGTAATTTATAAAAACTTCGCCAAGTATTGCCGACAATCTTCCTAAGTCCGGAAGGATCGAAGGATACTTGAAGAATAAAAATCCGTAGCACTTATACCTAGGGGGGAATTAATCACCGCGAGCTGTTGATGGAAGTAGTGACATCTCGTGACGAATTCTTGAATTTGAAACCGAACTACAACAGTAGCTTTGTATGAAACTCCACGTGCACAGATGTTATTTGAGGCGCGGCTGCGTCGAGATGCACTCGTGGCTGGGTTCTGAAATTCAACTACACGCAGACGCTAAGGTAATAATATAGTTTGATTCCCCGAAAAACTTAAGTTTAAACTTAGGTTTAATTTCCAATTGTCGTAATTTCCAATTAATTATTTTTTAAGATATAGAAAAATCCGTTGCGTGCCGTGCGTGCGTTGCGGCCGGCGCGGGTAGGTGGACGCGTATATTTACCCTTCTCTTTATTTATGACTACCCATTTGAATTCAATCCTGAAGATTATCGCATTTAGTTAATCAAATTTATTTTGATAACCTTCAGTATTTCAATATCAAAGTAGTAAAACAAAATAAATTTTATGTAACCGACTTCAACACGCTTTGACTTCGAATTCTCGATAAAGAAATAATCATTTAACGTTTTTATTTTCAATAAAAGCCTAAAACGAAACACGCTGTACGAAAGTTTTGCATCTGTGTGAGTACTATGATGAAGTCAACTTGCAAGACCTATAACCTAAAGCATTGGAATTATAAAAAATAAAATAAAACATATTTTCTGTCCGGACGGCCTTCGTGGGCGAGCGGCAAGACTAGCAAGCCAGAGATATCGGGTCGGAATAGATGTGAAAAGCCATTACTTCCCCACTTTCTTCTGCCTCATCTTCTCCCCCCTCCACTACCTTCAGCCTCACGTTATACCCCGATTGGTGGTGCCATAGTCTCACTGGCTTTGGACGGTTGTGAGCAGCTGGGACTCTCGAGCGATATTCACCTTTGAAAAAGTCCAAAAAACCATATATAACTTTACATACATTAATAGTTCTCATTTAAACTATCACAATCTTCCCTAAAAGGGAGCCTGAAAACAAGTTGAACCAACAACAGTGTTGAACGATAAGTGTAATGCTTGAAGTATTGTAATGTCTATAAATAACAAGTAAACGGATGACAGTAAACTAAAATTTAGCGCTTTTTAGAAAGCAGTAAGAACCTTATAGATTACCCACTAACTTTAAAATGCAGTCATAAAAATGCATGCTCAGTGCAACTACAGTCAGCCAAGTGCATCGTACATCCTAGTAAACATTATTTATTGGTGTTCTTCATGGCGCGCGGGGTGTGAGCTATCGACACTCTTCTTCGCGCAGTCGATATTTATTATTTTCCAATATCCGCCCGAACACCGAAAACCAGGGCAAACTTTTTTGTTTCAAGACATGGTTTGTGTCTGCAGTTCTTTATGATTACCTCAAGCAAACGATGGATAAATTTCGCAACAGAAAAGGCCATAAACATAATATATATTTTTACCTGAGGTTCCCAACAAATTGAATGCTACCCAAACCAACGGCAGAGTATCTCACAATGGTAGGTACTTACAGCAGCGGGTAATCTGCGATGTTGATTCTTGGGGCTCCGCATTTGGTTTTTGCCCTTGGATTTGCATTCAAATAGTTAGGATTTTATCACAATATCAATATTTCTGTTAACTTAATGAATAAAAATAAAACTAACTGATCTAGTTCATTTGTCTGATGGAATTTCTTCACCGAAAATTAAACATACGGTATTGCTTAAAACAAGTGCTTGAGAAAAGTTACGAAAGCGTATAAAATTGCCGGAAAAAAATACAATCAATGGCGTATAACTGACAAAAATACTAACCACTTTTTCTTGTGGTACTTTAACCTTTTCGCTATTTCATTTGTTTTATCGGCCAATATTCAAGCTAGCAGTATTACCCCGGGCTCAAAGCAATATTCCTTTTGCTAGAAAACGTATATATTTATTGGCTGCAAACGGTTGCAAAACTTTAAATTACTACGAACAAAGTCCATTGGTTTTCGCTTTGTGTTAAAACACCGATCGGCAAGTTTTATAAATAAAAAGAATTGCAAATAGTTTTGCGCAAACTTGCAAATAGTTCTTTACAGCACCCATGTTCATTAGTTAGTTAATATTGTTGTTAAACTGTTGTTGTTTATTTTTCTCTGATTAAGCCATGGCTTTTATTGTGAAACATTTATGAAAAAATAAGTATTTTAAGCATCTGCTAAGACAAAGAATATTTTTAATGAAGGTTGGCAAACGATAAAAAACAATATTTTTTATACAATAAAAACACATACTAATGTGTTATATTTTTTATAACCATCATAGAAACAGCGTTTTAAATTACTTATTAAAATTATAAGACAACCTTAAAACTTTTAACAATTATCAAATCCTGCATTCAAAATCTAACAAAAATAAATATGTATGTAGGTATTTCAATATCTGTAATCGAATTCTGATACGGTTAAGTGTTATGAAGCCAGGATTTATTGATTCAGCTTCACTCAGTTTAAAATTAAATGGGACGTACAAACAAACGCAATGTTTTTACATATCAGTGAATTGAGAGATTAATTTTTATTTTAATAAAAAGACAAATAACTTTGTTTACATCACTTTTATTGGTACACAATCAACATGTTTCGTAAGCAATGTTTACTTCATCAGGATCAAACGTATACTAAACTTAAAAATTAAATATAGATGACACATGGAAGGAAAGGGTAGGAGGGAGGGGGAGGGGTAAGAGTGGGGAAAGTTTATCAATTAGGGATTTCTAAGCCATTAACAGGGAAAGACCGGTTAAGTGGGAAGAGGTTCAAAAGACGGTTTATAAAAAATTTGCTGCTTATTGATTATGTCTGCTTTATTATTTACATTTTTTCTAATTTCTAAAATCTCTAAATTATTTATCTGTGATGCCTTATAGCATGTATGTAATATTTTAAGTCCATGGTTTTTGTAAAAATTATGATTATTTTTTATTAGCTGATCTGCGAACTCAGACTCGCTGTTGCCATTTAATGCCCTGAGATGTTCTTTAACCCTTACTTCAAAGTTTCTATTTTTTCTACCTATATAAAAGCTATTACAATCTTTACAATCGAGTTTATAAACGCCCGATTTTTTTTGTTTTGATGTCGCTGTCTTTTTTATTGAAGATGAATTTTTTTAATTTGTTATTTGTATAAAATGCAGGTTGTATATTACTGGGAATATTTTTGCTAATTATTTTTGATATATCGTTATTAACAAATAGAATTCTATGCCATTGATTATTATTATGTTTAGAAAAAGGGTATAAATATAGTTTTAAGAATTTCTGTTTATTCTTTTTATTAAGTATTTGATCTATTAGTTTAGTAGAATAACCATTATTAACTGCTATTTGTTTAATGAGATTTAATTCCAAAGTAAAATTAGGAACAGACAAAGGAATCGTAACTAATCTATTAACCATAGAGTGAAAGGCCGAGAGTTTCTAAATTAAAGGATGATTAGATGAATTATGTATAACATATCGGTGTACGTATCTTTACGGAAAATATTGAAATTCTCTTTTATTACCTATTAGTGTTAAATTTAAATCTAAGAAATTTAAAATCTTCTCTTTACCTGTTTCTAGTGTGAATTGAAAAATATAAAAATTCAGCCTCAACAACAAAGACAGCGACATCAAAAAAAAAAATCGGGCGTTTATAAACTCGATTGTAAAATTTGTAATAGCTTTAATATAGGTAGAACAAATAGAAACTTTGAAGTAAGGGTTAAAAAACATCTCAGTGCATTAAATGGCATTAGCGAGTCTGAGTTCGTAGATCATTTAATAAAAAATAATCATAATTTTGACAAAAACCATGGACTTAAAATATTACATACAGGCTATAAGGCATCACAGATAAATAATTTAGAGATTTTAGAAATTAGAAAAAATGTAAATAATAAAGCAGACATAATTAATAAGCAGCAAATTTTTATAAACCCTCTTTTGAACCTCTTCCCAATTAACCGGTCTTTCCCTGCTAATGGCTTTGAAATCCCTAATTGATAAACTTTACCCACTCTTACCCCTCCCCCTCCCTCCTACCTTTTCCTTCTATGTGTCATCTATATTTAATTTTTAAGTTAAGTATACGTTTGATCCTGATGAAGTAAACATTGTTTACGAAACATGTTGATTGTGTACCAATAAAAGTGATGTAAACAAAGTTATTTGTCTTTTTATTAAAATAAATAATGCCATCACAAAGTGAAAACCTTTCCGAAGAAGTTTTCTTCGAAAAAGTAATTTTTTATCTACGATCAAGTTTAGTTTAATTTAAAAAATGCTTGCATATGGCTTTCGTTGTCAGCCACTTTTATTAGACCAGACACGTTGTAATAAATTCAAATAGAGGTTTTTAAGAACACAATATAGTACAAACCGAGTCTAATACACAAGAAATTAACCTAGAAGGTACCTATCTAGCATCTTTTACATTCAGTATAAAAAGTGTAAAATACCTTACTAATCGGCGTTATTTTGTACAAAATTACTATTCTACCATTAAAACATCGCGACATATACAATTTTACGTCCACAATTTTAAGAAACCTACTCCACATATGTATCTCACTTCAAAAAAATACTTATTACGCTCGCAAGTTAAGTTTTATTGAAAATAAATTTGTTAACAATCAATAAACAAACATTTCATAATTTTTTAACCTAGTACAAGAACTATGATTTTGATTTTCAATGTCGTGAACCCTTTTGTTTGCTTTTGTTTCCTTGAGCTGGAAGTTAAGGTTGTATTAGTAAACTTTGACGGAAACTTTCCAAAGAAGGTTGTAAACACGAAATTTTTCAATTTCATTACAAAACAAACTTATGTGGGAATATCCGGACAAAACAGAAAAATATGTCATTTTTAAATAAAATTTCAGCCGTGTTGACTCGTTTTCACAAAAAAGTATAAATTGATTTCGAAAGATTGTTCTTTTAGCTGGTAAAGTTTTGTTTTAAATTATGAGAACATATGTTTATTATTTTTAGCATAAGGTTGTAACGTAGGTCGTTGGCAGATTTGTTAAATTTTCAAACAAAATTTTGTATTAGACAACAGACATTTCAAAGCATATAACCAAACCATGCAGTAAAATAATTCAATAAATTATCTGGGAAAGCTTTTTTCCAGAAATATAATTTTAGTTTAGATAAAATCATTAAAAAATATATCCGCGCACGTGTTTTGTAACGAAAATACTTCAATTTGTCTATTTATTTACGGTCTTACAAACTAATATATTTGAGATTTTTTTACATTCTTATTTTGGTTAGACAATATTGAAAAATTAAAAATACTTATGATCAAAAAATAATTTAAAAAAGGACATAATTTTAATAGTTTCATCATCACGCCTTTCAGCATTTTTTATTGTAGGTATAAATTAAACCAAATTTTGAATGAAATAATATCGATATTGAGTTGTTATATTTATTCTGATTTTAGCAAAGCCTTTGATTCTGTTTCTCATCGCATTTTAATGGAAAAATTAGAACACTTGGGAATAAGCGGCAACTTTCTCGAATGGATTAGAAGCTACTTATCATATAGAAAACTATCTGTAAAAATTAACTCCACAACTTCATACACTTTTTTTGCCTTAAGTGGAGTCCCCCAAGGTTCCCACCTAGGACCATTTCTTTTCCTACTATTTATTAACGACATTTCATTAATTTTCGATAATATTCACTTTCTTCTATTCGCTGACGATCTAAAGCTGTTTAAATCTATCGAAAATTCTTCTGATTGTTTAACTCTACAAAGGAACTTAAATAAACTTTATGAATGGTGCATCGTAAACAAATTATATCTTAATATCAACAAATGCCAAACGATAAGTTTCCATAGATCTAAAACTCCTTTATTATTCGACTACACAATTAACAATGCCACTCTAAAAAGAGTCTATGAATTTAACGACCTTGGCGTTATCTTTGACTCTAAATTACGCTTCTTGAATCACATTATTAGTATAACCAGTAAGGGATTACAAATGCTTGGATTTATTCTCAGAATTGCTAAAGACTTTAATAACATAAAAACCATAAAATTGTTATACACGTCTTTGGTTAGAAGTCAGGTTGAATACAATTCAAGTATTTGGTGTCCTCATTTCAACTCTCATTGTTTACAAATTGAGAAAATTCAAAATAAATTTTTACGTTTTATTAATTTCAAAATTGGTATTCCTATTATTGAAATCAATTATGTCAGTTTACGCAGTAAACTTAACTTATCGAAATTATCGGAAAGGCGAAAAATATTTGATCTCCTTTTATTGTATAAAATTATTCATTCAAGGTTGGACTGCCCTGACGCTATCAACTTGTTATCCTTACACATACCTCCAAAATATACTAGACGGAATATTTTATTTTGCAACAATAACTTCGCTACGAATTCTGCGGTAGAAAGAATACATAGGTTGGGTAATGAACTGACTGATGTCGCTGACATATTTAATTTAAACTTCGATTCATTTAAAGCCAAATTAGTCCACCACTTTTTAGATGTAAATAATGAATGAGTAAATTTTATTTTATTTCGATTTTCTTTTGTTTATGGTTTTATTTTATTGTTCTTTTTCCAATATGAGTAATTAAGTAAAAATAAATGTGTTTTGATTTTTTTCATGTTTTTGTTGTTCGTAGGTATATGAATTGTTGTACCTACGAGTTCTAAAGTCATCCATGTGGAATTAGCTTTAGATGTATGTACTCCTATTTTTTTTATTGAGTTTATGCTTTATTTGTATATTTTGTAATATTTTTTTAAGTTTGTTATGTACTGTTGTTATAAATGTTATTTGTATTTTATATGTTAAAGCCCAATAGGGCGTCAATAAATAAATAAATAAATAAATTATTTAAAAAAGCTGGTACGGAGAATAATTAATCTTTCTCACTGGAACCGCCCTGTATGATTGTAAGAACAACTTTCAATGAAATTTGAATTCTCAGCCGCCGGCTGGTTAATGGCCCTTAAGGTGGAGCGAAACCAACTCTAATCAATTCTCCTATCGCTTTATAAAATATGTACACACCAATACTGGGTGAGCCACTTTTTTCTCTGTTTGCTCCGAATTTAAATTATTATTTACATATCCTAGATATTATTAAAAATACCAAAATATGGCGTTTAGCTGTCGATATTGTAGAGACCAAGTGTGAAATTCATAATGTGAGAACGTCAAGGTCGGGGTCCACATTTTTCCGACCACATGCAAAATGAGATATTACAGCCCATTCTCAAGCTATAACAATAAATTCGAAGGTGTTTTTTTGAGCCCGGAGTTTTATTAAGAATTTGATAAAACCCCGGAGTCGGTACAAACTTGTTCAGCCGGTAGGATCATAGTACTCATTTTCAAAAAATCTTGGAAACTGTAATGAAGAAGCAAATTGTTAAATTTCTTGAACAAAACAAATTATTATCACCATCCCAATATGGCTTTAGGGAAAATCTAAGCACCAATGATGCCATAGAAAAACTAATAAGCATAGCCATAAAAAACATAGATGATGGGAAAAAGTGTTTGGCTTTATTCATAGATCTTCAAAAAGCTTTTGAGTAATAGACCATAAAATATTACTAACTAAGCTAAAAAAATAGGAATGGCCGAAACAAAAATGAACTTATTAGAGTCATATATAACAGGGCGAGAACAACAAGTACAAATTAGCAAACAAAAGAGCAAACCACTATCTTTAAACTATGGCGTCCTTCAAGGAAGTGTACTGGGACCGATTCTATTCATTACCTATATCAACGATTTACATAACCTTATCATTAAAGGAAACATAATCAGTTTTGCTGATGATACTATATTATTATTTCAAGAAAAAAATTGGACGGATACATTTAATGAGGCTGAAAAGGGGCTTAGTGCACTTCAAAATTGGCTTAAAATCAACTCGCTTACCCTTAATGTAAGCAAAACTAAACATTTTCAATAAACGCACGGAGCCAATCAATAAAATCACTAGAACTATAAAATAATATACAATGTTACTGCCCCGTCATCGAAAAAACATAAAATATCTCGGAGTAATAATTGACGAAAATCTTAGATGGGACCTACGTATCAAAGGTATTACGGAAAAACTCACAAGCCTTATATATTTCTTTAAAAATCTAAGAAACGTGGTAAATAGAAAGGATATGAAAAAGGTCTACTACGCGTTATGTCATTCTCGAATTGAATATGGAATCATATGATGGGGATCTGCTACACATACGTACCTACACAACCTGAATACGATTCAAAAAGGAATTATAAAGACCATATTATTATGTAACCGCTATATTCAACTGTCACAAAATTTTAATTTACTTTTATCTATATAACATATGCAATCTTCTCATGGAAATGTAACTAATAAAAAAAAAAAAAAATAAAAAAAAAAAACAAAAAAAAACAAAGTATGTATGTAAATATTTAATATACCAACATATAATTTATCTTTTTTATCTTTCCACATACATATATATATTTGTTTAAACACACACATTTCTTTTGGAACAAACATAGATGTGATTTACCCGCCTCGGAACAGACTTTGTCTAGTGAGGCGGGTAAAAGAAAAGAAAACAATGTAAATAACCATGAAACTAAATAAACGCCCGGGTTGCCGGCACTGAAACTGAAAAAAATATTGAAAGAACAAATTACAACGCCTTCGATTGAAATTTTCAATAGCTTCGACGTACTAAATGTACAGCAAATATATGCCAAAAATATATTATTGAAGCTTTTCAAAAATAATGAATCCTCTACTGGACCATGTATGCACAACACTAGATCGAATAAAAACGATATAAAAAATATTCCAAGTTATAAAACCACATTCGAACAAAGAAACTATACATACTTCGCAATAAAACTCCATAACATCCTTCCCCAAGACATAAAACTAACAAAAAATCCTAATGAATACGAATCAAGAATAAAAATATAGCTAAAAGAGGTCAACGAAAAAACCCTAATGAAGACACTAATAACGACATAGAAGACAAATAAACCATATTTAAATAACTTTAGTCCGCCTCGGCACAGGACCCCCTAGTGAGGAGGACTAAGAAATACAATATTTTATACTTAATTTCACCATTATATTTTGTATGTAACAATTATTTTATATAGTCGCTAAAATAATAAAAAAAACATATGGAAACTACTTGGGGTGGCAGAGATGTCGGTTATCCAATGTTGTATGTATCCGTTTTCCGGGGCGGCCGCGGCGCGGCGGTACTCAAACCCGCCTCCCAAATTCTAATAATAATAACCCTCAGAAGTTATTCCAATTAAATTTAATACTATTTATTTAAATATATATGTACATTAATTTTCATGTACACTCACAGAATTACACTCCAATAACATAGATAATAGAAACGATGGAAATGGGTCATGAGTAAATTTTAATATAACACCGCACGCACAAAAGTGTCACCAATGTCCTTTTAAAATCATACTCCTAGAAATTGCTACTACGTTTAGCGACTCCCACCTCTGTTTCTACCTCATAACCTAAAACAAAAAATTTCATTTTGATAGTCCGTGCATTTTGGTTGCATCTCGGAGACAAACGGCAAACTTCCATGCCATATCACTATTTGTTGGTTTGCTTGTACACACCAAGTTCTTTCTTTAACTGCACGAGTATTCTTACTTCTAACCACTGAACTGTCGTAAAATTTCAGACCTACCATATTATTCCAATATTATGCTCGTAAAGCTATTCAAAAATACTGAATCATCTACTAGACCATGTATCCATCACACTAGATCGAATAATGACCGGTCAGTGGTTGAGTGGGCATAGCGCTTGGGTCCCACCCGGGCGTCGCATGTTCGATTCCTCGGCTGGCTAAGTCCTACATCACAACACAAGCAACATTTTCGGCTTTCTGTGGTGGTAGAAGGAGATTTTCAAACACTGTTGGGTTATTTGTTACCCGGGAATGTTAGTCTTTCTTTAAAAAAAACGATTTACATAAAAAACATTCCAAGTTATAAAACCACATTCGGAAAAATAAACTACACTTACTTTGCAACAAAACTCCATAACATCCTTCCCCAAGATGTAAAACTAACAAAAAAAAGTTAATGAGTACAAATCAAGAATAAAAAATGGCTGTAAGAATTCAATGAATAAACCCCAATGAAGACACTAAAACGCTTCGGCAAAGGACCCTCCTAGTAAGGAGGACTAAGAAATACAATATATGGGTTTTGGAAGGAGGTCAAAAGGTCCCGGAGTGGTCCAGAGAACGGAAGCATGAAAGTGATAAAATCGAAAGATGGACAAATGTTGACGAATGAGAATGAAATCAAAGAGAGATGGATGAAATATTTCGAGGAAGTCTTCGAAAGTAACCCGAGTGGTTGTGATCCCAGCGGTGAATCGGTTATGAACGATGATGGAGTGAATGTTACCGAAATCAGTATGGATGAAATAAAAATATCAATTAAATGCATGAAGAGTGGCAAGGCTGTGGGTTTCGACAATATTGCTGCCGAATACTTTAAAGGAGATAGTCGTATTATTCTAACATGGCTGTGCAGACTTTTTAACCAATGTTTAAAGGAGGGTTATACGCCATTAGATTAGAGAAGGGCTGTAATCATGCCATTATACAAAGGTAAAGGGTCACGTATGGAATGTGGGAATCATAGGGCTATTAGCCTGCTAAGTTCAGTCGGTAAGCTGTACGGAAGAATATTGATTGAAAGGGTAAGAATGGAAACAAAGGATAAAATATGGGATGTGCAAGGTGCCTTTATGAGTGGAAGGGGATGCACGGACCAGATTTTCTCATTGCGTATGCTCACTGAGAAGTTTCTTGCAAAAAACCAGAAACTCTTCTGTGCCTTTGTAGATCTACAAAAAGCGTACGACCGAGTTGACAGGAAAAAGCTATGGAAGGTGTTGTCCAAGTACGGAGTGAATACGAAGCTCATTCAGGCAATTGCGTCGCTATATAAGGGAAGCGTTGCATGTGTTAGGGTGAACGGCGATTTTACGGAGTGGTTTGACATCGCAAAAGGTGTTAAACAAGGCTGCGTAATGTCACCGTGGTTATTCAATCTATACATGGATAATTGTATGCAAGAATTGAAAGAGATGGGATTGGGCGCAAAATTGAGTAATCTGGAAGTATGTTGCCTTTTGTATGCTGATGATGCGGTGCTAATTTCTAGCAGTATGGAAGATCTACAGTCTCTCGTGTCTAGGATGAACGAAGTATGTATGAAGAATGAGTTAATGATGAATGTAAGTAAGTCTAAAGTCATGGTGTTTGAAAGAGAGAGTACGAAAACAGTATGCAATATAGTTGTGAATGATGAATACTTGGAGCAGGTGGATTAGTTTGTGTATCTGGGTAGTATGTTTACGAAAGATGGGAAGGCTGATAGAGATATTGAAAGAAGGGTGAATGCCGGTAACTCCATTAATGGAGGACTGAATGCCGTTGGCGGTAATAAAAAACTGTCCAAAGACGCGAAACTAGCCGTCCATAATGGAGTGCTGGTACCTACCCTGATGTATGGCAGTGAGGCATGGAACTGGCAGAGGAAGGATGAAAGCAGACTGAATGCTGTAGAAATGAGATCCCTGAGGCGAATGTGTGGTAAAACCATGTACGATCGTGAGAGAAACGTGGATATCCGCAAAGAATGCAAGGCTGACGTAAGCGTGATGTGTAAGATTAAGAAAGGGACTCTCCGATGGTTTGGGCATGTAGAGCGAATGAACGAGGAAAGGAGTGTAAGGAGAATATATGATGCAAATGTGAATGGTAGAAGAAGTCGGGGACGCCCGAGGAAGACATGGCACGACCAAGTGAATCAGATACTTGAGTCGGGCCATGTGAAGAGTCGGAATAATAGAAGAGCATGTATGAGACGATGTATGAATGTGAACGAGGCAAAGAGTGTGTGCCAAGATCGAGTTGTGTGGCGGTCCGTCCTCTCTGCCTACCCCTGCGGGGAAACGGCGTGATGGTTAGTTAGTTAGTTAGTTAGTTACATTGATATAGTATATCTCTATGTATATTTACTGAATTTCATCATTGTATTTTATTTAAACAATTATTTTATAAAGTCTCTAAAAACAATAAAAATAGTCTTAATGTAAAAAAGTGGGACTATAATTCTCGGCGACACCCAGAGGCGATATAGTATCAAATCGTTAACTTGGTTTAGCAAATGTGATGGTTTGCCTTTAAGCTTCGGTTCAACCTTTATTCAATAGCTTATAAAGAAAAAGGTTCTTTATTTTATTATGTGGTAGATTAGATTGGTTAAGTTGTATTTTTAATTTACAATAAAAAGGTTTCTAAATACCCTCCGGCCTTTTTCTTATTGGAGATCGAGAATAATAAATTCAATTTGATCAGGTCCTCCGATTTATTTTCTTTTTCTCCGGGCATTTTATAGGTACAGTTGACTCGATATGACAAAGCCTTTTTGCGTACTTTCTGATATATTTGCCTAGAAATAAATATTCAAAAGTCTTACTGATATTTTATTTTTTAAATGTGGATTTGTAAAAATATTATGCGTTTAAATCAAATAATCTAATTGTATGTTTAAAGACTCCATGAGTAAAATGCAAAATATATAGAGTGACAGAGGTATTACGAAGACCACCACACATTTCTAAACGGTGTGGAAACATGGCCACTTAGAGCCAGCAAAATAAAACGGATGAACGCCTTCGAAATGTGGTGCTGGAGAAATATGCTCAGGATTCCACGGACAGCCGTGGGGGTGCCAAATGAGTTCATTCTGGAAGAGCTAGACATCCACAATAGTAGTACAACGTAGTTTAAGATTCTTGTTTCAAACTTAAGACTCCAATTCGGAGAAGCTCGTTGTCACTTGCAAAGTGGAAGGTAGAAGAAGCAGAGGAAAGTTTCAAAGGGCTGGAGTGAACAAGTGTCACTGGCGTCGAGTACGTCGGTATCGAAGTAGCGGTCACGATCCTCAGTAATGAGGAACCGATATAATAAGAATGTATTTGTACAGTCAGAGCTGGCAGTCCACAATGGAGTTCCGGTACCTAACCTGATGTATGGCATTGAGGCATGGAACTGGCAGAAGAAGGATGAAAGTAGACTGAATCATTTTGAAATGAGATCAAAGGGGCGTAAAACTATGTATGATCGTGAAAATGTGGAGATCCACAAATAATGCAAGGCTGATGTAAGCGTAATGAGTAAGATTAAGAAAGGGACCCGCAGATTTTTCGGGCATGTATAGCGAATGAACGAAGAAAGGATTGTAAGAAGAATATATGACGCAAAAGTAAATGGTAGAAATAGTCGGGAACGTCCGAGGAAGACATGGCACGATAAGTGGATGAGATACTTGGGTCAGGCCTTGTCAATAGTCAGATAATATAAGAGTATGTATGAGACGTGAATGTGAATGAGGCAAATAGTGTGAGCCAAGACCAGTTGTTTGGCGGTCCGTCATTCTTGCACCCCTGTGGGGAAACGGCGTAATGGTTAGTATTTAGTTAATTTATCTGCTGTCAAACGTTTCGTAAACGTGTAAACGGCAGTACCGTTAGAACCCAAAAATGTAATGGAGAATAAACTATCAAAATTAAGTTCTCATTATTACAAGTAGAGAAATTCTTGAACTGGTCATTGAAAATTCCAACAGTAACGCGAATACCAATTTCCAACATTTGTTTTATAGTGTTAAAAAAATATTCCACAAAAACATTTATGTAGATACACAAAAAGATTATTACATTTGGGTTCGTAGAAATGAAAAAAGTGTTTGCCCAAAGGCAGAAGATATTGGAGAATTTTAAAATGAGAACGTGCTAACAAATAAATTATAAATTTTCTCAGTAGGCAGTCTTTATTAAAAAAAACATTGAAAAAATTAAAGAAATTCAATTTTTTACTGACAATACAAAATAAAATATTGAACGTAGAAACAAATCGATTTTCAAAGTTTTTCTTTCTCATAACGTGAATCAGCTTACAGCTACGATATAGCAACAAAGATTATAATTTAGTATTACTAGGCTGATTAGGGTCCATTACAAACTCTACCTCTCCCCGCACAGCCCCGCACCTGTTTATAACCCTTTGTTTGTAGTTTACACCTGGATGATATCCCTGTGGATTTGTCCACGGAATAATAATTGTTTTTATTTTATTTTTATTTTATTTTATTTATTTTAGAGAAAGTTGACAGCAAATCAGAGATTACAAAATAATACAATAATTACATGTTAATTATGCCAATTATAAACTTTCCACTGATGGAGTGAATGATAAAGTGTGACATTAAAGCATCCCAAAAACGTGGTCAAGTCACCTCATCAGAGTTTTTTTAATGAAGAGTTACTTATTGCAAGAATTTGTACTTCTATGTTAACGGGACACAGAAAGAACAGTTCCATCATAGACATATGAATATTAGTAGACCTGCCCTAAGCGATAAAAGCGTATTATTTCCCCCTCCCATTGGAACCATTCCGTTGGAACCGGCTGGGATCATGTATGGCTTCGCGTTAATCTAAAAAATGTGACGTCATCATTCTTCTGCAAGCCAGCGTCAAGCACCCATCGGTGCATTTTACGAAATAAAACAGTAAACATAGTGGCTTGTGTTTTGAAAACGTGAAAAAATAGAAGTAAAAAAGAGAATAAACAAAATTGTCGTATTACATTCCATAGGCAGGCATTATTTTACACTATTTTAAGCCAATTCAGATCACATAATATGATCATTTTTGTAACATACACTGTCACTCGAGATACATGGCGTGTGCCCGTCCCTGTTTACTGGAGTAAGTAAATTATGAAACATTTATAAAAGTGTCTTCACTTAATACAGCAACAAAATATTGAACTCGACCTTATAGGCGACCTTACTTTGCATATTTGGACTTCGCAAATGTGTTCATTACGCAGCGAACAATTCGCGCTCCCGTGTAAAAAGATATATTCATTCAAAAGCAGAGCTTACTTTTAAGAACGAAAGTGTGATATTATAATGCGAGATGCCTATATACTGTAAGATTGAGTTTTGACGAATCACATATCACCAAAGCCGTCTTCCTGCCCTTCGTCCCGCTGTATTTGGTTTCTACCCCTCACCTTTCTGTTCTGGTCTATTAATATTCATATGTCTATGAGTTCCATCAAGCTTTTTCCGCAAAATAAATCATTTCATCATCATCGGGTATGAAACTTGTAAACTAGATAATATAAAAATTGTTTTCGATATTAGAGTTGATTAGAAGAAAACCTTCTAAGATTGTGAGTATTGGTGCTAATGTATAGATTTTCTTCGGTGACGTCCTTGAATGTCACTGCGAAACAGACATTAGCCAGGCATACCAATACCAATACTGGTCCCAAGGTAAGACTCTCGACTCACAATCCGAAGGTCGCAAGTTCGAACCCATCGTGTGTAAATAAATTTCATTTGTTTAATTTTGTGGTATTTCATAACTAATTAATTAAAAATAATATATAGTATATTTAGAACACTTTCCTATAGTGGAAGATGTTATCAAAATCGCCTTGGTGTAAGACCATCAGTCAGAATTGAAACGTTGCTTGTAATGGCTTTAGGCGTGTTTGGTGACCAGATCTGAATAGCCAGGTACTTCCCCACCTTCCTCTTCCCTATCTCCTTCCCCTCCCCACTACCTTCAGCCTCACAACATACCGCAATTAGGGATGCCATAGTCTCACAGGCTCCAGACTGGAGCAGTTGGGGACTCTTGTGCAGTATTTATATAAAAAAAACTTTATATTATTAGCGGAAACTTCTAAACGTTTTAAAAAATCTTTCGGTAAAGTTCAAACAGAGTATTCTTGTTTCAATTCGTTTTATTTTTACGTGAAACCAAAGACATTTTAGACTTTTTTTTTCAATGCCGGTTGTCTAACGGAGACCAGTGGATCCAGAGCAATCAATCGGTGGTGGTTGATGATCTTTTCTATACGGCCAAATAACTTACAGTTCTGTCAAGGAGTATAAGTCGTCAGTTAAAGTGTTTTCGTAGTTTTACAAGACCCAAACACAAAATAAATGGTGGAAAAGATTTCATAGAATTCGTAATGTCACTGAAAAATCTCAAGAATTTCGATTATACAGATCCTTTGATTTATTGATGTATAAATAATAATATTGCAAAATCCATCGGCTTTATGAGAAAAATATTTATTTCGTGGCCCATTTTTAGAACAATAAACATCACATTTCATGAAGACGTTTTCAAACGAATCAAACGAAAAAATATACATTCAGTTCTGTAATTACTTTTAAATATTGCTCCAAGAATTCCATCAAAGTCTCTTGAAATATACCTACCTGCATTATTCTTTTCATGGAAATCAATTTAACTTTTCCCAAGGATATTATGGGTGGTTCAAAAGGAGTCCATAAATTATTTTTTTTTTAAATTCAAAAGCAAAATACTCTCCACAAAAACCATTAAGAAAATTTGTGGTAGTTTCGCCTCTGAAAGATATAATACAAAAACACTGTGTATGGTGATACGGGTTTTTATTTTTATGAATACAAGGAACGAGTGAATTTTGTAAGTACGGTTGTAAAAGATACGAAGGTTGATAAAGATATTGATAAAAGGGTAGATTAGAAAAATATTCAGTCGTCGCCAATCAGGGTAATATTTCAACATTACTGATATCAACTTGCGTGATGACAAACCTATTTGTCCACTAACTATTGCAAAGCTTCTGTTGTAGTTGTCAAGATGCGACTGTTTATAATATTTACCACAAACACTTACCTAAGGTAATTTTTTAAAATTCATGAATTTGTTTAAAGAGCCTTAGCTTTAATTTGATGATAAAATCATCTGAAATATATTGCGTGAGCAAGTAGAATAATGCACCACAAACTGATAGCAGATATATTATTTATCAAAGCAAAATGATTTCAGACACAAAATGGCAATTACCTACAAAGGTTCAAATTAATAATTTTTCAAAGTAGGATTATTTCGCGAAAGAATTTCGACTCTGCTCGCGACATCTCCTTAAAAGTTCCGTCGACTTTTTCTTCAAGTAGGGGAAAATAAACAACAGCGCTTTGAGGAAATATATATTAATCAATAATGTTTGTACTTCAAAACTAAGACCCTTATTCTGAAGTGAGGAAATGAAAAGTACCTACAAACTTCTGAATTCCTTGAAGTGTCGCCGAGAGGTTAAGTTTAAAGTTCTGAAAATAACTATTTTATAAAACACGTCGTTGTACGGCACTCGGAATTTTCAAACAAAGCGTTGATTTTTAATATTTTTTTCTTGAAGTAAGCGTAGTTTGGAGGAGATTGAATTGATAGTAAAAACATCACTTTTTGTTTTGCCAAAATATTTGTATGTAGTCAAGATATTTGTAGTTGAGTGTAGCGCGTGGTAAATGAATGCGAAAAAAGAGTGCAGTGCAATAATAGGGTTTATCTAAAAAAACAAATCTCTTAAAATACCTGTTACTGTAAGAAAAGCACAAATATGTAAACTAATATAATTTTTATTATTTATTTATTTGTCTGTATAAAGTTTGGTGGTACATAAATGAATTCAAACATAAATAAATACTAAGGTTACTTTTATTTTTTTATTTTATTTTTATTTAAGTACATAAAACAGGCAATTATGCCCAAAAAATTACATACATGGATGATTTAAATTACAGAAATTACAACAAAAATAGTATTAAAAATAATTAGTTACTCGTAAACATGCAAAACTGAATGACAAACAATAATAGTTAAATGTAGAATACAAAAGAATCATTAACAATTTATTATTGGCACCTGGATTTAGTAGGTACAATATTTCACGTCTTTGAATAAAGGGCTTCATCACAATATCAGCTTTATACGATTGATGGTAAAATATGTTTTTTGAAGTATTTAAATGGGTTATTAAAAATGTCAATTTCATTATTAGAGCAGTGTATAGTGTTATAATGTCTTAATGTCGTGGTAAAGGGGAGAAATATCCTGTATTTGTGTGGTAGGTAGATGTATAGAAAATATCTTGCAACCTCCTTGTTGAATTTCTTGATGGTGTGTTGATGTTAATTTGGGATAAAATATTTGGTGTATCAACTGATGCATGTATAATTTTGTGCAGAAGCAATAAATCGGAAAATAATAATAATAATAGGTCCGTGGATAGAAAATGAAGAACTCAATTTTTCAGACATTGAACAAATGAGTTTTTCTGATATATCGGTTGAATTGTTAGCCAAAATTATAAAAAGTACTCATAATTGGAAAGCCACGGGTTGCGATTGGATACATAATTTTTGGTATAAACGTCTGACTACTTTACATCCCCTTTTGGCAAAAAATCTTTCAAAATTTGTCAGAGAACCTCAAAATTTTCCAAATTTTCTAACTAAGGGCATTACTTATATGTTGCCTAAAAGCGAACATATTAATAATCCCTCTCAGTATAGACCCATTACATGTTTACCGACAATATATAAAATTTTAACCTCTTGCTTGACAGATTTAATATACACTCATTTAGATGAAAAAAATGTTTTATCTGAACAACAAAAAGGTTGTCGCAGAAAACATATGGGATGTAAAGAACAATTAGTTATTGATTCTGTAATTCTAAAACAGATTCAAACACAAAAACGTAATTTACATATTTGTTATATAGATTACCAAAAGGCTTATGATAGTGTCCCGCACTCGTGGCTGATAAAAGTTTTAAATATATACAAAATTAACCCAATTATTATTAGCTTTTTGGAAAAAATTATGGCATTTTGGAATACCGATTTGCTTTTGAATTTGAAAGATAAGAAAATTATAGTACCGGGCATTTCAATAAAAAGAGGGATTTTTCAAGGAGACTCATTGAGTCCTCTTTGGTTTTGCTTAGCATTAAATCCTCTATCTAAAATGTTAATTAAAAGCAAGTTTGGAATAAAAATTAAAGGTAATACTAGAGAGAGAAATATAATTTCTCATTTATTATTTATGGATGATTTAAAATTATATTCGAATTCTGAACCAAATTTAGAGAAAATGATTAAAGTAGTTAAAAATTTTTCAGATGATATTAAAATGACTTTTGGTTTAGATAAATGTAGAACGATCCATATAGAGAAAGGTAAAATTGTAGATGGAGACGAGGGTATATTTAGAAATTTCAAAATTGAAAGTATGAAAGGGGGTGAGGTTTATAAATATTTAGGATATCCGCAATCAAATAGATTAGATCATACTGGTATTAAAAATGATATTAGGATTAAATTTAAAACTAGGATCAGAAAAATTTTGAAATGCAATCTATCTGCTAAAAATTTAGTAAAGGCGATAAATACTTGGGCAATACCTCTATTAACTTACTCATTTGGCATAATTAAATAGTCTAATACAGATTTAGATAGCTTAGAACGATTGATTAGAACTACATTAACTAAATTTCATTGCCATCATCCAAATTCAGCTGTAGAACGAATTAATTTACCCAGAAATTTAGGAGGTAGAGGTATAGTCAAAATAACATCTTTAAAACATAATCAGGTAGAAATGCTAAGAAATTTTTTCCATAGGAAAGCTGATAGTTCAGAAATGCACAAAATAATATGCAAGGCAGATAGAAATATTTCACCATTAAATTTATACGACGAGAATGCCAGCATTCTTATAAATACCAACCAGGAATTATTAGATTCCTGGTCAAATAAAATTCTTCACGCAAAACACTTCAATTATCTCAACCAAACATATGTTGACAAATTTTCGTCAAACAAATGGTTGAGTATTGGAGAGTTGAGCGCAGAAATAGAAGGCTTTATGCTTGCCATACAAGATAGAGTCATTAATACTAAAAATTATAGGAAGCATATCATCAAAGATGCAAATCAAATTGATGATTTATGTAGAAAATTTTTGGCTTTTCCGGAAACTATAGAACATATTATATCGGGATGTTCTGTATTAGCGCCGTCCGAGTATACATTTAGGCACAATCAAGTTTTAAAAATAATTCACCAAAGTTTGGTAATTAAACATAACTTGATTGACTGCCGTAATGTACCATATTATGAATATGAACCAAATTCATTTTTAGAAAATGAATTTTATAAAATTTATTATGATAAAACTATTCTGACAGACAGAACAATTAGTCATAATAGACCCGATATAGTTTTACATGACAAAATTAAGAAAATAACTTATATCATTGATGGCGCTATTCCAAATTCTTGTAATATTCAGAAAACTATTTCTGAAAAAATAAGAAAATATACAGATTTAGGAAATGAAATTAAAAGAATTTGGCATTCTCAGACTATAAAAATATTACCATTTGTTATTTCGGCTACTGGCACTATACCTAGCTCTCTCATTCAAAATTTAGGCGTATTAGATTTGTCAAAAAATTTGTACATAAAAATGCAAAAGTCGGTCATTTTAAATACATGTAGGATTACGAAAGATTTTTTAAATATTTATATTGAGGGATCAGTAGGATTTATCGGACCAGTTAGGATTTCATCAGAGCCGAACCCTCTGATATGAAAATATCTGGAGTCGGTGAAATATTTTCCCATTATGTTTCTGGTGGATTTACGTATTGTTCTTGTATTGTTTTAATCTTATATAGTGCACTTACATTGCGTTCATTTACTAGATATTCATTTGTGGAAAAGTGTGTGGAAGGGTTTAGTCTTTCATTTGGGAAAGATTCAACCCGGACATAAAATCTGGAGCACCGTAATTATAATTGGATGACTTTTATAGCGCCATTTTCGTGAGAAAATCACCTCAAGGGCACTTTACAATTTCATTTATAGGTACATAAAATCTATACCTATATACTACAAGTGGCTTATAACTAAGATTGATAACTAATGACATACACCTAAGACTTATATCACTAGTGACTTAGAACTATACTTATTTTTATAACCGAGTTTGTACTTGAAAGTCATTATTCGAACAGAGCAGTATTGTTACTGTCCTATTTGTATCATGACTTGCAACAGTCTTACAATTAGTTATTTACGACTAACATACTTATTTACATTTATAACCACATATTGTAATGGTTACTGCCATAATACAAAGTCATAATACGAATAGAGCAGTATTGTTACTGCTCCATTCGTACTATGACTTGCAACTGTCTTAAAATTAGTTTATTAGTCTTAAGGAAAGTTTCCGTCTTCCTGTCAGAGAGTGAAGTTTATAGTATAGAATTCGGTCGTTATACGTTCCAAATTGATCAGATAAACCTTCGCGATATGCAATAATACGGGTTAATTTTCTTTGTATGGATTCGATTCTATAATTGTGAATCTCATAATTGGGAGACCAAATAGTGGATCCGTATTCCAGAATACTTCGCACAATTGAAGGTTAATTGCATTTCCACATTTTTTCTTTGTGGTTCTTAGAATGATTTTCCAAACCAAAACAAAAGTAAAGTTAATATGAACTTTGGGTTAATCGTATATTTAATTCCATTTTTTTTTAGTATTAATCATAATAAAGTAATAATTGGTTTGACAGAACGATGAATACATTCCTAGTTCTTAACCGAGCCGTATTATTTTACCATTGTCGTTTGTATTATTATAACATTCACATTATTATTTTTTATGTGAATACAATATACAAGAGTCCCGACTGCTCCCAACCATCCAGAGCCAGTGAGACTGTGGCATCTCTGATTGGTGTACCTATATTATGATGCTGAAGATAGCAGGGAGTGAAAGGAGATGGTTAAGATAAAGGTGAGGAAGTACCTGCCTATTCAGATCTGGTCACTAAACACAGCTAAAACCATTTCAAGCAACGTTTCAAAACTGAATGGTGGTCTTACATCAGGGCGATACTGAGAGAATCTTTTTATCTAGAGCGTGCCGCAAATATAGGTACTAGATATTATATTTATTAATTAATTATAATTGGCTTATTATATTATGTTAGTGTTTTAGCTCACTGTGGCAACTCAAAGCTTTAAAAAAAATATAATACTCGTATATTTGACCCCATCAAATGGCCTTATCGAGGTATTAATTGTTTTCAACCCTTTTACGAGAAAGTTTATTGAAAGCATTTCATTTTGAGGTTTGTTTGATAAATAAACGAATTAATGTTTTAAGTACAAAATTTATTCAATTATTCAACCCCATGGACCAGATAAAATTTAATGACATTTGATTAATAAATTAAAGGAATTAATTAGAAATCCTTCGATGCAAATAAGAGAAGTCTTTATTAATATGTAATTGGAAAAGTTTCTTAAAAGCCAACTTAGTTTATTAAAGTCATCCAATCATGTCATTTGTTAGGAAGCACTTAATAAATTATTGGTTGACTAAATTTATCTAGAACTTTTTTGTTGAATTTTAAAATCATACCTACAAATTGAAAGATAAACTTAATAGAGAATGGTTCATTTACAGAAAATGTGGTTCTATGACAACTCAACAAAGTGGCATTTTAACACCCTTTTTATAAAAGCTGTGGGATGAGTCAACATATCATGGGAACATTGTAAATAAGGGTGATTTACGGGGTGCTATTATTTTATTAACATTTAGAGACAATTCTGTGTATCGCCCTTATTAACAATGTTTTGTTGACTCCTCCCACCGTTCTTCCCCTCCCCAAAAATCAACCCTCAAACCACCACCACCTGATTAAATCTTATTATTTCTGTACCTACTTTTATACATTTTTAAGTTAGTTTAAGTTTGCTAGTGAATGACACGTATGCGACAAAACCGGTAATAGAAAAATTAAAATTTAAGTTACCAATGTACATGGAAAGTAAAACTCTTCAAAACAAAATGTCTAAAAATTGTTACATAGTTAATGCCCAACAAATACAAAAAAAGTTATTAAAAGCGATGAAATAAATTTTTTTTTAATTAATTTTTAATTTCAGTGCCGGCAACCCGGGCGTTTATTTATTATTAGTTATGTACAACAGTTTTTTTTCCTTACCCTCCTCACTAGACAGATTCTGTTCTGAGGCTGGTAACTAACAATTTTTAATTACATAAAAACAAGTAAGTGGTAAAAAAAAAAAAAAAAAACATATATATTATAGTAAAAATAATAATAATAAAATAAGAGGAAATCAGAATTTAAAAACAAAGTAGAATAAAAAAAAAAATATAATATTAGATTACTTATCTCTCTTCTTTCTTTGACATTCAACCAGTTTAAAAATCTTTTGAAAACCCAATTCAAATTATTAGATGCGACGTAGGTCTTTGTTTGGGCTACAAACTTATTGAATATATATGGTGCCAAGTAAGATTCATGTTTTTTTGCAAAATTTGATTTGATATGTGGTACTTGTAATTGATTGTGTGTGTTTGCTCTTGTGTTTTGCGAGTGAGTTATGAAGTGTGGTGATATTTTTATGCAGTTTTTGTAGATGATCTTCTTTATGTATAGTTTATTTATGTCTAATAGGTTATTGTTGATCATTAGCTGTTCTGTCGGATGTTGATAAGGCTTTCTAAACATAATTCTGATTATTGTTTTATGATTAATTTTAAGTGATTTGAGGTGAGTCTCTGCTGCTGCTCCCCATACTGAAATACCATACATTAGAATACTTTGACAGAGTGCATAATATATATTTTTTAGCTGAGGTAGTGACATAATATTTCGAATTGTTTTGAAGATGTTAGAGAGTTTCCGTATTTTTTTTGTAATTAGGTTAATTTGGAGATCCCATTTTAAGTTATTGTCAACAGTTAAACCGAGATATATAATATTTTGCGCATAATCAATTTTGTGACAAACACAGCGTGAGTTAGTTAACGAGGTAACTGTGCAGGGGTGAAGATGTAGTTGTGGGCGACTATCTGGCTGACCAGCTAATGTTTTACTGAAAGTTAAGTATTTTGTTTTAGAAATATTTAGTGTCAGTAGATTATTTATTAGCCAGTTATTTACTTCAGTCATCCCTGCTTCCGTGTTTTTGAAGACGTTTTCCCATGATTGGGATTTGAATAAGATTACAGTGTCATCTGCATAACTGATTACTTTGTACTCTATGTTCCCTAGGCTTATCTCCGTTAGACTGTTAATGTAGATGAGAAACAGTATGGGACCTAAGACGCTGCCTTGGGGTACTCCATACCTGGTGCCTACTTTGTCACATTCTTGATTATTGATTTTTACAATTTTTTGTCTCTTTTCAATGTAGCTGATGAACCATTTTAGTGGTGGACCTGTTATGCCAATGTTTTTGAGTTTTTGTTGGAGTAATTTGTGTGAGATGGTGTCGAAAGCTTTTGCTAGGTCTAAGAACACTCCTAACACCTTTGAACCGCCATCTAGGTTTTTCACTATGTAGGTGGTTAGTTCCGATAAGGCGTCTTCTGTTCCCATTTTCGCTCGAAACCCGAATTGACGGGTGGAGATCAGTTTGTGTTTGTCAAGGTATGCGAGCAGTCTTTTTTTCATAGTTTTTTCTAGTAGTTTCGATAGCGAATTTAGGAGAGTGATTGGTCTGTAATTTAAGATCAGCGTTTTGTCTCCCGATTTATGTATTGGAGTAATACAACCTATTTTTAGATGATCGGGGACAAAGCCAAGGTTGAAACTTTGGTTGAAAATATGTTGAAGTGGTATAAGTATATGTTCTCGGAGACTAATCAGTATTTGATTGGAGAGGTTATCTGGGCCCACAGCGCAATTTGGTTTGAGAGAAATAATTAAATCCGATATTTCCTTTGTACTTATTTTGTGAGCATAAAACGAATGATTTGGTTGCATGGTAGAGGATAGTTTGGTTAAAGAGTCTTCTGTTGTGCCGTTTTTTAAAAGAATTTTTTCAGCCAAGTTAGATCCAACTTTTGCAAATTGGGAGTTAATAAAATTAGCTATTTTACCAGGTTCATTTTTTGTAAGGGTTTTGTTTCCATTTATTAACAGTGCTTTGATCTTCGAGTCTTTTTTCGTATTGGAGAAAGTAATATCTTTGACGATTTTCCAGATTTTTTTGGGATCATTTTTGGCGGATTTTATTTCTTTTTTGTACTACTTGTATTTGGCTTGTTTGATTAATTTATTACAAAGGTTTCTGTATGGTAGGTAATTATTTTTTAGTTTGTCATCATATGAGTTTTTGCGTACTTGCATGTGCATTGTGTCTCTTTTATAAATGCTGTTTACTAATCCTTTCGTGATCCAGGGTGTTTTTTTTTTTTCTTTATGTGAGTAGTTTATCGGGGTATTTTTTGTTGTATATTTAGCAATATAGGTTCCAACTGTGGTCATAAATGTGTCCAGCGCGTTGTTTGGATCGGGTTCATTTAGTACATTTGACCAAGATTCATTATGTATGTCCTCTATTAGGGATTTAAAATTGATTTTGTCTTGTACGGGGTTGTTTTTTTCATCTTTTTGTTTCTTGTTAAGATGTATGCTTAGTGTAGTAGTGAAATGATCTGTGACCGTTTTTCGAATTATTGATGATGATGTTTTTTTCCTAGTTTTAACAAATATATGGTCAATACAGGATTCAGAGTTTGACGTAATTCTTGTTGGTGAGTTGATTGTCGAATTTAATCCTTAGTGAGTAAGTAGACTTAAGTATTCTGTGGTTATTGGTTGCCCGTTTAGTAAGTTAATATTCATATCCCCTGCAATAATTAATTGTTGTGTTTTTTTTATTTTTTTCGAGAAGTCTATTTAAGGAGATGAAGAAAGGTGAGAGATTGTTATAGCATGGGGGTCTGTAGACGGCAAATATGGAGATGTCTGGTCCGAGGGAGATTTGGATGCAGTTTGCTTCGATTAGGTTGATTTCTGTTATTGATGAGTTTAGTGAATCTTTGACAAAGATTACTATACCGTCGTTTTGATTTAGATGTTTGATTTAAATATTGTAACCTATGTAACCTAATTAACCTTTTTTTATCACTTTAAATGACTTTTCAAAGGAGTGATGAAGTGACACTTCTTTGAGTTATTCTATCTCAAAAAAAGTTTATTCAGATTACTTTAACAATTATGAAAAAATCTTCCGAGAAAAGATACATGCCGCCGACGGGACTTGATCCCGTGTCCTTCTGATGTCCGGTCAACTGCTCTTTAACCGCTGGGCTACGGCGGCTTATCTCCTGCCAGCCAAATAATTCAATACATACTTTTTTTTTACATTAACTCCACTCAGGAGGCCCTGAGGAAAATAATTTCCCACAGGGCCTTTGAGGATGCTGTGTGGAGGGTGTTTTTGAGGAAAGGAAGGAGTGAACATGGGTCTTGAAGAGACCCATGTTGTAGGAGGAAGGAAACATAAAGGTCGGTAAATCATTCCACAGCCGAGCTGTTGAACTCAAGAACGAGTCGTAAAAACGACCCGTTCTCATGTGACTAATGTCAACCGTGTACAAATGTTGGGCGCGTGTTTATGGTGTTTCCCGACTATGCACCGGTGCCGAGGGGATCAATGACGCTAGTTCCTCGGAGCATTTTCCATTGTAATACCGGTAAAACAAGGACAAAATTCCCACCTGACGCCTGTGCTCTAAAGATTGCAATCCGTCTGTTAAGATGGGAGAATCTATCAAATGGACCGCCTGTTTCTGCACAGAGACGAGGGATTTTTTAAGGTATTTTGGAGCTCCAGACCAGAGGTGGTTGCCAAATTCAACCATTAGGCGCACTTGCGATTTGTACAGGGTTAAGCTAGTAAAAGCTAGTTCCGAATGTCTAGCTCCAGTGCAGTGATTTGATTTGTGATGTTTGTTTTGTGATGCAATGCATCTTGTAAACACTAATATTGTTTGCAATCGGGCAGCATTGTTAAGTTTTAAAAATAAAAGTGTATTGTTGGACCCTTTCATTGCCGCAAAAGTAACTTTATATAACCTTGTGCGTGACCCGAATGTAAAAACTACCGGGTACCGAGGTTGCCGTGGTGGACAAAAAAATAAAAAATATGTGCGTACGGAGGTACAACACCCGCAAACTAATACGGATTGTGATAATAGTGACACACTGTCAGAACAGGGAAGCAGCCTAGCTTCTGAAGCCCTTCGTGATAATTGCACCAACTTGAAAGTGATACGAACAGAACGACATGCTAATTTTAGAAGTAGGCGGCTCGCGGTGGGTTCCTGGAATGCACGATCTCTTAACAACAAGTTAGAGGATGTGGATGAGGTTTTCAAAGATCGTAAGCTCCACATACTCACCGTGACTGAAAGCTGGCACGAAAACAGCGAGTCGTATGCGATCAAGAAACTACAAGCCCTAGGGTACACTGTTCTGGAGGAGGCTCGACCTAGAGCTGCGGAACATTCTAAAAATGTGAATCATGGGGGTGTTGTGATTATAGCCCGACAAGGACTGCGGCTTACCAAGGTGGCAAACGGTACATTCAGTACATTTGAGTACATTGGATGCCGTGTTTCTTCTGCGGGATCATCATTTACGCTGCTAACGCTGTACCGTCCTGGTTCTAAACCGATCTGTATGGATTTTTTTAGGGAGTTTTCATGTTTTTTTGGAATGGGCAGTGGGACTATCCGAAACTCTTATCATCACAGGTGATATTAATATTCACCTTGAGCGTGAGACGTCACCCAATGCTGTCAAATTCATTGACTTATTGGATAGCTTTGGACTCCATCAATGGGTCGACGTACCCACTCACGACGCTGGTGGAATATTAGACATTTTTATATCCAGGTGTAAGGGCCCACCACTAATAGCCAAAGTTCATGATATAGGTTTATCGGATCATCGACTTGTCCGCACTGAAATTGATTTCAACCCGCCTAAAGTTCCATATAGGACAAAAGAATCGAGGGAATGGCGTAAATTCGATTTCGACAAATTCATTGAAGAACTTAAAAATTCTACTTTATGCATAGAAAGTCACTGGGGAATTAAGACACCGACCGAACTCGTCGATGAGTATAATAAAATTTTGTCAGCTTTACTAAATAAATATGCTCCAACCACCTCGAAAATACGGAAGGTTCGAAAATCTGACGGCTGGTTCGATGAAGAGTGTCGGAGTCAAAAGAGGCTTATGCGGAAACTGGAGAGGTTATACCGAAAAAACCCCGATGTTACTCCACGAGACGAGTGGATTAATGCTCAAATAGAGTACAGGACGAGAATAAGTGAAAAAAGATCTGAATACTGGATCAATAAAATTGACTCTGAGCGGAAAAATCCACGACGTCTCTGGAACTCCGTTAAAACTGTCCTTGCTCACAATACCGTGCAAACCTCTACAGACATTACACCGTAGGCCTTTTCTAAGTTTTTCTATGAAAAAATTGAATCCATTCGCGCCTCCACATCTTCTGCCCCCCCACCAATATTTACACCCAATCCCAAATGTTCCCTGTCATCATTTAAACCTACAACGCTAGAAGAAGTAGGAAAGTTAATTTTAAGTTCGCCTAATAAACAATGTGTTCTTGACCCTATCCCAACTTGGCTTCTTAAGAAATGTAGCAACGTGTTGGCTCCCTTCCTGGTTCACGTTTTTAATACGTCCTTAAGTACAGGTGACTTTCCAGCGCCACTTAAGTCTGCAGTAGTCACCCCAATCATTAAAAAACCGCAGCTTGATGCCGACAATTTGAGTAACTACCGACCTGTGTCAAATCTGCCTTTCGTAGCGAAACTACTTGAAAAAATTGTTGCGTCTCAAATAACTTCCCACTTAAACGTGAACAAATTATTTACTGATCATCAATCCGCATATAGAAAGTTCCACTCAACAGAAACCGGATTACTTCGTGTCCTCTCAGATATAACCCTTGCCATAGAATCAGGTAAGTTAGCCCTTCTTTCACTTTTAGATATGAGCGCCGCATTTGACACCATTCACCACGACTTCCTTATTAAGAGACTAGAAATAACATTTGGTTTACACTCTAACATAAAAAAAATGGCTACAATCTTATCTATCCAATCGCTCTCAAGCAGTGAAAGTTGGAAACAAACAGTCCAACTTCACAAAACTCTCTTCAGGGGTACCTCAGGGATCCGTTTTGGGTCCACTTCTTTTCATTATCTTCACAAATGATGTCGCAAAAATTATCGAGTCATTTGGTCTATTATCTCACTGTTATGCTGACGATCAGCAAGTATATTTTTACTGCACACCAAATGAGATCAACGGCCTTAAAATTCGCACAACCGAGTGTCTAGAAGCGATCAGTCTTTGGATGTCCTCGAACAAACTTAAGTTAAATCCCACAAAGACCGAGTTTCTCTGGGCAGCCACGAATAGGCGCCAACATTTAATAGACAACTCACCAATTTCTATTTCCGGTAGCGACGTAATTGCAAAAACAACCGTCAAACTTCTAGGTGTTTATCTGGATTCAGACCTTTCGCTAAAAAGTCAAGTAAATAGGACCGTCAGTACTGGGTTTTTCTATCTAAGACAACTTAAATCAGTTCGTAGGAACCTCTCAACGGAGGCAACTAAGCTTCTTGTGAACTCATACATAGTTTCACGTCTTGATTATTGTAATGGCATTTATGCAAAACTTCCTAAATGCCAAACTGATAAACTACAATCAGTGTTCAACGCCGCAGCACGGCTAATTACTGGGGTACCCAAGTTTTTGCACATTTCGGAACACCTTCGAAATCTTCACTGGCTGAAGTGTCCTGAAAGGATCCAATACAAGTTATGCTGGATGGTGTTTAAAGCTCTCAATGAAATGGCTCCACCCTATATCTCTGAATTATGCATTCCGGAAAATATTGGACTAAGGCAGTCAACTCTTAGATCAGCGACATCATCTGCAATCGGAAGGTTGAAAGAACTTAAGCAAAATCCGAACACTAATTTTGGTGATCGTGCATTCGGAGTATCCGGCCCTGAGGCTTGGAATAAACTTCCTATGGAATTAAGATGCATAACCAGCCCAACAGAATTTAGATCCAAACTTAAAACTCACCTATTTAAACACTCATTTCCATAAATTCGCTATTCCATTCAAATATTGCTATCCAATCTGTTGTTGAGCGATGAATTAGCTTATTGCGGTTGAGATCGACGATGAGATTCATTCATTCATTTAAGAAACCTATGCTTTCCTTTAAATACAGTTAACCCATTAAAATCATTTTCAAAACCGTGTTATAAAATATTGTAATATTATGTACAAACTTCCTTCTTCTTCTGGCGCTAACAATATTAATATTAAAAAAGGGTATAAAATATTTTGTAAAATGTGTAGAATAAAATATGTATGTATTTATAAAAAAATCAAATTGCTTCGACTTGCAGCAATAACTTTCTTCTCTGTCTGTACCTATATCGGTAGAGTTTTGTTGATCACTTGGTAATATTAGACACCTCGCAAAACTAAAAAATATTTATTGTTTTATGTAAACACTTATTTTAATTGTAAACCTTTAATTTTAAGTCACATTTGTAAATATATATGTATGCCACTAGTTTTCAGTTAGTATTAATAAGTCTTAGTCGTAAGTCACTAGCTATGTACATAATATATAAGTCTTAAATGTAAGTACCTAGTTATAATTTTGAATCTTAGTTGTAAGTCTATCGTATTAATTTTATTTTATTGTATGCTTATATGTACAGCGCCCTTGAGGTGATTTTTCACAAAAACGGCGCTTTATAAATCAGCCAAGTATTATTATTATTATTATTAAGAGTTGTGTACAATTAAAGTATATGCGGGCCCTGTACAGTACGACCAGTTTCTGAGATGCTATCTTAACTCTGGTTTCGATGTAATTAAAAATTGTTAGTTACCAGCCTCAGAACAGACTCTGTCTAGTGAGGAGGGTAAGGAAAAAAAACTGATGTACATAACTAATTATAAATAAACGCCCGGGTTGCCGGCACTGAAATTGAAATTGATGGAGCCCCCATACCTGAGCTGGTCACTTAGAGTCACACTAAGCATATCAATGGAGGTCCTGTTCGGAAGAATGCTTCCTTTGAAGGAGACTAGATTATCATTTCGATCCCTTTTAGACGTTATCAAACATGATTGGGTCTTTGAAACATTAAATTCGACGAGGTTATTCTTACCCCAAGAGAAAATACTCTCGAGGTATCCGTCCATTCTCTGCTTCAAAGCCCTCCGAGTTATTGGGGTTTGTGTGCTCTTTGGAGGCTTGTCCAACAAAAAGCTATCATGGACTGGACTGTCATCCGCGTAACAATGAATCGGTGCACATGACAAGAGGTCGTTGATGTGCAACAGAAAAAAAGTCGGAGACAGAACCGATCCCTGTGGGACGCCAGCATTTATCGAATGCGAGGAAGAGGTAAAACCGTCAGCAACCACCTGAATCGACCTCCCCCTCAAAAAGTCGGCAATCCACGCACACAAGGATGCGGGAAGTCCGTAAGAACTAAGTTTGTTGACAAGCGATCGATGCCAAACCCGGTCAAAGGCCTTGGAAATGTCCAGTGAAACCGTTTGGGTCTAACCAAAACGTTCCAGGCACCGTCCCCAAACATGCGTCACGTAAGCGAGAAGATCACCGCACGAGCGGTTCCGCCGGAATCCGTATTGATGGTCGTTAATAATTTTGTTCTTCTCGAGGTATGTGAGCAGTTTGTTATTGATCACACGTTCCATCACTTTTGACAGAACAGATGTGATTGCTATGGGGCGGTAGTTGGCTGGGTTGGAGCGGTCACCCTTTTTTGGAATAGGGTGAATGATCGCTTTTTTTCCAACCAGAGGGCACAGAGCCAGACTTCAGGGACATCTTGAAAAGCTTCGTCAAAATTGGAGCTATTTTTACAGAGCACCTCTGCAATACCAGGGCAGGTGTTCCGCCAGGCCCGCTAGCTTTTTTAACATCAATCCCTCGCAAGACTTGGAGTACATCCCGATGCCGGATCCTCAGCTTTTTCATACGAAAACTGCAATGAGGAACCGATGGCGGGGTAGCACCTTGATCATCGAACATTTTGCCTAATAAGTTAGCTTTTTCGGCGGCGGTATTTGCTAGAGAGCCGTCAGTTCTGGTAAGAGGTGGCAGACTGGGTTTGCAGAAATTGCGACCTATTGAGCCCGCAAGCGACCAGAACGCTCTGCTGCCATGCGGGCAGGCAGCCAGCTTTCTGCTGATCTGCAGGTCATGCTCGAATTTTGACCTGTTAATGATCCTCTTGCATTCCTTTGGCATTTTGTTATATACTATTCTGTTTTCGGATGTTTGAGATGTGTTGTAGGCTCGGTAAGCCGCGTTTTTTCGTCGCACTGCTTCGGAGCATTGTCGACTGAATCACGGCTTTGAGCCCACACCAGTTTCTTTAACAGTGGATTGGATGAAGCCATCCATCGCGAATGTGATGACTTCACCAATTTCCTGGGCACATCTTGAGGCATCCGAAGTCCGAAAACAGTTGACCACGGGAAAGCATTGAAATGAGCCCGCAGACCAAACCAATCTGCTGATCTATAGTGCCACACTTTTTTCTTCAGCCGCTCGTTTGGCGGTCTAGAGGCGCTGTGACCTCAATCTTGTAACCGTGTGACACAGTGGTTAAAAACAGATCTAACAGATTGGAGCGGTGAGTCTGGACATCGGAACCCTTGTAGGCTCCTGAACCATTTGCTCCAGTCCGTAGCAGAGGGCGAAGGATTCCGCCTCTCGTCCAGCTGAGTCAGTTGGTCCTGAGAACTTTAACCAAGGTTCGTTATGAACATTGAAGTCCCCCAGGACCACAAACTCTGCCGTAGGGAAGCGGGGCAAGAGATCATCAACAGTATTGCTTAGATGTTTGAAGAGTTCGGATGTATCTGAAACGCTAATGTTCGGTGAGCGGTATAAACACGCGTAAAATTTTACCGTACTGGCAAGATTGACGCGCACCCACGTTACGTCGTATTTGGAGTTCTCCAGATTCAACAGTCGCACACAGTTGACGTCAGCTCGGCTGAAGAGACATACACCTCCTTTGGGTCTGAATTTGCCCATGAGGGTGAAACCCGGGCAATCCAGATAGGAGGCGTCTGTAGGCTCAGCTATCTGCGTTTCGGAAAGGAAGAGAAGGTTGGGACGTTGGGTGAGAAGGTGGTGGTGGACTGAGTTTAAGTTTTTGTGCAGGCCGCGAATTTTGGTGAAGTTCAACAACAGTTTTGGCCTGCACCGGGGACTCCTGCTTCTCGCCGTTGTAATGATGTTATTTGCTGTTGTGTTCAGATTCATGATTTTATTGGTGTTATTTTTTATTTATGAGGGGAAAGGAAGGTCTGGGAAGGAAGGTTGAGGGGTGGGTAGGAAGTTGGGGATCAGAGTGTCCAGGAGTGATGGACGTATGAATCCAACCCACCCACTGCGGTGCAAGGCGATGGGCTGGGAGAGTCCGGCTGGAGAGGTCGCCCAATGCGCCCCAAACGCTACTGCTGGGTCCCCTCCGGTCACGAACCGGCACAACAGCAGCGGCGGGGTTTTTGCACTCGTTGATGGGGCAGCCCACCCTCAGTCGTGAGCCTGAGGGTCGGGCCCCTGTACTACCGAGCGGCCCGGACAACGGTAACCGGTTGTAAAGGGTCTCCCTCAACCAGCATCTCCCAATCCGGCCTGCCACGCAGAAGGTGGGCCGACGCACCCGCCATCAAGACCCAGACAAACATTACCCCCATGAACCCGGGCACCCCTGCTAAGTCACCAAATGTAGCGAACCACTTGGGGTGACCTGTGGCAGAGGTGTTGGTCATCCAATAAATGGTTCCCAGGGCGGCGGTACCCATACCGCCTACCAAATTAAACTACTAACAAACCTACTAGTGTTTCATTCAACAATTACTGCTTATTACATTTTTCCACCTGCAAACAACCTTTTTTCAATTTAGATGAGTGTTTCAGGCTAATAATTATGACTAAAAATAATTGTTACCCTTTATGCTATTTATATGCATAGAATCTTGTCTTAAACATTAGTTTATCAAATTAAAAATTATAATTCAGATTACTTTAAGTTGTTTCTCTGTTTGTAACTCTGTGAGGTTAAATGAACACAAGAACTCAAGTGTCTTTTTCAAAATTATAACTGATTGTGGAAACAATTGGATCGTCTTAAACCATAGGTATATCTACTGTAAACCATTGGCAATTGAAATAAGAGATCCAAATCATAATTATTGACAAATCATAGACAGTATTTCTCTGATTGGTTCTAATTGGCAGAGCTGGAGCCCTCATTTCAAGCTCTATTTCAGAAATTTCAAAATGTGAGTTAGTGCACTATGGTTTATGACGATCAAAAAACAAGCGCAACAGTAGGTACCGAATTTATTAAATTAATTAATTAGTAATTCTAGATTTGTAATTGAATTCCGTGGTTTCGACACGGGAATTACCATCTTTTGAGTCGGACTTAGCAAAAACCATTGTTATGAATGTTACCTTGATTAATTAAATTAACCATGTCGAAAAATGTGCCCATTTCTAAAATAAAATATTTGTAAACTAGCCTCTCGCGAAACAGGATTTCCCTAGTGAGGCAGACTCAGTAAAATATGTGCGTAAACCCGAATTATTATTACACCGTTAATAAATAATGGCGAAAAAATATCCTCATCTTCTTAATATATGAAAATAAATTAATTTCGACCGGTCAGTGTTGGAGTGGGCACTGGGCATCGCGCTTGGGTCCCACCCAGGCGTTCCTTGTTCGATTCCTCGGCTGGCTAAGTCCTCCATCACGACTCAAGCAACATTTTCGGCTTACTGTGGTGGTAGTAGAAGATTTTTAAATATTGTCGGTTTTTTCTTAACCCGGGAATGTTTGTCTTTCTTTAAAAAATATGCTTCTTTATTTGTCCCTTTTGTGGTCCCTCAACCAAATCTGATAAAACTTGAAATGAACCATACGATGAAACTTTGGTGATTTTTTAGCGGTCGCCTGTGATGGTTTCTATATATACTGATAGGAGCTCTGGTGTTATTAAATTATTTCCTATACCATTCATCCGATTGCGACGAAACTTTGGTGATTTGTTATGCGCATGACTGCAAAAGTTTCTATGCATACTGATGAGTTCTGGCGTTATGAAATTTGTATACAAAAATTGCAATAGATAGCGCGCGAGTTGTTTGAAAAATGAGTGTTTTTCGTATAGTTTAGCGGAAAGGTAAGAAGGAGAGAGGGGGAGGAGAATCCGAGAAGGGGGGAAGGGGAAGGATGGTGGTGGGGTTTGCTAGAGGGTGGGAAGGAGCTGGGAAAGCGGTGAAGGTGGAAGGGGAAAGCGGGATTTTGGGGGGGGTGGGTGGAAGGTAAATGCGGGAGGGAAAGGGGACGCACGGGGAAGGACACACAGGGAGAAACAATTTATTTTTTGAGTGGCATTGCAACGTACATATACCGAGTACTCGCTAATATATAAATAAAACAAAAAAGCTTCTTTTCCGCTTATTATTTATTAACAGATTTCTTATATTTATTTTCTATACTTAACAGATAATATCCATACTTATCAGATATAATGCAATCATATTTATATTGAAGGGCAGGCAAGCATTTTGGTTTGAATTTGTTTTCCAGTGTTTTTATTTAAAAATTTGATTGTTTTTGCACTATATGTAAAATCGACCACCATAACACGGGCATCAGCCTAGCATGGTGGTCGAAAAACTCACTTATAATGTAAATAATTTATGCAATGAATAAAGAAAAAAAAAATTTAAAAAGTCAAAAATAGCTCTCCAGCAGTTGATGAAATATTGATCTGGCACAAAATCCCGATGAACAAAGAATATTTCCAGGATCAGGAAATTCAATACATTTTTAATGGCAGATTCCTCTGATAAATTTATAGTTTCCCAGTCGTAACCTTTAGAAATAAGCCATAACACTGAACGAGCAAAGCCAGGGGGGGTATTAAACTGTTTGGGGAAGATGGATAAGGGTGTGATATAACTGTCTGCTCCCACTTCTGTACCCAGAATAGTGGTTGAGATAGAAATATTGGTAAGTGTCTATCCTGTCTTTGTACTTGGCGCGGTATACTACTGTCTTATTAGGCCTGCTTTGTCGTATTAATACGTTACAATAGTTTTGTTTCATATGAGATGATCTATGATGACACTGTGAGTTTGTCCGTAATTTGAGGTATGAAGAAGGGGGATATAGCCCAATTACGCAACGCGTTTTCCAGATATTAGATGTTTATACAGCCATACAGGGCTTCCGTGGATTTTCCGTATTTTTAACTAGATAATAGGTACAGGAAATCGATGAAAAAAGTGATCTAAAATTAAATAATTTTTTTTTAGAAGAAAAACTTTATTTTTATAACTTTTTAAGGTTATTCCCATCAATGTAATATATCATTGAAGAAGAAGATAACAACAATAATCCAAACGAAAATACAAAAGAGAACAAGTCACAGAATAATAGAAAAATTTAAAAGATTCTTAGTTTAATCTTCTTCTTCAATGATATATACAGTTAATAAATTCAATTTAGTACCAATTTTATCGCAGTTAATTTTATTGAGTAAGTTCACGCATTGCGCAGGAATATTTCACCACGAAAAGGTTTTAGCCATATTTGGTGTAAAGCAATAGCCAGGTACTTCCCTACCTTCCTCTCCCTCATCTCTGTCCTCTTCTCGCTAGCTTCAGCCTCACAATATACCTCAATATAAATTGGGGATTCCACAGTCTTACTGGCTCCAGACGGAATCAGTTGGAACTCTTGCGCGGTATTCATATTAAAAAAACGTATCTACACACATACACCGATCTGCGTAGATAACAAATATTTAGATTTATTTTATGATTGAAGTCTGATATTTTTTTTCATGTTGGTAGGTACCTATAAACTTGGCTCCTCAAAGTATTTGAAAGATCAATCGTTTTTTTCTCGTTTTTTATTCATTGCCAAATTCGCATATTATTAAATCCTATGCTTTCCGTTGTTGACTTTTAATCACTTTTACCCGTAAAACTTTTCTCGTTTCGGAAATTTCGCAGTAAAAATTCAATAAACTCGCGTAAAAATATGTCACTTTACTTTCCAAGACCAATAAAATTACAACATAAGAAAAAATGTCGATATGAAGGTTATTGACTTCTAAGTTATGAACACTTGCTTTGACACATGGAATTATAAATTATTTTGCTGGGTTCACACGAGAACAATACAATATTGTCCTGTCCCAGCTACTTGAACCGCCTCGACCGCGCAGGACATATCAATGGGACAATACAATAATTCGACCTATAGTTCAAATGCGAAACGCTGTGAAAAAGGATATACGAGGACTAGCTTTAAATAAAAAGAATATTAGGTCTGTTATACAAAGATGTATTGATATTGCTGGAGAACTATTTAAATTATAAAAAATGTGTAGGTTGCAGTTTATATGTGTTAGAAACCGTCAGAAAACTCAAGTAGACAAGAGTAAGGAGGCTACGAAGCACCACAAAAAGAGGAGACTGATAGGCTACGAAATACCGCACAAAGAGGAGACCGATTAGTCTATTTCGTTGTCTCGCAGGCTAAATCCTATAGATGTATGTGTTTGTCTCTATTTAGTGTCGCTTTTTGTAAGTACGTACGCGGACATTTTTATTTCTTACTAACAATCATGCTTGCAGGGACATTTGGAGGGTCTAGAATAGTTTTAAATATAAATGTAACTTCATTTTTCCAACACAAAAAAAGAGTCCTGTCGTGTGCGGCTAAGGAGGTTTCCTCACACAGCCAGCCGTTAAGAAAGTGATGAGTCCCCTTCAATGTCCTCCAAACGTATGTTATAGTAGGTACAGTATTGTCTTGTCCTCGTGTGAACAGACAACTATTTATTGTATCATGGACAGAAACCCAATAACACCAAGTAACTTTTTTCGTACCATTATTTAACCATAATTCTTAAACTAATTCTGCTTAGATTCAACCTTTATCAAGGTTTAATATTAAATAAATTGGTTTACATTAACGGAAGTACAAATATTATGAATAGTCTCACATAATGGAAAACAGTATACAAGGAGATCTAGAATATCAGAAGATGAATATTATAACTATATTACGAGAAGGAAATTTAAAGGGATTTCACCTGAAATTATCTATGAAATATCACTAAATCATGTGTTTAGATACCAAGGTTCTACCGCTTGAATTACCGAACAGCTACTACCTTCGCTTCAATTACCGAAAAGCTACTATCTACATTCGCTTGAATTACCGAATAGCTAGGTACTACCTTCGTTTGAATTACCGAATAGCTACTACCTTCGTTTGAATTACCGAATAGCTACTATCTTCGTTTGAATTACCGAACAGTTTTACTACCTTCGCTTGAATTACCGAATAGCTACTACCTTCGCTGGAATTACTGAACAGTACAGCGTCTTGTCTTTTTAAATCTTTGAATTTCGATTGTGTCTTCTTAACTAAAATAATGAATGAATGTTCGAAGTAAATGGTGTGTAAGAATGTCATGGTTTTAGAAACTAATCTAATAATTAGAAATTTAAATTAAATTAAATTAAATTAAATTAAATTAAATTAAATTAAATTAAATTAAATTAAATTAAATTAAATTAAATTAAATTAAATTTAATTAAATTAAATTAAATTAAATTAAATTAAATTAAATTAAATTAAATTAAATTAAATTAAATTAAATTAAATTAAATTAAAAATCTAAAACTAGAAATTATTCCTCTTCCTGACATCCGATTGAACTGAAACTCGGTACATAGATTCATTGTCAACGACAGTGCATTCTATCAACTTTTAGTGGCATTCCGCACACTCGCGTGGTCATATACGTATTACTATCGTACTATCACAGCAGTTAATAAATAATACATATCGGTCTTGTCCAATTAAGATTTGGCTCAGTTGGAAGTGTTGTTGACTGTAGTCCCTGGGTAAGAAGGTTCAATCATCGATTGAAACTTTATTTTTTTAGTTTTAAAAACGTTCATTATAACAAAGCTTTTTGGTTTATAGTGAAAATAACGTAGCATACTAAAAATGCATCATATTAGTTGAAAATTAAAAAAAATAACTGATAAACAAAATAACAGGATTTAAAAATATATATTTAAATGAATAGACACCTTCCGCTGAATATAGTGGGAACAAATATGGAGAGAGAAAAAACTACTTCAATTTTAAATTAAGACAATGCATTTGATTGAAATTTGGGGGGGGAGACTTTGAGAAAAAAAAATCAGGATCCCATTAATTTATATAAATCTTTTATTATATTCTAGTTACAAACGCAATTTTATCTTAATGTGAGTTGAAAACCGCTTGGCAAAAATATAATAATCGCAAAGGCAAAGTGTGATCCAACATTTAAATCAAGTCCTTATCTTATTGAGACTTATCAAATAAACCTTCCCCTAACTGAAAGACCTATTGTTTCAGACATAATATAATAGATGGCATCAGCGTGCAATTCTGAAAGGAGACATATCTATTTTGTGAACTTTGCCTGTACTTTGCCGTAATATGAACCGAAGGTAATAATAACGCCTTTTCATTTAAAGCAGCAATAACAGATGAAAATGTTGGAAATGTTTGGCTTTATGGTGGGGTTATTGTTTTAAATAGTGCCTACTCGTCGTTGAGGTTCTGCGTTTCGTTTATACACCTAGAAATAACTGCAATATTGTGGTTATACTGAAGAAATAAAAAACCCGCTTTTTCTTTTGTATTAACCTTTCCATTGCCAACAGGGTTATCTAATACCTCCAAAAATTACATTTTCCGTAATAAATTTTAAATATAGACCTTTTTTTTAAAATTGAATTATGTTTGTTTTCTCTAAATAAAATTTTTAATTATGTGTGTATTGATTTGTTATATTAGAATTTATTAAATTTACAGGACTGTTACTGTCATCTATTACTTACTAACGTAACTCGATTAAATGAATTTTTGGTTTGGTTTGTGTGATTATTTACCGCCATCTATGAACAAGTATTTTATGAATAAAATAATAAAATAAAAAAGACTTGGTATGATCGAGGTTTGAACTCTGTCCAAAGATACCTGGCCGAATGTCTTGAGTCAAACACACTCCACCTTCGCCAATCCACTGGTTGACGTCACTGAGATTTAATTCAATATTAAGATGAAGCCTATAACTAAATAATGCAAAATCATACGTTTTTGTTTTGAAAATTTGATCGCTTAGAAGTATTATAGATGCTTCAATTAAATACTGCGTGTAGAACATATCTTGGCCCTTAAAAATATCGGTCATTTTTTTATAAGTCTAGAATAGTCTTTTAATAAGCCTAGAAAAAAAAATTATAAGGTCTATAAAAAACACTTTAAAGTCCAAACTCTCTTATTTTTAAACCTCATTTCGGATATGGTTTTATTTTTTCATGTGGCAAAATTTAGTTTATTTTATTATAATCGCAAAAAAAAATAAATTTACGCCCGAACCTCGCAAAATAAAATATAATATGGCAGTCGATGAATTTGTAATATCAAAGTGAACCTTATACCGTCTACCGAAAAACGACTGGCAGCGGCCCCTATTTTCTGTCACTACTCTTCCGGACGGAGCGGAGAAACGACGTGTTAGGCTCCGCGCCGCTTGTTTTAGGAAATCGATTTAAAAATTCCGTTTTATAACAATAAACAATGCATAAAAAAGAAATTAATGTTTTTACAGCCCTTTACGAAATAAAATAGTAAAAAAAAATTCTCAAATATCTTTTCCAACCTTTCCAAAAGCTTTTTCTCAATTATTTTTAAGCTCCTCCCATAAAAGGGCGTGAATTCCGATTTCGATTTTTTCCTGTACTAGTGGATCGCCTTAAGCAACTGTCAACGAAATGAACTGAAATGAATGAATGAACTAGAGTGTATTTTAGCTGTTTTTTAACACAAAACACTATTTTTATTGTATAAATTTACAATTAAAAAAAATTTTAAATTCACTTTTTGCAAATGTTTTTTCCGGATTGTTTATTGTTTTATTTAACTCACTTCTATCGGTGATAAAATCCTAGTTAAATTATGTGTCAATTTTTTAGATAGAATGTAAAATCACTTTACGAGCGTTTCTCGGTAAAATTTCGGGAAACAAACACACCGGGTGATAACCGGGTGATATACCGGGTGGGTTTTTTTTATGTGTAGGTGTCATACCACACATAATAATATATAATAAATAAAGAAATACCACAGTTTTTTCTCGCGCTATTATCAAAGCTTTATGAGGAGGTCAAATACTCGTAACATCGCTCGACGTCCGCCGCGAAAGTCAGTCTCACCATGTGTGGTTTGGTATATTTATGGTCTTACCCCAGCGTATTATTTTGCACGAGATCATTTTAGTTGATGAATGAAATTTAAAGTTTTATGTAAATCCCTGCCCGTTAATTTGACGGTAACGTGTAACCGACCTGTTTCCTCCCACGTGTAACACCCTTACACATATTTCATCTCAGTATGTTACTCGAATTTCCATCAAAATATAAACATAATGACTAAACACAAATTCTTTTGGCTTGAGAGTTAGTATTACATTTGCCATGACGAATAAGGAACGGGTTCGTAAGAAGCAGTTGAAATTTTATTTTGAGTAAGCAAAATAAGTAATGTAATAGTTTTATAATTATTATTATTAATTATTGTTATTCAATCGTGTTATACTTTGTGATTGAGTGTTTACGATCCTCAGTTATAAATCCGTAGGTTACATGTCCAAATTCTGGCGTGCTCAAGTGATTTAGTCATTTTTTTTAAAATTAATGTTATTTTACAAATTAAAAATAATATAAAATAATGCATTAGCGGCACGTTTCATAATGGTAGATACTTTCAGAATCCTCCTAGTGAAAAATCGCCATTTGTAATCGAAACATTGCTTGAAATTGCTTTAGCCATGATTGTTTATCAGATCTTAATAGATAGGTACTTCCCCACCTTTCTCTACCTCGTCTCCTATCTTTCCCCACTCTGACAGCCTCCGTGGTCGAAGGGTAAGACTCTTGACTCGCAATCCGAAAGTCGCGCGATCGAATCCCGGCGTGGGCGAATAATGTTTATTTGAATAATTTGTGGTATTTAATCATTAATTAATTAAAAATAATGTATAGTATATTTGCGGCACGTTCCAGAGTGGAAGTTACTATCAGTATCACCCTGGTGTAAGACCATCATCACGAATTGAAATGGCTTTAGCCGTCTTTGGTGATTAGATCTGAAATCCAGGTACTACCCCACCTTTCTTTTCCCCATCCCTTTGCCTCCCCACTACCTTCATCCTCACAGCATACCCCAATTGGGGATGCCATAGTCTCACTGACTCCAGACGGGAGCAGCTGGACATCAGCAGTCTTGTGACGTATTCACATAAAAATAAAAATAAATAAAAAAAAATATTCAGCCTCAAAACAAACTCCAACATAAGACATGCCATTGTCTCACTGGTTGCAGTCGGTTAGGAGTAGTTGGGACTCTTGTGGAGTACTCAAATTATTTATTATTTTTTAATCATTGAGAATAAATTGTATATTTTTTAGAGATTACAACGATAAAATATCATATTACTTTTACAAAAGGATTACAGAGGATCATAATATTAGTTTTCAATTGAGGGATTTTTCGCTGTAAGTATTGCTTTTTTTAAACGTGATACCATTGCTTTGGTAAGTGATTCGAAAGTGGGCCGTGGGATTTGAGAAGTATCGTAAGAATACTACTATTATATTTTACATTTTTCAGAGTTAGACTTAACCACTCAGGCCTTGAATCTATTAGGAAGATGAAAATATTTTGACTTTCGAAATCCATCTTAAAACTTTAAACTATTTTGGAAAAATGCAAAGAAATACCTTTTGAAATGTAAAAATTATGAATGAAAAATAAAAAAAGAATTCTAACAAAAATTACTGACAATGGAATTGCAAAAAATGCCCAAATATTTTGTTCGGCAAATGTAATTAAATACGTTATATGCGGTTATCGCTTTTTTGTCGTTTCATGTAAGAAACGTTAATAAAAAAAAATCCAAAATAACATAATTTCTTTCAAATTGTGGCGGAAAACTTTGTAATCATTAAGGTGTAAATTTTAATTATTTTGTGACGTAGCAAGGGGGGGGGGCGAACCACCCCGGTTGCCACCCGAGAGCGGGGGGTGACACTCGAACGTGGGGAATAAACTAACTAAAGAACAAAATTGCCGCATAAAAATATTTTGCACGTGAACACTGACTGTTATTTAGCTCTATGACTCGGTTGGTCGGGGATTTCCGAAAAAATGATTTTTTTTTTTTTCGTTATTAGCTCGTAGTATTGCTCGGTCAGGATCTCTTGAAATATTCCTTGTGTCATTCTAATATTCGTATATTGTGATTGACGTAAACTCGTGAAGTGAAGAGTTAAGAGTGAGTCTGTATAAGAATCCAAAAGCTTGAATAAAAGTTACACACGAAACAAGCAAATGGTTTTCCTCCGAATTTTGGAGCGTACGGTGTGCAGCTCAAATTTAAAGCTCATCTCAAAACTGGTTTCAATTTAAGAATTAATCTGTATTCGGTAACTCGTTTTAATTAAAACTACACCCATAACATGAAAATGATTTTCCTCCGATATTTGCAGCACGTGGTCTGAAACTTTCATATCTTGCAACTCGGGGAATATCCTGCAATAATGGAACTCGGGAATGGTTTCCTCCGAAATGGGTCCACAGATAAACAGAGTTTCAAATGAAATTTCAAAGTAAACCATTTTCGAGTTCCACGTGCAAGATTTGAAAGTTGCAGAATATGTGCTACAAAGATCGGAGTAAAACCATTTTCGTGTACTGCGTGCATTAATAAATAAAATTAAAGCTGGGGACTCGCACCTTGTCATACTTCCTGGGGCCAGGGTGATACTGAAGCCACGTAGGGTCCAGTGTTATACTTCTGGTCTCCAGAAATATGTCCCTCCCGGGGGGGGACAAGTGTTAAGCAGGCCCCCCGGGGGCCATATGCCTCGGCTTGGAAGGCTCAGCTCAGGGTCGTAGGGCTCCTCCGAGGCTGTCGATGGTTGACTCCAATGAAACAAGGTTTGGGCACAATTCAAATGTATTCAATAATGCAAGGGTGAACAGTACAGGCAACCAGGTAAGCTGTTTAAGGCCTAGCATAAGAGAGAGAGAGGCACTAGAAATACTACTGAATTTAGGCTCGGAAATACTATAAGAGGGTTTAAAATCTCACGTGGCGTCGTACGGATGCAGGCAGCTTCCTACGAAGTGGAGAGATCTAGAGCAAAGCTCATAGATCGGGTGCAGGAATGGAGCGGCTCGGGGTGCGTGGGCGGCTTCTCGGCATCATGGTGGGCGGATTCGGTCAGCTTACCGAACCGGTGGGTGATAACGGTGAAATAAACGGCTATCGGCAATGTAGGCGGATTAAAAGCCGGGCGGCCAGGGCTGCCATGGTATAAAGTAGGCGGCAGTAGGATTATACAGGCGTCTGTCGTGATAGCGCCATACTGAGATCGTAAGTGAAGACTTAATTAGCCGCGTCAAAGGGTGGCATACTGCCCGACAGTACGTAGTAGTACGTACGACTGTTCGCGTCGCTCTCTAGAATAGGTCTGATGCTTCGGTGAACGGTGGCCGGAGTTCTCTGTCCGTGATGAGCGAGACGGAAGACTCGAACGTGTGCCCTATAAGGTAATGTCTTCTGCCATTGGCTGGATTTCGCGCCGTGTAGCCATATATGGTAATGTCTTCTGCCAGCCTGAGAGGGACAGCAATAATCACGCGAGAATGTACATGTACTGAGCACGTGACACACAGCTGCCTGCCGCTTGTATAGTTCGTTCGTAGCATTTATGGGCAACCTGCCGCTTGTATAGTATGTTCGTATGAATTATGGGCAACTCATAACACTACCCTCCTCCCCCTGGAAAATGAAGGGAAAAGGCAGCGAGGCTGATGCAGGGGACCACGACCTTCCATACAGCATGTGATGCGATGATTGCCACAATGTGAGGTACAGAGCTACCTCTTCACCAGGATTTAAACACTCCCTACCTAAGAGCCAACAAAATTTTAACTACCTGTGAGCCAAGCTAAAAAAACTAGCAATAAACTGAACAAAGGTTGCCAACTCTCTCAAGAAATTAAAAAAAATGTGACGTACCTAGTGCGATACAAGACACGCTAACGAAGGTGCATGAAGAAATAAAGAAAACATGACCCTTCCGAGAAGGATTACTACCATGTAAAAATCTTAAAATTAGACAAAAAATTTCCAACACTATTCCTGTTATGGAATATTGTACGCTGACCAATGTCATGAAATGATCGAAACCAACTCATATTCGCGTCTTACAATAGAATTCTTAAAATTATACAACTTTGTTTTTATACACTTTATTCCTGTTATGGAATATTGTACGCTGACCAATGTCATGAAATGATCGAAACCAACTCATATTCGCGTCTTACAATGGAATTCTTAAAATTATACAACTTTGTTTTTATACACTTTATTCCTGTTATGGAATATTGTACGCTGACCAATGTCATGAAATGATCGAAATCAACTCATATTCGCGTCTTACAATAGAATTCTTAAAATTATACAACTTTGTTTTTATACACTTTATTCCTGTTATGGAATATTGTACGCTGACCAATGTCATGAAATGATCGAAATCACTCATATTCGCGTCTTACAATGGAATTCTTAAAATTATACAACTTTGTTTTTATATACTATGCTATTTTCACAATTCAATTTTAACCCAAATGTTAGTTTCCCGCACTCTCAGCTTGTCATGGTTTGTCTGGTTTGCATTTAATTATCAGGCATAAACGACCATCCTCTCATGTTCGCATATAATTGTAAGGTAATGCTACAAAACCTATCATGAATATTAATTTTCAGGCATAATATGAATCCTCTCATGTTTTCTCGACTCACCCTCGGTGACCCGTACAGCGCTGTACTTGGTATACTAGAAATATACCCTTGCCGCAACGACATAGACAACCGGATAGATCCCTTGGAATCCTCACGGTGAACTTGCGTTCGACGAAACCACATAGGACACCCTCTAGGTGTTCCCACCAAAAAAACCAGACGAACCGTAATGACCATAAGTGCAATTACATTATTCTCTAATAAGAACAATACGACCCGAATGACATAACTTTATGACATTACCGAGCTAATTTACTCAACTGGGTGCATACTCTTAAATCTTCTTACTACGAGAAGTACTACTCCTTATTTGAATACAGTGATATAGCAAGTTACAAAACACCGTACAATTGCGTCCTGATATGGCAAGGACTTTACACGCTGGCTTACCATATTGATACCGAAGTAATCAATTACGTGTTTACAAAATATTTATATAGTAATTTAATTAATTACATTTATCATAATTAAAACACTTGAATATACATTTGTTTACCCACCAAAAACTCTATGTGTGTGAGTACAATTTTGTTAAATAACTTTCAATTCGAGTTTGTTTCAACTCAACTTAAACTCTCAGGGTTTGACTACGTAAGGAGAGAAGAAGGAAAAAAAAAATTAAAATAAATAACAACAACGCCACGTATTTTTACCAAAAAATACGAAAATTTAATACTACCGACAATGTTATTAGAAGAGGAAAAATTTTTTTTTTTTAATTGAGTAACGAATTTCTTCCTAACACCGGAATCATATATATACTTTAATTGTTCGGAAATTCGCGTTTCCAACAATCTTCCTGCTCTAATTCTAAGGAGTTTAGCCATCCTATCACGCTTTGGATTATAGTTTACCTGCCGAATGACACGTTAGGTCGATACCCAAGTTCCATCCTATCGGACTTGTAACAGCTCTATAATACCACACAACGAGTAACCGTTGTTATATGATCGCGGAAGAAGGTTAAAATTCGATACCACCACAACCTATGTGAACCGAATAGTGTTGTCTATTGGGCCTATTCTGATAACAAAAATGTGGTAATATAATTATTACATTGCCTTTTCATCGTGAATTCACTCCAACATACGCTAGAATTGAGACATACCCCGTTAAGGAGTGAGTAACTACCCGATTGTGAACGTTTTACCGCCCCAATTTCTCCTATATCGCAACGTGTGAGATGTCCAATACTATAACGATTTAACCTACATGTGAGAATAATTCGACAATGAAAGAGATTGAAAAACCCGAAAAAAAAAAAAAAAAAAAAAGGACAAAAAATAAAAAAAAATTATAATTGAAATGATATTTCCATTTATACATGACCTTATATTAATATATACACAAGGTTATTTACAACCATAAGGTTCCTAAGTTTCTTACTACCCAATGACCTATCCCAGTATGAGAACTAGGTGCCTTTATACCTACCACTTGTACAAGAATTTTCTTATGCCGTCTCTTGCCAACGAAAAGAAAAGAATATGCTTGCATATTCTTTCATTGCATCTAAAATTAAGTACTTTTTAGAATGCAAATTGTTCCACGAAAATAGAAATTAGGTCTCTACTTCGGTCCCGGGCAGGATACTGAATACCTAACGCAGTTTTTTCTAATGAAAAACCTAGCCTAATTTAGGGTTCCTTGAACTACGCCCTCAATCAGTGTATCGTGTCGTGTTTCTTAGACGAATTTATATACTTATGTAACCATATTCATATATAAATTTAAAAAAACATTTTTTTTTTAAAAAAGAAACAACCTAAGTGGCTACGCACTAGGATGGAAAAGTAATAAATTATTACTACCAATAATAGTCATTACAATAAATGAACTAAATATCGCATCAGTAATTTCACTAGTGTAAGGTGAGTTACCTCTTTTTTTTATAATAATAACAATAATAACACAAGTCTTCACGTGCAGACATACCGGCGTCCCGGATTGTCAATACTTGTGATGACGATCCATTAAGAAAGGAATTGTATACTTCTCTAATAACAAAAGTTAAGTTATATGCGTTATAACCTCGTACTAACCACTAGGGTTCATGACGTCCTAGGGTTGTATATAAAAGACAATACAATACATGTACCTCGTGAATAAATTTACAATTTTTTATTAAGGTCATCCAATGATGGACAATAATGCTGACTAAGTCATGTAATCAATGAAACTGATACATATTCGCATTTTACAACCTTATGTAGAGGACAATACAATACATGCACCTCGTGTTTAAAATTACTGTGTTATTATAATTCGTAACCAATTTCTTTTCCTACTGGTGAACTAATTTCCATACTCTGTTCTGTTTTTCTGTTTTCCTCTCCGTGTAATTCTCAGGATACGCCTCCTATAGCGTTGGTCATATTATAAGGATACCTCCTATAGCGTTTGGCATATTATAAGGATCTCTCCTATAGCGTTGTATAATTATCAGGCTATACTATAATCCTCTCGTGTTTTCAAGAGATACGTTTGCAAACGTCTATCTCCGTGTGGCCACACCGTTACGTTCAGAGAACAGTAACCTTGCCTTAGTTCACCAACACAAATGAGAAATCACCTTCCTCAAATGCCTGTGCTTCGGCAAAATACAACACATAAAAATAACACAATATCCAAAAAAAACAGAACTTCATTAATTATTTTAAAATTTATGTTACTATAATTTCTATAAAATTTCTCTATAAAGGTTACTCTATATTTAACAGGAATCGTTTCCAAATTTTAATAACACAGATTTTATAACACCGCTATACGATGCGTAATACACACTGACTAAGTCGCTCAAATACCTAAGTATTCAATTCGTGTGTTTATATTTTAACATTACATGTTATAAGCTAACAATTTATATACATAAAAAAAATTGAATCATAACTGAATTGCTAACGACGTTGCTTCTTACTACAACTTTCAAAATTTAAAACTTTTACTTGTTTGACTGATTATTTGAAAACTCCTTTTTTAAAAAAAATTCCGTGTGTATTATTTATTTACTTCTTAATTTAACCATATTATCCGATGATAACTTTTTTTACTAATAACTTTCCACTATAAGTCTCAGATTAATCTCAACTTTTCTGTTCATAACTTTTTTAACTTTTGTTCACTTTACTATTATTTTGTTTTTAAAAAAAATTCCATTGTATTTAACTATATAAGGCGCCATGACATTTTTCTAAAATAGCTATGTCAAAACTATACGAATTTACAATTACCTAAAGCTTACTTGAGGGGTTAATTCTCTATTTCCAATTCTTTCCTATATCACAAATTCCTTTTTTTTTTGTTCAAGATTTCACATCTTAACAATCCCACCTTCTTCTTGCCCTAATTCCGAGGAAGGCATTCCTATAACGGTTCGAAACCAGAATTGTATACGCGGGTACCTATGTATCCGTAGTACATTTCTTGAGTTTATTACTCAATATCTAATATGATATAATTTCCTAACAACGATCACGTTGTCATATTTATGAATACGAGAAAAAAAATGAAGAAGACAATTTCTTATAATTTTTATAACCCTTTCCTTCATTACAAGTAAGACATTATTAATTGGATTCTATTCACTATTTATTTTGTTACTAAATGACAATCTCGATTTAACTGTAGTGGTTTACTTTTTAATTTTATGTTTTACTAATTTTCCACAGATGTTTCCAAAAAAAAAAAAAACTTATTTTATCTTTTTCTATCCTGAATTCCATTATACTGTTATTCATTCATGTAAATTTATTGCCGAAATCATTCCTACATTCTTATGAAAAAAAACTTAATTGAAGCTAAACATTTAAATGTTCTTTGTTCGAGAGTTTATTCTGTTAAATTTGACAAGGATTTCCCTTTAAAAATTCTTCGTTATTTTTTATTTAAAACGATAATTTGAACATATGATGCTATTCACTTGTTCCCACTGAAGTGTCTTTCCCAACGATAGTTTATTTTATTATCCGCATACTACTATTTAGAGTGGGATAGTCCCGATTAAAAAACAATGCATGTTCCAATACTGTCTCTATGGTAAATACCTATAGCATATACAAAATTTTATTATTAAACCTTCCTTAGATAATCATTCGAAAAAAAAAAAACAAGTATCTAGTAACATATACCTTGTAGTTTGGAATTTATTCTTTTAATGATGTTCTACTGTTTTCCACTAATTTATTTAATTTTCTACCACTTTAGTACGAAAGCAATTCAGATAGATTTTAAGAGACTTAAACTAACAAAAAAACACTTATCCAATTATATACATTGATATACACGTTGCCTTGTTTATATACATTTTATATACACGTTGCCTTGTTTATATACATTTTTATATACAAGTTTGTTTCCTTTCCCGAACGTTTATTACTTTAACAACATTGTGTTTTCTAATTTGTGAAATATGGAATATTAATTCAATGATGTACGATCTCTAACCGTGGGTTCATGACACTCATGATTTTCAAACGAAACAACATTAAACTTCTAAGAACTTTACTATTTTTAACCGATCTGTACCTAAACTTTTGTTTCTTAAAAAAAACTTTTGACTGAATTTGTTTATTCCTTTTTTCTTCTAAAATTTATGTTATTAATCTACATTTGTCCTGAACTGTTCATTAATCCAATACGCAGTTAGCTACTCTGCCCTAGATCAACCAACAATCAAAATTACAATTCTAATTTATTCTAATGTATTAACAATAAATTAAAACTTCTATGAAGAAAAATAACAATTGTGGCTTTAACTATTATTACAAGGGAAGCTCTCCATATTAACTTATTCTGTTTTGAAAATTAATAATTTGTTGCTTTAAAATTTCTCTTTTATAACATTATGTAACGTCGTTTTCCATTTTGTGATTTAAAACTACCTATTGAGAGAAACGAAAACTAACTTTATAACTTGTACTCATTATTTATTGAACTTTTCGTTTAACGTTTATTTTATAATTCAACTTCCGGGATTCGTTAAACTCAACACATTGTTTCCGTAAAGACAACAAAGCCCTTTTGGGAACTACGCCTCTATCCATCAACATTTTTCTTATTACCGACGCGTTTGCTTTCTCGAAATTTAATATTTTAACCATTATTGGTATGGTGGCCTCCATGATTTTGCGTTATTATAATTATCAAAGCAAAAAAAAAAATTCCGCGCGAATGACGAACAACTCTGACTGCCGCGATAGAACGTAATAGCGTAAGACGTTACGGTAATAAGCGATGTTTAAAATACCTAACACTCGAATAGCACTAGCCGACGGACTCGCGACGTTTAGAATAATTCACACAGAACTACCGTTGTTGATGGGAGCACAAATATAAAATATTTATAGCTAAGATTACATAATTATGTTTCTAGGGAGACAACAATCGACAAGACTTCGGCCCAGTTGGCGCGCCAGTGTCATACTTCCTGGGGCCAGGGTGATACTGAAGCCACGTAGGGTCCAGTGTTATACTTCTGGTCTCCAGAAATATGTCCCTCCCGGGGGGGGACAAGTGTTAAGCAGGCCCCCCGGGGGCCATATGCCTCGGCTTGGAAGGCTCAGCTCAGGGTCGTAGGGCTCCTCCGAGGCTGTCGATGGTTGACTCCAATGAAACAAGGTTTGGGCACAATTCAAATGTATTCAATAATGCAAGGGTGAACAGTACAGGCAACCAGGTAAGCTGTTTAAGGCCTAGCATAAGAGAGAGAGAGGCACTAGAAATACTACTGAATTTAGGCTCGGAAATACTATAAGAGGGTTTAAAATCTCACGTGGCGTCGTACGGATGCAGGCAGCTTCCTACGAAGTGGAGAGATCTAGAGCAAAGCTCATAGATCGGGTGCAGGAATGGAGCGGCTCGGGGTGCGTGGGCGGCTTCTCGGCATCATGGTGGGCGGATTCGGTCAGCTTACCGAACCGGTGGGTGATAACGGTGAAATAAACGGCTATCGGCAATGTAGGCGGATTAAAAGCCGGGCGGCCAGGGCTGCCATGGTATAAAGTAGGCGGCAGTAGGATTATACAGGCGTCTGTCGTGATAGCGCCATACTGAGATCGTAAGTGAAGACTTAATTAGCCGCGTCAAAGGGTGGCATACTGCCCGACAGTACGTAGTAGTACGTACGACTGTTCGCGTCGCTCTCTAGAATAGGTCTGATGCTTCGGTGAACGGTGGCCGGAGTTCTCTGTCCGTGATGAGCGAGACGGAAGACTCGAACGTGTGCCCTATAAGGTAATGTCTTCTGCCATTGGCTGGATTTCGCGCCGTGTAGCCATATATGGTAATGTCTTCTGCCAGCCTGAGAGGGACAGCAATAATCACGCGAGAATGTACATGTACTGAGCACGTGACACACAGCTGCCTGCCGCTTGTATAGTTCGTTCGTAGCATTTATGGGCAACCTGCCGCTTGTATAGTATGTTCGTATGAATTATGGGCAACTCATAACAACCTTTACTATCTTACAATATATTCCCCGCGTCTCTTACAAAAAAAAGATATTAGAGTTCCTGGTCGTAATAGTAGAAACTTATCCCTTTTTTATAACAGCCGCTCTAATACCAACTATTTACAAAATGAATTCATACATCGAGCCTGCCATTATCATAACACACACCTCATATATATAGACATCTTCAATATAACTTTCAACAAATTCAAAGCAACACTATTAGATAAATGTAATGCATCACAACACACCCCTTAACATCCGTATTTATATTATTATATTATTAATCAGATTTCTTTTCCTAATTTTCAATATATTTACATATTCCCTAATTACATACATATCATCCTTTTACTCCTACAAAATCATAAGCTTACCCTTTATTATGTTTTTCTAATTTTCTTTTCATGCATATTTAAGTATTTAGCTTCTAACTATTTTATTAACTATTTTTTTCTTAGTTTTTTTCTTTATGTTTTATTTTAACTTCTATTAACTGTTTTTTTTCTTAGTTTTTCTATGTTTTTCTTGTCTAGCTACTAAAAAAAAAAATTATCGAAAACATGTTTTTAGGCTTACTGTTTTATTTTAACACTCTTTCTTTTTATGTATCTTTGTAAAGCTGTTTGTTTTCCAAATAAAGATATTTTTCATACGGTGCTCCAGATTTTATGTCCGGGTTGAATCTTTCCCAAATGAAAGACTAAACCCTTCCACACACTTTTCCACAAATGAATATCTAGTAAATTAACGCAATGTAAGTGCACTATATAAGAATAAAACAATACAAGAACAATACGTCAATCCACCAGAAACATAATGGGAAAATATTTCACCGACTCCAGATATTTTCATATCAGAGGGTTCGGCTCTGATGAAATCCTAACTGGTCCGATAAATCCTACTGATCCCTCAATATAAATATTTAAAAAATCTTTCGTAATCCTACATGTATTTAAAATGACCGACTTTTGCATTTTTATGTACAAATTTTTTGACAAATCTAATACGCCTAAATTTTGAATGAGAGAGCTAGGTATAATGCCAGTAGCCGAAATAACAAATGGTAATATTTTTATAGTCTGAGAATGCCAAATTCTTTTAATTTCATTTCCTAAATCTGTATATTTTCTTATTTTTTCAGAAACAGTTTTCTGAATATTACAAGAATTTGGAATAGCGACATCAATGATATAAGTTATTTTCTTAATTTTGTCATGTAAAACTATATCGGGTCTATTATGACTAATTGTTCTGTCTGTCAGAATAGTTTTATCATAATAAATTTTATAAAATTCATTTTCTAAAAATGAATTTGGTTCATATTCATAATATGGTACATTACGGCAGTCAATCAAGTTATGTTTAATTACCAAACTTTGGTGAATTATTTTTAAAACTTGATTGTGCCTAAATGTATACTCGGATGGCGCTAATAAAGAACATCCCGATATAATATGTTCTATAGTTTCCGGAAAAGCCAAACATTTTCTACATAAATCATCAATTTGATTTGCATCTTTGATGATATGCTTCCTATAATTTTTAGTATCCTATCTTGTATGGCAAGCATAAAGCCTTCTATTTCTGCGCTCAACTCTCCAATACTCAACCATTTGTTTGACGAAAATTTGTCAACATATGTTAGGTTGAGATAATTGAAGTGTTTTGCGTGAAGAATTTTATTTGACCAGGAATCTTATAATTCCTGGTTGGTATTTATAAGAATGCTGGCATTCTCGTCGTATAAATTTAATGGTGAAATATTTCTATCTGCCTTGCAAATTATTTTGTGCATTTCTGAACTATCAGCTTTCCTATGGAAAAAATTTCTTAGCATTTCTACCTGATTATGTTTTAAAGATGTTATTTTGACTATACCTCTACCTCCTAAATTTCTGGGTAAATTAATTCGTTCTACAGCTGAATTTGGATGATGGCAATGAAATTTTGTTAATGTAGTTCTAATTAATCGTTCTAAGCTATCTAAATCTGTATATCGAGTTCTGCAAGTATTTAAGAAAGTATTTTAGTTACAGCTGTTTCGACTTGTAAGGTCATTTAGTTTGAAAATGACCTTACAAGTCGAAACAGCTGTAACTAAAATACTTTCTTAAATACTTGCAGAACTCGATATTAACATATCAAATTTAAATTTAATTAAATTTCTAAAAATCAAATAATTCCCTTCACGAGTTCCCATCAATCACAATGTATGAAAGAAATGAGAATAGCACAGGTGATAAGCTAGAAATATTTCAGGGGAATCCCCCACAAAGCAAGAGTAAGAGCTAGGAATGAAAATAAAACAACAAAAAATTTTGGGGAATCCCACCGACTGAGCCAAAGAGCTACAAATACGAGAGTTTCGAGTGGAGTCATCAATTCTAACATGCCGCAAAATTCTGAAGAAAATCATTTGCTGGCATGAAAACATAATTTTAACAACCCATACTTAAGTTAAAACAAGTTTTGTGTTCAGAGTGGATTCCTCTTTGTTTGTTTTAGTGTATGCAGAGAATGTAGGCAGAGAATGGCTTTTCACAGAGTTATGTGGTTGAAAAAAACAGTAAATGTTTCAGTATTTCTTCTGATATTTCCTTCTTTATATTCACCCAAAAACTTGTTAAAGAGGCTTCTTTGAAATTACGTTTCAAAGCTAAATCACAAGGTTTTCTATTAATTGGTTTTCCTGTCCAGTCAGTAATATCAGTAACATCTGTGTTGAAAGGGTTTAATATCCATTTTTTTTTGTCGTACTGGAAAATAATCGAGATTTTGGGTAGCATTTATTTATTATTGTTAAATAGTCTGAAGATGAGACTGCGGACCCCCACAAATGTATTCGCGGACCCTTAGGGGTCCGCGGACCACAGGTTAGGAAACACTGCCCTAGAGTCCGAAGATCCTTAACCCCTCAGGTGGTACCCGGGCAAAATACGTGGTGTCACCCCCCCATTAAATTTTACTTTGAGAAATTCAAAAGGCAAATTTCGACCTTCTTAAATGTAAATAAATTACTAGCTAGTCAAATGTGAAACAAAAATTTCGCAATCCTCAAAATTAGAAACACTTTTAAAAACACTAACAGAATAACAACTTTTTCAACAATCAAATAGGTCAAATAATTCCTTATTAATTGTTTTTGTGTTTAATTCGTAGAACTCCATTTTAATTTTTAGAAATTTAATTAAATTTAAATTTGATATGTTAATATCGAGTTCTGCAAGTATTTAAGAAAGTATTTTAGTTACAGCTGTTTCGACTTGTAAGGTCATTTTCAAACTAAATGACCTTACAAGTCGAAACAGCTGTAACTAAAATACTTTCTTAAATACTTGCAGAACTCGATATTAACATATCAAATTTAAATTTAATTAAATTTCTAAAAATTAAAATGGAGTTCTACGAATTAAACACAAAAACAATTAATAAGGAATTATTTGACCTATTTGATTGTTGAAAAAGTTGTTATTCTGTTAGTGTTTTTAAAAGTGTTTCTAATTTTGAGGATTGCGAAATTTTTGTTTCACATTTGACTAGCTAGTAATTTATTTACATTTAAGAAGGTCGAAATTTGCCTTTTGAATTTCTCAAAGTAAAATTTAATGGGGGGGTGACACCACGTATTTTGCCCGGGTACCACCTGAGGGGTTAAGGATCTTCGGACTCTAGGGCAGTGTTTCCTAACCTGTGGTCCGCGGACCCCTAAGGGTCCGCGAATACATTTGTGGGGGTCCGCAGTCTCATCTTCAGACTATTTAACAATAATAAATAAATGCTACCCAAAATCTCGATTATTTTCCAGTACGACAAAAAAAAATGGATATTAAACCCTTTCAACACAGATGTTACTGATATTACTGACTGGACAGGAAAACCAATTAATAGAAAACCTTGTGATTTAGCTTTGAAACGTAATTTCAAAGAAGCCTCTTTAACAAGTTTTTGGGTGAATATAAAGAAGGAAATATCAGAAGAAATACTGAAACATTTACTGTTTTTTTCAACCACATAACTCTGTGAAAAGCCATTCTCTGCCTACATTCTCTGCATACACTAAAACAAACAAAGAGGAATCCGATTTGAGATTACAACTTAGTAGCAACATCAACCCGAATATTACTTGCAAAAAACACCAGCATTCATATTAACTAACCGTTTATTAATGTGAGAGTTTTTGTGGCTGTTGAATATTAATCATTAACATTTTTTTTTTTAAAAAGTTTTTTTTGTATTTGTAGTGTGCAATTCACAGGCGGTAGAGAAGAAACCTTCAGAAAATTAAAGCAAACAAGAGTGGGGAAGCTACGAAACACCGCACCAAGAGGAGACCGATCATACTATCTCATTGTCTCACAGGCTAAATCCTATGAATGTATGTGTTTGTCTTTTTTTAGTGCCGTAATTTTTCGTTTCATCGAGTTTCAAATCACAACGGTGCTAAAGAAGTCTTCACTAAATTAGTTCGAAATTTATTGTTTTTTTTTTTATTAAGGGGGTCCTTGAAAATTGTACTTGATTTCCTAGGGGTCCGTGGTTGAAAAAGGTTAGGAAACGCTGCTCTAGGGTATTGTGCAGGCAAATTACAGAAAATGTTCGAGTTAATATTCATTCACTTAACTTAGACAAAATTAAGAGATGGTGGTGGAAATAAAAAAAAAATGTAAAGAAGTATGAAACAGGGGTCTTCAGTTCTAAAATCGACGCATGACCAAAGAGCTTCTACATAAAAAAGAGTTAAAATATTGTTATCGGAAAAATGTTTTTTATTTTGTTTGTTTTTCTATCACTTTGATAGTTTTTTTAGTACCTCGTGTTTAGGTTTCAATAACGAGGAGAGCGAGCAAATGAGTTTCCATTATCTACTTTTTATACAACCCACCGTAAAGCGGGTCCAATTTCAAAGACTCGTCGCCACCTCCGTGTAACCCGTGGATGGTGCACGGTGTTCGATAGGAAAAATAATAAAGTCTGAGGGTTTGAAATTAATGAAGCCATTAGAAACTTTTGACACGAGTAAATAGACTGTTTAAATATGATCTTACCTATAGTAATTAATTTTTATTTTTATTGATGCCACATCGTTCTTTAGACAAAGTTTCGGACAGAATTATATAGCCATCATCAGGGCAGATGTGTAATATAGTAAATCAGACTGTTTAAATATGCCCTATCGTGATTTATTTTTGATATTAATTAATACTACATCGTTGTTTAGCCAACGTTTCTGACAACATTACAGTGCCATTATCTGCCCTGGTGATGGCCTCTGTAATTCTGACCGAAAAGTTGGTTAAGGGAAGACATAGCAAAACAAGGCATAATATCCAAAAATCATGATAATGCTTTTGGCCGTGAAAATCTCTGATCATATCACACGCATTTATCTGATTTGAATGCCACATAATTATCTCACTTTCCGGAGAAAGCGAGATTCAAATTCCCCAAAACATGGCAACTCATGTTTTGGGGAATTTGTAACATAGTGTAACTCTAAAAAGTTCTGAATGTTTAGCAGTAAAGTTATACAACAAACTCCCACTTAGTATCAAACAAATTAAAAGAAAAAATAGCTTCATTAAGGACATTTAATGTTGGCTGAAGTAACTGTCGGAAAATGAACTTACTAGTATACTTGAACCATCGTCGTATAAGTTTTTAGAAAATCTTATCCAAACCATGAAGTTAAACCATAGAAGTCCCCCTCAGCACAGTATCTCCTAATGATCTCCTAATTTCTATTTTATAAATATATCTAACATGTTTCATATAAAAAATATAATAAATACATAATTACAAATTAAATAATTTCGTATTGCGAAAAGACATCGGGTAGGAATAGGAAAACGAAGAAAATGTATGAAAGTTATATGTTAATATATTATTGTATGTCAATATATCATTGATATGTATTATTTACTTATATTCGATCCATCCGGTACGTCACTACAAAAGAATGAGTCTATTTAAAATGATCTACATGCAAATAGATTTCAAAACGATTAAAGAAATGAGTGTTTGTCTTTTTATGTGAAAATAATACCAAAGAAATGCATACGTGTATTAAATCTTTAGCGTATTTATGTACCTGTGTCTACTTTTAAATGAAACTGGAATGCACTTAGTATTTCACAATAAAAAATATAATCTTAAAAACAATTTCACGTTCTACTAACAATGTGTTCCCACTCATTTCCTACCCATGGAAATTTAGTAGTAAATTGTGTTCTCCTTATGTTGATTCTTTAAGCTACTTCGCGCTGTTTGTTTTTTTGTATAAAACGAACATGCTCTGAATAGCTGATGCAGAATGTGGAGACAACAGACACTGAGGGACATCTGTGGGTAGTTTATCTTAGAAAATAGAGACATTAGATTATTACGCCACTACCATTGATATTGGAGATAAAAATATGACCTTTGCGGTTTCCAAAATGTCAAAGAATACCAAAGTGAATAAATAACTAACTTACAATAAATGACTTACTAACTGTAAAATAAAGAAAAACTCCAAAGTATTGAGTCCTTTCTATTGTGTTGAATGCAGAAAATGGAATTGCACCCACACAATTTGCTATGTTCATATTATCACAATGTTTCCTGCACACTTGACGACAATACTATGATGAAATAAGTATGCTGATAAGCCATAAAAATTACCTCTTCTAGAGGACTTTATCATCTAAAGTGTGCAGGTAATCAAGATAATTAATATTGATATTGTTGTACAGATGTATCAAATAAATATAAATCTGAAAGGACCTGCCTCGGTACATTCAAGTTTTGAAACGAAATAGGAAAACACGGCACAAAAATATATCCGTATTTGTATATGTATATTTTTCACACGGTTTTGTTTTTGTATATTTTTTACGATTCCGCCTCAAAATTGGGTAAGGTATATTTCGATTTCAAATAACTTTTAGATTTCGAGAAAGGTTTCTTCATTTTCAAGGAGCCAGTGTTACACTATAAAATCACTTTTCTTAAAATAAGAACAAATAAAAAAAATAGCAAATTCTATACACGCTTTGTGAAATTCGAAAAACTGACATTTGGTCCTTTACAAGCAAGCCACAGAAGTGCCACAACATGATATTAAAAAAAAAAAATCTTTTGTTTTTCTGACACCTGACATGACCTTCCCTAAACTAGCGACTGTGTTGATTTCCGCATCTTCATGTTTGTTGATTGTTTATGGTAATTTCCTCAACTTCAAGTTGATTTCGGGATCTTCAAGTTTGATCACTGTGTATTTTGATTTCCTCATCTTCACGTTCGATGATAATCTATATTTAAATCTGCATCTTAATGTTTGTTGACTGTGTATGTTGATTTCCTCACCTTCAAATTGTGTTTCTTTGGTTGCATTTAGCGAATTTAGGGCTAATCTTATGCATTCCTTCTCACTGGTAACAAAAGTGTTGGCAGTTTACATGGAAATGTGGGTGTTAGTATTCTGAAGATAAAAATAGGAACACCTTATTTCCCTTTACTTTTCCGATTTGCAAAGTGTATTAAAAGATTCAATATTTTAACTTTTTCAATTTCAGTTTTCTATAGGATAGTATAAAAATACAACTTATACTTTTTGTTTAATCAGTTTTAACAAAGGCGGTAGTAATGCGAAAAATACACAAAAAATTGTATTTTGGGTGAAGTAATTTTTTTTAATAAGCACATTACTAAGAAAAGATAAAAGCTATCTGATTTTTATTTATTTGTTTAACGACCAAATTATTACATGTTATATTAAAATTTTGAACATCATTATACAAAATACATACTCTCGCAGAAGAACGGTTCTTTTGTTGTCGTTTTTTAATCGTCACCAGAGCTAATGATAATTATTTAAAAAAATTGTACAATAAATTTTTTTTCCAAATAAGATGAGATTATATAAACTCTAAAATAATATAATTCTTAGAAGCCGCTGTATAAAATGATCAGCGTGATTTTTTGCGAGTACGACGTGTTGTGCCCGTAAAGCCTAAGCACCAGCTTAAAAATAAGTTATTTCGGAGTATTTTTTGTATTTTTACGCCTTCCATAATAACGTTGTAAGAGTTTTTTTTATCTAAGGATCTATTTTAGAAACCCCAAATTACTCGACAACCTCAAACATACTTACATATATTTCAAATATACTTACTCATCCTTATCACGATCGTCTGAATATATTACATCATGTCTCTATATAATTAATGTATGAACGTATATATTCATGTGAATACGGACTTTTGACCGCTGCCAACTGTCTGGGACCAGTGGGACTATGGCATCCCCAATTGAGATTTGTTGAGAAGCTGAAGGGAGTGGATAAGAGAAGGGGGTGGGATAAGAAAGTTTGAGAAGTACCTGGCTATTTAGATCTGCTCATAGAATCATTAAGCTAAAACCATGCAATTCAGGAGGCGAGTGCGAGTGCCGCCACCCCATTTATTGGATAACCAACACCTTTGGTCACACCAAGCGGTTCATGAATTATCAGGTTCGTCCAGGTCTTGGCGGAAGTTGCACCTGCCGCGTGGCGGGCCAAATCAGGAGAGGCTGATTGCTAGAGACTGTTTGACTTCCCCAGCTATACTCTCTTGACCCATTTCTTTGCATCGCAGTGAGAGGGATGGATTCATACGTCTGTCGCTTATCCCTGATCCCCGTATTCCTACCCAACTTTTCCTTCCCAGAACTTCGTCTCTTTCCTTTCCGTAAAAATACTCTGCAGACACCATCATCAAAGACGTTATAGGCCTTGGGGGAAATTATGTTCCTCGGGGCCCCAGTGTGGAACTAATGTAAAAAAAATCAAACAAGTTTTCCATACCGAATGGTGTATAACTACCACTCTATATAGTGTACCACGATAACACAAAAAAAATTGGCATTCTGCGATTTCTGAACATGGGGAAAATCATTTCGAATCGGCTGGCATTCAAATATCACCTTCGGAAATAAAATTCACATTTTTGCGGTAACGCATACCAAACAACGACATTTTTTGTAAATTTGAAGTAAGGGTATTATTTCTGTTAACTATGTTTCAAAATAGAGGACTTTTTGGAAAATGCTTTAATAAAATGAACTGCTATGAAAATAGAGAGAACAAAGCAAAAATTTAAACAGAAATTGTTAGTTTTAGAGCACTTCAAAGCGCAATCATTTATACACAGTTGAACGAATTTTAAACCATTCTTTGCTTTTTCAAATGGACGAAGAGTTTTGCTACATGTTCAAAGCATTTTTTTTCATGTGGAAAATATGAATCAAGATTCAATTTACTCGATTGAATTGCATTTAAATCGAATTTATTTTTTATAATATTTTGTGTATTTCGTGAGTATTTGTAAAACATTCAATGATTGAATCGCTAGTAAAAACTTGTTGAAAAAAATGCGGCTACCGATCAACAATAGAGTTCTGATATCAACTCTGAGATGCGTGAAAATGGGGGAGAAAAAAATATTGGGTTAGAATGTACTACGAGTGAGGTTGATTGTGTGTCCGATGTTTTAATGAAAATAAAAAATTTCAAGTATTTACAAGGCTAAGGTTAGCCTTAATAAAGTATATATAATATGAACAAGGCCTTTGTAAATAAAAAGATTCAAATATGTACAAGGTCGAATTAAGCGTAAATAAAAAGGTTAAAAAATGTACAAGGTTTGAGTAACTGAAATAAAGTTCAAATATGGACAAGGCGCAAATAAAAATAAAAACGTTCAGTTTTGGATAATTCTGAATTAAGTGAAAATAAGGAGATTCAAATATAGACGACGCCAAAGTAATAAAGTTATTCAAATATGGAATAGGCCGATGTAAGCGCACCTAAAAAGGTTCAAAAGGGGACAAGGCCGGGGTAAGCGTAAATAAAGGTATTCAAATATGACCAAGGTTAATGTAATGCCGGCGCCAGACACGAGTTCAAATAAGTGTGCACTTATTTGAAGACTGTGCTCACACATTTGGTCACTTATGTGTGTCTCTGCCAGATATGTGTTCAAAGATTTGATCACTTCTTTGAGCTCACAGTTTTCAAGTAGACCTCACATAACATGGACGACGATTTGGTCGACACAGTTTGCTTATATTATTTATGTGCGTGTAATTATTTATTACACATGCAAATAAATAAACAAAAACAGCCAAAACGAAGACGTGAATGGATGTGTGAAATGTATCGTAATAGAATAAGGTATAAGTGAATTTTATTTTAACAGCTAGCACAACACTTACAAAAATAAATCAAAGATGACATAGGCCCTGAGGAAAATAATTTCCCTCAGGGCCTATGTCATCTTTGGGGATGCTGTGTGGCGGGTTTTTAAACTAAAGGAAGGAGAGGAGAGTTCTGGGAAAGAATGGGGTTTCAGGGGTGGGTAGGAATCTGGGGTTCAGTGTATCCTGGTCATCCGCCTCCAAGACCTAGACAAACCTCACCCCATGAAGCCGGGCACCCCTGCTAAATCACCAAACGTAGCGAACCACTTGGGGTGACCTATGGCAGAGGTGTTGGTTATCCAATAAAGGTTCCCGGGGCGGCGGTACCCATTCCCGCCTCCCAAATTGAATATAGAATAATTTTAAGATAATGTTTTCCCTGTAGTCGTTTTTATTTAAAAACCGTTGTTGATGAATGATGCATAGACCAGTGGGTTACTTTAGTAATTTTTGGAGAATGTCTTCTCTCCACGGCGACGCTCGCGCTACTGGGCTTCGCGCAGTGTGGCAGGCATACAAACATTTGGACTTTGATCCCTTTGATGTGCGCTAAAGAAACCGACACGGAACGGCAAAGCGCACTTAAGTGCTCAAATAAGTGAACACAGTGTCAAATGCCCGTGCCACACATGTGAACACTTATTTGAACACTTCTTTGAATACATGTCTGGCACGGGCATTAGCGTACTAAAAAGGTTTAAATGTGGACAAGGCCGAGGTAAGGGTAAATAAAGATGTTCAAATGTGGACAAGGTCAATAAGCGCACCTAAAAAGGTTCAAATGTAGATAAGGCCGAGGTAAGCGTATATAAAGTTTTTTTTTTACTTTATGAGTAAAACCTCAAATGTAATATTTGATTAAATGAAGACAGCATTAGCGAAACTCAAGCAAAAATCTGGAAACAGAAAAATCAGATTGCACCTCTGGGTCTCGAACACAGGACCTTTTGCTTTCGGGGAAATGCGCTAACCACTGCGTCAAGGTGTCGATATTCTATTCGGTCATTTTTAATTGTATCATAATTCGACTAAGAACCACCCACATTATCTTCATTTTCTTAAGGCATATTTTATTGGCTGCTATCTTTATGTATGATTGCAAGATTCAAACCTGAACTAAATGCTAATAGTGTCTGGATAATTTTTTATCCATTTTAGTTAATAGGCGACATCTATTGACTTTTCTGCAAGTTTCTTCAAGTCCTAGAGTGAAACTTATGAAAAAAAACATTACAAAATTCTGGGTGAATTAAAAATATTTATGTTCTTCAAGACCAGTTTTAGAACAATGTAACTAGGATTGGCATGGTTCGTTTTCATGTCATGTTATTTTTTAACCTTTTATTTCTGATTTAATCCCTGATCTTTGCAAAAACCTCGCGAAGCCTTCTCTCTACTCTTCTCTTTTATTCCATTAGGTAAGTATCGGTTTCCGGTTTATCCCGAACGTGACCAGTTTACCTAGTGCCGGATGAGTTTAGATACTTTGTAAGGCTTTCGACTAAGAGTACGGAATTCACTGCTTCATATCCCGGCGTGCGCAAGTAAATCTTTATTTATTTATTTTGTCACAATTAATTAATTGAAAATATTATTTAGCGTATTTGAAGCACATTACGGAGTGGTAGATACTTTCAATATCGCCTTGCTGGAATGCCGCAATCGATAATTTAAAGGATGCTTGAAATGACTTTGGCCATATTTGGTGACCAGATCTGATTAGCCAGATTCTTTTCCACTTTCTTATTCACATCTCCTTTTCTTCTTACCACCTTCAGCTTCACAATATATACCCTAATTCCTTACGGACTCTTGTACGGTACACTCATAAAAATAATCACAATGATGCCGTCATTGTCTCATTTCCCATTTTGCTAGTTGGGAATAACTCAGCCCATTGTGCGAGATTCTAAACGGGATTCTGCGAGATAATAAACTGTATGATGGTACTCACGATTCGTAAATATTTCTCTTTAAGAGTAATGTAATATATTATAGTTTAAAAAAAATTTTTTTGATCAAATTTTATTATTTAAAATTCTAAACAATGGCCTGGACTCGCCAGAGCTTACCAATTTAATAAAAATCCTTATTTCTTCAAGATTAACCCGACAATCAAAATTACTTTATTTGCCCACTTGCAGAACAAACCTTAGAAAAAATTCCCCGATTCCTCGAATATGTGCGCAATACAACGAATTGTTTTACAACGTAGACATTTTTAATTTAAACCTTCAGAAGTATCGAATAGAAGTAACGCGTGCGATATTAGATTGATACGGAAGTGGTAGGTATTGAGAGCATCTCATATCCTTATCCTATATTCTCCCTCCCATCCCCCTCCTCTCCCCTTTGTCTCCCCTTCCTAAGCCTAAAATTTAGTTTAAGGTAAAATAAAACTCTATCTCCAAACGATATTAGCATAAGAAACTATTTTGGTTTCACTGCAGTTCACATGTATATATCTTTCTATTATATGTATATAAGCTGTTTGTTTCTTACAAATAAAATTAAATAAAATAAAAATAAACGAAGAGGTTGAAATGTAAATCGGAATTAGTACATAAATCTTTATTCGAATACATATTATTAAAATAATAAAAAAATAAAAGAAGACCACATAAATCCAAAAGAAATATTAAGATGAAAAATAAAATCCTTCGATTAAATAAGTTGGTGATTAAAAATTCCTAACCAACTATTAATTTCAAGTATAAAAACCAGTTAGTCAAATTCTTGAATCGGATCTGAATTTAAATACCTTTTGAAGTCAATAACTTAGCAGAGCCTTTATTAATTGTCCTAATTATAGAAGCATTTCTACTCGAATTAACTTAATGAGATAGCCTTCTCACTTTTCTGCTAACAAACAAATATAGGTTTATATAAATATATAAAGAACGATTCAGAAAGCGTTACCGTTAACAGGGCAGATTTTTAATGTACCAGTGGTTTAATAAAGATAATTTTTTTCAAATGTGAAATCGTTTTTTTTTTTTGGGCTTTTTAGTTTGTATTTTTTTTTCAATGTTATGGTACCGACGTTCCTTTAAACAAATTTTAATGATACTTACTTGTAAGATTAACTCAGTTTTGGCCCACACTCTTTGATTCATTAAAATTCATAATTCACTTCACCCGACTAAGTCAGCTAATCCACTCCATCGTGCCGTATCTGTCACCAATTTCTCTGTCCATTCTCTTTTGACATACTAAGAAAACAGTAGCTAATTTTGTGGATAATACAAAGCTAGTTAAAATATTGATTGTGCGCTAAAATGCCTTTAGGTGGCTAGCTTAAAAATGAACAGCAAAAATGTATGATTCATTTTACGTACTAAATTTGAAAACCATCCACGTTTTGCAGGCTCTGCTCTTTTTCAATTAAGGCATAAAGTATCGTAAATTAAACGGTTGTGTAAAGCCTGAATTCAGCATTCTGACCATCAGATAAATTTCACTGCAAAAATTGGCTGAAATATGCAAAAAGTATATTTGTGCAAATATTATTTTGGCAAACATTTCATGAAGGTAACAATTGAATTTATTAATTGAATTAAGTCATATCTGCCATTTGAAGGCCTGAAAATGCAAGTAGTCCAGGTCACAAATAAATCCTTCTGTGATAATCTACAGTAAATTCTCGTCACTTTCATTAATTTATTTTGATCCCTAATAACAAAAGCAGAAATAATTTTTTTATTGCAAATAAATCATAAATTATATATTTTTTTTTTTGCAAATTAATCAGAAATTAGAAATAATTTTGGAAATAGAGATAAAAAATAAATGATTGGCAGCGATAAGACTCTGAAGTGGATAAATATCCTAAAGCAAAATTCATTATTGCTGGTGATTATAACCTTCCTAACTGGACCAGCCAAGATGACAACGGACCTGCTACAAACCAAACCGATTTACAGTGTGCTAAATGTAGTGAAATTCGCGATATGTCTTTATTCTTGGGACTTACTCAATCAAACAAGATTTACAACTTTAACAATCGAATGTTGGATTTAGTGTTTTCAAGTAATTCGAAAATAGTGGTTGAGCTATCTGACGAATTATTATTACCATTAGATCAACACCACCCACCGTTGGACATTATCATAACAAATAGGCCTTTCACATCTTCAAAAAAAAACAAGTGCCCCATCGTATAACTTTTCCAAAGCTGAATACCATCATATTACTGAGTACCTTACCCAAACAGATTGGTCCTTTTTAGATGAGGAAAATAATATAAATGATCAATTAGAATACTTTTACTCGATTTTAAATACCTCTATAGAAAAATTTGTTCCCAAGGTTAGCTTTACATCATCTAATTCATAATCGAGTTATAAGTATTTTTCAACAGAGTACACGTCAAAAATCGCTCCACAAAAACATACAAAAATTGCAGTTTATAATTTCTAAATACCATAAGATTTATCGTTAAATGTGTCCCCAAAGAACACTGTAGAGAATTATAAAGTTTTGTGAAATCTATAAGGTCTCATCTACAGTTCACAAGTGTTTTAAATCAATTGTGAAGTGACAGAGTGTTGTTAACAAAAAATCAACCTCCTGTTATTATACACTGTGGTAGGGCAATTCAAAGTTTATAAGAGTGAAATTCGCCACTCACCACAAGGGAGCCGTAGCAACGTGGATAAATACACGGCTGTCGCGTCGCCGGCCGGTGTTCGATCCCTTCACCGGCGAAAGATTGCTCTTTTTTTTACTTAAGTAAATAATAATCCTACACCATCTGTCTTAAGAAATACGAACTAAATATTGTCAACATCACTGTTAGTCAAAATATACAACCAGGCAAAATGGCAACTACAAATAAAGTCCAAACACGGTCGAAACAGACCGAAATTGATGCCGGTACAGAACTCTATGACAAATTTATAAAGTATGTAGATAAAAAAAATGGAGGATCTAAAACAACAACTATTCAAAAAAATTGAAGAGGAGACACTAAACGTAAGGAAAAATTTTGAAATTGATCTATTAGAAATGAAAAAAAGCGTTGACCTTAGCCGTCAATATCTCACAAACATGACAGAAAAAATTGATGAAGCAAGCAAATCTCTGGAATTCGATGATAAACAACATTTCAAAGAAAAATTAAAGAAAAATGAACCAATTGTTATAATTAAACCTAAAAATCAAGAACAAAAAAACACAAAAACCAAGAAGACATAAAGAACAACATAGATCCAGTTGATGTGGGCGTGGCCGGAATCAAGAATTTCAAAAAAGGATCAGTTATAGTGGAATTAAAGAACACAGAGGCAACAAAAAAGATCCAAAAGGAAGTCATCACTAAGCTTGGGGATAGGTATGATGTTGATATTCCTAAACCCAAGAATCCAACAGTAAAAGTGATAGGAATTACAGATAAATATACCGCCGAAGAAATTGAAAATAAAATAAGGATGCAAAATGAATACATAGACAAGGAAAATTCAAAAATATCAGTAAAATTTATAAAAGAAAATAAAAAAAACTAGTGGATATAATAACTTTACTGTATTCATAGAAGTAGATGGAAAAACACACTCTAAAATGTTAGAGGAAACGAAGATTAATATTGGATGGAATAGATGTGCTGTCTACGATCATCTCTCAGTTTTGAGATGTTTCAATTGCAATGGATATAGACATAAAGCAGCTGATTGTAAAAATAAAAAAGCATGCGGAAGATGTTCTAATGCACACGATACGTCAGATTGTAAGGAAGATATTGACAAAATCAAGTATGTGAATTGCAAACTCACAAATGATAAACTTTCATTACACCTAAATGATAATCACCATGCATGGAGCAAAGAGTGTCCTATTTTCAAAAAAAGTATAGAATCGGAGAAGACAAAAATTGATTTTTTAGGATAAAAAGAAAAGCAACAATATACTACAAACATTTCAAGTCTTTTGGCTCATTTAAATGAAATTGAAGTATTATTACAAGAACTCAAACCAGAAATTTTAATGTTAAGTGAAACGTGTATAACTAGTGATATTTACGATTCTGAAGTATCATTTATAGGATATTCAACTGTAAGATGCGATTCATTTAGTCGGCATACGGGAGGAGTCGTTATGATTATTAAAAATAATATATCTTTTAAAATAATATCAAATGAAGTGTTTGATGAAAAAATACATGGATACTGGCAGTACAAATAAGAAAAAACTTGATTAAAGGAACATACGCTGTATTATATCACTCACCAAACCAAAGCCATTCAAAATTTTTGGATTTCTTCGAAAGTTGGTGTACTAAAAACATGAAAAATCAAGATATGTTCTATGTAACCTGTGACTTTAACATTGACATGAAAGTCAAAAATACCTGCAGTAATAGACTTCAATGTTTAGTAAATAATCTAGGACTGAAACAACTTGTGATCAAACCAACAAGGATATCAAATACATCAGCAACCATTATTGATTTAGTTATTACAAATAATTTTTACTTGAATGTTAATGTTGTGGATACTCCAAAAATATCAGACCACGAAAATATATTAACAATATTTGAAACGAGTATAATTAAAAATGAATCAAGGGAAATTACATATAGAGATAAAAGTAAATATGATCAAACCAAATTTTGTGAAACTTTACAAAATAGTATTTCTCAAGTTACCGAATCAAATAACCTAAACGACAAAGCAGAAAACTTCGTCAATATTTTGACTACAGCGGTCAATAAAATTAAGCCGATGAAAAGGGTTAAGTTTAAAAATACGAATAAATGGTATTCGAAACCATTACACAACCTTCAGCAACAAAAAGATAATGCATATAAAGCGGCAAAATTGGAACCATCAGAAGAAAAATGGAATGCATATAAAAAAGTTCGTAATATTTACTCCAAACAAATTAAACAACATAAATGCGATTATTATAAGCAAAAATTAGAAACACAACAGAATGAACCAAGAAAACTTTGGATAACACTAAAAGAAATCATAAAGGGTAAACAAAAAGAAATTGTAAAGTCAATTGATTTCCCAGATGGAACTGAAGAAGAAGTAAAGAAGATAGCGACTAAATTTAATAAGCATTTTATTTCGAGCATAGATCTTATAATCGAAAGTATTCCACAACATCCTGAGAACCAACTAGACGAGCCTATACGCACTGATAAAGAATTTAAGTTTAAAAATGTGGATTTACCGTACTTAAAGAGGGTGTTGAGTAATATGAAATCGAAGGAATCTGCAGATGGTATTACAATAAATATAATCAAAGACTCTATAATATTATTGGCGAATCGATGGTCCAAATTATCAATGAATCTTTGAATAGTGGAGTATTCCCCAAAACTTGGAAGACGTCTGTAATAACTCCTCTCCCGAAAATTGATAACCCAAAAAAATTTGACGACTATAGGCCGATCAATTGTTTACCCAAATATGAACAAATACTGGAATACATTGTAAAGGAGCAATTAAGAGAATATATTGAGGCCAAGCAGATATTAGTTCCACAACAATCTGGTTTTAGAAATAAATGTTCTTGTGAAACCGCTATTAACTATGTAATAGATGAGTGGAAAAATTTTAGAGATAAAAAAAATAAAATTATTGCAGTATTTCTAGACTTAAGCGGGCATTTGAAACAATCGACAGAGATAGATTGATCAAAAAATTAAGTAATATTGGAATTAATGGTAAAGAAAATAAGTGGTTTGTTGATTACCTATCAGAAAGAACACAAATTACAAAATATGGTGGTAAAACATCTGAACCACATAGTACTAATAAAGGCGTTCCGCAGGGATCCGTCTTAGGTCCATTGTTGTTCATTATATACATGAATGATATTATCAAAGTGTTAAAGCATTGTGCAATTAAACTATTTGCTGATGATACATTGTTATACATAGCCAGTAAAAAATTACAGGACGCCATTGAAAAAATATAAACTGATTTAAATTATGTAGCGCTTTGGCTTCACCAAAACAAATTAAAATTGAATGTTACGAAAACAAAGTTTTTAATTGTGGATAGCCTAGGTGGAAAGGAGCAGGCAATACTAACAATCGATAACGAAAACATAGAAAGGGTTAGCAGTATTAAATATCTGGGTGTAATATTGGATGATAAATTAAAATTCGATGAACACTTAGAATACATAACAAAAAAAAAAAATGCTAAAAAAGTTGGATTCTTAAAAAGGATCAGAAATAACTTGGATCTCAAGACAACGCGCCTTGTTTACAATTCTATTGTAGCTCCGCATTTAAATTATTTTTCTAGTGGTTTATTCCTATGTAACGAAGCCCAAAATAATAGACTACAGGTTATACAAAATAGGGGGATGAGGATGATTTTAAAATACAATATGTTTACTAGAGTCAAAATTATGTTACAACATCTAAATATGATGACGACAAAACAACATATAACATATAATGCATTAACAATGATTTACAAACTGAAAAATAATATGCTACCAAATTATCTGAAGAGTAACATTATGTTTCACGAAAATGTTCACAACTATCCTACGAGAAGACGCGGAGACTTTAGGCTTCCCAAAACTAAACTTTCGTGCACACAAAATAGCGCGTTTTATAAAGGACAAAAACTTTTTAACAGCCTGCCGAATGCCGTAAAGGAAGCCTCAAGTCTTAGCACTTTTCGTAGGATGTGTGCATTATATGTGAAGAATGTTTTTTGATTCATAACAATCTTACCAATATTATTGTCATATCTGTTTTCTCAAAATGTATTTTTATTTTTGTAATTTTTTTTTTCCACTTAAAATGTATTTGTAAAAATGTAACTGTATCAATTGTATTTGTTTATATTTTTTTTACTTGATGTATGAAAAAATTTTTGCATACATCTAAATAAATATTCAAAAACAAAAACAAAACAATTATCCGAAATGGTTTACAAGGGAACTAACTAACTTAATTAATAAATAAAAATGTATCCACAGAAAATATAAACATACCAGAAATCCTAACGATTATTTAACATATACTAAACTACGAAAACAATGTAAGGAATTATCAATAAAATGCTATAGTGATTATGTTAACGTAATAGAAAATGAGGTACATCATCACAATGTGAAAAAATTCTGGAATTTTACTAAATCTCAACGAAAAGACAACTGTGGATATCCTAATAGCATGTTCTTTAAAGAAAAATGTGCCGACAGTATTGAAGGTATGGTTAATCTTTTTGCTGACTCTTTTAAAAGTGTTTACGACAAAGATATTCCCGTCAATGCAGTCTTCAGTACTTCAGTGGAAGAGTCATTAAACCTAAGCCAATGTTTCATAAAATTAGAATCCATAGAAAGAAGCATAAAAGCATTAGATAGTAATAAATCTGCTGGACCGGATGGTATTCCTCCCATATTTGTAATAACTTGCATTGATAGTTTGATATATCCCTTATATAAACTTTTTAACAAATCCTTAGCGTCTGGCTGTTTTCCGGCTCTGTGGAAAAAGAGTTATTTAACGCCCATTCATAAAAAAGGCGACAAAAGCGATATATCAAACTATAGATCTATTTGTATTATGTCTGCTTTACCCAAACTTTTCGAGTCATTAGTTTGTAAAACCTATCAACAATATTATTGTTCCTTACCAACATGGCTTTATCAGAGGTCGATCTACCTTAAGTAATTTAACTATATATAATAATTACATATCCGAATCCCTTAGTCTGAAACAACAAGTGGATTCTATATACACCGATTTCAGTAAAGCATTTGATAAGGTTCGACATCACATTATTATATCCAAACTCCAACTGTTAGGCATCAAAGGTAGTTTATTGACATGGATTATCAGTAACCTCAGTAATAGAGTCCTTAGTGTCAGGATTAATTTTATAGAATCCTATGTATTCGAGGCCACAAGTGGTGTCCCGCAAGGGTCCCATCTCGGCCCAATATTATTCTTAATATTCATTAATGACATTGTAAACATATTTAAAGATGTACAAGTCCTAATTTTTGCAGATGATCTAAATTTTTTTAAAAGAATACGAAATATATATGATTGCCTAATTTTACAAGCTAATTTAGATGAATTTTTTAAATGGTGCCAACAAAATATGTAATTTTTGAACATTGAGAAATGTCAAGTAATACGATTTTCCAGAACTCATTCTCATATCTTACATGAATATTATTTAAATAATGTTAAATTAACACCAGTATCACAAATTCGTGACTTGGGAGTTATATTCGAATCAAACTTAACATTCACAGCACATATAGATGATATAACTAATAAGGCTTTAAAGATTCTTGGCTTCCTTTGTAGAACACTTACTGATTTTAAGTCCTTGTATTGCATGAAAACACTCTACATTTCACTAGTTAGAAGCCAAGTGGAATATAATTCACCTATTTGGTCTCCTTTCTATAAAGTACACTCTAACAAATTAGAACGGGTTCAACACAAATTTCAAAACATAAATTATGTAAATTTGATGTATCGACTTAATTTAATTACGCTGTCTGACAGAAGAACCATTTTAGATCTTATTTTATTATTCAGAGTCATGAACAACCTTATTGACAGCCCTGCCATCGTTGCTGCTATTAAACTCTATGTACCAACAAGAAATACTAGGCAAAGTAAAACATTCTTTTGCGACACTCACACAACCAACTATCAATCACACACGCTTACCAATAGGATACATAATTTGGGCAACAAGTTTGGTGGTATTATAGATATATTTGCTGATTCCCTTTATAATCTAACACTTTGTGGAATCCTACAAATTATTGTAACGTGTTTAATATGTATATTTAACGATTTGATGTGTTATTGTAATGTTGTATATAATGTTATTGTCAAACATTATATTGTTTAAAATATTTCTTTACGCCATGTTCATCAAAAACTACTTATACTATATATTTTTTAAATTTTTTCACTTTTATAACTTTTGGTATAAATTCTAACTCGATAACTCAAATATTATATTTTTTTAAATATTTCTTTACGCCATATTCTTCAAAAACTACTTGTATACATATACAATTTTTTAATTTTTCACTTTTATAAATTTTGGCATAAATTCTAACTCGATAACTTTTGTAAAACCTATTTATAATCTATGTAAAAGCCCCCATGGGCGTATAACAATAATAAATAAATAAATAACCTCAGAAGTATTTATTTCACGCCGACCGCGACCCCCAGATTCCTACCCATTCCTCGTACTTTTTTCCTTCCCAGAACTTTTTTTTTTTTTTTTTTTTTTAAGTATCTTTAAAATGGAACATATTATAATATTACTTATCTTTCATTAAAAGCATTTGCTTGTGGATGGAAGAAGAGTTTAAACTTCATATAAAATATGTGCAATTTATACAGTCAGGTGTTTCACACATACAGGTACAGTTAATACACACCTTATATACAGTTAAATCATATCGCAAATCAAGACCCTTCCTAAAAAGACCCTAAAAAAATCCCCAAAGATAACATAGGCCTCAAGATAAATCGTTTTCCTCGGAGCCTCCTATGTGAAGCGAATGTAAAAAAGAACTCTCAAGAACTAATTATTTTTAAAAATGTTAGACCGATCTCACTAGAGGTGAGTAAAAAATTAGCTTGCAATTAGCAAGACTTTGGGCATACAAACACTTACACCATACACTTCTAGGTTAATATCAACATGACTAACCCTATAAACAAATACTTAATTTCAGCTCCCAATAATAATTGAGCTCTCGTTTAAAATATTAAACTTTTTTTAGTAGCTACCGCGCCTCTAAAGGTAACACAATAGTTTTGTATTAAAGCCTCCATGATCTTCTCCCACGGGAATACAAAACAGCCGTGCAAATGAATTACTTTTCGGTAAAACAGCACGGTTAAAACAGGACCGGTTTTAGAGGAGAGTGTAAAAATTTATTAACAAAATGGTTTCGTTGTATCTTCCTGATCTATCAGCATTCTAAGCTTATATATTGAAGTAAACAATAGATATTAAATTACAAGAAAGAGCTTCAGGAGTGCTTTTTTGACATTATCTCCACACAGGAGGCTCTGAGGAAAATAATTTCCCTCAGAGGATCTCTTTCATCATCTTCGATTCAGATTCTTATTCTCAGATTCATCAATTCAGAGACATCTTTGGGGATGGAAACAAACCGGTACTTTTTATAGCAGGATGCTGTGTGGAGGTTATTTCTAGGAAAGAAAGGAGATGAAGTTCTGGTAAGAAAAAAGGTATTAGAGGTGGGTAGAAATCTGGAGGTCAGTGAATCCAGGAGTACGGTTGGAGAAGTCAAAGGGACTCCCTTAACCATTCTCTCCTAATCCGGCCTGCCACACAGCTGGTGGGCAGACGCATCCGGCGCGAAGACCCGGACAAATCTGAACCCATGAACCCAGGCACCCCTGCTAAGTCATCAAACGTAGCGAGCCACTTGGGTGACCTATGGCACAGATGTTGGTTATCCAATTAATGGTTCCCGGGGCGGCGGTACCCATACCCGCCTCCCAAATTGCTATGCTCTAAAGTTTGGAATGGATCAGATCAAAGAGTAATACATATTTGATTTTTTGCTATCAAAGGAATCTTCAGAGTAACCTAAACAAATAACAAAATGACAGCCCTCGTCAAACAATTAAACGCTTTGTTTTTCGTTCGGACAATAAACGTATAGTAAATAATTTCTTAACGCCACAGCTTATTCATAACGCTAGAACTTACCAATATATATAGCCTATATTACTCGCAAATAATGTAGCTTTTGATAAGTGAAAGAATTTTTAAATTTCATTCAGTATTTATTGCGTGAAAGAGTAACAAACACACATCCATACAAACATTCGCATTTATAATATTAGTAAGAAGTATTCTCTATTTGACATGTATTTACAGATTTACCCGGTAGGTCAATTCAAATGAACTCATTTTTATTGGAAAGTAGGCTAGGTGAAGACACGACTTTGCACGCAGAGAACACTATGTTAAAAACACTACGATGAATGATTTATAAGTATTGTTTTTGCCGTCATTGTACACTCTTAATTTTATTACATTTAGTAGTTTTCTCTAATTTGTGAAAAAAATTGACATTAGAAAGAAAGTCAACAAAACCTCTTTGTTTTTGAAAGGCAATGTCATAAATCCTATAATTATAATATAACGTAATTTTAAACGGTTCTGGGCTATTAACCTTACTAAAACTTGAACATTTCAGTTCTGCCCTGTCATTGCGTCAGATTATACATTTTTCATTTCTTCACGTGAAATGTCACGTAACCTATACTTTTCGAAATAAATTAACCCGAGGGAGTGAAAACCACGTAGGTTATTCATTATTGTAATGATAGACAAATAAGTTTTTAAAAAAACCTTCATTGTGTATACCAAATTATTTTCATAGAAACTGACATGTGGACGGACTGCCAAACAACTCAGTGTTGGCGTACAGTCCTTGCCTCCTTCACATTCATACATCATCTCATACATACTCTTCTATTATTCTGATTCTTGACATGGCCCAAGTCAAGTATTCTAATCCACTTGATCCCATGTCTTCCTCGGGTATCCCCGACTTCTTTTACTATTCACATTTGCGTCATATATAACTTTACATTTATTTCTTCATGTATTCGCTGTAGATACATGCCCAAACCATCTAAGCGTCCTTTTCTCAATCTTACTTGTTATGCTAACATTAGCTTTGCATTCTTTTCGGATCTCCACATTTCTCACATGATCGAAAAACCTTCTTAAAAATATGGTTATTTTTATAACCACCCATTGATGAAGATTTAAAAAAAAAATAATACCGCACAAGAGTCCCAACTGCTCCCGTCTGAAGCCAGTGAGACCATGGCATCCCCAATTGTGGTATTTTGTGAAGCTGAAGGTAGTGGGAAGGGAAAGGAGATAGGGAAGAGGAAGGTGGGGGAGTACCTGGCTATTCATATCTGGTCACCAAACACGGCTAATGCCACAATTTCAAGCAACGTTTCAATTCTGAATAGTGGTCTTACACCAGGGCGATACTGAGAGTATCTTCCACTCTGGAACGTGCCGCAAAAATATTATATATATTATTTTAAATGAATAAACAAATTAAACAAATAAACTTTATTTGCCACGCCGGGATTCGATCCCGCGACCTTCGGTGTGCGAGTCAAGAGCCTTACCCCTGTACTACGCCGGCCTCCAAAAGAAGATCTTGCCGTGCCTCCAAAAACTTCCTAATAATGCGGTAAATAATTAAACATAGAGTGTCATATTTCCGCTGCCCTTTATTCGCAGTATCGCCATTGCGAAATACTGCGATTCACACTCAAAACTTTGCTTGAAAAGGCTTTAGTCAAACATTTCTCTAGTCCATAGCCTATCACCTCCTTCACCTCATTTCACATTTCACCCTCACTTCATATCCCAATTAGGGATACCATGGGTGCCATACTCCAATTGCGCGGTATTCACAAATTGTTTTTTTTTATAAAAGAAGTAGGTATTTGAGCCTCACCATAATCTTATCCTAATCTTAACAGATACAATTTTTTATGCAGATGTGACAACATGGGATCAAATGTACCTCAACGATCCGAGATAGGCTTAAGGTTACGCTATTAGCACGAACAACTTGATATTATATATATTACATTCATAATACATTTATGTACTTTTTTGTGTGAGCACCGCACAAGAGTCCCAACTGCTCTCAACCGTCTGGAGCCACTAACACTAATAATAATCTTTTAAAATTTACGTGCCCACGCCGCGATATGAACCCGCCACCTCCGGATTTGTAGCCAAGGATCGTAACCACTCGACCACTGAGGCCACCAAAAGAGAATGCTAATAATGAAATATTCCCCTATTTTAGAGTATGACCCTTAATAATATCCAAGTTTTATGGAAATTGTTTATTACCCTTCAAAACTCAGGATAAAGTTGCATTGCGATGTGTCGTCATTTTCCTTATATGAATCCCGACTTTATTTTAAAAATATTATTGGCGAAGCTTTCAAATAAAAGAAAATGAATTTCGACATTTCATTACGTTTATTGCTCCCAGTAAAAGACGGATTTCTTTATTAAAATTTTATGCACGGTGGTCCAAAACACTCAGTCACATAATACAGATATTTTCTATGTCGTGTAATTCATTGTGTAGACCTTTTGGTTTGGATACCTATGTATCGGGGAAATATTAAAAAACTTTTTCTTTAGGATATCCAATTCAAACTAGTGGATCCAATAAGTATTGTATATAAATTTGAGTACCTGGATATTCGTAGGCATGTCTGGAGATGTTATGTTACATAACAGCAAAATCCAGGTAATCTGCGTCTCCAAGTAGTCCAGTTCTCTTCGTATAGGTAGGTACTCGTAATCACTGAAAGATTACAAAATAAATTCTCAAGCTTTCTATGTTTTAAATTGGGTATTTCAGCAATTTTTTCGAACCATAAAATATTTATTATCTGATTTTTTATTTCTTGCATTAATAAGCTTTCGGATTCCAAAACGTAATACGAGTAGTCGAAATTTATTTATTTGCTGAACTTCTAGGACTAACTACTATATTATGTACTCTTCATTGCTAAGAATAATAATATACGCCCAAAAGTATTTTTATTGTTTGTTTTTGGGGTGTTATGCCATGTTTCGCTACCTCCTCCTTTACCCAATGTCTTGGACAGCGTTACAGTATCCATCATCAGGGCAGATGTGTGATGTAGGAGGAGGTAGCGCAACACGGCATAACACCCCAAAAATAAATAACAAAAATAAGGAAGGGTTTTTTCAAAGAATTTGATGGATTCATCAAATATAAAAAGTTAATTTTCACGTTCTATTCCAGTTTCTTATGTTCTATTCCAATGTTGTTATTACATCATTATAGGCCAGTTGCTTTATAAAACTGAAATGATCACAGAACTTGAGTAGAACTTACACAGAACGTGAAAATTAAGTTCAAATATTTGATGAATCCGTCAAATTTTTTGAAACAACCGTCCTAATAGAGGACTTAAATGTATCCCCAAATAAATACAAAAGCTTGTTGCTGGGGTGGTTCAGTTATCAATAAAAGATAAGAAAAAACTACTGAATCGTTTTTACTATTCATATGTAAAAACCCCTGAAAGGGCTTTATTATAAAAGAAAATTAAAAAAAAAAAAGTATCGTATAACGTCAACAAGAATAAAAATTGAATCAGTTGAGCCTTAACTATAATTTAAAAATATTTTTTAAACTATGAGTAGGATCAATAATTCATTTCTATTTTCAATTCAACACTAAAAATAAGGATAATTTAGTAGACTACAGAAGGCGTTAAGATTTTATTGCACTACGGATAAGTAGTTTTTATTTGAGTTGGTACAAAAGTTTCTTTATTTTCCAAGATGAAAATTTTTATCTGAAATCTTTATGGGTGTAGGCTTACTTCGGTTCAGACAAATTTTCTCATTAAATTGATGTTAATGTTTGGGAGAGGTTCCCTTTATAAAAAACAAATAAAAATACTTTTATCTGGCGTAAGCATTGACAAAGCTTATGCGAGATTGGTCTGCAATATCTAACATCCACTATTTAACAATCACATTATTATATTTTTCGTTGAATTTAGCGGAAAAAAATAACATTTAAATCGAGTTGGTCCTTTAAAAGTAAAACATTATATTTCCATGTGTGAACAAGTACATCTTTAGATCAAGTGGTTTTTTTTTATATAGAGGTACTGTGCAATGCTCTCTCTGGCGTATAAACGAAAAAAAATGATACATAAAATAATTCATTTCATAAAATACTAATATAAAGGAAATTGCATGTTCGTATAAATGTATAACTTGTTTGAGAGAAACTCTCCATCCATAATATGGGGGCGGGTTGTGTCAAGGGACTCGCCTGGACTATTGTTCATTTGTTGATTTCCTGAAGCCCATACTTGTTCTGGTTTTTCTGTAGCACATCAACGAGAATCCATGTATCCTTCCCTCTGAAAACATCTGTGATAATATGGAAGTTTTTTTTTTTTTTTTTTTTCTTTATTCATTATATAATTTGTGTACAGTTTTACAGGTGATTCGACTACCACGCTAGGCACATGCCCGTATTATGGTAGTCGAATTATGAATATATAATTATATAAATGTAAGAATTGTTATTGGATAATACATAGTTTAGTTAGGTACAATATTTTTGTATAACAACGAATTCTTTAAGTGATTTCGCAATTAAGTAGATAGCATAAGCAATAAACCATTCTTATTGTTGGCTGCTTTTTCGCTTAAATAAAATAGGTACATAAATACATGATAGATAGATAAATAAATAAATAACTCTTCTTGTGGAGATGTTGAAAATAATTCAACCAAATATAAATATTAATATGAAGTGATAATACTGTTCTCCGAGCGTGTTCATACTATTCATGACACTTTAATTAATCTAGTGCAGGGTTCTCAAGTGCACACGCAGTGGCGATCCGAGAATTTTCAGTGAGCTAGAGTGCTAAGATTGAAAAATACGACCTTATTGATGTTGTTGTAGTTGAAAACGATTTTTTTTTTGTTCAAAATTTCAAATTTTTGTACGAAAACATATGTACTAAAATGTGGATGCGGCGCATCCCAAACTGAAAGGACCCTGAAAATCTTCATACAAAATATGTAGAAATTAAAAAAATAATTAAATTCAATTTCAGCTACGACAACATTGATAACGTCGATTTTTTTAATCTTAGCACTCTAGCTGAATGAAAACTCATGGACCGCCTCTGGACTGCACCCGCACAGATGCGCAGCTTACGAACCACGTCTTAATATTACATTAGCTCCATACAGGAGGCCCTGAGGAAAAAATCCCCTACGCCATCTTTGGCTGAATGGAGGGTCTTTCTTAGGGAAAGGAAGCAGAGGAAGTTCTTGGAATGAAAATGTAAGAGGGGCAGGTAGGGATCTGCCAATCAATGTGTTCAGGAGTGACGAACCTGTAAATCCGACCCTCCCACGACGGTGCAAGGCGATCGATCTAGAGAGTACCTACGGCTGGAGAGATCAACCAGTTTCTCCCGATCTGGCCACGCAGTTGGCGGGTAGATGCATCCGCCTCCAAGACCCGAACAAACCTCACATCATGAACCCGGGCACCCTGTCTAAGTCACCAAGCATAGCTGAACTGCACCTGTTGGTTATCCAATATTTGATACCGTGGGATTATAGAAAACATCCTAAAGCTGGTTTTGCCAGGCAAGTAAAGGGCTTGCTTCGTAGTAGTATAACAACTGTGCGATATCGTGCCATTTCTTGGCGATGTTGAAGTCAAACTCCGTGGCGTAAAGGATTCGGCGACAGAAGCCGGCATTTCCAAAAAATAATCCTTCATCAAGAGAGTGAGGACCTTGACATCAGCTCTTTACGTGAAAATATGCTGTCTGAGCGCAGGATGAACGTATGTCTTTCGATTTCCAATATCCAAGGAATAAGTGTCCGGTTTAAATTAATGACGAGATTCGTAGTTCGTTAGCCAAGAGGATGCCCATGATTTTCTTGTTCCGCTTTGAACTGCTATATTCAGTGGTTGGTTCGCAAGTTTGGCAATTGCAACGACCCAAAAATTCAGGGTTGGCAATATGGCTTATACACAACTATATTGAAAAAATATTGGTAAATCCTACATTCATTAGGGGTGCCAAACACCAAATCTATTGTGAAAAGTGAAAATTCTTATGCTTCGTTGTGATTTGGAATTCGGATGAAACGGAAATGACGCATTACAGCACCTGTGAAGCATCAAACTACGCTAATTGGTCGCTTTGATTATGATGTCACTTTTCAAGGTTCCTATTGGTTGAGATTTGAAACGGAAATGATGCTAGGTCTGCGCTCATTGGCCGCTTTGATTATGACCACCCTTTTCAAATGGTTGAGATTGTTTTGGTAAAGTTTCGCTTTTACCGCGTGTGAAATGCACTCGATTTTTTACTACATCTAGAATCCAGAGGCCCCGAGGTCAAAACCCTCAAGGCCTATGTCATCTTTGGGGATGCTGTGTGGAGGGTCTTATCAGGAAAATAAAAGAGAGGAAATTCTGGAAAAGAAAATGTGTGAGGGTTAATTAGGAAACCGGGGGTTATTGCGTTTATGAGTCAGAGTATTGCACTCACCCCTCTGTTCAGTAGAGATAAACGAACATCATTTTCTATTATTATTAATAAGTTTATGAATTTTGATTTCTGTAAATTTTATTTATTTATTTAAAAAATTATGCATTACATGAAAACATAAGCTACACATGTCACTAGGGCATTCCTGTATCGTGATATGCATAAGTTAATAAAAAAACCAATCAATCTTCATGTGTAGGAGTACCGACCACTACAACACAGGCATGATGGTCGAAAAATGCTCTATTTATGTAATTAACAAATCAATGATTAAAGAAAAATATTAAAAATAAAATTGAATTTAATGTTTGCTGGAAATTATTTAAATCAATTAACGGAATTCATTCGCCTAAATTATCCAAATTGTGCATTGGTGGAAAAACCAATTAACTATAATCAATGCTTAGATCAGTTACGATTCCAGCTTTTGGAAGGCTGGCGGCACAAAAGAACGCTCCAGTCCAGGTGGTAAATTTTGATATTGCGCTTTCAGAACTAAGACGAGACTTTGTGATGAATCGCAGTGGATACGAAAATATAGTAGCTTCCACCTTACGAATGAATAAATAATAATTCAGAATTATAACGAAATCAACACACTAGCGACATCTAGCTGATTAAGTTTGATTGGGCCATGGAGACTGCAGAGATCTATAATTATTAAATTAATGTCAAGTTTTGATAAATAGAACACAGAGGGATCCAATTATAAACACTTAAGATTGATCTACCAATCAGAGAAGGGGGAGGTTACCTTTTTTCAAGACAAAGAGATGGACTTTGGACTAGACCATTAGTCTGAGATTTATGGGGTAAAAATCATCATCAACCCGAGAGATCAATACGCTTTAAGATAAACACAATCCCACGTTCGGTGCATTTGGTACAATGACCCTAATTTTAAAGGTAAATATTGAGTACAACAGAGGAATCGACAACCGCAGTTAACGAACAAATAAATCCATATTATGTTGAAAAAATGATGCAATAAAATAGCAAGGAAATATAATGAACGGAAGATTAAAGAAAAGACCTGGAAAACGTGGGAAAAGCTACTGTAGGGATACTCAATTGCATAACGAGAACGTGAAGAACAAAAGGAGGCCAGATTCAGAGGAAAACGTACGTTTGATATTTAAAAGAAAGAAAAACGATGGAAATTAGGAATGTCACTTTTAAATGAAGCAATACGGTCAGGGAAAACGATTTGAAAAGAAAATCTAATAAAAAAAACGGACATTTAAACGGAAGTATTTATTGAACAATATAAGATTTCGACTTAATTTTGCGTTTTCAGACGAGTTTAAATAGATATCGTTATATATTTGAAATAGGATGGTTATTCTAGTTATATTACGTTAGATTAATTCAAAGGAAGGGATCGTTTTTACGTCATTTGCTATGAGAAAATACTATAGACGATAGAACAAATTGCTGAGGCAATTGATGTAAAAAAAGGTTGTCGACCCCACATGTATATTGTTGATATAAACAAGGAATATTCGAACATGCCTTTTGTTTATTTAAGGCCCATTATCCATTAAAAAGGGTCATAAAAATTAACATTGCTCTTACCTAGTATTTAGATTATAGAATTTCCGTAAAATTTAATTATAAACACATTAAAATGGATTTATCGCCAAGTATGTAGAAATCGTAATGTATACACACGTCAGGGCTTGCAGTTTATGGGATTTTGAACAAGAGAGAGATGGAAAATTGGGCGGAATTTGATCGAAGTAGTTAACTTGACAGATATCCCAGGATAGGAATAGTTAGTGGGCCGGAAAACACCATAAATAATATATCAAAAAAGGAAAAAAGGGTTTTAGCGGGAGATGGAATCACGGCAAAAAGGCAGACGTCAAATTTCAATAAGGGATCATTGGGTTAGGAGTGGGGGGAGAGAACGGAAAACCGACATAACCGGAAAACTCAGATAAGGAAATGGGAAAAACTCAAAACGTTATAAGTAGAGACAATACAGCTTAAAATTGAATTGATTCATATAGGAAACATGAAAATGTGGGGAAATTTAGGGAAATGAAAATTGGAAAATGCGTAATGAAGATTTCGACATGAGTTTGTTCGTGTTCTGGTAACGATAAACCAAATTGAGAATTACATACAGTTTATTGAAGACGTACCTATTATATATTGAGAGAAAAAAGGACACGAAAATCATGATATTTTAGTTAAATTTGTAAGACCTGAAGACAAAGGAACGACGGGGCAAAATTTGACATAATGGTAGGTTCGACACTGGAACAATTTACGTAAGAGACGGAAGATTTCTAAAATCAAAGGGGCCGGACTTAACACGTTGATACGAATATAACAGAATTGATATATGAAATCTCGAGTTGTTAGAGTTTGAATTAGAAAATCAATGAACGCGTAATTAAGATGTTCTAATCCTGGAGGTACATATAAAACCTAGGACTTAGAAGAATCGGGATGAGTTTTCGGTGTTAGTTGTCGTGAAGGAGTCGTCGGGGACCAATCGTCGGGTTAAAACGTGGAAGTTACGTGACGTAGCGTCTAAAACGGTTATTAGTTGAAAATTTCTTAAGTGTTGTAAAATTTTGAGACTTAGAAAAATTCGGAGTGGGAATTCTGGGACTTATAAAAATTACGGTCGTGATTAAATCTGTGGAGTGTTGAAAATTAAATAAAGTGTTTTATATAGTTTTACAATAAATTCAACTTGTCATTAAAATAAAAGGGTTATATAGTGTAGCGAATTTAAAAAGAAACAACAGTGTTTAAAGAATTTTATAACAGCAGTGAATAATAATAAATTTATTTTATAAATTCAACTTGTCATTAAAATAAAAAGTTTATATAGTGTAGCGAATTTAAAAAGAAACAACAGTGTTTAAAGAATTTTATAACAGCAGTGAATAATAATATATTTAATTATAAATTCAACTTGTCATTAAAATAAAAGGTTTATATAGTGTAACGAATTTAAAGAAAATCAACAGTGTTTAGAGAATTTTATAACAGCAGTGAATAATAATATATTTATTTATAAATTCAACTTGTCATTAAAATAAAAGTTTATATAGTGTAGCGAATTTAAAGAAAATCAACAGTGTTTAAAGAATTTTTAACAGCATTGAATAATAATATATCTATTTATAAATTCAACTTATCATTAAAATAAAAAAGGGGGGTCCTTCGACAACTGGGAAGGTTGATTAAAACGTCGCGCACGTCGTGAGAATTACCCTGGTAATTAATTAATAGAGTCTAGAATCAGTTTTTATACTTTAAAAATACAGTGGAAAAATAAAGTCAGTTTATACTTATAAAAAAAAACTCAGTGGTAAAATAGAGTCTACAATCAGTTTTATGCTTTGATAAAACAGGGAGTGAAGTGCCCGGATAGGGTTAATCGTGCAATTTAACGGAGTGTATGATCTTATAATAAATCTAAAATCAGTGTTTGTAATAATTTCCGATTCAATAAAATCTAATAATTAATTAATTAATTACAAATTCAATGCGGGAGGAGTTTAATATAGTGTGTTTGAATTGCTTTAAATTTGTTCTATGAAGGTTAAAATAGAGTTATTTAGTCCGAGGTTATATAAAGAAAATTACAGTCTAATAAGTTTCATTAAATAAAAAATTTACGTTTAGGTCGAAAGTTGGAAATTTTATTACGAGATATTAATTATCGTTAGGTGACAACGCAATAATAATAATTGATCCGAAATCTGGAAAATACTTAACATAATTAGATAGGATCGTTCTTCTTCAATAATAACGGCGGATATTAAAGGAAAACGTGAGGATTTTTACATCAGAGATCTATTCAAAGGAGAAAGGAAGGAGATGAGTAGTTACACAGGTAGTATGGATGCTCTAATAAGTTTCTCGCCGATGATAGTAACCCGGTGGAGCTGAAATTAAGACATTAGAGCTTGGTGAGTCCTTACAATATTTAAGCTTTTACAGGTTCCTGTGGATATCCTGACACTGATGGACGTAACGCCAAGAAAGGGTAAATAAATAACTAACCAATTTATTAGCATTCGCATGTCACACCTCCCATACGGAATGAAATGTTGCTAAACAAATACTTAACACATAATTAGATAGAAACGCATCACTAAACCAATTTTGGTATCTTAGCGTATTTGTAAGATAAATACCTATTGTTTCTTTTCACTAGCACGATTAGGGTATGGTTATATGACCTTCGATAGTGTACAAAAATTTCGATTTGAGTTCAAGGCCATCCATTGACCCAGTCACCTAAATTCATTAACGAATAAACAAAACAAAACTTAACGTCAGGGACAAGTTTATCAATTATAGCTTGAGATGAAATCTGCGGTCAATATGTGAAGGCGACATTGACGTTAAATTCACTCAATTCTAAACGACTTGATTTTACTAGAGCGATCGCCAATAGGTAGCATTGATTCAGCGTGCAAAAATTTCGCAAAGTAAAGTACTGCGACTAGCTTCAAACTCTAAGAGAGCACATCACAATTATTCAGGAGGTCATTGATTCAATGTCGACTTGATTTATCTCATTTTTAAATCTTTCTTATAGGAAGTAGGTATCCAAGAACCCATAAATACCCATTATCCTAAATACCTAACACACGAGGAGCTAGTGACCTCATTTAAACAACACTGGTGTTCAAATACTCATACAGTCCTGAATCCTAACTTGTCTTCGAACGTAAACTTCAAGGCTTCTGTATGTAGGTATGAGCCATCTGGAAATGTAAGTGTCAACCTTTCTCGAACGGACGGCTTTGATCTTGTGGCGGTATTGTCGAGGTGGGCATGCGGGGAAGAGGGAGGACGTATGCGGACAGTACGCTGACGCGGCATTAAAGCCACAGGTTATTTGCATACCGTGAGTCTTGTCGAACCTGAAAGCAAACATAAGGTTCACGAGGTGAGTTTTATGTCAGCTAGTCAGAGGTGGAATGTAACGCTGGGTCGGTTACGTGGGAGGAAGGATCTGCCCGTCACAAGCTTACGCCACATTTAACGGATAGAGGCATGATAAGGGAAGACATGAAATACCCCTTCTAGACTCAGTAGAGTTAAATTCAATCCGGCGGAGATGGAAGTCGGAGTGAGACAGAAAAACGGCATGAAGACTTGGTATTCCCCCATCTGGCGTGAAGAGTCCCTTTCGTAACAAGAGACGCTCGTCGAAGAGAGTAAAACTCGGACTTAAGGATAAGCTTAGCAAACGTACTTGGGAGAATCCGGTTTGGAATTGTTGTTCATCGGTTTTCACTTGGTTAGCGGAGGTGCCGACTTTTTAAGCAAACATTATCCCCTCCCCATATCCCTCCATTCCTGCTCTTTCAACAATTTTGCGAATATTAACCAACAGCACTAACTATGACTACAAACACATTATGTTAGGAGAAGTTGCAGACAAGGACTTCAATTGAGAAAACTGGACCTTCGAGTTCGATCATCCTAAGGTAAGGTTTGCTTTCTTGAAATGTTTAATTTATTAACTGTTGTTTATGTTATCGATGTATCAGCGGTGATAGGAAGAATTAAATAAACACACTAAATTCCTATGGAAATCAAATAGACACAAGGTTTAGGGCGGGGGTAGTTTATCAAACTCGGTTAAATATTCTAAAATAATAATAAATAAATTGATCGGAAAATTCTCACCCTTTCTCTAAAAGAATCTATGGGTTACCACACGTAATACATTATTTTCTCTACATATGTGTGCATATTAAGTATGCAAACAGATGTAAAATCTAAAACAAAAAAATTACACAACGCAGATTATAGAAATAATGTGAACAAAAATCTTAAATCTTGATTACTGTGAGAAAATCGCAGGGATTTAAGAAGATAGGGTAGGTTTAGCTAGATTATAAGGTATAGGGGTTTAGAAATCACGAGCCTGAGGTAGAAATAAACCGAAAGGAGGGTTGAGTCAGGCCATCATACCTAGTGGTGTGATCAGTAGGGCATAAGGGTAGAATTATGAGCGTGGCTACGAGACAGGAGCTACGAGATTTAAACTACGAGGTAGAAGCTTAGAAAAGTAAATCAGCTAGGAAGGGTTCATCACAATTGGAGTCGAAAGCCAGTAGTGGCACCTCATTACAACTGTTGCCGCGTGACCAGGAGAGTTAAGGTTACAAGTTGAGAGAATTCTGAGATATTATAAAAATAAAATAGAATGAACAAATAAATGAAATTATAATTAATTGGAAAAAAAAAAGTGAATATTTTAAACGAAAAGTGAAAAACGTGCCATTAAAACAACTTCAGATTACATAAAACAAGTGGAATAAAAAAATTCGCATCATTAAATTATACAGTAGAAATATAACAATAAATCAAAAAAATAATTTAAACGAAAAGTGAAAAACGTGCCTTTAAAACATCTTCATTAAACGTGATACAAGTGGAAAAAAAAAACGTACCATTAAATAAAACAGTCGGAAAAAAAAAAAATAATAACTCAAAAACCAAATATTTTAAAACGAAAAGTGAAAAACGTGCCTTATACCAGATAAAAATCATAAATCACATAACGCCTAGGAATGTTGACCCAGATTTAGAAGGGTAGTGCGTATTGAAAAAAAAAAGCCGTTATATAAATAAAAGCGCATTCCTTCGGTGATCAATAAAATTATCATTCAAATTGGTTCATTGACTGAAGCCCGAATGTAAACAAGCGATTGAATAGACACCGTCGCGAGGGTATGTTTGTGTTGCCACAAACATAAGTGGTCTTACTGATAAATATGTTCGTAACAGAATAGATAAATCTTTGTTATGTTCGCATTGGAACATCCCGAGATATTACTTTAAATAATAAAGAGATACTTAGATAGTTAATAAAATGACGTTGTTTATGTTAATAGTGGTCGAGGGTATTATTGGTTCCTTCGAGTTGAAGGATTTTATAAATAAATACTTCTTTTGACACGGCGACATAAAAATAAATAAAATCAACATAACATACAAAGCAAAGGACGGATAAAAATAAAATAAAATATTACACATAAAACATAAAAGTGAGCTTTTCAAATCGTTGCATTCAAACATTTAACAGGGGTGGATTGGACCTTTAGATACACCATTACATAGATGTCAGCTGAATAAATTAGAAATTTAGCCTTACTGGGGGTTGGCATATTTCTCGGGTGACCGGTTTATTTCCGATTTGCAATAAAGAGCAAATAAGCGGAGTGGTTTAAAACGCATACGAATTTAGGAGGGGGGGGCTTGTTTAAAACGGGGTTTAGGTACATTATACAATTGTGTAAACGTGCAAATAAATAAATAAACAAACAAAGCCGGTGTGAAAAAAAAAAATGAGATAGTAAACGTTATGGAGTGCATTCGGATGAGTAAACATACAACATAGATCAAATAAACCTCAGATAAAAGATAAATAAGAACAGCATATGAAGAGATTACATAAAAGTTGATCCCATTCAAAAAAAAAAAGGGGTGTGTATGTGTGCATATATGTGTAATACGTGTATGTTCATATGCGCATTGTTGCCATTAAAACGTTCCTGCGAGAAAAATTCGTGTGGAATTCTAGAATCGCGAAAAAAAATATATATATATATATATGAATAAGGAAAATCAAAGGTTGGAAACCGTCTCGATGAAGAAGAGGGAGTAAGGGTCATAGGGGGGAAGGTATAGGGGTAAGAATCTTAGGGGGGTAGGACAAAGAGTAGGGACAGCAACTGACGTAAGTTAGCCGACTTAAATAGGCCATTGGGTAGACAAGAGTAAATTGAAAAATGGTTTCAGCTCAGAGGAACACCGAACAGGATTCTACGATATGAAATAGTGAAAGGTAGGGGCGCGCAACCAGTTAGAATTTCGAAAAAAAAAAAATGCAAATAAGAATAAAGAAGACTTAAAGAAAATTGTAGAAAATTAGATTGCCTATGTTTAGTTTTAATTCCATCAACTAACACTAGGAGGCGTGTTTACCGCTGGAATTATAACTATAGGGGGGCTGTGATGAATCGCAGTGGATACGAAAATATAGTAGCTTCCACCTTACGAATGAATAAATAATAATTCAGAATTATAACGAAATCAACACACTAGCGACATCTAGCTGATTAAGTTTGATTGGGCCATGGAGACTGCAGAGATCTATAATTATTAAATTAATGTCAAGTTTTGATAAATAGAACACAGAGGGATCCAATTATAAACACTTAAGATTGATCTACCAATCAGAGAAGGGGGAGGTTACCTTTTTTCAAGACAAAGAGATGGACTTTGGACTAGACCATTAGTCTGAGATTTATGGGGTAAAAATCATCATCAACCCGAGAGATCAATACGCTTTAAGATAAACACAATCCCACGTTCGGTGCATTTGGTACAATGACCCTAATTTTAAAGGTAAATATTGAGTACAACAGAGGAATCGACAACCGCAGTTAACGAACAAATAAATCCATATTATGTTGAAAAAATGATGCAATAAAATAGCAAGGAAATATAATGAACGGAAGATTAAAGAAAAGACCTGGAAAACGTGGGAAAAGCTACTGTAGGGATACTCAATTGCATAACGAGAACGTGAAGAACAAAAGGAGGCCAGATTCAGAGGAAAACGTACGTTTGATATTTAAAAGAAAGAAAAACGATGGAAATTAGGAATGTCACTTTTAAATGAAGCAATACGGTCAGGGAAAACGATTTGAAAAGAAAATCTAATAAAAAAAACGGACATTTAAACGGAAGTATTTATTGAACAATATAAGATTTCGACTTAATTTTGCGTTTTCAGACGAGTTTAAATAGATATCGTTATATATTTGAAATAGGATGGTTATTCTAGTTATATTACGTTAGATTAATTCAAAGGAAGGGATCGTTTTTACGTCATTTGCTATGAGAAAATACTATAGACGATAGAACAAATTGCTGAGGCAATTGATGTAAAAAAAGGTTGTCGACCCCACATGTATATTGTTGATATAAACAAGGAATATTCGAACATGCCTTTTGTTTATTTAAGGCCCATTATCCATTAAAAAGGGTCATAAAAATTAACATTGCTCTTACCTAGTATTTAGATTATAGAATTTCCGTAAAATTTAATTATAAACACATTAAAATGGATTTATCGCCAAGTATGTAGAAATCGTAATGTATACACACGTCAGGGCTTGCAGTTTATGGGATTTTGAACAAGAGAGAGATGGAAAATTGGGCGGAATTTGATCGAAGTAGTTAACTTGACAGATATCCCAGGATAGGAATAGTTAGTGGGCCGGAAAACACCATAAATAATATATCAAAAAAGGAAAAAAGGGTTTTAGCGGGAGATGGAATCACGGCAAAAAGGCAGACGTCAAATTTCAATAAGGGATCATTGGGTTAGGAGTGGGGGGAGAGAACGGAAAACCGACATAACCGGAAAACTCAGATAAGGAAATGGGAAAAACTCAAAACGTTATAAGTAGAGACAATACAGCTTAAAATTGAATTGATTCATATAGGAAACATGAAAATGTGGGGAAATTTAGGGAAATGAAAATTGGAAAATGCGTAATGAAGATTTCGACATGAGTTTGTTCGTGTTCTGGTAACGATAAACCAAATTGAGAATTACATACAGTTTATTGAAGACGTACCTATTATATATTGAGAGAAAAAAGGACACGAAAATCATGATATTTTAGTTAAATTTGTAAGACCTGAAGACAAAGGAACGACGGGGCAAAATTTGACATAATGGTAGGTTCGACACTGGAACAATTTACGTAAGAGACGGAAGATTTCTAAAATCAAAGGGGCCGGACTTAACACGTTGATACGAATATAACAGAATTGATATATGAAATCTCGAGTTGTTAGAGTTTGAATTAGAAAATCAATGAACGCGTAATTAAGATGTTCTAATCCTGGAGGTACATATAAAACCTAGGACTTAGAAGAATCGGGATGAGTTTTCGGTGTTAGTTGTCGTGAAGGAGTCGTCGGGGACCAATCGTCGGGTTAAAACGTGGAAGTTACGTGACGTAGCGTCTAAAACGGTTATTAGTTGAAAATTTCTTAAGTGTTGTAAAATTTTGAGACTTAGAAAAATTCGGAGTGGGAATTCTGGGACTTATAAAAATTACGGTCGTGATTAAATCTGTGGAGTGTTGAAAATTAAATAAAGTGTTTTATATAGTTTTACAATAAATTCAACTTGTCATTAAAATAAAAGGGTTATATAGTGTAGCGAATTTAAAAAGAAACAACAGTGTTTAAAGAATTTTATAACAGCAGTGAATAATAATAAATTTATTTTATAAATTCAACTTGTCATTAAAATAAAAAGTTTATATAGTGTAGCGAATTTAAAAAGAAACAACAGTGTTTAAAGAATTTTATAACAGCAGTGAATAATAATATATTTAATTATAAATTCAACTTGTCATTAAAATAAAAGGTTTATATAGTGTAACGAATTTAAAGAAAATCAACAGTGTTTAGAGAATTTTATAACAGCAGTGAATAATAATATATTTATTTATAAATTCAACTTGTCATTAAAATAAAAGTTTATATAGTGTAGCGAATTTAAAGAAAATCAACAGTGTTTAAAGAATTTTTAACAGCATTGAATAATAATATATCTATTTATAAATTCAACTTATCATTAAAATAAAAAAGGGGGGTCCTTCGACAACTGGGAAGGTTGATTAAAACGTCGCGCACGTCGTGAGAATTACCCTGGTAATTAATTAATAGAGTCTAGAATCAGTTTTTATACTTTAAAAATACAGTGGAAAAATAAAGTCAGTTTATACTTATAAAAAAAAACTCAGTGGTAAAATAGAGTCTACAATCAGTTTTATGCTTTGATAAAACAGGGAGTGAAGTGCCCGGATAGGGTTAATCGTGCAATTTAACGGAGTGTATGATCTTATAATAAATCTAAAATCAGTGTTTGTAATAATTTCCGATTCAATAAAATCTAATAATTAATTAATTAATTACAAATTCAATGCGGGAGGAGTTTAATATAGTGTGTTTGAATTGCTTTAAATTTGTTCTATGAAGGTTAAAATAGAGTTATTTAGTCCGAGGTTATATAAAGAAAATTACAGTCTAATAAGTTTCATTAAATAAAAAATTTACGTTTAGGTCGAAAGTTGGAAATTTTATTACGAGATATTAATTATCGTTAGGTGACAACGCAATAATAATAATTGATCCGAAATCTGGAAAATACTTAACATAATTAGATAGGATCGTTCTTCTTCAATAATAACGGCAGATATTAAAGGAAAACGTGAGGATTTTTACATCAGAGATCTATTCAAAGGAGAAAGGAAGGAGATGAGTAGTTACACAGGTAGTATGGATGCTCTAATAAGTTTCTCGCCGATGATAGTAACCCGGTGGAGCTGAAATTAAGACATTAGAGCTTGGTGAGTCCTTACAATATTTAAGCTTTTACAGGTTCCTGTGGATATCCTGACACTGATGGACGTAACGCCAAGAAAGGGTAAATAAATAACTAACCAATTTATTAGCATTCGCATGTCACACCTCCCATACGGAATGAAATGTTGCTAAACAAATATTTAACACATAATTAGATAGAAACGCATCACTAAACCAATTTTGGTATCTTAGCGTATTTGTAAGATAAATACCTATTGTTTCTTTTCACTAGCACGATTAGGGTATGGTTATATGACCTTCGATAGTGTACAAAAATTTCGATTTGAGTTCAAGGCCATCCATTGACCCAGTCACCTAAATTCATTAACGAATAAACAAAACAAAACTTAACGTCAGGGACAAGTTTATCAATTATAGCTTGAGATGAAATCTGCGGTCAATATGTGAAGGCGACATTGACGTTAAATTCACTCAATTCTAAACGACTTGATTTTACTAGAGCGATCGCCAATAGGTAGCATTGATTCAGCGTGCAAAAATTTCGCAAAGTAAAGTACTGCGACTAGCTTCAAACTCTAAGAGAGCACATCACAATTATTCAGGAGGTCATTGATTCAATGTCGACTTGATTTATCTCATTTTTAAATCTTTCTTATAGGAAGTAGGTATCCAAGAACCCATAAATACCCATTATCCTAAATACCTAACACACGAGGAGCTAGTGACCTCATTTAAACAACACTGGTGTTCAAATACTCATACAGTCCTGAATCCTAACTTGTCTTCGAACGTAAACTTCAAGGCTTCTGTATGTAGGTATGAGCCATCTGGAAATGTAAGTGTCAACCTTTCTCGAACGGACGGCTTTGATCTTGTGGCGGTATTGTCGAGGTGGGCATGCGGGGAAGAGGGAGGACGTATGCGGACAGTACGCTGACGCGGCATTAAAGCCACAGGTTATTTGCATACCGTGAGTCTTGTCGAACCTGAAAGCAAACATAAGGTTCACGAGGTGAGTTTTATGTCAGCTAGTCAGAGGTGGAATGTAACGCTGGGTCGGTTACGTGGGAGGAAGGATCTGCCCGTCACAAGCTTACGCCACATTTAACGGATAGAGGCATGATAAGGGAAGACATGAAATACCCCTTCTAGACTCAGTAGAGTTAAATTCAATCCGGCGGAGATGGAAGTCGGAGTGAGACAGAAAAACGGCATGAAGACTTGGTATTCCCCCATCTGGCGTGAAGAGTCCCTTTCGTAACAAGAGACGCTCGTCGAAGAGAGTAAAACTCGGACTTAAGGATAAGCTTAGCAAACGTACTTGGGAGAATCCGGTTTGGAATTGTTGTTCATCGGTTTTCACTTGGTTAGCGGAGGTGCCGACTTTTTAAGCAAACATTATCCCCTCCCCATATCCCTCCATTCCTGCTCTTTCAACAATTTTGCGAATATTAACCAACAGCACTAACTATGACTACAAACACATTATGTTAGGAGAAGTTGCAGACAAGGACTTCAATTGAGAAAACTGGACCTTCGAGTTCGATCATCCTAAGGTAAGGTTTGCTTTCTTGAAATGTTTAATTTATTAACTGTTGTTTATGTTATCGATGTATCAGCGGTGATAGGAAGAATTAAATAAACACACTAAATTCCTATGGAAATCAAATAGACACAAGGTTTAGGGCGGGGGTAGTTTATCAAACTCGGTTAAATATTCTAAAATAATAATAAATAAATTGATCGGAAAATTCTCACCCTTTCTCTAAAAGAATCTATGGGTTACCACACGTAATACATTATTTTCTCTACATATGTGTGCATATTAAGTATGCAAACAGATGTAAAATCTAAAACAAAAAAATTACACAACGCAGATTATAGAAATAATGTGAACAAAAATCTTAAATCTTGATTACTGTGAGAAAATCGCAGGGATTTAAGAAGATAGGGTAGGTTTAGCTAGATTATAAGGTATAGGGGTTTAGAAATCACGAGCCTGAGGTAGAAATAAACCGAAAGGAGGGTTGAGTCAGGCCATCATACCTAGTGGTGTGATCAGTAGGGCATAAGGGTAGAATTATGAGCGTGGCTACGAGACAGGAGCTACGAGATTTAAACTACGAGGTAGAAGCTTAGAAAAGTAAATCAGCTAGGAAGGGTTCATCACAATTGGAGTCGAAAGCCAGTAGTGGCACCTCATTACAACTTCCATATGAACTAAGACAGACAGTAGACTCAATAAAATTCAGAACTAATCAAAACTCATCTATTTAAAAATTTGTAGAATCCATAATTTTAACAAGCACCTTATTTCGAAACTAGGCGGAAGAACTTAGGTTGTATACATTTTTTTAAATTTTACAGTTTTTTTTTTAAATTTTAATCATTTCACTTCTATACAAAATTCCTAATCGACTTTATTTTTCAAAAATGAAGTCGACCAGGATACAGAATTAGTATTATTATTTTGTGATATTGATATTTTTTTTGATTATTTAACAGAAATTAAAGAAAAAATTATTCACTGAAAATTATTATTATTTTGGGATTATTCGATGGAAGGAAAGGGGTTTTGGAAAAGAAAAAAGGAAAGGGGGTGGGTAGAACGTATGAACCCATCCCTCCTACCTGAGGACTCCCTCAATCCGACCGACCTCCCGATCCGACCTGCCATGCAGTAGATGGGCCAACGCATTCGCCATCGAGTCTTGGACAAACCTCACCCAATGAACCCGGGCACCCCTGCTAACTTGCCCTTATCGATTTCATAAAGGGAATATTTAATTGGGGGGAGCGCTCAGTGATACTGTCACGAAACAGACAATTTTAACCTTAGAGGCCAATCTGCTTTTTCTTATCCCAATATTTGGCAATCTTTTATTATTTCAATAATAATTTCAAGAAAAGGCCAGCAGCCTTTAAGGTATCATTAAATTTGCGACAAAATTGAAAAAACATACGTGTATTCCCGTAAAGTGGCTTTTGTCTGAAAGTGGGCTTAGCATTTGTCATATTTGCGTAGGAATGAAAAAAAAAATGAGGTAAAAATCTTTTCGACCGGAATAATATTGAACAAAAACGGCTTTATTAAGTTAAGATACGTTTTTTATGTTTCCCTTAAACCCTTAAATGTTTATAAAATTAATATTTCCTTACAAAACATAAGATGACTTGTTACAAATAAGCATTATTATTCTTAGCATTTTATGCAGATAGATCGCTCATAACTTGCTGGGTTGGCAAACAATTATGTTGGGATTTAGTTCCTACCTTTCATACTTTACGAACAAGAAGCTGAAGTGGAACTAACTAGCAAATAATGATGATAGACGTAATACATAATCCTTCGTGTTTTAACAAGTCCATTTTGTAAAAACTATTATTTTGTTCAATTATTAAGTTAGACAACGTAAAATCGTATTACAAAAGTTATTATTAAATAAAATTTTAAATGAATCTTAATATCTGTATACGTGTTATACCTGTTAATTTTCATTATTACCTGAAGTTCTAGTCCATTTTATTATCCTACCCTAGTCTTTTCTTTAATCTCACATACTTATCTAAGTATTTGCGAAATAATTAAGAAAAGGTCAAATTTTGTTTTGAAGTCTTTCGCTTTGCTTTTTCAGATTTAAAACAATTTTATGCGTTAATTTAAAAAGAAACAATCGACGAAAACAAGCAAAAATTATAGTTGGTCAATATGTTTCAAACAATCAATCCAACTAATAAGAAAATTTTGGATGTGCTGTGTTGCTTTTGAAGTGTTTTTATCACGTCTTAAGCTTGTAATAATTGTTTTTGATTTGGTTTCAATACACTGTTATTTTAAGTATATAAAATTAGATTTTTCACACAATTAAAAATGTTTATTTTTTTACTCCGCTAACCTCTGATTTTTTTTGATGTGTAAATCGTACTTGTGAAGTGTTTTTTTTTAATTATTTCATTACATTGTTAATTTGTGGATCTGTAAGAAATATTATAATAAATATTCAATGCAATTTGTGCAAGAACGAGAATGAACTTATTATAATAACAATTTTTTTGCAAGCAGAAGTTTCAGATAAAGTGTTTTTTCTTCTACTTTAGTACCAATTCAGCTTATCACCTCCGGCGGAGTTTTAAATCTTTAACTCGTCCGACTAAAGATTAACTAGTTTTTCGCATAAAGAAAGTTTTAAATTCTTAGCTCGACTAATTAGCTATTTGCTGGTTGTTTTTTACTACTCGTTATTAAGTAAACTTTAATAGTTCAAGTTACACAGATGGCTCTAGTGTTAATAGAGGTCAGAGTTCTCCAACAGATGTCATCAGTTTTTTGATTCGGCCCTCCACGGGGAGTCCGAGGTACGGGTTTCTTTTAGTTAACATTCTAAAAACAGAGAAATAATAATAATAATAATAATAATAGGTCAAGATATGGGGAAAAGAGTACAATCCCACACATCCAATACAGAGTATAAGTACAGCATATATTGAAATCATAGGTATTTATAAATAAGAGTTAAGATGCAAGAGAGTCAAGACTAAAAAAATAAAAAATAGATTAAAAATAAAAATCGAAAGCAAAGAAACATAGGAAAGAAACAATAATATAGTAAAATTGAATTTAGAAAGATAAAAATAAAATAAAAAAAGTAATATCATTAGATAATAATAATAATTCAAAGATATATATGAAAAAAAAAATTATTTGATTTTATTTATTTATAAACAGAAACAAAAAGTACATTATAATATTCATTGGTGAGAAAAAATTTACAAATAATAAATATAATTCATGGTGGGGACCTATTATGTGTTTCATTGTAGTGTCTTATTTATGGTGTGCATATTAAGTATTTACCAGGTAATGTGTGTAGTGGGAAGTGTGTGTGTGTGTGAATGAGGGTGTGTTTGTTTGTGAATATATATGTACGTAAGTACGCGCATTAAACAATTTATATGATTGACATGTTGCTCTTTTTAAATTTTGACAGTGAATCGGAGAAAATTTCAATGTTTGAATTTAAATTATTAATATTATTGAAGAGTTTTAATTTTCAATGTTCATTATTATTTGTTATTTAAATTTTTAATTTTCTGCGACCGGTTTCGACACATCCGTGTTATTCACGACCAAACTTAAAACTTAAAAAAAGTTTTAAGTTTGCTCGTGAATGACACGGACGTGTCGAAACCGGTCGCAGAAAATTAAAAATTTAAGTAACAAATAATGTACATTGAAAATTAAAACTCTTCAAAACAAAATGTTTAGAAATTATTAAGTAGTTAATGCCCAAGAAATACAAAAAATTAATATTATTGAATATATGAAGAGCACGAATGATTGGCGAATTAGTTGCTGCATCTGTCTTGTAATTAGACGTGTGGAATATTTCTGTATGGCGTGTACGTCTTAATGGTATGTTAAAATTAACTAGGGAAAGAAGTTCGATACAGTCAATGTTATTATTTAAAATTTTATTTATAAATGTCAAATCAGTCGTCTTTGTTGCAAAGTTTGAAATGTGCATTCTTAGTTATTGTTGAATTTGAATGTAAGATACTTTATAAATTTGTTTTGAATATGTTCTACTCTATTTATGTAAACTTTAATAATAATCATATAATTTTTTTTTTTTAGTGAGCTCTTATTGTGAGAGCCAGTGTCTTTCTCCAGTGTTCTTCGACGCTCGATCCTGAAGTCAGACGGGATTCTATAATGAGAATATTTCTGGAGTAGTTTATCCTTTCCCTCAGTCCTCAATTCCTGCTTCTTAATAGAGCTTTAAATCCTGAAACTCGCCCTTCTGTAAACATTGAGGAGGCACTGCAGTGCCTGGGGAGTCCGAACATCGGACGGTAAGCATTATTATATTGTACCCGAAGCTTTTCCATGGTTCTTTTTTTTTCTAAGAGCATGCGTAAAACAGACATTAGCCTCCTGGCTATCCTATATACTCGTCACCATTAAAAGAGTGTAATAAATGACGATTGCTTGTTGTGAAGTATTTCATTTTTAACAATAATCATATACAATTTAAACTTTTACCATCAGCTTTACATAAACTTTTAGCTTTCGGATTCCATTACTTAATATTGGAAGACGGGATTTATTTCAATGCAGATACTCTGGGACTAACTACTATACGTATTCCTCGTTGCCCAGAATACTAACGGAAGGAAATAATTATTATGTCGCGTCAATGGATAACTTCAATTTATCACTAAATAAATATAAAATAGTTTTAATGAGACCTTTCATAATTCAGTGGCATAGTTCAGTGTATAATACTGTATAATGTATATAATAATACAATATATAATAAATAATACTGTCCTAAATTGCTTCATATAATCAACATCCATATTTCCAAAAGGTCTTTCCGATATTTACTACCCTTTTACTTTAACAACACTAAGACACGAGACACCAAAATTCCCCGATTCATATTCTGATCTGGGAGATATGTAAATTTCACCTTAAAAATAACCATTTCATACATTGTTTATATGTATGTACTATAATTCTTATATATATATATACATATTAATTATACACAAATATACGTGTATACATAATTTCGAGAATTTTAGTTTATATTGAAAATCTATTTATATGAGACTTATTATTGTGTTTATCAATGTATTATATGCTTTTGTTGTTACATTTTCAAAATTAATTGTGTTAGTTTTGAAGTCTTCAAAATAACTGTGAAACTCAACATATAAACTAGAATGTAAAAGCCCAGTAGTGTGTATAAGAGCGTTAATAATTTAAAACATACATAAATGCTTTACATCAACAAATTTGTAAAAATTAACTAATTTCCATTGCACTGTAAATAACCATAATATGCTGACCTATTGTGTATTTCCTTTATCATCAAAACTGAGAATAATAATACAGTTTTAATTATGAAAAAGTTATTAATGAATATTGTCGTTAAATTTTTATTTATTTTATATATTCAATAATTTTATTATTAAATTAATAAAAACAGTTTATTTATAGACAGTTTGATAATACCCTCAGAAGGCGAAACAATAATAATTACCAGCAGAACTTGTTTATAAATAAACTGTTTTTATTAATTTAATAATAAAATTATTGAATATATAAAATAAATAAAAATTAAAATGGAGTTCTACAAATTAAACTTGATAACAATAAAAAAAAATAAAAAAAATAAATAAAAAAATGTCGTTAAACATTACGAAATCTTTATATAAGTAAATTGTCTCATCACTATAACAATTACTGTACTGTTTGGTTCCAATAATATGAAAATAAAAATAAAATAAAATAAAGCATTTAGGTACTATTCATAATATCAATATCTAACATATGTACAGACTTTACTTTTATCATGTAATAACGAGTCGTTTCTACGTCACGTTCTTGGGTTCAATAGCTCGGCTGTTGAATGATTTGCTTACCTATGTGTTTCCTCCCTTCAATAGAATGGGTCTTTTCAAAAAGCCCAGGTTCACTTTTTTTTTAATATGAAAACCGCACAAGAGTCCCAATTGCTCCCGTCTGAAGCCAGTGAGACTATGGCATCCCCAATTGGGGTATGTTGTGAGGCTGAGGGTAGTGGGGAGGGGAAGGATATATGGTAGAGGAAGGTGGGGAAGTACCTGGGTATTCAGATCTGGTCACCGAACACGGCTAATGCCATTTCAAGCAACGTTTCAATTCTGAATGGTGGTCTTACACCAGGGCGATACTGAGAGTATCTTCCACTCTGGAACGTACCGCAAATATACTATATGTTATTTTAAATTAATAAATTGTGGAATAACACAGATTAATCAAATAAAATTTATTTGCCACGCCGGGATTCGATCCCGCGACTTTCGGTGTGCGAGTCAAGCCCCTTGCCACTGGACTACGCCGGCCTTCTTCTTCCTTTCCTAAAAAGACCTACCACAGAGTGTCCCCAAAAAAAGACATAGGCTTGATGGAAACTATTTTCCTCGAGGGCATGGAGTTAATGCAAAAAATAAAAAATACACTTTTTCGAATACTTGGACACTGTGTTAGCTACGCACCCTTACAATTTAAATTAAATTAATGATATACACATATTTGAGGCGTGAACCGTAAGAAACCTTTTGCGAAAACAAAATTGTTTTGCCGTAAAATAAACACGTTTTGAAATTGACAAATACGTTGATGCCCAATAAGTTTGTAAAATATTTCTCGGTGTTATTTGATTTATGTTTTACCTTAGAAAACAATAAATTGTGTAGGTGTTTTCTTCATGATTAAAAGAACAAGTTCTAACATTAAAGAATTTTTAGGAAACCTCGGAATTCCAATAATTCATGAATTTACTGCTTATTTAACACTTTTCAATTTATTTTCATAACCGGGTCATATCTAAAGTATTCATGTCGTTATTCAATTAATCACAATGCAACCTTAACCCGTTTAATAACAGGAGACCAAATTTTTCCCAACTCAAATAGGTCTCATATACATACATCGTATCTGTCTTACTTTTGTTGTGAGATATATGACCTAAACTTTGTTAGAAAGAGAAAACTCCTAGCTTTGTTTTCAAATCTAGAATTTATCCATAAAAAATGTACACCTTTATGAAACCCAAGTTTCTGACAGCTTTTTTTTATTAAATACATTTTAAATGACAAAACGCAAGGTGATAATAACGTTTATAATACATTTGCCGAATAAAAAATTTATAAATTATATATTTATTTCAAATAATCACCTTAAAAAAACATTTTTAGTTTTCGGATGTTTGAAGAAATATTGCTTTTTTTAAATGGCCTTGTTGATGCAATTGGTCCCCGACCCGAATAGGACAAGGGGAAGAAGATGGTGATGATTTATTGTTTTATTGTAAAACGGAAATACTTTGATGTTCTGAAAAAATACGCCCTATTCCTGAGGGAAAGGGGGGAAAATAAAGAGAATATACTATAATTGCAATGGATTTTACAGAAAATATGAATTAACCATTTTAAACATTCTTCGAATAAAAAATACTAAGGGGGTTGATAAGTTGTCTCAATGTGAACATACCATTTTAATACTGGTCTTGAATGCCGAAACAGCTGTCACAATAATAATTACTAAAATACTTGGTGATCTTAATAATAATATTTTTAAAATTTGATTTACTTTATATTACGAATATTTTGCTTGAAAATTTGCCCAGGTAAAGCAATAATAAATTTAATATTAGTTCATTTTCCTTTCATGAAATAAAACAAAAAATTTACTAAGACTGTAACATTTCCCAGGAACCTGTTCCTCTGCATAACGGTTTTGACAAGTTATTTGTGTCTCGGTGATAAATTACCTCACTGGTTATATTTGAACAATGCACCTCACAGAAACAGGCATATTCCCTCGCTGGTGATCTCTTGAAAGGGATGCTGGATTAACCAGGTTGGATTACTCGGGCACATCTCGCCATTTCCATTAGATACCACCATAGAATAAAAATATCTTTTCAATGGAAACCACGTTCAGGATAGCCAGCAGGTACCTTGCCAATAAAACTATAATTTTGAACACCCACAGCTGTAAAATTATTATTATACTTAATGGAATTATCACATCAATTAGAGAAGCGGGTATGGGTACCGCTGCCCAGGTACCGTTTATTGGAAAACCAACACTGCCATAGTTCACCCCAAGTAGTTCACTAAGCTTGGTAAGTTAGCAGGGGTGGAAGGGTTTATGGATGAGGTTAGTTGGGGTCTTGGCGACGGATGAATCTGACCACCATTTGTGTGGCAGGCCAAATCGGGAAACTGGTTGAGGGAGACCTTTTGACCTCTCCAGCCAGATTCTCTCTGAATATTGCCTTGCACCGCAGTGGGAGAGAGGGATTCGTACATCCGTCCCTCCTGGACACTCTGACCCCAGATACTTACCCACCCCTCATACCTTTTTCTACCCAGAATTTCTCCTCTTTTCTTTCCTAGAAAGTCCCTCCACACAGCATCCCCAAAGTGGCATAGACCTTGATTAAAATTATTTTCATCGAAGCCTTCTATGTGGAGCTATTGGAACAACAAATAAAAAAAAAACTGTTTTTTCACGGGTTTAATTTTGTGTTTGTTTATGTGCGCTGAATAAATTTCATATTTTAAATCCCTTGACAGGTTAGGTGAAGATTACGATTTTTTGTCGTGAGTAATTCCAGAATGTGTAAATTAAGTAGGTTTAACTACTTACAATTTAGTCCATGTGCAGTGTAAATTAGTACGTGAAAATCACGCTTGTGTAATTTTATCATATTGTAATTCCAAGGGTTTAATGATTTTGGCCGACATCCGATAATGGATTTGTACTATGAATGATGGTCGAAGCGGTAATTGTTACGAATTTAAAGTTTTGCTCTATTTGAATTGTTAAATCTTGCTTCACTAACGTAACTTACGTACTTAATAAAGTTAGGCTGGTTCGGTGAGTTAATTCCTTCAGGAGATGGAACCCCCGCAAATGAAAAGTTTGAAAATCACCGGTACTTGGAGAAAAACATTATTAATACGGGTTCGTTTTAAATGAGAACTTGGTGAAAGCCGTGCTATTAACGACAAGATACCAGTTTACCGTGAAATGTTTTGAAACGTCGAAGTCCGGAATACAAAAGTAATAACATATATGTACATGAAAAACATAAAAAATAGGAAAACCATAATACGAGGCATGTTCAGAAAGTAGGTGTACTGATTTTTTTTAAAGTTATTTGAAACAAAATTACAAGATATTGTTGATACACTTCTTTACTATAATTCTAAATAATTGTCATCCCGTTCAATACATGTGGTGAGCCGTGGCATAAGTTTCTTTATGTCCTCCTCGAAGAATTCTCCCTCCAGCTCCTGTCCCCACTTCAGAACCACTTTCTACACCTGCGCTGGGATGGAAAATTTATTTTCATCCATGTATGCCTTCAGGAAGTTAAAAAAGTGATAATCTGAAGACGCCAAGTCAGGGAAATACCGGAGGTGGTTCAAAACATCCCATCCAAACGAGTCCAAGAGCATATTGGTGGCTAACACTGTGTGTGGATGGAGGTTTTCGTGAAACAAGCCCACTTCTCTGGTCAGCATTCCCCTCCTTTAGTTTTGAATGCTCATTTTGAGTTTTTTTCGGGTATCACAATATTGTTGTGCGTTGATGGTCTCAACCTGAGGCAAAAATTCAACCAAAATGATACCTTTTTGCTCCCAAAACACTGAAGCCATGATTTTTTTGCCCGAAATTGTGGTTTTCAATTTTTTGGCAGATGGAGAAATGGTGTGACGCCACTTTTAATGAGTCAACCACTATCATCTCCAGTCACAACAGAGCTCAGAAATTCTATCCTTTCTTTCTTGTAGTTGTTATTTTTTTCCGTGAGTAAAAAGGGGATCACAGACCCTCCCCTTTTCCCCTATTTTCACACGAATGTTACAATAAAAAATATACCTGTTTTTCCTTTTACTGAGTATATGGATGTTTTAGTTTTTAAGTTAAAGGGTCGTGATTATGTGATTTCTGTATTTTAACTATATATTAACTGTACCTACCTAAATATGTGACACATATGACTGTATTAACTGTATATATGTGAAATGTAAACTCTTCTTCCATCCACAAGCAAAGGCTTTTAATGGAAGATAAGTAATATTATAATATGTTCCATTTTATAATATCAATAATAATTTTTAAAAAAAGAATAATAAAAAGACATCTTTCACGCAACTGGATACTACAACGTGAGTTTACGTACTACAATGTTCCTGCGATGCTCGCTCTGATCAGAAGATTCCCTTCTACCACTCAGTGTTGCCAACCCTGAAAAACTAAAGACCACCGCCCGTTATGATCACAGTACACTAACTTTCTGAACACAAGAAATGCGAAGTGGCCTTATTTCTTGATCCATAAGCCTGGCCAATCAGAATTTCAAATACAGGATTGTGTTACATCATAATTGTGAACTTCAAGCTTTAGAGCTCGAACGAACGGTTAGCCGCGCGGGCGGTTCGGCTAAGTGACTTGCCGCCTAACGCGGTTGAAACAAGCGGCTGGCCGCCATGGCGGCGAGCCGCAGTTGAACCGCTTGACGTAGTTCAACAGCGGTAGGCAGGGAACTGTGTTGTCTCATCGTTAATAAAATGGATGTTGCATTTCAATTCTTTTTTCTTACATGCTACTCCTTCACAATTTCAAATAACTTCTTGTTGTTGAATTTCAACGATAATTTTTTCTGTGTCGAAATTCATGGCTGGGCGGACACGTGCAAACTTAGCAGCGGCTAGCAGCGAACTAAACCGCATCTGCCTGCTGCGTATACTCAAGATGGCGGTCAACTGTGAAGCGAGCCGCTGCTTTCAGTCCAACCTCCGTGGTTTGAATTTTTCGGTGGCTTAGTGCGTACAAGTATGAGCGGTTGCATATTAAAATAATAAGCGGCCAACTGCGCGGTTAACCGCCCACGCGGCTGACCGCTAGTGCGTACGAGCTCAGAGAGATAAAGTGCGTGCTAAATGGGATAGAACCAAAAAGTATTAATTCAGTCGCTATATTGGCTTTCAATTGAATCGGATAGAAGTAATTTCTATTTTGTATTATCTCTATTCTGCGAATCTCACAATGGTGACCGGATCTAAATAGTTAGGAACTTCCCCACATTTCTCTTTCTTCTCTTCTCCACTAAATTTAGTTCACACTACACCTCGGGATGTCATGTCCCACTGTCTTCAAATAGATCTCTACTTTTTATTGAAAGGACTCAATTTTATAAGCTTGTCTGGGGCATAAGAGTCGAAAGGTACCTGGCACCTATTTTGGCGACATCAGTTTTCTATCCAATCGGTATGGACGTGTGATTATTTTCTCTTCAGTGAATTCATTACATGTGTAAATATATTTTTAAACGGTGCCAAAATTCAAGCAGGCGCAATTTGGCTCATGGCCGCGGCTGCCCGTAGTCAAGGGAGCCTTAGTAATCTTATAAAGGAAAACGGCCTTGCACGTGCCCTCAATTTGTTCCCGAATTGATTAGCAAGGCCTTTCAATAATTCATCGTAATAAGCGCTTGTGTTTTTTTGTTACCAAATATAATTTATCACTCTAAAAATAAAATATATATAACCTTCATTGCTGGGTTACGAATAACCTGACAATATTTGAATATCTCCTACTATCACTACAGTAAGTCGGAAAATGTTGCTGGTATCGTGATGGAGGACTTTGCCAGTTGGGGAATTGAATTGGGTGGGACCTATACGCGTTGCTAACTCTGCCACTGACCGCTCTTATAAGCTATCATATATTATTATATAAGCTATCTTATGATGCGTATAAATATGCAAACATTAGCGCGAGCCGAGCCTCGAATTGTAGGAAAGAAACTAAGCAACCGCACGCGCGTTTCGCGCCGTTGCGGTTAGCCACGTCGCAATTCTTGTGTTCTTCATTATTCTACAGCAGTCTAATATGTTGTTCTAAGGCTCACAATACAATGAGAAAAAACGTCGATCACGTCGGATTAAAGTACACATAGTCACTTTAATTTATGTTTTTTGGATGCCACCCTTTTTATTTTATTTTTTACTCTTACCCCCTTCACTGTTGTATTAAGCCTTCTTAGGGTGGACGCAAAACTTTTTAACCCTTGCCGCGGTTTCCCTTCTATGTTCAGCTGTGGTTTTAATGTCATCTCGGTGCCTTGTTTGATGTCTCCCGTATCCCCTTGTGGACCCTGGTCACCGGATGATGAGTTTTTGCACCGCCGGTCATCTTTATTAGGCCCAACCAACTTTGTAATAAGGCTCACAACCACACTGACGGAGAGAAAGTTGGCAAATAAATAACAGATTCAGTTAAAATATAATAATACCATTGTTAAGCGGAGGCCTTCCATACGGAAAGCAATGATTAAGATAATCTTATGTTAATCAATTACACCAACAATATACATAAAATTGACTAAAAATGTGATGTTACACTTTATAATTATACTTTTATACATTTTACCTTTTACTCACTAATTAATGTCGTACTTACTCCTTACTTATTATCTTTTTCATTTAAATTTAACTTACATTTATGATGTTATTCTTCATATTGTTGTACTATTTATAAGTTATGTCAATTATGTTAATGGAACTTGTTGTGCAATAAATAAATATAAATAAATACATAATTAAAAAAATAAATGAAAAATATACAATAAAAATAAAATAAATTAATTAATTAATAAATAAATAAATACAACTTTTTTGATAGTTTATCCTTCCTTCACGTCGCAGCGGAGCGACAGATCGTAGTAAATTTTTATATAGGTTAATTCTTCAACAGTAAATAAACAAATTCCGGATGAATGAAAATTTATTTAATTCCTGAAAACTGGAGAACTTGCTGAGCTAAAAGCTGAATTATTTGTGTAGGTTTTGGACAACAATAAATTATTCTCGTTATTACATTTCCGCCAGAATATGAAAAGTAACAGTCAAAACCAACGCTTCCATGAATATTATATTCCTTAACTTCGGTGGCAAAGTAATCCTATACTTAGAAATGTAGCGTTTTGGCTTTTGAAACAGCCTTTTCAATGCGTTTAGTTCATAAATTAATTAAATCACATTTCTAACAGGTAAGATGTTAAACAAAAGATCCAATTACCTTACTAATTTTAATCTTAAATTCTCTCAAAATACAGAGTATTTCTGGATGGTAATTGGGATACTTCATCGCGTAAATCCATTAGACATTTGGTGTGAGCCGTTTTCCGTGTATTTGTTTAATATACCAAAGCAAAGTCATTCAGCATAAAAATACGTGTCTACCATAAAATGATCGAATTTAACGAGGTTCTAAGGATCTTCACGGCTTTTGTGATATTTTAAGTGTGTAAAATGTAACTTAAAGATTTATATTTGATTAATAAATTGTGTTTTACAATTTAGTGTATTGACAAGTGCTGCTGTATTTTTTACATTAATCACTGCAACTATCCTACAGTGTTTTGTGCAGCCGATTTTAATTTGAAAGCTTACTTCATAACCTTTTAAAAACTGTTTTTAGTATTCGGTTACTTTCAGAAATGTTTCATTTGAAGAGATTTAATGGCGAAGCGGAAATAATACAAAGTTTTTATAAATCTGACAGTTCGTTTAAAGTGTGCATACTCGCTAAATACATGAGTGGTTTCAGAAACATTAGTTAGTAACATCCCACTTCTTCTGACATCTTTAATGGGTATTCAAACTTCAGCAGCGGGTTATTAATAAATAAGCGGCAGTAAGATTTATAAATGTTGTGACTAAGCAAAACAGTCGAGAGAAACAGATAAATAAAAAAGATAAAAAAGATAAAAATTGATAAATACCCCTCGACCACGCAGACAGTCAATCAAATTGCCATTACGGTATATTCTTCACCTCAGCGAATTGTTTCTTGGTACATTAGGACGTCGACTAGTCCGTCTTTCATGTACCTTCTAATTGTTTTTTTAATAAAATGTCGGTTCGTGGCCTATCTTCCTGGAAGTTCAACCGGAGATTAAAATGGTAGAAAAAACCCTCAGACTTTTTAAAAAAATCTTATGTGAATCTTTTCCATATTACTTGTGTACATAAATTTTCCCTGGGTCTAAGGGGATTTCACTATATCACTACACCAAGGATTAGAGACCTACCGACAATATACAATTGGATCGTCTTAAACCATAGTGTTATAACTCACCTTTTGCAATTTCTGAGTTAGTGCTTGAAATGAAGGCTCCAAATCATAATCTAGCTACGCCAGACATAACCAATCGGAGACAAACTTTATATGATTGGTCAAGACAGTTTTTCTAGATTGTAATTTAGAGCCCTCATTTCAATCCATAACTCGGAAACTGCGTTTAGTACTTTATGGTTTAAGTTAATCCAATTCGGCCATTCATTATAATGTCTCTAACTATAGAATATAATAACGTATGTTGCAAACATATAGTTTTAAAAACGAAAATCACAGTTCACGCAAGACACTGTTTGTTTTTTATGTACATTAAAAGTAACATCTCCAGAAATTTAATTAATAATAACAATTTAAAACTCCATAATACCATTCCGTACAAATTTGGTTATAACAAAAATCTTATGGATGCCGTGAAATCAAGTAGCTAGTAGATTCCTAAGGCTTGCAGGTCTACGGCTCTAGCACCACTAGTATGTTTTGCGGTTCCATGACAGTTCATCCGGCGACAATTCATCCGGCCGACAGTTCGTCCGGCCGACATTTCGTCCGGCCGACAGTTCATCCGGCCGACAATTCATCCGGCGACAATTCATCCGACCTGATCATTTAGAAGATTTTTTCTTCAAGTAAGTATGCAAAGAGGATATACGGCTGTACAACCAAAATCGATATTACTTATTTTATAAGGCATCTTGAGCGGAAATTTGCCGTAAAATATGTTTACTAACATTAATTTCGACTCTCCGAAGAAACATGCGTGAATAACAAAATACGACATACTTATACGTGTAGTCGGCTAAGCAAAAAACCGTAAAGATTCTTACTTCCATATAACATAACTTTTTTATCTGAAATTAACACCACTCTTTTTAGGGTGAATTAACTAATTAAAAAAAAAAAACACCAACTCATTACCTTGGTAATTATTTTCCTCAGGAACTCCTGTGTGGGGCTAACATAAAAAAGAAAATGCTTCTTCGGAGAGTCGAAATTATTGTTAGTAAAAATATTTTTACAGCGGATTTCCACTCAAGATGCCTTCAGATATAAGTATATCGATTTTGGTTGTACAGCCGTATATCCTCTTGGCATACTTACTTAAAGAAAAAATCTTCTAAATGATCAGGCCGGATGAATTGTCGCCGGATGAATGGTCGGCCGGATGAACTGTCGGCCGGACGAACTGTCGGTCGGACGAACTGTCGGCCGGATGAACTGTCGCCGGATGAACTGTCGCCGGACGAATTGTCGGGTCACCATATTTTGCATTAACCTAAAATTATGACATTAGATAATCAAAACACACCTACAGGATTTGGGATTCATTTCGGACTCGCCCTTGAGCTGTACCGGTATCATTCGAACGGATGGATTTTTTAACACGGACTTTCAATGTCGCGCTGTTTAAGGTTTAGTAAAATTGAAATACCAGTTTATCTTATTACCGCACTCTAGAGAAAACCGCCACTGCTCGCACCACAATAGCTAGCTTCGGTTTCTTGTCAGGAAAATCTAATCGCTTCGACCATTAATTCATGTATCGGTATAGTTTACATTTTGGGATAATGATGTCAATTTTGTCTAAATCGGATACCGTACCTGTGAATTAATGATCGCCGTGTTTTTAGAAATCATGTTTATTGATGTTTGGTAATTCGCTGCTTTATTGTTACTTGACGATTCACGATTACGGTACCGTGACGGCATAAAAAGGCAAAAATGTAATGCTGCAACTATTTCTTACATATTAAATAATGATGAGACAAAAAATGAAGCACACAAAATACGTGTGACTGCGCCTCCAAAATACATTTTTTTTCTTTGGAGGAAACTCATATATCTTACTTACTGCCCAGATACGGCGATGTGAATTTCGTTTCATTTTCTTAATACGTGTGAGGGAGAAATATACATTTTTTCAATGATATTTTTGTATGATAATGATTGTACGCTTCCTTTGAGGGGTGCAGACACACGTTCACCGTTTATCTCATTTTGGATGTTGTTATTTAGTGTGTAAGAAAGATGCACAGTAAGAACAAAAGCAAAACCATCAGCGCATTGACATTTGAAGTTGTTGTTGTTTTGGAATTCAATCACACTGCAATATTATCCTTGAAACTACGTGTCAAACATTCAAAATTATCGTCACGGCTAGTATAGTATCGAGGGGGTCTACGGAGACGTCACGGTGCAGTTTGTGAAAGAGATGCAGGAAAATGATTACTTTTTCGTTTGGAGGACACAGACTTACGTACATTGTATATCTCATCTTTTGAAAGAGCTGCAGCATTATTGTGATAAGGAACGTATGTTCATTGCCTTTTTTATGTCGTCACGGTACCGTAATCGTGAATGGTCACGATTATAATAAAAGTGCTCAATGGGTCTAAGGAACGTAGGCGTGTATGTTATTGATGTTTTTGGATTAGTCTATGTGAAATATTTCACCAAAATATAAATTAGACGGACCAGCATAATTCATTCAATTAATTAACAAAAATGTATCTTATCTGCCTAAAGACTAATACAGCATACTTAATCATGCCCAAAAACTGTTTCTTAAAGTTATACTCAAGAAAAAAATTAGATATCCAACTGATTTACTTTAAAAGGAATTAATTATTATTAACTAGCTTTTGCCCCCGTTGCATTCATAATATTAGTATATCTATTGGCTTGGGTCAAAATGTAGATTTGTACCTATTTTATATTTGTACAATAAATATTCATATTAGAATACCCATATTTGAATTTTTGCTAAAGAAATCTCCATAGTAACCTAAACAAATGACAAAATGACAGCCCACGTCAAACATTTACTTAGCAACACGCTTTGCCAATAAACGTATAATAAATAATGTCATAACGCCACAGTTTATTCATAACGCCAGAACTTACAAATATATATAGCCTATATTACTCGCAAATAATGTAGCTTTCGATTAGTGAAAGAATTTTTAAATTCCATTCGGTATTTATTGCGTGAAAGAATAACAAACATTCGCATTTATAATATTAATAAGAAGTAAGGTTTGCTACATCTTATTTATTAATTGTTAGAAATAATACCGTGGTAGGTAATCGTACGTTTATTGTGAATTTTTATTTTAACACTTTTTTGTACCTACATTATTATTGTTGATTGATTATTTTTCTATTGTTTATTTACGTGGTATTATTTCTTTACATCCCTAAATATTAAGTACAATTCAAGAGTGAATTGCACTACTTAACTGGCAATAACTTTAGTCAGGTGTCTGCCAAAGTTGTTAACGAGTGCTTGGACGGACAAAATAATACAAGTGCAAGGCGGTGTTTGGTACAGAAATTCTACAGAAGCTTATTCCCCTTGCGACGTAAGTTTAGAAATTGTGAATCTGTTGAGAGATGTCTTTTCACGTCTAATTAATGAATATATAAACCAGTTTGAAAGGGGCCTTCAAACTGATTTTAATGGACGCCGCATTTTATTTGAAAATATAAAAAATGGTTACGATTTTTTTGTACCGTCTATTGGGAAAGAAGTAATCAACAAAAATTACATTTTTTCAATTATTCATCAACTTTTGTTTGTATCTTTGATTTTTAACCTTTTTCGATAATGTTGAATTTTTAACACAGTGCCATAAGCTTCCGTTTCTAATGATAGATATTATTAGTATCCCCTGGTGATAGAGGATCGTTCAGAATAGATTCGTTGCTTGGATCGGCTTGTTGAATTGAATTGCAAAACCACGCTTTAGAGTACAGATCTATGTTAAAATTGATTTCATGTTTTAACCAAATATATTTTTTTTGGCAACTACTATGAAAGCGAAAAGGTGTTGCTCATAATTAACCAGCCATTTCGAATTCATCTTTAAAAACTCATCTCTTTTAAAAAAATATAAAAGCGTTTTTGCTATAAAAGTACCTTTGTTAACACAGAGGAAATATAAAAAAAAAATACTTTATGCCTTTTTACATCATCATCATCCTAAACATATCCTAGCCACCTCACCTGGGGTTTTTTTCTTTAAGGTGATACTCAAAATAATTTTTGTCTTTCATAGATGGTGCGAGTATGATTATGTTAGGGAAAATGTCTTTTTACAAGTTATGCTTTAAAATATTGAGATGAATTAATTGTTTGCGCTCGCACATGCAAAATGAATATGAATAAATTGTTTTGTACTCATTTTTTTAAGAAAGGAACAAATGCAATAATGTATCATCTAATATTGTACGTATTGAAATAATATCTTGAAAAAATTGAGTTTTTTTATGGACAAAACTATTTATTCATATTCGTATTGCGTATGTTCGGGCGCAAACAAATACATAATTCATCTTAATATTTTAAAGCAGGACTTGTAAAAAGAGTTTTCCCTTAAGACAATTATACAACGCGTTATGAAATATTAGATTATGAATTCTTTTGAGTATAACCTTAACCCTCCCCACGTCGCGTCTGATTTTTAACGCGAGGAGTCGCGCGGGATCGCTTAGGACCCCAAAAATAAATATGATTAAATTGTTGTTATAGCATCCATTTATTAGTATGTGTTATTTTAACTGATTACGGTCAGGTGATAATGACTTCATTGAAAAAAAAATAGAAGTATTAAAAATTAGATATTTATTTTCTATAAAAAGCTTAAAAATCAACAAGGAACATTTTTTATAATTTTGAATCATACTTTTTTAATAGAATTTTTTTTTTAAATCTTACCAATTTCTATAAAACTTTTAACTATTTGGGATTGATACAGACTTATTATTATTACAATAAAAATATCAACAAAATACAATGAAAAAACATATAAACTTGATTTTTCATGGTATTTTGTTGATTTTTTGAGTCTCACGCAGAAACACAAGTCTGTATCTCACATCGCACATGCGCAGACTGAATGTTCGCGGCGCTAGCGTCAATTATAGTCCCTTTTAGAAAGCAACCTAAAGTAAGGATTTAGTGGGAACATTTAAAATGTACATAATTAGCATTTCTGTAAAACCTGGGCTTTTAAAGACCCCACGCGACGGGTCGATGACTTAAAAAAAAGGATTTGATGCCTGGCGCTCCTCGCGCTGATTTATTTCTTTATTAAAACGAAGCAAAGCACAATTCATAACTAAATTGCATCAATAACTCAAAAATCTATGGAAGCAGACCATCGACAGTTGAACATCATAACGTAATATTCAGCACTTAAGCATAAAGCGAGCTAATAAAAATGATGATTTCCATAAGCACGAATATGCACGCAACAACAGTTAATATCGTATACTCAACAACCAAATGACCCTAATGTAGGGTTATGGCACGCAACATTCTAGTATTCCACTTAACCGTTGCATTATGGGTTCTCTGTGATGATAATGCAGGCAACAAGCAAGAGCACTTAGTGCCGAAACGCTTTTGGAAGCATAAAGCGGTAAAGGGGTCGCTGAATGTGAACATTCTCTTATTATGTCATATTTTCCATGTTTCATTATCGCTGTTTAGTCGTAATGTTAAAGGGTTTGTTGGTTGGAAATATGAATATTACGTATAAGCTTCTTGACTTTCTGTGTTATAAATATACCGCACCCTATTTGAAGGTATCGTCGGTAGGAATTGAATTATTTTATGTAAGCTTCATGGAGAGTCTCTTTTGTATGAAAAATAAGAGCTACTTTTAAATGGAAATTGGTAGCAGGGAATAGTTAAATTAGTTATACAACAGTTTTTAACATAGTTTAAACCATATTTCATGTAATAATAATCATGTTTTGCACGATAAATGTAATTTTGTAAATCATTACATTATATAACTATATATACATGTAATGGCAATATATTCCATTTAAATTTGAATCCTGTAGTGTCAGTTGGAATGCATTTATCAATTGTCACTTGTTTTATTTTCTATTATTTTATTATAAATAAACATAAATGTCGTTTTATAATATGATTTAATTATTTTCTATTGATTTATAAATAAAACACTTGTGTTGCAAAGTTTAACAAAGAAACGACATTTATGTTTATTTATAATAAAATAATAGAAAATAAAACAAGTGACAATTGATAAATGCATTCCAACTGACACTACAGGATTCAAATTTAAATGGAATATATTGCCATTACATACATACTTCGACTACCATAATACGGGCATGTGGTAGTCGAAAAACTTGTAAAAACTGTATACCTACCTAATATATTTTTTATGAATAAAGAATAATAATATTTTTTTAATTAAAAAACTATTCTTAAGACCTGAAGCCATTTTTAACTATCTTTTTCACCAAATAATCAATTATTTTTCGAGTTGCTCAGGAATCTGGTGCGTCACAAATATTTACTTTTATTTTTTGATAACTAGTCAGTTATTTTAATGTTTTAAAAAAACATCATATTCAACACGCCACCCGCGAACAACGACCCATTCATTCTTTTTTTTTTAAGTGCCTACTTCTTCAGCACAGTTGTGATTTGAAACTTTATGAAATGAAAAAACGACACTAAAAAGAGACAAACACATACATCTATATGATTTAGCCTGCGAGAGAATGAGATAGAATAATCGGTCTCCGCTTTGTACGGTGCTTCGTAGCCTCCCCACTCTTGTCTACTTTCGTTTTCTGAAGGTGTTACTTATACCGCGTGTGAACTGCACACATGTTTTTATTTTGAAATGAAAACTTCTTCACCGTAGAGATTTCAAACTTGATTAAATGTAAAAGCGACACAAAACAAAGATATACTACTATCTACATTTATGCGATTTAGCGTGCGAGAGAATGAGATAGAATAATCGGTTGTGGGGTGCTTCGTAAATAATCGGTCTACTCTTTGTTCCCTTGTACCTTCCCACTCTTGTCTACTTTAGTTTACTGGTGATTTCATTTAGACCGCGTGTGAACTGCGCAAATGTTTTTTTGTTTTTTTTTTCGTTTCTGAATTTCTTGTCTGTGATAATGTTGAGTTTTCTCGATGATCTAAAGCATAGATTCTCAACCTTTTTTTGCCCACCTTTGAGAATATTCTTTTTTCTAGCCCCCCCTAAATCGCAAAAAAAGCAATTGTCGTCGCGATTATATTTACTACAACGGGGGGGAGGGGGGGGGGGCGTATAATGGGATGGGGAAAGATGGGATATAATAATTATTTTTATTAATTTCTTACACCATTACAAATTTGAGTTTATTAGATATAAGCAATAACGCCATATAAATATAGTACAATAAAATGTGTACAAATATTTATACATAAAACAAATTTCAAGAAAAATTGCAATTTCGAAAAAATTTCAGGCGGTGGTGAAAATTTCGTTAATATGGAGAGACTCTTTCAAGAATCAAAAGAATTTCCCTTCTGAATCTCTCCTCACTGACGCCAAATATATCAATCTCGGAAGAGATTTGGTTCAGGAGCAATATTTTCCTCCCTACCGGGAGAACCATTGGCTAGTTAGTCCTACAGGCAGGAAGATAGAATAATCTAAGATAGTCATCTGGAATAGTCTAAGATAGTCATCTGGAGTAGTCTAAGATAGTCATCTTGAACATAGAGACTAACGCGCTCCAAAATGGCTGAGTTCTCAATATAGCCTCGCAGCAGTCCTAATAAGTAGGTGGCAGCATACCCCTCTCTTCTGAGCTGCAGGGAGTGAAGTCCCAGCATGCCCAGAAGAAGGTTCGTCGAGTAGAGCCATAGATAGATTTCGGGATACTTCCTCATGTAGATAAATCTTAGAAACTTTTTTGAACTGTCTCCAACATGAGGGAGCACCCCACCTCACGAGGATTCCAGATAAGCGAACAACTCTCCAGCCTACTGCCGACAAGGAAGAAGTATAAAATCTTCGGAGAACGGATATCCCGAAAAACTCTGATGGTTCGGAGAACAAACTCTAATACTTTTAAGGCCGACTGGCACACTCCTTCGATATGAGGGCAAAATGTCAACTTGCTTTCATACATAATTCCAAGATCCTTTATATCAGAAACTCGTCTGAGATTATGACCGAGCATAGTGTAACTGTGGTAGGTGAGACTAAATGCTCTGGTAAAAGTCAAAACTACGAATTTCCAGACATTGAAATGAATCTGGTTTCGTTTGACATTCTGAAATATTATCAACATCAGCTTGAAGGCGCAGGCAGTACTCAATATTTCTCATTATAAGATATAATTTTAGATCGTCAGCGAACAGTATAAAGCGATAAAAACGGATGACTCCAGCAATGTCATTAATGAAAATGGAAAAGAGAAGAGGCCCTAGGATCGATTCTTGGAGAACCCCAGAAAAAACAAGGAATGTAGCAGATTGGAAGATTCCGTGTGTGACAAATTGCTTTCAATTCTTCAGGTAACTTTTTAAAAACTTTCACATCAGAAGGGAAAAACCCATCTGGGCAAGTTTTGTGACTAATGAATTTTGTAAGTAATCGTGATTCACAGTATCAAAGGCTTTGGAGAAGTCGTTATACTAACAGTCTACTTGGTATCCACTGTCTAGGGACCTAGCAAAATAGTCGGTAAAAACCTTCAGATTGGTTTCAGTGGATCTCCTTTCCTGAAACTATGCGGTTCCGGGAATAATGTCTGAGGAGTAAGGAATTTATGAATTCATTTTTCAAATAGTAGGAGTAATAGCAGGAGCTGATAGAAGGCAACTGGTCTATAATTTTCAGTTAACTTTTTCGAACCTTTCTTAAAAATAGTACATATTTTGGAAGATAGAGTTTTCTATACTAAAACTCTATACTCCCTATAGAGTTTTACATACTTCAGGAAAAGTGGAAGTACTAATACATAGCTTAGTTAAAGATAAGACTTAATGGCGTTTTTAGGAACTCGGCGAACCCTTCAATAAAAAAATATGGGAACGTAGTTTGGTCCGATGAAGTGTGAGTTCTTCATGAGACTTATGGCACTCATAACGTCAGATTCCGTTAATATATCTAAATCGGCGTTTGAAGCTCCTCTGGTATTAAATATGGCTGCATTATTAATGTTTAGAAGTGGAGGGTCTTTATTGTAGACCGATTGAAAACGATCAGCAAATGCGTTAGCCACACCCAAGCCACGAAATTCCTGATTACCTTTCATCATGGTGTATTCAAGACCGCCATCCTTCCGAAGGGATTTTATATAGTGTCAAAACATCTTGGGATCATGTATGATGTTTTCCTCGACTTCAGACACATAAGCTCGATAGGCCATTCGAACCTCGCGCTTAACTAACGTTAAAAACTTAACAGATCGTATTCACTCTGAAGGCCTCCAGCTTTCCAACGCTTATGAGGGCGTGTTTGATATCTATATTCGAGATGACTTCTCTCGGGGCCACTTCGGGTACTTGCGACCACCACCGCCTGTCGTTAGCAAACGAAGCGCACTCGTTTCCTCGTTGATATCCATTAGGATAAACTTGTAAATGATTTTAATACGCGCGTGGCGAAAAAGACGTACGTCCTGCCGGCGAACTATATGGAGCACTGATGGGGTGGGATGGGTTTCTCTGGATTTCCTACCGCCCCCCTGAATGTCAGAAACGCCCCCCAATTTTCTCTTTGTCTTCTACCGCCCCCCCCGAAGGTCTGAAAGGCGTTATCTGCATTCTTACGTAAAGATCATGTACTTCATACTATGCTTTTGTTAGAAATTAAATGAATTGGACCCATGGTATTAGAACATCGTTATTGAAGCAGTGGAATTAGCTATTCGTACGTCGGCATTTCATGATTTTGCAACAGGAATAAACCACATTATTATCTCAATAATGAACTGCTTCTTCATACGTTCGAAGAATTCATTAGTGTATTAACACGTATCGCTGCCCCCATTACGCGTGGGTTAATTTATCCAGTATTCTGAAGGAAATACCACACGGCAAAATACTGTATATAACTTTTATTTTATAATTTGTTTTGGGGGTGTTATACCGTGTTGTGCTACCTCCTTATTTAGCCAACGTTTCTGCAACACGGCTTGACAACTTAAAACAAATAACGAAAAAAAACTTGCATTGTAGTTCGTGTGGTCTATCTTGAAATATACAATATAAATAACAGATCATTTATCGTGGTTTTTTAATAAGAAATTTAAGAAATACCCTTTTTCATTCTTCTTTCTTCGTGCACGTGACTTGCGCAAAATGAATAATTAAGCTGAAAATCCCCCCCCCCCCCCCCTTCAATTTATCAAACGACAAAACAAATCATTTCAAAATAGTCTAAACGCTAAATTCGGACAACATGTAGATGTTGCTTTTGGGGTGTAATAACAAATATTATTAATGTAGATACCAACACGTATTTTATCATTCTTAAAATATTCTAATAGTTTCTATAATGATTAAATTAATGCAATACATACATTGTAGAAGTAAATTGAGTTGAGATTTTATTTATTTAATCTAATTTATTTATGAGAGTTGAGAATTAAGCCAATGTTTCGGAAACCGTTATAATGTTCATAATTAGGGCAGACGTATAATCAATTGTGTTGAAATTTATCTATGTATGTAGAACTGATGCTTGTTGCCAGTCTCTAAGCGCCATTACTACAGCTCATTTTAAAATGTTTTTTGCGTTTAGTTTTGGGGTAGCCATTAATTATAGGCAGTAAGTATTTACAGAATCTTCTTTTTATACTAAATTGATCCTGCTCAAGCCAGTCATGTAAACCTTACTAATTATATATCACCTCAAATTTCCCTGAATGTTTGAAAGTTCAAGCAAGAATGGCTTATTTCTGGCAATCAAATTCTGCATAATAATAGGGCTAACACTTTTTATTTGTAAAACAAAATAACATCGAAATGTAACATTTTAAAATTGTATGTGTACAAAATTATTACTTGTGTGTAGTAGTTTAAAACTGTGGTATTACCTTAGTTGAAGAGTTATATTCAGAAAATAAGCTTTGCAATTTTTGTTATGAAAACTGCTCATATTTTTTTATTTGACTATTCTGTGTCAAAGGTTTTTGAATGCCTGAAAAAACTACGGCCGCATTCAAATGCTGAGTACGCGTTTAGCATTTTACCAGTAAATATCAACCAAATGTTACCATCTATTTTGTTAAGTTATCATGGTTAAACCAACTATTTTAATGATTCAGGTAGGTCAAATCCATGCACTACGTAAAATAGGCAATCTGCGATTCGCTAATTTAACATATTCCTTATAATTTTATTTAAAAAAAAATTATTTGTAAATAGTTGGACTTTTTTTATATATGAATACCGCACAAGGGTGCTCCCGTCTGAAGCCAGTGAGACTATGGCATCCCCAATTGGGGTATGTTGTGAGGCTGAGGGTAGTGGGGAGGGGAAGGAGATAGGGAAGAGGAAGGTGGGGAAGTACCTGGCTATTCAGATCTGGTCACCAAATACGGCTAATGCCATTTCAAGTAACGTTTCAATTCTGAATGGTGGTCTTACACCAGGACGATACAGGGAGTATCTTCCACTCTGGAACGTTCCGCAAATATATATTATTTTAAATGAATAAATTGTGAAATATCACAAATTAATCAAATAAAATTTATTGCAACGCCGGGATTCGATCCCGCGACCTTCGGTGTGCGAGTCAAGCGCCTTACCGCTGCGCTACGCCGGCCGTCATTTGGAACGGGTTAGATTTAGAGAAAAAAGGGTCAGTAGAGACTATATAACGCCCAAATTAATGGAATAAGAATTCGGAGACGCTCCAATTAGAAACGACTCATGTTTAAAAAATCAATATGCTTAAAACGTAACTACCATTGCCCTCTATCGGGTAAAACACAAAAGAATTCGGTTTGGAGCTCGACTAAACCCTACTGTCATTTTTGTTAATTACCTACTTGCCATGTTCATAAATAAAACATAAAACAGTTCTTGCTTATTTGGTAATGAAGAGTGTTATTGTGGGTTTCTTGTAAATACTCGTCATTTTTTTTATTTTTTTTATAGTGAATTCCGCACAAGAATCTCAACTGCGCCCGTCTGGAGCCAGTGAGACTATAGCATCCCCAATTGGGGTATGTTGTGAGGCTTAGGGTAGTGGGGAGGGGAAGGGGATAGGGAAGATGAAGGTGGGAAAGTACCTGACTATTCAGATCTGGTCATCAAACACGGCTAATGCCATTTCAAGCAACGTTTCAATTCTGAATGGTGGTCTTACACCAGGACGATACAGGGATTATCTTCCACTCTGGAACGTGCCGCAAATACTATATATTATTTTAAATGAATAAATTATGAAATAACACAAATTAATCAAATAAAATTTATTTGCCACGCCGGGATTCGATCCCGCGACCTTCGGTATGCGAGTCAAGCGCCTTACCGCTGCGCTATGCCGGCCGTCATTAGTTATGGTATTAGTTTTTTGAACCTTATCGTGTAAATGTTTTATTGAATAAATAGAAATTACTTAATATCCGGAGCGTTTTTTCTACTGAGGTGAATTGAGAACTTACTGCATGATTAAGGAAATGTACCTTATACTTGAAATCAGTCACGTCACCAATCGATTTAAGAGTAGAGTATTTGTGAATGTAAAATAAGCATGGAGTATATGTCAATAGTGTCAAATATAGTTGTGTGGCATTTTACTTTCTGCATAGGAAAATGATCTGATGGTTAGGTAGTTAGTTTGGCACATACTCCTTTCTGTATTAGAGATCCTATTTTTCATGTTAATTTTTGACCAAACTAAGTAAATCAATTTTTCTAAAATGGGAAACCCTATTCCAAAATAAGTATACACATGGATAGGTAAGTTTTATGAGATTTCTTTTAGCTCCCAGTAATACGTATTACCAGCGGTAAACTAAATCCATGTGCACACGCACAGCGTAACAAAAGAACAACGAATATAAAAAAATATAAACAAACCTTTTTCAAGGCTGATTTGTTCACGGAACGTGAAATACAATACTTACTAAATATCTACGATTACCTTGGCAAACAGAAAAGAAAACTTTATACCTAACTATCATTGCGTAATGTACTAAAAAAGAAAGTAGGTATGTTAAAACGAGGAAGTAAATTCATGTAATAATAAAAATTTACATAGATATAGGCCAATAGTGTCACCCAAAGGTTTTCCAAGAGTTTCCAGATTTTTTCATAACAATTTTAAATTTTCCGGAAACACTAACTTTTTTATGAGAATTTTTTTTTTAGTAATACCTCACAAGAGTCTCAGCTGCTTCCGTCTGGAGCCAGTGACACTATAGCATCCCCAATTCGGGTATATTGTTAGGCTTAAGATAGTGAGGAGGTAAAGAAGAAGCTGAAAATGTACCTGATGATTCTGATCTAGTCATCAAACACGGCTAAAGCCATTTCAAGAAATATTTCAATTATTAATGGTTGTCTTACTCCAGGGCAATTCTGAGAGTATCTTCTACTCTAGAATTATACCTTGTACATTACCGTATTATTTTAAATTTTAAATTGTGAACACACAGATCAATCAAATTTTGATCTTTTCCCTTTGCTCCCCCCCCCCTCCCTTCTTACCTTCAACCTCACAACATACCCCAAAGGTGACGCCACAGTCTCACTGGCCCCAGATGGGAGCAGTTGGGACAGTTGTGAGGTATTCATTCAAAAAAATATATTTTTAAAACATTGTTAAATTTGTTTAATTAAATGAAGACACTGTTAAATGAAGACCATCGAAAATCTGGAAACAGATTAATCAGAAATAGATATTGGCACCTCTGGGACTTGAACCCAGGACTTCTCGCTTTCCGGGCGAACGCGCTGTCCACTGCGCCAAGGTGTCGATTGTCGATATCAAATTCGGTCATTTTTAACTGTATCATACTTCGACTAAATGATACAGTTAAAAAAGACCGAATTCGATATCGACACCTTGACGCAGTGGACAGCGCGTTCGCTCAGAAAGCTGGTTTCCAGATTTTCGATTGAGTTTCGCTCACAGTGACTTCATTTAAAATTAATATTACAATTTGAGATTTTACTCATAAAGTTAAAATAAATAAATAAAAAAATGTATGTCGTTAGCCCTCGCACTACCAAAATGCCATCCCCATTGTCGGAATCGAAGGGGGAGACGAGAGTCGAGAGACGAGAGACAACGAGAACTCAGTGAACGAGGATTATGAATGAGAAATTAAAGTGAGCAAACAATTGGCACAGACAATGACAATTGAACTCAACATTTCAAGAGAACTCATCTCTAGAGTTCCATTTGTCTCTGCATGGTACCTGTTTGCATTGTGCATTCGAGCTTATTCCTTATAATAGAATGTAATAGATATGCAACGCGTTGAATCCAAACAGAATTCAGAGTGAAACATGAAGCTCAAATTATTAGGAAAATCAAATCCATTACTAGTTATTAGAATCAATTCTTCAGGAATACCCTCACTAGCTAAATTCTATTTTAAAAATATTTCACTCTTGACAGTAAATATCCAATAATTAACTTTTTTTTATTATTTAAAGAGAAAGACAAAACGATTCAATAAAAATACAAAAATCCCAAAAAACTCCTTTTAAGTAATTTAAGTCAATAGGTGCTTTTATCTTCGAAAAAAAAAAAACAAAACTTTTACTTAGTTTAAGGGAAATATGTACATTTATGTACATAAAGGGTGTTAAGGGACGTACTTGACTTACTTAAACCAGTGATTCCTGATATTATTTGGAGTAAAAAATGTAAATGAAATTTTGGTCTCTGGTGACATTTTTGATGTTTTTTTTCTACAAAAAATGATAGGTATAGGAGGAGCGGGGTAAGGGGTTGGTTAGAATGCCAGTGACGATATGCGGAAGAATTTTTTTTGTTTGATTTTGAAGAAAAAAAAATTGAAAAAAAAGTCGTCAAAAAAAGTCACCGGAGACTAAAATTTCATTTACATTTTTTACTCCGAATAATGTCAGGAATCACTGGTTAAAGTTAGTCAAGTATGTCCCTTAATTAACACCCTGTATAACTTACATATAATTGTACATACACATGTTTTGCAATTTTTTCCAATGTATAATGACGTGGACATTATTAAATGATAATAATATTCACACACAGAAAACAAAATGAAAACATTTTTTAAATATCAACCATGAAGAGGTCAACAGTGATAGTATCTAACAACAATAAAACTATGTACATGTAACAGCTTAAAGAGATGTAATATAATATAGGAACTATAAAAGTATATATTTATTTTTATTTATAAAATACATGATACATAATTTGCGTAATTTACATAGTGTGGATATATTGGATCACCATACTAGGCGGCTGCCTGTTTCATGGTGACCAATGGAGTATTGTTACTTTTTATGAAATATGCAGTCTATTGTAAACATATAGATTTATTATAAGTGATGTTAAGAATTGGAAAAATTATAATAAAATAAAAAGTTGAAAATAGAAAATAGAAAGGGGAAAAGAAGTAAATTAGTATTAGGTTATAAAAATGTACATAACTTTTTTCAATATATGTGCATGCAAGCACAATGTATATATATATATAGGTGCACACATACATAAACACACGTGCACACATCTATACAGGTATAAACACACATATACGTACGAGATCTATGCGCACCTAATCACATGTATATACACACACATCTACATACATAACATACACATATATATATATATATATATAATGTTAAAAAAATTCAAGTATATATATAGACAGTTGTTCTATCTGAGAACGAGAAACAGGCCACCGGCGTTGTCACATTCACTCATCAAAAAATCCTTAATCGCCTTCCTGAAAGTGTGATATTGGTCTACCGTCAAATGATAGAAATTATATTAGATTCTAATCTTATACAATTTCTACTTTCAGCGAGCCAATTCTTCAACATAATATTTGTTTATACATTTGTACATTTTTAAATTTTGGCAGGTAACATATTTAAGCAATTGGGTATCGAGTAGTCCAGCGTTCTTTGTTCATATTTATTAAAATGCTTAGGTACGATTAGTCCTTCATTTAACTTAAATCGATTATTGGGAGTGTGGTCCAGTATATTTAATGTATATAGGGCTATTCATATGCTGAAATAAAATGTTATGCAACTGAATTGCCTTACTAAATCCAAAACATATTTTTCATACATTCGCATGCGATAGGAAACACATTTCAAAAACTTTTTTCTGAACGCTTTCTATGTTTAATTTATAAGTAGAACAATAAGGGTTCCACATTGTTGAAGCGTACTCTAAAAATACCATATAATTCATTTATATAATGTGAGTGAGAGAGATAAGAAGATTAAAATTATTAGAAGAGATATTATTATAAAATGCTGACGAAGCAAAAAAACCCTAAAAAATATACCTAAACGTGAAAATATACTTCGAGGTTACATTTTTCACTTACAAAGTGCCTTAGTGCTCATATGTAATATTCTACGTTTGGTGACTTCGCAGGGGTGCCCGGGTTCATGGGTTGAGGTTTGTCTGATATCTTGACGGTGTATGCGTTTGCCCATCTACTACATGCGGGCTGGATTGGTAGAGACTGGTTGATGGAGACTTAACCTAGGCCTCTCCAGCCTCTCCAGCCGGACTGTCTCGATCCATCGCCTTACACTTCGATGGGAGGGACGATGATTCGTCCGTCACTCCTGGACACACTAACCCCCAGATTCCTACCTAATACATTTTCCTTCCTAAAAGTTCCTCTCCTTCCTTTCCCTAAAAAGACCCTCCCCACAGCATCCCCAAAGATGACATAGACCCAGAAATTCTTTTCTTCAGTGTGAATAAAATGTAAAAAAAAACCATAAATGGCTTCATTGTATAAGGTCAGAGTTTATATTTAAATATTTATTCTACTAAATAGATTATACCGATAATGGTTGTCCAGGTCACAAAAATTTACATGAAATAATTTAAATTATATAATTATGTGATTTTACAGCTGCTAACTCTGTGCAAATGTCAAGTACTTCTAACAACTAAATTGAGAAGCCACCATTGGCTGGAGCTCAAAAACTTGATAAATCTACTTTATTCTGTGCAAAAGAAGATGGTGAGTCGGATTAACAAGTGTTAAAATTAATTTACTTAGTACCACATATCATTTCAAAGAAGTCACGTCTATAAGTTTAGTATAATAAAGTCTTTCTTTTGAAGGTCCAGGGACAGCTTTAAAAAAAATCTTCTTAACATTGAAGTAAATATTTCGCTTCAAAAAGTTGTGTTTCTAGCGAAGTAACGATCCTTGAACCTTTTTAAAGGGCGGCTATTGCAAAAAAGCCTTGAGAGAAGCAGAGGGAACGGGAAGGGTAGAGAACGGTTTGAGATTGGTTGGGGACTCGAATAATATGTTGTTGAAATGGTGTAATAAGGGTAATTTGAGTATAATTAACAGGATAAGAGGGGACTATATGGGTTTATTAGCTTCATCAATAGCGTCGTGTAATATAGACAAGCAAGCGTGTTTTATATAGGTACATGTGTGTTCGCCGTCAGCAAGCGTTACTTGTACATAATCTCGTGTTCTGGCTGAATCATTACTTTATGATGGTAGTAAAATATTGTTTTATTTATATAAATAAATTTGTTCACAAAATAAGACAAATAAGTCCCGATAGATCATAGAGATTCAAATTAAGAGACCAGCCAATCGATGCGGTAATTTTACAAATTATCTTTTAGCAATAAGTTGTTTTTTTACATGGGACACTAAAACCAGCAAAGTTGTACAGTTGTATAATATATTTTTAATGTGTTTCTTATTTCTCTTTATAATAAGGAAAAGAGGAAACAATAATCGCGAATCAAATAATACAAATAGTAATATCGTACCGTCACTTGCTTTCCTAGCATCTCGAACAAAGCAACGCCCCACTGACACTTTCCCAAAGCTTCGTTGGAATAAATTATAGCCCATTCATCACTGGATTATTTTTACGCGACCACGTTTTGCATTTCTAACTTTCGTATTATGTATGTAATCCGACACAAATTAGTGTTTATACAAAAGTTGTCTCTTGCCGGCGCGCGGCGATTCTAACTGAGCATTTTGACTCGCTGTGACTGGCTAAAAAACGATCTTGAGAATTTTTTTACTCATAATAAGAACAGGGCGTTAAAAACCAAATTTACAACTCCCAGACTAATGAAAAATCCTTGTTACTATTATTGCTGCACGGCGTTTGGTATGGTGGTTCATATAGTAATTGTATGTGTAGTGTTGTGGTTAAAATGAAATATTTGTAATATTAAAAAAAGTGAATATTTGATTGCAATATATGACAAATACGTTGAGAATGGTTGGTTTTTAATATTCAACATTCAACAATATCTATAACTATGCTACAATAACTCAGTTTCTAGGTTACTGCAATTCATACTTGTAAGTGTGTTCTGTTACTGTATTGAAAATCATTTGGTTTCAACTTCACCGTGAATTTATTTTTTGAGGGTTTGAAAGAAGTTTGAAATACGATGTTCCGTATGCATATGTTTAACATCAACATGCGCTGCAATACCTATTTAAAACGTTGCCATAGACAACAGGCCATATATTTGAATGAAAACCAATGTCGCCACTGACCGTATCTTTTGGTTCTAACCAATTGGCAAACGCTCTGACTCTTAGACTCGCCTAACATCGTATATCGCCATTTGATTTTCATAATGATGGTGAAACATAGTTCTGCATATGAAATCTAAGAGAAGAATCATCAGACTTTTGGATCACGAAATACCCCCACGAAACATGTCTTATTCTTCTTTACTCTCTGTAATAGACCAATAAATTATATTAATTTGGTTATGTTGTGCGGAAGGTATCATTTGTTTAACTCATTAACATTTATTCAAGTCTTAACCTGCTTAAAACAACTATTTACATAATAATGAACCCACCTACATATTAAAATATCCGTTTACGTAGGGCCTTAATTATAATTTCCTAACCAAAACGTATAGTGGCGTATAATATCCCGGCGTATGTGCCTTGAAGGTAGAATTAAAATTACAATAACAAAAGCCTTTAAAAGCCCCAAAATACTCGCTCCGGAGACGGGGTACTAAAACTCTTACCTTTTCCATCGGTGTTTGTTTCCCCCAAACCTCAAAGGCACTAAATGAGTTTGGACGGATTAAATAAATCCCGAAATCGAGATTTAATGAACGGTTTAGTTTGTCAAACTCAAAGCTGTTTTGTTTAGTTCTCTTTCTAAATTTGTAAGGGTGAGTCAATCTCTTACTTGGTCTTTACGATACAATCGTGTTTTACATGTACACTAGCGCAGTCCCGTGAAAAATTACGAATAGAAAATATAAAAGGGTTTTTACAATAAAAGTAAAAAACATGTTTGAATTAAATGGAGACAATATTAGCGAAACTAAATCGAAAATCTTAAAATCTAACAGGCGATGACTGAATTATTTTCTGATGTTTCTGTTTTCAGATTTTCGATTGAGTTTCGCTAGTATTTACTTCATTTAATTAAAATATTACAATTTGAGGTTATGACGAAGTATGAGTATGATTTTTTTAAGTAAAACTTCTTTACACACGCTCGACACTTGGGGGAGTAAAATGATGAATACGTTACGAAAAAATATGAAACGCCAATCAATGTGATACGCTTATTAATATGTAAAACGCTGATCAACGTGAAACGCTTAATTATATGCAACGCTGATCAATGTTAAACGTTTATCGATATGTAACGCTGATCAATGTGAAACGCTTATCGATATGTAACGCTGAGCTGAGCTGAGCTGAAAGTTGAGTTCCAGTTGAGTTCGAGTACAGTTCCAGTTGAGTTCCAGTTGAGTTTAAGTTGAGTTCCAGTTGAGTTCCAGTTGAATTTAAGTTGAGATCCAGTTGAGTTCCAGTTGAGTTCCAGTTGAGTTTAAGTTGAGTTCCAGTTGAGTTCCAGTTCAGTTCCATTTCAGTTCCAGTTCAGTTCCAGTTCAGTTAAGTTGAGTTGAGTTGATGGGGATGTTGTGGGGATGGGGATATTTTTATTCCTGTTATTATTACATTGTTAATGGATGGCATAAGTTAGTGAAGTTTTACTTCAGTCGTGGGGTCTAAAGCACACTCGTTTTTATTAATATTACCTACGTCATCACATCTGAAATGATATAGTTTAATTTATAATATTAATATAATTCTATAGATATAGTTTTTATCTATAACATTAACGTTAAAACATGACCAGCTGCTAACCTTATACAAATCTCATACCTGTGCAGTACCTACGCTCAACAATGGAATTCGAAAGCCAACTTTGGGCTGGAGCCCCACAGTACTTGATATACCTACATAAAATAAACCAATTAAAAGATACCTCTATGTTCTAATCTTTATCATTATGTGTATATATGTTCCTACCTATTACTTTTAAATTAGAATGCTAATCAAGCAGCAGTTAATCTTATGTTTAATTTGATATTTTATTTTATTATATTTCTTCTCTTTTTTATTCATATTTACACAAAATATTAATGTAGGCTTATAATATCCAATGCAAAGACCAGTTAAAAGTTCATATACCTAGTATTTTATTATTATTTTAAAACTATACTAATCAAATAATAGTTATAATCATGTACTAATTGTTTAATTTATTTTATTGTTTCTGTTCTCCTTATAGTTCTCATTTATACAAAATGTGTACGTAGGACTATAATTTGAAATGCAAACACCAGATACCTTTATGTTTTAATCATTTAATTTTAAGTGTAAATATATATTACTTTTATGACAATTTAAATAACTATGCTAAACAAATCACGGTCATCTTTTACGTATTAATTGGTTATTTAATTATTTTTTTTTTTAATTCTTTCTCTTCTCTTTTTTCTCATTTTATACAACCCATGTGTGTAGGACTATGGCATGCAATGCTTACACAAATAACCTAAATGTTTTAATCCTCTGTTATTAAGAACCTACCTACGTAATTAATATTATTTTTAAAACTACGCTAAACAAAGAACAGTTAATATGTTTTAATCTTTAATTTTTATTTTATTTTTTAATTATTTTTTATTTTTATACTTTCTGTTCTTTTTATTTCCTCAATTTTCCTTCTTTTATGTACAGAACATGTTCCATATGTTCATACTTGTTGTGTATGTATGTATCGGGCGGCGCCAAATATTTCCGAACGCGCGTTCCAGGACGGCAGTCGACCGTTCCGTTGAGCAAACGGTCTTCAGATTTCAGATCTAAATAGAGAGCTCCTGCAATCAGACGTTACCAACAATATAATTGTCCCTACTGTAATTCACAATAAACCAAATAACGAACTTACGTTGTAATCATTAATATTCCATTGTGGGCAAGTGAGTCACAACGCAGATTGAAGGACATTACAATACTCATCCAAATTTGACTGTCCTAAAACGGGAATCCTCCTAGTTGGACAGTCAAAACATTTCTTAAATAATGTACAAAAATGTATAATCTTTTATGTACTAAATAAAAAATTAATATAAATATATTTTTTTAAATCTATGCAAAGGAGGGTGGTTCGTCTGATTGACAATCCGTTGTTATCAGACCGATTGCCATCTCTAATACACAGAAGCAATGTGGGCATGCTGAGATTGACCTACGGGTATTTTAATGGATGCTTGCTCTAAGGAGCTAGCAGCATTAATCCCCGGTATACCAGTGCATATAATGTCAACGCTTGAAACCCAACGAACACGAGCAGAACACCCATTCACAGTTGATGTTGGCTTCATGAGAATGGGACCTTTCTCTGACTCGTTTTTGTGTAAGTCAGATTGTATGTGGAAGCAGATACTGGAATCTGTTTTCCTTCTTCGTATAATGCGGACCTCTTCAAGATCCGCATTACTAAATCCCTCAGTAACCATATCCGCCTCCCAAATTGTATATAAGCTCCCAACTATAAATGCACATGCAGTTATTTTATATTCGTAAATACTAATGCGAGACTTGTCGATAAAATGAAGCTCCGTGTGTACTAAGCGCTAAAGCTCATACGACTTAATGTTTACTCTATCCAACGACCCTCCATTGCTATACTCGCCGGAGCTTTAAGCGGCCAGCCCAGACACGTGACATCCACTAAAGCCACAGTTAAGCTGGCCTATCAGAAGGGATGCACTGTTGTACAGACCCCGCAGGTAAAGTGTATACAGTGCACTGAACAGAAAATCCCTAGAAATTTGATCTAGGTACATCAATTTAAAACAGAATTAATTTTTGATGTCCTATATTATCACAAGTTATTCCAGTAAAATTGATTATCATATATTTCTAGGATAGCCGTGTTCGCGTTCCCATTACATGGAATAAAACATACTCGTACGTAGGTTTCAAAATAATTTAAAGTGTGGTCCTGACTAGATAATCAATGTTAATAATCATTTAGAGATTCAGCTTTCGGATTAAAGTGCACTTGGGGTGAGATGTCACTAAGGCGGGAATGAGTACCGGATTCATGGGATAGAGATGGTATAATCTTGCACCGCAGTGGGAATTGAGTTCGTCATACGTTCATCACTCCTGGATACATTGATCCACCCCTCATACCCTTTTCCTTCATTATTTTCAAGTTCATTTCCTTCCTTTCTTTAAAAAGATCCTACACACAGTATTCCCAAAGATGACAAAGGCCCCAAGGAATGTTTATTCCTCACGGCCTCCTGTGAAAAAACAAAGAAATTGCACTACATAAATGAATTATTTAACATTTCAGCGTCCGTAAATAATAATATTTTATTCAGGATCTTAAAAGACGTACCTGATTTACTTTTCCAGAGATTTTTGACATTATTTCGATTAATGAAAATTTGGTGCCAGCTGACATATTTTTTCGAAAACAACTGGTCGGAGTGAGGGTTTGTTGGGTTATTCGACTCAGTGAACAGCAATGATACTAGGTAAAAATGACTTTTTTTGTTGGATTTTTTAAAAAGTTAAAAAAGTCACCGCTGACCAAAATTTCATTCTCATCTTTTACTCCAAATAATATCTGAAATCACTGGTTAAAGTAAGTCAAGTACATCCCTTAAGACCATATGTACATTTTTTTAAATCTCATTATGAATATGGATTCTTTGTAACAAATGATTGTAGATGAAGTTGTGGGAGACTACATTGTCGTGGGAGACAGTCGAAAAAGCTGAAAAAGGGATTTATCGGGTATACTTTTTTTCTTTTCTTTATTCATTGCTTTGAATGGTTACACCGTTTGTGGATTTTTCGACCACCATGCTAGGCTCATGCACTTATGGTTTTTATTTCAAATTCACTTATATTAAATGACACAAAAAAATTATTAAATTAAAAATCGACAACAAATAGATAGATAACCTCAATACAAACCTAAACATAAAAATGTATACGTAAACCAAGAAATTCCTAGCAACCTCCCAAAATTAAATGAAATAGGTACAAGCAATAAAAACCTTGGAATAATTATTGATCAAAACTTAAATGGAAGTCCCTAGTAGAAAATGTGAGCAACAATTTTTTTTTAAATAATCGGTTTTTTCAAAACAATAAGAAACATGTTAGATTAAGAACAACTGATAAAATAAGAATTTATTACGCACTAGCCCAATCTTATCTACAATACGGTCTCATTAGACGGGGAAGCTCATGCCATTCTATAAAAGTCCTTATAATACAAAAGGCAATTATGTAAATTATTCTTAGGGCGGGTTGATTAAAAAGATTTGAACAATTCATCAAATATTTGAAGTTAATTTTTTTCAAGTTCTATTCTTTATACATTTTTTCGAAACAGCCCATCCTTAAAGTCCCAATTAGAACTCCTACAGACCGTGTTTAATGTTATTTAAATAATTATATACAAAAGGTGTTCTATTAAAAAACCAGGATAACACGGACAAACTCGGACCTATTCACAAGATCCCATTATAAAATACATTTTACCTACCTCCTAAAAAGACTTTCGGACAAAGAAATATGCACTATTTCTCTATAAAATATTTAATGCACTCCCTCTTCCAATAAAAGCCATTAAAAAATAACCGATTTCAAAAGAAGCATTGAGATATGGATTGTGGACATGCGAAGGAAGAATATAGATAAAATTTTGCAATCTAACAAAGATTAATGCTTGTTGTACGAGACCTCTAGGCCTGCACAAAACTGTAGATAATAAGCGCTGTCACACAGAGACGCCTGACAATCGAAATGTCTTGATAGAGATGTGTTCTCGCCTTGACAGCTGTTGAAGTTCCGTATTATGGTCACAAGCGTCTATGCTGGACGGGCATCTTCTGCGCATTGGGGTGGAGTGGTATTGCATCTTCCACCGTGCATTGTGAGATGGAATACTCTTGCATCGGAGCATGTAGGCTGCGGTGGACGCTGGTTGCTAGTAATCGAGACGGGCTGCGCCCCAGATGGTGTATGTTCTCGTGGATTGCTGCATATCTGGCATCAGCATCCAGGGGGTGGTCGCAGCAACTCACATGTTGATTGGTTTCAGGATAATCGGTCTGCTTTTATTAAGCGTGGCGGGAGTCCATATCATGTATCTTACTCAGGCGTTATCATCAGGGCAGAGAGATGCAAGGCCCGATGCAAGGGAGCCCCAGGCTAGCAGCCCGGAGCAAGATGGCCAGGTGTAGCGCAGCGTCTTCAAGGGCTTGGTAAGAATCAGTAAGTTCAAAGGAGCCCGAGGGTGGCCATGGGGCTCAGGCGTCAGCGTCTTCAAGGGCCTGGTAAGAATCAGCAAGTTCAAAGAAGCCCGAGGGTGGCCATGGGGCTCAGGCGTCAGCGTTTTGTAGGTATTGTTCAGACACATCGGCAGGCGATGTCGCTCCGACGAACTCTTGAGGTGAAAGAGACTGCAGTCTTGAAGTTCCAACTGGTGACGACGATACTGACGTCTTGAATCAAGTAGGCGGTCTAAAGAGACTGCAGTCTTGAAGTTGCAACTTGTAACGGCGATACTGACGTCTTGAATCGAGTAAGTTCTGTAGAGGTACTGCCACAATAACTGATGACTGGTGACTGAATGAAGCTCCTCCTTTTGTACTGGCTTTTATAGTAAAGGCGATTGACGTTTTAATAAATGTTATGAAATCAGTATTTTTGTACTGCCGCGTAATAATGGTGCAACAATGTTGTTGGCGGTGCGTCATCTAATTGCATCACACGTTCGATACACTTGTATTGACGTTTTTTTGTAGTTATAACTGTATAATTTTCCCCTTGTAATAGAGTATGTTAAGGGACGTACTTGACATATTTTAACCAGTGATTCCTCGTTTACATTTTTGACTCCAAATAATGTCAGGAGTCACTGGTTAAAGTAAGTCAAGTACGTCCCTTAACACCATGTATGTTAACATAGTTACTTACTTATAATTCAAACACCAAAACTTGTAAAATGTGATCTAAGAACGGGGTACCCCAGTAAGAAAGTTTTTTTTCTAAAAAATGTTAAAATGTTTTGTGTTACTCGCCAAGGATCAACATATCTACTTTATCTCTAATAAACGATTAATTCAACGATATCTCGACCAACGTTTAGAATGTAGACTAAATTCTGTGTCTGCCTTAAATTTAAAATATATCCCACTGTGTGATTAGTCGGAATTAGCCTAGTCCTCGTGTAGGTTCAGTAGCAATTTCCGCACAGTGTGCACTTTAACAAACATTTACTACGAACAAAACCAATGGTTTTAACTCCGGAAAACCCGATGCATTTCCTTAAAAGAACAAATGGCAAAGCTGTTTTTTAGAAAAAGGTTGATTTTTTAACAAGTTTTAATTAGTTTTCGTCGAAACAGTGAAATACGAGTATTCCGTGGTTTTTTTACTTGTTTTTTATGGATACCATTTTGGAATAAATCGTTCGAATTCATTTAACGTTTTTGGCATTTAGATTAATTCAGTTTTAGTTACGTGAAGTAGCTTAACTAACCGGCAATATTCGTTCACATTTTTTAGTTTTTTTGTAATATTAGTCAAGTCTCAAATACTTTGGGCTTATTACATTTTACACTTTTATTCCTAAGGGGGTTATCCAACAACGTTATTTACATTGCTCCACACGGAGGTCCTGAAGAAAATAATTCGACTTATTGCATGTGTCACCTTTGGGGATGGTGTGCGGAGGGTTTTTTTAGGAAAGGAAGTAGAGGAAAACGTATGAGGAGGGGGGTTGGGATCTGAGGGTCAGTGTATCCAGTGTGACCCGTAGGTCGCGGGATCGAATCCCGGCGTGGCAAATAAATTTTATTTGATTAATTTGTGTTATTTCACAATGTATTCATTTAAAATAATATATAGAATATTTGCGGCACGTTCCAGAGTGGAAGATACTCCCTGTATCGCCCTGGTGTAAGACCACCATTCAGAATTGAAACGTTGCTTGAAATGGCATTAGTCGTGTTTGGTGACCAGATCTGAATAGCCAGGTACTTCCCCACCTTCCTCTTCTCTATCTCCTTCCCCTCCCCACTACCCTCAGCCTCACAACATACCCCAATTTGGGATGCCATAGTCTCACCGGCTTTACCAATTATTATCCATTTTTATTTTATATACGCGACACGACTATTGACTTTTCTGCAAGTCTAGGAGTAAAACCGCAAATTTTATTATTTTAATTAAATTAATATCTACAATATTATATATTTATACATATTCATTTATAATATTGTCTTCATATAAGTAAAATATTTCAATTTGAGGTTTTACTCATTAGGTAAGTTACAAATAAATAAATAAAAATGTTTTATGATAGCATGTATAGCAGTTTTGGTTCTTTAAGTCATTTTTTCTTTCTAGAAGTAATTAATTATTTATCAAATAAAATAAAAATAGAAAATTCGTTCAGTTTATTACATAATTTCTACTTACTATGATAACTTTAGTATTTCCGCAGAGCTCTGGGCGATTATATGTTTCTTGGAACACAAGACGAAACAATCTAGGTTTTTTTTCGTAATAGCTTCAGTAATACAATTTCGAGGAACGTCTCGCTCTCAAAGTCTTTTGCGGTGTACATCGGAATGAATTCCGTGCAAAAACTTGACTAGAAAAGTTTTTAATATTGTATTATCAAATTGTCCCGACTTTCATTGTACTTCGTGGGTTTTATCTTATCCGTAAATAAAACTGTTTCCCGCACATTCATCCCGCAAAAGGGAAATAAATAAATAAAATTAATGAATTTATTAAGTATCAAGATACATCCGATTAACAACTTTATCATGCAATAACCCATAATATTTTTTTAAACCCTCTCATCATGGCATCATTTGGGAACTACTACTAGGGCTGTCCTTAAAATAAGGTCTCCAAGACGCTGCAGTCGCGAGGAATAATTTTACGCGCCATCCTGCAACACTGGCGTGTAGCCTGGTTTCCCCTTGTCAAATCCCCATCACTTTGCACCCTCTGAGATGCTTAGTCTCGGCGTGACAACCGTTTGCGATGGAGCTTCCACTCGCCGCACCCGCCAGGTATGAGTTACGCTCTGTAATTCGTTTTTAAACATTGCTTCGGCAAATCGGAATGATGCCACTAGGATTGTTCCTTTGTCTTTGGGGTCGTGTAGTGTACCCAGGTCTCATCCCCAGTCACAATTGAGTTCAAGAATTCTTCGCCATCGATGTCGTAGCACTCAAGGAATCTGAGGGCTGCTTCAACCCATTGTTCTTTGTGATCTTCGGTGAGCATTTTGGGACCCACCATGGGCAGACTTTGTGGTCTCCCATATTTTTTGGCAAAATCTTGTCAATAGTGGTCTTACTGACATCAGGGATCATATCACAGAGCTCCCGAACCGTCAGCCATCGATTTGCAATCATTGTTTTTTCCACTTTGGCATTTTTTTCATCTGAAACCGATAGCCGTCCGGCACGCTTTTAAATTCTCTGCACCATTTGCGCACGTTTTCGCACTTATACATAGTTTTCCGTACACTTCAAATAGCTGAGAATGAATTTCTACCGGGGTTTTGTTCTTCGCACAAAAAACTTATTATACAGCCTAATACACACCTGGCGGGTGCGGCGACCTAAAGCTTCATCGCGAACGGCTACCACGCCGAGACTAACTGTCACAAAGGGTGCAGTTTTGTGGAAATTTGGCGTAGGGAAACCAGTCTACATGCCAGTTTTCCCGGATCTCTTGTAAAATTATTCCACGCGACCGCAGCACCTTGGAGACCTTATTTTACAGACAGCACTCGTAATTCGAATATTTGAAACTACCCTTGATAGATATCACAAGTGTGAAAAGTATCAGAAGTGTCCTTTTTATGGGATGCATTATTAAGAATTATTTAGTGACAACCTAAAATATTTTTACAAATCTGTTCGTATCGAAGCGCGTGTATTTGCGATTTTTTAGAAACTTGGATTTTTAATACCGACCGAAGTAAATTCAAAAATCGTTTATTGCTATCAAGTTTAATTTGTAGAACTATCAAACTGTCAGTTTGATAATGCCCTCCGAAGGCGAAACAGCTGTCAAGCGTAATAATAATTACCAGCAGAACTTGTTTATAAATAAACTGTTTTTATTAATTTAATAATAAAATTATTGAATATATGAAATAAATAAAAATTCAAAAATCATGTTCACATCTTCACATTCATTAAAAAAAGATTTGTCAAATAAATAATACGACACTTGTGTCATTCTAAAATTCCGAAAAGAATTCAAATAAATTAAATTTGGGTTTTTAAAGTCCAAAAAATATCAATGTAACAAGTATTTAGTATTAGGTACTATGAATGAAACAGAAAAACAAAATTTTAAGAAAGATACCTATAACACATTCAAAGACGGGACCAGGTAGGGAGGTAGGCAAGGAATGAAGATAAACAGTTGGCTCAAAATTATCCGAATGTTTAGGCCTTTAATTTTGGTTTAGAAACTTATAAATACGTTAAAAGTTGCAGCAGGACAAATATTTCGCTTGAGAAAATTGGCAAATTACAAACTGACATCTTATGACTATGTAATGTCACATACCAATGATGAAGATGTCGAATGATGTCAGATGGATGTGGTGGCAGCTAAAAAAAAACATTGGATTCCTCCATGTGTCTACGCTTCCTCAAGAATCACCCGAATTTAGGAACAATTGAACACAATTTTTTTTTTTAAAGGTGCACACGAAAGTGTGGTGTTATTCGACTCATTCAAAAATTGAAAAAAAATCCTAAAGTAATCCAATCACAGATAAAAGAAACAAAGGGATCCAATTCACACGCTAGAAGAATGAGTTCAAATTATTCGAACTGTGAGAAACAATCCACGGCCTTTGGTGATAAAAAGAAAGGTGTTCGACTTTAAACAGTAATTTGCTATAAATCATAATTATAAATTACCTCTATTCCCTATTTACCTGCTGCAGTACAGTAAAATGAACCCTATTATTCATTGATTTATTTTACGAAACTAAGTAAGACGATGAGTTTTCCAAAGGAAACCTTGGGTGGACAGGCAGACAATTGAATTCCAAAAGGCTGGTAAAGGCTAAAGATGGTTTTTTATGCATTTCAAAAGAAAAATATAATGATTTTGTGAAGAGAAATCCCTATTCCAAGAATTCTTCATGATTTCTATAAACCATTGAAAGGAGACAGCAAAAAATAAGACTGTTTCCCTGAGCCCGATGCAAATGAAGAATCCTGCACAGAGTGAAAATTATGTACTTCCATGCATAACTATTAAATAATTACAAAAAAGAATCATACATTTCCCTTTTATAAAAAATTTCAATATTAATATGCTTTATTCAATGTTACCTATCAAGGATTCTAGACCATATATTCAAACATTGTAATGTTTATGACAATTAGCTAAAATCTATTTAAAAAAAACTTTTATTATTAAAATCCAGTGCAACACTAACTTAACTTAACCGAATGCAAAAATTAACATTGTGAAAAAAACCACAAATATCAGAATTTTTTTTATTACTTTTCTCAAACTACAGAGTTGATTGATATTTATGCGCATGAAGCTGGTTAATAACAACATAAATCGATTCATGACATCAATTCTTAACTTCAAATCACAATATCTCCCAATGATGTTTTTGTGAATTCGCGACTTTGGCATTTAGCCGACGCAGATACAACTATCAGACACACTCACTAACCAATAAGATGCCTTATCTGGATGACAACTCTGAGGGTACTATTGACATATGATATACGGCTGGCCGGATCGTTAGAGACTTGTTGAGGAAGACCTTTTGACCTCTCCAGCAGGATTATCTCGTAACATTGCCTTGCACCTTAGTGGGAAGGATAAATTCATGCGTCCATCACTCCTGGATATACTGACCCTCAGATTCCTATCCACCCCTCATACCGTTTTCCTTTCCAAAACTTCGTCTCCTTTTTTCCTAAAAATACCCTACACACAGCTTCCCAATTTTCGATAGGTGGCTTATTACGTATATTATGTTCTTATATTCTATGTAAAAACACAGGTGAGAGTAAAACCAAATAAAATAAAATATGTCCATCGAAGATCTCATTTCGATCGATTTAATTGAATATTCAGTCTAATTTGACTTCCAGGATCAGCTCCGATTGCGACTGATTCTCCTTTATACTCCTTTGTCTATCCGTTTGCTTCAATGCTTATCCTGCTCATTGCCTTCGCTTATCATTAGCATTGAATTATCTTCAAATGCATTATCTAAAACTATGGAAGACGAAAAAATGTTTGTTTATACTTCTGTGGATTTCAATGCAAAGCTCTCGGATGCATTTTGATATTGTATTAAAGGAGACATTTCTATTGAAGTTAGGGAAGTCAGGCGAATATTCACAAATGCATCAGTGCTCTCTCACAATATGTGGCTTAACCAGGAGCGGAGTGCTGGTTAGAGAGACCATTTTCCTTTCTATTGCAAAAAATACATTCCGCATCCCTGGAAAAGATGTCATAAGCCGTGAGGGAAAATTTAAGCTGTAATGAAGAATTCTAATGTAAAATATTATGAATTAAAATAGATGCGTTAATGTTGAATTTATTGTAAAACAACAAATGTCAATTTTGAAGAGATTTTTTTATCAAAATGGTATTAATTACAAATCAACAAGTCAAAACCGTTAGGTTCCATTCTGACGTCATAGACACCGTCTGGGACGAGATCTGAGACGAGATTGATGTGATGTTGTATGATGGTAAATAATCCCTAATATATCGATCATCCAGTTGATTAGTCAGAAATCTCTAAGTAGGTACTAAGTTTTGAAATAATGGTGAAAGCAATTCGAGAAAGTTCACCATAAATCAAATATTATTTAAATGTGTCTGTGTTTTACATATTAAATATGTTATAAAAGAACTCCATGAGACATAGGTCCGGTACATTAGTAAGATATTTTGATTATATTAAACATATATTAAACTTCTCTTGTCAAGTTTGGCAAGAAAGTCTAATTTATAGCTAACGTGCAATAATAATATCCCGTGATTTTTCAAGGGTTTGCGCTAGTACTTTCTAAATTCTGCGCCCCACATGAGATAGTGAGAGGGTTAGCTGCTTTGAAAAGTAATTATCTTTTTTTCAAATTAACTCCGCAAAGGAGGCCCTGAGAAAATAATTTCTCTCGGGGCCTACGTTATATTTGGGGATGCCGTGCTCGGATGATGAGTTTCCCGTTTGTATTTCGAGTTTTCGGACGCCAATTATAGGTGAATGTTGATTTAATAATTTTTAATCCGTTTAAATATAATTTTAATTGTGGTTAGGATTTGCCGTCCCGCAATCCCGCATCCCTTAACCCCGCGGGATTTCAGTGATATTTGGTCGCGCGGATTTGCGAAATTTTTGGGATTGCGGGATTGTGGGACAAAATATTTTAAATTTACCCCAAAAACTTCTTAAATCGATGAGGAAACTTCAACTCTGGAAGCGATCTTTAAGAAAGATAAGTCACTTTAGCACCCGCCTTCTTAATGACAGTTCCACGCACTTATGTGGAAGCAGAGAGAGCGTTTTTCTTCATTAACTGGTGCACAAATATATAGGTGGTAGGTCTTGTACGGGTGACAAAACTTTCCATAGTCTATGTTTTTACGATCTTATTATACATCAAAATTCCTGAAAATATTTATTACATGATTTTTTCAATGTATTTTTTGTAAAATATTACTAGTTACTACCAAATATCATTGGTCACAAATTACCACGGGGAGTCCTGTCAGTGAAATTATTTTTTTTTTATCAAAGTCTTTTTAAAATGGTTTTATTCCTTTTTTCATGATATGAATAGTATATCAAAAATAATAAAAACGAAAAAATAAAAAATATTCATGAAAACTAAAAAAAACCGCAAGTCCCACGGGATTTCTAAATTCTATCCGACAATCCCGCGAGAATTGAAAAAAGTGCGGGATTTGCAGACCTTAAATGTGGTACCACGCTGATGAGAAAAGGTTTCCGAGTAAAGCTCTGTGGCGTTAACTAACTCCAGTCTTGAGTGTACCTGGCCAGTCCTGAGTATATAGACCTTCGTGTTCGAGGGGTAAGACTCTTGACTTGCAATCCGAACGTCGCGGCATTGAATCCCGGTGTCCGCAAATAAATTTCAGTGGTTGAGTGGGCATAGCGCTTGGGTCCCACCCGGGCGTCGCATGTTCGATTCCTCGGCTGGCTAAGTCCTCCATCACAACACAAGCAACATTTTCGGCTTTCTGTGGTGGTAGTAGGAGATTTCCAAATATTGTTGGGCTATTCGTAACCCGGGAATATTTGTCTTTCTTTTAAAAAAAATAAAATAAAAAAAAATAAAAATAAATTATTTGATAAATTTGAATTATTTCATAATTAATTCTTTTAAAATAATATGCAGATCTGAAAAGTCATCTCATCTTCATCTCCTTCCCCTCCCCACTACCTTAAGTCTCACAATATAAAATAAAAATAAATTTCCACACGCCGACTCGATACAGCAGACAAAATACCCTTTTCTATATTGATAGATGCAACACTAATTCCAACCAAAATGAATTTATACAACGGACATGTAACTACTATAATAATAAACTTGCACATATAGACACACTTGCTGACATATTCACTGCTAGTTACTGTCGTTACAGAATTTCTTTGTATTACATTCTAGGTGCGAATAACACATAACATATATTCATGACTAAATTTATTGTACCTATTATTATAAGCAATAATTATTAGCCTGAAACACTCATCAACATTGAAAAAATCTCCCGAGAAAAGATAAATGCCGCCGATGTTCAATGTTGATGAGTCTTTCAGGCTAATAATTATTGCTTATAATAATTGTTACCCTTTGTGCTATGCATAAAAATCTTGTCTTAAACATTAGTTTACCAATTAAAAAATAATAATTATTGTACCTAATATTTTTATATTACTTGCGTGGCAACTTTCCCTTATCCGTCTCATCCCCTTACCCGTCCCAACCCAAATACCTATTTCGCAGTCTATTTAAGTATTGTTTTAATTATTTTATTGTTGTGTATAACATGTTTATCACTTGTTGAATTAACATCTGTATTATTATTTTTTTTAAATTGCTGCTTAGTTCTGTTTTTATTTTTTCTGTTTTTCTTAAATGTTCTAGTTTACGTTCAGTTGGGTACTTTTATATTTCTAAATACCTATCTGTGAACATTAATAATTGGTCTGTTTTTTGCCATCCTCTTATGTATATTTTATTACTAAGACTGTTTATATTCCTTAAATAAATAAACATACTGTAATTGGGGATGCCATAGTCTCTCTGTCTCCAGACGAGAGCGGCTGGGACTCTTGTGAGGTATTCACATTTAAAGAAATACCGACTAATCAAAAAAAGAAGTATATTTATATGTTTATCCACCCACAAATAATTACACTCAGAGAGTTCGACTTAAAAGTTGTTACGTAAAACCGCCAATTTTTTTTTTTTTTTTAAGATTAATGTAATAAAAAGAAGGGATGCTTGATTGAAGCGAAACCCTACCCTTGTGTGAAGAAGGTATGCTGTTCCCCAACAGATAAAATGTACAAATTTGAGTTATGGCAAAAATCACCCTCGATGGATGTAAATTCGATAATATATTGCGTGAAAGATGAAAAACCATATAAGCGCGGGCGGCCTTTATTTTCATATCTGAAGAGATGTGCCTCCTTTATTGAGTAATGGACTGAAAAGGCTTTCAGCTTCAAATATATTCCAAACAAAACCGAAAGACGTACAAAAAAATTCGAAAAGGCACGTGTAAATAATGTTCATATGTTCGTGAAACCATTGATTTTCTTTAAAGCGTTAATATCCAATATATTGAGATGATTTGTGGATCATTCCGACTGTACCTGTACTCGTACATTTGAGAAATCCAGAAATTTCTTTATAGGCTTAGATTTTTTGAAATTTTGAAAGATATTTTTAAGGAAGTTCATGTGCTTTCAGATTAACGAACCAATAAATATAATCTTTAGGTACCTACATATATATTTAGAGATTGAGTTACGAGTATATGAGTTATTTATTCTGAGATTGGTGAAATCTTGCACAAATAAGAGGACAGGAAATGTCAATATGAGATTTTGAAAAACATTGCCCTCTCCCTTTTCCCTATTCCCACCCCTTAAAACAGAATTTTCATATTTCTTGGAGAAATTTTGCAAACTTAACATTAAAAATAAAAGGAAAATTGCTGTCTTTATCAGATTTTTAAAACTCTTTGTAAAGCCCAAGCAACGCCTGATACTTTGGCTATTTTATGTATTTAAAGGAGAGTGTCCGTAAGCTTGTTTTTTTAAAGAAATCTACAGTTTTATCAACCAGTCAGACTAATTTGTTCGGTTTTCGGAACAACTCATTTAGGTCTCGACTATAATTGTTAGAAATATGATCTAAACGGTGATAGAAAAAAAAACAACGCCTCAACTTCAAATCTAAAAGTTTACCACAAAATAATAAAAATGTGCACCTTTACGAGACCAAATTTTCGGAACGCAACTTTAAAAAAATAAGAAATATTTGGATTTTTTAATAATTAGGTAATTTTACATGAAACGCCAGAAAAGTGAGTTAAGAATAACGTTAATAATTCATTTGCCTAATAAAATAATGTGTGTTTATATTTTTTCCTTATCAGTAAATTTTGGAAAAACGTGAGGTGAGCCATTCTTAATTTTTTTATTTTATTTAAAATTTTTATACAAAACAAAATTATATGTTTATTTCGAATTACAAAATTTGAAAGCGTATATCATGACTTTTCAAAAACATTTTAGTTTTCGGATGCATTCAGAAATATTCCATTTATTTGGATTTTATTGCAAAGCAGAAATATGTTGATCTTCCAACAAAATGGGCCCGACGCCTGAGAGGTTAAGAGATTGACAAAATGGGTAAAAACTGCTCGTACTTAAGATTTAGAAAAATAATCATTTTTCCCTCCCCTTAAAGCCCAGTCAACACCGAGAACTTCAGCTAGTATCAATATAATATAAGATTGTCTCCAGGACAAAATTGCTCACAATTTCTTTGAAATCTTGAACAAACATGCAAAAAAGATTGATTTAAACCATTTCCCAGTAATAGGGATTCGGAAAAAAACGTAAGATGAGTTCTTAAACCTACCAATGCTAATTTATTTATTATTGTTTTCACAGACTTAAATAATAGAAATATGGTGACCCGACAATTCATCCTGCGACAATTCATCCTGCGACAGTTCATCCGGCGACAGTTCATCCTGCCGACAGTTCATCCTGCCGACAATTCATCCGGCGACAGTTCATCCTGCCGACAATTCATCCGGCGACAATTCATCCTTGCTGATCATTTAGAAGATTTTTTTCTTCAAGTAAGTATGCAAAGAGGATATACGGCCGTACAACCAAAATCGATATACTTATATCTGAAGGCATCTTGAGTGGAAATCCGCTGTAAAAATATTTTTACTAACAATAATTTCGACTCTCCGAAGAAGCATGCGTGAATAACAAAATACGACATACTTATACGTGCAGTCGGCTTAGCAAACAACTGTAAAGATTCCTACTTGCATATAATATAACTTTTTATCTGAAATTAACACCATCTTTTTAGGGTGAATTGAATAATTTAAAAAAAACACAAGAGTCCCAACCGTCTCGAGCCAGTGAGTGCCAATGGCATCCCCAATTTTGGTATGGTGTGATGCTGAAGGTAGTGGGGAGGGGAAGGAGATGTGGAAAACATATCTTCCTGGCTATTCAGATCTAGTCACCAAACACGGCTTAAGCCATTTCAAGTAATTAGACAAAACCAATATACACTGTACAACAGCGAAAAAATCTATACGAATCATATGAGTGGGGAGGGGGAAGGAGATGTGAAAAATTCTGCTGATGTGAAAAAAATGCTATTCAGATATAGTCACCAAACACGCCTAAAGCCATTTCAAGTAACTTTTCAATTCTGAATGAATGCTGATGAATGGTAAAATACGACAAACTTATATGTGCATCTACTTAAGATTTAGGAGGTGGACATGTTTACCGTCGCCCCGGGAACCTTTTATTGGATAACCAACACCCCTGCCATAGGTCATCCCAAGTGGTTCGCTACATTTGGTGAATTACAAGGGTTGCCCGGGTTCTTGGAGTGATGTTTTCCGTACTCTCTCGACCCATCGCCTTGCACCGCGATTCATCTGGCTATTCAGATATTGTCACCAAACACGCCTTACACCATTTCAAGTAACGTTTCAATGCTGAATGAATACTGACGAATAGCAAACGACATACTTATAGATATCTGTATATCTAAACTTAGGTACACTACATTCTAAAATTGAAAAGTTATGCAAAAATGTAATTTTTTTTTTAATTTGTAACAAAAAAGCACGGTTATAGGTACTTCTTGAAAAGCTAAGAGTACTTCACTTCTAAGACCCTTATCAGAGTCTCAAGTAATAAAATTATACCTGCCCGGAACGGATTATTATCTTTGGTTTCACAAATAAAGAATAGGTGGAGTCGTTATCTTCCATACGAACCGGGCACTGTCGTGGACAGTTTTGAATTTTTTAAATAAGTATCACTTCTCATAAGTCATCCACTTAAAAATGAATTAATATTCACCGTGCATCCATCAGATGCTTCCTCTTCTAAAAAGTATATTTCCGATTTTAAGAGCGTTTAACCAGCCAGCGGCTGAAAATCCACATTTCGTTGAAATATGTTCTTACGATCGTACAGGGCGGTTCCAATGAGAAAGATAATTTACTCTCTAGCATTCGCCACCAAGACATGGAAAACATCACTCCAAGAACCCGGGCAACCCTTATAATTCACCAAACGTAGCGAACCACTTGGGATGACCTATGGCAGGGGTGTTGGTTATCCAATAAATGGTTCCCAGGGCGACGGTAAACATGTCCACCTCCTAAATCTTAAGTAGATGCACATATAAGTATGTCGTATTTTGCTATTCGTCAGTATTCATTCAGAATTGAAGCGTTACTTGAAATGGCCTTAGGCGTCTTTAGTGACTATATCTGAATAGTTATCTAATAGAATAGTTATATAATAGAAAAATTATCTTGCATCTGTTTAAATGAAATCACTCCAAACATTCCAGTACACAAGATCACCAACAAGGCCGCAGCTACGCTCCCATCATACATGAAGCTAGCAGACCCAACCTATCATCAGCCTGCATCAGTCGACATCCTTCTTGGCTGCGACATGTTCTGGAGTTGCCTAGAACGCAAGCGTACAAACATCCTAGGAACGCAACTTCAACAAACTGCATTCAGCTGGGTAATTACACACACCGACACACCAGCTAGCCAAGGTATTTCATTATTTTCCATTAAAGACAATAATGCCCTTCATGATCTCATGAGTAAATTCTGGCATTTGGAAGAAAACCTTTCTCATCCACTTCAGTCTTTAGAAGAAAAGGCCGTCGAATCACACTTCATTGATACCTACTCCAGAAATGAAGATGGTAGATTCGTAGTGGAGCTTCCGCTCAAGGGAAACCCACAAGACTTGGGTTCATCGCTGAACACAGCTACAAAACGATGGCTCTCCGTTGAACGGAGACTCTCAAAATCACCTACATTACAATTGCAATACTCTGAATTCATGAATGAATATATTCAACTAAACCATATGTCTGAAATATCTATTGATGACAACAATGCATTCACTAATCATCATTTCTACTTACCTCATCATTCTATTCTACGTGAATCCAGTGAAACCACAAAACTGAGGGTCATGTTTGATGGATCTGCAAAAACATCCTCAGGGCGCTCTCTAAATGACATCCTCATGGTTGGACCGACCATTCCAGACGATCTACTCTCAATAATCCTACGTTTCAGAACTCACAGATATGTAATATCTGCGGACATAGAAAAAATGTACCGTCAGATCCTAATTACTCCTAAACATTGTGATTTTCAAAGAATTGTTTGGTCAAACCCTTCTTCAAACAAATTGTCTCATTTCAGACTCAACACAGTTACGTACGGCACGGCATCAGCTCCGTATTTAGCGACAAGATGTCTACGGCAACTTGCTCTGGATTCACAAGAATCTTCGCCAGACGCAAGCCAGCGCATCCTGCATGACTTTTACGTAGACGATCTCCTTACAGGAAGTAATGATTTTGAGACAACGCTGAAACTCAAGTATAGTATAACTTCTATATTAAAATCTGCCTGCATGAATTTACGAAAATGGAAGTCCAACGACGTCAATCTCATCTCGGACGAAAAATCCCTCAATCAGTCTGTCGATTCAACGTTACTGGGAAAATCCGAAACCTCCAAAACACTTGGTCTGAGCTGGAATTCTACTCTAGATATACTTAGATATCAACATGCTACCTCATCTGTAAATTCATCTATTACTAAAAGAAATCTTTTGTCACAAATTGTGAAACTATTCAACCTCTTCGCTCTACGTGCTCCTATACATATCACCGCAATTTTATTTATTCAGGATCTATGGCTATTAAAATTGACTAGAACTCAGACATTCCGATTCATATTCGACATTCATGGCTCAACTTTCAACATCAGTTGAAAGATATCAATCTACTATCTACACTTAGACATGTACCTAGACATGTACCTAGACATGTACTTAGACATGTACCTAACCAATCTACTCTCTATATCTAAAATCTACTATCTTACCTACAATTATTGAATATTCAGAAGTCCACGGATTCTGCGATTCATCTTCACGCGCCCATATCGCATGTATATACATGTGAACTCTTGAGAATGGCATCTGGATCTACACACTGCATGTACACGCTCAAGAGTAGTGCCTCTGAAAACAATCTCTCTGTACGTGTACACGTACAATATCTCTCACTCACTGTATCAGATGTACGTTTCCCTTAGTGTGAAAACGAAGACGTTCACTAAAGCTGCTCACCTGACAGCGGACGGTCGGGAGACCACACCCTGGGACTCTACATATGATACGTACGTACTCGCTCTACGTTTCACTTGGCGTGGAAAACGAAGACATCCTCAAAGCTGCTCACTTTAACCTGACGGCGGATTGTCGGGAGACCGCGACCATCGGAAATTAACCGCATTCTCAACTGCAACTAACACGCCTCTTTCTTACATGTGGTGTTGATTACGCTGAACCTTATCATATCTAATCACGAAACATTCGTAATAAAACAACTATCTTATAAATTTATGTATCTTTGTGTGCTTCTCTACCAAGGCAGTTCATCTTGAACTCGCTACGGATTTATCTACTACTGGTTTCCTCAAATGTTTCAATCGCTTTATCGCACGACGTGGAAAATGTGCTCATATCTACTCAGACAATGCTGGGAATTTTGCAGGAGCTTCATATTACCTCAAATCTTTAACCTCTTTCTTACAGAATTCTTCAACTCAAGATGAATTTTCAGATTTTTTTGGTTCTCACTCCATTCAATGGCATTTCATTCCGGCTAGGTCTCCTCATTTTGGCGGGTTATGGGAAAGCGCAGTTAAGTCAGCCAAGCATCATTTGACCAGAGTTCTCCGTAACTTGTCATTGACCTTTGAGGAAATGTATACTGTTCTAACACAGGTCGAGGCATGCCTCAATTCTCGTTCTCTCACCCCCCTCTCAACTGATCCATCTGACCTCTCTCCTCTCACCCCTGGTCATTTCCTTATTGGCGAATCTTTGGTTGCTGCACCACAACTGGACTTGACCGCTACAAATCCTGGAAGGCTCTCCAGATATGAACGTACCACTCAGCTCGTTCAACATTTTTGGCAAAGGTGGTCTAAGGAGTACCTCTCTCTCTTGCAGGAACGAGCTAAATGGAGGATGAAGACCCCAGACATGCTGCAACCAGGCTCCTTGGTGCTGCTGTCTGAAGACAACCTACCTCCTACCAAGTGGGCGCTTTGTCGTATCCTGAAGCTACACCCTGGCGCAGATGGCATCACACGAGCAGCTACTGTCGCCACCGCTAAATCGACGGTGACAAGGGCTGTCAACCGTCTCAGTCTGCTGCCCATGGAGCAGACATCATCATCATCATCATCTTAATCTTTATCTTTACAATAACTTTCTCCAGTGACATTTCTACAATAATCTTCTACAGTGACATTTACAATAACTTCTCCAGTGACTTTCTCTAGTGACCTCAAACACCATGACATTCGTTTACAAGTGACTTTCATAGAAGAATTATTTTGTTAACAAACTTGGTTTGTCAAGGCCGGGAGTATGTCGTGTCCTCTGTGTTGTGATTGTCCTATTTCATATTTAAATTCATTCTCAGTATCTATCTCGATGTGTACAGTCCTTTACTTTTAACTCTTTATGTCTATGCCACCTCTTACTTCAAATATTTTTGTTTATGCTACTTCATAGTGTAATATTGTCATTAATTCTCATCTATATTGTCCTTTCTCAGTGGTTACGTCAAGTCTTGATTTGTTGATAAATACGAGTGCATTTGTTTTGCAAAGTCATTCTCTCTCTAAAGATTCTCTCTAAAGATTCTCTATAAAACTCTCTCTTACCGACTCAATTAACCGACTAATTGCCAGTCATCTCAATTGTAAAGTTCTCTAATAAAGTTACAATTATATCCAAAAACACAAGTGTTTTAAGGATAACCTCAACAATCTCCCTCCCAGTACGCCCATCCTGGCGTTGAAACAAAAGAAGTTAAAAAACACAGCGTCAGCCTTACGACCTGACCGGAGACTTCCTGAGACCACACCAGGACGCCTACTTCATGATCAGCAAAACTTTTCACATCTCCTTCCCCTCCTCACTCATATGATTCGTTTAAATTTTTTCGCTGTTGTACAGTGTATATTGGTTTAGTCTAATTACTTGAAATGGCTTAAGCCGTGTTTGGTGACTAGATCTGAATAGCCAGGAAGATACGTTTTCCACATCTCCTTCCCCTCCCCACTACCTTCAGAATCACACCATACCAAAATTGGAGATGCCATTGGCACTCACTGGCTCGAGACGGTTGGGACTCTTGTGTTTTTTTTTTTAAATTAGTCAATTCACCCTAAAAAGATGGTGTTAATTTCAGATAAAAAAGTTATATTATATGCAAATGGGAATATTTACGGTTTTTTGCTAAGCCGACTGCATGTCTTTTTTTGTTATTAACGCATGCTTCTTCGGAGAGTCGAAATTATTGTTAGTAAAAATATTTTTACAGCGGATTTCCACTCAAGATGCCTTCAGATATAAGTATATCGATTTTGGTTGTACGGCCGTATATCCTCTTTGCATACTTACTTGAAGAAAAAATCTTCTAAATGATCAGGAAGGATGAATTGTCGCCGGATGAATTGTCGGCAGGATGAACTGTCGCCGGATGAATTGTCGGCAGGATGAACTGTCGGCAGGATGAACTGTCGCCGGATGAACTGTCGCAGGATGAATTGTCGCGGGATGAACTGTCATGGAACCCAAACAGAGCGTGGTTATTTTGATTGCTCGAAGCCATTGGTGGTTTGTGGTTTAAATTCTAAATCATTGTGAGTTCAACGTTAAAATGAATTAAAAAAGGAAAAAACTATTTTTTGTGAAAATCTTTTCTTCTTCAACGAATATATGGAGTCCGTCAGGAGTAACGTCATTTTAAAGACTGCAGATCTAAAAGACCGATTCGAAAAGAATACAATTACATAGTGTATGAATTTATAAATAATCGTATAAAATAAAATAAAAGGTTCCTTTTACAGCAGTAACTTACAGTAAAACGCCCATTGACTAATGCTTTGTAGCTTGAGAACAAGCTTAATTGCATTGTAGAAAATGGATTTAAATACGAAAATAACAGTTTAAAAATATTGGTGCATTTTAGAAGGTTGAAAATGCTATCAAACACAAAATAATTGCTGAAGTGACGATACAAGCAAATAAAATGTATAGTCATTTAGTTAATAACAATAAAGCAAATATTTTGACGCCAGTAATCATTACGTATATAGTATAAAAGAAGTCGCTCAAAATGTGCGTGCGCTTAGATCTTTTAAACAGCGCAATGAATTTTCATGCGGATTCCACCAATAGATAGAGTGATTGAAGAGGAAGGTTTATATGTATAATATATGCTTATTATAGTATAGAAAAGCAGAGAAATTCTAATATTCAATTCAGGCAGCGGGAGCGGGCAGACGGCAGCGGGCAGACGGCAGCGGGCAGCGGGCAGCGGGCAGGGGGCAAGCGAGTGGTGTGGATTTTATAAAGGTTGGGTAATGACATTGTGTTTCGTTAGCCACGGCAACGTGTGGCCGGGTCTGCTAGTATTTTTATAAAGGTAAAATAAACGGCGTAAGTGCCTAGTTTCTAAGGTCACGCACGCAGCGCAGATATCCCGAATGCTTCGGTAATGTACGTCATTTTCGGATCCGAGTTGAACAATTTTAGCTCTGAGGTAGGTATGTTAGAGCACCGTTTGGAATTGACTTTATGTTTTATGAAATGTACAATAGTTTTTTTAGCATCGTCCAATCAAATATAAACAGTATCCTTCCTACCTGAGCATTAAAATATCAAAAGTAAAATAGTTTGAAAAATTCATAACGTTTTAAAAGATTAAGAGATTCAACCAGAAAAATTTGAGATTTTAGTAACACGTGTATTAGAATTAATTAAAATATATCTCTCGTTATTATTTATTATCTGCGCCTGCCAAATCAAACTCAATTCGCCTCCTCGAAAACTGAACGAAAGTAAGTAGCGAACCATGGTATAAGTTTGCGCGAAGGCTAGAGTCGAGTTTGCTCTGGCAGGCGGTATTGTAGTCGCAAACCTCCATTATTAGAGTCCAAAAACAATCCTCTACTAAAACTTAGATGTGTCGAGCCAGGATCATCGGGAAAATTGGCTTAGAGGTTACAGGAATGAAGAAATAACTTAAGAAATCATAAACATTTCATTGGCTCAACTCATTAATGTAAATATTGTGATTTAAATTCTACATAGTTCCATTGTTGCAGTTGCTCCACGTAATCGTAATATGTAAAGCGGGTACAGGATGAGACTCACGTTCACAATTCGATCAATTTTGCAACATGTATAACATTTCACTTATTGTAGCGGAGGCTTTGCATTATTCACCGTGAAATTGGAATCTCGCATTGAGCAACTGCTCACGTAGCTTGTTAGTAGAACTAGTCTTCGACAACAAGGCATTGTGTACAGAAGGAGAAAAACTTATTTAAAATTACTTTAGGGTATTTTTCGTACATACATTTTGCATCAAATAGTTTTCAATTTTGCAGTGAATTGAAGCAGTGTACGAATTAGTTTTTAATTATGAATTAATAACGAATTTTTTTACGAATTAGTGAAGTTGATTAGTTTTTTTATTAATTATTTCCCAAAACATGATTTTTTTCAAAAACCAGGTAGCCATTAAAACATTCCTTGTAAAAAAAGTCGCATAGGAACATTGGTGTGTTCGTTTAATGGCATATATATACATAGTATTTTAGACCAATAGAATTACGTTAATTATTACCTTTTTTTAAAGATATTTGTCTGGCTTTCAATTTTTCCCAAAATTGCATCCGTATCCACTCCATTGAAAATATAATTTTCATTGCCCGTCAAATCCAAACTTCCTTCATGTATGGTTGATTTGAAATACGTATTTATGATGTTTGTATAGAAAAACTATTTTAACCACTGGAAGGGTGAGAAGTATGAGGCTTACAAACCTTTGGAATTTGTTTTTTTTTCCTTTGTATACCTATTATTAATATTTTTACTAAATATACTGAAACAAGTTCAGCTGTGAAATTAAACTTGATAACAATAAATCAAGTTTGAAAATGAGTTCACACAGTCATTTTTTGTCAAGAACTTTTTTTACTAAAGCCGGAGTAAAAAAAACGGTTTAAAGTCTTAGCTTTCATATCATCTTGTTTGGCCTGGTTCATTAGTGATCAACAACACACCTAATGAGGCAGCACACATTCATGAGATTAACAAGTCCAACTGCCTGAAAGCTAAATACAGATAGATGCCTATTTGGCTTTCAGCGTAATGCTAATCCGTTTGATTCTTGAAATTTTATCAGCAATTCAGCTATCCAAAATAAAGATTCTGAATATATGAAGATATTAACGTATTTATTAACCCAAAAGTACCTACTTTTTTATCACGTCAAACATAATAATTTCGATTGTCTGTGATGGTGTGCGTGATGTGAAAAATCCCCATTCAATGATTTTTTTTTAATTGGAACTGATGATGGGAACTAAAGTAGACACCAAAATATTTTATTTTAAAAATAATAATTCTAAGTTCGTAATGTGTATTACTTTTTTTAAATTTTAGGCAAAACAAAATCAGATTCACTAATGATTTTTTAATTTGACTAGCGGTGTAAATTTCTGATCGTCTTTCCCCCATATCTATGTTTTTAATGGGCGATGACCAAAATATCCCGTTATTTTTCACAGGGTCTGTAGAATAATAAAAATTAACGACATTTAGTGAAATGAGTATCGAGAAAAATTAGGTTGGCGTAGGAAAGCATTTATCATAAGGGCCGGGCCTAGTTTGATGATGAAAAAAAATCCCGAATTGATACTTTTATTCACACTATCGAAATAAAATAGGTACGCGGAAGAGAAATATTATTAGTTTATTGAAAAATGTTATATTCAGTGATGAGGCAATTTTAGACAGCCTACTCGACGTGGCCATGTTACAAACTGACATATTATGAAGAAGTGCCTTTCTTTGTAATATGAACCTTGTCTTCTTGTCTTGGATATGATTTATTTTCTGAGAAAATTTTGATTTTTTCCTTCCTTGCTGAAACTCTTAAAACAAACAAAAAATTTCTTGTGAAAAAGTAACAAAATATCATCGTTTTGTGTTATTCACTCCTAATAGTCTATCTCACATAAAATAGGTACTCAAGCCGCCAGTGCTTGTCATTTTTAACACCATTAGTTATTATTACCTAGCATTACTTGTGTTTCATTACCTACCCTTTTTTAGAAATTTTTCTTTCTATTTTATCGTTTTTTGTTGGAACCAGCAAAGTAATATCATGCCTAGTCAACTGTATATTAAATACCCAAATATAATTATCGTGAATATTTTTGGGTTATTATTATCCTTCATTAACCAATCTTTCGGAAGATTCCACGACAACTCAACAAAGTGGCATTTCAACACCCCATTAAAAATAATTGAAAATTATGAAAAATAATTGAAAAATAGCTTATAACCTAACCGTTTCCTATTTAACCTTTTTTTCATCGCTTTTAATGACTTTTCATCAGTATTTAACGGGGCTATTTCAACAGTCAAAAAAAATAACATCGCTTAATGGCCATTTGATGACAGTATTGCATTTGCATTTCTGGGAAACAACCCGTCCTAAGTAAATAAACCAATATGCACTGAGCATTCTCGGAGCATTCAATTACGCGAGATAGAATATTCTCCGGAGATTCTGCGGCTGCAGTCCGGAAAACCAACTTTTCATTTTCTTAACGCGTCCCGACATCCTGAATGGGAAATTTTATCATCGGTCGGATCGCATCTGACACTTTGCCGAGTTTGACTTCAGTAATATAAAATAAACAGCCAGGAACTATTTCAGAATCTTTCCGTTTCATCCCGGTTTCATTTTGCAGATATACAAATACTTCGTTGAAAAAAGTTGAGTTTTATTATAGAGTAAGAACCTGCAGAATTTTTGGTTTGATTTAATTTTAAATTATTTATAAAATAATCTATCAATGGGCTAAAGCAGTGAAAAGTGTGCAGATAGGTTTTGCTAAAATACTAGTAGTTACAACCCGGTTGTCCAAGACCTTTTTTCAATTATTATTGAAGGATGTTGTATGTTTTATCAATAGCCATGATGCTTTATTTAAAATTTTATACGAAAAAGGCCGCGTATACTTCATAATCCCAGAGTTCATTATGTGTAAGGTTTGAAGTTTTATTTTTATTTTTAAAGTGAAAAATTCCTTAGCGCCGTTTTAATTTGAAACCATTACCAGAGAAAACCATAAATATATCATTTTTAAATCAGATTTTAGACGTTTTGACTCTTTTCCACAAAAAAATATAAATTGATTTCGAAAGATTGTTCTTTTATCTAGTAAAGGTGTTTTTTAAATTTTGAGAAAAAATGTTTATTTTCAGTATAATAAGGTTATACCATAGGTCGTTGGCAGATTTGTTAAATTTTCCAAAAAGATTTTGTATTATACACCCCCCTTTCAAATCGTATAATCATGCAGTAAAATAAATAAATACATTATCTGGTAAAGGTATGTATCAGAATTTAATTTTATTTAAAATAAAATCATTAAAAAATATATACACGTACATGTGTTTCTTGACGAAAATTGGTCCGTTTGTGTATTTATTTGCGCACTTACAATCTATTATATTACAGATTTTTTTACATTCTTATTTTGCTCAGACATTGTTGAAAGATGTAAAATACCAATGATCAAAAAATAATTACAAGAAGTACATAATTTTAATAGTTTTATCAGCACGCCTTTCAGCATTTTTGGATGTAGGTATAAATTAAAGCAAATTTGGAATGAAATAATATCGGTATTGAGTTATAATTTTAAAAAGCTGGTACGGAGAATAATTAATCTTTCTCATTGGAACCGCCTTATTGCTCGTAAGAACATCTTTCGACGAAATGTGGATTTTCGGCCACTGGCTGGTTAAACGCCCATGATAAATATAAACACTAAAAAGAGACGAACTTTAATGTATAGAATTTAGCCTGCGATAGAATGAGATAGTATAATCGGTCTCCTCTTTGTGCGGTGCTTCGTAGCCTATCAGTCTCCTCTTTTTGCGGTGCTTCTTAGCCTCCCCACTCTATAGTTTTCTAAAGGCTTTACTTCTACCGCGTATTGCACACACTTTATTTGTTAACATTACACAAGACATGGAAACTATACCGCCTCCCGGTTGACCAGCTTTGTAAAGTAGGTTAAAGTAGGGCTGTAGGAGTGGATTGATGAATGCGGGTCTTGAAAATGAAAAGTCCCGGATAATATGAATTAGGAAAAACAGATGCTGGTATCTTGTTCCACATGGGAGCCGACTGACACAAAAACTAATCGAACAAACAACCCGTTCTCATGAAGCTAACATAGACACTGTGAAGGTGTTACGATCATATCAGTCGAGTGCATCGGTGCTACTAGCTTATTCGGGCAGGCTCTATTGAAATTTTCGTAGGACAGACTTATGTATTTTCTGCTATTTCTAGTAGCTTTATTGAATCCCTTCACAAAATAAAACACCTTCAAAAACAGAAAAAGTCGCATATTAATTTTGTTAAGAATTATAGGGGAAAGTAGTAGATAAAACGCCGGCCTTCGTGGGTTAAAAATCTACCTGGTACGATTCCATTTCCGCTGAAGGGAGAAAATTTGATTATTAGATTGCCCTGGTGACAGCCAACTTCCGATGGGAGAAGACACCTGAAGAAGCAGAACAGTATATTGGCTACTAACACATAATACCTATACTATCTTCTACGATATCTACTTAAAAAATCATTATTATCCAGATTGTAACACTTTATAATGTGTCCTAATTTTTTAAATATATAAATCACGACTTTCAAAAGTAGTTAGTTACCTGTCGCAAATTGTTACTACCCGTAAGTTTTTTTAATAATTTTCGATGAAAACGGGGGCAATTATCAATTTCACACATAGAATATAAGAAAGTAGAAGTGCCTTGTGGGCATGTTTAATTTCCGCCTACATTTCCTTACAAAACTGTGTTTCACCATGATTACGATATTCAAATAGGATGGCGATATACAATTTCAGGCAAGTGTAAGAGAGACAGACCGCGAGCTAAATGGTTAATATTCAAAAGTTACCAAGTCAGTGGCACATTATTTGTTTCCAATTAAACTTGTACGGAATGCATTTCTAATGATATTATTTATTCTATGCTTTCATAGAACTAAGCGTTTGAAAATGGAAACCAATAGTGGCGCATTAACACGCTCTGTTCTATTTCGTTCAAACTTACTCTATTCGCATGTTCGATTCCTCGGCTGTCTAAGTCCTCCAATCAATAATACAATCACAATACAAGCAACATTTTCGGCTTTCTGTGGTGGTAGTAGGAGATTTTCAAACATTGTTGGGTTATTCGTAACCCGGGAATATTTGTCTTTCTTTAAAAAAAAATTATAAAGGATAGAATGAAAGTTGAAGTTGTTCAATCTTTGGTTTTATTTTTCTACCATGCGATTTATGGCACAAAAAGCTTGTTATCACTGATTTATATAAAAGCGGATCCAGGGGAGGGTCATGGGGATCATGAACCTCCCCCCCCTGGGGTGGGTCCAGAACCTAGGCGGACCACTAATTGAAATTGTTAAACATAATGTTTTTATAAATTTTTTGTCACAATATAGATTTTATTTAAGTACTTTGTAAAATACCTACTTTTATTGTATCTATTATTCTGTGAAATAGATGAGGAAAGCGCCATCACAAATTTCCTCAACTCTCCGTAACTTTATATAGAATAGAATGAATGTTGAAATTGTTTCAAAATTGGTTTTATTTTTGTATAGGTGATCTATGACACAAGAAGCTTGTTCTCACTGATTTATTTCGTGGAACCTATAAAATATATAAGGAACGCCATTACTAATTTCCACAATTCTCCCTTAATTTATATAGAATAGAAAGAAAGTTTAAGTTCTTTCAACATACGTTTTACACGCGTTCTATGGCACAGAAAGCTTGTTTTTACTGATTTATTTCATGGATTCTACGAAATAGACGGGGAACGCGCCATAACAAATTTCCTCAAGTCTCCGTAATTTTTCTCAGCGTGAGATTGTGTATTTATGATGTCGTTTATTAGTGTAATTCTACAAGATGTAGCTTGAAATTATTTACTGCCGACGTGTAATTAATAACCACTAAATCGTTCTTTGAAGCAGAGACCTTTTGCGTCGTCGGAAAGAATTTATAGCCCGTAATAAGGGGTGAACGACGTCATCTTGTGAAACGTTATATTTGTCAATCCTGCGATGTCAACCCCAATTAAAATCCTTCATTTTTGTTAACGATCTTTTTTGGGGGAATAACTAGGAGGTCTACTGAGAAAGTTGACAAAGGTATAAAAAATAATGCGTTTATTTTTGGAATGTTTTTTCTGCCTGCAAAGATTCCAAATAAAAAAATATTGAAACCACCTTGTTTACAAGTAGAGGGGTTCACGAAAAATAAGGAAAATATGAAAACAAAGTGCTTTCGAGGAAAAAAAATCAAATATTATTTTAAATGCTTTCTCGTGCTTTTAGACATTTTACGTAGGTACTTGATCAAGATTATTATTTTTTTAAATATGCATTTTTTTCTAACTTTTTAACTGCCTTATGAAAGATGCGCTTTTTTACAAGAGCTTTTTAGCGTTAAATATATTATTTAAAAAAGCTATAGGGGGGAAATGTATTACATGTAAAAGGGAAATCATGGGTGGAAAGCAATATCTTCTTCTTTGTGTGCCCTATCAGGTCCCCCCGACGTTGGCGATCACTCTTGAAAAGGTCTCTCTGTCTTGCGCTGCCCGGAATAGCTCCTCCACACTTCTAATGCCGGTCAACTCCCGTATATTGAAAGCAATATAAACATACTCAAAACGTGGTTCGACCTGAATTGTCTCTCACTATTTAGTAATACTACATCCTTTCTCTTTGTCAGAAAAATTGTCGAAAACAAGGTAACTCTTAGGTAACTCCATTCATCGCAGAGTTAAAATAAAAAGGTATGCGACGATGCCAATTGTTTACCAATAGCATGCAAAAATTGTAAGTATCTGGGTGTCGTAGTAGACGGACACTTAAATTGGAACGAACAAGTCCGAAATACGGTAACCAGAGTATTAAGTCTTGTTTTAACCCGACCATTTGGTGTTTCATCTACCTGTAAATTGGTTTATTACGTGTCGATTCCGATTTCAAGATAGTGGCCGTTTTAATAGTTTCGTAAATATTGTTTTTTTAAATGTGAAATTTTCGTTTTTTTCATCTAATGCACCTACTTACAAATCTCATGTTTTCAGAATAAATTTTGTTTAAAATATCACTACTATTACAGAGGTCTAATATTCGAACTACTAGTTAATTAAGTTGCACTGGTGAACCAGGGATCAATGCTGCTAGCTTCTTAGAGCAGGCCCCATTAAAATACCTGTAGAACAGACTCACCCTGCCCACACTGCATCTGTGCATTAGAGATGATGGCAATCGACGGATCTTGACTCGCAATCCGAAGGTCGCGGGATCGAATCCCGACTTGGGCAAATACATTTTATTTGAGTTATTTCACAAATAATTTATTTAAAATAATAAATATTATATTTGCGGCACATTCCAGGGTGGAAGATACCTCAGTATCGCCCTGGTGAAAGACCACCATTCAGAATTGAAACGTTGCTTGAAATGGCTTTAGATGGCCTCCCCACTACATTCAGCCTCACAACATACCCCAATTGGCGACCCTCACTAGCTTCAGACGGGAGCAGTTGGGACTCTTGTGACAAATTCACTTAAAAAATAAAAATAAAATCGGTTTGTTGACAACGGGTGGTCAATCACCGCCGGTTGTATCAGGATCGCCCCCCTTGCAAAGAATCAAGAAGGTATATGAACTATTGTGGGGCTATAGTCCAGAGGTGACTCCCAAATTAAATTGTTATTTGGTCTCTTCATTTGGAAACCGCAGAACGGAGTGAAAGGGTGAATAGAATTTTCCTCTAAAATTAAAAGGTAAATTGTGGTTGTTAAATATGATTAAGGTTGTCATTATCCAGCGCCTATTTTTACAGAAATATGAAGATCCAAATTAAACTGTTCATCTAAAAGCTAATAGGGCAGTTAAATTGTTCATTAAGCTTCGTTTTAGTAGGTGGAAATTTATTTTCTCACCTATTGTGTTAATCCATTCAAAATGTCTACGCCCGAGCGTTAAAGCCGCATTAAGCCTTGTTAAAACTCAATTAATTCTGCACATTATTTGGTTGTTCCTATGCAAGATGGTTGTCATCAACGTTATGAGATTCCACGGAATTTTAGTAAAGCGGTTTGCTCGATGCTGTATTCAATTCCCACTTCTCCTAATTTGATCAGTTATAAGATTGGTGATTAAAATAGATTTACTGACGTGGGTTATACTCGAAAGGAAATCCTAAATAAATTCTTGTTTTTTTTTTAAATGCAATTTTAACCACGATGTATAAAGATACTGCATGAAAGGTAAGCTCAGAATTGCTTGCTCCAATATCAATCTGGGAGCTACTTTTTATTTGATCATTGTAGCTTCTTTGAAAGCTTTCAAATGAATGCTCTATGACATTTGTTGGTCAATTTTTGCAGCTGTCAATGGCGGAAATAAAAATATTTTTTAATTTTCAAGTATCAAGGTCATTATTTCTTTAAAAACTCTTTTGAATGGTTTTTTTCAAGGTTTGTGTAGAAAAAAATAAAATTAGTTTATATTTGTACGAATATATTTTTTTGACAATTGTTTCCAAAATGTGTGTGTGTGTTTTTTTAGTTGGCTATTAATAATAAGATACATTATCTGGTAAAGAGAAAACAATCGCAAAAAACGTTTGCTTTGCTTTTTTCACCGATCTTTGACCAGAACTCGTCATGGTAATTTTCGCGCCGTTTTCGAAGCGTCATCCCACGTTCAACGTTTTAGTTTTTTTGAAATTTTATATTGATTATTATCTACAAAGTTAGTCTCCCAAATAAACTTACTGTGTTACAATCTGTCTTTTTTCTTTTTTTTTAAGTTTACACTTGATAACACTACACGATCAATTAAATAAAAACTTTTTCATCACTTATGTAATTCAAACGTCCAGGCAATTAGTCAGACATCTCCAGATACAAATTTTTGAGATAATGAGGAAAGCAATATCCGAATGCTCGCCATAAATCAAGACGTGACTGTGATTTACATATTAAATATGGTATAAAAATAACACCGGGAGACATAACGATCCGGTATCTTACCTGTGACCCAGACAACAACAACATTTGGTTTAATTCACTAAAAGGTTTTCCGCATTATAATTGATTCTGTTGCTTTTATGGGTAATCTGAGTGTTGTTCCGGATAGAGGGTACAATTTTACATACATCTGCACTCTCAACTGAAATTCAAAATTTTCAGAGATCAATTTTTAATCAACTGGACGATCGAATTGTGTCTTAAACTTTGCTTTTTATACGGCTTATTTCTTTATAATCTTCAAAATCTAACTGCTTTTAACTCCAGAAGCCCAATCACATTTTGCTATCTAAAAAGCCCAATCATATGTCAAATTTTCCTGCATGAATAAATACACTAGTAACATAGTTTATTCCGTATAATTTATTATTTCCTATCATTATTTACTCATATTCATTATATAGGAAATGAAAACACGCATAATTAGATTAACATTTCTTTATTATACTTTGAAAAAACAAATATTACTAATTAGTACATTAAATCCTTTCGGGTTTCTTCTTTTAAACTAAAAATATTTAAAAAAACAAACAAACGACAACTTCTTTTTTCTACTAACCAATAATTGTTTTATAACAATTAAACAGTTTTTTATAACTATTTTTTCTTTATAAACACTTTTCACACACATCATCAAATTACAAAAAGCCTAAACATAGGTCAAATTGAGGTACAACAGTACGATAACTCCAATATGAAGGGACTTACCAAGGCAACACCGCCGTCTCCTGTGGGTTCTTGGCGGGTACTAAGTTGGTTCGATCAATCAGGGCAATCGAAAGAAGTGTGCGAAAGAGAAAGCAGATATTTGTTTGCGTATAGGTAAAAATGACCTAGATTGGGCTTCTAGGTTTAATAAACGTGATATGGTGCACATTCGATTTATCAATGTGTTAAAAATAAAACCCATTATTTTCTTATTCTCTGATGTTGTGTTAATACTGAAAATCGTGGTATTGGTAAATCGCTGCAAAAATTCGCAATTCGAGAATTCTCTATCTTCAACCACGTACGTAGCGGCAATTTAACAAAATAAGCCATTTTGCTGATATCCCTGTACCTAAAAGTGCAAGATGTTTATTCTGCCGTGATACATACATTGCGCGCAGTATAGGTACATAACATGGATCTATAAACCAGATGATATTTCAAAATTCATTGTAGTATTTTAACCTTTACTTACTTTGTATAACTACCTAACTTTTTACGTAGCCTACAAAAATATGCATGCATTTCTGTATTATGACCAAAATTCCTGTGCAAAGGGAGACCATAACAATTAAACTTTGGCAGAACTCATTATATTCTAGGAAAATTTAAAAGCTCTAACGCCACGTGAAATTCTTAATGTCCGCAGTTTAATGTACCGTTTTATACGGAATTATTTCACAGCGTCCGTACGTTTGTGTCGTTTTATATTCCGGGCGGGATTTTTTTTATAGAAATGGTCTCTCAGCCATACACTTTAATGGTTATCTCCCAAAAATACTGGCCTTAAACGCCGAAGAGAGCTCATTGAATTTCAAATAGGGAAGTTTCCTTGTCTTGTTGGTTTCCGACAGACGAAAACAACAACAAAATAATAATGTATTGTTTTTAATTTATACCATAATATTTACATCTATTTTTCTCACCTAATTAGACGACTTAAAAAACTGTAAATACTGATAAACAGTACTGAGATTTCTAAAGAATTTACCATTTAAGGGTTTGATATACAATGGGAACTTCATAAATATGAGTGTGTCGCCACCCGGTTGGGTAACGTTGTGAAGCGGATTAAAAAATGACCTGTAGGAAGGAATTTGTTGATCCGTAATAAATGATAGAGGAAAGCCGGTAGCTCGTCCCACATAAAAACAGACTTTCCCACACAAAAAAAAAGAGTCTGAGAAACGATCCGTTCTTTTGAAGCCGATATTCACTGGAACGAGTGTCCCACTCGATTCCGTCGAGTTTTGTGTAGGGTATCAACGCTGCTGGCTTATTAAAGCAGGCTCCAATGATATAGTTGTAGAACGGACTCAGTATACCTACATTGCGTTTGTGAATTAGAAATGGCAATCAATAAAGTAACTTAAAATCTCGACGAACTTCCATTTTTATTGGACTTTCCTGAACACATTTCAAGTAATCTAAATCACTGGTATTGAAGAACATTATACTAAAGGAGAATCTGTTAGCCCCATGTATGTACAAGACGCCCAGTTTCTTGGAAGTCAGATTTACTCGGGCTTCCATGAAACCCCAATACTTGTAACTTGATACGGGGACGTTAAATAAATGTATCCATGATTGTTTGTAATAGTTGATTTCCGTTGTATGGAACTTTCCACCCCGGTATCTTATGTCGAGATATGAATAAGCGATCGATTCAAACATCCCTACGCAGTTTTGAAAGAAGCGGACTGAGCTCGCAACCATAAATATGGTTTACCATCAACATCCTTTTGGTGTTACTTATCATACTTATCAACAATAGAATTATTATTTAACATGTGACATTTAATTTAACTGCTGGAAGTTTACTTCGTGCTTCCAACCTTGAGGTATTTAATAATTGCAAATGGAGTCATTGTCAATCAATCATTTATTAACCCTGTACAACCTTAGTTTTAATAAACCTTAATACCTTAAGTATGAGTTTCAATTCTTATATAGATTTCTTTCATAATACATCTTTATATATTATTACAAACTATTAATTTAATTTTTAATTTAATATCTGATGCATGTTATTTACTCAACTAATATTGCAGAGTATGATTGATGAAAGATGTGGAAAATGAAGACGCCACAATCCATTTATCATCACATAATATTGTCTGTGCTGCAGTTTGCAGGGTAATAATCAAGCCAGCGTAGTACAGGCGGGAAGTATTAATATTTTCATTTAATAATGACCAGTAAAAAGTGATCGTCATTCCGTGTAATAAAGCATGGCAACACAAAACCAATTCATAACTAAATCACAACTGTATTATTGATTGATAGATTTCGATGGCATCATTAACACTTAATTTCTTCGATACCACGTTGAGAAAATTCCAACATGATCAGAGTCAGAATAAAATTTTGGAGAAGTAGATTCTCTCAGTATCGCACTGGTGAACAGTAACCAACAGTAACCACCATTCGATAAATATAATAACAAATTAAATACGGACCCCCTCCATTTAAAATAGAAGAATTAAGTACCTATTTAGAAGTAATACGACAGTGAACGCTTTTCCTGGTCTATATTCCGAAAACCTTTTTATATGCCACTTTAAATGCTACTCTTTCGTCGTATTGAAATTACCAGGGAAAGTCAACATTTTATTTTTAAGTCCTTTGAATGAAAGTACCTATATATCTTCTAATCAAATGTGTACATACACACACAAGAAAACACGTACACACAAACATGCATGTTTTACATACATACATGTATGCATATATATTTGTAGAGTGTAGAGTGTGCATATATATCAGTGGCGTAGCGTGGGTTCCAGCCGCCCGGGGCGGAGGAACATTTGGCCGCCCCCTTATTTAGGTACTTCAAGCGGCAGCAGGGGGGGGGGGGTGAAATCCTATTTTTTACTATGATCAATTTTTATACGAGCCGATTTTTTTAATAATCACAGTTGACTAGTATTCTTCCGACGAAAATCGTGTTTATAAATTCTACTGCAAAGTTTATAACCGCTGTCGGAAATCGAGAAACACACGGAACAATCAATATCTCAGAATTTTGCAGCATTTAACTCCAATTTAAAGCTTCACTTGGTACACGATGAATCTGCGAGTCGTAATTTAATTTATCGTTGTATTCTAAACACAAAACCAGTTTGGATGTGGTGAATCAAAATTATAATCAGAACATGAAAATGGGTTTTCTTTGATTCTGGCCTTGAATAAACAGTCAGCAGTTAGAATTTTATAGCTGCACATCGAATAAGAGAATGTTTTCCTTAGATAAAATGTGTCAGCAGATGAATCTTCCATTCTGAACACAAAACTGGATTAAATTAAATCTGTACCTGTCGAATTAAAAGTACACTCAGAACATGTAAATGGTTTTTCTTTAATTCTGGCAGCACATACATAGTTTGCAACCAGAATATTATAACTGCACTTTAAATAAGATAATTTTTTCTTTCAAAATGCGTCAGCAGATGAATCCACAACTGGAAGTTTACATTCTCAACAAAAAAATGGTATAAATTAGTTCTGTATGCGGTGAATTAAAAGTACATTCAGAACATGAAAATGGTTTTTCTTCGATTTTGGCAGCACACACAAAGTCTGCAAATAGATTTTAATTACTGCACTGATTTAAATGTATCAACAGATGAATACACAACTGAAATTAAATCGTTACATTCTGAACACAATTCTGTTTTTATTTAATAGTGAATTTGTTTGCGAGTTCCCAGCTTTAATTAGTATTTCTCTCATAATAAGCGTACGGTTTTCCTACGAATTTCGAAATTTGCTGCTTAAAAATATAATTACTAACATTTATGATAAATAATAAAATAAAGAGTTGAATTCGTTAACGAAAGTATCGTAGAACATTTTTAAATAATTATAAAACATTTAAAAAAAACTTGCTTTACTGAAATTTATTTTTCTGATTTCTGGAGTAATGAAAATCATTTCAATTGGAAATGATTTGAATTTTTACAACATAAAATTATTATTTGTATTGTTGTGAAAATTTGCCGCCCCCCCTTAATAGTGCCGCCCGGGCGGGCCGCCCCCCCCCCCCCCCACGCTACGCCACTGATATATATATGTATCTACATAAATACGTAAGTGTGTATGTATGTATTAATATTATATATAAACTACTTGTAATTTAATTAATTTTTTTGTATTACAACTTATATTTTTACTAAGAATATTGAGATGAATGGTGTGCTCACATTTAATTTGTAAATTAATGTAATAATTATAATGTGATGTATTATGTTGGCGAGCCAATTAACAAAAATAAAATTAAAATACATTAATATGACCCAAAACTATAATTCGCTGGTTCACTACAATTCGTTCGTAGAAAATGTATTTGGCACAAATAAAATATAGTCGAAAATGAACTTCTGTCAACGACACGACTTTCTAGCCAATCATCTTGTTAAATACATTTTCTACGAACCTTGGTTCACGATATTATAATTTCACTGTATGTATTTTTTTTATTTTTAAACGATGTCATAGATTTTAATTTGTCATAGTACTTTGAAAACTACAAAAAACATTTAGTACGAAAAATTTAGTTTTAGTTTCGGTAATTAGAAAGCCTAAACATAATAACATGCTATTTTTATGAAAGCAATTTGGAACCGTTCGGGAGTGTTTTTCGCCACATGGGGCATGTAAAATAATAAAATAAAAAATATTGGCGTTCAATACACTAGATCGGTCCTGCACTAAATCTAAAATAAAATAAAATTTGTAAATTCCTGTGACCACGCGATAACTCATGATGAACGGATGTCTTCTCTATGGTAATTTTAGTTACCGCACAAGAGCCCTAACTGCTCCCAACCGTCTAGAGCCAGTAAACTATAGCATTCCCAATAGGAGTATGTTGTGATTTTGAAAGTAATTGGGAGGAGACAGGCGGGTAAAAGAAAGGTGAGTAAGTGTCTGGCTATTCAGAACTGGTCACCAAACACGGCTAGTGCCAATTTCAACCAACTTTTCGATTCAATGCGTCAAAGCATCAAAAACCTTCCAATAGAATAAAAAAAGAAACACTTTACCAAATGTGTCAAATCGATTCTGAAATCTTTTGTGGATATATGCCCAAATTTTGATTAACAAGTGCTTGCCTTTTTTTAAATATTAGCTTAATTGAATATATGGGGACGAAATGCATTAATTTTTTCCACCAGTGCGAGCGCCCTATTAGGAATAGATTATGGAAATTACACTTCATTTCAACAATTACTACAAGAAATAACAATTAACGTGCACAAAATAGATTGATAGTTCTTAGTTTCTGTAAACTAAGTACGAGGGTAGGCTGAAAAGTAATGCACACATGCTTTGTTATGGGTCGCCCATAATTCTCCGAACGGACTACATAAGCCAGCAAGCGGATATAGTCCACGCACGCTTAACGTGATTGCAATCACGCATGCCTTGGATGATCACAACAGGCGATGTGTAACGAGCCAATAAGAAGACGGTTCACGACAAATCACCATATATGGGCACGACACAGGCGATGTGTAACGGGCCAATAAGAAGACGTTTTCACGGCAAATCACCATATATGGGCATAAGTATTCCTTCCCCCCCACTCTCTCGACACAGGCAAGGGACCTGAAGACGGGACGGGACGGACAGACACGTTAAGATCGGGACTGCGAGAGGTTTTTCGATAACACAACGGCGGCTTGCCGCGCTTCGTCGCGCCCGTAGTTAAGTCTCGGCCTACGCCCCGAGTATTTGTGATAACACCGGTTCCGATTTAACTACCGCTCTGGAAGCATGCCGCTTCCAGTCCGCCCTTGACGCTGAAGAGCAGCCACTTAACCGCCGCCGGTTTAGGAGCATGCCGCTTCTAGCCGCCCTTGTCGCTGACGAGCAGCCCACTTAAATGCCGCTTCCAGTCCGCCCTTGACGCTGACGAGCAGCCCACTTAACCGCCGCCCGGTTGGGAAGCTTTCCGCTTCCAGTCCGCCCTTGACGCTGAAGAGCAGCCCATTGCCGCCTACTGCCAGGTTACCATGGCCCGGTCTGTGAGCATAGCTCCAGACCCACCCACCACGCAGGGAAGCTGCCTGCCGCCGCCCATCGTCACGTGAGGTTCCTAACTTTCGTATAGTCCTTTCGAGCCCAGAATCAGTAGTCCTTTTACTAGCTTGCCCCTCTCTTCCAAGGCTAGGTCTTAAACCGTATACTTTCTGTCCTGGTTATTGTTCTGTCCATGCATATTGGGAATAAACTGAATTGTAACTAAGTTCTGTTTCATTTGGAGTAAATAGTCGATGAGTGTGGCCGATTCCTTCCCATGAGATGAGCGTCTCAAGCCCAGGCATATGACCCCCGGGGGGTCTGCTTAACACTTGTTCCCCCGTCTAGCAACTTACTTCCCCCCCCCCCCGGGGAGTGACTGTATAACACAGGCCATAACCCTGGCGCCACCACACTGGTGCTATAACACTGGCCCCAACGGGTGCTATAACAGCTTGTACAGCGCGAACAAAATGACCTTTATAAGCGCGCCAAGTGGAATATGGATGTGACATTCCTCCTCTATACTATACGTACGCGCAAGTTTGAGGTCGTTGAATTCATCCAGTGGGGATTGGTATATTTATGATCCAGTGTATTTTGAGAAGCGGAAGTATAGAGACGTGTTTTAGTGTTATGTCAACACAAAGTGCTGTTATCGAATTTTTAACCGCTGAAAAAGTGACTCCTACTGAGATGTATCGTCGTTAAAAGGATGGTTATGGTGACGATGCTGTTTATAGGTCTATTGTAAATCGACAGTTAATAAAATTTCATGATTGTAAACCTGTAAAAGCAATAATTGTTGATGAAATACGCAGCGGACGTCCGATTTTGATACAGACGATAAACAATCCAAACTTGTCCACGATTTGATTCAAAATGACCGGCGAATCACTCAAGCGTATCACAAACCATTTTGAATATCCAAGGATCTTGTCGGCTTCATTGTTGAAAAATTAGGATACCGTAAAATCTGTGGACGATGGGTAATACGCCGTTTCACAGACGAGAACAAAACAGCGTCGATTAGAGCATTTGCAAAACCAAAAGTTTGAACCGATTCACACCCTTCTTACTCCCCTGATATTTCGCCTTGCGATGTTTATTTTTTTCCTCTACTCAAGAAACACTTCGAGGGTAATCATTTCACCTCAGACGATGAGGTGAAGGCATCTGTCAAGTCCTGGATTCGAGAAATGTCGGAAAAATTTTTCATTTACATAATGAAAAAACTTGTTACACGTTGGAAGAAATGCGCTAGCATGACTATGCTGAATATGTGACTATGTTGAAAAATAAATATATGATTTTGAAGCATAAGAATTGTACTTTTTGCCTGATTTTGCTATTCGTTTTTGTTCGTGTTTTACAAGCATGTGTGCTTTACTTTTTAGCCTACCCTAGTAATTCATGCTTATTTAGATTTAACCAAAACTTCGCAAATGTCAAATCCATGGTGTACTACTTAAAACGTACATTAAATGAATAAATAATCATTTTATATACTTGCAGTCATCTTACAGTAATTCGTGTTTTAAACGTTCTAAACTAAAATATGCGACAATTGATATCTGACGTCGGCCAACGTCGCCCATATAAAAAGCAATTTGAATGCCACCCATAGAAAAATCAACAGCCATAGAAAATTACACAAATTTGACAACTGATTCCGTACCCACAGTAGATACAGAATCGATCCTCTGGACAGGAAAAAATTTACACGTTTGGTAAAGTGTTTCTTTTTTTTATTCTATTGGAAGATTTTTGATGAATTAGATACATTGAACCGTAAATTGGCTTGAAATGGCTTTGGCCGTGTTTGGTGACAAGTTCTGAATAGCCTACTAGAATAGATACTTGCTCACCTTCCTTTTTCTCCTCCGGCTCCTCCTTCAGACCAACGATATGTCCCCATTGGGGATGATATAGTATGCTGATTCCAGACGGTTGGGAACAGTTAGAACTCTGTATAAAGAAAATTACCACAGGGGAGACATCCGTTCATCATGAGCTATTGCATAGTCACAGGTATTTAAAAAAATTATTTCGTTTTAGATTTAGCGCAGGGCCGATCTAGTGTATTGAGCACCAATATTTTTTTAAAGTTATTTTATATGTCATCCCATGTGGCAAGAAAAATGCTCTAAACTAAAATATGCGAAAGCAGACATCTGACGGCAATTGACAGCCATAGAAAATCACACAAATTTGTCATCCGATTCCGTTTGGAATCTTTTCCATATCCACAAAAAATACATCATCGCTCCTCAGTTATTTCCAGATCAACAATAATTCATCAAAAGGCATCCAACTCATTTGGTTAGAAACTTTGTTATGTTTGGTAGCAAGGGCCGCCTTGCTTAGTTTACATCAACGGAGTGAATAAATACAAACTGTTTAGTCATTAGTTCCATTCAGCACGCAATACTTACTTAGTGTACCCCATCTTGCCCCTAATGCGCTGGAATCACGAAATAATCATGGCCAGAGGCCACTCTTCCCATTCTCCCCGCACCTGGTCCAACTCATTTCTTTTTGTTGTTATTTGTACTTATCCTTTAACGTTTACATTCGTTGGCTGAAGAGGACTAATTTTCCAAGGGTCGCTGTTATTTCGGAAACTGGCAAAATAACCCGTCGCGTAGTGTTCATAACAATAAAAATATACTGGTATTATAGACACAGCCTATTTCAGTTTATTTCCACCCCTAGTGCCTATTCTAATGTAGTCGTCGAAACCCTTAAATCTTGTATTCTAAAATCATTTCTTCTTTCCGAACTTTGCGCGTAATTATGTGAATTTGAAATTATGTTTAAGTTTAAAATTTAAAAAACGACGCATTTATTTTCAAATGTCTTTTAAAACTTAAAAAAAATATGTATGTTTTTTACTGAAGATCGAGTCTTTCTACCCGGGAACCGGAGTCAACCACGCTACCAACTTGGCTAAATGCCGATCGGATGAGACATTTAGTTCGTGTATTAAGTGCATTCATTTCTTCATGAGTCTATGTGTGTGTGCGTGTGAGTGTCACCAAAACTTGAAAAAATGCATTATAATTGACAACGAGTCTATCTGCAGAGTTTCAGCTCGAACGAATGTCAGGAAATGAGATTTCCACTTATACTGCATTCATAAATTCATTCAATCAAGAAAACAAAAGTGAAATTCTAATGGATATATTTAAAAAGTACTGCATTCTTATGCTTTATTGGTACTAATTTTACTAACCGAATTTGCCCAAGATCTCAGCAGTATCCTCGAAATTACCTAAAATAAATTATTTGCGATAATTGAAAAATATGACGTCTTATCTGGATATTAAAAAGTTTAATAGATTATCCGCAACTTATGATAAGATTGACGTTGCGAGCTGATTATATGATTGCATTGTCCTGAAAATGCAGTAATAGAAATTTTGCCCGGTCAGTGGTTGAGTAGGCATAGCGCTTGGGTCCAACCCGGGCGTCGCATGTTCGATTCCTCGGCTGGCTAAGTCCTCCATCACAACACAAGCAACATTTTCGGCTTTCTGTGGTGGTAGTAGGAAATTTTCTTACATCGTTGGGTTATTCGTGACCCGGGAATGTTTGTCTTTCTTTTTAAAATTAAAAAAAAAAATTCACGATGGCAGATGATGATATCAAAGTTCTAATTTTTTTTTCTGATTAATACCGGCAAAAATTCGGATCTTTGGTAAAGGTGAATATTAACAGGTGTATCTAAAACTCAATAGGTAAATATTTCAAGGAGAAGGGTATAAAGAGATGATGAGATGAAGGTAAATGCATTTTGGAAGAAGATCGTATTAAATTATGCATCGGAGTTCGCTTTTCCGGTAACGAGGTTATTTAGCTGCTTTCGGTACTAAACTCCTGGCAAAACTAATTTAACGGTTTCATCGTAAATACAAACTTTATTCAACATCTTAGTTATGGGTTAAATTCATAATGTGCTCTCTCATAGATGACGCTAGTTTATTTTTAACACTTTTTGCAAATTCGTTTTGAAATGAATCACCGAAACAATATTGAATTTGAATGCTTTCTTGAAAGAAATCAGTTTGTTTATGGACAAAACTATTTATTCATATTCATATTGCGTATGTACGGGCGCCAAAAAATTAAAACCTACAATACACGATATCTTTTTTCAGCCCGATTCCTGTATAGAGACCAAAGACAACATTTTTTGCTTTACGCTATCTTTTTTTTATACCTACGATTTCTGTTGGCATCAAAACAAACAACATGGTTCTTGTGTTGTTCGCTGTGATGCCAATTTAAATCGAAGATATGAAAATAGAGAAAAAAAAAACCCTAACGTAAAGTGAAAAATTTGGTCTTCAGTCTCCTATACGGGAATCGGGTTGAAAAAAGAGATGGTGTATAATCTCTATTAGTCATTTAATGTATTTAAAAATGTTTCTAAGTGATGCCGTCAGATTCCAGCAGGTAAATTGCTTCTGTCGATGGCCAACAGGGGTACCCGAGTGGCCAGCCTACCGACCAGATTTAATTAGCCACTAGTATAGACAGGTCGTGTGACTTGCAGCAATATTATTGTAAATACGTAAACTCATAATAAATCAGTTTGTTATCAAGAACCTAAAGTTATTGAGAAGTCTCCAATAGAACTAAGCGTGTTTGAATGTGAATAATACCCAATATAAAATTCAACTTGAAATTTTAAAGCATAACTTTCAAACTGTGTTTTTTTTATATAATTAAACTAGCGCCATCTGTGAAGATTTTGAATTATTTTAAGTATAGCTTTACAATAAGCTATTACTACTTTCTTTTAAAATTCTAAGGAAATAATAATTCTTTTCTGATGAACAGATGGGGCAGTAAGGATTTTGGGTAGGGGAGGCGTAGTCTTTAACCTCACCACATATCACCAGGGGGGGGGGGGTTAAAATTTTTCTAAAAAATATGCGTGACTAATGGACGACCCCTTATTACAAAAAACAGTCAATAAAATAAAACTGTACAATATATCGCCAATGTGTGTGATTCACTATAAAAATATACATAATTTGCATTAATTTATTGTAAATACTATTGCCAATAATATACTGTTATTTCATATTGTATTGTGGAGTATTTTGTTTTTATAATATTATTCTCATAAATATGGAAATTTCCTGTTGGGCGTGAAATTCAAAATAAATCATACTTATGTTATAAGATATAAATAATATTTATGTTATATTATTATATACAGCTATATAATATTATTCAAGTCCAAACCTGGCAGATCGATTACTTTCACTATATTTATTAGAGATTTTTCTAGGAACTTGTCGGCTTCAAAATATGATTTCTTAAAACGTTCACGTTTAGTTGTAACTTACTGTGATAACAAACTTCTGTGTTTCTCGCTAATACCTCAAATTAATTATTACATTAATCAAGTTAAGTACCTTTGAAATTCCTAAAAATCTCTCGTCTCTTAAATTAAGCGTATAGAAACTTTATTCACGTCAAATAATGGAACAAAGGAATATGTGAAATACCAAAAAAATCCCAATATGGTTTTCGACAATATACGTTTTTCATTAGATTAAATACCAACTCAACGGGGAAGTGTTAAGTTACTGTCGTTTTAAAAATAACAAGTTACGTATTGTAATGTTTATGTAAAGTTACGGCAACGCAATATAAACTTAAGTTCCCAGTAAGTTTTATTTCCCATAAAAGGATTTTAATTCATACTGGGGGAATTTTTTAATTTAATTCATGAAAACCCATGAACTTCTGAAAACACTTAGGTCTTAAATAGAAAAATTGATTTTACAGGATAAGACATGAGTGTTTGACACACACCTATCGAAAAAACTTTTTTTTCTGTGAGTCCCAACTGATCCCGTCTGGAGCCAGTGATACTATGGAATCCCCAAATTTAGTTATATTGTGAGGCTGAAGGTAGTGAGGAGGGGATTGAGATAGAGAAAAGGAAGGTGGTAAGTACCTGGCTATTTAGATCTAGTCACCAAACATGGCTAAAGCCATTTCAAGGAACGTTTCAAATCTGAATGGTGGTCTTATACCAGAGCGACACTGAGAGTATATTTCACTCTGGAACGTGCCGCAAATAGTTATTTTTAATTATTTAATTATGAAATAATACAAATTTACCAAAAACAAATTTGCGCGCGCCTATTTGCGGGATTTGAACCTGCGATTTTCAAATTACTAGTCGTCACTACCTAATTACTTCATCTTCTTTCCTACATCGTCGTCTCGTACACACTCTTCGGTTATTCCAATTCTTAAAAAGACCCGACTTCTATTTCCCGTTTCTTTCTATTTCACCAAAATATAAATAGCATAAAGTTAAATCAATATTTTTCATGGTTTGTAGAAGTTCCAATTTATCTCAGAGGCTCAGAGCTGCAAAGAAATTTTAAATTTTCTAACTAAATTTTTTGTCTATTATGAGATTCAGGTTTCAAATAATAAAACTTTCTACATCCTCCCTTCAATCAATGCCGGTAAACCCAAAACACAAAACATCTAATCGTCGATTCTAATCACGGTAACTAATTGGTAGCATGTTTTCATCAATGTTCTACTTCTTTCAAGATCTTTAATCCGAGGTTTCCACGGATTTTCATGTTTGCAGCATGGTTATTATCTGCCCATTACGAGCAGTAATTTGTCATGTTCACGAGTTTACAGTTACTAATTTGCCCTTTCATCGTTATAATGATAGAGTAAAACAGGCCCAATAATAAACGAAGATTTTTCGGTTCATCACCGCGCTATTTCTTTAGCCACCGAAATTTTGGTATCGTAATTTTATTCAAAATACTTTAAACTTACTTTGGAATTTCGAAACGAAGAGATACGAAAACTCACGTAATAAGTATGGCATAATTAGTTGAAAATCATTAATTTTAAGATTAGTCTGTAACGGTGGTTATTTCCATAATGGAAAATTATGGAAATATGGAAGTATGTAAAAGTTTTTGAGAAAAAGTTTGGATTTTTTCCTCAAACAACATTAATATTATGGAAACAAATTGAGGGTTTAAATTTGGTGCCGCTTAATATGCTATTTGGAAAGATAAACAGCTTAAAAATTTAACGCAAAAGCTTTAATGTTATTCTTTATTTTCTAGTTCCTTTTTTATAGCTTAAGATAAAATAGATTAAATTAAAATTGCTTAAAAAATGACTTAAATAATAAAAATATAATTATCTCTACACTCTCCACATCATTTTTCTAAACGCTTTATTTTTCTTCCTTTTTAATTATTTCTTATACGTATACACATTAGTTAAGCTAAAGAAGCATTCTCATCCCAGACGAAATTATTTGGATAAACGTACGTAGTAATAGTTAAAAAAAACAGTTACCATTTTTTTTTTCAATTTGTTTTATAGACCTCACTAGGTATTATAAAAGTGCTGAGGTCTACATATTACAATATTATTGGTTTATATTGTTCTTCTGTGATGATTTGGTTATCTTTTATAAAGTAATAAAGAGTAGATCCATATAAATATAAAAATCTAAAAATGTTTGTATGTATGTATGTATGTATGTATGTATGTATGTCCGCTATGCGTTGCTAAACCATTCATCCGTTTCCATTTCTGTATACAATAGTGCGCTCTGGCACCATGAAAGTGCGCATTTCTAAACCATTTATCCGATTGCGATGAAACTTTGGGAATTTGATGTGTGCATGCCCGCAATGGTTTCTGTATATAATAATGAGCTCTGGCATCATGAAATTATGCCTTGCTAAACTGTTCATCCGATTGCGATGAAACTTGATGAGTCACTTAGTGAGTTGTTGTGAGCACGTCAACGAAGGTTTCTATTTTTATATATATATATATATATATACACTGGTGAGCTCTGACATTATGTAATTTGTATAAATAATTGCAATAGGTGACACGCGAACTGTTTGAAAACTGAATGTACAGGGACTGAATGTGTAGAATGCGGGAGGTGGGAGGGGAAATCGGGAGGGGGGTTCGTGGGACGGGGGAAGCAGGAGAGGGGAGTGGGGAGAGGGAAAGCGGTAAAGGCAGAGTGTGAACGCGTGAGGGGAAGGGGATGCGGAAGAATAATGGGACGAAGGGAAAGGACACGCAGGGAGAAAAAATATCTTTATTAAGTGGTATAGCAACGCATGCCGGGAACTTTCCCAGAAGCTAGCATATTTTTATTTTTATATTCATATATATCCCCCTAAAATCATGCGAGCAAAGCCGCAGGTAAAGGCTAGTCTAGAATAAAGTAAATAAAGAGTGGATTCTAGTGAGTTGCTAAACTTAATTGCGTTGTGTTTATAGATCGTGTTTTATTTTCTAGTTGGTTTTTTAATGAAATCCCTTCCTGTTGACTTCATCAAGTTTTTATTTGATTTTGAAAGACAGACTGTTTATTTTGTGTTTTAATTACGACTGGATTAAAATTATACAATTATGGTCCGAGGTACGTAGTACTGTAAATACGCAAATTTCAATACATATAAGTTATCATTAATTACTTATAAAATGTACTGTCTATGTATAAATGAGTTTAAGCTTTGCGCGTACTTACCTTATTTATAACACATTTTTTCAATATTTCGTGAAAGATTATTAACATTTGTTAAAGAAAACATCTGCCTTGATGATGGATACTGTAACGCTATGAGAAAAATTGGCTGAGGAAGCGCAACAAGTAGATAATAACTCTAAAATGAATAACCTTAATTCTTTTGGCGTGAAAGTCTCTGATCTTGCATAAAAGAAAAAATGTGTCATATGTTCACAAAATGTTCACAATTAAAAGGTGAAAAGAAATTAATAATGTTTTAACATTGTGACTAAAACTTTAAGTTAAAATTGATGTTTTCGTGTTTCCCTTAAAGGTTTAAAACATTTTTAATCGATAAAGCAACAATCAATTGATTGTGCAGTATTTCATTTTTTAAACAAAAATTATATTAACTTTTTTATTTTTAAAAAATTACGTTAGGTTATTAGGTTAAAATTGATTAAATAGGTTACGTTAGGTTATTTTTTCTATTTTTCATTTTTTTACAGCTTTTAGTGGCTTTCCAAAGAGGAATTATAGTGTCTAGAAGTGAAGTATGAATATGCAAGGCGATAGGTCAAGAGAGTACGGCTGAAGAGATCAAAAGGCTTTATACAGTCTCTCTCGATCCGCCCCGCCACGCAGTATGTGGGCAGACACGCCCGTCACCAATACCTATACACACCTTACCCCTTGAACCCGGGTAATTCTGCTAAGCCACCAAACGTACTGAAGCACTTGTGGTGACCTGTGGCAGAGGTGATCGTGATCCAATAAATATTTCCCGGAGTGGCTGTACCCATTTCCTCCTCCCAAATTTAAGCTTTGAAACCATGTTGAAAATGTCAATCTTTTTAATGTGATTTTCTACGTTTATTTTTTTATGTTAAAATTGTGTTTTTTTCTGTTAAACTGTTTTTTTCCTCATTACTTATTTTATTTTCAGAAGGTTTCTTCGACTGGTTATAGCCGTTACTTTTCTTTTACTAACACTATTATCTTCTTTTTTTAAAGTTTTCTTTATTCATTGAATTTTTTTTTTATTACATAGATTGGGGATTTTTCGACCACCATGCAAGGTACATGCCCGTGTTGTGGTGTTATTTTATTTGTATGTTACCTATTTCGGGCTGCCACTTCTATTTATCTTTTGAATAATGTTAATGAAAGTACTTGCATACTGCTTACTGACCTCATGCATGAACATTGGAGGGTCTAGAGTCGTTCAAATAAATTTAGCTTCATTCAATAAAAAAGTAGAGTCTTGACGTGTGCTATGAAGGAGGAAACCATATGTTTGGGGTCCCTTCCAATAATGTTAAAATTAAGTTAATTAAGTTTTTCTGGTGTACCAACGTGTACAAGCAATGTATATTTATACGTAATTACGAAAATTACACACAATATATTTTTCTTGTAGAATCCTCGGAACTAAAATGAAAAATGATTTCAATGAATACAGCAGTTTTTCATTGTTTAGGACAAATCCCAATCTGCAGGGCGTATAATGGAAATCATTACTATTCATTTATACGGACAAGCGCTGTTTGTCCAAATGTTGACCTATTAAAATTAATGGAGATGGGGTCCGTCCTGAGTTAGTTGAAGGACCCGACGGTAATAAGAAGGAGATGGAAGGAAAGAGAAGAGGAGCAAGCAACTGTGATTTGGGTAAACATCTCGCTTTGAGACAAATTAATGAAGCGGCAAATACGATTCATTAATAACTTCGTGCCTCAATTTTGGTAGATTTGAATTGAAACCAATGTCACTAACCTGATGCATTTTGTTTCTATCATATTTAGTATTCGCTCTGTCTCTCTTTCAATTGCCTAACATAGCACATTAATTGATCGAAATGAAAATTTCGTTATGATGATTTTTTTATATTATTCAGAAAAAGATACATCAATTACAATAAATTCAATATAATAATTAATTACATAATATGTGTACATATTTGATTAATCCCCACAAAAAAGCAGGGCTTGTGTGTACGGGGGTGTTATTATATTGGTGTAATTGTTTTATTATTCAGTTCAAATTGTCGGTATAATTTTTAAGCCGAGTTTTTAATTTTTTGATATTACTGTTCATGTTTCTGATTTTTTCAGGTAGATAATTAAAAAAATTTACTCCGAGATATTTATGATTTAACTGTCCTATTTAAGTTTTTCGGTATAATTTTTAATTCAAATTTAAATCAATTTTTTAATCAGAATTAACGAATTTTTGCGATCATTTTGGAAAATAATTTTTCATGCACTTTTCGTAGATCGGTAGAATTAAGATTTTTTATGCAAATACCGCACAAGAGTCCCATCTGCTCCCAAACATCTGGTCTCAGTGAGACTGTGACATTCCTAATTGGGGTATGACGTGATGCTGGATGTTGTGGGGAGGGGGAGGAGATGAGTAAGAGGAAAGTGGGGAGTCCCGGGCTATTAAGATCTGTTTATTAAACCTGGCTAAAGCCATTTCTAGAAAAGTTTCAATTCTGAAGGGTTTTCTTATAACGGGGCGATATTGAGGGTATCTTCCATTCTGGAACGTGCCTAAGAATTAGTAATAAATGGTAGAGCGCCTTGAGGTGATTTTTCACGAAAACGGCGCTGTACAAATTAACCATTATTTTTATTATGTGTATCTGGCACCAACAGCATAAAAGGGTGGTTTTCCACAAAAAAATCATACTTTGTGTTCAATAAACACGTGGCGGCTGTCACTCCCGAAGGTTATATCAGAACGTATAATATTTATATAGCAAATCGGTAAAAGTAGCTATGTATTTAGAGTAAAGTATTTTTATAACCTCAATTGGGTTAGTTCATCTGAAGTTAATTAGCCGTGCCACAAAAATATTATTGTTTTTGTGTGCCCAGCCTTAAAACGTGATTCTAAGCCGTGATTTCTTTTTGGGGAGTCTGCACCTAAAAATAGTTTTCTCCGAATGCCGTCAACAAGCCTCTACTCAACGATTCCTTTTCGTTTCTCGCGATAAAAGATTTTTTCATTATTCAAGATCTTAGATATCTACATAAATAAAATGTGGGAACACCTGGAACGCCCTTCTTGTACATATTTAAATGAGAAACCAAAATCTTTTATGATTAATGATAAAATAAAATAAAAAAATAAAAAGTCTTTTATTTCTTGCAAATAGGTAGATATGTTACAGAGTTACTAAAAAGTAGGAAAGTGTTAAATAATTAATGCTATTTACGAAAAATTTAATATGGATATCTTCAATTTTTCATAAGCAAGAACCTTTCTCAGGCGAAGGTGAAGGCCTCATCTAAAGAATTTCATTTATCTTTTGTTTATTCATAGGGTTAAGCATTTCTTGTGTTTGTGTCACTTGTTGTATTTTTGAGGAAGTTTAGAATTTCTCCGCCCTAGTGGTCTTTTCTTATAACATTTTGCAAGCTTTTTCGTCGTTAGTTTTTGGGGTGTTATGCCGTGTTGCGCTACCTCCTACTATAGCCGACGTTTCGGACAGCGTTGCAGTGTCCATCATCAGGACAGATCCGGTAGATCCGACGATGTCCGAAACGTCGGCTATAGTAGGAGGTAGCGCAACACGGCATAACACCCCAAAAACTAACAACGAAAATGCTTTTGGCCGTGAAAATCTAAAAACTTATCTGATTTTGCAAGCTGTTTGTATCAAAGTAAATACTTAAAAGTTAAAACAATAAAGAAAAAAATATAAAGATAATGACAAAAAAAGATGCAACATAAACACAAAATAAAATACATTCGTACAATTGATTTTAAAAGAATCTAGAAAACAAAATAGTAGAAGCGTAGAAGTTATATAGATACATTGGTTTATTTGTATCTAGAAGAATAAAAGTGATAGAATATACAAAATTTATAGTGATTAGTTTTATGATGAAATATCACCCTTATTAGAATTTTGATAAGCTAGTGTCCTGGTGTTATTGAAGTAAAAGGGTGACAAATATCGGCATGATTTTATGGGAACATAGATATTGATAAATTGAAGTAATTCCGGACAGTCAATTTTGTAATGCAGTACATTTAGAGACGATGAGACGATGTATGAATGTGAGTGAGGCAAAGAGTGTGTGCCAAGACCGAGTTGTTTGGCGGTCCGTCCTCTCTGCCTACCCCTGCGGGGAAACGGCGTGATGGTTAGTTAGTTAGTTACATTTCAATAGAGACATTTTATCAAGAAGGTAATTATTGTAATCAATGTTTGTATAGGAATATGCAATTTATATTTTATAAACCTTAGAAACGTACGTTGAATCTTTTCAATGTTGTCTGAATGAATATTGAAAAAGTGAGACCATAACGTAGAGATATACACAAGTTGGCATCTGACGAGGGTTTTATATAATATGATAAATAGGGTTAAATTATTGAAATCTTTTGCAGCTCAAAACAAAGTTTCAAAAAAGAAAGAGATATTTCTTTTGATAAATTGTACAATTCCTTGTTTATGGTACCTAGGTACCTACTTACAAATCTTATAATCTCAGAGAAAGTTTTGAATTATTACATAAGAGAAAATTAGAAACATGCTTTTTTTAACGCTATATCTACTATTCACAGAACTACTAGTTATATATTGAAATGTCTTTATTATTTACGCCTTCACTCTATAATTATATCAAGGAGAATAATAAATCAGGAAGAGCTTTTTTAAATATTAAACGAACTGAAGCTTGTTTGTGCGGAACATTTAATTAGCACTTGAGACATTGTATCTGCCCAAACTAATGAAACGAAACATTCATGTTAATCTTCTTTAGAGCAGTATTTTGAAAATAATTATGTTTCGTATCCGGTTTGGCGTGATTGATGTTTACGTTAAAACTAGTTAACAACAAAATCGTGTTTGTATAGGTATATATTTTCTTTTTTTACATTAAATCCACATGGCAGTCCTCAAGGAAAACAATTGTTGTTTTTTTACGTTCAGAGTGGAGTTTCATAATATTAAATGAATAATCTAATTAACTAATACACCTGTTTTTATTTGTGTAGAACCCCTATAGGTGTTCAATAAATGAATTATAAAATTAATCATTTTCACATTGTAAGTAACTTCACGAGCTAAAACGCACAAAAATATTTAAGCATAAAATATAATTATTTATAATAGTACCCAAATTTTCGACACGTTCCAGAATGGTAGGCATTCTTAGGTCCAGTTATTTTGCAGAATCATGCGGGATAAAGTCATCAGATAGACATTTAGCGCCACATTGTTTTTTTGAAAGTTGAAAGGTTCCCGTTAAATTGTTTCCAAGCCCGTTTCAGCTTTTGAATAAATTATGAACAGCTGAAGAGGACAACTGTCATGCTGTGAAGCTTGTCAGCTTATCAAATTATAGCTGACAAGAACCTTCACTCGGCCTTTAAGCACCTTTCAATTGTCAAAAAACAAAATGTCGCTAAATGGCCATTTGCTGACAATGGTACATTTGAATGTATGCGAAACAACTACACGGAAAGACCATCATTCGAAATCGACAGGTTGCGTTGCTTGAAATGTCGTTATTCTTTATCTTTTTTACATTCCTCTACCACATCTCTTTCGCCTCTCCAAACCCTTCATCGTCACAACTAACCCACTTTGGGATAGAATATACCATAGTTCTACTGGCTTCGGGCAGGGTATCTTTTATGGTGTTAAATAGTAACTACACATTCATGTAGTAATATAATACGAACTTTTTTTTAATTTGATTTTTTTCTAAGTCATTTAAAAGGTTCCTTTGGGTTTAATTCCCCCCTAAATTTGTGTCTTAGTTGGAACGCGTGTTGATTTCCAGGCACAGTTATCCGCTTTAAATTTCACCTCTATTAAATGATTCAGTCAGGTAGATTAGCAGGTATCGTCTGCGCATTGGGGGTGGAGGTGAGAGGTTATTTGGTCCACAATAATGATTGATATACCGCCCTCTGAACTCACAGCCTGCGAGTGCCTTTTGCATTATGTATTCGCTTTAGTTATTGAACAAATTAAGGGTTGTTCTAAATGTGGAATATCCGAAATATATGTATAGAAATCCACTGGTTTCAGTTTCAGGTTCAAGTTTTTACTAAATTAGGAACTCTGGTAAACATTTTGACATTTCATTGAAGGAGAAAGTAATACTATTACATCTGAACGAAATTTTTGTAGTAGAAAATGTGATTTTAAAATTTCTTTATTATGTTTACAGTTTGATTAAAAATGTCAGCGTTTGTTTGTAATCATTTACAATGTTTACATGGTAAATTAATATTATTAAAATTGTTTTTTCCCAAGTGAAAACCTCGTGATTTAAAGTGTTAAAAGGAAATACGTAATTTTTTAAATACTCTTTTCTACAAAAAATATCAATTGATTTTGAGCTATTGTTAATTAACTAGTAAAGTTATGTTTTGAGTTTTAAAAAACATTTATTTTTATTACTCTAAAATAGGGTTATACCGTCGTTCATTGGCAGATTTGGTAAATTTTCAAAGAAAATTTTGTACCTATTATACAACACGCATTTCAAATCATATAGCCATACGGTAAAATAAATTAATAATTTATCTAGGAAAGCTACATGTCAGGTTTTTAATTTTAGTTCGGATGAAATCAGTAAAAAAAATAATCTTAAAGGTGTGCAGAGAGGATATAACGACGAATAATTATGATTATTTATTAATTATTATTATTATTAATTATTCCACACGGTTAATAACAAGACAAATGCAGCAAATAATTCGCCAATCAATCGTGCTCTTCATAAATTCAATAATATTAATCTAAATTCTAACATCGACGTTTCTCCGATTCACTGCCCAAATTTAAAAAGAGCATCATGTCAATCATATAAATTGTTTAATGCGCATACTTACATACATAAATATAAACATATTCACACACACACACACACACCTTCCCACTACACACATTACCTGGTAATTACTTAATATACATACCATAAATAAGACACTACAATGAAACACATAATAGGTACCCACCATGAATTATATTTATTGACTGTAAATTTTTTCTCACCAACTACTGTTTTTTTCTGTTTATAAATGAATAAAAATAAAATAATAGAAGTGTAAAACATATTGTAACGTGTGGTAACTACGTATTTGTTTCATTTGCGAGTAGGTTGTGTCACAACACGCATTAAGAGCGTAATACACGAGCCCGATTTTCAGCCCGTTTCCAATTGGAGACAAAAGTCAACATTTTTCGCTTTACGCGATTGCTGTTTTCAACTCTATTTTCATACCTACGATTTCATTAGGCATCACAACAAACAGTATGGTTCATGTGTTGTTTGCAGTGATGACAATTGAAATCCTAGATATGCAAAATAGAGGTGAAAATAGCGATCGCGCAAATCGAAAAATGTTGACTTTTGTCTCCATTTGGAAACGGGCTGAAAATCGGGCTCGTGTATAACGGCCTTTATTTGTTGATTGTTACATCAAATTGTGTTACTTATAGTGTGTAACACGTCTGCTTGTTCGCGAAAAGCTTTATGAAAAGGCACCATTTAATAAAAAATCACCCATTTAGGAATATATATTAGGAAATTTGAAGTGAATAATATAAATGTTAAATATTAAATTTATATGCATTTTTTATCGTTTGGTATTCGGTATTCGGCCGAATAGTTCACAATATTCGGCCGAATACCGAATAGTAAAAAAAGTATCCGAATAGGCCGAATACCGAATAGTAGCCGAATATTCGTGGCATCTCTAGTATCAACTGCTTGATCACCGTTTATCAGTATGTCAACGGATGATGCTCCAAGCAACTAGCGTAATTGATCCCTTTGACACCGGTGCAGTCACGAAACGCGCATGCACACGGTTAACATTTATCACGTGATATCGGGTTGCTTTCACGGCTTAAGTTCGACAGCTCGGCTGTGGAATCATTTGCCTGCTTTTATATTTCCTTTCTCCTACAACATGGGTTTCTTCAAGACCCGTGTGTACTCCTTCCTCTTCTCAAAAAGATTTTCCACGCAGCATCCCAATGATGAAAAATTAAATTATTACATTGTTTAAAATAAAAATTAATAGAAATGCCCTCTCATATATTATACATCATTGGCAGTAATAAAACACCGTGTAGGATGTAGTACAACCTTAATTACTGCAAGATCGCGCCTAGCTTCGGAATCAAATTAAACGTTTTCGACATAATATTAATGATTGCTCTCGCTTACCTTCGTTAACTTTCAAGAGTAACCAAAACGCCAAATCAAAATAAACACGCTTACATTGCTCACACCTTACTCGTATGATTTCACAGAACCCGGGTTGGTTGAGAGCATGATCTCACGGGCTTGGGTTAGGTTGAAGTAAGATGAGTATAACGTGTTAACTTGGTTAGATGAGACCCTTTGATGCCAATATTTGTACACTCAATGAACATTTTCCCATTTCGAGAAGTAATCTGATACAAATTATATACATATTAAATTGGGAGCGAATCAGTTGTATCGTTTTACTTACTATTATTTTGCTTTAGACTCAAACGCATGTTTGACGCAAAAACGCAAAAAAAGTTTTCACAAAGCGAAGTACCCCTTGCATTTTAGTTCCTAAATAATAAAAAAATTGTTTTAATGTGGCGATGTTCATGAGTAATCTGAGTATTGTACCAGATAGAGAGTACTCTTTTACGTGTAACTGCATACTTAATTCAAATTTCAATTTTTCGGAAATGTCTGACTAATCAATTGTACGATCAATTTAACAGACCAGCTGGGCTTTAAAAAATCAAATAAATTAAACCAGCTGCTTGCCAAAATAATGTTTTGGCTGGGTAAACCATTAAATCGTTTTACGTTTACTTATTGGCAGTAGGAAAGTAGACGAGGAAGACAAAGGATGGAAAGTATCTGGCTATTCAGATCTGATCACCAAACACGGCTACAGCCATTTCATAAGTTTTGATTCTGGATGGTGGTCTTTCACCAGGACGATTCACTCCGGAACGTGCCGAAATGTATATTATTTAATTTAATTTATATTTATATAAATTATTTAATTTAGTTTATATTTATATGTATATATTATTTAATTTAATTTAAATATCAAATAACACACAGATACGATACATTTTTTCGTACGCCGGAATTTGAAACCGTAACCTCTGAATTCGCAATCGATAATCTTAACCACTCAACCACGAAGGTCGTCAAATTAATAAAAATCAGAGTAACAAAACAACATCTACATTACAATTTAATTTTTTTTACTCCAAGAGTGATTTACTTTCATGGAATAGTCATCTAGAGCCGAAATATTATTTTTAAATAGTTTTAGCTATGGTTGGTGATCAGATCAGTACTTTTCAATATTCCCTTTTTCCATCTTATTCTCTCCACGTTCTTCAGCCTCACAAAATTTCCAAAACTAAGGTTAAGGTGTTCCTTGAAAAAAAAATTACATATAACTTACTTTTCACCAAAAAGCAGAGAAAAAAAAACGTTACCGTTATTATTATAATGCCGCCGTCGAACAATAAAGCATTTTAAAATTATATTTGCTTTTTTAATGTTTCGTTTAGTTTTATGTGCCACTTTGACGTAATGTCTTTTGCGCTTTGGTTTATACACTTTACGATACAATATGACACAATATTATTTGTAGGGTTGTGAAATAAATCAGGTGTCGGACGCCGCAACGTGCTTGAAAAACGGTGGAATTTATGACTGTGAAAGGACGGCCACGGTCAGTGCGGTAACGGCGACCCCGCTTAACTTCGTTCCGTTCATTGGTAAATAATATTAACCGATCACATTTTCATAATTTAGTTGACCAGTTTTGTGATAATGACTGTGATACGAATTGCTAATCATTTGGAATTATGGGCTTTACATTTGAAGTGAGCGAGGGATAAGCGAAACACGTTTTACTTTTTATTTTTATTATTATAAATACCCGCAAAACTACCTAAGCAGTTAGTCAGCAGGTAATTTTCACAAAATATAACAATAAAACACACATATTGAACGATTGAACGAATTGAACGATTTGCAAATAAATGCGAATGTATGAAGAGATATACATGACTGCTCGATTCTTCGATTCCACTTACTATGAAGTAATAATATTCTGTTATTTTAACGTATTAAAATATTCTATTCCTTAAGATTTCAAATTATATTTTTTTGGTTGTAGCAAGTATTTGTATCATTTACCTATGTATACCTACGAGCTTTTATCATATATGCATCATATTGTTTTATGTCAGGTCTTATATAGACCTAGTACATTATTTAAATATTGTTTAACTATGTTATTTTTGTTATTATTATAATACTGATACCCTCCTGTGTACCACTGTATCATGTATCATGAATGTAAAAGCCATTCTATGGCGTTTATATAAAATAAATAAATAAATATTATGTACTTTCCTACTCGCAACATACCCCAGTTTAGGATGCCAGAGTCCCAATGGCTCCGAACAGTCACTTGTAACTCTCGTACTGTTTTCACAAAAAATATAAATAATAAAAGTCTTCAAAATTTGTATTCGTAACATAAAATAAAATAAAAACTCGGTCTCGATAAAAATATCTGCTTTCTCACAATTTCTTCCGGGATATTGACAATAACAAACCATAATTTATCGACAGTTGCGATGGAGTAGGGATGTCATTTGTTACATGGCCGGGAGATTTAACCCTCGTAGGCCGAATCCATCATTCAAATAACAAGCGCGAGATCCCGAGCATTTTATTCCGTATCCCAATTCCAGTCGTGACCTTTGGCAGTAAATAATGCAGTGATGTACAACCTCCAATGATATTGCTTTGCCATTTATACCGTCGACTAAACTCCATAATAAGATATAATGAAAACCAATAACTTAGTATGCACCACTATATTATTAACATTATCTACACGCTTCAAAAACTATGTTTTCTTCCTCAGGATCAAAAACTTTTTCTTCCTTCTCAAAAAGATAGTTTTTGAAACATGTAGATAATTAAATGTTAATATTATAGTGGTGAATACTAAGTTATTTGTTTTTATAATATCAATAATGATGCCACAAAGTATATATTTGCGAAGTTTGAAGAAGTATATTATAAGAGTCAAGAATAGATTAGAATAGACAAAAAAAGAGAAGAAGAGACAATAAAAGCCAAAAAGGGACAAGAAGAAACAAGAATATCTAAGAGGATGCAAGAATAACAAAGTAGGGCCAAAAATAGATAAGAAGATTTAAGAAAACCTTAGAAGAGGCAAGAAGGGCCTGGAAGAGCCAAAAATAGGCAAGAAGATTTAAGAATCTATTCGAAATTCTTGTAATATTCAGAAAACTGTTTCTGAAAAAATAAGAAAATATACAGATTTAGGAAATGAAATTAAAAGAATTTGGCATTCTCAGACTATGAAAATATTACCATTTGTTATTTCGGCTACTGGCATTATAACTAGCTCTCTCATTCAAAATTTAGCCGTATTAGATTTTTCAAAGAATTTATATATAAAAATGCAAAAGTCAGTCATTTTAAATACATGTAGGATTACGAAAGATTTTTTAAGTATTTATATTGAGGGATCAGTGGGATTTATCGGACCAGTTAGTATTGCATCAGAGCCGAACTCTTTGATATGAAAATATCTGGAGTCGGTGAAATATTTTCCCATTATGTTTCTGGTGGATTGACGTATTGTTCTTGTATTGTTTTGTATTTATTATACTTATATAGTGAACTTATATTGCGTGAATTTAATAGATAATCATTTGTGGAAAAGTGTGTGGAAGGGTTTAGTCTTTCATTTGTGAAAGATTTAACCCGGACATAAAATCTGGAGCACCGTAAATAATACTAAACATCCGTTTTTTATTCCCCCAGATTTTTTTTCGTTTTTTGAGTGACCGCATTAGCTTGGATAGTTTATTTGCAACATGGGCCACGATACATATCAAAGTGGGCCGTTTGTTTTTCACCCCTGAAGAAACGTGTCAAAAAGAATAATCATTTCCCGGAAGTGCTTGGGGTTTTTCACAGACAGATTTTTTTATATTTGATATCTTTTTGAATTTGTGTACCTGTAGTATGTGTTACAATAATCATTCAGTAGTGTTGTAACAATAATTTATGATAGCCATGACTGTATAGACAAGGTGTAATGTGTATTGAACTAAATAGGAGGTAGGTTTTTTGGGGGATTGCCGATTATAAATATTAATTAAATTTCGATTTACAGATAGATCCAAAACTTTCGAAAATTTAAATAAGATCGGTAAACTCGTCAATTTTAGTTGTTTAGGGGATGGATAGCTTTATTTTTATTTCGGGAAAAATCATCAGCCAAGTCTTCGTGAGTGGCAAAGTTTTCTGAAAACAAAACAATATGTTCTTTTTTATCTTCCAAAATTTTACTAAAAAATAATAATAATAGGCAAAGCTGAAGTTATTTAAAAATTATTTGCATCGGCACACATTGTCTTTCAAAAACAAATATTGACAATGTTCTTTTTAATTCTACCAAATAATGTCTTTTTAATTTGGGAGGCGAGTATGGATACTACCGCCCCGGGAATCATCTATTGGATAAACCACACCTTTACGCGAACACCAGTGATACAACACGAAGTGGTTCGCTACGTTTGGTGACTTAGCACTGGTGCCCGGGTTCACGGGGTGAAGTTTGTCCGGGTCTTGGCGGCCGATGCGTCTGACAACCTGCTGCGTGGCGGGCTGAATCGAGAGCGACTGGTAGAGGCGGTTATTTTGGCCTTTGACCTCTCCTGTCATCGCCTCTCATCGCCTTGCATCGCAGTTGGAGGGATAGATTCATACGTCCGTGACTCATTGACATGCTGACCTCCAGATTCCTACCCACCCCTCATACGTTTGTCCTCCCCATATTTCCTCTCCTTCCTTTCCTTAAAAAAATCCTCCACACAGTATCCCCTAAGACGACACAGACCCTGATGAAATTTATTTTCCTCAGGGCCTCCAGTCTAAAAAAATAAAAATATTTTTTTTTGTTGGCAAATTAGAGACATGAATTTTATTAATCGAATGAATACCGTTATAAAACTGTAAAAAATCAGACAAATGAAATACACATCTTAAATATTAATTAAGTAATAGAAATAATTGATTTCACCTAGAAATATTCATTAAATAAAAACAAAATTATTTTCTTAATATCGGTGAGTCCCTACTTTATCGCTCAATTTCAATTCACGTAATCATCTGTTGCAATATTGGAAATATCAAAACTAATTTGAGTTCGTTACGCAGGAAAATTCCACATACGAGCGGTTATGATAATTATTACGTTTAGAAATGAAAATCGTAATCATTACAATAAATATTTATAATATATATGTAAATATTTACTGCAACAAAATCGCAGAACGGACATTAATTTCAATATGGCGGATGGTTAGTCTTTGAAACATGTCGTTTTCAGTGTTCTCTGTTCGCCATTAAACTTTGACAGGGATTTGTCGATATTATTTGTAAATTGCAAATATTCGCAACTTGAGTATCTAAGAACTAACTATTATATTTATCAATTTTCTTAATATCAGTTCAAAAGCATTAACATGCTGGCTTGATTTCTCAAAACATAGGTTTCGGTTTTATTTTGATGAAAGTGATATGCACATCAGATGCTTTGCATTTGCATTTATTAAGGGCTACAGTACAAACATTTATTTCGAAAAATACTCATTAAACACAATTACAACCCATTGATTACAGTTTATTTGGTTATGAAAATCTGAACGGTAGCTTACGTCCACGACTATTGACTAAGCCGTCTTTACCAGAGTCATCAATTCAACCTTGTAATTGTACTGCAAATTGTCATACAGTGTCTTGCAGTTGCAAAAAATCAGAATTATTTTGTATGTCTCTTTGTAAATGTATCAATAACGAATGTTTAAATTAAAATGAGTAATTGTTTGCCCACTTTACGTATATTTCTATTTAATTTCGTTATTTTGTATATATACGTAGGTATATCTTTTTTTTAAATTAATAAATGTGATATTATTATCTACTTTTATTTTTGTTTTCTTTTTCATTCAAGAATTCATCCCCAATTTTACCATTAGAAAAAAATATTAATTATAACTGAAATAATCATTAAAATGATTTAATATCATGTAGGTACTCATTACATTCCCTTTACAAATAAGAGTAGAGGGGGTAAAAAAAATGGACCAAAAAATTGACCGGCAAGATCCACATTATTAATCTTTGACCTTTTTTAACTCAAATCCATTGGTGGAATTCGGTCCTCACATTTTGCATACTCGACTACCTCTAGCGCCTGCACTAAAAATTCTTGATATTCTTTGTTATTTTTTTCTTTACACATTTTTATAATGGAAGCTTGCTTGAATATGTCATCGAAACAATTTAAAAAGTGATTCTGTTGAGAAGGTATATTTTTTTAAATATCACTTTAATGATGATTCTTTGCGAAACTTTTACTGACTTTAGATTTTTTGTAAGATCTTCCTTAACCTATAATTCCGTAGATAAGTAAAGAATGAACAAGGGTATAGTACCTACATATTTTTCATTATTTTTACATTTAAAATATTTCTTAACCTAAAAAATATTTTATATACATTTCCTTATTATTTTCACTAGCTCTGAAATGTGACTATTCCACTTCAGGTTTTGATCAATGATCACACCAAGATATTTAATTTCGGAAGAAGAGTTAATTATAGTACAAATGGGATTATTTTAATAACAAAGTACATGATCACATTTTTCGTCGTGAACATATTCATGTACTTATTTTTTTGGTATATTCAACTCGGTCCAACTAAAAACTCTTGAATGAAAATTAATTATAATATTTAACTAAAGGAAGAGAGGCAGAGCTCTTGCCATGTCAGCAAAGGGCCCTGGGTTCGAGTCCCAGTGGAACCAATATCTTTTTCTGATTTTTCTGTCTCCAGATTTTCGATTGAGTTTCGCTAATATTTTCTTAATTTAATTAAATATTATAATTTGAGATTTTAATCATAAAAAAAAGTTAACAATAAAAATAGAAAATTAATTCATTTTAATTTTATGTCATTGTCCATGCTCGTCTATCATCTTTAGTGAAATACATTTAATTCGTTCTCCATAACAATGTTATTTTACAAAACATAGTTTGGGCAACAAGAGCATTTGATAGTTTCTTTGTTTGGCTCGGGTATCACTTGATTTTTCAATTATGAAAGGTTTCTTTTGTGTGCGAAGGTTTGTTTACACAAATATGAATAACATCTCAAGACAAAACACTTCCTTTTATTGTTTATTTTTTTGTGTTCATGACACATATCAGCGAACTAAAGTGGCCACAGCTTCTTAAATTTTGTAATTAATGTTTGCGTTATAGTCTTAATTTTTGTTAAATTTATTGATAAAGTTTAATACTAACAAATGGCCTTAACAATTAGGATCTCAAAAAATTCCTTCGCTGGCCAAACTCAGAGACAATTCAATATAGTCCAGTTTTCAACGAATCTAATATTTGTCGTATAACCCCACTTCTAAGGGATTGCCTTCATTGGCTTCGATGCTCTGAATACCAAACGATGTTACTAAACGTCTAATCGAACTTTCCAGGTCAAATCGATCCGTTTGCTGTGATCGCTCTTTTCGTTTAACGAGATTTGGAAACAGGCTTTAAATATAAAATTATTAGAAAAAAACCTTCTTTTCAAAAATTTTCTTTTCAATTTATCATGATAAGCCATACTATCAAGCCTCCGGTAATTGTTTCGTTTGGGTTTCCTCCCATGTGCTTTAATTGTCATGTTATTTATAACAATATTATTTAAGGAACAACGGAGGAGTAATCTATGTAAAAGTATGACCACTAAAAACTAATAGCCTTACTAATAAACATTGTGTAGGTACGACTAATAACCTTACTAATAGAAACCGACATTAAACAGCCTTTAAAACCTTCATGAAAAGATATGTATTGTTATCTGTTGTTAAAAATTTGAAGCCTTTCATCGAATTTCGGAATATTACCAAAGCATCTTAAAAGTGATATATAATTTACATGACATATAAGATAACATTATAATGTCGTAAAAACAAAAACAAAAAACATTTTAAAAAGTAGATACAACTAGCATTTTAACCTAAAACTCGAAATTTAGAAAAAAATTCCCTTTTCAGGGAATCTGAAAGAAAACATCACTTTTTATTTCAATAAAAACAAAAACATTTTAGTAATTCCCAGAGAACAGCAAAAAAAATTTGGAATCATTATTTGCGCTATATAAACGTTGATTTATGTGTATTTGTACTTACATATTTCATAAAGTATTTATGTTATTAAAAAAACACACTATCACAGTCAATTAAAAAAACAATACCATGTTGGAAATAATCTAACCTTTTCAAGACGGAAATCTTATGCGCCAGTTTGCCAAAATATGAAGTTGTCAGCTTTTTCGCAGCCCAGTGCTAAAAGATGTTTTTTAAATTAGTAAGTATTCAAAACGGAGCTTGTACAGTCTTTGTTCAATAACTTTGTTCAGTAACTAAAACACAGTTTAACGGTTGGGAAACGCTCTCTATTAGTAAGGCTGTAAGTCTTTAAATAGCACAAAACTGGGCTATTGAAATGTTATTTTATTATTAGAAGTCCTTTACTATTGAAATGCCTTACACATTCGCTTGCCCTGTGCTCAGCTTATCAAGGCAGCCCAAAAATCTCATCAAAGAAAGTGCCATTAGAGTTCTTCAAGATCAATGGATACAAACCTTTGAGGAAATACAATAACTGAAACCGAATAGCTTTGAAAACATCCTAAATATGCCTTTCATCTTTTGTGTTTGTCAGAAATAGGTCGTGAACTTATTTTGAGCAAAACATCTTAGGTGGATTTATACAAATTTAGGAAACACGTGATTGAATGTTGGTTTTTGTTGTTCGCTTGGAAAAAAGTAATAACAAACTTGTTTCTTTTCATTAAAATAGCTGATTAAAATCAAGTATTCACAAATAAATTTTACATAGGTACTTCTTTATGTGAGAACCGCACAATACTCTCAACTATCAACAATGGGGTATGCTGTGAAGCTAAAGATAGTGATAGTGCCGAATGAAATTCACGGTAAATCTAAATTCTAAATAATGAAATGAAATGAAATTCAATGAAATACCGAATGAAATTCACGGTAAATCTATTCTTGAACATACATTTCATAAATGATTGCAGTGGTTTATATGGAAGTATATATGTTAAGTATCTGTATGTAAAAAGTTTAATTGTACATATTTAACTGTAGCATATTTTGAACACTACGCTGGGAGAACCTGTACTATGTCGCTGCTTGTTTAAATTTGGAGAAAACAAAACCAATGATCGATTTTTAATAATAATGCAGAAACTTTTATGTTGAATTGTCACCTACAATATTTATTTACCTGACATTTAACTTCAGAGAACTTTGGCAGAGAATTTCTGATCACCTTCCATCGGACTGCGACAATCAGTTTGATTGCTTCTAGAAACTTCTCTTTGACTGCAGCCAACTATGTTTGCATAGTTGGAGGAAATTGTGCTGACCTGCATTGCAATTTGGAGAGAATTCCAGGATTTCAACAGTTTTCACAAAGTAACTCTCCCAAACACCATTGAATAATAAATAATATCTGAGAAAGCGTCATCAGTACCACAATCATTGAAGAGTCCTATCGCCTCTAGGAAATACCTTCACGTCTGCTGGACGTCATCTTCCTGTAGTTATTTCAAGTTCCCACAAAAAAACTCAAAATATAAACACGCTACAAGGTACACATAAAACTTATTTATTAGTTAAAAGCAAACAAAACTATATTTCAAAAAGGACCCTACTACATACATGGTCATTAAAGTATATATTATTATAACCTTCAACGTAACATTAAACAAATAAACGATACCTATACTCAAATTTAAATCATCACTAAGAACATTTCTTTTAAACACGTGTCATTTTACCTCTGTTTTTTTTTCTCTTATAACGTATTAAGCTACACCTTTTGTACTTGTATATCTGTGCAACAAATGGTTTTTGAATGTTGACAGGTTGCAAAATTGATCCCCATCCTAGTACTTGTAGCCAGTGGCGTAGCTAACATGGGTGGCACCCGGGGCGGATAACGTGGTGTCACCCCCCCCCCCCCCCCCCAATAAAGGTGACAGACACAAATTTGAACTTCCTAAAAAATTGGTCCATCCTGGAGGGGGGGATGGCTAGAGAATTGTGCTCTTGGGGGTGACACTCGGTCGAGTGGCACCCCTCATCGGGTGGCACCCGGGGCGGACCCCCCCCCCTCGCTACGCCACTGCCTGTAGCCATGTCGATATACTTACCTTCGTCCAGCAGACTTTTTTGAAAATATGCCCTTTTTTCGGTCGGAGAACTTTTATATATGTCACAACATGTCTTGGTCATTATCCCATTTATGAACGACCACAAAAGGTGCACTTTTTATCGTTCTAGTACAAGAAATACTACAAATAATTTATTGACTAAGCGTAGCCTATTTCCTTTTTTTACTCGACCACTTTGCATTTCTTCTGTCCGTAAATTTGTGTGTGTGTTCAACACATCAATGTTGTCAAGATGGTAGCCATATTTGATAGTATATTTTTATTCCGTCACGAGCGTTGCTACTGTTGCGAGCTGTCAAGTCTGAGTAATCAACGTTACGCGAAGTCTACTGTTCACAGAACTACTACTCCATTCTACTAAAATTAAGTGTTATCTTTTAAATTCAGTGTAAAATAAATACTGCAAAGACCTTCGCTGCCGTGCTTCAAGCGTATATTACAAATATTTTTATAAAAATCCTTCCATAATCTCAGAGTAAATAAGATAGGCAACTACCTAAAGGAATTAAAAAAACTGTTCAGTGCACCTCTCTATAATTCTCCCAGACTTTCTGAATTTTTCAATTCTCTTTTGCCATATATGGAATATTATTTTCCTTGCGATCTATTGATAAAAAGGAAGATTGCATTTCGTGAACTCGGACAGTCGCGAGCGGATAATCTAGGCGGAAGCATGTATGTTTTGATTTCGCTTTTTGTTTCTGCAGCCGTCCGAGGAAATGCGAGGGGACGGGTATTCTTATTATTATCGGCTCTTCGAATAGTCCTTGACGTCGAACAGTCGCTTGTGGTTGTAACTTGCCCACAATTTTCTTGAATGAATCCAAAGATTCTTCTAAAGAGTTTCCTTTCAAAAATATTCTATAGCCGTTATTCCTGGTGCGAAGCTTAGCGTTCTAAGTCGCAGCTTAAACACTGATCTGATGAGTATTTTACAGATTGGATTTGGGCCTTCTTTAGAGACCGTTGTAGCATTTGTTAGTAAGGGGTAATCTTCTCCTACAAATATCTATATATTTTCTTTCTTACTAACGAATAAAATTTCATATTTCACAAACAATTAGACTTACCCGCCCTGGTATAAGTAATAGATGGATACTCCTTCAAGGCTCTCGCAAGGAATCTAATTTTTTTTGAAAGAACGAATCTACTCTTAGTTTAGAACGAATTAAGACCTCCAATGTCCCTGCGTACGTTGTTAGTAAGCAGTATGCAAGTGCAAGGGCGGATTTAGGGGGGGGGGCACGGGGGCACGTGCCCCCCCCAGGATGGTATTTTTGTATACTGTGGAGATTCCATCACAGTACATACTTAGAAGCAAATCAAATTATCAGAGTTGTTAAAATAACAGAAAGAACATGAGTCAAACTTTTGTCTATTTCTGGCTGGAATTGCGAATTTTGTTCGTTGCATCCCGTTCATGCACTTGCAAATGAAAGATGATAATCAGCGTTTGCGAGAGCGGTACGGTCAGGGGAAAGCGCGGTCGGAAATGCCCCCCCCCCCCCCCATTAAAGTTGACAAACTCAAATTTCGACTTCATAAAAAATTGATTCGTCCTGGGGGGGGGGTACCCCCCATTGGAGTGGCACCCGGGGCGGGCCACCCCCCCTCCGCCCCTTGTGCCCCCCCCAGAAAAAAATCCTGGATCCGCCCTTGTGCAAGTGCAAAGAATAAACAATTAAAAATTTAAAGCATTAGGTATTAGGTAACATTAAAGTATTAGGTATTAGGTAACATTGCTAATTATGAAATCTTTTTAATAAATTCAAATACAAGAGATATTTGATGGATGATTTGGTGGATGATTGATAATACAAAATAATTGAATACACAGTGAAATCATGAGTCATTTAGTACCCGTATCGTACAAAATTTATCTTAGAAAAAAAAGCGCATTAGAGTTATCGAAAACATCGATCATACCAACCCACTCACACAAAAAGATATTATAATGGCCGGAAAAATACAACAATTTTACTTCCAACGTGCTTGCCTCTTGTCGGTTCAAATATTTATGACTTTAAATATAATATAACGAGCTTCATTCTACGCATCACAAAACATTCAATTAATCTTCTACACTTGAACTTCTATTTATATGGCAAATGTCTAACATAAATATGATCTTTCTCACCTCGAATGTGCGTCTGTCATTTTGGAATCCTCAATACCAAACTTATATTAACCGAAGTGAAAATATGCAAACAATATTTTTAAATTTCCTCTCGAATCATTTTTAAAATCATTAGTAAAACCCTATTACTCTTTACAAACGGAGAAAAAAAGTTAACGTACTGTACCTGTATAAAATTTTAACTTCCTTATCGACTCGCCAGCCCCATTAGAAGGATTGCATTGCATTGCCTTGACTGAAACAACAGATCGATTTTATAAACCAAATTTTGAATCGAAATGTGCACAAAACTCTTTGCTCGGACTTCAATGCCGTAAGTTATCAATTAACATTACAATGTACTTAAATCAATGCTATTATTTTTTTTATTATTGTTTTAATTTTTTTTTGCACAGATTTATAAAGCACAGAACACCAAACCAAAAGATTGAGAAACCAAAAGATAGCAGAGTAACCATATTCCAGATATCATTCTCTGACTTTTGTTATCATATTCCCAGTGGAGTAATGAAATGGGTTCTCTTCTTTTCTGAAACACGTTACTTTACTAGAACGTTGTTTCTTTTATTCTGTTTTTATATTTTAGGGTCTCACGACCAGCATTCTTAACTTTCCCGTATTGGGCTTGTTACACACGAGGAGAGGTGTGCTATATATTGTTTAGTGCCACACAATCCTGTATAGTCATCACATGGTCTGTATAGTCAGACAGGTAATTTAATATACATCTGAAGGTTGTATAGGTTTGTATTGTCACGTCCACAAATATTTATAAATATATTATAAACCTCCTGTGTAACGAGCTTTATGGTGGTGTAAATAATTGATTATTATCAGTCACTTTGTACTATACACGCTGTTTACTTTATGTTTCAGGAAACATTAAGACATTCGATATTAATTATGAGATTTAATTTTATTTTATTTATGAGACTAGAGCAATTTTCTGTAACCTATGTATAAATATAAATAAGATTGTATGTGATTTTTATATAAATATATTCAGGTTTTTTCCGAGATTGATGAAATTTTGCACACTTGACCATCAAAACAACAAGTAGGTCACTGTCTACATCTGATTTCGGAAGACTCCGTGTAAAGCACGGGCAGCGACCGGCACTTCAGCTAGTATAATGTATTTTTTGTGATGTGGTGTGCCTACTATGTTGAGAGCAGGCGCATATCATTAAAAATAAATATAACAACGCAAAATTATTTTTAAAATTAAAGCCAATCAGCATCGCACCATTGGAAATAAATACTTATAAATTGGTTTTAATAAAATCGTTGATGTGTGATCTGTTTTGGCTGTTGATCCAAGACTTGATATCTGATATTAGAATAAGTTAACAATAATAATCTAAACAAAAATATGAAAGAGAACAAGACACAGAAAATTTTCTGTGTCTTGTTCTCTTTCATATTTTCGTTTAGATTATTATTGTTAACTTATTCTAAAATAATATATTTCACTGATGGGAATAACCTTCAAAAAAGTATAAAAAGAAAGTTTTTCTTATAAAACTTGATATCTGATTTATATTTAAAATAATTTGTTATCTTTCTAATGGCAGGTGGAATCGCCTTGTATATCTTTGATCAAAAATTTGTTTCAGAAAAAAGGATAAGTAAGAGAATATGCCCTTTGGTTCTAGTATCATGCATGAGCAGTTTGGACATTGTCAGGTATGCCAGTTTATGTTTTTGTCGTAAAGTTGCCTAATGTCCTAAATACAGATTTTCTAAATATTTCACCCGTACCTCTTATGATCGGTGGTTTAAGAATATTTATTATATATTTATATTTTCTGACCAAAAACTATTCCTTGACGCACCCAAAAAAACCAATTGGCAATTGATTGCTGCGACAGTAATTTGTTTAATATATTTATCCAGTTTGTGATATTAGATAAATACCCTTTTTCCACAAATATTGAGAAGCGAAACAATTTTAATCATCTGGAAAGCAGAGCGTTATTTGGTGTAATAATATAATAATTTGATTACATATTTGCGAAAAATTAAAAGCTCAAAACCTTGTTAATGTTAATTTTTAGAACTAAGCAGACAGCGGTGCACAGATTTTAAATTATGGTTAATAAAAGAGAATATAAAGTAAAGTGGTAGGGTGTATAACTGAGCGAACTGATGTGGTAGGTACTAATTTATTATTGAAGTGGTCTGGTATTTTGCTATCGAACTAGTGTAGTGTTTTGTTGTCCATAAATGGTATTTGGTTGTAGAGCTGTGGAGATGTTCAATAAATTATTGTTCTGCGAAATTGTAAGGAATTTCAATGTTTTGCGAGCAACAGATTAAAATGAATTTCCGGGAAAGGAGGAATAATTTTCGAAAATTTCATGGATATCACCATATTAAGCCATACGAATGATTTCAACACATAACCCCGTAATTTAGCGTTTTTGCAAAACCTAAACTTCACCTTCTACGGTTCCCCTCTCTTTGATCTACAAATTATGCCCGAGTCAGCTCCCTTCATTTTCGATTCTCTTTCCTTTCTACAACACCATTTTTCTGTAACTACCATGCCCGATACCCGCCACAACCCAGAGTTCCCTCTTACGATTTCAATTAGCTTTTGTGTCAGCATTTTCTATGCACATCTTATTTTATTTATTTTACTCGACTTTTTTACAAAAGAGTTACTCGTACGTTATGTTACTTGTAAATATGTATGAGAGTGTTTTATGAAGAAGGTTTTTTGTTACATTTCTTTAGAATTCAATCTATTCACATTGCATTTTGTGAGAAATTGCTGTTTACAGTTCAGTTCCGTTTGAACCTCTGGCTACGAACATGAAGATAACTGCCAATCGCCGATAAATAGATAGAAAAATAGTATAGATTGTTAAGTTGAAGTTATACGTGAAATCCTATTTAGATACTATTTAGATTAATCTTTACGAGGAATTGGGTTACAGTATGAACATCAAAAAATATGCTACGGATAAATTGAAGCTTTAACTAGGTTTTTATGTATTGGAATTACAATAAAATCATTATTTACATATCAAAAAATATAAGCGTAAACCACAAAAAAAATGTTTTTTCATGACTTAACTATGAATATAACTTATACACAAGAAACATTTTTATAAAAAAACCCCTTTATGGCTAAGACTATTTTTGAGGTTTTCTATGTTCTAACTTTTTTTCGTTCTTATAAAATTATGCACAAAATAAATAAAAACCACTTTTTCGCTTACTTACCTCGCGCAAATAAGACGCTCGATTATAAATTTTGCAGGCACGAGAATCGAAATATTTCTAACGTTGATAATCCTCTTAATAGTTTGGAATGAAGAAAAATGGCAGTAAGTAACGGATTTCGGTAGCACAATCGAAAAATGTGTCCCTCCGTTACAGAGAAACGATCCCAAGTTCTAGTCTTGGTTTTCTAGTTCATAATGTAAATATTTTTAATATTCTTTAAAAATTAAATCAAATTTATTTGCACTGTCGAACACTCAAGGGGTCTTCAAGAGCCCGGTCACAGAGGTTAGCAAAATAAATAACAAAATAGTTTAACCGTTTACTAGCGCTGACCCGTGAAAATGAGAAGGATACCATAATATTACTAATACTATAATATATTTATACCGGTCAGTGGTTGAGTGGGCATCGCGTTTGGATCCCACCCAGGCGTTCCGTATTCGATTCCTCAGCTGGCTAAGTCCTCCATCACGACTCAAGCAACATTTTCGGCTTACTGTGGTGATAGTAGGAGAGTGTCGGGTTATTCGTAACCCGGGAATGTTTGTCTTTCTTAATATAAAAATTCCAATTTTAAAATTCCGTTTAAATATTATAATCTTAGATAGGTACCCACTTGATCGCTCGTCTGAATTATTCGTCACATAAGCAGTTCCAATTTTTCAAAAGGAAATTATTGTTGAATCAAAGTAAACATGAAAAATATCACGCAGGAATAACGCTTATCATAGACATCCGAAATTAATATTATCTTTGTTCATATGTTCAGTTGAGAATTATACTGCCCTGAAGAAGCTACGATTGTAGCGAAACCCGGTCGGCATAAAGTATATTAAAAATAATAGTGGTGTTTACAAAGTTATTGTTTAATTTTAAATTAATATTATCGTTGATGAATAAGGTTGAACATTTATTCAAAATTCATTCTAATTCAATACAAACACAGTAGTTATTAAATGTTTTATAGTTATTAATAATTAATTAGGGATTAGCGGTCGTATTTCACTATAAACTGCCATATAATGTGTTGTTATTGCAATCATGTTTCTCCAGCACACAGCATGCAACAATTGCGACTAATCTGCTATATTTCATAATAATGCAGTTTCCAAACTCATTTATCTAAAACTTCCTTAAACTTCGAAACAACATTTCAAAACATTGCACGTTTCAGCAATGTTAAAGCTGCAGTTACGGAAAGTTTTAAACGGTTTTTATGATGGAAATAATTTTAGAGAAAAGAATCTATATCTTAAACGCATACTTCGAGTTTCACGGTCAAATTGATGAAATTTAATAACTTAGGTTATCGGTAACAGGTTAGTAGTTAGTGGACAAATGCGTCGGGTTCCCACTGGGTGTCATTCAATTCAATTCATTTTATTCATTTTAAAAACATAAAAAAATTTACATTTCAAAGCGGTTTTAAAAGAGAAAAAATATTTGAGATAAGATAAGCCGATTTAAACTAACAGCAACAAAGCTTGCCGTCAAAATCGTGATTCATTGATTTTAAACATGTCGATATTCGAAGAGATTATATTTAACAACAAGACAGCTCTCCCGACTGACATGACCATTGGCAAGTTAGTCCTGCAAGCCGGGAGATAAAACGGTCTATTCTGTCGGTGACGGAAATAACCATAGGAAACATAAAAACTAATGCTCTCCATGATAGTTGAGTTTTCGAACCATCCACGAATCAATCTGAAGAAATTTGTTACAATGAGCATATTACTTCTGACCCGTAGATGGTTCATACCGAGCATGCCCAAGAGAAAGTCGGTGGGGTAGAGCCATGGGTGGTAGCCAGTAGCCATACTCCCTCAGGTAGAGAAATCTCAGAATTTTTTTCTGAACCTAAGTCATCAGCCCAATTCCTCTGCCAGTTCTCCATCACTGCAGTTGGGAGGAACTAAATTACTTTCACTTATTTTAAATGGGAAATTTTTGTCTTTCTTTAAAAAAAATTGTAAAAATGAAGTGCTAAATTTGTTCATATGGTTTCAGTATTTCAGAATTACCCTAAAGCTCCCTAGACATCAATTAATTAGAATTAAGACAGATTCGGGAAGATGAAAAAATCATAATTTAGGGCCAGAGTATTTTACTGGCAGTGTGATTAAGTATTACCGCGGGAACAATTTCGAATAGGGAACATGTTCTCAGTTCAAATATTTGTCACTGAGGGGTTGTAAACTTGGAAAAAGAATTACTTTCTCTGGTGAAATTCATTACTTAATATAATGGTTTTCAGAGATTAGTCTTTGAAAGAATTAAAGAAATCTCATTAATTATAAGTGTCTATTTTGATATTCTGTTAATGGATTTGGCACTGGGCTGTGCTCGAGGTTTTAACGCATTCTACAGTAGTGTGTGTTACCTTCCATACTTGCTGCAGTGAAGATTATTCAGACAAAGGTTTCTACTTTGCAACTTTGTAAGTATAAAATTTTGTCTTTAATGGACATTTAAAGTAAAGGTATTGTAATAATTTGAAAGGGTGTGTTGCGTGAATGAATGTATTTTACCTTGTGAGGAAAGGTTATAAATAAGGACTTGATATTTGAAATATCACATATTGATTTATAAGGTTTTGGTTTTATTCCCTTTTGTCAAAAGGTCAAAATATTTCCATTTTGCAATAAAATCCAAATAAATAGAATATTTCAGAACGCATCTGAAAACTAAAAATTTCTTTTGAAAGGTGATAAAACACGTTTGAAAATTTTAATTGAACGTATACGTTATTAAGTACAAACATTATGAATGCAAACATAAAAAGTTTTAAAAATTGCTCACCCCACGTTTTCTCCTAAACTAAAATTACTCACAATGAAAAAAAAAGTAAAACATACATAGGTATTTTAGTACATAAATGTATTATAAACGTTAACGTCCACTCACTTTTTTTGTCATTTCATGTAAAAATTATTATTAAAAAATTCGCAATGTTTCGTAATTTTTTTTTCGAATTGTTGTAGAAAATTTTGGTTTCTAAAATTTTATTTTTTAATTATTTTGTGGTTATGTTTGAAATGATTATAAATCATGATGATTTTTATTTCTAACACCGTTTAGGTCATATTTCTAACGATCATACTAAGGGATTTAGTTCAGATAGTATCTAGCATCTGTTGTTTTTAAAACCAAACAAATTAGCCTCGAGCGTTAAGCAAAACACATAAATATATTTTAAATAGGTAGTTTCTCATGTAGGTGCACATAAAATTATTAAGAAATATTTCTCTTCGTTACATAGTTTAAAATCACAGGAAAAGTAAAAAGAACTCAACATAACTTTCCAATGGTTCTAACGCTGCCCGTGGCGCCGTGAAATTTTAACAATTTTTTTGTCCCGACTTTCTTGGTGTGTGTGCGAGAGCCACTAAAAGTTGATATAACTCATTACCATCGACAACGAGGTCACCTGCCGAGTTTCAGCTCGATCGGCTGTCTGAAAGTGTGTTAATTTCCACTTTCAAAATTTGAATTCATTCATTCACTCGTGGAAACAAAATCGAAATTCAAATAGGTAGATGTATTTTTTAAGGCATTAAAACCAGTTAAATTTGCAATTTAATTCATAAGAAAATTATAATCCCTTATAATAATTATTACAAGTTCCCAGAACTCTGCGTTAATTTGGCTTAAGCATCATTTACGGCTTGTTAAAATTTATTTCCAGTTCATCCCACGCCACCCCATCCGTGGGGAGTTTAATAATGATATAGATATCATGTGACATGATAATACTTCTCGTGATTATTACTACCATTACTACCCTGAGCACTCGTGTAAGTATAATATTGAATTCATTACTTGACGGATCAATAGGGATGGAGGATGAATATGAATGATGGTGCGAGCGCTCGATTTTTGAGCAAAGCTCGTGATTAATGATGGCACTGTAAATTTAAACTTTGTAGTTGAAAGAGAACTGAATTATTCATGGTATTAATATTAACCACGTTTTTAAATAGGTATCCGTTGATACTTCGTTAGAGATTATTTGACAGTTTACAAAGTGGAGAGGCGGATATGGGTACCGCCGCTCTTGGAATCATTTATTGGACAACCAACATCTCTGCCATAGGTCACCCCAAGTGTATCGCTAGTTAACTTAGCAGGGGTTTCCGGGTTCATGGGGTGAGGTTTGTCAAGTCTTGGCGGTGAATGCGAATGGGAGAGACTTCTTAAGGGAAACCTAACCTAGACCTCTCGATCCATCGCCTTGCACCGCATTGTGAGGGATGGATTCATACGGTTCCATGCCAGAATAGTCAACTCAACATCTCTTTGAAAAATTGTTTAAGGCTGTGAAAAAAAATTGTACAATATCCCAAAACCTAACCTAACGTAACCTACATTTTAATCTTTTTTTTTGTTCATCACTTTTAATAACTTTTCAAGGGAGGTGTTGAGTTGATTCATACATGGCCGGCGTAGTCCAGCGGTAAGGCTCTTGACTCAAATAAATTCTATTTTATTTGTGTTGTTTCACCATTTATTCATTTAAAATAATATATAGTATATTTGCGGCACGTGCCAGAGTGGAAGATAATAGTATCGCCCTGGTGTAAGACCACCATTCAGAATTGAAACGTTGCTTGGAATGGCTTTAGCCGAGTTTGGTGACCAGATCTGAATAGCCAGTTACTTCCCCACCTCCCTATCTCCTTCCCCTCCCCACTACCTCCAGCCTCACAACATGCCCCAGTTGGGAATGCCATAGTTTCACTGGCTCGCTCCAGACTTGAGCGGTTGGGACTCTTGTGTGGTATTCATATAATTTATTTTTTTTAAATACAAATTGACCCCAAAATTTCTACCCACACCTACTTTTCCTTCCCAGAATTTTATCTCCATCTTTTTTCTTAAAAGACCCTCCAAACAGCATCCCACAAGTTGACGTAAGCCCTAAGACGATTTTTACCGCAGGACCTCCCGTGTGAAGCTAATTTAATTTAATAGATTTGAATCCAAAAATTGTGAAAAATACGTACGCATTCTCGACGCCGAAAACTGATGTGGGGTATTTCAACATTTGTCACAATTGATTGCCCATCAAATTAACGTATAAGAATCACTTCAATAATTCAAATTAATTTTATGGCTTCATTTTAATTTAATGAAAATAAATCACTTTTTTCGATCGTTCACAGTTTTTATTTTTTATTTAATTATCTATATAAGGTATATTTACATTATATTATTCGATGCCTGTGTTAAGACAGGTATATCATACAGAAAGTTTGTGATTGTAATGCAGTGCCATTTTTAAATCGTTTTTATTAGCGAGGGATGATCTGCCATATTTTATATCATTGCTAATTACATTCATTTGGGCGGAGCATTTTATGCGACATTAATTATACAATAATTGTACCTGAAATTGGCCATTAAAAAGCAAAAGTTTCACGTTAATGAATATTGGATAACCATGAGAATAGGTAAGTAAAGTGCTAACAACAACAATGCGGTTTTAATTACTTCTATTTTATGGGGCGTGACGTCGTCTATGGTTCAACCGTGTGAAATTTAATGGCTCTCATATTGATGGGCAGTTTGAATATATCATTATAACTTTGTATAACGAAACTTTCGATACACGTTCTCGAAAATCAATTTCATTACTCACTTATTCACATAACATTATTTATCACATTCTTGATTAACTTTGCAAACACATTCTCAAAAATCAGTATACTCACATATTCACATGAAAGTATTTCTTATACATTCATGGTATATACACTATGTACAGGGTGTTGTAAGCGTACCTGACATACTTTAACAAGTGATTTTTTTTTTATTCATTTATGTAAAAAAAATGTGGGTGATACCGTTTTGGTAATCGGTGATTTTTTTTCAATTAAAACTTTTTTAATAAACGGTGCTTTAGACCACACGACTGAAGTAAAACTTCTCTAACTTATAAAAGAACATGTGACGTTGGGGTGACATGTTTTCCATCCACAAGCTAATGCTTTTAATGAAAGACCAGTAATATTATAATATGTAGCAATGTTAAGATAAACAAATAAATAAATAAAATTAAAATAAAATAAAAAAATATGACATTAAGGTGATAAAGGAAGTTGGGGTGACATATGACCATGGGTTTTTTTTTACATTTACTCCACACAGGAGGCCCTGAGGAAAATAATTTCCCTGAAAATAATTTCCTGAGGATGCTGTGTGGAGGGTCTTTTTGAGGAAAGGAAGGAGTTAACATGGGTCTTGGAGAGACTCATGTTGTAGGAGGGAGGAAATACAGAGGCCGGTAAATCGTTCCACAGCCGAGCTGTTGAACTCAAGAACGAATCGTAAAAACGACCCGTTCTCATGTGACTAATATCAACCGTGTACAAATGTTGGGCGCGTGTTTGGCATGTTTCCCGACTATGCGCCGGTGCCGAGGGGATCAATGACCCTAGTTCCTCGGAGCATCTTCCATTGTAATACCGGTAGAACAAGGACAGCATTCCCACCTGACGCTGTGCTCTAAAGATTGCAATCCGTCTGTTAAGATGGGAGAATCTATCAAACGAACCGCCCGTTTCTGCACAGAGTCGAGGGTTTTTTTTAGGTATTTTGGAGCTCCAGACCAGAGGTGGCTACCAAATTCAACCGTGGGGCGCACTTGCGATTTGTACAGGGTTAGCAGTTGTGTACTATTAAAGTATCTGCGGGCCCTGTACAGTACGCCCAGTTTCTGAGAGGATAACTTAACTTAACGGATGGCCGATGACTCTGGGGTGACCTACGACCGTGGGGTGACCTAGGACCTTGGGGTGACCTATGACCTTGGGGTGACACGACCTTGGGGTGACTTACGACCTTGGATTTACCTACGACCTAGGGGTGACCTATGACCTTGGGGTGACCTTAGACCTTGGATAACGCATAACCTTTCGTAACGCATCACACTTTTTGTAACGCATTCACCAGCTTACCCCCAAGTCCAGCATGCGTAAGGAAGTTTTACTTCAAAAATCCGTAGGTTCTGGACAGTTAGGATCGGGATGGGAGGAACGACGACATGTAAAAGCTTTTTTTTTAATTTTGAAAGAAAACAAATAAAGTCACCGGAGACAAAAATTTCATTAACATTTTTCACTCCGAATATTTTTTTCTTTTTTTTAATAACCTGACAATAATTTAAAAACTCCTACTACTATCGAGAATGTTGGTTGTGGCGAGTCAGTAATCAATACTTAAAGTAAGTCAGGTGTGCATCCTGTATAATGTTACTGTAAATCCAGAAAACCTATAAAACTTATGTTTCAGCGTAAATCTAAACATTTGGTATATTTTAATGTTCGAAAAGAGAGCTTTTGACATTTTGGTTAGTTGAAGAGTCTTGAAAATATTGGAACATTGATTGCAGATGATGATTTCAATGCACATCTGGTGTTGGTATTGAAAAAAAGCTCAGTACAAAGAAAAAAAATCACTGGAGAACAAAATTTCATTTTCATTTTTGCTCCAAACTGGCAAGCCAAGAATATCCTGTAACACTCTCTTTCTTTGTAAAACACTTTTTCTCTATCCTCTCTTTGCCGTTTTTATGTCTCATAGAATTGCGGTCGATCGTTTCTTGAAAGATTTTCCCCGACATTTAAAAATGTTCAATTTTAAAATGAGGTAAAAAGAACAAAAAATGGTTGACCATTGTTGGTTGGTTATTCGATTGAAAACAGATTTGATGGAGAAAATCACAATGGTTGTAAGACAAGGGAAAGAGGTAGTGATTTTAAATAAGTGCTACAAGAGAAAATGTGTAAAAATAAAGAAAAAATATCAAGAAAAGTATGTTGTAAAAATAGGTGGCAATGGTTGTAGGAACATTCTCCGCTTACAATAGAGAAAATAGATGTCTGAATTTACTAAGAACAATTTCTATAACCTTTTTTAAGTTAGTGCAGCACAAGAGTAACAACAACAGCTCCCAACTGTCTAGTGCTAATGGGACTACGACATCCCCAATCGGGTTATGTTGTGAGGATGAAGGTAGCGGGGAGCGGAAGGCGATAAGGAAGAGTAAGGCGGGAAGGTACCTGGCTATTCAGATCTGGTCACCAGATACGGCTAGAGATGTTTCAAGCACTTTTCAATACTGAAAGGTGGTTCATCACCAGGGCGACACTTAAAAGTATCTGCAACTTCGTAACGAAAATACATAAACATACTTTAATCAAATAAAATTTACTTGCACCCGCCGCGATACGAACCCGCGACCTCTGGTTTCGTAGGAGAGGATCATAGACACTTAAGTTAACTGAACTTACCACGGAGGCGGTCTCATTAATAGTAACGAATTAATCTAACCTAACCTAACTAAATTAAAAAGTTTTGTCTTGACGTGCGAAGCGATAGAGGGGCCCATCTGGTCGAGAACGGTTCGGGAAAGTGGTAGATGCCGTCGACTAACCCAATCATACCCAACCTAACCTAACAGAACAGAATCACTTTTTTTTGATTCTTGGCTAATATTTGTAACACACTATTTTGGTTTAAAAAACTGATACACCATTATTTTGGTAGTAAAATTACATATAAGAGTATTTTTTTTTATTGTTATTTATTGTTATCAAGTTTAATTTGTAGAACTCCATTTTAATTTTTATTTATTTTATATATTCAATAATTTTATTATTAAATTAATAAAAACAGTTTATTTATAAACAAGTTCTGCTGGTAAATATTATTACGCGTGACAGCTGTTTCGCCTTCTGAGGGCATTATCAAACTGTGGTCATGCCACATACAGACAATCTATTTATAGTATTTTTGGATAGGTTTGTACTATGACTCATTTCTAATTTCTGATTAAAAATGACTGAAATTATTAATGGTTATTATTTTCTCAATTACTGTTATTTCCCACTTTAGATTCAAAGAACACATGCGATCATTTAAAAATAATAATAAATTACAATCACAATTTGCCAAACATCTCCTAGATGAGAATCACTCACTAAGCGATGATAATAAGCCAACTCCTTTACACATTCAAAATAAAGGACGTAAACTTAATCTTTTAGAGCAGCTGGAAATTAACAAACATAATAATAATCCTAAAGCTATTTTAATAAATGAACAAAAAAATATAATACACTCTCCGCTTTTAGATGTATTCAAAACCAATTTTTAAATAACTAATTATGCTGGAAAAGAAAACCATGAGTCAGCATTTGCGAATGACTCACAATTAGTTTGCTTAACGACTTTCTCACAAAGTGGGAAATAACAGTAATTGAGAAAATAATAACCATTAATAATTTCAGTCATTTTTAATCAGAAATTAGAAATGAGTCATAGTACAAACCTATCCAAAAATACTATAAATAGATTGTCTGTATGTGGCATGACCACAGTTTGATAATGCCCTCAGAAGGCGAAACAGCTGTCACGCGTAATAATATTTACCAGCAGAACTTGTTTATAAATAAACTGTTTTTATTAATTTAATAATAAAATTATTGAATATATAAAATAAATAAAAAAAAAAAAAAAAAAAAAAAAAAAAAAAAAAAAAAAAAACATATAAGAGTACTTCCAAATAATGGCAAATAATTTTTTCCGCTCTGACTTTTCCGTGGTGAATTTTTCACGGTGAATTTTTCTCTGTGAATTGTGGGCGGAGAATTTACCGGATAACAGTAACAATATGTCCAATACTGTCCAAGGCCGCCCTTAATATTTTTTACACGTGTGGAAGGGCCAATGAGCAAAATGAATTGTATCAACACATTTTTACCTTTCTGTCAGATGAGTATTAAGGGAGACCTTCAAGGAAAATTTGTTACGATAAACATATTCTCAAAATATTTTATGAAACAATTGGGGATAAGGAAAAAATATATATTTTTAAGAAAACCTTCTCCTAGAGAGGTAGATAGATACTCTCAGTATCGCCGTGGTGAAAGACCACCATTCAGAATCAATACATTGCATCAAATAAAAAATAAAAATAAACATTTTATAATACCGAAAAAAACTTATGTACCTTATAATACCTTAATATAATATAATTTATAAATACATTATGTACAAATTTTGCTATAGATACTAATAAAAAAAATTACTTTAGCTGTGTTTGTTTCCACAATTAATTATTAAAAAAGAAAAGTGTATTATCTAAAAAGATCACAAGCGATTTTGTTTATTTATATTAAAGTTTAATTTTAAAAAACATGAGATACACGTAATAATGGAATCCTAATCATGAGATAAATTACGCCACTTAAAATGTATAGAACCCGTGCAGAAGGTATTATGCTAGGTTATCTATAATACCATTTACAATTTAAAAAATAAAAGTCATGAAGGAGATCAGTCTACTATCTAAGGATTTTAATAATTTTTTTTTTTTCATAAATTGGTTTTAATTTATTGTTTCTACAAATAGACCGAGTTTATAGTTGATATTTCTTAGGAATTTATGCTGAATTTTGTTTGCATTGCGAAAATTTGTCCTAGCGAATTTGCAACAACAGAACTACTAACAGGCAATCTTTATTGAGACCATTTATCAAATACAAAATTGAGACAATTTTGAAGTAAAACTTCTTTACGCACGCTCGACACTTGGGGGTAAAATGATGAATACGTTATGAAACGTTACGAAAAAATATGAAACGTTAAGAAAAAATGTGACACGCTTTTTTTTAATATGAATACCGCACAAGAGTCCCAACTGCTCCCGTCTTTTTTTTTTTTTTTACATTAACTCCACACAGGAGGCCCTGAGGAAAATAATTTCCCTCAGGGCCTATGTCATCTTTGAGGATGCTGTGTGGAGGGTCTTTTTGAGGAAAGGAAGGAGTTAACATGGGTCTTGAAGAGACTCATGTTGTAGGAGGGAGGAAACACAGAGGCCGGTAAATCGTTCCATAGCCGAGCTGTTGAACTCAAGAACGAATCGTAAAAACGACCCGTTCTCATGTGACTAATATCAACTGTGTACAAATGTTGGGCGCGTGTTTGGCGTGTTTCCCGACTATGCACCGGTGCCGAGGGGATCAATGACGCTAGTTCCTCGGAGCATCTTCCATTGAAATACCGGTAGAACAAGGACAGCATTCCCACCTGACGCCTATGCTCTAAAGATTGCAATCCGTCTGTTAAGATGGGAGAATCTATCAAACGGACCGCCCGTTTCTGCACAGAGTCAAGGGTTTTTTTTAGGTATTTTGGAGCTCCAGACCAGAGGTGGCTGCCAAATTCAACCGTGGGGCGCACTTGCGATTTGTACAGGGTTAACAGTTGAGTACTATTAAAGTATCTGCGGGCCCTGTACAGTACGCCCAGTTTCTGAGAGGCTAACTTAACTCTGGATTCGATGGAGCCCCCATACCTGAGCTGGTCACTAAGAGTTACACCAAGCATATCAATGGAGGTCCTGTTCGGGAGAATGCTTCCGTTGAAGGACACTAGATTATCATTTCGATCCCTTTTAGACGTTATCAGACATGATTGGGTCTTTGAAACATTAAATTCGACGAGGTTATTCTTACCCCAAGAGAAAACACTCTCGAGGTAACCGTCCATTCTCTGCTTCAAAGCCCTCCGAGCTATTGGGGTTTGTGTGCCCTTTGGAGGCTTGTCAAACAAAAAGCTATCATGGACTGTACTGTCATCCGCGTAACAATGAATCGGTGCACATGACAAGAGGTCGTTGATGTGCAACAGAAACAAAGTCGGAGACAGAACCGATCCCTGTGGGACGCCAGCATTTATCGAATGCGAGGAAGAGGTGAAACCGTCAGCAACCGCCTGAATCGACCTCCCCCTCAAAAAGTCGGCAATCCACGCACACAAGGATGCGGGAAGTCCGTAAGAACGCAGTTTGTTGACAAGCGCTCGATGCCAAACCCGGTCAAAGGCCTTGGAAATGTCCAGTGAAACCGTTTGGGTCTCACCAAAACATTCCAGGCACCGTCCCCAAACATGCGTCACATACGCGAGAAGATCACCGCACGAGCGGTTCCGCCGGAATCCGTATTGACGGTCGTTAATAATTTTGTTCTTCTCGAGGTATGTGAGCAGTTTGTCATTGATCACACGTTCCATCACTTTTGACAGAACAGATGTGATCGCTATGGGGCGGTAGTTGGCTGGGTTGGAGCGGTCACCCTTCTTTGGAATAGGGTGAATGATCGCTTTTTTCCAACCAGAGGGCACAGAGCCAGTCTTCAGGGACATTTTGAAAAGCTTCGTCAAAATTGGAGCTATTTCTACAGCGCACCTCTGCAATACCAGGGCAGGTATTCCGTCAGGCCCGCTAGCTTTATTAACATCAAGCCCTCGTAAGACTTGGAGTACATCCCGATGCCGGATCCTCAGCTTTTTCATACGAAAACTGCAATGAGGAACCGACGGCGGGGTAGCACCTTGATCATCGAGGGTCGAGTTTTCCGCGAACATTTTGCCTAATAAGTTAGCCTTTTCGGCGGCGGTATTTGCTAGAGAGCCATCAGGTCTGGTGAGAGGTGGCAGACTGGATTTGCAGAAATTGCGACCTATTGAGCCCGCAAGCGACCAGAACGCTCTGCTGCCGTGCGGGCAGGCAGCCAGCTTACTGCTGATCTGCAGGTCGTGCTCGAATTTTGACCTGTTAATGATCCTCCTGCATTCCTTTGCCATTTTGTTATATACTGTTCTGCTTTCAGACGTTCGAGATGTGTTGTAGGCTCGGTAAGCCGCGTTTTTTCGTCGCACTGCTTCGGAGCATTGTCGACTGAACCACGGCTTTGAGCCCACACCAGTTTCTTTCACAGTGGATTGGATGAAGCCATCCATCGCGGATGTGATGACTTCACCAATTTCCTGGGCACATCTTGAGGGATCCGAAGTCTGAAAACAGACAGCTGACCACGGGAAGGCATTGAAATGAGCCCGCAGACCAAACCAATCTGCTGATCTATAGTGCCACACTTTTCTCTTCAGCCGCTCATTTGGCGGTCTGAAGGTTACGGGGATTGATGTTGTCACCAGGCAGTGGTCGGACGATCCTAGAGGCGCTGTGACTTCAATCTTGTAGCCGTGTGGCACAGTGGTTAGAAACAGATCTAGCAGATTGGAGCGGTGAGTCTGGACATCAGGAACCCTTGTAGGCTCCTGAACCATTTGCTCCAGTCCGTAGCAGAGGGCAAAGGATTCCGCCTCTCGTCCAGCCGAGTCCGTTGGTCCTGAGAACTTTAACCAAGGTTCGTTATGAACATTGAAGTCCCCCAGGACCACAAACTCTGCTGTAGGGAAGCGGGGCAAGAGGTCATCAACAGTATTACTTAGATGTTTGAAGAGTTCGGATGTATCTGAAACGCTAATGTTCGGTGAGCGGTATAAACACGCGTAAAACCTTACCGTACTGGCAAGATTGATGCGCACCCACATTACGTCGAATTTGGAGTTCTCCAGATTCAACAGTCGCACACAGTTGACGTCAGCTCGGCTGAAGAGACATACACCTCCTTTGGGTCTGAATTTGCCCATGAGGGTGAAACCCGGGCAATCCAGATAGGAGGCGTCTGTAGGCTCAGCTATCTGCGTTTCGGAAAGGAAGAGAAGGTTGGGACGTTGGGAAACAAGGTGGTGGTGGACTGAATTTAGATTTTTGTGCAGGCCGCGAATGTTGGTGAAGTTCACCAACAGTTTTGGCCTGCACCGGGGACTCCTGCTTCTCGCCGTTGTAAAGATGTTATTTATGTTTTTTTGTGAGTTCATGATTGATTTAAGTTTTTTGTTTGGAAGAGGAGAAATGAAGATCTGGAAAGGAAAAGGTATAAGGGGTGGGTAGGAAGCTGGGGATCGGAGTGTCCAGGAGTGACGGACGTATGAATCCAACCCACCCACTGCGGTGCAAGGCGATGGGCTGGGAGAGTCCGGCTGGAGAGGTCGCCCAATGCGCCCCAAACGCAACTGCTGGGTCCCCTCCGGTCACGAACCGGCACAACAGCAGCGGTGGGGTTTTTGCACTCGTTGATGGGGCAGCCCACCCTCAGTCGTGAGCCTAAGGGTCGGGCCCCTGTACTACCGAGCGGCCCGGACAACGGTAACCGGTTGTAAAGGGTCTCCCTCAACCAGCATCTCCCAATCCGGCCTGCCACGCAGAAGGTGGGCCGACGCACCCGCCATCAAGACCCAGACAAACATTACCCCATGAACCTGGGCACCCCTGCTAAGTCACCAAACGTAGCGAACCACTTGGGGTAACCTGTGGCAGAGGTGTTGGTCATCCAATAAATGGTTCCCAGGGCGGCGGTACCCAAACCCGCCTACCAAATTAAATAAGCCAGTGAGACTATGGCATCCCTAATTGGGGTATGTTGTGAGGCTGAAGGTAGTGGGGATGGGAAGGAGATAGGGAAGAGGAAGGTGGCTATTCAGATCTGGTCACCAAACACGGCTAATGCCAATTCAAGCGACGTTTCAATTCTGAATGGTGGTCTTACACCAGGGCGATACTGAGAGGATCTTCCACTCTGGAACGTGCCGCTAATCAATATGAAACGTTATCAATGTGAAACGCTAATCAATGATATGAGTTGAGTTGAATTGAGTTGAATTGTGTTGAGTTGAGAGCTGAGAGCTAAGAGCTGAGAGTTGAGTTGAGTTGATGAGGATGTTGAGGGGATGGGGATATTTTTATTCCTGTTATTGTTATATTGTTAATGGACGGCATAAGTTAGTGAAGTTTTACTTCAGTCGTGTGGTCTAAAGCACACTCGTTTTTTTTTTTTTAATATTAGCTCCATACAGTAGGCCATGAGGAAAATAATAGATGCTGTGCGGGGGATATTTTAAGTAAATAAAGGAGCGAAGGTTTTTGGAAGGAAAGGGTAATAAGGAGTTGGTAAGAATAAGGGGGTCAGTGTGTCCTGGAGTGTCAAACGTATGAATCCATCTCTCCCACTGCCGTGTAAGGCAAGAAAGTCCTGAGGGAGGAAGTAGGTCTCCCTCAATCGGCCTCTCCGAGATACCCCTGCTAAGTCATTAAACATAGAAAACCACTTGGGGTGACTATCGATTGTGTTTGTCATCGAATGAATGATTCTCGGGGTGACGGTACCTCCCAAAAAGTTAGAGATATTTTAAAGAGGGATTATGGCGATCTATTTATTATTGACAATTTTATCGGCTTTATGATTAAATAAAAAATTTCCAAGCCATTATTATAAGCGTGTATGTTGGTTTGTGGTGTGTGAATGTGTTAATGTTACAACAGTAGTTTTGTCACAAACTTCACCCTAAACAATGGCTTTGCTCAAGGCCGGTCCCCTGCGACCGTTTCCACAAAAGATAACTCAAACATTACCACAAACAGGGGACAGAGCTACAACTTTTTTTGTTCTCTATCGGCCACGGAAAGCAAAAACATTGTTGCCCAACCTAGCCATCCACAAAATGTCTACGTGTTTTTGTCTGAGGAGACCTGGCTTTAGGGCGCGGCGACAGAGTTGTACATGAAGTTGGGTTCAACTTCAAACTTGTGACGCGTGGTGACGTTTGCCTTTCTTACTTCCTATTAGCGGAACAAATGAATATCAACATTAACAAATTACATTGTGCAATAGGGGGTTAATTTGCGATCTGTGATATTTTGCGACGAAGAGCGCTAGTCTTTCAAAGGGAAGCGCCTGAATTCCATTGTGCGTTGTTATGAATTTACTCGTAGGTGGGTCGTATTCCTCTAGGAAATTTAAAGGACAGGCCAAATCTCTTATAGATATATTGATGTTTCCTCATTTTCCTCAATCTTGCTTTAGCCTCACAATATACCTCACTGACTCCGGGCAGTTAAGACTGTGTGTAATGTTCACAATTGAATAATATAAAATTTTCTTGAAATGGCTGGAGATCTGAATAAGTAGGTACTTTCTCAATTATTTTAAGACCCCTCATTCCGAATTTCTACCGATACGTACTTCCGTACTTCGTTTGAACGCTTTACGTTTTTAAGGTCTTAATAAGATATGTGTTAGTCTCTATTCATTTGCCGAGATTTCAAAAGTAATACCTGAAATTCCCTCGATGGAAAAAAAATGTAAGGTGTGCTCTGAAAATTATAAAAAACACTAGTAAAATTAGATAATAATAATAAAAACAAAATCATTTATAAAGATTTTACATCTACTTTAAATAAGTCATTTTGTCTTAAATATTTTCGCTGAAGCCTATTAATTATAATCATTTTCTTAGTACCTATTAGCACTCTCTCTCTCTATAACACTCGTACTTATATTTTATTGATATTTTGGTGATATTATCATCCTTGCAGACCACCTTCTTCTTCTTTTTAAATGCTTACTACGGAGCCACAGCATTACTCAAATTGTGAATACCATAGTTTATGTAAGTACCGTTGTTAAGTTCTGAAACAGCTTATAGACTAAAACACATTTTCCCTAAATCCTCGCATTTCTAATCCTCTCCAATTGTCCTTTTCTTTCTATGAAAGGCCCTACCTAGTATAAAAAGAAGAAGATGATGCTCCCTACATGGCCAATGCACATTTATTGCACAAAATTGAAAATACCTACATTTTAGGTAATCTCTACTGTAGGTGGTACTCGTATGTATAGGTATAGTTAGGTTGGCCGGAAATGCCCGCCTCGCGGTTGAATCTGGGCCGGATATGGTAAGGCGGATGTAGAGGTATCCGAGGCCTGCTAACAGATTGAGCGGGGAGTAATTAAATTCCGACGCTTAATAAATTCACTTCTCAAGGGTGACTACCGATTTCAGAGGTACAGTGGATACTCCCACTATTGTTTACAATAATAGTTGTAAAATACGTGTACCATAATCTCTGGCTTCCAAAAATTGTTGTAGAAAAAATAACCTTTTTTGTCCCTCAACCCAATCGATGATCAAAGCCTCGAACAAAAATCGAAATATCACCTTTGCTACCCTAACAGATATTAATGTAGTAAATTAAACTTTCTTCTATTGATTTCCGTATAGTTACGTAAATTTATTTTTTTGTTGATTTCAGTGAAAAATAATAAATTATTAGGGTTAATTTGTAGCAAGTATTTAATTATTGATCAAATATAGAAAATTTTCAATGTTCAAATAATATTGCATTAGATTTACATTGTGGAGTCACAGGTAGGAATGGTGGGTAATAGTATTCCCAGAGAGAGGTTGTACGTAGGTCATCGACGATCATCCTCTTCCCTCTCACACGTCTTGTATAAAACGAAAAAGATAGAAGATACTAAAACGGTGACATCATTTAGTAAAATGGGTAAAATGTAAAATGGGATTTTCCTCTCTTTGGAACTGTAAAATAGAATTTTGTAAAATACTGACAGTTCGTTTTTCATCTTTGAGGATCGTGACCCCCACTCCAATTTCCACGATGGACAAGACTCCTTCAATCCTCGCGGTTCTGCGCTGCTTGGTTGTGGACTGTGGACACTAACGTACCGGACGCCAGCGATATTTGGTCACTCCAAGCGCATTTATGACTTCCTCTGCTTCTTCTACCTTCCACTTAGCAAATGACTTTGAATTTCTCCAAGTTGGAGTCCTTGGTTTGGCAAACAACGTGTTCTAAGTATTTTAGGCCTATTGCAGATGCCTAGCTCTTCCAGAATGGACACAATTGTGTGTCTGGCTGTCCATGGAATCCTGAGCATTTTTCTCCACCACCACATTTCGGGAGCCTCTATCCGCTTTCTTCCGCTGGCTCTAATATCTCCACACCGTATAGAAATAGAAGAAAATCAACGCCCGGACGAGTCTAATTTTTGTGGTTTTCGGCTGTGAGAGCGTTATTTGTTCTTACCATTATTTGTATCTAGTAGCAGTATTTATAAAATAGTAGCTACCGGCATTACCTCATATTGCGCTAAAAATCACTTCATGTAATCAAATCGAATGGCTTATGCACATATATATATATATATATATCTAGAAACTAGTGTTCTTTTTACTCTTTTTATACAAAATAGGTCTTGCAAGACGCCAAAAATAAAAGTAAACATTTGAACGAAGTAATAATATTATTTGTCTAAATGAAAACGTCTGAACTAGCGATATCACAGGCACTGTAGCTCCGTTGAAATAACCGAAAGGAATTTCGTTGATTATATAATTATGAGCTTGCTTGCGGGGTTAGAAACTACCTGAAAACACTGGGTAGGGTGTTTTTTTTTTCGAACAAATAAAAGAAAAAGAGAATCTATTTCGAAACAATACTTTAATGTAGAAATATTGGCGCATCCACAAAATTATCTGAATTCTCTGAGAGATTTTTCAGCGAATTGCCAAATAAGTACCTACGTATTTACGATTTCGTATAGAGAAATGAAACTAAAATAATCAAATATCGTCGGGAGCGATAATTGAGGGAGATGGATTGATGGCAAACAAGTAGAAGAAGAAGTTGTAGCTTATGGCTTAGAATAGTAATATTGTGCAAAACGGAAAGACACACCATTACAAAGTTTTACCAAATTTTAAAGGAAAAATGCAAATGAAGAAATCAATCCTTTAAAGAACCAAAAGGATTACCCTTTTGAATCTTTCCTCACTGACGCAGTATTAAATCATCAGAAATTTTGTTTACGAGCAATATGCTCCTCCCCACCGGGAGAACCATTGTCAGGTTGATCCTACAGGCAGGAAGATAGAATAATATATGGTGAAGATGTACTGTCTTTGATAATTAGCAGGAACAGGCCTACGCGTTTCAAAATAGCTGGATTTTGTATTTATGTAGCCTCGTAGTATTTCTATATTATATGCTTTTGTAGTAGTTCATTCCAACGTTTACCCTTTATGCAGATCCTTAACAAGGATTTCATTAATTGGAAAAGGTCTTGGTGTAATATAAGCAAAAACTTTAACCAAATGAAAATTTATGTAAACCATATTACAAAGCTGTAACATTTGTGAAGTACACAAGCCAGGATGAAGCGAAATAAACTTGGAGTAAAAATTAGATTACTCCAAGGAAATAAGTTGAATTAATACTCCAGCAAGAACGGTAATATGGTATGCATATTATTAGCTTTGTTAATTCGTGGTTTTGCTTTAACAACTGTGCTAAGTAAGAAAACCGAAATAATATTTCTTAGGTTTGCGCAAATGGCTTAGTATTTAGTTATTTTATTCGTTACCGGAATAAAACTGAATTAGGTGAATCGAAATTAAAAAACCGTTTTGGTAACATTATTTAAAAAAAAGATATGTTCCTACTAAGCACCAATTGATTATTCTCGAAATATACCCAGTACCTACACTTTTCGAGTTACAAAAATCAATTGATGAATTCTTAAGATTTTTGAATGATTTAAGTCATAGGTTCTCAACGTGGGCGATAACGCCCCCTTGGGGGCGTTTAAAACCTTCAGGGGGCGGTAGAAGATCCAGAGACAATTGGGGGGCGTTGAGATGGCACAGGGGGGCGTTGGCAAGTAAAATATATGGTCTAAAAAAGACAAACAAAACACTCTAATCACATACTAATAAAGCAAAGTAAACTTTAATATTGGTTAATTTTTGTTATTAAAAACCCATGTCGGAAGTAAAAAAGAAGATACGGCAATATGGTGTGGATTATATTAAATACGGATTTATCAAAAATCCCACAAATCCATCATCGCCAATGTGCCTTATTTGTCGAAAAACATTTTCAAATGAAGCGATGAAGCCTTCTAGGCTTCAAGACATAGACATATGAATATTCATATGTCTATGCTTCAAGATCATTTTAATAAAATCCAGCCGGACAAGAAAGACAAATATATGACCCATTTTCAAGACATGAAAAAGAAGTACGAAATTCAGTTAACAATTTTCAACAGCTTCTAAGCATGACGATGATGGACTTCGAGCTTCGTACAATATCTCATTGTTAATTGCTAAAACAGGCAAACTACATACTATTGGGGAAGATTTAATTTTACCAGCAGTAAAGGAAGTAATAACCACTGTGCTCCATAAACCAGCTGCATATATTATCCGAAAAATTCCTTTGAGCAAATTAGTTAGTTAGTTAAATTTATGAAAAAAAATCATTTTTAATTTATTTTTTTCAAATTAGTTCTGTGCAAAGACGAATTGATGAAATGGCTGAAAACATTGAAGAATCATTGTGCAATCATCTGCAGTCTTATCGATTTTCAATTTAGCTGGATGAGTCCACTTTACCAACCAATGAAGCATTTTTATTGTCATACGTGAGGTTCATCAAAGATGAGAAAATATTTCAAGAGCTATTGTTTGTTTCAAATTTGGAAACAGATACAAAAGGAGAAACCATATTTAATACACTGGAAAAGTTTTGTGACGAAAAGACAATTCCTTTAAATAATATTTTGTCAGCTGCTACGGATGGCGCCCCAGCTATGACAGGGCGTCACAAAGGCTTCATAGCGTGCTTAAAAAATAAAGTTCATGACTTGCTTGCTGTGCATTGCGTAATTCATCGCCAGCATTTGGTTGCGAAAAATCTGAGTGAACGCCTCCATACATCACTGCAATATGTTATCAGAGCAGTTAATAAAATCAGAAGTAACTCATTGAATGACAGATTATTTAGTCAGCTTTGCATTGCCAATGATGAAATGATGAAGATTTCAACCGATTGCTGCTTCACACAGAGGTGCTCTGGCTATCAAAAGGTTCTTGCTTGACTCGATTTTACAATCTGTTTGAGTCTGTGATAGAGCTCCTTGGAAACAAAGACACGGAGTTGCGCGACAACCTCACCTCATCGAAGAACGATATTGCGTACTTGACAGACCTATATAAATTGTTTAATGATGTCAATCTCCAATATCAAGGCGACGACTTAAATTTGATTAAGACAAAATGTTGCGTTGCAGCTTTTGTATTCAAACTGCTACTATACAAAAGAAATATCGGCAGACGGGAATTTAATAACTTCCTAAATTTATCAGCAGTGTCATTTAAGAACGATGACTTGCTTGTTTACTGTCAGTACTTGGAAAACCTCCACAGTGATTTCAAGGAACGATTCCAGGATATTTTAAACATGGACATACCACACTGAGTTTTGGATCCTTTTTCAAATGTCAACACAGTAGGATCATCCCCGTTAGAAGAAGAACTAATAGAACTGATAAAAAATGAGGAATTAAAAATTAAATTTAAGAATAGCTACGAAGAGTTTTGGCTGCAGAAACCGATTTTGCAACTGTACCTAGGATTATGGTCGATAGTTCAACGATTTTTAATAGCATTCTCATCGTCCTATTTAGCTGAACGTGGATTCAGTGCTGTAGCAACGTTGGTAACCAAAAAGAAAAATAGGCTCCATATTACTGAACGCGGCGACTTACGTTTGTTTTTAAGTAAAATCGAGCCTAATATAAACAAACTTCTTAAAACGCATCAAATTCAACCATCTCATTAGATAACTTATAAATTCAATATCTTTTCAATGTTAATAAAAATACTTCTCTATATAATTAAGTATGCGTTTTAATTGTTCTCGTTGAAACAATCTTCTTCTAGGATAGGAGTCATAGCCTTTCTTACGATTACGTAATATTACAGTGTAATTACACGTTTAAATATAATCGTGGCAATAGCTGTTACAGATTCGCGACTATTTTTTACATACTAGGTACCTAGTATGTAAAAAATATAAATGGACTTTCAGGAAACCCAGAGAAATCCATCGCCCTCCCCCCTCCATTTTTTTTTTCTTTATTCATTGCATAAATTATTTACATTGTAAGTGGATTTTTCGACCACTATGCTAGGCTGATGCCGTGTTATGGTGATCGTTCGTTCAGTTGGGGGGCGCTAGAAAAAAATATATTGTCAAAGTGGGCGGTGGGCAAAAAAAGGTTGAGAATCTATGATTTAAGTCAATCAGAAACAAGTGATTGGTCGATGTTTCGAGATGTGTATAGAGTACGTATAAATATAAATAATAACATAAAATTTATATATCAAAAACGAGTGTGCTTTAGACTTAGACCACAATACTGAAGTAAAACTACACTGAAGAGAGAAAGAAAATATGTGATAATTATACTCCTACAGTGATACAGACAATAGGCCTGCACTGTGTCAATATACGAAACGTAACTGGCTATGAGAGAAAGAGAGAAAGAAAATGTCTCTCTCTAAAAACTCTCTCTTGCCCCTACAGTAGTACAAAACGTACCTCTCTCTCTTTCTATCTTCACTAACTTATATCTCCCTCTCAACTTCCGTTCGCCTCACCCGATCACACTTTTAGTAACGCCCTCGTCACGCATTCACCAGCGTACTCACCAAGTCAAGCGTGCGTAAAGAAGTTTTACTTCAATAAGTCACCAAATGTAGCGAACGACCTAGGGCGAGCTATGAAAGGGGGGCAGGGGTTGGTTATCCAATAAATGATTCCCGGGGCTGTGGTACCCGTATCCACCTCCTAAATTATGCAGCTGTTCTGAAAAAAACATTTATTTTGACACATTAAGAGTTAAATTAATAAAAGTTTACTCAAAGATTTCTATTACCAAGTGTGGCGAAAGTGCTTCAGTTTCGGTACAGCAAGTATCACTTCATTATTTTCAGGATCACCCGAAAATCGTGAAAATTAAACAGCACCTGCCTTTGTCAAGTTTTCCCATAATTTATTCCGCAACACCGAAAGTATTTTCATTGTACCGATCAACTTTTTATTCAAAGGGCTCTAGATTACTCTAGAACTGTGCACGGATTTACCCTAAATCAGGCCCTAGTAATAAATTATGTTTCCGCACTTTTATAAGATATTAAAATTACTTTTTATGTTCGGGGCGTGTTGGCGTGACGGGATTAAGACAAATGGTAAAAGTCCGCCGTTGACTCGAACTTAACTTCACCTAGGTCGATTATCTTATCCTGGTAATACTCGCTGAAGTTTTAAGTGTAATTACGAGTTTCTTGTTTCCCTCAAAGGATAATGGAAATACTGAGAACCATGTCGTTGAACTTTTGGGGTGTTAAGCCGCGTTGCGTTTCCTCCTGGTGAACATTTCGGACACCCTCGCGGTTTCTATGCCTAATTTGCTAAGTTTTGTACGAAATAAGTTTTATTTATGCGTAAAAAGATGTAACTAAATTAAAATATCCTATTTACTCCAAGTAAATGAGTATATTATTTGAGTGCAGGCTCGTTACGCTCGTTTCGCCTTACTTTTAAAATCACTTCACAGCCGTTAAACGATGTTTTAGTTAAACATTGAAAAAATACTGAATATTTGATACGTCGAATAGCATCAATTTCCAAGCAAAATTGGAGTTTGATTTGTGATATTTGACTTGCGATTTATATCATTTTTTGTTCATACTTTCTATTCTAATAGCCAATTCACTTTTATATTAGTATAATTCAATTTTTTTTAATTAGTAAGGTTTTTAATTAGTGTGGTTTCTAATTAGTAAGGTTTTCACATATTCAGTCGTTTACAAATTAAATAAAATATTCACGACGTTTTTTAGTAGGGTTGTTATAGATTAGAGATTAAGATATTTTATATACACCTGGTGCATTATTTTGTCCTTTTTTATTTTCAATTCTATTTCATATTCTCTACTACCTTTACTTTTTTTTGATAACTCTGTGAATGTGAGTTAATTCACCTATCAAAACTATTTTATTTCATTGTTATCTTTACGTTTTCTCGATGTGGATACTTGTGTTCTTTTTTCTTTTTGATCCATTTTTTTTATATTAGCGCTACATAGGCATTGACGAAAAAAAATCCCTCAGGGCCTGTGTCATCTTTGGATATGCTGTGTCTAGGTTCTTTTAAGTGAAAGGAAGGAGAAAAAGTTCTGAGAAGGAATAAAGGTAAGAGAGGTGTAAAAAGTAAGATAATGTCAAGTAAAAGCCTGAACAAGCTTCAATAAATTTCAAGAATTCCGTATTGTAGAAAAATAGCAGAGTTTGCAATTCACACACGGTAGAAGAGAAACCTTAAGAAAACTAAAGTAAACAAGAGTGGCTACAAAGCACGGTCCAAAGAGGATTATATTACCTCATTCTCTCGCATGCTAAATCCTATAGATGTATGTGTTTGTCTATTTTAGTGTCGCTTTTTTTTCCTTTCACAGATCACAACGGTGCTAAAGAAGTTTTCAATTCAGTAATATTAAGGTTTGATGAAATGATTTCAATTTATAAACTTCAAATTCGACCCAACAATTTTTTACATTGTTTAATTTTTACCGTGGCATTAAATCCATTAATTTTTTTCGCTTCCAAATAATTCAATAATCATATTTCCAAAACAGGAAATTCAGTTCTCGCATTTCACGTAAAGATTAATCTGACGTGAATTTTCAATATAAAATTGGCAATATTTTTTTATTTATTACAGAATGGTATCAATTTCAAGAATTATTCACTGAAATTTCGTTTTTGTAAATGTGATATGAGCGATACATTTTAAAACAGTCATCTTCATTATACGAGAACCTTCCAAGCGCTTCAACTAACAAACATTTAACAATGTATGAAATTTTGGGAAAGGAGCAAAGATCACTATATTTTATTTAATGAGCAGATCCTTTAACAATGATGATTTTAAAAAAACTTTATGCAAATTATAATGATTTGTAAATTTCTTGTATAATTTTCGGTGTAATTTTAACAGGCGTAATTTCAGCATGTCTAATTTCATAGTGATTACCGTACCAACATTACCCTTATATTTTTTTGTCATTTTTGTCGATCTCATATTTCAAATTCAAAATTTTACGATTTTATCCTCAAATAATTTTCCCAATATTTTTAGCAGCTATCTTTTTGAATGATTACAAAGTTATTTGACGAATTGATTTGTAACCTAGATAGTATATCTTATAAGCATATCCGATTTTAATTATATGGGACACCTGTTGACTTTTTTTAAAAGTCTAAAGTCTTATTAACCCCTTAGTCTAAAGTCTAAAGTCAAAAGTCTTATAAACCCCTTAGTCTAAAGTCTTATTAACCCCTTATTTTTATTTATTAATCCTAAGTTAGCTCACATCTTTGTGTGTGCTAATATTTTATAAAGATATAAACATTTACACTGGTTGGCAAACATAATCATTCTTTAAATATTACACATAAATAAGGACATTAATAATTGAGGTAGACATACTTTCGCAATTCTTTTTTTAACTTATTTATATTGTCTATCTCAGTAATTTCATTCGGGATGTTGTTATACAGTTGGACGGCCTGGTGCATCAGAGATTTCTGGGTGCTTTATTTTTTTCTTGTCGGCAGTCTAATTTGCTTTGAATTTCTTGTCCCGTGTCCGTGTGTTTCGTTATTATAATGTATTTTTCTTTTTAGTTCCTTAGACATCATCCCAATGTTAATTTTATGTAAAAAAATAAGTACTTTCAAATACACAGTTTGCTTCACCGTCAACATATTTAGCTCTTTTAGCATGTCTCGTATCCGTGTGTATATGTTACTCTTAAGTATTATTCGCATTGCTTTATTTTGCAGTATTTGCATTTTTTTTCATCTTCTCTTCATTGCAGAGAAAAAGAATACTTGAACAGTAATTAAAGTGTGGTGATATAATTGTATTATATATTATCTGGCATGTTTCTTTATTTACTTTGTTTCTGATTCTACCAAGAAAAGATATTTTTTGCAATCTTTTTAATTGTGTAATCTGCATTTTTTGAGAAGTTCAATTTTACATATGACACCAAGATATTTAATTTCTTCCACTATTTTAATGATTTCTCCATTTATAGAAACCTTTGGTTCATCATGCGTATTTGTTCTACTTATATGCATGTATTTTGTCTTATTTACATTTAGTTTCAATTGATTTAATTTGAGCCACTTTGACAAAGTTTTTAAGTCACTATTTATCTTTTTGATTGCGTTCTCATATAAATCTTATATCTTCTGCAATATAAATCATATCTTCTGCAATATAAATCAGTGCGTTGTCTGCAAACAGTCTTATTTTGCAATGTTTTAGTATTTTTACCATATCATTTATGTAGAGTATAAACAATATCGGACCCAATACCGATCCTTGGGGTACCTTGGGGTAAGTTTTTATCTATATCTTCCTTCCAATCATCAATCACTAAATTAAACGCTGCGCTGTTTCACATGAATTACTGTTCCTAAATCCAGATTGTTCGTCACAAAGGATGCTATTATTTTCCAAGTATTCTTCAAGTTGAGATTTAATTATGTATTCCATCACTTGCTCATATTTCGGTAATATATTTACAGGTCGAAAGTCTTCACATTTTTTTGAGTTCGAAATCTTTGGAATCGGTATCACCATAGACGTTTTCCATGATTCGGGAAACTTCCCTGTTTCTAAAGATTCGTTTATTGGGTCTCCACACAACGACCGATTACGCCAGTTTAGCTTCGACGGAACGCTGATAAAAATATCATACTTAAGAATCCGGCTGGTGGATCGTAATATTAAAATAAATCAAAGAGATTATCCCATGTTAAAACTCCAAAAAAACTATCACTTAGGTGACTAGTCAAATATCCGTCGCGCTCCCGAACGGCGGAAATTCAAAAGTCCTCCGTAAACTCCCGAATCTAGTTGCCAAACGCAAAATAAAATAAACGGCGAATCAACAATTAACGATTGGCCATGGGTAGTCCTATCTCACCAATTTTAGCAGACCTCATGATGAACCACTTAGAAGAAACTATTGAAAAGTTAAAATCCTTAAAAAATGTTATTTTCTATCGGAGATACGTAGATGACATTTTGATCATATGGACCGGTACGCAGAGGCAACTAGATATCTTCATCAAAGAAATAAATCAAATCAATAAGTCAATTCAATTCACGATGGAGATAGGAGGAGATAAAATAAACTTTTTAGATATAGGAATTAATATCGTTAATAACAAATTACAATTTTCAATATACAGGAAACCGACATATAGCGATAATATCATTCACAGCTCCTCAAGACACCACATTTCACACAAATTGTCAGTATTCCATTCTTTAATCCATAGACTATTACATGTACCACTAAACGATATAAATTACAGCAATGAATTAAAAGTTATCAAAACTATTGCAAAAAATAATGGTTACGATAGCAGAATAATTGATAATTTAATAAAGAAGAAGAATAAAAAAACTCACCGTTGCTTCAATTACGTATGGCCTTACGCCAGACAAGGAGATAGGAACAAAACAATGGACTAAAATACCGTACCTTGGCAAAATATCAAATAAAATTTCAAAATTAATAGACAGTGACAAAAAATGTAAGACAGCCTTTTATAACGTAAATTCTTTGGGTAAAATATTTATCAATAATAAAGATAAAAGAGGTAATATGGAAAACTCTGGAGTCTACCAGGTGAACTGCTCGAATTGCCCCGCGTATTACGTAGGACAAACAGGAAGAGCAGTATCAACCCGTATAAAAGAACATTTCGCTAGTTGGGTTAGTCAAAAAGGAGATTTATCGAACGTCGCCTTGCATCTACTAGAAAATCAACATACTTTTGACAAAGATAGAGATGTAAAAATCCTTCATGTTTGCAACAAAGGACAAAAATTAGACAGATTAGAGTCATTAGAAATCAATCGCTTAACGAAGAAAATAGATCGTAAATATGTTATGAATAAACAGTTAGAACATAATGCTCAATCACCATTAATTTACCAATTATAATAATCTTAGAATAATTTTACTTCAGAGAGCAGTGGTATAATTTAAGCATGTACTTTAAAAATGTAATAACCCAAATATGTGGAGAACCCTAACAATAATAATTACTTTAGTGCTACCAATATTTGACAATAAGCCCTAAGCAACAACAGGGAATATCCCAACATTACAAAAATAAAATTTCAGAAATCACAAACCTTTTTAATTATATAAATTATTTTATATTCATGTGAACTAAAAACATTTACTTACTATGTAACATTATTCATAATTTTTAAAAATACACCCTATAATTACCTAATGTACCTACCCTAAATTAACAAAATAACTTATAATACCTTAAATTAACCAAATAGAATCATTCAGCATATATAGACAATTTTGTGTACCCCTGCCTAAGTTTGTATAAAATCAATAGCATAAGAGTTTCAACTACCAGTCTGAAAATGTCCGTAGTAGGATGAAACCGGTCCTGGTAATAATAAATAAGTGGAACAAAGTGAAAAAGTTTTTTAAAAAAGTTTTTTAATTTCAATTCCAATTTAAAAAGTCACTTTTGCTGGCATTTGGGGAGTTTTCAATTTTTATTAGAATATCAATGTAATATATCCATCGATCGGTGGCTGAGTTGGCATCGCGTTTGGGTTTTACCCAGGCGTCCAGTGTTCGATTATTTAGCTGGCTAAGTCCTCCGTCACGACACAAGCAACATTTTCCGCTTTCCGTGATGTTAGCAGGAGATTATCAAGCTTGTCATGTTTTTCGTAACCCGGGATGTTTATATTCCTTTTTTTTTAAATATATGTATATATATCATTGAAGAAGAAGATAGTTCTTATAAATCTACACTAAACATGAAACAGAACAAGACACAAAAAATTAAAAGTAACGGTCGCTATTACATTGCTTTTTACAACCCTCTAAAGTTATTCCAATAAAAAATTTACTCAAACTTTACTTTTAATTTGAGAATACGGTGATTCTTATCAATTTAACAAAAAAATAGCAACTTTTGTTACAAAAAATAAAAATAAATAAATAACCAGTGAACACAATTTTTTTCTATGAAAAAATTTAAAAAATAAATCGGTTTGTTTCAACTATTCAAACATTAATGAAGCTCTCTGCATGCATAACGTCCAGATTCGTGAACTAAGAGACCTTGAAATTCCAATTTCGATATCATACTTGGCATTATTACCTGCTTCCGGTGTATCAAAATTCTCACATCCAGGTAATTTCGACTCAATGTCTACATTATAGATTAGCTTTTACCTTTTTCTCTTTTCTCTATCCTTTTTCAAGAACCTTGTAAAATAAAACTTGAAGGACAGAAAAATCATTGCTGTTTTCAAGAAATCTTTTTATCTTTGCGCTACGAAGAAAACAATACTTACAATGGATTTATATTTTTTCGAATCATTGTCTAAAATAGTAAAATATTTTGCACAGCTATATAGTTACCTACTCCAGTATTTTTAATATAAACGATTCTATTTTTAAATTAAATGATAACAACTATCTTTGTTTAAACACCCATTTTTATTAAAAATTAACGACATGTTTCTTCATCAGGTTACAACCGGTTGACGGCCGGCGTGGTCTAGGGGTAAGGCTTTTTCTTTGTTTAATTTGTGTCATTTCACAATTAATTCATTAAAAATAATATATATAGCTTATTTGCGGCACGTTCCAGAGTGGAATATATTATCAGTATCGCCCTTGTGGAAGACCACCAATCAGATTGCAACGTTGCTTGAAATGGCTTTAACAGTGTTTGGTGACCAGATCTTAATAGCCAGGTACTTCCCCACCTTCCTCTTGCCCATCTCCTTTCCTTCTCACTACTTTCACCCTCACAACATACCCCAATTGGGGATGCCATAGTCTCACTGGCTCCAGACGGGAGCAGCAGAGACTCTTGTGAAGTGTTCACATAAAAAAAAAATCTAACGAAAAAACCGTTAGTTTTTAAACTGCTTATTTTCGTTAAAAATGGTCGTGTAAATAAAGTTAGTTATTTCAATTTAAAATGGTGGTTTAAACAAAGTTTTTTTAAATAAAAATGGTGGTGTAAAAAAGTTGGTTAAATTTAAAATGGTGTCACAAAATTATTTTGCAATTGTTGAAGAAGCGATTTTGCTTTTGTTTAGGAATCTCTACAAGAACGACTAATATTTTTATACGAATTAAAACACCCAGTCAACTAAGTCAAAACATTCAAAATGTGACTCATTAAAAATTCGTTTTTATTTACGCCTGTCAAAGTTTCAAACGAAAAGATTCCAAAGTTCACAAGAATCAGAGAAAATTATTAAACTTCATGATCAAATTTCGATTTGATATTGAAAGCCTTGGAATGGGACATTTGCCATGGTGGATGGATAAATATAAAAATAAGGGAATATTTGTATCAACGTTATCAATATTAAAGTAAAGTATTGTGGCTTTAATCAACTTCTTTGAAATTTCTAAGCAAAAAAAAAATTCACTAATTGCATTGAAACCTGCACTACGTTCGGCGACAATAATAAAATTTGGCTTTGAAAATAATATTGAAAATAATATTGCATTAAAATTAATTGGACGTGTTTAATATAGTAAAAATAATATTTTCTGACCCGAGATAGGCACGGTTGTGTCTAAAACTGTTCACATTATTCATTATGAATAAATTAATAATAGTGGTGAAAATCAAAATAACTTTGTTAAACATGCCAAGTTTGATTTTAGTATTTTGCTTTAACATTCAAATGTACCTACACTTAACCGACGATTACGTCCTGAAAATGACGTTATATTAATCTTTCAATGTTTAAGATTTTCCTGAATACTGTTAACGACTTTTATTGAAAGATATCAATTAAATCTCTATTTTTGAAACTGATAATTCGTGGTGGAAGTCCATTATAATAGATTATAATAAAACAAATAAAAAACTTTATTCCACTTAATTTTATTTGACCGTAACCGGTTTCAGCTCGTCAGAGCCACCAGTCTGAAGATGGCTCTGACGAGCTGAAACCGGTTTCGGTCAAATAAAATTAAGTGGAATAAAGTTTTTTATTTGTTTTATTATAATCTACAATTAAATCTCAATAAAGCACTTTTTCAAGAGCAGTACCCAGTTTTTAGGTACCTACATTTTTTATGAATAGAAACCACAATACGATGTTTATTAGGGTTCTTTTCTAATCGCTGGCAACATTTAGCGAGAGTTTTAGTTTTTTGGTCGCTAGAGCGGTTTTCCAGTCACCTCTGAAGCGGAGACGGCCGGTCAAGTTTTTTTAAATAACTGACCGTCGAACCGTCGACATTAGCCCGGGCGTCTCCGTTTCAAAGCTAACCGGAAAACCGCACTAGCGACCAAAAAACCAAAACTCTCGCCAAATGTTACCATCGTTTAGAAAAGAAACCCCAATAAGCATCATATTGTGGTTTCTTTTCTTATAATTACATATTGTATTGAAAGTTGTTTTAAATGAATTTCGTCATGGTAGCCAGGTTCTTCTATACTTCTTCCATTTATTTCCTTTTCAATCGCCCACTTCCTTCCACCCTCATTGCCTATACTTGGAATTCTTGTTTACTGGTTCGGGAATGTAAAAAGGATCTAAAAGCCGAGAAATTAAAATCGATATAGGTATTAGGCTTTATATATTTTATATTTGTCATTCTTGCCAGAAGGAAAACAGATCATAACACTGCCACTAACTGATTTCCTCCCACAGAAGTGTCACGCGACACCGCCTATGGAGTGTTAACAGATCTCCAGTGGGGAGGGGAAAGACAAGGGGGTCGGGAGGGCGACGGCGCCCGGCGCCAGGCGTCCTCCCCCCGACGTCGTTCGGCCTCTCGGAATTGATATCGGCGCTATTTGAATATGGAGTGTGTCACTAATAGGAATTTTTTGCTTTATTTGAGATTCTATTTTTTCTAAACAGTACGTAGAACTGATCTGAGTTTGTGACATGTTTCCGAACTCCATTTCCCTAACGCCGAAATCTCAAATGACGAAACCCAACGTTCTGATAACCATTATATCCAAGGTCAATATCCCCAATTATTGCTGCGATGTTCACCACCACAGCCTCATTATGACAATAAATCATCATAATAGAAGAACACGAATAATTATAAGAATAACATAGGTATTTTGGAAGTTGATAATATGCTTCCCAGATCGAACTCTTATTTGCCAGTAGTACTACTAACTAATCATCTCGCCATTTTCTCACAGGATCTACCCCTGCGAGAAAATAAAAATTAGATGATGAACCGCATCGAAACATCTCGATCGAGATAGTCTCCTTGATTCATTCATATTCTTACATCATGGTCACAAACCTACATATTCTTCTTTCACTCAGACTCTTTTACCATCGATCTTTATTTGGTGTTTTTCAAAGTCATAGCGCTTGTTAAAAAATTAAATAATTTTTTCACCAAATCATTGTTATTTAATTTTAATGAAACAAATTTCAATGCCTGCAAATTGGTATGTATGTGTATTGATAAACATGTAAATGTTAAAGAAAATAATAAACGCACTTTTAAATATTCACGGTCGTTGAACATTACGTGTCTTAAAAAATTCTGACCACATAAAATAATAAGAAAATTGAATGAAATCTTGCGGTTTTTTCCATCTGGGTCACAACCTTTCCCTTCGCCAAATCTAATAACCAAAAAAATATTAAATTACATAATATAGTAAAGTGGAAATAAGAAGTACTCGTAAGACCCTTCCTTACCTTGAGCAAAATCTGAAGGTCTTTTTCACCCAAGTTTTCAGAAATTCTGAATTTCGTTTGGAAATTTGAAACTGCCTAACTCCGTAATCAAAATCTTTAGGGCCATTCTAGTGCGTGATGATTGGACAGGAATATTAATACTTCTTGGTAGATACTTTACCACTTTTATTAGCTTTAGGATTAGGTAAGTACTATACCCAGTGCTTGTTTTGTGGATCAAAAGAAGCCGGAATTTATATTAAATTTTGAAAAATAAACACATAGGTATATTCAGTTTCAAACTACAGTTAAATAAGTGTCTAGATCAGGCACGCACAACCTTCGGCCCAAATGAAGATTTTTGCGGCCCAAAATGAAATTTTCAGCTTTCTGTGTTTTGGTTTTTGGTACCTATTCATAAAAAGGGGAAAAAAATGCGTTCTCTATTATATTTTGTAAATCTCATAGATATTATAAAGGCGAAAGTTTGTATGGATGTGTGTTCGTTACTCTTTCACGCAATAAATACCGAATGGAATTTAAAAATGATTTCTCTAATCGAAAGCTACATTATTTTCAATTAATACAGGCTATAAATGTATATTGGTAAGTAATACGGGCATTATGAATAAGCTGTGGTGTTATGAAATTATTTATTATACGTTTATTGTCCGAACGAAAATCAAAACGTGTTGCTAAGTAATTGTTTGACGTGGGCTGTCATTTTGTTATTTGTTTAGGTTACTCTTGAGATTCTTTTGATAGCAAAAATTCAAATATGTATAAAATAGGTACTAATCTACATTTTGACCTTAGCCAACAGCTAGCGCTTATTTGATTGTTACGTTTTAATAGATTACATCGTGAAAAATGAATGTAACGGGTATGGAGAGGGTTGGTGGGGATATAGTTTATTATATTTGTGAAATTAGAAATTTCTTGTTATTAGACCTCGGACTCTTGGTTTATTGCTTGAAAAATGCCAGTCGCATTTCTGCACTAAGGATTTCTCATTGTATAGGTTACTAGCAGACCCAGCAACACGTTGCTGTTGCTAACGAAACACAGTGCCATTGCCCAACCTTTATAACCAACTCCATCTGTTTATTTGCATACATATCAAATCCACACCACCCGCTTGCCAGCTGCCCGCTGCCTGAATTGAATCTTTGAATTTATCGGCGTTTCTCTACTATAATATGCATGTATTATACAATAAACCTTCCTCTTGAATCACTCTACCTATTAGTGAAACCCGCATGAAAATCCGTTGCATAGTTTAAAATATCTAAGCGCACAGACAGCGGGAGCGACTTCTTTTTATACTATGTAAATATTATGCCATTTTGCGCTTCCTCCTTATTTAGCTAACGTTTCGGAAAGCATTATACTTAGTGTCAATCATCCATCACCAGGTTGTGGAATGTACATATGTATATATATTGTGTTGAAGTGCTTTTTTATGCATGCAGAATTTCAGTGCCGGTATTTCAGAATAATAATCACTTAAATTAAACTAGTTTTCGGCGTTTCGTTTTGATGTAGCCGTCAAGTACCGAATACCAAGACTTTATATAAGCTTTGCCCCGCTGCGCCGTTTCTATTAATATTAATGAGGTTTTTGCTATTTTCAATTGCCTCCGTATTCAAAATTTCATTGTAAAATATTTGAAAAGCTATCGAAAATAGGAGGTGGAACGTCATTCCGGCGCGTTCCACCGCAAAAATGGCACTGGTAACTACCAACCATAAACATAAAGGGAATACTTCAAGGCCCGTGGAAAGCTCATGGCGGAAGCGAAATTATTCTATTGTTGATCTAATTAATTGGTTACCCGACGAACCGAAGCTCAACCATTTACTGGGAATTGCACAGTTTTATTTGTACGTGGAGGTCGGAGGTCGTAGGCTATTAGTCTAACTGGTGGAGGCCCCCCTTAAGCAATTCAAGTCATTTGGGTAATCGCATTGATCCTTAGAATTTAGATGAAGCTGAACGTTGATCTAATTGACGTTACCAACCGTTCAACTAATCAATACAGATATATTTCAAAGCGTAGGTATCAAAATGATACCTTTGACACTGGCAAAGTGCAAAATATATTGTTATAATTATGTTTCTTATGTTTATGAAAATGTGTATTGTTCTGAGGAGTTTATTTGTGATTTGTTTGATATGATCTGTCCATCTAAGATTATGGTCAATTATGATTCCTATATATTTTATTTGTTCTGTTTTTTCTAGAGGAGGGCAATCGCAGATGTTGGTGTTTATGCATTCGTGTATTTTTATGGTTTTTTTATTGTTCTTTGGCTGTCCCTTGTTAGTTATGCTGTACGTTGTGAATTTTGTTTTCGATATGTTTAGTGTAAGTGCATCCATTGGGATGGCTCTCTCTTGTAGTCTTCAAAGCAAAAAGTCTTATTCAAACGTTATGGCGTCTCCAACTCGATTGGGATAGTACAGTACCACTTCATGTCCAATCAGAGTGGCAATTTATTGCAGAAAGATTACATCTTCTTTCCAATCTTCAAATTTCAAGATATTATAACACAGTTGAAAATACTCCAAGTTCATTAGTTGGATTTTCAGATGCTTCAGAACATGGTTATGCAGCCGTGGTTTACATTGTCGTACATAATATCAATCCCAGTGTTCATCTTTTAATGGCAAAATCAAAGGTTGCACCATTGAAAACTTTGACTATCCCTCGGTTAGAGTTGGCTGCTGCACTGTTATTATCAAGGATTGTACAGTATGTTCATTCTTCACTTCAGGATTCGATAAATATTGGCAATATTTATCTGTACACGGATTCAACCAACGTGCTTTCATGGTTAAAAACGCCTCCCTACTTATTAAAAATATTTGTGGCAAATAGGGTTGTGCAGATCCAAGATAGCGTTAGCAACGCAACTTGGGGTCATGTAGTTTCCCAAGATAACCCAGCGGATTGTGCATCCAGGGGGTTGTTTTCTGAACAAATGCGTGACCATCCTCTTTGATTTTCTGGACCAAAGTGGTTGCTCTTACCTCAAAATAGATGGCCTTCATTTTCTCCAGACTTGCTTACTATTGAAGAGCTCCCTGAAGTAAAATCTACAGCCCACGTTAATATAATTTCAAGACCTGGTGATCATACTATGGACATTTCAAAATATTCAAGTTTATCAAAATTACAAAAAATATTTGCGTGGATACTGAGATTTGTGTACAATTGTAAACATTCACTTACCTCGCGTGCAAGGGGTTGTCTGACCTTAAATGAAATGAAAGAGTCTATGGATGTGTTAATTAAAATTGAACAAATAACTCATTTTGATCATTACTTAAATGATCATAAAAGGGTTTTCTCACGACAACTCCAGAAACTGTGCCCATTTGTGGATCAATACGGAATATTACGAGTCGGGGAAGGCCTGGAACAGACGGAGTGGTTAGGGTAGTATCAGTGAAAACTAAAGATGGGACTTACTTAAGACCCGTTGTAAAGGTATGTCCCCTTCCGGTTATTCCATAAAAGGTTTTAGTTTATATTTTTTTTTTCTCGCATAGCAACTTACCGACAAAAGGTTAAGTTACAAAAGGTTACCTACAGATAAGCATTTGTTCTACTTAAAGAGAAATTTTCCAATTTTTTGTGTTATTCTTTTTACTTTTAAGCAAACTACTTTTTTCGTTTTTAATTACTTTCTATTTAATTAGTTAAATTTTTCTACATAAAATTGGTGGGCGGTATGTTTAGGAATATTTCTATCCTGTTGCCTTTCCTACAATTTCCTACATACACACCTACCTACCTACATACTTCCTCCTACCTACGAATGACATTGCAAATCAGTGAAGTGATAACTTCCGAACAAGCAAGCAGCAAAAAACAGTGTCTATGTGTATTAATCTTATCAAATGCAAAATTACCTTATATAAGTATTAAAAGTCTAACTACCGATGGTGACCAGATAATCTGTGCACATATGGGAACATTTAGTGAATTGTGAATTACTTTGTGGACACCATCGATCCAGCCTGCTACATTTTACAGTGAGTTTTTTACGCTTCCTAATTTCCCACCTTCCAAGAAAGTTTCTAACAGTTAATCACTAAAATTTTCTAAAATCGTTTCTTGCTTGCTTGCAATAGTGCTTGAAATTCGCTAGGGCTAGTGACTACCTCTCAGAAACGAACGGTGAATAAGAATTAGACTTTCTTTAATAACCATCATCACAATTTATTTTTTGTTCCCGGGTTTAAAAACCTTCAACCTTTAGGATGGGAGCCAGTGAAGACAGCACTGCCACAAAGATCGTACCGGTAATAATAAAACCTCTACTACATTAAGTGCCTATTTTAACATTCATTAGCGTGTACTTAGAATAGATAAGGCCTGTAAACAGTGATAACACCCCCACAGGCCTTGACGATAGACATTGAAACTTAAATTGACTCCCGATCTAGAGCAAATAGAGTAATAAAAGCACGACATGACATCCTAAAAACTCACAACCTTTTTAAATAAATCTGTTTGCATTTCACTTTTGTTTTCTTGGCGGAAAGAATTGGAAGTGAAAATTATCCCACTTCCCGACATCCGATCGAGCTGAAACTCGGCAGATAGATTCTCTGTCAAAAATCATGCTTTGGGTGGCAATCATGTACACACACAGGAACATACAAGCATTTTTCTGAAAATAGAAGAAATTAAAGCATTTAATTTAAATGTCGTATCCACCTCAAACCTCAGTCAACTTCAAACCTCAGTCAACCAAAAAAAATATATTTTAGTTTTAAATAGACATTTTTAATTAGATATATTATATTAAAAATCTTTGTTTTTTGCGGAATTTTTAACGTTTTACTTATATAGGTACCTACTAAATAATATATGATTCGCCGTTTCCAAAAATAAGTAGATACCTAACTCTACCTTAAGAGGACATTACCAGAGAAACCAGAAATATGTCATTTTTAAATCAGTATTTAGACTTATTGACTCGTTTCCACAAAAAATTATAAATTGATTTTGAAAGATTGTTCTTTTATCTAGTAAAGGTATGGATAAAATTTTGAGAAAAAATGTTTATTTTAAGTATAATAAGGTTATACCATAGGTCGTTGGCAGATTTGTTATATTTTCAAAAAAGTACATGTATTATACAACACCAATTTCAAATCATATAATCATGCAGTAAAATAAATCAATACATTATCTGGTAAAATTATTTGTCAGAATTTTAATTTAAGTTTAAATAAAATTATTAAAAAATATATACGTACATGTGTTTCTTGACGAAAATTGGTCCGTTTGTTTATTTATTTGCGCACTTACTAACTAATATATTTCAGATTTTTTTACATACTTATTTTGCTAAGACATTATTGACAAATCATAAATAATTTTAATGGAAAAATAATTTTAGGGTGTATTTAATATTAATTAATTTACAGCTTCGCGTTTCACAATTTTTCTTATCGACGACAACACGAATCGAGAGCGCTCATTCAGACCGCAACTGCGGCCACTGGCGGTTGTCTTCGCGGCGCTCTACATCGCAACATTTTCAAACGAATAACGAAGCAAAATAAATAGGATTTCATGTTTGTAAAATTTATAGGGTTGCCCCAACGCAAAATTTCATGTTCATTGAATATTTTTATGATAAAATTTTTATAATTTTGAAATTTTTTTTATTGTAAATTATTCTTGTGAATACCGCACAAGAGTCCCAACTGCTCCAAAATATTTATTTTCAAGTAAAACTTCTTTACGCACGCTCGACACTTGGGGGGTAAGCTGGTAAATGTGTTACGAAAAGTGGTGATTGTTACGAAAAATTTCCTTCGAACGGTAATCGATGCGAACGGTGATCGATTGCTAGGTGGGTCGTGCCTTTACGCATGCTTGTTATTCGTGTTATTGTTTTATTGTTAATAGACTATTTTTGCGTAAATAAATAGATAAATTAAATTATTTAAAAATATATACGTACATGTGTTTCTTGATGAAAATTGGTCCGTTTGTTTATTTATTTGCACACTTACAAACTAATATATTTTAGATTTTATTACATACTTATTTTACTAAGACATTATTGACAAATCATAAATAATTTTGATGGAAAAATAATAAACACGAGAATCGGGTATGGGTACCACCGCCCCGGGAACCAATTATTAGATAACCAACACGTCTGCCATAGGTCATCCCAAGTGGTTCGTAACATTTGGTGACTAGCAGGGGTGCCTAGGTTTAAGGGGGTGAGGTTTGTTTAGGTCTTGGCAGCGGATGCGTCTGCCCACCAGCTGCATGGCAGGTCGGATCTGGAAAAGTTAAGGGAGTCCCTTTGACTTCTCCAGCCTTACTCTCTCGGAACATCGCCTTGCACCGCAGTGGGAGGGATGGATTCATACATCCGCACTCCTGGACACGCTGACCCCCAGATTTCTACTCACCCCTAATATCCCTTTCCTTCTCCGAATTTCCTCTTCTTCCTTTCCCTAAAACGACCCTCCACACAGCATTCCCAAAGAAGAGATAAGCAGTGTGTCGAGCGAGTGTAAAAAAAACGGTCTCTCCCGATCCGGCCTTCCATGTAGTTGGTGGATGTACCTTCCAAATTACTGATACCACCTATTGACGGCCGGCGTGGTCAAGGGGTAAGGCTCTTGACTAGCAATCTGAAGGTCGTGGGATCGAATCCCGGCATCGGCAAATAAATTTTATTTGACTAATTTGGGTTATTTCACAATTATTTAATTTAAAAATAATATATTTGCGTCACGTTTTAGAGTAAAAGATACTTTCAGTATCGCCCTGGTGTAAGACCACCATTCAGAATTGAAACGTTGTTTATTGACCAGATCTGAATAGCCAGGTAATTCCTCGCCTTCCTCTTCCCCCACCACCTTCAGCCTCGCAATATACCCCATAGTCAAGTCATAGTCTCACTGGCTCCAGTAGGAGCATTTGGGTCTCTTGTGCGGTATTCAGATAAATATAAAATAAAAAATTGTGCATACGAATAAATATTTCAAAATGAGACATTTTTTACAATCCAACTGAATATTACACTTTTTTCATAAATATACCGCACAAGAGTCCCAACTGCTCCTGTCTGGAGCCAGTGGGACTATGGCATCCCCAATTGGGGTATGTTGTAAGACTGAAGGTAGTGGGGAGGGTAAAAATATAGGGAAGAGGAAGGTGGGGAAGTACCTGGCTATTCAGATCTGGTCACCAAACACGGCTAAAGACATTTCAAGCAACGTTTCAAATCTTAATGGTGGTCTTACACCAGGGCGATACTGAGATATCTTTCGCTCATTAGGCCGTAAAATAAAATTAAAAAACAAAAAACCAAAATATTAAAAAGAATATAACAAATTGTTTATTCATGTAGGTATCTACTTAATACCTACTGTGTTTACGCATTTCACTTGTATCTATTTATGTTTATGCACTTCAATATACAAATTACAAATAACTACTACTAATTAAAATTCTGGAAGCGAGAATAGTAATATAAAGTAGTAATAGTAGCGGGTAGCCCTAGCTCGCGTGAACAAAACCCTCAAAACTCGGATTGCCGCGGAACGAAATTTAGTTCTGAAAACGCCCGCTCGCGAGCCCTGATGTGTTAGCGCTAGTGTCGGAATCGAAGTTGTCATGTGCTGGTTATTCACTCTTAATATCTCATCAAACAATACTGTTTTAAGCCATGCCTGGGGTGTATGAGCGTATTATCCTTAAGATAAGTATTTCTTGTAATGTGTTTCTTATCGCTTACTCACTAATATTTATTGAAATACTTTCCCATGCCTTTAGCAATATATTACCATAAGTTAGAGACCGTTGCACGAATACCTAGTTTTGTCCATAAACAATCTCAATTCTTTCAAGAAAGCCTTTCAAATACAATCTTATATCGGTGATTCATTACAATATCTTCCCATCTATGTACTACCGTCATTAATCCATTTTTCCTAATCCTAGTAGTGGAAAGTCCATAATTGGTATTTTTAACTATTTTTATTACTACATGTACGTTCATTTCATGATTTTCTGTCAACTTTCTTCAAAATAATTAACGTTAAAATCTAGAACCGCTAAAATTAATTCAGTAATAAAATTGTTCTTTTCACCGAGGTAATTAATGAGAATAGTGAGATCTGTGGGTGTAATCTGTATTAGAATACAATTCTAGCATCGTATCGTGAAGATGTCGGGGTGATTTGAAAACCGTATTCTAAAAAATGTCTCTAAATTGGCTTACCTTCGCCAGATCTTTCAATATTCGTTCCCTGATGGGGTGATAATAACGTGTCCAAAATACATTTATGCGTGTTGGAAACACCTACCACTCTACGTACGTACAGTTTGACACGGTTAATTTAGCTAAAGGTTAATTATTATCGGTGGCGTCGCTAGTGCAGATGTTATGAATACAAAAATCTATGATTTTATAAAATAGTTCGTTAGTTCCTCCTTTAATCGTCTTCGAGGTTAGCTGTATCAAACTATATTTGTTCAAAAACTAAAATATCGTCACCTTAGAAACGAATTTATTTTTCACTTCATGTGGGTAATATATACATAAACATAACATATCTAAATATAACATACATATAACGCACACGACCGGCGTAGTCCAGCGGTAAGGTTCTTGACGTCTTGACTCGCACACCGAAGGTCGCGGGATCGAATCCCGGCGTGGCAAATCAATTTTATATGATTAATTTGTGTTATATCACAATTTATTCATTAAAAATAATAAATAGTATATTTGCGGCACATTCCAGAGTGGAATATACTCTCAGTATCGCTCTGGTGTAGGACCACCATTCTGAATTGAAACGTTGCTTGAAATGGCATTAGCCGTGTTTGGTGACCAGTTCTGAATAGCCAGGTACTTCCCCATCTTCCTCTTCCCTATCTCCCTCCCCTCCCCACTACCTTCAGCCGCACAACATACCCTAACTGAGGATGCCATAGTCTCACTGGCTTCAGACGGGAGCAGTTGGGACTCTTGTGCGGTATTCATATAAAAATAAAAATTTTAAAAAACACATAACACACGCACATAACATACATATAATATACATACATAACATAAAAAAATAATAAAATAAACATCACATTTAGTATTTTTCACTACTGACACAAATTATTACAAAGCTATCGTTTTGAAATATATAAAAATGCATCTTTCAAGCCCAGTGCAACAACGCTCTTGGTATTGCTCTAATACAGAGGTACCCAAAGTGGGTGCCGCGGTACCCTGGGGTGCCACGGAAAGAGATCAGGGGTGCCGCGAGGCGCCCCTTGCTGTCTCTACTAAAAATAAAAATTTTATGGAATGGAAAATCACCCGTGTGGCCGGTCCGCGCTCTGTTTAACTAACTAGTTTGCATAGTATTTCGCAGAAGACCAAGTGAAGAAGTTTGTGTGAGTCCAAGATCCATTCCGTGCTCCACAAGATTTTACTACGCAAGAAGGGGAAAATCTAATTGACCTCTCGATTGACAACAGCATAAAAACAAATGCACTTGTTCGGATTTGGCGGAGTTTTGGGTATTAATCGAAAATGAGTATCCGATTCTAAGTGCAAAAGCTGTAAGTGTCCTCAATCCCTTTGCGACTTCATATCTGTGCGAAGCTGGATTTTCAGCGGTTGCTGTTATAAAAAGCAAATATCGCTCTAAAATAAATGTGTAAAAGAAATGAGAGTAGCTGTATCAAGCCTTATTCCCCGATTCGAAATTTTGTGTATTGAGCAGCAGGCTCAACCGTCGCACTAAACACACACACCTCAGGAGTACATATATACCAGAGTAAGAAAACTTATCTACATATTTATTAGACTAAGAAACATCGTATCACCTAGTACGTTAAAAACTATTTATTTCTCTCTTGCCCAATCTATTCTACAATATGGTATAATCGGGTGGGGGGTGGACTTTCAAAACTAACCTCTTACCGATAGAAAAGGCAGAGAGGTTGATTCTAAAAGTCATTCTACGAAAACCATCTATATTTCCAACTATACAGTTATTTAACTCCTTTAGGGTTCTTAGTTTAAATAAAATTTTCAAAAAAAACTCACTGTTTCAAACACACAAAGATCAATTCAATACTATAACAACAATCACAAAAATAAGTAACCGGTCACGATCACGTGGCAACTTAGAAATTCCAAAATATTAAACAAGTGCTTCTCAACTCCATTATACTTATCAAGGTATAAAATTTTTTAATGCTCTCCCATATAAAATCAAATCTGAAGAAAATTATAAAGCCTCTAAATCACAAATCAAAATACTACTAGATCAACCCAACACTAATTATAAGTTTTAATTACATAGAACGAATTTCTACGTTTATTTTTATAACATTGCACCTACTAGTAATCAATTGATCAAGTTTTAATTATAATATTATGTACTTAAGTTTAAAATTAAATATTTAATTTCATCATTAATTTAACAAAAAAAAAAAAATCTCTCTCTGTTTTAACATATCCTCTTAAAATATTTTACCAGCATTTCAAAGTATAATCAAAGATTATTGTCGCAAAATATTATTATGTACCTAGTCTTACAATATTATCAGGTAATTCCATTATAACTGAATCATATTTATGTACTTAATAATATTTTTATTTTACAAGTACACCTATATCCTAACTTTTATTTATCTATGTACCGTACATCTATTTTATTGACTGTTAAGTTAGTAAATTTCTATATTTTTTCTTTATCTTTTAATTTAATGACAGGACCCCCCAATTTAAACACAAGAAATGTTTTTCTTTATTAAATTGGGTAATTTCATTAACAACAAAATTAGTTTATTGTAATTAGTTCCTTGTATTTTTCTTCTGTAAATCTGTCATATGTATGTATTTCAAATAATAAAAAATGAAAAATAAATAATATGGAAGTATGTAGTTTTTGTAATTATATTTGCATTTTCTTTGAATTTTCACCTATGTTTTCCTGCTAATAAATGTACTTGCTCATTTGAAATACGAGTTCTATTAGTTTTTTACCTGGTTTCTTCTTCATAGTCGTACAAAATGAAATAAAGCTACCACAGATACATAATATACGACGAGGGTGCCGTGAAAAATTCAAAATTTCTAAGTGTGCCACGACTTGGAAAAGTTTGGGACCCCCTGCTCTAATAATTAAACATTTCTATCTGTCGTAAAAAAAATGGTTTATTATGCCATCATATCACATGATAGGTCATCATATCTGCCCTGATGATGAACACTGTAACGCTGTCCGAAATATTAGCTGAAAAAGAGGAAGAGCAACACGGTCAAATGATCCAAAAATTCGTCACGATAATACTTTTGGCCGTGAAAATCTCTAATCGTATCCATTTTTATTGCATTTCGTACAAAATTTCCATGCATATAAATATGTTTAATAATTTAAAAAACGACACCGCACTCAAAAATGTCTAAAAAATATAATAGTAATATAATCTATCTAGGACCTAGGTCTTTACATTTGTAAGCAACTTAAATCTTATAAAGATTAGAACCAATAGGTTGTTAAATCAATCCCCGATGCTTCAAAGCCATTAATCAAGTATCAGTTATCACTCGTCTGTAAACAGTTAAACAACCACATACTACCTCATAGGTCTATTTAACATGTTGAGTTGAGATGTAAAGAATCTATTAGAGATTGCAATCTTGACAATCCGGATTTCGATAAATCCGACTTGGAATAGAACCTGAAGTCGGATTTTAAACATGAAATCCGGATTATTCTGATACGAAAAATAATAAAAAATAAAAAAAATTAATTTAATGTCGACGGTATAAATATTTGCATGTCCGAATACAACGATTTCACACTATGGGAAATCAGTACTTAGGTGATGTTGACATATTTAACATCAACTTGGCGAATTTTGTGGATCTTGTAAAAAACGTATTCCAAAACTATTTCTAAACATATCAGTATTTTTGGAAACCTATCAAATCGCTGTATTTTTGTATTTTTTTATATTTTTGTGACCTGTATGCATTTTCATCTAATTTTATTTTTAAACGACTTCGAAAAGGAGGAGGTTCTCAATTCCACGGTTTTTTATTATTTTTTTTTTATGTTTGTTACCTCAGAACTTTCGATTGGGTGAACTGATATTGATGATTCTTTTTTATTAGAAAGCTGGTGCTCCCCGTGTGGATCCATTTTAATTTGGTCTAGTTCTGACAGTGGAATTCATGAGAAAACCGTATATATCTTAAATTTGCAATAAGTATGTGCACGACAAATGGACGAATAACTCAATATTACGCCAGCAGATTTCCGATTCTTTTTTAAAAGTAAAACTTCTTTACGCACGCTCGTCAATAAAAATCAAAATATAAACAAAAATTTTAACAAAACAAAAAACGACTTTAAAAAAATGCACTAAAAAGAAAAAAAATAATTTCGTACGATTGTTATTTTTGGAGTCGGTGTCAGCCAAGATCTCCACATCTCACCTATAACTACCTATGTACGTAGTTACCTTAGCTGACACCGACTCAAATAAAATCGACAAAAATAACAATCGTAAGAAATTATTTTTTTACTTTTTAGTCATTGACGTATGATATCTAGACAAGCCCTGTGAAATTCAAAATGACGCAAGAAGCCAGCAAAAGCAGGCTCAAGGCCAATTTATGAAAAAGTGCCTGCATTGTTTTGCACCGTTCAGATCGCATAGTGCTTTGTGTTGTATCTTTTATCGGTCTACAAGATCTACACTGAAACTAATTTGTGTGTCAGCCGTCCGGACCGAGTTATTTTTTTTAAAACACAAAAATATACCACTTCCGAATATTGTACAAGGTACACACCGCGGACTTTATTTTTGAAAATGTAGTCAGCTATCTGAATACAACAAAAAAAATATACCTTACAGATGTCTTTTAGGCAGCGTTTCAATAAACGTAATAATGTTAAAGAAATTACTTTTGGTCGAGCAATATTTCTGACGTCATGCCACGTAGCCCGGTTCGTTCACTAATACATTGACATACAGGCTCAAAACAAAACATAACGGCTTGTTTAAAATTAAAAGACCACATCTTGTCACACACTGAACGCCCTCGGGTTATTTCTTCAAGCGACTTAGTGAGCGTGTACGGCTAGTTTATACCAAGTAGGAGTGATAAATTCAACTCCACAATATGTGTCGCGTGATATTCAAGGCATCTGATTGGTTGATGAATGTCAAAACTACATAATGGGATTTGAGAACGAACTTTGTGTTTTAGGAACTGGCTTCTCTAGGCTTTTTGAGCGAGGCGGTGGAATACGATGAAGAGTTGTATTGTTAACATTAATATCATGGCGTCATTATTCACAGGCAAGTTAGTTAGGTAGGGCTTATCTAGACTTAATTGATCGAAGTTTTTAGTGCATTTTTTAAAGACGTTTTTTGTTTTGTTAAAAATTTTGTTTATTATAATTTCTTATCTGTTTAAAAATCATCTGCCATGAATTAATTATACTACCAAACGTGTAAAAGCCCTCTGGGCGTCAAATAAACAAAAATGTCACAGAAATACCAATATAAGAAAAATGTAAAAATAATTAAAGAAACTATTAAGGCTCCGTTCCCGGCCCAAAAATAAGAAGACGGAGAGATATGAAATTACGAATGTTAGAAGAGCGCGCTAACATAATATAACGATAAAATCGATGCAAAAATCATAAAAATCTTTAATCAAACACGACTCGTTTAAAATAGAGCAAAAATCTCGCGATAATTGTCTTAAACGGCATTTAAAGAAACGCTGTGAATTTTTTCATACATATAACTTGTAAATAATACATATACATACATATAACTTGTAATATTTTTCCCCTCCATTCAACATTTCATATCTTCTAAGTCTGAACTCGACTCCAATCTTCCATATAATTCTGAAATTTGTACATTTAAATAAAATTAATATATAAATTCATCTATCCCTTTCTCTGTAATTTTAAATGATGGCCTAGAACACCCTTGAAGGGTGAAAGCCAGAAATAATTGAAAAAAAACTTGTAAATAACTGAAACAATCGTGTTTATAATAATTTTTGGAGCATGCTTTGCGATTTTTTTCTATCGAGGGAATTTTATATAATTTGCGTTTGGGCGCGAATAATGTCTAGATATTATCTTCAAGTATATTTTTTTCAGAGCTTAAAAACTTCAAATGTTTGAGGGAGGTTTGCAAGAAATCGGTAGAAATTCCAATACCGGCCTCTTAAATGTGTGAATGTCCCATGAAAATATTTTGTTTATTTATTAACGCTCTTTTTATGGGGTTTTACTAAATAAATGCCTTAATCGGCGTAGAGTACGTACTTAATTTTTATACATTTATAAGACATGGATTAATATTTTTTTATAATAATTTTGTCAACCTAATAACCATATGTTCACACCACACTTGCAAAAAATTATTCAAATAAGCAGTCTTTATTGTTTTAACTAGAAAAAAATTATTCAACAGAAGAAAGAATAAAAGGAGAAAAAATAAAGAATAAAACCAAAAAAAAATGTAAGGTAGGCATATAAACGATACCAGGAAACTCATGGTACAAGCGGAAACTGGTCAATCTACATCTCATAGAGAACCCAAGAAACATTTTTATTGATCTGAGCATTTCGAATTTTTAAACTTTATTCCATTTTTTCGTCAAATAAAGGATTAAAAGAACTCATTTATTTTAAACTTCACTTTACTACGATAGTAAACAGCCGATATTAACCCTCTAGCGACCGGTTTTTTCAAAATTGACAAAAAAATCCATCTTCCGACTCGGTTTACTCGAAAACGATAGCTCTTAAAACGATTTACTCAAAACCTGTTACGGCACTAAATCGACTTCTGGTCACCATGTACTCTTATACAAATACAATAATGAATACCAACTAGCTTAGATATATCAAACCACCCATCTAACTAGTGTGCATAATAAGAAACATTTAAAAAAAAAATTACAACGGTGCACCCTTTTAATAAATATGTCTCACCTACCTCGAATATTTACAAGAAAAAAATTACTTATTTTCACAATTTTAAGGGATTTTATTTTTTCGAAAATTCTGGTAATATCCGGATTTTCGAGACGGCTCCGGATTTGCAATCCCTATCATGTTTGTATAACAAGGTTATCCATTAAAATTCAGCTGAAAACATACTGTCCTTCGAGCCGAGGAACCTTTTACAAATACATTAATGACGGAGAAATCGGAGATGTTGAGTGTTCGGCAAATATAGCTTTGGTCGGTTCGCCTCTAATTACCGGCTTTCCACAGTCCAAATTTGATCAATTATTTTTCCCTTCAACAATCTCCATGATAATTATCATTACAGGCCTACAGATTTCACCAACTTAATTATGCTTCTGGGTGCTTCTTGGTTTTTTCAGGGCTATTGGAGAAAAAAACCTAAGACGCTTTTGATAATTTGGGTCGATTGGAGATGGTACGAGGTACCTACTGGTAGAAAATGATAGAATAAAGGAAATTTTAAAAAAAACTCACAAAAAGAATCTCATTTACGTCGCGTAGCATTATTTCATACATAATGTCTTAAAATGAAAACCACTCTGGTCACGTAGTGCTATACATATATGTCACCAAATGACTCATAAAACTCGTTCTATCTCATTCTTTACTATGGTTAGGCATAAAAAACAGATTTCCAAAGATAAAACCACAATTTTTATGAAACGTTCGTCTTACTAAATGTGTTTTTTAGTTTCGTAAAATTTAATAATTTAATAAAATTTATTAAATTTAATATTTTCGTAAAATTTAATAAATAATAAATTTCGTAATTTAATAAATGTTACCCGAAAAAATCTAATATTATTAATATAATAAATAATTTAATAAGTATAATGTAATAAATAAATAATTTCACCTAAATAATGTTATTACTTATCGAATAGTATCTTAGGTTCTTCCAAATAATTGTCATACAAAATGACAACACCTGTTGAAAATAAAAATAACTTTTTGTGAGTGATGACGTCACACGATTCACTATACATACGGTGGTTCTCGGGGATCTTAAAAAATTAAAACTTTGACAATAGGGTACATGCAGTATATGTAATATAGTGTTTTCAATGCATTTAATACAAGTAAAAAAATAACTAAACTCGAATATCACACCTAATACCCCCGAAAAAAATTATTAAATTAATTAATTCACTTTTAAAGTTGTATGAAAATTCATATATCAAAAACGAGTCATCATTGACTTGCGAGATTGTGACGTCACAACGCACCCACCTAGTCCCACGTCAAATTGTTTTTGACAGTTTTTGTTCCAGTTGCTATGCTGGTTTGAATAAGTTTGATAGTCATACTCGTTTAGTTATGCATCCTAAGCCCATTCGTTTGTGTAAAACATACATTGTAAATACATACTATCATGACAGACAGTGGTTTTCTACAAAGACAGTCTGATAATTTGCCAAAAATCGACGCGATTATAATGGCAGTTACATGTACCTTTTCATCGCATGACACCGCTTTTTACACATAATAACATTATTTGTGACTTTTATAAATAGTTTGTTTGGTGTTGAAGATGTTGTATTTGTACACTTTGGTACAATACAGTATTTATAAACGGTATCTACGGACATTTTCTTCAATAAACAAATGATCAACTGCAGACTGATTACTGGATTACGACTTGCGACTTATGACATCTGTCAAGAAGTGCGCAGTGACGTCACAAGCCAAAACCGCGCGAAAAGGGCGTTTGAGCGCTAATTTGAAAATTGAATATTCAAAACGTTATTGAAGGACTATTTCCTATCGTAAAAAAAAATGTTTGAATATTCCAGTTTGTAATTTTTTTCTTTAATTTTTGGTAAAACAAAAAAAAATGTGATTGTACCCTATTGTTTTGACTATTAAAACTAACTCTAAAAATAAATAAAAATATGCAGTTATTTAAGGTAAGGTCATTTTATTCATTAAAAAAAAGAAAAAAATTGGACTGGAGTTCCTTATTGGATAAAGTTAAAAATGATAATAATAAACTTAAATTATCAGAAATAACATCTTGACAAAAAAAACGTTTGAGAGTGTTGTAAACATAGAATTTGTTACTTTAAAAATGTTGTTATCTTGGGCATATTTTGTTTGCTTAAAGATGTGGGCGAGGAATTGGCGATATTGCTAGATAAATTGTTTGTCAAAAAATTAAATTAAAATAGGTCCTTGTGCCTCATGTGTCGAATAGGTACTATTAAAGATACTAGATTCAGGAGTTCATAGTCGAGCTTTAAAAAAGAAGTATCGATCGCTTGTCCTTCGCCTATCCTAATCCCTATCCCAAATCCTAAAGAAGAAAAATACCCATTAAATACCTAAATCACCTATTAAAACGTATTATTTTAAACCCAATATTGTGTCCAACAAGAGTGCAGGATTTAAATTTTGCGCCATTTTTTTTTATAATGTTGCCAGCTCTAAACAATGTATATGAGACCATTGCGGCCATTGCACGTAGAGTTCGGCCTGCGGGTCACACCACATTTCGTTCCAAAACGTTGGCCGAACGTACGTGTAATAGCAATCGACCCGCAATCCGAAAGGCCAGTTCACCCGCCAATTTACCCGCCAATTTACCCACAGTTTATATCAGCGTTTGGCTCTTAGAGCAATTATTACAAGTAAATGCCGGTCTCCCGTGACCGTTTCCACAAACCTTTTGTGGATGGTTAGGTCTGGCCACAATATTTTTGTTTTCCGTGGCCGAAAAAAACATTGTGGCCCTACCCCAATTTTTATTGAATTGTTAGCTGACTGCAAATGATTCAATCCGTTCAATTTTAATAGACACAAAACCATTTTTTAAATGTTTTACTACTTTTAGGTACGTAGGAGTATTTTGAAACGAATTCTGTTATAAAACAACATTCTTCATAAATATCTACCACAATATTGATTTCCAACGGTAGACTTTTTGATGGAGTTTTCTCGACTTGTAAGCAGTTAATTTATGCTAAATATGTTAATTAATCGATGGTACCGTGTATAAAATACACTAAATAAAAATATTATAATTCCATGCTACTTTTATTTGAGAAAACAATCAGCAGATTGCGGGAATCTCATTTATACGGGGTGTTAGGGACGTACTTGACTTTCTTTAACCAGTGATTCCTGACATTATTTAAAGTAAAAACTGTGAATGAAATTTACATTATTTTAACACCCTGTATATGTATAATATGCACTTATTTGGCGCTCGTCGAGGAGATATTCCGCATGCCACATAACTGCAAAGCTACGTAGATTGCGGAAATTCTTTTTTTAGGCGCATATTACTGTCCTCAACGAAGTCAAAGTTTAAATGTTTGCGGACGATGAAAAAAAACATAAAAAGCTAGATGAAGTATTAATGATTGTCAAACATTGTCAATTAACTTGTTTGAACGTTTTGTTTGGTGGCAAAAGAACAATAATTTGCAACTAATTAAACAAATGTCTAATTATGAGTTTCATAGAATCAAAACTCCATTAATTTATGATTACGCCATCAACGATATAATAGCTACTAATTGTATAATTATCATGTTATATAAGGTTTATCTGTTTGATTCCTGAATATAATAAAAATTGAAAACTTTTTCTACGAAGCAGGGGTGTTACGGATATTCATCCGCAAATTCGGAATATCCGCATTAATTCAGACATCTGCATCCGCAACAACCCTGCTACGAAGCACCGATAAAAGGAGACTTATTCATCTATCTCATTCTCTCGCAGACTAAATCCTATAGATGTGTTTGTCTCTTTTTAGTTTGAAAACTTGAAAAAACAAAATAACTTTTTTTTTTTTTTATTTGAAATATACATATATATAACAGATTTACAGAAAGAAAATATTTGGTTCATAAAAAAACTAATTACAGATAAAGTTATTTCTTGTTAATGAATCTACCCAATTTAAAAGAGAAAACATTTCTCGTGTTTGAATTGGGGAGTTGTGCTATTATAGAAAAAGATAAAGAAAAAATAATATACAAATATATAATCTTTTTTTTTTAAATTAAGAAAATAATCTTATGAATGATAACAAATATTGATTAATAAATTTACTGACATAGCAGTTACTAAAATAGATATACATGATACATGTTGTATAGATAATTAAAAGTAAAAATAATATTATTACATTTCTCGTAATAGGTAGGTGTTAGATGGTAAGTACATATAGTTGATTCTAACAATTGGATTAGCTGATAATAATTGCAGGAGTAGGTACATAATGTTAAGTTACAACAATAATCGCTACATTTCAGTTCGAATGCTGATGAAATATTTTAAGAGGATATGTGCAAATGAGAAGAATACATTAATTTATAATTTTTTTTTTTTTTTTTTGTTAATTAATGAAGGAATTAAATGATTAATTTTGAACTAAAGTATCAAATATCATAATTAAGACTTGATCAATTACTACTAATCGGTACAAATTTGTTCTGTGAAATTAAAATTTATAATTTGTGTTGGGTTGATCTAGTAGTTGTTTTATTTGTGATTTAAAGGCTTTATAATTTTCTTCAGATTTGATTTTATATGGAAGGGCATTAAAAAATTTTATACCTTGATAGGTATAGTGGTGTTGAAAAGCACTAGTTTTAATTTTAGGGATATCTAGGTTGCCACGTGATCTTGATCGGTTACTTATTTTTGTGATTTTTGTTGTTGTATTGAAATGATCTTTGTGGATTTGCAACAGTGAGTTCTTTTTGAAAATTTTGTTAAGACTAAGAACCCTAAAAGAGTCAAACAGCTGTATTGTTGGAAATATAGATGGTTTTCGTGTAATGACTTTTAGAATCAACCTCTGTACCCTTTCTACAGGTTGAAGGTTAGTTTTAAAAGTTCCCCCCCACCCGATTATACCATATTGTAGAATAGATTGAGCAAGAGAGAAATAAATAGTTTTAATCATACTAGATGATAGGATGTTTCTCAATCTAATGAATATGTAAATAAGTTTTCTTACTCTGGTTACCGTATTTTCGACTTGTTCGTTCCATTTTAAGTGTCTGTCTACAATGACACCCAGATACTTTATACTATTTTTGCATGTTATTGGTAAGCAATTGCCATCGTTGCATTCCTTTTTATTTTCACATTGTGCTGAATGGATTTTAATAGTTAAATTGATCTCGACATTTTTTTCTTTCAAAGAGAATGGAATAAAATAAGTTTTCTCTGTATTTAGTGAGAGACAATTTAGGTCAAACCATGTTTTGAGAATGTTTATATTGATATTAGCTATACTCATTGTTTCCTCCCATGTTTTTCCTTTAGTGATAACAACAGTGTCATCTGCGTAAGATATGATATCTCCAACAATGGGGAGAGTGAACATTTGATTTGCATATATAATAAAAAGGATTGGACCGATGACAGTTCCTTGTGGTATACCAAGTGATGATGTTTTGGGTTCACTTAATGTATTATTTATTTTTACATATTGTAGTCTCTCTTTTAGGTAACTTTGGAACCATGATAGTACTGCTCCATCCATTCCAATTTGTTTTAGTTTCTTATTAAGTTTTGCATGTGATATGCTATCAAATGCCTTTCGGAGATCGATGAAGATTCCAAGACATTTTTCTCCATTATCTAACTTTTGCATTATTGTAGATGTTAATTTAGCAATCGCATCTTGGGTGCTGAGATTGTCCCTAAATCCAAACTGGTTTGGGCTTATTATCTTTTTATCTTTTATGTATTTGTTGAGTTGCTTTTTAACAATTTTTTCGTATATTTTTGCTATGTTTGATGTAAGTGCTATGGGACGATAATTGGAAATATTTTTTTCGTCTCCAGATTTAAAAACAGGGGTGACAATGGTTTTCTTGTAGTTGTTAGGAAATACACCCATCTTCAGACTTATATTTATTATGTGAGCAATTGGCTTGATGATTATGTCACATACGGCTTTCAATGTTTTTACAGTTATGTTGTCATAGCCAGGGCTTGCTGATCCCCGTAAACTAAAACCTTTTTTCCTTATTTTTTATGAAACAACGAACCCCGTATAGAATGCTTAAGAATTAATATAATTCTGGCAACACTGAATAAATCCTTCTACGATATAGACAAAAAAGCTCGTTGTAGACCCGCATAGACATAGACCTATGCATAGACCCGTATGCCCGTAGCCGCCCGTAGGCGGAGCGAATCCAGCTGTCATTCTGACAGCAGTAAACAAAATAATAAATCGATCGTGTCTCCATCAGTTTAACCATTTCAGTTCAATCATTTGCAACAATGCAGGAATACGAGGACGACTTCTTCTTCGAAGAAGATAAAATGTACGTTAGCGGTTTTGTTTACGTTTTAAAATGTAATTTTATCGACGGGACCCTTATCAGTTCCACCACACAACATATACCTATGTACATGCCCATTCGCTACACCAGCCGGTTGGCGTGTTGTGTTCTTATCATCAATTAGCGTTCCCACTTCCTTTATTAGTTATGCTTTTATTTTATTTTGCAGTTTACCTTCGTGTAAGCGATTGAAGTTTCGTTGTGGAGTTGAGTTTTGTTTTTGCATTATTTTGTCATGTCTTTTTGGTCGCTCGCCGGCCCTCTTCAATATCGCTATGCCTCAGACAATCCTGAGGGTTATTCCTCCCCCTACAGGAGAGAGACGTCAGCCCATCGCCCGCAGGATAAAAAGTTATTATTTTCGTAATTTATAAACCTGTTATCTTTGATTAACATATATTTTACTAACAACTAATGGCAAAAGTTTAGAGATAACACATATATACTTAATTAAATTATATGCATTTACAATTGTAATTACAACATGCTTCTGAAAGGCTTTTTAAATTAACTAAAGAAACCTTAAAAATACAGTGCTCAAACGCTACACTCACTCCATTACAATATTATAGAATAATAGATACAGAATATTTAAATTTAACCTACTTTTAATAACGCACCTCAAGATAAATTTCTAGCTAAAACCTAAACTAACTGTTTTTATGTTTTACTATTAGATTACAAAACTACTGGCTTACAGCCTATTCTGCTCAATATTCTCTTCGTGATGCTTATTCGCTTGCATTATTAATCCCACACTAAATGTATAAATTGAAAACTATTAGCATGTACAAACATATAAGTCTATAATTTATGTTTGCATTTATAAAACGGGGTGAACGTACGGTCACAGTTACGCTAATCCACTGATAATATGAATTTTTATTTATAATATTTTGCTTCTATAACTACATCATTTCATTTGTATATTATCCATTGTATAAAAAACTAATAACTATTGCAAATTTACGATAAGTACATGGATCCTACAAATATATGCAACCTGCAGGCTCCTCAATTAATTCCAATGTATAAAACTCAAACGACAAGGCACGCGATCCACATCTTTCGGGTTATAATAATAATTTGATACATTCACTTCCTCTTATGTTTTTTACCAACTGTCCGGAGACAGTGGGACTATGGCATTCCCAATTGGTATATGTTTGAGGCCCAAAGGAGTAGGTTAAAATCATTTCAAGCTTTGTTACGATTCTTAATGGTGTTCTCCCACTATAATATACTGTTTCCACAACACATTACTGATTAATTAAAAATCCAATTAACTTAAAATCATTCTCTCAGCCAGCTGTTTCACTATTGATTTTTTCACTGAACTGTTTTCCCTCCCAATAATCCATCCATCAAAACCACTGTACGCTTTTGTTTAGTAAACTTTTGAAATGGAACATATTCAAATATCATAAATGACATAAAAGTACCTACCACAATTTCTTTACATAATATTAAATATTTACACATTGCATGTTTCTTTATGTTTTTAATTTGTTTATTTTTTGTTAACCAGCCATCCCAATTCTTTGCCAGATTCGAAAAAATCGGATACAAAGACTGATCATACATCCTATTTATTATTTTCGGTCGACATTGATTGTAAAGCGTAAGTAAAATTGATATGATGGTGTTTTTTTTTCAATCATTCAATTTTAACTTTTAATTGAAGTGTTGCCATCCCTTATTTCATTTAGTGAAAGTTTAAAAAACAAGGAAGAAAAAGATATAACATCTATCATTGACATAGATGGCAACGAATCGGCTAAAGAAAAGTAAGTATTTGTTAGATGTTATAAAAAACATATTTTTTATGTGTTACATATTTTTTAAAGTGTAATTTCTCATATGTAGGTCTAGTTCAATTGATATTGAAGATATATCTGCAACAGAATGTATTCTTAATGATTTACGGCAAGAAAGATACCAACTGATTTACCAGAATCTATTGTAAGTACATTATTTTTTATTCAATCATCTAAACACATTCGCATAATGTTTTCGAAATATAAATTTTTTTTTTAGAAACTTGCATAAAATTAGATAGAGTAAAGTTTTGACAATTCGTCAGGCGTTGTACAAGTAATCAATTTGATATTCATTAAATATTAATTTATCGAGTTTTTAACACAAGCACCACGCATAGTAATAACATAATGTTGGCAAAGACCACCTAATTGTATTTAAACCTTTATCAATCCGACAACAGTTTTTTTTAAGCATTTTGCAACAAGGAATTACTTTTTATTGCTGAGTTGATGCTTTGTACCTATTTATTAAATATGCAATTTGAGATTTTCACAGCCAAAAGCATTATTATGATAAATTTTTGGGTTATTATGCCATGTTGCACTTCCTCGACAACGGTGCTAAGTTTTATAGTTCTCGGTATCCGGTAATAGACGACTACACCAAATCTAAATGCATGAAACCACATTAAGAGGATTAATGCTTGCAACACTATATATAATTATATAATCATGTACCTACTGTATTTACATTCTCTTATCTCCATGTGTAATCTTATATTACGTATGCAACCTTTTTATGGAAATATATCAAATAATAATCAACAATATGTACATGTATGTGTACATATGTGCATATATTTTTATCTTTTTTATATACATACCTACATATCTTTGTTGATACATATCTTTTTAATAAATATAATAAGTTATTTACCCCCCTCGGAACAGACTCTGTCTAGTGAGGTTGGTAAAAGAAAACTATGTACATAAATGAAAATAAAATAAACGCCCGGGTTGCCAGCACTGAAATTGAATTGAACACAGTATCATTTCTAAATACATAAACACACACTATCTATCTGCCACCACCATCTATCTGCCCTGATGATGGACATTGTAAAATTGTCCAAAACATTGACAAAAGGAGGAAGCGCTACATGGCATAATAACCCAAAAATCAGACATGATAATAATGTATACCATCAATTGTTTTTTTACATGTTTAAGCAATGAGTAGGTATGTCATTTTTTCCTTAGAACAGTTACAACTAAAGTAATTATTTTTGTGTTCAAGGTGTGAGAATACTGCTTAGACTTTTTTTGTGTGCAGTAGAGCATGGGGGCACATACTTTATGTTGCATGTAAACTTGCGAGCCAAAGCGCTATCTGAATCATGAATTATGGGAAAGGAACGATCCAAATGATGCAAACTGTCACTTGCGCTTGGTTCGTTCCTTTGCCATAATTCATGGTTCGGCTCACGCTTCGACTAGCAAGTATATACGCAGTATAAACGTATAATCAAGTCTCCCCTTCTTTGCCTGGGTAATTAAAATTACTACAATAGAGGTAAACGCTTTTAAATTATAGCAGTGTAATTGAATCTTAGAAGAGTAAATTTGTATCGCTGATTTCCACGGAAAATACCTCAATCTGAGGTAAGTTGTGAAGCTAAAGGGATGGGGGGGAATGAAATAACAATGAATTAAGGAGGGTTTTATGATTTCTTTTAGCCTTTATTTGGAATTTTAAAGGTGAAATAGAAACTGGCGGTCTTTGATAAAATTGTTTTACCTTAGTAATTTGTTTTTAATTTTAATGATAAAATAAAATAACAACAACTGTAAAGCACATCAAAAGTATGTAGTTTTTTTACACCCTTTGGAACTGACGATTTCTCAATACTTACTTTTCTTTCATTAATAATTTGACATTACAATAAATTATTATTATTATTTATAAAAAAATATGACATGTTTAAATATACAATGACTGTAAAATACGATGTGTACCTATTTCAGATTTGTAAATGGCTAGCAAGATTGGACTAGCAATAGTAAGCATGTGACCATGCTGTGTCTTAGTGGAAACTGAACTTATAGCTAGGTTTACAATAAACAAATAAGCTAAACATTCAATACTATGACACCTAATTACGTACCACTGTAGTTAGCATGGAAGCTTCGCACTTAGTAACCCAATATTAGGACTGGCTTGATAGATGACTTATAGTAGATTAGCACCGTTGAGATGTAAACATAAAAGAGTGCTTGTAGAACTAAAAAGTTGACAAGGCTCCGTGAATAAAAGATATCTGTTAACATATGTTCGGGAATAAATGTCTACTGGAATCAATCAATCAATGCACCACGGTGGTAACGTTAAAGAGTGCTGCATAAAACTAAAAAGTTAGTTGACAAGACTCCCTGAATAAAAGATAACAAAAAATGTTAATATTCTGACATGAACCCACCACTGCTATTTAAAGAAAATATAAAACATACATGTACATAGGCCTGAAGGTTGATTCTATATCTTTTGCGACAGCGTAAAGCACGTTAAATTGGCTGTATATGGCAGTTTTCTTAAATGCGGTATTCCATATTGCGCTAATGAGCTAAATACTGCACTTGTGTTAAGACACCAACTCTTAAATGTAGTTACCCTAACACCAGAGATGACAGTGTGTTTGCCTTCTAATCCTCTTGCCTTCTAAACTTGCGAATCGAATGTCATCATATGTACAAACATCAAAATAATACGACGAACGGATAGTCATTTATGAACGCCTATTAGGCTTATAGGTAAGTAGTTATAATAATAAATAGTAATTTGTGTTTTTTTAAGTAGATAATTAATCCTTACCAACTAATATCAATACAGGACAAGCAGAGACATAGAAAGCCATAGAAAATCACAGAAATTTGACAGTCGATAACGCACGACGGACGCCTTCCGATATCCAACAGATTTTGTCTTAATTGTCTCGTAGTGCTGACTTAACGCAAAATATACAGAATCACCCCTCTGAAATGTTCGTTAATAATATAAAATATGTTTTGAGAAATCGCTATGAATAAAAGTCAGCAGACAAAATATATATTTTCTATGCGATGAAATGAATGCACCACTGTGAAGTAAAGATCCAAGAATGCTGTGTAGAACTAAATATAGTAAGTTCAACTCGTTTGTGGAACGTGTTACCGGCATCTATTTTTTTCTCCAAGACCCTCATCAATACATCCCTTCCTACGGCCCCTACCTTAGCCCGCCTCACAACGCTTTCCAACTGGGTGGCGATATAGTTCTCCTGTCTTTACACCATACAGGGGCACTCTTGTTTGGGAGGGGTCACATGAAAAAATAAAAGCAAAACTTCTTTTAAGCTTCAAAAATTACACAGGAGCTATGTAGGTTTCATTGTGTTTTTTGTTGTTGTTGAAGATATTATTTTGTATTGCTTTTTTTCCATTTTTGTGTATTAATTTATTGAAAATGTTCGATAATTTATTGAACAGCTTCTGCTTTTTTTTCAAGATTATTTGGGTAGCCTTGTCAACTTTCACACTTTACTTAGGTATAAGAGAGGAAACCACACAATGTATTTGCTGGTTAATTTGCCAGTTTATGGATTGTTAAATTTCCTCTTATAATTTTTAAGCAATAACATTTGACTTAACGGTGCTAATTGGGATTGGAGAGGAAAAACCACATATTAAAATGTACAAGTAAGTGTAAAGAGGAACAATTTTGATTTAGAGTGTATCCTTTATAGTTGCACCCACCATTTTGTACATAATAAAAACTAAATAATGTAGATTAAAATTAACATAAACAAATTACAACTGTTTTATTTGAGTAAAAAAAGTGTGATTTATTGGTTTCCCCTTTTCCCCTTGTAAATATCATACTGCTTATAATAATAATTTGTACCTACCTGCCGATTTTGTAACACTTAATTTTTTTTTAAATTATTCTCTCACTTGATTAATGTCTCGCTTTAGGGGTATGACTATAACATCAGGAAATGTGACAATCTTGAAAGACGAATCAAATCTCATCGGTATCAGCATCGGTGGGGGAGCCCCTCTATGTCCCTGCCTTTATATTGTTCAGGTAAGGATTACAAAATATTTTTACTAATTATAATATTCGTTTGCTCCCTCAAGATATGTGATAATAATATTTTCATTATTTGTTAGCGCCGTTTTTGTGAACAATCACTTCAAGGGCGCTGTTCAATTGTGCAGGAGAGCAATTTTTTCTTTTAATCATTTGAGTGCCGATTGTCATCCGGGTGACAATATTTCAAGCATATGCGGCCACATTCGGCACACCACTGGTTAAGAAACCACTGTGCCTTTGTACAGGAGTGCAGTTTTTTTTTAACCCAGCGAGCGTCAGGTTCAAATTTGTAAAATCGAACGTAAGGTGGATAATTTACCCGAAATCCTAACTTAATTCTTACTTTTTTATTCTTGTTTTTTTACTATTTTTAATTTGATAGTATACTTAATTTACCTTTTTTCTAAGTACTTGTTATTAGAAACTAGGTATAAAAGTGTTATAATTAATTATTATTTAATCATTTTTATAAGAATCAACATTTTTCTTACAGAATTCAACCTATGGCACTTAATTGTTTATTTTTATATAAAACTAAATATAATCACAAAAAACTAACATCTTCTAAGGTTTTAATCATAACAAACCCAAATATAATTTTATTTTTTCTTCAACTAATCTTAGCACTTATGAAAAATAGTAACACCGAGTGCTAGGTGGGTAAAACTCACCCGCCGACGACTTTGACGTCGTCTAACAGCCTCACTGACCGGTGGATGACTAAATTGTCATTTCTTGTCGCTTTCTTACCTCCCCCGCGCAGCTACTCAAGCGCGCAGAGCATAATAATAATTCGCTATTAAAATATTGATCGATTTATCTTGGTCTGGGTGTACCACACCCAACTTTATGCTCGTCGAGTTAAGAAATGTGCCTGTATAAGTTTTTAAGAAACCATTGTGACTACATGAGAGCAGTTTTTTTTAAGAAACTATTGTGTCTACGTGAGTAAAAGCACTTTTTTTTAAGAAATCATTGTGCTTACGTGAGAGCAGTTTTTTTTTAAAGAAACGAATGTGCCTAGATGAAGGAGCAGTTTTTTTTTTAAACCACTGTGACTATATGCAGGAGAGCAGTTTTTTAGAAGCCACACCTACCTGCAGTGCAGACAATCCTTAGAAGTGCCATTTACACCGATTTGAAAGAAAATTGAGGCAATCTAAATTTCTGTAACTATGCCTTTTGAGTCATATTTAAGATTTGAAAATCACTTACCTAGTCCATGGATTCGTTAGGTAGTTTGATGACCATTGTTAACTTGAATTAATGTTTCCAGGTGTTTGACAACACACCGGCTTCGAAAGAAGGCACTCTTCAAAGCGGAGATGAGCTGGTGGGAGTCAATGGGCAGTCCGTCAAGGGGAAGACCAAGGTAGAAGTGGCCAAGATGATACAGTCGGCCAAGGTAATCCTTTTCTTTACTACCGACGTATTAATTATACAAAATATCATCTTGGCATCAGTACAACAGTATTCGCATTTAAAATTTACCACAGATATTTATTCCTGTATAATTTAAAAAAAATATTAACCCTTTCCTCCCGAGCTGCCACAATTTAGGGCCCCTATCTTAGAAGGCCTTCCCTCCGGGCCTCCATAATTGATGCCTCTCTGCAGTTGTTTAATAAATAGTAGTATGCATTGCCATCTTATGGTAATTTTTTATATTTGAACGATTGCGTCAACCGCTGTTTCTCCTTTTCAGCGTGTAATCAAATTTTGATCAACCATCGAGTGTAATGTTAATGCCGTTAAATAATCATATTCTGTGGGTGTTACTAGTTCTCGCGTTGATTTCAGGAGGAAGTGAACATAAATTACAACAAGTTGCATGCGGACCCCAAGCAGGGGAAGTGTCTGGACATCATCATGAAGAAGGTGAAGCACCGACTGGTGGAGAACATGTCCACCACCACCGCCGATGCCCTCGGCCTGTCCCGGGCCATCCTGTGCAACGACACTCTGGTCAAGAAACTCCAAGAGCTTCAAAACACGGAGCAGATGTACAAAGGGCTGGTGGAACACGCCAAACGGTAAAAATATTAGTCAAATTTATAACCTTCCGTGATGTTGTCCTGCCGCCGTTGTAATCTCTCTTTTTGTTGCATGTTTTTCATATAAGAAAAATATTTTATATGAGAAAGAGTAACTTTACAATAATCGCCGGTATATATTGGGTCCTTACATATGAAATTGGCGTTTTCCCGTACTGGCAACTTTGATCTCAAATATCTTCTCTTTGGTTAGGAATTCCAAATTCAAATTTGTACAGCTATTTACTCATGTATTTGTGTTTCGAAAATTATAATTCATTTGTTTTTTCCTTAATTGTTTTTTTTTCTTTGCGTCATTTAGTTTACAAAATGGAAAACTTGAAATATCGCGTTATTTACGAGTACGACTTCCACCGCGACACCAGTGCTGCAGAAACGGCTCGAAGGATTAATGATGTGTATGGCGAAGGTGCCGCAAAAGAAGTAGGTGCGTTTTTGGTTCCAACGTTTTCGTTCTGGAAATTTCGACCTGCAGAACAAGCCCAGTAGACGGCCGGAGACCAAAGTTGATAATGAAGAATTGAAGGCTATTGTGGAAGTGGATCCATCGCAAACCACGTCCGAGTTAGCTGCAGGCTGCGGTGTTAGTGATAAAACTGTCCACTTGAAGCAAATTGGGAAGGTGAAAAAGCTCCCATACAAAACTCCCATAAGCTCCCATACAAAGTTCCTCCCATACAAAACGCCAATTTCATATATAAGGACTTAATATTTTCTTTTGTGTATTTTCTTAAGATTTTTTTTTTAAAATTAAACAAAAGTGAAAAAATCTCACATTACTGATTTACATCAAGAATCTTTCTGACCTTTTCAACGCAATCTATCCCATCACGGAGTATGTTTTTACATACCGTATATGTTTTAGTGAAACTTTATGGATCGTGCAACAGCCGCATAGATCTAGTTAACATGTTTGTTTCTCATAATTTTTAATTAGGTTATTGTAATGCAGTGTGCGCTCCTTAATTTGAATGTTTTATATTAATATTGATTTAATTATATTGGTAGGATGCTAAAGGCATACTTTGACCTGCTGCTGACATATAAGAATTTTGGAGACGCCTTTGCGTCAATCGGTGTCCGCGAACCACAGCCGCGAGCTTCGGAGGCGTTTAGTCAGTTCGGCAACTTCCACAGACAAATGGAGAAAGACGGCATCAAGATGCTGAAAGCCGTCAAACCTGTAAGTCAATTCATAATCACACCAAAATAAAATCACAAAATCGATCCATATAACCATTAACGATGCACCAACTACAATGTAAACTGCCAGGGTTCTCTCTCTCTCAGAATAAATGGGCATCACTAAACCGCATCTGGTGCAGTCACAGTCGCACATTTCCTACAACTATTGGTGCTTTCCATTTCAAACTCCTTAATTCGCTCTCTGAGGTGACGGTGTTCCATAAATAGTCCAACGAGCTCCCTTAATGAGTTTCTATTCATATTGATTAATTATCTAACTCTTTTCCAGATATTATCCGATATGGGTACCTATCTCCACAAAGCCATCCCCGACACAAAGCTCACCATTAAAAAGTATGCCGACACCAAGTTTGAGTACCTTTCCTATTGCCTGAAGGTGAAAGAGATGGATGACGAAGAGTACAGCTACAGCGCTCTGCAAGAACCACTTTACAGGGTTGAAACTGGCAACTATGAATACAGGTACGAAAGTCAAATATAATATTTTAAAACCTTAGGACGTTCCGTGACCTGTATCTATGTATCTTCTATAAGCTAAACTCAACACATTCATAATTTGAAGTGCCTAATTAATATTTTCAGGCTTATATTACGCTGTCGTCAAGACGCCAGAAGCAGGTTTGCCAGACTGAGATCGGATGTGCTGGTGAAAATGGAATTGCTCGACAACAAACATGTACAAGATGTGGTCTGGCAACTGCACAGATTCATTACTGGACTGGCCACTTTTCATGAGTAAGTATAATAATTGCTACATATGTCGGCTCCGCTGGACAGGATATGCACTAAGTGTATATGGCAATATACATATATTAACATATGGCGAGGATGAAAGATAGCCCTTCATCAAAGAAACTTCTCTATAAGCCTGCAGAAAGAAGGAGGCTGGATCTTAGATGGCTGGACAGTGTGGAGGCGAAAACCGCAGCCTAGGGTGTAAGAAACTGGAAGGAGAGAGGTGTGAGTGGAGGCCTCTGCCAAGTGATCCTTGGTGACCTTGGTGACCTCCTTGGTGACCAAGACTCTACAAGGCTTATAGCACCATTGGTGATGGTGAAGATAATATTTGAATTCAGGTATTTTGTTGAATTAAATATTTTTGATGTGCATATTTTGATCATAATTTTTCTTTTAGCGAAACTCTGGAAGTCCTCAAATTAAATGGGAAACTGTTCCCGGTGGAGGTGGACCTCACTCAAAATGCGTTCCAGTACAAGTCTACAATGTCCATGGTCCAAGTGAGTTAACTTTTTAAATGCAGAGTTCCTGCAACATCTGTATTGTGCCGAGTCTCGTCTCACAAACAGGAAGTATTTTTTTCAATAATTGGATACGCCAGTGCTCAACAAATAAAAAATTTCATATCGATGTTGGAAAGGAAAAATAGCTAAAGCGCCATACAGCTGTGACATTATAATTCAACCTGCACAAACAATTAAAATTGCTTATTGTGTAGGTTCATTTTTTAATGTCACAGCTGTATAACGCTGCAGCCATTTTTCCTTTCCAGTGTCGATCAAAGGGTACTTTTGATGCTTGAAAAGTTAATGATTTTTACCTACTTCTTTTAATGAGCAAATCTTCAAGCTTAGGCTGACTTTATTTCAATTGATTCAACAATATAAAACTAAGCTAAGTAGAGAGGATTTGGCCTATTTGGGGCTACATTGCATTATGTTTAACATGAAAGTGCCTTAACCTTTAGATGTCCACTGGTCTCGTACGGAACCACGGATTTGCGTCGTTCAATGCCCAATGGTCCCGTACGGGACCGGTGATTATGGTACGAATATTTCACAAAAAATGCTTGGGCAGTGGGCTATCTTTATTGCACGTGGCACACGGGCGTTTAAAGTCCTATTTTAGTTGTAAGATGAAAAACCCAGCTTAACTGTACCTTATGCCGTACCATACTCTAAACTTGTTAATTATTTCCAACAGGACAACGAAGATGACGATGATGCCATAATTCAGGAGATTGGCAAAGAGATCACAGAACACTACGAGATCAACGCCAGGAATAAGAAAAAGCCGGAGATACATAACGGAAGCAACCACCAAATCTCTGCTTCTTCCAGCCTCCTACCAGATCTAGAAGACTCCAGAGACGACCTCGAGAATGTATCAGAAAATACGAGTCTGCTTGCCGAGTTAGGCTTGGCCGATACAAACTCACTTCTTCCACATTCCAGCTACAGTATATCTAACCTGGACAAGAGCTTGTCTGATTCCTTCTTCAAGATAGATCTCGGTGAAGGCAAATCTCAGATTGATAACACTGACGATGAGCTGGTCTTCAGTGAGTTTTTCAGCGCTGGGATGAGCTCGAATGATAATATCAAGCGTAGTGACTCTACAAATAACCTACTTTCGGGGCTAGACTAACTCTGTTTTATTACATTGTTCATTTCAATGACATTACAAACTTGTACACGTTTTAGAGGCCTCAAAGTGCAAGCAAATTATACAGTAATTGCCGTCCTTTCGATTTAGTATTTATTAAAATGTTATGTGTCGCCACATAACATTTTGCGTCTTACCAAATTGCATATATAAAGACTAAAATCCCATGTCCTCTATCTATTTCGTTCATACACATTCTTTGAAAGTCTTTCTTTGTCATACCTGGCCAATGTTTGAATAAATAATTTACTGGAAACGTAAGTGTCTTCGTTACTTGCCACATTTTGTGTTAATTTTGAAAGACAATAAAATGTCAAGTTTGTAATGTCGTTGGTTCACTTTTTTGTATTGCATTTTTTACTTTATTCACATTCCTCTATTTGATGTCTACGATACATGAAAAAAATTAATCTCTCTGGAAAAAATCTCTAGTTTATTCTGTATAATTTACGCAAGAAATTTGTCTCATGAAAAAAAGCTATTTTTGTGTGAAAATAATTACATTTACATATTCCAAAGATTTAGGTACCAAAGATTTATATTATATGTATTACACTAGTGAAAGACCTAGCTATAAAAGCACCAGCAGTATTTGGTTTGGCCTGTATACATTCCCAATAGGAATATATGGCGAGCGATAATGCTGAAATAGGCCAAGCCAAATAATCCTGGCACATTTATAGCTAAGTCTGTCACTATCATTAATGTTTAGATAAGATTATGTGCTTACTAATTAAAACTTTATTTTTATGGCTTACTCCAAAAAACAGACAGTATTTTTTTTATTTGGCTTTACAAAAATATTTTTTAATTTTGTGCAATAAAACAAAAATAGTGTCCAATTTTCAGATCTAGTCCAATAGATTCCAATCATATAGATTCCAATCTAGTCATTTAGAATATCAATTTTAAGTGTTATTGTGTGAGTTATTTATATTCAAGTTATTCATTTTGTGTTCAATGTTCAAATTGTAAAACAAATACGTAATATTATATTATATTGGTTTTTGTATTATATGAAAGTATTAAAATTATTTATAATAGAATTACTTTTTTTCTTTTATCTCTTCAACTACATAAAAATACACAGCAGTTTGGGAAATTAAAAAAAGTTAGGTTATGTATATATACATTTACATATTTATTTTTCAACGAAAATAGATTTTAAAAATACAATATTACAATACTTATAAGAAATAACACCTTTCCTAGAATCAAATTCGACTCCTTCATACATCATTCCAAATAATTACAAGAAAAATAACCGAAAAAAATAAAAATAACCGAGAAAAATTCGGTTGAAACAAGTTCATCGAAATACCCCAAAAACAAAAAAGGTAAGAATTCAAAGATTTCTAATTTTGGACGAGAAAAGTAGGCATTTTTATTTATTTGCATAAAGTTGTGCAATAATTATTGATAAAATGTTTGAACCATAGAATAAATAATACAACTTTTGCTTCTAGACCAGACCATTTAGCACGGGGTCTGTCTCTCTTAAGCCTGCCTGAAATTGTATATCGCCATCCCGTTTGAATTTCGTAATCATGGTTAAATACAGTTTTGTTTGTAAATACACTGGATTCCCCTTTTTAACAGTTTTTTACAAAGTTTTGAAATAACATGATGCTACATTCCTTGTGTGTACTTACTACTCAGTTTGTTAACTGATTGATTGCAGTAATTACGGTAAAACTATTTTTTTTAAGTTTTCCAAGGGACCAGAAAGAATGGGATAAATCAGGCAATTTTTTTTATTTTATTTCTATCTTTTAAACTTTTTATGTGGGAACCTTATAAGTGGGTTTCATTGTATTTGCAAATGTTTGAATTTTGTACAGAAATATAGTGCAAGTACTGTTTAAAAGGAAAATAATAGCTTTTTCAGTGACAGAACTCATACATAGGGGGCATACATTTATTACGTGAGCTCGAAAGGTGGGGGGGGGTCCAGCAAAATCTCACTTTACTTGAAAAGAATATACGAAGGGGCCCAAATTTATCTCACCAAGGGGGGGTCTAGATTAGAAGAAAAACTGCTCACGTAATTAATGTATGCCCCCATACTGAAAAGAGTATGTATGTAACTAAATTATGTTAACTAAAATAAAAATTTCATTACTTCTCACTTCTCAAATAATAATGATGTCTATAGGTATCGCAGTGAGAGTTGAGGCGAACATAATACTCACACAGATGCATTGCTCGCATTCAGCATATTTTAAACTTGTTATTCAACATCAGGAAAGAAAATTCTTAATATAATCAAAATAACACACCATAAAACGTTTAGAATTTTCAAATTCGAACATGGCACGCATTTGGTGTCCTTTCTTCGCTGAAAATAATGTAGGCATATGCTAGACAAAGACTTTTCACAAGAAAATCACATGCATCAACACACACAATCCTAAGCATGTGTTGTTCGGGTCAACTCAAATTTCGCGACCTATAATAAAACATTAACATAATTGATAAAGAAATTTAGGATTGCTTTAAACCTGGTCATCGAGTTTTAAAATCTCAGGTTAATATTTAAAATTGTCTCAGTCCATATTTCTCTAGTTCTTTTCAAATGAACAAAAAAAGGCAAGTATTTTTTAAAAATATAACAATAAACCATATTTGAAAAATAATCTTTATTAAATTTAGTTTCTTATTCCTACCAGGAGATTTTTTTTTATAAACTTTGCCATACCTAGTATTATTATATTATATTTGAAATTGTGAAATATTTATCTTAAAAAATATTTGTATAAATATGTATGCCAAAATTAAGATTATTTTGTGTAACAAAGCCGACTGTTTAAAATTCTACGAGTTATTTTAATCAAAATTAGGCATTTGAAATCTACTTGAATTTTGATAAGAATTTTAGAAATAAATACCTAAGAGAGGTGTATATAGCCAATGCACAAATAAAAATAGTGTTTTTTCACACTGGCAAATATTGAATTTATAATGGCAAAACGGTGAATGTTGCCATGCCATAAAATAAAATAAAATATCAAAGATATGTAAGAGAAGAGAAAAGTTTATTTTACAAAAAAGGTACAAAAATAACAGGTAAACTTTGGATAGGGCCTGACACGCTTATTACGAATAATTTTTAGAAAAAAACTTTATATTCGCCTTAATTACTATAAAAGGAAACTTTTTGCATTTCGGGCGGCGGAAAATATGCATTTTAATTTTCAATTGTGTAAAACCAATATTCACTTCGCGAACCGATCGGCGACTGTCAGCGGCCATTAGGTACGTCACTGTTATGTTGGTATCCCTGATACATTGCAAAGAACTAAATACTACTGTGGCCAACTTCGTGGGGTACATGAAAACATGGTTAACTACGAAAGCTGCATGTCATCATAATTTTAAAAAACATCCCAGGTTTTGAATGGTTTGTTTGGCAAAGCAGGGTTTGTCTAGCGGGTTTATGTAATTATGATTTAATTGTGTTTTTCATAATAACGCGCGTTTTCTTGTATCCCACGAAGATGGCTACGGTGGTATTTTTTTTTTTTTTTTTTTTTTTTTTTTTTTTTTTTTTTTTTTTTTTATTAGTGACTATTTAGTTACAGGTTTGATAACAATTACAAGATATGATGATATATATAAATATTTAATCCGTTTGTTCTTAGTCCTCCTCACTAGGTGGTCCTGTGCTGAGGCGGACTGGTAGATTTCTTTGATTTTCCGTTATTTAGTTTCTATGATGTTTTTAATACATTCTCTAGTATGTCTGCATTAATTTCTTTCACCCATGTTTTGATTTTTTCCTTAAACTTATTTATCTTTTCTATCTTTTTCAGACTTGGAGGAAGGATGTTGTATAGTTTAGTTGCAAGATATATGTGGTTTCTTTGGCCAAAACTTGTCTTGAATTTTGGAACATCTCGTATATCCTTTTTTGAGGCTCTTGTGTCATGTATCCGAGTTTCATTAGGAGATTTTCTGTTTTTAAAATGATGTATAAGAATATTCTTGGCATATATTTGTTTTAAATTAAGAACGTCAAAACACTTAAAAATATCTTTTGAGGGGGTTCTGATGGGTAATTTTAGTATGGTTTTTATAATGCTCTTCTTTAGCTCTTGTTAATGCATCAGGGATACCAACATAACAGTGACGTACCTAATGGTCGCTGACAGTCGCCGATCGGTTCGCGAAGTGAATTTTAATTTACGCAATTGAAAATTAAAATGCATAATTTTCCGCCGCCCAAAATGCAAAAAGTTTCCTTTTATAGTAATTAAGGCGAATCTAAAGTTTTTTTCTAAAAATTATTCATAATAAACGTGTCAGGCCCTATCCAAAAATTAACAAATAACAAAACCCTTGAGAAAAAAGTTCATCTCGGACACTAATGGAAGCCATTGTTGTGTAATGCTGTAGCATGTTACCATTATAGCTAATTTTTCAGAAAATTGGTACACTCGAGCGAAAGCTATCCAAATTTAGGCAGGTGATTTTTAATAAATTATATGTTTTTTTTTCTTTTCATTTTTAAAACCTAAAAATATCAGATACACAGTGAAATCTGGGGGGATTCATTGGCTTTAAACCATAGGAAGAATTTTATATTTTTCCGTATTAATATTTGGAGTTATGACATATTAAATTGAACACTGGCAAATCTCCCTTGCTCGAGTGGTTAAGTGCCCATTCACTTCTCATAATATCATCCACAATTTTAAATTGGTCAATTAGCTTAAAAAATTTCATTTCTGTGTTTTTAAATTGGCCAAGTACCTTTAAATTTTTCGTAATATCTGTGCTTGAAATTGTCATATTCGTGGTTGAAGTTGGGCAAGTACCTAACCATGATTTAAAAATGTACAAGTATTTTTACCCTTCTCTAATCTATTTGTGGTTGAAATTGGACAAGTATCTCTACACTTCTCGTAATATTATACATAAGTGGTTGAAATTGGGAAAATACCTACATATCCATGATTTATAATTTATTGTAAGAGTACCTTTACAATTTTCATATAATACATAGTAATTGTGTTTGAAATTAAAACAGTACGTATCTTTACACTTCTCATATCGGAATATGAAATTCGGAAGATATCTACAATATCCGTGATTTAAAATTGTACCTTTACACTTCTCATATACGAGGTTGAAATTGGGCAAATACCTATCCATAGTGTTACAGAAGGTGGGTGATTCCCCTTTTTTCGCAATATCTCCTCCGCGATTCCTGGATCAGCTGGGCCTTCCGCTCCTGGAAGCTCAGCATCCGGCCCTCTGCCGTCTTAGGGAAGCACGAGGCGGCGGTAGACACGGGGGCCGGACCTGCAGACGGGGTAGGGGTGACCGGGGTACTGGAGGAGGGAGAGGAAGGCTCCTCAGGTGTGTAAGGGATGGTACCTTCCAGGATATTGGAGAGGGTAACGTCCACACTCCTTGTCCTACCTGTAATCATTGTTTTGATATTTAGTAAATTAATTTAATTTGCAAAATAAAATGGGCTATTCGCATGATTCATTTACATACAAATTGTACAATGAGAAACGTACAAAGTCACCTGATTATCGAAATTTACAGCCAAGGATCTTAACCGCTCAACTTCAGAGGCTGTCAGAAACACCATTGAAAACAACTAGAAAAAAGAATTCCTTAAAACCTTCAGTTAAAGATTTGTTTTAATTCTAAATGGGAGACTAACCTAGATCCTTGATAATGACAGACAATGGCACACTAGGCAGCACCTCCTTGACCTGGGCCGCCATGCGCCTCAGGTCGGGCCGGCCCTGGCCCGAGGGACCGGACTGGCCGGGCCCACCGCGGGCCGGAGCGGGTCCGGCCTCTCGAGAAGCCACCAGCGAGCGCACCTCGGCACAGCTGTACTGGGTGGCCTCCACCTGGATAATAAAAGCAATCATTTATAACACAAAGCCAACAAAAAATTGCGATCTGACGCAATTACATGTAAATGTGTAGAGAATTGAACTGAAACTCCTGGTTCAAAACCACGTTAGTAAGCCAACATAGCAATCACCATTCGTAACCTTTCTCAAAATTAATCGCTAGCATGATGATTTTTTCAGTTCAAGAAAGATTTCTAATTGTAGAATGCTCAAAAAAATAGAAACCCAATGATCGAGGTTCGTAGAAAATGCGTGTAACAAGATTAGCTCATAAGGGCCTTTTTCAAAAAAAAAACTCGTAGGCCGCTTTTGGAATTTCAAACACGTGACATAGCTTGAAGTAAAACACTGCCACTTGTAACGTAACATTAACGTAAATTCTGCACAGTAAAGTAATGTACATGGTTATGTCAAATACAAAAATAGAATAGAAAAGAACAAGTGTGAACACAATTTGTTTCCATTTTCAAACAGTTGTTCGATAAAATAATCAATTTTTAACATTTCAAGAGTTTCCACACCAGTACCAGTTTTCACGAGCAATAAGCAAAACTTCATGGCTGCATACTGTACAGTGATACCTCGAGATACAAATCTAATTTGTTCCTTAACCTTGCTCATATGTCAATTTGCTCTCATTATGGCAAAGCAATATTCCCCATTGAAATTAATTGAAATGCCATTAATCCGTTCCAGCCCCCAAAATCTCCCTTATTAAAATCTCCCTTATGAGAAGATAAATACGTACAGTTATAAGAAGCAAAAGGTTTTTTTACGCTATGAGTCAACATGTGGTTCGTGAGAGAACTTTTTGGATAAAATAATTTTTTTACAGTCTGAACATGAAAAGGGTTTTTCTCCACTGTGTCTCAGCATGTATGTAGTCAAATTTCCCTTTTGAGAAAATGATTTTTCGCGGTCGGAACATGAAAAAGGTTTTTTTCCACTGTGAATCAGCATGTGGTTCGTCAAAGATCCCTTTCGAGTAAATGATTGTTTGCAGACGGAACAAGAAAAAGGTTTTTGTGAGTCAGAATGTATTTCTTCAAATCTCTCTTACGAGAAGATGAATACATACAGTCACAACAAGCAAAAGGTTTTTTTACACTGCGAGTCAGCCGGCCATTCCTCGTATCTCAAATTTTGTTCATATGTATTTCAAAGCAAAACTTCGCTCGCTTGACGGCTCTTATCTCAAAGATCTCATATGTTAGGACAGTCGTATCTCAATGTACCACTGTACATGAAAAACAGCCATCACAAAAACCATCACCAAAAATTTCACACCTGCCGGAACGACTTCTCGAGTGCAGTACTTGGCAATAGCAAGGTAGCATTAGCTGTACCCAGTCCTACTGTCAGAACCCGGTACTACAAAAACCACACCCCCCGCAACATCAATTCAGTGTTTTAATTTTGTAAATGGGTTTTTAATTTTTAATTTTTTTTCTTTCATTATTATTCCAAATTATCCATAAATATAACACACTACACACTTTAAATCAAGTACATTTTATTATCTATTGCTTGTAAATTAATAAAAATACAAGAAGCAATAGTTAAAACAGTTCATAAAAATCTGAAAAGTAGATTCATTATTGAATGGCAATCAATATTAAGTTTCGGTGTTTCCTGAACATTTTACCCATGATCATACCATTAACAAATCTTTAACTTTGGCATAAATACGCAGTGTTCGTATTTGGGACAGCCATACTGTCAAGGAGTAAGAAAAGCATAAAATGGTTCTACAGCCTGAGTGCTAACAGAAGCTAGCAAACAGTCTCCCTATCAATAATTGCATAAAACAGAGCCAACAAACCTTCAAGTAATCGGCTATGACCTTCTGGACCCTATTGGCAAACTCCTCAGAGGTCTCCTTGTCGATCCTCTCCACGGTGGGCAGCAGGTGCACGGTGAAGACGGTGTAGGGACTCCAGAGGAACCAGAACAGATCTGTCCACGCAAAGCCATCGCTGGACCAGTGGCTCAGGGAAGCGGTGGTCACGTTGCCAAACCATCTGCGTACATCTGCCAGGTAAAGAAGCCATCATTTTCTTATTATTTACTTCTTTATCAACCCTTTGAAGAGTATCGACACTCGAGCGATCCATTTAGACTAGAATATCACCGCATAAGAGCGGCCGTATAACTTTATTCAATTTTTTATAATATTTTTTTTATAATTCACTGAATTTATCAATTTATAATGCAATAAGAAAAGGTTATGGTAATAAAAAAAGCTCCGAAATTAACTTATGTAGTATAAAAAGTAAGAGGATAATTAATTTAATCGATTACTTAAAATTAAGAAAAACTTGAAAATTAACTCACTCCCACGATGTACATGATAAAAAAAATAACTCACTAATTAAAGGGTTAATGACCTGAGAAATAGTTACAACTTGGTTATAATGACCTCGTAAAGTGTCAAAACCAAAGATATTAGAAACCCGAGATATGCTATAGGCAGTTTCAACCCTTTAGAACTGCGCTACCTCGTGTCGCCGATATTGCTAACCAATACTATTACACACCTTCGCTTACGCTAAAGTATCCGCCCCTTTTCGAACTCACACTTGAAACTTGTCGTTTTCGTTGGCACTAATACTTAGGACAGATTTCTATGCGTACACGTCTCGACTGCATTCGCAATTAGCAATACATTCAAATGACAACGAATAAAGATTGCAATAATATAAATCGATAGCAATCGGTATTTTAATTTTAAAATTATTCCGGTTGAAATTTGGATGAAAAATTCTTATTCTCAGAACCGATAAATCAGAATAAGTGTGATCTATTCTCAGAACCGATAAATCGGAATAAGTGTGTCCAAATCGTAACGTGTCCCATTCGTAACAAATCCACATCAATTGTTTCTAATCTATTTAGAATTTTAACAGCTTTTGGTTTTGTTCAATAATGTTAATCACAATAACACTCAAATTGTGCTTTTGTTGTAAAAATCCATAAAAAGAAATTAAAATTTTTTACTAATGTTAATTTATTTTGTATTTGAGTACTTCACAAGAGTCCCATGCATCTGTGTACCATCCCACTCTGAATTCTGTCTAACAGCCATCCCATCTTAAATATGCTTTGTAAAAACTAAATAGAAAACACATCGAATCATAGTATGACCGGTCAGTGGTTGAGTGGGCATCGCGTTTGGGTCCCACCCAGGCGTTCCGTGTTCGATTCCTCGGCTGGGTAAGTCCTCCATCACTACTCAAGCAACATTTTCGGCTTACTGAGGTGGTGGTAGGAGATTTTCAAATATTGTCGGGTTATTCGTTACCCGGGAATGTTTGTCTTTCATTTAAAAAAAAAACGAGTGTGCTTTAGACCACACGACTGAAGTAAAACTTCACTAACTTATAAAAGAACACATGACATTGGGGTGATATTGACATTGACATTGGGGTGACATATAACATTGGGGTTACATATGACTATGGGGTGACCTGTGACCCTGGGGTGACCTAAAACTGTGGGGTGACCTATGACCTTGGGGTGACCTACTACCTCGGGGTGACCTACGACCTTGGGGAGACCTACGACCTTGGGTTAACCTATGGCATGGTTATTCAACAAATGATTCCTTGTGCTCGCACCTCTCCATAACACTTCGTAACGCATTTACCAGCTTACTCCCTAAGTCAAGCGTGCGTCAAGGCCCGACCGTTCACCTCGCCCTATCACCGTTCGCATCGATTACCGTTCGCATCACACTTTTCGTAACATCACTCTTTTCGTAACGCATTCACCAGCTTACCCCCCAAGTCGAGCGTGCGTAAAGAAGTTTTACTTCAACTTCTTGGGGAGTAAGCTGGCGAATGCGTTACGAAAAGTGTTATGGAGAGGTGCGAGCAAAATGAATCATTTGTTGACTAACCATGCCATAGGTCACCCCAAGGTCATAGGTCACCCCATGGTCGTAGGTCACATCAGGGTCATAGGTCACCCCATGGTCATATGTCACCCCAATGTCATATGTCACCCCAATGTATTTTTTGTTATGCTTCTCCCCGTCCCGCGGAACCCCCCCCCTTCATCCCTCTCTCACCCCTGCCAACCCCCCCCCCCTTCGTTTCCCTCCCCCACCCCCGTTATCCTCTCCCTATCGGATCAGTCGTCCCGGATTCCCTTCCCCTTCTCCTTCCCTTCCTGCCGCTTAACTTTATGAATTGCACACATTTTTCAAACGGATCACGCGTCAAAAAATATACAATTTTCATAACGCCAGAGGTTACCGTTAAATGTATATAAACCTTCACGGACGTGCCCACACCAAAATACCAAAGTTTCATCCCATTCGGATGTATGGTAAAGGAAATAATTTCATAATGCTAGAGCCCACCGTTATACTCCTATATATAGAAACCTCCGCGGGCTCGGGCACAAAAAATCAGCAAAGTTTCATTGAAAATCGGATAAATGGTACACATGCGGAACAAACAATTAATTTTTTATAAAAAATAAAGATTTGATAAGAAAAGCATGGCATTTTTTTCTACCACCTATCAGCATTAACACCAATAATTTATCTACAAAAAAAAATTCAAAAGAAATAATATGTTTGTATATATATATATATATATATTTTTACATAGCCCTGCTAATTTTACGAAATATCGATAGTCGGTTTTTAAAAGAATTCGCGTCCCCCTCACTAACTTCGTCATGGCGGCGATGTTTGCTTTACCGGGGCCTTACGTCAATTATAACTTTGAATAATCATTAAAAAATGATAACTCACTCTAATTTTGTACTTATCGGTGAAATAAAACTCAATTTATCTTGAAGTTCACATTGCTTGTCGTATTTTTACATAGTTGCATTGAACAAGACAGCATTTTGAATAAAACGGGCACAAACCGTGCTCGATTACGACACAAAATCAAATAAATGAATGAATTCTTTCCGTATTCATACTACGCGCATTACGCCGTAGTCCGCCCACGGTCTGGCGGCCAACGTAGCATATCTCCCTTAGTTTCTATTATCTGTGGTCAAAACTCATTAAGAAATTATCACAATTTGGTTAGAATAACCTCAGAAAAAGTCAAAGAAACAATCACAACTCGGTTAAAGTGAGCTTAGAAATATTCCAAATTTGGCTATAATGACCTTAGAATTATTCAAAATGCGATTATAATGCCCTGGGAAATTCTCACAACTTGATTATAATGACCTCATTGATAACTGGATAAAATGCCCTCAGAAATAGTCACAACTAGGTTAAAAAGACTTCAGACAGAGTCATCTCTCAAAAAATTACCTTGGAAAAACTCCATTCGGATAGTCACCTCAAAAATTTGCCACAACTCCGGTTAGTGATCCCAAAAATGATCACCAATGGCACAAAAGAAAAAAAGAATAGATATAAATAGTAGTATAATTACCAATGGCGACCGGCTGCACCTTATCGTACAGCATGAAGGGCCACTCGCTGAACTTGAGGAGCCCCTTGCCGCTGGTGGGGCAGCCCTCTGGTTGGACAGCCATCGGGATATTGGGGATGTCTGCAAACTTTTTTCTGAAAATCAAAAAATAAGTGGTAATTAAATTAAGTGGTGGAAGTTGATTCTTAAATTTGAAAGACACAATTAAAACAATAAACAGCCAATTTTATAAAATGTACTGAACTAAATTCATGTTATGTATATCCTATCTTATTTTTGTAATGTGATATTTTGTCTTAACATATCTTCAATTACCACGAGAATAAGCTCCATAAAATAAACGTTATTCTTACTTGTCATCAGTGATTTTTTGTTTTAAGCCTCGATTACATTAAGCGAGTTTACAAGCTACCTAGCAGGTAAGTTTAAAAGCAAGTGAATCGGCGAGTGAGATTGACACACAAAACTGTCTACTCGCTCAGTAGCAAAAGTAGCAGCTAAAATAACGACTCCCGCGCAAAACAATTTGGTCAACATTTTGTAAAAAAACTTGAGCTCGTAGCTAGCACCATACGCTAGCCAGTACGAGAATTGCGGCTCCTGCGCGAACTAATTCTGACAATTAAGAAATCAGCTGTTGGTAGGCCGCCATCTTAAGCGAGTAGCGAGTAAAGTTGACCACCTTTCGACTTGTTTCATAGATTGTCAACAATCTGCTAGTTAGCTAGTAATACGATTACACTGAGCGAGTTTACTAGCAGATAGTGAAATTCCCAGATAGTAGCTTGTAAACTCGCTCAATGTCATCGAGGCTTTATATATTCTTGCTTTTTCTTATAAATTCAATTATTTTTATTTTTTATATGATGTTTTATTAGAAGTAAAGTCACAATTCATAATTGGTTTTTTTGGCTGTTCTACGCATGCACTAACTGATCAAGGTGTAAACTGTTGATTTCTCGAAAATAAACAAATAAATAAAATAAACTAATAAAACGTATTTATTGTCTACAGCGGTAACATAAAAAAAATACAAGGGAAAGATTGACCCAACAGATGACAATAATAATTGTACATGGATAGTTGATATACCGTATTTATGTGAAATTTAAGAATATTCGGATGATTTGTGTGGCGCCGTTTTTGTTAAAAATTACCTAAAGGGTACCTCAGTTATACTGCAACAATGCAATGCAACAATCAATTTCCTGAAAGTAAATAAAATAAACTAATACATAAAAGTATTTATTGTTTATTTGTAACATAAAAACCAAGGGAAAGATTGACCCAACAGATGACAATAATAATTGTACATGGATAATTTATATGTGAAATACAAGAATATTCGGATGATTTGTATAGCACCGTTTTTGTTAAAAATCACCAAAAGAGCACATCAGATATACCGCAACAATGCAACAAATAGTTTTATAATTACTGAATTGATAGTACACACTAGAAACACCTTCCATGCAGATTTGAATAGAAACCAATGTCGCCACTGACTTCATACCTTTTGGTGCTAGCTAACACATTTCTTGTGTTCTTCTTTATTTTATGGCAATCATACTATGAGATTTTTAAAAAAATAAAACAAATAGTAACCCCAATTTTGGGCTCAATTTAATCAAAAACGAAAGTTCAAATCAAAAAAGTTTACCACAAAATTGACTCCAAATGTGATGAAGATTTACCAGTTTCCCACTGGTACTATAAGTTCTGGACACCGTTTATAAATAAGATTTAAATTTATAAGGTTTAAAACAGATTATTTATGAAAGTACATGAGTCACCAAGCTGAGAAAATTGAAATTTGTTCCAGAACTTATTCTTTGTTTTTTAATCATTGTTCAATACCAAAAAACATACACATAAAAATAAATTTAGGTTCATTGCAAAAATTACATTAATTCAGTTAATTACCTAGTTAAATTTTTTTCTGTTCCATATTAAATAACTTGTGCATCAAAAATTGCATATCAAATGTTTAAATATTGAGTTCCTAACAATTCACTACGAGCAAATACCCTAATAATATCCCAACTCCCAAGGTTCATAGAAAATGCTTTCAACAAGGTTTGGTCATAAGGCCCTTTTTCAAAAAAAAACTTGTCGGGCCGCTTTTGAAATTTCGAACATGCGACAGGTTGAAGTAAAACACTGCCATTTGTTTTGCGGTTAATCGAATCTCCCAGTGGAACATGGACTGCAAGCTAGATCACGAATTTTTAGCCAATCACCGCTCTACCCTCGATGAACTAACCCTCTTAAAAGCATTTTCTACGAACCTCGCCCAACTCCAGTAAAATGTTGGCAGTAGTTACCTATACTGCCCGCTAGAGGCGCTAGCGTACCATGTTGCTTTCAGAAAATAATGGCAAATAACTGAATTTATACAGTACCTACTTGGTGGTGGTGTTTTGCTCTTTCTAATTTGTATTTTGATAAATATCGATAAAAAAAATGTTCTACAAAGTGCCTAGGTTCCGTGTGTGCAGTTTACATATATAATAAAATTACAAACAACAAAATGACTCAAAATCATTTTTCAGGATGCCAAAAAATTTTGACAGGTTGGTTGTGGCGAGGCTTATATAACTGTTAACACAAACATAATAGCCACTTTCATATTTCTTATATGTATGCGCAAAAAAAGGTATTATGTCGTAGAATGTAGGCTACCTAATATTTATTTTTTTAATTTTCCTTTTCTATAATTTTTTAACGTAAAATAAAGAAAATATTTCACATAAAATCCATTAAAATTTACGAAAGAAAATCAGCCGGCAGATCTCACGCCACTAGGAGGCGCTAATGTGGTATACCGCCATCAGAATGTATGAGAAATGTCAGAGGTTGGAGTTACAGACTCTATTCTAGGATATTCGCTGAGTGATTCATGCTCATCTAAAAATACAGCTTCATTAATTCAAAACTTTTATAAATAGAGATGAAGGGAGTACTCACTTGACGGCCTCACGGAACTGTTCATTGGAAGACGGAGATCCCATATGTCTGATTCCGAGGGCCCACGCCAGCGGTGGGGGCAGGTCCCATTTACTTGGCTGAAAAAATACCACAATTATTTTGCCGTATTTCACTTTCTCCTTCTTTAGCCAACATTACAGACAGACATTACAGAGTTATAATTTCCATCATCAGGACAGATGTGTAGATTGTGGTGAAGCGTGTCTTTATAACATTAGAGAGAAATTTCATTGAGACATTTCTCTGAATAATGTAGTATTTTGCGGAAACTACATTAGGGGGCATACAATAATTACGTGAGCTTAAAAGGGGAAAGCTTGGAAGAAAAACTACTCACGTAATTAATGTATGCCCCCAAAGGGCAGTTGATAGAAATTTCTATTTATCAGTGCACCCCAATATATTAACAGTGAAATAAATTAAATAAATTGTGAAATACTAACATTATTCCTTTGTTAACCACTCTGGTATTTTGTACAAGTTTTTTGTCGTAAATGAACTGTCAGATTTATAAAAACTTTGTGTTATTTCCGCTTCGCAATTAAAGCCTCTATCAATGAAACATTTCTAAACGTAGCCGAATACCAAAAACTGTTTTTGAAAGGTTATGATATAAGCTTTCAAATTGTTATATTACAAATAAATATTATACATATATATATTTGCAAATATTAAAATGACTCACGTGATATTTTTATGTGAAAACGGTACTAAAATCACAGATTATGTAAAAAAAAAAAAAAAAAAATTAAAAAAAAAAACACTTGATAAATTGTATAAATGTATAAAGAAACAATTCAGTCACCTCACTTTTTTACCATTTCATACAATATTTAATAAAAATTAACAATGTCTAACGGCACGTAGGCGATTTGGCGGGTGAAAACTGCTTCTACAAAATAAGTATTTTTTATATACTTCTATGGACAACTTTGAAAAGAGATGTGAAGCTTGATTCAATATGGATCTTCTACTTTTTGTTTTAGGGTTGACACAAGAACAATACGAAAACGGCGCTTTATAAATCAGCCAAATATTATTATTATTAATAACAGAGTCATAACGATTTCTGTGGGAACACACGCGTTAGCGTGAAAACACGCTTAATGTACTTGATTGATATTGTTATATTGTCGTGTAAACACGCTAACGGGTCGGAGTGGTTAATATTTCGGGGTGCACCCAAGAAGACACATCTGTAGATGATACACACAATTTTGACAAAATATATAAACATATTTTCTGGTAAGACGGTATAATTTACAAAAACTCAATTTACAAAAAACATATTTTATTATGAAAACAGTGTCAGCTGGCGCATGGCGGGCCACTAAGCTAATAATAGGTTGCGGGAGCTTGGCACTCAAAAGTAAATAAATCAAATATAAAAAAACACTCACACTTATGCACAATGTAGAAACATGTAAAGCTAATGGATCAAATATTGAAACAGAATTTGACACCATTAATCTGGCTTTTTCATCTCGCTGTCCTTCATTCCTAACACAAAGTCCTGTAAAGTGAATACATTTAAACATTATTCAATAAGAAATTTGTGCGCAATAGTTAAAAATATTAAATTCATCTTAAAAAAGTGATTTTTCATACAAAAAAACTGAAGTACGAACACAATGAAAGGTGTGCGGATAAATGCATGACAATGGGTGCACATGCAGTAAAGATATCCCCAGTAACAGCTGTAGAGCCAAATTTTAGGTTAAACCCTAAGTAAATCAATGACTCCGTTCAGAAGCCCGCACAATGCACTGAGCTGCGAGAACAAGTAAGTTAATAAATACTTGAACATTGATAGGAAGACCCGAACATTTTATTTTGCCCTTTTGCTAGTTGGGAGCAGCTGAGCACATTGTGCTGACAGTGGGGTTTGTGTGGATGGAACTAATGATGAAACTTACCTAATGTAAAGCATGTAAAATTTGTAATAAATATTCTGATTGAAGATATTTCTGGAAGTACTGCAGATGTTAACCAAACGAGGATTCCGACTAATAACCTAATTATTACAAGAACTGTTCCAACAGGAAAGTATAGGATGACACCGAGCAGGTTGTCATCAGGAAACCTGAAAAGATGTCAAATGAAAACAAGGGCTAAATGTTGATAAATGCATACTGTTATGATCAGATATTGTATGCCAAATCTAGATACAGATTTCATCATGAAGTAAACAAATACAACATGTCGTATATACTTTGCAAAACTGGTAAACCTACTGGTAAGTTATTATGTACACAAGTACAAAATTCAACTTTCTACACGTAGCTTTTTTTGCGACAACATTGAAAATAGTAATATTTCTAAAGATGCAGGAATCACAGCATGGAAACAGAAGATATTATATAAATAGGACGGAATCAGTAATGATAACAATAAAAAATAAATACAGATTGACATACTTTGAATAACCTTAATTATGTTCAGCGAGATGGCAAATTGATATTCTTACCTTTCCTCATTCACTAGATCTTCTAACGTCGTTTGTGCCATGCTTAAGTTTACAAAGTAACAGCAGTATTTTACAACAATTTATGGATATATTTACTGTAACTCCTGACGTAAAATTTGCTAAACATATTTACGTATAATAATATATCAAACTACACTGATTGCCAGCAGCCAGCATACGTCGCCACTCGCCAGCTAGCTAAATATGGATACTAATTTTGTCGTAATAATTTTATCTAGACGGTTGAAGCCGATTTTTTCATGAAAAATCAGAGATATGAACAGCTTTTTCCGGACAAAGGCAGACGGTTGTCAGCGTTGTCAGGAAAATGTGAAAATATACAAAACTACGCTGAAATGGTTTGTGTTGGTGTTGCGGTAGAAAACAAGAAAACTAGAAATAGAAACCATAAATAAACCATAAACCACCTAGAAACCTAAACAAGAAACATATCACAAAACCATAGATTTCTACAAATACTAATGAGCAACGATCTTCGTGGCACAGAGTAGGCTTACTAAAAAATTCCTGAAATAAATATTTTAGTTGAAATATTGTCAAGTAAATTTGTTAGTTCTAATTTTCCTCGCTTGATAATTTTGTCTCTAAAAATATGTCATTTTCAGATGTTGCTTCTTGACATCTCATATCTCGACTACTAGTTTTATGTTTATTTTGATTTCTGTTAAAATTTTTATGTTAATATTTTTTCCTTGTGCGTATCTACAATATACATAATGTATATCTATATACAGAGCCCTTGAGGTGATTTTTCACAAAAGCAGCGCTCTACAAATTGTCCAATTTTTATTATTATTATAATAAATATTAGTGCAAATGAAGAAAGGTTCCCCGGTGTGGGTTTGTTTTAACAAATATACAGCTTAATTCAATGATTTACCTGTGGAAATTTACCTGTTTGTAACGTTCGTTACAAACAGGTAAATTTCCTTCTATGTGGAAACAAGCATTTGTAACCCCAATATACAAGTCCGGTCCGCGAAATCTTGTACAAAATTACAGGCCAATATCCAAACTATCAATTTTCTCAAAATTATTCGAAAAACTTGCAGCAGACCAAATCTCCAACGCATTAAAGAACATTCTTAGTGAACACCAACATGGCTTCAGAAGCGGTAAATCCGTCACTACTAACTTAGCTTGTTTTACGAACTTTATACTTCATAATATGGATAAGCGTATTCAAACTGATGCCATTAATACAGATTACAGCAAGGCGTTCGATAAAATTAACCATTCCATTCTGTTTAGAAAACTAAAACTTGCGGGTATCCATGGAGATCTACTAAGATGGCTAGACTCATATATCAGAAACCGTTCGCAAGCTGTTGTGCTAAGTGGTTTCAAATCAAATTGGGTCAATATTACATCAGGAGTTCCACAAGGATCAATTTTGGGTCCTCTCCTGTTTAATATCTATATTAATGACATTACGAGTTGTTTTAAATACTGCAAGGCAATTTTATATGCAGATGATATGAAACTATACCTTCCAATCGATGATATCGCGTGCTGCTTAAAAATACAGGAGGACCTTAATAATCTCAGCGAATATTGCAAAATTAACTGCTTGTTCCTAAACATAGATAAATGTTACTCAATATCATTTACGAGAAATAGGACCAAAATAATATTTAAATATTCAATAAACAATGTCGATATTAAAAGAAAAGAATCAGTTCGGGACCTGGGTGTTACCTTAGATTCCAAACTTACATTCCAATTACATATTAATAACATTGTCACTAAAGCCACCCAAATGTTAGGATTTATACTACGAACATCAAAACTATTTTATTTTCTCGATACATTTATTTTGCTTTATTATACCTATGTTCGTCCGCACCTAGAACACGCCTCACAAATTTGGAATCCAAGATATATAACATATGTTCATAGAATCGAACGTGTTCAGGAAAAATTTCTCTCCTACATAAATTTTCGGTCGTTTTATGCATTCCAATCAAATGAAGATATTCGTCAATTCTTTAAAATCCCGAAATTAAATTGTAGGAGAATTATTTCTGATCAATTGTTTTTGTACAGAATCCTAAATAATACGATATCTTCCCCGTATCTTTTACAAAAAATAGATATTAGAGTTCCTGGTCGCAATGGCAGAAACGTATCCCTTTTTTATAACAGCCGCTCCAACACCAACTACTTACAAAATGAATTCATACATCGAGCCTGCCACTATCATAACACACACCTCACATATACAGACATCTTCAATACATATAACTTTCAACAAATTCAAAGCAACTCTATCAGATAAATGTAATGCATCACAACACACCACTTAACATCCATATTTATATTTATTTATTATATTATTAATCAGATTCCTTTTCCTAATTTGCAATATATTTTCATATTCCCTAATTACATAAAAATCATCCATATACTCCTATAAGATCATAAGCTTACCCTTTATTGTGTTTTTCTATATTTTATCATGCATTATTTAAGTATTTAGCTTCTCCTTACTATTTTTTTTTTTCTTAGTTTTTCTTTATGTTTAATTTAGCTTCTCTTAACTATTTTTTTCTTAGTTTTTCTTTATGTTTTTCTTGTCAGCGAAAAAAAAAAACAAATTTTATCAGCGAAAACATGTTTTTAGGCTTACTGTTTTATTTTAGCACTCTTTATTTTTATGCATCTTTGTAAAGCTGTTTGTTTTCCAAATAAAGATTATTATTATTATTATTATTATTATTATTATTTCAATTTTGCACACCTAACCAAACGGGAGGAAGGTCATTTTCAAAAAACCACCCCCACTCCTTTTCCCACCCCAAAACCGAATTTTGATACTTCTTGGTGAAATTTTGCACACCTGACGTCTACAATCAGAGGGAATTTCTAATTGTCCACATCTGATGTTGAAAACTTTGAGTAGAGGCCCGGCAACGCCAGTTAGTACCCTTTACACGTAGAGTTCGGAGCGGGAGGTGCCCCGCGCCACTTCAGGCCGCCGCGCAGAAAAGTCATACAGTGAACTGTGCTGTAAACCGTTATCTTACTTTCGGTCTTTACTTTTCTGCGCGGCCGGCGGCCTGAAGTTGCGCGGGGCACGTCCCGCTCCGAACTCTACGTGTAAAGGGCACTTATAACTAGTATAATAATAACATTTTTGGGGGCAAAATACAAATGCGCATTTGGTGGGCTCAGGATGTTTTTTTGATTTCGAACACTTTTAACTCCACCGCCACGGCAATAATATATATTTGTTAAAGATTTTACTAGTGTGTAGTACACGCCAAACTTTAATACCCGCCTGAAGCCGATACAGAAATCGTCGCAGTAGGTGAGTTTAAGGTCAGGACAGTGACATGTTTACCTGCCCACGTCTCTCTCTGTCGCACGTTTCACTGTGTATATTTTTAATCATTTTTCTCTTTTGCTTACGTCTATTGCAAAGTCAGTAACTGTACGAGAATGGATCGTACCAATTTTCAGGGCTGCATTAAAGTTTGGCATGTACTATATAAAGCAGTTATATTTACGCGCCTTGCACGCAAATTTAAAGGGCCATTATCGAAGGATGGGGAATGACTTTTTTTAAATATATTATTAACTTCTAACCCTAGCCCCAACTAGCCTGAGTTTTTATTTTGGAGGGATTGGTTTATTTATGCCTGATAGTAAATTAAATTTTCGAGCTTACGTAGATTTATAGTAGGGAATATTTTTATGATTTTACTAGGAAAATGTGAAGATACACAAACGGCATCCATATAAAAAAAATCAAATACAAATATGTCTACAAAATCGTAGAGCAAACTAATAAAGATCATTATTGCATGATAAATGCAAATTCCGCATTTGCGATTGCAGTGAAGCACACCGGATAATAATCGTTACCATTATTTAACGCAAGGTCTATTATCGTATCAATCATTTTGTTTCCAATCACGCGCATTTTATTATAATCGACATTATCAATGATTGCCCATTTCTTCCTTCTACCTTTCTGTTCGGTGGTACCGTTTGTGTACTACAACAAAAGACAAAAGTGATAATGCCTTATTTTGACATTTTCTCTCATGGTCGAAAGTTTAAAGTGAATTTTATAAGTTGATTCCTATGTGTTTCTTTTGTTTACATTATTCCATAAACATAATTGCGTTTATTTTCCATTGTTCGATGCAATTTTAATAGCGTATTGGTTAGTGCAATAACCAATCGAATGTTTTCATTTTGTGGGTCGGAGAGATTTCTAAAATTGCATACTCAAGAGTGCCACTTTTCGTGTCGTCTGATTTAGAAATGGATAACATCACTTCTCACGAAGAGAACACTCTTTCAGACAGCGAAGATGACCGAAATGTTTTATCTGGAAATGGCACAAGGCGCGATGAGATCCCCACGACGACTCAGCCCAATGCAAGCACTTCCACCTCGATCAATGCCCAGCTGGAGCAGCAGATGCGCCGCAAACTGCAGTTTTTCTTCATGAACCCCATTGAAAAATGGTACGCCAAGAGAAGGTTTCCTTACAAGTTCTTTGTTCAAGTTATTAAAATAATTCTCGTCACATTCCAACTGTGCTTGTTCGCCCACAATCGCTACAATCACGTGAACTACACTTGGGACAATAGGATTACCTTCTCCCACCTCTTCCTGAAGGGATGGGACTCCACGAGGGAGGTGGAGGCATACCCCCCGGGTGCGGGCCCCCTGGCCGTGTACCAGATCGACGAGTTCTACGACACAATCGATTACGCCTACAGTGGATATTCTAATATCTCCAATGCCATCGGGACCTATTCCTATACTAACGAAGACAACAGCATGGTTGACCCGAAGCTCTGCCTATCCCGATATAAGAAGGGAACAATCTTTGGTTTCAACGAAAGTTATGTGTTCAATTCTGAAATCGACCAAACCTGTATTAATATGACGAAAGATAAATCATCCAATTCAACATACTCGTCGCGAGACTTTCTCGAAGCTAACGGTATCGATATTAACTTTTCCGCTCTTGTGAAGGCAACGCTGGCCTTCTCCTTGAAGACCATAAACTTCAAGGCTGCAGGGCCGATCACCCCCCCGGACTGCTACAGGTTTGACATTGTCATCACATTTGATAATCAGGACCATGATGGCCAGATGCTGCTGGACCTGGATGCTGAACCCTACCGGCTGTACTGCAAGGGAGATGTGGAGTACATCACTAACAATAAAATTGACCAGATCTTGCGCAGTATCCTAAACATCTTTGTCATCATAATCTGTTCTCTTTCCTTCATTCTCTGCAGCAGAGCCATCTACCGAGCTCAGCTGTTGAAGAATGTGACCATGCATTTCTTTAGAAACATGTATGACAGAGAGCTGAGCATGGAAGGACGATTTGAGTTCCTGAATATGTGGTACATTATGATCATCATAAACGATATTCTGATCATTATGGGATCCACACTCAAGGAGCAAATAGAAAGAAAACAGTTTGCCAACGATCAGTGGAATATTTGTTCCCTGTTTCTCGGAACTGGAAACTTGCTGGTGTGGTTCGGTGTCCTGAGATACTTGGGCTTCTTCAAGACCTACAATGTGGTTATACTAACATTAAAGAGTGCTGCTCCAAAGATATCCAGATTTTTGTTATGTGCACTTTTGATCTATGCCGGTTTCACTTTCTGCGGATGGCTTATCCTGGGCCCATACCACATGAAGTTCCGTTCCTTGGCCACCACGTCCGAGTGCCTCTTTTCCCTGATCAATGGAGATGACATGTTTGCCACATTCTCCATCATGTCCAGGAAGTCTCCCATGTTGTGGTGGTTTAGCCGCGTTTACTTGTACTCTTTCATTAGTTTGTACATTTACGTAGTTCTCAGTTTGTTCATATCCGTAATAATGGATGCCTATGACACTATAAAGAAATATTACAAGAATGGCTTTCCCAAGACTGATTTGCAGCTGTTCATGGGCCCTACGTCCAATGCGGATCTCTGCGCCGGTTTGTATAGATCTGACAGCTCCACTTCTCTCAACACGCTGATGAGTGCTATTCTCTGTTGCCCTTCCTTGAGGAACTCCTACTCTAAATTAGAGTCGAGACAGGCCCCCAAGACAGGGAGCACTGGAGCCATTTGTGTATAAAATCCTTGCCATTTTTATACAAAATCCAAAGAAAAGACATTAATAGATAAAAGTGTATTGTTTTTATTCATATCTGCTGCAGACTGTAAATGACCGTTATCTCAGATCACTTTTTAATCTTAATTGAAATGAGAATAATTAAGAGTTTTTTAAACGTTTCCGCAACTTGGGAATATAGGTCAATTTTGTAAAGTTACCAGCAGTATTTTATTATACTAATAAGTAGAAAACTAAATATATTTTTATACAAAGGTGATAGAATTTACTTATATAATAATATTGTATATATGCATACTCCTTTTTGTTATCCATTTATTTAACTTTAATTTTAAAGCATCTATTGAATCTTCAAGAGATGATAATCGGCTGCCATATTATACATTATTATTTTCGAATTCCTTGTACCTTATCACTATAAATACCAGCTAATCAAACAAAACAAATCCCTTATCATTTACTTATCTACATGACCAACATTCATTTCAATATTTAAATCTGGATATGTGTTGTGCACAACTTAAATTGCGCCCTTGATATGGGTAATGATTGCTGCATCCAATATTATTTAAAATATTTTCAAAGGCACTTGAATACAAATTGACTCTCATTATATTAATATATATTTTGTATTATGAGGGCATCAATATTATTATAATACATAATATTATGTAAATAGGGGCATGAATCACACTAGCAGGGGATAAGGTCCATTGTATTGTATGTACATAATTAAATTGATAAAACGTTTGACGGTACATTATATTGATTTATTCACTAAAATATCTGTGTGTGCTTGAGGGAACCACAGTAATTTCTAGTTAATATTGTTAAAAGAGGGTATTTACTTTTTATTGTTAGTACGTTAAACATGTGCGTCATGGGACTTTCTACTCCCGAAAGATAACATTTATATGCCACTATCAATTTTGTTCTGACAATGCGAATTATCCATATTTATTTCCTATACTTGATATATTTTTATATAGATGGCAATTTTCAGCAATCACAATTATTGAAATTTGGGAGTATATAACTATTGATAAGAAATTGAAAGCTCTTTTCAGAATTGTTCTGTTATTTGAATTAAATTGTTCCCTTCTTTCTTTAAATTCAATTCTGAGAAAAATTAATATGAAACAATTCTATTCTGTTATTTGAAAACATTAAACAAAATTGATTACATTGAGCGAGTTTACAAGCTACCTAGCTGTTAAGTTTAAAAGCGGGTGAATCGGAGAGTGAGATTGTCATGATGACACACAAAACTGTCTACTCGCTCAAGTAGCGGCAGTAACAGCTAAAATAACGACTCCAAAAAAACTCCTCGACTTTAAAAAACACACACGCTAGCCAGTAGCGAGAATGACGGCTCCCCCGCGAACTAATTCTGAAAATTTCGAAATCAGGTGATGGTAGGCCGCCATCTTGCGCGAGTAAAGTTGACCACCTTTCAAACGTTTGTCCACAATCTGCTAGTTAGATAGTAATACTGAGCGAATTTACTAACATATAGTGAATTTCCCAGATAGTAAGCTTGTAAACTCGCTCAATGTAATAAAGGCTTTAATAACTTTTGAGTACCTACCCATACCACTTGTTATTATAGTAGAAGAGTTACCTGCAACCTTTTTTTTGTTGATTTTTACTTATTTAGGAATAAGAATATTATTGTTAGCTAGTTCTTTATTTTATAAGTAATGTGATTTGTAATTTGTCAAAATACTCTTTAAATTAAACGTTGAACACTGTAGGTTTTCTAATTCATTTATGAAATTTATCTAATGAAATCAAGATGGTTTGTACTTTAAGTAAAGCAATGAATGATTTAAATATAATGTACATTATATTATCATTTGAGAGACATTAATAATTATGTATACCATGTTTATATGCGTTACTTTAACGAGGAAATGTTTACGTATCCGTATCCATCATAATATTGTTAAAAAAGTCATTATTTTCTGTATATTTACCTACATTGAGATTTATTTTAACCAGATCTTATGTATTGGAAGAATGATTTAAAAAATACATCGGTTAGTTTTGTGTAATCAAAAAAGTCATAATTTATAACAAATTATCATATAAATTTGTATATTTATGTTACCTATGTATTGTTGTTCAAACATTTCAATGCTTTCTGAGGGTTATCATTTTTGCCTTTATGGCAAATTTTTTAACTGTTTTTAAGATGAAGTACTGATTTTTGCTTAAATAATAATATTAGATTAATTGCAAGAGTAACCTAAGATGTTTGGCATAACTTTATTGAAATTTGTATTAACCCTCCGCCCGTCGCGTCTTTTTTTAACGCGAGGTGTCGCGCGGGGTCGCTGAGGACCTCAAAAATTAATATGATTAAATTGTTGTTAAAGCTTATATTTTGTGTGTTATTTTAACTGATTATAGTCAGGTGATAATGACTGCATTGAAATAAAAATAAATATTAAAAATTAGATATTTATTTTCAATGTAAAAGCTTAAAAATCAACAAGGAACATTTTTTTATAATTTTGAAACATACTTTTTTAATAGAAAACTTAAAAAAATAATCTAACCAATTTCTATAAAACTTATAAGTATTTGAGATTGATATAGACTTATTATTAATTAAAAAAAAATCAACAAAATACATTGAAAAAACATATAAACTTAGTTTTTCGTGGTATTTTGTTGATTTTTTTGAGCCTCACGCCGAAACACAAGTCTGTATCTCAAATCGCACATGCAAAACTGAATGTTGGCGGTGCTAGCATCAAGTATAGTCATTTTTAGGAAGCAACCTGAAGTAAGGAATCAGTGGGGATATTTAAAATGCACATAATTAGCATTCCTGTAAAACCTGGGCATTTAAAGACCCCACGCGACGGGTCGAGGGTTAATCACCGCTTATAAAATTATCAGGCCTGATCACATATGTCTTATCTAATTAATTCATACATATTATAGAAGTGACCCATCCGCTTTTTACTCTTACTCAACTCTATTTAAATATACTCTTAGCACTATTCATGTTATGGCCTTTATTATCTTTGTCACCACCGCTGAGTTACGCTACGCATCAAGTAAATGCTTGTTTTTAAACCAATGTTAATCCAATGATTAAAGTTACTCAACAGTTGTTTACTCGGAGGTGGTGAATACCCCTTAATAAATATTAACAGCTATCAATAGAGCAACTGTGTTAAGTAGTGCACTTGAAATACACCCATATAAATATAATGATATTACAATCTCTTCACTAATCAATATGTTTCTCAAATCTTTAATTTATGCCATAATCTCTATGTTGCATCGTGTATTGATCTGATCTTGTACTGAGAAATAATGTACCATGTTGTTTAAAGTGTTATAATATATTAACATTGTATGCCTTACGAAAAAAAAAATGTAAATAAAATACCAAATAAATTATTATCAACTCACTAGGTTTTATGTCAGTTTTCCTCCCAGATTATTATAATGACGTATAGATATAACAAATATTATAATCAATAATTATCAGCCTGAAACACTCATCTACATTGAAAAAATCTTCCGAGAAAAGATACTGGCCGCCAACGGGAATTGAACCCGTGACCTTCTGATTGCCGGTCAGCAGCTCTGACCACTGAGCTATGGCGGCTTATCAAATACCCGCCAAATAATTCAATATATACTAGTGTTTCATTCGACAATTACTTATTATTACATTTTTCCAACTGAAAACAACCAACTTTAGTTTGGTTTTAGGTTGTTTTGAGTTGGAAAAATGTAATAATAAGTAATTGTCGAATGAAACACTAGTATATACTGAGGAAAAAAAATTCCCTCAGGGCCTCCTGTGTGGAGCCAACGTAAAAAAAAAACAATATAATTCTCAAACTTTATTGCATTTGCACTTATAAAAGAAAAAAATTGCCATGTTTATTTTATGTCAATATAGAAGGAATAGTATTCGCATATAACAAGGAACAACACAAGAAATCCCATGTGGGCATGCTCGTGATCCAATTGTCTGAGGATTCTCCGCTTAAATTTTATATGCAGGACTTCCAGTGTTTCATCAGCATTATTATTAAATTCAAATAGGGTGGCAAAATACAATGTCAGGTAAGTGTAAGAGAGACAGAGCGTATGGGGCTAGAATAAGGGGTAGGGGTATCAAAAAAAAAACAAAAGGTACCAACTCAGTGGCAGTATTGTTTTTATTCACATCTACATGGAATGAATTTCAAGAGTTTTTTTTAGTTTTTTAAAAGAAAGACAACATTCCAGGGTTACGAATAATCCGACAATATTTTTAAACTATCTACTACCACCACAGTAAGCCGAAAATGTTACTTGAGTCCTGATGGCGGACAGCCAGCCGAGGAATCGAACACGGAACGCCTGGGTGGGATCCAAACGCGATGCCCACTGAACCACTGACTAGTTCCATGACCATTTTCCCATCTCCTTTCCCTCTCACTGTTGGATGCTGTAGTCACACTGTTTGGGTTTGTGAATTTGGATGGTATCATTTCATTCCTGAACTAACAAATGTTATACCTAATATTGTTTCTAAAAATATTTCAATTTGCTATTTTAATAGACTTCATCTGTTGTTACCAAAAACACAATATAATTTTTCAAGATTTAATGTAAATCCAATCTTTCATATAATTCTTTAATTTGCTCATTTAAATAAAATTAATATATAAATTCACCTTTCCTTTCTCTGTAATTTTAAATGATGGCCTAGAACACCCTTGAAGGGTGAAAGCCAGAAATAATTGAAAAAAAAAATGTAACTTTCCAGGTGTATTGTTTAATTAATTATCTATGTATCTATCAATATAAAGAAGATTGTCTGTGGCGGTTGGGCGGCCGGCGCGGATTGAATTATTACACAAATCAGCAGTTTTTTTCTGAGATTGATGAAATTTTGCACACTTGACCTTAAAAACAAACAAATAACTGAACATAATGTTAAAGTTTTAATTGATCTTGATAATCTTTTAAATTTTTATGCACAAATAAATACCGCAACAGTTAAGATGATTATAATGTTTTATTATGGTGCTTCAGAAGGTGAAGGTGAAAACGATAAAGTTAGTTATATAATTTTATAATTCTCAAATCCTAATCTAAAATGCATAATCAACAAACTGCTGTAAATATTCATCTGTAGTGCAGATTGATATACTGAACTCTGAAGTTTGGATTGCAGTCAGTCTGAGCGTAGATTTTCTGGATATGAAAAAATCTATAGGTTTAAAAATCATTCATTCCTCCTAAGGCAAGTCCGTAGAAGTTGATTCAGAACTTTTCTAGGTGGCCACAAAACAGAACCATTCCTACCAATCCAACGCCCAGGAAATCAGTTGTCGAGAGCTTTTTGCACGTCTCTTATTGCATGTTATATATCATATATTTGTGTAGAGCCCCTGAGTTGATTCTTCACAAAAACGGCGCTACACAAATCATCACACCCTGTCACATAATGCTGAGAGCAATGAAAAATCTAAATCATTGGTAAGATTATCTTTTGTCAAGCTAACAACTAACCATTCAATAAATTAATATTTGTTTTCAATCTACCAGGAGCATGAGAGTTTGAAGATTGGGTCTTGGCTTTGGATTTTCGCTACTTGCGTACCTTTGAAGTTGCATTAAGGCTCAGTTCCCGGCCCCAAAAAGAAGAAGATGGAGAGATATGAAATTACGAATGTTAGAAGAGCGCGCTAACATTTACAGCGATAAAATTGATGCAAAAATCATGAAAATCTTTAATAAAACACGACTTGTTAAAAATCTCGCCATAATTATCTTTAATTTTATTTAAAGAAACGCTGTGATTTTTTTCATACATATAACTTGTAAAATAACCGAAACAAACGTGTTTATAATCATTTTTGGAGCATACTTTGCGATTTTTTTCTATCGAGGGAATTTTATATAATTTGCGTTTCGGCGCGATAAATGTCTAGATATTATCTTCAAGTATAACATATATATTTTTTAAGAGCTCCAAAACTTCAAATGTTTAAGGGAGATTTGCAAGAAATCGGTTGAAATTCGGAGAATATCTGTCCTGCCAGGCGTCAAGAAAAGATGACCTCAAATCTTTGAACTTTTATTCATTTCTTCTGTACGAGCTGAAGTCCACGAGCGTAGGGAGTGTGACGAACCCATCATTTAGGGAGTATAAATACGAACTGTAATAGCCATCCCAAGACAAGGTGTGAGCTACCGTGTACACTGTACAGGCTGAATGACCTGAAACAAGAAACATCGACCTTTTCCCAGCACTCGGGACGAACCAAGGAGGAGTAAACTCTCCCGTCGTGGGACCTTTGGAGAACCAAGGAGGAATGGAGAAGAGAGATGGGGTTCTCTTCCCTCGTGAGACCTTCAGGGAACCAAGGAGGAGTGGAGAGGAGAGATGAGGCCTTCTCCTATCGTGGGGCCTTCAGGGAAGACACATTTCGGAACCAGAAGTTTTAGCCTCATATTCAATGACAACCCTGGTGAACTTTATCGAATGGACTGAGTTACTGTTAAAGGACTGAGGTAAAATAGGAGAGAGCACAATGAGCCCATGGCCTAAATGATCACACGATCTATATATAAACCGTATCTGCTCGCCGTGTTGCCCAGGAAAAAAGGGAATGAAGTTTTTCGAAGACAAATGTAGATTGTAATTTTCCCCTTATTTTAAATGTCAAGTGTGCAAGACTTCATCAAGTATCAAAAAGTGGGAATTGGGTTGGGGTGGTTTTTAGAAGGTCCTTCCTCTTTTGTTTTAAAGGTCAAGTGTAAAATGTAAAATTTCATTAATCTTGGAAAAAAACTGTAGATTTATATCACAATCAAACCCACGCCGCTGACCACAATATTAAATAGATAGATAGGTGAGTTAAAACAATTTTGATAAAACAGAAACTCTACAAGTTCAAAGATAAGGAAAAGCTGGTCGTTTTTCAAATCTCAACACAACCCACGCAGAAAAAGTACTAAGCATGAAGATTATTTGTTTTTTTCTTCTTTTATTATTGCTTGTTATGATTTTTTTAAAGGTGTTTCAAAACAAAACCTCCAAAACATATCCTCTGTTTGTAGCTAGCTCTTCTTCCTGCTTATCAAAAGAAATTGAGAAATAAATGTCTTGTTTATATATAGTACCTAATAATTTCAGTCAATGTTTACACATTACACAATTTCTGTTGCAATGATCGGTCGAAACATGATTAAAATATTATTGTGGAGTATTATTAATAATATTATCATGTTTATATTGCCATTGAGATCACCATTCTGATTTTGCGTGATACAGCTTAAGGCATGTTTAGTGATAAGTTGCGAATAGCCATACCTATTCTATCTAACTTCCGTTGCGTCATCACCCTTCGCTTCCTTCAGTCCTTATAATTCTTAAATTGAAGCTAACTCAATTTCACTCGCTCGCGGTTCATCTAATTGCGATTACATGAATAAACATGTTATGAACATGTAATGAACATGTAATGAACATGTAATGAACATGTTACGAACATGTAATGAACATTACCTTGTTACCAAAAAGTTTTAAAAGATCACCCATTTAATATTGTGGCCAAGTAATATTACAATTAAATTGGGTTTCAAATTACAATTTTAAAAACTCGGCCCTAATGATTGTCCAATTTTATAATAATTTTTCCGTTGCTCAAAAAAAGTAGCCATCATAGTACCATGTACATCGTGATAAAAAAAAAAACTATCTCCTTTGAACACTCAGGTCTCGAGCCTATTTTGTCGGATGGTCAAAATATTTCGGCTTTGCAATACAATCCAAACAAATAGAGTATTTCTGAACGCATCTGAAAACTGAACACTGTTATTGAAAGGTGATGAAAATACGCTTTCAAATTCTATAATTCTAAATAAACATACAATTTTTGAAATATAAATTTTTTTAATGCAAACATTATTTATTTTTTTTAAATGGCTCACTTTACGTTTTTTTCTACCTAACGATAACGAAAAAAAAAACACGCCGGCGAAGTTATATACTATATATACATATATACTGGTGAGCTCTGGCATTATGAAATTTGTGTAAAAAAATTGCAATATGTGGTACGCGAGCTGTTTGATAACTGAATGTACCGGGATTGAATATATGGAATGTGGGAGAGGGGAGAGGAACTCTGGAGGGGCGAGGGGAACCCGGGAGAGGGGTTCGCGGGACGGGGGAAGCGGGCGAGGGGACTGGAGAGAGGAAAGGCGGAAAGGGAACGCGAGAGGAGAAGTGGATGCGGGAGAGGAAGGGGAGGCGGAAGGGGAATGGGAAAGGACACGCCGGGAGAAAAATCTTTATTAAGCCGGGAACTCGCTATAATAATATAAATGGAGTGACCGGTCGACACGATTTATTTAAACAGAGATAATTGGAGGACTGGGAAATACTACTTTTTATCCCGGAAAAAACATTTAGAAAAAATATTTTTCCAGTATTTTCCCCCTAATACCCATGCGAGCGAAGCAGCGGGTAAAAGCTAGTATGTTATAATTTTATATATTGGTATTAAATAATAGTAGTTTCTCTAAATCTCACTTTAAAAATTAAACTGATTTAAAATCAATCATTGAAAAATAATAGGTAACGGGGCTTACTAATAAACATGTTTTAAATTCTACACAATTTTTATACAATTTTTTATTATTATTTTTTTTTAAATTATTTATTTATTTCAAGACTTTTGTTTTTTTACATTAAAAAATGATAACATATGCAAGGTTATACAAAAATTTATTTTATTTTATTCTACTACTCCATAAGTTGAGCTCTAGGAGCTCGTGTTTATGGGAGGAGTATTTATTGAAATTCAAAAAATAAAATAATAATAATGTTATATAGACCCATTACATGTTTACCGACAATATATAAAATTTTAACGTCTTGCTTGACAGATTTAATATACACTTATTTAGATGAAAAAAATGTTTTATCTGAACAACAAAAAGGTTGTCACAGAAAACATATGGGATGTAAAGAACAATTAGTTATTGATTCTGTAATTCTAAAACAGATTCAAACCCAAAAGCGTAATTTACATATTTGTTATATAAATTACCAAAAGGCTTACGATAGTGTCCCGCACTCGTGGCTGATAAAAGTTGTAAATATATGCAAAATTAACCCAATTATTATTAGCTTTTTGGAAAAAATTATGGCATTTTGGAATACCGATTTGCTTGTGAATTTGAAAGATAAGAAAATTATAGTACAGGGCATTTCAATAAAAAGAGGGATTTTTCAAGGAGACTCATTGAGTCCTCTTTGGTTTTGTTTAGCATTAAATCCTCTATCTAAAATGTTAATTAAAAGCAAGTATGGAATAAAAATTAAAGGTAATACAAGAGAGAGAAATATAATTTCTCATTTATTATTTATGGATGATTTAAAATTATTTTCGAATTCTGAACCAAATTTAGAGAAAATGATTAAAGTAGTTACAATTTTTTCAGATGATATTAAAATGACTTTTGGTTTAGATAAATGTAGAACGATCCATATAGAGAAAGGTAAAATTGTAGATGGAGGCGAGGGTATATTAAGAAACTTCAAAATTGAAAGTATGAAAGGGGATGAGGTTTATAAATATTTAGGATATCCGCAATCAAATAGATTAGATCATACTAGTATTAAAAATGATATTAGGATAAAATTTAAAAATAGGATCAGAATTTTCTTTAAATGCAATCTTTCTGCTAAAAATTTAGTAAAGGCAATAAATACTTGGGCAATACCTCTATTAAATTATTCATTTGGCATAATTAAATGGTCTAATACAGATTTAGATAGCTTAGAACGATTAATTAGAACTACGTTAACAAAGTTTAATTGCCATCATCCAAATTCAGCTATAAAACGAATTAATTTACCTAGAAAATTAGGAGGTAAAGGTATAGTCAAAATAACATCTTTAAAACATAATCAGGTAGAAATGCTAAGAAATTTTTTCCATCGGAAAGCTGATAGTTCAGAAATGCACAAAATAATTTGCAAGGCAGATAGAAATATTTCGCCATTAAATTTATACGATGAGAATGCCAGCATTCTTATAAATACCAAACAGGAATTATTAGATTCCTGGTCAAATAAAATTCTTCACGCAAAACACTTCAACTATCTCAACCAAACATATATTGACAAATTTTCGTCAGTATTGGAGAGTTGAGCGCAGAAATATAAGGCTTTATGCTTGCCATTCAAGATAGAGTCATTAATACTAAAAATTATAGGAATCATATCATCAAAGATAACAATAACTTCAAATCAAATTGATGATTTATGTAGAAAATGTTTGGCTTTTCCGGAAACTATAGAACATATTATATCGGGATGTTCTGTATTAGCGCCGTCCGAGTATACATTTAGGCACAATCAAGTTTTTAAAATAATTCACCAAAGTTTGGTAACTAAACATAACTTGATTGACTGCCGTAATGTACCCTATTATGAATATGAACCAAATTCATTTTTAGAAAATGAATTTTATAAAATTTATTATGATAAAACTATTCTAACAGACAGAACAATTAGTCATAATAGACCCGATATAGTTTTACATGACAAAATTTAAAAAATAACTTATATCATTGATGTCGCTATTCCAAATTCTTGCAATATTCAGAAAACTGTTTCTGAAAAAATAAGAAAATATACAGATTTAGGAAATGAGATTAAAAGAATTTGGCATTCTCAGACTATAAAAATATTACCATTTGTTGTTTCGGCTACTGGCTAGCTACTTCTAGCTCTCTCATTCAAAATTTAGGCGTATTAGATTTGTCAAAAAATTTGTATATAAAAATGCAAAAGTCGGTCATTTTAAATACATGTAGGATTACGAAAGTTTTTTTAAATATTTATATTGAGGGATCAGTAGGATTTATCGGACCAGTTAGGATTTCATCAGAGCCGACCCTGATATGAAAACATCTGGAGTCGGTGAAATATTTTCCCATGATGTTTCTGGTGGATTGACGTATTGTTCTTGTATTGTTTTGTATTTATTATACTTATATAGTGCACTTACATTGCGTGAATTTACTAGATAATCATTTGTGGAAAAGTGTGGGGAAGGGTTTAGTCTTTAGGTTTATTTGGGAAAGATTTAACCCGGACATAAAATCTGGAGCACCGTAATAAAAATGTTTAAACAACTTATGAGAATAAATACAAATTTTATTTGAAGAATAATAATAATTAATTTAGAAGAATAATAATTTTTTTTATATAATTCAAAGAGCTTATGAGATAAATACAAATATTATTTGACATAGGTTCGTAATTTAGAAAAAAAACAGTTATAGTATAAGGTTATAGTTATAGTTTAAAAATTAAATATTACATTTAAAGTAAGGGTAAATTAAATTAAATTAAGGGTACAATATATCATTATCCAATTTCAGGGACTTAATTTGTTTTTTGAATGGTTCATATTTCAATGTTTCAGTTACACTAATTTTGTTTTTCGATAATAATATATTGTACCATCTAACACCTAGATACAGATAGTGGTGCTGAGCCGTGGTAGTTCTAAGCCATTTGTTTTAAAATCTATTGCTTATCCTATCAGAGGGGTGAATTTTTTTAATAAAATACTCTTTTATAAATTTGATATAAGGCGTTTCTCTTATACAATTCTGTGATAGATTTGCATGGTAAAGGTTGTTTATCAGTTGTGTAAAACTTAAAACACATTTATTAGTAAGGGGGCACATATTATGTATTTAAAAAAAACTATTTTTAATAAAATATCACAACTATCTTTGTCATCAAAATTAAACAAAAAATATTCAATTGCATTCTATTACGAATTGAAAAACTCATATTTACAAATAAATTAATAATACAATTAGTAATATGAAATTGTAAAGGTACAATGCAAAATATTTAGGTTATCAGACTATTTATATCAAATTTAAAAAATATATATATGTACCTGCATTATTCTTCAAATACTTTTGGTGAAAATATAGAGATAAGGTTTTGATATGAATTTATTACTTGCAAAAATAAATTAATATTGCATATAATATACCACAAAAATTTTCACTGTCCGGAGCCAGTGGGACTATGGCATCTCCAATTAGGAATAATTGAGGAAGGGGAAGAATGTCAATAAATTACCAAACGAATTGACTTTAATAAATTAAACATTATATAATATTGCACCTATTTAGTATTGCAATAACAGACATGTGACTACTTAAATAATACCTTAAAAATAAACCTTTACAATTAAAGTCAAACTGTTTTATAATAAACGAGTATTATTTTAGGTTCAATATGTACAAAATTACTAATTATAACAAACTCAATCGACTATTAGGGTTTATAATAAAGACTTTAATAACATAAAAACCATAAAATTATTATGTACACGTCTTTGGTTAGAAGTCAGGTTGAATACAATTAACGCATTTGGTATCCTCATTTCAACTCTCATTGTTTACAAATTGAAAAAATTCAAAATAAATATTTACGTTTTATTAATTTAAAAATTGGTACACATATTCCTATTATCGAAATAAATTATGTCAATGTACGCAGTAGGTTAACTTAACTCATCGAAATTATATGAAAGGCGAAAAATATTTGATCTCTCTTATTATATAAAATTGTTCATTCAAGGTTGGACTCCGCTGACGATATAAACTTTTTATCCTCACGTATACCCAGTGGCGGCTCGAGCACTTCTTTGATGGTGGGGATCGACATTTTTTTACGTACTGTACCGTAATCTCACCACCCGTAGAATATAGTATAAAATTTCTAAAAAATATAAATTATGGTCTAATCATGCTAATCAGATATCTAACCACAAAACAATATAAAATATCTATTTTTACCAATTTACAATATTGTACAATTAAAATAAAGCTTTATCTTGCAAGATTATTATCGAACTTAATTTGAACGCGAGCGATTCCCGCCCGTAACTCCGCAAACAAATGGTTCAGTGGGGATCCAGAGAATTGTCCCCGCGGGTATTTGAATTCACATACGACTGCGCATGCGCGGTTCATACGATCGCGAAACAACGCAAGAAATCTATGGGGATAGCTCGTATCGTCCCCCAAATGCGCAGTAGATTCTGCGCACTGAGAAATAGACTCGCTGTTCTCATGCGTCGTACATTATTCGCTGTACGCGCATCGTTTCTTATTAAAATCATCTGGAATATTTTTTTGTATTTTATTTCTGCAAATGTTAATTACGAGTACTTTTACGTTTAAAGAATTCATTCATTTTGGTGAATACCGACTGTTATTTCCTTTAGTAGGTTTCGAGTGTAACTGGTGGGGACTGTCCCCATTGCCTCCCTGTAAAGAACCGCCACTGCGTATACCTCCAAATATACTAGGCGTAATATTTTATTTTACAACAATAACTTCGCTATGCATTCTGTGATAGAAAGTATACATAGATTGGGCAATGAACTAACTGATATCGCTGACATATTTAATTTAAACTTCGATTCATTTATAGCCAAATTAGTCCACCATTTTTTAGATGTAAATAATGAATGAGAAATCATTTTATTTTATTTAGATTTTCTTTTGTTTGTTGTTTTTTATTGTTCGTATTCTAAATGCATACAACGAGCATTAATTAAGTCAAAATTAATGTGTTTTGATTTTTTAAAATGTTTTTGTTGGTCGTAGGAATATGAATTGTACCTCCGATTTCTCTAACGTCATCCACCTGGAATTAGCATTTGATATATTCTTATGATATCAAATTCTCGATTTTGAACCAGAAATATATTGAATACATAGAGATATACATCAATGGTCGCCGTACATTCTCAATGGGAATATACAGAGAGTGACATGCTGAAATAAGCCAAGCCAAATGATATTTTATAGCTAAGTGCGTTCGCCGCTTAAATGTTAAAATTTATGTTTAAATATTAGATCACGTGAAGTGGAACTATTTTAACTTTAATAAATAAAATAAAATTAGTAAATCTTCAGGGGTGAAACAAAAAACTGTTCAATTTTAAGAATTAATTGCTCGCCAAATATATGTACTTACATACATTCTTCTTGTCAAAAAAAAAGAGTTTTTTGTTAAAATAAAACATAAAATTACATAACCCCGTCGCGAGTCGTTAGTACAATTTTTCAGAACAAAATAATTCTTAACTTTTATTTATTTTCACCAGCCTTCAACACTGCAAATGCAATATTCGCAAAATATGGTTTAAAAAAATGATCATTGCTGAATGACAGCTGACAGCACTGGTTGGTCTTCCTCCTATAATCTTGACATGATTGTGAATTGAAATAAAAATATACTAGCATCAGTCAAAAAGTAATGCCTCCTGTTTTTTTTCTAGTTAGTTAAATGAAAAAAAAGAATTTGGCGCTATTCCTTAAACCTTCTTCTACAATCTACTGCAATATTAACTTTCTGCGTCAAAAGGGTGGCAGCACTGCAGTCGCTTACAAAATGGCCGACATGTTCATATTAGACGGGATTCTGTGTATGAATTCTTGAATGCAGAAGGTGAAACGCCCATTCACATTAATATAAAACTGAAAAATGTTTACGGTGATGCAAATGTAAAAAGATTATGACCGGAGACTCAACATGGGTTCATTTTTTTGAACGCGAGTAAGTCAATGGGATGGCATCACACAAACTCCCCGAGGATTAAAAAAAAATCAAAACTATGCGATCGGCAGGGAAAGTTATGGCCACAGTGTTCTGGGATGCAGAGGGTTTGATTATGATGTTTTCGAGCAGGAATGCACAATAAATTCTGTCCAGTAGGTACGCCACAACCCTTAACAAGCTTAAAAAAGGTTGCCGAAGACAGGAAGAAATACCGAACGATTTTCAAAGTAGCTCTGAAAAAATGTCAACAGACAGAAATACAAAAGCGAATGGATGGTATTGCCACCTCACTAATAAATAAAGATTTTCATAAATTTTGGCAAAAAACATCTTCAGAATTGAAAACGAATATGGAAACTCCTCTCTGTGTTAATGGAGTAAGAGGAAAGGAAAATATTGCCAATGAATTTCGTAATTTCCTCTCTATGGCGGGTGAAGAAGCGGCAGAAAAATCTCTGGATATAAATTTTTGCTTGAAAACTGAATGTAGTACCACCGCTATCAGTATTACTCCGTGTATGGTTGAAAAAGCTTTAAGAGAAATGGCAGCAGGAAAAGCCACAGGACATGACTCAATAGCTCTTGAACACATTAAGTATGCTGGACCAGCGATTCATTTCATCCTAGCAAAACTATTCTCAAATATTTTGCGTTACAGGCACATCCCGAATGAAATGACAAAAACGGTAATTATTCCCATAATTAAATCAACAAATCTTGATCCATCCGTGATCAATAACTACCGACCAATTTCACTCTCAACCGCCGTGGCGAGATTATTTGAAAAAAATTTATCCGTTGTTGTAACAGACCATCTAAAAACAGAAGATAACCAGTTCGGATTCAAACCTGCACTGTCAACATCTATGGCAATATATTCCCTAAAAGAAACCATCAGCTATTATAAACTAAGGAAAACGCCAATCTATACCTGCTTTCTAGATCTAAGCAAGGCGTTTGACCGTGTACGTCATAATAAACTGTGGGAAAAACTAAGGAAAAGAGCAGTTCCGGAAGATGTAATAGCGATTCTTTCAATTTGGCACACGCAACAAGAAAATATTGTGAAATGGTCTGGGGAGCTGTCTAATCCATTCTATTTAAAAAGTGGCGTAAGGCAAGGAGGAAGCATGTCTCCGGTTCTGTTCAATCTGTATACCGATGATCTTATTAAAAAACTTAATGCCACGAAAATAGGATGCCATATACATGGAGTATGTGTGAACAACATTAATTACGCAGATGACATGGTTCTTCTTGCACCGTCACTAAGCGCATTACAGAAGTTACTAAGAATTTGTGAAAACTTTGCAAAAAACCATAACCTGTTATATAATACTACCAAGTCAGTAGTTATGGTTTTTAAAAACAAAAACGAAACCATTCAAACACCCTCAGTATGGTTAGATGACAAGAAAATGAATGTTTATCACAGTGTTAAGTACCTGGGACACATCATCACAGACGACCTTAAGGATATCGAGGATATGGAAAGGCAGAGAAGATCGATATCTGTTAGAGCGGGTATGCTGTCAAGACATTTTTACCTATGCAGCCCAAAAGTAAAAAGAATATTGTTCAACGCTTTCTGTACCTCGCTGTACACATCAGAACTGTGGGTTGACTACACTGCATCCAAATGGAACAAGTTAAAGGTTGCTTACAACAACGCATACCGTCAACTTTTCCGCCTACCGAGATACTGCAGTGCTACGGAAATGTTCCTGGAGGGACGAGTGCACACTTTCCGAGCACTTCTCCGCCACCGCATGGGAAGTTTATGGCGCAGACTACGCCAATCGAAGAATGCAATCATCACCGCCATGACTACCTGGTTGGAGTCCCCCCTGATGGCCCTCTGGAGACGGGAGACGATAAAATACCCTCCGTAAACAGCTGCATGAATTAATTTTACTGTTTATTATTATTTTTCTCATGTTGTTCATGCTTATTCGTTTTTTTTTTTATTTTTTTAAATTTATTTATATGTTGTTATTTACTTTATTTTTAACATGAACCCATTTTTTGTTTCAAAATATGGAATGTATTGCATTGCACTACCCCTGCATACATTCTGGAATAAACTTTTATTATTATTATTATTATTAAAGCACGCCTTTCACCCAACTATAGCGGATGTTCTTCTTTTGCATGCCAATGCAAGAACCCACACCAGTCGTCATACCACTGAAAAATTCGAGAAAATTGGATGGATAGTCTTACCCCATCCTCCATATAGCCTGACCTGGCGCCATTAGATTTCCATCTGTTCGGTTGGTAAAAGAAGCTCATCGTGTGATTCACTTTCAGGTTAGGCCGTGAAAACTTCCGCGCGTCAATGGCTTAGGAAATGGGCTTTTTACCACTCGGGAAAACATGCCTCTGTTAAAAGGTGGAAGAAAACTATGGAAATAGACGGAGATTATATAAGACTGACAAAGTAATCGTCAATGGTGTGGCAATCAATCTACGTAATGACAATTTTATTTGTTGAAAATTAAAAGGGGAAAAAACCGGTGGCATTAGTTTTTGACTGACCCTCGTATATATTTAAAAATTAATCAAATGGGTTCAGAAAGCTAGAAAACTAAGATTTTAACATGGTGCACTGGTTTCAATAAATTATAATATAAAAAAAATCAAAACAATAACACTGATAACAGAGCCCTTGAAGTGTTATTCCAATTAAACGGATTGATGCAAATGTAAAATTTCTTGTGTAATTAAATTAGCGTCTTCAATATATTCATGGTGTGAAGTCAGTCACAAAATGGTTTTACCTCGCGAATTTGACTGGATTATAACAAAATATGAAATACCTATGTCAATCATTATAAAGCAGAAAATCTGTTTGCGTGTCCCGTGTAAAACTTTCATTTTTGTCCACATTGTTGTTCAGGATAAAGTTCTGAAAACAGTAACATTGTGGCAGTAACTTTGTGTAATACAAAGTATGAAGTGTCAAAAACAAACTTTCAGATTGGTATAGGTAATGTTAAACCGTTGTGGTTGCTTTCTGCAAAAACATCTAATAGTAACTTAAATACTTGAAACAGTTATAATGTGTAATATTAAATCAGTCAAAACGTCTCATCATCGCATAAACATTATCCTAAGATACCATTGGACTATGACTATTGTGAGATCTGCGCAGTGTGGTGATGCGCAGATGAGGGTGCGGTATTGTAGGTAGTAATAGTGAATGAATAATAGTACTGTGTCTATTATAAGAAGAACTGGAGAGAGAGCTCTACAGCTCATGCTATGCCTTTTATACTATCTGCATACTCGCTGTCTCGCTCTCATGCCGTCACACTCACACACATACACTACAAACTACAACTATGAATAGTTCTACGTATATTTTTACAATGTTGTTGATGGGTTGGACAATATTGGACGCGTGTGGTTTGGTATATTTATGGGTTGGACCAGAGGCTAGCTCGTAGCTAGGCTAGTTGGGCTAGTTGGCAGCTAGGTAACCAAAGGCCCTGGTGTAAAAAAAAACTGGGCCCTTAACAAACGGTTTAGGTTTTCTCAAGTCATAACATACATTAATTACGTGTATTTTTTTTTTAATTTAGACTCCTCCTCCCACCCTCTCCCCCCCTGGTGAGATTAATTGAGATTTGGCGGGACCCCCCCCCCCCCTCCCCCTCACGTGAGATTTACACCACAGTCGTTAAATGACTATATTTATTTTCATAAAAAAGAAAAATAGTTCAACTTTCAGGTAGGCATACTATTGCACTATTCACTACAGTATTTAAATTTTCACAGAGAGTAGAATTATTTTATATTCCATAGACAAAATCAAAAGGACAAAAATTCAAAAATCCATTTAAAAGTGCTTAGATGAATACCGACCAACACCAACCATAAATAAAAATCCTTAGATAAAGTGCTGAGATAAATACCGATCTACATTCTCAAGCATACCATTCACGCTCGTGACGGTTCCACCAACCTAACATGGATTCCGACTCTGAAAATGAGCATATTCTATCGAATTCTGAACTCATACAGGAGAATCTGCGAGCACGCTCTCGAACAGGGACAGAAAGCCAGAGCAATGTAAAGATCTACGCTTATCAGAGAACCTACACTCCCTCCTGGCTCACAACTAAGATCAGAATCTCCATTCAGTAGCATTCATGGGACCCTGTTAATGAAGACCTGATCTTCTACAAGCCAATCAAAAAAGGCAAAAAAATGATCCGATGATGTGACTGCTACCAAGGCCAGAAACTATTATAATGTTGAGAATGCTACTATAAACGAAAGCCCCCCGAACTTTGGGGCTGTTTCCTCATAAACCCAAAACTAACCCATTGTTGCTAATGTGCATATTTTTCACCTCAAACCACCCCAACGTTCGTGCTGCTACCTCTACGGTCCAAAACCATGATTTAAAAAGTACTGTCGATACGGCAAGAGTAAAAAAATGTAAAAAAACACCGTCTTATTTGACTAGCGTAGTAGGTACTTATTATAGGCGAAATCGCGTTGGAGGGAGAATAGAGAGCATTTTTGACAGTTATTTATCAATAATTATTACTACCACGTGCTCTGTAGCAGTAATTATGTGTCTAAAATGTTTTATATATTATTCTCCAACACTTTCTCAATTTTGAATTTAATCTAAATGGTGCTTTTAATAAAATGACATAAAAACTGCGATTTCTCATAAGCCTCAATGTTAAATGCAAAAAAATTTCAAAGTACAATATCTTTTTACTGGTTCTCTGTAGTTTTTCAAAAACTTAACGATATTATTTTATAATAATCTACTAATATGCCAAATTTTAGAAAAATTTTAACCGTAACTTTCTGACCGACAGTAGATACTACCTTAACGTCGTGTTGTAACCTATTTTATTTACATTCCAAAGGTCAATGACATTAATACTGGACGGGGGGTAGAAATCTCAAAGTGGGAAGCCAAACACAAGACGATTGTAGCTGTCTCTATTTCTAGTACTTTAGTACTAAACTGCTACGCGTCGAGTGAGGTCGTGTCTTACCAGTAAGTAAATTGCATTGCAAAGCGCCAAAATACCCTCCTGTGTGATGAAAAAATGCTTCAATTACACGGCAAATAGTCGTAAAGGCGAAGGAATAACACTCCATTTGTTAGTACACGCAAATTACTTAGTATTATCAATTATTATAATTATTACAATTAATCTTTTAATAATACGTCATTGTATTCTTTACCCTTTCCTGTCCATTGTGTAACCGAGTGAGAGTATCTTGTTATCTCAGTCATACCCATAGGTCACACCCGTGATGTGAAAGCAGTATTCGGCGAAGAAATTAATAAGCCGCCCTACCATATATCTATGACATTCACACACGTACATTCTTTGATTGTCTATCTTTATCACACAGGAATAAAGTTTTGAATTTAGAAATTATACTGAAAACCGCTGAAAACAAAAGAGTGTTGCTTGCTTTCCACATTATATTGTGAGTATGTGAGACTATGGCGAGTCTATTTATATAACGTCATTGCCAAAGGTGGGAGAATTTGTAGCTAGTTAAAAATGAAGTTTGCTGGTCAGGGTCCGAGGCCCCCCTAAGCTTGGGGGCCCTGGTACCCGGCCACTCGGACCTTAAAGTCGTGTTGCAACCTATTTTATTTACTTTCCAAAGGTGGGAGAATTTGTAGCTAGTTAAATATAAGGTTTGCTGGTCGGAGTCCGGGTGTCCCCTGAGCTTGGGGGCCCCGGTCCCCAGCCCCGGTCCTCGGCCCCTCTGACGTTATAGTCATTTCGCAACCTATTTTATTTACATTTCAAAGGTGGGAGAATTTGTAGCTAGTTAAATATGAGGTTTACTGGTCAGGGTCCGGGGGCCCCCTGAGCTTGGGGGCCCCGGTGCACAGCACCCCTAGTACCTTAGAAGCTACGCCACTGGGTTGGATAATGATATTTTAAAACTTAAGAGATTTTTTTACTTGGGTCACCAGAGATTGACCAATTATTATTTTTAACAAAATGCATGATTCCATTAAGTACAGTGTTACATTTCTATTAATAAAAATATTGCTGTTTTTCTTCCGAATTTTTGGGAAAAAACATTTTTTACAATTAATAAAATGGATTAATTATTGAAAACTATAGAATACTAAATATAAGATTTATCGTGATTTGATAAAAACTGTCATTGTGAATCTGACGACATTTTTCGAAGACTATTTCAAAGACTATTTCTAAGAATTGTCGTGTATTATATTTAATTCACATTTATTCAACATATATTATTCTCATTTATGATAATAATGAATCTTTTCAAAGTTTATTTGCGAGAGTAAAGGGTTTTGATTAATTCAATTTTTTTCAATAGTTGGTGGATCTCCTCCGAGAAGGTGTTGAATTTCTTCAATACTTTTGCCTTTCGTTTCAGGAACGAAGAAGTACACGAGAGGAGCACTGACCAACGAGATGGCGGCGAAGAACCAAAAGGCCCCGTCGTATCCCATGCTGAAGCGCATGTCAGCGAAGACGGTGGTGATGATGAAGGCCATGACCCAGTTGAGGGTCCCGGCCGTGGAACTGATAGTGGCCTTGATAGCCGGAGTGCATAGTTCCCCGGACACCATCCAGGGGATGGGACCGAAGCCCAGAGAATAGGCTACGATGAATATGCACAGGGACACGAGGGGAAGCCAAGATATGTCAGCCGCGACCTGGGTATTGGTGCCGTCCTTTTTAATATTAAAGAACACTCCGAGAGCGACACCGCAAATACCCATCGCAGCTCCTGAAACTATAAGCAGCACTTTCCTTCCCAATTTATCCACTACCAGCGTGGACAAGAGAGTGGCTACTACTTGGACGATGCCAATTATAATTGAAGATATTTTACTGGAGAAATCTGCCCCGGAAGACTCGAAAATTTCTTCAGTGTTAAACAGAACCGCAAAGATTCCAGAGAACTGTTGGAAGAACATCAAGCTGTAGCAAATAACGAAAGCCTTGACAGCAGGCGTAGTCGAAAACTTTTGTTTAAAAGTCATCGGCTCACTCTCAACAGCCCTATACTTTTCTTCGATTTCATCACCCCCAGTCTCAGCATTGTAATGCTTTCCTCTCAATTTCTTCAAAGCCTTAACAGCTTCATCGTGTTGATTGTGAGAAATCAGGAAGTATGGGGTCTCAGGCATGAAGAAGAACACAACAGCAAAAATTATAGGAATAACCATACAGATTAGGTTGAAAACGAAGAGAGGTACATAGCTGCCAACAGCGTAGGAGAAAAGGATTCCTACAGTGATCATCAACTGAAAGAAGCTGCCGAGAGTGCCTCTAATCGAATCCTCAGCGATTTCACTGGTGTAAGCGGGAGCCGTGACGCTGAATGCACCCCCGGCGAAACCGACAAAGAACCGTCCGACCATCAGTGTGGCTACGTTCTCAGCGGTGACCAGAAGAATCCAACCGATCACGAAGGGTACGGAAAGTCCCATCATGGCCCATTTCCTTCCTATCTTGTCCATGATAATTCCGATGGGAATGCAGGCGAATGCTGCTCCTAACATGGCCAAGGATCCGATCCAGGAGGCTTGAGACTCCGATACGGTGAATTCATACTCCAGGTCCTTGAGGCGGGGGATGGCGGGTGCAGACCAGCCCATGACTGTTCCGGCCGCCAGGGCTCCAATGTTCGCTGAAATAGATATATCAAACATTTAACAAATTGGAAAATAATGTTATTCCGAATGATGAACTGATTTCCACTTATAAAACCCAATGGATCATACACAAACATTTCGGTTGTTATCATTTGTAATGTTGAAAATAGAAGTAAATTACATTTTTTTTATTAGGTACCCACTGAATGAGAAATGATACTCAATTTTAAAGATGCACCATACAACACATTTATTGTTGTTAATAATTTGTGTCTGCGGCGCTAAGGGGATTATTTTGTGTGTTAATTTTATAAGTAATGGAATGAGTATTCAAGCCAGACCGTTTAGGTTTGGAATGTGGTGAAAATGTTAAACAAAACATACAATAAAGTTTTCTATTAAAAGGTTTGTCATATTTGACTCAATTTAGAGAAGGTAGACATATACAAAGATAGACACCTTAATTTCCAATTAGTGTGTTTTTTTTATCTCTTAGGTATTATTCGTATTTTCAATGCTGAAGTTAGCTTAAAATACTTAGGCAACAAATCTAAAACAGTAGGTACTTGATAAATCTCTGCGTGCAGAAGCAGTAAACTCTCTGTTCAATTGGTCACGTCGGACAATTCAAACAGACTGGTAGAAACCTTTTATTAGAAATGGCTTCCTTATTAAATAAATGATTTAAACTGACCTTGAGGCGATTTAATCAATAAACGATGCTAATTTAAAAGTGTTTAATTATAATAACTTTAATAAAGCAGTAACTCACCTGCAAGAGCCGCTAGGTACTGTGGCAACTCATTGGACGCGGTGAACACTCGCCACTGTGATATTATTGTTTGGGCCACCATGTCACCAGAAGCCTGCGGCCTCTGCAAAAAGAAAAGTCTAAATGAATACAGCATTCAGAACAATGACAAATTCCGCGGAGAAATGTTATACATGATTGACATTGACATTCAACAACCATATTATAAAGATTTACAAAAAGTAAGACGTCTCCATGACGTAAAATTTACAAATTTTTATCCCACTTTAACACCGGATGCCTGCGAATGTGCCAGGCTGCCGGTTGGCAGACCTGCTTTTTTCTCATTTACTAATCGACCTTTATCATTTTCGGTTCGTGTACTCGATGACGTAATTTTTTCGAAAAAAATCGCTCACTATTTCCATGACTGCGCGACTCCTGCAAAGAGGCGCACCGGCAGACCAGCTCTTTTAAGGCTTTCTAAATGTCCATTATCACTACAAAGTAGTTTCATCCGTGTACTCGATGACTTAGGGTTTACCTATTCTAGTCTATAGTGATATTTATAGGATATTCAACTGTAAGATGCGATTCATTGAGATTGAGAGGAGAGGGGGGGGGGGGGGGGGGGCTGTGGCTAGAGAATTTCTGGGAATGGGGGTGAAACTTGGTCGGGTGTCACCCCCCATCGGGTGCCCCCCCCCCCCCCACGCTACGCATCTGAGTAAGGTATGATTATTATTGTAACTGGCAGTTGTGAATAATAATAATACAATGTTGTGATTTCTACCACGCGTCTATATGACGTCATCACCTGTTGCGGTTACTTTGTCCCCGTGACTAGTTGTCACTGGAACCAGTTTCTATCGGAATTGTAAAATGGTCACCAACACTCAAACTGGGTGAAGCCGAACCAAAAGCCACCCGCGGGGTCTAGCAGCAAAAACCTGCGGAGCGGGTTTTTAACTGTTAGTTATTATTATTTTTTAAAACCGTTTATTTTTTAATGACATCTATCGGATTACATCAACACTTTCTCAGTAGAATTAAACTAAATAAACATTGTGTCTGGTAGATGGCGTTCCGTCGAAATTTGTACTTTTTTTTACATGAATACCGCACAAGAGTTCCAACTGCTCCCGTCTGGAGCCAGTGAGACTATGGCATCCCCAATTGGGGTATGTTGTGAGGCTGGAGGTAAAGGGAAGGGGAAGGAGATAGGGAGGAGGAAGGTGGGGAAGTACCTGGCTATTCAGATCTGGTCACCAAAAACGGCTACAGCCATTTCAAGCAACGTTTCAATTCTGAATGGTGGTCTTACACCAGGGCAATACTGAGAGTATCTTCCACTGGTTAACCTGCCGAAAATATACTATATATTATTTTAAATGAATAAATTGTGAAATAATACAAATTAATCAAATAAAATTTATTTGCCACGCCAGGATTCGATCCCGCGATCTTCGGAATGCGAGTCAAGAGCCTTACCGCTGGACTACGCCGGCCTTTTCTGACTTACGAAAATTGGGTTTTTCCTCGCTAGAATTTGAACCAGCGACATTTGGGCTCGTATGCAATATGCTTTTTTAACTTTTTCGAGTTTTACATTTGCGCCAGTTATGGCATGGATTTGGGAAGCTGGGAAATCTAATAGGGTCTGTAGGCAGGGCTGGGCAAAATACATGCTTTGCTGTAATTAAAATACAAATTACAAAATACTTTTTCGCATGTATTTAAAATACAAAATACTTTCAAGTCGTGTATTTGAAATACAAAATACAAAATACAGTATTTTAACCATTTTTAAATTCAAATACAAAATACAAATTACAAAATACAAAATACATTTGGTTTTTGGTAGAACCTTCGGTTGCAATAAATTGTCGTAAGTGCCCTTATCTAAGGGTGCGTTTCCATAGAAGCAATGCTGAGCAGAGTGAAACAGCAAAAATTGACAAACATTATTGCTCAGACGACACATCTCATCTCCGCTCCTCTTGTAAAGTTTTGTGGTATAAGACCCAGATGTTAGATAATAATAATTATTATTATATTTAAATAGCGCAGTTTTGTGTTATTTCACTTCAAGTGCGGTTTACTGTAATTAACGTGAAAATAATCTAGTATTCACTCAAATAATTCCTATTGTGCTTGATTACTAACTAACAATCACGCCGTTTCCCCGCAGGGGTAGGCAGAGAGGACAGACCGCCAAACAACTCGGTCTTGGCACACACTCTTTGCCTCATTCACATTCATACTTCATCTCATACATACTCTTATATTATTCTGACTCTTGACATGGCCCGTCTCAAGTATCTGATTCACTTGATTGTGCCATGTCTTCCTCGGGGGAACCGACTTCTTCTACCATTCACATTTGCGTCATATATTCTTCTTACACTACTTTCTTCCTTCATTCGTTCTACATGTCCAAACCATGTGAGGGTCCCTTTCTTAATCTTACTCATTACGCTTAAATCAGCCTTGAATTCTTTGCGGATCTCCACATTTCTCACACGATCATACATGGTTATACCCATGGAACTAAAATCCAATGGAAGCGGCATACCTAACTCAGAATGTATAAAACCGCCAAAACCAGTGTAGCTCTAAAAATTGTGGCCGCCGGGAAGTGGGGATACAGACGGGGTAAAGGGGCCAGCGTGCGGGGGGAGGGCAGCCGCCAGGAGATAAGGGCCGAATTGGGAATGGGCTTCTCATTTTTTTTTATTATTAAAAAAAACGTTCGTAAATTTTTTATAAATTTTGAACATATGTATAATTGTATTGTATGTGTTGTTTTCTGAACAGGGAATGGTGGTGAAAAATAAGTAATGAAGAAAAGGGAAGTACTTAACAAAAGACTTTTGAGTAAGTTAAGTAATTTGAGACTACATTATTTAATTTTTAAAATGTCCTGATTTATGTTACTCATCCAGACCACAAACAATCACATAAAAAACAGACATATTGTGACAATAATTCGAAAAAAAAACCTAACGGAAGATACGATTATCTGACCAATGTCATGTTGAATTATTCCGACTGATGACGAAACTTATTACTGTTCGATACTAAAAAATATTTTGCTGACACCAGATGTTCATCAAAAAAATGATTCAAAGCATCAAGAGTTTATACTGCTTTCATCAATTCAGGATGGTAGACATATACAAGTTCACCCTACAGGCTCGTCGGATACATAGATAATATATCATACTCCCAGGTGTCCAGCAGTCAAATGATCCCCGTCTTCATGATATTGTCGAAAACAAAGAAATTCTGCTGCCACCAGCTGTCCAGCACCTAAATAATTTACACAACATTGTCGGATATCAAGATATATCTATAATTAAAAATGACAATTCCAAAACCAACATTGACCTTATTATGAGTAGAACTAAAATTCACATGCAATATGTCAACAAAAAAGTGCAATCAACAATAACTAAATATATATTTTTTTTAATGTGACAACCTCACAAGAATCTCAACTGCTCCATTCTGGAGACTATGGCATCCCCAATTGGGGTATGTTGTGAGGCTGAAGGCAAGTGAGGAGGGGAAGGATATGGGGAAGAGGGAGGTGGGGAAATACCCGACTATTCAGATCTAGTCTCCAAATACGGCTAAAGCTACGTTTTAATTCTAATTGTTGGTCACTCAGCCGAATAATTGAACAACTTCTAACCCCGCCTTTAGCTGTTCAACACATACCATTTTTTTATGTTTTTGTAGAAAAAAAATGTCACAGAAGACCAAACTTTCAGTTACATTTTTTACTCCAAATAATGTCAGGAATCACTGATTATAGTAAGTCAAGTAAACACACCCTATATATACACACACACACACACGTATATATATATATATAACATAAAATTCGAATAATTATTTATATATACGTAAATAACAAATAATCGAATATGTACATATGAATAACACATAATCGAATATATATACGAGGGGAAGGAGATAGGGAAGAAGAAGGTGGGGAAGTACCCGTCTATTCAGATCTTGTCAACAAACATAGCTAAAGCCATTTCAAGCAACATTTCAATTATTATGGTTGGTCTTACACCAGGGCGATACTGATAGTATGTTCCACCTGGAACTTGACGGAAATATACCTTATATTATTTTTAATTATTAATTTTTGAGAACACAAATCAATCGAATAAAATTTATCTGTGCGCACCGGGATTTGAACCCGCGACCTCCGGATTGCTAGTCAAGAGCTTTTCCCCTCGACCACGGGGGCATGTCAATGTGAATTTTACATAACAATACAGTGATTATTTTATTTTATTTTATATACTATGAGTTACAATTGTAAACATATGTAAAAGGAGTGATAAATTAGTAGGAAAAGAAATAAAAATAACAGTGCAAAAAAGACGAAGTAAAAACGTTTAAAAATGAATAAGCTAAACGATAAAAAACACGTACATACGACATGTGTAAATCAGAACTTTATATTTGTGCATTATGATTTATAAAAAAATAAAAGTTTTTTGGTAACTTTTAATTATTAGAACTTAAGTTGACTGATTCGGCCCATTGCCATTCCGAGATCACGTGATAGCGACGGGCCGATGGCGGTAGAGGTTGAAATGAACACGTCGACAATTATAAAATGTATATTTAAGCGATGTTTAAACACTTATATGTGAAAGGTAAGACCGTCTTTCTTTTTAAAGGTCTTCATAGAACTACTTTTACACAATTTTACGGCGCATTGGACCATTTTTCTATGTTTTATGAACGTTTTACAGGGAGCTCTATACGCGACCGAGGTGTAAAAGCCAATGTCAACCGTCTAAAAACCGTTCGGTAAAATTTTTGAATAATCACACTTTGGGTCAGTGTGCACACTTTACATGCCGTCTCTCTAATATCCATACTCTTAGGTTATACCACACATACGCCTTAGGAATCTCATTCCTATAGCATTCAGTCTACTTTCATCCTTCCTCTGCCAGTTCCATGCCTCACTGCCATACATCAGGGTAGGTACCAGGACTTCATTGTGGACTGCTAGCTTCGTTTCTTTTGACAGTTTTTTTTATTAGCGCCAACTGCATTCAGTCCTCCATTAATTAAGCTACCTGCATTTACCCTTCTTTCAATATCTCTATCAGCCTTCCCATCTCTCGTAAACATACTACTCAGATACACAAACTCATCCACCTGCTCCAAGTTTTCATCATTCATAACTATATTGCACACTGTTTTCGTACCCTCTCTTTCAAACACCAATAATGATGAATGTAAGGAAGTCTAAAGTCATACTTTAGACTTACTTACATTCATCATTAACTCATTCTTCAAACATACTTCGTTCATCCTTCTAGACACGAGAGACTGTACATATTCCATACTGTTAAAAATCAGCACCGCATCATCAGCATACAATAGGCAACATACTTTCAGATTACTCAATTTCGCGCCCATTCCCACCTCTTTCAATTCTTGCATACAATTATCCATGTACACTATGTACAGATTGAATAACCATGGTGACATTACGCAGCATTGCTTAACACCATGTCAAACCACCCCGTAAAACCACCGTTCACCCTAACACAAGCAACGCTTCCCTCATACAGAGAGGCAATTGCCTGTATGAGATTTGTATTCACTCCATACTTGGACAACACCTTCCATAACTTTTTCCTGTCTACTCGGTCGTAGATCTACAAAGGCGCAGAAAAGTTTCTGGTTTTTTGCCAAAAACTTCTTAGTGAGCATACGCAAAGAGAAAATCTGGTCCATGCACCCCCTTCCACTCATAAAGGCACCTTGCACATCCCATATTTTATCCTTTGTTTCATTTCTTACCCTTTCAATCAATATTCTTCCGTACAGTTTGCCGACTGAACTCAGCAGGCTAATAGCCCTATGATTCCCACATTCCACAAGTGACCCTTTAACTTTGTATAACGACATGATCATAGCCCTTCTCCAATCTAAGGGCTTGTAACCCTCCTCTATGCATTGGTTAAAAGGTTTGCACAATCATGTACAATACAAAACAAATATAATATAATATGATATAAAATGTACAATAACAGTGCATAGCACAGGACGTGTTGCCAACTATAAATATTAACATATGTTGCTCTGGATTCTAGCGTTTTTAGTCTATGTATTATCTATGTCGGTTAATTTTTATTATCATTATAAAGATCGCTAAATGTATTTGAAAATGTATTTTGAAGCTATAAGTATTTGAAATACAAATTACAAAATACCTCTGCATCAGGTAATTGAAATACCAATAACAAAATACATTTTTAGGAAGTAATTGAAATACATTTGTATTTCAAATACGTATTTCAATTACAAGTAATTCAAATACTGCCCAGCCCTGTCTGTAGGTACCTTCCCACAATTCGCATGGTTTGCGGTGTGTATTATTGCTATTTAGATATTACTTCCACAGTAATGCATAAATTATTTAGAATTTATTTAAGTGTTTTTTTTTATTTATTATTTTAAGAAAATTGAAACATTTACCTACACACAATCGATAAAAATAAAACACAATAATATTTTTGATTGGTGTGATAACTGATAAGAACAGCTTGTTTTATGTGTTTACTGTGGAAAAATATCATATGTTGCTCGCGAAAAAAAATATATTACTAAATACATTCAGTAATAAAGCAAAAAAAAGGAAATTTAATAGACGAAAAAAAAAACATCTTGCTTTTATAAAAATGTTTTTTTTAATGTTTTATTAAAGGCAACAGATTAAAAACACATTTTTGACAAGTTACTTAAATCTGCTAAAAGAATCAATAACTTCTAATGCGGCGAGATAGCATTTTAGGTTTTTGGAATATTAATACATAATATTAATAATTAAAACTTACATTTTCCTAAATAGGAATTATTCATTTAAAACAAATCATTTTTCACTTGAAGTTCAGAAAAGTTGCGCATATATTTTCTATCACAGCAAACGAAAATTGTTCTAAATTAACACTGTTCTTATTTGCTCTTTTTTACAATTCGTTCGAAACCTTATTTTTAATTTATAGATTCTGTACCGCTTTTTTCTAATAGAGATATTGTTTAATTTATTTTATTACGCGAGAGATGATAATAATTATCGCAGATTTATCGGTAAACAGAGCACCCTTTCACGATACAAAACGTACTATTCTAATTTACTTGTGACGAAATTTGTTTCAATGCCCCATCCAGACTCACGGCGAGAAACCCCGAGAACACCCGAGAAGCGTGAATGTGTGGAGTCTCTCGCGCGCCGTCTCGTTCTCAGGCTCGCCTGTTCCCCGATCGTTGTCGGTATTTTTGACCGCTTCAAAGGATTTCTCGGGCGAGAAGACAGAAGACTACTACATTATCGTCTGTAATGTCGTCCATACCGGATAGGAAACAGATCACGAGTGAGAAAAATGAGAGTGTGGATAAATTACTAGTTCTCTCCAGAAGTCTCGGCGAAACTTCTCGCCGAGTTTTCTCGCCGTGAGTCTGGATGGGGCTTTATCCAGACTTATCACCAGACCAGAATTATCTTAATCTTATCTCTGTGGATAACGTTCGACGTTTCGTATGAATTTTAAATTACTGGAAGGTCCGTCCAAGATAATGTTCTAAATAACCTATTCCAAAGTACTGTAATTTTCCGCCAAAACTCGGAAAAAATAAAATACATAAATTAGTAATACCAATACAAATGCCGTATTACTATACCGTTTAGAACAGGGATGCCCAACCCAAATCGTTTGGTGAGCCAAAAATCAAATTATTGACCTTAGATGGGCAATGCTAGAAGGCATAAACGGATAACTGTGTGTATCCTTTGCACTCACCCCCCCCCCACTTATTAAAATCAGGTCAGTTGCATTTGCTCTTCCAAGAAATGTGCTGGTTGGAATTGATTGCGAAAATAAATTCCTAATGTGCCATGCTCCTGGCAATTTTCAAGCAAAAAATCAAAAACCCCATCGAGAGTCCTAGGTCTAATAAAAAGAAAGTTCTGATTTCACAAAATATAAAATAAATGTGATAAATTCTCGAAAACGATTTTTTTATTTTTTGTATGAATACTAAAATCCAAAACGCAGAAAGTTGAAAACTTTATTTTGGGCCACAAAAAATCTTCGATTGGGCCGCAAGTTAGCCATGCCCGGTTTAGAACGTGAGCATCTAAGTACACGTACACAAATGAATGACTGAGTCACCGAGTTATCGAGATACTACTTATCATCGTGGATATCTCGTTAGGAATAAATATCTTGTAGAAGTAAAAATAACAATCTTATCTAGACAGAGCTATCGTCAAATTATACCATGTTCTGTAGGTACGTTTCTGTATCTTGCTCCATTGTCCCAATCAACAAGTATCATCACTCCTTACTAACGATTGAATGATACAGTTCGATAAAAAAAAATCCATCTGCATCAATTTTTTTAACCTTTTTCTAATGTCTCTTGTGCCCTCTCCAGAGACATTCGTTATTTATAAGTAATGGGACCAGTAATCTCTAGTACTACAACATGCTTATTAAAAATCTTCTTTAAATCATAGTGACAGGTTATTGACGTATCGTAATTTATATAGTTCGGAGGACTATCGTCCTTTCTTGCTGGAGGAGGTTTTGTTTGGAAAGGTCAAGGATTATAATTGCTCTGCACACCTACCTTCTGATGCCTTCGGCACATCTAGCAGGGTTGCCAACCGTAAAAAAAATTTCCTCGTACGGATGTAGCTAAAAATCTCGTACTTTGACTTTCAAACCTCGTACATTTATTACAACTACTGGATTTAGGACTTTTTACTTAATGAAATAAACTATTGCAAGTTTCCTACTAAATAAAACATCCTTTTGTGTTGCATAAAAATCTTAATTATTACTCAAGTTAAATCACAAAAAAATAAATGTAAATCAAGGTAACATAATTTACATCTCCTCTCCAAATATTATGTCAGGAACATCCTCACTATCATCGTTTTTTCTGCCGTTTATTTTGTCTGTTGTCATGCGGCTATACATTTCTTTTGTGGGTTCAAAATTGACGCAGTTTCCAGTACGAGTTGAACCTCTTGCGCTTTTTGCAGCAAGAAGCGTGCCATTCACTGTTTCCACAGTTAGTCGGTTTCTTATATCTGTTTTAATTAAATTTACCTTACTAAAAACCCGCTCGCTGTCAGCATTCGCATGAGGTAGGGATTAGGGATAGTGGAGGAAGGGCAAAATGAGCTAGCTTGGAAGAGTCTTCGATTTTGAGTAATTGAGCCCAAAACTTATCTGGCTCACTAATATCATTTATCCCTTTAGGATAACGGGCTTTTACATTAGGAAATTCCTCCATTGATCATCGAATCAAAATCTCGTACATAATTGTACGAGGTTGACAGTGTCCTCGTACCTCGTACGGAAGGCCACAAATCTCGTATTTGTACGAGGAACCTCGTACGTTTGGCGACACTGACATCTAGTAAACGAGACCATGTGACCCGAAGAGCCCATAGACAACAACAGCAAAGTAAGAACTAATTATTATACATTATGGTAAGCCCACACTGCGGCCAACGTTCCAACTTCAAACGTTTGGACGATCGTGTGGAGGGGAGTTCGTGCGTTGGAAGTTCGAGTTGGAAGGTTGGAGTTCGAGTTGGCCCGGGATCGCCTTCGAGGCGATCCCGACGGCCAACTCAACCGAACCCGCCTGCCGCAGCTGTCCACACATCCGTCTGCGAACGGCAGGCGATCAAGACGCGCGTGCCACGTACTATTAAAATGACGATATTATTACGCAGAGTGGTATAACACTTGTTTGAAAACATGTCGTGTATATAAGTAGGTACATAATAATACGTACGTAATAATTATAGGCAACGATAAGATACAACGTAGCTACAGCTGTTCCATGTCCGCCATTTTGGAGTTTGGAATTCGGGGTTGGAGAGTTGGCCGCAGCCACCACACGATCGACCAACATTCCAACTCCGAACTAAGTTCGGAGTTGGAAGGTTGGCTTCGGTGTGGACTTAGCATATCACTTTTGAAAACAGATTTTATTTAAGTACCATTATTTTATATTCTGCTGACTACAACTTTTTGGACTTTGAAAAAAACATCAATGAAATGGTAGATACATTTTATTTAATTCTTAATAGTGCTGGGATGTGATTTGAGACTTTCACGGCCAAAAGTATTATCGTGATTTGTTTTTGGGATATTATGCCGTGTTACACTATCTCCTTCTTTAGCCAACATTTTGGATGTAAGGATTTCACCTGATGATGGATGCTGTAATGCTGTCCGAAACGTTGGCTAAAGAAGGAGGTAGCGCAACAATGCATAAAATAATCCAAAAATATCACTATAGCTAATTGATAGTGCTATTGATTGGTTTTCACCCGTTTCTAAAATTAATGTATACATCACGTGGGACTAAAATAATATTATAATATATAGCACATGTTCTTCGAAAAGTGCTAAGACTTGAGGCTTCCTTTACGGCATTTAGTAGGTTGTTATAAAGTTTTTGCCCTTACATGCTATTTTGTGTGCCTACATAAAATTTTGGGAAGCCCAAAATTTCTGCATCTTCTCGTAGGATAATTGTGAACATTTTCATGGTACATTATATTACTTTGCAGATAATTTTGGAGCATTTTATTTTTCAGCTTGTATACTTACATCATTGTTAACGTATTATATATGTGTGTCGTTTGGTTGTCATCATATTTAAATTTTGTGATATAATTTATTTTTTATTTCTTACTCTGCTTTTCGGTTAATACGGAATATTTCTTATTCAAATGTTAGATTTAGCTTTATTATCACGAAAATTGAGTATTTATGTTGGGGGAGTAGAAAAAATATGCAAAAAATATATACCTATAAATATTTTTTTTAAAGATAGACAAACATTCCTGGGTTACGAATAACCCAACAATGTTTAAAAATCTCCTACTACCACCACAGAAAGCCGAAAATGTTGCTTGTGTTGTGATGGAGGACTTAGCCAGCCGAGGAATCGAACATGCGACGCTCGGGTGGGACCACGGAGGAAGGACTCTATTCCTTCCTCCGTGGGTGGGACCCAAGCGCTATGCCCACTCAACCACTGACGGTCAAATACATGTTACATTTTAATTTTGTTAAAATTAGTTAATACATGTTACATTTTAATTTTGTTAAAATTAGTTCTTTTACGCGGTATGCGAACTTCGCTACGCCATATTTACATTAAATGTAAATTGGACGTCTATAAATTTTATAGACGACCAATGCGGCCAATCATAGAAAATTATTATTGCAATTTGAAACAATAATTTATGCATGTTATGAAGTGAATGCATTATTATAACAGAAGAACATGGATAGAAAGATATTAGAATAATTACATATACCCTTTAACCAAACTCTGCTTTCCATATAAACAAATCAAAACCTGATGACGCGCAGGTTTTTTTGATAAGAATTTATTTTATAAACTTGATACTTCAGACAAATAATGTCAAATTTGATTGTATATTAATTGAAAAAGGATTATGTTGCGCCGTGACACGCGCCGCCAGCCACATCTGTGGTATAAAGTTAACAATAATTAAAGCGGTAAATTCAAATGATACGTCATTCAAATGTGTACCGTAACACGGCTTATAAATCTTTTCCCTTAATTTTAACTATTGCAAAAATATTTCATTTTAAAATCGTCCTCATCCCCATATTTTGTATGACCTGTAGTTTTTTTTAGGCTTCGTTACATAAGAATAAAATACCAGAATATTTCTATTTTTGAAACTTACAATTCATGGTGGAATTCCACTACAATATATTATAATATAAAATAAATATAAACCTTTTACATGTGCCTTTGAATTATATAAATTATGTAAATAAATTAAATATTGTAGCGCACCGTTTTTACGCTTGCCACTACACCATCTCTTTCCCCCGTACAGCGCCATCCTGCTAACCCAAACCTAGGCGAACCAGGCTGCGCAGACGCCTTCTGCGCATTTCCTACCCTCGAGTTGCCCCATAAACCACGCCCAGCCACAAGGAATGGCCTATATAAAGTGCTGTGCGCCCTAATTCAACCAGTTCGTCTGCAGCTCGCCCTTGGCTAGTACACTCTCTTAGTTGCGCCTTGTCCTTTGGTACGACCCTCTAAGGAGCTTACTTCCATAAGGAAAGCACCAACCAGACCCCGACTGCTGCCTCAGTTGCGCTTCGTCCTATGGTACGACCCTCTAAGCAGAACACAGTCGCCGCCGCCCGTTACCATAACGGCACGAGTCAGTTTTGTTGTCCCCAAAGTCTAATCAGCAAGGTTCCCTCCGATCCCTTGCTCAGTTAATTATTATTGTGATTTGATACATTGTAACTAATTTTACTATATGTGATCTGTGAACTTACCTTCAATAAATAACATTTTACCCACAATTGTGTTACAATATTATAAAAACCATAGCAAAGAACAATGTATACAGGAGTGAAACTATTGAGTGTTTACTAAAGAAAAATAATAAAAAAAAACTTACATTAACAATCATTTCACAACGCCTTGAAAATAAAAATGAAAAAAAATATCACTAAAATGGTTAAAATCCCTTATATTGGCAAAATATCAACAAAAATATCCAGATTAACTAATAACTATAAATTCCAAAATCAATAAAATAAAAATAATACATAACGGGGCTTACTAATAAAAATGTTTTACATTTTACCAATTGTATCTACCAATTCGTATAGTAAAGGGGCAAGGGTAATTATTTATTCATTTATCTCTTGTCAGATTTGTGTGATTTACTAATGCTGTTAAATGAATAATGCATACTTGCACGAATCGTGTTTAAAACAACCTAAACTAAAATACGTGAAAATTACGCTGAAATTCTGACATCGGCCCATAGAAAAGCAAATAACAGCCATATAAAATCACACAAATCTAACATCAGATCTCGGCCGACAACCATCTCGTTCCCACAAAAGATATAGAACAGCTCGTCAGACTATTAACATAAGCATTTAAAAAAATGTGTACCTGTATTAATCTTAAAATACTTTTGGTGAAAATAAAGAGATATGTTTTTGATATGAATTTATTATCTACACTTGAGAAATAAATTAATTTTGCACATTAAATACCTAAAAAAGTTTCGTTGTCTGGAGCTAGTGGGACTATGCCATCTCCAATTACGAATAACTGAGGAAGGGGAAGATATCAATAAATTACAAAATAAACTGACTTCAACAAATTAAAAATTATACTAATATTTCAATTTTTAAAACTGATGAATTTAGTTTGCAATAACAGACATCTGACTACTTATAATACTTATAATACCTTATACAAATAAACCTTTTAAAATAAAGTCAAACTATTTCATAATGAACAAGTATTATTTTTGGTTAAATATGTACAAATTTACAAACTAAACTGATTTATTAACTAAAGGCTTGTAATAAACTGCTTTTTCGAAAGAAATTTCCTTGCTTTCAATTACGACTTTCCATTCGACCACAATAACACGTTAATTGCGATTTTGAACCACCAATTTATTGATTACTGGATTGATAAATTGTGAAGCAAATAAAGGATTTCTAATGGTAATATTATCAAAAATCACTTAAAAATTATTTATGTGATTCTGAAATTATTTAACTTCTCATTTCACATTCTGTTAGCTTGTATTTTTTATGATTATTAACCGATAAATTTTTGTAGACAATACCATACTTGATGAAGTGACTTTTTGTTTCTTTAACTACCCAGTTGACGTAATATACAATGCCAAAATGAACGTTCAAGGTCGACAGTGCAATCGCAATGCTTCATACCATGCGAGGGCCGCGAGGGCACGATTCTTCAACATTCCGTCCACTATGGGTTAAAAAGTAATCAATTCCCTAAACGTAACTTGACTTTGCCGAAATTGGCCAAAAATTGTCGCCCTCGTCGCATTTTTAAGTCGATTTCGCAAAATGTTATTGTACTTTGTTACTTAACATGGATTTGACTCTAGTATCTGCTCGTAAAAACCCGAAGTTACAACGATCATTCCCGAACACAAATTAAAAAATATAAATACATCTTTACCGATTTCGCGGATCGCTGGATTTCGATTTTTCCCTATAATGTGGGGAAATTTCCCTTAGGATTCACTATTATGATTTATTTATTTATTTATTGTTTTGGAACATTTACAGAGTAGGTATTAACATAAAAAAAGTCATTAGATTAGCATTGTAAAAAGCGTAGATGTTAATAGTCCACTTAAAAATGTTCACAGAATGCACAGTTGAATAGTTGTTTTTCGCTATGTATACATAGAAGTTGTGATGATCGCGCCTTTGGGGTCTACGAAATAATTCTTTTAAAAAATTGAGAGATCGATTTAGAAATATATTTAATTTTGTAACAGGGTACGTTTTCAGGATACGATTCTCTGTTCCCAATTCTTAAGGTTGATTTATGGATCCGGGCGACTACTAGGATAAACACGTGTGCCAAAACACTTTGGTTGAAGAAGGAATCCTGAATCCATTATCAAGTCAGGGGCGGTCGATGAATGAAAATCGCGTTAAAGTCAGTCACCCGTGTGGTGACTGATTTTAACGCGAGCAGATTGATTTACGAAACAATTATCTGGTGAATTTTCTATGGCAGTAGGGAATTGAAAATAAGGCAATAAAGATTGATCGTTGGTGCATTTAAATATACGAGCACGACGCGCCGATTAGGGGTTAAAATATTTAATATATTTGTCAAAATAAGATTGCAGAATTCGTTAAATAGTGACGCACGCAAAAAGAACGAAAACGTGTACAGACAATGAATATATAATATTATTATATAACCAATAAAGTCAACGCAAGTAATGAGGACGAGTAGTAAATTAAAGTACGCCACTGAGCTCTTCTTTTAAGCGTTATTGGGATAACTTATGACTCCGGCGCAGACAAAATTAGTTGGTATTTTGTGATTTAAGTTTACACACAAAAAATAGCAAACATGAAAATTGCACTGAATTCTTGAAATTTGGGATATAATGTGACAGGACATTATTAAAAGTTGAGATATGCATATTGGGGAATATGCTTATCTTTTGAAATTTTAAGAAATGACTGTAATAAATTAATGAAACCACACAAGGAGATGGGTGGGAGATCAGAGGGCAGGGGGTTGGAAGGAGACAGTCGGGGTAGAGAAGTGTTGGAAGACAGTCGGGGTAGAGAAGTGTTGGAAGACGGTCGGGAAGAGACCCTGGTGGGTCACGGTTGAAATTAAAGGGTCGAGGTCTGATAGTCGCGAGGAGACCAGCTTGGTGCGTCTAAATCAGGGATATTTCGTTTTAATTAAAAAATAACAAATGGTCGTTGGGGAGCACAGTTGAAATTAAAGGATTGAGTTTTTATAAACGGTAGAATAAGAACGGTAGGATAATAGTTCACGCGATTGAGGGACAGTCAGGTTTAGGTCGTTGGAAGGGGAGTTGAGATTTGAGAGGCAGTTGGGGGAACGCGCCGAAATCGGTGGTTTTAAGAGGGAGTTGGGAACAAAGGATATTTCGTTTTTTAATAACCAAAATTATGAGTCCACGCGAATAAGGGGCAGCCGATGTTTGATAAGCGAGAGAATACCGGCTCGGTGCGCGTAAACCAGGAATATTTCGTTGATTGACAAAATTTGCTCGAATAATAAAAATTTATAAATTGGGAAAGTCAGTAGAGTCAAAATTATATTTGATCTTCGACGCGAGAATTGTGTTTGACGCTGCATCTTGGAATAAATAACTGCATGACAGGTTGTGTTTTAGAAGTGCTTGATTGAATTAAATGTTGTTGTAGTGAATGATTTGTGAAATTGTTTTTGGCGAATTCGGTAAGTTTGTATACAATTATTAAGCGTTGAGGAACAAGGAGTTTCGCACGTTTCCGGGTTGGCCGGCTGGCGAAGTACCTTTGTTGGGTGAAATTATTCTTGAGACAAGACCGTTGTAAAATAATAATTTGGGATACAATGAACTAAATAGTATTTGAAGCACAAAATGCACTTTCGGGCCATAAATCTTAGACGAGGGACTTCATTTAAAAGTCGGAATATTGAAACCACTAAGACAATAACCAAATATTTTACATTTTTTAAAAGAAAACAATAACTTTGTAAACACCACTTTTATTTTTTATATACTTTATGCCGACCGGGTTTCGCTACAACCGTAGCTTCTTCAGGGCAGTACAATCTCTACTAAAATTAATTTACATGTGTGTTATAGCTAATACATGATTTAACCAAATGGGCTGGACTCCTCAAGTGACGAAGGAAGTAGGTATAGGTGTAGATGGAGAATTGGGAAGGGAACGGGCGTGTTCTTTGTCAATAGGGAACAATCTTAGTATGGGACTTTTATTTAAATTTAGTTGGTTATTAACTACCTTACTGTTAGTGTTTATGGCTTTCCTTAGTTCAAGTGCTTCTAGATTGTCTAGCCTAATACCGATGTTGTTTTTATGAATTGGCGCCTGTCTTTTTATCAAATTTATGGTCTTTTTCGATCAAGTGGTTTGCAAATTCCGAAAATCCAGAGCTGTGTAAACATCTAAGGTGTGCTTTGACACGGGTGTTTATACACGGTGTCCGAAAACTCGTGGTACAAGCGGGAAACTGGGGAATCTATATTACATAGAGTACCCAAATAAACATATAGTTTTTCGATTTGAGCATTTTTGCAAAAAAAAAAAAAAAAAATAGTAAAAAAAAAAAAATTTCGGCTACTTTAGGGTTATTCGTTATTGTATTTCTGGTGTATTTCCGGGGTGCCCGCCGTAACATCGGCATACATTTTGAAAAGTAAAATACAAAGTAAATCATCGGTTTCAGTCTGGGTAGACGGAAAAATATGCATTAAAATTCGATTTTCATTCCAACTTAAAAGTTATAAACCCGCCGTATTATTATTATTGCATCTGGATTTGACTTCAAACTAAATACGCACGAATTACTTAATTTACCTAAACTAAGAACCTGATAACCAATTTTGTGTACGTAAATAGTTGTTTCTTGTAGTAATTGTTGAAAAAACTGTGTAAAAAATGCGGCGGCTTATGGATTACCCATTTTATTAAAACAGGAAGGAAACTACTTACATTATGTGCAATGTTTCTTTTGCAATCCAAAACACACAACATCACAAATGTTTAAAATGATCACTTTTCAAGCACAGAGGATTCCATGGCAACTCAGAATGAAATTAACTCAGAAACACTTCAGAAATATCATTAAAAGCTAAGAAAAAATCATTTTAAAATAGCCGGTAAGTACCTAGTTAAATGTCACTGTACTTCACAAATCACAGAATTATCAATAACCTCTAAATTTCACTGTACTTCACAAACACGTACTTTATTTTAATGACAAATTAATGCAAAATGTTTTTAATAATTCGATAAATGTCAAACGTCACGAAACCATATCTACGCACAAGTGCAGCTGCCGGCGGCCGCAGCGAAACTGCGTAAAAAATATTCAACACAACAGCGCTGTCGAGACTTGACACGTGCTGTTGTGATGAACTGCAGTACTATTCAGTTTTCGCTGAACATTGGTAATACTTTTTTAAAAAAAAATATTTTAACATTCATATTTTAACTTACAACATTTACGATTTAGTATTGCAAAAGTTTTTTGTAATTCTGTGGTTTATTTGCTCGTTTTTACACTTTAAATCAAAACAATAACTTTAAAAAAAAAATTAAATTAGTAACCGATTTTCTTGTTTAAATACGGTACACCTTAATTTATGGAAGCGCTCACTTTCTCGTCTTTTAAGAAAAGGAAGGAGAGGATTTGCTGTAACATTGTCTACAATTAATGTCTAGTTAACTTTCATCGTAACTTTTACCGTTTGTTTGTAATTCGTATGAAAAGGTAAAAAAAATTTTTTTTTTGGTACGTTATTTTACATTTTGTCACAGAACTTTTCAGGCCGACATTTTATGAAAAAATGTTTCCTACAAAGATTGCAGCCCTTTCTATGAGCTGTAAAATAATATTAATTTTAATGTGTACTTTATGGCTAGGTAATGTCAGATATCAACCGTAAATGTTTGGTGCAACATCTCTGCATCGCTCCGCGGCAGCCGATTCATTGCCGCCAATTGATGTTTATACTAGTTAATTGTATTTTTTCTCAATTGTTTTAAATTTTGGTTTTACTGAAGAAGTGAAATTAGGCTTACGGGTATCAGTTCAAGATTTCAGCAACTAAAAATGCCATAGTATTTCAGTTTAAAATCTATAACTTTATTTATTGAATGGAAGTGTAAACTAGCTCCATTATGAATAACCCGCACTAACACGAGTATTTCACGTTCACGATTTGTACATAGCTTTAGTGCACTAAAACAAACGAAATAATGACAAGACTAGAATAAGTTATAATTACTTTGAAGTGAAAACTTCTTTAGCACCGTTGTGATTTGAACCTGTTTGAAACGAAAAAGCGACACTTAATAGAAGTAATAAGCAAACAACGAAAATTTTATTTAATTATTACTTTGAAGTGAAAACTTCTTTAGCACCGTTGTGATTTGAACCTGGTTGAAACGAAATAGCGACACTTAGGTAATAGAAATAATAAGCAAACGACGAAAAATTTATTTTGTAATTACTTTGAAGTGAAAACTTCTTTAGCACCGTTGTGATTGACATTAATTGTAGACAATATTACAGCAAAGAGAATACAAAAAATTGCAATCCGATATGTTGTTTAGTAATGGAGATAGACGTGATTTACGAAACCCTTACACTTTTCATGTTTGGTGGGGCACAGGGGGGAAAGCAAGGGGGGCTAGGGGCGGGGACTTTTGGCTAAGCACTTGTCTGAATGATAGTAGTTGATGGGGAAAAAATTAGCTGTATACTATTTTTTTTCCATCTAATTATTACATTATTAAAAAAAATGATAATAACCTTGTTCACATTCGTTTCGAACACTACTGTAATACAAAGAACTAACACGGAACAGAAAAGCGGCCATCTTTATTTGTGTACGCGAGGATTATACGGATCCAAGTCAGAAATGAGTTTTTGATGCAGACTTGAAACTTGAAGTAAATTATCATGTTTATCAGTGGCAGAAATATGGAAGTCCTATTATGAAGAAAAAATAGGATCTTCAAAATTGCATATGGATGCAAGTACCATGATGCAACAACTATCTTAGAAGCAGAAAGGTGTACCATGGACTTTATTCCTTTCATAATACACCACATGTCATAACAAAATAGTCCACTTCATTTAGAGGCAGTAGGCCTCAAGTCCATGGTTTTGTTTGACTCAAGTCAGCGTTTTATTTTTTAAACAATTATTTTTAATTTTCGTTGTTAGTTTTTGGGGTGTTATGCCGTGTTGCGCTACCTCCTTCTATAGCCGACGTTTCGGACAGCGTTGCAGTGTCCATCATCAGGGCAGATCCGGTAGATACGACGATGTCGTCGCTTTTTCGTTTCAACCAGGTTCAAATCACAATGGTGCTAAAGAAGTTTTCACTTCAAAGTTGTTACAAAATTAATTTTTCGTCGTTTGCTTACTATTTCTTTTTGGTGTAGCTTGTTCGTTTCAAACAGGTTTAAATCACAACGGAGCTAAAGAAGTTTTCACTTCAAAGTAATTATAACTTCTTCTAGTCTTGTCATTATTTCGTTAGATCTGCCCTGATGATGGACACTGCAACGCTGTCCGAAACGTCGGCAATAGAAGGAGGTAGCGCCACACGGCATAACACCCCAAAAACTAACAACGAAAATGCTTTTGGCCGTGAAAGTCTAAAAACTAATTATTTTTAAGGCTTTAAATTTCGTTTCATTTGCTAGTTTTTAAAACAAAACTAATTGATTTAATAATTAATTTTTTTTGTTATCTATCAGCATGGATATCCGACGAAGTTATGAGACCATAGTTAGAGAAAAAATATTTTTTTGGATCTCCTGAACATTTACCTTTTCGGACTTGCATCCGTATGCTTCTTGGGTACAGAATTTGGTTCGTGGGTCAAGGCCACACGACACTTTTTGCCGCCCGCGGTCATTTGACAAGCGTTGCTGTCTCGTTTTAACAGCACTTTAAACAAACGAGACAGCGCTAGAATCCATCTCGTCGTGATTGGATCTGCAGTCTCGTGCGCGAAATGTAGATCAGCTGTTGAACCGTGAAATGAGCGAATATTTTATTTTCATGTTGAATTAATTGATGGGCAATTTCAAAATTATGCTTTAAATACCGATTTCTTTGTTTGTTTTTCTTTTAATTTGTTTTTATTAGTCAGGTACTATGATAGTCGGTAATAATTTACAAGAATTTGACCAAAAAAAAAATCAACTTCTGACTCGATTTTCTCGAAAACGAAAGCTCAAATCAAGAAAAGTTATACCACAAAATCGACTCCAAATGGGATGGGGAATCCCCAGTTTCCCGCTTGTACTACGAGTTTCCGGACACCTTGTATTGCGTGCTGTTTTGCCTATGTAAAAAAAGGAACAGTCGCTGCATTGAAGTGAATAAATTCCCGAGTGAGATAGACTATTATCTTTGTCCTTGCCGTTCATTAAAAGTTTACCTATACTATTATTAGTGTAAAATGCTGGTTTGATATCTGATGGGAGGTTTTTAACGCTGTTTTGAGAGAAATTATTTATGTACAAGATTCTACGCCATTGATAAGGTTGATTATTATTACTTGGTATATTATTATTATGAGGTGGACTGTTGTATAAGAATTTAGTTGTGGATAATTTTTTATTTTCTTTATTTAGAATGTTGTTGACTATATTTGGACTGTAACCATTATTTATTGCGATTTTTTTGATCGTAGATAATTCTAATGCAAAGTTGGTATTTGATAAAGGGACTGTAACCAATCTGTGTACCATGGAATGGAAAGCTAAATGTTTATGGGATTCGGGGTGGTAAGAGGAATTGTGAATAGTTATATCGGTGAACGTCGGTTTGCGGTAGATTTTAAATTCAATTTTATTATTTATTATCGATAATGAAAGATCTAAAAAGTTTAATGTAGAATTGGTACCTATTTCTATTGTGAAGTTAATTTGTTTATGGAAGGAGTTAATTAGTGACAGGAAGGAATTAAGTTGTCGTTCAGTTCCTAACCAAACACAGAACACATCGTCAACATAGCGCTTCCATACAATTAAGTTTTTTAATAATGGTGATTTACAGTTAAAGATATTATTTTCTAAATTGTCCATGAATATATCAGCGATTAGCGGCGATGTCGGTGCCCCCATGGCCAGGCCTTCTTTTTGTTGGTAAAAACTTTCGTTGTATTGGAAATAATTTTGGTTCAGACATATATTAAACAGGTGAGATAATTCCTTAGAGAAATTATTTGGTAACTTTGAATTTTGTAATAATTTAGACAGTATATTTTTACTTTCGGCTACGGGAATATTTGGAAAAGGGTTAACGACATCAAAAATACCCTAAATTTGATAAAAAGACAGGTGCCACACTAATTCATAAAAACAACATCGGTATTAGGCTAGACAATCTAGAAGCACTTGAACTAAGGAAAGCCATAAACACTAACAGTAAGGTAGTTAATAACCAACTAAATTTAAATAAAAGTCCCATACTAAGATTGTTCCCTATTGACAAAGAACATGCCCGTTCCCTTCCCAATTCTCCATCTACACCTATACCTACTTCCTCCGTCACTTGAGGAGTCCAGCCCATTTGGTTAAATCATGTATTAGCTATAACACACATGTAAATTAATTTTAGTAGAGATTGTACTGCCCTGAAGAAGCTATAGCATAAAGTATATAAAAAATAAAAGTGGTGTTTACAAAGTTATTGTTTTATTTTAAATTATAATGTCACATCACAAAGTAACTGCTTCATATGAACACATATGAACAAAAAATATTTTACAATTGCTTTGTTGGTGAACGAGAAACTAGGTTATTGGGTTAGCTGTTGTCGAATATTTAACGGGTAACATAATACATAGGTATAGAATATAGGCATAAATTAATGCGTAAAGAGCCCTTGAGGTGATTTTCTCACGAGAATGGCGCTATAAAATCATCCAATAATAATAATTATTATTTACGAGTCTCGCAATAATATTTTTAAATGTAGTTAAGCAAGGCATTATGTAATATAACAGTTTATAAAAGGTGCGTAGCATGGGCACCTTTGTTTACTAACAAAATCTGACATAATTAAATTCCCACACCTAAAATTTCACATACCTTATTCCAAACTTTAGGTATCATAACATACCCATTACATAGGACTTTACATAAACTTGGTTCGATATCTTATAGCATACTCACCTTTTGGTTTACTTTTAGGTATATTTCATTCGATATATCGATTTAGCAAAAACTTTCATATTGTCGGTTGAATGAAGCCGTCGGTAGGTATTCAAATTTTAAGCGCGATGCGCTCTACCCACCTACATAATTAATAAACTCTTTTTCTTCAAACTTAACTGAACGGGTTACGACTCGATAATGGACGGTGGTTGTCGAATGGATTTACGGGTCCAGCTTTCCTATTCCACCATGAGGAAGTATCTCCCGCGACGTTATCTGGGGGCGATGTGATCGAAATGCAGGTGCGGGCTTACACTAGATATTTTTCTAATGTGGAGGCGAAGTAAGCAATGATCGTGTCTGGTCCGAGCAAATTGGAATCCCTTGTGATCACATCTCGGTAATGTGGATTTCGTATCGGCTCTAGACCTGATTGAAAGCGTGGCCGGAGCCATTTCATGATGTCGACGTATGTACGTCACTAAGGCATTGGGGGACTTCAGGAGAACAAATGACGTGCACCCATTTCCCCCCCTTCTACCGCAGCTCCGAGGTACCAGCGGATAAAAGTTGTTGTCGCGGGAGGTCAATTTGATGCAGGACGGATATAACGATCTGGCCGGACTACCTTCGTCATGGGGGAAACAAAGTGACGAAATTTGCGTGGGCTTCACTACTTTTGGGTTACGCTCGTGTGGGAACTGCCTTGTCGGCGGAACGAAGGGAACATGACATATGGAATCGTTTTGGCAATCGTTCGGCGGTTCTTTGTTGGAATCCGGATAAGTTTTCTTAACTTCCTCAAAACTAGAAGTAGGGATCATCCAGCATCAGGTTGGGAATGTACTCTGGACGAAAGCGCAGCCGGGGAAATATAAGGAAGGGAAGCCAGATTCACGACCTAGTGCCTTTCATTCTTGGACCCAGCACCCTGGAAGTCGAGCTTGACATTCCTTCTTTGAGCTGATATTTGAGTTTGAGCTTGGGATGCGCCTATCGTAGAGCAGATGCCCGTGACAGTATAACGGGGAAGGTCCCAGTCACGCTTGTGTAAGTTATGCAAGAGGACGTATTTTTCATTCAAATCAAATACCGATGACCATCGTGATTGCAGGCTGGCGCATGTTTCTGTAACGTGCCTAGGAAAAACGTAATCATTATTTCTACTGGTTCGAGGCGGCGTGTTGGACGGAGAACGGGACTGATGAGGACATAAGTGACTGCTAAGGCGAGGGTCGGTGACATCAAAATCTTCATTAATTAAATTCATACTTCGCCAGATCAGAGGAGAGAGCGGCCCTACCGATCTCCTGACATTGCCGATTGTCTAATCAACTTCGGTTTAATGTTTATGTTCGATGATTTAGGAGTTAATGGAACGCAAGTCATCGGCATGCTGAAGAACTTCAACATCATCATCACCATCATCATTCCAGAGTAGGATGTCACGATCTAAAACCTCGTGCCACCCACGTATTCCTGAACAGTTCTTGACATCGGCTATCAAGCCATAAATCGGAGCAGACCCTCATATCAAACGGTATGAGATGACCTTTCATCATCATCATCAATCCTTTATAATTTGGCGGCATAGTGGACGATATTATTCCCATTACCACCCTATGATCCAGAAACACACATCAAACCCTTTCCCGACAGAAGGCAAAACATGTCGATTTTCATTCGTCGCTTGCGACCTTAACATTCTCTGGAGGCGTTGGAATTGGAATCTGATTTGGCGGTCTATGACCATCGCCAGATCAGTTGGGCTATGGAGGAGTCCAATTACATAAACAGCACATGTTCTGTCTCATGTTAATCCAAAATACCTACTCGTAGAATCAAATTAACAAAATAAAACAAGCTAGCTAACTAACAAACTGCATCTAGAATTGTGAGTGTAGAATTATTGCACTCCTTACTACTTTGATTGTAAAATTTTGTTAGAATATACATAAATATCAAATTATTTTTATGATAGTATTTTATAGAGCCGCAGAGAACACGTGACATCCAGCGCCGGATCTGCCATACGTTCAAAAACGTGCAAAAACCTGGCGCCAACTCCGAAGGGGCGCGTGAGAAAATAAATATTGTATTAAAATTTAGTTATAATATTCCCTGAATCGTTTAAAAATTACCGATAGTACGACATAATTATTACGCTCTAGCAACACTTTCCAAAGAAACAGAATGCGCGTGCATCAGGTTGGTGTCAACGGTTTACGAATTTATAGTCAGTTACAGAATTTTTTACAAATTCCATATATTTAGTTTAAACGTAAGATCTATTTTTCCATATATCTTTTACCGTCTTTTACGACGAATGGGTGCGATCCAAATTCAATAACCAATCACAGCGCCGTATTTTTGTTCAAAAGAATCAAATAAACCGACTTGCGCCTTCAAAATGCTGACAATTTTAGTTGTTTTATTTTGTACGATTTAAGTCTCTAGGACTGACTGTTTGACATATTATTTGAAGTTCGTTAAATTTTTAAATATATACGTAATATCTACTAGATTTGTTGGATTTGTTATTTTACGGTGTCAGTGTCAGTGTAAGCGTCTTTCGTAAGCCGTTGTATTGTGTTTAGTGTTTGTATGGTGTTTGTTCGCTCAACACGTCAACACGGGGGAAATGCAAGGTACAAATTTGAGGTTATATTCTTATTAGATTTTTAAATTTATAACTAAATATAAAAGTACTGTGGATTACAATGAATAGAATAATAATTTTAAAAAAAAAACTTTCAGGCTCGCAGAATCTAAAACGTAGAATTAAAGAGCAGAATGACATTAAAAAACTCGTTTCCATTGGGAATTTTTTTATTCCAATTTCTCCAGAACCGATAAAAAATGATGTCCCGCGCAATGACGTTACAATGGTCCCGAGCACATCTAAACAGATATCTTTCGCACAAATTCCTACGGTCGAATTATTAGAAGATAAAAATAACGTTACTGATAGCAGTTTAAATTTAATTCTGTTTTCAGAGCTTGAATTGAAAGATCCCGGATGCTGGCCAAAGTTATCTCAAAATTCCATTAGTTTATTAGTTCAGGAAGGTACTGTACAATTGAAAGATTTTGATTTTCCTGTTACGAACAAGCGTAAATTTAATACTAAGTATTATTACAAGAAACTGCCTAATGGAGAAGAATTACGTAGATCGAGTGTGAGAGCTACCGCCAGGTCACTTGGAAAAGTTACACCCTTTATATGTCTTGATTTTATTTGATAAATTAATGTAAATCAAAAAAAAAAAATTAAATAATAAAAAAAAAAATTGGGGTGAACGAATTTTTAATCAAAATAAAAATGTAGGGGGGGGGGGCGCCATCGGTACCTACTGCACAGGGCGCCAGATTTCGTTGATCCGGCCCTGGTGACATCGCATCGAAAGGTAGAATCTTCTCAATTCGCCGTATAAATGTACATTTATATACTAGATGCTAGGAGGGAAAATGCGGATTACTTCAAGAAAAATAGTCGTCAATGAGCGTAGGTGTATGACAGATGCTAGTGGAGGAAGCTGAACGAATATAGATAGATAATTAGTTAATTTTCAAGTTAGTCAGACTCAGTCATTGTTATTCGAGACCTTGCAAATTGTAACACGCCATACCTAAAAGAACAAGGGTTTACCACAAATAAATTATTAATTAAATTGGATTAACTATACCAAGCCACCCAAAAAAAGTACACAACGTTGTGGGGCTAGTTACAAATTGATTAATTGAGAGCATCTCGTCACGTTTGCATAAAAGTATTACGTGAAGGGGTTGAGAAGGCGCTGCAAAAGGAATGCAGGGGAGAGAGGCGAGAACGGGCGAGCTACGAGCTTATAAAGGCAGAGCGGCAAACGGGTTGTAGCTGTAGCTGTAGCAGCACTTGGATTCAACCAAATTAATCAGGAGAGTACTTCGTAGGGGGGGGGGGGGTATATCACAAAGTTAACAGAAATTAGAAATAGCAAAATATAAACAGAGGTAGGTAAAAAAAAAGATAACAAAAATAGTGATGATAAAATATAGAGATGACAAAGATAAAAAACGATCTATATACGATGTGAAAAACAGAAAAAAAGTAAGGTACAAATAGAGTAAAAGAAACAGCCATTCACATTCAAGTTCAAGATAAAATACCTATAAGTATTTTCAATTCTCAATTACTTTTTAGGTTAGTCTATTGTTAATTTGCTTTTTTAAGTAAGCGAGACTATTTGAATAGATGTCTTGTTAGGGTACCCCGATGTCGGCTACTAAACCAACATCAGCACACCAACACGTCCCTGGCTAGCTCTCAGCGGGACAATGGTACTCTCTATTCAGGGGGTGAGCCGCTCAAAGCTATGGAATTTCTCTCTATCTTCCGGCGTCCCACGGGATCCACACTGGTCAACAATCCTCCCGCCGTAGCAGAATAATAACAAAGTTAAATCATTAAGACATGTATTGTAAACTCAAACACGGTACATAGGTTTCTACAGTACAATTCAATACAAGAAATGCAAATTACACAAACCTAGCTAAAGTGTTTAACTCTCACTGTCTCTCTCTCAAAACGAAACTCTCCGAGTGGTGATTTACGCGGGGCCCTACATTTCACTGATTACGGACACATTTAAAAGAGGAAATCAAGATACAGCTTACATGTGGATTGGCAGGAACCTCGTCTCATGTGGTAGTTCCATCAGGCACTTTCGTATTCTAGATAGACCGAACTATTAGTGCGGCCGATTCTACTTGTAGGTATTTCAATAATACATCGCGGCCACAATGAATTCGGTCCGCCGCTCGAAAGCGGGCCGCGTACGTCCGTTCGCAAGGGCGCACAAATCTCTTCTGTGGAGTGCAGCGGACTGCCGAGTGGCAGGGCAAACGGGGAGAAGCAGGGGGAAACAGGAAACGGGGGGGAGAGAGGGGAGAGGCCGAGTTGTGTTTGAGCTTGTTTTGTGCTCTAGTCGCTTCAGGGGCGTATCGTAACACTTCCCCCCGCGCTTGGAAAAAAAGCGACGTGGCAATGGAGCTGTAGGAAAAAAAATCCTCTTAAGCTTCCATTGGGGTTTTTGAGAGATTCGTTGCTTGAGAGATGCCTAGCTAGAACATGCAATTTATGTTATAGTTTAGGTCACAATGTTTGTAGGGAATGGGTGAGGGGTACATACAATGTTTGGAAAAGAACAGTTTTGGTAAAAGTACATGGTGTGAAACAACATACAAGGTTATGCAATTGAAAGATGACAATACATGGTTATGCAATTGAACAAAATAACAATACATGGTTATGCAGTTGAAAAATAACAATTCATATTTGTACAATAGAAGAACAAAAAGCAAGAACAAAAATGCCTGTGTGATTCTAAGGTTTCATTGGTCTGGGAGCTAAGTTTGCGAAGCGTGGATTTGTTTGGTTTCGGAGAATTTCGAAGAGGAGGACGTGGTTTCACAGATTCTAAGGATTACATTATCACTGTAATCAGACCCCTTTGAGATAACACTCAGAAGTACACTTGGGCCTTAGAAAACACTTGGTTTTGTCGAAAACGTCGAAGTTCACGAAGTGGAGACTGTGGTTGCTGTGCCGCGACTATGGTTACAGAGGTCATTGAAGAGGAGAATCCAGTGTCTGCCGACATGCCAGTACGAATCCTAAGTGTTATTAAGGTAAACACGGATCGTATATAATTGTTATTGAAGCATAATGTAGCTCAACATAACTTGTATTGGTACGCATTCAGCGAATACTGGAGGTCAAGGTAATGATGGTTTACACATGACGATATATGCGTCACTGCATGACAGCGCAAGAGACGACATGGTTGGCATTGATGGCAAGAGTAAGAACAAACCTAGGAGCTAGCGTGCCCAAGAGGTGGTTCAGAGTGTCATAATGTATAGTGGGACAACTCAACTTGCTGTGGCACGACAAAACAACATACATATGAGCGGTATGGTCTGTGCTTTCGGGAACAAATGCGTAGAAAAATGGCAGCAGGAGGGACCTAGTAACCACAGCGCGTGCTGTCAGGAAGTGGAGCTCAGCTTGGCTGTTGGTGATGACATCCGCCTGGGCTTCTTTTTAAATCCGGGAGAAATTATTATTAGAGCAAAATTCTTGAAGTTTACCTGCCTAGGGACCAATGAAGAAAAGGTTTGGAGAGAAACAAAATGTGTCCAGATAATGAAATAAACGAAGTTTTAACCACCGACCCAGAGAGTGACGAAGAGAGAGTTTTCTAACTAAATTGTGATTACATGAACATTTTCCTTTACCAGAATGACTTGGCGTTTGCCGAGTGACAATATGTCTTGGTTAAAAAACAACCGGCCTTCCATGGCCTATGTTAACATAAAGGTGGTAACATTTTTTGTAGAATTTCAAAAAAACAAGACAAAGAAGTCGTGAATGAGTCACGGTAAAAGCAGAGAAACCAATTCATGAATAAAGGTTGTCAAAAGGAGACAGACGGTACGCCAAGTGCATATCGTACATATCCAACATTCATGAATGTGTTTCGTAAAATTGAGAAAGAGAACAAAAGGTGAGACATATGCAGAGAGTGAGGGAGAAAGCCTGCTGATAATTGGTCAATTTACCGATTCGCACTCCCAGTGAGGGCGAATTATGGTCAACAACAGATTTTCCTCTTCATAACATATACCTGAGAACATGATGGTGAGGAGAAAGGAAAGGAAAAGGAAAGGAGTTGAGTGACGAAACTTGCTAGAGACTGGACTAATTTCCACTTCAAACTCCATGTGAGAATGAAACATGATCAACCAGCAGATTTCCTGACTCTTTACAATTGTTACAAGGATGGGGGGAAATTGAATACACATTATCAAAGAGACTAATCTTTTGCGTGTATTGGGCAAAAGATTAGGGGTCATTTTTAAAAACTCCTGCGTGATTGTGAGAAAAGACAGACCCTTGCTCCAATTTCACAAACCTGGGGGTTTTCTTATCCGTTCCCCAGACAACGAGTTATGCAAAAAAGGGCACAAATTGCATCATAAAAGATGACAAACGATATTGTATCGTTCGCACGAATCACGGTGAGTATTTTCACGTCTTCACGTATGGCGTACAAAGTATACAAGTACACACAAGATAAAACTCAATTATAGACAGAAGTCAAGAGTTTATACAATGCCTCTTAAAGAAGATGGCAAGGCCGATATTATGTCGTTCGCACGAATCACGGTAAGTATTGTTATTACGTCTCCACGTCTCGTGTACAAGGGTTGTACACAATTATACATACAAGCGGTACTCATGACAAATTAATGACACACGACCAAAATACAAAAGCGGTACTCATGACAAATTAATGACACACGACCAAAATACAAAAGCGGTACTCATGACAAATTAATGACACACGACCAAAATAGATTGTACAGAAAGGGTGGTACTCATGACAAATGAATGACACACGACCAAAACAGATTGTACAAAACGGTGCTCATGACAAATATGTCACACGACCAACTCAATAACATTTAGCTATGAGCAAAAGTGATTATGACGAACTTCTCGTATCGTGGCAGGTATTTTAAGGATCCCTCCTATGACGGTGGATGTTCTAAGGATCTCTCCTATGACGGTGGATGTTCTAAGGATCTCTCCTATGATGGTGGATGTTCTAAGGATCTCTCCTATGATGGTGGGTTACGTTTAAATACAACACAATAAACGTTAACGATGCTTGATTTACCACATTTTATAAAGATTCGTTAGATTAACTAACTCCGTAGCCCAAGAGCGTACGACAGAGAAGATAGACAATTTGATGTTACTTCATGTGTTACAAAATACAAGGGTGATGGCAGAGTATAATTCTACTTACACCAAGTATTTAAAACAAAGACAGACCTATAATGGTTTTACATACTGTCTGTTGTGGCAACCTACAGTGAGGAAGACCGAAGGAAAGGGACCAATTACGGTTTTACATACCCTTTGTGCAGTTACAAACATACCAGGTTATGTGCAATTTGGGTTGCAAATACTTGGTTAAATGAACACCTAAAAGTTGTGAATTCCAAAATCAGGATGACCATAAGGTTTTATTAACCTGTCTCGTAGGGTTGAAACGTGTCATATAAGACATACGTAACGTACAAGCAAAAAACAAAATAACAAAAAAAGCAGTGGCTTTGTTATAACAACCAAAGACCGGATGATTCGGTTTTACGTACTTTAGTTGAAACGAGCCAGATTGATTTATATACAGGGTTATAAAGACCAATCATTGGTTTTATAAATACGAGTTCCAAAATGGACGTGTCGATATCCAATTTGGGTACATGAGCATGAATTTGGGTAGGACGCCATCAATTTTTAATTTAAGAGGAAAAATTGAAAAAACTTATATACACGAGAGGCGACTATGTAAGTAACCACTGTTTGATTTTCATGCTAGCGATACCTCGGAGGGTTTTACAACTCATGATGAACAAAATAAAAGGGAAAAATTGTAAAAATAGTTAACTGGTTCTGAGTCGGAATTTAACACTTTGGAATTTACAAAACCCGACTTCTAGAACGACACGCCGATGGGCAATTGTGTCAACTACTTTACATGAACAAAATAAACAGGTGAGAAAGTTCCTTTCCACACGACAAAAATGCGACAAAAAAAATAAATAAAAAATAGGAGAAAAGTTACAAAATTACATGACACGGCAGGGTATGACATGGCATGAACATTGCATAGTGTATGTGTTGAGACAATAAATGGGCTCGCGACTTCCCAAACATTGAAACTCGAAAAGTGTCTCCGTTCCAAAGTGATCAGTTTTAGAACAGGTGAGAAAAAAAATAAAGAAAAAAAATTGCCGTGAGGGAAAGAAAAAAAACAGTGCAAAAACAACATTTGAAAGTAACTTCAAAGAGAGTACGCATTAATTTACAAAATAATTTACAACTTGTTTCATTTACGAAACGATGGGCATGTGATTGACACAATACACGCCTGACGTAGTAAGACTTTGTAAGCTTACAAAAAAAGTGATGGTACACACTGGATCATTTTATATACAACACAAAATTACAAAAAGGAGAAAAGAAAGGTGACAATTGGCATTGTTGCACCTAATAGTGAGGTATTCTCACAATGGCCATAATGTATGGACGAACAGTAACATTAATGGGTAAAAAGGAGTTAATAATCTCAAACAAAACCGTGGCACAAACTTGAGGCCCGCATGTGAGATTAAATACATCTTGAACAAATCTTGAGACGAGGTTTGTTGTATTTCGCAGTATTTGATTCTGCTAAAAGAAACGTTGGTGTCGTTCCGTTTCCTCATAGTTTTTTCGGCGCCTTGCCTCTTAATACGCTTGGTTTGCGGGCGGCGCCCAGCTACGAGTTTGCCAGCCCGCGTGTCCCGCCCATGACCGAGCACGCGGCCGATGTATTTATTGAGACCGGCACACGTTGTTATTTTGATTGTTGCAGCGGCTACGGTTGTCAGTGGGACATTTATTGATGAAATCATCCTTGTTTCCAACGTCGCTTTCTGTGCGCGTTCCATAGTTAACTTTTTGTTGAACGACAGTGCATATGCCTTGCTATGAACCAGGGAGAGTCCTCTATCCCTTAAAGCAGTTTGTAAGTGGGCTTTGGATAAACTATGCACATTGGGAATGGTACCCAAGTTGGATGGTGTAATAGCTTGCTTGTCCTCCATTGTGAGTTTCCTGGGTGGTGAGAAAAATAAAAAATTTGGCCAGGGGTTTCCTTTAGAAAGCGCAAAATTAATTTTTGTGAGGCACTTTTCACTTGGTGATCACTGTTGGCACTTCCAAAATATGTTTGGTATACATGACACCAGAATTCTTGTCAAAAGGAGGCAGACGAGAAAAAATTTTGCGTGGAAAGACCTTTTAGTGGTAAAGGTTTTTGTATTTCACTGACCACTTTTGTGAAAACTGTGAAATTCACAAGTATTTATTTATTTTTGAAAAATTTTGCCAGGACTGACCTTTAGAAAACAGGTTTTTTTTTCACAAATCACTTTGCACTGAGAAAGGCACTAAAGTTCACAAAAGGCACTTTTCTGGCAAATAAAGGACAAACTTCCGGATGAAAATGACTGAATATGGGATTTATTGCGTCAACCATATTAAAATTGTTTTATTTATTCATGGAATCAGTCATTGGCTTTATTATTATTCCACTTTTCACTTATGTAAGGGAAAAAACACAATTCACTTTCACTTATGCTGAAAAAAAAGCAGTACCTATAGTGTATAATGGGGAAAGAAAGTCATTATTTTGTCCATTTGGAGAAATATTAAGTTGTACTAATTTGACAGACACAAGTGGGCCAATTGGTATATTGTGCAGAAACAATAAAAATACGTAAGTCCGAAATTTTTGATTACGGAATTCGCAAAATAACTGTGGTTCCAGAATCAAATTTATAATAATAATTTCCGTTGGTATCCGGTTCAGTCATAAAAGCGGTTTGGATTTAAACGCTGCCTAGCAACAGTCCGTTGTTCATTCCGACGGCTTTTTTCCGTTGGGATATTGGCGCGATCAAAGCATTTGCGCGCGCAATCCAGAGAATATCGCGTGAAGCATCGGGCCGTTAGATTTGGCGCAAATCACTGTTGCTATGCGCTCGTTGTTTGGTGACGCGTGCGCAATCCAGATTCGCGGTCAAAGGTTGGCGTTTCGGGTACTCAAAATGGCCGTCGTTTCAAATGCGATTCAATTCATAATTTCAATCAGATCTGTTATGGATCTAATTTACATATTGGTTTCTGTGGTTTTTTCACAGGATTCACAGTACACTGGGTGTAGAATATCAAGGCATAATTAATGTTTACAAAACAGTTGCTATGCGGGGAGGATTTCGACAAAGAAAAGGTCCCGCAAAGTGACCGGGATAGAAAAAAAATTCCTGCCCCACGTTCTGACGTCAGTTGTTAGGGTACCCCGATGTCGGCTACTAAACCAACATCAGCACACCAACACGTCCCTGGCTAGCTCTCAGCGGGACAATGGTACTCTCTATTCAGGGGGTGAGCCGCTCAAAGCTATGGAATTTCTCTCTATCTTCCGGCGTCCCACGGGATCCACACTGGTCAACAATCCTCCCGCCGTAGCAGAATAATAACAAAGTTAAATCATTAAGACATGTATTGTAAACTCAAACACGGTACATAGGTTTCTACAGTACAATTCAATACAAGAAATGCAAATTACACAAACCTAGCTAAAGTGTTTAACTCTCACTGTCTCTCTCTCAAAACGAAACTCTCCGAGTGGTGATTTACGCGGGGCCCTACATTTCACTGATTACGGACACATTTAAAAGAGGAAATCAAGATACAGCTTACATGTGGATTGGCAGGAACCTCGTCTCATGTGGTAGTTCCATCAGGCACTTTCGTATTCTAGATAGACCGAACTATTAGTGCGGCCGATTCTACTTGTAGGTATTTCAATAATACATCGCGGCCACAATGAATTCGGTCCGCCGCTCGAAAGCGGGCCGCGTACGTCCGTTCGCAAGGGCGCACAAATCTCTTCTGTGGAGTGCAGCGGACTGCCGAGTGGCAGGGCAAACGGGGAGAAGCAGGGGGAAACAGGAAACGGGGGGGAGAGAGGGGAGAGGCCGAGTTGTGTTTGAGCTTGTTTTGTGCTCTAGTCGCTTCAGGGGCGTATCGTAACAGTCTATATGGTTACATTCAATGGAATTATACAGACGACACATTCGAGACAGTGGATTGAAGTATGCAATATTATTTTTATATAATTCAAGATGAAATATATTCTGACTCCTTAAATTACGTCTATTGAGGGACCTTTATAAGAATATTACTCAGACAATGAGTTGTTTCAAGCTTATCGTGAATGATTTTGTATACACTCATTAAGTCAGCAACTTTTCTTCTTTTTTCCAGAGTTGTAAACTTAAAATATTGGAGTCGTTCCTCGTAAGATTGGAGTAAGGCATTTAGTCCAAGTTTAAATGATAACAATCTCAGAATTTTTTTTTTGCACAGATTCAATAATTTTTGAATATTTTAAGTAGTGTGGTTTCCAGATAACACTACCATATTCCAATTTGCTTCTGACCAATGAGTTGTATAGGGTTATAATGGATTGGGGTTTTTTAAATGGTTTCGAAATTCCATGTATAAATCCCATCATTTTCAAGGATTTACTCGTGATATCACTGACGTGTACATCAAATTTAAATTTTGAATCAAGAGTGATTCCTAAATGTCTGATGGTGGTAACTGCATTTAATCGAACATTATTAATGGAATATGCATAATCCTTTTGTATTCTGTTACGGGTGAAAGTCATAATGTGACATTATTCTATATTTAGAAACATATCATTCTGAATACACCAGTTATGTAGTGTGAAAAGGTCTTCTTGAAGCATAACTTGGTCAGAATCATTGGAAATTTTACGGTAAATCTTTAGATCATCAGCAAATAAAACAAAATTACAGCGTAACGTGGGGCCAAGGTCATTGATGAAAATTAAAAAGAGCAGAGGGCCAAGATTGGACCCTTAGGGTACACCTGAGGTTACAATTATGGGAGGTGACTCATACCCATTTATAAGTACGAGCTGTGTTCTGTTTTCCAAATAAGATCTAAGCCATCTAAATAGTTTACCGTGAATACCAATATGATAAAGTTTCTGTAGTAAAATAGAATGATTTATTTTATCAAATGCCTTTTGAAAATCTGTGTAAATAGCATCTACTTGAATTCTTTCATTAAACGCATTGCAAACGTAATCACAGAAATCGAGAAGATTGAAATTTGTGGATCTGTTAGGAACAAATCCATGTTGATTTTTGCATAATTGTTGTTTAAAGTGTGTGAATATGGACTATAAATTATAGATTTAAAGGCTTTTGCAAAACATGATAATATACTAATTGGTCGATATTTTTTCACAAAAGATTGATGGCCAGATTTATGTATTGGAACAATATGTGCATTTTTCCACAAATCTGGGAAAGTTCTCGTAGATAATGATTCGTTAAATATAATGAGAAGTGGCTTAATCAACATCTTACAAACAATCAAAATCTTACAAACGAAGGAGGTATTTTATCTGGTCCTCGACCTTTATGTATATCAATGCTTTCTAAGCAAGATTTGATAGTTTCCATGCTTACGTTGAGTTTACTAAGATTAAATTGATTGAATTGAGGAACATTCAGTCCAGTATTTGATGTGGGATTCGACTGAGTATAAACTGATCCAAAATAATTAGGGAACATATTAGCAATCTGCTGTCCATTGTTTGCAGTCATAGAATCCATATGCATTGTTTTTGGAATCGAATTTGTATTACGCAATGATTTAGAATAAGCCCAGAAAATTTTAATATTATCATTTATCCCAAGCTCAACTAGGTTGATGTAGGATGTGTAGCATTCTTTTAGCATTTTTTAAAATCTTTTTCTAAGAGTAGCAAACTCAGAATGGTCTATTGGGTTATTTTGTTTTTTAGCCCGAAGTCTAACTTTATTTTTCTCTTTGAGGAGCATTATTAGAGATTTGCTAAACCAATTGGGATAGTGATTTCTTACGTATGTTTTTTTTTGGAATGTGCTTGTCTATAATATCCCATAGTGTATTGTAGAATATCTGTACCTTATTATTGAGATGACAGTTGTTAAAAAGTGAGATCCAGTTTACATTTGTTAGATCATGACAACATCCTTCATAATTACCTTTTTTGAAGTTGTATTTTACGGGAGAGTGATTTTCTTGTAAGAATATCATTTTTTTCTAGATTTACATTTATTTCAAAACAGGGATGATGGTGATCAATTTTTGATAAGTTTGCTGTCGTTGAAATATTAAAATTGGTTTTATCAGAAAGAACAAGGAAAAGAATATTATAATTTTTGTTAGGTAAATAATTAAATTGGCGAAGGTTGCACATTGAGGCCAAATTGACAAGGGAGTAAGCTTTGTGACTAGAATAATTGGATGGAGCTAGTATTATGTTATTATATACTTTGTCAGGTGTCCATTTAATTTCAGGTATATTAAAATCACCAATGATTATAAATTGAGATTTGGAATTAATATGTTGTAAATAAATATCCTGAATATTTTTGATTCGATTACAGTAATCATCAACAGATAAATCGGGGGAAATGTACAGTACACATATATAGTGTTAGCAATAATAAAAAGCTAAGTTAATATTTATGATGAAATATATTGTCTCCACGTTTGACAATAACAACATTCAAGAATCAGCAAGATTATATTCCGTGTTCCGCCATTTGTAAATCCAGCCGTTGGCTGTCCGCTGTCCGTGTTGTAGGTAGATCTTCTTTACCGACCGCCATAGCTGGTGTAGTTTCCTTGTTGGCCGCCAGAGGCGATAGCAGTACCTCTGGCGGCAGATGAGCGGCAATATTTAAATATGCTGCTAACACGGCCATACTGACCACTGCTTTGACCTCAAAGCAGGAAGCTAAAAGAAAAGAAAAAAAATATTAGAGGGATTGAAATTTTTTTTCAACCCCACAATGGTACTGACAAACAGATTACCCTGCTCGCCCTTCCTGACCATTGCAGAAATTTGTTCATTTGGTCAATTCCTCATATTTTCATATGCGACCATCACTCTGTGAGTGCTGCCATTGGGTCTGGTACCCACCACGTCAAAACGATCGTTCGACAAGACTTCTACCACCTTATAAGGCAAGCTCCGAAACCGACCTTTCAACTTTTGTAAACGTCAAAACGATCGTTCGGCAAGACTTCTACCACCTTATAAGGCAAACTCCGAAACCGACCTTTCAACTTTCTGTACCCCGGATTTCCCCCAGAAATCCGTATCAAAACTGTATCGCCAACGCGATACGAAGGTTTAATTAACCGTTTCGCATTGAATCGTTTCATCTGCCGCATTTGATCTGCATCAAAAAGCATGAATCGGTTCGAGTTGAACCGTTTCATCTACCGCCTTTGATATTTATCAAAAGAACCCGTGCCTCAGCACGTAAGACCATAAGGTCCTGCTACTCACCAACCTGTGAGTTTATGAATCGGTTCGAGATGAACCGTTTCATCTGCCGCCTTTGATATTCATCAAAAGAACCCGTGCCTCAGCACATAAGACCATAAGGTCCTGCTACTCACCAACCTGTGAGTTTATGAATCGGTTCGAGATGAACCGTTTCATTTGCCGCTTTTGATATTCATCAAAAGAACCCGTGCCTCAGCATGTACGACCATAAGGTCCTGCTATTCACCAACCTGTGAGTTTATGAATCGGTTCGAGATGAACCGTTTCATTTGCCGCTTTTGATATTCATCAAAAGAACCCGTGCCTCAGCACGTACGACCATAAGGTCCTGCTACTCACCAACCTGTGAGTTTATGAATCGGTTCGAGATGAACCGTTTCATTTGCCGCTTTTGATATTCATCAAAAGCACCCGTGTTTCAGCACGTACGACCATAAGGTCCTGCCACTCACCAACCTGTGAGTTTATGAATCGGTTCGAGATGAACCGTTTCATCTGCCGCTTTTGATATTCATCAAAAGCACCCGTGTTTCAGCACGTAAGACCATAAGGTCCTGCCACTCACCAACCTGTGAGTTTATGAATCGGTTCGAGATAAACCGTTCCATCTGCCGCTTTTGATATTCATCAAAAGCACCCGTGTCTCAGCACGTATGACCATAAGGTCCTGCCACTCACCAACCTGTGAGTTTATGAATCGGTTCGAGATGAACCGTTTCATCTGCCGCTTTTGATATTCATCAAAAGCACCCGTGGCACCCCAAAAAGGTACGCCATCGCCAAAATTGTCATGATGACAACTTTCATGCTTGTTTCTGCCTTTGCCTCTAATCGGCAGTTTTTTTCATGAAGCCATCCTGGAGAGCAATAACACGCAGCATTCCGTTCACGCTCTTCACGAAAGATCATAGTAAATTGATCTACGTGCTCAACGCAACAGCAAAAGACATCTCCATTTTCTAAAAACCCCGGGCTCACATATCACATCGCCCAGTATCTCATTTTCCAACCAACATTTAAAATAGTTTTTCACATATTTTGTGATAACATTCCTCTTCCATGGAAACCAGTATTTGTCCCGGACGGCAGCCAGTGTTTGATAAACACCTCGATGTCCAATCTCATCATGACGAATCCAAAGGACGCCACACCTGACATTTCTAGGTGTTCACCATTTCGAATATCTTCGAACCATTCAACATTCAATCATTTTGATTATCTCCGAATCCTTTCAAACCACTTTGAATCATTTTGATTATCTCCGAATCATTTCAAACCACTATGAATCATTTCGATTAACTCCAAACCATTTCAAATAACTTCGAACCATAATACTAGGTTTTGACATAGATAGTCGGCATAATTGTAATTCAACATGATTACAACTTCTTTTCGCCACACATAAACGGGCTTTAATTTTCGCAAACATATTTCCTTTTAGTTATTGCAATAAGGCATCTGCGATGTCCATACTCAAAAGCAAATCGCCATATTGATCCCTTTTTGTCAGCTAGACGGCTACCAAGATCAGACTGTCATCGCCGCGTAAACTTTCAGCATCGTAATTTTGAAACATTTTGAGGTTCCGAACATTTCACCAATTTCCATCAAGAGATCATATCCATCTGCTATCTTCTGGACCTGAAGTCAGCTTCTCTGATTCACCATGTATTTCAGTTTATGCGCTCAGCATAATGCTAGCGACTTTATTTGACAGCCGCTGTTGGCATTTTGGACAAAATATCTTCGATCATCAAATTAGGCTCACGATGATAAACACGAAAGGGAAAGGTCTTTTTGACAAACCCATTGAACCACAAATGAGTTTTAAATCACCAAATTAAAATTTTCAATGCGTCCTTTCGGCGGAAACACGATCCACGCATTCCTCCGATATCGGGCATCAATGCATCTGTCATCACTGTAATTACGCGGCATTTTTACGTAAATTCACAACAGAGGTCCAAACATTTCACATATATTCAGAAGTCCGATACACAGATTGTCACTAAATTACCGGCATCAAAACGTAAACAAACTCGAGAGACGCCGTGATGGCCGCCGTTTGCATACAAAACACGAGTTTTTGTCAGGTGAACGAATCAAAAGCCAATGGACACTTGCTTTTACGAATCCCACTTCTGATGTTAGCAATAATAAAAAGCTAAGTTAATATTTATGATGAAATATATTGTCTCCACGTTTGACAATAACAACATTCAAGAATCAGCAAGATTATATTCCGTGTTCCGCCATTTGTAAATCCAGCCGTTGGCTGTCCGCTGTCAGTGTTGTAGGTAGATCTTCTTTACCGACCGCCATAGCTGGTGTAGTTTCCTTGTTAACCGCCAGAGGCGATAGCAGTACCTCTGGCGGCAGATGAGCGGCAATATTTAAATATGCTGCTAACAATAGATGAACGAGTTTGAATATTCATGCAGTTTTATAACTAACCATAAATCTTCACCATCATTTTCCCAAGATGATGATGAAAAATAATTTAAAAAAGTAAAATGAACGGCTTTTTAAAAACTGACAAATATTCACGATTCAAATAGTATGATTTTAAAAATAAATTGAGAAATGTTTATAGGGTTCTAACACTACAATCTATGTTTATTTTTAATTTAAAACATATATGTAAACGACAAAAAATTAACCAAATTCCTTAAAAATCTGAATCTTCTCAATATAACATTGATATTAGAGGTGTATTAATTTATTTTACAAGCATACTAATATTTCCACATTTACAATATACATATATACAATTTTCCATAAATTCTGGGAATTTTTCTAATAGACCGGGAGACGACATAGGTAAACCCTATGTCATCGAATACACGAATGAAACTACTTTGTAGTGATAATGGACACTTAGAAAACCTTAAAAAAGCTGGTCTGTCGGTGCGCCTCGAAATATTCTAGACCAGCAGCCTGGCAAATTTTTGTGTACGATTTTTTAAAGTTTTTTAAAAAAAAATTTAAATTTTTCGTTTATCTTTATTATTATTTTTATTTCATTATATTTTTAAAAACTTTGATTGCTAAAATATAAGCGATAATGATAAAAAAAAATAATTTGAGAGTTCCGAGTGTGCCCATCCGTCAGGTGAGCCGTTCGACGCCAAACCACTTACGAAACCTGCCCGGAAATTTCCGTCGTTTTCCGGACGAACGCAGCACTTACGGCGACGGTGAAGTGGTTGTTTGAACTTCCAACCACTATGGACTATTAGATAATTTTAAAAAGACTATTATTATTATAAATTTGTACAATAATATGGGCATGCGATGGCAGCGAAGGGCTCCGCGGCCAGTTTCCAGTAAGCTGTTTCGCGTCGAAAGGCTCTCCCGTCCGATGGGTACACTCTGAAAACTCAAAATTTATTTTTTTACCATTACAACTTATTTTATTTAAAATCTGGCATTCTAAGTTTTTAAAACCATATTGAAATAAAAATAATAATAAAGATATTGAAAATAATTATTTAAAAATTTAAAGAACTGCCAGGCTGCTGGTCGGCAGACCAAAGAAGTCATGAATGAGATAATCTAGACTCTAGACTATAGTTTTTCATTAGTTTCGATCTTGTATTCGATGTAATCGGTGCAGCAGGGCAAGCGAAACCGATATGAAACGAACAGGGTTTCGGAAATTTTCGTCGTTTTACGGACGAACGCAGCTCTTACAGCGTCGGTGCGTTGGTTTTTTGAACTTCCAACTACTATCGACTATTAGGCAATCTTAAAAGGACTATTAATATTATAAATTTGTACAATAATATTGACACGCGACAGCGGTGAGGGGCACCGCGGCAGGTTTCGTAAGTGGTTTGGCGTCGAACGGCTCACCTGACGGATGGGTACACTTGGAACTCTCAAATTATTATTTTTTTATCATTATCGCTTATATTTTTTTTTTAAATATGGCAATCAAAGTTTTTCAAAATATAATGAAATAAAAAAAAATAAAAAAATAAATCGTACACAAAAATTTGCCAGGCTGCTGATCGGCAGACCAAGAAATTCTTAAACGGAATGATCTGGACTATAGTTATTCATTAGTTTCATTCGTGTACTCGATGACGTAAAATTTACTATTTTTTACCCACTGTACGAGACCTTTAGGCCTGCACAAAACTGTAGATAATAAGCCGCGGCACACAGAGACGCCTGCAATCGAAATGTCTTGATAGAGATGTGTTCTCGCCTTGACAGCTGTTGAAGTTCCGTAGTATGGTCACAAGCGTCTATGCTGGACGGGCATCTTCTGCGCATTGGGGTGGAGTGGTATTGCATCTTCCACCGTGCATTATGAGATGGAATACTCTTGCATCGGAGCATGTAGGCTGCGGTGGACGCTGGTTGCTAGTAATCGAGACGGGCTGCGCCCCAGATGGTGTATGTTCTCGTGGGTTGCTGCATATCTAGCATCAGCATCCAGGGGGTGGTCGCAGCAATTCACATGTTGATTGGTTTCAGGATAATCGGTCTGCTTTTATGGCGCGTGGCGGGAGTCCTTATCATATATCTTGCTCAGGCGTTATTATCAGGGCAGAGAGATGCAAGGCCCGATGCAAGGGAGCCCCAGGCTAGCAGCCGGAGCAAGATGGCCAGGGGTAGCGCAGCGTCTTCAAGGGCTTGGTAAGAATCAGCAAGTTCAAAGGAGCCCGAAGGTGGCCATGGGGCTCAGGCGTCATCGTCTTCAAGGGCTTGGTAAGAATCAGCAAGTTCAAAGGAGCCCGAGGGTGGCCATGGGGCTCAGGCATCAGCGTTTTGTAGGTATTGTTCAGACACATCGGCAGGCGATGTCACTCCGACGAATTCTTGAGGTGAAAGAGACTGCAGTCTTGAAGTTCCAACTGGTGACGGCGATACTGACGTCTTGAATCAAGTAGGTGGTCTAAATAGACTGCAGTCTTGAAGTTCCAACTTGTAACGGCGATACTGACGTCTTGAATCGAGTAAGTTCTGTAGAGGTACTGCCACAATAACTGATTACTGGTGACTGCATGCAGCTCCCCGTTTTGTACTGGCTTTTATAGTAAAGGTCCGGTGTCGGGTGATTCACGTTTTAATAAATGTTATGAAATCAGTATTTTTGTACCGCCGCGTAATAATGGTGCAACAAGCAGTTGGCGGTGAGTCATCTAATTGCATCACACGTTCGATACACCCACTTTGACGCCGGCTGCCTGCGAACTTGCCAAGCTCCCGGTTGGCAGCCCTGCTTTTTTCTCATTTTCCAATCGACCTTTATCATATGAAATCATTCCCGTTCGTGTACTCGATGAAGTAATTTTTTAGAAAAAAATCGCTGACTATTTCCATGGCAGCGCGGCTCCTGCCAAGAGGCGCTCCGGCAGACCAGCTTTTTAAAGGTGTTCTACGTGTCCATTATCACTACAAAGTAGTTTCATCCTCATGACTTAGGGTTTACCTATCACGTCTCCTAGTCTATAAAGGCTTCCAACTTCCAACATAAAAAAACACGTGCATGCCCGCCTAGCGAGGAATCTCTCTCCACTTACTGCTGGACTGTTAGGACTGTCACGACACGGAAATATTAAACACTGTTGAATAATTAACTTATTTATTTGAAAGTTTAGGTTTTTACAGTAAGTAGCCATAGAAAAAAACAGTTTTTATTAAATGAAGAAAAAAACATATAACTCAGTTCAATACTAAACAGCGATTATTATATATTTTATTATTAGCTGGTTCCCGGCATGCGTTGCGATGCCACTTAATAAAGAAATTGTTTTTCCCTGCGTGTCCTTTCCCATTAATCCACTTCTTCTCCCGCGACCCCTTCCCCTCTCGCGGTCCCACTCCGATTCCTCCACCTTCCCTCTCTCAATCCACTTCCCCCCTTCCTCCGTCCCACGAACCCCCCTCCCGAGTTCCCCTCACCCCTCCCGAATTCCCCTTCCCCCTCCCGCATTCCATACATTCAGTTTTCAAACACTGCCACCTACTGCAAATTTCATAATGCCAGAGCTCACCAGTAGTTTTATACAAACCTTGTCCTCACAATAACGAACACAAAAAAAAGAATTTTCCAATTTGGTTCAGTCGTTCGGAAGTTATGCGTTACAATACATTTAGGCGATTCATTTTTATTTATATAGAAGATAAAAAGATAGATGATATTAACTACGACGCCTGAAATAAAATTTAAGAGAAAAAACACACATACATCCATACAAACTTTCGCGGTTATAATATTAGTAAGATTGTTATGTATTATTATTATTTACTATGAAATATGGATATTCTGCTCTGCGCGGTATATAATCATTTATTATATCGCTTTCGTAAAGATTAGCTTTTGTAAAACGCCTTTTAGGCGTATAAATAAATAAATATTTAACTACGTCAGCGACTTCATTGAATCTCCTTGATATTGGGTTATCAAAAATATTTTGTTCAAATAGACACAGAACTTCATCAAAAACAAATATTTTTTCAGTCATGCTGCTTATGCCGATTGTACAAATATGTAGGTACTTATGACATACCTACTTACTTAAATTTTTATAGTACGTATTTCCAATATTCTTTTTTATCTTATTTTTATATCTTAACATATTAATATTATAAATGCGAAAGTTTGTATGGATGGTTGGTTGGATGGTTGATTGGTTGGTTGGATGGTCCTTACTCTTTCACGCAATAAATATCGAATGGAATTTAAAAATTCTTTCACTAATCGAAAGCTACATTATTTGCGAGTAACAACGGCTTTATATATTGGTAAGCTCTGGCGTTTTGAATGAGCTGTGGCGTAGTGAAATTATTTATTATTCGTTTATTGGCAAAGCGTGTTGCTAAGTAAATGTTTGACGTAAGCTGTCAGTTTGTTATTTGTTTAGGTTACTAGCGAAAAATAAAATAAGTTTGAATATTCTAATATGAATATTTACTGTAGGTAAATACAAATAAAAAATAGGTACTAATCTACATTTTGACCTAAGCCAACAGCTATACTAATATTATGAATGCGAAAAGGAGCGTATTTGATTGTTGATTGATTGGGGGAGGGGGAGTGGTAGTGCGGGGGAGAGAGGGGATGGGAGCAAAAGCTAGTACTAAATACAGGCCTTTTTGGGATTTGATAAAAACTGTCATGGTGAATTTGACAACATTTTTCGACGACTATTTCAAATTCTTACGAGTCACGTGATAACATTTAAAATATTTAATTAAAATTCATAATTCACATCCATTCCACAAATATTATTATCACTTAGGATAATTATGATTATTTTCAAAGTTTATTTACCGAGAGCAACAGCTTTTGAATAATTTATTTTTTCCTTATGGCAGATCTCCTTCGAGAATTTCTATAATATCTTTAATACTTTTGTCCTTGGTTTCGGGAACGAAGAAGTACACAAGAGGAGCACTGACCAACGAGATGGCAGCGAAGAACCAACAGGCCCCGTCGTTTCCCATGCTGGAGCGCATATCAGCAAAGACGGTGGTGATGATGAAGGCAAGGACCCAGTTGAGGGTCCCGTCCGTGGAACTGATAGTGGGCTTGATATCCGGAGTGCACAGTTCCATGGACAGTATCCAAGGGATGGGCCCGTAGCCCAGAGAATAGGCTGCGATGAATATGCACAGGGATACTAGGGGAAGCCACGATATGTCGGCCACGAGCTGGGGATTGGTGCCGTCTTTTTTAATATTAAAGAACACTCCGAGAGCGATACAGGAAATACCCATCATCGCTCCTGAAACTATAAGCAGCACTTTCCTTCCTATTTTATCAACCACCACTGCGGACAAGACGGTGGTTGCCACTTGGACGACGCCAATTATAATTGAGGATATTTTACTGGAGATATCTGCCCCGGAAGACTCGAAAATTTCTTCAGTGTTAAACAGAAACGCATTGATTCCAGAGAATTGTTGGAAGAACATCAAACTGGAGCAAATAACGAGAGCCTTGACAGCAGGCTTAGTCGAAAACGTTTCTTTAAATGTATTCGCATAGCTCTTAGTCTCATAAAAATCGTGTTCAATTTTATCACACTCGGTCCCGTCAGAATCGTAATGTGGTCCTCTCAATTTCTTCAAAGCGGCAATAGCATCTTCTTTTTTATTTTGAGAAATCAGGTAGTATGGAGACTCAGGCATGAAGAAGAACACAACAGCAAAAATTATAGGAATAACCATACAGATAAGGTTAAAAACGAAGAGAGATACATAACTGCCAACAGTGTAGGAGAAAAGGATTCCTACAGTGACCATCAACTGGAAGAAGCTGCCGAGAGCGCCTCTATTCGATTCCTCAGCGATTTCATTTGTGTAAATGGGAGTCGTGACGCAGAATGCACCCCCAGCGACACCGACAATGAACCGTCCGACCATCAATGTGGCTACGTTCTCAGCGGTGACCAGAAGAATCCAACCGATCACGAAGGGTACGGAAAGGCCCAGCATGGCCCTTTTCCTTCCTATCTTGTCCATGATAATTCCGATGGGAATGCAGATGAATGCTCCGCCTAACATGGCCAAGGATCCGATCCAGGAGGCTTGAGACTCCGATACGGTGAAGCCGTACTCCAGGTCCTTGAGGCGGGGGGTGGCGGGTGCGGACCAGCCCAGGACTGTACCGGACGCCAGGGCTCCAAGGTTCGCTGAAATATATATATCAAACATTTTACAAATTGGAAAATAATTTTATGATGAACGATTTCGAATTTCGAAAGTCCGAATGATTCCATTAATAAAACACAAATAATAGATATACAAACGTTTCGGTTGTTATCATTTGTAATGTTGAAAATAGAAGTAAATTAAATGTTTTTGAAGTGAAACTTCTCTAGCCCCGTTGTGATTTGGAATTCAGATGAAACGGAAATGACTCATTACAGCACCTGCAAAGCATCAAACTGCGCTCTTTGGCCGCTTTGATTATGACTTCACTTTTCAAGGCTCCTATTGGTTGAGATTTTTTTGGTAATGTTTCGCTTCTACCGCGTGTAAACTGCACTCGATTAATTATTACTGAATGAGAAATGATACTCTATTTAAAAGATGCACCACACAATACATTTATTGTTGTTAATAAAATTTGTGTCTGCAGCGCTAAGGCCGCTAAGGGGATTATTTTGTCTGTTAATTATATAAGTCATGGAATGAATGTTCAAGTCCGACCGTTTAGATTTAAAATGTGGTGAAAAGGTTAAAAAAAAATATATAATAAAGTTTTCTATTAAAAGGTTTGTCGTAAGCGACTCAGTTTAGAGAAGGTAGACATAGACAACGATAGTCACCTTAATTTCCAATTAGTAATGTGTCGGACGTAATTTTGTTCTTAATTGTCTATTAAAAATAAATGTACAATAAATTAATTCGCGGAGTCAAGCGGTCCCTATATGACTAAAAACAATGCTTGACCCTCCCCCCCCCCCCCCTATCCCCCCATCGCTCAGTGTACATACCTACACACTACTTAATTTAAATTGACTTTTTCCTTTGCACAAATTCGATCTGTGCGAAGCCGTTCCTATACAAACCTTCGCACGGGTCCAATTTGTGCAAATCTCTATTATTTACACTTGCACAAATTCAAATTTGTGCAACCTATGTATCTGTATCTTTCTTATTTACAAACAGTTTTGCACAGATATAAAATCTGTGCAAACACTGTCTCCCATATTTTGTATTATGTGCAAACTCACAATATTTAAAAATAAATATCAAGGGAGCGTAGCGTGTCAGGGAGATGTTACAAGATGACAAAAGGATGACCGCCGTCGCGTTCATTCTCTTTGCACGGCCGATTCCAGAATCTCAGTTCCTGGAATTACGGGGAGACAAAGGGCTAGACCCGCTTTCTCCCCTTTAAATAGAGCCATAATAGCTTTGGGCCGGTAGAATCCCAACATCTGTCATCTCACACACATCTTCGCCTGCCCTGCGCTCTCCGATCGAACTGCAAATTGGACTTTCTCTTCCTCGCCCTGGCCGACTTGTTCACCCTTGAAGATTTAAGCACATTTACAATTAGTCGAACGCCTTTTTCAAGGCGAAGGTTTCACATCTACTCCCCTCTATCTCCCTTCTAACCCTCGCCTTTATCCCTTTCCCTACATTTATCCCTTTCCCTACATTTCTCCCATTTTCCCCCCGCATTCTCCCTACTTATCCCTTCCTCCCTAGGCGTCGAAACGGCCAGCCGGTCCCCTTTCCCACTTCATCGTTTGTGCGGTGAGCGATTACAGTGCCCGTCCCGTACAAGTGTGTTTTTTTTATGCTGAAGTTAGCGTTAAATACTTGGGCAACAACTCTAAAACAGTGCTCGATATGTACAGAGGCTGTTAACTCACTGTAGTTCAAGTCAAAGAGAATGTTTGAACACTTCTTTTAGAAATGGCTTCCTTGTTAAATAAATAATTTAAACCGCCCTTGACGTGATTTATTCAATAAACTATGCTAATTTAAAATTGAATAATAATTATAATAACATTAAGAAATCAGTATTCACCTGCAAGAGCCGCTAGGTACTGTGGAAACTTATCGGACGAGGTGACTAGTTGCCATTGTGATATTCCTGTTTGGGCCGCCATGGCACCAGAAGTCTCCGGCCTCTGCTAAAAGAAAAATCTAAATGAATACAGCATTCAGAACATTGGCCAATTACGCCGCGCAATGTTATACATAATAGGCCACATGCATCAATGTTTTTTCCGGTTTAGGTAAATATTCTAAGACATTCTGTATTTTTTTAATTTTTTTATTCGTATTTTTGAAACCCTGGCGATTTTTTGAAAATTTCAATCCGAAAAATCAGACCATTTTTTATAAACCGGAAAGACGGGACATAATTTTAAGGGTGCGAAAAAATGATATTTACGAAGCCGAAAATCATTTTAAAAAAAGAACGTTTTCCACACGAATAGCAATACATTGCACGGGGTTCTCTTCGTAACATCTGTAAAAACACCGCCATCTTTATCAAAAAATCAAACCAAAGGATAAGTTCGCATAAAACAAACAATAAATCTAGTGAACGTTTAACGCAAATTCAAAAATTCGCCGGAAATCAAAGTATTGCCATATAAAAAAAAATTATTCAGTGTGGAATTTACAAAATTAAGGGAACATAATCGGAGACGGGACATTTTCATGTAGTGACGACACGAGCTCATCATGGATTTATTTATTTAAAATAAAAAAATCTATACATTTGTAAAAAAATTTAGTAACATTTTCGTAATCTTAGTAAAAAAATCGATCCACACGATTTTTTCGAAGTCGTTATGAAATCCATGCAAGTGGCCTATTAGATGTTGTCATTCAACAATTAGGTTTGTTGATGATTTTGCACAACAAAACCTATCCCATTTCAGTCGCCGCCGTGACTGAACCGGTATAGGTTTTGTAAATACGCAACCCGGCGCAGAAATAAAACGCGGACTTGTCGTGGAGACAAAGGCGACGCAGGAACAGAATGGATCGGGGGCTAAGGGGCTGTATTGTCGACGCATGTAAGCTCACTCGTTGACTCCTGAATGCATTGACGACACTGAGCAAGTTAGATCAATACACAGATAATACTGTCAATGCTTGCAGGTTTGCAAAAATCCCGTTATTTAACAAAAAACGTTATAATTTAATAGCTACAAACTTTTATATTTATTAACAGGCTTTTATTAACTTCGCCTGTATTTATGTATGAATGAGATATTTCACGTGAAATCGGAAGATTTAAATTAAAAAAAAAAAAATTCTAATCAACAAATTAAAATTTTCATTCATAAAATTTAGTGTAGATCTGAATGTAACGGAATCTATCAGTTCAATTTGCATTCACTTCCCGAATTCTCGAATGAATTTTCGCAAACGTGATAAAAATGATAAAGATACTGTTATGTAACGCAAGTAGGTACATGATAAATTTTTCGGGAAGGAGTGTTTCGCGAGGTCGGCAACACCGGAGGTTCTCGCGGATTGGCGCCGCTCAGTGGCCTGACCCAACAGCGGGACCCTTTCCCCCCGCGGCCCGTTTTTGCTTCCCCCTCGGTCCACAGGGACCACGTGGCAGAAACAAGCCAGCCGTTGAGGTAACCACCCGCGCTCTCGCGCACGCCGTAGGTCGTTAAACCTAACATGTGATTTTACGCAGTCCTAATCTGAGAGCGGGGAGAAAGTACAGTTGGTCCCCCGTTCCGGAGTGGTATTCTACGCTGGAAGATGTCCAAATAACGTATGGAGTACGGGACGACAATGCTGCCCGACAACGCCGTGAGTTGCTACTTTGTACCCTTTATTGTGTCCATGTTAATTTCCTAGCACCTGCGCGTTAAACCCAGACTTGGAGAGAGAATTAGCTAGTATTCAGGTAGCCAATTTACCTTGATGTAATTCCATGTAAAATGTAACCAATTTCAGAATGCAACACACTGCTTTTGTAACCCCGAAACATTCTTTGCTTTGAGACGAGTCATGTGTGGAGTTTCCCAATCAACCATTTCTTGCTGCCCACTCGCCCCCTGGGTGAAGAGAACCTGCTCTACCACCGAACGACTGAGCTAGACACCGGAACCAGGTTTGCTGTAACTTGGGGGGCCTTTTATTTAACCCTGGCTTCCCCCTGGGGCTCTTCTGTTTTTAAGTTAACACTGGCGCCGCAACTGGGGGCACGAGAGGTGGTTTATTTTTTTTTTCATGTCTGTCACCTTTGAAATTCCACACGTGAGCCGTTTCGGGCGAAACTAATTGTTCAACAAACCTTTACTATCATATGTCCCTTATTGCCCTGCCGAATTTCGTGAAAACCGCTGTAAAACAGTGACTTTTACGAAGTCGGGAGACAAAAAATCATGTAAAAAACCGTTGGTTAATAAATTGCACGCATAAATGAGTGCAGCCATTTTGGATCCTTCTAGAAACCGCTGTTTCCGCGCGAAATCCCAACCGTCGTCCAGGCGTGGGAATATTTGCGCGCGGACGGGGAGAGCGTTGCAAATGGCCGGCAATACCTACTTATAATACCGCACAATGCGCGTAACATTAGTGCCGTCTAATGGTAGATGTTTGTACTTAAATAACAGACAAAAGGCCTAGTTGATTAAATCACATTCGAAATGATATTTTATTCTCACGTTTATTCCAGAACGAAGAAACGAAATAGAGATGTTTTCTTTTCAACTTTGCTCCGATTATTTTGTTAGAAGTGTTGTCAATTTGCAGCGTTTATAATCTCATCTCGTGAATAATTAATGACATTTCCTTTCCCAATGTGTTTATACAGGTACAATATTTTCCAGTATTGTGAAGTGAATTAAGTGTCAGCTGTTAAAAAAACACTCCAGTGACCTTTTTTCAAAAGTGTTTTTTAAGTGTTTTGTTTTTTAATTAAACAAAAGAAAAGTGAATAATCAAATTACACAAAAATTAATAATATGACTTTTTAGATGAACAATCTAATAATTCCAAGTTTAAATAGGTTGTTTTCATTAAAAAGTGTGTTCTGTTTCTTCCGGAAAGTGCAATTTCGAGTTTTTTTCTCTCTTTTCGGTACAAGTGTTCCCAAGTGAATAAAAATGCCTACAAAAAAAAAATTTTACGTTTTCTAGGGGAACCCCTGCACAAATTTCAAAAAAATTTTCTCCCATAGTTCATCACAATGGAAGACAACCAAGCATGTGCGTCATCGGACTTAGGTGTCATTCCCAATGTGCACAGTTTATCAAAGTCTCAACTACAGTCTGCTTTGAAAAACAGAGGACTTTCACCAATAAACAAATCAAAAGCTGCAATGAAGGCTTATGCATTGTTATTCAACAAAAAGTTTATCAGAAGAATAAACCTCGCTTCATCGAATGAAAACAACCCACGTGTTACTACCCAAGTTTTGGAAGTTCTTGTCCCTAGTAAAGAACCTGGAACAATTGTCAAAGTGAAACAAGATACTGCATCCATCACTGCACAAGAGAAAATCTACGACCTCTCCTCTTGGAAAATCAAGTATAACGGCGTTTCTAATGTACTAGACTTCATTGATCGAATTGAAGAAACGGCAACAATCAAGAACATTCCATTAGATGTACTACAAAAAATTCTTATAGAGCTCATCTCTCCAGAATTGATCCCTTGGCACCGCATTCAGAAAACAAAATGCAAGGATTGGATTAAGCTTAAATCAGCTTTAATTTCTAGCTTCGGCAAAGCAGAAGCACAACACAGAATAAAACTATCGTTACTTTCCATTAAACAATTAGCAAGTGAAACGGTAGCAACATTCATAGAAAGAGCCGAGTCTATCAACATAAAGCTTGTTCATTCTGTCTCCAAAGCCGAATTATTACCAGTTATAACTGATGGCCTCCTACATAAATACGAAAACATTATCACATCACAAAAAATTTCGTCGTTGGCTCAATTAAACGAAGTTTGCCTCATTCTGGAAGCCTACCAGGATAGGAGAAACGCAAAAGATGTTTCGGAAAATATTGTTGTGCCAAGCCGTTCTTCGGGATTAAAACCGGAATTTGACAACAAGAAAGTCTGCTCCTTTTGTAAGAAAATAGGCCACCTGGCTGCCACATGTTTTAAGCAAGCCAAACTTCTGGAGTCAAAGGAAACCAGAACCTTTAAGAGGCACCGCTCTAGGGACCGCTCTTCTCTACGCGATGAACTGCGTGAAACTTTCAAAAGGTCGAGGAATAATATGGAAAGACTACAAGAATCAGGCGATGTCAAACCTCAGGTGGATTTCTCCAAACCTCCACCCAATTTTTTCCCAAGAAAGCCAAAAAACTAAGTGCTAACCTCTCAGGTATCCGTTCTGTACCAAGGTCTAAGGAATGGACTGATTGGTTATCTCACATAAAGTATTTTAACCAGACCTTGAATGTTTCCTCGGTTTGTTGCAAGCAAGCTAAAGATAGGAGACCTTATGCCCTTTTCTCCGTTAACAATGTTCCCTTTTCTGGACTACTGGATAGTGGTGCATCCGTTAGTTGCCTCGGCAACAATGCCCATCTACCTTTTGTTAACAATGGTTTTAAAGTTTCTTCTCAATCTACACACGTGACAACTGCAGATAATACGTCTCAGCTAGTCATTGGTGCTCTTGCCTTGCCAATTAATTGTAATAATAAAATAATTACAATTAATTTCCTAATAGTTCCTTCTATAGCCCAGAACTTCATCCTTGGTGTTGATTTCTGGAAGGCATTTAACGTTGCTCCACAAGTATTTAATACTCTTGGTGAGACACCCCTTGTTGCCCAAATTAGTGAAGTTCGTACAATTATACCTCACGAAAACTTAAGTACTGACCAAGCTCGTCAATTAAAGGAGATGGTCAATAAATTCGAATCAATATCTTTCGAAAAATGTGGCTTGGGTCTAACTAATTTGGTAAAACACCATATTAAAACTAATGGTCCACCAATTAAACAACGTTATTATAATTTGGCTCCTCAAAAACTCAAGCTTTTAGAAAAGGAACTTGACGAAATGTTGAAAATGGGAGTGGTGGTTCCCAGCAGAAGTGCCTGGACCAACCCAACTCTCTTGGTTTCTAAAAAAGACGGCTCTGCTCGGTTCTGTCTCGACAGTAGGCGCCTCAATTCTTTAACAGAAGCTGACGCGTACCCACTGCCATACGTTCACGCAATTTTAGACAAATTACGTAATGCAAAATACATCTCTTCTGTCGATCTAAGCAAAGCTTTTTGGCAGATACCCTTGGACGCAGAATCTTGCGAGAAAACTGCTTTCGTTGTGCCTGGTAGGGGAATGTTCCATTTTAAAAGGTTACCTTTTGGTTTAAAAAATAGCCCCGCCGAACTACAGAGACTGATGGACAAACTGTTTGGTCCGGAAGCCGACAATAACTTATTCTGCTATCTTGACGACCTCATCATTATTAGCGATACCTTTGAAAAACATCTGTTAATGCTGGAAAAAGTTTTTCAACAACTTAAGTTTGCTGGTTTAACCATCAACTTAAAAAAATCCGAATTCTGCAAATCTCGTTTACGTTATTTGGGATTTATAGTCGACGAAAAAGGTCTAAGAACAGACCCCGCTAAGGTGGAAGCCATGGCAAATTTCCCCCGACCCAAAAACGCAAAGGAAGTCAAAGGTTTCCTTGGACTTGCAGGTTATTATAGGAGATTCATTAAAGACTTTTCCACTATTTCAGCACCTCTTAATAAGATTACTGGTACCCGTAAAGGTGTCAGCAACTTTCGTTGGTCTGCAGAAACTGAAGAAGCTTTTATAACTTTAAAAAATGCTCTTCAAACAGCCCCAGTCTTAAATTGTCCAGATTTTGCACTCTCCTTTACTCTGCATACAGACGCATCTAATGTTGGGATCGGTGGAGTTTTAACGCAAGAATTCCCCGACGGAGAACACCCCGTAGCCTATTTTTCCCGTACTCTGAATAAACACGAGAAAAACTACGGAATTACCGAAAAGGAGTTGCTGGCAGTACTGGATTCTGTTCACCATTTTCGCGGTTACATTGACGGTAGCAAATTTACTGTAGTCACTGACCATAGTAGTTTGAAATGGTTGATTTCCTTAAGTAATCCATCCGGTAGACTCGCTCGGTGGGCCTCTCGTTTGTCCCAATATGATTTTGATGTCATCCACCGTAAGGGCGCGGAAAATATTGTTCCGGACGCTCTTTCAAGAATTGAACTAGCTACTTTAAGTGTCAATGAAATTGCCCCAACACCATCCACAAAAGATGAATGGTACCTTAAAATCTTTGAAGGTTGAAAAAATAATCAACAAAAGTTTCCTAATTTTATTATAAAAGAAGGACAACTATACCGCAATTGTAAGGTTCCACTGTCTATCCTTGAAGATTATTCTTGGAAACTTGTTGTTCCCCTCGAAAAGAGAGAACAAATAATGATCGACAATCATAGTGCTCCCGATTCTATACACCCAGGAACTTTCAAGACGTATAAAAAGATTTCCTTGAAGTATTACTGGCCAGGCCTTTTTAAACAGGTTCGCAATTATATCGCTAAGTGTGAGACATGTAAAGCGTATAAACATAGTACGGCATCACCTGCCGGCCTAATGGGCGAACCCAAACGCGCTGATAGACCCCTCCAATCGTTGTCTATGGACCTCGTTGGACCCTTTCCCCGAAGTTATGCCGGACATATGCATATACTCAGCGTAGTGGATATTTTCACTAAATTTTGTTGGATTTTCCCTTTAAAAAGAGCTAACGCGTCAGCCATTGTTAAGCTCCTGGAAAAACATATCTTTATACCTTACGGAACACCCAGAACCGTAATTGTTGACAACGGAAAACAGTTTATAGCCCAAAAATTTAAGGATTTCCTTGCTAAATACGGGATTAAGGATATTTATTATAATACCTTGTATACGCCCCAAAATAACACCGTCGAACGGTATAACCAGACTATTAATACAGCTCTGGCTATTTCTGGAGGACTTCTTGTAATTAAACCCAAGAACCAATCCATTATCCTTTTGGCCAAGGACTAATCGGAAGCTTCACTTCTGGTTAAGGGACAACGTGTTGGTAGGAGGTCAGTCGGGACAAATGACACAAAAACACATAACTCGTTGTCTGGGGAACGAACAAGAAAACGCCCAGGTTTGTGAAATTGGAGCAAGGGTCTGTCTTTTCTCACAATCATGTAGAAGTTTTAAAATGACCCCTAATCTTTTGTCAAATACACGCGAAAGATTAGCCTTTTGGTATAATGTGTATTCAAATTCTCATCTCATTGTTTTTTTAAAAGAACCCACTTTGGTAAATGTAAAGAGTCAGCAAATCTGCTGGTTGATCATGTTTCATTCTCACATGGAGTTTGAAGTGGAAATTAGTCCAGTCTCTAGCAAGTTTCGTCACTCAACTCCTTTCCTTTTCCTTTCCTTCCTCCTCACCATCATGTTCTCAGGTATATGGTATGAAGTGGAAAATCTGCTGTTGACCATAATTCGCCCTCACTGGGAGTGCGAATCGGTAAATTGACCGGTTATCAGCAGGCTTTCTCCCTCACTCTCTACGTATGTCTCACCATTTTCATTTTAGATTTAATGAAACACATTCATGAATGTTGGATATGTATGGTATGCACTTGGCGTATCGTCTGTCTCTCGGACAACCTTTATTCATGAATTGGTTTCTCTGCTTTTGCCGTGACTCGTTCACGACTTCTTTGTCTTGTTCTTTGAAATTCTACGAAAATGTTACCACCTTTATGTTAACATAGGCCATGGAAGGCCGGTTGTTTTTTCAACCAAGGCATTTTGTCACTCGGCAAACGCCAGGTTATCCTAATAGAGGAAAATGATAAAAAAAAAAAAAATTTAGTTAGGAATCTCTCGTTCTCTCTCTGGTTCTGTGGTTGTTAAACTTCGTTTGTTTCATTCTCTGGACACATTTTGTTTCTCTCCAAACCTTTTCTTCATTGGTCAATCTTGGCTTTTAATAATAATTTCTCCCGGATTTAAAAAGAAGCCCAGAAGGATGTCCCCATCGGCAGCCAAGCTGAGCTCCACTTCCTGGCGGTCCCCTCGCTGTGGTTACAAGGTCCCTTCGCTGTGATGTTCTACACATTTGTTCCTGAAAGCACAAACCATACCGCACATATGTATGTTGTCTTGTTGTGCCGCTGCAAGCCGAGTTGTCCCACTATACATAATGACACTCTGAACTACCTTTTGGGCACGCTAGCCCCTAGGTTTGTTCTTGCTCTTGCTGCCAAAGCCAGTTATACCGTCTCTTGCTCTGTCATGCAGTGACGTATACCATGTCTTGTGTAAGCCATTATTACCTTGACTCCCCAGTATCCGCTGAATGCGTATCTCTACAAGTTATTCTGAGCTACACTATGCTTCGATAACCATTGTATACGATCCGTGCTTACCATAATAGCACATTAGGATTCGTACTGGCGTGTCTGCAGATCCTGGATTCTTCTCTTCAACGACCTCTGTAACCATAGCCACGGCACTGCAACCACAGTCTCCACTCCGCAACCTTCGACGTCTACGATGAAACGAAGTGTTTTTTTTCTAAGACCTAGTGTACTACTGAGTGTTGTCTCAAATGGGTCAGATTACAGTGATATTGTAATCCTTTTAGAGTCTGTGAAACCACGTCTTCTTCGCAATTCTTCGAAACTCTTCGAAATCCAAACAAATCTACGCACCGCAAACTTAGCTCCCAGACCAATGAAACCTTTAGAGTCATATTCATAAGCATTGTTGTTCTTTCTCACAAAAGTTTGATTCACATGTTTCAATTGCATAACCTTGTTGATTGTTTTCCCAATTGCATAACCTTGTTGATTGTTTTCCCAATTGCATAACTTTGTATGTTGTTTCACACCATTTTGTTTTCAAACTGTTCGGTCCTTATGTTTCATGTACCTTTCCTCCCTACCCTTGCAAACATTGTACCTAGCCTATGGCATAAGCTGTTCTGTTTTATGTTTTAGCTAGGCATTTTCTCTAGTCAACCAAAGTCTCTCAAGTCCTGAGGTCCCTTTGTCAATTCTGTCAAACCCCCGGTGGAGGCAAAGAGGATTGTTGCCCTATTGCTCCATTGCCACGTCGCTTTTTTTTCCAAGCGCGGGGGGAAGTGTTATGTAACGCAAGTAGGTACATGATAAATATTTCGGGAAGGAGTGTTTCGCGAAGTCGGCAACACCGGAGGTTCTCGCGGATTGGCGCCGCTCAGTGGCCTGACCCAACAGCGGGACCCTTTCCCCCCGCGGCCCGTTTTTGCTTCCCCCTCGGTCCGCAGGGACCACGTGACAGAAACAAGCCAGCCGTTGAGGTAACCACCCGCGCTCTCGCGCACGCCGTAGGCCGTTAAACCTAACATGTGATTTTACGCAGTCCTAATCTGAGAGCGGGGAGAAAGTACAGTTGGTCCCCCGTTCCGGAGTGGTATTCTACGCTGGAAGATCTCCAAATAACGTATGGAGTACGGGACGACAATGCTGCCCGACAACGCCGTGAGTTGCTACTTTGTACCCTTTATTGTGTCCATGTTAATTTCCTAGCACCTGCGCGTTAAACCCAGACTTGGAGAGAGAATTAGCTAGTATTCAGGTAGCCAATTTACCTTGATGTAATTCCATGTAAAATGTAACCAATTTCAGAATTCAATACACTGCTTTTGTTACCCCGAAACATTCTTTGCTTTGAGACGAGTCATGTGTGGAGTTTCCCAATCAACCATTTCTTGCTGCCCACTCGCCCTCTGGGTGAAGAGAACCTGCTCTACCACCGAACGACTGAGATAGACACCGGAACCAGGTTTGCTGTAACTTGGGGGGCCTTTTATTTAATCCTGGCCTCCCCCTGGGGCTCCTCTGTTTTTAAGTTAACAATACACACAATAACAAAAATTAACCATTAAAGTTTACTTTGCTTTATTAGTATGTGATTAGCGTGTTTTGTTTGTCTTTTTAGACCATATTTTTTTGCTTACCAACGCCCCCCTGTGCCATCTCAACGCCCCCCCAAATTGTCTCTGGATCTTCTACTGCCCCCTTGAAGGTCTCAAACGTCCCCAAGGGGGCGTTATCGCCCACGTTGAGAACCTATGCTCTACATGCACAAACCATCTGAGGGTCCAGTGGCGTAGCTAGCATGGGTGGCACCCGGGGCGGAAAACGTGGTTTCACCCCCCCCCCCCTTCCATTAAATACGCAAATTTCAACTTCCTAAAAAATTGGTCCGTCCTGGGGGGGGGGTGGTGGTTAGAGAATTGTGCTCCTGGGGGTGACACAGTGGCACCCCCCAATCGGGTGGCACCCGGGGCGAACCGCCCCCCCTCCCTACGCCACTGTGAGGGTCCCCTTCTTAATCTTGCTCATTACGCTTACATCAGCCTTGCATTCTTTGCGGATCTCCAACGATCATAAGTGGTTTATTCGTTCTTCATACTTAGTTAGTTCATCACAGGGGAAAAATATTCTACGTTCTGTTCACAAACTTTGTTTAATAAAGTGTTAAATATATTAATTTCATAACACATGACATTGTTTTAGCTGTGGGATGACTGAAATGGTTCATCGGAGTATACGAAGGCATTCTCGTACAACTGTGTTATGTTGGTTGAAAGGAAATAGTATTTATATATTTAGAATATGGAGATTTTTTATTTAATTTTACAAGAACTAATATATATATATCGCACACCTAGATGAAGGTTAGCACAACTCGAAATAATCCAAAACCGAGTTATTGCGATTTTCGGTATCCGCGTCAAAAACTACACAAGCAACAAAGACGCCTGTAATAGGCTCCCCCACACGCACACTTCGGCGCGACCGAGTCCCGCGCCACTTCAGGCCGCCGCGCAGAAAAGTAAAGACCGATAGGTTTACAGCGCAGTTCACCGTGAAACTTTTCAGCGCGGCGGCATGAAGTGGCGCGGGACTCGGTCGCTCCGAAGTGTGCGTGTGGGGGGCACTAATGTAGAGGGCGCGTAAGTCAGTCTTTCCGAGTTGCTCCAAGAAAAAACCCACCAACAATAGTAAAGGGGTCTCCACACGGTACTGCCGCAGTACCAACTGCCGCAGAACTGACTAAAAATCGTATAGTCTGTAGTCAAAAGCGCCAGCCGTATTGTTATTATGATAACAATACGGCTGGCGCTTTTGATTACAGTTCTGCGGCAGTACGTACTGCGGCAGTACCGTGTGGAGACCCCTTTATGCATCACCAGTTACGACATACCAGACGTAGGGGAAGGTGCTGTCAATACACCCAAATACTGGTTTATTTAGACTTAGTTTTGTATTCGTGTTTAATTAATAAATTTTTTTCGTGTTTATCATAAAGCAGTGAATTATTTTGAGCTGATTTGATATTCGTGATTGAACTTGTCTTGTTTCTCGAGCGTTCTACAAATCAATTCCACTTACTCCGGTATCGTTTACAAAAGTAAGTAATTAATGGAATTAATTTGAGTTGATAAAATTATTAAACAACGATTTAGTCGCGAATACTAAAATAACAATAAATTAATTAATAAACAAGTGATACGTGTATTTGATGGTAAGTAATTGAGCAAATAAATATCCTAGTAAAATAACATACAATATTATGATGTAACAATATTTTTAATCGGTCAAATAGAAATCGAATAAAACGTTTTTTGCTGTTCCTGAAAAAAGAGGTTTTTTGAGTTGTACTACTCTTTATCTAGGTGTGCGATATAGTGACTGGAAAGGAAAAAATGGCTAAAGCGCCACATAGCTGTGCCATTAAAGATGAACGTACATAAACAAACAATGAAGCTTTTCGAGTAAGATTAGATTGATATTTAATTAGTAATTTTCTTTAAATCGTAAACATTTATTACGCTTTAGTCATGTTTTCCTTTTTTTAGCGTCGATATTCTTTTTCAGACCACTTTTTTAAATTCATCGGTGGAACCGACCCAGTGTTTTTATGTGCTATTATCGATTGTTTTTCTGAATATAAAAAAAACGTATTTAAACCTGTACCCCTGAGTATTCATTTTCCTAATGTAAGCAGAAAAATGTTAAAATTCGTTTTTGTAGAAAACCATAATCATTATTTGAAAATATTTTTTTTAAGGAATTCATATAACAAGTAATTTTTGGTTTTTTACTAACGTTTGATTTTTCATCTTCTCAGGATAACAGGTTTCCGTCAGATAAAGCTCCCAGGAGAAAATGAGCTATATAAAAAGATGTAAAAGGGACAGCGCTTTGTCAGATGGAACTAGATAGGGAAATATTTTAACATTTTCTGCTTTTAAGCATTTTTATTTAAAATTTATTGGGCTAATGAATTAATGAAGTGGGTCGAGTGCAATTACATTGAACATGATAGATAAATGGTCATGAAATTCCTCTATCATTAGTGCCGTTTCGGTTCATCCGTGGTTAAGTTGATGACAAAAAAAATCCCTACAAAAAGCCCGAAGATATTGGGATTGGTATATAGGGATATAGTCTGTCTTTGTCATCATTTTGTAATGTATTTAATATATATGTATGTAAATAAATAAATAAATGTATATATATAAAGGAAGAAAAATCCCTACAAAAAGTCCGAAGATATTGGGTCTGGTATATAGGGATATATACATCCCGCTATCATTGCTGCGTCTTCTAATGGTCCACTTTCATTCAATCCTGCGTCCGACCGTCATTCTGCGTCCGGTATACGGACGCAGGATTGAACACATGTAATTTCAGGTTTTCTCCACTCCTGTACCCTCATGCAGTTCAAAAACGAAAATAAGCCGGACGCGGTTTTGGTACCTAAATCAACTGAAATATACTATTTTAGTTCAGTGTTTTGTCACCGAGCGGCGAGCCGCGGTGCTGCAGTAGATGAGCGTATATTTTTAGCATAATATATGTTTTAGCAATCATACTTAAGGTGAAACAGATGTGACCATTCCCATACAATCTATTTTTCAACCGCATTTGAAAACTACAGATAATATTTTATTTATTTTAATGTCGAAAAATAATACTCATAATGAAATATTCGCGAACGAAAATTTCACAGTTCTATCACTTATAATAACCCAGTAATTAAATTAACAAAACTAATTATTTTGTGCAAAAACTGCCAGCCAAAATGCCCTAATCTGCGTTAGAAGGAGACAAACCTATGTGCGAGCCATACGTTTCACGTGCACGCTTTCAACCCATTCCTATGGTGTTAAAGTGGTCAGTATATTTGTAGTAAAAATGTCAATTTGCGTGGCGCGTTTTGTTATTCTGATAGAATGTTCGTTTTGCTTTTTTATGAATGTTCCAGTATTACTCGGCGCAAGGAACATTTGCTGTTTTGGCACGCAGTAAAAAAGGACAAATTAACTATATAATTATAGTGAGAACGACTGTAATTATTTAGAACTTTCTAAAATCTCCAACTATCACTAGACGCCCGCCTAGTTATTTTGTTATTGAGACTTGCTAAACAATAAAATGCATAGATCGAGCTGGGTACCTACATTCTGTCCGATTCTCGTCTGTCTGCCACGAGTTTTAGAAGTTGAAGCTTTTTTCGACTTTGTACAACGCAATTGTTATTCCATAAAAATGAGGCGTGCTCTTTATAAGAAACAAAAGTATTATTAGAGAGCATACTTGGTCGAAGGTAGAGAGTGAATCCAAGACTAAGTTACAATTTTTTTTACAAATATTTTATCGGTAACTACCTAACTAACCATCACGCCGGTTCTCCGCAGGGGAAGGCAGAGAGGACGGACCGCCAAACAACTCGGTCTTGGCACACACTATTTGCCTCACTCACATTCATACATCGTCTCATACATAGTCTTCTATTATTCTGACTTTTGACATGACCCGACTCAAGTATCTGACTCATTTGATCGTGCCATGTCTACCTCGTGCGTCCCCAACTTCTTCTACCATTCATATTTGCGTCATATATTCTTCTTATACTACCTAGGTACTTTCTTCATTAATTCGCTCTATATCCACATTTTCTAGGTACATTCTGTAGTAATTTACATAAAATTAAAATTAAATAATCAATATTTTAATTAATAATAAATATTTTATTTACTAAAAAATATTTTAATTACTATTTTAATTTTAATAATTAAATTATTTTATTCTGCAGTAATTATTACATTCTGTAGTAATTGTGTAATTTTTACTAATTATCTATCCCCGTTTTCTCGCTGAGAGGATGGGCCACAACTAAGAGTTGAAAGAGAATGTGAAGAATGCGATTATTCACATTCATACACATCTCTTCTATTATTCCGACTGACTGTTCCCAAATAATTAATTCGCTTGATTGCGCCGTTTTTTGCGAAAAATTATCTCAGCGAGCTGACACCAAATCACACCACATAGGCATATACTATATTATTATGCATTTTTATGTTGTTTTTATGTGAAGCCATCGTATCCTGACTTGAGCACACGACAAATATGTTTCTCCATCTGGCAATTCTAACCACTTCGTTGGTTTGATAAATGCACCCCATAGAAATGTAAGAATTAAATGTAACTTTTTGACTTATTCACGAAATATTAACGAGCAAGCAACCGAGAGGTATGTACCTACATCGCTTGTCATGAATAAGTCCGTTTAGCAAAGGCGGCCTCTAAAAAAAGATCCAGTTAACACCAGCTCCCGCCACACATGCCGTTGTTCCCAGCCGGTTCCTTTTATAAATTTATTCAATCTTCCCAGGCTTTGATTTAATTTACTGAATACAACAAACCTCTATCTCGCGTCTCTCTTCCACGCATGCGAGACATCGTAAAATTTTTGAAATACATCTTTTTCGCGAATGTTTTTTGGTTGGGTTAATAAAAATGTTCTTTACCAACGCGCGCGGAGCTGTGGAAAATGTCTTTTGTGCATATTTTTTTTGCAATGAAATTGTGTATTTTTCACCCGTTCTCTACGATTATGTAATTATAGGTACCAATTTTTTTTTAAATATAGATTAATATTACTAATATACGTTCGCGAACCAATAATTCATTTCAATATTAAAGAGCATAACGTGTTAAAAGTGTTTTATTAGACGATATTGAAAATAGCACCATCTATCGGCGTAAAGTTTCTAAAAATATTTTGAGAATACCCCAAGATTATATTAAAATCAGCTGGATTATTCAAAATTGGCGCTAAATATGACTACAATAAGGATGGATCTTTGTCAAACGTATGTAATTAATATTTTAATATCACCAAGACAATGTTGCAACAATATCGTCGTTGTTTACGCATTAATTACGCATTATTTTGTTGAAATTAAATTTGCCGAAGCTGCGTTTTTTTGAAAGCCATGATTTTACTTCTTACTCGAAAAGTCAATTAAAATTCATTCTGAAACTAATATTAAATCACGGCATCCATGCTTATTTCTAAAAATAAAGACGAAATTGCCTAAACTAACTTACTAGAAGTGATTAATAAGAAGGTATTATTCTTTTAATTTCGTTTAGTTCTTCTGACTTTTCAATTTCAATTTGGGAGGTGGGCATGGGTACCGCCACCCCGGGAACTAATTATTTGATAACCAACACCTTTGCCGTAGGTCAACCCAAGCGGTTCGCTTCATTTGGTGACTTTTCAGGGGTGCCCAGGTTCATGGGCTGAGTTTTGTCCGGGTCTTGGCGTTGGATGCGTCTGCCCATCAAGTGCATGGCTGGCCGGAACGGGACAGAATAGTTGAAGGAACCATTTTCTCTTACTTCTGACTACTTCAGCCGTTCTCTCTTGGAACATCGCTTTACACCGCAGTGGGAGGAATGGATTCATATGTCCGTCACTCCTGGGCGCACTAACCCCCAGATTCCTACCCACCCCTAATACCCTTTTCCTTCCCAAAACTTCTATTCCTTCCTTTACCTAAAAAGACCCTCCATACAGCATCTCCAAAGATGACATAGGCCCTGATGGAATTCTTTTTTCTTCAGGGCCTCCTGTAACGTAAAAAAGTAAGATATTTTCAAATATTGTCTGGTTATTCGTAACCGTACGCAAATAGTCGTCTTTTATAATAGGTGAATTAAAAGGTTTTTTTGTAAAAAATATCCATGTTAAGAACGTATAACCAGAGAAAACCAGAAATATGTCTCTTTTCCACAAAAAATTATAAATTGATTTCGAAAGACTGTCCTTTTATCTAGTAAACGTATGTTTTAAATTTTGAGAACTATTTATTTTTAGTATAATAAGGTTATACCATAGGTCGTTGGCAGATTTGTTAAATTTTTAAAAAAGATTTTTAATTATACAACACCCATTTCAAATCATATAATCATGCAGTAAAATAAATCAATACATTATCTGGTAAAAGTATGTTACAGAATTTTAATTTTAGTTTAAATAAAATTATTAAAAAATATATACATACATGTGTTTCTTGACGAAAATTGGTCCGTTTGTGTATTTATTTGCGCACTTACAGACTAACATGTTTCAGATTTTTTTTTAAATTCTTATATTGTTCAGACATTTTTGAAAAATGATAAATACTTATGATCAAAAAATAATCGCAAAAAATACATAATTTTAATAGTTTTATCAACACGCCTTTCAGCATTTTTGGATGTAGGTATATATTAAAGCAAATTTGGAATGAAATAAAATCGATATTGAGTTATAATTTTAAAAGCTGATACGGAGAGTAATTAATCTTTCTCATTGGAACCGCCCTGTATGATCGTAAGAATATCTTTCGATGAAATGTGGATTTTCGACCGCTGGTTGGTTAAACGCGTGGCCTGCGATCCGGAAAGATTAACGAAATTGTTTTTAAATAACCTTTTTTACAACGCCAGTACCCGGCGTGCGTTGCAATGCCACTCAAAGAAAGTGTTTGTGTCTTAATTCTGTTTATTGAAGTCCTTTGGGATATACATTTTTTTTTTTGATTTTCCGTCGGGGGCGGACACGAAACACGGTTTTCCGGCCTGTAAGCAGGCCACATACAGCTTCAGTGTGAGAAGCATTATATGTATAAATTAGATGTCTATTGTTTATGCTAGAAGTAAAGGATTCTGGTCTTGTACTTTCGCCCGGTCTCCCTTATAACTACAGCTGGCATAACAACATGTAAATATTGTAACACTAGATAACAATAAACTGTATTTAAAAACTCATATTTGATTGGTTAACTAATGAGTCCAGTAAAACAAAATCTCACCACATGAGCACAGCATATAATCGGCACCAAACGTAGCAAACCACTTGGGGTGATTGTTGGTTATCAAATAAATGGTTCCCGGGGCAGCGGTACCCATAATGTAAGAGAATGCAAGGCTGATGTGAATATAATGAGTAAGATAAGAATGGGACGCTTAGGTGGTTTGTACATCACGTAAAGTGTAGAGCCAATGATCTAAGAAAAGGTTGTAGGGAGAATATACCTACTACGTGAACTTGATTGATAGAAGTCGATGAGTCGCGGACGCCCGAAGAAGACACGGCGTGATTGGTGAACCAAATTCTTCAGGCATGCCGAATGACAGAATAACAGAGTGATGTATGAATGTGAATGAGGCAAGAAGGGTGTGCCAAGATCGAGTTGCTTGGAGATCCTCTCTACAAACCTCTGCGGGAACAGCGATAATATTATTTATTATTAAAGGCATGTTATTTTATTTGTTTAGACAGTTTTATGCTTTCGCCATTATTTTTTCCCTTTTTCCTTTCAAAGGATTTAACATATAATTTAGTTGTAAAGTTTGCGAAAGACCCTCAAAATTGTTTATCCCGTGAATGAAAATTCGTTAGTTAATTCGACAAGATACTTGTACCTAGCGTCAATCATAATAGACTTGATAAGCATTTACATAATTCTAATTTAATTTTTCATTAATTATTAAAATAATTCCCCTCGGGGCCTATGTCATCTTTGGGGATGCTGTATGGAGGGAATTTTTAGGTGAAGAAGGAGAGGGTGTTCTGGGAAGGAATAGGAAGATGGGTAGGAATCTGGGGGGTCAGTGTATCCAGAAGTGACAGACGTATGAATCCATCCCTCCCTCTGTGGTGTGTAAGGCAATGTTCCGAGAAAGTAGGACAGGAAAATCAAAGGAACTCCCTCAACAATTATCTCCCTATCCGGCCTGCTATGCAGCTGGTGGGCAGAGACATCCGCCACGAAGACCCATACAAATCTCATCACATGAGCATAGCATATTATAGAGCACCCTCGCTAAGTCACCAAACGTAGCGAACCACTTAAGGCCACCTATTGCAAAGGTGTTGGTTATCCAATAAATGATTCCTGAGGCAGTGATACACATACCCGCCTCAAAAATTGGCTCTTTCCGAAGTCTACGGTTTCTTTGTAATTAATAGGTCACATAATATTTTAACTGATAATCGTGTTGTAGTAATAATTAGCCACTTATATCTAAAGTTCAATTTTTAAAATAAACATGAAAGGACTTAATATTTTTTTATGAAAAACCGCACCGGAGTCCACTGCCATACTAATGTAGTAATCACTATCGTGATGCGAAATCAAACCGGGAAGAAGAGGAAGCATAGGAAGGTCCCAGCAATACAGATCTAGTCACTAAAAATAACTAATCACACTTCAAGCAACGTTTTATTCTGAATGATAAGTCTCAAAAAATCCCATTGCAATTTAATTAATTTTACGTGCGCATCGCCGCCGGGTTGATAAGAGTTCGCGACGTATGGGCCAGTCATATTAGCGCCTTCATATTCTATAAATACCTACACAGTCATCTACTCAAACTTAAACGAATAAGCGGCAACGTCGCAAGACGTTGGTTTGTCGTCAACATAAAAACGAATATATAGATTGGACCCTGCATTGTCGACCAAATTAAAGTAAATATACTTAGGATGCCTCACTGCATTGAATGTAAAAGGAGTTTTTCAAAAATTTAAATACCTAGCAACAATCGAACGCTTAAAAGCTAGTTTATACTTTGGTTAAAACTATGTAAAATCCTTCAGACAGACGCAGTAATGTCGGTCCAATGAAAGGACGCAGAAATGATAGCGGGATGTAAATATATATATATAAAGGAATCGATTTATTTATGGGTAGATGGTAAGGTATGATTTATTATTGAAACTGGCACTTGTGAATAATAATACCACGTTGTGATTTCTACCACGCGTATATATATTATTTATGATGTCATTGCCTGTCGCGGTTGCTTTGTCCCGGTGACAAGCTGTCTATTTTTGGAGCTATTTTTGGAACCAGTTCCTATCGGATTTATAAAATGGTCACCAACACTCAAACCAGGCGAAGCCGAACCAAAAGCCGCCCTCAGGGCCTATCAGCAAAAACCTGCGGAGTGGGTTTTTAACTGATAGTTATTATTATATTTTAAAACCGTTTATTTTTTAATGACATCAATCAAAAATTAAACTAAAAAAACATTTTGTCTGATAGATTGCGTTTTACGTCGAAATTTCGACCTATTTTCTGACCGTTAACGCCAAATGGAATAGGTATAATATCAGTAGTGTAAAACTGCATCAGAGCACTCCAGCGGACAGAACGGTCTCTATCAGTCATTTTGAGATAATTTTGTTTTCAAAAAGTTTCGTTAAAATCCGAAAGATGCCACTAGAAAAATAAATTAACACTATCACCGCGTGGTCGCATCAACATATTCGGGCGGCTCCCTAAATCAATAATTCCAAATTAATCACAACGGAACTAATTAACTAATTAGTGATTCACGTGAACTGTATTAGTACAGTTCACGTGTCCATACGGCAACGTTTTGAGTTTGAGCAAAAACTACCTGTAGTCCATGAAATTATATTTTTTCGTTAATTTTATTACCGTGGCAAAACTTGGACGTGGTGGTCCTTTACAATGACAAACCAAAGAATTTGTAACTAATGCAACTAACTCACGCCCGCGAAGGTTATAGGCTATATCTATCTATATACAAATACAAAAATTTGTGTAAATGAAAATGTGTGTATTTTATATATTTTAGCCGCAGGGAGGAAAGGCAAGAGTGGGTACAGAAAGATAAAAAAGATATTTTTTTAATTTTTTTTTATTGTATAAAAATTTGCATACAATTGGAATTTCTTACCCGCTAAGCTACTGCAAGTAGCTTGTCAGCAGGAGATTAGTCCCGCAGATTAGTTACAACTACAAATAAAATAATTATAAACGCGTTAGCGTACCAACAACATACACAAATACACATATAACATACCTACCAACATTGTGATGCAGAATAGGAAACATATTTATTTATACATTTTTTTTTTAATACATATCATGAAAAAGTTGAAAAACAGTAATACATTAATACATACTTGAAATTTAATGGATGGTAAGAAAGAGCGAATTAGGTATTATTATAAATTTAAAAATAAATTATTATGATACCTACATATATTTATTATAATAGATATTTATTTTAATACATCAGGTTACTCCCTAAGAGCCATGATTTTAACATCAGTGGGAATTTTGTTGTAGAGCAATTTTCTTTAAATTCGTATGGCAATTTGTTAAATATTAATGGTATAATATATTCAAGGGTTCTTTGACCATATTTATTTTGAAACACAGGTACTTTCATTCCTTTATTTTGTATGAGACGCGTATTGTGTGCATGATCCACCATTGTTTTATATGGACTGCCGGATATATGCTGCAATACAATTTTTTGCCACATAATTACATTTTACACAGGTAACACATTGATTGATTTATATACAATACTAATGTCTCGCCTTTGGTTAAAAATGGTTTTATTTACTAGCAACCATGGCGTTTTGAATCGTTTGTACATGTTTTATTTTGGTTTTACATGATTGACCCCAAGAAGTTAACGGTCAGAAATAACGGTCACAAATGGGAATTTTTCTGTGTCTTGTTCTCTTTCATATTTTCGCTAAGATTATTAGTGTTATCTTCTTCTTCAATGATATATTGGACAAGAGTTCCAACTGCTCCCAAAAATGGTTCCTGTGGCGGCGGCATCCACACCCGCCTCCCAAATTATAGCTAAACAGTTTTTTAGATTTAAAAACAAAAACTTTTATGTGAATACCGCACAAGAGTGCCAACAGCTTCCGTCTGGAGCCAATGAAACTATGGCATTCCCAAATTGGGGCATGTATGGATGGGAAGGAGATGGGGAATAGGAAGGTGGGGAAGTACCTGACTATTCAGATCTGGTCACCAAACACGGTGGCGATACTAGTATCTTCCACTCTGGAACGTGCAGTAAACATGGTATTGGTACTCAACACATTTGACGTAAGTACTATAAATACATACATATTTTACAACACAAACAAACATCACTGAGTTCTCTTCTTGACAAACGCAGTCTTTGACTGAGACATTTGAAAGCTCACGACCACGTGGCAAAGGCATGATTTGTGCACGGTTTAATAATAATAATAATAATTGGACAATTTGTAGAGCGCCGTTTTTGTGAAAAACCACCTCAAGGGCGCTATGAGGCGATTTTTCACAAAATAAGGGCAAAGTATGGTACATAAATGACCATGATGAAAGACCACATTTCAGAATTCAGATTGTAGTATACCTATGTGGACCCCATAAATACCTAGTGATGGGCCTATATAACAAAAATAAATAAAGTATCTAATATTTTATTTTTTTATTGTGAATACCTCATAAAAAGGGCCATCCATAAATTACGTCACACGAATTTCATGATTTTTTCACCCCCCCCTCCCTGTCACATTTGACATTTGACGGCCGCGCTGGCGTAAAGCATTTTAAAATCAAAATTAAAAAATAAATATACAAAAATAAAGATGATTCCGATTCGTCTTCTGCTAGCAATAATAAGGCATCAACAAGACTTTCCGCCGTCGTCGGTAGTATTAGATATAGTTGCTGTACTAGTGGGTACTGGCGGGACTGGCGCAAGATCCACCGGAGTTGTGGAAAATGTACGTCTGTGTGTGGTTAGTTTGGTGACCGGCCATATCAGAATGAAACAAACTCAGAACCACCTCAGAAAGGTCATTAAGAGTGATGATAAAAAATGGTTAAATTGGTTAAGTTAGGTTAGGGTTACCGACTATTTTAAAATTATTTTTTCAAAGCTTTTAATGACCTTTCTGAGGTGGTTCTCAGTTTGGTCACCGGCCAACCACCACCTCAAAACCTAAAACCACCTCAGAAAGGTATTTAAGAGTGATGATAATATTGCTTGGTTGAAAGTTTATTTACATTTACGTGAAATATTGTTTTTTTTTTCTTAATTATTTTCGATTCGGCTGTACAATTTTTATGGGCCCATCCGTGACAACCATGGAATTGAATCTAGTCTTCTTCGACGCTTTCTCCACAGATTATGCAAACTTCATCTTTGTTATAATCCTTAGGAAGTTTTAGTTTATCTGCTTTCTTAAAATGGATGGTGTTAACATTATTTTCTTTATTGTGTTTGGGTCGATTCTTTTTTGATTTATCCATTTGAAAATCTTTTTAGCACTGTTTCCTGATAGTTTTTCTTGTTTTATTTTGTGAAACCCGGTACTTGTGTTTTGGCAACGTTTTTTACATTTTTTTTTACTTTTTAGAAGTGCCTTATCCTAAATCCTTTCTTCAATTTCAACAACCTGTCACTAAATGTACTTTTAGAGACATCAAATATACTTCATTTGGATGTTTGTAGACGTTAAATATTAACGGGTAGGGTTTGGAAAACATCGCTCCGCATTATCAGTAGCATCCGCATCTAGTAGCAGCAATACTAGAAAATTATATAGGGGTAGTTAGAAAAATGTGTAAAGTTACTAGTGATTAAACTTTTTTTACTGTAATCTTACAAATTCTATAAGTTATACATGCTGCAACTTTAGTTAAAACGTTGAAAAAGGCCTTCGCGATTATCTCTCCTGAACCTGTTGTAAACGTTTTTAACAAAAATCCTTCCGTAATCTCAGAGTAAACATTATGTTAAAACACGCTATTAAATTTAAAGCACTTCAGTGTTTCTAGATTTTTATTGTAATTCGCCTAAACTTTCTGAATTTTTCAACTATCCTCCGCCATACAAAAATGTATGGCGGAATAATAGCCGCGCGATGTCTAAGAATTTCACAGAATTCATTCAGTCATGAGAAAGCGGTCACGGCGGGAGCACGCATATTTTTTTCGCGGCAATTTTGTTCGCTGTGTCTTTGATTTTTGAAGGAATCATTGAGGAGATAGGTGTTACAGAAACCGGGTAAGTAGAAATAAAATATATTTATTATTATCTAATAAATTATTTTTAACTTGATTTACAGTTTTACAGATTTTATTTATTATTTTTTTTTAAAACTTCAGGTACCTTCAAAATGGGTAAAAATAAAGGAAGCCTTGCTTACCGTGCCATAAAAATAGACCCACCCACTGGAAGAAAAGGAGAATAAGGTAATAATGTCAACATTTAAATTTTTTACTGATTTCTATCAAAGGTAGTTTGAAGGTGGACTGAAGTCATTTTGCATTTTGACATCTAAAAATTTCGGCATCCATCTTGAATTTCTCTAGTTATCTACCGATTTGGTTCAATATCAGAATTCTGGCGTTTAGAAGTGCACTGAACTCGAATCTAATGTCAAAATGCAAAATTTCGGCATCCATCTTGAATTTCTCGTGTTCTCTACCGATCTGGTTCAAAATCAGTATTAGGGAGTATTGGCGAGCACTGAACTCGGATCTAATGTCCAAATGTAAAATTTCGGCATTCATCTTGAATTTCTCTAGTTATCTACCTATTTGGTTCAAAATCAGGATAAGGGCGTTTGGAGGTGCACTGAACTCGGATCTAATGTCAAAATGCAACATTTCGGCATCAATCTTAAATTTCTCTAGTTATCTACCTATTTGGTTCAAAATCAGGATTAGGGCGTTTGGACATGCACTGAACTCGGATCTAATGTCAAAATGGAAAATTTCGGCATCCATCTTGAATTTCTCTAGTTATCTACCGATTTGGTTCAATATCAGGATTCGGGCGTTTGGAAGTGCACTGAACTCGGATCTAATGTCAAAATGCAAAATTTCGGCATCCATCTTGAATATCTTAAGTACTTTGACGATTTGGTTCAAAATCAGGTTTAAGGAGTTTGAGGTTCACCGAACTCGAATTTAATGTCAAAATGCATAATTTCGACGACCATTTTGAGTTCTCTACCGATTCCGTTCAAATAGTCACTAAGTTTTATTGAAAACAACGGCTGTCAGATCCATTGATAAATCGAATGAATTTCGATGTTGGGTAAATTCTGGGTTGTATTATTACAAATAAATTTATTTTAAATGTTTTTTTAGGAAAGTGTTGGCTGCAATTGAAAACAAACCATATATGAACCAGAAATTTTTTCCACATCAAAACACCATGAGATTCTATGTCACATTGAGTCAAAAACTAAGACGTCTGTAAAGGTCCAGGGGCTAAAAAAAAGTCTATGTATCCTTGCCCTTGCATAATATGATTTATAGTCTGTCGATCTGTATCAATTATGTTGCAAATAAATTATTTTTTTTATAAAGCAAGTGTATTTTTATTCCGTATTTTATCTAAATGCTGACCAGTTGTGCCTGAATCTAACCGAAATACACAGTAGATCAAGCGGCTGGCTCGCGGCTCGCGGCGGCCGAGCTTGTTTGCTACCAAAAATACCTAACTGCAGTGAATGGGCAGTTTGACCCAGGCGCAAATGTCTCTATGAGCTATCCACGCTATTCCACAATATGATTCTTAGTATGTTAAGCTGTATCCATTATAGTAGAAACTAAATTTTAATTTTATAAGGCAAGTATATTTTTATTTCGTAAGTCCGTAGTGTCTAGTATACCCACATCTCCTCTAGTCAGACGCAGGCGGCCAGCTGCGGCCGTGTTTGTCTACAAGTACAAGAAATACCTAACTGCAGCGTTAGCGCGGTTTGATACCTGGCCCTTAAAAGCTCCACCTTTGAGAGAGATATTCCCTCAATATTCAGGGACAATAAGGCAGCTTCTCGAATTGTCATCTTATTTTCACTAACGTATTCCTTTGCTGATTTCATGTTGCAATCCTTCCATTCACCCCAAGCCCCTGCTCCCACTTTTTTTTCTCGGCATTATCTGGAAAAATGGAAGTAAAACAGAATGACTCTTTGAAAATAATGTTTTTAAATCAACAATAGCAAACCCTTTATACATTGTTTTCGCAGTACAATATACTTTCATAGTATACAGGTGTATAAAAATATGAAACACTTCAATTGGTGTATATCCATTAATTTAAATAAATAAATAAAAAATAAGCATTTATTCGTGTGTCCGATATCATCCGTAACAGCCGTGTCCGATATTAACCAAACGACTGGGAGTTAAAAAAATAACCGCCTACCTGGTATGGGAAACAAATTTTAAAACATAAGATCTTCATTTGATTGCCACTGAAATGTAGTGTACCGTCTTATATATATAAATGTAATTAAATTAATAACGTACCTTTTATTTGTCTTCGAGTAAAGCTGAGGACACAATATCCGGTGGTCAAATTTCGTTTTCTAAGCACAACACGAACCCAACGGGCACCTAGAATTAGTTCGGCAATATTATGAACTAACTTGCATCGTCCTATCTATACGCCAGTTAAAGAAATAACCCTTGTCCGATACCTCACGTCGTCCGGTAATGTACGTACTCCCTCTACAGGTATTTATATTTGCACCAGTTCTGGCATGAAACTTGGTAGGCTGAGAAATCTAATAGGGTCTACTCACAATCCCATTTGCAGATCTACCAAAGGGAAATTTCTGACAAAGGGAATAATAATAATTTCGGCTGGTGGATTTGCCTACAAATAGTCCGATTGCAGAGACCTCGCAGCAGTCCTGCAAGCAGTTCTGCCAATCGGGTGGTGAGAAGGCCATAGTGCGTTCTGGTCTGTAGTGACTCTGTAGTGCATGATTTATGCTGTAGTGTCTGTACCATTGGTATATTTATGGTCTGTACCTTCCCACAATACGCATGGTTTACGCGGTATTGCGATTTCGATATTTCTTTCACAGTAGGTATTGCGTAAATAATTTAGATTCGATTTGAGTGTGTTTTTTTATTATTTTAAGAAAACTGAAACAAGTACCTACACATATTATCTTATCTTATATGTATATATATATAAATAAAAATTTATGTTCCGTATCTTTGGGTTCGCAAATCTCGGAAAGTAATCGATGGATTGACTGATTTTTTTTACAGAACATTGCATTTTAGCAGAAGAGTGTTTCTATATATAATGGTAAGCTCTGGGTTTATGAAATTTGTATAAAAGATACTACAAGCAAGTGGTTTAAATATGTGGGTATTTTATATAGGTATTTTAGCGGTAGGGTGGGAAGGCAGGAGGGGAAGGGGACGCGGGAGAGGAACGGGGACGCATGAGAATGAACATGCAGGGAGAAACAATTTATTTCTTTGAATGGCATAGCAACGCATGCCGGGAACCAGCTAGTATTCGATAAAAAAAATGGTTTTTGATTGGTGTGATAAGAACAGCTTGGTTTATGTGTTTACTGTGGAAAATATCATATTTTGCTCACAGAAAGAATTATATTACTAAATACATTCAGTAATAAAGCATAAAAAAAGATATTTAAAAGAAGAAAATTTTTTTTATTCATTTTGCATTTATAAAAACGCAAATTTTTAAAGTTTTATTAATGGCAATAGATTAAAAATGCATTTTTGACTTACTTATTACTTAATCATCTAAAAAATTCAATAACTTCTCATGTGACAAGATACCCGTTTTAGATATTAGATAAAAATAAATGGATCACAAAACAGATTAATAAAAGAAAAAATTATCCATTACTTAATAAAAATAGCATACTTAGTTCAAAATCCTTTGGATTAGCAAAGTAATAAAAAATAAACTAATTAAAACTTACATTTTCCTTAAAAATAATTCCTTTACAACAAATCACTTTATATAAGATATACTCGTATATATTAATTAATAATTATCTATTATAATTATCGTGGATTTTTCGGTACCTTTCACCTTCGCGAAACAAAACGTACTAAGTACCTATTGAAATTTACTTCTGAAGAAATTTAATCTTAATCCTGTCTCAATATATATACATGTAGGTCTAGTCTAACCTTAATCCTGTCTCAATGGATAGAATCCAGGGGCGCAGCTACCGCCGTATCAGCCGTATCAATGATACGGGTCCCCCGGGCTACAGGGGCCCCTAACGTGTGTAAGCAAAATTAGTAAAATGTTATCCACAATGTCACTTAATCTCGTGCTTCCTGGGAAAAACAAAAGAAACGACAGAAACGACAAAAGTAAAAAAAAGCAATCTCTTTTTTTTCCCGGGTTAAGCGTGCGCCCAAAAGTTGGCAACATAAGTAATCTTTTGAATAGACTGAGCGAAATAAGAAATCAAAATTCATTCAATGGTTTGCTAAATGAGTCCAGAGATTTGAAGTGGGGGTAACAACTGTTTTTAAAAATAAACGACGAAAGATAACGAAGCGTTTTTTTGATGAGTTATCACAAGATGAGTGAATTTCAGACCCGGAATCAAATTTCAAGGTTCATCCATTATACTATTTCTGTTTCGATGTATTAATTTTTCAAACTAAAAAAAAATTCAGAGCCTTCGTGACCTGAGTTATATATTCGAAGTATTACAACCAGAGAAACTCCTATCTTCTTCAAGCGAAGTGATAAAAAATGCTTCCGGAAAACTGTCGGCTAAATACAGTAAAGAAATCTCAGTTAATCTTTATGAACAATTAATTGCTCTGAAAACATGCTTAAAATCTGAAATTAAAAAAATTCATTCCATTAAGGAACTCATGGAATTATTTCTGATAAAATTCAATAGCCTTGCATCCAGTTTTCCGGAGGTAATAACAGCATGCTTTCTATTCTTGACCCTTACAGTTACAACTGCAACAGCTGAAAGAAGTTTTTCAAAATTAAAACTGATAAAAAATTACCTAAGGACTTCGATGGGACAGGCACGGCTATCAGACTTGTCACTATTGTCTATAGAGGCAGAAATTTTAGAAAAACTAAAGTCGTCTTCAGCTATAGATGATTTAATAAATCAATTTGCCGAAAAAAAGGCAAGAAAAGTGTATATTTAATTTGAATTGTTTGGCCAGCTCAATTTCTAGGAAGAAGTGATAACTTATAATCAATAAATATTTATTTCAATTAAATGCAAGCATTTTTGTATCTTTTGTAAGAAATCTTTACCCTTCATTTGGGCCCCCAACTAATTTTGATACAGGCCCCCTCCAAGGCACGCTACGCCACTGATAGAATCACCAATATATAATGGTGTTATGAGATAATTTTGATAATTTTAAATAACTGTAAGATCTGTCTAAGATAATGTTCTAAATAAATCAGTCAATGCCATTATTCCTGCAACCTATTCCGAAATATTGTGATTTTCCGCCAAAATACGGAATAAATAAAATGCATAAATTGGTAATACCAATACAAATGCTGTATTAATATACTGTTTAGAACAGAGGTGCCCAACCCAAATCGTCTGGTTAGCCAAAAATAAAATTATTGGGCTTCGGTGGGCCACTCAGGAAGGGAGGGGGGGGGGGGAGTCAAAAAATGCTGTTATTCTGAAACGACCTTCCTAATGCGGCTATGCGCCTGGCACCTTTCAATCAATAAATAAACCCCCCAATCAATCAGTCCTAGATCTAATACAAAGAAAGTTCTAATTTCACAAAATCATACTAATATTATAAAGGTGAAAGTTTGTATGGATGTGAGTATGTTTGTTACTCTTTCACGCAAAAACTACCGAATGGATTTTAATGAAACCTCACAATAATATAGCTTATGCATCAGAATAACATATAGACCATATATATAATGGTAAGCTCTGGCGTTATGAAATTAATATAAATGAAAATGTTAGTATTTCTATCATATTTTATCGGCAGGCTGGAAAGACGGTGGGAAGGAGGGGGGATAAGGCGGGGGTTGGGAAGGTGGAGTGGGGAGATAGGGGTGAAGTGGGGACGTTGTGGAGGTGTGGAGTAGGGAGAGGGAAGGTAGAGAAGGCGGAGTAAGAACCCCCCTTATACCATGCGAGTGAAGCCGCGGGAAAAAGCTAGTTTAAAATAAATGTGATAAATGCACGTAACGAGAAAGATTTTTTATTTTTTTTATGAATACCAAAATCCAAAATATATATATTTTTTTAATTTTTTTTTTTTATTAGTGACTATTTAGTTACAGGTTTGATGACAATTACAAGATATGATGATATATATAAATATTTAATCCGTTGGTTCTTAGTCCTCCTCACTAGGTGGTCCTGTGCTGAGGCAGACTGGTAGATTTCTTTGATTTTCCGTTATTTAGTTTCTATGATGTTTTTAATACATTCTCTAGTAAGTCTGCATTAATTTCTTTCACCCATGTTTTGATTTTTTCCTTAAACTTATTTATCTTTTCTATCTTTTTCAGACTTGGAGAAAGGATGTTGTAAAGTTTAGTTGCAAGATATATGTGGTTTCTTTGGCCAAAACTTGACTTGAATTTTGGAACATCTCGTATATCCTTTTTTGAGGTTCTTGTGTCATGTATCCGAGTTTCATTAGGAGATTTTCTGTTTTTAAAATGATGTATAAGAATATTCTTGGCATATATTTGTTTTAAATTAAGAACGTCAAAACACTTAAAAATATCTTTTGAGGGGGTTCTGATGGGTAATTTTAGTATGGTTTTTATAATGCTCTTCTGAGCAATATCTAAGTGGTTAATATGATAAATAAGCTGAAAACTTCATTTTGGGCCGCAAATTTTTTTTAATTGAGCCGCAAGTTGGGCATGCCTGGTTTAGAACGTGAGCCTCTATGAGTACATGTGCACTCTTTGAAAATTCATAGCAAATAAATGAGTTAACGACATAGGTAGGTAGATACTTATTATGTACTCGTACATGATCGCAAGATAACAATTTTTCACTTCATCATTACATAAGATTTTAAAAATAAATCATGTTTCCAATTCACACCGCCGTAAAATGAGTATTTTATCATCGTGGATATCTTGTTAGGAATTTGAACGGTGTCGAAATAAATATCTTGTGCGAGTAAAAACTACAATCTTATCGATACCGAATATAAATATTTAGTAATTGAGCTATCGTCAAATTGGGTGACCGGCCAACTCAGAACGTGACCACCTTATAAAGGTCATGAGATTTAGCTTTATTATCACGAAAAGTGAGTATTTTTATGTCGGGGGAGACGAAAAAAATTAAAAAAAATATGCATGTTTCATTTTAATTTTGTTAAAATTAATTCCCTTACGCGGTGTACGAACTTCGCTGTGTTGTACGAACTTCGCTACGCCATATTTATATAGACTTATAGACGATCAATGCTGTCAATCATAGAAAAATTATTATTGCCATATGAAACAATAATTTATTCATGTTGTGAAGTGAATGCATTATTGAAAAATTTAAACCTGTATTTATAACAGAAGAACATGGAAGAAAGGTATTGGAATATTTACACATTCCCGTTAAGGCGAGCGTCGACCTGTCCGCGCCGGCCGCAACGCACGCACGGCACGCAACGGATTGAACGGATTTGCCGATGGCATGCGTCCACTGTAAACGGATTTTAAATTTAGTTTGAGTACTTTTGTAGTAGACGACGGTCGTCTGTATGGAGATTGACGAAGATATTACCATTATCAGTTGCTTGTTGGCAGAAGAAGAAGAACGTAAAACTAAACGTAGAATGTGGGTTCATAAAATAAACTTGAAGCGACCAATGTTTGAGGAATATCATTCGTTATTTGTTCCTGATTTACTTCATGATGAAGATTAATTTAATTTTTGTGGCTTTTCAATTTCAATTCAATTTTCTAAAACAAACAACCAAGCCTCCAAAGAGCACACAAACCCCAATAGCTCGGAGGGCTTTGAAGCAAAGAATGGAAGGTTACCTCGAGAGTGTTTTCTCTTGGGGTAAGAATAACCTCGTTGAATTTATTGTTTCGAAGACCCAATCATGTCTGATAATGTCTAAAAGGGATCGAAATTATAATCTAGACTCCTTCAACGGAAGCATTCTTCCGAACAGGACCTCCATTGATATGCTTCGTGTAACTCTAAGTGACCAGCTCAGGTATGGGGGCTCCATCGAAACCAGAGTTAAGTTAGCCTCTCAGAAACTGGGCGTACTGTACAGGGCCGTAGATACTGTAATAGTACACAACTGCTAACACTGCACAAATCGTAAGTGCGCCCCACGGTTGAATTTGGCATCCACCTCTGGTCTGGAGCTCCAAATTACCTAAAAAAAAAAACCTTGACTCTGTGCAGAAACGGGCGGTCCGTTTGACAGATTCTCCCATCTTAACAGACGGATTGCAATCTTTAGAGCACACGCGTCAGGTGGGAATGATGTCCTTGTTCTACCAGTATTACAATGGAAGATGCTCCGAGGAACTAGCGTCATTGATCCCCTCGGCACCGGTGCACAGTCGGGAAACACGCGACCAACATTTGTACACGGTTGACATTAGTCACATGAGAACGGGTCGTTTTTAGGACTCGTTTTTGAGTTCAACAGCTCGGCTGTGGAACGATTTACCGGCCTCTGTGTTTCCTCCCTCCTACAACAAGGGTCTCTTCAAGACCCATGTTCACTCCTTCCTTTCCTCAAAAAGACCCTCCACACAGCATCCTCAAAGACGACATAGGCTCTGAGGGAAATTATTTAATGTAAAAAATGTAAAAAAAAACCAAACAACACTTGCGGCAGTGAGCGATGCAAGCTGCGAACTAAAGTCAATTAATCCGTGTGACGTCACCGGCACGCAACGCATTTTTTTGCTCAGTCAGCTAATCCGTGTGACGTCATCGGCACGCAACGCATTTTTGCTCAAAAATACCGGCGGGCGGGCCGGTATTTGCCGGTAGTGGACGCAGTGCTGTACTAATTCATATAAAGATATAGAAAAATCCGTTGCGTGCCGTGCGTACGTTGCGTGCGTGCGGACAGATGGACGCTCACCTTTAACCAAACCCTGCTATCCATACAAACTACAAACCATTCAAAACCTGATGACACGCAGGTTTCGCAGCTTGAACCTCAACCTACATAGTAGTAGATACTGGGAATAATTCAAATTTGGTAATTTGGTTTTTATTTTGATAAGAATTTATTTTATTAGCTTGGTACTTTCGAAAAATGACTTATTTGATTGTCTATTAAAAGGAATATTCCGTTTTATCCGTGCATATGTCTATACACGGATAAAACGGAATATTATACGGACATTCCATATTATCCGTGAAACGGATGTTTATATTTTTACCCATAATTTTAACTCTAGCAAAAATGGTTTTAAAGTCGTCCTCAATCCCCTATTTTGTAAAACCTATGTTTTTTTTTGGCTTCGTTACATAAGAATAAAACACCAGAATATTTGAAAAAAGTGATATTATAACTAAATTGAAATCCCTTGATCCTTGCAAATCGGCTGGTCCTGATAACATTCAGTGACATTCACCCAATCTTCTTATCGAAGTAGTTACCAGTGTTGACTTATCCTCTTGTGACGGTACCAATGGTGAGACAAAAGATGAAACACACTATGCACGTACGTCTATTTCCTTCAGAGAAAAAGTAGTGCTTTGGAGAAAAAAAAAATTAATCCATTTTTTAAATAAATGTGTTAATAATAATCTTTTAAAATACATTCATTCACCAATCGACCAATTTTCTAATTTATTGTGTCAAATCTTATCTTCCAGCATTTATGATATTTTATACTTTACTACCTTTACTTGCGGCTTCGCTCGCATGGTATTAGTTGGAAATTCCACTGAATCATTCATTAATTCATTCACTGATTCATTCATTCATTCATTCCATTATTCATTAATTCATTCATTCATTCAATCACTCATTCATTCATTCCTTCCTTCATTCTTCATTAATTCATTAATTAATTCATTGTTTAGCAAACAATAGAAATCCAAACAAACCGGAAAAAAATTAATTTGATTTCTTAATATATAAAACAAAGTCGGGTTAGTTACACTATTTATAACTCGAGAACGGCCGGGCCGATTTTGATGATCTTTGATTTGTTGGATTTGTCTCCACTCCGGATAGGATAATAACTATTAAAACATCACAAAAATTAACGAAAAATATAGTTATTAAGAAAATTCTTTTCTCCATACATTTTGTATGGAACGAATTCTCATATTTGAAAGAGCTGCGGGCATTTTGTGATAAGTACCTATAATATTGAACTGTGCGTGAATTCCAAAAATTCAAAAACGTCAAATGTCAAAGCGCTAATTGTTTTGCATTTGTTCTTAATCGTGTAATGCTGCCCCTCTTTCTTACACACTAAGTATCAATAGCCGAAAATGAGACAAGCGGTGAACGTATATCTGTACCCATCCAAATGAAAGATACAATAATTACAATAAAAATCCCTCGCACGTATAAAAAAAATGAAAGGCATTTTTTTTTTACATCAGCTCCACGCAGGAGGCCCTGAGGAAAATTATTTTCCTCAGGACCTATGTCATCCTAGGGGATGCTGTGTGGTGGGTTTTATGGAAGGGAAGGATAGGAAGTCCTGGTAAGGAATAAGGCATGAGGGGTGGGTAGGAATCTGGGGTCAGTGTGTCCGGGAGTGACGGACGTATGAATCCATCCCTCCAACTGCAGTGCAAGGCGATGGGCCGAGAGAGTCCAGCTGGAAAGGTCAATAGGCCTCCTCTCGAACGCAGCAGGTAGCAGACGTATCCACCGCCAAGACCTGGACAAACCCGGTCACCCCATAAACCCGGGCACCCCTGCTAAATCACCAAACGTAGCGAACCACTTGGGGTGTCCTATGGGTGACGTATGACAGAGGTGTTGGTTATCCAATAAATGGTTATAAATCCGTTCCTAAAAAATATAAATCCGTACACAACTCCATCTCTGATACTGACAAAAACAAAACACGGACAATTGCGCATTGATGATTGCTTCATTGTGTAATTTTTAACTTAATAAAAAAACTGAATGTAATTAAACAGTTATTGATTCTGAGGCGGTACGAAGTTTTCCGGGTCAGCTAGTTTATGTATAAAGATAAATATAATCATTTATTTGTAAAATGTGTATTCAGGATCAAGTGTTTTTTTCTTGATCACATTTGAGAGTACCACTCTAAAACTTTATACCCTCTAACTCGTAAAATACTCAGATTACTCATAAACACCAACAAATCAATAAGGAAGTTGAGTGAAAAATATTTTGACATATAAAAAATATGTTCAAGTAGATCAAAAATATCGATTCTAAATATATTTCCATATTATTATTCTTAGAATGAATTAAAAATTATTTAAAAAATGAGTAAAAAGCTATAAACTTATTGGTAGAAAGAATTCTGAAGTCATCTGTACGCGCGCCGGTTTGAACGATAATTGAAATCATGATTTTTAGTGCTAGCGGACAAATTTGTCTGCTAGTAGGTACGTAAACATAATACATCATGTAAACATAATATACCTACCAGTAGGTACTTGCACTTTAAAATTAATGAATACCTTAGAAATCATAGCTGCTTGTAAAATTTATCATATCGGTTCACATCGTTGACATGAAGTTGACATAATTCATAATACCTACCTATTAATTATTTTACTTTTTATTGCTTCTCAGGGGATTTCTTACTTTTTATAACTTTTCATATTTTATAACTTTATATTTTATAACTTTTTATATTTTATAACTTTTTATATTTTATAACTTTTTATAATTTGCATATAAAACTTTGTAACTTTTAAAGATACCTTATATTTCTATATTTTACTTTTCATTACATTATTTTTTTCTTTTTATTTTACTTTTTAATAAAAACTTTATACTTTGTACTCTTTTCTTTTAATGTTATATTTTATAAATAAATGTCAATTATAATTATGTTAATATTGTTGTTGTAGATACTATTTATAGGTTGACTATGTTAATTGCACATTTGGTGCCGTGTATTTCGAAATAAATAAATGATTGTGCATCTCTTTCTATTACATGAGAGATGATTTGTTTATGATGACAGAGGTATGTGCCAAACAGTTGTGCTTGCTATCTTGTTATGAGTCTTTTTAGTTTAAGTAAACCCTCGATAAAATTGAGCGAGTTTACAAGCTGGGAAATTCCCTATCTGTTAGTAAACTCGCTCAGTGTAATCGTATTACTAGCTTACTAGCAAATTGTGGGCAATCTACGAAAAAAGTTGAAAGGTGGTCAACTTTGCTCGCTACCCGCTAGCTTTGCCTCAAGATGGCGGCCCACCAACAGCTGATTTCGTAACTGTCAGAATTAGTTCACGCGGGAGTCTAATTCTTGCTCATAGATATATATATAATAACTGGATGGATGACTCGCTTAAATTGGCCGGTCTTCCGGTTTCGGCGGCCGCCATATGCAAAGTAGGCAAAAGATACGAGAACTCAGGGAACTTCTTAGAGGGAACTTGCAAATTCCAAGTTTTTTGTTGCTAAAAAATGTTATTAAACATTATTCCTTTCTGTTTTTTGTGTTGCATAACGAATTAAAATAAAGTAAAACTGCAACTTTGTATATTTCGCATAAATAAATCACAAAATTAAAAAAAAGGATCCTTGGAACAACTTTATTTATGTAATTAATCTTACATTCGAAGTAAACTTCAATAATGAAACTTCATTCAGGGCTTCATTGGTGTAGGTTGGGTAGGTAACATAATATGTTTAGAAACAGAAACAAAACTACAAGATTTAATAGGTGTATCATTTTTATTTCTTAAAAATCTACAATATTTAGTATGGGAACATCATGTGCCAAAAAAATAACAGTCGTTTATAATGTAGGGTAGAAATAATAATAAAAAAGAGTTGACATTTATACAATAAAATTTGCACAACTTAACTTACACAAAAACAAATACAACAAACATTTATACAGCAAAAATTTACAGGCAAAAATTTTATACAACTTATATACAGACAAAAAATGTATACAACTTATATACAGACATATTTTTATACTTCAGAGTACTTCAACTTCAAACTATACTTCAAACTAGACGGCCTGGCTCACTTGGCTGCTGGTATAGAAATGGCCTACTGGAAACTTCCAAGATGGCGGACGCCGATTTCCGGTGGACCGCTTAAAATTCGCTACGGCAAAGAGAGTCATCCATCCAGTTATTATATATATATCTATGTTCTTGCTACTGGCTAGCGTGTGGCGCTAGCTGCAAGCTCAAGTTTTCTACAAAATGTCGACAGAATTGGTTCGCGCGGGAGTCGTTATTTAAAAATTCTAACTTTAAAAAAGTAACTTTGAAAACTTGATCAATTTTTTTTTAAATACCATATTCTGATAAGACGGTTAACATTGATAAAAAAAATACTTGAATTCCAAATTGATGAATTAAAAAAAACTCTATACAAAATGCTCAAGCGACATGTTTTTCAGAGTCCAAATGACGTTACACACACATCCCACCTTTTACCGCTCGTTTTGGCGGACTTAATAAAATTTAAACTTGGAGAATTAATTTAGTTATTGAAACGAACTTTAAAAGAAAAAAAATACTAGGTTTTAAGTTTGAATGTGAACATTGATAAAAACATTTAAAAAATGGACTCAATTTCCTTATTATAATGCCAAAAAAATTGTAGCGAACTAAACAAATGTTAATATTTTCTGGGTCACTAGTAGGATATATTAAAATGTCATACTAGACTTTAAAAACAAAATGCACTGGACCGTTATGCCTCCCGATGTTAGTTTATAGCATATTTAATACGTAAAAAACAAACACATGAAAATAATATTTGATTTGCGGGGAGCATTCGAATATTGCTTTCCACATTATATCGAAACATAGTATTTTTTTATTTTATTGTTTGAAACATTTTTAGAGTCACTCTTTTACAAACATAATATTTCAATCACTCTTCTAATAAAGCAGGCAGTGGCGGTTATTCACGGGGGGACAGTCCCCACCAGTTACACCCGAAACCTACTAATAAATGAATGAATACTTTAAACATAAAAGCAATTAACATTTGCAAAAATAAAATATACCAAAATATACCACCCAGACCCAGGCTGACCAGCGGACGAACCATCAGAGTCCATTTCTCAGTGCGCAGAACCTACCGCGCACTTGGGGGACATTCCGAGTCATAAATAAACCAATACCATCCGAGTTGTCCTTTTGGGTATTCATTCTTTGCGTTTCTTTCTCGATTGTACGCTCTGAGAACCGCGCATGCGCATTCGTATGTGTATTTCAAATACTGTGGAACAATTCAATGAATCCCCTCATGACAAAATACTGAACCATTTGTTTGCGTAACTTTGGGCGAGAATCGCTTGCATTCAAATTAAGTTCAATAATAGTCTTGCAAGATAAATGGTTATATTTATTATAGTTATTCAACATAGCCTTAGAAAAAGTTATTCGTGACATAATAAGCTTTACGTGACGCCTTCATAAGTCTTGAAAGTTCTCCTAAAAATATGGGTCTCATCGTAAACCAGCAGAAGACCAAATACATGGCTGTAGGATGCGCCCTATAAACCCCAACTCTCATGTGGAAGCCAAAATTTTGAAACGGCACCAAGATTCACATACCTAGGCTCCCTGATAACAAACGAGAATAATACCACAGAGGAGATCCAGAAGCGCATAGTGAACGCAAATCGTTGTTATTATCGCCTACAAAACCAAATAAAAACCAGACTGCATTCCAGAAACACCAAGATATTAGTGTACAAAACACTTATCAGACCAGTACTCACATACGCAGCTGAGACTTGGGCACTAACTAAGAGGAATGAGCGAGTACTGGATGTTTTTGAAAGTAAAATTTTTAGGTGAATCTTCGGACCGGTTTCAGAAAATGGATTTTGGCGCAGACGTTATAACAATGAGCTATATACTCTGTTTAAGGATCTAAACGTCACAAAATTTATAGAATTGGGAAGACTTCGGTGGCTGGGTCATGTAGAGAGGATGACCGAGCATCAAGCACCAAAGTCCCTGCTGAACTCAAGACCGACAGGGCGAAGGAGCCTGGGAAGACCAAGTTTAAGATGGAGCGACAACGTCCTATATATATCTACCTTGGAGATTGTAAACTGGAGAGAGAGGGCACAAAACCGTGATGAGTGGAGGAAGACTCTTGAGGAGGCCAAGACCCACCAGGGGTTGTAGAGCCAAGAGTGATGATGATGGTTATTGTTATTAATTGGTTTATATCTACAAAAAATTGAAAAATGGTTGAAAATATTTGTGCATATTTTTGGTTCGCAGATAGCATTTAATGTAGTTCCATTAATGTTTATGACATTTATTATTGACTTATTCATTATTTTATTATTATTTATTATTATTCATTATTTCCTTTATAGTGATCCATTTTTTTAGTGTTTTCCTTTTGTTTCTTATCTATCTTGGTACGAGAGCACAACAGAATGGAGTTTGCAGGAAAACACTTCTTCTTCTTCTTTAACACGATTTATTAAATGCAATAAAAATACAATTATTACAAAAGGGTCTATTTACCCTTTGATCGGTTGATCTTCACGATCACACCACACTGACAAATATCGAAGTCTCTACTTCGATATCTTTATCAGTTTTTTACAATACTGAACTGTAGGTACAACATGTACCTCCCAGTTCAATCTTAACAACAATACTGACGCAAAGGGCCTATTTTCCCTCTGCTCAATTGAAGATACACCTCGTGTACCTTCCAGTTCCACCGTAATAACAACACTAACGCAAAGGGCCTATTTCCCCTCTGCTCGGTTGATCTTCCCGATCACACCACACTGACAAATATCGAAGTCTCTACTTCGATATCTCTGTCAGTTTTTCCAAACTCAACTGAAGGACATCTCATGTACCTTCCAGTTCAACCGTCACAACAATACTAACTCTCTCTTGAACACGTCACCATATTTAAAGAAAAACATACAAATACAAATAATTAATATGGTACATTAACTGTGGGAACAGAATATTTCAGCGGTTCCCACAACTGGATTTTAAAATCTGGCAATAAAATAATTGCTCAAAAGTCGCCGAAAAGGGCCACCAATAAAACTAAATCTAAAACATTTAAGGACAGACAAATATTGCAAATATTACTATAATAAAAGTTCCTCTTAGGTTGGGCCATAAAAGGCCGACAGCAAACACTTTCCCTTGGGGCTGCCATAAATAGTTATAGGTGCTATTTGAGGGTCCTATTTGAAATGTGCAAATACGTACTTAAAAATAAAACCATTTAAATAATAAACACTTTCTTCCAAATCTTTGCAAAGCAATGCATTTATATGATACCAGCCAGAATACATATTATTTCTCAAGGTTGGGACCTTACTTGAAGAAACCGTGGGATAATATTTTGTTTGCATATTTGAAAAACGGGAACTACGCGAAACTAAAATAACATGAATATTAAGAATAATTATTTTACTTAAAACTAAATACAAAAAATCGCATTCTGGAACGAACATACCCCTTCCCGTGAATTTACTTCACTAAATAGGTAAAGAATGCGATTCTAGTATCTTTAATAGGTACTACTGATTTTAAAATATCTACAACGCGGTATCAAATGATGGCGTACCCCTTTTTATGTAAGGGGCATCATTGCTGATACACTCAAAATTAACGGGTCTGTTGTCCGCATCTCGCGAAAAACCCTATCAGGTTTTTGTTTATGCTTCGTATAAACAAACAACCTTTTAATCGCTTTTACGACGATCATTTGTCCCGTGTCTTGTAACCAATAGTGGCAATAGTAGTGTTTACACAGGAAAACAAACAAAATAATAATTCTCAAAAATTCATGAATCGATTTGCCGTTAAATGTGGAAAAAAGTCTAACCATGGGCCTGGTATCATATGAAAACATTGCCTTACCCCTTGATTGCGCGAAACGGTCTTCAATTATTACAGGTGTCAGCCTCTGTAACCGGCCCTGCGGCTCAGGCCGCTGCTGCTCGTTGTTTTTCTCTGCTTTGCTGAATGACTGCGCGGATAGAGGTAGCTCCCAGCGGCTACTGCTTTGCGGCTGATGTTGCATCGACTGCAGCGGGAGAGGTTGCCCTATCGAGGGCTTCTGATGCGTTGATCCTTTGTTCGGGGGTACCTCGTACCGCCCATCATGTTGCTGCTCCTCCCGCCGTTCCAATTCCAGCGGAACAGCCTGCTCTTCCCGAGGTTCCAATTGCGCCGGGAGAGTCCGCCCTAGTAAGGGCTGTTGATATGAAGATACTTTGTGCGGGAGTAGCTCGTACCGCCCGCTAGTATGCTTCTCCAACCGCTGTTCCAATTCCAGCGGAAGAGCCTGCTCTTCCCGAGATTCCAATTGCGACGGGATAGTCTGCCCTGCCAAGGGCTGTTGATGTTCAGATCCTTTATGTGGGAGTATCTCGTACTGCCCACTGTTATGCTGCTCCAAGCGCTGTTCAAATTCCAGCGGAAGAGCCTGTTCTTTCCGAGACCCTAATTGCGACAGGATAGTCTGCCCTGCCAAGGGTTTCTGATGTTGAGATGTTGTGGGCGGAAGTAGAGGGTACCGCCCACCATGGAACAGTTCCTTTTGCTGCTCCAATTGAACTAGGAGACGTTGCTCATCGTGGTCTCCAAGTTCTGACGATGTTCCGTGGCTGGACTGGTCCACCCAGTCATTGACTCGATCTTCAAGAGTCCGTCGGGAAGTCCTTAATGCAACTTCCAGAACCATGGCTGCGTGCTGCTCCTCTACTTCCAGGACCGCCATTGCAGCAGCCATCTTTGCCTTTTTTTCAGTCGTCTTTGCCTTTGCTACAGCCGCTTTTACTTCAGCCTCTGCCGTTGCTTCAGCCGTCTCTGCTTCAGCCATCTCTGCTACCAGGCGGGCCTTTCTTCTTGCGATGTCCACCTTGGTAGCTGCTGCTTTCAGTCGTGCCCCCTTCCAGCTCGTGCTGGACCCTGCCTTGCTGCCGCAGATGGATGTCATCTTCGATTGTAGTCCTGTTTCCATGATGCTTGTATTCTCGATCCGGCTCGAAGGACCATATGTTTCTTATCTATCTTGGTACGAGAGCACAACAGAATGGAGTTTGCAGGAAAACACTTTTTCTTCTTTAACACAATTTATTAAATGCAATAAAAATACAATTATTACAAAAGGGTCTATTTACCCTTTGATCGGTTGATCTTCACGATCACACCACACTGACAAATATCGAAGTCTCTACTTCGATATCTTTATCAGTTTTTTACAATACTGAACTGTAGGTACAACATGTACCTCCCAGCTCAATCTAAACAACGATACTGACGCAAAAGGGCCTATTTTCCCTCTGCTCAATTGAAGATACACCTCGTGTACCTTCCAGTTCCACCTTTACAATAATACTCACTCTCTCTTGAACACGTCACCATATTTAAAGAAAAACATACAAATACAAATAATTAATATGGTACATTAACTGTGGGAACAGAATATTTCAGCAGTTCCCACAACTGGATTTTAAAATCTAGCAATAAAACAATTGCTCAAAAGTCGCCGAAAAAGGGCCACCAATAAAACTAAATCTAAAACACTTAAGGACAGACAAATATTGCAAATATTACTATAATAAAAGTTCCTCTTAGGTTGGGCCATAAAACGCCGACAGCAAACACTTTCCCTTGGGGCTGCCATAAATAGTTTATAGGTGCTATTTGAGGGTCCTATTTGAAACGTACTAATACCTACTTAAAAATAAAACAATTTAAATATTAAACACTTTCTTCCAAATCTTCGCAAAGCAATGCATTTATATGATACCAGCCAGAATACATATTATTTCTCAAGGTTGGGACCTTACTTGAAGAAACCGTGGGATAATATTTTGTTTGCATATTTGAAAAAGAGAAACTACGTGTAACTAAAATAACATGAATATTACGAATAATTATTTTACTTAAGACTAAATATAAAAAATCGCATTCTGGAACGAACACCTTTGTAAGGATTATTTTCTCCCTGTAATATTTTTCTTTTGTTTCTGATAAAAATAATAAGTTTTTTTCCGGAATGTTTTGTATTCCTTTTAGATATAACTATTGTTGAAGAGTTTTTCCTTTTTCCGGATAGCTATGTTTTCTTGCATAATCCATGGTTTGATTTTCCTTAATTTAAAGTTTCTTCAAAGAAAAAACGCACGTGTCTGGGTTTTGGCAATTTAGTATTAATTATTACCGTAGCGTCTGCGTGGTTGAATTTCAGAATCCAGCTACGAGTGCATGTCGGACGCCACGCCATACGTGCAGCGCCACAAATAACATCTGTGTACGTGGAATTTCACACAAAGCTACTGTTGTAATTCGGTTTCGAATTTAAGAATTTGACGCAAGAGGTCGCTACTTCTGTCAGCAGCAAGGACGGGGACGTCTCCCCCCTAGGTATAACTGTTACGAATTTGTGATTATGTAGTATCTCTCCAGATATGAAAAGATTGACGGTAATACATTTTTTTTTACATGATCTCCACACGGGAAGCCTTGAAGAAATAATTTCCCTCAGGGCCTATGTCATCTTTGGGGATACTGTGTGGAGGGTTTTTTAAGGAAAGGAATTAGAGGAGTTCTGGGAAGGAAAAGGGTTTAAGGGGTGGGTAGGAATCTGGGGTTCAGTGTGTCCTAGTCATCCGCCTCCAAGACCTACACAAACCTCACCCCATAAACCCGGGCACCCTTGCTAAATCACCAAACATAACGAACCACTTGGGGTGACCGATGGCAGAGGAGTTGGTTATCCAATAAAAGTTCCTGGGGCGGCGGTAACTATTCCCGCCTCCCAAATTGTGTGCCTCCCATGTTGTATCAAGTGGCTATACATTTCATATGACGTCATTGCTCTGTCTCGGTTACTTTGTCCCGGTGACTAGCTACAGTGGATCTGAGGTATGGGCTGTTTTTGGAATCAGTTCGTATTGGATCTATAAAATGGTCACCAACACTAACTAGGTGAAGCCGAGCCAAAACCCGCCCGCAGGGCCTAGCAGAAAAAACCTGCGGAGCGGGTATTTTACAGCTATTTTAGTATTAATAACCAAGATTCGTTATGTAATTTATTATTTAATTTTAAATTTTGGATTCCAATAAAAAAAAAAAATACTATTTAATGTGTTAATTTTTGTGCATAAAATTATGAAAAATCAAATGCCAAAATACTTTGAGGATGAAATTGTTTTTAATAGAGACGTACATAATTATGAAACAAGAAATATAAACAGAGTTCGATTGCCACAAATGAAGAAATCAAAATCACAGAACTGCCTAATGTATAGAGGACTAAAGATGTATGATGAAATGCCTGAAAGTATGAAGAATAAATGAATGTATTTTAAAAAAAATGTTATGCTTACTGTAAAAATATTTAAATTTATCAAATAAAATGTTACATTGTGCTTATTAGTTTATATTCATGTAGTTATAAACTAACTCAATAAATAATAAAAAAATAGTTCAGTTTGGAAATAATGTTAACATTTTTTCTAGTCATTAAATCCCGAGTTTTTACTTAAATCAAATATATTTGTGTTTTGACCTGTTATATAATTTTTCCATATAAAAGATCTAATTTTTTCTGTGTGTTTAATATTGCTCCATATGTGCAGGGCCGGATTAACCATGTCGGGGCCCCTAGGCAATGCACATCTCGGGGCCCCTTTACCAATGGCGGACTAACGGTGGTGGGGGAGGGGGGGTGAGGTGGAAGGGGCGGCCCGCCTGGGCCTCTGGTCCTGGGGCCTCCAACCCCTCCTTGTTCCCTTGATCAAATCCTAAACAAGGCTTAAAGGCCTAAAAGGACACATTCATAAAAACAAAAATATGTTAAAAAAAAACAGCGGTCTTATCACTAATGTGATCTCTTCCAGACAACCTTGGTACGAAGAGGAACAAAGAATTTTAGCAAGCAGATAGGTTGTGCACACTAAAGCTTGTACAACATTTATATTTTTAACATATAATCTAACACACTATATAAAGAGGTAATATTTGTTTGTTTGTTTGTTTGTGTGTTTGTTTGCATCGAATAGGCTCCGAAACTACTGAACCGATTTGAAAAATTCTTTCGCTGTTGGGAAGCTACACTATCCCTGGGTGACATAGGCTATATTATATTTAAAAAAAAAATAGGCATCCTTACTAAAACTTCAATAATGTAACCCAGGGTGTAAAAAAATTACCTAAAATATTCTTTAAATCGCGTGCGCTGCGAAAACTATTGATGATAGAATTAAATAATGTACTACGACTTTATAGAACACATCATTATTTATAAAAAAGGTCGCGACAGCATATATCTAACTATTATGGTTATGCCACAATAAGTATTCTTTTATTTAAAATTTTTAATTAATATGTCGCCGCTTGAAAAGGCTCTTTATTTGTATCTTGGTTTTAATCCTTATCAAAATAAATTACTTCATATTCAAGACAGCTTCAATACCTTTATTTAACTTTTTGAATTTTTCAATTCGGATATTTAATTAGAAAGATATCATGAGTTTAAAAATGTTAGTATTAGAAAAAAGTTTCGGCTACGGGCCGCGCGGGAGAGGAGTCAAGAAATGCAGTGCCAGGGGGGTTGGCGGGACGGGGGAGCGGGAGAGCGGTGGCGGGGAAGGTGGAAGTGGAACGCTGGAGGGGAACGCACGGGAAAGGACATGTAAGGAGTAACATTTTATTTATTTGAATATCGCATGTATTATAAAAGAAAGTCCAAAAAACGTGCAGCTCGCAAAAACTCAGAAACGAGTCCCGGTTCGATCAAGGGAGTTATATGGTGTGGTAGATCTCTATCCCCCCTAGGGAATAAGGGTATCCGTTTTTACCTTAAGGCCGTGCTTTTAAAGCTATAAGGGCTGAAAATTTCGCCCTCTTGAAATTTCTAAAACAGTCTTCCGGAAAGTTCTAGAAGGTTCCATAGAGCTGTAGAAAGTTGTGGAAGGAGTGGAATGATCAGGAATAGGAAATCGGGAACATCATTGTGCAACATTCCAGAACACTATCTTATTGTCCTGAGCGAAGCCGGGTAACCCAGCTATTAGAAATAAAAGCAAAAAAAAAAATCAAACAAAACAAATGCCAAAACAAAACACACACGGCACCTACAATCACATCCCCATTGATACTAAGTAATGCTGCTTAATGAATAGAAGGAAAGTAAAATACAACTACGTTTAGATGTTTATTTTAATTATAGACTTTTTTATTATTTTTGCATGATGTGAACATAAGTTATTGGTTTATAACCTAATTATTATAATTTGTTGTTTTCTTTAATACATATAATGTTATTAACCTGTAAATTAAAAACATCTTGAAAGCTGACTTTTTCAAAAATCGGTGCCGGAGTTGCTCACCATTGACGCAAGTCATTTTTTCTCGGGTCGCGGGGCCCCCAGCCGATGCGGGGCCCCTAGGCAGTTGCCTACTCTGCCTAAAGGATAATCCGGTACTGCATATGTGATCTAGGCACGATGGTAAAGATATCCGATTAATCAACTGGCCGATCGATACATATATGTTAAATCTCCTCAAAATGTAGTGTTCGTGAATGTGTTAAGAAAAAAATTAAGATATTATAATATTTTTGTTATTAAATCATTTTTAAAGATAGGATTTATTAAATTTTCAAATAGTGGAAAATTATAAAATCTGCGTAGAGAAGATAGAAGGTGAATTAAAAAGATGAAAAAACAATTTTTTTTTAATAAATGTTGAAAACAAGCAGGTTTGTATTTTCACAGAAAGTAAAATATAAATAATGTTTTATATTATTTTTTTTTTAGTTATGTAAGTTTTCAGTGCAAATGATGAAAATATTAGATTAATAATAAAAACATAAAGGACAGGTACCTAATTATTTATTTTAAAAAACTGTGCTCAAGTTATAATTTTATACATTGGTATTATATAATACTAGTTTCTCAAAATCTCACTGTAAAAATAAAACTGATTCAAAATCAATAAATTAAAAATAGATATTATTTTAGATTTTCACGGCCAAAAGTTTTTCATTATTTATTTTTGGGGTGTTATGCCTTGTTGCGCTAGCTCCTTCTTTAGCCAACGTTTTGAACAGCGCTACAGTGTCCATCATCAGGAAATATCTGCCCTGATAAAGAACACTGTAACCCTGTCCAAAACATTGGCTAAAGGAGGAGTTAGCGCAACACGGCATAAAACCCAAAAAAAAATAACAAAAAAAATAAATAAATAGTACATTACGGGCCTTACTAGTTAGTAAACATGTTTTAAATTTTTACACAACTGCTACACAATCATTTGTATTGTAAATGGTTGTTTATCAGTTGTGTAAAATTTAAAACACGTTTATTAGTAAGGGGGTATGTATATGTATATATCTACACAAGCGATTTTTAATAAAATATCTCAACTAACATTGTCATTAAAATTAAACAAAACACATTCAAATGATTGCAAGAACAAATTGAAAAACTTGTTAAATGTAACAAACAAATTAATAATCAACAATTTGTTTTCAAATAACCATTTGTAAAGTGAATTTGGAAATATTTACAATGCTAAATACATAATTATGTAAACAAGACGGTTTATTTCAAATTTTAAAATAATATTTGTACCTACCGGTATTAATCTTTAAATACTTTTGGTGAAAATATAGAGATATGTTTTTGATATGAATTTATTACATACATTTGAAAAATAAATTAATTTTGATATTACATACCACAAAAATTTTCACTGTTCGGAGTCAGTGGGACTACGGCATCTCAAATTAGGAATAACTGAATAAGGGGAAGAATGTCAATAAATTAACAAATAAATTGACTTTTAATAAATTAAAAATTATATAATATTGCACCTATTTAGTTTGCAATAACAGAGATGTGACTACTTAAATAATACCTTAAAAATAAACCTATACAATTAAAAGTCAAACTGTTTTATGATAAACAAGTATTATTTTAGGTTAAATATGTACAAATTTACTAATTATAACAAAATTAATTAACTAAAGGTTTGTAATAAAACTGGTTTTTCGAAATAATTTCCTTGCTTTCCATAATTTGTCATTATAATTTAATAAATTCATAGAAAAATATTAATGGTCAGTATTTATTTATCAGTGGATAAAATATCATGTTGCATAAAAAATATATGTATTCATTAACAAATGAGAGAGGGCATTATTAACAGATGACAGAGGGCATTATTAACTTGATGATTTAAAAGTTAATTCATTGGATAAATGCGATTTTGAACCACAAATTTATTGATTACTGGATTAATTTGTGATGATTTCTACTGGCGCTACTTTCAAAGACTACTCTTAAAATTATTTAAGTGTTTAACTTCTCATTTTACATACGGTTAGCTTGTATTTCTTATAATTACTAACCCATAGGGGCCGGCAAGGAACTTAAATAAATAAGAAGACATTTTTGTAGACAATACCATACTTGATGAAGTGACATTTTTAAAATTTATTTTTGTCTTTAACCACCCAATAGAAATAAAATCTAAAAACAAAGTGAATGTACAAGGGTGACACTTCAATTGCAATGCTTTGTTTCATTCGCAGGTACGATTCTTCAACACTCCGCCCCCTAGGGGTTAAAAAGTAATTAATTCTCTAAACGTAACTTAAGTCAGGGACTTCATTAATTCTCCTTGACATTGAGTTTTTAAAAATACCAGCTTGATCAAAAAGTTTTAGGACTGGCCACCGTATGACTCCGTCAGTCACCCGATTGGAATTATTATTTTTTTTTGTTAGGTTACCCACATCTGTCATTGACAATTCCCTCAAAATTTCAGTTTGTCATAGCTTGACATTTGTAAAAGTTATGCTGTACCGAGTACCTTTACCTTTGTGCGTGTTTTCGATTTTTTTCTGAAAATAGCATCAATTAACCACAATAACGCACCGTCGCACGATGCGATCCCTTATCCGTGAGTTTTTGATCATAAACAATACGAATACTATTCATCAGCTTTCGAATACACCTGATCTGGCTCCCTTCAACTTTTTTCTGTTCAACCGACTAAAAAAAACCACTTTGCGGAACGTGTTACAGCACCCGGGAAAATATTACGGAAAAATCGAAAACGGCTCTGATGGACACACTGAAAATTGAGTACCAGCGGTGTTTCAAGGATTAGATCAAGCACTGGCGTAAGTGCGTTGCTGTCCATGGGGGGTACTTTGAAGGGAACTATATCGATTTTGATGAATAAACTTGCATTTCCAATTTTATGAATAAAATCCTAAAACTTTTTGATTACGGTGTTATATTATTCAAATAAACACAGAACGTCATTAAAAGCAAATATTTTTTCAGTCATGCTGCTTATGCCAATTAAACAAGTATGACATAAATTTTTATAGTACACATTTCCAATATTCTTTTATACTATCCAATATTATTATACTATATTCTAATAGATTAAAGAATTTAAAAGATTGATCATTGGGTTTCCATAAATCCTCGGAAACCCGCTGAATGACAGCTGACAGCACTGGCATGAGTTGAAATAAAGATGTATATATTTAAAAATTAATCAAATGGGTTGAGAAAGCTAGAAAAGTGTTATTTTAACATGGTGCACTGGTTTCAATAAATCGTAATATAAAATACATAAATGCAAAACAATAACACTGATAATAGAGCCCTTCAAGTGATTTTTCACTAAAATAGAGCTTTACAAATTATCCAATTTATATGGACTGATTTAAATGTACAGTTTCTTGTGTAATTAAATTAGTTTCTTCCATATGCATGTTGTGAAATCAGTCACAAAATGGGTTTACCTTGTGAATTTGACTGGATTACAACAAAATATGAAATCACTATAAAGCAGAAAATCTGTTTGTGTCCCGTGTAATATTTTCAGTATTGTCCAATAATAATAAAACTGTTCTACAGGATAAAGTGGTGAAAACAGTAACAGTGTGTGGCAGTAACTTTTTGAAGTACAAAGTACGAATTGTCAAACCACAACTTTCAGATCGGTATAAGTAATGTTAAACCGTTGTGATTGCTTTCTGCAAAAATATCTAATACCCAAAACACTTGAAGCAGTTATATTGTGAAATATTGTCACGGCAAATCCGTCAACAAGTCTCATCTTCACAAAAACATTAACCTAAGATACCATTGGACCGTGGCAATACATAGTTGTACATATATTGTTTCTACGTTTTCTAGATGGCGAACAGCATGGTGACGAATTGATTGGACAATAATATCTTAAAATTTAAGACCTTTTTTTACTTTGGTCACTTTTCTAGAGATTGGCCAATTATTATTTTTTGCAAAATGCATAAATCAATTAAGTACAGTGTTACATTTCTATAAATAAAAATAATGCTGTTTTTTCTCCGCATTTTGAGAAAAAAACATTTCTTATAATTAATAAAATGCATTACCTAAAAAACTATAGAATGCTAAATAAAGGCTTTTTTGTGATTTGATAAAAGCTGTCATTGTGAATCTGATAACATTTGAGTCATGTGATAATATTTATTATATTTAATTCACATTCATTCAATAAATATTATTCTCATTTAGGATAACAATGATTTTTTTCCAAGTTTATTTACCGAGAGTAAAAGCTTTTGAATAATTTATTTCTTTTCCATAGCTGGCGGATCTCCTCCGAGAATGAATTGAATTTCTTCAATACTTTTGCCTTTCGTTTCAGGAATGAAGAAGTACACGAGAGGAACACCAACCAACGATATGGCGGCGAAGAACCAAAAGGCCCCATCGTCTCCCATGCTGGAGCGCATGTCAGCAAAGACGTAGGTGATGATGAAGGCCATGATCCAGTTGAAGGTCCCGGCCGTGGAACTGATAGTAGCCTTGATAGCCGGAGTGCACAGGTCCCCGGACAACATCCAGGGTATGGGCCCGTAGCCCAGAGAAAAGGCTACAATGAATATGCACAGGGACACAAGGGGAAGCCAGGATATGTCGGCCACGAGTTGGGGATTGGAGCCATCCTTTTTAATATTAAAGAACACTCCGAGAGCGACACCGCAAATACCCATCGCCGCTCCTGAAACTATAAGCAGCACTTTCCTTCCCAATTTATCCACCACCACCGTGGACATGAGGGTGGCTATCACTTGGACGACACCAATTATAATTGAGGATATTTTACTGGAGATATCTGCTCCGGAAGACTCAAAAATTTCTTCTGTGTTAAACAGAACCGCATTGATTCCAGAGAACTGCTGGAAGAACATCAAACTATAGCAAATGACGAGAGCCTTGACAGCAGGCGTAGTCGAAAACTTTTGTTTAAATGTCAACGAAACACTCTGAGAGGCCCTATACTTGGCTTCGATAATATCACACTCAGTCTCAGCATCGTAATGCGGTCCTCTCAATTTTTTCAAAGCAAGCACAGCTTCATCGTGTTTATTATGAGAAATCAGGAAGTATGGGGTCTCGGGCATGAAGAAGAACACAACAGCAAAAATGATAGGAATAACCATACAGAGTAGGTTGAAAACGAAGAGAGATACATAGCTGCCAACGGCGTAGGAGAAAAGGATTCCTACAGTGAGCATCAACTGGAAGAAGCTGCCGAGAGTGCCTCTAATGGAATCCTCAGCGATTTCACTGGTGTAAGCGGGAGCCGTTACGCAGAATGCACCCCCGGCGAAACCGACAATGAACCGTCCGACCATCAACATGGCTACGTTTTCAGCGGTGACCAGAAGAATCCAACCGATCACAAAGGGTACAGAAAGTCCCAACATGGCCCATTTCCTTCCAATCTTGTCCATGACAATTCCAATGGGAATGCAGGCAAATGCTCCGCCTAACGTGGCCAAGGATCCGATCCAGGAGGCTTGAGACTCCGATACGGTGAAGTCATACTCCAGGTCCTTCAGGCGGGGAATGGCGGGTGCAGACCAGCCCAGGACTGTTCCGGCCGCCACAGCTCCAAGAGTTGCTGAAATAAATAGATCAAACATTTTACAAATTGAAACATAATCTTATTCCGGATAATGAACTGATTTCCATTTACAAAACCCAATGGATCGATATACAAACATTTTGGTTGTTATCATTTGTAATGTTGAAAACAGAAGTATACAATTACACTGAACATGGTTGATGCTATCACTAATTAAAGACAAACACAACATTGTTAACATAAAGCTTTGTCCATTGCGCGGGCAAACGCCAGACTTTTGCTTGACAGTCCCATACAACAATCAAGGTCACAATTTTTGCCAACACCCAAGGCCGTAGTGTTTGAGCTTCCCGTGTTCGGCGGAAAATAAAACTTAAACATCTCATCCCGGATGAAGCGGGAAGGCAGGCGGGGGCCAGCAGGGGGGGGGGAGAATTCATTTTTTGACAGAAGTCGCGCGGTGCGGTCCGTGTGTGTAGAAAAATCGGAACGGATTTTTGTGGTTATGTGCTATGTATGAGCGAACATAATCACGAGTTTAAAATATTATTATACCTAAATATAAAAATATAATATAATAATAGAAATATTTGATAATATAATATCAAATATTTATAATTATTCTGTTGTTGACGTAAATATTTACGTACTTTAGAGTAGAATTAGATTTTAGATAGATAATAGAATTTAGATTCTATAGTTCTAAATTAGGTTGTGCAATAAAATGACGTTATTATATAATGTCATTGGTGCAATAATCGATATTAGTCGGAAATCTTTCCTGATACACCCTGATCTGTGTTTTCTTCCTGATGCAGGTAGCATCTTTTCTACATCGAACGAATTTTAACATTTATGCAAACGATAAACGTCAATTTTTTTGGTACGCGGACCTAATAATTATGATTTTAAGTTGTAAATAAACACACTGTCGTAATGGATGATTATTTCTTTCGTGAACTCACATGTAAATAAAGTCTATTAATTTATTAATCGGTTTCAGAGACACGGGAGAAATTGACCATTGTAAATCGATATTCTATTTTTGATGCTACGTAATTATTTACGTAGCGTCAAAACGTATTCACTCTAAATTCTTAATAAATAGTAACTTTAGGTCTTAATAAATAGTAACTTTAGGTGCGTATTTGTCGGAAATCTTTCCTGATAAATAAATATCTATTAAAATATCTGTGTTTTCTCCCTGATGCATCTCTTTTGTCATCAGAACGCATTTTAATATTGATATAAACGTCAAACGTCAAGTGTAAGCTAGCCGTGGACACGTCCGTACCTCAGACCACTTGTCAAATTGTGTGGACCGCGCGAACTTCACCCCAAACGATGTTGGTGTAAAGTTATGGCCTTGAGTGTTGGCAAAAATTGTTAACCATTTGATTGTTGTGTTGGACTGTCAAAAGTCTGGCGTTTGCCCGCCCAATGGACCCCGCCTAATACTTACATATTATGTATACAATCATTCACACACACACACATACCATACATTACAAAATAATAATAAGTTTTTGCAACAAGTTTTTAGAACAATAATATTATAATATAAGTTTAAAGGTTTAGTTTATAGGTTTATAAGTTTATATAACAATATAAAAGGGAGCTAAAGAGAGATGATTTGAAGTTGGCCAATGTTGACATTGTCAAATTAATGGAATGTTTTTTATAAACCTCGTTAAAATTACGGCACATTCTTGATAAAGCTGAGTCATACCCCAGCTTAGTTCGATATTTTTGAATATGTAACGAAGGAACATAATTTATAAGTCATGAACCAATTCTAGGAACATTGAACCTGATTTGAAGTAGTAGAAAAGGGCAGTTTATTAAACCATTAACAATTTTGAAAAGAAAATTTAAATCTGTATTTAGTCTTCTCTGTTCAAGGGTGCGTACATTGTAGAATTTTAGTCTATCGGTGTAGTGATGAAGTGATCGAGCTCGCTTATCGGAATACGCTAGGTGGTACATAAAATGTTTTTGAACTCGCTCTATTCGCTGAATGTGAAATTTGTAGGTCGGACTCCATACGGCACTTGCGTACTCCAACACGTTGCGGGTGAAGGAATTGTACAGCGTTTTTTTTGATATGGGATTTTGAAAATGTTTACTATTTCGTTTGATAAATCCTAGCATTTTCAAGGATCTAGAAATTATGTTGTCGATATGAGGTGTGAAAGTAAGTTTTTTATCAAATAATACGCCTAGGTCCCGAATGGTTGTGACTTCCTGGAGTTTAGTACCGTCGATAAATGAGTAATGGAATGAGTGTTCAAGTCAGACCGCTTAGGTTTAGAATGTGGTGAAAAGGTAAAAATTTTCTAAAGGTTATTCGCCGGCGACTCAATTTAGAGAAGGTCGTCATTCAAAGAAATTAATGTAGTTTTTTTACCTCTCTTATTCGTATTTTGAATGTTGAAGTGGTCCAAATATATAGAGCAACAAATCTAAACAGACTAACTACAACAAGTGCTTGATAAATCTCTACTTGTGGAGGCAACTCCTTGCTCGAGTCGGTCACGTCGGACGATTCAAACAGACTGGTTGAACCTTTCTTTTAGAAATGACTTCCTTATTAAATAACTAATTTAAACCGCCCTCAATGTGATATAATCGATGCTATTTAAAACCTATTGATTTTAATAACGTTAAGAAAGCAGTATTCACCTGCAAGAGCTGCTAGGTACTGTGGCAACTTCCTGGCCGTGGTGTTGACCAGCTGCTGCTGTGACAATCCCGTTTGGGCCGCCATGGCACCAGAATTCTCCGGCCTCTGCTAAAAGAAAAATCTCAATTAATACAGCATTCAGAACATCATTCCGCTGAGAAATGTTATACACAATTGAAGTTGTCATTCAATAAAAACATAAAGATTTATAAAAGTGGGACAGCTCCGTTAGGCAGGATATGTAGCAAGGATATAAGATGGCAGACCACAAAAAGGTCATTAAAATAACACTGTAATTCAGAACCCATCAAGAAACAGAAATAATACATGTACACAATAATAATATCTTCGGTCCGTAAGTCCAATACTGCGGAAGAAATATTTGTCAAAATATTCAGGATGGACAAAAAACCATGCAATTTCGCCAAAAAAAAATATTTTTAATAAGTGCAGTTTATATTGTGTACCTGTTTTATATTATTAGAAAATATTTTTTACTACCATTCGCATCTATGCAAAATTAGTAGTTAGTAGCACATAAGCGAGATTGATTATTTATATTATTGTATCCGCTGTATTAAATCAAGGTACATATGCAGTCTTGCTTGCTTCTTTAGTGGGTAGATTTATTTGCAGTATTGACTTTAATCGTCCATTGGTCAATTTCAAAATTTTAATGCACCAATCACAGCATAAGCTTTCGATCTAAATATGTATGAATTACTTAATTAACCCAAACTAAGAACCTAATAACCCATTTTGTGCATGCAAATAGTTGTTTCTTCTAGTAATTTTTGAAACAAAGGGTCATTTCCAAAATCTGTGCCTAAAAGATTTACTCACTTTGGAGAAGTCTCACTCGCCAAAAGAAGACACATAAATGTGTAGGTGTGTATTTACTAATATTTGATTTTAATGTTTTATATATGTACCTACTTGTAATTTAATTTATTATTATGTATTATAACTTATAGTCATACTAAGAATGTTGAGATGAATGGTGTGCTCACCTTTAATTGGAATCATCGCTATAACCATATTTAAAATGTAAATCAATGTAGGTAGTAATTATAATGTGATGTGTTCTGTTGGAGAGCCAACAAATAAATAATAAAAAATTAAAAGTGCGGCGGTTAACACTAGAGGGCTCGCATGAGTGACATATGTCACCCAGGGTGTAATATTGTTTAATAACTAATGAACGAAACGCGCTTCAGTGCTGCCCTCTAAGGTATTCCTCAAGTATGAATCATCCCATGCGTCAGTAGTGCGCCATCACTCCAGGTGCGTGGACTTATGCGCAACGCGTTTATAAAGTCCGTGGGTGACGCATGTCCCCCGCACGAACAATCGAGGAACTTTTAGAAAATGTTTCATTGCGGTGGAAAATATAGTGTGTAAAATAGTGTGCCCTAACTGTGATGAAGTTGCTTCTGAATTGCAATAACCCATTTGTAAACTTTACAATAAGATGATTCACTTACCAAATTACAAGGTTTGAAAAAAAAATTAGAGACTGATTACTGACAATGAGTAAAAATATGGAATTTTTTGCAGAAGTTTAATTTTTGTTTATATTTCAATTCAACTTACGCGATTGTTAAGTTTTGTTAAAGTATTAGTAAGAAATTAAAAGTTGATAAGTCATAATAAAACTTATTTATTTTCATAAAATTAGAGTGGTAAGAATAAATCCCATATTTGATGGGGGGTATATGTCCCCCGCGCGAGCTTTCTAGTAAAATTTTGGACACGTGCCCTCTAGTGTTGGGAATAATTACCCAAAAGAGGGCTGTGATGGCTAATTATAAATGTTTATCAAGTTAAAATAGAATTTTAAAAAATTGCAAAACATGTTACTCGCAATCCAAGGTTCGGCTGTATATAGTTGTAGATGCTTGAAAGTTAAATTAGTGACAACACGCAAGAAATGCGCCACGTTTGTCTTTATTATAAGTTCGACAGGACAGGAGTAGAAAGATTAATTTTAATTTCTGAGTTTATTTGGGTCATCAGAAAACTTTTAAAGCCAGAGGTAATTTTTCACAAAAAGCAGCACCACAAATACACACTGAACACTTATTATTATTATTAGTTATTCTGAAAGGGTTTGCTAAATAAATATTTAAATTATAACATAACTTATTCAACAATTGGTAAGAAAACTGATCACACATCTTAAAATCCAGGATTACAATAGAATGCGTTGAGAAATGTAAACCTTATTACACACTACACAAAAAAGACAACAGTAAAACTGACGGCTTAGATAGTTACACACAGTTAATAAGTAATAAAATACTTTTATTGTTTTTCAAATCGTGATGTTTATCTTTAGGTATAATGTTTATTGTTGTTTTTCATGACATGCAAAATTTAAAAAAGCCATATTATAAGAAATATTCAAAGTAATTTAATGTTTTAATTTACCCACTGTGAAGATTCTCCATAACTTTGTGGAATGTATGGCAAAAGAGGTCGTCGTTCGTCATTTTCCATTTTTTCACTAAGCGATTCAGTTAACTAATGCAATAATCGTCTCAATAAGTGGAACTGGGACGAAGGATTATGGAATGAAAAAACGTATGTCAAAGAGTTGATGCTTCAAGAAACCGAGCAACAATGCCATAAGTAGTTATAATGACTAATGACCATGTATTCATGTAATGACAGTAACAATGACTGTTGAAAAAAACAGCAAACGCAAACAATAACAAAGTGACTGGTGACAAGTGACAAGTGACACAAGCGGACACAAGCATGACACAAGCCGAAGCGGCGAAGCCATGGCGAAGCCAGGTGGCTTGGCTACCGAAATGTTGACATACATTTAGAAAAAAATATTATACATAATTAGTGTTGCCATAGCTCTATTTAATATCGCGCATAAATTTTAGCTGTCCGTAATCGTAAAAGTTTGAATAATTTTTGTTTATTTATTTTAATTGTGTTTGGTTCGTAGAACTTCGGTTAGTTTTGTTTGCAGAACAATAATAACAGTACATAATTTAATTTATTTGTCGTAAAAAGTACCATTTTCAGGCTGCATAAATGACCACTTCGTTAAATGAATTAAATTTTCACCAATAGATGGCGTTACTAATAACAAAAAAATTTAAAATTAATTTCACACGCGTAGGTACTTATATTTTTGTGTAAAGAGAGTTTTCTGATTAGCTCGAATTGACAATAAATATTTTTTGTTTTTAGTTCGTAGAACTCCATTTATCAAGTTCTGCTAGTATTTTAGTAGTTATTTTTGTTACAGCTATTTCGGCTTACATTATTTTTTGTAACTTCTACACATTGATATTATACATAGATGAGACATTTAGCGAATAAATTGGTTCAACGGAATCGTAGGTTAGTACCTCCATTTCTCTAATAGTACAACAACAACAACAACAACAACCGTAGACCGTGGCTGGCGTTAGCGATGTGTCGGTTCAGCTGGAATGGGCTCGTGTGATCCGCTCCTTTGCGGGAAGCGGTTCCTACTGCCACTCCTTTTTCAAATCGACTACTCCCAGAGAACCCGGCCCAGTACTCGCATCCAAATAAATCCGGCGGTCCGAGTAACCCAACGCCGCAGCGCGAAGCCGCGGCGCGGCGCCGGCTTTCCTAACCATTCGAATACAAGTCCCGAGTTCGCCGAGTACGCTCAAACCCAAGCGTCTTGGTCCGAGCCACGTGAACCAAGAACCCGCCACTCTCACGCCACTCCCGTCATTCCCGCGACTCGCGAACCACGATACATTCCTGCCACTCACTCCGAACTCGGGCTCATTTCCAAACCTGAAACTCGAATGCCTCCACCGGGCGGCGGGCGTCTCCGTGTTCGCCGCGAGTACTGAGTAGTAGGAACTAGGAATCACCGTTCGGCGTCCCCGACACTCTCCACTCTCCACTCCACTCCCGAGTCGCGAGTCTCGGGTCCTCGGAACTGCGTGAACCACAAGACACTCCCCGCGACCCGCGACCCGCGACTTGCGAGCCGCCAACCACTTCTCCTTGAGCCACGACACTGCGACTGGCCGGGCCGCCGGGCCGGGCGGCGGGCGTTCATTCGATCGCTGTCCTTTCATCGACATACACGTGCGTGACCGCTTGACGTAACAGTATACTGCTCTCGCGGAAACGCGGAATTGTTTAGTAGGTATATTAGATTTTTGAATATTTGGCTAGACACGGAGTCGTTTTTAATTAGAGCATGTTATCTTGGTATAATCAAAGGATGAAGTGCATTATAAAATAATAGTTTATAAGAAAGCATCATAGCTTACAGCTAATGTACTTATTTAAATTCTCAATAAAAGCCGTGTAATGTACCTACATTGCACGGGTGACGGGTCCGAGCCCTCATGCGGGTCTTGTCCGGCTCCGGGGTTCTAAGTTCCTGTGCGGGTTCTACGAGTAGGTCCTGGCTCCGAGTTCTTTGAACCCGTGCGTCCCGGTTCGGTGCGCCGCAACAACACCCAGTGCTCAGTCTGCACCTAAGAACTCGGACCCGGGACCTGCTCCTAGAACCCGTGTACTTTTAAAAGGAAGCAAGTCTCGGAAGCTTCCGGCAAAATGCAGAACTTACCCACCTCTAGCTGGCGTGCGACGTATCAAAATAGGATGGAAAAGGATGAAACCATGGGCTTGAGTAAAAGGAAAGGACGGTCTGACGGCCGAGCCTTTCGACGCGGTGGCTTCAGTTAGAATTCACTTTCCCGAAGGCCTGTTCGTGCATGATTTGACGAATCTCGGAGAATTATGTACGGGATAGCGCGTCTATAGTAATATCTCTATGCTTCTACAAGAAAAATTAAATACTGGTAGGTAGGTAATACATATAATTTATTTGACATTTTTTGCTTTCAGCAGAGAATGTCGATCCTGTCTACTGATAAACCGACGGAGGTTTGTATTGGACGTGTCCGTGTGTCTGAAGTAAGATACAAGGTAAAATAATGTTTTGATGGATTATCAATTTCATTGTTCGGCCAGGAGCCTCGAAGTCGAAAGGTTTTTTTTGTTTTTTGTAAGAAAGTTTTGTTTTCTAATCGATATAGCTAGACCACAGTTCTAGGGATTTTGTGGTCAGTGGTCCTTTACTTCTGCTTCGTCGTATTATAATCAAATCAAAGCCCGAATCCGAAGATTTTTTAAACCGGAACGCGAATATTTATGGCTAAATTTACAAACCAGAAGGTATTTCACAAAGTGGTCCAGTTTTCTCCGGTTGATTTCGATCACTGATTTTATTAATTATTATTCAATATTGACTCCACACAAGCGATCCAACTAAATACATTTTATGCCGATTTCGGTGTTTTAACATCAATTTTAATATCAAGTTCTTGACGGCGGGTGTGTCTTTTGAGACTTTTTGAGGGAGGCATTTTGACCTTTCCAACCGTACTCTCTATCCATCGCCTCGCATTGCAGTAGGAGTGATGGATTCGTACGTCCCCTCCTGGACACACCGACACCCAGATTCCTACCCATCCTCATACCTTTTTCCTTCCCAGAACTTCCTGTCCTTCCCTTCCTTAAAAAGACCCTCTACACAACATTCCCTAAGATGACATAGGCCCTGAGGGAAATTATTTTCCTGAGGGCCCCCTGTGTGGAGCTATTGTAAAAAATGGGCTGTTCTAGAATTTTCGTGAGCTATGTAGAATTCTAAAAAAAATGTAGATCTTGGCACCCTATTTCACTAAAAATTCACGGACCGCCTCGGTTTAAGATCTATTTTTTATTCGCTAAATAATAGCTTTTAATAAATTATCTCCGAGGTAGCCGGGAAGTATTCATTATACTTAGAACCTTCGAAATGTTATTATATGCAAACTTAAAATGTATTTGTATGGAAAATTGATTTATAAGAGTTAGTAGGTTCAAATACGGTTTTAGCAACGGTTAAAAAATAATAAAATTCCGCTATGCCTGAACCAATAATCTGGCAATATTCAATTTTCACAGTTCCGTGATAAGTGACAAGTCAGAATCAACTCAACTCATCATGTCCTCCTTCAAAAGTCATTAATATATACATGATGAGATCATTAAAAGAGATGTGTTGGGTGGAGTAGACTATTTAAAATGAAATACCTGTACAAACAACTTTGAAAAATTCATCCATCCTTCAAAAAACACCTTTTAAAATCTTTTTGATTTTTGATGGTAACTACCAAGGAGGTCAATTTTGGAGACGGGTATGGGTACCGCCATCCCCAGGAACCATTTATTGGAAAACCAACACCCCTGCCGTAGGTCGCTACGTTTGGTGACTTAGCAGTAATGCCCGGGTTAATGGGGTGAGATTTGGCCGGGTATTGGCAGTAGATCTGTTGAGGGTCTGGTTGAGGGAGACCTTTTGACCTCTACAGCAGGGCTGTCTCGGAACATCACCTTGCACCGCAGTGGGATGGATTCATATGTCCGTCACTCCTGGAGACACTGACCCTCAGATTCCTACCCACCCCTCATACCTTTTCCTTATCATAACTTCCTCTTCTTCCTTTCATCAAAATATCCTCTACATAGCATCCCTAAAGATGACAGAGGCTATGAGGGGAATTATTTACCTCAGGGCCTCCTGTGTTAAGCAAAATTTAAAAAATATATAATACCTAAATATTTAAAAAATATAAATGTTTTGATTAAATTAACAACGATCGTTACAGTACGCGTAATATCATTTTTTGCAAAGTCCTTCTGAACAAGCGCAATCACATTTTAATTTATCTAGATACCTACCTTACAATGTTTTTTTCCAATCGATCTAAAATGGTAACTGCCCATTGCCCCCCAGTACAGTGAATTGTTTTGTAACGAACACAAAATGCACTCGGTAACAATGGTAACCCTAAAACTCCAAAACTTTTATAAAACAAACTGCCAAGTTTTAAATTCCTTACTGCTGCTACAACACAAATATTTCTACTGTTAAAATGTATGGTACCGCGCGTTTTTATCCTCCGACAAAATATCCCCGACAAAATATCCTCCGAAAAAATATCCCTCGACATAATATCCCAAGGACAAAATGTATCACGCTAATTTTTGAAGTAAAACTTCTTTACGCCCGCTCGACACTTGGGGTAACTGGTGAATGCATTACGAAGAGTGGTGATTGTTACGAAAAATGACATGCGAACGGTAATCGATGCGAACGGTGATCGATTGCTAGGCGGGTCGGGCCTTTACGCACGCTTGTTATTCGTGTTATTGTTAATTGACTATTTGTCCGGAAATAAATTTTAATTTTAATTTAAATTTTTTTTTTTTAAAGAAAAACAAACATTCTCGGGTTACGAATAACCCAACAATATTTGAAAATCTCCTACTACCACCACAGAAAGCCGAAAATGTTGCTTGTGTTGTGATGGAGGACTTAGCCAGCCGAGGCATCGAACACGCGACGCCCGGGTAGGACCCATGCGCTATGCCCATTAAACCCTGACCGGTCATATAAATTATATACAGTGGGTACCCGGCATGCGTTGCAAGGCCACTGTAACCTCGGGGTCAACTAAACTGTAATGGTTCCATCCCAAGTCCCGGGAAACTACATTATAATGCAAGCGCCTGCACTATATAACATTATACAATACAGCGGGTACCCAACATAAGTTAGTTTTACTTCAGTCGTGTGGTCGAAAGCACACCCTTTTTTTGTTAGGTTAGGATATTTTGTTTGGGATATTTTGGTGGGATGAACATTTGTAACTCGCTTATTTCAGTAGCTATACCTACTCAGGAATTTTATAGGTAGGTCGGATTGGGTATTATCTAGTGCAGCGGTCGCCAAACTTTATGACCGCACGGACCACTAAATTCATAATTTGAAATTCCAAACTGACGAGTTATAAAAACAAGACTTCGCCAAGCTCAGACAATCATAAAACAGCATTACATAATTAAAATAAAAACACTTCGAACTACAGAAGATACTAAAAAAATTCCTCTCAAATCTACCGAAGAGTTAAGGTAGTTTTGAAATATTGCCGATCAACTTTTTTTTCGTTCTGTAATAATGCGTTGCAGGTTGCAATTTTGGAAGTCAATGAACGCAGGGCCACGAGACGGACCTTAAAGTGCATTTTCTCACGTCTGAAGTGCACTCACATAGGTACTCGTATGAACCTACTTATTGCACATGGGACACTGAACAGCGAACACTGGTCGCAATGTGATTTAAGCGATATCAAAGTTTCAAAGGGTAGGCACAAGGGCGGATCCAGGATTTTTTTCTGGGGGGGGCACAGGGGCGGAGGGGGGGCCCGCCTCAGGTGCCACCCGATGGGGGGGGGGGGGGGTGCCACTCAAGAGCACACCCCCCCCCCCTGGGATGGACCAATTTTTTTATGAAGTCGAAATTTGTGTTTGGGGGCGTTCAAGTATTGCGTAATGCAATTTTTGAAGATTTTTGATCCCCCTTCCCCCCATGTAACGCGCAGTAACGTTTTCTTATACACCCCCCCCCCCCCCCTAAACGTTTCGTAACGCCCAAGTGACAATTTTTACCTGAAAGTCACAATTAAGTTGCGCAAAGTACTGTAAAGTCGCTTAAATACCTTTTTTCTTGTTTTAATCGCGTTTGCGGTAATAAATAAAAGAAGAGATTTTTAACTCGCGATACATGCGTATATTGTTTATATTATTTATGGATTATTTTATGCATATTTATTTTATTATTATTATTTTTATCCGCCTTGTATTCCTTCCGGATCTCCACAATTTAACAGTCTTTCCTCATGTCCCAAATGCAGTTTTACAAGTTCTCAAAAGGAAGATTTAAAAATCTACAGTATGATTCACAGAAGAGAAAAACCTTTTTCATGCCCTGACTGCAACTACTCGTGTTCTCAAAAGAGATACCTAAGAAGTCACTTGCTGACTCGTAGTGAAGAAAATTCTCCGACTGCAACTATTTATGTACTACGAAGTAATTAAAACTATTAATGTACTACGAAGTAAACGAAAATCTAAAATTCACATGTTTAACCACAGTGGAGAAAAACCTATTTCATGTCCTGACTGCAACTATTTTTTTTTCTCAAAAAAAACTAAAACGGCAATTGCTGACTCACAGCGATGAAAAACCTTTTTCATGTCTCGACGGCGACTATTCATGCGCTTCAAAACGGTATCTAAAAATTCACATATCCACACTGGACAAAAACCTTTTTCATCTCCTAACTGCAAGTATTCATGTTGTACAAAGGAACTTCTTACAATTCATTCTCTGACTCACATTGACATAAAACCTTTTACATGTTTCTACTGCGAGTATTCACGTTCTTCAAAGAGGTACCAAGAAAATCACATGTTTATACATAGTGGACAAAACCATTTTAATGTCCCGAATGCAGTTATTCAAGTTGTCGACAGGGAAATTTAAAAATACACAGCGCGATTCATAGTGAAAAACAAACCTTTTTCATGTTGTGATTGTAACTATGCTTATACGAAGATAAATTAAAAAAAAAACCGCATGTTTTCCCATAGTGGATAACATCATTTTTCGGTGCAAATATACATGTTCTACAAAATAACAAATGAAATGTCACATATTTACCCACAGAGGAGAAAAATCTTTTTCATGTCCCGATTGCCACTATTCATTTTATCGCAAGGGACATCTAATCACGTGTTAACCCACAGTGGACAAAAACCTTTTTCGTGTCCCGACTACAAATAATCATGTTCTCAAAAGGGACGTAAAAGAACGCACTCGCTGATTCATGGTGAAGAGTAACCTTTTTCGTGTTCTGACTGCAACTATTCATATACTACAAAGGGATATCTAAAAAATCTTATATATACCAACAGAGGAGAATACCCTATATCAGAAAATTTTATTCCATTAAAATTTGAACACGGAAGAAGTTCAAAATAGTGCGAGTATGTTAGTAACGACATAAATTTGGAGGTTTACAAAAGTGCTTTTTTGATAAATGTATCCATCTACAATATTATTTAACAGCGATAGCTTGAGATGGAGAACTGCCCCGAAAGACCAAAGCGATTTTACATTTTAGGTTCTAAGACATAATAACTTAATACAATTTACCCAAACATTGATGTAGCTTTAGGAATGTGCATTAAGTTTCTAATTCCTATTTTTTATTTAAATAGAATAAACATGTTACGTAATGCGTTGTTCAACCACCCCCCCCCCCCCCTCAAGTGCGTTACATAATACTTGAACGGCCCCTTTGTCACCGCTCTTACAAACGATGATTATCATATTTCATTTGCAAGTGATGGAATCTCCACAGTACACAAAAATACCGTCCTGGGGGGGGCACGTGCCCCCGTGCCCCCCCCCCTAAATCCGCCCTTGGGTAGGCACACATACTAACAAATTAATTTATGGATTACAAATCAACAATCTGAGCCATTTTGAATTTTTCATGTTTTATCGGTCCCCTTAAACGACTCTTAGCCCGTTTTGTCTTTTCGTTTCTCATCAAATCACAATTTGACCATAAGGTGAAACTATGAAATAGATTTTTATTTCGTGAAAAAGACTCTGATTCAGAACAGAAACGTTGCTTTAAATTGCTTTGGCTGTGTTTGTTTTTAACGTAGCCCAATTGAGAATGCCAATTGGCTGGGGAGCGGTTGGTACCTACTCTTAGGCAGAATTGAAAAAAAAAAGAAAAACCTGCATATGCCATATATCAACCTATCATCAAAATATGAACAAATTTTGATTACATTTTTTTACTTTAACTCCACAGGAGGTAGCTAGAAAAATAATTTCTCTTACGAACTATGTCATCTTTGGGGATGCTGCTTACAGGGTGTTTTTGAGAGAGGAAGGAGTGAATGTGGGTCTCGAAGAGATCTAGTGATATAGAGGTGGAGGAAGCACAGATAAAACACAGCTAAATTGTTTCACAGCCAAGATATCGTCGAGTCATATAGAAACGACACGTTCTCGGGTGAAAAATTTCCACCGTGCACAAATTAAAGTAGGGTAACGAAGGCCAATGAAGCTAGTTTCTCCGAGCGTTTTCCACTGAAATACCGGAAGAACAAGGATTATTACCACCTGATGACTGAGCTCTAGAGATTTCAGGAGAATCTCACATTCAAGGTTTTTTTTAAAAAGAAATTCAACAGCGAGGCGCACTTGCGATTTGTACGGAGACATCAGTTGTGTCATATTAACTTACATATTTACCGCTTCTTGGCTAGGTAGGTTTCTTTTCTTCTTGCCTACTTGCCAAGCAGGTACTTACTATTTGTAACGGCGACCTAGTAAAACACCCGTTTAATCAACTCTCTTCCTATCGCGACACTTGCCCACATGTTGCGTTAAAAGGGTAGAAATAAGGTAATAATTGCCATTTCTATAAAAAATAGCATTAAAAGTGTCTTCTGGTGTCGGGAACAAAATTCGATTTTGAGAAAAGCTAAATAAAAAAAGAAAAGCTAAGTAAAAAAAGAAATCTATTCTTGGTATCAATCAAGGGCGTATATAACGGGGGGGGGGTTGAGGTTTCAACCCTCCTCCCCCATCGGTGATAGTATTGCATAGGAAATAAGTACCACAAACCTTCTAATAAATTTTCGAACACCCCCCCCCCCATTTTTCCCCTTGCCCCCCCTCCCCCCTTAAGATCGAACCCCCTCCCCTCCGTAGGGCCGAACCCCCCCCCCCATGTTAATTTTGTATCAATGAAGAATGAAGGATTTGTATCTTGAATGGCCTCTTGGGTTTTTTTATTACCCCCGAAATACATTACGCTATAATAATAAATTTCAGTATCAAAATTAGAAATATTAATAAATTTCAATTATTCAGTCCTAATAATCATAAATATGTTCACAATGCTTAGGAAATGATGAGAACACCACTGAAGGATTTTTTAAAGTAGGTAGATACTTGGTCAGATAAGTTTTTAGATTTTCACGGCCAAAAGCATTTTCGTTGTTAGTTTTTGGGGTGTTATGCCGTGTTGCGCTACCTCCTACTATAGCCGACGTTTCACACATCGTCGGATCTACCGGATCTGCCCTGATGATGGACACTGCAACGCTGTCCGAAACGTCGGCTATAATAGGAGGTAGCGCAACACGGCATAACACCCCAAAAACTAAAAACGAAAATAGGTAGATACTTTTTGTAACGGAAGATTTTTTCTTGGAAACCGTCTTTATGGAAATTGGTTTAAAACACACTGTGCACATAATAATCGGCACCTTAATAAGCGAGAAATAAATAGTATGCCAGTAATACGTTGGCTGCGCTGCCGAAGTGATTAAATTAATAGTTCTCTCTTCGCCTTGCAGAGCTGTTAAATTTAATTCGGATAGGTACCATCGCCAAAAATCGACGTAATGGCAACCCTAAAACCTGCAAGCACGCAATTTGAAATTCGAATTCCCAAAAAAACAAATGTGATGGATTGCGCCACGGGCGTAGCTGGCCCTGGGTTCCCGCCAAAAGAACCGGTCTGAGAAGGAAAATACGCCAACACGAGAGTAAAGTAGAGAGAATTGCACGCAGAGTGCTTTCACCCGACTTCTCCGCGAATCTCCATCCATAGCTGCACTTCAATCAGTGACAGATTGAAGTACTATTCTGTCGTAAGCAAAAGGTCTAAATCTTTACTGCAATAGGCATTAATTATTAATAGAATGATTATAACTACCAATAGAAGGAGCTATGATGAATAAATTTGATACAATTTATTTTGCGTCAAGAGATGTCACCCATCCTAAGGGTGTACTTACCGATAATTAGTTCTTAGTTCTACATATTTATTTGTTACTAGCGCAGATAAGGGATATATTATAATTACTGTGATGACCGTGGCCGGTTATCCCATAATAATCTGGACTCCCTTGATGGATCCAGATTCCTCTGTATATGATGAACTCAGTACAGGGTTTCAATGACAATAATAAGTCGTAGGTAGTCTCGTGATGTTTATTCCGGGATAAGGTACAATGTTATTTCTTAGGAAGTCTGATGGTAATAGGACGAATGGACAACAATCGCACCCTTTTATACGTTCCTCATGTTGTCTCACTCATACACGCATGTCTCTTTCATACCGCAAGACATACGTTCACTACAATTACAATTTTGAAAATGGAAATTAAAATAATTTTCTGTAAAAAATATTATATTATGCAGTGCGTTAACCTCTCACCTGCAATCGCTTTGTTTTTATATCGATCAGAACTCATCAAGGTAATTTGTAATTTGCTCGCGGTTTTCGAAATACCATCCCAAGTTCAACAGGTTGAGGGACCTACTTGACTTACTTGAGAGAGTATAGTCGACCTCTACTAGGTTAGGGGAACTCCCTTAACCTAGTCTCGTGAATCTACCCACTCTCACCTCAGAAATTTCCTAAATAGAGGTCGACTATACTCTCTCAAGTAAGTTAAGTAGGTCCAAGGGATGGTATTTCGAAAACCGCGCGCAAATTACCTTGATGAGTTCTGATCGATATAAAAACAAAGCGATTGCAGGTGAGAGGTTAACGCACTGCATAATATAATATTTTTTTCAGAAAATTATTTTAATTTCCATTTTCAAAATTGTAATTATAATATATCTATCCCTCATCTGCGCTAGTAACAAATAAATATGTAGGTAGAACTAAGAACTCATTGTCGGTAAGTACACCCTTAGGATGGGTGATATCTCTTGACGCAAAATAGGTGAATGGTTAAGTGGAATATGGTGGGAAAGAGTAAGGGCAAGGGTCAGATGTAAGGCAGTTACAGGTGGCAGAGAGAAGGAAGGTGGATTAGAAAGGTTAGAAAACTCCTACCTGTTGCAACGTTTCTTTCTGACGATGGTCGATGGTTTATCATCCGTGAATGAAAAACCCGGACTAATTCCACTTGGGGGTAGGTACCTACTACATTTGATTTATTTCCGCGACGCAGAGTTTCAAATCCATGTACTTCTCATCAGATTACAGAGACATACCCAGAATACCCACATATAATCACAGTCAACATTGAAATTATTAAAAATTCTCGGAATAGATTTTTTCAATACGCGGTTTCCGATAACTTGTAGTACAAACGGGAAACTGGTGAAGAGAACCCCCAAAGGCTTAGCTTTTCGATACGAGCATTTGAATTTTTCCATTTTATCGCAAAGTTTAAAAAAAAACAGTGTGCAATTCACGCGCGGTAGAAGTGAAAAATCCAGAAAACTAAAGTAGACAAGAGTGGGGAGGCTACGAAGCAACGCACAAAGAGGAGACCGATTAATCTATCTCATTCTCTCGCTAGCTTAATACTATAGATGTATGTCTTGATCGCTATTTTTTGTTCCATCGGTTTCAAATCACAACGGTGCTAAAGAATTTTTACTTAACACTTAACACTTCAAAGATAGTCACTGTAAATATAGTCTTCTTTGCTCTTTCAACCTTCCATATCTCAGTAAATACATTTCCACATTTTAGGTATTCCTAAAACAAATATTTTTGCAACCATTAAAAATATTTAGAAAATGCAACTACTCCGTATAAAATAATTAAAAAATATATATATATATATTGAATTAAAATGAACCCATATCAACGTCAGATGCAACGGTAGATAACGATTTTTTATAGGATAGACAGAGAAAACAATATATTATGTCATTTCAAATTCGTTAAACTGCTTTCAATGTTATTACATCTCTTTTTAGTCATTAGTCAAAGAGAGATGTAACATAAAAATAAACAAAATTATTAATTATCTTTAAAGTCTCTTTCTTATGTCTAAGTTGACATGTCTGTAGTCTTTTCTCTTTCCAACGCATCAATTTGGTGTTTCTAAAATAGAGACGTCAATATTCTTAAAAAAAAAAAATTGAGCCGGGTCTACGCTTTGACGCATTTTAAAAGAAATTAAAAAGCTGACATTTATATTTTTTAACCCTTAGCGATCGATTATTTCAAATTTATGCCTCCAAAGTTCTAATTATGGACTCGATTTACTCAAAAATGAAAAGCCAAATAAAAAAGTTACACCACAAATCCCAAACCTAGAATATCCCTACGAGTTTTCATACAGCGTGTATAATTTACTTCATCTTATCTTCTAAACGTGAGACCACAAATGAACCGCTGTTGCAAAGAAATTCAGGTACCTGGAATTTGTATTTAATAGGTATGAATTGGATGTAATATTATGGTACTAAATTCCTCCTATTTTAAAATAATGACTTTCCCAGTTTATAAGAATACCTTAGTAACACCGATTGAATAATTTCAATACACTCATATGCAGAATAATAGGAATCTATTCGATCGTGTCCAAGATTTAAAAAAACGCAGTAGGTATTTAAGATTCAGTCAACACTGCCCAGTTTTAGTGCACATTGCACATTCGTTTTCTCGAGTGATTATTGTAGTTTCTGCACGCACACTTGTCGTGTGCATCGTTTCAGGGAAATCGTTGCATTTATAGCATTTGTGTTGATTTATCGCACATCAGACTTCACGTTTTTTTTTAAATAATGCGACAGAGTGCTATGTTTGTTCAATTTGTTAGCAACGAGTTCTGCCAACGATTTAAAACAAATGTGAATACCACACAAGGGTCCTAGCTACTCCCGTCTGGAGCCAATGAGGCTATGGTATCCCCAATTGAAGATAGTGAGGAGAGGAAGAAGGTTGGGAAGTACCCAACTATTTATATCTGGTCACCAAAGACGGTTAAAGCCATTTCAATTTTGAATGATGGTCTTACACATTCTGATAGTTTCTTCCACTCTGGAGCATATCGCGTATATAAAATGTATTAATTGTGAAATAACACAAATCAATCAAATAAAATTTGTATTATTGTAGAAAGCAATCGCTTTGTAGTTTGACACATTTAATAAAAATAAAACACTTATTTCGTGTAAAACCACGAGTTTTAATTAATTTATGTACCGACCGGTTTCGCTTTGCTCAAACATCAACAGGGTACAACTTTAAAGAAGTCTCGTTTAGTATTAATTTGTATCCTAATTATGCTTGAGCAAAGGGAAACCGGTCGGTAAATAAATTAATTAAAACCAAAAAAAAAATTAGCTAACTTATTACTAAAATAAGTGTTTTATTTTTATTAAAAATAATTGATTTGAACACGCCGGGATTTGAACCGGCGATTACCCCTCGACAGCAGAGGCCAATTGTCCTGGAAAATGCATCTGCTAGCAGGAAGTGCAAATTTCTTTGGGGTTGCAAACAGAGGGTAAAAAATCAAATGCTAATATACTTGTATATAATATGTAGGTATACAAATCTTAAAAGATTACCAGTGATTGCTGATTACCTTCAGTTAGAAGCAGTACCTAACCCGAAATGAAGAATCCGAATTATGATACCTTGGAACTTTAACCCATCGAGTTTAAGGTTAAACGTCACGCACGTTATAATCTACGCATTCACAGATGGCGTCAATCAAATTATTTTAGGTTTTTAATGCTTTTTGCAAGTTACGCTTTAAAATATTAAGGTAAATGAATTTTCGCGCCCGTACATATTTAGGCTGAAAAATTCAATTTTGTATCGGTGACTCAATCCAATTTTGTATTTTTCAGCCTTTCTTGAAAGATTTGAGTTTGTTTATGGACAAAATCATTTATTTATATTATAATTAAATATGTACGGGCGCGAACAATTAATTTACTTTATTATTTTAAAGCGTAACGTGCAAAAAGCATTAAAAACCTAAAATAATTTGATTGGCGCCATCTGTGAATAGGTACATTATAACGAACGTGACGTTTAACCTTAAGCAATATAATCACGTTAGTTACATAATCTATCCGATTAGAGATATATTTTGAAGTAATTTAGCTTGACATGCAAATTCAAAAATTTTGATGCGGTAATAGTTTAAATACAAAGAGAAAGGTCGGTGTTCTCTCTCTCTAACACTGTTTATATATATCTGGTCACAACAGCAAAAAGATAGAATGAGTTTTATGATGTGTCAGTTGGTGACTGCTGTAGCACGACGTGACTCAAGGGTGTTTGACGTTTCGTGACAAATACAGCCATACGTGAAATCAAAATATTTAGCATTTTAAAATCACTAAATATTTTGACACTACACTGAAAAATTAAACACACAAAAGAAAATTAAAAAAATACGTACAGAACTTATAATACACATTTATTCTTATCATCAGGATGTGATCGAATCTCGAAGGCGACTTTCGTCAGATTAATTTGTCTACAAATGTCACAATGTGAAATTATCGCAAATCGTTATTAAATATCAACTAGATAATTATTAAAACTAAGTATATTAAAAAAATACTATTTAAAAACCAAGTATATACCAAGATGGAGGAAAACTAAATATAATTATTTATTCGTTTACGTTTTCAACGATGCTGCCGTATTCGATCTGGTTCTTGGTGAAACGGCCAGTAGCTCTGCCGCTTCTATGGCTGATTCCGAACTATTTATTCATAGAGAAGAATTTCTCCAGCTCCATAATAAAATAAAAATGAAGATAATCCGAGTGAATTTAATAAAAGTGAAGACAATCTGAGTGGATTTGCAAATTTCATCATTTTTTTTAAATCTCTAAAAATTAAGACAAACCGAGTGAATTTAATAAAAATGACGACAGTAATGGAAAATCAATAATCAATATATATATATATATATATATATATATATATTATAAAAGAAAGTCCAAAAAAACGTGCGGCTAGCAAAAACTCAGAAACGAGTCCCGGTACGACCAAGGGAGTTATATGATGTGGTAGATCTCTACCCCCTCCAGTATGACGGTTTCCGTTTTTACCTAAAGGGCGTGCTTTTGAAGATATAAGGGCTGGAACTTTCGCCCTCTTGAAATTTCTAGAACAGTCTTCCAGAAAGTTTCAGAAGGTTCGAAAGACCTCTAGAAAGTTCTGGAACGAGTGGCGGAGTATGTCGTGGAATGTTCGGGAATAGGGAATCGGGAACATCATTGTGGAACATTCCAGAACACTCTCGAATGTTGTCCTGAGCGAAGCTGGGCAACCCAGCTAGTTACTTAATAACGCAAACGGATAACCATGTATTGAGTATATAAATTAAGAACTAAGCGTTATGTCTGGTTGATATTTAGAGGCCTTTCAATTGTATAAATTATTGAAGGCATTAGAATACCAATATTAAGTTGATAAAGATAAATTTTGATAAACATAAATTTTATTTCATTATTATTTTAAAACACGCCTCCAAAGTACGTCATTTTCTGAACATAATCATGACAATGAATCTTTGATTGAGCGTTGAGCGCATAAGAAATCTTATCAGAATGGAGATTACGATACGAAAGCATCACATCTTTTATTATTTTTCATAATATTAAACGGATGTTGATCGAAGATGTAATATTATTTAGTGTTTGTTCGCGAAAGCGTTCTTCTCAATAATATACTGAAATATAATGGACTGTGAAGTGCCATAATATTCAGCATAATTTCCAAGATTTTCCGGAATAAATAGAATTGTTGATGTTTAATCTTTTTGTATGGGTAAAGATACATGTTAATTCTTTCAGGAAGGATTTTTTTAAGTGAAAAAAACTTCTTTAGCACCGTTGATTTGAAACTCGGTGAAACGAAAAAGCGACACTAAAAAGAGACAAACATCTGTAGGATTTAGCCCGCGAGAGAATTAGGTCTCCTCTTTGTGAGTGCTTCGTAGCCTCCCCATTATTATCTACTTTAGTTTTCTGAAGGTTTCACTTCTACCGCCTGTGAACTGCATATAAATTTTTATTAATATTCGAAAAAGTGAAAGTTTAATCTTACTATATAAAAATGAGTGTTTCTTTGTTTGTACCTTACGCGGTCCCTAAACCATTCATCCGATTGAGATGAAACTTTGGTGATTTGTTGTACACATGCTCGCAAAGGTTTCTATATGTAATGGTGAGCTCTGGCGTTATGAAATTATGTCATATGCCTTTTATCCGATTGCGATGAAACATTGGTGAGTTGTTGTACGCATGCCCGCAAAGATTTCTATATTACTGTTGAGCTTTGGCGTTACGAAGTTTGTAAAAAAAATTGCAATAGGTGGCGCGCGAATTGTTTGAAAAATGAGTGTATTTCATACAGTTTTTTTTTTTTTTTTTTAATGTTCTTTATTCAGTAAAGTTTATATATTACAGAAAATGGGTAATTTTTTGGCCATCACACTAGGCACATGCCCGTGTTATAGTGGCCAGTTTAGCGGTAGGGAGTGAAGGAGAGAGGGGGAGAAGATTTTGGGGAGAGAGGAATGAAGGGGGGGTGTTCACAGGAAAGGGGAATGCGGGAAAGTGGAAGGGGAACCCGGGGGGGGGGACGGGAAAGGGAAATGACACGCAGGGAGAAACAATTTCTTTCTTTATGTGGCATTGCAACGCATGCCGGGTACTCGCTAGTATTTAATAAAACTTTAATGATAATTAACGTTTACCAGCACCTCGGAGAGCTTACTGAGAATCACTGTTTTATATCTTCGGTTGAATCTTAGAATTGTTAATTCTTTATACAAGTGTGGAGAGCCGTTAAGGAAAACAAATAATATAATATACCTATATATGTGGTTGCTGCGGTTTGGGATTACCACTGTAGAAATCAGTGCCTACTTACTTATTCTTTGCCAAGCATGCTTATCTACTATGCACTAAGTGTCAATTACATTTTATAAATTTCACCTGTGATTACAGAACAAAACTCTGTTTTCTGCTCATTTTTAAGCTCTTTTTCACCTGGTGAATTTAGAATCGAAAACTATTTTTATTTATTGGTTTTAATTTACACGAATCATGTCATCTATGAGGACCTTTTTGTGTAAATGAAGATGTGAACTTGGATTTTGAAGAGAACCATGTTGTAGGAGGGAGGAAATACGGAGGCCGGCAAATCGTTCTACAGCAGTGCTGTTGAACTCTAGAACGAGTAGTAGAAACTAGAAACGACAAACGGTGACAAATGTCTACGTACACAAATGTTGTTTTTATTTTACATTTACTCCACACAGGAGGCCCTGAGGAAAATAATTTAACTCAGGTCGTTGTCATTTTATTTATTTATTTAGGAGAAAATACAGTTGACAAGAATATACAAAACAATAATTAGAGAACTCACCTGCATCCAAACTATTTCTCACGAATTAACATTAACAGCAGATAAAAACATGTAGGTACAAATATTTTTACTTTTAAATATGGAAAAGACGTATGTATATTGTATATACGTACATAAGAATATTAGTTTACAAATAGAGGGATATAAAAATTGCGCAATATCCTTATAAAAGTTTACAAATTATTTTTGGAAAATTTTTGATTATAAGATCAAAAATATATAGATAAAAAATAATGTTATACAGAAATTTAAAAAGAAAAGTAATTAAAATTATAAACCAAGTTTTTTGTAAGTTATTGTACTTTGTAGGAAAACAGCCTTCAATTTTCTACTAAAAGTACTGCGGGTATCAAAAAATAAGTCGGAATCCTTGAGGTTATGATTTTGATTATACGATTCGCACATTCTTCTTTGTGTATGCTGTGTGGAGGGTCTTTTAGAGGAGAGGAAGGAATGAAGTTTTAGGGGTCGTAAATCGACCCGTTCTCATGTGACAAATCGACCCTTTGGAATAAAAAGGTTCCATCTGTTGCGGAAATGTCATGCGATAATGAACTATAAAGAAGCTTATTATAACTTTGGAATAACAAGGTTCCATCTGTCGCTGTAAGGTCATGCGATAGTTGGATCTATAATACGCTACTTTATAGTTCATTATCGCATGACATTTCCGCAACAGATGGAACCTTGTTATTCCAAAGGATCGAAATGTCAAACGTGTACTTATGTTGGGCGCGTGTTTGGCGTGTTTCCCGACTATTCACCGGTGCCGAGGGGATCAACGACGCTAGTTCCTCGGAGCATCTTCCATTGAAATACCGGTGGAACAAGGACAGCAATCGGTTGAAATTTATTTAGCCGTGTTTAATGACCAGCTATGAATAGCCAGGTACGTATCCACCTTACCATTCCCATCCTCACTCCCTTCAGCCTCACAACATAGCATATAGTGTGTTCACAAAACTTTAATATTTTTTCTAGCCGAAAACCTATGGTCCATGCATCACGATGTGCTCATTCATATGCGCCTTTTTGTGGGGCAGTCATTCGACTACGTGTCAACTTTGGTGTCTTCACCAATCACCGCTTGCAGTATATGTTTTGCGTTATATAAAAAAAAACAACAAGAAATCTTAACCATAAACAAGACCGAACTTGAATGATTAAAAAAATCTGCAATAAATCAATAAGGATATGTTAAAAATCGATTACCTACACAATAATCGGTAGATAATTTAGTAAATTAAAATTCTCTCGGAAGGTGACTTCTGATATCTTGAATTTAGTTTACCTTTTTTGTCTGGATCTGTTGGTCAAATTGAGCTATGGAGCTTTGAAATATTCTGTAATCTGGTATCGTGAAATTTGCACACCCTACCATTCGAGAATTTTTCTGTTTAAGAAGTTTCTAACAGTAATAATAATAATGCTTAAATAATTATTAATAAAATGATTGTAAAAATTTAAAAAAAACAGAGTGTGCAATTCATACGGCGGTATAAGTGAAAACTGAAGTAAACAAGAGTGGGGAGGCTACGAAGCACCGCACAAAGAGGAGACCGATTATACTGTCTCATTCTCTAGCATGCTAAATCCTATAGATGTATGTGTTTGTCTCTTTTTAGTGTCGCTATTTTTCGTTTAATCGAAAAATATATTCCTCACATTAATCTAGAAAAATATATATTGTTTCGGATGATGCAAAGTTCGGCATATTTACCACAGATTCGTGTAAAACACAATATTATATAAAATATAACAGCAATGTCAATAAATAATGTGATTATCAGATAAAGTCGGCAGAGTTATCAATTGAAAAATATTGCTCACAGAGTTAGAGTTTTTCTCGGCAGTACCTACTAAGAGCAACCTGCCGATAATATTACCAACCGTTATAAAATCAATATAGCGATAATAATACGATAAATAGTAATTGTTTTACTTTATTAGTTAATTTTCATTGGTTAAAATATAACGATATAATAATGGAAAAAATACCATAGATCCTTATCGAAAACATTATCGGAGATCTCAATAATTAAAACAGTAGCATTTTAGTATGCTTACGTACGTGACATAAAAAATAATCTTTACTGAACGATTGAAACGGCCACCATCTTAAACTGGAACCGGAACGTTACAAACAAATTTACAGACGGACGAATTGCCAATGGACGAGTAAAAACAGAACTTCGCTACGCTAAGTCAAAAATATTTTATATGACACAACAGATAGAACGTTCACTAAATAAGAAAATAGTTGACAACCAAGCAGTGTATATTCTTCTTGTGTATATTTTTCGTCGAGTCCCACCCATACAAAAAGGCTTCGAATGATCCTGTATGATAAATATTAGTTAGAGTCCTTTCGAAATCAGACGCAGACAGTTTACAACCTTTCTGTTGTTTTGAAGGTCAAGTATGCAAAATTTCATCAATCTCTGAATAAAAATGTAGATTTGTATGAAAATCACAATCACCGCCCACCCGCCAAACGTATTCTTCTTTATATAATACTAGCAGAAGTCCCCGGCGTTGCCCACGCTTTGCATGAAGTTTTTCGAAATAAGAATAAGGTTGAAATATCTGACCATTGATGACAAATATTTCCCATTAAAAATACTAGTTCGTTTCTCTTTTTTTTACATGAGCTCCACACAGGTGGCCATGAGGAAAATAATTTCCCTCAGGGCCTATGTCATCTTTGGGGATGCTGCTGTGTGGAGGATTTTTTAAGAAAAGGCAGGAGAGGAGAGTTCTGGGAAGGAAAAGGGTTTAAGGGGTGGGTAGGAATCTGGGGTTCAGTGTGTCCTGGTCATGCGCCTCCAAGACCTAGACAAACCTCACCCCATGACCATGGCACCCCTGCTAAATCACCAAACGTAGCGAACCACTTGGGGTGACCTATGGCAGAGGTGTTTGTTATCCAGTAAAGGTTCCCCGGGCGGCGGTACCCATTCCGGCTCCCAAATTGAAATCTCTTTGCGAGCAATTATTAGCTGCCCACTCCATATAGATTATTTCCATCCTTTTCCATCGTTATTTCCCTTTTGAAAATAAATGTCACCTTCTCTGAAGTGAAGAAGAAGTGACCTTCCTCTTCAACCTTACCTTCAGGTCAAGTGCGCAAAATTTCATCAATTTCGGAATAATATCTACTGTAGATTTGTATACAAATCGAACACATAAACAATGGACACTCGTCTTCATAAAAAACTAAAATTAGACACACCGTTGATAGATCCGTTGTAACATACTCGTATATGATGCATGTAACATGTAACACAAATAAAGTTTAAAATGGAGCTTCAGAAGGATTTGCTTCTTTACCAGAACAAAATCCTTAAGGCAGGTCGTGTCAGCCTTTTAATTTCTATTGGGGTTGTCGACCTCAGGTCAAATTAATAAATGACGCGGCCATAAACAAGTAACACTTTCTAAGTTTATTTCATTCGGAAAAACATTAAAACAATTATTAGATATGCCTTGGCAATGTCAATAAAACCGCACTATTATTGAAAACACGTTCAGTCGCGTGACAAAATTATTTAGGTAGGTATCTACTTGGAAAATAACGTAAGTTATGGCTCTCTCCATTGACATGAAATACATAAGATTGGACTTTAAGGTATTACATGTGACATAATAATGACCCTATTCAATGTCTGGTTAACAATGACTAAATAAAATACTTTGTTAATATGAAAATTAATAATAATCAATGTTATTGCAATAACTTTTGAAGGTTATTTTAAGTTATTACCCATAAATGTTATATTATTAACTGAAGAAGAAAATAATTAATACCAATAAACAAAAAAATAACAATGCATATTATAAAAACCGAGTTGGGTGAGGCAGGCGGAGATCTTGGTTCGTTCCCAGTTGCGATCGGTACCTTCTTTTTCTGTTTTATGTTTCGTTTAGATTTATTAGTATTATCTTTTTCCCAATTGCTTTTAATTTTTCTAATAAAAATTTATGTTTTTTATGTTTTCATTCAATATTATTGATTTTAAAAACGCTCTAAAACTGACAAAATCAAAACTGCCCGTTTTTTGCAAATGGGTTTGTGACGTCACAAGCGTAGCTCAGCTGAACCAGCATAAATAAACAATTTCATTGAGCGTCCGCACTCATGACGTCACACGATAGCCACGCCCCAAAATATCGTTTTAGCGGTAATTCAAAAATGGGACATTCTAACTTGCTGTAGAAAATTTATTCGTCAACATAAAAATAAAATTAAAATGCTTTAATCATCGTAATTTTTTGCTTAATTTTTTTAATCAATAAAAAAGTGGAAATACCCTGTTGCCAAGTTAATATTTAACGAAAAGTCATGCACCTACGTGATAATCTTTGGGATTAATCTATAAGAGAGGGTTTGAGAGAAGGAAATGTTCAAAAGAGTGAGATCTTGAAGTGGAAACTTCTTTAGCACCGTTGTGATTTGAAACTCGATGAAACGAAAAATATTGACACTAAAAAGAGACAAACACATAAATCTATACGATTTAGCCTGCGAGATAATGAGATATTTAAATGGTCTACTTTTTGTGCGGTGCTTCCTAGCCTCCCCACTATTGTGTACTTTAGTTTTCTAAAGGTTTCACTTTTACCGCGTGTGAATTGCACACACTGTTTTTTTTACCTCCGAAATTTCAATTTGTTAAATTTGCATTTATAGAGAGAAGGAAATGTTCAAAGAGTAAGTTTTTTTTTCCTACTAAATTTCAATACAAAAAAATTATATTTTTAGTATGTATTGCAAAAGTCACGAATGTGTCTGCGATGCCTGTGTGGGAACCGGTCGCTTTGGAACACTGGGCTACTAACAGATCAATTAGAATGATTAATATTTTATTAATTTTACCCAAAACACTTCATCAGAAACAATTCATGACATAAATCTCCATCAATAAACCTTCTGACACACTTCTAATGAGTATATTCTAACTTATTCAAAGATTGGGATATCGTGAAACTTTCCAGATTACAAACTGTTTTTTATGACGGCCTCCGTGGTTGGGTGGTTTTTGTCCTTTGCTGCGATACGGAGGTCGCGGGATCTTTATTTATTTATTTATTTATTTATTTATTTATTTATTTAAACGCCATAAATTTGGCTTTTACATTCAAGTGATACATGATACAATGGTTCACAGGAGGATATCAGTATTTGATTAATTTGTGTCATTTCACAATGTATTCATTTAAAATAATATAAAATATATCTGCTGCACGTTCCATAATGGTAGAAAGACCACCATTCGGTATCAAGATATCGGTTAGGAAAATCAATTACATTAGGCTGCTTTTATGGGTGGGGGCCTTTCTAGTGTATTTATATTTGCGCCGGTTCTGGCATTGAACTTGTGAAGCTGGGAAATCTAAGTGCCTTCTGGACTGTACCTACCCACAATAGGCCACTTGCATCTCATTTTTTCCGGTTTATCCAAATATTCTAAGACATTCTGTATTTTTTTATCGTATTTTTGAAACCCTGGCGATTTTTTGAAAATTTCAATCCGAAAAATCAGACCATTTTTTATAAACCGGAAAGACGGGACATAATTTTACGAGTGCGAAAAAACGATAATTACGTAGCCGAAAATCATTTAAAAAAAAGAACGTTTTCCACACGAATAGAAATAAATTGTACGGGATTCTCTTCGTAACATCTGTAAAAACACCGCCATCTTTATCAAAAAATCAAACCAAAGGATAAGTTCGCAGAGAACAAACAATAAATCTAGTGAACATTAAACGCCAATTCAAAAATTCACCGGAAATCAAAGTTTTGCCGTATAAAAAAAATAATCAGTGTGGAATTTTACAAAATTAAGGGAACATAATCGGAGACGGGACATTTTCATGTAGTGAAGTCACGAGCTCAAATAATGGATTTATTTATTTAAAAATAAAAAAAATATACATTTCTAAAAATTTTTACTAACATTTTCGTAATCTTAGTAAAAAAATCTATCCAGAAGATTTTTTCCATGTCGTTATGAAATCCATGCAAGTGGCCTATTCGCAAGGGTTACGCGGTATTGCTATTCCGATATTACTTCCACAGTAGTGAATAAATAATTTAGAATTAGACTTAAGTATGCTTTTTATTATTTTATGAAAATTGAAACAATTACCTACACATAACTGCATGCGAATAAAAGTAGGTACAATAATGTTATTATTTCTTTAGATATTCATAAATCCATACCTATTTGTAAAATATAAATGGTATTCGATAAAATAATACAATCATAGTTTTATTGGTATGATAAGAACAGCTAGTTTTATGTGTTTTGTGTGGAAAAATATCGTATTTTGTTCACAGAAATAATTAAATTACTTAATATATTCAGTAGTAAAGTAATAAATTTTGAAATTTAAATGAAGAAAAACAAACATTTCGCTTTTGAAAAATTTGCAATTTTTTATGTTTTATAAGCGGCAGCAGATAAAAAACACATTTTTAAACTTAATTATTACTTATTGCACGAAAAAAATAATTAAAATCTGCTCTTATGGCGAGGGGCGAGATATCTTCAAAATATCTGCTAAATTGTTATTTTTTTAGGTAAAAATAAAGTTGATAACAAAACAGATTAATTAAAGCAAAAATTATCCATCACTAAATAAAAAATAGCATAATTAATTCAAAATCCCTATGATTACCAAAGTAATAAAAAACTATTTAAAACTCACCTTTTCCTAATTAAGTATTATTCCTTTACAACAAATCACTTTTCACTTGAAGTTCAGAAAAATTGTGCATATGTTTTCATTCACAGATCACAAAATTTAAAAAAACAAAATAACAACAACGAAAATCGTTTAGATTTAATACTGTTCTTATTTTAACTTTTTTTTTAATTCGTTCGAAACCTTATTTTTATTTTATGGATTCTGTACTCCTTTTTCCTAATAGAGATATTGTTTAATCTCTTTTATTACGCGAGAGATGATAATAATTGTAGGTTTATCCGTAAAGAGAGCACCTTCCAGCTTCGCATTACAAAACCGACTGACCAGGAATCGTAGCAAAGAGCGACGTAAACTCTCCGTCGATATCAGGTACGATAATAATAATAAATGAGTAATCAGTTATGTCGGCCGACGTCGTACCTATCCTAGTACCTGCTTGCTGACTTATCTGAGGCATTGTTTTTTTCCTTGTATGATCTATGACTACTACAAATTACGAATGAAAATGCAATTCTTAAAGGAAAAACACATTTCGGTAGGAAATTTTTTTAAACATGCAAAGTAAGGTCGCCGTGGTCTATCTAGGGGTAAGGCTCTTGACTCACAATACGAAGGTCGCGGGATCGAATCCCACGTGCGCAAACAATTTATTTTTTTATTAAATGTGTTATTTCACAATTAATTCATTTAAAATAATGTATAGTATATTTTCGGCACGTTCCAGAGTGGAAGACACTCTCAGTATCGCCCTGGTGTAAGGCCACCACTCAGAATTGAATTGTTGATTGAAATGGCTTCAGCTGTGTATGGTGACCAGATCTCAATAGCAAGGTACTTCTCCGCCTTCCTCTTCCCTATTTACTTCCTCTACCTACTAGCTTCAGCCTCACAATATACCCTAATTGGGGATGTCATAGTCTCACTGGCTCCGAACGGGAGCAGCTGGTAATTTTGGAGATCCTAAATTTAGCCGTTCAAAATGATTCTACATAATGCGTTAGTACTACCTACCAACTTTTTAATTAAAACTGTTTCTTACTGCGCAAACTGAAAACAAAATATTTGCAATAATTAGGCAAAAAATGCTCCGTAACGTTGAGGGAACATGCATAACTACGTCCACACAAAATAATAAAAAATAAAGTATTCCCGTGTTGGTCTGTATTCTTTTAGGTATCTTCACGTTTAATTATGCGCTTAATTGCAATTCTAGCGAAAACAAACACTTTTCAATTAAATCTTTTTTTATTCGCCGAAAAGAAACAATTTATTAACACCTCAATTTAATTAATTATGCACAAAGTGCATTAAAATGTTAAGCAAATACACGCATGAATGCATTATGCAATTGAAATAATTCGATTTTAATTTACATTTATTTCGCTTGTGCCACTAACAGTCTAAAGTCTAAACTCTAAACTTCTAAACAATCACCGGTATGAATTAATACTTAGGTACTCAATTCCTATGCTATACTTTACGTTCGTGCACGGTTTCCGGAAACGAGTAGTACAAAAGGGAAATTGGTAAATCTCAGAATTCAATTTGGTATTTCATAGATATTTATTTTGCTATTAGTTTTGATTTCAAAATATTGACATTGAGCAGTATTAAAGGAAGCATTTTATTAAGAATTCCAAAATCAAAAATAATTATTGTCTTTTCGTCAACACTTTCACTTTCCTTAATTTCTTTTCCCACTCTTTCCACTCCCATATTTATTTTAGCCCAAACTTCCTCTTCCTATCTTTTTACCCTCCCCACTGAAGTCAGCCTCACAATATACCCCAAATGGGGTTGCAATAGTCTCACTGGCTCCAGACGGTTGGGAGCTGTTGGGAATCTTGTGCGGCACTCACATTGAAAAAGCCCCACAAAATCCGTCTGAAATTAGAATGTCTTATTCATTGTTCGGAATCACATCGTTTTAATAAATAACGCATTGCTGTGGTTGTCTCATAATAATTGTTTTTTTTATCTACACGAGCAGTAACAAAAACTGGCTGAAATTTTCGAATAAGGTCGGTCTGCAACAGCCGATTAAAAAAATCAACTTGTTTATTGCCTAAAAATCTTCCTACAAGTACACATGGAGAATACATTCCCAAAGTTATAGCATCAAATTCGACCTTTAAATATGGTTGGAACTGTTGCGCGCCAAGAAGGCAGACTGGAAAATGGAGCGGCCCAGTTACAAGCAAAAACTTTAAACGCGTTTTTCTCAAAACTATGTACGTTTTTCAAGTTGGCTGGAATCGTTACTCATCGAATTTTCATCGGATTCACTTCATTCAAAGTTTAAATTAAATAAAATTTAATTTATATGCGGATAAACCTCGGCTTATGAAAAATTATTATTATAGGACAACGTTATTGCAAATTAAGACCGTTTTTTCGTCAATTTTCATTTTATGTCCGCCATTTTTGCAATCAACAACTTTTTTGCAAACTGATGTTCAGGCGCATTCTACATTCATACCAAAACGATTTTTTATTTTTTATTTCATGTTTCAAATGATTTCCAAGGACTGCAGGATTCCTGCCGATTTTTTCGGACCCTACGCTTGCTTTCAATCGTGTTTTATCTAGTTGAGATATAACTTTTAGAAGTAACAAAAGTTTCGTGAACCCAAATAAATTTTATCTTTTAAAAAACAGATTGAAAAAATACTAAGCTGGACTAGACACCCTCTTAGATTTATTTTTGCCAGCAAGAAAACGACAATTTATCAACTGACGCTCTTGAAAGAATTCACATTTTAGCAGAATAAATCGGCCGTTTGGCCGTCATTAGACCAAGGTCCAAATATCTAATTAGTTTATGTTAAAATATATATTTTTTTAATAGTGATTATTGTGTAGTTAATTTTCACCCGTATTTTAGGCTTGTTAAAAACAATTATATCAAACGACTGAGTCACGTAATAATAATCCAGGCAGGCACGTCTCAGTAAAAAAACATCAAGAAAGCATTTCGTTGATACGGAAGTTGTGATAAGTGAGAACAAAAATAATGACTATTATTGTCGTACCATATAATACGAGTATATCAATACGACAATTTAAGGTATGGAGTTGAAATAATTAGAATGAGTGCAAGTGTATATATTTGACAGTGCGGTACCGTTTATTGAAATACACCTGAGAAGAAAAAAAAATTAAATAACATAAATGAATCAATAAAATTTATTTGCGCGCTCCGGGATTTGTACCCGCGTCCTTCGGATTCCTAATTTTTTTTTTTTTTTTTTTTTTTTTTTTTTTTTTTTTTTTCATTTATTTATTACAGAAGATACATTATTTATACAGCAAAATAACATATAAAATATAATATTTATATTTCAAAATAATCTTTTTTTGATACAAATAAACTATATAATAAATTTTCACTAATTTTTTTATTTTTTTTGTATGATATTTCTCTTCTATAGAAGCAGACGCTTGTGATTAGAAGAGGGACGAGTATCGGGATGAAAAAATATTTAAAATATATTTACAAAATATATTTTGAATCTTTTGATTTAATTGTGGTAGATACTTAAAAAAAACAAATTTACAAGTTATATAATTTATGATGATAAATTTTATCAATTTGTTATTTTTACTTTAAATTGCCCTTTAATTGCTTTTAGTAGGCATTTATCGTCTTCGATTGTTCTTATTTTTTCAGGTAGGCTATTGAAGTATTTTTTTCCTAGATATGTGTAATGATGTTGTGCAAATGAGGTGTTACATTTTTGTGTTGGAAATATATGCTTTTGACGAGTACGACTTTCAGTTAAAAAGCTATGATTTTGTTTTTCTTTTATTATTTGGATTATTATATTTTTTCGAACTAGATCATTAAATTTTAATACTTTAAATTCTTAAAAATAAGGTGAGTTGGATAATCTCTTCGTTTTTTCAAGATAATTTTTATAATTAGACGTTGCACAATTTCAACAGGGAGTAGATTTGTTTTGTATGCAGCTCCCCAGCTTACTACAGAGTATTGGAGATTTGACTGTACTATAGCATGGTAGACTGATGTTAGATTTTCTAATGAGAGAAAGTTTCGGATTTTTAAAAATATGTAAATTAATTTCCTTATTTTGTTAACGGTAAGGTTGATTTGATCTTTCCAGTTCAGGTTTTTGTCTATTGTTATTCCTAAGTATTTGATTTTATTCGAAATTTTTAATGTGGAACAGTTTATTTTACAGTTATTTTTTTTGTGATCTTTAGAATTGTCATGTATAATTATATCAAAATTTACCGGAACGTCCTTTGATTTTATTGCAAATGGTATAACGTGAGTTTTTTCACTATTAAGAGATAGTAGATTTATATCAAACCAGTGTTTGAGTATGTTTATGTCTTCTGTTGCTTTTTGTTTTACAACTTGCCATGTGATTCCACTTTCAATAAGTACTGTATCGTCGGCATAAGAGGTTATACTACCATGAAGTGGCTGTGAGAATATACCGTTTACATATAAGATGAATAATATAGGACCTAGCACAGTACCTTGTGGAATTCCATATTCAGATGTCTCCTCGTCGCTATAAATGTTATTTATTTTGACACATTGAGGGCGATTTTTTAGGTAGCTTTTTATCCAATTTGCTACGTTTTCATTAATGTTCAAATTATCTAATTTTTTCATAAGTTTTTTATGGGATATGCTGTCAAACGCTTTTCTCAGATCTATAAAAATACCTATACATTTATTGCTCATATCAAGGTTTTTATATATGCGTGATGTGACATTTGCAATCGCGTCTTGTGTGCTGCGCGCTTTTCGGAATCCGTATTGATTGTCGTGAAGTATTTTGTTATTTTCAATAAATTCCATTAGTTGAGATTTTACGATTTTTTCAAATATTTTTCCAATATTTGAAATGAGGGAAATTGGTCGATAGTTAGTTACATTTTGTGCGTTTCCACTTTTGAATATAGGTGAGATAATTGTCCTCTTATAATTAGACGGAAATATTCCATTTTTTAAACTTAAATTAATTAGGTGAGTTAATTGAGAGCCTTAACCCTCGATCACGGAGGCCTTCACCTATTTTAAATTTGTTTTACATTAGACCCACTTAGGAGGCTCTGAAGAAAAAAATTCCGTCAGTGCCTATGTCATCTTTGGTGATGCCGTATAAAGGGTCTTTTTAGGAAAAAGGAAGGAGAGGAAGACCTGGGAAGGAAAAATGTGTAAGGGGTGGGTAGTGCATCTGGGGGTCAATGTGTCCAGGATTGAGGAACGTATGAATCCATCCCTTCAGAGAAGGTCCAGATAAAAAGATCAAAAGGTCCCCCTCAACAGTCTCTCCCCATCCCATTAGGCAAGGTTGGCAAAAATATCCGCCGTCAAGACCTAGGCAAACCTCACTCCATGAACCCGGGCACCCCTTCTAAGTCAAAACTTGAAATAATAAAAAAAATCGCTTTTATTTTTCTGCGATTGACAGCGATCCAAAATTGGACCACATTTTTTTAACCGAGGTTTTTTGACCAAAGTATACGATTACGATTTTATAATATTTTTTATAAATCCTACGAATATTTGATAATCGACAAAATAGGTGATTTCATTGGCCGTATATAACTATAATCAGTTTGTTTGTCTTCGTATTAAAATTCGGAGGTATGACTTTTTTTATGTGGATGGATAATATTCAAAATTATCTAAAAAAAATCACTAGCAATCAGAGAAAAAAGTTTTAAATCGCGCTGTTGCTCGAGTGATTAGAAAACCATCGCACGCCACTGGCATGAATGTACGCGAGTACCCACCCGTTACTTATATTGTTTCTTTAGCCTTGGTTACTAATGCGAAAATTGACTTTATTGGCAAAAATAATATCTATTACATTTCCGGAAAATAAATTGAAACTGGTTATTTCCAGTTTCACCATTGCGAGTAATTTGCTAAAAAATAAGTAGATACCAATACAAGTATTTTGAAATAGATTGTTCATTCTAGAGAAACTGAACTGAATAAGGTTTTTTCTTGCACACTTGACCCTTCTGGCTATTAGAATGGAACCTTCGATTTTCTGCTATTGTATTTGTGTATTGTCCTCGAGAATAATACATTTTGATAATGTTATTATGGTGACGAATATAATACGTAAGACATTCAATGCTCTACTCAAGAGGCCACGAATTATTGGTTCCATGACAGACATTCCGAACTCAGAATTAACTCAACTCAACACCTCTGTTTAGTTCTGAAACAGCTTATGAACTGAAACTCGTTTTTCAAAATTCCTTGGATTTATTTTTCTTCCTTGGTCCTTTCCTTCCATGAAAGGCCCTACCTAGTATTAAAAGAAGAGGATTCCAACCAATTTGGCACATATGCCTAAAATTATTGCACAAAATTAAAATTACCTACTTTTAAATCATTCGAAAATTGTCGTGAAATTGAACACAGCTCTATCTGGAAATCTCGCTTAAGAATCTTAAAAAATACTAATTAATAAACGTAACGGTAAAATGTTAATTATCCCTTGTGCCATTAATCTGGAAGACCAGCCGTCATCATCATTTGGATCCAAGCAACCACAGCAAATGTAGGCTCCTTTCAAGTTGCCAAATCCTGTGATTGATTTTATAAACGCCATCAATTGTCTTATATCATATAAACTAAAGATTTAAAGTCCACCCTCTCTCGTGTCACAATATCGTTCGTTGACAAGTTTGAAAAGTCATTAAAGGCCATGAAAAATATTGATAAATAGCTGACAAAACCTTTTTTTTTCATCACTCTTAGTGACTTCTCAAAGGAGATGTGAGTTGAGTTGATTCTGAGTTGTCCGGTCACCGAATTATTCATTGATTGATTAAACTGATCAATGCTGGGCACATCACTTTATTTATTGAGTAATCAAACAGTGCGCAGCAAAATATTAACATTTAAAAACATATATCAAGCTATTAAGTTTTATTATTCAATTTATTGGAATAACTTATGAAGCTCATGTAATATTCATCTAATCGTAAAAAATAATATGATATTTAAAAAATGTGTGCAGTTTACATGCGTTAGAAGTTAAACTTTCAGAAAACTAAAGTAAACAAGAGTGGGGAGGGCACGAAGCACCGCACAAAGAGATAGGCTATGAAACACCGCAGAAAGAGGAGACCGATTATTCTATTTCATTCTCTCGCAGACTAAACACTATAAATGTATGTGTTTATCTCTTTTTAGTGTCGCTTTTTCGTTTTATTGAGTTTCAAATGACAACGGTGCTAAAGAAGTTTTCACTTCAAAAACCTTTAAACATATGAAACGGAAAAAGACACAGCAAATAAAAAAGGTAACTGACGCAAATGAGAATTGAACCCAGATCCTTCGTCTAACCGGGACAGCACTCTCCCGATTAAGGTAAGTAAGGAAGTAATGCAAACTACCAAATAATGTAAAATCATGTGCTTTTTGTTTGAAAATTAAATAGCTTAGAAATATTTTAGATGCTTTAATTAAATAATGTACTTACGTAGATCATAATATATTTTTTTTATTATTTATTAGCGTTATAAACAGTCTTTATAAATTCATAAATGAAAGTGATAATAATATATATGTCATTGACCAATAAAATAACAGCAAATCGAAATATAGAACCATAATACAAAAATACACCACAATACCTATACCTGATATAAACAATTCTGATAAAGTGCATCTTCTTACTTAAGTCTACAAAAAGTGTAAAATGAAATTTTTCAAGGGTTTACATTTAAATTTTAATGGATATCAATAATATCTTATTATATACGTATTCATTTGCCTTTGAAATAATCGTCATTTTATAAGCCCAGAAATGGGAACGGGCTCTAACAAGTCACCGTTTAAGAATGCTTGACACGTGTTTTTCTTGCTTCCCAATTGATAACGAACGCTCAGACAATCGACAACCCTAGTTTATTCAAATCGGTACCTTCCATTGAAAATATACATGCAAAATATAAGTAACACTTCCTCCAGTCGTCATATATGGCGGCTTAATCTACGATGAATGCTAATATTATAGCCCTAACTAATCGTTTCCTACCTGGAAATAACATTAATCGGTTGTCGTACTACAGCAGTTATTCAATGAGGAAATAAGAAAAGAACAGAGACACTGATTTAAACTTATATATTTTTCTGTTTTCCAGTTAAAGGGGGCCATACATCTTTCACGTATCCTCTCTAAAACTCATAGGAAACGATCGTATTTCAGAGGGGTATTACCCTTATTGTCTCTTCTCTGAATAAGAAATGAATTACCTCCTTGCTAAAATAGAGGAATCAAACCTTAATCTAGGTTTACTGATCGACAAGGTCAAAATGGTGATCGACAGGGCAAAGCAAGAATTGGAAGAACGAATAATGCTCTCATAGTCTTAGAAATGGTAAATGACTTCATAAATCTAGCCTAGTCTGTAAGTGATGAAGGAGATTGTAAAACAGAAGCAAAAAATAGGATTTTCATGACAAAAAACACCACGGGCAAAATGCACAAGATATGGAGTGATAGAGGTATAACAAAGACAACCAAGATGAGACCCGTCCGGGCGCTGATTTTCCCCTTATTTCTGTACGGTGTGGAAACAGGGTCACTTAGAGAAAGAGAAAGAAAGCTGATAGACGCCCACGAATTATGATGCTGAAGAAAAATACTTAGGACTCCATGGACAGCCAGACCCACAAATGTGTCCATTCTGGAAAAGTAAGCATCCACAATAGGCTTTTAATTATCTGTCTACAACGTATTGCACGTCTACATTCACAATTACACATTGCTCGCCCAACCGAGGAACCCAACCTGGAGAAACTCAGTCAATGGCCAAGTGTTTGGCAGAAAAAGCAGAGGAAGGTCACCAATGCGTTGGGGTGACCAAGTATCACAAGCGTCCGAAACGTCGTTGTCCAAGTCTCTCCACGCATCGCAGAACCGCGAGCAGTGGAGGAGCTTTATCCACCATGGACATACAAGACTCACGTACATTTCTCATTCCAGTCCTCATAATAGGTCAACACCTCCATAACTTTTAGATAGGAATATGAGATTAAAAAAAACCTTTTTTATCTATCTTAATTATGACCAACATATAAAGTAAGAAACACCTCAAAAATACATTAAAAACTTTAAAATATGAGGTAGGTATATTCACGTACATAATATAGAAATACATATAAATCAACAGAAGCCGATTACAAGTAATATAAATATTTGATTGTAAATGGTTGTTCAGGTAATTAATAAGTCGATTTTGATGAATGATTAAAAAACCGAAAAATGGATCAAAATGCCCCTGACGTCATCCTTTTCTGATCGAGAGGCGATTACGGAGTAATGTGTACAATATTGATAAAAATGGTAAAGTCATCTGATTAAAAGTCGTTTGTGCGTTTGAAACTTTAATTTGAGATCGTTTTAACGAGAAAAAAAAATATTTTAGAACATTGTTTTAAAATTATGAATATAACTGTAAAATGCTAAGAGTTGAATAATGTAATTCGATTAGATTGTTTCTTTTCTCATAAGAGTTATTGAATAAGCAAGGTGCAAGTTGTTGAATATGCATTTTCTAGTTCCATGACAATCAACAAACACTCCTTTGAAAAGTCATTAAAAGTGATTAAAAAATAGCCTATAACCTAAACTAACTTAACATATTTAACCTTTTTTTGTTTGTTTTTTGTTGTTTGAGTAGGTATGTTTTACAAAATAGCTCAATAAGTGTAAGTATAATAACAGTAAAAAAGAAGTAGTCACTTAAGGAACTATGGAAGACTTCCATAGTAGAACTACTTAGTAGTTACAAAGCATGTAAATTTACTTAAGGAACTATGAAAGTAGTCACAGAGCATGTTAAAATATGTAGTTTATAAATTTGTTGATATTATTACAAACATAAACATGAATTGATAAAAATATAGAGTTGTCATAAATATAAAGCATTCGCGTGTTATTTCTGCTACAAACTGGTGTCCACATAAATTATTATTGTAGCCAAGCGGAAATAGTAACATCTGAATAGAACAAAAGACATGTGATCGCAATAATTATATACAATTGCCGACAAGGAATTTACTGACTCCATGCATTGTTATGCAGCGCTAATTAAATTGCAGGTTTTCCGGACTTATCTTCCATAATAGTATTTTTTACCAAATAATTAAATAAGACCAAATGTCACCGCAATTCTGATTGTAGTAGGTGGGTACCCTGTTGGTGAATATAAATAATACATTGCTATCTCGCATGAGAGTTCCAACTGCTCAAAACCGTTTGAAGACAGTGGAAATAAAACATCCGCGTAAGTTGGTTGGTTGAAGGAAGTGGCTATTGTTACAAAACTTGGCTAAAGCCATTTTAAGCTACATTTCATTTCTAATGGTGGTCTTTCACCAGGGTACCTAGCATGGTCGATCGTTATAGGTTTTATCGAAAATGTCGGTAACTTGTCATCGCTCCCGAGCACGACTGCAGACCGCTAACGAAACCGCAAACAACAGTTCACAATGACTTTGGGTTCCTAATTTATTTGACGTGAACTGTTATTTGTTCGTTAGCGGGCTGCAGTCGAGCTCGGGAGCGATTACAAGTTACCGACATTTTCGATAAAACCTATATCGATCGACCGTCGTATCGTCGTACCCTGGACAATACGAGTATCTGTCACTCTTTCAGTGGTTTCCCCTGGTTATATCATACCATAAAACAGTCACTAGCGGCCCGCATGCCCATTTCGTGTGGCTCCTGGCTTTGGCTATATTCAACGGCTTCTGTAATATTTTGCCAAAGGGTTTATCAGAATAGGTCAGTCTTTCTGCAAAGTTTCGAATCAACAACTCAAAATAATAAGACTTTTTTTACATATTCTTAAAAAGGCAGAATTTCGTGATTACGATATAGTTAAAATTTCAGAACAGTGCAGAGCTTGAGATTTGATGCGTTTTAAAGGTTTCCATTTTAAGAAACACAAAAAATTCTCTTGACGAAATATTATACTTTCCGAAAGATAAAAAATCAACAGAAATTATTGATCTGACCTTGAACATAGTTTTCCTTCTTTTCGCGACATACTTTTGTGATGATGATTATTATTATTACGTTGATGGGAATAATCTTCAAAAGTTATAAAAAGCCAGTTTTACTAATAAAAAATTGAAACTTATGTTTGTGTATTTTGAATCATCGGCCTTATTTTTTAGTTTCTTTGAAAGTTTTATTAAAAAAAAAAAGTTTTATAAAATTCAAATGGTTTTTCGACACCATCGACCGTAAAATTAACCAAGCCCAGCTCTATGTGCTCACGTACAAACTGAAAATGAATAAATTCACCCTCCGGCTGAAAAAGTTGATCATCACTGATTTAACTTAAAGGCTGGGGGGTCGAGAGGTGGTGAAATTATTTTAATTATTAATAAGGGGGTCGCGCCTATAAAAAATTTGAAAACCGTTGCGATAGAAGATGATAAATTAAAACGAAGTGAAGTAAAATTAGGTAGGATTTGATTAACAATCTTTTAATTAATCATATTCTGACCAAGGCGCCGACACCAGTTCCATAAGTCCTTCGTGAATTAATTATTCAACTGCATTTTCCTCTTTTTCAACGACCTTCTTTACTTAATTGTGTTTCTACGGCAGTATAATTTAGATAATTTCAAACTTAACCTTAAACTTTCCGAATGTCTTGTTTCCTCATAAACATTAAACATTCGTAAAATATGTAAGTAAATACAATCAATTTCATTATATATGCAGTTTTATTTCCAGTCAAGTTATTAGAATGATTCTAAAAATGGAAAATCTACAATTTAATCTGCCTAGCCTTTACGCTTTTGACAGTATAATGTTTTCTATATGTATATTTTTCAAACATTAATTATTTTTTATGATATTTCTGCAAATTTTAACGTTTCTACCAAGTTTAACAATATCTTATATCGTTTTTTAAGATGGAGAACAAAAATAAACTGATTGCTGGTGCATAATATCAAATGGTGAGTGTCCTTGAGATGATATTTCACAAAATTGGCGATATATAAATTAGTCAGGCATTTTTTTGTTGAATACGTCTTAATTTTTTGTTATGGAGCCTGACTACGTAAATAATTTAAAGAATATTACCACATTTGTGGTATTTTCCAAAGTGGAAGATAATCTCAGTATCACCCTGGTGTAAGACCACCATTCAGAATTGAAACGTTGTTAAAAGTAACTTTAGACATGTTTGATAAGTAGATTTGAATAGCCAGGTACGTCCCCACCTTCATTTTCCCCATCTCCTTCACCTCTCCACTACATTCAGCCTCACAACATAACCCAATTGGGTATACCATAATTTCGCTAGCTCCAGGCTGTTGGACTCGGGTACAGTATTTACATTTTTTTATTTGGTATAATAACTTTACTTATTCTAAAACATTATTTGATAATGTGGGCCTCGTTGGGTGCTTTATCCGTACAATATAATAAAAAATATCAATTAACAAATTTCCATAAAATAAAATTAAACTAAGATGAAATAAAATAAAATGCATAAGGGCCTGTCCGCACAGCGATATTTTATTCGCGCGGAAATAAATCTGCGTTCAATTTGCATCAAACCACAGATTTTTTCGTGCGATATTTTTACTGCCAGTGCGGATAGCCCTATAAGATTTCATGTGTCACAGAATTTTGCGAAAAAAAACGCGCGGTGAAATATCGCTGTGTGGACAGTCCCTAAAGGAGATAACGATTTTTGTTTAAAATCAGCAAAAAATATGAGGTATGGATGTACATAATGATGTGTGTATGTGTATATTGTAATATTATTGCATTGCATTGTTCTTTTATGTCGATTTGCTCCTCTAATATAAAGTAAATATGGAGGAGATCTAACATAAAGCTAATAAAGAGTACATTTAATATAAAGTTAATAAAGATTAGATTTTAGTACGTTGCTTGTGTTGTGTTTATGGTTCGTTTATAAATTATTCTTTATTTTTCATTTTTTTATGAAATCTCTTGTAGTTGACTTGATTCAGTTTTTTTGTTTGTTTTTGAAAGCTAGATTGTTCATTTTGTGTGTTAATTACGACCAGAATAATATTATACCATTTTGGAATTATTTAATACACATTCAAACCCTATTCCCATTCCCCTGTTCTGGCAAGATATTTGAGCGGAATAAAACTAGCATATAAGACAATTAATGAAAAAAAAACAGAACCGTCTTTTTTAAGAATTGAGAAATTTTGGAATAAAATGCCGTTGATTTATCCCAAACCGCTGTCAGTCCTCTGGCTTCGGCGGGATTACCCGCCAAAATAACGCGTGGGCCAAACCACGGCAGCGCAGAACTCTACTTTACTTTCAGTTTTCAGTAAAAGACACGGTTTTACCCATGGTAAGTTTGGACACCCAAAAATAATTTACAATTCCAAATAGATACCTAAAAAAATGTTCGAAGTATTCATTGCACGTACTTTGTTTCCAAGCTAGTGATGGGCACAATAGTTGGATTATCGAAATTTAGAATTTCGTAACATGAATTTGATAAATTATTTGTTAAAAATTATTTTGAATTATTCGGAAATTTCGTTAAAAATCTAAAATCACAACGAAATACGAATTAGTGAAAAATCAAATCAATTAATTTTCTTTCGAATCGGAAGATTTCCCAACATTATGTTGATTACGCATAATATGGATACATCATTTATTATTTATCAATTTTATTTGTTAGAACTCCATTTTATTTTTCTTTCTTTTATATATTAACTAGCTGACCCGACGAACTTCGTACCGCCTCAGAATCAATAACTGTTGAATTAAATTGAGTTTTTTTATTATGTTAAAAATTACACAATAAAGCAAACATCAATGGGCAACTGTCCGTGTTTTGTTTTTGTCAATATCAAAGATGGGCATTGTGTACGGATTTATATTTTTTGTGATTTTTCTTATTTTTCCACTTACTTACGGGAATTTTGGATATTTGGGTATGGGTGCCGCCGCCCCGGGAACCATTAATTGGATAACCAACACTTCTGTCATACGTCATCCATAGGTCACCCGAAGTGGTTCGCTATGTTTGGTGATTTAGCAGGGGTGCCCGGGTTTATGGGGTGAAGTTTGTCCGAGTCTTGGCGGCGGATGCGTCTACCCACCGCTTCGTGATGGGCCGGATCGAGAGAGACTTTTGACCTTTCCAGCTGGACTCTCTCGACCCATCGCCTTGCACCGCAGTTGGAGGGATGGATTCATACTTCCGTCACTTCCGGACACACTGACCCCAGATTCCTACCGACCCCTCATACTTTTTTCCTTCTCAGAACTTCCTTTCCTTCCTTTCCTTAAAAATACCCTCCACACAGCTTCCCCTAAGATGACATAGGTCCTGAGGAAAATAATTTTCTTCGGGGCCTCATGTGTGAGCTGATGTTAAAAAAATTGCTTTTCATTTTCTTTGTGCGTGTGAGGGATTTTTATTATAATTATTGTATCTTTCCCTTGGATGGGTGCAGACTTACGTTCACCGCTTGTCTCATTTTCGGCTATTGATACTTAGTGTGTAAGAAAGAGGGGCAGCATTTCACGATTAAGAACAAATGCAAAACAATTAGCGCATTGACATTTGAAATTTTTGAATTTTTGAAATTTACACACAGTTCAATATTATAGGTAGGTACTTATCACAAAATGCCCGCTGCTCTTTCAAATATGAGAATTCGTTCCATACAAAATGTATGGGGAAAAGAATTTTCTTAATAACTATATTTTTCGTTAATTTTTGTAATGTTTTAATAGTTATTATCCTTTCCGGGGCGGAGACAAATCCAACAAATCAAAGATCATCAAAATCGGCCCGGCCGTTCTCGAGTTATAAATAGTGTAACTAACCCGACTTTGTTTTATATATTAAGATTAATATTATTATTTAACTTATGAAAACAGTTTATATATAAAAACAATTTCTGCTATGTAATTGTTACTACGCGTGACAGCTGTTTCGCCTGCTGAAGTTTGATATTTCATTCGGGAGACGAAATGGCTGTCACGCGTAATATAATAATAATTACAAAACATAATCGATCAGAAATGATGGACTATTATGATACCAGGATGTGCCTAGCATGGTGGTCAAAAAATCCACAAATTATATAACCATCAAAGCAATGAATAAAGAATTTTTTTTAAATATATATGTTTATAAATAAACTGTTTTTATAAATGAAATAACAATATTATTGAATTAAGAAAATAAATAAAAATCGATACATACATCATACATACACACATCAATAATTCCATTCATATTGTTTTATCTGAATCGATTATTCGAAATATATTTATCAGTAATTATGACCATCACCAGTCCAAACTTGTGTCCCATCCAAAAATAAGCAAATTCCGAGTATCAGCAACAAAATAATATGTTGATTATCCTGTTAGTTTGGCTGGTAATCCCATTCTTAGAGTCAACAAAATATTTTAAAATATTTTCCTGTACGTCTTTTTTTTCAGCCTTACACTAATAGTATATAAGTATAAGAATATAGTTTACACAGAGAGAGATCGTTTAGACGTCATCGATATTCGTTCTCAGACGTCTTGTCTGAAAACGGAAAAGATAGAACTTACTAGAACGATGACGTCACGTACGACCTATCTCTGGGACTACTGTATTAGACTTTCTACACACTCGCCTGTTATCATAAAAATCTGATGAATCTTTTACTTAGAATGTCTTTATTTAATAATAAACTTTAATTGTTTATGTAAGTACATATTAAATAACGGTTTCAGACACTAAAATGAAAGTGAAACCTAATTCCCAGTTTACATTGGACAGTTATTGTAATATGATATAATCTTTGGCGGGCGTATAGTTTAGTTGATAAACGCGTTGTTACCCATCGATAAAGTGCAATAAAATCGATGACAAATTTTAAAAAATTTCATTCTCTACGCTATTTATTGTCATTCTACAAGACCTAATATGTGCAAACTGGAAGAAAAACTTTTAATAATAATTAGGTAATTTCTACGCGCCTTTTTTTTGTGAAAATCTCCAATAACAATTTTTTTGGTATTTCCTATTACAAAATTACATTACAACATTGCATTATTACGACCACCGGACCACCATACTAGTCTCACGCCCGTATCATGGCAGACGTGTATAGGTTACATTACTTCTATTATTTAAAAACAAGAAAAGTAAAAAAGTAAACACAAACATAAAATAATATTTAAAAACTAATAAAAACCATAAGAAAACTCAAAACTAAAATTGAGTGAATGATAAAATAGATTTTTTTTTACATTAGGACATACAGAAGGATCTGAGGAAAATAATTCCCCCCAGAGCCTGTGTCATCTTTAGGGATGCTGTGTGGGGGTTCTTTTTAGGAAAGCAAGGAGAAGAAGTTCTGCGAAGGAAAATGGAATTAGGGGTAGGTAGTAATCAGGGGTCCAGTGTGTCCAGGAGTGAGAATACGGCTGAAGAAGTCAAAGGGACTCCATCAACCATTCTCTCCCGATCCGGCCTGCCAAGCAGCTGGTGAGCAGACGCATCCGCCGCAAAGACCCGGACAAACCTCACCTCATGAATCCGAGCACCCCTGCTTAGTCACCAAACGTAGCGAACCACTTTGGGTGACCTACGACAAAGGTGTTGGTTATCCAATAAATGTTTTCCGTAGCGGTGCGGTACCCATGCCCACCTCCCAATTTTAATAAATCTAAACAAAAAGATTAAAACAATATTTATAAAACAAATATAAACCAAAACAAAACTCAAAACTAAAATTAAACTGAATGATAAAAATAGACATTTTAAAGAAAATCGAAAAAAATACTCAAATAATATTAAAAACCTAGATTTAAAAAAATGAATAGGTCAAATAAGAAAATATGCAAGTACCTATTTCTTACGTCTTTCTCTTTCACTCTATTTTACTAAGACAAGACGTTAGTGTGGAAAATATGAAGGTACCGATTAGTGATAAAAAAAGCATTGGCGTTGGGTGTTGTTCCTTTTCTGATTTTAGCGTTCAGGACAAAAAAAAAGTTTTTTTGTTTGCCTTTTCAAAATGCGTATTAAAAAAACACGTTTTTTTGACAGGTAATGCTGTTTATTTCATCAATGTTCAATATTATACCATTTTCACATTATCCAGAATAAGAATTTCAAAACTAACAAAATTTCTTTGGTTTTGAATACTTTTGGGCGTCTCCTCTTCAAATATTTGTCAATAATGATGAATCTGACAATAAACAGACACCCTTATTATGACCATTTAGTGCGCGAAAATGAAATCTGCTTACGAATTACTAGTACATACTTTTTACAATGGCGCGCAAATTGCTGGCTGCTTAAAAACACCCAATCAGGTGGACATACGAGTAAGTTAGGGCTTGTTTCCAAAACTGAAAATGTTATCACTTTGTGTGATTTTCAACATATTTAACATTTTCAGTTGTATTATAATTTACCATCGTCACTCATTTTTAGAAGACAGTTCGGTTTTTTTAACAGTTTTTACGAACATTCTGATTTGTGGTTTGATTTCAGCACATCGAAATGATTTCATGTTAGGGCAAGTCAATCAATTTGAATGTCTATGGGAAACTTTTAAAGGAAGGAATTTAGTCAAATAGTTTATGTGCAAGGAGAGTGCTATTATTTGTAATGGTGATGAAAACTGGAAGTTGGGTCGATTTTTCAACAAATCTCAATTTTAAAAATAATCTAGAATGACAGATGATCATTTAAAAATATCGATAAAGAAACTATACAGATTGTATCGTTTTCGCAATTCTCGGGTTATCTTATCAAGCCTTTTAGTATTTTTGCTTGGCGATCGCTGACGTCTGAATAATGCTAGTGACACACCTAGCGTTAAAAGCGCCAGCGTTTTTTGGCTTGGCCTATTTGAGCATGTTCCCAGTGGGAATGCATGGCGAGCGATATGCTAAAATAAGCCAAGTGTGACACCAATGATCTATGTTGGCAACGCTCGCAAATCTAAAATTTACAATGCCGACCGAATATAATAAAACTTAACATTTCAAATATAGGCTATGAAATAGTGGTCATTTAACTCCAAATGTACAATCCTCATGGAATGCCCGACATTCCAAAGTAGTCAATTTAAAAAATCTTTAAATTATATTATACTTATTAGATTATATTATATTAATTTTATTACTTCAATTATATTAAGTACAAAAACTGTATTATATTAGTTATATTATATAAATATTTGAATTATATTATATTAATTATACCATATTAATTATAGTATATTATATTAATTATTGTATTATATTAATTATAATATATTTATTAGATGAAAAGAAAACTTTTGAGTATTACTAGATATCTGCTATACCTTTTGGTCAGTGGCTGAGTTAGCATCGCGTTTGGATCCCATTCATACGTCGCATGTTCGATTCCTCGGCTGGCTAAGTCGAGACACTAGCAACATTTTCCGCTTACTATAGTGGTAGTAGGAGATTTTCAAATACTGTCAGGTTATTCGTAACCCGGTAACGTTTATAATTCTTTAAAAAAAAAATTAAAAACGCTTCGTTGTTTTCTTTGAAAAAACGTTTTGTATGAAAAAAGCCGCGCAGCCATTCCCCATAATAATACATAGAAGTAAAGCGAGATGTTCAATAAATTATTGTAATGAAGCAACATTTCAATTACTTCTATCGGCGGTTCTGCGCAATGGTCATGTTTGTTTACAGAAAATATGCTAAGTTACTAATTATTCTTATTTATCTATAGCTAACACTAGTACAGAGATGCAGATTCTCTTAGTATCGCCCTGGTAAAAGACGATCATTCATAATAGAAGCGTTGCCTGACGTGAATTTAAATGTGTTTGTTTTGTTTTTTTTTTCGCTTCTCCACTCCCTTCAGCCTCACAACGCATTTCAATTGGGTTGCCATAGATCCACTTGTTCTGGACAGTTGATTTTTGGGCGGTATTTATATTATAAAAATGTTAATAATGTATCCATCGTATTGAAGATTTGATAGCATTTTTGTAACCGTGTATTAAACAAATCAAACCCGTAATCAAAAAGTGCTAATTTCTGACGTGACTCTGTCTGTAACTCCGGTTCAATGAACTTATAACATTTGCTTTGACATTAAATTATAATTTTCAAAATTGGAAGAATTTGCTTGGAGAATTCAGACAAGTGCTACCTACCTGTAATACGATATTTTGTACATAAAATAATTCTAATTGCCATTTCTAAAACTGGAACTGATTTGTCAAGAATTCAGACTATCCCCTTTGATGTACCTACTCGTATTATGTTTAAATGAGACGCAAAGCTAAAAAAAATTAGAGTATGCAATTCACACGAGGTAGAAGTGAAGCCTTCAGAAAACTAAAGTGGACAAGAATGGGGAGACTAAGAAGCACCGCACAAAGAGGAGACCGATTATACTATCTCACTTTTTCGCAGGCTAAATCTTAAAGACGTATGTGTTTGTCTTTTTTAGTGTGGCTATTTTTTGTTTCATCGAGTTTCATATTACAACGGTGCTAAAGAAGTTCTCACTTCAAAAATTGCTCTACATTTTACCTCCAATTAGCCCACGCACTGTTACTCGTAAAAATAGTGTAACACGTTTCGTCGAAATATTAGTATGCAAATGCGCCACTATTACTATCCCGTGATTTAACACGGTCTTCGTTAGTATAATTATTATAAAATTGAGAGAAGTTAACTAAATAACCTAGGGAAAAACAATGGTTGAAATTTTGAATAATATAATTATTTCATAGTGAAACAAGTAGGTTCATATTTCATATGAAAGAGTAGATTCCACACAAGAGTGGCTATATTCAATTGATTTAAATTACGCTCGTTATGCACGTGCTATTATTGTAGCGGAAAAAAATTGGACGTTTAATACTAGAATGCAGTTTGTACAGGGCGTTGCAAGTGATTATTCATGAAATAACTCGCGAGAGATCCGTCGCACGTCATCACAACATGCGCATCGCAAATCGTTGGAAAATAATTGTTAGATATGCCTAACGAGTGCCCAACAACAAACAGTGCCCATTCATAAATCGAACGATTTTATTCGACCGAATGACAATACACCATTAAAACAAGAACCCTATGTTGGTATTGTTGGTATCTATATCTGACGGCCTACGTGGTCTAGAGGTAAAGCTTTTAACAATCCGGAGATCGTGGGGTCAAACCCCGGCGTGCGCAGGTAAATTTTATTTGAGTAATTTGCGTTTTTTCTCAATTAATTAATTTGAAATAATATATAGTATATTTGTGGCACTTTCCAGAGTGGAATATATTCTCAGTATATCTTCCTGGTGTACGATCACAATTCAGAATAGAAACGTTGCTTGAAATGGTTTTATTCGTGTTAGGTGAACAAATCTGAATAGCTAGGTACTCCCCTACCTCGTTTTTCTCCATCACTTCCCCGTTACCTCCAGCCTCACAACATATCCCAATTGAAGATGCCAGTCTCACTGACTCCAAATTAAAAAAAACATATATTTATATATATATTGAAAACATTCAAATTTTTTCGTTTTCATACAAGACGTGCGAGAGAAAGAAAATAGGTAATGCGTTTACGAAGTTTGATTAGATTTACAATACTAATTTCATTTATGATTGTTTTATTGACTTCATTGTGTTTAAAATTGTATGTAATATTGTTTCCTATTAATGAAGCACATTTTTGAAGTTAAAACTTCTTTAGCGCCGTTGTAATTTGAAACACGATGAAACGAAAAATAGCGACACTAAAAATAGACTAACACATAGGTACATCTATTGGATTTAGCCTGCGAGATAATGAGATACTATAATCGGTCTCCTCTTTGTGCGGTGCTTCGTAGCCTGTCGTTCTCCTGTTTGTGCGGTGCCTCGTAGCCTTCCCATCCCACTAATGTCTACTTTAGTTTTCTGAAGGATTCATTTCTACCGCGTGTGAATTGCACACGCTAAATTTCTTTAAACCCTCCACCTATCAATACGATCTAAACCAGATGTGATATTTTTAATTTTTGACTAGCGAGTACCCGGCATGCGTTGCAATGCCATTCAAAGAAAAAAGTATTTGCATTTTAATTCTGATTTTTGTAGTGCTTTTGGACACACAATGTATTTTTTTATCCGACGCGTGAGCAGGCCACACACCGCTCTCATGGATTTCCAAATTTACCTACCCCCTGCTTTCCCCTACCGCTATTATATCTCCTTTGCAGTCCTTCCCTCTGCCCCTCCTTCATCCCCCACCCCTCTCAAAGACGACAAAAAAAATCTTTCTGAACCGTCAAAACGGCCACCATATTGAAACGGAAACGAAAAGTACACACAAATTTTCAGACGAATTTCAAAACGATCGAGTTAAGGCGCCACTATACCCTAAAATATATAAATATATTCAGAATCTTAACGACGTAAGTAAAGAAGCCGTGTATACAAATTGCGACTCACTACCCGTGTATTGGATGGACCTACTGTCGAAATTGCCCTATCAAATAAAAGAAGAAGAAGAAAAATAATGTGGGAATCTTAAGAACGTAAGTGAAGAAAGCGTGTAAACAAATATGCGCCCGCCGCACGGCGTATTGGACGGACATATTGTAGGGTCGAATTCACTCTAGCAGGCATGGAGATTCGAGATTTGAGATTCAAGATTCGAGATTTCCACCGGGTTCATTTTAATTAATTCTGAAGCACGTGTTATTAATATTTAAGATGTTTTTAAATGAATACCTCCCGAAGTTATAACTTAATCTAACTTTAGTTGTACAACGTATTACAATTTTTAAAGGTATTGTACTTTAAAAAAAATATGGTAACGTACTGTTTTTATGAGTCTAAAATATAAATAACTCGCATCCCTTGTGAGGCATGGAAATAAAAATGATGATTCAAATACGAATTCGCCGAAATAAATTAAAATGTGAGCCTCGGGCAAACCCCCGATAAACGTGGTTGTGTCTCGCCAAGGCGTTTGTCGTTTAAATCATTTCTGGATTCGTTCATTATGAATCGTGAAACGGAAGTCTAAAAAAATAAGAATATCTCAGTAATAAATGCAAAGGATTATTGAATAAATGCATGAAATCAAGATGCGGGCTAATTCTGTTTAGCGTCAGTAACTTTGCCGTTTTATTGTTATATTTTTACCCACTGTTGTTTTGTAAATCGATTGTAACTAATTACTTAACCAGTATTTCCGGGAATTGGTATTTTTAATTAATTTTTGATAATGCATTATCACGGTAAACACTTTCCATTGTTTTACATGTTCATTAATAAATTAATTTATAGAAAATACCCGATAAGAGATTATTACTGCACCTATTACTGATAACGTCAAATAAGGTCGATCAACAAGTTATGATGAAGTATTGAGGTAGATCCGAGAATTTTTATATCGTAGAATTAGGTTTTGTCCAATAAAGGTGATGGGTATCTACTGACAGTGGTTTTATTAACTAATATATTTTATTCACACTGCGATTCCCGCCATGCGTTGCAATGCCACTAATAGAGAAATTGTTTCTCCCTGCGTGTTTTTTCCCATTCGTCCCGTTCCCCTTTTGCCTCCCCTTCCCCTCCCATGTCCCCTTCCCCTTTGCGCGTTCCTTCACCTCCCCCGCCTTCCCTCTCCCCTTTCCCGCTAACCCCCTCCCGAGATCACCTCCCCTTTCCCGAGTTCAATTCATTCAGTCCCGGTATATTCAGATTTTCAAACAGTTCGCGTGCCACCTATTGCAATTTTTTTTTTTAATTTTTAATTTCGTATATTACAAACATTAATTTTTGTATATGTATTATTAGAACAATCAATCGAATTTGGTACCTAACGTAGGTATTCGTTTAAAATAAATTTAGATTTTTGGTTAGATTCAAAGTATTCGATTTTGGTGATTACTTTTTGATAATTTCGTAAGAGTTTTTGTAATGATTATAAAAAATTTTCAGAAGTACTGACATGTGGTTGTAATAATCCAGAAACCTTCGCTAAATATTTTGAAAGTTCCAAACTTTCCTATGCTTAAGATGAAGTCAAACTAAATAATGCAAAATCATATGTTTTTTGTTTTGAAAATTTGATCGCTTAAAAGTATTATAGATGCTTCAATTAAATAATGCGTGTAGAACATACCTTGGCCCTTATTAATATCGGTAATTTTAATTTTAATAAGCCAAAAAAAATAAAGTATAAGGTCTATAAAAAATACTTTTCCAGTGCAAACTCTCCTACTTATAAACCCCTTTTCGGACATGGTTTTGTTGTATAATGTGGCAAATTCAGTTTCTTTCATAATAATCGCAAAAAATTGATATTTACGCCCGAACTTCGCAAAATAAAATAAAACATGCATTTTCTCGTTGTTATTTTTGACATCCATCAATACGGCCCGCACTCTACGATTTTGGATCTTGAAGTGTGACCCTTATGGCATGGGTCCAAGAACCATGCACTGGACACAAACCATTTCGTATCAGTCACGCCCCGGCCATAGCGGGAAATAGACGTGTGGCTCCGCGCCGCTTGCTTTCGTGAAATCAATTTTAAATATCCGTTTTATTACAATAAATAATGCGTAAAAAGGGAATTAATATTTTTTACAGGCCTTTACGAAATCAACCGGTAAAAAAAATTTCTCAAATACCTATTCCAACCTTTCCGAGAGCTTTTTCTCAAGTATTTTTAAACTCCTCCCATAAATGAAATTTTATTATCAAAAATATAAATTTTAATAATTTATTTTAATTTTTATGATATTATAAATTTTATTATCTCCCATTCAAATTTTTATTACTCATATTTTTATTTCATTTAAATGCTTTTATTCCATCGTAACTTTATTTGTTCTATTTTTTTTCTCATGGTAAAGATGAACTGCCTTTATTATTATTTATATAAAAGCCCTCTGGGCGTAAGATAAAAAATAAAACAAATAAATAAACAACCAAATAAATTAATGTTCTCCAAAACGAGCCTGAAAATTTCACTTGTCATATATTGGGTTTATAAATGTGTAAATACTACTACTTAAGAAATTATAAAAATTTGTAGTACTTTATTAAAGCCATAAATACACTGGGAATTTATATGATATATGTAAATCCTAATTATACAATTGTAAATGTTCTCTATAATGACTTGGAAAGAATCTCCTACTTGTGATATCACTAAAGAAACCACTCACCCACTCTGAATGCAAGTATTAATGTTCCTCAAAATAACCTTGAAAAAAAAACACATCTTTGCGATTCTTTCAAGGCATATAGAAACCATCGATTCGTTCAGAAAACAAAATTTAATTTTCTTAATAGTTATTTCGATTAATATTTGTTAAAAATATTATGAACTAAATATACAATATGGCTGTCCTGAAACGGGTATCCTTCCCAGTTGGACAGACAAAGTATCACTTTGTAATGTATTTAATATATATGTATATAAATAAAAAAAAAAAAAAATAATAATAATAATAATAATTTCATAAAAATAAAATAAAAATAAAAGGGCGTGAAATTTTTTTCTGGACTTTTGGATCGCCTTAAATAGCAATGCATTACAATGGAAGATACTCCGAGGAACTAGCGTCATTGATCGCTTCGGCAATGGTGCATAGTCGGGAAACACTCCAAACGCTTGCCCAACATATGTACACGGTTGACATTTGTCACATGAGAACGGGTCGTTTCGTCGACTCGTTATTGTGTTCAACAGCTCAGCTGTGGAACGATTTGCCGGCCTCTGTGTTTCCTCCTTCCTACAACATGGGTCTCTTCAAGACCAATGTTCATTCCTTCCTCTCCTCAAAAAGACCCTCCACACAGCATCTCAGATGACATAGGCCCTGAGGGAAATTTTTTCCTCCGGGGCCTTTTGTGTGGAGTTATTGTAAAAAAAAATTCATAGACATAGAAGCAAACATATATTGATTTATATATACACAGATTGAATTATACAGGATGTACGGTAAGTAATGGATATTTTTTCAACTGTGGAGGGACCCAAAGGCAGTTGCGTAATTGAATAATATCATGTTTAATTAAGGTCCCCTGGTTTTCGAGACGATTGGACTCTTTATTTTCTAAAATTAACACCCCTGCTCTCGTCTTGTCATGGTATATTCTTTTTTCTGTTTATTTTTTAAATGTCATTTTTGAATAGTGGTGCTATCAGAAAGAAATTACTAAGTTTCTTCAATGCAATAGTTTTTGAAGTGAAAACCTTTTAAGCAACATTGTCATTTGAAACTCTATGAAACGAAAAATAGCTACAATTAAAAGAGACTAACACAAACACCCGTAGGATTTGGCCTGCGAGAGAATGAGAGAGAATAATCGTTATCTTCTTTGTGCGGTGCTTCGTAGCCTCTTAACTCTTGTCTACCTTAGTTTTCTGAAGGTTGCACTTCTACTGCGTGTGAACAACGCACAATTTTTTTAAAAGAAAGTGTAGAATTCTAATTTGCCTCTTGCGAAGACGTTCGTATAAATGGAAAAGTACCAAGTACATGAACACGTTTAAAGAGTAAGTTTACATACAATAGCTAATAGCTGACACATTGTTTTATTTGCAAATAAACTGGTGGTCAACGTGTATTCGGGTGACCGTTTCGTCCCAGAGGACAATGTATTTCGAAGTAGCTGTTTTGCAGGTTATTTTGTTTTAAGGATGTTGTTTCGGAGTGTTTTGCTTCGATGTTTTTTTTTACGTTTTTCTATCCTTATAACCATTTGGGTGCTGCGAACGAATTTTTTTACATGAATTTATTATGAATGAAAATAATTTACTGGACATATTATCCGAATAAATAAATATATGTTGTAAACATAGGTATCTACGTACTACCTAAGCAGAACTGGCCCTGAGCCAAAAGGAGCCCGATATTCCATGTATGGCCCTTAATATTAATTGGATTTTAGAATTTCAATTGGCTTCTTAATTAGTGTGTGCTATGCGATTTGGGTCTACCCAGGACTTCGTGAACAAATTATACACGGCATAATAATTAAAAAATAAATCCCAAAAATACTTTTGACCCTGAAAATCTCAAATCATATCTAGGAATTTAATGTTCGAATTTATCTTATATTCTTTACATCTTTTAAATACTAGACTGCGCGTGCATTTACGAAGCAACCGCAAGCGGCATTTCCCGCCTTCGCAGATTTTTCCTACACGTGTAACTATTATTTAGGAATGCAGTACATGTTATACAGAGTGTAACAGTATGTGCCTGAATGATTTTAATCAGTGATTGCAGAGCGTATTTGGAGTAAAAATCTATGCTATTTTCCTGTCCAATGATTTAAAAAAAAATTAAAACAATTTTTAAAAAATCCATCATACGTCGCAACTGAGTAGTCTGGCATAGCCCAGAGAGCCCCGTCTCGTTCAAGCACCACGGTAACACACGAGGAAATACACACATCACGTGATCCCATTGCGACGTATGATCAGTTTCGACGTGTTATTAAAAAATACATGTTTTGTTTTTGTAATAAAAAAAACCTCTTCGGAGAGAAAAATTACATCTACTTTTTGCACTCCAACTATGTTCAAGAATTGCTGGTTAATCCTTCGGGTAGGTGCTGTTACTCTCTGTATATATGTATGTATAAACATATAGAATCCGCTAATTAGAGGAAAACAATGTCCATTGTTAATATCTGGTTTTCATCAAATATGATGGTTTATAGTCGCGTGTAAGAAAAATTGATTTGTTATTAAACATTGCACAAAGGGAGGATCTTTAAGCATAATAAATATTAGTGATTGCTGTCACTACGTTATAATTCAGATGGCTTTTGCACAATTTGCAGGGAAATTATTTTCCCCAAGGCTTCTTGTTTAGACCTGTATTAAATAAAATACTAAGTTTTGATTTTTTGGTATCATTGCTTGCCTCTGTTATAACGGGCATTTGGTCGCCTGACCGGCCTAAACAATGAAAATTATAGATATAAATTGAGGAAACGAGACGTTAAACAAAGACACTGCTGAAGAAAACCTTTTTTTGTATTTTAAAAACAAACCAAAATAATAATGCGAATATCGCACAAAAGTCTCGAGCATGTGGAACTGTGACATAATAAATTGGAGTTTGTTGTTAGGATGAAAGAGGGGAGGAGAAAGACATTCTCTCCATCCTAACAACACACTCCAATTTTTAATGTCATAGTCCCACTGGCTTGGAGCAGTTACGACTTTTGTTGGAATAAACTAATAATTTCGCTAATAATTCAATTATACGATCAAGAAAGTCACTAAAAAAGGCACGATCGTTCGCTCGATTAATTCACTTCATCGATTATTGAAATGTTACGGAGCGGCTATTCAGGATTATGAAATTGCTTCGATTATGCACAGAAGTCGATAACCTGCAGAAATGCCCACTAGAAACCAAGTACCTACAATTATTAACTTTCCCCGCAATATATAATCAATCGCAATATTACTATAATACTTTACAAATTACCATAATTTTAATACCACCGCGCAAGTAGTTAGAAATAATTTGAGGACCCACCAGCGTTATTAAATGTTATAAACAAGGCGAAAACATATTGACAGAGATCCCGAAAACAACAATATCATTAAACGTGTAAAAACCTACGTCTGCTTTTGGTCAAGGTCAAATCGCCTGAAGGAGAATGGAGGAAAATTTCATGTAAATTAATTCATCGCAGATGAGTTCGGATTTGAATATTCTAGATTGAACTAGATATTTTGAAGCATTTTGCTTTTATTTTGACTTGTATGTTGGACAATATTTTATGTTAGTTTAATCGCTGTGAATTTAAATATATTAAGTCGTAAAATAATTATTAGTTACTTTCTAGAGACGAAGAGCCTGCCTGCATTAATGAATATAGCTACTCAATCTTCATTTCGATAATAATATTTTTATGAAGCATCATAGGTACAAGAGTTCCAGGAGCTAATTGTTTGAAAAAAAAAATTTGTGAAGTTTACGGGGTTGAAGTGAGAGAAAGAGTGGATCAGGTATTGGATGTTCGGGAATGTTAACTAACAATCATACAAGCAACGCATCGGTTTTATAATATGGTGATATTGTTTAAATTATTATTTGTACCTCATATAAATTAAACACATTCTAGAGGACTTTTCCACTCTGCCACAGAAGTCGTGAGATTTTAAGAGGTCATAATAAAACGCATAAATAAAACAAAATACTCTATGGGCTCTATTACTCGATACAATGGGTTATCCCATCAAAACCGTGGTTTCAACGTTTCCCCTATTTTTACCAAAAACAAATTTCCTTACTTATTCGAATTACTATTATCTACTCAGTTTTTCAAAATTTACGTTGACTTTCCAGATTCTACTTTTTGTGGTCTAGAATTGGGAACATTAATCACATATTTTTTGGTTGTCCCTCCCAAAACAAATGCCCTTTCTTCTATCGAAACATACAGACCTATATAAAATTGCCTCCACTCGTTCATCTCATCTAAGTAGTCTAAACTCGACTTCACTATTCCATATAATTATGAAAGTTTCCCATTTAAATAAAATTAATACCGAACTTCGCCTTACACATGCCCATAGTTTGATGGACTAGAATAGTTTTGAAGGGGAAAGCTAGTTACAGTATAATAATATCACATTTACTATTAACAATTCCTATACAACATATTCTTCCCTATACAACAGTAAAGCATCTCTTTCTGGTCTCAACTCTATTTAAATTGTTAAAAATAAATTAAATTTGGGAGATCAGCTAACGAGATGATTTCTCTGTTCCCTTTTTTCACACATTTAATCGAGAACACCAATGACGCCCTTGAAGAAAACAGTGAAACATAATACCAAAAAATTCTCTACCAGGAATTTTGACCAAATCCAATCTGAAACAATCGCCAGTTAAATACAAGTTAATCGAATTATCGTAAATATTCTCAGTTGCCAGTTTCTACAATTAGGTCCACAGCGGCCAGATTGTGCCGGTAATTCATTTCACTTCACGCCAGCTTAACCGTATCTTTTGAAAACGGTTTTCAAGGACAACCAGTAGTGTTGATATCGTCCGAAAACTGTTTTGTAATAAAATATTTTAGAAAAAATACTGTTTAAAAGAAAAATGAAGAAAATCAGAGACTCCGTAGAATGATGTGTATCCGGACCACTGGACGTTTTATTGGTTTTATCATGTTAATTTAAAAATTTCTAGTACACCAGAGAGAAAAATCTTAAAATATTTTAACCTTAAGGTATATAAATTATATTTATTTATATGTGCAAGTACCTACAGCAATTTTTTTTCAAAAATAAGCATAAATATTGTCGGAGTCACCATGTCAAGTGTGGTGACTCCGGACAGCTATTTAAATATCTATGTAAACCTTACTAAACATCGGATGTCACGACTTCTGACAACTGGCATTCCATGTTCATGTTTTTGTTTGGGGTGTGGTTCAAAGTATTGATGTTTAAAACATGGTTATGATAGTGTGAAAATTATTTATTATATTATCAGAAAAACATACACACCTAAAAATTATTATTGATCTATCTAGTGAATAAAATGCAAAAAAATTTACGGTTACTTTTGGTTTAAAATAAAAAATGTTTTTAAAAATATGTTAAACAATTTTTTTTTACAATTACATAGTTGGATTTTGGAGTGGATTAAAAACAAATTGTAGCTGAGTTTAGGGTTTCCAAGTTGGTTTTGGTTATAATGTGAATACCTCATAAGAGTCCCAACTGCAGGGAAGCTGGGACTATGGATTACTCAATTGTGGTAAGTTGTAAAACAGTAGATAGTGATGAAGGGAAGGCGATGGGGAAGAGTAATGGGGGTTTTTTGCTTCACAATATTGAGTGTAATTTGTATTTCTGGCTCCGAAGTCGCGAATCCGCATTTTTGCCACTTTTGAGTATGCCTGCCATTTAGACCAAAAATGAATTAAATTATCGTTATTTATAGTTGTTTTGATGTGTAAACTCTATATTTTGTGGTATGTTGTCTACCGGTTAAGTCGTAACAAAAACCGGTAATAGTTGGCTGGTGATAGTAGTAAGCCATTCGTGCAATTTTCTGCCATATTACGCAAGGCACTAAAATAAGGAAATTTGTCAGTGGAAATACCTTCAAAATGACACGTTAATTATTTCTGATTCTAGAATCAAAATAATATACAAACTAATAAATAATTGTTTCTATTTTTGCGAGTATTGCATTTTTTAAGTGAAAACTCTTTAGCACCGTTATTATTTGAAACTAGATGAAACGAAAAATAGCGACACTAAAAAGTGACAAACACATACATCTATAGGATTTTGCCTGTGAGAGAATGAGACAGTATAATTGGTATCCTCTTTGTGCGGTGTTTCATAGCCTCCCCACAATTGTCTATTTAAGTTTTCTAAATATTTCACTTCTACCGCGTGTGAATTGCACACTCTGTTTTTTTAAGTGATTGAAACGGAAATGACACTAAAAAGAGACAAACACATACCTACACCTGTAGGATTTAGCCTGTGAGAGAATGAGATAGAATGAAACCTTACCTACTTACAGTACCTCAAGCAGTACGAAGCCTCAAGCTGCGCTCATTGGCCGCATTGATTATGAGCTCACTTTTCAAGGCTCCTATTGGTTGAGATTGTGTGGGTGAAGTTTCACTTCTACCGCGTGTGAACTGCATTCTATTTTTGTTTTGTTTTATGTGAGTACCTACCTTGCAAGAATCCCAATAGCTTCTAACGGTCCGGAACCAGTTAGACTATGGCATCCCCGATTGGGGAGTGGGGAGAGGAAGGCGACGGGGAAGAGGAAACTGGGGAGGTAGCTAAAAACCTAGATTTTAGAATTTGCTCGATATATATAACGTGGAGGGCCGAGGAAGAGAAATCCTGTTTTATTTTATAGACAATTTTTTTTTAATAATAGTCACAATACATACTGGCCGAATTGGTATCGCGTTTGGGTCCCACTTGGGGTGGTGTGTTCAATTCCTCGGCTGGCTAATCCATCACGACACAAGCAACATTTTCCGCTCACTGTGGTGGTATAAGACGATTTTCAAATATTGTCATGTTATTCGTAATAGTCTTTCGTTAAAAAAAAATACACGACGCTGTTTTTTTTTAACAACAAAGCAATAGACTTTTATTACGCATTAATTTGATGTTAAGCCATTATTATTTTTTCAATTCAATCTAAATCATTGAAAATGAATACTGAAATAACTTATAAATAAAATAATCATAGTAATAAGAATTAAACATAATTCAACAATGAAAGATGACAGTAGTTGTCTTATTTCGACAGATGTCATCGTAAAATTTACATAATAAATATTTCAGTTGTAAACAACAATGTGTTTGGAAAATTATTGTCATGAAATATTTTAGCAATGATTCACATTTATTATGTCAGATTAAATAATACTGCGATACTCATTGCGAAAATAAAGTAGTCTTTAAATAATTACTTTTCTTGTAATTCAAGGCCATTCACACATCAAAGGGATTCCTCTGCAAGAAACAAGTTCAGAATAATTATCCACTAAATAAATAAAGTGGTAATTAGTAGTATTGTATTATTTTGTTTTATTTCCTTATTATTTCTTATCTTCTGGTAACTACACACATTCTTCTATTATACACAAAAACGATTATGCATTATACATGATGTTACAGGACGTTCTTGACTAACTGTAACCAGTGATTCCTGAAATTGTGGAGTAAAAAATGCAAATGAAATTTTGGCGTCCGGTGATTTTATCTTAAAACTTAAGATTTAAAAAATCAGATGGTATTGGTATATGTAGGGTTGGGTTAGGGACGTTAAGGTTAGGCAGTTACTCGGCTGAGTGACGAGCCATGAATTATGGATTTTTTTATTTTGTTAAAAAAAACACTATAAAAAGTCACCGGAGACCAAATTTTCATCTTAGTTAATTTATTTACATATTTTTTATTGTAATATAAAGAATATGAGTTACATATGAGTTACATATATGTATTACAAACTATTATATTTAAGGTCATCATTGGTCATGTATACCTGGAAATTACAGGACTTACTTGACTTTAACCAGTGATTCCTGATATTATTTGGAATAAAAAATGTAAATAAAATTTTGAATTCGGTGACATTTTCGATTATTTTTTTTCAGTTAAAAATTTAAAAAATCAGTAGGTATTGGACAGGTAAGTAAGGGGTAAGGAGTCGGGTGGTTTCTCGGCCGAGTGACCAGTGATGACTTGTGAAATAATATTTTCTGGTTTGAAGAAAAAAAAAAAACATCAAAAAAAAATCACCGAAGATGAAATTTACATGTATATTTGTTATCCCAAATAATGTCAGGTCTCAATGGTTAAAATAAGTCGTCCTTTAACACCCTGTATAGTGTGTGTGGGGAGAACATTAATATGTGTGCAGGTATAATTAACCGCAAAGTATGAAGGTACCGAGTTAATTAGTATAATTGTATATTTCCTACGCGAACATCCGGGTATATTTTTATGTAACACATATTAAGAAAAAAGTAACATAATCTTGAATTTATTTTTGATCTTGTCGGAAAGTTTTCTTTTAATGTAGGTATGTGAATTATAATATAAAATAGAAAATCTGTTTGTGTGCCTCGTTAAAAACTCTCAATATTATAAATTCCAATAGTATATATAACCCCCATTATTGAAATCAAAAAATTGTTAGATATATAGATTATATCTGATTACATATTGAATTTTTTAAACATCCACAAAAACATTGATACAGCCTATTCTTCAATTTTTTTCACAGAATTTGAACAATTTAACAAATTTCTAAGTTAATTTTCAAGTTCTGTGAAAGTATTGTTGCTGCTTTATCTTAGAAAAGAAAAACGTTACTCTTTCAATGTTTATTGTTCCTTGTAATTCCTACCTCTAACAAATCATTGTACCTATAGGTACCACCTCATTATATATTTTTTTTATTAGAACAACTCTTTTTTTATAACTTTTGAAGGTTATTCCCATCAATGTAATATATCATTGAAGAAGAACATAACACTAATAAAATCTAGACAGAAATATGAAATTATGTTTGAGTCCCAGTTGCGACCGTGATCTTTTTATTTTTCTGTATTTTGTTTTCTTTCATATTTTCATTAGTGTTATCTTCTTCAATGACCAATTATTTACCCGTAGTGATGTTTCGCCAATATATTGAAAATAGTAACTTAACATTGTGGAAGGACATTCATACGTAAGTAATTACTTGTTAAGGCCTCATGGCACATGTACAATAAAGATAGAATAATGGCTAAAATGACATTTAGTGTCTCGCATTGTTTTCAAATGACGCAGTACAATAATGTGACTAATTGCAAACCAACTGTCGCAGAATAACTTATTAATGTGTAATCTTTTGATTTTAACGGCCGTCCATACTGGGATCGATTTCCAGTACATACTCAGGTCTACGATCTGCAAGATTCAATCATTCTAAGATTCTAAGGTATTTAGCTTATCAGCACGTACCAGCGATTTCTAAGCACATGTGAAAAATATTTTTCTATCACACGTCGCAACTGAATACAACCTAGCGCATTGGGTCTCATTCCAGCAGCACCGTAAGAACGAGATAAAGCGCGTACTACATAGTTTATTACGACGCGTAGAAGTGTGATCAGTGGCGACGTGCCAGTTTTAATTATTTATTCATCTTATAATATCTACATAATATTTTACTCGAAACGTGCTTAGGAATGGCTGGTTAAAGTCTTTCAGGTACGTGCTGGTGCTGCTGATAAACCCTGTATAATTATAAAATTTAACAAGAAAATCGCTAGAAAAATTACTTCGTGTATGTAACACACTCCGCAATTTCGAATTTCTCGTGATTATTAGCGGAGTTCAGGGGTCAGGGAACTTTTCGAAGTTAACATTGGTCTTTCTAAATAATAACATTTTAGTATCAAACACATTGACGTAAATTGATCGATGATCAAACACGAAAATATTAATTGTTACTTTTAATTGAAATAAATAAAGTTGTTTTTTTTTGCATGTGGAAAAATTTAATAAGCAGTAGGTAATTGTTGAATGAAACACTAGTATACATTATTGAATTATTTGGCGGGTAGGAGATAAACCGACGTAGCTCAATGGTAGAGCATTTGACCGGATATCAGAAGGACGCGGGTTCGAGTCCCGTCGGCGGCATGTATCTTTTCTCGGGAGATTTTTTCAATTAAGATGAGTGTATCAGGCTAATAATTATTTCTTATAATAATTGTTACGAAAATATTAACAAAAAATTTATCGAAACATTTTGCCTGGAAACGTCCATAAATTTGAAATAATTCTAAATTTAGAAAACACATCCCTTTTGTGTGTAGAATTAGCAGGAATTAGTTAATTCACTCAGAAAACTGTCACTTCACTTTTTATGCCGTTCATACAATAGAAAATATATATAAATAGTCGTTTAACAATCAACCGTCAACCAAAAATATTTTGTAATCATGTATTTTGTCTTTTTTAGATTTTATCCATGGAATCAAATATAATTATTTGAGACGAACTGAGAAGAATAATGTTTTCTCTTTCTAATGTTGAACAAACCACATATTGTGTCTCCGCATTATAGAAAAAAAAAATTATAATGTATGGACGCCCCGGTCAGATCTGTCCTTCAAAGGCTCTAATGGAATATGATGTTTGTGGCTTGTAATGTCCTTCCGAGGCTTGAGGGGTTAAGAGGAAACCTGGTCACCGAGAATTTGAACGACAGGTATTTTACCAAACTGTTGCTGTCGCTGTCGTTCTTACTCGCCCGAATACTGAGCGAAAGGGACAACTACACCTCAGGCTGATAATAACTAAATAAAATCATCAAAATCGAGGTTTTGTATTTCCCACTTTTCTACTCCAAAATAGAACATATTTTTGAGATTTTTTTTACTAACTATATAAGAAGAAAATACTCTGTACGAGCTTTTTGAAAACAACGCACTGTCTAGTTTGTATCATGAACGTCAATTGGTAGCGTTCAAACCAGGCCTTTCTTACGATTTTTGGAGGGGTCCTAACTTCTATAAGAAGTAACTTATCAAAAAAAGTGGTAGTGGCAAGCTCGAAGATATCGACAAAACACTGCCCGGTTTCCTCTTACGATCGAATTAGGAAGCTTAAATTTTTGCAAGCTTTCACACTTAAGTTTTTTTACATTAGCTTCACACAGGAAGCCCTGAGGAAAACAAAATTTTCCCAGGGCCTATGTCATTTTTGGGGATGCTGTATAGAGGGTCTTTTAGGGAAAGGAGGTAGAGGAGAAGTTGCTAAAGACGAGCGCGAAAAGAGTAAACGTTCTACCGGCTTTAAAAATGGATCCTGTATTTAGCAAAAATGATTATCTGCTATTAATCTGTGACACCTGTCACCTGGCTAATATTATTATTACAGTGCATTATATTTTATGGCGGTAATTTACTTAGTTGACTAATCTAGCTTGTTCAATGCCGTGCATAAATATGTAATATCTTGACATTTTCCTACACACATTTTACCTTTAATCTAGTTATATTAGTATGTAGGTACTAAGTACATAACTTGTTTGTGGGTTGGAACAAAATAAAGTATATGTAATCAGATATAAAATACAGGATGTGTAATATATACCTCTCTTGTAAACTAAGAAATAGTTTTAAGTCAGTACATTATTTTTTATCGGAAAAATCTGTTTCTTGGAACAAGCCAACTTTTCAACAACGTAATACTCACAATCACACAGAGTAATGATTTCATTATTTGTTTCATGTGGAAATTCATCGGGTGTAACTTGACTTGTTGAAATAAAAACTGAGAAATTTTATTTTTACAGAATCAGAAAATATTGCAAATTTCAAACATAGAGTTAGTCTGCAAAATATAACATTGTAGGAAGGAATATTATCGTTCGTATGGATTTCTAAAGATTCTCTAAAAAAGTACCTTAACATAATACACATCAGTTCCATCACTTTTATACAAGGGCGTATGTAAAGGGAGGGCTCAGGATTACATTGGGAAAATAGATTACGTTCCTGGAAACTCCCACCCCCCAATATCGAACTCCCCCCCCCCCCCTAGTATTGAACCCCCCCTAGTACCGAACCCTCCATCCCTAGTATCAAAGCCCCCTTAGTCCCCCTATGTCCTTCCATTTATACATATAGGGTGTTAAAGGGACGTACTTGATTTACGTTAACCATTGATTCCAGATATTATTTGAAGTTAAAAATGTTAATAAAATTTTGGTCTCCGTTGACATTTATGATGTTTTTTTTCAACTTAAAACTTAATGTCGATAATATTGATTAAAAAGTAGGTCTAGTACTTACACGAAAAACTATTATTGAAGAAAAGTACATATTTCATCGTGTTTTGATGGCAGGTCACTATAATTGAATGCAGTTTCTTGCGATTTGATCGAATTTGCGAAGGTCAAAAACCTATCGATTAATTTTGCAGTTGCTCTAGTTTTGCTCACAAGGTCAATGTTTATATATTACGAGTATCAATAATTCTCGTCACCGTATTCCAGGATTAGTAACGGTAAAGTTTTTACGAGTGTTTATTCAATATTTATAGGTATAGGTATTTGAAGTTTGTCAAGCAAATGGAACGCTTTTTTACTATTATTTATTACAAGTAAAATAATTTATAATAGCAGAATAAACAAGAAGAAAATACAAAATTGCTATAAAAGAAAGTTTGTATTATTTATATTTAAAAAACATTAAAATGCAATGCAACATTGTGACCTTCCCGAAGAGCCTTACCCCTCGACCAAGGAGGCCCTCTAATATTCCAAGAATATCATCAATGAGACCACACATAATATAATACATACGCAAGCATTTAGTTAAAAAAAACATCCAACGTAATTCAACATTTTTCAATGTCTCTCTCTAACAAGTGTCGCTTCTTCGATTGTGTAAAGAAAATGGTATGAAGAAAGAAATTGACATTATATATTCTCAACTCATCTATAAAACAAACCTGAATTCTGAAAACTAAATAAAATGTAGTATTTTATTGAAGTGAATGACCTACACCAAAATGGCAACTCCACGATCAGCTGTGCTCAGAATTCTTGACATCTGACATTGACAATGGAAAATGCGGGAAAACGAGGGCACGTTCATATGGAATTCCATCTGTTTAAACTCGGAACACGCAAACAACCCATCTGATTTGGCACGCGCTATGTGCTTTGAAGGGCCGGACCTGAAACATTTTGTAACATGTCTTGTGTAAAGAATAGAAATGGCGCCCACCCCCCAAATAGTAAAAAAATGTGTTTACCTTAAATACAATCGCAGGTAGCGCTATCACTATCTGAATCGGAAATCAAAAAATGACAACGAAAATAATCACATTCAGTACTCATATCTACCATCGGAGATATTCAATAAATTAATATAATGGTTAATGAACTGCGATGATTAACATCAATAATACCTACCTTATATTGATGGCAGTACATGCAAAAGGTTTTAAAAATTATTTTGGCCATACATCGACGTATTTTTTTTTAAAGAAGCCGCACACCGTATAGATATTGCTGATACTATTTATAAGATTTTATTGTGTAAATTTAATACAATAATTATTTATTTTTGTCAATATTTTCTTACAATAATAACTAACTTCTCCCAATGCTTATTTCATTGTTTGCCTATGCTTATTGGTCTATTCCTACAAATATGTCTTAACTAGCTGGTTCCCGGCATGCGTTACAATGCCATATTCAAAGAAATACATTGTTTCTCCCTGAATCACCTTTTCCGTGCGTCCCCGTTCCCCACCTTCCCCGTCCCCTTCCTAGCTAGCTTTATAAATTATAGCTTTATTATATGTTATTGAAATGAATGAGTTATATTACTGAAAAGTTTCATTAAAATCCATTCAGTAGCTTTTGCGTGACAGAGTAACAAACATATATACATCCATACAAATTTTCGCGTTTATAATATTACCAGCTTTTGCCCCCGGCTTCGCTCGCACCACTTGTTTTGTAAGGTAAAACCCCACTTGAGTTTTTATACTCACGCATGTATGAACAATCTCTAAATAAAATAAGTAAATAAATCAATTTGACGCGGTGCGAAGATGCTGACGATGAAAGCCCTTTTCAGGGCTACCAATCATTTCACACGTTTAAATGCATCGTACAAACAATACTCGATCATAGCACAACGATAAAAAGCCCTGTAACATAAAATATAACATTCACGATAAAAAGCCCTTTTCAGGGCTACCAATCATTTTACACGTTTAAATGCATCATTCAAACAATACTCGATGAGAAATGTTACATATACGTAAAGAACATCTAGTGTGTAGGTACTGTTATGTGTCGCCCATATCGTACGAACAGACTATACAAGCGGCGGGCAGCTGTTGTTCACGCGCACAGTACATGTTCAGTCTCGCATGTTTATTGCTGTCCCTCTCAGGCTAGGAGAAGCATTACCTTATATGGTCACACAGCTCGGAATTCATCCAATGGGAGAAGACATTACCTTATAAGGGCACACGTTCGAGTCTTCCGTCTCGCTCATCAGGGGCAAGCAGCTCCGGCCGCCGATCGGCGTAGGACAGACATATTCTAGACAGCAGCGCGAGCGGTCGTACGTACTACTACGTACTGTCGGGGGCAGTATGCCACACTTCGACGCGACTAATTAAGTCTTCACCTACGATCCAAGTATGGCGCTATCACCACAGCCGCCTATATAATACCACTGCCGCCTACCATGGCCGCCCTGGCCGCGCACGGCTTTTAATCCGCCTACGTTGCCGACGAGCCGAGTATTTCACAACTGCCGCCTACTTAATACCATGGCCGCCCTGGACGCGCCCGGCTTTTAATCCGCCTTCCTTGCCGATAGCCGCGTAATTCACCGATATCGCCCACCGGTTCGGTAAGCTGGCCGAATCCGCCCACCATGACGCCGAGAAGCCGCCCACTCACCGCCGAGCCGCCCAGTTCCTGAACATGGTCTGTGAGCTTTGCTCCAGACCTCTCCACTTCGTAGGGAAGCTGCCTGCATCCGTCCGACGACGTGAGATTCTAAACCCTCTTATAGTCTTCCCGAGCCTAAATTCAGTAGCATTACTAGTGCCTCTCTCTCTCTCAAATGCTAGGCCTTAAACTGCTTACCTGGTTGCCTGTACTGTTCACCCTTGCATTATTGAATACATTTGAATTGTGACCAAACCTTGTTTCATTGGAGTCAACCATCGACAAGCTCGGAGGAGCCCTACTACCCTGAGCTGAGCCTTCCAAGCCGAGGCATATGGCCCCCAGGGGGTCTGCTTAACACTTGTCCCCCCCCCTGGGAGGGACTTATATTTCTGGAGACCTTAAAGTATCACCCTGGCCCCCGGAAGTATAACACTGGGCCCACCGTGGCTTCAGTGTGACCCTGACGCTGGGCGGAGGAGACCAGAAGTATAACAGTACTTTGTGAATTTTTTTATTTGTATAAATTTGCGCTCTGGTCACAGGTTTCATTTGCGCTTCTGGTAGGTCCGGCACTGTTGCCCGTTGACGGAAATCACCACTGACCGACCACACCGAGGTCAATTAAATGCCGTGCCCAGTTTGTTAACTGTTAATTTGAATGCGTTTAGCGTTCATTCGAGGGTTTGTATTGTATTGATAGCTGTTGACAATTACTGCTCAGTCATTATTATTTATGTTTGCCTAGCGCCCAAACCTTTTAAAGGCCGATGCTGTGCGGAAATCATAAATTCATTGCCATGGTTCGGCTTTTCACGACTGATTGCATTTCTTATTGAAAAACCGTAATTTATGTGCCAACTAACTAGATATTTTATATGTCTAAAATCAATGTTTTATATAAAAGATTAGATTATTAACTAGAATTTTTAACAATATAAAGTGTATTAAACTATTATATTTTGCTTTGTTAGAAGTCAACTTGAGTACAATTATCCCGTCTGGAACCCATATTATAATATACATGTACAAGCTGTTGAAAGAATACAAAACAAATTCTTACGTTTTCTAAATTTTAAAATTGGTATTCCAGCAATTATGTTGAACTACAACACTATTTTCAATGATATGAATATGCTCAAAATGTCAGACAGAAGAATTTTCACAGACTTGGTATTTCTTTATAAAATTCTAAATGATTTAGTTGATAGTCCGGTATTGCTTGAATTGATAAGCTTCCGGATTCCTCTACGTAATACTAGAAGTCAGGATTTATTTCAGTGCAGAAATTCTGGAACTAACTACCATATGTATTCCTCTTTGCCCAGAATACTAATGGAGGGAAATAATTATACCAAGTCAGTGGACATCTTCAATTTATCTTTAGACAAATACAAAATGCTGTTACTGAGGCAGTTCAGTTATGTACAATAAATACTTTATATTTCTTAGTAAAAGAAATATATACCTTTTATATTTGTTGGTAAAAGAAATATATTGTATTTATATTTTATTTAATCAAAATGTAATTTTTAAATTGTATATGTAAAAGCCCCGAAAAAGGGCGTAAATAAATAAATAAATTATTTATTGATATGAGCGTAGTTACTTTACATAGCCAGAAGATACTATAATATAAATCACGTATAAGATTAATACTACCTATCTACATAACCCTTGACCTTTTAGTATGGGTAAGAGCATTCTACTTTTGAGTTTTTTGGCCCATTGGCACAAAGTCAAGAGCTTTTTTTTGGGGTTTACCTGAAAACAAGCTCTTGACTTTGTGCAAAAATGGGCATTAGTTTAAAGATCCCTATCAAGGAACGTATTGTAATTTATTATTAGCTCCTACGTTTATTTATATTATTTTGTTGAAATATTGCTATTTTTAGATTAAGATGTTGGCATTACTATATGTTTTTAAATTTTTAACGAAATTATTGATTTTATGAAACTATACATATACTATAAACTAATTACAATTTCCAATAATTCTATTAAGATTTTTGGTTTTATGATACTATCTACATTCCGTGAAACCTTATAACAATTTTCAATAATTCTTTTTATATTTTTGATTTTGTGACACTATGTACATCCCATGATAACCTTTAAGCAATTACCAATAATTCTTTTCAGAGTTTTGGTTTTATGATAACCTTTTAACAATGTCAACCAATCTTATCTAGATTTTATATGCTTATGTTTTTATGATTATGTGCATGCATGCGTATCTATACATATGTGTATGTGTTATGTATGTGTGTATGTATGCATATATATATATATATATACCCGTCTCAGAACAGACATCGCCTAGTGAGGCGGGTTACTTACTAGTTTGTATATGATAATGTTATTACAATAAACGCCCGGGTTGCCGGCAATAAAAATAAAAATCTTTATAATAGGTACCTACAGGTTTCATGTGTGAAGGTGAATGGCAGAATAAGTCGGAGACCCGAGAAATACATTTTTACCGCATTCTTTCGCTGGCTCTAAATGTCCATATTTCCACACCGTACCTACAGAAATATGAGGAAAATCAACGCCTGGACAAGTTTCGTTTTGGTCTGTCACTCCATATCTGTGTGTCAATCTTGATACATGCGTGACCTTCAGTGTACAGGTTTCAGGTTGTATATAATATAGATACGTGTATTTATACAGTTATTAGTTATTTATTCATAAAATGGATTACACGCAATTTTGTGATGTTATAAAAAAACTACAAACTTTAGTATTATTGCAGAGTTAACAAAATGCAGGGAAGGCTATAAAACTACTCATAAATATACCAAACCACCCATAAACTACTCAAATCTATAGAGTAATACTATAGAGGCGCTATCCCGTACATAATTCTCCGAGATTCGTGTTCAAATCATGCACGAACAAGTGAATTTTAACTGAAGCCACCGCGTCGAAAGGCTCAGCCGTCAGACCGTCCTTTCCTTTTACTCAAGCCCATGGTTTCATCCTACTTTCATACGTCACCCAGAAATGGAGGTACCAACATACGATTTCGTTGAACCAATTTATTCGCTAAATGTCTCATCTATGTATATATATATCAATGCTCAAATCACGTTTAACATCGCTACTTTACGACATTAAAATGCAAGAAATTGCAATGGTTCTGAAAAATAATTAGAAAATGGCACGAAAATGTTAGAATTTATATCCTTATCCATATACAACTAAAATACAATATGTAGGTAATTGCACATGTTTCAAGGTTGTATTCAATCATTTTCAATGTCGTTTTTACTTTTAAGAAATCAGTAATTATTGTACCTACGTTTCATTAAACAATCAATTCAGAAAAATTCATAGAATTTTGCAAGCTTCAATCAATTATTTTTGATTAAATAACTCTATTATACTTAGTGACTAAAGTTTACACAGCTTCTTTGGTATACATAAAATCATGGTAGGTACAATCTAATAAAGATTTTCCGCCGTTTTTTTTATCAGTAATTTATTTACCACAAAGATTAAATTTTTACGCAAAGGTCTTTGTTATGTGCATTTAAATTAAGCTGAATAAGTCTAAATGATGTGAAAAGACAAGATGGCAAGGCGATAAGAGAAGTAATGGCGATTAAACGGCGAATATTTACGAATAAAACAATCGAGAACATACTTTTACTTCCATTGATTGTTATCAATATTTATTTGATTATTTACCTTTTCACTTTTGTATCAATCAATAAGAAAAAGGGCTCGTGTTTTTAAATGTTTTTTCGACATCATGAGTATGTTTATGAACCTCCGACGCAAGGAGCGGTGTTATATGTTTGACGGTTTATATGTGTGTCTGTCTGTCTTGTCTGTCTGTCTGTGGCATCGTAGTTCCTAAGCGAATGGACCGATTATGGTGCAGTTTTTTTTAAAGCAGACGTGATCGAGATGGTTCTTGGCTACAATTGATGAAAATCTGTTCGGGCGTTTCAATGTCATCAGCTCTTTTTTGTGCCGGGGGTTACTTAAAATTTTGAAAATTTTACTTATTTGACCCACTTTGGTCTAAAAACTTTTTCATATAAAATATATACCTTAATCTAGACAATTTCCTTTTCGGAAAATTTACCATAAATACCAGTAGGTATTTACGTAAAGAGGTGTTGTAGTAACAAGGCTTGTCTGTATTTCACCTCTTCAGGTCTCGTGCTCTCCTGGTTTGCGTTTTCCGCTAACAGAACCTTACCTTTTCCAAAAATGAACAGTAGTTGATATAATTCAAAATTATTATAAATATATCTTGTGTATTGTGAAGAATCAAATTTCGTCACAAAGAAATTTGAATAATTAATTAAATATTATGAAAGAGTCTCGCTTTGGGCATCGAACACAAAGAAAGTGTTGACAGATGTGGGTGCCAGGACAAAACGGAGGAAGGGAGAAGTACGGGGTAAAGCCCCGGGTCCTACGAGTTCATAGGGCACGCGCGCCGAAAGAGCAGTCAAGATGTCAAGATCGAGACGGGGACACGAGTAGTGTACAACGGCAAGTACGCGTTCCCCGCCCAGCGGCGTGATGCTGGGCGGTAGATGAAGAAAAGATGAGTAGATGAGTCAAGATCTAGACGAGGAAGAGAGGAGACAAGAGTGGTGGTGCAACGCCAAGCCCGCGTTCCTCGCCCAGCTGCGCAGTGCTGGGCGGCGGATGAAAAAGTTATAGTTGAGTTGAAGACAATGGTGCAGGCATGAGACTCGGCTAGGAGGGCCTGAGCTGCTGAACTGGAGGAGTCACACCGAGGACCTCGGCCTTTCCAAGGCAACCGCAGAGACTACGATACAGTGATACGAAGGTAGTTTCAGTGAACAATTAATTATGACGATGTGAACAATGGAGAAGCAACCCCGAACCATATGACAACTAATTAAGATTTAGATAAAAGTAGATTTAATTATAATTAAGATTATGTATACACTAGCCAAACCTCATTAAAAACAGTATATTCAAACAGATCTTTATAATTAAATTTATCGCCCCCTTTATCCCAACCCAAGCGATCCGAATTGGTGAGAAGGCAGAGATGGCAGAGTCGAGAAAGTACAAAGGTAGGTATAAAAACTGCACTTATTTAATAACTATTTCTGAGCTAGCTTCCAGTATAAAGAAGATACGTTACAGTATGTAATTCATTTGCGAAAACGTATAATTGTTATTTTTTATTCCGTCAAGCTGTCAAATAGAAAAAAATCGTAATTTCAACCCTTATCTCTAAAATTAAACTTTACAAAGTAAGAAAAATGTTAAAATTAATTATATTTGTCATGTATAGGATTATGTATGCAGTTTCAATACCTCTCAACAGATGTAGTTAGTATAGGTAGTTACATGTAGTTTTGAGGTGTCTCAACAGATGTCAGTTAAGTAGTACCTTAGAAGAGTGGCAACTGTCACCATTCGTATCAATGTTCGTGTCAATATTTAATGTTCAATATTCGTGTGAATGTTCAATGCATAAACGGGAAATAGCCGATGATATAGATCGATAGCTGGGTTCCCTCAGTGTCGAGTTCATTGGCTTCAGAATTATTTAGAGTTTTGGATCATCAAATACAACGGGCGTTCGGTTCAGTTGAGTATTTATCGTAAACATCACGATAACGTAAATAAAATAAGTAATCTCGACGAACCTCGATCTTTACTGGAGATTCCCGAACAAATATTAAAACGCATATCTCAAAAAGCAAATTAGTAATATGCTAACATGACATGTTTTGTCATGTTAGCAGATTGGGGGCTAACCATTAAAACAAATCTTAAACTGTGCATGTTAATCTTATAACTTTTTCATGTTAATACTCTATAAATAATGTTCCAAAACGATAAACATATAAATAAATAATCTAAATCACTCGGATTGAGGAACTTTACAATAAATAATATGCATATTGAAGGTCTGTTCGTTGTTCAGAATTATCTAAATTTTGTCTCTTTTGATGTAATTACCAATTAGTGAGTCATGAGATTCTCTTGAGTCTCCAGTGTTACTTATTAATTTTAAATAACTGAAATATCTGTCTAAGATAATGTACTAAAATACTCAAATAAATAAATCAATACCGTTCCTGTATCCTTTTCCGAAATACTGTAATATTCAGCCAAAACACAAAAACAAATAAAATGCATAAATTGTTAATACCGCATTAATAGACTTTTTTGAACTCGAGTCTCTAAGTACATGTTTGTGCACTCTATGTAAATTCAAAATAAATTAATGACTCAGTTGCCGAGATACCCACTTCGAGATCACAAGATTACAATTTTTTCACTTTTTTCATCAGCTTTTAAAAATCAATCTTGTCACACTGCCGCGATATCAGTATTTTATCATCGTGGATATCTTGTTAGGAATTTGATCTGTGTCGAAATAAATATCTTGTAGAAGTAAAAACAACAATCTTATAGATAAATAATGTAAATAATAAATAGTAAAAGTAACTCAAACGTAATTCTGTACGTTTCTGTATCCGGCTCCATTGTTCCAATCAACAAGTGTCATCACCCCTTACTAACGATTAAATACTACAGTTCAATTAAAAAAAAAACCATCTGCATCAATTTTTTTTAACCATTTTTTAATACAAGTAGAGACTAGAAGATCCTAGAAGAGACAAGAAGATCCTAGAAAAGCCAATAAGAGACAAGAGGCATGATCCAAGAATAGGCCAGAACAGTCAGAAATAGATAAGAGGATCCAAGAAGAGCCGAGAAGAGGCAAGAAGAAGGAAGACAAAACAAAGAAAAAAAATTATAACGCTCAATCCATTCCTTTATTCCTGACCATCCTAAATTCCAATATTGGCTTATTAGGTTGCCATGTATACCGGTCGATTAAACTCCAACCTCCTTCCCATCCTCAGAGCACGTGTTCCAAGTCCTAACTAATCAGTGCCCCTTGGTGTACCGGTCTCACCGAGACAGGAGGTCTCCTGGCTGGGGTGGTACAATCGTATTGTACCGTATCGTCTCTTGTGTCCTCTCTAGAGACATTAATTATTTATTAGTACTGGGACCAGTATTTTCCAGTACTACAATATGCTTATTAAGAGACTTAGGTTCTTTAAATCATAGTGACAGTTTATTGACGAATTGTAATTTATAAATATAGTTTGTAGTACTAACGTCCTATCTAACTGGAAGCTAGGTTTTCTCTGCAGAGCTCCAGTATTATGAGTCTGCACACCTACCTTCTGTTACCTTCGGCACATCTCGTAAACGAGACCATGTGACCGGAAGAGCCCAAAGACAACAAAAGCAATGTGAGAAATAATCACGGACTAATTATTATACATTGCACTTTTCAAAGCAGCTTTTAATCAACTCACCAATATTTTATCTTCTACTGACGGAACTTTTGGACTTTAAAGAAAACTTCAAAGATATGGTAGATAACTTTTATTTAATACTGCTGCCACGCGATTCTGTATCTTTTGTGGATATAGAACAGATTCCATATATAATCTACAGTCAAATTTTGTGCTATTGTCTATGTCTATGGCTTACAATTTTTTTTTCTTTATTCATTGCATACATGAGTTACATTATTAGTGGATTTTTCGACCACCTTGATGCTGATGCCCGTGTTATGCTTAAAATTGCTTTTTCTATTGGCTGATATGTCAGCTGTCGGCGAAATGCTGCAAGTTTATATATTTATTAATTTAATGTACGTTTAAACATTTAAAGTTGTATACCATGGATTTGACATTTGCAAAGTTCGTTTCAATCTAAATACCCATGAATTACTTAGTTTGCCCAAATAAAGAACCTAATAACCTATTTTGTGCAGTGCACGTAAATAGTTGGTTCTTGTAGCAATTGTTGAAATAAAGTGTATCCGGTTGTAATTTGAGATTTTTACGGCCAAAAGTATTATCGTGATATATTTTTGGGATTTCATGCCGTGCTGCGCTACTTCCTACGGCTTTACTTCCTTACGTTTAGCCGGTGTTTCGGATGTAAGGATTATACACCTGCCCTGATGATGGACGCTTTAATGCTGTCCGAAACGTTGGTTAAAGAAGGAGGTAGCGCAATACGGCAAAATGCAATCCAAAAATAAATTGATTGACGCGATCCCAAATTTTACGTAATATTTTGATACTGTATTTAGATAATAAAATGGCCGATAATCTCCAAGAAAGCCATAATCTGTATGCTGAATTCTTCAGCGAAGTCTATGATACTGCACACGACTCTTCATTGTTAGACACTGCAACAACTAATAATGACAACAATATATCTTGTTTTTTTTTTTACTTTAGTAGGAAAAATATAAAAAATGATATACCACAGTTGCATTTACAAATAGATTTGGAAACTATCTAAAGCTTAAGAAAAAAAATATATTGATCGATATGTGCGCATTAAAATCAAAATTATAGCAAATATCCTACGAAAAGTCCTAAGACGTGAGGCTTCCTTTATGATATTCGGAAGGAAGCCTAAAATCTCTGCATCTTCTCCTAGGATATTTTGTGAACATTTTCACAATATTACTTTGCAGTTAATTTTTGGGATAATGTATTCGAATGTTGTATGTAGTTTGGTTGTCATATTAAATTGTATATTGCAATATGTGCATATTTAAATTTTGTAACACAATTTTACCTGTAGTAAACGTATTGCATTTAAAAAATATTCTCATCATTAACATCTTCATAATAATGAAACACTAAAATATTCAATTTAATCAGGACATATTTGAAAAAAGTGACATTATAACTAAATCGAAATCCCTTGATCTTCACAAATCGTCTGGTCCTGATAACATTCATCCAATCTTATTATCAAAGTGTTAAACAGTGTTGACTTATCCTCTTATTACTTCGTGGAGGTAATGTAAAAGCCTTCAAGGTATGAATAAAGAAATAAGTAAATTGAAGTAACAATTGTCTTGGGTCTTTAGATCGTGTGGCTGTTAATTCCAGAATTTGATGCTCGACTTTCCGACATCAAATTTTTCGAAGTGTAATTTGGAACAATGCATTCAAAATCATTCTGTTCATGAAAAAATATTGAAGTTTTTGCTTTGATTAAATTCAGCATTTCAATGAGTAATATCTGAAGGAGGAATGATGCTGTTAGCTGTTATAAATCTTATCTTGACGTGTTATTAATTTTATAGCTCTATTGTTCTGTGCGCCGAGTGATATAAGCATCCTATCAGCGCATTATCTGTGCAATAAAGTTGCGAGTTTACTAACTTGCGTTATATAATATTGTCATTTTGATGGAATTTTCTCAATTAATTTACTTTTAATAGTGTCCTTTAGTGAAATAACACCACAAAGCTACGAATTATTTAAGTTGCTTTAAAAATACTGCGTCGAAGATTGATTATTAAAATTCCGTGGGGATTAAATGGTTTGTCCCCGAGCTGTATGAAATTAACGAACAAGTGTATACTTACGGTTTTGCGGTTGCCTAGGATCAACATTATGGATATTGAAATTCAAGAAATGTACCCAAATGCAAGCGCGCTAGGTTATGCGCACTGAGAAATGTATTAAAGAACTCTTGACTTGGTAAACGTTCAGGAGAGAGAGCCTGGGTTCTCATTGCCTCGCAAACTCTGGACCGCCATTAATAGAATAATGTGCTCCCATAGCCGTTATGCTCACATGATGCATAGATGGGGCCTTAAGGCTCAGTTCCCGGCCCCAAAAAGAAGAAGATGGAGAAATATGAAATGACGAATGTTAGAAGAGCGCGCTAACATTTACAGCGATAAAATTGATGCAAAAATCATGAAAATCTTTAATAAAACACGACTCGTTAAAAATAGAGCAAAAATCTTGCGATAATTGTCTTTAATTTTATTTAAAGAAACGCTGTGAATTTTTTCATACATATAACTTGTAAAATAACCGAAACAAACGTGTTTATAGTCATTTTTGGAGCATACTTTGCGATTTTTTTTTATCGAGGGAATTTTATATAATTTGCGTTTCGGCGCGATAAATGTCTAGATATTATCTTCAAGAATAACATATATTTTTTTAAGAGCTTAAAAACTTCAAATGTTTAAGGGAGGTTTGCAAGAAATTGGTTGAAATTCGGAGAACCGCCTCTTAAAGAGTCGGCGATGTGTGAATGTTGTGCGTGCAGACCACCGAACATGTGGTCAACAAATGCCCGCTCTATTCATTCCCCGGCAGGATTGATGAGGTCCACAGGGCAACGCCTGAGGCCCTAGACTGGCTCGCAGACCTAGATGTCCCCCTCTGACCCCCCACCATACGAAAGAAGAAGAAGGTAAACGTTAAAAACAAGACGATACGATACAAAAATTTTACCATCCCAGCCAATAGCCCTCCTGTCCCGGTGGGCTGTATCAGGAGGCACGGATTCTTAGGACTGGGATACGTGCTCTAAGAATGCGTGGGAGGTTGGAGTTTAATCAGCCGGTATACATGACAACAGGAATGTAGGATTGGCCAGAAAGGGATGTGTCGAGCGAGGTGTATTTTTTCCTTTCATCGTTCCTCCCTATGCATGCCTTCATCCTTTTTCTTGCTCCCTTTTCCCATTTATTCTGCCGGGTCACTATTATCGGAGTTCGTTTCGTTCATGTTGTATATTTTCTGAGTTGACTCTCAAAGTTTGTCTTTGTCTTCAGCTATTTCCTTCCAGTCTTCCAGCGTTTTTCCTACGTATCTCATGTCTTGTTGTAAAGGATCATTCCGCGTATGGACAGGTTTTCCAATTTTGCATTTACCTGCAGAGTAGACCCAAACTGCTGTTAACGGTGCAACAACTTTCGTCTATTTGTTCAAGATATCCTAACCTGTAAGTTTTTATCTGCTTTGTTATTGTTTTACCTCTAGTATATGGCATATGTTTTCTTTAGGTGCGTTCCTAGACTCTTCCAGCTTTTGTTTCAGATGTATCGTTCGTATCTTCAATATCGATCTGTTAGATTTGGGCTGGTAAGCGTAGGCTGTAAAATGAATCATTATTATTTGTTGAAGATTTTTGACACACATTATTAGTCCATTCATTACCTACAAATAATTAGGTCAATGATTAATCAATATTAAAAACCGCTTGACATTTTTTTTTCGAGTAGTAGATAAATAAAATGAAATAAACACCACTTGATAAATATTATATTGTTTTGTACCAATTATTATTTTTTCATGGGTTTAAATTTAAAAGTTATAAACCTTGTTACTTATTAGGTACATAAATACTTTTCTGCTATTGACGAATCATGATTCTATTTGCACGTCACAATCTATTAAGTATTATAGAACTATTCTGTAGATAAATACAATAAGGAATTCCAGTAAAAAAAATTATGTTCACCATCTAATACTAATATTTATATTTTTTTTTTACAAATGTCAATTTCATTGTTAAAGTATTTTTCAAAGTTTACGTTTTTCAAAGCCTGCCAAAACGATCTAAAACTGACGGGGTACCTACGCTTGACGTCATACGTACCTCGATTTTTGGCCACCCGACTCGTGAGGTAGCGATGTAAATTCTGTCAGAACCCGCCGACCAATAAAATCCACGATTAAACAATCTCTTAACACGAATAACATAGTCGGTGATAAGATAAATTATTTTAAAATACAATTTACGGTAATATTAATTGAAATAACAAATAATTGCGTATTGCATTAATATCTGAGTTTGGGAGGCAGGTTTCCGCTTTTCCGCATTTCTGCAGCCCCGGAAATCATTTAAAGAATAACTAACAGATCTGCCATAGGTCACCCCAAGTGATTCGCTCCGAATGGTGACTTAGCAGGGGTTCCCGAATTAATGAGATGAAGTTTGTCTTCAGATTCATACATTCGTCATTAATGGACCCACTGTCCCATAGATTCCTACCCACCCCTCGTACCTTTTTCATTCCTAGAACTTCACGTCCTTCCTTTCCTTAAAAAGATCTTCCACTCAGCATCGCCAAAGATGACGTAGGCCCCGGGGGAAGTTATTTTTCTCAGAGTCTCCTACTTGGAGCTAATACAAAAAACTGTAACTCGTCAGCACTTTCCACCACTGTCAGTTAAAAGTTAAACCTTTATGTTTGACTGACTACATTTGCAGTCCAATGAAATAATGATTACCTTGGGGTGCACTGCAGTGCGCAGTTTGTAGAGATAAAAAAAGATTTGAAGTGACGAGAAAATAATGACAGAAATTAATAATGAATTCCAACTTAAATTAAAAAATTACCTGAAACTACTTTTATTAATATTTCTTTTAAATCTTGAAATCTAGTTTTGATAAATCTTGAGTGTTCTTACTTATTTTTTTGTTATTATTTGCAGTATTTTATTATTTACTTACTTAAATGATTTCTTAAAATTAAGTATGAATTCCCTCACCAAACATAAGAGATTTGCATATTTATGGTGAGGAAAGGCTATTTTCATACTCCTTTATAACTCTACACAACATATAAAAAATCAAACCTACAAATCTTAATATATAAAACAATGTCGGGTTAGTTACACTATTTATAACTCGAGAACGGCCGGGCCGATTTTAATGATCTTTGATTTGTTGGATGTGTCTCCGCCTCGGATAGGATAATAACTATTAACACATCACAAAAAATAACGAAAAATATAGTTATTAAGAAAATTCTTTTCACCATACATTTTGTATGGAACGAATTCTCATACTTGAAAGAGCTGCGGGCATTTTGTGATAAGTACCTATAATATTGAACTGTGCGTGAATTCCAAAAATTCAAAAACGTCAAATGTCAATGCGCTAAGTGTTTTGCATTTGTTCTTAATCGTGTAATGCTGCCCCTCTTTTTTACACAATAAGTATCAATAGCCGAAAATGAGACAAGCGGTGAACGTATGTCTGCACCCAGCCTCGGATCTACGACTTTTTCGAACCGGGGCAGGAGACCCCTTTGCCCCCCCACCCTTTCGCAGCGGGGGTTGGGGGGGGGGGGTTAACCAAAATTAGCCAATATTAAAGGGTACTTAATAATCGAATTAATTGGTATTGTGGGTTTAAGATAATTGATTTATATTTTTGATGTATTGCAGCTATTTTTGGTGAGTCTTTTGTGAATTCCATTTGTCTATTCAAATGTCGCCATTTCTCGACAAAATTTTGGTCAAAAGTATGTTGAGAGGGAACATTAAACCGTTCACAACATATCAAATTTCAGTTTCTTATATATCTATGCAGATTTTGATTATAAATTAGACCGTTTAAAATAAACTTAGAGAAATTATTTAATGGGAGGCAAAATTAAACTTCCTAGGGGAGTTTATAGGGAGAAATTACTGAGAATAGTTCCGTTTTAAATGTTTGTGATTTTATTATATTTTTTTAATAAATTCGAGGAATATGTTATAATCAACCAAAGATAGGTGAATACATTAACTATGTAGAATTATGATCAGTTTGTAAACCATATTAAAATTAGGAGTTATGATTCAAATGTTAATGGTAGAAGAAGTCGGGGACGCCCGAGAAAGACACGGCACGACCAAGTGAATCAGATACTTGAGTCGGGCCATGTCAGGAGTCAGAAATATAGAAGAGCATGTATAAGACGGTGTATGAATGTGAACGAAGCAAGGAGTGTGTGCCAAGACCGAGTTGTTTGGCGGTCCGTCCTCTCTGCCTACCCCTGCGGGGAAACGGCGTGATGGTTAGTTAGTTAGTTATGATTATTTTAAGGTGGGCGGAAAATATTCAAAACGGTCACCAAAATATCACGAGCAATACGAGGAAAAAAATAAAAATCGCGCCGTCGCTCCAGTGGTCAGTGGTTAGGATACGTTCATAGATTTTTTTTTTAACTTAGGATGTGTTCAAAAACCAACTGGGCGTTTAAAATCAAATGAATAATCGATAGAACAAGGTGCGCTGGATGCCAGGCGCTTTGTGAATCAAGTTTTTTTTTCGAATGTAAATTACAATTTTGGCGCCCCCTAAAACTGCCACCCGGGGCAGGCGCCCCGGTTTACCCCCCCCCCCCCCTAGATCCGACCCTGTCTGCACCCTTCCAAAGGAAATAAAAATTCAATAATTATAATAAATCTCTGAAATGAAATGTAGTTTAACGCAAAGGAGGCCCTAAGGAAAATGATTTCTCTCAGGACTTATGTCATCTTAGGGGATGTTATGTGGATTGTCTTTTTAAGGATGGGGAGGATAGGAAGTTCTGGGAAGGAAAAAGGTATGAGGAATGGGTAGGAATCTGGGGGGTCAGTGTGTCTGGGAGTGACGGACGTATGAATCCTTCCAATCCATCGCTCCAACTGCGGTGCAAGGCAATGGATCAAGAGAGTCCGGCTGAAAAGGTAAAAAATCCTCCCTCAACCAGTCTCTCTCGATCCGGCCCGCCACGCAGCAGGTGGGCAGAAATATCCGCCGCCAAGACCCGGACAAACGTTACCCCATGAACCCGGACACCCCTGCTTAATCACTAAACGTAGCGAACTACTTGGGGTGACCTATTGCAGAGGTGTTGGTTATCCAATAAATGGTTCCCGGGGCGGTGGCACCGGTACCCGCCTCCCAATCTCCCGTGTAATGGATCAAAAGAGTCCGGCTGGAAAGGTAAAGAATCCTCCCTCAACCAGTCTCTCTCGATCCGGCCCGCCACGCAGCAGGTGGGTAGAAATATCCGCCGCCAAGACCCGGACAAACGTTACTCCATGAACCCGGACACCCCTGCTTAATCACTAAACGTAGCGAACTACTTGGGGTGACCTATTGCAGAGGTGTTGGTTATCCAATAAATGGTTCCCGGGGCGGTGGCCCCATACCCGCCTCCCAATCTCCCGTGTAAGTAAGTGGAAAAATATGAAAATCATAAAAAAAAAAATCGGTATATAACGCCATCTCTGATACTGACATAAAAACACGGATAGTTGCGCATCGATAATTGCTTCATTGTGTAATTTTTAACTTAGTAAAAAAACTAAATTTAATTCAACAGTTATTGATTCTGAGGCGGTACGAAGTTCGTCGGGTCAGCTAGTATTTAATAAATAAAAAAGGAATTCACAGAATTTTACCCGTCTTACGTCTCTAGAAGTTTTTTTTATCTTTTATTACAGTGAGTTAAAAAATATATATGTATATATAAATAAATAAAAACGTTTATTCATCAATAGATTTTTTTTACAATATACATTTTTTCTTTTATTATTGATTCTATTGATGAAAAGGTCACTGCTCAGCTACAATTCAGGATTTCTCATGGAAAGCAGCTGGTTTTCAGCAGTGCCTGCAATACATATTGTTTGAATTCATACTGTGTTGCCATTGACCTAGTATACCCCCTGTGACCATTAAAAGTTTTAGAGTGGTACTCTTCAAATGTGATCAAGAAAATCTTATCTACTTATTGTTGGTACATGTTTTTCCGTCATGAAAAACAAACTTTTTATTTTTAAATTACCAAATCGAAACCATTCGATTCTGACACACTTTATAAATCATTGACCTTAGATTATATATATACTGATTACAAAATATCATAAATGCTAGAAGATTAGATTTAACACAATAAATTAGAAATTGATTTTATAATAAAGAAATTAATGAATAGTTGTAAATTTAAAAGATTATTGTTAAACTTCTTTAGCACCGTTGTGATTTGAAACTCGATGAAACGAAAAAAGACAAAATACATACATCTGTAGGATTTAGCCTGCGAGAGAATGAGATAGAATAATCAGTTTTCTCTTAGTGCGTTGCTTCGTAGTCTCCCCACTCTAACGTACATTCGTTTTTGAAGGTTTCACTACTACCACGTGTGAACTGCAAACTTGTATTTTTAAAGTGTAGGAATTATGGAATAAGATAGTAAAACATAATTTTTGTGGGAAAACGTTTTTGAGAAAGGCAACATACAAAGTTACTGATTATTTAATCAAGACAGTATTGCAAGCAATCAAATATTTAAAAAAAACCTGTCGAGGTGTGAAACAGTTTTATAAGCTAATAGTATCCAATAATATGATAAACTTTTATAATAAATGATGGCCTTGTACACGTATACAAAATGTATTTTTGGATATAGTCCCGTGGAAAAACGTTATTGAAAAAATAATTTTAGTTACTCTACCTAGTTTCATGGCATCTGCGCAGAGAAACTATTGAACGAACGAACTCTTTTTAAAATGTGATTTTAAAAAGAGTTTGTTGGTCTGATTTATTATTGGGGGGTTGTGCCGTGTTGCGCTACCTCCTTCTTTAGTGAACGGTTCGGACAGAGTTACAGAGTTCAACTGTGATGATGGACACTAAATCACGATAGAACTCGCTGTATCCAGTGTACCTACGGTAATAACGCCCCCCAATTTTACAGATAAGTATATTGTTATCTGTTGAAATTCGGCGGTATTTTCTAGAATATTGATTGATTATTTTAAACTCACACATAAAAATTATTAATGAAATCTTATAGTAGATATTATAAAGGCGAAAGTATGTATGGATGTGTGTTCGTTACTCTTTCACGCAATAAATACCGAATGGAATTTAAAAATTATTTCACTAATCGAAAGCTACATTATTTGCTATAGCTAATAGGCTTTATACATTGGTAATCTCTTTCGTTATGAATAAGCTTTGGCGTTATGAAATTATTAATTATACTTTTATTGGCAAAGCGTGTTGCTGAGTAAATGTTTGACGTTGGCTGTCATTTTGTTATTTGTTTAGGTTATTGTGGAGATTTCTTTGATAGCAAAAATTCAAATACGAGTATTCTCATATGAATATTTAGTGTAAATATATAAAATAGGTAATAATCTACATTTTGACCTACTTTTATGAATTCGAAACGGCGCGAATTTTATTGCTCATTTATTTTTGGAAGGGGTAGGGGGAGGGGTGGAGTGGGGGGGGAATATGCGATCGAAGCCGGGGGCAAAAGCTAGTTATTAATAATGATGAATAAAATGTAAGATACCATTCGCAGTACTGTAATAAAGGGCTAACACACCCACACCGAGCGTGGGAACTATCTTGTAATAAATAATAGAAGGAATGATTCTATTTATTATTTTGAATGATACTATTTATTGTGTTGAACAATATACTCGAATAATAGAAGCACATAATAATACTGGTGTCTTCAATCATCCAATTCATCTTGCGTTCCCCTTATACCTTCCCCCTCCAGCATCCCCCATCCTGAAACTCCCCTCGCGTCCACCTCTCACCTCCCACGTTGCTCTTCCTCTCTAGAACTCTCCCCCAATCCTTTTGTTCCCCTCCCTTCCCGGATTTCCCTCCCGTTCGTGAGAGAATCACGGATTTTCCAAATTTACCCTCTGCTTTCACTTTCCACTTCTATGTCTCCCTCCCACTGCCCACGCTGGTCCACCACCCGTTCGCTGTATGTCCTTTCCCATGTGTCCCCCTTCCCCTCCGGCGTCCCCTTCCCTTCCCGCGTTCCACTTCCACCATCCCCGCTTTCACTCCTCCCACCTCTCCCCTTCGGCGAACCTCCCCTCCCAAGTTTCCCTCTCCCCTCCCGCATTCCCTTTTCAGCTTCCCCGCTTTCCCCTCCCTCATCACCTTCCCCCCGCTTTCCTTCCCCTACCCCTTCCCAGACATCCCTCCCTCTTCCTCCTTACCTCCCTGCTATCAAATCATAGGAAACTCACACATTACTCATATGAAAAATGCATTCGCAAGTTATTTTAAATATGAAATCCACAATAATTTGTAAAATATACTATTTATTGGTAATGGTACTCGTATATGCATAAGCTGGAGGGTGAACATTCTTAAAAACAAAACAAAAATACGACTAAATTTCCTCATTGTACGATTTGCTTTTAAAAAAACCAGGACAACACTTGAAATAACAATCAAGTTGATAAAACTCTTTAAAGCGCTTTGCACACGCAACCGATTATCAACATGTTTAAACACAAATGATAATAAATCAAAAGACTATAAATAAATTCGATAAAAGCAATGAATCGTCCTTTTTGTCCTAGAAAACCGTTTTTCATTGCAATTTTGACAAAGAGATCAATCATTTGATATCAGATTATTAATTTCCGTCCTTATTGCGAAACAATATTATGACGCCAGACCATAAAACATCGTAAACAAGCAACTAACTTTATCGTAAATCGCACATGCAACCATTATCATCAATGAAAAAATGCTATCATTGAAACTGCTTTGATTGATCAACGTGCAAACAATGGCAAATCCTCAAATATGTAAATACCGAATCCTTTTAGTGATGATAAGAACTAATAGATTCATCATCACTCTTGGCTCTACAACCCCTGGTGGGTCTTGGCCTCCTCAAGAGTCTTCCTCCACGGTTTTGTGCCAGCTCTCTCCAGTTTAAAAGCTCCAAGGAAGATACGAGTATATCTTTAATGACGTTGTCGCTCTATCTAAATCTTGCTCCATCGCCCTATCGGTCTTGAGTTCAGCAGCGACTTTGGTGTTTGATGCTCGGTCATTCTCTCTACATGACCCAGCCACCGAAGTCTTCGCAGATTTATAAATTTTAGTGACGTTTAGATCCTAATACATTAGCGATTTTTAAATAAAATTTGAATTCTGTGTGGAGGGTCTTTTTGAGGAAAGGAAGGAATTAACATGGGTCTTGAAGAGACTCATGTTGTAGGAGGGAGGAAACACAGATGCCGGTAAATCGTTCCACAGCCGAGCTGTTGAACTCAAGAACGAATCGTAAAAACGACCCGTTCTCATGTGACTAATATCAACTGTGTACAAATGTTGGGCGCGTGTTTGGCGTGTTTCCCGACTATGCACCGGTGCCGAGGGGATCAATGACGCTAGTTCCTTGGAGCATCTTCCATTGTAATACCGGTAGAACAAGGACAGCATTCCCACCTGACGCCTATGCTCTAAAGATTGCAATCCGTCTGTTAAGATGGGAGAATCTATCAAACGGACCGCCCGTTTCTGCACAGAGTCAAGGGTTTTTTTTAGGTATTTTGGAGCTCCAGACCAGAGGTGGCTACCAAATTCAACCGTGGGGCGCACTTGCGATTTGTACAGGGTTAGCAGTTGAGTACTATTAAAGTATCTGCGGGCCCTGTACAGCACGCCCCGTTTCTGAGAGGCTAACTTAACTCTGGTTTCGATGGAGCCCCCATACCTGAGCTGGTCACTTAGAGTTACACCAAGCATATCAATGGAGGTCCTATTCGGAAGAATGCTTCCGTTGAAGGAGACTAGATTATCATTTCGATCCCTTTTAGACGTTATCAAACATGATTGGGTCTTTGAAACATTAAATTCGACGAGGTTATTCTTACCCCAAGAGAAAACACTCTCGAGGTAACCGTCCATTCTTTGCTTCAAAGCCCTCCGAGCTATTGGGGTTTGTGTGCTCTTTGGAGGCTTGTCAAACAAAAAGCTATCATGGACTGTACTGTCATCCGCGTAACAATGAATCGGTGCACATGACAAGAGGTCGTTGATGTGCAACAGAAACAAAGTCGGAGACAGAACCGATCCCTGTGGACGCCGGCATTTATTGAATGTGAGGAAGAGGTGAAACCGTCAGCAACCGCCTGAATCGACCTCCCCCTCAAAAAGTCGGCAATCCACGCACACAAGGATGCGGGAAGTCCGTAAGAACGCAGTTTGTTGACAAGCGCTCGATGCCAAACCCGGTCAAAGGCCTTGGAAATTACCAGTGAAACCGTTTTGGTCTCACCAAAACATTCCAGGCACCGTCCCCAAACATGCGTCACATACGCGAGAAGATCACCGCACGAGCGGTTCCACCGGAATCCGTATTGACGGTCGTTAATAATATTGTTCTTCTCGAGGTATGTGAGCAGTTTGTCATTGATCACACGTTCCATCCCTTTTGACAGAACAGATGTGATCGCTATGGGGCGGTAGTTGGCTGGGTTGGAGCGGTCACCCTTCTTTGGAATGGGGTGAATGATCGCTTTTTACCAACCAGAGGGCACAGAGCCAGACTTCAAGGACATTTTGAAAAGCTTCGTCAAAATTGGAGCTATTTCTACAGCGCACCTCTTCAATACCAGGGCAGGTATTCCGTCAGGCCCGCTAGCTTTATTAACATCAATCCCTCGTAAGACTTGGAGTACATCCCGATGCCGGATCCTCAGCTTTTTCATACGAAAACTGCAATAAGGAACCGACGGCGGGGTAGCACCTTGATCATCGAGGGTCGAGTTTTCCGCGAATATTTTGCCTAATAAGTTAGCCTTTTCGGCGGCGGTATTTGCTAGAGAGCCATCAGGTCTGGTAAGAGGTGGCAGACTGGATTTGCAGAAATTGCGACCTATTGAGCCCGCAAGCGACCAGAACGCTCTGCTGCCGTGCGGGCAGGCAGCCAGCTTACTGCTGATCTGCAGGTCGTGCTCGAATTTTGACCTGTTAATGATCCTCCTGCATTCCTTTGCCATTTTGTTATATACTATTCTGTTTTCAGACGTTCGAGATGTGTTGTAGGCTCGGTAAGCCGCGTTTTTTCGTCGCACTGCTTCGGAGCATTGTCGACTGAACCACGGCTTTGAGCCCACACCAGTTTCTTTAACAGTGGATTGGATGAAGCCATCCATCGCGGATATGATGACTTCACCAATTTCCTGGGCACATCTTGAGAGATCCGAAGTCTGAAAACAGACAGCTGACCACGGGAAGGCATTGAAATGAGCCCGCAGACCAAACCAATCTGCTGATCTATAGTGCCACACTTTTCTCTTCAGCCGCTCGTTTGGCGGTCTGAAGGTTACGGGGATTGATTTTGTCACCAGGCAGTGGTCGGACGATCCTAGAGGCGCTGTGACTTCAATCTTGTAGCCGTGTGGCACAGTGGTTAAAAACAGATCTAACAGATTGGAGCGGTAAGTCTGGACATCAGGAACCCTTGTAGGCTCCTGAACCATTTGCTCCAGTCCATAGCAGAGGGCAAAGGATTCCGCCTCTCGTCCAGCCGAGTCCATTGGTCCTGAGAACTTTAACCAAGGTTCGTTATGAACATTGAAGTCCCCCAGGACCACAATCTCTGCTGTAGGGAAGCGGGGCAAGAGGTCATCGACAGTATTGCTTAGATGTTTGAAGAGTTCGGATGTATCTGAAACGCTAATGTTCGGTGAGCGGTATAAACACGCCGTACTGGCAAGATTGACGCGCACCCACATTACGTCGAATTTGGAGTTCTTCAGATTCAACAGTCGCACACAGTTGACGTCAGCTCGGCTGAAGAGACATACACCTCCTTTGGGTCTGAATTTGCCCATGAGGGTGAAACCCGGGCAATCCAGATAGGAGGCGTCTGTAGGCTCAGCTATCTGCGTTTCGGAAAGGAAGAGAAGGACGTTGGGAAACAAGGTGGTGGTGGACTGAATTAGGTTCTAAATAGGTTTTTGTGCAGGCCGCGAATGTTGGTGAAGTTCACCAACAGTTTTGGCCTGCACCGGGGACTCCTGCTTCTCGCCGTTGTAAAGATGTTATTTATGTTTTTTTGTGAATTCATGATTGAGTTAAGTTTTTTGTTTTGAAGAGGAGAAAGGAAGATCTGGAAAGGAAAAGGTATAAGGGGTGGGTAGGAAGCTGGGGATCAGAGTGTCCAGGAGTGACGGACGTATGAATCCAACCCACCCACTGCGGTGCAAGGCGATGGGCTGGGAGCGTCCGGCTGGAGAGGTCGCCCAATGCGCCCCAAACGCAACTGCTGGGTCCCCTCCGGTCACGAACCGGCACAACAGCAGCGGTGGGGTTTTTGCACTCGTTGATGGGGCAGCCCACCCTCAGTCGTGAGCCTGAGGGTCGGGCCCCTGTACTACCGAGCGGCCCGGACAACGGTAACCGGTTGTAAAGGGTCTCCCTCAACCAGCATCTCCCAATCCGGCCTGCCACGCAGAAGGTGGGCCGACGCACCCGCCATCAAGACCCAGACAAACATTACCCCATGAACCCGGGCACCCCTGCTAAGTCACCAAACGTAGCGAACCACTTGGGGTAACCTGTGGCAAAGGTGTTGGTCATCCAATAAATGGTTCCCAGGGCGGCGGTACCCAAACCCGCCTACCAAATTGCAATAAAGTAAAAGTTTAAAAACCAACATTTAAACACAGTGAAGTAAAAGTGTAGTGAAATGAAAAGAAAATACATTAAATAATGCTATCCAAATCAATAATTAACCTAATAAATCTCACGTGATGATTTTTATTGCGTGACCTAAATAAAATGACGTTGGAATTATAATTATTCTAAATGATAAAAAGAGTAAAAAAATTATCTTGTAAAGCAGGTAGGTAGGTAAGTGTTTCCTCCAAAAGCCAATGGTGTAAATAATATTGTGATGTGACAAACCATCTTTAGCACTTGATCTAGAATACTTTCTCATTCCCGAATCGCTTCGTCTCTTACTAATTAGAATGAGGGATGCCATTGGTTTCTTTTAATCCCGCTTCTCTAATGTGATCCTTGGAAGAAATGTCACAGCTGGGAAGACCTATATAAGGTCGTGTGTTATTAACTCTAGAAAGATGTTGTTATTAACTCTATTAACTCTAGGTTCTAACCCTCCACACAGCATCTTCAAAGATGACATAGGCCATGAAGGAAATTATTTTCCTCAGGGCCTCCTGTGTGGAGTTAATGTAAAAAAAACGTGCATCTGCAGGTAAACTTCTGGCAAGACTGGAATACTTTTAGCTAACCCATGTAATAGACTCGGAACCCTTTTGGTAAAAGGATGGGTGGTTTGGTATATTTATGGTAAAAGGCAAAACGAGCGGTTGAAGGAACAATTAGGTTTCCTTTGGAAGGAAATCCAAAAAGTTATTGTTAAAGTTTATTGTACTAGTCTTGCTATTGAACCTTGTCATAGATACTCTAAGATACTTGTAAATTTTATTGTTACAACGAGGACCTTATGCATGGAATAAGCTGTGGCCTGAGGCTGTAGCAGAAAGAACCTTCGAAGGATTCAGTAGGAACCCGAAGTGCCAGTGAAGGAGGAGGTTGTGTCTCTGGGAAAATCCATGGGCCTGCTGGTGGGTGAGAGCGACGTGAACGAGCTCGTCGTGGAACACTCACGGGAACTGACGACCGAAGTTACAAGAGTTACAGTAACATCAGCAACAGCAGCAAGAAATTGGTTTCAAGAAGGAGCCAGAAGTGGAGGAGGTTATCTCTACACGTGAGATGAAGGAGATCTTGGGAATGTGCGAGAGAATTTCACAGTTAGTGGAAAAGAAACACCCCGAAAAAGTTGCAACTGGTCGTGCATCGGAGCTATATTACACTTGCCTAACTCATTTCCGCAATATTCTGAAAGGGAGGAAGAAACAAACCTCCTCCAGGTTTTTTTAGACGAAAATGCAAAGACCGGTGAAGAGAAAAGCAGTGACCAAAATTAAGCATACAGTAGCATTTAAGTTGTGTGTAAGTTGCATTTAAGTAACCAAAATACAAATAATACACTTTATAAAACCAGTTTATTTCCTTACATTCTCTTTTATATTGTTTTTATACAATATTTTTCATTTATAAATACATTTTTCTTATTCAAAAACACATTACAAGAACAACTGGGTGGCATTTTGGGGGCTGGAACGGACTAATGGCATTTCAATTAATTTCAATGGGGAAAATTTCTTTGACATACGAGCAAGGTTACGGAACGAATTAAACTCGTTTCTTGAGGTATCACTGTATATCCAAAATAAAAACTAATTTATTGTGTTTATCTAATGTAAAATTAGTGAATATTATTTAACAATTATTATAAGTAATAATTATTAGCCTGAAACACTCATCTAAATTGAAAAAATCTCCCGAGAAAAGATACGTGCCGCCACAGTAATTGTTGAATGAAATACTAGTGAAGGTATATTGAATTATTCGGCGGGCAGGAGATAAGCCGACGTAGCTCAGTCAGTGGATAAGAGCAGTTGACCGGAAATCAGAAGGACGCGGGTTCGAGTCCCGTCGGCGGCATGTATCTTTTCTCGGGAAATTTTTTCAATGTGGATGAGTGTTTAAGGCTAATAATTATTACTTATAATAATTGTTACCCTTTGTGCTATGCATAAAAATCTTGTCTTAAACATTACTTTATCAATTAAAAATTATAAATAATTTTATTTAATTATCCCATCAGAGTGGTAATTTCTGTCCAGAATATAAGTCTTAAATGTAAATACCTAGTTATAATTTTGAATCTTAGTTGTAAGTCTATCGTATTAATTTTATTTTATTGTATGCTTATATGTACAGCGCCCTTGAGGTGATTTTTCACAAAAACGGCGCTTTATAAATCAGCCAAGTATTATTATTATTATTATTAAAGTTTTCTTTAATGTACATACAGGATGTTAAGGGACGTACTTGACTTACTTTAACCAGTGATTCCTGACATTATTTGGAGTAAAAAACGTAAATAAAATTGTTGTCTTCGTTGTCATATTGGATGTTTTTTTTTCATCAAAAACTAAAAAAAAATTATAGGTGTTGGGCAGTTGGAGGCGGGATAAGGGATTGGTAGGTTACTTGACAGAGTGACCAGTGACGACACGAGGAAGAATTTATTTTTGTTTGATTTTGAAGAAAACAATTTCGAAAAATAAGTCATCAAAAAAAGTCACCGGAGACCAAAATTTTATTTACATTTTTTACTCCAAATGAAGTCAGGAATCACTGGTTAAAGTAAGTCAAGTACGTCCCTTAACACCCTGTATATGTTAATTGGGTTGGGTTATATATTTGGTTAGGTGTTATAATCTTTTGAGTAAAGTGAGTATCTTGTTTTCGATTCAGGCTGTGGTAAATTTTTTGTGAATAAATTGTAGATAATATATTTGTAATTAGTACCTAATTGTTTCAGTGTGGAGGGCATTACTAGGAATCGTTACCACTACCAGTAATAGATTAAATCTGTTATCGATACATACAATTCAGGTATAATATTATATTGTGCCATAAAGTAATAAACTTATATTGATTTAGATTTTAGATGAACTAGAGATAGTGAGTATCAAAAATACTGACTTGCGAAATCTCTAATGCATCTACTAAATCGGTTTAAGAACAAACAGATATTATAGATAATTTTTACGTTAATTGAGATATTATCACATTGGTATTAGATATGTACCTACTAATTTATTACTTAAGTATTACGGGTAAGTTGTAAGTAATTATTTCGGAATTACCACAGTATAACCACCACCTATTATTTTACATTAGTGCAATATTTTTGAAGTTTACAAAATTACAAAATATTTCATGGTGTATTTATCTCACTTTTTGCGGCTGAACTCAACATAATTTTTAGAATTATACGAAATATTTATCATTGTAATATTCTTCAAGAAAAAATATTAACAACTAGCTGGTTCCCGGCATGCGTTGCAATGCCATTTTCAAAGAAATAAATTGTTTCTCCTTGCACGTCCTTCCCCGTGCGTCACTGTTCCCCTCCCGCATCCCCTTCTCCTCCCGCGTTGCCCTTCCACCTTCCCCGCCTACCCTCTTCCCTCTCCCACTCCCCCGTCCCGTCAACCCCCCTCCTGCGTTCCATATATTCAGTCCCGGTACATTCAGTTTTCAAACAGTTCGCATGCCACCTATTACAATTTTTTCATTCAAATTTTCATTTTTCATATATTACAAATATTCGTTTTTGTGTATTATAAGAACAATCAATCTATTTTTGTGCCTAACGTAGGTACCTATTTAGAATATCTATAATTTTTAAAATCCACAGATAATTCATTTCTTACAAAAAAAAACAGCGGCTTGCTAAATTCACATTCATCAAACGCGTGAACTGTCACACGTGCTAAGTTAAAATAGTCGTTAAGTTTTCTGAAATTATTCAATTTTTTGCGCAATTTTCTTAATTTTTCTTTCCATAAGAACCTTCTACAAAGTATTAGAAAACTTTAAGAATGAAATAGGTAAAGTCGTTCTGAAATTATGGCTTGACCAATGGAAACAGGGATTAATTTATATATATATGTAATGGCAATATATTCCATTTAAATTTGAATCCTGTAGTGTCAGTTGGAATACTTGGAATGTAATTATCAATTGTCACTTGTTTTATTTTCTATTATTTTATTATAAATAAACATAAATGTCGTTTCTTTGTTAAACTTTGCAACACAAGTGTTTTATTTATAAATCAATAGAAAAGAATTAAATCATATTATAAAACGACATTTTTCGTAACCACAAATGGAGAAACTTCAATTTGAATTTATGCTACTACCTGGAGGCGATGGCAAGTCAAATATTATTAGCATTACAAAAATAGTCACAAGTGATGAAAAAGTGTTTACAATACCAGAAATGTTACAATCCGCCAGCCATCACAAGGAGATTATGAAAAGTGGTGCTTTTGGCAAAGTAAAAAATAGTTTAAAAAAAAGATACCAGGTTAGAAGAGTCTGGGTAACAATGACAGAAGAACTAAAAAAAACATATGTAGACGAAGATGGAAACCTACAGTTCGGAGACCAATACCTCGAAGAATTGGAAGAAGAAAGTTTACAAGTACATCAAAAAGAAGATACACTGGGAAGATTGATGGTAAAATTAATGGAAGATAAGCAACAGAGCCTCAAAAACATTGCTGAGAATTTTATTATAGAAAAATTCTGTAGTAAAAATACAAATGCAAGCCAGTGGATAGAAGTGTTTGAAAAAGAATGTTTACGATTTGATGTGACCATGGATGAAAAAAAAATAGAAATACTAAGATTGTTCATGGATAAAAGTTGTGTAGATTGGTATAGTTCCATGATTATTAAACTAACAATGAACTCAGAGTGGTCAACATGGAAAAACAAATTCTGTGAATCATTCGCAAACAAAGGATGGAACCCTGTCACCTACGCACTATTATTTAGATACAAAGATGGTTCTCTGTTGGATTATGCTATGAGAAAAGAAAAACTTCTATTGGATATGAGAAGATCAATCGACACCGGTACTTTGATAGATCTTGTTGCTTCCGGACTACCAGAATTCACACTTAACAAGATCGATAGAGAAGGATTACAAGATACTGTGGATTTATTTAATGAAATAAACAAGTATGAACATATGGTCAACAAAAAAAGATTCATGAATAGGAGAACATTTGGGAATGCAGAATATAATAAAAATGAGGATAAAAAGCCATGTAAAATTTGTGAAAAATTGAATAAGGGCACTCGTTACCACCCTGAAGCCACATGCTGGTTCAAAACAAAAGAGGATGAAAAATTTAAGAGAAATGCCATTAAACATGTAAACAATTCAGTGATAGAGACTGAGATAAATGAAAATGATCAAAAAAACTAATAGTAACACCATTAATCAAAGTCAAACTATTACTAAATGATGAATTAAAAATATACGGAATTTATGATTCGGGTTCAAATGTTTCTCTAATTAATTCTAAGTTTTTGAAACTAAAAAGAAAAGGAAACAATTTGAATGAAGCAAATTTAGTAACGATTAATGGTGTTAAAAAAACGAGTGGTTTGACAACGTTGAAGATTAAAATTTTTGAATTGGAAAAAAATGTTGATGTGTACATTATTGATGAACACAATTTTAAGTATGATTTTTTGATTGGATTAGACATGATAAAAGACTTCAAACTAATCCAAAGTGAAGACTTACAAATATCACAGAAAATCTGCCTGAATAATACAAATAAAAAAGAAGAAAATTCTACAAATATGAAAACAAATACTGAATTTAAACATTCTGAAAATAAGAACATTATAGAAAAACACCAAATTAATTTTAATGAACATGTTAAAGAAGAAGATTTTAAAATAACAATAAATCATTTAAATAATGATCAAAAAACAGAAATAAATGAACTAATAGGCAAATACACATCAGTGTTTGCGAAAAGTAAATACGATGTTGGTACTGTTAATGGATATGAAGCGAAGATAGACTTATTGGTGGATAAATATTGTAGTAAGAGGCCTTACAGATGCAGCGTAGAAGATAAAAAGGAAATAGAAGAGCAAATAGCAAAATTAATAGACAATAAACTGATAGAAGAGTCGTACAGCCCATTTGCTGCACCTGTCACTCTAGCATTTAAAAAAGAAGAAAACAAAAGATCCAGATTATGCATAGACTTCAGAGACTTAAATAAAATAGTAATACCTCAAGCTCAACCATTTCCATTGATTGAAGACCTAATGACAAAGACCAGAAATTGCAAATTTTTTTCAACGCTGGATATAAACTCAGCTTTTTGGTCTATTCCGTTGCGGATTGAAGACAAAAAAAAAACAGGATTTGTAACACAGGAGGGGCATTATCAGTGGACCTGCCTACCTTTTGGATTAAAGACCTCTCCGGCAATTTTTCAGAGGATATTAAGCAATATATTGAGAAAATATAAACTAACCGATTTTGCTGTCAATTACATAGATGACATACTTATATTTTCAAAAACTTTTGCTGAACACATCGATCATTTAACAAAGTTGCTGAATGCAATCAAAACTGAAGGTTTTAGATTAAAATTTACAAAATGCACATTTGCATCAGACATGGTAAAATATCTGGGTCATATAATTCAGAATAATTCAGTCAAGCCAGTAAAGGATAATTTGATTTCAATAAATAATTTTCCTATTCCAAAAACACAGAAGAATGTGAGACAATTTCTAGGAAAAATCAACTTTTATCATGAGTACATTCCGAAGAGTGCAATAATACTAGATCCTTTGCATAACTTACTAAGGAAAAACCAAAAGTTTATTTGGACTGATAAATGCCAAAATGCTTTTGAAACGATGAAAAACCTACTATGCTCACAACCAATCCTGGAAATTTTTGATCAAGATTTACCAATTAATATATATACAGATGCTTCTCTAGAAGGCCTTGGAGCTATTTTAAAACAAACACAGTCTGATGGAAAAGAAAAACCTGTAGCTTACTTTTCGAAAAAACTAAATGGCGCCCAGAAAAAGAAAAAAGCAATTTACTTAGAATGCTTAGCTATAAAAGAAGCAGTGAGATACTGGCAATACTGGTTGATAGGTAAACCATTTACAGTTTATTCAGATCACAAACCACTGGAAAACATGAATCTCAAATCTAGAACCGATGAAGAGCTAGGTGATTTAACATATTATCTTTCTCAATATGACTTTAACATAAAATATGCTCCAGGAAAACAAAATTTGGAAGCTGACTGTCTAAGCAGAAACCCAGTGCTGGAATCAAATGAAAATACAGATGAGCAATTAAAAATTGTCAACTTAATAAAATTAGAAGATATCTTAAAAGATCAGGTAAAAAATGAGAAGATACAGTGCAGAAGAGATAAATTGATATCGAAAAATAATGTTTATTACAAGAAAGTAAAAAAAAGAGAAAAAATAATTCTATCAGAAAAATTCAGCATAGACTTAATCAGAAATGTTCATACAGAACTAGGTCACATAGGAATTACACAAATGCAAAAAATGATAAGCTCATGGTACACAGCAGAAAACATGACAAATAATATAAAGAGAACTTGTGAAAGTTGTGCAGTATGTTTAAAGAACAAATCAAGAGGTGAAAATAAATATGGATTGATGTCCCACTTGGGTCCCGCAACAAAACCTTTTGAAATATGTTCCATTGATACAATAGGCGGTTTTGGGGGTTCACGATCAACAAAGAGATACTTGCACCTGTTATCAGATCATTTCACGAGGTTTGCATATATTTTGACGTCAAGAACTCAAAATACCAATGATTTCATCAAACTCTTAAACTCCACAGAAACTAATGACATTGGCATGATACTCTCAGACCAATACCCGGGTATCAATTCTAGAGAATTCAAAAAATTTTTGGATGAAAAAAATATTCCAATAATTTTTACTGCAGTGAACTCACCTTTCTCAAATGGATTAAATGAAAGATTGAACCAAACGCTGGTCAATAAAATTAGATGCAAAATCAACGAAAATGACTCAAAAGTAGCTTGGACAACTATAGCGCATAATTGTGTAAAAAACTATAATGAAACGGAGCACACTGTTACTGGATATGCGCCACAGTACCTACTTGACGGCACAGATGTTACGATTTTGCCAAATGAGTTAAAACTTAAGAAGACCGGCATCGATTTGATTCAAGAGAGAAAAAAAGCTCTAGAAAATGCTATGAAGTCACATAATTACAACAAGATAATTTACGATAAAACCAGGAGACACTTTGACTTCAAAGTTGGTGATACTGTTTTTGTGGAGAATGGAAACAAACTTAACAGGAAGAAGCTCGACGAATTGAGAATCGGACCATACAAAATCATAGAAAAATTATCAAACTCAATTTACAAGATAAACACTGGTCGAAAAAAATTTGAATCAAATTTTTTCCACATCTCGAAGTTAACTCCAGCACCTTTATTTATGAACCATGAAGAGGACATCGAAGATGAGTGAAAATTTTGCAGTAATTTTCTTTCCAGGGGGAGGGGAGATGTAATGGCAATATATTCCATTTAAATTTGAATCCTGTAGTGTCAGTTGGAATACTTGGAATGTAATTATCAATTGTCACTTGTTTTATTTTCTATTATTTTATTATAAATAAACATAAATGTCGTTTCTTTGTTAAACTTTGCAACACAAAACACAAGTGTTTTATTTATAAATCAATAGAAAAGAATTAAATCATATTATATATATATATATATATATATATATATATATTGACCTCTTCTCGTAATATGCTGATCCAGTAAGAAGTTATTTGACAGTGTTGATCCACCTTTAACACCGAATAACTTGGCTTTAATGGATTACTTCTGTATGAATTTGCAACAACGTTACATTAAATAGCAAGGTTGCCAGTTTCCCAGTAAAAGTAAACGAAATACTACACATAAAATTTTCGATATTTGTATGGAAATCATACGCTTCGTAACTGTTGATCCGCCCAATTTACCATGCGTTGATGATCCGCCCAAATTGCCATGCGTTGTTGATCCACATAATCGTATATCTTATGTACCTATATGTGCTTTTACTATAAAATTGTTGATCTGACAATGACCAATCAGAATGGCGTTCAAGATGGCGTTATGAACGAAGCCTTCTGATTGGTCATAAAAAAACATATACCTATATCTGGTTTTACTGCTCATTGGTTGAGCCGATATGGAAGTTGCAAAACGTAATATTATAACGGCCGCGGCACCGACTTGAAAAATATATCTTTCTGTATTTTATAAAATTCTTATAATATACTTCCGCGGGTTTTTGTTGCTAGGCTCCGCCGCCCGGGAAACATTTATTGGATAAACACATCTGTCATACGTCATCCCAAGTGGTTCGATACTTTTGATGACTTAGCAAGGGTGCCCGGGTTCGAGGGGTGATAATGCGTTGCATTACGATCTTGGCTACGAATTCGGAAGTCGCAAGTTCAAATTTTGGCGTGCGCAATAAATTTTACTTTCATAAATATATATGATTCCTCGATAATGCACTGCATTATGATCCTTGACTACGAATTCGGATGTCGCAAGTTCAAAATTGGCGTGCGCAAGTAAATTCTATTTTGTTAAATTTGTATAATTCCTCGATAACGCGTTGCATTACGATCTTGGTTATGAATTCGGAAGTCACAAGTTCAAAAATAATAAACTTTATGTTGGTAAATATTTAGATATAATTCCTCGATAATGCGATGCAGTACGATCTTGACTACGAATTCGGAAGTCGCAAGTTCAAAATTGGCGTGCGCAAGTAAATATAATTTTGATAAATATCTACCTATGATTACTCAATAATGCGTTGCATTATGATCCTTGACTACGAATTCGGATGTCGCAAGTACAAAATTGGCGTGCACAAGTAAATTTTATTTTGATAAAAGTCTATGTATGATTCCTCAATAATGCGTTGCATTATGAACCTTGACTACGAATTCGGATGTCGCAAGTTCAAAATTGGCGTGCGCAAGTAAATTTTATTTTGATAAATATCTATATATAATTCCTCAATAATGCGTTGCATTATGATCCTTGACTACGAATTCGGATGTCGCAATTTCAAAATTGGCGTGCGCAAGTAAATTTTATTTTGATAAATATCTATGTATTATTCCTCAATAATGCGTTGCATTATGATCCTTGACTATGAATTCGGATGTCGCAAGTTCAAAATTGGCGTGCGCAAGTAAATTTTATTTTGTTAAATTTTTATAATTCCTCGATAACGCGTTGCATTACGATCTTGGTTATGATTTCGGAAGTCACAAGTTCAAAAATAATAAATTTTATGTTGGTAAATATTTAGATATAATTCCTCGATAATGCGTTGCGGTACGATCTTGACTACAAATTCAGAAGTCGCAAGTTCAAAATTGGCGTGCGTAAGTAAATTTTGTGTTGATAAATATCTATGCATGATTCCTCAATAATGCGTTGCATTGTGATCCTTGACTACGAATTCGGAGGTCGCAAGTACAAAATTGGCGTGCACAAGTAAATTTTATTTTGATAAATATCTATGTATGATTCCTCAATAATGCGTTGCATTATGATCTTTGACTACGAATTCGGATGTCGCAAGTTCAAAATTGGCGTGCACCAGTAAATTTTATTTAATAAATTTGTTTTATTCCTCGGTAACGCATTACAATACAGTCGTAAGTTCATATTGTATTTTATTTTGATAATATATGTATATGCTCGGGTTCAAGGGATGAGATTTGTCTAGGTCTTTGCGGCGAACGGGTTTGCCCACCTACTGCGTTACGGACTGGATCGGGAGAGACTGGTTGAGGGAGACCTTTTTTCTTACATTAGCTCCACACAGGAAGCCCTGAAGAAAATAAATCCCCTCAAGGCCAATGTCATCTTTAGGGATGCAGTGTGGAGCGTATTTTTAGGAAAGGAAGAAGAGGATGTTCAGGGAAGGAATGGGGTAGTAGGTGTGAGTAGGAATCTGGGGGTCAGTATGTCTAGGAGTGACGGACGTGTGAATCCATCCCTCCCATTTCGTTGCAAGGCGATGTTCCGAAAGGTTCCATGTCAACTCAGAAATAAACCAATTCATAATAACTCAGAACCTCCTTAGAAAGGTCATTAAATGCTATGAAAATATAATTTTAAAAAAGCCGGTAACCCTAACCTAACTTAACCTATTCAACCTATGTTTTCTGAAGTGCTTCTCAGTATGTTTCATTATGAGTTGTTCCACCGTTCACCGTTCCGAAAGGCGATCATTCTAATCTAACACACTTCTACTATCTACTACACTATAAAGAGGTAAGATTTGTTTGTTTGTTTGTTTGTTTGCATTGAATAGGCTCCGAAACTACTGAACCGATTTGAAAAATTCTTTCGCTGTTGGGAAGCTACACTATCCCCGATTGACATAGGCTATATTATATTTTCAAAAAAAATTAGGGATCGTTACTAAAAGTCCAATAATGTAACCCAAGGTGTATAAAAATTACCTAAAATATTCTTTACATCGCGTGCGCTGCGAAAACTATTAATGATAGAATAAAATAATGTAAAACGACTTTGTAGAACACATCATTATTTACAAAAAAGGTCGCTACAGCATATGTCTAACTATTATGGTTATGCCACAATAATTATTCTTTTATTTTAAAAAAATTATTAAAATGTCGCGCTTGAAAAGGCTTTTTATTTGTATCTTGGTTTTATTCCTTATCAAAATAAATTACTTCATATTCAAGACTGTTTCAATATCTGTATACAACTTTTTGAATTATTTAATAAAATCTTTCTTTTTTATTGCTTTTGTGTGATATAGGTATGCAATAATACTTCAAACCAAATATTTGCCAAGGTTTTTCTAATAAAGCACCGATAAAAATCGTCATCTATGAAGACCTATCTTTTTTAATTTAAAGACAGTGTACTTAAATAAAATAGTATTCAAGCGTACGAAAACACACAACTTTTGAATAAAAAAACATGTTCCATGGATAAACCGTTGGTAGAATGCCAGTTTACTCCCTCTCTACATTTTTTTTATAATACATTACTAAACAACCTTTAGGCTAGTAATTCTGAGGCAAAATGAATTGGGATATGGAGGACATTTTTTTAAAATCGATGTGGACGGGGAATAATTTTAAATATGGGGAGAAATTTTAAATCGATGTATATGGGACGGGGTAAATGAAATACAGTTAATTACAAATAATAATATTATTTTATTTATTTATTTGTTTACGACTTGATGGATTTTACATGTGATTAAATTGTACAGGAGCATTATAACAAGTATATAGCATAATAAGAAGTACATAATACATAAAATAATAAACAGAGCATGAGAGGCATAAGTAGGCACAACACAAGTGTTTATTTCATAAAAAAATATTTTGCATTATGATAAACTAATAATTATTATCTACTCTAAAAACAAACTAAATCTAAACTAAAAGCTACGAATCCGGTGGTTGAATTCCTTTGTACAATTCACTTATCGAATACTCATACCTCTCATACACAATGAGTATTCGATAAGTGAATTGTACAAAGGTTGGTTGAATTCCTTTGTACAATTCACTTATCGAATACTCATTGTGTATGAGAGGTATGAGTATTCGATAAGTGAATTGTACAAAGGAATTCAACCAGCGGATACGTAGTTTTTAGTTTCGTAGTTTTAGTTTGTTTTTAAGGTAGATAATAATTATTAGTTTATCATAATGCAAAATATTTTTTTATGAAATAATCCCTTGAAAAGAAGTTTACCAAATTTAGTCTCAATAAAATAATTAATAATGTGCAATAAAAGCGTCGATCAAGTATAAAGTATAATAATTTTTTTTTTTAAATGTTACACAATCAAATACGGGTACTGTAAAAATGTAATTATATAAAATAAGATTCCAAATATTATAATCAATAATTATCAGCCTGAAACACTCATCTACATTGAAAAAATCTTCCGAGAAAAGATACTGGCCGCCAACGGGAATTGAACCCGTGACCATCTGATTGCCGGTCAGCAGCTCTGACCACTGAGCTGTAGCTCAAATGTGTTGCTGTAGGCAAATCGCCGGTCAGCAGCTCTGACCACTGAGCTATGGCGGCTTATGGCTTTGGCGGGTATTAGATAAGCCGCCATAGCTCAGTGGTCAGAGCTGCTGACCGGCGATTTGCCTACAGCAACACATTTGAGCTACAGCTCAATTCTTATGAACTTTGATCGGTACGGTACTTGAACTACATTAAAAAATTGGTTTGGTTTAAGTCAAACCGGTAAACTACTATCCGGTGAACTTTGGTTTAAAGTGAAACCGGTAATCTACAATAATTTGATGAACTTTGGAGTCACACCGGTAGTCAAACAGTTGAGCTTTCACACCCTTCAGCCTCACAACATATCCCAATTAGGGATGCAATAGTCCTACTGGCTACGAGCATTGGAGGTTATTATCCACCACTTACCCGCCCTGGTATAAGTAACAGATGGTTACTCCTTCAAGGCTCTCGCAAGGACTCTAATTTTTTTGAAAGAACGAAGCTACATTTAGTTTAGAAAGAATTTCACAAAAAATCTAAAACACGATCTGGTTTGGGAGTGTACTTCATAGTATTATTCATTTACTTATAAAGTTTTTCAGCCACGCAATATGTTGTATGGGGACACCGTAGTTCAATTGATAATAACCGGATAATGATTAATTGTTAAAATTATTAATCTTTTATGCTGACGAAGATAACATTGTTTTTGAAACATGTCGATAATATTAATAAAATAGTGGTGTTCACAAAATTACTTATTCTCATTGAAGCAATAATGAAGCCACAAAGTTTATTTGCGAAGTTTGAAGAAAAAAAAATTACCTACACTTCATATTTGATTTCGAATGTGCATCATGCACTAATTAATATACACGATAAACAGACGTCATGATTACAGACATTGCCAAGTCTGGCGGTGATTATAACACTATTCACATTGATTAATATTATAGTTTTCCCATAAGTTTTGGAGTAGAAAACTGTATTTCCTGTAAATGTTCAACAGAAATTATGGTCACCTCTGGTCGGAAATCGTTTGTTTACTTTTAAAATTAATATGTATCACAATATTTTAACCACTCAGGTATTTTGCGATTATGCAAGTTTTTTGTCTTAAACGAACTGCCAGATTTATAAAACTTTGTGTTATTTCCGCTTCACAATTAAGGGTCAATAAATGGATATCTGAACGTAGCCGAATACTAAAAACTGTCACACATCTGCCGGATCTGCCCTGATGAAGGACACTGCAACGCTGTCCGAAACGTCGGCCAAAGAAGGAGGTAGCGCAACACGGTATAACACCCCATAAACAAATAACAGAAAAAAACTAAAAACTTGAAACGTTTGTTTGAAATAAGGTTTCAAATTGTTATATTACAAAAAAATATTAACATTTATAAATATTAAAATTTAGAAAGCAAACATAAAAATATTGTAAAAATGACTCACGCGATGTTTTTATGTGGAAACGGTACTAAAATCACTGATTATGTAAAAATAACACTTATTCTATTGAATAAATAAACAATTTTGTCACCTACCTTTTACCATTTCATACAAGAATATTTAAAAAATTAATAATGTCTAACAGCGCGTAGGTGATTTGGGGGTGAAAACTGTTTCTACAAAATTAGTATTTTTTATGTACTTCTATGGACAACTTTGAATAGAAATGTAAAGCATTCAATATGGATCTTATACTTTTTGTTTTAGGGTTATCACTAGAACAATAACAGAGTTATAACGACTTCTGTGGGAACACACGAAAAAACGCGCTTATTTTACGGCTATTGTTATATATATTAACACGCTTACGTATCCGAGTGGTTGAAATATTCTAAAAACCATTGTATTAAAGACCGGATGTCGGTAACTTGATATATTCATGTTGCCGCTATTTAAAAATATATCTGAATATTATTTTAAATTTTTAGCAAATCTACAGTGTGGTAACAAATTCAATAAAAATTAATCAATTTTTACGATTATGTTTTATGTTAAAACTTATTTCACAGTAGCCTCATTAGTATTAATTAATGAAAATGTGGGCCGAACTGCATTGGCAAATTTTATTTATTACATAAACATAAAATTTCAGAGACAGAAAGAATCGACTGTGTACCAAGTTTCATCTCGATTATGTGACGGAAAGTGGATTTTTTAGACTTTTGAGACTCAAACAAACTCAGAATTCCAAGTAAATGTGATACTTAAGAGGAATATAAACGCTAGAAGTATTTCGATTCTCGTGCCTGCAAAATTTGCAATCGAGCGTCTTATTTGCGCGCGGCAAGTAAGCGAAAAAGTGGTTTTTATTTATTTTGTCCATAATTTTATAAGAGTGAAAAAAAGTTAGAACATAGAAAACCTCAAAAATGGTCTTACCCATAAAGGAGTATTTTTATAAAAATGTTTCTTGTATTACTTCATAGTTAAGTCATGAAAAAACATTTTTTTAGTGGTTTACGCTTATTTTGTTTTTGTTATGTAAATAATAATTTTATTCTAATTCCATTACATAAAAAACCTAGTAAAAGCTTCAATTTATCCGTAGCATATTTTTTGATGTTGATACTGTAAGCCAATTCGTCATAAAGATTAATCTAAATAGGATTTCACGTATAACTTCACCTCAAAAGAACGCCTCTATATTATATGTAGATGGCGCGAGTTTAATTATTTTAGCGTAAAACTTTTTTTTTTAAGTTGTGCTTTAAAATATTAAGATGAATTAATTGTTTGCGCCCGTACAGTTGCAATATGAATATGAATAAATAGTTTTTTTGGTTTGAATAAATCTTTCAAGAAAGGCGTACAAATACAATAATGGATTGAATTACCGATACAATATGGTATTTGTTTGCCATTTTTGAAAGATTTATTTAAACCAAAAAAACTATTTATTCATATTCATATTACGCATGAATGGGCGCTAACAATTCATTCATCTTAATAAGGCACTACTTGTAAAAAGCGTGTTCCCTAAAATAATTAAACTTGCGCCATCTATGAAAGAGTAGATTGTGAAATCTTTTTAATATCACTTTAATATAAAAAGGCGGCTCCTTAGCCGTCGCCGTCGTAAGAAAGTATTAATTATGATCTCTAAAATATTTTCTTAAGTAAGGTAAAAACAATGATATAATTTTTTTAATTAAGCTAGTCATTCCCGAGATAGTATACTTTTAGTTAAAAACTAGCAGACCAGGCCACATGTTGCTGTGACTAACGAAACATAACGCCATCACAACGCCACGCCACTACCCAACCTTTATAACCAACGCCATCTGTTAAATCAAATCGACACCGCCCGCTTGCTGCCGACTGCCCGATGCCCGCTGCCTGCTTGCCAGCCCTATTTCAGCCAATTAACACAAAACCTTGACAAATTATATACTCTAAAACCTTCCTCATGAATCACTCTATCTATTGGTGAAAACCGCATGAAAATTTGTTGCTTAGTTTAAAAGATCTAAGCGCACAGACAGCGGAAGCGACTTCATTTTATACTATGTAAAGGTAACACAATTTTTTTCCCAAAAAAATAACATAATAAATACCTACTCTAAAGAACTACTTTTCGAAAAAAATGTCCTTACTTATTAAAACGTGCTTTATTTTTTAAACAACTGATAAACAAAAATATACCACACATAATTTCATTTTTCTCAGTTAAAACGCAATTTTTAGTAATGGGATATGCGATTAGATGTTTTTAAATATTTAAAAAAGCGGGATTTCAATGGTTTTTACTTCGGGCATTCTTCATTGAAGTTCAAAGTTGATAAGCTTTTAGCCATTCCAAATAATAAAAACATCTATATAAATAAAATAATTAAAAAAGAAAAAATCGATAATTATTTTCTTCCAAACATTTTTAAACACCCAGTTTGTTTTGAACACCTGCACTCATGCCTAGCCAGAAGTGTGAACGGGCTCTACCACCCACAATGATAATCCACACTATGGAAACTATTTTCAAGGCACTCCGTAAAAAATGATACCGAACGAGTTGGTTTAATTTTTACGTAAAAGTAAAGAAAATACATTGCTGTGAACCGTTTTGAAATATTTGACATTAGTAATCCATTGAAGATATGCATGTTACATGATGTATGTTTTAAAATATTTTTGGCAGCAATTCAGCAAACCTACATACATTAATATTATATTTTCGTTTTTTGTTTTGTGTTGGCTACCTCCTTCTTTAGCAGACGTTTCGGACAGCGTTGCAGTGTTCATCGTCAGGGCGGATCCAGCAGATCCGACGATGTCTGCGACAATCTGCCGGATCTGCCCTGATGATGGACACTGCAACGCTGTCCAAAACGTCGGATAAAAAAGGAGGTAGCGCAACACGGCATAACACCTAAAAAACAAACAACGAAAATGCTTTTGGCCGTGAAAATCTAAAAACTTATCATTAATATTATAGGTATATTGGGAAGAGGATTACGCACACCACCGCCCCGGGAACCATTTATTGATTAACCAAACCTTTGCCATAGGTCATACCAAGCGGTTCACTACTTTCAGTGACTTAGCAGGGGTGCCCAGGTTCAAGGGGTGAGGTTTGTCTAGGTCTTTGAGGAGAATGTGTTTGCCCACTTACTTCATGGCAGGCCAGAACGGGAGAGACTGATTGAAGGAGACCTAACCTAGAACTCTTCTATTGGACTCTCTCAACCCAATTTGGGAGGTTGAGAGAGTCCGATTTGTTCCATCGCCCCGGGAACCATTTATTGGATAACCAACACCTCCGCCATAGGTCACCGCAAGAAACTCACTACGTTTAGTGACTTAACAGGGATTCCCGGTTTTAAGGGGAGAGGTTTGTCCAGGTCTTTGCGACGAATGCGATTGCCCACCTACTGCGTGGCGGGCCAGGTTGGGAGAGACTAATTGAAAGAGTCCTAACCTAGAACTCCCTCAACTCGCCTCTCAACTGGGAATAACATGGGAGGTGGATAAGTGTATCGTCGCCCCGAGAACCATTTATTGGATAACCAACACCTCTGCCATAGGTCACCCCAAGTGGTTCTCTCTGTTCGGTGACTTAGTGGGCGTGCCTGATTCCTCGGGTAAGATTTGTCCAGGCCTTGGCGATGGATGCCTCTGCCCACCTGCTGCGTGGCGGGCCGGATCGAGATCGAGAGACTGGTTAAGGACGGCCATTAAATTTTCTGCAAGTCTAGGATGAATATTTATTTTTATTTAGAACAATGAGTTAAACTTCAAATTGTAAAATTTAAATAAATGAAGACAATATTAGCGAAACTCAATCCAAAATCTGAAACAGAAAAATCAGAAAGAGGTACGGTCACATCAGGGACTCCAAGCCAGGACCTTCGGCTTTCCGGGCAGCAGCTCTAACCATTGCGCTAAGCTAATTAATTAGTCCCCATCCGATTCTGTCATTTTTAACCGTTTCATACTTCGACTAGAAACTACCAACATTATCTTCATTTTCGTAACGCAAATTTTATTGGCTGCTATCTGTATGAAAGATTGCAAAATTCAACCAGAACTAAATATAATCTAGATAGTGTCTTGGATAAAGTTATCAATTTTTATTTAATATGCGACGTCTATTGACTTTTCTGCAAGTCTAGGAGGAATATTTATTTTTAAGTATGAGTAAAACCTCAAATTGTAATTTTGTAATATAATCAAATATTTTAAGATAATTTTCACGTTCTATTCAAGTTCCGTCATTATATCATTATAGGCCAGTTGCTCTATCAATCTGAAATAATACAGAATTTGAATAGAACTTACACAGGTCGTAAAAAAATAATTTCAAATATTTGATGAATCCGTAAAATTTTTTGAAACAACCCGTCTTTAGTTTCATTAGCTCCAGATAGAAGAGAGCATCTGGGACTATTGTGCGGTACATTCATAAAATACCTATATTAGTCCCTCGACCCGTCTCCCAACAAAGGAATATCAATTTGGAGGCGGATATGTGTAACTCCGCCCCGGGAACTATTTATCGGATAACCAACATCCTTGCCGTAGGTTACTCCAAGTGGTTCACAACGTTTGGTGACTTAGCAGGGGTGCCTGGGTTTAGAAGTTGAGATTTGTCTAAGTCTTGGCGGAGAATGCGTTTACCCACCAACTGCGTGGCGGACCGGATGGATAATGAATTCTCCAATCAGACTTTCTCAACCCTTTCCCCAAACGGGGCTATTTTTAAACTCGTGGTAACTTTAGAATAAAATGTCCGAATTGAATAATTCAAAAAGTTAAATAAAGGTATTGAAGCAGTCTTGAATATGAAGTAATTTATTTTGATAAGGATTAAAACCAAGATACAAATAAAGAGCCATTTGACGCGGCGTCATTTTAATTAAATTTTTAAAATAAATAAACACTTTTTGTGGCATAACTATAATAGTTAGACATATGCTGTCGCGAAACTTTTTGTAAATAATGATGTTTTCTACAAAGTCGTACTACATTATTTTATTCTATTGTTAATAGTTTTCGCAGCGCACGCGATGTAAAGAATATTTTAGGTATTTTTTTTACACCTTGGGCTACATTATTGGAGTTTTAGTAACGATCCCTAATTTTTTTTTGAAAATATCATATAGCCTATGTCAACCGGGAATAGTGTAGCTTCCTACCAATGAAAGAATTTTTCAAATCGGTTCAGTAGTTTCGGAGCCTATTCAAAGCAAACAAACAAACAATCAAATCTTTCCTCTTTAAATAGTGTTAGATTGGTTCCATGCAAACTCAGAAAGAAACCAACTCATAATTCAGGTCATTAAGATGAAGCCATACTAAATAATGCAAAATCATACAAAATCGTATGTTTTTGTTTTGAAAATTTGACCGCTTAGACGTATTATAAATGCTTCAATTAAATACTTCGTGTAGAACATACCTTGGCCCTTAAAAATATCGGTCATTTTTTTAATGTCTTTTAATAAGCTTAGAAAAAATAAAGTATTAGGTCTATAAAAAACATTTTTTAGTGCAAACTCTCCTACTTATAAACACTTTTTCGGATATGGTTTTATTGCATAATGTGGCAAATTCAGTTTCTTATATAGCGGAGAAACAACGTGTTAGGGTCCGCGCTGCTTGTTTTCGTGAAATCAATTTAAAAATTCCGTTTTATTACAATAAACAATGCATAAAAAAGGAATTAATGTTTTTTACAGGCCTTTACGAAATCAACATGTAAAAAAAATTCACAAATATCTTTTCCAACCTTTCCAAAAGCTTTTTCTCAAGTATTTTTAAACTCCTCCCATAAAAGGGCGTGAATTCAAATTTCGATTTTTTCCTGTACTAGTGGATCGCCTTAAAAGCTATGAAAACATAATTTTAAAATAGCCGGTAACCAGAGGCGGCCCCTGCCTTGTAGGCCAGTCAATAAAGGCTCAAAATGAGACTAACCCAAACATTAATTCCTCCGTCGATGAAATTTTGCAGTTACAATAAAAAATAAAAAATAAAACCAACCTTTATACCTTATTTTATTGTATTTTTGTTATATGTTTATGGTCAGTTAGTAAATGATCTTTGATGTTAGTTTCGCAAAGTAATGTTAGTAAAATGTTAAACTTTTTTCATATTATAATATATTTTGATTCAACAATAAAACGATAAAAATAAAAACTGATCCCAATTGCTGTCATTTGTAAATACATAGATATTATAATGTCTTATAATTAATATTATTATTCAACAACAGTAACTAATTTTCGGTCAAATAAATAGGCATTTGTCAAAATAATTAATTAGTTAAAATAACATTGTATTACGTAAGTATTTTAAAATTAAAATGAATATAGAAGCTTACGTCTATTTCATTGATTTTAACAACGCTTTCGGAATTGCCTGTTTGTGTTGATTTCTATTGAGAATTTGAGTTACGAAAAAACCTCATTTACAATGCCACAATAATTTAAAAATAGACATTGAGTTATTTTATATTGCACTTTTATAATAAAAATCAAAAGTCAAAATCTAAATCTAAATCGAAATCGAAATCGAAATCAAAAGTCAAAATCAAATTCAAAATCAAAATCAAAATCTCAAACCAACACCAAAATCAAAGTCAAAGACCAAATCAAAATTAAAATCTCAAACCAAAACCAAAATCAAAATCAATATCCGAACTTGCGACATCCGAATTCGTAGTCAAGATCGCACTGCACTGCATTATTGTTGTATTATACAAACGTTTCAAATAAAAATTACCTCCGCACGCCACAATTCGAACTGGCGACTTCCGAATTCGTAGCCAAGATAGTGAGGCAGTGCATTATCGAGGAATTATATGTAGGTATTTATCAAAATAAAATTAACTGGCGCATGCCATTTAAACTTGCGACATCCGAATTCGTAGTCAAGATCGCACTGCACTGCATTATTGTTGTATTATACAAACGTATCAAATAAAAATTACCTCTGCACGCCACAATTCGAACTTGCGACTCCCGAATTCGTAGTCAAGGTCGCAATGCCCCTTAGATATCGTTGAATTATACATTTAAATCAAAATAATATTTACTTTCGCACGCAACAATTTGTTCTTGCGACTTCCGAATTCGTATTGATCGTAATGCAATTTGTTCTTGCGACTTCCGAATTTGTAGAGATCGTAATGCAATGCATTATCGAGGAATCATACGTATTCCCCGATAATGCATTGCATCCCCAAAGAAGACGTAGGCCTTGACGGGATTTATTTTCTTCAGAGCTTCCTGTGTGGAGCTAATGTAAAAAAAATAAGGTCTCCCTCAACCAGTCTCTCCCAATCCGGTCCGTAATGCAGTAGGTGGGCAAACCCGTTCACCGCAAAGACCTAGACAAATCTCATCTCTTGAACCCGAGCAGCCCTGCTAAGTCACAAAAAATCAGTCTCTCCCAATCCAGCTTGCCACGCAGTAGGTGAGCGAACGCGTTCGCCGCACGGACCTAGACAAATCTCACTCCTTGAACCGGGCACTCCTGCTAAGTCACGAATGTCACTGCAAAGTGACATATGACAGAGGTGTTGATTACCCAAAAATGGTTCCCGGGGCGGTGGTAATCATACCCGCCTCCCAAAATTAAGGTATACCTTAAGTGGTTCGCTATGTTTGGTGACTTAACCGGGGTGCCCAGGTTCATGGGGTGAGGTTTGTGCGGGTCTTAGAAGCGGAAACGAAAACAAAATCAAAAGTCAAAATCAAATTCAAAATCAAAATCAAAATCTCAAACCAACACCAAAATCAAAGTCAAAGTCCAAATCAAAATTAAAATCTCAAACCAAAACCAAAATCAAAATCAATATCCGAACTTGCGACATCCGAATTCGTAGTCAAGATCGCACTGCACTGCATTATTGTTGTATTATACAAACGTTTCAAATAAAAATTACCTCCGCACGCCACAATTCGAACTGGCGACTTCCGAATTCGTAGCCAAGATAGTGAGGCAGTGCATTATCGAGGAATTATATGTATTTATCAAAATAAAATTAACTGGCGCATGCCATTTAAACTTGCGACATCCGAATTCGTAGTCAAGATCGCACTGCACTGCATTATTGTTGTATTATACAAACGTATCAAATAAAAATTACCTCTGCACGCCACAATTCGAACTTGCGACTCCCGAATTCGTAGTCAAGGTCGCAATGCCCCTTAGATATCGTTGAATTATACATTTAAATCAAAATAATATTTACTTTCGCACGCAACAATTTGTTCTTGCGACTTCCGAATTCGTATTGATCATAATGCAATTTGTTCTTGCGACTTCCGAATTCGTAGAGATCGTAATGCAATGCATTATCGAGGAATCATACGTATTCCCCGATAATGCATTGCATCCCCAAAGAAGACATAGGCCTTGACGGGATTTATTTTCTTCAGAGCTTCCTGTGTGGAGCTAATGTAAAAAAAATAAGGTCTCCCTCAACCAGTCTCTTCCAATCCGGTCCGTAATGCAGTAGGTGGGCAAACCCGTTCACCGCAAAGACCTAGACAAATCTCATCCCTTGAACCCGAGCAGCCCTGCTAAGTCACAAAAAATCAGTCTCTCCCAATCCGGCTTGCCACGCAGTAGGTGAGCGAACGCGTTCGCCGCACGGACCTAGACAAATCTCACTCCTTGAACCGAGCACTCCTGCTAAGTCACGAATGTCACTGCAAAGTGACATATGACAGAGGTGTTGATTACCCAAAAATGGTTCCCGGGGCGGTGGTAATCATACCCGCCTCCCAAAATTAAGGTATACCTTAAGTGGTTCGCTATGTTTGGTGACTTAACCGGGGTGCCCAGGTTCATGGGGTGAGGTTTGTGCGGGTCTTAGAAGCGGAAACGAAAACAAAATCAAAATCAAAATCAAAATCAAAATCGAAATTGAAATCGAAATCGAAATCGAAATCGAAATCGAAATCAAAATCGAAATCGAAATCGAAATCAAAAATCAAAATAAAAACAAAATCAAAAATCAAAATCAAAATCTCAAACCAAAACCAAAATCAAAATCAATGTCAAAATCATAATTAAAATCTCAAATCAAAACCAAAATCAAAATCAAAATCTCAAACCAAAAGCAATATCAAAATCAAAACGAAAGTAAAAATCAAAATAAAAATCAAAATAAGAATGCAAATAAAAATTAAAATCAAAATCAAAATTAAAATCTCAAACCAAAATCAAAATTAAAATCTCGATCCAAAATCAAAATCGAAATCCAAATCAAAATCAAAAACAAAATCAAAATAAAAATTAAATCTTAAACCAAAATACATTAAAAAAGAAATGAAATAGAACGAATTGAAATAAGAACGTACAGGTACCTACTAAAAGAAGCTAAAAAGTACGACAGACGGACACCTTTGTTGGCGGTCAAAACTTGGCATTTATATGGATCAACAAAAAAAAACGTGTAAAATGTATAAGACACCGAACAATGGGCGTGGCTTACAGCGAAATCTTGATGGTATAAATTGATCCACATGGATCAGGATGTGTATGCCAGCTTGTGTAATGGATCAGCATATCCGGATGGATCAACACGTCCGAACGGATCAACTTAAAACTGGTGTACCGTCGCGCAAGATCAACGTTTTACGAGAGGAGATAAATATATATATATATATATATATATATATATGTGAAGCGCATGGTTTGAGGTCATTTATTCTACCTTGCCGATACTTCAGGGACATTTGTATACTTTGAGGACAGGCCCAAAGTATCTGACCCCGAAGTATCGTTTTGCATTATATATGTAATGCATAGTTTGAAGCCATCTTCAAAATTATACACAACGCATTCTTTGGGCCATAAGTTGTAAAATATGTAATAGATGTCACTAGCGTATCGTTCTTTGATTTTGGAATTTTCGATTGGAAATGAACTTTGCTAAGAACCTAGATACATACCTACTTTACGTTTATATTCTTTTTTATGTCGGAGAAATTTGCATTTTCAGAACAATTTTATTTTTTTATTTAGTTAAATCATTTTTTCTCATTAGATATTTATATGAATAAATTAACATGGTATATAAAAAAAAAATTAAATAATCCAATAAAAATATTTTATATTTTGCTTTGTGCAAATAATAATCTCGAAAGCACAGACGCAATATGGGCTTGCTGTGTCTGTTCTACAGATATTTCAATGGAGCCCGCTCTAAGGAGCTTGCAGCATTGATCCCCGGTGCACCGGTGCACGTGCGTGAAACTCGACGACGCGGGCAAAACACCCTTGCACAGTTGATGTTGGCTTTATGAGAACGGCTCGTTTCTTCTATTCGTTTTTGTGTAAGTCGGCTCGTATGCGGAACGAGCTAACGGTATCTGTTTTTCCTCCCTCATATAATCCGGGCCTCTTCAAGACCCGCATTAACAAATCCCTTCCTACAGCCCCTACCTTAACCCGCCTCACAACGCTGCCCAACCGGGTGGTGACATAGTTCCCCTGTCTATACAATGTAAGGACGGGGGCTCTCTTGTGAGGTGTCACATAAAAAATAAAAGTTTTGTATGATTTTTTTTATACATAGGTAACATTAATAAATGACTTTTTTTAACATTAACTCCACACGGCCCGGAGGAAATAATTTCTCTCAGGGCCTATAATATCATCTTTGGGGATGCTGCGTGGAGGGTCGTTTTGAGGAGAGGCAGGAGTGAACATGGGCCTTGAAGAGACCCATGTTGTAGGAGGGAGGAACCACAGAGGCCGGCAAATCATTCCACATCCGAGCTGTTGAACTCAGGAACGAGTCGTAGAAGCGACCCGTTCTCGCGTGACAAATTTCAACCGTGTAAATATGTTGGGCGCGCGTTTCCTGACTATTTGCCGGTGCCGGTCAAGGGTTTTTTGAGTTTCTTCAGGAATTTTGGGGCTCCACCCCAGGAGGCTGACATATTTTATTATTATATAATATAATTAATTAATTCGTTTCAAAGTATATATAAATGAGGGCACACACACCAATACACAACCTAGAAATTTGTCATTCATCATAATACAACCTGAACCTATAACCCGCGACAGGAGTGGAGGTGGTGGAGGAAGGAGGAATCCCCAAACAAAAACATCCCAAAAATCAGTTTGTAATACTGGTCCAGATACTACACTTTGATCTTAGCCAACAGGCCGAGAAGAGAAGCGATGCTTGACGGCAAAATCGGAAAGCCGGGTTTAAACGTACATTCTGAAAGCGTTCGTGGCGAGATGCGAACGGAAGTGGCGCCATCTTTTAACGGCAATATATATTATAATTTTATTTGCTTGAATGATTGGACACTGGACAGCCTTATTATATTATAAACTAGCTGACCCGACGAACTTCGCACAGCCTCAGAATCAATAACTGTTGAATTATATTCATTTTTTTTTATTAATAAAATTTCATAATTACACAATTAAGCAATTATCGACGCGCAACTATCCGTAATTTTGTCAGTATCAGAGATGGCGTTGTGGATGGATTTATATTTTTTGTGATTTTCTTACCTTTTCAACTTACGGGAATTTGGGAGGCGGGTACGGGTGCCGCCGCCCCGGGAATCTTTTATTGGATAATCAACACCTCTGCCATAGGTCACCCCAAGTGGCTAGCTACGTTTGGTGATTAACAGGGGTGCCCGGGCTCACGGGGTGACTTTTGTCTGGGTCTTGGCGGCGGATGCGTCTGCCCACCTGCTGATCTTTTGACCTTTCCAGTCGGACTCTCTCGCCCCTTTGCCTTGCACCGCAGTTGGAAGGATCGATTCATACGTCTGTCACTCCCGGACACACTGACCCCCAGATTCCCACCCACCCCTCATACCTTTTTCCTTCCCAGAACTTCCTATCCTCCCCTTGACCCTCCTCACAGCATCCCCTAAGATGACATAGGTCCTGACAGAAATTATTTTCCTCAGGGCCTCCTGTGCGGAGCTTACATATTTAAAATCCGTTTCATTTCTAGTCACTAATAATAGGCCACTTGCATTGATCTCATAACGACTTGGAAAAAATTGTGTGGATAGATTTTTTTACTAAGATTACGAAAATGTTAGTAACTTTTTTTAGATATGTATAGTTTTATTTTATTTTTAAATAAATAAATCCTATATTTGAGCTTGTGACGTCACTACTTGAAAATGTCCCGTCACCGATTATGTTCCCTTAATTTTGTAAAATTATTTGTAAATTTCAAATACTTACGTATTTTGTATTTGTATTTCAATTACTTCCTAAAAATGTATTTTGTAATTGGTATTTCAATTACCTGATGCTGAGGTATTTTGTAATTTATATTTCAAATACTTATGGCTTCAAAATACATTTAAAAATACATTTAGCGATCTTAATAATGATAATGAAAAAAAATAAATTGACATAGATAATACATAGACTAAAAACGCTAGAATCCAGAGCAAGATATGTTAATATTTATTTGTCGTTTTCATCGTTCGCGGTATTTATTCATGAATACGTGAGTTTATTGATAATGGATGAAAAAGATTATTTTTAATATTTAATTATGGAGACAATATTAGCGAAACTCAATCAAAAATCTGGAGACAGAAAAATCAGACAAAGATATTGGTTCCACTGGGGCTCATTCCGAAACTAACTGCTAACTGTACCTCAGATGGGCACAGACACCGTCTACGATTGATTGTATTTCGAGTCGAAATCGTCGAATCTGTCGAAATTTTCGACAGATTATGGGTGAGGTGTCACGTTGCGCACATATTATTTATTACGAATATTACTTTGAAGTTTTGTTTTTGAAGAGCAACGAGTTATTTTGATATCAACTTTGATAGAATTATTGTCTGATATGAACGAAAAATATAACTATATCTTTCATCGGATTTTTCGGAACTGGCGAAATATCATTATCAATATAATATAATGAAGCGCGCTAAAAATTGGATATACCTATGTATTTTTAAATCCGTTGACATATTTCCGGAATACATGTATAATAATAACATATATGTATTAAAGCATAATTATACATAGGTACATACCTATCGTATAATTTATCATCCGCTTCCTTGAAAGAGGTGTAATAAAATATTTTGTAGGTAAGTCGGTGCCAGTCACGGCGCGCTAGGGCTAGGTTTATTATACCTACTGACTTATGCATATGGTTTCTGTTTCCGCCACGCAAGTAATTTTTGTTTAGGCAAGGAATATTACCTATTTTTTGACAAAACATTTTTCTTGCGATCTACGATTTTTTTACATTTTTTTTTTTAAATGCCAACTTATGTATTAATCCTTTGCGCAGGAATACGTAAAATCTTATCAAAATATTTCAAGTATTTTAGTTGATATAAGGAGGATAGTAATTTTGGGTACTACCTTCGGCCCCACTTGGCTGCGGAAGAGTTAAAAAACCCTCCACACAAAATCCCCAAAGATGACATAGGCCCTGATTGAAATTATTTTCCTCAGGGCCTCCTGTGTGGAGCTCATGAAAAAAAAAATGATTGCAAGATTCAACCCGAACTAAATGCTATCTAGATTTTTAATATGCGACATCGACATTTAATACATACAATTTGAGAGGCGTAATTAGGGTACCAGGTACCACCGACCCAGGAACCTTTATTGGATAACCAACACCTCTGCCATAGGTCACTCCAAGTGGTTCGCTACGTTTGGTGATTTAGCAGGGGTTCCCGGGTTCATGGCGTGAGGTTTGTCTAGGTCTTACAGGCGGATGATCAGGACACACCGAACCCCAGATTCCCACCCACCCCTTAAAAACTTTTCCTTCCAAGAACTCTCCTCTCCTTCCTTTCCTTAAAAAAAACTCCACACAGCATCCCCAAAGATGACATAGGCCCTGAGGGAAATTATTTTCCTCATGGCCTCCTGTGCGGAACTCATATAAAGAAAAAAAAATCTATTGACCTTTTCTGCAAGTCTAGGATGAATATTTTTATTTTTATTCACAAAGTTAAAAATAAAAACAAAAAAATATTTTTAAGTTAATCACAGTAGAGCGCACTTGAAGTGAAATAATACAAAACTGCGCACAAATGTCATATTATTATTATTATCTGTATAATATATTTTGCATATTTTTTGTTGTTGTTCACGCATCCGGTCCAAGGCGAGCAGAAAGTTTGTTTCAAACGTACCATTTCAACTGTAGATAGGCGACCTTTATTACGCGGTGCCTTCAGAAGCTAGACAGGGCACATTCAAATAACACGTGATATTCTGCGGAAGGACTCCGTGCTCCGTTGCAGAAGAAGAATTCTTACGGTAGTATAATTATTATTAATAATAAGAATTAATAATATATTATTGTAACATATTGTATTGTACTTCTTCTAACATAAAAGATAATTTCGAAAAAAAAACAATGAGTAGAATTAACAGGTACCTACCTACTTACCTAACAAGTAATAAATATATTTGGAAATATTATAAATATAATAGGTACGTATTTTCAATTTGGTAGACCAGCATGGGCACCGCCACCACTGCCCCGGGAACCATTTATTGGATTATCTACACCCCTGCCATAGTCCGCCCCAAATGATTCGCTACGTTTGGTGACTTAGCAGAGATGCCCGGGTTCATGGGGTGATGTTTGTCTGTTTCTTGATGCGGTGGATGTGTTAGCCGACATTATTTGTGGGGAGGGAGGGAGGGAATTTTGACCTCTCCAGCCGAACTCTCTTGCTCTTGACCCATCGACTTGCACCGCATTGAGAGGAATGGATTCACAAGTCCGTCACTACTGGACCCACTGACCCCCAAAATCCTCCCAACCCCTCATACTTTTGGCGGGTATAGGTACCGCCGCCCCGTGAACCAATTATTGGATAACCAACACCTCTACAATGGGTTACCCCAAGTGATTCACTACGTAAAGTCAGCTTACGTAGCAGGGTGTCCGAGTTCATAGGATGGGGTTTGTCCGGGTCTTGGTGGCGGATGTGTCTGCTCACCAGCTGCGTATGTATGAATCTGTCCCTCCCACTGCGATACAAGGCGATGTACCGAGAGAGTTTGCTGGAGAGGTCAAAAGGTCTGTCTCCACCAGTCTGTCCTGATCCGGCATGCCACGGAGTTGGTGGGCAAAAGCATCAGCCGCCAAGATCCGGACAAACCTCACCCCCTTGGCGGCCCTTGGTCCTCTGCTACGAGTAAGTCACCAAACATAGCGAAACACTTAGAGTGGCCTTTGTATGGGTCTTTGTTATCCAATAAATGGTTCCCGGGACGGCGGTACCCAAACCCCCAAGCTAATTTGAAATGACTTTAGTCGTTTTGTTACTAGATCAGAATAGCCAGGTACTTCCCCACCTTCCTCTACCTATCTCCTTCCCCTCCCCACTTACCTCGAGCCTCACAACATAACCCAATTGGGGATGCCATAGTCTCACTGGCTCCAGGCGGGAGCACGTGGGACTCTTGTGCGGTATTCATATTAAAAAAAACTATGGAACATGAAGCAATATTATACTACGACAAAGATATACATATAGTATAACTCTATGTACTACGAGCATCATGTTATTACCGAACAACGAAACCGAAGCTTTTCGTATGACAACATTATAATATAGGATATTTTATAAAAAATAGCGACATTAAAAAGAGACAGACACATCCATTTATAGGAGTTAGCTTGCGAGAAAATGAGAAAGTATAATCGGTCTCCTCTTTGTGCGGTACATCGGTAGCCTCCCCACTCTTGTTTACTTACATAAGTTTTTAGAAGGTTTCTCTTCTATCGCGTGTGAATCGAACACTCTGATGTTTTTTTGTAAATACCTACAAACATAAGAGTCACAACTGCTCCCAACCGCCTGGAGCCAATTGGGATACGTACGAGTATGTTGTGAAGCTGAAGCAAGTCGGGAGGGGGAAGGAGATGGGGAAAAGAACAAATTATTTTTCATTAAGTATTCCCAAAAAATGCATTATTTGTTAAATTAGAACGTTTCCTATCGTTTTTTGAGTAGAAAAATAATTGTGTTTTTTGTGTACTTCAGAAAAAATATAAGCGTAAAATACATTTTTTTATTATTTAGAAATGATTTTTTTAACACAGGAGGACCTGGGGAAAATAATTCCCTTTGGGACCTATGTTATCTTTGAGGATGCTATGTGGAGGGTCTTTTTATGAAAGGAGGGAGAAAAAGATATGGGAAAGTGTAATTTATAAGGGGTGGGTAGGAGTTTGAGGGTCAGTGTTTAAGAGTGACGGGTGTATGAATCTATCCCTCCCACTGCATTTTTAGAAGCAGTAACTAGCAGTTACGAGAGATGAGAAGGTTGATAAAAATATTGAAAGAAGGGTGAATGCAGGTAACTCTATAAATGGAGGACTGAACGCCGTTGACACCAACAAAAAACTGTCAAAAGAAGCTAAACTAGCCGTCCATAACGGAGTGCTTGTACCTACCCTGATGTGTGGCAGTGAGGCGTGGAACTGGCAGAGGAAGAATGAAAGTAGACTGCATGCGGTAGAAATGAGATCCCTGAGGCCAATGTGTGGTAAAACCATGTGCGATCGTGTGAGAAATGTGGAGATCCGCAAAGAATGCAAGACCGATGTTAAGCGTGATGTGTAAGATTAAGAAAGGGACGGTCCGGTGGTTTGGGCATGTGAAGCGAATGAACGAGGAAAGAAATGTATAGAGAATAAATTATGCAAATGTGAAGAAGAGGCAGAAGAAGTCGAGGACGCTCAACGACATGGCACGACCAAGTGAATCAGATACTTGAGTCGGGCCATGTCAAGAGTCAGAATAATAGAAGAGCATGTATGAGACGATGTATGAATGTGAACGAGGCAATGAATGTGTGCCAAGAGCGAGTCGTTTGGTGGTCCGTCCTCTCTGCCTACCCCTGCCGCAAAACGGCGTGATGGTTAGTTAGTTAGTTAGTACCTAACTAGCAGTTTTTGCTGCTAGGCTCTGCGGGGGGCGGACAACCCGGCAATAGCTTTGTAATAAAATCCACGTACTTTCCCTCAGGGCCTATGTCATCTTTTGGGATGCTGTGTGGAGGGTTTTTTAAGGAAAGGAAGGTGAGGAGAGTTCTGGGAAGAAAAAGGGTTACCGGGGTGGGTAGGAATCTGGGGTTCAGTGCGTCCTGGTCATCCGCCTCCAAGACCTAGACAAACCTCACCCCATGAACCCGGGCACCCCTGCTAAATCACCAAACGTAGCGAACCACTCGGGGTGACCTATGGCAGAGGTGTTGATTATCCAATAAAGGTTCCCGGGGCGGCGGTACCCATTCCCGCATCTACTAATGTCACATAACAAAGTCGGTATTTGCTTCTTATTAAACATGTGTAATAATTACCCACGGGGAAATCTATATGTAATTGCTTTTTGTGATTACCTTCAATTTTATACTTAACTGATTTATGTACCTAACCTGTGTTGATTTCCCTAAAATAAAACAAATAGGAATGACAGTTTACAGAATAATTAAACCGATAAACAAAAATTTAAAAATTAATTTACCTGAGAATAAACGTGTATTACCTATGTTACGCAATAAATATAATTACATATTGATAAAAAATAATTATATTTGTTTCGTAACAATTATTTTTTACTAATATTATTAACTTATAATATGTTACGCAATAAATGTTATTATTAATAAAAAATATATTTTAATAAATAATTAAATGCGTAAACACCCCTTTCATTGTAGAAATATATTTTGTAAATTGACACGCTGTAAAAGCATTGTTCAAACGAACTGTCCCCGGGCCGCGCTTTTCTACGAGGTGGCGTGGCGCGTGGCACACTCGGACGGCACGTGATATATAGCCGATGTAACAGTAATAAAACGAAGGGCCGCAATTCGGCTCTCGCTGCATCCCGCATCCGCATGAACTGTACATCATAATTATGAAGTTATTCATTGATATCTTATTAACCGCCTGTTTAATTATATCATTTTTAAATACTTGTTGTCGTGTTTCTTTTTTTTAATGTAACCAAAACGATTTTTAAACCAGATAGGTATATTTATGTTTGAAATACTGAAGTTGCAAAAAAGCATCTGCAGCCAAGACCCCAACGGACCTCACCCCATGAACCTGGACCCACTGTTAAGTCAACACAACGCCATCTACTTTAATAACGCCATTGCCTAACCTTTATTACCAATGCCATCTGTTAATTTGCATAAATGTCAAATCCACACTACCCGCTTGCCAGCCCGCTGCTCGCTGTGTTCACCAATTTACACAAAACCTTGACAAATTATATACCTAAACCTTTCTCATAAATCACTTTATCTATTGGTGAAAACCGTGTGAAAATCTGTTGCGTAGTTTAAAAGATATAAGCGTACAGACAGCGGTAGCGACTTTGATTTATACTATTATACGTCAATGATACTATGTAATAAAGTTATAAGATACGCCAAAATCATAAAAACCAGAGCCAATAGAGTACTTTCATGAAGATATCCGTAAACTGGGTACTTGAAAATATAAAAATCCGCAGAGATACTCGTATCAAAAACATATTAATTTTGTTGATCTGTGTAATTATTGGTTAATTTTTATTTTTTCTTACATTAGCTCCACACCTGAGAAAAAATCCCTAAATGCCTTTGTCATCTTTTGGGATGCTGTGTGATGGGTCTTTTTAGGGAAAAGAAGGAGTAGTTCTGGGAACGAAAAAGATTTTTGTTCATATGAAGATTATGAAGCAGTGATGTGACATTATAATTTAAAATAAAACAAAACTTTGTAAACACCACTTTTATTTTTATACTTTATGCCGACCGGGTTTCGCTACAACCGTAGCTTCTTCAGGGCAGTATAATACTTTACTAAAAATAGTTACATGTATAAAAATTCCATAAAAGTCCTATACTAAGATTGTTCCCTATTGACAAAGAACACGCTCGTTCCCTTCCCAATTCTCCTTCTACAGTTATGCCGTCTTCCTATCCCACTTGATGAGTCCATCCCAATCTGTTTGTTAAATCATATATATTATTATCTGTAACACACATGACTAATTTCGAACATCTTTGATTTCGAAAACATTTGTATGGCTTAGCGCCTCTATAGTAGGTATAACTCTATGATTATGTTTATGACTAATGAGTCTAATGACTAATGAATGACTAATGACTAATGACAGCTTTCATTTTTGTTCTTCGCGCTATGAGAAAAATGGTGAAATGCGAAGTTGTAAATTAATTAATATTAAATACTTTCTAAAATTATTTTTCGATCAAAATTACTTATGATTTGTCAATAATGTCTTAGCAAAATAAGTATGTAAAAAAATCTGAAATATATTCGTTTGTAAGTGCGCAAATAAATAAACAAACTGACCAATTTTCGCCAAGAAACACATGTACGTATATATTTTTTAATAATTTTATTTAAAATAAAATTAACAATTTGAAACATAAGTATGCTAGATAATGTATTGATTTATTTTACTGCATAATTATATGATTTGAAATGGGTTTAAATATTCAAAATATTTTTTGAATATTTAACAAATCTGCCAACGACCTATGGTATAACCTTATTATACTAAAAATGAACATTTTTTCTCAAAATTTAAAACATAACTATGCTAAAAAAAAGAAAAATCTTTCGAAATCAGTTTACTTATAATTTTTTGTCATACGTCTAAAATCTGATTTAAAAATGACATATTTCTGGTTTTCTCTGGTTGGTGAAAATAAATTTGTACACGTGATTCCACGTGATTCCACGACATTATCACGCCAAAAACGAATGCTAATAAATGCTAAAATAAGACCGGCGTGGCGCACAGTGATTATATTTTTAAATTTCTTGGCCAATATTTTCATATGATTTTGAAAGTCGTTATTTTATTCAATAAAATAAAAATGATTTGACGGAGAGAGAACTCATTTTTATAAACATTTAAAACAAATAAAAAACATTTCAAATAGTTGTTTTTAATATTTATATTGAGCGCATTTTAATAAACAGCACAGTTAAAAAAATATATTTAACCACAATTAAAAAAATACTATGAAGACATTCGATACTTTAAATTTTAAATCATGAAAAATCTAAAAAAAACATTTACTTTAGGTACATTAGTAAGTACAACACATTTGTCCATTTGTTTCTTGTTAGAGCATATTTTTTTATTTTTCACAGTAACTGAATAATTTCCCTCAGGGCCTACGTCGTCTTTGGGTGAATTTGCCATGGAAAGGTTTTTTTTAGAAGAGGACAGAGTGAACATGTCTACTTTGAAATGTTACCAATCCGAGATCATTAGCCACTAATTAAAGCATTTTTGCATATTAATTCAGGATAACTAATTTGTGGAATACGAAAATCAATCAAGTTTGGCCAGGAACTTGCATAAATAAATCATAGTGCGATAGCAAAAAACAGACCCCACCCTCAGAGTAACAATATAGAGACCCCACCGTGAGTCGATCACGCGTAGTCCGAATGATTTGGAGACATATTATTTAATACAGCGTTTCCCAAACTTATTCCCGTAACCCTTAAATTGTTATATTTGTACAGGGATATGCAAAATTTTAAATCACTTAATTTTGCGTATTGTTTAAATAAAACAGAATAATATCTACACATTTTTTAACCTAGCTTTTTAACGCGATAATTTGGACATGTAGAGCGGAGAAAGGTAGGGTAGACTGGGGATGGTTGAAACACTTTTACTTTAACTAGGTGTAGTAATATTTCTTTTGTATTTATGGATAAGATGTTTACACTAGATGTTCTATGATCTATCTAGTTATCAAATTAAATTTATTGGATGGCCACAACTCGAACAGGTAAGCTACAATAACCACTTAAAGACGATGGGGAAATCTGTCAATTATCCCCATAGTGTGGACGATTGAAACAGTTTGTGGTGATAATTGAAACACTCTAAATATCTTTGGAATAATTGGAGTAATTTTAATCAATGTTAAACATTTTCATTATTGAAACAGTACTCAATGAGATCACGAATAGTGATTAAACAAATCACAAGTATTTTAAAAACTATAAACATAAATTGTCTTGAAATATATTTTTTATTATTTGTATTTAAGTGCTCTTAGTTATACTAACTATGAGTATTTGGCATAATCAACATAGTTTTACTGCGATATTATCCTGGAGCAGAATAGAACGGTATTAAAAATAAGTTTTTTGCTTTCATACATAAGTGCTTGTTTCAACCATCACACTGTTTCAATCATAACAATGTAGAATTTACCTCTGAATAGAGAGCATTTTTTCTGTGTAAAATTCAAGAATGAAGAAGTCGAAAAAATATGTGTAATTCCCACGCGGTAGAAGAGAAACATACAAAAAACTAAAGTAGACAAGAGTGGGGACTACGAAGCACTTTTTTTTATCAATGTGAAGGGTGTTCGTTTTAATATTTTTGTCCTCCGATTGCAGTGCACCTTTTCATTCTATTCGGGCCGTCCCATTTTTGTGCCGTGAATCTGGCCTTGCCAGGTTGTACCGTGTGGTCAAATCAAATGCCAGTTGTCTTAAATCTTTTGAAGATAGCCCGAAATAGGTAAATGTCGGCTGTTTTGGTAGCGTAGTTTGCAATCTCAGTTTCTTGAGAAGGGAAACATACTTTCTTCATATTTTTTTTCTCTGTTGTTAACTTTTTGTGCTTACATAATTGATAAAACAATGTATACTATTAACGTTGATTTTTTAAAAGTTATAAATTCAAAAAAAATCAATAAAGATATGTTATTACGAAATTGTCACGTGATGGTGTGTGACGTTGAATGTGGTCGAATGAGATCGACTTCATCATCCAAAATCACAGAAGTTCACTATTCAAGATCACAGAAGTACATCTAGACTTAAATACATAATGATTTTATGACTTTTTTGAATAATACATAATGATTTGAATTTCTGACCTCTTTTCATTATAACTTTTAAATTTTCTCTCAGTGTGGACGATTGAAATATGGTTATGATTGAAACGTTGCAATCATCCCCACACAAATTGTTTCAAACATCCCCACGCTGCATTTTCTACTTCAAAATCAAAAATAAGCCTTTCAAATAGACATTAACGCCACGCAAATGCATTATAAATACTCATAAATAGATAAAGAAGATAGTGTAATGAAACATTCGTCAGGCTGCGAGAGTAAAATGAGTTATAAGAAAAACAAAAATGTCTTAAATACCTATTTACTTTTTAGTGCGAAATCCAATAATGTCTCCTATGCACGATTGAGTCACTCGCCGACTAGTGAGCTTTTGTAGAAACATCCCAACACACCTGATGGAGTTTCGAGTGTTGTGTCACACTCTTAGGTATTATAGTTTTCGAGTAAATTGAGATGTTTCAATCATAACCTGTTTCAATCGTCCCCAGTCTACCCTATTTCAGGAGATTATATAATACGGAAGATTGATTTGCGATACAAGTCAGGGAAGATAGAGGAAGTCATGGCACGATCACCTGAATCAAATTCCTCATTTTACAGTTTAGTACAGGTTTAGTAGTTTGACGGCCTCCATAGCCGAGTGGTAAACGGTAATGGTAAGTGGTTCGAAACCCGGCGTGCGCAAATACATTTTATTTGATTAATTTGTGTTATTTCAAAAATTCCTCATTTAAAAATAATATAAAGTATATTTGCGGCACGTTCCAGAGTGGAAGATACTCTCAGTATCGCCCTGGTGTAAGACCACCATTCAGAATTGAAACGTTGCTTGAAATGGCTTAAGCCGTGTTTAGTGACCAGATCTGAATAGCCAGGTACTTCCCAACCTTCCTCTTTCCCATCTCTTTCCCCTCCCCGCTACATTGAGCCTCACAACATACCCCAATTGGGGATGCCATAGTCGCACTGGCTCCAGACGAGAGCAGTTGGGACTCTTGTGTGGTATTACATACTAAAAAAAAATTATAAAAAAGGATGCACATAATATTATACATTGCATTTGCATACATTGCATACATTGCATACATTGCATTAAATATTGCATTTCGTTGCCCCAAACAAAATACCAGATCGAACGATTTATTTAGAATACCACACAGTAAATCAAAATACGCGCAAAAATCTGTAATAATACGTATCTGTGAAACTTACAATGCCTTACGAGATGTAGACATTTTCAACCATGATTTGAAATCATATAAAATGCAGCTTAATATAGATATTAATAACTTAAAATACTTTTATTTTTCTTTTTTTGAAAATTTATAATATTATTATCCGTAGTAAATAGTATAACTATGTTTGTTAATAACTTTACTTTTTTTCTTTATTACGTTTTATGTTTTTCCTTATTATGTTTATTTTTTTGCCACATAAGTTGAATAGGTAAAATAACTATATCAAAATTTTAACTTAATTGGTCTACAACATATGAATTTTCTTTGTTATATTATCATTTTGTATGACTGTTTGTTTCCTAAATAAAAAAAAAATAAAAACTCGGAGTTAATTTTTTTAATTCACTACTTGAAAAATTAGAAACGTAAATAGTAATATAAAAAAAAAATTAAAACTCAGCTTAAAAATTAAACTGAAAATTTAAACTGAATAAAATAAAAAATTAATAAATAAATAAAAATAAGAAAAAAAAATTAAACCAATATAATAACTTTTCATGGGTTGAAATTAGTGTTTGTCAACTTTAATAGGGGGGGGGGAGGGGGTGACACCAACCGCGTTATCCATGTATGTATATTATGTTATTAGTTATTATATAAAATGTGTTGTAATTTATATATCTTCACCGATATTCTTATAATTATTTATATTTTTCTCATAAAAGAATCACTAAGTTGAATAACAAATCATTATTATGCGGATTGCTTCGGTAGGTAGGTATGTGCACGGCTGTACGCACTTCCGAGTTCCGAATAAGATGCTAATAGGCAGTTAGAAACTAGAAGTCTAGAAGACGCACAATGTATCACAGCTGTGCGGGTGAGGTGTAGGGATTGGTCGAGGGCGGGTAGGGTTTCCGGCCGGCAGTGTGTCACCAAGTGTGTGTGCGCTTATTGTTTTGATTTTCGTAAGTGTGTGTGAACTTGGTTCGAGCGGGACAAAGCAGATATTATGAAATACCTAAACGTTCTGCGTTCGGTGCGAAATCTATCCTCTTAACATAACCTATTTAACCAAGGTTTTATTTTATTTATTTACATCACTTTCAATGACTTTTCAAAGGGCTTCTGAAATGCCGCGCGTCTGAGTTAGCCGGTCACCATATTAACTACGTGTTTCGCAATCAATGATTTCTTCATCAGGATAAAACGAAAAATATTTAGACGCGATTTAAAAAAAAATGTTCGCTAATTAATTAAGTTATTTGTTTATTGAATTGAATAAGGAAGTTGAGTCCATTTTTTTTATTTTTTTTTATCAATGTTCGCATTCAAACTTAAATACTGGTATTTTTTTTTTTTTTTTTAAAGTTCGTTTTCATAGTAAAATTAATTCTCAAAGTTTAAATTTTATTAAGCCCGCCAAAACGAGCGGATCCGAGCGGTAAGAAGCGGGTTGTGGGTGTGACATCATTTGAACTGAGAAAACTCCGTCGCTTGGGCATTTTGTATGGAGATTTTTTAAATTCTTCAATAAGGAATTCCAGTAATTTTTTTTATCAATGTTAACCGTCTATCAGAATTGATGTTATTTTAAAAAAAGAAAATTGATCAAGTTTTCATGGTTAAATTAATATTTAAAGGTAGAATTTTTGTTTCTCGCGCCAAAACTCTTCACAAACACGGTATTTCCATCGCTGGCCGATCGCCGTTGGTTGAAGTATCACCCGCCAATTCAGGCCGCCGCGCAAAAAAGTAAAGACCGAAAGTAAGATAACGGTTTACAGCGCAGTTCACTGTGAGACTTTTCTGCGCAATCAATAAATTTAATATACTTGCACAAAACTAGTGAGGTTTACGGCGAAACATCAGATGTCAGATGAGTAGAGAATACGTAATGATTATTATTTATACTGAAAAAATGTATTATACTTATTGTAACATACAAATGAACACAATTAATAATTTGATGTATTTACTTGGAAGCTTTAACTCCACAAATTTCAGCACTTATGTGGTCAGTATTATCTATTTTAAATATAAAATCAACATGTCAGAATCAACGATTTGTAGGTAGTCGGACTGGCCTTGAATATATCCGATTTCTGACATGGTATGTGGTTTTTTAAACAGATTTTGCATTACATAAACTTTGTTTACTAAACCATTAAATATACCAAACCACCCATTACTAAACTTAAAAAGACTTTTAGGGGATAGAATGCAAAACCGTTTGGCCCATAAGTAAACTACGTTTGGCCTATACACCTCTCTCATCTCTCATCATACACAAACCCAGTGTTGCCAACAGCGCTTGGCCTAATATCGCCGTTTCTCATACATAAAGTAGCCTAATGTAGCCGAATTTCAGTTGCAGTAGCCTAAAATGGCGCCCAAACGCCAAAATATCAATATTAATAAAATAAAATGTAATTTTTATCAATTTATTTATAACATATTATTAATGTATTGATAAATAGGTCTAAGCCTAATATAAAACACCGTAATGTATCAAGAAAGTAAAGTAATAACATATCTTTGATTAAAGTAACATATTAAAAATAAAATTAAAAAATAAATAAATAAAGATAGGGATGATTGTGATTCGTCTTCTGGTAGCAATAATAAGGCATCAACAAGACTTTCGCCGTCGTCAGTAGTATTAGATATAGTTGCTGTGCTAGTGCTGGCGCAAGATCCACAGGAGACGAACATTTTTCTACCAGCGTGTAAACTAACCATGTGATCAGGGGCGGATCCAGGATTTTTTTCTGGGGGGGGCACAAGGTTTCTGGGGGGGGGGGGGGCACAAGGGGTGGACGGGAAAAAATCAACAATTACTGTTAGAAATAAACTTGAAGTATCATACTTCAAGTTTATTTCTACAGGTTCAAGTATGTATATGTTTAATAAAGACAGTTTTTTCTTCTAAGTATGTACTGAGATGGAATCTCCACAGTACAAAAAAATACCGTCTGGGGGGGGCACGTGCCCCCGTGCCCCCCCCCCCTAGATCCGCCCTTGCATGTGATTGCTTGGTTGAAAGTTGTTGGAACACATACCTCTTACATTCATATAGGTATGAATTCTAAGAATGGCGATCAGCATGGGTAGTTGCATGCGATTCCTTAATTTTGTTTTGATTGTCCCCATTACACTGAAAATTCTTTCAACGATAGCATTACTCAAAGGTAATGATAGGCATCGTATTGAAAACTCTGCTAGATCTTTAAACATCGGGTTTCCATCAGCATTCTTCATTTTTAGCACTTCTATCAAGAGATTTACAATGTCATTAGGAGAAGCAGCTGTTCGAATTATTATTGCGTGAAAAATTGTTTTTTTTTTCTTAATTATTTTCGATTCGGCTGATTTAAATAACTTGTTTCTGAAGTAGCCTAATAGGCGACCAGTCGCCCTTTAGATTTTTTCGTCGCCGATTCTCGTTCTGAGTAGCCTTAATGGCGAAAAATCGCCTACGTTGGCAACACTGCACAAACCATCTCTCGTGTAATAGAAAGAGATGCACCGTAGACATTTCGGTGATCCGCTCTTTATACAAACTGAGGTTCCAATGACGTCAGAATTCTTTCGACCATTCATGAAGCGTTTTTAGTTCGTAGCTTTTTGATGGATTTTTAAGAAGGTTTAATTAATTCTAAGAATAACAATATAGAAATATATTTATATATTTAGAATCGATATTTTTTGATCTACATGAACATATTTTTTATAAGTCAAAATATTTTTCACTCAACTTCCTTATTGAAACGTTGCTTGAAATGGCTTTGCCCGTGTTTGGTGACCAGATCTGAATAGCCAGGTACTTCCACACATTCCTCTTCCCCATCTCCTTCCACTCCCTAATACCTTCAGCCTCACAACATACCCCAATTGGGGATGCTATAGTCTCACTGGCTCCAGACGGTTGGGACTTTTGTGTGGTTTCACACATAAAGACGTACACAGTATCTACAGTATGATACAGTTAAAGGTATGTTAAAATATGACCTTGCTATTGTAACTATTATGTATGTCCATAGAATATCATTAGGTAATTTCGCCTGAGATTGTTCTTAAAACTTAACTACATTATACTAATATAAGGGAAGAAAGTGTACCTAGCGTGACTAAAGAAACTGGAAACGACTGGCGAAAGTGTGTACTCACGCTAAGTACCTACACTCTCTTCCCTTTTATTAGTATAATCTAGTTAAGTTTTAAGAACAATCTCAGGCGAAATTACCTAATGATATTCTATGGACCATAATAGTTACAATAGCAATGTCATATTTTAACATACCTTTAACTGTATCATACTGTACTGTTTTTTTTAATTTTTTTTATATGTAATACCGCACAAGAGTCCCAACTGCTCCCCTCTGGAGCCAGTGCGACTATGGCATCCCCAATTGGGGTATATTGTGAGGCTGATGATAGGGGAGGGGAAGGAGATGGGGAAGAGGAAGGTGGGGAATTACCTGGCTATTCAGATCTGGTCACTAAACACGGCTTAAGCCATTTCAAGCAACGTTTCAATTCTGAATGGTGGTCTTTCACCAGGGCGATACTGAGAGTATCTTCCACTCTGGAACGTGCGCAAATATACTTAATAAATTATTTTAAATGACTTATTGTGAAAAAACACAAATTAATCAAATAAAATTTTGCGCACGCCGGGATTCGAACCCGCGGCCTCCCGTTTCATTGTCCTGAATCCTACCACTGGACTATGGAGGCCGTCGTCTTTATGTGTGAAACCGCACAAAAGTCCCAACCGTCTGGAGCCAGTGAAACTATAGCATCCCCAATTGGGGTATGTTGTGAGGCTGAAGTTATTAGGGAGTGGAAGGAGATGGGGAAGAGGAAGGTGTGGAAGTACCTGGCTATTCAGATCTGGTCACCAAACACGGGCAAAGCCATTTCAAGCAACGTTTCAATTCTGAATGGTGACCTTACACCAGGGCGATACTGTGAGTATCTTCCACTCTGGAACGTGCCGCAAATATACTTTATACTATTTTTAAATGAAGAATTTGTTTGTTCTTGTTTTTATTTTCGCACGCCGGGTTTCAAACAGTCAAACATACACAGTCAAATAAATAAATGAATCTCTGGCTTGCCATTGAAGTAAAATCATTTATTATTTCATAGTGCTTTCACACAAACGAAGTAGGTATTTAAATCCGTAAGTCTAAACTTAAACATTAGGTTGCACAGTTTACACCCGCGCTGTGCAAGCGGGTTCCCTACAGAGCAGAGCATCGGACCTTCCCATATACCTACTTACATATATTTGTATATTATAGTTAAAACAACTCGACAAAAAATCTAGATACAAATTATAATATATATTGCCGTTCAAAGATGGCGCTACTTCCGTTCGCATCTCGCACACGAACGCTTTCAGCAGGTAAGTTTAAACCCAAAATTTCCTAGCTTCTTCGGCCTGTTGGATAAGATCAAAGTGAATTAGTGAAGTATCTGATTTACTGTTTTTATAATTCTTATCAGCTCAATATCTGATAGTTCGCGCAATGCGGGACCGGTATATCAAACTGATTTTTGGAATGTGACGACTGACGGGATTTTCGGGGGGCTTGCCCCTTGCCCCACTCCCTACTCCTAATTTTGTATCAATATTCAATTGGGACGAAGTTCTGGGTTGTGTGGTGTACCGGGTACCCTCATTTACATATACATTTAAACAAATTAATAACAAAATATACCTATATCAGCTTCTCAGTAGCCGGGCCTACAAGGCCTACTGTACAGGGCCCGCAGATAAATGAATTTGGCAGCCACCTCTGGTGTGGAGCTCCAAAAAACCCTTGACCTGCACCGGCAAATAGTCGGGAAACGCGCGCCCAACATATGTACACGGTTGAAATTTGTCACGCGAGAACGGGTCGCTTCTACGACTCGTTCCGGGTTCATCAGCTCGGCTGCGGAATGATTTGCCGACCTCTGTGGTTCCTCCCTCCTACAAAATGGGTCTCTTCAAGGCCAATGTTCCCTCCTGCCTCTCCTCAAAATGACCCTCCACACAGCATCCCCAAAGATGATATAGGCCCTGAGAGAAATTATTTCCTCCGGGCCGGGGAGTTAATGTTAAAAAAGTCATTTATTAATGTTACCTACGTATAAAAAAAATCATACAAAACTTTTATTTTTATGTGACACCTCACAAGAGAGCCCCCGTCCTTACATTGTATAGACAGGGGAAGTATGTCACCACCCGGTTGGGCAGCGTTGTGAGGCGGGTTAAGATATGGGCTGTAGGAAGGGATTTGTTAATGCGGGACTTGAAGAGGCCCGGATTATATGAGGGAGGAAAAACAGATACCGGTAGCTCGTTCCACATACGAGCCGACTTACACAAAAACGAGTCGAAGAAACGACCCATTCTCATAAAGCCAACATCAACTGTGAAAGGGTGTTCTGCTGGCGTCCGTTGAGTTGCACGCACGTGTACCGGTGCACCGGGGATCAATGCTGCAAGCTCCTTAGAGCAGGCTCCATTGAAATATCTGTAGAACAGACACAGCTAGCCCATATTGCGTCTGTGCATTAGAGATAATTATTTGCACAAAGCAAAATATAAAACATTATTTTTATTGAATTATTTCAAAGCAAAATATTATTTTTATTTAACATTTTAAAGTTTGTTCTTAATATACCATGTTAATTTATTAATATATTAGGTCTATTGGTTAAATCGACTAGTTAAGTAGACTTATAAAAAAGCAAAAATATACCTATATCAGAAACAAAAAAAAAATGGCCAAGAATTACAAGTACGGTCTATGCTTGGCGACAGTCGACACTCTTCCATGCCATATGTCTATGGTTAAAACATTGTAGCTATCTAAGAAAGGAAAAAAAGGGTTTCTAAATTTGCAAGCCTATGATTAATTTCAAATTGTGTAGGTATATATTAATTGAAAGATTTGACTTGAGGACGAAACTAGACATTTTTTATCATCATAATTATTAGAGTCATCTAGCGACAAGATTATAATGACTTTTCATTATTGCAATAGTAGTTTCCTACTTACCGTAGGTCTCAAAGTATGCTTTACATACACGAAACACCTCTTTGTGTAATGCATTCTTTGAGACCACGAGTCAGTTTATACATAAGGCATAGTTTGAGGACAGTCCCCAAACTATCGTGTATATCGAAAATCGAAATGTCTTCAAACTATGCGTTAGATATATGTTTCGATATATATTTAAAACGGAACATCATAGACGTATATAGCTGTGTGGGGGTGGTTTTTAAGGGCGGCTGCAACAAAATGGCGAAAAAAAAAAGTGTATAAAAGTGTATATAATTAGGCTCAAAGTATGCGTTACACAAATATATATATATATATATATATATATATATATATATATATATTTGTGTAACGCATACTTTGAGCCTAATTATATACACTTTTATACACTTTTTTTTTTTCGCCATTTTGTTGCAGCCGCCCTTAAAAACCACCCCCACACAGCTATATACGTCTATGATGTTCCGTTTTAAATATATATCGAAACATATATCTAACACATAGTTTGAAGACATTTCGATTTTCGATATACACGATAGTTTGGGGACTGTCCTCAAACTATGCCTTATGTATAAACTGACTCGTGGTCTCAAAGAATGCATTACACAAAGAGGTGTTTCGTGTATGTAAAGCATACTTTGAGACCTACGGTAAGTAGGAAACTACTATTGCAATAATGAAAAGTCATTATAATCTTGTCGCTAGATGACTCTAATAATTATGATGATAAAAAATGTCTAGTTTCGTCCTCAAGTCAAATCTTTCAATTAATATATACCTACACAATTTGAAATTAATCATAGGCTTGCAAATTTAGAAACCCTTTTTTTCCTTTCTTAGATAGCTACAATGTTTTAACCATAGACATATGGCATGGAAGAGTGTCGACTGTCGCCAAGCATAGACCGTACTTGTAATTCTTGGGCATTTTTTTTTTGTTTCTGATATAGGTATATTTTTGCTTTTTTATAAGTCTACTTAACTAGTCGATTTAACCAATAGGCCTAATATATTAATAAATTAACATGGTATATTAAGAACAAACTTTAAAATGTTAAATAAAAATAATATTTTGCTTTGAAATAATTCAATAAAAATAATATTTTATATTTTGCTTTGTGCAAATAATTATCTCTAATGCACAGACGCAATATGGGCTAGCTGTGTCTGTTCTACAGATATTTCAATGGAGCCTGCTCTAAGGAGCTTGCAGCATTGATCCCCGGTGCACCGGTACACGTGCGTGCAACTCAACGGACGCCAGCAGAACACCCTTTCACAGTTGATGTTGGCTTTATGAGAATGGGTCGTTTCTTCGACTCGTTTTTGTGTAAGTCGGCTCGTATGTGGAACGAGCTACCGGTATCTGTTTTTCCTCCCTCATATAATCCGGGCCTCTTCAAGTCCCGCATTAACAAATCCCTTCCTACAGCCCCTATCTTAACCCGCCTCACAACGCTGCCCAACCGGGTGGTGACATAGTTCCCCTGTCTATACAATGTAAGGACGGGGGCTCTCTTGTGAGGTGTCACATAAAAATAAAAGTTTTGTATGATTTTTTTTATACATAGGTAACATTAATAAATGACTTTTTTTAACATTAACTCCCCGGCCCGGAGGAAATAATTTCTCTCAGGGCCTATATCATCTTTGGGGATGCTGTGTGGAGGGTCATTTTGAGGAGAGGCAGGAGGGAACATTGGCCTTGAAGAGACCCATTTTGTAGGAGGGAGGAACCACAGAGGTCGGCAAATCATTCCGCAGCCGAGCTGATGAACCCGGAACGAGTCGTAGAAGCGACCCGTTCTCGCGTGACAAATTTCAACCGTGTACATATGTTGGGCGCGTTTCCCGACTATTTGCCGGTGCAGGTCAAGGGTTTTTTGGAGCTCCACACCAGAGGTGGCTGCCAAATTCATTTATCTGCGGGCCCTGTACAGTAGGCCTTGTAGGCCCGGCTACTGAGAAGCTGATATATATTTTGTTATTAATTTGTTTAAATGTATATGTAAATGAGGGTACCCGGTACACCACACAACCCAGAACTTCGTCCCAATTGAATATTGATACAAAATTAGGAGTAGGGAGTGGGGCAAGGGGCAAGCCCCCCGAAAATCCCGTCAGTTTACAGTTTACACACTACATTATTTACATTTTAAAAATCAGTTTGATATACCGGTCCCGCATTGCGCGAACTATCAGATATTGAGCTGATAAGAATTATAAAAACTAAAAACAGTAAAACAGATACTTCACTAGTTCACTTTGATCTTATCCAACAGGCCGAAGAAGCTAGGAAATTTTGGGTTTAAACTTACCTGCTGAAAGCGTTCGTGTGCGAGATGCGAACGGAAGTGGCGCCATCTTTGAACGGCAATATATATTATAATTTGTATCGAGGTATTTATTTCGAGTTGTTTTAACTATAATATACAAATATATGTAAGTAGGTATATGGGAAGGTCCGATGCTCTGTTCTGTAGGGAACCCGCTTGCACAGCGCGGGTGTAAACTGTGCAACCTAAAGTTTAAGTTTAGACTTACGGATTTAAATACCTACTTCGTTTGTGTGAAAGCACTATGAAATAATAAATGATTTAACTTCAATGGCAAGCCAGAGATTCATTTATTTATTTGACTGTGTATGTTTGACTGTTTGAAACCCGGCGTGCGAAAATAAATTAAATTTGTGTTATTTTACAAATTCTTCATTTAAAAATAGTATAAAGTATATTTGCGGCACGTTCCAGAGTGGAAGATACTCACAGTATCGCCCTGGTGTAAGGTCACCATTCAGAATTGAAACGTTGCTTGAAATGGCTTTGCCCGTGTTTGGTGACCAGATCTGAATAGCCAGGTACTTCCACACCTTCCTCTTCCCCATCTCCTTCCACTCCCTAATAACTTCAGCCTCACAACATACCCCAATTGGGGATGCTATAGTTTCACTGGCTCCAGACGGTTGGGACTTTTGTGCGGTTTCACACATAAAGACGACGGCCTCCATAGTCCAGTGGTAGGATTCAGGACAATGAAACGGGAGGCCGCGGGTTCGAATCCCGGCGTGCGCAAAATTTTATTTGATTAATTTGTGTTTTTTCACAATAAGTCATTTAAAATAATTTATTGAGTATATTTGCGCACGTTCCAGAGTGGAAGATACTCTCAGTATCGCCCTGGTGAAAGACCACCATTCAGAATTGAAACGTTGCTTGAAATGGCTTAAGCCGTGTTTAGTGACCAGATCTGAATAGCCAGGTAATTCCCCACCTTCCTCTTCCCCATCTCCTTCCCCTCCCCTATCATCAGCCTCACAACATACCCCAATTGGGGATGCCATAGTCGCACTGGCTCCAGAGGGGAGCAGTTGGGACTCTTGTGCGGTATTACATATAAAAAAAATAAAAAAAACAGTACAGTATGATACAGTTAAAGGTATGTTAAAATATGACATTGCTATTGTAACTATTATGGTCCATAGAATATCATTAGGTAATTTCGCCTGAGATTGTTCTTAAAAATTAACTAGATTATACTAATAAAAAGAAGAAAGTGTAGGTACTTAGCGTGACTACACACTTTCGCCAGTCGTTTCCAGTTTCTTTAGTCACGCTAGGTACACTTTCTTCCCTTATATTAGTATAATGTAGTTAAGTTTTAAGAACAATCTCAGGCGAAATTACCTAATGATATTCTATGGACATACATAATAGTTACAATAGCAAGGTCATATTTTAACATACCTTTAACTGTATCATACTGTAGATACTGTGTACGTCTTTATGTGTGAAACCGCACAAAAGTCCCAACCGTCTGGAGCCAGTGAGACTATAGCATCCCCAATTGGGGTATGTTGTGAGGCTGAAGGTATTAGGGAGTGGAAGGAGATGGGGAAGAGGAAGGTGTGGAAGTACCTGGCTATTCAGATCTGGTCACCAAACACGGGCAAAGCCATTTCAAGCAACGTTTCAATTCAATTCAATAAACAAATAACTTAATTAGTAAGCGAACATTTTTTTTTAAATCGCGTCTAAATATTTTTCGTTTTATCCTGATGAAGAAATCATTGATTGCGAAACACGTAGTTAATATGGTGACCGGCTAACTCAGACGCGCGGCATTTCAGAAGCCCTTTGAAAAGTCATTGAAAGTGATGTAAATAAATAAAATAAAACCTTGGTTAAATAGGTTATGTTAAGAGGATAGATTTCGCACCGAACGCAGAACGTTTAGGTATTTCATAATATCTGCTTTGTCCCGCTCGAACCAAGTTCACACACACTTACGAAAATCAAAACAATAAGCGCACACACACTTGGTGACACGCACAGCTGTGATACATTGTGCGTCTTCTAGACTTCTAGTTTCTAACTGCCTATTAGCATCTTATTCGGAACTCGGAAGTGCGTACAGCCGTGCACATACCTACCTACCGAAGCAATCCGCATAATAATGATTTGTTATTCAACTTAGTGATTCTGTTATGAGAAGAATATAAATAATTATAAGAATATCGGTGAAGATATATAAATTACAACACATTTTATATAATAACTAATAACATAATATACATACATGGATAACGCGGTTGGTGTCCCCCCCCCCCCCCCCCCCCCCCCTATTAAAGTTGACAAACACTAATTTCAACCCATGAAAAGTTATTATATTGGTTTAATTTTTTTTCTTATTTTTATTTATTTATTTATTTTTTATTTTATTCAGTTTAAATTTTCAGTTTAATTTTTAAGCTGAGTTTTAATTTTTTTTTTATATTACTATTTACGTTTCTAATTTTTCAAGTAGTGAATTAAAAAAATTAACTCCGAGATTTTTATTTTTTTTATTTAGGAAACAAACAGTCATACAAAATGATAATATAACAAAGAAAATTCATATGTTGTAGACCAATTAAGTTAAAATTTTGATATAGTTATTTTACCTATTCAACTTATGTGGCAAAAAAATAAACATAATAAGGAAAAACATAAAACGTAATAAAGAAAAAAAGTAAAGTTATTAACAAACATAGTTATACTATTTACTACGGATAATAATATTATAAATTTTCACAAAAAAGAAAAATAAAAGTATTTTAAGTTATTAATATCTATATTAAGCTGCATTTTATATGATTTCAAGTCATGGTTGAAAATGTCTACATCTCGTAAGGCATTGTAAGTTTCACAGATACGTATTATTACAGAGTTTTGCGCGTATTTTGATTTACTGTGTGGTATTCTAAATAAATCGTTCGATCTGGTATTTTGTTTGGGGCAACGAAATGCAATATTTAATGCAATGTATGCAAATGCGATGTATAATATTATGTGCATCCTTTTTTATAAATTTTTTTTAGTATGTAATACCACACGAGAGTCCCAACTGCTCTCGTCTGGAGCCAGTGCGACTATGGCATCCCCAATTGGGGTATGTTGTGAGGCTCAATGTAGCGGGGAGGGGAAAGAGATGGGAAAGAGGAAGGTTGGGAAGTACCTGGCTATTCAGATCTGGTCACTAAACACGGCTTAAGCCATTTCAAGCAACGTTTCAATTCTGAATGGTGGTCTTACACCAGGGCGATACTGAGAGTATCTTCCACTCTGGAACGTGCCGCAAATATACTTTATATTATTTTTAAATGAGGAATTTGTGAAATAACACAAATTAATCAAATAAAATGTATTTGCGCACGCCGGGTTTCGAACCACTTACCATTACCGTTTACCACTCGGCTATGGAGGCCGTCAAACTACTAAACCTGTACTAAACTGTAAAATGAGGAATTTGATTCAGGTGATCGTGCCATGACTTCCTCTATCTTCCCTGACTTGTATCGCAAATCAATCTTCCGTATTATATAATCTCCTGAAATAGGGTAGACTGGGGACGATTGAAACAGGTTATGATTGAAACATCTCAATTTACTCGAAAACTATAATACCTAAGAGTGTGACACAACACTCGAAACTCCATCAGGTGTGTTGGGATGTTTCTACAAAAGCTCACTAGTCAGCGAGTGACTCAATCGTGCATAGGAGACATTATTGGATTTCGCACTAAAAAGTAAATAGGTATTTAAGACATTTTTGTTTTTCTTATAACTCATTTTACTCTCGCAGCTTGACGAATGTTTCATTACACTATCTTCTTTATCTATTTATGAGTATTTATAATGCATTTGCGTGGCGTTAATGTCTATTTGAAAGGCTTATTTTTGATTTTGAAGTAGAAAATGCAGCGTGGGGATGTTTGAAACAATTTGTGTGGGGATGATTGCAACGTTTCAATCATAACCATGTTTCAATCGTCCACACTGAGAGAAAATTTAAAAGTTATAATGAAAAGAGGTCAGAAATTCAAATCATTATGTATTATTCAAAAAAGTCATAAAATCATTATGTATTTAAGTCTAGATGTACTTCTGTGATCTTGAATAGTGAACTTCTGTGATTTTGGATGATGAAGTCGATCTCATTCGACCACATTCAACGTCACACACCCTCACGTGACCATTTCGTAATAACATATCTTTATTGATTTTTTTTGAATTTATAACTTTTAAAAAATCAACGTTAATAGTATACATTGTTTTATCAATTATGTAAGCACAAAAAGTTAACAACAGAGAAAAAAAATATGAAGAAAGTATGTTTCCCTTCTCAAGAAACTGAGATTGCAAACTACGCTACAAAAACAGCCGACATTTACCTATTTCGGGCTATCTTCAAAAGATTTAAGACAACTGGCATTTGATTTGACCACACGGTACAACCTGGCAAGGCCAGATTCACGGCACAAAAATGGGACGGCCGGAATAGAATGAAAAGGTGCACTGCAATCGGAGGACAAAAATATTAAAACAATCACCCTTCACATTGATAAAAAAAAGTGCTTCGTAGTCCCCACTCTTTTCTACTTTAGTTTGTTGTATGTTTCTCTTCTACCGCGTGGGAATTACACATATTTTTTCGACTTCTTAATTCTTGAATTTTACACAGAAAAAATGCTCTCTACTCAGAGGTAAATTCTACATTGTTATGATTGAAACAGTGTGATGGTTGAAACAAGCACTTTTGTATGAAAGCAAAAAACTTATTTTTAATACCGTTCTATTCTGCTCCAGGATAATATCGCAGTAAAACTATGTTGATTATGCCAAATACTCATAGTTAGTATAACTAAGAGCACTTAAATACAAATAATAAAAAAATATATTTCAAGACAATTTATGTTTATAGTTTTTAAAATACTTGTGATTTGTTTAATCACTATTCGTGATCTCATTGAGTACTGTTTTAATAATGAAAATGTTTAACATTGATTAAAATTACTCCAATTATTCCAAAGATATTTAGAGTGTTTCAATTATCACCACATACTGTTTCAATCGTCCACACTACGGGGATAATTGACAGATTTCCCCATCGTCTTTAAGTGGTTATTGTAGCTTACCTGTTCGAGTTGTGGCCATCCAATAAATTTAATTTGATAACTAGATAGATCATAGAACATCTAGTGTAAACATCTTATCCATAAATACAAAAGAAATATTACTACACCTAGTTAAAGTAAAAGTGTTTCAACCATCCCCAGTCTACCCTACCTTTCTCCGCTCTACATGTCCAAATTATCGCGTTAAAAAGGTAGGTTAAAAAATGTGTAGATATTATTCTGTTTTATTTAAACAATACGCAAAATTAAGTGATTTAAAATTTTGCATATCCCTGTACAAATATAACAATTTAAGGGTTACGGGAATAAGTTTGGGAAACGCTGTATTAAATAATATGTCTCCAAATCATTCGGACTACGCGTGATCGACTCACGGTGGGGTCTCTATATTGTTACTCTGAGGGTGGGGTCTGTTTTTTGCTATCGCACTATGATTTATTTATGCAAGTTCCTGGCCAAACTTGATTGATTTTCGTATTCCACAAATTAGTTATCCTGAATTAATATGCAAAAATGCTTTAATTAGTGGCTACCGATCTCGGATTGGTAACATTTCAAAGTAGACATGTTCACTCTGTCCTCTTCTAAAAAAAACCTTTCCATGGCAAATTCACCCAAAGACGACGTAGGCCCTGAGGGAAATTATTCAGTTACTGTGAAAAATAAAAAAATATGCTCTAACAAGAAACAAATGGACAAATGTGTTGTACTTACTAATGTACCTAAAGTAAATGTTATTTTTAGATTTTTCATGATTTAAAATTTAAAGTATCGAAAGTCTTCATAGTATTTTTTTAATTGTGGTTAAATATATTTTTTTAACTGTGCTGTTTATTAAAATGCGCTCAATATAAATATTAAAAACAACTATTTGAAATGTTTTTTATTTGTTTTAAATGTTTATAAAAATGAGTTCTCTCTCCGTCAAATCATTTTTATTTTATTGCATTGAACAGTCTTTATACAATCATATTTGAGAATGTAAGAAATTTGACCAATAAAATAACGACTTTCAAAATCATATGAAAATATTGGCCAAGAAATTTAAAAATATAATCACTGTGCGCCACGCCGGTCTTATTTTAGCATTTATTAGCATTCGTTTTTGGCGTGATAATGTCGTGGAATCACGTGATAATGTCGTGGAACGTTTGGATGTTTCACGGCTGCTCGGGTCGACTCAATACCCACATATTTTCTATGGAAGAACCTAGATGCTTCAGGAACACACTTGTCACACGTAGCGTCGCGTGTATCAAGTGTGATTTTTTTACTGTTATACCTACCTGTACAAATTTATTTTCACCAACCAGAGAAAACCAGAAATATGTCATTTTTAAATCAGATTTTAGACGTATGACAAAAAATTATAAGTAAACTGATTTCGAAAGATTGTTCTTTTTTCTAGCATAGTTATGTTTTAAATTTTGAGAAAAAATGTTCATTTTTAGTATAATAAGGTTATACCATAGGTCGTTGGCAGATTTGTTAAATATTCAAAAAATATTTTGCATTATACAACACCCATTTTAAATCATATAATTATGCAGTAAAATAAATCAATACATTATCTAGCATACTTATGTTTCAAATTGTTAATTTTATTTTAAATAAAATTATTAAAAAATATATACGTACATGTGTTTCTTGGCGAAAATTGGTCAGTTTGTTTATTTATTTGCGCACTTACAAACGAATATATTTCAGATTTTTTTACATACTTATTTTGCTAAGACATTATTGACAAATCATAAGTAATTTTGATCGAAAAATAATTTTAGAAAGTATTTAATATTAATTAATTTACAACTTCGCATTTCACCATTTTTCTCATAGCGCGAAGAACAAAAATGAAAGCTGTCATTAGTCATTAGTCATTCATTAGTCATTAGACTCATTAGTCATAAACATAATCATAGAGTTATACCTACTATAGAGGTGCTAAGCCATACAAATGTTTTCGAAATCAAAGATGTTCGAAATTAGTCATGTGTGTTACAGATAATAATATATATGATTTAACAAACAGATTGGGATGGACTCATCAAGTGGGATAGGAAGACGGCATAACTGTAGAAGGAGAATTAGGAAGGGAACGAGCGTGTTCTTTGTCAATAGGGAACAATCTTAGTATAGGACTTTTATGGAATTTTTATACATGTAACTATTTTTAGTAAAGTATTATACTGCCCTGAAGAAGCTACGGTTGTAGCGAAACCCGGTCGGCATAAAGTATAAAAATAAAAGTGGTGCTTACAAAGTTTTGTTTTATTTTAAATTATAATGTCACATCACTGCTTCATAATCTTCATATGAACAAAAATCTTTTTCGTTCCCAGAACTACTCCTTCTTTTCCCTAAAAAGACCCATCATACAGCATCCCAAAAGATGACAAAGGCATTTAGGGATTTTTTCTCAGGTGTGGAGCTAATGTAAGAAAAAATAAAAATTAACCAATAATTACACAGATCAACAAAATTAATATGTTTTTGATACGAGTATCTCTGCGGATTTTTATATTTTCAAGTACCCAGTTTACGGATATCTTCATGAAAGTACTGAATTGGCTCTGGTTTTTATGATTTTGGCGTATCTTATAACTTTATTACATAGTATCATTGACGTATAATGGTATAAATCAAAGTCGCTACCGCTGTCTGTACGCTTATATCTTTTAAACTACGCAACAGATTTTCACACGGTTTTCACCAATAGATAAAGTGATTTATGAGAAAGGTTTAGGTATATAATTTGTCAAGGTTTTGTGTAAATTGGTGAACACAGCGAGCAGCGGGCTATGCAAATTAACAGATGGCATTGGTAATAAAGGTTAGGCAATGGCGTTATTAAAGTAGATGGCGTTGTGTTGACTTAACAGTGGGTCCAGGTTCATGGGGTGAGGTCCGTTGGGGTCTTGGCTGCAGATGCTTTTTTGCAACTTCAGTATTTCAAACATAAATATACCTATCTGGTTTAAAAATCGTTTTGGTTACATTAAAAAAAAGAAACACGACAACAAGTATTTAAAAATGATATAATTAAACAGGCGGTTAATAAGATATCAATGAATAACTTCATAATTATGATGTACAGTTCATGCGGATGCGGGATGCAACGAGAGCCGAATTGCGGCCCTTCGTTTTATTACTGTTACATCGGCCATATATCACGTGCCGTCCGAGTGTGCCACGCGCCACGCCACCTCGTAGAAAAGCGCGGCCCGGGGACAGTTCGTTTGAACAATGCTTTTACAGCGTGTCAATTTACAAAATATATTTCTACAATGAAAGGGGTGTTTACGCATTTAATTATTTATTTAAATATGTTTTTTATTAATAATTACATTTATTGCGTAACATATTATAAGTTAATAATATTAGTAAAAAATAATTGTTACGCAACAAATATAATTATTTTTTATCAATATGTAATTATATTTATTGCGTAACATAGGTAATACACGTTTATTCTCAGGTAAATTAATTTTTAAATTTTTGTTTATCGTTTTAATTATTCTGTAAACTGTCATTCCTATTTGTTTTATTTTAGGGAAATCAACACAGGTTAGGTACATAAATCAGTTAAGTATAAAATTGAAGGTAATCACAAAAAGCAATTACATATAGATTTCCCCGTGGGTAATTATTACACATGTTTAATAAGAAGCAAATACCGACTTTGTTATGTGACATTAGTAGATGCGGGAATGGGTACCGCCGCCCCGGGAACCTTTACTGGATAATCAACACCTCTGCCATAGGTCACCCCGAGTGGTTCGCTACGTTTGGTGATTTAGCAGGGGTGCCCGGGTTCATGGGGTGAGGTTTGTCTAGGTCTTGGAGGCGGATGACCAGGACGCACTGAACCCCAGATTCCTACCCACCCCGGTAACCCTTTTTCTTCCCAGAACTCTCCTCACCTTCTTTCCTTAAAAAACCCTCCACACAGCATCCCAAAAGATGACATAGGCCCTGAGGGAAAGTACGTGGATTTTATTACAAAGCTATTGCCGGGTTGTCCGCCCCCCGCAGAGCCTAGCAGCAAAAACTGCTAGTTAGGTACTAACTAACTAACTAACCATCACGCCGTTTTGCGGCAGGGGTAGGCAGAGAGGACGGACCGCCAAACGACTCGCTCTTGGCACACATTCATTGCCTCGTTCACATTCATACATCGTCTCATACATGCTCTTCTATTATTCTGACTCTTGACATGGCCCGACTCAAGTATCTGATTCACTTGGTCGTGCCATGTCTTTGAGCGTCCTCGACTTCTTCTGCCACCTCTTCACATTTGCATAATTTATTCTCTATACATTTCTTTCCTCGTTCATTCGCTTCACATGCCCAAACCACCGGACCGTCCCTTTCTTAATCTTACACATCACGCTTACATCGGTCTTGCATTCTTTGCGGATCTCCACATTTCTCACACGATCGCACATGGTTTTACCACACATTGGCCTCAGGGATCTCATTTCTACCGCATGCAGTCTACTTTCATCCTTCCTCTGCCAGTTCCATGCCTCACTGCCATACATCAGGGTAGGTACAAGCACTCCGTTATGGACGGCTAGTTTAGCTTCTTTTAACAGTTTTTTGTTGGTGTCAACGGCGTTCAGTCCTCCATTTATAGAGTTACCTGCATTCACCCTTCTTTCAATATTTTTATCAACCTTCTCATCTCTCGTAACTGCTAGTTACTGCTTCTAAAAATGCAGTGGGAGGGATATATTCATACACCCGTCACTCTTAAACACTGACCCTCAAACTCCTACCCACCCATTATAAATTTCACTTTCCCATATCTTTTTCTTCCTCCTTTCATAAAAAGACCCTCCACATAGCATCCTCAAAGATAACATAGGTCCCAAAGGGAATTATTTTCCCCAGGTCCTCCTGTGTTAAAAAAATCATTTCTAAATAATAAAAAAATGTATTTTACGCTTATATTTTTTCTGAAGTACACAAAAAACACAATTATTTTTCTACTCAAAAAACGATAGGAAACGTTCTAATTTAACAAATAATGCATTTTTTGGGAATACTTAATGAAAAATAATTTGTTCTTTTCCCCATCTCCTTCCCCCTCCCGACTTGCTTCAGCTTCACAACATACTCGTACGTATCCCAATTGGCTCCAGGCGGTTGGGAGCAGTTGTGACTCTTATGTTTGTAGGTATTTACAACAAAACATCAGAGTGTTCGATTCACACGCGATAGAAGAGAAACCTTCTAAAAACGTATGTAAGTAAACAAGAGTGGGGAGGCTACCGAAGTACCGCACAAAGAGGAGACCGATTATACTTTCTCATTTTCTCGCAAGCTAACTCCTATAAATGGATGTGTCTGTCTCTTTTTAATGTCGCTATTTTTTATAAAATATCCTATATTATAATGTTGTCATACGAAAAGCTTCGGTTTCGTTGTTCGGTAATAACATGATGCTCGTAGTACATAGAGTTATACTATATGTATATCTTTGTCGTAGTATAATATTGCTTCATGTTCCATAGTTTTTTTTAATGTGAATACCGCACAAGAGTCCCACGTGCTCCCGCCTGGAGCCAGTGAGACTATGGCATCCCCAATTGGGTTATGTTGTGAGGCTCGAGGTAAGTGGGGAGGGGAAGGAGATAGGTAGAGGAAGGTGGGGAAGTACCTGGCTATTCTGATCTAGTAACAAAACGACTTAAGTCATTTCAAATTAGCTTGGGGGTTTGGGTACCGCCGTCCCGGGAACCATTTATTGGATAACAAAGACCCATACAAAGGCCACTCTAAGTGTTTCGCTATGTTTGGTGACTTACTCGTAGCAGAGGACCAAGGGCCGCCAAGGGGGTGAGGTTTGTCCGGATCTTGGCGGCTGATGCTTTTGCCCACCAACTCCGTGGCATGCCGGATCAGGACAGACTGGTGGAGACAGACCTTTTGACCTCTCCAGCAAACTCTCTCGGTACATCGCCTTGTATCGCAGTGGGAGGGACAGATTCATACATACGCAGCTGGTGAGCAGACACATCCGCCACCAAGACCCGGACAAACCCCATCCTATGAACTCGGACACCCTGCTACGTAAGCTGACTTTACGTAGTGAATCACTTGGGGTAACCCATTGTAGAGGTGTTGGTTATCCAATAATTGGTTCACGGGGCGGCGGTACCCATACCCGCCAAAAGTATGAGGGGTTGGGAGGATTTTGGGGGTCAGTGGGTCCAGTAGTGACGGACTTGTGAATCCATTCCTCTCAATGCGGTGCAAGTCGATGGGTCAAGAGCAAGAGAGTTCGGCTGGAGAGGTCAAAATTCCCTCCCTCCCTCCCCACAAATAATGTCGGCTAACACATCCACCGCATCAAGAAACAGACAAACATCACCCCATGAACCCGGGCATCTCTGCTAAGTCACCAAACGTAGCGAATCATTTGGGGCGGACTATGGCAGGGGTGTAGATAATCCAATAAATGGTTCCCGGGGCGGTGGTGGCGGTGGTGGCGGTGCCCATGCTGGTCTACCAAATTGAAAATACGTACCTATTATATTTATAATATTTCCAAATATATTTATTACTTGTTAGGTAAGTAGGTAGGTACCTGTTAATTCTACTCATTGTTTTTTTTTTCGAAATTATCTTTTATGTTAGAAGAAGTACAATACAATATGTTACAATAATATATTATTAATTCTTATTATTAATAATAATTATACTACCGTAAGAATTCTTCTTCTGCAACGGAGCACGGAGTCCTTCCGCAGAATATCACGTGTTATTTGAATGTGCCCTGTCTAGCTTCTGAAGGCACCGCGTAATAAAGGTCGCCTATCTACAGTTGAAATGGTACGTTTGAAACAAACTTTCTGCTCGCCTTGGACCGGATGCGTGAACAACAACAAAAAATATGCAAAATATATTATACAGATAATAATAATAATATGACATTTGTGCGCAGTTTTGTATTATTTCACTTCAAGTGCGCTCTACTGTGATTAACTTAAAAATATTTTTTTGTTTTTATTTTTAACTTTGTGAATAAAAATAAAAATATTCATCCTAGACTTGCAGAAAAGGTCAATAGATTTTTTTTTCTTTATATGAGTTCCGCACAGGAGGCCATGAGGAAAATAATTTCCCTCAGGGCCTATGTCATCTTTGGGGATGCTGTGTGGAGTTTTTTTTAAGGAAAGGAAGGAGAGGAGAGTTCTTGGAAGGAAAAGTTTTTAAGGGGTGGGTGGGAATCTGGGGTTCGGTGTGTCCTGATCATCCGCCTGTAAGACCTAGACAAACCTCACGCCATGAACCCGGGAACCCCTGCTAAATCACCAAACGTAGCGAACCACTTGGAGTGACCTATGGCAGAGGTGTTGGTTATCCAATAAAGGTTCCTGGGTCGGTGGTACCTGGTACCCTAATTACGCCTCTCAAATTGTATGTATTAAATGTCGATGTCGCATATTAAAAATCTAGATAGCATTTAGTTCGGGTTGAATCTTGCAATCATTTTTTTTTCATGAGCTCCACACAGGAGGCCCTGTGGAAAATAATTTCAATCAGGGCCTATGTCATCTTTGGGGATTTTGTGTGGAGGGTTTTTTAACTCTTCCGCAGCCAAGTGGGGCCGAAGGTAGTACCCAAAATTACTATCCTCCTTATATCAACTAAAATACTTGAAATATTTTGATAAGATTTTACGTATTCCTGCGCAAAGGATTAATACATAAGTTGGCATTTAAAAAAAAAATGTAAAAAAATCGTAGATCGCAAGAAAAATATTTTGTCAAAAAATAGGTAATATTCCTTGCCTAAACAAAAATTACTTGCGTGGCGGAAACAGAAACCATATGCATAAGTCAGTAGGTATAATAAACCTAGCCCTAGCGCGCCGTGACTGGCACCGACTTACCTACAAAATATTTTATTACACCTCTTTCAAGGAAGCGGATGATAAATTATACGATAGGTATGTACCTATGTATAATTATGCTTTAATACATATATGTTATTATTATACATGTATTCCGGAAATATGTCAACGGATTTAAAAATACATAGGTATATCCAATTTTTAGCGCGCTTCATTATATTATATTGATAATGATATTTCGCCAGTTCCGAAAAATCCGACGAAAGATATAGTTATATTTTTCGTCCATATCAGACAATAATTCTATCAAAGTTGATATCAAAATAACTCGTTGCTCTTCAAAAACAAAACTTCAAAGTAATATTCGTAATAAATAATATGTGCGCAACGTGACACCTCACCCATAATCTGTCGAAAATTTCGACAGATTCGACGATTTCGACTCGAAATACAATTAATCGTAGACGGTGTCTGTGCCCATCTGAGGTACAGTTAGCAGTTAGTTTCGGAATGAGCCCCAGTGGAACCAATATCTTTTTCTGATTTTTCTGTCTCCAGATTTTTGATTGAGTTTCGCTAATATTGTCTCCATAATTAAATATTAAAAATAATCTTTTTCATCCATTATCAATAAACTCACGTATTCATGAATAAATACCGCGAACGATGAAAACGACAAATAAATATTAACATATCTTGCTCTGGATTCTAGCGTTTTTAGTCTATGTATTATCTATGTCAATTTATTTTTTTTCATTATCATTATTAAGATCGCTAAATGTATTTTTAAATGTATTTTGAAGCCATAAGTATTTGAAATATAATTTACAAAATACCTCAGCATCAGGTAATTGAAATACCAATTACAAAATACATTTTTAGGAAGTAATTGAAATACAAATACAAAATACGTAAGTATTTGAAATTTACAAAGAATTTTACAAAATTAAGGGAACATAATCGGAGACGGGACATTTTCAAGTAGTGACGTCACAAGCTCAAATATAGGATTTATTTATTTAAAAATAAAATAAAACTATACATATCTAAAAAAAGTTACTAACATTTTCGTAATCTTAGTAAAAAAATCTATCCACACAATTTTTTCCAAGTCGTTATGAGATCAATGCAAGTGGCCTATTATTAGTGACTAGAAATGAAACGGATTTTAAATATGTAAGCTCCGCACAGGAGGCCCTGAGGAAAATAATTTCTGTCAGGACCTATGTCATCTTAGGGGATGCTGTGAGGAGGGTCAAGGGGAGGATAGGAAGTTCTGGTAAGGAAAAAGGTATGAGGGGTGGGTGGGAATCTGGGGGTCAGTGTGTCCGGGAGTGACGGACGTATGAATCGATCCTTCCAACTGCGGTGCAAGGCAAAGGGGCGAGAGAGTCCGACTGGAAAGGTCAAAAGATCAGCAGGTGGGCAGACGCATCCGCCGCCAAGACCCAGACAAAAGTCACCCCGTGAGCCCGGGCACCCCTGTTAATCACCAAACGTAGCTAGCCACTTGGGGTGACCTATGGCAGAGGTGTTGATTATCCAATAAAAGATTCCCGGGGCGGCGGCACCCGTACCCGCCTCCCAAATTCCCGTAAGTTGAAAAGGTAAGAAAATCACAAAAAATATAAATCCATCCACAACGCCATCTCTGATACTGACAAAATTACGGATAGTTGCGCGTCGATAATTGCTTAATTGTGTAATTATGAAATTTTATTAATAAAAAAAATGAATATAATTCAACAGTTATTGATTCTGAGGCGGTACGAAGTTCGTCGGGTCAGCTAGTTTATAATATAATAAGGCTGTCCAGTGTCCAATCATTCAAACAAATAAAATTATAATATATATTGCCGTTCAAAGATGGCGCCACTTCCGTTCGCATCTCGCCACGAACGCTTTCAGAATGTACGTTTAAACCCGGCTTTCCAATTTTGCCGTCAAGCATCGCTTCTCTTCTCGGCCTGTTGGCTAAGATTAAAGTGTAGTATCTGGACCAGTATTACAAACTGATTTTTGGGATGTTTTTGTTTGGGGATTCCTCCACCCTCCACGACCTCCACTCCTGTCGCGGGTTGTAGGTTCAGGTTGTATTATGACGAATGACAAATTTCTAGGTTGTGTATTGGTGTGTGTGCCCTCATTTATATATACTTTGAAACAAATTGATTAATTATATTATATAATAATAAAATATGTCAGCCTCCTGGGGTGGAGCCCCAAAATTCCTGAAGAAACTCAAAAAACCCTTGACCGGCACCGGCAAATAGTCAGGAAACGCGCGCCCAACATATTTACACGGTTGAAATTTGTCACGCGAGAACGGGTCGCTTCTACGACTCGTTCCTGAGTTCAACAGCTCGGATGTGGAATGATTTACCGGCCTCTGTGGTTCCTTCCTCCTACAACATGGGTCTCTTCAAGGCCCATGTTCACTCCTGCCTCTCCTCAAAACGACCCTCCACGCAGCATCCCCAAAGATGATATTATAGGCCCTGAGAGAAATTATTTCCTCCGGGCCGTGTGGAGTTAATGTTAAAAAAAGTCATTTATTAATGTTACCTATGTATAAAAAAAATCATACAAAACTTTTATTTTTTATGTGACACCTCACAAGAGAGCCCCCGTCCTTACATTGTATAGACAGGGGAACTATGTCACCACCCGGTTGGGCAGCGTTGTGAGGCGGGTTAAGGTAGGGGCTGTAGGAAGGGATTTGTTAATGCGGGTCTTGAAGAGGCCCGGATTATATGAGGGAGGAAAAACAGATACCGTTAGCTCGTTCCGCATACGAGCCGACTTACACAAAAACGAATAGAAGAAACGAGCCGTTCTCATAAAGCCAACATCAACTGTGCAAGGGTGTTTTGCCCGCGTCTTCGAGTTTCACGCACGTGCACCGGTGCACCGGGGATCAATGCTGCAAGCTCCTTAGAGCGGGCTCCATTGAAATATCTGTAGAACAGACACAGCAAGCCCATATTGCGTCTGTGCTTTCGAGATTATTATTTGCACAAAGCAAAATATAAAATATTTTTATTGGATTATTTAATTTTTTTTTTATATACCATGTTAATTTATTCATATAAATATCTAATGAGAAAAAATGATTTAACTAAATAAAAAAATAAAATTGTTCTGAAAATGCAAATTTCTCCGACATAAATAAACTAAAAAAGAATATAAACGTAAAGTAGGTATGTATCTAGGTTCTTAGCAAAGTTCATTTCCAATCGAAATTTCCAAAATCAAAGAACGATACGCTAGTGACATCTATTACATATTTTACAACTTATGGCCCAAAGAATGCGTTGTGTATAATTTTGAAGATGGCTTCAAACTATGCATTACATATATAATGCAAAACGATACTTCGGGGTCAGATACTTTGGGCCTGTCCTCAAAGTATACAAATGTCCCTGAAGTATCGGCAAGGTAGAATAAATGACCTCAAACCATGCGCTTCACATATATATATATATATATATATATATATATATATATATATATATTTATCTCCTCTCGTAAAACGTTGATCTTGCGCGACGGTACACCAGTTTTAAGTTGATCCGTTCGGACGTGTTGATCCATCCGGATATGCTGATCCATAACACAAGCTGGCATACACATCCTGATCCATGTGGATCAATTTATACCATCAAGATTTCGCTGTAAGCCACGCCCATTGTTCGGTGTCTTATACATTTTACACGTTTTTTTTTTGTTGATCCATATAAATGCCAAGTTTTGACCGCCAACAAAGGTGCCCGTCTGTCGTACTTTTTAGCTTCTTTTAGTAGGTACCTGTACGTTCTTATTTCAATTCGTTCTATTTCATTTCTTTTTTAATGTATTTTGGTTTAAGATTTAATTTTTATTTTGATTTTGTTTTTGATTTTGATTTGGATTTCGATTTTGATTTTGGATCGAGATTTTAATTTTGATTTTGGTTTGAGATTTTAATTTTGATTTTGATTTTAATTTTTATTTGCATTCTTATTTTGATTTTTATTTTGATTTTTACTTTCATTTTGATTTTGATATTGCTTTTGGTTTGAGATTTTGATATTGATTTTGGTTTTGATTTGAGATTTTAATTATGATTTTGACATTGATTTTGATTTTGGTTTTGGTTTGAGATTTTGAATTTGATTTTTGATTTTGTTTTTATTTTGATTTTTGATTTCGATTTCGATTTCAATTTCGATTTTGATTTTGATTTTGGTTTTGATTTTGTTTTCGTTTCCGCTTCTAAGACCCGCACAAACCTCACCCCATGAACCTGGGCACCCCGGTTAAGTCACCAAACATAGCGAACCACTTAAGGTATACCTTAATTTTGGGAGGCGGGTATGATTACCACCGCCCCGGGAACCATTTTTGGGTAATCAACACCTCTGTCATATGTCACTTTGCAGTGACATTCGTGACTTAGCAGGAGTGCCCGGTTCAAGGAGTGAGATTTGTCTAGGTCCGTGCGGCGAACGCGTTCGCTCACCTACTGCGTGGCAAGCCGGATTGGGAGAGACTGATTTTTTGTGACTTAGCAGGGCTGCTCGGGTTCAAGGGATGAGATTTGTCTAGGTCTTTGCGGTGAACGGGTTTGCCCACCTACTGCATTACGGACCGGATTGGGAGAGACTGGTTGAGGGAGACCTTATTTTTTTTACATTAGCTCCACACAGGAAGCTCTGAAGAAAATAAATCCCGTCAAGGCCTATGTCTTCTTTGGGGATGCAATGCATTATCGGGGAATACGTATGATTCCTCGATAATGCATTGCATTACGATCTCTACGAATTCGGAAGTCGCAAGAACAAATTGCATTACGATCAATACGAATTCGGAAGTCGCAAGAACAAATTGTTGCGTGCGAAAGTAAATATTATTTTGATTTAAATGTATAATTCAACGATATCTAAGGGGCATTGCGACCTTGACTACGAATTCGGGAGTCGCAAGTTCGAATTGTGGCGTGCAGAGGTAATTTTTATTTGATACGTTTGTATAATACAACAATAATGCAGTGCAGTGCGATCTTGACTACGAATTCGGATGTCGCAAGTTTAAATGGCATGCGCCAGTTAATTTTATTTTGATAAATACATATAATTCCTCGATAATGCACTGCCTCACTATCTTGGCTACGAATTCGGAAGTCGCCAGTTCGAATTGTGGCGTGCGGAGGTAATTTTTATTTGAAACGTTTGTATAATACAACAATAATGCAGTGCAGTGCGATCTTGACTACGAATTCAGATGTCGCAAGTTCGGATATTGATTTTGATTTTGGTTTTGGTTTGAGATTTTAATTTTGATTTGGACTTTGACTTTGATTTTGGTGTTGGTTTGAGATTTTGATTTTGATTTTGAATTTGATTTTGACTTTTGATTTTGTTTTCGTTTCCGCTTCTAAGACCCGCACAAACCTCACCCCATGAACCTGGGCACCCCGGTTAAGTCACCAAACATAGCGAACCACTTAAGGTATACCTTAATTTTGGGAGGCGGGTATGATTACCACCGCCCCGGGAACCATTTTTGGGTAATCAACACCTCTGTCATATGTCACTTTGCAGTGACATTCGTGACTTAGCAGGAGTGCTCGGTTCAAGGAGTGAGATTTGTCTAGGTCCGTGCGGCGAACGCGTTCGCTCACCTACTGCGTGGCAAGCCGGATTGGGAGAGACTGATTTTTTGTGACTTAGCAGGGCTGCTCGGGTTCAAGGGATGAGATTTGTCTAGGTCTTTGCAGTGAACGGGTTTGCCCACCTACTGCATTACGGACCGGATTGGGAGAGACTGGTTGAGGGAGACCTTATTTTTTTTACATTAGCTCCACACAGGAAGCTCTGAAGAAAATAAATCCCGTCAAGGCCTATGTCTTCTTTGGGGATGCAATGCATTATCGGGGAATACGTATGATTCCTCGATAATGCATTGCATTACGATCAATACGAATTCGGAAGTCGCAAAAACAAATTGCATTACGATCAATACGAATTCGGAAGTCGCAAGAACAAATTGTTGCGTGCGAAAGTAAATATTATTTTGATTTAAATGTATAATTCAACGATATCTAAGGGGCATTGCGACCTTGACTACGAATTCGGGAGTCGCAAGTTCGAATTGTGGCGTGCAGAGGTAATTTTTATTTGATACGTTTGTATAATACAACAATAATGCAGTGCAGTGCGATCTTGACTACGAATTCGGATGTCGCAAGTTTAAATGGCATGCGCCAGTTAATTTTATTTTGATAAATACATATAATTCCTCAATAATGCACTGCCTCACTATCTTGGCTACGAATTCGGAAGTCGCCAGTTCGAATTGTGGCGTGCGGAGGTAATTTTTATTTGAAACGTTTGTATAATACAACAATAATGCAGTGCAGTGCGATCTTGACTACGAATTCGGATGTCGCAAGTTCGGATATTGATTTTGATTTTGGTTTTGGTTTGAGATTTTAATTTTGATTTGGACTTTGACTTTGATTTTGGTGTTGGTTTGAGATTTTGATTTTGATTTTGAATTTGATTTTGACTTTTGATTTTGTTTTCGTTTCCGCTTCTAAGACCCGCACAAACCTCACCCCATGAACCTGGGCACCCCGGTTAAGTCACCAAACATAGCGAACCACTTAAGGTATACCTTAATTTTGGGAGGCGGGTATGATTACCACCGCCCCGGGAACCATTTTTGGGTAATCAACACCTCTGTCATATGTCACTTTACAGTGACATTCGTGACTTAGCAGGAGTGCCCGGTTCAAGGAGTGAGATTTGTCTAGGTCCGTGCGGCGAACGCGTTCGCTCACCTACTGCGTGGCAAGCCGGATTGGGAGAGACTGATTTTTTGTGACTTAGCAGGGCTGCTCGGGTTCAAGAGATGAGATTTGTCTAGGTCTTTGCGGTGAACGGGTTTGCCCACCTACTGCATTACAGACCGGATTGGGAGAGACTGGTTGAGGGAGACCTTATTTTTTTTACATTAGCTCCACACAGGAAGCTCTGAAGAAAATAAATCCCGTCAAGGCCTATGTCTTCTTTGGGGATGCAATGCATTATCGGGGAATACGTATGATTCCTCGATAATGCATTGCATTACGATCTCTACAAATTCGGAAGTCGCAAGAACAAATTGCATTACGATCAATACGAATTCGGAAGTCGCAAAAACAAATTGCATTACGATCAATACGAATTCGGAAGTCGCAAGAACAAATTGTTGCGTGCGAAAGTAAATATTATTTTGATTTAAATGTATAATTCAACGATATCTAAGGGGCATTGCGACCTTGACTACGAATTCGGGAGTCGCAAGTTCGAATTGTGGCGTGCAGAGGTAATTTTTATTTGATACGTTTGTATAATAGGTACAACAATAATGCAGTGCAGTGCGATCTTGACTACGAATTCGGATGTCGCAAGTTTAAATGGCATGCGCCAGTTAATTTTATTTTGATAAATACATATAATTCCTCAATAATGCACTGCCTCACTATCTTGGCTACGAATTCGGAAGTCGCCAGTTCGAATTGTGGCGTGCGGAGGTAATTTTTATTTGAAACGTTTGTATAATACAACAATAATGCAGTGCAGTGCGATCTTGACTACGAATTCGGATGTCGCAAGTTCGGATATTGATTTTGGTTTTGGTTTGAGATTTTAATTTTGATTTGGTCTTTGACTTTGATTTTGGTGTTGGTTTGAGATTTTGATTTTGATTTTGAATTTGATTTTGAATTTTGATTTCGATTTCGATTTCGATTTAGATTTAGATTTTGACTTTTGATTTTGATTATAAAAGTGCAATATAAAATAACTCAATGTCTATTTTTAAATTATTGTGGCATTGTAAATGAGGTTTTTTCGTAACTCAAATTCTCAATAGAAATCAACACAAACAGGCAATTCCGAAAGCGTTGTTAAAATCAATGAAATAGACGTAAGCTTCTATATTCATTTTAATTTTAAAATACTTACGTAATACAATGTTATTTTAACTTATTAATTATTTTGACAAATGCCTATTTATTTGATTGAAAATTAGTTACTGTTGTTGAATAATAATATTAATTATAAGACATTATAATATCTATGTATTTACAAATGACAGCAATTGGGATCAGTTTTTATTTTTATCGTTTTATTGTTCATTTTTCATATTATAATATCAAAATATATTATAATATGAAAAAAGTTTAACATTTTACTAACATTACTTTGCGAAACTAACATCAAAGATCATTTACTAACTGACCATAAACATATAACAAAAATACAATAAAATAAGGTATAAAGGTTGGTTTTATTTTTTATTTTTTATTGTAACTGCAAAATTTCATCGACGGAGGAATTAATGTTTGGGTTAGTCTCATTTTGAGCCTTTATTGACTGGCCTACAAGGCAGGGGCCGCCTCTGGTTACCGGCTATTTTAAAATTATGTTTTCATAGGTTTTAAGGCGATCCACTAGTACAGGAAAAAATCGAAATTTGAATTCACGCCCTTTTATGGGAGGAGTTTAAAAATACTTGAGAAAAAGCTTTTGGAAAGGTTGGAAAAGATATTTGAGAATTTTTTTTACATGTTGATTTCGTAAAGGCCTGTAAAAAACATTAATTCCTTTTTTATGCATTGTTTATTGTAATAAAACGGAATTTTTAAATTGATTTCACGAAAACAAGCAGCGTGGACCCTAACACGTTGTTTCTCCGCTATATAAGAAACTGAATTTGCCACATTATGCAATAAAACCATATCCGAAAAAGTGTTTATAAGTAGGAGAGTTTGCACTAAAAAATGTTTTTTATAGACCTAATATTTTATTTTTTCTAAGTTTATTAAAAGACATTAAAAAAATGACCGATATTTTTAAGGGCCAAGGTATGTTCTACACGAAGTATTTAATTGAAGCATTTATAATACGTCTAAGCGGTCAAATTTTCAAAACAAAAACATACGATTTTGTATGATTTTGCATTATTTAGTATGGCTTCATCTTAATGACCTGAATTATGAGTTGGTTTCTTTCTGAGTTTGCATGGAACCAATCTAACACTATTTAAAGAGGAAAGATTTGATTGTTTGTTTGTTTGCATTGAATAGGCTCCGAAACTACTGAACCGATTTGAAAAATTCTTTCATTGGTAGGAAGCTACACTATTCCCGGTTGACATAGGCTATATGATATTTTCAAAAAAAAATTAGGGATCGTTACTAAAACTCCAATAATGTAGCCCAAGGTGTAAAAAAAATACCTAAAATATTCTTTACATCGCGTGCGCTGCGAAAACTATTAACAATAGAATAAAATAATGTAGTACGACTTTGTAGAAAACATCATTATTTACAAAAAGTTTCGCGACAGCATATGTCTAACTATTTTAGTTATGCCACAAAAAGTGTTTATTTATTTTAAAAATTTAATTAAAATGACGCCGCGTCAAATGGCTCTTTATTTGTATCTTGGTTTTAATCCTTATCAAAATAAATTACTTCATATTCAAGACTGCTTCAATACCTTTATTTAACTTTTTGAATTATTCAATTCGGACATTTTATTCTAAAGTTACCACGAGTTTAAAAATAGCCCCGTTTGGGGAAAGGGTTGAGAAAGTCTGATTGGAGAATTCACAATCCATCCGGTCCGCCACGCAGTTGGTGGGTAAACGCATTCTCCGCCAAGACTTAGACAAATCTCAACTTCTAAACCCAGGCACCCCTGCTAAGTCACCAAACGTTGTGAACCACTTGGAGTAACCTACGGCAAGGATGTTGGTTATCCGATAAATAGTTCCCGGGGCGGAGTTACACATATCCGCCTCCAAATTGATATTCCTTTGTTGGGAGACGGGTCGAGGGACTAATATAGGTATTTTATGAATGTACCGCACAATAGTCCCAGATGCTCTCTTCTATCTGGAGCTAATGAAACTAAAGACGGGTTGTTTCAAAAAATTTTACGGATTCATCAAATATTTGAAATTATTTTTTTACGACCTGTGTAAGTTCTATTCAAATTCTGTATTATTTCAGATTGATAGAGCAACTGGCCTATAATGATATAATGACGGAACTTGAATAGAACGTGAAAATTATCTTAAAATATTTGATTATATTACAAAATTACAATTTGAGGTTTTACTCATAGTTAAAAATAAATATTCCTCCTAGACTTGCAGAAAAGTCAATAGACGTCGCATATTAAATAAAAATTGATAACTTTATCCAAGACACTATCTAGATTATATTTAGTTCTGGTTGAATTTTGCAATCTTTCATACAGATAGCAGCCAATAAAATTTGCGTTACGAAAATGAAGATAATGTTGGTAGTTTCTAGTCGAAGTATGAAACGGTTAAAAATGACAGAATCGGATGGGGACTAATTAATTAGCTTAGCGCAATGGTTAGAGCTGCTGCCCGGAAAGCCGAAGGTCCTGGCTTGGAGTCCCTGATGTGACCGTACCTCTTTCTGATTTTTCTGTTTCAGATTTTGGATTGAGTTTCGCTAATATTGTCTTCATTTATTTAAATTTTACAATTTGAAGTTTAACTCATTGTTCTAAATAAAAATAAATATTCATCCTAGACTTGCAGAAAATTTAATGGCCGTCCTTAACCAGTCTCTCGATCTCGATCCGGCCCGCCACGCAGCAGGTGGGCAGAGGCATCCATCGCCAAGGCCTGGACAAATCTTACCCGAGGAATCGGGCACGCCCGCTAAGTCACCGAACAGAGAGAACCACTTGGGGTGACCTATGGCAGAGGTGTTGGTTATCCAATAAATGGTTCTCGGGGCGACGATACACTTATCCACCTCCCATGTTATTCCCAGTTGAGAGGCGAGTTGAGGGAGTTCTAGGTTAGGACTCTTTCAATTAGTCTCTCCCAACCTGGCCCGCCACGCAGTAGGTGGGCAATCGCATTCGTCGCAAAGACCTGGACAAACCTCTCCCCTTAAAACCGGGAATCCCTGTTAAGTCACTAAACGTAGTGAGTTTCTTGCGGTGACCTATGGCGGAGGTGTTGGTTATCCAATAAATGGTTCCCGGGGCGATGGAACAAATCGGACTCTCTCAACCTCCCAAATTGGGTTGAGAGAGTCCAATAGAAGAGTTCTAGGTTAGGTCTCCTTCAATCAGTCTCTCCCGTTCTGGCCTGCCATGAAGTAAGTGGGCAAACACATTCTCCTCAAAGACCTAGACAAACCTCACCCCTTGAACCTGGGCACCCCTGCTAAGTCACTGAAAGTAGTGAACCGCTTGGTATGACCTATGGCAAAGGTTTGGTTAATCAATAAATGGTTCCCGGGGCGGTGGTGTGCGTAATCCTCTTCCCAATATACCTATAATATTAATGATAAGTTTTTAGATTTTCACGGCCAAAAGCATTTTCGTTGTTTGTTTTTTAGGTGTTATGCCGTGTTGCGCTACCTCCTTTTTTATCCGACGTTTTGGACAGCGTTGCAGTGTCCATCATCAGGGCAGATCCGGCAGATTGTCGCAGACATCGTCGGATCTGCTGGATCCGCCCTGACGATGAACACTGCAACGCTGTCCGAAACGTCTGCTAAAGAAGGAGGTAGCCAACACAAAACAAAAAACGAAAATATAATATTAATGTATGTAGGTTTGCTGAATTGCTGCCAAAAATATTTTAAAACATACATCATGTAACATGCATATCTTCAATGGATTACAAATGTCAAATATTTCAAAACGGTTCACAGCAATGTATTTTCTTTACTTTTACGTAAAAATTAAACCAACTCGTTCGGTATCATTTTTTACGGAGTGCCTTGAAAATAGTTTCCATAGTGTGGATTATCATTGTGGGTGGTAGAGCCCGTTCACACTTCTGGCTAGGCATGAGTGCAGGTGTTCAAAACAAACTGGGTGTTTAAAAATGTTTGGAAGAAAATAATTATCGATTTTTTCTTTTTTAATTATTTTATTTATATAGATGTTTTTATTATTTGGAATGGCTAAAAGCTTATCAACTTTGAACTTCAATGAAGAATGCCCGAAGTAAAAACCATTGAAATCCCGCTTTTTTAAATATTTAAAAACATCTAATCGCATATCCCATTACTAAAAATTGCGTTTTAACTGAGAAAAATGAAATTATGTGTGGTATATTTTTGTTTATCAGTTGTTTAAAAAATAAAGCACGTTTTAATAAGTAAGGACATTTTTTTCGAAAAGTAGTTCTTTAGAGTAGGTATTTATTATGTTATTTTTTTGGGCAAAAAATTGTGTTACCTTTACATAGTATAAAATGAAGTCGCTTCCGCTGTCTGTGCGCTTAGATCTTTTAAACTAAGCAACAAATTTTCATGCGGTTTTCACCAATAGATAGAGTGATTCATGAGGAAGGTTTTAGAGTATATAATTTGTCAAGGTTTTGTGTTAATTGGCTGAAATAGGGCTGGCAAGCAGGCAGTGGGCATCGGGCAGTCGGCAGCAAGCGGGCGGTGTCGATTTGATTTAACAGATGGCGTTGGTTATAAAGGTTGGGTAGTGGCGTGGCGTTGTGATGGCGTTATGTTTCGTTAGTCACAGCAACATGTGGCCTGGTCTGCTAGTTTTTAACTAAAAGTATACTATCTCGGGAATGACTAGCTTAATTAAAAAAAAAAAAAATTATATCATTGTTTTTACCTTACTTAAGAAAATATTTTAGAAATCATAATTAATACTTTCTTACGACGGCGACGGCCAAGGAGCCGCCTTTTTATATTAAGATGAAGCTATACGTGAAATCACTATTTAGATTAATCTTTACAACGAATCGGTTTACAGTACGAATATAAAAAAATATGCTACGGATAAATTGAAGCTTTAACTACCTTTTCTACGTAACAGAATTACAATAAAATTATTATTTACGTAACAAAAAAAATAAGCGTAAACCACTAAAAAAAAAGTTTTTTCATGACTTTACTATGAAGTAATGTAAGTAACAATTTTTAAAAAATACCCCTTTATGGCTTAGACTATTTTTGACGTTTTCTACGTTCTAACTTTTTTTCGTTCTTATAAAATTATGCACAAAAAAAATAAAAACCGCTTTGGCGCTTACGTCAAATTTTTAGAACCGTACTAATTCATACGATCTGCGCCCAACGCTTGTATTCCACCATAATGCCGCGAGCCGTGGCCAGCAACGGACGTGGGATCTGTGCCCGTGTTTTCGAAGTTTTTTACTTGCAATATACGTAGCGAATTCGTTGTTACAGCGAGCATTTTTGGTTCTCAAACAGCGTGAGCTCAAAATGAGTCAGCATCAACTATTCCTGATTTCAACTCTTTTGATGTTCAGAATGTTATATCATTTGAGAAATTTTAGGTTGACGAATATAATGCTTAAATTCATTATCGGTAGGATTAATATTTTAAAAGAATAATTTTTAAATATATGTAGCTGTGAGCTGTTCCTTGAAAATGTCTAATACTGAGATTTGCTTGCCGGGGTTTGAACCCGCGATATATTGTATTTGTTTAAATTATGCTCTTTTAGGATAAATTCAGAATAGGTAGATACAAATTATTTATTTTCACCGTTTTTTTAAGTGTGTGTATCCATAAATTGATGTATATAATGTACAATATTTTTAAACCTAGCTGTGAGTTGTTCCGTCATCATTTCTAATACTGAGATTGGTTTGTTGATTTATTTGCAAAAATTTTAGTTGTAAATGAATTTTACAAAAATTTTAAATTCGGAAATTTGATAAAAGTGTATGTGAATTTGATAAAAGTATATATTCCTAGTTTTGTAAAAGTATGTATTAGTTACATTTTGTTAATATATATACATATTATATTTCACTTAATCAAGTTTCTTTTTATTAATATATGAAGCTGGGAGCTGTTCCTTGATAATGTCTAGTACTAAGATTTGTTTGCCGGGGTTTGAACCCGCGATATATATTGTATTTGTTTTAATTATGCTCTTTTAGGATAAATTCAGCATAGGTAGATGCAAGTTATTTGTTTTCACCGTTTTTTTTAAGTGTGTGTATCCATAAATTGATGTATCTAATGTACAATATTTTTAAACCTAGCTGTGAGTTGTTCCGTCATAATTTCTAATACTGAAATTGGTTTGTTGATTTGTTTCCAAAAGTTTTATTTGTAAATGAATTTTACAAAAATTTTAAATGCGGAAATTTGATAAAAGTGTATGTATATTTGATAAAAGTACATATACCAAATTTTGTAAAAGTATATATTAGTTACATTTACATTAGTTTATTAGTATGTATTAGTTACGTATATATATATTATATATATTACATTTCACTTAATCAAGTTTCTTTTTATTAATACATGTAGCTGGGAACTGTTCCTTGATAATGTCTAATACTAAGACCCGCAATCTCCGGATCGCTAGCTGGCAGCCTTTCCCCTCTACCATGGGTCGAAATTTTACTTATTATTTTAAAATATTATATTGCATTCGTTTTAATTATGCTCTTTTAGGATAAATTCAGCATATGAGGATGCAAGTTATTTATTTTCACCGTTTTTTTTTAAGTGTATGTTTCAAAAAACTGATGTATCAAATGTAGAATATTTTTAAACCTAGCTGTGTGTTGTTCCGTCATCATTTCTAATACTGAGATTGGTTTATTGATTTGTTTCCAAAAATTTTATTTTTGTAAATGAATTTTACAAAAATTTTAGATGTGGAAATTTGAGTATATGTAATTTGGGTATTTTGAAAGTGTATGTAAATTTGATAAAAGTACATACCTATACCTAGTTTTATAAAAGTACGTATTAGTTACATTTTGTTAACATATATACATATTATATTTAACTTGAATCAAGTTCCTTTTTATTAATACTTATATGTATTTAAAATAATATGTTTTAATAATTCACTTTCATAAAAATTTTTAGATTGTAAATAAATAAAATCAATTCAAATTTTATAAACATTTACTTTTATTAGCATTCCCCATAGTTTGAGGATTCTCGATCCGCTCCCGCCTTGGCCGCTGCTGGTAAAATAGAATTGACGGTATTCATCCACCGGGTAACAAGGTATGTGTAGAAGCATCGGCGAACGGAGATCTCGCTGGGCGCTTCTTACGTATTGCAAGCACCACGTCATAGCAACAGTATTTATTTCAAATTACTTGCCTCGTGCAAATCAGTCCAAAATATGACGGTACCCGGCGCTCGGTTTTAGATTTAATAAAACACAAGAATCGAAATATTTCTAGCGTTTATATTCCTCTTAAAGTGATATTAAAAAGATTTCACAATCTACTCTTTCATAGATGGCGCAAGTTTAATTATTTTAGGGAACACGCTTTTTACAAGTAGTGCCTTATTAAGATGAATGAATTGTTAGCGCCCATTCATGCGTAATATGAATATGAATAAATAGTTTTTTTGGTTTAAATAAATCTTTCAAAAATGGCAAACAAATACCATATTGTATCGGTAATTCAATCCATTATTGTATTTGTACGCCTTTCTTGAAAGATTTATTCAAACCAAAAAAACTATTTATTCATATTCATATTGCAACTGTACGGGCGCAAACAATTAATTCATCTTAATATTTTAAAGCACAACTTAAAAAAAAAAGTTTTACGCTAAAATAATTAAACTCGCGCCATCTACATATAATATAGAGGCGTTCTTTTAAGGTGAAGTTATACGTGAAATCCTATTTAGATTAATCTTTATGACGAATTGGCTTACAGTATCAACATCAAAAAATATGCTACGGATATATTGAAGCTTTTACTAGGTTTTTTATGTAATGGAATTAGAATAAAATTATTATTTACATAACAAAAACAAAATAAGCGTAAACCACTAAAAAAATGTTTTTTCATGACTTAACTATGAAGTAATACAAGAAACATTTTTATAAAAATACTCCTTTATGGGTAAGACCATTTTTGAGGTTTTCTATGTTCTAACTTTTTTTCACTCTTATAAAATTATGGACAAAATAAATAAAAACCACTTTTTCGCTTACTTGCCGCGCGCAAATAAGACGCTCGATTGCAAATTTTGCAGGCACGAGAATCGAAATACTTCTAGCTTTTATATTCCTCTTAAGTATCACATTTACTTGGAATTCTGAGTTTGTTTGAGTCTCAAAAGTCTAAAAAATCCACTTTCCGTCACATAATCGAGATGAAACTTGGTACACAGTCGATTCTTTCTGTCCCTGAAATTTTATGTTTATGTAATAAATAAAATTTGCCAATGCAGTTCGGCCCACATTTTCATTAATTAATACTAATGAGGCTACTGTGAAATAAGTTTTAACATAAAACATAATCGTAAAAATTGATTAATTTTTATTGAATTTGTTACCACACTGTAGATTTGCTAAAAATTTAAAATAATATTCAGATATATTTTTAAATAGCGGCAACATGAATATATCAAGTTACCGACATCCGGTCTTTAATACAATGGTTTTTAGAATATTTCAACCACTCGGATACGTAAGCGTGTTAATATATATAACAATAGCCGTAAAATAAGCGCGTTTTTTCGTGTGTTCCCACAGAAGTCGTTATAACTCTGTTATTGTTCTAGTGATAACCCTAAAACAAAAAGTAGAAGATCCATATTGAATGCTTCACATTTCTATTCAAAGTTGTCCATAGAAGTACATAAAAAATACTAATTTTGTAGAAACAGTTTTCACCCCCAAATCACCTACGCGCTGTTAGACATTATTAATTTTTTAAATATTCTTGTATGAAATGGTAAAAGGTAGGTGACAAAATTGTTTATTTATTCAATAGAATAAGTGTTATTTTTACATAATCAGTGATTTTAGTACCGTTTCCACATAAAAACATCGCGTGAGTCATTTTTACAATGTTTTTATGTTTGCTTTCTAAATTTTAATATTTATAAATGTTAATATTTTTTTGTAATATAACAATTTGAAACCTTATTTCAAACAAACGTTTCAAGTTTTTAGTTTTTTTCTGTTATTTGTTTATGGGGTGTTATACCGTGTTGCGCTACCTCCTTCTTTGGCCGACGTTTCGGACAGCGTTGCAGTGTCCTTCATCAGGGCAGATCCGGCAGATGTTTGACAGTTTTTAGTATTCGGCTACGTTCAGATATGTTCCATTTATTGACCCTTAATTGTGAAGCGGAAATAACACAAAGTTTTATAAATCTGGCAGTTCGTTTAAGACAAAAAACTTGCATAATCGCAAAATACCTGAGTGGTTAAAATATTGTGATACATATTAATTTTAAAAGTAAACAAACGATTTCCGACCAGAGGTGACCATAATTTCTGTTGAACATTTACAGGAAATACAGTTTTCTACTCCAAAACTTATGGGAAAACTATAATATTAATCAATGTGAATAGTGTTATAATCACCGCCAGACTTGGCAATGTCTGTAATCATGACGTCTGTTTATCGTGTATATTAATTAGTGCATGATGCACATTCGAAATCAAATATGAAGTGTAGGTAATTTTTTTTTCTTCAAACTTCGCAAATAAACTTTGTGGCTTCATTATTGCTTCAATGAGAATAAGTAATTTTGTAAACACCACTATTTTATTAATATTATCGACATGTTTCAAAAACAATGTTATCTTCGTCAGCATAAAAGATTAATAATTTTAACAATTAATCATTATCCGGTTATTATCAATTGAACTACGGTGTCCCCATACAACATATTGCGTGGCTGAAAAACTTTATAAGTAAATGAATAATACTATGAAGTACACTCCCAAACCAGATCGTGTTTTAGATTTTTTGTGAAATTCTTTCTAAACTAAATGTAGCTTCGTTCTTTCAAAAAAATTAGAGTCCTTGCGAGAGCCTTGAAGGAGTAACCATCTGTTACTTATACCAGGGCGGGTAAGTGGTGGATAATAACCTCCAATGCTCGTAGCCAGTAGGACTATTGCATCCCTAATTGGGATATGTTGTGAGGCTGAAGGGTGTGAAAGCTCAACTGTTTGACTACCGGTGTGACTCCAAAGTTCATCAAATTATTGTAGATTACCGGTTTCACTTTAAACCAAAGTTCACCGGATAGTAGTTTACCGGTTTGACTTAAACCAAACCAATTTTTTAATGTAGTTCAAGTACCGTACCGATCAAAGTTCATAAGAATTGAGCTGTAGCTCAAATGTGTTGCTGTAGGCAAATCGCCGGTCAGCAGCTCTGACCACTGAGCTATGGCGGCTTATGGCTTTGGCGGGTATTAGATAAGCCGCCATAGCTCAGTGGTCAGAGCTGCTGACCGGCAATCAGATGGTCACGGGTTCAATTCCCGTTGGCGGCCAGTATCTTTTCTCGGAAGATTTTTTCAATGTAGATGAGTGTTTCAGGCTGATAATTATTGATTATAATATTTGGAATCTTATTTTATATAATTACATTTTTACAGTACCCGTATTTGATTGTGTAACATTTAAAAAAAAAATTATTATACTTTATACTTGATCGACGCTTTTATTGCACATTATTAATTATTTTATTGAGACTAAATTTGGTAAACTTCTTTTCAAGGGATTATTTCATAAAAAAATATTTTGCATTATGATAAACTAATAATTATTATCTACCTTAAAAACAAACTAAAACTACGAAACTAAAAACTACGTATCCGCTGGTTGAATTCCTTTGTACAATTCACTTATCGAATACTCATACCTCTCATACACAATGAGTATTCGATAAGTGAATTGTTCAAAGGAATTCAACCAACCTTTGTACAATTCACTTATCGAATACTCATTGTGTATGAGAGGTATGAGTATTCGATAAGTGAATTGTACAAAGGAATTCAACCACCGGATTCGTAGCTTTTAGTTTAGATTTAGTTTGTTTTTAGAGTAGATAATAATTATTAGTTTATCATAATGCAAAATATTTTTTTATGAAATAAACACTTGTGTTGTGCCTACTTATGTCTCTCATGCTCTGTTTATTATTTTATGTATTATGTACTTCTTATTATGCTATATACTTGTTATAATGCTCCTGTACAATTTAATCACATGTAAAATCCATCAAGTCGTAAACAAATAAATAAATAAAATAATATTATTATTTGTAATTAACTGTATTTCATTTACCCCGTCCCATATACATCGATTTAAAATTTCTCCCCATATTTAAAATTATTCCCCGTCCACATCGATTTTAAAAAAATGTCCTCCATATCCCAATTCATTTTGCCTCAGAATTACTAGCCTAAAGGTTGTTTAGTAATGTATTATAAAAAAAATGTAGAGAGGGAGTAAACTGGCATTCTACCAACGGTTTATCCATGGAACATGTTTTTTTATTCAAAAGTTGTGTGTTTTCGTACGCTTGAATACTATTTTATTTAAGTACATTGTCTTTAAATTAAAAAAGATAGGTCTTCATAGATGACGATTTTTATCGGTGCTTTATTAGAAAAACCTTGGTAAAAAAAATTTGGTTTGAAGTATTATTGCATACCTATATCACACAAAAGCAATAAAAAAGAAAGATTTTATTAAATAATTCAAAAAGTTGTATACAGATATTGAAACAGTCTTGAATATGAAGTAATTTATTTTGATAAGGATTAAAACCAAGATACAAATAAATAGCCTTTTCAAGCGCGACATTTTAATAATTTTTTTAAAATAAAAGAATAATTATTGTGGCATAACCATAATAGTTAGACATATGCTGTCGCGACCTTTTTTGTAAATAATGATGTGTTCTACAAAGTCGTTTTACATTATTTTATTCTATCATTAATAGTTTTCGCAGCGCACGCGATGTAAAGAATATTTTAGGTAATTTTTATACACCTTGGGTTACATTATTGGACTTTTAGTAACGATCCCTAATTTTTTTTGAAAATATCATATAGCCTATGTCAACCGGGGATAGTGTAGCTTCCCAACAGCGAAAGAATTTTTCAAATCGGTTCAGTAGTTTCGGAGCCTATTCAATGCAAACAAACAAACAAACAAACAAACAAATCTTACCTCTTTATAGTGTAGTAGATAGTAGAAGTGTGTTAGATTAGAATGATCGCCTTTCGGAACGGTGAACGGTGGAACAACTCATAATGAAACATACTGAGAAGCACTTCAGAAAACATAGGTTGAATAGGTTAAGTTAGGTTAGGGTTACCGGCTTTTTTAAAATTATATTTTCATAGCATTTAATGACCTTTCTAAGGAGGTTCTGAGTTATAATGAGTTGGTTTATTTCTGAGTTGACATGGAACCTTTCGGAACATCGCCTTGCAACGAAATGGGAGGGATGGATTCACACGTCCGTCACTCCTAGACATACTGACCCCCAGATTCCTACTCACACCTACTACCCCATTCCTTCCCTGAACATCCTCTTTTTCCTTTCCTAAAACTACGCTCCACACTGCATCCCTAAAGATGACATTGGCCTTGAGGGGATTTATTTTCTTCAGGGCTTCCTGTGTGGAGCTAATGTAAGAAAAAAGGTCTCCCTCAACCAGTCTCTCCCGATCCAGTCCGTAACGCAGTAGGTGGGCAAACCCGTTCGCCGCAAAGACCTAGACAAATCTCATCCCTTGAACCCGAGCATATACATATATTATCAAAATAAAATACAATATGAACTTACGACTGTATTGTAATGCGTTACCGAGGAATAAAACAAATTTATTAAATAAAATTTACTGGTGCACGCCAATTTTGAACTTGCGACATCCGAATTCGTAGTCAAAGATCATAATGCAACGCATTATTGAGGAATCATACATAGATATTTATCAAAATAAAATTTACTTGTACACGCCAATTTTGTACTTGCGACCTCCGAATTCGTAGTCAAGGATCACAATGCAACGCATTATTGAGGAATCATGCATAGATATTTATCAACATAAAATTTACTTACGCACGCCAATTTTGAACTTGCGACTTCCAAATTTGTAGTCAAGATCGTACCGCAACGCATTATCGAGGAATTATATCTAAATATTTACCAACATAAAATTTATTATTTTTGAACTTGTGACTTCCGAAATCATAACCAAGATCGTAATGCAAAGCGTTATCGAGGAATTATAAAAATTTAACAAAATAAAATTTACTTGCGCACGCCAATTTTGAACTTGCGACATCCGAATTCATAGTCAAGGATCATAATGCAACGCATTATTGAGGAATAATACATAGATATTTATCAAAATAAAATTTACTTGCGCACGCCAATTTTGAAATTGCGACATCCGAATTCGTAGTCAAGGATCATAATGCAACGCATTATTGAGGAATTATATATAGATATTTATCAAAATAAAATTTACTTGCGCACGCCAATTTTGAACTTGCGACATCCGAATTCGTAGTCAAGGTTCATAATGCAACGCATTATTGAGGAATCATACATAGACTTTTATCAAAATAAAATTTACTTGTGCACGCCAATTTTGTACTTGCGACATCCGAATTCGTAGTCAAGGATCATAATGCAACGCATTATTGAGTAATCATACGTAGATATTTATCAAAATTATATTTACTTGCGCACGCCAATTTTGAACTTGCGACTTCCGAATTCGTAGTCAAGATCGTACTGCATCGCATTATCGAGGAATTATATCTAAATATTTACCAACATAAAGTTTATTATTTTTGAACTTGTGACTTCCGAATTCATAACCAAGATCGTAATGCAACGCGTTATCGAGGAATTATACAAATTTAACAAAATAAAATTTACTTGCGCACGCCAATTTTGAACTTGCGACATCCGAATTCGTAGTCAAGGATCATAATGCAATGCATTATCGAGGAATCATATATATTTATCAAAGTAAAATTTATTGCGCACGCCAAAATTTGAACTTGCGACTTCCGAATTCGTAGCCAAGATCGTAATGCAACGCATTATCACCCCTCGAACCCGGGCACCCTTGCTAAGTCATCAAAAGTATCGAACCACTTGGGATGACGTATGACAGATGTGTTTATCCAATAAATGTTTCCCGGGCGGCGGAGCCTAGCAACAAAAACCCGCGGAAGTATATTATTAGAATTTTATAAAATACAGAAAGATATATTTTTCAAGTCGGTGCCGCGGCCGTTATAATATTACGTTTTGCAACTTCCATATCGGCTCAACCAATGAGCAGTAAAACCAGATATAGGTATATGTTTTTTTATGACCAATCAGAAGGCTTCGTTCATAACGCCATCTTGAACGCCATTCTGATTGGTCATTGTCAGATCAACAATTTTATAGTAAAAGCACATATAGGTACATAAGATATACGATTATGTGGATCAACAACGCATGGCAATTTGGGCGGATCATCAACGCATGGTAAATTGGGCGGATCAACAGTTACGAAGCGTATGATTTCCATACAAACATCGAAAATTTTATGTGTAGTATTTCGTTTACTTTTACTGGGAAACTGGCAACCTTGCTATTTAATGTAACGTTGTTGCAAATTCATACAGAAGTAATCCATTAAAGCCAAGTTATTCGGTGTTAAAGGTGGATCAACACTGTCAAATAACTTCTTACTGGATCAGCATATTACGAGAAGAGGTCAATATATATATATATATATATATATATTCGTTGTTCTTAATTGTCCAAAAGCAATGACGGAAATATGCGCCATATACCTGTATTCATGGACGGATCTAACGGTCATCATTTCAGCAAATGCTGATTGCCCCCTTTAATGACTTTTCAAAGAAGGTTTTGGTTGAATTCATTCTGAATTGTCAGGTCACCGCTTCAATTAGTGGGTATCTTCATAAATCACAGGAAAAATCTGCTTGTTGTGTATCACACCTATTGCTCAATATTGGGAAAATTATAAATATTAATTATTCCACCTAATGATTGATAGTTTTGTCATTCATTGAAAATTTGTACTTGTGGAAAGATTCTGAGAAATTACTTTAATCTACTGATGTAATCTTAGCAGTATCCAGAATTAACGTAGGTAGATAAAATAACAATTTTGATTGTGAAATGTAAACAATTCTTCGATAAGCACCATCGACCAAGAATCGTTATTGTACAGGGAGTTAGGGACTGTTGTGTTCTTACACTTTTGAGATTCTCCAACACTTTACTGGTGGAGATGAATTCAATAAAAAGTAGTTCTCGTTAACAATCTGGAATTATTATTATTTTTTTATTAGTCATAAAAGATACATAAAATACAAATAAATTTTATACAGAAATTAATTACGTTATTATATCTTTTTGATGTATCCCCATAAATAATCAGGGTTTGTGTGTATGGGGGGTGGGTATTATTGTATTGTTTTTTTTTACATGATTCAGTTCAAGTTTTCAGTATAATTTTTAGGTGAATTTTAAATTATTTTGTATTAGTATTCATGTTTCTATTTTTTTCTGGTAATGAATTAAAAAAATTAACTCCGAGATTAACATTTTGGAATAGGAAGTATTGACATTTGTCTAAGATTTCTGTTATTTTTAAAATGTGCAACTTTATTTTGGATATTATCTTTATACATTTGTAATGTTGCATGGTGGAAGAATAATGCACTTTTCTTACCTTAAATTGTTTGAATAAAAGTTCTGACGAATATGAATAGGTTTTTTTAAAATTGATTTTATTATTAGTTTTTGTGATATGTAAATTGTTTATTATATTTACGTATTTACAAAGAGATAGCCACCTAGTAGCCAACCTGACTGGAAGGAAGCTAGATTACTAGACAGCCGACTTGACTATCGTAGTAATCGATTTGGCGGTTAGTCGGCTGAGTGACAAGTAAAGACATGTGGAGAATTTCTTGTTTGGTTTTGGAGAAGAAAAAAATGATTAAAAAAAAATGTTATGAGAGGCCAAAATTTCATTTACATTTTTTAATCCAAATAAAGTCAGGAATCACTGGTTAAAGTAAGGCAAGTACATCCACACCCTGTATATCGATGATAAGCGCACATTTAATTTGGTGATAAAATAAAATGAGTGAAGTAAACAAGACTGTGCTTATGTTACCAAAAAGAGTACTTTGTAAAAATGATGTTATTTGACGTTACCTAATGCATTATTTTATTAGACGTTGTAAATATGTAAGAACTTTTAAAAGCTAATCCATAAATTGTATTTGAAAAACTTTTATTACCATATGAGGATGGGTTGTTTCAAAGATTTCGAAAAATTCATCGAATTCATATGTGAATTTTCAAGTTCTATCCAAGTTCTGTTACTTTATCATTATGGGCCAGTTACTTCACAGAACTGAAATAATATCAGAATTTGAATAGAACTTTCAAGGAACCTGAAAGTTAACTTCGAAGTTTGACGAGTTGTTAAAATTCTGTGAAACAACTCGTCCTTAGTAAGTGAAAATATTGCTTGTGTGTAATTTTTTTATGTGAATACCTCACAAGAATCCCAGGCTCCCAGGAGCCAGTGAGACTATGGCATCCCCAATTGGGGTGCGTTGTGAGGCCGAAGGTAGTGAGAAGGGGAAGGAGAACGGGAAGAGGAAGAAAAATGGGGAGAAAAAAAATGGGTAAGTACCTGGCTATTCAGATCTGGTCACAAATTACGGCTAAAGCCATTTCAAGCAACGTTTTAATTCTGAATCTTAAACCAAGATTGTACTGAGAGTGTCTTCCGCTCGGGAGCATGCCGCAAATATACTGTGCATTATTTTTAATTAATTAGTTGTGAAATAACACAAATTAATCAATTAAAGTTTATTTGCACATGCCAGGATTTGAACCCGCAACATTGAGATTGCTATATGAGAGCCTTACCCCTCGACTATGGAGGCCTTCATATTTTTTCTGATTAGCAATATAATTAATAATCAGAAAAAAATTGTAAACCGTCCTATTTTGAATATTTTAATATTTTGATCTCTGTTTTTACGCGGTTATCACAGCGGTATTCATTCAAAAGGGGTACGCGTACCACAGGAAAGGTAAAAATTGGAGGTAGGTACGCAATATCGTGGCACGAAGGTAGGTTTTAAAACTCAGCTCTGAAAAAAAATTAAGCCAGCTCTGAAAACTAAAATTGAGCCAAACTTTGTAAAACTTTTCTCTGCAAAGCAATCTCAAGATATACATTGACTGTATGTTAACATTGTATTGTTGATTGTACAGGGTTTAACAGGAAATCGGACTTTTATTTTAACAACTGATACATGAGAAACATTTTTTTACAAAGTTTTTTGAGGTTAAAAATTCATCCTCTCAATACACTTTGTGAGTTTCGATTTAAGTATGGAGAACATGAATATTTTTTCGTCGACATAAAAAGACGTGCAACAAAATTTGTTTAATTTTGTTGCATGTAGAAACACTGGTTAAAATGCAATTACAAATGAAACATTTCTTTCATTATACGTATACACAAGATGCTTTCAATACACGTGAACCACAGAGGGTATGTGTAACGTACGTAAGTACGTGCAACAAAATTGTAGTAATAGTCAAGGGGTACGCCATAAGTATACCAAACCACCCACGGGTGCGCAGGCTCAAAAAGTTGGACAATTGCTGATCTAACCTATAAAAATATGATGCAAGCTGTGAATGCATCAAAATATGAGTTCACGTCAAGTTTGACAAGTGTTTGAGAATGATCCACATTTCCCAGGAATGTCACTATAAATGTATGTGGAATGTAGATACTGGTAACAATGAAAAATGCGATTATCTTTATAATCTTTAGATTTTCTCGCAAATAAAAAGCCTTGTTAATTCTTGCGGAATTTTGATTGTGTTAATATCAGTCCTTATCTGACTGACTGTGATCATAAAATAAAATTCTCTCGCTTATCACTTAAGCTATTAACGACAATATTATGTATGATTCTTGTAAAAAATATTGTATGATGAGAATAATTAAATAACATTTATTTCTTTTATATCCTTAAAACAAAATTATTCTTCAATAATGAGAGAGATAAGTAGTACAGAAGGAAAAATAAAAGTTATGAATTTGATCTGAGATTTCCACTTTTCAACAAAGGACAAAGAGACATAGGGATTATGACTAGCGAATCTAATTTTATTTCGAGCGTATATTGACAAGTGTTCAATCTCGAACAATTTCTCCTTCTCACATCGCTTGTCTCTTACAGGTTAGTGACGAGGGATGCTATTGGTTAATGACTGTGAACCCCGCCACTAGGGTAGCTGATCGATATAAGGATATATGTAATGCTAAGCGTACACCAAAACCGATTTTGTCGGGCGATGGCGGACAGAACTACACGGACGAGTAACTCGGACGTGTACTTACACTGCAACAGTGTTGACATTGGACGTTGCCGGTATTCTGTAGTTGACTGTGTTCAGTGTTGCTTAAATACACTCAATTTGCACCGTAGACGACGGCAGACTGGCGAGAAATCCCAACAAGTTCGGACTCGACGGTTGATCGGCCGTTTTCGGGCGTCATCGGACGATGACGGTCGTGTTTGTGTACGTGCTCTCTTTCTTTTATAAGTGTTTGATCCAATCGTCCGAGTTCGGCCGTCGTCGCCCGAGCAAACTTCGGCCGATGACGGATTGGGTGTACGCGAGCCATAAGACCTGAAGTTTTTAAAGTTTATCTTCCGGGTTTGCCCGCGCAGCTTCAAGTCTTCAGAGCGAGAAAAGATACTCGTAATCCTTTTGTTAGAAGGTTTTAACGAGCGGTTGGGTTTTTGAAGTGAAACTTCTATAGCCCCGTTGTGATTCGGAATTCGGATGAAACGGAAATAACGCATACAGCACCTGCAAAGTACCAAACTCCTATCAAGGCTCCTATTGGTTGAGATATAAAACAGAAATGACGCTGGTCTGCGCTCATTGGCGGCTTTTCATTACGACCTCACTTTTCAAGGCTTCTTGGTTCTTCATTGGTTGATATTGTTTTGGTAAAGTTTCGCTTCTCTCGACTCGAATTTTGTTATTGTTAACCCATAAAGCTACTGTAATAGTTGTACTGTTTTACGATTATTAAACTGTGTCAAACTTACAACTTGATTGTACCTACTCCAATAAAGACTAATAAATGTGTTTACAGTATAAAAATGTGTTTAATTTAATTATCACCACATAACTATTTAACTCGACAACAATAACAAGAATATAACAATGAATTGTTATTGCTAAACTAAAGAGTCACTTAAACGTGATAAATATATAAGTGTTGATATGGGTCAACAATCACACGTGTTTTGTTATGAATAACAGAATAGTTAACCGGTGGAAAAATTCTTTAATTATCGTTGTTTCACGGACACAACCAAATGCGATTCGAGGCGAAGGCGAAATCTTAAAAATAAAAAATATTCCAACTCTCTGCTTTGATTGAAAGTTGGTGTACACTGTACTCTGTACAGGTGTTAATTACATACGGTGTTGGGTTTATTAATTCAGATGTTTATTACTATAATGGTAAAGTTTATGGCGTGGTAATAAAGGTATAATAACTTGTTTGTTTTGGGCGTACGGTGATTATTGACATCTTGATTAAAAGGTTTGCAAAATTATAACTGTAATTCACTAGGTATTGTCTTCATGTGATAAAATTATAATGACAGAATATTGTTTGTGATACACTAGAGTTCAAACTGCCTGAATCCAGTAGGATAACGGCATACCCAGTTTTAAGAAAATAAGAGGCAAAAGTTAATTATGGAAGTGAAAGATTGGTTTAGGTTAGGTAGATACTGACCATCTGTTTAAAGCCATTTCAATGGGTGGGTTACCGCCGCCCCGGGAACCATTTATAAGATAACCAACACATTTGCCATTAGTCAACCCAATTGGTTCGCTACGATGGACTAAGTAGGGGTGCCCTTGTTCATAGGGATGAGGTTTGTCCGGGTCTTGGAAGCGTCTGCAAACCAACTGCATGGCCGGCTTGGAAGACACTGGTTAAGGAAGACTTTTTAACCTCTCTATCAGGCCTCTCTTGGAACATCGCCTTGCACCGCAATGGGAGGGATGGGTTCATACGTCCGTCACTCCTGGACAAACTGACTTCAAGATTTTCAGCCACCCTTCATACCTTCCTTCCATTTTTCCTTCCTTTCCTAAAAAATACCCTCCACAATGCACCCCCCAAGATGACAAAGGGCCTGAGGGGAATTATTTTCCTTTGGGCCTCCTGTGTAGAGCTAATGTAAAGAAAACATTTTAAAGCGAGGTATAAATACATTACAAAACTAGTAATTACTAAAATTCTATATCATGTGAAATTCTGTTATCATGTCTTTTTTGGCTTCGCCGGGTCTTAAGGCCCGGTAGTAAACGCTCAGAACGAAGAAGAAGGGGAGGCACGTAAATACGAATGTTAGAGAGAGCGTGATAATATTAAAAACGTTAACATTTAAGCGAAAATCGTGAAAATGTTTAATAAAACATAGAGCAAAAATCTCATAAACAGCATTTTTTTTTAAATTTTATTTGTGAATTTTTTCTTACAATAAAAATGTTTAAAAAATTATCGGAACATATTTAGCGATTTTTTTCTATCGAGGGAATTTCATATGATTACCATTTCAGCGTGGCATATGCACAGATAATAACTTCAAAAATAACGTAAATTGAATATTTAAAACTTAATTTTCAAGAGAAATATGTTATAAAACAGTAGAAATTCGGAATGCCTTGGCTTAACTCATTAAAATTGTTCAGGCGCGAAGCTTATAATAATAATTGGATAATTTGTAGAGCGCCGTTTTTGTTAAAAATCACCTCAAGAGCACTGTAAAATATCACATATTAGATTAATTTATTATAAATAATCCTTATAAATGCTGTAAAACCACTTTGTACGTCAACATGACAACACCCATTAATAAGGTACAAAATACAAGTTAATACGTCAGAACCGCGCCTGTCGCCTGACAACATTCGTCACCTGTCAGCCAATCGAACCAGATAGAGAATGACGTGAAAATTACTGAAATATCGTAAATGTTCATTGATAAAATAAAGTGAAGAAACAGGTTAATCGTCAGATAATTTCCACGTGGAAAACCCATAACTCCGTGCCATTATATAGCTATGCCTATCATAATTATTATTCTGTTACTGGCTTTCACATTTCCATCCTATTTAAATTTATATAGCGTGTTCAACATAATGATAATAAAAAAAAACTTTTAGTAGTCAACAGATTTTTACAAATTTATACATCTTGTTTATTTTTATCAAATTGATTCTATTGACAAATGGGTCACTGCTCAGCTGTACATTCAGGTGCAGGTGGTTTTGCGGTTGTTTTAGTGGGGCCAGGTATGTCCGGGTCTTGACGTTGGTTGCGCCTGCCTACCTACTGTGTGGCGGTGACTGGTTGAGGGAGACCTTTTGCACTTTGAACTTTTGCTGCATTTGACATGACGTAAATATTGTCATCTCGAAATTTTTTTTGAGATACTTCATACTAATTCTTAGTATTTAGCAGAAAATCTGTTTGTCAGAAAAATAAATCTTTAAACGGTGAGCTCTGGCGTGGTGAAATGATGTAACTGGAATTTATAAATATTTTTTCAGAAAAAAATGAAAACTTTGAAGATTCCCATTATTATCTATTGTTGATGACTTCTAGTGGTTAAAAAAATTGTTTCCCGTTTTAATAAAGAAGTTAGGTACACAGCCAATTTAATTAAGTTCAAGAAATAAAAAACTACAGAAAATTGCTTTGTTTGAGATAACGTGGCAAAATTTTATCAAAACCAGAATTTAAAAAAAAAATACAGAGTGTGTAATTCACAAGCGGTAGAAATGAAACCTTCAGAAAACTAAAGTAGACAAGAGTGAGGAGACTACGAATCACTTTTTTTTATCAATGTGAAGGATGTTTTTTTCCATATTTTTATCATCGTTGAATTCTAGTGCACCTTTTCCTACGCTCTTGTTAATCTTATTACTCTTTGTGTTTTCTTCTTCGGAGTCGCTAGATTTCGCATTCTTTTGATTGTTCATTTTGAAGTGGTTTGAAGACTGGATATTGATTTTACAAAAAAATATATTTTTTAAATTTTATTTCGTAGGATTCGATCCTTGGTCCTCTGAATGTCTGGCCGCATAGGTTAACCAGGCACTTTATACCACTTCACAAAAGGAGACTTGCGTGGGACTGTTGATTTATCGTATTATATTCGAACCGAATACCCATGAATTAAATAAATATTTTATTGCTATCTCAATCTCTCGCAGGCTAAATCCTACAGATGCATGTGTTTACCTCTTTTCAGTGTCGCTATTTTTCGTTCCATCGAGTTTCAAAAGAAAACGGTGCTAAATAAGTTTTCACTTCAAAATTCCGGGCGTAGCCGGATCGCTTCTCAAACATAATGTCACATAATTTTCAAGGTGACCTATAAGTGCAGCATCAGCAAACAGTTGTCATTATTGCGCTTCATTTTCCTGTCAACATTATTATTTCCGTTAGCAAATTGTAAACATCCCATTTCAGAATAAATAAACTAATAACATTGTAATCACTTTAATTCGTTAACTAATGATTGCAACAGAATTATCCAAGGATACACGAAGAATAATAAATTACTACTACTTAGTAATATACGAAAACTTCAATAGTTATATTTGAATATTATAGATGGTAGCACCTCCGTTTATAACTATTAGGTGAAGCGAGTGTGTACGACAGACGCTATTTTATTAATAATATAGATAAAAGTAAAGATTTTAATGAATTTCCTAACCGAAATTTGGTTTGATTTTATCTTCTAACTTATATTATTTGATTTGAATCCGATGTTGGATTGTCAAAGAAACAAGACAACAAACTCAGAGAGGCATATTATTAAAGCAGGAGGGGGGGGGGGGGGGGGGGGGTTGGAATCATACTGTGGTAAATGTGACGGAACGATAATTACGATTTGCTTTGTGTTATCCACATTACTGTCACACTTCTGCCCATTTAAATGTTTCTATAAACAAAATCGCATAGATTTCTTAAAATTTTAGTTCCAGATAAGTTAACTTAAAAGTTCCGAAACCATTCTCACACTTCAGAATATTCGTTCAATTAATCAAGCGTTCCATGAGCTGAGTTGGTAACACTGATGCTAATCGAATCAAAGTTCGTTCGGCGGCTCCGTCTCATAAGGCTGGTTGAGTAGAGGTGAAAATTGAAATTTGTTTTTAAATTAAGTGTCATTTTCAAATTGAATCTGATGGAAATTGTTTTATATTAATTAATTATTCTATATTTGAAATGAGCACTTTTGTTAGATTTTTTGACAGATGTCACGGACGGGTTGTTTAAAAAAAAATTATGAATTCAACAAATATTTGAAATTAATTTTCACGTTCCGTGTTGGTTCTGGTCAAGTTCTGTTATTATATCATTATAGGCCAGTTGCTACATTAAACTGAAATAATTACAAAATTTTGAATAGAACTTATACGGAACGTGATATTAATTTCAAATATTTGATGAATCCGTCGAATTTTTTGAAACAACCCTTCCTAACAGTGTTTATTCGAAAAGCAAATTTCTGATTGAATGTTTGTTTTTTAAAGGCGATCCGGATGCAAATATTTTTTATGGATGCTTCATAAAATCTTACAATTATAATATGCCGTGATTTTTTAATCTAAACTATGTAACATAATATTAACAGTAATATTTGCAAAATTTACATGTCGCCGAATTATTAAGTTACCAGTTTTCCAACCAGTTACAGAGCGATTTAGATTCATTTGTGATATCATACATCCTTATTTAGAGCGATTTAGATTCATTTGTGATATCATATATCCTTACTTATTTTATGAAAAATGGCGAAAAAGATAATTTAGCCTCTCAGTAGATGTCACAGCCCACAGCACGACAGCCCATTTTGAAATCCTTTTTTTCTTTTAGAACCAAAAAATGACATCGTGTTTTTTTGGATAATTCAAATGTCCGTAACTCGAGAAGAAACACAAGACAAATCCTTTCCCGCAAAATCGGGGTCGATTTTTCGTCTTCAAACAACGGTACAGTACACGCCAAACCTTAAAACCGGCCTGACGTTGTTCAGAAATCATCGCATTACGCGAATTAAAGGACAGAAAAGTGGCCTGCCCCCCCCCCGCCCAAGTCTTTCTCGGTCTAACGTATATTTTTACGCATCTTTATCATTCGCTTACGTTCATTGTAAAGTAAGTATTTGCGAATTTTTTTTTTTTTTTAAAGATTTTTTGGTGTCCCAGAGGCCAGAAGCCAGTGGGATAATGGCGTCTCCGATTGGGGTATGCTGTGAGGCTGAAGGTAGTGGGAAATGGAAGGAGATGTGGAAGATCAAGGTAGGGAAGTACCTAGCTATCAGATCGGATTGAAATGGGTTTACCTGGAAGTACCTGACCTTACCTTTCACGGAAGTACTTCGCTATCAGATCTGATAAACACGGATCTGATAAATATCAAATACGGCTAAAGCCATTCCAAGCAACGTTTCAATTCTGAACGGTGTTCTTACACAAGAGCGAAACTGAGAGTATCTTCCATTCTGGAATGTGCCACAAATATACTAAATATTATTTTAAATGATAATAATTTAATTAATCGTGAAATAACATATATAAATCAATTATAATTTATTTTTTCCACGCCAGGATTTGATCCCGCGACCAGTCCAGGGCCTTACCCCTCGACGACGCCAGCCGTCAAAATTATTAACTCCATAAAAGTATATAATGGTAGGAAACTGCAATGTTATCTTAGAATTCAGTAGGAAATGCATTGGTTACATAACCTTCAAGATGTGTTATTTGATTTTTCTGTTAGCGAATGGTTCTCCAATGTCCCTAACAAGATGGCGCCCCAAGGCATTAACACCTAGGCGGAATGCTAATAAGCTTTATCAACACTAATTATCATCAAGGTGATTGCCTCAAAGAGCACACACCCACCTATTATGGTATAATATTTAATATTTCCGGTTTTCTCTGTCTAGAACTGCGTTTCTGTTGAGCTGCGGAAAGGTTTGATTTCGTATAATCTAAATACAGAGTGTGCAATTCACACGCGATAGAAGTGAAACTTTCAGAAAACTAAAGTAGATAAGAGTTGAGAGACTACGAAGCACCTCACAAAGAGGAGACCGATTGTACTATCTCATTCTCTCGCAGGCTAAATATCTATTTCATCGAGTTTCATATCACAACGGTGATAAAAAAAGTTTTCGCTTCAAAAATTGTACTTACCTAAATAGAATTTATTGGAGATTGCCCAAAAACAATTTATTTACAAAAGTCAATACATTTTTTTGAAGTGAAAATTCTTTAGCACCGTTGTGATTTGAAACTCGATGAAACGAAAAAGCGACACTAAAAAGAGATAAACATATACATGTATAGGATTTAGCCTACGGGAGAATGAGATAGAATAATCGATCTCCTCTTTGTGCGATGCTTCGTAGCCTCCCCACTCTTGTCTATTTTAATTTTCTGAAGGTTTCACTTCCCAACTGATCCCGTCTGAAGCTAGTTAGACTTTGGCATCCCCGATTGAGGAATGTTGTGAGTCTGAGGGTATTGGGCTGGGGAAGGAGAAGCGAAGAGGAAGGTGGAGAAGTACCTGCCTATTCAGATCTGGTCCTCAAACACGTCTAAAGCCATTTCAAGCCAATACTGAGAGAATCATCCACTCTAAAATGTGCCGGAAATATACTTTATATTATTTTTAATTAATAAATTGTGAAATAACACAAAATAATCAAATAAAATTTATTTGAATAAGCCGGGATTTGAACCCGCGATCTCTGAGAGCCTTGCACCTTGACCATGGATGCCGTCAGAGTATGTTACATGTATAAATAATTGTCTTTTCTAAATAGTTAGAAATCCTATGAAAATAAAAATAAAAACAAAATTAAATTTTGTTGTGTTATTATAACCTCGATCTAAATATTTTTAAAACACATAATTACCATATTGTTAGTGCATAAAAAAATCAAATAAGTTAAATGACCAATTCCTCTCTAATGATGTGATATGGGGTAACAATAATATGTCAATGACAGTTGTTGTGTTTTTGTTTTTCTCTTGTTAAATTAATGGTTTATATCAAATTTTAGTGCCAAAATTTACAAACTATGCAATAAAACCAAACAAGGAGTGTTTCTAACCAGTTTTAGTGCTAACACTATTCTCCAAGTGTCTTGGTTAGTCAAATACTATAGTAAACAATCATTTCTCTAACCTTAATCTGCAATGAAGCGAACACCACCTGGCTCGCCATATCAAACTCCTGACTCTGATGTCGAAGAAGATGAAGTGCTTCCCAAAAATGACCCTGCCCAAGTGTCCGCTATTAACCCAGATTATGAGACACCCCTAATACCTGAATGTGACACTACTGGATATGTCAAACAGCTGGCTGAGAAGGTCCAGGCCGCAATGGCGATTATAACTGATCCATCATGCCGAGCCACTAAAGATCAGCAGATCAGGATTCAAAAGGAGCTCATCAGTGTTCTCTCCATTTCCAATATGATGGCTCTGGAAATGGGTAAACTGGAAGGTGCCCTTTCTGTGTTTACATCCAAGTGCATGCCTAATAAAACACCGACTGCGCCCACCCGTGCCTGGAATACTGTCGCTGCTTCCTCTTCTGACACCAGTGGAACTCAATATCCTTGCTTGCCACTTATTACAAGAAATAATGCTCTTCCTGGCCCTGCTAGACCTTCAGTTCTCGTGTTTCCAGTCAATAACACCCAGTCCACTTCCAAGGCCACCATGAAAACCCTGAAAACTGCAGTCAATCCTGCCACCTTGGGCATACGAGTAACTGGAATGCGAGAACTGAAAAGTGGTGGGGTGATAATCCACCCTAGCACTTCTGCTGAAGCGACGAAATTGGCAAATGCTCCAGCTTTATCTGAAGCTGGTCTTAAAGCAACGATCGCCCCAAATCGCCTCCCTCGTATTGCGATACATGACCTCCCTCAAGATATTTCGTCTGAGGATATTATCTCGGCGATTCATCATCAATCTTCCAGCGACACTGGTCTCTCATTAGAAAATTTAAAAGAGAACATATCTTTCTCTCATAAATCGGGCCCTCGCACTGGTAACTGCATCCACATTTTTAGAGTCCCTTCATCTGTTCGTCACTCTCTAATATCCCGTACAAAACTTGCCATTGACTGGCAGCTACACCGCGTAAGAGATTGGGTAGATAGCCTGAAGTGTGGCCACTGTCAACTATATGGCCACATAGCTTCCAAGTGCCAAGCAGACTTACCCACCTGTGCCCACTGTGCCAAAGTTGGCCACAACCGTGATGTCTGCCCCAAAAAGGAGAAATCTCCATTATGTGCCACCTGCACCTTCTTCAGAAAACCGGCTTCCCACAAAACTGGAGCTCAAGACTGCCCTGCTCGCCAAGCTGCTGAGAGACGTGAACTTTCTAGGATAAATTTTTTAGGTTGAATCTGAAGAATCGTTCTGTAAATAATTCCTTCTCAACGTACTACCAAAACGTTCGTGGCCTAAATACAAAACTGAACACTATTCGCTGTAACGTCAGTGTATGTCTTTACGACTTTTTATTTCTTACCGAAACATGGCTCTCGGATAATGTCTCATCTGCTGAACTTGGACTGTTTGACTACAACATTTTTCGCTGTGACCGTTCTACTTCTTCTGTGAAGAGTAAAGGTGGTGGGGTGATGATATGTGTAAATAAAAAATACCCTTGCCATGTTCTAGAAACATCTAACAATGTTTCTGATCAATTGTTCCTATGTGTTATATTTGGTACCAAAAAACTTGTACTTGGTTGTGTTTACATTCCTCCTTCCTCTTCGGTAGAAGTCTACAAGTCGCATACTGCTTCAATTGAGCGTGTCTCTAGAAACGCTGATTCCTTACTTATATGTGGCGATTATAATTTACCTAAAATATTGTGGCTGAATGACAACCAAGGGGTCAAAACTCCTACTAGTAATCTTTCGCAACAAGCTATTGAAATTGTAAATTTTTTTGCCTTTATGAATATGTTTCAAGTAAATTCAGTTACTAACTATCTAGGTTCTTGCCTTGACCTAATTTTCACTAGCATACCTAATGTCATAGTAAGTGAAGCTGATGTCTCTTTGTTACCTATTGATAAATATCATCCACCTCTCTCTATTAACATCACTAACTTTTTCAAATTTGAATCTCTGAAATCAAGTGTCTCGTATCACTACAGATATCTTAATGGTGACTATTCTAACATGAACAAATATCTTTCCCAGATTAATTGGACAAAACTATTTTTAAATTCTGATGTTAATGACGCCGTATTTAAATTTAATGAATGTGTAACACGTGTTATAGATTTGTTTGTTCCTAAGGGATGTTACTCTCAACCCAAGTTTCCAAATTGGTTTAGCTCGAAACTTAAACAGTTAATAATTGAAAAAAAGAAAACTCATAAGATATTTAAAGACACTGGCAACTTAAAATTTTATCAAAAATTTTCTCAATTAAGGGAATTGTCTAAAATCGAATCAGCCAAATGCTATAAATCTTATGTAGAAGTTACAGAGACAAAATTACTGCAAAATCCTAAACAATTTTGGCAATTTGTTGCGCAAAAGCGTACAGATAATGATCTCCCTTCAAGTATGTATTATTATGAAACTCACGCTACAAATGGTCACGACATTGCCAACCTTTTTGCTAAACACTTTTCCTCTGTATATTCTGATGCTTCATGTACCATCCCTCCACTTAACTATGATTATAATATTGATTTGAATGATTGCCAAATTTCACTTGCAGAGGTATACCAATCCTTAAATAATCTTTCTAACAAAAAAAGTACCGGACCTGATGGCATTCCAGAAATCTTGCTAAAAGAATGTAAATGTTCATTATCTAACCCAATTTGTATGTTGTACAATTTATCACTCTCATCCGGAACATTTGCTGACTCATGGAAAATTTCATTTATTCGACCCATTTTTAAGTCCGGAAACAAGTCAAATATTGGAAATTACAGACCAATATCAATTATATCTAATATTCCAAAGATATTTGAGTCAATAATTACAAAGAAAATCACTCCTATTTTCAAAAATGTTCTGATTGAGGAACAGCATGGATTTAGATCGGCCAAATCTACAACAACTAATTTATTGTCCTTTACAAATACCATTATTAAAGCCTTAGAAGACAACACTCAGGTCGATGTCCTCTACACTGACTTCTCCAAAGCCTTCGACCAAGTTAACCACCGTATCCTCATGGCTAAACTATATGCTATAGGCATTAGAGACCCATTTTTATCATTCATTCACTCTTACTTGATAAATAGAAAACAAAGGGTTAAAATAAATAACTTTGAATCCTTTAACATTGATGTAACCTCTGGCGTTCCGCAAGGAGCCCATTTGGCCCCGCTTCTTTTTAATCTTTTTATTAACGATATCATTAAAGTTTTTTCTCACACACGTTTTTGGCTTTTTGCCGATGACAATAAGATTCTTAAGATAATTAAATCCCATCTTGATTGTTTACTTCTTCAACTTGATATTGATTCATTTAATGATTGGTGCAAAATTAACTGCATGCAACTTAATGTTGACAAATGCAAAATTTTGTCCTTTTATAGAACGAAAAAACCTATTGAGTTTGATTATAAACTAAATAATGTTTGTCTCTCTACTGTCACATCTATAAAGGACCTTGGGCTCACTCTAGACTGCAAACTTTCTTTCCGTGATCACATCAATAACATTGTAAACAAATCACTTAAACTACTCGGCTTCATTCATAGAATTACCTCTGACTTTAAACATATAAGTACACTTAAAACTCTTTACTGTTCGCTGGTTCGCCCTCACCTTGAATATGCTAGTGTTATTTGGTCTCCTTTCTATGCTGTCCATATTTATCACATCGAATCTGTACAACATCGCTTCCTGCGAGGGATTGCTTGGAGGTTAGGACTTGAAAGAGGCGAGTACTCGTATGATGAAATTGAACAAACTTTAAACATTTCTTCTTTAGAAAAACGTAGAAAGGACTCTGATCTAATATGCATTTTCAAAATTATCAACAGTATTACTGACACACCTGCTTTGTTACAACTCATCCAGTTCAACATCCCTTCCCGTAGACTCCGAAATATTGAATTGCTGTTCCTCAATCAACATTCTACTAATTATGGATATCATTCTCCTTTATCCAGAATGTCGAGACTTGTCAACGCAAATCAATGCATTGAATTTTTTGGTGTAAGCCTAAATGACTTTCGGCAGTCGATACGCAATGTGATTTTTTAAAGTCTTTTAAATCCATCTTCAAGCTACTTATGTTCTTTTATATTATATGAATTTATATTTACTATCTTCTATGTTTACTTTTATATTATATGTATTTTGTCAATGCTCTTCATATATATGTACTCTCCTTCCATTGTCATCTCTCTATTTTTTATTCGTGTTATTGTTATATTGTTAATGGACTATTCGTCCGTAAATAAATAAATAAATAAATAAATAAATAAATAGATATAATATATTGCAGAGTAAACAAAATCAAGGGTAGGCATTTGACAATAAACTACCGCTATGAAAATCTATCAAAATTCCATTACGTCAATTTCGGATGTAAACAGAAAATTAGTCACTTTTTTATCTGGACCGATTGGAAAAATCCATTGGCATCTCTAATTGTTGCTCCAATTACGGAAAATTAACAAAAAGATAACCTTTACTTCATTAGGTAATTGTCTGCGGCCACGATTGACCATTTACAATTATTATTAAAATCAAAGTGGGGCCTACCTAACGATTGTGTTTTGTCAATGAGCGAAATTGTTTCATATTTTATTTGGAGGTGTGCGCTAAGTTGAAGGTATGACAGTACGTGCGAATCGGCAGGTGTTTTGTTTAATTATTTGTGACGTAAAGATTTTACTGCGTAGTTGCGTAGGGGCATGGACTACGGCGTAGATCCTCTGTGACACTTTAATAAATGTTGTACATTTTGAAGATTGTGATCTCGGGATAATCTTTATAAAACCCAGATAACATTTGTTGGATGGTTTTATACCATAATGGGATGTGCGTGGTATTTGAATTTAAACTGTTGTTGGAATTAGCAACACTTACCTACGAGGACTTTAATAACACTAATGTAAGGCCGAATTTTGTACCCTTACTCGTATTTATCGAATGAGTCGAAGTCCTGTTTTAACTCGACTAATTGGCATTTCAAATGTCTGTAAATTTGTTTGTGTGATCCGTTTTCGTTTTAGAAAATCTGTCTCATCCACTTTATTATTTATACTTTGTTTGATTCCTTATTTGAAATTTAAAAAAATAAAAGTTATATGAAATTTATGGTTTATAATTTAAGTAGGTTTTCTGAGAGGCGGGTAAAGGTACCCCAAGTGGTTCGTTAGGTTTGGTGACTTAGCCGGGATTCCCGGGTTCATGGGGTGAGGTTTGTTTAGGACTTTTGCGACGGATGCGTTTGCCTACCACTGCGTGGCGGGTCGGATCGGGAGAGACTGGGTGAGGGAGACATTTTGATCTCATTGACACATTGATCCCCCATTGATTCCTACCCACCGCTCATACCCTTTTCCTTTCCAGACTTCTTCTCCTTTCTTTACCTAAAAAGACCCTCCACACAGCATTCCCAAATATACCTGCTTACAAATCGTATTAGTTCAGCGGAAATTTTGGTATTGATTTATTAAATACCTAAGTTAAAATTAAAAACTATTTTGGACGGAGTTCCACTTTTCACAGAACCACAAGCAAGTTTTAATCAAATATGGTACCTAGTTTTATAATATTTAGTGTCGAAATAAAGTCACTGATGACTTAATTCAAAATTGCCACTGGACAGATAGTTTTCGACTGTCATGAATGCAGACTTCAATTTTTTTTCGTCGTTTTACACCGCAATTTAATGGAATATGATCTGAATAATTACAAGAATAAATACCTCGGCAGTATTCTCACGGAGACTCTTAATCCAGATATAGAGATTAGGTGCAGAATTGAAGCAGCAAGAACTGCATTCATAAAAATGAAATCCCTCTTCTGCAATGACAATATAAGCTTAAAACTAAGGCAGAGAATGCTAAAATGTTATGTGTGGTCGGTCTTGCTGTAAGGTTGTGAAACATGGACCTTGAAAATAAATACCATGAACAGGTTTAGAGGCTTTCGAAATGTGGCTTCACCGGAGAATGCTCAAGGTCCCATGGACCGTCATGATCACCAACATAGAAATTCTCAGGCGGGCTAGAGCAGATAGGGAACTGCTTACATTAATTAAAATCAAGAAAATTTCATATCTGGGTCATATACTTCGAGGGGAGAAGTATCACTTGCTCCATTTAATATTGAAAGCCAAGATAGAGGGTCGCCGAGGGCCTGGTAGGAGACAAATGTCTTGGCTGCGAAAGTGGAGAGTGGACGAGAGTGGACCGGAATTAGAAGTTTGGAGGAGCTATTCCGGGCAGCGCAAGACAGAGAGACCTTTTCAAGAGTGATCGCCAACGTCGGGGGGACCTGATAAGGCACATAAAGAAGAAGAATTAAAAGAACCCAACTCATTGGCGAAACCAGTTAGTAAAACGTACTAGTGATGTTGTGGTAATGCGCGTTTTCATCCCGCGACAAAATATCCTACGGATAAAAAAATCCTCCAACAAAATATCGATTTTGTTAGGTGAGGTTAGATTTGGTTAGGATAGGTTAGGTTAATTTAGTTAAGGTTAAGTTAGGTTTTTTATTTTTTAAAGAAAGAATTAATCCCGGGTTACAAATAACCCGACAATATTTGAAAATCTCCTACTACCACCACAGTAAGCGGAAAACGTTGCTTGTGTCGTGAAAGAGGAGCCTGCCGATGAATCGAACACGGGACGCCTGGGTGGGACCCAAACACGATGCTAACTCAGCCACCGACCGGTCAGGTTTTGGTAGATATTTTTTTAGGGGATGTTTTGTCGGTTCCATGCCAACTCAGAATGAAACCAACTCAGAAACACCTCGGAAAGTTGATTAAATTCTATGAAAAAATAATTTTAAAATAGACGGTAACCCTAACCTAACTTAACCTATTTAACCTATTTTTTTATCATCACTCTTAATGACCATTCTGAGCTGCTTCTGAGTTGGTTTCATTCTGAGTTTGCCGGTCACCGTTTTGTCCGTAGGATATTTTGTCGGAGGCTTTTTTGTCAGGGATATAACCGTTGCAGTATTGATTCTTTGTAGGTACTTAAGGCTCCGCAACCGGGCTCGAAAAGAAGAAAATGGAGAGATACGAAATTACGAATGTTAGAGGAGAGCGCTAACATTTACAGCAACCAAAATCAATGCGAAAATTGCGAAAATGTTTAATAAAACACGACTCGTTCAAAATAGAGCAAAAATCTCTTGGGCAGCATCTTAAATATTATTTTAAAAAACATTGTGAATTTTTTCACAAATATAATTAATAAGATAATAGAAACAGACTTGTTTTAATATTTTTTGGAGCATACTTTGCGATTTTTTTTTATCGAGGGAATTTCATATAATTTGCGTTTCGGCTTGGGTAGCATCTATAGGTACATTATCTTAAAAAATTACATATATTTTTTTAAGAGCTTAAAAACTTCAAATGTTTAAGGGAGATAATATGTAAGAAATCGGTAGAAATACGAGTTGTGGTAACTTGAGGTGGTAACTTTCCACTGTTGGCTCTCGCCAGTTTCTGAATACAAATTTCCATATTTTATGCGAGAACATAATATTTCCACACTAAATCTCCGCAAGAAATCGCATAAATTGCAAATAGAGTCATTGCAGCTGTCAATGGTTATGAACAAATCATAAATTAAAATATATTAATGAAACTACGACATTGTTTAGAAATGCGCAAGAACCTACATAAAACCTACAGTAAGTATGTTGAAAACTCTTGCCATGATAACACTGCTATACTATAGGTACCTACTTTGTGTTATGGGAAGTTAATTTCTCGTTAGGTACCTACTTACACCCACACAAACTTAGGTCCAGTTGTTTCGCAGAAATTCACTTGTGACAAAGTCATCAAATGACCATTCATCACCATTATGTTTTGAAGTGAAAACCGTTGCGCCGATGTATTTTGAAACTCGGTGCTACGAAAAAGCGACACTAAAAAGAGACAGACACATACATCTTAATTTGAGAGGCGGGTATGGGTATTGCCGTCACGGGAACCATTTATTGGATAACCAACACCTCTGCCATAGGTCACCCCAAGTGGTTCGCTACGTTTGGTGACTTAGCAGGGGTGACAGGGTTCATGGGGTGAGGTTTGTCCGGATCTGGCGGCAGATGACGTGGACACATTAACCCCTGGATTCGAACCCAACCCTCTTACCTTTTTCCTTCCCAGTATTTCCTCTTCATCCTTTACTTAAAAATACCCTCCACACAGCTATAGGCATGGGGGAAATAATTTTTCTCAGGGCCTCCTGTGTGGAACTAATGTTAAAAAAAAAATTCTAGGATTTAGCCTGCGATTGAATGAGATAGACTAATCGGTCTCCTCTTTGTGCGGTGCTTCTTAGCCACCCCACTCTTGTTTAGTTTAGTTTTATGAAGGTTTCACTTCTACCGCATGTGAACTGCACACAATTTTTTTTGACAGTTGAAAGGTTCCCGTTAAATGAGGATTCTAAATCCGTTTCAGCTTTTGAACAAATTATGAACAGCAGAAGAGGAGAACTGTCATGTTGTTGAGCTTGTCAGCTTATTACAATTTGATAGAAACCTCAAAACGCACCTGGAATCGGCGTTTAGCTTGTTAAAGTAGTTTATGCGAAATAAATAAATTTGCCACGATTGCTTGAGATTTCCCAGAAGGTCATTTTTTTTTCATTTTTCGCTAACATTAAAAAACTCATATCTTCGTTCACTCATATCTAACTTATTATAGTGCTATTTATTTATTTATTTGTATATTTGATATAATATCTTACATTTCAAGGATAATTCAGCAATGTCGGCCTCACTGGGTAGCTCACCTGTGCTGAGGCCTCCATTTTATAAAACAAAATAAACTAAAAATTAAAATTTACAATTAAGGTAAAATTATAGGTAATTAATTAACCTGTATTTTACCGTTTATCTCATATTCATAAGATTTTAAAAAAATATATTAAAAAAAACGATAAGTTTATAATCGCGTGAATCCTAGGTGTTTTTTTACTTGAAACTGCCGTGAGGGATACTTATTAGTGCCCCCCACACGCACACTTCGGAGCGACCGAGTCCCGCGCCACTTCAGGCCGCCGTGCAGAAAAGTCTCACGGTGAACTGCGCTGTAAACCTATCGGTCTTTACTTTTCTACGCGACGGCCTGAAGTGGCGCGGGTCTCGGTCGCGCCGAAGTGTGCGTGTGGGGGAGCCAATTCGGATCAATATAGAATATTTTCGGTTTCTGTGTGTTGTCTGTGGTATAATTGGTAATGAAATGTGAATATCTATGGAAAAAAGACTTAATTTTATCCGTAAACAGCTGTTAAAAAAATCGACGGGAAAAAATGTTTTTTATTTTCTTTTTAAACATTGTTCTAAAATTATTATTTTTAATTTATAAACTAATGTTTAAGACAAGATTTTTATGCATAGAACAAATGTAATAAGGAGTAATTGTTACACTAGTATACATTGAATTATTTGGCGGGTAGGAGATAAGCCACCGTAGCTCAGTGGATAAAAGAACAGTTGACCGGATATCAGAAGGACACGGATTCAAGTCCCGTCGGCGGCATGTATCTTTTCTTGGAAGATTTTTTCAATTTAGATGAGTGTTTCAGGCAAATAATTATAACTTATAATAATTTTTACCCATTGTTCTAAAATATGGTAGGAAAATGCAGTTCATTTTTGGACCGAAATCAATCGCAGAAAAATAAAAGTGGTCCATTTTTCTACCGTAATCGCTCCAGTAGTTAGAAAAGTTTGAAATATCGACAAATAAAATGGCGCTGAATGGCCATGACAATGTTACATGTGAATTTCTGCAATTTCTGCTGGGCCTTAAGAGGGATTTTAAGAGGGCCCTACACTCTAGCTTTAAAAAAACTTAAAAGCAAACATTACGTTAGTACTTGGAACCAATAAATATTAGAAACAATTCGCTTTGAGAGAGGTTGGAGAAATGTCAAAAATGTTTTATTGCAGATAATGTAGGTATTCGATACAAAGAATGCATTACAATAGAGAAACGCCCGTTCACAATTGATTGTCGGCAGCATAAGAAAGAGCTGTTTTCCGACTCGTTCATATGTAGAAAGCTTGTGGGCAGGGTTTCTGGAATTTGTAAGTATTTCTATTTTTTTCTCCCTCTTCCAATTCTAATATCATCAATCATAATAATCATAAATCCTTGTTCGCACCCTCTTTCCTTTATCCGCCTCACAACATTGCCCAACGGGGTGGTGATATATTTCTTACGTGTCCTGCTTATACACTAGATATATTAAGTGGAAGATCTGGGAGAGGAAGTTCTGGGAAGGAAAAGGTATAAGGGGGCATCCATTAATTACGTGAGCAGTTTTTCTTCCAATTTAGACTCCCCCCCCCCCCCTCGGTGGGATAAATTTTGACCAATTCGTATATTCTTTTCAAGTAACGTGAGCTTTTTCTGGACCCCCCCCCCCCCCCCCTCGTTTGTGTTCACGTAATTAATAGATGCCCCCTAAGGGGTGGGTAGGTGTCAGAGGGTCAGTGCGAGTGTCCAGGAGTGATGGATGTATAAATTCCTCTCCCCCCCACTGCGGTGCAAGACAATGAGTCGAGAGAGTTTGGCTGGAAAAGTCGAAGTGCCTCCTTCAACCGACCTCTCCCGATTCGGGCCGCCACGCAGCTGATGGTGGGTGTTCGCTGTTCGCATCCGCCGCCAAGATCTGGACAAAGCTCACTCCGTGGGCCCGGGTTACCTTAAACGAATTGTTTACGGGGCGGCAGTAACCATACTAGTCTCCCATTTTTTTACAAGCAGAAAATACTGTTAAAGAAGTACCTAATTTTCGTAAGTATAAATTGATATGTATATATGCTGTGCCACATTTTACTTTATCTTACTAGTCAACATAGGCCATGTCCTCTAGATATAAAATTATGTAAAACAAAACGAATCCTTGGCGCATTTTATCACGACCGCTGACAAATGGCGGTCCGTGAGTTTTCAGTCAACTAGAGTGGTAAGATTGAAAAATACGACATTACTGAAGCTGAATTTATCTTTCAAATTTGATAGGTATTTTGGAAAAAAATACTCTGCTACTTACAACAACATCAATAATGTCGAATTTTTCAATCTTACCACTGTAGATCATTGAAAACTCACGGACCGCCACTGCCACTATCATATTGGGAGCCTCTCCTATCCTAATCCTATATTCCTCTTCCTCATCCCCTTACCTAAAATTAATTTTAAGACACAATAGAACTCCATCTCCAGTAACATTCGTATGAAACCACTTTGGCTTCACTTCAGTTGACTTCATACAAATATTCATCTTTGTATTAAAAACAACAAACATCGTTCTTTTTTCGGAAATTATAACGCAAACGCACAAAAAAAAATTATCCAAAAAGTTCCCCTCTGACCTGAAGACCTTCGAAATAGCACAAATAAGAAATTAGAGGGAATTTACCCATCTAATTGTAGATCGTACACAATAATTCAAGTTTACAAAAATTATTGAAGCCTCTCAAAGTGTATAAAGTTCAAGGACACAGAAAACCCTTCAATCTACAATATGGAAGCGATAATTGTAGGAAAACTGAATTAAATTCATATTCAAAGCTTTAAAATTTCAATAATATATTATTAATCTTACCTTGCCCCCCAGTAGACTCGTTGTTTCACTCATTTCGATGTATTTGATAACTTTTGAAACGATTAATGACAGAAAACGACACCTGTAGGTTACGTTAAGGGTGAATGAAAATCTCCCCAGGAATGTGAATGATTTTACGACGGAAGGTACTTATAAAGCTGCGCGTGCGCACATCTCAACGCCGATCCTAATACATATAATGGTTGACCCACATAATATGTAGGTACGTAGGTCATGTCATATGTCATATATTATCTCAAATATTTATAATAATAAAAGATATTTTATTACGTAAACCCAGTACCGGATTATCCCTAAGGCAGAGTAGGCAACTGCCTAGGGGCCCCGCATCGGCTAGGGGCCCCGCGCCCCAAGAAAAAATAACTTGCATCAATGGTTCGACTCACTATAAGTGAGCAACTCCCTCACCCATTTTGGAAAAAGTCAGCTTTCAAGATGTTTTAAATATTTTATTTTTTATTACGAACATTTATAGGTTAATAACATTACATGCATTAAAGAAAACAACAAATTATAATAATTAGGTTACAATCCAATAACTGTTCACATCACGCACAAATAATAAATAAAAAGTCAATAATTAAAACAAATATTTAAACATAGTTGTATTTTACTTTAAATAATAATAATAATATTTGGACGATTTATTTAGCGCCGTTTTTGTGAAAAATCACCTCAAGGGCACTGTTTACTTTCCTTCGTATCAATGGGGATATGATTATAGGTGCCGTGTGTGGTTTATATCGGAAATTGTTTTGTTTTTTTTTTTTTGCTTTTATTTCTAATGTTTAAAATATAAATGTTGTACAAGCTTTAGTGTGCACTACCTATCTGCTTGCTAAAATTCTTTGTTTCTCTTCATACCAAGGTTGTCTGGAAGAGATCACTTTAGTGATAATACCGCTCATTGTACTATTGTATTCGTTTCATTTTTTTATTGAATGGGGGTGAAGGCATACCTTCGAAATGTAGTAAAAAAACAGATTAATTATGAATAAAATTACGTTGTGGTAGAAAAAAAAATTTGGAAGTTAGAAAGGGTAAAGTGCAGTGGCGGATTAAGCCCGTCAGAGGCCCGGGGCGGAAAAGCTGAATGACCCCCTCCCCCCCCCCCCTAGTTTAAGAAGTTGATGTAATTTTACAAGCTTTTTCTTCAGTTCATACGGGCCTCTGACTCTGGGGGGCCTCCAAACGCCTTCCTTTGATCAAATCATAAAAAAGGCTTTAAGGCACCTGGCCACTGTAAAAAAATGACATTTTTTTAAATAAATTTTCTGAAGATGCATTTGTTAATAATGCTCTCACCAAATGTTTTAAGGAAATTCGTAAAATTGACGGAGATACCTACAGCATTTTATATGAAACCATTTAAAACAGTTTGTATGTTGAATTAACGTTCAGCAAAACTTTGAACGCGTTTTTCTCTAAACTGCTTTTTTCAACACAGTTGACAACATATTATAAAAAATAAACATCCGATTTGCATGCACTAAGTCTTAAACTGTTAGTAAATCCAGTCAGTATGGCACCACTTAGAGATTTTTTTTATAAAGGGCCCCCTTCTATTTTTTTATGAACAATGAAAATTTCCCATAAAAAATCGAAATTAAAATTCGTTGGTCCGCCATTTTTCCTTATTTTTAAACAAAATTCACCTACGTGGTGAAATAGACTCTAGATTTTCAAACAGTTTAAGACTTGCAAATCGGATGTATAGAGGTTAAAAATGTGTTAACAAAGTTTAGAGAAAAACGCATTCAAAGTTTTGCTGAAGGATAATTCAACATACAAACTGGCCTGAAGAAACTACGGTTGTACCGAAACCCGGTCGGCATATAGTATGATTAATAAATGTGGTTTTCGTTGTTAGATCCGACGATCATCGTCGGATCTACCGGATCTGCCCTGATGATGGACACTGCAACGCTGTCCGAAACGTCGGTTATAGTAGGAGGTAGCGCAACCGGCATAACACCCCAAAAACTAACAACGAAAATGCTTTTGGCCGTGAAAATCTAAAAAAATAAAAAATGTGGTGTTTAATAAGTTATTGTTTCACATAAAATGTTGTATCTCCGTCATTTTTTCTAATATCTTTAAAACATTTGGTGAGAGCATTTTTAACAAATGCATCTTTCAGAAAATGAAATAAAAAAATAAAATTACAAAAATTTTTTTTACAGAGTCCGCCTTAAGTGGGAATCACCAGACAAAACCCGAAATATGTCGTTTTTAAATCAAATTTTAGACGTATTAACTCTTTTTCACGACAAAATTATAAATTGATTTCGAAAGATTGTTCTTTTATCTAGTAAAGCTATGTTTTAAATTTTGAGAAAACATGTTTATTTTTAGTACATTAAGGTTTTACCGTAGGGCGTTTGCAGATTTGTTAAATTTTCAAACAAAATTTTGTATTATACAACACACATTTCAAATTATATAATCATGGAGTAAAATAAATCAAAAAATTATCTGGGAAAGATATGTTTCAGAATTTTAATTTTAGTTTAAATAAAATCATTAAAAAAGGATCCGCGCATATATCAAAAAAAAAAAAAAATATTTTGCTTAGACATTACTGAAACATTATAAATACATATGATCAAAAAATAATTAGAAAAAGTACATAATTTGAATAGTTTTATCATCACGAGTTAGAGCATTTTTGAATTTAGGTATGTATCAAAGCAAATTGTGAATGAAATAATATCGATATTGAGCTATTATGTTAAAATGCTGGTATGGAGAATAATTAATCTTTCTCATTGGAATCACCCTGTACAGTTGCAGGGGTACGATTGTAAGATCATCGTTCGACGAAATTTAAATTCTCGGCCGCTGATTAATGGCATTAAAGCCTTGTTAAGGATTTGATAAAGGGGACATGGAAGCGTTTGATGGCCCCCGAGGACCAGAGACCCGGGGCAGGCCGCCCCTTCACCCCCCCTCCCGTTAGTCCATCATTGGTAAAGGGGCCCCGAGACGTGCATTGCCTAGGGGCCCCGACATGGTTAATCCGGCCCTGCGTAAACCTAGTTGACAAGTTTGTTTCAAAGAGAGAAAATTTAAAAAATATATGTTTTAAAAATGATGAGGTATGTTTGAATAATTTTTACTTATACACTAGCCTTTTTTTAGACAATATAAAAATACAAGGTACAGCAGTTTGTTTACAGTCCTCCTCCCTAGGTATTCCTGTTCCGAGGCGGACTGTATGTCGTTGTAAGGGTGCTGATCATGATTGCCTCATATATTGTTGATTTTCACAAAATAAACAATAAATGAAATAAAAATTTGAATTTTTTATAAGAAAAACTTTATTTTTTTACTTTTTTGAAGGTTATTCCCATCAGTGAAATATATCATATTAGAATAAGTTAACAATAATAATCTAAACGAAAATATGAAAGAGAACAAGACACAGAAAAAGACAATGGTCGCAACTGGGACTCGAACCCAGACCTCTCCGTCTAACCGGGACGAGTGCGTTAACCAATTTCTCTATTGCCACCTTCTGTCAAAACGTCATAATTGTCATTCTCATATTTTCAAATTTTAGAATTACATTATTATCAACTAATTATTTTTCTCCATATTACGGGCAACTACCCTTTTTATTGGAAACAATCATTCTAAGAATTGGTTTGTGCCCTGGATAGCGTCTCGGATAGATACATCCGAATTTATCTATAAGGAACAATTGAGTCCCGGTTAGACGGAGAGGTCTGGGTTCGAGTCCCAGTTGCGACCATTGTCTTTTTCTGTTTTTCTGTGTCTTGTTCTCTTTCATATTTTCGTTTAGATTATTATTGTTAACTTATTCTAATATGAAATAAAAAGTATTTATGTTTGTTGTCTGTAGGTTGCGTTGGGGTTACTGCATATTTTTTTAAAATTATTTCCTCATCTTCATGTTTACTTAGCCATAATTTGATGTCTTTTAAAACTTTTGTGTCTCCATGGTGTTCTTAATTTCAATTGGAAGGGCATTATATAGTTTTGTAGCATGAAAATTATGGTTTCTCTGGCCAAAAGATGTAGGTATTTAATTTTGGGATGTTCAGTAGTTTTAAGGATTTCATAGAAGTGTAGGTGTGTTGGTCAGCAAGGTACTCATATTTTTCTTTAAATTTGAGAAGTGAATTTTTTTAGTATAGGTACTTTCAGGATTATTTTTATTATTGCCTGTTGCGTTTCAACTAGTTGCATCATTTGCAGGGGCGTGCACTCCATATAGGCACATAAGCACTGCCTACCCTACCGTATTTGTAAAACATAAGCATGTAGGTAAATAATAATATTATAATTTATTAAATTATTGCTAAATAAAAATACACCCTTTCAAAAATAAGCGCGACAAAGCTGAGCAACCGAAACTACGCGAGCGCCACATCAAACGGCATACAACAAACGTGGCATAAACTATAACTAGAAACTACCTACTCGCGCCTTCCGACTACCTTACTAAAATGCGGCCTAAGCAGGAATTATTTCTGCTTAGAGCTAACTTCATAGAAGATATAATATCAATGTTTACGAAATGCACGTAGCATAGAGTAGAATTGTCTTTTTGAATTTGCTTCCATGAGTTTTTTTTTGTTAGCATTAGGCAGTGCTTTCTGGAACAAAATTATCAAATGGCGATCAGAGATATCTGTTGTTATATGAAGTGTGAGACAACGCCAACGGCCTTTATCAAGACCACCTCGAATATCCAGTAATTGGCTTGTGATAATATGCATAAATGAAGCGATAATTTATTATTATTATTATTTTGATATTTGATGTGGCTTAGATAATCCAAACCTACATCATCTGCAGCTAGCAGCAAGCACACTTAGCGAAAACTTGTACGAAGAGAGTTATCTGTGGTTAGGTTATTTTTTATATATTTGAATCCATTCAGCGGTTTTCCTACTGCCTACCCTGATCAAAAACTCTGTGCACGCCACTGATCATTTTTATGTTTGAAGCAAATCCCCAACCTATAATTCCATATTCTATGCGTGATTGGCAAAGAGTATAATATACTTTATACTTTTCTTCAGTTGTATTTTTTTACCGCTAGGTACCTTAGAGGTCGTCCATTAATCACGTGAGGCTCGAAAGGGGTGGGGGGGATCGGAAAAAATCAAGAAGTATCCTGAGGGGGGGGGGGTAAAATGAGATATCACGTGTATTTATTTTTCATTGAACGCACGATTTCTAAAGGTGAACGTCCTATACTTAGTATCAAAAAATAAACGTGATTTGGGGGGGGGGGGGTTAGCCTAAAACCTTACCACATATCACCAGGGGGGGGAGGGGGTCAAAAAGTTGCTAAAAAGCATCACGTGATTAATGAACGACCCCTTAAGTAAATAAACGATTTTTCGACATTATTAGGCAATATTAACATAAATTTATTAAAATAAGGATATGTTCCCTCCTGTTCTTAATTCTTTTAGATTTGAGTTATTTTTTTTTTCTTCTAAAAGATGTTTATAACAAAGCGTAAAAATCAGTTATATTATCTTAAAAATAATAAAGTATTACTTTTAATATAGATAATTTGCCTCATCATCGATTTTGATAAGTTACTCGGCTTCTTTATGGTATTTTTACCCAAGAATAATTAATGTTGAATGGTTAAATAGATAAAATTATTGTTGACTGAGCAACGTCGGTGACAAACGACAAACGTCTTACCAGCGAGTGGCGTTTTCTATGTCATAACGACTAAAAACAAACTTTAGAGGGATGCGTTGTTTAAAAAAATTTGAATAATTCATCAAATATTTAAAGTTAAATTTCACATTCTGTGAGAGTTCTATTCAAGTTCTGTGTTTATTTCAGTTTTATGAAGCAACTGGCCCATAATGATAAATAATAACAGAACTTTAACATAACTTACACAAAACATGAAAATTAACTTAATATTTGATGAATGGTTCAAATTTTTTACATCCCGTCCTAATAAATCTTACTCACATTTTTAACGGTATTCATAATTTGCGAAAATATCCCATTCAATTTTTGTCGCTGCTTCAAACAATCATATTTTTTTGGTGATTGGTAAAAGAAAAATAATAATATTAAATAGTATTTTTTATCCAGCTTGAACAATAAATTAATTAATGTAACATCGTGTATGCAATAATGCACGTGGACAACATAAACAGTAAAAAAAGATAAATCTAGCTTACCAACAATTTAATAAAAAACTTAATAAAAATATTATGCTTTTGGCATTCATATCAACAACGGTCAGCACCGGCTAATACCCGCTAATACAATAGTTCAAATTATGAGAGATGTTATTATGTCTAATCTACTACATATTTACATAGAACAGATAATAGGCCACTTGCATGGATTTCAGAACGACTTGGAAAAAATCGCATGGATAGATTTTTTTACTGAGATTACGAAAATGTTAGTAAATTTTTTTAGAAATGTATAGTTTTATTTTTATTTTTAAATAAATAAATCCATTATTTGAGCTCGTGACGTCACTACATGAAAATGTCCCGCCTCCGATTATGTTCCCTTAATTTTGTAAAATTCCACTTTTATATGGCAACACTTTGATTTCCGGCGAATTTTTGAATTTGCGTTTAACGTTCACTAGATTTATTGTTTGTTCTATGCGAACTTATCCTTTGGTTTGATTGTTTGATAAAGATGGCGGTGTTTTTATAGATGTTACGAAGAGAACCCCGTACAATTTATTGGCTGTTGCTATTCGTGTGGAAAACGTTCTTTTTTTAAAATGATTTGTGGCTATGTAATTATCGTTTTTTCGCACCCAATGTCCCGTCTTTCCGGTTTATAAAAATGGTCTGATTTTTCGGATTGAAATTTTCAAAAAATCGCCAGGGTTTCAAAAATACGATAAAAAAAGAATGTCTTAGAATATTTGCCTAAACCGGAAAAAAAATAAAAAAATGTGATGCAAGTGGCCTATTACAAAATAAGTGCTTTGTGGGCGTGTTTCGTGATGCAAACAGGTGCTCAATTTGGGCCCAAATTTCCATGCGAAACTTTTTTTTTGAAATTCAAATGGGATGGGGATAAATATTTCAGACGAATGTAAGAGAGACTGAAAGCTGGGCGGTTGGGCTAAATTGAACATTTGTTTCACAGTTTTCGAAATATTTGTTTTTTTTTTTAATATTGCTAAAATAATTCTTCGAATAAATAATTATTTTGTTTTCATTCAAGTAGCTACCATCGCCTTTTATGTTTTTTTTAATCGCATACCCAATAGCCATAATATAAGTCCATTTTATCTATGGTTTGTAACCGGCAATGGCAACCAGCGTTGCCAGAAGGTTACTTTTGTAACCTTTTAGGTGATTTTTAACTCCGAAAGGTTTCTTTTAGGTTACACTACTCAAAAGGTTACTTTTAGGTGATTTTTCGGAATTCGTAGAGCTAATTCCCTACGGAATTAGAACCAACGTCAAACAGAACGCTCTTTTTTTATGTTGGCTAACGGCATGCAAAACCATAGACTATACACATATTGCAAAAATTTACATCTTTCTCTTTCACACTATTGTGTGAATTTATAACCTACCGAATTTGTTCAAATTTTCCGGAGTACGGGGTGGTTCTTTGTGGTACTCTATTTTAATGTGGATTTATTTTATATATTCAATTATATTATTATTAAATTAAAAAAAACATCACGTGACTGCTGCTTGCATTGCTGGAGGCATTACCAAACTGTGCTTAGGCCACTTACAGGCGAATTATTATTTCTGAAAAGGTATATTGCTTTTTTTTATTACCTGTTAGGTACTTTATTGATTTCCGAGTAAAATTTCGGAAATTATTAATGGTTCCCTTGAAAGCTTCCCCAGTTACTGCGTTGTTTTTAGACTTGATCAAATGTCGTTAAGGGATGACTCAGGAGATTCTTTTCCCAGTTAAATTAAAAATTTCATTCAATTTATATTTGGTCTCTACTATGTGAAGTTGGTTTAAATATTTCTAAAAGGGGCGAGCGAAATTTTTTTATATAATTTTTTTCACATGTCTAGCTTTCGGATTTTTAGAATTTTTTTTTTAACTGCTTTAAAATATTGAGTTTACGGCGTTTATTTTGTATTTGTACCGGAAACGGCTTATTTTTATCACTAAGTGGGTAATTTTGGTTGTTTCAATTTATTATTATGTTATTAAAAAAATAAACTTCTTAAAAATGAACTTGAACAGCCTTTTATTTCATATTGTGGACCCTGGACCCTTGTAAGACGTTATATCAAAAACGGACAATTACAAGTTCATGCGTTTCATAAACGGACAATTGCTCTTTTTAGTATCAAAAGCGAACATAAGCATTTTTAAACTTAAAAATAAAACAGCTAAGAGTATTAAATTATAGAATGTTATGTATTATGGCTTGTGATTCTTTACGCGCAAGGATTATGCACGTAGAAAAAATATTAGATTTTTCATACCGGTATATTCGAAACAAAAAACTCGCTCCACTGAAAAATAATCCAAATGGCTTGTGTCCCACTTTAAAACTGAGCTCCTCAGGGGGCATCCATTAATTACGTGAGCAGTTTTTCTTCCAATCTAGATCCCCCCCCTCCCCCTAGGTGGGATAAATTTGGGCCAAGTTGTATATTTTTTTCAAGTAACATGAGATTTTTTCTGGACCCCCCGCCCCCCCGTTTGTGCTGACGTAATTATGGATGTCCCCTCATGTATTCCATCAACTTTTTACCATACCACTGGAAAAAAATATGAAAGGTTACTTTTCACACAAAAAGGTTACTTTTTTATATATTTTAGGTGACTTTTTACAAGACACGGCTGGCAACACTGATGGCAACGGAAAACTGCTTGATCTGTGGGCGGAAACTGTTGACAGCGAATGTCAGATTTTGTGGTAAATATTATTCTAAAAGATTTTGAATGGAAACAAAATGTTCTCCAGTGATCTTTGTTTGGTGCGTATCGATATCTATCTATATCTATCTATCGTATCGTATCTTGCACTGGAATATTTTTATTTACTCAGTTTCTTTGATAGTACAATTACCAACGTCAATAAATTCGGTCGGCAATGGAAGTAATGCCTCAAAATAATTTATTCCGTTGGCTGATTTTATTCTCGTCTCCACATTATTCGCATTTCAAATAAAAGACTCATTTCTTTTGAGTGTATATTGTAAGTCCTCTTAACAATTTCTGTGTAAACAGTCGAAGAGAATGACAGTTAGTCATGTTTTCACATAAAATTCGAGAATAACACTATTATTTATTGTGCAAATAAACTTATATTACCGTTTATCCTCGCCGTAAATAATGAGTGTGAGAATAAATAATGATTATTCGATATCAATCATGTTCCTGTCATAATCAGTTGATTCAATTTGTTTCATATATGTGCATAAATAAAACAACAACACTCGTTTTTGGGAACATAAACTGGTTAAAAACACCCTTCAAAGTCTTGCGTAAAACAGTATTATGATTGAAGCAGGTTAGAAACAAATAGGTACATGTTTAATTGGTAAATATGCAGTTGGTCCACCTCACGGATAATACGGAACGTTTGTGTTGTCGAAGTTTGATGCACGGATAATACAGAGTGTTCCTTTTTTAGGTTGAGGTTAAACTACAAATGCTGTAATCATAATTTTAAAAAACATCTCAGGTTTTGAATGGTTATTTGGCAAGACAGGGTATATCCTAGCGGGGTTGTGTAATTATGATTGATTGTCTATGAAATAAAAACAATAAATGCACAATGGCGTTACTGCATAAGCGAATTAAATTTTTTAAAATTAAAATGCTAGATGCAAATTTTTTGCACTTTTTTTTGTCTCCCGTGACATAAATATTCACTTTTCTTGATAATAAAGCTAAATCTAACTGTTTGAATACAAAATATTCCGTATTAATGAGTAACCGGAATAAGACATAAATGTTTTATTTAAAATTTTTTAAAATAACACTAATTATGTAAGATAATGCCGTAATTTCTATGAAGTACGTTGATAAGGTTAGCGGGTTATCACTATTTCTATGATCCAATAAGAATTTTATTTATTAAAAAAAAAAAATGTAATATACAGGTGTCCCAAAAGAAGGTTTATATTTGTTTTGCTTTCTTTATGAATGCAACTTTTTCGAGGGGCGCGGGGGGTATGTCAATCAGTAGCCTGGCTCTTGGGAATTCAGTCGCTATGGAGCATTTCTTGGGAGCGACCACGCTCGTTTACAAAAATGGTGATTCGGCGACTAGCGCGTGAAAGATTCTGCAATATTCGAGGTTTTTGTCAATTCAATGATACGCCAAGCATTCCTCTCATTAGAAAATGGGTCAAAAAGTTTGAAGAGATTCGGTACAAACCAAAATCCGGGCAACCAAGGCCATCGAGAACGGTAGAAAACGTAGATAGTGTTTATCAGTCTTTTCGTGACGATTCAAACTTTTCGATTCGGAAGCGCGCAAGTGCTTTAAATGTACAAAGATCATCGTTCCACAGCATTTTGCACAAAGACACCCCTACAAACTTACTGGCTATAACCAAAGAGCATGGTTCCAGCAAGACGGAGCAACATCTCATGCGTCCAATACGTCCTTGCCACGAGTTCGTGAAATTTTTCCTGGGAAATTGATCTCCAGTAGAGGTGACATAAATTGGCCTCCTCGTAGTCCTAACCTAACCTCTATGGACTTTTTCCTGTGGGGTTATCTCAAATCTAAAGTGTACGCCAACAATCTGACTTCCCTGATGCAATTAAAAGAAAATATCCGTCACGAAATGGCAGCCATCACGAAGCCTAACTGCCGAGCCGTCATAAGAAATTTTACTCTTCGATTAAATGAATGCCGCGAACGCGAGGGTTTACATTTGGACGATATTATTTTTAAGAAATAAATTCCCAAATTCTGTATTTTAGTATTTAAATAAACATCTTTTCGATACAACCCTTACTTTTTTTTAAATCGATAAACTCTAAATATAAACTTTCTTTTGGGACACCCTGTATAAAGGTTATAATAAAAGGGAATTCCTCACAGTAATGATTTCAAATTATTTCACAAGTACTAATCTATATTTTCAGGTGTCGCATTTTTGGATGTTCTTAACCATTTTTATATCTGCATGTGTACTGAAAAATACAAGCGCTAGCATTCTATGCATGTTTTGTTGTTTTCCCGATTTCATAATATTATTCTCCTTTTCAGATGCCGAATGGCTAGTAGATTGAACACCAAAGAAAATTACCATTTATATATAAGAATTTCCAGTAAATGTTCCTAGTGTGAAATATAATAAATTAGTCACTATGTTGAGTAAAAGAATAAAAAATTTATTCACAATTTTATTACTAATAGGATTAGTGAAAATATTTGGACTCCACACACTTTTATTTGAAAAAGACATTGATGTGGAATTTGACTATCCTCTAAGTGAATATATTTACCCATACGTAGAACAAATGAGAAATAATGACAAACCAAGTATATCTCCTATCAATGTGTATAACTATTCATTCCTCTCATCATGCGAGGATAAATGCAAATCGGATTCAGAGATAAGATTAGTAATAATAGTTAAATCAGCGATGAACAATTTCCATAGAAGATTAACCATAAGGAAGACATGGGGATTTGAAAATAGATTTTCCGACGTCGTGATTAAAAAGGTGTTTGTGTTGGGGGTGGATGGCGGTGCAGACAAATCTCTTCAAGAAGCTATAGATGCAGAATCCAAGAAGCACAATGACATTGTTCAAGCAAACTTTCAAGACTCCTATTTCAACAACACAATAAAAACAATGATGGGATTCACGTGGGCCATGCGATTCTGTCCTGCAGCCAAATTCTACATGTTCTCTGACGACGACATGTACGTTTCTGTTAAAAATGTGTTGAGATTCATAAGGAACCCGTCGCATTATCCAGAGTACGTCGAGGAAGCCCTTGCCGCCCGGAGGAAACTCAGTCCTAGTAAAAGTCAGCCAAAAGTGTTAGGCAAATCCTTAAACGGCGGTAAAAACTTCCTAGTATCTGGTAATCAGGAAAACAATAAGTTTGGGAGAGTTAAACGACAAGCTAACTTCAATTATGATCTTCCAGATGAAGCAATACTGTATGCAGGTAAGGATATTTTTCATTCCAGCCTTTAAAACATTATCAGCCTTACTAAAAAACTTTATGAAAATTTTATTCAATTGATAAATGACCGTGGATGTGAAAACATTTCTAATTAAAAAATGACAAAAAATTGTTCATGGAAAGATATTATATATTGCTTGCACAGCCAGAGGGGGCTGTTTATCTATTTTATATGCTAGTTTTATTAATAATTTCTGAACGAATTTTGGAATTTTACCACCATATTTTAAATGTCTTGTATATTTTAAATTTTTATGGATATTGTAAAAATAAATATCTTTGTAAAAACTAAATAAAATTACGTTTTAGATTTTTGTATCTGAAATATACTTTCGTGTTTAAAAATTGCAGTATTTTAAGCTTAAATAACTTAAATGAACTGCGCGTAAAATACCTCTCACAAAAGAAATTTTGCCACAAATGAAAGAAAACATGGCCACCTTGCTTGTGCAAATCTACTAAAGTTCAATGCAGCCAACATAAAAACGTCATTATGTTATTTACAGTTATTAGTAACGTTGCAGGAAAACCGTTTTAACGCTTTCGAACAGAAACACCGTTTAGCGGTCGTTCAGTGTTTTTTTTATTAGTAAGGCTTTATATGTTTTGTAATATCATTGATTATTATCAATGATGAATTCGGAATGTACATATATTGATTCTGAATTCCTCTCACTAGACCCTGGTGAATTTGTTTGCAGGTTTTGTGTTCAAGTCGTCCCCACACCGTCACCTGACCAGCAAGTGGTACATCTCTCTAGAGGAGTATCCGTGGAACCGCTGGCCCCCGTACGTATCCGCCGGTGCCTACATCCTCTCCCAGGAAGCCCTCATCTCCGTTTATTACGCTAGTCACTTTGTAAAACATTTTAGGTTAGTATTTATTATATTTTTTATTTTTTTTATTATTGATCTATATACGTGATGTTTACAATATATTATTCGATGCCTGTCTCGCTAGGGTATACAATCGCTCTTACAGTACAGAATTATTGCATGGGGCAGGGAATATAAAACCTCTCTCTACGACTATTATTACTATTCAAAAACTAATTTTTAAAATCATCCAAAAAACACCATCTGACATGAATATTACTAGACCAGAACAGAAAGGTGAAGGGTAGAAACCAACTACAGCGAGACGAAGAGCAGGAAGATGACTTTGGTGATATGTGATTCGTTAATAACTCAATCTGGCAGTATATAGGCATCTCACATTATAATATCACCATTTAGTTCTTAAAACTAAACTCTGCTTTTGAATGAATAGGCCTTTTTGCATCGGAGCGCGAATTGCTCGCCGTGTAGTGAACAAATTTGCGAAGTCCAAATACGGCAAAGTGAAGTTCGCCTATTTTCAGAGTCCAATATTTTGTTGACGTATTCAGTTAAGACACTTTTACAAATGTTTCATAATTTACTTATCCCAGTAAACATTGACTAGCACGCGCCATGTATCTTGAGTGATAGTATGTGTTACAAAAATGATCATATTATGTGACTTGAATAAGGTTAAAATAAAGTAAAATAATGCTTGCCTATTATTTTGACTATATTGGGTTTATTCTCTTTTTCACTTCTATTACACGTTTTCAAAACACAAGCCACTATTTTTGCCGTGTTATTTCGTAAAATGCAACGATGAATGCTCGACGCTGGCTCGCAGAAGAATGATGACGTCACATTTTTTAGATTAACGTGAAGCCATACACGATCCCAGCCGGTTCCAACGGAACCGGTATGGGCAGGGGGAAATAATATGCTTTTATCACTTAGGACAGGTCTACTAATATTCATATGTCTATGATCTGACTACAATTTCTCAGAGAATTTAATAAGTTACAAAATGCCATTCTACTAAGAATACTTTACTTAAAATCCACACATTGAATTCGGTTAGCGGTAGATTCAAAACAAAGGGATTAATATCCATCCCATAATTGAGAACCACTACGGCTCGACATCATTAACATTGTATCGGTATAAAATGGGATAATAAATTATTACCTAATAACAAACATAAACTAAAAGAAGTATTGAACTATGAATATTTTAAAATGCAGATAAATTCTTTTGATATAGAAGAATTTAAGATAAATAAATTCTTGTGAAATTACATCACACTATTCATTTTATCGACACTGGAAAGGAAAATGGCTAAAGCGCCATACAGCTGTGACATTAAAGAAGAACCTACATAATAAGCTATTTTGTTTGTTTGTGCTTAATCAAGTTTTCTAGAGTTTCCCACATGCTCTAATTAATTAATATCAATATAATCTATTTACATCAAGTATAAATGACAAGTCTATGAAAATATTTTATTTACTTTCATAATCATTACATAGTATAAAATGAAGTCGCTCAAAATGTTTGTGCGCTTAGATCTTTTAAACCACGCAACGGATTTTCATGCGGTTTTCACCAATAGATAGAGTGATTCAAGAGGAAGGTTTATATGTATAATACATGCTTATTATAGTAGAGAAAAGCCGAGAAATTAAAATATTCAATTCAGGTAGCGGGCAGCTGGCAAGCGGGTGGTGTGGATTTTATAAAGGTCGGGTAATGGCGTTGTGTTTTGTAAGCCACAGCAACGTGTGGCCGGGTCTGCTAGTATAATATATACAAATCGTCGCTGAGAATATGTGGTTAGGTTAGGTTTGTAGCAAAGATATTCAAATACAAAGAGATATGCTATGATGTCCGCGCGACTGTCGCCGAACTACGGCCTAATACGCGTAGTTTGCATACAAAAAGAATTTGTTCATTTTCTTGATTTTTTTAAGGTGTGCATTATTGGTTAACAATATAGTTTGAATACGGAAAGAATTTGTTCATTTAGTTTAGCGTTCGTTTAGTTTATTCGTTAACTATTCGTTTGTTTAGTTTATTCGTTAATTGGTTAACAACTCCGGTGGCACCCGGAAGCGCAGTCTCACCTAGTAAAAACGGCGGATAGCACATCTTATATTTCAATATCTTTGGTTTGTAGATATCATCGCTGAGCCTAAAATTTGAAAAAATGAAAATCATGAGAATGTTCACACGCTTTTTGAAGCAGGAAATTGAAGGAGACTTCTATTTATTTATATTTTTTCATTAATAATCATTATTAATATAAATAATAATGATTAAAGTCAACCATTTGCCCAACATTTGTACACGGTTGACATTAGTCACATGAGAACGGGTCGTTTTTACGACTCGTTCTTGAGTTCAACAGCTCGGATGTGGAACGATTTACCAGCCTCTGTGTTTCCTCCCTCCTACAACATGGGTCTCTTCAAGACCCATGTTCACTCCTTCCTTTCCTAAAAAAGACCCTCCATACAGCACCCTCAAAGATGACACAGGCCCTGAGGGAAATTATTTTCCTCAGGGCCTCCTGTGTGGAGTTAATGTAAAAAAAAAAAAAAATCTTAATTTTCCAGAATCAACTCAACTCGCCTCTTTGAAAAGAAAGTCATTAAACGCTATGAAAAAAAAAAAATTAAAATAGCCCATAACCTAACGTATTTAACAAATTTTTTTGAAGTGAAAACTTCTTTAGCACTGTTGTAATTTGAAAGTCGATGAAAGCGACACTAAAAAGAGACAAATACATATATCTATAGGACTAAGTCTGCAAGAGAATGAGATAGAATAATCGGTCTTCTCTTTGTGCGGTGCTTCATAGCCTATTGGTCTCCTCTTTTTGTTGTGCTTCGTAGCCTCCTCACTCTTGTCTACTATAGTGTTCTGAAGGTTTCACCTCTACTACGTGTAAACTGCACACTCATATTTTTTAATATATTTTTATTCATCACTTAATTACTTTTCAAAGAAGGTTTTCCTGCTCCAAAATTGGTTTTATCCGTAGACATAAAAATAGCTAGACGAGAACTTACAGATAAGGGGTAAAAACCAACTATGGCGGGACAAAGAGAGGAAAGAGACTTGTGATTCGCCAATAAATCAATCTAACAGTATATAGGCACCTCGCACTATAATATCACCATTTAGTTCTTGAAAGTAAAATCTGCCTTTTAATGAATAGACCTTTTTATATGGGAGCGCGAATTGGATGCCACGTTATGAACAGATATGTCAAGTCCAAATTCGCAAAGTAAGGTTCTGAGTATTTTCATAGTCGAATATTTTGTTTCCGTAGACACTTTTACAAATGTTTCATGATTTACTTACCCCAGTAAACAGCGGCTTTGTGTTTCGCCTCGCCATGTATCTCGATGTCATAGTATGTGTTCCATAGACACACAACGTCCGTGCGTAAAATGTACGATAAGAGCTCGACACTGGTCCGGACAAGAATGATGACTTCACATTTTTTAGATTAACGCGAGGCTCTCGCAAGCCCAGCCGGTTCCGAAAAATGGTTCCAATGGGAGGGGGAAATAAACCGCTTTTTATCACGTAAGGGCATGTCCATATATTTTGTACGTCCGTGGTTTTATCACTCTCCTGTAAAATATTATTGATTTCACATATATTGTCAGTCTTATTATTTCATTCATGTCCCATAACATCCATTCTATTATATTAGACACTCAATTGAAACTAGAATGTCCAATCCCCATCTGAAATATAATAAAAGATTTCTCTTCATTTGAGATGGGTAGTATTGTAAAAAAAAAACGCTTGTAAATATCTTTGTAAAATTAATTATGATTAAATGTATAAATAAAATATTGTCAAACGCAGGTACAAAATTTTATATGTGTGAAATTTACCATATGATCATTCGTTTTGTATCAAAAGCTCTGCTGCAGAATGCTTTGCCGGCTTTTGTGTTTCCTTTCTCCTACAACAAGACCGGGGTTTACTCTTTTTAAGAAGACCCTCACACAGCGTCCCCGTAGGCTCTGATAGAAACCTGAGGACCTCCAATATGGAATTAATATTTTTAAAAATCGTTAATAATCATACCCAGCATAGTTACATTCAATAATACAAATTTACTGACACTCAATGTTGATTACGATAACAGAATATGCTAGCTAGGTTAGGTTAGGTTTGTTTGTTATTTTTCTTCAACATTCTGTTTTGTCAGGGATCTGTTGACTACCTAGATTGTACACAAAGTCATTATTATAGGTGATGTAATTAATTTATAATGAAAAATGCGAGCGATCAAATAACTGATAATCTTTTGTCCTTTTCAGGTTCGATGACATATATTTAGGAATAATAGCCAAGAAGATGGGCATAGAGCCCTTCCACTGCAAGGAAGTGTACTTCTACAAGAAGGACTACAACCTGCACAACTACCGCTATGTGGTGGCCTCGCACGGGTACGACAACATGGAGGAGCTCTTCTCCGTGTGGAACGAGCAGAAATCTGCTGGAAACGCTTGAATTCTAGTCCATATTATCTTTAATTATATTACCAACTACGTATTATTGAAACCTATGTACATTTACACAGTAAAACCCTCTTCTGAAGGTTCCCACATAAGTCTTGAAGACTGAAGTGCTAAAATTTCCACAAGGTGTTTTCCAGCCCTGGATATATGACTTTTTCAAACCGGGGCAGAAACTTGATATTGGCGCCCCCTCTCGTCAGAGTTTGAGAGGGGGTGCCATTTTCACCATCACACACATTATGCACGCGTTCAAATCGACTTCATAGTCAGGATACGTTCATAAATCAACTTAGGATGTGTTCAAAAACCAATTGGGCGTTTTAAAATCAAATGAATAATCGATAGAATAGCATGCGCTGGATGCCAGGCGCTTTGTGAATCAAGTTTTTTTTTAATCAAACATGTAAATTACGATTTTGGCGCCCCCTAAAACTGCCGCTCGGGGCAGGCGCCCCAGTTTGCCCCCCCCCCCCCCCCCTGGATCCGGGGCTGGTGTTTTCCAACAAGAGGCCCTTCTCCCACAGGAATATCCAAGTATCCGATACTCATCACATATCCATACTCATCGCTACTGAAATCACGAGAGCCAAAACTAGACTGCTTTATAACCTCAATCACAGGCAAACAGTTGCGGATTTGTCATCCTTGTTTATATACTGTCATTCTTTGTTTTGTTCCTAGAACTGATCTAAAGTCCGGTCTCCTGTAACCTCCAACATGAGCACTTGCTTACACATTACTATAAACATTGCCAATGGGGGCGTAGCCTTGCACATTTTTGTATGCGTCTGCAGTAGGGCCACGCCCCTTTTTCCAATGTTTATAGTAATGTGTAAGCAAATGTATATGTTCTCGGGGGAGACCCTGCTTTAGGCACACGCATTGTTAAAAAATTGTCTGACACTATTGATGCCATGTTTAAAGTCTCGATGACGTGAATTGGAACAACCTTATCCGGGTGGCGAGGGAGACTGGCATCACCAGCAGGTTTACAAAATGTCAGCAATGTACGTGTCTGTGTGCAAACTTCCGCGCAGATGTGTGGTGGTAGTTGCAAAGATACTTTAGTCTTCAAGTACATTTGCGCATCGCTGGGGAAGAAGGGCCTAAGAAGATTTTTTCATTACCTTGGAAAACCTTATAAGAACTCTAGTGATCGCTACCCAAATTTGGGTAGATGGACTTTTATGAATCATAAATTTTAGAACCTAAAAATATGGGATAAATGGTTAAATCTAGGTGGATTCATTTACTTTAAACTGAAGTAAGCAGTTCACAAGTTTCCATATTAATATTTGGAGGAATGATATTAATTAAATCGAATACCCATCGCTCAAGTGGATAAGAGAGTTTCAATATTCATGGTTAACTATGTGTAATTGATACCAAAGTATATGTTATGTATTTTGATATTTCGCTGCTCTGAATTGCTGCACCACCACAATCAAATGTTCAAATACCAAATGCATATTCGCCTGCTTGTGTATTGATTCTACCAAATATATCATCTCGTTGGAAATGATACTAAATAATATTAAAACAACATTAATACATAATAAATAGGTGTTATAAAGTACCTACCATTGAAGGTGTCTTTAAAATAGCAATTCATACAATGAAACCACATAAAATTCTTGTATAAAAAAATTGTTTCAGAAACTTGAAAATTTTTAATTTTAAAACAGCCTGTTTATTCCTCGTACAGTGGAACATCTGTTTATAACCATAATTCGCATTGTAAATGTTTGTCATCAAAACATTTGTGACTAAAGTTTGTGCAAAGTAAAATAATTGATGTTTTAATTCAAAAATATGGTGAAACCCTCTTAAGAAGCTCCGTGGCTTAAGAAGTTTGGTGTTTACGGTCCGTTGGCCTAAAATTGGCCCAATTTTTCGCACATACATATAAGGTTTACCTGCTTAAGAAGTTTGTTTTTTCCGGTCCCTTGGAAAACTTCTTAAGAGGGTTTCACTGTACATTATTCAGCGGTGTTGTATTATTTAGGAAAGCGCTTCCATTCCTTGAAAAGAAAATACTGTAAGAAATTAGTTTAAAAACCTTTTTTAATACTTTATTTCTATTGTGAGCTATTATCCGTCCTTCGATAGAGTTTTAGGAAAATAAAGAGACATTAATTAGTCAATGAAATAATTGTACATAATTGTCAAACAATTTTGCAGAGATGCAAAATTTTTTGGAGTTTAGGAAATTATTATGTTTAAAAATAATTCTGCATCATTTTTATTACCAAATAATAATATGTGTCCATTCTACTAAATCTGATGATATTATTGTGTTTAGGAGTTCAAATTTACATATGTATTATGTATTTACAAAAGCCAATTGGATAACAATGTTTTAGACATGTACAAATAAGAATAAGTAGAGCACATAAATGTATTTTATTCTTATAGCCAGTAGTTTTACAACCAGAGGAGTGTTGCCTAAAGCCTCGATGACATTGAGCGAGTTTACAAGCCGGGAAATTCACTATCTATTAGTAAACTCGCTCAGTGTAATCATATTACTTGCTAACTAGCAGATTGTTGACAATCTACGAAAAAAGTTGAAAGGTCGTCAACTTTACTTGCTACTCGCTTACTCGTGATTTATTTATGAGCTCAAAATGGCAGCCAACAAACAGCTGATTTCGACTGTCAAACATCTGACAGAATTAGTTCACGCAGGTGTCACTATTCTCGCTACTGGTTAGCTGTGGCGCTAGCAGCGACCTACGAGCTCAGTTTCCTACGCTACTGAGCGAGTGGACAGTTTTTTGTGTCATCATGACAATCTCACTCGCTTTTAAACTTAGTAGATAGTAGCTTGTAAACTTGCTCAATGTAATTGAGGCTTTAGTGATCATTTATGTTTTTGCACAATAGAATGTCTGGCGTAGAAATTGATAAGTTTTAGATAAGTCTTGAAAAATGGCCTAATTTATTCCACATAAAGAGTTTTTTATGGTCCCTTGAAAAATTTTACAACAGAGTTTAACTTTATATTATATGTTAACTTTTATAGTATCGACAAAAATACCCTGAGCCAATATATTAACTTTTCTTAACGTCTCATTTAATCCAAAACACATATTTTTCAAGAAAATATAGAATAAATCACACCAGTCTTTAATAAATAGTTATTTCTGGAATCTATTTAAAATTCTAAGGGCAATATGGGGGTTAAGATTGACAAAACGAACTGTCTTTTAACTGTCGGCGCAATAATTATATATTTTGTATTGCACGTACTGCCGTAAAGACCCTAACAAAAATATCTTTTTAAGGGGGTATTCTAGAAATTTTTTTTTTTTTTTTAAATTTTAAAAATTTGAATTATTTTAAAAGTTAAAGCCATTTTAGTGTCGCGGTTTAAACGGAATCTAAATAGAATAAAACTTTAAATGCATTTTTCTCAAAACTACTTTTTTCGACACGGCTGACACGATATATCAAGTTGTACTGAACCAATTTACTTGAAATTTGGTGCGAGTCTTCTCTATACATTACTCTATCGCCCCTACCAGAACTATAACAATATTAAAATTTTACTATTTTTAAAAAATTCAGAAAAACTGGTAAAGAATGTCTTTTTATTTCAGACAGCCACCATTTTACGAAAAAAAAAATTTTTTACTTTTCTGAGATACGGGCCATAGCAGTATTTGTTTGGATTAAGAATTAAAAAAAATTTCTGATTACTAGGAGGGGTTGCAATCGTGTCAACCAGGGCCTGCCATTTTTTTGAGACCCCCCAATTCAACAGCCTGTAACTTTTTTAATTTTAAAGTTTTTCGTTTGATTTTTTTTTAGGTATTCTTTAATGTTTAATAAATATTTGGTAAAATAATGGCAACATAAAATATTATAAATATTTTTTATTTCACCTGACAAAATACCTACTATTCATGCTTATAGACTAGAATACCCCCTGTGATAATCCCCCCCCCCCTTCCAAATAGTAGTAGTAAAACCTTCACTTGGTTTCCAACCGCTGCTACAGTACTACAGCTACAGGCGCAACCCCGGTCGGCCTTTAAAAGCTCGTAGCTCGCCCGTTCTCGCGTCTTTCCCCTGCATTTCTTTTGCAGCGCCTTTTCAACCCCATCACGTAATACTTTTATGCAAACGTGACGAGATGCTCTTAATTAATCAATTGTAATTAACCCCACAACGTTGTGTACTTTTTTGTTTGAGTGGTTTGGTATAGTTAATCCAATTTAATTAATAATTTATTTGTGGTAAACCCTTGTTCTTTTAGATATGGCGTGTTACAATTTGCAAGGCTTCGAATAACAAGGACTGAGTCTGACTAGCTTGAAAATTAACTAATTATCTATCTATATTCGTTCAGCTTCCTCCCCTAGCACCTGTTATACACCTACGCTCATCGACGACTATTTTTATTGAAGTAATCTGCATTTTCCCTCCTAGCATCTAATATATAAATTTACATTCAAACGGCGAATTGAGAAGATCCTACCTTTCGATGCGATGTCACGTACTCTCTGCAGCTCTATAAAATGCTATCATGAAAATAATTTGACATTTATGTATATTCTAACAAAAGATTTACACTCAAAGCAGTACGGCGTGCAATAATTCTACACTCACAGTTCTAGATGCAGTTTGTTAGTTAGCTAGCTTGTTTTATTTTGTTAATTTGATTCTACGGGTAGGTATTTTGGATTAACATGAGACAGAACATGTGCTGTTTAAATAATTGGACTCCTCCATAGCCCAACTGATAAGGTGATGGTCATAGACCGCCGAATCAGCTTCCAATTCCAACGCCTCCGGAGAATGTTAAGGTCGCAAGCGACGAATGAAAATCGACATGTTTTGCCTTCTGTCGGGAAAGAGTTTGATGTGTGTTTCTGGATCATAGAGTGATAATGGGAATAATATCGACCACTACGCCGCCAAATTATAAATGTGTTGATGATGATGATGGAAGGTCATCTCATACCGTTTGATATGAGGGTCTGGTTCATAGAGTGGTAATGGGAATAATATCGACCAATAAGCCGCAAATTAAAAATATGTTGATGATGATGATGAGAGGTCATCTCATACCGTTTGATATGAGGGTCTGCTCCGATTAATGGCGTGATAGCCGATGTCAGGAACTGTTCAGGAAATGCGTGGGTGGCACGAGGTTTTAGATCGTGACATCCTACTCTGGATTGATGATGATGATGATGATTTTGAAGTTCTTCAGCATGCCGATGACTTGAGTTCCATTTACTCCTAAAGTACCGGCATAAACATTAAACCGAAGTTGATTAGACAATCGGCAATGTCAGGAGATCGGTGGGGCCGCTCTCTCCTCTGATCTGGCGATGTATGAATTTAATTAAAGAAGATTTTGATGTCACCGATCCTCGCCTTGGCAGTCACTCATGTCCTCAATAGTCCCGTTCTCCGTCCAGCACGCCGCCTCGAACCAGTAGAAATAATGATTACGTTTTTCCTAGGCACGCTACAAAACATGCGCCAGCCTGCAATCGCGATGGTCATCGGTATTTGATTTGAATGAAAAATACGTCCCCTCGCATAACATACACAGGCGTAACGTGGGACCTTCCCCGAAATGTCACGGGCATATGCTCTACGATAGGCGTACCCCAACCTCAAACTCAAATATCAGCTCAAAGAAAGAAATGTCAAGCTCGGCTTCCAGGGTGCTGGGTCCAAGAATGAAAGGCACCAGGTCGTGAATCTGGCTTCCCTCCCTTCTATTTTCCCGGCTGCCGTTTCGTCCAGAGTACATTCCCACCCTGATGCTGGATGATCCCTATTCCTATTGTGAGAGAGTTAAGAGAACTTTTGCTACTTATGTAGGTGGATATAACGCATTACGCTTAAAATATGAATACCTACTGACGGCTTCATTCAACCGACAATGTGAAAGTTTTTGGCTAAATCGAATATCGAAGGAAATATACCTACCTAAGCGTAAACCAAAAGTAGTTAAGAAAACTTATCCGGATTCCAACAAAGAACCGCCGATCGGTTGCCAAACGATTCCATATGTCATGTTCCCTTCGTTCCGACGACAAGGCAGACCCCACACGAGCGTAACCTAAAAGGTAGTGAAGCCCACGCAAATTTCGTCACTTCGTTTCCCCCATGACGAAGGTAGTCCGGCCAGATCGTAATCTTCGTCCTGCATCAAACTGGTCTCCCGCGACGACAACTTTTATCCGCTGGTACCTCGGAGCGGCGGTAGACGGAGGGCGAAATGGGTGCACGTCCTTTGTTCTCCTGAAGTCCCCCAATGCCTTAGTGACGTACATACGTCGACATCATGGAATGGCTCCGGCCACGCTTCCAATCCAGTCTAGAGCGGGTACGAGATCCACGTTACCGAGATGTGATCACAAGGGATTCCAGTTTGCTCGGACCAGACACGACCATCGCTTACTTCGCCTCCACATTAGAAAAATAGTGTAAGCCCACCTGCATTTCGATCACATCGCCCCCGATAAAGTCGCGTGAGATACTTCCTCATGGTGAAATAGGAAAGCCGGACCCGTTAATTCATTCGACAACCGCCGTCCATTCTCGAGTCGTAACCCGCTCAATTAAGTTTGAAGAAAAGGAGTTTGTTAATTAAGTAGGTGGATATAGCGCATCACGCTAAAATGTGAATACCTACCGACGGCTGCATTCAACCGACAATATGAAAGTTTTTTGCTAAGTCGAAAGAAATATACCTAAACGTGAACCAACGGTGATTATATGATTAGATATCGAACCAAATTTATGCAAAGTCCTATGTAATAGACTTGTTGTGATACCTAAAATTTGGAATAAGGTGTGGGAAATTTTTGGAATGGGAATTCAATTATGTCAGATTTTGTTAGTAAGCAAAGATGCCCATGCTACGCACCATTCTATAAACTGTTAAATTACCCAATGCCTTTTCAAAAAAACCCTTCCTGAATATAGTCCCCTAGCTACATTTAAAAATATTATCACGAAACTCGTAAATAGTAATTATCACCTCAAAGGCGCTTTACACATTAATTTATACCTATATTCTATACCTCTGTATTTTGTTACCCGTTATGTATTGGAGAATACCCAATAACCTAGTTTTCTCGACCACCAACAGAACACTTTTAAAAGATTTTATTATTGTTTTGTGGTTTCAAAATCCCGTCTTTTAAATGAAGTCTCTCGTCTAAGATTTATTGCCCGAAAGCGCACTTTGTGCTTCAAATGCTATTTTAGTCCATTGAACCCCAAATTATTATCTTTACAACGGCCTTGTCTCAAGAATAACTTCACCCAACAAAGGTACTTGCTAGCCGGTCAACCCGGAAACGTGCAAATCTCCGCTCGACAAAAAAAGGTCCTAGATTCCTAAGGCTTGTATATAAACCCTAATTGACTCTTTCCTGCAAGGCCCGTACTAAATATGTTAATAATTTTATACAAACTTACCAAATTCGCCTTGTTGCACAAAATAATTTCACAAATCAATTCACTACAATAATATTTAATTCAAACAAGCACTTATAAACCACAACCCGTCATGCAGTTATTTATTCCAAGATGCAGCCGCCAAACACAATTCTCGCGTAGATTTCTTTTTTTAAATTTCACCCTGACCCTGATAGACGCCCCGAAAGTACGTCCCGACCGCCTCAATTTACAAATTATATTATTTAACTTCACCGATATGAACTCGCAAGCCTCACTCTCTGACTTCCCTATTCGCGTGGACTCTTTTTGTCTAATAAAACGGAATTTCCTTTGTTTAATTAAAATGAAATATCCCCGATTTAGGCGCACCAAACTGGTCTCCTCGCGACTATCGGACCTCGATCCCTTAATTTAAACCTTGCTTCCCAACGACCAAATCTTGACTCCCCTCAATCGCGTGAACTATTTTCCTTTAATTTTATGAATTATTCCCGGTTTACGCGCACAGAGTTATTATTCTGCCGTTTATCAAAACTCGATGATTTTTATCCCGTCTGCGCGGCCCTAGGTTCCTTCCCTGACTGTCCTCTAACACTCCTCTACCCCGACTGTCGTTCCCACTCCCTGCCCCCTGACTCCCCAAACATCTCCTTGTGTGGTTTCAACAATATATTAGCCACTTCTTCAAATCTTAAGTGATAAACACATCTCCCAATATGCATATATCAACTTTAATAGTCAAAAATGTCACACTTTAACTATTATTTCAGAGAATTTTGTGTAGGAACCATGTTCGCTTTTTTTTCCGGTGTAAATTAATTTTGTCTGCGACGGAGTCATAAACTATCCCCATAGCGCTTAAAAGAAGAGCTCAGTGGCGTACTTCAATCTAATACTCTTTCTCAATACTTGCGTTGACTATTGGTTATATAATAACATTATATATTCATTGTTCGAACACGCTTTTGTCCTTTCTACGTGCGTCACTATTTAACGAATTCTGCAATCCTATTTCGACAAATATGTCAAATATTTCAACCCGTAATCGGCGCGTCGCGCTAGTATATTTAAATGCACCAACGAGCAATCCTTATTGACTAATTTTCAATTTTCCTACTGCCATAGAAAATTCACCAGATAATTGTTTCGTAAATCCAATCTGCCCGCGTTAAGATCAACCACCCCACGGGCAAATATCCATCGGCCGCCCCTGACTTGATAATGAACCTGAAATATCCATTAGAATTCCTCCTCCAACCAAAGTATTTTGGCACACGTGTTTTTCCTAGTAATGACCCGGTTTCATAAATCACCCTTAAGAGTTGGAACAGAGAATTGTATTCTGAAACCATACCCTGTTACAAAATCGAATATAATTCCAAATTGATCTCTCAATTTTAAAAGAATCATTTCGTAGGCCCAAAAGCGAGATCATCACAGTCTCCCCTTTATGGAAAAAAATAGTGGAGGTAGATAGAAATCCAAACTACAATCACCTATTTTGTTCCAGAACTTCAGCAGTAGTCAGCCCGTTTGAACTCGCCTTAAATCTTTGTGCCCTTTTTTTTCCAAAATTGTAATGATGAATATTTCCTAAACCGGTCCTGTCCTGTACGTCATCGCATCCCTTCCCTATTCCGTTTCTTCGTCGGCCTTGCCCAATGTTTGTCTAATGTTGAAACTACGGTCAATGTACCTTGCGTTACGCCTACATATTTCCAGGAATTTGTCCCGGTTACCACCTACAACGGTACCTAGTCATGGTACCCTAACTGTCTCCTATTGTACTCCCCACATAAGCCAACAATGTATTATGTGAGTAGTTAGTTGTCTATTTTTGCCCCCAAACCAATTAATACTAATTTTATTCAACGCCTAACCTTTTCACCGACTTACGCTGATTTTAACTACCCACCGCTTCACAAAAACTCCTTTTGCGCAATTCGCAAACCCTTTCACAAACTAATACTAAAATTGTAAATGTTCCAATGCTCCACATCTCACTGTGTCTAAATTCATACTTTATTTTTCTCTATAAAATAACCCGAAGTGTTTTTCCCCAATTCGGCCCTGTCATTGTTAACGGTAACACGACTATCACTCGTAAGCTTGCTCTGTCTATGTTCCCCATTTTCAGAACACTGTTGAAACTGTATTTGCTTAGCCGCTGTTATCTGGTTTTAAGAGGCGATCAGGTGACGTTTCACCCATACAACTTCCCTTACAACATGGCAAGCATATTCTAGCATAGATCGCTTAAGTCGGTACTTCTCCCCTTAAAAGCTCCTTTCGGTTTCACATAATGGCCGTCTCGAAGGTCCGTCTGCATTTTTTTCTCCAAAATATCCCTACCGTAATTATACGAAGTCTGACCGACCTTTCTTGTTGTTTGTTTGTTTTTTTTTTTCGCTTACGGAACTTTGCCCAAAATGGACCTGACCGTTGTTCTAAATTTAACAATTTGGTACTGGGGACCAATATCATCATAAAAGTATTTAACTGCTAAAAAATGCCAATTGTCTACAGTAGGTACCTAGTCATTTTATTTCTCCAGATTCATACGTTTGAGTACGTAATTATTATTGTAGTCCTTTAAATCTAGTGCATTATTAGAATTAAACGTTTTGGATACGTTCATTCTGTAAGTCGGGTTGAATATTAGCAAACAATTTATTTTTAAAATTTAATTTGCCATCAAGAACCGACTTCCTCCCCTCACATCGGAATACCTTTTATTCCCTATACTTATCGGAGGTTGCCTAACATTTTACCTACCTCTCCTATCTTTAATTTGGTCTTATTGTCTTCACGCCTAATCCGGTTCACGTCACTAATGTTTATTCTGCATGTATTTTGTTTCTCAACAGATTCTGTTTCTTTGAACTATTTAGTTAAGAAAAGTTTGTTTTCCTAGCCCAACGTATGTCTACCTACTGGTTAGTTTTATTATTGTTTTACCAACTACGGTTTTTTTTTTTTCTATTATAGGCACCTCCACTAACCGCTACTTGGTTTAATGACCTACTTATCCCTTTAGAAGTACCTACACTCGAACCATGCATCACCAAAAGGTATGCTCTTTATTGTTTCTGTTTCAAAGCCGCACTGTCCCACCACTCGTGGCTAGACCTCCGTTCATGGTTTCAATTTACCGTTACGTTAAACGCACAAACCTATTTGACACATATCTCCGCTAGTCGGCACTCGGTTTAATGACCTCCCTTTTTTTTGTTCTCCACACTGAGCGTTAAATGTTTAAATGGTCTGCCCTCAAAATGAAAGAGACCCTTTTTTCTATTGTTGACACTAAAGGACACTAATACTTATCAATATTACAATTGTAATGTTTTGTTTACTTCGGTAACCAGAACTACTCCTCGATGTTTTGTATTTTTATTATTCTAACTAATCGTCCGGTATCCAATTTACCAAACGTTCAAACCCAATTGAAAGTTGACTAACATCGATATTATCACCTTGGCGATTTGATATTGAATGCATTATTGAAGGACTATCTCCCCTAATAACGTAACACCCTTTCTCACTAATACTTATCGAAGGTTGGATATCATTAATTTCTCTTGTTTAATTTTGTTACACTTTTTATTGACGTACAGCGCTCCTCCCCTCAAAATATGATACCTTTAACCTGTGTCTTATCGGAAATTGGACATCATCAACCAACCTCTCCTAAATTTGTCTGGTTAAGCTAATGTGTACATTATTGCACTACCTATTCTCTTGATTAATTTTGTTTCACTTTTTATAGACGTATGGCGCTACTCCCCTCAAAATATGATACCTTTAACCTGCGTCTCATCGGAAATTGGACATCATCAACCAACCTCTCCTAAATTTATCTGGTTAAGCTAATGTGTACATTATTGCACTACCTACTCTCTTGATTTATTTTGTTTCACTTTTTATAGACGTATGGCGCTACTCCCCTCAAAATATGATACCTTTAACCTGCGTTTTATCGGAAATTGGACATCATCGACCTATCTCTCCTATATTTATATAGTTAATTTAATGTAAACGTTATTGTTTCCAATTCCTCTGCGACACATCTATTGTCCTAATATTTTACTTTTTTTTTTTCGTTGTGTTTTCAGTCATTTTCGGATGACATGCGAACCGTTATTCCTACTGTATTACTTTTTTTTTTTTCTATTCTTGTTAAAGTCATTGTATAAAACCCAGCAAAATGCAACACTTTGTAATACCATACCTCCTGGTCACGGCACCACTGTGATAATCCCCCCCCCCCTTCCAAATAGTAGTAGTAAAACCTTCACTTGGTTTCCAACCGCTGCTACAGTACTACAGCTACAGGCGCAACCCCGGTCGGCCTTTAAAAGCTCGTAGCTCGCCCGTTCTCGCGTCTTTCCCCTGCATTTCTTTTGCAGCGCCTTTTCAACCCCATCACGTAATACTTTTATGCAAACGTGACGAGATGCTCTTAATTAATCAATTGTAATTAACCCCACAACGTTGTGTACTTTTTTGTTTGAGTGGTTTGGTATAGTTAATCCAATTTAATTAATAATTTATTTGTGGTAAACCCTTGTTCTTTTAGATATGGCGTGTTACAATTTGCAAGGCTTCGAATAACAAGGACTGAGTCTGACTAGCTTGAAAATTAACTAATTATCTATCTATATTCGTTCAGCTTCCTCCCCTAGCACCTGTTATACACCTACGCTCATCGACGACTATTTTTATTGAAGTAATCTGCATTTTCCCTCCTAGCATCTAATATATAAATTTACATTCAAACGGCGAATTGAGAAGATCCTACCTTTCGATGCGATGTCACGTACTCTCTGCAGCTCTATAAAATGCTATCATGAAAATAATTTGACATTTATGTATATTCTAACAAAAGATTTACACTCAAAGCAGTACGGCGTGCAATAATTCTACACTCACAGTTCTAGATGCAGTTTGTTAGTTAGCTAGCTTGTTTTATTTTGTTAATTTGATTCTACGGGTAGGTATTTTGGATTAACATGAGACAGAACATGTGCTGTTTAAATAATTGGACTCCTCCATAGCCCAACTGATAAGGTGATGGTCATAGACCGCCGAATCAGCTTCCAATTCCAACGCCTCCGGAGAATGTTAAGGTCGCAAGCGACGAATGAAAATCGACATGTTTTGCCTTCTGTCGGGAAAGAGTTTGATGTGTGTTTCTGGATCATAGAGTGATAATGGGAATAATATCGACCACTACGCCGCCAAATTATAAATGTGTTGATGATGATGATGGAAGGTCATCTCATACCGTTTGATATGAGGGTCTGGTTCATAGAGTGGTAATGGGAATAATATCGACCAATAAGCCGCAAATTAAAAATATGTTGATGATGATGATGAGAGGTCATCTCATACCGTTTGATATGAGGGTCTGCTCCGATTAATGGCGTGATAGCCGATGTCAGGAACTGTTCAGGAAATGCGTGGGTGGCACGAGGTTTTAGATCGTGACATCCTACTCTGGATTGATGATGATGATGATGATTTTGAAGTTCTTCAGCATGCCGATGACTTGAGTTCCATTTACTCCTAAAGTACCGGCATAAACATTAAACCGAAGTTGATTAGACAATCGGCAATGTCAGGAGATCGGTGGGGCCGCTCTCTCCTCTGATCTGGCGATGTATGAATTTAATTAAAGAAGATTTTGATGTCACCGATCCTCGCCTTGGCAGTCACTCATGTCCTCAATAGTCCCGTTCTCCGTCCAGCACGCCGCCTCGAACCAGTAGAAATAATGATTACGTTTTTCCTAGGCACGCTACAAAACATGCGCCAGCCTGCAATCGCGATGGTCATCGGTATTTGATTTGAATGAAAAATACGTCCCCTCGCATAACATACACAGGCGTAACGTGGGACCTTCCCCGAAATGTCACGGGCATATGCTCTACGATAGGCGTACCCCAACCTCAAACTCAAATATCAGCTCAAAGAAAGAAATGTCAAGCTCGGCTTCCAGGGTGCTGGGTCCAAGAATGAAAGGCACCAGGTCGTGAATCTGGCTTCCCTCCCTTCTATTTTCCCGGCTGCCGTTTCGTCCAGAGTACATTCCCACCCTGATGCTGGATGATCCCTATTCCTATTGTGAGAGAGTTAAGAGAACTTTTGCTACTTATGTAGGTGGATATAACGCATTACGCTTAAAATATGAATACCTACTGACGGCTTCATTCAACCGACAATGTGAAAGTTTTTGGCTAAATCGAATATCGAAGGAAATATACCTACCTAAGCGTAAACCAAAAGTAGTTAAGAAAACTTATCCGGATTCCAACAAAGAACCGCCGATCGGTTGCCAAACGATTCCATATGTCATGTTCCCTTCGTTCCGACGACAAGGCAGACCCCACACGAGCGTAACCTAAAAGGTAGTGAAGCCCACGCAAATTTCGTCACTTCGTTTCCCCCATGACGAAGGTAGTCCGGCCAGATCGTAATCTTCGTCCTGCATCAAACTGGTCTCCCGCGACGACAACTTTTATCCGCTGGTACCTCGGAGCGGCGGTAGACGGAGGGCGAAATGGGTGCACGTCCTTTGTTCTCCTGAAGTCCCCCAATGCCTTAGTGACGTACATACGTCGACATCATGGAATGGCTCCGGCCACGCTTCCAATCCAGTCTAGAGCGGGTACGAGATCCACGTTACCGAGATGTGATCACAAGGGATTCCAGTTTGCTCGGACCAGACACGACCATCGCTTACTTCGCCTCCACATTAGAAAAATAGTGTAAGCCCACCTGCATTTCGATCACATCGCCCCCGATAAAGTCGCGTGAGATACTTCCTCATGGTGAAATAGGAAAGCCGGACCCGTTAATTCATTCGACAACCGCCGTCCATTCTCGAGTCGTAACCCGCTCAATTAAGTTTGAAGAAAAGGAGTTTGTTAATTAAGTAGGTGGATATAGCGCATCACGCTAAAATGTGAATACCTACCGACGGCTGCATTCAACCGACAATATGAAAGTTTTTTGCTAAGTCGAAAGAAATATACCTAAACGTGAACCAACGGTGATTATATGATTAGATATCGAACCAAATTTATGCAAAGTCCTATGTAATAGACTTGTTGTGATACCTAAAATTTGGAATAAGGTGTGGGAAATTTTTGGAATGGGAATTCAATTATGTCAGATTTTGTTAGTAAGCAAAGATGCCCATGCTACGCACCATTCTATAAACTGTTAAATTACCCAATGCCTTTTCAAAAAAACCCTTCCTGAATATAGTCCCCTAGCTACATTTAAAAATATTATCACGAAACTCGTAAATAGTAATTATCACCTCAAAGGCGCTTTACACATTAATTTATACCTATATTCTATACCTCTGTATTTTGTTACCCGTTATGTATTGGAGAATACCCAATAACCTAGTTTTCTCGACCACCAACAGAACACTTTTAAAAGATTTTATTATTGTTTTGTGGTTTCAAAATCCCGTCTTTTAAATGAAGTCTCTCGTCTAAGATTTATTGCCCGAAAGCGCACTTTGTGCTTCAAATGCTATTTTAGTCCATTGAACCCCAAATTATTATCTTTACAACGGCCTTGTCTCAAGAATAACTTCACCCAACAAAGGTACTTGCTAGCCGGTCAACCCGGAAACGTGCAAATCTCCGCTCGACAAAAAAAGGTCCTAGATTCCTAAGGCTTGTATATAAACCCTAATTGACTCTTTCCTGCAAGGCCCGTACTAAATATGTTAATAATTTTATACAAACTTACCAAATTCGCCTTGTTGCACAAAATAATTTCACAAATCAATTCACTACAATAATATTTAATTCAAACAAGCACTTATAAACCACAACCCGTCATGCAGTTATTTATTCCAAGATGCAGCCGCCAAACACAATTCTCGCGTAGATTTCTTTTTTTAAATTTCACCCTGACCCTGATAGACGCCCCGAAAGTACGTCCCGACCGCCTCAATTTACAAATTATATTATTTAACTTCACCGATATGAACTCGCAAGCCTCACTCTCTGACTTCCCTATTCGCGTGGACTCTTTTTGTCTAATAAAACGGAATTTCCTTTGTTTAATTAAAATGAAATATCCCCGATTTAGGCGCACCAAACTGGTCTCCTCGCGACTATCGGACCTCGATCCCTTAATTTAAACCTTGCTTCCCAACGACCAAATCTTGACTCCCCTCAATCGCGTGAACTATTTTCCTTTAATTTTATGAATTATTCCCGGTTTACGCGCACAGAGTTATTATTCTGCCGTTTATCAAAACTCGATGATTTTTATCCCGTCTGCGCGGCCCTAGGTTCCTTCCCTGACTGTCCTCTAACACTCCTCTACCCCGACTGTCGTTCCCACTCCCTGCCCCCTGACTCCCCAAACATCTCCTTGTGTGGTTTCAACAATATATTAGCCACTTCTTCAAATCTTAAGTGATAAACACATCTCCCAATATGCATATATCAACTTTAATAGTCAAAAATGTCACACTTTAACTATTATTTCAGAGAATTTTGTGTAGGAACCATGTTCGCTTTTTTTTCCGGTGTAAATTAATTTTGTCTGCGACGGAGTCATAAACTATCCCCATAGCGCTTAAAAGAAGAGCTCAGTGGCGTACTTCAATCTAATACTCTTTCTCAATACTTGCGTTGACTATTGGTTATATAATAACATTATATATTCATTGTTCGAACACGCTTTTGTCCTTTCTACGTGCGTCACTATTTAACGAATTCTGCAATCCTATTTCGACAAATATGTCAAATATTTCAACCCGTAATCGGCGCGTCGCGCTAGTATATTTAAATGCACCAACGAGCAATCCTTATTGACTAATTTTCAATTTTCCTACTGCCATAGAAAATTCACCAGATAATTGTTTCGTAAATCCAATCTGCCCGCGTTAAGATCAACCACCCCACGGGCAAATATCCATCGGCCGCCCCTGACTTGATAATGAACCTGAAATATCCATTAGAATTCCTCCTCCAACCAAAGTATTTTGGCACACGTGTTTTTCCTAGTAATGACCCGGTTTCATAAATCACCCTTAAGAGTTGGAACAGAGAATTGTATTCTGAAACCATACCCTGTTACAAAATCGAATATAATTCCAAATTGATCTCTCAATTTTAAAAGAATCATTTCGTAGGCCCAAAAGCGAGATCATCACACCCCTCAATAAATAAGTGGAGGAATATTGATAGATTTCCCAGTCACGGAGAGGAAACTTTCAAGGTGCTGTAATGGGCTCCAGTCCATTCATAAAATTTCAAAGTTAATACTCAAGTTTTGTGAAAGTCCTATTCAAGTTCTGTCCTTATCAAAGTATTGTAAAATGACCCATCCATGATGAAATAAAAACAGAACTTGAATATTAACTGTGAAATTTGATGAATCCTTCAAATTCAGTGAAACAACTTATCTTAAATCTTGTCTATACCACCTCATCACTTACATATGAAAAAAAAATTATACAGTGAAACCCTCTTATAAAGTTTCTTCCAGAGGATAAGTTTTTTTCAATCTCCTGGAAAACTTTAAAAGAGGATTTCTATGTATGTGTATGTATTTATTTGACTCCTGTTAATGTGCCATGAATAAAAATATTCAATCTGTGAATTTATTACGTATAAATATTAAATCTACTTTCTTTTAGTTTATTTTTTTTTTTTTTACGGTGCTCCAGATTTCATGTCCGGGTTGAATCTTTCCCAAATGAAAGACTAAACCCTTCCACACACTTTTCCACAAATGAATATCTAGTAAATTAACGCAATGTAATTGCACTATATAAGAATAAAACAATACAAGAACAATACGTCAATCCACCAGAAACATAATGGGAAAATATTTCACCGACTCCAGATATTTTCATATCAGAGGGTTCGGCTCTGATGAAATCCTAACTGGTCCGATAAATCCTACTGATCCCTCAATATAAATATTTAAAAAATCTTTCGTAATCCTACATGTATTTAAAATGACCGACTTTTGCATTTTTATGTACAAATTTTTTGACAAATCTAATACGCCTAAATTTTGAATGAGAGAGCTTGGTATAATGCCAGTAGCCGAAATAACAAATGGTAATATTTTTATAGTCTGAGAATGCCAAATTCTTTTAATTTCATTTCCTAAATCTGTATATTTTCTTATTTTTTCAGAAACAGTTTTCTGAATATTACAAGAATTTGGTATAGCGACATCAATGATATAAGTTATTTTCTTAATTTTGTCATGTAAAACTATATTGGGTCTATTATGACTAATTGTTCTGTCTGTCAGAATAGTTTTATCATAATAAATTTTATAAAATTCATTTTCTAAAAATGAATTTGGTTCATATTCATAATATGGTACATTACGGCAGTCAATCAAGTTATGTTTAATTACCAAACTTTGGTGAATTATTTTTAAAACTTGATTGTGCCTAAATGTATACTCGGACGGCGCTAATACAGAACATCCCGATATAATATGTTCTATAGTTTCCGGAAAAGCCAAACATTTTCTACATAAATCATCAATTTGATTTGCATCTTTGATGATATGCTTCCTATAATTTTTAGTATTAATGACTCTATCTTGTATGGCAAGCATAAAGCCTTCTATTTCTGCGCTCAACTCTCCAATACTCAACCATTTGTTTGACGAAAATTTGTCAACATATGTTTGGTTGAGATAATTGAAGTGTTTTGCGTGAAGAATTATGAATTATGCTTTATTATTATTATTACAAAGTTAATAATTTACAGTATCATTGTTTAGACAAGGCACATCCAGTTATATTTGCCTGATATTTTGACACCTTAATGTTTTATTGCTTTTCCCGTAGTAAAGCTAGATTTTTTTGTCATTTGAAAATAATAAAATAATTTTCAACAAAAATACCCACTTTTCTTAATTACCTAATAATCCTAAGTCTTTTTTCCAGTACTTCGTTTCGAGAAAGGTTTAGTTTTAAATTGAAAGCTATAAAAAAGTATGGTTCCACATCAGCTTTAACCTTAACCACTCAGACCCATAAGCTTGTTTCCTCAATAACTTATTGTTGTCAGACATATGAATGGCATAGAAGGCGTACCTGGGCCCCTAGCATGGTCGATCGATATAGGGTTTATCGAAAATGTCGGTAACTTGTCATCGCTCCTGAGCACGACTGCAGGCCGCTAACGAACAAACAATAGTTTATGTCAAATAAATAAGGAACCCTTAACAAATATTATAATCAATAATTATCAGCCTGAAACACTCATCTACATTGAAAAAATCTTCCGAGAAAAGATACTGGCCGCCAACGGGAATTGAACCCGTGACCATCTGATTGCCGGTCAGCAGCTCTGACCACTGAGCTATGGCGGCTTATCTAATACCCGCCAAATAATTCAATATATACTAGTGTTTCATTCGACAATTACTTATTATTACATTTTTCCAACTGAAAACAACCAACTTTATTTTTGTGAGAGAGGTATTTTTAAAACTAAATCTCCCGCTAGGTGGCGTCGAGACTAATTATGTCTGCATTTTTTGCTGAAATACTTTAACTTGTCAAATGTTAATTATTATTTTTAATTGATAAACTAACATTTAAACAAGATTTTTATGCATAGCACAAAGGGTAGATAACAAATATTATAATCAATAATTATCAGCCTGAAACACTCATCTACATTGAAAAAATCTTCCGAGAAAAGATACTGGCCGCCAACGGGAATTGAACCCGTGACCCCTTAGTCGTTGTGAACTGTTGTTTGTTCATTAGCGGCCTGCAGTCGTGTTCGGGAGCGCTGACTTATTAAATTATTGTTTTTGATAGATTGTTATGTTGACTGTTTAATTATTGTTTTTCATGTTGCTAACCTTCTGCTTTTACTTCTGCAACAACATATCTATAAATAAAGGAGAGTTTGTGTTGGACTGTGGATTTGATTTCTATACAAATCTGAGGTTTTATTCTAAGAGTGATGAAATTTTGCACACTTGACCTTCAAAACAAGAGGAACGCCACTGTCTACAACCGATTTTGAAATTTTGCAACGCCGGGGACTTCAGTTATTAAATAATTAACCCGTCAAGTCTACTTATTCGATTTTCGGAACAACTAGTACAGGCTTCATCAGAATTCACTGTTTCTCACTATAGTGAGAAATGTGAAATAAACGGTGTTAGAAAAATAAAACACCACGTTTTATGTTCAAATGTTAACCGTAAAAGAAGTAAAATGTAGAACTTTCTGAAACCAAAATTACAGATTGCAATTTGAAATAAGTTTATGAAACTTTGGGAATTTTTTATTATTTATTTTTACAGGGTCTTTCATTAAGAGTGTCTTACCAGCTAATCATTATTCTGATTCCTGCGCCAGCGCTCTCATATCAGAGCTTGTTAGCGGAAGTTTTTGGAATTAGATAACGTTCCGCTGTAAATTGGCTTTTGTGTATCGCGCGGAGCTAGGGCGGCTACATTGCTACGGTATGCTTATATTCTAGCGTCCAGAATTTTAATTAGTAGTAGTTATTTGTAATTTGTATATCGAAGTGCATAAACATAAATAGATACAAGTAAAATGCGTAAACACAGTAGGTATTAAATAGATACCTACATGAATAAACAATGTGTTAAATTCTTTTTAATATTTTGGTTTTTTGTTTTTTAATTTTATTTTACGGCCATTAGAGCGAAAGATATCTCAGTATCGCCCTGGTGTAAGACCACCATTAAGATTTGAAACGTTGCTTGAAATGTCTTTAGCCGTGTTTGGTGACCAGATCTGAATAGCCAGGTACTTCCCCACCTTCCTCTTCCCTATATTTTTACCCTCCCCACTACCTTCAGTCTTACAACATACCCCAATTGGGGATGCCATAGTCCCACTGGCTCCAGACAGAAGCAGTTGGGACTCTTGTGCGGTATACTTATGAAAAAAGTGTAATATTCAGTTGGATTGTAAAAAATGTCTCATTTTGAAATATTTATTCGTATGCACAATTTTTTATTTTATATTTATCTGAATACCGCACAAGAGACTTAAATGCTCCTACTGGAGCCAGTGAGACTATGACGTGACTATGGGGTATATTGCGAGGCTGAAGGTGGTGGGGGAAGAGGAAGGCGAGGAATTACCTGGCTATTCAGATCTGGTCACTAAACAACATTTCAATTCTGAATGGTGGTCTTACACCAGGGCGATACTGAAAGTATCTTTTACTCTAAAACGTGACGCAAATATATTATTTTTAAATTAAATAATTGTGAAATAACCCAAATTAGTCAAATAAAATTTATTTGCCTATGCCGGGATTCGATCCCACTACCTTCAGATTGCTAGTCAAGAGCCTTACCCCTTGACCACGCCGGCCGTCAATAGGTAGTATCAGTAATTTGAAAGGTACATCCACCAACTACATGGAAGGCCGGATCGGGAGAGACCGTTTTTTTTACACTCGCTCGACACACTGCTTATCTCTTCTTTGGGAATGCTGTGTGGAGGGTCGTTTTAGGGAAAGGAAGAAGAGGAAATTCGGAGAAGGAAAGGGATATTAGGGGTGAGTAGAAATCTGGGGGTCAGCGTGTCCAGGAGTGCGGATGTATGAATCCATCCCTCCCACTGCGGTGCAAGGTGATGTTCCGAGAGAGTAAGGCTGGAGAAGTCAAAGGGACTCCCTTAACTTTTCCAGATCCGACCTGCCATGCAGCTGGTGGGCAGACGCATCCGCCGCCAAGACCTAAACAAACCTCACCCCCTTGAACCTAGGCACCCCTGCTAGTCACCAAATGTTATGAACCACTTGGGATGACCTATGGCAGACGTGTTGGTTATCTAATAATTGGTTCCCGGGGCGGTGGTACCCATACCCGATTCTCGTGTTTATTATTTTTCCATCAAAATTATTTATGATTTGTCAATAATGTCTTAGTAAAATAAGTATGTAATAAAATCTGAAATATATTAGTTTGTAAGTGTGCAAATAAATAAACAAACGGACCAATTTTCGTCAAGAAACACATGTACGTATATATTTTTAAATAATTTAATTTATCTATTTATTTACGCAAAAATAGTCTATTAACAATAAAACAATAACACGAATAACAAGCGTGCATAAAGGCACGACCCACCTAGCAATCGATCACCGTTCGCATCGATTACCGTTCGAAGGAAATTTTTCGTAACAATCACCACTTTTCGTAACACATTTACCAGCTTACCCCCCAAGTGTCGAGCGTGCGTAAAGAAGTTTTACTTGAAAATAAATATTTTGGAGCAGTTGGGACTCTTGTGCGGTATTCACATAAAAATAATTTACAATAAAAAAAATTTCAAAATTATAAAAATTTTATCATAAAAATATTCAATGAACATGAAATTTTGCGTTGGGGCAACCCTATAAATTTTACAAACATGAAATCCTATTTATTTTGCTTCGTTATTCGTTTGAAAATGTTGCGATGTAGAGCGCCGCGAAGACAACCGCCAGTGGCCGCAGTTGCGGTCTGAATGAGCGCTCTCGATTCGTGTTTTCGTTGATAAGAAAAATTGTGAAACGCGAAGCTGTAAATTAATTAATATTAAATACACCCTAAAATTATTTTTCCATTAAAATTATTTATGATTTGTCAATAATGTCTTAGCAAAATAAGTATGTAAAAAAATCTGAAATATATTAGTTAGTAAGTGCGCAAATAAATAAACAAACGGACCAATTTTCGTCAAGAAACACATGTAAGTATATATTTTTTAATAATTTTATTTAAACTTAAATTAAAATTCTGACAAATAATTTTACCAGATAATGTATTGATTTATTTTACTGCATGATTATATGACTTGAAATTGGTGTTGTATAATACATGTACTTTTTTGAAAATATAACAAATCTGCCAACGACCTATGGTATAACCTTATTATACTTAAAATAAACATTTTTTTCTCAAAATTTTATCCATACCTTTACTAGATAAAAGAACAATATTTCAAAATCAATTTATAATTTTTTGTGGAAACGAGTCAATAAGTCTAAACACTGATTTAAAAATGACATATTTCTGGTTTCTCTGGTAATGTCCTCTTAAGAGCTTCTTATCTTTAAATTTAAATACATAAAACAAAGTGTGTGTGGGATATCATCGAATTTTTTTTTTTGTTTGAAAGGCCTATCGATGCCATTATGTATGGAATATAATATCTTTCAAATGTCTGCCGCGGCTTCTCTGGGTGGAGCGCATACGAAATGTCCTATTTCCATGACTCTGGCGCATTAATCACGCTGAATTTGACTGATGGCATGGGTTATGTTGGCTTTGAGGGTTGTGGTTTGTGGCTTATTCGCATTGACCTGCACCTTAAGAGATCCAAGAGCGTCCAATGCATTCCGAAAAATTCACTGTTTGCTATGGATTTTGGGCTGGCGGCGTCATCGGTCCATATTTCTCTGAGAACGACGTTGGCCAGGCCATCACCGTCAATGGCGAGCGCTATAGGTTGATGATTACCAACTTATTTTGGCCTGTATTGGATGATATGGAATCGACGATTTGTGGTGTCAACACGACGGTGCTAAGTGCCACACAGTTCATGTCACAATGGACATCCTGCACGAGCGATTTGAGGGCAAGGTCATTTCACGTGGAAGTGATGTGAACTGGCCACTGAGATCGTGCGATTTGACCCCATTAGACTTTTTGTTGTGGGGTTTTCTTAAGTCGCAGGTCTATACAAATAAGCCGCAAACCACAGCGGCCCTGAGAACCAACATAAACCATGCCATCGGTCAAATACAGCCTGATTAATGCACCAGAGTCATGGAAGATTGGACATTTCGGATGCGCGCCACCCAGAGAAGTCGCGGCGGACATTTGACCGATATTATATTCCATACATAATGGCATCGATAGGCCTTTCAAACGAAATTTTTTTTTCGATGATATCTCACACACTCTGTTTTATTTAAATTTAAAGATAGGAAGCTATTAATGAAAGACCCTATACATGTAATGACAAAAAAGTGAGTTGACAATAACGTTTATAATAATTTTGTCAAATAAAATGCTTAAGTTTTTTAATTTTTTTTTTCATTATCAGTAATTTTAAAGTAAAAGTGTGATCGGACGAGGCGAACGGAAGTTGAGAGAGAGATATATGTTAGTGAAGATAGAAAGAGAGAGAGTTACGTTTCGTATATTACTGTAGGGGCAAGAGAGAGAGGTGCGAGCACACATTTTCTTTCTCTCTTTCTCTCATAGCCAGTTATGTTTCGTGTATCTATGACACACTTGTTTTCTATGTTTGCGTGCAAAATTTTTATATTTCATAAATTATATATTCATTTTGATTTACAAAACTTGAAAGTGTATTTTATCACCTTTCAAAAACAGTTTCTTCATTTTCGGATACATTCAGAAATACTCCACTTTTTTGGATTTTATTGGAACGCTGAAATATGTTGACCTTCCGAGGCCTCAGGGGTTATAAAAAAAGATTAAGATGAGTATGAATAATAATTATTGATTTATTGGGAACATTGAACATCGATTCTCAAGTTGGATTACATACAATGCAAAATATACAAAATATTTACACAATCCCTTACAATAATATGCATAGAAAATAACGATTTACATTAAATAATATCAAGTTTGCTAAATATCACAATTTTACAAAACACAATTATAGTAAATATGATAACATAGAATTTTTAATATCAACATTAAATATATGTAATTATTTAATAAATTTGAAGAGCAGAGATCTTAAAAGAGATGGATTATTTCTGGGGCACGCTAGAAGTGCCTATGTCAAATTTGAGACGCTCAAGAAATTTGAGAAATTCGTAATCGGCAATACATTATTTTTTATACATTTTTGTCTTATCTATGAAGCCACAGTGGCCCAATTTTAGTAATCAATATTTCAAAGATCCTTTGAAATCAGTGAAATCTAAATTTTGACCTTTATAGATAAGTCAAAAATATGATGATTTTGCTGATGTGGGTTGGGCCACTCTTCCGCTGAGCGCCTCATTTATGAATCGCTCAGGAATGAAAATTGTTTATCGACTTCTTAGCATAAAAAAGGATGAAGTAATATTTTAACTTCTACATAACATTCTAGATAGGCCAGAATTTCACCAATATAGAGCACCTGACGTAGGTATACACAGCATTCAAATAAGGAAAGTTTTAGCAATGTTTTTTTTTAACCTGCAAATATAAAAAACTGACATAGGCACTTATTTCCAGCATTATCCCTCAGATTTATGCTTTGTGATGTTTGAGATTCAGATTAATATATTTTTTTAAATATGCGTATGAGATATACAAAAAAACATTAATTTATTTAGACATGAGAATAATATTCATAACATTTGTACTATGTATTAAAAAATTATCTGTTGGCTGGCAAATACAAAAGCAGTATCGTTTTAACAAAAGATTTAATCCTAAAATATTGATTTTATTATTACATACAATGCAACAAAATTCCAAAAACAAGCAGATTTCATAATCAATATGATAAAAGCAGAAAGTTCATCTGCCGAGTTTGGTTTGTTTGACACTACATTATATGGCGGAGATGTTGGAAAAAACCCTTTCAATCAAACACTTCCACATTTTACCTGTTATTTATTTAAAAGTAGCACTGGGTTTTATTATTTCACTAAATATAATTTCAGCAAAAATAGGTACCTACTTATATTTTAGCTGTTACTAGAAGAATTGTTACGATGGAGTTACTCAGTTACCCCACATGGTTGTGGATAAGCTATTCAACTTTTTCAATATATAAAGATGATGAAATTATTAAAAAATACAATGAAACCCTCTTATAAAGTTACCACAAAAGAATCTTCTTTTTTCCGCCATTTGTAAAACTTTAAAATAGGGTTTCACTGTAAATAAATATATCTGACATTTTGATGATATTTTCCCCATCAACCAAAATACCAAATTTTTATGGCATCATGGTTGGTGTTTGTAATTCACACTAACTGAAAATATGGACATTTTCAATGTATCAATTAAAATTTTCAGTTGCGTAAAACTAAATGATTAATTTTAAATAATCTGTCAAAACTTTATTGGTAAAAATAATAATAAAATTGTTCTACTGATCAGATCGAAATAAATTCATCAGATTATGGATTTAAAAAAAATATTATTTAAAATATAATGATAAAAATTATACCAGATAATTAAGATTTCTTCAGTCATAGTAAATTGTCATTCATCAAAAAAACAAATAATAGTTACGTGATAGTGGAATTAGTTTTATGAAAACGTCATTCATGTGAGAAAATTTAGAATAAATATGTAATAGTAACACCGAAGTTTTAATGTTAAATTTACCTATCGAAGGTAATGTCAAAATAAATAATATCAGAAATCAATCAAAACATGGGAAAGTTCAACAACCATAAAAATAGTAAAATTATTACTGACATAAATGAGAATAAGAAGTATTTATGGGAGAAAATTTAAGACAGCAATATGACAAGTTAATATAAGAAATACAGTGAAACCCTCTTAAGAAGTTCTCTCTTACGACGTTTCGTGGCTTAAGAAGTTTGTTTTTTTCGGTCCCTCGGCTCAATATTGGTCCAATTTTTCCCACACATAAGGTTTTCCTGCTTAAGAAGTTTGTTTTTTCCGGTCCCTTGGAAAACGTCTTAAGAGGGTTTCACTGTAGATACTTGCAAATTAAATTATAATTACGGCATTTAAATAATTAAAGACTTAAAATAAATTTAAAAATCAGAGACAGCATTTTTCCACAAATGATTTATAAAATAACATAATAATAATAATATGTGTGTGATTCAATATTGAGACATGAAAAGTATTATGGCAAATGTGAAATATTTACAAGAACTTATTTATTTAGTTATTACGAAATGGCAAGTCATTTTTATACAGAGGTAACATAGATATGGAACACGCAGATAATCCTTTGTAATGTTTTAATAAAGTGACCCCGTGCCACATTAAAGCCTCACTGGAAATTTTTAAAGAACTTGTATACGAACGACATTGGCATCACATTTGGGTCCCATCCATGCGTCGTGTGTTCAATTCCTCGGCTGGCTAAGTCCTCACAATACAATAGAAGCAACATTTTTCACTTATTGTGGTGTGGTAGTAGAAAATTTTCAAATATCTATGACAGAATTGCAATATGTAGTAAAATATGAAAAACATTTTTATCATATGAAAATCAGGTTCCCGGGTAAGACTTTTTTCCGGTCCCTTGGAAAACTGTGTAAGAAATACAGTGAAATCCTCTTAAGAAGTTCCGTGGCTTAAGAAGTATGGTTTTTTCGGTCCCTCGGCTCAAAATTGGACCAAATTTTTCCCACGTATAAGGTTTACCTGCTTAAGAAGTTTGTTTTTTCCGGTCCCTTGGAAAACTTCTTAAGAGGGTTTCACTGTATTCACTGTATTTGATAAAATATATACGTGAGATATGTTTCAGTAAATTGTAAACCAGACAGCCTTGCAATGTCTATCATCAGAATAGGTGACATCTGCCAAAAAAAAGCTTTATTCTATTTCAAAGCAAATATCGGTAGCTTTAACATTTATTAATTAGAATTTTCGAGCAAACGGTGGTTGATTCTAGAATGAAGCAATCTGTCAAAATCTGAAAAAAACTAACAAAATTAAGTGGCTGAAAGCAAGTATAAAATGTTTATATATATATTTTTAGTTGGTGCAATTCAGTGCAAGGTCTATCTGCGTATTCCACACCAGTGCAAGGTAAACAGTGATTATCTGTCAGAATCATCCAGAACGGTGGTCCCCTCTTCCTTCAGCTTCTCCACCAGCTGCTGGAAGGAGAGCTTGTCTGCGTGGAGGTTGATGCAGCTGATGCTCTTGAAGAGGTCGTCAGCGGAGATGTCCTCGGGCAGCTTGGTGAGGAACTGGGAGGCCGTGATGAAGTCCATGGTAAGGAGCTCTTCCTGATAGAGGTGGAGGACTCCTAGAATGCAAAAAGAAATGTTGTTGATCAATATGACCTTCATTGGAATTATAGAGCATTAACGAACATATCGGAATTATAGGATATAAAATAAAACTCTTGCGGTCTGCCAATTCATCAGCATGACACTTTACACTGTATGCCCTTTGACACATGACTGTAACACTTAACACTCTTTAGACATTGAAAATATTGGCAATTACTTTTTTTAATTAGCACAAAAAGAGCAATAACAATATTTTATTAAAATAATAAATATCAATGCATTTTTTTCCTTAGATTATTGACAATTCTCATAAAACTAAGAAAAACAATGAAAGCAACAAGAATTGTGATCAACTGACAAGTTTGAAGACAAGATTTGATTAAAAGTTGAAATGGAGAGAGAATCGGCATTCATGCAGAGACCATTCTAATATTTAAAAAAAAAAAAATGGCATTGCTTGGCGCTTTGATGGCCATCATTATATGTCTTTGAAATATCTCAACCTATCAGATCCTTTTTTATCTAACTACAATATAGTGTTAGCGATAAATAAAATGACAAATGTTTATAAACAAATATATTCAGTCAGCACACTTGTCAATGTGTTTGAGGTTATGTTCGTCTTCCCATTTAAATAGCCTACCGCCCGAGCGTGTCGAGTAGGAGCAGAGCATTCCTTCCTTGCCGACAGAAATGGGAACAACTGGAATAGTTCCCTGCTTTGCCGACAGACGCGACAATAGCATATCTGGTGGCGGATAAGCAAACTAAAGTCTATGGCGGTAATATTCGAAAATGTAATTGACAATAGAAACAACCTCGTGCACAAAAACGACATCAACGTTGTTTACCCATACTACTGCAAATACCACCTACGCACAGTGGTGCCCTGCTTTTATTTCAACCTATACACCAAACACAACTTTCAACAGCTATACTGCTTTGACAGTCCATGCACATTGGTTGCAGCTCGGTAACAGTTGGCACATTAACTTATCATATCTGCCTGTGTAATTTCCACGGACTAGATAAAACAAAACTGGTTAAGTCGGAAAGTAGAAGTTTACACTTACCCAATGCAGTCCTGAACAAGAATTCCTCTCCGTCCCGCACGAAAACATCCCACACCCGACAAGCCACATCGAGCGGCATGGCCTTGGCAAACCCGCTGTACAGCCACTCGAGCAGGTACAGCTCAGGCCCGAGGCGCGTTAGCTCGTGATGGGCATGCAGGGCGGGCAGCTGCGTACGTAGCAGATGGGCATGCGCCGCCCATAACGCTTGTACACCACGCGCGTCTAATGTGAAGGCAGCGCGCAAAGCCGGCCCGTTGAGCAGGTTGGCAAAGCAGACAAACGCCTCAGCAGCATCCATGTTCAGAATGAGGATGGCGGCCAGGAATGACATGCCCTAGAAGTAGATAAAGATAAGCTAAAGACAATTTCAATGAGCATAAATTATTGGTAAGTACCCTAGCAATGAGGATTCCACTTCGATCATACGATTGCTAACCGAGTGCATTATTTTGTATAATCTTTTGCCCACATTGAGTTTGCTCTGTAAAGAATTGCATATAATCAATAAATACATCAATCAAAAATTCCATACCATCATAAATATACTAACAATATGACAACAATAAATATAAATATTACTTGTAAGGTATTCCCCGAACAATAATGAAGTAAGCTACAAACCCGAGATAATTAAGTCTACTGGGAATAACCAAAATAATTATAAATTCCACAGTCAAAGACGACATAGTAACAAATGAGAATAAATAAACCCCTCTCCCCTTCCCCCATATGTTATGTATATAAACCGCAAGTTAAAAATAATTTGTACCAGTCTGAAGATGGGTTTAAGGTTAAACGTCACGTACGTTGTAATCTTTTGTATCGGTGACTCAATCCAATATTGTATTTTTCAGCCTTTCTTGAAAGATTTGGGTTTTTTTATGGACAAAACTATTTATTTATATTCTAATTAAATATGTACGTGCGCGAACAATTAATTTACCTTAATATTTTAAAGCGTAACGTGCAAAAAGCATTAAAAACCTAAAATAATTTGATTGGCGCCATCTGTGAATGCGTAGATTACAACGTATGTGACGTTTAACCTTAACAAGCTAAAACTGGTTACGGTCAAATAAGTTAAAATGGAAATAAGTTTCATCTTTGTTTTATTATAATAAATACTAGCACACCCGGCCACACGTTGCTGTGGCTAAGGAAACACAATGCCATTACCCAACCTTTATAAAATCCACACCACCCGCTTGCCAGCTGCCCGCTGCCTGAATTGAATATTTGAATTTCTCGGTTTTTCTCTACTATAATAAGCATGTATTATACATATAAACCTTCCTCTTGAATCACTCTATCTATTGGTGAAAACCACATGAAAATCCATTGCGTAGTTTATAAGATCTAAGCGCACATACATTTTGAGCGACTTCATTTTATACTATGTAAAGATATGCATGCGTTTACAAAATTTGTCAACAGCTTCAAGGCAGCTGTCAGTCCATTTGTGAAAAATAATTTATGCATTTTTAAACACACGGGAGTTGCAAAAATATTCTGTTTACCAAGACATTATTTTCAAGTACAAATGAACAAATTTTATAGGCAGAAAAATTGAATGCCACAATTCACATAGCGTGCACTAGGACCCCTGGGACATCCCAATTCTTGACTATTCCCTTGTTATAAAATGTTATTATAATAAGTGCATAATTCTTTTATTTACCTGAACATATCCGACATCTGGTCTGTAGCACACGTATGCAGCCAACAGCTCATGCAAGACATCAAAGTACGGCCCCCCAGGCTGGAAGATGCACAGATTAGGGAAAGTCCTGGCTATATCCAGTTGAATTAGCTCCATACTCCGTTCATTGCTGTATTCACACAAATCGGGATCTGACTGGGAGTTCTTTTTCATACTAGACTCCAGCGGGTGCTTATTGAGATTCTGTTCACTGTAATTTCGCAGCTTAGAAAAGTCCTTATTACTAATCTTTTCGCTTAATCGCACGCTCAGTTCGTCTTGTTGATTCAAGCAGACAAGGCTTTCGTTAGATTTGCGATTGATATGTGTTAATTTCGTATTTCTATCTAAAAGGCCGTCACCATTGCAGATTCCGTTCGTTTGAACATTCCGATCACATTCAGTTTCGCTTTTTAATCTTTGACTAAGTTGTGGAGTATCGCCGTTTGTTGCATTGATTTTGCCGTTGAGTTTGGGGAGGGATTCGTTCCTGTAGCCGTTCTTTTTGAACTTGACTTCGACAAGTTTGAGTTTGGCTCGCTCTACACAGATGTGGTAGAGCTGGGGAGTGATGTTGAGGTGGTTGGGAATGGCGAGCTGCCAGACTTTTCCTCTGACGGCAGGAGGAATCCCGCACCACCAGAGGTCTCTGGCTTTCCGGGTGTTTTTCCTAGAAAAGTAAAGACATTTTAGACTTCAGAAATCAAAATAATATAAATATGTAGATAACAGCAACCTCACATAAGAAATGCTTTGAAAAAAAAAAAGGAGGAAGGCTGGGCAAAGCACTAATAACAATACCCCGTAAAAGAACTCCGTAAAGGAAATCTAGAGAAAACAAAGTTTCGAACATCAGACTACTTAACAGACCGGCAAGAAAACAGTTACTTGGAGCCAGCCAGAACTCGTCAAGGGTTGTAGCACCGATGACGATGAATCAATTAGGTGTTATTAAATGATTTGAGATTCTCAAGGCCAAAAGTATTATCATGATTTATTTATATTTATGGGGTGTTATATTATTTGGGGGTCAAAGTTTCGGAGAGCTTTAGAGTGTCCATTACACATCTGCTATTTACAAGAAACATCTATTACACATCTGCCCTTATAATGAACACTGCAACGCTGTTCGAAACATTGGCTAAAGAAGGAGGTAGCGCAACAAGGCATAATAATCCAAAAATAAATCATGGAGGTAGGTGATATTATGTTTCTATTATAGAAAATAGAGTGCACTATTCTCTACTTCCTAATTATAGTGAAGGCTTTAATAAAAGCGCAATAACAAAAAAATAAAAGTGGGTCAAGAACGAATCCCCGAGGCTCACTCTTTTCAATGAAGAATTTAAATATTTTTTTATTTAACCACATTATCACATAATGTTTGAAAATACAAAATTTTATTGTATCATAAAAAATTAAAAAAAAAATATATATAACATTATTTTTACAGTACAAACTAACGAATGTTGCTGAAGAGCTAGGTAGTTAACTTTCCTCCAAAAAATAAATCACGATGGTAGTTGATATTATGATTCTATATTACATAACGATACGCACTATTCTCTGTTTCCTAATTTTAGTGAAGGCTTTAATAAAATCGTACTTTAAAAATAAAAGTGGGTCTAGAACGCATCCCTGAGGCTCACTCTTTGAAGAATTTTTATTTTTTTACCAAATTATCATATTATATAATGTTTGAAAATACAAATTATTATTGTATCAATAAAAAAACGTATGTGGCTGAAGAGCCAGGTAGTTAACTTTCCTCCCAGTGGAGATGCTGTACTTCCACTTGCACAGGGTAGAAAAAAAGTTAGTACAGGAATCACAAAATAACATATTGTATAGTTACATGGTCTCCCAGTGCGGCAGGATGGCCTGATTCCACTCCTTGAGCGCCTGACTGAGGCCCTCCTCGTGTCGGGCTTGCCGCGCCAATAGCCTTCGCCGGTCTCGCGCCTCGCGGGCCTCTCGCCTCCTCGCCGCCTCCACCATGCGCTGGTACTCCTGGCGGTGCCGGGACTCCTCCACCTCGTCCTTGGCGGGCAGGTTGGACGGCCTGAAACGAGAACAACCGATTATAGCACCACTAGAAATCAAGCTGTTTTAGGCCAGATGTACAAAGCGTCATGAACACGTAAATTTATCGAATTCGTTAACGAACGAGGGTCGTTTTAGGAAAGGAAGTAGAGGAAGTTCTGAGAAGGAAAAATGTACGAAGGATGGGTAGGAGTGTCCAGAAATGAGGAGCGTGTGAGAACCTATCCCTTCCACTGTGGTGTAAAGCGATGTTCCGAGAGAGACCTGTTGAAGAGGGTCAAATGTCAGGGCCAACCAGACTCACCCGGCCTGTCACGCAGTTGGTGGGCAAACGAATCCGCCACCAAGATCCGGACAAATGTCACCCCATGAACCCAGGCATCCCTGCTAAGTCACCAAACGTAGCGAGCCACTTGGGGTGACCTATGACGTCGGCTAGAGATGTTGGTTATCCAATAAATGGTTCCCGGGGCGGCGTGTAGATGTCGCAGGTAAATCGTGAAATCAGGCCGATCATGATGCGCCTGAGGCACTTCATGAAGTAGCTAGGCGCATCATAACCAGCCTGATTTTACGATAGGCCGCCGACATATATACCCGTACCCGCCTCTCAAACTGAAATATTTTTTTATAATAAACACAACTTGATGAAATTGCTCACATTCATATTAGATATTTGGTATAACATTCTTAGTACGACTGAAAGTTATAATACGTAATAATAAATTAAATTACAAGTAGATATGTCACAGTCCAATCATAAAATCAGGCAGATCATGACGCACCTGAGGCACTTCACGATGTGGCTAGGCAGATCATGATCTGCCCGATTTTACGATCGGCTTACGACAGATACATAATCTAAGGTCGTTAAGGATTATTTTTTACAGCATAATGGATATTTCGGAGTTAGATTTCTCATCATGACGTTGCTAGTAAAAAAGATTCTGACAGAAAAGGCTGAGTAAATTTCATGACGCCAGAGCTTATTGTTCGAGAGTTTTTGCTGCTTCAGACGCCAAACAAATTTGACTGAGCGTAACGACTTCTCTTTCTCTCTCTCTCTGGTTTCAATCCTGGGATTGGTTTGCAGCAATTTCCTCTAATCTTCTCTTCCATTCTTCCCTGTCTTGTGCGGCTCTTTTGAATTCTGCATATGATGAGCAGCGCACGTCCACCAGCAGGTCCTCCAGGTACTCTCGGCGTGGGCGTCCCCTGGAGTTTGTCCCCTCGGTCAAACCCTCCATTATGGCATGCAAGAGGCCTTCTTGTCGTGTAACATGGCCGATCCATCTTGCACGCCTTTCGGACAAAGTCCTGAGCAGGTGCCTTCCTCCTTCGATTCGTTGGAGAACCTCCTCATTTGTGATGTGGTCTCTCCAGGAAATTCCTAATAATCTTCTATAGGACCACATCTCAATAGCCTCTAGTCTCCGTTTATCTCTTTCGGATAGGCACCATGTTTCGCAGCCGTACATCAAAATACTCCATACATAGGTCTTGATGAGGAGTATTCTCAGTTTTAGGTCTACATTATTAGATTCTATTATTTTCGACCTTTTATTGAATGCAAGCTAAGCTTGGTGTATACGGCTGTCGACCTCGCTCTTAGACCGACCGTCCCATGTTATTTTTCTCCCGAGGTAGACAAACTCCTTGGTGTTCTTTAGTGGAACTCCTGCCATCTCTACTCTCATCTGATGTTGCATTCGGCCTACAGTCAGCAGCTTTGTTTTGTCTTTATTTATCTTCATGTTGTAGTTGTTTTGAAGAATGCTTTGCAGGGTTGTTAAGGCCTCTTGCAGTTCTTCTTCGCTTTCAGCAACCAAAGCAATATCGTCAGCAAACCTTATCACATCCACCTTTTGCCCGTGTATCTTTACACCTTTTCTGTGACTAAGGGCCAATTGCATCGAAAAAAGTTAAAATAAAGTTTAAAGTTAAATAATTAAACTGAGTTTAAGCCCTAACTAAAGTTAAGCTGCATTTCAACACAATTGAGTTGCATCAACATTTAAATAGTTAGTTTAAAGTTACCAGTGTTGCCATTGAAATGGCTTCGAATTTTCCTTGGATTTGATATATTTCTGTAAAAATAAACACACAATTATTTTTACGGGTGCCAACACCGTTTCGTAGATTGTATTTGTTTGACGTTTATGAAGTTTTTGAGGGTTATGTTTTATGTTATTTGAGAATTGGTTTATTTATCGTTATTTCACACTTGCGGTTTAGAAACGTGAACAACGTTTGATGATGTTATTATATTGTGGCCGAAGGTGGGCAATTATTGTTGTGCCCCTGTCTATTATACACAAAACAATACTTTTATGAACCCCAGAGATGTCTCCTGTATATCTTTGCATCGTTCCCGTTGCATAAAAACGCAATGTTATTAGAACCTCGTTCTCAGTTCCACAGCACAAGTAGCATGATTTCTGATATGACAAAAAAATTATTTTGTTTCAGTTCCGTTGCATTAATTGAAATATAAAAATGTCGGTAGGTATAAATTATCAAGAGAAGTGTAGATACTTATATGAGTTTGAATAAACACTTGTTTGTGAATAATGTACTTTATCATTGGCAACGAGAAAAGTTAATAGTCTAACCATACTTTTGGACATCCGAAATCTGAAAATAGAATCCATCTCTTCCTACGGAAAATGATCGGTTCATGGTTTAATTCCTTATTGTACCTATTTCCTACATATTCTAATCAATTGATTATCAAAACCCGGGTTATCAAGACATTTTTATTATTATTTTCCATTCAAACAGTATTTCGTTCCTTGGTGACGGATGACAGCTTGCATCTTTACCAAAATCTAACTTTAAACTCTCAACATCGCTGGGTTAAATAAAAGTAACTATTTTGTAACTATTTAGTTAACTTTTATTTAAACGAAGTTGAAACAACCCATTTTTGTGAGATATGATAAAAAAGTTACTTTTATTTAACTTTAACTAAAAAGTAACTTTAACTATTTTCGATGCAACTGGCCCTCATTCTCTCTCTCAAGTCATCAATCGCACTCGGTATATAAGCGTTAATATATGGTGGCAATTTAATTTATATGGTGGCAATTTAATAGTTCAGTAAACATTATTTTTTCAAATATAGAATCGTTTATTTATTATTTACGTTTATGTTTATTTGGTTAATTTGGATTTTTTTCAATATTATGGTACCTACCTGCCTGAAGAAAGGTTAAAAAAAGAATTGTCATTGATATAATGATGTTTCTTTGGACAAATTACATAATTCCTTATGTGTTTATTTATAATATTTTGTTTGCAAAAAAAAAAACATATAATACCATATTATGGTTTATAATTAAGTAGGTAGATATTTAAGTATCTATTTTCAAATCTCATGATTTCAACGAAGTTTTGGTTTTGATCCCAAGATAAATTATATATTCTTATTATATTTATATTATTAGAAACATACTTTCTTGGACGCGAAGTCTACTGTTTACAAAACTACTAGTATATTCTGCTTTATAGTTAAGATTATGAGAAAAGGAACAACACTAACCTAATTATCAAAGATCTACAGAAAAACCCAGTGGAATACTACAAAGCAAATATGAACTACAGATCATCCGCAATAGAGAGGAAAAACCGGTAAATTTTCCGCTTTGTTAATACCTACAGATAATAAAAAGTGTTTAGGTACTGCAATATTATTAAAAAATAAATATTCTAGCAAAACGATCTCCCCTCTTATCAGTTGTAATATTTTTGTCCCATGAAACACAATGAAAGGTTTGTGGTCACACGGAATGTCATGTCTCATGTCAAATGAAATAAAATTTAGTCACAGGTATTTTATTATTCTAATGATGTAGGGATGTCATAACGGAAAAATCTGATAAATAGCAATGGAACCGTAAATAACAAAAAAGAAAGTTTAGATACCTAAAGAACCTAACGTAAATAAATTAATTGACGTTATTTATGTTGGGAATTAAGAAAGATAAGGTGAGATTTATATCGTGTGAAGACTGCGTAATAAAGAAATAATTAAAAAATAATAATATTATATTAATCTCATTGAGTGATTGACACAAATTTTGAGATAAGTAGGTATTAAATACATTCGAGACAGGTAGATATTGTCAACATTATACAGAATGTCCGGGGGTAAGGTACACAAACTTCGGCAGGGGATTCTGCATGATGGTAGAAGTACAAAAGTAAATTCTTTTCGAAATTCTAAATTTTTTCCCATGTAAAAGTATTTTTCCATTATAGAATATTATTTTTTCCATTTAAAAAATTCAACTTTTTTACCAGAAAACTATCTTAAAATGAAAGAATTTCGAAAAAGGTTATTTATCCTTTTTATTTGTGCTATCACGTAGAACTTAAAAACATTAAAAGCTATAATAACCTCCCTTATGAATTGGGCTGTATAACCTATTTATCATTTTTATTTGTGCTATCACGTAAAAGTTAATAACATTAAAAGCTATAATAACATCCCTTCTGAATTGCGCTGTATCATCAACCAATCAGAACTAATAAATAAAATTAAACAATTTTTTCAAAAAACACTTATATGTATAGAAAGTAAATATTTTATACAAAACATATTATAACATACAAACTAAGTAAAAATCGTGGCTCCCTTATCAGGCACAAGAATTCCTCGTACATGACCAATGATGGACCTTAAATATAATATTTTGTAAAATACATATGTATAAATGTAACTCATATTCTTTATATTAAAGTGAAAAAAATTTTTTAATGTAGAATCACCTCCCGAAATTTGTAACTCCCGGACACCCTGTATATAGGATGTATCGGATATGAATTATTTACTCTACCCTATTTCTGAGGTTATTCGAAACAAAAAATGTTGATGGAATTTTGGTCTCACCGTGACATTTTTTGTGTGTTTTGTTTCATTTTTTTATTACAAACAATACTAAAAACACCTGTCACACGTTGCGACTGATTACTCAACACGTAACTAACCAAGTAACTTGCCCACCCTCACCATGCAGTACATATCGATTTAAAAAAATTGCGTCCGTCCCAGACATTACAGATTGAAACAGTTATGCAAATTTTAAAGCCTCCTAAAATTTGCCGCCCTAGGCACCTACCTCGGTTACCTATGCCTAAATACTGCCCTGGATAAGACAAATTAAGCCATCAACAAAGTAATTAATTATTTTTTTAGCCACATGACAACTCCATTTAAAAAAACCTGCCAGCAAAAATTATCATCATTAATCATTACCATCTAAAAACATTACCACCTTTGTACTTGTAACATTTTTCAATAATCTTTACTTCACAGACATAATAATATTGAGAAAGTTTGAGGTCAACGATTCAATAAAATTGATTACCGTCTATCCTTGACAATAAAAGAGAAAGCGTTGGCATTTTACCATTTTCGCAGAATTTATCGGATGTTTTTTCATAAGTTTTTTTTCGCACAAATGGCAGCCCTACTCGACAAGGTTGCGGTAAGCCGTAGAAAAACGTACGTGAGAAATTTCTGAAAATATTTAGGTGTCGAGTTTGTTGGCACACTGTTTAAAACATTCGTTTGTCTTTATGAACTGCTGGAATGTTATGGTTATGATAATCGATAAATTGTTTTAAAAGGACGTCGTAAAATGTGATATTAATTTTATGCATTCTGCACTAGGGGAAGATGCAATAAAGTACCCCAAATTGAGTAAAAAATAAAAATCCACAAAAAACATCGCTAGTGCAAATTTGAAATGCTGTTAAGAGGAAACCGGGTGGTGTTTTTTCCATACAAACGTATTCCTCATTTCCCTCTCTGAATTTTGACACTAGAGAAAATATTTTTTTTACATAATATGAATATTGACCGCAAGCGTGTCGGTACGTTTTGATTTTTTTGATAAGTTACTTTTTATAGGAGTTATAACCCTTCAAAAATTGTTAAAATTGCCTTTTTTTAACGCCATCAACAAACGTTCAGTATACAAATTAGACGATGTATTTTTAAAAAAAGCAAAAGGTACAGACATAGAATGTTTTCTTCCAATACATTTGGTAAAAAAAATCTTGGAAATTGGTTCAGTTTTGGAGTAGAAAAATGAGGACTACAAAACCTCGATTTTGACAATTTTATTTAGGTATTATCAGGCTGAGGTGCATGTGTCCCTTTCTCTCAGTATTCGGGGGTGAGGGGGGGCGGAGAGGGTTTTGTTGAATACGTATACAGTCAACGAAGTGATGTGACATTCTCAATAATTATATCGATACACTAGTCCACTAGTGTTGTCATGTCCCGAGTTATCGATGTTTTTTTAAAATTATTTTTCTGTTTGGTGACTTATTTTGAGTGTGCCAATACTTACCGAGCTTATTTACTAAAGTTATTGTGACAAATTTAATTTGTTTACGTCAAATAAATTAATGGAAAAAAATTGAAAAAAAAACACCTGTTACAGACAGACCCCGAGATGATTCCGTTCCGTATTGCCGAGTTGGATATGGAACACAAAAATTAATTAAAATATTTTTTGATAACTTTTGAAGGTTGTACTCAACATAATATTATCCCTTTATAGGACACTTTTTTTAAGATACAACTACCGAACCAAAAAAAAACTTTTATATTTGACTAAATATATTGTTCTAGATTTTTTTTTCAAAAAAATTATATTTTACAAGAAAATGTGTGATGGTAAGTACATACACCACTGATCGTTTGATGGAATGCTGGTACAGCGTATGTTCAGTGGTACATGCATCTACCACATGTTGTTGAATCGATTATGTTATTATAATATCATATTATACAAATGAATATTGAAATCTATGTATAAGAGGCACCATATTGTTTATTGTGCTACATATTAGGTACATACACATAACTAGTTTAGTTTTTATTTAACTTTTTTAATACGTTATATTATTACAGAAAAATGCACTTTTGGGAATACCTCCTACATCACTTGACATTTTCAATCTTCTTCAATGATCTAATATTTTTTGTTTTTAAACGCTTTATTGTAAAAAAAATTACTGTTTAACATCTACACAATGAAATTAAAACAATTTATGGTCCAGACCTTTCCCTCGCCGGTAAATTTCTTGGTATGCGACCGTCAATTATTTCTGGTAAAAGGCATTGGTGGTAGAAATTTTCTAACAGTGGAACGATTTTTTGCCAGATTTCATCGTCCCTCTCAATTTTTTCATACAGCAAACCTTTTGGACTCCACACAACAAAATAACAATAATTACGACGAGTAATATGTAACTGGCCTTGTACTTGGTAGAAGTAATTATGATTCCGTTTTAATGTTAAAGAATGGTCTTCCAATTTACAGTAATCAATTATCTTTTGTGCAATTCCCTCTTCTGGTGACATATTTGCTATACTATAAGGGCATTTAATTTCAATTATAGAATCCTCACCGATAAGGCCATCCGGACTTGCCGCTAAAAAGTTTTTGGTTTTATCGATAAATAGCCCACAAGCGGATACCTGAAAACTTGTTTTTTTTGAAAATTGCTCTATTGCTAGGCTTTCATTTTCTTTTCCATAATTTGTGGCCATAGTTCCTTTGAATTGTGAGTACAGTAAAGAGTTTAGTACTCCCGTAACTGAAGTTTTTTGCCGAAGCTTATATATTTTTCCAAAGTTAGACGCCGTTATCCGCTTACGTCTTTCAATTGCCCACAGATTGTTATTGCTTTGGCCTACCGTATTCCGTTCGAGCTCTTCCTTATTGGTTGAAGATAATTCTTTGAGAAATTCCTCTTTTTTCGTTTCAAATATTTCAGGTGGCATATCTGGTTTTAATTCCAATTGACCATAATTTTCATCGGGCCCTGTAACTTTTTTTCTTTTTTCTGTCGTATTTTCATTATACTTTAGTTTTTTTTTTCGACACATTTGTTTATTCTCCTTCGAACGTCGTTTTCTCTCTATAAAGTGCTTCGTGTATTTGCCGGGACTGTGGCCTTGGATTTTCTTTTGTATTCTTGAATGGGTTGCCAATTCACTATTCCACGAAGTTACTACTCCAAAACATCTTGCTTGGTAAGATCCTCTTGTAGTAAAATTTACCCTTTTTCCACCTATAAATTTGGCGATAACGTTGTTGAATTGCTCCACAGTGTTATTTGTCACGTCAATAATAAGACTTTCTGCATTTGCTATTAGAGACAATAAGAATTGTTGGATATCAGTCCATATTCCACAATCTCGAAGATCGCTTACTAAATTTGGATCATTAGTATACTTCTCCGGCTTGCAATAGTACGATGCACAATTTTTATGATCACCAAACACATGATTTGCGGTATTTTTTATGTCCATTTTCAAATTTTTTATTTTATCACTTTGTACTGTGTTTTCTTGCTCTTTCCTGTAATTTATTGCTCCAACTACAGCTCTTCTCATGCGTAAAACGTTTGCTTCAACCTTTTTCCTTATATAAACTGGTACAAAGCCTTTAGCGTTGTTGGTTTTTTTTCCAAGTGCTTTCATTTTGTTGCAAAAATTGCGGAGTAAGTGATTTTTGCACTCTATTTTTTGTACTATAAGGTTAGGACCATATGGCATTTGTTGCATTATTTTTTTCATGATGCTGGAGTCGCCATCACCAACTAGTTTGTTAAATTTCAATCCATGCATTTCCATGCTTCTCGAGAACCCTTCTGCTATAATGTGGGCTTCCATGGCATTAGCACTGTCACGCCAGTTTATGAAGCACCTGTGCTCAGAAGCAACTATGTGTAGTTTAGTAGCTCTAGCACATATGCAGCAGTATGAGTTTCGCACTCCCAGAAATAAAACCTTTTTAGTTCGTAGTCCAACTATGCACCCTGCGCCCGCCAGATGAGGAGCTAAATCCACTTTTGTACGACCTCTTTGCCCAGGAGCCATCTGCAACCACCGTTACCAAAGGATAGCCACCCTCGTCTACGTCACCGTTTAAAATGGCTAGCCTTTTTTCTTCTTCACCAGCTGCGATCATTTCTTCTAAGGCACATTCTTCAATTGTTGGCGCTAAACATTGTTCTATGTTCGTGTAAGTCTTACAATCCATATTTGGCATATTTAAAACCCCACAAATTTCATTCCATTGTGAATACCCATTTCCTGTACACATCACTCCTTCGACGACAGCAGTATTTATAGACATTTTCCGTTTCGGGTCTTCGGAGTGAATGTATTCTATTTTCTTGCACATTTTGCACTCGAAAACATACTGGCTTAGAAGACCATTTCGTCGTTCCTTCATAAATTTTAAATCGGAAAATGTGCAGTTGGTGTGTTCGTGCTTTATATTTGATATCTCCGAAAACAAATATTTTATATCCACAATTCTGCGACCTTCGAAATTATCGGTTTCATCAATATGGTCTGGTTCTATCACCAAATCATCAAGCGTTGTTGATGATGATGAACTTGCGTTTTCGTCTATATTTGGAGCAAATGATTCATCCATGGAAGTTTCATGCATTAGTGAAGATGTAGTTAAGTTTCCAAAAGTAGTATCGATGACATCCATATCCCTGTAAATGCAAATGATTTATTTATTTAAATTTGTCCATCCCATTTTCCCGTTATACATGCTACATAATACACGGCTCTCATAGCATAAATCTTTAGGTTTTTCTCGTAAGTCGCTCACGTAAGAGAGTTATGGCAAAATTATCAATGTAAACGATACCCATTGGTAATTTTGCCATAACTCTCTTATGTGAGCAACTTACGGGAAAAAAAACTTTACGTACGTAAAGGTAACCTTAGGAAGGTTCAGTAGTAAGAGTGACAGGAAAGCGATATTTCGACTTACCTAGATGTCGAACGTGGTGCAACATGAATCTGTCGTTTGATACTAATAATCGGTTTTTTTCGTCTAGTAGATAAAAACAAACGCGCTTTGTTTCCATTTCTTTTACCCATTATTTATCTGTAAGAAAAAATTTTTTGAGTTGAAGGTAGGTAATATAGTAGTCGATTTTATGTAACTCAATTTCTAAATACACATATCTTATGCTACGTATATATTTGCGAATAGTGGCGTGCACAGAATTTGAAAATTGAAATTTCGGAAAAAAAATAATTTTCAGCTTCGACAACATCATTAATGTCGTATTTTCAATCTTAGGATTCTAGCCCACTGAAAAATCAGTGCACGCCACTCTTTGCGGACAGAGACGCGAGCCGAACCACGAATTATGGTAAAGGTACGAAGCAACCGCAAGCGGCGCAGCGTTTCGGGCAGTTTGCTTTTGCTTCGTTCCTTTCCCATAATCCGTTGTTCGGCTGGCGTGTGTATACGCAGCCTAAGACGTAGAATAATATTTATTATAGGTTACTAGATATGTTAACAAATGTACCGACTTGCACTAATGCACTTTATGCATACAGTCAAAACTGATGAATTTACGTTATTCAGGGAGAGCCAAAAAACAACAACATTTTTAGCGATATTTATATGTTTAATTAAAAAAGGAAATTGTGTTGTAATATTGAGTTTTTATGAATGAATAGTTTATGTTTATAATAATAGTTTATTAATAATTTATGAATAGTTTAGTAGGTATCTACTCACCATATGTCCTATATGTGTAAATCGTGAGAAATGACCAAACAGATTTCAATATTCAAGGGGGTTTCAGGGTCAAAATTCGAAGGTCTGTATTTGACGTAGAATAGTTTCCAGTAAAAAGGCTAGTCAAAAACAGTAGAGTGATGCAGCCAGCGAAAAATAAAAACACTATACAATCACAAAGTACGTGATGTACCTACTGCGCCTATGCTGCCGTTTTATAAAAAAAGATGGTATGAATCTCCCGATATTACTAAACCAAAACAGCGTGCATCTTACTTTACTAATAGTAACAAGATGAATGAACTATGAGCGCAGAAGATATCTATTATATAGGAATACGCACGCTCAAGTCGCGACGCGTATTGACTTATCTGTTGCAGCAGGCAGCAACCTGTATACACGCACCCACAAGTCTCATTGACTTGTGCGTGTGCAGAAGATGAGCTCGGAGCAGGCAGTCACATGTATTTGTAGTAAGTAATAATAATAATAAAGTTAAGTACAATACAATATTAAATAATGTAGACCTCGCTATTTTATTACGAATATGTACCTAGGCACCTACTTAATTTTTGGAATAAATGAATAACAGTAAATGAAATAATAAGAACGCGAAGTCGCTGGCGGGCGCGGCGCGGCGATTCGTGCTTCCAACACCTGCAGCCACGCACACACACGCATTGGGGTTCACCAATACACCGATAGCGCTTTTGCTGTCCCCGCTGAGATGAACGAAATAGAAATAATTTTTACAAATACCTATCGTTAAAATTTCTCGGCGCTCCTGCGCGCTCTTAAGGACAATAATACAAAAATGAGATAATTTGCCATTTTTTACGTGTTTTTCTCTTTCGGTCTGTGTTGTCGAAATAATTCTAGGAAAATAAGTGCGTCTTTTACGACACGCATTTCAAGAGGATTTTTTTTTTAATAAAATAAAATAAATTAAATACTGTTACCATTATAAATATTTCGAAATGTTCGTGCTCTTCGCAGTGAGAGCATATCAAAATCATATTCGATTCAACAAAAACAACGTAAAATAATAAAGCGTAGGCGAAAATAAAAGCATTGAAACAAAGTTGACATTATAATTTTATACAAACAGTGATATTGATGATTTTTTAGAGAAAGCTGAATTGAAGCCAACTAAAATTATTATACTGTTTGGAAACTTGATTTACAAAACATTTATATGCTTGCTCAAACAGTTCGTAAACAATACTAACATTACATTTATGTGATGTTGATAAACCACGATCACGACGTGAAAGTAGGGGATAAGTATCATTCAAAATTTGCACGAGTATCTCTTGGTACATCATTACATTCTCTTTTCTACAAAAACGAGATAATGTTATTCGTCGATGATTTAAAAGTATTTACTGGAAGGCACCCAAAAAAACAATTATGTCAATTACCTGCCTACAAGTATCCACGCTCACGCTCAACGTGTGTACCGTCTCGCTCGATGCCTTTTGTTCGATATCGAGCCAACGGCCCGATGCGAAAATGATTAAAGCTTCGTAATTCTTGCTCGATGCTTGACAAAAATTTACGATTTGGCTGAGCATGGTGGCATATTTATGGCGTCTTGTGTCGAGTTGCTCGAGCGTGTGGACGCAACGACGAGCTTGGTTTTCCAAGTCAACATGTTCCATTGAGCCAAACCAAAATGTAAGGAAAACTCGTATAATTTAATCACCTCACATCAGGAGACGGTATTATAGAATAACATTTTAGGTCGTGAGGGAAGAAAAGGAAAGAGAGTGCAAAGTTACAAATCTATCTCTCTTTACTACTTTTCAAAATGACTAGACGAAAGGTTATTGCTTTTTTTTTCTCTTTGTTTATTGCATATTATGGTTACATCGTTTGTGGATTTTTTGACCACCATGCTAGACTGATGCCCGTGTTATGGTGGTTGAAACGGTGCTTTATTTGGAAAGTTTTTGATTGATTCGAGAATTTTGTTCTCTACCTGAGGGAATAAGGCTACTGGATTCGTGGATGGTTCGAAAACTCGACTATCATGGAGAGCATTAGTTTCTTTTTACCCGATGGTAATTTCCATCACCACAGCAGAAAAGCACAGACTGTTTTATCTCCTAGCCTGCATGACTAACATGCAAATGGTCAAATTGGTCATGCCAGCGGGCGATCTATCTCGTTATTAAATAGAATCACTTCGGATATAGAATATTGATATATTTAATAACAACGAAGCACAATTTAGACCGCAAGCATTGTTGCTGCCAATATAAAATATGATTTTATCCATTTACCCCTTGCTGATGGGCGTGTTTTGAATTTTGCACGGCAATTGACAGTCAATTGTAGCGCATTTATTATCAGTAAGGCACTTTTTTTTTAAATAGTTGAATTACTAATTTTGTATTGTTTTAAAATAAATTAATTGAATCAAATCACTTTCGAACACACTATTGAAATAATATTTTATTTTATGCCACACTAAAGTTTCGTGATTATAATGATACTACCTATCAAAACAACGAAAGAATTTTTGAAAATTTATCACGGTTTCATTCTAGGAAAAAGTCAGTAGATACAGTATCTTGTATCTAATGTTCTATTTTAAAATAATTCCACGCACTTGAAAGTTCATCGAAAGTGAGTGAGTCAGTGCATACCTTCTATAAGCACTTGAAATTCCGCATTCAAGTGCTTATCAACAATCCATGGATTAATTGATAGAAACTAGGGCAATTCAATACAACACTTGAAACTTGATTAGAAAGATCGGCGATATTTGCTATATTTCATTTTGCCTTTTGGGGTCGATAGTAATCGGGATTAAGGGCCGGTATTACAATGTACAAGCGACAGCTTAATCCACCTATAGCAGTATTATGTATGTTAAGTTTGTACAGCGCCCTTGAGGTTATTTTTCACAAAAACGACGCTATACAAGTCATCCAAATATTATTATTGTTTATTATTATTATTATCATTGGGACACAGAGAGTAAGTTGTCACCTAAAATTGAGTCCGAGAATGCAATTTTTCAGCCGAAAACTGCCATGAAAAAAAGTGTTCGCATTCTGTGAATCGGTGACCGGACTCATAATGAATTCAACTCAACACCTCCTTGAAACGTCGTTAAGGCGCCGTATCCCCGCTCAAAAAGAAGAAGTTGGAGGGATTTGTAATTACGAGTATTGGAGAGGGTGCGTTAATATTTAAAACGGTAAAATTGAAGCGAAAATTGTGAAAATGTTTAATAAAACACGACTTGTTTAAAATAGAGAGAAAATCTCTTGGGGGCTGTCTAAAACAGCATTTAAAGAAACACTGCGAATTTTTCATAAATACATATAACTTGTAAAATAACGGATACAGATGTGAAAATAAAAAATTTCGGAACATACTTTGCGATTTTTTTCTATCGAGGGAATTTCATATAATTCGCGTTTCGGTGTGGGGAATGTGTAGGATATTATCTTCAAAAATAACATATATTTTTTTAAGAGCTTAAAAACTTCTACAGCCTTACTAAAAAAAAACTACAGCACGACCGATGACCTGTGTTTTTGTAGCAACATCCGTACAACAAATTTACACTAAAACCCGAAATTCTACCAATAAAAAATTTCACGCTAAAACAGGTTTTAAAATCTGGCAACAGTGCAATTTTTAGTAAAGTTCATACAAAATTGTTGTTTTCAATGTTTTCATTCATGGCCGCTAGATGGGGGCGCCGGCGCATTCGCTGTTCGCAGTGAAAACATATTTTAAGCCGCGAAAGATTACTTGGGTACGGCGATGTGCTTCTTAATATTACCAAAGTGATCGTAATTAAATTCACTCTTATATTCATATAATTGATATATTTACCGTGTTTTTTTGTGGTTTTTCATAAGTTTTAGTGAAGTTATAATAACAATAATTGTACTTTCAAAGTTGAAATGTCAAAAAGTTTTTTATATGATACATAAAAATTCATATTTACATTTAATGATATTTATTTTATGAGAATTTCATAAAAGTGGTGGTTTTTCTAAATATTAATATCAAATTCACGTGTTGGTAAGCTTATCAAAGAAATTAACATCTTTAGTGGTGCAAGAAATGTGTTGAAATGTCAGAGATATTTTTAAGGTTATTTTTTTGGCATTAAAAAAAACTTTGAAATTTTTTATAATTTTTTTATTGTATGCCCGAGGAAAAAGTGAGGTGACAGTTTCATTTCAAATTCATTATATAAAAGGTCTGTATTTTTTAAATTTTAATTTTTTAAATATTTCTGTACACTTTCATCAAAAATATTTTGGTAAGAAATTATTTTACACATTTTTCCGTGTTTAATTCTTAAAATATGGCAGTTTTTTTAAACTATACTGTATTTCAAATACACAAATCTAATAGGTAATTTTTTCTAGTTTTTAAAAATGGTATTTGTTTTTACGGCACCTTTAAAAATAAGAAATATATAGAACATTCAAAATACTTTGGAAAATTCCAAATTTCGTTCAGACATCATCCCTAAAACAGAGATAAAATAGCCCCCCGGGCTGTGTAAACGGTGTGTATTTGTTTCCAAGAACATTTTTTTAATTAGTAATGTTTTCACATCCGCGGCCGTTTGTCAATTGAATAAATTCGGGTAGCGGCGGCTTAAATGGGTTACATTAGGTTAGGTTATGGACTATTTTTCAATATTTTTTCTTCTTTTAATGACTTTTCAAAGAGGTGTTAGGTTGAGTTGATTCAGAGTTGTCATGAATCATAGATAAAAAAAAATCGCCTCAAATTAATAAACAAAAGTATTTATGTATTATCACAAAAAATACGCGTTAGCACGTGCTAGAAAATAAAAGAAAATGGGAAGTATTCATAGAAAAAAAAATAATTAAACCACACCACCGCAATTGTTACATTGGGCTAAAAAGCGATGCCATCTGCATATCTGATAGTTACTTTTGCCAACAATTTTTCCTTTAAAACTTAATAATTATACATAGATAATTATATCGGCGTATTATGATTTTGGACGTAAAAATAATTTTCACCAAAATAAATAAAAGGAAATGCGCAATAAAATAATAGGGGTGTTTATTGCTTACATACAGGGTGTTAAGGGACGTACTTGACTTACTTTAAACTTTAACCAATGATTCCTGACATAATTTGTAGTAAAAAATGTAAATAAATTTTTGATGATTATTTATCAATCTAAAAAAAAATTAAAAAAATAATAGGTATTGGATAGTTAGGGGCGAGTGACCAGTGACAAGTAGAAGATTTTTTTTGGTTTGATTTTGAAGAAAAAAAAAGTCACCAGAGACCAAAATTTTATTCTATTTTTTAATCCAAATAATGGCAGGAATCGAATCCCGGCGTGGCAAATAAATTTTATTTGTTTAATTTGTATTATTTCACAATTTATTCGTTTAAAATAATATATAGTATGTTTGCGGCACGTTCCAGAGTGCAAGGTAGTCTCAGTATCGCCCTGGTGAAAGATCACCATTCAGAATTGAAACGTTGCTTGAAATGGCGTCAGCCGTGTTTGGTGACCAGATCTGAATAGCCAGATAATTCCCCACCTTCCTCTTCCCTATCTCCTTCCCCTCCCCACTACCTTCAGCCTCACAACATACCCCCACAACATACCGATGCCATAGTCTCACTGCCTTCAGACAGGAGCAGTTGGGACTCTTGCGCGGTATTCATATAAATTTCATGAATCCCTGGTTAAGTAAGTCAAATACATACGTCTTTTAAAATCACGTATAATCAAAATACATTGAGAAGGCCAAGACCCACCAGGGGTTGTAGAGCCAAAAGTGATGATGATGATGATGATGATAATAAAAATACATTATAATGCGAAATAAAAATATCATATAATATTTTAACACCATACATTTGACAGGTAGGTAACTATTTACTATAATAATAATATATACACGTTAGTGACAGCTGAATATGATTAATGTTAACAAAAGATAACATTAGAAATACAACGTTCCGATATTTTTTTGCATTCCGCTGAAATCATCGACCAAATACGACGAAACCTTTAAATTATAATATTAATCTACCGTGTGGAATTTAACATACACCCACAGCAGTCAAATGCTATCGGCCTTCATAATGTTATCATTTTTCCCGGAAACAGATGAAAAAAAGCATAATGTATTTATTGTGCTTTTTTAACAACAAAAAACTATTCAACTTGGGATAGGTTAAACAGAAATTCAACTGTCCCTACCAACATCATCACCTCAACCCAGGCCAGGACACTGTATCAAGTTGGCCTTCTATTTATGTTATATTTTTATTATTTTTTATTATAGTTTATCAGGGAAATAAACGGTTGTACATATTTTATTAAAGTAATTGTAATTACATATAACATGGTTATCAACCAGCGAAGTTTCTGCAAAAAATCATAGTATACGTGTACAGAAAAACATAAATGATCAAAGAAAACATAAAATGGTAGAAAAAAAGCAAATATATATGAATACAAAAAAGAAATTAAAAACATAGATTAAACAGCAATAAAAAAAAAAAAAAAACAAAATAACCAAACAAATAATACTTTCTCCCGTACACACAAGCATTTGCTTATTATGGGAGAATAATTTAAAAATATACATATATAATTGTAATAATTATAATTGTATTAAGCTTTTATATACTTTCATTATATTTATGTATCTATTGTATGTATTGTACCAAGGGAAAATTTTTTCAATAAAAAAAAAAAAAAAAAATAAAAAAAAATAAAAAAAAAATTATGTAGGATAGATAATATGATATTAAACCATTAACCTATATAAAAATAATACATTTTCACATCATAAGATAATGTTCAAGGATAGGTATGATAAAAAAATAAAAACAATGAGATTGAGAAAGTAACACAGCAGGGGTAGAGGGTTCGTAATTAATAATTTGTTTTATTTTTTTCTATTATGCATTTGGTAAATTGACTGAGGAGAAATAAAAAATATCAGCGTCTGAAAAAATATCTTTGTATTTTGTACACATCCTTCTGAGAAATTAATGTTTTGTGTAATTTGTTTTTGAGTTTGGGATGTGGAATATTTGGTTTGACCTTGTATTTCGTATTGGACAGTGTAAATGAATGATTTCTAGAAGATAGTTGTTGTTAAAAATGTTGCTGATGATTTTGAATAAAAAAAAAATTGTCGGATATATTTCTTCTGTCTTATAAAGTTGATAAATTACGGAATGTTAACGAGCTTTTAGATGTTCTGATGATTATACGAGATCCTCCCATGCTTACGATATGAAGATTCCAAAGCTAAATATATGTGGAAGGTATGACTGGTTTATATCACAGTTCACTGTATAGGAGGATTTTATTAACTACGAGCTACGAGTATGTTTGAAGTGGTTTTGCTAGAAACCCATACAACATTCGTAACGTTGGTCATTGCAAAGGCTTAGGGCCGGTATTTCAGCATTCTCAGGGATGTTATGAGTCGGATTTGGATGTCAGGAAAGCTACTAAGCCTACCTACTTGACGAACTTAAATATCTCTAAAGTCGTGCTTAAAAGCAGCTGAAATACCGGCCCCTTAATCCCCCGAGGGATACCACGAGTGAGAGCTAAGACGTGTAACTAAAAGGATTTCATTATACAACGGAGATGAATAAAAATATTCAATGCTTTATTTAGCTATCTTGATAAAATATCCACCCAATCTCATTGGGAAATTCCTGTGTCGAGACAGGCATACTAAAGTTTAATACAGTAATACATACATATGTAATATCTTACCTCAGAAGATTTTTCGTAAAAAAAAAAAAAAAAATGTAGGTTCTATCCTATAAATGGTGATAATATTCAAAATTTAGAAAAAAGAGATAAAATAAAAGAGATATGGTAATATTGGTAATATGGATGTTAATTTTTAACCCATCAGGCTAATTTATTCGCTTTTCGGAGAAATATGATATTATATCAAACTCTCCCTACTCTCATAGTGAGAAATATGGTATTAGAAAGAGAAAACACAAGGCTTTATATTCAATTCTGAAAGTTAATCACAAAATAAGTAAAATGTACACCTTTTTGAAACCAAAGTTTCGCAATTTGAAAAAAGAATTATAAACTTTGGGAAATTTATATTAATTATTTTTACATAGAACGACCAAAAAGTGAGGTGACAATAATGTTTATAAAACATTTGTCTAATGACATATATTATATGCATGTGTTTTATTTATTTCGTTACCAGTCATTTTACTTAGCAAAAACCCAAAGTGAGCTATTTTTAAAACTTTTTTGTGTTTGTATTTTTTTTACCTATATCTACTTCAAAAATAATATGAGTATTTCGATTTGTGAAATTGGAAACTTCCAAAATCAGTTTTTAGTTTTCGGATATGTTCAGAAATATTAAATTTATTTGGATTTAATTGAAAAGAGGAAATACTTTGAGCATCTGACAAAATATGGTCGAGACCAGAGGCGTTAAGATATTATATTAACAGGTGCATAGCTATCTATCATAGAGGTTAGGTTGTAGGTTAGGTTAGGGTGTTAAAATGTTTTCTTATCACGGACACTCCTCCCAGTGAGACAGGCAAACTTAAAAAAAACATTGTTACAGGTTACAGGAATGTTACCAAAAATTAAGAAATATATATTTAAAAATCTCACCGATTGTGCTGAATCAGCGCTATAGAGCTCGCTACCAGATCATCGAACAGCTTCCCGTCCCCGTTGCTCGCGGCGCTACCCTGTCTCCGGTGCCTCCCGTGCTGCGGCGTGCTGGCCCCGCTGGAGGCCGGAGTGGCCTCCGCGGGGGGCTCGGGCTGTGCGGGTGGAGCGGCCTCCGTCGCGCAGGCCGAGGGGGCCGCGCGCGCCCCGAACAGGCGCCACGTGGACCCGATGGCCGGCGTGTCCGCCTTGCATTGCGCTGCGTGACCGGCACTACGCCACGGGAATACCCCTCTGAAACGAAAAGAGATAGAACATTATTTCATTTGAATTGAATTTGTGTGATAGAACAGTGACAGAACGGCGCAAGCGCAGACGTAAGGTTGATTGAGGTGATTGGCCGAGTATCTGATTTAGAAGAGGCTATATTTATTTACTAGCTGGGTTACCCGGCTTCGCTCAGGACAACATTCTGAGAGTGTTCTGGAATGTTCCACACTGATGTTCCCGATTCCCTATTCCCGAAAATTCCACGACATACTCTGCCACTCCTACCAGAATTTTCTAGAGCTCTATGGAACCTTCTAGAACTTTCCGGAAGATTGTTCTCGAAATTTCAATAGGGTGAAACTTCCACCCCTTATATCTTCGCAAATTAAGGGTAACCGTTTTTACCTAAAGAGCGCAAAAGCACGCCCTTTAGGTAAAAACGGTTACCCTTATTCCCTAGGGGGGATGGAGATCTACCACACCATATAACTCCCTTGATCGTACCGGGACTCGTTTCTGAGTTTTTTACGGTCCGCACGTTTTTTGACTTTCTTTTATAATATATAGCTGTTTCCCGGCATGCGTTGCAATGCCATATTCAAATAAATAAAATGTTACTCCTTGCATGTCCTTTCCCGTGCGTTCCCCTCCAGCGTTACACTTCCACCTTCCCCGCCACCGCTCTCCCGCTCCCCCGTCCCGCCAACCCCCCTGGCACTTCATTTCTTGACTCTTCTTCCGCCCGGCCCGTAGCCGAAACTTTTTTCTAATACTAACATTTTTAAACTCGTGATATCTTTCTAATTAAATATCCGAATTTAAAAATTCAAAAAGTTAAATAAAGGTATTGAAGCTGTCTTGAATATGAAGTAATTTATTTTGATAAGGATTAAAACCAAGATACAAATAAAGAGCCCTTTCAAGCGGCGACATTTTAATTAAATTTTTAAAATAAAAGAATACTTATTGTGGCATAACCATAATGGTTAGACATATGCTGTCGCGACCTTTTTTGTAAATAATGATGTGTTCTACAAAGTCGTAGTACATTATTTTATTCTATCATCAATAGTTTTCGCAGCGCACGCGATGTAAAGAATATTTTAGGTAATTTTTTTACACTTTGGGTTGCATTATTGAAGTTTTAGTAAGGATGCCTATTTTAAAAAAAAATATAATATAGCCTATGTCACCCGGGGATAGTGTAGCTTCCCAACAACGAAAGAATTTTTCAAATCGGTTCAGTAGTTTCGGAGCCTATTCGATGCAAACAAACAAACAAATCTTACCTCTTTATATAGTGTAGTAGATAGATAGTAGATAGTAGATTTGTTATAAAATTAGGTACATTCACAGTTAAAGAAGCTTTGACTGTCCAACTAGGAAGGTCGCCCGTTCTAGGACAGTCAAATTGACAGGTTTCGTTTACATTAGGTATTTTATGATATTTGTGATCATCACATGATCATTCATATATGTAGGTAGTAAGTAAAGTGTTCACTTTACAAAATTATAATATGTGATACAGTAGGATAGTGATTAGTAGACTAGGTTCTAGAATCAAGTATCGAACATACAAGAAACAGTTTTATTAGTTATATCAATATAAAGAAGGTTTTATTAGTTTGTTTTCCCGATTGTGAAACGAAGAAATAACGAAGAAAAGCCATACAATTTAGTCCTTCGGCAATGTCAAATTTTTACATGATCTGACTTCTTCTTTCGCGTCAATTGTTCCCTTGACACTTTCTCACCCAACCACTCCATCTATCCAAACAAACAAAATGTCCATTTTAAACCTGTTCATTTAGCTCACTGATAAATTATAAATTCTTTCAACGAACACATTCCTCAGGCATCTCATTTAGGTCCACTTTTATTATTCCTCTTCCATGCCTCACTGCCGTACAACATCAGAGCTGTCATTGTCCAACACCAAAATTACTTAAAAAAAAAACTGATGAAATGCACAAATTGAAAAACTTGTTAAAATGAGAAAAGCATGAGAAAATTTAATTTCTTCAGAATAACACGATTTACTATCTAACAACCCCGCTATAATGGTATACTTTCGTGATATATAATATCTTTATGTGAAAGCACTGCAGCCATTATACAAATTTAACTACTTCTTTTAGTGTAATAAAAGCAACGAGGAAGGAATAAAGAGTCCGGATGTGTGGCCCTAAATCACACACAGATAAGGGCCATTAAATTCATAATAATGAACAGAATTTATGAAAATAAAGCGATGATGTATTCACACACTCGTAATAATATGTACAAGTATTGTAGGTAGCGCAAATCAAAACCAAATACAGATAAATGTACTAAGTTATTAAGTCATTTTAGATAGACCTGTAAGTCTAAAAATAAACATTTTTAAAAATAGCGTCGAGAATCGAATCTTTGTGGGACTCTCTAAATTCTTAAAATCAAATCCTAAAGTAGAAAGGAAAATAATGATCTAAGGATCATTTTTTTTAGGTAAGCCTAACATTTAAGAAAAATGACACACAGTCATGACTCCTCTATTAGCCAGGAATCAAATTGAAGTAAACATTAAACATTGAAAGAAGATAGATAATTTTTGGTTTGAACAAAAAGAAAAACAAAGCCTTTTCGAATTTTATAATTCCTTAATTTTTCATCCTAAAAATAACTTTAATTTTGCACAATTGATTAAACGAGGGGGAGTTTGGGATATCCGTGTTGGGTTATATTGACAGATCGTAGATAGGTACTATTTATCTGATTTTTATATTATACCCAGAAAAAACCTAGAAAAATCTTGAATTGATAATAAACTAAACAGCTGATGGAATAATATTTATTGATAAAAGTGACTGTGAACCGATCAATTCCAGTGAATACTTAATTGAATATTATTATTGCGAATCTCACGGCTGTCCCTACCTAGTTGACGTCTGACATTGGGGAGATAATGGATTATGTAAAGATATGCTAATATGGCTGGCTGGTCTAGCGTGTGATTACCTAGCAAATTGAATATACATATATTACCTTGAATTAATAATATTATCTTCAAAGAAGTATGGGATCTCGCCGATAAACATATTGGAGAAGAGTATTCGGAGGCACAGACAGACAATGCTTTTACCACGTCGCGCGACGGTTCACTGGATACTAAATTCACAATGTTATTAATGCGATGTCTGATAATAGGATGTATTTCCCAGAGATAAAAGGCATTGTTGATAACAATATAGTAGCACGATCACGTTTTCATAAAGCTAACGACATCCTTTTTTACGATGCAAATAATTTATCTGGTTATGTAGAACAGGCGGGAAGTGAAAAAGGTTTTAATGATTATAACGGTTGTGAAAACGCAATTAAAACAATGCTTTAAAGACGTGGAAAAAGCGATTGCAAAATAAATAAATAAAACAATTTACAAAATATTTAATGACAGGTGATGTTGAAAGAGTCAAGAAAAACCGACGGAACAATTTACCCCACTACTGGCATCACCAAGAACATTCCGATAAGCCATATCACTTTAAATTACATCATTATTAAACGGCGCGCCGGTAAAGAGTATTTGCTACTACGATACGGATATTTCGACGGTATTTCGTGTATTGCTGTACTGCAGGTGTGACGACCTTGTATATACGTGGTTCATTGGCTGACTGTGACGGGACTATCGACTCTCAAAGTGGTGAAAGTGCGAGAGAAGATCCGCACCGTCATACCGCCGAGCATCGTGCCGCGGAGCTTCGGGGAAAGTTTTCGTCTACAAACAATACCAAGCAGCCATCGCATACCACTAGTCCAGCCATCACATTCGTTTCTCGGCATTTTATTCCGTCCGTGGCGCTCGCCGGAGAAGCTCGCTTTCACCCGTTTACGGCAGTTACGCCAGTTAACAAATATCCGCTATCGAACACGATGTGGAGGACAGTTTATGTCGTTTGTGCGTCCGTAGTCATTGCGGGACTCGTGTGCATCGTGTCCGCCTACAAGAGGCTAATCAAGTTCAAGATGGAGGAGTGGAAATACGATCTGAGAGTGCAGGACATCGGCTTCTGGGCCATGCTCGACGACAACATGAACAAGAAACGCAACAAGCTAACTGAAGTCCCCGATGTGACCGGGAAGATTGCAGTAGTCACAGGAGGAGCAAGAGGGATCGGATACCACGTAGTGAAGAAGCTAACAGAGTTGGGGATGAAGGTAGTCTTGGGAGTGAGGAAGGTCGAAGCAGGAAAGAAGATCGCGAAAGAATTCAACGATCTCGGTTTGACCGGAAGTATCGACGTCTATCAGTTGGACACTTCTTCAGTGAAATCGGTCGAGAGCTTCGCAAATACTGTGTCCAAAGAATACCCAAACATCAACTTGCTGGTCAACAATGCCGGGATTATGTTCGGAGATTACAGCGTGACTGAGGACGGTTTCGAGAGCCAACTGGCCACCAACTACCTAGGCCACTTCTTGTTGACTCACTTGCTGATGCCGAACCTTAAGGCTGCCGGGGAGAAATCTGACTCCTGTTCAAGGGTGGTGAATGTCTCATCGTGCGCGCACAAAGCATCGGAAATCTTCTTCGACGATATCCACTTTGAAAAGAAATACTTTTCTTCTGCGGCTTACTCACAGTCGAAATTGGCTCAGGTAAATACCCTTTTCTATAATGGCACATTTTCACTTTCACAAGCTTTAACTTTATAAGAGACGCCCATATACGAAACATGCAGAAATGCATTTTTATTTTATTTAAGCGACTATATAAAATAATTCCACAAGTATACAAATTATAATGGTTATGTAAGGTAAAGATATTGTATTTTTTAGTCCTCCTCACTAGGGGTTCCTGGGCCGAGGCGAACTAAAATTGTTTAATTATACATATTTGTAAAAAGCATTAACTTTGTGGCTCGCCATAATTTACAATAAAAACACTTATAAATGAAATAAACAAATAAGATTAACAAATTTATATGTGTTTTTATTGTGTAATGTGTCTTTTAGTGTCTTCATTATGGTGTTTTCGTTGACCTCTTTCAGCGAAATTTTTATTCTTGATTTGTACTCATTAATTTTTTTATTAGTTTCATGTCTTGGGGAAGAATGTTATGGAGTTTGGTTGCAAAATAAGTGTAGTTTCTTTGTCCGAATGTGGTTTTATAACTTGTACGACTATTGTTAATAACATCATTTGAGAGATGAATTAAAAATTTCCAAAATCCAAAATCAATAAAACGATGTGTGTTAAATCAGAATATATGCATTGTACGAGCCGAGCAAATTTAATACAATACGAGGTTGAGCAACCATTAAACCTACCTAGTTTGAGCATAATGAATAAGTTTATCCTCAACGTTTCAACAATTTTAACGAAAGGCTTATTTTTTATTTTGTATTACAAAACACAATTCCTGGTAGAATGAAAGACAATAAAACAAAAGCAAGGTTCAAACAGAAAATAACATTTTAATGACCTTTGCTCTTGTAATAAAAAAAAACTAAACTTAGGTAAACATGTATTTCGTGTCGTATTGTCATATACATGTATGGTTGTGTACGAATATGCTGAGCATTACAAAAATAAAAACAAGATTGAAAAGAGATTAATCTTTTTTTTTTAAATTAAGTATAAAAAATAATAATATTAGAAACAAAAATATGGTACAATAATAACATCAAATCGTAAATCAGTGTTTTGAAGTGTCTATGTGTTTGACGTAACATGTGATAAGATAGATAATATTCGATAACTTAACAATAACAGAGATAATTTTTAACCTTCTGAAAATAACATCGTTCAGTTATTTTTAGCAAGATAATGTACACAAATAATGTTTATTTATATGCCTAAAAAGGCTTTTACATAGATGAAATCGTAGGAAAAAATAAAAATAATGTAGGTATGTAATTATAAAGTAGGTACTAACTAGGTATATGTACAAGTTTTTGTGGGAAAAAAATCTAAAGGGCGCTTTAAAACTTCATTTATTTAACTCATCACTAATAACTTGAAATAACTTGCAGCTAAGAGTATTATTGGTGGCTTACAACAACGTAGGTACCTACAGCTAATATGGTAGTCCCAGAGTATTCAACGTTTTGGTATCTTCTGTCTTTTTTGTTTTCATACAAGAAGTGTGAGTAGGATTTTTCGTCGATGGCGTACGTGCGACTATTATAGCTAAGCTACACCGCCTAAGCTCTTTTCAATTCAAGTTTAGTTACTAGCTCCCCTCAAGTATCTTTCTGTTTAGTATCTTCTGTCTTTTTTTTCATACAAGAAGTGTGAGAAGGAGGATTTTTCGTTGATAGCGTACGTGCGACTATTATAGTTCAAGCAGTTACTAGCTCCCTTCAGTGTCTTACACCCTATTTACTAAATATAGAAACAGTACCGATGAATTCTGAATGGGCGTCTCTCAATAAGATGATTATGAGAACGCTTCTTCCACTCTGGAATTTATTTTTTACATCTAATATGATAACAGTTGAGGGAAGTTCCAGGGTCTACGTCCTATATCAATGTCCTATGTATTAAAAAGAGAACCATGAAATACAAGACACAATTCCTTCCAAAGCCAATCTGTTGAGTATATGCAGTCACAAAACAGATTTCAAATTTCAAAAACGACACGATCTCCGTGTAATAATGTTTGGCATGTCTTCCGACTGTGCATCGTTGCCGAAGGGATCAATGACTTACCCTTTGATTACCCCCTGATTTAAATAGCAGTAAAACAAACATATAATAATTTTACTTATGTTACGACCCGAGTCAAGAATCGAGGGTAATGCGCGTTTTCATCCACGACAAAATATCTCAGAAAAAATATCCCTGACAAAATATCCTACGGACAAAACATCCTCCAAAAAAATATCTACTAAAACCAAACCTAACCTAACTTCAGGATGTCTGTAGTATTATTTAACTGTTCTTGAACAATAATTTATTGTGTTTACAGGACGTCTGTATTATTTTTGTCCCATTTACTATTATTGTCTTTATAGGATGTTTGTGTATAATTTTTGTCACATTTTTTGTTAGGTTAGATTATAGTGGTTGTCCCATATTTTGTCAGGTTAGGTTATAGTTGTTGGGGGGTGTTTTGTCCGAAGGATATTTTGTCGGGGATATTTTGTCGCGGGATGAAAAGTGCGGAACCAGAATCGAGGACCTAACCACTCTGTTAACAGGTATCAATCATTATGGATAAAAAATGCATCTAATAAAATTCTAATCGTTTCTTTCCAGATCATGGCCGCTAGACAGATGGACAGGCTACTGCAGGATCAAGGGTCCAAGGTTCACTGCTACTCCGTCCATCCAGGAGTGGTGGACACGGACCTATTCGAGGGCACCAGCATGAAGCGCTACTCCCAGTGGTTTATGAACCTTTTCTTTAAGCGTCCTGCAGAGGGAGCTATCTCCATCTTGCACACCTGCCTCTCCCCCCGACTGGAGACTGAAGGTGGGGCTTACATCAGCAACTGCAGGAAGGGATCCGATTCCGATTGGTCCAGGAACAAAAAAGACCAGGAGAAACTGTTTAAAGTCACGTGCGACATGCTCAAAGTGAAAAACTTCGGTGTTTAAAATAAAGGTAATTCTTCGGAACAAACGTCAACGGTTAATACGCACTTTTTTGATAAAACTTTTAGATTCTTCTTAATTACCATAAAAGACAACTATTTGCATTGGGGGAGGTTGAAAATGTTACATTTTTAATTTTAGTTACGTAAATTGAAAATTTGCTTTAACACTGTCAAATCACTCTGTTTGCAATATTATTGTTATTTTAATATGTTGGTATTACTGATATTTTACAATCCATGTTACACAAACCTAGCGTAGCCGCTAAACTACTTGAAAACTGGGATGTTTTTCTTGCCTTGACGTGAGTAGGCGTTATAAAGGGGCACTTTCTTTTGAACCACAAATCATGTTACACAAACCTAGCGTATAGATTTTTTCGGTTACGCGCCTTTGAATATATTGCCATGAAGTCAGTTACGGTATGATGTAGCCTTCCTTATAGTATCAGTAATACCAACATAATAAAATGACAATAATCATTACAAATTGCATATGGTGAAGCGTTGTGTCTAAATACGAAAGCAAATTTTCAATTTACGTAACTAAAATTAAAAATGTAACATTTTCAACCTCCCCCAATGCAAATAGTTGTCTTTTATGGTAATTAAGAAGAATCTAAAGAATTTATAAAAAAAAGTGCGTATAACCGTTGACGTTTGTTCCGAATATTTACCAAAATAAATAATTTAAAAATGGGTAAATATGAAAGACGCTCCTCATCCAATACCTAAGAATATGGATTTTGCATATACATAATAATAGTTCCATGTCCAATACACACAAATTAATTTAAAAAAAAACACAAACAAATACAAAGTGTTTTTTTTATTAAATAATTTGTTCGCATTAAGGACGAGGCGTGCACATTTAACGAAAAATGAAGTGCGTCATCTTTTTGCATTTAAATTAATTGCTATAATTAATTATAATTTTATAATCTTAACCAAGAAAATATGCTTCTTTGTCTCGGTAAAGAACTATTTTTAGCTAATTACGTCATTACTGAGTGTGGAGCACAGACATTGATAGACTGAGAAAATGAGACAAGATTATTATAGAGTTTATTTCTTAATATTTTAAAAATAAATCTGAAATGAAGCCGGGTAGTAAAGTGAGGTTATATTATACAAAATTTACCTATGTTCTCATCTTGTATTAACTACAAGCTTAATTATTGTGGTATGCACATTGCATAAGTTTGAAAGGTGAAGGAATCCACGAATAATATTATTATGATAAACAAAACTACATTAAATAGTTTTAGATTATAATTTAAAATAAAATATTGCAAAAATGTTATCGAATAAAAAAATAAAATAATACTTGTAACCAAAACTTTGTTTTAAAATGAAAATTTTGCATATCAGCGCTCTTAAATTTAAAGAAATATATTTAGATATTTCTAATAATTTAATAATCATAAAAATGAACATAGGTAATTGATTGTAAGGTGAATAATTGATGTGGTAATTATTAATTATGTATTTTAATGTCTGAACCTCAACGTCCAAGCCTATACATTTGAATATAATATTACATCGGTACTAATACTGCATTATTTTTGATTCCATGATAGTTGCCCCTCGGCATTATTATATAGAATTTTCAGTCGGTTTAGGGAAAATACGGTATACCTATTTACACAAAATATAACTAAGTGTCCCGAAGGGGTGTGTAGAGAGGATAACAAAAGTATAAAACACATTTCCATTCAAATGCATCAAGGAAAAACTACTTGTCTATATCCTGTATATTCCAGAGTATGAGTACAAAAAATCGACACTAAATAAATCCGTACCAACTTATTAATAAAGATACTTATTAAATTGAGTTGAATAAAATTTATTTTCAAAGAAGTCGATTTTAGGCGAGAAATTGGTAAATAATGTCCAAAAAATTATAATCATTATAATTTCGTGGGGATAACTGTCGGGGGATTAACTGTCGGGTTACCATTATTTTAGCTAGTATTATTGAAAGATAAATACATGATTTCATTCAAAATTACAAATTACCTGTCATTTACAAGTACTATTGAGATTCTTTGAAAACCCTGTGCTTAAAATCTGAGCAAATATTTAATAGTACCTAGATAAATAATACTGTTGACTTTGTTTATTTACACAGCTAAGTTATTCCGGCTGGAAAAACACTGAAAATACATACAAAATCTTGTTCGTCATAATATACATATCAATACGACCACACCACATAATAATATTTATAAATGCAACTGATATTTTGGTTATTTTTCGGCCAACATTTAATACGATATTCGGCCGAAGTCGAATTGGAAAAACTTATATTCACAAAAAATACCATCATAAATATTATTACAAAAATAATTTTAGTTTGCCAAGTTTTATTAAGGTACTAAGGGAGTACTCATAAATAAACAAATAAATACTCGCAACAGGTAAAAACCTCGACTAACTTATCCTACATATATCCACTTTTCATAGGATCAAATACCAAACTCGGACTTTTTAAATAAATACATCGTGTTTAATTAAACGAAAACATGCGTTATCGTATGGATAATCAATCTATGAGGAGGATGGTGAAATACCCCCTGAGTGTCTTAAGGTTTTATTAACTAAAAATTATATTGTTCAAAATGTTACCGGATAATTCGACAACAATATTAACAATCACGGAGAAAAATGTATTGATAATTAATTAAAAATTCTCTTCAAATTATTCGTAATTCCGGTTAAAAACGGGATTGCAGTCCTTACGAATGAATTATCAGGACGAGGTGGCCTAATAAACGTTAATGCAGGTACACAACAAAAATAACACCATCGTATTAACAAAAAAATAATAAAGGGAAAGAGCTGACTTAAATTATAGATCGAAAATTGTACACTAAAACCAAATTTTACAAACGTAGGTTAGATAGGTAGTAAGCTACCGATTTTTAATTAAGTCAGAGCACGTAATTTTCATCCAAATTCAATCCGAGTTGCATTTCTATATAAATTCATGTTTAGAGACTGCAAAATAGCGTATTTTGTGACACAGGGAAAGGGTCCATATCGAATATTCAGATCGCTAACCGAATAAATTTCCTATTGAGTTGTCAGAAATTCCGTGGTGAGTTTATTTGATGGATACAGGTAGGTGCAACAAGTCAAAAAGACGAAAGGTGTTACTTTCTTTATCGCATTAATTTCAGTGTCAATAAAAGGTCCCGGTACATCTAAGCAGGTAGCTGTAGGTATGTCACAAATTTCTTATTTATTTGCACTTAGTTGTTATCCAATATGGCGCGGTACCAACGTAACGTGCAATATGTTATTTGAGTTAAACTTTCTCCGGCGTGTAAATATTTGGAAAGTTTGTAGCAACAGTAACTTTATCATTCGTTGAGATGCCAATATAAATTATGTACATCGATAGGTGTCTATTTATTTATTTTATTCACAGAATTACCATTGTTATATTTGTATTTGGTATACTTGGATTAAATACCCGGCTATCTCCCTGTCTCTCTCTCTTGTACTTGGGAAGTCAAGGGAGCAACTATTTATTCCCACAACCGTGTTTGTAATCTGCTCCTAATGTTAATAGGTCGGTGTTATGTCGACGAGCAGTACGTCCACAGATTAAAATCCTAAGTTGAACAATGAAAAAGTTGCCTTTAAAGTATATTTTTTTAAACGCAGAGAACAAGAAAAAGTAATATACCTAGATAGAAGAAAAAAAGATGTTAATTAACAAATAAAAAAATGTCTACTGTATGTCCCTGCAACTTATTTCCAGAAGAAAGTAAGGGACAAATGAAAACTGGAACTGAAAAGATTTACAACTGGAATTTTATCGTACAACAGAATAAATATATTATAGAAGGCGAAAGGCAGACACATATTAATAAATAAGTAGATGAAATTATTTATGACCTATATATATCTGATATGAGAATGATAATATAATGATGTTTTTCCACTTCTGCGGATTAGGTTTCAAATAGTGTACATCATTTTGCAAAAATACCTGAAAATTTTCAGGCTAAATAAAGAAAGAATCAAAAACAGTAGAAAAAGAACAAGTACTTAAATACAAACGAATTTTTAAAAAACGTATTCGTACAGTTTGACAATTAAGTGTAGAAAATAAATGATGGCGCTGCGATCGATTTCTTGGTTTTAAATGGCAACACCGTGATGGCTCATAAGACAATGAATGTAAGTTTTAAAAAACCCTTCAGCCAAAATGCATATTTCATAACGTGTTTGTATTTTCATAAATTTTGCACAAAAACACATAATTTAATATAAGTAAAATAAAACAAAACAGGTTTTAAGTGGGCGTTTATTTTGTTATAAAAACGTAGGTACATAGGTATTTAAAAATCTGAGTATATTTATTCAACACCCGACATGTAATAATTATTGTCTTAGTCCTCATATGATTCTTCTTCTTCCATATCTTCATCTTCATCTAAACGTTTTATCAGTTCATCTATATCATCATATAGAGTACTTCCTCGTGCATAATAATCTGCCTCGATTTTCATCACGTTTTGCAACAATTTTTTTTAATCATCAACACTTCTGCTATTTTCCGTTTTCCCGGTGTTTCAAATTTTCCATCTGCCTTTTCCCTTTCTTGACGATTTATCTTACTTTTCAGATTTACCTGTATGTGGAAGACATCATTAAAATGATTATTCTATAGAAGGTAGTTTTAAAAAAGCACACCTGTAAATATTCATTTAGAAAGAAAGAAAGAGAAAATTAAGATCAAGTTACATTTCTATGAGTTTAAAGAAGTTGCATATTATTATTTTTTTTTTTAAATTGAGTTATTCCATTTTTCTTGTGGCCTAATATTAACTGTCAAATGGAAATGTCAAATTCGGATTTTTAAACATAACCTCAAATCAGATTGTAATGGTTATAATCGCACAAAAATTGGCATAAATCTTGTAATACTAATGAAATTTATTAAAAAAAACCATACCACGTACCATTCATTTCTGCAGTTCGTTTGTAAACTTCTTTCAAATTGGATAGGAGCTTCTTCGCACGATATTCAGCTAGGCAGCGTTGAAACACGCAGTTTACAACTTCTCTTGCACCACTACGTATTGGTTTGTTCATTTTAATTCAATTCAAACAATGCACAGGCAAACAATGAAAAAAAAAACACCAAACGAGCGATTTTCAGTGTGTTCTACATGATTAAAGTCAGTAAAGCCAAGAGCCATACAAAATGTCATTGACAAAACGAGTATTTCGGTGTTACCATAGTAATGAAAAAATTTAGTTCCAAATTAATTAATTTCTACACTTTCTTGCCAAACTAATTAACATTTTTTTTAAATAATTTTGATATCTTCTTTTTCTGTTACAAATAGAGATAATGATAACCTCACAGGGGTCTCCTTTACTTATTAAGGATTTTTTAGTTAGTTTTATAGTGGTTTCGGTATCAGCAGGTACATAGATATATTTTCTATTTCTGATGTTCCGGTGTAGGTATCTCCCCTATCCAACGTTTATTTTGGGATTTATATCTTATAATGTTGTTAGTCAGTTTCCTTATACCGTTATACAATATAAAGGAAAATACTAACTAACTAGTAAAAATAACTAACCAGAAAGACTGGGTTCATTCAAAACATAAAAGGTATTTTTTGGTACTGCGAAATTCTTCGAAATGTCAATTTAACAAAAAATAATACAAGCTGCCTTATTGGTTGTACCGTATTTCAGTATTATCAAAAAAAAACTATTTCTAATATCTAACAAATAATGTTGGAAACTAAACAGAAAAAGCGTAGTTACACATAAAATTTTCAATTGAAATAGGAGAATTTAATATAAAACACAAGAACTTAATATTAAAACACGAGAATTTCAAATAAAACCGAGAAAGAATAGATGGGGATTTTTTGACGGCCTGACAACAAGGCCTGTCGACATTTTTAAGGCCACACTGGAATGGGGTGGAGATGTGCGTACGCCTACACGTAGGTGGGCTTTCATGTATGATAATATAATACTAAAATAGGTTAGTTAGTTAATTGTATAGGTATTGTTCTAAACAAAACACGTTTTAGCGTGATTCGGCCTTATTCACAAGGAAGGAAAATGTTCGGCGTTGAGACTATTTGACGCAAGGCTAGATCGCGCGCTGGAAAAAAGTGCCAATTATTGTCAGTTTGATATCAGTATTTTGAAGATACAGGACTATTGGGTATTTAGTATTTATCATGGATTTAAGGTTGATGAAACCAGGCGTCAACATGATAACATTCCAGGTATGTTTTTATATCAAACAGAAATGGTTTTAAAAAAGCATTTCTAATAGCAAAAAGTACACTTAAACTAACTTCAGCAAATAAAATTTTTAGTAGCAATCTAAGGAGAAAACGCTTCAGAAAAAAGCTCTCATGGACTTGAAAGTTAGAAGCGTGGCCGAATCCGATTGGAAAGAAAACAGATGTCCCCAAATAACGTAAGATCTATTTACTCCTAGAATAGAAGACAGAGAAGTTATTTATCTGCTCAAGAAAGCATTTCAAAATTTGGTAAATGTTTAATCAATTTCGACCGAAATAAGATGTATTTAACATTTCTCCGTGCACACAGAAGCGCCCACATCAGACCAATTGGTTGATCTCTTCAGTGCTTACGTGTGTAGAATCCCTACAGTCATATTCCAAACAAAAATAGGTTGGCGAAAATAAATTACATCGCATTTAAAGGACCCTGTTATGAATGAAGCTTAATTGAGTCAATTCCTTGTAATGACTTTTTGAATTGATCAATAGAGCTTCAATTAAAATAATTGAGTCACACCCTTCGTCTCTCTCAAATTGCTCCATATCTTCATCCCAATCTACACATGCCGCTATGAGAATATTTGTCAATTCATCACTGTATATTTAAATTCTAAAAAAAACCTTCTCAATTACATAATCGTATGAGCATTGTGCAACACTCCCATTAAGCCTCGTACAGTTTGAAGGGTGCTCCGCCCCTATCTACCCACCCCTCGGCAGGTTCTGCTTTGGACAGATTCCATAGTGCCTCTCGTATCACCTGTTGCCTAAAGCCGGGAGGCGCTTCTCGCAACGTGACCGGGTCTGCCTCGTAACGTAAAGGCTGGTGTGCAAATAACACGTGACCGGGGAACTGCAACGGGGTTGGGGATTTTCTTTAGAATGAAATAGCTGGAATGTTCCATTGATGGGGGGGGGGGGTACTTCTTGGGTAGGTGGGTACTGCCGTAACTGTTTTTACTTGATATTATTCCGTTTCTTTGTTTATTGTTCCGTACTCAACGTGTTCCGTTTTGAAAATATCTATGTAGAGTGTAGAGTAGAGATGCTACTATTCGGTATTCACAGAATATTCTCATTATACAGAATATTCGGCTACTATTCGGTATTCGGCTACCATTTAATAATAATATTTGGACGATTTATATAGCGCCGTTTTTGTGAAAAATCACCTCAAGGGCGCTTTTCTACTATTGATAGTTCGAAATATTCGGCCAAATACCGAATAGCAAATCATGAAAAAAAAATGCATAATACATAACATATTACAACTTAAAATCTATCGGTGGTAAGTTTTGTCGAATGATAACTATTTTTCCAGCATTTTTTGATAGCAAACGATTGCTCTTTTCCTCATAAATTATACCTGCTTCTGAAAAAAAGCCGCTTACTATATACTACTACCGTGAGATGATAAATAAATGTTAGCCAATTGTGCTAGGCTTGACAGTTTTGCGTTTGCTGACCACCACTTGTAAGGATCTGCTGTCCGATCTAGGCGAACAGTTTTCATGTAAAAATCAATTTCATTTGCGAAATGTAATTGATTTTTATTAATTCATCTAAACGATTTTTAATTCATGAGTTCAATTTATTTGATTCATGAAAACGATTTTTAATTCTTGAGTTCAATTCATTTTAATTCATGAAAACGATTTTTATTATTATAAATTCATGAAAACTGTTTGCGAAATGTACAAAGTGTCGCCGAATATTCGGAGATTCGGCCGACAGCCTAGCCGAATATTCGTTATTCGCCAAAATCACTATTCGTGGCATCTCTAGTGTAGAGATATTAAAAATAGAAATACAGGCGGGGGTTAGAGATAAGTTTGAGAAAATTCTATTTCTAATTGAACAATTTTTTAGAATTTGAGAGTTTGAGAAAAGTCTATTTCTAATTGAACATTTTTTTAGAATTTGAGAGTTTGAGAAAATTCTATTTCTAATTGAACAATTTTTTAGAATTTGAGAGTTTGAGAAAAGTCTATTTCTAATTGAACAATTTTTTGGAATTTGAGATAAGTACTTATGTTCATGCAATGATTTTTTGAAGTATAAACTTCTTTAGCATCGTTGTGATTTGAAATAAAATCCAAAAAATTGTTTTCACCCCTTTTTTTCCTATCTGTACTTACATCGACTAGGTTATTAAATATATACATTTCAATTAGAAATAGAATTTTCTCAAACTTATCTCTAACCCCCGCCTGTATTTCTATTTTTAATATCTCAAAGCTTGATTTCTCTACATGGATATTTTCATTATTATTTGGCTTTGAAATTGGAGAGGTTAAAGTTTGAATTTTTTTCGATGTTTGAAACGGGCCGAAAATCTACAGTTTACGGAGGACTTCATTAGTGGCTAGGGAAAAAAATAATATTAAAAATGGACTTACCGTCAATTATGATTATTCAGAATGTCCATCTATATGTATGACGGGGGTAAACAACTCGACACAAGTGTCAAAATGGTTTTACGAAACCGAAGAAACTTCCAGTGGTAGGCACGCGCCTAAGTAATTTGTATTAAATAGTTTTCATTAATTAATGAGTCAACAAAATGATAGCAAAATATCACTTTAATTTAATACCCATCACAATAAGGCTTCAAAAAATAACAATTAACTAAAATTTCCTTCAAAAGCTCTTGGGTAACACAATACAAAGCAATTATTTTAATGTAAACAAACACCGTTAGTAATTTGATGTCAATAATATTGTTGTATTTACATTGTGGAAATGTTTTCAATTTAATCATAGCGGGAAACTGAACACCAGGCGTCATTATTTATTTAATGAAAAGAACGAAATTATAAAGAAAAAACCAGAAAAATCACGAATTCAGACATTTTGTGAAATGCGATCTCACTGAGATAAAATTAGTATTTATACATACATTTTCAAGAGCTTTTTGGTGAAAAGTCAAGGGCACTATACCTGTACATAGTCAGAGCAAATAAAAAATTGTAAAAACACCGTACAATACTATTGCTCATATTGATAACCACCGAAATTTGTTTTTCAAAATGTACATACACGCGGACTGTGAAAATATTTAACAAAGATACATTTGAAATTGCATTGGTGGGTAACAGATGAAGTAAAAAAAAAGGACTCAATGGCGAAACGGTAAAGATCCTTGGGTTTCAGAACCTCTGAACTCTGAACCCAGGAGTCGCGGATCAGATCCCGACACGAGTAGAGTAAAAATACTGATTATTTTTACATCGTTTTGAAGTGAAAGTTGCTCTCGTTATGAGCCTGGTGAGAGAATGCCATTACGAATTGAAAATTAGCTAAAACCTTTTTTTTCAAAGTAGGTACTTCAACTTCCAACTTCTTTCAGCCCAAAATTCCGTTTTATAATGTGATTTTTTTTACATTAACTCCACTAAAATAATTTTCCTCACGGCATCTTTGAAGATGCTGTGTGAAGAGACTTTTTGAGGAGAGGTAGAGTGAACATAAGTCTTGAAGAGACTCATGTTGTCAATCACAAATAAAATTCTTCCGAACGCCTGGATTTGAACCCGCGACCTTCGGATTGCTAGTTGAGAGCTTTGCCCTCGAACACGGGTGCCCTAATCTGGAGATGCAATAGTTCTACAGGCTCCGGGCATTCGGGACTTCCACTGGAGCGATCACGTAGGGAGAAATAAATTTGCCTCGATTGCTTGAGATTTCCCAGAAGGTCATTTTTTAAATTTTTCGCCAACATTAAAAAAATCATATCTTCGAATTTTAACATGGAGACATAAAAACTTATTATAGTGCTATATAGCAAATGAATAACACTGTATTTTACAGTTTATCTCATATTTGTAGGATTTATAAAAAAAATAGTAAAGTTTAAAATCGCGCGAATTTTGAGTGTTTTTACTTGAAACTGCCGTGAGGGATACTTATTCGGGTCAACATAGAATATTTTCGGTTTCTGTATGTTGTCTGTGGTATACTTTATAATGAAAGGCGCATATCCATGGAAAAAGGACTTAATTTTATCCGTACACAGCTGTTAAAAATTCGACGGTTTTTTTTTTTTTAAATTTTTTTTTTAACATTGTTCTAAAATAGTCTACGAAGTACAGATTTGCGACATCTATGGCCATAATAGATAAAGCATTTCATTAGCTTTGTGTTAAAATAAACGGAGGGCCAAGGAAATGTTTCAAATATTTACAATAAATGTTTTACTAATGGTAGGAAAATGTGGTCCATTTTTGGACCGAAATCAATCGCATACAAATAAAAGTGGTCCATTTTTCGACCGAAATCGCTCCAGTGGTTAAAGATATCTATAAAACGTAGTGTTCGTGACTGGCATAAACATCGATATTTAGGTATTTAGTTCCTTAATGAAATCTTGATACATTCGGTTATTATAATGTATGTAGGTACATAATTCCGTTGATAATAAATAAATCGCATACCACAAAAAAAACGGAAAATAAACATAAAAATATCCATAAGAAATCTGTTAAACACCTTCTCCTGATTCGATCGTGTAAGATTTTAATACAATCTGTCGTACAAAGATGGCGCGACCAATAATATTTTACTAAGCTGCATCGAAAACTGGTTTACTTGTAGGAGAAAATGCACAGTAATTTCGCGAGAACGACGCGACTTCCAATAATAATAATAATAATATATACTATAAACGAATTGAATGAAAAAATCTGTAGATATACTAAAGATACCTATAAAAGTCACCTGGGACTTTTATGTTCTATGGCACTACAAATAGCCCAAAGCTAATCATGCACAGAACACAAATAGTAATTTTGTAAGAATGTTATTTTGTATTGCTTCATAGTGTTCTAACACAAATGAGTATTGAATTCCGTAAGTCTCAACTTAAACTTTAGGGCGGCAGTTCACACCCGCGCTGTGCAAGCGGATTCCCTACAGAGCATCGGGCCATCCATTTTATTGATATTGAGTAAAAGGATAGCCATTCAAAGAATATGCGTCTACGGATGGAATACATATATGAACGGCCCGCTAAACTTGTCCACTGGACCTTATTCAGTGAAATAGCGCTCGTTTTCTCAGTAACGAATCTTCCCGTCTAAGCATCTGTCAAACATTATACAAATGAAATGCAAATTTGAAATGAAGAATTATTAGTAAAATAATGTTGGTATCTACTTTTTCGCTTGTCTGATATGTTTTATAATTAATTATAAGTTCAAATATTGAAAATTATAAGGTCATTGAACACATTACAAGTAATATAAAATAGGTACCATTAAAAGTAAGTAAGTACATATATGTATACCCACCAAAATCATTCAATATTAATTATTACGGAATTTCGCACTATATAACCAAATGTCGTACTTTCGCTTTTCTACGTCAGAGCATTGATGGAATCACAATTTACAACGAAGTGTTTGAATTAATACATTGGATGTATTTTTGACAAAGAAGTGCGAACATGTTTTGAAATACAACGCGAATAAAGAAAAGGTACGTACTATTTTTTACACAGAACACAGCTATATTAGGAAATATTATTTAACCCTGTAATAAAAACAAAATTACAAAAACGACAAGCCTCTCATGGCGTAGGGGTAAGATTCCCGTAAGCGTCCTTACAAAACCTATACCGTTTCAGTTTCGGCAGCAACTGGAAACTGAAAAGGGATAGATTTTTTTGCGCAAAATTATCTACAAACCCTAACTCATTTCAGTCACGTTAGAGTTAGCGACTGAAATGAAGTAGGGTTTATTGAGCTAAATCATATACAAAGCCTATATTATTTCAGTCATGGTGACGACAGCAGTTATAGTAATATAGTAGCTTTTGTTTGCGCATTTACTTCGATATATATATATTTTAAACAACATAGCCCATACCATTTGCAGAGAGGATAAACCTCCAAATTACTCGGTCACCCTGCGTGCTTCAATCAAATGCATACATACAAGACTATTACGTATCTACTATAGTTAGTTAGTTACCTACTAACGAACTCTAATACCATCAGTGAGCTTCTCCGTGGAGGTAGGCAGAGAAGATGTCCTGCCAAATAACTCGGTTTAACTGCGAACTTCAATCACAAACATAAGTCGTCTTATACCTAGGTACATAATGAAATGGGTTATGGTTTGTGGATGATTAGGCACAATATATACGCTTCCGTACGTATTTCCGGAGTATTCCGTACGTGTTCGCACCTAGAATAACTTGGGAAATAATATCCTAAGAACTTACGAATGTTTCGAAATCTGTAGAACTTCAGACTAATAATACCAACCTATACAGGAGACCAACATGTCATTTAGGTACATTTTTTACTCCAAATAGGAATTCAGGTATCACTTGTTAAAGGAAGTCAAGTGCATCCCTTAACACCCTGTATAGATGGTTAAGTAAGATTTTTAATAATTTCAATTTAAAAAAAAAAAAAAAAAAAACACACAAACAATAGTTAATTTTCTCAATCAAAGAATGTTCCGAAAAATTAACTAAAAATGCAAAAAAATCAGAGTGTGCAATTTATACTCGGTGGAAGTAAACCTTCAGAAAACGAAAGTAGATAAGAGTGGGAAGGCTACGAAGCATCGCACAAAGAGCAGACCGAAGAGTGTTTGTCTCTTTTTAGTGTTGCTATTTTTCGATTCATCGATGCTAAAAAAGTTTTCATTTCTTTTGAAATGAAAACCAAAAATCCAAAATATGTAGAAATTGGAACAGCTTTTTGTGTTTAACATTTCTAGAACAACGCGAAGATTTTCAGCCAACAATACCATTTTAACTATGAGCTGTGGAGCTTTGAAATATTCATACAACAGCAAAAATAAGAACACGCCATACAGATTCCGCAATATTTTAAAAATTTCATTTGAAAAAAATATTTGGAAAAGTAGGGTCGAACTCGGGCGAGGCTGGGTAGTAACCTTTAGTTTAATATAAAATATATATTCCCAAGCCTACAGCTAATGAATCCACAAATTATTTGTGCGTGCCACACGCCGGATGACCGGACGATGGACTAAAGTACTAAAGGCGCGTGCTTCGCGATTAATTAAGTTTTCCACGTTCATAATAAAATAATAACGCGCCGCGCCGCTTTGGAATTTTACTCGTGACGAGGCCGGGACGTTTATTAATTTGACCGAAACGAGGCGAGAGACATCACACAGAGATAAATAGATAGAAGTGTGATGTGGGCGTGTCTGTGCGCCAAAATAACTATAGTTTTCTTTATTTCTGGTTAAAATGAACAAACATTTTAAAATATCAAAAAATTTAAAGAATCCCCAATGGGAATGTATGGCGAACGATATGATGAAATAGACCAAGCCAGATAAAGCTGGCACTTTTATAGCTAGGTCTGTCACTATTGTAATAGTGTAATTTTTAGAAAAATTAAAAAAAACCAATGAAAATTCTCTAGAACATATTTTGGCCCTTATTTTAACCGGTATTTTTTTTTCAGAGGCCTACAAAAAAAATAGGTGAAAAAATCAACCCAAAAATAAACACAGTTTTTTTACTGTAATATACATTTATTATCAATTTTCGACATAGTTGGGGCATCTCTTGGGCCGGATAGTAGCCGATTTCATAGTTTTTTTGTTTGACTGAGGATTGAACCTTCCTTCCCAGGGACTGGAGTTAACCCCGCTAACATCTAAGCCAAATACTAATTGGATAGTACCGATATTTATTTCGAATATTAGCTGCTGCAGATTTTAAATGTAATGACACTAATGACATTTAATTTCAGAAAAATTCGTGGGTGCTCGCAAGTGCCACCAAAAAAAATAAGCATTGTCATGGACGACTCGTTTATCTGCTGAGTTTCATCTCGATCGGATGTCTGGATATGGCATAATTTCTCCTTCCAAGATTCCAATTCACACATTCAATCAAGAAAACAAAATCGAAAATCAAATAGGTAAATGTAATAAAAACGTTTTGAAGTCAAATAGGTAAATGTATTAAAAACGTGTGAAATAAAATAAAATATCTCAATGTTTAAGGTATAAAATCTTCTACTTATTTTAAATAGGTGGCAGTCGTAGTATGACCAGAAAAATATCTTTAAACTATTTTATTGGCCTATCTGGATTCCAGGACTGGGAAGTTCTTAAGGTAAACTGAATCACTTTTCCAGGTATTTTAGCAATTCAGTGGTGATAACGTTGATCACTGTGATCAGTGTTGGGATCGGTGATATGTTCAGTGATCACGAGGTGTAAGCCGAATGATCACTGAACAGTGGCGTGGCGTGGAATATTAACATAATCACGAGCAATTCAAATCAATTGAGCAGAAATGCAAAGCAATCAGTTGAAACAATTCAATTTAATTATATTCAGTGCAAAAGATGCGCAAATTCCGAGGATTCTGATTAAATAACTAAACAACGTAGTGGAAGATTTTTGAAGTCATGTTAAAATGAACATCTTAGCCGAATGAATTAGGTAAATATTAAAATGATAAGCAAAACGCAAATTCTTCTTTTCGCTCTTGAGAAACAGAAGTGAAAAGAAGAATTTGTATGACAAAATACGCCACTAGTACAATGCAAAAGATATGGAGTGACAGCAGGCCACTAAGATGAGGCTCTTCCGGGCGATGATTTTCCCAATATGTCTATACGGTGTGGAAACATGGACACTTAGAGCCAGCGAAGGAAAGCGGTTAGACGCCTTCGAAATGTGGTGCTGGAGAAAAAATGCTCAGGATTCCATGGACAGGCTGACGCTCAAATGTGTCTATTCTGGAAGAGCTAGGCATCCACAATAGGCTTTCAACTATCTGCCTATAACGTATTGTAAGATACTTTGAACAAGTTGCTCGTCAAACTGAGGACTCCAACTTGGACACACTCATTGGCACTGGCAAAGTGGAAGGCAGAAGAAGCAGACGAAGGTCACCAATGCGCTGGAGTGACCAAATATCACCGGCATGTATGTCGGTGTTGCAGCTCTCCATACAGCGCAGAACCGTGAGGACCTCAAGAGTCTTGTCCACCATGGGAATTGGGGTAGGGGGTCACGATCTTCAGTAATGAGGAATCGACTTAAGAAGAAGAAGAATAAGGTATTTACCGAATATAAAATAATCAGAACACAGCAATCGATGGAAATATATACGAGTTTTGGCTATCAATTTATTAAATCTTCGATTAAATCCCAGATTGATAGATCAAGATTTCGCAATACTTGTACTTGAATTTGGTCGTTAGTGAGAATGAACGTTAAATAAGGATGTAAAATGTTACTCAAGGAGGAAGTCTTTAATCATTTATTTATTTATTTATTTATTTATACTGGGTTTTACAGATGTTTACATTTACATGAGAACAATCCACTTATAAAACTCAGTTATTATACAATTATAAAAATCTACAATTACGTACAATTAAATACAAATAAATACAATTAGAAAAACAAAAACATCACAAATTAAAATACAGAATTATATACAAGGTCAATCAAGTAACACATTACAATGAGTGGTAAAAGACATATGAAATACGCAAGCATGCATAGAGGGACAATTCACACAATATAATTAGTTAGTACTTTTTAACAGCGCTAGAACTTTTTTTTTAAAACTGTACAAATTATCAATGAAAATATCCACATCAGCGCACTCTATCTTGTTATACAGTCGACACATCTGGGTCAGAGGGCTGAAGTAGGCGATATTATTTTTAAATATATTAATATGAAAAATGTTATGGCGTCTTAAACAATGGGAATTGGGGACATTAATTTTAATACTGTTAAGACATAATTTAGTATCAAGATGGCCGTGAATAATTTTATGTAAACATATTAGATCAGTCAATTGCCTTCTAGTTTTAAGTGTATCAATCTTGAAGTAATCACGACGTACATCGTATGATCTGAGATGGTCGTGTAGTCCACATTTGAAGGATAACATTCTTAGTAATTTTTTTTGAACTGATTCTACAATGTTTTCATATTTGCAGTAATGTGGATTCCAAATAGTGCTTCCATATTCAAGTTTACTTCTAATTAAGGCATTGTAAAGAGTTAGAATTGATCGAGGATCTTTGAAAGGTTTACATATTCTGTGAATAAATCCCATCATTTTTAATGATTTGCACTTAATGTTGTTAATATGTACATCAAATATGAATTTAGAATCAAGAGTGATTCCTAGATCCCTTATTGAAGAAACTTTTTTGAGAATAATATTATTGATAACATAAGAAAAATCCTTTATAATTCTATTTCTAGTAAAGTTCAAAATGTAACATTTTTCAACATTTAAGTGCATATCATTGACAGTACACCAGTTATTGAGTGTGTCGAGGTCATTTTGAAGCAGCTGATGATCGGAAACAGACTTAATCTTACGAAAAATTTTAAGATCATCGGCGAAAAAAGCATAATCACAGTTTAATTTCGAGCCAAGGTCATTTATGAATATAAGAAAAAGCAAGGGGCCAAGATTTGAACCCTGTGGTACACCAGAAGTTACAACTATAGGGGATGATTTGTATCCATTAATAAGAACTAATTGAGTTCTGTTATACAAATATGATTTCACCCAGCGTAATAGGTCTCCATGTATTCCAATTTGTTCAAGTTTTTTTAGTAAGATGGAGTGGTTAACTTTATCAAAAGCTTTTTGGAAATCAGTATAAATTGTATCTACTTGTAATCTATCATTAAAAGAATTACAAACATAATTACAAAATTCCAAAAGATTTGAGTTGATCGATCTTTGAGGAACAAACCCATGTTGTCTAGTGCAGAGAAGGGGCTTAAAATGTGAAAAAATATTTTTATATATCAGAGATTCAAAAACCTTAGCAAAACAGGATAGTATACTGATTGGCCTATAATTTTTTATTAAAGATTGGTCTCCCGATTTTAATACTGGTACCACATGTGCTTTTTTCCACAGATCGGGAAAAGTTCCCGTGGTAAGGGATGCATTAAAAATGATAAAAAGCGGTAAACATAAAGAGTCTGCACAGCAACTAACAAAGAAAGGAGGAATATTATCAGGTCCTGGGCCCTTATTGTGATCTATTTTACTCAAAAAATATTTTATTTCATCTGCACTAATATGTATTTTACCCAAATTGTTTTGATTGTGTTCAGTTATGTTTGGCATTGAATCATTAGTAGATGATTCCGACTTGGTATAAACAGATGAAAAATATTTAGAGAATATGTTTGCTATATTTTCACCGTCATTTGCGGAAATATCGTCAAGATGCATTACTTTAGGTATACAATTAGTTTTTCGTAATGATTTTGAGTATGACCAGAATAACTTTATGTTATCTTGCAGACCACTTTCGACAGAGTTGATATATGATTTATAACATTCGCTTTGTATTTTTTTTGTAAATTTCCTTAAATAAGAGAATTCCCTATAATCTGACTCGTAACCGTGTTTTTTTACCTTAAGTCTAACTTTGTTTTTTTTCTTAAGAAGAGCAATCAATTGCTGATTAAACCATACAGGATATTGATTTTTTGTTTTAGTACCATATTTTTTAAAGTATTTGTCAATTATTTCCCACAATTTTTCATAAAATAAGATTACCATGTTATTCACATTTTTATTTTTAAAAAGAGTTATCCAATTAACAGACAATAGATCCTGTCGACATTCATCAAAGTTTCCCTTCCTGAAGTTATATTTTGAATCACTTCTATTCATTTCTAGGAATTGATCTTTATTTAGTTTCACTATAATTTCAAATGAAGGGTGATAGTGATCCAATTTGGTTAAGCCTGGTGCTATATGTATATCAATGTTAACTTTATCAGAAAAAACAAGATCCAATAAATTTTCATTCCTATTTAGTACATAATTAAATTGATACAAATTGCAAATTGATGAGAGATTGACAAGACTGTGTGCTTTCATGCTTTTATAATTAGAAGGGGAAAGTACATTATTTTTGAATGAATTGTCAGGTAACCATTTAATTTCGGGCAAATTAAAATCACCAACAAAAATAAACTGCGAATTGGAAATTGAATACTTTAAATACAGATCCTGTAATTTTTCAATATGTTTACAATAATTATCAACGGTTACACTAGGAGGAATATAGAGGATGCATATAAAGATGAGCGAGTTGGAACGAGACTTAATTACAAGCCACAAATCTTCATTGTCACTCTCCCACTCCGTTTTTCTTGACACAAGAAGTTTTTTAGAAACGGCGGCTAGAACTCCGCCACCTTCTTTAGACACAGATTTGGTTGACTCACGATCTCTTCTAAATATTACATATCTATCATCAAACAATTCTTCACTAAATACTGTTGAGTTCAGCCATGTTTCGGAAAAACAAATAATGTCATAATTATTGATTAAAATATTATTGCGCACACTTACGGTCTTTGTTCGAATACCCCTCACATTTTGATATAATATATTTAATGCATCAACAGCAAGTACCTCGCCATCTATTTCGGTATGGTTAGATGCCATAGTCAATGGTGGAGAGGTCCTTCAATAGTGCTGCTTTGTAGGCCGGGCAATCCTTATCTCCGGTGGGGTGGGCACGTGAAGCTGCAGGCTTTCCAAAACGTGCGCATGTGGCGCAACTGGGTGCTGCAGCAGCAGCGGGGCAGGCCTCACGCGCGTGTCCTTCTACACCGCAGTGGGAGCATCTCTTTGTATCTTTGCAATACTTGTGCGAATGTCCGACCATTTGGCAATTCAGACACACTGTAAGTCCAACAAAGTCACGCACACCGCAAACGGTCCAGTCCACAAATACACGTCCTTGTTCCACCAATGCATGACGAATGTTAGCAGGCACCGAGTACACTCTGTGGCAAGACGGTCCGGTTCGAGCTCCAGCCATATGACTTAGTTTGCACTTGGATGCACACTCTTTGAAGTCGTTAGATTCAGAGATTCCGGAGAGGGCCTTCTCTAAAAAGTTCTCGTCCGTAAGTTCACGGGGCACATTAAAGAATATCATTCTAGGCTGCCTCTTAATTGGAAGACGGGCACTCAGCAAGTCGGAGCTGCATATAACAGGATCATTTAAAAGCCTTTCTTGTTCCTGGCTGCTGGCAGTGTGTATAATGACTCCTTTGTTTTTGATATTTTTTACTCCCGTTATCCTTATTCCTAACTGCGATGGCTTAACAATGTCCTTAATTATTTTTTTTGTGCCATCGCTATCATCAACCCCCGGTAGTTTTGGAAAAAAACATACAGATGGTCTTGGTTTCCCTATTTTGATGCTGGTACGAGTGAGTGGTGGGGGCAATGGGAGTTTTTTCTTTGTGACTTCAGCGAAAGAAAGGCTAGCCTCTGTCGCATCAGCCACTCGGCGCATTACTGGACCCAGATCTGACTCAAGCTGTTGTATTTTATCCAGCAGTTGCTTTGCATAGTTTTCCGCCATTTTCTTCTCAGCTTGCAAGACCTTGATGTTAGCTAGAGCCGAATTTAGGTCTCCTCTAAGTTCTTCCTTCTCTAGCAAAAGTTGTGCAACGGAGCCGAGAACATTTGTCACGTTTCTTGATACTTTGAGCTGCTGCTCTTTGGAGACTTTGGATGGTTTTTCAGCCAATGCGTCCTGTAGGGCTTTTAGGGCAATTTGGGTACCGGATAATGTCTGGTGTCCTGATACATGACTAAGGTCAGGGTTGGTTTCGGCTTCAATCTCCTCAGCGTCTGAGTCCGATTCTTCAGATTGGGAGGTGTAAGGGGAAGCAATAATAGGGCTTTTAACAGAGTTCTTTTTTTTCCCCATAATTATTACACATATGTAACTTCAGTTCAATGTTAAAAAAGTATTTTTCTTCAAAATACAATTAGTTTCAATTTGTGATGAAAGTATTCAAAGTTCACAACACTTAACAACCAATTGGAGCCCGGAACAGTGAGCTCATAATCAAACGCAGCCAATGAACGCACTTGCTGCCGTAAACATCACTGTGGTACTTTTGTATGAGAAACAATTATTATGGATGATAAGTTTATTACTATAAAAATATGCTTAAAATCGAAGAATTCACAAGAATAACACTTCCACAGGTTGAACATTCGTTGTTTTTTACGATAAATAGTTTTTTTTCTTCCGGCGGATTTGTTTGAACTTTTATTTTCTTAGTATAAATAACAGCTTGACAGAACACGACAAGTGCGAACAGTAGGTAGGTAGTATGTATCATATTTCCTGAGTTTTCCCAACAACAACTTTGTGCCCAGCATTTCAAATTTATAAACCATCGTGGTATAGCCGCTACGAGCTCCTCTTTCTGATAAAAGCTTCGTTTATGAGAAAGAGGGGGAAATTACAATGGATTAGCGTTATTATGTACCCATTTATCCGTTTCACGTAATTTTCCTCTTATATGCCCTGTTTACATTAGAAGTCAAAACATCCCAGCATCTTTTTCCAGCCCGCATAAATTTGCAGTGTCTAAAAGGGCCCATTTCAAGTTTTTCTTCAAAATTCGGAATAGTAACTTTTCGACTCAAACTTACGAAATAACGTAAATACCGAAAAACCGCTGACGTAATACCTTCGTTAAACAGTGCGCCCACTTATGAAAAAAAAAACAGGTGTGTAAATAACACACATATGAAAGAAACTTCAGCATGTTAATATAACACAAGATGTACTTACAAAAAAAAACATATATAAAAATGGCTAAATAATTGTGGCTGCAGATAATAATAATAAAACTGTATTCTACAGAAGAAACCCTAAAAAATACCAAACGAAGAGCATTTTCACAAAGCAAATTTATTTTTCGTGAGATATTTTAGGGCCGTCTGTTTCAACGCTCGCTACAGTAAAAGTAAAGCAAAAAGCAGTTACGAAAGTTAAATTTCACAAAAATGCGTTTTTCAATCAATTTGACTGCTTGTTTTGCGTCACTTTTAACTTTTGTATTTACTTTCCGAAAACCGATAGTTACTCTAGAGTTACTCCGCCATATTGGCATATTTGACAGTTCTCAGTTTATTTATGACAGGTCTGCTTGAGATAATCTACGAAATACCGCGCTTTAACATAGTAATCACGATAAATGTTGTAGAAGACGATGATAGTGACGATGAATTCCTCATCCAATATGTTTTGCAGCGAAAACCAAAAACATTTCGACTCCGCGTCAATAATTTGGTTATCTGGGATGATCTCCAATTTTTGACGCGGCACCGCATGTCGAAAAAATCTTGCTTTTGAACAGATTCAATTCTAATATCGACATATTTAGCGTTACCTTTTAAAGACAAGCTCTATTAATGGATGTATCGCAAGTTTTACAAGATCTTGAAATCAATTTATTGTCTCATAAACATTACAAAAATATAATAGGAGTAGTAGGTGGAGTTTAAATCGTTTCGGATATACACATATTTAGCGAGTGAATCTGCATTTAAAAGACAAGCTCTACTAATGCTAGTATAGTTTGTACACGTTTACTACTTACGTTTAATGTAACACCTACTCACAAACGGATTGTAAAATAGCTATAAAATGTATGTTTTTCTGTTTTCGATACCATAAATAAATTGAATTGAAGATCTCGTAAAATGTGTGAGACTTCAAATTCAAGGAGATATCACAACTATTGGAAAGTAAAACATTCATATTGTATATTATATGTATTATAATAGGTGGTCATTTATTTGTAAATATTCATACAAATACTTTTTTATCGGAACAATGCCGTCAGATCCTACGATGCGAAACAAAATACAACCGGATATTTTGACTTTTGACAGTTGTTCCGATTTTAGGATTTAGTTTACGGTGTTGCCGCATCAAAAAATATTTTGATATGTTTTTTCACACAATTCCGAGGAATATTCTGCTTTTCAGACTGGCCACACTGACAACTATTACTTAAGCGAAAATACACTTGAAACAGCGCGCGGTCTTATTTAACGTTCATGTTACTTTAACTGACAGTTAAAATTTAACTTTAGGACACGATTTAGCTTTCTGTTGAAACAGACGGCCCTTAAAGTGATGAATCACTCGGGGTCAATATTTTATGATAATCTTTCAACTTATATTCAAATAACAGAAATTTTATTTAAAAACAAGTCGTTATTGTCGTTTTCTTCAAATATGTATCTACATATTTGAAAAAAAAAGATTTCACAAAGTGAAACGACTGTTACATTTTGGTTATAATTTTTTTTAACATAAAAATATGAACAAATGTTTGCTTTATCTTTCTAAGCACTATACCTACACCAAAAAATAATTATTAATATTCGCAAATAAAAATTTAATACTTGGCATACTCAGAACTCAGATATATTGAAATAAGATGATAATGAATCTTTTAAATTATGTAGCTACCAAATTATTTCACTTTTACATAAATGCAGGTACGTAGATATTTCATTTCGTGAAAGTTTATCATTTTCTATTACACAAAAGCAGTTAAATAAATTAACTAACTAACTAACCATCACGCCGTTTCCCCGCAGGGGTAGGCAGAGAGGACGGACCGCCAAACAACTCGGTCTTGGCACACACTCTTTGCCTCACTCACATTCATACATCGTCTCATACATTCTCTTCTATTATTCTGACTTTTGACATGGCCCGACTCAAGTATCTGATTTACTTGATCGTGCCATGTCTTCCTCGGACGTCCACGACTTCTTCTACCATTCACATTTGCGTCGTATATTCTTCTTAAATAAATTGATTTATGAAAATCTGAATTAACCTTTTCGTAGACATCTATAAGTAAGAATATATATATTTTAAAATACAAATGTGCAGTTCACACGCGGTAGAGGTGAAACCTTCAGAAAACTAAAGCAGACAAAGGTGGGGAGGCTACGAAGCACCGCACTAAGAGGAGACCGATTATATCATCTTATTCTCTCGCAGGCTAAATCCTATAGATGTATGTGTTTGTCTCTTTTTAGTGTCGCTTTATCGTTTCATCGAGTTTCAAATCACAATGGTGCTAAAGAAGTTTACACTTCGAAAACATAGGTACATAATCAATAATTTAAAAAAGTCTAATCGTTGCATTCCGCTAGAAACATTATTTCAAATTGGTTTGTTTCTTTCAACAAAACGTTTCTAACAAAATTTATAATTACATTGGATTCTTTCTCAGATTGAAAAAAATAATAAAAACTGGATAGACGTGTTCAGAGATGAAGCTGCAGTATTAATAGCTGCATGCGTTCAACTAATTATGAAGCGAGTAGAAAAACTTAATTGATATAGGAAACTGTAAATCAGAATAGAAGTATGTATTATAAATATTCAAATTCTGACTCTTGCAACGTGCGCCCATTAATACACACTATATAGTTACACGTATTAAAGTCGTTTAAAAATAAAATAACTATTTTCCTAGTAATACCCATGTCGTCATTCTTTAACTATGCACACCGATAAGTCAGTGGCGAGGCATTCAATATATTGGAAACAGATACAGCATTCAATATATTGGAAACAGATACAGCATTGAATATATTGGAAACAGATACAGCATTCAATATATTGGAAACAGATACAGCATTCAATATATTGGAAACAGAGACTACAAATCAATGCAATTATTTATATATATATATATATATATATATATTGACCTCTTCTCGTAATATGCTGATCCAGTAAGAAGTTATTTGACAGTGTTGATCCACCTTTAACACCGAATAACTTGGCTTTAATGGATTACTTCTGTATGAATTTGCAACAACGTTACATTAAATAGCAAGGTTGCCAGTTTCCCAGTAAAAGTAAACGAAATACTACACATAAAATTTTCGATATTTGTATGGAAATCATACGCTTCGTAACTGTTGATCCGCCCAATTTACCATGCGTTGATGATCCGCCCAAATTGCCATGCGTTGTTGATCCACATAATCGTATATCTTATGTACCTATATGTGCTTTTACTATAAAATTGTTGATCTGACAATGACCAATCAGAATGGCGTTCAAGATGGCGTTATGAACGAAGCCTTCTGATTGGTCATAAAAAAACATATACCTATATCTGGTTTTACTGCTCATTGGTTGAGCCGATATGGAAGTTGCAAAACGTAATATTATAACGGCCGCGGCACCGACTTGAAAAATATATCTTTCTGTATTTTATAAAACTCTAATAATATACTTCCGCGGGTTTTTGTTGCTAGGCTCCGCCGCCCGGGAAACATTTATTGGATAAACACATCTGTCATACGTCATCCCAAGTGGTTCGATACTTTTGATGACTTAGCAAGGGTGCCCGGGTTCGAGGGGTGATAATGCGTTGCATTACGATCTTGGCTACGAATTCGGAAGTCGCAAGTTCAAATTTTGGCGTGCGCAATAAATTCTACTTTGATAAATATATATGATTCCTCTATAATGCATTGCATTATGATCCTTGACTACGAATTCGGATGTCGCAAGTTCAAAATTGGCGTGCGCAAGTAAATTTTATTTTGTTAAATTTGTATAATTCCTCGATAACGCGTTGCATTACGATCTTGGTTATGAATTCGGAAGTCACAAGTTAAAAAATAATAAACTTTATGTTGGTAAATATTTAGATATAATTCCTCGATAATGCGATGCAGTACGATCTTGACTACGAATTCGGAAGTCGCAAGTTCAAAATTGGCGTGCGCAAGTAAATATAATTTTGATAAATATCTACGTATGATTACTCAATAATGCGTTGCATTATGATCCTTGACTACGAATTCGGATGTCGCAAGTACAAAATTGGCGTGCACAAATAAATTTTATTTTGATAAAAGTCTATGTATGATTCCTCAATAATGCGTTGCATTATGAACCTTGACTACGAATTCGGATGTCGCAAGTTCAAAATTGGCGTGCGCAAGTAAATTTTATTTTGATAAATATCTATATATAATTCCTCAATAATGCGTTGCATTATGATCCTTGACTACGAATTCGGATGTCGCAATTTCAAAATTGGCGTGCGCAAGTAAATTTTATTTTGATAAATATCTATGTATTATTCCTCAATAATGCGTTGCATTATGATCCTTGACTATGAATTCGGATGTCGCAAGTTCAAAATTGGCGTGCGCAAGTAAATTTTATTTTGTTAAATTTTTATAATTCCTCGATAACGCGTTGCATTACGATCTTGGTTATGATTTCGGAAGTCACAAGTTCAAAAATAATAAATTTTATGTTGGTAAATATTTAGATATAATTCCTCGATAATGCGTTGCGGTACGATCTTGACTACAAATTCGGAAGTCGCAAATTCAAAATTGGCGTGCGTAAGTAAATTTTATGTTGATAAATATCTATGCATGATTCCTCAATAATGCGTTGCATTGTGATCCTTGACTACGAATTCGGAGGTCGCAAGTACAAAATTGGCGTGCACAAGTAAATTTTATTTTGATAAATATCTATGTATGATTCCTCAATAATGCGTTGCATTATGATCTTTGACTACGAATTCGGATGTCGCAAGTTCAAAATTGGCGTGCACCAGTAAATTTTATTTAATAAATTTGTTTTATTCCTCGGTAACGCATTACAATACAGTCGTAAGTTCATATTGTATTTTATTTTGATAATATATGTATATGCTCGGGTTCAAGGGATGAGATTTGTCTAGGTCTTTGCGGCGAACGGGTTTGCCCACCTACTGCGTTACGGACTGGATCGGGAGAGACTGGTTGAGGGAGACCTTTTTTCTTACATTAGCTCCACACAGGAAGCCCTGAAGAAAATAAATCCCCTCAAGGCCAATGTCATCTTTAGGGATGCAGTGTGGAGCGTATTTTTAGGAAAGGAAGAAGAGGATGTTCAGGGAAGGAATGGGGTAGTAGGTGTGAGTAGGAATCTGGGGGTCAGTATGTCTAGGAGTGACGGACGTGTGAATCCATCCCTCCCATTTCGTTGCAAGGCGATGTTCCGAAAGGTTCCATGTCAACTCAGAAATAAACCAACTCATAATAACTCAGAACCTCCTTAGAAAGGTCATTAAATGCTATGAAAATATAATTTAAAAAAAGCCGGTAACCCTAACCTAACTTAACCTATTCAACCTATGTTTTCTGAAGTGCTTCTCAGTATGTTTCATTATGAGTTGTTCCACCGTTCACCGTTCCGAAAGGCGATCATTCTAATCTAACACACTTCTACTATCTACTTCTACTTACACTATAAAGAGGTAAGATTTGTTTGTTTGTTTGTTTGTTTGCATTGAATAGGCTCCGAAACTACTGAACCGATTTGAAAAATTCTTTCGCTGTTGGGAAGCTACACTATCCCCGGTTGACATAGGCTATATTATATTTTCAAAAAAAATTAGGGATCGTTACTAAAAGTCCAATAATGTAACCCAAGGTGTATAAAAATTACCTAAAATATTCTTTACATCGCGTGCGCTGCGAAAACTATTAATGATAGAATAAAATAATGTAAAACGACTTTGTAGAACACATCATTATTTACAAAAAAGGTCGCGACAGCATATGTCTAACTATTATGGTTATGCCACAATAATTATTCTTTTATTTTAAAAAAATTATTAAAATGTCGCGCTTGAAAAGGCTATTTATTTGTATCTTGGTTTTAATCCTTATCAAAATAAATTACTTCATATTCAAGACTGTTTCAATATCTGTATACAACTTTTTGAATTATTTAATAAAATCTTTCTTTTTTATTGCTTTTGTGTGATATAGGTATGCAATAATACTTCAAACCAAATATTTGCCAAGGTTTTTCTAATAAAGCACCGATAAAAATCGTCATCTATGAAGACCTATCTTTTTTAATTTAAAGACAATGTACTTAAATAAAATAGTATTCAAGCGTACGAAAACACACAACTTTTGAATAAAAAAACATGTTCCATGGATAAACCGTTGGTAGAATGCCAGTTTACTCCCTCTCTACATTTTTTTTATAATACATTACTAAACAACCTTTAGGCTAGTAATTCTGAGGCAAAATGAATTGGGATATGGAGGACATTTTTTTAAAATCGATGTGGACGGGGAATAATTTTAAATATGGGGAGAAATTTTAAATCGATGTATATGGGACGGGGTAAATGAAATACAGTTAATTACAAATAATAATATTATTTTATTTATTTATTTGTTTACGACTTGATGGATTTTACATGTGATTAAATTGTACAGGAGCATTATAACAAGTTTATAGCATAATAAGAAGTACATAATACATAAAATAATAAACAGAGCATGAGAGACATAAGTAGGCACAACACAAGTGTTTATTTCATAAAAAAATATTTTGCATTATGATAAACTAATAATTATTATCTACTCTAAAAACAAACTAAATCTAAACTAAAAGCTACGAATCCGGTGGTTGAATTCCTTTGTACAATTCACTTATCGAATACTCATTGTGTATGAGAGGTATGAGTATTCGATAAGTGAATTGTACAAAGGAATTCAACCAGCGGATACGTAGTTTTTAGTTTCGTAGTTTTAGTTTGTTTTTAAGGTAGATAATAATTATTAGTTTATCATAATGCAAAATATTTTTTTATGAAATAATCCCTTGAAAAGAAGTTTACCAAATTTAGTCTCAATAAAATAATTAATAATGTGCAATAAAAGCGTCGATCAAGTATAAAGTATAATAATTTTTTTTTTTAAATGTTACACAATCAAATACGGGTACTGTAAAAATGTAATTATATAAAATAAGATTCCAAATATTATAATCAATAATTATCAGCCTGAAACACTCATCTACATTGAAAAAATCTTCCGAGAAAAGATACTGGCCGCCAACGGGAATTGAACCCGTGACCATCTGATTGCCGGTCAGCAGCTCTGACCACTGAGCTATGGCGGCTTATCTAATACCCGCCAAAGCCATAAGCCGCCATAGCTCAGTGGTCAGAGCTGCTGACCGGCGATTTGCCTACAGCAACACATTTGAGCTACAGCTCAATTCTTATGAACTTTGATCGGTACGGTACTTGAACTACATTAAAAAATTGGTTTGTTTTAAGTCAAACCGGTAAACTACTATCCGGTGAACTTTGGTTTAAAGTGAAACCGGTAACCTACAATAATTTGATGAACTTTGGAGTCACACCGGTAGTCAAACAGTTGAGCTTTCACACCCTTCAGCCTCACAACATATCCCAATTAGGGATGCAATAGTCCTACTGGCTACGAGCATTGGAGGTTATTATCCACCACTTACCCGCCCTGGTATAAGTAACAGATGGTTACTCCTTCAAGGCTCTCGCAAGGACTCTAATTTTTTTGAAAGAACGAAGCTACATTTAGTTTAGAAAGAATTTCACAAAAAATCTAAAACACGATCTGGTTTGGGAGTGTACTTCATAGTATTATTCATTTACTTATAAAGTTTTTCAGCCACGCAATATGTTGTATGGGGACACCGTAGTTCAATTGATAATAACCGGATAATGATTAATTGTTAAAATTATTAATCTTTTATGCTGACGAAGATAACATTGTTTTTGAAACATGTCGATAATATTAATAAAAAAATGGTGTTTACAAAATTACTTATTCTCATTGAAGCAATAATGAAGCCACAAAGTTTATTTGCGAAGTTTGAAGAAAAAAAAATTACCTACACTTCATATTTGATTTCGAATGTGCATCATGCACTAATTAATATACACGATAAACAGACGTCATGATTACAGACATTGCCAAGTCTGGCGGTGATTATAACACTATTCACATTGATTAATATTATAGTTTTCCCATAAGTTTTGGAGTAGAAAACTGTATTTCCTGTAAATGTTCAACAGAAATTATGGTCACCTCTGGTCGGAAATCGTTTGTTTACTTTTAAAATTAATATGTATCACAATATTTTAACCACTCAGGTATTTTGCGATTATGCAAGTTTTTTGTCTTAAACGAACTGCCAGATTTATAAAACTTTGTGTTATTTCCGCTTCACAATTAAGGGTCAATAAATGGAACATATCTGAACGTAGCCGAATACTAAAAACTGTCACACATCTGCCGGATCTGCCCTGATGAAGGACACTGCAACGCTGTCCGAAACGTCGGCCAAAGAAGGAGGTAGCGCAACACGGTATAACACCCCATAAACAAATAACAGAAAAAAACTAAAAACTTGAAACGTTTGTTTGAAATAAGGTTTCAAATTGTTATATTACAAAAAAATATTAACATTTATAAATATAAAAATTTAGAAAGCAAACATAAAAATATTGTAAAAATGACTCACGCGATGTTTTTATGTGGAAACGGTACTAAAATCACTGATTATGTAAAAATAACACTTATTCTATTGAATAAATAAACAATTTTGTCACCTACCTTTTACCATTTCATACAAGAATATTTAAAAAATTAATAATGTCTAACAGCGCGTAGGTGATTTGGGGGTGAAAACTGTTTCTACAAAATTAGTATTTTTTATGTACTTCTATGGACAACTTTGAATAGAAATGTGAAGCATTCAATATGGATCTTCTACTTTTTGTTTTAGGGTTATCACTAGAACAATAACAGAGTTATAACGACTTCTGTGGGAACACACGAAAAAACGCGCTTATTTTACGGCTATTGTTATATATTAACACGCTTACGTATCCGAGTGGTTGAAATATTCTAAAAACCATTGTATTAAAGACCGGATGTCGGTAACTTGATATATTCATGTTGCCGCTATTTAAAAATATATCTGAATATTATTTTAAATTTTTAGCAAATCTACAGTGTGGTAACAAATTCAATAAAAATTAATCAATTTTTACGATTATGTTTTATGTTAAAACTTATTTCACAGTAGCCTCATTAGTATTAATTAATGAAAATGTGGGCCGAACTGCATTGGCAAATTTTATTTATTACATAAACATAAAATTTCAGAGACAGAAAGAATCGACTGTGTACCAAGTTTCATCTCGATTATGTGACGGAAAGTGGATTTTTTAGACTTTTGAGACTCAAACAAACTCAGAATTCCAAGTAAATGTGATACTTAAGAGGAATATAAACGCTAGAAGTATTTCGATTCTCGTGCCTGCAAAATTTGCAATCGAGCGTCTTATTTGCGCGCGGCAAGTAAGCGAAAAAGTGGTTTTTATTTATTTTGTCCATAATTTTATAAGAGTGAAAAAAAGTTAGAACATAGAAAACCTCAAAAATGGTCTTACCCATAAAGGAGTATTTTTATAAAAATGTTTCTTGTATTACTTCATAGTTAAGTCATGAAAAAACATTTTTTTAGTGGTTTACGCTTATTTTGTTTTTGTTATGTAAATAATAATTTTATTCTAATTCCATTACATAAAAAACCTAGTAAAAGCTTCAATTTATCCGTAGCATATTTTTTGATGTTGATACTGTAAGCCAATTCGTCATAAAGATTAATCTAAATAGGATTTCACGTATAACTTCACCTTAAAAGAACGCCTCTATATTATATGTAGATGGCGCGAGTTTAATTATTTTAGCGTAAAACTTTTTTTTTTAAGTTGTGCTTTAAAATATTAAGATGAATTAATTGTTTGCGCCCGTACAGTTGCAATATGAATATGAATAAATAGTTTTTTTGGTTTGAATAAATCTTTCAAGAAAGGCGTACAAATACAATAATGGATTGAATTACCGATACAATATGGTATTTGTTTGCCATTTTTGAAAGATTTATTTAAACCAAAAAAACTATTTATTCATATTCATATTACGCATGAATGGGCGCTAACAATTCATTCATCTTAATAAGGCACTACTTGTAAAAAGCGTGTTCCCTAAAATAATTAAACTTGCGCCATCTATGAAAGAGTAGATTGTGAAATCTTTTTAATATCACTTTAATATAAAAAGGCGGCTCCTTGGCCGTCGCCGTCGTAAGAAAGTATTAATTATGATTTCTAAAATATTTTCTTAAGTAAGGTAAAAACAATGATATAAATTTTTTTTTTAATTAAGCTAGTCATTCCCGAGATAGTATACTTTTAGTTAAAAACTAGCAGACCAGGCCACATGTTGCTGTGACTAACGAAACATAACGCCATCACAACGCCACGCCACTACCCAACCTTTATAACCAACGCCATCTGTTAAATCAAATCGACACCGCCCGCTTGCTGCCGACTGCCCGATGCCCGCTGCCTGCTTGCCAGCCCTATTTCAGCCAATTAACACAAAACCTTGACAAATTATATACTCTAAAACCTTCCTCATGAATCACTCTATCTATTGGTGAAAACCGCATGAAAATTTGTTGCTTAGTTTAAAAGATCTAAGCGCACAGACAGCGGAAGCGACTTCATTTTATACTATGTAAAGGTAACACAATTTTTTTCCCAAAAAAATAACATAATAAATACCTACTCTAAAGAACTACTTTTCGAAAAAAATGTCCTTACTTATTAAAACGTGCTTTATTTTTTAAACAACTGATAAACAAAAATATACCACACATAATTTCATTTTTCTCAGTTAAAACGCAATTTTTAGTAATGGGATATGCGATTAGATGTTTTTAAATATTTAAAAAAGCGGGATTTCAATGGTTTTTACTTCGGGCATTCTTCATTGAAGTTCAAAGTTGATAAGCTTTTAGCCATTCCAAATAATAAAAACATCTATATAAATAAAATAATTAAAAAAGAAAAAATCGATAATTATTTTCTTCCAAACATTTTTAAACACCCAGTTTGTTTTGAAAACCTGCACTCATGCCTAGCCAGAAGTGTGAACGGGCTCTACCACCCACAATGATAATCCACACTATGGAAACTATTTTCAAGGCACTCCGTAAAAAATGATACCGAACGAGTTGGTTTAATTTTTACGTAAAAGTAAAGAAAATACATTGCTGTGAACCGTTTTGAAATATTTGACATTTGTAATCCATTGAAGATATGCATGTTACATGATGTATGTTTTAAAATATTTTTGGCGGCAATTCAGCAAATCTACATACATTAATATTATATTTTCGTTTTTTGTTTTGTGTTGGCTACCTCCTTCTTTAGCAGACGTTTCGGACAGCGTTGCAGTGTTCATCGTCAGGGCGGATCCAGCAGATCCGACGATGTCTGCGACAATCTGCCGGATCTGCCCTGATGATGGACACTGCAACGCTGTCCAAAACGTCGGATAAAAAAGGAGGTAGCGCAACACGGCATAACACCTAAAAAACAAACAACGAAAATGCTTTTGGCCGTGAAAATCTAAAAACTTATCATTAATATTATAGGTATATTGGGAAGAGGATTACGCACACCACCGCCCCGGGAACCATTTATTGATTAACCAAACCTTTGCCATAGGTCATACCAAGCGGTTCACTACTTTAAGTGACTTAGCAGGGGTGCCCAGGTTCAAGGGGTGAGGTTTGTCTAGGTCTTTGAGGAGAATGTGTTTGCCCACTTACTTCATGGCAGGCCAGAACGGGAGAGACTGATTGAAGGAGACCTAACCTAGAACTCTTCTATTGGACTCTCTCAACCCAATTTGGGAGGTTGAGAGAGTCCGATTTGTTCCATCGCCCCGGGAACTATTTATTGGATAACCAACACCTCCGCCATAGGTCACCGCAAGAAATTCACTACGTTTAGTGACTTAACAGGGATTCCCGGTTTTAAGGGGAGAGGTTTGTCCAGGTCTTTGCGACGAATGCGATTGCCCACCTACTGCGTGGCGGGCCAGGTTGGGAGAGACTAATTGAAAGAGTCCTAACCTAGAACTCCCTCAACTCGCCTCTCAACTGGGAATAACATGGGAGGTGGATAAGTGTATCGTCGCCCCGAGAACCATTTATTGGATAACCAACACCTCTGCCATAGGTCACCCCAAGTGGTTCTCTCTGTTCGGTGACTTAGTGGGCGTGCCCGATTCCTCGGGTAAGATTTGTCCAGGCCTTGGCGATGGATGCCTCTGCCCACCTGCTGCGTGGCGGGCCGGATCGAGATCGAGAGACTGGTTAAGGACGGCCATTAAATTTTCTGCAAGTCTAGGATGAATATTTATTTTTATTTAGAACAATGAGTTAAACTTCAAATTGTAAAATTTAAATAAATGAAGACAATATTAGCGAAACTCAATCCAAAATCTGAAACAGAAAAATCAGAAAGAGGTACGGTCACATCAGGGACTCCAAGCCAGGACCTTCGGCTTTCCGGGCAGCAGCTCTAACCATTGCGCTAAGGTAATTAATTAGTCCCCATCCGATTCTGTCATTTTTAACCGTTTCATACTTCGACTAGAAACTACCAACATTATCTTCATTTTCGTAACGCAAATTTTATTGGCTGCTATCTGTATGAAAGATTGCAAAATTCAACCAGAACTAAATATAATCTAGATAGTGTCTTGGATAAAGTTATCAATTTTTATTTAATATGCGACGTCTATTGACTTTTCTGCAAGTCTAGGAGGAATATTTATTTTTAACTATGAGTAAAACCTCAAATTGTAATTTTGTAATATAATCAAATATTTTAAGATAATTTTCACGTTCTATTCAAGTTCCGTCATTATATCATTATAGGCCAGTTGCTCTATCAATCTGAAATAATACAGAATTTGAATAATATCATTATCAATGAATATAATCTGAACGGCTCAATATTAATCAACAAAACTGAAGTCAAAGATTTGGGAGTGACTTTGGACTCTAAGCTTATTTTTGATATTCATATAGACTCAGTCACATCAAAAGCCTCTAAAATGTTAGGATTCATTCTTAGGACATGTAAAAAATTCAATAACTTTAGAACAATGAAAATCCTATATTTTGCTTATGTCCGCAGCTTACTAGAATACGCGTCACAAGTTTGGAACCCGCAATACATATCATATGTAAAAATTCTAGAACGTGTTCAAAATCGTTTTCTACGATATTTAGATTTCCGGAGCTACCGCCCACACCTAAGTCACCAAGATTCAGCCGCGCACTTTAATATACTATCATTGGAAGTTCGAAGAAACTCGGCCGATGTACTCTTTCTCCAAAAAATAGCCAGATCCGTCGTTGATTGCCCAGAACTCCTACAACGTATACAGATACGAGTTCCTAACAGACGAACCAGGTCAGACATGATTCTCAGCCTCCCTCGGTGTAATACTAATTCTAAGCAGAACTCTTTCATCCATCGTGCGTCCAATACTTTTAACACACAATACAAAACATTTGACATATTTAATTCTGCACCACATTCCTTAAAATCACACAGACACTCTCTCGACACTTTATAACAACAATAATTTCTAATACCACCAGTCACCATTATATTAAATTCTTTTTTTTTTCTCTTTTAATTTTTTGTTTACTCATATTTTTATAACTATACCTCAACCTACCCCATTCTCCCCCCCCCCATCCTACCCCCTCCCTATTCCCCCCTAATTAACTTGTCTCTTGAAATGTAATTTTTTTTCTTCTTTAGCAAATATCTATGGAACCACAACACTTGTATACAATACCCATGTGGAAACCTGTAAATGGTTCAATTACTGTCACTTAATTACTATTATGCTCTGTTATGAATGTAAACTGTTGGTCTCCCAAATAAAATAAAATTAAAATTAAAATAAAATTAAAATTAAAATTAAAAATTACACAGGTCGTAAAAAAATAATTTCAAATATTTGATGAATCCGTAAAATTTTTTGAAACAACCCGTCTTTAGTTTCATTAGCTCCAGATAGAAGAGAGCATCTGGGACTATTGTGCGGTACATTCATAAAATACCTATATTAGTCCCTCGACCCGTCTCCCAACAAAGGAATATCAATTTGGAGGCGGATATGTGTAACTCCGCCCCGGGAACTATTTATCGGATAACCAACATCCTTGCCGTAGGTTACTCCAAGTGGTTCACAACGTTTGGTGACTTAGCAGGGGTGCCTGGGTTTAGAAGTTGAGATTTGTCTAAGTCTTGGCGGAGAATGCGTTTACCCACCAACTGCGTGGCGGACCGGATGGATTATGAATTCTCCAATCAGATTTTCTCAACCCTTTCCCCAAACGGGGCTATTTTTAAACTCGTGGTAACTTTAGAATAAAATGTCCGAATTGAATAATTCAAAAATTTAAATAAAGGTATTGAAGCAGTCTTGAATATGAACTAATTTATTTTGATAAGGATTAAAACCAAGATACAAATAAAGAGCCATTTGACGCGGCGTCATTTTAATTAAATTTTTAAAATAAATAAACACTTTTTGTGACATATGTAACTATAATAGTTAGACATATGCTGTCGCGAAACTTTTTGTAAATAATGATGTTTTCTACAAAGTCGTACTACATTATTTTATTCTATTGTTAATAGTTTTCGCAGCGCACGCGATGTAAAGAATATTTTAGGTATTTTTTTTACACCTTGGGCTACATTATTGGAGTTTTAGTAACGATCCCTAATTTTTTTTTGAAAATATCATATAGCCTATGTCAACCGGGAATAGTGTAGCTTCCTACCAATGAAAGAATTTTTCAAATCGGTTCAGTAGTTTCGGAGCCTATTCAATGCAAACAAACAAACAATCAAATCTTTCCTCTTTAAATAGTGTTAGATTGGTTCCATGCAAACTCAGAAAGAAACCAACTCATAATTCAGGTCATTAAGATGAAGCCATACTAAATAATGCAAAATCATACAAAATCGTATGTTGTTGTTTTGAAAATTTGACCGCTTAGACGTATTATAAATGCTTCAATTAAATACTTCGTGTAGAACATACCTTGGCCCTTAAAAATATCGGTCATTTTTTTAATGTCTTTTAATAAGCTTAGAAAAAATAAAGTATAAGGTCTATAAAAAACATTTTTTAGTGCAAACTCTCCTACTTATAAACACTTTTTCGGATATGGTTTTATTGCATAATGTGGCAAATTCAGTTTCTTATATAGCGGAGAAACAACGTGTTAGGGTCCGCGCTGCTTGTTTTCGTGAAATCAATTTAAAAATTCCGTTTTATTACAATAAACAATGCATAAAAAAGGAATTAATGTTTTTTACAGGCCTTTACGAAATCAACATGTAAAAAAAATTCTCAAATATCTTTTCCAACCTTTCCAAAAGCTTTTTCTCAAGTATTTTTAAACTCCTCCCATAAAAGGGCGTGAATTCAAATTTCGATTTTTTCCTGTACTAGTGGATCGCCTTAAAAGCTATGAAAACATAATTTTAAAATAGCCGGTAACCAGAGGCGGCCCCTGCCTTGTAGGCCAGTCAATAAAGGCTCAAAATGAGACTAACCCAAACATTAATTCCTCCGTCGATGAAATTTTGCAGTTACAATAAAAAATAAAAAATAAAACCAACCTTTATACCTTATTTTATTGTATTTTTGTTATATGTTTATGGTCAGTTAGTAAATGATCTTTGATGTTAGTTTCGCAAAGTAATGTTAGTAAAATGTTAAACTTTTTTCATATTATAATATATTTTGATTCAACAATAAAACGATAAAAATAAAAACTGATCCCAATTGCTGTCATTTGTAAATACATAGATATTATAATGTCTTATAATTAATATTATTATTCAACAACAGTAACTAATTTTCGGTCAAATAAATAGGCATTTGTCAAAATAATTAATTAGTTAAAATAACATTGTATTACGTAAGTATTTTAAAATTAAAATGAATATAGAAGCTTACGTCTATTTCATTGATTTTAACAACGCTTTCGGAATTGCCTGTTTGTGTTGATTTCTATTGAGAATTTGAGTTACGAAAAAACCTCATTTACAATGCCACAATAATTTAAAAATAGACATTGAGTTATTTTATATTGCACTTTTATAATCAAAATCAAAAGTCAAAATCTAAATCTAAATCGAAATCGAAATCGAAATCAAAAGTCAAAATCAAATTCAAAATCAAAATCAAAATCTCAAACCAACACCAAAATCAAAGTCAAAGACCAAATCAAAATAAAATCTCAAACCAAAACCAAAATCAATATCCGAACTTGCGACATCCGAATTCGTAGTCAAGATCGCACTGCACTGCATTATTGTTGTATTATACAAACGTTTCAAATAAAAATTACCTCCGCACGCCACAATTCGAACTGGCGACTTCCGAATTCGTAGCCAAGATAGTGAGGCAGTGCATTATCGAGGAATTATATGTATTTATCAAAATAAAATTAACTGGCGCATGCCATTTAAACTTGCGACATCCGAATTCGTAGTCAAGATCGCACTGCACTGCATTATTGTTGTATTATACAAACGTATCAAATAAAAATTACCTCTGCACGCCACAATTCGAACTTGCGACTCCCGAATTCGTAGTCAAGGTCGCAATGCCCCTTAGATATCGTTGAATTATACATTTAAATCAAAATAATATTTACTTTCGCACGCAACAATTTGTTCTTGCGACTTCCGAATTCGTATTGATCGTAATGCAATTTGTTCTTGCGACTTCCGAATTTGTAGAGATCGTAATGCAATGCATTATCGAGGAATCATACGTATTCCCCGATAATGCATTGCATCCCCAAAGAAGACATAGGCCTTGACGGGATTTATTTTCTTCAGAGCTTCCTGTGTGGAGCTAATGTAAAAAAAATAAGGTCTCCCTCAACCAGTCTCTCCCAATCCGGTCCGTAATGCAGTAGGTGGGCAAACCCGTTCACCGCAAAGACCTAGACAAATCTCATCTCTTGAACCCGAGCAGCCCTGCTAAGTCACAAAAAATCAGTCTCTCCCAATCCGGCTTGCCACGCAGTAGGTGAGCGAACGCGTTCGCCGCACGGACCTAGACAAATCTCACTCCTTGAACCGGGCACTCCTGCTAAGTCACGAATGTCACTGCAAAGTGACATATGACAGAGGTGTTGATTACCCAAAAATGGTTCCCGGGGCGGTGGTAATCATACCCGCCTCCCAAAATTAAGGTATACCTTAAGTGGTTCGCTATGTTTGGTGACTTAACCGGGGTGCCCAGGTTCATGGGGTGAGGTTTGTGCCGGCCTTAGAAGCGGAAACGAAAACAAAATCAAAAGTCAAAATCAAATTCAAAATCAAAATCAAAATCTCAAACCAACACCAAAATCAAAGTCAAAGTCCAAATCAAAATTAAAATCTCAAACCAAAACCAAAATCAAAATCAATATCCGAACTTGCGACATCCGAATTCGTAGTCAAGATCGCACTGCACTGCATTATTGTTGTATTATACAAACGTTTCAAATAAAAATTACCTCCGCACGCCACAATTCGAACTGGCGACTTCCGAATTCGTAGCCAAGATAGTGAGGCAGTGCATTATCGAGGAATTATATGTATTTATCAAAATAAAATTAACTGGCGCATGCCATTTAAACTTGCGACATCCGAATTCGTAGTCAAGATCGCACTGCACTGCATTATTGTTGTATTATACAAACGTATCAAATAAAAATTACCTCTGCACGCCACAATTCGAACTTGCGACTCCCGAATTCGTAGTCAAGTTCGCAATGCCCCTTAGATATCGTTGAATTATACATTTAAATCAAAATAATATTTACTTTCGCACGCAACAATTTGTTCTTGCGACTTCCGAATTCGTATTGATCGTAATGCAATTTGTTCTTGCGACTTCCGAATTCATAGAGATCGTAATGCAATGCATTATCGAGGAATCATACGTATTCCCCGATAATGCATTGCATCCCCAAAGAAGACATAGGCCTTGACGGGATTTATTTTCTTCAGAGCTTCCTGTGTGGAGCTAATGTAAAAAAAATAAGGTCTCCCTCAACCAGTCTCTCCCAATCCGGTCCGTAATGCAGTAGGTGGGCAAACCCGTTCACCGCAAAGACCTAGACAAATCTCATCCCTTGAACCCGAGCAGCCCTGCTAAGTCACAAAAAATCAGTCTCTCCCAATCCGGCTTGCCACGCAGTAGGTGAGCGAACGCGTTCGCCGCACGGACCTAGACAAATCTCACTCCTTGAACCGAGCACTCCTGCTAAGTCACGAATGTCACTGCAAAGTGACATATGACAGAGGTGTTGATTACCCAAAAATGGTTCCCGGGGCGGTGGTAATCATACCCGCCTCCCAAAATTAAGGTATACCTTAAGTGGTTCGCTATGTTTGGTGACTTAACCGGGGTGCCCAGGTTCATGGGGTGAGGTTTGTGCCGGCCTTAGAAGCGGAAACGAAAACAAAATCAAAAGTCAAAATCAAATTCAAAATCAAAATCAAAATCTCAAACCAACACCAAAATCAAAGTCAAAGTCCAAATCAAAATTAAAATCTCAAACCAAAACCAAAATCAAAATCAATATCCGAACTTGCGACATCCGAATTCGTAGTCAAGATCGCACTGCACTGCATTATTGTTGTATTATACAAACGTTTCAAATAAAAATTACCTCCGCACGCCACAATTCGAACTGGCGACTTCCGAATTCGTAGCCAAGATAGTGAGGCAGTGCATTATCGAGGAATTATATGTATTTATCAAAATAAAATTAACTGGCGCATGCCATTTAAACTTGCGACATCCGAATTCGTAGTCAAGATCGCACTGCACTGCATTATTGTTGTATTATACAAACGTATCAAATAAAAATTACCTCTGCACGCCACAATTCGAACTTGCGACTCCCGAATTCGTAGTCAAGGTCGCAATGCCCCTTAGATATCGTTGAATTATACATTTAAATCAAAATAATATTTACTTTCGCACGCAACAATTTGTTCTTGCGACTTCCGAATTCGTATTGATCGTAATGCAATTTGTTCTTGCGACTTCCGAATTCGTAGAGATCGTAATGCAATGCATTATCGAGGAATCATACGTATTCCCCGATAATGCATTGCATCCCCAAAGAAGACATAGGCCTTGACGGGATTTATTTTCTTCAGAGCTTCCTGTGTGGAGCTAATGTAAAAAAAATAAGGTCTCCCTCAACCAGTCTCTCCCAATCCGGTCCGTAATGCAGTAGGTGGGCAAACCCGTTCACCGCAAAGACCTAGACAAATCTCATCCCTTGAACCCGAGCAGCCCTGCTAAGTCACAAAAAATCAGTCTCTCCCAATCCGGCTTGCCACGCAGTAGGTGAGCGAACGCGTTCGCCGCACGGACCTAGACAAATCTCACTCCTTGAACCGGGCACTCCTGCTAAGTCACGAATGTCACTGCAAAGTGACATATGACAGAGGTGTTGATTACCCAAAAATGGTTCCCGGGGCGGTGGTAATCATACCCGCCTCCCAAAATTAAGGTATACCTTCAGTGGTTCGCTATGTTTGGTGACTTAACCGGGGTGCCCAGGTTCATAGGGTGAGGTTTGTGCGGGTCTTAGAAGCGGAAACGAAAACAAAATCAAAATCAAAATCGAAATTGAAATCGAAATCGAAATCGAAATCGAAATCGAAATCGAAATCGAAATCGAAATCAAAATCGAAATCGAAATCAAAAATCAAAATAAAAACAAAATCAAAAATCAAAATCAAAATCTCAAACCAAAACCAAAATCAAAATCAATGTCAAAATCATAATTAAAATCTCAAATCAAAACCAAAATCAAAATCAAAATCTCAAACCAAAAGCAATATCAAAATCAAAATGAAAGTAAAAATTAAAATGAAAATCAAAATAAGAATGCAAATAAAAATTAAAATCAAAATCAAAATTAAAATCTCAAACCAAAATCAAAATTAAAATCTCGATCCAAAATCAAAATCGAAATCCAAATCAAAATCAAAAACAAAATCAAAATAAAAATTAAATCTTAAACCAAAATACTTTAAAAAAGAAATGAAATAGAACGAATTGAAATAAGAACGTACAGGTACCTACTAAAAGAAGCTAAAAAGTACGACAGACCGGCACCTTTGTTGGCGGTCAAAACTTGGCATTTATATGGATCAACAAAAAAAAACGTGTAAAATGTATAAGACACCGAACAATGGGCGTGGCTTACAGCGAAATCTTGATGGTATAAATTGATCCACATGGATCAGGATGTGTATGCCAGCTTGTGTAATGGATCAGCATATCCGGATGGATCAACACGTCCGAACGGATCAACTTAAAACTGGTGTACCGTCGCGCAAGATCAACGTTTTACGAGAGGAGATAAATATATATATATATATATATATATATATATATATATATATTTTTTATTATTTCACATTACAATATTCATTAGCATTAACACTGCTACTATACTAGGCTCATGCCTGTATTATGGCAGAGTGTATAGTTAGGCTATATTACAATGTAATAATAAGAATTGGAAATGTAGAAACAACATTCAAAAATCAAAAAAGCATACGTTAACAATAATAAAAATCAATATCAATTTATTATATTATAAAAGAAATTGTACTACAATGTGCGTGCCGCTAAAACTCAGAAACAAGTTCCGGTACGATCAAGGGAGTTATATGGTGTGGTAGCCCTCTATCCCCAATCCATGAAGAAGGTTTCCATTTTTACCTGAAGGGCATGCTTTTTAAGATATAAGGGATGGAATTTTCGCCCTCTAGAAATGTCTAGAACAGTCCAGAACATTCAAGATTATTCGAGAGCATTCCAGAACATCCTGGAACATTCTAGAATGTTGTGGAATGTTCGGGAATAGTCTGGAACGTTCGGGAACATCTCGGAACGTCCCAGATCATTGTGGGCCATTCCAGAACCGTCACGCCATTTTCCGCAGGGGTAGGCAGAGAGCACGGACAGGCAAACAAGTCTGTCTTGGCAAACATTCACATTCATACATCGTCTCTTTACGCCTTTGTAAATCACGACGGAGCTATTGAAGCAAAGAGAGTATTACTAGAATAACGTGCATCCTTTCTATATAAAACTCCACGAAAATGGCGTGGAAACAGAATCGATTAGTGACACACCTAAGCCCAGTACAATTTTACTAATACTGACTGATACACATAGACAAAGTCTAATATGTAATACTTCTATAGTATTATTAATCACCGTTGTGCAAACGCTGTTGTGGCGGTCATTCAGTGCTCGCAACTCGGCACAATAGTCAGCATTATGAACTTGAGATACAACAGGTATTATGTGTACCCGGCTTATACCTGATTCTATGTTTCAAGGTGTTGTTTGCTGTTCAGAGTTGTTGTTCAGAGTACATACGGTGATGTAACGCGGAGTTATTACGGGCCGCGTAGAGTGCCGAACGCTGCTGAATGCGATGCGGACAACAACTTTGCTTTTTATGGGTTGGTCGATGGTTTGCGTACCTCTTTATGGCCCGGCATACACTCATTCCGTATCCTTGCTATGTACGACATTCCTCGCTCAAATTTAAGCCGGCTAACGCTACGAACACACATGCGTATTAGTAGCAAAAGAGCATGCTACTAATGAGCAATTGCTACCTAGTATGCATGAGTGTCAGTGATATTGCTAGAATTGAGCATGCCCATTTGAAATTTGAACTCAAATGAGCGTGCTCACAAATCAAGCTGTCTGGTTTGTGAGCATGCTCATTTGATTCCGTTTAATGATGCCTCTAAGTATGTGTGAACTTGCTAGCTTATGAGAATGCCCATTTCGATCTGATCTCAGTTCGCGCTTGCGCATTCTTTGCAAAAATATCAAAAATGGCCCGCTGGGGAGACGAAAAAACCTTGTTTTTCGTGATTTCTTATGGGAATCACGAATGTATTTGGAACATAAGTCACTAAAATGCCCACTTTTTATTTCAAATTCCCCTAAAATTCCTTTACCTGCAAAATGAAACCACATTCTATTGAAATTGGCATTTATTTTAACTTAGCCATTTTCGGAGTAGTTGATCCAAATCAACCGTTTTATTTTTTTTCATCAGAAAATTCTGAAGTAATTGTGTTGCAAGCAATAAGATTATTTGGTTTAGTTTTGGGCGAATGGAACTGACTCCATTTGTTGACATTTGTTTGACATTATCATGCTCATTAAATAGCATATGGCATATGTGTTCTATTGTTGGCTTTGAGCATGCTCATTCAAGATAAATCTCCAACCAAGCTTGTTCAATTATGAGCAAATGTGTACAGTTGACGAGCATCCATAAATCTGACGCTCAAGCCTCAATAAGCCGAAGAATAGTTCCTCTTATAGAAGCCGAGGCGCTAGCAGTAACATTTCAAATCTGAAATCTATGTTAACAATTGAATATTTCCATATCACCGAAATTAACGAAAACTGCCTAATTATAATATTATGTTATATACATATAATATAGTATCTAATATTATATACATCAAGCAATGAGGATATTCGGTAATATAAATATTTTTTTTCTTCTTTGTTTTACAGTTTTTTTAAGAAAAACGTGTCTTTACTGGAGTACCCCGTTCTAAGGACACATTGTACAAGTTTTCTTGTTGGAAATATAAGTAAATACCAATGTTAAAATATAACAGACGAAAATTATAAAGTTAAATCTAAAAGAAAGTACAATACAAGCATTAATCTTTGTTGGGTTGCAAAATTGTATCTACATATAATTATTAATTGATAATCAATCTAAAATGGTCTGGTAAGGGATTTTGAAAGTTTTAATGCTATATAGTTATTTTTCAGCGGTTAATTTCAAGAATAACCCGGAAAAATAAATACTATTTAAAATAAGTATCCTCGGATATAGCACCAGGCTGATCGAAAAGGAGAACTTTATCAAAAATCAAATCGTAAAAAAACAACCGGACTGAATAAAAAGTATTTTGGGGTCATGAAATAAACTATTTTCATATCATTGCGATCTCTCTTTGACAGTAGAAAGCATAGATATAATACTTACGTAGACAGTAGTTTGGTTTTTCAAAGAAAAAAGAAAAACATTCCTCAATCTTTAAAATCATAGAGAATCCGTGGAATACCTACTGGTGTTATATCTAGACTGGAAACTGTTTATGGATTATGTTCCAAGCCAAGCTAAGCTCGACATTCCAACCAAGCCGAGCTTAAAATCCTGATAACTGACATACCGGGGGCCTATGCGGGTTCGAATAATGAAAGTTTTACAAACGTGAATGGTCGGCTAAATCAATGAACGAGGAATGCGATCAGAATGAATGCGTACAAAGGCGCGACTTGCTCATAAAAAAACAGCATGAATTTTGTATTAGATACCTAGCAGTAGCAAAAGACAATATTATGAATGCATCGCTGGGGCCAGCCAGCCAGGGGCACTCCTTTCCCGGTGCGACGGGGCAATGTTTTGTTAGGACGGAATAAATATCTTTCCGCAATCTCTTCATAATTTCTTCATTATATTCAAGCTTATTATACCTACTTCTTTCTAGCTTCATATTGGTCCTTCTCTGATGAGCAATTAGTAATAAATAGTAATAAATAGAGTCTACGCAGATAATTACAGACAATAAACATTTTACCACCTTTTCAAATTTGCTATCTGTCTGCATTTATAATACCTCTACACTGTACCTGTACAAATGTATGTCTCCTTGTCATTTTTATTTGATTTTTGAAGTGAAACTTCTTTAGCGCCGTTAGTGATTTGAAATTCGGATGGAACGGAAATGCGTCACTTTATTACATCTAGCGACTTTCTAGTTTTACTACCGCGTGTGAATTACACACGCTGATTTTTTTTGGTGAATGCCCCACAAGAGATTCAACTGCTCCCAATGGGACTATGGCATATCAATGAGGAAGAGAAGGATATGGGAAAGATAGAGAGGTTGGTAAGAACCTGGTGCTAATCACATCTGGTTACCAAATACGGCTAAAGCTATTTCAAGCAACGATTTGATTCTGAATGGTGGTCTCTCACCAGGGCAATATTGAGAATATCTACCACGGCAAATTTAATCGTGTCAGACTGTATCTGCATGTTCGAAGTAAAGAATTTCAATAACCTATAAATAAAGCATAATGCAATCGACTTTTTATATAGTTATCAAAGCCACAAATGGCCTGTATAAAAGGTCACACATAAAATGACGCAACCGAGTTTGATGATACAAAACAGAGTTTTTCGCTTCGAGCCGTCAAATATAGAACAAAAAAAGTAATAACAATCACAGTCCGTAAAGAAGTACCTATCTACTTAGTGTTATTTTTATTGGGTCGTTCGGTGCGGGCGTTATGATTGAGTGGTTTCGACTGGAGCATAGCATACTGTAAAGCCCCCAGACGTATGGAATGCCGTTTCAGATGACCCCACTTTTAGGCATGCGACCTCATCTCGCTGCCAGGCAATCCAGGCACGATATTAAGTTCAGTGTTTTTCTACGGGGAATGGAGAGCGATATAATAGGAAGCCTTAATAGAAGTCTGTGTTCGAGCTTGAGAATGTTGATACAATACATCCATCTTTATAAATAATATAAAAATACAAAAATAACAAGCCAAAATTGACAGAACTCTACATTCTACAATACAGTATTTTCGTACTCATGATGTGATATAGCCAGTCGAGCTATTCCGAGTCTTGAGGAGGCTCAGATTATACAACAATACATGTACAACCAGAGCGGACAGATGATAGAATATACATTCAGTACAATTTTTGGGCCGGGAATGGGTACCGCCGCCCCGGGAACCATTTATTGGATAACCAGCACCTCTGCCATAAGTCACCCCAAGTGGTTGGCTACGTTTGATGACTTAGCAGAAGTGACCGGGATCCTGGGGTGAGGTTTGTCTAGGTTTTGGCGGCGGATGATCTGGACACACTGAAACCAGATTCCTACCCACTCCTCATACCTTTTCCCTTCCCAGAACTTCCTCTCCTTCTTATCCTTAAAAAATCTTCCACACAGCATCCAGAACGATGAGGGTAATTATAATATAAGACAAAAATAATCAACACATAACGGCGACAGATTTTAAACAATGTTAACCGAAGAATAAAGGGGAGCAGTGAAACATAGAGAAGTCACAATTATTTTATATGCAGTCTTCTAAACGTTGATCGGTGCCTCATAAATTTCGGTTATATGGAAGTTTTCAAATTTTAGGTAGATATTAGATTTGACGTGTGACTGCTAGCCCCTAGGCGTATAAGAAAGCAACTATTCTCCGGCTTACCAAGGCATGAGCGGCAGATTTAGCACGCTTAAATGTAAGCAAGGAATGTCGTTCCTACAAAGCAAGGATGTGGATTAATATAACGGGCCATAAAGGTGCGCAAACGGTAGTCTAACGTAAACTGCACTTCTTTTAAAAGGATTCGATTTCAAGAACGATTTTCGACGTTACCTACTTATAGACGGTTTTGAAACCAGCATTATCTTTAGATGCATGAAACAAAATATTAAAACTGCCCCCATCAGCCTTTTATACTTAAAAGTATCTCAAATTTTCTAATCTTCTCATCAGTGAAAACCTGTTATTGGTTAAATTTTTATACATATGTATTTCATCAAACATTATTGTTAAAAACTGTTGGTTTTCCAAATAAAATAAAATTAATATACTGGTGTAAAACCGTTTTGTGGAGAACATGAAGAAATATATTAAACTCCTCCTATGTAACAAGCCATGCAGGAAGTTCCATCACGCTGTGAAACGTGACTTGTTAAGCACATTAAAGTTAATTAAAATATTCTTCACCATCATAATCCATTCCATTCGTGCTGGAAGGCATTTCAGTGGGCTTAATACGATCCTATGATCAGTGTGATGTTATAATATATGAGGAAGGAAGCAGGGAATTTAGATTACAAATGTTAATACAAATGGACAAGGGTAACGATGCTGTTTTTTTGGGTAATGACTCTTTGCTTATCTACGGCATTATAGGTTGGGGGGATCTTACAAAAAACAATCTAAACTCAGTAAAAGTTTCGCAAAGAATCATCTTTAAAGTAATACAAAAAAGTCTATCTTCTCAATAGAATAACCTATTTAATTGTTTGCAGTATTTGCAAGCTTCCATTATAAAAAACTTGTAAAGATAAAAAAAAAAAAAATATCACGAATTTTACAAACTAATTAGAAATGGAAATCAATTATGCCTAATTTTAAAACAACTCAAATACAAAACCATTATATTTACCAAGCCATATAAAGCTACAATAACCTCCATCCTGAAATGCGCTGTATCATAAACCAATCAGAACAAATACATAAAATTAAAAAATAAACTTCTATTAAATAATAAATATTTTATAAAAACATATTATAACATACAACCTAAGAAAGAATCGTTCTCCCATATTGCACAAGAGCCCCTCTTTTCTGATAAGGTATACATGACCTTAAATATAATATTTTGTAAATATATATGTAATATATGTATAAATATAACTCATATTAATTACATTACACTAAAAATATATATATTTGCATCACAGAACTGAAATAATTACAGAACTTGTACAGAACTTTCACAGATCTCGAAAATTAACTTTGAAATTTGATGAATAATTCAAATTCTGACACTAATTGATTCGATCACCAATTAAATTTCTGATTTATTTACATACAAATTTCAAACAGAAAACCAGAGCTGCGCAAATTTCATGTCGTCAGAACTCGCCGTTTGCTAGTTTCATCGGCAAAAACAAATTTCTAGTTCACAGACGGCATTTTAGTTCTTCCGGATAAAATGACTACTTACAAAATTGCGTCTTCTCGAGCGACAGAGCGATTTTTAACTTTTTCCTCCGATTGTCCGTGATTTTTTGTGACCATTTTGAATATTTTCCGCCGACATTAAAAAATCATACTTACCTCCGAATTTAAATATGGAAAAATTGAAAAAAAAAATTAATGCATCTAGGGAAAATTTGCCTAAAACTGGCAGCATAGCAATCCGCGGTATTTAAATGGTGCCAAATTGTGGCAAAAAGCGCTCCAGTGGATAGCGTGAATTTGGTGGCTACTGTGTTTAGAACATTATGTCTTGTGCAGCATAAAATGCAGTTGAAAATAAAACAAAAATAATTTAATGATATGGAGAAAGGAAGCATTGTGTACATAGAACAGCTGCGGCGTTTATCTTGTCTTCAACTCCGGCAGTTCTTGTTCTTATTTCTCATGATATCCTGTGAATGAAATAATGTCTAAAAGTGGCCTGTAAATAATAGCCAGTCTGGGCTGCCGGATACAATCTCTCCGCCACGGGTCATGTCTCGATCACAATCATAGCCCATTACTTGCGAGATAATAGTATCGGGTATGAAAAGATATACGAAAATAGCCGTATTTTTTACGAAAATGGTTAGATACTTATTCTAATTATTAGCTGGGTAAAATCTCTGCGGAAAATACGAACAACAGAAAAAGAGAGCAAGTCTCTTAAATTTTAAAAAATATATTAAAGACAAGTAGTTAGCATCCAAGTTTTAAAAAAATAATGTTTCAAAGCTTCATTACTGAGATTACTTAGGCAAGCTGAAAATAGCTGCGATGATATAGAAATTCCAATTTGGAAGGCGGGTATGGGTAACACCGCCCCGTGAACCGTTAACCGGTTAACCAACACCTCTGACATAGGTCACCCCAAGTGGTTCTCTCCGATTGGTAACTTGGTAGCAGCGGTACCCGGATTCATAGGGTGAGGTTTGTCCAGATCTTGACGGCGAATGCGTCTGAGTGAGAGGGATAGAATCATACGTTCATAACTCCTGGACAAACTGATCGCGAGATTCCTACTCACCTATCATACCCCTTTTAAAACCCAGAACTTTCTCTCATTCCTGTCCTAAAAATACTCTCCGCACAACATCCTCAAAGATGACATAGGCGCTGAGGGGAATTATTACCCTCAGGGCCTCCTGTGTTAAGTTAATGTAAAATTAAAAACAGAGGGTGGAATTCACACGAAGTAGAAGTGAAACCTTCAGAAAACTAAAGTAGACAAGAGTGGGGAGGCTACGAAGCACCGCACAAAGAGGAGATCGATTATACTATATCATTCTCTCGCAGACTAAATCCTAAAGATGCATGTGTTTGTCTCTTTTCAGTGTTGCTTTTCGTTTCATCGAGTTTCAAATCACAACGGTGCTAAAGAAGTTTTCACTTCAAAAATACAGCCAGAATATGCAAATGTCGTTACATCCGAATGCACTGAACATATTTTTTTTGTCAAAGGAAACAAGAGTTCTGATAAATAGTTAATATTCGCAAATATGTACCGTAATTTAATTAATAGCAATACTTATATATAAATGATTAAAAACGAATTAAATAATATTTTTAATAGGGTAAGAGATTTTTTATCATCCTTGTAAATGTATCTTATTCCTTTCTGCCCTTTTACAGTCAATATAAAACAACAAAGGAATAGGTACAACACTTTTCAATACCTGTTAGAATTCCTTACAATGCTCTTGAAGTGAGCTTTGACTTGGCTCAACCAGAGCGGAGGCCCCTTATTTGAATTCTTTAGAATTCAGATCAATAGTCAATAGAATAATGAACGAGAAATAAGAGAACCGTAAGAATCGATTTAAATCTTTGTACTTAATTTGAATACGTATACAAATAAATATACCATGTTCAATGCATTCAAAACTATTATACACTCCCAGATAAAAGCGACAACTAAAACACGTATAACAACTATGCATTGTTCAGACTATGAGAGGAAATCAGAATTTAAGGAGTTTAATTAAAGTAACCGCCCTGATGGACGATCTTTTAATTATAATTTAAAAATTATTTTCATTTTATTTTTACTTACTGATATTATGATGTTTTATGTTATGTTATCATTAGAACTATCTATCAGGTTATTTAACTTTAATTTTTCTATTTATAAAAGTTGTATGCTCGTTTTGTAACAGCAGGTACCCGAAGGATTTAACCAGCGATTCCTAAGCATAGTTTGATAAAATATATTTCAGCAGTGGGGTTTAGCCTAGCGGGTCACATTATAAGCACTCCATCTCGTTCCAGCAGCACGGTAACACACGAAACACCGCGCGTATCACGTGATTCCGTCGCAAAGTGATGCATGATCAGAACCGATGTGTGAATGAAAAATATTTTTAAATGAAAAAAAAATATCATCGGACAGCAAAATGACTTACACTTTTTTACTCAAATACGCTTAGTAATTGCAGGTTAAAATCATTAGGTACCTTTTGTTACCCATATCTCATAGCTCTTGTAATATAGCAGACTGGGATTGCACTATCCTCTAGTCCTGCTGGATTAAAAACTTAAATAAAAATAAAGAAAAAAGTAAAACCACAGAACAGTTATCAAAAATACAGAGCATGATAAAATAATCAATACCCAATACCCAAAGGCAACCATCAGGGGTATCGAGGTTACCCGAGTTTTAACATTGGCAACACAATTTGGACTACAGATTTGAATTTTTTTAAACTTATATTTATTTAATACTATACTGATGTACTGTGCCTGTCTCACTAGGAAATGTAATAGGGTGTCCGGGTTCATGGGGTGAGGTTTGTCTAGGTCTTTGAGGCGGATGACCAGGACACACTGAACCCCAGATTCCTACACACCCCTTAAACACCTATCCTTCCCAGAACTCTTGTCTCCTTCACTTCCTTAAATAAAATCTCCAAACAACATCCCCAAAGATGACATAGGCCTTAAGGGAAATTATTTTCCTCAGGGCCTCCTATGTGGAGCTCAGGTAAAAAAACAATCCTGACTTCAGAACAGGCACAGTTTAGAACACAATATTACAATCAAAATAAAAATACAATTAACATTGTACCAATAGTAATATTTATAAGGTGGTTTATAAAAACATATTTGATGTTTGATCTGTCTCAATTGGTCATCCAAGCCTTGGTATCCACTTCATACTTAGTGTAATTTGTGTTCTGTCTAATAGCCAATGGAAGTGTATTGTTCAGTTTCGTTGCCAAGTATCTAAAATTACTTTGGCAAACTATTATTTTAGCTAAATGGATAAGTAAGAGAGTATGGCCTTTGAATTCAATGTCAAAGAGATGTCTGTGTTTGAAGAGGTATGTATGCTAGTATGATTTTGGCGTAAAATTGACAAATGTCCAAAATACAGATTTTCCTAAAGATTTCGTTTGAACTAAGTAATGTTAGCATAATAGTTTTAGAATAATATTTATAATTAGTTTCTGAGCTTTAAATATCAGATCAACGGCGGCAGGTAATAACTCCTCCTCAGGGTATAATACCTTATTCGATTAAAAATTGACATTTTGAATAGAAAATCGTTTTGAATTAAGTCAAATTAAGAAAGAAGCGATTTGGCTACAGAAGTACATGGATTTTCTATAGTGATATTAGTGTAGATTACTTTAGTAGTGCGTGAATAGAAACAAAATTTAATTGCTGTACTAGAGCCGAACTCGATTTCATCTATAGCATGCTTTTCATAATCAAGTTGCCAGATGCGTATAAGATCGGGTCTTATTTCTAATGCACCAAGAAAAAAATAAAATTATGTTGGCCAGTGCAATCTAAAGGGAGATCATAAGAAAGCTAGAGGAAAGTGTCTACCTAATATACATGCAAAATCGTTCTGGACTGAAGTTTGCTGGGTGTTATCAGAAGAAGAATAAAATATAATAGTTGAGGAACGAAAGGAATTGATCGTTCAAATAACACCACGCGACACGAGACTGAATAGGTAGTACTTCCATTGCTGAATGTCGGTGATAGGTAATCAAATTTAAAGTGTAGAGCAGGAATCAAAGCTTCGAGGGAGTAGAAGATTGATGTGAAGGAAGCGTTTATTTATTCTCCAACTAGCCCATGTTCCGCCTCACATGATTGTAAGCCAGCTCTTACGATAATCTATTTGGAGCGAGAGCCGAGGCGGCCGGCGTGGTACACACTACCATTAGCAGTACCCGCAATACCCAACACGGCAAACGCTCGACGTGGGTCGATCTCGTTAAGGTTAATAATGATATTATTAACAACAAAGCATCCAGATACACAATGCTGGCGGTCCAGCGATGTCGGAATAAATAACGTCATACTGCACATTAGCAGACAAAAGTTGAATTGAAATTTATCGGTGTGCAACGACGCAGGAATGTGCAGTGACGTTCTTCCAAACAATAAAGGAATCAATAATAAATATAGACACGGCGTATTTAATAAAAGTTAGTATGAAATAAACAGTACGACATAAAACAATAAACAAGAACACTACTTATTAGTGCAATCAAACGTAGGACATTAATACGTCCAAGAATTAATTAAATTAACCGTAGATAGGTTAGAGAGGTGTCTATCCTATGTATAGGAATGTACGTCAAATCCCTATCACGATGCACTCTCTGCGACTCTTAGTCTCGGCGTGGGAGCCGTTCGCCATGGAGCTTCCAATCACGCGTATATGAGAGTCAAGAGAACTTATTGCAATCATGTCACTGCCCCAATGACCCATACTCTAGCAAGAAGCACAAAATATCTTGGCATTAAAATCGATGAAAATCTGTGAGACCCTTAAATAAAAAGCATTACAAAGAAACTCATAAAGCTTATGTACTAATTTAGAAACATATGCGACATACTAAATATAAATGATCTGTATAAAGTTCACTAAGCTCTTTGCCAAACACAGAATATGGGATTATTGGATGGAGATCTAATACCTACATGAAGGTACACTGGTTAAAAAAAAAATAACAACAAAATAATTCTGAAAGTCCCCATCTCCCTTCAAAAGAAAATTGAAATAACTTTTTTTTCGAAATTATAAATTTTACTCACATTTAAAGGAAAAATGAGTATCTTACTGACCCATGCATTACATGTATGAAAACCTAACACCTACTGAACTTCCTAATATTAATTACATTTTTAACCAGAAAAACTATAATTTTCATGCTGCGAAATTATTTAACCCCCTTCCAAATGAAATTAAAAACACCATGGAGATAAAAAGTTTAAAAACAAAATAAAAACACGAAGATCAGGAAATCATTTAAATTATAAAGTAAAGACAACACTACAGTCTACAAACATAAAGATTTTTATTTTATTTATTCTTTATTTTATGGAAAGCATATCACGAAGAAGAGGAAATCACGATCAAACTAATGTAATACCCAACAGTCTACACTCTAAAACATACTATAGTAATAATATATTGTTAAATTTTAGTACGGTTTTTTTTTTGTTTAAGGCATTTCACCCTAAAAAGAGTGCTATGTTTTAGTACAGTTAAAATATGGTTGAAATGCTCACGTTAATTAAAATGATTTACGGTATATAAGTACTTAAATTTGAATTTACAGAAAAGTTAGAAGAAATAAATTATTCAGAGGAATTCTTTCATTAACTATTCATTCAAGCAATAACCAGGCCGCGGCTTTTCCGTTTGGGATTGGTCAACGGCGAAAGAATGGCCCAAGAATGCTGTTGTTTTTACCGTGTTTTTCTCTAAAACAGCGAGCGTACTATCGTTTGAGATAACAATGAAAAAAAAAATCAATGTACGCTCTCAAGGTATAGGTATAGAGGTACCATAATACCTGTGTTATAACACAATGTAGTGTTCTCAACATTGACGTAGACTTAATTGATCGATGGTTCTCAAATTCTCAACAGGCTGAACGGCAAAATTCATGTGCGCAATGTTGGCATTCCACCGCAAATTTGTTTGGCACTCGACAAGTCTATTTTTTTAAATGTGATTACAAAATAAGTAACCCCCACAAGAAAGAGCTGTTGACCTTGAAAAGCCTGAACAGATTTTCATGAATTGTAGCTAAGAACCATCTCGATCACGTCAGCTTTCAAACGAAAAAAAACGCATCATAATCAGTCCATTCGTTTAGTAGTTACGATGCCACAGATAGACACATAGACAAACAGACACGTCAAACTTGTAACACCCCTCATTTTGCGTCGGGGGTTAAAAACCGTATTGGCCAAAACCGTTCCAAGCAACGCTTCAGTTCTCAGTGGTGTCGCAAACATACAATAAGCATATTATTTAAGGAGTTAATTGTGAAACAATATTAATTAACTTTAAATTTAGATTTGAACAGCGACCTCCTGATTCGTAGTGGAGCGTCTTACCCACCAACCACTGAGGCCGTCAACTATCATTGGTCAAATATTATTTATCACTTCGCAGCCATTTTATTTCAGGAGAGAATCATGAATCGATGAAGACATTAATAAACCGAATTACTCAATAAACACTGGGAAAATAATGCAATTCACTATTATGTATAACACTGACCCCGATTTGGCGGTCATCCAGAAATTCCAACATAATAACTTCTGCTCCGTTAAACATAAATAAAATACACTGAATAGAAAATCCATAGAATTGTGATCAGTATAGATCTGAAAGAAAACTGTTTTCGCCAATTTACACATTATTCATCTCACAGTACCCAGACAGGCCAATTAAAATGTTTGTTTGGTCAAGATTCATGATATTTGAAAACGTTTGATCAATTCCACGAAGTAAGATAAAATTGAACTTACTTCGGGCACACTCACAACATATTTCTATCTGTTTATCTTTTCTAGTGATAAAAATAGCACAATAAAACCGATTTTACGATAAAACTTTTTAGAAACATTGCGCACATGACTTCAATATAGTTAATTTCCCACTGCGCATCGGTGCATTCGCAAATATTCAGAACTCCGAATAGTTTACACAACGAGTCAATCATTACTTTTGCACCAATATACATTTCGAACTGCGTAAAGTTTACACAAACAGTCAATCATTTATTACTTTGGCACAAAAATAATTTTTAAAGTTTGAACATAATAATTGGCATTCGAAATAATGAGAATTAGATTCGTTGGCAAGCGTTTGACGAAGCATCGGCATTTTTATTACTGCTAATTTTAACAGAAACTTTGTGCCCCTTAGAGGCCTTCTTTACTTGTAAAACGGACTTGTTTAATCTAAATAATTGAAATATATGGAAGTAATAATTAAAAAGGTCAGACAAATAGACAAGCAATCAAATTAACCAAACTTTAGTAACTACCTCACTTAGACGATTAAAAAAATGTTAACAAATATTATAAGCAATAATTATTAGCCTGAAACACTCATCAACATTGAAAAAATCTCCCGAGAAAAGATAAATGCCGCCGACAGGACTTGATTATGAGTGTTTCAGGCTAATAATTATTGCTTATAATTGTTACCCTTTGTGCTATGCATAAAAATCTTGTCTTAAACATTAGTTTACCAATTAAAAATAATAAAAAAATGTTAATTTATTGATAGATTTCAGAAGCGGGAAAATCTTACGTAGATAGCCAAATTTTTGAAAATGTTACGATTTAGATTTTAAAGTGCTCTTTTTTGCTTACTTACAGGGTTCTCTTGGAGACTCGAAGTAGAATATTTTAAATGTGTTGTTCACCCCTTCGATTTCTGATAAATTGAAGTTGACATACCTGTAACAAAAGAATATAAATATTAGAAAAACATAAAAAATGTAAATGAAGCAAACATATACAGTTTGTGAAAGGATTGCGTGCAAGAGGATGGAAGAAGAAGTCGGGAACGCCAAAATCCACCAATTGAACTTACGTGGAAAATTATACCATTTGGGGAAAGAAAATGCATCAAGTGCAGCTAATGGATTTGTATTGAATTCAGTCGGTTCTCCGAGGTAGCCGATTTGGAGATGTTTATTATAAATTATAAGGCAGTTTACAAAATAAATACGTACGAAATTAAAATATGGAAATCGATAGAAACGGGATATTTTTTATAGAGTGCCAAAACTGCAACTTAGATTCAGAACTTCGATTTCGTGGAGGGTCGTTAAACGTCTAACGTCGTCGGCGTAGTGAATTTTATCTACACATACACAAGAGACCGTCCTGCACATTTAAAAAAAAGGCAATTCACCCTAAAAAAGTGCTTTGTGCCGATAAAACTGGAAAAAATAGTTATAACTTTGAGGATAATCTATAAGGGGACAGGATAAATCAAATTGAAGCCATTCAAGTCTATGAACTCTCATATAGAACTGAAAAAAACGCGAGAATTGTCGAGAGAGCGAATATGGAATATTGAGGAAGAATGGTAGGTGATTTTAATAAGCAAACGATTTGAAGGAAGAATGATTTTTAAAATAATTGACGAAGACATGTTCAAGAGTCTCCTCCTCCACATCGCACTGGCAGAGTGGACTATCGGGGACGCGGATTTTAAACAAATGCGCTGTAATAAAGCAGTGACCAATTTTCCTTCTTAAAATGCAGGAAAAAAATCTTTCGGATTTTTTTGAAGTCCTACACTTGATGGTTGTTTTAACATCACATTGAATCTAAACTGAAAGCGTGATAAGAGATACAATTTAATAATTCTCAAAAGAGAGAAAATAATAATAAAACGTCATCCATGTAGAATTTCTAGACGTTATTAGGAATACTTTAACGCGACTACGTAGAGTTAGAAAAGGTAATTTCTAAACTATCACTAAAGTGTCAGTGCAATTATGATTGTGATTGTTATCTTGTATGACGCGCATATGTTATGTTATGAAAGTTGACAAATAATAATAGTGAGCAGTTTGTTTCAAAGTAATCCGTATGACGGGAAATAACGATCAGAGTCCATTTATTCAAACATTCGTTTTGAATGCCATCTTGTGAATTTTTACGAAACAAATACAGTTTTGGAAAGAAAGAATAGGTACCTATATTTTTATTTATTTTGAAATGAAAACTTCTTTAGCACCGTTGTGATTTAAAATTCGATGCAACGAAAAATAGCGAAACTAAAAAGAGCAAACACATAAATCTACAGGATTTAGTCTGCGAGATAGTATAATCAGTCTCATCTTTGTGCGGTGCTTCGTAGCCTCCCACTCTTATCTACTTTAGTTATCTGAAGGATTCATATCGCGTGTGAATTGCACACTATGATTTTTTTGAAGTTGTAAAAATAAATACCATTTTAGATAAAATTATCTTTTGGATGGTTGAATTTGATTTGAACAAACATTGAAATTTCTATATAATGAAAATTTAATATCAAACATGAAAGTTAAGCTAAAATACAAACCATAATTTTAAACCAGTCCGTAATTTTTAAATAATTCGATATTAAGAAAACACATTATTTTTGTGTAGGGAATAAATTAATAAGAAACTGTTACTAGTAGCTAAATAAACTGTGACTTCACTTTATGTACCGTTTATAATTTATACACTAAACAATAATTGGACACACAACTACTGTCCAAATGGACAAATTCCACGATATTTTGTACATTGGAATTGTCCAAAAGGACTAATTTTACACATTGGAATTTGGAATAGTATCGGTACCAACCGAAAGCAGAGCATTTAATAATTTTTTAAACCAAAATTTTATTGTATTATAACAACTCTCCAAAAAAATCTATACTTACCACGTGCAATCAAACCGATTAATACTTGTCACAATTCAATATACAACACCAGTAGGTACTAAAGAGCGTAATACACGAGCCCGATTTTCAGCCCGTTTCCAATTGGAGACAAAAGTCAACATTTTTCGATTTGCGCGATCGCTGTTTTCATCTCTATTTTCATATCTACGATTTCAGTAGGCATCACAACAAACAGTATGGTTCATGTGTTGTTTGCAGCGATGAAAATAGAGATGAAAACAGCGATCGCGTAAAGCGAAAAATGTTGACTTTTGTCTCCAATTGGAAACGGGCTGAAAATCGGGCTCGTGTATTACGCTCATAAGGCCTACAATACATTACATCTTTTTTCAGCTCGATTCAAATTAGAGACCAAAGTCAACATTTTCCGCTTTACGCGATCGAAATTTTCATCTCTATTTTCACATATACGATTTCAGTTTCATCTGCATCACAGCAAACAGCACGGTTTATGTGTTGTTTGCAGTGATGACAATTGAAATCGTAGATAAGAAATTAGAGATGAAAATAGCGATCGCGTAAAGCGGAAAATGTTGACTTTGGTCTCTAATTGGAATCGGGCTGAAAAAATATGTCGTGTATTGTAAGCATAAGTACTTCTGCTTTACTTGCGAGGCCTGCTAGTGCATTCATGCACAGCAATTACACTGAAGAAATAATAAAAGTAGCCTCTTAAGACTACCTTATCGTAAAGCCAAACTCACAAATTGCACTTGAGACAAACCTGTTTAGTTGCGATTCTAATTGTACCCGGGGAGCAGAAAACACAGGTAGTCAAGTACAAGGTGGCGCAAAAGTCATCGCACTATCGAAATATGCCAAAATGCCCATAATTTTTGCAAATGGCGGCAAATGTCAGTTCTGCTTTGACATTTGTGAAGTAAACAGATACAAAATGCACGTCAACAAGACATGAATCGCTATACTTCTCAAGATAGCGTAAATTTTTTGGAAAAAAACGCATTTCCGGGTCGCATAATCTCTTGTGATTTGCACTGAGTGCATAGACATATGAATTCATATGTCTATGACTGAGCGGCAAGATCGCTCGATTTAACCATTCCAGACTTCTTTTTGTGGGGCTTCTTGAAGTCGTGAGTGGCTCAACGTGGCGGTAACGCCCCCTTGTGGTCGTTTGAGACTTTCAGGGGGCGGTAGAAGACAAAGAGAAAACTAGGGGGTGTTGAGATGGCATAGCGAAGGCATGGATAATTGTAAAAAAATATGGTCTAAAAAGACAACAAAAAAACACGCTCATCGCGTACTATTAATCTTACTTGTATTATTATTAAGAATTGATACTATATCATGAATACTAGAAGGAAGGAGGTAGCAACCCGGTACCCCCCCCCCCCGTTGTGGTAAATATAATCGTGACAATAGCTGTTTCAGATTCGCGACATGGTAAGTAAAATCAATTGAGGGGCGCTAGATAAAAAATACTGTCAAAGTGGGCGGGGGGGCAAAATAAGGTTGAGAACCTATGGTCTATGTCGAAAAGCCTCAGACTCTTGAAGCGCTCAAAGAGAATTTCCGTCAAGAATGCGAGAACCTATCGCCGAAATTTCTTGAAAGAGTGATGGAAAATGCCATAATTCGGTAAGTAAAATCAATTGGGGGGCGCTAGATAAAAAATACTGTCAAAGTGGGCGGGGGGGGGCAAAATAAGGTTGAGAACCTATGGTCGATGTCGACAAGCCTCAGACTCTTTAAGCGCTCAAAGAGAATTTCCGTCAAGAATGCGAGAACCTATCGCCGAAATTTCTGGAAAGAGTGATGGAAAATGCCATAATTCGGGCCCGTATGGTCATCAATTCTGGCGGCTGCCAATTGGCCGATATAATCTTCTCGACTTAATGGAAGGAAAAAAAATTACAGCCAAAAAACAGCGGGTGATAACTTTTGCGCCGCCTTGTATATACTTATGACACGAGTTTGTTATCGGTGAGAGTATTCCCACGAGTGCAGAAAAATGCTGATAAACATTAATTTGCTGAAGTTCTTTATGCATTGCGGGATGCACTCGTGCGTTTGACGTTGCGAGCATGGAGAATAATGTGGATACAATAAAACGTGTGAAATGTACAGCAGGAGACATGTTGTGGTAAATTGTTGTATTAATTGGTGTAGCCAATTAGGAGGCCCCTCCGCCCCGGGAACCATTTACCTCTGCCACAGGTCATCCGAAGGTTCGTGGGGTGAGGTTTATTCGGGTCTTCACTAAGTGCGTGGCAGGCCGGATCGGGGGAGACTGGTTGAGGGAGACCTTTTGATCTCTACAGCCGGACTCTCTCGACCCATCGCATTGCACCGCAATGGGAGCGATGGATTCATACATCGGTCACTCCTGGACACATTGATCCCCATATCAAACAAAACCAAATCTGTTTCCTTCCCAGAAGTTCGACTCCTTTCCTCCCCTCAAAAGACCCTCCACACAGCATCTCCGAAATTGGCATAAGCCCCGAGGGATTTTTTTTTCTCAGGGCCTCCTGTGTGGAGCTAATGTAAAAAAGTGCTAGACGGACAGAGGGCAATCATAGAAATGAAATAACAAAACTAATCTAAGTACTGGTTGGAAGATACCTTCAGTATCGCCATGGTGTAAGACCACCATTCAGAAATGAAACGTTGCTTGAAATGGCTTTTGCCGTGTTTGGTGACCAGACCTGAATAGCCAGGTAATTCCCCACCTTCCTCTTTCCATCTTCTTTCCCTCCCTACTACCTTCAGCCTCACAACATACCTCAAATGGGTAAGCCATTGTCTCACTGGCTTCAGACATTGTGAGGTATTCACATTAAAAAAAAACTTTGTTCAAATGCGAAAAATATTTAGATTTTATTGTCTAATCTAACTTCAATATGAATTGACTCATTCATTTGAATGAATGAACGTAATTCGTTCGTAATGAATATATTCGTTATTAAGATTTTTAATCAACCAGACAGTGTTTCGGTCGATTTCCCTGGAGATGATATATCAACAGAAATATTTCATATTTAGCCAGACGTTAAATAAAAAAATGTCTCCCCGACGCGACGACTGCCACGATGTACCTACAATTCTTTCTATGTAATTTTTGCAGTGAAAACACACCTGTGACGTACGAATATTCAAATCACGAGTTTGACTGATCCATGCCATAATTTATGAATATCGAATTCTCAAATTGCTAAGATCAACAACTAACCTTTTGAAGTAGGTCTCTTCGTGCAGCATTCCCTCTTCTAATGTCATTATTTAAACACTTGTAAGAAAATAAATTTGCACTGACTTCATTAACAGGCCTTGCAAACTTTGAAAGTCAACAATAAAAACACATTATTTTAATAAAAGGTTACAACATACAATGTAAAGTGTTATTGAACTTAGTTTATAACTGAACGGTGATACGATAAACGTTTAAAAATGTAACAGAAACCAGTTTTTTTAATGAAATTGTAAAAAATGCTCCCTTTGCATTGACTTAACATCCTCCCTTTTTCATATATTAAGTTGCACTCCGCATACTAGAAGCAGCAATGAAACACTTTGTATACTTGACTTCATAAGTTACACTTCGTGTAGGCACTAGATCTAATTAGTTACACAGCACACTCGACCCAATAAATTACACTCAGTATACTAGAAGTATCAAAGAATCACTTTAATAGGATAGTTTACATTCCGTACACTAGAAGTAGCAAAGAATCATTTAAAATAGATCAGGTTATACTTCGTATTCTAGTCCCAGTAAGTTACATTCTGTACACTAGACCCAGTAAGTTACATTCCGTACACTAGAAGTTGCAAAGAATCACTTAAACTAGAGTAGATTACACTCCGCGCAAGAGTCTCAGTCAGTTACACTAACTACATTAGAAGTAGCAAAGAATCACTTAATCTATACTAGGTTATAGTTATACTCCGTATACTAGACCAAATAAGTTACACTTCGTACATTTGATGTTGCGATGAATCACTTAAACTAGAATAAAGTACACTTCGTACACTAGTTACACACCGTATACTAGAAGTAGCAAAGAATCACTTAAAATTGACTAAGTTATCTTCCATATACTAGTAGTTATACCAGAAAGTTACACTCCACCAGACTGTACTACGCGTACACTAGACGTAGTAAGCTACACTTCGTACGCTAGTCCTCAACCGTCTACCAACTTGAACAGTTTGCACTTATATGATTGCTCGTGTTGACGTGTTCACAGCTGAGACTGTTATAATTACAAATACCAACTAAAGGTTAGACATTGTTCGATTAAACACTAGATGAGTTATTCAATATAACTGTAACCCAAATCAAAGAAAACCACTATTATTTTTTTTGAGAAGTTGAGGCCCAAATATTTAGATCATCATTTTCTAAAGAATTATATTGTCCTAATTATACAATACTATCACAACCGAAAAAGGGTTTTGAAGTAGGAGATTTTAAACTATAAATCAGTTTTCATAGGCCTGATAATTTATTTTTTCTGGGCTTATAAAAAGACTAATCAAAAATATACTCGATTGTTTCAAAGGCAAATACACATGTGTTCTAATCATGGCTCGTGATTTCTGTTTGTGATAGGGTGCTAAGTTTAAAAAGTTATTCATTTTTGATGTTTTTTTGGCCAAAACAATTTTTTTTTCGAAAATCATGTTCTTTTAAATTATGAAAATAATATGGAGTGGAAAAAAAACACGTATTCAAAATTTTAATTTTTGTAAATCGTCAACTTAAGGGCATTTTACATAATGTATCTATAAATCACCTTTAAATTACTCAGATTAAACGAGGTATTACGAAAAAAACGAAAAAGGGTTTAAATTTGTGGGATTAATTATTGTCAAGAATGACAATCCCGGTAGCTCCGGACAGCTGAGACTCTTTGATAAAAAAAGAGAACAAAAAACATTGCGAGCTTCGTATAAATTTAGAACATTGAACTCTGGCATTAAACGTTTTATCTCAGTTTTTTTGAGTTTCAAACGGTTTTAAATATAAGGGTTCAACAGTGGTAGATACTCTCAGTATCGCCCTTGAGACAATAACGTAGAATTGTTAATTGATTTTAAAAACGAAAAAACCAATAAACCGCATATTTCCATTAGGTTCGAACAGGCAACAACGTCATTGGCCCGGTATAACAGCTAGTTCGTATCCTTGCTAAGGACGACATTATTAATCCAATTTAAGCGGGCTAAATATATCGCTCAAGCTTTGCTAAGCCGCAGAATAGTTCTAATTTTAGACGCCGAGGCGCTAGCAGTCATATGACAAATGTGACATTTACGTAAATAATATTTGAATACTTCACACCGAAATTTACGTAAATTGCCCAATTTTACAAGTATATAAGACTATTATATTCATCGAGCGATGAGGAATGACGATGTTATTAATTGACAATCGATCAAAAATAGCCCGATAAGGGATTTTAAGAACGTCAGAACAGTTTGTTTTCAGCGGTTTATTTCATTAATAGAGCCCTGACTCTAGGAAAACTGATTGAAATGGGGAACTTCATCAAAAATGAACTTGTAAATTAAATCCGCCTAAAAATAAACTGCAGTCATTTTTTAAATGACACGATCATAACATCGCGATTTCCGAGCATAAATATACCACTCAAGTAGACAGTAGATTTGTTAAAAAAAAGAAAAAAAGAAACACGTTCCTCCTCTTAAATTTATAGACAATACACGTAATATTGGTGACGTCTAGGCTTTCGACCTATATACGGATTACGTTCCAAGCTGTGCTAAGCTCGACATTCTAACCAAGCCGAGTTTATAACCAACTGATATTTAAATCGTGTATTCTAATTTTGTAGTCTTCTTTCAGGTTTACTAAAAGTAAAATAAATTATCGTTAGTACCAATCTAGTTGCTTCTATTTCAAGGAATTAACACTACGTATCAATATAGTAGGTATCCATTAAAATGATCGGCGATGACGTCAGCCACTGATCAAACTCCCATTATTTATCATTGATCAGCTGTGCCGGCGATAGAGCACGGTCCCGCGGCGTGGAACCGCCAAAACGTGAGATAAGCCCAAGAACGTGACCACGCTAAGAACGGGCTTTGCTTTATACTGGCTAATACCACCTAACTTGTATGGTATTTCATTACCCGGTTTGTTCGTGGGTTTACAATGATGGATAGGAGAGATGTTTATTGTAAAGGAGAAGTTTTAGTACTTTCTGATGAAAATCAATTGACCCCATTAGCTGTTTTTGTGCAGATCCATTCAGATTTGGTGCCGTACGTCCAATATCGTTCACAGAAAAAATCGTTTTATAATTTGAACCACAGATGACAGTACGTCACCTCATTTTGATAGGATTCTAACTTCACTTTACCTCGTTCTAAGACAGGGGTAGGGAACCTGCGGCCGGAGAGGCCTTTTGGTGCAACCCGCGGGCACTTTTGGTGCGGCCTGCTGAAAGAACAACAACAAATTACACAGAACGGGATGATTGTTTTCACGGTGTTTCAGACTCATTTTTAAGACGTTATTACAAAATCGTTTCTAGAAAGTAGTTTAGATTCAAATAAAAACGTGATACAACAATATCTCCTTTTATTTTTTTTATAGTGGAATAATAGTGAAATTCCTCAACAATAGTGAAAATTTTAACTTTATCGTACGGGACAGTCCAGATATTTCAGGATTGATGACAACTCCATTCTGAGGGGAATCTTAGGCAGTCTGTCATAAACATAATTTTCTAGTCATCGTTGCGGAAGAGAAGTGGATAGTAAATCATTAAAATCCTATAAATGACAACTACGAAGAAAATAAAGTTGAAGCTGAGAAATGGAAAAATGTTTTTTTTTTGTTGAAGTTAAAGGCAAAGCTGCATGTTCAGTTTGTGGCTATTCTTTAGCAGTTATGAAAAAAAGTCAACTTGGAGCGTCATCGTAATTCGAAATACCCCAAGCTTAGTGAATTGGGAGGACAGAAATGTATAAAATCAATGCTCCTCAGCTCACGTTGGAATCCCAACAAGCCGTCTTCACAAAGCCCCGCTGTGATCAAGATACAATTATTATTCAGAGTAGTTAAATATTGAGCGAGCTGATCGCAGAGAAACTGAAACCTCACGTAGAAGGAGAATTTGTGAAAGAATGCATGGTGGCTTTTGCGGAGTTATTAGATCCGACCAAAGTACAATATTTTAAAGATATTTGTTTGTCTCGAAGAACCGTCTCCGATAAAATATCTGATTAAGCAAAAGACATTAAGGGAAGTGCATTTATAAAATTCTAGTTGCTTTTGTGCTGCCAGTATTGGAGAAAAGCCATATTTATGTACTGAGTGTAGTTTTAATTCCCCACGTAAATATTCACCTTGTAACTAAAACCAGTTCTGTGTATAGAATGCAACGAAAACATTTGAGGTGTAGTTTCATTTTTTGACGCATTTCTCGCGTTAGAAGTGCATTTAAAAAATTCTAGTTGCGTAAGTACTTTGGGCTGCCAGAATTGGAGGAAAGCCATTTTCATGTTGTGAGTGTAGTTTTAATTCCCCGCGAACAAACTCACATTAAAATTAAAACCAGTTCTCTTCCCCCCCCCCCCCCACCGATACAGATCGGAGTGAGGCCCGCGGGTTTGTGTGAACATCCAAATGGCCCGCGGTGCCTAAAAGGTTCCCTACCATTGTTCTAAGAAATGAGGTGTCAAAGTTTGCAAAGACGATTTCTCATAATCTATTTACGAATTTCTGATTTTTGAATAGAGGTTGAATCTTGAGTAAAGTATGTTTATTCAACATATTTTAAAGAAAAATATTTAAATAGGACGTGTACTTACCATTTTAGAACATACCTAAGCATGTAAATAGAACCATATGCAACAAGGTCATAATAATTCGTTGCATAAGGTTCTAATTACATTTCCCTAATGCAACCCAAGCAAGGGTCACGTACTATTTAAATATTCTCCATTAAAATATGATTAACTAAAATTCTTTACAACCTCATTGGATGAAACCAGATTGAACCTCAAAATCAAAAATTGTTAAATAGATTACGAAAATTCGTCTTTGCAAACTTTGAGACCTCAGAACATGGTAAGGCAAAGTTAGAATCATGTCCAACCAAAGTGACGAAATACAATGCGCCTTGTAACTCGTTACAACGATAATCTGTCAGATTCAAACAAAAAAGAGAGTGAAGTGATGTTAGAAGTTGATCATCTGTCAGATTCAAACAAAAAATAAAGTGAAGTGATGTTAGAAGTTGATCATCTGTCAGATTCAAACAAAAAAGAGAGTGAAATGATGTTAGAAGTTAGAACCTTGTAAAAAAAATGGAGCATCATTTTAGAATTTCTGCATGTAAGTGTCTACGGAAATACAAAATTGTTTTGGTTATAGAATTGAACCTTTGACGCTAGTACAAGGCCTAAGGAGATGACCGTTAGCAAGCTCTCAGGACGAGTCGGCCATTACTTGAAACTGACGATTTGTACCCTAATTTATGACAAATATGCCTAGCGCCAAATTTTTCATAAATTAGGGTGATCAAGTTATATTTCGGCATTGTGCTATTTGTTAATATGTCGTAATATTTACGGAATTTTTTTAATTTAAAATGGAAATTTATATATTGATTTTAGGAAAAATGGCATATTTTTATTGTTACGTGAATCGTACTAAAAACTCATAAATGAATTGATTAAAATACTTTTATCACATAAATTTACATTTATTTCACTTTTAATGTGATGCTTGCTACAGTTAAATAAAATATTTAGCAGCCCATACCTAAGAACTCACCTTTTGACATAGGTAACGCATAAGTTTTCAAATTTTTGGAAATATTTCGAAGAAGTTTTGGGCATATAGCGCCTTCGTCCACGCAAAATATTTCCTTCAATAATTATTTTTAAATCGAAGCCGAAAACTTTAAAAAAAAAATGATCATTTAGAAACGAAAATAATAAGGGTAGGCACGCGGTGTAACTTGTCCCATTATGGAGAAGAAAAAACAAATAATCTCAAAAACGGAACTAAAAATAACTCTGTGTAATAGCAGAAAAGAGATTGGGAGACACTGCATACATCGTAGACATAATATGTTGAATGTCTATGGTATACATATTATAAAATGTACCTAACTCTTGGATTGGTTAAAATCGATCGCAATGTAAAATATATTAGGCCCTTATTTTAGGTTCTATCGGAAGTAAGAAAAGACACGACCATGATATAATATTGACGAAGACGATACAACCTTAATGTGTACGACGCGTCATCGCAAGGAGAAAATCGTTAATAATTTCAAACGAGGTAGGAGTTACTAGAAGAGGCGTGTCGTGACTTTTCTTCCAATTTTCTAGAATATAAAAGAATTCGTTTCCTACTTCCTAGCCGCTGTAATACTGTCAGAAGATGAAAAAAAAATCACTCCTGCAATAAGAATACTAAACAAAAACTTTTATTTCCGCAACAGTGAAAATCGAAGAAAAGTTATAGGCAAGTCCTCCTTAGTAGGTACCTACCTTTCAAAGTAGGTATTATAACCGGAACAATAGTCCAGCCAATTTGATAGATTGCATCAAATGGGGTAGTTATGATTTTAAGTATGTTATACATGAAGGAGGTCTAATGCAAAAAAAAACTTTTCGACCTACGGATATTTGTCAAAAATCTAGAAAAACCGCAAAATCTTCGATCTTTTATCGTTTTTGCCAAATTTGACACCGAAGTTCTAATTTATCAGCAAAGAATGTTCAATACTTTTATAATGCAAACTAAATTTGGTATAATTTAAAATCAACCATTTTTTGTGAAATTAATGGTGTTTGAGATACAGCAATTAAAAATTACGCAAATTTAAAATATTTTGTTAATTTTAGCGGTTCAGAAAATTCGATAATTTATAATTTATTTATTTATCTTTATAAAGTACTAGCAGATCCGGCCACACGGGTTAACGAAACACAACGCCACGCCATTACCCAACCTTTATAACCAACGCCATCTATTAAAACAAACCACACCGCCCGTTTGCAAGCCCGCTGCCGCCCGCTGCGGCTTGGCCAGATATATTATATATTTCAACCAATTTACACAAAACCATGACAAAGTATATACCTACACACCTTCCCATGAATCACTCTATCTTTTGGTGAAAACGGCATGAAAATCCGTTGCGTATTTTAAAAGATCTAAGCGCACAGACAGCGGGAGCGACTTAATTTTATACTATGTAAAGATGTTTACATTGGGTTTTTCGATGCCTGTCTCACTGTGACAAACCTGTGCCGAGACAAACCTGACAGGAAAAGAGCCCCCACCTGCCTTCGATCATTAACTCATTATTACTTACATACTTTTGAGAGGTTTACTTATATTTTTTGTAAAATCTTTAGCAGATGTGGCGGATACATTTAACTGCACGAAAGGTAGGTACGAGAAGGCTATGCTATCAAACTTTTCAATTAATATTAGTTTTTTGTAAGTCTACTTTATTTACACATTAGAATTTGTATGCTATTTTATCTCTTACAGAAATTATATCCATCAGAAATTTTATTAATTTGTATACTCTATCATGGGCATTCTACGATCAAACGTCACAATTAATTGTTGTGCTTTAAAAAAAATATATATTTACAATATTTTCTTATGCTTTCAACTGTGCCCTTGTTTATGGTATCTATAATTTGTATTGTGGTTACTAAATAAATAAAAATAAATAAAATGTCTGGAAAATTGTGTTTTATTTACAAAATTAGAAATAAACTTCAATGGCGATAAAATCAACTAAACCATTTTTTTTAAACGTACGCCTCTGAAGCACATGGTTATCTTCAATATACCTTGCCATATGGTTATCTTTCTAGGGTTAATGGCCCATATTTTATAACTTAAAACTCTTATCTCGGCCTCAAACCCAAAATTAAGTTTTATATGAAAAATGCCGCGTAGCGGTTCTTCCTAATCGGTTTTACAGAAACTACTAAACTTACCCATTCACAAGGGGTAGGAATAATTATATTTACTTAGGTAGGTATGAGTAAATCAAACGTACATGGCACGACCACAGTTTGAAAATAGTCGCTTTTAATATCCCCATAAATAAACGTACGTTCGTTATCACAATAATGCTGCAGCTCTTTCTCACACATTAAATAATGGTGAGACAAAAGATGAGACACACAATGGACGTATGTCTGTTTCCTCCAAAGGAAAAGTGGTACTTTGGAGGAAACAGACATACGAACATTGTGTGTGTCATCTTTTGTCTCACCATTATTTAATGTGTGAGAAAGAGCTGCAGCATTATTGTGATAACGAACGTAGGTTTATTTAGGGGATATTAAAGGAAAAAGTAGTACTTTGGAGGAAACAGACATACGAACATTGTGTGTGTCATCTTTTGTCTCATCATTATTTAATGCGTAAGAAGAGCTTTGCAGCATTATTGTGAAAAGGAACGGAGGTTTATTGCCTTTTTTGAATCGTCGCCGTTTAGTAAACGTGAGAAAACTAAAAGCGCATTGAAAGCCGATACATCTGCAATTTTTTAAAAATATTTTTTTTAATAATATGTTTTATATGGTACACAATGATAATTTTACATCTTAGGTTTGTTTTTACTACTCTTCCATTGAAATCATTTGCTTGTGTATGCAGAAACTAGTTGAACTTGTTGATAACATTTTAGTGAATTTAACAAAAAGACCTTTAAATATACCTAAGTACACCCATCTACGACGAAGACCCCGAGAGAAAAGAATCAACAGTCAAAATCTCGTAACCTTTTAACCTGCCACAATGACTACAAACTGGCTAGGATACCCGTTGCCCAAGGTTCGTAGTTCGTTATATGACCTTCCAGGACATCGCGTTTTCCGAGCCAGTTTTAATGTAAAACTGGCGAAGTTCCCTGCCCATTAATAACATAAACTGGGTTAATGGGATAAGCAATAACACGAAGACAGAGGCATTTAAGTTCTAGTTTACAATCTTCGCGAGTAGATAATTTAATTATCTAAATGTTAGAACGTTCGTGACAACTGAAATAATGGCCTGCGTAATGCAACAGTCGAACACACACGTATTTCCAGTAAAAATTAACGTCTGGGAAAAATGATAAAAAGTTGGCATTTGAGTGAATATAATAAAATGCTTAACATATTTAAGTAAATTGGGCTAATACAAGATAAATAATAGTATATAATAGCGAGTACCCCGGCTGGCAGTAGATGCTGGCACGGAGAATAATCAATCTTTCTAATCAGCATCGCCCTGTATAGATGTAAGGGTATGATCGCAAGACATCTTTCGACAAAATTTGAACTCTCGACCGCTGGTTAATGAACCTATAACGCCCTTTAGAGATTCAATCATCCCAAGGGCGCATTACATTGAAAGCAAGTATGAATAGCAGAGTCGACGCGGACAAGGAGTCTCATCGTAACGTATGCCAAAAGCTCTCGGATGCGTAGGTACATTTAACTTCCCATGCGAACAAGGCTTCCGAATTACTAAAAAAAACTAATTTAGGTCGAAGCCACACGTGAGGCATTATTGGGGCAAGGTCGCGGAACATTTTCTCAAGGTACATTATTCAAACCGTCTGACAGACAAAATACAATTCAGACGTCTGACAGACAAAATACAGACATCCATACATTAAATTAGATCACATAAATACATCAGAAAAAGAGAGCTAACATAAATTCAAAACATTAAAATTGAGAGATTGGCAGTTCTCGATTTAGCGGATTTGGCGTAACCGGGAAGTTTTAAATATCAGATAAAATTAATAAGTGAAGGTTTACTGGAATAATTCAATAAAATCCACAATTATTCTTTATTTTGGGTACAATCAGTTTGAATGTACTAAACGGTTCAATAATAGCAAGAGAGTACAATAGACTGGGTTAGCTAAAAGTATTCCAGTCCTGCCAGAGATTTTTCCTTGAAGATGTGCGGTTCGAACCGGGAGGCTAACTTAACTTTCTAGAGTTAAAATATCAGCTTATATAGGTCAGTCCTTCTGTGGCATCTAACCAATAGCACCCCTCGCCTCTTAGCTGAAAGTATTCCAGTCCTGTCAGAGGTTTAACTGAAGATATATGCGGTTAGAACAGGGAAGCAACTTACTTTTCAGAATTAAATCATGACATTACATCGGTCATCGCAGCTGTGACATCCCTTCCAGGGATCACATTTGAGCGGCGGGTGAAAATTCTAACCAATAGCCCGTTATTAGTATAAGACGAAGCGATGCGGGAATTAGAAAGAATTAATCAATATATGTATTCTCCCGAAAATAATTAGATTTACTACAAATGTACAAATGTAATTTTTTCGTAATAACCATTTATTTATTCCGGAACCTGAATACTGATGCCTTGGACTGTATGAAGTACCACAGAAGTCCGGAATCTCGATGTCCGCGGCTCTACATGTAGTACAGGGTTGTGAGGAGCAGAGGAACCAGGTTCACCAGGGCAACAATCCTCAGTAACGCGGCCACGACTCAAAATTGTCCCGGGTATTTTAAATTATATCAACATTTCAATGGATTTGATTAACTGGGAAACCGGTCTAATTCTGTGAATAGAGATTCTACTGTAGGTACTTCTAAGTATTAGAGACAATTTCCAAACTGTTTCCACACGTGAGCAATTAGGGTGGCATGCGACACCGGCAGGACAAGGTCACGACACATATTCTCAATAAAGGGGCCAGATATTGACGGTCTGTCAAAAAGACGCGTCTGTGCAAACAACCGCATGCCTTATTTGTACGGAAGAATGTTGGTACGTGTCTGGAGAGTTAATGGGGACATTATTAATAATGAAATTGAATATAAAGTGATTCAGAAATAATATTATGAAAGCGTATAATTTCATATTGAATTGATCTTACACAAGTACATTAACGTCCTTAGTGGTAGAGCATCAAGTACCTAGTATACGAATTCAATGGTTGCGGTTGCAAATATCTCCACATATAGAAAAATAAAAATATATCATATTTGCACCTCGTTCCACCTCCATTGTAAGAGTTAACCATTCAGAATTTGGATTAAAATGGTTTTAACTTGGTATGTTATTAAGTAATATACCACTTTAAAAGGCCCGGTAGTAAGCGCTCAAAAAAACAAGAAGGGAAGATATGTAACGGTATACGAACGTTAGAAGGAGCGCGCTATTAAAAACAATAATATTTAAGATGAAGCCATACTAAATAATGCAAAATCATACAAAATCGTATGTTTTTGTTTTGAAAATTTGACCGCTTAGAAGTATTATAGATGCTTCAATTAAATACTGCGTGTAGAACATACCTTGGCCCTTAAAATATCGGTCATTTTTTTAATAAGCTTAGAAAAAAATAAAGTATTAGGTCTATAAAAAACATTTTCAACTGCAAACTCTCCTACTTATAAACACTTTTTCGGATATGGTTTTATTGCATAATGTGGCAAATTCAGTTTCTTATATAATTATCGCAAAAAAAATTGAAATTTACGCCCGAACCTCACAAAATAAAATATAATATGCATTTTCGCGTTGGTATTTTTGACATCACGGCGACAATACGGCAGTCAACGAATTTGTTACATCAAAGTGAACCTTATACCGTCCACCGAAGACCGACTGGCAGCCGCCCCATTCTTCCGTCATTACTCCTCCGGACGGAGCGGAGAAACAACGAGTTAGGGTCCGCGCTGCTTGTTTTCGTGAAATCAATTTAAAAATTCTGTTTTATTACAATAAACAATGCATTAAAAAGGAATTAATGTTTTTTACAGGCCTTTACGAAATCAACATGTAAAAAAAATTCTCAAATATCTTTTCCAAACTTTCCAAAAGCTTTTTCTCAAGTATTTTTAAACTCCTCCCATAAAAGGGCGTGAATTCTCATGGGAAATGCCTTAAATAGCATTAAAAGAAACACTGCAAATTTTTTCCTCAATAAAACTTGTAAAATAACAGAAGAAAATGGTGTTTATATAAATTTTCGGAGCATACTTTGCGATTTTTTTCTATCGAGGGAATTTAGTATATGTAATTAGGTAATGCTTCGGCTTAATATTTTTGAAAATAATATCTATTGTATATTATCTTAAAAAATGACATATTGAAAAAAGTGTTCAAGAGAAATAATGTTATAAACGGTATAAATCCGGAATGCAGCGGCTTAAACGTCTAGATCTAAATAAATGAGTAGCCGGGTTCTTCCCAAACTTCCTGATTTTCTTCTTTATGTCACCTTTCTCTCCCCATTACTTCTGCATTCTATTGAAATAAATAAATTGTCTGGTCGAGCAACGAACGTCACATCTGAACATGTTTATTGGATAAAATTGATTTTCGTACAATCGATATTGAAAAATGACAGATCAATGGATCTGAACAAAGCCTGACGTCATCCTACCCCGATCAGGGTGGAATAGAAAAGTGTTGCGGACCAGATGGAAAATCGTACGCACTCTAAAAATTACGCAAATATTGTAAAAGATAAACTGACCGGAGAGTTGGGACTACGGACGTGATTCAGAAATTACATTAATACGTCATCATTTATCATCTTATGGCGCAGTGCATTTCAATGAATACAGCTAAGGTTACGCAGAAATAAAACAATTCATCACTGCATTCTTCCAACAGTAAGACTCTTTGTAAACATTTGCTAATATTGCGCATAATGACTACTACTGACCAAACATAAAAAGAAGTAATAAGAAATGAAGATATTCACCACAAGCGATGAGTAACCAAACCGAAGAACACAATAAGAACAAATCACATGAACTAAATAAAATAACCGACACAAGATACAAGCAAGCAGTGTGCGACGAAATACAAAAACATAAGAAGAGGTAATCTTTGTAAATAAATAAATTAAAGAATGTTTCTCTGCCCCACATTATTTCCTACACCATCCATCTTATTCAGGTGAAAATTTGGTGATCTATTGTGCGCACGCTCGTGAAGGTTTCAATGTGTAATGATGAGCTCTGGCGACATGAAATCTGTATAAAATATTGCAATAGGTAGTGTGCGAGTTGTCTGAAAAAATGTGAGTATCTCATATAGTTTTTGGGCAGGGTGGGAAGGGGGGAGGGGGGAATCCGGGAGTGCGAAGGGGAACTAAGAGGGGGGCCTCGCAGAAAGGGGGGAGGGGAAGGCCAGAGGGCGGGGATTCGTGGGTCCGGGGAATGCGGGAGTGGGGAAGGAGAAAGTGGAAGGAAAACATGGGAGGGAAAGGGAAACGAGGGCGGGTACGGAATCACACGGGAAAGGACACGCAGGGAGAAATAATTGCTTTCTCTGAGTGGCATTACAACACATACGTTGGACTCTTAACTCTAAGGACAGCTATAGACCGATCTCAATAGCCACCACCATCGCACGATTATTCGAACGTCTACTATTAAAAACTAAATGACCCAGCATGGAAACTAATGACAACCAAATGGGTTTGGAAAAGCAAATTTCTATCGATACTGCTATATTTACAGTAAAAAAACCCTGGAAAGGGTACTATAGGAATAAAAAGACCACCTCAAATATATGTTTTCTAGACCTGAGCAAGGCCTTCGACAGGGTTTCCCACACTCCGCAATGGCCTAAACTCAGGGAAAGAAGCGTAACATCTGAGGTGATACATATTGTTGACTCGTGACACAGACAGCAGGAAAACCTATTAAATAAAAATAACTTACAAAATAAAAAAAGCATTACGTTACCAAAGACAAAAACATTACTGATGAAATAAAAATAACCTATAATAACTAGCCATGTGTTCATGTGTTGTTTGTTGTCCTATCAGTCTAGAGCCGAGACTTGAAGCAGAACACCATATAAACAAGGATGTAGCCGCATACTTTGCATTCCTTAGCATTCGCATAGAAGACTCCGGGCGATTTGCGTAGGATAGGTACCTATTAAAAATACAAAAATAATCTATGGAATGGTAATCACTCGAGATTTTCGTATTTGCAGAGGAGGTATTTTAAAATATTTCAAGCGTTCGGACTGTAAAAAAATAGGTATATAGCAACATATTTATTATAAACTAGAGAGTTACCGGCATACGTTTCAATGCCACTAATAAAAAAAATGTTTCTCCCTGCGTGTCTTTTCCCATTCCCCTTCCGCCTCCCCTTCCCCTCACGCGTACCCCTTCTACCTTCCCCGCCTTCCCTAACCCCTCTCCTACGTTCAATATATTCAGTCCCGGTACATTCAGATTTTCAAATAGCTCGCGTGCCACCCATTGCAATTTTATTTTGCTAATTTTCATTTTTCATATATTACAAACATTTATTTATGTATATTATAAGAATAATCAATCAAATTTGGTACCTAACATAGGTACTTATTTAAAATACTGAAATATATTTTTTGATTAGATTCAAAGTAAGTATTCGATTTTGGTTAGTACCATAGGTGATTAGGTACTTCGATTAAATTCATTAATTTAAAGAGTTTATTCAAAAATTGAATATTGATTTAACAATCGATGATTTGCAAAAAGTCATTCTCAAATTGTGACATTTTTGACAGTTTCGTAAGAGTTTTTGTAATGATAAAAAAAAAACTTTACAGGGGTATTGTCATGTGGTTGTAATAATCTAGAAACCTTCACGAGGGTGAAAAGAAGGTATTTTTAATGTTTCAAACATTTCATATGCTTAATATAGCAATGCATAGACAACTCACACACCTACATAGAAACATATATTGATTTTTATATGTACAGATTTCAAACGTTCTCTCTACGTTCTTTCTGCGTCCGTCTACATTGGACTGCTTGCCATAGTTCCAAACAGATTGCTGTTCTATGGATTCTCTCTTCCGTGGACAGAATCCGTTCACATTTAAGGCGATCCACTAGTACAGGAAAAAATCGAAATCGGAATTCACGCCCTTTTATGGAGGAGTTTAAAAATACTTGAGAAAAAGCTTTTGGAAAGGTTGGAAAAGATATTTGAGTTTTTTTTACATGTTGATTTCGTAAAGGCCTGTAAAAAACATTAATTCCTTTTTTATGCATTGTTTATTGCAATAAAACGGAATTTTTAAATTGAATTCACGAAAATAAGCGGCGCGGAGCATAAAACGACTGCTCTCCGCTCCGTTCGGAGGAGTAATGACGGAAGACAGGGGGGCGGCTGCCAGTCGTTCTTCGGTGGAAGGCATAAGATTCACTTTGATGTAACAAATTCGTTGACTGCCGTATTGTCGCCGTGATGTCAAAAATACCAACGCGAAAATGCATATTATATTTTATTTTGTGAGGTTCGGGCGTAAATTTCAACTTTTTTTGCGATAATTATATAAGAAACTGAATTTGCCACATTATGCAATAAAACCATATCTGAAAAAGTGTTTATAAGTAGGAGAGTTTTCAGTTAAAAATGTTTTTTATAGACCTAATACTTTATTTTTTCTAAGCTTATTAAAAGACTTATTAAAAAAAATGACCGATATTTTTAAGGGCCAAAGTATGTTCTACACGCAGTATTTAATTGAAGCATCTACAATACTTCTAAGCGGTCAAATTTTCAAAACTAAAACATACGATTTTGTATGATTTTGCATTATTTAGTATGGCTTCATCTTAACGTAGGTACTCGCATGAACATTAAAAGGTAAGTAATGGAGCATTGGTTACCGGCCTATCGATTTTACTATTTGTGTCGGATGTTAAGAAATTGGCGGTGAAAGTTATCGCCGGCGGAAAACGGCGGGAAAAGCGAAGATAAGTACGGAAACCTACATATTACGTACTTATAGAAAGTATGCAGAAGGTGGAATTCTAAAAGGTACGCTGATTGGTGAAGAAGCAACGGTTGAAGATTCTGCCGGAGCGGAACAACGTCATTTTGCTCTAGTATCGTGTCTGCGAGTTGAAATACTCGTGCGGATTCCACAGTTTCTATTGTGTATTGTCTAGTAGGGAGTAGGGATTGCAATACCGAATACCAATAAACGGTTAAGGTACCTACCGGTAAGAATAGATATATTCAAAATATTATTTTTTTACAGGGAATTCGATAATGACTAGACTCATTGCTGTCGAAACTCATCTTGCTTTGAAATTCGCGTATAACTAAAAGCGGCTGAGCATTGCATTTATATTTGTGAAAAGCCAGCCGAAGTGCCCGGCGTTGCCCGACATATAGAGATAGTTTTTCTAAATCCATATATACAGTGACCTTCCTCGTGTTTTGAAGGTCAAGTGTGCAAAATTTCATCAATCGGTATAAAAATCAAATCCACGCCGCCCGTCTGCCACAGACACCCTCTTTTATATAAAGAGATGAGGTGGACGGTAAACAATTTTCGATTGAAATAATATTTAGGATCAATTTAAAAATTACTTCGTCTTACCGAAGTTTGTTTTGAGCTATTTAATTAATTCGTAAACATTTCCACACCTTCGATATGGTATTATAATAAGAAGATAACACTCAGAATATTTACATATAGTGGTAAAGTCATGCAAATAATATAACAAGAAAAAAATGTGCCTGAAGAGTAAATTGTTATTTTTAAAATACGTTTTCTATCGCTATGGAATAACTCCGATATCATTTTCATAGTAAGTACAGCAGAAAAATCATAATTTATACAGTAATCAACAGTGGCGGTTCGTGGTCTTTTTAACAGTGGGTTCAGAAATTCAAAAGAAGATTTATTATATCTAATCAAAATTTACTTACTGTTGTCCTTTGTCAAATCGTCGAATATAGCGGCACTCACACAACTTAAATAAAGTTAGTGAGAGGGCTACCTACATACTATTGTTTTCGAATCACTTGATACTCAACACAATTATTAGATAATGAGAAAATTTTTGGAGGAATTAATTTGTTTTTCACAGCACTCAATGTACGTTGCTAATTATTATTGTCCTTTCAACAAGAATGATTGCTTAGAATATATATCTAATTGATATTTTAAAACATAAGAAAAACAAAAAAAACATAAATAAAAGTGGCAACAAATAAAATTCTTTTTTTTCACTTGTACAAAAAACCATGCGCCGACTGTTGCATTTGAAAACACTTCAATTACGCGTGTATTAAAATCAGGTTTAGATATTATCAGTAGTTCCTTCTCTAATCTCTGTAGGTACTAATCATCGTAAATGTAACTGAGGGATATATAGTGTTATTAAAAAAATAATAATACGAAAACAGAAGTCAAAGTCTACGGTTTAAAGAACACCGTTCAGAGCGCCCGGGCAGGATCTCAGTATCGCGCATCGGGACACTCGTCTCATCGGACATCGTGTGCGGATAATGTTCGGATCGTAGCACCGCGATGAGTTAATTTTGCGTATAGAAAGGCCTAGTCACCGTTAGAGCTATTTGCACTAGTAGGATTTTTTTGTATGGAGCGTTTGGTGCGGGATTCGACGCGCACAGAATGGGAATCATAACATATTTTTCGGTGGCCCGGGTATAATGGCGCGCTATCTATAGTAGTGTTTATAATATTATTATATAACATATAATAGTGTTTATAATATTATTTATAATAGATAGTGTTTATAATATTATAATATTATATATTTTAATAGTGTTTAAAATATAATTATAAAACAAGTTTGTTTTATTTTATCATATTTTTAATGGGGGTTCGCCGCACAAACGCACTTTAGAGAAAGCCGCCACTGGTAATCAATATTTTTACTAAAAATAAATTCTTCATAAAAAATACACATTTAAAAAATAACGAAACAGTAGTGATAATTTACCGTAACATTTTCAATCCAGTTAAACAGGTATTTTCTACATGCAACGTGGAATCGTTGACAACATCATTAGTTACGTCTCGTGACAGTAACGTCGGAAGCCTCCCAGTGGGGCAACATACGTTGATATATTCCCCGGGCGGTAATGTGTCGTGATGTAACAGGAAAGGGCTATTTTGGCAGCCTTTTGTGTAGCAAATTGCACGGCATGAGTAGTCGGTCTCTAAATATTTTGTATTGTGAGGTTCACGTCAATGTCTGTGAGTATTCTCTGATACAATAATATAACATTTTGAGGATTCTCAATGGTGTTTTTGGCTTTTGTTATGACCGCGTCACATTATTATCTATAAAAGTTAGGTATAGATGTAATGACTTCATTCTTTCACACAAATAAATACAAGGGCGTGATACGCGTGAACAAAATGCTACAAATAAAGTTATAGTGTATGGATGATTAGCCTTCAAACCTTAAAAAAAAACTCCCATATTATCACGTCACCAAACTGTTCAAAATTTCGAAAAAATACTTCCATAAATAGTTGTTTTTATTAGTTCCACACAGGAGGCCTTGAGGAAAATAACTCCCGCAGGGCCTATGTCATCTTTGGGGATGCTGTGTGGAGTGTATTTTTAGGAAAGGGAGGAGAGGAAGTTCTGGAAAGGAAAATGGTAGTGACGGACGTATGAATCCACCCCTCCTACTGCGGTGCAACGCCATGTTCCGAGAGAATACGGCTGGAGAAGTCAAAGGGAGTCCCTCAACCATCCTCTCCCGATTCGGCCTGCCATGCAGCTGGTGGACAGAGGCATCCGCTGCCAAGACTCGGACAAACCTCACCCCATGAACCTGGGTTCCCGGCTAAGTCATAAACGTAGCGAACCGCTTGGGGTGACCTATGGCAGAGTTGTTGGTTATTCAATAAATGGTTCCCGGGGCTGCCGTACCCATACCCGCCTCCCAAATTGGAACCCATCATGTTAAAATACTGCTGCACAAAATGTACATACGTTACAAGAAACATTTCGAAAATCCATATGCTCTACAAATCTTCTAACAAGTTCTAATTGAATTAGATAAATTGAAGATATTGTCATCCCCTCAATCTCTCCTTGAGGGTTGAGGAGAACCTTGAATAATTGTGAAGCGCAATAGGTTCACGAAACAGAATGATAACTGACCTTTTCAAATTATCATACAGAATAATGACTAACTTGTCACAGTTTTGCCATCGCAAATTATGTTTCTTCTGGCAGCCGAGTCTAACGACAAAGGGAAGTTGAACCGCACTAAAGATAACAGGGTGATTCACACAGAGATAAATTAAAGGGCAATGGTTTCTAACATACAATCGATGAAAGATTCTGTTATTTGCAATTCAATGAGGAATGAAAGGGAATCGAAAGATTATCAGAAATTCAGAAATATTCTCACAATCGCTCATGATATTAAAAGCTGATGAAAACATACCTATTGGATTAATATTATTATTTAACTCTAGGAAGGCACATGGGTTTCGTGATCGGATATAAATAGTAATAACTATAATTCTTCCATGGGCATAATAAACTACAGCATAGCGTGATCCAAGTTGTTTAGTTTCTAACATCCCACGATATAACTATTTTTAAAATTAATTGCTTTAAATAATATTAAAATTAATAATTTGAAATAAAAATAACATCATTAAAATATTAGAGCTAAGTAATTACCAAAAAAATAAAGCAGATGGATCAGGAACAAGTGGCTAATTGTAACAACAATGTCTAATTTTAACAACAATTTCCTAGTAAATACAAAAGCTATGAATCTTTGAAATATCAATTGACCTACAAAAAAGACGCCATATTGTTCAGAAAGAAAAAAAAGTACCAAATTACCGCTAAGCAAAACCAGTTAACTGGATGAAAAGAAAAAATCTTCTTTTTCAGTTAAATATCCACGTCGCGCGTCGCTCGCGCATTCTTATAAGTAGTTAGGTGGGGTCAATTAATTGTCAAGCTCTTTTGGACAAGCACACAATTAAATTTTACTGCTAATGCACTCAAGATATAAGAAAAAACAAAATTAATTGAGGACGACATTTATCCATAGAGTTATACAACTGTGCGTATAACCTATGTGTAACTTTTAGGCCCAATAGAAACAACATCCACATTGATATAAGGTGATTTTGTGATGAAAAAACAAATAAAAAATACCCCTTCGGCCAAATCTGGGGAACTATAACGAAACTTGGCAACCTATGTCATGCCATACACGATATTGAATAGGTAGATAATAGAAGGGCTAAAGTGCTCGTGCCAGGAAAATTATTCCACTCAAGAGTCTTCAAATCATCAAAATGTTATGCTATATCAACGATAGATAGAATCTTCAACTATAGTGCAAATCAATAAAACAAATCGATATCCAATCAAAACCCATTGAACAAATTCGAAGTTTATATCAGCTTCAATTCCCATTTACATAGTAATAAATATTCAGTGTAAATGCCAATTAATTTAGTCACTAGGTAAATTACAATTTACCGAAATTGGCACTTAAGAAAAGTGTGAAAATAGTGTCGTCGGTCACCGATAAAAATATCTTTTTAGTTGATGAAAACGGAACAATAGGGTGTTTTTGGTTAGTAAAAATAACAATTGAAAAACCCACAGACGCAAAGAAACGAAACAATGTAATAGGACCGTAGAGTGTTGGGTATTCAAAGACTTATGAAAATATTTTGAATGTGAGAATGACAAGACATTAATAATCTAACGAGTTTTTGTCTGTCATCGTGTCACAGTGAAGTTACGCTTATTTGTAGGCGAATTTGTAAGGAAACAGAATACAAGTGAACTAGAGGGAAGTGTCAATTTCCTTTGAAATACACATGTAGATTAAAAAAAAATTGTCTGTTTTATCCACTAAAAAAAGTTATGAGAAAAGTCACGACATTAACTTCTTCTCTACAATAGCTCCGTCTAGAAGCTCAATCTTATTTGCATAAACCATAATTTGCACAAGTAAGCTGGTACGTTAAGACGGCAAAACGGTATACCGCGCAAACGAATTACACAAACGTTAATTTGAACTAAATTTACATAAGTATGCAAGTACCTACGTTATGACAAGAAAACTGTACAACGCGCAAATGGCTTGCATCCACTCCAAATGATTTCCACAGGTTTGCACAAATTGTTTGCGCAAACTTTGGCAAAAACCGTACGCAAGTAAATGAAAGAAAGAATTTTAGCGTACGAAATCGAATTTTAAGCAAGTAAAATTAAAAAATCAAATTATGTTGTGAATGTTTATTAAGAATCAAATAATAACATAGCAATACAATACAATAAATTACTAATTACAATTCCGTTAAAGTCATCAAACAACTAGGTTAGACACTGCTATAACGAGCTTTCTATTTTGACCTTAGCTTAATTGATGAACATTAATATTGTTTATTATGTCCTTGACCTAGAGTCAAGTTCATCAAATATTGAAAAAAAATAAAATAATTAGAGTCGACGTAATTGGATTATCCAATGCGTAAAATGAACGAGATTCAAAGAGGATAAATGGCATCAGTTGTATGTTAGAATGTACTAATGTAGTAATGTACTACCATGAACCAAAGTCTGAAATTTAACCTGACCCGGCCATCCGGAACAAAAACCCAACGTAAATAAATTACATACGCGAGTATCGAATTCGTTCGCAGTAACGGTTATCGTGTTTGGTGCAATAGATAATATTCTTAAGTATTGAAATATTCATATGATCCGGTTTTTAGAGAACGGTGGATAAAACATAGATATTCGATGCTCTGGTATTAAGCATTAAGAATATGCAGCTAATTTGATAATATTCAAACCACTTTTTTAAAAGTAAAACTTCTTTACGCACGCTCAACACTTGGGGGTAAACTGGTGAATGCGTTACGAAAAATAATATATATATATATATTTAGAAGCGAACGATAATCGATGCGAACGGTGATCGCTGCGAACGGTGATCACGCGTTTACGCACGCTTGACTTATGGATAGGGGTAAGGGTGGGGGTAGGGGTAGGGAATAGGGAATAGGGAGTAGGGAATGGGGAATGAGGAATGGGGAATGGGGGATGGGGGAGTGTGGGGAATGGGGAATGGGATAGGGATAGGGATAGGGATACCCGGCAATCCACTTTAACATCGGGTTAACTAAACTGTTATGGTTCCATCCCAAGTTGGTGAAGTTTTACTTCAGTCGTGTGGTCTAAAGCACACTCATATTTTTTTTTTTACATTGTCATTAGTTAGGAGTCAAGTCGAGTACAACTCGACAGTATGGGCACGAAGTTACATTTACTCACAGAAAGAATTCAAAATAAATTGTTGATTCATTAACTTCAGAATAGGATTAGAAGGGAATGTGACAATTATGATTATCACTGTGTCAAATAATTTTATTAAAATTATCCGAAAGTAGAACAATTAATAACTTAACTTGTATCACAAATTCGATAATAGATAGCCCTAAACAATAATACTTGATTTCTTCCCAACATCAACATTTCTTTCCAAACCAACATCAAGGCAATATATGTATACCACAGATAATATAAACAAAGGGAGATATGCTATGGGCAGTTTAAACCTTGTGGAACTGTATTTCCTCGTGTCGCCGATATTATTAACCAATACTATTACACACCTTCGCTTACGCTAAAGTATACGCCCCTATTCGAACTCACACTTAAAACTTGTCATTTTCGTTGGCACTAATACTTAGAACAGATTTCTATGCGTACACGTTTCGAACGCATTCGCAATTAGCAATACATAGAAATGATGACGAATAAGGCTTACAAGAATACAAATCGACAGAGATCGACATTTTAGTTAAAAAATGGTTCCAGTTAAAATTTTGATGAAAAATTCTTATTCTCAGAACCGATAAATCGAAACAAGTGTGATCTGGACTCTGGGCACGTTTAACGTATCCCATTTGTAACAAATCCAAATCAATTGTTTCTAATCTATAATTAGATAACTGAATTTTAACAGTTTTTGGTTTTGTTCAATAACTTTAATCACAATAACACTCACAGTGTGTTTTTGTTGTTGTAAAAATCCATAAAAAGAAACTCTCATTTTTTACTCGTGTTAATTTATTTTGAATTTGAGTACTTCACAAGAGTCCCATCTGCTACCAACCATCTGGAACCAGTGAAACTAGGGCATCCGCAATTGGGGTATTTTATGAGGTTTCAGATGGTGAGGAGTGGAAGTCGAGGAAAATGAAGGTGGGGAAGTACCCGGTTATTCAGATCTGGTCGCTAAACACGGCTAATAAATTTAAAGCAACCTTTCTTTTCTGAATGGTGGTCTTTAACCAAGGTTATACTGAAAGTATTTACAATTCTGTTTCACAATTAATAATTTTACAATAATAATGACAAGTATTTTGGGCAACGTTGGGTGCTCTACCCGTGTTAGGGCCTTTATTTTGCGATTTCATATTTTGTTTCATAATCTATTTATTAACCGTGTTTTACAGGCAGTTTTTTTAAATAATATGTAAGCAGTTATTTTCCTCCTCTTTTGAATGTCAAATGTGCTAGTTTTCATCAATCTCGAACATATGTAAATAAAAAAATTTAAATAAAAAACCCACCTTGGTATAATTAACAAAAATATATAGAAATATGTATGTACACGAGGTATTTCATTTAGCAAACAAACATTTAAAACATATATATTATTGACCGGTCGCTTCGATAATTTTGGTGTTACGTTTTTAACTAAGTAATGTAAACGGATATCAAGGTATTTTTCCAAAACGGCTTTAGTGAGTTGAACTGAATGATTATTCATTGGTGATTGGTCATATTGATGAAAATAAATATTTTAAAATACTTTGATTCCAACGAAATGTCGTAAGGCTTTGGTTACTAGTTCCTGTTTAATATTATTTTTTGATTTAATTTTCAGTTTATTTTTATCTACAATAGCGTTCTTTATTATCACTTCCATTGTTTTTCAAATGTTTATAACATCAATTGAAGGGAAAAAAAGGCCAGGTTGCTGGTTTAAAATCGTTTTGGCCAAAGTGAGACTAGCAAATGATGCTATGGCGAGTCGGAAACCAGTTTCCCTTTCTCCCCGTTGCGTCAATCCATTTTTCTTTAATTGTTCCGTCCTTCGGAAATCTGAAATAATTAAAATACTATAAGTTACTGCATTTAAAAACGGATATAAATTATACGTTACCTAAGATAAATAAATTATCACGCTTTTTTGTTATGCTTCTCCCCATCCCGCGAACCCCCCCCCCCCCCCTCTCATCACTCCCTCACTCCCTCATCACTAACCTAACCTAACCTAACCCCCTCCTTCGTTTCCCTCCCCCACCCACATAATTCTCCCCCTATCAGATCCCTCGTCCCGGATTCTCTTCCCCTTCTCCTTCCCTTCCTGAGGCTAAACTATATGAAACACGCGCATTTCTCAAACTGATCATGCGCCAGAAAATTTACGAATTTTATAACGCCAAAGCTTACCGTTATATATATATTGAAACCTTCACGGGCGTGCCCACACGAAAACACCAAAGTTTCATCCCAGTCGGATGAATGGTATAGGAAATAATTTTATAATGCTAAGAGCCCACCATTATTCTCGTATATAGAAACCTCCACGGGTTCCGGCACTAAAAATCACCAAAGTTCCATTGAAAATCGAATAAATGGTACACGAACGCATGCGGAACAGAGAAAGATTAATTTATATAAATAATGATTTTAAAAGAAAAGCATTGTATTTGTTTCTACCACCAATCAGCATCTACAACAATAATTATCTACAAAAATAATATGTTTAAGTATACATATTTATATTTTTTTTATAAAGCCCTACTAATATTACGAAATATCGATGGTCGGTATTTAAAAGAATTCGCGTCCCCATCACTAGCATCGTAATGGCGGCGATGTTTGTTTTAACGGGGCCTTATGTCAATAAAAACTTCGAATAATCATTAAAAATTGATTACGTACTCTAATTTTGTACTTACCGGTGAAATGAAACTTCATTTATCTTGAAGTTCACATTTCTTGTATTATTTTTGCATAGTTGCAATGAACAAGACGGCATTTTGAATAAAACGGGCACAAACTGCACGCGGTTACGACACAAAACCAATTGAATGAACGAATTCTTTCCGTATTCACACTCCGCTCCGTAGGCCGTAGTCCGTCCACGGTCTGGCGGCCAACATAGCATATCTCGGGTTTCTAATATCTTTGATGTATACCGTTTTATTGTGACAACTCCAACACGGAATCATAATTGAATTATTTTATATTCCTGTTCGCCGTACACATTCTACTGCTAATCAATAAATAATTATAAGGATGTTGTTGACATATTTAACGTATCAATCACTAAATATAAACGGGTCTCAGTTGAATTTACATCGGGAAGCAGAAAAACAAATCTAATTAAATAAACTGCCTAGCTCTACTTCGACTTACTTCATTTATTTACTGAGCTATTTATAATCCAACTATTTTTTCCATCTTGCATGGTGGAGTATTTAGTTTTTGTGATGTTATACTCATATAGATGTTCTTTGTGTTAAAAAAAACAATAAAACGTTAAAACACAGCTGGGCGTGACATAAAAAAAAATTAATCATTCTAGAATGCCTGATTGAATAAAGTCTTACATAGCGACTTAATTGATCGATGTACATAGCCAACTAATTAAAATTAACGTTGTCTTCCCACAGGAAAAATCAGAAAGCATGGAACGCCATACAACCCTGCGGTATATATTCCTTGCATACATCATCGGCGCTACATCATTTGGGAAGCCTTGACCGCCTCCAGGAAACACTTTCACTCCTTTTCATGTCCTGTTGTTTCTTTCCAGTTCCTGGAAATGAGCCAAATTTCAGGCATAGCAAAACTCCTTCCTACAGGTTTGTTGAGTATGAGCCTCTTTAGCGGTCGCCTTTCTTCCATTGCTGCCTTCGACAAAGAAGATTGCTGCATATCTTGCCCAACGAAGCCGTACCAGTTTTATAAACCTTGTTATTGACGATCGCAGAGAAACTTGAACTATAAGTATTTTACCACAATGTTACTGTCACTGTCGCTCTTACTCCCGGGTATATTGAGCGAAAGGGACAACTGCACCTCAGGCTGATCATACCTAATAAGATCGTCAAAATCGAGGTTTTGTTTTCCCCATTTTTCTCCTCCAAAACTAGAATTAGAAGAAAATACTCTATGTCTGTACGTTTAGCTTTTCAAAAAAATACATCGTCTAGTTTATATAGTGAACGTCTGTTGATGGCGTCCAAACTCCAAACCGGTAAATTTTAAGGACTTTAGACGACTTTTGGAGGGTCCTAACTTTTATAAGAAGTAACTTATCAAAAAAACAAAACGTATTGACACACTAGTGGTCGACATCTGTTATTATGTTAAAATATTTGCAGTAGTGTCAAAATCCAGAGAGGAAATTGCGGAATACGTTTGTATGGTCAAAACGCCGCTCGTATTCCGAATTTCTACCGACATATAACATGCCTATCATGCCTACCTCCCTTTCAAACCATCTTCAGTACCTAATTTTCGGAGATTATTATACTTATTAAAAAGATATTTCTATCAAAAACACTTATTATCATTTCATTATAATATACGAGTCTGTACTTACTGTTGACATGACCCGACTTCCCAAGTATTTGATTCGGGTCATTTCAGAAATTCTCTATACCTATCTACTCACATATAACGGCTTATATAAATAATACGGAGACACTTAAACTCACTGGAGCACAATGACATAAAAAAAGATCCATTCTTCCAAGATGTAGGCAGAACCAATCTACCATGAATGTGCCGCACCCTAAAGAAATTTTACACCACGGAATTCAGAATTATATTTACCTAATTTATTTATTCATTTTATTGTACGAATTTGTACATCAAAGCTTATACAATACCAATTAATTTTAACATACATATACTATATTATATGTTTCCAGTAGCTCATTATAACTCTTCATCCCTTTGAACAGTACCTAATCTATTTTGCGTATTCGCTTTGGTTTTTTTGGTAGTCTGATTTTATTGACGTCCTTGTGAATACTCTTGTAGGTATACAATTTTATTTGAAAAGAATTTTGGTATGTAACAAGTTGTTTATGATCGTATGTATAAATAACACCGTGTTCAAGGTCAAAATCTGTTTTACATTTAGCCAATTTAGCCCCTTTAACATTTTGTTTATTTTTGAAAAACTATTTCGCGTACTTACTTAGTATCATTCGCATTGCCCAATTTTGGAGAATTTCAAACGTAAATTTGTTTCCAATTGTTACACAGGAAAAGAATAGTTAAGCAGTAGTTAAAATGCGGAGCAATAATGGAGTTGAATAAAATAGTGATTGCAGTTGTTGTTCTGGAAAGTTTTTGGCGAATTCTTCCCAAAAATGAGATCATCTTCGTAACATAACTCCAAAATATTTCGTAACAGCAACATTTTCAATCATTTCACCATCAATTTCAATCTTGCTTTTACTGCATGTTTTTTATACCCAATTATCATACGTTTAACAAATTGAATACGTTTTTATGTCACATTTGTAAAGAAAAATACACATTTTTGGCTGCGCAACTAGCAAAAAGCTGCGCGAACTCCATTTTAATAATTCAGAGCTTAGCGGTCGGTGAAGTCTTCCGCTTTCCGTAGGTAAATTTTTAATTACTTACTTAACTGAACTTTTGCTCAGTTTTTTTTATGATAAAAGCTGCGGTATAATCTCTGACTATTAAAAGTAAATTTAAAATAACTTACTATATTGAAATATCGTGTTTGGTCCTTCTCGAAATTCTGTTTTTGTTGGCGTATGCAACTTATTTTGAAAGTGTTTATTGTTTGTATTGCAAATTTACGAATAGCGTAACGCATATTAAACAGCTTGAACGGTACAAGTGTTATTAAACCCGGCGAAAACCAGTTTTTTCGAACCAGAAAAGCCTTGACAACATGACATTTTGGGCAAACTGAAAGTGCAGGGTTATTTTCGGACGAAGTTATAATACAGTATGTCCACAAAGAGTTGAATGTGTTATTTCAGATTGATTTCCAATTCAAAATTAGACTGAATGAGGTTGAATTTGTAATAATATTAACATATATAGGAGAGCGCTAGAATCGCTAATAAGGAAGAATTCATTCGTACGTAACTCGAAAGGCTCTTTGTCAAGTAAATACATTAAATAAAACAATGCTAATATAAGCACAACGTGTGTGTACGGGAAAAAGATAATAAAGTCTAGTGAATAGAGATAAACTACATAATATTTATCACTGTTTAACATAAAATAAATAATGAATCACGTCAAAAGAATAAAAAAAAGAAAATAAATTTAAGTATAGATAACACACAAGTAAAACTTCACGCACCAGTTCAGGCAACTTCAACAAAGACATTCCATTAGAAATTGGTCAAAAATAATAACATTATTTTTAAATGACCCATTTAATAAAGTAAGTAATAAAATGTAAGTAAAGGTTGTACACCGGAGCACAATATGTACCTAACGATGTGTTCCAAAAAAAAAACAAGAAAAATAGACAGCTTAAAAATAATAAAGTACTGTTTTTTTGTGAATTCCTCACGAGAGTCCCAGTTGCTACTGTCTGGAGCCAGTGAGACTATGGTATCCCCAATTGGGGTATCTTGCGAGACTGAAGGTAGTGGGGAAGGGAATGAGATGTGAAAGAGGAAGGTGAGGAAGTACCTGGCTATTGAGATCTGGTCACCAAACACGGCTAAAGCTATTTCAAACAATGTTTCAATTCTGAATGGTGTTCTTACATCAAGGCGATACTGAGAATATCTTCCACTCCGAAACGTGCCGCAAATATATGTAGGTACTATATATACATATATTATTTAAAATGAATTAATTATCAAATATCACAAATTAATTGGATTGCAAGTCAAGAGCCTTACCCCTCGACCACGGAGGCCTTCTTTGTGGCCATCTTTGAGGAAATATGCCGGGATGGATAATCCTTCTTTCATTCATGCAGCAGAATACTGCAATACTCTCAAAATGAAATGAGAGGACAACATTTTTTGAACATCATGTAATTCATTACCGATGAGTTTGAATAATTAGTCTAATTAGCTTTCCATATAGCATTAGTATAAATTTGTAAATTACCAAACACGGATTAGTTGACCATCCAATTTAAAACTACAAATTGGCAATTACTTACCAGTAGCGGTATTGTTAAATGAATAATACAATGCACACATTATTTTCAATGCGCGTGTCATATAGAAAGTTGTTTCCAATATTTGTGGCGATTCTGACCAAATTTGAACCATTATTATAATAATGTGCCCACTGATTCTAGAAACTGTAACATTTGTAAAAGCGCTTGCAAACGAGGTTTCGACCCACGTAGATTCCTGTTAAAATGACCTGTACAGCCAAAGTAATTCAACAGATTCGAGTTTTATGTACGCAGTATAGACAGCTATTCTAAAAAGCAAAAATAACCAAACAAAGGCACCTAATCCTGTTAGCATAATGGAATTAAACTTCAGAAGCGCACCGGGGGTCTTTACGTTCATTGTTTCTAAGTATGTAAATGCCATTATTACCTACGTAAGCAGTCATAATCATGTCTGGATTAGAGAAGTTTCGAATGTCAAATCGCATAAAATTACATGGCGTAGATAATAAAAGTACAAGGCGCAGGTATAAAGTGGAGACGAGTAGATTCCAAAAGAGACAAGAAAAAACAATAAAAAGCAAGCAGGGACAAGAAAAGCCAAACAGACCCAAGAAGAGTCGAGAAGACCTAAGAAGATACAAGAAGCGACAAGAAGCGCTAAGAAGAGACTTGAAGATCCAAGAAGCAAGAAGAGCGAAGAAGAGACAAGATCCAGGAAGAGGCAAAAGCCGCCATAAATAGACAAGAAGATCAAATAACAGACAAGAGACAAGAAGAAGACATAAAAAAGATAGAAAAAATAATTATAAAGTTCAATCCATTCCTGCCCATCCTAAATTTCAATTGGCTTATTAGGTTGCCGTGGATACCGGTCGATTAAACTCCAACCTCCTTCCCATCTCCAGAGCACGTGTTCTAAGTCCTGACAAATCAGTGCCCCCTGGTGTACAGGTCTCACCGAGGCAAGAGTGCTCCTGGCTGGGGTGGTAAAACCGTATCGTAAGGCGAAGGTACAAACAATCGAATGGTTAGCCCTGGTAAACTAGTATCTGCGAGAGATCGTATGTGATGTTATTGTTATCGTTCTAGCATCTTCTGTGTTTTTCGTTTTCAAACAAGAAACGTGGGAAGGAAGAGGAACGTTTATGACGTCAGTACGAGCCCTGGCTGGGACTAGTTTAAATGAAATCAGCACATCCTTTTCTGTGCAGTCTTGAATTTAAATTCTGACGAAGAAATTTGGATTGTAAAGTTTGGAAATATCCATTCAACTGATTTTTGTTAAAACTCCGATAAAGCAAGGTAGTAACTGCAAGTATCTGGATACAAAGGCATAATTAAAATAAACACATTTTAATAAACATTTATGAACATTATCTTTTTTACTACCTACTGCTGAGTGTTGATTGCGAATAATTATTTTTATATTATAGTAGATACTTTAATTTACATAAAGCATTTTTTTTTATCAGAAGCGTAATTCTGAAGTTTTAAATCAAATTAAGACTGAAAGATGTTTTTGCAAATACATATAAAATGTTATTGATGTGAATACTTAATTTTATACAACATGCAAAACATAATACGTAATAAAATTAATGTTTCCTCTACTACCTACGTCCTTCAACATTTCGCCTCGATTACAAATAAAACTATTTGTTTGCCTTTGGCTAAACATCTGGTAACAAATGACATAAGTTTAGTAATTTGATTAACAAAAACACTTATTTCCTGAAATGAATTCGACATTGATGCAGCCGGTTGCCATTCGGCAGTCTCTTAAAACACATAACAACAACTTTGACAAAAAAGACAAAAAACATGAATACAAATAGCGGCTTACGTCACCTCGCAATCGCAATGCTTGGCAATAAAAATTGGCGACTTTGAATTCGTGCAAGGTTCCCTGCCTCCATCCTGCCTCGTTCACCTGAATGGAACTCGAGGCTCGGATCGAAATAATGATTAGATTACGTATTCACTTACACAGGTGCGTGCGACTCATACTAAGTTTCACAATAAAAAAAAATATCGCATGGCTACTCGAAGAAAATTAATAATGATGGCTGGAATGTTATTCTTATTGACAAATCAATGTTGCTCAAGACGGTGTAAAGAAATTTTCGTACGTTCCTTCAAATTGAATAGTTTTAATAACATCGGAAGAATCGTCAGAGGAATGACATGAGCGCAAATTACTAAAGGCAATTTCAGAGCGACGGCGACCAGTCGGCTGCCCCAGACTAAACTAGGGAAGAAAGTCTAGAGGTTGGACGAAGAAATGCTAATTAAATAGAGTAAATAGACATAGGCTGCTGAAGCACATCAGGATAGGGCGGTCTGAAGGTGCATTGTTGAATCAATAGGCCCAGATCCGAATAGGATAGGAAGATGAGAGGATAATAATCAAAATGACAATATCCAGACCCAGTAGCGTCCATAAATGAAGCATTTATTATTGGTAATAGTATTTCGTGTTTGGTAATATCATATAAATAAAAAAAATATACACATATAGATAGATACCGTAGGTATTGTTTATAAAATTTAAATTAAATTACAATCTACCTACACGTAACAAAAACAATACATTTTACGAACATCACTCATCACTCATCACGCTCGTAGGTGATAACATTGTATATCGCAAATGTATTATAGTTTTTATATCATTGACTGATGAACTGGTGGTTGCAATTGCAATCTGATTGCTTTCATTTGATTGATATAATAGATTGCATTTATATAAAAATAAATACTCGTAGTTGGTGGGAGGATAGCCTTGGAAAAAATGAACTGTAGCTTTTCAATAAAAACGCGTTATATAAATCATCAAAATATTATTATAACTAGATAACAGCATTGCATGCTTTAAAATACCGATATAATTTAGTAATATAGCCAGGCAAGTAAATGCTTATTTAGTAAATATATAAATGTTATTAATTCTATAATTACCAAATTACAATTAATTAATTATAATTACCAAAATACCAAAATCAACTGCAATAACATGCACGGCCCCGCACGAACACGATTTTTGATTGCTTGTTTTTTCCTTGTAGAATCTCTGGAAATTTGCATAGGCATCTAGTACCGTATGCCTGCAATTCCAGTGATGAAATGTGAAAAGAATGCTGATTCGATGTAAGCATACTAAACAAGATAAAGAAAGGAACGCTTAGATTGTGCGGAAATGTAATAATACAACGTATGGACGGAAACATCTGTCGTCTAGTTGATTAGTCAGTCATCTCCAAATACTAAGTTTTGAGATAATGAGAAAAGCAATATTCGAATGCTCACCATAAATCAAATATTATTGTGTAATTGTGTGTGTCCGTACATATTGAATTATTACTATAAAATAACACCGGGAAGCATAACGGTCCGGTACATTAGTATGACATTTTGAAATATCCTACTAGTGACCCAGGAAACAGTAACATTAATTAATTCACTATAAGTTTTTCTTCATTATTATTGATTTGGTGGTGTTTGTGAGTACTCTGAGTATTGTACCAGATAGAGGGTAAACTTTTACATATACCTGCACACCCAACTAAAATTTCCGGAGATGTCTGGCTAATCAACTGGACGATCGATATATAAGTGCGAGATAATGTTCAGGAGAGTCAGACAATGTGAAGTATCGAAATAACAGAAGAGCATGTATGCATGTTGAAAAAGCAAGGACTTAAAGTGGTGCTCCATCTACTGCCTACCCCTGCAGAGAAATTGAAAGATGTTTTGTTAGTAAATCTATTATATTATTCCAAAGCGGTGGGAAATCGAAGGTTGTCGAACTGATAAACAAGTCAAAAGCGCAAACCATTAAAAGTATCGTTGAAGATTACTCTGTAATAATTCAATGCTGCAAGTTACAAGCAGTTTATGACATTCTTGGAAAAATGCTAATTACTCCTCATAAAAGAGACAAAAAATATTAATTTAATTGCACACATCTAGAATTAATGTAACATCAAAGCTATCAAATATTAATCACGACATGAATTTCATAAAGCATATGTTAAACAAATTGAACAGTCCAAGACTCGAACAAGGAAGTCGGAGTTTAACCTCCAACTGGCAATCTCAAATTAAAACAAAATGATTTCTGCTTTGTTCGGAAATGCGCTCCGTACATACTAATCTTACTACTTCAGTAAGCTTCGTAAGTGGATGAACGGTAACAGCATTAGATACAAACCACAGATCATAGATAGGTTTCTATTATCTAAGATAATTTGCATGGTTCTACTTAGTTCATCGTGAGCGAGAAGGTACGATCAGAGGTTCGTTAGGTCAAGCTATGGGTGGAGCAACCTGGCAGCAGAATACGTTTGCTAATCAGTAATCATGAATAATAATTACACTTTATTAAAAAAAAACAAGTTAAGTACAAGGAAAACAGCTGAGAAAATGTAGGTACGCATTACAAGTCAAGTGCCTGGTACGGCCGGTACAGAGGCAATTACCGCAATCATGCCAACAAGAGATAACCTGGTTCATGGACAAAAAATTGGACAAAGTGCATGATCTAAAAACTGCGACACGAAGATCCAAGTGAAAGCATTGTGTATCTGATTTTGGGCTACTGATATTCATATTTTTTTACAATAGCTCCACCTAGGAGGACCTGAAGAAAATAATTTTCATCATCTTTGGGAATGCTGTAAGGAGGGTCTTTTAAATGAAAGAAAGGAGAGGAAGTACTGGGAAGGAAAAAGGTTTGAAGGAGATGAGAATCTGGGGGTAAATTTGTTCAGGAGTGACGGACGAATAAATCCATCCCTCCCACGGATGGATTCATATGTGGGTAATGGGTCGGGAGAGACCAACTGGAGAGGCCAAATGGTCTCCCTCGATCCGGCCCGCCACGCAGTAAGAGAACAGACGCACCCGCTGCCAGACCTCACTCCATGAACTCGGCCACCCCTGCCAAGTCTACCAAACATAGCGAACCACTTGGGATGACCTGTGGTAGGGGTGTTGGTTATCCAATGAATGGTTCTCGGGGCATCGGTACCCATACCAGCCTCGTAAATTGATGATGAATTTCTAACCACGACTTGCTCTGCATTCCACAAAGCAGAACAGACGTTCCGACCCAGCATAGCAAGAGATAGGGTGCTGCTAAATGATATCTCTAGGTCTCTTGACATTTTAAACATTGGCCTTGAAGGTTTCAAAAGTCATTTTAGGCAAGAACTCTAAAATACACAGCATTGTAACATTTCTCGTTTAAAGTTTTGTAAAATATGTTATGTGCATTGTAATAGGATTAAGTATATAAATCTATAACGCACAAAAAAAAACTCGACCGAAGAGAAATGTTACTGGAAATATAAAGCTTCACGTGTAACAGTATCAACGTTTGACCAACTAAACACCAATCCAAAAAAAAAATACAATAGTTGAAGTTACACAATGAACAACTGTGTTCAAACTTGAATCTCCAACTCAATAATCAAAAATATTATTACAGTTTTATACTACAAAAGAGTTATCGTTTGAAACTCAAATCACAAATCAAAATACTCTTGAAGAATCCACAGTTTAACATTTAGTAACTTTGAAAAAATACTACTTCCGCCACGCCCAAGACCTAAACATAAATAATTGCGTTCACATGACTTCCATAATAATAGTACAGAACATAATAACAAACTAGTAATAACAAATTGTAATAACAACACAATAATGAGTCTTCGTATCTCACGGAATCTGCTCTTGCTAAAGGAAGCATTAAATAAGAGAATAGCACGTTCACAATCGTTATTCAAGTTGGTACATTATACGTTCTCATAGTTCTTGGAAATCAAGCCAGAACCAGTATTATTTTAGTAAACAAGTCATAAATCCTCTGCAGATGATGCTTCACGGAAAACAGGAATGTAGAATACAACGCAAAGTCCCGTTTCGGTCTTTGGTCTCGAAGTCACTACTAATGGGCATTTTACACAATAGTCCAGTCAAATAAGGATTTCACTCCTAAATGAAACGGAATAAGCTGAAACTTTGTATAAACCTTTATTATGGTATTCTACATATTGCCTCAAAAGTCTCATAAGGTCAAGTGTGCGCGTCTTTGGATATTCAAGGTCAAAGGTCACGAAAATCAGTTTTTTGGAAATATCTCGCTTCCTTTGCCTCAAATCGTATTTGCATTCATGCAAAAGTTGTAGAGTATAAAATTCTCTACAAATTTTGTCTTCATAATTTTTTTATACGGTTAACCGTTTTTAAGATTGAGCGCGAAGAGAGCGGAGCGCACAGCCGTACATGCCATGGCGCAAGGTCAATGGTGAATTTAAGTTCATGGTGCGGTTTTTTTAAACTATATTCGTTAAATATTATAAATTAACTATTTAATCTTTTATTTATAAATGTTACTTATAAATCAAATAGTCATTTAATATTACTTAACTATTTCAAATAATAATTATGTGAATTATTGACATTACATAGACCCGAGTCTACGTACACATTAAGAGTATATCTGGAAATACAGAGTATTCCTGGAAAAACATACTCCTACTTAACGACCTTTTTTATAATTGCAAGATGCATCATCAAATTTTCCATTGTTTGTATAAATAAGACCGTTTTCTTTCTGATGGAACCACTTTCTACCAAATTTATTCGTTAGTTTTAAAGTGCATCTTGGCAACGACGGACGTAAGATTATAAGAGTTATCATGGCTGATTTGTGTTTTATATGTAATAAGTCACTTTCTGATGGTAATGTTGTAAATGTTGTGCGCGGTATACAGACCATAAAAGCAGCAAGTGTTGAAAGAAATGATGGACACATAAACTATTTAAATACTTTAACTTCTGTGAATGTTCATACCGAGTGTCGAAAAGTGTACATTAGTAAAAATTCAATCAGAGCATCGAAAAAACGCCTTGAAGAGAGTGAACCTTCAACGTCGTCAAGTGTACCTCGCAAGAAAAGAATTAAAGTGTTTGATTTCAAAGAATTGTGCTTATTTTGTGGCGAAGCAGCTGATGAAGGAGCAGAGGTGAAAAAACACAGGAAGTACAAACGCACTATTAGTAAAGTAAGCACTCTCGAATTCAAAGACAATGTTATTAAAAGAGCAGCAGAACGAAGCGATTGTTTAGGAGAGTTAGTAAAATATCGTGTATCTTATGAGCATGACTTTATAGCTGCTGAAGCAAAATACCACGCCGTTTGCTACAGTAATTTCTTAAAGCCAGTACCATATCTAATAAGAAAGCCTCGCCAAGATGGTCAAGTCACACAATCAATGAAAAAGATTTTTGACTATTTAGAAAATCAAGAAGATTCCCAATTTACATTGTCAGAGCTTAAAGATGTCCCTACGGAGTATGTACCTACCAAGTGATCAGACAAAATTTTTAAAACTACAACAGAAGTATTTAACTGATATATGTAATAGGGTTGCAATGTTCGTTAGCTTGTGGCCAATGTAATGGACATGCATGTCTCCATGCTTCATCGTATCAAAATGATCTCGATGAAGAAATCGCATATGACCCTGAAGTTTTTTAAGGTTTGGAGATGAATGTCATTGATAACGAGGAAGATGATGATAATGACTTTGAGCGACCGGAAGAAGAAGAAAACGAACTCCCATACCGGCTAACTAATAATTAAAGTAAGAAAAAATCTTCCCATTAAAAACTTCAACTTGGATTGTACAAATTTATTGATAGATGATTGCTAAATAAAAATATTATTAAAAAATGTATTCCTAATTTCTTTCCTACTTGTTCTAATGAGATTATAATTAAAATATAATATTAAAAATAAATAAATTACCGAGCCGAACCCTCTGATATGAAAGTATCTGGAGTCGGTGAATTATTTTCCCATTTGGTCTCTGGTAGATTGACATGTTGTTCTTGTATTGTTTTGCATTTATTTTATAATGCACTTACATAGTGGATTGACTAGATGATCCTTTGTGGAAAAGTGTGTGGAAGGGTTTAGTTTTTCCTGTGGGGTAAGATTTAACCCAGACATAAAATCGGAAGCATTAAAAAAATTACTTTATTGTTTATTTGAAAAAGGCAAGTAATATTAAATGACTTATAAGAAATATTTATAAATAAAATAATTAATAAATTAAAGATTTATAAGAAATATTATATTTATAAAATATATCAAATAGTTAATAAACAAATATTTAACGAATAATTAAGTTAAAAAAACCGTTCGATTAACTGGGATTCGCTATTGACCTCGCGCTACGGCATATACGGCTGAGCGCTCCACACTCTTCGAGCTTTATCTTAAAAACGGTTAACCGTATAAAAAAATAATTCAAACAGAATTTGTAGAGAACATTATACTCTATAACTTCTAATCTCGAACGCAAATACGATTCGAGGCTTAGGAAGCGAGATATTTCCAAAAAACTGATTTTCGTGACCTTTGACCTTGAATATCCAAAGACGCGCACACTTGACCTTATGAGACTTTTGAGGCAACATGTAAAATACCAAAATCAAGGTTTTTACAAATTTTCAGCTTATTCCGTTTCATTTGGGGATTATCCCCCTTTTTTAGCTTAATTGACTGGACTACAATGCTTTCGTTCAGTTTTCAAATGGGTCATCTTTTCGAATGGATTCTAAAAGTCAGTCAGATTTTCGCATAGATTAAGATGGCGGCCATTTTATTAAGACATCTGTCATGTCATTGTTTCATGTAGTTTTTTTTTTACATTAGCTCCCTACAGCAGGTCCTGAAGAAAATAATTCCCCTGAGGGCCTATGTCATCTTTGGAAATATGCTGTGAGGATGGTCTTTTAAAGGGAATTAATGAGAGGAAGATCTGGGTGTGAGGGGTTGGTAAAGGTGTGAGGGTTGGTAAAGGTGTGAGGGGTTGGTAGGAATCTGGGGGTCAGTGTTCAGGAGCGACGAACGAATGGATTCATCCCCTCCAACTGCGGTGCAGGGCTGTGTTACGAGAGAGCCCTGCTGGAGAGCTTAAAAGGTCTCCATCCGATCCGGCCTGAAACGCGGTTTTCGGGCAGACGAATCCGCCGCCAAGACCCAGACAAACCCAACTTTATGAACCAAAGCACCCCTGCTAAAACTCCAAACGTAGCGAACCACCCAGTTGTAGGTAAGTAATATATTTGGCTGATTTGCATAGCGTCGTTTTGTGAAAAATCACCTCAATGGCGTTGTACAAATATATATACAAATATCTATTATACAATTAATATAACTGGCTTACAACTAAGATTATGCCGAAATGTTGCATGGTTATTTAGTTTTATATTTAAAATATTGACAAAAAGACCATAACCTGTGTTAATTGCTGATCGTGATCGTCTATTGTTCGATATTGTGAATTTCGGTTGTATTTTTGATCTAAGGTTATGTTCTACGTGTTGCCGTTTTTAACGTTCCAAAATATAATTTCCTCTCTAATCGTAACCATCTGTACGAAATAAGTATGAAAATAATGATCGTTTAACATGAAGCCATACTAAATAATGCAAAATCATACAAAATCATATGTTTTTGTTTTGAAAATTTGATCGCTTAGAAGTATTATAGATGCTTCAATTACGTGCAGAACATTATCTTGGCCCTTAAAAATGTCGGTCATTTTTTATTAAGTCTTATAAGCCTAGAAAAAAATAAATTATAAAGTCTATAAAAACACTTTTGAAGTTCAAACTCTCCTATTCATAAACCTCTTTTGGGATATGGTTTTTTTGTTTAATGTGGCAAATTAAAAGTAAACCCTATACCGTCCACCGAAGAAAGACTGGCAGCCACACCTATTTTCTGTCAGTACTCCCCCGGACGGAGCGGGGGAAAACGTATAAGGTTCCGCGTCGCTTGTTTTCGTGAAATCAATTGTAAAATTCCGTTTAATTACAATAAACAATGCGTAAAAAAGGAATTAATGTTTTTTACAGGCCTTTACGAAATCTAAATACCTTTTCCAACCTTTCTAAAAGCTTTTTCTCAAGTATTTTTAAACTCCTCCCATAAAGGGGCGTGAATTCCGATTAAGATTTTTTTCCTGTACTGTTGGATCGCCTTAAAGTAAAGCCTTTTAAGAAGGGTTTCGATAAAGTTTACATATGGGGATGGATATGAAAAAAGGATCGGGTAAACGCCCGTACGTCCGTCACACAGTATTTGGCCTCTAGCCTCTTGTGGGAAGAAACAAGAATCGGTTTATGGAACGATTCATGATTGATGCAAATCTGTTCCAGACGCGGCGTGTGGAATGCTGTCCATTTGCATACACTACGCAGTAGCTCCCGGCAGCGCTGGGAACATTCTGGCTCACGCGCAACAATTCTAACAACATAATAATAAAACAATAAATTGTTTGGACCAAACAAAAGCTTCGAACTAACACGAGATATTTATGAAGTAATTAGAGAGATAATGCATTGTATAATCAATTTGTTATTGGTTTAATTACGAGGCATTGAAATGGCGTACATGGCAATCGAATGAAAAGTCGTTTGACTTCACAAAGTATTTTATTTGATTCTTGGTTGTTCATGGATTATTTACTTTACAGATCGAAGAGCCGATTTCGAATGGATGCGGAAGGAGTGCCCAAGATGGCCGCCCCATGTATTGTTCGTAGAGATGTAACGAAAACCTGGGCTTTTACGAAGAGCACTATCTATAAAATTAAAGTCCCCATCTGCTATGAAGACAAATATGGTAGAATGGCGGGAATGTACAAGATATAATAATACAGCCACATATAAATAATCCAATCACGGGGGAAAAAAGCCATCAGGAAGACTATAATATCAGATATAGAGCGACGGTAAAAAAATCTACGGCAGGTCCTAATAAAGCAGGAAACAGTTCATACAAAAGATACTCGTGGCGATTTAACAACAAAATTTGTGAGTGCGAGCACTTATCTGTTGAACCGCGAGCGCTTACCTATGTGTTGTACGCTATCAAATATTTCTTCCTATAGTAGGAGAGGGGTCAGTTGATTAGAGAGCTGCCGCGAAATGTCACTTCTTTGTACTGGATTTGTCAACTTCACTGCTGTCATCCGCACGTTTAAAATGATCCCTCTCCTGTTTGCGGCGGAGAGGGGGTCGCACTTTTCGCATATATAGCCTCAGCAGCGATTACGGCGTATAACTTTGAGCTTCGAGCACATATCTTCTGCTTAGGCGTGACAGGTCTGTATGGGATTGTATGGCGAGCGTTATTGTGCGTGCGATATCTTATCTTTCGCTTAGGATGCTTCGTTTCTTTCCCATAATTCGTCTTTGGGCTCGCATCTCGGTTCGCAAATGTACACCCAGTATTAGGAATCTGATAGCTGCCTGGGTGCGGAGCGACTATGAGATTTGATATTTTTAAAAAAAAATTAATATTTGTATGTTTTTACAATAATTACACATTTTTTAATATCTTAAACAGATTTGTAATATTAATGTAATAAAAGCCTTTCCTCACCATAAAGAGACAAGGCTCTTGTGTTTGGTGAGTGAATTCATACTCAATTATGTTATCAATGTTATCATTTGAGTAGGTGAATAATAATATATAGTAAGAGATTATTATTATTATCAATTATAGATTATTATCAATTATTAACAATGTATATAGTAACTTAAGAGAAACTTGAGATGTATCAATTAACAGATATAAATGAAGTGAAATATTAATAATAGTAATTTAACTCTTACAGTTGTTTCAGGATTTTTTTTAATTTAATTTGAAATTTACTTTTATTTTCGATAATTTTTACTTTTAATGGGAGTTTGTTGAAATAATGTATACCAAGATACAGATAGGAATTTTGGATGTGCTTGGTATTAAATTTTGGGATTTTAATATTGTTTTGATATCTTGCTGATATATTGAAATGTAATTTTTTTAGCTGTATTTCTTTGAAAGTTAATAAACATTGTACTTAAGTTAATAATTATAAGTTAATTAATTGGAAAGACAGGAAGGAGGCCTATTATAAATACTCAGCAATGGTAGAGCAAGACCAAAGAAGATAGCAAGGAAACTATTTGATTGCACAATACTAAACGAAGAGAGGCACGATTATAAATTTAATAACTGTTCAGAATATAGATGCTGGATAGATGAAGCTTTCACAACTATTTAAATAACAAAGAACGAGAAGGGATAATTGAAAGGAAACCCGGTGTCCATCATCAGGACAGATATGTAATGCTGTCCTAAACGTTGGATAAAGAAGGAAGCGCAAAACGGCATAATACCCAAAAATTAATCACTATAATACTTTTGGCCGTGAAAATTTCAAATCATATGAATTGGGTTTCATGTTCATAATTAACGGTCGCTTTCGCCAGTCAGGATGAGCCAGTTTAAATATACCTAACTAAAATTCACGATGTAGCAATGATAATTATTGGGGTATCTGCACTTAAAGTTAAGACTGTATGATTAACGATTAAAAATAATTAATTATGGATAAATAAAGAAGAAACATAATTTTTATGATTCTAGCAACGTCTTGTCTCTTAAATTTATACATTTATTTATGTCTGTTGTCTTTGCATTCAAATACCATCATTTACTTATAATTTACATATTTTCTTCTAATTTTGTGTTAAATATTTTGTAAATTGGACTAAGTCTATTTTATAACGTTGTAATTTTCTCGGCAATAGTGTACAAGCCAAAATGTTATGTTTAAATTTAAAGAAAAATGTGGTCGCTAAGTTTTCTGATAAGGGAAATATTAAACCGTAGAGATAGCTCAATTATTTTGAATGGTGAAAGCGCCCAAAACAGTAATGCTCATAGAAAACCTACAACAGTAAGTATAATATTACAGTAAAGTTAATAATATGAATAAGTATTAACGTATTATTTTCAGTGCAACTCGTTCGTTGCTTCGCATGTAAAGCGTATCAAAAGAAATAATCATAATTTATTAGAGCGAGAAATGTGAACGTGAAATTGGACCGAGCCTCTTTCTTCGGCGATTGAGTGCTCTTTTTTTCAAGATAATACGCTGCCTATTTCTTGCTTAGAAATAATGTATTATGGATGAATTCTTAGAAATAATATGAAGATGTTTTCATATTTATGTTATAGAATCACACTGTTAGATATTATAATAAAAATGGTATGCAGCGGAAAAGTTGTATCAAATGTACACTAATCTTATAACAAATCAGGGAAAAATGTGTATATTTTGCCAAATGTTTTTTTTTTCAACTTCATTATGTATTTTGGGCACACCTCGAGGAGTGACACATAAAAGATTACCCAACTAAAAATAAATTGAAAGATTGCTGAAAAGTGTGGTAGAGCAAGAAGTCATCCCCTTGAATCCGAAACGTACATGATTATTTCAAATTCACATATATATTTCAAATTCAGCAATGAATAAAGGCAACATGTAGTCTGATTCAATTTGTAGATATCTTCGTATCTAGGAAACATTCTAATGACCATAGACATATGAATATTAATCATATGTCTATGCTAATGACAAAGTTCGGATTCCTTTAGGCATCCATTAATGATCAATAGATCTTTTGCTCCATTAACCACAAGAAATATGACATTATGAAGCGAATAATTCCTTGAGAGCAATTAATAAGCCTACCGATCCATGAATACCCTTTGTAACAGGGCAGCAGAAATTCCAACGGTACTAATAATTATTCGGCCTGATGTTGTTATTTGAGAACGTATTGTTAGAAGATGCTGGGTCTAGTGGTCTAGTGTCAAAGGCTCATTAACCCCGAGACGACACAAAGAGAAAGCAAAAGACGAACAGAACTAAACTAATGGAGGAGTTGTGCAATTAAGTAACGATAATAATTGTTACTGTAGAGATAATCTTGTCAAGCCGTTTAGGCCAAGTTAGGAAAATTTAAGCCAACTTAAGTTGATTTCAAGTTGCCAGGGCTTAATAGCATTGGTGTCAGGTTTTATATAAATAATTTCGAAAAATAAAGTTTTTGCATTACTTAGCTCCACATAGGAGGCCTTAAAGAAAATCATTTTTAAAGCCAATGCCACGTTAGGGTACGCTGTGTGGAGGGTGTTTTTAAGGAAAGGTGAGAAAGTTCTGGTAAAATGAGTGAGGGGTGTCAGTTTGTCCAGGAATGACAGGCGTATGAATCTATCCCTCCGACCGAGGTGCAAGGTGACGTGTCGAGAGAGACCGGATGGAGAGGTCAAGAGGTCTCCCTCGAGCAGTCTCGATCGGCAAGACTAGACAAATGTCTCCCCATAAATCCGTGCACCCCATGCAATGTCACCAAATGCAGCCAAACACTTGGGATGACCTATGGCAGAAGTGTTGGTTATACAATAAACGGTTACCCGGGCGGCGGTACCCATACTGCCCTCACAAAATAAAAACAAGTCTTCGCTTTGGTGTCAAATAATAATAATAATATTTGGCTTATTAGATTTATATTACGGTCCGATACGTACTTGACGCGAAATGTTTAAGTACATATGTAAAAGAGGAAATGTGTTCGATATAAATTCGCCATTTTTGCGATAGTCATAAATCAAAAAGCGTCGGAATTCAGTGTAATAGTAGAAAAGTCCTACCGTATCACTGCTGACGAGTGATGTCAAGGGCGGGGTCTTCAAAAGGTCTAAGAACCTAAGAACTGGTCCCGGACTAGTCTTCCGCTAATCCCCTAACACGTATTATTATAGAATGTGTGAATTTTTAGTAGGAACTAGTGCAAGCGTTTATGGGATTTTATTAAGGCGCCGCATCCGAGCTCAAAAAGAAGAAGATAGAGAGATATGAAATTACGAATGTTAGAGGAGCGCGCTAATGTTTATGGGGATAAAATCGATGCGAAAATTATGCTAGTTTAGAATAGAGCAAAAATCTCGTGGAATCTTAAGTATCATTTAAAGAAACATTGTGATTTTTTTCACAACTATAACTTGTAAAATAACTGAAACAAACGTATTTATAATAATTTTCGGAGCATAATTTGCGATTTTTTTCTATCGAGGGAATTTTACATAATTTGCGTTTCGGAGTGGAATGCGTCTAGATATTATCATAAAAAATAACATATACACTTTTTTAAGAGCTTAAAAACTTCAAATGTTCAAGGGAGATATGTAAGAAATCGGTAGAAATTCGGGTAGCGGAGGCTTAAGTTAAGACTTCTGTTTTTCACTTCATAATATCTAAAAAAACTTTATTACCATTTTCTTGTACAGGACACATCTAGTAGGTACGTCATTCACTATTTCACATCAATAACAAGTTACCCCGTACAGAAAATGAGCGGTGAATTATTGGTCGCCTGTTCAAACACCCTAATCATACTCATATTGGATTTTACATCAAATTTTTATGACAAATTTCTCAAGGGAAATGGTCAAATCACGAATGGGACAACGCGATAGGCTTATTTTATATTGGCCCTTATCGCGCTGATGACGAAAAGAGATTAACCCTTTTCCCACCCTTGAAAACGCACAATTTTCGGTGGGATTGGACACATTGTCATATTTTATAAATTGGCAGTTTTAAAAAAATGTTAGGAGAACTTTTGTTGTTATTATCCCAAAATACTTTTTTTGTAGGAACGACGATGTTTATATTTATAACTAGCTGAAGTCACCGGCGATGCCCGGGCTTTACACAGAGTTTTCGAAACCAAATAAAGACAGTGACCTTCTTCTAGTTTTGAAGGTCAAATGTGCAAAACCTTGACAAATTATAAACGTAAACCTTCCCCATGAATCACTCTATCTAGTGATAAACCGCATGAAAATCCGTTCAGTAGTTTTGAGTTTATCGCGAACAGACAGACGCGGCGGAGGATTTTGTTTTATAATATGTAGAGATTTGTATCATTATATTTCAAAGCATTAAATTATTGAAAGGCGCCTCCGAGTGTCTGATCCACCTGCAACTCCAGCCTCACCTCGCACAACCTCTGGAATTTTGATCCCATTTAGAGTAATAAAATTTATTACTCCTAAAGTTCCCCGAACCTTGCTCTGCACTCGACATCTCTACAACCTCCACCGCTTTCTAGAAATAGAATTCTAAGAAACGAATACCAATCTGTCGGTGTTTGTGATTCCTCTACAACTCTACGCCCCTTTCTACAATCTACCAATAGAATTCTTGGAAACAGAATCCAATATTTCGGTGCTCTATACATTCAACAATGTACAAACGGAATTTACAGAGATTTAAAAACCTTCTATTCTATTTAACAATATTGTGGCGTATTTAATTATATTGTAAAAGGGAACAAGCTGCAATGTAATCAGACACAATGTGTGTATCTTCACAAGGGGTTTTATTAGATTCTTGGTTACACAAGAATTATAAACTATACTAAAAACAGATCAAAGTGACTAACGTGAGGGTAGCGTCCAAGATGACCGCCACATGCATTTATAGATATTTATGTAGACTTGAAGGTGTGTGTACCGAGCCTTGTCCATGCAGCGCGCTCCTAGAGTTCGAGACAGTTCCCAACCAACTAAAATATTTCATACCTTTGCATTAATGTTCAACAATATTCTTTGATACTTGCTCGCACTCATCTGCGTCATGCGTCACACGCTTCGCGGTGTCAAGACGGAAATATTGGTATTGAGATTGAGTATGTATCGCCACGGTTTTCACTAACAGCAGCCGTTTTTGTTAAAACAACAAAAACGGCTGGACTCATGCCAGTCACATAGATTTCGAAGCAATTTCTTCTTCTGCCATGCATTCCATCAGTCTCTCTCTTAATTATCAATAGAATAATCAACAAAAGCGGCTGCCTCACACCAGTCATGTAGATTTCGAGGCAATTTCTTCTTCTGTTACTCATTCCGTCAATATCCCCCCCAGGATTATCGATTGAGTTATCAACGAAAGCGGCTGCACTCATACCAATAATGTAGACATCGAGGCAATTTCTTCTTCTGCTATGAATTCTGTCAATCTCCCCCTGGATTATCAATTGAATAATCAACAAAAGCGGCTGCACTTATACCAGTCATGTAGATTTTTCTTCTGTTCTGCTTTACATTCAGTCAATCTTCCACAAGAATTTTCGATATTTGAGTGATCTTGTTTCCGTTGTTTCTCATAAGAAGAAGACAGGTGTTACTGGTGTTTTCTTTTTTTCATATCTAGTACAACTTCACAGTTATCATTGTTATGTGCAATATAATTATTTGTCCCATGGTTGTCGCCATTCCTTGACAAATAAACAAAGATGGGAAACGTTACGCCGAGTTAAGGCAGTCAACTCAAATAGGTTTATGTTAAAGTTTAACGGTGCATCGTCGTGACTGCCTGAAGAGGATTTTGAACAATAAGTGGACAGAATCAAAGAACGGCGGTTATTCGACATAATGCCGGATGATCTTTTAAAACAATGGGGTAAAAGTGCCGGCACGAATGTATGCCAAGCGTGACTGAGAGCCCGAGCGCTACAGAGTATAGAGGTGACAATATGGCGATAAGCAAATACTCAAACAATAACTATAATGAAGTAATAATAGCAAAAGAAAATCTATATACATAAAAGGAGGCATTTTGCAATGCTAGAAAAAATTCTAATGTTTATGCCAAGACAATAAAAATTTCGATATGTACATCGCCCACCCTTCTGTACACTTTTTATTCAATTCCGAGAGGGAATCATTGTTTCGAAAAATTGAATAAACAATTAAGTAAAAACATGAATAATTTGGCAATGTTGATTTGAAATACTAACCTATATTTGCAGTCCGCATTTAACGTGAGTTAATTAGTTAATGGGGTCGTTAGTTACACTTCAACCAAATTATCTAAGATCGAACGTAATAAATTGAACGGACCTTAGAAGAATTATTTCAATCTATGGAGCGCGTGCACGATTTCCTTAAAGTTCTAAGAGCTTCGTTAATTCACCTTCATTCATAAAAAGCCAGTTATTTTGCATAACGAACGATTATTCAGTACATCGACAGCTTATCAGACATTCAAATTTGTTACTCTGACACAAAAAAAGAGCTAAAATTTGTCAAGCGTCGGTCGGGATATCTCTTATCAATTGTTGCACGTGCTCGCAAATATAGATAACTGACTATAGACGACGGTTTCAGTTAATATCGTATTGATATATGGTTTTACCGATCGTCCGTGCCAGACCTCCTGAAGACGTATGGATAGATTTTGGCCGTTACTACTCATAGACGCAGGTTCCTGGTACATATAGCTCTGTGTCACTACTCGATAAAATTCCCTCGTCAGATTTTAGAGAAAATAACATAAGTTTAATTGTCATTAATTAATCGATAAAGACATAATTATAATTCTGTAATCAACCATTTTGATGTAACACACAAAACCATTATAAAGTACACATCATCCACAACCACACAACTCATTATATATATGCCGATTTTTATTGTTTTTTCATTAAGTACCGACTTTATAAAATTTATTAAGTATAAGTACTTCATATACTTCGAGGGGAGAAATGTCACTGGCTCCAATTAATATTAAACGGCAAGATAGAGGGTCGTCGGGGACCTGGTAAGAGACAAATGTCTTGGCTGCGAAATTTACGACAGTGGACCGGCATTAGAAGTGTGGAGGAGCTATTTCGGGCAGCACAAGATAGGGCTACATTTACCAGAGTGATCGCCAACGTCGGGGGACCTGATAGGGCACACTAAGAAGAAGAAGTACTTCATCGTATAGAGTTTCGAATAATAAAATGGGGCCTCTGCACGGGTAAGCCTCCCAGTAAGGCCAACATTATTAAGTAAATTATATTATAAAATGTGAATTATTTTATTATATTTGTATAGATCTTGTAAATATTGTGGGTACACGTATATACATCACACAATATTTTTTAGTTTGAACCGCGCAATGGTCACAGATTGCGATCGAAACGAGATTAATTATTTAGATAGCGAATTTTGAGTGAATTTGCTCGCCTGCAACAAAAGGTTGTGTAATCTGAACATTCCTAACAATACTACAGCGATTAACATTTAAAACCTACTAAAAATACGGTTGTTTATTGAATACGTAGTTGTGCAAACGCTCCGAAAAATATTTAAAAATAAATACGTAAAGTTATAATGTAAATACATACGTTAAGTTGGTTTTTCCAGAAAACAATAAAAAGAAAAACCATGAATAAACCTGTTATTGGCCACTATTCACCGGCCCTCTTCTTCTTTTTTCTAAATTTTGAACTTTGAAGTACCACTTTGAATAGATTTTTTTGTGGATTAATTTTGAGCTATTATATATCGTCGGCCTACTGGCAAAGTCCACTAAGTCACTAAAACACAATCCTGAGATAATCGCATTTCAATATTTAGCAATTTTGGAAAGGCTGTAAGTGGATGAATATCTCCGAAATATGTATTTTTAAATATTTTATAATTTAGAATGAACCCTTAAGTACCTTATCAATACAAAATATTAGTTAAAAGCAATAACAGCAACCTTTAATCAAAGATTTACAAAAAAATGAGCTGGACTTAGTGCGTTTTACCAGTCAATAATGACTTAGTGTACTTTGCTTGTTAAGATTACTGTTAAATTGTTAAAATTAATGCCGCGAATTGCCTTTTAGATTATTTTAAAGCTGACTTAGTGTATTTTGCTTGTGTTTTAAATATTTTAAAGCTGCCTTAGTGGATTTTGCTTGCGTTTTAACGGTCTAAATTGATGTATTATTGACATTTAGAGTATAATGTTTGACTAAATGAGTTTTTCTTGTCAATAATATCGGATCTATGACTTATGGTAAATTTAAAAACACTTCTAAATCGAAAACGATTAAATATACGACTTAATGGAGTATGCCAGTCGAAAGAGGACGATTTTTTACATAAGACCTCATACTTAGGTCATTTCATGAAAAAAACGGGACTTAGTGGATTTGCCACTAGGCCGACGATATTTTGTTGACTGAAACACATTCCTAGAACAATAAACTATGTACCAAAACTGCATTACGTGCGTTAATTTGATAAATTGATAGGTTTTACGATGTTTTCGTAAAGAATTCCGCATCAGATTTAATCGCGGCAAAATTTGACACTTCGACTCCACAGATAAAAATCATTTAAAAATATTCTGGTGCTGCCAGGTGAATGAAACTAGTTGCTTTATCTTCTACGATATTTGGGCAAGCGTGATAGTGTTACCTACAACTCCGTAGTAAGGATATAGCGATTTTGTCTGAAGAAAAAAAAACTTGATACTTGAGAATTCATTTTTGAATTAACAAATTGTTGACCTTTAAGTTGATGGTTGCTAACGATTGTAACATAATTTTTGGAGGGTCTAAGTTTATTTTTTTACATTAACTCCACACAGGAGGCCCTGAGGAAAATAATTCCCCTCAGGGCCTATGTCATCTTTGGGGATGCTGCATGAATGAGAGGAATTTCTGGGAAGGAAAATGGTATAAGGGGTGGGTTCTGGGGGTCAGTGTGTCTAGGAGTGACGGATGTATGAATCTATCCCTCTCACTGCGGTGCAAGGCGATGCAGCTGGCGGGCAGACGTATCCGCCGCCAACACCCAGACAAACCTTACCCCACGAACCCGGGCACCCCTGCTAAGTCACCAAACGTAGCGATCCACTTGGGGTGACCTAGGGCAGAGGTGATGGTTATCCAAAAAGTACGAGATTGATAGGCTATTAAATTAATTATTTTTTAAAATTATTTAATATTTGTATGTTCTTTACAATAAGTAGGTATACATTTTTATATGATATACGGTGTTGTATGGGAATATAAAAATAACCTTCCCTCATTATAAACAGACGAGGGTCTTGTGTTTGACGAGGGAATTGGGCGAATTTTAGTGAGAGAAAAAGGTGCATATATTATAAACGTGGTACATGACTTGGGTTATGTCAGATTGTCTATTTTCTATAACAAGTCTATTTGTCTAAATTTAAAATTAATTGCCCATTCTAAGAATTAAGTATTGTATTCTATAATTCGGAGAGAATATCTCCAAAAAGCAAGAACTACGACGTTCGTGATATCTCTGACTATACATATAAGTAGAAATGAATTGAATGAAATTCAGTACTAATTCCAAGAATAACGGTCTGAACAAGATTCATAGTTATCCTATTATCATTATTTATTTATCATAAAAATGATTGGAATATTCCATTCTTCATATTTATCAACTCTTCTAATAGAAGTGCCTTCCAAGTACATTTGATTGGACACCGATGTACCCACTGATTTAGTACCTTTTGGTTCTAGCACGAAAGCCAAAGAAGATTTAGCTTTCTATCTCTCTTCAATTGCCTGATATCGTGTATTCCATTAAAAATAGATTTTGAATTTGTACTGAGAGATAACTTGTGAATTTAAAATGACCCGAAAGACCAAACTTTTGGATCATGCCTATAGTATCGAATTTCTCGTGCTCTTCTCAATTCTTTGCACAGATGCATAATGTCGATTATAGTTTGCTGTACCTGTTGTTTGAAAAATGTCGCAACTGCTACTCCTCCAGTCAATCACCACGTCACATCTGCAACGAAAAGCTAGCTACGTGTATTATAAACCCACCCAATTACGAGGACTTATGGCATCCGGCTTTTTACTTCTTGGCACCCGGCTTTGACAGGTACATACAGTGACTCGCATTATTGTTTATGACGAAGAGCGAAACGGAATAACAGATGCACCTATAAACAAATCCCAGCATCTATTCTATACGCATCTGCCTGATGATTGCAATATGGTCTGAAACGATGGCTGAAGCAGTTAAAGGAAGCTCAAAACAACGCGATACAATAACATAACATTACAGATGCAAATTACCAGGAATTTTATTATGTGCCGTAGTTTAAGAACAAAGAAATCATCCCGTGTATTTTATTTTGGGACCTACAAATTAATAAGATAAGAGTCATGGGAATACCCACTAAAGAATCATTACCATGAAAACAATGGATGGAATACTAAGTACGTAACAGGGATCAAACAACGTACGAACATGCTACTACTCTTAGCATTGTTACCGAGCTAATTGCGTGCCTTCGGACATGACAGATATTTATTGTTTATAATCATGATTGCCGAGTTTTAATAATAGCTATTGCTTATCAAATAAGATAAGATAGTTCCCATACGTATGTTGTATGTTTCATGTCCAAGTATCGCTGTGTGCGGAAACTCGTGGTTGAAGCAGGAAACTTGAATTGAATAGAGTTTAAATTGCGGTTTCGTGGAAGTAGGAAGATAATGCTATAATTAAGGACAGAAGAAGTCAAACGAAAGGATCTTTTTGGGAAATAAATAAAATCTGCCTTGAGCCTAAAGATGCGAACGCTTTTTGACCAGTCAAGGAGCGAGTAACTCGCTACTCGACTAAACTTCTTGCCATGTGCGAACAAGAAATTAGAACAACTAAATTGCGAGAAGAATTTATTTCGTTAGGGTAGCACGCAGAGCTGCGATTAGAATTTTTGTGATTTATAAGCTAGCAATTTTTTTAAAATCCTAGAATGCGTGCTACTATTGAGTTAGTTTATACTACATGCATATAAACTAATAAGCACAGTGTAACATTTCATTTGATAAATTTAAATATTTTATAGTAAACATAACATTTAAGTAATTGACATTTATAACTAGTGACTTACAACTAAGATTTATAAGTAGTGTCTTAAAACTATTTTTTTTTTTTTTTTTTTTTAATTCTTGGCGGAGACGGTTTACGATTAGTTCCCGTGAGCACTTAAGCCATAGGCCCATTGTGCTATCTCCCATTTTACCTCAATCCTTCAATAAAGTTCCTCGTTACCTCGTCCCTTTAATAAAGTTCACCAGAGCTGTTATTGGAAATGAAGCTATATCCTCTGGTTCGACAATGTGTCTTCCCAGGTCTCATTTCCCCTCTTCACTCGTCCTTGGTTCCCTGAAGGCCCCATGAGGGAAAAGGGCTTCATCTCTCCTCTCCACTCCTTAGTTACCCGAAGGCTCCATGACAGAGAGTCCACCCACCCTTGGTTTCCTAAAGGCCACACAAGGGAAGAGTCCCCCCCACCTTGGTTCTCAGAGGGCCCCAGGAGGGAAGAGGACTTCATCTATCCTCTTAATTCCTCCTTGGTTCCACAAAGGCCCCAAAAGGGAAGAAGACTTCATCTCTCCTCTTCACTCCTCCTTGGTTCCACAAAGGCCCCAAAAGGGAAGAGTTCATAGAGATGGTCTCATTTCTCCTCCTCACTCCTATATGGTTCCCTAAAGGCTCCACATGGGAAGAGGACATCATCTCTCCACCTCACTCCTCCTTGGTTCCTCGAAGGTCCCACGCTGGAAGAGTGCCCTTCCCCTTGGTTCCCTGAAGGCCCCACAAGGGAAGAGTTCATGGAGGTGGCCTCAGCTCTCATCTCCACGGCTTCTTCTCTTAAAGTCCACGGAGGTGGCCTCAGCACTCCTAGGTTCTCAAAAGGCCCCTAGTTTTCGAATGGTCCAATTTTTTGTCCCACGAGTTACCAGGGCAATAGAAGGTCCACTCCAGCAGAGCCCCGAATGCTGGAGTAAGGTCTAAATACTCCGAGATGCGATCTTGTTTCTCGGAGGCACCGTTCGTGACACTGTTCCCCAGGACATTCAGCCTGAGCACGGTAGCTCACACCTTGGCTTGGGATGTGGAAGTAGGAAGATAATGCTAAATAGAAGGAAGAAGTCAAACGAAAATATCTTTTTGGGAAATAAATAAAACCTGCCTTGAGCGTAAAGATGCGAACGCTTTTCGACCAGTCAAGGAGCGAGTTACTCGCTACTCGACTAAACTTCTTGCCATGTGCGAACAAGAAATTAGAACAATTAAATTGCGAGAAGAATTTATTTCGCTAGGGTAGCACGCAGAGCTGCGATTAGAATTTTTGTGATTTATAAGCTAGCAATTTTTTTTAAATCCTAGAATGCGTGCTACTATTGAGTTAGTTTGTACTACATGCATATAAACTAATAAGCATAGTGTAACATTTCATTTGATAAATTTAAATATTTTATAGTAAACATAACATTTAAGTAATTGACATTTATAACTAGTGACTTACAACTAAGATTTATAAGTAGTGTCTTAAAACTAAAACATATATATGATCAAATGCGACTTAAGGTGATGCACTATTAAGCAATGCAAAATAATGTGATTTTGGTTTGAAAATTAGGTCGCCTAGAAATATTTTAAATGCTTTATTTAATTAAATACTGAGAGTAGAATACATATTTGACTGAAATACGAGTATTTAATATTTATACGAGTATTATAAATCGAGTATTTTTTATTAGTATTTTTATACGCCCAGATAAAAATAAAGCATGGTACCTATAAAAACTGTTTTAAAGTTCAAAATCTCTTACTTATGAACCCATTTTCGGATATAATTTTATTGTATAATGAGAAAAATTAAATTGTTAAGAAAATATTGGTAAAAAAATTAAATATTTGAGCCTGAGCTTCGCAAAATAAAATAACACACGCTTTTAAGAGATTTTTTTCATAAACAAATCAAAACAGGTGGCTGGTTTTAAACGGGAATTTAAACCAAAAAAAGTGTTGTTGTTAGCGCCCTGATCCTGAATTTAATATAACGTGTTGCAACACCTTAACACATAAAACTGTTATTCCTATATAAGATTTCAACAATTTACAGTTGAATGAATCCAGCACGCAATAATAAATTATTGATAACGCACGAATAACAAGGAACTTGCATTCTAGAACGATTGTACCATTGTAGAGGAGTTTTCTATGAACAATGCTTCATTTAGAAACCAATCAAGAATGATTGTTCTCCATAATATAATATTTGTTCATTCCACTTATCTAAGGAGGAAGGAAGTTTAACGGGAGCAAACGAAGCGAGTCGATATTCGCAGATTGAAAACAGTTCTTTAGATTGGATCACCCATTCCGCCACCCCATCCGCCATTATGGTTCACTGTATCCAGCATTCAATACATCGTTATGCTAGAACTATCCGCAAAAGAAATGAAGACTTCTGAGTTCTGAGCGGTGATTTTATCACGGAATGTCCCGGCATTCAAGAAATAAATAATTCGATTTCAGTCACGTAAGCAGAAGACCTGAAAATAATATAAAAATCCATTTTTGACATTTTAATGCGATTTTGTTGCTATTTGTCACTCGGAACAGATTTTTAAGCGTTTTTTGCCGATGTTGATACTATTTGATGCCTCCTCAGAAAGGTCATTACAAGCTACGGAAAAATATTTTAAAAATAAAATAAACCTAACTTAACCTATTACTTAACCCAATTTTTTTTATCGCGCTCTTAATGACCTTTCTGAGGTGGTTCTGAGTTGGTTTCATTCTGAGTTGACCGGTCACCGTTTTTTCATTCATTTTTAAATCCTTCAATAACAAAAACGAATGCTGAAACTCTGGATAAGCCTTGAAGAAAACCTAGTTCAATTATCTTACCTATATTACTTACCCACATGCTTTACAGAAACACAATCTGAGATATGAGTAAGTAGTTAAGTTATGTGAAGTTAAGATGTTAAAGCATCGTTATTTTTTTTTTAATTTTCTTTACTCAGTTTACTTAAGGCTCCGTTCCTGGCCCCAAAAAGAAGAAGATGGAGAGATATGAAATTACGAATGTTAGAAGAGCGCGCTAACATTTACAGCGATAAAATTGATGCAAAAATCATGAAAATCTTTAATAAAACACGACTCGTTAAAAACAGAGCAAAAATCTCGCGATAATTGTCTTTCATTTTATTTAAAGAAACTCTGTGAATTTTTTCATTCATATAACTTGTAAAATAACCGAAACAAACGTGTTTTTAATAATTTTTGGAGCATACTTTGCGATTTTTTTCTATCGAGGGAATTTTATATAATTTGCGTTTCGGCGCGATAAATGACTAGATATTATCTTCAAGGATAACATATATTTTTTTAAGAGCTTAAAAACTTCAAATGTTTAAGGGAGGTTTGCAAGAAATCGGTAGAAATTCGGAGAACGGCCTCTTAATATATCATTGAAGATAATGATAAAACTAATAAATCTAAACGAAACAGAAAATAACACAAAAAAAGGTAATGGTCGCAAATGGGACTCGAACCCAAGATCTCTTGTCTTACTTGGACATAGCACCTTATCCAACTCGGTCATTGGGACATACTTACATATTTATTTTTCGGCGTCTTGTTTTGTTTCGTGTTTTGTTTAGGTTTATTAGCATGACGTTCTTCTTCTTTAAAAAATATTCCTTTTTTTACACATAATAGTGTATTAAGTACATTGTTATAACGGATTTTATACAGTGCTAACGAGTATGAAAATAATATTATAATACACGTACACACAGCTAGGCCCTGAGAGCCCGGGGGATGGGGGGGGGGGGGGGCGGACGACACGACAGTAGCTTTGTAACGTATGAAAATGAATTGTGATCAGGCGCGGAGTCAGAGATGCACTCGAAGTCAGGTTCTTAAAGTTCAACCCTACTAGGGTATTAATACTATCAGAAGACAACATTGATCAAATTTATTATAGAGGCCAACACGTTCTTAATGCACAGGCTGCCAAGTACCTAAAGGACTAGTATTCCGGTCCCGGTGCCTACACAACTGCGGAGTGCAGCGTGGTTTTCTATGCACAATGCCTCGTTTCGACACAATGCGGTGCACTTTTGACGACCCTGCTGTGCCTTTATTGTTATTATTGCCAATTATTCACATAGAACGAACACTTCCACTAGGGATTGCAATGCCAGCGGGAAAATAATCGAAATTATGGTATATTTTTTACTAAGTAAAAGGTTCCAGTCGGGGGAGTCGATATGAAGAAAATAATACTAAATAGCACGATATGAAAAAAAAACAGTTAGAGCAAACAATTATTGGATAACCAACACGTAATATGCCATAGGTCTCCTAAGTGATTCCCTATGTTTGGTGACTTAGCAGGGGTGTCTGGGTTCATGGGGAGAGGTTTGTCCAGGTCTTGGCGGCGGTTGAGAGAGACCTTTTGGCCTTTCCAGCCAGACTCTCTCGACCCTATCACCTTGCACCGCAGTTGGAGGGATGGATTCGTACGTCTGTCACTGCTGGACACACTGAACCCCTCATACCTTTTTCCTTCCTATCCTTCCCTTCCAAAAATACCCTCCACACAGCACTCCCTAAGATGACATAGGCTCTGGGTGAAATTATTTTCCTCAGGGCTTCCTGTGTGGAACTAATGTAAAAAAAGCAAGTTCAGGTTGACAAAAATATAGTTGATTATTTTATAGTTTGCAATCTAGAAATTGAAAAATATATTAGGTTTATTACGAAGTTGTATCCAAATGATAAATGATTAAATAATTAAGAGCCGTAGAGCAAATTGCGACCATATATGAATATAAACAAAAAAAACTGTGCTTCTTATCTAAGCATCTTATTTGCAGAATTATATATATGAAAGGAAAGTGATAGAAATCATAAAATTGTGGAGTGATAATTTCCTTTGAAATACTAATTGAATTGTTGTCATGCAGACTTTTGTCTGAGGTAGTCCACCCTAAGACGTGGCCTTCATCATAATTTCGTTTGTCATAAATTTAATTTGACAAGAAATGTCTACAAATGTAGGTTGACATTTCCCACATCAGGAAAATAATAAGTAAATACTAATATAATGCATGTTATCTTTTATAAGTAGGTCATTTTTAAACGAGGAAAAAGACAACCGCCTTAAACCGCAACCACAAAGCGAAAAACCAAAAGGTAAGATAAATTTATATTCCGTTTAAAAAATAATAATAAACGCAATAAAAATTACACACGGCTAAATTATGATTTTGTGGACAGTGACTACTAAAATTTAGGAAAAAAAAAAAACAAATGAAAGGTTTGCATTATAATATTCAATCGATATTATTGACAAAATAGCGATGCATCAGAATTGCAATCACTTTTACTCCATAACGCTGTTTATAATAACAGGATGTTTCAGAAGATATAAAAGATCATGGTCTTATGGAGTCTACTACACATTCCCAAGCTCTCGCTTCTACCGGGTGGTTCAGAGGTCAACCACAATCAATTATTATGAAAATCACTTCGCAATAGATTTGTAAAATCACATTGTATTACACTGTTCTCGAGAACATTGTATTGTTTCTCTACGTGGCATTATGGTTTACAAATCAATTTTAAAACCTCACTAGGACAAGCCTGTGTTGAGGTTAAGAATTTTATAACATAAAATAATGTATCGAGAGTACAATATTGTTACATTAATGTTTCTTCCAAGTAATGGGTAGGTACTTAGTAGTTACTAAGCTGAAGGAAACTAATGTATTATGTGAATTGCCTGTTTGAAAAAAAAAATTATTGAAGTAAACATGTGGGGACACTGTGGGTTTGATAAGTGATAATTGAATAGTTTCACAATTAATAGCCACAGAGAACAACTCAATAACAGCGTTGAGCACAAAAAGACATAAAATTAGCTAATGAAAAAAAATACGAAAAGCAAACAAAATAATATTGAGTAGTTGTAATAAATTTTCAATTTAATATTGACGTTTAACTTTTAACCCGCTGACGCCCAAATTTCTGTGGTAATAATAAATTCTCATCTGTCGCTGGCCTTCACTTTTTTTTTAAATGTGATTTTAACCCTTATGTATAAAGAAACTGTATGAAGGACAAGGTCAGAATCGCTTGCGCCAACATCTTTCTCGGCGTAACAGTTGATTTCATGAATCTAGCTTCTCGGAATGATTTTAAATACATTTTCTATGACTTTGCGGGTCACTTTTTAGCAATTGTCAGTGGTAAAAATCACAATATTTTACGTTTTCAAAAGAGTATCAATGACATTATTTATTTGAAAACTCTTTTGAATTGTTTTTTTTTCATGTAGGGTGTGTATTCAAGTTTGTGTAGAAATAATAAAATCAGTTTACATTCGTACGAATGTATTTTTGACATTTGTTTGCCGAATGAGAGACTTTTTTTTAGTTATAGTTTTAGCTATTCTGGGAAAACTTCTTACGTTTTTATCATGTAATAGGTATACATGAATCATAAGATATATTACCTGTTTGATAGAAAACAATTGCAAACCAAACAATTGCTTGGTTTTTATATCGATATTTGACCAGAAGTCATCAAGGTAATTGTCGCGCGGTTTTTCAAAATTTTCGAAATATTATCCAACGTTCAACAGGTTAAAATTAAATCGTTTTTTTCGTAAAGTTATGGACAACTTAAGTTATTTTTAAAGTTTAACATTGTACTTTGTGTAGGTAGGTAAAATGTGACAACTGGATACTGGATTCACTAATAAGTTATTTGACCACGTTCCGGGATTAGAAAAAAAAACAATATTTTAGCGAATTTTCAAGAATCAATGCGAATGTTCTAGTTTTTCGTGGGAATAATCGAATAGATTTTGACGAAAAAATATTTAGATTATCGGTGAGATTAACCAACAATAGAAGTTCATTGTTTCAAAATTACTTAATTATAAATCAACTTAGCATTTAAGGTATGGAGAAATAAATACCCATTTGAACAATAAGTATCTCGCTACATCACTACTGAAAATTACAAAATGGTATGGTATACTTACTAACCATTCACCCTTATAATCAGAGGAGACCATATTTGTCCCAGCTCACACAGGTCGCAAATAAATCGTTGTATCTCCCTTATTGTCATGGTGAGAAATATGTATAATCTAACGGTGTTAGAAAGTGAAAACTCCAAGTTTTATATTAAAATCTAGAATTTAACCAAATAAAAATTCAAATGTCCACTTCTATGAATACAAAGTTTCCGATAGCAATTTCAGAAAAATGTATGTTATTCATTATTTTTTTATGAAAAGACAAAAACGTGAGAAGACAATAACGTTTATGATACATTTGCCTAATAAAATATGTGTTTCTTTTTTTTCGTTATCACTAATTTTAGATAGAAAAAAACGTAAGGTGAGTCACTTCTAAAACGTTATTATGTTTGTAAGTACAATTTTTTTAAAATTTTTTTTCTATTAGCCGCTGGAGCAAGTAAGATCAAAATATGGACCGCTTTTATTTTTCTGCGATTGACAACGGTCCAAAATTGGAACACATTTTTTTACCAAAGTTTACGATTTTATAATATTTTTTTTTATAAATCCCACGAATATGAGATAATCGACAAAAATATGTGAATTCAATATATGTCAATATTAAAATTCGGAGGTATGATTTTTTTTAATGTGGGCGGAATATATTCAAAATCACGAGCAATCGGAGGAAAAGTTTGAAGTCTCGGGTGGATAAAAACATTAGAAAACGTATCTCATAACCGTTCAAAAACAGTTTTTAGTTTTCGGATACATTAAAAAATATTCAGGATTTTATTGCAGAGCGGAAATATTTTGACCTAAAAAATACACCCGACTTCGGAGAGGTTAAAAAACGACAGATGCACACTTTCTTAGGCTGTGGTTGGTTTCGATTTTATGTTTACTTTATGGAATCTGGCCACAGTCTGACCAGGTGGGAGGTAGGAGGTAGAGACATATACCATAGAATACGGTGCAGTGCACGCGGACAAAGGGACTTTGCTTGTTACAAGAAACACAATACTATCGGCTACAGTCTACCTGTACCTACCTACGCTGCCCATAAGACACAGTCAGGCGCAAAATTATACTGAACCCGTAGATAATAAAAAAAACAAGGAATGTGCAATTTGTAAGGAATCTGAATTGAAAGAAGGGTAAATGCAACTCCATTAATGGAGGACTGAATGCCGTTGGCGCTAATAAAAAAAAAACTGTCAAAAGCAGCGAAGCTATCAGTCCACAACGGATTGCTGGTACCTGATGTATGGCAGTGAGGCATGGAATCGGCAGAGGAAGGATGATAGTAGACTGAATGCTGTAGAAATGAGATTCCTGTGTGGTAAAACCATGTAGGTATGATCGTGTGAGAAATGTGGAGTTCCGCAAAGAATGCAAGGCTGATGTAAGCGTAATGAGTAAGATTAAGAAAGGGACCCTCGGGTGGTTTGGGCATGTAGAGCGAATGAACAAAGAAAGAAGTATAAGAAATATATGAAGCAATATTGTTGTTAATTTCGGAAAACAAAGCATATTTTTAGATTGAAACGAAACTTCGCAAATGTCAAATCAATGCTATACAACTTTAAATGTACATTAAATGAATAAATAATCAGGTATATTTACAGCATTTCATTTTTTAGAAAAAGCAATTGCAAGCCATAGACAATCACACAAATTTGACATGCGATTATGTATGGAATCGATTACGTATCCACAAAAGAAACAGAATCGTTCTTCAGCTTAGCTCAACGATCTGCCGGTAACTGTCTTTCTTGTCTTTCCAAGACCCACGTTCACTTTTTTCTCTCCCCAAAAAGACCCCCCAATCAGCCTCATAAAGATAAATATGCCCTGAGAGAAATTTTATTAGCTGGAATTACGTGAGCTCTAACAATAGTATTACCCACTGTTTTCTTTATGACCATAGTCAGCGTTCAGCAAGTTTTGCACTTTTCTGTACAACGCCATTGCAGTCATTGCACACAGGTGGTCAGTTTTAGCAGGTGGCTTTCGACGCCAGCCAGGCAAGAGAATGAAGACTGAAGAATAAAAGGAAAAAAAAAAGACAGAATTCAGAAATTTGGCAGAAGTCAAGTTTTTACATGGAGAAACAAGTTTGATTATGAAACAGGCACCACTCAAAAATTGAGTACCCTAATATGGTGCGATTTGTGAATCAGGGGGTGTAATATCTGCATATTTCTCGCTATCACTCAGAAATAATTACTTGCTTCCCATTAATGTTACTTCGGACAATGTTGGTACAATGACGCTTCTAAAATGGGTGTCAAATTAGTTGGTTGCTAGATATATTTAAACACATTGATGGTTGAATTGGGAAACTGTTTTGGATATTCTCAGACAGAGAAAAAACAGATTTTATAAATTCTTCAAGAATTATAGTTTCGTGTCATTTATATTGTGAAGTATACCGATATATTTATATACTTAGAATATTTAAATTCGCATTTTTACCAACTCATTGAAAAGCTTATAAAAATGTAGGTAAGTATATCAAAGTCGCCCCACTTCGATAAGTGACTTTAATCTCTCTATGTTTTTTTAAAAATTTTTTTTACTTTCCATACACAAACACATTTTTAAACACATATCGATAGTTTAATTAATAACAGATCACTTTGTATAAACCACTTTTTAATAAACAATATCGACATGTTTCAAAAACAATGTTATCTTCTTCAGGATATGTTAATATATTATATATATATTATTTTTATATTAACATATCCTGAAGAAGATAACATTGTTATTGAAACATGTCGTATTGTTTATTAAAAAGTGGTTTATACAAAGTGATCTGTTATTAATTAAATAATAAATAATGCCACAAAGTTATTTTGCAAAGTTTGAAGAAGTAAACATATCGATAGTTTAAAACACGTGTAATAAATATGAAATTTTTCCGACACAAATGATTTTTCTTTTAAAGTTATTTAGTTTCAAAGTTGAAAATTGACAAAGTTACCCCACTTTAAGGTACCATTTTCATGTGATAATCGCACAAGAGTCCCAACTGCCAGAAGCCAGGGGAACTTAAACATAAGCAGAACAACTGTTATTTTATATTTTATGTGATACGACTTCCCCAATTTAGGGAATGTGGTGATGCTGAAGTGGGAGAGGATTGCGAGATAAGTATGCAGTAATACGTAAACGTGTACCCTCCATCTGGTACAATACCCAGATTACTCATAAACGCCACAAAATCAATTAAAATGCAGAAAAACTTGTAGTGAAATAATAAATTTATGTTTTCATTTCAAAAAGGCATACCTACTAATGTACCGGACCATACGATTGCCGATTAAATTTTATGGCATATTTAATGAATGATTTATGGTGAGCATTCGAATATTGCTTGCCTCATTATCTCAAAACTTAGTATTTGAAGATGTCTGACTAATCAACTGGACGATCGATATCTGTATTCATTTGCGTGCCGTCATTTTGCACAGGTAAAAACGAGTGCATTATTATTTTCTAATTATTTTAGCAATCACTTTCATGCATAATTTCAAATACATTAGGCATGTATTTTATTAACAATATTATATTCTTTAGATAAAAATGAAACTCTGACTAAATAATGAGACAGAGAAAGTAATGTTCTCAATGATCAACTGAACAGGAGAAATTTAAAATTTTAATTCTATCACAAATATTCACAAACTGGTTTGGTCAACGAGTGTTATGTATTTTTGATATAAATAATTCGAATCGAGATTTAATTGGCATGTTATCGTCATAACATAGAATAAAATGGCATTACAAAATTTAATGAAATTAGTGATGATCGGAGAGCTTTATACGTATACACTTTTAAATAATAAAATAACAGCGAAAAGGTGTTAATTTGAATACATATTTTATTATTATTAAGTATTTATTTATTAAAGGACTGCACTCTCTTTTTCGTTGTTAGTTTTTGGGGTAATGCCGTGTTGCGCTACCGCCGACGTTTCGGACAGCGTTGCAGTGTCCATCATCAGGGCAGATCCGGTAGATCCGACGATGTGATCGGATCTGCCCTGACGATGGACACTGCAACGCTGTCCGAAACGTCGGCTATAGAAGGAGGTAGCGCAACACGGCATAACACCCCAAAAACTAACAACGAAAATGCTTTTGGCCGTGAAAATCTAAAAAACTTACAAGGACTACACTGTCCAATAATACAATACATATATCTCGAAAAAACAAAAGTTACTTTTTTGTTCATATGAAGCAGTTACTTTGTGATGAGACATTATAATTCAAAATAAAACAATAACTTTGTAAACACCACTTTTATTTTTTATACTTTATGCCGACCGGGTTTCGCTACAACCGTAGCTTCTTCAGGGCAGTACAATCTCTACTAGTAGTACTAAGTGTTTATTTAATTTCATTATGAAGTATTCGTGCGATAATAAATGTACGGATAAGACACTACAAAAATAATCGCACGATGATAATATGAATACATATAAAACGCCAATCAGGTAAAAGGCTTGGAATGCCCAATGGAATGCACTTGAAGAAAATTATATGTAGGTACCTAATTGATGAACAAAATCAATATTATTTGATTAAATTAGTATCTAGTCAGGTAGGTACTGATATCAATGGAATTTTATTAGATATAAATATAATAAATAACAATAACAATAATCATTGATATTGTGACGAAAAATCCATGTTGATAACCCACAGACAAAAAAAGGCCACTACAGGAAAAAAAAATCTCTAGAACAACTACCGTATTTACTCTGACTCAACTCAATTGTTCTTTATTATTCTTACTGTCTCTTTGCTTCCCTTGTTGCTTCTTCTTGGATCGTTGTGGTTGTTTTGCCTTTTATATTCCCTTATTGCTCTTCTTGCCGTTGTGTGTTTCTTATTGACTCTTCTTGCTTCTTCTTGACTCTTCTCTTCTGGTCTCTTCTTGCCCCTTCTGACATCTACTTGCCTCTTCCTTGTCTCTTATTGCCTCTTCTTGCTTCGTCTGGTCACTACTTGGAATTTCAACACATCCAAACGTCAAGTCTTTGAAAAGGTATATAATCCGGTGACCGGACAGTTAAAAAAAAATGATACTGCATCACTCATTTGAAAAGTCATTAATAAGTTAGGTACGTAAATAGGTGTTGAAATGCCACGTTGCTGAGTTGTCATGGGACCATATTTACTAATATTTATTTTGGTAAATTTTTGAGATCGCTGGCAATGGTTAATACGCACTTTTTTTTGAAAAATTACATTAAAAAGACAACTATTTGCATTGGGGGAAGTGGAAAATATTTCATTCTACATGGTTTGTGATACAAAAGAAAGTGCCCCTTTATAACGCCTACTCGCGTCAAGGCAAGAAAAACATCCCAGTTTTCAAGTAGTTTAGCGGCTACGCTAGGTTTGTGTAACATGGTTTGTGATTCAAAAGACAGTGCCCCTTTATAACGCCTACTCGCGTCAAGGCAAGAAAAAATTTAGAATGAAATATTTTCCACTTCCCCCAATGCAAATTGTAATTAAGGTGAATCAATTTTTTCAAAAAAAAGTGCATATTAACCGTTGCCAGCGATCTCCAAAAATTACCTTTATTTTTTATCCTTTTTGTTTTATGTACTTACTTCGTTACTCGTAATGTACCTAAACACATCGTTGCATAAATAGTGTAATGAATACTGTGCTCACTTATGGTTGGAATAATGGCTATAACCATGTTGAAAATGTACCTATTGCTTTAATACTAATTGTGAGACGTATCTCTGTTGGCGAGCCAATAAACAAATTCTAAGCGAAGAAGTCGAACCAAACAATGATGAGAAAACAGGAAAATAAAACAATGAATTATTTACCTGCTGAAGAATCCAGAGAGGCCCTTCTTCTTTACCTTGACACAATCACTCTTGGAGTTGCACTCTCGGGACTCCTGGTTCACACACGGGTCACTCACACAGCTCCCCGAAAGGGAGCACTCCGACAGGCTGGACACGGTGCTGGAGAAACTTCCCCCGTCCGCTCCCCGCTGGTGGCCAGACCTGATCAGAGTACTCCGGGGAGACTCACTGGACAGACTATCACTCTTATCACCATTGCTCAACGAATAATTACCCTCGTCACTGAAACTACCCTTCTTCGAGTCACACTCGCTGCTCTGCGTCACCAGAGGTGGTTTCGTCGCATTCTTCGGAGTCACGAAATGAAGCTGCTTGGTGATCGGGTTGTAGGCCAGCGAGATGTTGTCCAGGGCCTGGTTCAACCTCATGGTTCCCTGGGCACAACCCCCGTTGTTGCTCATGTCTAAGCAGCCCCTGGTATTTTTGTTTTTGGGTTCGTTCACTGGCGTCTTGTCGTTTTGACAGGTGTCATCTTTACTTTCAGATGCTTCCAAGTCAAAGCCGTTGTTTATGTGTATGTTCACAGATTCTTGTTGTGATTTCGTGTCGCAAATTGATTCCTTCGTCTTGTCGAACCTCTCGGGCCAGGTTTTGTAGTTGTTCAAGTGATGCTTGTCATCTTTTATGTCATCCAGACTCCCTTTACGTGCGATAGAAACGGAATCGAATTCGTCAAAGTCTTTCGAATTCTGAGTGCCATTACTATGATTCATTTGTGATTTTTCACCGAACAGAACTTTTTTGTAATATGGATTACGAGAACTTGCACCATTTAAAGGATTTTTCAAAATATTGAAACTTTTGACGAGCTGAGAGTTGCAAGTCAAAATATTATTGTATTCGAGATAATTTTCATCGCGCCCTTGACATCCCGCGATTTCATTTATATCTTCGTCACACTTAGATTCACTACGAACACACGAACTTGCCTCTAAATTCTTCATAATTTATCTGAAGGAAACACATTTCAAAATGTTTTAAGTTAGAACTTTTAATTGTTTTAAGAAAGCGGACAGCGAAGAACGCAACACCCCCGTCCCGACCATTGCACACTATTTACTAGCCTGAAGCTAGCAATAGACAGACAGAACTACAATAATTTACAGTGTCGATTCACCATCATTCGCTGCTGTGTTCACGCCGCTCTAATATTGCTAAGTTGCGCAACATGACGCATTCGCAAAGATGGCCATTGGCGGTAGATTCAAATAATTCTACAAATTCAGATCATGGCATGATTTTCTTTTTTTATTACTGTAGATAAAAATGCGATAAGTATGCTAAGATCGAAGCACTCGTGTTTGACTCAATTAATACAACAAACTAATCATCACGCCGTTTCCCCGCAGGGGTAGGCAGAGAGGACGAACCGCCACATAACTCGATCTTGGCACACACTCCTTGCCTCGTTCACATTCATACATCGTCTCATACATGCTCTTCTATTATTCCGACTCTTCACATGGCCCGACTCAAGTATCTGATTCACTTGGTCGTGCCATGTCTTCCTCGGGCGTCCTTCTTCTACCATTCACATTTACATCATATATTCTCCTTACACTCCTTTCCTCGCTCATCCACTCTACATGCTCAAACCATTGGAGAGTCCCTTTCTTAATCTTACATCAGCCTTGCATTCTTTGCGGATCTCCACGTTTCTCTCACGATCGTACATGGTTTTACCACACATTCACCTCAGGGATCTCATTTCTACAGCATTCAGTCTACTTTCATCCTTCCTCTGCCAGTTCCATGCCTCACTGCCATACATCAGGGTAGGTACCAGCACTCCATTATGGACGGCTAGCTTCGCTTCTTTGGACAGTTTTTTGTTGGTGCCAACGGCGTTCAGTCCTCCATTAATATAGTTACCTGCATTCACCCTCCTTTCAATATCTCTATCAGCCTTCCCATCTCTCGTAAACATACTTCCCAAATAACCACATGAATTATTAAAAGTGTGGTAAAGCACAACATCATATTCATATTACAGTAAAACAGGTTCCAGCAAAAAATAATAACAAAAAATTTAAGTACCTAGGTATGTATCAAATGACAATCTTAAAAGTTTTTTGAAATCTGTTATATCTCTTTTCAATTTGTGAGGCGGTAATGGGTACCGGGAAGCGTATTTCCTTTTCCGTGTTCAATACGATGCAACCATGCCTCGAACTCAACACGGGTTTGTAATGCCATTTTTTCTCCAAACCCGTGTCCAGTAGAAGGCAACCGGCATCCTACTGTGCACGGGTTTGTAACGCCAATTCCCCTCCCAAACCCGTGTTCAGTACGAGGCATGTTAAGTGAATGCATTATAGACAAGTTTGTACCTGCATTTATAACAGCAAAACATGGAAAGAAATGCATTAGAATAATTACACATACCCGCTAGACAAACCCTGCTTTGCCAAACAAACCATTCAAAATCTGGGATGTTTTTTAAAATTATGATGACATACGAGTTTATTTTAGAGAATTTATTTTATAAGTACTATAAAGTGTTATAAGTACTATATTATAAAGTTTTTATTTATTTTATTAGTAAGGCTGTTTGCATTTTATTGCCCATCCATTATATTGTGCGTATATGCACACACTTTCTTTTTTATGTTATAATCACGTTTGGAGGATGCCTCGTACTGAACACGGGTTTGGGAAGGGAATTGGCGCTACAAACCCGTGCACAATAGGATGCCGGTTGCCTTCTACTGGACACGGGTTTGGAGAAAAAATGGCATTACAAACCCGTGTTGAGTTCGAGGCATGGTTGCCTCGTATTGAACACGGAAAAGGAAATACGCTACCGGGAACCTTTATTGGATAACCAACACCTTTGCCATAGGTCACCCCAATTGGTTCGCAACGTTTGGTGATTTAGCAGAGGTGCCCGGGTTCATGGGGTGAGGTTTGTCTAGGTGTTGAAGGCGGATGACCAGGACACACTGAACCCCAGATTCCTACCCACCCTTAAACCCTTTTCCTTCCCAGAACTCTCCTATCCTTCCTTCAGCCCCTCCACACAGCATCCCCAAAGATGACATAGGCCCTGAGGGAAATTATTTTCCCCAGGGCCTCTTGTGTGGAGCTCATGTAAAAAAAAAATATAAATATATATCTCAACTCAAAGGTATTGAAATACAAAAGAGATATGCCATGATGTCCACGTGACTGTCGGCGGACTACTACCTAATCGGAGTAGTTTGCATACGAAAAGAATTTCTTCATTTTGTTGATTTTTTTAAGGTGTGTAATTAGTATTGGTTAACAAATAGTTTGAATAAGGAAAGAATTCATTAATATAGTTTAACGTTTGTTTGGTTAATTCGTTAATTGGTAAACAATATCGGCGACACCCGGAAGCGCAGTCCCACCTAGTAAAAACTGCGGATAGCACATCTCTAATATTTCAATATCTTTGTCTCAACTACTTTTATAGAGATGGTTTAAAAAAATTTCAAACCAGGCCTTCTAAATAAAACAATTTTTTTATTAAAATAAGTATAACTTTTAATATCATATCCACATACATATATAATTATTTACGTAGGTATCATATTTACATACACTTTATTATAATCAGACAAAATTAAATTATTTTATTATATAATGTAGGTACACAAGAAATCAAATATAAATAAAATGCGATAATCAAAATCCCAAATAAAAGGACGGATTTGGCACTGAATGTTATTTACAGAATGATGGATAGAAACTAAAATAAAAACATGTATATTTGTACTAATATAAAAGTATTAATGATCAAAAACTAATATCGATTAATTAATCTTACATAACAATAAAAACATATTATAAATTGATATGTTTAGTCTCAAGTAGAATAAATATATCAAAATTGCAAAAAAAATTATTGCAAAATACTGGAAATAAGCTTTTAACAATGCTTTTGTTGTGATTTTTTTTAGCGAAAATGCAAAATTAAACATCAAAAGTAAGAAAAATAAGTTCAATTATTAAAACTTTAACTTATTTACGAAACGTAGGCGGGGTTGCGTTAAAGAAAAAAAAAAAGTTGATTTGATTTAAAGTAATAAATTCCATATTATTTGCAAGACATATCAAAAATAAACACGTGATGTACAAAATTTAGGCTTACAACACCGTATCGGCATCAAAACTAATGAGATTGGGTTGTTTCATTTTCTATTTGATGGCCATTAACCCTTGGAAAGCCGACCGCTTGGACCTTGTACCCTATTATAGCGTGGGGTGAATATCCAGGGGTAAAATGCCAATAAGGCTGACAATATTTTCTTAATGACTAATTTGTTTTTGCAAAATGATGTTTTTGTAAATTGTACAAATTTTATGAAAAAAAAATTCCGTGAAACTTTCCTGTAAATGAATAGAGTTCTATATGGCTTTGAAATTCTGAAATATTTTTCACTTTTACTGCCTAAACATAAACTTTCGAAATTAAAATCAATGACAATACAATATATCTAGACTTGCTATCATCTCACAAACTCAAGATAAAATGTGTAAGTAAGAAAACACTAATGATTTCAAATAATTCTTAACTCAAATGCTGTTCATGAACGATAAAGAAGATATAGTTAAACCTCCATCTGTCATTTTTGAAGGGACCTATTGAAATAAACTATGTATGCGGGAAAACAATGATTGACAAATATAGAAAAAACACTAATATTAAAAGGTTTAATATGTACCTATGTACACACATATTATATTCTAAAAAAGATACATTTCATTACAAGATTTCATGTGAAAATCAATTAGTTTAAATAAAAAATATCATAACAAAATGAAAAAAGGTAGCTGCACGGAGACAAAAAATTTACACCTTGTGCTATGTATGTAATCTTTCATCGTCATTTGTTTTTGGCTTTTTTTATTGCCGTACGAAATCAGTATTTTTTCAGTGTTACAAATTACATTTTTTTCGAAATCAGTTAACGAATGTGCATAAAAGAAAGTTTTCAATCTTTCGAACATCGTAAACGCTTCTGAAAATGAAGGGATAGATGACGGATCCTCGTCATCGACTTACTTGAAAGTGACAAGATAACCTCACGCATACACTGCTATGCTTGAATGTCTAACGACAACTAAGATTAGGTACTTTAGCACTAACATGTCAGAAATGGCAGCCGACAGAGGCTAAATTCCGTTCTTTCTTTCTCTCTCTCGCTCTCCAATGTTATTGACCATTTATGTATGAAATTTGTTGTGTAATTTAAATAATTAATGCGGTAAAGAAAAACGATCAATGAAATTAAATTTTGCGTGTTTTATATAAAATTAATTGGGGATTATAAGAAATAACGCATACGGGAAAACGATTATTCGAGGAACGATAGATAAAGGTTTTACTGTATTGAATGATACAAACGGTAGGATTGGGTGGCATTTTTGTATTCAAAAGTTCTGTTGAATACTACCTCAAGGCCGATTAGAGTAGGAAGCCTGAGCGCCTGACGGATTTTGAGGTGTTAAGTGATCAAGCTATAATAGAGTAGCAGTTTGCAACTGGCGGTGAATGTTATGGCGCAAGCATTTAAATAAACAGGGTGATCAGACAATTTTAAATAGTAAAGTTTGCTTAGCGATAGCACAGACTTCGTAATTTGACTGTTGCTCGCCCTAATCCTGTACTCCAGCAGACCTTGTGTTCTCTAATGATGCACAAAATCTACAGGCGGAAAACAATTTTATTATTAATAATAATCGGTAATAATAAGCAATTTTCGTGTATTTACAAAATAAAATGTGATACCTTGGCTTTTACAAGTGTTTTCAGGGTAATGAAAACATTTTCTCAACAAATACGAGGGCATTTTGGCACCTTATTAATGCAATTCATTAGATTAGATTATTAGAGGTAGCACATGACCATACGTAATGCTTGGAAGTTTAGTACTAAAACTACGAAATTGAAAACACTACAATTGACTAGCTTTTTGCTTGCCATTTTGATTTCCACAGTGCATCTATATATATATTGTAATGTCATTGATTAAAATGAATATATTTGCACTTGACGAAATCGATAGACTAATATTACGTTAGGTACATTATTTACTCGCCAGGCAAATTAAAAATATTTTAACTTGCCATTACTGTTACAAAATCCAATAAAACAGGAGAAAGAGCGGTGAACTATCAGTGAAACCACGGTGGATTTGTTGGCACACATGGGTACAAACGTCTGAAATCCATGGTAGATTTCTTGGCACATTGAGGGTTAAGTTAAAGTTCCACTCCATTTGTAATTTTCAACATTTGAACAGCTTCTGTTAAACATCATTTTCGGCTTTTGATCGAGTTGTGATGAGCATTTTGGTCATGTTGTTATAATTGTAGGCTGATCATAAATTGAAAAGATCTTTCAAAAATCAAAAACTCAAAATGTGTTGAACTTCGATTTAACGGTCATCAAATGTGATGAATTTGAAACAACTCAACCTAAGTGACAGACTTCTCAAGATCGACCCTCAAAAGAGGAATAAACTTTAAAATAGGGAATCACACAAATTATTATGTAGTTTATTGGAGCCCTATTGCACAGAACCCACCATTTAACATTGCCTTCACGCCACATTATAATATCCTATCCTCAAAGATAAATAATGAGATCTCTGAAACCATCAACCATTTTTTTTTCCAATCTCTAATAAACCATGATCTGTATTTCATTAGGCATGTTTTGTAATACTTTTGCGGTTATATAATTTATGTAGTATCTAATAACATGAGTATGCTGCAATTGTTTATACGATTATTGACTGACTGAATACAATACGTCTGTAAAAATATTATTGTATTCAACATCACTTGGAAGCCATGCAGCCAAAGCATAGATTCAGAAGCTCGTGCACAAAGTTAAAGCGCAAACGGTTGGTGCGAAATCACTACCACGTAAGTCATACTTATATGCCAAATCTTTTTCTTCCTTGCACTTTCCCAACTGTTGGGGACGGCTCTTCTCGTTCTCAGGCTATGACGGTTCTGGGTATCGCTTTCATCCAGGCCGTTTCTCTGTAATATTTTGGAGCATTGAGTCATACAAGAGTTCTTTGGTCTTCCTCTGGATGACTGACGATGAAGCTCCATAGACATTGCCTGCTTCACTGTGTGGTCTGATGCTCTCCGTCTTATGTGCCATACCATCTCAACTGTCGTTTCTCTAGCTTATTGTTTATGTCCGTGAAACGCTACCACAAATGCATGCACTTTTAATCCTATCTTTTAGTGATACTCCTGCCGACCGTTTAGGCATTCACATTTCTGCTGTTTTGAGTTGCCTAGAGTAGGAGTTGTACATAGTCCAGCATTTGGAGCTATACATTATCGCGGGTCTAACTTATATGTAACTGGAATATCTTTCCTTTATGTTTTATAAGCATTTTCAAGTAACACAAGATTCTTATTATTACTGATATGCCAAATGTTGGAGGTTACAATTTTAAAATAAGTGCGAATAGTTTTACAAAGATAATCAACAAACATAGACTGGCTCCAGACGGGAGCAGCTGGGACTCTTGTAAGGTATTCACATAAAACAAAAAAACCCATAAAAGGCGACTTTTAGGCTTGAAAACTGATGGCAACTTGATAAAAAGAAGAAGCGGATCATTCAAATGGATTTATTGTATGGCAAAACATTACCGTTACTGACGGTTTTTGCTTTACCTACACAGTTTTTTATGTTGTTCATAATAATATGATACATTGAAGTTTGCGCCAACAGATAGTCCGATAATCTGTGTGCACCTTTTAACACAGTCTGGGCTAGGTGAAGTCCTCTCTGAAGCTAAGAGAGTTAAGAAATTTATTTTGCAGATTATGATCACACACAAGTTAAAATTCAACTAATAGTGTGGAAAAGAAATACTGCAAATAATACATTAAATGTTTTAATTGTTTTTATACCCACAATATCTCTTGAAAAGTTGGTAAACGTGACTTACGTGGAGATGAATTCGCATCAACAATATGTATCTTAAATAAAATTTTAGATATTCACAAAACACTTAAGCGTAGAAACAGACCCGCTATAATATCGGCTGCCATCGACGACGAATAAAGAGTTTTATGCGAGAATATAACACAGTTAAGAAATAACCCTTTTAATAATTTAAATCCTATTTTACGAGCTTAGAAAAACGCTCAAAATTCCACACTGCCAAATTCCACAAATGGGGTCATTTTTCATGCCTTAGGCAAACCTTGTGTATTATTGGGTAGATGCAAAAGTTCACAGAGTTTTAATAATAATTGGGTGATTTGTACAGCACCGTTTTTGTGAAAAATCGCCTCAAGGGCGCTGTACAATTATGAATTATTACGAGCTATCTAATTTATTAAATTTAAAACTTTAAAATGTACATATACAAAGTGTAACAGCACGTACCCGAAGGATTTAAACCAACAATTTCTGAGCATATTTGGAGTTAAAAAAATATTCAACCAACTCACAGTCACTGATCCCATCCCTATATGTCGCGACGGGATAGAGTGATACGCGCGCTGTTTCGTGTGTAACTGTGCTGTTAGAATGAGACTGAGTGCTTTTCATGCGATCCACCGCTATGCTATAACTCGACATATACATATTGCGACAGGTGATGGAAAAATATTTTCATGGTTTTTAATTGAAAAAAAATTCATCGGACTGCAAAATGACACCTACATATGTATTTTACTCCAAATATGCTCAGAAATCTGTTGCTGAATGCTGTTACACCCTGTATATATCAATAATATTCCGCACAGAAATTCAGGGTGGCCTGCAGGGTAAAAAGATCGCCCCGATGATAGCCAACCTCCGATAGGAGGAAAATCAATAGTTGATTTGGTGGTTTGAAAGTGAAGAAGAGGGACCATGTGAAAATGAGCTATTGAATGGCCCTTTTTGTAATAATAGCATTCTGATGGTGTCTTAGCCTTCACAAATGTGCAAAGTGTTCTATTTTTGAATGAAACTATTGTCTTTAGAGTCAACACATAACACAAACTAAAAAAAGATTTAGACATATTATGTACTTGTTCAATAATGGCGTTAAACCAACATTGACAATTGCCGAAAAATGCTATGAATTTTTGCATCAACCCATTATAATAATTTATATATAATTATGTCAAAAAATTAAAGAAAGACAAGTAGTGTACAATTTTCGAGGGTAGAATATGAAGACAATCAGACTGAAGTAAGCAAATATTTGATAAAAAAAGTTCAAATCTAATCCGTAGGTTCTACCCAAAAAGATTAAGAAAATATTGAATCTATACATTTATTATCTTAAGGAGATGTTTGATCTTAATAGGTCTAATGTACTTTAAACGTAAATAATTTATAAACAATTTTTTGATATACTAAAACATCTAAATACTTCGAGGGTTTGGTTGACAGTCTCTCACACAAAAACGCTTTACTCTTTTTTCACATCTAACTAAAAAGGAAGTTTAAAATAACAAAGTGATCTTTCAAATAATATTAAAGTATAAAATTGAACATACTGGTTTTATTTAATGCTGAGATACTGCAATGCGACTATGCACAAATTAAATAACAATTTGATAGGGCATGTATGCCCATGATGTAGGAAAAAATCACAAAACTACATCATTCATAAATTTCATTTAAAAAATATTAAGTTACCATTTAAAAAAATACCACAGCTCTCAGCATCTCTTCTGAATTCTTTATAACGCTCCGATCGACCTGACATTAACTTGATTAAAAAAATATCAATATAAAAATAAAGATACTTTTATTGTTATTTTTACGTCGCAAAATTAGGACGAAATATATCCCCTTACTCTAAAAAAGTATTGAGGGATCCCTCATGATTTGTAATAAAAAAAAATATCTTCACAGAAAAGCAACATTGCAAATATTTTTTATTCACCATTCCATGGGTAATTTTTTTTAGTCAATTTATTTTTATTTTTACATTAACTCCACACAGGAGGCACGAGAAAAATTATTTTCCTCAGGGCCTTTATCATCTTTGGGGATGCTGTGTGAAAGGGTTTATCTTGGTCCCGTGGTTCTACGTCGTTTCTATTACTGACTTAAAAGTAAAGTTTATTTTCTAAAACGCAGACAGCTTTTAGACTTAAGCAGTATTGCTTTCTTGGGAAGATATATGTATGTACAAATTTTTGACAATCTTAAATTTTACAAATAAATGTGTTTCAAAAGAAATATCCATTACAATCCATGACCGTCCTAATGAACAATGTTATAAGTTCAAACTGATAACTTTGCATAAGAGCTATCTAGTTGTCATAATAAATTTTTGCAATGAAATAAAAAGGATTTATGCAAAATATCAAAACACTGTATTTGCTCTGAAAAATGAAAATGTAGAAACAAGAAGGAATCTTTAAACAGCTCTAATGAAAAGTTATCAATTTGCCCTTTTATCATGGTTAATTAGCACAGTTGATATGGTTGAATTATATTACCTTGATCAAAAAGTTTTAGGACTTTATTCATAAAATCGAAAATACAAGTTTATTCATCAAAATCGATATGGATCCCTTCAAAGTGCTCCCCATTGACTGCAACGCTCTTACGCCAGCGCTTGATCCAATTCTCGAAACACCGCTGGTACTCAATTTTCGGAAGTCCATCAGAGCCATCTTCGATTTTTTTATGACATCCTTTCGGGTGCCGTAACACGTTCCGCGAAGCAGTTTTTAAAGTCGGTTGAACAGGAAAAAGTCGCAGGGAGCCAGATCAGGTGAATTCGAAGGCTGCTGGATAGTATTCGTGTTGTTTTTGGTCAAAAACCCACGGATAAGGATTGCGTTGTGTGATTGTGTGTTATCGTGGTGAAAAATCCTTGGGTTGCAAAAATCGAAAATACGCACTAAGGTAGATGTTCTCAGTACAGCGTAACTTTTACAAATGTCAAGCAGTGATGCTGAAATTTGGAGGGAAGTGTTAATGAAAGATATAATAATCTAACAAAAATAAATTCCAATCGGGTGACTGACAGCATCACACGGTGGTAGGTCCTAAAACTTTTTGATCAATATGGTTTATTCTGAGATAAGAGATGTAATTGAAAACCGTCTTTGCAAGAGAAGACTGTCCACTTATTATTATAATAATGTATTAATACACGCATTGAATGATCGTGGTAAGAAATGGCACAGAGTGAAACCTGCAAGTGAAACTAAGAATGGTAGTTTTGTGCTCGGGATCTAAAGGGTTTTGACTGTGAGTGACTGAAGGTACAAAAAGTCTTTGTTTAAAAAATTAAGTAACATTTTCGAGCTCAGGAAATAGCTCCGCTAGAATTAGGTCTAAGAGATTGTAGATCAGCTGAAAAAAATCACAAACAATTAATTATATAAAAACTATTTTGAAAAAAAAATCAGATTATGCAAATGAGAATACAGTGAAATTCTTTTGAGAAGTTTTCATGCTTAAGAAGTCCTTGAAGACCGAATGATCCAATTAAAACCATGTGTAAGGTTTTCCCGCATAAGACGTTTTGCTTTCCGGTCTCTTGGAAAATTTCTTAAAAGAGTTACACAGTAATGTGACAGAAATGAAGTCAAAATTAGGGAGTATTCAAGATTACAAGAAGTCTTATCATGATTAATTTTCTTCTTCAACCAATGTTTCGGACAGAGTTACAATATCCAACATCAGGACAGATGTGCAGACTGAGGTAGCGTAACACGGCATAATAAACCAAAATTAATCACAATACAGTGCAACCCCCTTAAGAAGTTTTCCAAGGGACCGGAAAAAATAAACTTCTTAAGCAGGAAAACTTTATATGTATGTGGGAAAGATTTGGCCAATTTTGGGCCGAGGGATCAAAAAAACCAAACTTCTTAAGCCAAAAAATTTCTTAAGAAGGTTTCACTGTAATACTTTTACCTAAAAATTAGACCATCCGTACATGGAGAACAGCTGGCGACGCAATCGCAATCAACCCCCTGAACAAAATGGATATTTTTCTGATCTGACATGCCAAAACGCGACAAAACTTGACCCACTAACATGGTAATCTATCAACAAGGCGACTGAAATGCGACAGCAGCGACCAGCAGCGCTGGTCACTGCTGGCAGTCGCCTTGTTGACAGGTTGTCACGGTAGCGGATCACGACCTGTGTGCGGACCGCCAATGAAATTCACAAGTTACTTTCCTGTGGATGCATCGCCAATTGGTTTTTTCAGTTTCTCAATGAGCAGATGACCTTAATCATAATATGTACATAATAATTTTGGCTGTTATAATCTCAAATCATATCTACAGGACGTCTATTTAAAATGATAATGTTAAGTACTTGCTATGGTTCATTATTTGTAAAATTAAAAGGATTTTGTTACCTGTTTGTTTAGAAGTGGATTTTGAAGAAATTCAAATAAGTCATTCACCCCACTTAGGAAATTTGGACCAAGAACACTGGTTAAAAAATAGGGAAAAGCATTTTGCAAATGAGATTTGGCAGTGGCTCTTTTTTCACTGGGATCTGCTTTTTTGGTGGGGGGTTCTGCATCTTCAAATAATATTTCTGAAAAAAATGCAAAACCAAAATTATTGAAGTAGACATACAGAATTAAAATAAAGCATTACTCAAAAATCTAACTGGGCGTGAGACGATCGCAAAATTCTCTAGGTCCCAAAGACTGCAATGGGCTGGACATGGTGAAAGAATGCCAGAAGACAGGATACCAAAAACAATGTCCATGTGGGGGCACAAGTGGAAGTGACCCAGAGTCAGAAAGAGGAAGAGGATAGTGTGATGTAAGAGGATTGGAGCAGGACTGGAGGGACTGACTGAGGACTGGAGGCGAATCGCGGAGAGCATTCGTGTAGGATGTAGCAAATGATGATGATAAATAAATAAATAGTAATTACCTTGTCCTAATTTAATTAGATGTGCTAATCTTGGCGGGGACAATACTGTACAAAGCAAGTCTGTTAAGAAATTGTCAAATGTTTCATCCATATTTGACAGTCCTAGATTTAATATGGTCTCTGAAATACCTATCACGGGTTTACGCACTTTGAAAACATCTGTCACTGAAATTAAAGAAACATTTGCAGGATAAGACATTAAAAACATAAAAGGAAAACATCTACACATATTTAAATAAAGCCTTTTTACATAAGTAGAGATGAAATGATTAAGCAATATTTTGAATTTTTCATAACTGATAGGTGCATCACCAGAACCATAGATTATTTAAATAACTGATTAAAAAAGTGCACATAATATCGCGAGTTAATTAATACAACTAGGAAGTTCTGATGTCAGTGTTTTCGAGTTACAGATAAAACCATTACTTTATTTGTGAGCCACAACATAAAAACGTTTGTGAAAAAGCCAATTTCGGACTTTCCTAGGTATAGTAATCACCCCTCGTTATATTGTTTGAATTTTTGAGTGTAGAGGCAAAGAAAAATACATTGTCCCAATAAGGAACTCCAGTGAAAAATATTATGGCTTTAAAAAAATATATTTTCATATAGACCAATAAACGCTGATTCTGAATATATAAGTTTTTTTTTTAATAATATTAAATGTACAGTTTTTAAAAAGATATTAAAAAGTGCATTTTTAATATTCTCGTTAAAATACAGCGTTAAGTTGGTATGCTATGTAATGCTGTATGGTGTCGTCACGATGGAAGATTCACTGTAATTCGTTTGGGTCATTTATATGGGAATTTAGGTATGACACAAGCGAATGTTTTATATATTTCTTATTTTTGAAGATGTCGTAAAAGCATATACCTTTATAGAAACTCAATAGAATTGCCTTTTTGATTTTTGTATCTGACATATACGATTGTGTTTGAAAATTGCAGTATTTTAAGTTTCAAAATGATTGAAATTAAAAAAAAAACAGCTGACTGTAAACATATTCTATTAAATGGTCGAAAAATTTAGGAAAATTCAAAATTTTAAAAACACAGTCTTCTCTTTATGAATTTGGAATAAAACCGTCACTTCACTTTTTATCTCGTTCATACAATAAAAAAGGATAAAAAAATATTATAATAATTCCGAAAAAATAACTGAAAAAATCCGACATCTTGGAGTCGGTTTTACGCAATTAATGCATTGATTTCTCGACTTTGTATTTATTTACACGTGCATAAGGCTTTTACATTATTAAATAATATTAATTTTATGGAAGTTTTATTAAATTCACGCGGAAAAGTATTAATTTTTTTTTTCAGAAGTAATCTTTGATTATGTAACGTCAGTAACCTAAAAACCTATTGTTAAATAAACTAAATCACCAACAAAACATTATTTAAAGGACTAAAACTGAAAAAAAGTAAAGGCAGCATTGGTACTTATGCTGGATTACACTAATATCACAGTGAATTAATCATTTAAACGAAAATTATCTTCAAAAACATAAAACTGCAAGTAAAATTCATCAACGTCATTCATTGTTTTGCGAAGAATTTGATTTCGCCATTTGCAATAAATAAGCCAATCAATGCGTAATAATAAACAAGATGGCCGCGCGCCTGCGCAAATCTATGTGAGATTCAAGAAAACCAACATAAAAATCATAAAATACGTGTATCGTTATTTTAGTAGATGACGTCACAAAATTCATCATAGATATGGGTGTTTTCGAGGGATCTCCAAAAATTAAAAATTTGAAAATTTGTAAATTATTTTAAGTATTAAAACTAACTCTAAAAAAAAAAAATGCAGTAATTTAAGTTAGAAGGTTTAAGGAATTCATAAAAAAAAATTGAAAAATGGACTGGACTTCTCTATTATGGACACTCCAAAATTTTGGAAAAAATAAATAATTGGAATAGGAGGAAGCATAACACAACAACTAAATAGCATAAATCCGTTGGTTGTGAGAACCTTTTTTTTTTATTTTTTTTAATATAATTGTACGACAGAGAGGTAAGTCCAATTATGGCACAATTTTCTTACAACTGAGGGAGCGAGCAGCGATCGGCAGAGACGGGGGACGAGAAAAATGAAAAGGCGTCAGTCGATGTATGAGTCAGACTTTATTGCTGCTACGTAGCGATGGTAAATTTAGTGAAGTAACAGGGTAGACAGGAGCGATTATGATGAGGCTCGTAGGTGATGCAGTGGTGTAGCAGAACTCGTGTCTGCATGTCGCCAGCATGTAGTTGCGCACCGTGTTGGTGGAGATGACCTTGACGTCCAGGATGGATGCTCGACGCGGTGTCGCGGAGATGGCGGTGTCGCTTGTTGCGTCCTCGAAGGTTGATGAGGCACCGGCACAGGTCCGGCACGTCGCCGTGGACCTGGCGGTTACCGCACTGGAACGTTATCACTAATGCACTGTCTATGTGTTGGTGATGTTACTGATACTAGAGACTGGAACTGACTGACTGACTAGCGCGGTGTCGCTGCGCTTTATATAGCCGACCGTGTGAGTACCCGGAACGAAAGTAATGTTGAGCGCCCGCGCAAAGAAGAGAAGACTCTGGAACATTCCGCGGCCGTAAGAATGTGACGGCTGTTGTGTCGAGGCCTTTCGATGCGCTTCCCGAAATATGTAGCCGTGAGCGGCGTGAAACAATACAACTGCAGGTAGGTTGTATAATTCGAGAATATGCTGGCTGTATCAGTGGCGGCGCAAGGATTGTGGCTAAAGAGGGCGACCGTTCTGGTCGCCACACAACTAACAATTATACGTGGGATGAAATTGGATCATTCGGTCTCCTAAGGACCAAAAAAGAGAAACTTCAGAGAGGGCCCTTTTTGTTTGATTTTTTGGAAATTTTTTTTGGCTGAAACTAAATTAACATACATCAGCCAAGTATGAACAAGGTTTTGAACTAGGATTATAAAAAAATATTGAAAGGTAAATTTTTAGCATCTTGTTGAACACTAAACAAAACACCAAAATTTACGAAAAAATGTTCAAGATGCCAAAATTTTACCTTTCAATATTTTTTAATAATCCTAAATCAAAAACTAATTCATACTTTACAGATGCCGTTTAATTTTTTTTGTTTCAAATAAGCAAAACCCCCGCAAACATGGTCACTGCCGTAAATAACTGAGTTTGAAGATGAGTGGTTAAGTTGTCGTGTATTTCCGCAATGAGTGAGGATTTCAGGCTGTAAATAAAATCGGACACAAAATATGAATAAATATGCGGTGAAAAAGGGTTTCACTGTTTTTAATACTAAAACTTAGATAACTTACATAAAATTGATAATACTTGAGTAAATCCCTTAGTCTTGAACTGTTTCTTCTTAAGAGTTATATCGTGCTTGTTCTGCAGGTTGAAGTTGTTTCCGAACACACTGTTGGTGATGCACCGTCCTGAGTTGGAGTCTGTGGTGCTGCACGAGGCCACGCTCAGCAAGTCCGTGGCTTCCTCTCCATTGTCTATGTCCCGCCCCTCTTCCTTACTGCAGTCAACATAAACTACAGATTATCATTGGCTTATCCATGAAAAAATAGCTTAAAATTGTGCGATATTTCTAAAATAAACTTTGCAGAGGCTATATACAAGGTGTCCGGAAACTCATAGTACAAGCGGGAAACTGGGGAATCCACATCACATTTGAAGTCGATTTCGTAGTATAACTTTTTTTGATTTGAGCTTTCGTTTTCGAGTAAAACACGTTAGAAGTTGATTTTTTTTTTGGTCAAATTCTTATAAATTATTACGGACGATCATAGTACCTAACTAATAAAAAGTATTTAAAAGAAATACAAACAAAGAAATCCAGATTTAAAGCATTAATTTGAAATTGCCCACAATTTAATTCCGCGAAAAAATAAAATATTAGTTCATTTCACGGTTAAACAGTTGATCTACATTTCGTGCTTTTAAACACGAGACTGCATGCTGATCCAATCACGACGGGATGGATTCTAGCGCTGTCTCGTTTGTTTAAAGTGCTGCTAGAACGAGACGCAACGCTTGTCAAATGACCGCGGGCAGCAAAAAGTGTCGTGTGGCCTTGACCCACGAACCAAATTCTGTACCCGAGAAGTATACGGATGCAAGTCCAAAAAGGAGAGCCAAAAAACTATTTTTTCTCTAACTACGGTCTCATAACTTCTTCGGATATCCATGCTGATAGATAACAAAAAAAGTCATTATTAAATCAATTAGTTTTGTTTTAAAAATGAGCAAATGAAACGATATTTAAAGCCTTAAAAAAAATGTTTAAAAAAAAAACGCTGACTTGAGTCAAACAAAAACATGGACTTGAGACCTACTGCCTCTAAATTAAGTGGACTATTTTGTTATGACATGTGGTGTATTATGAAAGGAATAAAGTCCATGATACACCCTTCTGCTTCTAAGATAGTTGTTGCATCATGGTACTTGCATCCATATAAAATTTTGAAAATCCTATTTTTTCTTCATAACAGGACTTCAACATGATATGTAATTTACTTCAAGTTTCAAGTCTGCATCAAAAACTCATTTCTTCATATTTTGGACTTGGATCCGTATAATTCTCGGGTACACAAATAAAGATGGCCGCTGTTCTGTTCCGTAGTAGTATTCCGTATTACAGTAGCGTTCGAAACGAATGTGAACAAGGTTATTATCATTTTTTTTAATAATGTAATAATTAGATGGAAAAAAATAGTATAAAGCTAATTTTTTCCCCATCGACTACTATCATTCAGACAAGTGCTTAGCGAAAAGTCCCCGCCCCTACCCCCCTTGCTTCCCATCCTGTGCCCCCTCAAACATGAAAAGTGTAAGGGTTTCGTAAATCACGTCTATCTCCATTACTAAACAACATATCGGATTCCAATTTTTTTATATTCCCTTTGCTGTAACATTGTCTACAATTAATGTCCGATTAATGACGACCTGCGTGGTCCAGCGGTAAGGCTCTTGACTTGACATCGAAGGTCACGGGATCGAATCCCGGCGTGGCAAATAAATTTTATTTGATTAATTTGTATTTTCACAATTTATTTATTTAAAATAATGTATGGTATATTTGCGGCACGTTCCAGAATGGAAGATACTCCCAGTATCGCCCTGGTGTAAGACCACCATTCAGAATTGAAACGTTGCTTGAAATGGCGTTAGCCATGTTTGGTGACCAGATCTGAATAGCCAGGTACTTCCCCACCTTCCTCTTCCCCATCTCCTTCCCCTCCCCACTACCTTCAGCCTCACAACATACCCCAATTGGGGATGCCCAAGTCGCACTGGCTCCAGACGGGACCAGCTGAGACTCTTGTGAGGTAGTACTATAAAAAAAAAATAAAAAAAATGCCCAGTTGACTTTCGTCGTAACTTTTACCGTTTGTTTGTAAGGGGTAAGGGGTCGTCCATCAATCACGTGAGGCTCGAAAGGGGGGGGGGGGTTGGAAAAAAATCACGAAACATCACGAGGGGGGGGGGGGGTAAAATGAGATATCACGTGTATTTATTTTTCATTGAACAACGCACGATTTCTAAAGGTGAACATCCTATACATTGTACAAAAAAAAATACACGTGATTTGGGGGGGGGGGGGGGGGGGGCGCTAGCCAAAAACCCCACCACATATCACCAGGGGGTCAAAGTTGCTAAAAAAAACATCACGTGATTAATGGACGACCCCTAATTCGTATTAAAAGGTAAAAATTTGTATATTTTTTTGGCACGTAATTTTACCTTTTGTCACAGAACTTTTTACGCCTAAATATTTCCTACAAAAGTTTTAGCTCCTATAATAGTTGATAAAAGGCAGATCTGTCTGTAATTGTTCATCTAATTTTTGTCTCCTTTTTTAAATATCATAAATTATTGACGAACCTTTCGAAGTCTTCATTTGAAATCTTCGTTTGTACACTCAACATTTGTTTTAAGTGTATTTGTGCGGATTTGGCGTAGAGCAAATGACCTGCAGTATGCAAATACGGTATCATTTGCTTGACTGTATTAATGTGCAAATTCCAATCGCTGATTCTCTCTGCCAGAATAAAGTCTAGAACCAAATTCACCAATTTAAACTCTTGTAGCCACAGTTTTGAAGTTCTACTAGTTTTAACCAAATCTTCACACACTTCTTCTAGTCTTGTCATTATTTCGTTTGTTTTAGTGCACTCAAGCTATGTGGAAATCGTAAACGTGAAATACTCGAGTTAGTGCGGATTATACATAATGGAGCTAGTTTACACTTCCATTCAATAAATAAAGTTATAGATTTTAAACTAAAATACTATGGCATTTTTAGTTGCTGAAATCTTGAACTGATACCCGTAAGCATAATTTCACTTCTTCAGTAAAACCAAAATTTAAAACAATTGACAAAAAATACAATTAATGAGTATAAACATCAATATGAGTAGTGCGGCAATGAATCGGCTGCCGCGGAGCAACGCAGAGATGTTGCACCAAACATTCACGGTTGATATCTGGCATTTCCTAGCCATAAAGTACACATTAAAATTATATAATTTTAAAGCTCATGGAAAGGGCTACAATCTTTGTAGGAAACATTTTTCATAAAATGTCAGCCTGAAAAGTTCTGTGACAAAATGTAAAATTACGTGCTGAAAAAAATACAAATTTTTACCTTTTCATACGAATTACAAACAAACGGTAAAAGTTACGATGAAAGTTAACGGGACATTAATTGTAGACAATGTTACAGCAAAGAGATTAAAAAAAATTGCAACCCGATATGTTGTTTATTAATCGAGATAGACGCGATTTACGAAACCCCGTACACTTTTCATGTTTGGGGGGCACAGGCGGGGAAGCAAGGGGGGTAGGGGCGGGGACTTTTGGCTAAACACTTGTCTAAACTAAAATGAAAAAAGTCGCAAAGTATGCTCCGAAAATTATTATAAACATGTTTGTGTCAGTTATTTTACAAGTCATACAGGATGCGGCAGCATAACTTCCTTTTTTAAAATGCGAGCCATTCATGTATGGACAATGGGGAACGTCACCTATCTGATTTGATCTTTAAAAAAGTAAAACAAAACTTTATGTATGTGCCTAATTTATTTGCCACGCTGGGATTCGATCCCGCGATCTTCGGTGTGCGAGTCAAGAGCCTTACAGAGGTCGTCATTAATCGGACATTAATTGTAGACAATGTTACAGCAAAGAGAATAAAAAAATTGCAACCCGATATGTTGTTTAGTAATCGAGATAGACGCGATTTACGAAACCCGTACACTTTTCATGTTTGGGATGGGCACAGGCGGGGAAGAAAGGGGGGTAGGGGCGGGGACTTTTGGCTAAACACCTGTCTAAGTAGTAGTCGATGGTGATTCAACTGGTGTTCTACGACATAGGCTGACTGGACTATTAATTATATTCCACCGCCATGGGAGGAATGAATTCATGCGTCTGTCACTCCTGGATACACTGACTCTCAGATTCCTACCCACCCCTCATACCCTTTTCCTTGCCAGAATTTCCTCTCCTTCCTTTTCTTAAAAGACGAGAAAGTGAGCGCTTCTATAAGTTAAACCCCGAACACCTTACGTGAACATTATTAACCATGAGTTGGACTTGTAGGCATGTAAACGCGCTCGTGAGTAACTCAACAAAAATTTACATAAGCCGTAAATTTAACCAAAAAGTTTAAAAGGCCGCCTAATTCCAAGTAATAAAATTAAGGTGTACCGTATTTAAACAAGAAACTTGGTTACTAATTTAATATTTTTGTTGAAAGTTATTGTTTTGATTAAAAGTGTAAAAACGAGCAAATAAACAACAGAATTAAAAAATAAAAAACTTTTGCAATACTAAATCGTAAATGTTGTTAAATAAAGTTAATTCAAAACGGCACGCCTGCAAATTTGGATGTTAAAATAAATTTAAAAAATATTATTACCAATGTTCAGCGAAAACTGAATAGTACTGCACTTCAGCACGTGCGGTCTAGATTTTGGGTAAATCTGTTTATGTATTTTTTGTGACCGCAATTTGCCAGCGCTTGTCGTGCGTATGGTTTCGTGACCTTTGACATTTATCAAATTTATCAAACAACAACATTTTTAGTTAATTTGACATTAAAACATAGTGCGTGTTTGTGAATTACAGTGAAATTTGGACAGTTATTGAAGACATTCCTCTGATAATCGTAAGGAATCTGTGATTTGTGAAGGAGAGTGAAATTTAATTGTTTTTCGAAGACATTCCTTTGATAACTGTTCCTGCAAAAACAAGTTCGTAGATATCTCCGATACCTCTTTGCTCTGTGCTGGTGACCGGACAACTCAGAATAAAACCAACTCAGAAGCACCTCAGAAAGGTCATTAAGAGTGATGATAAAAAAGTATTTAAAAAGTAGTTGAATAGGTTAAGTTAATTTAGGGTTACCGGCTATTTTAAAATGATTTTTTATTAGCTTTTAATGACATTTCTGAGGTGTTTCTGAGTTGGTTTCATTCTGAGTTGCCATGGAACCCTCTGTGCTAACTATGCTTTTAAGAAAGGTAATAATTTTTTAACAATATTTGTGATGTTGTGTGTTTTGGATTGCAAAAGGAACATTGCACATAATGTAAGTAGTTTCCTTCCTGTGTTAATATTAAGTAGGTAATCCATAAGCCGCCGCATTTTTACACAGCTTAGGGGGCATCCATTAATTGCGTGAGCAAAAACGCGGGATGGGGGTCCAGCAAAATCTCACGTTACTTGAAAAAAATATACGAATTGGCCCAAATTTATCTCACCGAGGGGGAGGGGGGGGTCTAGATTGGAAGATATACTGCTCACGTAATTAATGGATGCCCCCTTATGGAAATCACACTTCATTTCAACAATTACTACAAGAAACAACTATTTACTTATACAAAATTGGTTATTAGGTTCTTAGTTTAGGTAAATTAAGTAATTCATGCGTATTTAGTTTGAAACAAACTTTGCAAATGTCAAATCCAAACACAATAATAATAATACGGCGGCCCGTATCTTTAAACCTAAATTAGCCGAAATTTTTTTATTTTTAATTATTATTTTTTTTTAAATGTAAAAATGCTCAAATCGAAAAACTATTTGTTTATTTGGGTACTCTATGTGATGTAGATTCCCCAGTTTCCCGCTTGTACCACGAGTTTTCGGACACCGTGTATAATAAGTTATATACGCAAATACACTGCCGTAAATAACCGAGATAATGAATTCAGAAATTTTGCATCTTCACTTTGATAATATCAAACATACTAATTTCGGTTGTCCATGCTGTGCGTTAGTTAGTCTTGTGTGAAATCTGGTTCAATTAATGAATATGCTCTATTGGATTTATATTTGGAGAGAATAAAGGACTAACTTATTTTTAACCGCTCCGATTTATCACGAATATGCAAGTTTTGCGTCTTAAATGAAATGTCAGATTTACAAAAACTTTGTGTTATTTCCGCTTCACAATTAAAGCTCTATAATTGAAACATTTCTGAACGTAGCCGAATACTAAAAACTGTTTTTGAAAGTTTACGAAATAAGCTTCCAAATTGTTATATTAAAAATAAACATTAACATATGTAAATATTAAAATTTATAATGCAAACATAAAAAAAATGTTAAAATGACTCACGTGATGCTTTTATGTGAAAACGGTACTAAAATCACGGATTATGTAAAGAAGAATACTTATTCTATCGTATAAATGTATAATAAACAATTTAGTCACCTCACATTTTAATCATTTCATACAAGAATATTTAATAAAAAAATAACAATGTCTAATTGCGCGTAGGCGATTTCGCAGGTAAAATCTGTATCTACCATGTATCTGACAGAATTGGTCTTTTTATTTATTTCTATGGACAACCTGAATAGAGATGTGCAGCTTGATTTATTATGGACCTTCTACTTTTTGTTATAGGGATGTCACTATACAACAATAACGTCCGTGGAAACACACGCGTTGACGTGAAAACACTCTTATTGTACTTGACTGCTATCGTTATATTATCGTGCATATACGCTTACGTATCGGAGTGGTTAAACACCCGATTTTGACTTATGTACATAAGTAGTTGCAAGAGTGCAATTTAACAATGAGATAAAGACCTTAAAAGCGATCCCGACAAAAGAAATAAAGGAGAATCAACTTACAGATAATAATCAACATCAGTAGATACCAAATATGTGGCCATAAAGGTGTCTAAATGTTGGCCTTTCTCTTTCCTTAACTTATGGGTGACTGTCTGATAGATGTTCCCCAGGTCCGGTACGATGGAGAAACCGGGTCTGGCTTGCTCCGCTAGAGAGGCGAAGTCATCCTCGGCCGTCAGGAACAGGTGCAGGAGGTCACTGGACCTCAGCAGCGGCTTCAGGAGGAGGTTCTGGAGAAACACTTCGTACTTTTTTTTACGCACTTCGGCAGCTGCCTTGACTCTGAAATAATTTACATATCGCATAAAAAAACTGCATATAACGATAAAAGTAATTCTGATTGGAATTCTTTACTCAAAATTCAGATACAATTGAGGGAAATGGGGTGAAGTTAATTCAACTCTTACTACACCGGACGGGTTGTCGGAGAAATCGAAGATCAGAGTCTTACAAGCTATCTATGCGGTAAAACTCTCTCCATCCGGCATTATGGAATGGCGTTGCGGGGAGTGGAGGGAAGTTTATATTTATGTAGGACCTCAATATCTAGTCCCTGGTCCCCCCGCTAATCAACATGAGCGGGTGCCCTCTCACCTAGCCGACCAATGAGTGCGTTGCTAATCAAATGTTAGGACTAGAAAGTGTGGAATATTATTGTTTTTGTTATGTTTAGGACTAGTTTATGAGAGTTTGGCCGGATGACATTTAAAATTTACATGGTGGCATTTAAGGATAGAAAGATTAGGCAGGTGGGATAGTAGCAGGATTTTTGACATTTTGTTTCCATCAAAGCTTTGCGAATGCATACCTAACCAATCCCATACATATTGCGTGAACAATGCATTAAAAAAAAATCTATTTTTGAGACTGACAATTCATGGTGGAATTCCATTATACATAATATATTATAATAAAACGAATATAAAACTTTTTTCCACTTAATTTTATTTAACCGTAACCGGTTTCAGCCTGTCAAAACCATCTTCAGACTGGTACAAATTATTCATACCTCACGGTTTATATACACAAATATGAGGGAGGGGGAGAGGGGTGGTCTACAAGGATTTTATTTGAATACATGGGTTTTCTTACAATTGTTACTAAGTGGTATTTGGCTGTTTCCAGAAGGCTTAATTACCTCGGGCTTGTAGCCTTAAAAAAGGAAAAACCTTACAAATAATATGCATTATTAATGGACTAATTTTTATTGTTGTCAACTCGTTATTATATTTATGATGATATGGAATTTTTTATTGATTTTTGAAGGGATCCATGTTTTACATTGGAGATGGGATAATCTTGTAATGATCATTATAATATTTAATTTAATTTAATTTATTTTAGAGAGAGTTGACAGCAAATCAGAGATTACAAAATAATACAATTCTTCTTCTTCGATGGCGCTACAGCCCATATCGAGCCTTGGCCTCCTGCAACAGTCGCCTCCAACTCCTCCTGTCCTCAGCGGCTGACTTCCAGTTTGGTACCTGGAGAAGCTGTGCTGCATCCCCTCTTACCTCGTCTTCCCACCTCAGTCTGGGTCTTCCCACTTTTCTCTTTCCACCTGGGTGTCCAGTCAGAATTCTTTTTGGGACGCGTGTATCCGGCATTCTCTGTACATGCCCAGCCCATCTCAGCCTGAGGAGTCTCATATGTGCTGAGATGCTAGGGGCCTTATATATGTCATACAATTCTGTATTGTGCCGGATGCGCCACTGTTCGCCCTCTTTCACGGGTCCACATATTCTTCTCAGCACTTTTCTTTCAAAAGTATCCAGCATTTCAGCCATCTTTGCCGTCAGTGTCAGCGCCTCACATCCATATGCCAATACCGTTCTCACAATGGTCTTATATATGGTTATTTTGGTTTTTCTGTGGACACTACGTGACTTAAACACTGGCAGCAAAGAAAAGTATGTTTTGTTGGCTGCTGTGATTCTCCTTCTGATTTCTGCTGGGTCCTCATTGTTCTCTGTTAGACTGGAGCCCAGGTAGGTGAATTGATCGACCACTTCGTATGAGTAGTTGTCTTTAAATTGTGCACTACTTCTTCTTCTGTGTGAAGGGTTCCTGCTCTGTACCATCATTTTCGTTTTATCAACATTAACCCGCAGTCCTACTTCTCGTGCCGCTGTTTCTAAAGGGTCGAAGACCTCCTTAATGGCTGAGATTGATCTTCCGATAATGTTGATGTCATCCGCATATCCGACAACTTGACTGCTCTTGAAACAAATATTGGAGCCAGTGTCTATTAGCGTTTTTCTTATTACATATTCGAGCACAATGTTGAAGAGAGTGGGAGCCAGACCATCCCCCTGTTTTAGTCCCTGCGATACCGTGAATTCTTCCGACAGTTCTCCGTCTATTTTGACCTGACATCTTGAGTCTGACATTGTGGCCTTGATGAGCCTAACCAATTTAGGTGGGATCTGGAATTGAAGTAGTATGTCATATAGACACTCCCGATCTATGCTATCATATGCTTGCTTGAAATCTATGAATAGTTGATGTACATCTATATCAAACTCCCAGCACTTTGCCAAGATCTGTCTGACGGTGAACAATTGGTCTGTTGTGGATCTACCTGTGCGGAAGCCTGCTTGATACTCTCCCAGCAGGTTTTCTGCATACTTATCAATTCTTTGTTTCAGTATCATGGTGTAGATTTTATATGCTGTGCATAGAAGTGAAATGCCTCTATGATTTTCGCATTTTAATTTGTCACCTTTTTTGTGAATTGGGCATATTATGCTTATTTGCCATTCCTCTGGGATTTTTTCCAATTTCCATATTTTTGTTATTAAACTAAGTAGCAGATTTTTCAGGTGCTCATTTCCATATTTGAACAACTCTGCCGGCAGGTTGTCTTTCCCAGGTGATTTGTTGTTTTTAAGTCTCTTTAGTGCAGCATTTATTTCTGACATTGTTGGTGGGTTCGCTGATTCTTCATTACTTGATTCAGTGGGGATGTTAGTAGGGTGGCTTCTCAGGTCGCTATTAGGGTTAAGAAGTTTATAGAAGTAGTTTTTCCATACTGTTTTAATTCGTTCCTTATCAGATATAATTGAACCATCAACGTCTTTACATAGTGTTGTATTCGGTTTGAAACCCTTCTTGAAGAAGTTTACTCCCATATATGCCTCTCTAGTATTATTATCAACAAAGTCCTGTTCCATTTTAAGCAGTATATCATTCAAGAATTTTCTTTTCTTTCCCCTTATCAGCTTATTCGTTTCTTTTCTCGCTTGTTCGTACGCCTGTCTTTTGTTTCTTGTTGACCTTTCCAAGTACTTCTTTCTGAGTGTATTCTTTTCAGCTATCTTTCTTTCACACTCTTCATCAAACCAAGGGTTCCTGGGCTGTTTGGGCATGTTTCCGACACTTGATTCCACTGCTCTTGCAATTGCTTCTTTTATATCATTCCAGTCTTTTTCGAGTGATTCCTGGGAGTTCTGCTCAGTGATCTGACCTGGTAAGCTATTTACAAGGGCGTTGTGGTAGTGCTCTTTGCCTTCTGGTGTTTTTAGAGCCTCCGTATTGATTTTTGGAATAGTTGGTGGTTTCCGTGTCCTGTTGTTTGCAATTCGGCTCCTATAGGTGGCTACCACCATGTAGTGGTCTGAATCACAGTTGGCGCCCCTATAAGTCCTTACATTTGTTATGCTCGTTGCCCCCCTTCTTTCTATCAGGACGTGATCAATTTGGTTATGGTGTCTACCATCTGGCGATGTCCAGGTCCGTTTGTGTATGTCTTTTCTTGGAAATTGAGTTGAGGCCACGATTAGGTTTCTTGATTCTGCAAAATCAATCACTCGGGTTCCATTATTATTAGCGTCCTTGTGTAGACTGTTCATTCCTGTAATGTGTTGGAGCAGAGGATCCTGTCCTATCTTGGCGTTAAAGTCCCCAATAACCATCTTAATGTCATTAGATGGTAATGCGTCGTAGACCTGTTCGAGTTTCTGATAGTATGTATCTTTCACTATATCTTCTTTATCTTCCGTTTCAGCATGTACATTGATCAATGTAACATTGAAAAATTTCGTTTTTATACGTAAGCTGCACAATCTTTCGTTAACGGGTTTAAAGTCTAGAATGCATTTTTCCATTTTCCGGTCCACAATGAAGGCCACTCCGAATTTATGATGTCTTTCATTTCCACTATGCAGTATCGTATGTGTTCTTGTGTCAAATGGCTCAGATCCTATCCATCTTGTTTCTTGCACCGCCATTATGTCAATTTTGTATTTCATCATCTCCCTAGTGATCTCTCCTAGGGCTCCACTTCTATACAGCGTCCTTGCATTCCAAGTACCAATTTTCAAGTCCTTATTTCGTTTGCCGGGTCCTTTCCTAAGTTCAGTAGTTGTCCGAGGCTCTGTGTTAGGATTCGTAATAGCTTTGCTTTTACAGGGAGAGGTTATTAGCCTCTCGCCCAACCCCCTACCAGGAGGGCCAGGGTTTTTCTGTAGGGGTTTCCATCCCTTAGCTGGGGGGTTCCGGTTTTGTGGCGCCGGAAATTCGCCATTCATCCTCTCCTATCTGCTATGGCTGATGGTATATATGATGGTATATATATATGGTATATATATAATATTTAATTTAATTTAATTTATTTTAGAGAGAGTTGACAGCAAATCAGAGATTACAAAATAATACAATTATAAGATGTTAATTATGCCAATTATGAACTTTCCACTGATGGTAGTGAATGATAAAGTGTGACATTGTAAAAGCATTTTCTTAAATAATTTATTTTTAGTTACAATATATGGTTCTGTCTCCGACTTTGTTTCTGTTGCACATCAACGACCTCTTGTCATGTGCACCGATTCATTGTTACGCGGATGACAGTACAGTCCATGATAGCTTTTTGTTTGACAAGCCTCCAAAGGGCACACAAACCCCAATAGCTCGGAGGGCTTTGAAGCAGAGAATGGACGGTTACCTCGAGAGTGTTTTCTCTTGGGGTAAGAATAACCTCGTCGAATTTAATGTTTCAAAGACCCAATCATGTTTGATAACGTCTAAAAGGGATCGAAATGATAATCTAGTCTCCTTCAACGGAAGCATTCTTCCGAACAGGACCTCCATTGATATGCTTGGTGTTACTCTAAGTGACCAGCTAAGGTATGGGGGCTCCATCGAAACCAGAGTTAAATTAGCCTCTCAGAAACTGGGCGTACTGTACAGGGCCCGCAGATACTTTAATAGTACACAACTGCTAACCCTGTACAAATCGCAAGTGCGCCCCACGGTTGAATTTGGCAGCCACCTCTGGTCTGGAGCTCCAAAATACCTTAAAAAAACCCTTGACTCTGTGCAGAAACGGGCGGTCCGTTTGATAGATTCTCCCATCTTAACAGACGGATTGCAATCTTTAGAGCACAGGCCTCAGGTGGGAATGCTGTCCTTGTTCTACCGGTATTACAATGGAAAATGCTCCGAGGAACTAGCGTCGTTGATCCCCTCGGCACCGGTGCATAGTTGGGAAACACGCCAAACACGCGCCCAACATTTGTACACGGTTGACATTAGTCACATGAGAACGGGTCGTTTTTACGACTCGTTCTTGAGTTCAACAGCTCAGATGTGGAATGATTTACCAGCCTCTGTGTTTCCTCCCTCCTACAACATGGGTCTCTTCAAGACCCATGTTCACTCCTTCCTTTCCTCAAAAAGACCCTCCACACAGCATCATCAAAGATGACATAGGCCCTGAGGGAAATTATTTTCCTCAGGGCCTCCTATGTGGAGTTAATGTAAAAAAAAAAAAAAATGAAAAAGGGGGGGGGGGGGAGGGGAAGAGGAACATAGGAGTAGGAATAATAATAATAATAATAATATTTGGCTGATTTATAAAGCGCCGTTTTCGTGAAAAATCACCTCAAGGGCGCTGTACATATAAGCATACAATAAAATAAAATTAATACGATAGGCTTACAACTAAGATTCAAAATTATAAAGAGGCAAATGACGGGAATTTATAGGGATTAAACTTCCTAGTTTGAGTCATGTTGCTTTGTGAGATTTCGTTTTATTTCACGTAACGTCGTTAAATGAATGTGTGGATCTGTAGATGAATGAGTTATGTTTGGAGTTAGCCTTGCAAAGAGGGAGATTAAAAGTAAGGGACTGTCTACTGTTGCGATTTGGAACGTGGAATGATAAGGGTTGAAGAAGATCAGGACTATCGATTAAGTTATGTGTAATTTTAACCCATTGGCCACAAACCACTGCCGGATGTGCAACTCAGATACTTAACCACAAACCCCGGCGAGCTGACGGGCTAGAGTAGGTCAGCCAAAAAACGGACAACGAGCACGACAGTAACATTTTTAAATAATATTTTGAATGCCGAACGCTTTGTAGGTAATTAATCATTCATTTCATTGAATTGGCAATAATATGTTCCTTATGTTTTTTCCCTGATATTTGTGTTCCAAGTTTTATATTGTGTTCCAGGTTTCAATTTTTGGTACAAAATTAATTCAGTGGTGAAGACCAATTTTTTAGCTCATTTATTCTGTGGCCAATGGGTTAAATAACAATACCGAATCTGCTATATTTTTTCGACAAGTTAGCGCCTGTATTTTGAAGAATTTTGCAGAGTCTTCATTACTAACATGAGATCGAAAAGAGCGGAAATTGAGATACCTTAAAAATCTATTTTGAACACTTTCAATTCTATTTTTGTGTACTGCATAGCCTGGGTTCCACACTTGAGATGCGTATTCAAGGATACTATGAACATATGAGAAATACAATGTTTTGAAAGTAATAAGATCTTTGAATTGTTTACAGGAGCGGATTATGAAACCAAGCATAGAAGATGCATTAGTGACTATGTGGTCGATGAGTTTATTTAAATACAGTTTACTATCAAGTATAACCCCAAGGTCCTTACTTTAGAATTTGATAGATAACGGTACAAGATTAATTGAGTATTCATGGATAAATACGTATTTCTTCCCAGTAAAGCGCACAACGAAGCACTTAGATATATTTATTTCCAGACAATGGGCATTTGTGGTGAACGTATGTCTTGCGGTATGAAAGAGACATGCGTGTATGAGTGAGACAACATGAGGAACGTATAAAAACGTATAGGAACGTGTAAAAGAACCATTGTACCTCATCCCGGAATAAACATCAGTAGTCTACCTACGACTTATTATTGTCATATAACCCTGTACAGATATCATCATCTACAGAGGAATCTGGATCCATAAAAGGGAGTCCAGATTATTATGGGATAACCGGCCACGGTCATCACAATAATATCTGCTCAAACGTTGCAAATCTACTTGCAGCTTCAGATAGTCCTTGATTGACTTTATAGGTGAGAAGATTTTCATGTCATCTGCACACAGGATGGTTCGCAAGTTTAAGAAACATTTACCAACATCATTGATATATATGTTGAATAATAATGGTCCCAACAAGCTGCCTTGAGGAACTCCCGATGTGACAGAATATAAACAAGACATATAAACAAAATACATATTATACATGTTTACTATAAAGGATTAATTTAGTAAAATAAACATAATTGCAATACCTTTTTGATGGCACATTGGCATCACCCATCTCAACTTCTCCGTGAAATTCAACCAGTTTTGCTTTCAGCGTATGGAAATCATTATCACTTCGGTCCACCGTCCATCCCGTCTCATTTCCAAGGCTCAGGGGATCCTTTTTGAGGATGCTAATGGTGAAGAAGTGTTTGATGCCAGTTTTACTGGCGGCCTAAAAACATAAACAAAAGATTTTTGGCTAAATTTATTTTTATTATGTAGTAATATTTATCTAGGTTTTAACACAAATAAATTCTGTAATCAAACATAAACTTCAGGTGAACAGTAGGGTGGGTCATATCTGTATGGGTTTTTTTTTCCAGATAAGATCTGTGTAATAGTGATAAAGGGTGGTAAATGGAGACATTAAATTACCTATTTTTTTGGAATGTTTGGATATCATCTTTTACCTCCAGATTGACATTTAAATTTCACATAATGGAGAAAATCCCCTGTCAAATCTTAAAAAGGAGTTTGTTAAGCCATTTTTCGAAAACTATTTATTCAATAAAACACATAACGCAGGGAATATATTTATATATTGATAAAAAATATACAATTTGAATTCAAGTACTCTCAAGGCATTGTATTCAAATAGCAGCAAAATCCTTCTTACTGTTAAATTTCAGGATTATTTTACGAGACTCAATCTTCGCTTTAATAAGAATTTCTCTTGCAGCATTTGCTAAAATGCTGAGCCTTAGATCCATCCATGAAAACAGATAAAAGGCGGACGTTACTTTTAATTTTTATTCGGGGTCTAAAAATGCTATTATCGTGGAAATCGCGACCTTCAATGCTAGAAGGCATAAACTGACAATACATGTGCCTATGTGTGCCTTTTACACTCACCCTTCACTTATTAAAATCAGGTCTGCGGGGAAACATGTGCGGGGAAAAATATATCGGTTTGAATTTATGTATTGTGAAAATAAAATCCTAGTACGGCCATGCACCTCTCACTTTTCAAGCAATAAATCAAAATCCCCATCGAGAATCCTATGTCTAACGATAAGAAAGTTCTAATTTCACGAAATTTAATATAAATGTGATCAATTTACAAGAAAGTTTTTTTCTTTTTTGTACAAATACTAAAATTTAAAACAAGAAAGCTGAAAATTTCATCTTGGCTCTCAAAAAATCTTTAATTGAGACGCATGCTGCCCACGGACCGCACATTGGGCATGCTTTCTTTATAAGGTTTCTGGAAAGAATTACAAACAAGACAATCACCTTCTTTTCTTTGACGTCTTCAATAGATACCCTCCAGGTGGTTAGGTCCCGTTCCTTGAGTTTGGAATAGTCCGCCAGCATATCTGAGTACTGCAGGTCTACATCGGTTCCATCCATCAAATCTACATCGCTGCCGATCCTCACCACACCCTCGGCAGACTCCAAGATCTGTCCGTCAATCACCTCCGCCTTGAGAGACCCTTTTGTCTTAGATACCAGGTTTCCAGGTTTGTTCACATTGGTTTTGTCATTTTTTCTGGAAACATTATAAGATCATTATACTAATGGTGTTGAAGCATTGAAAAAAGTCCTGGGTCGATCGTGGACGACTCGATCATTTTGATCTGCTCAATGATCGATCGGGTCACTTTTTCAAAAAAAGATTGATGAGCTGTCAGCTGATTATTAATTTGATCGGTGAGCTGACAGCTCTGTCAGCACCCGTTATAAGAGAGGTAAGTGATCATAGATGTACAAATTTTGTAGACTGAAATCTGAAATAGGGTTGTGGTTCCATCCAAAAATAATCTTTTTTTATTAAAAAAATATGTAGCATACATTTATTTATTCTTAAATTATAAAATAAAGACCATATAAGAATTCGTTTTAATAATATTTTAATAAATTTAAAAAATATTTGTGACCAAACGGAAATCATAAAAACAAAAAATATTTCACACCAGCTTGCATGTTCTTTGATAATGAAAAAAAAAGAAATTTAAGGCAGTAACTTACTTATTTAAGTTCTTTTTTATGTATTCCTTTGATGGCCGCAGTCCAAATACAATTCTGTAAAACTGAAAAATAAACAAATATAATTAAACACTACAGATTGACATAATTAACTCTGCAGGCGGCTAAAGGAAGAGTTAACGAATAGTTTTATAAATGCGTACATTTTTTATAACCACAAATGATACCTCCGACTGCAAAGTTAGCTATGTCAAGCTGTACACTATGGAATGTATGAATTAATTTTATTTGCCTGTAATAAAATATGAGATAGTGATTGCCGTCACGTTTGGCAGTAACTTGCATTGTTTGAATCCATCAGTGGATCTTATCTGTGATACTCATTGACATTAATTTATGGTAAAGGTGTCCAAATAAGCGACCGAAGTATTTTTACATATAACAAAGTCTTCAATTCAAATTAATCGAGAACCTATTTGAAATGATTTGAAAAACCAAAATGTTCAGATTCTTAAAATAATGAATACAAATTCCTTGGAATAAATTATGTAAAAAAATATTTTGTATTAAATAATGACTAAACTTAATAAGATGGCACAATTTTTTGTTTTCAAATCTAATTTTTGAATTATTTATTTTGATAGACACAAAAATTGTTATAATTTATGTATTTATAAACGTTTAAAATATTTTCATGTCTTTTCGACAATGCATGTGTAGTGACTACTTTCGCTCTACATTCTTACAGTGCCCGCTCCTGCAAAATTCATCACCATGTACGAAACTGCCACAACGGTCGCATTCCACTTTAACCCTAGAGTCTTAACCATTCGTCCCACAGACCGCACAAAACGTAAATTTGTTTCTAGTGCCTCGAGTGAAAGAGAAAGAATGATGACCTCTTAAGTACCTTCCTAGATCGCTTGTTCATTAGTAACGCGGGTGCGCTTGCCTCGCAGTGATATCTTGTGCACAAGTTATATACCTTTGAATGTCTGAGAGACGAATGTTTATGAACAGTGTAACTTTTGACGAGACTGCAAGTTATTTTGATAACATTGTTTTTGATGAGTTCTGGTTATACAGAGTAAAAGTAAGTATATGATATTATTCTATAGGAGTTATTATTTATAGTTACATCTTATATTATTTATTTATTTATTTACGGACAAATAGTCCATTAACAATATACCAATAACACAAATAAAAAAAGAGAGATGACAATGGAAGGAGAGTACGTAGTATATATGAAGAGCATTGACAAAATACATATAATATAAAAGTAAACATAGAAGATAGTATAATATCTTATAATATTTTATCGTTCAAAATGTATTATTGTGTGTATTTTACATCAAATCTTTTTATTTTATTTTAGAATGGATGATCGGCAAATTGAGGACTATTTAAATCAATTATCTGATTCTGGTGATGATGATTTTACCAGTCGGCAAAAGGATGAAGAAATGAGTGATGTCGAAGATCATGTGGAATTAGATTAAATGGTCCCTACAGATTCCGACAGTGATAACGACATCCAACCAATCAGATTACGACAGCAGCAAAGCCGAAGCGGCGAAATGCCAACTTTGAAGAGATGCCTAAAAAGGAAAATCGCCGAAGTTTTAGGTGAAACGCCTAAGGTTCCAATGCAAGCAATGTAAAAAGTATATGTGCATGGACCATCACGGCCTCATGTGTGTGGAATGTACCGATGAAATTTAATTTTAACTCATTTATTAAGGGTTAATGCAAAAGAATGTGCGAAACAGGACGCCAATCTAGCTATGCATTATCGCAGAATGGAGAAGTGTAGACTAGCTACCAATACTTAACAGTACCGTCCGACCCCTCACATGTACTTAACCACCTAAGCAATTAAGATTTTCAGGTGTTCAGTTTTCGATTCGGCTATTCGATTTAATTAACCACTCCGATTCGTAAGCGGATAAATACGATAATACAACGATAGCAGTCAAGTACAATAAGCGTGTTTTCACGTCAACACGTGTGTTTCCAAAGAAATCATTATAACTCTGTTATTGTTCTAGTGACATCCCTATTCAAGTTGTTCATAGAAATACATAAAAAGACCTATTCTGTCAGATACATGGTAGACCGCCGAATTGCCTACCCGCCGTTAGACATTGTTCTTTTTTTTATTAAATATTCTTGTATGAAATGATAAAAAAGTGAGAAGACTAAATTGTTTTTTATACATTTATACGATAGAATAAGTATTGTTTTTTTACATAATCCGTGATTTTAGTACCGTTTTCACATAAAAACATCACATGAGTCAATTTTAGATTTTTTTTGTTTAATTTTTTTAAATTTTAATATTTACAAATGTCAATATTTATTTGTAATATAACAATTTGAAAGCTTATTTCATAACCTTTCAAAAACAGTTTTTAGTATTCGGCTACGTTCAGAAATGTTTCATTTATAGAACTTTAATTGTGAAGCGGAAATAACACAAATATTTTGTAAATCTGACATTTCGTTTTAGACGAAAAACTCGCATATTCGCGATAGATCGGAGCGGTTAATATCATACTTCCAGATAATAATATGGAAACCATTGAACTGCTTTCTGCGGTTTAAAGCAAATGAATCCATCTAGATTTTTACGGATTGTCCCACATTTTTAGGTCTTATTAAAAAAAATTGTCAAATTTACAATTTATAAAAATCACCTACCTAAATTTGGGTAGCTATTGATCGAGCGGTTAAAAACAATTATGTAAAAAAATAAATAATGACTATTGTAAGATTGTGTAGGTCTCAAATACTGTGATGGGCTGAACATTTAAAAAGAATGGTAGGTGATGGGACACTGAAAACATGACTGTGAGTGCCCTCTTGGAAGAGGGGGATTGGCTGCGTGGAATACGATTGCAACAGACTGGTAATGCCTAAGGACTGGATGGTAAGGGAAAATTTATGGAGGAGGCCTTACTTACATTTTCTGTATCAAAAAACTTAGGTGCCCAAACCGAGTCCAGAATCGTATAGACATGATCGTAAGCTTGGAAGAGGGCTTTGCTCGTCTGCAGTTTAGAAATGTTAGCAGTTCCCTCGCCGAGGATGCTCTTTAATTGGTCCACATTCTCGCTGGAGAAGGTTATGAAGGAGGGACTCTCCTTCACAAAGTACATGAGGTAAATGTCCCAGGCGGTGTTGAAGAGTGCCACTTCTTCATCAGCTTTTAGGTCGGGCTTGAGCATTTTTTTGTTAAATTCATCTGGAATTACATAAAAAAATTATTACCAACTGCATACAAAACAACTTTTTACATAAATAATGGCTACCCAAAACATTAGGGAGAAAGGAATCAGGCCAGAAAAATCTAATTCTTAGTAAAAATTCTGTTATAATTTTTTTAAATTCAAGGGTAACCCAAATACAGGGGGGAAAAATGTCATGACCCACATCTATGCCAAAATAATTAAAAATTCGTGTTTCAATCCCCAAAGAGCAGCAATTCATTCAAAAACTCTAAATTGATCATTCAAAAACTCAAACCATCAACTCAGCCCTCTCTTGGCCTGAAATTAATTTTATTAAGAAAAACTCACTCGTGAAATGTATTTTTAAATTTTGATTTTGAGAACTATTGGCGTTTTCCTAAACACAGTTGACACGTTAAAATCATTTCCAGGAAAAAATAGTACAGGTCAAATCGAGCAGTTTGTTTAATTGCAAACCGATCGTTGGGAATACTGTGCAGATTCAGGTTAGGTTGTAGATGTTTGGGAATACCGGTTTGGCTAGGAATAGGGGAAGATAAGGAAGACGGGATAAATTCTTACCTATATCCATGCAGAACTGCAGCAGGTGAATTTTCCCAACCGACTTCAGGAACTGCATGAAAGCGTAAAGGTACTCGCGGTTTTTTATAATCTCAGCAACATCAACATTCAACAACCTTAAACGTTTGTAATTATCACATTCTACAAAATTAGCTAAAAATTCAACCTGAAAAAGTAAACAAAACACTCCATTAAATCTATGAATAGAATGTAGGCGCGCAGGGGCATAAAGTCAATGTTTACATGAATTATATTTGGCAACTTTCCAGGCTCCTAAATCTCTCTTTTTTTAGAGATATGTACATACGGTATAAGGAGAAATTTAATAATAAACTGGCAACGATATTTTCAACTAACATTGGAGATACTACAGATGTAGTATCAGATGGAAATTTGGGATGATTTATGTATTGTTGGTCTTTGGGAGCCAAATATACAACGATATATTTTTTTAACACCAGCAGTAGTTTTCCACCTTATTATTGGATAATCTACTGAATTAACTGGCCGTACCATCACTTTTATATCCAAGCACACTCTTTGCTCCACCCACATTCATAAGCATTGTCATATTATTATCGCCCATTATTGTAACTCTCGGCATAATTCGCTTGAAGTCTGTGATTACATCGTGTAATTCCTGACTTCTTTTAGAGGAAAATGTTAAACATAATATGTGAACAAGTATAATTTTTACATATTATAAAATAATACAACAAAATATTTTAAAGTTATTTAACCATAACGACAAGAAATATATTCGAAGATAAAAAATGTTTACAAATTCTTATCACAATTAACCTACATATACATTATTAAGAAAACCCATTTTTAAATAAATACTGACGAGTGATAATTGTGTCAACATTAATTGTGATGTCAATGGATTGATGAAAACATAAGCATAGTACACATATATAATTTTATAATTTTAATAGTACACATGTATAATTTTAAGAGATCAACCATTTAAACGCGTTAACCCATTTGTTACAGCCATGAGAATGGGTTAAAGTGGTTTATGAATATTTTCTCTACCTAATATAAGTAGTTCAACGAACCTGATGTTTAGGAAATTCAGGTAGCTTTGACAATTTTATATCACTTGTTGCGAGAATTACCAGAGTATTAATAATTCCCGGATCCGAAAGTATATCCGTCAGAGAAAGCAGAACCCATCCAGCAAATATCTCTCGAAGCAAAATATTTAATAATCTGTAAAATAAAATTTACAAAAACACATGACTGGAAAGCATCTTTAACAACAAAAAATGCATAGACATATGTATACAGTGCACGCCAAACTTTAATGCCGACCTGAACTTGATACGATCCATTCTCGCCAAAGTATATGACTTTACAATGACCGTAAGCATAATATATAAGTGCAACAAAGAAAGACGTCGGCGGGGAGACATGCCGCTCTTCTGACCTTAAACTCGCTTATTGGGACGATTTCTGTATCAACATCAGGATGCTATTAAAGTTTGGCTTGTACTATAAGTATTATTCAATTAATTATGAGAGGCGTTTAAATATTCTAAATCAGTAAATTGAATAGGAGATATTAAATAACTAATTTTATTGTTCATTAATCACAGTTTTAGCCTTTAATCATATTAGTAATTATGATAAGACCTCCAACTTAATAATGAATCAACATCAAGGAACACAAATACTAGAAATGACCAGTTATGTACTTTGAAACAATTGTGTGTAGTAATAATCTATTTGATGACCTTTGAGAATAAATTATGACTCACACCATCAAAGTTAATGTGATGACAAATGAATCAAAACATAAACAAATAATCATGTTATCGAATCACGTTATTGAAAGAGGAATGCCAAAATAATAACAACAAATATTTAATACATTCCTTTCTGCTTGATTGGGCCCAAATAAGTGGCTGTCCCAAATAAGCAAAGTTTAAGGTATCTAGGTAAAAATGTACAATACTAGCTTTTACCTGCGGCTTCGCTCGAATGGTATTAGTGGGAAATTACTGTATAAAGAATTTTTCCACGGTAATAAAATTTTTTACCGTGATAAAAAGTAGCCTATGTCATTTCCCATTCCTCCAATTATCTCTGTTTAAAAAAAATCACATAATACAAACAACAAATAACGATAAGACAAATAAAATTCTTGAGAATGACATTTCGCGAATAAAAATTCTATTTTAGAAAATATTTAAATTATAGAAATAGAAATTTATTTTAAGTACCTACTCCCTTTATTAGTATTTTATTCATATTTGAATCCAGAGTAACATAAAAATATATTAAAATGGCAGTCCACGTCAAACGCTATGCTTTATAGCAACGCTATGCTTTTCGTTCGGACAATAAACACTTTTAGAGATAGGTAGATATTAACTGCGACGCCAAAAAAGGACTCATTTTAAGCACAACAAAGCACTCTTTTTAAGCCTAAAATTTAAAAAAAAACATTGTTTCCAAGGTAACAATTTGTTTGACTTTTGCAATAACTCGATTTTGTTAGGGACAGAAAACGTATGATACATAATTTCATAACGCCACGGCTTATTCATAACGCCAGAGCTTACCAATATATATAGCCTTCGTTACTCGCAAATAATGTAGCTTTCGATTAGTGAAAGAATTTTTAAATTCCATTGTATATTTATTGCGTGAAAGAGTAAGGACCATCCATACAAACTTTCGCATTTATAATATTAGTAAGATATGTATTAAATATGTGTATTTATTTTTTGGGCTTTTTTATTTGAAACTAATTTTATAACTAAAATTCGTTTACTGAAACATGTTTTGCATCGACTTCAGATCGGAGTGGTGTCCCAGAATTAAGCGGAATGGTGTCCCAGATAACAGAAGTATATTAGTATAAGTTTCTTTATTTGGTTTCCGTTCCTTGGGTTTTGTCCCAAATAACCGGCTATCCCGATAAACCGATGTACTCATGGACATAAAAATAGATGGACCTGCCCTAAGTGATAAAAGGCGTATTATTTCCCCCTCCCATTGGAACCATTTTATCGGAACCGGCTGGGCTTGCGAGAGCCTTGCGTGAATCTAAAAAATTTTACGTCATCATTCTTGTCCGGACCAGTGTCGAGCTCTCATCGGTATATTTTACGGAATAACACAGCAAAAATGGTGACTTGTGTTATTAAAACATGTAAAAATAGATGTGAATAAGATAATAAACCCAATTTTCGTATTACATTCCATAGGTAAGCATTATTTTAGGCTTATTCAGATCATATAATATGATAACACATCAAGATACATGGCGACGCGAAACACAAAGCCACTGTTTCATCAAGATACATGGCGACGCGAAACATAAAGCCGCTGTTTACTGAGCTAAGTAAATTATGAAGCATTTGTAAAAGTGTCTCAACTAAATACGGAAACAAAATATTTCATTCCGAAAAAAAGTGAAACTTTACTTTGCCAAATTTGGATTTCAGATATTTGTTCATATCGTGGCTAGCAATTCGCGCTCCCATGTAAAAAGGTCGATTCATTCAAAAGCTGATTTTCTTTTAAGAACTAAATAGTCATATTATAATGCGAGATGCCTATATACTGTTAGATTGATTTATTGGCAAATCACAGTCATCGTCCCTCTCTTCGCCCCGCCATAGTTAGTTTTTACCCTTCATGTTGTTGATGTTCTGGTCTATCTATTTGTATGTCTATGGATGTACCAAATAAGCGGAATTGACTTGTATAAGAACTTAAAGTTCGTGCAAAAAAATAATATTATTTTACTTCGGTTTTCTGGGACACCATTACGTTTAAATAGAACAAATTCCAATCTGAAATTGATGCAAAAAGTATCTGATCAAAAGAGGGGTGATGTGGGAGTTCTGAATTAATTCGGTAGTAATTCGGCAGACTTTGCCCACGCTGGCTGTATTGGACAGCAGATGATTGTACCATGAAACTTTCTACAATGACTAATCTTGATAAAATTCTTATCACGTCACACGTTTTGTATTGCTTTTGCAATAAGTTACTCGCACGACAAACCGTGGGATCTTAGTAATAAATTTTTGGTGTTATGACGCATGTATTTCTTTTATCTAGGCTCCCATGCATTTCTTTCAGAGATAAGAATAACAAACTCTTTTAACATGTGTAGACACTGTTCACATTTATCCCAAAATATAGGTAAGTAACTGTTCCAATCAGTCAGTTGTCTGAAGAGATTTGCGAAGTCCGTGTTTTATTTCCAAATCCTTACCCAACGTACACTCAAGAGGAAACCAACAATTTATAGATGTCACTGCCGTAAACGGCCAGTACACTAGCTATTCGCTGTCACAGAACACGACATTCGACGACTTAAAGGCGTTCAGTTGCCCCGCATGTAAGAAGTAATTTTTTGGGTTACCGTTTTTATAAAATGAAATTGTTCACGATTCATTAATTAATTTGTATCTATCTTTCTTTGATTATTTAATTCTATAAATACATAGGTATTACATCTTAAAAAATACATTAGAGAAAACTGGAATCAAGGTAATATGTAACACATATCCTACCCTCCATATAAAAAACCCTAAACTTTGCTCTTTTGGGACAACTGCTTATTTGGGACAACATGTTTATTTATATTTATTTACGCCGTAGTGGGCTTTTACAGAAAAAGTATACTAACAATAATAATTATGTAATCATATGTTACTAAACCAATAAAACAGAATAAATAAGATCATCATCACAACGCATAGAATATCATAACAGAAATTAAAAACATAAAAGAAATTAAACATCATAAAAGAAATGAAATGGTACGAGTAATAAGAAAAAATCAGTAATAAGACCTGAAATACAATAAAGTGCAATGTGTAAGAACTAGTTAGTAGGTATAAATTAACAATTGTATGTTTATAATAATGTAGGATTATAAAACAGAACTAAATAGAACAGCAAAATAAAATAAAGTTATAAATTACTGGTAAGGTTTTAGATGAGAGAGGGTTTTATGAAAAGAACAAAAATAGTTAAAGTTAATTATTAGCAGATAAAATAGAGATAAGTTGTCTCTTGAAAACTGCAAAACTGTCAACACCAAATATATCTATAAATTCACAGTGTTTGGGTTTTTCCATGGGTTTCAATTAAGCGGAATCAACAGTGTAAAAAACTTTTCAGTCGAAAAATTGTGTTGTTATGGTTGCCCATAATTCATACGAACATACTATACAAGCGGCAGGTTGCCCATAAATTCTACGAACGGACTATACAAGCGGCAGGCAGCTGTGTGTCACGTGCTCAGTACATGTACATTCTCGCGTGATTATTGCTGTCCCTCTCAGGCTGGCAGAAGACATTACCATATATGGCTACACGGCGCGAAATCCAGCCAATGGCAGAAGACATTACCTTATAGGGCACGCGTTCGAGTCTTCCGTCTCGCTCATCACGGACAGAGAACTCCGGCCACCGTTCACCGAAGCAACAGACATATTTCAGACAACGGCGCGAGCGGTCGTACGCACTACTACGTACTGTCGGGCAGTATGCCACCCTTTGACGCGGCTAATTAAGTCTTCACTTACGATCTCAGTATGGCGATATCACCACAGACGCCTGTATAATCCTACTGCCGCCTACTTTATACCATGGCAGCCCTGGCCGCCCGGCTTTTAATCCGCCTACATGCCGATAGCCGCTTAATTCACCGTTATCACCCACCGGTTCGGTAAGCTGACCGAATCCGCCCACCATGACGCCGAGAAGCCGCCCACGCACCCCGAGCCGCCTCGTTCCTGCACACGATCTATGAGCTTTGCTCTAGATCTCTCCACTTCGTAGGAAGCTGCCTGCATCCGTACGACGCCACGTGAGATTTTAAACCCTCTTATAGTATTTCCGAGCCTAAATTCAGTAGTATTTCTAGTGCCTCTCTCTCTCTCTTATGCTAGGCCTTAAACAGCTTACCTGGTTGCCTGTAATGTTCACCCTTGCATTATTGAATACATTTGAATTGTGCCCAAACCTTGTTTCATTGGAGTCAACCATCGACAGCCTCGGAGGAGCCCTACGACCCTGAGCTGAGCCTTCCAAGCCGAGGCATATTGCCCCCGGGGGGCCTGCTTAACACTTGTTCCCCCCCCGGGAGGGACATATTTCTGGAGACCAGAAGTATTACACTGGCCCCAGGAAGTATGACACTGGCTTTCAACGTGGGGACCAGTAGTATGACACTGGCGCGCCAACTGGGCCGAAGTCTTGTCGATTGTTGTCTCCCTAGAAACATAATTATGTAATCTTAGCTATAAATATTTTATATTTGTGCTCCCATCAACAACGGTAGTTCTGTGTGAATTATTCTAAACGTCGCGAGTCCGTCGGCTAGTGCTATTCGAGTGTTAGGTATTTTAAACATCGCTTACTACCGTAGCATTCATTCCCACGCTATTACGTTTCTATCGTGGCATCTTAGCTATAAATATTTTATATTTGTGCTCCCATCAACAACGGTAGTTCTGTGTGAATTATTCTAAACGTCGCGAGTCCGTCGGCTAGTGCTATTCGAGTGTTAGGTATTTTAAACATCGCTTATTACCGTAACGTCTTACGCTATTACGTTCTATCGCGGCAGTCAGAGTTGTTCGTCATTCGCGCGGAATTTTTTTTTAATTGAGTAATGAATATCGTTATTTTAAATTCTCCGAGTGGCTGCTGTGTAAGTTGCGTTATTTCTTCCTTGAAGAGCAGTGGTTGTTTCCAATAAAAGGTAGTGACTACTGTCGGATTGTGCTCGTTCACATCCGTTCCCCTGTAATAGGAAGTTGTAAATACGACTGCCAGCAACTGCTCTCGTCTTATATTATTCGTCCGAAATTTTTTTTTGCTTTGTTCATTATAATAACGCAAAATCATGGAGGCCACCATACCAATAATGGATAGAATATTAAATTTCGAGAAAGCAAACGCGTCGGTAATAAGAAAAATGTTGATGGATAGAGGCATAGTCCCCAAAAGGGCTTTGTTGTCTTTACGGAAACAATGTGTCGAGTTTAATGAATCCCTTAGTGGGCGGGTTGAGTCTCCTGCTATTTTATTAAATTCTCCAAGTGTAGCAACCACCCCAAAAACTAGTAATTCGGGAAACCTCGTTAACATAGTATCCTCGCCTACGCAAAATCATTATGAAAGGACTACCACAAGGTACGTTGAAAGAAAAATAGTTAATTTAACAAATTGGAAAATTTCTTTTGACGGGAATTCGGATGTCCGCGCTTTTTTAGACAGAATCGCCGAATTACAATACGCGAGGGGCGTTGATTGTCAAGATTTGGCTAGGGGTTTTGTCGAACTTCTCACTGGTTCAGCACTATTATTCTATAGGAAAATTTTCAAAACTAATCTAAAGTGGGAAGAAATTAAAACAGCCTTTTTGAAGAGATTCGAGGACCCGACGTTTCAAATAACTGAGAAGTCGAAGTTATTTAACTTGTGTCAGAAAAATAACGAAAGAGCTGCGGATTTTATTTTGGAAGCTTTAGCTATCAATTCCAAGCTGAATTTGCCGTTAGAAGAGTCGGAACTTTTATCGTTAGTCACAAAAGGTCTCACGCCAGATTACGCACAACTGAAGATCGGTAAAAATATCACCAACGTTTCGGAGTTACAAGCATTATGTGAGGAGATGGATAAAATCAAATTCAGTCGCGCATCAAGTAAAAAGGCAGTCGAGCCGGAGGTCGTCTCAAGTTATAAGGAGGTTGACAGTGATTTGGGAATTAAATCTAAAATTCACCGTTACAAGCAAATGTATAACGTACCGGTTCGGCAGTATGTAAATCTAATATCATCCCTGAATGATAAGTTATCATCACCATTGTCTGAATTAGACTTGGTTCTTATAATTAAAAATGGGTTGTTGCACAAATATAGTAAACTATTCTCGTACGATGTGCCCCGTACTTGCGCGGAGGTAATACAAAGATGCGAGATCTTAGAAGATACTCATTTCGATAATTCCCAACAGAATCACAGGGTTAGAACTTTCGGCCGTAATAAAAACTCACAGCTCGCGGCGATTTCACAAAGAACCACGGATATCGCTAATCGTGCTTGTTTTAAATGCAATCAAAACGGTCACTTTGCAAAAAATTGCAATAAAATTAACAGCAACAGCGTCCCGCGCCGTAGCCCACGATGGAAAAAGCCTGATTACAGCAGAGCAAACGATTTTCCTGATCTCTCTAAACCACCCCCGACTCATTGTAATTCGAATCAAAAAAACTTCTAGGCGGTCATTGCAGTCCAAAGCCATCAGCAGAGACAATCGAAAAGGAATGGAATGACTGGTTAGGTTACGTGAAGGTTTTTCTGAATACCGATCCACTCGAGGCAGTGAATGTGAAGTGTAGCGGAGATGGCCGGCCACATGTCACATTCAAAGTTAAAAATCGTGTTTTATCAGGTTTACTAGACTCGGGTGCGTCACTATCTTGTATAGGTGGGAATTTGCACAAACAATTCACGTCTCGTGCGCTGTCCCCTTGTGATCTGGTAATTACTACAGCAGATAACAAGAGACAGGAAGTTTCTGGCAAGCTGTCACTTCCAGTAGTTTATAACGATAAGTTGCAGACCATAGACTTTGTAGTGATACCTTCGCTCGGCCGGAAAATTATTTTAGGCGTGGATTTTTGGAAAAAATTCAACATAGCTCCAAATTTATTTACAGCAAATCAAAGTATTACGTATACTTCCATCTCAGAAGTTAACGTAGTAAGGTCAAAAAACGATCTCACACCCGCGCAACTAAAAACACTTAGTGATGTGATAGAGGAATTTCAATCCATATCTTTTGCTAAACGCGGTTTAGGTAAAACTAATTTGATCGAACATGTTATCGAAACCGAAGGAACCCCAATAAAACAACGTTATTACCCCCTGTCACCAGTAAGGTTGAAACAGTTAGAATGTGAGGTGGATAAAATGTTGGAATTAGGCGTAATCGTTAAAAGTAAATCTCCTTGGTCAAACCCGGTTATTTTAGTTCCCAAAAAGGACGGAACAGCTAGGTTCTGTTTGGACAGTAGAAGACTCAATGCTGTTACAAGGGCTCAAATTTATCCGTTGCCAAACGTTCATCGTATTCTTGATAACTTACGGCATGCAAACTTTATTACTTCCTTAGACTTGCTTAAAGCTTTCTGGCAGATACCCTTGCACCCTTCGTCTTGTGAGAAAACTAGTTTCGTAGTTCCAGGTAGGGGTACCTTCATGTTCGTAAGACTACCCTTCGGGCTACGTAATGCTCCTAGCGAACTACAACGCCTCGTGGACACCTTATTTGGTCCAGAATTCGAACCCAACCTTTTTGCATATCTAGATGATCTAATAATTATCTCACGTACCTTTGAAGAACATATTGAACTCCTTAAAAAGGTTTGTAATATTTTAAAGGCCGCCGGATTGACATTAAATATAGAAAAGTCGGAATTCTGTAAATCAAGACTCAAATATTTAGGTTTCGTAGTGGACAAGGAAGGTCTCCGAACAGACCCGGCAAAGATAGATACTATCAAAAATTTCCCCCGACCTCAGAATACAAAACAGGTAAAATCATTCCTTGGATTATGCAGTTATTATAGACGTTTTATCAACAACTTTTCAAATATTGCAGCCCCTTTAACTCACATAACTGGTGGTAAAAAGAACCTACCTAATTTTACGTGGAATGAGGAGATAGAAAAATCATTTTCCGCCTTGAAGAATGCCTTAATTTCAGCGCCGGTACTAAGCTGCCCTGATTTTAAGTTACCCTTTATAATACAATGTGACAGTTCCAATTTCGCCATCGGAGCGTGCCTTTCACAACAATTTGAGGACGCAGAACACCCCGTCGCGTATTACTCCAGAGTACTCTCTAAAACGGAGAGAAACTATAGTACAACTGAACGCGAATTATTGGCCATTCTCGACGCCGTATACAACTTTCGCTCGTACGTCGAAGGGTCAAAATTCACAGTGGTCACGGACCATTCAAGTTTAAAATGGCTTATGTCACTCGAGAATCCAACAGGTAGACTTGCCAGGTGGGGGACACGCTTGTCTCAGTTCGATTTTGACATAATTCACCGTAAAGGCTCCCTTCATGTAGTTCCAGACGTACTATCTCGTATTGAAGTTACCCAATTAAATTCATTACTTGGCACGCCTGGCTCTAAAGACAAGTGGTACTCAGAGCTGTATAATAAGTGCGCCAATAACCCACAAGCTAGTCCTAATTTCTTAATACAAGGTAATAGGTTGTATAAGCATTGTAAAGCTGATTTTTCCTTACATACAGACTACGAATGGAAATTAGTATCCCCGGTAGAGGATAGACAGGCCTTAATCTCGGAATGTCATAATTCACCCACAGCAATACACCCAGGTGTGTTTAAAACCTTTAAAAAATTATCGTTAAGGAATTTCTGGCCCGGAATGTATAATGATGTAAAAAAATTAGTGTCCAATTGCAATATTTGCAAGGCTTATAAACATTCAACTAAGCCAGCCTTAGGTCATATGTCCCACCCCAAAAACGTAGATCGCCCTATGCAAAGTCTTAGCGTAGATTTGATAGGTCCCTTTCCGAAAGGTTATGACGGAAACTTTCATATTCTGAGCGTGGTAGACGTTTTTACTAAGTACTGCTGGTTATTCCCATTACGCCACGCGACGGCAAAAACCATAATAGAAGCCTTGGAATACAATATATTTTTACCAATCTCTGTACCTAGAACACTCATAGTTGATAACGGTCGCCAGTTCACTTCAGGTGCTTTTAAAGCCTTCTTGTCTCAATACGGCGTTCCTGATGTATTTTATAATTCTTTCTATACTCCTATGAACAACACGGTAGAGCGCTATAACCAAACCATCGGAACCTCATTGGCTATTTTGGTGGGCAACGATCACCGTCAGTGGTCAAAGCACGTCAGAACGGTACAAGCAGCAATTAATAATACGGTCAACCTTACTACTGGATACACCCCGTTTTTCCTCATGCACGGCTTTGAACAGACAGTGCATGGCACGTCACATTGGCGTATCTCCCCGGGTGCTAGTCAAAATAACACACAACCAGATACGGTAGTGGATTATGCAAATAAACTACAAGAACTTGTAGCCGTGTATGACAAGGTGAGCGATTCACTCGCCGCCGCGTATAAACAAAGTGCTTTTCGTTATAACACTAGACACAAGTTGGAATCCTATAAAATCGGAGACAGAGTTTGGAGAAGAAACTTCCCTCAATCTAAGGCAGGCGTATATTTTTCAGCCAAACTGGCACCCCGTTTTGTAGAAAACAGAATAAAGGAAAAAATCTCTAGCACGGTATATGTACTAGAGAATTTAAATGGAAAAATTGTCGGTAAATTCCACATTAAAGACATAGTAAAAAAGGGTAGTGACACCCCGGTCGTTGCAACCTTATAAGTGTTTTTATTTATGTTTTTGTTGTTATTTTCTCTGATTAGTCCGGTTATTAGTTGAGATATAATTATTACCCCGTAGGTACAACCCTAGGACGTCATGAACCCTAGTGGTTAGTACGAGGTTATAACGCATATAACTTAACCTTTGTTATTAGAGAAGTATACAATTCCTTTCTTAATGGATCGTCATCACAAGTGTTGACAATCCGGGACGCCGGTATGTCTGCACGTGAAGACTTGTGTTATTATTGTTATTATTATAAAAAAAAGAGGTAACTCACCTTACACTAGTGAAATTACTGATGCGATATTTAGTTCATTTATTGTAATGACTATTATTGGTAGTAATAATTTATTACTTTCTCCTAGTGCGTAGCCACTTAGGTTGTTTTTTTAAAAAAAAAAAAAAATGTTTTTTAAATTTATATATGAATGTGGTTACATAAGTATATAAATTCGTCTAAGAAACACGACACGATACACTGATTGAGGGCGTAGTTCAAGGAACCCTAAATTAGGCTAGGTTTTTCATTAGAAAAAACTGCGTTAGGTATTCAGTATCCTGCCCGGGACCGAAGTAGAGACCTAATTTCTATTTTCGTGGAACAATTTGCATTCTAAAAAGTACTTAATTTTAGATGCAATGAAAGAATATGCAAGCATATTCTTTTCTTTTCGTTGGCAAGAGACGGCATAAGAAAATTCTTGTACAAGTGGTAGGTATAAAGGCACCTAGCTCTCATCATACTGGGATAGGTCATTGGGTAGTAAGAAACTTAGGAACCTTATGGTTGTAAATAACCTTGTGTATATATTAATATAAGGTCATGTATAAATGGAAATATCATTTCAATTATAATTTTTTATTTTTTGTCCTTTTTTTTTTCGGGTTTTTCAATCTCTTTCATTGTCGAATTATTCTCACATGTAGGTTAAATCGTTATAGTATTGGACATCTCACACGTTGCGATATAGGAGAAATTGGGGCGGTAAAACGTTCACAATCGGGTAGTTACTCACTCCTTAACGGGGTATGTCTCAATTCTAGCGTATGTTGGAGTGAATTCACGATGAAAAGGCAATGTAATAATAATATTACCACATTTTTGTTATCAGAATAGGCCCAATAGACAACACTATTCGGTTCACATAGGTTGTGGTGGTATCGAATTTTAACCTTCTTCCGCGATCATATAACAACGGTTACTCGTTGTGTGGTATTATAGAGCTGTTACAAGTCCGATAGGATGGAACTTGGGTATCGACCTAACGTGTCATTCGGCAGGTAAACTATAATCCAAAGCGTGATAGGATGGCTAAACTCCTTAGAATTAGAGCAGAAGGATTGTTGGAAACGCGAATTTCCGAACAAGGGAAGTATATATGATTCCGGTGTTAGGAAGAAATTCGTTACTCAATTAAAAATTTTTTCCTCTTCTAATAACATTGTCGGTAGTATTAAATTTTCGTATTTTTTGTGTAAAAATACGTGGCGTTGTTGTTATTTATTTTAATTTTTTTTTCTTCTCTCCTTACGTAGTCAAACCCTGAGAGTTTAAGTTGAGTTGAAACAAACTCGAATTGAAAGTTATTTAACAAAATTGTACTCACACACATAGAGTTTTTGGTGGGTAAACAAATGTATATTCAAGTGTTTTAATTATGATAAATGTAATTAATTAAATTACTATATAAATATTTTGTAAACACGTAATTGATTACTTCGGTATCAATATGGTAAGCCAGCGTGTAAAGTCCTTGCCATATCAGGACGCAATTGTACGGTGTTTTGTAACTTGCTATATCACTGTATTCAAATAAGGAGTAGTACTTCTCGTAGTAAGAAGATTTAAGAGTATGCACCCAGTTGAGTAAATTAGCTCGGTAATGTCATAAAGTTATGTCATTCGGGTCGTATTGTTCTTATTAGAGAATAATGTAATTGCACTTATGGTCATTACGGTTCGTCTGGTTATTTTGGTGGGAACACCTAGAGGGTGTCCTATGTGGTTTCGTCGAACGCAAGTTCACCGTGAGGATTCCAAGGGATCTATCCGGTTGTCTATGTCGTTGCGGCAAGGGTATATTTCGAGTATACCAAGTACAGCGCTGTACGGGTCACCGAGGGTGAGTCGAGAAAACATGAGAGGATTCATATTATGCCTGAAAATTAATATTCATGATAGGGTTTGTAGCATTACCTTACAATTATATGCGAACATGAGAGGATGGTCATTTATGCCTGATAATTAAATGCAAACCAGACAAACCATGACAAGCTGAGAGTGCGGGAAACTAACATTTGGGTTAAAATTGAATTGTGAAAATAGCATAAAGTGTATAAAAACAAAGTTGTATAATTTTAAGAATTCTATTGTAAGACGCGAATATGAGTGATTTCGATCATTTCATGACATTGGTCAGCGTACAATATTCCATAACAGGAATAAAGTGTATAAAAACAAAGTTGTATAATTTTAAGAATTCTATTGTAAGACGCGAATATGAGTTGGTTTCGATCATTTCATGACATTGGTCAGCGTACAATATTCCATAACAGGAATAAAGTGTATAAAAACAAAGTTGTATAATTTTAAGAATTCCATTGTAAGACGCGAATATGAGTGATTTCGATCATTTCATGACATTGGTCAGCGTACAATATTCCATAACAGGAATAAAGTGTATAAAAACAAAGTTGTATAATTTTAAGAATTCTATTGTAAGACGCGAATATGAGTTGGTTTCGATCATTTCATGACATTGGTCAGCGTACAATATTCCATAACAGGAATAGTGTTGGAAATTTTTTGTCTAATTTTAAGATTTTTACATGGTAGTAATCCTTCTCGGAAGGGTCATGTTTTCTTTATTTCTTCATGCACCTTCGTTAGCGTGTCTTGTATCGCACTAGGTACGTCACATTTTTTTAATTTCTTGAGAGAGTTGGCAACCTTTGTTCAGTTTATTGCTAGTTTTTTTTTAGCTTGGCTCACAGGTAGTTAAAATTTTGTTGGCTCTTAGGTAGGGAGTGTTTAAATCCTGGTGAAGAGGTAGCTCTGTACCTCACATTGTGGCAATCATCGCATCACATGCTGTATGGAAGGTCGTGGTCCCCTGCATCAGCCTCGCTGCCTTTTCCCTTCATTTTTCAGGGGGAGGAGGGTAGTGTTATGGTTGCCCATAATTCATACGAACATACTATACAAGCGGCAGGTTGCCCATAAATTCTACGAACGGACTATACAAGCGGCAGGCAGCTGTGTGTCACGTGCTCAGTACATGTACATTCTCGCGTGATTATTGCTGTCCCTCTCAGGCTGGCAGAAGACATTACCATATATGGCTACACGGCGCGAAATCCAGCCAATGGCAGAAGACATTACCTTATAGGGCACGCGTTCGAGTCTTCCGTCTCGCTCATCACGGACAGAGAACTCCGGCCACCGTTCACCGAAGCAACAGACATATTTCAGACAACGGCGCGAGCGGTCGTACGCACTACTACGTACTGTCGGGCAGTATGCCACCCTTTGACGCGGCTAATTAAGTCTTCACTTACGATCTCAGTATGGCGATATCACCACAGACGCCTGTATAATCCTACTGCCGCCTACTTTATACCATGGCAGCCCTGGCCGCCCGGCTTTTAATCCGCCTACATGCCGATAGCCGCTTAATTCACCGTTATCACCCACCGGTTCGGTAAGCTGACCGAATCCGCCCACCATGACGCCGAGAAGCCGCCCACGCACCCCGAGCCGCCTCGTTCCTGCACACGATCTATGAGCTTTGCTCTAGATCTCTCCACTTCGTAGGAAGCTGCCTGCATCCGTACGACGCCACGTGAGATTTTAAACCCTCTTATAGTATTTCCGAGCCTAAATTCAGTAGTATTTCTAGTGCCTCTCTCTCTCTCTTATGCTAGGCCTTAAACAGCTTACCTGGTTGCCTGTAATGTTCACCCTTGCATTATTGAATACATTTGAATTGTGCCCAAACCTTGTTTCATTGGAGTCAACCATCGACAGCCTCGGAGGAGCCCTACGACCCTGAGCTGAGCCTTCCAAGCCGAGGCATATTGCCCCCGGGGGGCCTGCTTAACACTTGTTCCCCCCCCGGGAGGGACATATTTCTGGAGACCAGAAGTATTACACTGGCCCCAGGAAGTATGACACTGGCTTTCAACGTGGGGACCAGTAGTATGACAGTGTACCAGGTGGATTGAGATATTGTCTAAATTCATCTTTAAAATAAATTATTCCATTCTAAAAATCATTCATGTTTTACAATTTTGATCTGAACTAGACTTTTTTTACACATATTAAAAAAGAATAATACTTACTTGGACTCTAAATCATCTTTGGGTAATAAATACGGCATAATTGCTTTAGTGATACTCTTTAAATATTCAAGTTCAGTCTCTCGGTTGGTGACGGCGGGGTGCAAGGAGTATCTGAGAGGTCCCTCCAGAGCCGCCTCCTGCAGACTGCTGTATCCCTTGGACTCCATGAGTTGCCTGGCGTCCATACACACGGCATAGTGGCTCAAAGCACACGGCACCAGCTTATTGGTTATCAATTCACCTATGTTTACCTGCAATCAGTTGTTAACAAACAAAAACACATTTCAAAATTAATAAAATACTTAGTTTTAACCATATTTATTGTTTGAAAAACCAACATAATTCGTAAGCTTTACTTTTTTTACATCAGGCTTTACTTAAAACTAATTACAACAATAGACTTCAAGATGTCAATGGATGGGCCAGAGTGGGTAGGGAAAGGGGGGGGGGGGGTGGTAATTGGTAATATTTAAAGACATCTTTAAGGTGAATATCTATTAGTTCACACTGGCCGCAATGGATTTTTCTTTATCTTTACATGAATTAGTACAGCACTGCGCCCACTACCGGCAAATACCGGCGGTCGGTGCGGGCGGTACCAATAGTGGACGCAGTGCTGTACTCATTCATATAAAGATAAATAAAAATTCATTGCATGCCGTGCGTGCGTTGCGGACTAATGGACATTCACCTTAGGACTCATTCTAATTTCCAAGATTTCAAGTTTAGTTTTTTAAATGTATACCATTAACATTACCATGTAGCACCTCTATTCCATTATTAAAATTAAAAGTATGGTTCGTCTCCAATAAGTGATTAGCAAACTCTGAGAAAGTATTATTGTTTAAACACTTCATATTTCCTCCCTCCTACAACATGGGTCTCTTCAAGACCAATGTTCACTCCTTCATTCCCTCCACACAGCATCTTCAAAGATGATATAGGCCCTGAGGGAAATTATTTGTGGAGTTTATGTAAAAAAAAAAAAAATACCCTCCTTTATCCTAATTTCAAAGTTTCTCCTGCGTAAAAAAATCTAAAATCTTTAATTTAATTTGTAAACTCCAGATTTTAAAATTTTTTAAGCCTCTATCCTCGTTATTTAATATATATTTTTTTAGTTTATTATGTGCATGAAATGCTGGCAGAATTGCATTTGGTATAGTATTTGTTATTGAATTGGAAATTTGATAGTTCAGTAATATTATTTTCTGTCGCTTTTCTCCCCCAGATCTTTTTGTACACATTTTGAAAGGTTAGTAGAGAACTTAAAATTTACATTAAATAGGTAAGTACCAATATTTGTTACATTATATTATTATCCCACATCCTTCCCATCTCCATTTCCTTCAGCTTCTGATGACATAGCATCAATGGTTCCTGTCAGTTGGAACTGTGGAATCTTATGCGACATTTATGTATCCTAACTTGGTTTCAACACTAACTTCTGTTCATATCTAAAAAGTTCTTACTTAACCTTTTCACTTTATTCCAGACGTTCATAGGAAAATTGGCACTTTTTGGAACATTCTTACATTTTAAATGAAAACAAATGGTATAAAATGTATGTACATGCAGTGATGTACAAACAATAATAATATTCAGGTTACAAATTGGATTACACTTTGAGAAACCAACTTTTACAGGGAAAAGAATTTCAATAATTTGAATATTGAGTGTTTAAAAAAATGATAGTACTGACCTTTAGTCCACGTTTTAACAAAGAGCTGGAAGAAAACCTGAGTAGAAACCGAAGCTCAATCAGAAGACTGTGTTCTTTTGTTAGTTTTGAATACCACTCTCTAACAAACTTATTTAAAATAATGTTATAGAACTGAAACAAATACACTATTTATTAAAAAAAAAATCTGAAGATTAGCTGCTATTTTATATAAACAACCAACCGACAGAACCAACAGTTAAAGGCTTATAGGGGCAAAAAAACAATGATAAAATAATATGCGGATTGGTTACCAAATCACCAAGATACATTTTTTAACCTGTTGAATTGTGACACATGCAATAATGATCATTATGGATATGATTGTCTGAGATACACTATTTAAAAGTTCGGAGATCAATTTAAACACGGGGAGATATAATAAATTAGGTAAGTACTAGTGATGCAGTAATACTGTGTATAATTGAAAATGTCTTACATCTTCTACAGCTTGATCAAGCTGCTTGTGTATAAGAAGACCCTCCCATGGCTCGGTACTATCTAAATGTCTGGAACATCCTGTCCCTCCACACACTCCGCAACCAAACTGCAAAATAACAGCCAATAAGACAATAACAACCTGTTACTCTCAATAACCTAATTCAGATATATAAAGACGAATAATTTACCTTGGGAGATTCTGGCAATTTGCTTTCTTCAGAACATTGCCTCGAGCCAAAATAAGACAGCAATAAAGACACACTTTTAAGACACTGGCATTTAAATCTTAGCACCAAGTAACAAAATACAAATCCACCGATATAACTTGTGATTATTATTATTGCATTCACAACGCTGAAAGAATAAAACAATGTATAATGGGATGCTGTTTGCATTGTTCAACGGAGTAAACACTAATTGTTACGAGTAAATAAAGAGGTCAAACATTAATAAGTAGTCGCAGTAATTAACCTGGAAACAAATAACACTGAAACTATCAGCAGAAGGAAGCCGGCTATATAAACGAACGTTCCATTATTCACTTTACAAAGAGCCACATTGTTTTCTCGTTTTTCGACCATTGTTGTAATGGAAAACTATGTTCGCTTTATTTGAAGACATATCTGACATCTGTCAGTGGATACCATTTTTTAATGTTACCACACCGACTGGAATGTTTACCCGATATCTTGGAATAATATCAAAAAGTTGGGGAATTGTAGCAAGTAAGTACTGAACAAAGTGTGGAGATTAAATCTCAAAATTTGGAAAAGCCTATTATTTTTCAAGCAGGGTTCAAAAATAAAAGGCAATTTGTTTTATTGGTTTCGTTTTATCATAGTTATTAAACCCCTTCGACTGCCCGCGTCGCGGGCCTTATTCACGCATCCATATCATGCTTCACAAGTGAATAATAATATTTTTTCTGATAGCATCACTCATAATGCCGGAAAGAGGATTTTTTTTAAATTATATTTAAATGTATAAACGAAAGTGGCGCCCTCTGTTGTTTTCAAAAGTAACCGGTAAAGTTTTCATAGATAGGTCGAATCATAGACATCCAAATTAACTTGCCCTAATCTAAAATCTGGACATCATTTCGATGAGCTGGAGGCAAACCATGTGACCATATTTTCGGCACTAGGCATAAATATACCTGACACTAGGAGAATGCTTTGAATAAACTACATCAGTCGTATAGTCGATGAGAGGGACAACTGTGTTTATGTACAGTTGTATATTAACCACCGAAGAGCGCAGATTGAAAATACCAGACCCTGCGCAGAAAAGTAAAGTTGGTTAGAGTAAGGCAAAGGTTTGTAGCGCAGTCCGCCAGTCAATTTCATTATTGGTTTTTTGAATGAGCCGCCTGACGTAGCTACGCTAAAATTGAGTGAGCTGGGGAATGTATAAGACGTTTGTAGAAGTTTCTAACTAAATATAAACATAGCATGACAAAATATAAAACTTTGAAAACAAGTCAGAACTTTCGATTTCCCGATTTGGGTTATGTTTTTAGGTTTTATGCGCAGCATTTTTTTACATTAGCTCTACACAGGAGGCCCCGAGGAAAACAATTTCTCTCGGGGCCAATGTCGTCTTTGGGTCTTGGGAAAGGAAGGAGAGGAAATTCTGGGAAGGAAAAAGGTGTGAAGGGTAAAGTATGGATCAAAGGTATGTATCTATTCTTCAAAATAACAACACACCTATTTGTACATATTTTCATATATATTTGAGCGCGCTAACAAACAAACATACATAATTTCCCATTGAATGGTTACCTACACACATAATGCATTTTATGCAATAAAATATTAAAATTTTCTAAATAATTTGTTTCATTAGATTATGTCAGTGATGATATTGATAATTCGATAGTAAATGTACATGGCCTCCGGAAACTCATGGATAGTACAAGCGGAAAACTAGTGAATCTACTCGTACATCACATTTGCAGTAGATTTTATGCCACAACTTTTTTGATTTTAAATTTCGTTTTCGAGTAAATCGAGTCCGAAATTTGAAAAATACCGGTTGCTAGAGGGTCAATATCAACTTTATGTCTTTTAAAATGCTTCAAAGCATAGATCATGCTCGAAAAGTTTTTTTAATACGTTATTTGCCGAAAAAGGCAAGAAACAAAAGCGAAATGGTCATATCGAAAAAAAAAGTTTTTTAGGTTCTTAGGTTTAGGTTTGTTGTTTCACACGATTCCCTCTTGAACTACGAGTTTTTGGACACCGTGTATATAATAACGACGAATGGGAAATATATTTTTTTTTATCTTCAACAAATTTTCCAAGAAAATATTATGAGTTTATGACAAACAAATAAGTTTTCACTATGAAATTATTACAATATCAGTGAATATGTGATGTATTTGTATTGATATTTGATACCAAAAACTTATTTTAGTCCATTTATTATCCCTCATAATCCCATAATATTGATTCACGCCACCTCTTTTTTTGGTAAAAAATTAAATATTCTCATTTCATTTTGCACGGTGGTGATCACAATCTTTCCCTTGTATCTGAAATATCACTTTTGCAGATGTGTAAAATATTTTATTTATAACCTATAAATATAATATATTTTTTGATAGTTATAATTATTTGAAGATAAACATATATGTTTTGTATAAACGTATTTAGAAATCTAATATATTTTAGGTGTAACAAGATTTTTTTTGAACTTTCCAAAGTCGATAGGTATTATTATAGCACGAAAAAAATTGAAATAGAAAAAAATCTTTTCGGCCGCTAAAATTCCAACTATTATAGACGAGAGGAAAACACCAAAAATCAATAAAAAATCGTTGATCTATACTTTAGAATCTAGATTATATCAATATTTTGAACATAAATACACAGGTAAATCATTTTAAAGAGACCCTTGATTATATAGTGTGTATTGTTTGGCGCACTGGATGAATAAAAAAATAATATAGTTTAATAATAATTTTTGCCTTTATTAGGACATAGTTGAAAGTCACAAAAAAACTTGAATTACGAGTATAAAATTAAAAGGAAGCGATAAAAGTCATTACGCACCCAGTATCTTAAGGCATTGGGGGGTAAGAGGGGATTGCAGGCAGGTGTTCAAAATTTATTCGAAAAACTTTCAAAATCTTTGGTGTGCACAAATACAATCACATATGTCGTTTTTTTAAAATGATTTACCTGTACATGGTGAATAGTTTCTTTTTAAATATCATCTATAATAATTTGAACTATTATTGTGCAAAAAAAAGTAAATCTTTATGCTGAAGATGTCGAAGCAATGGAAGAATAACTGTGTTACTAAACGGTAAATTTTTAAAAATTGTAGTAATATTTTTAGATTATATAAAATATATGATAAATTGTTGATAGAAAGAAGTTTATGAATTTTAGTTATCAGTCAAGTCAGTCAGTCAGAAAAAGAGTGGTGGGGACGAGAAACAAATTCAAAATCAAAAATAAATAAATAGACAAAATTCATCTCAAAATCGTATAAACGAATTCGTTTTTATTTATTTATTAGAAGGTAGCTAGGTAAGCTCTTTCATTGATAAAAATGATATTTTTTCGTCACGGGAATAGTCCCGAAGTTTTTAAAGTTTATGAATATTAGTGGTTACAGCATTTTACATTCAAAGTATCGAAATTCATGTCCCAGCTCTGCTAGGTTGAAAATATATATTATTTTTTGACGTAATAATAAATGAAAAATAACTACCATATATGTATGTCTTTTTTTATCTTCCACGTTTAAATAATCGCTTTATAACTGGTATCTTCAAACTAATCTGAAGATGCCCATTGTAAGGCGAAACATGTGAAGCTATAAAAGTGTTTTAATCCTTAAAAAGTAATATGTATTAAAATGGAATTTAATAAAAAACTAAAGGTTTCAAAATTAGAAATAGCGTAGGTATACTGTTTTAATTGCGAAATTACAGTCGTAGTTTCCTCATAGAAGTTTGAAGTTTTAAAATACACACTTACCTATACATAATATATTTTGAATCGTCGAAAAAATTCATTGTACCTTTGTAGTAAGAGTGTATCCATAATATTGAAAAGATTCTACAGTTTTCCTCATAAAATTTCTATATAAACATTCCATTATAACGATTATATTTTATAATATATGAACATTATATTCGATTTCTTAATTATTAAAATTAACATCACAAGAAGAGATAATACGAGTACGTAATAATATAAAGACTTAATTAGTTACATTAGTATGACAGTCAGTGGATATGAGTAAAGAATGAGATTTGTTTTTCATAAATAGGATTGTCGTAGTTACAAGATTTAGGCCATTAAATATATAATTTACAATATTCATATTTACATTAAAACATATTTTTAAGTACAAGTAGTGATTACTCGGCACAGTGAAAAAATCTTACTTTTCTTTGGCAATTAATAGTTAAAACAATATTATTATACATATACATATACATATATAGATGCATTAAACATATTTTTATATTTATTCAGGGTGAAGAGGCGTACCTGACTAACTTCATTAACCAGTGTTTCCTAAGCTTAACCAATGGAGCGCTTTTTGCCACAATATGGCACTATTTAAAATACCTCGGATTGGTTTGCTGCCAATTTTGGCAAATTTTCCAATATTTGTAAGCAATTAAGTAGAAGTTAACGATTTTATAATATTTGTGTAATAAATCCTACGAATATGTGATGATCGACAAAAAATAGTGGATTCATTGGCTAAGTATATAGAACTATACTCATTTTGTATGTCTCAATAATAAAATTCAAAGGTATGATTTTTTTAACGTGGGCCGAAAACATTCAAAAATCTCGAGCAATCGGAGAAAAAAGTTTTAAATTGCGCTGTCGCTCCAGTGGTTAATATGAGTACAAAATGTAGAAGGCATATTGGTCTCCAGAGACTCTTTCTTTTCAATTAAAACAAAAAGAAAAGAGTATCTATATATTTGACAGTAAGGGACGGTCTCTTGGCTGAGTTACCAGTTACGTCACACGAAAGATTTTTGTTGTTGTTCATATGTTTTTTAAATACTTAATATTTTTTAATACACATAATAAAAAAATAAAAAAATCACCGCAAATAATTTTTTTAAGGAATCGCTGGTTAAAGTTTGTCAGGTACGTTTCTTAACACTCTGTATAACTTTATAAGCGCCCGAATAAACTTTTATAAAATAGGTTAAGCGTACAGTACATCAAAGATATAGAACTTTACAATTAAAATAATACCACACAATGCCAGTGCGTAAAAAAGGCCAAGAAATTAAACATTTTTATGAATGATCATCAAAATGATTTAATTGTTAATCGGCGGCTCATTATCTCATATATTTACGTTGTTATTTAGATTTAATTTTGATAAATATGTGAGATAATAGGCAGTGCTATGATTTCACAAATTCAAAAATAAATCTGCATTAATAAATAAATTTAAAAACGATTTTCTTTATAAATAATAAAAAAAAGATTTTAATTAACGTTGATGTAAAATATGGTATAAACGTTTTGTTTTCCCGACTAACAATATTTTTATACACAAGAACTACTATCCAAGAAATACATTAATTACTCTACTTTATATATAGCCTAAGGCGTCAATAATAACAACACAATAAAAAGTATCGTTACATGTTCAAAAGTAGGTACATATTATTTTGATCTTAAAGAATCACAAAGAAAAGTTTGATTTTTAAAGAATTTATTAATTTGGAATCATTTTAAGAGTTTTATTTTTAGAGGAAGTAGTTTTAAGTTTAGAGGAAGAAAGTTTTAGAATGTGGGTGATATATACATAATTCTAATGTTGACCAACTTAAATCAGTTTTTCATTGACTTTATTATGCAGCGAGTATGGAACTGTTTATGCTGATAGTTTTTTGAAATATGATAAAACCAAATTAATACAGATAAATGGCGGATATTACCGTTAATTTTTACCGGTAATTCAGTGTCCAAAAATGCTGTTATTATGAAACTGTTAACTCCAATGCTAGAAGGTATAAACTTGCGCTGATTACGTGCGCTTACACGTGTCCTTGGCACTCACCCTCCACTTATTCAAATCAAGTCAGTTGCTTTCGATCTTCCGAGAAATGTGCGGAAAAAATATACTGTTTGGGATTGATTGCGAAAATAAATTCCTAGTGTGGCCATGCGCCTGGCAGTTTTCAAGCAATAATTCAGAATCCTCGTCGAGAGTCCTAGATCTAATAAGAAGAGAGTTCTAATTTCACAAAATATAATATAAATGTGATAAATTTACGAGAACGGTTTTTCTTTTTTGTATGAATACCAAAATCCGAAACTCAGAAAGCTTAGAATTTCATTTTAGGCAGCAAAAAATCTTCAACTGCGGTGCGCATGAGCCGCATGTGGGGCAGGCATAATTTATAAATATTTCGGTCCTAAATATTTTTAAACATTGGGTATTCGATGGGTAACATTATTTAAGAAACTGACAAAAGTAGATGTCATTGATGACTTTAGCATGCGTATGATTAAATCCACGATAAAATTAAATAATTCAATGTCATTTTTGTCTTTGGAAGTCATTGGCTGTCAAATAAAAAAAAGTTCCAATTTCACAGATACGAGTATGTATTAAGAAAATATTGTGATTTTGTAAAATCTTATGCACCATCAAGAAAAAATCGATTTAATTTTTAAGCATCTAGTTTGGTATACAGGGCGTAACAGCACATACCTGAATGATTTTAACCAACGTTTCCGAGCATATTCGGAGTAAAAAATGTATACGTCGTTTGGCTGTCTGATTGACTTTTTTCAAATAATAGCAATTCCATCGTACGTCGCAACTGAGTAGTTGAATATAGCCTAGCGGGTCACGTGATAAGCACTACGTCTCAGCACGACGGCACAAGAAACAACGTCCGTATCATGTGTAGGATTGTTATGAGTGACGAGCTGTGATCGGAAAATATATTTTTATTTTTAATAGCATCAGGCAGCAAAATGACATCTACTTTTGTAACTCCATATATGCTCGGGAAACACTGGTTAAAATCCTTCGGGTATGTGCTGTTAAAACCCTGCATATCAAAAAATACATGTTGGTTCTACAAAATGGTATAATATCAATAAGATGTTTTGTTTAGAGCATTATAATATAAAGACATTAATTAATGAAGCCAGTAGAAACCTTATTTTTATTGCCTAATGACAATTTTTCCAATTGTTCGTAACAAAGCGTTAAGATTCCTTTAAAAGTATTTACATTAATATTAGACACCAAAACATTACAATACATTTATAAATATACCACTTCTTGGTCACCCCTCTTAAATATAATTAGATTCTACGTAACTTATTCAAAAACTACCGTACAAGGGGAAAAGAAAGAGATATATACTGAGCCTCACAAACTTAAGAGAAACTTTCTCAGTGTAAAGATATTTCTAGAAGGATTGAAGTTCTATTAAAATTTAATTTGATCACATTCAGAAGATATGAAAAGTCGACTAAATACAGAAGGATATAGATATAGAAGGTACTAATTTTACAAGTAGATAAATGAATGATTTAGCAATAATTTAAACTTATAATATTTATGGCATGTACAACAAAGCTCTTTTCCTTGATAATGATATTACATTAAAACTAGTTTATAATCTTAGCCAAATACAGTTTTTTTCTTTATTTATTTAATAAATCCAAAGTTTTTCATCAAGATGTGCTTCCATTTCCAAAATAATACGTAGAGAAGCATTAAGTACACAAAACCGAAGATAGAGTGAACATATTTTTCACTGTTTTATTATAATCTTTGTGATTACAAGAAATGTATTTTTTTAAAACAAAGCAAATAAAATTTTAATACAATAGTCTAAACAAAGCGTTTTCTTAAGAGTGTGATAAAAGCTTTTTTTTGTTAAAAATATTTTCTTGGTGGTCCTGCAACTCTTTGTTTTCCAAACATTTGGCACGTAAATTGTTTATAATACACACCCACATTGATATATTTCACATTCAGAAATAGGTACGCTTTTCAAGAAATACCCATCAAAATCATAGAAAAATGAAAATTGCTCTCAATGGCAAAGTATACCAAATATGGTGTTAGATTTTAAAGAGCTGGTTATTATATTTTATTTTGGCATCTACAGTCGAATCCTCAATGGTCGAGGGGTAAGGTTCTCGACTCTGAAGATTGCGATTCGAATACCGGAATGCGCAAAAAAATTGTTTATTTTGTGTTATTTCACAATTAATTAATTAAAAATAATATAAAATATATTTGCCGTACGTTTGGTATTGGAAGATACTGTCAGTTTCGCCCAGGCATTACTCTTACGACAGCCGTTCAATTAGAATTGAAACATTACTTGAAATGGTCAGATCTTCCTTCCCTTCCCCATCCCCACTACCTTCAGCCTCACAAGCATACCCCAATTGAGAATACCACAGTCTCACTGGCTGCAGTCGGGAGCAGTTGGGACTCTTGTGCACAAAATAAAAATATATATATCGAAAAAAAAAATATTATTATTAAAACTCGATTTTGACAACATTAGTGAACCTTTCTCTTCTATTTCACTTACATATGAAAAAAACGCACCAAACATAATATTTAAAAGATACGAAAAACGTTTTGTTCTACAGTTGTTGGCCACAATAAATTCACACATGTGGTACATTTCTCATGACATTTTACATTTTTTAAAATTAAATTTCCAATTTTCACTAAATTTGCTGATGTATCGTCAAATTAAAAAATATAGGATAATTTCTTACAATATCGATATAAAAATTCCATGTAGTAACGGATGTATAATATATTATCTGTACAGAGTCAGGCGACAATGAAAATAGATACATATAGTTCAAACAAACAGTTTATTCTTCTTTTGATCACTTGCACAGATCCATGGATTGATAACTTCAGTTTGATGGATTGATAACGCACCAGGTAAGAATTTAATTTCCCAAAACCTCGAGGTTCTACGTTACATATTTAAATAATATTTTCATTGTACGCGTATTGCAATTCCACAAAATTATTGTGATTTCGTAAAAAGCATTTAAGAGGTTATCACATTTGGCAAAAGCAAACAATAACAACATAATACGAGTATTTTTTAACTGCAGAGTAGATGTTAAATTACGTGTAATGAAGGATTAAATGCGTACATACATTTATACAATGTTATAATAATGTTAATATGTATTATACAATAATTTTAACCTAGTGATTATATTTTTTTAATGTAAATTTTTCACTAATATAGACACCCAATTTTATAGTATAATTTATTTATTTTGAAGGGTTTCAAATAATCCCAGTCCTGATGCATTATTATAATTGTGTACCATTTAAGATTTATTTAACACAGCTACTGAAATAAGTCGGCAATAAGAAATATCTGTTTTCTTTAGAATTATGATAAATTGAACATGGTTCAATATTTGATTTTAAATCTGATATCATCTTTAAAATTGTTGGTCCTTCCTAAATGATGAAATATATGTTTGTAGTAGCAGCTCCGGAACCGCAAATATACTAAAATATAGTGCAAACTCAAAGGGAGATAATGTTTCCCTCACATGTGTGTTACTTTGGCAGACCAGTGTTTTGAAATCTGGGAACCAGAGTTATGACAAAGAAAAAAAACGATGGCTCCCAAAAGTGAGCAAAATGCTTAGTTTACTATTTCACGTGATAAAAAAAAATAATTGCGGAGTAAAGTAATTTGTTTGTGCTAAAATGGGAAATTCTTGCTAGTTGGACAGTCAAAATATTTGATGTGTTAAATATGCTTTATACAGTAAATACTCAAATAAATGTGTTCTTTCATTTATTTTGCCTGCGATTCTTTAATATTGGTGTATACAACAACCAAAGTAAAAAATAAACATAATTATAAATAACACATTGTGGATGATGGATTAGGTTAGCTTGAAATATATTTCGATGAACATCATCATTTTCTTTCCACCCACAGCCAGGTGCTTTTATATATTTAGTTCTTCAAATTTGATTTTTTTACGCAGTAAAGTAATGCAAAGAAAATTTGCTATCTTCAGTATTTGTTTCAGTCAATTATTATAGAATCTGCACCATCTTATCAAAAATAACTTATGTGTTGTATGCTTGCCGAAACAATTTTTCAAATTTATTCCCTAACGTTAGTATTCACAAAATTACATTTTTATTTTTCTACGTAGATACGTTTAAGAAGACATGGTTGAATGTATGCAAGTTAAAGGCAAGAAGAACCACTTGAAAAAGGATATGACGAGAAGAAGACACACAATAATGATATATTCAAAAGTAGACAATATGTACTTATGTTATGTTGAAACCTAAACGTAAATATGTTATACAAAAATCAGTAAAGCGCCGTTTGTCATACTTCTGATCAAATCATCTTAAACAATTATACCTGTAAACACTGAATTTTCAAAATGCTATCAAACAAAACTAATCTCTGGATACAATATCAATATTCGACACAACATCTTCATAGCAATATGTTTGCAAGAATGCTTGCATTGGCCTTGAGTGCATTTAAGACGATCGTGTAGAATTTTGCATTGTATTTCATCCAATCGAGAATGTTTTCTTGGTTAAACATTTCTGTTTTGTTCCCTCTCTGCTCGCTTGGAGTATAGTTGACGGATACAATATGTGGTTCCTTCGCGCTTTGCACCTGTCAAGGTGAATCGCTGGAGTCGGTAGCCCGTTGCTGCATCGGGTACAGGGGGTACCACGAGGGGGATGGCGGCTTGGCAGGGAGCTTCTCGAGGGAGAGTTCACACCCTCCGAGAGATACATTGTGCTCTAGCGCCCCGGCCCTTTGCCAAATCATCACCACCAGTGTACGCCCGAGGACTTCCGATGCCTGTAAATGACAAAATCCTTTATTCAATAATGTGTTTGATGGTCCTAACAATTAGTGCATTAGAAAATATAATTCAAACAAAATTTTCAACTTCTTTGCTATAGCTGCATTTGAAACAGCACTCCTACAGAAAACTTCGAGGAGTGAAAAAGAGAAAGAGAAAGAGAAGGAGAAGGAGAAATACCTGGTATTTGAGTGTTTGATTGTACTGCGGGTCGGCACTGTGACGAGCCACCCTTGTTTTCCGTTTCTGCAGCCACCGCTCTCCGTCTCTGAGGTAACATTTGACGTATGTGTCGGGTTGGGTATCTCCATCGTCGGCCACTATGTTTTTGGCACATAGAATCTTAAAGTAAACAACGAAAACATTTAAGTCTAAATAAAATTGAAAATTAAACTCTTATTAATTAAATTCATAACAGTTTTCAATGCCATAAAGTCACATTGTCATCTCATCCTACCTCGACTTCAAGCTGTCCCTTTGACATCTGCAGCGCCAGTCTCAACTGGGATCTGGCCAGTGGCGGTCGGCCCCTCGGCACCAGCTGTCCGGGCCCCGGCTCCGGGGGCGTATCATCCCCCACGACGCCCATGGGGCTGATGGAGCCCCGGTAGGTGCTGTTGCCTGCAAAGGGTAAAGTCACCATTTTTTAGGGATTGCTTGGGATGGATGTAATTTAATCCTTAAAAATAACTGGCTGTTTCAAAAGAGTTAAACAGGCAGACTGGGGTTAGAAATGTCTTGGAAATTAGCCATTTTGTGAAAAGATTGGGTTATTTCAACCTTACATTGATAATTAGATTTTTGAGTGAGGTTTTAAACAAATCGATTTATGTTTTCCTTGGAAGTAACAGCTTCATCCCACTAGTTATGGAGCATTGTTCAAATTTGTCATTTTTTATATTTGTCCATTTAAAATTAAAACATATAGTTGCGGTTGTGATCCAATTATCTATAAAACTTAACAATTTTATTAATGCATAGTATCGTGCGCATTCCGTAAACCATTTTTCATAACCTACACATCTTTTTGCTTCTTAGTAAACAAGTTATATAAAAATGACACTCAAGGCTGCAAGTCTTAAAAACAGTAGAACTTCACGGATCGAAATCTTGATTCTACTAAAATTATGAAAATTTAATATTTTGTTACCAATTTGAAAGTAAATTAATCGTTTGCTTGAAAAAGAAAACATTTTTCACACTTTGCGAAGTTCTGAGAATATTATAAAACATTTTTTCTTCGTTTCTCAATGTTTTACCCTTTCATTCTTCAAATCAGAGTTAGAAAAACCTAAAATTAATTAAATAGATTGCAAACTTAATATTCTGTTTTGATAGTTGCAATATGGCGCCCACCATGCATTAATTAAATGCCCCTCTATAATAGGTACTTGGGACGAAATTATCTTACTAGTAACACGAATTCTTCAAAAGTAGATCTAAGCCATAAATACAGAAAATGTAGTTGTCATATAAACACGTTTCTTGTGGGTTTCCTTGTCCTACTTTATAATTTACGTTCGATAAATACCTTACAACGAATCAGTGGCGTAGCTAGGAAGGTGCGGGGGGGGGGGGGGGGGGGTGTGATACCCGATCGAGTGTCACACCCCAAGAGCACGGTCTGTAGCTATATGGCTCCCTGTGGAGTGCCCCGAAACGTTTGTTTTTATAGGCGTAACTAGCCTATATTTATGGAGAAATTCTCTAGACACCCCCCCCCACTAGTATCAGGGGGGGGGGGGGATGCATCACGTTATTTACCCCGGGTGCCACCCATGTTAGCTACGCCACTGCAACGAATACCTAATTCGATCGAGGATGTCGGGAACCATTAAGAAGAAAAAAAAAAGTAACATAATTATTTTAATCGTGTAATCATTTACATTTACAGGCAGTCAGGCCAGTGAGGGCGGGTTATGAGAAACCTCGACTCATAACTACGCATTTATATTCTTTAAATTTTACCTAGGTACCTACTTTACATTAGGAGGAGGATGTTAGTCATCTTATAAAAATATTTGTTAATGTAAGTTCATTTTATGACTCAAAAAATACGATTGACGGTGCAGTGCTCCTGTGTATAGACAAAAAACATAGCATCCAAAAGAAAACTCTTAAGCCATTTTTCTTTGCTTCATATACTATTCTACGATACCGACTCTTCGCTAAATGTGTGGATATGTGATGTTTTTCAAACAAGGATTCGGTCGACCTCGATTCAATAAAGTTCTTCTGTTGAACATAATAACCATATGAAATGAATCAATGTTGAATTCACATAACGTGATCATGAGGACCAGCACAGATGATCGATGACCACATAGTATAGATATTCGATGTCTCGTCATGAGATGGCCAGTCTTGGTGTGAATGCGGGCAGCAAGTTGTTTGGTTGGTTGCAGGTGAGGATAGACAGGTACACAACAGAGGATACAGAAGGGAGGATGCAAGTCGAGTGACAAAAGACAACAAAGACTACTGTAGTGTGATGTTAACTTGGTGGGATTATCTTACCACTGGGTTAGAGATCCGCAGCTAAGAAGAGACAATTAAAAGAAAAAATAAGATAAATCGGTAATTAGAAATGTAAGTGCAGATTAACCCCCTTTGTTCACGCTGTGCTTAGAGTACATGTACATGATAATAAAGATATTTCTTTATCTAACACGAGAGCTTCATAAGACTTTATTTGATATAACAGTTGTCAATTTTGATGACCTCCATAGCTGATCTTTAAGCATCAAAGGGGTAAGTTACCCTTTTATTACTTCAGCTATTAAATTGCCTTCAAAGAGACATGCTTGCCTCAAAGCTTGTTGGTTTCAAGCTCTTGAAAGTGGTGAATAAAAATATATATTCAATTTTTATAAGAAAAACTTTCTTTTTATACTTTTTTTGAAGGTTATTCCCATCAGTGAAATATATCATATTAGAATAAGTTAACAATAATAATCTAAACGAAAATATGAAAGAGAACAAGGCACAGAAAAACAGAAAAAAGACAATGGTCGCAACTAATATGGAGAAAAATAATTAGTTGATAATAATGTAATTCTAAAATTTGAAAATATGAGATTGACAATTATGACGTTTTGACAGAATGTGGCAATAGCGAAATTGGTTAACGCACTCGTCCCGGTTAGACGGAGAGGTCTGGGTTCGAGTCCCAGTTGCGACCATTGTCTTTTTCTGTTTTTCTGTGTCTTGTTCTCTTTCCTATTTTCGTTTAGATTATTATTGTTAACTTATTCTAATATAAAAATATATATATTTATTTTAATATACTGTGATCGGTTGTGATTGATTGTAAGTGATCTTTATGACATCTGACTAACCATTTTTTAAGGTTGAAACCCCAAAAATCTTCACAAAGATTAATGATCAAGTCAAAGGAAAATAGTAATTTATTTCATTACAGTGACTTTCATTGTTTTCCGAAAGTTAGAGTGCTACATTTGTAAGCAAACATCAGATAAAAAAAGAAAAAAAAGTAATATAAAGCGAGTTTAAAGCTTCTCTGTTCCTTCAAATATAGTCTGTAAAATTCTCGAATCTAATACTTGAATTCATATTCAAGTTTTACGGAAAATCTATAGAGTAATCAGAGAATTTTCATCTGATATAAGTTAGTAGGAATCTTATGTCTAATCATGCTTCTATATTAAGGTGATACTTAAAAGATTTCATAATCTGCTCTTTCATAGATGGCGTGAATTTAATTATTTTACGAAAAAAAACCTTTTGCAAGTTTTGCTTTAAAATATGAAGATGAATTAATTGTTTCGTCTTCAAATTATCTCAAATCTTTAAAAAAGGCTTAAAAATCAATATTGGATTGAATCACCGATACAACAGTGTATTTGTAAGCCTTAAAAAGATTTGAGTTTGTTTATGGATGTGGTATGTCTAAAAGCTTCAGAGCTTGTCACATAGAGGGCAGTGCTAAGAGCTGTCAGTGCAGTGCTAAGCAGAGTTTCGGCACCAGGGGGGCCAACGGCCTGGGTGCAGTCTGCAGGAGCTCATTTAATTCAGATCTCACTTGTACACGCGAAGTATTAAATAAATCCCAGATTAACATAAAAGAACTCTATTCTTTCTCAAGAAGTTGGAGAACTGTTTGTCTGAATGCAACAATGGACAAACCTTTTTATTCCTGTTCATATTGCGTATCTACGGGCGCAAACAATTAATTAATATTAATACTTTAAAGCATAACTTACAAAAAGGGTTTTTTCCTAAAATAATTGAACTATTACCATCTGTTAAAGAGTAGATTTTTAATAATCACCCGTGTTTTTACATGTTGATCTATGCATGCAGGGGACTCGTTAAATCTTAAAGAACTTCTTTGAACATATGTATCTTGACTGTTTTTAGAATGGAAGTAAGAAGGAAATGAAAGAAGAAAGTTTCACAATAAAGGATTGGATTCAAAAACCTGTAAAAAGCTTGAAAATATTAACTTATTATTCATCAGTAGTTGGATACGGAATGGTGTAATCATCCTTTAACCACAATAGACTTATTGTGTGCTGATTATAAATACTGTGCGGAGAGGGACGAACCAAGTGCGCCAAGATTGGGTACCTTGATTTTGTTAAATAAAAAAAAAAGTTTTAATAACAGTGCATACCTACTATCAGATACAGCAGATTCTGCTTCTAAGTGCCTTCAATTGTAAATACAGAAAAGTGTACATAAATACTAGCAGAATTTAAAAGTGTGTCTCGACTATTGCTGCTCCATTTAGGTAAATGCACTGAACCAATTTTTTGTCAAATATTGAGATATCTAGGAAAAATGGAATTCATTTAATAAATGCATTAATTAAATGAATTCTGATAATAAGAGCACTGCTAGTATTTGTGCATTTTTCCCATACGAGTGCAATTAAAGTCTTAAAGCAGGGCATAGTCAGTTGATGCTGTAAAGTTGAACAAATCTTAAAAAATGGACAATTAGTTACATTAATATTAAAAGGTTTATTGCTTTATATGTTCTTCAGACATATGGTATACGAAGTTTTACAGCATCTATAGACAGCACGTTCCTGGTATACAAGGTGTTAATAAAAACCTAAATATTAATAATAAAACTGTAGAACTAATTACCCCTTAATTGGTATCGACGTGACCTAAAATCGGTAAAGAATATTTAGACTTACTGTAAGGAAAAAGACCTAAGTCATCGGACGTCGCCACCGCTCATTACAGGACGTAGTTAACTTACATCTCGAATGTCAACCAACATACGAAACCTCACTTACATCTCGAATTTATATCAAAGGACGTAACTTAACTTACTTCTCAACCGTTAATAAATCAAATATTGTAAGTCAACTTACGCGTCCACCGTCAATCGAAAGATGTTACTCAAATTACATTACAACCGTGAATAAAATGGCATAACGCCATTTACGCATTGATCGTCAATCATAGAATGTAACTGAAATTACGTGTCGACCTCCAATCACCTCAAAGATGTAAGTCACCTTACGATTAGAATGTGTACAGGACGTAACCCAACCAATGTCTCTACTGCGATGGAGTCAGAAGAAGAGTTTGTTTGTTGTAGACTTACGTCTGGACTGCTTGCCCGTTAGGCTCATGGTCCTGCCGAGCTCGCCGCGCACCTGCTTCAGGTTGCGCAAGATCTCGTCAGGGTCGCGCGGGCGCGCCACTGAGGACCGGCGACGCTCTGGCCGGTACACGGGGGGTGGGATGTCCAGGTCTATGCTTCCGGAGGCTTCTGGGGACATTGGGGTGTGAGTGCATCGGTGTACAAGGGTTGGGTAAACGGGTCAAAAATACAACTCTGTGGATATTAAGGCCAAGAAATCACTAAAAATTGTAAAAAAAATCAATATTACCACTCAATTAAACTTATACCATCTTTACTTGGTAGATTCTTGTGCAACAGTTTAGCGTTGGTACAGTTAAACCGGGCATAAGGCTTGGCTTACCCATACCTACCCTGTGGTTTTACGTAAAGTTTTTTTAGTGTTCTGATCTCACCAGTGACATTTACGTAAGTAAGTAAGGCGGGTCCAGTAAAACTTAAAAGCTCTCAGCTATTTTGCATTGTCAGCAAAACATATTTTTTATTTTTTACCCTTTTTTCTTAAATTTCATGGTCAGATTGATATTTTTTACACTTTTTAAAGTATCGACCTCTTGAAACAACAAGATTACATCTGACATGGCAATGTAATGCGATAATGAACTCCAAATTAGCTCTCTCTAGAACCCAATATAGCATAACATTTCTGTGTCTGATGAAAATTTGTTATTCTAAGAGGCGTATATTAACAAACGACTAATCTAAAAGGGGGTAATGGGCACACACTTCACTCTCAAATATTTGCTTCGCGTTGTCAAAGGACTCCTACCTTTCTCCTGCTGTTGTTGGAACGAGGACCGCCTAGATCCTGGCAAAGACCGCGAGAAGTCCTTGCCTAGCTGGTATACCTCCACCTCGAGCGTCTCTGACTGAGAGGATCCGCGGCGAGACCCCGCGGTCCAGGCGTGGTCTGGGTGCAGCAGGGACTGGCACTCGCCGATGGAGTCTACGTCATCTGGAATGCAATTAATAACCCATTGGTGGATCAAAAGTATTGTGAATTGGAAGTGCGTACATATACCGTTCACTAGAAATCGGTATTTATGTCAGTGCAGAAATTCTGGAACTAACAACCATATGTATTCCGCTTGCCAAAAATACTATTGGAGGGAAATAATTATGCCGATCCAGTGGACATCTTCAATTTATCACTTAATTTGATTGTTACAGTTACTGAGGCAGTCCAGTTTTGCATAACACTGTATAATTTTTATTTTGGGTTCCCATGTAAAAGCCCCTAAAAATGGCGTTAATAATTAAATGAATAAATTAATTTATTTGCGGAATTTAAGAGCATTGTAAAATGGACGTGTGTAGAAAGGTTGTGTGCGTGAAAATGAGGTGTTGTGAATTGGATAAACATGAAGAGGCTGTCTGCTGTTCTAATAGAGATGTGTTATAATAGTTGGAATCACATAAATAACGTGCTGCGTGTTGGAGGAATATAAAAAAATAATATTTACGGTAAGTAAATGCATAAGAATGTAAGATTTCTTAGTGCTTGTTTGCGGAATAAAAGGTAGAGTGAGTTTTCAAGTTTTATCAAGAATTTTGAAAGCGTGTTTGTGGGAAACCAGACGAGATAAAAAAATTAAACTTTTGCAAATCGTAAGGTTGTGAAATTTGTGAAAATGTAGAAACTTGTGCTTAGAAAATTGGATAAATTAGTAATGTTGAAGTTAAATATTGTAAGTATACCTCTTAAGAGCACAATATAGACTGTAACGGCTCCATATTCTTTGGTTGGAGAGACACCTATCAAAAAAGTGAAGTAGATCAGAATATTTTACAAAAAAAGTGTAATAACACAAAATGTTGGAGCAATGGTAATTTAAAATAATGAATAATTAATTCTAAAGGAGCAATAATTCTCACTCTAAATCAATACGGAGATCCAATTATCTAATTATATGATGATTCCTAGGTGTATAAGAGTGCCGCCGCCCCGGGAATCATCTTCTTTCTTGGATGCGTCTGCTTAGGATTCATACGTCCGTTTCTCCTGGACACACCGACCTCGCCTTCCTATTCTAAAAAGACCCTCCACTCAGCATCTCCAAAGACGACGTAGGCCTTGAGGAGAATTGTTTATCTCAGGGCCTCCTGCGAGGAGTTAATGTAAAAGATATATATATATATATATATATATATATATATATATATATATATATCTACGAATACAAAGAGGGAATTCCGTAATTGGTTAATTAGATTATTATATGTATTTTATAAGTATAAGTTGATCCATGAAAGTGGGGAAAACCAATAAAAAAAACAAGTACGAGAGTCAATTTTGTTTAAATGAAGTTTTCATTGACTGGGATTTCAGATCAGGGGGCCTAGTCTCTATCTTTTATTAACCTCAGTTAGCGCGTTAATTACGTCACAAACACGTATTTTGACAGTTACGCTAATTAGCGAGACGCGACAACGTCTCGTAAAGAAATGTCTGCATCACAGACAAAACAAACGACAAAAAAATTTTTACGTTTAGATTTACCAGTTTTAAAAATATTTTTTTCAAAAACAATAATAATTCATGATAAAGCTTACCTATTAAGAACCAGCTTTTGTTGATTAATATTTTCGTACGATTTTTAAGAAAAAATATTTATCAATTGGTTTTTTATTTCTTACCTGAGACGGATCTTTGTCCTGCGAAGTCCCTTCTCGGGGTGCCGGGGGCGCCAGACAGCGAGCCCCTCGGCGAATGTCCCGGGGAGCGCCCTGGTAGTCCAGAAGCGCCCCGCAACCCGCGGGGATCTTCTAGGCGGTACCACACTGCGCGGTCGTCGAGAAACGCCTTCTCAAGGTCAACCTATTAAAAAAATCGTTTTGTTATTATAGGAAATAGATTACAATTTTTATATACACCTTTATGTAAGCAACTTAGTTCTATTTTAGGACAATACTAGCGCAGACCGGTGAAAATTCAAGTTAAAAAAAAGAATTTGTAAAAGAAAAAAACTGTCACTAATTTTGTTCCAAAACTAATAAATATTTATTAGCTCACCGTGCACTCTCCAAGGAACACCGGTTCAGCCTGAGGCAGGAGGTCCCACAGGTTGACTTGGAGGCTACGTCCAGCCAGCTCGGCACCGGAGACCCCAGTGAAGGTTAGGGTGGCGTTCCAGATGGGGGCCTGTGAGGCGGGGGCCACTACGGTTTGCATCACGCCACTGCTATCTCTGTAAAGGGGGGAAAGAAATTATATTAAAAAGGGTTACATAAGTTTTACAACACATGTTCGAAATTTAAGATTCAATCAAAGATTTCGGTTGTAAATCGAAAAAAACGTAAATGCTGCTTTTCTACACAAAGAATAAGAGAAAAAGAAAAATATCTTTTATTTAAAAATTTTTTTGTTTGTTTATTTTTATTTTAGTTAAGATTTTCAGAATATTTTTTTAATTGCATTTTGAATTTTTTAAATCTATATTAAGGGATTTTATATTTTTTGGAAATTTATTGAAAAAATTTGTTCTTAAGTATTTGTAGTTTTGTTGACCCAAAGTTTATTTACAATCGAAATTGGTATCATCTATTTTTGCCTGATATTGCTGTGGTTTTACACAATAAAACCATGTAAAGATAAAATGAAAAATAAATTTAATTAAAATTGTTGAGATATTAATTATAAGGAAATAAGAAAATATAAATTAGAATTCAAACAATAAATCGACAGAAAAATGCACTTATTAGGGTAGCAGAGTTACATTAATTTTTTTGATTAGATTTTCGAATGATTTTCTGAAAATAATTACTTGGTTGTAATGTTGTAACGAAAATTGCAATAAAAAAGTTTTTTAGGTATCTATTTGCAGCGAGTGCCTAAAGAGAAAGTCTAAGTCGACTCAAATTATAATCACAATTTTTCGACTTCCTGTAGTACAATACTTCGCAAGTGGAACAATTTACAGATGACCGTTAAAAAATTATCGAATGGCGTCCTTAATTATAAATTGATACAACCCACTCAGAAATCACCAACACATAACCAAATGTAATATTTCGGTCTGGATTAAAACAAAAATTGGGAAAACCAGGATTTGTGTGAAATTTTTTTCATAACTTAATATCACAAAATTAAACATAACACAATAATATGTGCATTAAATACAACTACATATATATTAATTAAATTATTAAAACACTTTGTTTTTACCACAATAATCTTTATTTAAAAAGTCGACATGTTTCGAGAACGATGTTCTCTTCATCAGGACATTATATGTACTAAAAACTAAATTATCAAGCATAGAAAGACAGGCGTGGGTGGAAATGGAATTAGTTGGAGGGGGGGGGGGGGGAGAGGGGCGGAAAGAGGAGGAGCTTAGAAGATAGACAGGGGGGAGGGGGTTGCTTAGAAGATCATAGACAAAATTACAATGGAAATATGTTTAAAATAGGGTTATTCACAAAATTAATTTGGTAATATATTTAAATTTCTATTGACATTTTTCTTAATTTCTAATATTTCTAAAAGATGTAATTGAAAACCACTAACGTTAGTGTGTAAAATTTTAAAACCAGTATTTATATCAAATGAATGGTTAAATTCAATTAGATGGTTAGCAAATTCCGAATAATTATTGCTATTTAGACATCTCAAGTGTTCCTTAACCCTCTTTTCAAAATTTCTGCAAGTTTTACCTACGTAAAAATGATTGCAATCATTACAATTCAATTGGTAAACTCCGGATTTTTTCGTTTTTTGGTCTTTGTCCTTGTTATTCAAAATATAATTTTTCAATTTATTATTGGTATAAAAAGCTGGCTGTATTGTATTAGGGATTTTTTTCCCGATTAAATTGGAGGTTTGATGATTTACAAACAATATTTTTCTCCATTGTTTTTTGATATTATCACTAAGCAATGGGTAAATGTAGGACAAATGAAATTTTTTCTTATATTTTTTGTTCAATATGTCGTCTATTAATTTGGGATTATAACCATTATTAGATGCAATTATTTTAATTGTGTTAAGCTCAGCTTTGAAATTATTTGGGGATAGCGGGATATTAATTAATCAATTGATCAAATAATGGAAAGCTAAGAGTTTTTGTGAAAATGGATGGTTAGATGAGTTGTGTATAATTATATCAGCGTATGTTTCTTTTCTAAAAAATATTAAATTCAATTTTATTTTTAATTACAGTTAGGTTTAAATCTAAGAAATTTATGCTACAATTAATTCCTATTTCTAATGTAAATTTAATGTTTTTATGAATTTTGTTCAAAAAATTAAGGAACACTTGAAGTTGTCTTTTGGTGCCGGTCCATATACAAAAAATATCATCTACGTAACGTTTATAAAAATACACATATTTAAGTAATAAGGCAGAACTATTAAATATTTTATTTTCTATATGGTTTAAAAATATATCAGCTACCAAGCCACTGGTACTTGACCCCATTGCCAAACCGTCTTTTTGTTTGAAAATGTTATTATTAAATTGAAAGAAATTTTGGTTTAAAACTACATTACAATATATATTTTTGCTCTTCCTTAGAGTATTTCCTAATTGAAAAATAATAATAAAATTTCTTTTCTACATAATATAAATTAAAGTCCTCCGTCGCATCTGTCTGTCTGTCTGTTCGCGATAAACTCAAAAACTAATTAACGGATTTTTATCAAGTTTTCACCAACGGATAGAGTGATTCATGAGGAAGTTTTAAGTATATAATTTGGCAAGGTTGTGTGTAAATTCGTTGAAATATATAATTAAAGGAGAATATCTGTGCATGGTATACGAGCTGGTTAGCAAGCGGGTGATGTGGATTTGATTTGTATGCAAATTAACAGATGGCGGTCGTTATAAAGGTTGTAACCATCCAGTAGATGGCATTGTGTTTCGTTAGCCACAGCAACGCGTGGCCGGGTCAGCTAGTAATATTATAATCAATTCAAAACAACACTCAACCAAAAACAAGTGAACATCTCAGCACAGATGTAGTATAACCCACTGTACCGAACCTCTGACGCCCGAAGATGCACATCACAGAGCATTAGACATAGAGTTATCACCTGTTACTGTACCGTCTCTCTCCAGCTCATCTAGGACAGTTAAAATGTTTCATCGAGGTGATTACGGTAAAATCACTGATGAACTATCCAAAATAAATTGGAAACTCGAATTTCAAAGTAAAGATACCGAAAGAGCCGTATTAGATTTTTACAATATCATAAATGACATTATTCGCAAATATATCCCTGAAAAAAAAATTAACAGTAATTTAGAAAGGTTTCCCCCCTGGTACAGTTTACCACTTATTAAAATTGTAAAAGAGAAATTAAAATATCACAAGAAATGGAAAAAATACAAGAACCTGACTGACTACCAATCATTTTCAGTACTGAGAAATCGTCAAAAGAAGATCTCGCTTGAATGTTACGAAAACTTCATTATGACGGCAGAAGATTCAATAAAAAAGTGCAGCAAACAGTTTTGGTCATTTGTTAAATCGAAGCAATCCTCTTCAGATTTACCAAAGCAAATGTATTTTGGCGATATTTCCTGCACTGATGGACAATCCATATGCGACAATTTTAGTGATTGTTTTAGATCAGTTTTTGTAGAAAATTCCAACTCTCGCCCCAATCTTATAAACTCTGAGAATGATGACGACAACTCTAATCTACATATACACACTATTAACTTTAATCAATCATGTGTACTTAGTTATTTAAAAAAACTTGATCCGAATAAAAGTGCGGGATCTGATTTAATCCATATTTTATGTAAAATGCCGGGACCAATTAGCTTATCCTCTCTCCTTGCTATTTAAAATGTCATTTGAAGAAGGCAACTTCCCCAACGTCTGGAAACAAGCACTCATTACACCAATCCATAAAAGCGGGGACAAAAATAACATCGCCAACTACAGGCCCATCTCCAAGCTCCCAATTGTCAGCAAGATCATGGAAAATATAGTTCTTGATCAACTTTTTCCAGCGGTACAAACAATCGTATCTGAAAATCAACACGGCTTTTTCAGAAAACGGTCGGTCGAGACAAATCTTCTGGAATACACAGATTTTATTTTAAATTCTATGGGAAGTAAAAATCAAATAGACTCTATCTATACGGATTTTTCAAAAGCCTTTGATAAAATTAACATTGAACTGCTTTTGAAGAAGCTGTTAAAAATCGGGATTAATGGTGACCTTCTAAGATGGATCAAATCATATGTCACAAACAGAAGTCAAGCAGTTAGAGCTAAGGGTTTCTCCTCGCGTTTTTACAAAATACCTTCAGGAATTCCGCAAGGATCACATCTCGGACCTCTCTTATTTATTTTATATATCAATGATATAGGTAAATGTTTTAAAAATTCCAAATTCCAAATTTTTGCTGATGACACTAAAATTTACAAAAAAATCACTAATATTAATGACAGCCTTGAATTGCAAGAGGATATTAATAGGTTTGGAATATACTGTGCGAACAACCAACTGTTCCTTAACCTGGAAAAATGTAACACAATATCATTCACCAAAAGCAAGAACCCCCTAACATTCCCGTACAAAATCAATAACGTAGAAATAAAAAGATATTGTGAAGTGAGGGACTTAGGAATAATAATGGACTCTGGAATGTCTTTCCGAACACATATAAATTCTATCTGTGACAGGGCATACAAACTTCTAGGATTCATCTTAAGAGTGACTAAACCATTCAGGTCACCACATGTAATCAAAATACTGTATGTCTCTTTTGTCCGCTCAATATTAGAATTCGGATCAGTCATATGGAATCCCCAATACAAAGTTAATATTTTAAGGTTAGAAAGAATTCAAAAAAAGATACTGAAACACTTAGACTTTAAATCCTTTCGAACATCAGAAAACCTACAAGACTCATTAACATTCCATAATTTATCAACCTTAGAAGATAGAAGAAATATATCCGACCAGAAATTTTTATTCAAAATTATTAACAACGTTGTTGACAACAACTATCTTCTAGAACACATTAATTTCCACTGTCCAACAAGAAATACAAGGTCAAACCAACTATTCCACATCCCACACTCAAAAACAAATTACACACAACATTCATTTTTCCGAAGGACGTGCACAAAATACAATGATATGTTTTACGAAGCTGATATTTTCCATTTGTCCTCAGGCCAATTTATTAAATTCATAACTGAAAAAATTAAAACCAATTGTTAATTGCGAACCTTCCATCCCTGCTGTCTGTTGTTTTTTCATTCTCATTATGTTGTTTTTCCTTCTTATTATAAAAATAATAATATTTGGATGATTTATATAGCGCTATTTTTTGTTGTTGTTGTGAAAAACCCCCTCAAGGGCGCTGGCAAATGGCTAATCATTTATCCTTAAACGTTTTCTAATGATGTGAAAATATGTTAATTTTATATGTGTTCGCTGTTTAACTTCATCTTTTCTTTCCCACATGCTTTAATTTGTGTTTTTTCATTTCTGTTGTATTTGTTTTTCTTTTTTCTAACACTTTATTTTTTCTTTAACGTTTTAATCTGTGTTTATATATTATAATTTTTTTGCGGAAACTTCACTGGTTAATGCACCCATGTAATATGTAATTACCTTATAATATGTACAACTGTTTGTTTCCCTAATAAACAAAAACTAAAACTAAAAACAGATTTTCCTAGTGAAAACCTTCACGAAACACTAATGTATAAATCATTTTCAGTGCACATAATTCTCATTTTAAACCATGTGATACACAACCTTTGCATATTTATAATGAAATGATTTTATTATAAGTCAATTAAGTTCACCCTAAAAAAATTATAAAAAAAATGTAAATTAGAAGACTCGGTCTCCCGACGATGAGATGGTTGAGAAGTTAAAGAGAGAATTAAATTAAAATATGTCAAAGCCACCAAAATATGACAAATCCTTGTTATGAAACTATTTCATATTTTATAACTATTGCGGTGAGGTACTGTGTTACCTTTAAGTTATGCTTGTCTATGGTCTGTTTTGACAGCCATATACACCGGCGGTGAAGGTAGGAGGAAGTTTTTTCTGGAAACGAACGTGACTTCCCTACAGAGCCCGAGAAGGGCACGGACTCTGTAGGGACGGCAGTGCTATTTTTATGAGAAAGATTCAAGGCGTAACTATTGTGGAGTGTATCAAATGTTACTGTAACTGGATGAATATCCAAATTAAGTTCGTGTTCGGATCGCGATTAAAATACGGAGAATGCGTGAAGCAAGTCCAGTGTTGCGAATGAAAAACGCGGGTCGGTGTTCTCCGGAAGGTGGAGATTCGATTTTGTAGAATCGATCCGATCGAACGTTAATCCGCGCTCGCTTCGAATGTGTTGGCTGTCGGGATTGAGAATAAACGATTATAATATCGGACGGATACCGTATTTGGGAAGCGAGTCCACTCCCTACGCACTTTGCCGAGCACGCGGATGCGCGACATGGATGTCGCTCTTGCTGACGGTTAGATGGTTGCCGGGGACATTTAGCGAAGCCCTAGAGGACCCCGAGGCACGGGACTGAACGAGAATCGGAGTCGGCCGGCTAGCCGATCGAGCTGATGTGGCCGAGGATCTGTGGAGGAAGGCGTCCCCGAACTTCAGCGGTGTTAATCGTTAGTTAGATTAGTTTCAATCGGTCTGGGGGGTAAGTTTTATTTAACATCTACCTGTAAACGATTAACTTTGAAATAGAGGTCTATATGTTTGTAATCCAATCTTTCATTCTAATTACAACCCATCCTCATGTAATTGCGGGGTTATCATAAATGCCCATCTTTGAGATAGGAATCTCATGCTTCTCTGCAGGGTGCAGCATACATTTGCCGGTCCAGGTGAATGTTTGGCGTCCGAGTCTCCTACGGAGACAAAGCTGCACACTGCGAGGAAGGTATTTTAATATGCACCCACTGGACAAGCGGTGTAATCACATAGTAGGGGACAAAATCAACACCTTTTAACCTCCTAGCTAAAATATACTTAGTATTTGGCACCCCACGGCTATTTTACATAGCCTACGCAAACTCTCCATATCAATTTGTGCAGCTAGTTAGAATGAAAGATTGTATTACAAACATATAGACCTCTATTTCAAAGTTAATCGTTTACAGGTAGATGTTAAATAAAACTTACCCCCCAGACCGATTGAAACTAATCTAACTAACGATTAACACCGCTGAAGTTCGGGGACGTCTTCCTCCACGGATCCTCGGCCACATCAGCTCGAGCGGCTAGCCGGCCGACTCCGATTCTCGTACAGTCCCGTGCCTCGGAGTCCTCTAGGGCTTCGCTAAATGTCCCCGGCAACCATCTAACCGTCAGAAAGAGCGACATCCATGTCGCGCATCCGCGTGCTCGGCAAAGTGCGTAGGGAGTGGACTCGCTTCCCAAATACGGTATCCGTCCGATATTATAATCGTTTATTCTCAATCCCGACAGCCAACACATTCGAAGCGAGCGCGGATTAGCGTTCGATCGGATCGATTCTACAAAATCGAATCTCCACCTTCCGGAGAACACCGACCCGCGTTTTTCATTCGCAACACCGGACTTGCTTCACGCATTCTCCGTATTTTAATCGCGATCCGAACACGAACTTAATTTGGATATTCATCCAGTTACAGTAACATTTGATACACTCCACAATAGTTACGCCTTGAATCTTTCTCATAAAAATAGCACTGCCGTCCGTACAGAGTCCGTGCCCTTCTCGGGCTCTGTAGGGAAGTCACGTTCGTTTCCGGAAAAAACTTCCTCCTACCTTCACCGCCGGTGTATATGGCTGTCAAAACAGACCATAGACAAGCATAACTTAAAGGTAATACAGTACCTGACCGCAATAGTTATAAAATATGAAATAGTTTCATAACATCCTTAAAAAATTGACATGGGCCTATGTTCAAAGCTGGGCGTCAAAAGGCTCAATGGAAGTCTTTAGGTGCGATAAAACTGACAATCTTCATGAATACTCACTGCACAGGAAGGAGTCTCAGCTGCGCATAAGCCTCAGGCAGGGCACCATACCCCAAAGAATCGTCCCTGGCAGCCAATTCGTCAGCGGCCATCAGTGCCACGACCAGCTCTCTACGTTCTCCATGATACCACACCTGCAGCTGAGCTCTCCCAGTCACCAGCTTGGCGCGTGCTATCTGCTCCTGTAGCAGAGAAGGCTGTCAGATACTGAGAGATACAATACATGGACGATGGTTTAGGAATGGTAATGAAAAGGGTTGATTTGTTGTAGGAAAAATGAAACTAAATTGCTTGGACCCGGTTCTTCGCTCATCTAGCAAAGAACACTAATAAATAAGGTTGAGGTGTGATGATTTGGAAGTGACTTGAAAGGTGTAACTCTGTTGAAGAAACCTATATATTGAAATATCAGCTGGCCCTGGTTTTCTGCTCTTGCAGCGGAGGAGGCTGTTAGATTCAATAGATATAAGTATATGGATGACGATTTGGAGATGATTTTCAAAAGGGCCATTTTGTTATAAGAACCTGGGAAACTACTGATCTTGGGACCGGCTATCTGTTTTTGTGGAGATATTTCAATGATAACAATTTGTAGGAACCTAAATAACAAATGAAATTATGATAAAAACTGTAAATTTATGTTCCAAACCGTTCTTGATTTATATAAGTGGATGGCAGTAAATAAATCGTCCCCATATGTTAGAAGGAGTAGCACTTCATCATAGGAACTTAAACATGGGAATTATCACAAAAAATGTTAATTTCTCGTGAATAATTACGATTGAAGAGTTTTGGAAAGGAATAGGGTCGCTTTCATCTTTATAATATGTTAAAAATAATTTATTTTTATGTAAGAAATCACAAAACTTGTGTACTGTGTACATGGTAATTATGTCGACGTAACATTGAATAGTAAAAGCTACAAAGGGAAATGACTGATAGGAACTGATGAGTACGTATCTAACTAACGAGATAACGTGAGATCTAACTATAAACCACAAGTGTTTCTCTGAGGTTAAGAAGATGGTTAAAAAGAGAAAATCTAATTAATAAAATATATAGGTATGGAATACTAGAAAAGGCTCAGATTAAATGAAGAAGGAAATGTTAAGCCCATTTCATATGCACGTCATTTTACAAAATAACAAGTAAACGATTAGTTTCTATCTGAACTATTCATCCAGTTGAAAAGAAATATCGATAATTTGTTTCGATAAAATCATAATTTAATTTCGTGCAAGAAATATGAGTACCTAAGTTGAAATTCAATTACCAAACGTTGTTTTTTCGGTAGGAGATTTGGGATTTTTCACCGTAACATTCCGGTATCATGCTTAAAATAAGACTTTAAAACAGATATTTAAACGCCTATAAAATATTAAAGTGGAAATTGATTAAAACTATGAAAAAGGTAGACATAAAAATTCTACAAGGCATTTATTTGTAGGATACGCAAATAATCTAAAATACCTAGTTTGTTGATAAGCGAGAGTAGATTATTAGATTCTTTGGACATAAAACTTCCCTAGAAATATAATATTAGTTACCGAAACACATACAAAATATAAGTGAGACATCGTCCCGTAATATTTCTATGGTGAGATAGGTTTTACACCACATAGTTTTAAAAAATGACATATACAGGAAAAATAGAACTATTTAGATTTAAGTACATAAAATATTGAGTATTTATATATAGTGCATGTCACAACAACAAAGGCATTCATTTTTATTTATTATGTGTTTAATATTATATATTCGGTTCTTATGCATAGGTTACATTTTCATTACAAAAGCATGCTAAGGCTATTATAATTGATATTTAATTCATCACATGTTGTTTTTGCTAAGAAGCGTATAATTATTTTTGCTTAAATAAAAGATAAAAGCTTTGGATATCTAAATATTTGATTTCACACTCTCTATTAGACAAGTGGACCAATTAAGCGATATTTATTACAATAATTTTTGCAGGGTTTTTTGGTACTAGGGCAATACTTGATTAACCTTTTCTCTGTAGATTTTGACCTAAAGATATCGGTTTTCCAAATAACGCCCTGATACCAAAACAATAAAGGAAGGAATTTTTACTTATAATTTATAAATAATTAATTCACTAAACTTAGAATATAATCAGTACAGATTTGTAAAGTTGCAAAGTGAAAACACATACAAATAATTCATTTATTGTTTCTTAAACAGATACGTTTTTTTAAAAGTCTCACTAAGTAAGACATAGAGAGTTTATTTTTGTAGTTTCTACTGACATTAAAGAGAACTTCACAATTCAAAATGCATTTTATCACAAATATACATTCAACAGAGTAGAAGATGTCTGATATTCCGGAATCCTCAGTTTTCAATACCACACATCACACATAAAAAAGAGGTTGTTTAACATATTCCAAACATTTTTTTAAAAGTAGGTACACAAAAAAAGTTCTGATGGGTTATCAGAATAGTTTTAGAAAAAAAAAATTCAGAGGGAACACTAATTAATATGAATTCATTCAAGATGGCTATTTGCAAGTCAAAATAATAAAGAGAACTTCACATTCATGCCAAAGAAAATTTAGTGATGCTCATTTTGTAAAATGATATTTTAAAATCTCCTCTTCAAAATTATCAGCATTATTTCAGCAACTAAGTTTATTAAGCAGGCTAGACTAAATTTCACCTTTATCTAAGGTTTTTATTACAAACCGTTTGTATCTTCGTAAAGTTTCATGGGCCTCTGTTGAAGTAAAGTCAATTCTCTGATTTGATGTGACTTCTCTAGTGACATCTGACATCATGTTACTGTTGTTCAAATCATAGGTTATCTTCTAAAACGTGCAACGTGCCATGACACTTCTCTCTAAGGCATACCAGACCGGCAGGAAATCTGGCTCTTGCAAGCACAAGACGGAAAATAAAATAATAAACTTGTTTTTCATTTATGCAATGAACACACATTTAAAGTAAGATATGAGGACTAAAATTGGCAGCACTTTGCGTATCGGAATAAATCGATACCAGAAGCATGGCGCTCCTTATTTGAGACAAGTTTAAAAATCAAAATAAGGGAAGGTTTAAATGCATGCACCAGGAAATGTGAGTTTATTTTGAAAACGAATTGATTGATTGATTTTTCGGAAGAAAATGTTTAATTTTAAAATTATCATTAAGCTCATTCTCATGCGTTCTACAAACATAACATTTTCTTCAAAAAGTGGAGTATGAAATCAGAAGCATTAAAAAATAAAAATTATTATTTTGGGAGCTAGTAATCTAGAACAGTTTTGAAATATGGTAAAATTTACCAAAAGGGGAATTAAATTGAAAATATATAAATAGTTTAATAGTATGTATACCAGATAAGGAGCCTAAAGGGATGAATTAAAAAATGTTCATTGCATATTTGACAAAAAATAAGAAAAAAAATCTTTTCGTCGTGCCAGTTGCGAAAATGCAGGGCAAGTAGTGATTTATCTGAAGTAGGTATTTTACACTAAATTAAACTTCAAAATATGCATCGTGCTTTACTTTAAAATCTTTAATTTCTCTCACCCATTTTATCCATTGTCATCTGCCGCAATGTCTTCTTATTCACTCAATTCACAAGTAAACATGCTAAAACGCCGTGTCATTGATCGAAGTAAAACAAATTGAAATTAAATCATTTTAAAAATAATTTTGAGAAATTTAATAAGCATAATGGTGATACAAAATTTTTTTTTAACTGCGTTAATTAAAAAGACGATAAATTTTTAATTAAATTTCAAAAAATTTATATTGAATTTTAAGTTGTTTTTTATATTTATATTTTAAAATCTCCCTGAATCTTCACTGAACCAATTGACCCTTGAAAATTATCCCCCATAGCAGAGATGAACTCCTATCGTTGAGTACAATATATATTCTCTTGTAATAAAAAGCCCGTTTAGTAAAAAAAAAATCAAAAATTGAATATTTTTTCTATTATATAAAGGAGTTGTTTTAATTGAGAACGATTGCTATGCATTGATTACAATATTTTATTCTTCATAAATTAATATACAACATATATTTTAATTCATCGATATATATATATATATATATAAATTAATTTTAATTATAGTTTTATCATTATTATCCATTCATCATTTTCTAAACATAATATTTTTACAATATTAATGAATTGTTACAACTGATACTACGAATTCATTTAACGAATTAGGTATTTAATGAAAATTCTTGTGATCGTTGAATTTACGCCATTCTTTCGTAAATGGGATGAATGTGTATTATGCAAACCTAGTGAAAAATTGCTGGGAATAATAATATAATAAATCAAATATGAAACATATTTCCACTTTAATTTATTTGACCGTAACCAGCTTCAGCTTATTAAAGCGATCTTCAGACTTCAGTCTGAAGATCGCTTTAATAAGCTGAACCGGTTACGGTCAAATAAAGTAAAATGGAAATAAGTTTCATATTTGTTTTATTATATTTTTGTAATGGAATTCCACCATGAATTGTCTGTCAGTTTCAAAAATAGAAAAATGAAAAGTGCTGGGAAAAATTTAAATGTTTTCACGAAATAATGGTACTCGTACAAATAACGAATAACAAATTACACAAATTACGTCAGCAATATTATGATTGGTAAAAATAATATGTACTTAAATGTTATAAAACGTAATGGTTGGATGAGCATAAACTGTACCTATATTTGACCAATTAATATATTTTAAACTAGGTATTCCAAAAAAATCACGATTATTAATTCCATATCCGAGTGATGCCCTAATTTTATAACACTAATTAACATATTTTTTTTTAATATCTAATAATTTATTTAGTATAAGATCAATAACATAATATTTTATTACGAATTTAAACATTTCAAAAATATATTACACATGTAAGGAATATGAAAATTTTTTGTTCTTAAAACAAAGAATAAAGAAAAACACAAGAAATGCTTTGTGGAAGTGTTTTATGATCCAAATATTTAGTCAATCGGGCTTTCATTTCAAATTCAAAACTGAGTTCACAAAATTCAAATGGGAAGGAGATCTATGATCTTATACGAGTAAATCAGAAGATAAATGAAATGAAAAATTGCATTAAAAGTTTTCCTAGTTTTCTTCTTTAATCTAAGGTTTAAAAGGAAGTATTTAATATAAAAGGAAGGTATCATCAAATAGGACCGTCGCTCGAATGCAAAACATGATAAGTATATCCCCATTGTGGTGTTCGAACTCAGCCCAAATTGCCCATTAACAACAGTCACATTTACAAATCGCTCTCTTAAAATGTACAATGTAAACATATAATAAGCTTTAGTACTTTACTAACAGAATCACAATAAGGTATGTTAGTAAAGGTTTTTTTTAAATTGCCATCACCGCATTAGGCTTTGTTTTACTTATTTTTCCTTTCAACAATATAGCAGTCATTCAACTCTTTTTAAGCCGGCAGATTCACAGTCTAACCCGAAATATTCTCATCTTATAAGTTTCTCAATAAATTCATTTACATAATATAAATTTATATATTTTAAAGTTAAAACATCAATATATTAAATACATTATTTGGGAATATCTACATTACTGGGTAGTAAGGGAATATTATTATCTATTATATTAAAGTTTTGAAATAATTATTCCAATATTTAAACTCTAAGTAGGTACAACAATAATTAAAAAGATAGATATTGTCTAGATAAGTAACGAGCCTATGTCAATCACATTTATTATTTTTTACATAAAAACAGGTAGGTTTTAATAATTATTTAACAGTATAAATAGTTTTCGTGAAAAATCGACAGTCTAAAAAATTTAACATTTTGTTGAAAAAAATCTTAAGAATAGTTTGTTATAAATATTTAATTAGTAAAATTAAGGGAGATTTGAAGGTAAATTTTTGATGTAATTTTTCCCGCATCAAAACTGGGAAACATTAGTTTTCTTTATGTACAATTTCAATTAATCTTCTTTGTTCAATATTTTTGGATAATCGATAAGATTCTCAACTATTTAAGAGTTGCATTTCCTCATTAAAAAAGTGTTCTAACTTTGTAGAATATTTAATCATCAATTAAATTATGCATTTACTTTTATCTAATTTGTAAATTAAGGCTTTAAAAATTTAAAACTAGGTTGTAACCACGACATTGTAGATATTTTTTTTAACATTTGGCTTAAGTCCTATTGGGAAAATATATTACAATTTTTTTAATTGTTAACTCCACATTGGAGGCCCCGAGGAAAATAATTTCCCTCAGAGCCTACGTCATTTTTGTAGATGCTGTATGGAGGGTCTTTTTGAGGAAAGAAAGGAGTGAACATCGGTCTTGAAGAGACCCATGTAGGAGGGAGGGAACACAGAGGCCAATAATTTGTTCCACAGCCGAGCTGTTGAATTCAAGAACCTATATTATTAGCATACATGATAGCATATAGGATACATGAAATATTTACAATATAATTTTAATGAACCATTTTATTCTTTGAAATCTATTTACATATATCAGAAAGTTCAATTCTCAGAATTTTTATTAGATTAGTCATTTAGGAAACATTATGTAATATGTAATATTATAATGGCCTCCGTGGTCAAGGAGCAAGGCCATCGACTAATAATCCCAAGGTGCAGGTTCGAATTCCGGCGTGTGCAAGAAATTCTTTATTTCATTGATTTGTGTTGTTTCACAATTTTATTAATTTAAAATACTATATAGTATATTTGCAGTACATAATTGCAGTATCTACCGCTCTAGCCTAAGAAAACCATTCAGAATTGAAACGTTGCTTAAAATGTTTTGTGACCAAATCTGATTACTTAAATACTTTCCCCATCTCCCTATTCCTCATCTTCTTCCCCTCCACACCACTTCGAGCACCACAACATACCTCAATTGGGGATGACATAGACCCACTGGCTCTAGACGGGAGCAGTGTTATGAAGTACTTTCTTGAATCTTTACTTCCAACCCCTGTACGATGATTTGCGCTAGGTACTAAATTCAGTATTATTTTTTTGTAATGTTTGCCACACATTCATAATTGCCGTTGCAGCGTGAAAAAAAAAATGTTGAGAAAAATCTATGTTTTAAAGAGCGAAAAATAAAAATAATACTCAATTTAGTACCTAGCGCAAATCATCGTACAGGGGTTGGAAGTAAAGATTCAAGAAAGTACTTCATAACAGCAGTTGGGACTCTTCTGTGGTATTCACATTAGAAAAATGTAAAATATATTGGACTTGAATCTTGCTTTAATGTTTTCGTTAAAACGACAGTAGTTTTTTGGCGTGTGAATTGTTGAACAAATTGAAATTGAAATCATCTTGGAAGCTAATATTTATCAGCGGGATATAAATTGCTAAAGAAATATAAATGCATTGGGTAATCTTAAATGTATTTTTCAAACAAGTACTGAATATTAGATATACAGCAACACCTTTGTTAACAAATGTTAAAACACCTTTTACATCTTTTCGGGAAGCAAGTTGACTTGACATATTTTTTTGCTGGAAATTGCAACTATGCAGGAAAATGTATTAAAAAAAACTTTTTGAGATTTTTAAACGAAGGTGTCATTCTTGCATCGATTTTATTAAAGCATAAAATCACTTATAATAAGTTTTAGAGTATTATTTTCTAAAACAGCAGGTAAGAAAATTTTGGTTGCATTGTATTCAAGTATGCGATTATACATGCTGTGTGCATCTAAAACTTTTTATGTGTTTAAAGTGGCTTGTCACATCCAATTATTTCGTTAACGGAGGAGCTACTGTATATGCAAAACGTATACATATATAACATACCTAGGTATGTATAAAACTTTGTCTTCAAGGTATAATTTAATTATGATTGTTTTTACTGCAAATAACGATATATTTTTTATTTACAAGTAGGATTAGTTTTCTAAGCTTTCACAAATTATAGACCAGGGTGAAACCAAGTCAAGTATGCAACTTTAAATTTAATATAATTTCTCGCTTGTAAAATCTTGTACCATCAGTTTTAAAAAGGAGATAAATCTCACAAAGTTATGAGATTTAAAAAAGAGTAGAAACATAGCATGCTTAAAAATAAATTCTAGAATTTTATTCAAACTTTTGCTGATTTTTATCGGTCTTCTCAACTTCTTAAACCTAATAATATTTTAAAACATACTCGAAAAAATATAGGAATAGGCCTGCTATGGTGAAAAAAATGTAGTGAATATTAATTGAATATGTTAATAATAATTTTCAATGAATTTTCATTGTCATCGAATCCCAGTGGAATTATAAAGAAAAATTGTTGCATTGAAAATAATCTAGAAATTTTGAAAAATGTCTACCTAGTAACTATGATTTATTAATATAACATAATGTAAACAGAGAAAAAGTTGCTTATGAAAATTTACTTCTCAATAAAAATGCTAAATGGTGCAAATTAATTAAACCAATAAAATGTATTTACTTACGTGAAAATTTATGGTTTGAAGAAAATAAAGTCAAAGTGAAACTGATTATTATTAATATTATGTGAACAATTAAACTTTTGACAGATTTAAAAGAATATGTAAATAATTGGAAATTATTATTAAAGATCTTATACCGGAGTTTTAGGCAGTTTCCGACGAGTTGGGGAAGATGGCGTCTTGTCTGTATCCGCGTCTGAAATTAAATAAAGTAAAATATGAATAAATTATAAGAAAGTTAACTATCGTTGAATTTATACACGCGATTTAACAATTCTTAGTACTGGCCAACCATCAGATTTAATTTCCTGAGACTTAGGAGGCTTATAGTGTTTATAAAAATATATTTGCCTTAAGATGTATATATTTTTTTACAATAGCTTCACACAGGAAGCCCTTAAGAAATTTATTACCCTCAAGGCCTATGACATCTTAGGGGACGCTGTGTGAAGGGTTTTTTAATGGAAAGGAAGGAGAGGAAGTTATAGGAAGGAAATAGTTTTGAGGGGTGGGTAGGAATCTGGAGGTCGTCCAGGAGTGGCGGACGTATGAAACCATCCCTCTAACAGCGGTGCAAGGCGATGGGTCGAGAGATTCCGGCTGGAGAGGATAAAAGACCTCCGTCAACCAGTCTTTTTCGGATGCACCGGACAAGACTATCAGACATGGACAAACCTTACCCCATGAACCCGGGGACCCCTGTTGAGTTACTAAATATAGCGAACCACTTGGATGACCTATGGCAGAGATGTTTGTTGCCCCTCAAAAGAAATATGAATTTACGAAATAACTGTGGCATTAGAGCGTTTCTGAATAAGCCACTTGCATCACATTTAATAAAAAAATTTCGTATCAGGCAATATTCTAAGAAATTCTGTATTTTTTTTTATCGTATTTTTGAAACCCTGTCAATTTTTCGAAAAATTCAATCTGAAAAATCAGACCATTTTTTATAACCGGAAAGACGGGACATAATTTTATGGGTGCGAAAAAACGATAATTACATAGCCGAAAATCATTTAAAAAAAATAACGTTTTCCATACGAATAGCAATAAATTGTACGGGGTTCTCTTCGTAACATCTGTAAAAACACCGCCATCTTTATCAAAAAATCAAACCAAAGGATAAGTTCGGATAGAACAAACAATAAATCTAGTGAACGTTAAACGCAAATTCAAAAATTCATTGCCATATAAAAAAAAAATTATCAGTGTGGAATTTTACAAAATTAAGGGAACATAATCGGTGACGGGACATTTTCGTGTAGTGACGTCATGAGCTTAAATAATGAATTTATTTATTTAAAAAAAAACTATACATTTCTAAAAATTTTTTATAATCTTAGTAAAAAAATCCATTTTCGTAATCTTAATAAAAAAATCTATCCACACGATTTTTTCCAACTCGTTATGAAACCCATGCAAGTGGCCTAATGCTTCCACAATCAGTTAGTATTTTCAAAATCAAAGCAATTTTAAGTATATTTTTATAATCTTAGTAAAAAAATCCATTTTCGTAATCTTAATAAAAAAATCTATCCACACGATTTTTTCCAACTCGTTATGAAACCCATGCAAGTGGCCTAATGCTTCCACAATCAGTTAGTATTTTCAAAATCAAAGCAATTTTAAGTATATTTTTATAATCTTAGTAAAAAAATCCATTTTCGTAATCTTAATAAAAAAATCTATCCACACGATTTTTTCCAACTCGTTATGAAACCCATGCAAGTGGCCTAATGCTTCCACAATCAGTTAGTATTTTCAAAATCAAAGCAATTTTAAGTTCTATAGGTTATTGAACCGGAGTTACACACAGACTCGAAACACCACCGATGATTATTTTTAATAATTTCTACTTACCGATGCCCAAGCCCGACTGTTGATCCCCGCGGCGCGGCTCCTCGAGCAAATCGCACATTCGCAGATCCGTGGCGTGTTCCACCATCAGCTCTACCATGTCCCCGGTGCGGTCCATCACGGAGCACACCTCCTCGAAGCTGCGATCAGTCAGTGGAACACCACCCCACTCCAGCACCTGAAGATTAAGGAAAAACAATTTTTAATGGAATAAAACACAAAAAATATGTTCTTTTATCTGCCATTCCATTAGCCACTAGACTTATAGTATAATTATTGTATATATATGTAAACTCATAATACACCAGTTTGTATCAGGGACCTATTGTTATTTAGAAGTACTCCCACATAACTAATAGTATTTGAATGTGAATAATATCACATTCACAAAAAAAATTACTGGCTCATTGCTCTATTCTGGATTATTTGGAGTTCATTTAAGCTACCTTTTTAAATATTTTTTATATGAATATTCTCGTCTGACGCCAGTGAGACTATGGCATCCCCATTTGGGGTATGTTGTGAAGCTGGAGGTAGTGGGGAGGGGAAGAAGATAGGAAAGAGGAAGGTGTGGAAGTACTTGGCTATTCAGATCTGGTCACAAAACACAGCTAATGCTATTTCAAGCAACGTTTTGCCTTTAATTTTAAGTTAGAGAATACTTGAACAGTAGCCGAAGTAGTTTGCAACAATTTTTTTATTAGTTAGTAAACTTGTTTTCTTATTGATTTTTATCGAAATTTTTCTTACACCTTCTTGTTTTGGCAATAAAATCGGTATTTTTTCAAGAGATAACTTTATCTAGAATTACTCCTACAGTATTCTGAAGTTTAGACACACTAACAGATTTTCCAATAACACCTTGGATAGAGATGACTTCTTTGGAATAATAGATTTTTATGTTTATCTGGTTTTATTATACACTTCGCGTATTACAATATTGACCTCGTAAGTCGACCTAACTAGGAGCTGGCTAAATGGATTCTGATCAGAGGGTTCCAGTGAACACTCACCCTGAGCTGCTTGACCCTCTGTTGGTTCCCACAGGTACTAAACTACCTGCCATCTAGCGGAATCTAAGGACAGCACTTAGCACTACCATCTATGTCTAAAAGCCGGAAGCTTTTAGATACACTGCAACTCCCAAGTACTATAACTCATTAATCTTTTCCAAGTATACACCATCTATGATTATTTGATGACTATTATTTATATATATGTGTTAGTTTGGTAGAGTAAGACAGGGATGCATGAACAAAAATGTGTGTGCACCTCTACTAATAAGCCAGCGTTGCGACTTTGGATTTACGCGTGACAGGTCTACAACGATATGTCATTTTTCATGTCCCCCCGGGTCAGCTTACCAGCCAGTAGCGTTTTCTATGACATTGAAGATAGTTGGAAACGTTTCAAAAAGTGTTTTTCAAGTTCATAATTAAAAATGAAAATATTAAAATTACACATTTTTAGTAGGTACAATAATCATAAACAGAAAAAAAATATTATTTAAGATATTAAAATTACACATTTTTAGTAGGTACAATAATCCTTAACAGAAAAAAAATATTATTTAAGATATTAAAATTACACATTTTTAGTAGGTACAATAATCATAAAAGAAAACTTTAAATCTTCTAAACATTTTTAATGGTATTTGTAAATAGTCAAGAAAACCCCTTAAGGAAATTTTACCATTTTCATTATAAGGGTAGAGAAATAATTTAAAAAATTGTATAAAATAAAAATTTTATTCGACCTTTTTTGTACACTCTGCGTAGGTTGATTGAACATACGAATTTATCGCGTATCGCTTGGAGTTACGCGAAAGGTGATGTTGGTTTAACCTGTTTATGACGGAGCTGTAAGGCTGTATTACTACGTATGTACAGGTACAGGTATAGTGTGTGCTATTCGCCGTTGCTATTTACGTATGTTGTGTGAGTTGGGGAACCAAGCACGTCCCGGGTTAATATCATTCCGCGGAATCGAATTCTTCAAACCCAATACAGCATTTTGCGGCCGGCGTTCTTTCTCTGGTATAATCTCGGCGTCTTCCGTGACGTCATTTATCTGGATAGTTACGTAGGTACTCGTACGTTTCCTCCCTTTTAAATTCCAGGGATGAATTAGAAATATGAAAAATTGAAGCGCTGGTGAAGAGTATTGAGCGTTTTTATGAGAATGCCTAAATTAGCATTGAAATTGTTCCAATTTATTTCATACAAAAATCAATCGATTAAAATTGACAATGTCGGTTATTTGTCAAAACTCTTAAACATGATCGCATATCTCCAATGAAAAAAAATAATTTAGTCAACAATATCAGTTTTTTTACATTGGCGATCTGCTGGCATACGCGGAAACGTTGACAAATAATCGATTGTGTCGATAAAAGCTTTATCGACGTGGTTGTGCAAGGTATCCAAACCTGTGCTTACTGATAAAATATTCTTACTAATTGTATTTACATATAAATAATAGTTTAAAAAATATATATGCATTTGTGAGGATCCACTATCCATTATGGAATTAGATCTTGGGGACTTTCTTGAAAAACTAATATAAGTTATGTTCAAACATTTCCAAAACTCCATTACAAATATGTTGAAACATAAATACACCAATGCATTTTACCCTTCGAATAATAAGAAAATAATATCAGTAACCTTTTGCCTGTCAAGGTTCGAGCGCAAAATTCCTGGTTCTTGCCATGCATCTTAAATTTTCCTATTTATGGGTTATTTTTTAACCCTTTTGCAAAAACAAAAATTGTTCTAAAATCTAGATAAAATAATCTTTCCAATGTGTTTATTAGAAATCAACTTTTTTTTTTCTAAATATTAAAATTTTGATATTGGAAATGTAAATTAGCTAAAAAATGCATACCTGCAAATATTGGAATTAAAGTACCTAAAATAGAATAAACTTAAAATTTTAAATACAGATTCCTTTTTTTAACAAAATTTTTAATAAAACTGTCACCTCACTTTTTATCACTTTCATACAATTTTATTTTAAAATTAAATGTTTGTTACGTCAAAAATTAGCTTGAAATAAAACCGTCACTTATGATCGGGTTTGTAAAATATCTCAACAACATAGCTCATATAATCCTAATACAATGAGAAGCATTATTTCTTTGGCTCTCTAACATAAAAGAAATCACAAATATTCGCATGACAGGAAGAGAGATATATAACTTTTAATAATGCACGGTCGCTCTGGGACAATCTGGGTCTCTTGTTATTATAACGGCATATGATGTTTTGGGACAACTTGGGTCTCCTGTGATTAGAAGGGTTAAAATTAAAAATAAAGCATAAAAAATTATAGAATCACATAACTAAGAATTATTTAAATTAATGAGACCTTTACGGAAATATCTTTATCCTAAACACTTATCATAATGTTTCATTGCAATAATAAAAGAAAACCTTCTCCTCCTGTAAATTTTTCTAATCGTCTGTTGGACAATACGAAGTAAGGCGAAGATTTAATTAATATACAAGCCTTTGAATTATTTACCTGTTAGAGGATTATTATTTTATAATATTGTAAGTCAACATATTATGCTGTCTGATTCCTTGTGTAGGGAAAGAGTTTACCATAAACGTAATACAAAGTGAAATAACCCTTAGCTATATTGTACCTAAAATATTTAATAAACTACCAATGACAATTAAAAATAATCCCATTTAGTCAAATATAATCTCAGGCTATGACTATTAGACACAGATGATTAAAATTGATGCCCTTATATTCCTAATCCGAGTTAATTTGTAATGAAGTGGAAAATAATGATAATTTTGTAATATCCATGTAACTAACTACCTACGTAAATTTTATTTTTTTTTCTTTTTCAAAAGAAAGACAAACAATTCCGGGTTACGAATAACCCGATAATATTTTAAAATCTCCTACTACCACCACAGTAAGCCGAAAATGTTGCTTGAGTCGTGATGGAGAAACTTAGCCAGTCGAGGAATCGATCACGGAACGCCTGGGTGGGACCCAAACGCGATGTCCACTCAACCACTGACCGGTCTATAAAGGTAAGGTATATCCGACATATTTTATTTTATTTTATTAAGAAGATTTATAGATTAATAACATAACATGCATTAAAGAAAACAATTATAATAATTAGGTTATAATCCAACAACAAATGTTCACATCATGCCCAAATAGTAAAAAAAGGCAATAATTAATAACTTTTTTTTCTTCTTTTTTTTTTACCTAATATTATAGAGATAGGAACTAGATAAACTGTCTAAGCATAATCTAGATGTACTGTCTAATACTGTGTAATATATAAAAGATACAGATTAGATAAGATAAGAAAAAAACAAGACAAGTAGAAAGAATTAATATATGTATGTATAATAATTAATAATAATGATGAAAACTGAGATACACCAGACGTAGGGTCGAGAAATAATATATAAATTAATAAAAAATAAAAAAACAAGTAAAAGTAAAATAAAAGTAAAATGATAGTACTCACAAAAAAAGAAAATAGTAAAATATAGTGTACGCATATAGACATATACGTATTACATTCTTTTTAAATTTCAAATACAAAAAATACATGAAAAAAGTACGGTATCAATTTTTTTGTTTAGTTACAATGAGTTAATCTACGAGTAATGAAACTATTGATGTGACTATAAATTTAAACCTACTTGTTTACTATACAAGATTTATACTGCTGTCTACATATTTAAAATAATTATCAATGTACATTTGTTACTTAAATTTTCTTAACACTAACTTAAAACTAACTTAAAGAGCAAACTTAAAACTAACTTAAAATTCTATACAAGTACAAAAATTAATTAGGTGGGGGTAGTGGGAGGGGAGATTTTGGAGGAGTAGGAGGAAGGTGGTAGGAGTCAACGTTACTGCGTTGTCTAGAAATTGTTTCATAGTTAATGCCCAAGAAATACAAAAAAAATTAAATAATTATACTATTATGCTAATTGATCAAATTGTTAATTTATCACAATCACTATACAGACATCGCAGAATAGAATCAATATTCAAACGATTTTTATATAAGCACTAGTAAAATGTAATGTTCAATGTGTACACCACAACCTAAAAACAAGTACAAAAATTAATTAGGTGAGGGTAGTGGGAGGGGAGATTTTGGAGGAGTGGGAGAAAGGTGGTAGGAGTCAACGTTACTGCGTTGTCTAGAAATTGTTTCATAGTTAATGCCCAAGAAATACAAAAAAAAATTAAATAATTATACTATTATGCTAATTGATCAAATTGTTAATTTATCACAATCACTATACAGACATCGCAGAATAGAATCAATATTCAAACGATTTTTATATAAGCACTAGTATAATGTAATGTTCAATGTGTACACCACAACGTAAAAACATCAAGCGCAGTAAAATTCATTACCTACGTATTTATGGCATTCATTTAGCGTAGTGCAGCCAACGGGTGGCGCCAGAGATTTAATGGCGCCGTATAAATTTAAGTTACAACATTAAAAAGAGCGAAGAGTCAGATACGCCGCCGCGTCATATTAAAATATCGATTAAGTGTGTTAAATGTAATATATAATGTTAAAAATATCCACTCTCTGATAAGATCATTGTGATTAGTTTAATGAATATTTCGTACAAGTGATTTATTTATTTATTTACGCCCTTTTTCGGGGCTTTTACATATACAATTTAAAAATTACACTTGATTAAATAAAATATAAATACTGTATATTTCTTTTACCAATAAATATAAAAGGTATATATTTCTTTTATTAAAAAATATACAGTATTTATTTTACATAACTGAACTGCCTCTGTAACAGCATTTTGTATTTGTCTAAAGATAAATTGAAGATGTCCACAGACTTGGTAAAATTATTTCCCTCCATTAGTATTCTGGGCAAAGAGGAATACATATGGTAGTTAGTTCCAGAATTTCTGCACTGAAATAAATCCTGACTTCTAGTATTACGTAGAGGAATCCGGAAGCTTATTAATTCAAGTAATAATGGACTATCAACTAAATCATTTAGAATTTTATAAAGAAATACCAAGTCTATGAAAATTCTTCTGTCTGATAATTTGAGCATATTCATATCATTTAAAATAGTGTTGTAGTTCAACATAACTGCTGGAATACCCATTTTAAAATTTAGAAAACGTAAGAATTTATTTTATATTCTTTCAACAGCTTGTACATGTGTATTATAATATGGGTTCCAGACGGGAGAATTGTACTCAAGTTGACTTCTAACAAATGCAAAATATAACAGTTTAATACATTTTATATTTTTAAAATTTATAGTTAGCCTAGTTATAAATCCCAAGATTTTTAAGCCCTTATTAGAAATTTCTGTTATGTGATTAACAAATAAAAGATTTGATTGAAAAGTGATGCCTAAGTCTTTAATTTGTGTTAATGTCTCAAGAGTATTGTTATCAATGTTGTAATTAAAGATCACTGGATTTTTTATTCGAGAAAATCTAACTACTTGACATTTTGAGATATTTAAGTAGAGTCTATTTTCACCAAATCAACAATACAGCTTTATAAAATATACATCGATGTTTCGGTGGGAGAAGACTGTTTTCTATATAAGTAAAATTAATATTACTTGATGAAAATAAATCACTTTGTATTCAATAACATTTTTTTACATTATCTATACACAGGAGGTCCTGAGGAAAATAATTCCCCTAAAGGCCTATGTCATCTTTGGGGATGCTGTGTGGATGGTCTTTTTAGGAACGGAAGGATAGGAAGTTCTGGGAAGGAAAAGGGTATAAGGGTGTGATAAACCCACCCCCCCCTCTACGAAGTAAAACCTAACTTTTGATTTCCAATTGCTGCTACAGTGCTACAGCTACAGGCGCAACCCCGCCCGGCCTTTAAAACTCGTAGCTCGCCCGTTCTCGCGTCTCTCCCCTGCATTCCTTTTGCAGCGCCTTCTCAACCCCATCACGTAATACTTTTATGCAAACGTGACGAGATGCTCTTAATTAATCAATTTGTAATTAACCCCACAACGTTGTGTACTTTTTTGTTTTAGTGGTTTGGTATAGTTAATCCAATTCAATTAATAATTTATTTGTGGTAAACCCTTGTTCTTTTAGGTATGGCGTGTTACAATTTGCAAGGCTTCGAATAACAATGACTGGGTCTGACTAACTTGAAAAATAACTAATTATCTATCTATATTCATCCAGCTTCCTCCCCTAGCACCTGTTATACACCTACGCTCATCGACGACTATTTTTATTGAAGTAATCTGCATTTTCCCTCCTAGCATCTAGTATATAAATTTACATTCAAACGGCGAATTGAGAAGATCCTACCTTTCGATGCGATGTCGCGTACTCGCTGCGGCTCTATAAAATGCTATCATGAAAATAATTTGACATTTATGTATATTCTAACAAAAGATTTACACTCAAAGCAGTACGGAGTGCAATAATTCTACACTCACAGTTCTAGATGCAGTTTGTTAGTTAGCTAGCTTGTTTTATCTTGTTAATTTGATTCTACGGGTAGGTATTTTGGATTAACATGAGACAGAACATGTGCTGTTTAAATAATTGGACTCCTCCATAGCCCAACTGATAAGGTGATGGTCATAGACCGCCAAATCAGCTTCCAATTCCAACTCCTCCAGAGAATGTTAAGGTCGCAAGCGACGAATGAAAATCGACATGTTTTGCCTTCTGTCGGGAAAGGGTTTGATGTGTGTTTCTGGATCATAGAGTGGTAATGGGAATAATATCGACCAATACGCCGCCAAACTATAAATATGTTGATGATGATGATGAGAGGTCATCTCATACCCTTTGATATGAGGGTCTGCTCCGATTAATGATGTGATAGCCGATGTCAGGAACTGTTCAGGAAATGTGTGGGTGGCACGAGGCTTTGGAACGTGACATCCTACTCTGGATTGATGATGATGTTGAAGTTCTTCAGCATGCCGATGACTTGAGTTCCATTAACTCCTAAAGCACCGGCATAAACATTAAACCGAAGTTGATTAGACAATCGGCAATGTCAGGAGATCGGTGGGGCCGCTCTCTCCTCTGATCTGGCGATGTATGAATTTAATTAAGGAAGATTTTGATGTCACCGACCTCGCCTTGGCAGTCACTCATGTCCTCAATAGTCCCGTTCTCCGTCCAGCACGCCGCCTCGAACCAGTAGAAATAATGATTACGTTTTTCCTAGGCACGCTACAGAAACATGCGCCAGCCTGCAATCGCGATGGTCATCAGTGATGTTTGATTTGAATGAAAAATACATCCTCTCGCATAACATACACAAGCGTAACTTGGGACCTTCCCCGATATGGTGTCACGGGCATATGCTCTACGATAGGTGTACCCCAAGCTCAAACTCAAATATCAGCTCAAAGAAGGAATGTCAAGCTCGGTTTCCAGGGTGCCGGGTCCGAGAATGAAAGGCACCAGGTCGTGAATCTGGCTTCCTTTCCTTCTATTTCCCCTGCTGCGCTTTCGTCCAGAGTACATTCCCACCCTGATGCTGGATGATCCCTATTCCTAGTGTGAGGGAGTTAAGAAAACTTATCCGGATTCCAACAAAGAAACGTCGAACCAGTAGAAATATTGATTACGTTTTTCCTAGGCACGTTACAGAAACATGCGCCAGCCTGCAATCGCGATGGTCATCGATGTTTGATTTGAATGAAAAATACGTCCTCTCGCATAACATACACAAGCGTAACTTGGGACCTTCCCCGGTATGGTGTCACGGGCATATGCTCTACGATAGGCGTACCCCAAGCTCAAACTCAAATATCAGCTCAAAGAAGGAATGTCAAGCTCGGTTTCCAGGGTGCCGGGTCCAAGAATGAAAGGCACCAGGTCGTGAATCTGGCTTCCCTCCCTTCTATTTCCCCTGCTGCGCTTTCGTCCAGAGTACATTCCCACCCTGATGCTGGATGATCCCTACTTCTAGTGGGAGGGAGTTAGTAAAAGGTTTGCTACTTATGTAGGTGGATATAACGCATTACGCTTAAAATATGATTACCTACCGACGGCTTCATTCAACCGACAATGTGAAAGTTTTTGCTAAATCGAATATCGAATGAAATATACCTACCTAAGCGTAAACCAAAAGGTGATGATTATACGATAATTTTATGTATAGTCCTATGTAATAGACTTGTTGTGATACCTAAAAATTTGGAATAAGGTGTGGGAAATTTTAGGAGTGGGGATTTAATTATGTCAAATTTTGTTAGTAAGCAAAGGTGCCCATGCTACGCACCTTCCATAAACTGTTATATTACCTAATAATGCCTTTGCCTAAACCCTTTCCTAAATATAGTCCCCTAGCTACGTTTAAAATATTATTGCGAGACTCGAAAATAATAATTATCACCTCAAAGGCGCCTTACACATTAATTTATACCTATATTCTATACCTATGTATTTTGTCACCCGTTATACCTAGTTTTCTCGTTAACCAACAAAGCACTTTTAAAGGATTTTATTATTGTTTTTGTGGTTTCAATATCCCGTCTTTTAAATGAAGTCTCTCGTCTAAGATTTATTGTCCGAAAGTGTCTTTTGTGCTTCAAATAGTGTTTTAGTTAATTGAACCCCAAATTATTATTTTACAACGGTATTATCTCAAGAATCGTCGCCGGTCAACATCAGGCAGCTCCGGATCGACTTACGGAGGGAACGCTCCTTTTTTTACGATTACCGATAATTACCCGATAGCTTTTTAAATGTTACCGTTATAATTTTCCGATTAAATCATCCGACTTAGATGACATGGTTCCTTATTAAAGGCCCCATTAAGGTAGCCATAATAATAATACTAATATTTGAACGATCCACATGGCACCGATTTTATGGAAAACACCTCAAGGCGCTATATAAACTATAATACATGTTTAAAATCTAGAAAAATACAAGCTAGACGAACAATTATAAACAATTAAAATACTCGGGAGTAATGATGATTCTATTGTTTTAACCCTAGTTTGTACGAAATCCAAACATTAATGTTGTTAATAATTAATTCAATTTGTCAAACTCACCACTCTCATGCACACCAGAACATGACATGCACGAATCACAATCCAAAACCAGCATCCCTCGTGCACTAATTGATTAATCACTAATTAAAGCACTTATTATTTCGGTCTAACTTTCGCGTCGGTTTGTATTAAATTTTATCCTATCCCTGATAAATGCCCCGAAAGTGCATTTTGTATTGATATTAAATTAACATTGACCGCCTCAATTTACAAATTATATTATTTAACTTCACAGATATGAACTCGCAAGCCGCAATCTCTGACTTCCTTATTCGCGTGGACTCTTTTTGTTTAATAAAGACGAACTATTCTTTGTTTAATTAAAATGAAATATCCCCGATTTAGAAGCACCGAGCTGGTCTCCTCGCGACTCTCAGAACTTGACGATCTTAATTCTCAACCTTCACGGTCCTCAATCGCGTGGACTATTTTCCTTTAATTAAATGAATTATTCCCGTTTACGCGCACCAAATTATAATTCTACAGTTTATCAAAACTCCGATCATTTTTTCCCGACCGTGCGTGCCCAGGTTCTTTCCCCCGTTTGTCCTCTCTTTAATTAAATGAATTATTCCCGTTTACGCGCACCAAATTATTATTTTGCCGTTTATCAAAACTCGATGATTTTAATCCCGACCGCGCCCTCAGGATCTCTCCCTGACTGTCCTCTCACACTTCCCTGCCCCGACTGTCTAGTTCCAACCCCCTGCCCCCTGACTCCCACCCATCTACTTGTGTGGTTTCAATAATTTATTAGTCACTTTTTTCAAATCTTAAGTGATAAGCACATCTCCCAATATGCATATATCAACTTTAATAGTCAAAAATGTCACACTTTAACTATTATTTCAGATAATTTTGTGTAGGAACCATGTTCGCTTTTTTTTTTCCGGTGTAAACTAATTTTGTCTGCGCCGGAGTCATAAAGTATCCCAATAACGCTTAAAAGAAGAGCTCAGTGGCGCACTTCAATTCACTACTCGTCCTAATTACTTGCGTCGACTTTATTGGTTATATATTAACATTATATAAGCATTGTCTGTACACGTTTTCGTTCTTTCTGCGTGCGTCACTATTTAACGAATTCTGCAATCTTATTTTGACAAATATGTTAAATATTTTAACCCCTAATCGGCGCGTCGCTCTAGTATATTTAAATGCACCAAGATTAATCTTTATTGCCTAGTTTTCAATTCCCTACTGCCATAGAAAATTCACAAGACAATTGCTTCGCAAATCAATTTGCTCGCGTTAAAGTCAGTCACCACTCGGGCAAACATTCATCGGCCGCCCCTGACTTGATAATGATATATCCTTTAGGATTCCTCCTCCAACCAAAGTATTTTGGCACACGTGTTTTTCCTAGTAATGGCCCGGTTTCATAAATCACCCTTAAGAGTTGGAACAGAGAATCGTATTCTGAAACCATACCCTGTTACAAAATTAAATATATTTCTAAATCGATCTCTCAATTTTAAAAGAATTATTTCGTAGGCCCAAAGGCGAGATCATCACAAGGGATGGGTAGGAAACTGAAGTTCAGTGTATCCAGGAGTGCCGGGCGTATGAATCCATCCCCCCCACTGCGGTGCAAGGAGATGTTCCGAAAGAGTACGGCTGAGGAAATCAAAGGGACTCCCTCAGCTATTTTCTCCCGATACGGCCTGCTATGCAGCTGGTGGGCAGAAGCATCCGCCGCCAAGACCCGGAAACCTCACCCCATAAACCCAGGCACTCCTGCTAAGTCACCAAACGTAGCGAACCACTTAGGGCAACCTACGGCAGAGGTGTTGTACACCCGCCTCCTAAATTGTATATATATAATGGTTAAAATAAATTTCATTGTATTTAATCAAAATAATCGACATGTTTCAAAACCAATAGTTCGTCGTTTTTCCTGACTAAGAAACCATCAGTTTCGAAATACGTCGATTACTTTGAATTAATTGAAAGTGAATTATTTTCATTAAATTAAAATGATTCCACAAAGTGGATGTCCGATTACTGAAGAAGTAAAATTATTTGATTCAAAATAAATTTAAAAAGTTTTTAATTTCAAATTAAGAGGAGAAAATAGTTAAGAGCGTTTAACAAGCCAGCGGCCGAAAATCCACATTTCGTCGAAAGATGTTCTTACGATCGTACAGGGCGGTACCAATGAGAAAGATTAATAATTACTCTCCGTACCAGTTTTTAAAAATTATAACTTAATATCGATTTTATTTCATTCCAAAATTGCTTTAATTTATACCTTCATCCAAAAATGCTGGAAGGCGTGTTGATGAAACTATTAAAATTATGTCCTTTGTTATGTGTTGCCCATATCCAACGAACAGACTATACATTTAGCAAGCGGATTGTTCACGCGCGCATTGCGTGTTCTGATCACGCATATCTGAGCTGTCCTCGACAGGCAAGGAAGCATTACCTTATATGGTCACGTCGCTGACCGCGACACAGCCAATAGGAAGTCCAGCTGACAAAGCATTACCTTATATGGGCATATGCTCGAGTCTCCCCTCTCGCTCGACTAGAGCAAGCAGCTCTGGCCGCCGGACAGGAGAACAGACACGTTCGGGACGGAGCCGCGAGAGGTAGTTCGTAAACACGAGGGCAGTATGCCACACTTCGTCGCGACTAGTTAAGTCTCCACCTACATCCCAAGTATGGCGATATCACAACCGCCGCCTAGTTAACTGCCGCCTATTCCTACCATGGACGCCCTGGAAGCGCACGGCTTCTAATCCGCCTTAGTTGCCGACGAGCCGCGTATTTCACAACTGCCGCCTACTTAACTGCCGTCCACTAACCGCCTACCGGTTGGGGAAGCTGGCCGTTCCGCCCACCATGACGCCGAGGAGCCGCCCATCACCACCGAGCGCCCAGTGGCCAGGGCCCGGTCTGTGAGCAAGTCTCCAGACCTCTCCACTACGTAGGGAAGCTGCCTGCCGCCGCCCATCGCCACGTGAGATTCTAAACTTTCGTATTAGTCTTCCCGAGCCTAGAATCAGTAGCCTTACTAGCTTGCCTCTCTCTCTCCCCATGCTAGGCCTTAAACTGCATACTGTCTGCCTGTACTGTTCCGCCCTTGCATATTGAAATAAATCTGAATTGTAACCATGCACTGTTTCATTGGAGTCAACCATCGACAAGCACGGAGGAACCCTACTTCCCTGAGATGAGCCTTCCAAGCCCAGGCATATGACCCCCGGGGGGTCTGCTTAACACTTGTCCCCCCCCGGGAGTGACTTATATTACTGGGGCCCTTTTAATATGCCCCTGGCTCCAACCAAGTATTATGCCCCTGGCCCCCAGGTAATATAACACTGGGCCCAACGTGGCTTTTAATATAGCCCTGGCGCTTAGCAGAGGGGCCCTTTTAATATAACACCTTTTTTTAAATTATTTTTTGATCATAATATTTATAGTTTTTCAATAATGTCTGAGCAAAATAAGAATGCAAAAAATCGGAAATATATAATAAATACACAAACACACCAATTTTCGCTAAGAAACACATGTACGTATATATTTTTTTATGATTTTATTTAAACTAAAATTAAAATTCTGTAACATTCGTTTACCAGATAATGTATTGATTTATTTTACTGCATGATTATATGATTTGAAATTTGTATTGTAAAATACAATTTTTTTAGAAAATTTAACAAATCTGTCAACGACCTATGCTATAACCTTATTATATGAAAAAATTTGTTTTTCTCAAAATTAAAAAAAAACGTTTACTAGATAAAAGAACAATCTTTCGAAATCAATTTATAATTTTTTGTGGAAAAGAGTCCATACGTCTAAACACTGATTTAAAAATGACATATTTCGGGTGTTCTCTGGTTATACGCTCTTAACACTCTGAAAATTTTTTTAAAATTTTTTTATTTATAGTTTGCAATTATTAATTTTTCAAAAAATCACATGTTGTAAAAAAAATTCATAGGCATTTTATTTTGGTCAAATATATCTTGGTCTAGCCCTGTCTTTAGTGATACAGGTAGAAGGAACCTTATGTTGAGAGGTTTCATTGTGATCGTGGAGGTTTATTGTGAAGAGATTTCTGAAAGATTTTGCTGTACGGAACCATGAAAGGAATTGGCGGAGATATTGGATTGATAAAAATTAAAAAGACGATGAATTGAAATATTTCTTCCTATAAAATGTTCACTGTCAGGTATTACTTGCCCAAGCAAGTCTACGTTGGAAAATCATGATTTTCACGTTATATAAAGTTATTTTCAATTTTGATGAGATTGCTGCGGAGTGTGTAGTTTGGTTTTGAAAAAAAAACCTGATTACTACGATGCAATATTATTTAGATACTTATATCATACACGTTATTGGCCTATACATAGAAGCATTGTAGTAGCCATGGTATGTTATTTGCCTTTACATACGGGCATTGCAGATGTCATGCTATGTTATTTGCCTATACACAGGAGCATTGTAGATGTGATGATATGTTATTTGCTTATACACAGGAGCATTGTAGATATCATGCTATGTAATTTGCCTATACACAGGAGCATTGTAGATGTGATGATATGTTGTTTGCCTGTACACAAGAGCATTGGAGATGTCATGGTATGTTATATGCCTATACATACATAGGAGCATTGCAGATGTCATGGTACGTTATTTGCCTGAACATAGGAGCACTGCAGATCTCATGGTATGGTATTCGCCTATACATGCCAGCGTTGCGAATGTCATGCTATGTTATTTGCCTATACACAGGAGCATTGTAGATGTAATGATATGTTAGTTGCCCATCAACAGAGCATTGCAGATGTCATGGTATGTTATTTGAATTCGCAAAAGAGCATTGTTTATGTCATGGTTTTTTTATTTTCGGTGACCGGACAACTCAGAATGAAATCGACGCAACACCTCCTTTGAAAAGTCATTAAAAGTGATGAAAAATATGTAAAATATTGTTTAAATAGGTTATTTTAGGTTAGGCTATGTGCTATTAGTCAATTTTTTTTAATGACTTTTCAAAGAGGTATTAAGTTGAGTTAGTTATGAGTTGGCATGGAACTATGGCAGTACTTATTCACATTACTTATTTTCACGCGTATGGTATCCCAGATGATCAACACTATATGTCTAGTCGTAAGAAGGAACAAGTAATAATAATTTTAATCGGTCAATACCGACTGAGAAATAGGTACTTACTCCTATTACTAACGATAATTAGGACTTGTAAACAAATAACATTGGTGTCGCGAAACTGCGACTCCACTATAAAATTGGCGGTTATGCTTCAGAGCAAAGCCCTGACGCAACCCTCAAAGGACCAGTCCCGAAACTACGTGGTCGCTATGTTACATGGGACGATTAGATAGCATGCACTCGCAAAACCTGATGGATAGTCAGTCGATGTTCAGATCTGGGCTTTTGGACAATTAGATAAGCCCAGAACGGAAAGGGAAAATAGGACTCACCAGTTGCAGATGGGGCCTCTCTGATCTCCAGGTTTTGGTGCACTTCACTATGTTTAATAACTTGCAATATTATTTTTGCAACAGTATATGCTCAATATGTGCTCCCTGTCTGAGAAATTAATTTGTACTGAGCTTGAAATAGTGTCACCTCTTCTTCATGCAACAATTGCTCTTTTTCAAGGTGACATTTTGGGATAGGAATATTAGGTAGGTGGGATAAAATCAGGAATTTGACATATTATACCCACCAAGTCTGCAAATGCAATACCCAACCAATCCCATATAATAATGCGCAAACATTCTCCCGGCCTTGGAAGTACCTACCGAAACTGACGGTACTTTCAAAATAAAGTAAAGATTTATAGTGAAAAAATGAAATGTAATAATCTTATATATCCACGATTGATATTACGTAGTTAAGAACGAAAAATAAAAAAATAGAGATAAAGAAAAATAATAATTATTGTGTAGGCAGAGGACATAATTTCACGACTGGTCGTTTAAAGTTCCCAGAAGGGGTTCTTACGAGTGCCACACGAACCACTCCGTCTTTGCCCGGGAATATTTCCTCAACAACACCCACCGGCCAATAAAGTGGACTCGCATCTTCTTGATGCACCAATACTATAGTACCTACTAGAATGTTACTCGCGGGACTATTCCATTTTTGTCTCATCTGCAGAGAGTGAAGATACTCTATATGCCATTTCTTCCAATAAGATTGAACGAGGTGGTCCAAAAGCTCTTTCCTTTTCAGCAGACTAATGCGTTCATTAGTCATATCATAAGCGGGCAAATGCTGAATCGGAGTAGACATTAGAAAATGAGCCGGAGTAAGAGCTTCTGGATAATGACAACTACTTAATAAACATAACGGACGTGAATTAAGTAAAGCCTCTATTTGTGTCAGAACTGTGAGAAGTTCTTCATAACATAAAAGTTGGGTACCCACAACCCTATACAGATGTGATTTAATGGATTTAATATTTGATTCCCATAATCCTCCAAAGTGAGGAGCGCGAGGTGGAATCGTCTTCCACTCAATTCTCCGAATGTTAAATTCATTGCGAAGGACTTCATTAGTTGAATTTGCCTCCAAAAAATTATATAAGTCATCCAGACAATTCTTCGCGCCTATGAAGTTTGTCGCATTGTCACTGTACATACATGAAACCGGTCCACGTCTGGATAGAAAACGTTTAAATGCGTTTAAAAAATTGTCCGTGCTTAGATCCGATACCAATTCTATATGTATAGCCTTTGTCGTTAAACAAATAAATAGACATATATATGCCTTTTGACTTTTTACCCCCCGACGCCTAGAAAGGGTTATATTTATCGGTCCGGCAAAATCTACACCAGTATGTGTAAATGCTTTTGCTTCTTGAACTCTAGCTGTCGGTAAATCAGCCATTGGAGGTATAATATTAGAAGGTGCGGTTTTAAAACAGAAATTACACGCATGTACTCGTTTGCGTATTAGGTTTCTTCCCGATAAGATCCAATAACGCTGTCTAATTATAGACATAAGGAGATGAGCACCAGTATGACAATTCACACGATGGTAAAAATCTATAATTATATCGACAATATGATCCTGTTTTGGCAGAAGTATTGGATGTTTGTTTTCATAAGGTATATTCGCGTTTGTTAATCTACCACCTATACGTAGCAATCCATTATGATCGACGAACGGGTTTAATTTTCGAATCGAAGACGAGCATAGTTTTTTTCTCTGTATTAATTGCATATCGGCATAAAAATACCTTTTCTGTAAAGCTTTTAATACATTTATTTCAGCAATATTTAATTCCGTGGAATTTATAACTGTTGAATGCGATAACTTTCGCGTAAATCGTAAGATATATACGACAATTCTTAGCAATTTTGGCCATGAGGAAATTTTTAAGGCAAGATTATATATTGGAGAATTATTCTCTATTGACGTTATCGTGAATGTATGCGATTTTTTCAATTCCAAAGTATTCTCCTCCTGAGCAGAGGGAGAAAAGCTTTTGACAGGCCACTCGGACACTGGGTTCGCAGCCCAGGGTGGACCGTGCCACCAAAGAGAATGATCAATAAGCTGAGCGGGCAATAGTCCACGTGATAAACAATCACTAGGATTGGTAACTCCATCTATATGATAAAAATGTTTCGCGGGTAAATTTTCCTGAATTTCACTAACTCGATTAGCTACAAAAGTTTGCCATCTGTGTGCGGATGAGTGAATCCAAGAAAGTGCTATTTTCGAATCTGAAAAAGCAAATATATCGTTTATCGAAACGCGATTCTTGTAAGTATCTATAATAGATCTAACAAGTCTAGATAAAATAAGCGCTGCGCATAATTCCAATCGAGCGAGCGAAATTATTTTTAATGGGGCTACCTTGGATTTCGAACATATCAAATTCATAGTAGCGTTGCCACCCTTATCTGTGACATGAAGATATACTACGCACCCGTATGCTTTCGTACTCGCGTCTGCAAAAGCGATAATATTTATCGTGCAGTCCTCTTTTACTCCCAAATATCGAGGTAAATTTAAATTAGAAAGCATCGGTAATTCTTCCTTGAATTTGACATATCGATTAACAATACTTTGGGGTAGTTCTTCGTCCCATCCCACTTTCTCTAACCACAGCTCTTGTAAAAGTAATTTGGCATATAAAATTACCGGAGCAACCAAACCTAATACATCGAATAAACGTGCTATTGTGGAAAGAATTGATCTTTTACATATAGTTTTCTCCTCCATGGGACATATTATAAAACGAAAACAATCAGATACCGGATCCCATTTTAGTCCTAAAATGCTACAATTATCCGAGAAATCCATCGTTGCGCGGTGCGATTCTGGTAATTGAGCGAGCAAATGAACAGAATTACTCGACCATTTAACTAATTCAAATCCTCCAGACTTGAACATTGCCATTAATTCTGTAGACAAAGTGACGGCTTCACTTATAGTATTTACAGAATATACAAAATCGTCCATATATAAATCATTTATTGCAACTTCTGCGGCTTTCGGGTGACGATTTCTTTCATCGCTCGCTAGCTGTCTTAAAGTTCGCATCGCGAGGAACGGTGAACAATTTAATCCAAAGGCGAGCGAATTAAATTGATAAACTCCAATTTCTTCATCTTCGTGAAATCTATAAAGAATTTTTTGATATTTACGATGGCTTTCCGTTACCATTATACGTAAATACATTTGCTTAACATCTGCGGTCAATGCTATAGCGAATAAGCGAAATTTAATTAAAAGTGTAAATAAGTTAGATTGCAAGTTTGGACCAGTATACAAAATGTCATTAAGTGACAGCCCTGAACTGGTCTTTGTACTGGCGTCTAATACAACACGAGTTTTAGTTGTTGATTTGTCTTTACGAATTACTGCGTGATGAGGAATGAAATATCCCTCATCAATATTAGATGAAGACGGAACTTCATACCTTATATATCCCTTTTCCAGATATTCAGAAATTACTTCATTATAACTCCGATGCAATTCTGGCGACGTATTAAATTTCCGTTCTAAATATTTATATCTGCGTTGCGCGACACTGAGCGAATTTCCTAAATTATTAGGATCTATCTTAAAAGGTAAAGATACAATATACCTTCCCGAGTCATCCCGTTGGACGGACTCGACGTACATTTTCTCACATTCCGCGTCTTCAGCACTCATCAATGACTTAATAGGCATGTCTTCAATGGTCCAAAATTTGGATAACGCATTGTATAAATCCACGTTGGTTATAGGGCCAAATGTCCACGAAACATCCGGCGTACACTTAGGTATTTCACCCATTACAATATATCCGAATACCGTTTGTATAGCGGGTGGTGCATTCATATTATGTTTAGATAAAACCTTATTTCCCAGCATAATATATGGAAATAACTGAGCGCCTAATAAAATATCAACATCAGATGGAACGTTCCAATTTTCATCCGCTAGGTTTAAACCAAGTAAATGCTCACATGACTTTGTGTCAACATATTGTGTAGGGAGCTTGTCCGTGATTTTGTCGACCACTAATAGGCTTATTTTATATTTATCTTCTGAAACACGGGATTTAATTGTCAATGCAACATGCCCCAATATTGGTGTCTCTACCGAACCAACACTTTTTATAACTGAATTATTTAAAGGAATTATTTTAAGATTCAATTCATTACAAGTATTTAAACTAATTAAATTTTGTTGCGAGGCGCAATCAATTAAGCACCTGACGGTTACTTGATTATTTTTATTGTCGTAAGCAAATAACTGCGCGGTTGACAATAGTACATTCGTAGCTAAATTACCCGCAGTAAAATCATTATGATGTTTATTCCTTGTTATTAATATAACAGCTTCGTTTTTTGAATTACTTTCGTTGTTCACCGTACCCTCAAAATGCAATGCGGTATGGTGACGTTTTTTACAAATTCTACAATCCGATTTAGATGAACATTTCACCGTCCTATGTTTATCGCTTAAGCAATTTAAACATAAGTTATTTAATTTTACAAACTGAAAACGTGCCTTAGGCCTCAATTCATTAAATTGTTCACACTTAAACAATTCAACATGATCGCTTCGATTGCATTTCCGGCACTTATTATTATTACTTGTAGTACGATTATTATCAAACGACTTCGGTTCAACCACAGCGAAAGAATGCGAAACTTTATTTTTATTATTATTAACTTTACTATCTAGTCCGGTTCGTTCAAGAATTTTAACATGCGAACGAATATATTCTATTAAATCGGTATATGTAGGTATATCTTTCTCCCTTATAGACATTTCGAAATTTTGCACCAATTGTATATCTAATTTTTTCAGTGCAATATGTAGAATTATAAAGTCTGTTAGGTCATCAATACCTAATTCCTTGAGCGCAGACATGGAAGACGCAAACCGTTCAATAAAATTATTTAAATCATTTGAGTTAGAAGGTGCCAATAATTTTAAATTTAATATATTATTCAGGTAAAAGGTACCTAGCACGCGCTTGTCTTGATATTTCTTTTCGAGAGCATTCCAAATTACAAAATAGTTTTTTTCATTCGGAAGTACTCCAGCAAAAACCGATAACGCCTTTCCTTGGAGTTTTCCTATCAAATATTGCATCTTTTGCGAAGTATTCAAATTTTCATTAGAGTGGATGTTTAATTTAAAAGCTTCGTAAAATACTGACCAATTCTCTTGATTTCCGTCGAAGGATGGCATATCGATCGCTGGAAGCTTAATAAATTGCGAATTATTTAATTTCTGCGTACCACCTAAATCTTGCTTCGCCACAATACTTTCGCGTATACTAACTACAAAGCAGTACTTATTTTCGAATTTATTCCATAAATCGAAATTTATATTATAGTTTGGATCCCTTTTTAATTGAAGCGAAAGAAAGTCATCACAATACGTGTTAAATTGTGAATAATATGTAGCTACATTAACCGTTTGTTTAACAAACTCATCCGAACTCCTTGTCTCTCTATCTGCAATAATTTTTGCTTTCTCATATAACTCATTGAGACGATTATGCATTAAATTAATTTTAGATTCTAGTAATTTGATTTTAACTAGATCCTGAGTACAATCACTCGTCGCCATGATTAATTCTATGTAGGAATTTTAATGCAACAATAATTACAAACGTATGTCGGTATAAACGAATTTACAAAATATAAAAAGCAAATAACATTAATTTGCAGGTTAAATATATTAATTTTAAATACCCCGTTGGTAATCAGGCTCGAAAGAACCAAAAATGGTGTCGCGAAACTGCGACTCCACTATAAAATTGGCGGTTATGCTTCAGAGCAAAGCCCTGACGCAACCCTCAAAGGACCAGTCCCGAAACTACGTGGTCGCTATGTTACATGGGACGATTAGATAGCATGCACTCGCAAAACCTGATGGATAGTCAGTCGATGTTCAGATCTGGGCTTTTGGACAATTAGATAAGCCCAGAACGGAAAGGGAAAATAGGACTCACCAGTTGCAGATGGGGCCTCTCTGATCTCCAGGTTTTGGTGCACTTCACTATGTTTAATAACTTGCAATATTATTTTTGCAACAGTATATGCTCAATATGTGCTCCCTGTCTGAGACATTAATTTGTACTGAGCTTGAAATAGTGTCACCTCTTCTTCATGCAACAATTGCTCTTTTTCATGGTGACATTTTGGGATAGGAATATTAGGTAGGTGGGATAAAATCAGGAATTTGACATATTATACCCACCAAGTCTGCAAATGCAATACCCAACCAATCCCATATAATAATGCGCAAACAAACATATTAATTTTAAGACGTTCAAACATTTTGTAACTTTTGTTATTTTTTCTTTTTTATAAGCATGTTATGTTCTAAGTTAATGATGTAAATTTAGCATTGTTCACAAAACTACTTATGTTAAAAATTATATTTTGAAGTATGTAAAACATTGTTTATATTTTGTATATATGTATATCTCAGACACATACTAAACCCTATTTAGGTGTATATAATTATTTTCTTTTCGTATGCCATATTTTGTTATTCGCGTGCAACGCTGGTGGGGAGGTATATGGCAGTACTTATTCACATAACTTATTTTCACGCGTATGGTATCCCAGACGACCGACATTAAATGTCACCGATTGCCCCGAGATAGGATCATATTATTATTCCGCTTCTAGTACTCGATCCATCCGGTTGCACGGCAATTTTACCTCTCTGCCCGTTCGTACGCGAATCTATATTCGTTGTAAATAATATTTTAAATAAAACTTAATATCGTGGATAACTAAGTGTTTTCAATTAAACATCATCATTATTATAAGCCTGAACACAAGATCACGGCTTGGAAGTGCCGTGATCTCAAGGAGCATTTTAACCTCAATATCGGTAAGGTATGAAGGCAATCCTGCCTGACGTGGAGAGGATCTCCTCATCAAACACTCTCCATCCACTCATACATCAACTAACAAACACTTCCAACAGAACCGTTATTTTCCTAATAATAATAATATTTGGATGATTTGTATAACGCCTTTTGTATGAAAAATCATCATGGAGCATTGCAGATGCCACGGTACATTATTTACCTACACACAAGAGCATTGCAGACGTCATGGTACGTTATTTATCTGCACATAGAAGCATTGCAGATATCATGGTATGTATTCGCCAATAAATAGGAGCACATGCTATGTTATCGTATTATAAATAGGAGCATTGAAGATGTATTGGTATTTTATTTGCATACAAAAAAGCATTGCGGATGTCCTGGTATTTTATATGCCTAAACATTGGAGCTTTGCACATGTCACGCTACGTATTTGGAGATAAGAACTCGTTTGTACTACTCACACAAAAAGAAAAGTGTTTCAATAAATCATAAAATAACAAAGTTCTTTCAACTTTAAAGTATGAATTCCTTAAAATTTTAAAATATATTTAACGTACAGGTAAGTTTAGTAGTTTTTTGAAGTGTGCTTATTACGGAATAAACATAAAGGCATAGTATTAAAACCTTTTGTCGTGCTGGAGTTCAAGGGGTTGAAGCTCTTTGTTAAATTATGAAAATTCCGGAAACTTGTTCAAAAGAGGCTTCATAAATACTTGTAAATTTTTCTTGTTAGCAATATGTTTAAGAATAATAAAGAACGGAATACTTTCAAGGAAATATTTGTAACTTATTCTTAAGTCGTAAGGCCGATCTGAATCTTGAGTACTTACATAAAATACTTACTTCAAATCCACAAATATTACAAAATTCGAAAAAACGTGCTTGCTTTGAATGTAAGACAGTAATTTGATTCATTTTGTAATTGTTGTAATTTTATTTCGCAGTTTCGTATGCAAAAAAGATTGTTTTGTAACTTCAGTGCGTAATTGAAATTTTTGGAATATTTATGACTGTTTTTATTATTGGAATCGGCAGACCGAATTAGAACCATAAAGGAGGCCCTGCAAAAATAATTCTCCTCAGGGCCTATGTCATCTTTGGGGATGCTGTGTGGAGAGTTTTTAAGGAAAAAAAAGGGAGGAACTACGGGGAAGGAAAAGAGCACTAGGGGTGGGTAGGAATATGGGGGTTAGGTTATCCAGGAGTGAAGGACATATGAATCCATCCCTCCCACTGTAGTGTAAGGAGATGTTCCGATAGAGTACGGCTGTAAAACTCAAAGTCAAAGGGACTCCCTCAACTATTATCTCCCAATCCGGCCTGCCATGCAGTTGATGGGCAGACGCATCCACCACCGATACCCGGACAAACCTCACCCCATAAACCCGGGCATCCCTGCTAAGTCACCAAACGTAGCGAACCACTTGGGATGACCTGTGGCAGAGGTGTTAGTTATCCAATAAATGATTCCCGGGGCGGGGTTTCCCATACCCGCCTCTACAATTAAATAATAAATATATTATAATAAATATTAACAAATATTTTATATATAAATTAAAATTAACAATTATTGTTCTCGATAAATAACGAACGCAAAATAATGAATGTCAGCCATTTGCCAATGAAATTTTTTAACGAAAGTGGGTTCTTGATTTTTCCCCGGGAAGAGCTAGTTAAAATATAAAAATAGTCTGAAAAGAAGATCCAATTGTATTGATCATGTCAGAAATGTTTGCGCATAAAAGTCAAATTATATTCACTACTTACTTATGATGTTTGTGTAAATGTATGGAAGCTTTGAAGGAGGAAAGCTCACAAACGAAACATTGACGTGAATGAAAATATAGCTGTAATATTTTCTTTGATAAAGTGGACACAATACATTTGTACAATAATAGTAAATATCAACAAAGCGAACAATGGGGCAGGCTTTATTGAGGAAGCAAGGATTTTTTGTTGTTGTTGATTTTGATCCAATAATGTAGCACTCGAGTGTTATTCAAATATTTCATTATCCCAGAGATTTGTAAGGAAACTATGTAAAAAAAGCTCGAATAATACAATATAACCTGTGAAATATATTCAATAGTCGTATTAACTTTCATCTCGATCGACAATCCTAGATTCTTTATTTAATGTAATATTTATAATAAACCTACAATATAGATTTAGTAGAATAGTAAGCTCCTTGACTGTAAGTTCAGAGGTAGCGGGTTTGAAAACCAACGTGAGAAAACTAAAAATGTAATAATTAGAAGAAAATTTAACTATATTTCTCAGCTTGTTTGCATCTCGCTCCAGAAATACTCTCAGTATCCCCATGTGAGAAATCATCATTTGAAATCAAAACGTTACTTTGAACGGTACGTCAATTTGGGTACCGCCGCCCCGGGTACCATTTATTGGACACCAAACACCTCTGACATAGATCACCTCAAGTGGTTCTCTACGTTTGGTGACTGGCAAGGGGCGCCCGGGTTCATGGGATGAGGTTTGTCCGGGTCTTTGCGGTGCGTCTGCCCTCCAGGTGCATGGCAGGCTGGATCGGGAGAGAATGGTTGAGGGAGTCCTTTTGACTTCTCCAGCCATACTCTCTCGGAACATCGCCTTGCAAAGCAGTAGGAAGGATGGATTCACACGCCCGTCACTCCTGGACACATTGACCCCCAGATTTCTATCCACACCTAATACCCTTTTCCTTTCCAGAACATCCTCTCCTTCCCTTTCTTAAAAAGACCCCCAACATAGCATCTCCAAAGATGACATAGGCCTTGACGTGCATTATTTTCTAGGGCCTCCTGTGTTAAGCTTATGCAAAAAAACGACTCTACTGATAGCAACAGAATAGCAAAGCAACATCTTTGGATGGTCAGTCTCATAAATTTATTTAAATTTGAAGTTTTGTCTTGCCTTCCTGATCGGCAATATTTATAGAAATGATAATTTATTTTTTTTATTAAATTAAAATACATATTGTATTTTTTTCCAAATTCAAAGGCTGTAATCAGAGTAATTTATATACTCATATTGGAAATGAAAAAAAACTCACCTTGTCTCCTTGCTGCAAGCCGCCCTTCTCTGCCGGCCCGCCTGGGACCGTCCACACGATGTATGCGAACAGCCTTCCATCAGGCCCCACCTTGCCGCCCACGACTCTCATGCCGAATCCTCGAGCTGGTAACAAAAATATTTACAAATAAGAAAAAAAACACCTGATAAAATGATGATATTCATATTTGTACTTATCCGTGGACTGGATAATTACAAATAAGAAAACATAAGTTTACATGGACAGAGTTTAAAGGCTTATAAAAAGTTTATAAACACAAATGAAATTACTTCTTCAATATTCGCAAAATTTTTATTTGTGACGTCATTTTAATTAAATTAAAACAAATCGCTTAATATTAATTTAATTTAAATAATTTTAATTTTATCACGATGAAAAAACCGTTGGTTTTTAAAACAATTTGATATTTTTTATTAAGTAAATGATGTATCATTGAAGAAGAAGATAATACTGATAATCTAAATTAAAATATGAAAGAAAACAAGATACAGAAAAATAAAAAGATAACGGTGGCAAATGGGAAATTAACCCAGAACCTCGCGTCTTATGAGCGCCTTATCCAATTAGGACACTGCCACCTTATATCAAACCGTCATATTTGTCAATCTCATATTTTAAATTTTAGAATTAACAGTATTATATTCGACTATTTTTTTTATTCATATTATTGGACACTACCCTTTTTCATTGGAAATAACCACTCTAAGAACTGGTTTGTAACCGAGATAGTGCCTCGAATAAATATATGCAATTTTATTTTATACGGAACACCTCTATCCCTTTTATTTTTCTGGGTCTTGTTCTCTTTCATATTTACATTTAGATTATTAGTGTAATCTTCTTCTTCAACGATATTTTACATTGATGGGAATAAGCTTTAAAAGTTTTACAAAGGGAGTTGTTCAAATAAAAATTAAATAAGTGGTGTTTTACAAGGTAAACCTGTGTACAAAGAATATGCGATATGAGAAGAATATACCTATGTGAAAGAATATGCGAGCACAGATATCTTTAATAAAATGAAGACAATATTAGCGAAACTCAATCAAAACCTGGAGACAGAAAAATCAGAAAAAGGTATTGGTTCCATTGGGACTCGAACCCAGGGCCATTTGCTAACATGGCAAGTGCTTTACCAACTGAGTATGAAACCCATTTCCAAATCGGTCACTTTTAACTGTATCATTTTACATATTAATCTATTTGGATTTGCCGTCAACTGTATCGCTATTTTCCCCTTTACCGTATAATAAATCATATAATATAATTAATAAGCCTACATCCAATCAAATCATTTACAGGCTCTCATGCACAAAACAGAGCCTACCAGGGTAATATAATATGAGAGTAGATGGATTATTTCACCCTTACTTAATCGTATTAATATTGCCGGGCCGCTACTTAGTGCACGCGCCCTTACTGTCAATCAAGGGTTGGCTTAATAAACCCGCTTCCCTTCCTTCACTGCCCGCTACTTACTGCTCAGCTCTTTGCTACCGTGATTAATCGTTTTTGATTTATTTGCTTAGTAGACACGATGTTAATGATAGAAAAAAGACTTCTTTATTTATCAGATATATTTGATTATAATTTTTCGTAGAACAAGTTAATGGATAACCATTTCTTATTTCTAGGGTGTTCAAAATATATTTTAATATGTTGTTTATATATTGGTTTTGAATCACGTAGATAATTTTGTGTTTTACAAAGTGTTTTGTTTTATTTAATAAAGTAATATTGTCTCATTTATTCAATTTTAATTTTACCTAAGTTTCCTTACATGTGTTGTATGTATTTCTACCTCCTAATTTAGTGTTTTTTAAGAAATTAATTTTATTATTAAATACATTCAAAAATTGTATAAATAAATTCGTTTTAAACTTTCTGTAGTCATATTTAAAAATAAATAAATAATTTTATTATGTTTTTTTTGGCATGTATGAGTATATTATCGAGGCTTCTGAATCACTTAATGTTGTCATTTCTGTCTCATCTGTTTTTAAATTGTTTTTTATCATTATAGCGTTTCATATTTTTTAAAGAGTACTTAGTTTTTTATGTGAAAATTCACTTTCAAATATTTGACAATTTACATGAAATAATTTTTTTATGACCCTTAATAAGGCATGGAAATGAGTTAAGGTTAATAAATTCTGAACTTCCAATGGGTTTGAGGTCATTAATATTGTTATATTCTGTTGTTCATAATTGTTTCGATAATAAATGTTAAAAATGAATTTCATCACATATCAATCACATTGGAGAAGAAGAGAGGCCTAACACACCTATATTCTTCCCGTAAGTGAGTTTCCGGATCTCAATCTTATATTCTCATGGTTGTTAATTTGGCTATTTTATTTTAAGATTTTTCTTATACTTGATTTTAACGTGAAATTTAATTATTGCTTATGGTATATATTTAGACGGTTGATATTAAATAATTAGTTAAACTTTTTTTTCGTCTTAAGACACCGGAGTCTTTAAAAAAAACATTACATTAGCCTTACACAGGAGGATCCGAGGGAAATAATTTCTCTCTATTATTCAGAATAGAGATTTGATACATACTCAAAAATGCGCAGAGAAATACACCAGCATCACCATTATTTTTATACAACAATGGAAAAATATGGGAAACCCAACAGGTATTTCATGGAAAGTTTATAGTAAGTAAGAAAAGCAAGACCTTTTTTCCGTCCGACTTTACCTAACTATATACGCCTACAGAAAATCATTTCCATCCAGTCAACCACATAATTTATTCCCACTTAGCATCACGTGCCTGGAGAGAGGAAATACCCAAAACAAAAGAAGGGCGGTGTCCAGAGGCGGAAATGGGCCGGAAAATGGCGTGAACATTACAGTCTGCTTAGGCGGGAAACTTGCGCTAAATTAACGCTAAAATTTCGACGGTAAATCCCATATAGGAAGTTTTATAAGCTTTTGGAAAGGAAGTAAGTAAAATTTTACTTGTAATAAATAAACTGCGATAAAGTAAACTCCGGAGGTTTTGCAGAAAAATAATTCTAAGGGTGTCATTTTGAAGAGTTAAGAATATTTATTACATACTCGTATGAATTTTACACTATCAGTTTCCAGAAATTTATATGTTTTTACATCTATCCAACCACTCGGAATCAACATACCTACTAGTATGTACCTTTCATGATGTTAAAATAAAGAACGCGTTCAATGCAATTGAAATATTTTTCGATTGAAAAAATACAGACGGGGTATTTCCACAAACGAGGGATTCTGTTGAAAATGTACGGAATATTTAAAGACCATTTTTCTGATTTTAATCATCCTACTAAAAATGTTTGTTTTTTATGTTTTCATTCAATATTATTGATTTTAAAAACGCTCGAAAACTGACAAAATCAAAACGGCCCGTATGTTCAAATGGGTTTGTGACGTCGCAAGCTGCGCCCGGCTAAACCAGCACAAATAAACACTGTCAGGGAGCGTCGGCACTCACGACGTCACACGATAGCCACGCTCCAAAATTTCGTTTTTGCGGTGTTTCAAAAATTGTTAACTTAACTTAATAGTTACTAGTTAACTTTTACTGTAGAAAATTTATTCGTCAACATAAAAATAAAATAAAAATGCTATAATCATCGTAATTTTTTGCTTAATTTTTTTAAGTAATAAAAAAATACGTGGAAATACCCCATTTGAGGAAGTTTTAAATTACAAAATTCTTCAGCACGGGTGTGATTTGTAACTCGATAAAACAGAAACAAGCGACACTAAAAAGAGACATCTCACACATTTATAGGATTAAGTCCGCGAGATAATGAGACTAATCGGTGTCCTCCTTGTGCAGTGCGTCGTAGAATAAAATGTAGAATAATTTTGACATTTGGTAACAATAATATAATAAATAAACCCTACAATAATAATGCTTATCCTGATACTCTGCATTTGTCTCATTCTCTCGAAGTTTAGTTTTCCGAAGGTTTCACTTCTACCGCGTTGAACTGCACGCATGATTTTTGGATCATGTCATATTTTTATGGCCTCCATGTTCAAGGAGCAAGGCTCTTTATTCGCAATCCGAAGGTCGCGTGATTGAATCCCGGCGTGCGCAAATAAATTTTATTTAAATAATTTGTGTTCTTTCAGAATTAATTAAAAATTATATGTTCCAAGTGAAAGATACTCTCAGTATCACCCTGGTATAAGACCACCATTCAGAATTGAAACTTTGTTTGAAGTGGCTTTAGCTTTCGGTGACCAGATCTGAATAGCCAGGTACTTCCCCACCTTCATCTTCCCCATCTCCTTCCCCTCCCCCCTACCTTTAGCCTCACAGCCCCGATTTGGGGATGTCATATTCTCACTGTCTCCAGACGGGAGCAGAAAAATGAAAAAAATGTGAAGAGCCTGAGTAACAGAACGGTATGATTATTTTAAAGTTAATTACTAATGAATAGTGGGTATAATATAAAGCAGTTAAGTTCCATTTATAATATTTTTGTTATGGTTACAGGAGTAACCATAACTTAGGAAGCAAGTAGTTATTGAAAGTTAAAATATTACCTACAGGCTACAAGTAAAAAATTAATAAAAAATAAGAAAATAAAGAACGTAGAAATAATAGTGTTGATTTAAATACAGTGTAAGGTTAATTTGATTTGATTATTAAAAAGAGGGTGGAGTTGAAAATGTCAATAACTGTTAGGACATTGTATGATTTGAGGATACGCCCGAGAAAGGAGTTTTGTGCGTAATTTGATGTATGTGAAAGCAGAGTTAGTTTTTAATCATTGAGCATGAAAGAGCAAAGTAGAAAGATACCGATGTCGTGCAAAACAGTTATAATAAACTATACCTTGAATTTTTTAAGTGATGTATTGTAGAAACCTACTGGTCTAAAATTAATTACAATCCATTTTAGTCAGTTTTAGACATCTATTTGATTTCAAAACGAGCTTGACGTCACAATATCACTCGACGTCAGGCTTTGATGTTCCTGGTTGTAATAGTAAACTCGGTGTTCAGTCTAGCGGGCGGGCCGCCAGGGCGGGAGGGGTGGCGAGGGCGGTAGCGGGGCGGATCAACAGGTCTCCTTGTTCCCAAGGCGGCAAGAGAGGGCGGGGGTGTCGGCAGGATATTGCTCGGCGGGAGGCCGACCTCAGTGGTGAGGGTTGCTTGCCCTTAACCGCGAAGAAATAGCCCTTAATGTTTCTTAGATGGTATCTGTCGGAGTATTGCGTGGCGGAATGAGCAGCCATGAAGAAAATTATGGTTTGGTCGTATAAGGCTCGGTAAGGTCGTGAACTTGAACTTGGTTCTTAGTTTTTTTTGGTAACTTATAGCATTATCTGTCACGCAATTTGTAATAATTTAGAAAAAAAAATGTTATTTAATTAAATGAAGACAATATTAGCGAAACTCAATCAAAATTTGAAGACAGAAAAATCAGAAAAAGATTTATTTTTTATTTATTTATTAATTTATCTATAACAAAATATATTTACAATGGTTTTATTTGCATACCTGTCTCACTAGAATATACCTGTGTCGAGACTGGCGTACAGATATATAAATGAATATTGTAGTTACAAGAATATTTAAGGCAAAACGCATATGACTTTGAATAAAATTAAAACAGAAGCGTGATTGGAAGGGTTGTAAATCTTTTAAAGAGAGTTATTTTATAAATGTTGGAGATGAAGTAAAGAAGTAAATTCTGCCTAATCTATTTATAGGTTAAATTTTATAGGATTCCATTATTTTCATATATTTTATATGGGTTAGGTTGTATGTGAATAGTTATTTCTGTCTATGTGAGATTTGTTTTACAGATGTTTGTAATAGTGTGGCGTCCAATACTTATAATAAAACAAATTATATCTTGTTTGAATTTTATAAAGGAGTCGGTTTGTCTGATTGTAGTTGGTAGTGTATTGTATAGTTTGCAAGCTATGTATTTAGAGTTTAAGCTTTGTCCGAAGGTGGTTTTGAAAAATGAGTTTGGAGAAGTTCATTGTTTTTGGCTCGGGTATTGTGTATTGTTTGTGTAGCTTTGTATAGTGTTTTGTTGTTTTTGTGTAAATTAATTAATATGGATCTTGAGTAGAGCTGTTTTATGTCCATAACGTTGAAGGAATTGAAGATCGTATCAGTGCTGGTAGTAAGCGGCATTTTAAGAATTATTTTTATGATTAGTTTTTGTGCTTTCATAATGGGATCAAGGGCATTGGAATATGCATAACCCCAAGCTAAAATTCCGTATTCGATAATAAAATTCGTATTATTGGTTCCACTGGGACTCGAACCCAGGTCCCTTAGCTTATACAGCAAGTGCTCTACCGATTGAGCTATGGAACCCATTAAAAAAAAAGTTCCTAATGTTACTTGTTATTTTGGTAGATACAAAAATAGATGCTTTTATAATTACGTTCCTTAACGTTACAATGCTGCAGCTCTTTTTTACACATTAAATAATGGTGATATAAAAGATGAGATATACAAAACACGTGTGTCTGTTTCTTCCAAAGTACTTTCATTACTTAGTTCCGTTTTTTTCCGTTTCATTTTCTTTATACGTGTGAGGGAGATGTATGATAATTATTGTATGTTTCCTTTGATGAGATGCAAACATACGTTCACTGTTTGTCTCATTTTTGACTATTGTTATTTAGTATGTAAGAAAAAGCTGCAGCATTATATTGAACAAAAGAAAACCATCAGCGAATTGATATTTAACGTTTTCCAATTTTTGTAATTCACTTACACTTCAATATTATTGTTGTAACCATGTTCCATACTTTCAAAATTATCGTCACGGCAAGTAGTATTGTAGGGTCTACGGAAACGTCAGGGTGCGGTTTGTGAGAGAGATCAAGAAAATTATTATTTTTTCCTTTGGAAGAAACAGACCTATTAATTCCTAATTGTGTACCTCATCTTTTGAAAGAGCTGCAGAAATATTGTGTTAAATAACGTAAGGTATTTTATGAACAATCACGGTAATTGTGAAAGTGTCTTATAAATTATATTGTGGTTTGACATATTAATGAAATAAAACAATTACTTTGTTTATAACCACGAAATTAATTTAATTTATTATGTCTTCAAACCTCGCAAAACTACTTTGTGGCATCATTAATTATATAATGAATAACAGGTCACTTTTTATAAACCACTATATTATAAACAATATCTACACGTTTCGATAACAAATTTATCTTCATCAGGATATGTTAATATAAAGAAAAATATTTTTTTTATCTTGAAACATGTAGATATTGTTTATAATTTAACAATTATATAAAAAAATCTGTTATTAATTATATAATTTATTATGGTTTAGCTTAATACATGCATCATCAGGGTAAAAATGAAGTAATCAAATAGATTGTGTATAATCATATACTATATAAACATGGAAAGAGATTAAATGTAACATTGAATAAATGAACAATTAGATAGCAGGATATTAAAATTTAAGCATACATAATCTATTTTTTGATTAGTTTAATTTTGCTCAGTGATTTAGCTAAGCCGGTCGGTCGTAATAAATTTCATGGTATAAACAAAGTAATTGTTTTATCATATTAATGTTGTTTTTATTGCGAAATAAAATTCATAAACACATTCAAAACATTACATCCTGCGTAAAATTTAGTTCAATAAACTTAAATTTGTTTTGAATTTAAGTCTCATTTATAAAATGGGAACTGGTTGTTTGAAAAATAATTTAGACAATCGATATGTTACGTAATTCCCTACAATTATAATGAATCAATAATTCTACATTTTATATTTATGATCGTTTCTCTAATTTAAATACAAAAAATCTATAGGAAATGTAAAGAAAATTGACAATATTTGTTTTTGAAAGACAATTATCCCGAGACAATTATTTTGTAAACACTTAGCTTTATAATTATAACATCCCGTGATTTTTAAATGATTTGCGCTAGTTTATAAAGAAAAATAGTGTTGTTTAAATACCATTTAACCGTGGGTCCTAAAAAACGACACCCACGAAGTGTCCATTAACCAACATCATTTTAGTTAAAACAATTTTAGAGCTTAAAACTTAGCTCCAAGCTTGAAGCTCAAAATTAAACCCCCAAGTATAAAATTCTAAGCTTTAAACTCGAAGTTTCACACATTTTTCTGCTTTTTTATAATTAACGCTATTGTGAAAAGAATTATTTCTTTAATTTAACACATTTCTAAAGCAAATGCCCCCATTTTAATGTTAAATGTTACTCTAATGGATTTTGATGTTTAATAAATTTCCTTTTTATAATCTATGCGATCGGACACAAAATTATAAAAAAAACTTTTTTTTCAATTAAAAATATATTTTTTAGTACTTAGTTATATTTAAAAAAATTATTTCTTATGAATTGTACTGCTCTTCCATTAAAAGCTTTGCTTGATGATTGAAGAAGAGTACACATTTGAAAAATGATAAAAGATTAACAACATGTGCTACAATTTTGAAAAATAGTTCATAAATTAATTTTATTTAATATTATATTTCATATTTAATCCAGACCTCAATTTTGAAATAAGAATGTGGAAAAACTTACCAGGTGCCTTACTGACATTTTAACGAAGTGCCAAAAAAGTAAATTGTGTATTATGTATCGTTCCAGATTGAAAAATACCACCACGATTCAGAATCGAGTCGCTTGAAATGTCTTTAGCTAGGTAAATAAGTATGATATGAATAATCAGTACTCTCCTTTCCACCCTTCTTCTATCACTTCTTCAATGTTTCCCCATTTCCTCTACCCTGGCAACATTCATTAAGAAATATGTATTCATTCAATTAATACATTTCATTAATTTATGAAGTTACATAAAGTCACTACGCCGACCTCTAGCGATGTAATTAACTTGCCAGTCAGCCTGTATTTGACTTGTAAAGTTGGCAACACAAATAACACTTTCTGTTTGTATTTTGTTACTCGCGTAGGGGCGCTTACATTTGGAATATGTACACATTTACAGAACAAGACCAAAAAACTGTCAAACTGTCAGAATATGGCTTAAAATATTAAATTGGTAAGAACTATCCGAAGTAAAGAAAATTAACTTAAATAAAATTAAACTTTCCGAATTTTTTTTCTGTGTTTGTTGACAAACTTTTATTTATATACTAGAAGTTACTACCCGAATTCACACGAGTTTCAAAGCTATCTTTAAAATATTTTTTTCTTATTAAACAATCAAAAACCATGGAGCAAAATTTTTGCCATTTCGTCGCCTCAGTTCTTGTTTGTTCAATAGATCATTTTAGTTATTGTTCAATCTTCACTTTAAAATTAAAAATGAAGTAGAAAAAATTATAGTTAGTCACTTAACTAAGAATTATTTAAATAAATGAGACTACATTTACGGAAATTGCTTTAAAATTAACCTATCATAATGTTTCATTGAAATAATGAAAGAAAACCTTATCTTCCTGTAAAATTTTCAAATAGTGTATTGAACATACAAGAACTAAGGCGACGATTTTTCAATTTTTTTCAGTTAAATCACTATACATAAAATCCATGGAATTGTGACCTTTATTCAATATGAAAGAATTCATTATTTTTTATTTGCTCTCAAAGACTACTATTATAATGATTTTCAATTCAGGAACAAATTTCGATAATTAAAAATATTTTCTTCATTTCACTCAAGTAAGGGAAAAATAAACTTCCTTCGGACATACCTGATACGCCCACATTATGCTTCTATCGTTTTATGCCTTCAGTGACCTACCAAAATAGATAAATTTAGCTTTACGGCTAATGATCGTAGTGACATATGACTAGCTAAAAATATTTTCGTTGGAATAGAAATTCCAGACATTAAAAGCTGTGTAAAAGCTAGAGCCTAATGTTTGGCTGCTTCAGAAACAGTTTTCTGCTCTAAGCTAAGATTTTTTCCGGGTATCCAGCTTACTGAATAGTAGATTCTCTCATTATCGCTCTGGTGAAAGTCCGCCATTCGAAATATCAAAGTGGCTTTCAGGGGGGTTAGCCGTGCTTGGGGACCAGATCTGAATCGCTAAGTACTTCTAAACCTTCATATTCCCCCAAGTTCTTCGCTGTAGTTTTTATTTTATTTTTTATATGAATACCGTACAAGAGTCCCAACTGGAGTATGTTGTGAGGCTGAAGGTAATGGAGAGGGAAAGAAAATGGGGAAGAGGAAGGTGGGAAAGCACCAGGCTATTCAGATCTGATCACCAAACACGGCTAAAGCCACTGGAAGCAAGGTTTCAATTCTGAATGGTGGTCTTACACCAGAGAGATACTGAGAGTATCTTCCATTCTGGAACATGCCTTACCTTCAGTCACATAATATACCCCAATCGGCGATGTTATAGTCTCACCAGCTTTGGGTACTTATAGATCTAGTGAGGTGTTGATATACAAACGTGGAGGTTGAAATATGAATATTTGTGAACTTTTAAAAACTAATTGAACTACGGAAGATACGAAATTTTGCTGATATCTAAACAGATTCCAAATATTATAATCAATAATTATCAGGCTGAAACACTCATCTACATTGAAAAAATCTTCCGAGAAAAGATACTGGCCGCCAACGGGAATTGAACCCGTGACCGGCAATCAGATGGTCACGGGTTCAATTCCCGTTGGCGGCCAGTATCTTTTCTCGGAAGATTTTTTCAATGTAGATGAGTGTTTCAGGCTGATAATTATTGATTATAATATTTGTTATCTACCCTTTGTGCTATGCATAAAAATCTTGTTTAAACGTTAGTTTATCAATTAAAAATAATAATTAAACAGATTCCATTCTAGAACTACGGCTTTAAAAACTCCGCGGTGTTCAAACGAAAATAGATTTTTGACCAGCCATCAAAATTAACTAGCGAAAATTTGATCAAATGACACACGTGTGCCGAGAAGTATTGGTCGTTGAATCACCCCTCGAGGGAGGTATTTTACACGGTCGGTCCCAATAAAACCTTTGTTATCGTCGACCTATCACGTAAAAAAACAAATGTTTTAGTATGTTCATTTTTTAAACGGTTTTCCAAAAAAAATTTGGTCATTTTTACGAACGGGAGGAAAAGTTAGTGAGGTTTTTACCGAACAAATGGCGAGTTTTTATTTTTTTTTAACTTCAGTGTCAAATTTGAAGTTGTTTGGCATTCGTTAAATATTTTATCATTATTACAAACACATTTTTGATTGTGACTCTGTTTGTTACTCCGGTTCAGTGAACTCTAGAGCTTTTGCTTTAAATATATAGGTGTCATTTTCAAAATTGGAAGTATTTGTTTGGAGAATTCAGGCAAGTAATAAATAGGTACCTACCTAAAATAAATATTTCTAATAGAAAATTATTTTGATTGCTATTTTCAAAACTGGAACTGATTTATCGACTATTCAGACTATCCTCATTTACATATTATATATACTTGGAGGAGACACGTAGCGAAAAAATAAGTTCCCTTTTCGAGATCGGTGAGAGGAGTCAAAACAACAAGGAAACATGGTGGTCAACAAAGACGATTAACAAGGTGATATTTTTTTCTTTTAAATATAAATTAATGATAGATTTAATTTTTTTCATGCTATTAAGGTTTCCAAGGAGCACAAATTAAAATATCTATTGATATTTGAATGTTCAAACTAAGTTTTTTCTTTATTCAAACTATGTGCTGGTTTTTAATGTTCCCTGGCAAAACTGAAAATATTTATTTTTTATGTAAATACCTACTTTAGTTGTAAATCTTTAATTTAAAGTCACAGTTGCAAATATATATGTGTGTCACTGGTACTAAGTCAGTAGTAATAAGTCTTAGTCTTAAGTCACTAGCTATAAGTCTTAGATGTAATTCACTAGTTATAATTATAAATCTTAGTTGAAGTCTGTCGTATTAATTTTATTTAATTATATGTTTATGTGTACTGCGCCCTTGGGGTGATTTTTCACGAATATGGTGCTTTATAAATCTGCCAAATATTATTATTATTATTATGTCTCTAATAATAATAATCCTATGTTGATCATGTTCCCTTGTTATTTTGACTCCTCCCACCATTATCCTTCCTGTAAGTATTATAGAAATTGTAAGTTGTAAATAGCATTATAATTATATAAATAATCTGTGGTACAATAAAAAATAATAAGATCTAGTTACTAAACATTACTTAAGCCATTTCAAGCAACGTTTGGATTCTGAATGTATCTGATTAATTAACACAGTTGTATCCCTTAACTACATTATTTACAGCTCAAAACGACGACTCACAAAGAAATACGACAAGATGCAAAAATATTTCGTTAATTAACAAAAAAAGAGAAACTATTTTTAATCCCCTGCGAACGCTGGTGGTTAAATAGTTATAGACAAGTTAGATAATAAATATATTTCCACATAAAATTGAAACCATGAAATATCCAGCTATTTCTTTACAGGTAATTCGATCTACACGCAACGTCCCTATATTCCTGGAAAAACTATTTTAGACTAAGGCCGCATTTAGAAAACAGTGTAGGCGTGTGGAGAACATTCTCGTATTATTCCACAGTAGAAGTGTGCAGAGGAGAGGCAGTTTGCCAAAGGGCGGAGGTTGTTCGTATCATTCACAATTAACGTCAGTTGCCCACCCAGAGTGAGCGAGATTGCATATACCGGGCGGGACAGGAAAATAATAAAATGAAAATATTTACCAATTTTAATATTTTTCATTCAACTGTTCGCAGCCAGTAAGTTAATGGCATCCTCAAATAGGGTGTTATACTGTTATGTGAGGTTGGTAGTAGAGAAAAGTGGAAGGAGACTGGAAATAGAAACGTCGGAAAATATGTGGAATTTCAGATCTCATTACTAGACAGCTTATGCGATTTCAACCACCCTTTTGAGTGCGAGAGGTGCCAATAGGTGTTCACCAGGGCGATACTGAGAGTATCTGCCACTTATACGTGCAGTAATATTCTATATATATATTTTTTTATTTTTTATTAAATTAAACTTGGGAGAGCCGGTAAGGGTACGCCGCCCGGGGAACCATTTATTGGAAAAGCTCACCTCTGCCATAGGTCACCACAAATGGTTCGCTACGTTTGGCGTCTTAGTAGGGGTGTCCGGGTTTATAGGATGAGGTGTGTCTAGGCTCTTGGCAGCAAATGTGTTTACCCATCTTGTGTGTGGTGGGCCGGATCGGGAGACTGGTTGAGGTAGTCCTAATCCAGACCTCTTCAGTCGGAGTCTCTCGACCCCACCGCCTTGCACCAAAGTGGGAGGGATGGATACATACGTCCGTCACTCCTGGATATATTGTCCTTTAGATTCCTACCCACCCCTCATACCTTTATTATTCCCAGAACTTCCTTTCCTTCACTTTCCTTAAAAAACCCTCCACACAGCATCTCAAAAGATGGCATACATACATTTTTCTTTTAAAAAGTAAGGCAAACGTACCCCGGTTACGAATTACTTGACAATGTTTGAAAATCTCTTACTAAATATTGCTTGAATCGTGATGGAGGACTTTGCTAGCCGAGAAATCGAAGATGCAACGCCCGGTTGGGATCCAAATGCGATGTCAACTCAGCCACTGACCGGTCGAGTATAAGTCAAGTAATATGAAAATATTTGATCAGGCTGGTGGGACCATCGGCCTCTGGACATGAAAATTTTTTTTTGTAGAAAAACCACTTATTTTGAGCCACCGGGTTAACCCCACACGTTATAAACATTGTGTGGATTGTATTATGTTATGCCTTCCATTAAGATCCAAACAAAAAACACAACACTACCTGTTAACTCTATTAAAGAATATTTATTTTGTGTTGAACCTTTATACAGTTTTCAATTCTACCAACTCCCAAGAAACCTTAGCGTAATTAATTCCACAGAACGGTTATTTATCGTGTGAGAAAAACTTCAAAGCCTTAGCAATTAATTGAAACTTCTTAGATGTTGTACGTTATAAATCTTTTCTTTTGAAAATATTTTTTTAACTTCGTTACAACTTAACATACAAAAGATGAATCATTCCAATATCTAAACAGGTAGATACTCTCAGTATCGCAATGGTGAAATGCCACCGTTCAGAATCTGAAAGTTGCTTTAAATGACCTTAACATTTTTTTTATTTCTTGGAAATTAACTTTGTAAAAATTTCTACATATTTTGTTTTGAAGGGTTTTACTTTCCATATACATTTTTTATTTAAATTTTATTTTTTCGGCAACCGGTTTCGACGCATCCGTGTCATTTACTAGCAAACTTAAATCACCCCTACTAATTAAATATAATCATTTCTGTACTTTTACGTTTTTAGATTTTTACTGTCAAAAGTATTGTCATTATTTGTTTTTGGGGTGTTATGCCGTGTTGCGCTACCTCATTATTTAGCCAATGTTGTGGACAGTGTTACAGTGTCCATCATCAGGCCAGATGTGTCCCGATGACGGAAATATGCACCGATGATGGACACTGTAACGCTGTCCAAAACGTTGGCTAATGAAGGAGGTAGCGCAACACGGCATAACACCCCAAAAATAATAACGAAATTTCTGTACTTGTGTAAATTTTTAAGTCAGTTTTAAGTTTGCTTGTGAATGACACGGATGCGTCGAAACCGGTAGCAGAAAAATAAAATTAATGTAACAAATGCACATGGAAGGTAAAACTCTGCAAACCAAAATGACATTAACGATATTTGGTGAATAAACCTGAATAGTCAGGTATATCTCAACCTTTCTTTTCCTCGTCTCCTTTACCTATCCGCTCTCTTCAATTTCAGAATACACCCTAATTGGGGATACCATAATTTCATTAGCTCCGACCAGTTGGGGCTGTAGTGCGATATTCACTGACGGGTACCAGAGACAATGGAATATTTCGAACTAATGTATATGGACGGAAATTAATGTACGGTAGAATCCGTTTATTATGACTCCACCTGTATTGACCAACCGCTTAATATGAAGTAATTACACAGTGAAGTTTGGTTTTCGTATAAAATTCTTTATAACAATATTGGATATAATGACTTCATGACTTCGCTTATAGTGACATGTCGCTTTTTATCAACCATTTTTAATAAATTATGTCCATATTTCATGGAAAATTATGTCGGTTATAGTGACCGACATGATTCGTAACACGTTCAGCGCGTGCGTGGCACGTCACGAGTCTTAATATGCTGTGTTTCTCTCTATTAAAATAAATAAATACATATTAAATACCTAACAAAAACAGAAGGTTGTTTATATTCTAGAAAATGCTTTGTATGACGTTTGCTTAGCATGATGTGTTTGTGATTTCTCTTTGATGTCATTATAAACAGATTCCACTGTATTATTTAATTCATTTAGATTTGTTTATTAAAAACCAGATATTTTGGTACATTAGAAAGATGTAGGTACATTCAAAGATTTATATTGTGTGGGTAGCCTTTCCATATACGTCTAAACAAACATACAGGCAAAAAATAATACAAATGTAAAAATCGTGTTTTTCTCTATAACTTTGACGCTAAAATAAGTTAGTAAAAGTCCATCACGTTTTGTTTGCGGGACTTTCTTGGTTACTTTGTGGGTTACAGAATTATGTGGGTTGCGCTAATTAAATAAAAAGGAATCCTTATCCAGTTGAAATGGCGGCTTATTCCTTAAAATTAGTTCGCAAGGCGAAGTCTCCCGCTAATTAAATTGTAAATTACTCTGCACCCTATCAGAAGCGACAGTGAAATGTGGAGACGGAACTTGTGATTTTAGACTTTATTGTTTTCATTAAAATAATTACGCAGGAGGCTCTGCCCGTTCTTCCGTACTTCCGGCTTTTATGAAGAAGTAATGAAAATTTTAAGCAAAAATAGATCCGGATGAAAAATGCTTTAGCGTTTTGGCGTAATCAACCTTGACAGCAGGAAACAGACGTAAATTTCTGTTGAATTTTAATGAAATTAGAGCGAAAAATGTAATTTATTTTTTTCTCACGATTATTTCGTACGACTTTTGTGGAACCGTCTTTACGAGGTTACTTCAAAACTTAACCATAAAAAATATTATTTGCACTCACAGAAAAACATATTTTTTTGCCCTGAACTTTTCGTTTACTTTATGCTGACTGAAAATTAACTTAAAAATTTTGTAGATATTTTGTTTTGAAGAGTTTTACTTTCCACTGCCGGTTTTGAAACATCCGTGTCATTCACAAGAAAACTTAAAACTAACTTAAAAATTCTATACAAGTACAGAAATGATTACAATTAATTAGGTGTGGGTGGGGAGAGGGGTGATTTTGGGGGAGAGGAAGAACGGTGGGAGGAGTCAACATGAGAACATTGAAAATAAGGCTGATTTATGTGGTGTTATTATTTTATAAACTAAGTTAATTTTTGAAAAAAAAAATTTGTTGGTTTTTAAGGTTTCTAAAGCGCACAAATTAAAATTTGTATTAATATTAGAATGTTTAAACTTCGTTTTTTATTGGTTGAAGCTATGGCCTGCCTCTATTAAATGGTGAGCAAACTCGGAATAGTTATTATTTCGTAAACTAAGTTCATGTTTCCTGATTTTAGTTTTAAAATTTATACTAGTCATACCTATATACCGAACATCACAATCATTACATTTCAAAGTGTATACCCCGTTTTTTTTTGAATTTATTAGAAACATCCTTGTTATTACACATTTGTATAGAACGCTGGAGAAATATGAACTGGTAATAAAGTTTTTTTTAAATACGTTGGATTGTTACTAGGTTTACTGTTATTATTACAATTATAAATGTACTTTTTTTTTTTTTAAATTGCTCGTTTGAATACAAAAAATTTGCAATTTTCAGTTAAGATGAATTTCTTGGCATTAAAATGGCTCATTTTGGTTTTGGAAGAACGTTTTAAAATAAATCACTTACCCACCTTTACTGTAAAACTGTGATACTGCCGTACTGCAGTTATTGTTTTTTTACTGACGATCATATTTTATTCGCTGATTGGTGGCAACTCTAGTAATTTTTTTGAAAAAAACGGCCGTTTTTAAACATATCATTTGTACAAGCCATAGAGGGAAACTTTCATAAAATTTACGCATATCACTGCTCGACATTGAAATTTCTCAGTAGTCCTTCAACTCAACTTAGAATCGACTTTGACTTGTTGACAAAGTCATTCACTTTAAGATAATTCATCAGAAAAAAGCAGTCTATAGCAGACAAATCTAGACACCTTGGCGGCTAGTTGATGTCACCGCTTATGAAAAAAATGGCCTGAAAATATTCTATTTCAAGTGATATGAAAAAAACCTTGTTGAATCGGGACAAATTTTCGTTCGATGCCATTAAAAGTATGATTTTATATGATGTCTTTCCTAACCAGCCTAAATCAAAAATGGGGTTGATGTTTTGTAATATTAACGATTTTAATTCCCCTACACTATTTGTTTATATTTTGAACATTTGACGTATTTCCAACTATCTGAAATCATTAACAAAACTTCAAGGGTGGTATTTAATTACTACAGAGATCGGATAATGGAACGTTATGGTTAAGTTATACTTTGGCAACTCTCGGCTAGCTTAGCTAACAAAGCTTTGAATACCTGTCGTAAATTTAATAGAAACTTTTGAAGTATATACCAATATCACTCAACAAGAAGGAGGAGCCTGAAATTATAGAAGAAAAAAGGCATTCTTCGGACACATAACACAGGAAAAGTGGAAAACTGTATGAGTGTAGAGGCTGAGGAACATCTATCGGATTCGAAGCATTGCTTTAAATGGTTTTAGCCATGTTTGGTGACAAGTTTGGCCGTATTTCGTGACAACCACCTCCCTCTACTCCATCTTCTTCCCTATCGACAACTTTTAGTCTCACAACAAATTCCGAATGATGGGTGCGGTACTTACATAAAAAGAAGGTTTTGTAAGACAAAATTTTTTTAATACTAAAATTTTTAATACAAAGAATTTGAATGCTAAGATTTTTCAAAACTAAGATTTATCAGCAACATTTTGTGACCTACGGCAGAGGTGATGGTTATCCGATAAGTGGTTCCCATGGCAGTGGTACCCTACCCACCTTCAAAACTGATTTTGGTAATAGGTAATCCACAGATAAATTCCAATTCAGTTTTAAAACAAACAGTTATCAAAAAGGAACAAATGTTAAAATTTCGTAATGTAGAAAAATAACTTCTCATTATTGATAAAAAACAGTCCTTATGAAAACATAAAAATTTCTACCAAATGTTTTTTTTTTAATTACGTGACACGCGACGAAGTTGAAGGTTATTATTGTTAAGGATAAACTGCGTAAAGACTAACTAAACTAAACAGTGTGGGTGTTATGAGAAACATGGGAAAACAAAGGATCCCAAGTCAAAACAAAGTTTCACGGAGAGAATAAGTGATAAGAAGCGATGTTGACAAACTTCTTGCGAGGACCGAAATATCTTTTAAGGACATTTTATTATTTTTGGGTCAACATTATTTATGATGTAACGAATATTGTCTACTACGTAGCTTCGAGAGCGACATAAAAATGAGTTTGAACGTTTTTGTTAGAAATTGCGTTGATATTTTCCACACCCCTCTTATTTTATTATTTAACAAAGTATTGACTGGGTTTTTGCACAGAGTTTTTAAAAATCAAAAATTGAGAGTAATTTTCCTCTTATTTTGAACGTCAGGTGTACAAAATTTCATCAGGGAGTGTCAAAATTCTGCTTTAAGAGGTGGGAAAAAGATGATTAGGCGGTGTTCCAAAATCTCTTGTAGACAGTGTTCTCCTCTTGTTTTGGAGATCTAATCTAATGTGCAAAATTTATCAATCTCTGAATAAAACTGGAAATTTATATGAAAATAAATTCCATGCGACACTCATTTATATAAATAGATGAAAGATAGACAGATACTTAATAATAATAGCATTAATAAATCCCAAAGCAACACCAAACAAACAAAATAATAAAATAAAAAACACCACATATTACAATAATCTTTGGTTGTCCAACTAGGAATTTTACCCCTTTTAGGACAGTCAGAATGAGCAGATTTATTAAATGAAATATTGTTTTATCTAATATATAGACTTTTACTTAGATATTACACTTGGAGGATAATATATTAACGTTTTGTTGGTATATACAAGAAGTTGCTTACGAATGTAAATACATATTTTTAAAACAATGTAAAGGTAAAGAAACATAAAAAGAAAATTAAAAAATATACAAAAAATTATAATCATGAATGCTTTTTAACCATTCCATGAAATTTTAGTTTTGATTTCGATGAATTTATGAACTAGAGTATCAAAAAAGTAGATAAAGAAAAGGAAGTAAAGAAAAAGGAAGTAGAGAAAAGCTAAATGCAAAAAAAAAAATTTACGCGTATGAATAGCAACATTAAGAAATATTCTTGTAGTGGGTAAATATTTATTTTACGTTACTTTTAAATTCACCATAAGCTAGTGTTGGTACCTAGCACTCATCCTTGAACCATTTTTCCAAAATTATAATTCTTACCAACAAATTACGTTTTTCCCTACCCTGCCGTTGCCGACTTAATACGTGTCAGAGTGTTTAGTTGAAAATTATGTAATAGTCGTCCCGTCAACACATATTGTTAGTTTTGAATACGGATGACGGAGCTTTTATTCGACCGTGTCAAAACAAGTGTCCATAGGGCGCTATTTCAATGGTGAATGTGATGAACTAGCGGAAATAGACAAGGAAGAAAACAAGGTTAGTCTGCATTCCTTGACTATCCTCAGTCCTTCCGCTTTACGGGTATCTAGTCCCCAATATCTGGAAATAAATATGTTTCGCACGCAAAATAGTCGATTTTCAAGAGATATATCACAATATTACTATTCTTCAAAAGAACCTAAAAGTAAATATTGCATAAGCCAAAGTTAAAAAAAATATTATAAAATAATAAAAAACAGTGTGAGGGCTTATTGAAATACTCACTGCTTGTCGCCAGGTCCCTGCTGAACAAGATTCTCCTCGTCATGGATGACTACCCTGTTAGCCTCGGCGATATTCTCAGGCTATTGTCAGTCTCAACCACTAATCACACCATTTCAAGAGTGTTAACACTAAACACTGCAAGGAAGAGAAGAAGGAAAGACAGTGTGAGGGCTTACTGCCATACTCACTGCCGTGTGCCTTGTCATCAGGTCCCTGCTGAGAAGGATCCTCCACATCATAGATGACTAACCTGACTAAGATAGATTACTAAGCCTCGTCAATATTCTCAGGCTGTTGTCAGTCTCCACCACTAATCACACTATACCAAGAGGGTTAACACTAAACACCGTGAAGAAGAGAAGAAGGAAAAAAATTGTGAGGGCTTACTGCAATACTCATTGCTTGTCGTCAGGTCCTTGCTGAGCAGGATTCTCCACTTCATAGATAACTATCCTTATGGTCTCATCTATATTCTCAGGCTGTACTCAGTCTCAACTATTATATAGAGACGGTTAACACTAAACACTGTGAAGAAGAGAAGATGGATAGACAGTGTGAGGGCTTACTGCGATACTCACTGCGGTGTGCCTTGTCTGCCGGGTCCCTCCTGAGCAGGACCCGTCTGCGCGCGGCCACGGCATTGTCCACGTCATGTATGACTATCCTGATGGCTTCGCCGATATCCACGGACTGCTGTCGCACGGCCGGGGTTGCCATAGCAGGCTGCGGGGGTGATGAGGCGCCGCCCAGCACTGGCACGCGGTTCACGAGCGCTGAGATATCGGGCCTGTGGAAGATGAAATGTAATGAGACGAATGAAATAAATAAAAATTAAATACATTCAATTTTTTGGTAGAATAAAAGGAAGACACCGCATCTACCCTAATTTTACGTACCTTATATGGAAATACATATTATGTGCACCACTAGCAATAGTATTCTATGATAAGTAGACCTCGCTTCAAAATAGTATGTTTCTAATTTTCACTTATTTAATATTTCAAAAAAAAAAACTTAAATACGCACCTGCTTCATTATAAACGATTTTATTTTTAAAAAATTTAAAAAAATATATCAAACAGGGATTTATTAAATTTATCCAAAGAAATGTCACTACTAATATTGTTTAAAAACTTTCTTCAGACAGGTAGGTTTCCTGATATTGATTATTCCGATTTGACAGCTCGTAGATCAATCCACGCTCATGTGAACTCTGGCGGGATAAAAAAGCAGTACCCAATACGTCCACCATTTTGATCCAGAAACGGAATGCACAAACGAGTTGAAATAGGACTTAGTTACGCTCAGTCAACTCTGGACCTAGTTGAAACGAGGGCGCAACGGTCGAAATAAGTTTATGGATTTGGTTAACCTAATCTCGTTATTTTAAACCGATAACTCTGTGTTAGAAAACCTCGATACCAACAATTTGAGAACTTTTTTGAAGTTTTTTAAAAATAAAAATAAAATATTCCCGGATTAGAACCGACCTAAATTAATAGAATTCCTAGAATATTTTCCTTGAATTCCTCTTGCTATCATTATAATAGTGAGAAAATGTTACTGTGCAATATTAGATGACTTAGGTAGCAGAAGATTGACCCAGAAACGCCTCGTTGTGAACCTGACGCCCTTGACCTCGGCCACTAACTGGTTGTTGATTTATAAAAAAAAGCATCTCCGCTTTATGGTTTAAAATAATTTATGGGCATACTACACACATGATTGATTGAAATGCCTGAATTTAATATTTCGTTAACCCACCCACAGCCGGAGACCCTCCTAAACTAAGTTTAGTCTTTAGATCTTAAATATTGAATGAGATTACTTCCCTCACCCTTTCTGCCCAGTTCAGTTAGCTAAATGTCCTGTATGGGAACATCTTAGAGAGTGTTTGACGAATCAGGGTTCCGTGCTTATTGGATCATCTCAGCTGACCACTTGGGAGTTGGGTGGTGTAGGGGGGAGAGAAGGAGAAGGGAGTCTTCAATCCTTAATTACATTTTCACCAGACTCCAGGCATTTTCGAAGGGAATGTGCAAAAAGCACTGAAAGCAGTTAGTGCCTAATATACGTGTTCCTAGGATGTCCCTGAGTTCACTTGCAAAAACACTATTTAAAGAAAAATCTTCTTCAAAAAGCTCAGCTAGTATGTTTATATTACTTTTTAAAATTATCTGAATGAAATTTATTTTATAAGGTTGAAATAGAAACACAAAAAAAATAGGTACATCATAAACCGATCATACCCGGTGTAAATAAAAGTACATGAAACCGTCATGAGGATATTTGAAATAATAATGAGAGAAGGCTAAAGAAGGAGGTAGCGCAACACGGCATAACACCCCAAAAACAAATAACGAAAATACTTTTGGCCCTAAAAATCTAAAAACGTATCTAATTACGAGAGAATTTGCAGAAAATTTAATCCCCAAATTTCTGGGAAACTAATTTTAAAAAAAAGACCAACAATCCCTGATTACGAATATCCTGACAAAAGAAAGACCAACAATCCCTGATTACGAATATCCTGACAAATTTGAAAGACTCATTAATAATAAAATCATTACAAGCGACAAATGTTGCATGTACAATGATGGAGGACTTGCTAAGAGAGGAATTGAAGGAATAAAGCCTGGATGGGAAACTGGACGCTTTTGTCAACTCAGTCACTAAGTGATCAATGTTATAACTAGTTGTAATAACTGATTTATATTTAGATGTTCTTAACTTCTAATAATCAATAACAAAAACGGGTTTAAACTGACATTAGAATGCGTTCAAAGTGCATTTATCCAAATAAATCGGACCTTCGAATTTGCATACCTCAAATAACTTGAGCATCACATATCTTAAGATCGGTAAAAGTTAAACTATTATGTTTAAAAAGAGAAGAAAAGCAAAAACAATAAAATAATTAAAAAATCTTACAGCTGACTCCCCCTCCTTCGCAGCCGTCTGTCCTCGTCGACGAGAAGCGTGGGCGGCCGGTCCGGGCTACCGGGCTCATCGTCAGGCGCTATGCGGAAGGAGGCACGGCGGGCGGGTGGGGCTCCGGGCCCCAGAGCGGGGGCCGCACCCGCGCCCAGTGCAGCGCCAACCAACCCGGGGGCAAACACGTCGTAGGCGGAGGCTCTGCAATTACACCACGTTGTAAAGGGATATAAGACTTGTCGAACCCTTGGAACATCTAAGTTCCCTCTGATATAATGCCATGCGATAATGGATTTTAAAGAGCACTACTTTAGAGTTCAATATCGCATAACATTGCTAAGTCAGATGAATTTTTATTGTTACAAGAGAAAGTTGTATCGGCTGTCGATGTGATGTTTTTCATGAAAATAAAAAAATCACGGGAGATGGCCTCGTCAGGGTAATTTTTTTTTTAAAATTTGATACTTTATTTTACAATATTTCATAGTAGGTAAATTCCAGCAATGTTGGCCTCACTGGGTTGTTTACCCGTGCTGACGCCCCCATTTTGTTGTTCCGAGATGCAGAACTAACTTACCATTAGTAATGCCGCTCGGAAAAATGATTCTGTTACACTTAACTCCCGATATAGATATTTTTCAACTTAATATTCAAAAATGCTATTATTACTTAATAAAATAAAATGTATGTTTATTATTGGTTATGTAATTATGTATAATTATATTTACAGTTGTAAATGTGCATTTAAAATAAAATAAATAAATAATATAAGAATTTATACACAATACAGTTTGAAAAAAAAATAATGTTGATGACGAGAAAAAAAAACACTTAAAATAAAGATAAATTTAAACTAAAAATAAAGATTAAAAATTAAAATAAAATTAAGAAACTAAAAAAAAAAAAAATGAAAATCGCATATATTATGATTTATGTGTTTGTGAGTGTTGCTGGTTTTGTTTGTTGCGTGTATATGTTTTATTCTTTTATGTTATAAAATTTTGGTAATATTGTCTTTTTGGTTCTTTAAAACCCATTTTGTTGTTTTCCTCAATTTTAGAAATTTTTCCAAGGACACTTTTTGGACAAATTACTTATGAAGAAATATGGTTTAATTTTTTTGAATGTGAGAAAAAAAGCCGAAGCAATAAACAGATTGAGGGTGCAATTTTCTCACTAGCTGAGTATGGTATTTAATTAAAAAGCTTCATTCCAACTCATTCACTCACTACTCTTCGTCAAAAAAAAAATAATAATTCGTCAAGTAGAAAGTGTTACAGTATCTTTTTTGTTATCATTTGTTAATGTGGGCCTTATTTTATATTACTCCTTCTGAGGTCCCAATTTTGAAGTTTTATAAAATACAATAATATGTTATGCACATTATTCTGGTCTTTAGCTTTGGAGAATAAAACTTTACCGTCAGCATTACTGACTATTTCTGTCAATTTCCATAGTTCATTTGTAAAAGGTGAATAGAGGGGGCCCTGGTACGCTTCCTTGTGGAACTCTATACGTAATCAATAATGGCTGCTTGTATGGTGATGAATTCTGACTTGTATTCTGTTATGCAAACAATTTTTAAGCTGGATTTCAATGCCTTTAGCTTTATATGAGTGTTTTCCAAAGTTGCATTCTTTTAGTGGGTCAGGTATGTTAAAATTTCTGCGTTTAAAAACCTTTGCAGTGATTAATATTTTTTACCTTCTCGGCATCGGAGCGGGCAGCCCAAGACCCAGTGAATCACCCTGCGGCGGCCCGGTGGCTGGTGTCTCATCATCGCAGGAACGCTGTCTGGTTGGTACGCGTGAGCCTCGCCGCGACAGGGCCGCAGCAGGCGCGGGTGGACCACGTTGCCCCGGTGGGCTGGCAGAGCGGGAGGGCGCTCCGCTGTGTGTACGCCACTCCAGGTCAGCTGTGCTGCCGCGCATGGTCGCAGTGCCGCCCTTCAACTGGTGGAATTTGCGCAAAATGTTATGGAATGATGCTTGCGATAAGGTATCAAAGTATAAGAAGTTTAGAAGCACATTAAATCACCTACTTTTAAAGGCGCACAACCTAATTTACAATAAATAAGCAAAAGTATTAGATTAGGAAACGGGTCGGCATACTTTTAAGTGAGAAGAGCCAGATTATGAAGGAAGCGGGTTGGCAGCCTACCAGTTTTGGAACCCATTCATAAAAATGTAGGAATTGTACATTGTCTGTAATAGTTAGCTACATTTAATAGTAAATATCTTTAAAATCATCATTTTACGTGAATGAGTAAAATTCTGTACTGTACTGTATAAAATAAAGCGCTAGATTATCTGAAAACATTTACTGACTGACAATACTCACCAATCTGGCAAACGCCAGACCAAACGCAACGACCAGTGGGTTAGGGTATATGTTAGCTTTTAAACTCCATCAGAAATTATATGATTTTAGATTTTCACTGTTGCCTTGTTGCGCTACCTCCAAAAAGGAGGTGGGAGCGGTAGGTGGTAGGCTAAAGGAGGAAGTAACGCAACACGGCATAACACCCAAAAAATAAATAACAAAAAATCCATCAGAAATGATGACATTTAAATCAACGATTAGTGCCATTTTTATAAAAATTGGAAATTTTTCCCTTTAAACGCTGATTGTGGTATTTGAAAAAATTGTGATGAGCTGTCAAGAAAAACGTCATGTCTTTGTGTTTTGGTAAATGGACCAAGAATCTGGGTTTAAAGGGAGCTGTTAAAAAGTAAGTACAGAAATCTAAATCGAACTGATCGATACACCAAATAAAATAATATTTGAAAAAAAAACAAAACTACTCCAAAAAGCATTGTCTTGTAAAAGATTATAACGATTTGTCAATAATTGAATGAATTTGAATCCTTACTTTCTCCAGCTCTTTCAAGCTAGCCGGCGAAACGTCAGAATGCCGGCGCAGTTCCGGGCTACGTGGCGGAGCCAGTCCACCCCCGGAGCCGGGCGGCCCGGGTGCGCCCAGTCTGGCCTCGGAGTGACGGCGCGCGAGGGCCTCTGCTGCGGGCACCTCCAGCAGTAGTGAGTCGGTGGAGCCGGGCTGGGGCACCGCGGCGGCGAGGCGGGAAGCCAACTTGCGCCGGCAGACAGAACAGCGCCATTCATCCTGGGAAGCAGATGATACGTTTTTATACTAAATTACCAACAAATAAATACATATTTGCGGTATTTTCAATGAGAAATACATGTGGATGTACATAATATTTACAGTTTAACGGTTTACAAAACGAAATTATACAAGCATGAGTTTCACATATCAATATTTCACAATGGACGAAATTATAGAAGGAGAGAATTACACCTACTGGATTTACAATTACACACGTCAGAAAATAGTAATAACCTAACTTTTCTTTCCAATGTGATATTTATTTAGCACACACTTAAACACTCAAAACACTTCACACAAAAATTAAACATGTAAAAAAAAACAGATTTATTTAAGTGTATTCTTTCCAGTACGCATAATTTAAGCAAGTATAATTCTTTCCAAGTGTATAATTCTGGTTATGTAATATTGGTACAAGTCAAAATTCACAGTTCCGTAATTTCATCTTAACATCAGTGTGTTGGTAAAACACTCAAAGTATTTTTGACCTTGTACTTTGGTCACCTAACTTGTATGAATCAAATGTAAATGTGACTTCGTACTTTTATTTGTATCTATTTCACAATAGATTTGAGTTAATGTATTTTTTGGGGACGCTATGTGGAGAGTTTTCTCAGAGAAAAGGAGTCTTCGAAGACTCTTGCAGAAGACATCAAAAGCATGTCAAAAAATCATCCAATCACTGAATTATTTTGTATAGAAAAGTTAAAAAGTATATATCAACCACAACAACTACCCTATCAGGCTTAGAGAAGCATGAAATGTGAATAATTTTTTTTTAAATTCCATGAAAATTGATTGGAGAGGCATACTATACAAACACTAACAACTTACAAAAAAATAAAATCCAAAATAAGTATGGGAAATAATTAACAAAAAAACTACTTTTTAAATCTGACAACTTTTTGCATTCAAAATATCTATTGGAAAGACGTCATTAACTGCATTGATATGTTTAGGTTATAAGCTTAAATTCTAATGATTTTTTGTAGACGAAACCAACATATTCCTTTCCTAAATTTTTGAATTCTCGGATTTATATTATCTTTCAACAAATTACTATCATTATCATATATCTTCTAAACAAACTCACTCTCTGGTTCACCGGAGTCTAATTTTACTTTTGAGGGTTTCGATCATCCCAATCAATTATACTATTTCATTTTCGATATCTTTTGAAGAGATGTTCATGATTGAAGTCTTCGAGAAAGTAGAAAAATATATTGATACATATCGTATTCTATTCGTATCGGGTTTTAGATCTGTCTGTATCTCTTCCGAGAATACGATAATAATCTGGACGTCGAAATCAGGAAATACAGTTATATATAAATAACAATGATAATATGACTGAAGGGCTTCATTTTGATAAGCCATTGAACCCTCAACCTTTAACCTCTGACTTTCAGTTTTCAGACGGGAGAAGGTCATTATTTTTAATTAATTGTTTATTTAATATGATAGACAAACAAAATATTGGAAAATATAAGACCATGGTTTTGTAAGTGATATTTCCGAAAACCATTAATCAACCATCAATTCGCTAAGTACATTTTTTTTAACAGTTTAACTGAAATTTGATAGAAAGACTTGTTATGAAGTCTGCAGATCCTTATAGAAGGGAGGGTTTCATTCTTTGCGGAGGAGTCAGCAGAAAGAGGTTTCGACAAAGACTTTTTCAAACAAACTTATTACAATAAAATGTACGACTTAACTTCAGGTGTGAGGCATCGTAATGATCTAATATATTCAGTTGACCGCAGAAGTAGCTTAATTCCTAAACTGCGTTCTTGGATAATAATACAGATAACTCGCTTATTACATTTGATAATGTTCTGGACTTGGAATGCAGCCTGTTTTCAGCACGGCCTCTATATAAAAATATATACACGTAACTAACATTAATCAAATGAAACAATGAAACAGGTAAACAAGTAAAAATCAAACTAAAAACATTTTCACAAAATCCCTAACACGGACATATAGGTATCCCTTTCAGTAGGCATTTGTAAATAAATTGATTCAATTATGTCATTCGACTGACTGTGCAGTTAGAAATAATTTTCCGCAGAACTTCTTGAAGCACTGAAACGACGTCAATATTTGAAAAGACAGTGGTATTGCATTCCAATGTTTTGATGAGGAATAGCTCTAATTACCTCAAATACATCAGTTTTATGTCTGGGAAGAACATGCAAATGGTCTCTCTGGCGAGTACCGTATGTATGAGAGTCAAGTGACCACTGCAGTCTGTCAATAAACAGAAATGAAGGAATGTTCAAAGTCATCTGTATATTTCACACATTTAATGTAACTTCCTTCTGTTTTGACAAATTTAGTATCCTAGCCGATAGAAATAAGAGTGTTTCAAAATTATGACAGTGCAAATTTTGATTTGCTTGCAGTTATCCAGAGGAATAACAAATCAACCAAAATTATACAATTTAACATCCAGAATATCTAGAAAACCTTTTTGGTTTTATTTTTAACACGTAATTCTCACTTAAAAATTGTGAAAAGCGTTTTCAGCTATCAGACATCTACGTGCGATCTATGTTTTTACACTGTGCTCATGTTAATATGCAAAAAATATCCTGACGCATGTTAAACAGTTTCTTTTTATAAAATACCAAATAATGGAGAGGTTTATTATTGACTTACTGCATCTTGATTCTCATCTAGTTTAGAGTAGCTTGCGCAGTCTTCGCATACCCGCTGCTGACACTCTCGGCAGGTCTTGCTGAAGTCATCTGGCTTGAAAGACTTCAGGCAGACTCTGCATGCTCCGGCGCGGCTAGGGGGCTTGCTCGGGTCTCTGGAACAAGTTAGGTATTGTTAGTAAAATATCCGTTGACGAAAGAACGCCGTTCAAAATCTAAAAAATTGTTCAACAAATTAATGCTAGTTTCACACTCTCAATATGTATGTGGGCTTGGCCTGTCTAATATCGATATGGTGAAATGGCACAGACTCATGAAAAATCACCGGCTTTTAATTTTATTTTATTCGGGAGACCAACAGTTTACATTAATAACAAAACATAACAGTATCGAAGTCACATTAATTATTCCATGTACAGGTTTCCACACAAGCATTATACATAGGTGAAATGATTTGAAAGATGATAATGAAAGATTACTTATCAAGTTGTTTGAGTGGATATTGGGACGGGGTAGGATAAGGGATGGTCAGTCTAGTTGAGGTATAGTATATTTAGTAAAAATATTAAGCCTTATAAAAATATGTATCACAAAATGTTGACGCAACTATATGCACTCTGTTAATATATTACGTTCTACCATTGCCCCATTTAACCTATTATCCGTCATAAGGTGCGGGAGTGCAATACCAATTGACCTTGCAACAAGTGTTCCGGTCAGTCTCTTTGGAACCTAGAGCAGGGATAACAAATATTGTAATCAATAATTATCAGCCTGAAACACTCATCTACATTGAAAAAATCTTCCGAGAAAAGATACTGGCCGCCAACGGGAATTGAACCCGTGACCATCTGATTGCCGGTCAGCAGCTGGGTTCAATTCCCGTTGGCGGCCAGTATCTTTTCTCGGAAGATTTTTTCAATGTAGATGAGTGTTTCAGGCTGATAATTATTGATTATAATATTTGTTATCTACCCTTTGTGCTATGCATAAAAATCTTGTTTAAACGTTAGTTTATCAATTAAAAATAATAATTAGAGCAGGGATTATTACTAAGCAATCCCTCATCGCCCTCATGATCGATTACCACCAAAAAGTGCAGCTAAGGAATTGAGGTGGGTCAGATTCCTTCGAAATTCCATTTTTGACAAGTTTTTCTATAGTTGTGTCACATTTAAAATCATAATATTGATTACAGTCCATCATTAGTGTAAAAATATTAATTATTTTGAAGACAAAACACGAAATTACATTGTTGAGTGATGTGTCTGATTTGTAGATTTTAATATTGCGATTTAAAAAAAAATGGTGCCTAGTAATATTAATTACTATGCAGCCACAGTGATGGATCTGACTAGGAATGTACAGTAATGTTTAGTACACCAATCATAATCCATCACCCGGTAAAGAGTTTGTTAATTGACAGTGATGTATTTATAAAACGCCCCCGTTTCACACAACATAATATGGAAAAGTTATTATTACTTTCTTTTAAATGGCCCACCCCCCCCCCCCCCCACCTAAGTTGATGTTCTGTCTTCTAATTTTCTTTATTTTAAATATCATGTAGATATATCTGTATTATGTTCAATGTCTTTTTATTCACCCCTGATGAAGGTTCAGAATGAACCAAAACCGGTTGAATTAAGATAAAATAAAGTGGAATTGAAACTAAGTTATTTAATTGTATTTATTATAATTATGTATTCCCACAAAGTGTTCGCTACATGTGAAGATATAAAATTAATTGTTATTTGCGTTTAAATCGTAAACTCTATTTCATTAAAATAAATACATCAGATTTTATAATGTTGTTATTGACTTCTGCAAGTATTTAAGTATATTTATTATATGTATTGTAACAGCTCTTTCGACGTTCAAGACCAATAAGTCGTCTCAACGTGACCTAACTACAGTTTGAAAATGTCTTTAAACGCCGAAACCGCTGTCACAATAATAAAAATCTAAAATACTTGCAGAAGTCTAAGCATTCCTTAATTTGATTTACATTAAAAAACAAAAAATAAATAAAATTAATACTTAATTTACTCATAGGAATATGTACCATCGGCTAACTTAATGTTAAGAGCGTATAACCAGAGAAAACTAGAAATATGTCATTTTTAAATCAGTGTTACGTATTGACTCTTTTCCACAAAAAATTATAAACTGATTTCGAAAGATTGTTCTTTTATCTAGTAGAGTCACGTGGGGTAACCGTGCGCAATTTTTACATTGGGATTTTTGTATTAAAAATCTTTAGGTATTTTACTCAATTATTTTGTTTATTAATATGATTGATTATTAAGGCATCTCAAATAAACATAAAAACCTCATACGGTTCATAAATCAAAAAGTAATATAAAAAAGTTTACGTGCATGTCGATTGCGTTCACTTACCCCATGTGCGGGGTAAGTATTCGCAAACCGTAGGGTAAGTGTTCGCACCGCAAACAGTTACCCCCATTGCAATTATCACACTTAAATTGCCCTTTATCGTAGTCTGTGCAGTTCTCATCTTCTCATGCCACCATGCTTTGCACAGAATACATTCTATCCAATCTTCTGTTGGTGGATCCCGATATTTCTCCTGAGATTGTGGGCAAAAATAGTCCTTACAAGCCTAATGTTGTGCTCTTAAAACAGTTATGCACAAAGGAATCTGTCGCATTACGGCTTTGTGGTGATTCTTTGTGGTGCGGCTTTCTTGAAAAGAGGAGGTCGTCGGATATCCATGGTTTTATTTATCAGTTTTTGGACCATTTTTGCATCTGCCTCTCTCCGTTTCTGTTGAAGTGTCTTTTTATAGGGACTTGAGATAATTATTTCAGACTTGAAAGTATTTTTTCGACTTTTTTATGTATGTGTTGCTTTGGCCGAGGACTTATATCAAATATTGGGACGTTAATGACTGAGCTTGTAATAGGGAGTTGGCCTGAACTTCAATTACATCTTCAATCGGAGCAGTAAGGACCAAACGAATAATATTTTTATTAGGACTGACAGACCTTTTTGGGCTCCTTAGTGCCGCATGTATTTCGGCATAGCAAGATATCTGATTGTTCAGAATATTCGAGCTAATTATTGATAACGAGAGTTGAAATATTATGATACAAAAATAATTTTATGTAGAGGGGTAAGTGTTCGCACTCATCCAACTGCGTACGCTTACCCCAGCACACTTACCCCATCACACCAAAATTCAATAAACTTTAAAAATCAGATGAGTGGTTATCTTTATTAGAATTACCGCTTTGCACCCGTGTAACTAACAATATTACACCAAAAATTATCATAGACCACATCGCTCTGATACAGTTGGTTACAAAATAGCACACATCGGTAACGGAGTTGAAAAATTTAAGAAAAGCACGAAAAAAAGTAATTTACCTACCAATTTTTATTTTCAAAAAAGGATTAACTATACTCATATCCTACTTAAATGCGACCCAAAACGCTATTGAATTTAGGAACGCACGGGCGCGAAATAGGTACGATCTTGTCGGATTACCCCACGTGACTCTAAACGTATGTTTTAAATTTTGAGAAAAAATGTTAATTTTTAGTATTTTTTTATTTTTTAAATTTTTTTATATGAAAACCGCACAAGGGTCCCAACTACTCCCGTCTGAAGCCAGTGAGACTATGGCATCCCCAATTGGGGTATGTTGTGAGGCTGAGGGCAGTTTTGGATGTAGGTATAAATTAAAGCAAATTTGGAATGAAATAAAACCGATATTGAGTTGTTATTTTAAAAAGCTGTTACGGAGAGTAATAATCCTTCTCATTAGAACCGCCCTATATGATCGTAAGAACATCTTTCGACGAAATGTGGATTTTCGGCGGCTGGTTGGTTAAACGCTCTTAAAGTGAAGTAAAAACCCAACGGGGCGCTGATAAATATGTAAAAATTTCGGTCATTTCAGTTGTATCCTTGTAAGAATATTCCTAGTAAGAGACGCTGTAAAACAACACAGTACATAAAGTAGGTTGTTTGTCGCGCTTGCCCCATCAGCTGGAATCACAACATCTAATCTCCGGGATCGAGTCCCTGACACGCCATCACTCGGAGGTTCTCCTAGCGAGATTAGGCAGCTACCTGTCCAAACAAACAGAGCCTCCAAATGTACACAACTCCGCAGAGTGCTTTCCTATCCGCTGTGTGCTTGTGGCGGGGTGAAGTGTTAAAGGACGATGATGTAAAATACCAAAATAAAATAAAATGTTTAGGAAATAATTATCTCTAAATTGGGGTATTTCCACAAGCGAGGGATTCTGTTTAAAATGTACGGATTATTTAAAGATAATTTTTATGATTTTAATAATCCTACTAAATATTTCTATTTTTGAAACTGATAATTCGTGGTGGAAGTCCATTATAATAGATTATAATAAAACAAATAAAAAACTTTATTCCACTTAATTTTATATACCGTAACCGGTTTCAGCTCGTCAGAGCCATCTTCAGACTGGTACAAATAATTCTTAGCCTACGGTTTATATACATAACATATGGGGGAGGGGGAGAGGGGTAGTCTACAAGGATTTTAATGAATTATTTTTGTTACTAAGTCGTTTTTGACTGTCGAATTTCTAAGTATTTTGGTAATTCCAGTGGGCTAATTACTTTGGGTTTGTAGCTCACTTCAATATCTATTGATTAGGGAAAAACCTTACAAGTAATTTGAATTATTAATGGACTAATTTTATTTTCAAATCGTTATTATACATATCTATGATCAATGGGATTTTTTAATTGCTTTTTGAAGTGATGCACGTTTACATTGGAGTGGGAATGGTCAAACCTAAATACATATTTTAATTTCAAAATTATTATGAAAATTATACCGGATAAAAACCTGGTGTTTCAGTAAATGATTCTAATAGCTTATTAATTACAAAGTTACTTTTTGAAGGGACGCATGTTTACATTAGATTAGGAATGGTTTAAACTAAATACATATTTTAAATTTCGATATTATTATGAAAATTACAATGAATACAAAAGCGGAGACTTAGCAAATGATTCTAATTGTTTATTCATTACAAAGTTAGGGTCTATTTTTTTAGTTAAGTGAGTAATTTCTAAAGATTCTAGTCTATCTAGTTTATGACCTTTATTGCAAGTATGAAGAACTTTAACATCTCTGTCTTTATCAAACGAGTGTTTATTTTCTAATAAATGTGATTCTACATTCGACAATTCTCCTTTGTTATTCACCCAGTTTGTAAAGAGTTCCTTAATTCGGGTTTTGAATGATCTCCCTGTTTGACCAACGTTATACGATGGGCAGTTAGCGCAGTTCACTTGGTAAACGCCTGAGTTTTGAAGTTTTTCTCTCTTATCTTTATTATTGATTAAAATTATCCCTAGAGAATTCACATTATAAAAAGCAGTTTTGCATGTATCATTATTAGTTAATCTGGATATTTTTGTTGATATTTCGCCAATATAAGGAATTTTAACCCATTGTTTAAAAGATCTTGAGAACTTGAGAAGTTTAAAAGATCTTGAGAACCTCGCGATAGTTACTGATATTGCAACGTCAGATTACGGTAATAAATACCTATGTACTAAAATAATAAAAAACGCAACGACTGAGGGGAAATTTTCTAGCGAAGCACATACCGTAAAATCAATAAAAAATTAAATCAAACAAAACAATCTGATTATCTCTAAAGCAGATAAAGGTAACAGTACAGTTATATTAAATAAATCCGATTATTTAGAAAAAGTCCAAGATGTGCTGGACACCAGTAAGGTAACCTTATTGAAAAAGGACCCCACCTCTACATTTGCAGCAGACATAAACACAATTCTAAATTCGTGCCAAACCTTGATTAAAAATAAATACCATAAAAATAGCCTTTCAGTTATGAACCCCCAATGTCTACGCCTATATGGACAGCCAAAAGTACATAAAAATAATATGCCAGTACGACCAGTAGTGTCATATAATTCAGCCCCTGCCTATAAATTATCAAAATTTGGAAATAATATCATAAAAAATACTCTTCATTTTAAACCTAAATACGGAATAATAAATTCCCTACAACTTATAGACCTCATTAAAGACATCACAGTACCTAATAATGCTACCCTAGTTTCATTTGATGTTGTTAGTTTGTTCTCAAATATACCAACAAGTGAATTAAAAATAATTATTAATAATAACATGGAAAAAATAAACATTGATTTAATTAAACGTAAAGAAATAACAAGAGTACTAAATACATGCATAGAACAAAATTTCTTTAGATTAAATAATAACTATTACATCCAATCTAGTGGTTTAGCCATGGGCAGCCCGATTTTGCCGGTGTTAGCTGAGTTCTTCATGGATTATATCGAAGAATCCATCGAAAAATTAAAATCGTTTAAAAAAGTTGCCTTCTATCGTAGATATGTAGATGACGTTCTAATCATCTGGATAGGCACAAACAGACAATTAGATATTTTTCTAAAAGAAATTAATAAAATTAACAAATCCATCCAGTTTACAATGGAAATGGGGGGAAACAAGATTAACTTTCTCGACATAGGTATTGAAATCATTAATAAAAAATTAGAATTTTCAATCTATAGAAAACCAATATATAGCGATAACATCATACACAATACATCTAGACACCATATTTCACATAAATTATCAGTATTCTATTCACTCATTCACAGACTTTTACATGTGCCTTTGAATTATATAAATTATAATAATGAATTAAATATAATAAAAACCATAGCAAAGAACAATGGATACAAAAGCGAAACTATTGATAGCTTACTAAAGAAAAAGGATAAAAAACTGACATTAAAAATTATTTCACAAGGACCTTAAAAATGAAAAAGATATCACCAAACGATGGGTTAAAATTCCTTATATTGGCGAAATATCAACAAAAATATGCAGATTAACTAATAATGATAAATGCAAAACAGCTTTTTATAATGTGAATTCTCTAGGGAGAATTTTAATCAATAATAAAGATAAGAGAGAAAAACTTGAAAACTCAGGCGTTTACCAAGTGAACTGCGCTGACTGCCCATCGTATTACGTTGGTCAAACAGGGAGATCATTCAAAACCCGAATTAAGGAACACTTTACAAACTGGGTGAATGACAAAGGAGAATTGTCGAATGTAGCATCACATTTATTAGAAAATAAACACTCGTTTGATAAAGACAGAGATGTTAAAGTTCTTCATACTTGCAATAAAGGTCATAAACTAGATAAACTAGAATCTTTAGAAATTACTCGCTTAACTAAAAAAATAGACCCTAACTTTGTTATGAATAAACAATTAGAATCATTTGCTAAGTCTCCGCTTTTGTATCCATTGTAATTTTCATAATAATTTCGAAATTTAAAATATGTATTTAGTTTAAACCATTCCTAATCTAATGTAAACATGCACCCCTTCAAAAAGTAACTTTGTAATTAATAAGCTATTAGAATCATTTACTGAAATACCAGGTTTTTATCCGGTATAATTTTCATAATAATTTTGAAATTAAAATATGCATTTAGGTTTGACCATTCCCACTCCAATGTAAACATGCATCCCTTCAAAAAGCAATTAAAAAATCCCATTGATCATAGATATGTATAATAACGATTTGACAATAAAATTAGTCCATTAATAATTCAAATTACTTGTAAGGTTGTTCCCTAATCAATAGATATTGAAGTGAGCTACAAACCCAAAGTAATGAGCCCACTGGAATTACCAAAATACTTAGAAATTCGACAGTCAAAAACGACTTAGTAACAAAAATAATTCATTAAAATCCTTGTAGACTACCCCTCTCCCCCCCCCCATATGTTATGTATATAAACCATAGGCTAAGAATTATTTGTACCAGTCTGAAGATGGCTCTGACGAGCTGAAACCGGTTACGGTCAAATAAAATTAAGTGGAATAAAGTTTTTTATTTGTTTTATTATAATCTATTAATCCTACTAAAATGTTTTTTTTTTGTTTTCATTCAATATGATTTTAAAAACTATCTAAAACTGACAAAATCAAAACAGCCCCTTTTTTTTTTTAAATGAACTCCACACAGGATTCCCTGAGGAAAATGACCTCCCCCAGGGCCTGTGTCATCTTTAGGGATGCTGTGTGGAGGGTCTTTTTTTAAGGAAAGGAAGGAAAGGAGAGTTCTGGGAAGGAAAGAGGTTTAAGTGGTGGGTAGGAATCTGGGGTTCAGTTTGTCTTGGTCATTCACCTCCAAGACCTGGACAAACCTCACCCCATGAACCCGGTCACCCCTGCTAAATCACCAAACATAACGAACCACTTGGGGTGACCTATGGCAGAGGTGTTGGTTATGGAATAAAGGTTCTCGGGGCGGCGGTACCCATTCACGCTTCCCAAATTCCGCCGCCCGTGGTTGGCAAATCGGATTGCGACGTCACAACCGTCGCTCAGCAAGAACAGCATAAATAAACACTGTCAGTGAGCGTCCACGCTTAGGACGTCACACGATAGCCCCACCCCAAAATATCGTTTTAGCGGTAATTCAAAAATGGAAAACTTTGTCTCACTGTAGAAAATTTGTACGTCAACATAAAAATAAAATAAAAATGCTATAATCATCGTAATTTAAAAAAAAAAAAATTAAATAAAAAAAAAGTTAAAATTACCCATTTTGACTCCTCAAACAAATTATTTAGCATTTCGGAACAACTCACGTAGGTCTCATATAAATCATGATTTCTTCCTTACTATCATGGTGAGAAATACGATCTAAACGGTATTACAAAGAGAAAACTTAACGTTTTACATTCAAATATATAAATCAACCACAAAATAAGTAAAATTTAATAATGATACTTATAATATTTGGACGATTTCTACATCGCAGTTTTTGTGAAAAATCACCTCAAGGGCGCAGTACAAACTTATAATATACATCTACAAAATTACTTCCAACTTCAAACTAGACAAACAATTATATCAACTATGGCTAAAAATTGCATCCACCGGTTCATCGATCACTGATACGAAACTACAAGTACAATGATTTGGCCAATGAACAAGCAACCAATATTTTTGGTTTTTTTACTGAAGTAACGTGAAATCTTAACAAGTACGAAAAGAGGCAATAGCGGCGACCCCCTTGGTTATGAAGCATAATCACCGCTAATTTACTAACGCCTAGAATTTTTTTGTTTGTTAATTTTACAGTTATGCCCGGCCTCTTGTTTTAAAACTATTAACATTAAAACCATCGCTTAGTTAAGCGGAGGGTGTTAATTATTAAGATAACGAGGAAAGGCAGATTAACACACTGAGCATGACTGCCTCCTAAGCTATTCTAGTCTTGGCCCAGCATCGTTACGATGTTTATCAACAGTTTTCACGTAATAGGGCGCTTCGAATATACCTCTATTAAAAGTTTTTTCTTATCTTCTTCTTGACTTTCACGGATAGTATAAGTTCAGTTGGATGCTCAATTGCTCACGTTTGGTAACTGTAAGGGTGTAAGGGATGATTTTTTTTTAAATATAGAAGTCAATATTGAATAAATATTACAAAGTTAAATTTGACACTGTCTCAAGACATATTGTTTAGGTATAGTTAGAAATAAGCGATTAAACTTTGTTTAAAAAAATGTTTGATTTTTCCACAAGTTTCAGTGGAATCTTTTTATATATTTATATTTGAATTTGTTGATTTTGCCAAGCAGCTATTTGGGAGGCGGGTATGGATACCGCTGCCCCTGGAACCATTTATTGGATAACCAGCATCTATGATATAGGTCACCCGACGTGGTTCGCTACGTTTGGCGACTTAGTAGGGGTGCCCTGGATCATCGGGTGAAGTTTGTCTTGGTATTGACGGTGGGTGCGTCTGCCCAAGTGCTGCATGCTGGGATTTGGAGAAATTGGTTGAGGAAGACCTTTTTATCTCTTTAGTAAGAATGGATGGATTTATACTAAGTTGGACTGATGCCCAGATTCCATTCCTCATATTTTTATCCTTCCCAGAACTTCCCCGCCTTATTTTCCTTAAAAACACCCTCCTCACAGTATTCCCACAGATGTCGTAGGCCCTGAGGGACATTATTTTCCGAAGGGCTTCCCGTATGGAGCTAAAGTAATTATTTTATGTATTTAATGACTAACGTATTAGTAATGATGCAGAGCAGGCAAATGCAAAAAAAATATGGCTAGAAAAGAAATAAATCAGAGAAAATTCCTAAATAATTACAGCATTATCCAAAAATATTGAAATGTAGAAAACTTAAAATACTATACCCAATCCTTGAAGTTTAACCATAGAAATTGCAGAAAACCCTCATCAAAATCTGATTAGCGCAGGATTTCTTGTGAAGAAACTTAAAAAAAATTCTACGTAATATTATAAATTTTTGAATTTATATCTAAAATTAATGTCAAATTTACATAGCAATAAAAAAACATGAATGGTCCCATTCGCAATAAGTTCCCATTGAAGTCCTTTTACATACATATTTCTAACTCATTACTTCTCCTTTTGTTGTTTCCCATTCCAACATTTAAGAATTTTTAACTTTTTTCGCCAATGCTGTATTGCAATGTGGTAGATCTTTTCAAAATCGTTCTATTGAAAGACCATCAGATCCTTTCAGAATTAAAACATTGCTTGAAATTGTACAAATAAATTTCTTAAAAAAGTTTTCCGTCCTGGCGAACAAAACTTTCTTTCGAAACCAGTCGATAATTTGAAAATATTATAGTAAGCTTTTGATTCAATGATATCTACTGTTTTTTAAATTATTATAACACCCGTGGTAAAATTAATTTAACTTTTTCAAGTACACTTGATGATTCTTTTATCTGAAATTAAGACAGGCCCAATAATAAGACCTTGGGAAACCCTCTCTTATCAGCGGCGGCTAAAAGCCTGGCGGGGATGACGCCACCCGGGCCTGTGGTGAAGACGTCAGAGTATCAATTTACTGACCTAGAAATAAGATACACCCACTTTCCTATTAAAGAACAGACCGAAGGATCTGCCTACGGAAGTGAAAAGGACGCATCTTGGTCTCCAAAACATTGTTATCAATTTTATGTAAATATTTATTCTACTTTTCAGAGGGGTCTTCTTAGGGAGTGAAGGGAGAAAATAAATACCGTAATATAAGTCATTGCACTGTTGAACCGTGGAATACAAGAACGAATAGTAAAAATGACATGTTCATGTTACAAATTATTTACAGCTTACTCCATTCAGAATCGAAAATTTCTGCCTGGCATCTTTGATGTTTGTAAATCTATCAAACTTACTATTCCAGAGCGGAGGTGGCTCCTAAAATCATGACCATTCGTTATTTCTGGCTACAGTGCAGAGTGGCGCACTCAGTGTCGGCCTTGTGAAAAAGATCACCACTAAGAAATAAAACGTTGCTTTAGTCGTGTTTGGCGACAATATCTGAATAAACAGTTACTTCTTTACAATCCTCTTTACTATTTCCTCACCTTCATCGTTCTTTTCTTTTCACATTCACAAGTTACCTCGATTGGGAATGCCATGGTCCCACCGGCTCCACTCACCAAGGATTGGTTGCAAAGATTGTCCCGAGGAAAACAAAAAATATCCTAACACAGAGGACTCTATAAGTAGAAGAAGGACGTTTTGGGAAAAGTTATAATATTATTATTAGAAGAAGAAATATTTTACTCGTTGTCATTCGGAAAGTTGTTACAGTTTCCTTTTAATAGCGACCAATGGGACACACAAACGATTTTTTCATCGCTGCTTTGGACACAAGACACACCCTCGGGAAATGTGAGTCCCGTTTCGAGACGGAATAATCCCCCCAGAGAGCTGTGGCTGTATCGATTCCTAACGAAGATAATAAGATGTGATTGATATTAAGTGGCGTTCTTCAAATATTAACATTTCAATAAGGTAGCCATCATCAGACGAGGGTAGCTACTAGATACAAGATACAAACAGCCCTTCAGATTAATCTTGAGTAGGGAGGCTTTTTTCCCAATTAGGTGACTTGGGAATTTGAAGGGGGTTTTGAAGCATTTGTTCGAATCTCATCAAATCATTAATGTTATAATAAACAGTACATGCGCAGTATGTTATGTACGCAATGCAAAATTAAAGAAACCTTTATTTAGAAGACGTTACTTGGCTTGATACAATTTTTGAGTAATATAACTCAACCGTTTCCCGTTGGTCGACTTTTTAACCCCCGACGCAAGGAGCGGTGTTATAAGTTTGAATTTCTGTGTGTCTGTGTGTGTGTCTGTCTGGACTTCGTAGCTCCTAAACGAATTAACAGATTACGATGCGTTTTTTTGTTGTTTGAAAGCTGACGTAATAAAGATGGTTCTTAGCTACAATTCGTGAAAATCTGTTCAGGCGTTTCAAGGTCATCAGCTCTTTTTATTTTTTTTGTTAGCTCCGGTAGGGATCTTAGTCGCATAATGTGTATGGAACCACTGAACTACTCTGATGATGGAGTTCGAAGGTAGGAGACGAAACCCTGGATTGCCTATTAGTAAGCCCATCCAGTTTGGGCTCATTAGTTTCGTCTTAAGTAGTACTGTTCATTTCTCCTGATGACGATGACCTGATGCTGGAGTTGGAAGGTGGATGTATAATGTGTCTGGGGTTCTTTAAAATTTTAAATTTTATCACCCAATTATGCTTTATTTAAAAATTTGTTCCAAATTTTAATTACTTCTTCCCATGCTGATGATATCAATTATCTACTTCCGTAACATTTGTTGATCATCAGTTGGTTTCGTAAAAATACTAGTTTTTACATAATATTAAATCTCAGAAAATTAAATCGATTATTATAGCTCCCGAACCAGAATGATGTGACGGGAGAGGGATAGAAATAGATGTAATCGAATTAAATTATCGTGTACTTAGAATTGCTATTTGGGTAAGGTATTACGCTCTCCACTATATTTAAGTGGGTGTGTTGAGAGCGGTTGAAGCAACTGTAATTAAACTACAAATGTTCCATTAATAAACATATCTTGTTTAAAAATCTAAGAGATGCTAATAAATGAGATGCTAAAAGTAAAAAAAATTGTGGCATAGTAGTAACTAGTAATGAAATGAGTAAGATTCTCGTCGCCATTTTTTTGAAGACTTAAGTTTTTTGTTTTCTGAGAACAACATCTCAGAAGGCGTGTCAGAAATTTCATGATACAGTTGAGAACCGTTTCTGCTGTGGACTGCCTTACTTAACTAATACCTACTGGACTAAAATAAACAAAAATTTTAACAAAACCAAAAACGACTTCAAAAAATGCACTAAAAAGTAAAAAATAATTTCGTACGATTGTTATTTTTGGAGTCGGTGTCAGCCAAGGTAACTACATAGATAAGTAAGTTATAGGTGAGATGTGGAAATCTTGGCTGACACCGACTCCAAAAATAACAATCGTACGAAATTATTTTTTACTTTTTAGTGCATTTTTTGAAGCCGATTTTTGTTTTGTTAAAATTTTTGTGTATTTTTTGATTTTTAGTGAGAAGCGTGCGTAAAGAAGTTTTACTTAAAATAATCTGGTGGCATAATATTGAGTTATTCGTCCATTTGTCGCGCACATACTTATTGCAAATTTAAGACATATATGGTTTTATCATAGATTCCATTGTCAGAACTGGACCAAATTAAAATGCGACCACACGGAAAGCACCAGCTTTCTAATAAAAAAAGAATCATCAATATCGGTTCACCTAATCGAAAGTTCTGAGGTAACAAACATACCGTCGAATTGATAACCTCCTTCTTTTCGAAGTCGTTTAAAAAGAAGGAAAGGCTTGTCTGCAACCTGTTTCACGTAGACAAATAGGCCACTTGTATCACATTTTTTTTATTTTTTTTCCGGTTTTCCCAAATACTCTAAGACATTCTGTATTTTTAGTTTTTTTTAAATCGTACTTTTTGAAACCCTGGCGATTTTTTAAAAATTTCAATCCGAAAATTCAGACCATTTTTTATAAACCGGAAAGACGGGACATAATTTTATAGGTGCGAAAAAACGATTCTTACATCGCCGAAAATCATTTTAAAAAAAGAACGTTTTCCACACGAATAGCAATAAATTGTACGGGGTTCTCTTCGTAACATCTGTAAAAACACCGCCATCTTTATCAAAAAATCAAACCAAAGGATAAGTTGGCATAGAACAAACAATAAATCTAGTGAACGTTAAACGCAAATTTAAAAATTCGGAGGAAATCAAAGAGTGGCCATATAAAAAAAAATTAATCAGTGTGGAATTTTACAAAATTAAGGGAACATAATCGGAGACGGAACATTTTCATGTAGTGACGTCACGAGCTCAAATAATGGATTTATTCATTTAAAAATAAAAAAAATATACATTTCTAAATTTTTTACTAACATTTTCGTAATCTTAGTAAAAAAATCTATCCGCACGATTTTTTCCAAGTCGTTATGAAATCCATGCAAGTGGCCTATTACGATATAAATTAGTGAGATGGAAAATTGACTTAAACCAATGTTGCTGACATATTCTATTGAAATGCTTGGAGTATCTCAGACCTGCCCAAGTATCGGGGCTCCATAGAAATCCGAGTAAATCTGACTAGAAAGAAGTGGGCGTTTTGTATTGGGCTAGCAGTTTCTTCAACAGCGACCAGCTGCTAACCCAATATTAATCTCAAGTATATCCAACAAAAGAATTTGGGAGCAACCTCTAGGCTGGAGCCCTAAAATACCTACTTGTTAATGTGAATACCTCACAAGAGTTCCAGCTGATTCCATCTGGAGCCAGTGAGACTACGGCATCCACAAATGAAGTATGTTGTGAGGCTGAAGGTAGTGGGGAGATGATAGAGATGGTGGAGAGGAAGGTGGGGAAGTACCTAGCTATTCAGTTGTGGTTACCCAACATGGCTTAATCCATTTCAATTCGGAATGTTGATTTAAACCGGGGCGATACTGATAATATCTTCCACTCTGGAACGTGTCGCAAGTATACAATATATTATTTTTAATTAAATAATTGTGAAATGACACAAATTAATCAAATAAAATTTATTTGCGCGCGCTGGAATTCGATCCCACGACCTTCGGATTGTGAGTCAAGACCCTTACCTCGACAAAGGAGAGCTGTCCGTCTGATTAACAATCCGTAGCTAACAAATCGATAAATGCCATATCTAATGTAGAGACGCAATATGTGCAAGCCGGGTCTGCTCTGTAGGTAATTCAATAGAGCCTTCTCGGAAGAGGTAGCCAGAAAGCAACTCTATACAATGATCCTTAATGAAACTCTATAAACACGAGTGGATCACCCGTATACGTAACATAAGTTGATGTTGGCTTCATGAGACAGATTAGTTTGTTCGACTTGTTTTTGAATGGGATCGAGTGTGGAACGAGCTAGCGGCATCTATGGTTCCTCATTTATACAATCCAGTTCTCTTCAAGACCAGCAGTAATAATTCCCTACCTAAACCTCTACCTTAACAATTACCACACAATTCTGCCCAACTGGGTGGCGACATACTTCTCTTGAATTTATCGCGTACATAGAGGCTCTCGCATGAGGTGTAATATTTTAAAAATTCAATAACTGTCACTGTGTTTTGTGTTCATTTATCTTCTGTAAATATCTTTATTAAGTAGCATGTATTTTATAAAGAAATAAACCATTCAAATTATTACACCTACATAATAAGTAGCGTTATTTGCCCAAAGTGTAAGAAAAATGATTAACCATTTTCCCTAGAAAATAAAAAAAATAACGAAAAACCCAAACTTTTTATGTTGTCGGTTGCATGATTAAATATTCTGAGTATTTCGGCCATCTGGTAGTTGAAGCATGCAATAGCGTAGTTTATAAAAGGCATTGCAAAGATTCACGATAGAGTTTAAATGCTCCCTTTCTCCTGGTAGGTACCTATTTTCATGCACTTAACGTCGACTCATTTTTTTCCATTTTACATGTAAAAGCAATAATAATATTCAGTTTCGTAAAAGCTCTTAAAAGCTGCATAATTCTGCGATCAATTCATTTTACGTCAGCACGTCAGAAATACATAAAAGCTTTTCTATTTGCATTATATTATTTAGCGTTCTTATATTCTTACACATATGAACATTTAAAGCATAATGTAGAATAACAAGATAAAATTTCTTATCTTAGAATGGATTGTTTCGCAGATAATTCGTGTTTCACAGAATTAGAAAAAATCATCTAATTTCAAAGTAAATATTCAGTTCTGTAAAGGTTTCATCATAGCATCGTGAGACAATCGGTCCACAATGAAATAATAACAGACCTTGAATAGTGCTTTCACACATCTTGAAAATTAACTTTGATATGTGATAATTGTTCATCTGTGTAATAACCCGTCCTTAGTATTTCATTATTGTTTGTTTTATTTGAAAACTTGAAACTACACATTAAAAATATTGATTTACTTTAAAATTCGAAACTATTTGCCTTTAATGCTTAGAAAATCTTAATATATATTTTTTAGTATATTTGATCCGTATATTTTGGATTACTTTATTTTGTGTGACTTTGTACCATAAATTCAAAACATTGTAATATCTCAGACTTAGATTGGCGGTACACCTGTAATTTGGGAGGTGTACCACCGCCCCTGGAACCATTTATTGGATAATTAACACCTCTGCTATAGGTCATCCAAGTAGATCGCAACCTTTCGTGACTTAGCAGGGGTGCCCGGGTTCATGGGGTTAGATTTGTCAAGACCTTGATGGCTGATGTGTCTGCCCACCTACTGCGTGATCGAGAGAGACTGGTTGAGGAGGTTCTTTTGACCTCTCAAGCCAGAATCCCTCGACCCATATGCTTGAACCGTAGTTGAAGGGATAAATTCATACGTCCGTCACTTCTGGACACACTGACCCTCCAGATTCCTACTCACCCCTTCATACCTATTTCCTTCCCAGAACTTGCTCTTCCTCTTTTGCTTAAAAAATCCTCCATTCAACATCTCTTAAGATGACATGACTGACGAAATTATTTTCTCATTACCTCCTGTATGGTAGTGTAAAAAAGGCTTATATGCTACAAAATCTATACAAACGGTGACATTTGGACTGTTCCGTCTCTGAATATAAGAGCAATGTTGAAAGCTTCTTCTATTGTTGAGCATGGTGCAAATTATGTACTATTTCCTGATTTTATTTCCTTCGCATAATAATAAATATTGTACCAAGTTGTGCAAACACAATATAAAGCGTGTTATCAGTTTCAATCCTCTCTGAATAACTTGGCAATTCGCAATCGGGCAGCGAAGATACCGACAGAAATACCCCTCCGACGCTACCCTCCAAATCCCCCCAATCCAGGCTATATTTGTGAGGCTATTGCAATCATGAAACTATACAAAGGTAAACATTTTACTGGGATGGAGTCACGTACATCTACGGTCTTAAACCTTTCACGAAACCCAACACTTTTCATCTAGGTAGACAGATCGTTGCGATATCAGTTTCCTTACATTTCTGTATTTTGGTACAAAAGTTGTCGGTAGGTAGGACAAACTGAACACAATATAATCACAAATAAAAGAAAAGATATTGTAGTGAGATGTTTACCAATTTGAAAACAGATGTCATCAATTTACGTAAAACTTTTCAACTGCTACGCCGCAGACAGGTTAATGATATTGATTTTATTTTCAAGAAAGAATTTCGCCACTCGAAAGTGATTGATTATTTGCGGCAAAATAAAAAAAAATTGGTCATACTTCGTGCACACAACACATATATGTCGGATTATCTCTTAAATGGGTACAACATTTAAGTCATACTCTGCTGAATCTGTACCACGACCAACAGATGAAAGTTTTATTTTGATAGTAAAAAACCAGAGGTCACACTTGCACATATGGTTTTGCCTGACGACTTAAAAGAACTTCCGGCTTCAAATGAGTGAGCAATTGTAAGGGTAAAAATTGGCAAACATGAAGACTACGAGGAGGCTTATATCAATAGATTGATGCAAGAATGTTTGTGAGGAAGAAATAAAACAAACCTGTTCAGGGACAATTATAAATATGAAAATTCTTTTGAGGGACCACTCTATAAGTTTATTTCTAATACTAAATTTCACGTATGCAGTTTCCCTTATTCAGGGTGACTTTCCCATTTTAATACGACAAAGTGACTGACGTCTATGTCCTATGTCTCTTCATCATCACCTGTTATCGAGATTAAAATTAGAGACTTTTTTAGCACCATTCCAAATTATTGCAGAAATCATTAAATTAATTATGCCGAATTATTGTTTTAATTTAATGGTAGAAGATTTTAGAAATTCATTGAAAGAATTAATAGAATAATAAAATGTTTTTGTGTACGTTACTTATCTCTATCAGCTTTGCCTTGAGCTCTTTGTAACGTGGCGAATTTTAAGCATACACCGGAAAACCTAGATGAAAATTGTTTGAAATTTGTTGGTGTTGCATAACCCTCTTTCATGAAAATTTCGTTCTGCTCATATAAATTTAATGAAATTGGTTTTTAGTTTTTACAAAATTGAAGAAGGACATAACAGTAATAAATCTAAATGAAACTAGAAACTGAACTCGACTCCAATCTTTAATATAATTCTGAAATTTGCTCATTTAAATAAGAATTAATATGTAAATTCACCTTTCCATTCTCTGCATTTTTAAATGATGGCCTAGAACACCCATGAAAGGTGAAAGCCAGAAATAATTGAAAAAAAACATAGATTTAATGGCACTGTCCCGATAAGACAAGTACTCCTGGATTCTATTCCCAGTTGCGGTCGCGATCTATTTATTTCTCTGTGTCTTGTTTTATTTCATGTTTCGTTTAGAATTATTAGTATTATCTCCTTCTTCAATGACATTTTACATTTATGGGTATAAGCTTCAAAAATTTCTAATAAAATTGATTGGTTTTCAATTTTCTTTTCCAAATATGAAGCCCTGTTAAACGTGCAAAATGTGTGTGTGAAAAATCCCTGTCGGATATAAAAGCTGCATTAAAAAAGGTGATTACTTTGCTCGAAGCTAGTGGGACAATGGGCAATTTCAAAAATAAGGGAGCCTTACCTTACCAGTTCTAGTAACTGGGACTCCTGGGCGGTTTTATATATTTTTTAAATTAGAAGACCGGGTTTCAATGCGTTTTTCTAATACGAGACCTATCACGTATCCGCACTTCGTCCAATGGCAATAATGGTGATTCAATGATTGCCTCATATTATTTGGTGAGGTCTGGTATTTATCCCAGAGTTGGTTAAGGGCGGTGTAATTTCATCCCCCAGATAGCAAACGGCACGTGATGTAGAACCTGAGAGTAAATCGTGAGAGCGATGAGCTTTCGGATAAGATAAGAAAAGCGATAACGTAAAAAACATCCTTAATTTGATGGAAAAGACCAATAATTTGTGATGTCTATTTTGTGGTAATCTTTAAATTTAATAAAATAAAGACTTTTATTACAATAATCTCACTTGACAGGATTTGAGAATTGAGGAAAATAGGAATTATGAAATATTTACCTAAATTTAGGAAAATACAAGTTATCATACCCATGAATATTCAGTATTTATGAGATTCAGTCTATTTATGTAAATAAACCTATCAGCAGAGTGTGAGGCATTTCCTTGTTTTGTTTTTGCTAAAAGCCAGAAGAACATTTAAAGTTCTGTGGTGATTTGGATAATTCTTAGTAATATTAATGTATAAAAAAATATGTTTCTTTGATTGTCCCTTATGGGTTCCTAACGCATTGATTTACGCATGCCCGCGATGGTTTATATATGGTTTCTATGCTGCATATATTTTGGTGTTATGAAATTATTTCCAACACTATTTTTTATTTATTTATAATGTTAACGCTTCTTGGCTTTTACATAATACAACAAAATATCAGGGAAATGAAAAAGACAGCTCTAGTGAGCTTGTAAAACAGCAAGAAATAAGAAAAACAGAAGTTAAGAAAGACGTGTGTAGATTACAAATAAAACAATAAATACTACATATGTAAATACTACCATATTGCAACAATGGAAATAAACATATTTATATAATAGATATCTGTACGTAAATAACTTAACATAAATGAAACACGTTGAAAAAGTTTAATGGTAGGTAAATAATAAGTAAAATATAATTCAAGTTGAGAAGATGTCTACATATTATAGGAAATAATTTCCAATGAAAAAATAAAATTAAGAAAATCTGTAAACAACGTAAGAATAACTACATTTGTAGGTTGGTAACATTATTTGCCTAAATTAAAAAAAAAAAGTTTTTAAAATTATAACTATTCATCCAATTGCGATGAAACGTTGGCGAGTTGTTGTGCGCACGCATGCGAAAATTTCTACACATACGTGGGGGGACCCAAAAATTATGAGAATTCCTTTATAACTTTTTTATTTTTCAATATTTTTACACCAAAATTTGGTCGCCTTTAAAGTGTTCCGCTTTAGAATGTATTCACTTGTCCAGCCTTTTTTCCACTGTTCAAAACAATTTTGACACCCTCTTATAAGAATGTCTTTTATGGCCTCCAGCGATTTTTGTTTCACTTCTTCAACAGTATGAAAACATTTCCCTTTGAAGTCCCTTTTCATCCCAGGGAGCAGAAAGACGTCACAGGGAGACAGGTTGGGAGAATAGGAAAGAACAATAAACGGATGAACAATCGGGGTCATTCCATGCCTGCTTAAATACTGCTTCACAGACAACACCGTGGTGTAGGTGCGCTGTCCTTGTTGAAGAACCACCCCCTCGTGCCAAGGATTTGATCTTTTTCGAAGATTTTTCCTGACGCTCTTCGCAACCTCTTTAGTACCTCCACGTAGAACTGTAGGTTAACTGTTTGGCCTGGAGGAACAAACTCTGTGTACGTAGCATCTCTGAAAAAAACCAATGAGTATTGTCTTGATGACCTGACTTTTATTGCATTGACCTGACTTTTATTCTGAAGAGGAGAGAGAGAAATCTCCCATTGGCTTGACTGTTGCTTGTTTTCGGGATCGTACCCATGACACCATAACTCATCACTCATCACCAATAATAACTATGGGAAAAAATCTGGGTCCTCTTCTGGCTGATTTTTCAATTCGTGGTAGGCTTAAAGGCGAAGGCTCTCTCTGATCCTCAGTGAGGAGATTTTCGCATTTTCACCGAAAGAAGAAATCTTTATTTACTTAAAATTAAACTAAACGGTGACTCGGCTTCGCACACTGACCAAGAAAGAGTTTCCATACAACATCTGACTTCACAAATCACGCTCCTCCTCCACTTCTCCAATCTACTACTCGATTCTCATTACTTTTTGGTCCCCCTGCGTAATTGGGAGCTCTGACGTAATGCGATTTGTATACAAAAATTGCAATAGGTTGCGCGCAAGTTTCTTGAAAATGTGTGTATTTTATATAGTTTAAGCAGCCGAGAGGGAAGGAGGGGAATGGGAAAGGGAACACGGGATATAAGGGGGGGAAGGGGAGAGGAAACACTTTCTTTCTTTGAGTGGCATTGCAATAAATTTTGGGTACTCGCTGTTTCTTATAAAAAGCAATTTTCTCGTGTATCGAGACATTTTAGGAAAATTGTGAAAATATGAATACCGAAAAAGTCAAGTAACGCTATTAGCAAGCATAAAACCTTTTAAAAACGTCTCTTTCTATTACAAGTGTCATTTGTAAGAAAGGATTAATGGTTTCAACGCTGCAATCGCTGGTGAATGTACCTTTATGGTTTAGGCAGCTAGGTATCGTTTTTTTTTAGTATCTCTCCAAGAACTTGTGAAAATCCCACAGAAACATATGATATAGGGTGGACTATGACTTCATAACAATACAAACTGTTTCGGATGCACGTTTCAACCGCCTTCCGACATCATTTTCCTTTCTCGGGTTTAATCTCGTGGCTGTACCGAGCAGTAGTATGTGATTGTTCTTACTTTTGCAGAATCAAGCCATTTTAACTTTATACGGTGGGTTGACCTACGTTTTAATTTTGAAGAACAGATAAAAAGCGAAGCTCAAGAAAAGTCAAATTACTCGTTGTAAAACAACTTAGGTTATCAAAATTTAAGCAAATACTTGCGTGACGAGAATGGTTCCGCAACTTTTCATCCCTCGACAAAATACCTATCTACAAAAAATCCTCGACAAAATATCGTAACCTAACCGAACCTAACCTATACCAACCCAACCTAACCCATCAAAAACTAACCTAATTTAACGTAACCGAATCTAACATAACCCAACCCAACCTAACCCAACAAAACCTAACCAAATTTAACCTAAGCTAACCTAACCTAATCCAACAAAAAAATATTTTAATCTAAGTGGATAGTCTTTTTGGGAGTGTTGTGGGAGGGAGAAAACACAGAGGTTCAAAATACAGCTGAGCTGGTAAACTCTTGAACGTGTCGAAGAAACGACCCTAGTTCTCATGTTACTTATGTCAAATAACAAATCAGTGCCAGTGGGATCAATGAGTTTTTTCCGCTTTTTTTTAGCTCATTCTATCAAAATTCCTGTAGAACTTGTTGATTAAATACGACGTCAAATGTGACGGGAGTTTAAACTACTAGGCATAAGTATTTTAATTTGTAAAGTGAAAAGGGCTACCTAGCCTGAAGGTTGTGCAAGGGAATCATGGCGGCTTACTAAAAAAACATGTTCTAAACCTATATTTTAAATTTTAAAAACTGAATCGTATATTACGTCCCTAAAACCCTAAAAAGTCAATTAATTATTATCCAACAAATCCACTCTTTAGCCGGAAAATTGACATTGACAGACCTGATAATAAATAGGAAAATGATTTCTTTCAACCTTCATTAATTGGAGAGGAATCGTGGGCTTAAAAAAGATAAATGAAATAAAATCATTGACATTCAAAAGAGCCAAACCAACTTTTAACCTTTTGTCACCTAAATAAGGCACAAGTTCTCCTAGTGAGGTGTTTTTTTTTTGTTTTTAATTTTTTTTTACATTAGCCCCACGTAGAAGGACCTGAGGAAGACATAATTTGCCTCAGGCCTATATCGTCTTTGGGGACGCTGTGGAGAACTTTTTTAAGGAAATGATAAGATCTGGGTAGGAAGTATGTACTTAGGAGGGGTGGGCAGAAATCAGGAAATCAGTGTGTCCACGAGTTATGGACGCATGAATACATCCGTTCAATTATGGTGCACGACGATGGGTAGAGGGATTCTGGATGGTGAGGTCAACCAGTCTCTCTCAATCCAGCCCGCCACGCAGCAGGTGGATAGACACATCGGCCGCCAAGACCTGGACAAAACTCAACCAATGAACCCGGGCACACCCTGCTAAGTTACTAAACGTAGCGAACCACTTGGGGTGATATATAGAAAAGGTGTTGGTTATCCAATAAATAAATGGTTTCTGGGGTGGCGGTACACATTCCCGCCTCCCAAAATGTAAAACACAAAACAGAAAATCGAAAATTTAAGAAACATAAAATGCATAGATCATTTACAGCAAACATCAGTCTTCATTTATACTATATAATATACATGCATTATACAATATACTCGTATTACAAAGGTTTAAAATAGAAAGCAAAAAAAAATACAAAAAAAATTCCTACATAATATGAAGAAAAAAATCCTTTGAAGTGTGGTCATCCCACCGGGCGAACATTCATTTACGTTTAAGCGGAAGTGGGCGAGCGAAAATTCCGAGTAGTTTATGTTCCAAAGAACACAAATCTGCCGGGAAAATAAAAGAAAGGGATGAAATTAATGTTTAATTAAAATGATGAAAACACAGTTAGCTCGGTTTTCATGCGAAGCGCGTTTACGTTCATGAAGTATTTTCAAATTAAAAGCATAGGAAAAATTTCAGAGAAAAAGAAAAACATGCATTTTCTTAGAAAATCTTATTTACAAAGCAGAATTTATGTTCGTAGGAAGCAGCAGGCTACCTTTAATTGTGAGCTCCGGTGTCACGAAATTTGCATTGAACTTTTGCTTTGTTATTTGAGTCAATCAAAAAATTCAAAATGGTGCTGGTTGCCGATTAAAGGCATTTAATGGGCATTAGGCATTTAATGGGAAATTAAAAGGGCGCCATTGCCGATTTAACGGTCATTTTTTTTTAAATTTCAAATTGAATTCAATTTATTCAAACATTTTTGTTTAAGATGGTAATGGGCACATCACCATTTTTTTATAGGACCAAAAGTCATAAAAGTCTCTTATTATTTTTTTTTGGATAACGTGGGTAGGATTTTTTTCGGCAGTTTAGTAAGAGAATTCACGGAGAACGCATAAAGCTGATAGCTTTATTAAATTTGATGAAGCGGAAACATTCATTCTTTGCCTGATTTATTTTTGAGAGTAATTTGTTGTTCAGTGATCGAAAAACTAAGGCCCGGTATATCAGTAGATTTTAAGTTAGGCTTGGTTTAAACGTCGAGCTTAGCGCGGCATGGAACATAATCCGTATGTGGATCGTAAGCCGCCTAGATAAATATCATCAATATTACATGTATTATCTTTGATTTTAAGCAGCGGCATTCCGAATTTCTATCGTATTATATAATTATTATATAACATATTTCTCTTGAACACTTTGGGTTTTTAAGTTTCTAAAAAATACATGTTATTTTTTAAGATAATATCTATACATTTGATATGTCGAATGGGTAATTATATGAAATTGCCTTAAAAAAGTATGGCCTGAAAATGATTAAAAACACGTTTTTTTCTGTTATTTTATAAGTTATATGTGTGAAAAAAATCGCAGATATTACTAACTAGATTTTTTTAAAACGAGACGTGTTTTATTAAACATTATCGTTATTAATATTAACGTGCTCGCTCTAATATTCGTATTTGCATATCTCCCATTTTTCTTCTTTTTAAGCGCTAACGGGCCTTAATAGAGGAATGCGTTTTTTTTTTAAATGAAACTTCCTAAGCCCCGCTGTGATTTGGAACTCGGATGAAACGGAAATGACGCATTACTGCACCTGTGAAGTATCAAACAGCGCTCATTGGCTGCTTTGATTATGATGTTACTTATCAAGGCTCCTATTGGTTGAGATATGACGCAAGGTCTGCGCTCATTGACCGCTTTGATTATGACCTCACTTTTCAAGAGGTTGAGGTTGAGATTGTTTTGGTAAAGTTTAGCTTCTACCGCATGTCAACTGCACTCGATTTTTTTTCTTTGTAAAACCAAACTACAGTCTTCACGAGCAGTACAACCATCTCTCGCTCTCTACTATCATCTTTCAAAATATCAATGACGGTGGTATATTTTTAGGTGGGTTTAATTTACGAGTTGATTTTTGATAATGTTTTACATTTAAATGGGCATGGCGATATAATATGTGAGGATACAAATTTTAAGTAGTATTTGTTTTGCTGGAGTCGGTGCACTTTTCAAGAAAATATGACAAACTACTAACTAACCGATGAAACTTCAAAACTGTCCTAAAGTTGACACTTTAAAAAAATCTCAAATAGCAGAGACATTCTTGATTGCACAATGAAAAATAGGATCTTAGCATATGTAATTTGGTAACTGAGGCATTCGAAAAACTAATCTAAGGTGTCGATTTTTACGAAATAAATAAAAGTGCCAATATCTCGAAAACTAAGGACATTTTATTAAGATCATATTATGATTTTCTGGTTCTACGTGAGTTGGCCTGTCAGTCCTACAAAAATAACGTTGACTTTTATCCATCTAAACGTCCCTTTCTAAATCTTGTTAATTATTTCTGCTTCATTAATTGTTTCTTTCAATCTCTAATACGTAGCCAAAGTTCTACAAAAAATAGCAAATACAAATAAAATATTATAATTATGGAGAGTGACATAGAACTTTGTTCATCGCTGTTAGGACTTTTCTGTTGATCCACCTTAAAAGCAAACATTTTATCGATATAAAAGTCCCCGTAAAGAATGATAGGTCCACAGCCTTAAATAAATACAGTAAACCTTCGAAAGAAAAAGGCTTTGTCGAGGGTCCGCAATACTGGCAGAAGTAGCAAGTAGTGATAGGTATAGGAAGAGATGGAGTGGGGGGTGGGGGAGGGTGGTTGGGGGAGGGGGAGAGGGTTGTAGGTTAGAGAGAGACACGTGTGACTACGGCAGGTAATTTGTTAATGTAATTATTATTTTGCTGTGTATTTTTATTTTTATTTATTTTGCTGTGAATTATTTAGTGAGATATTTTTTGACGATATTTGCAGCGTTTGAGTGTGATAGTTTCAGTAAGTTAGGAAACCAATTATTATTCGACATGCTCCGAAAACGTGTAAGACTGTAAATCACAGATAATAAAAACAAAGAAAATGGGTCATGAACCATTATTAGTATGAAACCGCGAGCACAAAAGTGTTGCCGGCATTGTGCATCCAAATTACTGCAAATCGAATCTTTGTACACACAATAGCCGCCTTTGTTCTCTGTCTATACATCTTTCTTTATAGATTTCATTGTCTCCACCGCGTCGATAGTCCGTACAATTTGGCCGTAGCTTGGCGACAAGCCATATCTCGCTTTATTTCTAATATCTGTGCTGTGAATTAATATTTTTTATTAAAAACTGGTAATCATCACCAAACATACTAGTTTCGGTATGTCTGTGAGCGATGATAACTCTAGTTCAATGAACTCAGATTTGTTTTAAATTTAAGCATCATTTCGAATTGTAAAATTTGAACTGATCGTTTAAAGAATTCAATTCAATTTTTATTTCTTTTATATCAATTAATAAAAACAGCAGCAGAACTTCTTTACAAATAAACTGTTTTTAATAATTGAATTATAATATTATTGAATAAATAAAAGAAATAAAAAAATAAAATGGAATTCTACAAGTTAAACTTCAAAATAAAAAAAATATTCGTATTTAAATAGAAAATGATGTTAATTATTATTGAAAGTGGAACTGATGAGTCAAGAAATCAGATTAGCTTTAAAGTCCTAACTATAATGTACATCTATCAGAAAAAAAAAGTTTTTTTTTATATATACCCTCCATACACACAAGCCCCGATTATTTATGGGGGTAAATCGAATACCTATAAAATTTATTGTAATTTATGCATCTTTTTGTGATTTAAAAAAAAAGGAAACAATTTTTTTTTTTTACTTCTTAAAGTTAAGCTTGTAAATTAAAGTCAAACTTTGTGGTTTTTCAAGAGCATGCGCTATTTAGGTAATGTACAACTATTATCAATCCTGCATTTATTTACTTTGTATTAATTTTTTTTCACAGGTTTTTGATCAGTGTTTAGTGATCCTATTTGAAATATTCATTTTCTACCTGTAATTTTATATTTAAATTCATCTTGCTTCATTCCAATTTCACGTCTCTGTCACATTTTATCTTAATTTTTATACGTCAAAATTGTCATTGAATAATTTTGTCTATGCTTTCAGGAAAAGCAAAGTGTCAAATCATCGTAAACTATTGCAATCACTTAAACTCAATCGATTCCATTTGTAAAAGCCTTACAGCCAGCAACTAACATCATCTCACCTTTATTGCAAGTTGATCTGAGCCATTTAATACGTAATTTATCAATAATAGATATACAAGTAATATAAATAAACAAGTTAAATAAAGTGATTTATTATTCTGAGTTTAGCTTAAAAATAACACTGTTCGACAACCCCTTGTTTGGAGTATGAAATAAGTCATTTATTGGAACCCGATATAACCATTGGACCACACATTCTATTTTATTTTATTTTTATTTTTATTTTAATTTTAATTTTAAATACATAAGCGGCAATACTGCCTTTTATAAATAAACATATAATAGAGTACAAAAGTAAGAAAAATAATATCATTACATAATAGTAGTTTTAAATTAAAAAATAACATACAATTATTTTGTGTATCACAACAAAAAATAACAAAAAAGAACAATGAGAAATATCATCATTTCATTTCAACATGTCTATATTGCGTATATAAAATTACATTTTGGAAAAATAATTTTTGAGTGCATGTTTATATTGCGCTAATTTTAAGAAATAAATGTCGCCGATGTTAGCATGTTTATTTTCCAAAATGTGTAATCGACTGATTGGTGAGTAATAATGTGATAATGTATGTGTGTTATTATAGTAGAACGGTAGAGTGAGTCTATTGTTAGCGCGACCAGGGCAATGAAATCGTATTAGTTCTATTAAATCAGGGGTATCCAGGACCGAGTGAATTATTTTATATAATATTAATAGATCACAGATTTTTCTGCGATCTGATAAATTTACGAGATTAGTCCAGTTTAATAACAAATTATAGTTCACGGATTCTCTTGGAATACCTAATTTAAAATTAATATACCTAAGGAATCTATGCTAATCTATTTTAAAATAATTAAATTAAAAATCGCGGTATAAAGATAAATAAAATGTTTGTTATATTATGTACCCACTGTATCGCTTATCTGAATAATTATTTTTCGCAAAAATAGTTTCAATTTTGAAAAAAGAAAAAAAAAAATTTAAAAGTTTGTATAATTATTTCAAATTTTACGCACATAATCGAAATTATGTTTGATACTACGTTTGATGAACGATTGTGGGGTGTTTGTTGTTTAGTAGGGGTAGGTAGGTGTATTGCCTTACCGGGGGTCCTTGCTGGGCGGGGGGGTGGCACTGGGCGGGGTGGCTGCGGGGGAAGGCTCGGCCTCTACATCCGGTACCAGCGATGGCCGAGGTGACATCTTGTTCACTGTAACACAGCAAAATGGCGGGTGAGACATATATATTAATTAAGTACTCTCCTATACATTATCACTAAAGGTATTGTATTCGATTTTACGTCATGGTAGAAAGCAGTCAATACGATGATCAACAAAATCGTTTGGTAATGATTAATGACACACTTAGATAGTTTAAATGAAACGAAACAATTTTATTACAGCATAGTTTATTTGGCATTTTGTGAGCATTGGGTTCCTTGGGATACCCCTAACTAGGAACTGATATCGATCTGACAAAACATAATAACACTTTTACACATTATATTTGACCGGTCGGTGGCTGTAGGGTATCGCGTTTGGGTCCCACTCAGGCGTCGCGTGTTCGATTCCTCAGCTGGATAAGTTCTCCATCACGACACAAATAACATTTTATGCTTACTGTAGTGGTAGTAGGAGATTTTCAAATATTGTCGAGTGATTATTATTATAAAAATCTAAATAAAATAAAACTCAATTCATTTATGAAAAAGCCGTCTTTATGTAAAATGTTGAAAATTTCACTTTTAAAGTGACGTCGGTATTTTTTTTTTTTACAATAACTAATAATAAATTAAACTAATAATAATTAAATAATAATTAAAACTTTTTTTTTTTTTTTAAACTAATAATAAATAACACAGGAGGCCCTGAGGAAAAAAAATCCCCCAGGGCCTATGTCATCTGAAATGCCGTGTGGAGGGTTTTTGAGGAGAGGAAGGAATGAACATTGGTCTTGAAGAGACCCATGTTGGAGGAAGGAGGAAACACAGAGGCCGGCAAATCGATCCACAGCCGACGTAATCAGACAAGATTGGGTCTTTGAAACTTGGTATGAAAATACTACACTATTCTATTTCACAGAAAGTAGGTAAATTTATTGATTTAAAAAAACTCTTTTAGCCATTTCGTAGACACCTTCATAGAGAATAAGCATGAAAAAATGAATCGTTTGGGGCAGAAATCAACCCTTGTGAAAACGATCGTCAATTGATCCATTATTGATCCCTGGCAGCAAAAACCTCAGATGTTCTCAAAATCACTTTTTCTAGTAATAAAACATACTGATATCGGTTGTACAAGCGTGAAATGTGAAATATTTCTGCGTGGAAATATTTCAAATTTAATGATTTTAATTTTTCTTTGAATTTAAGTATCATTTTCAAAATTGGAACAGCTTATACGAAGAATAATTCAGAAGAACCGAAAAGTAGGAGATTACCTACAGAACAACTTCCATTTAGAAACCTCTAGATGCCTTAAGATATCAGAGAGTTAACTGTGAAAACGAAGTTCACAAATTGAACTAGATTTTCTCTACGGCACTATTGTGAAAACACCAAGAAACTCCGCCATAAAAGAATTATAGAATAAAGGACCCAAAAAATACGACATTGTTCCTGGATGGAATGATAAAGTCTCAACTTTGTATCGCCATTAAAGGCAAGCATTCCTTTGCTCGGTTCAAGCAGGAAAGCCAACGGAAGGTCATATTGCAGACGAAAGGAAAACTAGTAAGAAATATTTTAAAATTGCTCTCCAACAACGCAAACACTTTGAAAACAAAGCACGAATGGATATCATAGCTACATCTATGCATAAAAAATGTTTCAGAAAGTTTTGGTGGAAAATGTCAACTGTGCTGAAAGCCAAGAACATAGTTCCATTATACAAAGTCAAAAACATCACGGGGGATGAAAATATAGCTAACAAATTTAGAGTTTTTTTTTTCTTTAGGCAAGGATCAAGAAGGTACCACGAAGTCTTTTATAATGACATGTCCTCCTGCGGTCAGTGATGATCTGGAAACTAATGTACTAGTCATACCTATATATCTCATGTAATATGGCACTATTCTCCCAGTACTGTAGGATTAAAATTTAAAAAAAAAAATTAAGGAAATTCTTCTAATTATCTTTTTCAAAATTGAAATAATAGTTTCCCGTGATTAATTTAATTATTAATAAGTAATTTGTTATATAACATCCATTGAAACATCAAAACACATTTTTTTATGGATAAATAATCGTAGAAATCTAAATTCATCAGCATTATTCATGATTTACTTGTATTTTACAATTTCCATAATAACTTCAGTATGCATCATATGCAAATGATACTCTTATTCTTATATTTGTGCAAGATTTTATTATTAGCGTTCTTTTCAGCTCTTTTATTCCATAATGCTTAGCATCTCTTCAGTTGTAAGTTTCGTCGGCAAGTTTCAAAGGTTTAATATCCGGCATGCGGAGTGTGGAGGCCCATTTCGTAACCCTGCGGAAGTCTCGTCCCACGACTTAGAGCCCGGTGCTTTGAGGTCACGAACCAAATAACTAAGTGTTCCAACTCTTTTACAAATAAATCCACTGCCCGAATTGTAGTTCGAATACGTAAGTAACTTCGAATAAACGTTTCGTGGACCAGAAACAAGAAAATACAGACAATTTTGTTACAGTGTAGGGTGCCATAAAGTTTTATCCTTGAAATAATATTAACCCTAGAACCGTTCCCTGGGGCATAAACCGGAAACAAAAAAATCGGCATTAATTTTTAACTTTGCACCTGATCGTTTCGTGTGTCTTTCATTCTAAGTCTGTCTTCGCGGGGCGCGTACACACGTCGGCAACGGTGACGGTCGTTCACGGGCTTTGCTAGCTTACAAACGTCACACCAAGTACATGGAGTACACCTTAGGGATACGTTTGGCGTTAACGTAAGTTTTTGAAGTAAAAATTCTTTACGCACGCTTGAGTTGGGGAGTAAGCTGGTGAATGCGTGACGAGAGCGTTATGAAAAGTGTGATCGGGCGAGGCGAACGGAAGTTGAGAGGGAGATATAGTTAGTGGAGATAGAAAGAGAGAGAGAGTTAAGTTTCGTATATTACTGTAAGGGCAAGAGTGAGAGGTGCGAGCACACATTTCTTTCTCTCTTTCTCTCATAGCTAGTTAAGTTTCGTATATTTAGTGAAGTTTTACTTCAGTGGTGTGGTCTAAAGCACTCGTTTTTTTGTTTGCTTGATGGATTTCAAAACTGCACTAAAATACTACGTTTCGGGCCTTTTAAAGTTTTTTTTTATGAATTTTACTGATACTTTTCGATTGTGTAGCATAAAGGGTATTTTAATGATTTTTAAGAAGTTTTCTAGTATAATTCATAATTTTTTTTTTTTTTTTACTTTTAAGTTATGGAATGCAAATTTTTTGTATATTTTAGATGGCCTCAACTAAGCGTTCATTGAAGGAAACCGACATACAAAATGTCCATAATATATGATATGTTGTCCAATCGGATTCAAAATAAAAGCTCAATTTTGTAAACAATTAGTTTTATTTCACAAGTTACTCGTGTACCCCTGGGCACCTTTTTGTGTACTTTACAGTATGGTACATTTATGGTAGGTATTCAAATAACTCAAGGCAAATAAAAAATATCACGCTTATATTACAAAACCAAAAAAATATATCATCAGGGAGAGATTGGCGCAATCTCTTTTAGTTACAATTACAATGTTTTAAAGAAAAATTTTAATAAAATTAATCCGCGCCAAAATTCTGATTTAATTCAAAATCATTTTGCGCTCTGAGAACGATTTCAGAGCACGTCGATATTGAATATTCCTATCGGACACACCCTGAAATGTTGCTATTACTTCCTGTGCAAACATTATAAAGAATAATGCCAATGAGCAGCGAACTGAGATAGTTTAGGAATGAGAGCATTTATCCGGTAAGCTAAACATCACATTGTTCAATTCAGTGTTCAATCCCATTTGAGACAATAACGTTGTTCTGAAACAAGTTGAAATTAATCAAATCACTTTTAATGAAGACGACATTAGCGACCAAACTTTAAACGACATTTTCAAACAGAAAAATCAGAAAAAGTTCAGTTCGCATCTAATAATAAAACTTTAGAATCCGACTCTATTCCCTTCGATCATATTCAACTTTGACTAAGAACTATCAACATTATCTTAATTTTCTTAACGCTTTTTTAAAAATAATTTACTTTAAGATTTTACAAGAACTAAATGAAATTTAGATAGAGTCTGGGATAAATACTTCAATTGTTATTTTAATGTGCGACATCTTTTGACTTTTGTATATGTAAGTCTAAGAAGAATCTATACAAGGTGTTAAGGGACGTACTAGTCTTACTTTAACCTGTGATTCCTGACATTATTTGGAGTAAAAAATGTGAAAAAAAAATTTATCTCCGGTGACTTTTTGGATGATTTTTGTTTATTCAAATTTTTTTTCTTCAAAATCCAACAACAACAAAAAATTCTTTTGCATGTCGTCATTGGTCACTTAGCCGAGTAACCGACCAACCTTTAACCCCGCCTCCAACTGTCCAACACCTACAGTTTTTTTATGTTTTTGTAGAAAAAATAAAATAAAAAATCACCAAAAATGTCACCGGAGACTAAAATTATGTTTTCATTTTTTATCCAAATAATGTCAAGAATCAGTGGTTAAAGTTAGTCAAGTACGTCCCTTAACATCCTGATATATATTTGTAATAACTTAACAAGAAAAACTTCAAATTGTAAAATCTAATCATTGAAGAGACGTTAATGATGTTGCACATTAAATAAATTAATAATGATATTATTTACCGTGAACGCTTTTCATTCAGAGCATTCTATGAGGTTAAAATAATAAAGATTATGCTTTGAATTTGTTTACTGCGTGTTAAAATAATATTAGGTCTTAATCTTTTACTAACTATTACATCCAAAACTGTTGCTATTTCCACTTTCACTTCTATTTATAACTCAAACAAAATATTCAGTTAAGCTTCAGATTCCCGAAAACAGTTTCCTGGAAGTGCCATTAAAAATAAGTTATTTCTGCGAAGAAGTATCCATCCAAAATTAAAATTACTCGATTCCTTGAAAATTACAGAAATAAATCCCATTAATTTGTTGAATTCTGGAGAAATTTGCCTTTTAATACGTTTGACCTATAATAATTATTGAAAGAAGAACAAACAAAGCTTTTTCCAAATATGGTTGGAGATTCAATAAAGCGCTACGAAATAGCCTTAATTTATGCTGGATTTATATTTTATTCCGAAGAAATTTTAAGTACTAATCATTTCAATTAAGGTAAGGAATTCAACAGATGGTAATATTAATAAAAGTTTCGCGTCAAATTAAGATTAAAAGTCGTAGAGCTTATCGCATTGGGACAATTTTTTTTTCTGTATTTTTCTCTGAAGAATAGATGAAAATCCTGAAAATTCACCGTAAAGCAAAAAACTTTTTTGTTATTTATTTGCAGATGTCACTTTTAAGGAAAGTTCGTCTCGCAAACAAAAGTAATTACATAAAAATTCCAAGAAATCATTTCCGTTCCGTCCCGAGGGAGATTTGAGAACAGGGGTGGAGTTGGGATTTTCTGCAATTAAATTCTTATTTTTTCAAAAAAATTTATCATCCTAGCTCCGCAATCGTAACAAGCAATTTGCATAGGTAATCTAATACTTTTTGCCCCTTTTTACATTGGTTTGCAATCCATTTCTTCAAAAAGATATCGAGGCGTATCTTTCGCTAGAATGGTGTCCTATTCATTTTGAAAATTTTGAAACATGCGGTTATTCAATTTTTGTCATGTAACAAACAATGAACTTATTGCATGGTGGAGCAGCAAAAAGTCTTCAACGGTGAGTTGTCGTTAGATCGTCATGCTCAAATTTTTCGGCGTGGAGCTTTCGGGTCGTCACATTTTTTCATCAATATCTATAATTGTAAGTTCTAATAAGTATCTCTACAGTACAGTCTCTGTAATCCAAACCCATTATCAACGAACTCACTACAAACCGAACCTCCAGTAATCTGAACGATCCGCTGATGGGTGTGAGCTGGGTAATTGGAAAACACAAAACGTTGAAGGAAAAAATGTCATTTTTAAAGATCAGAAGAGAGTTCTACGAATTTAGCGAAGAAATATAACATTGTCATCACAGTATCTGATTTGAATGATAAAAATAATTATTTTTTAATGTGTAATTACATATCAATGGTAAAAAGTCCCGGAAAACGTCAAAATCTCAAATGTTTTGAAAATATAGTTAACACGCTCCGTTTATGCTGACGGTATTTATTTTTTGAAAAATAAACTGGACACCATAATATTATTATAAAACATATTAAATGTTGTGAAAAGGTGCTGAAATTTCAACCAACCGGCGTGGTTTCTAGCAATAGTACTATCTAAAAATGTTATCAACTATTTCCCGATGGTAGAAAGTCATATGGCTTTATGGAATATTGTTTATCAGGAAACCACACAAATAAGGAACCACCAACTTAGAAACAGAGCCATTAAGAAATGCATTTACTTTTGCAATGGAGGGAGATCAAAGAGACCACTGGAAAGTATTATTGAATCTGATTCCGCACAAACACGTTTCGCTCGTGTAATTTTCTATCAGCAATAAAATGTTTGTAATTCGGCTCTGATCTGGACCTAAATTTTATGGTGAATTTTAATCTATTCCGGCCTGTAAATACGCCGAGGGTGAAATGCTTAAGTCGCTATAAACATTTAAGTACTCCGCCTTATAAATCGTTTTCCGGAGAGAATGATGCCAATACGTTTTATGACATCTAAAGATTTCATGTATTTTTGACTTGCAAATAGCCTCTGATTTTGAAAAAGATTGTTCAGGCTGGTTTATAAATCAATTGAAAAATTTTGACGAACAAAGTATGCGTTTTGTTGCTTTTGCTTACAAATAGTGTTACGAGTTGAAATGAAGGCATAAAAAATATTTTTTTAAAAAACTTACTAACCACAACAGTGTTTTCCGGAATGGTAGGCAGAGATAATGGACAGCCACATAACTTCTTCACACATACCTTGCTTTATTCATATTCATACGTTGTCTACTCGACAAGTTGGGAGGCGGTATGGGTACCGCCGGCCAGGAATCATTTATTGGATTATAACCTCTGCCATCCCAAGTGGTTACGTTTGGTGACTTAGTAGGGTTGCCCGGGTTCATGGAGTGAGGTTTATCCGGGTCTTGGCGGCAGATGCGTCTGCCCACCAGCTGCGTAGCAGGCCGGATCGGGAGAAAATGATTGAGGACTTTGACTTCTCCATCCATACTCTCTCGGAACATCGCCTTGCAGTAGGAGGGATGGATTCATTTATCCGTCACTCCTAGACACACTCCTAGATCCCCAGATTCCTACCCTTTTCCTTCTCAGAACTTCTTCTCCTTCTTTTCTCAAAAATACCCACCACACAGCATCCTCACCCATGACAAAGGCCCGAAAAGGAATTATTTTCCTCAAGGGCTCATGTATGGAGCTAAAGCAAAAAATAAATATTTGGTTCACTTGATCGTGCCACCCCACTTCTTCCACCATTCACTTAAGCGTCATATATTCTCCTTACACTACTTTATCCCTTCATCCTCTCTACGTGTCCAAACCATATAAAAGAGTACCTTTCTTAACTTATTCATTACGCTCACATCAGTTATCTTTCCGGTTGTCCACATTTTGAAAACGTTAATTACGATTTAACATACGTACTCCTTAAGAATCTCTATTCTACAGCTCTCATATAACACCAAAGCCGACTAGATCATTAGAATCCTGGCCGCAAATTACGAAGTCGCTAAGTAAACTTCACTGTTTGAAATAATCTAATCACTCCGTTCATGTGTTCATTTAACATGTCTGCGGTAAAACAACACACAAATCAGCAGTAATAACGAGTATCAACAACAATCCTAGCCATGTGCAAACTGACATTGCTGGATGGAACCAACTTTCTCACATAATACTTCAAAATTCGTATTCTCAACTCTTGTCATTCCTTGCTTCACATCAGGTATTGACTTCAAATTATATTCCAAAAAGATATGAAGATGTTTTGTAGAAGACAGCTGTAGAAACAAACAGCAAACATCGGATACTATCTCCTCTGTCTATCTTTTTGTCGATATGGTGTGATGGTTGACAGGTTGGTCATAAAATCAATATTGGCAATGGAATTTAATTTACGAAGTGAATAAAAAGTATTTTCGGTTTTTTGTGTGAATGTTTTATGAATTATGTGTAGTGTAAGGTAAGAATAATGGGTACTCAATGCTACATTCAATGGTTGTGCTATAATATCCTTTGCTGCTAGAATGCTTTGGCAAAGTCTGTATATATGATATCTACTTGAGTGCGGTTGTCCATGTGATCGACAATGAATTCAGTAAGAAGAAGTAATATGTTTTCTTCAAAGGAAAAAGGTATCACTTTGGAGGAAATACTACACATATTTTGTGAGTCTCATCTTTTGTCTCACCATTATTTAAGAAAAAATTGTTTATTGCCTATTTTTGCCGTCATTGTACCGTAATCGTGGAACTTCACGGTAATAATTAAAGCGCCTATTTCAAGTAATGTTTTTGGCCTTCTGAATCCTTTAAAAAATGTATCTTAATAATTTTTTTTAAATAATTTATAGGTACCTACACCGCCGGATTTCATAATTAATGTTTTTGAATGTCTAATACAAAGGTTACCACTTTATAAAATACGCTAACAGAAATATGAAACAGAAAACCCATAAGAACTCTCTGTGAAAAATATGATATTGTACGTAAGTATTATTTTACAGTCAGGGTCTTTCCTTTTCTAATTTCCGGTTGTTAGATTATTTTTCATAATGAATTTCATTTTTAAAAGTTTTTTTCTACATCGATCATTTTATAAAATTATATTTATTTATTTCATCAATTTCTATGCTTATTGAAAAGGATTTTCTTTAGAAAAAAATTGGCTTCTAATTTACTAGAACTTTGGAAAAGGATGTGCTTAGTTTAAGTCAAATTTCAACACAACGATGAGACCTATATGAGTCATTCCGTAAACCGAACAAATTAGTCTGAGGTTTTAAATGACACTTCAGTTTTTACTGATATTCTCATTTACATGTGAATAATTCGGTTACATAAACTCAAAATTAGAAATCTCGATCAAAGAATACCTCATAATATAATTGCAGATAACCTCGTAACATATTTTCAGAAATAAATAACTTAGGCCTTCCTATGTGGAGCTTATATAAGAAAAAAAATAAGGTTCTTTGATTGTTTTTCTAAGTTATTTAAAAGACGAAGAAGACTCTCGAATGAACAAAATAACTTCCTTGTTAAAATTTTATCGTATAACTTATTTGCTGAACAACATTCAAACAAGCCAGTTTTAATTGAACGTCTTTTCACTTTGTTCTCCTTTTCACAGAAGAAGTAACGTACACGTAAGCAGTTAAACTATAAAGTATACGCAGCATCAATAAAAACAGCGAGAACTCGATAAACTTTCTCTTAATTAAAAGACCGTGTACGTGACCCCGAAAAGAGGGAATCAATCGTACCAACCTGGAGCAGGACCCACAAACCACACTGCTGGCTAACTGAATAAAGAGCTAAAACAAGCAGAAAAGGGTGGAAATCGTTTGCTTTTTATTTAATTAGCTGCCGTAACGAGGAAAAAGATAGCCATTGCCTGAAAACTAACTGAAATGTAAACTAAACGTAGCAAGGGCTCTGAATTAATGCAACGGTATGCCAGGTCTCCCAGGCTTTGCTGTACGTGGCACTGTTCAAATAGGGAAAAACTTATTTTCTGTGGCAGTGAGGTATTGAACATGGATCTGGCAGCGGAAGGACACGACTAATTTATTTGTAGGCATGAGAAATGGAATATTAGATCTTCTATATCAAGGTAATTAGCATGGGTTTCAAGGGAAGTATTTGACTTAGATACTTTAACCAGTGATTCCTGACATTATTAGAAGTAAAAAATGTAGATGAAATTTTTGACCATTTTTTTCAAATTAAAACATGAAAATTAGTAGGTATTGTACGGGTAGGGACAGGTAGAGGGATTTTGAGGTTACTAGATTAAGTGACCAGTGGTGATGTGGAAGAATTTTTTGTTGCTATAGGTTTTGAAAAAAAAAACACAAAAAATCACTGGACATTAAAATTTCATTCATACTTTTTACTCCAAATAATGCAAAGAATCACTGGTTTAGGAAAGTCAAGTACATCCCTTAACACCCTGTACAAGACATGCATTTTGACTGTATTATCGGAAACTAGTAGTTTTGTGAACAGTAGACTTGGCCTCCAAAAAACTTTGTTCCTATTTTTCACTTATTTTATACTAGCTGGTTCCCGGCATGCGTAGCTATGCCATTAAAAGAAATAAATTGTTTATCCCTAAATGTTTAGCGTAAATATATAAATAAATAAATAGATATTACCATGCGTCCCTTTTCCCTCCTGCGTTCCCCTTCCATCTTTTTGACATTGACTCCCCTTCCGTACGGCCCGTATCCCACTGACGCCTAGATCGCATAATATGTTGCCTAGCTAGCCGAGCGGGGTGACCGGCGACCACGCAATTTTTTTTCTAATACGTACATTTTTAAATTCGTGATATCTTTCGAATTGGATGTCCGAATTGAATAATTCAAAAAGTTATATAAAGGTTTTGAAGCAGTCTTGAATATGAATTAATTTATTGTGATAAGAATTAATAAAAAGATACAAATAAAGAGCCTTTTCTAGCGGCGGCATTTCAATTAAATTTTTAAAATAAAATAACACTTACTGTGGCATAACTATAATAGTTAGACATACACTCTGGCGACACTTTTTGTAAATAATGATGTGTTCTGCAAAGTCGTACTACATTATTTTATTCTACCATCAATAGTTTTCGCAGCGCACGGGATGCAAAGAATATTTTAGGTAATTTTTTACATCTTGGGCTACATGATGGGAGTTTTAGTAAGGATCCCTTATTGAAAATATAATATAGCCTATAATATGTCACCCGGGGATAGTGTAGCTTCTCACCAGTGAAAGAATTTTTCAAATCGGTTCAGTAGTTTCGGAGCCTATTCAATGCAAACAAACAAACAAATCTTACCTCTTTATATAGTGTCTTAGATATCAAAACCATAATATCCCGTGAAATCGTAAGATTCATAAGTAGGTACTTAAAAATCCACCTTTTTTGAATTGTGAATCCCTCACAAAAGTCCTAACTACTTCCAACCGCCTGGAGCCTGTGAGATTACTGCATCCCCAATCCCCAATTGGGGATGCTCCATATGGTGTGAGGCTTATTAAGTTCGTTGGGAGGGGAAGGAGATGGAGCAGAGGAAGGTGGGAAGCATCACCAGTGGGAATTATATTTTAAGCAAAGCTTAAATTCTGAATGGTGGTTTTTAACCAGATCGATACTGAGAGCATCTTCCATTCTGGAACGTGCCACAAATATACGGTATATTTTTTAATAATTTATTGTGAAATAACACAATTCGATGTCGAAAATTTTTTTTGCGCTCGCTGGGATTTGAACCCATGACCTTTGTTTGTTGCTAGTAACCTTCTTCATTAGTAGTCGAGAGCCTCACCCATCAAACACTGAAGCCGTAAATTATATCGCCTTCTTAATAATAAACCATATGTTTTATGTAACTATTAAAAAAAGTTAGATTAAGGAATTATAGAATTCAAATAATTTATTTCTAGAGGTAGGTAGGTACCACGGTTTCACATTGGAAAAAAGAGTATTTACTGAACTATTGTCAAAGTTAGTCACCCTTGAATAATGAAGTGGACACAGCAGATTTTCAGAAAACGGGACTGGAATGCACAAAAAATTTACAAACAGACGAAATGCAAAATGGGTCGAGTTAAAACAGGACTTCGCTACTCTCAGTCAATTAATATAACTTAGATTATAAATGAAATAAACGCAAGAAGATTCTAATGATAAAATCTCATTCCACAGACGAATTTTGCTACCAAAAAAGATATATGGGATGTAACAGAAGGATGAAAGTCATCTGAAGTGAAAATTATATCTTTGAGAGGCATATAAGAAAAACGTGTTCAGTGACCAGTCCTGAATAATCAGGTATTAAAAATAATGGTTGCGTGCGTTTATACCAAGAATTGGAAAATCAAAACAGCATGCGTGTGAATGCAGTCAAATGAGAAAATGTTACTATTGGTGATCATTTCGTGATTTATATTTAGTATTATTATGCTGTGGTGACGTACATTATGCAAATATAATGGCATGGCTGTTATTAAAGCCACCCACGCTATGGTAATACCCATGAGAGAAACGTCACCTAGTGTTTCAAAGAAACACCTATTACAAGAATTAATTCCATAATAACCATACGAAAACTTGAGTTTTGTAACATTCATCTAAATTAAAATTACACTTAGATTTTTTGCAACTTCATCCAAACTTCAGCGGTTTGCCCTAGATTCATTATTGCATTAACTCCACACAGGAGGCTCTGAGGTAAATTATTTCCTCAGGGCCTATGTCACCCTTAGGGTTGCTTTGTGGAGGGTCTTTTGGTGGAAATAAAGAAGTGAACCCGGGTCTTGAAGAAACCCATGATGTAGGAGTGAGGAAACCGAGCTTTATAACATAATGAGTCGTAGAAACGACCCGTTATGTGATAAAGCTGTGTATATATATTGGGCTCCCGTGTTCCACGACTGTGCACCGGTGCCGAAGGAATCAATGACGTTAGTGCCTCGGAACATCTTCCATTGAAATAACGATAGAACAAGGTCAGCATTTCCATCCGACGCCTGTGCTCTAAAGGTTGAAATCCGTTTGTAAAGATAGAAGAATCTATCAAACGGACCGCCTGTTTTTCCACAGAGACGAAAGTTTTTTTGAGGTTTTTGGGGCTTCAGACCATTGCTGCAGCATTCAACCGTGGGACACAATTGGGGTTTTACAATACACAGATATATAATATGTTAAATATAATAATACTTTGCAAATTTTTTTGTGTCACTGTCGTGAAAGGTCACCTTCAGTTTTTCAGAACTGGAGCAGTAATTTGATGGCCGGTCGTGGTCGAGGGGTAAGGCACTTGACTGGTCGAATTCGAAGGTTGCGGGATCAAATTCCGGAGTGCGTAAGTAAATTTTGTTTTATAAAAATAAAACACAAACACTTTGTATTTAACCACGAATTTATTATTGCATATATCGACCGGTTTCACTTCGACCAAGCTTCTTCAGGATATAAATAATAACTAAAAAAAAAAAAAAAAAAAAAAAAAAAAAAAACCTTTAGCCTCACAATATACCACAATTGGGGATGCCCTAGTCTCACTAGCTCCAGACGGAAGCAGCTGAGGTTCTTGTGAGGTATTCACATAATAAAAAAATAAAATAAAATGGTAGCTTGAATTAAATTGACGTAAATAATATGGCCAACCTAGGATTAATTTGATTTCACGGGAAAATTTTTGTCACACGCCGTGAAAAGATTCAGACTTGCGAGGTAAATTGTAGAAATCAAACCTACTAAAAAGGCTATTTTCAAATTCTATGTACTACGAACTAGGCTCTCAAATAAGGCTTTCAACTGTATTTTGGTTTGCATCTCAAAGAAACTACTCTAATCAGTGCAGACCTAAACATAAAATTCACCAATTATTTGATTTGCTCTTGAAAAAGATACTCTTTCGCAACTCAAAGATCACGAAAAATCGATGAAAACCAAAAAAATCCAGGTCTAGTAGTTCCAAGGAAAAAAGGTTGTTCCGCGAAATAAGGTAACGTTGATTTAATAAACCTTTACGTAGAGGCCGGATAGAGAGCTTAGTATAATGGTGCAAGGCTAGGCTTGTATCTGTATGGTACCGAGTGTATATGCTTGAGTGTGTATATCGTCGTATGTAGTATATACGACGGTGTCATACGGCCTCCACATTGTGAAATACAGGGTTTTACATGGGTTCTTGGGTCAGGTAAATTGATTTAATTACGTTTAATTTTTATTTTATTTTCATTAGTCTTTGTCATTTAATGATGTAAGATCATTCTTGTTGGAGTCAGTGGTTCTTAAACCCCACAAGTTTCATATGCGTATTCACCAAACCCTTCTCACCACCACTCATTCACCGAATCATATGATTCGGGGGTGTGTCTTGACCTCCGCCGAACCAGCGAGACTGACTCACCGAAACCTTGGGGTTCGATTGAAACCAGGTTAAGAACCACTGTGTTAGATCATTGGCAGACAATTTACATACAATACAATAAATATTTGTATAGGTAATCTTTAAAAACGTGGCGGGGTCCTGTTTTCCTTTTTTTTGTCCCTTTTGCGATTTATCTATCTGTACATTTTTTTTGTATATTCTGTTTCCGTTTCATTATGGTGGCAGTTTCAACAGCTCATTAAAGATCCCCTTTTCACGTATAAAATCACCGTGTTTAATTGATTAATAATCCGTTATTTGAAATTTAAAAAAGTTTAAAAATACCGGTTAGATAAGTTATTAAATAAGAGAAAAATAGAAACAGTTTTTTAGGAAGCGAGGCTTAATGCTCACAAAACCTAATTATTATTAAAAAATATTCATATTAGAAAAAAACTACAGGAATTACTTTCTAAAAACGGCCTAGGTGTTAGTAAAACATTATATTGAATGAAAATTAAAAAATAAGAGGTAACCTTGTTAATAACCTGAATTAACAGAATTATTAATTATAAATTCTTTATCGATTCGGTAACGCCAGGCGTAACGCAAAAGTTGAGTAAATTTACTTCACCCCTCTAGCAATTCAATGAATTTAACCAGGCATTTCAGTATATTTGGCATTATCAGTCAGAATTTCTTCGGGAATGCGGCCAATACCCTTTAATATGCCTTTTGATTGATTGTTATCAAAATAATATTATTAATTGATATCAAAAATGACTGAATGAAAAGGGTTGAAAAACAGGCAAATTACTTTTTAAAGTAATCGTCACTCGGGACGTTTTTTTTAGAATTTTTTTTTTTCTTTCAATGCTGACTTTGAAAATTAAGTTAGCGTATTAGAGAGATGCGTTAATAAAAGTATTTCATACATCAAAATCATAATTTCGGTTCCGCTCGAGATTTTTATTTTCCGGTTTCTTAATCATCTTCACATTAAAACTCTCTCATTGGTGGAGATCTCGAACGATTATACATGGTAACCGGAAACTAGTAGTACAAGCGGGAAAATTGTGAAAATAAATCACATGTGTTTTGCGGAGGCAACTGTTTTGATATTGATATTTCAACGAAATATGGAAAAAAAAATCTTGGGTTCTGTAGGTGTTATGTGGATTCAATAATTTCCCGCTTGCATTACTAGTTTCCGGAAACCGTGTATATGTATTTCAAAAATCTCCAGAATTTACTATGTTTTATAACAGCGCAGACGCGTGAAAAATCACAGGAAAATCTGAATTCTTGACACAACACTAAAAGTTTTAAAATTACAATATATATTTTTTTAATAATTTTTTTTTTTAAATTTAATTTTGATTGCCGGCAACCTGGACGTTTATTGAAATAACTTTATTACATGAATATGAAATAAATAAAAACATTTAATTTAAATTAAGCTTTAAGAGAAAAAAATTAAGATTTTTTTTTTTTTTTTACCGACAGTGGAAGTTGCTTTTATCGACGGTAACAATATATAGAATACATAATATTTCTTGTCCATATATCTTTCGGAACATCCTGTTGACGTTACAATTTCACGTTTGCCTCCGCACACAGCCAACTGCAGGTAATGTGGGCTTTTAAGGCTCTCCCAAACACACGCGCACTAGTTTTGCACAGCGGTCGCACGTCTCGAGTCCGCGCTCTCCAAGCGAGTGCTCGCCTTAAAACGTTTAATTAGGATAACCGGGGGCGTGTGCAAGTACAGGCTTATGTCATTATACACTCATGGTTTAACTTGGATAAGATTACAGAACTTAAAACATCTGTGATGTTATATGAACTGCTGATGTATGCCCGGCTTCGAAAGTAATCATTTTTTTTGAATTATGTGAATACCGCAAACTGCGGGACGGAGAATTTTGAATTTTTGTGAGATTTGAGAGGATGGAGAGTACAAAAAGATGGAGAGGAGGGAGGTTTTAGATTTATATTCGAATCGAAGGTATTACTCGTATATGTAGAGGAGGGAAGTTCCTACCTCGTTATTCAGATCAGGTCACTAAGCACTAAGAGTGGTGTATCATAAAGAGACTTGAGAGTTTATTAAACCTATCTGGAATGAACTTCTGATAATTATATGGTGTTTCATTGGATCATTGTGTAACATAAAGCTAAGAATGTAATAGGAATTCAATATAAAAAAAATATTAACATATTATTGTGTTTTTTTTACGTTGGTTCCACACAGGAGGAATAAATTTTTCCTCAGGACCTATGTCATCTTTGGGGATGCTGTGTAGGGAAAGGAAGGAGAGGAAGTTCGGGAAAGAAAAATAAATGAGGGGTGGGTAGGATTCTGGGGGTCAATGCTTCCAGGAGTGAGGGTCATATGAATCCATTGAGGTGCAAAACGATGGGTCGAGATTGATCGGCTGAAGAGGACTTGGTTAGGTTTCCAGATCCAGCCCATCTTGCAGTAGGTGGGCAAATGCATTTGCCGCCAAGACCTAAACAAACTTCACTTTATGAACCCGGACGGTCATCAAGTAGCATACCACTTAGATGACTTAAAGCAGGGGTTTTGGTTATCTAATAAATGCAAAATACAATTACCCACGTTGGGTTTTGAAACTGAGACCCGTGGATTTGTAGGTACATAACAACTCGGTCGCGGAGTTCTGTACTGCTTTTATAAGAAACGTTGATAAATAAATACAAAAGGAAATCAACTTTTTACAAAATAAAAATGTGTACATTAAGATCTATTTCGTGTAACCGTTAATTATCATCAAGTGTTAATTTCTGAATGATTATCAAGAGCCTAATAATTTTGTGTTACTGAAATGTATAATTGCACAAGGGTACCTACGATTCAAATCGAAACTACGTTATCCAGCAATACATATTATTAGACAGATACTAAAGAGAAAATAAAATTAATAAAGTTCCGAGTACCAAATCGTAACACGAGACTTCCAGAGTTGTTCTTTGTTTATTCGCCCATTAAAACTATTCCATTCATTCCCAGTTTAAAGGCATGGAAATAAATTCAGTCCTGTCGATATATTCATCAATTCATACTAAAATTTATATCAGAAATGTAAAATATTTTGTTTCGCTATTATTATTATACACAAATTGTAATATAATGTATCCGAAGGATTTTAATTCATAGATTTCTGAGCTCCTGAATAAAAAGTCATTTTGCCGTCCGATGATCTAAAAATCAATAAAAATATTTATTCACACGTCGCAAGTGAGTAGTTGGGTATAGCCTAGCGGGTCACGTGATAAGCATTCCGTTTCCTTCCAGCACCACGGTAACACACAAAACATCGCGCGTATCACGTGATTCCGTCGCGTCGTGGAAGATATCGATCAGTGGCAACGTGTGACTGAATTTTTTTTAATGTTTAATAGAAAAACGACCTTATCGAACATCAAAATGGCACCTTTTTTTTAATCCAAATATGCTTACTTTGTGTACTTAAGTACACCTTAATTTTTCTTTTAATAGTACCTACTGATTTTTGCTGTTTACTCTGAGCATATCAATGGATATCAATGTTTTTTTCGCTTCTCTCTTCTTTGTATTTGTTTGTATTACTTTTGTTCCTGTACATACGCACATAAGACGGAGACAACCAGACCACACAGTGAAGCAGGCAATGTCTATGGAGCTTCATCGACAGTCATCCAGATGAATACCAAAGAACTCCTGGATGACTCAATGCTCCAAAATACTTCAGAGAAACGACCTGGATGAAGGCTATACCCAGAATCGAAGATATTATAACCTGAGAACGAGAACAGCCGACCCCAACAGCCTGCCTAGGCAATGAGTTGAGACAGTGCAAGGAAGAATAAGAGACTTTTATTCCTGTGTTTGTCTAATTGGGAGGTCGTACGAGACGTCTTCTTTATAGTATCTTTCGTTTCGGTACAAGATGTGGGAGAAGGAAAAAGACGACTTTCGACGATGTGCGCAGGTGTTCGCGCTAGGGTTGGAATATTTTATAATAGTTATTAAATTCCATTGTTTATAATAGTGCCTTTATGGATAAATTGATTTCCACGTCCCATTCGTGTAGCTGGGATTAAATACATTAGTATGTTAATTATTATTATGTTTCTGATTTTATTGCACTAATGCAATTTATTACGACTTGTTTTACGTTAAAGCCCCAAGGGCAAAAATAAAAATGTACCCGCGGTCTGCTCCTATCTGTTTTATAATGCAACGCACGTGAGAGGGAAAAAATATTGAAGCATTTTCAGGCAATAAACGTGTTTGACGATGACTTCAACTGTATGTCACTGTTATCACCCATAAAGTTAAGGTATGTTTGTGATTTTGGATATGAAAGCTGGTTTATGGCTTTTTTCATTATGTTTGCGCTGAAGCTCGTATGTATATTTACGCTAAACCAACTGTAAACATTACTGTTACAAACCATAATGCGAAAGCACGAACTCACGTTGAAAAATTGCAAAACTCTGTATTTTTTTTAATGTGACTACGCCACTGCTTGGAGCCGGTGGAATTATGCCAGCCTCATAAAGAGAGTGTTGATAACACCAAAAACCAGTGATAGTTAATCTCTGAGTATGATGCATGAAATAATAGGATGCAGGCGAATCCTCTAATTAATATTTTTTCTGTGCTTCCTCCTAAAAAAATAAAAAATAGCGAATATTCGAATAAACAAATTCGATGATCGCTTACATTTATATTATCCTATTATCGCTAATAACAATAAGTATAGGTATAAGCAAGACGTAATTTGGGAGGCGAAGTACAGTTACCGCCGCCCCGGGAACAATTTATTGGATAACCGAAACCCCTGCCATAGGTCACCCCATGGTTTGCTACGTTCGGTGACTTAGCAGAGTTGCCCGGGTTCATGGAGTGAGGTTTGTCCAGGTCATGGCGGAAGATGCCGGATTGGGAGAGACTGGCTGAGGGAGACCTTTTAAGCTCTTCAGCCGGACGCTCTCGACCCATCGCCTTGAACCGCAGTGGGAGGTATGTTCATGCTTTCGACACTCCTGAACACATTAACCCCAAATTCACCGTCATACTTTTACAAATTAATCCTTCCCAGAACTGACTCTCCTTTCTTTCCCTAAAAAAACCCTCTACACAGCATCTCTAAAGACGACAGAGTCACTCAGGGTTTTTTCCCTCAGTACCTCCTGTGTGGAGATAATGTTTAACAAAATGGGTGTTGTAGCGCGGGTAAGAGACCAAATGAGGCCAACATTATTACTTATTCAAGCTTTGCAAAATTACTTTGTGGCATTATTTATTATTTAATTAATAACAGATCACTTTGTATGAACCACTTTTTAATAAACAATATCGACATGTTTCAATAACAATGTTATCTTTATGAAGATAACATTGTTATTGAAACATGTCGATATTGTTTATGAAAAAGTGGTTTATACAAAGTGATCTGTTATTAATTAAACCAACATTATTAAATTGCACCATAAAATGTACAATATAAAAAAAAAAAAACTTAATGCTTCGTTGTTCTTCTCAATTCTAAATGCGCTATCTACGAAACATCACTGCGAATAGAAATAATATTTTTACAAAATTCAACTATTATATTCTTATTTTTCCATCAATTCATAAAGGAACGTGAACGCTACTTAGAGCATGTGTTCGAGCTAGCGTGCTTTCCAACGAGAGGACTGAATTTCAAAGTGCCTGCTGTATAAAATGCATTCAGCGGCTAGCTGCATGAATATGCCATCCGAACGTGCACAGATGAATGGGCACAATTCCTCCCCCTCCCCTTCCCCATCTCCTTCCCAAACCCTCCAACCCTCGGTCGGATGTTATGCATTATGTGGACTCACCCTTTCTGCGACGAGCCACAGAATCAAACCAGTCATTACGTGTAACTGTTGGGATTGAGAAGGAAACCTTATAATCAAAGTTAGTACATTATATAATATTAGCTTAATTTAATTTGAATCTTTTTAATTTCTCATAATTCCATATAATTTCTCATAATTTCGTATGATTTCTTACAATATCTGATATTTATTTATTTATTTCAAGACTTTTGTTTTTTATATTAAAAAATGCTAACATTATGCAAAGTTATATAATTTTTTTTTATTTTTTATTCTACTACTCCATAAGTTGAGCTCTAGGAGCTCGTGTTTATGGGAGGAGTATTTATTCACATGCAAAAAATAAAATAATAATAATGTTCTAATTATATGTTTAAACAATATTCAAAGAACTTATGAGATAAATACAAATATTAATTGACATAGTTTCGTAATTTAGGAAAAAAATAGTTATAGAAGGTCAATACTTTTTTTAAAAATATTAAATATTACAGTTAAAGTAAGGGTAAATTAAATTAAATTAAGGGTACAATATTTCATTATCCAATTTCAGGGACTTAATTTGTTTTTTGAATTGTTAATATTTCAATGTTTCAGTTACAAAAAATGCAAACTTACTCGTATTCAATTCGCATTTGCGCATTTTTTAACATTTTCTTGCGGAATTCACATAAGTAACTGTTACCGGAATGTTCATTTGGGTAACCCTTTCTGTTAGTGCAGTTGTGGCATTTGGCAGGCTCTTGTTTTTTGGGGCAGTCTTGTATTTTGTGATCTCCTGCACAGTGGAGGCATCTGGGACTCTTCATGTTTTCAAGGCATCTTAGTGATGTATGTCCATATCCAAGACAATGATAGCATTGCATGAGTGGAAAGCAGTCTTCTACGTGTGCTTTTGAGTATCCAATGTTGATCCTTTCTTATTATTTTTCTTAGTTTTGGTGTTGTTTCGAAAATGAAATTTGATAATTTATCGGATTTTTTATTCTTGAGCTTTTTTTAAACACTAATGGGTTCATTATCAGTTTCTGAGGTCATGGCGTATTTTATGTCTTGATTTTGATTTATCAAATCTATTAAAAGTTCTTCTTCCTTGAAGCAAGCATCAACTCCCTTAATGATAATGCAAGGTTTTTTTTCTTTATTTCATTAGCGTGTATTTCAATATCTGGGATTTTGTTGATTTCATTTATTATTATTTCGGTATCATTTTGTTTCTCACATGTTAGAATTATTTTGTTTTGATATGTTTTTTTTAGTCCAGAAATTCCTATTCCTAATTTGGAAACTTTTATTTTGTCTTTTAATATTTTTTCGATTTCATCTGCAGGCTTGTTTTTTTTTGAGGAAATTAGTATAACAAAATTTGCTTTGGGTATTGGGTGCGATTTCTCCCTTACCACCATTGCACAACTTTTTTCTTCATATTTTTTTTCTTCATTCGATGCTTTTTTTATCAATGTTTCTAATTTGTCTATGTAATCCTCTTGATTTAAAATAACTTTATTTTGTAGACTAATTATTGTGTTTTGTAGTGATGTTATTTCAATCGTCCATGAGTCTTCGATATTGATTAATATTGTTTCAATTTCGGTTTTAGCTTCTTTGGCAGCTTTTGTACTGCCAATTTTGTTAAGTTCCGTGAGTATTTTTTCAATATTAATTTTGAGTTCCATATTGGAACATGGTCCCCAAGGGGTTAAATTTATATTGTAGGCAGTTTACTTTTGCAGTGTCAGTCACGTTAAACGACCGTTCGTCGCGAGACATGCGACAATACTGAATACTGATATGATCTAATAACTTTTAACAAATACACATAATTTCAAATTTTATCTGATATTGTCCATGATTGATCTAATTACAATGACCATGACATTGTGATTAGATGGGACATAGATATATATATACATATATCCATCGCGGAACACCATGTGGGTTGCAAAAAATATATCCTGGTAAGAATTATACAATCGTTCCAAACAATTTGGGGGTGTGGATACCGCCGCCCCGGGAACCATTTATTAGATAACCGATACCTCTCCAAAGGTCACCCGAAGTGATTCTCTGCAGTTGGTGACTTAGCAGTGGTGGCCGGGTTCATGGGGTGAGGTTGGTCTGAGTTTGTGTTGAGGCGGTGGATGCGCCTACACTTACTGCGGGCGGGCTGAATAGAGAGACCTGTTGAGAGATCATTTGGCCTCTCCAGCATTTGGTCTCACTCAACCCATCGCCTTGCACCGCAGTGGGAGGGATGGATTCATACATTTGTCACTCTTGGACCCACTGACCTTCAGATCACAACCCACCCCTTATATACTTTTCCTTCCCAGAACTATCTCTCCTTGCTTTATTTTTAAATACCCTTCCCATAACATCTCCAAAGATGACATATGCCCTGAGGGAAATTATTTTCTTCTGGGCTAATGAAAAAAAAAAAAAAAAAACATTTGAAAATAATTGAAGATGATGTCAACGATACTTAAATTTAAAATATGAAATCGATAAAATTTACCAATTTAATTACTTAGGTCGTATTAGCTCAATAAATTGGTGGAGTTTTTGGTTCCGGTAAGACTAAAGGTAGTGTGTTTGGATCTCTGTTGCGACCGTTATTTTTTTATTTTCGGTGTCTTGTTCTACGCTTATATATTTTAATGAGAATATTTTTTTTTATAATTTTCAATGATTAAATATTTTTAAATTATTTTTAAGCTCCATGGTTTAATCATTTCTCTGAAAACCACGGCTCGTAAATGTTGATGAAAAACCCTTTACCACGAATTCGGTCTGTAATATTCTGTTTTCCATTCCGTCAAAAGGTGGAAGAATATTTCAGGTCAAGGGGCCCTCCGCGCCAAGAAGAAAACGGGAAATCGTTCGGTGAATTTTATAAATTTCCCTAGAAAACGGTTTATCGTAATGAAAAATTTACGAAGCTTTCGTTCTGTGTTTATATTTTACTTAAGAGTGTTCAGAAGACTCTTAAGTCAGATTAATTTTATCCGAAATCCGCCTGTCAACTACTGGATTTTGTGATTTTATTATAATGTGTTTTGGGTTCGCGACTTAAATACTTTTTAAGTTGATTGAATTTCGTTTCGAAAATCGCCTTCAAATTTAGGGAATATTCAATATTTCTGATATTTTAATTGTCAATTTACAAGTGGTTAGGTATTTTGGTGATCTTATAAAGCACTAACGAGTTCCCAGCATGAGTTGCAATGCAACTTAATAAATAAATTATTCTCCCTGCATGTCCTTTCCGTCTGCCCTTCCCCTTCCGCTCACTCGTTCCCCTTCCATCGGAAGATGGGGAACCATCTTCTGTCTTCTCTCTCCCGTCTCCCGCTCCCCCGTCCCACGAACCCCCTCCCGCGTTTCTCTCACCTTTCCCGCGTTCCATAAATTCAGTCCCGGTACATTCAGTTTTCAAACAGCTCGCGTGCCACCCATTGTAATTTTTTTTTGTGCAAAATGTCATTTTTAAATTATGAAATTTTTGACAGTTTCCCAAAAGTTTTTGTAATGATAAAAAAACTTTTCACAGATATTGTCATGTGATTGTAATAATCCAGAAATTTTCGCGAGGGTAGAAAGAAGATATTTTTATGTTTCAAACATTTCCTATGCTCAATATAAAAAAATAAAATTTATATGTGTAGGTATGTGTTTTATGTGTGACCAGATTTTGCTCGATTTTTAACACTTTTTCTTATCGTACAATATGGAACGAATAATAAGACATGTTAAATGTTTTCACTTACTTAAATTTATAAAACTATTAATTTAAAAGGCATTGCCAGCTGAAGAGTTGAATAATATTACACGATAAGTGATAAATTAACATAACAACCGGTTTATACTGCGTTGGTTCTTAACTAAAAAAACGTGGATTCTTATGTGAAACGTCGCTAATGCGGATATTGAGTACAAATAAAATCTATGGATTAAAAAGAGGATCTTTAGATTGGCAATCAATCTAAACAAAGTACAAATCAATATGTGATGTACGAATTATCTGTGTCAGCAAAGAAAAGAAGTGGGATCGAAAGAAGCAGATGACCTAAAGAGGAGCCAACGAGCCAACTTATTTACTTGCAGATGTGACTGCAATTTAAAATATTTTTTATTACTTAAAAAAATTAACCAAGAATTTACGATGATTTAGGTATTTTTATTTTATTTTTATGTTGACGAATAAATTTTCTAGAGCGAGTTAAAGTTTACCATTTTTGAATAACCGCTAAAACGATATTTTGGGCCCCGTGTGACGTGATGAGTGCGGACGCTCCCTGACACTGTTTATTTATGCTGGTTCAGCCGGGCGTAGCTTGTGACGTCACAACACCCATTTGCAAAAAACGGGCGGTTTTGATTTTGTCAGTTTTCGAGCGTTTTTAAAATCAATAATATTGAATGAAAACATAAAAACAAACATTTTTAGTAGGATGATTAAAATCAGAAAAATGATTTTTAAATATTCGTACATTTTCAACAGAATCCCTCGTTTGTGGAAATACCCTATTCATAAAATTTCTAAAGAAGTATTCGTTTTTGCCAGACTTTCACAAAATTAACTTTGAAATTTGATGAATTGTTCAAATTTTGTGAAACAACTGGCCTTAAGGAACGGTAAACTGTTCGGAGCAATTTTAAGTAGTTAAAATAAATCATAGTAAGGTAAATCATACAAAGTCTAATTGTTCAAAATATCAAAAAATAATATTTCTTGTCCGGTAGCTGATACTAGTTTACAGATAATTTTAATTCTTGAACAGCTTTTGGTGACTTTTTGGTCAAATAATATTTTAGGGTGATTTTACTATTGCACCATTTTTTGGGAACGAATTCATAAACATAAAATGTTTGTAGGAGTTACATATATTTTTTTATTAAATCAGTCGCAATGTTTTGACTCACCTCTGTCCTGCGCAGTCAGCAGAGAAGATGATAAAGTCTGCCGCAGTTTCCCGAAGGTGCCGGCAGATGAATCCGTCGAGTTGCTGCCCGGGCTCACATCCTCCGTCGCCACCATCTGCAACACACAACAGATATGTAGTCACCAGTCAAAGAATAGAAAAAGTTTAGTTTAAGGTCTATTAGGGCGTAGGCATATTCAACAGGAAAATACTGAGAGTACCACTCTGGAAGCATTTGATACATAATATCTTTACACCCCCGAAAACATACCAAAAACATATTTTTAAAAGTTCTGTGAAACGCAATAAATGAAGTCCCAAAACCTTTCTGGACGGAAGGAGATCTCTCCGATCACCTTTTACCCCAGAAGATAGGTGGAAACTTGGGTGGCAATCAGCCAACGTGGAAAATGCCCATCTCGTACAAGACCCCATTGAGAGATAGTCTGGGTTTTCATTGCCTCGCATCGGTCCGCCATCAATAGGGTAAGATGTCCCCATAGCCGTTGTGCTCATATAGCGATGCATAGATGGGGCCTTAAACAGTCGGCGATGTGTGAATGCAGTGTGGTGCAGACCACCGAACATGTTGTCAACTAATGCCCGCTCTATTAATTCCCCGGCGGGATTGATAAGGTCCACAGGGCGACGCCTGAGGCCCTTGACCGGCTCGCAGATCTAGATATCCCCTCTGTCCACCCACCATACGAAAAAAGATAAATAAAACTTAAAACTAACGAAAAGTAAACAGAGTAGTTTTTAATTTAATTTCGTCTTCCAGCAGAATGTTACAAACTTACATTTTCAATCTCAAATTTGCGCAAAATAATGGAATTTTTCGATACGAAACGTGTTTAGCACACTCATTTCAATTTGTGACGCGGATACGGGTACCGCGCCGCCCCGGAAACCATTTATTGGTTAACCAGCCACAGGTCGCCTAAAGTGGTTCGCTACGTTTGGCGACTTAGCAAAGGTGCCCTTGTTCATGGGGTGTGATTTTTCAAGCCTTGGCGGCGGATGCGTTTGGCCACCTACTGCATTGTGGGCCGGACGAAACTGGTTGAGGGAGACCTTCTAACCTCTCCAGCCGGACTCTATACCCATCGACTTGCAACGCAGTGGGGGATGGATTCATCCGTTCGTCACTCCTGGACATATTGACCCATAGATTCCTACCCACCCCTCATACCTTTTTCCATCTCAGAACTTCTTCTCCTCCATTACCCCTTCAAGACCCATTCCCACAGCACCCCCAAAGATGATATAGGGCCTTAGGGATTTTTTCCCTAAAGCCTGTTGTGAAGAGCCAACGTAAAAAAACACACTCTAAGAGTACCTATACCCATTAAAAAGTATAATGTTTTTAACTTGTACTTCTTGCGGAATATTAGTACGATACATTTTGTTCACGTGGAATTTTTTCCATAGGTAATTTGTACCATGAGTAACTTGGCTTTATTTGTATTTAATGAGTAATGCTCACAATTTTGATTGCGAGTTTATATCGAAGTCCAAGTTTTAGATACATACCACTTAGTAGTGTAAATATTTTTATTGTATTATGTGAGAGCTCCGCCTGCGTAAATGTGTTTTTTATGTTATTTAGCAAATTAAAATTCGTGATTGTTAAGCAGTGCATGTCGATAGAAATTTATTTTCACAATGCACGTGTTTGCACCTTTTACATCTAGGTCATAATAATTCTATTTGCTCTGACTTGGAGGTTGTCCTAGCGCCAATTCAATATTAAATTGATTAGGTAAGTATATTTGATAATTTCTCTCTATAATTGATTTATTTCAATCGAGATATCGACCAGCAATCTGAAGGTCGCGGGTTCGAACCACGGCGTGTTTAAGTAAATTTTATTAGAAAAATTTGTGTTATTTCAAAATTTATTCATTTAAAATAATATGTTGTGTATGCGACACATTCAAAAGTGAAAGATATTCTCATTATAGCAATATCGCCCTAGTATAAGACCACCATTCAGAATTGTAACGTTGCTTGAAATGGATTTTTTCAATTTTGCTGACCAGATCTAAATAGCAAGTTATTTTCCACTTTATTCTTCCCCATTTCCTTTCCCTCCCCTCTACCTTCAGCCTCGCAGCATACCACAATTGGGGATGCCATAGTCTCACTAACTCCTAATGGGACTCTTGTGCAATTTTCACATTAAACAAAAAACAAACAACTACCAGTAATTCACTCTTTTTTCTTAAAATATCGCAGGTGAACCATTCATTATCTGTCAATACGTTTTTCACCGATCAACACAAATTCCTTTAGTTCCTAAACAAGATTGATCTATTTTAAATGGCTGTCAAGCTCTGATACAACTAGCCCTAAAAATAACTTTATCAACATGAAACAATTTTTACCTTCAATATTTACCAAACTTTCCATTTATAAAAAATCAACACAACGCCTTTATGCCACTTTTCTAAATAAAATATTTGATACAAATATTCGCTTGAGAAAAGTTCACTTACCTTATAACCTTTCGCACATAACAGTAGGTACCTTATAACTTTTCGCAAGTTTTCTGGTTTTAATATTTTAAAATAACATCAACAGTATTTATACTTTCTTAAAGTTTGTTTATTGGAAAGAAAATTTCGCCGACATAGATGCTTTTGTAGAAAGTTCCAAAATTAATCTGAACGTAAGTATGCTTTAGAATAAAATACGATAAAGCCTAGTAAGGCCAATTATTGTTACCAGTGGTTCTGTGAACAGTAGACCTCGCGTCAAAAACGTGTGTTTCTAATTTTCACTTATAATAAATCAAAACCCAAAATTTACACTAATAGGAAGTAATAAGTTCTGTAAGTAGGAACTAATTTAGTTTTATGCAATGCATTTTGTTACCAATTTTTTTCATTTCAAGTAAGGAATTATATAATTTATTCAAAATATCGTCAATTTTTTACTTTTTTCAGGCAGTTAGGTACCATACCTATATTAGAAGAATCCTAACTCATGAGCATCAGAACGAACAAACAAATTAAAGACACGCAAAATACCAAACGGTCGAGTTTGCAGTTTGCAAGTTCGCATCGAAATCAAAAAATGACTTCGAAGCCCTCAGTAAATTATCATTGGAGGTAGGTAAACATTTCTGTTCCAATGGATTGATGCACTAGTTTTATACTTATTTTATTTCCAAGTCAGCAGGGATTGCTAAGTTTGTTAGTCATGCATTTTAGTATTGCTGTGAAAAGTTCATCCGTTGAACTGGCGACAGAAAATGGAGTTACAAGTCCTGAAAACTAACACTTCCGATACGTTATCCTGTTTGAGTTTGACTGAAGAGTTCATCAGATGCCTGAAGTTACTTACATCCGCCCTAGTCTGTCGAGTTTCACATATTACGTCTTAAAATTTCAAATATTTCAGGTTTTAAATATCATGTCAAAAATCCAAAATTATCGAAGGAATCTCCCATTCAAAATAATCATCGACAACTTCAAAACAATTCTCTCTTTGGGAGGCGGGTAAGGATACTTGAACCGTTTATTGGATAAACGGTTCTTGATAAATGGATACTTTTGCCATAGGTTATCCCAAGTGGTTCCCTATGTTTGATGACTTAATAGGGGTGATTTGGTTCATCGGGTGAGGTGTCTTTAAGTCTTGGCGACGAATGAATCTGCCCACCTATTGCGTGGTGGGCTGGATTGGCATAAAAATTGAGGAAAACTTTTCAAACGCAGGACTCTCACTCCTGCATGACACCCAGTTTCCTTCCCATACCACTCATATCTCATTTTTTCCTCTCCTTCCTTCAATCAAAAAGACTCTCAACACAGCATCCTTAAAGATGAAATCGGTCGAGAGGTAAAATATTTTCTTGACAACCCAGAATCAACTCAACTCAACGCCTCCTTAAAAAGTCATTAAAAACTATTAAAAAAAATTAAAAATAGACCACAACTTAACCTAACGTAACCTCTTTAAAGCCATGTTATTCACCACTTTTGATGACTTTTCAAAAGTTGATTCTGAGTTGTCCGGTCATAAAAAATATATTTAAACAATGATCTGTGTTTGTTGAACACAAAAACATGAAAAAAGATAATATACACAAAGTAATTGGGTTTTAAGAAAATAGAGAAACTGATAAAGATTTGGCCGGAGGTAGAAATTTCATTTTGTATAGGCATTTTGAATAAATCAAATTATTTTCCATGCACGTTACTGATCTCTAAATGTGTGGTTTTTTCTTTAGTTTCTAGAGATACGTCACCCTAGTAATTTAGTAAAGAGACTCTCTCATCCCTTTCGTGCCTTTGAGGGTGCCCTCAAATGAGAATTTATTTTCCACATCGCCGGAAGCCCCGAGGCGTTATTGGAACTGCCTTCATTTGGTATTTTAGTGATCCTGAGAAACTGTTTCCAATATTTTCAAACGTATTGGGAATTCTAGGAGGTATGCTAAAGGGCATAAGGAATATGGGCATTAAAACTCATATTTGTATAAATACACCAGGAATAAGCCAGTTTTAATGGATGCTTGCGGTTGTTTTTTGTTTTCTTAGAAAGCAAAGATATCTCTGTACCTGTGGGATCGGAGCAAAAAACAGATAGGGATGTAATACCTAATCGAATACTTCTAGCATTAGTTTAGAGCAGCCACCCTGTGGCTTATATGTAGATATTCATTCTTGTATCGAGAATCAAATAAATAATTTATAATAAAATCAATATCTAGATAATAGAGCCCTCTATGGAATAAAATGTAAAATAAATATAATGTATAAAATGGTTCAGCGGTTTTGCTTCTTTGTTTGGAATTGATGTTGCGAACTCAAAATGTAGCGCACACCTTAAAAATTTTGTGAAAAAAAAAAATTTTTTTTTCATGACTTCACGGCACACTTTTTATTAAAAAAAAGAGTGTGCTTTAGAACACACGAATGAAGTAAAACTTCACTAACTTATGCCGTCCATTAACAATATCACAATAACAGGAATAAAAATATCCCCATCCCCTCAACATCCCCATCAACTCAACTCAACTCAACTCAATTCAACTTAACTCAACTCAAATCAGCTCAACTCAACTCAACTCATAACTACTCAACTCATAACAACTCATAACAACTCATAACAACTCATAACAACTCATAACAACTCATAACAACTCATAACAACTCATAAAAACTCATAACAACTCATAACAACTCATAACAACTCATAACAACTCATAACAACTCATAACAACTCATAACAACTCATAACAACTCATAAAAACTCAAAACAACTCACAAAAACTCATAACAACTCATAACAACTCATAACAACTCACAACAACTCACAACAACTCATAACAACTCATAACTATTTAAACATGTATAACTATATGGGACGTGCGTGATTGCACTATCCTTCCCACATCCTGGAATAAAGAAATATTATTATTATTGTTATTTTTATTATAACAACTCATAACAACTCATAATAACTCATAAAAACTCATAACAACTCATAACAACTTAAAACTTTCGATTTAATTAGCGTTCGCGTCGATTAGCGTTTCATATCGATTAGCGTTTCACTTTCATTAGCGTTCGTAACGTTTCATATTTTTTCGTAAATAAATGCGTATCATAGCGTTTCATGCGTTTCATAGCGTTTCACATAAAATAGATACATATTTCTTTTTAGAAACGCATTCATCATTTTACCCCCAGGTGTCGAGTGTGCGTGAAGAAGTTTTATTTCAATAATCGTATTTTCTTAACCAATTACTTCTTACCTCTTACAACTGATATTTATTTTTATTTGGATTATATTTAAAGTTTTATGTTTACATTTTCTTGACAAATAACTTCATATCTCTTACAACTTATATTTCGTTTTCTTTGTTTCTCATCAAACGATTCTAAACTTTATTTCACTGTGAACTAAATGAAATAAAATCGAAAAAAGTTTTAGTTGATTCAGCAGAATGATTAGTTTCTTATTGAATCTCATCCTCCCCTTCTGTCTTATCCCCGGGTTGGATCGGTTGAATTCGTCGGAAAATTTACTTTAAGCGCCCCCGGTTTAGCGATCAGCCCTGGAACTGTCTTATCCGGGGCTCCAGGGCTCCGGGGCTCCTCGGGCCGAGCCAGAAATTCCTTTATTTTTGATCTCCGGGAGGAAAACAGCGCTAAACTTTATGCCCGATAAACTGTAAGCCGCCCTTAAACACAAGTTTAAGCCGAGGGAGTTATGAGACCACGCAAGTCACTACAACTTATCGACGAAAGCTCACGCAAAGGAATACGGTATTATATTTTCATTACATAGTTCTAAACTTATACATATGGCGCCCTTGATGTGTTTTTAACATCCAAACATTATTATAGGTGATCGAAACATTATTATTCCACTATTATGTATGTTTTTTTTTTAAATAGCTTTTGGAGCACAGGAAAAGGAAGTTCGAATCCGGTCAGTGGCTGACTTGGAGTGACGTTTGGGTCCCACCCCGGCATCGTGAGTTCAATTGCTCGGCCTGCTGTTGGAGGAACACGACACAAGCAACCTTTCCCGATTACTGTGGAGGTAGCAGACTTTATTTTTTATTTTGATACAATTTGAATTAAACATTTTTATAGTATAGTTTTATAATATTGGCCTCTCTGGGTAGCTTACTCATGCCCGAAATTATGAGCCAAAAATTATTGTGTGGTTATCCGCAACCTGGGAATTCTTGTCCTTCTTCAAAAAATTATAATAATTGAATAAACAAATAAATTAGCGCTTGACAATAAAAAAATTGTTTCAAATTATTTCCAAACGGGTAAAAACTAACGATTCTTATCTTTCTTATTTAAATCATTTTATTTTTCAATTAAAAAAATGAAATCATTATCAACATATTTTACTACAAAAAAATAATCCGTTACTGTTTTTTTACAACGAAATTTTACTTTTGTAAATCATATTTGATAACTTTACTGACGATAATTTATAATCATTAAAGGAACTTTTTTTTTTTTACTTTTTAAAACCGTGTAGAGCAATTATTTTCTTTACCCAATGATTTTTTTTGTTTATTTTCTATTTATGATTTAATAATAGTATAAATAGATTAAAAATATACATATTTTACTACTCTATTTGATTTTTAATGCCAGATAACGTCTATTCAACTAAGCCTTTTTCAGAACTGATTTATTCTAAATTATCTATCTTGTCCGAAGGAAGCATACTTATACTGAAACTGAAAGTTTTATACTCAAATAAAGTATTTTAAACATTTACAAAAAAATATTTCAAAATACCCACGGGAAATCGTGGTTAGTTAATTTTCGGAAAAATAAGGTAAGAATTTTTTAAATAATTTTTGAAAGTCAACGCAACAAGACAAGGTAAACCCTTTATTTCTTATATCTGAATTTAAGCTCCTTTGTAAATGGCGTGGTTTGTTTGGCTAAGCGCTAAATTTTTGTAAAAGGCGAAGGGGGTAGAATTTTTATGATGAATTTTATGCTGGATCTTTCACTTGGAGGTGTTTGCTTTTAATTTTATTTGGTTTGTTTTAGTGGTGAAATAATTTTGGAAATGTGTTTACTTTGATTTATTTTAAACAGGAGCTTTTATGAAATAACACGCGATGAACAATAAACCCACCATAAGTAAACACCAACCATAAGTAGTCACTAGGTAGCAAAATGCTGTTGGAAAATAATTTTAATTTTAATAAGTAGCTCTGGCATATACGTATTTGTCATTCCAACAAATCAATGATAGCCTAATTAATGTGAATAAGTTTTGATCATAAAATATTATATAAGCAAGAATGGCAGTTTCACTGCGTGTGAGAGGAAGTACAAATGATTAGGCTATGGTGTAATATTTTAAGCGAATACCTTACAATAGTCCCACCTACTACCGTCCGGAACCAGTGAGACTGCGGCATCCCCAATTGGGGTAAGTTGTGAGGCTGAAGGTAATGGGAAGGGGAAGAAGATGACAAGGAGAAAGGTGGGGAGGTGTCTGGCTATTTAGATCTGGTCACTTAACACGGCTTAAGCCATTTTTGAATTCTGAGTGATGGTCTTACAGCAGGACGATACTGAAAGTATCTTCCACTCTCGAACATACTAACTGCCCCAAATATACTAAGCATTATTTTAAATTAAGCTATTGTGAAATAATGCAAATAAATCAAATCAATTTTATTTGTGCAGATTTGTCCCCACTACCTTCGTATTGCTGATCGACAGCATTATTCCTCGACCAAGAAGGCCGAAATCATTGATAAAAAAAGAAAGTTCATGTAATGTAAAAAAAAAACTAACTATGAAGTAAAATAACCACGTCAGCTGATTCGTATTTTTTTCCATTTACTCCACACGGAAGGCAATGAGGAAAAGAGTTTCCCGTAGGTTCACCTTTAAGGGTGCTGTGTGGAGGGTCTGTTTGAAGAGACGAAGGTTTTGAAGAGACACATGTTGTAGGAGGGAGGAAAGCACAGGTGTTGGCAAAACGTTCCACAGCCGATCTGTTGATGATGTAGAATTTTATGGATTTAATAACTGTCTTTGAGTAAATAATTATTAGTTAATTAAATAAAACCAACAAACTTCGCTTAAACCATTATTTAATAGGTGTTATTTGAATTTTTAATTTACGTGAATTCCTGTTTCTCTTGGTTACGCCATAACTTAAGAACGACTTTACCTATTTCATTCATCTTTAAAGTTTTTTCTTCATTTTTTAATGTCTTTTTGTAGAAGGTTCTTACGGAGAGAAAAATTAAGAAAATTGCGCGGAAAATGAATAATTTCAGAAAACTTAACAACTATTTTATCTTCGCACGTTCGACAGAAGTTTGATGAAATTGATTTTAAAAGTCAGCCTTTTTTTTTAAATAATTGTCTATAGATTTTAAAAATAATAGATATTTTAAATAGTACCCATGTTAGTAACCAAATTTGATTGATTGTTCTTAAAATATACAAAAATTAATATTTGTAATACACGAAAAATGAAAATTTGAATAAAAAAATTGTAACAGGTGGCACGCGAGCTGAATGTACTGGGACTGGATATATGGAACGCGGGAGGGGGGTTGGTGGGACGGGGGAGCGGGAGAGGGTGAGCGGGGAAGGTGGAAGGGAGGGTAGGAGATACGGGAAGGGAACGGGGACACACGGGAAAGGACATGCAGGGAGAAACAATTTATTTCTTTGAATATGTCATTGCAGCGCATGCTGGGAACCAGCGGGGAGCATTTAGGCAAGTGATAAGATACTATTGACAAGATGTTGTCATTAAATTGAATTTTCAATAATTCCGTCATATCAGACAAATTATACATTCTGCGTATGGTGCAAAGCATTGTAAATTCAAATAGGTAGGGTACAACAAAAACAATATCACAAGTGATGCCATCACAGCTTTCTCGATTTAGCCCAACGATAGCTCCAACAATGGAAAAGATTTTTTTTGTTGAATATACGATTGTCATAATATTATTTTCATTTCAATCATCCCCATAAAAACCAACAAATGATAGAAGATAAACATGTGTCCAGTTCACTTGCAAATAATGGTCATACAAATTGCGAGGACGTTTGTCGGATCGTAATCGTTATAATATTGGACTGAAAGTTATTTTTATCCCAAAGTAACAAGTCAATATTTGTGATGCATGCTATACATATCTGCGAAGGGTGGGTTTTTACCTTGTTTGTTTATGACAAATACTAGATGTATCCCCTAAGAGCGGGTTATTACCTTGACTATAACCCTGACTTTAGTTTTTGCGATTTCAGATTATGAATGTATATTTTTTACACGATATAAAACACGACATGTATACGTGAAATAATCCAGCCTAACCTCGACCTACTTGATAATAACCAGCTAGTAGCTAAGTGGTCCAAGTAATCGGGTTCTCGTCTAGGTGTTGGGAATCACACATCTGCTACCCAATTCCTCCACTGTTGTTCAAGCAACAGTATCCACGTTTAATAAAGGTAGTAGGGTGATTTCAAATATTGTTAAAATATTCATGAACTGGAAATGTTCTGGATTTATTCACAAAAGATTGACACTACGTCTACTAACCCGGTGGTTATACGACGAATTACAAAGGCATTCATGTTATGTAGGTGCTAATATTACAATATTTCCAGGATTGAACGGAATTACATGTGGAGAAAACTACACCCACTAGAATTAAACACCTCAAAAAACCTAGCCTACATAACTTTTTTTGCTTCAAATATGACACATATTTAGCACACATTTTCAAAAAATTTAAATTTTAAATGTATAAAGAAACAGATTATTTGACGTGCGCAATACCAGTAGGTGTAATTCTCTCCTTCCGTAATTTAGTCCATGTGTAAAAACCCTTTCAGTATATTCGTTACCACAAAGCAAGTAACTCGTCGTTGGAGAATCTGAACCGCTTAAATTAACTAGCCGCGAGATTCCTTTAGCGGAATAGTTGAGTTCCCTATTAACATAAAGCCCCGGGAGACATTCATCTTAGAGTCCAGACCTACAGAAGTCACGGCATTATTAAAGCCACTGGTGCGTAATGGTGACCACCAAATTACATAATCGGTACTATCGCTAACTGTTTGAAATAGTATCACTCTGTTAATTTAATACGTCTGCGGTAATTTTAATTTCTCTTACTACCAGCACTGATACGATCTTCAATACTTTCAACGTTAAACAGCTCTAAGCAAGTTCTATCTTAATTTATTTACATAAAAAACAATAAACCCCATACAAAGCAATACAAACGATACACAATACCCGAGCCAAAAACAAGGAACTTCTCCAAAATCTTTTTTTTAAAACCACCTTTGGGCAAAAACACTTTAAATACAAAACCAGCAATACACAATACACTACCAGCTACGATTAGACAAACTAAATCAATGACCAAATTCAAACAAGATATAAATAAATTGATTAAAAGTATTGGCATCATGCTACTGCAAACATCCGTAAAATAAATTACAAATATACAGAAATATCAATTTACATATGTACAATTGTACAACCTTACCCATATAAAACAAATTAAAATAATAAAATCCTATATAAATAATCTAAAGAGAGCGGACTGCGGATCGGCAGAGACGGGGGACGAAATTAAAAGCGTCAGTCATTGAGTCAGACGTTTATTGCTTCTACGTAGCGATGGTAAGTTTGGAGTGAAGTAACAGAGTGCAGACAGGAGCGATGTTGATGAGGCACGTAGGTAATGAGTGATGTAGGCCGATGATGCATAGGTGGAGCAGACCTCGGGTCTGCATGTCGCCAGCATGTAGTTCCGTACCGTGGTGGTGGAGAAGACCTAGTCGTCCAGGATGGATGCTCGACGCGGTGATTCGCGGAGATGGGCAGCGGTGAACCTTGTGAGGAGAATTGAAGTCTCAGTGGCAGCAAAGCGCGACGGGCTTCGATATGCCTGAGTAGTTGCTGCACCCTAGACAGAAGACGCGGTGTGATTGTCGCGGGCAATTGAGTCTCTTGAGCTGATGGTGCGGTGGACCATGTTAGCTGCGAGATGGTATGTCCTCGAAGGTTGTTATGCACCGGCACAGGATCCGGCAGTGAGTCGCCATGGATCTGGCTGGTTCCCGGTTGCCGCACTGGGGACGTTATCACTTGAAGCACTGTTGTCTATGTGTTGATGAACTGTTACTGGTACTAGACTTGACTGGAACTGACTGACTGTTGAGTTGCAGCGCTTATATAGCCGACCACTAGAGTAGCTTTCCGAAGCGCCAAGTAATATTGTTGCATATGCGCGCAAAGCGAAGAAGGCTCTCGAACAATCCGAGGCCGTAACGATGCAACGGCTCTATTTTTGAAACTGTTAATTCATGGTGGAAGTCCATTATAATAGATTATAATAAAACAAATAAAAAACTTTATTCCACTTAATTTTATTTGACCGTAACCGGTTTCAGCTCGTCAGAGCCATCTTCAGACTGGTAAAAATAATTCTTAGCCTACGGTTTATATACATAACATATGGGGGAGGGGGAGAGGGGTAGTCTACAAGGATTTTAATGAATTATTTTTGTTACTGAGTCGTTTTAGACTGTCGAATTTCTAAGTATTTTGGTAATTCCAGTGGGCTAATTACTTTGGGTTTGTAGCTCACTTCGATATCTATTGATTAGGGAAAAACCTTACAAGTAATTTGAATTATTAATGGACTAATTTTATTGTCAAATCGTTATTATACATATCTATGATCAATGGGACTTTTTTATTGCTTTTTGAAGGGATGCATGTTTACATTGTAGTGGGAATGGTCAAACCTAAATACATATTTTAATTTGAAAATTATTATGAAAATTAAACCGGATAAGAACCTGGTGTTTCAGTAAATGATTCTAATAGCTTATTAATTACAAAGTTACTTTTTGAAGGGATGCATGTTTACATTAGATTAGAAATGGTTTAAACTAAATACATATTTTAAATTTCGAAATTATTATGAAAATTACAATGGATACAAAAGCGGAGACTTAGCAAATGATTCTAATTGTTTATTCATTACAAAGTTAGGGTCTATTTTTTTAGTTAAGCGAGTAATTTCTAAAGATTCTAGTCTATCTAGTTTATGACCTTTATTGCAAGTATGAAGAACTTTAACATCTCTGTCTTTATCAAACGAGTGTTTATTTTCTAATAAATGTGATGCTACATTCGACAATTCTCCTTTGTCATTCACCCAGTTTGTAAAGTGTTCATTAATTCGGGTTTTGAATGATCTCCCTGTTTGACCAACGTAATACGATGGGCAGTCAGCGCAGTTTACTTGGTAAATGCCTGAGTTTTCAAGTTTTTCTCTCTTATCTTTATTATTGATTAAAATTCTCCCTAGAGAATTCACATTATAAAAAGATGTTTTGCATTTGTCATTATTAGTTAATCTCCCGAATTAAAGAACACTTTACAAACTGGTCGAATGACAAAGGAGAATTGTCGAATGTAGCATCACATTTATTAGAAAATAAACACTCGTTTGATAAAGACAGAGATGTTAAAGTTCTTCATACTTGCAATAAAGGTCATAAACTAGATAGACTAGAATCTTTAGAAATTACTCGCTTAACTAAAAAAATAGACCCTAACTTTGTAATGAATAAACAATTAGAATCATTTGCTAAGTCTCCGCTTTTGTATCCATTGTAATTTTCATAATAATTTCGAAATTTAAAATATGTATTTAGTTTAAACCATTTCTAATCTAATGTAAACATGCATCCCTTCAAAAAGTAACTTTGTAATTAATAAGCTATTAGAATCATTTACTGAAACACCAGGTTCTTATCCGGTTTAATTTTCATAATAATTTTCAAATTAAAATATGTATTTAGGTTTGACCATTCCCACTACAATGTAAACATGCATCCCTTCAAAAAGCAATAAAAAAGTCCCATTGATCATAGATATGTATAATAACGATTTGACAATAAAATTAGTCCATTAATAATTCAAATTACTTGTAAGGTTTTTCCCTAATCAATAGATATCGAAGTGAGCTACAAACCCAAAGTAATTAGCCCACTGGAATTACCAAAATACTTAGAAATTCGACAGTCTAAAACGACTCAGTAACAAAAATAATTCATTAAAATCCTTGTAGACTACCCCTCTCCCCCTCCCCCATATGTTATGTATATAAACCGTAGGCTAAGAATTATTTTTACCAGTCTGAAGATGGCTCTGACGAGCTGAAACCGGTTACGGTCAAATAAAATTAAGTGGAATAAAGTTTTTTATTTGTTTTATTATAATCTATTATGATGCAACGGCTATTGACTCAGGGCCTTTCGATGTGATTCCCGAAATATGTAGCGTTACGCGGCGTACCTATAGCTGTAGGTAGGTTTGGTACCAGCGGTTGGCAAGTAGGTAGATCTGGTATGTTTTTCCAGTGGCGGCGCAATGATTTTTGCAAAAGTGAGCGCTGCAGAAATTGGTGGCGAAAAATAATGGTGTCGCCACAAATCTAACTACATAAATAGATTTGACAGGATTTACTACTTTACTTCACCTCTTCCTACATTTATAAGTTAACTCTCTTTATGGGATTTATCCACACTTTCAATCAATTTTCTGTTTTAATTGTATTAAAATTAATATGTATTTAATCTTAAATATTCTTAAATTTTTATACATGATATTCATTTACATATGTAACTCTACGCCTGTCTCGACACAGGTATATGCTAGTAAGACAGGCATTGAAAAACCAAATGTAAACATAGTATATATAGATACATAAATAAATAAAAAAAATAAAAAATCAGCAGAAACAACGAATATCAACAACAATCGCCGCCATTTTGCAAACTATTGTTGCTCGATGGCATTGACTTAATAAAATGAAATATTGAAAATCCATAATATCACGTATTGCTGTGATGGATCACAAAGAATTTGCACGAAAAATAACGTAAGAACCGTCATATGTGGAGTGTTCTGACAGAAGGTAAGTCGTAAAAATGAGTTCTAAGATAATCTTAATTAAAGTCATGATTTTTTTTATAGCAATAGTAAATTACATGTTTTTGAAATATGCTTGTAACACTTGAAATAAAATCGTATGCTACGCGTTTCCAAAAAACTTTTAATTACAATGTTTAAAAATATTTCCACATTATCCTTGACTGAGAATGCTACATTTAAGCCTATCGGCGACAGCCAGGTTAAAAAACACTTGGATATGAGCTAATACGATTACGTAGTATTTACAAACACTCGTATTATATTATTTAATGCATTCTACTATGATTTAAAGGTTAAATAAATACACTTTTGTAATTAAAATCGACAAACTGACTTAATACATTCTGTCCATATGAAAGTCCAATCGATTTTCATGCAGTATCGTAATGTAAACGGAAAGACATTAGCAGTTAGATATAATAGTCACATAACATATTGGCCACTACAACACGGACATGTGCCTAGTGTGATGGCCAAAAAATTACCCATTTACTGTAATATATAAACTTTACTGAATAAAGAACATTAAAAAAAAAAAAAAAACAGAATTATATACCAATCTAGTCTTATAGACTAGCAAACTCAAAACAAATTTCTTCAAAAAGTAAATACAAAATACACGTTTCCGTTAGTTAACTAAACCTTTAAATATTTTGAAAATAAATATAGAGAGTTATGTCTAGACTCTAGACCAAGGGTAATCGGATTTTTAAATGAGCGGTGTCAAATTAGCTGAGATTTTAATCCACTCGCTTAACCTAACCTCCAAAGAGAATTTATTTAGAAGTCAGAATGGTGGTGTATAGGATTTATTTAGAAATTTATCAGAAAAAAACATTGTGGTATCACTTAATTCATCAAAAGTTATAGTAAATGTTCGCACAAAATTCGTCAAGTTGAAAGTGATTTGCGATAACATGAAATTTCACGAAAAGTATCAAATTAATATTCACCAAAGATATTATTTATTGCCACAGAAAAGTTCGCATCGAAAAATATTCTAAAATAACTGGGAGTTCAATCGAAGGTTAAAAAGGAGAAAAAAAATTGGCTTTTAATAGACATAAACTTTAGGTCTATATTTAGGTCCTAAAGAAATTTCACTATATCACCGTACAAGAGATTAGTTACCTAGCAACAAGATACAAATTGGCGATTCGGCTGATGAAATATAATGTCGTACGTTCAAAGAAATGTTTTAAATACGAAAATCACAGTTTAAAAAATAAACTGTTCGTTTTTTATACAGACGAGGCACGCTTGCAGGGGCCATCTTGACACCACCACGACAACCGCGCTGAGATCGAAAACGATAGTAATCAAGGAGTGACGAAGGTATGAATCCATCCTTCCACGCGCTGCAAGCCGATGGGTCAAGAGAATCCAGCTGGAGAGGTCAATAGTCTCTCTCTCTTAGTTAATATTTCCTGATCCGGCCTGCCCCTAGTAGGTGGGCAAAAGCATCCACTTCCAAGACCTTGACAAACCTCACTTTACAAACCCGGGCACCCTGCAAAGTTACCAAACTTAGCGAAACACTTGGGGTAATCTACGGCAGGAGTGTTGGTTTCCATAATAAATTCCAATAATTGGTTACTGGGACGGTGGTACCCATACCCGCCTCCCAAATTGAATAAAATGTTGTTATGAATGTAATAAAAAAAATTGAATAGGTAGTGATATAAACTTTGAACAGTTTTTAAATATTTTGATGTTTTAAAATCACTGAAATAATTAAATCTTCCTAATCGTAGGGATGCGAACATGCTTTTTTTATTGTGATCTTATTTAGCGATGATCATTATTGAGCGGTGTACCCACTCAAAATGAAGAAGATGGAGAGATGCGTTAATATGAATGTTAGAGAGAGCGCGCTCATATTAAAAACGATAATATTTAAGCGAAAATCGTGATAATGTTTAATACAAGACGACTTGTTTTAAATAGATCAAAAATCTCGTGGGCATTGTTTAAAATAGCATTTAAAGAAACAGTGTGATTTTTTTCGTACTTGTAATTTTAAAATAAGTGAAAAAAAAACCTGATTATAATAATTATCGAGGGAATTTCATATATGTAATTGCCATTTTGGCTTGGGGAATGTACAGATATTATCTTAAAAAATAACACATATTTGTGTTGAAGGAAAATATGTAATAAATTGGTAGGAATGCGGGAAGCCGGGACTTAAGAAAAAAACGAGTGTGCTTTAGACCACATGACTGAATTAAAACTTCACTAACTTATAAAAGAAGAGAGAAAGAAAATTTGCGGGCGCACTACTCTCTCTTGCTCCTACAGTGCGATACAGACAATAGGCTTGCACTGTGTCTTAAAAACGAAACGTAACTGGCTATGAGAAAAAGAGAGAAAGAAAATGTGTGCTCGCACCTCTCTCATTTGCCCCTACAGTAATATACAAAACGTACTCTATTCACTCACTTATATCTCCATCTCAACTTCCGTTCGCCTCGCCCGATCACAATTTTCGTAACGCTATCGTCACGCATTCACCAGCTTACTCCCCAAGTCAAGCGTGCGTAAAGAAGTTTTACTTCAAAAAGCTCATCGACGAAGAGTGTTGAAACTTGAGTGAAATCAGATAAGAAAACAAGGGAAGGATGCTAAATCCAAAGATTGCAAAATGAGTTTATCTTCGGAGATTATTCGACTTGCATTATTTTGTAATTTGAAAGGAATGTTCGGGTGAATGTAGCGGCGGCAGGCAGAGGGGGAGATATGGCCGATATATAAGGAGAACGTAGGAGCTTCCGAGACGCGAGGGATTATGGGATTTTCCCAAAACTGCCACGTGGCAACATTGACGAGAAAAGCGGAACCAGCCAAAGAAGCTGGTGGTTACTGAACAGAAAATAAGAACCAGAAAATTTATGAGTCATCATTTGACTAATCTAGTGTTTTTCATTACAAAAATTTGTTGTTGCAGATAACTACGCCATAATTACATAATTATTTAAATGATTATTGATTTCGATTCCAGAAGTCACGTGTTTAAATCTCGAGTGCGAAAGTAATGATTCTTTCACCAAATACATCAAACTTATCTTATGGCACCATTTTAATAAAGAATTGATAAACACTTCATTTTAACTATATTTAAAAATTATTTATGTAGTTAAAAAACCAATATGTAACAGAAGTGGTGCCTTACTTCATCGGGATCACTTAAAACTTTTGTTTATTGTATTTTTAATTATTTACATTTCACATATATGTTCAATTAAGTGTTCAATTTTTTATAAGAACAACTCTCTTTTTGTAAAGTTTGCAGGTTATTCCCATCAATATAATCAGTGGCGTAGCGAGGGGGGGACGGACCGCCCCGGGTGCCGCCCGACGGGGGGGGGGTGACACTCGGTCGGGTGGCACCCCCCCCCAATCACAATTCTCTAGCCACCCCCCCCCCAGGACCAATTTTTGTATGAGTCGAAATTAGTATTTGTCAACTCTTTAATAGGGGGGGGGGGAGGACACCAACCACGTTATCCGCCCTATCCGCCCCGGGTGCCACCTATGCTAGCTACGCCACTGAATATAATATATCGTTGAAGAAGAAGATAACACTAATAATCTTAACGAAAATATGAAAAAAACAACACAGAAAAACAGAAAAAGATAATGGTCGCAACTGGGACTCGAACCCAGAACCTATCGTCTAACCGGGAAATGCGCTTTTATCAATTCAGCCATTGCCGTATGGAAAAATTAGTCGAAGGTAATATTGTTAATTCTAAAATTTGAAAATATGAGATTGACAATTATGACGGTCTGATGAAAGATGGTCCTATTTTTCAAGATCGATATTTTAATGGTCAATTACATAAAAAATCTTTTTACTGTCATATGTATATGAATTTATAAAGACTGTTTATAACGAAAATAAATAAAATAAAAAGTGTAAGGTACCTAAACGTAAAGGAAAAAGTGATTTTTTCTCTCTCTGAACATCCGTTATTTCGTAGATAATATATTTAACATCAATGGCGAATAACATTTCTCTTTGAAAACGTCAATTTTCCACCGGTAACCCAAACCTGGCAATTGCGAAATTCCGTAGATAAAATCCCGAAACGTAACTTTCCCGTAATCCAAAATATACCAACCGTTCGAGTTCAACTTAAGCATTTATCACGGCTTGCGAAAAAACAAATATCGTTCGTTATTTGACAAGAGCCAAACTTTTAACCGAAGTTTAATTAAATTTAGCAACTAAAAAAGTTCATCATTATGAATGTGATTTCAATATGGTAATTAAGGAATTAAAAGAAAGAAATTTTTCAGATGACTTCGACAATTCCATGATTTAAATTTGGTTACTTATTTAAATAACTTGGCTAACAAATTTTTAACTAATATTGACTTGATATAAATTCACTATTGCTTATAATGTTTGTCTAAGTACCTTCTTAACCTAATATTAATGTTCCGTGGTTTTAAGTCCATTCTACGAACTCATTTATTTGTGAAAAACTTTGTTAAGAGAGTAAACGAAGTTAATAAATTTTCCAAGTAACGTAAAATGTTTAAGTTTAATGAAAACCCGAGCTATGTTTTTTGTAGACGAAATTTTATTTTTTTTTTTTTTAAATATTTATATTGTATTTTCTTAATATATCATACTATTTTACTGATAAAAGTATTATTCAAAAATTTAAAAATCGTAGAAACAGTTTATTCAATCTCATTACAGAGTTACGAAATATTATTATTATTTAAATACACAAAAAAGTCTTTGACAGCCACGAACTTGAGAAATATGTATTTTTTTTTTAAATGTTTTTGTATATTATGTAGATTTCAAGTATATTTTAGGCAATTTGGAAAAGACTACTGATACTTAGGTACATACGAAGGAAATTGATACAAAATATAATAAATTTTTCATATCAAAACATTAGATAGTAGAAGTTTATTAGGATAGGCTGTTTCACTGATTTATAAATTATAATCGATTACAGTAATTTATTTGTATTATTAGCTGTTAGTCAAGAAAGAAACGGTAAAAGTGCTTGTAATATTTGTTTTGAAGTAAAGTCACATATCTTTAAACATTACCATATTCCCTGGACACGTGAAAAATTCAAAAGCTCTATATTTTCATTTATTAATGCTAATGCGGCGCCTGTCGTAAATGACAAGCGTAGGACGGCAGTAGAAAATTGAATAAAGTGGACGTGAGATCATCAAGAAAACTGTGCTGAGTTGGACGTGTGTGGCGTGCACGATGCGTTCTCACTGAGTGGAAAAAATAGCCAGGTCAGACAACCCTGGCGTCAAGAGGGAAGGAAGGTTCCCTTTGTGTGGATCAATGAAACCTCACCAGCAGAACGAAAACAGGTCAGTTATCAGCGCCATTGTCATTGGAGAAAACTGACGAGAAGACAATGAATGCTTTTATCATTACCGTGACTATTCACGGTTACGGTACCGTGACGGCAAAAAGGCAATAAACATACGTTCTTTATCGCTATAATGCTGCAGCTCTTTCAAAAGATGAGATACGTAGGTCTGTTTCTTCCAAAGGCAAAAAGTGATAATTTCTTGCATCTCTCTCACACACCGCACTGTCACGTCTCCGTAGACCACTACAATTCTACTAGCCGTGACGATAATTTTGAAAGTATGGAATAAAGTTACAAGGATAGAAATGATAATCTAGTCTCCTTCAATGGAAGCATTCTTCCGAACAGGACCTCCATTGATATGCTTGGTGTAACTCTAAGTGACCAGCTCAGGTATGGGGGCTCCATCGAAACCGGAGTTAAGTTAGCCTCTCAGAAACTGGGCGTACTGTACAGGGCCCGCAGATACTTTAATAGTACACAACTGCTAACCCTGTACAAATCGCAAGTGCCCCCCACGGTTGAATTTGGCAGCCACCTCTGGTCTGGAGCTCCAAAATACCAAAAAAAACCCTTGACTCTGTGCAGAAATGGGCGGTCCGTTTGATAGATTCTCCCATCTTAACAGACGGATTGCAATCTTTAGAGCACAGGCGTCAGGTGGGAATGCTGTCCTTGTTCGACCGGTATTACAATGGAAGATGCTCCGAGGAACTAGCGTCATTGATCCCCTCGGCACCGGTGCATAGTCGGGAAACACGCCAAACGCGTGCCCAACATTTGTACACGGTTGACATTAGTCACATGATAATGGATCGTTTTTACGACTCGTTCTTGAGTTCAACAGCTCGGCTGTGGAACGATTTACCGGTCTCTGTGTTTCCTCCCTCCTACAACATGGGTCTCTTCAAGACTCATGTTCACTCCATCCTTTCCTCAAAAAGACCCTCCACACAGCATCCTCAAAGATGACATAGGCCCTGAGGGAAATTATTTTCCTCAGGGCCTCCTGTGTGGAGTAAAAAAAGGATAATATTGAAGTGTGAGTGAATTCCAAAAATTCAAAAAACTTCAAACATCAATAACTGATGGTATTGCTTTTGTTCTCAAACACATGTTCCAGTTCTTACTTACACACTTAACAACAACAGTTGAAAATGAGACAAACGGTGAACGTATGTCTGCACCCCCCTAAAAGAAACATGCAGTCATTATCGTGCATCTTCCTCACACGTATAAAGAAAATAAAAAAAAAAAAAAGGAAAAAGTAGCGGTTTGGAGGACACAGTCACACGTATTTTGTGTGTCTCAGCATTATTTAATGTGTAAGAGCTGCAGCGTTATAGCTATGTATATGGTGCGTAGTTTATTGCCTTTTTTGCGTCACGGTACCGTAACCGTAAATAGTCACGGTAATTATAAAAGCGCTCAATAAGTGCTGGTATTGAGCAGCAGAGGGAATGCTATTCGTGTAAACGTACTGCGTCTTTTCAACAGTGAAGATGTGAACAGAATACCTGAATGCAACTCTTCTTTATTGAGACATCGTATTGCCTTTAGCTAGACAACCATTTCCAAATGCACAAGAATAACGTATATCGTCGCTTTCAATGGCAAAATCATTTACCACAAAATTTGCATTTTTTGCGATGCACAATTTTCCAGGCATGATTTTTACATTTCATTTATTCACAGTAGAACTCGAGCGCTGTTAACTTGGGTATTGTCGAAGTTGGTGACAGATTTTGTAAAAATGATTTCGTTGAAAATATCTACAGAAATTATTAAATATTGAATTCAGGGGTATTTTATAATTTGTCAGTGTTGAACAAAAAACAGTCTCATTTTGCAGAAACCTGAAGAACTTAGGTCACATCGTCCTTGTAAAGAATCACAGACAGAAGAAAAAGTCGAAGGATAAAAATGATGGATTCAAAGGTTACAAAACATTTTATAATAATAATAATAATATTTGGCTAATTTATATAGCGCCGTTTTCGTGAAAAATCACCTCAAGGGCGCTGTACAAATAAATACATAAAAAATAATATTACTGGCTTACAACTAAGATTTACAATTATAACTAGTGATTTACATCTAAGTCTTATTGCTAGTGACTTATGACTAAGACATATAAAAGCTGACCTAAAACTGAGCTCAATGACATATATATTTACAATATGACTTAAAGTTAGAGATTTATAACTAACATATTTATTTACATTTAAAAATACTTGAAAACATCTTATAAATATCATACATTCGCCAGAATCACTCCACAGCGCCAGAAGAAGAAGGAAGTTTTTACATAATACATATTACTATTTAAGGACATTGATGCAAAATTTATCGGATTTACGAAAATGTATGGATATCTTAAATAAATTAATGAAATTAATCGCCGATCTTTACCGCATTATGATGACTCATCGCTCAACATTAACCGGATTGAGGTGTTAGGTTACCACTGACAGACCATTGGTAGGTAGATCAATAGCATTTTGAGTTTTTCGTTAGTAGTTGTAGGGAATAGCAAATAAAATAGTATATATTCGTGGACATCAACAATTATTAGAGTATAATTAAATTACAAAGTTTAAATTTAATGACGAATTTATGGAAATGAGTATTTGAAAAAATGAGTTTTAAGTTTGGATCTAAATTCCGCTGGGTTGGTTATGCATCTCAATTCCATGGGAAGTTTATTCCAAGCCTCAGGACCGGATACTCCAAACGCGCGATCACCAAAATGAGTGTTCGGATTTCGCTTGGGTTCTTTCAATCTTCCAATTGCAGACGATGTCGCTGATCTAAGAGATGACTGCCTTAGACCTATATTTTCCGGAATGCATAGTTCAGAGATATAGGGTGGAGCCATTTCATTGATAGCTTTAAACACCATCCAGCATAACTTATACTGGAACCTTTCAGGACACTTCAACCAGTGAAGATTTCGGAGGTGTTCCGAAATGTGCGAAAACTTGGGTACCCCTATGATTAGTCGTGCTGCGGCGTTGAATACTGATGGTAGTTTATCAGTTTGACATTTAGGAAGACTTGCATAGATACCATTGCAGTAATCAAGACGCGATACTATATATGAATTCACAAGAAGCTTAGTTGCTTCTGTCGAAAGGTTCCTACGAACTGCCTTAAGTTGTCTTAAGTAGAAGAACCCTGTGCTAACGGTCCTATTCACCTGACTTTTCAATGAAAGGTCTGAATCCAGATAAACTCCCAGAAGTTTGACGGTTGTTTTCGCAATTACGTCATTGTCGGAAATGGCAATTGGTGAGTTGTCTATTAGATGTTGACGTCTATTTGTAGCTGCCCACAGAAATTCGGTCTTTGATGGATTAAGCTTCAGTTTGTTTGAGGACATCCAGAGACTAATTGCTTCTAGACACTCAACTGTGCGAATTTTGAGGCCGGTGATCTCATTTGGTGTGCAGTAAAAGTAGACTTGCTGATCGTCGGCATAACAGTGAGAAAGGAGACCAAATGACTCGATAATTCTTGCGACATCATTTGTGAAGAGGATAAAGAGAAGTGGGCCCAGAACGGATCCCTGAGGTACCCCTGAAGAGAGTTTTGTGAAGTTGGATTGTTTATTTCCCACCTTCACTGCTTGTGAGCGATCCGTTAGATAGGATTGTAGCCAATTTTTTACGTTAGAATGTAAACCAAATGTTAATTCTAGTCTCTTAATGAGAAAGTCGTGGTCAATGGTGTCAAATGCAGCGCTCATATCTAAAAGTGAAAGAAGTGCTAACTTACCTGACTCTATGGCAAGGGTAATATCTGACAGGACACGAAGTAACCCGGTTTCTGTTGAGTGGAATCTTCTATAAGCGGACTGATGATCGGTAATTAATTTATTGTGGTTTAGGTGGGAGGTTATTTGAGAAGCAGCAATTTTTTCGAGTAGTTTTGCTAAGAAAGGCAGATTTGACACTGGTCGATAATTACCCAAGTTGTCAGCATCAAGCTGTGGTTTTTTTATAATTGGGGTAACTACTGCATGCTTAAGTGCTTCCGGGAAGTCACCTGTGCTTAGAGACTTATTAAACACGTGAACCAAGTAGGGGGCCAACACGTTGCAACATTTCTTGAGAAGCCACGTTGGGATAGGGTCGAGAACACATTGTTTATTTGGCGAACTTAGAATTAACTTTCCTACTTCTTCTAGCGTTGTAGGTTTGAAGGATGACAGTGTCCCTTTGGAATTGGCTGTAAATATTGGCGGAAGAGCAGAAGATGTAGAGGCGCGTATAGATTCTATTTTTTCACAGAAAAACTTAGAAAAGGCCTGCGGAGTAATGTCTGTAGAGGTTTGTACGGTGTTATTAGCGATGATGGTTTTAACGGAGTTCCAGAGACATCGTGGATTTTTCCGCTCAGAGTCAATTTTATTAATCCAGTATTCTGACCTCTTTGTGCGTATTATTCTTCTGTACTCTATTTGAGCATTAATCCACTCGTCTCGTGGAGTTACGTCGGGGTTTCTTCGGTGTGACCTCTCTAGTTTCCGCATTATCCTCTTCTGACTCCGACACTCCTCATCGAACCAGCCATCAGATTTTCGGACTTTCCGCGTTTTCGAGGTGGTTGGAGCATATTTACTAAGTAAACATGATAGAGTGTTGTTATACTCCTCAATCAGTTTTGTCGGCGTCTTAATTTCCCAGTTGCTTTCTATGCACAAGGAAGACTTTTTAAGTTCTTCAAGGAAACTATCGAAATCAAATTTTCGCCATTCCCTCGATACTATTGTTTTATATGGCACTTTAGGTGGGTTAAATTCAATTTCCGTGCAAATAAGTCGATGATCTGACAAACCTATGTCAAGAACGTTTGCTACCAATGATGGGCCATTACACCTGGATACAAATATGTCCAAGATTCCACCAGCATCATGAGTTGATGCTTTGACCCATTGACGGAGTCCAAAGCTATCCAAAAGGTCAATGAATTTAACAGCATTGGGTGATGTGTCGCGCTCAAGGTGAATATTTATGTCACCTGTAATGATGAGAGTTTCAGAAAGTCCCACTACCCATTCCAAAAAACTCGAAAACTCCCTAAAGAATTCTACACAAATCGGTTTCGAACCGGGTCGGTACAGCGTTAGCAATATAAATGATGATCCAGCAGAAGAATCACGGCATCCGATGTACTCAAACGTACTGAATGTACCGTTTGCCACCTTGGTAAGCCTCAGTCCTTGTCATGCTATTATCACAACACCCCCGTGATTCACGTGCGAGATGTTATGAGCATGTTCCGAAGCTCGGGGTCTAGCCTCCTCCAGGACAGCATATCCTAGAGCTTGAAGTAGCTTGATTGAATAAGACTCGCTATTTTCATGCCAGCTTTCTGTGACGGTTAGTATGTGGAGATTTTGTTCTCTGAAAATATCATCCACCTCCTCTATCTTGTTGTTTAGGGATCTTGCATTCCAGGAACCTACCGCGAGTCGTCTACTTCTGAAATTGGCATGTCGTTCTGATTGTATTACATTCACGTTATGGCATTTTTCAGGAACACGAAGGTCTTCAGAAATTAGGCTGCTCCGTTCGTCGGTTGGTATGACAGCTTGGATACTCTGTTCTGCCAGAGAGATACTTTTATTACAATCAGTTTTACTTTGTAGATATTTTTTCTTATGTTGACCACCCCGGCAACCCCGATACCTAGTTTTAATGTTCGGGTCGCGCACAAGGTTATACAAATTTATTTTTTCTAACACTAACGGGTCCAACAAAACAGATTCATTTTTAAAACTTAACAGTGCTGCCCGATTGTAGACAATAGTAGTATTTACACTATGCATCGCATCACAGAAAAAAACATCGTAAATCACCGCACTAGAACTAAACACTTAGGACTAGCCGTGCTGGGTCGGGTCCAGCCACGTGTAGAATGCACATGTGTTGATGATCAATGCCCACTGTTCATCCGATGCAAGCGTACTGCATTTTACGAAACAGTCACTTTAAGAATTTGTAAATAAATTGTGCGTTATTTTATTAAAACTTAAATTAAACTGCAAACTGCCACACTAGAATTATTTTCAATTTGTACACTTAACTTAAAAATGGTAACTGTTATTTTAAGATATTTTTACAACGAAAAAAATAAGGACTTCCCAATATTTTCAATAAAAAACTAAGAGCGATAGAAAAAGCAACCGGCCAGCTTCGAGAGCACCTACTGCTATATTAGCTGTGATATATTAGCATATATAAACGGTATTGAAGAGCCTTTTACCGAGGACAGATAGAAATATACATGTTTTATTTTTAAATTCCTTTATTTTTTCTTTAAATGTTACAAAAATACTCATAGATAAGCAGTTAATTCTTAAAATCTTAGGCATCTACATACTTTTATTTAAAAAAATTAGAATGTGTTCATTAGCAAGGCATTAAGGGGGACATTTTCGACTTACTTTGCCAAGTGATTCCTGACATTAACTGGATTGAAAAAAATTATCTAAATGAAATTTTTATCTCCGTGACATTTTTGTGTTTTTTTTTTTTAAATTGAAAATATTAAAAAAAATAGTTATTGGAAAATTAGGGCAAGGGTGAAGGGTTTGGCCATTACTAGGCTGAATGACAAGTGATGACATTTGGAAGATTTTTTTTTTGTATTTGAAAAATAAAAATTCTTAAAAATTCACTCCAAAATCTCGTTTAAATGCTTTACTCCAAATAATGTTAGGAATTACTGGTTAAAGTAAGTCAAGTATGTCCCTTAACATTCTATAAATATCAAGTTATTAAATTAATCATGGGAGTTAATTTAAGAGGAAGGAAATTAAAAAAAAAACAACACAAAATGAATGTAGAATCAAAAAGAAGAAAAAAATTTAAGCACAAAAAAATATGGATCGTAAATTCCTTTGGAAAACTTGAGCATCCACGAAGAGGAAAAAATACACCAAAAAAGTTCAATTACATCTTTAAATACGAGTAGCGTGCTCTAAGCAATATCTCCAGAGATCATCATCAGAAAAAAAAACTTGTATTATTCTTTGAGAATTGTAGAATACATTCATTAACCTCATTTGAAAATCTCGGCCTCAGCTTGATTTCCTGATACCGAATAGTACCTTTAGCTTACAGCTTAAGCCGAACGAAGGAAATCTCCTTTTTCTAAAGGAAAGCCGAGAAAAGTCGAAATATATCATTCAGTCTTATTTTTCTTACACGCCGAAGGCAAACTAATGGCCTGGGAAAGTCTTCGAAAGAGAAAAGAAAATCTCCAGCTTAAAGGAGCGTTTGCAATTTAACAGGTAAAATTTAGATTCTAACGCAGATTCTGTCCTGAAATATCGCAATTAGATTAAGGTAGATATTCCATAATAATCGAACCCACACATTTAAACGAAATCGCGGTGAGTGTTAATATATATAAAAGAGAATTTTCTATTAATGTAAAATGTACAGGAACACCAGCGAGAAACTAGAATAAGGCAAGCGTAACACCTTTTAAAATTTATTGCTATCAGCTATTTACTAATGGGTCGTATCTCCGACTTGTTCACGTGAGTTACACATAAGAATGTGCAAGCAAAATAAGTTACATTTCCTTTCTCGTTTAATCCAGGCGTCACCCGAATCAGAATAAACAATTATTTTCCTAAGACTCCTTAGCAACCCGCCTAATAAATACATATATCCAGATTCTTGCAGATATTTAAATTGTAATCCACCAAGGGAGTTCTTACTAAGTGACACTGCGAAAATTTTTCGAACACCACCATCAATATGTTGAATAGAAAATAAAAAGATTCATTACATAACTCAAAGCGAAGCACACTTATTAGATCGATACGTACACACGGTACTAGATATCAATTGTAGGTTCTAGGCGATATTTTACATAAATGATGAGCTGAATTCGTGAAACTGTGAATAGTAGGATTTCTAGCTCCACGTCTAAACTTTAATGAAATCGATAGAGAATGAACGGTGCTAGTATATAACTAATTCAGCGATGATTTTTTTATGAAGGCTCTAAGTCATGCGGTTTCACATGTTCTCTGATAATTTATTATTTACACAATTTCATGAAGAAATCCTTCGTTTTCTATAGATATTTGGCCCCTTCCTATTTGCCGGCTGCAGTCAGGGAATTGCGGAATGAGGTTAGCGAGGTGAAACATTCCATTGACTTTAGTCAAATACTCTATGAAATTAATAATACCTCCAACTTCTGATATTTCGTATATATTCTGATGGCAGCATTCAGCCCATTAACTAGCAGCGACATCGATTGCGACGGCGATGATTCCCGCATATATATATCTATGACCAGCGCATGAGGAGCGCATCTAAACGGCTGCTGCACTTGGCGAAGGAAGCGGCTGAGCAAAACCACAACCATTTTTTCTGGGTCCGCAACTGCAGATCCTTGTTAGAAAATCAGGGGGTTCACACATCAGAACAATACTTAAGCCGGAAGAATAAATAAATAAATGATTGTATAAAACTTAACACTTAACATTGCCCCAAATATTTTATCTTCTTAAATGTGTTCATCATTCCCGACAAACCACCAGTCCAACTTATAAAATGGCAGTTGGTACTTTATCGATTTTTCACTGTATTACATTTGTGAATATGACTTCCAAATTCAAAGCAAATCCAAGTTCCAGGTGTATTTTACCGTAGTTATAGACACAAAAAGGAAATTTGTATATTTATCGATTACATAGAACGTATAATGATTTATATAGAACTTACAGCAAACGTAGAAAGACAAACATAGATATTATAAATATAGACTTTATATTATTACCAGGGTACAGGTATGCTATGGCTTCAAAGTTACTGAAACAACTGGAAACAGAACATCGAAACGTTCAGAACAGTGAAGTTTAGGGAGTGAGATCATTGCAAACTATTGGCCTAACTATCAAGGGATACACAATAATAGTCCTTCTTAAGTTGTATCATCAGAGATTACTAGAATAGGAAACTTCCAAAGGTTTCCAATTAAAATAGATTGCTTTATTCATAATACCCGACATAGTTTCTGAATAGTTGCATAAGGAGAAACGGCTGCAAGGTATTTTCTTACAAAAATTTGATTTTGACTTTGGGACCAAAATACTTAAGCGCACTAAATTTAGAAAAAATGAAATATTGTATAGATAGCAAATATCTAGTCCAATATAAGCCCATTTTATTATTTGTCTTTTAATTTATAAAATAAAGGACGATAAAGAAATCGATTTTTCAAGATTTTAGTAGCAATTTAGGCATTTTCTACTTAGTTAATAGTGATTATTAAAAAAAAATCTTTACCAATTTAAAATATTTTAAAACATTAATAAAACAACATTGTATTTCAACGAACATCCGTAATTTGTAATTAAAATGTTAGCTCATGAAAATGCTTTTGTAAACATTTTTATTTTAAAATAGGTAGGTAAAATTAATTAAAAAATAACTATCAACTCACAAATAGTAATATTGCCAAAGTTGTCTATAAAATCATGAAAAATCATTTTTAATGGCATGTGCTCTATTATTTTAATCACACTTAAATGCAAAAGCTCATATCGCATATATTTGAGCATGTAAATTTTTTGATTATTCAGTTTGGTTTTGTATTTTGGTCCCTAATACAAACCTAAGTCTGGTATACTTAGTCCCCGTACATTAAATGAAGGATATTATTTGAGGTGCTGTTTTTTTTGTTTGTAAAATAGAAAGGAACTAACGCTAACAATACAAATCGGAATTCTTACCAGTTAGAGGAGAAAAGCGTACTGAATGCAGTGGAAATGAAAAAAATGGGGCGTTGTTTGATAAAACCACGAATGATCAGAATACCAGTTCCCAAGATAATGGAAGGCAGTAATAAACTAGACGAAGAGGAGAAGCATACACTACGTTTGTATACACATAGCGGATAGAAAAAAAATAATGGTCAGGAGAATATATTTATTGTAAGGCGCAAGTGGGTGAGAGGAGACTTCGTATACAAGAAAAGACAGTTACTTCTGCACCTTTTTCATTCTCACTGTCCTCTTCCCCATCTCTTTCCCACTTTTCACCACCTTCAGCCTAACAAGGTACCCCAATTAAAGGGATGTCGTAGCCTCACTGGTTCCAGACTGTTGGGAGATATTGGGACTCTTGTGCGGAATTAACGTTAAAAAAATCTTAGAAAGTTAATTTTAGTAGTTACCAAGTTCAGCATCGGAAAAATTAACCATTATAATAATACGAGTATATTAGAAAAATAAACTTGTCGACTCTTAATTTTAGCTTTCCTCAAGGTGAAAGACATTTATTAGTTTCAAAAAGTTAAAATTAAAATAATTTCTTTTAGTTTTTATCGGTAACACCCAAACTGAAAGACAAGTTAAAATAACGATTCACCGACTAACGAAATTATTTAACATATTTCATTTTTTTATGAAATTTCTCCACAAATACCCTGAAAATAGCAATAGAAAGTTATAAATATACCGAGAGAGCGTCCAGATGCAAAAGCAACAGTGATAGTAACTGGAAAATATAACGCCCCCCCAGCGTTTATGTGTTGCAAAGTTGAACCCTCCAATTACACAAATTCAAAGCGTTTATTTCCAATAAAACCACGTTCCACGCTCCCGGGAAAGCCTTAATTGGAAGTAATATCGCGTACCTATAAGCCTACACGCACCGGATACACCGCCACCGCCCTTCACCCGGGTAACTGCGGGTGGTAGCTTCTACAGCAGGCTCTATTGTAGGTACTTACTACGCCAGTGTCATTTACGTTTTCCTAATTGAAACAAAGCTACATAACTTCGAACCGTACAAACCGATTCGACCAGAGTTGACAAAACGGAAATCATTAAACATTCAAACAACAATAATTATTATAATCGAGCTTTTGGCAATTACCTACATAACAAAACGTCACAATAGATTATGAGGGTTTAAAGTTTTTAAGTTAATTTCAGTATTTAGGAGTAAAAACTTTTTAAAGCGTATCAAGGGCGCTTGCTAAAATATGCAATTACTCCATTTTTCAGAAGGCGAAGGAAGGTTTATTTATTTATCCTGGATTGTATAGATATTCCCTCTAACCTGATAATGATTCTGTTATTAAATCTCAGTAAACCTACAATTAAGTTCATAAAATTACAAAATCCTACCCAGTCACATACATAATATCTTCGTAGAAACAGTTAATCCATGCTATATAACTTAAAACGTAGAATACATGAATAAATCACGTATACACTCAGTTATTCGTGTTATAAACACTCTAAACCAAAATATGCGACAACTGACATTTGACATCGGCCAACTTCTCCCATTGCAAAAAATAGTAATTGACAAAATTGACAGCCGATTCCGTATGCGATCTTTTCCGTAACCACATAAGATATAGAATCGCTCCTCGGAGATTCATCTGATAAGCTATTTTTTATCGTCCTTTTTAGCAGATGATCGTAAGGTCACAAAAATGAAAAATAAAACACAGAGAGGCACAACACAACATTGATTCTAAATCCGTATAAATTATCGACAAAAATGTCTACTTCAGCACACTCTATCTTATTACACAATCGATACATTCGGGGCAGAGGGCTAACATAGGCGATAATTTTTTTATTGATTATCAGGTAAAAGACGGTATGTCATCATAAACAACAGGCATTAGGAACATTTATTTCAACGTTGCTAAGACATAATGTAGCATCAAGATGACCGTGAATTATTTTGTTTGTATTTTTTTACTCTCCTATTTTTGAGTTTCAAATATGTAGCCATATAATCATATCATAACCATGTAATCATAAATCAGTAATCATAAATCAAAATCAGAGCAGTCCTGTTATGAAACATTGAGTCGAAAATCCACATGCCTTTGAAAAATATTATCTATGGCATAGAGAGAGTGGCATGTACATATAGTATTTGCTATATTTCACTCTCTGAACAAAGGGGCTCGTTAAAATTCACCAAAACATCAATCGACATCATTGCACAGATCCTGCCGTCAGCATACATTCTAGCTGCAGATCCATTGCCAATGTTTGTATATTTCTCTACTAGGCTATATTAACAGTGTGGTTTTGCATCGTTCAAATTCTCTTTGAAATGAATGTGAATTTTATACCCTTTGGTATTGACATAATATGTAATACTTTCAACGCTGTTACGTATGTACAAAGAGTAATTTAATAGTTTCTGAATTATTAACTGACTGCGAATAGCAAAGTCCTGTTTTAACTGGACCTTTTTGCATTTAGTTGGCTTCCGCTTTATTATTCAAGCAACTTTGACTATGGTTTAGTGAAGATTCTTTTTACATAAATGAAATGTTCGTTTTTTATTTGGTCTTTCTTACTCGCATTTTTTTAAAATACTACGGTACCTACCCCTGAAAAAAGAATTGTTATTGAGATAGTGACTTTTCTCTAGACACATTGTTAATTCATTTTTAAATGAAAAAAAAAATCTTGGTATACTACAAATAATTTTTACGAGTTCAATTTTATGGTATATACATAATTAAGTAAGTTGGCAATTAAGTAGACACACACATAGATACTTACAATCTTACAAATCTTACGATTTAAGATGATTTCTTTATTCATTTAATAAATACTTGTAAGAAAAAATTAGAAACATTATTTTTTGGATGCGAGGTCTTTAATATAGATAATTACTCAAAATATTTTCTTTCCTTGATTAGATTCTGTTAACATATTTAGTAGTACTTGTTCGTTTAAAGATGAACTGGATCACCAAATAAATTTCTTATAGGTAGAGTAGATGCTGTTCTTATTCACACTACGATTCAAGTTACTTTAAGGAAGGAATTGATTAAGAAGACGAGATACAAATCGGACAACCCCTTTTATACGTTGGCATAATCATACTCTCATTCATACACGAATGTCTCTTTCATACTTTTAAATACAAGTTCATCACAATTTAGAGCAAGAAAAAAAAACATGTTCACAATTATTGTTACTTCATGTTGTTCAATGTTAATTTTCCGAGGCATATGGAAAGACATTAAGTATAAGAATTCAGGACTGTTAATTGTTAAATTTATGATTTTATATAAACAAGTTAAGTCATTAACTATTCCGCGTCCGGATAATTTTGGCACAGTAGATAATGATTATTGACACATTCCTGGTATTACCCATTCTCAATAAATCTTAAGAATTTATTTTGAATTCTTTCAATAGTGAATAGATGAATAGGGTAACTTGGTGCCCACATTGTTAAGTTGTATTCGATTTGTCTCCTAACTAATGACAAGTAAATTTTTTTTTGGTTGAATTTTTTTTATTGACTGCATTTTCTTAATACAAAACTAAATATTTTCATAGTTTTATTTGATGTAATTTCAATACGATCAACCAAAAAGTTGTTTTTGATCAAAGTATACACCAAAATCATCATCAAAACATCTAGCTCTTGATTCATATATTATTTACGCTCAATTAAATTCAAACGTAATAAAGTTCATCCGACTGTTTAAACCAACTGCTTTCATCACTGTTTTCCGCTTATGTAATTATTCCGGACTGAATCAGCATAATTCCATCAACAATATCTATCTACCTTCGCATAATAATACCGAGCGTGATGCTATGACTGCATAATATTGACTTAATTTGCAAGTGAATTCACTATTGAATAATTATATAAAAAACGCATTGAGCATTGCTAATTTTAAACCATTTATACACGTGCTATAAAATCCTTGAATATTATTCCATAAATGGTTCATTAAAAGTGATAATGGAATCCATTGAACACAAAGTAACAATAATAAAGGATTTTTCTGCGATATTCGCGAGCGTTAATTAAAATTAATTACGCCCTATTTATCCTGATTGATAATTGACGACCAATTTATCTTTATTGATAATTGAAGCGGATGAATGGCTAATTTTTTACCTGATATTTCATGCAATTTGTCTTAATAATAATAACGAATGTAATAACTTGTTACAAGTCCGTGAATTCTAGGATGATTATTTTATGCAATCGTCAATAATTGAAGGTACCTATATACCTGTAAAGAAATAGGAGTTTTTGCGCTATTTTCACATGAGTGGTTAATTTGTAATTGATATTTAATATAGTTTACCTTAACAATATTAGCTAATTTAACAAGGTCTGTAAGTCAGTGAATTTTCGCATGGTTATTTTATGTAATTTTCGTGCTTATATACCCTCTGGTTGGAAAAAAGCGGTCATTCACCCTATCCACAAGTAAGATGACCGCTCCAACCTGGCAAACTAACGCCCCACAATGATCACATCAGTTATGTTCAAAGTGATGGAACGTTTGACCAACGACATACTGCTCATGTACTTCGAGAATGACAAAATTATCAACGACCATCAATACGGATTCCGGCGGAACCGCTCGTGCGGTGATCTTCTGGCGTATGTGAAGCATGTTTGGTGGCAGTGCCTGGATCATCACCGGTGAGACTCAAATGGTCACACTGAACATTTTCAAGGTTTTTGACCGGACTGCCTTCGTACGGACTTTCCGCATCCCTGTGTAGTGGCTTGCCGATTTTTTAAGGTAGACGTCAATTCAGACGGTAGCTAATGGTTTCACCCCTTTCCCGCATTCGATAAATTCCGGCGTGTCACAGGATAAAAGCAAAAGTGTGTTGATTTATTTGTCCTTCTTTCACTTCGCAACAAAGCGAGCGATCGACTTGAATTTTTGCATAGAGACGGTTGGAGGACTGGGAAATGATAAAAGCTACTTTTCATCCTGGAAAAACATTTTATTCCCTTAGGAAAATTCTTTGTACAATAATTCTGCCTAGTAGCACGCGAAGCCGGGGGTAAAAGCTAGTGATGTATAAAATGGCATGAACATAATACAAAATCTCTCACTTCGACGCAGGTACATGCGTCCAATTATTGTCAATTACATGGAATAATAATGCGAAAATTCGCAGACTTACAATAAATTGTTACATCGTTTAATTTTATTAAATTCTACTCTCATCCGCTTAACAATGAATTGGTGGCAAAAAATTGGTGCAACGAAAACAAAGTCAGAGACAGAACCGATCCCTGTGACACGCCAAAATTTATCAAATGCGGGAAAGGGGTGAAACCATTAGCTACCGTCTGAATCGACGTCTACCTTAAAAAATCGGTAAGCCACTTCACAGGGATGCGGGAAGTCCGTAAGAAGACAGTCCGGTCAAAACCTCGAAAATGTTCAGTGTGACCATTCGGGTCTCACCGGTGATGATCCAGGCACTCCCTCCAAACATGCGTCACATATGCCAGAAGATCACCTTACGATATAATAAGACTTACAGTTTGGAATTAAAAATCTCTACGTCCTGCATCAAAGCAAAAACGATCAATTTTTTTTTTTTTAACTTAATGATTAAAACCTCAAATTCGTAATATTCGAAACTCAATCAAAAATCTCAAAACAGAAAAATCAGAAAAAAATACGGTCATATCTAGGACTCGAACCCAGAAACTTCCCCTTGCTGAGGCGCAGCTCTACCAACTAATGTCCCTATCCAACTTGATCACATTTAAGTAATAATAATAATAATATTTGGATGACTTGTATAGCGCCGTTTTTGTGAAAAATCACCTCAAGGGCGCTGTACAAATTAATAAAACGTTTATACAATCTTATTTCAACTATAGACAACAACAAATTATGGCTAAAAATTGTATCCACCGGTTCATCGATCACCGATACAAAACTATATGTGCAATAATTTGACCAATGAACGCGATGCTGCTGTAAATTCACTGTACAGGCAGAAAATATATATAAGACCATACTTACCTAGAGGGTCACTAGAGATTAACACTGTTATTGTTTATTTAGAGAAATTAAGACACAGTTCGCACGCAGAGGATATAATTGGGCGGGAACTATAATAGAAAATAAGTTCTGTAATGAGCGTATTTTGAAAACAAAAGCAAAATTTTATGATACTCTCCTATAGGTATTTTTATTTAAGGGTATGAGAGCCCAAAAAGGTACGTTTTTAATTTGGACCTAAATTCTGTTGGGCTTGTTATGCATCTAAGTTCCGGGGGGAGTTTATTCCAAGCCTTAGGTCCAGACACTCAGAAAGCGCGATCTCCAAATTTCGTATTTGGCTTGCGTTTAGGTTCTATTAGTCTGCATATAGCTGATGATGTTGCTGATCTAAGGGTTGACTGCCTCGGACCAGTATTTTTTGGGACACATAGTTCAGAGATGTAAGATGAGGCCATTTCATTAATTGATTTAAACACCATCCAGCACAATTTGTACTGGATTCTTTGAGGGCACTGTGTAAATATTTAGAGACTCCGGTTATGAGTCGAGCCGCTGCATTAAACACGGATTGAAGTTTGTCAGTTTGATATTTTGGAAGGCTAGCGTAGATACCGTTACGTAGTCGAGCCGTGAGACTACGTAGGAGTTTACAAGTAATTTTGTTGCTTCCGTAAGAAGATTTCTTCGGACTGACTTGAGTTGTCTTAGGTGAAAAAAACCGTTGCTTTCGGTCGTATTTATTTGCTTTTTAACCGAAAAGTTTGAATCCAGATTAACGCCAAGAAGTTTGACTGTTGTCTTTGGAATAATATCGCTTCCGGAAATGGAAATAGGTGAATTGTCTATGAATTTTGGCGTTTGTTTGTGGCCGCCCAGAGAAACTCAGTATTATATGAGTTCAGTTTTAGCTTGTTAGAAGACATCCAACGAGTTATTGCTTCTAGGCACTCAGCTACACGGATTTTGAGACTGTCGACTTCATTTGGAGTGCAGAAAAAATAAACTTGCTGATCGTCTGCGTAGAAGTGGGATAAGAGACCAAATGACTCGATTATTTTGGCGACATCATTTGTAAAAAGGATGAAAAGAAGTGGACCTAAAACGGATCCTTGGGGTACTCCTGAAGAAAGTGTTGCGAAGTTAGAGAGTTTATTTCCAACCTTCACGGCTTGTAAGCGGTTGGATATTTATGACGCCAGCCAATTTTTGGTGTCGGAAATCAAACCAAATGTTTCGTCCAATCTCTTAACGAGGAAGTCGTGATCAATCGTGTCAAACGCTGCGCTCATGTCTAAGAGTGAGATAAGTGCTAACTTACCTGACTCTATGGCTAGAGTTATATCTGTTAGCGTACGAAGAAGTCCGGTTTCTGTTGAATGAAACCTTCTATATGCGGATTGTCGATTTGTTAATAATTTATTTGGATTCAAGTGACTGGTAATTTGGGCAGCCGCAATTTTCTCCAAGATTTTTGACACGAAAGGTAGATTTGAAACCGGTCGATAATTACCTAAGTTATCGGAGTCTAGTTGTGACTTTTTTAGTATTGGTGTGACTACAGCTGATTTTAGTGGTTCAGGGAAATCACCTGTACTGAGTGATTTATTAAAAACATGACAACTGTATCATATTTCATCTAAGAACTACCAACAGTATCTTCATTTTCTATTATTGGCTTATGTGTATGTTTGCAAGATCAAACCCGAACTAAATGATATCTAGATAGCATCTTAAACAAAAAGTTCTTAACATATCTGTTGTCCAGATATTTAAAAAATAAATTTGCGTTATCATTTTTTAAAATATTTATACTTGTTTACTTTATTACTGTTCCCCATGTAGAAATTATATGTAATAGCTCTACGGGCGTTTAATAAATGATTAAAGCTGAATTGATGGCGCATGGAAATAACTTTGCTAGCTGAAAATAGTTGTGTTGACCAATATATTTTAAAGAAAAAAGCCGTGCCAATTTCATGACATAATGCTCATGCTACGAAAGGTTTCGCTCATCCTGAAAAAGGGTTTTCTATTTATAGTTTTTTTAACCAATGCCTGCACTTTTAACAAACTCTTAACAAATTCTACCACCATACCATTTTTATTTGTAAACTTTTATTGCAATTCTGGCGAAGGTTGAAAAAAAGTCAGCAAAATTTTTTAGCCATTGACGAGAATTTTTTAAAGTTACAAGAATTAATTATCCATAGTAGTCACATTATAAATCAAAATGCTTACATAAATTAATTAAACATATTTGTATTAAAATTTATGAACTTTCAAATACCTGACATATATATATTATATTTTGAGATCCTGGGACGGGCTCCCAATTATTTGGGAAGAGGGTGGTTATGCTGATTGGAATCCCAAGCTTTCCATTATTATCGGCCATTCCAAATTCCAGAACATTCCTCGCCCCATTCGAGTGAGCTAGCCCCCGGCCCGTATTAATAATTCCTGCTGCCGCACACTGGGTGAAATGCTTGGCTTGAATAAAATACCGTTAAATTAAATAACCGGTACATCAAAGGATGCAAGTTTTGTTCAAAATCATCTCTCTTTTGGTTTTGAAAAACTTATAACCATAAATATTGCCGAAGGCTGCCGGTAAAACTGCGTACTTTTAATTGACCGTAAGTAGTGTTACGAGTTTTTGAAAACAAAATAAAAAAATTGTTTTGACAATATTTAGATCCTTTGATGTATCAGTTCTTTAATTTAATAGTCAAAAGTGAACACTTTTAATTGCAAACGAGAAAAAATATATAAAAGTCCATTAAATAATGTTTTTCTGCCATGTCATAAGTAACTTTTCCTCCGTCGTTTATATGGTCCTGCAATGAAATGAATTTGTTTTACATTTAATTTGTCTTCTAACTTAATGATGATTAAATGTTTTTTTTTTCATTTCTTACCACATTGAGAAAATTTAAATATTTTTGGAAAAACTATAACTAAAAACTAAAAACATTCGATTTCTCAAAGATTAACAAATAAATAAACATATTTAATTTGAATAAAACCTGTGGTTTTGCGGTTAAATTATTTTCTTCCTGTTTCGAATCCGCGAACCTTGGTCTCCTAGGTCATTTACTGTCGATATTAAAGAGAGCTTTTTCGAAAAGTCTTGAAATGATTCATGAAATAAAATGCAATTGTATAAAAGAAATATGATAGTTCAGGATTACATTTTATCTATGATTTCATAAAAATATTTTAATACAATTTTGAAATGTTTTCTTGGCGCAATTCATTAACAAGCATATTGATGTTTATGAAAGCACTAAAGTGCGCAGTTCGTGCCAGCTTATATTTCCAGGCCATTAAGGGATTACAGGCATGGCATAGTTGAAACGCAAATAAAGTAATAACAAAAACACCTCGGAGTATAATTGCAAGAAAACAATTTGTGTGAAACGTGTCTGAAACAAGTCAACAGAGCTCGGTGGGGCATGTACTAAGTAGGTACTAATTATGTACTGAAGGCTTGTACCAAATCAATATAAATGGAAAACAACGTTGTATGGTTTTTAAATGAGAATAAGCATTATTCCTACCAGGATTTTATTTTACCCAGTACCTACCTATTTCTCCACAACCGCATCACCTCAACGTATTGCAAAAAATAGCAAATTCGAGTGCATTTTGTTTTTGAAAAACAGAATAAGAATTGGGACTACCTTGGAAGCAAGTTGTTGGTGTTTTTCGTGTTTAAAATCTCGTTTTAGAACTAACAGGAATGTTTTTGACCATATCGAAGGTAAACAATGTCGCTTTATACTTATTTGTCTTGTCGCGATAATCACCTCAACGTATTACGGTGGAACTGTATAAATTATTTATTTATTTATTTATTTATTAACATTAACGGTATAAATATACCATAAATACAGATTACATGTCACAATATCATAGTTGTACATAAGATGTAATAAAAGAGAGAGAATAGTTAGATGTGGCATTTGGTTGAGAAGTGACACAAGGAGCTACAATAACATATAATACTAGTGTAAAATAAAATTTATACTTATTGATTGAAAATATTTGATAGAATAGCCTTCTTGTAACTAGCTTCCGTGCAGTTAAACAGATCCGCCACATCTGCGTATCTATTACTAACTTCATGTAACCTAGGTACAAGTGAGTTTTTCATGTACTCAGTTCTGGTGTTGTTACATTTAAATAGCATTTTGGAGCGAGTTGCTCTAGTAGGCACATGAAAGTCGACGAGCTTAGTTAAATCAGGACAGTCTATTCTACCATTTACAATTTTGAACATAAATATTAAGTCAGATATAATTCTTCGATCAGAGAGTTTTATTAACTTTAATTCTTTCATCAAGTAATTATAATTTATGTTTTCAATGGGAATACCGAGTTTAAAATTTATGTGTCTTAGGAATTTGTGTTGAATTTTTTCGATTGTATCTGAATGTATTTTAAAATGGGGGGACCAGATCGAGGAGTTATATTCGACTTGACTACGTACTAAGGATGTATACAAAAGTTTTAAAGTAGAAATATTCCTAAAACCTCTAGAATTTCGAAGAATGAAGCCAAGCATTTTCATTCCTTTGTTACTGATTGTGTTTATATGGGATATAAAATTTAATTTAGAGTCAAAAATTATGCCCAGGTCATTAATTTCTTCGACAGGGGTAAGGGTAGAGTTATCAAGTACATACGGATGAATTATTGGTTGACTTATTTTGTAAAATCTTATCGAATGACACTTATTTATGTTCAGAAAAAGTTTGTTAAAAGAACACCAATTTATTAACTTGTTTAAATTATTTTGTAGACAGATACAATCTTCGGCAGTTTTAATTATTTTAAATATTTTCAAATCAACTGCAAAAAGCAACACATTTACATCTTTATCGAATATATCAATAATATCGTTTATAAACAGTAAAAATAAAATTGGGCCTAAATGAGACCCTTGTGGTACACCACTGGTAGCTACAAATTGATTGGAAAGGAACAAATTAATTTTTACAAGTAGTACCCTATCAGATCTAAAAGTCCAGAACCAGTCTAAAAGTTTTCCATCAATACCAAGATTACGTAGCTTAGCCAGTAGAATTTTATGGCATACTTTGTCGAAGGCCTTGATAAAATCTGTATATATGGAATCGACTTGAGTTCTGTTAGCTAATGCGTTTGATATATAATTTTCATATAACGAAAGATTAGTTAGAGTTGATCTGCCTGAAAAAAATCCATGTTGATTCGGAACAATGAGATGGTTAATACATGGGGAAATTTGATCAAGTAATAGTTTTTCAAAGAGTTTCGGGATTACAGATAGCTTACATATTGGTCTATAGTTGGTGATATCACTTTTATTACCCTTTTTGAATACAGGTGTTAGATAAGAACGTTTCCAAATGTCAGGGAAGCAACCTGTGTCGAGGGACTGGTTAAACAATATACAAATCGGCTCCGCCAGTGAAGCAATGCAATTAATAAGGATATTGGGATGCACATTGTCAGGTCCGGCCTTCTTGTTTTTGTCTAAAGATTTAATTTTTGTTTTAACGTCGTTTATATTGATGTGTACAGCAGGGATATGTATGCCCCCATGAAGGGAAGGAGGTGGTACATAATTGACTGGGATATCTTCGTCGTAGACGCTTTTGAAGTAATCAGCAAAATAGTTAACTTTTACTTTCATATCAGTACTACTCTTATCTTTAAAGTGCATTGAGATGGGTAAACCTTGCTTATTTTTTCTAAGGGAGTTAACATGTGTGAAAAAGTTTTTTATATTAGAGGGTATAGATTTTTCAATTCCATTCATATAATTATAGTACGATTTTTTTGACAGTTTTTTACATTGATTTCTATAATTGTGAAATATCTTATAGTCATTAGGGGAGTTTGATTCTTTAAAGTTATTATATTCGTGATTGTGTTGTGTGCTTCCACGCAGAGGTAAGTGATTGGTTATCCTCCTTCCTTGCATCCCCCATTATTCCTACACATTATTACCCACTTCTAGCAAACACCGTTTCGTTTAGTTTCATGATTATATTTACAGTCAACGTTTTACAGTCCATTTTCAAGTGCATCTGAAGCCGTAATTCATAAACAGTTTCAGATGCAATAATGGTAAACAGAAAACAAAAAATATATTAGTGTCGTAAAAATATAAAGAAGAATATAATAATATAAATCTAAAAGAAATATGAGAGAACAAGACACAGAAAAAGATAATGGTCGCGACTGGGACTCGAACCCAGAATCTCTCGTTTAACCGGGACGTGCGCGCTTACCATTTCAGCAATTGGCACTTTCTGTCATTTTTTTTTAAAAGTTTTCATTGCCGATTTCAATGCCAAGATATTTTATGTTTTTACAGTTTGTTGTGGTGTGGCAGTGACTGATTTTTTTCCTTGACAATCATGTAATTTGAGAGCTGGTTGGCCTCTCGACGTTATAGAAATCGTTAAATGTTTAGTTTTGTTATAAGTGTATCTTAGTTTTTCTGAAGCCATTAAGCAAAACTAGGATTAATCTAGGACTAATCTAGCACTAATCTAGTATTTTAGGGTAAAGGACTAAAAAAATCTTAGGGACTAATAAAATCTAGAAGTAATCTAGAATGAATCTAGTACTCTTCTATGACTAATATATGACTAATCTATGACCAATCTAAGACTAATCGAGCACTAATTTAGTACTCATCTAGAACCAATATAGGATCAATCTAATTTAAGACTCATCTAGCACTAATTTAGGACACATCAAGGACTATTCTAGGACTAATGTAGGACTATTCTAGGACTAATGTAGGACTATTCTAGGACTGATTACGAATAATCTAGGACTAATCTAAGATTATCCTAGGAATAATCTAGGATAATAAAGGACTAATCTGGGACGAATCTAGGACTAATCTAGGATTCATCTAGGACCAATTTAGACTAATATAGGAATATTACCAAAAATATTATCCAACCAAAGAATAACTTATTTCTCATCTATTTCTGGCTAACTCTCAAATGAACTAATCGGGAAATTAAATGTATACTATCAGTCTATGAGGTACTTTTCTAAAAATTATCAGTGAAAATTAAGTTAAATAGTTTTCCGTAGTTTGTATAAATCACATGCATTAACATGTGGGGCACGTTAATTTTCTGCGGACGAGCCTGAGACTCGTGCTAACAAAGCCCTATAGAAACAGCCCCTTTGTATTGACGAGTCACGACTATGAGGCTTTCACAACAATGGGCTTTATTAACTGGGCCATTCAAGGGGTTCAGCACTGCGCTTTATTGCTCTGTATTCCCCTTTAGAACAGGTGGCGCCGAGGATGGAGTTGATTTTTGCCAAGCTCATGTTCCATTTCGCCCCACTCATGCCTGGTCCTTCCTCACTCCATTCCGCCCATTCTATTCATGTTTTGATCGTTCCTGTTTAAATTGCTCCAAACACTGGAGGTATAAACTGATGAAAGTAGGTTATGGGCGTGTCCGTGTAGACCATTTGATCAAGTGGTCAATTTTACCTAATTTAAAAATTGATCAGAACACCTTTAAATTATGGGTGTATATGATGTATGGATTGTGTATAAACCAAATAAGCATTTCAATGTCTGAGTAGTAACAATTTTCGTTATTTGTTATTGGGGTGTTATGCCGTGTTGCGCTACCTCCTTCTTTAGCCGACGTTTCGGACAGCGTTGACAGTGTCCATCATCAGGGCAGATACGGCAGATCCAACATGCTTTTGGCCGTGAAAATCTAAAAACGTATGATTACTAACAAGTTTACTATAACAATTTTTCGTCCGAACCATATTTAATATTTATTTAATATTATTCTTATGTGAAAAGTGGGAGCGTACAAGTAGCGATTTACAAAGCTGTTAAGTCTTCAACAGTCTGGAAAAGAATGGTTCTTCTTAATTTATCTTGGTGACTATGTAAAAATGTTGAGGGATCGCTACTGGCGTGTTTTTATTTTTTATTTTTTTATTCTTCATTTTAAGCACACGCTAAACTGCCAAAGCAGTTTGTCAGCAGAATGTCAAACCTATAAGAATTCTTCCGCGATTCAAAATAGCACTAACACAAATTTAATGCCCCCGGTCGTGGAACAGTTGAGATCCTTGACTACGAATCCACGAGTGTTATTTCACATTAAATTAATACTAAAAAAATTATAGTACAAATATTTCTAGCACATTTTAAAATGGTAAATACCGCTTTGGCGAAAGATTTTCATGCATAATCGAAGCTTGAAATGGCTTTAGCCATATTTGGTGACCAGAAACGAATAGCCAGGCAATTTCCTTCTTCCTTCAACATCATAACACATGTTTGCGCATTATTATATGGGATTGGTTGGGTATTGCATTTGCAGACTTGGTGGGTAGAATATGTCAAATTCCTGATTTTATCCCACCTACATAATATTCCTATCCCAAAATGTCACCTTGAAAAAGAACAATTGTTGCAAGAAGAAGAGGTGACACTATTTCAAGCTCAGTACAAATTAATGTCTCAGACAGGGGGCAAAAATAATATTGCAAGTTACTAAACATAGTGAAGTGTGCACCAAAACCTGGAGATCAGAGAGGGCCCATCTGCAACTGGTGAGTCCTATTTTCCTTTTCCGTTCTGGGCTTATCTAATTCTCCAAAAGCCCAGATCTGAACATCGACTGACTATCCATCAGGTTTTGCGAGTGCATGCTATCTAATCGTCCCTTAAAACATAGCGACCGCGTAGTTATCGCGACTGGTCCTTTGAGGGTTGCTTCAGGGCTTTGCTCTGAAGCACAACCGCCAATTTTATAGTGGAGTCGCAGTTTCGCGACACCAACACAGCTACCCTAACCTATTGGTAATGTCATAGTTCCTCTAGTCATGGACAGTTGGGAGTCCTGAGCGGTAGAAAAAAACTGAATTTTACCTTTCTTCGGGTGAAATTGATAATATGTATTAAAATATTGAATTGGTTTCTGTAACAGATAATCATTTTCATTGGCTTATATGAATAATTTTTTAATTTTTTTATTTTACTGTGCGGTTTTAATTTGGGAGGTGTGTATGAGTACCGCCACCCAGGGGAACTATTTATTGGATAAGTCACCCCAAGAGTTTTATTACATTTGGTCACTTAGCAAGGGTGTCCGGATTCATGGGGTAAGGTATGCCTAGGTCTTGGCGTCTGCCCACCAGCTGCATGGCAGATCGGATTGAGAGAGAATGGTTGAGGGAGTCCCTTTGAAATAAGAAACACACCTCTCCAGCCGTACTTTCTAGGAACATCGCCTTCAACCCTTAATACTCTTTTCCTTCCCAGAACTTTCTCTCCTTCTTTTCCTAAAAATCATCCCCAAAGATGACACAGTCCCTGAGGGGAATCATTTTTCTCAGGGCCTCCTGTGTGGAACTAACGTAAAAAAAGCAGGGGTTTCCGGGTTCGTGGGGAGATTTGTCTAGGTCTTGGCAGCGGTGTCTCTGCCTACTTATAGACTGGTTGAGAGAGATCACTTGCCCTCTTGTCTCATCACCTTGCACCGCACTGGTACGGATGGATTCACCCGTCCACGTGTCTACCCCTCATACCTTTTTTATTTCCAGAACTTCCTCTTCTTTCTTTCTTTTAAATTCCACATAGCAACCCTGATGACAGACCTTGGGGGAAATTATTTTCATCTGGGCATTTTGTGTGGAGCTATTGTAAAAGTTCTAGGAATTATCTGCTCAGCGGTTCCAATTTAGTCCACTGTCCACAAAGCCAATTTATCCCTACTCACGGCGCTCTTTTAAGAACGCATCCAGACCCACTAATTGAAATGTCTATTCAATTGGACCTCCGCTTTGTGGAGAGCATTTATTTTTAATAAACCGTGGCTCAACGGTAGGTTTTAAATTTTAAAGAGAACGCAAAGGAGAAGGCAGTCAGCTAAACTCTCTGAAATACTGACATGGTAGGGGGAGTAATAGGAATAATACCAGGATTATTTAAAAAAAAAAATGTTCCACACAGGAGGCGCTAAGAAAAGTGTCGTATTGGGGATACTTTACACTCAACATTTTTAGTTCTATGGCGAACTTCCTAATAACTTAAGGTTCAAGATAACAAACTGGTTTATTATGAGTTTACGTATTTATAGTAATAATGCTGCAAGACAAACGACCAGTCTACCCTAGTGGGAGATTGAATCTGGTGGACTCGCTTGCCAGAGCCAGTATATTTGGGTACCCCTATCGGCTACCGATAGAAGCACTTTCCCTGCAGACATATGACGAAATTACTTTTTTATTAAACTACAGAAGGAGAAGCAGTTCTAGAAAGAAAAAGATGTAAGGGGTGAATAGGAATCTGCCGGTCTGTGTGTCAAGGAGTGAGGGGTGTATGAATCCAACCCTCCCTCTGCGGCACAAGCCGATTTTCGAGAATATTGCTGGAGAGGTCAAAAGGTCTCCCTAAATCGGTCTCTACCCATCGGCGTGCCACGCAGTTGCATTCGAGCAGATGCATCTGCTACCAAGACCCGTGTAAGCATTTCCCTGTAAATCCGGGCACCACTGCTAAGTCACCAAACGTGGGGAACCACTTGGGATAACTGTGACAGAGGTGTTAATAATTCATTTCTCAAGCGATATTTTTATCCATAAATAAGTTGGATTTTTAAATAATAATCTGCATTATTTAATGAATAGGGTTTTCCACAAACTATGAATAGGTGAATAGGTACCGTAAACCCTTCAGGCAAATTTTTTCAGTTTTCAGAACAACTCATACCAGTCTCACCCTTACTATTATAATTAGAAATATGATCTAAACGGTGTTAAAAAGATAAAATGATAATTAAAATGTACTCGTTTACGAATCTAAAGTTTCCGTTGAAAATAAGTTATGAAGCTTTAGGATTTTTTCATTAATTAATCTTACACGGAACAACAAAAAATAGAGTTGTAATAAGGGGTTATAGTACATATCCCTTTAAAAAAAGCTATGCGTCTTTTTTTCATTATCATTCGTATCATATATTTTAGTTCAAAAAAGTAAGGTGAGCCATTTTTAAAACTTTTTGTTTGCAATTCATCACTTTTATGTTTCTATTTTATTACAAAAAAATATAAATTTATTTATAATTATAAAGTTTGAAAGACCTTTTCGTCTACTTTCAGAGATAGATTTTGGTTTTTGGATTTAAGGTTCATTTTTCTGAATCTGATCTCCACTGTACTAAAAAAGTGTAATTTAAATATTGACATACTCGTAATTGTGAACGTAATTACGACGTAGGACGCCCTGTCCACACCTCCGTATGATGACTTAGCAGAGATGCGCGGGTTCATGGAGTCAGGGTTGTCTAGGTCTTGGCGGCGAATGCTCAACTTTGCCCAATTACTGCGTGGCGGACCTTATTGGGAGAGACTGGTTGAGGGTGACTTAACTTAGACGTCTACAGCCGGACTCCCTCAACCCATAGCGCAACGCCTTGCACGGCAGTGAGGGATGGATTTATACGTCCGTCACCCTTGAACACATTGAGTCCCAGTTTCCTACCGACCCCTCATACCTTTTTCCTTTCCAGAACTTCCAATATTAATTTCCCCAAAAAGACCATCCACGTAGCATACCAAAGATGACATTGGCCCAGAAGATTTTTTTTTTCTCAGGGCCCCTTGTGTGGAGCTAATGTAAAAAAAGTGTGCAAAATTACATACGGTAGAAGCGAAAGCTAAAGCAGGGAAGAGTGGGAAGGCTACGAAGGACCGAACAAAGAGTAGACTGATTATACTATCTCATTCTCTCGCAAGCTAAATCCTGTAGATGTGTTCAAATCACAAAGATGCTAAAGAAGTTTTCACTTTTAAAAAAACAAGTGTCTCTCAAAAACCTATGAACGAGCGAGATCCGACATGATTATTAAACGGATGCGCTGCTCTAAACATCCTCTCGTCAAAACGTGCGGATCCGTTTTTTAATCGTTTCAGACATGAGTGAACAGCTCCATAATTTAATCTCTTAAGCCACTAGGGCATACGATTTTTAAACGGAGCGACGTCTGATTTTTAAACGGAAATGTGAATGGGCTCTAAGACGTCAGCCACCGAGGCTGGCTGGTGCAACAACACCATATTATTAACGAACATTGGTGGCTTTTCAAAAATTGTATGTTTTAAATCATGAAATGTCTTCACTATTGTAATTTTTTTCGAGAATAAAACTAAAGTATAGATATTCTATTTGCTCTACTCAAAAACTAATAAATTAAAAATACACAGAAAAATAAAATTTAAAGTTGGGTCACTCTTTAAACTTAAACATCGACTGCATACATAAATAATTTGCATTTTATAAAATGAAATAAATTCACGTTCTGACAAAAATCATTCTTCGTCACTTGAATAAATATGGTGAAATGAAGCGCTCTCGGGTATTTGATGTTCTCTTTTAAAAATAAGTAAAGCTCTCTTCGGTTCCTACTTGCTGATGACAAGTATTCATATTGAAATGCAATGGATTTATAGTTCAACGTTAGATAAGTTAGAATAAGTTATTAGGTTTTTAAAATTATTTACAGATTTCGGAATAAGATAAAATAAAATAGTATATAAGTAAGCTGAATCATACTTAACGATCACAGTTTGATGAATTGAATTGAGGAATATTGATACAAGAGCGTAATAAATAAAGTTAATGTAATGGGCAGAGAAAAAGGTTTCATAAAAAATACATTAAATCGATAAAGGAAGTCGGGAACGTTCCGTGAATACATGCCAGTTAAAATGAAGAATAGGAAAACAGAAGAGGATGTATAGATTTGATCTAAGCAAGCACGGAACTACCTTCATGTATAGTAGGCATCGAGTTCAAAATACTATATTTCTAATTTTCTCTTCTATTCATATTATAAAGCAAAGTTGCTCCCGCTGTCTGTAAGCTTAGAACAGGTGGTGTTAGTTATAAAGGTTGGGTAATAGCGTTGTCAGAAAATGGCGTGGTATTTCGTTAGCCACGGCAACATGTGGCAGGGTCTGCTAATATTTAATAAACCAAACCAAAATTTCATATGAAATCATAAGCTTTCTAAGTAGATACTTAAATATCTATCTAATCAATTATCAACATATGAGGTACCTATTTTATTTTACAAAATTTGGAAAAAGGAATTACAGTTTGGCAAGAAAGTGTAGAAAATAAATGATGGCGCTGCGATCGTTTTTTAGGTTTTAAATGGCAACACCAAGATGGCTCATAAGACAATGAATATATGTTTTTAAAAACACTTCAGCCAAAATTCATATTTCATAGCGTATTTGCACTTTAAAAAACTGGAATTTAATAGAAGTAGAATAAAACAAAACAAGTTTTAAGTGGGCGTTTATTTCGATATAAAAACGTAGGTACTTAAAATTTTGAGTCTATTAATTCAACACCCAACGTTATTGTCTTCATCCTCATGTGATTCTTCTTCTTCTGTATCTTCATCTTCATCTAAACTTATTATCAGTTCATCGATATCAACATATATAGTACTGCCTCGTGCATAATATTCTGCCTCAATTTTCATCACGTGTTTGCAACAATTTTTTCAAACATCAGCACTTTTATGCTACTACACATTATTATTATTGTGCTATTTTTCGTTTTCCCGGTGTTTCAAATTTTCCATCTGCCTTTTCCCCTTCCTTGACGATTCATCTTACGGTTGATTCAGATCTACCTGTGAAATAACCTGTGTAAATAGAAGTGTCAAATTCTGATTTTTAAGCATAACCTCAAATCAGGTTATGATATTTATAATCGCTCGAAAATTGGCATAAATCTCGTAATACTAATGAAATTCAATAATAAAACTAAACTACGTACCAGTAATTTCTGTAGGTAATTTTTAAACATTTTCCAAATTACATAGGAGCTTCTTCGTACGATAATCGGCTAGGCAGCGTTGAAAAACGTAGTATATAACTTCTTTTGCACCACTACGTATTGGATTGTTCATTTTTATTCAATTCAAATAATGTACAGGCAAACAATGAAAAAAATAATTATCAAACGAGCGATTTTCAGTGTGTTCTACACGATTTAAGTCAGTAAAGCCAAAAGCCATACAAAACGTCATTGACAAAGCCAGTATTTCGGTGCTACCATAGTAATGAAAAAAATTAGTTCCAAATTAATAAATGTCTTCACTTTCTTGCCGAACTATAAGTATTCACCAACTCATTGAGAATTATTTTTATCAGCTTTTTGAAGTCTATTTATGATTTAAATATTGAACTTTTGAGAATAAAAATGATGTATTATTTGTAAACTCGTTTGCTCAACTACGTAGGCGAGAAATTAGAGAGTTTGCTACATAATTTGTTTGTGAATAGTGACAATGAAGTAAGTCCATGCCTAGTGTGTCGAGTAGGTATTGTTATCTTTAACTAGACTTAGGAGTTTGCAATAGTCAAACTCCGATTTTACAATACAAAAGAAGAAGCGTAAGTCGCTTATCCTTCATCGATCCTAAAGTGTATGCATACTAAAGCTATTCAATAAAAAGTGTAGTTCAATTATTCTAAGAGAATATTCAACTTAAAATTAATAAATCGTTACAACTTTCAATGAATTCTTTCGATATTTTAATCTGAATTTTATGTCGAGGTGACCAAAAAATGGCATCATACTCTTATTGGCTACGAACTGATGAGACAAATAAAATTTTCATACGAGGAAGTTTTTTTATATATGGTTCTAAGCAAAAATTCTAAACCTTTCATAATTGTTAATTGTTAAGTGATTTATATGATGAACCAATTCTACTTCTTCATCAAACAAAACTCTATATTGGCATATGAGCTGTATGATTGGCATATTGTCTACTGCATAATTTCAAAGTATTAGAGATTTGTTTCGACAGAAAGTTATTAATTTACATTTGTTAATATTTTTTTATATTTAGAATAAAATAGTTTGTGCCATTGTAGACTTTAACCTAGAGGACCAACTTTTGGATAAAATATTGGCGGCAATAATTCTTCAAATTCTCCAAAAGTAGGGATAAACTGACCATATTTTGGGTACACCAGAGACGTACACAACACACTTCTATGTTATATTATCTCTTCAATGATTATTTACCACTAAACACAAACAGCCATAACATATCAGAAAGTTGACCTCAGGAGCAGTAATTTTTTACGTTAATACCGCAGAAGAGTCCCAACTGCTCCTACTTGGAAACAGTGAGACTATGGTATACCCAACTGGATTTGTTGTAGGGCTGATGGTAGTGGTGAGGGGAATTAGAGGAGGAATAGGAGGGTGGAAAAGTGCCTGACTATTCAGATCTGATCACCAAAAGCAAAAGCCATTTCGAACAATTCTGAAGGCTCTTTTTTTCTTACACCAGGGCCACTGGTCCACAGGTCCACTCTGAAACGTGCCGCATATCATTACGAAGTATAAAATGAAGTCGCTCAAAATGTTTGTGCGCTTAGATCTTTTAAACTACCAACTGATTTTCATGCGGTTTTCACCAATAGATAGAGTAATTCAACAGGAAGGTTAATATGTTTAAAACATGCTTATTATAGTAGAGAAAAGCCAATAAATTCAAATATTCAATTCAGGCAGCGGGCCGCGGGCAGCGTTTGGTTTGGTTTTTATAAAGGTTGGGTAATGGCGTTGTTTTTCGTTAGCCACAGCAACGTGTTGCCGGGTCTGTTAGTATACTATATATTATGTTTAATGAATAATTTAAAATAACACAAATAAATCAATTAAAACTTTCTTTCGTACGTCGGGTTTCAAACCGGAGGTGGTACCACGAGATATGACCTTACGACTCCTAAAGTCCCAGAAGGGTTAATGAAAGTTACCAGATTTTTGAAAAATACTTTCGATGCATCGAAATTTTACCAGAAAAAAAATTGATCTCTTTTCGTCCACACGGACACGCCAACAATACACTTTTATCGGTACACATCTCCAGTGGTTTTAACTTCACCGACAGAATGACATAAATAGCCATAAGCCACATAATGGCGGAAAGCTGACCCCATGGGTAGCTATGGTAACTATGTGGCATATTGTCACTAACAGCGGAATGGAAGTCCCACGAGATTGACCGTAAATTCGAGCTTTTACGGCGGAAACAAACGGAACCAAATGTAAATTACAAATCTGTCTTTGTCCATGCACAGGATATTCAGTCTATTATGGTATATTATGGGAATGCGAAAACTCGTTTACGTTTTGTACGGTGCTTTTTTGTGAATTATTTCTTATGTTATCTATTTAAAAAAAAAATCTTGTCTTGCCTTTCCGAAACTGAAACAAATGCCTGATTTTTTTATGATTCCCCCTACTACATAGTTACTATTGGAGGACTTATGTAGCTACCAGAGGTATAATGTTTTGTGAATATATTTTTTTCTTAGCTCCATACAGGAAGCCCGGAGGAAAATAATTTACTTCTGGGCCCATCTCATGTTAGAGGACGCTATGTGGCAGGTCTTTTTAAGGAAAAGAAATGAGACGATGTGCTGGTAAAGAAAAAGGTATGAGGGGCGGGTAAAAATCTGGAGGTCAGTGTGTCCAGGAGTGGCGTATAAATCCATCCCTTCAACAGCGGTTCAAGGCGATGGATCGAGAGAGCTCAGCCAGAGAGGTCAAAAGGCCTCTTTCATGACCAGGCCCGCCACGCAGAAGGTTGGCAGACGCATTCACACAAAACTCATCCCATGAATCTGGGCACCACTGCTAAGTCACTTGACGTAACAAACCATTGGGGTGGCCGATGGCAGAGATGTGGGTTACCCAGGCGGCGGTAGCCGTTTTAGTCTCACAAATTCAATGATAGAGACCTACCTACAATTATTAAAAGGTCACATAATATGATTACTTGACTTACGTAAGTATTTAAAAAATTAAGTGGCGTTGATCAAAGTAATTTTTCATTTAATTATAATGTCAAACCACTGAAAAACAACCACCAAATCTTTAAAATGAGTTACATTTAAAGGTATTAGAAACAAAACCAAAGGATTTAATTACGAGAAATGGTTTATGGTGAGCAAACAACGGAGTAAGCCGGAGAAACAGATGAGATATGGTTGATTTAGAGAACGGTTTGAAATTGGAAGAGGTCGGATAAATGTGTTGTGGAAATGAAGTTGTAACCCTCACACCAAGAGTTAAAAGGTTTATGTTGGACACGGTTTGGAGGTTGGACAATTGGATAATATGCGAAATGAATAGATATGCATTTTTTAATAAAAAACATTATAGAATAAAGAATATAACACTAAATGTGTCTTTCATACTAATTTGAATAGAAACATATGTGCCACCGATTTGTACCTTTTTGACGGTCTCCGTGGTCGAGGGCGAGGTCGCGGGTTCAAATTTTATTTGATTGATTTGTGTTTTCACAATTTAATAATTTTAAAAAATAATATGAGCTATATTTGCAGCACGTTAAAGATAGGAAGAGCAGTCTTAGTGTTGCTCTGGTGTAAGACCACTATTCAGAATTGAAATGGTGTTTGAAGTGGCTATAGCTGTTTTTGGTGACTAGATCTGAATTGCCAGGTACTTCCCCACCTTCCTCTTCCCCACCTTTCTCTTCTCCATCTTCCTCTTCTACATCTCCTTACCATCCCCACACCTTCACAACGTAGCCCAATTGGTGTTGCTATAGGCTCACTCGATCCAGATGAGGGCAGCTGGGACTCTTATGAAGTATTATAATAAACGTATTAGAATGGTCACACAGTTTTGCATGGAAATACAGGTGCATATTGGGCCTATAATTGGATCACGAAACACACGCTCAAGGCACTTCTTGTGTTTCACTTCTTTATTCTATGATACACATTCCCACATTATTGCAGCATTTATATAATTTTGTATTTGTATTTCTTTTGTTTTCGAATCTTTATTTCCATGTATGATGCAACTGTATCCTTTATCTGAGTGGATGTTTGTAATTGTTGGTACATTTTTGTGTATTAACTGAGTATTTATAACTGGATTAGGATCTGTAGAAACCCAATATAAATAAATAAATTTATAAACAAATTGAGCGGCACTAAAAACGGTTATCTAAATTACGAATAGTATAAAAAAGCTTAAAATGAAAAAGGTACCAGTTGAAAATAAGCATACACAGTAAGGTCCCAATAATTTGGTCGGAAAAAGTAAATAGTAAATGGTGACATTGAAAATCCCTCGACTCTCGAAATAAATTGGATTTTTCTCTTCGCCTTTATACCGGCAGAGCAACGCGTGGGCTCATTAAGTGGAATCGCAAATATTTCAATTAAAATTCGGAAACCAAAATCAAATTCCGAGCCACGACTTTGCGCGGCACGGGCAAATGGAGTGGCTAAATATTCAATTTGGGCAAGTCAGCGCAAGAATTGCCAATACACAGTTCTTGGTAACGCTCGATTTTGTTGGAAACCATACAATAAAGAGTTCTAAAACTATGATAAGGTTTGATGGAAGTAAATCCATACATATTATTATATTACAGAAAGTATTTTAGTCAATTAGGCCTCATTTTAACAATGTATTGATATTAAAGACGGTCGATATGGATAGTATGATTTTAAGCGACTATTAAATACCATTAATTTGGGTCCTCAATTAGGAAATATTTAGTTCTTGGTAACGCTTTAATCTATTTGGAATAGCACCCTGTACAATTTATTGTAGTAATATTAATAGTAATTGTAATATTAAACAACATGTTACCAAAATACTTCTCAAATAAAATCATATACAATAAGGACATTCACAGACATTACACAAGGACGTGCAAGGAAATAAGATTAAACAAAAAAGACAAAACGAATACGCAAAACAGTTTGCTATACAAAGGAATTAAGTTATATAACACACTACCAGAAACTCTAAAGTCCTCACCAATTGAAAAGTTCAAGATGTATTGTAGGAGCTACATAAAACAAGAAAAACAAGAAAGAAAAAATATAGTGAATTTGAAATATTATAATAAATTACTTGAAATATAAAATATTATAATTATTTGTAACCTTAAATGGACAAATTACTAAAATAAAATTCAAATAAAAAAAAAGAGTTAACGCATGTTTACAAGAGGGTGCAAATTTCTAAAAAGAAAAAAAATATTAACACACAAGGATTAATACTATTTTCTTTACATTAACACAGGATATTATAAGGAAAATAATTCTCCTCAGTGGCAAATTTATCTTTTGGGATGCTGTGTGGAGGGTCTTTTTAGAAAAGGAAGGTAAGGACGTTCTCGGAAAGAAAAAGGTATGAGGGGTGGTTGGGAATCTGGGGGTCAATATGTCCAGGAGTGACGGATGTGTGTGAGTCCACCCCTCCCACTGCTGTGCAAGCCGATAGATATACGTTCGATCTCCCTCGAACAGTCTTTCCTGATCTGGAACCGCCCCACCACGCACTCGCCACCAAGTTCTAGACAAACCTCACCCCTTGAAACGTAGTATAATAATAACGTAGACCTCTCTGGCTGGGCTGGCCTAACCCGTTGCCTTCGCCACTTCTGCATACATTGGGCCCCAGATTCTCACCCACTCCTCATACCTCTTTCCTTTCCAGAACTTCCAATACTTAATTTGCCTAAAAAAGACCCTCCACACCGTATCCCCGATTTAGGAATAAAGATTACGCATGCCATGAGGATATTTTTCACTCGGGGCCTCCAGTACGGAGTAAATATAAAAAGAATATATATTTTGCATAACGTTCCCTAAAAAATACCTTCATAAAATTAAATGGATGGTATTATAAATATTCCTACGAATTTGCATTCGTTAACCATCAGTTGAAATTGAATTGCGAAAATACTAACAGAGTAATAAATTTAATCTCATGAATGTGAGGAACGCAAACCACGCGAATGTATCGTGTTGGAATTTAGAATGCAGGTGTGTGGTATTGGATTTCAGGTATCCATTTAGTTAATTGGCTACATTACTAACTAAATAACCATCATGCTGTTTCGGTAAACACTCCTTGCTTCATTCACATTCATATATCGTATAAAACATAGGTACTCTTCTGTTTTTCTGACTATTGCCATGGTCGGACTCATGTACCTACATTTTACTATATTTAAAATTTATGCGAGTACCTCACTAGAGTCAAGAGTCCACACAACTGCTCACAGCCGTCTGGTGACAGCTCACAACATGCCATTTTGAGTATGTTGTGAGGCCGAAGGTGGTTGGGAGGGGAAAGAGATCGGGGAGAGGAAGGGGGAGAAGTACCTGGCTAGAAATCTTGTCACCTAACACGGCTTAAGTCAATTCAAGCAAAATTTAGTTTCTGAATGATCATCATTTACCAGGGCGATACTGAGAGTACCTTCCGTCCTGCAAATATACTGTATGTACATATAAGCTGAGGCTGAAAAGGAAAAATAGGTAAAGCGCCATGAAGCTGTGACATTTAAGATGAACCTAAACAATAAGCTATATGTATTGTTTATTTGTACTCGTATTCATCAAATCAAGTTCTCTCGAGTTTCCCACATTTATTTAAATATAAATATATATTTATTATTATATATGTTTGTACTATCTGTTTATTTGCGATATCGCATGTAAATATCCCATATATAAAATTAATTGTCAACTTCATAATTTAATTAAATAAAATTTGCAGACGCATGCCGGAATTTGAATTCGTGACCTTAGAATGTAGAGTCTAGACTCTAGCTTTAGAGCCTTATATGTTGACCAAAGAAGCCGTCAAGGATAAATTATTAGTTTATGTTTTTTAAAAGAAGCCAAACCTAAAACTGAATGTTTCACAACTGTGAAACAACCTCCTAAAGTATAATAAAAACTAATTACAATACTTAAATAAACATTGAAGCAATTGCAGAATAAATTACATAGAGTGAGTTTCAATTGTGAAGAATGTTACATTCAAAATACGAAATTATGAATTACGAGTAAAATCATCCCTTAATAATGGCAAGTCAAGGGTAGTAGTCGACGTTAGGGACACCGTGTTAGAACACGACCCTCCCCTGAAATGAGTTCCGGCCGCACCCTCAGAGGGTCGGGCCTAATGACGGAGGTGTCGTGTCGGAGGCATTCTAATAACATCCCTTCATTGCTTTCAGCAGAGGCAGAACTTCCACGGATAAATATCGTTACACTTGTTGTATTAGCTGGGTAAATATTATTACGTTTTTGGAAGATGTTAAGAGGAATACACGGGCCAAAAATATGTATATTCTTAATGTTCCTTATTTCACAATGAAAATAGGTAAAAGACACAATAATCGAACCGGTCGATTTTAGCTAAAACGTGGTTTTAATTTATGTTGCGAATAATTTTATAAGAAAGTAAAAATTAAATTGAAAGGAAAATATCACAAATAATGTAAATGCCTATTTAATTAAAGCATTTTTCAAAATGTTTATTACATGCTTTAATATATTTTTATTGATACAAAGCCCTTTTTATTCAATATTTAAATTTTTATTCTAATCAAGCGAAACGATAGTTATTTATCCAAAGCGTATTTTTTGGTATCATAATGTACACGGTTCGTAGTAAGGATTAATCGGAAACATTTATTTCACATTAAGCTCGCCTTGAGTTAACAACGAATGAAAAAAAGGTTATTTTTTTAACAGCAGGTTTAAAAATACTGGGAGTTAAATTATTTTACGGTATATTCAGAAACGTATTGCTTAAAATCGACTGTTAAAATAATAACATGTTGGTACATAAATTTAACGCATATGCTGTTGAAAAAATATGTAAACTTGAACGAGTTGTTTTAAAAATAATAAATAATAATCTTTATTTGGAAAACAAACAGCTTTACAAAGATGCATAAAAATAAAGAGTGCTAAAATAAAACAGTAAGCCTAAAAACATGTTTTCGCTGATAAAATTTGTTTTTTTTTCGCTGACAAGAAAAACATAAAGAAAAACTAAGAAAAAAATAGTTAAGAGAAGCTAAATTAAACATAAAGAAAAACTAAGAAAAAAAAAATAGTAAGGAGAAGCTAAATACTTAAATAATGCATGATAAAATATAGAAAAATACAATAAAGGGTAAGCTTATGATCTTATAGGAGTATATGGATGATTTTTATGTAATTAGGGAATATGAAAATATATTGCAAATTAGGAAAAGGAATCTGATTAATAATATAATAAATAAATATAAATATGGATGTTAAGTGGTGTGTTGTAATGCATTACATTTATCTGATAGTGTTGCTTTGAATTTGTTGAAAGTTATATTGAAGATGTCTGTATATGTGAGGTGTGTGTTATGATAGTGGCAGGCTCGATGTATGAATTCATTTTGTAAGTAGTTGGTGTTGGAGCGGCTGTTATAAAAAAGGGATACGTTTCTGCCATTGCGACCAGGAACTCTAATATCTATTTTTTGTAAAAGATACGGGGAAGATATCGTATTATTTAGGATTCTGTACAAAAACAATTGATCAGAAATAATTCTCCTACAATTTAATTTCGGGATTTTAAAGAATTGACGAATATCTTCATTTGATTGGAATGCATAAAACGACCGAAAATTTATGTAGGAGAGAAATTTTTCCTGAACACGTTCGATTCTATGAACATATGTTATATATCTTGGATTCCAAATTTGTGAGGCGTGTTCTAGGTGCGGACGAACATAGGTATAATAAAGCAAAATAAATGTATCGAGAAAATAAAATAGTTTTGATGTTCGTAGTATAAATCCTAACATTTGGGTGGCTTTAGTGACAATGTTATTAATATGTAATTGGAATGTAAGTTTGGAATCTAAGGTAACACCCAGGTCCCGAACTGATTCTTTTCTTTTAATATCGACATTGTTTATTGAATATTTAAATATTATTTTGGTCCTATTTCTCGTAAATGATATTGAGTAACATTTATCTATGTTTAGGAACAAGCAGTTAATTTTGCAATATTCGCTGAGATTATTAAGGTCCTCCTGTATTTTTAAGCAGCAATGTAAAATGCTATCAATGTAACATATAATTTAAACTTCAACATTTTAAATGTGCTCATAATTATAGTTTGTCATTTTAACTCTAAAAAAATGTACGTAGGTACATATATTTTTGTACTGCAGTTTATTTTCTATAACCTCCTCACTTGTTATTTAATTTCAAAATTTCATCTTGGCAAATGGAAAAAAGCAGAATGTGGTGAAGGGAGAAGTAGAATATACTATTCATCTTCTTTTATATCTTAAAATAACATTTCTATTCCCGTACTGTTAGACCAAATGCAGAATTTCACCAGCTGTCGATTTCAAGGTTTAGAATAAATTATTCATAAAAACAGTGCAGCACACATTACAGTATCATCAAAAAATTGTATAAAAAACTTCAGAATAAAGCAGAATATAATTTTGAAACCGTAGATTACAGAGAAATCAATTTGTTTGTCAAAATATTAAACAAAACGCCATATTTAACGAGATGCTTGACTTACTTTAAACCAGTGATTTTTTCGGAAACATTTTTTTTCTACTAAAACATAAGAAATGGTAATTGTTGGACAGCCGGAAGCGGAGTCAAGGGTTTGTTGGCTAATCGGCTAAGTTGTTAGTACCGACATGCGAAAGAAAATTATTTTTATTTGATTTAAAAAAAAATTTTTAAAAAAAGTCACCGGAAACCAAAATGTTAATAAAATTTTTTACGAAAAAGGTTTAAGGGGTGGGTAGGAATCTGGGGTTCAGTGCGCCTCCAAGACCTAGACAAACCTCACCCCACTAACCCGGGAACCCCTGCTAAATCACCAAACCTAACGAACCACTTGGGGTGACCTATGGCAGAGGTGGTGGTTATCCAATAAACGTTTCCGGGCGGCGGTACCCATTCCCGTCTCCCAAATTGAAAATAATTGTCAATATGTAAAAAAAAGCGTTTCAAATAACTTACCATTTTGGTAAGCAGGTTCCATCATGCTTTTTCACAGGCGCAGGCGTTGCGATCTTGAGAGAGGTCTACACATATTTTTATTAAATATATCAACAAGCCATTAAATTTATACACATCGATTTAATTAAATTTTTGAACTGTTCTACTACTGCTAAATCAGTTTGTGGTGATCCTGTGTGTATCGCGAACCTAAGTACTGAGGGTAGTCTACGAGAGCGGCGTACGCTAAGTTATAACGGGGAGGCGGATGGCAAGGTGAATTTATAACCAAACGCTCTAATTGAAGCTATTAAAACTAAAATATTGTGATATTAGTTCGGCAATTTGAGGAAACTCTCAGATTCAAATGGGTTCGGCAATAGTTAATTTAAGCTTCCAGTTATTCTAATTATAAACCCGAGCGCAGATATTTTCGAAACAATGTTTACTGACATTTAAAGCGCCCTGCGCGAGGGTTTAACTTTATCTAAATCGAAAATAGAAGTTTTGGAGACATACCATATGAAAGTTATTTTAAGATTTTATTTACATTACTTGATCTTATAAACGTTATCATAAAGATTGATTTATTAGTACTTTACAAACATATTCGATATGAAAGAAATGGGTTTATATAGAATTATGTTATCAAGTAATATCTGAACACTAAATATCTACTTTTTTTTTCAGACCATTAACCCTTTGCTCCCTGTCGGGATAAATTTATATTCGTCTATAAAACTCAATGTATCTTCTATACTAAAAACATTTTTTTACATAATATTTCGGTCAGTTCATTATTGCACATTATTTTATAGGTTGGAAATTTTTTAAAGCTTAGTTATTAAAACAGACAGCTGAAGAAATTGTTTTACGCTGAGTCGTCACATGGTTAAACGAATTTATTTCAAGAAGTTATCTATAAAAAATGTTAGCTATTTACCTATTTAGAAGTAAACAATTAATCACATTAAATAATAATTTAAATAAAATTGAATTGTATCATATTATCCCCTGACAGTATCAAAATGCATCGGACAAATTTTCCCTATAAGGAGTTTGCAGGAAATAAAAAAAAGTAATAAAGAGATATGTTCAAGCTACACATAACAAATAATTCACAAGTCATCTGTATCTATGTTCAGGGATAAGGGTTAATATAACAGAGGTAAATTTAAAAAAATTCAAATTCCAAAAAAAACTTCAAACACAGCATATTTTAATTTTTTCCGTTTTTTTTATACATAACTCATAAAAGAGCCAAAATATTAGAGCCACTTGTGAAGGAAATCTATGTTTTGATATAATATTAAAATTATTATTTATTTATCATGGTGGAAAACACTGTCATCATGATGAACATTGGAGGATTTTTTTTCCAGAAACTCATTGCCTTGTTTAGTGGTAGTACATAGGTATAGGTATTCATGATAAGAACAGCAGCATACCTCCTTTCTATATAATTTATTATAAAAAACAATTATACGGTACTTTTACAGTAATTTATTGTATTTTAACAGCTTTCGTCCTTGTGTAGGAAAATCTCTTCATAAATAAGGATAGAAAGGCAAATAAATTCGTTCGTGTAATTTGTAAGCAGAATCCTTGTTTATGTGGCTTTACGATCTAAAGTTTATCCTCCTTTTCCTAATTTCAGTTTATATTTCACAATTATTATTATACACAAACATAAATATACTATATATGGTACAACGACTACACATACTGAGAATTAATTTTGTGTTCAAATGGGTGACATTTTATTAGCATCTATAAATATAAATAATATTAGATTATTATTCCTGAATATCACATAAAACTAAAAAAGGATTTTGCCTCTTCAATTTTTAGCATATTTATTACGTATAAAATTACAAGCATGCGATTCAATATGTGAAGTATTTTCTTTTGCAAAACCTCAACACTAGTAATTACTAGTATAATAATATTATATGGTACCAGTGATGTGTGTCTTAATAGAACATGTTAATTATGCAATGCAAATGTTAATTAGGTATTGTTAGGGTTGATTATGTACTAATACCAATCATAATAATATGGAATCAGTTATAATGTACTTACTCATTGATTGCGTAGATTTGGTTAAAAATATGCTGTGGATTTATTATATTATTATTAAGGTAATCTTTCGAGTATTACCATCAAATAATTATATTTTGCTTTTGATTATAACTACACCACAATACACTATTTACTATACTATGCTACCTACATATACCCAGAAGATTAACACGACAAAATACTCTATTGCAGTATACATACATAAGGGCAATTACATTGCTCGTAGTCCGATACGATGCCAACGGTTCCACGGGAAACCAATACTTAGGTGATATTGAAATGTTTAATGTTAATTTAGTGAACTTTGTGGATCACATTAAAAGCCTATTTTCACCCTTTTATTAAACCTTCAGTTGTCTCTTTGTAATCTGATCACTGTATTTTTTTTATTATATTGTCTTGTGTTTTTATTTCATGTACTTATTTTGAATCTATTGTAATTGTATTTTTATTATTTCTTTTCCTCATTCAAAATTATTATTCGTGTTAAGGTTATTATTCAGACTTACTTCTGTACTGCTGAATTGCATACTGTTGATACACTTATGCATAGGTATATTGATAAGCTGTATTGATAAAAAATGTTATATACATATAAGGATTAATTTGTTTAACAGGTGTGTAATGTAAATACGATTAATGTATTAAAAAATAATATAATATATTGAAAACTGTATTGTATTTAAGAATCAAATGCAGCAATCTCCAAAATGCGTTAATTCGAAAAAAAAATTACAAAATTAATGATTATTTTTTATTAATTCTCACGCATTCATAAGTTCATAATTATATTCACAAAATGATAAAAGCATAACGAACCCGGTTTAATGCCAAATAACTGCTTTTCTAGGTATTAACAAAGTTGCAATCACAATAAAGTTGCAATGACAATAACAAACTTGTTAACAAAGTTGCATTATTAGTTCAATTTAAAAAAAATGCAGATTGTTTCATTTGATTCTTCACACCTCATACGCTGCATGTTATGTGATCCCACCATAGGTTTATCGTCTCTTGAGAATATAATGTATTTTGTATTGTATTCTTAAAAAACATATAAAAAAGTCTAGTTACATGCTCTACATATATATATCTTAGTATTGTATTTTACACGGGACAGGAATTGCGCAGTACACAAAAGATAACCATGACAAATTTAACATTAATATCTTTAGGTACTTATTATAAAATTAGAATCAACTCAAATGAAAGAATATCGCAAATAAACCTGAGTTGGCGTCGCGTTTAGGTCCCACCCAGGCGTCATGAGTTCAATTCCTTGGTTGCTAAGTTCTCCATCACCGTGATTGTGTACAAGCAGATTTTCCAATAATTTATATTGTTCGTTTCCCGGGAATGTTTGTCCTTCTTAAAAAAATTTTCGATGAAAGTAACAAAAAATAAATATGTGTAGTGTACATTACATTCAACCCCACCCATTACTATAGCTTTAACTTGGAAGTTTGCTTCTCGGAACTGTAATGAATCCCTAGGGATATGGGGATGCAATAAAGAACTACTCCACCCACCTTACACCACGAACTAGAAGTTAAAAACCACACAGAATATCGTCGTTGAAGTCTCGAACTGAATCCAACTTTACAACTTGCAATTTGTCAGGGAGTAATATTTAAAAGCCTAAAATTTTGTAATTTTATAGAAAGCCATTCCGAGATGATGTCACACGTTGGAAAGCAGCCAAACTATTAATTTTTAAAAGATATTTTTCTGAGATGGCTGCAATTTTTTTGCAAACCTAACATTTTATTGGCATTGGTTCCTTTGAAAATGAACAGATTTAATTTAATGATCCCGATATAATATTGTGTGAATGAAATAATCCACGCAATCAAAACACTAATCAAATTAGCGTTCAAACCACAATCGCTTGTAATAAAAAGGTACATATTATGTAAAGCATCATCAGAATAAAAACCTTTAACGGTTGTCAAATATAATTTTTCATTCCAAAAGTAGATACTATTTTTTTAAAGAAAGTGCATCTTTTTTAGAAGGGGAAATATTTAGTTGGAGGAATGGATATAAGTTCGTCCCTCCTGAATACTCAGACCCTTAAATTCCTCAAATCTATTTCCTTCCCAGAACTTTCTCTCCCTTTTTTTTCCTAAAAACCTTCCACATTGCATTCTCAAAGATGACATAGGCGCTCAGAGAAATTGTGTGGAGCCAATGTAAAAAAAAAATGCCCCAGAAGAAATTCTGTTGACGTGAGCGAAAAACCTATTCTCAGTAACTGATGCTGTTACCTTCCTTCTACATGGGTTGATTTTAAAACCTGCAATTACAAATCATTTCTCACACCCCCCTACAAATCCATATCGTCAAACGTGAGCGATATAGTTCTACTAAAGATATGTGAGGTGACAGACAAAAAGTAAATAAAAACTCATTAAATGGGTCAGATTTTATTCAATAAAAACACGTCAAGCTGCAGTATTATGTTTTGAATTCGAATCTAACAGCTGGTACTAACTTATTTTTCACTTAAGCTGAATAAAGTGACGCACACAAGATGCTTTCTAAATATAGTTATAGTTTCAAATAAAGTTTTTTTTGTTTGAAAAACATACACAGCTGTTACTGACTAACTTATTTTTTACTTAAGCTGAATGAAATGACGCATACAAGATGCTTTCTAGATGTAGTTATAGTTTCAAATAAAGTTTTTTTTGGTTTGAAAAACATACACAAGCTTTGATGGAGACTTAAATTTCATCAAAGAGTTATGAAAAAAATCTATCAAAGCCGGGATAGATGGCATAAAAGGTTAGTGGTACGATAAAATAATAATCTCCGATAATACCTCACGTGGTACATTACGGACATTCGGGACAATATCAACTTCAATAGGCCGAGAAAATTGATTGCTTCTATAAATATTTTATCGACACTTTCTTTTATTAATCGTTCAGAAGATATGTGATTTCGGACATAACGATAAATTTTACAATACATATCAGTGGGTTACTGTTTATTAAATATCAATAAATTACCGAATATGGGAAAACAGTAAGTCAACTTTATGGTTAAAATTGTTTTTCATGTTGATTTTGTTACGTTTTATTTTTAATTTTTCGGACGTTAAGTGATTGTCTAAATGACAATAAAAGGCTTACTAGTCGCGTCTGTGATTTCAAATGCGCAATGTTCCAAAATGAGATGACTAACACCTGAGAAGGGCAAAGAATACAAGAAGATCAAAATAAACAAAAAAAAAACATCATAGGAAAGCCGCAAAAACAGTCGGTTAACGTCCGAAATGGGTCACTAAAATAATTATGTACCTATCGAAAGATAATAAGGTTCAGTTGTTTTGTGGAAATTCCAATGTAAAATGGTCATCAAATGGTCATAAAATGGTCATCATTCAGCGCCATTTTAAATTTGGCAGCCGGTTGCTGCCCCGGGAACTATTTATTGGATAATCAACACCTCTGTCGTGGGTCATCCCAAGTGGTTCGCTACGTTTGATGACTTAGCAGGGGTGCTCGGGATCATGGGGTGAGGTTTATCCAGGTCTTGGCGGCGGATGCGTCTGCCCACCTATTGCGGGGTGGGCTAGATCGAGAGAGACTGGTTGAGGGAGGCCTTTTGACCTTTCCAGCCAGAGTCGCTCATCGCCTTGCACCGCCTTGCAGAAGGGATGGATTCATACATCCTTCACTCCTGGATACACTACCCCCCGATTCTTACCCATTTCTCAAAACTTTTTCTTCTCAGATCTTCTTATCGTTTTCTTCCTTAAAAATACCTTCCACATAGTTTCCCCCAAGATGACATAGGCCCTGAGGAAAATTATTTTACCCAAGGCGTCCCGTAACGTAAAAAAAATATATTGAAAGATTTCAGTCAAACGCCAATTTTAAATTCTTCTTTTGGCAGATTTTTTATTGTTTCGTGTACAGACCAGTATTCTTAGTAAGAATACAAAATTTCATCAACACACCACAAGTGTTGTTACAATGTGCCTGTAAAACAATGAATTTTTAAAAAATTACTCTTTTGAAGATTTTTTACTGATTCGTGTACAAACCACACTTCTTAGTAAAAATCCATAATTTCAGTCGGTTCGGTGCCATAGGACCGAAGTTATGACCGACCTCAAGTGTTAAATCGACAGACCCTAAGTGCTGAAATGACGAACCCCAATTATTGTTAAGACGATGATTTTTTTTTAAAATTCTTCTTTTGACAGATTTTTTAATTGATTCGTCTACAGACCATGATGCTTAGTAAGAATCTAAAATTTCATCTACACACCCCAAGTGTTGTTTCAATGCGTCTGTACAAAGATGATTTTTTTTAAATGATTATTTTGCATTTTTTTACTGATTCGTGTACAGACTACGATTCTTAGTAAGTATCCAAAATTTCAATCGGTTTGGTGCCATAGGGCCGAAGTTATGACCGCCGATTTGCTTTCTATCAAATTTTAATAAGCTGATACACTTAACAAGGTAATTTGTTCCAAATCTGAAACGGACTTAGATTAGGCATTTAAATGATACCTTTAAACTATCAAAATAATAAAAAAGAGCTGAATGGTCATTGGATGACGTCGTCACACGTGAATTTCTGCAAAACAAATGAGTCTAGCCTTGGGCTGTGTAAAACTCCATCATATTTATACATACGATAAAGACTACTATAATAGTCTCCATTAAACACCAATTTTTCATATATTTTGATAGCGATGAGCTTCCAAGCGTAACAATTATGCTGTAAGCTTTTCAACTGATCAAGGAAGGAGAGGAGAGTTCTGGGAAGGAAAGGGGTTTAAGGGATGGATAGGAATCTGGGGTTCAGTGTGTCCTGGTCATCCTAGACAAACCTCACCCCATGAACCCGGGCACCCCTGCTAAATCACCAAACGTAGCGAACCACTTGGGGTGATCTATGGCAAAGGTGTTGGTTATCCAATAAAGGTTCCCGGTACCCATACCCGCCTCCTAAATTGAAAAGAGATATAACAGATTTCAAAAAACCTTTTAAGATTGCCATTTGATACATTCTAGTAGAGGTATTGGTTATTACATGAATTCAAGTGAAAAGCAAAAATTAACAGAATTCAGAACGACACTCAAAACCCTAATTTTCATAAATTTAGAATGAAGTTACTACCCTTAGGAGATGGAATTATCTAAATATTAAAATCCTCTCTACCTCACCATAAATACATAATATTAAAATTATTCTCAAATAAAACTACGACATTTTAATGCTAAAAGGGTATACTTATTTTTAGGTATGAGACTGTTTCGCTTTCTAAAGAAAACTGTCAAATATTTGACAATTTATTTTGTTAAAATAATAACACGTAGCAAAACTATAAAATACTCCGTTCATACTAATTTTCGAAGTAAGACATTTTTTTCATTTTCTTCGTGATGTGTGGGTTGCTTGCTTGTCAAAGTTTGACAAGAACGTTAAAGGGCAAAACGGCAGCCATGCCAAATTAAATAAGAAAAGTTCATATCTGACTGTGCTTAAATATAATGAAATTACATACTGAAGATATATTGTACATTATGTCATCCATATTAGATGTTAATGCGTGGGTAATGTTAAGTATTCCTTCGTAATGCGGATCGTTATTGAATTTCAATGAATTTTTGATTTTCAATATCGGAACTTATAATAAGTACACGTATCAATCACAAAAGACAACCGGTAAAGTATGTATGTATCTATCTTATATTATTAACTAATCATTCTTTTTTAGAAATGTACATTTGTTTCGGTTAAATGTTTGGCAAAGGATGACGTAGTTATTTAAGTTTCAAATTGTAAATTTCTTCCTTTGAAAGGCTTTGATCCTGAGACATACATATTTTTTAGTCCTACAATTAATATCCCGCAATTATTTACGAGTCTGCGCTATAGTATAAAAAACAATGGTTAAAATAAAATAAAATATAAAAAAGTCAATAGCAGAAATAAAGCTACGATCATCTTAGCGTAGGGACGAAGGCCTTTGCAGTGGACAGGTGATACCGGAGTTATATAACTTTAAAGCAAACAAATCTTTGAAATAGTGGAGTTCTGGAATAATATAATTTGCCATTCAGAATTTCAAGAAAACAAAACAATTTTTAAAACGTCATTTTCGTCTGGAGCTGTAGAACAATTTAGCGCTGAAAGTTAAGGCAAAGCTCTTTGTTGCTGGTTTTTAATTTAGGTAATTTGTTACATTTAGGTACTGCACACTTTGGGAGGCGGGTATGGTGACCGTCACCCCAGAAACCAACACCCCTGCCATAGATCACCCCAAGTGGTTCGCTACGTTTGGTTACTTAGCAGGGGTGAACGGTTCACCCGGGGTGAGGTTTGTCTAAGTCTTGGCGTTTTCTCAACTACTGCGTGTCAGGCATTATCAGGAGAGACTGCCCGAGGGAGACCTTTTGCGCTCTTCTGCTGGAATCTCTCGATCCATCGCCTTGCACCGCAATGGGAGGAATGGATCAAAACGTCCGTCATTCCAGGACACATTGATCCCTAGATTCCTACCCACCCCTTATACCTTTTTCCTTCTTATTATTTCCTCTCCTTCCTTTCCCTAAAAATAACTTCCACACAGCATCCCCAACAATTACACTGGGTTAGGGCCTTTGTCATCTTTGGGGATGCTGTGTGAAGGGTATTTTTAGGGAAGGAAGAGAGGAAGTTCTGGGAAGGAAAAAAGTATGAGGGTGGGTAGGAATCTGGCGGTCAGTATGTCCAGGACATATGAATCCATCCCTCCCACTGTTGTAAGGCGATGTTCCGAGAGAGATTAAAATGTCTCCCTCAACAGTCTCTCCATCACCCCCAAAAAATTATTACCGGTAAAAATATATACCCCAGTTAAAAATAATCAAAAGCCAATAAGTATCAATTAAAATGGTTTCTATATTCGTCGTTACCTCATAAATCATCTTCAATGGAATTAAATAATTCAACCCGACAAATATCAGTCTCTTTCAATATTTGAGTTACAAAATACACATTTACCGCCTGAGAGACATTATATTATTCAACGCCCACCCATTCTCATTTGATTTCAATGAATTAGTGATCACTCCCCAACCAGACTCACTAATAATTATTATTCTCTGTTATTAATATAATGAATGTGTTCTGTTTGGGAAATTAGCATGAAATCCGCGTTCACTCGGCTCTCAAAGCCCGCATAAACAGCAAACACTTGTTGTATAATCGTTTCAGAGACGTATATGTAATTAATAAGCCCGAAGTGTTTTGAGAAACTCGCGCGGGTAAATAGAACCTTTTAAACCGACTCGCGAGGAAATTGTATGCAGCTTATTTGAGAAAATGGAGCACATTTTAAGCTTACACCGACATTTTAAATGTGTTTATTTTGCAACTAACTTTGGTAGTATGTTATATCTATTATACAGCGTGTTTCGGGGTGTTATCGCGAAACTTCAGGGGTAATTAATTATGAATGAAAATCAAATTCAAATTTTTATAAACACTTGAAAAAATACATTTAACCGCCTACTACAGGCGGTAATTTACAACTACTGGTCTAATATATCGTGACTTGTTAAGTTAATTTATATAAGTACTTACCCCCCCCGAGAACCCTTAATTTATTGGATAACCGACACCACAGGTGGCGGGCCGGTTCGGGAGTCACTGGTTCTCGGAGACCTTTTGATCTCTTCTGGAACTCTCTTGGAACATCGCCTTGTACCGCAGGGGGAAGATTGGATTTTACTCCTGGACACACTGAAACCCAGATTCTTATCCACTCCTTATACCATATTTCTTCCCAGAACTTCCTCTCCTTCCTTTTATAAAAAGACCATCCACAAAGGATCCCTAAAGGCTGATATGGGCACCAAGGAGAATAATTTTCACCAGCTTCTCCTGGGTGGAGAATATGTAAAAGAGTTCTTGAAATTAAGTTCTTAAGATGAAGCCATACTAAATAAAGCAAAATCATACAAAATCGCATGTTTTTGTTTTGAAAATTTGACCGCTTAGAAGTATTATAGATGATACTGCGTGTAGAACATACTTTGGCCCTTAAAAATATCGGTCATTTTTTTAATAAGTCTTTTAATAAGCTTAGAAAAAAATAAAGTATTAGGTCTATAAAAAATATTTTTAAGTGCAAACTCTCCTACTTATAAACACTTTTTCGGATATGGTTTTATTGCATAATGTGGCAAATTCAGTTTCTTATATAATTATTGCAAAAAAAATTGAAATTTACGCCCGAACCTCACAAAATAAAATATAATATGCATTTTCGCGTTGGTATTTTTTATATCAAAGTGAACCTTATATCGTCCACCGAAGAACGACTGGCAGCCGCCCCATTCTTCCGTTATTACTCCTCCGGAGGGAGCGAAAAAACAACGTGTTAGGGTCCGCGCTGCTTGTTTTCGTGAAATCAATTTAAAAATTCCGTTTTATTACAATAAACAATGCATAAAAAAGGAATTAATGTTCTTTACAGGACGAAATCAACATGTAAAAAAAAATTCTCAAATACCTTTTCCAACCTTTCCAAAAGCTTTTTCTCAAGTATTTTTAAACTCCTCCCATAAAAGGGCGTGAATTCCGATTTGGATTTTTTCCTGTACTAGTGGATCGCCTCAACCGTATTGAAAGAATCACCCCCTTTACCACAGTAAAATTATCCGGCGCCGCCTTCCCGCCACCTTTCTTATTATTACTGCTGATCTTGCTCCATATCAACGAATAAACACATAGGTACATATGTAAGAAGTGTCGAGCCTCGGACGATACAAAAATTTCACTCATGGGTGATATTTTGAACCTTTTTGAATGGGCCTTCATTTTTATATGAATCACAATGACATTGAGTATTATTGACCTCATTTCAAATTTTTGGGCGTGAAAGTGTAGTTTATTTAACATAACTTAAAAAATCTTTGTGCCTAAAGAAAGTGTAGACACGATCCCCACTCGCAGCAACTTCTGCAGCGCCCCCTAAATGCTCAAAGTTTAAAAACGCCCCATCAGACTTTCAAAACGCCCACAAATGGGTGCTGGCGCCCCGGTTAAGAATCACTGGTCAATACGGAAATAAACTTCGAAGAATTGAATCATTTCGTATGTCAAAATTAAGGACTACAAAAACCTTATTTAGGCTTTGACTTTTATATTCTCTCTGACATATTTAGAATTTCCTATTTTTGTCTTTGCTTTGTTCGTATGTGATTTATGCACTACGCCTATTCATATACTCTTATTTTTCTCTTTTTATATTATATGTATAGCAAACGAACACTGCAGCGCCCTTAGAATACTATTGGCGGCTCTTCCACTAATAGCAGACAATGGTCTTGTATCTTAAGCGATACAACAGACCGAGTTAGTTGAAAACGATTCTGATCTTGATTGCTTACAATTCAACTTCTCGCGAAGTGCTATCGTGTTCGCTACCCACCTTCTAATAATAAATTAAATCACAAGTACTTAAATTGTTTGCAATTTAGTATTTCAATGTAGTTTTTTTTCTTGAGGCCTTTATTAAAGTACTTATCTTTATAAGCGTTCTAATTTGATTTTGTAATAACCCTCTTATAAACTGGTGACCCCCATGTGATTAAAAATAATTGGACAGTTTGTTCGATAAAATATCAATAAACACTTGTCAATGCAAATGGTGGATAATACTGTAAGGCTACAGCCACCATACAAGTTTTTGACAAAACGATCAAGAACAACAAAAAAATCATGAAGATTCGCCCCGTTCGATAAATAATATTTTTCATAAAATATCATAAATTGAGACATCCTGAAGTTTGGTGGTTCCTTCCTGAAACACGGTGTATATGATGAAGGGTATAAAGGAATGACAATGGTAGAGACACCATCTCTAGGAATGATAACACGAGAGTGTTTGGAACTTTGCCAGAGTCTGGCGAATTCTAATTAAACCTCTTAAACTGACTTGCGGGTAAATATTGCATGCAAATTATTTGAGAATATTCAGTTCATTTTAAAGTTACACTGATGTTTTAAAGGTGTGACTTTTCTATTAAATTTTTCATGCAATAGTGAAAGTGAGAGTGATTATGAAATGATGCCAAATATGTATTATTAGGAATGATGGAAAGGGTTTTCGGAACGCTTGCCAAATAAATATTTACTCCCTTTGTTTTCAAATAGCCCCCTAAATTTTTTACAACCTCCGGACTTCTTGGTCGAGGGGTAAGGCTCTCGACTAGCAATCCTTAGATGGTTGGTTCGAATTCCGGCTTGCGTAAGTAAAATTCATTTGATTGGATAGTATTATTTCACGATTTAATCATTCAAAAATAATATAAGTTGTATTTGTGGCATGTTCCAGAGTGGAAGAAACTCTCTGGTATAAGACCACAATTCAAATTGAATCGGCCGCTCTCCAAATTTCTACAGATAAAGCTAAAACATTTAAAGTTTTAAAGCTCTTAAAAAAATATGTGTTATTTTTGAAAATAATATCTATGCATTCCCCACGCCGAAACCCAAATTATATGAAATTCCCTTGATAGAAAAAAATTGCAAAGTTTGTTCCAATTTTTTTTATTTTCAAGTCTGTTTTCGTTATTTTACAAGTTATATCAATGAAAAAATTCACAGCGTTTCATTAAATACTGTTTTAGACAGTCCTTAAGAGATTTTTGCTCTATTTTAAACGAATCGTATTTTATTAAAGATTTTCGCAGTTTTTGCATCGATTTTGGCACTGTAAATGTTAGCGCTCTCCTTTAACATTCGTAATTTCGTATCTCTCCATCTTCTTCTTTTTGGGGCCGGTAACGGAGCCTTAAATTGGGGAAGCCATGGTCTCACAGACTCCAGGTGGTTGGGAGCAGTTGAGACTCTTATGAGGTATTCACATAAAAAAAATTTAGATGGTGTCTTGGATAAACAGATCCATTTTTCTTTATATGGGACATATTTTGACTTTTCTGCAAGCCTAGGATGAAAATTCAAATAAATGCATAAAATATCTATAATTTTTCCCTAAAATCCTAGCCAATAATTTAAAGAGTAATTAGTAAGTACTTAAAACTTTATAAGTTATAATGAACTTATGGAGATCGTTTTATATTAAAAAAATGTTTGAAAAGTAATAATTAACATTGTTTATTAAGAGATAGTAGTACGAAAATTAACATGGCGTTTTTTTAAACCTTCGTTTTGCCTGTAATTGAGAAAACATTTTTTTTTAAGTTTTCGATTTGTTTAGAAGAAATTTTTTCATTTTTTTATTTCCACTCACCTTCTTGACGAAGGACATCACATTAGTTGGCAGCATCATGAGTGCAGATTCTGTGGATCCAGGCTCACAAGAAAGACGATCCTTGAGGAAGATCAGAGGTGATCTTCATCCTTCACTTTCAACATGACGATTTCACGCACACTGACGGTTTAAGAGGTCAATAACACTACTCACTTCACCAGTCACAAAGGTTCGTTTTTAACGCACATTTTCACTCAAAGATTAATCATTTTATAATATTTTTAGATTGAATTTAATTTTGATATTTTTTGTTTAGTTTGATATTTTTTGTTGAATTTTGGTTTCCTGAAAGAAAGAAAAAACATTATTAGTTTAGTTTGTCAACTTGCTGAATACAGGTTTATAAATGCATTTTTTTTTCAAAAAATCTCTTAACCGATAAAATTTATTAAATAAAATATATTCCGTTCAGTGTTCCGAACCTTAGAAGAAAAAATACATAAAAAATCCGATGTAGGCGTGTTTTGTGACCCAAAAGTCTGGCCAACGAAACTATGTTTCATCTGTATTAAGAAATAAAAATGGGGTAGCAATATTCAATGTCAGCTAAAGGGAATTTTAAGTGACTGATGATTAGTTTCTAGCCTAGCAAGGGAAAGGAGAAGTTAGAGGAAGGTTGGGAAGAATCTGTCACTTCAGATATGTCCACTAAACATGGCTGAAATCGTTTCAAGCAAAGCAACGTTTTGATTCCGAATAGTGGTCTTTTACCCCTATAATGAAAGATCTATCACTCTGAAAAAATTGCAAATACATAATTATATAAATAAATTATAAATGTATAAGTATTTCTTCCTTCGGTTTTGGAATTCCAATTTACAGTCCATTTCCTTAAATACAATCCCCACACAAAATACTCCAACTGCCAATACGAGAATGGCTTCAATTCAATTCTGCAAATTTAATTTAAATATTTTTGTTTTATTTAATTACTAAATTTTAATTTTAACATTTATAGAAGATATATGTAAAAAAAATTACTCTCAGATTATTTGATATATTATAGAGATTCTGTTCTGAAGGACGCTATGTTTTGGATAAGTTTTCAGCCATTTCAGAAACTTCTATGACGATGTTTTTAATATGCTAGTAAGTTATTTTTCCGATAGTTCCTTAAGCTAAGATTTGATGCCCATAACGAAGTTATTTTTGGTTTTAATTTGTTTGATACTGTGTGGAAGTTTGTTATATAAATTTACTGCTAATAATTCAGTGTAATAATATAATATAACACCTATAAAACTTATTCCCACTTAATTTATTTTTGACCTTAACTGGTTTCAGCCTGCTAAAACAAGCTTAAAATGTTTCGTAATAAACAGTTTATATACATCAAATATAGAGACTGATAGCCAAATAACTAGAAATTCAATCGTCAGACAACATGGCAACAAATATGGAAAAACCATTGAATTGATTAAAACTTCTAGACTACCCCCCTCCCTCTCCCCCATAGGTACATTATGTACATAAATCGTAGATTAAGAAACATTTGTACCAGTTTGAAGGTGGCTTTGACAGTCTGAAATCGGTTACGGTCAAAAATAATTTAAGTGGAAATATGTTTTATGTGTGTTTTATTATACTACTATAATGGAATTCCACTAGGAATTGTCAGTATCAAAAATAGAAATAGGTATTAAAAATTCAGAGCTTCTTTGTCCAAAAGTAGTGTTTGGTTTTGAGATGATAATATGAATAGTTCATACCGGGATGTCATTTATCCAGTATTTACCTCTTCCTAACCACATCACCTTGCTGGAAAAGTAATTTTAATTTAAAACAATGACAAAAAAAATAGCAAATTCAATTTGAAAAACAGTAGAAAAATATGAAATACCTTTGAAGCAAGTTGTTCACATTCTCGTTTTTATACTAAAAATAAGGTATTTAATATCTCAAAGGTCAAAAATATCATTTTGTAAGGTAAAAGGTAAAAAATATCATTCGTGTTGTTGTGGCAATATTACCTCGAGGTATCGTGGTGGAACTTATAAACTATATTGTGATGGTGTTGAGTGCTCCTTCGCAGAGGTGCAGCGGTAAATGTTGGTTATCTTTCTTTCATCCTTAGTTTTTCACACACATAATATCATCCAATTACATCAAAACCGTTTCGTTTTGTTTCATTTTTAGTATTTACAGTCTATTATCATGTGCTTACTGAAGCTGTAATTCGTAAATAGTTTCGGATGCAACAGGTAGTATTGCACATAGGTATATTTAGTCTGTCTTTTCTGTTATTTATGATGCAATTATGAATTATCTTAAGTTGCTTTAAACGATTTAATACTGCTGAGCCCCATCCTATTATCCCATATTCTAAATGAACGTGGAGTAAATCTTGGTTATGTCAAGTTTATAATAGATTTATGAATGGGATTATTTCGAAAAGTAAGACATTTGGCTCAAGCTATCGGGTTATAGAATGGTGCGCAAACGTCGCACATATCAATGCCTGTCTGATATACCAACATTAGAATCATAATAATAAGTTATCATTTTGTACACCTGCGGGGAATACTTACCTACCGTAAGTACTTACCTACCTACCTTCTTCAAGTAAGTATGCAAAGAGGATATACGGCCGCACAACCAAAGTCAGTATACTTATACGTATCTGGAGGCATCTTGAGTTTTCCTGAAAAATTTTTACAGCGGATTTTCATTTAAGATGCCTCCAGATGTAAGTATATCGACTTTGGTTGTAAGGCCGTATATCCTTTTTGCATACTTACTTGAAAAAATGTGTTTTTAGGGGATCAAATGTCCGAGGGATCAAATGTTCGCCAGATCAACTGTCGGGAGATCAACTGTCGGCGGGCCAATTGTCGGCGTGCCAATTGTCGCCCTATCAATTGTCATGGAACTCCTGCCATTACCTGGATATTGTAAGATCAAACATTTTCCAACTAGGAAAATAATCTGAGGTGCTATTTGCATAAACATGAAAGTACAACAGAATTGATGTTTAACGCCAACACGGAGAAAAGACGTTCCGTATTTTGAAAAATGGCCCATAATGTGTGGTAAATTGCCTTCTTAGTCAGGCAACCACGTAGCGTCGTAACTCCTCTGGCTTTACACAGTATAACCAGAAGAAAACTTATGAGCTGTCATATAACTAAAGTTTGCAATGTAATATGTCGTTTCTCGTGAATTGAGAAGAATGCATCGTTCTGGTGCAGCGAATTCTTCCAGCAGTATAATGGAGTATGTAGGTCGACCGTAAAATTCCCATCTTGCGCGACTTCGATATTCTCAGCGTGTTCCGTTCTTGACTTTTAAAGTTTGTTTTGTGATGAAGAAAACCTTATGTCACGCAAAAGCCTATAATGTAAGATGGAACATGATCACTTTAATTTGTCGTAAAATATTTGTTTTTTTTTAAAGATTTTCTTTTAAAAGCGTTTTGAACTTCATGCTTGGAAGTTTACTTATAAACTTTGTAATTTAACAAATAAACTTGAATTCCTGAAATCAACATGGCATAGCGTCTTGATCATTTTATAGGAAGCGGAATAAGGTAATTTTTTTCAGTTTTAATAAGAGCTTTTTGTTTTCGACGTCGTTTGCCGATACGTTTTTCTTTTATATATATTGAAATTTTTTTTAATATACCAAAAACAGCTTATTATAAAACGAGCTCTGCTGTGTAATTATTACTAAATATGATTGATGTATAGCCTTCTGGAGACATTACCAAACTGTATATTTCGTTTTTGTATAGTTTTTGGGTCAAAAATAATTTAATGCTGGTAGAAAAATTTAAAACGTTTTGACACATTTTATGATAAGCGCACGATTTAAAAAAAATCAAAGTATCATAAAAATATTTATAAAATTTATTTATTTCATATAAATACCTTCGGAGCAATCAATTAAGTAACGTATTCTAATAGCGTTTAAAATTTTTTGGAAATGTATAGTTTTATTTTTTATTTTTAAATAAATAAATCCATTATTTGAGCTCGTGACGTCACTACATGAAAATGCCCCGTCTCCGATTATGTTCCCTTAATTTTGTAAAATTCCACACTGTTTAATTTTTTTTATGTGTCGGCGAATTTTCGAATTTGCGTTTAGCGTTCACTAGATTTATTATTTGTTCTATGCTAACTTATTCTTTAGTTTGATTTTTTGATATAGATGGCGGTGTTTTCACAGATGTTACGAACAGAAACCCCGTACAATTGATTGCTATTCGTGTGGAAAACGTTCTTTTTTTAAAATGATTTTCGACTATGTAATTATCGTTTTTTTGCACCCATAAAATTATGTCCTGTCTTTCCGGTTTATAAAAAATGGTTTGATTTTCTGAATTTTTTGAATGCCTTAGAATATTTGCCTAAACCGGAAAAAAAAAATTAAAAAATGTGATGCAAGTGGCCTGTTGTTAACAAGCATCAAATATGATCTACCACTGCCAGTTTTAATTCAGGTCTGAAAGGGTTAAAAACATTTTATCATACAGAAATGATACTAATTTTTTTGAAAGAGTAACACACACTTGGCATAGTTTATCAGAAAATTATTACCTTAATTTGGTATATTCTGTTGATTTGGCATTAAGTTTATAGGATTCTGGACTACATGTATAATATACCAAAATAATAATTATATTTGGATTTTTTGTGAAAATACCGCTCTATGGAAAGCATTTATTGGATAACCAATACCCATGCCATAGGTCACCCAAGTAGTTTGCTTCATAAGGTGATTTATCAGGGCTGCCCGGGTTCATAAGGTGAGATTTTTCTAGGTTTTGGTGGTGGATGCAATTGCCTACCTATTATGCAATGGGTCGAATCAAGAGAGACTGATTGACGGAGTTTTTTTACCTCTTCAGCAAGAATCTCTCGACTTATTCATCGTCTTGCATCGCACTTGGAGGATGGATTTGACACTGACCCCCGGATTCCCACCCACTTTGCATACCTTTATCCTTCTCAGAACTTTTTCTCCATTCTTTCCCTAAAAAACCCACCACACAGCATCCTCTAAGATGACATAGGTCGTAAGGGTTTTTTTTTCAAATTAAATAAATTAATAAAACAAAATAGCCTATGGTTGAACATCAGGGACAACCAGGTAGAGTATGGTTGAACACCAGGGAAAACACGGTTAGCCTTTTAAAAATAAATTCTCTCAAGGGATGCAGAAGTAATAATGTAGAGCAATGGCAAACAGCATCCCGCCCAGCCGTGTAGCATAAACGACCTATCGTGGAATTGGAAATGGATTCGGGTGATTCCTCCGATACTGTCGTACCTAACCTCACCCAACCCAATCTCACCCATCCTATCCCAACCCAACCCAGCCTCCAATTGGAATACAAATACCTGGTATCTCCACACACGGTATCCAGATAGTAGCTAGTTTATCCGCTGCTGAGTAAACTCATCCGAACCGTGCAAGATGCTACGGATTTGCGCGGTCCGTTGTATCGTAATACCTCTACGCCAGAGTTTTCTGTAAATAAAATTGTGACTTCAATTTTAAAATATACGAAATGTCTACGTAATGTGTATTCCTACAATTCTGTCGGAGAGGTTGGGAAGAAGAGGTTAAGCGGCGCGTAAGAATTTTCTTCATAAATCTGCGTATGAAAACATGAAGGTATAGATTTATTTATTTTTAATGAATTTCCATAAATTTAATCACTTGGTCTGGATTTGAATGCGCAATCAGTTTGTGCAAAAGTTGTAATCATATGTAGTGTATGCAGAACATTTGCGGATAACTTACTAGAGTTGCAAGTAAGATTGAGCGTGAAGATGGATCTTTACGTATTAATAATCCAGTTATGCATAAAAACTCGATTAATAGTTATAAAACCAAATTTTTAACTGCAGTAACTATTTTTAATTTTTTAATCAGTCGCGTCATCTCTTGGGCTGGCTTGTAGCCAATTTTTTTGGTTTAACTAAGGATTGAAACTTCTTTCTCAGGAACTGACACTTGCTGTAAACTTTGGGAATTTCTTTAAAACTTAAAAAAAAACAAATAAATTGTTTGACTGACTATTGAACTTCCCTCCCCAGTGACTGGAGTCAACACCGCTAATAACTGAGCCAAACCCCAATTGGTTGGAACAGACATTTATTTCGTATATTAACTGCTGTAACGTCTTCCAATTTCAGAGAAATGCGTATATGTCTGCGTGTGTAAAGGTGATTGCCACCAAAAATTGGCAAAATGCCCTGTGTCAATAACGAGTTTATCTGCCGAGTTTTAGCTCGATCGAATGTCGGAAAATGGGTTAATTTTAATTTCCCAGATTCTACTTAATTCATTCATTCATGAAAATAAACTAGATATTCAAATAGATGTATTTAAAAAGTGTGGTTACTTCAATATTTATGAAATTAAGTTTTGTGGCAGAGTCGTTCAAGGCGTCGAATATGTACTCAGGTATCGCTGATTCAATCATACGCTTGCTAAGTGCTTCATCATTGCACAATAAAAATCTGCTACCGCTTCCGTTGTTAATCCGGGATCTCACCTGACCCTATTCTTTGATCTATTTAAAAGAATCTATCAGTGAGAACAGACTTAAGAAACGCAAATTTGAATTGGACTTACACTTTTGTTCTATATATAGCCCATGGAAACACACAAAAACATCATTTGAGAACGCACCATTAATTGTAGGGGATCGAGCAATTAAAGTATCTAACAATAATTCAACTCTACAATAACTAAAAAGGGGGTCCTTGAAGAGAAATATATTATTTCTTCAATCTTTGCAAAATCACTTTGTGTCATCAAAAAGATATTGATAAAAAAAAACAATTACGAAAGATGGATGGAAAACGTGATTAAATTAAGGTAGATGACTCTAGCCCTTAGCGGGTAAAACTTGAAACATTACATTTATAGTGATTCAAATATTTTTGAATACCTGCACAAGTTGGGGGAACACGACGTGTCCGCAATAGCTGTGAGAGCTCAGTAACTAGAAGAGATAGATGAAGCTTTATGAACAGAATCATCACTTTAAAAATACCCTCCGCATGGAAACTCCAAAGACGACTAAGCACAAAAAGATGGAAACAAATAGAACCGGGCTATCCCGGTTAGAAGTTTCGTCTATACGAAACTTCTCTTATAAATTAATGTTTAAAGGAAGTCAAATTCTAACATTCCCTAGTTAAGGGAATGTTAGACTTTTCTGAAGTTAAGGTTAACATGACAACATTTGAGTTATTTCTATTGTCATCAATATAAATGGAAAATACTGCCCATGCAATGATGGTAGAGCTGGTAAAGGGTTACCGACGCTCAGGACAACTCGATCATTATAATGTTACAATTTGGGAGAAGGGAATGGGTACCGCCTTCCCGTAAACCATTTATTGGATAAACTACACCTTTGCCATTGATTCACATCGTTTGGTGACTTGGCAGGGGTTCCCGGGTTCATGATGGTCTTGGAAGCGGATGATCTGGACACACTGAACCCCAAATTCCTCTAACCAGCCTTCATATTTTTTGCGTTCCCAGAACTCCCTCTCTTTCCTTTCCTTAAAAAGACCCTCTACACTAGAGATGTGTGAGTCTCTATTTTTTCGGAGGCCTCCAGGATGTGCTTCCTTTTAAAAGTACTAGATTTCTAGGTGCAGGTCCCGAGACTGAGTTCTTTGATGCGAACTGAGTACTGGGTTCGGTTGCGGCTACCTGGATGTACGGTTTCGGCCGGAGTCGGACCTTGGAACTGAACCCGTAAAAGAATCGCATGATGTCTAAGGCATTTGGGTTCCGGCTCCGGGTCCAGCTCTGAGTTTTGGGGTTAGGTCCGAGTACTGGACCGGATTTTCTGGGAGAAGTCGATTTGAAAAAGGTGCAGTAGTAGAATCCGCTTCCCGCGAAGAACCTGTGATGATCTCGCCTTTGGGCCTACGAAATAAATCTTTTAAAATTGAGAGATCGATTTAGAAATATATTTAATTTTGTAACAGGGTATGGTTTCAGAATACGATTCTCTGTTCTTAACTCTTAAGGGTGATTTATGGAATCCGGGCCAATTCTAGGATAAACACGTGTGCCGAAACACTTTGGTTGGAGGAGGAATCCTAATGGATATATCATTATCAAGTCAGGGGCGGCCGATGAATGTTTGCCCGAGTGGTGATTGATCTTAAAGCGAGCAGATTGATTTGCGAAACAATTATCTGGTGAATTTTCTATGGCAGTGGGGAATTGAAAAATTAGGCAATAAAGATTGATCGTTGGTGCATTTAAATATACTAGAGCGACGCGCCGATTAGGGGTTAAAATATTTAACATATTTGTCAAAATAAGATTGCAGAATTCGTTAAATAGTGACGCACGCAGAAAGAACGAAAACGTGTACAGACAATGCTTATATAATGTTATTATATAACCAATAGAGTCAACGCAAGTATTGAGAAAGAGTATTAGATTGAAGTACGCCACTGAGCTCTTCTTTTAAGCGTTATTGGGATAATTTATGACTCCGGCGCAGACAAAATTAGTTTGTATTTTGTTATGTAAGGTTACACACAAAAAAAATAGCAAACATGAAAGTTGCACGGAATTCTTGAAATTTGGGACCTAATGTGACAGAACACTGTTAAACGTTGAAATATGCATATTGGGAGATGTGCCCACTTGAGGTTTTAAAAAGTGACTAAGAAATTATTGAAACCACACAAGTAGATGGGTGGGAGTCAGGAGGCAGGGAGTTGGAACTAGACAGTCGGGGTAGAGACGGGTTGGAGGACGGTCAGGGAGAGATTCTGGGGACGCACAATCTAGATAAAAATGATCGGAGTTTTGATAACCTGTAGAATTATAATTTGGTGCGCGTAAACGGGAATAATTCATTTAATTAAAGGAAAATAGTCCACGCGATTGAGGACAGTGAAGGTTGAGAATTAAGAACGTCAAGTTCTGAGAGTCGCGAGGAGACCAGCTCGGTGCTTCTAAATCATTTTAATTAAACAAAGAATAGTTCGTCTTTATTAAACAAAAAGAGTCCACGCGAATAAGGAAGTCAGAGATTGCGGCTTGCGAGTTCATATCTGTGAAGTTAAATAATATAATTTGTAAATTGAGGCGGTCAATGTTAATTTAATATCAATACAAAATGCACTTTCGAGGCATTTATCAAGGATAAGATAAAATTTAATACAAACCGACGCGAAAGTTAGACCGAAATAATAAGTGCTTTAATTAGTGATTAATCAATTAGTGCACGAGGGATGCTGGTTTTGGATTGTGATTCGTGCATGTCATGTTCTGGTGTGCATGAGAGTGGTGAGTTTGACAAATTGAATTAATTATTAACAATATTAATGTTTGGATTTCGTACAAACTAGGGTTAAAACAATAGAATCATCATTACTCCCGAGTATTTTAATTGTTTATAATTGTTCGTCTAGTATTATAGTTTATATAGCGCCTTGAGGTGTTTTCCATAAAATCGGTGCCATGTGGATCGTTCAAATATTAGTATTATTATTATGGCTACCTTAATGGGGCCTTTAATAAGGAACCATGTCATCTAAGTCGGATGATTTAATCGGAAAATTATAACGGTAACATTTAAAAAGCTATCGGGTAATTATCGGTAATCGTAAAAAAGGGAGCGTTCCCTCCGTAAGTCGATCCGGAGCTGCCTGATGTTGACCGGCGACGATTCTTGAGACAATACCATTGTAAAATAATAATTTGGGGTTCAATGAACTAAAATACTATTTGAGGCACAAAAGACACTTTCGGGCAATAAATCTTAGACGAGAGACTTCATTTAAAAGACGGGATTTTGAAACCACAAAACAATAATAAAATCCTTTAAAAGTGCTTTGTTGGTGGTCGAGAAAACTAGGTTACTGGGTATTCTCCAATACATAACGGGTAACAAAATACATAGGTATAGAATGTAGGTATAAATTAATGTGTAAAGCGCCTTTGAGGTGTTAATTATTATTTACGAGTTTCGTAATAATAATTTTAAACGTAGCTAGGGGACTATATTCAGGAAGGTTTTTTTTTGAAAAGGCATTGGGTAATTTAACAGTTTATAAAATGGTGCGTAGCATGGGCACCTTTGTTTACTAACAAAATCTGACATAATTAAATTCCCACTCCTAAAAATTTCCCAAATCTTATTCCAAATTTTAGGTATCACAACAAGTCTATTACATAGGACTATACATAAAATTATCGTATAATCCTCACCTTTTGGTTTACGCTTAGGTAGGTATATTTCATTCGATATTCGATTTAGCAAAAACTTTCACATTGTCGGTTGAATGAAGCCGTCGGTAGGTATTCATATTTTAAGCGTAATGCGTTATATCCACCTACATAAGTAGCAAACCTTTTATTAACTCCCTCACACTAGGAATAGGGATCATCCAGCATCAGGGTGGGAATGTACTCTGGACGAAAGCGCAGCGGGGGAAATAGAAGGGAGGGAAGCCAGATTCACGACCTGGTGCCTTTCATTCTTGGACCCGGCACCCTGGAAACCGAGCTTGACATTCCTTCTTTGAGCTGATTTTTGAGTTTGAGCTTGGGGTACGCCTATCGTAGAGCATATGCCCGTGACACATATAGGGGAAGGTCCCAAGTTACGCTTGTGTATGTTATGCGAGAGGACGTATTTTTCATTCAAATCAAATACCGATGACCATCGCGATTGCAGGCTGGCGCATGTTTCTGTAACGTGCCTAGAAAAAACGTAATCAATATTTCTACTGGTTCGACGTTTCTTTGTTGGAATCCAGATAAGTTTTCTTAACTCCCTCACACTAGGAATAGGGATCATCCAGCATCAGGGTGGGAATGTACTCTGGACGAAAGCGCAGCGGGGGAAATAGAAGGGAGGGAAGCCAGATTCACGACCTGGTGCCTTTCATTCTCGGACCCGGCACCCTGGAAACCGAGCTTGACATTCCTTCTTTGAGCTGATATTTGAGTTTGAGCTTGGGGTACGCCTATCGTAGAGCATATGCCCGTGACACATATAGGGGAAGGTCCCAAGTTACGCTTGTGTATGTTATGCGAGAGGACGTATTTTTCATTCAAATCAAATACCGATGACCATCGCGATTGCAGGCTGGCGCATGTTTCTGTAGCGTGCCTAGGAAAAACGTTATCATTATTTCTACTGGTTCGAGGCGGCGTGCTGGACGGAGAACGGGACTATTGAGGACATGAGTGACTGCCAAGGCGAGGGTCGGTGACATCAAAATCTTCCTTAATTAAATTCATACATCGCCAGATCAGAGGAGAGAGCGGCCCCACCGATCTCCTGACATTGCCGATTGTCTAATCAACTTCGGTTTAATGTTTATGCCGGTGCTTTAGGAGTAAATGGAACTCAAGTCATCGGCATGCTGAAGAACTTCAAAATCATCATCATCATCATCAATCCAGAGTAGGATGTCACGATCTAAAACCTCGTGCCACCCACGCATTTCCTGAACAGTTCCTGACATCGGCTATCACGCCATTAATCGGAGCAGACCCTCATATCAAACGGTATGAGATGACCTTTCATCATCATCATCAACATAGATATAATTTGGCTGCGTATTGGTCGATATTATTCCCATTACCACCCTATGATCCCGAAACACACATCAAACCCTCTCCTGACAGGAGGCAAAACATGTCGATTTTCATTCGTCGCTTGCGACCTTAACATTCTCTGGAGGAGTTGGAATTGGAAGCTGATTTGGCGGTCTATGACCATCACCTTATCAGTTGGGCTATGGAGGAGTCCAATTATTTAAACAGCACATGTTCTGTCTCATGTTAATCCAAAATACCTACCCGTAGAATCAAATTAACAAAATAAAACAAGCTAGCTAACTAACAAACTGCATCTAGAACTGTGAGTGTAGAATTATTGCACTCCGTACTGCTTTGAGTGTAAATCTTTTGTTAGAATATACATAAATGTCAAATTATTTTCATGAAAGCATTTTATAGAGCTGCAGAGAGTACGCGACATCGCATCGAAAGGTAGGATCTTCTCAATTCGCCGTTTGAATGTAAATTTATATACTAGATGCTAGGAGGGAAAATGCAGATTACTTCAATAAAAATAGTCGTCAATGAGCGTAGGTGTATAACAGGTGCTAGGGGAGGAAGCTGGATGAATATAGATAGATAATTAGTTTATTTTTCAAGTTAGTCAGACCCAGTCATTGTTATTCGAAGCCTTGCAAATTGTAACACGCCATACCTAAAAGAACAAGGGTTTACCACAAATAAATTATTAATTAAATTGGATTAACTATACCAAACCACTAAAACAAAAAAGTACACAACGGTGTGGGGTTAATTACAAATTGATTAATTAAGAGCATCTCGTCACGTTTGCATAAAAGTATTACGTGATGGGGTTGAGAAGGCGCTGCAAAAGGAATGCAGGGAAGAGACGCGAGAACGGGCGAGCTACGAGCTTTTAAAGGCCGGCCGGGGTTGCGCCTGTAGCTGTAGCAATGTAGCAGCATTTGGAAATCAAAAGGTAGGTTTTACTTCGTAGGGGGGGGGGGGGGGGTTTATCACTAACCCGAGTTCAAAAGCCCACTCCAGCTGAACCTACACATCGCTACGAAAATTATTTTCATAGTATAGGTATTTATTACATTTTTTTAGAGCTAATGTAAAAAAATAAGAGGTACAATTAAACTACTGTCATTTTACACGAAGAAAAAATGCTGTACGTGCTCCATTAACGAACCAATTAATTGCCGTCCCAATGCTCTGACATAAAATGTCATTAAGCCGTTTTTAATGAAATACCCGTATGTAAATTTCCTTAATCTGTTCGTTGATTAATTAAAATTTTAACGGCGTTCTCACAGCGCGTGAAAATACACCGACAAGTTTTACATATGAATTTTTCATTCGGTAAATCCTCCATTGTGTGTACAAAGGTTATCCTGGGTGATTAATGCGGTCCTTCAATTCTTTATTTTCTAACAAAATCAAAAGTGATTAATGATTATAAATTCGTTTTTACGGGTTAGGATTTGACAGCCGGACATCAACTGGTGACAACCAACAAATATGTCACTGTTAACGAGGATCACTGTTACATTGTGGCCATTAAAATAAATAATGACGATAAAAAAACATGGGTTCTGACAGGATGGCAAAAGTAAACTTCAAATTAGTTATCCGTTTGTTTTTCTTTTCTTTTCTTTTATATCTTTTTTAAAAATTATTTATTGAGTTAGTTTATACAACGTTATAATATAAACTAATATGCGCAAGGTAACATTTCATTTCATAAATTAAATTGTTTTGAAAGTAAGCATAACATTTCTTTTTAAATTCATTAATTTTTCATGCTTTCAAACATTTCATTATACATCTTTAGTCCTTCATAAATTAGGCAGTTTTGTGATTTATTTTTTTCATATGTGGTAATCTAACTCTGTTTATATTTCTGGTAACGTAATTACGTATATCTCTATTAAAAACAATTTAATTCTTAGAGTATTTTGGCATTTCATTTTTCATAACTTTATGAATGAAAATTAACACAGTAAATAGCAGTCTCTTTTTATTGGGATCCAATTTAGCTCCTTTCTCATTTGATTAACCATTGCCTTTCCCCAGAACCAAACTTCTACACTTTAGGCATTAATAAGAATAATTGTTATTACTGTAATAAAAACGTAACACATTCCACCTCATGTGTGAGTTTTCGTACCAATTTACCATATCATATTTTTATTTAATAGAAAGAACCTTAAATTAACCACCCTTTCTAACGTGGTCATAAAGCATACTTTTTGTACAAGAAAAAGTATGGGTAATGTTTTGAGGAACGCTAAAGATAAGAACCATAAATTGACTCATTCTAGTGTATATACTCGTAAACTAAAATATATTAATCGTTCCTATTTTGATACCAGGAAAACTTTAATTTCGCCATTATAAAAAAAGAATATTTGATGTGTATTAATAATAATATTATTTTCCTATTTCGCTAACCACAACATTGCAAATAAACATAGTTTTGAAAAAATGCAAGGATAAATATTTTTTATTAAGAATAAAGGAAAATGCCTAGATAACTTAGAAGCTTTAGAAATAAATAAACCCCTGAATAATAATGAGTCCATTATCAATAGAAAAAAAATATCTTACGGTCACATCTTAGACATGTTCCCTTTCACGGTCCGTGCTATCTCTTCTCCTCGCTTTCACTAATCCCTATTCACCCCATCCCAACACTAAATAATATATTATATTCACCCATTGTGTTGTAAGGTTTGGGCGCGAAGTTGAGTAATCTGGAAGTATGTTGCCTGTTGTATGCTGATGATGCGGTGCTGATTTCGAACAGTATGGAAGATCTGCAGTCTCTCGTGTCTAGGATGAATGAAGTATGTATGAATGATGAGTTAATGATGAATTTAAGTAAGTCTAAAGTCATGGTATTTGAAAGGGAGAGTATGAATATAATGTGCAACATATGTAGTTGTGAATGATGAGAATGTGGAGCAGGTGGATGAGATTGTGTACTTGGGAAGTGTGTTTACGAGAGATGGGAAGGCTGATAGAGACATCGAAAGAAGGGTAAATGCAGGCAACTCTATTAATGGAGGACTGAACGCCGTTGGCGCCAACAAAAAACTGCCAAAAGAAGCGAAGTTAGCAGTCCATAATAGAGTGCTGGTACCTACCCTGATGTATGGCAGTGAGGCATGGAACTGGCAGAGGAAGGAGGAAAGTGGACTAAATGCTGTAGAAATGAGATCCCTAAGGCGTGTGTGTGGTAAAACCATGCACGATCGTGTGAGAAATGTGGAGATCCGCGAAGAATGCAAGGCTGACGTAAGCGTAATGAGAAAGATTAAGAAAGGGAAGCTCAGATGGTTTGGGCACGTAGAGCGAATGAACGAGGAAAGGCGTGTAAAGAGAATATATACGCAAATGTGAATGGTAGAAGAAGACGGGGACGCCCGAGGAAGACATGGCACGACCAAGTGGATCAGATACATGTGTCGGGTCGGATACATGTGTGATTGTTAATTTTAGTGTTGTAAGGTTAACTTTACATATTTTGATCTAAGGAAGGAACGGTTGTTCCAAAACCAGTCAGCATGTTTACAAAATATAGCAGTTCAAACAAATAAACATTGTTTAATTATTTATAAGGTATTGTTTTCAAAGAAAATGCGTTTCACCATAAACTTTTTGTTGGTTTACTCTCAATTTCATAAATCTTACACCAAGGGTTAGTACAATTACTGCCTGATATTTAAATAATTTAGCTTTATCACGACTTTTATGATTCATGGCGTATAATGTATTACTTATTGTTGTCGTTCCTCTCAATTAACTTCCACTTAATCATCTTTGTTTGAAAGGAAATACGTCTGGACGAACTTTCAAATGATACTCTGCAAAATTTGCTTAGGTAGAAATATTATGATGATAATAATTTCGATGCCTACAAAATTCCTAAAGTTTAATGAGCAGTAAACTAAATGTGTACTATTCAACATCGTAAGACACGTTTTCTTGTTTTTACTCTTGACTGTTGAAAAAATTTCTTAAAGTAACTTATCGTCAAAATTCACTATAATTAAATAAAGTATTGTAAGTAACTCAACGCTCGAGTTGGAGAAAATGTGAAGGAGAAATAAGGAACATTGGTAATTGAGTTACAAGATTCTGAGAGAAATAATTAAAGCGTTTGTGTTTCATAAAATGACCTGTTGACAAAATCAGAATACAAAGGAAACTGTTTTTAAGAAAGCTTAGCTCTTTGAACCATTCATTTGAGTCATCGGATTAATATTATTAATGAATAATTTATGTAAAAAATATTTAAAATGATAATATTAAGGCAATTATAAGTTAGAGCAAAACTGAAGAAAAGAAAAAGTAAACAAATTAGGACAGGTTTTTTGAATTAGAACATTTTGACGGCTGGCGTAGCGCAGCGGTAAGGCGTTTGACTCGCACACCGAAGGTCGCGGGATCGAATCCCGGCGTGGCAAATAAATTTTATTTGATTAATATGTGTTATTTCACAATTAATTTATTTAAAAATAATATATAGTATATTTGCGTCACGTTCCAGAGTGGAAGATACTCCCTGTATCGCCCTGGTGATTATATTTATTATAATTGAAACGTTGCTTGAAATGGCATTAGCCTTGTTTGGTGACCAGATCTGAATAGCCAGGTACTTCCCCACCTTCCACTTCCCTATCTCCTTCCCCTCCCCACTAGCCTCAGCCTTACAACATACCCCAATTGGGGATGCCATAGTCTCACTGGCTTCAGATGGGAGCAGTTGGGACTCTTGTGCGGTATTCATATAAAAAATAAAAAAAATAACTTCATATTTTTGGGCTAATGTCATCTTTGAGGATGCTGCAAGGAGCGCATTTTTATGAAAAGGAAGTTATTGGAAGGAAAAAGATGTCCAGGAGTGACGGAAGTGTGAATCCTTCCCGCCACAAAAGAGTTCGGCTGGGGTTTCCCTCAACCGGCCTCTCCGGATCCGGCCCGCCAACGCAATTGAGAGACAGACTCATCCACCTCACGCCATGTATAATCATTGTAGGTATAGTGCTTACTTCAAAGGGGAAAAAACTGGTTTTCTTTGATTTTAAACAAATTATCTTTATACTTTTCGTATAAGCGCTAGAAAGCTTAGAAAACATATTTTTTCATTGAATTAACAAAATATTATGTAGTTTTCATTTGCACAATGTTAGAGGTAAAAATAAATAAAAAACACAAATTTTCGTATCACAAGTGTCTGCATAGATTTTTTATTTAAAACTTATTTATACCCTGCCTACATTTGAGATTTCCACGGCCAAAAGTATTATCATTTATCGTGATTTGTTTTTGGGGTATATGCTGTATTGTGCTAGCTCCTTCTTTAACTAACGTTTCGGACAACTTTACAATAATTAGGCTAAATGTATAATCGATTAAGGCGAAAAGTGTACTTATTTATGTAGGTACGATACAGAGTTGCTAGAGCTGGCATCACAGTCTAATTTAAAATGGTTATGCTTTTATGTTTTGTGTAGCCGTCAATTATCGAATACCAAGAACTTTTGAGTTTAGCCCCGTCGTCTTTATTAATATTAATTGGTTTTCTGTAAATTTAAATTGCCTCTGTTGTAAAATAAGGCATTCTTTACGCGTTTTCGAACTAATCCAAAATTCAATAAAAATGCTCGGCAATTGCCTATTTGTCAAGATGGCCGTGTTTGCACGCTTGAATGTGTTCCGATATCCTTTTGGAGATGGTCCGTTCTGCCTGGCCTACAAATACCTTGTCATATCCGGAACAGCTGAGTTTATAAACTTCATCTGTCTCAAGAGGCAACTTGGTTTTTGCAGGCCTCAGTTCATCTTGTATGTTGTCGTAGTTCCGAAGACAGTCTTATGCTTCCTTTCCTCAGTATCCTGTCAAATCGATCCATCACATTGATAAAATAAGGCAAGAAGGCGAAGTCTTTTGACCCTAGTTCAATTCTGGTAGATTTGGTTTTTATGATTTGCCTAGTCTGTCTTGTCAAAAATGTAATTACATATTATTTATTTTTATTAAGTTTATTTTGTAGAACTCCATTTTAATTATTTATTTATTTTATGTATTCAAAAATATTATTATTTAATGTATAACAACCGTTTATTATAAACAAGTTCTGTTTGTTAAAAAGGAGAGATATAATTTTTTCTAACACAGCAAACTTATTTTTTGTCATCATTTTAATTCAAATTAATAAAACACTTAGTTTTCACCACTTTTATAAAAGTGGTAAAAACAAAATATTTTATTGATTTGAAAAATATTATTGAATATGTAATTACATTTTATTTTATGTTGTTAATGTTTATACTACACCGATATAATTCTTCAGGTAGGTATATGTAACTAAACAGGCCCGTGAAAAATCACGTCATGTCGTTGACGAAAAACACACTTTTTATTTAAAAAAGTGTTCTATTATAATTTTATTTTTACAAGAAAGTAAAAAAAAAAACCGCGACTGAGAATGGAACCCCGTTCAACTGTTTGGAAGGAAATTACACAACCAATAAATGAGGACAGTGGCATGAATTCATTATTCTATGTACTGAAATTAAGAAAAAATAATTTTTTAATGTTACGTACACCACATACTAATTAATATTGTTTAATGAGTCATATAATATAACATTTAAATTAACGACAGAGATGAAATGAAGTATCAACAAAATTGTTAACTTTTTGATAACTTTGGACATGAAATGAAGTATGACTACAATTGTATTTCGTTGAACCGTTAAATGGGTACACGAAATGGTTAAAAGAACTTAATTTTAATGATGGATTCAACGAACTTTTTACTATCCATTATAACTTTTTCGACAAATTAATGGTTAATAATCGTTTAATCAGAAGGTTATCATTTAAAACATCTCTTTTGGACCTACCTTCATAATGGGTATGTTATGTCACATGTTCAATTTGATTATAACATGTTTCGAGTAAAGTAGGAGGGGGTGGAGGGGCCTTTCGGTATTTTCCAGTATTTAATAATTGTTGGTAATATCAATCATAATGTAAGTTTTTAAAATGTATTGTTTTTTAATTTTACAGCTTCCTGCAATATAAAATATACTATCATAGGTACTAGAAATTTGTGTTTCCATTCCACCTTAGGTATACATCATTTTCAAGGGAACCTTTCTATGTTGATGTATTGGATGAAAAAAATAATTCAAATGTAAAAGTCTTGTCTCTTGACAGTAAGGGAAGGCTGATATTGTGTAACATATAAAAAAATATATATATTTATCGTAAAAAACACAAATACAGTTTTTTTAGTACATATGTTTCAATTTTGTTTTTGTTACAATGCGTGCAAGTGAGTTGACGACAACGTTTATTTATTTATTTTTTATAGTAATACCTCACAAGAGTCTCAGCTGCTCCCGTTTGGAGCCAGCGAGACAATGGCATCCGCAATTGGGGTATGTTGTGAGGCTGAAGGTAGCGGGGAGGGGAATTAGATGGGGTAGAGGAAGGTGGGGAAGTACCTGGCTATTCAGATCTGGTCACCAAACACGGCTAACGCCATTTCAAGCTATGTTTTTAAGAATTGAATTATATTTAACAATATAATTTAATTCTGAATGTGGGTCTTACACCAGGACGATACTGATAGTATCTTCCGCTCTGGAACGTGCCGCAAATATACTATACATTATTTTAAATGAATTAATTGTGAATTAACACGAAATTATTTAAATAAAATTTATTTGCCCACGCCGGGATTTGATATAAAATTCATTTGGCTAATAAAATATGCATGCGTTTTTATTTTTTTTTGTTAGCTTATTTTAGTTAGTTATTTTATTTAGAAAAAACTTAGGGTGAACATTTTTAAAAGTTTTTTTATCTTTGCATTCAAAATATTTATATTATTTCAAATATTATACGTTTGTTTCGAATTATAAAATTTGAAACCACATTTAATCACATTTCAAAAACAATTTTGGGTTTTCGGATTCGTTCATATATATTAAATTTATCTGGATTTTATTGCCAAGCCGAAATATTTTGACCTTCCGACAAAATATGCTCGAGGCCTAGTGGTTAAACAAAAAAAAAATTAAAGAAATATTGATGGAAGCAAAATACATAAAATAGTTAATCCATCGCGGCCATTCAAATGAATTCGGATTACAAAATGAAGAAATTGAACAAAGAATTGAAGCGACTGGCTTAGATTTCTTTGGGGAAATCTTCCAAATGAATAATTGAACCCCGAGTTAGCTTTATAATGAGAATAAGCTAGAGAAATGGGGATGGGGAAGGCCCTTGAGCAGAATGAATCAGAGCTTTTATTATACATCTATTACAGTATTTATCCTGCGATGAAATAACATGAAAATCATTTTCCTTTTTCAGCTGAAAAGATATGGCTTCATAAATTATGTAATTTTATTTATGGTTTTCTATTTCTAATCTTGTAGTTAATCCTTTTTTAATGTGATTACAGCATAAGCGAGCTAACTGCTTGGAGCCAGTGGAAATATGTTAATAATCAAAAGTGTTAAAATTATGGCTTAACAATGCAGATGTTGAAAAATTATTTATTGTTGTTGTTTCTCACAAACTTTACATTATTATTACACTGTAAACTTATGTATGTGAACCATGCGAAGCCTTTTTGTGTGGGTGGGTTATGGGTTATGTATAGGGACTATCCATTGGTAGGGGTGTATAACGCAAAATCTGTCGTGGGTTTGAATGTCAGTTCAACCTCATATCAACTCCCTGAACGAAGCCAAGTACCCCAGTTAGTATTATAAGTATAAATGTAAAGATTGGTAAAAATATGGGAACATTTAAAAAAAAAAAAAATTGGAAATGTTGAAGGGCGTGAATGGGGAACAAGATAGGTAAGAGGAAGGTGGGGAAAAATTTAGCTGTTCAGATCTGGTTAAAAAGAACGGCTAAAGCAACTTTAAGTGAGTCTTAGATTCTGAATGTTAGTCTCTTAGCAGTAAGTATCGAAAAATTATTTGTAAAAACTTTTGGTCATAGGAAATAAATTTTCGAAAATTTTTTGTTATCGTGATTAATTTTTGAGTTATTAAATATGTCGTGTAACGAGCTTTCTTTCATTAGTCAATGTTTCGGAGAACGTTATAGTGTTCATCATCAGGGCAGATCTGTAGATTTTAGTGAAATATATTTTTATGTATGTAAAAGTGTGTATATTTAGGTATAATACACCATGTAATATCCTTCAAATCGAAATCCACAAAACACCCATAAATATTACTACGAAAGACGGGGCTAAGCATAATAGTTCTCGGTTTCGGTATTAGACGTCTACAGCAAAACCAAACGCTGAAAATTTCATTAAAAGAAGCCACATAACTTCTGGTATCATTTTCATGTACATAAACACACACTTCAACACAATCTACATGTTGTGCCCTAATGATTGACATTGTAATGCAGTCTGAAACAACGGCTATATAAGAAGCGCAAAACGGCATGATATCACGATATTACTTTCAATTTACCACAATGATGCTATAGCCGGTAATATTTAAAAAAAAAAATTTTTTTATCATTTAATTTATTTGTATTCTAACCATAAGAACCACGTTATTATATTTTGAATACTACATAAACAATATAATACTACATATACAACATAATGTTAAAGAAATATGGTGTTATGTTAAGACACAAAGAAAATCTCCCACTATATCAGAACACATGACGTATCATCCACAACAGCACACGACAGCAAAGAAGTTACAGACCTTTTTGCTGATTACTTCTCAACGGTCTTTACAAATGAAATTCCAACTCATGATGCTGATTATACGGAAGATCCTCTTAACAACACATTAATATCCTCAATCAGAATAAACGAAGAAATCACCTTAAAATTCTTATCAAACATAGACATTAATAAAGGACCAGGAATAGACAGGCTGCGTGGAATTTTTATACGTAACTGCAGTAAATATATCTGTCTTCCGGTTTGCGCCATTTATAAAAAGTCACTAACGGAAGGATCGTTTCCTGTCAAATGGAAATCAGCTGTTATCACACAAATTTTTAAGACTGGTGATAAACATGACGTTAAAAACTACCGACCAATTTCCCAGCTACCTATTTTAAGCAAAGTTCTTGAAAAAATCGTCTTTGATGAATTATACTCGTCTATTTCGACAAACATTATGCCGAATTAGCATGAATTTATGAAAGAAAGGTCTACAAAATCAAACCTCGCTCTTTTCATTAACTTTTTGCATAGCAAGATGGACGATAAGAAGCAAGTTGATACTATGTATACAGACTTCTCTAAAGCCTTTGACCACGTAATTCACTCAATTCTTTTGAAGAAACTCATCCTACTTGGTATATATGGCGACCTATTTAGATGTATTAAGTCCTACATTAGTAATCGCAATCAGGTAATATTAATCAACGGTGTCTACTCAAAGTCTATAGAGGTAATATCCGGTGTCCCGCAAGGTTCCCACCTAGGTCCGCGTCAACATTTATGTAAACGAAATTGGATCATGCTTTCAAAATTCCAAATATGTGCTTTACACTGATGACATGAAAATATTCAAAGTTGTGCATTCTCTCTCTGACTGTGAAGCGTTACAAAGTGACCTGGATAGGCTTTGCAAATATTGCAAAGTTAACTGTTTAGATATCAATGTTTCCAAATGTCATAATATGACATTCACCAGAAAAAAACATGTAAGTACTCTTATTCACTCAACAATGAACCTGTCATCTCTAAAACGGAATGTAAAGATCTTGGTGTTTACCTTGATAACAAACTTATATTTAATAATCACATCGACTAAATCGTTCAAAGGTCATATAAAATGCTTGGCTTTGTTCTTCGTATAAGTAAAGTGTTCAGTAACCCGCGTACAGTAGTTATGTTATATTTTGCATTAGTCAGAAGTATACTGGAATATGCCTCACCAATTTGGAACCCGCAGTACAAAGTATACATAGATAGCATAGAACACATTCAAAACAAATTAATAAAATATCTTGCCTTCAAATTTAACAATAACTATGAAATGCACATTTCAAACTTTGCAACAAAGACGAGTAATTGCTGATTTGACATTTATACACAAAATTTGAAATAATAACATTGACTGTACCAAACTTCTTTCCCTAGTTAATTTTAACATACCATTAAGGCTACACGCCATACAGAACTATTCCACACGCTTAATTACACGACAAATGCAGCAACTAATTCGCCAATCAATCGTGCTCTTCATATATTCAATAATATTTATCTAAATTCTAACATCGACATTTTCTCCGATTCCCTGCCCAAATTTAAAAAGAGCATCATGTCAATCATATACATTGTTTAATGCGCATACTTACATACATACATACACACATATTCTGACCCTCACACACACACACACCTTCCCGCTAAACACATTACCCGGTAATTACTTAATATACAAACCATAAATAAGACACTACACTGAAACATATAATAGGTACGCACCATGAATTATATTTATTAATTGTAAATTTTCACCAATGGATTATATATTGTACTGTTTGTTTCTCTTTACAAATAAAATAAAAAATAAAAAAATAAATAAACAGATATAATTTTAAAAAGCTCTCAAGTCAGTATTCGAAGCTAGACATTTAGTTTTTTGTAACAAATGTTTTATTTTGACATCAATAAATACAAAAAAAAATTGTGGAGACATTATGAGATCCCTCAGGACTGCGATATTAAATGAAAAAAAGTTTCGTTGTAAGCGACCGTGGTTCTTGGTTTGGGAAAAAAATAAATCCTAAGGCTGTATGTTTATGTATCCCTCGTGTAACCTGAACCTTTTGTTGTTCTAAATGTGAAAAGTTTTGGGTGGACCGTAACGAAATAATTTTAACCACACGAAATTATCGTGAAAAAAAGAATTGTTTTTTAGTGTAAGTATCTCAGCGAAAAATGTTGCGAATAAAGTACTTTCTCACACAGACTCGATGTTTGTATACATATGATATTTAAAAGTTATTATTTGACTACTAAAAAGGAAATTCCAGTAATAAGTTTTCGTTTTTATTAAAAATAAAATGAAAACTCAGAAACTTTTCAAACAGCTGTAATAACTTTACGAATTATCAAATTTGTTCAAAGCATACATCTGTTGTCCCATTTTAGTTAAGAAAGCAATAAGTAGACGTAAAAAAAGACTTTCTCTCGGTGAAGTTTTGTAAGGATGTCACTGTCAGAAGTTCTGTAACTAAATATACCACAGAGGGCGTTTCTTTAAACAACCCTGTTTCAAAACAATTCATTAAAATAAACTCAGATTCATAATGATATAGGTCAAATATAAATAAAATTGATCATCTAGTTTGAAGTTTTTATTATAACGAAAAACTTGACATTTGTAGTTTTTGATTATAAGAAAAGATAAAATTTTAAAACTCAGGGCAAATCTTGTCTGAAAGAAAGACTAAATAGTCAAGTCAAATATTTAAGCAGTCTTTCTTAAGAATTTCTCATTTTTAATCTAAGTTGGTAGGTAAACTTTGGAGGTTGAATTGAATTTATGTTTAGTTTATATCAAATCTTCTTCCTTCGTTTAAAGCTGGGGAGTTTTTGATTGGTGTTTGTGGTCAGAGAAGCGTCAGTCCCTAGAATAAATAGTAAAAAACAAAATTAAAGGCAAAAAAGTAAAAAAAAAGTTGTTGAATAGATCTTAAAAGTACGCTACGCCCTCCGTTTGCCATCTTCAAGATTTGTCGGAAGTCACGGCAGTAGCTAGGTGTAAGCGAACTGCGTAAGCGAATTTAAGCGAACTGACAATATTATCTTGATAGGTCAAAATACCTCCCTCAAAAATTAAAAAAATAATAAGTCAAAAATAATCTCGACAAAGAATAAAGAAGAACACAAGATATCGAGAAATCCGTGCTTCGTCACGCGTTCAAAGCACTTTCCTGTCACCGTGAAACTGAATTGTCGGCGGTAGATAGTTGAAGTTATGGTTCTCCACGAGCATACTGGTACCCGACTGTGCTCGTTATGATGTATGTAAACCGGGGTATGAAATTTAGTGTGTGCAAGTGTGAACATAATATATGTTTTAAATTTTTTTTTGATTTCTATAAACGGTAAGGGCAAGCAATACAAAAAATGTTCCTAATCTAACACACTATAATATAAAGAGGTAATATTTGTTTGTTTGTTTGTTTGTGTGTTTGTTTGCATCGAAAAGGCTCCGAAACTACTGAACCGATTTGAAAAATTCTTTCGCTGTTGGGAAGCTACACTATCCTTGGGTGACATAAGCTATATTATATTTAAAAAAAAAATAGGCATCCTTACTAAAACTTCAATAATGTAACCCAGGGTGTAAAAAAATTACCTAAAATATTCTTTAAATCGCGTGCGCTGCGAAAACTATTGATGATAGAATAAAATAATGTACTACGACTTTATAGAACACATCATTATTTACAAAAAAAGTCGCGACAGCATACGTCTAACTATTATGGTTATGCCACAATATGTATTCTTTTATTTTAAAATTTTAATTAATATGTCGCCGCTTGAAAAGGCTCTTTATTTGTATCTTGGTTTTAATCCTTATCAAAATAAATTACTTCATATTCAAGACAGCTTCAATACCTTTATTTAACTTTTTGAATTTTTCAATTCGGATATTTAATTAGAAAGATATCACGAGTTTAAAAATGTTAGTATTAGAAAAAAGTTTCGGCTACGGGCCGCGCGGGAGAGGAGTTAAGAAATGCAGTGCCAGGGGGGTTTGCGGGACGGGGGAGGGGGAGAGCGGTGGCGGGGAAGGTGGAAGTGGAACGCTGAAGGGGAACGCACGGGAAAGGACATGTAAGGAGTAACATTTTATTTATTTGAATATGGCATGTATTATAAAAGAAAGTCCAAAAAAACGTGCAGCTCACAAAAACTCAGAAACGAGTCCCGGTTCGATCAAGGGAGTTATATGGTGTGGTAGATCTCTATCCCCCCTAGGGAATAAGGGTATCTGTTTTTACCTAAAGGCCGTGCTTTTAAAGATATAAGGGCTGAAAATTTCGCCCTCTTGAAATTTCTAGAACAGTCTTCCGGAAAGTTCTAGAAGGTTCCATAGAGCTGTAGAAAGTTGTGGAAGGAGTGGCGGAGTATGTCGTGGAATGATCAGGAATAGGAAATCGGGAACATCATTGTGCAACATTCCAGAACACTATCTTATTGTCCTGAGCGAAGCCGGGTAACCCAGCTAGAATAAAATATGTCAGTAGAAGTATATTGAGTGACTAAAACAGCGCTATAAAAAGTCAGAAATTTTGTTTTATTTAATAATCATCACTGCCTCCGTGATTCCGATACTCGTAAGACTCTTGACTTGCAATCCGAAGGGCGCGGGATCGAATCCTGGCGTGGGCAAACCAATTTTTATTATTTCTCAATTAAATCCTTTGAAATAATAATATATAGTATATTGGCGGCCCGTTCCAGAGTGAAGATACTCTAAGCATCGCTATGGTGTTATACCACCACTCAGAATTAAAAAGTTGCTTGAAATGGCTTTAGCCGTGTTTGGTGACCAGATCTGAATAGCCTACCTCTTTCCCATCTCCTTCCTCTCTCCGCTACCTTTCAGCCTCACAACAAACCCCAATTGGGGATGCCATAGTCTTACTGGCTCCATCCGGGAGCAGCTGGGACTCTTGTGAGGTATTCACATGAAAAAAAAAATCACAATAAACACTCAAATAACATAACCCACCGTTGGACATCACGGATGTAACACTATTTACTTGAGATGAAATGAAAATAATAAAAAATATTTATTTATTTACTTTCCACTATCAAGACATGCATAATATTATAACAATTCATATTTTTTTTACACTTTACAATTTATTTTTACTCATAATTATTATCATCAATCTTCTTTGAAGGTATTCCATTAAACAATCATTGAGTGAGATCACCTGTGCTGACAATTCATCTTTTTTATAGGAACCGTAATATTTCATGGCAGTTACACTTCTTTTTCTGTATAAAATATCCTTTAAATTTCCTGTTAGTTATCGGGAATGGTAGGCAATTCAACAAATCATCCATTGGATGAAAATATTGAAAACGCTACTCTAGCATTACAACCCTTTCAGGCTCAGCTACTGTAAATGTCTGGTATAAAATCTTAAGATGTTCCCTAATACTGAAAGCATTTCATTTTAGGGGAATATCTTTGTGAACAAGAAATCTTCTTTCGTGAACCACAATTCTTGGAAAAAACCGAGAAATCTATGTCATCTCAGACAAAAACCTTTCATATATTTATATTATTTAACTTTCAAAACGAAGATAAGATGCTGAATTAACTGTCATAAATTATTCATAGTCTGATGGGAGATATTTTCGCGAGACTTAAACGTAATGGAAGGTTTTTCACAAAAATAATTTTTGATGTTAAAAAAATCTTATAACTCGTATATAATTTTTCGTGTAATTCGATAACATGTTCGCAGCTAGAATCTACTTATTTATCAAGTTTTTGCAAAAAAAGGATTCAAACCAATAAATTGCAAAAGTGATTAAAAAATTTCAAAAAAATATAGTTAACATTACCTATACATAAGGTTACATGTAAGTATATAATATGTATCTAATAAAATGTTAATGTGTACTTCGCGCTTAAGGTTGTTAAAGGGCACAGTTAATTAACGGAGTAAGTATTCCCAGGGGCATCAATATTAGTAAGTTAGTTTGGGCTTTTGAAGAATCACAATACTGTGTTGGCGGCCTCGCGTGAAATTATCTGGCAAACGGAATCCGATTAAAAATATGATATTCACAGTATGGTCTTGGTAAAAGAGCACCATTCATAAGCGAAAGTTGCTTTAAAGAGATTTACCTTTTTAAGTGACCAAAACTGAAAAGCCATTTAATTTTCCACCTACATCTTCCTTGTCTCCTACCCCCTATTAATCCCTTAAACCTCACAACTTATTCAAATTGGGGATATCTTAGTACCACTGACTACAGGTAGTTGGGGCTCTGCTGCGGTATTCAAATAAAAAAAATATCGGTATTTTGCCAAAACATAAGAGCTCACGGTGTTTAAAGCAAGTCGTTTAGCTACAAAGGCTTATTCTTGACGAAATTTATCGTCAGACTAAGTGATTCTGTAAACGGAAAATACTCCGAGCATTTGTTAGTCGATCAGATAAACGTTTTTCGCTGAGAGAGTAGGGAGGGGTAGTGATTAATACAAGGGGAAGTGGCAGACAAATTATATTCCAGATTTAATGCGGGAAATGCTCCATGATAACAGCTGCCTGGCTCTACGAAACAACGAACTGAACTACTACTAAAGTTGCCGGATAGTAACCGTATCTTCCATCACTGCATTACAAGTAGTGCCCACTCTTATTTTTACCATATTATTCTATGTTTTATTATACTTATTACATTTTGGGTTTTTATGACGTGTTGCGCTTCTTTATTATTTAAGCAAAACTTTGGAGAACGTTGAAGGGATCAAGATAAAAGATCAAGAAAGACCACCATTCAGAATTGAAACGTTACTTGAAATAGCATTAGTCATTTCGGATCGGATTTAAATAGACTAGACAGGTATTTCCATCATTTTACACCCATTTCCCCTACTTTCAACCCCTCATAACACAACCCAATTGGGAATGCCATAGTCTCACTAGTTCCAGATGTTTGGGAGCAGTCGAGACTCCTGTGCGATATATATAAAATGAAATTTTATAAATCTTCAAAAATTTATATTACTTTCGTTGTCCACATCTTATAGATATTATAAAGGCGAAAGTTTGTATGGATGAGTGTTATTCTTTCACGCAATAAACACCGAATAGAATTTAAAAATTCTTTCACTAATCGAAAGCTACATTATTTGCGAGTAACATAGGCTATATATATTGGTAAGCTCTGGCGTTATGAATAAGCTGTAGCGTTAAGCAATTTTTTTTCATTTGTTTTCTGTCCCTAACTAAATCGAGTTATTGCAAACGTCAAACAAATTGTTACCTTGGAAACAATGTTTTTTTTTTAAATTAGGCAATTCACCCTAAAAATAATGCTTTGTTGGCGTCATAGTTAATATCTACCTATCTCTAAAAATGTTTATTGTCCGGACGAAAAGCATAGCGTTGCTATGTAATTATTTGACGTGGGCTGTCATTTTGTTATTTCTTTAGGTTACTCTGGATTCAAATATGAATAAAATACTAATTCCTACTTGAGGCGAAATCATCAGAATAAATTAGGGGAGTAGGTATTTAAAATATATTTCTATAATTTAAATATTTTCTAAAATAGAATTTTTATTTGCGAAATGTCATTCTCAAATTTTGAAATTTTCTATAAAACAATAATTATTTTTTGTTAGACAAAAAAGCAAGAATAATAACAATTGTGCCAATAATTATGCCAGTAATTTCCCACTAATACCATGCGAGCGAAGCCACGGGTAAAAACTAGTATAATATATATCAAGAAAGTAGATATATTTCGTATTTTCGAATCTGCCAACAATTAAATTAATATTGTCAAATTCGGAAGAAGTAATAGAACAAGAGGTTTATCATGAATGTTTTATTATATCGCTTTTTCAAGTATGGTTTATGATGTCATTGTAGGAATAAATTGTATCAAATAGGAATATTATTACACTTTTACAGATTAGAAGTCCATTTAAGTTTGCAAAGCTTTTCCAGCATAATATTTTATAACAATGTACATATTAATCATGCCGATTATTTTGAGCAAGATGGAATCACATGGCAAATTTAAAGAATAGGTTCTAGTTTTAGAAAGAAAAGAATATATTCGAAATACTAAACACAACTCAATCAAAACAACTTGCTTATTTGATTTTCAGTTACTGCGACGAGGGTGGATAGAGACACATTCGAGAGGGCAGGGCGTAAAGTATTAGATCTCGTTGGTTTTGTCGAGGCATGTTTTTCTAACGGTTGCTTAATCATCGCCACACAATCATTTCAATATTGCGCCCCGTGGTCGTTTTCCTAGCCGGCAGTCAACTTCAACTTCAGGATAACTGGTGATGTGAAAAAAAACCTGGGCTTTTACGAACAGCATGTCACCCCAAGCATGTGATATGGTAAGGTTTTCTGCTTTGCGATCCCCTCAGCGTTCTGCCCGCAAACATGCAGCTGGTAGTGGATTGTCTGCTTATTCTGTGAGACGAATCCTCTATGAAGAACGAAAATTTCATCCCCACAAATTAGCTGTGGTACAGGAACTTAATCAACACGATTTTGTTGATGGAGAAAATGCACGTGAGGCGCTTCTTGGCATGCTTAACGACACACTTATTTTCTTCAGTGATGAGGCTCACCTCTATCTTTCAGTATCTGTAAATAAGCAGAACATGCGCTGTTGGAGCCCTGATAACCTCAAACGACTTCATCTCCGTCCCCTACATTCACAACGTGTAATTATTTGGTGTGCACTTTTGCTAATTGGAAAACGAATGGCAGTTTCAATGACTTTTGAGTGTTGGGTCTACAAGATTAAGTAGTTTTTCCTACTAAAACTCAACGAGATAGAGTAGGAGATGTATGAGTCCAGCAGGACAGCGTAACGGCACACACACCGCGAGTGTCAATGACTATTTTGCAGCATCCTTTCCAGGATGCTTCATATCCTTTAGAGGCGATTTGCACTGATCAGCATGGTCGCTTGATTTAGCCTCCTGCGACTATTTTTTATAGCGCTGTCTAAACTCACTTGTTTACAACGATCGTCCTAGGACTCTGGCTCCCCTGAAGAATAACATTCGTCAATATGTCGCCAATTTACCTGTCGATGTGCTGGAAAGGGTTGAACGAAATTTCCGAGTTCAATTAACGCAGTGTATTGATATTAATGGACTCCATCAGCCTGATAGCATTTTTAAATTTTGTACTTAATGCTGTTCAAAGAATTAGATGTATATCTGCATTAATTTATTTTTAATTGAGTTCCTTAATGAGCAAGTTGCGTTGCTCCACCTTTTATTATAAATTGTTATTTATCTTTGAAGGAGTGAAATTATTTTCTCAAAAAAATATAACCAACGTAAAAGCATTCTCGAGAAAGCAGATTGATATTGGTATGTCAATTTTTGACTAAGACTTATGACAAAAAAAATTGTAGAATTTTCGTGGGCATTAAAGTTTTGATAAATTTGACAAAGGGAAAAGCGTCAAGAATTCCCACACAAAGAGCGGGGAAAAATGTAACCCTCGACCGGGAAAATAGGGAACAAAAATAATAGAATGCCAACTTCTTACAATTTACTATTCAGCTTCTAGCGAGCTTCATCACTACTTTCAAAATCTTGAATATTTCAACTACAGAAAAATCAAATCACATCTCTTCACTCATACTCGTACATGAGTTATGTTTCAAATTGAAAAAGACGATTCGACGATTAAATTTGCGTTGATGGACTTTCAAATAGAACCATCTATACAAATTTCACGATGGCAGAGATGACCGGTCGGGAATTATTTTTGCTGCTTCAAATAGAATTGCGGCTTCATAGTTACGCTGTTATGTAAGCACATATATACAACGGCCGTCCGCATTTGCGACCTGTAAAAAATTAACGATTTTTTTGCTTTAAATAACCAAACATTAACTTAATTCAAATGAAAAAATTCAGTTTTCCATCGCTTTCATTGTTTTAACAATATATACTCGGTAAATAACTTCAAAAATACAACTTATCCCACTGAAGTAGATAAATAATAAGTTAACAATTATTATAAACAATAATTAATAGCATAAAATGAGTATTTTATGCTATTAATTATTGTTTATTATTATAAACAATAATTAATAGCATAAAATACTCATCAACATTGAAAAAATCTCCCGAGAAAAGATAAATGCCGCCGACTGGGGTTTGAACCCGCGTCCTTCTGATATCCGGACAACTGCTCTTTAAGCAGTAATTGTTGAATGAAACACAAGAATATATTGAATTATTTGGCGGGTGGGAGATAAGTCGACGTAGCTCAGTTGATAAAAGAGCAGTTGACCGGATATCAGAAGGATGCGGGTTCAAGTCCCGTCGGCGGCATTTATCTTTTTCGGGAGATTTTTTCAATGTTGATGAGTGTTTCAGGCTAATATTTTTTTTTTTTTTTTAATAAAAAGACAAATAACTTTGTTTACATCACTTTTATTGGTACACAATCAACATGTTTCGTAAACAATGTTTACTTCATCAGGATCAAACGTATACTAAACTTAAAAATTAAATATAGATGACACATGGAAGGAAAGGGTAGGAGGGAGGAGGAGGGGTAAGAGTGGGGAAAGTTTATCAATTAGGGATTTCAAAGCCATTAGCAGGGAAAGACCGGTTAAGTGGGAAGAGGTTCAAAAGAGGGTTTATAAAAATTTGCTGCTTATTAATTATGTCTGCTTTATTATTTACATTTTTTCTAATTTCTAAAATCTCTAAATTATTTATCTGTGATGCCTTATAGCCTGTATGTAATATTTTAAGTCCATGGTTTTTGTCAAAATTATGATTATTTTTTATTAAATGATCTGCGAATTCAGACTCGCTGTTGCCATTTAATGCCCTGAGATGTTCTTTAACCCTTACTTCAAAATTTCTATTTGTTCTACCTATATAAAAGCTATTACAATCTTTACAATCGAGTTTATAAACGCCCGATTTTTTTGTTTTGATGTCGCTGTCTTTGTTATTGAGGATGAATTTTTTTAATTTGTTATTTGTGTAAAATGCAGGTTGTATATTACTGGGAATATTTTTGCTAATTATTTTTGACATATCGTTATTAACAAATAGAATTCTACGCCATTGATTATTATTATGTTTAGAAAAAGGGTAGATATATTGTTTTGAGAATTTCTGTTTATTCTTTTTATTAAGTATTTGATCTATTAGTTTAGTAGAATAACCATTATTAACTGCTATTTGCTTAATGAGATTTAATTCTAAAGTAAAATTAGGACAAACAGACAAAGGAATCGTAACTAATCTATTAACCATAGAGTGAAAGGCCGAGAGTTTCTGAGTGAAAGGATGATTAGATGAATTATGTATAACAGTATCGGTGTACGTATCTTTTCGGAATATATTGAAATCTATTTTATTACCTATTAGTGTTAAATTTAAATCTAAGAAATTTAAACTCTTCTCTTTACCTATTTCTAGTGTGAATTGAATGTTTTTATGAAATTTATTTAAAAAGTTTAAGAACATGTTCAGTTGCCTTTCTGTAACTAACCAAATACATATAATATCATCGACATATCTTTTCCAGCAATATACATATTTAAGTAAAAGTGCACCGCTATTAAAAATCTTATTCTCTATATTATTAACAAAAATATCTGCAATCAAAGGGCTCGTACTACTACCCATCGCTAAGCCATCTTTTTGTTTAAATATTGTATTATTGAATTGAAAGTAATTCTGTTTAAAAATAACATCAAATAATAAAATTAAATCATTAATTAAGTCTTTCGGCAAGTTCGAAGAATTTAACAAATTATTAATAATGGTTTTACTTTCTTCTATTGGAATATTTGGGAATAAATTAATAACATCAAAGGAAACCAACATGGCGTGGTTAGGGATTTCCAAATCTTTTAAGTAATTGACTAATTCTAACGAATTCTTAACTGTGTATGTTGGTTGAAATACATTAGCATTCATAACTACATTATTTATAGTTGACGCTAATTTAAATGTTGGTGCATTACAATTAGATACCACCGGCCTGATTGGTTTTTTCGGTTTATGTATTTTTAATAAGCTATAAAGTTTGGGTATCTGTGGGTTACTTAAAATCATTTTTTTGTTATTTTTCAAGTTTAAAAATATATCACTTTTACAACGTTTCACCGCTTCCTTCACCAACTCTTGACACTTATTAATAGGATTATTCTGAATAATTTCAAAATTGTCTCCTTGTAGAAAATCCATAGTCTTGGTTATGTAGTCAGCTTTATCCATAATAATAATACTGTTCCCTTTATCTGCCTTTGTCACAATAAGATTTTTTTCCTTCACAGTTTTTGAAATGTTCTTAGCAATTTTTAAGTCTACGTTATAATTTTGGTTTTTTTGATTTAGAACTGTTTTCTTGTTGTTAATGTTTTTTATTACTTCAGCACATTTATATTGGAACGATTTAGGTTGTTTATTTAGCACAATGTCCAAATCCACTGCCAACAACTCTAGTTCTTCCTTTACGGTGCTCCAGATTTTATGTCCGGGTTGAATCTTTCCCAAATGAAAGACTAAACCCTTCCACACACTTTTCCACAAATGAATATCTAGTAAATGAACGCAATGTAAGTGCACTATATAAGAATAAAACAATACAAGAACAATACGTAAATCCACCAGAAACATAATGGGAAAATATTTCACCGACTCCAGATATTTTCATATCAGAGGGTTCGGCTCTGATGAAATCCTAACTGATCCGATAAATCCTACTGATCCCTCAATATAAATATTTAAAAAATCTTTCGTAATCCTACATGTATTTAAAATGACCGACTTTTGCATTTTTATGTACAAATTTTTATTATTAGCATTATAATGTAAGTTATGATTAAGCCCTTTATTTAATAATTTTAGCTCTTCCTCCGCAAACTCATGATTAGACATATTAATCACTCTATCGTGGAATTTATGTTGATTATTTTCAGTTTTTAGTTCTTCCGTATTAACTTTTTTATTATTATTTTCACACAATTTGTTAATTTTTTTGTCTAGAACAAGTTTCTTTTTGAATGCTTTGACACTTGCAATAGATCTAACTTGATCATCAAACAAGTCCCATTCCACTGGGTGTAATGCACTGGCTAATTCCATATGTAAGAATTTTAGTTGAAGTTTAATGACATTTCGTTTTTTATAAACACTTTTTAAGTCTTCTTTTAACCAACAAACTTTGGCTTTCATAGCCGAATTAGAAGATGATTTAAACTTAAAATTTACGTAATTTGGTATCACTTGGTTTTTTAAACATGTTCGCAGAAAAAATATATTTAAACACAATAATCTATATTTAATCAATAATTTTTTATACACTTTAGCCTTCATTGCCGTACTCGCAATTATTAATTTTTCGAAGAAAACTTCTTCGGAAAGGTTTTCACTTTGTGATGGCATTATTTATTTTAATAAAAAGACAAATAACTTTGTTTACATCACTTTTATTGGTACACAATCAACATGTTTCGTAAACAATGTTTACTTCATCAGGATCAAACGTATACTAAACTTAAAAATTAAATATAGATGACACATGGAAGGAAAGGGTAGGAGGGAGGAGGAGGGGTAAGAGTGGGGAAAGTTTATCAATTAGGGATTTCAAAGCCATTAGCAGGGAAAGACCGGTTAAGTGGGAAGAGGTTCAAAAGAGGGTTTATAAAAATTTGCTGCTTATTAATTATGTCTGCTTTATTATTTACATTTTTTCTAATTTCTAAAATCTCTAAATTATTTATCTGTGATGCCTTATAGCCTGTATGTAATATTTTAAGTCCATGGTTTTTGTCAAAATTATGATTATTTTTTATTAAATGATCTGCGAATTCAGACTCGCTGTTGCCATTTAATGCCCTGAGATGTTCTTTAACCCTTACTTCAAAATTTCTATTTGTTCTACCTATATAAAAGCTATTACAATCTTTACAATCGAGTTTATAAACGCCCGATTTTTTTGTTTTGATGTCGCTGTCTTTGTTATTGAGGATGAATTTTTTTAATTTGTTATTTGTGTAAAATGCAGGTTGTATATTACTGGGAATATTTTTGCTAATTATTTTTGACATATCGTTATTAACAAATAGAATTCTACGCCATTGATTATTATTATGTTTAGAAAAAGGGTAGATATATTGTTTTGAGAATTTCTGTTTATTCTTTTTATTAAGTATTTGATCTATTAGTTTAGTAGAATAACCATTATTAACTGCTATTTGCTTAATGAGATTTAATTCTAAAGTAAAATTAGGAACAGACAAAGGAATCGTAACTAATCTATTAACCATAGAGTGAAAGGCCGAGAGTTTCTGAGTGAAAGGATGATTAGATGAATTATGTATAACAGTATCGGTGTACGTATCTTTTCGGAATATATTGAAATCTATTTTATTACCTATTAGTGTTAAATTTAAATCTAAGAAATTTAAACTCTTCTCTTTACCTATTTCTAGTGTGAATTGAATGTTTTTATGAAATTTATTTAAAAAGTTTAAGAACATGTTCAGTTGCCTTTCTGTACCTAACCAAATACATATAATATCATCGACATATCTTTTCCAGCAATATACATATTTAAGTAAAAGTGCACCGCTATTAAAAATCTTATTCTCTATATTATTAACAAAAATATCTGCAATCAAAGGGCTCGTACTACTACCCATCGCTAAGCCATCTTTTTGTTTAAATATTGTATTATTGAATTGAAAGTAATTCTGTTTAAAAATAACATCAAATAATAAAATTAAATCATTAATTAAGTCTTTCGGCAAGTTCGAAGAATTTAACAAATTATTAATAATGGTTTTACTTTCTTCTATTGGAATATTTGGGAATAAATTAATAACATCAAAGGAAACCAACATGGCGTGGTTAGGGATTTCCAAATCTTTTAAGTAATTGACTAATTCTAACGAATTCTTAACTGTGTATGTTGGTTGAAATACATTAGCATTCATAACTACATTATTTATAGTTGACGCTAATTTAAATGTTGGTGCATTACAATTAGATACCACCGGCCTGATTGGTTTTTTCGGTTTATGTATTTTTAATAAGCTATAAAGTTTGGGTATCTGTGGGTTACTTAAAATCATTTTTTTGTTATTTTTCAAGTTTAAAAATATATCACTTTTACAACGTTTCACCGCTTCCTTCACCAACTCTTGACACTTATTAATAGGTCCTCCTATAGGCTCCTCGCTATAGGCTCCTCCTCCCTCCTACCCTTTCCTTCCATGTGTCATCTATATTTAATTTTTAAGTTTAGTATACGTTTGATCCTGATGAAGTAAACATTGTTTACGAAACATGTTGATTGTGTACCAATAAAAGTGATGTAAACAAAGTTATTTGTCTTTTTATTAAAATAAATAATGCCATCACAAAGTGAAAACCTTTCCGAAGAAGTTTTCTTCGAAAAATTAATATTTTTTGGTTATAATAATTGTTACCCTTTGTGCTATGCATAAAAATCTTGTCTTAAGGGGTAATTTACGCGAACCGAAATAATATTTCGGGGCGGGGAAGAATGAAGTAAGCTGGAACGGGGAATTCGCTTCGCGCACGGGCGAAGGCAGAGCAGCGAAGAAATCTAGACTAGATGGTACTAGATTGAGTAAGCTTTGAACATGAAACGTTTAATAAATAATGGGCATCTTTCAAATTATGTTTATTAAGTTGAATGTGCATGTTTTAGGTAAATTTAGATAGAAACATTACCGATTGCAAAAGGAGCTCGTGATTTTATGACTCTTTCGATCGGATTTCGATCAAACTTGTTTGATAAATTATTAGATACAATCAACTACACTGCTAGACGGTAGTCAGTCGCTTATGACTCGTAACGGACACGTTCTTCATTGACAGATGTCAAAACAATACGGTATTCAATTACCTACGCACTATTTTCATAATATGTGATCATAATTATATCTGAATATATTGGACAGATAAATAAAATATCGGCCATTTTCAATATTTATTATTATTTTTTACAAAAAGTTACATAAAATAACAAATAATTATTTATTTATTTTTTATGAATTAACGCCGATTAACGGCTTTTACATGGAAATTACAATAATTTGAAATGCTACAGAATATACATGATTAATAAAAAAATGTACATGTGACAAAAAATTAAAAAGTACATATCGAAGTGACAGCATAAAGTACAAATAATAGTAAGCTATTATAAATACAAAGTTGAAGAAAAATAAAACCTCGTATAACATGTATATTAGATATTTTGAAAAAAAAATCGTAAAGGACGTAATAAAAATAAATTTAAATATTCCAGAAGTAAACATTGATGAAGAGTACAAACATTCAAAGTGTAGTCGCATGTTCGATTTCTCGGCTGGCTAAGTCCTCCATCACAACACAAGCAATATTTTCGGCTTTCTGTGGTGGTAGTGGGAGATTTTCAAACATTGTTGGGCTGTTCGTAACGGGAATGTTTGTCTTTCTTTTAAAAAAAAAAAGTTAAACCAATTTAAAAGGTTTATAATATTATTCGTGGCACTCCAAAGGAAATTTTGGAGTGCCACGAAAATTCCGATTTCCGAGGCGAATACTAAATAAGAGTTACATCACAATATTTGCCTCTGATATTAAAGCCTAGGAAACTACAAAAATATTTCATACATTCCATAGTTCTCATTAAAAACCTGCGGCAGGAATGAGAACTAACATTTTCGTTATTGGTTTTTGGTGTGTTATGCCGTGTTGCTCTGCCTCCTTCTTTAGCCGACGTTTCGGACAGCGTTGCAGTGTCCATCATCAGGGCAGATCCAGCAGATCCGAGAGATGTTGCAGGTCCGAAACGTCGGCTAAGGAAGGAGGTAGCGCAACGCGGCATAACACCCCAAAAACAAAAAACGAAAATGCTTTTGGCCGTGAAAATCTAAAAACGTATGTGAACTAACATGTTTGAATATTAAATAGCGTAATTTGTTGGTTATTCACATTTGGTCGTTTTAATTATTGCTGCAAGGTACGTTAGATTCGTACTGGGAGATTTATGATGAGGATCGTTTCGTGTTTTTATGAAACTTTTTGCCTCCTATTTTCAATTATTATCTCTTGTGCAATAAAAATTACTAATAAATAAAATATGAAAATATTTATAATAAATATTTATCTTTATTTTTACCTAATAAACAAGAAGTTTCACTTCTGTCGCGCGTGGACCCCACGCACACAATTTTTATGGTTTATTTTATTTTCGCATTATATGTTTAAAATAGGTTTCAATATTTTTTTTCGTTAATCCTATATTTAATTTTCAGGAGTGTGTCGGCTTCTTTTTGTTTGTTTGCAACCTTTATAATCTATTTTACAATTTTCTTACTTTTTATAACTCTGTAACTCATTTATTTTACCATAATTTATTAGATATACCAATGTTACAACTAACATAACTGTATAATTAGAAATTTATGTAAAAGCCCAGTAGGGCGCAAATGAATAAAACTAGGAATACGATTCTGGTGAAGGCGCACTCTAAATATTCTATGCCGCTGGTTGTAGACAGCAGGCCGAGAAATGGAATTTCTAGTAAAAAAGTCAACTTGGTTCTGAAATAATACACAATATTATTACGACTAGCCTTTAGTGTGACCCCTTTTCTCATGTGCCAACACATTTACGTATTTATTTTTCGTAAAATTTGACGTCGTCCCACTCTCAAAGCATCTCGCGTACTGACGAGAAATAACTTCTGCCTTGGTTTATATAATGGCGCGAGACAAAGTATTATTGAAAAACGGTTTTTATTTTTATAAGCATTGTTTTTATGCTTTTTAAGATAATTTTATTATCTAGCCGTTTAGAAAACATTGATGTGGTGATCATGTTTATTTTTATAATTCTCCTGTATTTAGAATTAAAAGATATAATCGAACTTTGAGCTATTTTTAGAGGTTCCGTAAATATTTTTTTACGCAATTGTTTTAAACATTTTAATACGTTTTGTTAGTTCACCATTTAGAAGAATAATTTATTTGTTCAAAACATAATATTACTTTCTAATAAACAATATAGAAATTTTCTAAAAACTGCATCAAAAACCTGCAAATATGCTGCGATTGCGGTAAGATCCCCTTAAACATTGGTTTACCAATTAAAAATAATAATTAAATAATAAGTTATTACGATTAAGTTATGGATGTTTTAAACCTCGTTGTAAATTCTTTATTTTAAATGTGGGTTCGACTTCTAGTTGCGGAAGTCATCTTTTTTATTTTAATTTTATTGAGGTTTTATTATACAGGACGGTTCCGCGACTTTTCATCCCATGACAAAATTAATATCCCCTACAAAATATCATCCGACAAAATATCATACGGACAAAACATCCCCCAACAAAATATCTACTAAAACCTAACTCAACCTAATAAAAAAATTGGACAAAAATAACACAGACTTCCTTAGACAATAAATTATATTTATCTGTCTCATTTTTATCCCATTTTACTATTTTTTAATAATAGTTAATTGTCTTTACAGAAATTTCTGTATTATTTTTGTCCCATTTTGTTGTTAGGTTAGGTTAGGTTAAGTTTTAGTAGATATTTCGTTGAGGAATGTTTTGTTCGTAGGATATTTTGTCGGAAAATATTTTTCGGTGATATTTTATCGCGGGATGAAAACGTGCATTACCGCATAGGAGCACTACCTATTATTTTATGTAATTTTAAAAAGAAAAAGTAGTTAATGTAAGGTTTTAATTGTGGTTAGTGCGTTTCGGATTTCCCCGACCCAGTCAGCATCTCTCAGGTTAAGTTAAAAATACCTGGAACAAGACTTCCTTTGAGATCTCACTTTCCCCTTTAAATAAAGCCACTCACCGGAGTAATGTCGCTTATATAAAAAGCCTTTTTGTGTCAGTGCCCGTCTTCAATCGCTTCCCTAAGTAATTTAATGAACATTTTTGCGAAATACTCTCGCGATATTTCACCCCGCGCGCCGCCCGCCCGACAGACTTTCGTGCTCAACTTTGTGTTTCTTTTGTCATCGTAAAACACGACACATTATCGCATTAATATTTTGTAATAAGATAACGTGATAAATGTGACTTGGCGATCACATAAAAATGTAAATGAGTTTTCATAGCTTGGTAGTTATTATGGGTTTTATCATCTATGTACATAAATGGAAAAAATGAAAAAATTTTGCTCCACACAGGAGGCTTTGAAGAAAAAAATCCTCAGGTTCTATATCATCTTTGGAGATGCTGTGTGGAGGAAGAGGAAGTTCTGGAAAGGAAAAATGTACGAGGGGTGAGTAGAAATCAGGGGGTCAATGTATCCAGGAGTGACATCGTATGAATCCATCCGTTCCACTGCGGTGCAAGGTGATAGGTTCGAGAGAGACCTGCTGAAGAGTTCAAACGGTCTCCCCGTCTCCCTCAACAAGTCTTTCCCGAAACGGCCTGACAAGCAGTAGTTGAGCAAACGCATCCACAGCCAAGACCTAGAAAAACCTCACCCTATGAACTCGGGAACCCTTGCTGAGTTACCAAGCATAACAAACTACTTGGGGTGACTTATGTAAGGGATAAATGGTTCCCGGGCGGCGGTATCCATACCCGCCTCCAAAATTGATTATAATGCTATTATTGCATCGTAATATATATTTAAAAACCTATGTACATAAATCTGAAGTAGCAAAATCTACCTGACGGTTCTGGCAAACTGAAAATTGTAACTTGAAATTTTTTTTTCGGAGATATTTATAAGGACCAAAACAAATATATTAAAATCTCAATCGAAATTGTTGGCAATACAAGATTTTGAGGGTAATACATACTCTACCTGGTGTAATGCCACAACGCAGAATCGAAACAAATTAACCTACTTAGTGACCAGTTTTAAATATCTAGATAATACCAACCAATCTCTTTCCCATCTTCAACTCCATTCAATGTCGCAACATGGCCCATTTGGATATTCGATTATCCCACCTGTCCCGCGGAGTTGAAACTGTTGTGGAAAATTCATATAAAAAAATAAATTTCGCTAGGTCTATCTAACACAGATATGAAGTTTATGAACATAATGGAGGTTATGGGTTGGAGGTTAGGAATTATTCCTTATTATGAATCCGGAGGTCGCGGTTTAAATCACGAAGTGTGCAAGTAAAATTTATTTGATTAATTTATATTATTTTACAATGCATCAATTAAATATACAATATAGCGTATTTACGGCACGTTCGAGAGCAGTAGATAAAAATCGCCATTTAGGATAGAAAAAATTGTATCAAATGGTTGGGTGCAGTCCTACTCGCATAAAGAAGGATAATGAATTTCAAGCTTCATACTTAAGACACGTTGTTTCATAGAATGTTAAAAATTCGTTAAATTTCAGGGTTAAAATTGTTTTTTACAGTACTTGGATAGTAACAGACCTTAAATAGGACTTTCACAGAAATTGAAAATTGATGAAATTTTATGAATTATTCAAATTCTCTTAAACTACACGTTCTTACACATATGAAGTATATTAAGCTCTAATTAGTACTACAATTTTACGGCCTCCGTAGTGCAAGGGGTAAGAATCTCGAGCGATGATCCGGAGATCGCAGGTTCAAATCCCGGCATGCGCAATAAATGTTCTTTGATTGATTTGTGTTATTTTACAATTTAATCATTTTAAAATAATATACGGTACACTGGCTGAACGTTGCGGAGCGGAAGATGCTCTCAGAATCGATCTAGTGCAATAAAAAGACTTTAGCCATAATTGCTGACTAGATTTGAATAGCCAGGTATTTCCCTACCTTCTTCTTCCCTACCTCCTTCCCCTCCCCACTACCTTTATTCTCGCAGCATACCACAATTTTTGGATGCCATAGTCTCACTGGCTTCAGGCGGCCAGGAGCAGGTAGGACTGGTGCGGTACTCACATAAAAAAATATATAATAAAATATACTATAAAACCAAAACTTAACAAAACCAAACAAAAAACTGTTATTTTTGTGCTTTATTTTACAATATCTCCTAAAAGGCTTGGGTTGTATGATTACGATGAACGAGTATGCCGACCCCTCGTTGCTTATTTTCCCGGTGGCCCATAAAACAAATTTAGGGAGTAGCGTCGGAACTTCGGGGACATAATTACATTCAGGATCCTTTCTTTATGCTGGAAATATAATCAAAACAAAATCCGAAAGATATGAAGAAATCCTTCTTTTTCCTTACAAAATCCTCACAAGGCTAAAAAAACGACTAGGATGAAATCTTTTCTTCTGATTTGAATTCATCGCAAAACATTGCTTCAGATGTGTATGGATGGAAGAAATAACGGAAGACAATACAAGTGGCGCTAATCTATGAAAGAATACATCAAAACCACAAAGAGAAGCATACACAAACACGGTTTTAGAGAAAATGCAACAAAAAATATATGTTCACACAGTGTATTTGGTATTGCTTCGCACAACGTTCCATTTTCCAAGCGTTGTTGCTATTTTATTACTTTAATTCCACACAGGAGGGTCTGATTAAAATAATTTGTCTCAGGGCCTATATCATCTTTGAAGATGTTGTTTGGAGGATCTTTTTGAAGAGAGGAAGGAGTGAACATGTGTCTTGAAGAGATCCATGTTGCGGGAGGGAGGAAAAACAGAGGCCAGCTGATCTGTTGAACTCAAGAACTAGTCGTAGAACTGACCCGCTCTATGTGACAAATATCAACCGTGTACATATGTCAGGTGCGCATTCAGAGAGTTTGAAGGGATAAATAACGCTAGTTCCTCGGAAAATCTTTCATTGTAATACCGTCAGAACAAGGACAGCATACCTATGTACATATCTGACGCCTGTGCTTTAAAGATTGGAATCCGCTTGTTTATGTAGGGAAATCTATGAAACGGACCGCCCGTTTCTGCACAGATTCAAGGGTTTTTCATGTGTTTTTTTGCAGACAGAAGGTGGCTGCCAAATTCAACCGAGAAGCGCACTTGCGATTTGTATAAGGTCAGCAGTTGAACTATCAAAGTATCTGCGGGATAACATGACTCGGGCTTCGATACTTGAAACAGGTTCTACATAGTAAATAGATTTTAATACCAGGATACTTCTTTTATTGGCGTCATCACTGTGAAATTCACAATACCAAACAGAAATACAGACTCACAATCAGTAATACCACGTATTATAGTTATTTACATCAAAGTTTTAAATATAAAACGAAATAATCATGCAACATTTCACGTAATATCGGTAAGTAAAACAATAAAAAACGACAGATGTTCATTAATAATGTCCGCAATCTTATACTGTGCGAAAATAGGAAACAAATTAGGAGCGTTACTTTTTTTCTTTGCAAATTAATCAAAAATGACGACCTATATAGAAATTGGATGAAAAAAAGCGTATTGTAAAACGCACTAATTTACTGAACAGATAATCCCAAAAGTGTGATTCGAAAGAAAACTGATAACGCCAATTGACCTTTTAATATCAGGAGGTCACGGTCGATCGATAAAACCCTATGTCAATACGATATTGACTAAATTCGTTATCAATGTCAATTGGCGTCTGTGCATATACGTTTTCGACAGTCGGTTAACAAATGTCGCCAATATTAGCGCGGCCTCCTGAGTATCAGATGAGCTATCAATGATCACAACTTTTTGAATAATGTCATTAATTGAAAGAAATCGTATACGCGATCCATAGACTTAATTATTTCATTTAAGACGTGATCAATTTATTCCGTTTGATTTTGGAAAAATAAAAATGGTTAAAATATATTATACCTAATATAAAATACCTCATAAACTAATTAACTCCCGTTTAGTGTAAAAATTACATGTGAAGTGCCAATGTATGGTAAATCTAGCGTTCAAATCAATTAGGGGGTAAAGTTCGGTTTATGGGCGAAATTCCTAAAAAATAAAACTAGTTATTTTAATACTAACTTTGGGCCGGGGAATCCGAATCTGAAAGAATTAGGTTGGGGCAAGCAAATATAAACGAATTACACGACTTTAAAAATTTCGATACACAAACAATCTGCAATGAATTAATGACACATCTTTTTATGGGCGATACTCCGAAAGAAGAAATTTAATTATCTTTAAACTAACTTTGGGCTGGGAAATCCGAATCTGAAAGAATTAGGTTACACTCGGCAATATTAACTGAGTTAAACGACTGTACAATTTTGAATTCACAAACAATATAAAAGGCCATTTTGGACGCTTTCTGACAATAAATATCATAGAAAAAACCAAAGATATTACATATTAACATATAAAATTAAGTGTTGCCATTAAGCAATAATATCAATAACGTAAAAAAACATGTTTATATATTTCAGTAATTATTTTTTTATAAATTTTATTCACTTTTGTATCACAAACCATGTTACACAAACCTAACTTAAATGCTTGAAAACTGGGATGTTTTCTTGCCTTGACGTGAGTAGGCGCTACAAAGGGGGCACTTTCTTTTCTATCACAAACCATGTTACACAAACCTAGCGTAGCCGCTAAACTACTTGAAAACTGGAATGTTTTCTTGCCTTGATGCGAGTAGGCGCTACGAAGGGAGCACTTTCTTTTCTATCACAAACCATGTTACACAAACCTAGCGTAGCCGCTAAACTACTTGAAAACTGGGATGTTTTCTTGCCTTGACGCGAGTAGGCGCTACGAAGGGGGCACTTTCTTTTCTATCACAAACTATGTTACACAAACCTAGCGTAGCCGCTAAACTACTTGATTGGTGGTTATTGTGCCTATGCTTACCGGAAATTCATATGTATGTTGATTGTTTAGGTGGAATTTATATACTCATTTAAATAGTCATAATTCATCAGGTTAATGTGAGTTATGTGATGAATTATCATGTGAGGAAGTATCGTGTCGAAAGTTTTACGTTATTGATATTATTGCTTATGGCAACACTTCATTTTCTGTAGTTGAACATAAAATGTAAAATATCTTTGGTTTTTTCTATGGCATTGTTGAGAGCGTCAAAAACAGTCAAAAACGTCAAAATTACCTGTAAACTGTGTATGAATTTAAAAATTTTGCAGTCGTGTAATTCGTTTATATTTGCTTGCCCCAACCTAATTCTTTCAGATTCGTTCCCCGGCCCGTAGTTAGTATAAAGATAACTAGTTTTATTTTTTAGGAATTTCGCCCATAAACCGAACTTTTTCCGAAATCTTCAATTTATTAGTAGTATTTTTACTTTTTAGTATCGGTTTGACGTTTAGAAATGTAAATCCATAGACTGATTCCACCAGTGTTGCCAGCATATATCGATTTCTCATTTATTCCCTGTGGATATCGATTTCTCATTTGTTGCACTGTTGATGGGTTTGGCCGTCAACAATGCAACCGCGCTCGGGATATCGATGTAAAATCGTCGGAAGTGACAGTAATCGATTTCACTGTGCTAGATCCCTCGGCCGCACACACGATACTTAAACATTTTATCTGCTCAAGAAAAGTGTCGATACTTTAAAAATTTTGACCAATTTCAGCAGCAGTAAGGAAAAACTGAGCAGGACACGCCTATATCACACTTCTGTCGGTTTATCGCATCAGTAGCTTAAAATAAATTTCTAGAAAAACGTGCCATAGTCCAACAGGCTTCAGCCAGGGACGGTCTTGCGCAGTATTTATTATTTGCAAGTCTCATTTCACCATAAAAAATAATAACTTATTTTCCATCATATAAAATATTTAGTATGCAAATGGGAGCATGTTGATATTATGGCAGTACTTATTCACATTACTTATTTTCACGCGTATGGTATCCCAGATGACGGGCACTAAATGTCACCGATTGCCCCGAGATAGGATCAGATTATTATTCCGCTTCTAGTACTCGATCCATCCGGTTGCACGGAAATTTTACCTGACTACCAGTTTGTACGCGAATGTATATTCGTTGTAAATAATATTTTAAATAAAACTTAATATCGTGGATAACTAAGTGTTTTCAATTAAAAATCATCATTATTATAAGCCTGAACACAAGATCACGGCTTGGAAGTGCCGTGATCTCAAGGAGCATTTTAACCTCAATATCGGTAAAGTATGAAGGCAATCCTGCCTGACGTGGAGAGGATCTCCTCATCAAAAACTCTCCATCCACTCATACATCAACTAATAAACACTTCCAACATTGGTGACCCCGAGAATTTCTAATGATGATGAACACTGCCAATACGGAGGATTGAGTACTGGAATGCGGAATCCTGGACACCCCAATCTTGTGAGTAACATTTCAATTTTTTAACTTAAATTCAGTAGGTCCAGTATGTACATTAGAATCATATCAAGATAAATCAGTAAAGAACATCATTGTCCAACATTCTTCATTGGTTATTGTCCACCAAATTCAGTAGCGTACGAAAATACCTACATCCCGCTACTACTTTCTTAATAATGCTTCCCCCGCAACTCATTACTACTTAAACGAGATCCAGTAAACGGGCAACGAGCAACTGGGAACTGTCAACAGATATCACCAGATAACAAGAAACATGCGACTGGACGAGATCCAGTAAACGGGCAACGAGCAACTGGGAACTTCAACATATATCACCAGATAACAAGAAACATGCGACTGGACGAGATCCAGTAAACGGGCAACGAGCAACTGGGAACAACAGGAATACTAATGGACTCATGAATATCTACTGAATAGCTACGATCTCGAATTTTTTTAAAGAAACAAATCGTTTTTTCACCATCTTCTCAACTTCAACATCTCAAATAATTTATATATACAGTAGCTGACACAATATCTCAATCTGAAGAGACTAACTGTCCTACTACAAGCAACCAAGGATTGAAGGGAAAGCGCAGAGTCAACCTGACGATTATATTAAGGCAAAAGATGACTCCGCCCTCGTCCTATGTTAAATTAATGTTTCCAACTGTGACCGACTCAAACCTGCATTTTTACAAAATTCGGAGGAAATACCGCAAAAAACGGCAAGCACACTGCCCACAATAACAACAAGAAAAACACGCTGTGGAAGACACGTACATTTTCCTGAAAGGTACCAGTCGTAAAAGTAATACTTGGCAATACTTCAATTAAAAAAGCTATCGTTTAAACAAATTAATTAGAAAACTTATATTGATGTATCCAAAATTTATTATACGATTTGTATCACCGTACCTCATAATTAATTAAAATTCTAAATAACTACTGTGAAATAAAACTAAGTTTATTTAGGTATTTAGCTAGCGAAACACCGCCATATAAATTATTGTATTATTACGTAGTCAGTATTTCTAACAAATAATAATATTATATCAATTCATTTTCGTATCCCGAATTCTGAATAGTATACAGACTACATTTTATTTGTAAATAACTAATTAATAAGATTAGTAAGGTATATCAAATTTAGCAAATAAATTATCCAACCTGTAAATAATTTCTGTTAATTTCCGATATCTATTAATTTTACGTAGTGTTATCTTATTAAAAAGAAGCCACATATTAGATCGGACCGTCATAAATGCTAACCAAACTGTATTTGTTTGACAATAACAATATAATAAATAATAATTAGACATTCCAATACCACTGCGGAGGTACTTACGTACCTAAAGTCAGGTAGTAAACAAAGACAGCACTTGGAATTCAAATTATTATTTTCCCTCGATTAAAAATGAATTCACTCCTTAGTCTAAGATTTATAAAGTTAATTTTGAATAATATGGTTCATGTATTTTATTTATATTTTAATACACCTTAAAATAACACTTGTATTCAATTACGCATAGTTATGTTTACTTTCGTTGAAATTGTATAAACGCATAATAAGTATGTACCGAGTCAGCCAGCAGCTACTCGCCTTTGTAAATAATCACCGTTACGCATTCTAGCAGTACCTACCTACCTCAACACTATATGTCTAGCCGTAAGAAGGAACAAGTAATAATAATTTTAATCGGTCAATACCGACCGAGAAATAGGTACTTACTCCTATAACTAATGATAATTAGGACTTGTAAACAAATAACATATTAATTTTAAGACGTTCAAACATTTTGAAACTTTTGTTATTTTTTCTTTTTTATAAGCATGTTATGTTCTAAGTTAATGATGTAAATTTAGAACTGTTCACAAAACTACTTATGTAAAAATTATATTTTCAAGTAGGAAAAACATTGTATATAGATATGTATATCTCAGACACATACTAAACCCTATTTAGGTGTATATAATTATTTTCTTTTCGTATGCCATATTTTGTAATTCGCGTGCAACGCTGGTGGGGAGGTATATGGCAGTACTTATTCACATTACTTATTTTCACGCGTATGGTATCCCAGATGACGGGCACTAAATGTCACCGATTGCCCCGAGATAGGATCAGATTATTATTCCGCTTCTAGTACTCGATCCATCCGGTTGCACGGCAATTTTACCTGACTACCAGTTTGTACGCGAATGTATATTCGTTGTAAATAATATTTTAAATAAAACTTAATATCGTGGATAACTAAGTGTTTTCAATTAAAAATCATCATTATTATAAGCCTGAACACAAGATCACGGCTTGGAAGTGCCGTGATCTCAAGGAGCATTTTAACCTCAATATCGGTAAAGTATGAAGGCAATCCTGCCTGACGTGGAGAGGATCTCCTCATCAAAAACTCTCCATCCACTCATACATCAACTAATAAACACTTCCAACATTGGTGACCCCGAGAATTTCTAATGATGATGAACACTGCCAATACGGAGGATTGAGTACTGGAATGCGGAATCCTGGACACCCCAATCTTGTGAGTAACATTTCAATTTTTTAACTTAAATTCAGTAGGTCCAGTATGTACATTAGAATCATATCAAGATAAATCAGTAAAGAACATCATTGTCCAACATTCTTCATTGGTTATTTTCCACCAAATTCAGTAGCGTACGAAAATACCTACATCCCGCTACTACTTTCTTAATAATGCTTCCCCCGCAACTCATTACTACTTAAACGAGATCCAGTAAACGGGCAACGAGCAACTGGGAACTGTCAACAGATATCACCAGATAACAAGAAACATGCGACTGGACGAGATCCAGTAAACGGGCAACGAGCAACTGGGAACTTCAACATATATCACCAGATAACAAGAAACATGCGACTGGACGAGATCCAGTAAACGGGCAACGAGCAACTGGGAACAACAGGAATACTAATGGACTCATGAATATCTACTGAATAGCTACGATCTCGAATTTTTTTAAAGAAACAAATCGTTTTTTCACCATCTTCTCAACTTCAACATCTCAAATAATTTATATATACAGTAGCTGACACAATATCTCAATCTGAAGAGACTAACTGTCCTACTACAAGCAACCAAGGATTGAAGGGAAAGCGCAGAGTCAACCTGACGATTATATTAAGGCAAAAGATGACTCCGCCCTCGTCCTATATACTATATATTAATGCTCAGTTTTTCAAAAAACTCACTTTTTCTGGCACGCCAAAATCGACCGCACCGCCCCTTAAGTTTCACCGACCTCGAGGTTCACATTCGGGTACAACCGATTAAGACTTTTGATGGATCCGAAAGTGACCTCTCGGCTCCTCGAGTTTCAAAGACCGCAGAGACCATATTCGGTTCACGGGAAACTCACATAAAATCGAACCGCTACATAATTGACAGCGCCAAATTACGCAAATCAGCGGCGAAAACTAGAACCTCTGACTAAATCTATCACCTTTGGCCTCGGTTATATTTTCCGCCGACAGGTTTGCACTCCAAAAAAGGCAGAGAAAAATTAAGACACTCATTTCCATACAATGAGAAATTTATTCTTATTTATTGTACGGCGTTTTTGAGAAAAAATGACATTTTAAACGTGCTTTGCGGGATCGTAGATTACGTAAAAAAAACACTTTCTGTCGGAGATGTTTTTTAATAAATATAAACATTACAAGTTTTAAAAACTTTTAAAATCAAAACATGTGTAGCTCTCCCTTGAAAATGTTTCACAATATTGCATTCAAATTCGACATTTTTCTGACATTTGCGAAAAATTCACTTTCATCGATAAATGCTAATCGTTTGCAGCCTGTAAAATTGGCTGGTATATTAAAATTTTATAATTTTTCTCGAACTTTGCAACACTGAAGATGGAGTCGTGATGGCGTTAAAATCCACTACCACCTTAAAAAAAGCAGACCCCGCCCTAATAGGTTTTGTATGAAGAATTTTTTTTTTTAATGGCGGATTTCAAATTGCATAGCTCGACAGGGCCTAAATTTAAGCAGGATTGGTGCAAATTTGTGCATCGGTCTTGCCTGTGTAAAAAATATTATTATGGAATATTATCTGTCTGTGTATGATATATGTAGTAGGTAAGTACCTAATACAAAAGCGCTAGATTTACCCGCGCTTCAACAGCAAATTAAAATGTCAAAAGAAAACGGATCTCTCAGCGGTTTGGGTTGTTGTTTTTCGGGAAACGGCATTGCGGCCGGAAAAACGATTCTGGCTTGGATGTTTTTAGAAAATACGGTACCCTGAAATATAAGGCAACTTTTAACAGTAATATAACGTGTCCGTCTCATGAAAAAATGTTCATGAGGATATGATTTATTTATTTATTTATACTGGGTTTTACAGATGTTTACATTTACATGAGAACAATCCACTTATAAAACTCAGTTATTATACAATTATAAAAATCTACAATTACGTACAATTAAATACAAATAAATACAATTAGAAAAACAAAAACATCACAAATTAAAATACAGAATTATATACAAGGTCACTCAAGTAACACATTACAATGAGTGGTAAAAGACATATGAAATACGCAAGCATGCATAGAGGGACAATTCACACAATATAATTAGTTAGTACTTTTTAACAGCGCTAGAACTTTTTTTTTAAAACTGTACAAATTATCAATGAAAATATCCACATCAGCGCACTCTATCTTGTTATACAGTCGACACATCTGGGTCAGAGGGCTGAAGTAGGCGATATTATTTTTAAATATATTAATATGAAAAATGTTATGGCGTCTTAAACAATGGGAATTGGGGACATTAATTTTAATACTGTTAAGACATAATTTAGTATCAAGATGGCCGTGAATAATTTTATGTAAACATATTAGATCAGTCAATTGCCTTCTAGTTTTAAGTGTATCAATCTTGAAGTAATCACGACGTACATCGTATGATCTGAGATGGTCGTGTAGTCCACATTTGAAGGATAACATTCTTAGTAATTTTTTTTGAACTGATTCTACAATGTTTTCATATTTGCAGTAATGTGGATTCCAAATAGTGCTTCCATATTCAAGTTTACTTCTAATTAAGGCATTGTAAAGTGTTAGAATTGATTGAGGATCTTTGAAAGGTTTACATATTCTGTGAATAAATCCCATCATTTTTAATGATTTGCACTTAATGTTGTTAATATGTACATCAAATATGAATTTAGAATCAAGAGTGATTCCTAGATCCCTTATTGAAGAAACTTTTTTGAGAATAATATTATTGATAACATAAGAAAAATCTTTTATAATTCTATTTCTAGTAAAGTTTAAAATGTAACATTTTTCAACATTTAAGTGCATATCATTGACAGTACACCAGTTATTGAGTGTGTCGAGGTCATTTTGAAGCAGCTGATGATCGGAAACAGACTTAATTTTACGAAAAATTTTAAGATCATCGGCGAAAAAAGCATAATCACAGTTTAATTTCGAGCCAAGGTCATTTATGAATATAAGAAAAAGCAGGGGGCCAAGATTTGAACCCTGTGGTACACCAGAAGTTACAATTATAGGGGATGATTTGTATCCATTAATAAGAACTAATTGAGTTCTGTTATACAAATATGATTTCACCCAGCGTAATAGGTCTCCATGTATTCCAATTTGTTCAAGTTTTTTTAGTAAGATGGAGTGGTTAACTCTATCAAAAGCTTTTTGGAAATCAGTATAAATTGTATCTACTTGTAATCTTTCATTAAAAGAATTACAAACATAATTACAAAATTCCAAAAGATTTGAGTTGATTGATCTTTGAGGAACAAACCCATGTTGCCTAGTGCAGAGAAGGGGTTTAAAATGTGAAAAAATACTTTTATATATCAGAGATTCAAAAACTTTAGCAAAACAGGATAGTATACTGATTGGCCTATAATTTTTTATTAAAGATTGGTCTCCCGATTTTAATACTGGGACCACGTGTGCTTTTTTCCACAGATCGGGAAAAGTTCCCGTGGTAAGGGATGCATTAAAAATTATAAAAAGCGGTAAACATAAAGAGTCTGCACAGCAACTAACAAAGAAAGGAGGAATTTTATCAGGTCCTGGGCCCTTACTGGGATCTATTTTACTCAAAAAACATTTTATTTCATCTGCACTAATATGTATTTTACCCAAATTGCTTTGATTGTGTTCAGTTATGTTTGGCATTGAATCATTAGTAGATGATTCCGACTTGGTATAAACAGATGAAAAATATTTAGAGAATATGTTTGCTATGTTTTCACCGTCATTCGCGGAAATATCGTCAAGATGCATTACTTTAGGAATACAGTTATTTTTTCGTAATGATTTTGAGTACGACCAAAATAACTTTATGTTACCTTGCAGACCACTTTCGACAGAGTTGATATATGATTTATAACATTCGCTTTGTATTTTTTTTGTAAATTTCCTTAAATAAGAGAATTCCCTATAATCTGACTCATAACCATGTTTTTTTACCTTAAGTCTAACTTTGTTTTTTTTCTTAAGAAGAGCAATCAATTGCTGATTAAACCAGACAGGATATTGATTTTTTGTTTGAGTACCATATTTTTTAAAGTATTTGTCAATAATTTCCCACAATTTTTCATATAATAAGATTACCATGCTATTCACATTTTTATTTTTAAAGAGAGTTATCCAATTAACAGACAATAGATCCTGTCGACATTCATCAAAGTTTCCCTTCCTGAAGTTATATTTTGAATCGCTTCTATTCATTTCTAAGAATTGATCTTTATTTTGTTTCACTATAATTTCAAATGAAGGGTGATATTGATCCAATTTGGTTAAGCCTGGTGCTATATGTATATCAATGTTAACTTTATCTGAAAAAACAAGATCCAATAAATTTTCATTTCTATTTAGTACATAATTGAATTGATACAAATTGCAAATTGATGAGAGATTGACAAGACTATGTGCTTTCATGCTTTTATAATTAGAAGGGGAAAGTACATTATTTTTGAATGAATTGTCAGGTATCCATTTAATTTCGGGCAAATTAAAATCACCAACAAAAATAAACTGCGAATTGGAAGTTGAAAACTTTAAATACAGATCCTGTAATTTTTCAATATGTTTACAATAATTATCAACGGTTACACTAGGAGGAATATAGAGGATGCATATAAAGATGAGCGAGTTGGAACGAGACTTAATTACAAGCCACAAATCTTCATTGTCACTCTCCCACTCCGTTTTTCTTGACACAAGAAGTTTTTTAGAAACGGCGGCTAGAACTCCGCCACCTTCTTTAGAAACAGATTTGGTTGACTCACGATCTCTTCTAAATATTACATATCTATCATCAAACAATTCTTCACTAAATACTGTTGAGTTCAGCCATGTTTCGGAAAAACAAATAATGTCATAATTATTGATTAAAATATTATTGCGCACACTTACGGTCTTTGTTCGAATACCCCTCACATTTTGATATAATATATTTAATGCATCAACAGCAAGTACCTCGCCATCTATTTCGGTATGGTTAGATGCCATAGTCAATGGTGGTGAGGTCCTTCAATAGTGCTGCTTTGTAGGCCGGGCAGTCCTTATCTCCGGTGGGGTGGGCACGTGAAGCTGCAGGCTTTCCAAAACGTGCGCATGTGGCGCAACTGGGTGCTGCAGCAGCAGCGGGGCAGGCCTCACGCGCGTGTCCTTCTACACCGCAGTGGGAGCATCTCTTTGTATCTTTGCAATACTTGTGCGAATGTCCGACCATTTGGCAATTCAGACACACTGTAAGTCCAACAAAGTCACGCACACCGCAAACGGTCCAGTCCACAAATACACGTCCTTGTTCCACCAATGCATGACGAATGTTAGCAGGCACCGAATACACTCTGTGGCAAGACGGTCCGGTTCGAGCTCCAGCCATATGACTTAGTTTGCACTTGGATGCACACTCTTTGAAGTCATTAGATTCAGAGATTCCGGAGAGGGCCTTCTCTAAAAAGTTCTCGTCCGTAAGTTCACGGGGCACATTAAAGAATATCATTCTAGGCTGCCTCTTAATTGGAAGACGGGCACTCAGCAAGTCGGAGCTGCATATAACAGGATCATTTAAAAGCCTTTCTTGTTCCTGGCTGCTGGCAGTGTGGATAATGACTCCTTTGTTTTTGATATTTTTTACTCCCGTTATCCTTATTCCTAACTGCGATGGCTTAACAATGTCCTTAATTATTTTTTTTGTGCCATCGCTATCATCAACCCCCGGTAGTTTTGGAAAAAAACATACAGATGGTCTTGGTTTCCCTATTTTGATGCTGGTACGAGTGAGTGGCGGGGGCACTGGGAGTTTTTTCTTTGTGACTTCAGCGAAAGAAAGGCTAGCCTCTGTCGCATCAGCCACTCGGCGCATTACTGGACCCAGATCTGACTCAAGCTGTTGTATTTTATCCAGCAGCTGCTTTGCATAGTTTTCCGCCATTTTCTTCTCAGCTTGCAAGACCTTGATGTTAGCTAGAGCCGAATTTAGGTCTCCTCTAAGTTCTTCCTTCTCTAGCAAAAGTTGTGCAACGGAGCCGAGAACATTTGTCACGTTTCTTGATACTTTGAGCTGCTGCTCTTTGGAGACTTTGGATGGTTTTTCAGCCAAAGCGTCCTGTAGGGCTTTTAGGGCAATTTGGGTACCGGATAATGTCTGGTGTCCTGATACATGACTAAGGTCAGGGTTGGTTTCGGCTTCAATCTCCTCAGCGTCTGAGTCCGATTCTTCAGATTGGGAGGTGTAAGGGGAAGCAATAATAGGGCTTTTAACAGAGTTCTTTTTTTTCCCCATAATTATTACACATATGTAACTTCAGTTCAATGTTAAAAAAGTATTTTTCTTCAAAATACAATTAGTTTCGATTTGTGATGAAAGTATTCAAAGTTCACAACACTTAACAACCAATTGGAGCCCGGAACAGTGAGCTCATAATCAAACGCAGCCAATGAACGCACTTGCTGCCGTAAACATCACTGTGGTACTTTTGTATGAGAAACAATTATTATGGATGATAAGTTTATTACTATAAAAATATGCTTAAAATCGAAGAATTCACAAGAATAACACTTCCACAGGTTGAACATTCGTTGTTTTTTACGATAAATAGTTTTTTTCTTCCGGCGGATTTGTTTGAACTTGTATTTTCTTAGTATAAATAACAGCTTGACAGGACACGACAAGTGCGAACAGTAGGTAAACATATAACATTTTCCAAAAAAATGAGGAAAACGCGTGCCATAGATTTCAGAAGTGGAGATTTTTACTGGCCAGTTTAAATATGTTCCTTCAGGGTAGGTACTTATTTCAGTGGTATTGCAAATATGATGAAAAAGCAAATATTGCCGGAATTTTAGTAACAAATGCGGAGGTACCTACCCGAATACGTAGCTACACATTTAAATGCAATACTTAGGTTAGGTTGTTGTACAACGATACTGAATAATTCAACATTTTTTTAAGGTTCATTTTCAAGTTCTTCGTAAGTTCTATTCAAGTTGTTATTTTATCAGTACATGCCAGTTGCATCATAAAACTGAAATAATAACTGAACTTGAATAGAATTTGAACCGAACTTTTACAGAACGTTAAAATTGACTTGAAAAATTGAAGAATTTTTAATTTCGTTAAACAACCCAGCCTAAATATGTGTTTTTTTTTACGTATGTATGCAAGTACCAGCACTCAAAATTTAGGTAGGTACCCATCTGCATATAACAACTCGGTATCATCCGACTATATTGCATACGTATTAGTTTTCTAATTTTACAATGAAATTACTCGAAGTTGAACGGGATATTTTTTAAAAGTATTAAATTCATATAGCGCTTTATTTTAAGCAGTAAAACTACTGGTGAGTTCTGGAATTAAAAAATTTGTATGAAAATGTACGTACGCTCATAACTTCCGAAGGACTGCAACAATTTGAAAAATTCTTTTTTTGTTGTGTTCGTTATTGTTAGTACAAGGTTTGTATAAAATTACTGGTGAGTTCTGGCATTACGAAATTTGTAAAAAAAATTATAGGTGGCGCGCGAGCTGTTTGAAAAATAAATGTACCGGGAATTAGTGTATGTAATGCGGCAGGTGGGGGGGGGGTGGGGGATTTGATGTGTGCATGCCTATAACGGTGTCTATATACTAACATATGGTAGGTTTTTGCTACTAGGCCCTGCGGGCGGCTTTATAAACATTTGTATGTATAACCGCTAAGCGTTGCTAAACCATTCATCGGATTGCGATGAAACTTTAGGTTTTGATGTGCACATGCCTACCATGCCTTTATGGCAGTAGATACCTACCCGCTTACTATGAATTTTTTAAGTTAGTTTTAACCCGTTAATTGCATTTGCAATAGGCATAAGCTAGTATATATATTAATGTCTGGTTTTTAAAAAACTCACTTTTTTCCTTGACGCGAAAAACGACAGTACCGCCCCTTAAGTTTCACCATCCTCAAGGTTCACTTTCGGATAAATGCATTTTAAGACTTTTGATGGATCCGAAAATGACCTCTCCGCTCCTCGAGTTTCAAAGACCACAGAGACCATTATCCGACTTAGGGTAGCGTGCCCAAATCGTGTCCCGATTACGGAAAAATTTTTATACAAAACACCGATGCACGGTTAGCAGTGCACCCAAACGGCGAAAACTACAATTAAATCTTCCACCGACGGAGAAATTCGGCCTTAGTTCTATTTCCCGCCGTCAGGTTCAGCCGTTAAAACATCGCGACGTACGCGTAGGCTCAAAAAGGGAAGGAAAAAAGTCTTTTTTGGGTACGAAAGCACACTTTTCAGTACTTGAGAAAACTACGGAAAAATTGAGCATTTTGTTTGCCTACATTTTTGCTAGCGATTATTTCACAGAAAACTGAAGCAAATCAGCGGCAAAAACTGGAACCTCGAATAAAAGTACTCAATTCGGCTCAGTTATATTTCCTGCCGACAGGTGTACTTCAAAAAAAAGATGTCATTTTGGCCATTAGTTTCAACGCAAAAGAAATTGCTACGAATGTTGAGTTAGGTCAGGATTCTTACATGTCAAAACAAAACGGATCTCTCAGCGGTTTGGGTTGTTGTTTTTCGGGAAACGGCATTGCGGCCGGAAAAACGATTCCGGCTTGGATGTTTTTGAAAAATTCGGTACCCGAAAACATTCCGCGTCTTTTGATATCAATATGAGGTGTCTGTCCCATAAAAAAAAGTTCAGGGTCGCCGAAAAACCTATAAAATTTTCCAAAAAAAACAAGAAAATACGTGTCCATAGATCCACTTCTGAAGGGTAGATTTTTACCGGCCAGTACAAAGTACCTACTTATCTCGGTAGTATTGCAAATATGATGAGAAAAGCAAAAACATTGCCGGAATTTTGTAAGGAAAAGCGCCGGTACCTACCGGAATGGGTAGTTGGACAATTATTTAGGTTTTAATGCAATTTAATATACTGAGGTAATGTTTTTTCACCGATTCTGAATAATTTAACAATTTTTTTAAGTTCATTTTCACGTTCTGTGTAAGTTCTATTTTTTTTTATCAGTAAATGCCAGTTGCATCATTAAACAAAAATATCTATAGAACTTGAATAGAATTCGAACAGAACTTTTACAGAACGGTAAAATTGACTTGAAAAATTGAAGAATTTCCAATTTTGTTAAACAACCCAGCCTAAATAAGTATTTTTTTAACGTATGTGTAAGAACCTGCGCTCAGAATTTAGGTAGGTACCCATCTGCACATAACAACTCGCTATCATCCGACGATATTGCATACGTATTCGTTTTCTAATTTTACATTGAAATTACTCGAAGTTGAACGGGATATTTTTTTAAAAGTATTAAATTCATATAGCGCTTTTTTTAAGCAGTAAAACTACTGGTGAGTTCTGGAATTATAAAATTTGTATGAAAATGTACGTACGCTCATAACTTCTGAAGGACTGCAACAAATTGAAAAATTCTTTTTTTGTTGTGATCATTATTGTTAATACAAGGTTTGTATACAACTACTGGTGAGTTCTGGCTTCACGAAATTTGTATAAAAAAATTTAATAGGTGGCGCACGAGCTCTTTGAAAACTAAATGTACCGGGAATTAGTGTATGTAGTGTGGCAGCTTTTTGCTGCTAGGTCCTGCGGGCGGCTTTATACATAATTGTGTGTTTAACAGCTAAGCGTTGCTAAAGCATTTATCCGATTGCGATAAAAAATTGTAGATTTGATGTGTGCATGCCCACGACGGTTTCTGTATACAAAAGTGAGCTCGGGCATCATGAAATTACGCATTGCTTAACCGTTCATCCGATTGGGATGAAACTTTGGAGATTTGATGTGTGCATGCCTACAATGGTGTCTATATACTAACGTATGGCAGGTTTTTACTGCTAGGCCCTGTGGGTGGCATTATATATATTTGTATGTTTAACAGGTACCTACCCGCTTACTATGAAATATTTTTTTTTTTCTGTTAGTAAGTAAGTCAAGTTAGTTTAAACCCGTTAGTTGCTTTGCAACGGGCAAACTTCTAGTTATATATTAATGCTCAGTTTTTCAAAAAACTCACTTTTCGCTTGACGGGAAAATCGACCTCACCGCCCCTCGCGTTTCACCAACCTCAAGGTTTAATTTGGCTTGGCGACGCAAAAATGCCGCTGGCACGCCAAAACGACCTCTCCGATCCTCGAGTTTCGCACACCTCAAGGTTCAATTTTGTTCAAAGGAAATTATCCCGACGGCTGACACGCGAGAATGGACATTAGCGTTCGGTATTTTAAAACACTTCAAGGTTCACAATCCTTCGAAGAGTCGATTATTTTCCAGCCACTAGCAGTTGTTTTTTTTTTTGATAGGGGAAACATTTTTCGTCGTTATCAATATGTTTGCCAAAACTTTACGGGAGACTTCTAGCGGTGCGGAATACAAGTATGGATTATTCACATTAGAAAAAATCAAATGTCTATCGAATACTGTTGTAGTTCTATTTTCATCCGTTCGAAATGGCAGCTTCGTCTGAATTTAAATAAATACGCTAGCTTCACGATTTTCACAAAAAAATAGACTAGACAGGAAACTCACATAAAATTGAACTGACACATTTTAAGAGCGAAAATTATATAAATTTGCGGCGAAAACTGGAACTACTCATTAAATAAACCAATTCGGCTCAGTTATAGTTCCCGCCGACAGGTTCGCATTAAAAAAAAAAACCACAAATTAGGCCTTAGTTTCAATGCAATGGAAAATACTAGAGAGAATTTTGAGACAGGTCAGTTATCCGAGATGTCAAAACAAAACGGATCTCTCGGCGGTTTGGGTTGTTGTTTTTCGGGAAACGGCATTGCAGCCGAAAAAACGATCCCCGGTTAGATGTTTTTGAAAAATTCGGTACCCGGCAATATAAGGCAACTTTTGATAACGATATGACGTGTCCGTCCCATGTAAAAAATTTCAGGGTCGCCGAAAAACCTATAAAATTTTCCAAAAAAAACAAGAAAATTGGTGTCCATAGATTCACTTCAGTAGGGTGGATATTTACCGGCCAGTAGGTACAAATTGAAATGTTATTAATTCAGGGTAGGTACCTACTTATCTCGGTAGTATTGCAAATATGATGAGAAAAGCAAACACATTGCCGGAATTTTGTAAGGAAATGCGCCGGTACCTGCCGGAATAGGTAGTTGGACAATTATTTAGGTTTTTGATGCAATTTATTTTACTAAGGTAATGTTGTTTCCACGATACTGAATAATTTAACAATTTTTAAAGTTCATTTTCACGTTCTGTGTAAGTTCTGTTTTTTTATCAGTAAATGCCAGTTGCATCGTAAAACTGAAATAATTACAGAACTTGAATAGAATTCGAACCGAACTTTTACAGAACGTTAAAATTGACTTGAAAAATTGAAGAATTTTTAATTTTGTTAAACAACCCAGCCTAAATATGTGTTTTTTTTACTCACTCTTTTTTCACTCGGAATTTAGGTAGGTACCCATCTGCACATAACAACTCGATATCATCCAACTATATTGCATACGTATTAGTTTTCTAATTTTACATTGAAATTACTCGAAGTTGAACGGAATATTTTTTAAAACTATTAAATTCATATAGCGCTTTATTTTAAGCAGTAAAACTACTGGTGAGTTCTGGCATTATAAAATTTGTATGAAAATGTACGTACGCTCATAACTTCCGAAGGACTGCAACAAATTGAAAAATTCTTTTTGTGTTGTGTTCGTTATTGTTAGTACAAGGTTTGTATAAAATTACTGGTGAGTTCTGGCATTACCAAATTTGTAAAAAAAAAAATTATAGGTGGCGCACGAGCTGTTTGAAAAATAAATGTACCGGGAATTAGTGTATGTAATGCGGCAGGTGGGGGGGGTGGAAACAGGAAGGGGGGGAGGGGGACCTGGGAGGGGGGAGGGGAACTCGGGAGGGGGTTTACGATACGGAGAAGCCTAGGAGTGAATTGTGGTGAGGGAAGGTTAGGGAGGCGGAGTGGAAAGGGGAAGAGGACGCTAGTGAGGAAGGGGGGGGGGGATTCCTGGTTCCTGTATACAATAGTGAGCTCTGGCAACACGAAATTACGCATTGCTAAGCCATGTGTGCATTTCTACAATGGTGTTTATATACTAACGTATAGCAGATTTTTGCTGCTAGGCCCTGTGGGCGGCTTTATATATATATTTGTATGTTTAACCGTAGGTACCTACCCGCTTACTTTGATTTTTTTTTCTGTTAGTTAGTAAGTCAAGTTAGTTTTAACCGGTTAGTTGCATTTGCAATGGGCATAAGCTAGTGTTAAATTAATGTTTCCAACTGTGACCGACTCAAACCTGCATTTTTCCAAAATTCGGAGGAAATACCGCAAAAAACGGCAAGCACACTGCCCACAATAACAACAAGAAAAACACGCTGTGGAAGACACGTACATTTTCCTGAAAGGTACCAGTCGTAAAAGTAATACTTGGCAATACTTCAATTAAAAAAGCTATCGTTTAAACAAATTAATTAGAAAACTTATATTGATGTATCCAAAATTTATTATACGATTTGTATCACTGTACCTCATAATTAATTAAAATTCTAATGCACTACTGTGAAATAAAACTAAGTTTATTTAGGTATTTAGCTAGCGAAACACCGCCATATAAATTATTGTATTATTACGTAGTCAGTATTTCTAACAAATAATAATATTATATCAATTCATTTTCGTATCCCGAATTCTGAACAGTATACAGACTACATTTTATTTGTAAATAACTAATTAATAAGATTAGTAAGGTATATCAAATTTAGCAAATAAATTATCCAACCTGTAAATAATTTCTGTTAATTTCCGATATCTATTAATTTTACGTAGTGTTATCTTATTAAAAAGAAGCCACATATTAGATCGGACCGTCATAAATGCTAACCAAACTGTATTTGTTTGACAATAACAATATAATAAATAATAATTAGACATTCCAATACCACTGCGGAGGTACTTACGTACCTAAAGTCAGGTAGTAAACAAAGACAGCACTTGGAATTCGAATTATTATTTTCCCTCGATTAAAAATGAATTCACTCCTTAGTCTAAGATTTATAAAGTTAATTTTGAATAATATGGTTCATGTATTTTATTTATATTTTAATACACCTTAAAATAACACTTGTATTCAATTACGCATAGTTATGTTTACTTTCGTTGAAATTGTATAAACGCATAATAAGTATGTACCGAGTCAGCCAGCAGCTACTCGCCTTTGTAAATAATCACCGTTACGCATTCTAGCAGTACCTACCTACCTCAACACTATATGTCTAGCCGTAAGAAGGAACAAGTAATAATAATTTTAATCGGTCAATACCGACCGAGAAATAGGTACTTACTCCTATAACTAATGATAATTAGGACTTGTAAACAAATAACATATTAATTTTAAGACGTTCAAACATTTTGAAACTTTTGTTATTTTTTCTTTTTTATAAGCATGTTATGTTCTAAGTTAATGATGTAAATTTAGAACTGTTCACAAAACTACTTATGTAAAAATTATATTTTCAAGTAGGAAAAACATTGTATATAGATATGTATATCTCAGACACATACTAAACCCTATTTAGGTGTATATAATTATTTTCTTTTCGTATGCCATATTTTGTAATTCGCGTGCAACGCTGGTGGGGAGGTATATGGCAGTACTTATTCACATTACTTATTTTCACGCGTATGGTATCCCAGATGACGGGCACTAAATGTCACCGATTGCCCCGAGATAGGATCAGATTATTATTCCGCTTCTAGTACTCGATCCATCCGGTTGCACGGCAATTTTACCTGACTACCAGTTTGTACGCGAATGTATATTCGTTGTAAATAATATTTTAAATAAAACTTAATATCGTGGATAACTAAGTGTTTTCAATTAAAAATCATCATTATTATAAGCCTGAACACAAGATCACGGCTTGGAAGTGCCGTGATCTCAAGGAGCATTTTAACCTCAATATCGGTAAAGTATGAAGGCAATCCTGCCTGACGTGGAGAGGATCTCCTCATCAAAAACTCTCCATCCACTCATACATCAACTAATAAACACTTCCAACAATATAAATTATGTGCGGCCAAATAGATACTGGGTGAGTCATTTTAAGGATCGTTGAAAGAAAACATTAAATATTTATGAAACGAGGTTCTATTCCTGTCAAATTAAAAGATACAATTTTTTTGATGAAAACACTTTATTTAATATAAAGAATGTCTGTGAATTATATTGTTTATCGAAAGGTAAAAGCTAAATTATAAAATAAATATCAATATTAAAAGACAAAACCTGAATCTGAACAGTTAGCAAATTTTTCGTTTTGTTTTTATGTTGCAGCTTCAATTATATATCCCATGATCTTAATTCAAAAGCTGCTACTAAGGATTATATTAAAATGACACCCATCTCACCCATCAGAGCCACTTTTAAAAAAATTCGCAATTATAGACATTAGACAATCATACGTTAAGACAATTCTCATATACACAAGGAAAAATGATTTAACACTCAAAACTCAACAAAATATTTGCACCCGCTATTCATCACATCAAAAATGCAATATTCCTCCAACAAAAACAGCTTTTGCCCAACGACAGTTCTTTTACATCGCGCCTAAAATGTTCAACTTACTGAATATTGATATTAAGACTGATGATCTTAATGCCATTAATGTACAAAAGTGGTTATTTATTCAGGGAAGGAAATATTATAAAGAATGCCTTACATCTTAAAAACTGTTCTTATTTTTTCATATTTCTCGAGTAAAAAATCTTATCTTTAAATTAATTTTTAACCAAAACATTTATTAAGCCGATGCTTTTTTTCATATTTTTTGACATCGTTCGTCCATTTCATACGCTGCCTAGGAACACCTGCTTTTGTTTTTTGGGGTCTAAGATTATCATTGTTCATTTATAGTGGTAAAAACAAAGTAATTTATTAATTTGAATGATTCATGTATTTATTCTTATTTTTATTTCTAATATCCTTAAAATATTATTATTTGTTACTTTTATTTTTATTTGTTATTCTATTTAATTTTTATTTTTACAAGATTCATCTAATTTAACTCCTTTCCTGTATATGATCATGTACCTAATACTAGTATGAATATTTTCCTTAATATGTATGCTATATGTTTTTACTTTCATCTACATAATATATAGATGATTACACTTAATATTTTAAACTTAATGTAACATCTTATGAATTTCGACTACCATAATACGGGCATTTGCCTAGCTTGGTAGTCGAAAAACAATGTAAAAGAAACCTGTAACAAACAAAATGAATAAAGAAAATTAATTATATATATATATTGAGTTTGATAATTGATAACTTATTAAAAAATGATTTTTTGGTTAAAAAATAATTGCTGAAGCCGTAAAGTTGAGTTGCGCCGTGAAATGAGTTGCCAACCAGTTTTAGATTGGTTTCGGATTCTTCATGAGTGAAGGGCCTAACACCTATATAAGTACATTTTTACTATATAAGTTACATTATTTTTTAATATTAGTATTACGTCTTATTTTAATTATCAATTTGGAAGGAGGATATGGGTACGGGGGGGGGGGGGTTTGTCGAGGATGCTTTTGCCTACCTACTGCATGGCGGGTCAGATCGGGAGAATCTGGTTAACGGAGACCTTTTGACCTCTCCAGCCGGACTCTCTCGACCCATCGTGAGTACCACAGTGGGAGGGATGGATTCATAAGTTCATCACTCCTGACCCCCAGATTTCTAACCACCCCTCAACCGTTTTCCTTCCAAAAACTTCCCCTCCATCCTCCCTCTAAAAGGACCCTTCATCACAAGCACAGCATCCCCAAATAACCTGTCATAGGCCCATCATGTGATGATGAACAGCGAATATATGTACACAATTTAATCTAGTCATTATACTTTCTCTCTTTAAAACTATCGCTTCGTTGAATTGGAATGTTTAGAAATTATTGAATTTTCCAAATAAAACCTCTATGTTAATGGATTTTTTTCACCGGTATCTCTAATATAATATGGTAGCCACGCATCCCATATATATGTATAAAGGTATGTGAGCCAAGTTGCATCTTCTTCGCGGCTGCGAAAAACAATTTCTTTTCCTGTGTTAAATTTGTTTTTGTTTATTATTGCCAAACACAAAGGGGAATACTGTTGGCTTTTTAAATTTGTTTAGAAAACATAGAGCAGTTCAACGATAATTTGGACCACTTAGGAAATCATTAAGCTGTAGTTGTGTGTTAGTTATTATGAGCGCGCTGAGTTATTACTTTTTTATGCTTTTGGAGGGGAAATGTTACGAAAATATTTTTGAAGTTTTCTCATTAGTAGAGGACGTGATAATTGTTGATTGGAGCAAAATTATAGAAATTGGGCGTTTTTGATGTATTTCAAAGAATAACGGGCTACATCCCCAATAACCAATTAAAAGTGGGTAAATACAAAGTCATTTAAACATTTCCCACCGACCAAAGACCCGTGAGGTTTTATGCAATCGCCTATCGCTGTTATTTCTTTATTGAGTATTACAAATTGTCTGAAACAGTTTCTTGATTAGATAGTGGTGTTCTGAATCATAAGTTCTGCGAGGTAAAAAGATGACCGCGGGTTGGTGTTCCAAACTAGTTTAAATCATTTGTAGATTCAGTTTGAGTATCATCAGTGTGCACAAACACACAAAAGTGCACTTCTTAATATAATTTGCGTGTACGTATTTACATTAACTTATAATAAATGTAGTAGCTATTAATAAATACACTAACTTACTTTAGCGACAAACTACTATACAATAAATATTTCCACACATACCTACCCGTATAGTTAAGAGAAAAATAACATCAGAGTAAAAAAATAAACATAAACAAACAGAATTGCTACTGTATAAATGAATCCAAATATTAACTTTAGTTTCTTGAAAATTCAAAAAACTTTTTGTACGTAATAAGTATTAGTAGTGTAAGTTAAAATGTACCTATCTTTATATTAGACCACATGGAGTGGATCCGTTTTAAGTATTATATATATTTTTTTAATTACTGTTAATTGTTTAGCCATTGTTTGGTAAATGACGATAGTTACCTGCAAGAGACGATATTATCTCTGGTACTATGAAAGTTCTGCGCTCAGCGATGTAAAGAAAATTACGCTCAGCCGCAGACAGTATGGTTGTTCATGTGAATCATACTTGTTGCTCAGTGTAATTGGTGAAAAAGGACGAGGAAATTGTTTATAATATCAGTTTTGCTGAACTACAATCAATTTAATATATATTCAATTTAAAATACAGCAAAAATACGTTTTGGTTTAAACCATCTCAGGTGGCTTTTGTAAAGGTCCTCTATATTTAAATTCCTTTGAATGAAGCAATGAACGTTATTTAGGGGTTTTCGGATACAAAGGCAAAGATAGAGGTAGAAGAAGAATGGCGGGCATAATTTACTCTAAGCGGATGCGGAAACTGTCCCATCGTCTAAAGATTTGCATATTATATATTCGTTTGTACAAGGCTGACCAAAAAACCTTTGTTGCCTGAATTTATTCGAAATCGAAAAGTTGAGATTCTCTTTTTTTCAAATCTACTGTAATATAAAAATATTTATTTTTTGGTATTAGTTCTAATTTGATTCAACTTCAATAGTTTTCGGGCATCCGTTTTCGAACAAAGGCTTTTTTAGTTTTGCAGTTCAAGATTGTGTAAACTAAGTTATTTGTACATACTAAGATTACACTTCGATGATATTATGAGAGTTAAGCTAGAATATGCCAATGATGTACGCACAAAGCTAAATGTATACATATGCTGGAAAAAATTCAGAAAAAAATCATCAGGCATGTATGCAGGGTGTTAAGGGACGTACTTCACTTACGTTAACGAGTGATTCCTGACATTATTTGTCTTATTTTTTTTTCTTCCACGTATCGTCAGTCCAATGATCAACTAATTTGGGAGTTGATATCTCAGTTTTTAATATCGATTCAAACGGAGACTTGTGCATGTGCTCGGCCAAGTGATTATCGGTGATATAATAACAAAACAGTGCGGTGGAAAATCCAGGTGAGTCAGATTCCCCTTCAGCGTCCAATGTTCACCATCCCAATAGTTCGGTCGTTGAAACGCCTTATCTTATTTTGATTAAATTCTAAATTATTGATTACAGTCCTATTTTGATTAGCAAAATATTTGCGACCGCAAGTCCAATAACGATGGTAAGCGAAAAAGAATGCAAGAAATAAGCCACAGAAAAATCTACTTCTTTATAGATATCTTTACTGTAGTCCGTAGTTAAAAGAGTTTATTTAAGGGATAAAATATTCCGTAGCCTGTTTGACAAATCTACGTTTGAAATAATTACCACCTAGTGGTCTTTTATGTAGGTGTATGTTTATTTATAAGCAAATCAGTACTGTCGACGATGGACTTTGTGATATTATTTTGGTTAATAGTTACGAGAAAAAAAAACCATTATACTCCAATAGAATATCTCTTTAATTTAGGTACCTTGGTAGAAAATTCGCATTTTGATATAATTTCTGGCGTTTTATGTATACTTTGTTGACTTTTCGGAAGGAGCTGAAAGAAGTAATCCATTCACCCAACAAAGGCCCGGAAAAATCAAAAAGCTTTATGTAAAACCATTGTATTCAAAGGACTCTGTTCAAAAGCTAACAAATTGAAGCTCAAATAATATATATGCCCGAAATAATACAGTGTTCAACAGTTCACTTAGAATTTTGGCTTCACGGCAATTTTAAAGGCTTAATAAATAAAATGAAATTAGGAAACAATAATATTCTGATAAAACCAAAGACCAAACTGAAACGTTTTCTTGTAAAAATATTGAAATGTTTGTATCTTAATATTTTTCAGTGTTCCCTTTGCCGGGTTTTAAAAATGAACATAATGAAATGTCACACAATGTTGAGATGAAGAAGAGTGTCTGCAACGGGCGGACGCACAGCGGACGCTGGGCGGGCGGCGTGGGTTTGATTTTTGTACTAACCTTTAGTTTTATTCCGAAGTCGACGACATTTAGCACACCTGACCTTCAAAACAACGGGAAGATAAATGCCTACTTCTGACTAGAAAAAAACCCGTTTGAATTCCGCGAAACTGCGGATCTTCAGTAGTTGTACAGATAGGAGGAAAACAAATTCCTTTTTCACAATTGTTTCTTATTAAATATAAAAGTAAATGCATAATTAAGTAAAATATTCAAAATTTAAGCAACCCCTGACACAAAAAAAGCTGATGACCTTGAAACGCCTGAACAGATTTTCATGAATTGTAGTTAAGAACCATCTCAATTACGTCAGTTTTCAAACAGAAAAAAACCGCATCAAAATCGCTCCATTCGTTTAGGAGCTACTATGCCACAGAGATACACACAGAAGGTCAAACTTATAACACCGCTCCATGCGTCCGGGTTAAAAATATATCATTTACGTTTTCGGATTTATTATCTCATTTCGCTTTACTACAACACAAGAAAGGTTCACTTAAGTGAAAAATTCCGAGTACAGCTAATAAAAAAATGTGATGTGTAAAATATTCTCATTAACGATTCTTTTACAAATTACCACCTTACATATTGTATAATCGATCATATTTGTCTAATAATTGATGATTCTGAAACGTTTTTATTATATGTTATTAAGTATTAAGTTATATACAAGTACGCATATATGGAGTAGCTTTATTCGAAAGCAAAAAATCCAATACGGCGGCGAAGTCAGTATATTATTATTAGCACGGAGAATGTTTGGCGCACCCTGTTAACACATGGAGGGGATGGGGGTGAAAATCGATAAACCTGTGGAGTTTATACCCCTTCGATACGAGATAATGACGTACCTCCACCGCAGTGAATGGAAAAGAAGCCCTCTCCCTCAAACGTGAAAGACTCCACTCTTCAAAAGGGATGATCGATGCGTCCTCATATCATTCTCCCTGGAAGGTTTGATGGCTTCCTTCCAGTCAGGAAGGCACAGAAGAGAAAAGAGCCTGAATTATGTCTTATTTTGAAGAAGGAAACATTTTTCGTGGCGTTATTTGGTAGCTGTTTTCCTTAGCGTAGCAATTTAAGGATAAAGAATATATTCGGCGTAAGCGAAAAAAATATCAAATATCTTCTAAAGGTAAAAATAGTTATATCAGTTTTGATGATAAGCGAATAAAGACGCCAGATAGGAGGGTTTTTTGTCATTTCGAATATTTAAGATATTCTATAAGATACTAGCTTTTATATCAATCTCGGCTATAGCACTATTCTACACCCAATGTGATGATGATTTGAAAAAAAAAACAACGGGGGCGCCAAGACATTTACAAAAGAATCTCGTTTTGGACTCACCCGCGCTCATTAAAAAATCGTACCTCTGAATTTTAATACGCAGACATTTAAACTGCTTACAGAGATATGGAGCCAATGAATTCATCTTCATTTCACAATATATTTAATTTCTTTAAGATTCATTAAAAATAAATAAATAAAATAAAAATAAAAAACGTAAATTCTGCGTGTAAGTTGATTAAAAATTGCCCTGATTGAGGCATCATTGAATATTGATACTTTTGCATGGTATCTATTATCTACCTGGTAATGTAGATATAATATTTTTAGAATGTGCGTTTGTATCACGTCAACAGATTTAACATCATTTAGTAAGAAATTTTCTATTTAAATTTTAGCACGTGGACTGTCAAAATTGAATTCACGTAATTTTGACATTTAATACAATGTAAACAAAATACTAGTAAAACATTAAAAAAATACTTTATTTTCATAAAATTATTATTAAGATTAATTTTGCTTTATTTAGATAAATTATGCGTTTTTAAAAAGACACCGTATTAACAATATAAAAAAAAACAGCAAGCCGTTTTTTTTAATAATTGAGCAAAACATCGTGTTTTAAACAACATGATGTTTTGCTCCTTGTTTTTTAAGTCATAAGACTAAAAACAAGGTTTGGAAGAAGACATTAATAATTAGTTCGTGCATTACTATTATCTAAGAAAGCACTTAACCATAAGACATTAATTAATACGGTACATTTTTTTCATTCTGACAACTTTTTATATGTAAAATGGCGATCTTGAAAATCATTACAGAAAATAATTGTTTTTTTTTTTGTTTTTTTTTTGGGTTTACGTCCTAAAATATTATTTATCTCGTCCCAGGTTTTTTTTGTATTAAAACAGTTTTTAAATTTATTATTATAGTAGTTAGATTTATCTTTATTTATAAATTTATTGTCAAGGTTTCATGTTTTTTTGTATTCTGTTTCATATATATATTTTATTTTTATTTTTATTTGTAACAAATAGATACATAAATTACAAATAAATTTTACACAGTAATTAATTACATGGTAGGTATATTTGATGTACCCCCATAAGTAAGCAGGGGTTGTGTGAATAGGGGGATAATTAAATGTTTTTTTTTTATTTCTCCTTAGCTCATGGGGATCAAAATATGTCACGAGATATAAATAGTTGCGACGACACATCAAAATCAGGCAGAAACCATTAATGGTTTTGGTTGCTTTATACAAATTACAAAAAAATAGTTAAAAGACGTGGAATAATTTGAAAATACTACCCTATTTAAGATACCATTAGCATAATTCCTCAACACAAAACTCCTGTATATTATACCGGCACTAGTTTATACATTCTGTCTGCATTGAGAGTGGAGAGCAGAGGTCAGAAAAGCTTTCGGGCCAAATCCCCTTTATTCAGCGATGTCCCAAAGCTCGCGGAGGTCTTTATCTAAAGCCCGCCGGCTTTCATATTTCCAGTTATTACAGTTCCAAACTCTCAAAGAGGTTATCTGACGGTGGCGAATCTGAATCTGAAAGAATGATTTCAATCTTAGGAGAATTGGAAGAGGGCCGATTGATTTTAAAATAATGTTGTAGAAAGATAAATCTAATCCTAACCATTGGATCGAAGATTGAATTTTAGGAAACTCGCTTAAAGAGTGAATTAAGTTTTACGAATTCTGATTGCTTTCCTGATTTTATTGAGTGACTTTAATTTTCCAAACAACTTTGATTGAAAACAATGCTTCAGCAGTCTTCAATTGCATTGTTTCGCATGCTACATCACTTCAAAAATGTAATTTTCGCTTAGGTACCGTACGCAAATAATTAAAATTAACATAAAATCTTGAAATCTTGAACGCATTACTTGAAGACATACAAAAGAACATCAATTTGAAATTAAAAACAAAACTCTGGTTATTCTAGCTCCGTAAAACATGAAAAAAATACATTTCCATGTATATTGTATATGCTAAAAATTACGATCTAAAAATCCACGGTAAATGAAGCTAAAATTTGTAACAGAACCTTCTGGAGTACAATTTTTTAATTTAACCAGTTTCCAGATTATAAGGTTTTAATGGGACTACCAAAAGCACATCTTCAAATAATGATCATAGTTTGCGTAGATTAAAAATTTAAAACGTTGAACGATTGTTCTAAAGTTTACCAGATCGTCCTGTGTGTGAAATATAAAAGCTGAGCCACTGTAAGCCTCAAAATAATCCCAGAAACCTTTTTTGATAACGTTGATAATTTTCGAAAACGTTTTTAGGTGAAAACGCTTCGAGTTCTGTGTTCATACCGACGCGACGTCGGTATTCTGTTAGGAAGAGTAGGTTCCGTTATGAGTGGGGACGGGTGGTTGCGGGTTGGAGAGGGGGTGTGGGGTGGAGGCAGGTCCTGCGGCTTGGGGTGGAGTGGCACATCGCATGGCTGGAATACCACCTGAATTTCAGCGGTGAAATGAATTCTCGAATATACCCGACTGTGGAAAGAGTATGTTCATTTGCACGTAGGTGGCGCAGAGAACGAGAGGAGGCGGTGTTCGAACACGTGTTTTCCATCATGTAATGTACTTTAACAGGATCAAAAAGCGTTATAAATTTATTATTGTTAAAGATTCATTGAAATACGCTACCTTAGAATGGATGTTCGATGCGTTATTTTGCATGGTTTTTATGAAAATACTGATATCCCTGATATCTTTATATATTTATTAAAATGAATCGCTGTTTCCATTGGCCACGCTATAACTTCAGAACGACTTTATCTAATTCGTTCATCTTTTTTTAAAAGTTTTCTAATACTTTGTAGTAGGTTATTACGAAAAGAAAAATTAAGGAAATTGCGCAGAAAATTGAATAATTTCAGAAAAAATTAACTGTTTTTTTAACTTCACACGTTTGATGAAATTGAATTTAGCAGGCTGTTGTTTTTTTGTTGAATTAAAAAAATTATCTATGGATTTTTTGAATTATAGACATTTAAAACAGGTACCTACGTATGTTAGGTACCAAATTTTATCGATTGTTCTTATAATACACAAAAATGAATATTTGTAATAAGTGGCACGCGAGCTGTTTGAAAACTGAATGTATTGAGACTAAATATATGGAATGCAAGGGTTTGAGGAGGTAAGCGGGACGGAGAAGCGGGAGAGGGGAAAGGGTGGGCGGGGAAAGTGGAAGGGGAATGCGGGAGGGTACGGGATGCGGAAAGGGACCGGGGACGCACGGGAAAGGACATGCAGGGAGAAACAATTTATTTATTTGAATATGGCATTGCAACGTATGCCTGGAACCAGCTAGTAATTAAGAAAAATCCCTGATTCAAAATATAAATAAATTATGTTTTCATAGTGTTTCCTTCTATGTATGAAGAAGGTTAAAAATTATAAATAAATGTGTAGTAGATATTCGTTATGTGCGTTCATTTACTTCAGTGGACAAAGAGTAGCTCCATGATGTTAGGAAAATACAGAGTATTGCTATTTTCTAATAGTTAGAAACTTCTGATTGCTATTGAAAACATCCACCTGCCCAATCTAATCAACTAACCACCGGATGTCAGAAGCCATGTCACTTCCACCGGAAGCTGTGGTCAACTAGCGCCACGCGTGGCGGAATGCTGAAATATCGCTTCCAAATTCAAATAAAGCGCCGACGCGATTAATTCTCCATTTGACGTCATACAGCCGACATTGCTATGCAGCAGGAGAATGAAGAATTTATGTAAATACAAAAAGGGAGGGAGGGGGAGGGAAAGGGGGAATTAGAAGGAAGAGGGGGGGGGGGGGAGATGAGAGGTGAGAGGAGAAGGAATCACGTTTGAAATTTATGCAAAGAGGATTAATTTGATAATATTATAAACCTCCAGGTTTATTTTATTAGATTATTCCTATTTTATTAGAGCTGGGTAACTCTGGTTAAGATTAAGCATTTTTTTCGTCCGAATATTTCAAATTTAATGACAGTATTTTTTCACATGGGTACTTTTCATAATATTAAGGTATGCGAGTGAGTTTGTGCTGTTAACCTGTAATTTAATTTTCTGGGTTTTCTACCCATGTATAATCTATGTTTTTTCAATTAAAGAAAATGAAAATAGACAACTAGACAAATAGACAACCCACCCAACCCAATTTTACATGGGTTTTCAACCCATGTAAAATCTCTGTTTTTTCAATTAAAGAAAATTAAAATAGACAAATAGACAACCCACCCAAGAAGCAAAACTTATACTTATAAGGTTTTACAGAAATGAAAAAAAAAAACTTTTTAATGGTTATACAAATAACAAGTGAACAACAAAATGGTAAATTCAAATATATACAGTGTCGATTTTTTGTACTTATGTCCTGGTATATACAGTATATAGACAAATAGATTTTTCCTTGATGCATTTGAATGAAAATATCATTTATACTTTTTTTATTTGGCGGTACATCCTCTCTGCACATCCCTTCGGAGTCACTTAGCTATATTTTGTGCAATTAGGTGTACCATATTTTCACCAAACCGACTGCATCTTTACATGGCATAAAGCAAAGTCGCTCCCGCTGTCTGTACGCTTAGATCTTTTAAACAACGCAACAGATTTTCATGCGGTTTTCACCAATAGATAGAGTGATTCACGAGGAAGCTTTAAATATATAATTTGTCAACGTTTTGTGTACATTGGTTGAAATATATAATATATAAAGGAGCGGGCTGGCAAGCGGACGGAAGGCAGCGGGCTAGCAAGCGGGTGGTGTGGATTTGATATGTATGCAAATTAACAGATGGCGTTGCTTGTAAAGGTTGGGTAATGGAGTTGTCAGTAGATGGAGTTGTGTTTCGTTAGCGACAGCGACGTGTGACCGGTTCTGCTAGTACTGTACATAAGTTTGCTAGGGGCTAATTCTCAGCGGACCAACTATCATGGAACCATTGCAATGATTATGTATGAGTATATATATATATATACATATTTTATTTACATACATTTTTTTTTTATAATAGCTCCACACAGGATGCCCTGAGGAAAATAATTCCCCTCAGGGCCTATATCATCTTTGGGGATGCTGTGTGGATATTATGTAAATTTTCATTGTAGTTATGAAGAAGGTTATATTGGGTAAACAATCGATGAGGTTGGTCACGAGCAATCATTAAATGTTCAGGAAATTTCCGCTGTACAGCGCAATCAACATTGATTTCCTCCGCCCTTGACAACTCAGACAAACTGAGTTAATTTGCAAGGTTGTTTTGTTTGGTAATGCGTGAAGCGGCCGCTAGGGGCGCATGTTTATGCATAATGCATGGGCCTTTTCAAAAGGTGGTTTAATTCCTTTATGCGCCGCTATATTCAGATAAATGGAATTAATGGGACTATTAGTTCGTTTTAAGTAGTACTGAATCATACAATTAAAACAACAAAATTAATTTTGTATTATTTTTTGCTTCGTTTGTTTTTATTTTATTTATGCGCTGTTTTGGAAAATTGAAATCTTCATATATTTTTCAGTGTTCTTTAAAAGCTAGTGTATTCTTTTCACTTGTCAGTTCTTAATTGGATTTGACTTTGGATATTGTTTTACATTAGCTCCACACTGGGGGACTGATCTCCGTCATCTTTGGGGATATTATGTTGAGGATTTTCTAAAGGAAAGGAAGGATAGGAGGTGCTGGGAATGAGAAAGGTACTGAGGAGTGGGTAAGAATCTGAGGGTCAGTGTATCCAGGAGAGACGGACTTATGATCTAACCCTCCCACTGCGGTGCAAGGCAATGGTCGTAAAAGCGTGGCCACCAAGACCTGGTCAAACATAAACCCATGAACCCGGGAGCCTTTTAAGTCACCAAGTGTAGCGAACCATTTGGAATGACCTACAGTAGAGGTGGTGACCGGAAAATTCAGAATGAAATCAACTCAACAACTCCTTTGAAAAGTCATTAAAAGTGATGAAAAAATTGGTTAAATAGGTTACGTTAGGTTGGGTTAAGGGCTATCTAAAAAAATTAAAACTTTTAATGACTTTTCGAAGATGTGTTGAGTTGACATGATTCTGAGTTGACATGGAACCAGCAAATTTACTAAAAGGTTCTCGGGGTGGCAGTACCAATACCCGCTTTCCAAATTGAAAATTGATTATTATGATATATATTGTCATGTGAGTAAAATATTTATAAAGTATATTCATTATGTACCTATCTATTTCTTACAAATAAAAAAATAAAAAAAATATTTCATGCCATGTAATCATACATAATTGTAAATAAATACGTTATCTAGTAAACGCATGTTTCAAAATTTTAATTTTAGTTCAAATAAAATTATTAAAAAGAAAAAAAAAATAATATTAATAAATTGACATTATTGTGAGGCGAAATTCATTATTTTTGTAAGGCACTAATATATTTATTATTTTGTCGTGATTAAAATCGTCGAGGTTACATAAATGATGCCTCAAAGTGATTTAATTTTTTATTGAAGATATAACTAAATCCTTGCTGTTTTTATTTATTTATTATTTATATATTTTTTTATTGGAATTATGGTTAACATTTTAATTTTTTACCTAACTAGGATAAGCCTATGAATTTTATAAAATAATATAAATTACGCAAAATAATACGTTTGAAGAACAATATTGTCACATTAACGTTTTTTTGCAAATAATGGGTACCTACTGAGCTGTAGAAGCTAATACACTATATTGGATTAAACATGTAGGATGAGCATTATGTTGATATTTGATATAAAAAAATATATTACGCTAATTATTTAAAAGGGATGAGGATAATATGATAAAAAATATAGGTACATAATACATTATGCCATAAATTTAGAAAGAAAACAACGATGAAAAAAATGTAGGCAATCCTAGGCTAACACAAATATTTTTTCGATCTTTTTAAAAGTTCACAAGGAATTAGACGACTTAATATATTCTTGAAGGCTATTAAATATGAGTCGAGCCTGATACAAAAAATTTCTTTGAAAATAAGTTTTAGTTTGAATCGCCACAAAGTTCAGACCTGTGCCAATTCTAGTAGTACTAATTTGCTGTGTTCAGCGATATTAACATTATATAAAAAATCTACAAAACGTTCGTGTAATATATAGCTGTTTTAAATTCATGATATAAATTCCTTTTAAGGTAGAGTTGGGCATTATCTAAATTTTTCTTGAAAAGAACTTCAAGAATCAGTTTTTGGGTTCAGTGTTTCTAAGATCTCCACTCTATATTATAAAATTTTTTATAAAATTCTTTCAACGTTGAATGCAAAGATTCAAGTTTATCTAGGAAAGTCCCCCTCACAATATTAAATCGATTTTCCTACAAAAATAATGAAAATAATCTTACGCTTGGCTGATCACAAAAAATAATATCGATTCTCACTTATCCGCTATAAATTCAATAATAAACGTGAGCACTTACTCCCACGTACCCGACTTGTAAAGTAATAAAACGTAATTTAGCTTGAAAACGTGATCTTACATACGACAGAAAACATAAATTCCAGGTTGCCATTTTCAGCATACTTAATTTTTACCACCTTTTTTAACCATTCGATTATTCTTTCAAAAGATTTTATTCCAGCAGGACTGGCTAGTGAAAACTCTATCTGCCGTACTACACTAGAACACATAGGAATAGAAATAACATTAAATGAAAAAAAGTATAATAACAATAAAGCAATAAAAAAGAATCAGGGTTGTCATCGATACAATTGTCAGGGTTGTCATCATTACAATATGTCAATACAGGAGGCCAACACTTTTCCTGCATATTTGACTGCAAGGGACCTGACACCTCACGAAATGCACTGATAGCTGTATTGTTTTTTCATGCTTTTATCCATGAGATCTAGGCAATCACTTGCAGTTTGATATCGTTAAAATAATAATAAAATAAGAAGTTATTTCCAGATCTCAAGAAAGGGATTATAATTGCAATAGCAGGGAGAATTTCACAGGATCTATGATCATTTTCGTAATAAGTGACTTTACTTTCTTATTCATTGTTCATTATGTAACGCCTTAGTTCAAAATATTAAACGAAATTGAGAAAAACAATGGATGATACAACTCCCTGATTCTTTCAATGGTGTCAATTTAATTATTTTTAAAAGTCAGTTTGATAGCTATTTTTTTAAATTATGTGAGTACCATTTTTAACTCTATGTGAGTACCATTCGATATTTTCTTAGTTTTTGAGATAAAAGTTAGCGCCATAGGCAAAATTCCACGACGTATATTCATTAGAAGAGCATTTTCACAAAATGTCAGTTCCTAGGATTTACCAAATATTTAAATAATGTCTTCGGGGCGACATAACTATCACGCAATTTATTTATTTTAGAGTTTTATAATAATTCATTATCAGTATACAATGAATTATTATAATATGGTCTGTGGCCTAATGATCAGCAAGGTAGGTAGTAGCAGCAAGGTCCTTGAAAGCAGTTGATCGGAGTTCGATTCTCGACTTTAATGATTTAAAAAAAAATTGTTAGTTTTACTTGTATTTTAAAAATGCATATTGCATTAAACTTTAAAATAGACACATTATTAATGATTAATTGTGGAAAACCGAGTTTTTTCACGGTTCTGGTAAAAGTAATAATAATCTACATGGCACAAAATTACACATAAAATTAAAATGATTGTTATCAATCCTCTCTGTCCATCCAGCGAGTAAATTGCGTGAAATAGTTTCATTGTTATTTCCAACCTTATCGCCAACTGATGTTTAATTAAGAACAAGTTCTAAGACAGCTGTCTAATTCTAACTGTTTGGTTCGAACAGGTGTCAAACAGTTGATTGGCCCAGTTATTTTGCTCTGTCAAATAAGATGTTAATCGTAAAAGTATTTTTTTTAAATTTTATTTAAGCACGAAACCAAAACCAAATTCAAATTTGATCCGTTTTCGACACTTTAATTTAGGTTTAAATAGTTTCAAGCAAACAAACAAACTAGTCTGTATTAGAAACTCGTTGATAATTAGTGTGGGTAAATAGTTTAACACGCAAACATAATATTGCTAATGTTCTTACTCCAGAAATTTACAATGTTTTCATTATACAGAGTTTTATTACAACCTTTTAGCAGTCGTTATTATTTGCAAACAAGCTTCCTCAGCGCATTATACTGACAAGGCTTGGTTTTGATCAAAGCCTGTAAGCAAAAAGCAAATAATTACTTAGTGATATAAAACACGTGATGCTTACCTTTTTAAGTGGCGTCTCACGAGAGTTCCACTATAATAAATGTAATAACAGGGTTTGGAGACGTTGCCATCCTTGTAAGGATGGAGCTTTATGAGGGAATGCGGTTTTAAAGAAGTCCAAATAAATTAGTGGGTCAGAACCAAAATTGACTATCCCACAAAATTATATAATTTGAGTTAGTCTGAAGTCTAAATCAAACTGAGGTAATTAGGTTGAGTCAAACATTATCATTAAAGTTAAGATAAAATCTAATAAATAATGCAATGTGCAATTTTAATAATTTTGTGCAATATTTGCCTATCCCACGGTTAAAGCGTATGAAGATGACATACGGCGATGCTCGATGACACTTTGGGCGGTTTTTCATTCGATCACGGTGAACATGTTCCTGATATTGGTGTATTTGATTCATTAGATATTTATACACAATACTATTTAAAAATATATATATATATATATATATATATACATATTTTCAGAAAGTTAGACAATGTTTGCTCTCAAACTTTTTAGCTAACATTTGAATCACTTTGGTTCTTACTCATTATAATAAAATGTCTAAATGTTATTATTATAACTGCCATAACTATGTTTTTTATTGATTTACAAAAGAAATTAGTACCAAGAAGGCCTAACCCTTGCCCAACCCATTCAACCCTGATAAGTTTAGGAAGTGTATTATGTTAGAACCAAAAATGCCTTTGATTTCATTGATAAATACGGCTTTTACTAATAATTCTATTTTTGTATTATCAATAAGTAGTTACAAAATACATTAATTGCTAAATAATACTCTTTTGTAGAGATCAATTGCTTATTCAATTATCGATCTGCAACTGTTAAGTCAATTTCTTCAAAACAAGATAAATAATGGATAGCCAATATGGTTCTGACCCATTAAAATAAATAAGGATTTTACGAAAGAACAGGTCGTAGAAACGATTCGTTTTTATGCTGCTGACTTAAAATATATCCAATTGTTGTTGTTACACCGGAACACATTGTATCAATGCTTACTCAATGGTTTTATCAACCGTAAAAGTGTCCCAGGATTCCCACATTTTGTCTATTCATTTTAGATGGCAATCGGTTGGTTAAAAGACGTTTGTTAATCAGACGAACCATTCCCCTCATCAGTAGGCTAATAAGGTATTTATCAACTCCTGCCATTAATTTCACAAAAAATACATTAAAATGTCGTAATGACAGTGATTTTATTTATTTTTGAGTCGTAGGTACAATTTATAGTATATTATAACAGAGTTCATTACTATCTTATAACTAGCGACCTCTATGTTATTCCCAACTCCATGTTCTAAATTGTCCCATTCCTGAAATAAATGTTAGAAACTTTCTTCAGAATTGTAGGGCCCATTTAAAATAATGGAAGTGTCATAAATTTTAATAATGTTCGTAAAGTTGAACATAAGTTTCATAGGAATTGTACGAAAGGGGCGAAGAAAACGATATTACAAAGTACAGCCTTCTTTATTTTTAATTTAGGTTCTACTTAAGGTGCCCTTGATGTACTAGAATACTAGATAGATAATGCTGTGCAGCAAATTTTAAATCGAAAGCAGAAATACATGTCTAAAAATGCTCTTTAATAGGGTTTGTAAAAGCCGATCTCTTTTTATATATGTCAACATGTTTTCCGATGATTACTCTCGTCTGAAATCTGTTAGAATTCGTCCACAAATTGGATTGCTATCTTGTTGGTATATTTTTGACTGACAATGATATTTTTTGTGTCTGAGGTTCATAAATATCAGAAATATTTTTGTGGTGCCTCACTCTAAATATCATAAAATCATTTACTACGAAAAAAACGCAATTTCAATCATATTCGTTTGGAAGGCAAGTATAAATACCGCCGATTCGGGAACCATTTATTGGATAACTTACACCCCAAGTTTGGTGACTGAGAATTGGTGTTCGGGTTCATGCGTGAGGTTTGTCTAGGTCTTGCAGCGGACAGGGGAGACTGATGAAGGGATATCATTCGGCCTTTAAAGCAGAACTCTCTCTCCCATCTCCCTGCACCGCAGTGGGAGGAAAGAGTCAATACGTCCGTCACTCCTGGACACTTTGACCTCCAAATTACTATTCACCCTTCAAACCCTTTCTTTCGAAGAAATTCCTCCTCTACTTCACCTAAAACACACCTTCCCAAAATATGACATAGTTGAACTGCTTTCCACAGGGCCTCCTGTGTGGAGCTAATGTTATTATAACATTGTTATTATAAAATTGATTATATTATTAGTTTAGTAACACATACTAGTATCCTATTCCTAAATACTTGCTTTTATCACACATACTTTGTTAAATGTACACTCATATTTTGTTATTATTGTAATTCTGATAATCACCTGTGTACCACTGTAAACTTACAATATCATATACCTATCACTTAAATGTAAAAGCCATTCTGTGGCGTTTAAAAAAAAAAAAAAATATATAAAAAAATAAAATCTGTAAGATATTTGTATGAATGATTATTCCCTCTTTTAATCCAATTTATTTTAAAAGTAAAAGTACTATTTCGAACAAGAACTGGAACTGCTAAAGGAGACAAATTATCAAAGCCTGGAGACAAGGCGTAATGCCGGTCTCATGGTATTTGAATTAAAGTTAATAAAAAACTTCATCGATTGTCCATATCTCCTGTCATGCTGTGGCTTATTCGTTCCTGACAAATACTGTCGAACTCGTAGCCACGCCCTATTCTACATACCGCAGGGGCGGACAGATGTCATGGCTCAACATAGCATGACAAGAGGTATGACATTGCTTAATGATCTACCAGCGGATATAGATGTGTTTAACATAACCATAACATGTTAAAAAAATTATGTATTGTTAGTTGTAAGAAAATTGTACCATAATTGGACTTACCTGTCTGTTGTACAATTATAAAAAAAAAAAATTTTTTTTAATTAGTTGTGCATGGTAAACAAATATTATATTTAGCATTCATCATTTTATCCACGACACAAACATTATAACCCAACAAATACAGCGTTTAATGAGCTGTCAATAAAGGTGCTGACCTTTGCAGATATAATCGGTTCAATCAGGTTCTTTTTAGGAAAATAGACCACTGAAAATAGAAGTGACAATCATTTATTAAATTCAACATAAACTGTCGTTTTATGTGTAGCTATTTCACAATTGTATTTACTTGAAATAGCTACGCATGAAAGATATTGGGTTAGTTTATTAATTGAAGTGGATGGCTAAGAACAGTAGTTTAAATTTTTCTTTTTCGGTCTCGATTTTTTAAAATTAATTTCCATACGAAAGCTCTTTTTATATCATTATCATAAAGCAGTTTTTTTGTTTAACTGTAAAATGCCATTTCGAGAGACAAAGAAGAAAATACTAGATTTTTTTAAAAATAACATACACGAGGCCCTGAAGAAAATATTTTGCCTCAGCCTCTATGTCACCGTTGGGGATACTGTGTGGAGAGTTTTTAAGACGAGTGGAATATCACTTGGAGAGACCCATGTTGTAGGAGAGAGAAAACACAAAAGTCGTCAAATCATCATATAGCCGAGATGTTGAACTACGTGTAAACGACCCGTTCACACGTGCCAGCGGTTGTGTACTATTTGTCCTTCCAATTTTGAAATAAAATGTAATAATTCGCATGAAAGGCAAACATCTCTGCCATAGATCACCCTGGTTACGCAAACGTAGCAAACCACAAGTGGTTTGCTACGTTTTTAGCAAGAACGGTGCCTGGGGTTCATTGGAAGAAATTTGTCCGGATCTTTTGCAGCGGATGCATCTGCGTATCAACTGTGTGACAGGCCGGACCCAGAGAAACAGGTTCAGGGAGATCTTTTGACTTCTCCAGCAGGATTCTCTCGACACTTGCACCGCAGTGGGAGGGATCCACTTTGATCCTCCGATTTCGACCCATCATACCTTTTTACTTCCCAGACCTTCCTCTCCTTCATGCAGCGTTCACAAAAAGAAGACTAAGACCTTAACCAATCGATTGACAGCGCGATTTTTAACTTTTACCTTTGCTTACCGTTTGCTCGAGATTTTTTGGGTGTCCATTTTGAATATTTAAAAATCATACCTCTGAATTTTAATATTGAAAAATTTAAAAATCTATGGAAAATTTCCCTAAAACTGGCAGAAAAGCAATCCGAGGTATATTAAATGGTGCCACATTCTGGCAAAAAGCACTCCAGTGGTACAGAGGAATTATTTTCTCAAATCCTCCCGTGTGAAGCAAATATAAAGAAAAAACAGAAAAACTTAGTTTTTTTAATGACATATATTATAAAATCAAATTACATTATAAACAACAGTTTCCCAATAATTATTTTATAATTTTCTGTCTTACCCAAAAACAATTTTAGTTATTCTATGCAATCCCACTCGCAAACAACTTCTCTGAAAGCAAATCGCATTTGATCACTTTATACAATTACAATTTAGGCAGCCCACACAGCCTATTATTTAATGCTTACATTATTTACCTTCATACATCAGGTTGATGAATAGCTTATGCTCGTCCAAATGGCAAATATTTATTGTTTCCTGCCAGAGCAGAAACAATGGCCGACAGATAATTTAACAGGGCCGACAAAAAGCTCGCTTCGATAGCAGCCGTGTTATTACAAATATATAAAATAAACGGTCAGCGTTTAAAAGCTAGAGTACTAAATACAAACTACTCCCGAAAAACACATAACTGCCACACTTTAGAAGCATGATTTATTTAAATGAGCGTTTCAACAACTTTTTTTGGGTTTTGTAATGTTAACCTTTTGTCGTCTTGCTAAGCATGCGAACAATTTAATTAAAATATTTTCGTAAAGTTACAACTATCCTATTAACATTAACTAGAGCATTGTACATTTTTTGGTCTGTGTTAGGAAATGGAATTAAAAAATTCTTGCTCAAAATCCGAAAAATTAATGTTAAACAAGAATTTTTGAATTCAACATAAATAAGGGTTGCTGTGTAGTGTGTAAAGCGAAATTTCTAGGAAAAAAATAACCTAGATCTTAAAAAGATCAATATTGAAGAAAGGAAGAAACACAAAAGATGAAACATAAAAAAAAATTCCTTGGAAATCTCAAAAACTGCATTCGAATGAACAAATAAATATAATGCTATTTTTTTTCTGTAAACAGTACTTAGTAGCACAGGATGCCCCGTGACTTTTAGGTGTGCTAGAGTGTTAATATTAAAAAAGAGCATTATTAATGTTGTTGTAGCCGAAAACGTTTAGGAAATCAGTGTTTTCCATGAAGATTTTCAGGAAATTTTAGTTTGGCAGTGCATTGCAGATGGATTTCCTGAAATTCTTGATACAAAAAACCGATTTCCAAAACAACATACATTAATGCCGTTTTTTAATATTAAAAAGTTATGAGCCGCAACTGAGGAGGAGGCGTCTTATTGGGACAATGACGACAAAAAGAAGAAGTAGATGTCGATGGTGAAAATTTGGTTATATTAAAACGTTGCAATGGAATTTCACGATTGCTTCTATCAACTGTTCTCTCTCGATCCAGCCCGCCACGCAGTAGGTGGGCAGATCCATCCACCGCCAAGACCTGAACTAACAACTCTCCATGAACACCTGCTATTTACCAAACTTGGGGAGACCTTGGCAGAGGTGTTGGTAATCCAATAAACGGTTGCTGGGGCAGCGGTACCAATACCCGCCTCCCAAATACATTATAATCTATTTATTATTACATTAATTAAACTTCCAACTTTTCTCTTCGAATAAGTGTCACGTTATATTTCATATACCCCTATAATTTATCTGCTTTAAGCTGCCAGCGACCACCCCCAATGAATTCAGTATTAAGTATGCACTGGTACCGCCTTTCAGGCTGCCGCTCGCAGCGCAATGGTTAGCAACGATATTGCATAATGCATCTCAAGAAGCGACACATTAAATACGTTCACTTCGTAGACAAAGAAACTACTAGAAGGTTTTTTGCCAATATACTTGAAACGTTTCTCAATGGAAGTAAAACCTACGTATTTTATTAAATGTAATTTAAGTATTGGATCTTTATATTGCATTAGCTTTATGTGACTTCGAACTTCGGACGGAAGACTATTTCTTCCCATTGGGATAACAAAGTTCTATCTGACATTTTGGCCAGAATTTATTTTTTAGCACGAAGTTTCTTATAACGTTTTACCCTTTAAAAACTTATAGGTCCAACTTTTGTGTAAGTTCGCAGTTACTTATGCAACAAAGTTTTATTTAAACTACTGTACATTTATTTATTATAAATACAGGGTAACATTAAAAATTTGAGTGCAACTTAGTTCTGTTTAAAAACTTTATTTTCCTTTTTAGAACAAAACATTTCTTTTGCAAATTTTACGGGAATTTTCTATCTGCAAAAGATATCAATTTTTTAAGCTTCGTGGTGTCATATTCACTTGAGACAACAATTTTCCATCTGCCTATCATTAATTTGTGTATGGGTACCACCTCCCCGGAACTTATGTATTGAATAACCAACACCCCCATAGTCACTCCACGTTTGGTGTCTTAGTAGGGGTGCCCGAGTTCATTTCAGTAAGGTTTGTGTAGGTGAATGCGTTAGCCAACCTACTGCGTGGCGGGCTGGATCGGGATAGAAAAGTTGAGGGAGACCAAACCTAGACCTCTCCCGCTGAATTCTCTCGATCCCTTGTCGGAGAGAATGGGAGAGATGGATTCATAGGTCCGTAACTAGTGGACACAATGATCTCCAGATTCCTACCTACCCATCATACTTTTTCTTCTCAGAATTATCTCTCCTTCCTTTACTTAATAATAATAATATTAAAAGTTTATTCCAGAATGTATGCAGGGGTAGTGCAATGCAATACATTCCATATTTTGAAACTTAAAAATACACTCCATACAGCATCTCCAAAGATGACATAGCCCCTGAGAGATTTTTTTTCCTTGGGGCATCCTATGTGGAGCTTATGTAAAAGAAAGGAACAAATATGTGTGTTTTTTGTGCTTAGTTTTTTGACTAAATATCACTTGTTTTTGCTTTAATTTTCTCAAATATAATTAAAATTAAAATTATGATACTTTTGCGTTATCACTTTTTCATAAATTTTATGTGTTAATATTTTATTCTGGATTCGAACTATGAACCTCAATATCTCAGTTTAATACCAACGGCAGACATACTTGTTGTTCCAAGGGCACGATTTGTCGACAATCTTATTTTTATTGTGTTTATGCAAATATAAAATGTAATTAAAAATTTTAGTTACCTGATAAGTTATATGCACTCTGCTGACCTCTTTTAGCTTTTTCCAAGCAGAAAAAATGCTGAAAAAAAAAAAAAACATATTATAAATATTGTAGGACGTAGGTATAAAGTAACTATTTCTCAATAACAATGTTTCGTATACAAATTATCAATATTTTTAATAACAAAGTAAATTTTAGAGAACTATATGTCATGGAAAATCTAGTTCCTAAATTAGGCATTAACATATAAGACATATTAATTTATACAACCTATGGATAAAAACATTTATTGTACAAAATATGTCATAAAATAGAATTTAATTTTTTTTTTTGATTTATTATTTACGTAACCGTTATTTTACATCCCGGATTTTATACCACTTTTTCTTTATAAATATTTGCGTGATAATGAAAGAGACGTGTAATGCAATAGTTTATTAACAGTTAAATAATTAAAGTTACTGTATATTGTATACGTGCTGTATGTAGTTTTATTGAGAATAATATACATATTTAATAGTAAGTGTCGTTTAAAAATACATTTATATTTGGTGTAAGTTATATTATCGTATCCAAGATAATGTAATTCAAAGTTTTTTTTACGTTAGCTCTACATAGGAGGCTCTGAAGAAAATAATTTCTCTCAGGGCCAATGCCATCTAAGGTGATGCTGTGTTGAGGTTTTTTTTGTAAATGAAGGGTGGTTAGGAATCTGAGTGTCAGTGTGTCTTGGAGTGACGGACGTACGAATCCATCCCTTCGACTGCGGTGCAAGGCGACAGGTCGAGGTTTTTTTTTCCCGCCAGAGCGGGAGAGATCAAAAAAAAAAAACGTAGTGAACCACTTGGGGTTATGGCAGAGGTGTAGGTTATTCAATAAATGGTTACCGGGGTGGCGGTACCCATACCCGCCTCTAAAATTTATGTAATAATAAAAAAAATTATCGAAAAGAACACAAAGTTTAGGTATTTGTAGGATTAATTTAATTGGAAAAAATTAATTTAGAATGTCTTTAAAATATTTCTTGCAAAGTTTAGATTTTTTAATGAATCTGATTTCTTCTGGGAGTCTATTAAAAAAGAAATATCTTTAAGGTACCAGGCTACCTAATGTAAAAATGAAGTATTTAATTTTTATGCACGGAAAAGTACATGTATGTTAAAAAAACATTTCGATATTCATAATATTAATAACTAGCTTTTACCTACGGCTTCGCTTGCATAGTATTAGTGGGAAGTTACTGGCATAGTTATTGGCATAATTGTTATTGTTCTTGCTATTTTGTCTAATAGAAAATAATTATTGTTTAATAGAAAATTTCAAAATTTGAGAATGACATTTCGCAAATAAAAATTCTATTTTAGAAAATATTTAAATTATAGAAACAGAAATTTATTTTAAGTTCCTACTCCATTTATTAGTATTTTATTCATATTTGAATCCAGAGTAACCTAAAAAAATAAGAAAATGATAGTCCACTTCCTTCAATAACGAATAAATCTTTCGCCTTTTACCAAAGATTTCCGTGGAGGGGAGCACTCAAATGAGTCTATAAATCAATAAATCAAACGCTATGCTTTATAGCAACGTTATGCTTTTTATTTATTAAAAGAAAATAACTTAGTTTACATCACTTTATTTTTTGTACACTATCAACATGTGTGAACCATGTTCACTTCTTCAGGAATAAAAGTATACTAAAGTTAAAAAAATAATTATAGATTACATATGGGGAGAAGGAATTGAAGGAGGGGGAAGGGTTGACAATGGTGTGAGTTTCGAAGAATTGGGGATTACCATGCTATTAAAAGTAAAAGGCCGGTTAAGTGGGAAGATTTTTAAAACAGGGTTAACAAAATTTTTTTGCTTATTAATTATGTCAGCTTTGGAATTAACATTTTTTCTTATTTCTAAAATTTCTAAATTATTGATTTGCGATGTTTTATATCCTGTATGTAATATTTGAAGACCTGAATTTATGTCAAAGCTATAAGCAAATTTTAATAAATGGTCTGCGAACTCAGAATCGCTATTGCCATTTAGTGCTCTGAGGTGCTCTTTAACCCTAACCTCAAAGTTTCTATAAGTTCTACCTATATAAAACGAACTACAATCATTACAATAGAGTTTGTAAACCCCTGATTTTTTTGTTTTAATTTCGCTGTTTTTATTGTTGAGTATATATTTCTTCAATTTGTTATTTGTGTAAAACGCTGGTTGAATAATACCGGGAATATTTTTACTAATAATTTTTGACGTATCGTTGTCGACAAATAAAATTCTACGCCAATGTTTATTGCTATCTTTAGAAATAGGGTAAACATATAATTTGAAAAAATTCTGTTTAATTTTTTTATTTAGTATTTTATCTATCAAATTAGTAGAATAACCATTATTAATTGCTATTTGTTTTATGAGATTTAATAACTAAGTTATTTTCTTTTAATAAATAAATAATGATATCACAAAGTGACAACCTTTTAGAAGAAGTTTTCTTCGAAAAAAAAAAATTGTGCTTTTTGTTCGGAGTATAAACATTTTTAGAGATATGTAGATATTAAGTACGACGCCAAAAAAGTACTCTTTTTAATCACAACAAATCACTCTTTTTAAGCCTAAAATTAAAAAAAAAAAACATTATTTCCAAGGTAGCAATTTGTTTGACGTTTGCAATAACTCGATTTTGTTAGGGACAGAAAACGTATGATACATAATTTCATAACGCCACAGCTCATTCGTAAAGCCAGAGCTTACTAATATATAAAGCCGTTGTTTGTCGCAAATAATGTAGCTTTCGATTAGTGGAAGAATTTTTAAATTCCATTCGATATTTATTGCGTGAAAGAGTAAAATCCAACCAACCATCCATACAAACTTTCGCATTTATAATATTAGTAAGATTATAGTAGACTTCATTCTGAAGAGCAATGTTCATTTAAATATAAAATGTACAAATTCACTGCAAAAGCTTTATATCCGAATGGATTTCTGTTTATTGAAAAATATTTTATTTAAAAGCAAACACCTGGTCTGAATTAAATAAAATGGCAAATACAGATATATATGCACTAAAATTATGATTTGATAGAAACCTGTTGACTTTAAATTTAAAAAAAACCTATTATTTACCATTTTTCATTAAAAAACAAGAAACACCTAAAGAAATAAACATAATAATCCACTCTGTGACAAATACAGAAAACCACAAATGCAATATATTATGTACAATAAAACAATAAAACCAATATAATAACACCCCCATACACACAAGCCCTGTTTTTTTTATGGGGATAAATCAAATATTTACACATATTATGTAATTATTATTATATTGAATTTATTGTAATTTATATATCTTTCTCTAAATAAAAAAAAAAAAAAAATATCAAATGATTGACAACTATAAAATCCTTTAGAAAACAGGATTCGTTAAATTTAATTGAGCGTAGTTCATAAATGAAATAAAGTCCTAAATTCCAGATTATTTGACTTCAATATTAAAAGGAATCGCTAAAAATGTTGGTATTTCAGTATTCAGCCTTCCGGTCAATAAAATTGGATTTAGTTGCTTTATCAAAGTCAAATAAATACTGTACGCATTGCCGGATGCATTTTGAATTTCAATTTATTGCTGTTTTGATTGAGTTTGATTGTAACTCGATTGGTACAGTCGAGTATGTTGTTTGTTTGAGATCTAAAATGCTCACAGACTGTCAATAACTTAAATCAGGGTAATCCATGAACACATATTGATGCATCCGATAGTATTGTCGGACCAGTGTCGAATTGGGAATCATTCACATGGAAAACATGTTAAATACAGAAATTAGCCCGTTAAGAATGATGCAAAAACGTTATTAAATGATTTTAAAACATTATCAATTTGGGATGCGGTATGGGTACTGTCGCCCAAGGAACCATTTAATGGATAACCAACACCCCTGTTTATAGTGGTTTGTTAAGTTTGGCCATTAAGTAAGGTGCCCGGGTAAGGCTGCGTCTCCATAGAAGCGGGGCTGCGCGGAGCTGAGCTGAGACTTACAAAAATTGACCAATGATATTGCTCAAATCACACATCTCATCTCCGCTCCGCTTCAGTGGAAACAGTATTAGCTGAGTTGAGAAGAATTATATTAAAATGTATAGCGTACTGCGAAGAGCGGAGCTTTGTCATGCTGAGCGAGGCACAGCGATGCGGAGTTGAGCTGTGTAGCTGTGCTAGGTGAAGCGGGGCCGGGCGGGGCTGAGCGGGGCTTTGTGGGGCGGTGCGGGGTTACGTGCGGCACGCTCCTTGAGGAGTTCGTTGCAGTTGTGGGTGGTTTGGTATATTTATGTTGCAGTTTGAACTATACCATCATCGCGACCACATTGCGTCCTCACTGTCTGACACACACCGTTTAACTAACTGCAACCAAAATGTATTCACAGCCCCGCTCGGCTTAACTTGAGCCAGCTATAATACAGCTTAGCTCAGCCCCACTCGGCTCATCTTCAACCAGCTATACAGCTTAGCTCTGCACCACTCATTTTTGCGCAGCGTCAATGGAAACATTGACCTCTTTACACAGCCCCGCTTAGCTGAGCTCCGCGCAGCTCCGCTTCTGTGGAGACGCAGCCTAAGGTTTGTCTAGGCTTGGCGGCGAATGCGTTTTCCCACCAACTTCGTGGCGGATGGGATCGGGAGAGACTGGTTGTGAGTGACCTAACCTAGACCACTCCAGCCACACTCTCTCGACCCATCGCCTTACAGTGGGAGGGATTTATACGTCATTCACTCCTGGACGTAGATTGTATTATTGACGTATGTTGTATTGACCCCTAACCTACCCCTCATACCTTTTTCCTTCTCAGAACTTCTTCTCCTTTCTTTCCCTAAAAATACCCTTCACACAACACCCCCAAAGACGACATTGGCCCTGAGGGATTTTTATTTCCTTACTGTGGAGTTAATGTAAACAAACATGGTGAAACAAAAAAAAACAAAGTGTGCAATTTACACACGGTAGAAGTGAAATCTTCAGAAAACTAATGTAGACGAGAGTGGGAAGGCTACGAAGTACCGCACAAAGAGGAGATCGATTATACTATCTCATTCTCTCGCAGGCTAAACCCTATAGATGTAAATGTTTTTTTTCTTTTAAATGTCGCTATTTTTTGTTTTATTGAGTTTCAAAACACAACGGTGCTAAATAAGTTTTCACTTCAAGAAACACTTTCAACCAACTGGTTTCGAGAAAAATCCCTGCTTTATTCGACGCAGAATAATGAATAAGAATATTCATTCACTAATAACCATGGGGAGATGGGATGTACTATGTATGTACTACGATGTAGCTGTTCGCATCCCTGGGTACTAGACAGAGATTTCGAGCAAAATTTTAAATTTAATTGTTGATTTTTCACCAGGGCCATACAGAAATTACGCATATCTCATATAAAAGGTGCTAACTTACCTTATTTTAATTTGGATTTGTGAAAAGAGGAAGAAACATTTTTTTAAATATATTTTTAATTTACTTTTTTAATCCAGTAGAAACAGAACATCATCTTCTTCTTCTTTATGTGCCTTATCAGGTCCCCCCGACGTTGGCGATCACTCTTGAAAAGGTCTCTCTGTCTTGCGCTGCCCGGAATAGCTCTTCCACACTTCCAATGCCGGTCCACTCTCGTATATTTCACAGCCAAGACATTTGTCTCCTACCAGGCCCTCGGCGACCCTCTATCTTGCCTTTCAATATTAAATGGAGCAAGTGATACTTCTCCCCTCGAAGTATATGACCCAGATATGAAATTTTCTTGATTTTAATTAATGTAAGCAGTTCCCTATCTGCTCTAGCCCGCCTGAGAATTTCTATGTTGGTGATCATGTCGGTCCATGGGACCTTGAGCATTCTCCGGTAAAGCCACATTTCGAAAGCCTCCAACTTGTTTATGGTATTTATTTATTTATTTTTAGAAATCCATTTTTATTTTTATTATTATTTATTAATCCCAGAACATCATATTTGGGATTAATGCCAAAAGTGCCTAACCTGTTCATGGTATTTATTTATTTATTTTAAAAAATTCATTATTATTTTTATTATTATTTATTAATCCCAGAACATCATATCTGGGATTAATGCCAAAAGTGCCTACTGTCAGTTTTAGACCATAAAGCACTCTAAAATGTCCCTTATTTAAATACTTAGGAGTTTTAGATCCCAGATTGATAAAATTATGACCTTTCTGGTGTAGAAGTCAAAATATTTTTTCTGCGATAAACATTCTACAACCCTAGGCGATCCCCAATTTTGATAGGCATTTCTAGAATTAAGCCCCATTATAATTTATAGTAATATAATGTAAGTAATTTAATATTCTAATTATTGAAGAAGAAGATAACACTAACAATCTTAACGAAAATATGAAAAAGAACAAGACATAAAAAATGAAAAGATAACGATCGAAACTGGGACTCGAACTCAGAACCACTCGTCTTACCGAGACAAACGCCTCTATAAATTCGTCTACTGAATCCTCTTATTTAAGGGTAATTTTTTTCAATCTCGTATTTAAAATTTCAGAATCAACAATATTATCTTCGACTAATTTTTTTCCAAATATAAATAAAAATAAATCGCCGAAATGTATGTACGTGCATAACTGACGAACGACTGCAAGAAATTGTTTTTTTTTGTGTTCGTTTTTGTCAAGACGAGGTTTGTATAAAACTACTGGTGAGCTCTGGCATTATGAAATTTGCAAAAGTGGTACGCGAGCTGTTTGAAAATTTTATGTACCGGGATTGAATTTATGGAATGCGGGAGGAGGAAAGGTGGAGGGGAACTCGAGTAGCGTGTTCGTGGGAGGGGGCGAGGGGAACCAGGGAGGGGGGAGGGGAACCTGGTAGGGGAGGCGAACTCGGAAGGGGGTTTGCCGGACGGGGGAAAGGGGGGAGTGGAGTGGGGAGAGGGAAAGTTTAGGAGGCGGAGTGGGAACGCGAAAGGGGAAGGGGATGCGGGAGAGAAAGGGGACACGGAAGGGGAACGGGACGAACAATTTCTTTATTAAATGGCATAGCAACGCATGTCGGGTACCAGCTAGTAATACATAGTGTATTCTAATTTAAAAAAAATGAATTTTTCTTTTTTAAGAAACCAAAAAACTATAATTTTACATGGCATTGACAAATGAACTTCCGCGGTTGATATTGTTATACGGTGACGCCAATTACTTTTTAAAAATTATTTAATAATGCATGAATTTAAGGCTGAAATGCTCCGGACCTGTATATATCTGATTATTGAATAAGCATACTTCGCTTATCCTCAAACAACAGCAGCCCCAATGAGATAAATTAGGAACGTATTTCCCCTTCATCAGATTACTGGGACAAAACATACTTCATTTTCGCAATAGCATTGATATGTGGGATGACTGGAACCTAATGTTTGGGGTTAAATGGCTAATGAAAACTTCTCTATTGGAACAATAATTATGTTTTAGGTTACATTTATCAAATTTTCTTTTCTTTAATAGGTATACTTACAATTATTTTGTTCATCGTCAACTGGGTGCAGTTCTTATTTTTCTTTTTATTTTACTAAGCTCTATTTTTTAAGTTACCGATTTCTGAGGAATTACTCCACGGGCTGCTACTTCTACGTCTCTTTTGTATTATGTTTAGGTAAGTACTTACATACTGCTTACTAACACATTATGCAAGGGCATTGGAGGGTCTAGAGTCGTTCAAATAAATGTAGCTTCGTTCAATAAAAATATAGGGACTTGAGGTGTGCGGTGAAGGAGGAAACCAATGTTTCCTTATAACGCCATTGGGAAAGTGGTGGGGTCCCCTCCAATTATTTGGTTTATGTTAAATATCCTAACTAAACTAGATGACTAGAGACATATTTGATATTGAACATAACATAAATTTATTATTTGGTGTCCATGATGCTATGCGTGATGTATAATCGTAGACTAATAAATGACTACGATTTGTTCTTACATTGCTTAACCCACTGGAGCGATTTCGGTCGAAAAATCGACCACTTTTAATTTTCTGCGATTGATTTCGGTTCAAAAATGGACCACATTTTCCTACCATTCGTAAAACATTTCCTTGGCCAGCCGTTTACTCTAACACGAAAGCTATTGAAATGTTTAATCTATTATGACCATGGATGTCGCAAATCTGAACTTTGTAGACTATTTAATAAATTTTTTAACATATTTTTTCCCGCCTAATTTTTGAACAGTTTACGGATAAAATTAAGTCATTTTTCCATAGAAATTCACCTTTCATTATTAACTATACCACAGACAACATACATTAACCGAAAATATTCTATGTTGACCCGAATAAGTATCCCTCACGGCAGTTTCAAGTAAAAAATACTCAGGATTCGCGTGATTATAAACTTAACGATTTTTTTATAAATCCTAAAAATATGAAATAAACGATATAATATGTACAGGTTAATTCATGAGCTATACAGCACATTTATATTTTTTATGCCTCTATGTTAAAATTCAAAGGTACGATTTTTTTAATGTTGGCGAAAAAGTAAAAAAAAATTACCTTCTGGGAAACCTCAAGCATTCGAGGCAAAATTATTTATTTCGCGTGATAGCTCCAGTGGTTTTAACTTGTCTATGGGCATTTCGCGTTATATTATGGTCTCGTTTGCGAGATGTGTCGAAGGTAGGTGTGCAGAGTTATTATAATCCCAGAGCTCGGCAGAGAAAATTCAGCTTCCAGTAAGAAATGACGTTAGTCCTCAGAACTGTATTTATAAATTACGATCCGTCGATAAACAGTCACATTGATTCAAAAATCTTTGGTCCCGAGGTAACACTCTCGACTCACAATCCAAAGGTCGCGGGTTCGAACCCGGCGTGCACTAATAATTTTTATTTGATTAATTTGTGGTATTTCACAATTAATTCATTTTAAACAATGTATAGTTTGATAAGTTTTTAGATTTTCACGGCCAAAAGCATTTTTGTTGTTTGTTTTTGGGGTGTTATGCCGTGTTGCGCTACCTCTTTCTATAGCCGACGTTTCGGACAGCGTTGCAGTGTCCTGATCTGCCCTGATGATGGACACTGCAACGCTTTCCGAAACGTCGGCTATTGAAGGAGGTAGCGCAACACGGCATAACACCCCAAAAACAAACAACAAAAATGTATAGTTTATTTGCGGCACTTTCCAGAGTGGAAGATACTTTTAGTATCGTCCAATAAGTATATATCGTCTAATACCACCATTCAGAATTGAAACAGTGTTTGAAATGGCTTCAGCCGTGTTTGGTTGCCAGATCTGAATAGCCAGGTACTTCTCCACCTTCCTCTTCCCCATTTACTTCCCCTCTTCACTACCTTGAGCCTCACAACATACCCCAATTGGGTAGTACCTGGCTATTCAGATCTGATCACTAAACACGGCTAAAGCCATTTCAAGCAACGTTTCAATTCTGAATGGTGGTCTTACACCAGGGCGATACGGAGAGTATCTTCCACTCTGGAACGTGCCGCAAATATACTATATATTACTTAAAATGAATAAATTGTGAAATAACTGGACCTATTTCTTATAAAAATAACGAATGCCTCTGTAGACGACGTAAGTGACATTATCCTCTGAAAGGAGTTTTCTTCAGCAAGAACATTCGAGCATATGTGTAGAAAATCGAACCAAACTGTACACACCAAAAATTTACAAGAAATTAAAGTACTGAAATGATTGATAGCAAACACGTTATTTATTTTCAATGTAGCAATATCCTCATTCTACATGAGCACACAAAAAAACTAGCTGATAGAAATAATAATATTAGTACAATAAAAGTGTTCAACCTGCCTATTTGCAAAAATATTTTGCGTGTTTATGGTAATATATTTCTTTTAATCACAAAAATCCACATTCTCATCTCCTGTTTATTTTTCTTAAACATCAGTTAATGTGTAATTTAAAAACATCTAACTCCTTTTTCTGCTAGTTTCCCCTTCTTGTGTGTTCTCGCCTTCAATATTCCATCGCTTTATATTTCCTCTACGCTTTAAAAATGGAACACACTCAAGCATTGAAGAAAATCCACAAAGAAAGTACTAACCCCAATCTCTTAAGGGTTTGTTTGAACAAATAACAATTTAGCCATAAAATACAACCCTATAAAATAGACGTAAGGTTTTCGCCTGAGCAGTTACCTGTCTTACCACGGCAAATTACCTGTCACATCCGGAAGACCAGAGCGAGCGGCTCGATCAAGAATAAACGATTAAAACTTTAGAGATTGTGAGATTACATTTTGGTTAAACTCTTTTAATATTTGTCAGTCTATTTTCGAGGGCTATTTATAAATTCTAGAGAAATTTCCGAAAAACGCTTTAAGTTTTAAATATCAGGACGACACGTTTTGTTTTCTTAAATGAGTATTTAAAAAAATACATTTTAATCGTGTTGTCAAAATTTACATTTTACTCACTGTATAGTACAGTTCATACTAATTTACAGATTTATAATATTTACTTTTGATGTAACAGTAATTTGCTCAAATAAATAGTTATAATGTATGATACTGGTTCATACGAGTACATTATGTGCAATATGATGCACATTTTGAGAGAATTTTCCTTTATGAATTTTCTCAGATTAAATAGTATTTTAATTAGATTTCCTAATTAAAATACTATTTAATCTTGAAAATTAGATTTCCCATAAGAATTAGTATTATTGTACTTGGAACTTGTTATATAATTATTAATGAAGCTTTTTCGAAAGTTTGAATCAAATCGGAACTCAGGCGGCATCAAACAAGTGATGAAAAAAATACTGTTTTTAAATTAATAAATTGATATACGAATAATCTAATAATCATTAATGAATTACTTCGTATAACTCTATCTAATGGGTGTTTACTTTGAAGAACTTCTTATAACACACTGAAAACATAAACCTGAATACTTGGACATATAAATAATGAACATAATAACACATCTCCCATACACATATGCTTTTTTTTTTTTGGAATTACATCTCATATAACATTATGTAAAATTATTATTATGAACAGATTTGCTTTTTAAAATATTTCAGCAAATGATGTATCTTTATTTTTTCGAATGAACATATTAAAAAAATATATATTTTAACCTAACGTATTTTCGCGTTCGTAAACCGGTTCGATACAACTTTTAACTCTCACGCATAAAAATAACATAACCTTAAAACACCTTACACGTATTACGATAAACGCAAAGTAAGAGTCTTAAACGGATGTGTTCATCATTAAAGTGCCGAAGTACGAGCGTCTTAATTGTAAAAACAAGTTTTCAGCATTCTGCAAAACACCCACCCCGTTCATTAGCATATTACCTGCTCTTGTTAATTACTTTTAGGAGTTGGTTGCAGGACTGGGGCGTTCACCCCTGCAGGGAAACTGCGAGGTGTTTTCCCGTTAGGGGTTGTCAGCGAACTTTTACGAGTCCCCACGGTTCATTCACACAGACGGGATTGACAAAATATGGAGAGCTAATGACTTGGAACATTCGTGTTACAGTCATAAACCGAAATGACTCTTCAATTTTATTAAGCACGTACAAATTTACTCTAAATAAATCGTTTTATATTGTTTGGATACGAACGGCTATAAAATTTTATTTCGTGTGAACAAACTTTAAATGAATAATGTACTACACATATAAAGCAGAACAATTGTTTTCTGAAGCTATAAAAAACTCTCGAAAGTGATGAGGTTTTTAAGGGCTTCGTCTCTGAAAAACAAGATTATTTCACACCGAGTTGGAACGCCGCGCCGTGATGGCTGTCGTATGACCACCACGACCGATCTTGGTGGTTTTGATGTATACGATACGGGTTATTTTAACCAAAACAAGACAAAAATCGCCATCGCCAGTTATCTTGGATGCATTTTTTTTTTCGATGTTGAAGTAAGTGGTTTGTCTTTTAAAAGGAAAATTTATCTAGGTTCTAAAATATATAGTATCTGTTTTACGATATCTTCAAAAAGAGGAAATAATATACAACACATCCTATTAATCCTATTAATATTATAAATGCGAAAGTTTGTATGGATGCATGTTCGTTACTCTTTCACGCAATAAATACTGAATGGAATTTAAAAATTCTTTAACTAATCGAAAGATACATTATTTGCGAGTCATATAGGCTATATATATTGGTAAGCTCTGGCGTTATGAATAAGCTGTGGCGTTATGAAATTATAGAAATTATATATTATACGTTTATTGTCCAAACGAAAAGCAAAATGTGTTGCTAAGTAATTGTTTGACGGGGGCTGTCATTTTGTTATTTGTTTAGGTTAATATGGAGATTCCTTTGATAGCATAAATTCAAATATTTATGAGTATTATTTAGTGTATAAATATAAAATAGGTACTAACCTACATTTTGACCTAAGCCAACAGCTATACTATAATAATGAATGCGAAAGGGCGCGTATTTGATTGTTACGTTTTAATAGTGGACATTGTGAAAAATGAACGTAACGAGTATGAAGGGGGTGGAGCGGAGGGGGGGGGGGAGGGGGGGAGGGGATAGTGGGGGGAATGGTGGGGGAAGTGTGGGGAGCGGGAGGGGGGCTAGTTTAAAATAATATATAAATATTCTGAAATCGGTGAGAAATTTCAAGTTCATATAACAAATAGATTACCCTATTCCGCTGTATAAACGATGTGCGTCACTTTTGACTGCTGTGAATATCAGTTTGATCAATTTCAGTTAATTATCACTGTTTCTACATGTACATTTATTTATCAATTGTATAAAATTTACTCAACGCTTATTAGTAAGGCTGTAAATGTTTAGGTTTATTATTGAAAAAATGATAATTAACTTAACTATCTGCTATGATAATTATTAAGGTAACACAAAGAACGTGGGATTCGGCTTTCTGATTAGTCAGCGTATGGGCGGCCAACTTTCGCAAGTGTGCCAACTAGAATGTTTGTATGTAAACGACACAGTGAAGCCAGGTGAAGATGTCCACATGTCGGTGCAAACTGCCACCGGCGGACTCAGGCACTGGAGCGCCGGAAATCTGAAAGCCGAAACCCGCATTCTTTCTGTTTGTACATTAATACTAAAACGTCTTCTGCCCCCGAGATTATAATTACATACGATCAAAGACCTAATTATATTTAGCGACCACAACATTTTTTCACATTGCGTTAAATTAATAATATCCATCTTTTACATATTGTGTGGGGCCCCTATGATACGATTAATCTTAATTATCTGAAGGTTAGTTTGTTGGAATAAGAAACAATTGACTACTTGCGAAAAGTGATTCAATTGTATCATTTAATATAACAACTACTAGTTGATCTTCTTGGAAATGCAGATACTTGCATTATAGCTATACAATCTAAGTTGTTACCAAAATTGTCTGGAGATTCTTGGAATTAATATATGAAGTTGTTCGGAATCGTCCAAAGTTACCCAAAGTCATAGAAGTTAAAGATTTACAAAATAATATATCAAGAAGTTAGTTTTTTCGTTGCTTCTTCTTAGAGTTTCTTCGAAATTTTCATTTTGTTGTTTTTATAAGATGAAATGTGATGGAACATGTGATAAGAGAATAAAAAATGTTAAAAAACAAGTATTTTTTATCAAAATTATATCTAACCACGAAATTGCTACTAGTGAAAACTAAGGTTAGTTCAATAATTTTTTTTTTGATAATTGTAAACAATATAATTTTGACATTGTATGTATGTTAGTTATAAAATGGCAATTATATCGCAATCAATTTATTGAGGCTGGTATGGGTACCGAGGCCCAGGAAACCATTTATTGGATTACCTGCCATAGATCACACCAAGTGGTATGGTACGTTTGGTAACTTAAAAAGTTCATGGGGTCAGGTTTGCCCAGATCTTGGCTGTGGAAGTGTCTGCCCACTAAGTGTGTAGCATGCCGGATCGGAGGAGATTGATTTGAGAGAGACTTTTTGACATCTCCAGCAGGACTCTCTCGGAACATCGCTTTGCACCGCAGTGAGAGGGACAGATTCGTGCGTACGTCACCCCTGAACACACTGACCCCCAGATTTGTACCCACCCCTCGTACCTTTATCCTAGAACTTCCTCTGCTGAAAATACCCTCCACACAGCATCCCCAAAGATGACTTAAACCCTGAGGAGATTTATTTTCCCATTAGGGTCTCCTGTGTGAAGCTAATTAGGGTTTTTTTACTTCTTCGTGAACCATACTTCACTGTTTGGTAGTTAGATTTATACAGAGAAACCAAGAATAAATATCTGCTACTGAAAGACGTCTCTAATTGGTAGATATATTTAATGAAAAAATATCAGATCTGTTTTTGTTGCTACAACTTTTTTGCGTGAATGTAGAGAGATTTCACTAACTAACTAACCATCACTCCGTTTCCCCGCAGGGGTAGGCCGATTGCCTTATTAGCATTCATACACCGTCACATAAAGACTTTTTGCTATTCTGATTCTTGACATAGCCCGAATTAATTATTTGATTCACTTGATTGTGCCATATATTCGTTTATTCACTCTACATGCTCAAATCATTGTCCCTATCTGCATCTTACTCAGTAAGCTTACATCAGCTTTGCATTATTTGCGGATCTCTAAATTTCTCATGATTTTTATAAATTTTCTGCGGAGAGATTTCTCAAATAATAACTTCAGTGAGTTTTTATTACAATGAGTTTCTTGAAAATTTACATGCAATCATGTTTCAGTTGAGTTGCCAGCATATATTACCCTTTTGAAAATTTCAAGAAATCCCTTTACCATAACATTACGTACCTACAGATGTGAATAAAAAACAACCCATAATGTCAGTAATGGTAGAAAAAAATACAAGCAATTTTTACTGTTACTCTAAAATACTTACCATTCAAATAATAATTTAAATAAAATAATTATGAGCAAAAATACAAAAGATGGAGTTACAGAGGCATAACGAAGACCATCAAGATGAGACTCGTCCAGGGGTTGATTTTCCACGTATTTTTAAAGGGTTTGGAAATATGGGCACTTAGAGCCAGCTAAAAAGAGCGGATGAACGCCCTCGAAATGTGTTTCGTATTCAATGGAAAGCCAGAAACACAAATGTGTCCACTATGGAAGAGCTAGGCATCCACAATAAGCTTTCAACTATATCTCTAAAACGGATTTTAAGATTTTTTGGACACGTTGCTCGCCAAACTGGGGACTTCAAACTGGGAAAAACTCGTAGTCACTGGCAAAGTGAAAGGCAGAAGAAGGTCACCAATGCATAGAGTGATCAGGTTTCACTACCGTCAGAACCACGAGGAGTCGAGGAGCCTTGTCCACCATAGACATTTGAGAATGGGTCACTATCGCAAGCAACGAGAACCCAACTTAAGAAGAAGAAAATAATTATTATTGATATCTATTTTAATAAAATTATGCCATAAGTTACAAAAGAAATTTTACTACAGGTAAAACGTTATCCTAAATATCTGTGCTGATAGTTAACAAAAAAAATATTTATTAAATCAATTAGTTTTGCTTTTAAAAACGAGCAAATAAAACGAAATATTTTATATGTAAAGCCTTTGAAAATATTGTTTAAAAAAAACGCAGACTTGAGTCAAACGAAAATACGTCAAATTAAAGAATAATATTTTTACGAAGTGTGGTGTATTATGAAAAGATCAATGTTTGAAAATTGTTTACTTCCATAGAAAGCGTAGTAATGTTAGAGGCAGAAGGATGCAAATCGATTTGAGTCATAACAGTCAAACTGCAACTAAACCATAAAGATACAAGTTCATGTACATCTTTCCGCTTCTAAAATAGTTGTTGCATCACAGGTATTTGCATCCGCATACATTTTTAAAATCCTATTTTTCTTCATGATAGGACCTATATGTTTGTGTCACTGATAAACAGGATAATTTTCTAAGAGTCTCCATCAAAAACTCATTTCTTCAAATTTTGGATTTGCATTCGTATGTTTCTCGGGTACAGATATATCCAATGTGAAAACATGAACTGAAATAGCTGAGCAAGCGTGTTTGAAAAAATAACTATATATAAAATAAGCTACGCTAATAATTTTTTGTTTATTTTATTAATCGGAGCAGATGGGCAACTCAATTATTTAAACAAATCGTTAGCAAGATCAGTTTTTTTTTAAATGTTTTTTTTTAACTAAAACATTTGTAAAAGCAAACTATAGTACCCACAAAAGCAGACTTAGCCACAATTCAATTTATATAGCAGACGAGGATTAACAAGTAATTTCTCCGCCTGGCATGAACTAAATGAATGAAACATCTGCTACCGAAACGGAATCATTACTCCTTAAATCTCCTCGATAATATTAGCTATTTATACATTCGGAAATCCGATATAACGAGGGCTTATGACGATTTTCTGGATTAAATATAACAGCTGGAGATTTGCTTAGTTAGTGGAACAAGGACAATAGACTGAAAAATAAGTAAATGAAAAGGAGATGAACAAAATCAACGTTTAATTTTATTATGGTAGCTACATAATGAAAATAAAATAGTGCAGAAGAAATACTTTTTAAAAAAGTAGAATAATTATGTCCAAAAGATAATAAAGTTTAATGGGAAGTTAACTAACTAACCATCACACCATTTTCTCGCAGGTGTAGACAGAGTGGACGGACCGCTAAACAACTCGGTCTCATACATACTTTTATATTATTCCAACTCTTGGCCTGATCCAAGTAGGTATCTGATTAACTTGATCTCACCATGTCTTCCTCGGTTGTCTTTCTACCATTCATATTTGCGTCCTAGTTTTTTTGTTTTCACATAGAGCCACACAGGATGCCCTGATGAAAATAATTTCCCTCAGGGCCTATATCATATTTAGCGATGCTGTGTGGAGGGTTTTTTAAGGAAAGGAAGGAGAAGAGAGTTCTGGGAAGGAAAGGGTTTAAGGGGTGGGTACAAATCTGGGATTCAGTGTGTCCTAGTCATCCGCCTCCAAGACCTAGACAAACCTCACCCCACGAACCCGGGCACCCCTGCTAAATCACCGAACGTAGCGAACCACTTGGGGTGACCTATGACAGATATGTTGGTTATCCAATAAAGGTTCCCGGAGCGGCGTCACTCATTCCCGCCTCCCAAATTGTATATGAATATTTAGTTGCACTCCTTTCTTCGTTCGTTCGCTCTACATGCCCAAATTATCTGAGGGTCACTTTCTTAATCTTACTCATTATGCTTACATCAGCCTCGCATTTTTAGCGGATCTCCACATTTCTCAAACGATCATATATGGTTTTACCACAAGTACTTCTCCGGAATTTCACTTCTACAGCAATCAGTTTATTTTCATCCTTCCTCTGCCAGGATGTCTCTGCCATGTCTCAATGCCATTCACCAGAGTAAATACCACCACTCCATTGTGGAGTGCTAGCTTTGCTTCTTTGGGCAGTTTTTTGGTGGCATCGAGTCCTCCACTAACGAAGTTATCAGTATAAGCCTTATTTTAAATCTTAAATCAGATTTGCCATCTCTAGTTAACATACTTCCCAGAAACACAAACTCATCCACCTATTCTCCAAGTATTACAAGATATGAATATATAAAAAAATGGAACTGATAAGGCCCAGCAGCTAAACAACTGCGGCAGCGGGATTTAAGTCTGTTAATAAGAACACTTTTTGTGGTGGTATTTTTCTTACTTAGGTTATGGTGGATAAATTGGTATTGATCTGTGTAGACGTTATCATTGTTATCGAATCACTATTTAGATTCGAAAGAGTGCTTAATTTGGCTAAAAAGCTGGACACCAGGTTGCCTATCTACTATTACCCAATCTCTTGAGCCTCCCCAATCCCCTCGGCTTCACAATCATCCCCAATTTGGGATGCCAACGTTCCACTGGCACCTTTCCACGGACGATTTGTATCAGTTGGCCCCTGGTTTCGGAATTCAAGAAAAATAGATTGGGTAATAATATTCGAAGGTAGTTTGAGGGGTTTTCAACCAAAAATCAGCACCTACACAAACTATTTCGTAGCTGGGAGATTATAGAAATATTCGTTCTCTAATTTGTGACATTTTTCACAGTAGAAGGCTAAATTGATTATTGTAAAAGAGTACAGTTTCAGTCCAACCCACAAATAATTATTAATAATCTAGCCACCGAGTGAGGTCAACATTAGTGCATTTTACTATGAAATGTAAAATATTGTATTAAAAAAAAAACTCTTATGGGCAGTGTTTTCTAAGGAGTAGCCTGATACAGGAATTTAACCATAACCTATACAGTACCTATATTACAAAGGTTTTACCAAACAAGTAATTTATCAATGTAGCAAAAATATGATTCAATTTCATAATATCTTTATATATAAAAATCTCATGTCACGATGTTTGTTCGAGATAAACTCCGAAAACACTTAACCTATTTTGATGAGATTTGGCTTATTGTATGTAATTTGATCCAACTTAAAAGATAGAATAGTTTTTATATTATTGACCTCAATATTTATTATTGCGTATTTAATGTTCATTAAATGTTGTTATAGGATAATGCTTTGCAATTATTTATAAGTTCCATAAGCTTCTAACAGATGGCGGTGTAGGTTAATTTATCGACACAAAACATGGTTATCTAGGTTGAGTAACCATCCAGCAGATGGAGTTGTGTTTCGTTAGCCATAGAAATGCGTGGTCGTTTCAGCTAAATAATAATAAATGTTATAATTTATGTATTTCTTGGGCATTAACTATGTAACAGTTTTTGTGATAGATATTTTGTTTTGTAGTTTTTCATTTCACGTGTAAATTTTTGTTATTTAATTTCCATAGATACATTTATTACAGATATTTTCATCACTGTTGCAAAAAGTTTAATAAAATATTAAGATCTACGAAAACACGCTATTTTGGCGAAGGGTGATTGAAGAGAAAAGAAACACTAGTTTTCAATTCATAATTATATAAGGTCATCCCTGACCAGCCTACCGACTATATAACACTTATTAGATAGTGTATTTACAAAGGAAACTTATTTATCTACCCTACGCCCGAACCATAATGAAAAAAGTATATGTTTTATTGTGTGACAGATGGCGTTTAAGGGTGAGAAGTTTCCGCCGCGCACAAAGGGGTTTTTTTCACCCGCTGTATTGGGAGCTTAAGACTCGGCAGAGGACGCTAATGTTTATTTTTGTTATACTAGAATATATATCCGTAGGGCAGATCTCAACTTCACTGTTACAGTGTGTAAAGGTCATCTGCTGTATGAAAGATAAGGAAGGTATTTAAATATGTAAGGGATTAAATTAACACACGGCCGAATAAGATAAGTAAATCTGTCGGCAAGATACAAATCTGTAATACTCTTTTAACGCTAACAGTCATAACAACTGACCATATGAAAATTTAGTTAAAAGATTAATTTGCCAAAATAAGATATGTACACAAAACGATACCTACAAAAAATATACAGGTATGGATTATTTGGAGTAAGTTACTTATGAGCAAAATCATCGACCGAATATCGAAAAATTTAAAACCAAGTAATGTACAAAAAGGTTTCAACTTTTGAACAAAAGCCATCGTGTCAAGGAGTAGTAAGCGTAGCGGTGCTTATAAAATAATAAACATTGTGCTGAAATTGTTTTACCACAAACTTTAAACTTAATTACCTTTAATTACCTCTCTATTAATATCACTTGAATTATTTTTTCTGTCTCAATTTTACAAACCAACTAATAATGGGTTTTTTATTCCTCCACACGGAAGGCCCTGGGGAAAATATTTTCTCTCAGGGCCTATGTCATCTTAGGGGATGCTGTGTGGAGAGTCTTTTTAAGGAGAGGAAGTTCTGGGTAGGAAAATGGCATGAGTGATGGGTTGGAATCTGGACGTCAGCGTGTCCAGGAGAAACGGACGTATGAATCCATATTTTTAAGGCAATGTATCAAGAGAGTCCGGCTGGAGAGGTAAAAAACCGCCTTCAACCAGTCTCTCCCGATCCGGCCGGCCACGCAGACGGTGGGCTGACAAGTCATCCACCGGCAAGTTCTATACAAACCTCATCCTCATTAACTCAGGCACCCCTGCTAAGTCTCCAAACGTTGCGAACCACTGGAGAGACCTAAGGCAGAGGAGTTGGTTATCACACCCATCTCCCAAATTGACTATTAACTCTGCACCTTGTAGGATAAATCACACATAGCTATAAACTCAGCTATGGACTTACAAGGTTTATCATTTAGCCACTGGAGTGCTTTTTGCCACATTATAGCACTATTTAAATTACCTCGAATTGCTTTGCTGCCAATTTTGGCAAATTTTCACTAATTTGTAAGTAATTAAGTAGAAGTTTACGATTTTTTTTTATAAATTCAAGGAATATGTGATAATCGACAAAAGATAGGTGAATTCATTGGATATATAGAACTACAATCGGTTTGTATGTTTTCATATTAAAATTCAAATACGGAAAATATTCAAAATGATCACCAAAAAGTCTCGAGCAATCAAAGAAAAAGGTTTTAAATTGCGCTGTCACTCCAATGGTTGGGGTATAGAACTATTTTAGTGAATTACAACATAATTAATAATCTAATAAAAAAAAAAGTAATATACTTAACGTAAAAATGTTTTCTTGGCCTGATATAAAATACCATTTTTCTCTTCAGTTTTCTAACAAAGCGTAAAAGGACCACAACGGATCACAGTGTTAACATAAAGGCACTTAAAAGCCCAGGGTGCAATTTCAAATTGTTAAATTGTTGTTCCTTTTCTGAAAGTGAGTAGTGCAAATTGCACGGCAGATTGCAGGTTTTGACGTTTAATATCATTACAGGTGTAATTCTCCGTGTAATGAGAGATTCTTTATTAAATCTTGGCGCAGCTTCCGGATCTGCTTTTAATGGCGGAAAATAAATATTGCCGGCAACAGCTGTTTGGAGCCGGCGCCGCTCTAAAATTGTCTCGGACGTTCGCTGGAGTTAAGGGAGAAATTTGTGAAAGGATATTGCAAAGTGTTTTCACAAATAATTGTGTAACTTAGTTTACGAGAAAGCGCGGGGCATATTGAGGGCGAGCTTTAAGCTAAACATTGGCAATTTCAACTTAATGACATAATTTTGTTGTTTGGACGTGGTGTGAGAACTCGTATGTGCAAAGGGTGGCTTGTAGTATAACTTATATTTAAATGGTGACTCTAATTTGAGAGTTCTGTGGTAAAACGGAAAAGGTAACACAATTAGAGTTGAGGCGACCAAAACATACTTAGTATTGTACTCGTATAAGCTCATGTATACACTTCAGACCAGAAAAAAGCCTTCGTCTTGCTTACGTCTACTATTGTTCTTAGCAAACAAGGGACAGTTGAATTGACAGTTATTATCATTTGATCCTTGAGTTACTTTATTTAATTTCGTTCAATATTCCTGGCAGGACTGTTATAGGATAGTACCTACTAAAATGTTGTAATAATAATTCTAGTCGCAATATTATACGGCATTGAGATGAATCTAAAATTTGGGAAACACACACTCAATGTTGTAGACATATTTAGATCAACAATATCGCAGTTGATTTATGAAAGCTGATTTGTATGGTGAAATTATTTAACTCTGGATGTACAAAAAAAAGTTGTTTCGAAGGCTCATAAAATTTAATAACTATCTTTTTTGTTTAGGCTAATGAATATATGGTATAAGATATCGTAAAAGGTTAATTAATGGGATTTAAAAGATTTAAAAAAATCGAAGTGTGCAATTCACACGCGGTAGTTATGAAACCTTCGGACAACTAAAGTAGACAAGAAAGGGGAGACTATGAAGCACTTTTTTTTATCAATGTAAAGGATGATTTTTTCCATATTTTTGTCGCCGAATTCCAGTGCACATTTTCCTATACATTTGGCCATCTTACTAGTATTTGTTTTTTCTTCTCTGGAATCACTAGATGACGCTTTATTTTGTGTTTTCTTTGCCTGTTCATTTTGGAGTGGTTTGAATATTGATTTTATAAAAATAAAATAAAATATTTTTTTGGATTTCTTAAATTCGATCCTTGTTCCGCAGAATGTCTGGCCGCTAAGGTTCGTGAGACGCTTTATATCACTAGACTAAACGAGACTTTCGTGGGACCGTCGATTTATCGTGTTATTTTGGAACCGAGTACCCGTGATAAAAGTAAATATTTTATTGCTGTCTCATTATCTCGCAGTATAAATCTCGTCTAGTTTGTCTCTTTCTAGTGTCGCTCGCTTCCGTTTCATCGAGTTTCAAATCGCAAGGGTGTAAAGAAGTTTTCACTTCAATAAATCATGTCATATACTTGTTGATCAGTACAAATTTCTACAATAATGTAACTACAAAATAACATGAAAAGTATTTATTATACCTACTAATATTTATTATCTGACATATATGTATATTACACTTCTACATTAAAATTTTGACTTTTATTATGTGTGTGAGGGGTTCAGAAAAAAAATAATATTCGTAAAGTTTTACAGGATTATATTAAAAATTAATGTTTTTTTAATTTACTGAAATTTTCATTTATATATTAGACTCGTTGCTCTACCTATATTATCCAACAATCTGCACCATCTGTCATGAATACAAAAAATGATTTTCATACACACAGGCAAATACAATATTTCTTTTAACGTATCCTTAAACTTTTTTCTGGGCTTTAATTACTTGTAATCTCTTGAAAAAACTGAAACTACTAAATAAAAAGTAAAATGGTGCTGGAAATAGTTTTGCTTTATTTGGTAATCAGATCTTACTAGGCACGAACTTCGCAGCCTTCCTCTTTTCCTTTATTCTTCCCCTTCCCCATTTCCTTCCGCCTTACAACAATCTCCAAATGCTGTGAGATGGAAGAAAATGGTGGAGGGAAATGAGATAGGGAGGAAGAAGGTTCACAAGTTCCCAAACGAATCTATCTTCTAAACATATCCACAACCATATTAACCATTTCGACATTTCAAGAATCTTTCTGTTAAGTGAACTGTCAATGAAAGATAGCGTGTGCGAACTTCTAACGGGAATAAAGCTAAAGGACCACAAAGGTTTTTTCAAACAAATCAAGCCATTTCATGATTTTTTCACTTGGTTAAGCAAAGAGGACTAAATACAAATTATATGTTCTTGCATAGGTATCAAATGTAAAACATCGCCTTATACCTTCGCTAATTTTCATTCCTCAAATCAAGTATTTGTTTCTCTTGAATATGGTTTTTTATATAGGCTTATAGCATTACCAGTTTGGGTAGTTTGTGAGGCAGAAGGAAGTTTAGAAGGGAAAGAGATGAACAAGAAGACCTTTTCGACTAACTTGGCTTCGTAGTTTTAGTCCCTAGACATGGCGTAAGCAATTTTAGGCAAAATTTTGGTTCTGAATTGTGGTTTTTCACCAGGATGATAATAAGATGAGTTTTCATTGATGGAGTCTTTTCAAGAAATTTTAATCTGCGTTTTTTTTCATACAATCAATGATAACTCAAATAGATTTTTTTTGTGTACTAATTTACTTACTTTGTGTAATTTTCTAAACAAAACAGCACATATTTATGAGAATTTTCCTTTTGTCAGACGTATCTAAGTGCTGAGGTTTCCCAAATACCACGTGGCGCTAATTACAGACTTGCAAATTGCATTTGGTTTGCAAAAGTTTCAAACTCGACGCAACCTTTCCTTTGAGGGGTGCAAAAGTGGACACTGTTCGGAGTCCGCAGCCCGAAGTTGCCCCAAAGTGTCCTTTCATTTAGTTGCTTGATTAATTTGAGGCAACTTGGAATAATTTTCCGAAATTTAAGTGAACTCGAAATTTCAGAGCGCTGAAAACTTTTAGCGGGCAAGGAAGCCACCCGTTGCAGTAAAGGGGGAAACAAACAGTGCGATGCAATATCAGTTGAGGAATATTATTGCTTCATCGCTTCATATAAAGTTTTGTATTGAAACAACAGTATATTCATTATATAATAACAGTAGGGTAAACTGTGATAACTTGGCGATAGTAACTTACTTGGTGATAGTTTGTTTCGTGGGTAAAGCCGAGTATATTTATATTTTTCTTTTAACGCCATCTGTGCGTTGTGCTTATGATTATGTTTTGATTGGTATACGACACAGAGTCACCGGCCCACTGAAATGCTAAAAATCTTTATAATGTATACTTGATCGCACATATCTACGATTAAAATGTGTCTCATAATGAAATATATTAAAATAAGAATAATATAGAACATAAGTAACATTATAACTCTCTCCTCTCCCATATTACTTGCTTCATCCAACTTAATACACACTTTCCTATTATTCAGACTCTCAACAGAACAGAAAATAAACGGATACAGTGAAATAAATACATTTTGACAGTTTGCAAGTATTAAATACGAATGAATTAGTTCGAAAAACCGCTACACAGATGTTTCTTCAATAAAGATTTAAAGGGACAATATAATTAAAGATGGAACTTATATTGAATAATTAATTTAAAAGGCATATTTGATATTGCTGCATTAAATACAACAACAGCATGTTCATAAGAATTCCATAAATTGTTCATACGATGCACGGAAGTGTAATATTGTGATAATGAATTATAGTTAAAATAAATCGGTGAGTGACATTGTACGTTATGCTCAGATTATATGTGAATCCTTGTTGTTGTCTTACGAGGAGCATGAAATTAAATAAATACGGTAATTTCGATGTGTTGAAAATATACGTTTATAAAATAAAGGTTATTAAAACTAAGGGTTGTTTGATTTATAATAGATTTATAAACATAAAAATAACCTAAACTTAATTTACCCAGCGACTAATAATAAAACAAATAATAAATATGGATGTTTGGAATTTGTCGGACCGACAGTCCTCAAAAATGTGGTTTAGATGTTGCCTTCCGCACAAATAATAATTTAGGGTCATCTCTTAAAAACTCATAAAATAAAATACCTAAACTACAAAATAGCGGCATTTATAAACTCCAGTGTGATGAATGTAACGTTGTTTATGTTGGACAAACTGGCCGGTCCTTTAACACTAGATTCAAAGAACACATGCGATCGTATAAAAATAATAATAAATTACAATCACAATTTGCCAAACATCTTCTAAAAATAATCATTCACTGAGTGATAATAATTAACCATATCCGTTACATTTACAAAATAAAGGACGTAAACTCAATCTGCTAGAGCAGTTAGAAATTAATAAAAACTCTAATAATCATACAGCTATTTTAATAAACGAACAAACAAATATAATTCGATCGCCACTTTTAGTGATATTCAAATCAAGTTCAAATACCTAATTGTACCACGAATTAAATCCGTGAGTAATAGTGGATTCATTCTAGAGAATCAGTTCAAATTTCAAATATTAATTGTGTTGTGTTATAAAGTAAGCTGATGAATCATCACGGGTTTATTTAATGGCATAATTATCGACCAGACCTTCAGTCAAAATTAAATAATGCAGTAATTGGGAAACTTAACCATTAATATTTTCAATCATTTTACTGGGGAGACAGGTAATTAAAATAAAAGCATTTCATTTTGTCGTCATAAGTACCTGTCTAGAAATGTTATAAATACCTACATCGTCTATAGGTGGTAACAACCACAGTTTGATAATACCTTTTAGAGGGCAAAACAGTAGATACACATAATAATAATAACGAAGCAGGACTCGTTTATAATAAACCTGTTTTTATACATTAAAAAATAATATTATTGAATTTTTAAAATAAATAAAAATTAAAATGGAGTTCTACAAAATAAACTAAATAACAATAAATAAATGTATTAATATTTCTTTATTAAATTTGAAATATATATTTGTTCTGTTCAAATGTTTTCTAGAAGATGTGGTAATATTTTAAATTTTCTAAAAATCTTAATGTTAATTTCTTTCTATGAAAGACGATGATCTCGAGGCAAATATTTTTTTACAAATATGTTTAACATTACAAGTTCTACAATGAGTGAAAAATAATTAAGAATATTCCACAAAAATTGAAATTGAATAAACGATAACGACCAACCATGGAATGAACGATAATTTTTGCCGTTTTAAAATTAGTGAAAATTGAAAAATTTCGCAATTTCTAACAAATTAATAGCCTTATTTTTCGTCTGGCCTAAAGGTTAACGATATATGCAAATTGGTCAGGCAGAGAAAAGGTAAGATGTCTGGGTTGGGTGAATGGTCTCTCGAGGGGGTGCACTTGACACTGAGGGTCAAATAGAGTCCTAGAGTTGAACCGAGGGAGATTTGGAGTAAATGGCGATAGATTTTTGATTTGATGAAAATTAATAACTTTGTATGACCCACTATTTTATCGAAATAATCGATATATTTCAAAATCTATGTTTTTTTTGTCATGAAAAAAAAAATATGTATAGATAAACAAGTAATTTTAACAAATGCTCGTATAACTCGGTACAAACACGCAGATTATACATATTTTTGTTTTAGAACAACTCTTGTTTTAGACCATCACGACGCAAGCAACATCTTCCGCTTACTGTGGTGGAAGTAGGAGATTTTCAAATATTGTCAATTTTCAGGTTACTAGAAACCCTTTTTTTAAATAAATAAAATATAATAACTGAGGAAGGTTATTCCTATCAATGTTATATATCATTGAAGAAGAAGATGAAAGAGAACAAGACACAAAAAATAAAAAGTTAACGGTTACAACTGGGACTCAAACTCACAACCCATCATCTTACCGGAACAAACACCTTACCAATTCGGCTACTGAGACCTCTTATTTAAACATAATTTTTTGTCGATCTCATATTTCAAATTTCATAATTAAAAATATTATCTTGGACTATTTTTTGGCAACATTATTGGTAGCTACCTTTACGACAAAACCTTTGAAGTAAGACGAGGGGTTCTAGGTTCGAGTCCCATTTGCGACCATTATCTTTTTATTTTTCTGTGTAAGAAATATATTTTTCTTTATTTATTTCATATAATCATTCAAACCTTCCTTTACTATCATAAATAAATAATATGTGTAAAGGTGGTTCAGAGTTTAGTAGAGGAAGTTGTAAAGGAAGGTAGTTGGAAAATGGCGTTGAAGCGCGTTACACGATTTATCTTGTGTAGTTCGTACCGTTTTACGGAAGGCAACATTTCCCCAAGTACCGCACGGGAAACGCATGAAATATTTACTCTCCCATTCATGGAGCACAGAATCACTCTTTTTGCTATTTTTCTGCTAAATGTATCCTGTAAAGTAAATTATGTATGAGAATAACGTGAAAATATACTAGAAATATTTCAGAGTACAATATCTATTACGTTTTCACTAAAAATGTCAATATTAAAAAATGGAGATGAACTCGGATGCTTTGCAAAGCTTTTCAGCATGAAATTTTAATGTAAAACAAACAGTTTTTAGATCAAAATATCGTATATAAGTTATGAACTATTTATTCACCTTAGTAATATTTGTATAACTCTCAGAAAATAAGAAAACGCGCCACATTGTTGGCTAAATTTTGTAAAATGTTCGACAAGGTAAATCATTTTCAGAGATATTGTTGAAGTTCGGCATGTATATAAAGATACAAGCTGAATTTTCCGGCGTTGCCCGAGTTTTATGCAGAGTTTAATCAGATAAATCTTATAATTTATTTCCTCATAGGTATTATTCATGTCAAGTATGCAAAATTTCCTCAACCAGTATGAAAATTCTGCTTTAAGGTATAGGAAAATGGGATAGGGATGGTCTTTCGAAATTTCATGTAGACAGTCACCTTTTTTGTTGTTGTAATAGCCATGTGTTTAAAATTTCATTAATCTTGGAATAAAACTGCAAATTTGATTAAAAAAAACAAAGCCACGCCGTTTTCCCGCCTACCACAGAAAATCACCACAATTTTATATAGATAGATAATATATAGATAGAAGGTAGATGTGTAGATTTATAAAACATAGTTGATTTCATTGGAGGAGACTCAAGGATCAAAAATAACCAACCACTAAAGAGTATTCTCAACATACCCGCAGGACGAAAAGAATTATCCTGGAATAACGTTTTGATTGGAGATAATATCGGCATTACAATAAGAGAGAATAGTCAGACAAAACCAGAAACATATCATTTTTAAACCAAATTCTAGACGTATCTTTTTTCCAAAAAATATAGATTGATATTTTATCTAGTAAAGCTGTTATATGTTAAATACATGTTTTAAATTTGGAAATATATATCTATTTTTATTATAAAAAGGTTATGGTGTTGGTCGTTGGCAGATTTGTTAAATTTTTAAACACAATATTGTATTATACAACACCCATTTCAAATCATATGTATATAATCATACAGTAAAATAAATCAATACATTGTCTAGGAAAGCTACCTTTCAGAACTTTCATGTAAATTCAAATAAAATCATTAAAAGTACGTGCTCTGATTTGCGACGAAAACAATTCTTTGTTTACTTTAATTATTTATTTACGGTCTTACAAATGTGTTCTAGATTTTCTACCCACCTATTTTTCTCAGACATTATTGAAAAATTATTAAAACTTATGATTAAAAATAATCACAAATAGAATCTACATAATTTGAATAATTTTTATCCCGCGTTTGGGAATTTTTATTATTAAATTGAATGTAGGTTTATATGGAATCCAATTTTGAATGCAATACAATCGATTATAATTTTTAAAATATATGAGAAAAATCAAACTTTCTCATCAGAACCGCCGTATACAGTTGCAATGGTATGATCGTAAGACCATCTTTCGACGAAATTTGAATTCTCGGCTGCTTTTTGATGGGCACCTTGAGTATTTTTTTCCTTATAAGAAAGATTATACGAATACGAAGAAACGTTTTATTGTTGAGAGTTTATGAAACTGGTTTTCTCAGAAAGTTCATCAAAAGATTAGCCCGTCTATCTGTCCGACGCAACTTTAAAGCGAAAGAAAGTTTCTAAATTAATAAAAAGCACTTCCAGGCTTTGTTGCAGTGTATTTCTAGTTACCATTGACTCCTAGTTTACTTAATGTTTTGTTTATTCTAAGATAAAGTATGACACTGGTAAGCAGCACTTGAGGTACTTACAGTTTACCATAAATTATTCCGACGTAATTTGTTAAGAGTTTGTTTTGAGAGACAAGGCAAGCTACTTGATAACTTATTCATGCTTACGTCACGCTATTTAACCAAATAAGTTATGTATTCAATTCATGTTTCCATTAAACACACGAATGAATAAGTACAAAAAAAGTGAGAATGAAATATCGGAATAAAATAACATCACACTAAATAAAAACTGCAACGAAATATTAATACTATTTTGATGTGATACCCTTAGGAAATAAAAATTCTCAGGGACTACGTCATCTTTGGGGATGCTGTGTGGAGGGTCTTTTTGGGAAAGGAGGGAGAGGAAGTTCTGGAAAAGAAAAAGGAGTGGGTAACAGTGGCGGTCTGTGAGTTTTGAATGAGCTTGAGTGCTGAGATTGAAAATTACGACGTTATTGATGTTGTTGTAGCTGAAAATAAATTTAATTATAAAAAAAATCAATATTTTATTCGAAGATTTTCAGGAAAGATCTTCATACAAAAAGTTGAAATTACAAAAACAGTTACAACATCAATTACGTCGTACGTCGTATTCAACCTCAGCAAGGAACGACGGACGAATGAATCTGTCCCTCCTACTGCAGTGCAAGAGGGTACGGCTGGAGAGGTAATCCCCGATCCGGCCCGCCACATAGTAGGTGGGCAAACGCATGTGCCGCCAAGACCTACAGAAACCCTCGATGAACCCGGGCACCCCTACTAAGTTACAAAACGTAGCGAACCACTTGGAGTGAGCTATGGCAGAGGTGTTGGTTATCCAATAAATGTGTTCCGGGGCTACGGTACCCACACCCGCCACCCAAATGGAAAAAACAATTCTACTCGAAACAAAATATTTGAAAACAATTTGAAACTTATAATTATTAAATTGGGATCGTAATGACTGCCTCCGTACATACATAAGTTACGTGATGTTAGGCAAGCAGCGTCAAAATTGAGCCTTGTTTTGGAATAAATTTAGTTCAGGATACAAAACAAAATCTTTATTTGAAGCCCGACGTTGAAGACACAAGTGTTCATAATCTGAGATGAACTCCATTCATATATATCAGAAATAGCTAAATGTTACAAAAACATTACTGTACGGTTTACCCACTTATTTGGAGTGTGTACATAATACAATCATAGCAAAATACATATTTACAAAGTACAGTTAGATTCAATGTGGTTCTTTCAGAAGAAAAAAACAGCCGGGTACGGCTCTTAAAAAAACTCATCCTATGAAATCAACGGTTTAAATTAATATTTATTAAAAAAATGAAATCGTCAGAAGGTTGGTTTGATTTGATTATACACCTGAAATAATAATGATTTTGGCCGAATTAAAGCAGCGCCTACGGATTTAAAAATATTTAAACCTCCTTTCTAAAATGCTTTGATGATTTTAAATCTGAATATATAAGCCTGCGGCACTTTTAATTTTAGCGAAATCGCGAACATTTTTAATTATTTATCGAGTTATTTGAGAGAGATCGTCGACCGTAACAAAATAAGCGTGTTTCACGTAATTAAACGCAATTTATAACGAGCCAAGTAATTTTGGAGGCCGCCCAACAAGTAATGTTTTATTTGCTGGATATTCAAAATTCATAGACATAAGAAAATTATCGTTAATTTTACCAGCGACGTTTCACAAAGCCTTTGAAGCCTCCCAAAATATGTATTTTATGAAAGTAAACCTAAATTAAAATCAGTTTGAGAAAGTAGTACCTATCGCCGAACATACAAATGAAGTGGTAACGAAAGGGGAAAAATAACGTTAAAAATTACTTTTGATATAGTGAAATATAACTTTTACTGTAATTTAAAGAACCAGATGATCCATAATATGCAGATTATTTATCGTTACAGATATCGAATTATTCTATTCGGAACGCCGCGTCGCACAGTTAGTAATTTGAGATATCTAGCTCGACTTTATTATTTTAGTATGTTTTTGGGATAATATAAATTATCATTTTAAGAAAAAAATGTTAAAAAATATATATTGCTCGATTCAACCTGTTACAGTGGTTTTTATACTTACAGCAAATCATATATATAAAAAATTAGGTTTCATATGTTTGCGTTCGCAAATCTCGAAAAGTAATCGATTTACTAAAATTTTTTACAGAACATTGAATTTTAGCAGAAAAGTATTTCTATGTATATATAATGGTAAGCGCTGGCGTAAATATCGATCTGTATATCAAAATCGCCTTGGAGGTGAAAAAATTAAAAGCTGTTAAAGTAAACCCTGAATATATCACAAAACTATACTTAATTTAATATTTTAATGTCCATTAAATAGAGAAAACGTAAAATTTTGCGGATACATTCGGATACATTTTTAAAAGTCTCGTCGAATTCTGAACTTAACGAAAAAATAGGATTTGAAAGATGGTTACTTCAATATTTTTTATCACACTAAAATACAAGTTAAATAATTGTAATAATCCCCTGATTTCTAGATTCCATTATAAAGGTTCAGAAAAATACACTAGTTATTGTTGAATTATCACGATGACATGCACACGTACAACCGCGTAGAGATCCAAACTCGACTGACGTAATATTACTCGTCCGCGTTTCGAAGTAGTAAGTTTTTGCGGTGTTGTAGTGACGTCGCAAGTAGCTGAAATGTTTATCCTCAAATTACTAACATATGGTATGATAATTTGGTAGAAATTGGTAAATAGGTGTTTGATATACCAAATATGTCTTAATGAAATGAATTTAAATGCTTGAACACGAGCATTACAGCCAATGTCATCCAACATTGCCAACACTCCTGCCAAAGGTCACCCCAAGTGGTTCATCGGGTGAGGTTTGTCCACATCTTGGCGGCGGATGCATCTGCCCATCTGTGCGGTAGGCTGTATAAGGAGGGACTGGTTGATGAAGTCCTTTTGACCTCGCCTTACACCACAGTGGGAAGGATGGATTTATACGTCCGTCACTCCTGAACACCTTGACCCCTAGATTCGTATCCATCCCTCATATCTTTTTCCTTCCCAGAACTTTATTCCCCAAAAAATACCGTCCACATAGCATCTCCAAAGATGAAATAGGCCCTGAGGAAATTATTTTCCTTATGGCCTCCTGTGTGGTGCTAATGTAAAAATAAATTTCCGAAATTTAATTTTAAGAACTGCTAAGTGTGAGATTTCAGGTCGTTTGAAACGTTGGATAAGGGAGGAGGAAGCGTGGCATAATAACTCGAAAACTAATCACAGCTAAGTATGATAACGAACTTACTATTTATGCAGGTTTGTTGTAGATTATTAAAATGACTTGAGAAGGATTATGAAACAGGGTTATGAAACATGTCGAATTTCGATCCTACGTATAGAGATCAAAAATAAATTGATAAATAAATAATAATTTGTAGGTAAAAAATTACGGCACGAACATTATGAATTATAAGCAACGATATTATAAACAAATCAGTATTTTCATTGCAATTTGTCATCACTAAAACGGACTGGCATGAGATTTTTAGAGGCAATAATTGGATCTGTGTTTTTGTGAGGGAATTTTAGTAAAATGGTAAATGAATGTTGTTTTAGTGCATTCAATACAGGGCATGGGTCATGTATACTGTATGTATTATTATTATACCAAGCGGTGGACACTTTGTCACCGGATTAACGCGACAGGACATTATTCTTTCGGGAAAACTATCCCATTAATAGAGTTAATCCAGCCATAAAATTCACTGTACAATTTTCTCACCGATAGAGGAAAAGGTAAATAAACTTAATTTTTTCGTGTAGGTACTATCAATTAGATGTTTTGAAAATCGAAAAATTAAATATATTTTTCATCCATTATTTACATTAAAAATAAGTATTTTGAGATGGGGGTAAGTTCATGTAGCGCCGTTTTGTGAGAAATCACCTCAATTTCACTACAAAGGGTCAGAATAACTAACAAAATAATGTGAATGAAGTGAAAAGTGTGTGTAAAGATAAATGTTTTATAATGTGACACCCCACTTGTTTTTTTTAAATGAAAATACCCCACAAGAGTCGCAACTATCCATTCAACATGGCATTCCCTCTTGGGGGTATTTTGTGAGACTAAATGGGGAAGAGAGAGGCTGATGAAGGTTTTCAAGTACCTGGCTAATCTTATCTGGACACTGAAAACGAATAAAGTTATTCCAAGACAATTAAGATATCGAACTGTGGTCTTTAACCAAGGTGATTGCGAGGGTATCAATCATTAATCTCTCTGTGGGTAAATAGTTATCATAATTAATTATTCTATTGAAACGGACACCTAATAAAATCTATATTATTTCAATAAGATTATCAATCATTATTTTCAATTCATTATTTCAGTTCTCAATAGCTCAATTAGCAGGATTTGCGTTCGAGACCCGGTTGCGACCGTTATCTTTTTAATTTTTGTATCATTAATTAAGTTTAGTTTTTTCATCATCGTGACAAAGTGAACAACAATATTCATTCCGATTTCCAAACCCTCTCCACATAAATTCACTCCTTATCTTAGGGTAGATTTCTTCGAGAAGATTCTTTGTGAATTTGGTATTCCGAAGTTTGAACATCCTCGCTGAGTTACCCGAAGCTCCGAACTGATACGCTCCTAATAATATCATAACTTTTAATGATAATTTTAATAAGCAATTTTCCAGCTGCGATGGCTTTCGTGCCGGGGGATATAATGCTATCGGCCTTACTTGTACATTAAAGCGCGTTCTTTTCGAAACCAAACCCTTCAAAATGATTTTATTTGATTATCTTCTTAAGAAACTTTTAAAACCTTAAGAGTTTTATAAAAGAGAAAAGTTTGAAAATGCTGATTTTCATGAAACTGTTATGAGTTGCCCATAAATCATACGAACGGACTATACAAGCGGCAGGCAGCTGTGTGTCACGTGCACAGTACATGTACATTCTCGCATGTTTATTGCTGTCCCTCTCAGGCTGGCAGAAGACATTACCATATATGGCCACACGGCGCGAATTCCAGCCAATGGCAGAAGACATTACCTTATAGGGCACGCGTTCGAGTCTTCCGTCTCGCTCATCACGGGCAGAGAGATCCAGCCACCGATCGCCAAAGCAACAGACATATTTCAGACAACGGCGCGAGCGGTCGTACGCACTACTACGTACTGTCGGGCAGTATGCCACCCTTCGACGCGGCTAATTAAGTCTTCACCTACGAACCAAGTATGGCGCTATCACCACAGCCGCCTGTATAATCCTACTGCCGCCTACCATGGCAGCCCTGGCCGCCCGGCTTTTAATCCGCCTACGTGCCGACGAGCCGAGTAATTCACAACTGCCGCCTACTTAATACCATAACATCAGATGCGCCCGGCTTTTAATCCGCCTACATTGCCGATAGCCGCTTAATTCACCGTTATCACCCACCGGTTCGGTAAGCTGACCGAATCCGCCCACCATGACGCCGAGAAGCCGCCCTCTCCCGCCGAGCCGCCCAGTTCCTGCACACAGTCTATGAGCTTTGCTCTAGACCTCTCCACTTCGTAGGGAAGCTGCCTGCATCCGTACGACGCCACGTGAGATTCTAACCCTCTTATAGTCTTTCCGAGCCTAAATTCCGTAGTATTTCTAGTGCCTCACTCTCTCTAATGCTAGGCCTTAAACAGCTTACCTGGTTGCCTGTACTGTTCACCCTTGCATTATTGAATACATTTGAATTGTGCCCAAACCTTGTTTCATTGGAGTCAACCATCGACAGCCTCGGAGGAGCCCTACGACCCTGAGCTGAGCCTTCCAAGCCGAGGCATATGGCCCCCGGGGGGCCTGCTTAACACTTGTCCCCCCCCGGGAGGGACATATTTCTGGAGACCAGAAGTATAACACTGGACCCTACGTGGCTTCAGTATCACCCTGGCCCCAGGAAGTATGACACTGGCGCGCCAACTGGGCCGAAGTCTTGTCGATTGTTGTCTCCCTAGAAACATAATTATGTAATCTTAGCTATAAATATTTTATATTTGTGCTCCCATCAACAACGGTAGCTCTGTGTGAATTATTCCAAACGTCGCGAGTCCGTCGGCTAGTGCTATTCGAGTGTTAGGTATTTTAAACATCGCTTACTACAGTAGCATTCTCACGCTATTACGTTTCTATCGCGGCAGTCAGAGTTGTTCGTCATTCGCGCGGAATTTTTTTTAATTGAGTAATGAATCTCGTTACTTTGAATCTCCACCTTGATGCTGTGTAAGTTGTATTATTTCTTCCTTGAAGAGCAGCGGTTGTTTCCAATAAAAAAGAAATTTCTGCTGTCGAGTAGGTTTGTCCGCTCGTTCCCCTGTAATAGGAAGAAGTAATGACAGCTGCCGGCAACTACTCTCGTCCTTTTTTTTGCTTTGTTCATTATAATAACGCATAATCATGGAGGCCACCATACCAATAATGGATAGAATATTAAATTTCGAGGAAGCAAACGCGGCGGTAATAAAAAAAATGTTGATGGATAGAGGCGTAGTTCCCAAAAGGGCTTTGTTGTCTTTACGGAAACAATGTGTTGAGTTTAACGAATCCCGGAAATTGAATTATAAAATAAACGTTAAACGAAAAGTTCAATAAATAATGAATATAAGTTATAAAGTTAGTTTTCTGTTCTCTCAATAGGAAGTTTTAAAACACAAAATGGAAAACGACGTTACATAATGTTATAAAAGAGAAATTTTAAAGCAACAAATTATAAATTTTCAAAACAAAATAAGTTAATATGGAAAGTTTTCCCTTGTAATAATAGTTAAAGCCACAATTGTTATTTTTCTTCATAGAAGTTTTGATTTATTGTTAATACATTAGAATAAATTAGAATTGTAATTTTGATTGTTGATTGATCTAGGAACAGAGTAGCTAACTGGAATTGGATTAATGAACAGTTCAGGACAAATGTAGATTAATAACATAAATTTTAGAAAAAAAAAGGAATAAACAAATTCAGTCAAAAGTTTTTTTTTAGAAACAGAAGTTTAGGTACAGATCGGTTGAAATTCGTAGACGTTTATTGAAGTTAATAATAGATCGGTTAAAAGATAGTAAAGTTCTTAGAAGTTTAATGATGTTTCGTTTTAAAATCGTGGGTGTCATGAACCCACGATTATGGATCGTACATCATTGAATTAATATTCCATGTTACACAAATTAGAAAACACAATGTTGTTAAAGTAATAAACGTTCGGGAAAGGGAACAAACTTGTATATAAAATGTAAATAACAAGGCAACGTGTATATCAATGTATATAATTGGCTAAGTTTTTTTGTTAGTTTAAGTCTCTTAAAATCTATCTGAATTGCTTTCGTACTAATGTGGTAGTAAATTAAATAAATTAGTGAAAAACAGTAGAACATCATTAAAAGAATAAATTCCAAACTACAAGGTATATGTTACTAGATACTTGATTTTTCGAATGGTTATCTAAGGAAGGTTTAATAATAAAATTTTGTATATGCTATAGGTATTTACCATAGAGACAGTATTGGAACATGTTTTGTTTTTAATCGGGACTATCCCACTCTAAATAGTAGTATGCGGATAATAAAATAAACTATCGTTGGGAAAGACACTTCAAAAGAAACAAGTGAATAGCATCATATGTTAAAAATTATCGTTTTAAATAAAAAATAAAGAAGAATTTTTAAAGTGAAATCCTTGTCAAATTTAACAGAATAATCTCTCGAATAAAGAACATTTAAATGTTTAGCTTCAATTAAGTTTTTTTTTCATAAGAATGTAGGAATGATTTCGGCAATAAATTTACATGAATGAATAACAGTATAATGGACTTCAGGGTAGAAAGGATAAAATAAGTTTTTTTTGGAAACATCTGTGGAAAGTTATTAAAACATAGAATAAAAAGTAAACTACGACAGTTAAATAGGTATTGTCATTTAGTAACAAAAATAAATAGTGAATAGAATCCAATTAATAATGTCTTACTTGTAATGAAGGAAAGGGTTATAAAATTATAAGAAATTGTCTTCTTCATTTTTTCTCGTATTCATAAATATGACAACGTGATCGTTGTTAGGAAATTATATCATATTAGATATTGAGTTAATAGACTCAAGAAATGTACTACGGATACATAGGTACCCGCGTATACAATTCTGGTTTCGAACCGTTATAGGAATGCCTTCCTCAGAATTAGGGCAAGGTGGGTTTGTTAAGATGTGAAATCTTGAACAAAAAAAAAAAGAAGGAATTTGTGATATAGGAAAGAATTGGAAATAGAGAATTAACCCCTCAAGTAAGCTTTAGGTAATTGTAAATTCGTATAGTTTTGACATAGCTAATTTAGAAAAATGTCATGGCGCCTTATAAAGTAAAATACAATGGAATTTTTTTTAAACATGATAATAGTAAAGAAAACAAAAGTTAAAAAAGTTATGAACAAAAAAGTTGAGATTAAACTGAGACTTATAGTGAAAAGTTATTAGTAAAAAAAGTTATCATCGGATAATATTGTTAAATTAAAAAGTAAATAAATAATAGACATGGAATTTTTTTAAAAAGGAATTTTCAAATAATCAGTCAAACAGGTAAAAGTTTTAAATTTTTGAAGTTGTAGTAAGAAGCAACGTCGTTAGCAATTCAATTATGATTCGAATTTATTTTATTTTTTTTTAAATATGTATATAAATTGTTAGCTTATAACATGTAATGCTAAAATATAAACACACGAATTGAATACTTCGGTATTTGAGCGACTTAGTCAGTGTGTATTACGCATCGTATAGCGGTGTTATAAAATCTGTGTTATTAAAATTTGGAAACGATTCCTGTTAAATATAGAGTAACCTTTAAAGAGAAATTTTATAGAAATTGTAGTAACATAAATTTTAAAATAATTAATGAAGTTCTGTTTTTTTGGATATTGTGTTATTTTTATGTGTGTATTTTGCCGAAGCACAGGCATTTGAGGAAGGTAATTTCTCATTTGTGTTGGTGAACTAAGGCAAGGTTACGGTTCTCTGAACGTAACGGTGTGGCCACACGGAGATAGACGTTTGCAAACGTATCTCTTGAAAACACGAGAGGATTATAGTATAGCCTTATAATTATACGACGCTATAGGAGAGATCCTTATAATATGCCAAACGCTATAGGAGGTATCCTTATAATATGACCGACGCTATAGGAGGCGTATCCTGAGAATTACACGGAGAGGAAAACAGAAAAACAGAACAGGAAATGGAAATTAGTTCACCAGTAGGAAAAGAAATTGGTTACAAATTATAATAACACAGCAAATTTATTCACGAGGTGCATGTATTGTATTGTCCTCTACATAAGGGTTTAAAATGCGAATATGTATCATTTTCATTTGATTACATGACTTAGTCAGCATTATTGTCCATCATTGGATGACCTTAATAAAAAAATTGTAAATTTATTCACGAGGTACATGTATTGTATTGTCCTTTATATAATAACCCAAGGACGTCATGAACCCTAGTGGTTAGTACGAGGTTATAACGCATATAACTTAACCTTTGTTATTAGAGAAGTATACAATTCCTTTCTTAATGGATCGTCATCACAAGTGTTGACAATCCGGGACGCCGGTATGTCTGCACGTGAAGACTTGTGTTATTATTATTATAAAAAAAAAGAGGTAACTCACCTTACACTAGTGAAATTACTGATGCGATATTTAGTTCATTTATTGTAATGACTATTATTGGTAGTAATAATTTATTACTTTTCCATCCTAGTGCGTAGCCACTTAGGTTGTTTTTTTTTTAAAAAAATGTTTTTTTAAATTTATATATGAATATGGTTACATAAGTATATAAATTCGTCTAAGAAACACGACACGATACACTGATTGAGGGCGTAGTTCAAGGAACCCTAAATTAGGCTAGGTTTTTCATTAGAAAAAACTGCGTTAGGTATTCAGTATCCTGCCCGGGACCGAAGTAGAGACCTAATTTCTATTTTCGTGGAACAATTTGCATTCTAAAAAGTACTTAATTTTAGATGCAATGAAAGAATATGCAAGCATATTCTTTTCTTTTCGTTGGCAAGAGACGGCATAAGAAAATTCTTGTACAAGTGGTAGGTATAAAGGCACCTAGCTCTCATCATACTGGGGTAGGTCATTGGGTAGTAAGAAACTTAGGAACCTTATGGTTGTAAATAACCTTGTGTATATAAAAGATAAGGTCATGTATAAATGGAAATATCATTTTAATTTTAATTTTATTTTTTGTCCTTTTTTTCGGGTTTTTCAATCTCTTTCATTGTCGAATTATTCTCACATGTAGGTTAAATCGTTATAGTATTGGACATCTCACACGTTGCGATATAGGAGAAATTGGGGCGGTAAAACGTTCACAATCGGGTAGTTACCCACTCCTTAACGGGGTATGTCTCAATTCTAGCATAGGTTGGAGTGAATTCACGATGAAAGGGCAATGTAATAATAATATTACCACATTTTTGTTATCAGAATAGGCCCAATAGACAACACTATTCGGTTCACATAGGTTGTGGTGGTATCGAATTTTAACCTTCTTCCGCGATCATATAACAACGGTTACTCGTTGTGTGGTATTATAGAGCTGTTACAAGTCCGATAGGATGGAACTTGGGTATCGACCTAACGTGTCATTCGGCAGGTAACTATAATCCAAAGCGTGATAGGATGGCTAAACTCCTTAGAATTAGAGCAGGAAGATTGTTGGAAACGCGAATTTCCGAACAATTAAAGTATATATGATTCCGGTGTTAGGAAGAAATTCGTTACTCAATTAAAAATTTTTTTCCTCTTCTAATAACATTGTCGGTAGTATTAAATTTTCGTATTTTTTGGTAAAAATACGTGGCGTTGTTGTTATTTATTTTAGTTTTTTTTCTTTCTTCTCTCCTTACGTAGTCAAACCCTGAGAGTTTAAGTTGAGTTGAAACAAACTCGAATTGAAAGTTATTTAACAAAATTGTATACACACACATAGAGTTTTTGGTGGGTAAACAAATGTATATTCAAGTGTTTTAATTATGATAAATGTAATTAATTAAATTACTATATAAATATTTTGTAAACACGTAATTGATTACTTCGGTATCAATATGGTAAGCCAGCGTGTAAAGTCCTTGCCATATCAGGACGCAATTGTACGGTGTTTTGTAACTTGCTATATCACTGTATTCAAATAAGGAGTAGTACTTCTCGTAGTAAGAAGATTTAAGAGTATGCACCCAGTTGAGTAAATTAGCTCGGTAATGTCATAAAGTTATGTCATTCGGGTCGTATTGTTCTTATTAGAGAATAATGTAATTGCACTTATGGTCATTACGGTTCGTCTGGTTATTTTGGTGGGAACACCTAGAGGGTGTCCTATGTGGTTTCGTCGAACGCAAGTTCACCGTGAGGATTCCAAGGGATCTATCCGGTTGTCTATGTCGTTGCGGCAAGGGTATATTTCTAGTATACCAAGTACAGCGCTGTACGGGTCACCGAGGGTGAGTCGAGAAAACATGAGAGGATTCATATTATGCCTGAAAATTAATATTCATGATAGGTTTTGTAGCATTACCTTACAATTATATGCGAACATGAGAGGATGGTCGTTTATGCCTGATAATTAAATGCAAACCAGACAAACCATGACAAGCTGAGAGTGCGGGAAACTAACATTTGGGTTGGAATTGAATTGTGAAAATAGCATAAAGTGTATAAAAACAGAGTTGTATAATTTTAAGAATTCTATTTTAAGACGCGAATATGAGTTGGTTTCGATCATTTCATGACATTGGTCAGCGTACAATATTCCATAACAGGAATAAAGTGTATAAAAACAAAGTTGTATAATTTTAAGAATTCCATTGTAAGACGCGAATATGAGTTGATTTCGATCATTTCATGACATTGGTCAGCGTACAATATTCCATAACAGGAATAAAGTGTATAAAAACAAAGTTGTATAATTTTAAGAATTCTATTGTAAGACGCGAATATGAGTTGGTTTCGATCATTTCATGACATTGGTCAGCGTACAATATTCCATAACAGGAATAGTGTGGGAAATTTTTTGTCTAATTTTAAGATTTTTACATGGTAGTAATCCTTCTCGGAAGGGTCATGTTTTCTTTATTTCTTCATGCACCTTCGTTAGCGTGTCTTGTATCGCACTAGGTACGTCACATTTTTTTAATTTCTTGAGAGAGTTGGCAACCTTTGTTCAGTTTATTGCTAGTTTTTTTTAGCTTGGCTCACAGGTAGTTAAAATTTTGTTGGCTCTTAGGTAGGGAGTGTTTAAATCCTGGTGAAGAGGTAGCTCTGTACCTCACATTGTGGCAATCATCGCATCACATGCTGTATGGAAGGTCGTGGTCCCCTGCATCAGCCTCGCTGCCTTTTCCCTTCATTTTTCAGGGGGAGGAGGGTAGTGTTATGAGTTGCCCATAAATCATACGAACGGACTATACAAGCGGCAGGCAGCTGTGTGTCACGTGCACAGTACATGTACATTCTCGCATGTTTATTGCTGTCCCTCTCAGGCTGGCAGAAGACATTACCATATATGGCCACACGGCGCGAATTCCAGCCAATGGCAGAAGACATTACCTTAGGGCACGCGTTCGAGTCTTCCGTCTCGCTCATCACGGGCAGAGAGATCCAGCCACCGATCGCCAAAGCAACAGACATATTTCAGACAACGGCGCGAGCGGTCGTACGCACTACTACGTACTGTCGGGCAGTATGCCACCCTTCGACGCGGCTAATTAAGTCTTCACCTACGAACCAAGTATGGCGCTATCACCACAGCCGCCTGTATAATCCTACTGCCGCCTACCATGGCAGCCCTGGCCGCCCGGCTTTTAATCCGCCTACGTGCCGACGAGCCGAGTAATTCACAACTGCCGCCTACTTAATACCATAACATCAGATGCGCCCGGCTTTTAATCCGCCTACATTGCCGATAGCCGCTTAATTCACCGTTATCACCCACCGGTTCGGTAAGCTGACCGAATCCGCCCACCATGACGCCGAGAAGCCGCCCTCTCCCGCCGAGCCGCCCAGTTCCTGCACACAGTCTATGAGCTTTGCTCTAGACCTCTCCACTTCGTAGGGAAGCTGCCTGCATCCGTACGACGCCACGTGAGATTCTAACCCTCTTATAGTCTTTCCGAGCCTAAATTCCGTAGTATTTCTAGTGCCTCGCTCTCTCTAATGCTAGGCCTTAAACAGCTTACCTGGTTGCCTGTACTGTTCACCCTTGCATTATTGAATACATTTGAATTGTGCCCAAACCTTGTTTCATTGGAGTCAACCATCGACAGCCTCGGAGGAGCCCTACGACCCTGAGCTGAGCCTTCCAAGCCGAGGCATATGGCCCCCGGGGGGCCTGCTTAACACTTGTCCCCCCCCGGGAGGGACATATTTCTGGAGACCAGAAGTATAACACTGGACCCTACGTGGCTTCAGTATCACCCTGGCCCCAGGAAGTATGACAAAACATTTTTATGTGGTTCAATCTGATTGCCTATAAACGGAATATTTACGAACATAATATCACTTATTAAATCGGAAGATGTTATAAGATTGTGGCTCTTTGGCAATCAATGCACGATTGGCAATGAATGCATGGTTTTATTTTATTTTATTTTTATTTTAGGTCGTCCGCACAGGATTCTAACTATCCTGGACACTATCTCAGTTGGTGATTGTTGACTGAAATAATGAGGGGAAAGAGGTAAGAAGGAGGAAAATTGTAAAACGCTCGCCTATGCTTATTAATACACTTTCACTTATTTTAAGATGTGGTAAGCGAACAATGCAACACTTTTACGACAGATCACCTTCTATTGGCTGCTCGTAAACTAATAATAGGGTATTTTATTGCCCATGCTAAAAAGTGAATAATTCTGTTTCCGATTGCAGTCGACTCAACTGCTCGCGAGTTGCTCCAGTTGATAAATAATCTCTTAGATTAATATAAATTATGAGGTTAACTTTTGTTTAAAAAACCTGTCGCGGATGAAAAAATATTTCTACTAAGAAAGGGCGTCTTGTGAAAATGAACTTTAAAACAGAAATTAGATGAATTAACTACGTCTAATTATTTATTTTTTAAATCCACCGGTACCATTAAATTAATCGTTTTTTAAATTAAAATTTAATCCAAGCTAATCTTAATTACCTCTTTTAATTATTACATTTTGTCTTAACGCGCTGCTTTAACATTCCCTTAAAAATGTCACATTTCTAATTAGAAAAGAGATTTTCCGGCTTAAAATGGAAACCCTCGTCAAAATTATTTAGAGTTATATTAATTAAGCAAAGCCTTTGCGGGCAGTTATAGATTGATCGATAGCCTGCGTCCATCTAATTCCCGAAAGGGTAGGCAAAGGACATAAGCTTTTACTGAAAGTACCGATAGTTCTGATATTTATTTTATATTGATTCTGAATCAAGGGAAGTATCTAAATCAATTTATCATCGGTTCACGTTTTCATTAAACCAATTTAATTGATTGTATTTTATTGACTAATTATGATATAATTGACCACATTATGAAATTTCTTCTATGGAGATTGAGATTGTGTTGGCGTAATTGTATTATTGGAGTAACGAATTAGTTATTTTCTTACTGCAACGTTCCCTACTTAATTTTTAATCCATTTGTTGATCATATTTTTTTCCCTTAACAATACTTTAATGAACGCTTTAAAATTGCCGTGATAATTATCGGTTATGATACCGTGTAAACAAAAGGCAATAAACATACGTTTCTTAACACAAAATGCTGCGTAACTTTCAAAAGCTGAGATACACAAAATACCTGTTTCTTCCAGAGGAAAAAACCACCATCTTGCATCTCTCACATACGGCACCGTGATGTCCCCGTAAACCCCCACAAACCCTGACAATAATTTTGAAAGAATGGAATATATGTAAGTATGGAATGGTGAGTGAATTCCAAAAATCCGAAAACGTGAAATGTCTATGCGCTGATGATTTTTCTTTTGTTTTTAAAAATATAATGCTGCAGCTTTTTTTATACACTAAATAATAATAGTCGAAAATGAGACAAACGGAAAACGTATGTTTTTTTAATGTGAGAGAGTTACAAGAGTCTTAGCTACTCCAGTCTGAAGTCAGTGAGACTATGGCATCCCCAAATGGGGTACATTGTGAGGCTAAAGGTACAAGAGAGGGGAAGGAGGTGGGGAATTGGCTGAACCTGGCTATTCAGATCTGGTCACCAAACACGGCTTAAGCCATTTCAAGTAATGTTTCAATTCTGGGAAACGGTGTGATGGTTAGTTAGTTACCTTTTTTCGTATAAAGCCATCATTTTGTGGTATGAAACGATAAGTTTTTTTACATCCACTTTTTTTTCGTGATTTATTTTTGGGACATAAAGCCTTGTTGCGCTACTTTCCTGTTTTTCCAACGTTTTGGACAAAGGGTGGTTGGCAAAAGAAAGAGGTGGCATATTTTATGGAACAATGTTTACTGCATAATGCCCTACGGCATAATATCCTAAAAATAAACCACGATAATACGATTGGCTGTGATAATCTAAAATATATCCCACTTTTTTTTTCTTCGTAATATCATATTGCTGTTTCAAATTATGTAACAATTTATTGAAATTTAATAAATTTTCCCGACCCTTCGCAGAAATTTGTGAAACTTTTCTGAAAGATTTGTTTCTTGTCCAAAATTTCAACTGATTATCTAAGTTGTCCAAGAAATCAGTTTGAAACGCCTTTACGCTTTTAATCATTGGCATTCTGCGGATTCCAGATCCGGCAGAATTATTAATTTAGATTTGACTTTACTACACTAATATTTTTATTGCAAAAGTTCCGACACAACAGAAAGGAAAAGTTTGGAAAACACAATTCATAGTCTTGGTTTGTTCCCCTTTTACCGGATAACAGCAAAGTAGGAGTGTTTCAGAGAAAATAAATTACATAATAATTGTATTCAGCAACCCGCTACTTTTTATATTATCTCTCACGAAGTTGGTTCATATTTTCACTTACCCGACATCGCGGGGGTGGATTAAAACTCTTCCCTTCAAATTCATCGCCATTAATACGTGATACAGCCTTTGAGATTGACAAAGTCCACACTAGGTTAATAACAAGTGTATGAATTAAAACTTTAATTAGGCGCCTACCGTTACTTCGAACATAAATGTTATGTATTAATTAAGAGATTCAAGATTCATATCGTCGCTTAAATTAAAAAAGATGATATTCATCGCTTAAATTAAGAATGGATTTATTTTATTTATTTATTCACTTACAATGATAATTAATAATCAATTTTGAAGGCGAATATAAGTACCGCCGCCAGGGGAACCATTTATTGGAGAACCAGCACCCCTGCCATTGGTCGTCCCAAGTGGTTCGCTATATTTGGTAAGGAGCGCCCGGGTTCGTGGGGTGAAGCTTATCTAGGTATTGGTGGCTAATACATTTACCCACCTACTGTGTGGCGAGCCCGATCGGGAGATAACGGTTTAGGGAGTCCTTTCTAGCTGAACTCTATTGAACCATCACCTTGTACCGCAGTGGGAGGGATTGATTCATACTTATTAAATGAAGACAATATTAGCGAAACTCAATCGAAAATGCGGAGACAGAAAAATTTAAAAATACAAAAAAAAACATGGATTCATACGACCGTCACTACTGGACACACTGACCCCCAGATTTCTACCCACCCCTCAAACCTTTCTTCCCAGAATTCATTTTCTATTTAAGAGGGCATTACCAGCGGCCGAAAATTCAAATTTCATCAAAAGACGGCCTCGCGATCGGAAGTTTTTTAGAACGAGATAGAAATACCACATTCGCTCCGCCGCAAGCAGCATATCCCACTCAACTGGCGATATCTATAGGATGGTTCAGACGACATCGATATTGAATTCTCGGTTCCAGCTTTTTCGGAATAAGTAGTTATTTGTAATTTGTTTACCGAAGTGCATAAACATAAATCGATACAAGTGAAATGCGTAAAAATAGTGGGTATAAAATAGGTACTTACGTAATATACAAATTTCTTGATTTTTGAAATGTTTTTACGAGTATTCTGTTGTTGTTTTTTAATTGTATTTCTACTGAGTGATATTCAGTTTGATTGTAAGAAATATCTCATTTTTACATATTTATTCTTCTCACAATAGGTATTATCAGTAATTTGGGAGGCGGGTATGGGTACTACCGCCCGGGAACCAGGGAGATTATTGTTGGTAATCTAAATTAAATTAAATTTCAAAAACCTCACCCCATCTACCTGGGTTCATTTATTTGTCCGGATCTTGGCGGCGGATGCACCTGCCCACCAACTGCATGGCAGGCCGGATCAGGAGAGACTGGTTGGACCTGGGAGATCTTTTACCTACCCAGCAGCACTCTCCGAAACATCTCCTTACAGTGGGAGGGATAGATTTTTATGTCCGTCACTCTTGGACTGACCCCCAGATTCCTACATGCCCCTGATACCTTTTTTCTTCCCAGAATCCCGAACCCAATTTGGGAAACGGAACTCAATTTGGACCCCTAGATCCCTACCACTCCTGGTACCTTTTTCCTTCCCAGAATCCAGAACCCAATTTGGGAGGCGGGTATGGGTACCGCTGCCCAGGAAACCATTTATTGGATAACCAACACCTCTGCCATAGCCATAGGTCACCCCAATTGGTTCGTTTCGTTTGGTGACTTACTTGCCCGGGTTCAAGGGATAAGGTTTGTTCGGATCTTGGCGGCGGATGCGTCTGCCCTCCAACTGTGTGGCAGGCCGGATCGGAAGAGACTGTTTGAGGGAGATCTTTTGACCTCTCCTGCGGGATTCTCTCGGAAGCCTTGCACCGCAGTGGTGAGGATAGACTCATACATCCTCTTGGATACACCGATCCCAGATTCCTACCCACCCCACCTTTTTTCCTTCCAAGAACTTCCTCTCCTTCCAACATTGCCTTATATACACGGTGGCGGGAAACCCGTGGTACATTCCGGTGACGTAATTATAAACAATAATTCACTAACACTAATACCCGGCGTTGTGCGAATTATACGCTCGCAACATTACCTTGCATATGTATGTCGTAGGCCGATCGTAAAGCAGGCAGATCATGTTGCACCTAGCCACATCATGATCTGCTGCACCCTGAACAATTTTTTGAAGGAATCGCTTAGGTTCCTGCTCACGCACCCTAAAACCTTTTGGATCATGTCAAGCTCATGTTATTGGTCATGTTATTGGTAAGCAATTGTCATCACGATGGCAATTGCTTACCAATAACATGCAAAAATAGTATAAAGTATCTGGGTGTCATTGTAGACAGACACTTAAAATGGAACGAACAAGTCGAAAATACGGTAACCAGAGTAAGAAAACTTATTTACATATTCATTAGATTGAGAAACATCCTATCATCTAGTATGATTAAAACTATTTATTTCTCTCTTGCTCAATCTATTCTACAATATGGTATAATCGGGTGGGGGGGAACTTTTAAAACTAACCTTCAACCTGTAGAAAGGGTACAGAGGTTGATTCTAAAAGTCATTACACGAAAACCATCTATATTTCCAACAATACAGCTGTTTGACTCTTTTAGGGTTCTTAGTCTTAACAAAATTTTCAAAAAGAACTCACTGTTGCAAATCCACAAAGATCATTTCAATACTACAACAAAAATCACAAAAATAAGTAACCGATCAAGATCACGTGGCAACCTAGATATCCCTAAAATTAAAACTAGTGCTTTTCAACACCACTATACCTATCAAGGTATAAAATTTTTTAATGCCCTTCCATATAAAATCAAATCTGAAGAAAATTATAAAGCCTTTAAATCACAAATAAAACAACTACTAGATCAACCCAACACAAATTATAAATTTTAATTTCACAGAACGAATTTGTACCGATTAGTAGTAATTGATCAAGTCTTAATTATGATATTTGATACTTTAGTTCAAAATTAATCATTTAATTCCTTCATTAATTAACAAAAAAAAAAAAATTATAAATTAATGTATTCTTCTCATTTGCACATATCCTCTTAAAATATTTCATCAGCATTTGAACTGAAGTGTAGCGATTATTGTTGTAACTTAACATTATGTACCTACTCCTGCAATTATTATCAGCTAATCCAATTGTTAGAATCAACTATATGTACTTACCATCTAACACCTACCTATTACGAGAAATGTAATAATATTATTTTTACTTTTAATTATCTATACAACATGCATCATGTATATCTATTTTAGTAACTGCTATGTCAGTAAATTTATTAATCAATATTTGTTATCATTCATAAGATTATTTTCTTAATTTAAAAAAAAAGATTATATATTTGTATATTATTTTTTCTTTATCTTTTTCTATAATAGCACAACTCCCCAATTCAAACACGAGAAATGTTTTCTCTTTTAAATTGGGTAGATTCATTAACAAAAAAAAAAAAAAAAAAAAAAAAAAAAAAAAAAAAAAAAAAAAAAAAAAATCATTCATTGACTGGACGAACTTGTCTTAAGCAAAGTAGATTCAGAATCAAATTGAATTTGAGGATGATTTACGCAGATTATTGTTTATTAATTAATATGTTCATAAAAATAAAAATAAATAAGTTAAAAATAAAAGAAAAAGTATGGTAAAAAGCTTCTGTTCCCGTGGTGAAATTTGAGTCCTCAGTTTTCCGCTTCTACCACGAATTTCCTGACACCGTGTGTACAAGGTAATGTTGCATGTCTATAATTTGCGCAACGTTGGGTATTAATGCTAGTAAATTATTGTTCATAATTAGGTCACCGTAATGTACCACGGGTTTCCCGCCACCGTGTATATGTCGCAGGCAAACCGTAAAATCAGGCCGTTCTTGATGCGTCTGAGGCACTTCACGATCTGCTGCCAGGCACTTCACGAAGTAACTAGGCGCACCATGATCTGCCTGATTTTACGATCGACCGCCGACATATATAAGGCAATGAAGTATGCGTGTAACTCGCGCAACGCCGGGTATGCAAGTAAATTATTGTTTATAATTACCACGGTAATAACAATGAATCTGTCACCGTAATGTACCACGTATTTTTCGACACCTTGTATATGTCGCAGGCCAATCGTAAAAACAGGCAGATCACAATGCGCCTCAGGCAAATCACGATCTGCCGCCATTTCACGATGCAGCAGATCATGATGTGGCTAGGCGCAACATGATCTGCCTGATTTTACGATCGGCCTACGACATACATATGCAAGGTAATGTTGCGAGCGTATAATTCGCACAACGCCGGGTATTAGTGAATTATTGTTTATAATTACGTCACCGGAATGTACCACGGGTTTCCCGCCACCGTGTATATAAGGCAATGTTGCTTGCGTGTATTAATGCTAGTAAATTATCGTTTATAATTACCGCGGTAATTACAATTGAATCGGTCACCGTAATGTACCATGTATTTCCCGACACCGTGTATACACGGTAAGGCTGGGTAGTATTGCTATTTTATAATTTCCGCGGTATAAACGGATAAATCGGTCACCGTAATATCCATGAATCACAATGTATTGAAGTAATTACCCATTTACATTGATCAAATATACTTTGTCGAAGCCCATTTACGCGTACATAATAATATATATATAATAAAAATTTAAATTGCACATACCGATGAAACTTTACAGTCATTATTTACTTTAGAATATTGATTCTTTTCTCTAAAAATTAAACAACATGTTATAAAAAATACACAATAAATCTGACAGATTCGTTCCAACGACCGTGTAGCATATAAGGTATGTACAACGTAAATTGATAATTAAATATTACTAATCTTTGTTTTTTCTCGTTATATTTCTCCCAGTTATGTTTTTGGTGTGGTAATTTTGATTTTTTTATGAAAGTTCTCTCTTTATTGATTTTTCTCCCCATTTTAAGCGGACGAATAAATTTAAAATGTTATGAACTGGACCGGCGCGGACAACACGACCGCTCGCTGCCGTGAATCGACAGATACTAACAGTTTTTCTTAGCGCCGTGCGCGTCAAAATACAGAATAAAATATTCACAAAAGCGTGTCGCAAATTCAACAGAATTATATACTCGAGAAAATATTTTTGGTTAAAAATTATTTCTAATATTTCAATAACGTCTTAAGATAAATTTCTGTGTTAAAAATTCTTAGAGAAATCAATTTGTAAGTGTGTAATAAATAAGTCAAGTTGTAGTATTTTCGGCACAAAACGAATGCTTGGATTTTTCTTTTAATGATTTTATTTGAAGTTAAATTAAAATTCTAAATCATAGTTTGCCTAGATAATGAACAGTTTTATAATACTGTATTACTATTTGGTATTATATATGTATTGTATAATAACTTTACTCGTTTGAAAATTAACAAATATTGCCATCGACCAACAGTAAAACTATTTTTTTATTAAAAAAATGTTAACTTTTTCAAAATTTAAAACATAAGTTTACCACATAAAATAACGATCTTTCGAAATCAATTTATCGTTTTTCTGTAAAAAGCTTCGACACGTCTATGAGCTCATTCAAAAATGTCATTTTTCAGCTTTGTCTGGTTATTAACTCTTAAGCAGTTGTATTCCTGATTAAAGCAAGACATATTCCTGAGCTAGTTAGCTTTGAACACTTGTTTGTTGAGTATAATAAAAATGCAATGTAAACGTGAATGTCCAAAACATAATAAAATTAAATTAATACTTACAGTAGGTATCTGGAAAGTTGTAATATAAGCTGAAGAAAGGTGAATCTGTATGACGGAGATTAAAAATAAATAATCTCAGCTTTTCAATTTTTTTTAAACCTTTTTTTTTTTCATTTTTTACAGTAACTGTTCAAGCAAAAATTTTTTGGAGCTGGTCTTAAGTTTCTAGCTAATATTACCCTCTAGCGACCGATTTTAAAAAAATTGACCTAAAAAAAATTCCAATTTCAGACTCGATTTACTCGAAAACGGAAGCTTAAATAAAAAGTAATACCTACCACAAAATTAACTTCAAATGTAATGTAGGTTCACCAGTTTCCCGTTTTTATTACGGGTTCTCAGACACTGTCTGTGTGCATTAAAATAGTTTCAAAACGTAATTATTTCTTCCATTTATGTATATTATTTACACACATTCAAGTAATTGTATGACAACATATATTGTCGCATAATATATAAGATATAGAATAAATTGATGGCACCATTTAATAAAAATGTTATTCCAAAAATAGATACTTCCCCTGTTAGTGCGTCACAGTAATGGGTGCACCGCAATACCCCCGACAAACCGCAAAACACCCCCTGTTGCCGGAATTGACAAGCTGTCGGCAAAAGCTTCAGAGTATTCCAGAATACCGTAATTGTGTTTATTTAAGAATAGACTTGGGTGACGCTGTTGCGATGGAAAAACTGCACTTTCTAGAACTTAATATTATTTCACTACTTTGTTGTCACTACTCTCCGAGTTTTTGCTGTCACATTGTTAATGTGACATTATTGTTGTCAGTCTGAACCACAAAATACTTCAATTGTGACAAGTACTGATTTGAAAGAAAATTTGATTAGACTATTCTAATGAAATTGCTTGGCACCTATTCAAGAAAGAATATCGATATTCCAAAATGTTTGATCAATTTCACTCGAAATTAGATAATAAAAAATACAAGTGTGCAGTTCACACGCGGTAGAAGTCAAACCTTCAGAAAACTAAAGTAGAGTGGGGAGTCTACGAAGCATCGCACAAAGATGAGACCGATTATTCTATCCCATTCTCTCGCAGGCTATATCCTATAGATTTATGTGTTTGTCTCTTTTTAGTGTCGATTTTTAATTTCATCGAGTTTTAAATCACAACGGTGCAAAAGAAGTTTTCAATTCAAAAGTGATCTTACGGGCGAATATCGCCCACGTAACAATTCTTTCGGTAGATCTCTTCAGTGGTCTCAACGATTCGCCAAAATTTTGCGCGTGTTGAAAATTGATGGGAATCAGAAATTTTATTAAGTTATATTTGGAAATGAGAATTTTCTTTGGAAAGTTTCATAACTTACCTAAAAAATCAATAAACTTATCACGTTCCTAAAATTTGGGAACAAAATTAAGTTGATATTGTTTATCGGTTTGTATATTTATAAATTGTTTTATTGTTTTATTTTGTGTACGTAAATAGTTTATCAACTTCGACATACTTTGCAGGTTTGAGTAATTTTGCGTTCGTATGCGACAGCGATGCAACTAAGTATTATTGTTTAATTCTTGGCATATGACTTCTGCCAGTTGATTTAGGTAAACTTCATCGAAATTACTTTAAATCTCATGTATTGTAAATCACTTCGACTAAAAAAATCACATAAAGTGTTCCTAACCGTACAGTGGATAACTTGTGAAGAGCTTGGAAAAAAACTGTAGGTAAATAGTTAACAGGTTATAGAAACCATATTGAAGAAAAGCGATGGTAAGGGTATAAAAAGAAGTACGGGAAGTAAATATGGAGAAGTGACTTCCCGTTCTAACTCTTGAAATGATTTATATTACAGTCCATAAAGTGGGGCTTTCCAGAAATGAGAAAGGAAAAAATAGTGAAAAATTCAAAATTTTAAAGTGAAGAAACCCTCACCGTGTAAGATTTCTTTCTCAGTGTGACGCGGAAATTAATCTTCAGTAATGTAACATCTTTATCAACAAAGTTTTCCGCAGCGTAAAGTGCTCTCGGGCAAAATTGGATAATCTCATTCATTTCAGGCACATGGTATTATTATGTAGATAGGAAACTATAAATTATATCTTGATTACTATCCCCTAAACAAACAAATATTGCACGGAAAAGTCTACTAACAGTACCCACTTTTAAAAATTCACTCTGAATTATCTACATATAAAATTGTTCTCACAAAACTTTCAAAAATTGGCATATCTGGCACTCCACTAAATTTACTGATGACGTACTTGACAGGACGAACACAACAAGTACAAATAGGCCAACAAAAAAGCAATCCTCTTCCAATAAACTACGGCGTCCCTCAAGGAAGTGTCTTGGGACCAATCTTATTTCTCATCTACATAAATGAAATTACCAAACTTTCCATCAATGGAAACATAATTAGTTTTGCCGATGATACTGTTATGTTATGGTACCTATAAAGAGGCTGAACATGGACTAACTGTACTTCAAAATTGGCTTCGGATGAACTCTTTTACGCTCAATGTAATTAAAATTAATTATCTAGCCTTTTCAATAAACTCAAAAGGTCAACCGGGTAAAGAATACACTCTCAAATTGCACGAGTGTCAAAACAATAAGTCACATTGCTCTTGCCATATTATAACAAAGGCAAAAAGTATTAAATATCTAGGAGTGGAAAAAGACGAATACCTTAGATGGGACATACACATAAATGGAATCACTAAAAAGCTTACGAGACTTGTATATTTCTTCAAAATCCTAAGAAACATACTACCTAGGAAAGACATAAAAAAAGTATTTTATGCCTAATGTCATTCCCGTCTTGAATACGGAATTCTAGTATGGGGATCTGCTACAGCAAATCATATTAACCACTTAGATATTGATCAGAAGAGCATTATAAAAACCATACTAAAATTACCCATCAGAACCCCCTCAAAAGATATTTTTAAGTGTTTTGACATTCTAAATTTAAAACAAATATATGACAAGAATATTCTTATACATCATCAAAAAAATTCAAAACAGAAAATCTCCTGATGAAACTCGGATAAATGACACAAGAGCCTCAAAAAAGGATATACGAGATGTTCCAAAATTCAAGACAAGTTTTGGCCAAAGAAACCACATACATCTGGCAACCAAACTTTACAACATCCTTCCTCCATGTGTGAAAAAGATAAATAAGTTTAAGGAAAAAATCAAAACATGGGTGAAAGAAATGAATGCAGACATACTGGAGAATGTATTAAAAACATCATAGAAACTAAATAACGGAAAATCAAAGAAATCTACCAGTCCGCCTCAGCACAGGACTACCTAGTGAGGAGGACTAAGAACAAACGGATGAAATATTTATATCCATCATCATATCTTGTAATTGTCATCAAACCTGTAACTAAATAGTCACTAATAAAAAATAAAATAAATAAATAAATAACTTAATTTAAAATAAAGGCAAATAAACCGTAAACCGCTACACTTTTAAAAGGTATATATTTTGAAAAGTAAACAACTTTTAAACATAATTACCAAGAGAAACATCAGTTTCAGTCGATACGGAAAAATCTGCATTAAAATTCGATTTTCATTCAATCAAAGTTAAAAATTTCCCGTATAAAGTAACTCCATTGCCGCCTTTTTTTGTATGGATTTGACATTCGCGAAGTTTTGTTTCAATCGAAATATGCATGAATTACTTATTTTACCTAAACTAAGAATATAATAACCTATTTTGTGTAAGTAAATAGTTGTTTTGGTAATAATTGTTGAAATGAAGTGTGATTTCCATAATCTGTGATTAAAAATGTGGTGGCATATGTTATGTAGAGAGGTATATATATTTATATATATATATATGTATATATGTGTGTGTGCTAGTATTTAAAATTATTAACAAAAAATTAAAAAAATTCACTTCACATATTCCGTCATTTCTTTTTTTCAAATATGAACACATTTTTCTATTATTTTGTATTAAAGTAAAGAGTTCTATGTTTTTGGCTTCTATCGAAAGTTTTATTTCTTCTTGTAGAGTTATTTTGTTTGTGTTAATGTTTATTAAGTTTTCGCATAAATTATGATTCATAGCGTTGTCTCAATATATAATATGGAACTAATGGCGAAATCCATACTCTAAGCAGTAAATCAAATATGCCAGCAGATTTTGTAATTTTTTTAATTGCGTTTTCGTCAAATCTTCTGCAAATCCGGCCATTCAGTCTGTAGGGATATATGGTTCTTTAACAGCGACTAATTTTACAGGATTACAACTTGTTTTTATAGATTATTCCAACTGGGCATGCTTGTAGGTGACATTATTTTTTTTCTTATTTTCGGGTGCCGTATCTTTTAAACAATATCATCATCCTGAAAAAACCGTCTTCATCCCGGGTCAACCAGAAGACCTACTTCACGTTACGAACAATGGAAACTTGTTCACTAGCGGATGTTCTTCATTCACAATATCTTACATCCTACATCCCTTTGGCCTTTACCAGTTTCGTGAGCTGTTTCGGTCTGTATCACTTGTTGCTTCATGGCATAAATCCAAGAAATTAATATTGTTTTACATACCTTCAAACATTTATGAGCTCTCTCTTTTTGTTTATTTACTTCAATACACCCTTATCGTTGTAATTGTTTTAGAAATCTGACACCCATCTTAGATATTATTCACGTTGGCGATCAAATAAATGCACGAAAAAGTTTTGCAAATTTCACGATATAATGGAAAACTTAGGCTTTATAATAAAATTTGTTACCTTAATATATATATAAATATATATATATTTTTTTTTTTTTTAAGCGCTAATTTGTAATTTAAATTAGCTTAATAACTTACAATGAACTTCTTAGCATACTGATTAGGAAAACACTAATTTAACAAAACACTATTACACAAAAAAGTTTGAAAGCATCAAAGGTAGATCAATTGATACATCAACAGCAAATGGCATTGTGATGGAATCTGTCATGGAACCGTCCAGTACACCTAACAACTTTGACCAAGTCATCAAATGGCAATTTTTGTTATTATTAGAAATATTTAATTCTGTTGTGAACATCTATGATGAAATAGGGAAATTAAGACTAAGCATGTCATTGTACAATTTTTTTAAGAATGGTTAGGCTAGAATTGTTTTTGTTTTTAACTTTGAGCTTCCGTACAAAAAGCACAAGGATCACATTAATTATCTTAAATTGTCGGCTTGGATTACTTGGTTCTAGGAAGACGCGTAATTTAATATGAGAATGTTCGTCTTGACTTGCGTCCCCAGGGCGGGCTATGGGCGGCTGATGGGCGGAAGATGTGTCATAAGGAGGAGTGGGTGGATGTTATAATGTTCCTGGAAACTTGACTAGAGCAGGGGAACAACTTAAGCAGGAGATGTATGTATGGTTAACTGACGGTATAATTTACTAAAATACTCGTATGGAAAGCATGGTGAGATCACCGATTTGTAATTACAATTACTATTATCGTTATAATCACGCAAATAAACTATTCAATATTAAATTCACTTGCATTGCTTACGCTTTTTTCGAAGTTTTTTTCATTCCATGCCTGCCGAATTCCGGCAGTTTGTCGATGAACATTTTAAATTTGGAGGCGGATATACCAACACCTGCCTTAAGTCACCCTTATTGGTTAGCTACGTTTGATAACTTGGCAGTGGTGCCCGGGTTCATGAAGTGGGATTTGTCTGGGTTATGATGGCGAATAAATCTGCCCACCTACTGTGTGGTGGACAGAGTCGGGAGAGACTGATTGGGGGGGGACTTTTGACCTCACCAGCAGGAACATCTAAACTCATACATTCTTTACTCCTGGGCACACTGATCCCCAGATTCCCACTCACCATTCATACCTTTTTCTTTAGCAGAATTTCCTCTCACTTCTCTCTTTAAAACGATCCTTCACATAGCAACCTGAAAGATAACAGCACCAAGGGAAATTAGCTCCTCAGAGCTTCCTGTGTAGTGCTAATGTACCAAAAAATATTATCAAATTAATTTTAAAGATAGATAGGTACATAATACATCTACATGAAAAGAGATTTCTCAGAGCTTTTAAAATGTAAAACAAATTTTGTAAGTAAAGTAAAAGAAGAAGATTAGAGGTTTCTCTTTACAAAACAGAAAGAAATACCCCAAATTTACATCTTCACTTAATTTTTCTTTAGAAACTTTTTCAATTTCTTAAAAATGATTTTTTATTAGCAAATCAAAGCAACCCATATTTTCATATAAATAAATAATGGCCATAAAGAAATAATCTTAAATGGCGTAAATAGATTTAAAAATAAAAGAAAATTTTCAACATCTCGGTCATATCATGGGTATACACTAGCAAACTGATCAATGGCAGATTGAGGGAAATCATAATAACGGAAGACACCGCACCTTGTGGCTATGAATTTATTTGAGTGATTTTAGGGCATTTTCAGCGTTAAGTTGTTTAGGACTGTAGTCTGCAGGTTGAAGATAGTTAACTGTTTCAGACATTAGTCTGCAGGTTGAATATAATTTGTTGTTTCAGACATTAGTCTGCAAGTTGAAGATAGTTTGTTGTTTCAGACATTAGACTGCAGGTTGAAGATAGTAAGTTGTTTAGGACTGTAGTCTGCTGGGTGAAAATAGTTAGTTGTTTCAGACAAAAAGGTTAAAGATAGTTAGTTGTTTAAGACTGGAGTCTCGAGGTTGAAGATAGTAAGTTGTTTTGGACTATCGTCTGCAGTTTGAAGATAGCTTACGATGAAACTGCATTCAAATCACTCATTTAAAGTCGTAGCCGCAATGTGCTGTGATTTGCGTTAATACGACTTCCCTCAATATTCCATTGATCAGTAGGTAATGTTGTTAAAACTTATTATCTACATCACATAGGTAAACAGAGACGATGCAAATAATATTGTGGTATTTTCCAGGAATGTAATCTTCAAGAACTCTCCCTTTTTTTCTACAATACTAAGGCCAATAGGGGAGGGGGTGGGTTGAAAGTCCTACCCCCCCCCTTCTTATTTAAGTCCTTTGCATCAGATAAAACAGATTTAGATAAATGTGATATCGCAATCTCCGCATACAAAAATTATATCCTATCATGCTATTGTCACATTTAAAAAAATCAACCCGTGAATGACTGAGGTTTATATCTTCCTACTCAGTGATGGGAATTAACCGTCTACCAATCGGACTAAATTGCGAGATGGTATGGCCAACATTTATTTAGTCTATTTAATGTTTTATTTTCTTAGATTTTTAGAAAAATGCGTTAACGTCCACGTGTGGGCGTGACTGCCACCATTGACAGAATACATTATCATTGACAATGAGTCTATCTACCAATTCAGTTTGATCGGATATCGGAAAAGACTCCGCGGCATTCATTCAATCAAGAAAACAAATTCGAAATTTCAACATATTTTATATAATAATAAATTTAGCAAAGTAAACAAATGGTATTGGTTCATTATTAATGGAATAAGAAGCGCTGGGCTTGGCAACTATCAAGGGGAATTTTCAGGCATTTAAAAATGAAAGCGCCTCCGACTAAAAAATTGCAGCTTTTATGCAGTTTTTTAAAATGCCATTCACCAACGCTTTCAGTGAAAACCTAAAAAGAGGACTAAATGTTCACACCGAATAACGTGTACGTGAGCAATATTCGAGGCAATATTTCTTTTAGACTTTAGAATAAACTGACAATATGCAACCTTTTTTTAAAACTTAGTTAACAAATGATATTTTGATTTCTGTTTTTTAAATGTAATAACACTTCCCTACACAGATTTGTTGGATCTGAAATTAGTTTACTTTAGGTTCAAATAAACTGACACACCATTTATTTGACCTATAACGCAGATTTTATCTATTATGTTGAATTAAGCATGCATAAAAATATGTATATTTAAATGCTTTATAATTTTTGAAAATATTTCTTATAAATACTTATACCCCGTTTCACTATCAACTGGTAAGACGACAATCTTCAGAAAAAATTCCCTCTTCTTAGGAATACCTACCTACCCACTTCACAAGATTATTACTCTTCGGGGCCAGTGAGGCTATGGAATACTCCTCTGCAAAATCTTATATGGATGAAGGCTATGTTGGAAGTCTGTACTAATATTGGCACGAGCCTTGTATCCTGGTCAAGATAGTACAAATGATACTAATTTTAATGTGAAATTTGTATGAAATAATAAAAATTTGTTTGAAAATATCTTCGAGTATCCCAAGTAATTCGGCACCGGTGCCTAGTCGGGAAACACGCCAAACGCGTTTGTATGCAGTTGACATTTGTCAAATGAGAACGGGTCTTTCTCGAGTTATATTATGTAGTCTATCAGCCTTACTAAAAAACCCCGTGAAAATTTTATTCAATAGAAAAAAGACCGCGGATGTGAAAACATTACTAATTAAAAAAATATTCATGAAAAGATATATACACTGCTTACACAGTCCGAGGGAGTAGTTTATCTGTTATGTACGACTGTTGTGTTTATAATTTCTGAACGAATTTTGGAATTTTTCCAATGTATTTTAAATGTCTTGTATATTTCTTAGTTTTGAAGATGTCGAAAAATCATATACCTCTATAGAAACTAGATAGAATTGCCGTTTAGATTTTTGAATCTCAAATGTACAATCGTGTTTGAAAATTGCAGTATTTTAAGCTTCAACATGAAAAAATTTGAAAAAAAAGAGCGGACTGTAAACATATTCTATTAAATGGTTGAAAAATTTTGGAAAATTCAAAATTTAAAAAATACAATCCTCTTACTTTATGAACTTAAAAGAAAACTGTCACTTCATTTTTTATTTCGTTCAAACAAAAAGGATAAAAAAGTATATATACAATATCTTCAAAAACATAATTGAAAAAATCTTCAAATTTATTAAAAAAATAAAATTTCAGAAATTACCTATCGTTAATGAAACTAAATAATCAACAAACACATTATTTAATGACTAAAACTGAAAGAAAGTAACGCCAGCATTGGTAATTATGTTGAATTACACTTATATCACAGTGAATTGATAATTTAAACGATAATTATCCACAAAAACATAAAATTAATTGCAAGTGCAATTCAATATGTCAAACATTCTTTACCGCGAAGCTATAAAACAAGATGGCCACGGCGCCTGCGCAGATCTATGTGAGATTTAAGGGGACCAACATAAAAATCATAAAATACGTGATTTTGAATAAAGTAAAGTTATAAAAACGTAGATCACCGCACAAGCAACAAATATAATAATAATATAATATGCAGTTGAACGATCGTCACCGCGGCGTTTTTTTATTAGTAAGGCTGTAAGTGTTTCTTTCCTCCTACAATACGGGTCTCTTCTAGATCCTGGTTCACTCTTTCCTTTCCTCAAAAAAAACCTTCACATTGCATCCATTTTCAGAAAACCATTTTCCTCAGGGCCTCCTATGTAGAGTTAAAGTAAAAAAACACAGGGTAAGTAATTTCAACCAATCTTTCGATTCTGAATGGTAGTCATAATAATAATTCAGTAAACGTTATACATTATGAAAAAAGTGCATTTAGTTTAAAATATATAAAAAAATAGTAGATAATAAAACTGTTTAAAATCATCCTAGGATCTCAAATAATGAAACACATTTAGTTTATTCCTATACCATTTTTGTTTAGTGTATATACGGGAGTTTAAAAAATATATGATTAAAATAAGAAAGGATCAAAAACCATTACGCTTTGCTGACCTTGCTGCATCAAAATCGTGTAAAAAAGACGGGGTTAAAACATAATCGTCCGTACAAAGTATTAAGTCATTTAAATAAAACTGTGCGTTTTTTCAATATCATTTGCAAAATATCTAGACTTCCTCAGTTAATAAAGACAGTGAGAATGAAATTGCCACTGGGCAGTAAGCCCACCTTTTGCAATTAAATTAAATAGTAAACCACATACCGCCATTATTGCGAAATGAGGACAATCACAGAGCTGAGCTCCCCGGGTTGTGTAGAGAGATAGACGGGTAGTATCAGGTTACATCGCCGCTCTGGCGTTAACAGGGTCTATAATTGCTTGTCATCTGCACTGACCAGCCTAGTGTGGTGTAAGGATAATGACGTAGAAATATAATAGCTTTAGCAGCGCGCGTGCAACGGAAAATGCACCGTGCTTCGGATTAAGATTTTTTAAAGGATGAGTTATTTTGAATTAAGATTGTTTTTAGACGATTTATATTTTCAGCAAACAAATATTTTTAAATATGGGCCTTTTTAATGTTTCCCTTTACTAATCATGTATGTGACGTGTGTGGATGTACACGTATGCATATGTATATAAGTGTAGAGTGTGCACATGTATGCAAATACATATATACATATACAAATATAATTTGTGTGTGTATACTGTATATACGTAAATGTGTACATATGTATTTATTAATATTTGATTTTGATCTTCCTTGTTTTACGTACCTACTTTGTTATTTAATTTATTTTAAGGTATTATAACTTACAGTAACAGAATGTTGAGATGAATGATATGCTCACCTATAATTGGAATCATCGATATAACCATAATGAAAATGTAAATTAATGTAATTGTTCTGTTGGCGAGCCAATAAATAAAATAAAATATAAAATATTCAATTTCATCTTGAATTCATGATTATTTGTTCAGAAAATGGTGATAAAAAGCTAGATTTTAATACTCTTTTTACACAGATGTAAGACTTGTAAGACGTACACGGTACACGTGTAGTTAGATTAGAGTTTATACGTTTCAGATTGAAAACTCCCACTTTTCAATACACTTCTTCGAAATGTACCTCAGATGTTCCTTCGTAAGGTTCAGGCTTAAATGTTCCTCGCAAAACCTTCATCCCTTCCAAAGGACTTAAAATGACGCTTTGAACTTGTTTCCTGATAAGGAGCTTAGTTGCGGATTCCTACATCACACTTTGACGCTAATATCCTAGTTCTATAAAAAAGGGATGAATCATTCAGTTTGCTCCGCGAGATCAGCTAACCAGAAGATTTAATTTTTTTGTTGATGTGCTTTATAACTGGAGGCTTACTTTGACATTTAGGGAGGAGTAAGCTCGGACGTTTAAAGGACGGGATTAATGTACACTCAGGATCTGTCGCACTGCAAATCTCAACGGAAAATCTCATGCAAGTGTTTTTTAAAAGCTTTTAAATTTGAACGACGTAATACAAATAAGTGCTAGGGATTCGTTATTTACGATAAATATCTTCACCTGGGGCATAACTTTTGTGCTTATTTTTCACTTTGAAGTTTCACATTAATTAAAACTAACTGGAATGCACGAAATATACCAAGATGGAAGTAAGGATGAAACTAAATATATTTTATTATAATAAAACAAATATAAAACTTTTTTCTGCTTAATTTTATTGACCGTAACCGGTTTCAGCTCGTTAAAACCATCTTCAGACTGATACGAATTAATGAATGAACTACCATGAATTGTCAGTTTCAAAAATAGAAATATTAAATATAATTATACCTGCCGAGTACATAACGTGTTTACCTAGAGTATATAACGTTATAATCTTACTTAGTGGAGTAAATTCTTGAATCTAACTGGTGAACTAATTGGCAGTGTACTAACTAATGCTTAAAAACAATTAACACTATAATTGCTTAAAAATACTATGACCGCTATATGCGACCGTTATCTTTTTTTATGTCTCATATTTTAATTTAGATTTTTAATGTTATCTTCTCCTTCAATGATATATTACATTGATAGAAATATCCTTTAAAAGTTATAAAAAGAGAGTTGTGCTAATAAAAATTGAAAATTCATTTAGACTTTTACAAAAAGGCCAATAGGTGTTCCATACAAATTAAAATCGGATATATTTATCCGATACACTATTCAGGTTACAAAACATTTCGTAAAACGTTTGTTTCCAATAAAACAGGTAGTTGCCAATAATACGGAAAAAAAATAGTCTAAGATAATATTGTTAATTTTAAAATTTGAAATATGAGATTGACAAATATGACGGTTGATAAGAGGTGGCACTGGCCTAATTAGATAAAGCGCTCATCCCTGTAAGATGAGAGGTTCTGGGTTCGAGTCTCAGTTGCGACCGTTATCTTTTTATTTTTCTGTTTCCTGTTCTCTTTCATATTTTCGATTAGATTATTAGTGTTTTCTTCTTCTTCAATAAATAAATAATAAATGACATAGAAAATAGCAAAAGAAATACATTTGAAAATGATCAGTCTATAGGTTTTGGAAGAAAATGTGACAATTGTTTATTTTAAAGTTTGTAATAGCATTTTCGCTCTTTGTTACACCATCAGGCAAATTGTAAAAAAGCTTGGACCTAGGTATTCGTAGTGGGGTTGTGCAGATGTGTTGCATTTAGGCGCATCATATTACATATATTATGAATATTATTTGTGTTTGGGGTGTTATACCGTGTTGCGCTACCTCCTTCTTTAACCAACATTTAGGACAGCGTTACAGTGTCCATCATCAGGGCAGATGTGTCTAATATTCTCTGATGTTCTCTTCAATCCTTACAACGTTAAATAAAATTTTATTATCTGGTAGAAAATAATTATTGGTTGTTCAGTTACCTTTTTTACTTAAGGTTTTACCTTAAGTAAAAAATGTAAATAGATCATTTTATTCATTCTCTGTTTAATAATATTTCTATTATTGTTAATGAATTTATTCCAAAGTTTCCTAAGTCTTTTCAGAATTCGATCCTTGTCTTCAGATAAACTGATGCCCATTCATCAAACTCATTCGAAACTTATTTTCGGACTTATGACTTTTGAAAATTACTTTTTGATGAATATTGAGAGTATTCGAAAATGAGTAAACAACCGATTCGAAACAGTTTTCAGAAATGTTCTTCTTACAGCAAATAAATGCAGACAGCTTGTGAAATAAATAATACAGAAAGGTTTGGATTTTATTTTAGAGAGAGGAGGCTTCGCGGCTGTTATTTTTAGAAGATCAATACGTTTAGTTTAGCTCCGACTCCAATCCCGGTACAGATGGGCTGGAACATCCCTTCTGCCTTCTGTGTCCCGCGGTCCCAGAAACTTCCTCCCCGAGAATGTGATTGCTTATTCAAATTATGCCATTACATATTGATGTCCCGGAAAGCGTGCTAGATTATCATATATTACTGTGTTTTACGACGAAATATATATTAAATAAAAATTCGTTTCGGAGAGGTCTTGTTATGAATTTTTATTTACATGATTAGATGTTTGCGATGAAATGGAATAGCTTCATCTAAAAAGAGAAATAAAAACGATTTAAAATGCTTTCGTCAAAATGAAGAGAAATATAAAATTGCAATAAGAACCTATTCCAGTAGTTGTTGTGCAACATAAAACGCACTTCTCTTAGTTTTTCTTCTTATTATTTTCATACATAAAATATGGTTTTTCTACCCTTTTTTACAATAGCTACAAGCAAGAGGCAACGGGGAAAATATTTTCCCTCAGACGTATGTCATCTTTGGGAATGCTGTGTGGAGGGTCTGTTAAAGCTAAAGAAGGAGATCAAGAGTGGTGGGTATGAAAGGTGGGTAGGAATCTAAGGGGTCAGTGGGTTCAGGAGTAACGGACGTATAAAACTATCCCTCCCACTGCGGTGCAAGGTGATGTTCCAAAAGATTTCTGCTTGAGAGGTTACGAGGTCTTCCTCAACCAGTCTCTACCGATTTGGCCTGCCTCGCGGACAACCACATCCGCTGCCATCACCCAGACAATCCTATGAATCCAGGCACCCCTGCTAAGTCACCATACTTGGGGTGACCTATGGCAAATGTGTTGATTATCCAATAAATGGTTCCCGGGGCGGGGGTATCCATACCCGCCCCCCAAATAGAATTTAAAGTTGCAATAAATGTTTAGCGCTTGTTGAAATGCATCAATAATGGTATTCCAATGTCCGTTTGGAGAAAAATTTCAAATCAATTTTATTTGCTTCGGTCGGTTCGAGTTAGAATACTGCATTATTTTTGAAGAAATGTAATATATTTTGTGCAAGATTCCCTTTGTGTGGAATATTGAGCTAATTAGAAGTTTTAACGGTCGTTTTTTACAGGAAGACGACACTTTTATATGCAATTATGGAATTTATAGGATTACAATTTTTGAGATATTTTTTTTATTTTTTATTTTTTTTTATTATTTTTATTTTTTATTAGTGACTATTTAGTTACAGGTTTGATGACAATTACAAGATATGATGATATATATAAATATTTAATCCGTTTGTTCTTAGTCCTCCTCACTAGGTGGTCCTGTGCTGAGGCGGACTGGTAGATTTCTTTGATTTTCCGTTATTTAGTTTCTATGATGTTTTTAATACATTCTCTAGTATGTCTGCATTAATTTCTTTCACCCATGTTTTGATTTTTTCCTTAAACTTATTTATCTTTTCTATCTTTTTCAGACTTAGAGGAAGGATGTTGTAAAGTTTAGTTGCAAGATATATGTGGTTTCTTTGGCCAAAACTTGTCTTGAATTTTGGAACATCTCGTATATCCTTTTTTGAGGCTCTTGTGTCATATATCCGAGTTTCATTAGGAGATTTTCCCCGCGAATTAAATTCATTTTAATACTTTTAAGAGTTCAATGCCCCAGGCTTCAGAAAGAATTTTTTAATGAGTTTTGATAATATCTAGCCCTTTCAAATACTTTATTTTGACACTGATGACGAATTCCGACTGCTTGAAGCCAGATAGGAATGTAAAACACTCATTTTAGAATTATTCAAAGGCTGTAAAAAGAGCGTACGGGAATAAGAAGAGATTTTTTATAAAAAACACAGATTATTGCCATTCTAGTAAATCAAAATGGCAAGTAAAAAAAAAATCGAGCAACATTTTCAAACTGAACTACGCCCTTTCGGTAGAAGGAAGTTAAGAGGTGAAAATGTCTCCTCTACGAAAAGAGCTCACTCCAAACACACTATATTTAAATTTATTTAAATTCTCCGCGTGAAAAATGATAGGCACTTAACCACCCTGAGTTCTAAACCCTCAACCTTTGAGTCCGGAACCAAGGATTTTAGAGGTCCTTCAGTTGCCTGGAAATATTTAAAAGAGTCTGAAAAAGATTTGTCATATAACTTCAAATAAATAATGAAAATTCACATTTAAATAATATATGTCGATTATTCAAGAACTTTAGCACCTGATATCTCTAAAATATTAACGCCAATTAGATATAAATTACGGAGAGTAAAAGAAATTAACATTAATACTTCGGCTGTTAATTAATTAGCGTTTGATATATTTAGGTAACACAATTTGGGAGGCGGGTATGGGCTGCCCCGGAAACCATTCTTTGGATAACCAGCACTTCTGCCATAGGTCACCCTAAGTAGATCGCATCGGTTGGTGACTAAGTAGAGGTGCCCGGGTTGACAGTTCATGGCGATGGATGCATCTGCCCAACAGCAGAGTTGCTGGTTGGATCGGGGGAGACTGGTTGAGGAAAACCTTTTAACCTTTCCAGCAAGACTCTCGGAAGATCGTTTTACCCGTAAAAAATTACGGGATATTTAGTTTATTTTTTTATTTTTTATTTTTTTATATGTATACCGCACAAGAGTCCCAACTGCTCCCGTCTGAAGCCAGTGAGACTATGGCATCCCCAATTGGGGTATGTTGTGAGGCTGAGGGTAGTGGGGAGGGGAAGGAGATAGGGAAGAGGAAGGTGGGGAAGTACCTGGCTATTCAGATCTGGTCACTAAACACGGCTAATGCCATTTCAGGCAACGTTTCAATTCTGAATGGTGGTCTTACACCAGGGCGATACGGAGAGTATCTTCCACTCTGGAACGTGCCGCAAATATACTATATATTATTTTAAATGAATAAATTGTGAAATAACACAAATTAATCAAATAAAATTTATTTGCCACGCCGGGATTCGATCCTGCGACCTTCGGTGTGCGAATCAAGCGTCTTACCGCTGCGCTACGCCGGCCGTCAAAGTGAAGCTGAAAAGATTCACAAAATATTTGCCTCAGATGGCCGTAAAAATTAAATATTTTCTGTTAACAAATTAGAAAGACATCAGATGGCCGTAAAAATTTAATATTTTTTGTTAACAAATTAGAAAGACATCAGAAATTTACCCTTCCAATGAAAATCGTTAGTAAATTTGTAAAAAATAGTGTTATCTGCCAAAAATTTGAACAAAAGAAAAAGACATTTCATTGAAACATATTTTTGTTACCTAGCATACCGCTTGTCTGATGTGATTAATACCTCAGTTTCACACTCGAAAAAATAAAAGTGCATTGATCGTTAATAATTGTACATATTACCTACGCAGGAATATTTTACATCACTTCACATATACACCGACCACCGAAATTAGTAATTTTGATTATTATTTCTAAGTTATAAGTTTTCTAAAAACTTTTGTTCAATTTGCCTCCCACTTCCTACAAAATAGTAATCTAATTTTGAATGTTTGAAAAATTCTTGCAACAGCTGGGTTCAGAGGGATGCTAGCTATAAAACCGTTTTTCCTTTTTTTCAAGCGAAGTTTCTATCCCTTAGAATAATAAGGTTCCATCACATATGTAGCAATGTCATGCAACTATGGGTTCTGTACACACTTACTTTAGAGTTCATTTTCGTGTAGTATTTCCGCATCAGATGAAACCTTGATATTTTAAGGGGTCGCGTCGGTCGGTTGGTAGATACGGAGTGTTACAATTCTGTTGGACCAAATTGTGAAAACAATGTTTTAAATATATTAATATGATCCAAAATTTATAGTTTTTAAGAGGTATACTGTTTTGTAAACGAATTTCATAACCATAATCTTAATCATTAAAACGAGGCACCATTAAGTAATGCGAAATCGTGTGTTTTAGGTTTGAAAATTTAATCGATTAGAAATATTTAAGATATTTAAATTAAATACTGCGAGTAAAACACAGCATGTCCTTTGAAATAATCGACATTTTTAAATGAAAACTTCCTTAGCACCGTTGTGATTTGAAACTTGATAAAAGGAAAAAGCGACACAAAAAAGAGAAACACATACATCTACAGGATTTAGCCTGCGAGAAAATGATATAAAATAATAATCGGTCTCCTCTTTATGCGGTGCTTCGAAGCCTATCGGTCTCTTCTTTGTGCGGTGCTTCGTTGCCTCCCTACTCTTGTTTACTTTAGGTTTAACTGAAGGTTTAATTTCTACCGCGTGTGAACTGCACACTGAATTTTTTCAGATTGTCTTAGTCTTTTCTTAAAAGGACTATTAAAACTGCTTTATAGTTCAAAATCTCCTAGTAACGGCTTCGTTATTAACTATAGATTTTCAGTAATAGATTATTGCATATTGTGGAAAATTAAGTTTTTTAGAAAATGATCGTAAAACATTTAAATATATGTGCAGGAACTTGGGAAAATAAAATAAAACACGCCATTTGTCGACACTGTTTACGCATAAAAAATTAGCGCCTGTAGTAAAGCGACCTTATCACCATATGCATAAGGAGTAATAACAAATTTACTACCTACCTAATTTTGAATGTTACACAGAGTGGTGCATCGCCTTAAGCCGAAAAAGCAGTATGTGCACGTGCGTTAGGCAAAAAAAACCCTCGAGGTTCGTTGCCATGAAACAGATTTTTCGGTGTGGAGTTTCTATTGAAACATATATATTTATAGCTCGTAGAGAAAATTCCAAAAGTAGGATTTGATTTATATTACCTAGTAATTATTACTCGATGTGAAAAATGTACCCAAAAATTACATATATCAAACACTGGAGCGCTTTTTACCACAATATAGCACTATTTAAAATACTTCGGATTGCTTTGCTGACAATTTTCGCAAATTTCTCCTTATTTGTTAGTAATTAAGTAGAAGTTTATGATATTATTATATATTTCTTTATAAATCCTACGGATATGTCGGATATGTAAAATTCTGCCTCAATACAGGTTCGCCTAGTGAGGCAGGCTAGGCACAACTTAAAATATATATTATGTTACTTCTATAGAACAGTTCTTACCTCCATTTTTTTCCTATTTCGATACTGTTTTAATGGCATCAATTATTATTATAAAAATTTTCTCATAACAAAGTTATTAACTTATAGATACTTACTAACGCATCATTTATTACCTTATGTTATTAACTTTATAAGTAACATATCATTGTCATTAAGATTATGTTATTATTACTGCTATGTAAAAGAAAAGGAAGAAAATAAACAAGGCAAAATGCTCTTAAAATGTAACCAATACACGACTGTAATATGATATTATATTATGAATTCATATATTTTTTGGATGAAATAAATTTTTTTTTTAAAAATCAACAAAAGAAAGGTGAATTCATTGTTAATATAGAATTATAATCAGTTTGTATATCTCCATATTAATATTCGGAGGTATAATTTTTTTAATATGGGCGGTAAATATTCAAAATGGTTACCTAAAAATCTCGACCAACCAGATTTCAAATTGGTTATAGAAATGTCACCAATGGTTATAGAAAAGTACAATTTATAGGTACACGAATTTGATCGCTAGTGTGAAGGATCATCAAAAAATTTGGAGGTATTTTCAATGTGCATTATTTACTTAAAGGAGCCACTTTACATTATTACAAAACATATTTTGCCTAACATAATATTTTGATGTCTTCACAACGCCACAAACTTGCATATAATTCCGCTCAGAAGGCTGTATGTTGTTTGAAGGGCAGGTCAGGATGTGGGTTTAGCTAATGGAAAAAGGTTCCCCACTCACAGGTGGCTCGTATCCTTATATAAATCCCGCCAAGTATCAGAATATGTATGCAAAGCCGCCCTCGGATGAGACGCGAGCGTGTATTTATTTAGAACCGTTGCAGCTTTAAAACTGAACTTCTGATTTTTATTTTTCTTTAGAAAAATGGTCGTAATGTTCTTTAATCTTGTGCAGATGAAACATGATTAACATGCTGAACACAAACTATTTTATGGCTTAAAATGAAATAAACTTGACAAATGTTATAATTATGTTGCCACCGATTTCGGCATTCTGTCTTCTTACAGAAATATCGCTTAACATTATAAAAAAATATGGCGTCATAAAATATTTTATAACACTTAAATATCTGCTTTAAAGGTCCTTAGCTCATGATAAAAAAGAGGTTGCTAGTGTGATTTTTACTTTATTTGTTTCATTTGAATACCGCACAAGAGTCCCAACTGCTATCAACCGCCTGGAGCCAGTGTGACTATGGCATCCCTAATTGTTGTTGACATGCTGAAGGTAGTGCGAAAGGGTTGTTAGATGGGGAATAAGAAGGTGGAGAAAAAGAATGAGGAGAACTACCTGGCTACTCAGATATAATCACCAAAACGGTTTAGGTCATTTTAAGCAACGTTTCAATTCTGAATGGTGGTCTTACACCAGGGTAATACTCAGAGTGTATTCAACTTTTCCGTTTTTTTTATAAATATACGATGCTGCTGAAAATTATACAATATTATGATGGCAGATCTTTCTCGTAAATGTAAGCGTCTAGAGTCTGCATCGAACGGATCGCATCAAACGGATTTATAAGGCGTAGTACGTGGAAATCATCATAATGTTTGTAGATCTCTTCTTCATGTTAGAGGATTTCCTCTTCATCTTTTCTTTCGATAGTGTTTGTTGATTTCCTCACTATTTTTTTTATTGTAGTTGTGTTGTTGTTACTAAATATATATTTTTAATTATTTCCTCATATTCATGTTAACTTAGACAAATTTTGATGTGTGTTAAATTTTTTTTAAACTAAAATGACTAAAACGTCTGGATCGTATTCGAATATGTCGGGCTAGAAGCTCTGAATGATAGAAGAAAACGGGGACGCCCGAGGACGACATGACGAACAAATGAATCGAATACTTGAGTCGGGCCATGTCAAGAATTAGAATAATAGAAGAGCATATATAAGACGATGTGTGAATGTGAATGAGGCAGGAAATGTGTGCCAAGACCGAGTTGTTTGGTGGTCCATCTTCTCCGCCTACCTATGCGGGGATATAGCGTGATGGTTAATTAGTTTGAAACTCGCGTTAGAAAACACGTACTGAAATTCAGTCTTCTGCCTACTGTTTACTGAAAAATCTAAATGTACTTTTTATATTGGAGTATCCTTATGCCCCGTTTAGCATACTGACCAACATGGATCTCTTGAACAGTGATCCATTCTGATATAAAAGAAATCGACGTCACCAATTTACACACAGTTGTCAGCGCCTTAACACAGCACACAAAGAACACAACATTATAGTTTTTATCTGTCCTAATCAGACAAAAACATATTTAATATAAAATATATTACGCAACAAAAACACAACTCAGATAATTTTATGTAAGTAATATAAAATTATTGGCCTGAAGTTGAGTGGTGACATAATCATAATATATTTCAGGGCTGTATAGGGACAGTAAAACACCTTCGTAATAAACCTATCCGGTTGTTCTGTACAACAAGCCAGACGAACGTTAAATTCATAACAAGGGTTTCCTGTCTAACAATAATTAGATTCATAAGTGTTAGGTAAATATGAAAAACATTTTACATAAAAAATAAAAGATTATATTTGTACAGTCGTAATCAACCTGTTGGAAATTGTATGAACATTCACTTTATAATATGGGGCTAAGTACGAGTAATATTTTAGTCGGAATATTTCTTTGTTATACTTGCAAACATGTATTGTGTGCGCCTTTTAATGGCTAATATACACGTCCACTTTTAGGATTTTCCAAACTTATAATGTTAGTTTCATTTGAAAAAGTTTGACATAAGAGAACACGATTGCGTGATAAATAAATCGTGCCTCAATCGCTTTGATATTAACTTTGTCTGGGAAAGTAAAAGTCGGTTCTAATTATGTTATTTAGTGTAAAAGTAGGTATCTAAATAATCTGTGTGCCAAATATAGGCCTACCTGGAAGATCATTTTTGATTTTATCGGGATTGATAATTTTGTATATATTTATGGAAATGAATTGTTGTTTGTACCCTCTCCCGCTACTTCATCACAGATCACTTCAAATATGTTGCTAAGCCAGTATAAAGTTACTTGATGTTTTAAGAAAACAACCGCGAATAGTTTAACACTTACGTCACTATTTGTAATTTATTTTCTCTTTTCTTTCAAATTTAACCTTAGTGGCCAATGCAAGAAGTAGATGATCCATTCCTGTAAGTAATCACCTTTTGATCCCCTCCCCCCAAGGGAGTGTTCTAACCAGTGTTAAGATTTTACCTAAAAACATCCTTTCTTCGGACTCAATTTACTCGAAAATGAAATCGCTAATCAAAAAGGTTAAACAATAAAATCGATTCCAAATTAATGTGATTTACCTGGTGATGTAGATTTGTAGGTGATGCAGACCAAATTGATGTAGATTCATCAGGTTTCCTCTTATACTACAAGTTTCCGGATAGGTACCGTGTATAATTACACATTTTTTAAGAAATGCGAAAAGTTTGATTTACAAAAAAAATCAGAGGGTGCAATTCACACGCAGCAGAAATGAAACCTTCAGAAGACTAAAAAAAAAGAGGGGGGTGACTACAAAATACTTTTTTTATCAATGTAAGAGATGATTTTTCCATATTTTGTCGTTGAATTCCAGAGCACCTTTTCCTATACATTTGGTCATCTTATTATTATTAGGAGTTGATCCTTGGTCAGCCAAATGACTTGCTGCTGAGGTTTATTAGGCGCTTTATACCACTATGCCAAAGGAAACTTGCCTGTGGATTTATGGTATTATATTGGAACCGAGTAACCGTGAATTAAATAAATATTTTATTGCTATCTCATTCTATCGCGGGCTAAATCCTATAGGTACATGTATTATGAGTTTGACTCTTTTTAGTGTCGCTCGTTTCCGTATCATCCGTATCCATCCATTCCGTATCGTCTCAAATCACAACGATGCTAAAGAAGAAAAAAATTATTGCAGTAATTAATTTACAACTTGAAGTATATACTCAGAATAATATTTTTATTTTAGGGTACCTCCAACACAAAACAGCGGGGCGAAGATGTTTACGACTCGTAGTAGCTCCTTTGTCATTTTAACATACTCCTCATTGAAAAGAAAATCTATTTTAATCTCCCGTTATAAAACAAAACACGTGGCGATTTTTCCCCGGCGACTCCCCATGACCTTATCTACATAGAACAAAGAGGATTTTTTTATATTACGCAACATAGTAGGCATTTCCGCGGAAGTTGATGAATTTATTTTATGCCGTAAATTTTCTTTATCAAATATCAAAATAATTCATCAGACATTACAAAATGGTGCTCGTGCGTAGTTTATTACAGGATACGGTGCGTTATCTAAAATTCAATAATCCATTGACACGGAATGCACTTAACGAACTCGATGGCATTAAAATGAGTAATTTTTTAATTTTTAGTATTACAATTTTACCATGACATAATTTTGAAACCTTAGAAAAAAATAATAAAAATAAAATTAAATTTGATAAAAAATTCACACAAGTCATACAAATACAAGAAACAAAAACTGAAAAATATAGTGATTTGATATATAGGTTTACAAAAAATGTGTTTAGGAATGATGTTGGAATAAATATTTTGCATGATCCACAAAACTCGCCATGTTGATGTTAAATATGTCAACATCACCCAAGTACTGATTTACAATAGTGTGAAATCGTTGTATCGGAGAGTGGTCAGTATAGTTACGCTTTTTAATGTTGCAGTAGAATGGTGTATTTTGTCGTGTTGTTTCTGTGGGTATTCGTAAGTTTGTTAGTTGCAGGATTTCACAACAGTCGAAATTAAACTTTAGTATTTGAATAAAATGGTCAAATCGTTTTTTTACGTCTGTTTTCTAATATATCTATTTTTAGAATATTTATTTAGAAATTATATTTTAAGTCTTCTAGTGGATATTTAAATTAAAGTTTATAAAACGCAGATTTTTTTTTTGTATTCGCTTAAAGCTAATAAAGTGAATTTTGTAAGATGGAGACCAAACTACTGGGTTGTGTTCAATTAGGCTTCTAACTAGAGATACCTGTAATAGTTTAATAGTTTGCGAATACGGATAATGCTATTTCATCATAATTATTTTATTTTTCCTCCCATTGCCAAGTTAACTACACGATGTTTTAAACACCAAGTAGTTAATTTAAATTCCAGCTAATTAGTCCCTTGAGTACTGTCTCCAGACCTTTTTCATACTTAACTTAAATTTGGATATGAGGCCAAAAAAATCAAAACTTGTTTGGAATATTATTTTGTCTTCAGTGATACCAATACATTACATGAAATGAAATCGTGTTTAATAGAATATAATAATTCTATCATCATTTCATGTGATAAATTTCTGGAAATCTGGAAACCAAATCCATCTCCAACCCTTCAGTGTCTAGATATAGTTATAACTGTCAGATTGAGCTGTTTTTCGTTTCACGCAATATAGTATACATAAAGAAATACACTTCTAACGTACTACTTACTACCCCTTTATCATATTTTAAGAAGCGAATAAATATTTTATGGGTCGGCACAAAAGACTTCAAATGTACATATTGAAACAAATTATTCCTTAAAACGTGGCACCGAGAAGTTGTAATTTTTTATGTGAACTGTGAGCACTTGTAGAGTACCTATTCACAGTATTCACGTTTATGTAAATACGAGAAACCCAAGAGTTCTTGCAAAATAATTGCTGCATATTCGGTTGAGAATGATTTGAAAGCTGTTATAGCTCAGAATATTGTTGGGAATATACGAATATACAATCATAAAAAATAACGCTTTCTCTGCTAACATTCGGAGCGCAAACTTGGATTCTTACTAATAAATAATGTGCTTTGGCTACGAAACCGGTGGTCGTGGGTTCATAACTCCGAGAGCTCCATTAAGTATTGATAATTAATTTGTGTTATTTCACAATTAATTGATTTAAAAATAATATGTAGTATATTTGCTGCACGTTCCAGAGTGGGAGATACGCCTTGGTGAAAAATCACAATTTGAAAACGTTGCTTGTAATGGCTTTAGCCATGTTTGGTAACCAGATCTGAATAGTCAGGTATTTTTTCACCTTCCTCTTTCCTATCTCCTCTCTACTACCTTCAGCCTCACTGGCTCCAGGTGGATTGGAGCAGTTAGGACTTAGGATGAATAAGATTAAGAAAGAGACGTTCATATTTTTTGAATGTGTAGAGCGCGGATAGATGAAGAAAGAATCCTCCAAAGATTTTTTTTTTACACAAACTCCACAAACGAGGCCCTGAGGAAAACAATTTCCCTCGAGGTCTATGGTATTTTAAGAGAAATGTTGCGTGGAAGGTCTTTTTAAGGAAAGGAAGGAGAGAAAGTTCTGGGAAGGAAAAAGATATGAGGTGGGATATTGCCTTTTTTGCCATCACGGTACCGTAAACGTGAATCGTCACTATAATTAAAAAAGCGTTTATTGAGGGAAAGCACGTTGCTATTGTGCCACCAGCTGATCGGGCTCATATTTCTTTAATTATAAAGATTTTTATAGGATTCTTTTAATGGCAATAATTAAAGTAAATCTTTTTTTTTTTTTAAAAAAGGCAAACATTCCCGGATTACGAATAACCCAACAATGTTTGAAAATCTCCTGCTACCACCACAGAAAGCCGAAAATGTTGCTTGTGTTGTGATGGAGGACTTAGCCAGCCGAGAAATTGAACACGCGACGCCCGGATGGGACCCAAGCGCTATGCCCACTCAAACACTGACCGGTCATGATTTATTATGTGGACATTATGATTTTATTTATGTGGACATTGGAATAAATGGACGGCTTTCTAATATAAGCATATTACAAAAAACTTAGAAATGGCGACTAGCTACACGCGGCGATGAGAGATATACGAGCAAAATTTCAAACCGGGTGGGTCGCCATGGAACTTGCAGCGGTTTTAACCCCTCGGGCGCAGACCATATATTGACAGAGAGTCAAAATATTTCTCCTTTTATAGCAAAAATCAAAATATTAAAAAAAAAAACAATCGAAATAAATGGAAAATTTTTGAACGTATCCGAAAACTAAAACCTGTTTTTAAAAGGTGGTAAATGGTGCATTCAAATTTTATAAATATGAAAATTTTGCGTGCAAACATAATTTATTTTTTAAAATGGCTCACATTACTTTTTTTCTAAGTAAAATTAGTGATTAAGAAAAAAAAACAAAAAAAGTAACATTTTATTAGACAAATGTATTATAAACGTTTTTGTCGTTTCACTTTTTGTGAAACGACAAAAACGTTAATGAATAAAAAATTACCAAAGTAAAATTTTTTTTCAAATTGTGTTTCAAAATTTTGGTTTCATAAAGATGTATATTTTACTTATTTTGTTGTTATTTTTTTGATTTTAATGTAAAGCGTGGTGTTTTTTTTATCAAACACCGTTTAGATCATGTTTCTCACTATGATAGTAAGGGAGGCACAACGATTTCTATGAGACCTACATGAGTTGTTCCGAAATGCAAACAAACTAGCCTGAAGGGTTAAAATTCGCGTAATTGGTGGGACACATGGGCGTAAAAGATCATCGAGCCATATGCGTACTTGCTCATGCATCTGTCACTTAAGACATTATCTTCAAAAAACTCCAAAATCATTCTCTCTCTGTTCATGTTTAGCGGTTTTCATTTCGTGACAAAATCCATATTCTATTTTTAAAAGTACTCGAAGCTCCCTCGTGCTCTGCCCATCGTATTTCCCGATGCACATAATCCCTCCATCGGGAACTACTCGACTCGACTCATACATGCTCAAAACTACTCATCCGGACTCAAACTGATTCATATTGACCACTTGTACTCAGTGACTCCGGGAACTCGCGAGGTGGCTTACTGAACTGAAACTTTTAAACTTTTAACGAGGGGGGTCTGAAACCTTTTTGTCAGATGAAAATCTTCAAAGCATAATATTATGTACATAGAAAAGAAACCTTAAAATATTCTATTTGCGGGTTTTGAAGTGAAAACTTCTTTAGCACTGTTGTGATTTAAAACTCGATGAAACGAAAAAGTGACACTAAAAAGAGACAAATACATACATCTATAGAATTTAGCCTGCGAGATTATGAGATAATAGTATAATCGGTCTCCTCTTTGTGCGGTGCTTCGTAGCCTACCCACTCTTGTCTACTTTAGTTTTCTGAAGATTTCCCTTCTACCGCGTGTGAATTGCACAGTCTGTTTTTTTGTGTTTTACTTTTCGATGTATCTGTGATTGAATGTTTTTAAAACAGTACGCATGATGTCGATTAATTAAAAAAAAACTTATTTACAAAACATTTCCAAAGTGAAATATGTAAATACCTTCCGCTCAATTTGTGTTAATTTGGGATTTGAAAAATGTTTACATACTTTTGGGTAAGTCATATAGTGCTGGAAATAAACTTTAAAAACTTGATGTGAAGCTAACAAACTTGAAAAGTCATATTTTGCCTATGAATAGATTCCAATTGTAATCTTATCCATTTTCCCAGTCAGCCCCACAGCATTTCCTCAATTTAGAGATGTCAGCGTTACTAACTCTGATCACCGAAGAGATAAACCGATCGAAGTGTGTCCGTATGACCAAAGTTACCTCCTAACTTTTGCGAACATTATAAAACACAAGCGAGTACCCGCATGCGTTGAATGTCAGTCAATGAAGAAATTTGTTTATGTTTTAATTCTGTTTGTGATTTTAGAAACACAGTATTTTTTACAACGCGTGAATAGGCTGCATCAGCTGTCCGTGTGATAAGAATGGATTTTCCTTATTTATCCCAAGCTATCCCCTACTGATACTACGTCTCCTTTGCAATCCCTCCTTCTACCCCTTCTCCGTCCCCCATTTCGCACCTTCCCTGCCTTCCCCCTCCATCATCTCCCCCTCCCGTGTTCTCCTTTCACCTTTTTCGCCTTCTTTCCTCTCTCGCGCCCCTTCCCCCTTCCCTCTTCCCTCGAATTTCTCTTCCTGAAAATATATGAAATACATACACTTCTCACAGTTCTCCGTATGAGAAGCAAAGATTTTCTAAATTTACACATTGCTATCCCCTACCTCCACTATGTCTCCTTTGAAATACCGCCCTCTGCCCATCCCTCGTTCCTCACCCCTCAGTCACCCCTCCCCAGTATGTCTTTTCCTATATATTATAATTTTTAATACGAATTTCATAATGCCAGAACTCACTATTATACGTAGATACATTCGTGGGTTTGCACACAACAGCTAATCACAATTTCATCGCAATCGTATGAATCTATAGAAAATAATAAGGGACCACCGGAGAAACATTATTTTTATGTATGCGAGTATAATATATTGATTTTAAAATATGTATTTTCTGTCTTTAACAGAAAATCAATTTCACTAGCCTGTCTTTGACCTAGGAATTAGAAAGTCTCGTGTAAATTGGCTTCTGTTTCCTTTTATATCGGTATAGATTACACTTCTTGGTAATATTTACTATTTCCCTTTACACACGAGTAGTAAAGGTTATATAATGGATGCTTTTATATTATCCATCTTCGATATTATCCTTGTAACTACATGCCAAACTTTTAGAATTATCGTCATGGCAATTATTGTTGGTAGGGGTCTATGAAGACTTCACGGTGCGATGTGTAAGAGAGCTGCAAGAAAATGATATTTTTTTTCCTTCGGAGAGAACAGACTTACGTATATTGTGTATCTCATCTTTTGAAAGAGCCGCAGCAATATTGTGTTAATTTTAACATTTTTTATGCCGTCACGATACCATTACCGTGAATCTTCATGGTAAATATAAAAGCGACCATTATATTTAAATAAAAAAAATCTATTTAGTGTTGTCAGCACATTTGACCAGAGTATGAAAATACACTTTTTTCGTTTGTACTTGAATCACGAATCACCAAAATCACCACCTTTTGGCCACCTCAATTTATTTACACCCAATTTTGCCTAGTGTCATAGATACAGTGGGAGCCCAAATTATTAGTTACATATATACTTTTTATTTATTATTATTATATACTTATTTATTATTTTTACATACATCTTCTTCCCCTTGTCCTATTTGGGTCGGGGACCCATTGCATCGACAAGGCTCCTCCATAAGTCCCTGTCTTGTGCTGATTGTTCGGCTTCTGTCCATGGTAGACCCATCCTCTCCTCACACAGTTTCAGGAGTTGCCTCGCCCAACTGTGTCTAGGGCGGCCCACTGGACCTCTTCCTTCTGGAATCGCACTCAGTATTTTACTCGGAATTCGGTCATCAGACATTCTTAGTACATGCCCAAGCCACCTCAATTGTGATTTTTCTATGAAGAGTAGCAGTGGTTCAATGTTTAGATCATCTCGGATCGTCGATTTATTATTTTTATTTAATATTATTATATATTATCATTAGGTTGAAGCTACATAACATTTTCAAAAATTTGGAGTTTATACTTTTGTTTGTTTTGTAGTTAAATGTATTTCTTATAAAATAAAAAAATAATAATTTTCATTCTTAAAACTATATATTTGAGAAAAAGAATAATACAAAATGTAAAAAAAATCTCTTAATATATAGTATCACTTCCCTTAGCGTCAGTTACAGTTTTCATTTGTTGGTCTCTTCAGAATGATTTCTCATAATCTATTCACCAATTTCTAATTTATATCTTGTGTAAAGTATTGTGGTTTAACATATTTTAAATATAAATATTTAAATGGGACGTATATTACTATTTTAGAACATACCTAAACGTTCAGATAGAACCATATGAAACCAGCTATAACCAAATAATTCATTGTCTAAAGGTCCTTACTACATTTCCCTAATGCAATTTCTGTGTAAATTAAAATACTTCATACAAGATTGAACCTCAAAATCAGAAATTGTAAAAAAAAATATGAAAATCATCTTAGTAAACATTGACACCTCAGAACACGGCAAGGTGAAGTTAGTACCTCATCCAATCAGAGTAACGAACCAAACTGCGCATCGAAACAACGATCAGTTGTCGGATACAAACAAAATGACAATTGCAAAAGGTTTGAAATGATATTAGAACTTTCTAATAAAATCTTCAAAAGCTTCCTGTTAAAACTGGATTTTTTTTTTCAAGTAAAATAAACATTCCCGGGTTGCGAATAACCTAACCATATTTGAAAATCTCCTATTACCACCACAGTAAGCGGAAAACGTTTTTCTTTGTGTCGTGATGGAGCACTTAGCTAGCCGAGGAACTGAACTCACGAACCCTGGGTGGGACCCAATCGGTATGCCGTCTCAGCCACTGACCGGTTAAATAACACAAATGGCTCTGAAAATTAGTTTGGTTACGGAAATGAGCAAAATACTTCAATGGCGTAAGCCAAAGATGGAAATAAATGATTTTGCATTTAAAAATCATTTTTGAAAAAAAAACCAGTTTGAACCTTGTCCAAACAAGGTGACAAAACACAAGCTCCGGCATCATTTACAATTTTTGTCCTTTGCACTCCTAACTAGAGAAAATCCATCGTATATTGTATAAATATCCGAAATTTTTCGCTAATTTCGAGTATGGAATGACTTTCCTACTTATTTTGACTTTTGACTCTGACTTACTATGGTATTTTCTATCATGTTTATTAAGGGTTATTTACCAGCTAGCGGCCGACAATTCATATTTTGTCGAAAGATGTTCTATGATCGTGCAGGGCGGTTCCAATTAGAACGATTAATTATTCTTCTAACTCAATATCGATTTTACTTCATTCAAAATTTGCTTTAATTTATACCTATGTACATTAAAAAATGCTTAAAGCCCTGATGATAAAACTATTAAAGGTATGTCCTTTTTGTAAATTTTTATTTTATCATAAGTATTTACAATTTTTCAATAATTTCCAAGCAAAATAAAAATGTAAAAAAATCTTAAATATATTAGTTAGTCCAGTAACTTTGTCGCCTGAATGTATGGGGTAGTATGCGTTAAATCCGGTAGTTCTGATTTTTTGCAGGCTTATTTATAAAGTTAGCTTAATGAATAATCCAAGTTTTTGACCTCGACCGCCGAACGCAACTTTGTCAAAAATCGAAAAAACCGCAAAAATATCGTTATTTTTTCAAATTTTGGCGATTATAACCCTAAAGGACTAGTTCTTTAAAAAACTTTTGTATGACGTTTTTAAAGTAAACTAAATTTTCTACAAAATGATACTATAATTGTCTCTGTAGACTCAATAGTTTTTTAGATTAAGCCTTTCAAAGTTTGTGACCTCGAGCGCAAACCGCGAAAAAAACGTTTTTTTTTCAAATTTTGGCGATTATAACCCTAAAGGACTAGTTTTAGAAAAAACTTTTTAGAATTTTTTTAAAGTAGACTAAATTTAACTAAATTCTAGTATCATGCTACAGTATGATACTAGAATTGTCTCTGTAAACCCAATTGTTTTCGAGATTAAGCCTTTCAAAATTTATCATTTTTTTCGAACTTCGCAATTTTTTTGCAATTCTTTTCTGAATGAATTTTGACATTGATTATTCTATCGAAGCCCTGTACTTTTATGATGGGATGATGATGTATAAGCTAAGCTATGAATAATGAAGTAAAAAAGATAAAAAAAAAACAAAGTATTTTCTTTTTATTTAAAAAAAAAAGATAAGTACAACAAAAGTTAATAAGTTTATTTGTTAGGAAACTGAGTAATATTCAAAATCAAAAAATTAAATTAATTTAGCCCTCTTGGAAGGTCCTGTAAGAAGATTGTACATGAGAATAGAAAATGATGAATGATATGTAACTGATGCAAGGACAAATTTTTACCTGATGGTATGTCCGCAAGGAGTGAAAACGAGCAGATTCTCGTGTAGGAGGTAACCTGGCTAGATTGAAGCTCGTTTTCGTTGCAGCCCTGGCGAATAGTTGGTACCGCAGCTCGTCAAGGTTATAGGTGTTGGGGTTGCCTCCGTATAGAGCAATTATGACTCTTCTTCTGCTTCTGCTATATCATCAGGCGTAGAGTTGGTGTCGAGAAAAATCGCAGCTTGCTTTTCAACGTCCGTATTTTTTTCGACGATGGACATCATTTGTATCTTCCCCAAGCCAAAGAAGCAGGATGTCGAGTCACAACCACTAAAGGCATGGATGAAGAGGAAAAGCTCTGTTTTCAAAGAGGATTTTGAAGAAGCGATGCTGGAATACATGTTGACATGCGACCATCTCGTGTCACCAGAGATGAATCAGATACTGAAAAACTCTGTATATGGTTTGCACAGCACCCTCCATTCCTTACAAACAGAGCTTTCCCTCTTCATCCATGCCTTTAGTGGTTGTGACTCGACATCCAGGTTACCTCCTACACGAGACTCTGCTCGATTTCATTCCTTGCGGACAGACCATCAGGTAAAAATTTGTTCTTGTATCAGTTACATGTCATTCATCATTTTCTATTCTCATGTACAATCTTCTTACAGGTTCAGGCGTGGTTGGGAGTCACACTGAACCCTCTCTCCTGGGGGTGGATATCCACGCCACAAGGCCTCAACCCCAAAATGATGACCAGAGATGCAGTCCCACAACACCTCTTGCGGATGATTTCTTGCGGCTGCACGAAGGGTTGTGGGAACGCGTGCAGCTGCAGGAAGGCAGGATTAAAATGCTCATTAGTCTGAAGGCACTGCAGCGGGGCCTCTTGTGACAATATACCCGATGTTGAAGTAATACATATCCCAGAAGGCGACGATCTGTCCGATGTCAAAATGGAGGATGACTTGTGGGCACAAGACGTCGACGATTCATCACCGTCTCCTGATGCTGATGGGGATATGCCATCCCAATACGTCGATCCAGATACGGACGAACCTCAACCGGGACCTTCCAAGAGGGCTAAATTAATTTAATTTTTTGATTTTGAATATTACTCAGTTTCCTAACAAATAAACTTATTAACTTTTTCAAACTTCGCAAAATTACTTTGTGGCTTCATTAATTATATAACGAATAACAGATCAATAAATAATAAATAATTTTTATATTTAATTTTGTATAAATATTTTTATGATTTTTAAGCAATTAATCACCTCTACTTTTTAATATTTTGTCTATGTTATAGTTTATTCTAATTTGTCTATACTTGTTTGTCATTTATTTTTCTTTATATTAACATATCCTGATGAAGATAACATTGTTATCGAAACATTTAGATATTGTTTATAATATAGTGGTTTATACAAAGTGATCTGTTATTCATTATATTATTAACTTTTGTTGTACTTATCTTTTTTTAAATAAATAAAATAATAAAAAAAAAAAAAATTTTTTTTATCTTTTTTACTTCATTTTTCGTAGCTTAGCTTATACATCATCATCCCATCATAAAAGTACAGGGCTTCCATAGAATAATCAGGGTCAAAATTGCAAAAAATTGCGAAGTTCGAAAAAAATGATAAATGTTGAAAGGCTCAATCTCGGAAACTATTCGGTCTACAGAGACAGTTCTAGTATAATATTGTAGTAAATTTAGTATTCTTTAAAAAAATTCTAAGAAGTTTTTTCTAAAACTAGTCCTTTAGGGTTATAATCTCCAAAATTTGAAAAAAAAACGTTTTTTTCGCGGTTTGCGTTCGAGGTCACAAACTTTGAAAGGCTTAATCTCAAAAACTATTGGGTCTACAGAGACAATTATAGTATCTTTTTGTAGCAACTTTAGTTAAATTTAAAAACGTTCATTAAAAGTTTTTTAAAAAACTAGTCTTTTAGGGTAATAATCACCAAAATTTGAAAAAATATCGATATTTTCGCGGTTTTTTCGATTTTTGACAAAGTTGCTTTCGGCGGTCGAGGTCAAAAACTTGGATTATTCATAAGGCCAACATTATAAACAAGCCTGCAAAAAATCAGAACTACCGGATTTAACGCATACTGTGATGTATAAAGTAGTGTAGATTAGTGTTTCAGGATGATAATTATTGATTATAATATTTGTTATCTACCCTTTGTGCTATGCATAAAAAAATCTTGTTTAAAAAAACACAACATTCATCCTGAAACACTCATTATTTGGCGGGTATTTGATAAGCCGCCATAGCTCAGTGGTCAGAGCTGCTGACCGGCAATCAGATGGTCACGGGTTCAATTCCCGTTGGCGGCCAGTATCTTTTCTCGGAAGATTTTTTCAATGTAGATGAGTGTTTCAGGATGATAATTATTGATTATAATATTTGTTATCTACCCTTTGTGCTATGCATAAAAAAATCTTGTTTAAACGTTAGTTTATCAATTAAAAAATAATAATTAATATTTGACAAGTTAAAGTATTTCAGCAAAAAAAGCAGACATAATTAGTCTCGACGCCACCTAGCGGGAGATTTAGTATTAAAAATACCTCTCTCACAAAAATAAAGTTGGTTGTTTTCAGTTGGAAAAATGTAATAATAAGTAATTGTCGAATGAAACACTAGTATATATTGAATTATTTGGCGGGTATTTGATAAGCCGCCATAGCTCAGTGGTCAGAGCTGCTGACCGGCAATCAGATGGTCACGGGTTCAATTCCCGTTGGCGGCCAGTATCTTTTCTCGGAAGATTTTTTCAATGTAGATGAGTGTTTCAGGATGATAATTATTGATTATAATATTTGTTATCTACCCTTTGTGCTATGCATAAAAAAATCTTGTTTAAACGTAAGTTTATCAATTAAAAAATAATAATTAATATTTGACAAGTTAAAGTATTTCAGCAAAAAAAGCAGACATAATTAGTCTCGACGCCACCTAGCGGGAGATTTAGTATTAAAAATACCTCTCTCACAAAAATAAAGTTGGTTGTTTTCAGTTGGAAAAATGTAATAATAAGTAATTGTCGAATGAAACACTAGTATATATTGAATTATTTGGCGGGTATTTGATAAGCCGCCATAGCTCAGTGGTCAGAGCTGCTGACCGGCAATCAGATGATCACGGGTTCAATTCCCGTTGGCGGCCAGTATCTTTTCTCGGAAGATTTTTTCAATGTAGATGAGTGTTTCAGGATGATAATTATTGATTATAATATTTGTTACAAATTTTGTCTGAAAATTTAACAAATCTGCTAAAGACCTACGGTAAAATCTTATTGTACTACAAATTAACATATTTTTTCAAAATTTAAAACATAGCTTTACTAGATAAAAGGGCAGTCTTTTGAAATCAATTTATATTTTTTGTGGAAAAGAGTCAATACGTTATATTTCCAATTTTGTCTGATTATTCCGTCTTAATAAAATAAGCAATAAATTTAAGCGTGCACTAGGAGCGGTTTTAATTCTTATATAAAAAGAAGAAAAAAAACTTTAATGCAACTAAAAATTTAGACACCCTCATCTACATAGGGTTGGGTGTCAATAACATGATAGATTGTAGTCAACTGCAGTAAGTGCTTTGAAACTGTAAAATATAACAAAAAGCTCCCTGCTGTAAAGATAAAAGGATTTGCTTCGGCCTTGTTACTTTGTTTAGCTTCTAGATGGAAGTTATGTGAAAACTTTAGAATCCGTTTTATGATCAGTGGCTGCGGCGCAACTTTAGATCGTGTTCGTATTGCAATTTGAAACTGCACCATTATTGCACATCTGGTTATCGGCTTTTATGACTACTTGGAACAAATTTGTACAAGGTTTTAGTAATGTATCATGGCTTTCAAAACTATTGGGAAAATTTGTACCTATAACTTACTGAGTTTTAATGGAATTTCTTAGATAAAAACTTATATAACGTAATATGCTGGATGTAAACGCACATACCCAAATAATTTGAACCAGCAATTCTTGAGCATATTTGGAGTTAAATTTTTTTTTATTTTTTTTTTTTATTGATCCTATATACGTGATGTTTACAATATATTATTTGATGCCTGTCTCGCTAGAGTATACCTGTGTTGAGACAGGCGTAGAGGTACATAATTGAATATCATATATAAGAGTAATTTAATTTACAATTAAACATAAAGATGATTGAAAGTGTGGGTAAATCACATAAAGAGAGTTTTCTTATAAATGAGGGAAGAAATACAGTACAGTAGTAAATCATGTCAAATCTATTTATGGATTTAGATTATTTAGGATTTTATAATTTTAATTTGTTTTATATGGGTAAAGACGTATGTAGATGGATATTTCTGTCTATTTGTAGTTTATTTTACAGATGTTTGCAATAGTGTGACGACCAGTACTTATAATCCATTTCTTTATAACTTTTTTGAATTTGGTCATTGATTCGGTTTGTCTAATCGTAGCTGGTAGTGTATTGTGTAGTTTGCAAGCTATGTATTTAAAGTGTCTTTGTCCAAAGGTGGTTTTAGAAAAGGGACTTTGGAGGAGTTCTTTGTTTTTGGCTCGGGTATTGTGTATCGTTTGTGTTGCTTTGTATAGGGTTATGTTGTTTTTATGTAAATTAACTAAGATGGATTTTGCGTAGAGCTGTTTAATGTCCATAACGTTGAAGGTGTTGAAGATCGTATCCGTGCTGGTACTAATAGGAAGTTTAAGGATTATTTTTATTATTAGTTTTTGTGCTTTAATGATGGGGTCAAGGGCACTAGAATAAGTGTTACCCCAAGCTAAAACTCCGTATTCGTTGTGTGATTGGCACAGTGAGTAATACACTGTTTTTAAAAGGTGTAGGTTGAGGAAATTACATTGTTTGAAAAAGGATATGGATTTGCGGATTTTGTTTGTAGTATTAAGTATATGTTGCTTCCAATTTAGGTGTGTATCAAAGGTTATTCCTAAATATTTGATAATGTTTACTTGTTCAAGGCATGGGCAGTTACAATTCAGGTTCGGAGATGAGTTTTTACATTCGTGTATTTTTACTTGGGGGTGGAGGTTTGGTTTTGTGATATTGGTGAGACTAAACAGTAAGTATTTTGTTTTCTGTACATTGAGAGTTAGTGTGTTTGAGTCAAGCCAGTATTTAACCTTTTGAATTCCTTAAAATGTCACTTTGCTTAGAGGATTTTTTTTTTTCAATTAAAAACAATACAAGAATTTTTCCATCACACGTATGGTATGATAAAGTCTAGCGCATTGCGTGATAATTATTCCATCTTTAGCAGCACGGTAACATGTGTAATCACTGGTGACATGAGGTTCTATTTTTTGAAGTAAAACTTCTTTACGCACGCTTGACTTGGGGAGTAAGCTGGTGAATGCGTGACGAGAGCGTTACTAAAAGTGTGATCGGGCGAGGCGAACGGAAGTTGAGAGGGAGATATACGTTAGTGAAGATAGAAAGAGAGAGAGTTACGTTTTGTATATTACTTTAGGGGCAAGAGAGAGAGGTGCGAGCACACATTTTCTTTCTCTCTTTCTCTCATAGCCAGTTACGTTTCGTAGATCTAAGACACAGTGCAGGCCTATTGTCTGTATCACACTGTAGTAGCAAGAGTATATAAGTTATAAGTTAGTGAAGTTTTACTTCAGTCGGGTGGTCCAAAGCACACTCGTTTTTTTGTTTTTTTTAATATAAAAAAAATCATCGGAACGTAAAATTCCCAGTGGCTTACCATAATTATTCCCAGTAGTTTACCAAAATTATTCCCAGTCGTTTACCATAATTATTCCCAGTAGTTTACCATTCTTTCAAACTTTAGACTTACGGATTTCAATACTTCGTTTGTGTGAAAGCACTATGAAACCAATTGTTGTACTATTTATAAATATGTCAATTATGTTAATGGCACGTGTTGTGCCGTATATATGTAAATAAATAAATAAATAATTATTCCCAGTGGCTTACCATAATTATTCCCGTTAGTTTACCATAATTATTCCCAGTGGTTAACCATAATTATTATTCCCATTTGTTTACCATAATTATTCCCAGTAGTTTACCATAATTATTCCCAGTATTTACCATAATTATTCACAGTAGTTTACCAAAATACAAAAATTTATTTACAATTTTTTTCTATTAGATACTGCTCTTATACAGCTCTTTCAAAAGATGAGAATTCGTTCCATACAAAATGTGCGAGGAAAAGAAATTTCTTCATATTTTTGTTTTTGTTTTAATAGCTATTCTGCTATTCGGGGCGGGGAAAAATCCAACCAATCAAAGATCATAAAAATCGGTCCAACCGTTCTCAAGTTATAAATGGTGTAACTGACCCGACTTTGTTTTATATCACTAATTAAAGTATTTTAAAACATTTATTTGCGAGATAGGAAGGTACATTAGAGGGACAATTTAAATTTGGAGATTTAATGGAATCATTAAACGAAATGACTTTTCAGGGGCATGTGAATTTTTTTGGAAGACTTGAGAAAAAGTAACTTCATATAAAATAAGATTTGTTCCAAGGAAAACGATACCTTGCTTAAACGTAATCTCAAAATACTGACAAGTTATTAATGCGAGCCATCAGTGAGACAGATTGCTGTTTTTTGTGTTACTTCTACATGATTTCCATTGTGTTATGATGTATGTAAGAAAAATGAAACAATTAGGTTAGGTTAGGTTAGGATGAGAGGGATGGATTCAAAAATTTGTCACTCCTGTATCCACTTCCCCCAGATTCCTAATCACCTCATTTCTCCGTCACCTCTTTTCTCCCCAGAACTTTCTCTCCTTCCTTTCCACACAGCACCCCTAAAGATGATATAGGTCCCAAGCGAAATTATTTTCCCAGGGCCTCCCAGAGCTAATATAAAATAAAATTCTTTCCATAGCTAGCTAAAAATACTTTGGACGTAAAATTATTATTTGATAAAGCATTCTTAAGCTATGTAAATTTCAAACTTTTCAGTCAAATTTATTCAGGATTGAATTTTAAAAGTTTTAGAAAGTATGAAATAAGTTTTTACGTTTAACTTTAATGGTAAACTGTAGTTATAAAATACTTAAAATAAAGAAATAGCTGCTTAAAGATATTACATATTAAAATATATATTTCGGCGGAAAATTTTAATTGCAAAAACAAAAATCGTTTTAGAAATAGACTAAATAATGTTTATGAGTCTCCTCCTCCTCGTCATCCTCCGTCTCCCCATCAAACATCCTCGGGTTACGAATATCCTGACAAAATTCGAAAATTTCCTACTACCACCATAGTATGCGAAAAACATTACTAGTGCCGTGATGGAGTACTTACCCAGCCGATGAATTAAACATTTTTTGTTTATTGTTTATAAAAATCGCTTTGTTATCCTTGTCTGTAAATTAAATAAATGTAAAAACAAAATAATGAAAAATAAAATGTTAAAAAGCGGGTTTTGTTGCTTTTTTAATTTGTTTAAAAGCTTAAAATGAGGTGCTTCATACACGAGGAAAGGAAATATTAATTATTATTTCATAAATGTTTACATGTAACATTTTAGCCAATTTTTTAAACTACCATAATAGGCTATTGTCCGTGTTATGGTAGTCATACATGAAATATTATTTTATATAAACAGATAATAAAATATAAGAAGAGGAGAGAAAAAAAGAACATATTTGAAGATAAATAAAACAAAATAAATACTACTACAAATAAAAATATAAACAGAAAGCTGAGAAATAAGGAATTAAAGGATATTTTAAAGAAGATTGAAATAAAAATTGATAAGTATTATTCTATTGAAATAAAAATAAAAGTAAAATTTGGTAACTATTCTTCTACACGATAGTATATGTTTATGGTCACTTTCGAAGTTCGTTCTACGAAAGAAATCGAAAAATAGATGCGCTAGAGTAAGTACATTTCTTATGTATTTTTATAAATAACGTTATTAATAATATTATATAATTATGTGTTGTTTGAAGAAATTTCTTCCCTTTTCAAATATCCAATGTTTTATACGGACTTTAAAGAGAGATTTAGAATTATGTGACGGCATATATATCGGCACTCAAAGCATTGTGTATTTTAGGAGCGATATACCAGAATTAACATTGAGCGAATGAGGTTTTTGTTTTAGGGACCACGAAACCCAGGTTTGATGAGAAGCGGGTGTGTGCTTGATGTTGTGGAGCCAACAGTAGGTTTTTTTGCCATATATAACATATGCTTATCATAGTAAATATCTTAATAAATCCATCAAGTAAAAAAACATAAATAGATGAGGCTTGGGAATTTTTTTATTAAAACTTAGTAATTTACGTATTTTTTCCAAAGTGGCATTTTTTATCCCGATACTTACTTTATACGTAAACCATTTTATTTTTATTTTACAGTTCAAAAAAGTAGAAATATAGCGCTAAAAAATCTTAATTAAGGACTGAATCTATGCGCCTGTGCTTATCCAATATGAAAATGATTAAGCACATAAAAATGTCAAAATAATGACAGTTTTTAACTTGGGCACGGCACGAAAATCCAGACGCCGTGTATTCCAATCTCTTTAAGTACATACAATTTCATACACTCCAAGATTCATAGCTTATACATAATGTAGATAATATTTTCAGGTCGTATCTCTTCAAAATGGAATTCCATCAATTCAAATATCGTGTGACGGGAATATTTTGAATATGGAATGTTTATAACTTTTCTTGAAGTTTCTTTGCTTATCGCTCCTACGCAATGGAGGTCCTTTGCATACGTTTATGAAGTTAGTTTCCTCCGAAGGATGAAGTAATTTTAAGGGGTACTTATGAAGTATTTCTGGAATAAATTTTATTTCGAAGATACGATTTTTTCTTTAACTAAATCTAAAAATAAAAAGAAAACTAAAAATCGATAAACATACCACAGGATTGTGAGATCGGATTTTTTAAACGTTGCGTTAAAACCTTTACGTTTCTAGCCAAGACAGATATAAACATCTGTTTGGTAACGTAGAGCAAATGAACGGATAAAATAGGGTCAGGAATATATGTACATTATAATAAGCTAGAAATTGAATGGTAGAATAAGTCAGGGACTTTCGAGGAAGGCAAGTTTCGACCACACGGCAAGTATTTTTAATTAAAAAAATTTAATTCTTGACAAAAGGTCAAATTGGTTATAGGGCACTTTAAAAACAGAGAAAAGGAGGAGTATCTTCTAAGACGATATAATAATGTGAATGATGCAAGGAACGAGAGCCAAGATAGACATGTGTGGCAAAGAGTGGGGACGTACCTGGCTACTCAGATCTGTTAACCAAATACGGATAAAGCCATTTCAGGCAATGAATTTTTATTCTAAATTCATTCACCAGGGCGATACTGACTGATTCCACCAGACACACCGATATATCTAAATTTATCGATACTCGATTATCGAAATTTAAAAAAAAATCACATGGAAGGTCCTGAATCAAAAATAATTTCCCTCGGGGCCTTCGATATCTTTGGGGATGCTGTGTGGGGTGAACCTGAATTTTTTAGGAGAAAGGGAAAATAGTTGCGGGCAAATCATTCTACATATAAACGTTCGACTCAGTTAGAAGTTCGTTTTCAACACTATTGACTTTTGCTGCGAAAATTCTAAATGTATGCTCAAAGCTGCGCATTGAGAAAATATTGGGTGACTTTTATATTCAGTACAGCGAACAAAAGAATGATACGAGTAATAATGGTATATTTTGTAACCGGTCGTATTGACAAGCTTTTGTCTTTGAAGGTAGGTTCGCTGTTACAATGGCTTAGAAAATATCGAACGTCTTCGCAGAATGAAAAAATAAAACAATAAACGAATTGCGAAAGTAAATGTCATAAGTTTTCAAAATTTAAAATCATATTCGTATCAAAAATGTTTTTTAACAAATGTAAAAAAGAGAAAATTGTGAAGCTCTGCTCTTGCAGGGCACGTTATTTTCGTGTAAGTTTGAGCTGTCAGTTAAACAAAATATTCTCATACTTAAATGGACACGCGAAATAATAAATCATGAAAATTTTAAAATAAAACTCATTGAGTTTTTTGTAAGCAAACTTGAATATTATTCTGCGAACTAAACACGAAAACAATAAATCTATCGATAAAATCCAGCTGTAAAAATGTTATTACAATCTACACGATTTATAGCCCGGTTTTTAGTTGGGTTAGCACGATGACCTTTATTGCAGAATAGTAATATCGTTGGATATGGACCCAGAGGTCGGGAGTTCAAAAATAGCGCAGGAGACTAGAAAAAAAACTTGTCACAATACATGTCTGCAAAATAAAACTTAAATATACCTACACATACCTTTTCACAACAGCTCCACATAGAAGACCCTGAGAAAAAAAAATTGGGGATGCTCTGTGAAGGGTCTTTTTAGGAAAGGGAAGAAGAGAAAGTTCTGGGAAGGAAAAGGGTATAAAGGTGGGTAGGAATCTGGGGGTTAATGTGTCGAGGAGTGATGACGTATAAATCCATCCACCTACTTTTGTGCAAGGCGATGGGTCGAAGAGAGGTCTAGGTTAGGTCTCCTTTATGGTGAGCGTCCATCTGTCCGGCCGGCCGCAACGCACGCAAGGCACGCAACGGATTTTTTTTAATATCTTTATATGAATTAGTACAGCACTGCGTCCACTACCGGCAAATACCGGTGGTCGGTGCGGGCCGGATTTTTCTATAAAGATATAGAAAAATCCGTTGCGTGCCGTGCGTGCGTTGCGGCCGGCGCGGGCAAATGGACGCTTATCTTTAACCAGTTCCCATCAATCCTGCCAGTAGGTGGGCAAACGTAGTCGTCACCACAACCTAGATAAACCTCACCTCATGAACCCAGGCACTCCTGCTAAGTCACCAATTGTAGCGAACTACTTAGGGTGCCCTGTGGCAGGGGTGTTGGTTATTCAATAAATGGTTCCCGTAAAGGTGGTACGCATAATCATCTCCTAAATTGAAGCCAGAGTAGAAGACACTTTTAGAATTGCTGCGATAAAAAAAACTAAAAAAACTAATTTTGTGACCAGGTACATCCAAACTTCCTTTTTTCTTTCCCGTGCCATGTTTTAAAGAGTTTTCACGGTATCCGAGCATTTGGGCTCTTATGTATCATATGCAGCTTCTTTTTTAACAGTCATATATCTAGTTTAAATCTCACAAGCAGTACATTTCAATTCACCCTTCAGAAAAATTATTCTAAAAATCCCCTTGTAAAGTTTAACGGTTTGCTTTACAGGATAATCAATCCACAGTCCGGAAAATAGTTAACAAATCGATGTACACAATATTCCAGTTTCACGAATAAAATTAACACCGTAAAACACGTCATTCTGAACGATGCGATGGCCCTCGTGGGGTGAATAAAGCCTTATTTTATTGCATCTTTTATTGTGGCCCTCCTCAACCAACCTTTCCCCAGCGCCTCGCCTACCCTTATATCAACCCCTCCCCCCTCCCTCCCTAGTACTCCCGCAACCTCCGGCCGGGATCAACAGGCGTCTCGTAGAAAACCGATATTCTTTCATTATTAAAACAACACAGAGGGTGGAGAAAGCATTCTCTCTGCACAAATCTTAACGCTAGTTATAATATTATATTATCACGATTGTAAGCACTATTCGTGTTTGATGCCAGATATTTCAAATCCCCGGCGTTGACCGGGTTTTACACAGAGTTTTTGAAAAAACGCATAACTCTTTTGATTCTATGCAGAAGCGGGCGTCAGTTTGATAGATTCTCCTATATAAACAAACGGATTGCAATCCTTAGCACAAACACCGGGATGAAGATGATCCGAGGAACTAGCGTCATTCATCCCCTTGGCACCGGTGAATAATCGGGAAACACGCCAAACATGCGCCCAACGGTATAAAGTTGACATTTGTTAAATGACAACGGGTCGTTTCTATGACTCGTTCTTGAGCTCAACAGCTCAGCTATGGAAAGATTTGCCGGCCTCCGTGTTTCCTCCCTCCTATAAAATGGGTCTCTTCAATACCTATGTATACTCCTTTCTCTCCTCTAAAAGACCCTCCACACGATATCCACAAAGATGGCATAGGTCCCAAGGGAAATTATTTTCCTCAGGGTCTCCTGTGTGGAGTTAATGTAAAAAAAAATAAAATCAAAACACTGTTACTTTGAACATAAAGTGTCCAAAATTTCATCAAGAAGTATCAAACTTCTGCTTCAAGGTGTGGGAAAGGGAGATGGGGGTGGGTTGTGTATATATTCTTAACTCATTGACTTTCCTCTTGTTTTGAAAGTCAAATGTGGAAAATTTCATTAATCTCGGAATAGACCTGTAGATTTGCAAAAAAAACAAACTAGACTACCCACAGTATACACTTTTTAAATTTAATAATGTGATGCCTAAGTTGTGCAAACATTTTAGGTTTTATTATTGTGACAGCTGTTTTGTCGTTCAAGGACTTTATTTATATCAGACTTTGGATATGTATTCTATTTCATTTTGGCATAAGTTTAAATACACCGAATCCATTTGAAAATTAACATCAAATGGAAATATGTCTAAATAAGACATGATTCTTACAGAGCTTTAAAGTAACTTGATGATATAATCTCAAAAGACCCTAGTAAATACTACATGAATTATTTTAACCAAAATACATGCAGAATATAATGATTGAATTTGACCTTCTAATAAAAAATAATAAAATGGAATTCTACGAATTCCCCACAACACACTATCGATAAATACATAATTTTGTATTTAATCAATATTTTCAGTCCCAACTCACAAGGATCCACTACCACAAGGATCTCACCTTGGACCTTTGCTTTTCTTAATATTTATTAACGACCTTACATATAAACTCCGCTGTAATTTTTCTCTATATGCTGACGACCTAAAATTATATAAAGCAATTAAATCTATTGAAGATTGTGAACTTTTACAACAAGACCTTAACACAATATCTGCCTGGTGTGTTGACAATGAAATGGAACTGAATATAGCTAAGTGCAAAGTTATTAATTTCACCAAGAACACCAACAAAACTCTGTATTCATATAGCATATGTGGTCACAATCTAGAAACAGTTGAATCAATAAAAGCTTTAGGAATTATATTCGATAACAAACTAACGTTCAACTAACACATTGAATACATTGTGAGTAAATCAAATAAATTACTCGGTTTTATTGTAAGATCAACCAAACTGTTCAAGAATTCTAATAGCTTAATAATTCTATTCAATTCCTTAATCCGTAGTGTTCTGGAGTACGGGTCATCAGTTTGGAATCCACATTATATCACACAGATATCTAGACTCGAATCAGTCCAAAGAAAATTTACACGGATTTTGTCTTACCGATCAGGTGTCTACCATATTTTAGACGGGTACGAACAAAGACTTACACATTTAAAATTAGAGAGTCTAGTTAAAAGACGAAACATAAATGACCTTTTAATGCTTTATAAAATTGTGAATAATCGTGTAGATAGTAACTTAGTCAATCAAATCAAGTTATACGCCAGGCCCAAATCTATCAGAAACCTTAACATATTTTGGACCGAAATTTCTTCCAATAATACTGGATATTTTAATCCTATATCTAAAATGTCTCGATCATACAACGATCTTGTTAAAATACACACCATCATAGATATTTTTGTAAATAATATAACTAGCTTCAAAAAATATCTCCATGATTTGTGCAATTAATTTTAAAAAATTAAAAAAATGCTTTTGTTCCATTACTTTTCAATAATTACTTCATAAATATTTCACATTGTTTTTCTTGTGATTGCTTCAGTGAATAATCTTGTTAATTAGTGCATCTAAAAAAAAAAAAAAGATTTTGTTTCATTACTTCACAATAATCACTTCATAAATATTTCATATTTTTATTATGTATTTCAAGTTTTATAGGTATTTTAGTTTTCAATATTTTGTATTTTAGTTTTCAAATTTTGTATTTTAGTTTTTAAGTTATCTATAAATCATACTTACATTGTTTTTCATGTTGCTTCTGTGAATATGCAAATGTTATTACTGCAGACACATTAGTCTAGGGATATTTATATTTTATTAGAATTTTTTTTATACAACCTGCAAAAATGTCTTATAATCTCTCAACAAAGCGCAAAAGGCCTTAATTAAAGTTATTACTAAAAAACCTTTTAGATTCTCGACAATACAGTTATTTAAAGACTTTGCTGTATTGAACATACAGCAACTGTACATCAAAATTATAGCTACACATTACCAACAAGACAACTTAAACCATCATACTGCACAACACAATTACGACACAAGACATAGACATCAACACATGACTCCGAAGACAAATACTACATATGGACAAAGACATTATCATAATCTGGCTCCAAAAATTTTTAATTTAATTAAAAAAGATGTTAAAGATATCCACATGACAAAAAATGCAAAACACAAAATCCATATGTGGATAATCGACAAAGGCATTATATACTGCGGTCAGATAACCTGAACAATACAAGAACACACTCAACGCCTGTATTTTCCTCTTTTCCTCTCAATTATTTTTATGACTCTAATTTGTTTCTATCATATTTTTTTCTATTTTACTCTTTTATTTTTCTTTTATTGTATTTATCTTTCTAAACTTAAATATTTATTTTTTAATCTTATTTTTCTTCCAAGATTAAGATATCAAAATTAGTTTAAATTCCTGCCACCTCGGAACAGGCTCAGCCTAGTGAGGTGGTTTATACCAAAAAAAAAAAAAAAAAAATTTACATTGTATTTTGTATACATGTATTGCAATATCTTGGTCAATAAATAATTAAAAAAAAAAAAATATCCTGTTTGTGTCTCAAATAAATAAATAAATAAAAAATAAAGTCTGCAAGATGCATTTCACCGTAACGAAGGAATTATTATAATATCCTTATTATAATGTTTTTGATATCACTAGTTCCTAGTTTAGGTGACTTAATTCGAATTCTAAAAACATTTTGTCCGGTGTTAGTAAATGTAGTATTTTATTTAATCGTTATTATTTTTATTCGCAAACGCTGCATTAATTTTTCATTTTAGTACTTTATTATATTATGATTGATGTACATTTGGTTTCGGTCTCATCGTGTGCAGCCCTTTGTTTGCCGTTCCAAATCAATTAAATGCAGTGTTATGCTTTTGTGAATAAATCCGCATAAATCCTTTACAGTTTTATCAATTATCGAGAAAGGTATTCATGGGAACTGCGCAGGTGTATTGATTCCCCAATGGAAAAATTAATGGGTCCCTGCACAAATATAAAACCATTTGCTACAGGCTGTTCATTCAATGAAAAAAAAATACTTTACGCACTTTAATTTTATAAATATCATTATTAAAAAAATAAGCAGCCACAGAAGAGAAAGCAGGTACAGGTATTGAAATGCTAACGAATAAAGTAAAATAACACGTATTGTATAATAAACCATTTATAAGATTTCTGAAAACTGTCAAAGAAAATAATCTAAGCACAACACCTAGTAAAAATTATTTTAATTGAGATGAATGAGTTGAGAAAAATATCAGTTTTACAAAAATATTTCCACGTTAATTTACTGTACTGCCGTGGTAAGTAAAAAAACGGTGACCTTGAGAGTCTTAAGGAAGACACCGTATTTTTACTTACAATGGCAGCATCTTTTATTACATTAACTCCACCAAGGAGGTTTATGAGTAAAATCATTTTTCTGAGGGCCTTTGTCATATTTTGGGATCCTGTGGTGGGTATTTTTAAGGAAAGGAAGGAGATATAGTTCCAGGAGGGTAAAGGTATAAAGGGTGGGTAGGAATCCAGTAGGCAACGTGTCGAGGAGTGACTATTTAGACTTTCAATCCCTCCCACTGCGGTGCAAGACGATGGTTCGAAAGAGACCAGCTGGAGAAGTCAAAGGATCTCCCCAAACCGGCCTCTCCCGATCCGACCTACCACTCAGTTGGTGGCAGGCGTATCCGTCACCAAGATTTTATTTTATTTTATTTAATTTTTTTATTTATTTATTTATTTTTTATTTTTATTTTTTTTTTTTTTTTTTTTTACAGGACATTTTTGCATGTAATATAAAATAAATTCTAATAAAATATAAATATCCCTAGACTAATGCATATTCAACATGAAAAACAATGTAAGTATTATTTATAGATAACTTAAAAACTAAAATACAAAATTTGAAAACTAAAATACAAAATATTGAAAACTAAAATACAAAACTTGAAATACATAATAAAATATAAGACATAATAAAATATAACATAAGATATGAACACAACTCACCCAGTGAACCCAGGCACCCCTGTTAAGTCTTCAAATATGGCGAACTACGTGACCTATGGCAGAGGTGTTGATTATCTAATAAATGGTTCCCGGTGCGAAGGTACTCATACCCGTCTCCCAAATTAGTATTTTTTTTATTAATTGTTTTTAAATGAATACCGTGCAAGAGTCCCAACTGCTCCCATCTGGAGCAATTGAGTCTATGGCATCCCGAATTGGGGTATGTTGTGAGGCTAAAGGTAGTGGGGAGGGGAAGTAGACGGGGAAGAAAAAGGTGGGGAAGTACCTGGCTATTCAGATCTGGTAACCTAATATGGCTAAAGACATTTAAAGACAAATTTCATTTCTGAATGGTGGTCTTACACCAAGGCGATTCTGGGAATATCTTTCACTCTGGAACGTGTCGCAAATATATTATTTTTAAATTAATTAATTGTGCAAGACGAGTCAAGAGTCTTACCCCACGAACACGGAGGCCGTTAAAAGAAAAAATATAGAAAAATGTTGAATCTTTGAGAGGTAAAGTGACTATTGAATCTACCCGTGTTACATTTACTAGGAAAAGAACCACACTTAACATAACTTTATTCAACCTTAACCTTTTTACCAGATCGTTCAGTTTCATCATTATTACCTGTATAATACAAGCGTAATTTGCTATCTTGCTCTGGTGTTCATTATTATTTCAAAGCATATCCAATTTAGATTTCTACTTCGTTAAACGAATTTCGACGTTAACACGTGCAACTCCACGCTTTACCCTTATGAGCCGGCTCTAGGATTATAAGTGTTACTATTTCACAATGTTTGGTTTGGCTCGTAAGTAACTTAACGGGTTAAAGCTCTTCGTAGATGATTTATATATGAGTGATACTGCCATAGCACTGATTTATTCAGCGATTCAAATGTTCTGGAGTACATTTTGGGCGTGTATCTTGCCTCCTTGTGAATTAAATAGTTTTATAACCCTCATTACGTGTTTCTCTTACACATTTGTCTTGCGTGTAATACATACCAAAGGTTTTTTTGTTGTTTAAATTATATATTCAAAGTTTCAAACTCAATCCTTTCACATATGTAAGAGATACTTTTGTGAATTAGAGTGAGTATAAAGGGGCGAGATATACAGGGTGAAGGTCGCAAGGCTGTGGTGCGTTTATGGAAATGTATAGGCTTCGTAATTGGTATGAATGCAGTTGTTCCGGGTTGTAACCTGATAAAATCAATCACCGATAGAAGAGTTTACAAAAAGAAGAAGAAAGGTATATGAATAAATGTATGGCAAGTAAGTGTTTGTTATTCAAAAACGAAATTTCAAAGAAAACAAGGCATCCTTTTTTACATAATTATTTGAGTGATTCCACTTTATTTTCAACTTCTGCAAAACTTTAAAGCAAACCGAAGATAGAAACCACTTAATTTTTTTTCTTCCTTTTTATGTTTTTTTACGGTACTCGACATTTTAAATTTGTCTTGCAAAAAATAGAGTGCGCTTTTTTAACATTAACTTCACACAAGAGGCCCCGAGAAAAACAATTAACCTCAGGGCCTATATCATCTGAGACGCTGTGTGAAGGGTCTTTTTGAGGAGAGGAGGGAAGAACTTTGGTCTTGAAGAGACCCATGTTGTAGGAAGGGGAAATCACAGAGGCCGGCAAATCGTTCCATAGCCGAGCTGTTGAACACAAGAACGAGTCGAAGAAGCGACCCGTTCTCTCGTGACAAATGTCAACGGTGTACATATATCGGGCACGCGTTTGGTCTGTTTCCCGACTATGCACCGGTGCCAAAGGGATCAATGACACTAGTTCCTCGGAGCATCTTCGCGTAGCATTCCCACCCAACGCCTGTGCTCTAAATTTTTTAGTTTTTCTTAATTTTTCAGGTATTCTGGAGCTCCGGACCAGAGGAGGCACATACCATCTGATACGAAGTTGAAAGTGTAAATCCGTCATTGGCTTTAAAAATTACGTGTCATTTTTTTAAAATAGTATCGTGTGTGTATTTACATTCATTGTCTCTCCTTTGTTCATTATTAACCTTTTTGATTGCAAAACAACATATTTATTAGAATTGAAATTAAAAAACTTTTTCACTTTGTTTTCACTTATTTATTATTACCAGGACCGGTTTCATCCTACTGCGGACATTTTCAGACTGGTAGTAAAATATTTATAAATAATAAAGATAAAAGAGGTAATCTGGAAAACTCTGGAGTCTACCAAGTGAACTGCTCGAATTGCCCCGCGTATTACGTAGGACAAACAGGAAGAGCAGTATCAACCCGTATAAACGAACATTTCGCTAGTTGGGTTAATCAAAAAGGAGATTTATCGAACGTCGCCTTACATCTACTAGAAAATCAACATACTTTTGACAAAGATAGAGATGTAAAAATCCTTCATGTTTGCAACAAAGGACAAAAATTAGACAGATTAGAGTCATTAGAAATCAATCGCTTAACGAAGAAAATAGATCGTAAATATGTTATGAATAAACAGTTCGAACATAATGCTCAATCACCATTAATTTAACCATTATAATACACTTAGAATAATTTTACTTCAGAGAGCAGTGGTATAATTTAAGTATGTACTTTAAAAATGTAATAACCCAAATATGTGGAGAACCCTAACAATAATAATTACTTTAGTGCTACCAATATTTGACAATAAGCCCTAAGCAACAAGGAGGGAATATCCCAACATTACAAAAATAAAATTTCAGAAATCACAAACCTTTTTAATTATATAAATTCTTTTATATTCATGTGAACTAAAAATATTTACTAACTATGTAACATTACTCATAATTTTCAAAAATACACTTTATAATTACCTAATGTACCCTAAATTAACAAAATAACTTATAATACCTTAAATTTACAAAATAGAATCATTCATTATATATAGACAATGTTGTGTACCCCTGCCTAAGTTTGTATAAAATCAATAGCATAAGAGTTTCAACTACCAGTCTGAAAATGTCCGTAGTAGGATGAAACCGGTCCTGGTAATAATAAATAAGTGGAACAAAGTGAAAAAGTTTTTTAATTTCAATTCTATTACAATGGAATTCCACCACGAATTAACAGTGCAAAAACTAGACTCATTAAAAACATATTTATTGTTAAGTTACATGATATATTTAAAAAATAATATACAGATTATTGAAATTACGTGATAGTTTAGATAAATACCTTTTACAATAATTTGAAAGCTCAAAGATATTTGCGACGGTAAGGAACAGTGAGGAAGCCAAAAAAAACCTTGGCAGTAAAAATCCAGTAACGACTATCTGTGAAAAACATGAACTACTCAACATGATTTAAAATTGCCATGTTAAATTTGTGTTTAGTTTGCTACTTTTGACCATAAAAAAACAATATCTGCTCTTTTTCTAAGTATTTCTGTTCTGCCAATGGAAATTCAGACCAATTTGGTTTAATTCTAAAGTGAGTTTTTTAAAGCCCTGCGTGGGGTGTTTCAGATTGTGTAGTTGAGTTTGAACCGTTGTTTTCGAGATTAAAATATCGTTGTGACTGATTCACTTTGCAAAATTTAACTAACTCTATATTTATTAATAGAATTCTTCAATTTTATTTCTTTACTTAAAATTTTTCGTTTCTCAGAATAATTAATAAGTCACTGTAACCGCTTAATAGAGGTCAAAGTGTTTTTTAAAAATATAAGTAAGAGTAAATAGGAAATATGAAAAAATCCACCAAGTTTTACCAAAAATAAAAGTGAACTCTGGTCACATATGATGAAAATTCAAAATATAATTACATTTTTCTGAAGTAATTGTAAGATAATTCTTTATCTTTATTACTTATAAGTAAGTATAAAATGAAGTCGCTCGCGCCGTATGTGCGCTTACATCTTTTAAATTACGAAACTGATTTTCATGCGGTTTTCATCAATACATAGAGTGATTCATAAGAAAAGTTTTTAGGTATATAATTTGCCAAGGTTTTGTGGAAATTGGTCGAAATACATAATATATTTGGCCAATTGGCAACAGGCAGCGGGCAGCGGGCAGCATCAGCGTGATGTGGATTTGATTTAACAGATGGCGTTGGTTATAAAGGTTTCATTAGCCACAGCAACGTGTTGCCGGGTCTGCTCGCATAATATAAATAAACAAATAAATAACAAACATTAACCAAATCATTAGAGACCACAAAAATCATTAAGATACCCATTAATTCAGTCGATTTATAGGTCAACAATGAGTAGATATCTTCTATGTGGACAACGATAATACGTGGACGTTGCAGGTCTGAGATACTCCAAGCATTTCAATAGAATATGTCAGCAACATTAGTTTAAGTCAATTTTCCATCTCACTAGTTTATATCGTAATAGGCCACTTGCATGGATTTCATAACGACTTGGAAAAAATCGTGTGGATAGATTTTTTTACTAAGATTACGAAAATGTTAGTCAAAATTTTTAGAAATGTATGGTTTTTTTTTTTTTTTTAAATAAATAAATCCATTATTTGAGCTCGTGACGTCACTACATGAAAATGTCCCGTCTCCGATTATGTTCCCTTAATTTTGTAAAATTCAACACTGATAATTTTTTTTTATATGGCAACACTTTGATTTCAGGCGAATTTTTGAATTTTCGTTTAACGTTCACTAGATTTATTGTTTGTTCTATGCGAACTTATCCTTTGGTTTGATTTTTTGATAAAGATGGCGGTGTTTTTACAGATGTTACGAAGAGAACCCCGTACAATTTATTGCTATTCGTGTGTAAAACGTTATTTTAAAAAAATGATTTTCGGCTACGTAATTATCGTTTTTTCGCACTCATAAAATTATGTCCGGTGTTTCCGGTTTAAAAAAAATGGTCTGATTTTTCGGATTGATATTTTCAAAAAATCGCCAGGGTTTCAAAAATATGATTAAAAAAAAAATACATAATGTCTTAGAATATTTTCATAAATCGGAAAAAAAATTTAAAAACGTGATGCAAGTGGCCTATTGAAGGATAGTTTTTAATACCAGCAATAAATAAAAGAGGCCAAAAACTGGTTCCTTGTGGAACGCTCAAATTCAGAATTTACCATCACGATTCAGTTTTATTTATTCCAACGCGTCCCAAACAGCGCAATTTATTTCTTTTAGAACTATGAGCTCTCAAAAGAGAAGGGCGGTATAATAACGTATAAATATAAATCTTCTACCCACTCGCTTTATAAATATAAGCAACCTCATTTCCTCCAACATTATCCCGTGTCCCGGATGACAAGATTTCCTCTCTATTATCACGCGGAGCCCTCAATACGGGAATATGGGATTCCACAATGCGGGATTCCTTTGCGAATGCCTCCGATTGCCCCCATATCCCATGCCTCCCCAGATAAAGGGGAGGGGAAAGAATCGAGCGCAGGAAGCGTGCAAGATTATGGACATTTGCGAAAAAGTCAAAATGTTGAGATAAAATTCAATATTCCAGATGGAAGGCGTATCTAGATAAGGGATGTTATTGAGTATCAAATTGTGACATTTCATTTTATGGGCGATTTATTGTTTCCTTTCGTTTTTGTGTATTATTATCATCAAATGTTTATTTTTGTAAAAAATATGATAAAACATTGCCTGAATAATATTGATAAACAAATGTGACAATTTAAATAAAATAAAACCATCTGTTTCATCAGTATAAAGCGTATTGAAGATCTCCTCTGTAGAGCGGTAAAAAGCTCGGTGTAGTAGTCCCGGAGAGAGATCGTACGTGTCGGTATCATTCTAGTATCTTATTTATTTTTCATTTTCGTAAAAATCTGGGAATACACTGTGTCTAGAATAAAGGTTATTGCCGTAAGCGGGAATTGAATGTCAGCATTGAAGAGTACAAGTGTTTTAGTCGAGTAGCGAGTATTTTAGTAACTAAACGTGTCCATTTCATATATTTACTAGTAAGTAGGAGCATTTTGGTCAGTCAAATGGCGAGTTACTCGCTACTCGACTAAATTACTTGCCCAATCAGAAATGGGCATATACTGTGTAAGCAAGCGTCGTGGACGTGTCTATGCTAGAAGTTAATTCAATAATGATTCAACCTTAATCTCGGATGAACAGATTCAACATTTTCAAAAATCGCAATTTTTTCCTTAAGAAAAAAATTTATATATGACCTGTTCAGGGCTGAGAATATTCATAAGGTCTCGCGTAGAAAAGCGACATCAGTTTTCTTTCAAATCGGTGTCGATCACACTTCTAGGGATTTTCTGTTCAGTGGATGCCGGGATCCTTTAATTTTGGAGGCGTGTGCGGTTACCGCCACCCCGGGAACCATTTATTGGATAACCAACACCACTAGTCACTCTAAGTGATTTGCTACGTTTTGTGACTTAGCATGAGTCTTGGCGGCGGATGCGTTTGCCCACCTTCTGCGTGGCGGGCCGGATCGAGAGAGATTGGTTGAGGTAGGCCTCTCCAGCCGGACTCTATCGACCCATCGCCTTGCATCGCAGTTGGAAAGATAGATTCATACATCCGTCACTATTGAACACACTAACCCCCAGATTCCTTCCAACCCTTCAAAACTTTTTTCTTCCCAGAACCGCCTCTCCTTTCTTTCCTTAAAAAAACTCTGCACACAGCATCCTCTAAGAAAACATAGGACCTGATGGAAATTATTTTCGTCATGGCCTCCTGTGTGGAGCTAATTTAAAAATTGATTTTGGTATATTTGATGGATACCCATCAGACCTAGCTCATATCAGGCTCTTCTAATAACCGTTTACATATTTCTTTATAAACCAGGATTACAAGATTAGTCCGTGAGAGGCCGCAAACATATTTTTTACAAAAAAATGTAGTTTTACATAATTATATTCTAAATATTTCTCTTTCAGTCAATATTTTTGCATGTTTACGGAATAATAGAATATGTATGGCGTTGTTCATCAGTTGAAAAAATCCCTATAGATTTTTTTTTCATCTTAACCCATTTCTTCATTATCCCTTTTCTAAGAATTCGAGTAGAATAATAAATAACCAATTGGATTTTGTAGTTTATCCTGTTTCCCAGAAACTCTAGATATAGAAGTCGATATTCTTTGGGATCGAAACAATCAAGTAACAACCCAGTAATATCTGATAGTAATTAACACTGTTAAGATTCTGTATCCTAATTTTGATCGATTAAAATTAATAATTAATTTGTAACTCGAAACTCAAAAAATTAAGATGAAATCTGTCATGCTATTTTAAGCTTGTCAGAACCATTATCGTTATTTATTTCAGAGGTGGTGCGCTAAAATTAAGTTGTTATTGTTGTGTTATTATAAAATCATATCTTGTCACAATCAGTACACATACATACTTACGCACACACTTCACCACAATCTTCCATTACACATCTTTCCTGATGATGGACACTGTAATGCTGTCTGAAACAGCGGCTAAATAAGGAGATAGCGCAACACGGCATATTAACCCAAAAATAAATCACGTTTCAATGTAGTGAAAGTAAAAGAAAATAATACTACACGAAGTGAACATAATGAATCAGTTAAGACGAAAAGGTATGTAATAAAATAACCAAGTAGTTGGTAATTATTAATGACAATTTTATAAACATTGCCTAATAATTGTGAAATAATAACCTGTTCTTCAGTGGATCTAATCATATAAAAAATAATTAATTTTTGTTATGTTTGGTTTGGGGTGAAACGGTTTTTGAAAAATTATGTACCTTTACTTTTGCTGGAGTTGAATCCCCAGATATCTTTACTTCCATCGTTGCAACTAAAGTTTCCATCAACTGTTGGGTGGAAAGAGGGTTCATTTTCCGACTTTCGGGAGTTGGGCCCAGAGTCAAATGTGGTAAGGTTTCGAGAGAATACACAGTTACGACAAGATTCCGGAAAGTTTTCCACATAAAGTTAACTGCCATAAACATTAGAATGCTCCCAAATTTTGATAACTTTTGCCGGCAACGAGAACAACGATAATATTTATGCGTCTCGTATTATTATATTTTTTTGGGTTTTAATTTATTGTAGCCTAATTGTAACTTTTCTTATAAGTTTTGGGTCAAGTTCAATTATTCAAAATTGACGAAAAAAATGCGAAAATCAAGAAAAAGACATAAAAAAATTGGACAATGTCGACGCGACGCGCAGCAGTAAAAATGCTAGCTACTATCAATTCGAACAAAGTTAATCTCTAAAAACAATATGTTTGGTAATGTGACAATATTTAAAATTTACATAATTTTACAAGAATGAGGTTTCGATTTCTTAACATAATGAAATCGATTAATCCTCCTTTCCTCCTCAAAGGTAATGATTACCTAAATTTTTATCGATAATGGCTTTAAATTTTTACCAATCGCATGCTTTCAACAATTCTCGAAATACACTTTTTCCCGTTCTCTCTGTAAAACTGTTCCGCCAATACTCTAGCAGTCTACAATCAACCCCTTTTATTTTGTTTAATTATTATTAACAATGGAACAATTCCAAATATTTAGGAAAACTACGAAGACAGCGTCTTCTGTAATTTCGTTAGTGAAATGCTTGAAGGGAAAATTTATCAAAAGAGAAAATTAATTTACTGAAAATTCAGTGAGAATAACGTTAGACGTTAGACAATTAAGGACATGTCACAAATGGCAAAATTATTCTCTAAATTTGCAGAAATGTGTACATATAACAGACCAGATCTTCATCGGTTCAATCAGATCGGTTATTGTGATGTTTGTGTTATTTACGATCAAACACTATTGGTTCTACGGGGGTATTTCTTAATAATAATAGATTCTTGATAAAAATTAGTTTTTTATGACATATTTGTAAAAAGCATTAACTTTGTGGCTCGCCATAATTAACAATTAAAACACATATAAATTTGTTGTAGACCACTTTTATTTTTTAAAACACTCTACCGGTTTCGGAAGCACCCTTCCTTCGTCAGGAGAATATTATAACTAACCTATTATACAGAATACAAATTTTAGGTGTTCGAGTGAGGGGTAAGCATCGGGGTGGGGGTAATCGCGGGATTTCCGGGAAGAACAGAGCGGTTTATTGGAAAAATATTTAGAATGGGACTAATATATTTTTCCAATAAACCGCTCTGTTCTTCCCAGAAATCCCGCAATTACCCCCACCCCGTTGCTTACCCCACACTCGAACACCTAAAATTTGTATTCTGTGTAATAGGTTAGTTATAATATTCTCCTGACGAAGGAAGGGTGCTTCCGAAACCGGTAGAGTGTTTTAAAAAATAAAAGTGGTCTACAACAAATTTATATGTGTTTTAATTGTAAGTTTATTATGAGTTTACATAATACAATATTTATACTACTGGGTGCACGACCTGCCTATACTGACTGCTAATTGAATCTGCTGGGTAGGCTGGCGATTGACCGTCCTCAACAGCCACTGCTATGCAGGGTGTTTTATAGACTACTCGCATCTGTCGGCAACTGATAGAAGCTCTTTCCCTGCTGGCACATATCGGCATCTGATAGAATATAGAAGCTCCTTCAATACACTACAGTTATCAAAATGTATTTATTACAAAAATCGTTAAGTAGTATTTAGTTAAAAGATACTTATTTAAAGTGGAAATAGGTAGATATTTCCACTTTAAATAAGTATCTTTTAACTAAAGATAAGGATAGGAAATTACCAACGATGAGGACTAACAGCGATATGTCATTTGTACCAATTTTTGTATTAATTTACATAATGAGTCTGAGTTTTTGCACTGTTGTTAATTCGTGGTGGAATTCCATTGTAATATAATTGAAATAAAAAACTTTTTCACATTGTTCTACTTATTTATTATTACCAGGACCGGTTTCATCCTACTACGGACATTATGAGACTGGTAGTTGAAACTCTTATGCTACTGATTTTATACAAACTTAGACAGGGATACACAACATAGTCTACATAATGAATGATTCTTTTTTGTTAATTTAAGGTATTTTAAGTTATTTTGTTAATTTAGGGTATATTAGGTAATTATAAAGTTTATTTTTAAAAATTATGAATGATGTTAGTAATTAGATATTTTTTAGTTCACATGAATATAAAAGAATTTATATAATTTAAAAGATTTGTGATTTCTGATATTTTATTTTTGTAATGTTGGGATATTCCCTCCTTGTTGCTTAGGGCTTATTGTCAAATATTGGTATTATTGGCTTTTGTGCTACCAATATTCATAATTTTTACTGTGTAACATCATTAATATTTTTTTTTAATTAAATTTATGATTACCTAAAATACCCTAAATTAACAAAATAACTTATAATACCTTAAATTAACAAAATAGAATCATTCATTATATATAGACAATGTTGTGTACCCCTGTCTAAGTTTGTATAAAATCAGTACCATAAGAGTTTCAACAATCAGTCTGATAATATCCGTAGTAGGATGAAACCGGTCCTGATAATAATAAATTAGTGGAAAAAAGTGAAAAAGTTTTTAATTTCAACTTACACAGCTTAGTAACTATTTACTTCTATGTAATTATCTGCAAAAATATAAAATAAAATAAAATCAATAAAATTAGGTGATGATCATCTTATATGTCGAAACATTATTTTTACGTCTCATACATTGGATAAGCTGTATTTTAGTTTACTTAGAGAGGTTGACTCATATAGAAATCGCAACAAGGGTAATTTTGAAGCTCCTTCTCAGACTGAAACTTCCAAAATGAGGTACTTATATCATTAACCTCAGATTTAAACTTTTCCAGAACAGACTAGCATTGTTGTGAAGTTGTCACGGAAGTGTTCCGGGACATTCTCACGGAAATGTTACCCCGTCAACAATGTACACGAGTCGTACCCGCTTCCGTGTAATGCTCGCGTCTTTGTTGTAAGGGACAGTGTACACAGTGAGCGTTACACGTTACACGATACCCGTTACGGAACTCAGTACACGTCAGGTCCGTCACTCATTGCTCGACTGACGGATGCTGTATTAATTATGTACGGAGCGGCTCCGCGCTGACATAAGCGGGAAATGTAAACCGTATTATTTTCTGATGGATATTTCTAACAGAAACAGTTAAAATTTATCTGATATTTCGATTGTCTGGTTGATTAGTCGGACATCTCCAAATACTAAGTTTTAAGATAATAAGGAGAAAAAAATTCGAATGCTAACCAAAAATTAAATATTTTTTTGACCTGTCTATGTTTTACATATTAAATGAGCTATAAAATAATACCAAGAGGTAAAACGGTCCGGTATAAGTATGACAAGTTAAAATATCCTACTAGTTACCCAGATAACAACATTTTCTGTAATTCAATACAAGTTTTTTTGTTTTACAATTGATTTGGCGGTAGTTATGGGTATGAGTGTGTTGTACAGATAGAGATTACACTTTTACATATAACCGCGCACCCAACTTAAATTTCGTTTTTCCGGAGATATCTAATAAATGACGGCCTTTGTAGTCGAGGGGCAAGGCTCTCGACTAGCGATCAGGGGGTCGCGGATCCCGATTTTTTCACAATTTAATCATTTACAATAATAAGGCCTATTTGAAATGGCTTTAGCCGTGTTTGGTGGCTAGATCTGAATAGCCAGGTACTTCCCCACCATCCTCTTCCACGCCTTCCTCTTCCCCATCCCCGTCCCCTCCCCACTAACCTCTAGCCTCACAACATACCCCAATCGGGGATGCCATAGTCTCTCTGGCTCCAGGCGATAGGTAGCAGTTGTGACTCTTGTGCGGAAATCACATAAAAAAATCAACGGGAAGATCGATTTATTCACATATCTGAGCTTTGGTGACTCACTAAAAGATAATTTTAATAAAATAGAAAGTTAAAACTACAACCGATAATATAATGCTTTATTATTACAGCAGGAGAGCTGCAGTTTCATATTTTTGTTATCATAGCTTAGGTGTTAGAATGAATTTTTACATCATAGAGAAATTGTGTTGCTAGAATTCTTAAATTATACATAATTTGTTCATATACCGTCATTACGATGGGTAATATATATATATTTATAAGAAAACAAACGAAACTTATTTGTTTGAGAAACTTAGCCTACTATCAGAGTTGAATTTATTTAACAACGTGATTTATCTTTACTGATGGCTGCTCCTAAGCGATAATGAAAGTTGTTTTAGAAGCGGAAGACTCTTATACAAGGGCTGTCCGTAAAATAAGGTCTCCAAGGTGCTGCGGTCGCGAGGAACAATTTCACGCGAGATCCGGAAAACTGGCACGAAGCCTGATTTCCCTACGCCAAATCCCCACAAAGCTACACTCTTCGCGACACTTAGTCTCGGCGTGGCAGCCGTTCGCGATGAAGTTTCCGCTCGCCGAACCCGCCAGGTGTGAATTACGCTTTATAATTAGATTTTTTTGCGAAGAACAAAACCCCGGTAGAAATTCATTCTCAGCTATTTGAAGTGTACGAAAAACAGTGTATGAGTGCGAAAACGTGCGCAAATGGTGCAGAGAATTTAAAAGCGTGCCGGACGGCCATTGATTTCAGATGAAAAAAATTGCCAAAGTGGAAAAAACAATAATTGCAAATCTATGGGTGACGGTTAGGGAGCTCTGTGATAGGATCCCTGATGGTGGTAAGACCACTATTGACAAGATTTTGACAAAAAAATTGGGAGACCACAAAGTCTTCCCAAGGTGGGTCCCAGGCATCGATGGCGAAGAATTTTTGAAGTTAATTGAGACTGGGGACGAGATCCGGATACACTACACAACCCCAGAGACAAAGGAACAATCGCAATGGCATCATTCAGATTTGCCGAAGCAAAGTTTAAAAACGAATTACAGAGCGTAACTCACACCCTGGCAGGTGAGGCGAGTGGAAGTTCCATCGCGAATGGTTGCCGCGCCGAGACAAAGTGTCACAGAGAGTGTAACATGGTGAGGATTTGACGAGGAGAAACCAGGCTACACGCCAATGTTGCAGAACTACGCGTAAAATATTTCCTCGCGACTGCAGCGCCTTGGAGACCTTATTTTACGGACAGCCCTAGTACATTAACAATTTATTTAATATAAATTATTTGTACATTAACTATCGGTGGAATAATAATGGTTAACTACTTTGAATTATTTTAATGAAAGCTTTGGCTTGATACAGGTTCAGCATTGATTGTTAAAAAAAATTAAAACCTGCAAAAACAGGAAAGTCAAAAATATTTTTGAATTTTTTGACATGTTGCACAATAAAAATTGCCTGTTGAACAAATAATTGAAGCATCATCTAATATTGAAGCTTTTTTTTTATCTAGTGTTACTAGGTAAATGCAACACTAAATGACATTTCCTTTATGGAGAAATAAAATAATTTAACACGTAATGTTAGTATTGCATTAGTGCGTATGTAGATATGTATTGTGGTATATCTAAAATCTTCCGAGCTTGTCACATAGAGGGCAGTGCTAAGAGATGTCCCAAAAGTCCGCTAGATGGCAGTTAGTTTAGTTTGGAGTTTGGGCACCAGGGGGCCAAGGGCCGGGGTGCCATCTGCAGGAGCTCGCTCGCGCAATTCATATTTTATTTAGCCAGCTTCAAGTTAGGCCGACTATCATAGTCACAACTTGTAATACGCGAAGTTTAAAATAAATCCCAGATTAACCTCCCAAGACGAGTTGGAGAACTATTTATGTGAACACAACCTGTATGTATTATTATTACTATCAAAAGCTATGCAATATATCACACAATAAGAACAATGTCGGATCGGCTAAATATCGAAAATCGTTTTGTTGGCTTATTTTGATTTCCTTTTGATGCTTTAAAAGTCCGCATTTTTTAAATTATTAATGAAATGAAATGCAAAATATCAAAACAAACTTATAAATCTTAACCCCAAAAACATTGAAAATGCAGAAACGAAATTGTAAATACTTCTACTGCAAAACTACAAAATCGCACACCCGGCATTGTTCTTCGGGACCGTCGAAGGACATATTCCTGGAATACAAATAACCAAAACGTAATTTGAAAACATTCCACTACCACCATAGGTGCTTGGATAATGAAGGACTTAACCAGCTGAGGAATTAAACTCATGACGCCAGATGAGGCATTGAGTCGGCCACTGATAATGAATTGAAAAACATTTCAATTAATGTTTTTCCTGCATCCAGCAACATTAAAAAATGATACGAAACCAACCCCAGATACATCACTTCTTCACAAATAATGTCGAAAAATGATGAATCCATTTTGCTTTTCAATCATAAAGTTTCTTTGTTCCATTATTCGCCCTTTTTCCGAATTTATCTTTCGAAGTCTGAAAAGCAGACACGTATTGAATATATCTTCGTTATATGTCGATATCGATGGAATACGTATCGATGAAAGAAAATGTACAATTATTTAAAAACTACCTTTTTCCAACAATGTAAATTATTTCTGGAAATAAACTAACATTTCTTGGAGAAATTTCAACTCCGCTAATTACAAATTCCTACTGGTTATTTGAATTATCCGTCATGTTTTTAATTATTTCTCAATGCCTATAAATGGAGGACGTTATATTAAAGTTTCAAAATAAAATTTTTAAGATAAAATCTTTTTAGTTAAAAACTCAAGAAATTCTATGATATTTAATTTCATAATCACCGAAGGGATGTGGAATAGGCAGAAAGTTTTGAACGCCACAAAAACTATCTAGGCACAGACTCCTCGCTTCATTCGCATTAAATTCATACATTGCAGTGTATAACGTACTCTTTTGTTATTTCCACTCTTGACATCACTCGACTCCAGTGTTCGTTTATTTAATCTTGCTTTGTCTTCTTGGAGTGTCCGCTTAATTTTTTCTCCACTTGCTACACGTGTGTAAACTTAATTTTTCATCCATCTGCTACACGTGTCTAAATCTTCCATGTAATTCTTTTATTAACTTTATCATAACATTAACATCGGCATTCAGAACATTCTTTTCTTCTCTACTTATAACTATGATTTATTTTTTTCTTCTCATTCTTTTTCTTTATACTTGTTCTACTGGCTGTTAACCTCCTTCCCGTTAACGCTTTATATAATAATATAATGGAATAATACTGTTATGTAAATTGTTACAGGAATTCACGTATTTGTAAACATCCATTATATTTTTATTTCTCTTTCAGACTCACATCAATGGCGATAAATTTGCAGAAAGGGGTTTTTGTGGTAACGTGCAAGATAAAAAGCGCGAGAAACAAAGAGTTATGAAAACATGAAAAGAAAAATCCAAGAACCAGTCTGAGGTGAACGTACAGGAATAAAAAATCTTGTAGAATTTACAAAACTTATAACTGAAAGTCTTAAATATACGTTATTAAATCTTTATTTCATCGGCGAACTTTTAGTCAGCCAAGCAAACAGTAAACATTACCACAGCAAATAAAATCAATGAACCTATATGTGATCACAATATTGTAATGTGAGGTCGGTATCATATGATTAAATAATTTTTCCAGAAAACTTTAATTTGTACATCCAGTTCTAAATACACCCCTTTGAAAGTGCTGAGATACATTGTCAATGCACTTAGACCACTTAGTAGCTGCATGGCTTGTTTTAGTATACTTTGAAGTTTTTATAGATTTTGCTTAAAAAGGACGGAGTTTGTTATATTGTTGCTTCTATGATTCATCAACAATGTAAGTATCTTAATTTTTACTTTGTGTTTTATTTCAGTGAAATTAAGAATCTTAAAATTGCTCCATTACAGATAGGAAGAAAAATAACCAAACCATTATTATCATTGTATTACTTAACCCACTACTGTACCGATTTTGATTCCAAACAAAAAATAATTATAAGTAGGCTTAAATTTTGAAAACAAAATTACTTTTTATGTGCCTGGTGTTAGTGAAGATATGCCAGCCTCTACGATTTCAACAAGACATATTATTGTTATTGATATTTAATTCACAAGGCATCTACATTATATTGTTACACAAGTTTATAATTAGCAGTAACAATTAAAACGCTGCAAAATTAAATGATTTACTCTAGTGACTTCACTTTGGTGTAAATACTTTCTGAAATAATGCGGTAGGCAACTATCTGAAACTGCGCAAAGGTTGGAAAAGGTTTATATACAAATGCGTAGCTGGTAACTAAGTTATTGAAGGTTGAAGGGCGAACTAGTTGAATTTCCTTATTTACGAGTATCATTAGAAGATGGATCCCCTAAAACATAACTTTAGTTCGCTCAAGTCTCAAACTGTTCACTAAAATGGTTTATTTATTTTATAAACTCAAATAGCCAGGCGCTTTTCTTCCTTGTGTGGTTCCAATGGTGCACGCGGGATCTGTGAGCTTAGTCCATTTCCTTAACTTTATGGCGACAGATCCTAAACGCTAAACATAAACAGACATAAGGCTCGCTCTGGGACCTTGGGAATGTTATGAGAGGGGAAGGGTGATATTTAATTTAAAATTAAGATTTAAAGAGAAATTACTTTTCTTCTTCTTCAATGACACATTTTATTTATCATTGTAGAAGAAGATAACACTAATAATCTACCTGAAAATATAAAAGAGAACAAGACACAGAAAAATAAAAAGGTAACGAAATAACTTTCAAAAGTTATAAAAAGAGCGTTGTTCTTATAAAAAAATAAATGTTATTTTTTATATTTATTTTATTTATTTATTTATTTTAAGCGCTTTGAATAAATTAATTTGATAATTTTCTAGTAATTATTACAATTTTAGTGTTCAAGTAGGTGTCAAATTGCTTAACGAATTGCTCCTACAAATGAGGTGAACTGAAAACTGATAAAAAAGAGATTTTTATACAGTTTGAATAGGCAGTATAATTGATTACCTCCACGTTTGCAAGTAAATATAAAAAAGCTACCAATAGCAACTCAAAGCTTGGATCTCTATTCTTGTCGGGATAAGCGCCTTAACCAACTAGGCCACTGGGACCCCTTTTTTAAGTAATTTTTGTCAATCTTATATTTGAAATTCAGGATTAACAATATTATCTTCGACTGATTTTTTCCCATATTTTTGGTAGCTACTTTTCTTTAAATGATATAAAATATTTGAAGACTGGTTTGTTACCTAGATGGTGTCTCAGATAAATATATCCATTATTACATTGATAGTAATAACCTTCAAAAAGTTATTAAAAAAGAGGGTTATTCTATTAAAAAATCTCTTTTGTGTAAGAACATCACTTTTCGTGTTTTTATTTGATAAAAAAGTGAAACGTGATGTATACAAAGTGGAAAAATGGGTGTTCAATAAACATCTATCATCGCAAAGTTAATAATTTAAAAAATCTTAAATAAATATTTTCCTCAAACATCGAACATCGTAAAAATAATCTTGGCTTTAGTTGAAAAAATGTTGTAATAATATTTTCATCACACTCATGCTGTAGTTTTTTTAGATAATAGCACCACACAGGAGGCCCTGGGAAAAACGATTTTCCTTAGGACCTATATCATCCTAGGGGATGCTTAATGGAGGGTATTTTTAAAGAAAGGCAGGAGAGGAAGTTCTGGGAAGAAAAATATACGAGGGGTGGGTAGGAATCTGGGGTTTAGTGTGTCCAAGAATGACGGACGTATGGATCCATCCCTCCAACTGTGGTGCAAGGGGATGAGTCGAGAGATTCCGGTTGGAGAGGTCAAAAGGCCTCCCTCAGTCTCAGAGAGACCAGTCTCTCTTGATTCGGCACGCCATGGAGGTGGGCAGATACATTCGCCGTCAAGACCTAATTAAACGTAGCGAACCACTTGGGGTGATCTGTGGCAGAGGAATTGGTTATCTAATAAAAGGTTCCCGGGGGCGGTACCCATATCCGTCAAAATCAACCGTTAGCAGATATTTTATGAGGTGTAAACATTCGCCGTAACATTCTTACAATTTTGAAGCTACGCCGAACATCATAAAACGTATGAGAGGTTTCTCAGAGTGCCTTTCCTCTAACAATGCTTCTTGGAAATCTTTTCGCATCAACGTGAGAGACGCTGACGAGGCCGATACAAAATCCTAACCGGGTCAGGGTCCCGCACTGATCCTTGACCCGGAGCGGGCGGAGGCCGCTTCCCGGAACCAGGCTCCGGGAGAACTCTGCTTTTCGTGTTCTACCTGAGAGACAGGAACAGCCGATGCAATTCTAACAAGGACATTGAAGAAGGCAATCATTGATTTTAATGGACTCCATGACCGTGAAATCGATTTGATCGCTTGATGTTATATTTTTTAAAGGTGCACCGCATTATTATTATTTTTTTATGTGAATACCGTACAAGAGTCCCAACTGTTCCCAAGCATCTCTTTTTATTTTTTTACATTAGCTCCACACAGGAGGCCTGAAGGAAAATAATTTCCTTCAGGGCCTTTGTCATCTTTGGGGTTGCTGTGTGGGGGGTCTTTTTAGGAGAGGAGGAAGAGGATGATCTGGAAAGGAAACAGGTATGAGGTGTGGGTAGGAATCTGGGGGTCCAAGAAACTTACCCCCATGAACCCGGGCACTCCTGCTAATTGACCAAACGTAGCGAACCACTTGCGGTGACTTTTGGCAGAGGTATTGGTTATCCAGTAAATGGTTCCTGGGGCGGCGGTACCCCTATCCGCCTCCCAAATTGGTGAGACTATGGCATCCCAAATTGGAGAATGTTGTGAGGAGAAAGGTAGTGGGGAGGGGGGGAATGAATGAAATGTAGAAGAAGGTGGAGAATGCCTGGCCATTCAGATCTGGTACAAAACACAGCTAGACTAATTTCAAAACAACGTTTTGATCCTGAGTGCCGGATGTTCACTGGGATTAAACTGAGTATATCTACCTCTCTGGAACGTGCGACCAATAAACTATACATGGTTTAAATCAATAAATTGTATAATAACACAAATAAATCTAAAAATATATAAATAATATTGCGCACGGCGGGTTTTTAATCAGCGATCATCAGATTTTTTAAAATATTTTTTTTATATGAAAACCGCACAAGAGTCCAAACTGCTCCCGTCCGAAGCTAGTGAAACCATGGTATCCCCAATTATGGTATGTTGTGTGGCTGAAGGTAGTGGGGAGGGGAAGGAGATGGGGAAGAGGAAGATGGGGAAGTACCTAGCTATTCAGATCTGGCCACCAAACACGACTAAAGCCATTTCAAGTTATATCTCAATTCTGAATGGTGGTTTTACATCAGGGCGATACTAAGAATATTTTCCACTCTGGAACGTGCCGCAAATATACTATATATTATTTTAATGAATTAATTGTGAAATAAAAAAAAATTAAACAAATAAAATATATATAGGGAATATAGGACATGCACCGTTCATGCAAGTATGTTAAGTTGTAACGAGTTGAACATTTATCCCAGATTTACGTTATTATCCCAGAAAAGGTATCTATCAACTTGCTCATCACTCTACTACCTAATTAAAAATCCTTCCCTTTACATTTGTCGCGCACCGTGGTCTTACCAGTTAAAATAGTGTTTAATTTTTTGAATGCTACAATATTTCTTAAATTTAGTTAATTTTTTAGATTTAGATACACATGCTATACGTATATTTAATATAACCTTTTTCATTTAATTTGATTTATAGGATTGTTATATTATTCATGCTACATTTTAATAAACTTTGCTAAGTAAAAGTCATCACAATACAAAGTAAGGTACTTAGCGAGTGGCTTTTCCTAGACGATGTCCTTACTTATATGAGCCTACTTTATAAAAGTTTATCGCTTCCGGCTTCTACCACTAGATCGTATAAGTTGAATGTCACGACTAAGTCTCAAATAAGTATCGCCAAACAGTTCCTCGGGGAAAAACTTTACAAGCGACAGCTGTGTAAGTGTAAACCAAGTTTATGCAAGTCATAAAACAAGGCGTAGTTAATATTTAAACGATTTTCCGTGTAGGTTATGGGTCACTGGGTGAGTTTATTGGGTCACGGTTGTAATGCTGCAGAAAATACGCTGAAAATATGCAGGTGAAGTGCATCGATTTACCAGTCAGATTTTGCGTTGTATTTCATTGTGTGAACGTGCAAATTCACGGAAACTAAAATAATGTTGTCTATGGAGTGGCTTTTTATGTAGCTATTTTGAGATTCAAAGAAATTTTTATACCCGGGATTATTCCTCATAGGAAGTACCGACTCTGGTAACCATCACCTCTGCCACAAGCCATCCCAATTCGTTTGCTGCGTTTGGTGACTTTGGCGGCGGATGTGAGAGACCTTTTTTTCTCTCCAGCAGGACTCTATCAACCCATCGCTTCGCACCGCGGTGGAAAGGATGGATCCATATGTGAACATATTGACCCCAGAATCCTACCCACCTCTTATAGCGTTTTGTTTCTTAGAACTAGCTTGCACACAGCATCATCAAAGATGTATTAGTGGAACTAGTGTAAAAAAAAAACTCACATGCGAAAATCCCTTGGGTTCTAAGCGGAAGAGTGGCCCAACCCCCTAAAGGATCTTTGAAATAGTGAAAACTGAAATGAGGCCACTGTGACTTCATAGATATTATAAAAATATATAACAATATATGATGCTCTCGCTGATTACGACTTTTGTGGGTTGGGCCACTCTTCCGCTGAGCGCCTCATACGAAAAAGTTAGAAATATTGAGAATGGAGAAAAAAACATTCTGAATCGACAGGTTGTTTGATAATACTTTAGCCATGTTACGTGACAAAATACGAATAGCAATCACTTCCCAGCTTTCCTCTTTTTAACAATTTTTTTCGAAGGTATTTTAAGTAGAAAATTTCTTGTCACAATCTGGTTGATAGGTAGATCTTGTAAGTTACAATTCATTTATTGTATATTTCTTATACATATGTATCAGCTCTGCCATTGAAAGGTATCTTTAAGGGATGAATTTTGCTTTCTCTAGAAACCCTCCGTGAAAAAGTCTTCAGAATTGTTAGCCCAATTATTTTCTTCAGAAGTATGCTCCGAATGATTTATTAAAAAGGGTTTTTTTCTTGTATACTATGACTGCTACATTATTTTTTGTATGTGGAATATTTTTCAATGACAAATCCAATCATTTTATAGTTCAAACAGAATATACCTACTTAAAAATTGAATCAATTTTTTGAAATAGTTAACTAACCGTAAATTCAAAAACAAAAAATATCTTGAACTTATTTAGCATTTTTATAAAAACACTTTATTTTTATTTTAACGTTTTACAAGATGTAATAATGGTAATAAATGTGCAATTTTTTTTTTCACATGTCCATCGTTCAAAAATACATTTTCGTATTATTTAATTTAAATGAGATTCCTCGGGTAAACAATTTCTAACGGGGTTTATACCATATTTGGGGATGCTGTATACAGGGTTTATTTAAGAAATTGAAGGAGGGGAAGTTTTAGAAAGGAAAAAAGGATGAGGGTATGTACGAATCCACGATGCAGGCAGTGTGATGGTCAGCGAGTCCAACTGGAAAGGTCAGAAGGGTGTTTTAGGCCATCATTTCAAATGATGAAGAGAGGATATCGAATATACAAATGAAATTTATTTAAATCGGGAAATTTTAAAATTACATGGAAGATTGGATTTGAGTTCAGACTAAGAAGAGATGAGATGTTAAATGTAGCAAAAAGACTGGAGAATTTTAAGTAAGGCTTGCTAGAAGAAGAGAGGATATTTGTTAAGAGAGGGGCAACCTAAAAATATGTGACCTAAAGATCGCACTTCCAGACCACTGAAAGTACAATCTGGGGAATCGATCGCATGAATTTTAAAGATGTGCGACGATATTTTAAAACGTCTAAATTTCAAATTTTGGCCAACGGAAAATTAATTTCCATAAATATGGCGAAAATTATTCTTCGAAATTTTTTTGTTACAAACTATTAGAAACAAGCTGACCCGGCGAACTTCGTACCGCCTCAGAATCAATACCTGCGCAACTGTCAGTGTTTTGTTTTGGTCAGTATCAGAGATGGCATTTACTTTTGAGAATTGCGTTTCATTTTCTTAAACGTGTGAGGGAGATTTATTAAAATTATCGTATTTTCCTGTGGAGTAGTGCGTACGTATGTTCACCGTTTATCATATTTTCGACTGTTGACATTTAGTGTGTAAGAAAGAAGGGCAGCAATATATGTTTAAGAAGAAAAGCAAAATAATAAGCGCATAGAAATTTGACGTTTTTAAATTTTTGGAATACACTCACTACTCAATCTTATACTTATCACAATATTCCTGCAGCTCTTTCAAAAGATGAGGATTCGTTCCATAAAAAAGGTATGAGGAAAAATTTCTTCAAAAAAATCAAAAAGCAAAAAAAAATCGGTCCACCCGTTCTTGAGTTATAAGGGGTGTAACTAACCCGACTTTGTTTTATATGTTAAGATTATGCAAAAATGTATTTTTAACAATAAAATTAGAATATCAATAAAGATCAAATATTTTATTTGAATGCAATATGCTAAGCAAATATAACACTACTCTTTCTATGCGTACTTAGGTCTGTTGATGCTACAGGCTGGAGTGACCTACCTTGAAATTTTAAAGGAGATTCCCAAGGGAACCCAAAACCCATTGTCTGGTCGAGAAGACAAAGGAAAAAAGTAACATTTTAAAATACCCAGTTAACTTGTTTGCCAACCGGATTGTGAAACCTTCCACAAATATTTTTTCAGGGACCAAAAAACCTTCAGTCTACAGTAGAAATCCGAGAAACTTGAGTTTGATTTAAGTTATCAAGAAAATTTTAAAAGCTGTTTAAATGAAATTGAAAAAAAAGTTTGATGAAATTTTAAAATAAAGTTTGTTCTGTGATATTTCCACCCCATTTTATGATACTAAGTATTTTATATGAGATTCGGTGCAAGGGTTCAACTGCTCACAGTCAGTGACGGCCTCTGTGATACATGGAATAAAGCTCTCGACTATCGATCTGGAGGTCGCGGGTTCAAATCCCGAGGTGCGTAAGTAAATTTTATTTGATTGTTTTGTGTAATTCAAAATTTAATGCAAGATATATTTGTGGTATGTTTCAGAGAGGAAGATACTTTCAGTAACGCTCTGGTTTAAGACCACCATTCTGAAATGAAACGTTTTCTTGTAATGGCTTTAGCCGTTTTTGGTGACTAGATCTGAGTAGCCAGGTACTTATCTACTTTCCTCTTCCCCATCTCCTTCCCTTTCCCACTGCCTTCACCTTGGGGATGCCACAATTTCACAGGCTCCAGGCGGTTTTTTTTTTTTTACATTAACTCCACACAGGAGGCCCTGAGGAAAATAATTTCCCTCAGGGCCTATGTCATTTTTGAGGATGCTGTGTGGAGGGTCTTTTTGAGGAAAGGAAGGAGTGAACATGGGTCTTGAAGAGACCCATGTTGTAGGAGGGAGGAAACACTCTCTCACTCTCTCTGGTTTCAATCCTGGGATTGGTTTGCAGCAATTTCCTCTAATTTTCTCTTCCATTCTTCCCTGACTTGTGCGGCTCTTTTGAATTCTGCGTATGATGAGCAGCGCACGTCCACCAGCAGGTCGTCCAGGTACTCTCGGCGTGGGCGTCCCCTAGAGTTTGTCCCATCGGTCATACCCTCCATTATGGTATGCAAGAGGCCTTCTTGTCGTATAACATGTCCGATCCATCTTGCACGCCTTTCGGACAAGGTCCTGAGCAGGTGCCTTCCTCCTTCGATACTTTGGAGAACCTCCTCATTTGTAATGTGGTCTCTCCAGGAAATTCCTAATAATCTTCTATAGGACCACATCTCAAAAGCCTCTAGTCTCCGTTTATCTCTTTCGGATAGGCACCATGTTTCGCAGCCGTACATCAAGATACTCCACACATAGGTCTTAATGAGGAGTATTCGCAGTTTTAGGTCTATATTATTTGATTCAATTATTGATGAGGAAACACAGAGGCCGGTAAATCGTTCCACATCCGAGCTGTTGAACTCAAGAACGAGTCGTAAAAACGACCCGTTCTCATGTGACTAATGTCAACCGTGTAAAAATGTTGGGCGCGTGTTTGGCGTGTTTCCCGACTATGCACCGGTGCCGAGGGGATCAACGACGCTAGTTCCTCGGAGCATTTTCCATTGTAATACCGGTAGAACAAGGACAGCATTCCCACCTGACGCCTGTGCTCTAAAGATTGCAATCCGTCTGTTAAAATGGGAGAATCTATCAAATGGACCGCCCGTTTCTGCACAGAGTCAAGGGTTGGGAGCAGTTGGGACTCTTGTGCGGTATTCACATAAAAAAAAGAAGAGTGCAATTCAAACTAAAGAAGACAAGAGTGGAGAGGCTATGAAGCACCGCACAAAGAGGAAACCGATTGGTTACGAAGCACCGCACACAAGGGAGACCGATTAAACTATCTCATTCTTTCGCAGGCTCAATCCTGTAGATGTAGGTGTTTGTCTCTCTTTAGTGTCATTATTTTTCGTTTCATCGAGTTTTAAATCACAACGGTGCTTAAGAAATTATCACCTCAAAAAATCATCATATCTTATTCAAATAATAAAACTGTGCTGGTCTGAAATAATATGCATGTATGCGATTTTCAATAACACGAATTAAGGACGTTGGCGGCATTCTGTTTGCTATTTCATATTAATTAAGTCAGATGTTCCATCCCCTATGCACACATGTAGCTCTGTTTTGATGTTATAGAAGCCTGGGTCAAGGCCACATTCCTAGGTAAAATTATTATACTAAAAGCGGAATATGCTGACACAGGTGAAATTAGTATAAAATTGTATAGTAGATGTAACTGAACATAAGTTAAGACCTCAGACGAGGGACATAAAATGTTCCGTTACTCGGGAAGAATAAAAGAGATTATTTATGTACGATAAAGAATAGTTAAATTTAAGGGTTAGCAATTTGTGGATGTTGACTTTAACGATTTTAAAGAGTAACTACTTACGAATACGTGCTTAAATTTTCTGAAGAGGTAGGTACTAGTCTTCAATGCTTAATGGAAAATAATTTGCTTTGAGGTGGTATATTGTTACACAAATGTTTTTTTGTGGTGAAATCTTATTTAACAGCGTTTTAATTTGAAACCCGTGTTATGTGTCGCCCATATTTCGTACGAACAGACTCTACAAGCGGCGGGCAGCCGTGTTCACGCGCGAAGGACATGTTCAGTCTCGCATTTTTATTGCTGTCCCTCTCAGGCTAGGAGGAGCATCACCTTATATGGTCACACAGCGCGGAATTCAACCAATGGGAGAAGACATTACCTTATAAGGGCACACGTTCGAGTCTTCCGTCTCGCTCATCGGGGGCAAGCAGCTCCAGCCGCCGATCGGCAAGAACAGACACATTCGAGACAGCGGCGCGAGCGGTCGGCGGTCGTACGTACTACTACGTACTGACGAGGGCAGTATGCCACACTTCGACGCGACTAATTAAGTCTTCGCCTACCATCCAAGTATGGCGTTATCACCACAGCCGCCTATATAATACCACTGCCGCCTATATAATACCACTGCCGCCTATATAATACCATGGCCGCTGGCCGCGCACGGCTTTTAATCCGCCTACGTTGCCGACGAGCCGAGTATTTCACAACTGCCGCCTATATAATACCACTGCCGCCTATATAATACCATGGCCGCCCTGGCCGCGCACGGCTTTTAATCCGCCTACGTTGCCGACGAGCCGAGTATTTCACAACTGCCGCCTATATAATACCATGGCCGCCCTGGACGCGCCGGCTTTTAATCCGCCTTCGTTGCCGATAGCCGCGTAATTCACCGATATCGCCCACCGGTTCGGTAAGCTGGCCGAATCCGCCCACCATGACGCCGAGAAGCCGCCCACTCACCGCCGAGCGCCCAGCTCCTGAACTCGGTCTGTGAGCTATACTCCAGACCTCTCCGCTACGTAGGGAAGCTGCCTGCATCCGTCCGACGCCACGTGAGATTCTAAACCCTCTTATAGTCTTCCCGAGCCTAAATTCAGTAGCATTACTAGTGCTTCTCTCTCTCTCAAATGCTAGGCCTTAAACTGCTTACCTGGTTGCCTGTACTGTTTCACCCTTGCATTATTGAATACATTTGAATTGTGACCAAACCTTGTTTCATTGGAGTCAACCATCGACAAGCACGGAGGAGCCCTACTACCCTGAGTTGAGCCTTCCAAGCCGAGGCATATGGCCCCCGGGGGGTCTGCTTAACACTTGTCCCCCCCCCGGGAGTGACTTATATTCCTGGAGACCTTAAAGTATGACCCTGGCGCTGGGCAGAGGAGACCAGTAGTATAACACCCGATGAAACGAAAAATAGCGACGCTAAAAAGAGACAAACATATACTTCTATAGGATTTAGCCTGCGATAGAATGAGATAAAATGAAACCTTACCTACGGCTCTGTTGGGCTGCGCACTTAGGCCACATTTTTAAGGGTCTTATTGGTTGAGATCGTGTGGTTGAAGGTGTCACTTCTACCGTATGTGAACTGCACTCGATCTTTAAAAGTGAAATCTTCTTTAGCACCGTTGTGATTTGAAACTCGATGAAACGAAAAAGCCTCACTAAAAGAGACAAACAAATACCACTATAGGATTTAGCCTGCGAGAGAATGAGGTCTAATCGGTCTCTTCTTTATGATTCGTAGCCTATCGGTCTCTTCTTTGTGCGGTTTCCTCTTTGTGTGGTGCTTCGTAACCTCCCCACTCTTGTCTGCTTTAGTTTTTTTTCACTGGTACATAGAAAAGAGATATATATCTATCGATTATAATAAAAAAATTAACAATAATACGATATTACATAGTATATAAATATAAGATTGTTATGCAAGATAAACCTTTAATCAAATATAAATTGAGGTTAAATTACATCATGAGAGATTAATGATTCGTATCAATGTACCCACATTATTTCTAACTTTTTTAATGACGTTAAAAAAAATAGCCTACATCAAGCTTCAATTAAAAAAAAAAAACAAAACCAATTATGATATTGAACGTAATTATTCAAAAAAACTAGAATATTTATTTTCTAATGTATTATTTATTTTTATTCATAAACGTCTGTACAAGCTTTTACAAATATGTGATATACATAATAATTTTGTGGAACTGTAACTGAAGTGAAACATGCTAAAAAAAACTCATGCAAATGTGTAAGAATGGTAAGTGTAAAGAATGGTCGGTATTATGTTAGAATTGATTGTTATTATTGAGGTATGTTATTATAGCCTTTTTTAATTATATTCCGTGCAGTCAAACACTTTTACTACCTCTGAGAAAGTATAGCCAACTGCACGCAATCTAGGTAAAAGCGATTATCTAAAATCTAAATGACAGTCCTCTAATATTGTTGATGCAATTAAAAAGAATTTTAAATCAATTAGTTCTTGTTGGTATATGGAAGGTAAATCAAACTCTGCTATAAATACAAACACCGTTATTACGCAAGAATTTTAAAGATAAGTATAGAATACTAGCGGGTTCTTCTCCCCAATCCGGCATTCCCAATCCACCTTACCAACCTCCCCACCTCCCTCCACCCTTCGTTTCCTTCCCCCCTCTCGTATTCCCCTCCCCCTCACTTCTCAAAACTATATGAAATAAACTCATTTTTCAAACAACCGAGCGCCACCGATTGCAATTTTTTAAATAAAATTTCATAACGCCAGAGCTCACAATTATACATTTAAATCATTCCGGGCGTACGCCCAAAAAAATCATCAAACTTTCATTATAATTTCATTACGTCAGAGTTCACTATTATACATAGAAACCATCGCAGGATTGCGCAGTTCAAAAAATCACAAAAGTTTCATCGAAATCGGATGAACGGTATGGCAGCGCATAAAATATGAACAAACAAACAAATATTGATTTTTATACATGAGAGAGATGAGATTAAAATAAGAAAATTATAGAATATATAGCGGAATATAATAGAGGAAATCAATACAGAAAGTGTTAATAAATAAATGAAGGAAAAAAAACATGTTAATACTTTGGCACTTTAACAGGTTTTCAAACTAACCAACGCAGATAACAATTGTCACATTGAAGAGGTTCACATGGAAAGTAAACTCATCACCGTGCCTGCGCAAGAACTGGCCAAATCACAAAGCGCTTAAAAAGTTTTTTACAACCTGCTCTGAAACAATGATAGCCAAAATTATCATTCCCGGCATGTGGGATTTTCGCCACACGTCACGTCGCTGTCACATATTTTCGAATCCATAAAAACGTCGCCCCTCGTATGCTAATTGTAAATGGATTTTCCACCAGCTAAAGGGCGGCTTTGCTTCCCAATGTAATTATTTGGTCATTCGGGTGCTTTACGCTTTACGCGGCAAGCCGATTATGACGCCGAGAATTTTCTAGATGTTAATCATCAAAATTCGTAAATAACAGTTCTGATTTTCTTAATACACTTTCAGTTGTTTACTTAAACACCAAATAGTTCCGGTCTGGATTCTTATCTATGTAATGATTTCTTGTGCATCATTTTTATTTCATTTTATTATTGTTTACCTTTGCCGTTGTCCGAAATCTAATGACAAGATAAGGTTATGGCAAATTGTTGTTAAATTCTGTTAATATTTGCATTTCACTTAACGTTATGCATAACACAAATAACGTCGCAACGTATATTACGATTTTACATACATACATACATACATCTTCTTCCCATTGTTCTATTTGGGTCGGGGACCCATTGCGTCGACAAGGCCTACTAAGATATTACGATGTTATATTTAAAAATAAACAAATTCTTTGGATAGTATAATTTATAGCCAATTGGCAAAAAAATATTACGCAGAAAACCTGTGTAGGCACTAAACTAGTAAAAGCACTACACGTTACGCGTGGCGCAGAGTTAAAAAATATCCAGAATATCCCAGTAAGATTACTACATGGGTTAATGACGCAGTTTTCAGCACGCATTTCTATCATTTTATTTGGCTTTACATTAAATGTTCCCAGGGCGGCGGTACTCATTCCCGCCTCCCAATGAGTTCTGTTTATTATTAATTAGGCATACTTTTATGATAACTTATTAGTAATTCTCCGGGGATTAAAGAAAATTATTTTTTAAATTTGATAAGTTCCTAACCCCTAGAAAACGGATAGTATTTTGTAAATATCTGGAAACCAAATCTAATATTGAAAATTGTATTTGAAATAATTGACAGCCTTTTACAATGTCAACTTTTTTGCTTTCGAATTTTCGTGAACAATAACAAAAAGCGTTTAAAACTTCTAAAACTTAGCTCTTCACACACACATTGCAGTGCGATTGTAGGTGTAGTCATGATGAAGTAGTTGGTAGTATCGTCATCTTTATTTTCTGTAAATAAGCGCTCGCAATCGTTCGACTCCTGCTAAAAATACGTTATCAATCACGAAAGTTCCAAGATTTCTGAGTAATTAGTAATAAATATTTTCAATGTCAGGTTCGTACAACCTTTTGATATGAAGTTTTAATTAAACATTTATATAAGAAGAGTAAAAGGAACATGAATAAAAAATATTCGATAATGGTAAAAAAACATGCATTCAAATAGAATATAGATAAAAAAACGATGATTCTGAATATATATGTTTTATTGTATGTAATTTTACGTAAAAATTATATAATGACAATTAAAAATGATTAAGACCGTAAGATACTTAAACGCCTTTTGGTTGGTCGGTGGGTTCAGCCCTTAGAGTAACAATGTTTAGACAGAACTTACACTGCTACCTCACGGATCGGTAGGCCGCATGCATTAGAATGCGGACATTTTTGTGCCAACTAAGGAGTATAAATATGATGTCCTCTTATCAATCTAATAACAATTGATGTTATATGATCCGGCGGTTGCGGGTTTAAACCCCGGCGTTCGCAAGTAAATTTCATTTGATTGATTTCAATTTAATTTAAAATTAGTATAAGGCATATTCGTGGCACTTTCCAGAGTGGAAGATACTCTTAGCATCGCCCAGGTGTAAGACCACCATTTAGAATTGAAACGTTGCTTGAATTGGCTTTAGTCCTGTTTGGTGAAAAGATCTGAATAGCCAGGTACTTCCCCATCTTCCTCTTTCTTCCCCTCCCCACTTCCTTCAACCTCATAACATAACCAACTGTGTATGCTATAGTTTTACTGGCACCAGGTGGGAGCAGTTGGAAATCTTGTGCGGTAAAAACAATAAAAAATAAAAAAGCGCAGACCCTTGAAAAAATACGAGAGTCTGAATTTTTGATTCTTGAATAATCAGAATATATATTTTTTTAAATATATTTATTGCTTGTTTGGATTCTACACTTTACTCTTTACTCAAAATGTTCTCAGTTAATAGTCGCACAGTCGGTTAGGTTAGGTTAGGTCATGCTGAGTGCTGACAGACTGCCAATATAATGACATTTTACATAATATTTCCAATTGGAAACATTTTCCAAAGGAATACACCGGGAAACTTACTTACTGGGATCATTTTAACTGGGGACCTTTTTTATTGGGAAAATTTTGACAGGGAACATAGTTACCAAGAACATTTTTGCCTAGAACCTATTCTCACCAAGATTACATCCAACGCTTATTAATAGAAGCTTATCGATACATATATTTTATTTTTAACTTGATGAGTAAATCCTAAAATTGTAATATTTTATTAAATGAAGACAATATTAGCGAAACTCAATCGAAAATCTGGAGACAGAAAAATCCTGGTCCTGATGAAAAGTTTCTGGGTTCGTGTCTCAGAAGTGCCAATATCTTTTTCTGATATTTCTGTCTCCGGATTTTTGATTGAGTTTCGCTAATATTATCTTAATTTAATTACATATATTATTACACAAGTCTAAGATCACTCATAGTTCGGATTTGAGCCGGTATTGTATTAAACCAACTCTTAAGTAGCTATGGGGCTTTTAGGTGTCACACAAAGGGACCAACAGTGCGGTGGCAGTTGACACGGAAATAGCGATTAATTGAATGGCTCAAATTATTATCATTGACAACTGAGGACTTGTATTTGAGATACGAGCATGTCGAGTTACGTGACAACCGAATCCTTGAAATAATATTACACGAGTTATGTGACAGTTCCTGACTTGTATTGCAAATATGATGAGTTATATGTTTTGATGATCAAAATAATGACAGTGTTAAACCATAATATACGGTTTGTATTTGGAAAATATGAGGTTGTATAAAATAAAGTTTTGGAATCTACGGATCTACAGGCGAATTCTCATAATACCCAAGATATGTGAGGAAATTTACGTATCTACAGGGTTGTTATTAATTTAGATGTTCTAACTTACAGTTCGTGGAGTGAAATTAAACATACCTGTGTGAATTTATTCAAGTTCAATAAACTCAAATTTTTTTGGAAATTTTCAAAATTTGAACTAATTGTGTGAATTCAGAGAAGCGATAAAATAAGTACCTACCTATCTGCAATGAGAAAAACATTTAATTTAATAATTAATTAATAATTGTATACTTATTTGAAATGTGTTGTTCTTTTGTTCAATTTTTGACAGATTTGCTCATTTTTCCTGGTGTTCATTCGAAAGGTAATTTTCTATTTCTAAAAATAAACATCTGTAATTTTTTTTTCGATTATTTTGAAATTGAAATATTTTATCGTTGAAGACAATATAAGAGACCCGCAAACGAAAATTTAAAACCGAAAAATCATAAAAAGATTCGATCGTATATAAAAATTGAAGCCAAGGTTAAGCCTTGCCGGTGCTCTACTCTAACCACTGAGCATATTCGACCCTACCCTCTTCAAATTAACTCATTCGTTAGTAATCAAATGGTTAGTTAGCAAATCTAAGGTCCTAGATTTTTCTATTTCAAATCTTGAGAATTGCTATTGTTACCTTCTTTACGGTAAGTAATATTTGGCTGATTATGATGACAGCCGAGAAGTATTTAAATAACTTTCTACACCAAAATGGCTACAATGTTATAAGAAGGCTTCTCGGGGTTAAGGGTGAAACAAAACCTAAAAAGCCACATCTCAGAAACGAAGTCCCAATGAGAAATTCGGTATGAAGTTTTGGCTTAAAATTGCCCATCCTCATTTTATTGCATCCCTTACAAATAATATAATCACATTCTGTTTTTAATTGCACGAAATAATACAATGTATCATTTTATTATCTTATCACATTCGCCAGAGAAACTTCCGTATTGTTGAGGGTTTTACTTTGTGATAATAAATTCTCTGGCAACACATCTTCAGGAGACAAATGATTTTATTCGTAATATAAGCATCCCACATTTTTGAAAATTAGTTTCTTTGAGTGAAAAATTACCCATAACCAAAAAATAATGAATAAGTTCAAGAATCCTAAAAATACTGAAACCATTCGACATCTAAATCAATTGCATTTTTGCTGACTAATGAATTATATTTCGTATTTTTAAATACATTTATTTGAATTTCGATTTTGTTTTTGTAAAATAATGAAAACAAATCTTGAAAGTGGAAATGAACCCAAATCCCGATATCCCATCTAGCTAAAACTCTGCAGATAGACTAGTTTTCAATGACAATGCATTCTATTAACTATGGCACTCACATTCACACGCGCACCCTCGTGCATTTCTCTGAAAGTAGATGATATTGAAATATTAAACACAAAAAACTCAACTCAAAGAAAGAGAAACATTCCTAGGTTACGAACAACCCAACAATGTTTGAAAATCTCCTAATACCACCATACTAAGTAGTAAATGTTGCTTGTGTCGTGATGGAGGACTTTGCCAGCCAAGGAATCGAACACGCGACGAGACGGATGAGACCATAACGCGATATCCACTCAGCCATTGACTGGTCGATTTTATAATAGATTTCCAGCAGTTTATTTACCTATGAAATAAATCTCGGTACCATCCAAGGATTTGACTCACTCATTTTACACAGCCCATGGGAAGGAAGGTTCAATACTTAGTCAAACGAACCAATTTTCTCATTTTAAATACATCTCAATGAAATTGGCTACTAGCCGGCCCAAGAGATGGGGCAACAAGTTCGAAATTTTAAAATAAATGTCTTATAACAAATAAACTTGTTTTTAACGTCTTGGGTACTCTTATGTGCAAAAGCCCGCTCTATCTCTGAAAATCTTTTTAACGAAAAATCGTTCGTACAGCATCTCCAGAGAAGAAAAAGCCTCTATCGCTTTCCTTTGAATAATGTGTGGAAAGCTTAAGCCAAAATTTAGTCAATATTTTGTATCGAAGGTGACTATTATTTTACGTTCTAAAAACAATGAATTAAATTTGTAATAATTAACATTTAATGCAATCTTCAATCTTGCAATTTTCTTGAATTAATAATATTTAAATAAGTTTTTGATAACAGATTTGAATGTATTTTCTGGGATCTGTTCATTCATTCATCAAAACATATAGGTATTCTTTTCGAAAATTGAAATTTCGCAAATTTTGCTTAGTCAACCTTTGCAAGAGCTGGTAATCAAAATTTATTACACTGAATCTTTCTCAAGAAATATTTCCATCTAAAGGTGTGAATAAGGTTTCGTTACAACCCCATCAAAAGCCCTATTCAACACAATATCTCAGGTTTTATCCGCAGAATCACAAAAATTTCAGCTTTAGTGACAATAATTTTTAGAATGGTTGCATTACGTTAGGCCATTATGCCTGAGACATGGAGGATATATAGACCATTACTACCAGCACAAAATTCTATATCTTCTCGATAATGGGTGTGTAAAAGCCTAATTCTGTGGTAAAACCTTAACGGAGAAATCCTTGATGTGATTCTTTATTTTATGGAAACTACTGATGGGTTTTTCAAAATATAAATAGCCGTTTAAAAATCAAAATTCAATACTAAAAATATTAAGAACCTAAATGTAGGTAGATTATTAAATGATCAGCATAGTTTTTTTTGCACTGGAAAAATCGTCGATTTATAGGTTTCTGTATGCAGATGTTTTCACCATCTATTGGTGCAACGTTTAATATTTGGCAATATAAAACCAATTTTGGTCAAGCCAATCAAACAGGTACACAAAAAAACTGCCCTCACACAAAAAAAAATCGATTAAAGCACAAAAATATTTACAAGCTGTACATGTATTAAGCTATACTCTCTTTAATTTTTGTGAACGTTTTGTGTGTTTAGGATTTCCCTTTTACTTACTTAGTTTAACAATGCCTTCACGATATACGTCTTCAAATTAACGTCTTTATCTTATTACCAGAAATAATTTTTTCATTAAAAAAAAACCTTTTTCCAGATAATATTATTTTTTTTAAAAAAGTAATTTTTATACAACCTGTTAACATTTTTTGACAGAATTAAAAAAATGTTTTATAATAATAAATATAAAATAGTAAAAATATAAATACCTTGATTTGTCACAACAACAATATTTTCCAAAATTTGACAGTTGCACAAAAATCAATAACAATTAAAAAAATCCACTTTGATCCAGAAAACCACCCACGCAAAGCAATAGTAATATAAAAACGAACTAAAAAAATCAATTTTCAGAACACCCGCGATCTAATCATGTTTAGAATTCACCACTTTGATAGGTATTTTGGTTATAAAATAAAACAAAAGGCGCGGAAGTTGATATTTTCAAAAAATTACGCGCGGAAAATTTCGAAATAGGAATCGCGCGCGCTTTATTGGCGCGTCGCCGGAACACTGTTGCTGCCCGAGCCCGGGATCCGAGTAACAAGTGATGTCCCCTCCCCCGCAGCCACCTTCCCTTCCTCCCCCAACCTAAACCTTGCCCCGCCACCCGCAGAGCCTGTTCCCCGCACGACCCCTCACGATGCCCGTACCCCCACACCCCCGCGCCCCGGGGAGTGTTTCCGTCATTCACTACTATTACTACTGGTTCAATTAGAATGAGTCCTCGATCTGATGTTGGATGGGTGATTAGTTGAACATTAAACATTTTATTTGACATAAAATAAAGCTCTCTTTTACCTGAATTGCTTCATTATTTATTGTGTTTACTATAAGGCTCTCCTGTGTAAATTGTTGAATATCGATTGTTGTTCAATTTATGATTAAATTAATATTGCACAAGATGGGCGTGAACGACAGTTTTAAATCGTCCATTATCGGATTTGAAAATTATTATGCTTTACATGAATATTCGACGTGAATTGTCGATCTGTTGTTGTTCATTTTATTTGACATAAAAAAATATTTTTAAGCTGTCTATCACCTGAATTGCTGAATTGTTTGTATTTTCACGAAATAACTGACTACTCTTAGGAACTACAGCTGAATTAAAATGAGTGGTTGTTGATTTGGCGTTCGATGGATGATATGATGAACATTGCATATTTTATTAGATTGGTATTAATAGTTCACTTATTCAATATTTTATTAGAAAAACTCTTTTTGTATAACTTGATCGATTGGTTTTTGAAGGTTATTCCCATCGATGTAATAAATCATTGAAGAAGAAGAAGATAACACTAATAATCTAAATGAAAATATGAAAGAAAACAAAATACAGAAAAAAAGAAAAAGATAATGGTCGCAACTGGGACTTCTTTGAAAAGTGAACTTCACTCCCAGTTTATTTATTCATTAAATTCAATGTCTTAAACGATTAAATTTTACAATTTGCGGATTTACTGAATTTTTTCCAAAAATAAGAAATATTCATCCTAGACTCCTAGCAGAAAAGTCAATTGATGTTGCACATAACACAATAAAAATGGATATATTTATCCAAGACAACATCTAGGTTGCATTTAGTTCGGGAAGAATCTTGGATTCATATGTAAACGTAATCATAAATATAAAGATAACCACTGGAGCGCTTTTTGCCACAATATGGTACTATTTAAAATACCTCGGATTGCTTTGCTACCAATTTTGGCAAATTTTCCCTCTTTTGTAAGTAATTAAGTAGAAGCTTACGATTTTATAATTTTTTTAATAAATACTACGATTATGTGATAATCGTCAAAAGATAGGTGAACTCATTGGCTATTTAGAAATATAATCAGTTTTTATGTCTCCATATTAAAATTCGGAGGTAGTTTTTTTTTATTTTGGCGGAAAATATTCAAAATAGTCACCTTAAAATCTCGATCAATCTGAGAAAAAAAATTAAATGGCGCAGTCGCTCCAGTGGATAATCGTATCCATAAAATCAAAAACCTTTTAACCTCACTGTCGGCGGCATTGTAAATAACTAACTGTCTAAAAATGCTTGTTTGTAAGCTTTTGTAAATTTCACTTCATGAAAATTTTCCAGTTCTTAAGATTCCTAAATTTTCAAACTTTGGTATAAATGTAATAACAACAGTGCTGGGGGGTAGCAAATATAAAATCATGCAATGTCAAGTGTTTTACATACTTATAATGTCTTCCACGTACAAATGCGTATTTTATACAAGCATAAACTTTTTAATTAAAATGTATTTATCGGAAGTGACCTGCCAGATAAGTACGTTTCTTTATCTACTTGTAAATAGTAAACTTAGATGTAGCCTAATAATTCGTAATAAATTTTACAAAGCTCTTGAGATGATTTTTCAAAAAAACGGCACTCTAAAAATTATTATTAATATAAAGATAGCAAGCCACCAAAAAAATATGTGTTAATAAAACTAAGATAATGTTGGCAGTTAATTAGTTCAGTGTTTAACAGAGCCCCGGCAAGGCTAGGATCTAGGTTCAATTCTTAGATGCGATCGTATCTTTTTCTGATGTTTCTGTTTCAAATTTTCATTTAAGCGTCGCTAACATTATATTCAATGTTATAATATATTACAATTTTAAGTTTTAGTCTTTAAAGTTTTTTTTTTATAAGTGTTAGTTAATTAATTTAAGAGTTTTAGGTTGCCTCTTACCTAAATTGTGTAAATTACTGTTTTTATACGAATAGTTCCTTTATATTATGGGTGTATTTGAATGAGCTATCAATTTATTGGTGATTAGATGAACTCTACACTGTATTTCAATAGTTTAAATTGTATTTTACCCGAAATTGAAATTTACTTAACTTTTAAAGATAATTCAATGTTAGATAGTTTATTAGGTGAGTATAATGGAAATGGATGACGGATACGTGGATTGCATTTTTATTTTTATATTTTTTCATCAGTGAGAGTTAACGTAGGTATTATGATGAATAAAAGAAAACGGTTTGTTTTATGAATACCGCACATGAGTCCCAACTGCTCTTACCACCCGGAGGCAGTGAGACTATATAATCCCCGATTGGGGTATGTTATGAGGCTGAAGGTAATGGGAGGGGAAGGAGATGGGAATGAGGAAGGTGGGGGAGTTCCAAGCTATTCAAATATTCAGTCAATTCGTGAGATTTTTGAGATTCGTGAGATTTCGATGCAGATGAGTTCTATAGTTGTTGTTTTGTATATTCTTGTCAATTAACATATGTATCTGGATATTCTCCTTAATAAAAAAAGAAGATTTTTTTACTAAATACGGCAAAAACCATTTCAAGTAAAGTATCAATTCTGAATGGTGATCTTAATTCTTGCATGGGTTGTTTTTTTTTTCTTCTTTATGTTATGTATTTTAATCGGTGAAGGTTAATGTGATACGATGAATAAAAGAAAACACGTTAGGTCGAATGCAGACTTTTTTTACAGTAGCTCCACACGGGAGGAAACCAATTTTCTCCTAGGCCTATGTCACCTTTTGTATGCTGTGTGGAGGGTCTTTTTAGGGAAAGGAAGGAGAGGAAGTTCTAGAATGGAAAATATATGAGGGTTGGGTTAGAATCTGGGAGACATTTTCGTATGAATCAATCCCTCCCACTTCGGTACAAGGCGATGGGTCGAGAGAAGTAGGAGTTGGAAAGGTAAAATGTTCATACCCGCCGGCCAAATTGAGTCCAGATTTGTGTGTTGAAAATTTATTATTACATCGCGTCATTGCATTATATCAACGTGGAAATTAGTGTTATTTGTGCTTTTGTAATAGTGAATACCTACGAATAAATGTAATCTAAGATAAAAGCGAATGAAATACGAATTTTCATATTTCAATTAAACGTTGATATTCTTTCCATCTTAAGAAATAAACATTTTCCTATTAATGATGTTGTCATTAAAGTTCAGAGATGAAAAAATAACAAAAAGCTTTTTTGTTGTTGTTTTTGGAATGAATTTTGAGTACAGAAAGTAAACACACCAGGACTAGGGACTTGTGACTAGTCAACTGTTTCAGGAGTTGCTAGCATTGTATATCATTCAAATTAAAAATGCTTATTTTTTTCCGAGTTCCCCATTTCGTACAATATACGAGGGTGAATCAATAAATAATACTAGTATTAGGAATGAAGATGCAAGTTTTTTTCCCCCGGGCCATGATTTCATGTTGGGGAATAGAAAGAAGTCACAGGGAGCCAGGTCGGGCGAGTGCAGTGGGTGCGGAAGCAACTTGTAGCGCAATTCATGCAATTTGGTCATGGATGAATGTGCAGATACGTTATCCGCTCATTTTACAACGTGAGCAAACACAGCAGCTATAAAACCGACACCTTTCTTACCCTTAAATTATCAGGTAAAGTATTGATTGAAATACATTATGCTTACGGCCTCGCGCACTTTAGTTGTGTGTTTAACCTTCAGCCTCACAACATACCCCAATTGGGGATAACAAAGTCTCACTGGCTTCAGATGGTATCAGTTGGGACTCTTGTGCGGTATTCATATAAAAAATAAAATAAAAATGTTCGGCGATCGACAAAAATCGTGTTATTTCAGTGATTTCTCGGCATTTACGTATTTCGGATGGCCTGGCCGCTACTCATCAAAAACAGATGTACGACCACGATTAAATTCATACAACCAATATCTCACGATTGCCATAGATCATAAAGGGTCCAAGGGTCCGCATCCATCTTTGCTTTTATAACTTCGCATGGTTTTCCGCATGTGTTTGAAAAGCGAATCAGGGGTCGATATTGCTCTTTTTCCATTTTATCGAGGATCATGAAACAGGTGTGATACAACTAGCATTCAAATCAAAAAAATAACCTATGAATAAGTCTAAAATATAGGATGGTGTCATTTGAGAGATGTCAGTACAGGACGGTAACATCTTTCAACATCTTTCAGCATCGCCGCCGGTCCTCAAAGACGGGCACTTATTGATCGACCATTGTATAAATTATTTGAATATGATCCAGTTGAAAAATGGGTTTGAACAATATTATTGTAGACGCATTATAAACAACGCGCTGCAACGCAAATTGAACCCGCGACTATCGAAATACAAAACCAACACATTGTAAACTATCAGCTACGTCATAGAGGTTGTCACCACCGTCATGTCAGCGATGACATTGATCGATTTCATCTCTCTGTGACATATTTGGGGAGGAGGTAGGGGATACATTTTCTTCTGGCTGACTGGCATTCAATAGAATACACATTCATACCGGTGGGGAAGGGAGGAATAATCAAGGGGAGGTCACCTATGTTTTGCGCAGTGCCCTAAGGGTAAATTGTGTAAAGTTCCAAAATACGCTTTCTTGTATATGGATTAATAGTTTATTCATTATATTTATTTTTACGGAATAATAACTCACAACATTCGAAGAAACTTACTTTAAGTTAAGCCAAACAAAAAATATCTACTAAAACCTAACCGAACCTAACCTAACCGAACCTAACCTAACCTAAACTAACCTCACCTAATAAAAATAATACAGATAACAATAATTTATTGGCTTTATAGGATGTTTGTATTATTTTTGTTCCATTTTTTTGTTAGGAGAGGTTAGGTTAGGTTAGGTTCGGTTAGATTTTAGTAGATATTTTGTTGAAGGATGTTTTGTCATAGAACATTTTGTCGGAGCATATTTTGTCGGGAATATTTTGTCACGGGATGAAAAGTCGCGGAACCGTTTTAACTCTAGTACATTAAATTGGTTGTCTGTCTAATTTTTGACCCATTTTATTGTTAGGTTAGGTAAGGTAAGGTTAAGTTTTAGTTGATATTTGGTTGGGGATGTTTGTCCGTAGGATATTTTGCCGAAGGATATTTTGTTGGGGATATTTTGTCGCGGGATGAAAACGCGCATTACCGTTAAAATAGACTATTAATTTGCTTAAATCATAAATAAAGTACATACGTCATCGTCATCATCATCACTCTTGGCTCTACAACCCATGGTGGGTCTTGGTCTCCTCAAGAGTCTTCCTACACTTATCTCGGTTTTGTGACAGCTCTCTTCGGTTTAGAAGCTCCAAAGTAGGTAGTATATTTGAGGAAGTTGTCGCTCCATCTTAAGGCGGTACACAACCCTAATAATTGTTGTTAGCTCAAAACTCACATTTTAATCATTTCCGGCGAATTTGTAACTATAATATATTTTTTATTTCAGCAGAACACTGGGGATACAAGTTCTTTATATTTAAGATTAATAAAAACAATACCTTACTTTCGTTTATTTTACGAACATCGATTTTAAAACTTTATAACACTTTTTTCAACTATAAAGTTAGCGGTAGGCGCAGATTTTATTTTTCTAGACGACGAATTAATAACTTCGGGAGTGCAAAATGGAGACACATTTTAAATATTCTTCAGAATTAATTAAAATTAACGCGGCGGAAAGTTCGAATCTCCAGGACTGCCAGGGTGAATTCGAGCGTACGTTCGTCCAATACGCCCTGCCGCGGGCGAATATTTGTTTGCACCCTCTCTTCACTTACGTAGTTATTTAGATACTATTTAGGTTAATCTTTACGACGAATCAGCTTACAGTACGAACATAAAATATGTTTCGGATAAATTGATGCTTTAACTAGCTTTTCTTTGTATTGGAATTACAATAAAATTATTACGTTCATAACAAAAAATATAAACGTAAACCACTAAAAAAAATGTTTTTCATGACTTAACTATGAAGTAACGCAAGAAACTATTTTAAAATAATACCCTTTTATGACTAAGACAATTTTTGAGGTTTTCTATGTTCTAACTTTTTTTCGTTCTAATAAAATTATGCACAAAATAAATAAAAACCACTTTTTCGTTTACTTGCCGCGCGCAAATAAGACGCTCGATTTCAAATTTTGCAGGCGTGAGAATCGAAATATTTCTAGCGTTTATATTCCTCTTAAGATTCCCATATTATTTATCTTCTTATTTCATTATTGGAAAATTCGTCAGTAGGTCCGTCCAATACACGGGTCATGAGTAGCAATTTGTATACATGGCTTCTTTACTTACGTCGTTAAGATTCTGAATATATTTTAGGGTATATTGTCTTCTTAATCTTGGTAAAGTACATACGTACTAAACAATATATATATATATATATATTTTTGATAGTATTGGTCAAACTTTCTATTAACGTTATTTTGTGCTAAAAAATATATATTAACAGATATTCATTTTGTATCTTCTCTTTTGTTCCCTTTCTTGCCGCAAGTTATACTGTCTATTTATAACTCGACGCAAATATGTTACAATATAGCACTTAAGATAATATAATAGATATTGCCGCCTATATTAATATTTTGATAGTGACCCTTCAGATATCGCGAGGAAGATCGTACATTGTGTTTGTGAAGAATAGGCAGTACAGTTGACATGGCAGAATCGCCCACTTTTGGTTTTTACGAAAATAATATTTACATTTTTGAAGTCAAATGCATATCTATGAACAATTTTCGGTTGTTCAAAGAGGCAATTTGGGCCCAACTCAAATTAAAACGAATGATATCTGAATTCGTCACTTGGAAATTAAAAAAAATAATAATGTTTGTTGAATGATTTGTACCAGCTTTTTTTGATGGTTGATACTTCCAATAAGTTCCGGACAACAGAGAAAACTTCCGCTGATGGAGCACATTTAAAATGTGCCCGAAATTTTGGCCATCTGTGCAGAGTGAATGTCCCTACGTACATTTTTTATTATTTTTCATTAAAGCGGAGACGGTATACATATGGTGCCCGTGGGCATTCAGACAACGGGCCGATTGTGCTATCTCTTATTTTACCTCATTTCTTTGAGCTTGTTTCAAGCTCCCTTGAGGGTCCCCGTTTTCCCATGAATGGATCCCCTGGAGAATCTTGCAGCGGTAGGGGTTTTAAGAAGTCCCTCTTTGTATGGGTTCCCTGAATGCCCCAGAGCGAAGAGTTCACAGAGGTGGCCTCAGTTTTTCTTCCCAATCCTCATTAGTTCCCTGAAGGCCACACGAGAGAAGAGTCCACTGAATTGGCCTCAGCTCTCCTCTCCACACTTCCTTAGTTTCCTGAAGGCCCACGAGGGAGGGGTTTACTTCTCCGTGGTTATATTATGTTCCCACAAGGGAAAAATGTATGATGGCTGCCTCGGATCCCTTATGTTTCCCAAATACAAAAATAGATAGTCCACTTCAGCAGGGGCCCGAGTGCTGAGGTAAGGTCTAAATACTTCGAGATGCGACCCTGTTTTTCGGAGGCACAGTTCGTGACACTGTTCCCCAGGTCATTCTGTTCCATGACAACTCAACAAAGTAGCATTTCAATAACCGTTTAAAAAGTTTCATAAAAGCTTCGATCAATTAAGTCTAGATAAGCCCTACCTAACTAACTTGCCTGTGAATAATGACGCCATGATATTAATGTTAACAATACAACTCTTCATCGTATTCCACCGCCTCGCTCAAAAAGCCTAGAGAAGCCAGTTCCTAAAACACAAAGTTTGTTCTCAAATCCCATTATGTAGTTTTGACATTCATCAACCAATCAGATGCCTTGAATATCACGCGACACGTATTGTGGAGTTGAATTTATCACTCCTACTTGGTATAAACTAGCCGTACACGCTCGCTAAGTCGCTTGAAGAAATAACCCGAGGGCGTTCAGTGTGTGACAAGATGTGGTCTTTTAATTTTAAACAAGCCGTTATGTTTTGTTTTGAGCCTGTATGTCAATGTATTAGTGAACGAACCGGGCTACGTGGCATGACGTCAGAAATATTGCTCGACCAAAAGTAATTTCTTTAACATTATTACGTTTATTGAAACGCGCGCTGCCTAAAAGACATCTGTAAGGTATATTTTTTTTGTTGTATTCAGATAGCTGACTACATTTTCAAAAATAAAGTCCGTGGTGTGTACCTTGTACAATATTCGGAAGTGGTATATTTTTGTGTTTTAAAAAAATTAACTCGGTCCGGACGGCTGACAGACAAATTAGTTTCAGTGTAGATCTTGTAGACCGATAAAAGATACAACACAAAGCACTATGCGATCTGAACGGTGCAAAACAATGCAGGCACTTTTTCATAAATTGGCCTTGAGCCTGTTTTTGCTGGCTTCTTGCGTCATTTTGAATTTCACAGGGCTCGTCTAGATATCATACGTCAATGCAAAAGAGTGATAATTTTTTTTTTCAAATATCTCATAATCTGACATCTAACCTACTTAAACTAGTTTCTTTTTCATCACTCTTAATGACCTTTCAAATGAATAGTTATTAATTTGCTTACCCTTTTTTTCCGTATTGATTTTTTTATAAATTTAAAATGTATATTTTATATTGCAGTGACACCTGATTGTTTTCCCATCCGCTTGCCACGTAGATTTACTACTTTTATATGTTTCATAAATCACATTCCGACGTCGTCAAAAACTGGTATGATTTTTACGACATTTGAAGAGACTTGCACGGGCTTAAGTGCGAGGATGTCAGGTGTCAGGAGTGTCATCATCAAGAGACAAATGAAATTAATATACGTCAATGTAAGATGTTGTTTCTTGTATATCCATCAATCATGTATGTTGATTTTATTTGAATAAGCTTAAGGTAAGCTTAAAATCCTACTGGAAGAGTTTATATAATATGTTATGTTATAAATAATATTTTCAAAACCCGTTCTTATGTGTAGGTTCACGGAGCCCCTATTTTTTAGCGAGTAAAATACATAATAGGAAAATTAGTCGACCATTAATTTTTCTTTTAAATCGCTCCATAATGATCCCAGGAAATAAACGAGAATACTGCTGTTCAGTTGTTCATCTGTTCCCCTACTGCCCGGAGTTAGTGGCACTATAAAGTCCTCTATTTAGTGTGTCATTATTATTATTTTTTTGTTTAAAGACAGACAAACATCCCCAGGTCACGAATAACCTTGACAATATTTGAAAATCTCTTACTACCATCACAGTAAGCGAAAAATTTTACTTGTGTCGTGATGGAGGACTTAGCCACCCAAGGAATTAATCATGGGTGGGACCCAAACGCAGCCATGGACGCAAATCGGTCAAAGAGGTTATGAAGCTGAAGGGAGTGGGAAAGGAAATTTGATTGGTAAATATAAGGAAGGTATTTACTTGCATTTTTAGTTTTGAAAACCGAACCCAGCTAAAGCCATTCCAAGTAAAATGTCTTTCTGAATGATGGTCTTCCACAAGAGCGACTTTGACAGTAATTGTAATTCTTAAATTCTCACTCCCCACTAGGTTATTGATCTATTTATCACATTTTTACAATTTGAGAGGAGGGTATGGGTGCCGCCGCCCCGGGAACCATTTATTAGACAACCGACACCTCTGCCATAGGTCACTCCAAGTGGTTCGCTACGTTTGGTGACTAAGCAGGGGTGCCCGGTTTTATGGGTGAGGTTTGCCCGGGTCTTGGCGGCGGATGCGCTGGCATGGCAAGCCGGATCGATCGGAGTGAATCGTTGAGGGAGTCCCTTTGACTACTCCAACTGTACTCTTCCGGAAAATCGCCTTGCACCGCAGTGGGAGGGATGGATTTATACATCCGTCATTCCTAGACACACTGACCCCTAGATTCCTACCCCCCCCCCCCCCCCCCCCCCTTATACCATTTTCCTCCCCAGAACTTCATTTTCATAAAAAGACCTTCCATCCCCAAAGAAAACATAGACCCTAGGGGTATTATTTTCTCCTCCTATGAAAAGCAAATTTAAAAAAAAATGTATTGATGAAGTCAAAAGCGTTAAACTCCAAGTAATTTTTCTTTTGATAAAACTTTTAATAGGTTTTTTTTAAAGATTATTTTGATCAAAAAGGCTTAATACTGGTAGTTTTGATAATAACACTCGTCGGTTTATTGCGTAAAAGTAATAAATTCGAAACCACCGGGTTCGGGCATAACAGCATTATTATTGAAGTGGCCTGATCGTGTTCCAGTAATCTTCCCTGAAATGTTTGTACATACAATCATAAATTTTCTATTTCCAATATCATTTCACATTCGATACAATGCGAAAGTATCATCGACGCTCAATGGGGGCTGTGTTTCCGAATTGAAGAGCAATAAAAACACGCGTAAGGAAAGAAATTGTCATAAAAGGGTTTCCGAAAAAACAAGTGTATAAGGGAGAATGTTAGGATAAGGGTAAATCTTCTAATAGAAAGACTTTGCCATTATTGTGGAAAATGGTAAGTATTAGTTTTTTCAGGGAAGTTTTAGGTTATTCTTTTCTAAATTTTCTTATTGAGTAAGAAACTAAATATCTTCGCATTTTTGAGTGCAGCCTTAGTGATTAACGAATTTATTAAAAATGAATTAAAAGTATTTTTGTGTCATCTGCGTAAAGTTTTAGCCCTTTTCTTTTTTGCTGGTTTCTGATGTACCTTCATTTAAACATAATGAAATGGGTGTTCATATTGTTCATCATAGCATATCAAATCTTCTTCTACGTGTAATGCCTAAACTGGTTTCAAGTGACATAAAGAGTCAAAATTAAAGAGGTTTAAAAGCTTTGAATGGGTTGGCATCATCACACTTGCACACGTGAGGGACATTATCCAGAAACTATTTCAGCTCAGTGGAGCATAAGAACGAATTTTATAAAAGTCCCATTTTCATGCTCAAAATTTAAAAAGACATATTTTTTTAATTACACTCATAAATAAAATCTATAAGAAATTTACGTAAATTACGTTATTTTCTAAATTCACTTGAAAAAACTTTTTCAAAGCATATTTACAATGTAATTAATTCAAATATTAAAATTAACTGTGGGCAAAAGATGCTTCGTTTTATCTTACAACGAAGATATTTAGTGCGGGATGGATTCTTTTTGTAAACAAAAAGTTAATGTAATGTAACGAAAATAAAGCATTTTGTATACACCACTATTTAATCAAAATAATCGACATCAAAATAATGACTACGAGAGTCTGGCTGGAAAGGTCAAAATGTCTCCCTCAATCAGTCTCTCCAGATCCGGTCCGCCACGCATTAGGAGGGTAAAAGCATCCACCGTCAAGACCTACACAAACCTCACCCCTTGAACCCGGACACACCTAATAAGTCATCCAAAGCAGCGAGCTTCTAGGGGTGACTTACGGAGGGGTGTTTGTTATCCAATAACTCCCAAATTGGTTGATTGTCAATAATTAAAATGACGCTACGAAGTTAATTTGTGATTGATTCATTCTCTTAATTGTTTGTCTAATTTAATGGATTATGTACTCATACTCTTTTTTGAAAAACGTCAAATAAATAACTAGTGAAAATAGTTCCAAAAATCTTCAACACTTAAAATAATTTATTTAATGTATCTGATTTAATTACGGGCCTCAAAATTCATTAGCATTCTAACAGAAGGAAGAGTTGAATCCCAAGGTCTGGAGTAATTATTGGAACCCTCTGACTCCTAAAATAAATAAAATGTTTTTAACTGTGTTATGATTTACTTTTTGAACTTATTAACATGATTAACTTAACCATTTGATAAGTAAAATAAACAGGCAAAAATAAAATCATAATGTTTTTTCGGTTTTACCTATTAATATAGGGATTTTTGGCATTAGTTTTCACGTGAAAGTCTCGCTGGCATAGATCCAAGCCTTAGGAAGGTATTTTAACCATCTAATTTGGGCAAAGATGCAGGGGAGCTACATCAATTCTCAAAAAATAAGTATTATCTTCGAATCAGACATTATTCTTCGGGAATGTCGAGGTTGACATCTCCAAAGCTAAAATTCTAGGGGTCGTCCATAATCCAGCAAACCATTTGATTTTTTCAGTACGCGAATGGAATGTGCTTCTCAATATAAATACAACGATACATTTTTGACTGATACGACCGCAGTTTCGCAGAGCTATTCCAATTAGGTTGCAAAAATGACGGCCTCTGTTGTCAAGGGTTCACATCAATACGAAGGTCGCGGGTTCAAATCCCTGGATGTATATTTTTTTATTGAATTGTGTTATTTCACTATTTAATCATTAAAATTACATAAGGTATATTTGCAGCACGTTCCAGAGTGGAAGATATTCTTAGTATCGCCCTGGCATAAGACAGGATTCTATTCAGGATTGAAACGTTACGTGAAATAGCTTGAGCCGTGTTTGTTGACCAGATCTGAATAGCCAAGTACTTCTCCACCTTTCTCTTTTCCATCCCCTTCCCCTCTCTACTAAGCTTCACAACATACCCCAATTGGGGATACCATAGTCTCGCTAGCTCCATTCGCTCGGCTCACTGGTTTCTGAGCAGCTGGGACTCTAGTGCGATATTCACAAAAAATATTATTTTATTGAAGATCGGTATAATTATAGCAAATTTCCGATATAAGAAGTCACCAGGAGAATAAAGGAGTTTTTTTCATGTGAATACCACACAAGTGTCCCAACTGCTCTCATATGGAGCCAGTGAGACTATGGCATCTCCAATCAAGGTATGTTTATTTTATTGAAAGTAGTAGGGAAGGGAAGGAGATGAGGAAGAGTAAGGTGGGGAAGTATCTGTCTATTCAGATCTGGTTACCAAACATGGCCAAAACCATTTCAAGCAACGTTTCAATTCTGAATGTTGGTCTTACACCAGGGTGATACTGAGAGGATCTTCTATTCTGGAACGTGCCGCGAATATATTATTCACATGTTATTTTAAATGAATTAATTATGAAATAACATAAATTAATAAAAATATATATATTTGCGAATGCCGGGATTCGATCCAGGAGTAAAGTGACATAACCAAGCAAGGCAGGATTTTCAATTTCAAGAATCAATATGGTTACATAGCGTGTGTACATATTGTAACATTGTTACCTTGATATAACATTACTAAACCAATTTGCAGTTACCAATATCACTGATATCTGAACGTTCCGTGCCAATTATTGCTTCATTAATTCAAGGCAGCAGATCATTGATTATTCAGTACCTTTGACAGAAACTATATAATACTAGCGCAGACCGTGAAAATTCACAGGATAGGATGCTCGATTGACTGATTGATTGAATTTTTAAAACGACAATTTAAATTACTTTCCGTTAAAAACATTGTATTATAGGTATCTGAATATTGCTTGTCTGAATCAATTGCTATGAAAAACATTATTTCAAATAATAAAAAAATACAAAAGCTTAAAAATTATTATGAATATTAATATATGCATGATAATTCTATAATTGGGCTGATATACTTGGTGGTATTAATTCTCTCCAGAGTATATCAGAGCGTTTATTCTTAAAAATCTCAGAATTATAAAATATTGGTAGCGGAAACAATTAATTACAGTTTAGTTTCATGTTAAATATTTTGTTAATATTTTATTTTATTAGTTCAATATTATGAGTAACTATCACAATTGCAAGTTGTGTTCAACAAAATTCAATACTAGCTTTTACCCACGGCTTTGCTCGCATAGTATTAGTGGGAAATTACTGGCATAATTATTGGCATAATTATTGGCATAATTTCTATTATTCTTGCTATTTTGTCTAAAGAAAATAATTATTGTTGAATAGAAAATTTCCAAATTTGAGAATGACATTCCGCAAATAAAAATTCTATTTTAGAAAATATTTGAATTATAGAAATATAAATTTATTTTAAGTACCTACTCCCTTTATTAGTACCTATATTATTCATATTTGAATCCAGAGTAACCTAAAAAAATAAGAAAATGACAGTCCATTTCAAACGCTATGCTTTATAGCAACGTTATGCTTTTTGTTCGGAGAATAAACATTTTTAGAGTTATGTAGATATTAACTACGACGCCAAAAAAGTACTCTTTTTAATCACAACAAAGCACTCTTTTTAAGCCTAAAATTAAAAAAAAAAACATTGTTTCCAAGGTAACAATTTGTTTGACGTTTGTAATAACTCGATAGGGACGTATGTGTTTACAAATAGCTCACAATAACACTCTTTATTACGAACTGAGAGAGAACTGATTTATCATATAGCAAGTAATAATAATAATAATAATTTAGAGCGCCGTTTTTGTGAAAAAATCACATAAATGACAGTAGGTTTTTTAATTAATGACAGATCACTTTGCATAAACCACTTTTTAATAAACAATATCGACATATTTCAATAACAATGTTATCTTCTTCAGGATATGTTAATATAGTAGGTTTTTATCATAGGTACTCCAAAACTTTTTTTTTAGAGATCATTGGTTAGAGATCGTTAATTAGTTTTTAAGAATTTTGCTTTTTAAATTTCTAAATATTTATTATAAATGGTCAATGAAATACAATACAAAATGACTAGAAGAGATCTACCTATATAAGCTGTAAGGTTTTGGATGCAAATCTACATTTTGTTTTTTTTTTTATAACTTTTTTTTCTTGCGAAAATCACTTACCTTACAATGACTTACCCTCTAAAACAGGGGTGGGGAACCTGCGGCCCGCGGGCAGTTTTGTTGTATCCTGCATCCTGCTGAAAGAACCACAAAAAATTACATAGAACGGGATGATTTTTTCATGTTGTTTCATATGCATTTTTAAGACATTATTGAAAAAGTACGCTGTGTTATTGAGCTTTTAATATATTGCCAAACTTCTGCCAGTTAAGTTGTTAAATTAATAAAAAAATTCCATAATAATTTTATTTAAATTATTTAAAATAGTTGAATTAACATTGTTAGGGACAGAAAACGTATGATACATAATTTCATAACGCCACAGCTCATTCATAACGCCAGAGCTTACCAATATATAAAGCCGTTGTTACTCGCAAATAATGTAGCTTTTAATTAGTGAAAAAATTTTTAAATTCCATTCGATATTTATTGCGTGAAAGAGTAAGGACCATCCATACAAACCTTCGCATTTATAATATTAAATATTATAAGTAAGATTTGTGGCAAGTGGTAAATGTTATTTTTCTCAAAAACAAATTTTTCATTTAAATAAATCGAAATTTAAAATACCCATGCATTTTCGTTATTAAACCATAAATTTTATTTTGTGTCTTGAAAATCCCCACAATATTTATGAAGTTTAATCAATGACATTAATACTGGACGCGGGGTAGAAATCTCAAAGTGGGAAGCCAAACACAAGACGATTGTAGCTGTCTCTATTTATAGTACTTTAGTACTAAACTGCTACACGTTAAGTGAGGTCGTGTTTTACCAGTAAGTAAATTGCATTGCAAAGCGCCAAAATGCCCTCCTGTGTGATGAGAAAATGCTTCAATTACACGGCAAATAGTCGTAAAGACGAAGGAATAACACTTCATTTGTAAGTACACGCAAATTACTTATTATTATCAATTATTAAAATTATTACAATTAATTTTATTACCCTTCCCTGTCCATTGTGTAACCGAGTGAGAGGATCTTGTTATCTCAGTCTCACCCATAGGTCACGCCCGTGATGTGAAAGCAGTATTCGGCGAAGAAATTAATAAGCCGCCCTACCATATAACTATGACATTCACACACGTACATTCTTTGATTGTCTATCTTTATCACACAGGAATAAAGTTTTGAATTTAGAAATTATACTGAAGACCGCTGAAAACAAAAGAGTGTTGCTTGCTTTCCACATTATATTCTGAGTATGTGAGACTATGGCGAGTCTATTTATATAACGTCATTGAGTTTAATTGCATTAATATGCAATATCCAATGATAAATTATGGAAATATAAATGCGAAGCAAAGTCGTCCCCTTAATTTGACCTACTTTGCATCACTTTTTTATGAAATATTAATTTATGAAATCGATAAGCATACTTAAAACCAAAAAAATATTATTTAATATTCATATAACCTTGCTATTTAATTTCAATAATACAATTCGTTCCGTTAAAAAGATCTTTAATTTTGTTGTGAAAAATGACAAAAAAGTAATGCAAAGTAACCATGGTTTACGGTAGGCAAATTATTAAATACTTAAATAAATTTGAATGAACATACCATATACTTCAATTTCAATCGCAACGTAATTTCTCTCCGATTTCAAATAACAGAGCAACCACAGGGCGGCCGACAGCCACGTCCAAAGCATCATGTTTAAAACGTTGCCGTGTATAACAGTCATAGTTTGTGGAAATACCCTATTCCGCATGAAATATAAGTGTCAACTTCCATAGTTAACGTACCATGACTTCCCGCGATATCGCCAATGACGGAAGTCGTATGTAGCTGCATCAGCTCCGCTTGTTGGGGCCACATCATGTCCATTTAGAGCAATCTTTCTCAAAGTGTAAGTGATTTCACCCCCTTATGGTCATTGGAGGCTTTCAGGGGGCAGAAGAAGGCTCAAAGAAAATTAGTCCAAGGAAAATCGGCTGCAAATTACTGAACGCGGCGAATTGTGACTGTTTTAAGTGAATTCGAGCCTTATATTAATAAACTCGTCGATAATAAATAATAAATATTATTATACGATAATAGATAAAAATACTTACAAAATATAATAATGCGTGAGTTTTAATTCCTCTCAATCAAACATTATTTGATCTCAGAAAAGGAGATTGGTCACACCTATCTATCCTATCCATGTAATAATGCATGTTTAAAAATCATGTTTGCAATAACCTTTAAGCCACGGCATTCCGAATTTCTATCGTTTTTTAACCTATTTTTCTTGAAAATTTTAAGTTTTTAAGTCTTTATTTTTTAAGATAATAATTTATAAATTTACCACGCCAAAACGGTAATTATATGAAATTCCCTTGATTACAAAAAATCGCAAACTATGCTATTACAAACACGTTTTTTTACAAGTTATATGTATGATAACAAATCACTGTGTTTCTTTAAATGCTAATTAAGACATTTCCCATGAGATATTTGCTCTATTTTAAACGAGTCATGTTTCATTAAATATTTTTACAATTTTCACTTAAATGTTATCGTTTTTTAATATTAGCGCGCTTCCTCTAACATTCGTATTTACATATTTATCTCCCCTTCTTCCTTGTAAGCTCTTACTATCGAACCTTAAGATAAGCAGCAGATGGTTATATAAAAAAGATTAGTTAAAAAATATAAGGGGGCACTAGAATTTCAAAGTGACGGTGGTAATACCTATCAATTATATGAACGAGACGTATTCATTTGAACGTATTCCGGTAGCATAGGGTAGTTCAAATTACGAGTTCTCAGGTATGTTATCTCCTCACCTTGTTGTAATACCTACTCAAGTTAATTTATTTGTTCCTACTCAGCACCTACTCAAGTAAATTTATTAGTTCCTTAAATATACCTTATTGATTGTCCATCGAGTTTTTATTAAAATCATAACTACCCGAGGAATGCCCGGAAAATAGTGCCACGACCTTGTAGATAACTGGCTCACCTCTACCGAGAGGCATTCATTGCGGGAGGTATGTTTGGCACCCTGACAAAAGCTTGCTCTCATTGCGTTTTATATTAACCTACTAACAAGTAGGTAGCCGGCATGCATTGCATTTCCGTTTTCGCCCCAATTACCTTTCTTAAAAATATATTTATTCGATTTATCGGTACTGATCTAAAATTTATCGGTACCGATAATTTTGGCAGGTAAATATTTTGTTAGAAGTGTACATCGCGACTTGCATTCTTACGCTGAAACAATGGATTCATATGCTTTAGAAAACTTAACGATTACGATTAATGGTCATGGGGAGGGAAGATTGCATGACGGACGGGACGTTTGGCGAGACATTGCATGAGACGAAGAGATAGACTGCCAGTAAAGTTGCTTGTTCGACGAGATGAATAATTTGGTAAGATGAATGCATTAAGCACTGGGAGACAAAGGATCTAGATTTTAAATCTACCCAAGAGAACGTGATATAGACAAGAGATGATAAAGAAGATGGTGGTCATATAAAACACAGTAGAACTTGTAGGTACAAATATAGTTTTTATTCGTATATTACAGCAATGAAATGCTTTTTCGTATTGAATGATGTTGTTTCCTAATTTTTATTATTTTTTATGAAAAAGTATTATATTTAAAGAGTTATTTACAACAGTGAAATTAGTTTTTCGATATCTTTAAACATTATGAAGGTATGCTTTCAAAGTAAGCATCGGTAACATGTTTCCAAAAGTGTCCCGTGAGGTCAGACTCTTTTCAGCCATCCCATAAATCTACATTTTGGCAGTTTGTATCTTCAGTACTGGTCGGAAACCACCTCATTCTCTGAATTAAACGTAACATCGATACATGTGGTAGGAATGTACTAGTTACCATGTATTTTGGGTATTGTGACTCGAAATTATGAGGGAGGGGCATCTTCTTAGCTCTGCATGTGGTTGTGTTACCATGCATATGGTCGCGGTTTGAAAACCCAGTCAGGGTTCCCTACATTGGTAAGAGAAGGTATGTAATCATAAAAAGTAACTTAATCGGAATAGCAAGGTACCTACATCCAAACCTGGTTCTTCTTATTTTGCTTCCCCCCCTAATATTCTAGTTTATAAAAAAGTGGCTATACAACAACAAAGTCACGCCGCTTTTAGGAACTTGGGACTCTACATAATGCTATTTAATAATATTAAAATTAAACTATTTTATTCGGCGAAATTCAATCATAAATATCTCGTCAAAATAGTACAAAAAATTTATATAAATATTATAAAAGAAAGTGTATGAAAGTGTGCGTCCCGCTAAAATTCAGAAGCGAAACCCAGTACGATCAAGGGAGTTATATGGTGTGGTAGCCCTCTATCCCCCATCCATGAAGAATGTTCCTGTTTTAACCTTAAGGGCGTGCTTTTGAAGATAAAAGAGTTGGAAGCCCTCAATAAATTTCCATAACATTCCAGAACATCCCGGAACATTCTGGAATGTTTGGGAAAAGTCTGGAACGTTCGAGAACATTCCGGAACATCTCAGATCATTGAGGAACATTTCAGAACACTCTCGAATGTTATGGAATGTTGTTGAATGTTGTGGAACATTGTGGGCGATTCGAAGCCTTTTTTGTATAGGTGGGGCTACCGATTGGTAGGCGTATATAAAGCAAGATCCATCATGGGTTCGAACGTCAGTTCAATCTAATAATAAATATTTAATAAAATGTAGTGCACGGTATGCATAGCGCATCTGAGGTGCAATTATTATTGCACAATTTAGCAATGTTTTATTATTACGAAAATTAGAAAATTACGTCATGCGGTTTAACGTCATGATCGAATAAGGTTTTCTGTATAACAATGTACCAACTATAAAACGTTGTAACAAAATTATCTCTCATAAAGTACATAAATGTATTATGTTACAATGCTTTAATTATCAAAGTTTCGCAGAACTAAGAAACAAGCGATGTACGACGTACGCAGCGTAAATGTACCAGTCATAAGACACAGAAAATTATATAACGAACATCGTATATCCATCTCGGTGCGTTTATAACGCTACTGACAAAGCGAGCTACAGAATAGGCTAATGGAGATATTAATCAAGTCTCCTTCAATTATATCAGATTTATAAAGCCAGAGATGAGAAACAACCAATTAAAGCTGGCTCGCATGTTATAACGGGGAACATAATGGAATCAAGCCACGTTAATTTGTTTAGAATTTTGGTGGGTGTACGGGAATAAAGAGATCACGGGTTGAACGTAAAACTAATAATCAGAAATTCGATTATGCGTTAGTTACTACCCGGTTTGCTTTCATCTGCTGGAAAACAGCTGCGTATAACAAAAAAATTTAAACAAATCATGTAATCACGGTTCTTGCATCTAAAACTGCTTAGGAATTACAGCTTCAGATGCACTTGTAATGGACTGTAAATGTTATAAACGGAACGAGGCGAAATGGTATTAGCTAGAATTGGATGATAACATGTATGGGAAAAACAAGGTATGCAGGGAAAAGTGATGACCAATCACTTATCACTGTATCTCTGCGAAGGAGCGCACGACACAACCACTATACAGGTCCATCGCGGTACTTATCATCACAACAAAAGTAATGAGTACAAAACTATATTACGCACTTTCAAGATTGACATTTTTTTTTACACAATCGAGGTTTATTTAAAAACACCAACAAACCCCTTCTACAGTAGTTCCAAAACTTCTTGTTTCCAAAAAAAAATGCACTCGAATTTTTACTATTTTTCTGGCCAAATTAAAAACATTTCCCAAGAAAGTGATGGTAACGGAGAGGTAGGAACTGGATAAATTACATCCCGGTAGGAACTACATATTCTCATTTCAAAATCAGACAACGGGCTATGTAACATAAAAATAGCATATTTTCTTAAATTTTTTTAGAAATATATTTCAAATCTCAATACAGCTTATGATGATAATAATAGTAAAAACAAGAAAAGCAATAAAAAATCTGAAGCTTAATAATAAATAAATAAATTATAAATACTTAATAAATTACTTATTAATATCAACACAAAGATATGCAAACAGAATTCATCTTTTTATAAATTTATATTTTGGTTTGTGTTTTGCGTTCCATGCCAGCACGGATTTTATTCTAGAAAGGATAATATTTTCATCTTTCGCTTGCAGTAAACAAAATATTGAGGTAAATTATTTCACCAAAGCAGGAGAATTTGTATGCCTGAATGTCAATTGGAGGATGAAGACCTCAGTCGAAGATAGATACCTCGGCCCTGGGCCGAAGAGGTCACGGGTTCGTTATCTGACAATAATAAATATTATTTTTCATTCAGCACATCCCTTGTACCTGATTGAGAGATACCCTCAGAACTTGCTTGGAGAACACTTTTAGACCAGCTCTGAAGAGCCAGATATATACATCCTAACCTAACCCTTTCTTGATTTCTTCTACTCTACTACCGAGTCAAATCAACTTGAATTTCACGAAAATTCCTAACGGGATTGATATACTCTTAGTTCTACTGGCTCCAAGTTGATCGAATTCAAATGGAAACTCCATATTCAAATATTTGCAAACAAAATAAAATAAAAACTCTGCACTTTTTTAGAACTATACGAAACTTTCCCGACTTGCAACACTTGAAAATGATTTATTTTACAGTTTGTAAATCTATTATTGAGTATGGCATCACATATTGGGGAAGTGGCACTGCATCTGCACTAGACACAATTATAAAGGTACAGAAAACGATTATAACATTTATCTTTAGGTTACCTCGAATCACAGACTCGAACTTAATCTTTGATATTTTGGACATGTTCGACGTTCGCCAGATATATACAAAACCAATTCTCACTCTTCTATGCACAAATATATTATGTAAAAGTACGAAATAATATTAATTACTCGCTGTACTCGAACCAATAACCAAATTCCTGTTAGGCATACTATTTTTGGTTAATAAAACTTCAGATACATTGCGACAAACTTTTTTAACATTCTTCTAGATAGAAAAAAAATGTGATTCCCAAAACAACTTCAAAAATAACAAAAAAATTGGATCAAAAGTTATGATGGGGCCTTCACCGGTGAACTTACCCAACTTCGACGTTATTAACGCAACCAATCTATTGAGTGAGAATAAAATTTAATAGAATTGCACGAATGTTAGTAGGTATTACAAATTAAATTACAAAATTAGTGCCTCAACACAGGCTAGCCTAGAGAGGCTGGTTTTGAGAAAACTCAACTTATAACCGTAATTTTTTTTAAATCAATTAAAATATTTGGACTGTGCCTCGGCAACCCGTATTTCTAACGATTTCTTACTTTTCTCCCTTAAATATTTGAAATTTTTAAGCTCTTAAAAAAATATATATGTTATTTTTGAAGATTATGTCTAGATGCTACCGACGCCGAAGCGTAAATTATATGAAATTCCCTCTATAGAAAAAATCGCAAAGTTTGCTCAAAAAATTGTTAAAAACAAGTCTGTTTCTATTATCTAATAAATTAAATTTGTGAAAAAATTCTCAATGTTACTTTAAATAATACTTAAGATGCTCCTAACGAGATTTTTGATCTATTTGAAACGAGTCTTGTTTTATTAAACATTTTCGCATCGATTTTGTAGCTGTAAATGTTAACGGGCTCCTCTAGCATTCGTAATATCGTATCTCTCCATCTTCTTCTTTTCGAGCCCGATTGCGGAGCCTTAATATTTTTTCATGTTAGAATTTGGGCTCGGTATTGTGATTTCATTAACACCAACTCGCCAGGCTACGAATGAACTTCTTCGTCCAAATCTGCCATTGCAAAGAACGTAGCAGACGCTCAGGGCGGTCTTCATTCAGCAGTTGATCGAAAGCTAGTTAAATTTCTGAGGAAAACATTTGCAACGAAAGGCATAAAGCATATTTTCTAACCCATCCTCCTCATTTCAATCAGTTTTTCAATTAGAGTGGTTATTTATTCGCGAGATCTCAACTCATTGAATGTTAAATAAATTCTGAAAATTTGCTCCGAGGTCGAAGATAACCGAAATTAATTATTTATAAGTTCTCTTCCTCGACAAATACGGAAATGGGATGGAAAAAGCTATTTGAAACGAGCATTGGGATAAAAACTAATAGATAAACAAAAATGACACTATGCCGACCAAACTGTAAGTAATGTAAGCCAGAAAGCCATAGATTCTGTGCGGTTTTCTCGAAACTTGAAAGCCATGGTCGTAAATTAATTCCATCTTCTCCAGAGAAATGCGTTGGTAAGTACCTACTCCATTTAAAACCTTGTGCAAGTTTGTGATAAACCCCTTCTCTCGTCTCTTCTTTTCTCAAATTTTACTTTTTTGAATTCTTTCATCCTTTCAAGTTTTCTTAAACTTTTCTTTTGGCTCTGATCGATATTTAATTTTCTCAAAGGCTTTATATGTATGACACACAAGCCTTCATGAAAATGTGACCCTTATTTTCTTTGATTACTACAGGAAGCTATTTAAAACTCCCTTGTACTACATATCTTTATAGATATAAGTACTTAATTAATTAATACGTTATCTACGACCTTGAACGTAAATTTTCGTATTTATGTTGTAAATAAATTCCACCAAACGTTGTGTTATTTTTTGATTTATGGTGTGGGAACTTAATTACTTTTGTTTTGTGGTACCCTTTGATTCTGAAAGGAGCGTTGAGCATCGAATTTGATTGGTCTATTTCTTGCAATTCTAAATTTTATTTTATTTTCTTTAGGAACTAAACTTTCCCTAAACACTATTTCGATTTCCTAACTCTAATGAATTCGTAATGTACCTGTAATTAATGACATTTACCTGTTCAATTGTTTGTATAATTAAGAATGACTCAAATGGTTAATTGTTAGTGAAGTCTTTTGTTACTCAAGATTTATTTACTGCTTGGCTCTCCCCTATTTTGAACCTGATGCTATAACGTACATATGACATTGTTTTAGTAGATTATTGTTATTTATTGATTGTCTTTTAGAACGAACTCAGAAATGCTCTTTTGCTTGCATAATTTGGCTCCGATCCTCCTGCAGATACACAGGGTGGTCGAAGATCAACTAGAACTTCGCACAGTCAGCCGACGCGATTTTCCAGGGGGCCATTATACCTTGTTCTGTCAATCTTCCATGTCGTCGTGTACGTTACTCAGGTCTTTCTCTAAGCCCCGAAATCTCCAAATTCCAACTCCTCCGAAGTCTACTATTTACTTAGAGCGAACCGGTTTCGTTCTATACACAATCATATACTCACGGTCTTTGTGAAAACTCGGGGCGTGATTCCTCGTTCTCACGCACAAGAGACGATGTGAAAGTGACTCTGTCGAGACTAAAGCGCTAGCTGTAAGCGAGTCCACATCATCCAATGCACAGTACATAAGAAGATATATATGTATACATACGTTTGGGAAGGATTATAACTCGCAATGTGAAGCTAGCTAGCCTCGCATTCCAAGCTCGGATTTCGTGAAAAGGAATTCTGCGAAAAACCTTAGCCGATGACCGAATATATACATATTAAGAGTAGGAAATATCAATATATAAGAATAAACTAAGAATATTTATTAGTTTTATTAATGAAGACTAATAACTCCGGTTTTTGTTTGTTTGGTTGACAATTTTATTTAAGAGATTGCCATCTCTATTATGTGTTTGGTTAATGGTCCTTGTTTTAGGAGCGACCACTGCCTCCTATTGTTGAACTGTTTTTCTAAATTTTCCCACTCCCCAGGTTCAACTCTTTGATATAAATTTTTACTATCCCGTGATTTTTCAAAAGTCTCATGTAAATGATTGATACGTGTGAGGTTTTTATTCCCATAACTTCAAATGTTTTCATGTAATTCCTCAATTCATTTTTATACTACTATCCCGTGATTTTTCAAAAGTCTCATGTAATTATAAACTATAATTTAATCTTCTTGTTAAATTTTCAAATTATATTTCGCTGCTATCCCGTGAATTTCCCAAATGTTTCAAATAGATGATTTATATTTTCTTTTTGTAAAATAAATACTAATTTCATTTTATATAAATTGGTTTTTAATCCTTTTGTATTTTAATATCGTAGTAATGTTAGCCCGAAGCAATTAAAGAATGTCAATTGTTTATTTTACCTTTAAATTCATAAACAAACCGTCACTGACTTCGTGACCCACTAACCCAATAACATACTCTCGAATAAGTACATGAAATGACACGTGTTTTTGTTTACACTATGCATTCCAAAACAATTTGCCCTAATTAATTTCCTTTATTTCATTGTAAAGGTTTCACTTTATATCTGATCGAAGCCCCGTCTGCTAACTTATTATTCAGTATATATATATATATATATATATATATATAACTATATTTATATAGGCTTTATACGTAAATAAATGTGGTTTATATTCTAAATATACATATATTACTTATATAGAGATAATTAAGCATAGAATAAGAATACATAACCTACATATTTTTAATAAATTAAATATAATATATATATATATATTTATCTCCTCTCGTAAAACGTTGATCTTGCGCGACGGTACACCAGTTTTAAGTTGATCCGTTCGGACGTGTTGATCCATCCGGATATGCTGATCCATTACACAAGCTGGCATACACATCCTGATCCATGTGGATCAATTTATACCATCAAGATTTCGCTGTAAGCCACGCCCATTGTTCGGTGTCTTATACATTTTACACGTTTTTTTTTGTTGATCCATATAAATGCCAAGTTTTGACCGCCAACAAAGGTGCCCGTCTGTCGTACTTTTCAGCTTCTTTTAGTAGGTACCTGTACGTTCTAATTTCAATTCGTTCTATTTCATTTCTTTTTTAATGTATTTTGGTTTGAGATTTAAATTTTATTTTGATTTTGTTTTTGATTTTGATTTGGATTTCGATTTTGATTTTGATTTTGGATCGAGATTTTAATTTTGATTTTGGTTTGAGATTTTAATTTTGATTTTAATTTTTATTTGCCTTCTTATTTTGATTTTTATTTTGATTTTTACTTTCATTTTGATTTTGATATTGATTTTGGTTTGAGATTTTGATTTTGATTTTGGTTTTGATTTGAGATTTTAATTATGATTTTGACATTGATTTTGATTTTGGTTTTGGTTTGAGATTTTGATTTTGATTTTTGATTTTGTTTTTGATTTTTGATTTCAATTTCGATTTCGATTTTGATTTCGATTTCGATTTCGATTTCGATTTCGATTTCGATTTCGATTTCAATTTCGATTTTGATTTTGATTTTGATTTTGTTTTCGTTTCCGCTTCTAAGACCCGCACAAACCTCACCCCATGAACCTGGGCACCCCGGCTAAGTCACCAAACATAGCGAACCACTTAAGGTATACCTTAATTTTGGGAGGCGGGTGTGATTACCACCACCCCGGGAACCATTTTTGGGTAATCAACACCTCTGTCATATGTCACTTTGCAGTGACATTCGTGACTTAGCAGGAGTGCCCGGTTCAAGGAGTGAGATTTGTCTAGGTCCGTGCGGCGAACGCGTTCGCTCACTTACTGCGTGGCAAGCCGGATTGGGAGAGACTGATTTTTTGTGACTTAGCAGGGCTGCTCGGGTTCAAGGGATGAGATTTGTCTAGGTCTTTGCGGTGAACGGGTTTGCCCACCTACTGCATTACGGACCGGATTGGGAGAGACTATTTGAGGGAGACCTTATTTTTTTTACATTAGCTCCACACAGGAAGCTCTGAAGAAAATAAATCCCGTCAAGGCCTATGTCTTCTTTGGGGATGCAATGCATTATCGGGGAATACGTATGATTCCTCGATAATGCATTGCATTACGATCTCTACGAATTCGGAAGTCGCAAGAACAAATTGCATTACGATCAATACGAATTCGGAAGTCGCAAGAACAAATTGTTGCGTGCGAAAGTAAATATTATTTTGATTTAAATGTATAATTCAACGATATCTAAGGGGCATTGCGACCTTGACTACGAATTCGGGAGTCGCAAGTTCGAATTGTGGCGTGCAGAGGTAATTTTTATTTGATACGTTTGTATAATACAACAATAATGCAGTGCAGTGCGATCTTGACTACGAATTCGGATGTCGCAAGTTTAAATGGCATGCGCCAGTTAATTTTATTTTGATAAATACATATAATTCCTCGATAATGCATTGCCTCACTATCTTGGCTACGAATTCGGAAGTCGCCAGTTCGAATTGTGGCGTGCGGAGGTAATTTTTATTTGAAACGTTTGTATAATACAACAATAATGCAGTGCAGTGCGATCTTGACTACGAATTCGGATGTCGCAAGTTCGGATATTGATTTTGATTTTGGTTTTGGTTTGAGATTTTAATTTTGATTTGAACTTTGACTTTGATTTTGGTGTTGGTTTGAGATTTTGATTTTGATTTTGAATTTGAATTTGAATTTGATTTTGAATTTTGATTTCGATTTCGATTTCGATTTAGATTTAGATTTTGACTTTTGATTTTGATTATGATTTTTATTTTGATTTTGACTTTTGATTTTGATTATGATTTTTATTTTGATTTTGTTTTTATTTTCGTTTTCGTTTCCGCTTTTAAGACCCGCACACCCTATGAACCTTAGCACCCCGGCTAAGTCACCAAATATAGCGAACCACTAAACGTATACCCAAAATTTGGGAGGCGGGTATGGTTACCACCGCCCCGGGAACATATTTTTTGGGTATTCAACACCTCTGTCATATGTAACTCCAAGTGGTTCGCTACTTACGATCACATTCACAAAGCCAAGATGCTTTCGAATATTATTTAATACCTACTTTTTTTTTAAAACTCTATTCACCTTTTTTTTCCTTAACCTTACAAACTTGTATTATATTCAGCAATGGTTTTGGAGGGTTATTATTTTTCAAAAACAATTTATTCTCAAATTAAATTCGGTTACTTTTGAAAAAATCGACGTTAATCGCAATGTTTTCATTACCACTTATTTTTAAATATCTTAAGTTTTTTAAAAAGCAAAACTAGCGAAAACCATTAAAATTATGTCAATACTGATCTGATCTGCCAAAAATCTTCATTTCACATGCTCGGCGCTCTGGTTGCGCTAATACATAACATTGTTAATTAGTTGTAAATTCGTTAATCCTAAAATCCTATATCTTTCCAAACGTTCGGCACCATATCACGCATGTTTAAGGTTTTTGTCATAAATCAGAATGCCTCTCCGCTAGTGCACGCGTGCGTCATATATCTTCACTACTCTAACAAGTCAATTTCCGATATGGTTCTCTACCTGTCTTGCTCTTTCACCGTTCCAGCCTCTGTAGACTGTCCCGGTAGAAATATCATATCATATAACGTCTCGGCATAACTAAAGATGCACGCGTAGCACCGGAGTCTATTACGCACGGAGAGCCTTGATTTGTAAAAGAGTTTTTTAATAACTGTAGAATTATATAAAATTTTACGGATGGTTTATATGTATTATGCGAAGTGCAATATAAAATAACTCAATGTCGATTTTTAAATTATTGTGGCATTGTAAATGAGGTTTTTTCGTAACTCAAATTCTCAATAGAAATCAAAACAAACAGGCAATTCCGAAAGCGTTGTTAAAATCAATGAAATAGACGTAAGCTTCTATATTCATTTTAATTTTAAAATACTTACGTAATACAATGTTATTTTAACTAATTAATTATTTTGACAAATGCCTATTTATTTGACCGAAAATTAGTTACTGTTGTTGAATAATAATATTAATTATAAGACATTATAATATCTATGTATTTACAAATGACAACAATTGGGATCAGTTTTTATTTTTATCGTTTTATTGTTGAATCAAAATATATTATAATATGAAAAAAGTTTAACATTTTACTAACATTACTTTGCGAAAATAACATCAAAGATCATTTACTAACTGACCATAAACATATAACAAAAATACAATAAAATAAGGTAAAAAGGTTGGTTTTATTTTTTATTTTTTATTGTAACTGCAAAATTTCATCGACGGAGGAATTAATGTTTGGGTTAGTCTCATTTTGAGCCTTTATTGACTGGCCTACAAGGCAGGGGCCGCCTCTGGTTACCGGCTATTTTAAAATTATGTTTTCATAGCTTTTAAGGCGATCCACTAGTACAGGAAAAAATCGAAATTTGAATTCACGCCCTTTTATGGGAGGAGTTTAAAAATACTTGAGAAAAAGCTTTTGGAAAGGTTGGAAAAGATATTTGAGAATTTTTTTTACATGTTGATTTCGTAAAGGCCTGTAAAAAACATTAATTCCTTTTTTATGCATTGTTTATTGTAATAAAACGGAATTTTTAAATTGATTTCACGAAAACAAGCAGCGCGGACCCTAACACGTTGTTTCTCCGCTATATAAGAAACTGAATTTGCCACATTATGCAATAAAACCATATCCGAAAAAGTGTTTATAAGTAGGAGAGTTTGCACTAAAAAATGTTTTTTATAGACCTAATACTTTATTTTTTCTAAGCTTATTAAAAGACATTAAAAAAATGACCGATATTTTTAAGGGCCAAGGTATGTTCTACACGAAGTATTTAATTGAAGCATTTATAATACGTCTAAGCGGTCAAATTTTCAAAACAAAAACATACGATTTTGTATGATTTTGCATTATTTAGTATGGCTTCATCTTAATGACCTGAATTATGAGTTGGTTTCTTTCTGAGTTTGCATTGAACCAATCTAACACTATTTAAAGAGGAAAGATTTGATTGTTTGTTTGTTTGCATTGAATAGGCTCCGAAACTACTGAACCGATTTGAAAAATTCTTTCATTGGTAGGAAGCTACACTATTCCCGGTTGACATAGGCTATATGATATATTCAAAAAAAATTAGGGATCGTTACTAAAACTCCAATAATATAGCCCAAGGTGTAAAAAAAATACCTAAAATATTCTTTACATCGCGTGCGCTGCGAAAACTATTAACAATAGAATAAAATAATGTAGTACGACTTTGTAGAAAACATCATTATTTACAAAAAGTTTCGCGACAGCATATGTCTAACTATTATAGTTATGCCACAAAAAGTGTTTATTTATTTTAAAAATTTAATTAAAATGACGCCGCGTCAAATGGCTCTTTATTTGTATCTTGGTTTTAATCCTTATCAAAATAAATTACTTCATATTCAAGACTGCTTCAATACCTTTATTTAACTTTTTGAATTATTCAATTCGGACATTTTATTCTAAAGTTACCACGAGTTTAAAAATAGCCCCGTTTGGGGAAAGGGTTGAGAAAGTCTGATTGGAGAATTCATAATCCATCCGGTCCGCCACGCAGTTGGTGGGTAAACGCATTCTCCGCCAAGACTTAGACAAATCTCAACTTCTAAACCCAGGCACCCCTGCTAAGTCACCAAACGTTGTGAACCACTTGGAGTAACCTACGGCAAGAATGTTGGTTATCCGATAAATAGTTCCCGGGGCGGAGTTACACATATCCGCCTCCAAATTGATATTCCTTTGTTGGGAGACGGGTCGAGGAACTAATATAGGTATTTTATGAATGTACCGCACAATAGTCCCAGATGCTCTCTTCTATCTGGAGCTAATGAAGCTAAAGACGGGTTGTTTCAAAAAATTTTACGGATTCATCAAATATTTGAAATTATTTTATTACGACCTGTGTAAGTTCTATTCAAATTCTGTATTATTTCAGATTGATAGAGCAACTGGCCTATAATGATTTAATGACGGAACTTGAATAGAACGTGAAAATTATCTTAAAATATTTGATTATATTACAAAATTACAATTTGAGGTTTTACTCATAGTTAAAAATAAATATTCCTCCTAGACTTGCAGAAAAGTCAATAGACGTCGCATATTAAATAAAAATTGATAACTTTATCCAAGACACTATCTAGATTATATTTAGTTCTGGTTGAATTTTGCAATCTTTCATACAGATAGCAGCCAATAAAATTTGCGTTACGAAAATGAAGATAATGTTGGTAGTTTCTAGTCGAAGTATGAAACGGTTAAAAATGACAGAATCGGATGGGGACTAATTAGCGGCATTAGCGCAATGGTTAGAGCTGCTGCCCGGAAAGCCGAAGGTCCTGGCTTGGAGTCCCTGATGTGACCGTACCTCTTTCTGATTTTTCTGTTTCAGATTTTGGATTGAGTTTCGCTAATATTGTCTTCATTTATTTAAATTTTACAATTTGAAGTTTAACTTATTGTTCTAAATAAAAATAAATATTCATCCTAGACTTGCAGAAAATTTAATGGCCGTCCTTAACCAGTCTCTCGATCTCGATCCGGCCCGCCACGCAGCAGGTGGGCAGAGGCATCCATCGCCAAGACCTGGACAAATCTTACCCTAGGAAACGGGCACGCCCACTAAGTCACCGAACAGAGAGAACCACTTGGGGTGACCTATGGCAGAGGTGTTGGTTATCCAATAAATGGTTCTCGGGGCGACGATACACTTATCCACCTCCCATGTTATTCCCAGTTGAGAGGCGAGTCGAGGGAGTTCTAGGTTAGGACTCTTTCAATTAGTCTCTCCCAACCTGGCCCGCCACGCAGTAGGTGGGCAATCGCATTCGTCGCAAAGACCTGGACAAACCTCTCCCCTTAAAACCGGGAATCCCTGTTAAGTCACTAAACGTAGTGAGTTTCTTGCGGTGACCTATGGCGGAGGTGTTGGTTATCCAATAAATGGTTCCCGGGGCGATGGAACAAATCGGACTCTCTCAACCTCCCAAATTGGGTTGAGAGAGTCCAATAGAAGAGTTCTAGGTTAGGTCTCCTTCAATCAGTCTCTCCCGTTCTGGCCTGCCATGAAGTAAGTGGGCAAACACATTCTCCTCAAAGACCTAGACAAACCTCACCCCTTGAACCTGGGCACCCCTGCTAAGTCACTGAAAGTAGTGAACCGCTTGGTATGACCTATGGCAAAGGTTTGGTTAATCAATAAATGGTTCCCGGGGCGGTGGTGTGCGTAATCCTCTTCCCAATATACCTATAATATTAATGATAAGTTTTTAGATTTTCACGGCCAAAAGCATTTTCGTTGTTTGTTTTTTAGGTGTTATGCCGTGTTGCGCTACCTCCTTTTTTATCCGACGTTTTGGACAGCGTTCCAGTGTCCATCATCAGGGCAGATCCGGCAGATTGTCGCAGACATCGTCGGATCTGCTGGATCCGCCCTGACGATGAACACTGCAACGCTGTCCGAAACGTCTGCTAAAGAAGGAGGTAGCCAACACAAAACAAAAAACGAAAATATAATATTAATGTATTTAGGTTTGCTGAATTGCCGCCAAAAGTATTTTAAAACATACATCATGTAACATGCATATCTTCAATGGATTACAAATGTCAAATATTTCAAAACGGTTCACAGCAATGTATTTTCTTTACTTTTACGTAAAAATTAAACCAACTCGTTCGGTATCATTTTTTACGGAGTGCCTTGAAAATAGTTTCCATAGTGTGGATTATCATTGTGGGTGGTAGAGCCCGTTCACACTTCTGTCTAGGCATGAGTGCAGGTGTTCAAAACAAACTGGGTGTTTAAAAATGTTTGGAAGAAAATAATTATCGATTTTTTCTTTTTTAATTATTTTATTTATATAGATGTTTTTATTATTTGGAATGGCTAAAAGCTTATCAACTTTGAACTTCAATGAAGAATGCCCGAAGGAAAAACCATTGAAATCCCGTTTTTTTAAATATTTAAAAACATCTAATCGCATATCCCATTACTAAAAATTGCGTTTTAACTGAGAAAAATGAAATTATGTGTGGTATATTTTTGTTTATCAGTTGTTTAAAAAATAAAGCACGTTTTAATAAGTAAGGACATTTTTTTCGAAAAGTAGTTCTTTAGAGTAGGTATTTATTATGTTATTTTTTTGGGCAAAAAATTGTGTTACCTTTACATAGTATAAAATGAAGTCGCTTCCGCTGTCTGTGCGCTTAGATCTTTTAAACTAAGCAACAAATTTTCATGCGGTTTTCACCAATAGATAGAGTGATTCATGAGGAAGGTTTTAGAGTATATAATTTGTCAAGGTTTTGTGTTAATTGGCTGAAATAGGGCTGGCAAGCAGGCAGCGGGCATCGGGCAGTCGGCAGCAAGCGGGCGGTGTCGATTTGATTTAACAGATGGCGTTGGTTATAAAGGTTGGGTAGTGGCGTGGCGTTGTGATGGCGTTATGTTTCGTTAGTCACAGCAACATGTGGCCTGGTCTGCTAGTTTTTAACTAAAAGTATACTATCTCAGGAATGACTAGCTTAATTAAAAAAAAAAAAAATTATATCATTGTTTTTACCTTACTTAAGAAAATATTTTAGAAATCATAATTAATACTTTCTTACGACGGCGACGGCCAAGGAGCCGCCTTTTTATATTAAAGTGATATTAAAAAGATTTCACAATCTACTCTTTCATAGATGGCGCAAGTTTAATTATTTTAGGGAACACGCTTTTTACAAGTAGTGCCTTATTAAGATGAATGAATTGTTAGCGCCCATTCATGCGTAATATGAATATGAATAAATAGTTTTTTTGGTTTAAATAAATCTTTCAAAAATGGCAAACAAATACCATATTGTATCGGTAATTCAATCCAATATTGTATTTGTACGCCTTTCTTGAAAGATTTATTCAAACCAAAAAAACTATTTATTCATATTCATATTGCAACTGTACGGGCGCAAACAATTAATTCATCTTAATATTTTAAAGCACAACTTAAAAAAAAAGTTTAACGCTAAAATAATTAAACTCGCGCCATCTACATATAATATAGAGGCGTTCTTTTAAGGTGAAGTTATACGTGAAATCCTATTTAGATTAATCTTTATGACGAATTGGCTTACAGTATCAACATCAAAAAATATGCTACGGATAAATTGAAGCTTTTACTAGGTTTTTTATGTAATGGAATTAGAATAAAATTATTATTTACATAACAAAAAAAAAATAAGCGTAAACCACTAAAAAAATGTTTTTTCATGACTTAACTATGAAGTAATACAAGAAACATTTTTATAAAAATACTCCTTTATGGGTAAGACCATTTTTGAGGTTTTCTATGTTCTAACTTTTTTTCACTCTTATAAAATTATGGACAAAATAAATAAAAACCACTTTTTCGCTTACTTGCCGCGCGCAAATAAGACGCTCGATTGCAAATTTTGCAGGCACGAGAATCGAAATACTTCTAGCGTTTATATTCCTCTTAAGTATCATATTTACTTGGAATTTTGAGTTTGTTTGAGTGTCAAAAGTCTAAAAAATCCACTTTCCGTCACATAATCGAGATGAAACTTGGTACACAGTCGATTCTTTCTGTCTCTGAAATTTTATGTTTATGTAATAAATAAAATTTGCCAATGCAGTTCGGCCCTCATTTTCATTAATTAATACTAATGAGGCTACTGTGAAATAAGTTTTAACATAAAACATAATCGTAAAAATTGATTAATTTTTATTGAATTTGTTACCACACTGTAGATTTGCTAAAAATTTAAAATAATATTCAGATATATTTTTAAATAGCGGCAACATGAATATATCAAGTTACCGACATCCAGTCTTTAATACAATGGTTTTTAGAATATTTCAACCACTCGGATACGTAAGCGTGTTAATATATAACAATAGCCGTAAAATAAGCGCGTTTTTTCGTGTGTTCCCACAGAAGTCGTTATAACTCTGTTATTGTTCTAGTGATAACCCTAAAACAAAAAGTAGAAGATTCATATTGAATGCTTCACATTTCTATTCAAAGTTGTCCATAGAAGTACATAAAAAATACTAATTTTGTAGAAACAGTTTTCACCCCCAAATCACCTACGCGCTGTTAGACATTATTAATTTTTTAAATATTCTTGTATGAAATGGTAAAAGGTAGGTGACAAAATTGTTTATTTATTCAATAGAATAAGTGTTATTTTTACATAATCAGTGATTTTAGTACCGTTTCCACATAAAAACATCGCGTGAGTCATTTTTACAATATTTTTATGTTTGCTTTCTAAATTTTAATATTTATAAATGTTAATATTTTTTTGTAATATAACAATTTGAAACCTTATTTCAAACAAACGTTTCAAGTTTTTAGTTTTTTTCTGTTATTTGTTTATGGGGTGTTATACCGTGTTGCGCTACCTCCTTCTTTGGCCGACGTTTCGGACAGCGTTGCAGTGTCCTTCATCAGGGCAGATCCGGCAGATGTGTGACAGTTTTTAGTATTCGGCTACGTTCAGATATGTTCCATTTATTGACCCTTAATTGTGAAGCGGAAATAACACAAAGTTTTATAAATCTGGCAGTTCGTTTAAGACAAAAAACTTGCATAATCGCAAAATACCTGAGTGGTTAAAATATTGTGATACATATTAATTTTAAAAGTAAACAAACGATTTCCGACCAGAGGTGACCATAATTTCTGTTGAACATTTACAGGAAATACAGTTTTCTACTCCAAAACTTATGGGAAAACTATAATATTAATCAATGTGAATAGTGTTATAATCACCGCCAGACTTGGCAATGTCTGTAATCATGACGTCTGTTTATCGTGTATATTAATTAGTGCATGATGCACATTCGAAATCAAATATGAAGTGTAGGTAATTTTTTTTTTCTTCATACTTCGCAAATAAACTTTGTGGCTTCATTATTGCTTCAATGAGAATAAGTAATTTTGTAAACACCACTATTTTATTAATATTATCGACATGTTTCAAAAACAATGTTATCTTCGTCAGCATAAAAGATTAATAATTTTAACAATTAATCATTATCCGGTTATTATCAATTGAACTACGGTGTCCCCATACAACATATTGCGTGGCTGAAAAACTTTATAAGTAAATGAATAATACTATGAAGTACACTCCCAAACCAGATCGTGTTTTAGATTTTTTGTGAATACTAACTGCTCGTAGCCAGTAGGACTATTGCATCCCTAATTGGGATATGTTGTGAGGCTGAAGGGTGTGAAACCTCAACTGTTTGACTACCGGTGTGACTCCAAAGTTCATCAAATTATTGTAGATTACCGGTTTCACTTTAAACCAAAGTTCACCGGATAGTAGTTTACCGGTTTGACTTAAACCAAACCAATTTTTTAATGTAGTTCAAGTACCGTACCGATCAAAGTTCATAAGAATTTCGCATTTTATTTATGACTAGCTGATACCCGGCATGCGTTGCAATGCCATTTAAAGAAATAAATTGATTCTCCCTGCATGTCCTTTCCCGTGCGTCCCCGTTCCTTTCCGCCTTCCCCCTCCCTCGTCTCTTCCCTCTCCGCGAACCCCACTTTCCCCCTGCCTTTCCTCCCTGACGCTAAAATATATGAAATACACATATATTCATTTATACAAATTTCATAATGCCAGAGCTCACCATTATATACAGCCTATGTTACTCGCTGATAATGTAGATTTCTATTGGTGAAAGAATTTTTCAAATCAGTTCAGTAGTTTCGGAGCCTATTCAATGCAAACAAACAAATAATCAAATTTTTCCTCTTTATTATAGTTTTTTTCTAATGCTTTCATTTTTAAACTAATAAAATGTCCGAATTGAATCATTCAAAAAGTTAAATAAAGGTATTGAAGCAGTCTTGAATATGAAGTAAAGTATTTTGATAAGGATTAAAACCAAGATACAAATAAAGAGCCGTCATTTTAATTAAATTTTTAAAATAAATAAACACTTTTTGTGGCATAACTATAATAGTTAGACATATGCTGTCACGACATTTTTTGTAAACAATTATGTGTTCTGCAAAGTCGTAGTACATCATTTTATTCTATCATCAATAGTTTTCGCAGCGCACGTGATGTAAAGAATATTTTAGGTAATTTTTTTACACCTTTGGTTACATTATTGGAGTTTTAGTAAGGATCACCAATTTTTTTGAAAATATAATATAGCCTATGTCACCCGGGGATAGTGTAGCTTCTCAACAATGAAAGAATTTTTCAAATCGGTTCATTAGTTTCGGAGCCTATTCAATGCAAACAAACAAACAAACAAACAAATCTTACCTCTTTATAGTGTAGTAGATAGTAGAAGTGTGTTAGATTAGAATGATCGCCTTTCGGAACGGTGAACGGTAGAACAACTCATAATGAAACATACTGAGAAGCACTTCAGAAAACATAGGTTGAATAGGTTAAGTTAGGTTAGGGTTACCGGCTTTTTTAAAATTATATTTTCATAGCATTTAATGACCTTTCTAAGGAGGTTCTGAGTTATTATGAGTTGGTTTATTTCTGAGTTGACATGGAACCTTTCGGAACATCGCCTTGCAACGAAATGGGAGGGATGGATTCACACGTCCGTCACTCCTAGACATACTGACCCCCAGATTCCTACTCACACCTACTACCCCATTCCTTCCCTGAACATCCTCTTCTTCCTTTCCTAAAAATACGCTCCACACTGCATCCCTAAAGATGACATTGGCCTTGAGGGGATTTATTTTCTTCAGGGCTTCCTGTGTGGAGCTAATGTAAGAAAAAAGGTCTCCCTCAACCAGTCTCTCCCGATCCAGTCCGTAACGCAGTAGGTGGGCAAACCCGTTCGCCGCAAAGACCTAGACAAATCTCATCCCTTGAACCCGAGCATATAAATATATTATCAAAATAAAATACAATATGAACTTACGACTGTATTGTAATGCGTTAACGAGGAATTAAACAAATTTATTAAATAAAATTTACTGGTGCACGCCAATTTTGAACTTGCGACATCCGAATTCGTAGTCAAAGATCATAATGCAACGCATTATTGAGGAATCATACATAGATATTTATCAAAATAAAATTTACTTGTGCACGCCAATTTTGTACTTGCGACCTCCGAATTCGTAGTCAAGGATCACAATGCAACGCATTATTGAGGAATCATGCATAGATATTTATCAACATAAAATTTACTTACGCACGCCAATTTTGAACTTGCGACTTCCGAATTTGTAGTCAACAAGATCGTACCGCAACGCATTATCGAGGAATTATATCTAAATATTTACCAACATAAAATTTATTATTTTTGAACTTGTGCCTTCCGAAATCATAACCAAGATCGTAATGCAACGCGTTATCGAGGAATTATAAAAATTTAACAAAATAAAATTTACTTGCGCACGCCAATTTTGAACTTGCGACATCCGAATTCATAGTCAAGGATCATAATGCAACGCATTATTGAGGAATAATACATAGATATTTATCAAAATAAAATTTACTTGCGCACGCCAATTTTGAAATTGCGACATCCGAATTCGTAGTCAAGGATCATAATGCAACGCATTATTGAGGAATTATATATAGATATTTATCAAAATAAAATTTACTTGCGCACGCCAATTTTGAACTTGCGACATCCGAATTCGTAGTCAAGGTTCATAATGCAACGCATTATTGAGGAATCATACATAGACTTTTATCAAAATAAAATTTACTTGTGCACGCCAATTTTGTACTTGCGACATCCGAATTCGTAGTCAAGGATCATAATGCAACGCATTATTGAGTAATCATACGTAGATATTTATCAAAATTATATTTACTTGCGCACGCCAATTTTGAACTTGCGACTTCCGAATTCGTAGTCAAGATCGTACTGCATCGCATTATCGAGGAATTATATCTAAATATTTACCAACATAAAGTTTATTATTTTTGAACTTGTGACTTCCGAATTCATAACCAAGATCGTAATGCAACGCGACATCCGAATTCGTAGTCAAGGATCATAATGCAATGCATTATCGAGGAATCATATATATTTATCAAAGTAAAATTTATTGCGCACGCCAAAATTTGAACTTGCGACTTCCGAATTCGTAGCCAAGATCGTAATGCAACGCATTATCACCCCTCGAACCCGGGCACCCTTGCTAAGTCATCAAAAGTATCGAACCACTTGGGATGACGTATGACAGATGTGTTTATCCAATAAATGTTTCCCGGGCGGCGGAGCCTAGCAACAAAAACCCGCGGAAGTATATTATTAGAATTTTATAAAATACAGAAAGATATATTTTTCAAGTCGGTGCCGCGGCCGTTATAATATTACGTTTTGCAACTTCCATATCGGCTCAACCAATGAGCAGTAAAACCAGATATAGGTATATGTTTTTTTATGACCAATCAGAAGGCTTCGTTCATAACGCCATCTTGAACGCCATTCTGATTGGTCATTGTCAGATCAACAATTTTATAGTAAAAGCACATATAGGTACATAAGATATACGATTATGTGGATCAACAACGCATGGCAATTTGGGCGGATCATCAACGCATGGTAAATTGGGCGGATCAACAGTTACGAAGCGTATGATTTCCATACAAATATCGAAAATTTTATGTGTAGTATTTCGTTTACTTTTACTGGGAAACTGGCAACCTTGCTATTTAATGTAACGTTGTTGCAAATTCATACAGAAGTAATCCATTAAAGCCAAGTTATTCGGTGTTAAAGGTGGATCAACACTGTCAAATAACTTCTTACTGGATCAGCATATTACGAGAAGAGGTCAATATATATATATATATATAACTCTATAGGAACTTGGAAATCAATCAAGTGTAGATATTTTTGTAGGTAGGTATCTGATAGATATCACTCAAATTCAATATAAAAGATGTTTTGTTTAATTAACCTCTTTTTTTCTGGGAATGTAAATATATATATATAATTACCCATATATGGATAACTTATCAATATAAGACATGTAAGACATATGTATGCCATAAACATATCATAATTGTGCAATATCTCTCTGAGATATTTTATTTCCGGAATATATATATATATAATTAGATATACATACATACAAGTATAATTCGAAATACATATTTATATACATTATTTTGAATATACATATATAGCACAGATTTGGATCAAGTAATATTTTGTCGTAATAATATAATTTTTTATACCGATGATCAGCTGTTCTCTCCTCGTCCATGACTCTGAAAATATTTTTACTTATTAAAAACTTACCCCTACAAGTCGATTCCAGTCGGGAGCTATACGACCAACCCTTTTGTTTATATTTTTTTTTTCGCTAACTAATTCAGCTATTGTCTAACTAAATCTAAATTAATCCTTTCGATTTATTATTCCGCTATATTGTTGAATCTAAACTGAATTAATTGACGACTAATCTTTATTAATCAAAATGTATTTTATTTTCAAAACTCGTGGATTAACCTAACACTTTGTTAAATTAAGTTTAACAAATTAATTCATAATTATTATCCGGAGTAATATTATCATTATTTATTTCGTGTTCTTTTTTTTTCACCGAACTTTTATCTAGCAACAAAGTACTATACAATTAAATACCGAATAGATTTTTATCATTTATTATTTGTCTTAACTTCCAGATTTATTATTATAGTTATTCCATTATTAAAATAACATTCTGCTTAAATTATAATTTTTAAGCAATAACCACTTCACGATTATTTACGAAATAATAGATTTATTATTATTTAATCTAACAATAGATTTCTACTTTGTGATAGAAATGTTCCGTTCAATCGTACGTTATCTAGCCGAATTAACTCGATGTTAATTTTTTTTAGATTAATGTGGTTCGACAATTATTCTCTAAACACTATTATTAAATTCTCTAACACTATTTTTTTTTTTTAATCGTTACACTTTATTATAAACTTTTATTTTAATGATAAGTTGAATTTATAAATAAATATATTATTATTCACTGCTGTTATAAAATTCTTTAAACACTGTTGTTTCCTTTTAAATTCGCTACACTATATAAACTTTTTATTTTAATGACAAGTTGAATTTATAAATAAATATAATATTATTCGCTGCTGTTATAAAATTCTTTAAAAACTGTTGTTTCTTTTAAATTCATTACACTATGTAACTTTTTATTTTAAAGACAAGTTGAATTTATTGTAAAACGATATAAAACACTTTATTTAATTTTCAACACTCCACAGATTTAATCACTAACACTGACTGTAATTTTTTATAAGTCCCAGAATTCCCACTCCGAATTTTCCTAAGTCCCAAAATTTTTACAACACTTAAGAAATTTTCAACTAATAACCGTTTTAGACGCTACGTCACGTAACTTCCACGATTTTAATCCGATGATTGGTCCCCGACGACTGAAGATCAAAAGTCCATGTCGTAGGTTAAATACCCATTCCAGGATTAGAATGGCTTAATAACGCGTTCATTGATTTTCTAATTTAAACTCTAACAACTCGAGATTTCATATATCAATTCTGTTATTTTCGTATCAACGACTCTAGTCCGGCCTCTTTGATTTTCGAAATCTTCTGTCTCTTACGTAAATTGTTCCAGTGTCGAACCTACCATTATGTCAAATTTTGCCCCGTCGTTCCTTTGTCTTCTGGTCTTACGAATTTAACTAAAATATCATGATTTTTTTGTCCTTTTTTTCTCTCAATATATAATAGGTACGTCTTCAATAAACTGTATATAATTCTCAATTTGGTTTATCGCTACCAGAACACGAACAAACTCATGTCGAAATCTTTATTACGCATTTTCCAATTACCATTTCACTAAATTTCTGCATATTTTCATGTTCCCTATATGAATCAATTCAATTTTTAACTGTATTGTCTCTACTTATGTCGTAGACTTGAATTTTCTTATTTTTCTTCAATTATATTTTATATACGACGTTATTTTTATGATTTCTCTGCTTCATTCTTATGTCATTGTCCATAACTATATGATTAGTTATATTCCAAGCCAAATTTAATGTTTTCATCGATATTTCGGAATTTTCCTGAGTTTTCCTTACGGAATCGTCTTTTAACTGTCTTTACTTCATTCTTTACCATCATTTGTATAATTTCCAATGCTTATCTTCTCTTAGAAAACTTCACCTTCTAGTCATAAATATTCAATCTGCTATTTTTTCATAATTTTCATAGAAGAAAATTCCAATTTGACTCTGGGATATGTGTCAGGTTAATTGCTTCGTATAAAAACGTATAAAATTGCATCTCCTTTCTTCTCAAAATCCCATAAAGTATCATCGTTGACATATGTTGATGTTTCGATTTCTACGTACTTGATCGTAAATAAGAAATTAATATTAACTCGTTAAATTTAATCTCTTTTATCTTATCCAAACATTGCATAAGTTTAATGTTAACTTTTATTGCTTCAAAAGCAATAAAGACTATTCTAATCACCCAAAACCATGTCGGAAATCTCATTGTTTAAACAACAAAATCATGTGTGAGCTCGACAACCTTTTTTTTACGTCAATTGTCTAAACAATTTGTTCTATCGTCTATAGTATTTACTCATAGCAAATGACGTAAAACGATCCCTTCCTTTGAATTAATCTAACGTAATATAACTAGAATAACCATCCTATTTCAAATATATAACGATATCTATTTAAACTCGTCTGAAAACGCAAAATTAAGCTGAAATCTTATATTGTTCAATAAATACTTCCGTTTAAATGTCTATTTTTTCCATTAGATTTTCTTTTCAAATCGTCTTCCCTGACTTTATTGCTTCATCTAAAAGTGACATTCCTAATTTCCATCGTTTTTCTTTCTTTTAAATATCAAACGTACGTTTTCCTCTGAATCTGGCGTCCTATTGTTTTTTCATGTTCTCGTTATGCAATTGAGTATCCCTACAGTAGCTTTTCCTACGTTTTCCAGGTCTTTTCTTGAATTTTCCATTCATTATATTTTCTTGCTATTTTATTGCATCATTTTTTCAACATAATATGGATTTATTTGTTCGTTAACTGCGGTTGTCGATTCCTCTGTTGCACCCAATATTTACCTTACATCTAGGGTCATTGTACCAAATGCACCGAACGTGGGATTGTGTTTATCTTAAAGCGTATTGATCTCTCGGGTTGATGATGATTTTTACCCCAAAAATCTCAGACTAATGGTCTAGTCCAAAGTTCATTTCGTTGTCTTCCAAAAATGGTAACGCCTTCCTTCTCTGATTGGTTGATCAATCTAAGTGTTTATAATTGGATCCCTCTGTGTTCTATTTATCAAAACTTGACATGAATTTAATAATTATAGATCTCTGCAGTCTCCATGGCCCAATCAAACTTAATCCGCTAGGTGTCGCTAGTGTGTTGATTTCGTTATAATTCTGAATTATTATTTATTCATTCGTAAGGTGGAAGCTACGATATTTTCGTATCCACTGCGATTCATCACAAGTTAAAACAAAACCCATGGGTTAAATAACCAAGTTCTCCGACTTTGAGAAATACAATACTTTTGAAGTGAAAACTTCTTTACCAAAGTTGTGATTTGAAACTCGATGAAACGGAAACGAGTGACACTAAAAAGAGACAAACACGTACATCTATAGGATTTATCCTGCCAGAGAAAGAGATAGCAATAAAATAGTTATTTTATTCACGGGTACTCGTTTCCAATATAATAAGATAAATCCATCGCCCCATGCAAGTCCCTTTTATTGTAGTGCAGTGTAGTGGACCTTTGCAGACATTCAACCGACCAGGGACCAAAAAATCTGATGGAAAATCCGACCAAAAAAAATCCCAAGCTCCCCTCCACCTTCCCTCTCTCCACTCCACTCCCCCATCAGCGAGTGCTGACTGGTGAAATATATGGGTTTTTTAACCACTCGGATCCGAGTGGTTAAAAAAGCTTGTTTTAGTAGGTACCTGATTTATTAATGATAATAGATTTTGCTAAGGCCCTCTCGTAGGGAGAAGTTCTCGCGTCCAGACGGAATTTAAGTAAATTAAAAATTAATGAATAATTCACCGGGAATTAGAATTTCTCACATATACCGTAGCTGGCTCAATCTGGCTGAACTGTGTAGGTATAATATAATGGGTCGTGTATCATTATTTAATGTTTGTATCTCGAAAACACTACTGTTGATCTAGAAATTCCCGTGCTTGAAACACGTGTTTCTCAAATTATGCTTACGTGATGTGGTGTATAATGTTTTACATATATTTTCAACATCCTTAAACAGATTTCATTAGTATAGATAGTTTTATGTACTTTTGAGATATCTCAATAGATGTCAGTTAGTAAGTACCTTAGAATAGGGTTATCTTGAGTCTAATGCACAAACGGTTACGGAAATAACAGATGGTGTAGACTTCTGGGCTCCCGCAGTGTTTGGGTGCACAGCTTCAGAATTACTTAGAGTCTTCTGTAGCACGGACGTCTGGTCAAGTTAAATATTCATTGTAAACCTTACGATAACGTAAATAAAGCAACTTGAAATATCGACGGACCTCGAAAAATATTGGAGTTTTCCCGAACACATTCCAAGCAATCTATCACTGATCAAACATTTAACAAAAAATTCAACTTTTTATGAATTGTTATTTACTTATCCCCAACAAATTAATGTACATTTTTGGTTTCTATACCAAAAATCATACGACAACAAAACTACCAAAAGCTCTAGAGTTCTAGAGAATTAAAAATTAAAAATTCAAAAATAAAAAAAGTGTGTTTGTAGGTATTGTATTTTACGGTGCTCCAGATTTATTATTTATTATTATTTATTATCCATTATTATTTTAACATGTTCTAACGTTTTTTAAATCACAGTGCAATGTACTCGATGTCTTTTGCTAGAAAGATTTAAAAAGAGATTTGTTTTTGATGGACTCTTGCCATATGAAATATCAAGGCGAACCAACGATTCAACCCTCCATATCAATATTTGCTTACACTTATCTCGGATGGAGAATAGAATAAAACCACCTGAAGAATAAGGGAGAAAACAGTATGATGTGAAATGTTTTTTAAAGAAAATATGGGTTTTTCGCAACCCGCGAACCAGTAAGTACATATATATCGGTTTTAATGCATTTCGATTTTGAAAAAATTAGTAAGTACCAACGTACGACCTTTTGTTTATTATTTTTATTTTGGAAGGTGGATATGGGTACCGCCTCCCTGGGAACCATGTATTGGATAACCAACACCCCTGCCATGGTTACCCCAAGTTATTAGTGACTTAGCAGTGGACCACGGGCATTACAAACATGTTCGAATTTGCCCATCACTACTCCTGACAAACTGTATTTGCAAGCAAAATTTTTACTTTAATTGGAACAACTTCTCTTTAGCAGCTTCAGTAAGAAAATTATTGATTTACAAGAATTGCAAAGTAATTTGTTATTGTCAAATATTATATTGTTTCAAATATTTCACGGTTATAAAAGTGAATATTTATTATAAAAATTTTCACTTCTATAACTTTTGGTATAAATTCTATGTATTTGTATTTATCGATAACTTAAATATTATTTTAAAATCTATGTAAAAGCCCCTATGGGCGTGTAACAACAATAAATTAACTGTTCATTAATCAGATGGTTGCTATGAGGCTCAAGCAACCTAACATTACAACAAGCAAATAAAATTCACCTTGTGAAAAGGGTCAATCATTCACTGGGTTATTTTGCAATTTGATTGAAACTTTTTGCTAAATTTCTTGAATTTATTCAGATTTCGTATTAAGAGAATTTTAAATAAGCTTTCTGGAATAACCTGCCTTTTTGTTTGAGGACAGAAACTGCTTTTGAAAATTTTAAAACTAATACATACGAACATTTTTTTAAACTTTAGTCCCAAACAGAGGTGGTACCTACATCATCAACAATCGTCAGTTTTGTTCTCACGCGTCTTATATGAAAAAGACAGGAGGCACTACAATAATAACCTCTCCCTCTTTAAAATTCTATTCATTATAACCACTGTAAAGATGGCCTACGTGGTCGAGGGGTAGGTTCCTCGACTAGCGATTCGTAGGTCACTGGTTCACATCTCAGTGAGCGCACGGAAATTTCAATTGATTAATTTGTTTATATCACAATATTTTCATTAAAAATAACAAATATGTAGTACGTTTGCTGCACGTTCCAGAGTGGTTGATGCTCTCCGATTACCGAAATGCCTTGTGACCAGATCTGAATAGCCAGGTATTCGCCCCCCCCCCCTCCCACTATTTTAAGCAAAACACAACACGGGGAAGTCATAGGTTATTTTGCTCCAGATGGATAGGAGCAGCGGGACTCTTGTGCGGTACCTACTCACAAAAACAGACCAATAATGAAAAAAATTGTCCTTGAGGTGATTGAAGATATCAGTAAACGGCGATATAAAAGTTGAAATTTTATATAGGTATATTATTTTACGTTGATAAATAGACAAGCTTAGAGAGTTTATTAATGTTTACCTCGGCTACTAGAAGGGGTATCAAGGCGTGTAGTTAAGTGAGACGAACCTCATAAACATACCTCACTTTACATCTATCGTAAGGCGCATTGGTAAATAAAAGTGGATAAAGCAGGGAGTGTACGCCAGGATATCTTGTGTAAATACCTCTGCGTCCTTTGCGAGGCAATCTGGTTAAAAAGTTCGTTAGTTTCGCTTCTTTGGGCCCGACTTAACGAGCCGCGCCGCCCCTGGGCTCCGCAGCTATATTGCCTGCAAACTTACTCTTATTTACCTTTGGGTGAAAATAAACGAACCTAATGTGCCTTTGAGGAATATTTCCAGTGGCGGCGTGACTGTTCAGTGAGGGGAGGGGAAAGCGCACCCCCCGGGACGCATCCACTCCGCCACTGGACAGATTTTCATAAAAACCACGGCATCAAAGGTGTTTGTTTCGTTACAAAAAACAGAACGGAATATTCGTTTTAAAGGCTGTTAAGAGCGGACGTGCAAATTTTGCATGACGTTAATTTTTTATCCATTTTTTGTTAATATTGTCAGCCGCGTAATTGATTGTGCGTTTAAATTCATTGGCAACATCACACGGACTGGCGCCTCGGGCGAATTTGTTCGGTTTTCGGAACAAATCATTCAACTCTCGTAGAAATTTGTAAATTAGATTTGTGTCTCCCTTACTATAATGGTTAAAAATATGATCTAAAAGTTGTTAGAAAGAAAAAATTTCACCCTTTATATTCAAATCTAAACGTCAACCCCAAAATAATTTTAATGTGCACATTTATGAATCCAAATTTTCAATCAAAGTTATGAAGTTTTAAGAATTTATTATTAATTATTTTTACACTGAACGACAAAAAAGTGAATGGCCGATAACTTTTATAACACACTTGTCCAATAAAATATATGTTTGTGAATTTTAATAGATCTTTTTTCGAGACTGGCAATTCATAGTGGAATTCCATTATAATATATTATAATTAAACGAATGTTGAAATTTTTTCCACTTAATTTTATTTGATCGTAACCGGTTTCAGCCTGTCAAGGCCTTCTTTAGACTGGACATCCCAGTCTGAAGATAGCCTTTTTATTTCGAATTATAAAATTTGAAAACATATTTTATATAAAGAATAAAAACAATGTTTAGTTTTCGGGTGCGTTTAGAAATATTCCATTTATTTGCAATTGATTATCTATAATAAATAGAAAAAAGATAAATTAAACCTTACGTCAGATACCATTTGTGACCCATAACAAAAACTTAACCCAGTTTATCTCTTCAGTAGCTGACGACTTTTTCATTTGATTTTTTTCAAAATTTTCATAAAAAATCAAAAAATACTCTCTTTAGCTTTTTCCCTTAAATGATACCAACATCAATAAATCCATGTCACAGATTGAATTCTACTATTTTAATTACCTAGATAGAGAGAAATTGGTTCGAGTGGAACACTTAGCTAAAGAAGGTCTTATTCAGTATTCGAGTAGCCAGTGCACTTGTGAAAACGTGACACGAAGGAAAGGCAGCCAATTAACACGGCTTCTTCTTGTCATAAAGACATTTTACGTTAAATCTTATCGTGGGAAATATTAAATTTGTTTTATTATTCATAATGATAGCTGTTGAGTATCTTTTAGAAGGTTAATAACATAGACAGGGTGCCATTATATAATATATTGATTTCTCATTTTATCCCTGTCAATCAGAATCCGTCTGGCAATCAACAGTGCGACCGTGCTCATAAAATCGGTATAAAATCATTGGTAGGCCTATCGATCCGATGTTGTAAAGCTATCATTTTAACTGAGCAAGACCCTTAAGCCCTGAAGCGTGGGGCGAACATACTGAATATTATTTGACGCGTTACATTTTTAATGTAATTTCACAGGCAAAGTTTTCCACTTATAATAATGGTGACAGATTGTTTCTAAATATTTGTGAATTTTAATCATAACCCGAGAATGTTTTTCCTTTTTGTCGGTTTTTTTGTCTGAATCGGTTGCTAAGTATCTTAACCGCTCCACGTTATGTAAATTAATCTGCTTTATAAAATACGAAGGTTACATATTTGGGAAGGTTTTCAATTCCAGCTCATTAATTGACAACACAGCGATTGCGGATTATGGATCAATCATATTCTTTCACGCCACCGCGCTCCGGCACCGGCTGATTGACGTGATGGATTGTAAGAGCACACCGTCTTCTTGGTTGATAAAAAACCATAGGGGGAGGGGGGGGGGGGGGGAGGGGAAGAATTGCGAGAACTGAGCTGTTTAGTTTAACACACTTCTGAGGAAAATTAATCAAATTTATCAATGGAATAACTGTTCCTTTGAGAATAATAAACGATATCTGTATAAATTTTGTCCCACCTTAGCTGCCTTATTTTTTATGAGCATATTATTTAACGGTCTCTCTCGAAATACTTCTAATAGAATGATTGTACAATAGAAAATTAAATAATCCCACCCCTTATACCCCTTTACTACCCAACTTCTTTTCCTTCCTTAACTAAAAACACCCTCCAAACATCATCCCCAAAAATGACACAAGTCCCGAGGGGAATTATTTTAACTAATTTAAAAAAAATAAAGTAATAATAATAATTAATTAAAACATTTTATATTTAACCTTTTCTAAATACCCTGTCTTCTGATGGAATTTATTAAGTATTGGAATAGGTGATCGTTGTAAGACATATGTTTTTTTAAATTAACAAGAGTAATATTTAGCAAAATTCAATTTATAAAATTTACAAGCTAAAAACCTGTTCATTGCAAAACAATTAAAAAAAACTTTAAAAAGTGTTCTATCAACATTACACTAATCATCACCAATGGGTGACATTTTTCACAGCTTTTAACGACTTTTCAAAGAGATTTTGAGTTGACTTGATTCTAAGTTTGTGATGAAATGAATTTAACCAACAGTAAATACAAAACGGCATAATTTTCACCTTGCGATATAAGATAAAAAAGGACACGTCTGCGACATCTACCGAATCGAATTTAATTAAGCCGTGGAGACCGGAGAAATCAATAATGTTTGAACTTGTATCGAGGTTTGATAAATAAGACACAGATTTTGTTACGATCGATTTCAATTTATGGGAACCCCAAAAAAGTAGGCCTAAAACCAAACAAAAATTGAAATCAACCAATCGGAGAAGAGAAGGCTTGGTCATGTTGAGAACAAAGAGATGGACTTTGATTGTGATCCCAACTCGAGGAGTCAATACACGTTAAGTTAAACAATTTCACACGGTCGGGATATCAGTGCGTCGACCCGAGATTAAACATAAAAATTGAGTACATTGATGAGGTCGGGAACTGTAGATTATGAAGAACTAAAATCATATTATGTCGGAAAAATAATGCGAGGTTATAACAAAAAAAAATAATATATGGAAAATTAATGAAAAGACGCAAAAACTTAGGAGAAGCTATTGTAGGGATATTCAATTGTAGATCGATTACGTATAACAAAAAGGGAGGCCAGATTCGGGGGAAAACGAACGTTTGATATTTAAAAGAGAAAAGAATAATGAAAATTAGGATTATCATTTTCAGATGAAGCAATAAAGTCAAGAAAAAAGATTTGGAAAGAAAATCTAATGAAAAAAATTGGCATATTGACGGAAGTGTTGACCGAACAATATATAAGGATCAGACTTATTAATGCGATTTCAGATGAGTTTAAATAAATATCGTTATTTACCTGAGATGGGATGGCCATTCTAGTTATATTACGTTAGATTAATTCAACGGAAGGGATCGTTTTTACGTCATTTGTTATGAGGAAATGCTATGGACGATAGGTCAAATTGGTAATCGGCATTGATGTTAAGCAGGCTGTCGAGACCACACATGATTCTTGTGTACAAATATGAAAATACGAATACGAATTTTGGTCATTATAACAGTCTTTATGGGTTAAAGGGTGATTAGTTTTAACGTTGCCTTTATGCAGTGCTTAGATAAGTAAAAAGCAGTTAAAATTAACGAAGTAATATTAATTTCTTATTTATGACCGAGTACATAGAAATTGACATATTCTCCTATAGAAAATGTGAAAAATAACATATTAAGTAATTATGGATAGGAAATGGATTTTTCTAAGATGAGATAAACATCGGAAACGATATTAAGGGTGGGAAAAAATAAAATAAAGATAATTAAAAGATGACTCAGTAGGGAAAACTCACTAAAATTCTGAAATATCGATGAAAACAATAAATTTGGCTTGGAATGTAACTAATTATATAGTTATTGTAATGTTATTTAATAGATTACTGTGGCTCACTAGCCCACAATTGATTACAACGCAAGTTCGTCTTGTATTATTATTTATTAATTGAATTACAGCGGAATTACTAGTTGTTGGTAACGTGTAACTATACGGGAGCTCTTAGATTAGAAGTGATTAGAATTCAAGTGGCGCCGGCAATGAGCGCCCAGCGGCTGTATGTTCGGAAGCATTCGGCTACGCCCGAATGTCTCCGAACGAACGATAGACATATACAACACCTTCCTCCCTCTAATTAAGCGCTACCAACACAAATACAATTATTCTTAATTATTATTTCATTTACAAATCATTTGTCTCATTATTTACATGTTAATATATTATATAAACACATTTATATATTTTTTTTATCCTACCGGCTGCGCCAGTTGTAATGTTCTTTAATAGATTACTGTGGCTCACTAGCCCACAATTGATTACAACGCAAGTTCGTCTTGTATTATTATTTATTAATTGAATTTCAGCGGAATTACTAGTTGTTGGTAACGTGTAACTATACGGGAGCTCTAAGATTAGAAGTGATTAGAATTCAAGTGGCGCCGGCAATGAGCGCCCAGCAGCTGTATGTTCCGAAGCATTCGGCTACGCCCGAATGTCTCCGAACGAACGATAGACATATACAACAGTTATGGAGAATGACATAAGAATAATAAAATCAAAAATAAACTCCTCAGAACAATACACATTTTCCTAAACATTAGAAACATATATTAAATAAAACAAATGAAAACAATATATTTTGCACTTTGCCAATCAATAAAAGAATATGGAATAATTGCTTGGGGAGGAGCAACAAACGCCGCTATCGATCAAATAGAAATAGCCCAGAAAATGATCTTAAAGGTAATACTTAAAAAACACAAACTAACCGACACAGACTAAATATTTAAAAGTTGTGACGTACTAGAAATACGCCAATTATATGTTGAAACACTACTAAACTACATTTTTGACCAAAAAAACCAACTCCAACAAACACAAAATATCACTAATAGACCGGTTAGACAAGCGTATAAAGAAAACATTAAAACTCCGACGGTAAACACCACCTTTGGACAAAGACACCATATATATACCATGCTATTAAAGCATTTAACAGTCTTTCACTTGAAACAAAAATTGAGGAAAACAAAAATAAATTCAGACACGAAATAAAAAAATGGATTAAAGAACAAAAAAGACAACATTGCCAAAAATTTTTAACATAAAATAATAAAACATATGCACTCAACGCACAAAACCAACATAAAATACGCAACACTCACAAACACACAAATCATAATATATGTCGATTTTCATTTTCATATAATTTTATTTTTTTGGTTTGTTAATTTTATTTTAATTTTTAATCTTTATTTTAGTTTAAATTTATCTTTATTTTAAATATTTTTACTGATTATGTATAAATTCTATATTATAAAATGGGGGCCTCAGCATCCATAAAATGGAGGCCAACATTACTGGATTATAAGATGAAAAATTGTAAAATAATGTATCAACAATAAAAAAAATAAAATAAAAAAAATAAAGGACGAAAGTCATAAAAATAACGTCGTAAATAAAAGAAAATTAAAGAAAAGAGGAAAATTCAAATCTACGACGAAAATGGAGACAATACAGTTTAAAATTGAATTGATTCAAATAGGTGAGATGAAAATGTGGAGGAATTTAGTATAATGAAAATTGGAAAATGCATAATAAAGATTTCGACATGAGGTTGTTGGTGTTCTGTCGGCGATAAACAGAATTACGAGTTATATACGGTTTATTGAAGACGTACCTATTATATGTTGAGAAATAAAGGGACACGAAAATCTTGATATTTAAACTAAATTCGTAAGGCCAGAAGACAAAGGAACAACAGGGCAATTTTCACATAATATTGCAGGTTCAATCCTGGAACAATGTACGGGAGAGACAAGACACTAGAGGTGGACTTCAAAAATCAGGGGAGGCTGGATTAACGACAGTGATACAAAAATAGAGCAATTGTACTATGAAATCGCGAATCGATAAGAGTTGGATTTATAAATCAATGAAGATATAGATGAGCCGTTCTAGTCCTGAAAGTGGGTATATAACGAGGGACTTAAATCATTTCGAAAAAGTCAGCCGTCGGTTCTTGAAAGTAGTGTTTGCGTGACGTGACGTGATAAACGGTTATTAATTGAAAAAAAAATTAAGTGTTATAATTTTTAGGACTTTGAAATAATAAAAATAATAATTATTATTTTGGTAAAGTTAAATAAACAGTACAATATATTATTTTATTACAAAACAAAATTGTTATTTAATAATGATTTATTATTTCGAAAATAATCGTGAAGTGTTAATCATATGTTGATATAATAATAATTATTATTATTCCGGAAAATTTAAATAAAATGATAATTTATAGTGCAGACAATATTTTATTGCAAAATAGAAAAGTTCGGTAGTAAAACAAAATTGATAGTTAATAATATCTTTTATTTCGAAAAAATCGTGAAGTATCTATTGTTTAAGATTTAATTAAACTAAGCGTTACTAAGCCAACGAGGTTTTGAAAATAAAATACATTTCGAGTAATAGAGTTTAGGCTTCAAATAATTCGGTTTAGATTTACAAAAATTAAATAAAATAGCGAGATTAAATATTCGGAATAGATTTAGTTAAAGCAATAAATACATAAATTAAGTAGAAACGAAAAGATTGTCGTGTAGCACCCGATTTGACAAACCTTTAATAAGGGTAAGTTTTCTTCATTAAAAGTATTTTCAGAAATCCAGGGAGAGAGTGACAGAGATGCAGTTTGCGTAGGTGTTACGTTTCTTATTTTGTTAAAAGATGTTGACCTTCATGTGTTATTTATCTATATATATATATTATATTATATTACATACATTAAAGTATCTTTTATAAGTATTTGAATAAAAGTATATATATATTTTGTATTTGTTATTTTAATATATATTTAGTATGTACATATATATTTTATGTATGAATAACATTTATTTATGTATTTAATCAATATATATTTATGTACACTAAATGATAAATTTTCAGATTGGGATTTCAATTATAAGGCTAAATTCTTTCGGAATGCGTATAGAATAAACAATATAGACACGTGTCATTCCATGTACTTATTTGGAAGCATGTCAATGGGTTAGTGGGTCAGCGTGAGTTTGTTTACAGATCTGATGTTTAAGTAAACAATTTATGAATGGGATTTAGGAATGCTTCGAGCTATTATTATTACGTTATCAAAATACAAAGGGATTAATCATTTACTTGAAACATTTGGGAAATCACGGGATAGCAGCGAATAAAATAAAATGAATTAATAACATGAAAATCTTTGAATTTGAGTAATAAAAACTTTACACTTATAAATCATTTACTTGAAACATTTGAAAAATCACGGAATAGTAGAAAACAAAATAAAATGAATGAATTACATGAAAACATTTGAAGTTGTGTAATAAAAACTTTACACTTATTAATCATTTACTTGAAACATTTGAAAAATCACGGGATAGAAAAAAACTCTATTTCAAAGAGTTGAACCTTGGGAGAAAATTTAGAATAACAGTTCAACCAATGAGAAGAAGTGGTCGTTATTAAATAAAAGGACCATTAATGAAGAAAACGATAGAGATGGCAATCTCTGAAATAAAATTGTCAACCAAACAAACAAAACCCGGAGTTATTAGTCTCCATTAATAAAACTAATAAATATTCTTAGTTTATTCCTATATATTGATATTTCCCACTTTAAATATGTATATATTCGGTTACCAATCATAGAATTGTGCAGAATTCCATGTGCAAGATCCGAGCCCGGAATACACTACATCTTTTTCTGTATTGCGGGTTATCCTACCCAAACGTATATATACATATATATATATCTTTCTATGTACTGTGCATTGGGTGATGTGGACTCGCTTACAGCTAGCGCTTTAGACTCGACAGAGTCACTCTCACATCGTTTCTTGTACGTGTAAGTGAGGATTCACGACCCAAGCTTTCACAAACACCGTGAGTATATGATTGTTTATAGGACGAAACTGGTTCGCCCTAAGTAAATAGTAGACTTCAGAGGAGTTGGAATTTGGAGGTTTCGGAACTCGGGAAAAGACCTTAATGACGGGCATGATGACGTAGGAAGACGGGTTGGGACGAGGTGACTGAGGCACCAATCAACTTTTTCGTGTCAAAAGATTGTTTCGAATTTTTGGTTGATCTCTAACCATTCTGTTTACTTTTAGGAGGATACGGTGCCAAATTATGCAAGCAATGGGCTACCCCGAATTCGTCAAATATAAAATCAACTAATAACATTAACCTACTAACTCAATATTATATATATGTACATTATAGCACCAGTATCATAATAATGGAGAAGAGCCAAGCAAAAATAAAATCTTGACTAATAAAATCCACTAAAAATTAACCATTTGAGTTATATTTAATTATATGTTCAATTGAACACGTGAAATTTCATTAATTACAGTTTACTTGGAGAATTCATTAGAAGGGTAGGAAACCAAAACAGAGTTTAGGGAAAGTTTAGTTCATAAAGAAAATTAAATGTAACTCAGACTTGCAATGAAGAGACCAACTAAATTCGAAGCTCAACGCTCCGTTCAGAATCAAAAGGTATCACAAAATAAAAGTAATTACGTTCCCATACCATAAATCAAAAATCACACAAGGTTTGGTGGAATCTATTTACAACATAAGTACGAAAAATGTACGTTCAAGGTCGTAAATAACGTATTAATTAGTTAATTACTTATATCTATAAAGATATGTAGTACAAGGGGGCTTTAAATAGCTTTCTGTAGTTATCAAAGAAAATAAGGGTCCAATTTTCATGAAGGCTTGTGTGTCGTAAGGGAGGAATTTCCCACCCATACTACACACATGTAAAGCCTTAGGAAGATTTAAATATCGATCAGAGCCAAGAGAAAAGTTAAAGAAAACTTATCACAATTGCTAGGAGTGACCATGAGTCGCCCCATATAATAAAAAAAGAGAATTCACAAACGAAGAGAGGCGATACATTACAAGTTAGCACGGAACCCACTAATGTGCACGAGAACATTTAAAATACGTATATAAAATAAATGAAAACTTCGTGTTGAAGAACCTTATTCCCCCACCAAGAAAAATTTATGCAACGAAACGTCATCGAATTTTTCATTATGACCTTTTTCGTGATTACATAAATTCATAAAAATAAAAAAGCTTTTAAACCGTCACAATAATTTAATGAAAAAAATAAGTACTGACTCGATCGGCAAAAGGCACAGATCTCTCAGCAGATTATTAATATTCTGAAAGTGAAGTCAGGCATCTATAAAATGACAATGTTTTTAGAGTCCCATAAAACGATTGTGAATATTTTCGTATTCAGTCCCCGATTCGTAGCACTAAAACACTTTCAGGCAGGGCTAAGATTCTGCGAATTTATATCACCCCTCCAGAGCCAACCCTTAAGAATAAAATTTGAAAAAATTAAAGCGTTTCGAAGACTTTAGAGTTTCCGCCCCTTCTTAACACCTGACATCTTAACTGCGAATAATGGAATCTTTTTTAATGGTTTCTCCATCAATGACTTATATTTGGAAGCATATAGGTTTTTTAATACGTTAGACGTAAGTACGTATATATTAAAAATTATAAGGAGTATAATCGACATGCATAAAGGCAAGCTCAAATTAATATAAAATGCTTATACTTATTTATCTAATTCTCCTTTATATGTTTTTTTAAAAACGCACTGAAATTAACAATTTTTTTATGTTCTTAAATTACAAACCGGTTTCAATTGCACCTGATTTACTACAGTGATTCTTTGGGTTAATGGAGTAAAAAATGGTAGACGACGTTTTGGTCCCCGGTTCCATTTTAAATGTTTTGTTTTAAATTAGCTCCAGACGGGAGGCCCTGAGGAAAATAATTCCCCTCAGGGCCTATATCATCTTTCGGGATGCTTTTGAGAGCATATTTTTTGGAAAGGAATTAGAGGAAAGTCTGGGAAAGAAAAATGTATTAGGGTTGGAAAGAAGAGAGGGTAGGAAGGTGAGAATCAGTGTATCCAGGTTTGACGGAAGAATGAAACTTTCCCTCGTACTGCGGTGCAAGGAGATATTACGAGAGAGTCCTATTAGAGAGATCTAAAGGTCTGCCTCAACCAGTCTCTCCCGAACCGGCCTGCCACGCAGTAGTTGGGCATGCGCAACTGCCGCCTTTACCAGATATATCCCATGAACCCGGGCACCCTGATAAGTCACCACTGTAATCTGTGGCAGAGGTATTGGTTGTCCAATAAATGCCCATACACGCCTCCCAAAAATAAAGGGCTGTATTTTTTTAATTTTGTATTTTTATTAAATTTCCGTACATTTTGTTTAAAAATATTTGTGGTAAGCTTTTTTTCAACATTTTTTCATGTTTGAAGCTGGAATATAGTCCAATCAAAATATGTAGACGAAAAAAAGTGCTGACTTTGCATTGATTCCGTATAAGCTGAATTTTTGTAGAGGTCTTGAATATGTCATTACAAATTTTGGGTCAAAAGTCCCCATCGATCTAGCAATTTTTCGTTTTTTGCGTATTTCTCGGAAACGGTGAGAGCTACCGTAAAAAATCATGAGAAGAGTTTGTAGATCGTAAAATTCTCTATATAAAAATATATTAATACTTTTTTCCCTACAAAGCACCGTTCTGGAGTTATCGCGATTTCAAACGAATTGCAAGATATGCTACAATTAGAAAACATGATTGATGATCTTCAGGTTTATGAAAGATTTATACGAGGATTTTTCACTATTAGACGTTCTGATAAATTAAATTGTGGAACTTCAACGGATATGGTCACTGAGCAATCCATGATGAAGTCAATGAAAACAGATGGCGGTGTTGCTCGAGGGAGAAGTACGCAAGAGAGCGTCATAAGTAAATGGATTTATGGCATTCACGTAATGAATACTGTGTGTGAAAGATTGGAGGATCTCGCTAATGTTATAATGGATACTACAGATCAGCATGTAGATGCAAGTGATCCCCGCAAAAAGAGAGATATTGAAGACATAAAGAAACTTCGTGAATGGTTTTTATCGCATGATCCTTTTCTTGAGTTCAACAAAATCATGTCCATTGCCAGTGGAGTCGTCGGTGATCATAAAATTAATTGTCACAATGCTCGTGAAGTGGTAATTGCTTCTACCAATAAAATGACGGGCCAAACATTTAATAATATTAAATTGAAAAGCTCTGATACAGAACTACCTCTATTAACCATGAACAGAGTAACATGGAAATCCATGATGAGAATGAACCGATTGATCCTTTATTATTATTTCAACGCATGAGTATTGCGAAGACATTTGAAGATGTTTGTAGACACTTCGGTTACAACGTTACCATAATATTTGATGGTTATACTGATTACACAAAAAATATTAAAGCTGCAGAACAGCCGTCGAACTACAAAAACATCTTCATCGTCTGATATCGTTTTTGATCGATCAATGACTGTTCCTACTAACCAACAACAATTACTCGCTAATAGTCATAATAAATCTCGCTTGATTTCGATGTTGTGTAAAGAATTCGCAGCTGCCAATATTCCTGTGAAACAAGCTAATAATTAACAAATATTATAATCAATAATTATCAGCCTGAAACACTCATCTACATTGAAAAAATCTTCAGAGAAAAGATACTGGCCGCCAACGGGAATTGAACCCGTGACCATCTGATTGCCGGTCAGCAGCTCTGACCACTGAGCTATGGCGGCTTATCAAATACCCGCCAAATAATTCAATATATACTAGTGTTTCATTCGACAATTACTTATTATTACATTTTTCCAACTGAAAACAACCAACTTTATTTTTGTGAGAGAGGTATTTTTTTTAATACTAAATCTCCCGCTATATATTTTTTTAATACTAAATCTCCCGCTAAATCTCCCGCCATATGCATAAAAATCTTGTCTTAACGTTAGTTTATCAATTAAAAATAATAATTAATATTTGACAAGTTAAAGTATTTCAGCAAAAAATGCAGACATAATTAGTCTCGACGCCACCTAGCGGGAGATTTAGTATTAAAAAAAAATACCTCTCTCACAAAAATAAAGTTGGTTGTTTTCAGTTGGAAAAATGTAATAATAAGTAATTGTCGAATGAAACACTAGTATATATTGAATTATTTGGCAGGTATTTGATAAGCCGCCATAGCTCAGTGGTCAAAGCTGCTGACCGGCAATCAGATGGTCACGGGTTCAATTCCCGTTGGCGGCCAGTATCTTTTCTCGGAAGATTTTTTCAATGTAGATGAGTGTTTCAGGCTGATAATTATTGATTATAATATTTGTTATCTACCCTTTGTGCTATGCATAAAAATCTTGTTTTAACGTTAGTTTATCAATTAAAAATAATAATTAATATTTGACAAGTTAAAGTATTTCAGCAAAAAATGCAGACATAATTAGTCTCGACGCCACCTAGCGGGAGATTTAGTATTAAAAAAAATACCTCTCTCACAAAAATAAAGTTGGTTGTTTTCAGTTGGAAAAATGTAATAATAAGTAATTGTCGAATGAAACACTAGTATATATTGAATTATTTGGCAGGTATTTGATAAGCCGCCATAGCTCAGTGGTCAGAGCTGCTGACCGGCAATCAGATGGTCACGGGTTCAATTCCCGTTGGCGGCCAGTATCTTTTCTCGGAAGATTTTTTCAATGTAGATGAGTGTTTCAGGCTGATAATTATTGATTATAATATTTGTTATCTACCCTTTGTGCTATGCATAAAAATCTTGTTTTAACGTTAGTTTATCAATTAAAAATAATAATTAATATTTGACAAGTTAAAGTATTTCAGCAAAAAATGCAGACATAATTAGTCTCGACGCGACCTAGCGGGAGATTTAGTATTAAAAAAAATACCTCTCTCACAAAAATAAAGTTGGTTGTTTTCAGTTGGAAAAATGTAATAATAAGTAATTGTCGAATGAAACACTAGTATATATTGAATTATTTGGTGGGTAATTTATAAGCCGCCATAGCTCAGTGGTCAGAGCTGCTGACCGGCAATCAGATGGTCACGGGTTCAATTCCCGTTGGCGGCCAGTATCTTTTCTCGGAAGATTTTTTCAATGTAGATGAGTGTTTCAGGCTGATAATTATTGATTATAATATTTGTTATCTACCCTTTGTGCTATGCATAAAAATCTTGTTTTAACGTTAGTTTATCAATTAAAAATAATAAGCTAATAATTGTTGGAGAAGATGTAGATTTATTAATAATACTGACTGCACGAACTCCAAGTGATAAGATCATTTACTTTTTTAAACCTTGGAAAGCTCAAATTCAAACAAAAATATATTCGTCACAAATTTTAACTGCATATCCAAAATGTCTAGCTCATATTTTATTCCTAAATGCGATAACTGGCTGTGATGCAACATCAGCAATTTTTCAAAAGGGGCAAAACTGCAGTATTTAAATTGTTTGAAAAACGTAATGATTTGATTGATAACGCAGAAGTATTTACAAACATTAACTCGTTAGCAGACATCATCCTTACATACGGAATTCGCTTTCTCGTTGCTTTATATGGGGCTCCGAAAAAAATGGAATCGGTAGACAAGTATAGATTTTTGAATTTCGTGAAAAATACAAGGAAAAATAAAAGAGTTTAGTTATCTTGTCTCCCTCCAACATCCGCTTATCAACACTTGTTTCGTGTGTTCTACCAAGTGCAACTGAATCCTGAAGACTAGGGCTGGAAATTGATGAATAATAGTTTGGAGCCAATCCAGACTTTACTTCCACCTGCTCCAGAGAAACTGCTGAATACATTTTTTTGTAATTGCAAGAAAGGCTGCACGAACAATAAATTGTGGGTGCAGAAAAGTTGGTTTGTTTTGTCCACCAGTCTGTAACAATTGTCAAGGCCACTCTTGCACTAATACTGAATCAAATGCAACGGATGAAGATTCTTTCGAAATCGATGAGAATCTAACGGATATATCTCTCTTCTTAGAGCAGTCAACACAAATTGAGCAAGAAGAGGAAGAAGAGAGCGAGGACGAAGAAAACGAGGAAGAAAAAACGAGTGATAATGTAGAATTTGATGATGAATAATGTAATTTTCATTATATTAATAAAATATTGTCTCAATAAATTTCCCCGACCGAAATACATCGTGAAGTATTCCTATTGGGGAAACCACGTTTAAAAAAAAGCGCCGAGTACACTACCTCAGAGGTGGTGCGGAAATGTGTGCATACCTACGGTCTGAAATCGTGATCATTCAAGAACGGTGCTTCGTAGGAAAAAAGTAATTGTGTTTTTTTTTTTAAATTTAACGATCTACAAACTCTTCTCACATTTTTTTCGGTAGCTTTCACTGTTTCAGAGATTAAGGCAAAAAAAAAAAATTGTAACCTTTGACCTCGGATAAAAAACAACGCAAGTGCTAGATCGATGAGGACTTTTCACATAGCATTTTTAATGACGTATTCAAGACCTGTACAAAAATTTAGCTTATACGCAATAAATGGTAATAGGAATGTCAATTTTGTCTGGACTAATATGGCAATTCCTAAACGCTAAAGTATATTTCAGATATAAAAATCTAAATGGTAATTTTATTTAATTTCTAAAATGGTACTTATTGTTAAGACATCTTCAACACATTTAAAATGCATTGGAAAAATTCCAAATTTTGTTCAGAAATTATAATAAAACAAGCGTTTACCAAAGATAAACAACCCTCTCTAGCCGTGTGAGCAATGTATGTTACTTTCCATGAACAATGTATTGCCATTTTTTAATTAGTATTGTTTTCACATCCGCGAATTGATCAATTGAATAAAATTTTCATGAGGTTTTCTAGTAAGGCTGTAAGTAGTTTAACGTGTCCTCGTATAATTATCGATATGTACTAAAACTCTCAAATGCGCGCTCTAATAATTTTCCTGTATAAAGTTAGATTTAAATAAAGAGAGCACAGATTTAGAGAAAAGAGCTTCCTAAACAATGGTAGTAAAATGAGTTCGAAGTAATGAACATCTTAAATTATCTTAACTTTTATACATAAAATGCTAACATAAAAAGACGTCAAATACATAAATATTATAGAAACTTTTTTTTTTTTTTTTTAACTTTTTTACGAGATTTTTTTGGTGAAAATTTACATTTTCCATAACTCAAAAACTTTTTGCTAGGACCTAAGCAGAGAATTTCAAACTCTTTGCAACAAATTTAATTTTACATAATCAGATATAATTAATAAAATTTCATTAAAAAATCATAATAAAATTTTGAGATCTTTTAAAAAATTATTCATTTTTTTTCCAATAGAAACGTTGAATTGGTTCTTTGGTAAAGTAAGCCAAATTTTAATAGAAATTTATTCTATTGTAATCGTGTGACATTGAAAATGAAGAAATAATTTTTGGTGTCAGGACCAAATCACAAAAAGTGAATTTCACATTCCAATTAAACTGCGAAAATTACATGCGAACGGAGTGATTATCAATACAGATGGCATTGAAATTTTTTTATTGCCTTATCATGGATGTCATAAAGAGTTGATCTAATAAACTAAATTGAGATTTTGTTGTAATCACGTGTCAAATTAGAAAGAAAAGAGTTTGATCAAAAATGAATCATAATACGTGAGCTTGGGATAGGTAAATAACCCCAAACTCGCTTGGCATAATACCCTAAAAATTGACTGTCAATTTACTTTATGCGGATACAAAATATATCAACAAAATGGCGATCAGCACATTTATATGTACATCAAAGACACCAACCTTATAGAGTGACGTCTGCTGCGTAGGCGGCATTTTAGATGTTTTCCAGTCCAAGTTAGATTCGTAAGCACAATTTAATAATATTTTGTATAGACACCGATTAGTTTATCAAAATGGTCCAGAGAGTAAAATCCATAATGATTCCAAATTACAATCAGTTGCGTTTTTTCATGCCACCTTACACTCGTATTCAAAAGGACACTTTAACGACATTTGTGGTCTGTGGTGGTCTATTTTCAGTTCAAACGGGCGCACTACATGTTAATGTCACTGAAAGCACACGGAGACCGCCAAACAACCACTTTGTGATGTAAATAGTTTTAATTTATAATCGAAATAATAATAGAATTGATAGTAGGTAGGTAGAGACACTGATTCATAGCATTAACGATATTTTCGCGAATTAAAGCGATAAATGGTGTTTTTAGCGATAAATACGTTAAAAAGCGACATTAGCAGCGATTTTTACGACAAAACTCAACAATATGCCAACTTTTCAGTAATAAACGAGCATCTCATATTCTGAACCGTCAAGACAAGAGCACTAATCTATTTCTTGAGCACGCAGGTAAAATGTTCAATCCTACGATTGAAGATCAGAATGTCCAGCGATCAGACGCTATTCTTTTAGCAAGTAAAAGTAGGCTTGCACTAACATTCAAATGTTGGTGCAAGATTCTATAGATGACAGTAAATTCCTGGAACGTAACAGCTATTTTCAAAGACAGCTTGTTTTATTTTATTTTATTTTTATTTTATTCGGAACATTTACTGATTAACATGCATTAAAGAAAACAATAAATTATAATAATTAGGTTATAATCCAATAACAAATGTTCACATCATGCCCAAATAATCAATAAGCTTGTAGAGCCAGCGAGGAATGGAGTCACTGCAGACATAATTCAGCTACTCTTAACTGTAAAAATATTTCACAGAGAATTTGCTGAGGCATCTCTGATAACTGTGTTGGCCCCTGTGAATGTGAATAGTGTTGACGTAGAAAGATTTTTTAGTCGCCATAATCTTGTATTGACAGATCGTAGAACGAACATGATACACTCTGCTGAAGAAACATGTGCCATGTTCAGTTTCAATCAATAATACAATAAACATGTTTCAAGTGATTTTACTAATTAAATTGTTTTTCCAATCTTGCCGACTCCCATTCCTTGACGTTATCCTATTTAGCTGTAAACGCTATGAAAACTCAAAATTAAAGCTATAAAAGCTTCTTTTCAATAATTATTGCTACATTTCTTAAAAATAAAAGCTATGAATCAGTGTAATCGTTAAGCTGGTAAGTCAGAACGGATTGATTGCAATAGATTGAAAAAGTCAGAACTCAAGGAAAAAAATCAGTGAGTAAAGTTTCATTTCTCCGTCTTGGAATAGTCGCAAAATAAACTTCGTTAATTAAATGAGATTACGGCCCCGGGGAAAGTTAGTAATCAGATCCGGGAATAGTTGGGAATAACCCGACGATTTCTTTACGTACTTATCGACTTATAAATTACGGTTAATGTGGGGCAAGTAGCGAGAATATACTGTACGGGACAAATATTTATTTACGTATGTTATAATTAGATCTAAAGATTTTAAAGAATCAATAAATCCGTAAGAAGATTTCAAATCTGTATGTCAAAAAAAAATCTTTTAGCGTGCGGTAAAAATCAACCAAGTAAATAGTTATTTGAAATATTATTATTTGTTACTTTTATTTTTATTTGTTATTACTATTTTATTTTTATTGATAAAAGATTCACCTACTTTAACTCCTTTCCTGTATGTGACCATGTACCTAATGCTAGTATGAATACTTTCCTTAATACTTTCATCTACATATATGGATGATTACACTTAATAATTTATACTTAATATAACATCTTATGAATCTCGACTACCATAATACGGGCATTTGCCTAGTTCGGTAGTAGAAAAACCATGTAAAACAAACCTGTAACAAACAAAATGAATAAAGAAAATTTAAAAAAAAAGTTGTTTCGACTGGCCACAGGCGATTGAATCACAAGCGCCAAATACATTATCTAGTTTTCGACTTTTGCCGTGCATGCGGCGCGCGGCGGTGACAAAAATCGACCGTGAAAACGGTCAGAAGCGAGCGGCCACTCGCCATAATTTTTTATATCAAATGGAAATAGATGCATGCGATCGACTGTGAAAATGGAGTGGCTGTACTGTGAGTCACTTTTACACTACGCTACTAGCTACGATAGTATTAAACGTAACTTACACAACGTCGTTTCTGATCGTGTTTTATTTTGAGGTATTATGCCATATTACTCTACCTTTACCAGTGTCTATCATCAGGGCAGATCTGTTCGAAATGTTGGCAATACGGCAATATATTAAAAAAATAAATCACGATAACACTTTTGACCGTGAAAATCTCAAATCAAGTCAGAAGTCTTTAATAATTGAAAAAATTATAAATATGCGTTTTACTAAACCTAAAATGTTACTTTGAAATGATATATACTAGACATGAAAAATTACAGGATAGTCAGAATTATTAAGAATTATGCTCCAATTTCGCAAAATTACAAATAAAATAATTTTCAGTTATCGGTAGTCTGAATTCTTCAGACGATCAGTTTTGCCAATTTAAAATGACTCTTACAGTCAAAAAAATATCCGAGTCCTTTGAACCAAAGTTACGCAGGACTCTGAAATTGATATTTTTGTTAGTAATATTACTGTTTTTTTGTGGTAAATAAAAAAATGATTAAAACATACTAATAATGACATTTAATTTTTTTACACAAGAGGAATTGAGAAAAATGATTTTCCTCAAGGTCTACGACATCTTTGGGAATGCTGTGTGGAGGGTGTTTTGAGGATAGGAAGGAGATTGTAGGATAGAGAAAACAATGAGACTAGAAAATATAGATTATCGTAATAATAAATCATAATTGCAAAAAAGAACACATCTCGTGTATGTAAAAAAGTTGAATATAGTAGATGTGGGTTTTATTTTAAAATTTTCTATTCTGCTCTACCTCACTGAAGAGAGAATAACTAGATACATCCAGAAATTTGTCATTATTGAATCAAATTCTAGACGTATCAACTCTGTTCATTTTTATTTTATCTAGTAAAGATATGTTTTAATTTTTGAAAAATATGTTCATTTTTATTTCAATAAAGTTATACTGTTGGTCGTTGAAAGATTTCTTATTTTTTCAAACAAAATGATGCATATTATAAAACACATTTCAAATCACATCACACTTTCACACATCACAATTTTAATTTTAATTCAAATAAAATCATTTAAAAAATCCGCGCACATGTTTAGCGACTAAAATACTTCAGTTTGTATGTTTATTTAAGTTCTTACAAACAAATATATTTCAGATTTTTTGCACACATATTTTGCTTAAACATTATTGAAAAATTGTGAATATTTATGATAAAAAAATAATAACAAAGACTTAATGATTTTAATAATTTTATCATCACGTTTTTGAGAATTTTTACTGCTAACTTGAATAAAGGTGTATATAGCAAATTTTGAATGAAATAAAATCTATATTGTTATTAGTTAAAAACGCGTGTACGGAGAAAAAATAATATTTCTCATCAGAACCTCCCTGTACAGTTGCAAAGGTTCGATCGCAAGACCATCTTTCGGCCGCTGGTTAATAAATAATTGCTTACTTACCGAGTTCCTATCCTCCAAGCAAATAAGTTGAAAAATGGAAATGCAGTAATTCAACATCCTACTATGCAAAAGCTTCGATGGCTTCGTTAGCTTTCCATTATACAGTTGCAGTTGATCATAAATGTGCAGGGGTCTAATTGGCCCGCCCTGATATCCGTGACCCACTGACCTGGCTGCGATTTAACCTTCATGCATCCATTATGCTATTATTGGGGGTATGTTGGCTTAATCATTTATTCACAGTGCATAAGTTTGTTATTTGAACCCTTGTCTTGAAAAATGTTCAATTTAACCAAAATTTTAAGGTGATTGCACGATGGCCCAGTCCAGTTGTTTTGAGAGTTTAGTTATTGTGAATATCAAAATACGTAAGAAAAATGTCAAATATCAATAGTTTTCAATCGATGAAGACAATATTAGCGAAATTAAATAAAAAAATCGAACCGAAAAAACTGAAAAAACATAAAAAGTTACGGTCACTTCTATGAATTGAACCTTGGATCTATGACTTGCCGGGTCAGTTCTCTACCAACTGAGCTAATGTTTCCCTAACCGAATCGGTCATATTTAACTGTATCATTCTTCGACCAAGAACTACCAACATTATCTTCATTTCCTTAACACATATTTTTTTGGCTTCTATCTTTATTGCTTGCATGATTCAACCAGAATAAATGTTATCTAGATAGTGATTTGGATAAATTTATCAATTTTTATTTGATGTGTGACATATTTTGTCTATCCGTCAAGTCTAAGATGAATACTTATTTTATTATTTACTTAATGAGTAAAACCTCAAATTGTAATATTTAAATAATGAAGACAATATTAGCGAAACTCAAACGAATATTTGAAACCTAAAAATCAGAAAAAAGATCTAGTTCTCGTACCCAAGACCTATTTTAGGAACTACCCAGTTAAATATGACTGAATAGGATAGCTCAGTAGATAGAGAACTGATCCGGTAAGTCATAGGTCCTGGGTTCGAGTCATAGATGTTATCATATATTTTTCTGATTTTGATATTATCTTCATCAAAAATAATAAAATTTGAGGTTTTACTCATAAGTTAAAAATAATAATCAATAGATTTCACTGAAATTTCTATATTGCCTCAAATTCAACCCTTGTTTTTAAAACAATCTCATCAATTTTAAATGGAAACAATTCGAAGTAGTTTATATAAAACTCGGTAGGTACATCTGAATGTGTAAATATTTTCAAAACAGGTTTTTTGCCTCTTAAGGAGCCTAAGATTTTTATTAGTTTGATTGTTATTTGAAACTTGGAAAGACCCCGTTTAGCCAATATTTTGATATCTACATCGTCTTTCATGGTTTTTCGGACTTGTTTCCGTTTAATACTGGGCCACCGAAAAGTTATTCGTCGAAATACACAATCCGATAATTGTGCAATTCTGTTGTTGGTGTATTTCCTCTCTTTCATTCTAATCCTTTATTTCGATGCTGAATGCCTTAAAAGGGAATTTAAGGGAACTCTAAATGAAATATATTTTTTACCCGATTTAATGTAATCTGAAAATTTGATTTCATTTAATTTAACGGTTATAACCGTGTGGGAAATTACTGTTATTTTTAGAAATAAATAAATCTATAGAAGTTGCCACCAAAAAACCAATTAAAAAAATAATGTTAAGGAATTCAATTTATAACGTAGGAATCATAAAGTTAATTAGTTGTTTTCTGCATCAATGTAACCGCAATTATATTTTATGGTTATGGTGGGTATCATTTTATGTTTTTTAAGTAGGACAAAATTTAGATATTATATTTATTTAAATTTGTAATTTAAATTTGTTACTTAAAATAATGCATTTTATTCGTTTAAATCTGCGGCTTTTACAATTTCAGACGTAAATAGTGACCATTCTCTTGTTTAGATAGTATGTTAGAGAGAGGGAGTTTTTAGGATTGTATTAGTGTGATCAGTGGTGTCGTGAGATTAATTAATAATATATTTTTTGTTTTTAATACAAAAGAAATATCATCGGACAGCAAAATGATATATACTTTTTGTGCTCCGAATACGCTCTGAAATCGCTGGTTAAAATCCTTCGGATGTACATATACTATTACACCCTGCCGATGATGTAGATAGATTCTTATTAGTTTACCATTTATACACATCCAGTTTCTATAAATAAAAAATCAGAATGTGAATTTCACACGCGGTAGAAGTGAAACCACCAGGTAACTAAAGTAGACAAGAGTGGGGAGACTACGAAGCACTTTTTTTTATCAATTGAAGGTTGATTTTTTCCAATTTTTTATTTGTGCACCTTTCCCTATACATTTGGTCGATTTATTAGTATTCGTGTTTTCTTTTTCGGAGTCGCTAGATGACGCTTTCTTTTGTGTTTTTTGCCTGTTCATTTTAGAGTGGTTTGAAGATACGATATTGATTTTACAAAAATTAAAAATATTTTTTCTTTGGATTTCGTGGGATTCGATCCTTGATAGGCTAAGAGCCGGTTTTATAACCATCCGCTCATCACACTTGGTACCATTTTTAACTAATATTTGATCTACCGCTTGATTTTGCCGTTTTATAAACATTCGCAAGGCACCGGTCGGTTATGTAGCGGTTAATGCTTTACGGACCGATTTTGGTCAGTTAAATGGATAACGATCCGTTTACAGACAGTTGACGTTTTTTGACAGTTGTAAGTAGGAATTTGTTTTCGGCGCTTGGTTATTTATTTATTATCGAAATAAAATTATTATTCAATTTAAAAACACTTTATTTATAAACAAGTTCTGTCATGAATATTCTATACATACATAGAAGAACTTGTTTATAAATAAACTTTTTTTTAAATTGAATAATAATTTTATTTTGAAATTGAATGATAATATTAGAATAAATAAAACTAGAAAATTAAAATGGAGTTTTACTAATAAATCTAAAAAAAAAAGTTAATATTAACACTACGTTTCTAAGCTCTGGGATCAATGCTGCAAGCAGCTGGCGATTTTACAGGAATCTCCAAGTCGACGCATCGTATAACAATGCAAATAGTGCATTGTTATACGGAGAGTGACCCAAATAATAAACCTTTCAGACTAAATGTAACCAATGACCGCTAGTAATGCAGATTTGTTTATAATATTTAAAATATGATAGCGGTCCGTTAACAAAAAACCTCTAGTTACGTAACTGAAATTTGGTACTTCGTTTATAAAACTGGTCCTAAATGTCTGCAACGGTTTGTCAGGCGCTTTATACCAATACATCAAAGAAAATGTTCATGGGATTGGGGATTTATCGTATTACGTTGGAACCGAGTAGGTACCCGTAAATTAAATAAATATATGATTACCATTTAATTATTTCGCAGGCTAAACCCTATGGATATATATGTGTTTGTCTATTTTTAATGTCGCTTGTTTCCGTTTGATCGAGTTTCGAATCACAACGGTGGTAAAGAAGTTTTCACTTTAAAAAAAGCTAAGGGTTGCAAAAATGTCCTTAGAAATATGCTGTCGAAACTTAAATTTCCGTAAAGAAATTTTAAAACTCGAACAGAAGTACAGAGAAACAATTATTTTCATAATTCTACTTCCAGCTATCGTAATGCACCTGCGTCGCCAGTTGCGTGTCGGTGGTACCGTTTAACTGAAAACACCACGACATTAATAACGTAATAACTAATGGTAAGTCGTTATGTTATATTTAAAAAAATCGTTTAATTTTAATTCGAGTGAATTGTTGTGTGGTATTCTTTTGAAATACGAGTACACACTTTGGTTCTTAAAGTATTTATAACACACTAGCTAACCCGAAAAACGTAGTTCCCCGTGTAAATTATTTCTACTTAAATAATTAATGGTTGTTAAATAAAAAATAACTAATGTGTAGGGATGGGATCTACGACAGTGTGTATATTCATTGTGTGTTCTTTTAAAAGTTAAATGTAAAGTAAAAAATGTATTATATTTTTTTATCTTGTCGCGATTAAAAAATGGGAGGATGGGGATTGAAGGGTAAACATTTGGAGTTATAGGTGTTTTTTGAAGCCAAATAAAAAAAAATTGAGCGGTATTTACATTGTTTTTCAAATGTTCTGAAGGACTTACCCCCCCCCCCCCCCTCCCCCTCGCCCCCGTATATGTTAACAATTTTATATTTACCTTTTCTTCTTTTGAAAATATGTCCCAGACAAAATATTTGCGATGATACTTTATAAAAATATTCCAGAACAAAGTTGAAAAATATCATAAATTCGCATGGACCCTAACATATTTTTGCCCGAAAAACCTTTTAACATCTCTTTTTTCCTGAAAAAAGGTTCTTGAAACCGTCTGCATAACATTGTTTTTGACTGAGCCCGGTTTTAACTCAACCATTCTACATTTGTTTATGTTCGGTCTATTCAAGATGTAGCCGTGTTTGAAAGTACATTTTTATTCCGCCAGCGCGCAAGAGCGTTACAGCTAGACGTGGGCAAAATTGAATGATTGAATTAAATGAATAAATTCAATCTTGTAACACACTTGATCTGATTCTCATTTTCAAAAGGAATTAAATCTTTATTCCTTACTCTTGGCCTTGCATCCTACGATTTTTTAACTGCACCATATTTATTTTTATTTGTATTAATTTATTTTACAGTTAAATTATTTCATGTTATATTGAGGTAAGAAAATAATAATGTACTCTTTAAATATTGTAGTGTTTCGTAGGAATTTATTTAAATATTATTCTGCATATTTGTTGCGCGGATAGGTACAAGTATCTACACCTACTACAGGCGGCGCGCCGCGAAATTGTCTATCACGTGTAGTAAGTATCCCGCACCCCGCGCAGTAAATCCACACAACAAAACCCCGTCGGCCATAGAGTCACTAATCCAAGCGACATAACCGCCAACCGAATCAGCCAAGAGCCAAGAGGCAAGGAGTCAAATAATTCTGAGATTCGAGTGTAGCGTGCCGGTCCCACTATTCATCATAGTCCTACAGGTCTACGCGGACCGTAGCGTTCAATTCTCAACTTCAATCAATGTTTCATTTTTATTCAAGGAATCAAAACATTTGTTTCTTGTTCATTTGTGACGTCGTTGTCCCAATTCCCATGTCCCACGTATCGAGTTGATTCGGCCGATAATTCAATTCCCATATGTTGTATCGAGGCTATGGTCCGTGGAATGCAATTTATTCAAGTCACAGCAAGACAAACAGCACATATTAGTCAGAAGTTCCTAATTTATTCCTTGATATGCCCGCAGAGAATCGGTTCGTCGTTAGTCCTCGCGCGCCAAGCCTCATATTAGGGCGAAACTTCTCACTTCGGACTCTGAACTTCTGCTAATAAAAAGCCGAAAGTTAATCCTATATTTTTCTCCCTCACACGTGCGTAAATTATGCAATGCGTTTAGCAACAAAACGATGTTTATGTATTATTGTTTTTTTTATGATATTGTCTATCTAGCCGATAGCCGTAAACAAAACAAACATCAGTCGCTGTCGTACCGTGATAAATGATAATCGAGTGATTTGTTCCTTTATTTTTGGAATAAATTGTATGACGCGTGTCGCTCAGACTTTTAATTAGTTTTATATTTGACGCATGGTTTTTACTTCACCATTGAGGTAGGTGCATTTAAAAATATATTTATTTATACTGGGTTTTACAGATGTTCGCACTTACGTGAGAACAATCCAGTTATAAAACTCAGTTATATATTTGAGTGGAGCTTATTCCAGGTGACCGGATCGGATATACGAAAGCGTGATAATAGTATATATAATATATATATTTTTTTTATGTGAATACCGCACAAGTTCCAACTTCTCCCGTCTGGAGCTAATGAGACTATGGCATCCCCAATTGGGATATTTTGTGAGGCTGAAGGTAGTGGGAAGTTTAGATCACGTAAAGTTAAACAATTTTAAGTTTAATAAATAAAACAAAATTGGTGAAACTGTAGGGTAAACCATAAAAATTGTTTAATTTTAAGATTTAATTGCTAGCCTTTATAAATATATTTTTCTGATCAAAAAAATTTTTTTTTGCAAAATAATAATATTTTTGGTACCTACAATTTTTCAGAACGACAAAATTCACCCTATACGTAGTGAAAACTTCTTTAACACCGTTGTGATTTGAAACGCGATGAAACGAAAAATAAACACATTCATCTAAAGGATGTAATCTGCGATATAATGAGATCGTATCATCAATTTCCTCTTAGTGATTTTTTTATTTTTATTTTTTTTATTTTTTTTTTTTTGATTTTTTTTTTATTTTTTTTTTTTTTATTTATTTTTTTTTTGAATTAAAGGAATGAATAAAAGGAATCAATTCAAAAGGCCGGGGGAATCAGACTGAATCGATTCAGTTCTAGGAATGAATCTGCCCATGTCTAGTTACAGCTGTTGCGAGCTATCAAATCGGAGTTATAAACCTTACGTGGAAGTTTACTGTTCACGAAACTAGCAGTTAAATATGTTTAATCTTGCTTATGATACCTTTGCAAAATAAAATAAATTCAGCCCGTTAGCATTTTCCCTACGTCAAGGTTCTCCCCACAAAATACCCAATTCATGAACATTCTTAGAAAATCTCCGCAAATTGGGAAAATTTCCACAAATAGGTAAACCTGGTCCATATATATAACATTCAAATTTACGGCAGGAGGACCGCCTTCCACCTAGCAAATATTTTGGAACTACTCAGAAAAGGTCCATGATATTTTTTAGTAAAATAGTGTTAGTTTCGTGAGTAGGTACAGGTGTAATTTATTTGTTTACTTATTATTTGATATAATAAATGAATATATTTGCATTTTTTGGAAACAAATTATCATGCAGATGCCATTCATCTATTTTTGAGGTTATTTTTATTTTTTGTGTAAGCGTACGCCGTTTTGTGAATGTGCGCACTTACTCCTGTAAAAAAGCTAGCACATATTTTATATCTTTTTATTTCTTACAATGAAATATTCCGCAAATAAGAAAGCATATGGATACGATGTTTTGCAACCAAGAGCAGATTGAAAGCGGAGTGCGAATACTAACAACAACACAGTTTGCATATGGTTCAAATGTACGAAATCAAAATGCTTACGAATTTTTAATATTACAATACAACTTTTTCACTTGCGAACCGATGAGGATTTTGTGTTCGTTTTAGATACATTAAGAACGGAGTCTGGTCAAACCGTTCCAAAATATCGACTTTTTTGTTATCTTAAAATCTTCCTATTCATGTGGAGAATGCATATCCAAAGCATCAAATTCAACTTTTAATATATTATTAGGAGCGGTGCGCGCCAAACAGGTGGAAGGGAAAATGTTTAGGTCCGGTTATAAGCGAAAAGTTTAAACGCGTTTTTCTCTAAACCATGTTAATAAAAGTTTCGTGAACGGAAATAAATTTTATCTTTGAAAAAAATGCATTGACCAAAAATACGGCTGGACCAAACTCCCCCCTTAATAATATAATAATCAATCATAATAAACAAATAAATTTGACGGCCGGCGTAGCGCAGCGGTAAGGCGCTTGACTCGCACACCGAAGGTCGCGGGATCGAATCCCGGCGTGGCAAATAAATTTAATTTGATTAATTTGTGTTATTTTACAATTTTATTAATTTAAAATAATATATAGTATATTTGCGGCACTTTCCAGAGTGGAAGATACTCCCTGTATCGCCCTGGTGTAAGACCACCATTCAGAATTGAAACGTTGCTTGAAATGGCATTAGCCGTGTTTGGTGACCAGATTTGAATAGCCAGGTACTTCCCCACCTTCCTCTTCCCTATCTCCTCCCCATCCCCACTACCCTCAGCCTCACAACATACCCCAATTGGGGAAGCCATAGTCTCACTGGCTTTAGACGGGAGCAGTTGAGACTCTTGTGCGGTATTCATATAAAAAGATGAACGAAAAAAAAGAATCCAAAAGTAATGAAATATCTAAAGTTTTTTTTTTTTAAAAACGAGTGTGCTTTAGACCACACGACTGAAGTAAGGCTTTTTTAGCTCGATCTATACGATATGAAGAGAGAAATAAAATGTGCACGCACACTCTTGCTTCTACAGTGTGATACAGACAATAGGCCTGCACTGTGTCTTAGATATACGCAACGTAAGTGGCTATGAGAGAAAGAGAGGAAGAAAATGTGTGCGCGCACTTCTCCCTACAGTAATATACGAAACGTACTCTCTACCTTTCTATTATCACTAACTTATATCTCCCTCTCAACTTCCATTCGCCTCGCCCGATCACACTTTTCGTAGCGCTCTTGTAAAGCATTCACCAGCTTACTCTTCAAGTCAAGCGTGCGTAAAGAAGTTTTACTTCTAAAATCCAAATAATTGCGCACGGTTACCCCACATGACTCTACGTGAAGTCGACCTGAAGCATTAAAATGTTCAGACTTTTTCATCTCCAACAAGATGTGCGTAATTTCTGTCTGCCTTTCACGGAGAAATCAAATTAGCTTGGTACTTTTGACATCCAATGTCACTTGTTATCATATAAAATACCTACGTTATTTTTGTGTAACCTTTTATATATTACGAAAGTTCGCCCTCCAAATAATCCTTACTTTTTCTTCCATAATACATTATTTCCAGAATAAATTCATCAAAGCATATAATAATATCGTTTGGAATATCTGCGCAGACGATACGTCGAAAAATGTTTTCTTAAAATCAAAAAATATTCGTTAAAACTGTTGAAAAGGCAAGGCAAATATTTTTGGATCCTGTGATATTTTTACAGTTCTTGTCTCTCTTTGAAAATATTTTTTTTGTATTTTATTCTTTCGAAAGCACACAAAAGGATATTTCACATTGTGAAGCGCGTCGCTTTGTCGGTCCGGTCGGAATGTCGCGGCGTTTGCGCCGTTACAAAAAATGCAAATAAAATCTCCAAAATAGAAATATAAAAGGGTCGCATTCAACATAATAATACTTTGAGATTTATGATAAACATTTGGAATAGTAGAGAATACTCCTAGAAAGGTAACATACACACGCGGCTGGACTGTGAAATGTAATATTATTTTCATTGCAACGGAAAATGTACGCAAATTCACTTAGTTATCTAAAAGTTATATTTTGCTTTTACTTGTAAAATAATTTCATTTGGTATTATTTCATGTGTTTGCAAGAAAAAGAGGTTGCATTCTTGTGTCTACTGCACAGGAGTCCCAACTTTTATTTACATTATCTCCACAAAGGCGACCCGGAATATAATTTCCCTCAGGGTCTATGTCATCTTTGGGGATGCTGTGTGGAGAGCATTTTTGAGGAAATAAGTGTTGTGGGAGGGAGGAAACTCAGAGGCCGTCAAATCGCTCAGCTGTTGAACTCAAGAACGAGTTGTGGAAGCGACCCGTTCTCATATGACAAATGTCAACCGTATACATAATATGAGAGCGCGTTTGGCGTGTTTTCCGACTGTACACTAGTGCCAAAGGGATCAATGATGCTAGTTTTTTGGTGCATCTTCCGTTATAGTACCGGTAGAACAAGGACAGCATACCTTCCTGACGCCTGTGCTCTAAAGATTGCAATCCGTTTGTAATCCAGAGAGGGAAATCTATTAAGCACCAACCGATTCTGCGCAGAGTTAAGGGTTTTTTTTACCAACCTTATGTCGGGAGCCTGTGGGCCAATCTAAAATTGTGAGGCTAAATTTAGTACCTAATGGATTGTTAGGAAGTTCCTAACTATTCAGATCTGGTCACTAAATACAGCAGACGATTTCAAGCAAGAAATTTTGATTTTGAATGGTATCCACTGTACCATGTATGCTTTCAATCTCGACGAGACATTTTGCCGTTGATGTAGATGATAATTTAGCCAGACTTTTCCTGACTCGAAGAAACCCAAGTGCTACTTCTCCAATCACATATCGCGCAGTTGTAGCTTGAACTTGGTTGAGCGATGGTTGAGTATACATATTAACAGCACTTTCTCCAATAGGATGGTTCAAAACGTTTTTTTATGAAGCCGCAAATAGGCTTATAAAGAAATTCCTCTTTAATTATTTTTAAAACTACCCAAGTACACCATTTTACAAATTATTTCTAAAAATAATTCTCCGTTATTGAGGGGAGTCCGTATAATCCTCGACGTGTAGGTATTATTACCTTTTCTAAAAATACATTCCATGGATTTATGTGAAAGCTATAAACAGAATTTTCTTCTCGGGAGTTATTAAATAGCTTTTGAGGCTTTCACAGACTTTATATTTAGGTTTTACGTCTATAAACAGGGAGTCCCATTTTTGAAAGCTTGCGAAAAGTTTGTGGCTTTTATAAGTTTTATGAGTTGTGGAAGAACTTCGCTGTTTAAGAACACCTTTTAATCTTCTTCTTTATTTATAACCGGATTACTTACATTCTTCCGAGTTTAACAGGTACATTTTCATAGTAATAAGTTTTCTTCGTCCTGATAATGGCTACTGCAGAGCTGTCCGAAAAGTTGGCAAAAAGAATAGGATGCAACACGACACCTTACCCAAAATCGATCATCTTCAAACGTTTGACCGTGACAATCTTTAATCATATCTTAAACTAGGACATTCGTACGACGGTCTCAGTGGTCGAGGGGCGAGTCTCTTGTCACGGGTTCAAATCCCGGCATACGAAAGCATATTTTATTTGATTGATTTTTTGTTATTTCACAATTTAATCATTAACAATAACGGAACGTTTCAGAGTGAAAAATACTTATGATGTAAGACAATAATTCAGAATTTAAATTACTTGAAATAGCTTTAATGGTGCCCAGATCTGAAAACCCAGGAATTTCCTCACCTACCTCTCCGCCATCTCCTACCTCCCTCTTTACATTAACTTCAACCTCACGATACACCCGTATTGGGGATGCCATAGTCCCACTGGCTCTAGGCGGTTGCGAGTTGTTGGAACTCGTGTGTGGTATTCACATAAAAAAATAAAAAAATCTAGGCAAGAGAATACTAATATTTTGATTAGCCGTTAATAACAAGTTAATCGACTACCTGATCATTTAGCATCAGTAAAAGAGATAATTTTTCGTAACGCTTAATTGGATCTCGATGGGTTTGTTTTGTTTCACATGCAAAGGCCAAAATCCAAACCTATTGGTGAATTTCGCACTTGGGTGCCTACCCTGGCTGATAACTGTACGCTGACAGCCGTTGTCAAGGAGACGAAACAAGAGTATTCAGTCTTCTCATCGTAACGCTTATGTCAACACATTACTGTTTTTATCGTGACTCGTAAAGTGAAATTACCGCCGGTAATTTATCTTAATCGTTATAAAACTGACTTGCAACTGCATATGGTTCAATCAGACAATAGCCGAATCGACCACGAGGGATTCCTAAACCGGGCAAGTTCACCAAATTATCGTAAGAACCCTTGTGAATTAACTTTACCCGCTATTTGTTTCAGTAAACACACCAAATCGAGATCCACAGGCATGGCTCGTATAGAGTGAACAATCAGCTTCATTCTAACCCATGTAAGGTGGTGCCCTCAACGGGTTAACCTTACAGATAACATGGGTGCAAGCATTTTGAAAACTGCTTTGTACCCTGAAAATAGCACTAAATATACGAGTACAATACTTAAATGCAAAAAAAACCGAGTGTGCTTTAGACTTTAGACCACACGACTGAAGTAGAACTTCACTAACTTATAAAAGAAAAGAGAAAGAAAATGTGCGCGCACTGCTCTCTCTTGCTTCTACAGTATGATACAGACAATAGGCCTGCACTGTGTCTTAGATATACGAAACGTAACTGGCTATGAGAGAAAGAGAGAAAGAAAATGTGTGCTCGCACCTCTCTCTCTCACCCCTACAGTAATATACGAAACGCTCTCTATTTCTATCTTCACTAGCTTATATTTCCCTCTCAACTTCCGTTCGCCTCGCCAGATCACACTTTTCGTAATGCTCTCGTCACGCATTCACCAGCTTGCTCCCCAAGTCAAGCGTGCGTGAAGAAGTTTTACTTCAAAAAGTTTTCTTAAGCACACGTTTACTTCTGTATTCATTATCTTAGTGAGGTGTTCACAAAATACTTCTACTAACTTATTCACATATGTACATTCTCTGATTATAAATATTTTTTAAAGTACGGGTAGATACTTATTATTATACATTTATACCGCAAAAACGTGTAAACTCCATGTTAGAGAAGAGAAATACATAAATATTACAAGGAAGAGCTTATAAAGAAGCTTAATAGCTACATCAAAAACTTCAACATGTCACTACAGACCGCAGTTGGACTCGGATATACTGATAAGAAGAAGAGAATTAGAATAAAGCCTCACAACTTGACGAAGGTTACGAGAGCTTTAGGTCGGACATTGTTTATTTGACGCGAGGAGTAAGGAAATAAACCATAAAATAGTTTTTCCGTTCATGCCTAAAAATACTCGCAATAAATTACTTACGTATTTTGCGGATGAAACCACCTGTATGTTGAATTAATTTTTATTATATGAATTCCTCGCCTTCATCGTGTATCATATTGAATTTTATAAAACTCAACCACTTTTAGAAATGCCCGGAGCTTAGTAATGAAATTGTCAAAGCACTCTTACTGAAGCCAGGTATTCAAAATACAAATATTTTTCATAATTTCATGATAAAACGCATAACATTTTTTTAATGTTTATAATAGCGTGTTTTGTGGAGGCGGGTTTGGTTACCACCGCCTTGGGAACCTATTATTGGATAGCCAACACCTCTGTCATAATATATCACCCAACGTTTGGTGACTTACCAGGGGTGCCCGGGTTCATGAAGTGAGGTTAATTAGGCCTTTTGACCTCTCCAGCCGGACTCTCGACATGTCGCCTTGCTCCGCAATTGGAAGGATGGATTTATCCGTTCGTCACTCTTTGACACACTGAACTCCAGATTCCTATCCAACCCTCATACTTATTTCCTTCCCAGAACTTACTCTCCTCAAAAATATCCTCCACATAGCATCCCTTAATAGACTTTGGCCTTGAGGGAAACAACATTCCTCAGGACCTCCTGTGGGTAGTATATGTAAAAAACATCTATGTCTTGACTTATGAAAACGATTTGTTTATTTTCACCTACATGCATAAAATGAGCAAGCCCATCGCCAATTATCACTTACAGAAAATTAGTCAAATTCGAACAATTAAATACATATAATTAATATGTAATTGTGTTATACTAACTAAAAAAGAATATCACCAACCTCACGGCACCTGGATAACTTAGCAACTTAGCCACAGACCGGGAAACAAATTGCTTATGTTTAGGGAAAATCTCGGCGAAAAACTCCATATCATAGGGTATTGGTGGCTGCGAAATGGTTTTATTTATCTAGTTACATTGTAATTTATTATGAAATAGGTTATTATTATTTTTTCAAATCTACGTTCCATATCTGGACAGCAAAATATTTCACCTAGTTTTAATAACGGAACTCAAAAAAAACATAAAATATCAAAGGCTTCGATTGGTTAATTTAATAATATGGTTTAAAATAACACCCACTAGAACCAAGTGTAAATGGAACATGTATGTACATGTACAGTAGTGTTTATCTTAGTAGCTTTGTTTGCTCATTCCGTTATTAACACACTTTAAGGTATTCGCTCCTCACGGGGATGAGGGTAAATCTTACGTAGCGTACCAATTAAAACATGCCTACGATGTAATTACTATTCAGATTATTGTTCATCTGTATGACATATAATAAACTGTTTATGTTTTCTATTTCCATTTAATAATATGGTTTAGTTGGAATTTCATTAATTACATTATACCGAAAATACCAATATACCGATACTATTATACCCAAATTTAATACAAAATTTCATAGAAAATACATGATAAAAACTAACTGCGCAATTAAAATTTGATCCAATATTAATATAATACAATGATATTCATGTAATTTTTATTTTTAACTTTATGAGTAAAACCTCAAATTGTAACATTTAATTAAATGAAGACAATGTAAGCGAAACTCAATCGAAAATCTGGAAACAAAAAAATCAGAAAAAGATATTGGCACCTCTGGGACTCGAACCCAGGACCTCTCGCTTTCCGCCCGGATAAATGTTACAATGATATTCGTTTACGGGTAAACTATCATCTGCTATATTTTATGTAGTAATCATTATATATTATGAAATAAAATGTGCTACAATATGCGTGCCGCTATGTACAATGTTCACTGAACAGTATTTAGCAATATGGTAATTATTATATAGTGCGCTAGGGATCTTGCCTAAAGACTAATATAGAACCACATAATATTTCCCAAAAACTAATTCTTTATATCATTTTCAAGAAAAAATTAGATATCCAACTCGTTTACTTTAACAACGAATGTAATGTAATGACTTTAACAGCTATCTATCACACAAAAGCTATTTAAAGTAAAACTTCTTTACGCACGCTCGACACTTGGGGGTAAAATGATGAATACGTTAAGAAAAAATATGAAACGTTACGAAAAAATAATAAATTTGAAACGTTACGAAACGCTGATCAATATGAAACGCTAATCGATATGAAACGCTATTCGATGCGAACGCTAATTAAAGCGAAAGCTAATTAAAGTGAAATGCTTATCGATATGAGTTGAGTTGAGTTGATGGGGATGTTGAGGGGATGGGGATATTTTTATACATGTTATTGTTATATTGTTAATGGATGGCATAAGTAAGTGAAGTTTTACTTCAGTAGTGTGGTCTAAAGCACACTCGTTTTTTTTAGGTTTGTTTGTAATATTAATATTGCAGAAAGAACACAAAAAATTTGTTCTACTAGAATTAGCTTTGGTCTGTAATTTGTCGCAATTCAAACGAAAAATTATTTTTGTCAAATAAGTTATTTGTATCGCGCTCGTTTTCAAATTATTTGTGTTAGCCGAGGATTGCCAACATATTTTTCATCTTTGACCTTTTGAAATTATTAGCATATATATTTTTGTTTCATCTTTATTTGTTAGAAACATTAATGTAACACTATTGTTCTTCCAACATATTAGTTTGTGTTATTTTTTATGCTTTTATAAAATTATTAATATTAATGCAGGCTTATCCTAGTGAGGATAAAAATTAAAAATAAACAAAAACATCATGTAAAGAGACAATAAACTACGATTTTTAAAGCTCTCAGAATGTATATCTCAATTATCTAACTGTGTGGTGTAGTGTCACACAATGTCATAAAACGCAAATTTTATAACGCCAACGTGTTATTATAATATATTATAAACATTTGCATATTATTATGCGAACATGTTTAGAAGGGGTTCAAAATGCATTACTTACGTAAAAGATACGATCTTTAGGACACACACATATTCATGGGGTCGGCGTAGTTCAAACTAAGAAATTAAGACATTTACTAGGTGAATGTATTTACCTACCAGTAGAACCTTACCCAAGCGTTAGCTGAATTTGCTCGTGACTTGAAGAAAGCGGCATCATGTTTTTAAATGTACTGACCAAATGCCCGTAGCCTTTTTGGATGCATTCGGTTCAATAATTTATATTTTCCACCACATCCTGACCATTTCATTTTAAAAGTTACGGTGCTCCAGATTTTACGTCCGGGTTAAATCTTCCCTACAGGAAAAACTAAACCCTTCCACACACTTTTCCACAAATGTTTATCTAGTCAATTCACGCTATGTAAGTGCACTATATAAGTATAATAAATACAAAACAATACAAGAACAATGCGTCAATCTACCAGAGACCAAATGGAAAAAAATATTCACCGACACCAGATATTTTCATATCAGAGGGTTCGGCTCTGATGAAATCCTAACTGGTCCGATAAATCCTACTGATCCCTCAATATAAATATTTAAAAAATCTTTCGTAATCCTAAATGTATTTAAAATGACTGACTTTTGCATTTTAATACATATTTTCTTTGACAAATCTAATACGCCTAAATTTTGAATGATAGAGCTAGGTATAATGCCAGTAGCCGAAATAACAAATGGTAATTTTTTATAGTCTGAGAATGCCAAATTCTTTTAATCTCATTTCCTAAATCTGTATATTTTTTTATTTTGTTCAGAAAAAAATTCTGAATATTACAAGAATTTGGAATAGCCACATCAATGATATAAGTTATTTTATTTATTTTTTAATGTTAAACTATATCGGTTCTATTATGACTAATTGTTCTGTCTGATAACATAGTTTTATCATAATAAATTTTATAAAATTCATTTTCTAAAAATGAATTTGGTTCAAATTCATAATATGGTACATTACGGCAGTCAATCAAGTTATGTTTAATTACCAAACTTTGGTGAATTATTTTTAAAACTTGATTGTGCCTAAATGTATACAAAACTATATCGGGTCTTTTGTGACTGTTCTGTCTGTTAGTATAGTTTTATCGTAATAAATTTTATAAAATTCATTTTCTAAAAATGAATGTGGTTCATATTCAATAGTCAATCAAGTTATGTTTAATTACCAAACTTTGGTGAATTATTTTTAAAACCTGATTGTATACTCGGACGGCGCTTATACAGAACATCCCGATATAATATGTTCTATAGTTTCCGGAAAAGCCAAACCTTTTCTACATAAATCATCAATTTGATTTGTATCTTTGATGATATACTTCCTATAATTTTTAGTATTTATGACTCTGGCAAGCATAAATTCTTCTATTTCTGCGATCAACTCTCCAATACTCAACCATTTGTTTGACGAAAGTTTGTCAACATATGTTTGGTTGAGATAGTTGAAGTGTTTTGCGTGAAGAATTTTATTTGACCAGGAATCTAATAATTCCTGGTTGGTATTTATAAGAATGCTGGCATTCTCGTCGTATAAATTTAATGGTGAAATATTTCTATCTGCCTTGCATATTATTTTGTGCATTTCTGAACTATCAGCTTTCCTATGGAAAAAATTTCTTAGCATTTCTACCTGATTATGTTTTAAAGATGTTATTTTGACTATACCTCTACCTCCTAAATTTCTGGGTAAATTAATACGTTCTATAGCTGAATTTGGATGATGGCAATGAAATTTAGTTAATGTAGTTCTAATTAATCGTTCTAAGCTTGTCATACTTCCTGGGGCCAGGGTGATACTGAAGCCACGTAGGGTCCAGTGTTATACTTCTGGTCTCCAGAAATATGTCCCTCCCGGGGGGGGAACAAGTGTTAAGCAGGCCCCCCGGGGGCAATATGCCTCGGCTTGGAAGGCTCAGCTCAGGGTAGTAGGGCTCCTCCGAGGCTGTCGATGGTTGACTCCAATGAAACAAGGTTTAGGCACAATTCAAATGTATTCAATAATGCAAGGGTGAACATTACAGGCAACCAGGTAAGCTGTTTAAGGCCTAGCATAAGAGAGAGAGAGAGGCACTAGAAATACTACTGAATTTAGGCTCGGAAATACTATAAGAGGGTTTAAAATCTCACGTGGCGTCGTACGGATGCAGGCAGCTTCCTACGAAGTGGAGAGATCTAGAGCAAAGCTCATAGATCGGGTGCAGGAACGGTGCGGCTCGGGGTGCGTGGGCGGCTTCTCGGCATCATGGTGGGCGGATTCGGTCAGCTTACCGAACCGGTGGGTGATAACGGTGAATTAAGCGGCTATCGGCAATGTAGGCGGATTAAAAGCCGGGCGGCCAGGGCTGCCATAGTATAAAGTAGGCGGCAGTAGGATTATACAGGCGTCTGTCGTGATAGCGCCATACTGAGATCGTAAGTGAAGACTTAATTAGCCGCGTCAAAGGGTGGCATACTGCCCGACAGTACGTAGTAGTACGTACGACTGCTCGCGCCGTTGTCTGAAATATGTCTGATGCTTCGGTGAACGGTGGCCGGAGTTCTCTGTCCGTGATGAGCGAGACGGAAGACTCTAACGCGTGCCCTATAAGGTAATGTCTTCTGCCATTGGCTGGATTTCGCGCCGTGTAGCCATATATGGTAATGTCTTCTGCCAGCCTGAGAGGGACAGCAATAATCACGCGAGAATGTACATGTACTGAGCACGTGACACACAGCTGCCTGCCGCTTGTATAGTCCGTTCGTAGAATTTATGGGCAACCATAACACTACCCTCCTCCCCCTGAAAAATGAAGGGAAAAGGCAGCGAGGCTGATGCAGGGGACCACGACCTTCCATACAGCATGTGATACGATGATTGCCACAATGTGAGGTACAGAGCTACCTCTTCACCAGGATTTAAACACTCCCTACCTAAGAGCCAACAAAATTTTAACTACCTGTGAGCCAAGCTAAAAAAAACTAGCAATAAACTGGACAAAGGTTGCCAACTCTCTCAAGAAATTAAAAAAATGTGACGTACCTAGTGCGATACAAGACACGCTAACGAAGGTGCATGAAGAAATAAAGAAAACATGACCCTTACGAGAAGGATTACTACCATGTAAAAATCTTAAAATTAAACAAAAAATTTCCAACACTATTCCTGTTATGGAATATTGTACGCTGACCAATGTCATGAAATGATCGAAACCAACTCATATTCGCGTCTTACAATAGAATTCTTAAAATTATACAACTTTGTTTTTATACACTTTATTCCTGTTATGGAATATTGTACGCTGACCAATGTCATGAAATGATCGAAACCAACTCATATTCGCGTCTTACAATAGAATTCTTAAAATTATACAACTTTGTTTTTATACACTTTATGCTATTTTCACAATTCAATTCTAACCCAAATGTTAGTTTCCCGCACTCTCAGCTTGTCATGGTTTGTCTGGTTTGCATTTAATTATCAGGCATAAACGACCATCCTCTCATGTTCGCATATAATTGTAAGGTAATGCTACAAAACCTATCATGAATATTAATTTTCAGGCATAATATGAATCCTCTCATGTTTTCTCGACTCACCCTCGGTGACCCGTACAGCGCTGTACTTGGTATACTAGAAATATACCCTTGCCGCAACGACATAGACAACCGGATAGATCCCTTGGAATCCTCACGGTGAACTTGCGTTCGACGAAACCACATAGGACACCCTCTAGGTGTTCCCACCAAAAAAACCAGACGAACCGTAATGACCATAAGTGCAATTACATTATTCTCTAATAAGAACAATACGACCCGAATGACATAACTTTATGACATTACCGAGCTAATTTACTCAACTGGGTGCATACTTTTAAATCTTCTTACTACGAGAAGTACTACTCCTTATTTGAATACAGTGATATAGCAAGTTACAAAACACCGTACAATTGCGTCCTGATATGGCAAGGACTTTACACGCTGGCTTACCATATTGATACCGAAGTAATCAATTACGTGTTTACAAAATATTTATATAGTAATTTAATTAATTACATTTATCATAATTAAAACACTTGAATATACATTTGTTTACCCACCAAAAACTCTATGTGTGTGAGTACAATTTTGTTAAATAACATTCAATTCGAGTTTGTTACAACTCAACTTAAACTCTCAGGGTTTGACTACGTAAGGAGAGAAGAAAAAAAAAAAATTAAAATAAATAACAACAACGCCACGTATTTTTACACAAAAAATACGAAAATTTAATACTACCGACAATGTTATTAGAAGAGGAAAAAATTTTTCTTAATTGAGTAACGAATTTCTTCCTAACACCGGAATCATATATACTTCCATTGTTCGGAAATTCGCGTTTCCAACAATCCTTCTGCTCTAATTCTAAGGAGTTTAGCCATCCTATCACGCTTTGGATTATAGTTTACCTGCCGAATGACACGTTAGGTCGATACCCAAGTTCCATCCTATCGGACTTGTAACAGCTCTATAATACCACACAACGAGTAACCGTTGTTATATGATCGCGGAAGAAGGTTAAAATTCGATACCACCACAACCTATGTGAACCGAATAGTGTTGTCTATTGGGCCTATTCTGATAACAAAAATGTGGTAATATAATTATTACATTGCCTTTTCATCGTGAATTCACTCCAACATATGCTAGAATTGAGACATACCCCGTTAAGGAGTGAGTAACTACCCGATTGTGAACGTTTTACCGCCCCAATTTCTCCTATATCGCAACGTGTGAGATGTCCAATACTATAACGATTTAACCTACATGTGAGAATAATTCGACAATGAAAGAGATTGAAAAACCCGAAAAAAAAAGGACAAAAAATAAAAAAAAATTAAAATGATATTTCCATTATATACATGACCTTATATTAATATATACACAAGGTTATTTACAACCATAAGGTTCCTAAGTTTCTTACTACTCAATGACCTACCCCAGTATGAGAACTAGGTGCCTTTATACCTACCACTTGTACAAGAATTTTCTTATGCCGTCTCTTGCCAACGAAAAGAAAAGAATATGCTTGCATATTCTTTCATTGCAACTAAAATTAAGTACTTTTTAGAATGCAAATTGTTCCACGAAAATAGAAATTAGGTCTCTACTTCGGTCCCGGGCAGGATACTGAATACCTAACGCAGTTTTTTCTAATGAAAAACCTAGCCTAATTTAGGGTTCCTTGAACTACGCCCTCAATCAGTGTATCGTGTCGTGTTTCTTAGACGAATTTATATACTTATGTAACCATATTCATATATAAATTTAAAAAACATTTTTTTTTTTAAAAAAACAACCTAAGTGGCTACGCACTAGGAGAAAGTAATAAATTATTACTACCAATAATAGTCATTACAATAAATGAACTAAATATCGCATCAGTAATTTCACTAGTGTAAGGTGAGTTACCTCTTTTTTTTTTATAATAATAACAATAATAACACAAGTCTTCACGTGCAGACATACCGGCGTCCCGGATTGTCAACACTTGTGATGACGATCCATTAAGAAAGGAATTGTATACTTCTCTAATAACAAAGGTTAAGTTATATGCGTTATAACCTCGTACTAACCACTAGGGTTCATGACGTCCTAGGGTTGTACCTAAGGGGTAATAATTATATCTCAACTAATAACCGGACTAATCAGAGAAAATAACAACAAAAACATAAATAAAAACACTTATAAGGTTGCAACGACCGGGGTGTCACTACCCTTTTTTACTATGTCTTTAATGTGGAATTTACCGACAATTTTTCCATTTAAATTCTCTAGTACATATACCGTGCTAGAGATTTTTTCCTTTATTCTGTTCTCTACAAAACGGGGTGCTAGTTTGGCTGAAAAATATACGCCTGCCTTAGATTGAGGGAAGTTTCTTCTCCAAACTCTGTCTCCGATTTTATAGGATTCCAACTTGTGTCTAGTGTTATAACGAAAAGCACTTTGTTTATACGCGGCGGCGAGTGAATCGCTCACCTTGTCATACACGGCTACAAGTTCTTGTAGTTTATTTGCATAATCCACTACCGTATCTGGTTGTGTGTTATTTTGACTAGCACCAGGGGAGATACGCCAATGTGACGTGCCATGCACTGTCTGTTCAAAGCCGTGCATGAGGAAAAACGGGGTGTATCCAGTAGTAAGGTTGACCGTATTATTAATTGCTGCTTGTACCGTTCTGACGTGCTTTGACCACTGACGGTGATCGTTGCCCACCAAAATAGCCAACGAGGTTCCGATGGTTTGGTTATAGCGCTCTACCGTGTTGTTCATAGGAGTATAGAAAGAATTATAAAATACATCAGGAACGCCGTATTGAGACAAGAAGGCTTTAAAAGCACCTGAAGTGAACTGGCGACCGTTATCAACTATGAGTGTTCTAGGTACAGAGATTGGTAAAAATATATTGTATTCCAAGGCTTCTATTATGGTTTTTGCCGTCGCGTGGCGTAATGGGAATAACCAGCAGTACTTAGTAAAAACGTCTACCACGCTCAGAATATGAAAGTTTCCGTCGTAACCTTTCGGAAAGGGACCTATCAAATCTACGCTAAGACTTTGCATAGGGCGATCTACGTTTTTGGGGTGGGACATATGACCTAAGGCTGGCTTAGTTGAATGTTTATAAGCCTTGCAAATATTGCAATTGGACACTAATTTTTTTACATCATTATACATTCCGGGCCAGAAATTCCTTAACGATAATTTTTTAAACGTTTTAAACACACCTGGGTGTATTGCTGTGGGTGAATTATGACATTCCGAGATTAAGGCCTGTCTATCCTCTACCGGGGATACTAATTTCCATTCGTAGTCTGTATGTAAGGAAAAATCAGCTTTACAATGCTTATACAACCTATTACCTTGTATTAAGAAATTAGGACTAGCTTGTGGGTTATTGGCGCACTTATTATACAGCTCTGAGTACCACTTGTCTTTAGAGCCAGGCGTGCCAAGTAATGAATTTAATTGGGTAATTTCAATACGAGATAGTACGTCTGGAACTACATGAAGGGAGCCTTTACGGTGAATTATGTCAAAATCGAACTGAGACAAGCGTGTCCCCCACCTGGCAAGTCTACCTGTTGGATTCTCGAGTGACATAAGCCATTTTAAACTTGAATGGTCCGTGACCACTGTGAATTTTGACCCTTCGACGTACGAGCGAAAGTTGTGTACGGCGTCGAGAATGGCCAATAATTCGCGTTCAGTTGTACTATAGTTTCTCTCCGTTTTTGAGAGTACTCTGGAGTAATACGCGACGGGGTGTTCTGCGTCCTCAAATTGTTGTGAAAGGCACGCTCCGATGGCGAAATTGGAACTGTCACATTGTATTATAAAGGGTAACTTAAAATCAGGGCAGCTTAGTACCGGCGCTGAAATTAAGGCATTCTTCAAGGCGGAAAATGATTTTTCTATCTCCTCATTCCACGTAAAATTAGGTAGGTTCTTTTTACCACCAGTTATGTGAGTTAAAGGGGCTGCAATATTTGAAAAGTTGTTGATAAAACGTCTATAATAACTGCATAATCCAAGGAATGATTTTACCTGTTTTGTATTCTGAGGTCGGGGGAAATTTTTGATAGTATCTATCTTTGCCGGGTCTGTTCGGAGACCTTCCTTGTCCACTACGAAACCTAAATATTTGAGTCTTGATTTACAGAATTCCGACTTTTCTATATTTAATGTTAATCCGGCGGCCTTTAAAATATTACAAACCTTTTTAAGGAGTTCAATATGTTCTTCAAAGGTACGTGAGATAATTATTAGATCATCTAGATATGCAAAAAGGTTGGGTTCGAATTCTGGACCAAATAAGGTGTCCACGAGGCGTTGCAGTTCGCTAGGAGCATTACGTAGCCCGAAGGGTAGTCTTACGAACATGAAGGTACCCCTACCTGGAACTACGAAACTAGTTTTCTCACAAGACGAAGGGTGCAAGGGTATCTGCCAGAAAGCTTTAAGCAAGTCTAAGGAAGTAATAAAGTTTGCATGCCGTAAGTTATCAAGAATACGATGAACGTTTGGCAACGGATAAATTTGAGCCCTTGTAACAGCATTGAGTCTTCTACTGTCCAAACAGAACCTAGCTGTTCCGTCCTTTTTGGGAACTAAAATAACCGGGTTTGACCAAGGAGATTTACTTTTAACGATTACGCCTAATTCCAACATTTTATCCACCTCACATTCTAGCTGTTTCAACCTTACTGGTGACAGGGGGTAATAACGTTGTTTTATTGGGGTTCCTTCAGTTTCGATAACATGTTCGATCAAATTAGTTTTACCTAAACCGCGTTTAGCAAAAGATATGGATTGAAATTCCTCTATCACATCACTAAGTGTTTTTAGTTGCGCGGGTGTGAGATCGTTTTTTGACCTTACTACGTTAACTTCTGAGATGGAAGTATACGTAATACTTTGATTTGCTGTAAATAAATTTGGAGCTATGTTGAATTTTTTCCAAAAATCCACGCCTAAAATAATTTTCCGGCCGAGCGAAGGTATCACTACAAAGTCTATGGTCTGCAACTTATCGTTATAAACTACTGGAAGTGACAGCTTGCCAGAAACTTCCTGTCTCTTGTTATCTGCTGTAGTAATTACCAGATCACAAGGGGACAGCGCACGAGACGTGAATTGTTTGTGCAAATTCCCACCTATACAAGATAGTGACGCACCCGAGTCTAGTAAACCTGATAAAACACGATTTTTAACTTTGAATGTGACATGTGGCCGGCCATCTCCGCTACACTTCACATTCACTGCCTCGAGTGGATCGGTATTCAGAAAAACCTTCACGTAACCTAACCAGTCATTCCATTCCTTTTCGATTGTCTCTGCTGATGGCTTTGGACTGCAATGACCGCCTAGAAGTTTTTTTGATTCGAATTACAATGAGTCGGGGGTGGTTTAGAGAGATCAGGAAAATCGTTTGCTCTGCTGTAATCAGGCTTTTTCCATCGTGGGCTACGGCGCGGGACGCTGTTGCTGTTAATTTTATTGCAATTTTTTGCAAAGTGACCGTTTTGATTGCATTTAAAACAAGCACGATTAGCGATATCCGTGGTTCTTTGTGAAATCGCCGCGAGCTGTGAGTTCTTATTACGTCCGAAAGTTCTAACCCTGTGATTCTGTTGGGAATTATCGAAATGAGTATCTTCTAAGATCTCGCATCTTTGTATTACCTCCGCGCAAGTACGGGGCACATCGTACGAGAATAGTTTACTATATTTGTGCAACAACCCATTTTTAATTATAAGAACCAAGTCTAATTCCGACAATGGTGATGATAACTTATCATTCAGGGATGATATTAGATTTACATACTGCCGAACCGGTACGTTATACATTTGCTTGTAACGGTGAATTTTAGATTTAATTCCCAAATCACTGTCAACCTCCTTATAACTTGAGACGACCTCCGGCTCGACTGCCTTTTTACTTGATGCGCGACTGAATTTGATTTTATCCATCTCCTCACATAATGCTTGTAACTCCGAAACGTTGGTGATATTTTTACCGATCTTCAGTTGTGCGTAATCTGGCGTGAGACCTTTTGTGACTAACGATAAAAGTTCCGACTCTTCTAACGGCAAATTCAGCTTGGAATTGATAGCTAAAGCTTCCAAAATAAAATCCGCAGCTCTTTCGTTATTTTTCTGACACAAGTTAAATAACTTTGACTTCTCAGTCATTTGAAACGTCGGGTCCTCGAATCTCTTCAAAAAGGCTGTTTTAATTTCTTCCCACTTTAGATTAGTTTTGAAAATTTTCCTATAGAATAATAGTGCTGAACCAGTGAGAAGTTCGACAAAACCCCTAGCCAAATCTTGACAATCAACGCCCCTCGCGTATTGTAATTCGGCGATTCTGTCTAAAAAAGCGCGGACATCCGAATTCCCGTCAAAAGAAATTTTCCAATTTGTTAAATTAACTATTTTTCTTTCAACGTACCTTGTGGTAGTCCTTTCATAGTGATTTTGCGTAGGCGAGGATACTATGTTAACGAGGTTTCCCGAATTACTAGTTTTTGGGGTGGTTGCTACACTTGGAGAATTTAATAAAATAGCAGGAGACTCAACCCGCCCACTAAGGGATTCATTAAACTCGACACATTGTTTCCGTAAAGACAACAAAGCCCTTTTGGGGACTATGCCTCTATCCATCAACATTTTTCTTATTACCGACGCGTTTGCTTTCTCGAAATTTAATATTCTATCCATTATTGGTATGGTGGCCTCCATGATTATGCGTTATTATAATGAACAAAGCAAAAAAAAATTTCGGACGAATAATATAAGACGAGAGCAGTTGCTGGCAGTCGTATTTACAACTTCCTATTACAGGGGAACGGATGTGGGCGAGCACAATCCGACAGCAGAAATTTCTTTTTTATTGGAAACAACCGCTGCTCTTCAAGGAAGAAATAATACAACTACACAGCATCCACTCGGAGAATTTAAAATAACGAGATTCATTACTCAATTAAAAAAAATTCCGCGCGAATGACGAACAACTCTGACTGCCGCGATAGAACGTAATAGCGTGGGAATGAATGCTACGGTAGTAAGCGATGTTTAAAATACCTAACACTCGAATAGCACTAGCCGACGGACTCGCGACGTTTAGAATAATTCACACAGAACTACCGTTGTTGATGGGAGCACAAATATAAAATATTTATAGCTAAGATTACATAATTATGTTTCTAGGGAGACAACAATCGACAAGACTTCGGCCCAGTTGGCGCGCCAGTGTCATACTACTGGTCCCCACGTTGAAAGCCAGTGTCATACTTCCTGGGGCCAGGGTGATACTGAAGCCACGTAGGGTCCAGTGTTATACTTCTGGTCTCCAGAAATATGTCCCTCCCGGGGGGGGAACAAGTGTTAAGCAGGCCCCCCGGGGGCAATATGCCTCGGCTTGGAAGGCTCAGCTCAGGGTAGTAGGGCTCCTCCGAGGCTGTCGATGGTTGACTCCAATGAAATAAGGTTTAGGCACAATTCAAATGTATTCAATAATGCAAGGGTGAACATTACAGGCAACCAGGTAAGCTGTTTAAGGCCTAGCATAAGAGAGAGAGAGAGGCACTAGAAATACTACTGAATTTAGGCTCGGAAATACTATAAGAGGGTTTAAAATCTCACGTGGCGTCGTACGGATGCAGGCAGCTTCCTACGAAGTGGAGAGATCTAGAGCAAAGCTCATAGATCGGGTGCAGGAACGGTGCGGCTCGGGGTGCGTGGGCGGCTTCTCGGCATCATGGTGGGCGGATTCGGTCAGCTTACCGAACCGGTGGGTGATAACGGTGAATTAAGCGGCTATCGGCAATGTAGGCGGATTAAAAGCCGGGCGGCCAGGGCTGCCATAGTATAAAGTAGGCGGCAGTAGGATTATACAGGCGTCTGTCGTGATAGCGCCATACTGAGATCGTAAGTGAAGACTTAATTAGCCGCGTCAAAGGGTGGCATACTGCCCGACAGTACGTAGTAGTACGTACGACTGCTCGCGCCGTTGTCTGAAATATGTCTGATGCTTCGGTGAACGGTGGCCGGAGTTCTCTGTCCGTGATGAGCGAGACGGAAGACTCTAACGCGTGCCCTATAAGGTAATGTCTTCTGCCATTGGCTGGATTTCGCGCCGTGTAGCCATATATGGTAATGTCTTCTGCCAGCCTGAGAGGGACAGCAATAATCACGCGAGAATGTACATGTACTGAGCACGTGACACACAGCTGCCTGCCGCTTGTATAGTCCGTTCGTAGAATTTATGGGCAACCATAACAAGCTATCTAAATCTGTATTAGACCATTTAATTATGCCAAATGAGTAAGTTAATAGAGGTATTGCCCAAGTATTTATCGCCTTTACTAAATTTTTAGCAGATAGATTGCATTTTAAAAATTTTCTGATCCTAGTTTTAAATTTAAACCTTATATCATGTTTAATACTAGTATGATCTAATCTATTTGATTGCGGATATCCTAAATATTTTTAAACCTCATCCCCTTTCATACTTTCAATTTTGAAGTTTCTAAATATACCCTCGTCTCCATCTACAATTTTACCTTTCTCTTTATGGATCGTTCTACATTTATCTAAACCAAAAGCCATTTTAATGTCATCTGAAAAAAATTTAACTACTATAATCATTTTCTCTAAATTTCGTTCAGATTTCGAAAATATTTTTAAATCATCCATAAATAATAAATGTGAAATTATATTGCTCTCCCTTTTATTACCTTTAATTTTTTTTCCAATCTTGCATTTAATTAACACTTTAGATAGAGGATTTAATGCTAAGCAAAACCAAAGATGACACATGGGTCTCCTTGAAAAATCCCTTTTTTTATTGAAATGCCCGGTACTATAATTTTCTTATCTTTCAAATTCACAAGCAAATCGGTATTCCAAAATGCCATAATTTTTTCCAAAAAGCTAATAATAATTGGGTTAATTTTGTATATATTTAAAACTATTATAAGCCACGAGTGCGGGACACTATCGTAAGCCTTTTGGTAACCTATATAACAAATATGTAAATTACGCTCTTGGGTTTGAATCTGTTATAGAATTACAGAATCAATAACTAATTGTTCTTTACATCCCATATGTTTTCTGCGACAACCTTTTTGTTGTTCAGATAAAACATTTTTTTCATCTAAATGAGTGTATATTAAATCTGTCAAGCAAGAGGTTAAAATTTAAATATTGTCGGTAAACTTGTAATGGGTCTATACTGAGAGGGATTATTAATATTTTCGCTTCTAGGCAACACATACGTAATGCCCTTAGTTAGAAAATTTTGAGGTTCTCTGACAAATTTTGAAAGATTTTTTGCCAAAACGGGATGTAGTCAGACGTTTATACCAAAAATTATGTGTCCAATCGCAACCGTGGCTTTCCAATTATGATTATTATTTATAGTTTTGGCTAACAATGCAACCGATATATCAAAAAAATCATTTGGTTAATGTCTGAACAATTGAGTTCTTCATTTTCTATCCACGGACCTGACTCATTATGTTTTATATCTTTACTCCAAATATTTGTAATAATATTACCAAATGAGTTTATTTTGATTTCCATTTTTTTTAAATTTTCAAACAAAATTTGGCTCTTTACTATTCAGTAAGATACTTCTATTTTTATTGCAATTCATTTTTATTATTGTTATGATGTGATGTTGGCACAAAAATTTTAAAATTAAAATACATACGAGGGTCAGTCAAAAACTAATTCCCCCAATTTTTTTCCACTATAAAGTTAGTTATGTGAAAATTTGAACTTGGCGATATTCCTCAAACTTTCTGCAGGGGGCAGCACTGCAGTCGCTAGCAAAATGGCCGACATCGATGTTCGTATTAGATAGTGATTGATTCTTGAATGTAGATGGTAAAATCTCATCCGCATTCATGAAACACTTGTATGGTGATGCAACAGTGGATGTCAACACTGTAAGGTGATGGGTTGGTTGCCTGAACGAAGCTGAAGGACAAACACCGCTATCTGACGAAAAGCGGAGAGGCAGGCTTGACTTGATTGCATTGACTCCATGCACCATTGAGCGAGTCGATGACATCATTCGTGGTAACCGCCGGATACTATAAATGAATTATGTCGCATTCTCTCCCTCATTAAAGGCAGTGTGGTGACGATTATTCGACACTGTGATACATGCTCACACTTTTTACACATGTGATACATGCCCATGTTAAAGATGGACTAAAGCGGTGGAAATGGGCGGATATTATATTGAAAGGCAACCAATTAATCTCAATAGTGTATTTTTTAACCCGTGTAATTGCATTTTTTATTTCTTGACAATTAAAAAAGAAAAAAATTGGACGCATTACTTTTTGACTGACTCTGGAAATTCTTTTATTTTCAGTATAAAATATATCGATCACGGAAATTTGAAATGCTGTGAAGAACAAAATGTTAATTGTTGAGAAGAACTAAAAGAAAGTTTTTTTTTTCAAAAAATTTCCTGTTTTTTTAGACCTATAATTATGTATATTTATTATAAAATAACATTGAAATCTTTCAGAGTACGTAACACTTTTTGTATTTTGGTCTTTGTATGTATTTTTTTTATAAAATAAGTCCTTTTAGTTGTTTTTCTAGAAATATTTCGACGAAGCAGATCGTAGGAAAAAATTGAGATATTTTAATCATTTTTTGATGTTTTCGTCCTCAGCATTTTAAATTTCCGCTATCGATACAATGAATTTGTGCCTCCGTTATTTTAATAGTTTGTGATCTAATTGTCAGTATACTTGCCTTGAAAGCAGTTCAGGGTTCGATTCTCAGCAGATATTTTTTTTCTTTATTTATGCTTTTTTTAAATGATTTTTTTTCATGGGTCCCGTGAGTTTTCACGGGTCTGAGCTAGTTTTTAAATAAAACTTGGTGGCAAACCTTTATCGCTTGATATCCCTCCAAACTTACTTTATAAGAGGTATCATATTATAATAACCATCAACAGGCGCTTGATATTTTTTTAATACTTTTCTAAAGATATCACCAAACAAACAAGATTTCCCATGAACAAGAATTATAAAAAGATATTTATTTCGTGTCATATCTGCAAAAAAATAGTCAAATTTTCAATCATACATACTTTGGGTGAGACCACTAGTGGCGTAATCGACAAAATATTCATTATGGACATTGTATTAAATTATCTAACGCGGCTTTAAAATGGTAATGTACGAGTAATATAAAAGTAGCATAATTTATTCAGTCCATGCCATGCCTTATCGATTGTGCTCAATGTCGTTATTCAAAGAGTCAATTTCCTTTCTATAGAAACTGCACAGAATAAAGTCATTATTTTTCATGGGTGTGTAGGAGGCAGTCTTGCGGAAGTGATGCAATTTTATAGATCGCTTAGCTGCAATGATATTAAATGGGGACACTACGTGCAGGGTGCAATCATACTTCCCCGTGGAGGTTCTTAGTTTATTTCTTTTGCCACGGCGACAGTTTCATATGTCATGGAGTTGAGCACACGTGGAGTGCGATGCGACATTAGGTGACTGTTTTTTTTCAAATTTGTTTAGATTTTGAAATAGTCATCCAACGGTCACCGCGACACAAGTCGCTCGTGTGCGCCTGGCCTTACTCTTAATTATATTTGACGGCCGCCGTGGTCAAGGGGTAAGGCTCTTGACTAACAATCCAAAGATGGCGGAATCGAATCCCGGCATATGCAAACCAATTTTATTTGATTAATTTCACAATTAATTAATTTTAAAATAATATATAGTACGTTCGCGACACGTTTCACAGTGGAAGATACTCTCAGTATCACCCTGGTGTAAGACCACCATTCAGAGTTGTAACGTTGCTTTAAATGGCTTTAGCCATATCTGGTGACCAGATCTGAATAACCAGGGACTTTTCCACCTTCCTTTTACCCATCTCCTTTCCCTCCCTACTATATTCAGCCTCACAACATACCCCAATTGGGGATGCCATAATCTCACTAGGTCCAGACGGGAGCGGTTGGGACTCTTGTGAGGTATTCATATATAAAAAATAATATATATGTACATACAGGGTGTTAAGGAACGTACTTAACTTATTTTAACCAGTGATTCCTGACATTATTTGGAATAAAAAATGTTAATGAAATTTTGGTCTTCGGTGATATTTTTTAAACAAAAACATTAAAAATGGTAGATGTTGGACAATTGGAGGTGGGTTGAGGGGTTGGTCAGTTACTCGGTTGAGTGACCAGTGACGTTATGCGGAATATTTTTTTTTTGTGTTTAAATTTGAAGAAAATAATTAAAAAAAAAAAAAAAATCATCAAAAAAAGTCACCGGAGACCAAAATTTCGTTTGCATTTTTCACTCCAAATAATGTCAGGAATCACTGGTTAAAGTAAGTCAAGTACGTCCCTTAACACCCTGTATATATATTGTACAAAATAATATTACTTTGATTACATAAAAACACATCTGCCGAAGAAAACTACAAACATAATTCTTTCCATCCGTCTCTCTTATTACTATATTTATTTTTTGTTTGAAACATTACCAGATCATGAACAATTATTACATTAATGAAAATACCATTGGGATGGATAATTTTTCTTAGGACTCGTAAGAACACTATATTTAAGTTTATTATAATTAAGCGCACTTGAAGTGAAATATCACAAAACTGCGCTATATAAATTCTATGTTATTATTATTATTATGGGCATAGATAATCCAATGAAAAATGTTTACAGCATGCTTAATCAAGCTTTATTTGTTACAGGGTGGAGATGCTACTAGTAAAATAACAGAGATAATAACAAGCAAAATAAAATATAAAACATTGTTAGTAGGTAGTATGGAGAAAGAGAAAAAATAATGAAATGAAAAAGAATGAAGCAGTCACATAATTTTTCGTTCAAATACTTCTATTTTACATGACGTTATGTTAGCTAAAAATAATCTGTTTGGAAACCAATATTTATTTGTGAACCTCCTCAAGTTATGATCCAAAAAAAGACTGTGATTTTCTAAATATTTCGCAAAGTGACTGGATGTAAAAGAATTGCTATATTCTCGCGGATTTAACCAGATTAATAAATGGGCCAAAAATACAATACTTTCACAATATTCGCCTGGAACAAAGGATTTTTTTATCAGCAAACCACCAATAAAGTCGGGATTTTAGTTATTGGCGGATGTGATTTGAATAATATTGTTAGTGTATTACGTATTAGCGTGTTTTGAATTGCTTATTTTTTCTTGGAATATTTTAGTTTTATTTTTTTATACGTTGGTTTCATGTTTTGCAACTTCATTTACGATATATTTATGTAGGTAGTGAATTTTCATACAATTATGTTTTTGTAAACAAAATTTCAATCGGGTGTTAAATGAACATTTATTGTATTAAAGTTCACATTAAAGGAGTATTAAATCCCGTAAGCCTAAATTTAAACTATAGGGCGCACCGTGTGTACCTACGCTGATTGTAAATATTGTATAAACAATGAATTTTTAATGGGGCTCAGAGTTTTAGGGCCTTAAATCCGCGTATTTTATTGCTTTTTGAAGATTTAGCCAGGAATACATAAAAAGTAAAACAAAATTTAAAGTAAGAAAAATTAAAACTTAAAAATAAGGTTTTGGCCTCCACAATATTGGAATTTTCTTTCAGTGGCCCACTGGGAAAATTCCGCCATCAAAGTTAATGCCCGCCCGTGCTCGATGTGTCAGGTGAGATAAAGGTTAGGTTAGGTTGGGTTATGTGAGGTTAGGTTAAGCAAGGTTACGTTATGTTGTCAGCCCGCATAGGAAGGTTGATTGTGTGGTAGGAGGCGTGTGATTGGCAGAGAGATAGAACACTAATAGACTTAATGCCGTAGAAATGTGACATGTTTACTTAAGATTACAAAGGAACATACATAAAAGTAATTAATATTGTTTAAGAAGGGAGACTTAGATAATGTAAGCACACAAACGTTGAACAATAAGGCAGGAAAATAATAGGAATAGGTAACTGATCCAGAAGTTCATAGTATTAAGAACTTCTTTTGGACATGTCAAAGGAGTAATATTCTTATAGTTGTCAAGAACTCGAAAAATATATAATAATATGTAATTATTCGTTTTTTAACTCATTATCATTCAGTTCAACATCTAATTCAGTGTTGTTTACATTCTTATTATAGTTTTTCTTGTTCTCATAATCATCAGTTTGTTTAAACCAGCATTTCTCTTCAGAGTGGAAACGGCTACCTTTATTTAATTTTTCACAAGTTTTACAAAGCTTAATTTTATCAACTCTTACTTTATTAACAAATGTATTTCTCTTGAATTTATCATAATTATTTTTATTGACTGTTTGTTCATGTTTACCAATTTCATTGAATAGATTTGCAGTCGATGTTATAGATTCCTTATCCATTATGTACATTATATAATCTCGTAGACCCATAACAATAAGATGAATCAATGTCTGTGTGTCAATATTTTTATTTATCTCTAATAACAATCTTTCTTTGTGGCATATTCTCGTAATGAACCTCCTTGAAATTTAAAGGCAAATGCAAATTTAACTTGTGACCAACCTTTTTTTCCGTTTGTTTCACAAAAATTTGTTTTCCATATTGCCCATTCTGCGTTTACTGTATATTTTATTAACATACTAGTGTACCAATCTAGGCACTGTTTTTCAAGTAAATACTTTAAAGTCTCAATTTTTTCTGCCTCCTTTAACATCTCGAAACGCGTACATTCATTTTCAAAATCATTGATCCATTGGTGTACATTTGATGTTTTTCCTGAAAACTTCTCAAGTAAAAATCTTTCTGCTATTTTTCCTAGATTTTTATTTTCAGTACTAATATTATTGTCAGAAAGTTTCGTGTCATATATAATTTCTTCCAGGTATTGGTCACCAAATTGTAAATTCTCACATTCATCTAAGTAAATTTTCCTCAAATCTTTGATTAAGGGAAACCATATTTTCCGTGTTTGATATCTTTTCTTTAGAGAATTCTTAATTTTGTTATAAACATTCGTAGTCGTTATGGCGGTATGTTTGCTTGCGTGTTTTAAATGATTGGAAATATCAAAAATATGTCCATCGGGTGTCTCGATTGGGGTTACGCAGATCACATTGCTTTTTCCATCCGGTGCTGCTGACACTGTAAATGTGAATCTTAATTTTTCCATTTCTAAGGTTATTGTTTAGGTTTTGTATTTGTTGTAATTTTTTATTAATAATGTGACATACAAATATCATGAGTTGCTTTGCGGACAAAAAAACTACAATTAAAGTTATTTGTCCGTCTTCAAAATATTATATCACTTTTTAATTATAAACTTATTTTTCAATCTTCTTATTACTTCAATCTGTGCTTCCCAGCTAGACAACCGAACAACAATCATCTCTCATTTTCTGTCTCCATGACAACACCTTTTAAAAATTCGAACATAAAGGAATCCAATACATTTCTAGGTAGGTATTCCTTTACATATAAAAAAAAATTCGCAGAAAACTTCTTCGGAAAGGTTTTCACTTTGTGATGTCATTATTTATTTAAATGAAATGACAAATAACTTTGTTTACATCACTTTTATTTATACACAATCAACATGCTTCATGAACCATGTTCACATCATCAGGATCAAATGTATACAAATGATAAATAAAGTTGACGCGTTTTTTCACGCTGATGACGGTTTTTAGCGAATAGGTATTTGAGAACACATTATGTGTGTAAGATATATTAAAATATATATTCTGCTATTGGCTACATAAAATTAAATATTACCTATTTTGTTGAAAATTTAAACAGAAAATGTTTAAAGCGCCTTTTGAGGTCAATATCGACCGTTAATTATTTACCTAACGGAAAAATACTTTTTACTTTTGGTAGTCACAACCAACACAAAACTTCTGTTATCACCACTATGACTTATTTGCAGGTGACATGTTATAGCACAGCGGTGCATGACATGAAGAGGAGGCGGGTATGGGTACCGCGGCCCCGAGAACTATTTTTTGGATAACCAACACCTCTGCCATAGGTCACCCCAAGTGGTTCGCTACGTTTTGTGATTTAGTAGGGGTGTCGGGTTCGTGGGGTGAGGTTTTTCCAGATCTTGGCGGCGGATGCGTCATTCTGAAGCCTTTTGAACTTTTCAGCCAGACTCTTTCGAGTCGCCTTGCAACCGCAGTTGGAGTGATGGATTCATATGTCCGTCACTCCAGGACACACTAACTCCCAGTTTCCTACTAACCCCTCATACATTTTTCCTTCCCAGAATTTCCTATCCTTTTCTTTCTTAAAAAAAAGCCGTCCATACAGCACCCCTAAGATGACCTAAGCCCTGAGGGAAATTATTTTCCTCAGGACCTCGTGTATGTATATTTAATTACTCTTTATAAAATCTTAAAACTATTGTGTATACCAATCTTCCCAAATGTTAAAATAAGAACTCTTGCACTGGAAGTTGATGGTTAATATGTGGTAAAATAATGTTAATAAATTTTTTTTTTTAAACTTTCATTGCGATTTATTTTTGTGTAAATTTCTCATTATTTAGCCTTAAGAGGTAGCGCGACACGGCATAATAAACCAAAAATAATTCACGACTTTTGGTCGTGAAAATCTAAAATCACATCTAATAAAAAACTGTAAATCTTTTAAATCAAAATAATAATTTTATTGGAGAATTTGCTATGTCCGGAATTACACAAATAATACCAATTTTGTTTTTTTAATATTGTTAGAGCACTAGTGGATAATTTTTCAAAGTTCACTGTTAGTTCACATGCTCGTATGTTCAAAAAACTGTCACAAAGGGAATATTAGGATTCTCCTGCCCGTAAAGAGCCGTCCTTTACTGCGGCTTTACTCGTAGCACCAAAACCATAACAGTTATAAAAATAAAAGCAGGCGAACAGAATGTGACGTGCGTGAAACACCCTCTATTTTCATCTCCGTAAAAAGTTTTTCTTTCCCAACAAAGGCAATTTCGTTTGAGAGGAAACATATTGAAAAAATTCGAGCGTAAAACTTGTTGCTAATATAAATGAACGTATTCTTGGTATGTTCTCGCTAACTCAGAGGTGTTTATATTCATGAAAGCCTTAGATTAAGGCTTCTCAAGATTTTTCTCGATTTGACGCAACAATTTTCCGGGTGAATGAGTTTATTTAGAGCTAAACGACTTAGAGATTCAAAACATTTCCAGCACTGAAAAGCTCTCAGTTTTCTTCAAAGTGTTTTTGAAACCTTTTTATAGAGTTCGAAGATTGCGATATTGAAGAATGTATTTTGCCAGTCTATAAAAATTCTCGACAAAGCTTAAAAGCATTTTCTTAATTAATCAATCTATTTCCTTTCAATCGTTTTATTATTATTCAGTGTTTTTTTTATTTTTTATTACGGTATTTTTGCATCTAAATGGCGTGTTAAGGGATTTTTTAGAAAGGTCGTAATTTAGGAAGGAAAACAAGAAAACCGACGATCATTCCACAACTGACATTTCGAGCCCAGAAAAACTCGTTCTCGAGTAAAGTTATCGATAAATTTTATTTTCTTTCCGATTAAAAGCTACAAAATTAGGTACGTAAGAAATGGTACGAAATACTGGTACGAAAGAAATCAATGACGCGAGTTCATCAAAATACCTTTCGGTGGAATTCTGTTAGTACAAAAATAATTTATTTGTTCTCAACGCAATTGCTCCGCCGACTTTGGTGATAACGGCCTCCGTGGTTGGGGGTTAAGGTTACGAATACGGATTAATTTTTTTTTAAATCACAATGGGATTAAACGCAAAGATCCTGGATTCGATTCCCGGATACTACCGAACCTTTTCGTTTCACAAATTATTCATTTGATATAATATATCGCGTACAAGCGGTACGTTCCAGAGTGGAAGACATTCTCAATGGTGAGAGAGCATCATTAAGATTTAAGTTTCTTGAAATGGCTCTAGTGGTATTTGTTAATCATATCTAAATCTCCAGGTACTTCTCCACCTTTATCTAACCCATCTCATTTCGTCCCAATAACGCCAGCCTCATAACATACTCCGATTGGGGATGTCATAATCTCATTTGTTCCAGATGATTGGGAGCAGTTGGGATTCTTTTGCAACAGCGTTGAACCAGTTTGTTATTTAAAATTATAAATGTTTCTTATGTTTCTAGGTACTCCAAGTCTAAATTGACTGACAAACTCATTTTTAGCCTAGTATGAACATGACTTAAGAGTCTATAGAATATGGAATGAAATTGAAGTGTTTTCTTAAAACGAAATATTATCAAAACCGATAAAGTTCAATCACACTGCGATTGATAATTTGTTTCACTGTTTATATGAATCTAAGGATCTAATAATACTCGCATAGTGATGTATTTATTGCATTGTCCTTGTTTACAATACTCCCAATTCTATTTGCACATCAACCAGTCTTAGGATCGGAGGCTCGCTCGGCCATCTTCGTGAATCGTCGGAAAAGCTCGGAAAAGGGGTTGGGGGTAACAGAGCTCGGCCGCGTTCGACAGCCTTCGGGAGAGTTCGGAAGAGATCGGCTACCGGCGGGAAGAGCCGAGGCCCGGGCAGGCCACGTGATCAGATATCGACCCGCCATCGCCCCCTCCCTCCCTGCTCACCGCCAACACTCAGATGAAACCTGTCTGTAAGCGTCAAGGAAAAACCTGCCAAAGTAATCTGCCACCAGGTAGCAATGAATCCCACGGTTCAATGTTTACGTTCAAATTCCAATCAAAATATGAAGGCATTGGATTTACTCAGGTTGTGTCGAATGTTAATTTATTCACGATGTCTGCTTCGCACGATTCTGAAAATGTGACAATAAAGCCTTTAAAAATAACACGATAATATCTTGGTTTTGTGTTTATCATTATGAAGTACTGACACAATAAGATATTTTTTCTACTTCTTGTGCCTTTTTACTAATTGAATGCTTTTATTATTACTGTGACGTTTCATGGTTACGGTTCTGTGGCGGCAAAAAATGGCAATCAACATACGTTCCTGATAGTTATAATGCTGCATCTTTTTCAAAAGATGAGATATAGATCTGTTTCCTTCAAACGAAAAAAGTGATAATTTTCTTGCATCTCTCTCACCCTCCGTACCTCCGTAGACACCTACAATACAATTTTTAAAGTATGGAATATACGTATTATTACGAGTACAAGGATAATATTAAAGTGTGAGTGATTTCCATTAATTTAAAACCGCCAAATATCAATGCGCTGAGAGTTTTGCGTTTGTTCTTAAACATATAATTCAGCAATTCTTTCTTACAGACTAAATAACAACATTAAAAATGAGACAAATGGTGAACGTAAGTCTGCACCCCCCAAAGGAACCATACAATCATTATCATACGTCTCCCTCATACGTATAAAGAAAAAGAAAAGCATAGAAAACGTTTTACTGTGGAGGAAACAGTCACACGTATTGTCTCACCATAATTTAATGTGTGAAAAAGAGCTGCAGCATTAAAGCGATAAGGAACGTCTATTTATTGCCTTTTTACCATAACGGAACCATAACCGTGAATCATGTAGGTGACCTGTGCTTTTTTTCCCAGCTGAGGCCACCATCTAACGGCACTGTAATTCCAACAGTCATCTGCAAGTGGCGCCACATTCCAATTGATAATTCGGGAGATGGTTTATTAAAGTCTTTACATAGGGAGACACCACACTCCGTGGCTTCAAAACTGACTAAATGCTAGGATTGGAGTTTTGTTGTTAAGTTTCTCCGAACATCGGGACAATTTTCAACGTACAGTCTTCATGGTGAAAATTGCCCTGATAATATCCAACCCCCGATTGGAGAGGGCGGCAGGTAAAGTAGAATCATATGTACGTTGTATTACGAATTGTTTTTGATTATTTTCAATCTTTTTCTTAGAACACAGCAAGTTTTGCAAGCAAACGTATTTTATGGCACCATTTTAATTCAAAATCAATAGAATATTTAGTTTTTACCACTTTCGTTCTTTATAAAAATCGACATATTTTATGAGCTACGCTCACTTCTTCAGGGATTACTTTGCTTACTTAGTTTGCTTTACTTAGTTTTAAGTAAACTCTGCAGAAGTGAGCAGAGCTCATGAAACATGTCGGTTTTTATAAACAATAAAAGTTGTTAAAACTAAGTATTCTATTGTACTTTACTAGTATAAGCATTTCTAATTTTGTATTTTACTAGTATAAGCATTTCGGCAAAACATTAGCATCTTTGATGGTGCCCACAGCACCAAAAATTATTTAAGATGAAAAGATTTTGCAGGCATACGAATAAAATATTTTATCATAACATTTAGGTTCTTTAACATAAGCAAAAAGACATCTACTACACTATACAAAGAGGTAATATTTGTTTGTTTGTTTGTTTGCATCGAATAGGCTCCGAAACTACTGAACCGATTTGAAAAATTCTTTCGCTGTTGGGAAGCTACTCTATCTCTGGGTGACATAGGCTATAATATTATATTTAAAAAAAAATAGACATCCTAAAATATTCTTTAAATCGCGTGCGCTGCGAAAACTATTGATGATAGAATAAAATAATGTACTACGACTTTATAGAACACATCATTATTTACAAAAAAGGTCGCAACAGCATATGTCTAACTATTATGGTTATGCCACAATAAGTATTATTTTATTTTGAAAATTTAATTTAAATGTTGCCGCTTGAAAAGGCTCTTTATTTGTATCTTAATTTTAATCCTTATCAAAATAAATTACTTCATATTCAAGACAGATTCAATACCTTTATTTAACTTTTTGAATTTTTCCATTCGGATATTTGATTAGAAAGATATCACGAGTTTAAAATTGTTAGTATTAGAAAAAAGTTTCGGCTACGGGCCGGGCGGGAGAGGAGTCAAGAAATGCAGTGCCAGGGGGGTTGGCGGGATGGGGGAGCGGGAGAGCGGTGGTGGGGAAGGTGGAAGTGGAACGCTGGAGGGGAACGCACGGGAAAGGACATGTAAGGAGTAACATTTTATTTATTTGAAAATGGCATATATTATAAAAAAAAGTCCAAAAAAACGTGCAGCTCGCGAAAACTCAGAAACATGTCCCGGTTCGTACAAGGGAGTTATATGGTGTGGTAGATATCTATCCTCCCTAGGGAATAAAGGTATCCGTTTTTACCTAAAGGGCGTGCTTTTAAAGATATAAGGGCTGAAAGTTTCGCCCTCTTGAAATTTCTAGAACAGTCTTCCGGAAAGTTCTAGAAGGTTCCATAGAGCTGTAGAAAGTTGTGGAAGGAGTGGCGGAGCATGTCGTGGAATGATCAGGAATAGGGAATCGGGAACATCATTGTGCAACATTCCAGAACACTATCTTATTGTCCTGAGCGAAGCCGGGTAACCCAGCTAGTTTTAGATAAAGTTGGCACTTAAAAATATTCACAAAGTATAAATCTCTTAAATTTTATACCCGAAATATTATAAGTCTTTGGCATATATACGATATGAAAAATATTATGTAAATAATTGCATGTAATATATCATAATATTTTGTGCAGATAAATTGATGTTTCAAAGCTTCAGGACCAAGATGAAAATTATGTTTCAGAATTAATAAAGTTTCGTCGTTCATTGAATTTCATAAACTACTCGTATATTACTTTGCAATTTTCACTGCAACAGAGCTCAACGCTTGACACTGCTTCAATTTTTTTTTCAGTTAAGTTTTTCTTTTCTAAGCTTTAGCGAACTTGAACTTTATGATCAGTAAGATATCGAAAATGGCTTATCGACTGTGGTTATGTAGGTATATAGATTAATAAATTAACTTCCATTACATTATTGATTGGTGCCACTTACTGTAAAAAGTGTTATTTACAGATGTACAAAGAAATACTCGTATATATGATCTAAATACTTTTCGAATTTGCAAATATTTATTTAAAATAAAAACTCGTGCACCTTACTCTAAAACTGCAAAAATTTATTATTTGCACAATTTTCAACCGGACGTACGATCCTACCAAGTTTCCTTTGAAAGCAACAAGTTAGCAATGTTTGTTAGAAAATTAAAGATGGAAAAATTTCAAACTAATATTTATTTTTAATACTGTTGAGAAGAAAATCTGTTTGTATGATTGAAAACCGTAGCAGCGAACTCTCAAAGCTTTTCCTATTAGAAGTTTCTAGATCAACTAAAGTATTTTTAACTCCTTACGTCAGTTCCTACACGAGTTATTGAATGAACCGAGTAGTAAAGCTAGTTCAGCTGCTTATAAATAACCATTCATGAAGACTAATTTACTTTGATCGTCATGACCAGGGTATTGTATGGTTAGGACATGACAGTTTTCATCGTACCTTTGTCATATCTATATTAATTAAGGAAGGGTAATAGGTAATATAAAACAAGGATTTATGTTCAGAGCTTCCCCTTCCGTTGTCAGTTGCGTGGGTGACGGACGTCATCGAAGTTTTTTATAAAAGCAATTTGTTTTCTCGTATTATAAAGAAAATAATTTCAGAGAATTATTCCGGAAAGTAGAGATTAACCTTATACAACAATGCCTTTCAAGCAGTTATTTTAATTTATAAATACTTCATAATATCGTTACTTTATTTGGATAGGGTTCTGACAATTTATTTTTTAATTAATTTTGAATGCCAAATGATTTCTTTTGCTCATTTCTATAACCGAAATATTTTTCTGAATAATCTGTGTTGTATTTTCGAAGATACGTGCATAACGAAGTTTATTAAACTTTCATTTATTTTTTAAGGTTTTAACTTTACGTTGAAAATCTTCACTTATTTTTTTATCTCATTTATGCAATAAAAAATAAAATAATTAAATTAATCCATTAATTAATAATAATAATTCCATGAATGAAAAAAAATAACCTGACTTTTCCAAGACGGGAATCTCATATGTCTGCCAAAATGTAACGTTTCCAGTTACTTCGCAGCACAGTTAAAGAAACATTATGCTAAGAGCTTGTTCAGACTTCATGCAATGTGTAACTAAAACAGTGTGAAATTTTTTTGTTTTTAGAAAGGCTGTTTGTAAACACCATCGTTTAATAAAAATCATCTACATGTTTGGAAACCAATAGCAGGTATAATCTTTTCTGATGCATATATTGATGGCTTTAAAATATGTAAATTATTTTGAAATAGTGAAACATTAATTTTATTTATTTATTCATTTATTCAACGCCCAGAGGGCTTTTACAGTAGTACAATTTGTTTATGACAGATGATTTTTAAACAGATAGAGTTAAAATGACGACACAAAGTCAGTTTGCAACTATTAAATGTAGTTAAAATGACGACACAAAGTCAGTTGCAATTATTAAATAAGAAAAATTACTTTTGAATTATATGCCTAATGACAAGAATTACTATTACGTAAGAATTAGATTCTAAAAAAAATTTGACGAAACAAAAAACGACTTCAAAAAATGCACTAAAAAGTAAAAAAATAATTTCATACGATTGTTATTTTTGGAGTCGGTGTCAACCAAGGTAACACATACATAGGTAGTTATACGTGAGATGTGGAGATCTTGGCTGAAACCGACTCCAAAAATAACAATCGTACGAAATAATTTTTTTTACTTTTTAGTGCATTTTTTTAAGTCGTTTTTTGTTTTGTTAAAATTTTTGTTTATTTTCGGATTTTTAGTGACGTAATATTGAGTTATTCCTCCATTTATCGCGAACAAACTTATTGCAAATTTAAGACATATATGGCTTTTTCATGGATCCCACTGTCAGAACTGAACCAAATTAAAATGGGACCACACGGAAAGCACCAGCTTTCTAATAAAAAAAGAATCATCAATATTGGTTCTCCCAATCGAAAGTTCTGAGGTAACAAACATAAAAATAAAAAAAATAAAAATAAATTAAAAAAAATACAGTCGAATTGATAACCTCCTCCTTTTCGAAGTCGTTTAAAAATGTATGCTTAATCTAATAAAATTAAAACTTGCGATAATTTTGTGATTCGATTAAAGGGAATTTGTTTTAAAAAGTTGAAAGAAGAATGGATTTCTTAATATTAGTTGAGAATCTTTACCTTTTTTGCCAAATTTTTTCTACGTCAAAAGTTATAGATTTATTTTCTCAGCTCCATACTAGATGCGCCGCCCCTAATGGCTTCGAAACAAATTCAACTCAATTGAGTTTTTCTGGACATCAGTCTGCACTGTGAAGATTGTTGTGATGTAAACTGACGTCCGATCAGAAACGACACTAGAATTGAAGGGCAATACGTCGTACTTAAAATTATTAAAAAGGGTATTCAAGAACGTGCCCCGCGGAATAAACATTTCTTAATACAGAATAACTTTTTAAAATATCCTTTAATCAAAGTGTCTACTTCTCTGTTCCGTTTAAAAAGGTTTAATCATTAACAAGAATAGGCTCATACGTTTTATTTTATTATATTTGAATTTACAATAAATGAATCCAGACCATTGAACGAAAGGCTCAAATGGCAATAGTGTGTAAATTATTTTACAGCCAGAATGATTTATTTGAAAACAAAACGAGCAGTTTGAAAAGGGATTTGAAACTGATTTACATTCAATAAACTCTCCAAGTTATTTATTGCGTGAATATTCCATGATCGACTTTACTTATGAATATTCAATCAAAAAATTTATTGTTTCCCAGGAAGCCGCATTTTTTCAGTGTCATATCTACAATAGGCCACTTGCATGGATTTCATAACGACTTGGAAAAAATCGTGTGGATAGATTTTTTTACTAAGATTACGAAAATGTTAGTTAAAAATTTTTAGAAATGTATAGTTTTTTTACTTTTAAATAAATAAATCATTTATTAGAGCTCGTGATGTCAACATGAAATTGTCCCATCTCCGATTATGTTCCTTTAATTTTGTAAAATTCCACCCTGATTAATTTTTTTTATATGGCAACACTTTGATTTCCGGCGAATTTATGAATTTGCGTTTAACGTTTGCACTAGATTTATTGTTTGTTCCATGCGAAATTATCCTTTGTTTTGATTTTTTGATAAAGATGGTGGTGTTTTTAAAGATGTTACGAAGAGAACCCCGTACAATTTATTGCTATTCGTGTGGAAAACGTTCTTTTTTTCAAATTATTTTCGGCTATGTAATTATCGTTTTTTCGCATCCATAAAATTATGTCGCGTGTTTCCGGTTCATAAAAAATGGTCTGATTTTTCGGATTAAAATTTTAAAAAAATCGCCATGGTTTCAAAAATACGATTTAAAAAAAAAAATACAGAATGTCTTAGAATATTTGCCTAAACCAGAAAAAAAATGTGATGCAAGTGGCCTATTGATGCGAGTTCAGATTTTCGATTAAAGTGCTAACTTTTTCACCTCAGATCCACAGAGAGGGTTTATTGAAGAATATCGTGTCATTGTAAGGTTTGGTATTATTTACACTAAAACAGCATTAATTCCGTGGGGGTTCTTCTTAATAAATTTAGGTCCTTGATAACAAGTTTATTACGAAAAGTACTTCCAATGATAATGCTGCAAATCACACGACCTGTCTATACTAGTAGCTAATTGAATTTGGTCGATAGGCTGGCAAGAGCCAGTCTTGGGTACCTCTACTCTACTACTGTCTACTCGGGTACCTCTAACGGCCATCGATAGAAGCACTTTCCCTGCAGGCATCTGACTGCATCACTTTGAGGCTTTTTCAATACAATATAGTCATATTTGGAAATGATGTGTGGATTACTTTTTTATGAAAATAATGGAGAGGAAGTTCTGAGAAGGAAAAAAGTATGAGAGGTGGGTTGGAATCTGGGGGTCAATTTGTCCATGAGTAAGAACTCATCCCTCCCATTGCAGTGCACAGCAATGAGTCGAGTCCTTTTGGAGAGGTCAAAAGGTCTCCCTCAACCTGTCCCTCCGTATCCGTCCACCCACGCAGAAGATATACGTAAACCTCACCCCATGATTCAGGGTACCCCTGCTATATCACCAAGCATAGCAAACCACTTGGGGTGGCCTATGGAAGGGGTGTTTGATTATCTAATAAAATGGCTCCCGGGGCAGCGATACCCACACCCGCCTCCCAAATGGAGTGTATAAGTCAAAAAAATATAATAACGTATGAAGTACAACCCGTAGAGTGCCACAACTTTATTTGTTTTTTGAAAGGTTCATAGTTTTCTGTTTACCGAGACGGAATCAATTTACTAAAGTATATCAAATTTATACTCGTAGCAAGGTGTGACATACACACTGTTATGGGTCGCCCATAAATCGTACGAACAGACATATTCTAGAGAGCGGCGCGAGCGGTCGTACGTACTACTACGTACTGTCGGGCAGTATGCCACCCTTCGACGCGACTAATTAAGTCTTCACCTACGATCCAAGTATGGCGCTATCACCACAGCAGCCTTTATAATATAACAGCCGCCTATATAATCCTACTGCCGCCTATTTAATACCATAACACCAGACGCGCCCGGCTTTTAATCCGCCTACGTGCCGACGAGCCGAGTAATTCACCACTGCCGCCTACCATGGCCGCCCAGACGCGCCCGGCTTTTAATCCGCCTACATTGCCGATAGCCGCGTAATTCACCGTTATCGCCCACCGGTTCGGTAAGCTGGCCGAATCCGCCCACCATGACGCCGAGAAGCCGCCCTCTCACCGCCGAGCCGCCCAGTTCCTGCACATGGTCCGTGAGCTTGCTCTAGACCTCTCCACTTCGTAGGGAAGCTGCCTGCATCCGTCCGACGCCACGTGAGATTCTAAACCCTCTTATAGTCTTTCCGAGCCTAAATTCAGTAGCATTTCTAGTGCCTCACTCTCTCTAATGCTAGGCCTTAAACTGCTTACCTGGTTGCCTGTACTGTTCACCCTTGCATTATTGAATACATTTGAATTGTGACTAAACCTTGTTTCATTGGAGTCAACCATCGACAGGCTCGGAGGAGCCCTACTACCCTGAGCTGAGCCTTCCAAGCCGAGGCATATGGCCCCCGGGGGGCCTGCTTAACACTTGTCCCCCCCCGGGAGGGACATATTTCTGGAGACCAGAAGTATAACACTGGACCCTACGTGGCTTCAGTATCACCCTGGCCCCAGGAAGTATAACACTGGCGCGCCAACTGGGCCGAAGTCTTGTCGATTGTTTTCTCCCTAGAAACATAATTATGTAATCTTAGCTATAAATATTTTATATTTGTGCTCCCATCAACAACGGTAGTTCTGTGTGAATTATTCCAAACGTCGCGAGTCCGTCGGCTAGTGCTATTCGAGGTTAGGTATTTTAAACATCGCTTATTACCGTAACATTCTCACGCAATTACGTTTCTATCGCGGCAGTCAGAGTTGTTCGTCATTCGGGCGGGATTTTTTTTTAATTGAATATTGAATCTCGTTATTTTGAATCTCCACCTGGGTGCTGTGTAAGTTGTATTATTTCTTCCTTGAAGAGCAGCGGTTGTTTCCAATAAAAAAGAAATTTCTGCTGTCGAGTAGGTTTATCCGCTCGTTCCCCTGTAATAGGAAGATGTAATAACGACTGCCAGCAACTGCTCTCGTCTTCTATTATTCGTCCGAAAATTTTTTTTTTTTGGCTTTGTTCATTATAAAAACGCAAAATCATGGAGGCCACCATACCAATAATGGATAGAATATTAAATTTCGAGAAAGCAAACGCGGCGGTAATAAAAAAAATGTTGGATAGAGGCGTAGTTCCCAAAAGAGCTTTATTGACTTTACGGAAACAATGTGTTGAGTTTAACGAATCCCGGAAGTTGAATTATAAAATAAACGTTAAACGAAAAGTTCAATAAATAATGAGTACAAGTTATAAAGTTAGTTTTCGTTTCTCTCAATAGGAAGTTTAAAACACAAAATGGAAAACGACGTTACATAGTGTTGTAAAAGAGAAATTTTAAAGCAACGAATTATTAATTTTCAAAACAGATTAAGTTAATATGGAGAGCTTCCCTTGTAATAATTAGTTAAAGCCACAACTGTTATTTTTCTTCATAGAAGTTTTGATTTATTGTTAATGCATTATAATAAATTAGAATTGTAATTTTGATTGTTGATTGATCTAGAAACAGAGTAGCTAACTGCGTATTGGATTAATGAACAGTTCAGGACAAATGTAGATTAATAACATAAATTATAGAAGAAAAAAGGAATAAACAAAATTCAGTCAAAAGTTTTTTTTAGAAACAAAAGTTTAGGTACAGATCGGTTGAAATTTATAGACGTTTTTTGAAGTTAACAATAGATCGGTTAAAAATAGTAAAGTTCTTAGAAGTTTAATGATGTTTCGTTTGAAAATCATGAGTGTCATGAACCCACGATATGGATCGTATATCATTGAATTAATACTCCATATTACACAAATTAGAAAACACAGTGTTGTTAAAGTAATAAACGATCGGGAAAGGGAACAAACGTGTATATAAAATGTATATAAACAAGGCAACGTGTATATAAAATGTATATAAACAAGGCAACGTGTATATCAATGTATATAATTGGCTAAGTGTTTTTTTTGTTAGTTTAAGTTCTCTTAAATCTATTTGAATTGCTCTCGTACTAAAGTGGTAGAAAATTAAATAAATTAGTGAAAAACAGTAGAGCATCATTAAAAGAATAAATTCCAAACTACAAGGTATATGTTACTAGATACTTGATTTTTCGAATGATTATCTAAGGAAGGTTTAATAATAAAATTTTGTATATGCTATAGGTATTTACCATAGAGACAGTATTGGAACATGTTTTGTTTTTAATCGGGACTATCCCACTCTAAAATAGTAGTATGCGGATAATAAAATAAACCATCGTTGGTAAAGACACTTCAGAGGATACAAGTGAATAGCATCATATGTTCAAATTATCGATTAAAAATAAAAAATAACGAAGAATTTTTAAAGTGAAATCCTTGTCAAATTTAACAGAATAATCTCTCGTACAAAGAACATTTAAATGTTTAGCTTCAATTAAGTTTTTTTTCATAAGAATGTAGGAATGATTTCGGCAACAAATTTACATGATTGTAATAACAGTATAATGGAATTCAGGATAGGAAAGATAAAATAAGTTTTTTTTGAAAACATCTGTGAAAAATTATTAAAACATAGAATTAAAAAATAAACTACGACAGTTAAATCGTTATTGTCATTTAGTAACAAAAACAAATAGTGAATAGAATCCAATTAATAATGTCTTACTTGTAATGAAGGAAAGGGTTATAAAATTATAAGAAATTGTCTTCTTCATTTTTTTTCTCGTATTCATAAATATGACAACGTGATCGTTGTTAGGAAATTATATCATATTAGATATTGAGTTAATAAACTCAAGAAATGTACTACGGATACATAGGTACCCGCGTATACAATTCTGGTTTCGAACCGTTATAGGAATGCCTTCCTCAGAATAAGGGCAAAGTGGGATTGTTAAGATGTGAAATCTTGAACAAAAAAAAAAAAAAAGAAATTTGTGATATAGGAAAGAATTGGAAATAGAGAATTAACCCCTCAAATAAGCTTTAGGTAATTGTAAATTCGTATAGTTTTGACATAGCTATTTTAGAAAAATGTCATGGCGCCCTTTAAAGTTAAATACAATGGAATTTTTTTTAAACAAAATAATAGTAAAGTGAACAAAAGTTAAAAAAGTTATGAACAGGAAAGTTGAGATTAAACTGAGACTTATAGTGGAAAGTTATTAGTAAAAAAAAGTTATCATCGGATAATATTGTAAATTAAAAAGTAAATAAATAATAGACATGGAATTTTTTTTAAAGAAATTTTCAAATAGTCAGTCAAACAAGTAAAAGTTTTAAATTTTTGGAAGTTGTAGTAAGAAGCAACGTCGTTAGCAATTCAATTATGATGCGAATTTATTTTATTTTTTTTATGTATATAAATTGTTAGCTTATAACATGTAATGTTAAAAGGTAAACACACGAATTGAATACTTAGGTATTTGAGCGACTTAGTCAATGTGTATAACGCATCGTATAGCGGTGTTATTAAAATCTGTGTTATTAAAATTTGGTAACGATTCCTGTTAAATATAGAGTAACCTTTTAAAGAAAGATTTTATAGAAATCGTAGTAACATAAATATTAAAATAATTAGTGAAGTTCTGTTTTTTTGGATATTGTGTTATTTTTATGTGTTGTTTTTTGCCGAAGCACAGGCATTTGAGGAAGGTAATTTCTCATTTGTGTTGGTGAACTAAGGCAAGGTTACGGTTCTCTGAACGTAACGGTGTGGCCACACGGAGATAGACGTTTGCAAACGTATCTCTTGAAAACACGAGAGGATTATAGTATAGCCTGATAATTATACGACGCTATAGGAGAGATCCTTATAATATGCCAAACGCTATAGGAGGTATCCTTATAATATGACCGACGCTATAGGAGGCGTATCCTGAGAATTACACGGAGAGGAAAACAGAAAAACAGAACAGAGTATGGTAATTAGTTCATCAGTAGGATAAAAAATTGGTTACAAATTATAATAACACAGTAAATTTAAACACGAGGTACATGTATTGTATTGTCCTCTACATAAGGTTATAAAATGCGAATATGTATCATTTTCATTTGATTACATGACTTAGTCAGCATTATTATCCATCATTGGATGACCTTAATAAAAAATTGTAAATTTATTCACGAGGTACATGTATTGTATTGTCCTTTATATATAACCCAAGGACGTCATGAACCCTTGTTGTTAGTACGAGGTTATAACGCATATAACTTAACTTTTGTTATTAGAGAAGTATACAATTCCCTTCTTAATGGATCGTCATCACAAGTGTTGACAATCCGGGACGCCGGTATGTCTCCACGTGAAGACTTATTATTATTTTTATTATGAAAAAAGAGGTAACTCACCTTACACTAGTGAAATTACTGATGCGATATTTAGTTCATTTATTGTAATGACTATTATTGGTAGTAATAATTTATTACTTTTCCATCCTAGTGCGTAGCCACTTAGGTTGTTTTTTTTAAAAAAAAAATTTTTTTTAATTTATATATGAATATGGTTACATAAGTATATAAATTCGTCTAGGAAACATGTCACGATACACTGATTGAGGGCGTAGTTCAAGGAACCCTAAATTAGGCTAGGTTTTTCATTAGAAAAAACTGCGTTAGGTATTCAGTATCCTGCCCGGGACCGAAGTAGAGACCTAATTTCTATTTTCGTGGAACAATTTGCATTCTAAAAATTACTTAATTTTAGTTGCAATGAAAGAATATGCAAGCATATTCTTTTCTTTTCGTTGGCAAGAGACGGCATAAGAAAATTCTTGTACAAGTGGCAGGTATAAAGGCACCTAGTTCTCATACTGGGGTACGTCATTGAGTAGTAAGAAACTTAAGAACCTGATGGTTGTAAATAACCTTCTGTATATAAAAGATAAGGTCATGTATAAATTGGAAATATCATTTTAATTTTATTTTTAATTTTATTTTTTGTCTTTTTTTTCGGGTTTTTCAATCTCTTTCATTGTCGAATTATTCTCACATGTAGGTTAAATCGTTATAGTATTGGACATCTCACACGTTACGATATAGGAGAAATTGGGGCGGTAAAACGTTCACAATCGGGTAGTTACCCACTCCTTAACGGGGTATGTCTCAATTCTAGCGTATGTTGGAGTGAATTCACGATGAAAAGGCAATGAAATAATTATATTACCACATTTTTGTTATCAGAATAGGCCCAATAGACAACACTATTCGGTTCACATAGGTTGTGGTGGTATCGAATTTTAACCTTCTTCCGCGATCATATAACAACGGTTACTCGTGTGTGGTATTATAGAGCTGTTACAAGTCCGATAGGATGGAACTTGGGTATCGACCTAACGTGTCATTCGGCTGATAGCTATAATCCAAAGCGTGATAGGATGGCTAAACTCCTTAGAATTAGAGCAGGAAGATTGTTGGAAACGCGAATTTCCGAACAATTAAAGTATATATGATTCCGGTGTTAGGAAGAAATTCGTTACTCAATTAAAATTTTTTTTTCCTCTTCTAATAACATTGTCGGTAGTATTAAATTCTCGTATTTTTTGGTAAAAATACGTGGCGTTGTTGTTATTTATTTTAAAATTTTTTTTTTTTCTTCTCTCCTTACGTAGTCAAACCCTGAGAGTTTAAGTTGAGTTGTAACAAACTCGAATTGAAAGTTATTTAACAAAATTGTACACACACACATAGAGTTTTTGGTGGGTAAACAAATGTATATTCAAGTGTTTTAATTATGATAAATGTAATTAATTAAATTACTATATAAATCTTTTGTAAACACTTAATTGATTACTTCGGTATCAATATGGTAAGCCAGCGTGTAAAGTCCTTGCCATATCAGGACGCAATTGTACGGTGTTTTGTAACTTGCTGTATCACTGTATTCAAATAAGGAGTAGTTCTTCTCGTAGTAAGAAGATTTAAAAGTATGCACCCAGTTGAGTAAATTAGCTCGGTAATGTCATAAAGTTATGTCATTCGGGTCTTATTGTTCTTATTAGAAAATAATGGAATTGCACTTATGGTCATTACGGTTCGTCTGGTTATTTTGGTGGGAACACCTAGAGGGTGTCCTATGTGGTTTCGTCGAACGCAAGTTCACCGTGAGGATTCCAAGGGATCTATCCGGTTGTCTATGTCGTTGCGGCAAGGGTGTATTTCTAGTATACCAAGTACAGCGCTGTACGGGTCACCGAGGGTGAGTCGAGAAAACATGAGAGGATTCATATTATGCCTGAAAATTAATATTCATGATAGGTTTTGTAGCATTACCTTACAATTATATGCGAACATGAGAGGATGGTCGTTTATGCCTGATAATTAAATGCAAACCAGACAAACCATGACAAGCTGAGAGTACGGAAATTAACATTTGGGTTAAAATTGAATTGTGAAAATAGCATAAAGTGTATAAAAACAAGTTGTATAATTTTAAAAAAAAATTCTATTGTAAGACGCGAATATGAGTGATTTCGATCATTTCATGACATTGGTCAGCGTACAATATTCCATAACAGGAATAAAGTGTATAAAAACAAAGTTGTATAATTTTAAGAATTCTATTGTAAGACGCGAATATGAGTTGGTTTCGATCATTTCATGACATTGGTCAGCGTACAATATTCCATAACAGGAATAGTGTTGGAAATTTTTGTCTAATTTTAAGATTTTTCACATGGTAGAAATCCTTCTCTTAAGGGTCATGTTTTCTTTATTTTTCATTCGCCTTCGTTAGCGTGTCTTGTATCGCACTAGGTACGTCATATTTTTATAATTTCTTGAGAGAGTTGGCAACCTTTGTTCAGTTTATTGCTAGTTTTTTTTAGCTTGGCTCACAGGTAGTTAAAATTTTGTTGGCTCTTAGGTAGGGAGTGTTTAAATCCTGGTGAAGAGGTAGCTCTGTACCTCACATTGTGGCAACCAACGCATCACATGCTGTATGGAAGGTCGTGGTCCCCTGCATCAGCCTCGCTGCCTTTTCCCTTCATTTTTCAGGGGGAGGAGGGTAGTGTTATGGGTCGCCCATAAATCGTACGAACAGACATATTCTAGAGAGCGGCGCGAGCGGTCGTACGTACTACTACGTACTGTCGGGCAGTATGCCACCCTTCGACGCGACTAATTAAGTCTTCACCTACGATCCAAGTATGGCGCTATCACCACAGCAGCCTTTATAATATAACAGCCGCCTATATAATCCTACTGCCGCCTATTTAATACCATAACACCAGACGCGCCCGGCTTTTAATCCGCCTACGTGCCGACGAGCCGAGTAATTCACCACTGCCGCCTACCATGGCCGCCCAGACGCGCCCGGCTTTTAATCCGCCTACATTGCCGATAGCCGCGTAATTCACCGTTATCGCCCACCGGTTCGGTAAGCTGGCCGAATCCGCCCACCATGACGCCGAGAAGCCGCCCTCTCACCGCCGAGCCGCCCAGTTCCTGCACATGGTCCGTGAGCTTGCTCTAGACCTCTCCACTTCGTAGGGAAGCTGCCTGCATCCGTCCGACGCCACGTGAGATTCTAAACCCTCTTATAGTCTTTCCGAGCCTAAATTCAGTAGCATTTCTAGTGCCTCAGTCTCTCTAATGCTAGGCCTTAAACTGCTTACCTGGTTGCCTGTACTGTTCACCCTTGCATTATTGAATACATTTGAATTGTGACTAAACCTTGTTTCATTGGAGTCAACCATCGACAGGCTCGGAGGAGCCCTACTACCCTGAGCTGAGCCTTCCAAGCCGAGGCATATGGCCCCTGGGGGGCCTGCTTAACACTTGTCCCCCCCCGGGAGGGACATATTTCTGGAGACCAGAAGTATAACACTGGACCCTACGTGGCTTCAGTATCACCCTGGCCCCAGGAAGTATAACAACACAATATTTTAATTTTAATTTTAATTTATTTTATATATTCAATAATTTTATTATTAAATTAATAAAAACAGTTTATTTATAAACAAGTTCTGCTGGTAATTATTATTACGCGTGACAGCTGTTTCGCCTTCTGAGGGCATTATCAAGTTTGATAATGCCCTCAGAAGGCGAAACAGCTGTAATGCGTAATAATAATTACCAGCAGAACTTGTTTATAAATAAACTGTTTTTATTAATTTAATAAAAAAATTATTGAATATATAAAATAAATTAAAATTAAAATGGAGTTCTACAAATTAAACTTGAAAACAATAAATACACAACATTTTACTTCGATATGTTTTATATAACGTACATTTCCCAAAGTTCGCGTAATTTATGAAAATACGTAAGATATTTTTTTCTTGAATCATTCACTTCCCAATTTGGGAGGCGGGTATGGGTACCGCCGCCCGGGAACCATTTATTGGATAACCACAACCTCCGCCATAGATCACCCCAAATTGTTCGCTACGTTTGGTGACTTAGCAGGGTGCCCGGGTTCATAGGGTGAGGTTTGTCCGGATCTTGGTGGCGGATGCATCTGTCCACCAGCTGCAGGGCAGGCCGGATCGGGAGAGAGTGGTTGAGGGAGTCCCTTTGACTTCTCCGCTCTCCTTGGGAGGGATAAATTCACACGTCCGTCACTCCTGGACACGCTGACCCTTAGATTCCCACCACCACTAATATTCTTTTCCTTCTAAGAACTTTGTCTCATTCCTTTCCAAAAAGACCCTCCACAGAGCTAATGTAAAACAAAAAAAACTGGAAAGATTTTTCTAACTAAGAATTTTTTAACCAAAAATTTAGATTTATATGTAGTGCAATATATGTATCCAAGGAGAATTTCAATGAGATTACAATGAACGTTTTATTCCAGAAACCGTTTGTTTTTTATGTGTTTACTTACTTTCTCGATGAATTCAATGATCACTCTTATTCTATCTTTCGACTATCGTGGTTGGCTTATCAGTGATAGAAAAAAAAATCTATTTTTTTTTTCTGAAACAAAGAAAATCATCATTTAAAAAGAAGATAACACTCATAATCTAAATGAAAATATAAAAAAGAACAAGGCACAGAAAAATAAAAAGATAATGGTCGCACCTGGGACTTGAACCCAGAATACTAATAATGTTTATTTTCTTCTTCAATGATATATTACATTGATGGGAATAACCCTCAAAAGTAATAAAAAGAAAGTTGTTCTGATAAAAATCCAAAGAAAATATTTCATTTGATTTTAAAACTTTAGAGACATGAATTGTAGTTTTTTTTTACCTTATCCGACATTGCGGTTGACTCCATCAACTAGGAAGCTTATATGCTCGACATGTTCAAAAAATCATGCCTAAGAAGGGAATTTTCCTCATATAAATACTCTGCCCCTGAACTACCCTTAAACACTATAAACTTTCCGCCAGCCATACCCCTCGACCTACTTTCTCCAATATTTATATTAGCTTCCCTGTCACATATCGCATAAACATTACCCACCCCCGGCCTCGTAGTGTCGGCTTACCAATATGGCATTGCGATATTTTCCTAAACGTTAAAGTGTCCAAAACGGGCACATCGTGATACATGACACAGAAGCCTTCGAACCCCTAGGCTTCTTTCAATATGACCAACCCCTTTTATTCCAGATATTAAAAAGATTTTTTTTATGTCTTCGAAGGTTGTATACCATCGTAGAGCAGTCAAGTTGATAGGATAGCTTTTTATGCAGAAGTTTACGGTTAGGTACCTTAAAAAAATTAAATTCAGAAAATTCAAACATTGATTAAGTTTATTTTTTATTATTATTTATTTTATTTTGTTACCTTTCCCACTAGACGATGTCTATTTTTTTTTTTTCAAAGACTGTGGAACTAGGATTCTCCCGTTCTAGGACAGTCAAATTGACAGAAACATTTTGATAGGCGTAAATTTAATTTACAGATGATTGATTTATATTGGGACACAAATCAAAAAATCATCGCCAAATAACTTTATCTTTCTTACTGAGGCAAAAAATATTTATTAGTTTATAATTAACGATACAGTGTCCTTTTCGTATATGTTTTTTTCAATATAGAAAGAAGAAAGAAATGTAAAATTTTAAGATTACTTCCAAATAAACCAAAGAAAAATAGTATATATATAATACATAAATAAACCAAAAGATTACTTGTAAATAAACCAAAAGAATAATACATATTAGTACAAACATATTAGTATTTGGAGACATTATTCTTACCTTTTTTTCATTAATTTATCTATTTAAAGTTTATTTACGTGCGGTTTTTCGATGGCTGTCTCACTAAGATATACCTGTGTCGAGACGGACGTAGAGATACAGAATATAATATGGTTCCATGACAGAATATAATATGAACATACATTAATCCTGCGACAGTTCATCCGGCGACAGTTCATCCGGCCGACAGTTCATCCTGCCGACAGTTCATCCTGCCGACAGTTCATCCGTCCGACAATTCATCCGGCGACAATTCATCCGGCCTGATCATTTAGAAGATTTTTTCTTCAAGAAAATATGCAAAGAGGATATACGGCCTTACAACCAAAATCGATATACTTATATCTGAAGGCATCTTGAGTGGAAATCCGCTGTAACCTAACCTTACCTAACCTAACCTAACAAATTAGTCAATTCACCCTAAAAAGATGGTGTTAATTTCAGATAAAAAAGTTATATTATATGCAAAGCCGACTGCACGTATAAGTATGTCGTATTTTGTTATTCACGCATGCTTCTTCGGAGAGTCGAAATTATTGTTAGTAAAAATATTTTTACAGCGGATTTCCACTCAAGATGCCTTCAGATATAAGTATATCGATTTTGGTTGTAAGGCCGTATATCCTCTTTGCATACTTACTTGAAGAAAAAATCTTCTAAATGATCAGGCCGGATGAATTGTCGCCGAGTGAATTGTCGGCCGGATGAACTGTCGGCAGGATGAACTGTCGGCAGGATAAACTGTCGGCAGGATGAACTGTCGGCAGGATGAACTGTCGCCGGATGAACTGTCGCCGGATGAATTTTCGCCGGACGAATTGTCGGGTCACCATATAATATATATTAACATATTTACATGAAAATTGGATAAACACATTTTAGTTTCAATACAATCAAAAAGAAAGGTATTGGAAGAGTTAGTAAATCCATTAAAGAAGGAAGCTTGAATAATAATAATTAAGTTAGATATGAAAGGATTCTATTATTTTTTTTTTTTTTTGGTCGTGTGCAAATTGTTTTTTTTATTTCTAAGAGCTATTTATTTAACTAAGGTTTCCAACTGTGTGACCTTCTATTTTTTTCTTTCTTGTTTGAATTTTGTCATTGATTCTGTTTTTCTAACCGAAGCGGGAAATGTATTGTACAGTTTGCTTGCTGTGTACCTAAAATGTCTTTGTCGAAAGTTGGTTTTTAGAAAAATTAATTTGGAGAAGTTCAAACGAAGATCTGTATAGGTATAAATCGGTAATATCCGTCTGAAACTACATTTTATTTTTAGTGAATACCGCACCAGAGTCCCGACTGATCCCATCTGGGGTTAGTGAGACTGTGACATTCCCAATCGGAATGTGTTGTGAGTTATCAATTCATTTTTCTGACGGCCATGACTTCAAACATTTTAATTTCGATAATATTCGATATTTATTATTAATGCTCGGGCTATCCTTTGCGGCCATGTAGAATTAATCCCCCATTTTGTCCGCCAAACCGAGCGTATTTAATTTTGAATTTAGGCGGGAGTTCCCGCGGAACGCTAGATAATAATTGATGAAATTAAAAATGGCCGCCAGGATTTGATTAAAACGAAAACTCGTGGGTGTTTATTCATAATTATTATCCTACGGTAAATTTCGTTCGCAAATATAAATTATAAATTTGCAAATAGCAGCAGTTACTGGGTATACTCTCGAAGCGGTTCTGTGGGAAACCGTTGTCGCCCATGGATTATAAAATGCTACATGATTCCTTCATTAAAAGAGGTAACATTTTTAACCACTGAAGAAATTTACTGATAGAAGTTTGTTATGGGCGTGACCATGTGACCTCATATTTATTTCCAAAAGTCGTTATATATCTTTATATATATATAATTTTTGCGTCACGATATTTGGTCGAGATAAGCACCAACACCACTTAACCTATTTTGATTAAATTTGGCTTACTGTGTGTAATTTGGTCCCACTTAAAAGATAGGATAGTTTTTATCTTAATTATTGATCTCAATATTTATTATTGTTAATTAATTATTTGTTATAGGACAATGATTTGAAATTATTTGTAAGTTCCATTAGTTTCAGACATGAATTAATTTGCATTTTTACCTAGGTAATGGCGTTGTGTTTCGATTTCACGTGAGTCTATTCCACGTGTGTATGTTTCCATATGTTTATGTTGACTTTCTTGAATTTTTCGTGTATTATAATTTTTATAATTATACTGTGCATCTTCAATCTTTCTTCGGTATAAATAAAAATGAATAGCCGAAATGTATGTACGATGTACGCGCATAACTTTCGAACGACAGCACCAAATTGAATAATTCTTTTTTTTTGTTCATTATTATCAGTACAAGGTTTGTATAAAACTACTGGTAAGCTTTGGCGTTATGAAATTTATATAAAAAAATTGTAATAGGTGGCACGCGAGCTGTTTGAAAACTGAATGTACCGGGATTGAATGTATGGAATGCTGGAGTGGGGAGGGAAACTTGGATAGGGGTTCGCAGGAAGTAGGCGAGGCGAACCCGGGAGGGGGGAGGGGAACTCGGGCAGGGGGTTCACGGGACGGGGGAAGGGGGGGAGTGGAGTGGGGAAAGGGAAGTTGGAGGAGGCGGAGTGGGAACGCGAGAGGGAAAGGGAACGTGGGAGAGGAAGGGGAGGCGGAAGGGGAGCAGGATGAATGGGAAAGGACACGCAGGGAGAAACAATTTTTATTAAATGGCATAGCAACGCATGCCGGGAACCAGCTAATATATATATATATATATATATATATTTATATATAATTTATTTCGATGATAAAAACTTATTGTGAAACTATGTATATTAAGGTGGGTCATTAAAAAAAAAATGATAATTTTAGATTCTGTTAGCGATAAAAGGGTGCTTAATGGGTTCAAACCGACGTGTTTCAAATTTTTTAAATTTCTGATACGATCTTCTTCATCCGGATTCACTTCAAAGTTTTGAAAATTTTCATTTTTAGAGGTATTTTCTAGTGTGTATAAAAGTTAGTACGAATCCTTTATACTATATTCTTTGTAATATTCTATGGCAAATATGGTACGTATTTACGAATTCATTTACAAAAAATTCGAGTTTTGATTATTAGTGGCTCGAGGTGAGGGCGGGGGAAGCACCGATTGCACTAAGCGCAGCGACTCTGCGCAACCGACGTCGGAGTTTGGAGTCGGTATCGCTACGGCTCTCTAAGCGGTAGGTCGCGTTGTACAAGTTTTCGCAATGGAACGTACTCGGAATGCATTAAAAAGTTCCATATTTGTTGAAATTTGCGACGTTAAAGACAATGTTTTACCAACTTATTGTGATGTTATGAAGTTTTTTGAGTGGACCATGCATCAAATAAAATTAAATCAAGAGACCAAACTAGAACCCAAATTTCAGCAAATAGAGTGTACTGTGACAGCACGAATTGAAGAAATATGGAGAAAGGCTTCTATTCCCATCGTTACACACTCGCGAGTAGCACGCATGTTGAGGTCATGTCATTTTAAATGCAAAAACCTTCTTAAGTCACATCCTAAAATATCGGAGAAAAAAATGGAGGAATTCCGTCGCAGAAGTAAAGTGCTGTTTGATATTACGTCTTGCAAATGCAAAGATTTCAGTAAATGTGACTGTTCTAAAGATAAAAAAAATACCTGTAAATGAACAGAGTTTCATTAGTGACCAACGTACTACACGAAAAATGATAATAGGAAATGTGGATACCGCTACAACAAAACGAATGAAAACTGCGTTGAAAAGAAAACTTCTGAAGCAAAAATCCTTGCGTACGTCTAAAAATGAAAGCACAGGTAAGCCAACTACCTCTCTAATCGATATTTCCACGTCTTCTGCATCAAATGAATCCGATTGCAATGATGTTTTCAAACCAAATGTTGTATCTCAAATGCCTCAGAAGCAGGCTGCGGTCACTATTGATTATTATACACTGTCGAAAACTTGTGATAGATATGGAGTTTCGGATAAAGCAGCGGCAGCCATTGCCTCAGCAGTTCTGTATGACATCAAGTCTAATATTCCAGTTATTGACAAAAGTAAACTTCCGCAGAGAACGAAAAAAAACAAGGGAAAATATTAAGGCACAACACATAGTTTTACAAATGCCCGCATTATATTTTGATGGCCGGAAAGATAAAACATTAATTATCAGGGAAAAAGGGGGGAGGCATTACAGAGAACTAATCATTGAAGAGCATATTTCAATGATAAAAGAGCCAGACTCAATATATTTGGGTTATATTGCACCAATCTCTGGCACGTCGAAAGTTATAGAAAGAACAATTGTCGATTATTTTTTAAAGGAAGAAATGCCATTTGAACCATTAATGGCTATTGGATGGGACGGAACGAACGTGAACGTTGGAAAACATGGAGGTATAATACGTTTGCTTGAAAAACGTTTGGATAAACCATTGCAATGGATAATTTGCTTGCTTCGCATGAACGAGTTACCATTTCGTCATTTGTTCACACATCTTGGCGGTAAGACATCTGGACCTCAAACATATTCAGGGACAATAGGACTAGCTTTAGAAAACTGTGAAAAAAAGCCTATTGTTCATTTTCAGAAAATTGACGGAGAGTTGCCTGAATTATTAACTAAAGACCTAAATACAGATCAGTTATATTTGTATAAAATCGTATCTGCAGTTACGGTGGGGGAATTACCTGAAGATTTAGGCCACAAATCTCCTGGAAAAATGTCTCATGCCAGATGGCTTACGAGTGCTAACCGAATTCTTCGTCTTTATGTTGCAACGGAAGCTCTTACAGAGAATCTTATTATTTTAGCAACGTACGTTGTTAAAGTTTATGCTCCGACTTGGTTCAGTATTAAAACTCATCCCACCTGTAAAGATGGAGCACGTCACCTATGGCAGCTAATTTCAGCGTCTAGATACTTATCCCCTGAACTAAAAACTATAATTGATCCAGTCATAGAAAGAAACAGTTACTTCGCACACCCCGAAAATTTACTACTTGCAATGTTAACTGACCCTCACAAGCATATCCGGGAATTAGTTGCGCGTCGTGTTCTAAAAGCACGCTGTAAGAAACTAAGTAAAACAAGGCTGTTCCAACTTCCAAACATAAACCTCGATGCATCATATTACTACGACCTTATTAATTGGCAGCAAAATGTAACCGAACCCCCAATACTGAAGAATATATCGGATGAAGATCTTCAATTATTTGTAGCACAGGGGGGAGAAGGTAAATTGCCTCTTCTGCGTCTGCCATGTCATACTCAAGCAGTTGAAAGAGCTGTAAAGACTGTTACTGAAGCCTCGACTACTTTATGTACGAAGTCTGCAAGAGAAAATCTTATTAAGGCAAAAATTGAGTCTCGCAAAATAATGCCGAAATTTGAGAGTAAGAAGGATTTTGCTGGTATTTGAATACACTGTCTTGAGATAATGTTAATTATAATCATATATTTTTTAATAAATAAGTCAGAATATTCTCTCTTATTTGTGTTTTATTGAAAAAAAGTTCATTTTTAATTGTTTATCTAATATTTTTTTAGAGATTTAACAAGGGTGGGTTTTTCTCTATTTTGTGAAATTTCAAACTCAATCCGGAGGAAGAAGATGATATCCAAATATTATTTAAAAAATTACGTGATTTTACATCTTCATTTAACACCCTTTTATCACTAACAGATAAACCAAAACAAGTTTTTTTTTCCCCATACAATCGTGACCCGCCTTAATGTATATAATGTTGAAAAGAGAACTTTTTGTACGTGCCCAAAATAATGCTAATTAGTCCTAATTTTGTAGCATCATCAACCTTTGAATCAATCATTTCAATCAAACATTTGTTCGCTAAATACCACCAATAACACCTATATTTTTTCTTTTCCCCAGAAAAGGAAATTTTCTTCTAGTTATAATTCATTGGGAAGCCGCAAGGTCCGCTTTAGGTCGGTCTATAGCGCCTGAAACATACTTGAAATTATTATGTTGCCGGGGTATATTTTTTCATCCCCTCAGGTTGTAACATTTACGCAGTAGATGATCAATTAGTCACTCGCCGCACGATTTAAAATATGTACTCAATTCATCCTTTTCCCTCCCCCTTTCCATTTCCATTTCAGTTTGAAAACTTATATTAAAATTAATAAATACTATTTATAATATCGTACAATTTTTATAATTCCAACGAAGAATCTGGGAGAGTTGGCGTAAATTGACACTTCTGAAAACCATCCTTTATAGCAATATTGTGTAGGTGTAGAGCACCGTAAAAGGGTATGTTACTTTTTTTTATTCTTGATAAAAAAACGATAATTATTTAAAATGTGGTATTTTCGATTTGCCGAAAAAAAATCGTTTTTATTCGTGAATATGGCGGCGTTGACGTCATCCAGGGAAACCTTGGTGACGGCCGTTTTACCAGCAAGTCGCGTTTTCCACGTCATAATGTTAACACGTAATATATTTAGTACAATGATCAGAATTAGAAAAATGAACTTTAATCTTCAACACATTTAAAGGTATTCGTTTTAAATACCCCACTTTCATCGACGCAATATGAATCTTTTTTTATGATTGTATAGGTTTCTGACTCATATAATTTTATCATGTTTTTTGCCCATCCATTTATAAACTATCAAATTAAAATAATGTCGCAATATAATGTCTAATATTTAATGTTGTTTTATGTAAGAATTCACTTTCTAAAAAATTTGAAGATTTTTATTTTTAATGAAAACCTCACAAAAGTCACAACTGCTCCCTTCTGGAGCCATAGAGTCTCCAATTGGGGTATGTTGTGAGGCCGAAGGTAGTGGGGAGGGGAAGGAGACAGGGAAGAAGGAGGTTGGGAAGTACCTGGCTATTCAGATCGGATCACCAAATAAAGCCATTTCCACCAAATAAATCCAAAAAGTAAAAAAATAATATGTAAAAGTAAAAAAATAATCACCAAATAAAGCCAAAAAGTAAAAAAATAATTTCGTACGATTGCTATTTTTGGAGTCGGTGTCAGCCAAGGTAACCACATACATAGGTAGTTATATGTGAGATGTGGAGATCTTGGCTGACACCGACTCCAAAAATAACAATCGTACGAAATTATTTTTTTACTTTTTAGTGTATTTTTTTAAGTCGTTTTTTGTTTTGTTAACATTTTTGTTAATTTTTTGATTTTTAGTGACGAACGTGCTTAAAGAAGTTTTACTTCAAAAAAAGAATCATCGAAATCTGTTGGCGTAATATTGAGTTATTCGTCCATTTGTCGCGCACATACTTATTGCAAATTTTAGACATAAATATATGGTTTTCTCATGGATCCCATTGTCAGAACTAGACCAAATAAAATGGGACCACACGGAAAGTACCACCTTTCTAATAAAAAAAGAATCATCAATATCGGTTCACCCAATCGAAAGTTCTGAGGTAACAAACATAAAAAAAAAATAAAAAAATAAAAAAAATACCGTCGAACTGATAACCTCCTCCTTTTCGAAGTCGTTTAAAAATGGGAAAAAAAGTTCAACAAAAATTAAATATTTCAAAGCTCGAAAAAGACGTTGAGAGCTGAAAAGAGTAGCATGAATCAAGAATTAATGCAAATTTAATTATGCCATAACTAACAATTTGCAAGTTTTTCTCGCCCAATACAAAATGATTGTCTGCTTAAAAAGTGTTTAAGCGAACAAAATTATTAAGTTCTAATTAGAAAATACAATTGAGAGTTTTAGTTAAACATTTGATTTAAACTTGCAAAAGACATCTTTCTCTAAATTATAAATGTTTCTAAGCAGCATTTTCCAATCGTCTTGCAATCGTAATCGTAATCAGCGAACTGTTAATTCAGAAAACCGACTTGAAAGCGAAAGTTTAGACAACTCGATAAGCCTTGGCGATAGGTCGCCTAAAGCCTAAAGTTTCAAAGGTAAAAACTTCGGTTAATTTATAATTTAAAAAATTAACCGGAAAATTTGTAAAACTCAAACAGTCTTACTAATAAACGCGCTGAAAAGTTGTATGAGATTGATAAACAACCGTCACATGAAAAAAAAAGCTTAATAATATTTTTGGTATTTTTTGACAGCCTCCCTGGTCGAGGGGTAACGTTCTCGGCTAGCAATCCAAAGGTCGCGGTTTCAAATCCCGGCGTGCGCAAGTAACTAACTAACTATCAAGCCATTTCTCCGCAGGGATAGACAGAGAGGATAGACCGCCATACAACTCGATCTTGGCACACAGCTTTTGCCTCATTCGCATTCGTTCATCGTTTCACATGTACTCTTCTATTATTCTGACTTTTGACATGGCCCAACTCAAATATCTGATTCACTTGATCGTGCCATGTCTTTGTTGGGCGTTCCCGACTTCTTCTACGATTTATATTTGCATCATATATTCTTGGCGCAAGTAAATGTCATGTACTTAATTGATTTGTGTTATTTCACAATTTAATCGTTTAATTTATTAATATTATTTCATGTGAAGATTACATAGATGCAATTAACAAAATAAACGAAGACCTACAAAATATATCAAAATGCCAAAAATTAAACAAATTGAAACTGAGCGTAAACAAAACAAAATATATGGAAATAGGCAATAAACAGCATAACACAGGGTTAAATTTGACAATTAATGGTGAAAAAATTGGAAAAGTAAATGAAATCAAATACCTGGGTGTAATACTCAATTCAAAACTGACTTTCACAGCAAACTTTGAATATGTGCTAAAAAAGGAGTCAAAAAAGGTAAATTTTCTTAGAAGACTAAAACATAAATTAAATAGAAACACTACGGAGCTCATTTATAAAACTATTGTTGCTCCACATTTGGATTACTGCTCTACGATGTTATATTTAGCCAATGAAGGAAATTTAAACAAACTAGAAGTTATACAGAACAGAGCTATGAGATGTATACTGGGAAAAGGCAAATACGCAAGGATTAATCAAATGAGAGAGGAGCTAAATTGGAATCCAATAAAGAAAAGACTACTATTTAATGTGTTAATTTTTGTGCATAAAATTATGAAAATCCAAATGCAAAAATACTTTAAGGATGAAATTGTTTTTAATAGAGACGTACATAATTATGAAACAAGAAATATAAACTGAGTTCGATTTCCACAAATGAAGAAATCAAAATCACAGAACTGCCTAATGTATAGAGGACTAAAAATGTATGATGAAATGCCTGAAAGTATGAAGAATGAAGAAAGAATGAATGTATTTAAAAAGAAATGTTATGCTTACTGTAAAAATATTTCAATTTATCAAATGAAATGTTACATTGTGCTTATTAGTTTATATTCATGTAGTATAAACTAACTCAATAAATAATAAAAAAAATAAAAAAATTATCGCTCTGGTGTAAGACCACTATTAAGAAATGAAACCTTGCTTCATATGGGTTTGCCGTGTTTGGTGAATAGATATAAATAGCCAACTACTTTCCCACCTTCCTTTTTTCCCCATCTCCTTCCCCTCCCCACTACTTACATCCTCACGACATACTCAATTGGGGATGCAATAATTTTACTGGCTCTAGGCGGTTGGAAGCAGTTCAGACTTTTAGATAGTAACAGAAACTGACATAAAATATTACACAGAGACACATTGTTTATCCAGTCAAAGAGGGTTTTTAATCTGTTGAACTAACTTGAAATTTCTCTTGTGCGATTTCTCATCTCATTTAAATGTACTATATATTTCTTCTCTTTGAAAATATTGTAAAAACGGATACCAATTTCTAAACCAGATAAAACTACATTTTAGATTTTTATATTTGAAATATAATTTAATATTTATAAATTGGAATATTTTAATTTTTAATTTCAAACACAAAGAATATGAAAAAAAGTACATATATTTTTACTCCTAATGTCGTAAAATTGTAGAAAATATGAACTTTAGAAAACCCATCCCATTTATTTGGGAAATCCGCAAGAAAACTGTCCCTTCTATCTCGTTTATACCACAAAAATTTATAAAACAACCTAAATAATAATTCTCAGAGTTATATGAATTATTTAAAAAAAAGATATTTTGTATTCATTTTTTGAGAAATATAAATGTTGATTTCTAGTATTTACATATACCTACACATTCATAAAACATTTATTTTATTACAAAAACATCACTTTAACATATTTCTTAATCAATTCATATGGTAAGAGTCAATTCAAAAAGAATACATCCGAAATAACCTCACTTTTTCAAGGCGGGAATATCATGTTTCAGTCTGCTAAAATGCAACAACGCCAGTTCTTGGTACAAATGACACAAATAATGTCCACAATTGATCCGGCGACTATTTGGCCCGCCGACAGTTTGCCCGCCGAAAGTTGAGCTCCCCAATACTTGATCCGGCGGGGACAGTTGATCCAATCTTCTGCCAATTGATCCCTCGGACAGTTTTTTCCTTAAAATATTATTTCTAAGTATGCAAAAATTAAATTCGACTGTACAACCAAAGTCAATATACTTATATCTGCAGGCGTCTTGAGTGAAAATCCGCTGTACAAATATTTTTACTCTCAATAATTTCGACTCCCCAAAGAAGTATGCGGTAAAACCAAAAAACGACATAGGTACTTAAGGTTCCTACTTGCATATAATATAACTTATTTTATCTGAATACCACACAAGAGTTCCAACTGCTCTCAACCGTCTGAAGCCAGTGAGACTAAAGCATCCCCAAATTTTGGTATGTTGTGAGGCTGAAGGTAGTGGGGAGGGTAAGGAGATGTGGAAAATATTCCTGGCTATTTAGATCTTGTCACCAAACACGGCTAAAGCCATTGCAAGTAACGTTTTAATTCAATTTTATTAGTACCAAATCGAATCTTAGCTTGTACAGTATTTATCCAATATGTAACTAAAACACCGTACAGTGGTTGGGGTGTTTTTTTTATTAGGAAGATGTTATTATATTATTAGTAAAATGTATTTTTTAGACATAAATCTAAGAATCAAGTTTTAAAAAGACAATATAATAAGACTGTAGAAAAAGGTGAAATATTTCATTTTAATGAACACATCTCAATTATTTTTCGACTTGTTGCGCCTGGAAATCTCTGCTGACAGACAGGTGGGCAAACTTCGATACTAATGATTGATGGAAATACGAGTAGATTCCAATGCTCTACTTTGATATTGTTAAATGAACTACAAAACGGAAAGCACAAAACACAGCTTGTAGTTTACCTGTTCATAGACCTGTAAGTAGTGATTTGGTATACCTTTAGTGGTATCTGAGAGACGAGGATGTTGAGTGTTATGGAAGCAATTATGTCAGAGCGAGATACGTAGGTATTTCTATTAGTTCGGTTGAATGGTTATTTTATACAGGGTGATACAGATCAAATACCAGCAATCTTTATTAAATATATTGTTGCACTGTTGTTGCAAGAAACATTTTTGTTGCAAGAATATCTACTGATGTTGCAAGAATGTTTAATGATATTCCCAGTCTCCCAAATTTACACACGAAGGAGAAAAAAAGGTGCCGATAATTCGTTCCAATATGTCCGATATTTATCAAATAAAAACAATAAAAATATTTTTCCATCACAATTTTCCAAAAAAAATAAAAAATATATATGATGTGTATATAATTTTTTTTATTTCAAAATAACTTAATACTTTGTTTAAAAAATTTCTTCTTCGATCAATGCAAACTTATTCTGTTGCACCATTTTAATTTTAAATTTATAATATACTTTAGTTTTAAACACGTTTATTAAAAAAATATATTAATTCATCTTTTTAATTCTAGACTTACAATTTAAACAAAGAGAACCTGTCTCACTAGGAAAACCTGTGTTGAGAGCAGGCGCTTTAATATGAGCAGTTTATAATAAAAATATAAATAATAACACAATATTGCATTTAATGAAACAGACAATCATCATGGTACCAAAGTAAAAATAAATAAGTTATTTTGTTTTTTTGTTTTTTTTTTTTTTTTATTTGAAAGAAATATTAACATATTAATACATAATTCATATTGTTTACAACTTTTTAATGTAACTTTTTTATATTTATATTGGTAAGTATATATAACATGTTTCTTGATTTAATTTAATACCTCCCTAATTGAGAAAAACTCCTGTTTATTAAAAGATCTTTGATGTTGGATCTGTTTTGGCTGATAATCCAGGATTTTGTGTCAGATTTATATTTAAGATACATTTTGTTTTGTTTAATGGCCAGTGGAAGTTCATTGAATAGTTTTGTTGCAAAGTATCTAAAATTTCTTTGGCCAAAAATTGTTTAAACAAAGGGGATAAATAAGAGATTACGCCCTTTCAAATGTAGTTCTGTGTTTGAAGAGGTATGCTACTATTTTTTTGGCATAAAGTTGCCCAATGTCCAAGACACAGATTCTCCTGAAGATTTCATCCAAACTGCTTGTGATCGGTAGTCATAATATAATATTTACAATAAGTTTCTGAGCTTTAAAAATCGAATCAAACGTGGTAGTGTTAGCTTCTTCCCAGGCTATATAATACTTTTTTTTACATGAATACCACACAAGAGTCCCAACTGCTCCCGTCTGAAGCCAGTGAGACTATGGCATCCCCAATTGGGGTATGTTGTGAGGCTGAAGGCTGCGAGAAGGGGAAGGAGAATTGCCATTTCAAGCAACTTTTCAATTCTAAATGGTGGTCTTACACCAGGGTGATACTGAGAGTATCTTCCACTCTGGAATGTGCCGCAAATAAACTATATATTATTTTAAATGAATAAATTGTGAAATAACACAAATTAATTGAAATAACACTCGCGACCTTCGGTGTGCGAGCCAAGCGCCTTACCGCTGGAATATGCAGGCCGTCTTAAAGTTAAAACTAAGTATTCTATAAATTTAAAAAAAAATTCACCCACTTGTGAAAAAAATTTAAATGATTGCAAAAATGTTAACATCAGTCAGGGCGTAAATATTTTATGAAAAAAATTCGCAATTCACACATAAAGTATTAAGTGGGGACTCCTAAAGCATGTTTAAATTTCAGTTAGAAACTTTTGCCCGTCATGAAACGAAATAAAAATAAACTGCTGGGTAACGTGAGCTTTGCCGAAGCTAAAACCACCTCCGCTCCCCCCTGAGCTTGTGCAATAATTACGAGGAAATAACAGAAAGTATCCCAGCGCGAACTCGAAACTTCACTGAATTTATAATTAAAATAATCACCCTTTGAATTAACCTTTCTAAAACTGAACTGAAATAATGCTGCAAATAATTAATCATTAACTCATGTATCGTAGGTTCTCACGATGTTCGGGACCAGAATATTGTATGATATGAATATGTCGGAATAATGTATGACATGACCTGCCACCGGTGTTATCGATAGGAGTTTTAGTAATATCCGATGGTGTCGATAACGGAAAACATTGAATTTTGGTTATTTATGATCGTTTTGTAGAATTTCGCGAAACGTTGACATAAAAGGTGACCCGATAGTTGATCCGCCGACAATTGGCTCCCCGAAATAATAGGTATTTACTATAAAACTATAATTTTATGCCCATTATTTACCATTTTCAAACATGAAATCGATTTCAAAAATACCTTTAATAATAAGTTGATTTGAGTATCAAGCAAATTTATATACAGTGTCGATTTTTTGCACTTATAAGCTGTTATATACAGTACCTATACAGAGAAGTAGTTTTATACTTGATGAATTTGAATGAAAATATGTTTTATACTTTTGTTATTCGGCGGTAGGCGGTAACTTAGTTGTATTTTGTGTAGGTAAGTAGGTTTACCTATTTTCCCTCAACCGACTGCATATTGTACATAAGTATGCCGGGGAGGCCAACTGTTGTCGTATCAACTGTCACGAAACCGACATAAAAGCAATGTTTTCTAGTATAAGAAAAATATTCATTATATTTTTAACCGCATATATTTATTTCGTGTTACAAAAAACAAGACAATATATCGTATTTTAACTAGTAGGTCTGTGAAAAGTATAACCCGCGTAAAAAAAGTAGTTTTCTAATTATCCCTTATTTAATAAAGTAAAATTTCCACTGAATTCACAAGGTTTGTAAGTAGGTACATAAACTACCGTATTAATTATAAACCATGCAATATTGTACGTAACACTTACATATATAAATATCAAAATCTTAACGGTAATCCTTTGTGCAAGTAAGTAAGGGTAACTTAATACTCTTTATTTAAAATATGCGAATATGAAAGTTCACAATAACACGACTATTTCACGTTTGAAAAAAATATCATTTCTGAACCATTAAAACGACTATCATCTTGAACGAGATACGGTAAGCACAAACAAGGGCTTAAATTTAGACATATGGTATTTAATACTTCTTTTGTGAAAGCCCAATGAAACAACATTATTTACAAACTGAAATAAATATGCAAAAAGCTTGAGTTTTTTAAAAAACAAAATTTATTAATTTATATATATGTACTGTTAGCAATTTATCAATGAAAAGACGTTAATTGCTTGTTAATAGATTTATTCTCGCTAATATTCTCAATAATATTTCGATGCAACGTAAACAAAGTATTGGCTTGTGCTTCCTTCGCGCCGTTCAGTTTTTGAATGCCCGCTGGTAGCGCGTCACTCCCTGCCTTGCCGACCCGGATGTGCGCAGCGCCTCTGCCGGCGGTTCTGTGTACGAAGTGTAGATCCCTGATTGGCAGACAGAGACGAGAGTAGCGCCTCTGGCGGCAAATCAGCAAACTTAATTCTGTGGCGGCAGAATTTGAATGTGGTGCTAACACGGCCATGCTGATAACTGCTTTGACCTCAAAGCAGCAGCTGAAATAAAGATAAAATAATAATTAGGAGGGTTGAAACGTGTTCAGCCCCACCCCACAATGGTACTGACGAATAGATTACACTGTTCGCCCTTCCTGACCATTACTCCGAAATTTGTTCGGCCGGCCAATTCCTCATATTCTCATATGTGACCGTCACTCTGTGAGTGCTGCCGTTGGGTCTGGTACCCAACACGTCAAAACGATCGTTCGGCAAGACTTCTACCACCTTATAAGGCAAGCTCCGAAACCGACCTTTCAACTTTTTGTATCCCGGATTTCCCTTAGAAATCCGTATCAAAACCGTATCGCCAACACGATACAAAGGTTTAATGAACCGTTTCGCATTGAATCGTTTCATCTGCCGCCTTTGATCTGCATCAAAAAGCTTCCGTGCTTCCGCACGTACGACCTTGAGGTCCTGCCTCTCACCAGCCTGCGTGAGATTATTTACCAACACAGCTTCGCACAATGCAGAGGGTTTGTAGCCCATCAATAACTCGTTTGGAGTTTTCAAAGTAGTTCTGTTGACTGCATTATTCAGTGCTTGCTGTGTTGCTGCCAGAGCCTCAACCCACTGATCTTCGGGTTTATCTCTGATGATGGAGTTCAGCGTATTCAATATTGTCCTATTGAGTCGCTCTATCTGACCATTAGCCCTCGGTAATAAAACAGAGTTTATGGTCAGCTTGATGCCATGCTCCTCGCAGAAAGCACGCATGGCCTTCGAGGTAAAAGCTGTACCTCGATCACAAACAAGTCTCCGTGGCACCCCAAAAAGGTAAGCCATCGCCGAAAGTGCCTTTATGACACCTTTCGTACTTGTCTCTGCCACCGCCTCTAAAAAGCAGTACTTTGTGAAGCCATCCTGGAGAGCAATAACATACTGCATCCCCTCCACGCTCTTCACAAAAGGTCCCAAATGGTCCACATGCACAACGGCAAAAGGGGTCTCTATTTTAGGAATGGGATGTAATACCCCGGGCTTTCGACCAGTATCACTTTTCCCAACCAGACATTTGAAACAGTTTTTAACATATTTCGTAACAACATTCCTCATCCGCGGAAACCAGTATTTGTCCCGGATGGCAGCCAGTGTTCTATCAACACCTTGATGTCCACTCTCATCGTGGAGAATTCGAAGAACGCCCCATCTGGCATTTCTAGGTACGAACCACTTCGAACCGATTGACGTTTTACGGAAAACTCTGTCTTCCTTTATCTCGTAGTCGATAAAGTACTGCTTACGGTCTTCTGACTCAATACCACTTTTCAGGATATTCCTTATGTTTGTAATTTCTGGATCAGCTGTTTGCATATCTAAAAGCTGCTCCTGGGTAGTCCATTCGTATGTCAAACATACAGGGTTTCGACTTAAGTAGTCGACATGTGCTACTCTCTTGCCCGCACGATATTCAATGTCAAATTGATAATCTTGTAAAAATATCCACCACCGTGCCACACGTGGGTTAATATCCTTCTTAGTCATCGTAGCCCGAACTGCATTACAATCTGTTACCACTTTGAATCGGATTCCGATCAGATACACGCGGAAATGTTTTAAGGCTTGCGTCACAGCTAATGTCTCGAGGTCGTATGAGTGATACATAGATTCATCCGAAGATGTAAGACGGCTATAGTAGGCTATGGGATGCATTTTCATGTCCTGACCTTGTTGTAATAAGATCGCTCCCAGTCCTTTAGCAGAAGCGTCCGTGTGGACTTCTGTAGCAGCTTCTGGGTTATATATTTGTAAAACAGGTCTATTTGTCAGAACAGTTTTTATATCTTCGAATGCCTGGCTGCATTTGGAAGTCCAACTCCAATCGGCATCTTTCTTCAATAAATCGTACAAAGCTCCGATCCTAGTTGCAAAGTTGGGAACAAACTGCCTGAAGTAACTAGCAAGACCAATGAATTGCCTCAGCTGTTTGACAGTTTTAGGGACCAAGGCTTTAACAAGGCATTCTGTTTTTGCGCTGCTTGGTTTTATAGAGCCAGCGCATATTTCTTTGCCTAAATAGTTAATAGTAGTTTGGAAGAACTCACACTTTGCCAAATTTAAGGTAAGACCAGCTTGCTTGAGACGTAAAAGCACTTTTTCCAGCTTTTCAAAGCCTTCCTTTTCTGTCTCCGATGGAATAATTATGTCATCAATGAATACAAGTACCTCATTGTTCATATCGGCCAAAACTTTACTAAGGGTTCTTTGAAATACCGAAGGGGCATTAGCAAGACCGAAAGGTGTTCTTAAAAATTCATAATGCCCGTCGGGAGTCACAAATCCAGTTTTCTCAATAGATTCTTCTTCAATGGGAATTTGATAGAAACCAGACTTCAGATCCAATTTAGTGAAATATACACCTTTTCCCAAAGTGTCTATGTGGTCTTGGATCCTTGGTAAAGGATAACGGTCCTTCACCGTTACCGCATTCAAAGCTCGAAAATCGATGCATAGGCGATTACTGCCATCCTTCTTTTTGACAAGTAGAATTGGGCTTGCGTAGGGTGATGAACTTGGTCTAACAATGTTGGCCTCAATCATCTCCGAGATCATGGCTTTTACCGTGTTTCTCTCAACTATCGACAGTCGACGAGGTCTCACAAAGATGGGCACCTTCGAATCTAGCACAATCTTCAGACTGCCAATTTTGGAGCATCCGATATCTTTGAGGGAGGAGGACGTTAGGTCCCAATAGTTTTTCATAAGTCTGTGAAGGAATTTAACTCCTACCTCTGTTAGAGCTCCAGTGGCAAGATCGGTCACCTCAGCCACAGCAACCACGTGATCGGGCTGCACGTCTTTGTACTGAAGTCGTACCCCGTTCTTGTCCGCCAACACTTGGATACCAGGGTGGTGCAGGATGTCCCTCCCAACAAGAAGGTCGACGGGCAGGTCCTTGTCGTCCATCACCAAGGGCTGCATTTGTATTCCAACTCCCTGTGAAGTGATGTGGCACGTCGTCTGCCCCACTGCTGAAACGATGGCACCATTAATGCCACTCATGAGCGCGGTGGATGGTTCCAAATGCAGGCCAAGGGATCTCGCTCTCTTCTCCCGCATCAAACTGCAGGAACTGCCGGTGTCTATAATGGCATTTATGCTGGTGCCGTTGATATCGCACTTTGTTGTCATGCGCAATAATTTGTCACCACACAAATTCACTGGCTTCAACTTTCTGAAGCACATTTCTTCAGTGTGGCCTTCCCTCTTGCAGTGGTTGCATTTGGGCCTTTGCGAAGCCTCACTGCTACCGGCACTTCTGCACTCATTTCGTTTGTGGCCCGTGCGTCCACACTTATAGCATTTAGTCGACTTTTTGTTAACGGAGTCTGATCCACTAGGGGCTCTCGGGGCAGGCTTTATCGCCGGCGCATCTATTTTCGCCGCCATCGAGCGACGCGACATCTGTGTCACTAGGGACTGCATCGTTTCGCAGCTCTCCAGAACGACGCTCAGACTTTTATCACTGATGCCACCCAGCATCACATCCATTTGCTGCCTCTCCGATAGCTTCACCCCGAGCCGCTTAATCATGCCGGTCATGCGCCCGGCATATATCACAAGCGACTTCGCTTGGCAGCTTTTATACTTCACTATATCTTCAACCATCGCGAAGAAGTTAGGTTCCCGGGGATAAGATAATGCCAGGTCCTCTCTAAAAGTCTTCCAAGTACGCCTGGGCGGCGTCCACAGGTTAAACCAGGCCCTGCCTTCCCCTTCCAGGGCTTGGGTTGCTCGGTACAATTTGCGCCGCTCGCTCCATTGGCACGCGGCAGCCACTTCCTCCACCTGCCGAATCCATTCCAGCACGTAGGAGTTTTCGCGTGCAGGATTAAAATGGGGAACCAATCCCAACTCGGGAGTTTCGGATCTGTCCCGATTACGCCGGTACGTTCTTCTCGGCAGTGAGCCTGATCGGGAACGGGATCGCGTTCGATATCTGTGATCGCGATGGGCACGGCTTCTCGGCGAGTTTCGGCGGGAACGCGAGCGACGCGGCGGAGTCATGTGCTCCTCCAAAACTTCACTATAATGGCGCGGCATTATCACCACTTACTCCAAAGTCCAATCACTCGCAAAGGTTAAACAGTCACAACACCAATATTAACAACAAAAAAGTTTGTAAACAAAACGAGTTTGGTGACGCGTAATGGCGGACGGCTTGGCGTCGCTTGTTTACCAAACAAATTTTTTTAAAGTCAGGCAAATGAAATAAAAGCAAATGACACTTGGTTTTCACGTATCCCACTTCTGATGTTAGCAATTTATCAATGAAAAGACGTTAATTGCTTGTTAATAGATTTATTCTCGCTAATATTCTCAATAATATTTCGATGCAACGTAAACAAAGTATTGGCTTGTGCTTCCTTCGCGCCGTTCAGTTTTTGAATGCCCGCTGGTAGCGCGTCACTCCCTGCCTTGCCGACCCGGATGTGCGCAGCGCCTCTGCCGGCGGTTCTGTGTACGAAGTGTAGATCCCTGATTGGCAGACAGAGACGAGAGTAGCGCCTCTGGCGGCAAATCAGCAAACTTAATTCTGTGGCGGCAGAATTTGAATGTGGTGCTAACAGTACTTTATACATGTAATATATTCATTACTCATGAGTAATTACATTTTCAGGCTACAATCGGATCATTAAATACTAACATGCAACATTGATCAGAAACTGTATAAACATATATATGTATATAATATATAACCTTCACCAAAGTGTAACTTCTCGTATGTAAAGGGAAAAAATAACAAATAAATAAAAAAGTTATAACACATACACATAATATAATACATACATAAATCAAATGCATAAAAAAATAAATAAAGTAAAAATAAAAAGTTATTATTTTATTTTAAAAAATAATTTCATTTCAACAGAAAACAATGCAAAATGACGCAATGCGTTTGACCAATAAGTGAAAATTTAAATTAGGTGTTCTTATTTACACTGAAAACAATTGAAAATGGGCTCACCTAATATTCTGCTTAAAATGCGATAAAAGTTTTATCTCGTGACAATGGTAAAATGGCAAAGGTAATTCAATATTGAGTGAATGCAAAAATTCGGGCTTGGCTAAGTGAAAGCTGGTACGAATACTAACAGGTTTTAAAGAAAGAATCACCAACAGCCGGCAAACTGAAGGAAATGCCTTTGAAAACAAATAGGCTGTTCCTGTAATCTACGGTAAACTACGCAGCGAGTTTCCTAATCGTCATCCAATACATTAAACATTCAGTTTCAATATAACCTGAAAGTTCCTTCTTTAACTGCCTTGTCACAAATTAGTTTAGACGTCGGATTTAGTAGTAGCTTAGCCATTGCGAGTTTGTCTTGCTGGCAGTGGAGCTGCCAGACTCTTCAGAGCCCCGAGGCAAATTTTTTAGGGAGCCCATTGAAAATCGCTAATTTTCGCTGATTTTGAGTATAGGTTTTTCAATCGAGTATTTTTTTTCTTTACATTCTTTGAAGTAAAATATACCTACAATAACATGGAAAATCAGACAACGCATGAAGTTGGAAAAATGAAACGGAAAAGCTACTAAATCGATGTAATATGTAGGGCAATATATGTAGATATTATTTTTTTTACAAATGAAATGTTTTTATTTATTTACCTTTTTTTGGAAGAATCATTATATCTAACAAATGGTAGTTTTGTTCTGTCTTAAGACTAATTAATAGGTAAACGATAGAGAAAGAGGAATGTAGGATAAGGACAGGAGATGCTCCCGATGTATTCTATATTATTAATTTTTAATCATACATGTTACTTTTGTCGATATTTCTGAAGATTGATAAGAATGTCTACGTTATTAAATGTTGTGTTTTACTGCGTACATATACGGGGAATCGACAATTTTTCTAGCTACCCAGAACGTTCTCTTCTTCCTTTCCTAAAAAGACCCTCCACACAACATCCCCAAAGATGACAAGCGCCCTGAGGGGAATTATTTTCCTCAGGGCCTTCTGTGTGGAGCTAATGTAAAAAATTATAAAGTGTAACCTTCAGGTATTTTTAAGGTTTTAAAATCTTAACACGTTTCACTTTCACATCAACATAAAAATCTAAGAAAAAAAAGTTGGTAAAAGTAATTCGGCACAGTTCTAAATATCGTCGACAGTCGGGACCTATCTCCTTAATAATTCCTAATGGTAATGTTTCGTACTTTGTTAACTTTATTTTATCTGCCGCCATTTCTGCAAGGTAATGGTTTCAATTTACCTTTTAAAAGTGTTACCCATTCTGACCAGGTGCTCGCCACCCCCCTGCTCACTTGATATCCAATTCACGATTCGGCGGTCCCACGAGATGTTCCTGTCTAAACACTCAGATAACCTCCGCTAACTCGCTGGGGGAATGATATAAATTACATAGTAAACGAGAATTCAGATAGGTTATTGATCAAACACAAATTATTAGGAAATAGATGGGAATATCTTTATGTTCAACATTCGGTTATGTGTTTTTAGTAAAAATGTAGTTTTAAGATAAAAGTATTGATATGAATTGAGATTTTCACGGCCAACAGTATTATTGTGATATATTTTTGAAGTATTATGTCGGGTTGTGTTTCCTCCTTCTTTAACCGAGGTTTCGGACAGCGTTACAGTGTTCATCATCAGGGCATATATGTAGTTTATGGTGAAGTTGGTTTTTTTATGTACGTAGAAGCGATAGCGTGACCATAATATGACGTCTGTCCTGATGATGGACACAGTTACGCAGGCCAAAATGATGACTAAAGAAGGAGGAAGCGCACACGGCATAATACCTCAAAAATAATTCAACTTAATTAGATGAAAGTTTTTGCCATATAAACATGTCGGTTAGTACAAGTTTGCTTGCAGTGAAAAACAGATAAAATTTACCGAAGTTCCTTAGAATTACTCGACAAATTAATGTAGCCTTTTAATAATAGGCAACACCATCTCGATTTTAAATAAATACAAATAGAATTTTGTGATCACACATAAAAGATAAAGCCTTATGAACAAAACCTTAAATTGAAAAAATTAAAAGAACCAGTTGGTACCTAATAACGAAATCTAAAATCAGAAAAATAAAAAGTTAACGGTGGATAAATAAAATGGGATAAATTTATCCGTGACATTATCTAGATTACAAACAAGTACTTCGAACAATTATTTCCTGTGGAAAAGAAAGTTGCCAATAATATGCAAAAAATTAATCGGACATAATATTGTTAGTTCTGAGATAAGACGTTTGTCCCGGTAAGACGACGAATCTGGATTCGAGCCCCAGTTGCAAAATTTTTTTTTTCTGTGTCTTGTTCTCTTTCGTGTTTTCGTTTAGATTGTTAGTGTTATCTTCTTCTTCGATGATATACATACCATTAATATTTATTGTTTATGAATAATGGCTGTATGTGGAGATCACCTCAGGATGGAACAATCTATGATATTGTCAGGAACCAAATTGACTATGTGTTAGTAGACCATAGATTCAGGAACTCTGTAAAGAGAGTCACCACGTACCCTGGTGCGGACATTGGTTCTGACCATGTTTTGTTAACTGCCGATATTGTTTTATGCTTAAAACAAATAAAAAAGCCCAAAAACAAAATTAAAATGGATATCTCGAAACTCCAAGAAGAAGTGGTCAGAAATAAGGTATCTCAGACTTTGAACGATAATATTAGACTACTCCCTCATGATCCATCAATAGAAATACAGACACAGTGGGATAACCTGAAGTCAGTTATATGTGAAACCTGTGATACAAATTTGAAAGCTGATAAGCAAATTAGAAAAAAGAATTGGATGACTGACCACATTTTGAACTTAATGGATGAGAGACGTAAACATAAACATAATGAGACACAATATAAAAACTTACAAAGAACGATTAGATGTGAAATTAAAAAAGCCAAAGAAGAATGGATGAAGTCACAGTGTGAAGAACTAGAGTCGTACAGTCGTAGTCACAATGCATTTAAACTTCACAAAAAATTGAAGGAAATTACAGGCACTTCTAGAAGAATTACTCCATCATGTTTAGTTGACGATTCCAATAAATTGATATTGGATGAAAAAGATATTTTACAAACATGGGAAAAGTATATTCATGATACATTCAAAGATATTAGACCTGACATTAATATTCCTAACGATCAATTGCATGGACCATCGATTTTAAAATCAGAAATTCTTCATGCGATAAAGACTTCAGAACATAGAAAAGCGTGCGGACCAGACGATATTCCAGTTGAGATGTTGAAGCTCTTTGATAATGAAAATGTTGACTACCTGTTGAGGTTATTTAACTCTATATATGACACAGGGAATATACCCCAAGATTGGCTAAAATCCACCTTCGTGACATTACCTAAAAAACAATACCCTAAGAAGTGCAGTGACTATCGATTAATAAGCTTGATGAGTCATGTCCTTAAATTATTCCTTAAAATAATACATGCCAGGATACGCGATAAGTGCGAGCAGGACTTAGATGACACTCAGTTTGGCTTCAGAAATGCGTTCGGTACGCGTGAAGCATTATTTTCTGTCGACGTACTATTGCAAAAGTGTCGTGACCAAAGAAAGGAAGTCTTTGCCTGTTTTATTGACTACGAAAAGGCATTTGACAGGGTAAAACATGCTGACCTAATGAAAATGCTTGCGGATTGTAACGTTGACACCAAAGACCAGAATTTCATTAAAAACCTGTATTGGTTCCAAACAGCAGAAATAAGACATGGGAATGAGAGATCTAATGCAATCGCCATTCAGCGTGGAGTACGACAAGGATGTATCCTGTCGCCACTATTATTTAATCTTTATTCCAACTATGTCTTCAAAAGAGCCCTAAGTAATACCCAGAAGGGTCTCAAGATCAACGGAGTTGTCATTAATAACATAAGATATGCAGATGATACTGTATTACTAGCTGACAGTATCAGTGACCTCCAAGACCTATTAGATCTTGTTAATAATGCTGGTGAGCAACTGGGCCTAACAATCAACGTCAATAAAACTAAATGGATGACTTTTGGACGACTAGATCACTCTGGATCAATGATTCAGTTAAATGGTTGTAATGTCGAAAAGGTGGAGAGATTTAGATACCTCGGCAGTATCCTCACGGAGAATCTTGACCCAGATATAGAGATTAGGTGCAGAATTGAAGCAGCAAGAACTGCATTCATAAAAATGAAATCCCTCTTCTGCAATGACAATATAAGCTTAAAATTAAGGCAGAGAATGCTAAAATGTTATGTGTGGTCGGTCTTGCTGTATGGTTGTGAAACATGGACCTTGAAAATAAATACCATGAACAGGTTAGAGGCTTTCGAAATGTGGCTTCACCGGAGAATGCTCAAGGTCCCATGGACCGACATGATCACCAACATAGAAATTCTCAGGCGGGCTAGAGCAGATAGGGAACTGCTTACATTAATTAAAATCAAGAAAATTTCATATCTGGGTCATATACTTCGAGGGGAGAAGTATCACTTGCTCCATTTAATATTGAAAGGCAAGATAGAGGGTCGCCGAGGGCCTGGTAGGAGACAAATGTCTTGGCTGCGAAACATACGAGAGTGGACCGGCATTAGAAGTGTGGAGGAGCTATTCCGGGCAGCGCAAGACAGAGAGACCTTTTCAAGAGTGATCGCCAACGTCGGGGGGACCTGATAAGGCACATAAAGAAGAAGAAGAAGTAGACGTTACAATAATGAGCTCTACACTCTGTTTAAGGAGCTAAATGTCACAAAAATTATAAAACTGGAAAGACTTCGATGGCTGGGTCATATGGAGAAAATGACCGAGCATTAAGCACCAAAGTTCCTGCTGAACTCAAGACCGGACGAAGGAGCCGGGGAAGGCCAAGATTAAAATGGAGCGACAACGTCCTCAAAGACATATCTACCTTGGAGGACTCCAGATACTAATATCTACAGCCTGTATGTCGGACGAATATCTACAGCTCATATGTTGGACAAATATATATGAGTGAAGACTGATATCTACAGAGCTAAGGTCGGATAAATATCTTTGACGATCCCAGTGATGACGAATATCTCCGGAGCTTAGGTGGGACTAATATCTACAGAGGGAAGCTGAGCACCTAACCTAACCTAACTTAACCTAACCTAACCCAACCTCTGCCAGTGCTGTAGATATTCGTCGACATCACCTGTTCCATAGATATTAGTCAGCAGTTTGAGCTGCAGATATTCGTCCTCACTTTGGTTCCCATAGATATTGTTCCAACATACCTCGTATAGATATTAGTCAGAACATGGATTCTCATAGATATTAGTTCAATTTGTTCAGTTTTTGGAATTCCTAATGATATTAGTAGAAGCCTCCCCTTGGAGCTTCCAAATTGGAGAGAGCTGGCACAAAACCGAGATGAGTGGAGGAAAACTCTTGAGGAGGCCAAGACCCACCAGAAGTTGTAGAGCCAAGATCGATGATGATACATGTTTTTTGATGGCTGTATCATTGAAATTGGAAAAAAAAATCAACTTGCTTAACTTATGATTGAACGATGGACGCAAAACTACGCTTCAATAAAAATTATAAGAGATGCAAAAACCAGGAAAGAAGTAACAGACTAAAAATAATTGAAAGTTCATATCCATGATATTGGTGGAAAGCTCAAAAACAGGAAATTGAAAATGTCCTCAATTCAACACGTTTCGGTAATGTAAGTCAGCATTTTCAATAAACGTTCCGAGCGAATACGGCAAAACGGATTTCGCCTCCCATACAAATTGAAAGTACGAAAGAAATCTGATTAGGTAGATTTCAATTGACGAAATATGTTTACGTTGGTAACTAAATTTGATGTAAAATAGTTTCTGCAAGACTTGTCAACGTTTGCTTTTGACAACCAATTGGTTTGTAAAGAAATAATGTTTTGGAATTTATTCATCAATGTCCCTTCCAATATTCATCAATGTTCCCAGATGAATCGGTATTTAGGTAATATAAAAACATGACAATTTTATATTTTTTTTGTTTTTGTTTATTTAACAGTCAATCGTTAGTTCTAAGTACGAGTGCGAAGCTGTTGTAAAAATGGTTATAAATTTGTTTTTAATTGTTACCAAATTTAGTTCCATTTTAATTTTAAGTCTTTTTTCACATATTCAATTAATAAAAAAAAACAGTTCTGGAATTACCGTGCATAGTTATTGGTCTCATTTTTATACGCTTACTAACTGTTTTTTATTCAATAATTAATATATTTTCGAATACATAAGAGTTAAACATAAAATCATGTGTTAGCTTTTTGAATATTTTCCACTCAGAAGAAAAAAAAATTGGCTAAAAGTTTTTTGTTGTTGTTGCATAAAGGCAATGAGTAGACATATTTTATGTTTTGAATTTTATAATTAGAAACATAAATTAAACGACGAACGAACGGTCAGATATTATGAATCATGTTTCAATAAAAAGTTCTTTCAGTTTGTTTAGGTGTTCCAGCCGTAAATACAAAACAATTGTTTTAAATGTACAACAGGCTCCGAGTGCGTTCGTAAACATATTTGTATTTTGTTTTAGGGAGGCCGAGTGCGTTCCTTATAAAAAAACATCTACGTAATTTGTTTTGCGTAGGTACAACAGACGCCAAGTGCGATCCTTATAAAAAACTTCTATGTAGATAATTTGTTTTGTACAGAGACAACAAGCGTGCATTGTTTATTAAAAAAATCTTTGTAATTTGTTTTCCGTGGATATCTCTTTTTAAAAAATCTCTCCTAGCAAGTAATGGTTTACCTAATCGTCAAATGGTCCCATCTGGAACCCACAATTTTATATTCCTGCTTCTGCAGCTATTGAAAAAATACAAAATAAATTCTTACGTTTTATAAATTTTAAAATCGGTATTCTAGCAATTATGTTGAACTATAATACTCTTAAATGAAATGAATTTGCTTAAATTGTCGGACAGAAGGATTTTCACTGACTTGGTGTTTCTATAAAAAAAATTAATTGATGTAGTTGGTAGTCCGGAATTACTTGCATTGATAAAATTTTGTTTCCACTACTTAACTTGAAGTTGGGATTTATTTTAGTGCGGAAATTAGTAAAAGACTAACTACCATAATATGTATTTCTCTTTGCCCAGAATATTAAAGGAGGGAAATAATTATAGGAAGTCGTTGGACATCTTCAATTTTTAACAAATATTAAACAATTCTAAACCAATAAAATTTTTTGTTACTTCAGTTATGTACAATAAATACTGTTTGATTTTTACTGTCCACATGTAAAAACCCCTAAAGAGGGCTAAATAAATAATAGAAATTAAAAGAAAAAAAGAAAAAATAATAAAAATCGGAATTCAAAGTTATTCTTAATATTAAAACTCGGATACAAAATAAAATCAATTTAATTTATAAGGCAAAAATAAAACAGACATCCTGTAAAGACAATAAATTATTGTTCAAAAATAAAAAAAATGAAGAAAGAATAAATAAATAAGAATATCACGTCACAACACAATAGAAAATTAAAACATTATAAAAACTAGAATTTTTTAAATGTAAGCAGAACTTGAAACATTTTGTTTCCATTGCTGTGTAGTTAGTTCAAACGGTTACAAATTATTTGTCTTAAATATTTCTGACAATTTCGGTAGAAATTCTCATTTTTAATGCTGACCATTTCCTGTAGGCATTAAAATACGCAAACCAAATGGGACGTGATCGGAATTTTTTTCCCATTTCATTCTGTTGTTTTGTAATTATTATTCTTATAATTCTGAAAGAATGTTCATTTTTGCAGAGGCGGAGGAACTTAATTAAATTTTTCAAATTTACAGCTGCGTCGGAAAGTTTCTAGCGAGACTTTCCTCTCACTTCGGAGAATTATTTCCAAAGTAAAACGTTTTAAGATAAGACGAGGGCAGATGAAATGAGATGAATGTTGCAGAAATATGACTTAAGAATAAGGTTTAAAAGAAAAATAAGTACTTTTTTTCAATTTTAGCTCCACGTTGAAATTATTCAAGATGGACTGAAACGTTTAATTCTAAATAAAGGGAGATAAATTATTAAATGGGTATGAACACATGACGATGGTTTCGTAGTGAAATTATGCTCTACAAATTTGACTAGGAGTCAGGACGCAGTGGGTTCGGTTCTGATTCTTGCGAAATATTAATTATTTTATTTAGCCAACCTTTCGGAGAACCTTCGGAGAAAGCGTCTGCTATTAAGGCGTGAAGTCTTTATTTACATATGTACCTACGTAGAAGTGTTAATCTTCTTAGGGCCAGTATTTCAATATAACAAATTAGTAGAAAAAATGTGGTTTTCGGCATTTGGTTTTTGTGTAGCTGTCAGGTATCGGATGTCGATAACACGGCGTAATAACCCAAAACGTAATCACGATAATACTTTGTCATTGTAATTGTTTTTTATGTTTAGCCCTCTGTCCTGTTGGTACAATAACATACAATAAAAAAAATAACGTTTCAAAGTAATATTATAATCCCAATATTTAACACTAAGCATACTCAACATATGGATGTAATTTTTTATTTTTTATTTCTTGATAACATGACGTGGTGACACTTTGAACCATTTAAAAATTGCTGGTTATTCAGACAAAAAATAGCTACAGCACCCTTTAGGTGATTTTTCACAATAACGGCGCTTGAAAAATTATCCAATTATTATTTTTACTATTATTACACTATTTTAAGTCATCTTGTAATTTAATAAAATTATTTAGGTTATTTATGTGGTGTTTTATTCTCCATATTTTAATTAATAAAATACAAAAATTTCGACAACCACCACCGGCATCTTTTGCCTAGATCGTACTTGAAAAGCATGCACAAAACTTTGTACAAAAACTTAAATGAATAAAGTTTTTAAAAACATTTAACTCCAATGGAAAAATGTACTTCAACACTTTTGTTTTTAATCTAAAAAAATATATAAAACGTAGATAAATGAATTTCAGACTAGAAATCCTAAGATCGCGGGTTCAAATTGTGGCGTGTCGTTTGTGTTATTTTACAATATATATATATATATATATATATATATGTGAAGCGCATGGTTTGAGGTCATTTATTCTACCTTGCCGATACTTCAGGGACATTTGTATACTTTGAGGACAGGCCCAAAGTATCTGACCCCGAAGTATCGTTTTGCATTATATATGTAATGCATAGTTTGAAGCCATCTTCAAAATTATACACAACGCATTCTTTGGGCCATAGATTGTAAAATATGTAATAGATGTCACTAGCGTATCGTTCTTTGATTTTGGAATATTCGATTGGAAATGAACTTTGCTAAGAACCTAGATACATACCTACTTTACGTTTATATTCTTTTTTAGTTTATTTATGTCGGAGAAATTTGCATTTTCAGAACAATTTTATTTTTTTATTTAGTTAAATCATTTTTTCTCATTAGATATTTATATGAATAAATTAACATGGTATATAAAAAAAAAATTAAATAATCCAATAAAAATATTTTATATTTTGCTTTGTGCAAATAATAATCTCGAAAGCACAGACGCAATATGGGCTTGCTGTGTCTGTTCTACAGATATTTCAATGGAGCCCGCTCTAAGGAGCTTGCAGCATTGATCCCCGGTGCACCGGTGCACGTGCGTGAAACTCGACGACGCGGGCAAAACACCTTTGCACAGTTGATGTTGGCTTTATGAGAACGGCTCGTTTCTTCGATTCGTTTTTGTGTAAGTCGGCTCGTATGCGGAACGAGCTAACGGTATCTGTTTTTCCTCCCTCATATAATCCGGGCCTCTTCAAGACCCGCATTAACAAATCCATTCCTACAGCCCCTACCTTAACCCGCCTCACAACGCTGCCCAACCGGGTGGTGACATAGTTACCCTGTCTATACAATGTAAGGACGGGGGCTCTCTTGTGAGGTGTCACATAAAAAATAAAAGTTTTGTATGATTTTTTTTATACATAGGTAACATTAATAAATGACTTTTTTTAACATTAACTCCACACGGCCCGGAGGAAATAATTTCTCTCAGGGCCTATAATATCATCTTTGGGGATGCTGCGTGGAGGGTCGTTTTGAGGAGAGGCAGGAGTGAACATGGGCCTTGAAGAGACCCATGTTGTAGGAGGGAGGAACCACAGAGGCCGGCAAATCATTCCACAGCCGAGCTGTTGAACTCAGGAACGAGTCGTAGAAGCGACCCGTTCTCGCGTGACAAATTTCAACCGTGTAAATATGTTGGGCACGCGTTTCCTGACTATTTGCCGGTGCCGGTCAAGGGTTTTTTGAGTTTCTTCAGGAATTTCGGGGCTCCACCCCAGGAGACTGACATATTTTATTATCATATAATATAATTAAATCAATTTGTTTCAAAGTATATTTAAATGAGGGCACACACACCAATACACAACCTAGAAATTTGTCATTCGTCACAATACAACCTGAACCTACAACCCGCGACAGGAGTGGAGGTCGTGGAGGGTGGAGGAATCCCCAAACAAAAACATCCCAAAAATCAGTTTATAATACTGGTCCAGATACTACACTTTGATCTTTCCAACAGGCCGAGAAGAGAAGCGATGCTTGACGGCAAAACTGGAAAGCCGGGTTTAAACGTACATTCTGAAAGCGTTCGTGTGCGAGATGCGAACGGAAGTGGCGCCATCTTTGAACGGCAATATATATTATAATTTTATTTGCTTGAATGATTGGACACTGGACAGCCTTATTATATTATAAACTAGCTGACCCGACGAACTTCGTACCGCCTCAGAATCAATAACTGTTGAATTATATTCATTTTTTTTATTAATAAAATTTCATAATTACACAATTAAGCAATTATCGACGCGCAACTATCCGTATTTTTGTCAGTATCAGAGATGGCGTTGTGGATGGATTTATATTTTTTGTGATTTTCTTTCAACTTACGGGAATTTGGGAGGCGGGTACGGGTGCCGCCGCCCCGGGAATCTTTTATTGGATAATCAACACCTCTGCCATAGGTCACCCCAAGTGGCTAGCTACGTTTGGTGATTAACAGGGGTGCCCGGGCTCACGGGGTGACTTTTGTCTGGGTCTTGGCGGCGGATGCGTCTGCCCACCTGCTGATCTTTTGACCTTTCCAGTCGGACTCTCCCGCCCCTTTGCCTTGCACCGCAGTTGGAAGGATCGATTCATACGTCCGTCACTCCCGGACACACTGACCCCCAGATTCCCACCCACCCCTCATACCTTTTTCCTTCCCAGAACTTCCTATCCTCCCCTTGACCCTCCTCACAGCATCCCCTAAGATGACATAGGTCCTGACAGAAATTATTTTCCTCAGGGCCTCCTGTGCGGAGCTTACATATTTAAAATCCGTTTCATTTCTAGTCACTAATAATAGGCCACTTGCATTGATCTCATAACGACTTGGAAAAAATTGTGTGGATAGATTTTTTTACTAAGATTACGAAAATGTTAGTAACTTTTTTTAGATATGTATAGTTTTATTTTATTTTTAAATAAATAAATCCTATATTTGAGCTTGTGACGTCACTACTTGAAAATGTCCCGTCTCCGATTATGTTCCCTTAATTTTGTAAAATTCTTTGTAAATTTCAAATACTTACGTATTTTGTATTTGTATTTCAATTACTTCCTAAAAATGTATTTTGTAATTGGTATTTCAATTACCTGATGCTGAGGTATTTTGTAATTTATATTTCAAATAGGTACTTATGGCTTCAAAATACATTTAAAAATACATTTAACGATCTTAATAATGATAAAGAAAAAAAATAAATTGACATAGATAATACATAGACTAAAAAGGCTAGAATCCAGAGCAAGATATGTTAATATTTATTTGTCGTTTTCATCGTTCGCGGTATTTATTCATGAATACGTGAGTTTATTGATAATGGATGAAAAAGTTTATTTTTAATATTTAATTATGGAGACAATATTAGCGAAACTCAATCAAAAATCTGGAGACAGAAAAATCAGAAAAAAATATTGGTTCCACTGGGGCTCATTCCGAAACTAACTGCTAACTGTACCTCAGATGGGCACAGACACCGTCTACGATTGATTGTATTTCGAGTCGAAATCGTCGAATCTGTCGAAATTTTCGACAGATTATGGGTGAGGTGTCACGTTGCGCACATATTATTTATTACGAATATTACTTTGAAGTTTCGTTTTTGAAGAGCAACGAGTTATTTTGATATCAACTTTGATAGAATTATTGTCTGATATGGACGAATAATATAACTATATCTTTCATCGGATTTTTCGGAACTGGCGAAATATCATTATCAATATAATATAATGAAGCGCGCTAAAAATTGGATATACCTATGTATTTTTAAATCCGTTGACATATTTCCGGAATACATGTATAATAATAACATATATGTATTAAAGCATAATTATACATAGGTACATACCTATCGTATATTTTATCATCCGCTTCCTTGAAAGAGGTGTAATAAAATATTTTGTAGGTAATAATTATGTAAGTACCTCTCCTTGTCGGTCGTATTTAATAAAACGTTCAAATTGTCATGTCTTTCATTCAATAAATGCGCACACTATTATTTTTTAGTTATTGTTATTATTGATAGAAATAATCATGTAGGGATAAATGCGCAACGTTACACCTCTCAAAGTTCCTCTCAAGGAATATTACCTATTTTTTGACAAAATATTTTTCTTGCGATCTACGATTTTTTTACATTTTTTTTTTAAATGCCAACTTATGTTATTAATCCTTTGCGCAGGAATACGTAAAATCTTATCAAAATATTTTAAGTATTTTAGTTGATATAAGGAGGATAGTAATTTTGGGTACTACCTTCGGCCCCACTTGGCTGCGGAAGAGTTAAAAAACCCTCCACACAATATCCCCAAAGATGACATAGGCCCTGATTGAAATTATTTTCCTCAGGGCCTCCTGTGTGGAGCTCATGTAAAAAAAAAATGATTGCAAGATTCAACCCGAACTAAATGCTATCTAGATTTTTAATATGCGACATCGACATTTAATACATACAATTTGAGAGGCGTAATTAGGGTACCAGGTACCACCGACCCAGGAACCTTTATTGGATAACCAACACCTCTGCCATAGGTCACTCCAAGTGGTTCGCTACGTTTGGTGATTTAGCAGGGGTTCCCGGGTTCATGGCGTGAGGTTTGTCTAGGTCTTAGAGGCGGATGATCAGGACACACCGAACCCCAGATTCCCACCCACCCCTTAAAAACTTTTCCTTCCAAGAACTCTCCTCTCCTTCCTTTCCTTAAAAAAACTCCACACAGCATCCCCAAAGATGACATAGGCCCTGAGGGAAATTATTTTCCTCATGGCCTCCTGTGCGGAACTCATATAAAGAAAAAAAAATCTATTGACCTTTTCTGCAAGTCTAGGATGAATATTTTTATTTTTATTCACAAAGTTAAAAATAAAAATAAAAATATATTTTTAAGTTAATCACAGTAGAGCGCACTTGAAGTGAAATAATACAAAACTGCGCACAAATGTCATATTATTATTATTATCTGTATAATATATTTTTTGTTGTTGTTCACGCATCCGATCCAAGGCGAGCAGAAAGTTTGTTTCAAACGTACCATTTCAACTGTAGAGAGGCGACCTTTATTACGCGGTGCCTTCAGAAGCTAGACAGGGCACATTCAAATAACACGTGATATTCTGCGGAAGGACTCCGTGCTCCGTTGCAGAAGAAGAATTCTTACGGTAGTATAATTATTATTAATAATAAGAATTAATAATATATTATTGTAACATATTGTATTGTACTTCTTCTAACATAAAAGATAATTTCGAAAAAAAAAACAATGAGTAGAATTAACAGGTACCTACCTACTTACCTAACAAGTAATAAATATATTTGGAAATATTATAAATATAATAGGTACGTATTTTCAATTTGGTAGACCAGCATGGGCACCGCCACCACCGCCCCGGGAACCATTTATTGGATTATCTACACCCCTGCCATAGTCCGCCCCAAATGATTCGCTACGTTTGGTGACTTAGCAGAGATGCCCGGGTTCATGGGGTGATGTTTGTCTGTTTCTTGATGCGGTGGATGTGTTAGCCGACATTATTTGTGGGGAGGGAGGGAGGGAATTTTGACCTCTCCAGCCGAACTCTCTTGCTCTTGACCCATCGACTTGCACCGCATTGAGAGGAATGGATTCACAAGTCCGTCACTACTGGACCCACTGACCCCCAAAATCCTCCCAACCCCTCATACTTTTGGCGGTTATGGGTACCGCCGCCCCGTGAACCAATTATTGGATAACCGACACCTCTACAATGGGTTACCCCAAGTGATTCACTACGTAAAGTCAGCTTACGTAGCAGGGTGTCCGAGTTCATAGGATGGGGTTTGTCCGGGTCTTGGTGGCGGATGTGTCTGCTCACCAGCTGCGTATGTATGAATCTGTCCCTCCCACTGCGATACAAGGCGATGTACCGAGAGAGTCTGCTGGAGAGGTCAAAAGGTCTGTCTCCACCAGTCTGTCCTGATCCGGCATGCCACGGAGTTGGTGGGCAAAAGCATCAGCCGCCAAGATCCGGACAAACCTCACCCCCTTGGCGGCCCTTGGTCCTCTGCTACGAGTAAGTCACCAAACATAGCGAAACACTTAGAGTGGCCTTTGTATGGGTCTTTGTTATCCAATAAATGGTTCCCGGGACGGCGGTACCCAAACCCCCAAGCTAATTTGAAATGACTTTAGTCGTTTTGTTACTAGATCTGAATAGCCAGGTACTTCCCCACCTTCCTCTACCTATCTCCTTCCCCTCCCCACTTACCTCGAGCCTCACAACATAACCCAATTGGGGATGCCATAGTCTCACTGGCTCCAGGCGTGAGCACGTGGGACTCTTGTGCGGTATTCACATTTAAAAAAACTATGGAACATGAAGCAATATTATACTACGACAAAGATATACATATAGTATAACTCTATGTACTACGAGCATCATGTTATTACCGAACAACGAAACCGAAGCTTTTCGTATGACAACATTATAATATAGGATATTTTATAAAAAATAGCGACATTAAAAAGAGACAGACACATCCATTTATAGGAGTTAGCTTGCGAGAAAATGAGAAAGTATAATCGGTCTCCTCTTTGTGCGGTACTTCGGTAGCCTCCCCACTCTTGTTTACTTACATAAGTTTTTAGAAGGTTTCTCTTCTATCGCGTGTGAATCGAACACTCTGATGTTTTTTTGTAAATATCTACAAACATAAGAGTCACAACTGCTCCCAACCGGCTGGAGCCAATTGGGATACGTACGAGTATGTTGTGAAGCTGAAGCAAGTCGGGAGGGGGAAGGAGATGGGGAAAAGAACAAATTATTTTTCATTAAGTATTCCCAAAAAATGCATTATTTGTTAAATTAGAACGTTTCCTATCGTTTTTTGAGTAGAAAAATAATTGTGTTTTTTGTGTACTTCAGAAAAAATATAAGCGTAAAATACATTTTTTTATTATTTAGAAATGATTTTTTTAACACAGGAGGACCTGGGGAAAATAATTCCCTTTGGGACCTATGTTATCTTCGAGGATGCTATGTGGAGGGTCTTTTTATGAAAGGAGGAAGAAAAAGATATGGGAAAGTGAAATTTATAAGGGGTGGGTAGGAGTTTGAGGGTCAGTGTTTAAGAGTGACGGGTGTATGAATCTATCCCCCCCACTGCATTTTTAGAAGCAGTAACTAGCAGTTACGAGAGATGAGAAGGTTGATAAAAATATTGAAAGAAGGGTGAATGCAGGTAACTCTATAAATGGAGGACTGAACGCCGTTGACACCAACAAAAAACTGTCAAAAGAAGCGAAACTAGCCGTCCATAACGGAGTGCTTGTACCTACCCTGATGTGTGGCAGTGAGGCATGGAACTGGCAGAGGAAGGATGAAAGTAGACTGCATGCGGTAGAAATGAGATCCCTGAGGCCAATGTGTGGTAAAACCATGTGCGATCGTGTGAGAAATGTGGAGATCCGCAAAGAATGCAAGACCGATGTAAGCGTGATGTGTAAGATTAAGAAAGGGACGGTCCGGTGGTTTGGGCATGTGAAGCGAATGAACGAGGAAAGAAATGTATAGAGAATAAATTATGCAAATGTGAAGAAGAGACAGAAGAAGTCGAGGACGCTCAAAAACATGGCACGACCAAGTGAATCAGATACTTGAGTCGGGCCATGTCAAGAGTCAGAATAATAGAAGAGCATGTATGAGACGATGTATGAATGTGAACGAGGCAATGAATGTGTGCCAAGAGCGAGTCGTTTGGCGGTCCGTCCTCTCTGCCTACCCCTGCCGCAAAACGGCGTGATGGTTAGTTAGTTAGTTAGTACCTAACTAGCAGTTTTTGCTGCTAGGCTCTGCGGGGGCGGACAACCCGGCAATAGCTTTGTAATAAAATCCACGTACTTTCCCTCAGGGTCTATGTCATCTTTTGGGATGCTGTGTGGAGGGTTTTTTAAGGAAAAGAAGGTGAGGAGAGTTTTGGGAAGAAAAAGGGTTAACGGGGTGGGTAGGAATCTGGGGTTCAGTGCGTCCTAATCATCCGCCTCCAAGACCTAGACAAACCTCACCCCATGAACCCGGGCACCCCTGCTAAATCACCAAACGTAGTGAACCACTTGGGGTGACCTATGGCAGAGGTGTTGATTATCCAATAAAGGTTCCCGGGGCGGCGGTACCCATTCCCCTGGTACGAGTACCCATTCCCCGAGTACTTGGCTACACCCGCATCTACTAATGTCACATAACAAAGTCGGTATTTGCTTCTTATTAAACATGTGTAATAATTACCCACGGGGAAATCTATATGTAATTGCTTTTTGTGATTACCTTCAATTTTATACTTAACTGATTTATGTACCTAACCTGTGTTGATTTCCCTAAAATAAAACAAATAGGAATGACAGTTTACAGAATAATTAAACCGATAAACAAAAATTTAAAAATTAATTTACCTGAGAATAAACGTGTATTACCTATGTTACGCAATAAATATAATTACATATTGATAAAAAATAATTATATTTGTTGCGTAACAATTATTTTTTACTAATATTATTAACTTATAATATGTTACGCAATAAATGTAATTATTAATAAAAAATATATTTTAATAAATAATTAAATGCGTAAACACCCCTTTCATTGCAGAAACATATTTTGTAAATTGACACGCTGTAAAAGCATTGTTCAAACGGACTGTCCCCGGGCCGCGCTTTTCGTGGCGCGTGGCACACTCGGACGGCACGTGATATATGGCCGATGTAACAGTAATAAAACGAAGGGCCGCAATTCGGCTCTCGCTGCATCCCGCATGAACTGTACATAATAATTATGAAGTTATTCATTGATATCTTATTAACCGCCTGTTTAATTATATCATTTTTAAGTACTTGTTGTCGTGCTTCTTTTTTTTAATGTAACCAAAACGATTTTTAAACCAGATATATTTATGTTTGAAATACTGAAGTTGCAAAAAAGCATCTGCAGCCAAGACCCCAACGGACCTCACCCCATGAACCTGGAACCACTGTTAAGTCAACACAACGCCATCTACTTTAATAACGCCATTGCCTAACCTTTATTACCAATGCCATCTGTTAATTTGCATAAATGTCAAATCCACACTACCCGCTTGCCAGCCCGCTGCTCGCTGTGTTCACCAATTTACACAAAACCTTGACAAATTATATACCTAAACCTTTCTCATAAATCACTTCATCTATTGGTGAAAACCGTGTGAAAATCTGTTGCGTAGTTTAAAAGATATAAGCGTACAGACAGCGGTAGCGACTTTGATTTATACTATTATACGTCAATGATACTATGTAATAAAGTTATAAGATACGCCAAAATCATAAAAACCAGAGCCAATTCAATACTTGCATGAGGATATCCGTAAACTGGGTACTTGAAAATATAAAAATCCGCAGAGATACTCGTATCAAAAACATATTAATTTTGTTGATCTGTGTAATTATTGGTTAATTTTTATTTTTTCTTACATTATCTCCACACCTGAGAAAAAAATCCCTAAATGCCTTTGTCATCTTTTGGGATGCTGTGTGATGGGTCTTTTTAGGGAAAAGAAGGAGTAGTTCTGGGAACGAAAAAGATTTTTGTTCATATGAAGATTATGAAGCAGTGATGTGTCACTAAACACGGCTAAAGCCATTTCAAGCAACGTTTCAATTCTGAATGGTGACCTTACACCAGGGCGATACTGTGAGTATCTTCCACTCTGGAACGTGCCGCAAATATACTTTATACTATTTTTAAATGAAGAATTTGTGAAATAACACAAATTAAACAAATTAAATTTATTTTCGCACGCCGGGTTTCAAACAGTCAAACATACACAGTCAAATAAATAAATGAATCTCTGGCTTGCCATTGAAGTAAAATCATTTATTATTTCATAGTGCTTTCACACAAACGAAGTAGGTATTTAAATCCGTAAGTCTAAACTTAAACTTTAGGTTGCACAGTTTACACCCGCGTTGTGCAAGCGGGCATCGGGTTCCCTACAGAGCAGAGCATCGGACCTTCCCATATACCTACTTACATATATATGTATATTATAGTTAAAACAACTCGACAAAAAATCTCGATACAAATTATAATATATATTGCCGTTCAAAGATGGCGCCACTTCCGTTGCATCTCGCACACGAACGCTTTCAGCAGGTAAGTTTAAACCCAAAATTTCCTAGCTTCTTCGGCCTGTTGGATAAGATCAAAGTGAACTAGTGAAGTATCTGTATTTATATTTCTTATCAGCTCAATATCTGATAGTTCGCGCAATGCGGGACCGGTATATTATCAAACTGATTTTTGGAATGTGACGACTGACGGGATTTTCGGGGGGCTTGCCCCTTGCCCCACTCCCTACTCCTAATTTTGTATCAATATTCAATTGGGACGAAGTTCTGGGTTGTGTGGTGTACCCGTGTACCGGGTACCCTCATTTACATATACATTTAAACAAATTAATAACAAAATATATATCAGCTTCTCAGTAGCCGGGCCTACAAGGCCTACTGTACACACAGGGCCCGCAGATAAATGAATTTGGCAGCCACCTCTGGTGTGGAGCTCCAAAAAACCCTTGACCTGCACCGGCAAATAGTCGGGAAACGCGCCAAACGCGCGCCCAACATATGTACACGGTTGAAATTTGTCACGCGAGAACGGGTCGCTTCTACGACTCGTTCCGGATTCATCAGCTCGGCTGCGGAATGATTTGCCGACCTCTGTGGTTCCTCCCTCCTACAACATGGGTCTCTTCAAGGCCAATGTTCCCTCCTGCCTCTCCTCAAAATGACCCTCCACACAGCATCCCCAAAGATGATATAGGCCCTGAGAGAAATTATTTCCTCCGGGCCGGGGAGTTAATGTTAAAAAAAGTCATTATTAATGTTACCTATGTATAATAAAAATCATACAAAACTTTTATTTTTATGTGACACCTCACAAGAGAGCCCCCGTCCTTACATTGTATAGACAGGGGAACTATGTCACCACCCGGTTGGGCAGCGTTGTGAGGCGGGTTAAGATAGGGGCTGTAGGAAGGGATTTGTTAATGCGGGACTTGAGGAGGAAGAAAAACGAGTCGAAGAAACGACCCATTCTCATAAAGCCAACATCAACTGTGAAAGGGTGTTCTGCTGGCGTCCGTTGAGTTGCACGTACGTGTACCGGTGCACCGGGGATCAATGCTGCAAGCTCCTTAGAGCAGGCTCCATTGAAATATCTGTAGAACAGACACAGCTAGCCCATATTGCGTCTGTGCATTAGAGATAATTATTTGCACAAAGCAAAATATAAAATATTATTTTTATTGAATTATTTCAAAGCAAAATATTATTTTTATTTAACATTTTAAAGTTTGTTCTTAATATACCATGTTAATTTATTCATATATTAGGTCTATTGGTTAAATCGACTAGTTAAGTAGACTTATAAAAAAGCAAAAATATACCTATATCAGAAACAAAAAATAAATGGCCAAGAATTACAAGTACGGTCTATGCTTGGCGACAGTCGACACTCTTCCATGCCATATGTCTATGGTTAAAACATTGTAGCTATCTAAGAAAGGAAAAAAAGGGTTTCTAAATTTGCAAGCCTATGATTAATTTCAAATTGTGTAGGTATATATTAATTGAAAGATTTGACTTGAGGACGAAACTAGACATTTTTTATCATCATAATTATTAGAGTCATCTAGCGACAAGATTATAATGACTTTTCATTTATGCAATAGTAGTTTCCTACTTACCGTAGGTCTCAAAGTATGCTTTACATACACGAAACACCTCTTTGTGTAATGCATTCTTTGAGACCACGAGTCAGTTTATACATAAGGCATAGTTTGAGGACAGTCCCCAAACTATCGTGTATATCGAAAATCGAAATGTCTTCAAACTATGCGTTAGATATATGTTTCGATATATATTTAAAACGGAACATCATAGACGTATATAGCTGTGTGGGGGTGGTTTTTAAGGGCGGCTGCAACAAAATGGCGAAAAAAAAAAAGTGTATAAAAGTGTATATAATTAGGCTCAAAGTATGCGTTACACAAATATATATATATATATATATATATATATATGTGAAGCGCATGGTTTGAGGTCATTTATTCTACCTTGCCGATACTTCAGGGACATTTGTATACTTTGAGGACAGGCCCAAAGTATCTGACCCCGAAGTATCGTTTTGCATTATATATGTAATGCATAGTTTGAAGCCATCTTCAAAATTATACACAACGCATTCTTTGGGCCATAGATTGTAAAATATGTAAAAGATGTCACTAGCGTATCGTTCTTTGATTTTGGAATATTCGATTGGAAATGAACTTTGCTAAGAACCTAGATACATACCTACTTTACGTTTATATTCTTTTTTAGTTTATTTATGTCGGAGAAATTTGCATTTTCAGAACAATTTTATTTTTTTATTTAGTTAAATCATTTTTTCTCATTAGATATTTATATGAATAAATTAACATGGTATATAAAAAAAAAATTAAATAATCCAATAAAAATATTTTATATTTTGCTTTGTGCAAATAATAATCTCGAAAGCACAGACGCAATATGGGCTTGCTGTGTCTGTTCTACAGATATTTCAATGGAGCCCGCTCTAAGGAGCTTGCAGCATTGATCCCCGGTGCACCGGTGCACGTGCGTGAAACTCGACGACGCGGGCAAAACACCCTTGCACAGTTGATGTTGGCTTTATGAGAACGGCTCGTTTCTTCGATTCATTTTTGTGTAAGTCGGCTCGTATGCGGAACGAGCTAACGGTATCTGTTTTTCCTCCCTCATATAATCCGGGCCTCTTCAAGACCCGCATTAACAAATCCATTCCTACAGCCCCTACCTTAACCCGCCTCACAACGCTGCCCAACCGGGTGGTGACATAGTTACCCTGTCTATACAATGTAAGGACGGGGGCTCTCTTGTGAGGTGTCACATAAAAAATAAAAGTTTTGTATGATTTTTTTTATACATAGGTAACATTAATAAATGACTTTTTTTAACATTAACTCCACACGGCCCGGAGGAAATAATTTCTCTCAGGGCCTATAATATCATCTTTGGGGATGCTGCGTGGAGGGTCGTTTTGAGGAGAGGCAGGATTGAACATGGGCCTTGAAGAGACCCATGTTGTAGGAGGGAGGAACCACAGAGGCCGGCAAATCATTCCACAGCCGAGCTGTTGAACTCAGGAACGAGTCGTAGAAGCGACCCGTTCTCGCGTGACAAATTTCAACCGTGTAAATATGTTGGGCGCGCGTTTTCTGACTATTTGCCGGTGCCGGTCAAGGGTTTTTTGAGTTTCTTCAGGAATTTCGGGGCTCCACCCCAGGAGGCTGACATATTTTATTATTATATAATATAATTAAATCAATTTGTTTCAAAGTATATTTAAATGAGGGGACACACACCAATACACAACCTAGAAATTTGTCATTTGTCATTCGTCATAATACAACCTGAACCTACAACCCGCGACAGGAGTGGAGGTCGTGGAGGGTATAGGAATCCCCAAACAAAAACATCCCAAAAATCAGTTTATAATACTGGTCCAGATACTACACTTTGATCTTGGCCAAGAGGCCGAAAAGAGAAGCGATGCTTGACGCAGTGTTGCCAACCCGTTTTTTCAAAAAGACGTAGATCGGACTAGAAAATTACGTAGAATCGTATAATTTGGATTATGAAAAGTTAGTAGATCTACGTACTTTTTTTCTGAGTGAAATATAGAAGTTAAGGTAGGTGGACGTATTTAGTTATTTCTCGTAGTAATTAAGTTGAAATGTATCTATTATTTTTAATGCATTTTTTGCAAATTTTAATTTTTTTTAATGATTAATCATAGGTTCTCAACCTTGCCTCTCACTCTTGGTTCTCAATTTTGCCCACCGCCTACTTTGAGGTTTTTTTTAGAGACCCCCTTTTTTCTTATGGTGGGGTTTATGGATTCAATTTTCTTCCACTTCCTCAACTACCGAAACATGTGAATTTTTGCACACTTGATAAAAATGATTACATTACATAAAATAACAAAAATTAACCAATATTAAAGTTTATTTTGCTTTATTAGTACGTGATGAGCGTGTTTTTTTGTCTTTTTAGACTATATTTTTTACCTGCCCTCGCCATCACTGTGCCACCTCAACGCCCTCTCTTTGGGTCTTCTACTGCCCCCTGAAAGTCTCAAACATCCACAATGGGGCGTTATTTATTGCCCACGTTGAGAACCTAAGGTTTAAATGAAACGAAATATAGTTTTGGTAATCATGCAAATGTGGGGTAATAGACAATATTTAGGGAAAAAAACTTGAATATGGTGTAAACAGTTAAGGTCAAATACTAGCAATAAATAACTTAGCGATGCCTTTGTCTGAAATTGTGTATTTTACCGGGAAGTAGAAGATTACAACACCAATTTAAAAAAATAGTGGTAATTGTTCGAAATTTTCCTAGATTTGTGCTGATTTCCCTTTTGCCTAAAAAATATTTTTCTCTTTTTCGTTGTTAGTTTTTGGGGTGTTATGCCATGTTGCGCTACCTCCTTCTATAGCCGACGTTTCGGACAGCGTTGCAGTGTCCATCATCAGGGCATATAAGGTAGATCCGACGATGTATTATATATTGTAATATTTTTCTCCCCTATATCTAGGGTAATTTCCCTAGACATCCCAACCCCGGCGCGGACTCTAGTATGAAACGGAACGTTTGTTGGAGTCCGCGCCACATACTTTGCCCGGCAGACGGGGGCGCCACCGTAAAGTTACGGAAAATATGCTTCTTCAGCCTAATGAGTTATTTTATTTTTCAAATTTGTACAATTTGACAAAAAATACGTAGATTCTGGACTGAAGTTAGTAGATGTTCAGGAAGGACCTAAAATACGTAGATCTACGTAAAAAGACGTAGAGTTGGCAACGCTGGCTTGACGGCAAAACTGGAAAGCCGGGTTTAAACGTACATTCTGAAAGCGTTCGTGTGCGAGATGCGAACGGAAGTGGCGCCATCTTTGAACGGCAATATATATTATAATTTTATTTGCTTGAATGATTGGACACTGGACAGCCTTATTATATTATAAACTAGCTGACCCGACGAACTTCGTACCGCCTCAGAATCAATAACTGTTGAATTATATTCATTTTTTTTATTAATAAAATTTCATAATTACACAATTAAGCAATTATCGACGCGCAACTATCCGTATTTTTGTCAGTATCAGAGATGGCGTTGTGGATGGATTTATATTTTTTGTGATTTTCTTACCTTTTCAACTTACGGGAATTTGGGAGGCGGGTACGGGTGCCGCCGCCCCGGGAATCTTTTATTGGATAATCAACACCTCTGCCATAGGTCACCCCAAGTGGCTAGCTACGTTTGGTGATTAACAGGGGTGCCCGGGCTCACGGGGTGACTTTTATCTGGGTCTTGGCGGCGGATGCGTCTGCCCACCTGCTGATATTTTGACCTTTCCAGTCGGACTCTCCCGCCCCTTTGCCTTGCACCGCAGTTGGAAGGATCGATTCATACGTCCGTCACTCCCGGACACACTGACCCCCAGATTCCCACCCACCCCTCATACCTTTTTCCTTCCCAGAACTTCCTATCCTCCCCTTGACCCTCCTCACAGCATCCCCTAAGATGACATAGGTCCTGACAGAAATTATTTTCCTCAGGGCCTCCTGTGCGGAGCTTACATATTTAAAATCCGTTTCATTTCTAGTCACTAATAATAGGCCACTTGCATTGATCTCATAACGACTTGGAAAAAATTGTGTGGATAGATTTTTTTACTAAGATTACGAAAATGTTAGTAACTTTTTTTAGATATGTATAGTTTTATTTTATTTTTAAATAAATAAATCCTATATTTGAGCTTGTGACGTCACTACTTGAAAATGTCCCGTCTCCGATTATGTTCCCTTAATTTTGTAAAATTCTTTGTAAATTTCAAATACTTACGTATTTTGTATTTGTATTTCAATTACTTCCTAAAAATGTATTTTGTAATTGGTATTTCAATTACCTGATGCTGAGGTATTTTGTAATTTATATTTCAAATAGGTACTTATGGCTTCAAAATACATTTAAAAATACATTTAGCGATCTTAATAATGATAAAGAAAAAAAATAAATTGACATAGATAATACATAGACTAAAAAGGCTAGAATCCAGAGCAAGATATGTTAATTTTTATTTGTCGTTTTCATCGTTCGCGGTATTTATTCATGAATACGTGAGTTTATTGATAATGGATGAAAAAGTTTATTTTTAATATTTAATTATGGAGACAATATTAGCGAAACTCAATAAAAAATCTGGAGACAGAAAAATCAGAAAAAAATATTGGTTCCACTGGGGCTCATTCCGAAACTAACTGCTAACTGTACCTCAGATGGGCACAGACACCGTCTACGATTGATTGTATTTCGAGTCGAAATCGTCGAATCTGTCGAAATTTTCGACAGATTATGGGTGAGGTGTCACGTTGCGCACATATTATTTATTACGAATATTACTTTGAAGTTTTGTTTTTGAAGAGCAACGAGTTATTTTGATATCAACTTTGATAGAATTATTGTCTGATATGGACGAATAATATAACTATATCTTTCATCGGATTTTTCGGAACTGGCGAAATATCATTATCAATATAATATAATGAAGCGCGCTAAAAATTGGATATACCTATGTATTTTTAAATCCGTTGACATATTTCCGGAATACATGTATAATAATAACATATATGTATTAAAGCATAATTATACATAGGTACATACCTATCGAATATTTTATCATCCGCTTCCTTGAAAGAGGTGTAATAAAATATTTTGTAGGTAATAATTATGTAAGTACCTCTTCTTGTCGGTCGTATTTAATAAAACGTTCAAATTGTCATGTCTTTCATTCAATAAATGCGCACACTATTATTTTTTAGTTATTGTTATTATTGATAGAAATAATCATGTAGGGATAAATGCGCAACGTTACACCTCTCAAAGTTCCTCTCAAGGAATATTACCAATTTTTTGACAAAATATTTTTCTTGCGATCTACGATTTTTTTACATTTTTTTTTTAAATGCCAACTTATGTATTAATCCTTTGCGCAGGAATACGTAAAATCTTATCAAAATATTTCAAGTATTTTAGTTGATATAAGGAGGATAGTAATTTTGGGTACTACCTTCGGCCCCACTTGGCTGCGGAAGAGTTAAAAAACCCTCCACACAATATCCCCAAAGATGACATAGGCCCTGATTGAAATTATTTTCCTCAGGGCCTCCTGTGTGGAGCTCATGTAAAAAAAAATGATTGCAAGATTCAACCCGAACTAAATGCTATCTAGATTTTTAATATGCGACATCGACATTTAATACATACAATTTGAGAGGCGTAATTAGGGTACCAGGTACCACCGACCCAGGAACCTTTATTGGATAACCAACACCTCTGCCATAGGTCACTCCAAGTGGTTCGCTACGTTTGGTGATTTAGCAGGGGTTCCCGGGTTCATGGCGTGAGGTTTGTCTAGGTCTTAGAGGCGGATGATCAGGACACACCGAACCCCAGATTCCCACCCACCCCTTAAAAACTTTTCCTTCCAAGAACTCTCCTCTCCTTCCTTTCCTTAAAAAAAACTCCACACAGCATCCCCAAAGATGACATAGGCCCTGAGGGAAATTATTTTCCTCATGGCCTCCTGTGCGGAACTCATATAAAGAAAAAAAAATCTATTGACCTTTTCTGCAAGTCTAGGATGAATATTTTTATTTTTATTCACAAAGTTAAAAATAAAAATAAAAATATATTTTTAAGTTAATCACAGTAGAGCGCACTTGAAGTGAAATAATACAAAACTGCGCACAAATGTCATATTATTATTATTATCATCTGTATAATATATTTTTTGTTGTTGTCCACGCATCCGGTCCAAGGCGAGCAGAAAGTTTGTTTCAAACGTACCATTTCAACTGTAGATAGGCGACCTTTATTACGCGGTGCCTTCAGAAGCTAGACAGGGCACATTCAAATAACACGTGATATTCTGCGGAAGGACTCCGTGCTCCGTTGCAGAAGAAGAATTCTTACGGTAGTATAATTATTATTAACCCCTGGTCTGCCAATTTTAATAATATATTATTGTAACATATTGTATTGTACTTCTTCTAACATAAAAGATAATTTCGAAAAAAAAAACAATGAGTAGAATTAACAGGTACCTACCTACTTACCTAACAAGTAAGTAATAAATATATTTGGAAATATTATAAATATAATAGGTACGTATTTTCAATTTGGTAGACCAGCATGGGCACCGCCACCACCGCCCCGGGAACCATTTATTGGATTATCTACACCCCTGCCACAGTCCGCCCCAAATGATTCGCTACGTTTGGTGACTTAGCAGAGATGCCCGGGTTCATGGGGTGATGTTTGTCTGTTTCTTGATGCGGTGGATGTGTTAGCCGACATTATTTGTGGGGAGGGAGGGAGGGAATTTTGACCTCTCCAGCCGAACTCTCTTGCTCTTGACCCATCGACTTGCACCGCATTGAGAGGAATGGATTCACAAGTCCGTCACTACTGGACCCACTGACCCCCAAAATCCTCCCAACCCCTCATACTTTTGGCGGTTATGGGTACCGCCACCCCGTGAACCAATTATTGGATAACCAACACCTCTACAATGGGTTACCCCAAGTGATTCACTACGTAAAGTCAGCTTACGTAGCAGGGTGTCCGAGTTCATAGGATGGGGTTTGTCCGGGTCTTGGTGGCGGATGTGTCTGCTCACCAGCTGCGTATGTATGAATCTGTCCCTCCCACTGCGATACAAGGCGATGTACCGAGAGAGTCTGCTGGAGAGGTCAAAAGGTCTGTCTCCACCAGTCTGTCCTGATCCGGCATGCCACGGAGTTGGTGGGCAAAAGCATCAGCCTCCAAGATCCGGACAAACCTCACCCCCTTGGCGGCCCTTGGTCCTCTGCTACGAGTAAGTCACCAAACATAGCGAAACACTTAGAGTGGCCTTTGTATGGGTCTTTGTTATCCAATAAATGGTTCCCGGGACGGCGGTACCCAAACCCCCAAGCTAATTTGAAATGACTTTAGTCGTTTTGTTACTAGATCTGAATAGCCAGGTACTTCCCCACCTTCCTCTACCTATCTCCTTCCCCTCCCCACTTACCTCGAGCCTCACAACATAACCCAATTGGGGATGCCATAGTCTCACTGGCTCCAGGCGTGAGCACGTGGGACTCTTGTGCGGTATTCACATTAAAAAAAACTATGGAACATGAAGCAATATTATACTACGACAAAGATATACATATAGTATAACTCTATGTACTACGAGCATCATGTTATTACCGAACAACGAAACCGAAGCTTTTCGTATGACAACATTATAATATAGGATATTTTATAAAAAATAGCGACATTAAAAAGAGGCAGACACATCCATTTATAGGAGTTAGCTTGCGAGAAAATGAGAAAGTATAATCGGTCTCCTCTTTGTGCGGTACTTCGGTAGCCTCCCCACTCTTGTTTACTTACATAAGTTTTTAGAAGGTTTCTCTTCTATCGCGTGTGAATCGAACACTCTGATGCTTTTTTGTAAATACCTACAAACATAAGAGTCACAACTGCTCCCAACTGCCTGGAGCCAATTGGGATACGTACGAGTATGTTGTGAAGCTGAAGCAAGTCGGGAGGGGGAAGGAGATGGGGAAAAGAACAAATTATTTTTCATTAAGTATTCCCAAAAAATGCATTATTTGTTAAATTAGAACGTTTCCTATCGTTTTTTGAGTAGAAAAATAATTGTGTTTTTTGTGTACTTCAGAAAAAATATAAGCGTAAAATACATTTTTTTATTATTTAGAAATGATTTTTTTAACACAGGAGGACCTGGGGAAAATAATTCCCTTTGGGACCTATGTTATCTTCGAGGATGCTATGTGGAGGGTCTTTTTATGAAAGGAGGAAGAAAAAGATATGGGAAAGTGAAATTTATAAGGGGTGGGTAGGAGTTTGAGGGTCAGTGTTTAAGAGTGACGGGTGTATGAATCTATCCCTCCCACTGAATTTTTAGAAGCAGTAACTAGCAGTTACGAGAGATGAGAAGGTTGATAAAAATATTGAAAGAAGGGTGAATGCAGGTAACTCTATAAATGGAGGACTGAACGCCGTTGACACCAACAAAAAACTGTCAAAAGAAGCGAAACTAGCCGTCCATAACGGAGTGCTTGTACCTACCCTGATGTGTGGCAGTGAGGCATGGAACTGGCAGAGGAAGGATGAAAGTAGACTGCATGCGGTAGAAATGAGATCCCTGAGGCCAATGTGTGGTAAAACCATGTGCCATCGTATGAGAAATGTGGAGATCCGCAAAGAATGCAAGACCGATGTAAGCGTGATGTGTAAGATTAAGAAAGGGACGGTCCGGTGGTTTGGGCATGTGAAGCGAATGAACGAGGAAAGAAATGTATAGAGAATAAATTATGCAAATGTGAAGAAGAGGCAGAAGAAGTCGAGGACGCTCAAAGACATGGCACGACCAAGTGAATCAGATACTTGAGTCGGGCCATGTCAAGAGTCAGAATAATAGAAGAGCATGTATGAGACGATGTATGAATGTGAACGAGGCAATGAATGTGTGCCAAGAGCGAGTCGTTTGGCGGTCCGTCCTCTCTGCCTACCCCTGCCGCAAAACGGCGTGATGGTTAGTTAGTTAGTTAGTACCTAACTAGCAGTTTTTGCTGCTAGGCTCTGCGGGGGGCGGACAACCCGGCAATAGCTTTGTAATAAAATCCACGTACTTTCCCTCAGGGCCTATGTCATCTTTTGGGATGCTGTGTGGAGGGTTTTTTAAGGAAAGGAAGGTGAGGAGAGTTTTGGGAAGAAAAAGGGTTAATTGGGTGGGTAGGAATCTGGGGTTCAGTGCGTCCTGGTCATCCGCCTCCAAGACCTAGACAAATCTCACCCCATGAACCCGGGCACCCCTGCTAAATCACCAAACGTAGTGAACCACTTGGGGTGACCTATGGCAGAGGTGTTGATTATCCAATAAAGGTTCCCGGGGCGGCGGTACCCATTCCCGCATCTACTAATGTCACATAACAAAGTCGGTATTTGCTTCTTATTAAACATGTGTAATAATTACCCACGGGGAAATCTATATGTAATTGCTTTTTGTGATTACCTTCAATTTTATACTTAACTGATTTATGTACCTAACCTGTGTTGATTTCCCTAAAATAAAACAAATAGGAATGACAGTTTACAGAATAATTAAACCGATAAACTTAAATTTAAAAATTAATTTACCTGAGAATAAACGTGTATTACCTATGTTACGCAATAAATATAATTACATATTGATAAAAAATAATTATATTTGTTGCGTAACAATTATTTTTTACTAATATTATTAACTTATAATATGTTACGCAATAAATGTAATTATTAATAAAAAATATATTTTAATAAATAATTAAATGCGTAAACACCCCTTTCATTGCAGAAATATATTTTGTAAATTGACACGCTGTAAAAGCATTGTTCAAACGGACTGTCCCCGGGCCGCGCTTTTCTACGAGGTGGCGTGGCGCGTGGCACACTCGGACGGCACGTGATATATGGCCCATTGAGGTATATAAATAGAGAAGCAAACTTCCTTACCGCGCGTCAAAAAAAGCGTAACCACTTACAACCGCGACGACGTAGCTCTGAGACCACTAAACATTTTAAAGTAAACATATATTTGTCTCACTTACACAAGTCATGAGAACACCAGCGCTGCTAGGATTAAGACAGAGACAGAAACACAAACCCGCGATGGCGCATTGGTGTTGCCTGCCATTTGAAATTTTAGCCAAAATAAACAATAAATTAGAATTTCTGTTAATGTTAGTTTGTAATAAAATAAATTATTTTAAATGTGTTTTTTTATTATATGACTAAAATTGAGCATAATTAATGAAATAATTGAGACATTTTTTTTCCAATATTTTTATTGTGACAATAATATATAATACTCAAACGGAAAATGTTTCAAAAGTGTTTTCAAAGTTCTCAGCAAACAAATTATTTCCACCCACCTCTCACGGCGTGCTGCATCTTTATGGTACCCTGCTAAATTATTAATATAAAATACGTAAAAAAATGTAATTACTAGATTACTCATTAATAAACTAAAATAAGTTTAATGAATTCTTTGTATGAAGATTAAAATATAATTTTTATTATTATATCCAAAATATTTTACATCAGAAGCTACCTCCATAGTAACTTATTCCATAAATTTTGTATTCTCCCATTAATATGGGAAAACCAAAATGACTTTTTAGTGGCAACACTGAATCTATCTTTGAGTATTTGACATTTTATTTCAATATGTGCGTTTTTAATTAAATATGAATATTTAAACAATAAAATTATGTGTGGAAAGTAATTCCGCTTGCTTTATTATGTTTTTATGACCTTCAATCGCATTTTTTCACGACGCATTTAACCATTTTGGTGATAGTTTTGATCGCGTATCGTCCGGTTCTATTCGGTCGGCGTCACACTGAGAACTGAACTGACGTTAGATCGTTAGATGGGCATATGCTTTTGGACATATGTAAAGTGGCAATGCTTTGGCGCGGTCATTGCTAATCTATGTATATATATCAATGATATGGCCGATGTAACAGTAATAAAACGAAGGGCCGCAATTCGGCTCTCGCTGCATCCCGCATGAACTGTACATAATAATTATGAAGTTATTCATTGATATCTTATTAACCGCCTGTTTAATTATATCATTTTTAAATACTTGTTGTCGTGCTTCTTTTTTTTAATGTAACCAAAACGATTTTTAAACCAGATATATTTATGTTTGAAATACTGAAGTTGCAAAAAAGCATCTGCAGCCAAGACCCCAACGGACCTCACCCCATGAACCTGGACCCACTGTTAAGTCAACACAACGCCATCTACTTAAATAACGCCATTGCCTAACCTTTATTACCAATGCCATCTGTTAATTTGCATAAATGTCAAATCCACACTACCCGCTTGCCAGCCCGCTGCTCGCTGTGTTCACCAATTTACACAAAACCTTGACAAATTATATACCTAAACCTTTCTCATAAATCACTTTATCTATTGGTGAAAACCGTGTGAAAATCTGTTGCGTAGTTTAAAAGATATAAGCGTACAGACAGCGGTAGCGACTTTGATTTATACTATTATACGTCAATGATACTATGTAATAAAGTTATAAGATACGCCAAAATCATAAAAACCAGAGCCAATTCAGTACTTTCATGAAGATATCCGTAAACTGGGTACTTGAAAATATAAAAATCCGCAGAGATACTCGTATCAAAAACATATTAATTTTGTTGATCTGTGTAATTATTGGTTAATTTTTATTTTTTCTTACATTATCTCCACACCTAAGAAAAAATCCCTAAATGCCTTTGTCATCTTTTGGGATGCTGTGTGATGGGTCTTTTTAGGGAAAAGAAGGAGTAGTTCTGGGAACGAAAAAGATTTTTGTTCATATGAAGATTATGAAGCAGTGATGTGTCACTAAACACGGCTAAAGCCATTTCAAGCAACGTTTAAATTCTGAATGGTGACCTTACACCAGGGCGATACTGTGAGTATCTTCCACTCTGGAACGTGCCGCAAATATACTTTATACTATTTTTAAATGAAGAATTTGTGAAATAACACAAATTAAACAAATTAAATTTATTTTCGCACGCCGGGTTTCAAACAGTCAAACATACACAGTCAAATAAATAAATGAATCTCTGGCTTGCCATTGAAGTAAAATCATTTATTATTTCATAGTGCTTTCACACAAACGAAGTAGGTATTTAAATCCGTAAGTCTAAACTTAAACTTTAGGTTGCACAGTTTACATCCGCGCTGTGCAAGCGGGTTCCCTACAGAGCAGAGCATCGGACCTTCCCATATACCTACTTACATATATATGTATATTATAGTTAAAACAACTCGACAAAAAATCTCGATACAAATTATAATATATATTGCCGTTCAAAGATGGCGCCACTTCCGTTGCATCTCGCACACGAACGCTTTCAGCAGGTAAGTTTAAACCCAAAATTTCCTAGCTTCTTCGGCCTGTTGGCTGTTGGATAAGATCAAATCAAAGTGAACTAGTGAAGTATCTGTATTTATATTTCTTATCAGCTCAATATCTGATAGTTCGCGCAATGCGGGACCGGTATATTATCAAACTGATTTTTGGAATGTGACGACTGACGACACGACTGACGGGATTTTCGGGGGGCTTGCCCCTTGCCCCACTCCCTACTCCTAATTTTGTATCAATATTCAATTGGGACGAAGTTCTGGGTTGTGTGGTGTACCGGGTACCCTCATTTACATATTAGAGGTGGGTCTAATGGGTACTTTGTGTTACTGGGTACAGTGGGTACGAGTACAAAAAAATACCTGGTAAAAATACCGGGTACAAAGTACTCTCGGGTATTTTATACCTACACCTACTATCCGGGCCGGGGACTCATTCTGGGGACCGGGGACGGCGGGGACCTGGGATTTGAGGTACTGAGACTGCCGAACACTGAGCAGGGGAGTTGAGGGGTCCGGGTTCCGGGTGTATATTGCAAGAAGCATAAAAACCTCCCAAATCCGTAAAATGATCCCACACGGCACTTGTTTTTTTTGCAGACATTTTAAATTGCAAAAAAAAAAAAAAATTATTTTAACTTAAAAAGGAGATTTTTTAAACAACCTGTAGCAACGTACTCAATTGATGACGCGATCGAACTGAAAATTGAAAACTGAAACTGCAATTACTGGACTCGTAATACCATAGGAATAATACGCCCCCTATAATAGGCTAAATAAGTACATACCTACTCGTTATTGTCCTTTTCCCGCATACGTCTTTCTAATGGGCCAGAGCGAAAAGGTATTAGTAAAATATACTTCGTTGTCCCTTTCCCCCGTACAACTTTTTAATAGACCAGAGCGAGAAGTCAGTGGTATGAGTGGTATTTTAAGGTACAAAGTACGAAGTACCACAAACTACAAGACCCGTAATACTTACAAATACTTAGGACCCAGGCACGGACGTATATATAGCTTTGATAAGGGGGGGGTCCGCAAATTTAAAAAAAATATTTAAGGTCATGTTTTCGTGAAAAAAATAGTCAGTCTTAATCAATCAGCCTTTATTTCTACAATCGGCGCGGTGCAATGGGGGGGGTCCGGACCCCCAAGACCCCCCCCTTATATACGTCCGTGGACCCAGGTATTTTGAAGATTCGTCCCAAGTACAAAGTCCGGCTTGGAAATACCTAGTACTTTTACTGGGTACAATAAATCCGGCTCTCCTCTATTACATATACATTTAAACAAAATATATATCAGCTTCTCAGTAGCCGGGCGCCGGGCCTACAAGGCCTACTGTACAGGGCCCGCAGATAAATGAATTTGGCAGCCACCTCTGGTGTGGAGCTCCAAAAAACCCTTGACCTGCACCGGCAAATAGTCGGGAAACGCGCCAAACGCGCGCCCAACATATGTACACGGTTGAAATTTGTCACGCGAGAACGGGTCGCTTCTACGACTCGTTCCGGGTTCATCAGCTCGGCTGCGGAATGATTTGCCGACCTCTGTGGTTCCTCCCTCCTACAACATGGGTCTCTTCAAGGCCAATGTTCCCTCCTGCCTCTCCTCAAAATGACCCTCCACACAGCATCCCCAAAGATGATATAGGCCCTGTGAGAAATTATTTCCTCCGGGCCGGGGAGTTAATGTTAAAAAAAGTCATTTATTAATGTTACCTATGTATAAAAATAATCATACAAAACTTTTATTTTTATGTGACACCTCACAAGAGAGCCCCCGTCCTTACATTGTATAGACAGGGGAACTATGTCACCACCCGGTTGGGCAGCGTTGTGAGGCGGGTTAAGATAGGGGCTGTAGGAAGGGATTTGTTAATGCGGGACTTGAGGAGGAAGAAAAACGAGTCGAAGAAACGACCCATTCTCATAAAGCCAACATCAACTGTGAAAGGGTGTTCTGCTGGCGTCCGTTGAGTTGCACGTACGTGTACCGGTGCACCGGGGATCAATGCTGCAAGCTCCTTAGAGCAGGCTCCATTGAAATATCTGTAGAACAGACACAGCTAGCCCATATTGCGTCTGTGCATTAGAGATAATTATTTGCACAAAGCAAAATATAAAATATTATTTTTATTGAATTATTTCAAAGCAAAATATTATTTTTATTTAACATTTTAAAGTTTGTTCTTAATATACTATGTTAATTTATTCATATATTAGGTCTATTGGTTAAATCGACTAGTTAAGTAGACTTATAAAAAAGCAAAAATATACCTATATCAGAAACAAAAAAAAATGGCCAAGAATTACAAGTACGGTCTATGCTTGGCGACAGTCGACACTCTTCCATGCCATATGTCTATGGTTAAAACATTGTAGCTATCTAAGAAAGGAAAAAAAGGGTTTCTAAATTTGCAAGCCTATGATTAATTTCAAATTGTGTAGGTATATATTAATTGAAAGATTTGACTTGAGGACGAAACTAGACATTTTTTATCATCATAATTATTAGAGTCATCTAGCGACAAGATTATAATGACTTTTCATTATTGCAATAGTAGTTTCCTACTTACCGTAGGTCTCAAAGTATGCTTTACATACACGAAACACCTCTTTGTGTAATGCATTCTTTGAGACCACGAGTCAGTTTATACATAAGGCATAGTTTGAGGACAGTCCCCAAATTATCGTGTATATCGAAAATCGAAATGTCTTCAAACTATGCGTTAGATATATGTTTCGATATATATTTAAAACGGAACATCATAGACGTATATAGCTGTGTGGGGGTGGTTTTTAAGGGCGGCTGCAACAAAATGGCGAAAAAAAAAAAGTGTATAAAAGTGTATATAATTAGGCTCAAAGTATGCGTTACACAAATATATATATATATATATATATATATATTGTTAAATAGGTACACATATATATATATATATATATATTGTTTTTTTAATATATATATTGTAAAATAATATATATTTATATATATATATATATTTTTTTTTAAAGAAAGATAAACATTACCCGTTTACGAATAACCTGACAATATTTGAAAATCTCCTGCTACCACAGCAGTTAGCGGAAAATGTTACTTGTGTTGTGATGAAGGACTCAGCCGATGAATCGAACACGCTATACCTGGGTAGAACCCAAACGCGATGCCAACTCAGCAACTGACCGGTCGTAATGTGATAAAAATTATATATATTTATTTACGCCCTTATTTAGTGTATTTGCAACACTTCCAGAGTGGAAGATACTATCAGTAACTCCCTGATATAAGACCATTATTCGTTTGGTAACCAGATCTGAATAGCCAGGTATCTCCCCACTTTCGTCTTCCTCATCTCTTTCATGTCTGCACTACCTTTAGTCTCACCACTTATTCCAATTAAGCATGCCAAAGTTTTACTGGCCCTAGACGTGAACAGTTTTTCTTTCACTTCTTTTTCTAACCAAAAACCTTGTGTTTTCTTTATGTACAAACGTTTTTTTTATTATTTAAGTACTATGAAAAATATGCACTTCTGCTTTATATTATTCAGTGCTATATTTAAAAATATTTTATTATAATATGATTTTATTATATGAATGAAATTTCCTCACCAAACATAAGAATCTTATTTCTCTAAGTCGAAATAGTGCTGTATGATCACTTTATACCAGGCTGTGCAATCATGTCGAATTAGTTTTATATTTTTCAGTTAAAAGAATTACATATACTTATTTTATTTTATCTTATCCTCTCTATGGGATGTGTGGGATTGCACTCACCTCCCCACATCCCGGAATAAAGACTTTATTATTATGGTGCTCCAGATTTTATGTCCGGGTTAAATCTTCCCTACAGGAAAAACTAAACCCTTTCACACACTTTTCCACAAATGTTTATCTAGTCAATTCACGCCATGTAAGTGCACTAAATAAGTATAATAAATACAAAACAATACCAGAATAATGCGTCGATCTACCAGAGACCAAATGGGAAAAAATATTCACTGACTCCAGATATTTTCATATCAGAGGATTCGGATCGGTGGAACTCCTAACTGGACCAATAAATCCAACTGATCCCTCAATATAAATATTAAAAAAAAAATCGTAATCCTACATGTATTTAAAATGACTTACTTTTGCATTTTTATATATACATTCTTCAACAAATCTAATACGCCTAAATTTTGAATGAGAGAGCTATGTATAATGCCAGTAGCCGAAAGAACAAATGGTAATATTTTTATATTCTGAGAATGCCAAATTCTTTTAATCTCCAATAAATACACATATAAATTTGTTGTAGACCACTTTTATTTATGAACACTCTACCGGTTTTGGAAGCACCCTTCCTTCGTCAGGAGAATATTATAATATTCTGAGAATGAGAATGTTATAATATTCTCCTGACGAAGGAAGGGTGCTTCCGAAACCGGTAGAGTGTTCATAAATAAAAGAGGTCTACAACAAATTTATATGTGTATTTATTGTAAATTATGGCGAGCCACAAAGTTAAAATGCTTTTTACAAACATATTTAAATCTCATTTGCTAAGTCTGTAAATTTTCATATTTTTTCAGAAACAGTTTTCTGAATATTACAGGAATTTGTAATAGCGACATCAATGATTTTTTGAATTGAAGTATTTTTTAAATTTTGTCAGGTAAAACTATATCGGGTCTACTATGACTAATTGTTGTGTCTGTCAGAATAGTTTTATCGTAATTAATTTTATAAAATTAATTTTCTAAAAATGAATGTGGTTCATATTCAATAGTCAATCAAGTTATGTTTAATGACCAAACTTTGGCAAATTATTTTTAAAACCTGATTGTGCCTAAATGTATACTCGGACGGCGCTAATACAGAACATCCCGATATAATATGTTCTATAGTTTCCGGAAAAGCCAAACATTGTCTTTATAAATCTTCAATTTGATTTGTATCTTTGATGATATGCTTCCTATAATTTTTAGTATTAATGACTGTATCTTGAATGGCAAACACAAATTCTTCTATTTCTGCGCTCAACTCTCCAATACTCAACCATTTTGGTTGACGAAAGTTTGTCAACATATGTGTTGTTGAGATAGTTGAAGTGTTTTGCGTGAAGAATTTTATTTGACCAGGAATCTAATAATTCCTGGTTGGTATTTATAAGAATTCTTGCATTCTCGTCGTATAAATTTAATGGCGAAATGTTTCTATCTGCCTTGCAAATAATTTTGTGCATTTCTGAACTATCAGCTTTCCTATGGAAAAAATTCTATAACTCTACCTCCTACATTTCTAGGTAAATTAATTCGTTCTATAGCTGAATTTGGATGATTGCAATTAAACTTTGTTAACGTAGTTCTAATTAATCGTTCTAAACTATCTAAATCTGTATTGGACCATTTAATTATGCCGAATGAGTAAGTTAATAGAGGTATTTCCCAATTATTTATTGCCTCTACAAAATTTTTAGCTGATAGATGCATTTTAAAAATTTTCTGATCTTAGTTTGAAGTTAATCCTAATATCATTTTTAATACTAGTATGATCGAATCTATTCGATTGCGGATATCCTAAATATTTATAAACCTCATCCCCTTTTATACTTTTAGTTTTGAAGTTTCTAAATATACCCTCGTCTCCATTTACAATATATTACAATATTATTATATTATTATTATTATTTCAAATAAATATAAAAAAACTCTAATATAATCAACCACGAATTATTACTAGAAGCACTAAAATGATCTGATAATGTTACGAGTTACATAACAATATGTAAAACAGATGTAGGAAAGCTAGTAGTTACGCTTCGTCAGTTTTGCATACTCGTAGGAATTAGTTCCCCTTGATAAGACATTCAATTATTTATTCAAGCGCGGTTCCTAGCAAAATTATTCAAAGATTTTCTAACTAAGAGTTCGAAGTACAATGATGTTTGCTACTAAACAAAATTAAATCAGATATCTATTAATTTATTGATTTCTTACAAGAATTTTGGCTGTGAACATGGTTAATTTATTTTTTTTAATACTTTTGTATCAGCCCTTCAGCTTGTAATGGATTGAAAACATCGAACCCCTGTTCCGTTACAAGATATCGATCAACAAGAGGCCGCACGACAGCAGGTTTACGCCTGGAGAAGAAGTTCTCTGCAGTGTTGCCAACTTGACGAATTTCCCTTCATATCTAAATAAAATAAAGAAAGACGAACATTCCCGGGTTATGAATAATCCAACAATGTTTAAAAATCTCCTACTTCCACTACACTAAGCGGAAAATGTTGCTAGTGTCGTGATGGAGGACTTCGGAGGAATCGAACACGCGGCGCCCTGGTGGGACCCAAGCATGATGCCCACATAACCAGTGGATTGGATCGCCCTTGAAACTGACGAGTTTTATAGGATGACGGATTTCCTGGCGGAATCGAATAAAATATCCAAGTTAATCATTTTATAGGCTAAAATAGCCTATACGTTCAAGCTACGTTAGGATATGAAAATTTATGGCGAAATTAGATACTACACTTACGTTGTTTGTCTCATTATTGTTTAGTGTGTAAGAAATAGGTGCAGCAGTATTGTGATGTGATAAGGAACGTACGTTTATCAACATATATATTTGTTCCGTCGCCGTGCCGTAAACGTGGGAGTTATAAAAGCACCCGATAACTTTATAATACCTTTAATTAATTTACAATTCCCACGGCAACGGCACGGTGACGGCAACAGCACGCGGCGTCTCATTTATTTAATACGAGTGAGGGAAATGTATATGATTGCATCTCTCCTTTGGGGGAAGCAGAAATACGCACTTTTGTTTTGTCGTTTGTCTCACTATTATTCACTAAAAAGACAAACAGAATTATTATGATAAATATTCTACCATTAACGAATCACCGCCCCATTTACTATATCCTTGTCAGCCATAATATAGGATAATTCTGTTATTGACACTATCCTATCTGGGGGTGAATACGAAAACCTTTCGTTTTACCTACATGCCAAATATGTATATTAACCCTAACTTGTCTCTATGATCGGAAGGTAACGAATTCTACCTTTTGGTAAATTGTTTCATTTTAAATTTAAATTATTACTTTGTATTGAATTAGTGATAATACATATCAGCTGAAAATGTTATTGCTGGAATTATCATATTGCTTGTATTACATAATATCAGTAAATCGGAATTAATTTTAACTGCACCAAATATTATTTTAGGGTAGGCACGTTTCATTTTAATGTGTTCCTATTGCTAGGTATTTATTTAATCTATTTCATTTTCATATATTACTAGCTTTTACCCCTGGCTTCGCTCGCATATTTGAATACTTATATTTGAAATTTTGCGATCAAAGAAATCTCCATAATAACCTAAACTAATAACAATATGACAGCCCAACAAACATTTACTTAGCAACACGCTTTGCCAATGAATGTATAATAAATAATTTCATAACGCCACAGCTTATTCATAACGCCAGAGCTTACCAATATATATTACCTATATTACTCGCAAATAATGTAGCTTTCGATTAGTGAAAGAATTTTTAAATTTCATTCCATATTTATTGCGTGAAAGAGTAACTCACATCCATCCATACAAACATTCGCATTTATAATATTAGTAAGACTAGCCGGTTTCCGGCATGCGTGAAAATGCCATATTCAAAGAAATACATTGTTTCTCCCTGAATCACCTTTCCCGTGCGTTCCCGTTCCACTCCCGCGCCCCCTTCCTAGCTAATTTTATAAATTATATCCTATATGTTATTCGGATGTATGAGCTATATTATTGTAAAGTTTTATTAAATCCATTCAGTAGTTCAACAAACACACATACATTCATACAAACTTTCGCGTTTATAATATTAGTAAGACTAGACATGCGTTGCGATGCAACCCAGTGAAAAAAATGTTTCTCTTTTATTTCTGTTTATACGTACACGAATATATCAGAACGTTTTCCGACGTTCCGACAGCTCTCAGTGTGAGAAGCATGGATTTTCCAAATTTACGCTTACTATCCCCAACCGCGTGACATTCCCCTCCCACGTCACCTTCCACCTTCCAGCCTTCACACCCGGATTCCCCTCTCCCCCTCCCGCCTTCTCACCCTGCTGCTGAACTATATGAAATCCACATATTTTTTCAAATAAATCGCGCGCTACTTACTGTAAAATTTTATACTAATGTCATAACGCCAGAGTTCACCATTATATTTATAAACCTTCGAGAGCGTGCGCACAACAACTTACCAGGTTTCATCGTAATCGGATGGATTTTTAATTTTTTTTAATGTGGAATACCTCACAAGAGTCCCAGCTGCTACCGTCTGAAGCCAGTGAGACTACGGCATTCCAAATTGGGATATGTTGTAGTTGTGAGGCTGAAGCTAGTGGAGAGAGAAAGGGAGTGGGAAGAGGAAGGTGGGGAAGGGGAAGGTCGGGAAGTACCTGGCTATTCAGATCTGGTCACCAAACACGGCTAAACCTATTTCAAGCAACGTTTCCATTTTAAATGGTGGTCTTGCACCAGGGCGATACTGAGAGTATCTTCCACTCTGGAACGTGCAGCTAATATACTATATATTATGTTTTAATTAATTTATTGTAAAATATCACAAATTAATCAAATAAACTTTATTTGCGCACGCTGGGATTGAACCCGCGACCTTCGGATTGTGAGTCTATATTAAAAAGATAAATTTATGCATTATTCTGCACTCACCTGAACAAATAATGACGGGAAATCTTAGCGCACGCTCAAGTAAACCAAGACTTGCAATTAATGAGCATTGAAAAGCTTTTATGTGCTAAGTCATAATAATTAGCTTCGAACATATTGCAGGGGCGTACCGTCAAAAGTAAACGTCTGTTGCAATAATAGGTGCAATAATTAATTTAAATTGTAATGCCGGCAACCCGGGCGTTAATTGTAATAATAATATCTTATTGACGGATGGCGTAGTGCAGCGGTAAGGCGCTTGACTCGCACACCGAAGGTCGCGGGATTGAATCCCTGCGTGGCAAATAAATTTTATTTGATTAATTTGTGTTATTTCACAATTTATTCATTTAAAATAATATGTTGTATATTTGCGGCACGTTCCAGAGTGGAAGATACTCACAGTATCACCCTGGTGTAAGACCACCATTCAGAATTGAAACGTTGCTTGAAATGGCACAAGCCGTGTTGGTGACCAGATCTGAATAGCCAGGTACTTCCCTACCTTCCTCTTCCCTATCTCCTTCCCCTCCCCACTACCCTCACTAGCCTCACAACATACCCCAATTGGGGATGCCATAGTCTCACTGGCTTCAGACGGGAGCAGTTGGAACTCTTGTGCGGTATTCATATAAAAATAAAAATAAAACTGGCAGGTACGAAATTTGTGAATTGTCGCCTTGAGGGTGCATTACAAAGAAAAAATAAAATATCACCGCTAGATCTACTAAAATAAATTAACTTTAATAAGAAGGTAAAAGTCATAAACTGTGGTGTAATAAAATCGATCGAAGCTCTTTGGGGTTTCAAATTGAACAAATATTCGGTTGTCATGAATCCCCGCTTGTTTATGATATTATCGTAAGACCTATGAGTATATAAATAAAATTGGTTCACCATAAAAGTATTATCAATTTTAATAATAGAACACGGCACGCCATTACGTTATTGCTTCATTAGGCAAAACTATAATAAGACTCCACCATCACTATACTCAATCTTTCATGACATATCTCAATCTTTCTATATATATATATATATATATATTATAAATTAAAGCCCTCCGAGCCGTCTGTCTATCTCTCTGTCAGTTCGCGATAAACTCAAAAACGACTGAACGGATTTTTATGCGGTTTTCACCAAAAGATAGAATGATTCACGAGGAAGGTTTAGGTATCTGTATGTGGTGAACGAGTGGGCTGGCAAGTGGGTGGTGTGGATTTGATTTGTTTGCAAATTAACAGATGGCGGTGGTTGTAAAGGTTGGGTAACCATCCAGTAGATGGCGTTTCGTTAGCCACAGCAACGCGTGTCCAGGTCAGCTAGTATTTTATAAAGAAAGGTGCGTATGTCATTAAAATTTGATCAAGTAATCTGAAGAAGCATAGTACCATCATGATGAGGAATATAAGTTCATTAAAGTGTATGTAGTAACTTACTTTAACAACTAATCCGTGGGAAGAAAACAATTTCATAAAAAATATTTAAACGGCAAAAAAATACATAAGAGCAAAAAAAAAAATATATATAGGAAGCTCTGGGAAGGAAAAAGTATGAGAGGGGTGGGTGGAATCTGAGGACAGTGTGTCCAGGAGTAACGGACGTATGACTCCAACCCTACCATTGCAGCGCATGGAAATATTCCGAGGGTCCTGCTGAAGAGACCAAAAGGTCTCCCTCAACATGTCTCTCCCAATCCAGCATACCATGCAGTTAATGGGCAGACACATCCGCCGCCAAAACCCAGGTAAACCACACCCCATGAACAAGGGCACCTCTGTTAAGTCAACAAACGTAGTGAACCACCTCTGCCAGAGATGTTGATTATCCAATAAATGGTTCCCGGGGCGGCGGTACCCATTTCCACCTCCCAAATGTTAATATTACAATTTGGGAGGCGTACATATTAACGAGTTTTTGACAATTACAAAAAAAGTCATAGACAATTTCCAATACACGGGTCTTGTATTAATTAGTCACATTCAATGACATTCAATATTTTTGGCATATACTCCACAATTTTTCATAACCGATGATTGAATTATATTGAATTTTCTGATCCCCTGTATTTCACAAAATTGATATACATGAAAATTTGATTAATTTTGAACAGCTGTATATTATAGAAAATTAAGTCTTCATAAAAAAAAGTTTTGAACATTTGTTGCTGAAAAATTAGATCTTCAGGTGAAATTTGGCAAAAACTGAAAAAATATCAGAATTTTGCCTCTCCGAAGTCGGCCGAGTTCGAAAACTTTTTTTTTGTCATGTACAAATCATGTACAAAATATAATAAAAACATAGTGACCCCATTTCATGAAAGGAACGTGTATAAAATTACTGGACTAAAACGTACTTTCAAAAATTCTCTGAAATATGCAGAAAGTTTTTTTTCATTCCTTCGTTGTGCATTCCATCATGAAAAAGATATTCACACCCAGATACCGACTAAAAAAATATTTCTCAATAACGAAATTTCTTGACGATTTTTGTAATCCCTCTTGACGTTTTGACAAATGTGAATAAAATTATGGCGTGTAATAACAATATTAAACCACGACAAAAAACGAACCCATATCACGATGCAACCCTCCTACTTAGATGTAATTAACGTTGGTTTAATGGGCGGTTTACATTATTTGCCTGGCATATACGAGTTACGAGTAGAAGAGCTCGCTTATCTGAGACCGCCCGCGCCGTTCACAAGGGTGAAATTAGTGTTTTTCCGTCCTTTCCGCTTCAACAACCGAGTTCCGGGGAATATGGCATGAAACAGACTACGGATCATCTGTCTATATGCCGGAGAAGCGGAGTAGGGTAATAGCGAAAAAAATCTTAATGGCTTTGAACAGTACCTACATTTAAATGGATGGTTTGAAAACGGATTTTTTAGATATTAGCCCCACACAGTATGAAAATAATTTCGCTCAATAATCCTATATCATCTTAAGGATGCTCTTTGGGGAGTCATTTGTGGAAAAGAAGGAGTGAACCTAGATTTTTAAGAGACCCGTGTTCTAGAAAGTCGGAAAAAAGGTCAAGAGGCGAGCTATTGAATTCATAGAAACGACCTGTTTCATGTGACCAATGTCCACTGTTTAGGCGCATGTTTGGCGTGTTTTCCGGCTTCACTGGCGCCGAAGAAAACAACAATGATAGTTCGTCGGTGCATATTCCATTAAAATATAAGTAGAAAAAGTACAGCATTCCCACCCGACTTCTGTGCTCTAAAGATCCTTTGGTTAAGATAGAAGAATCTATCAAACGGACCACCCGTTTCTGTACTCGGGGGTTTTTTCTGTATTGTTTTTGATTCAATTTTGAATTACCAATATTATCTTTTTTCTTCAAAAGCTTATTTTCTAGTTAGTTAGTAGTAGTGAAGACGTAAAGAAATTATGATTTTTGGCTTTTTACTTAGACGAAAAATAGTAATTTGGCAAATGATGTGACCCAAAAAAGCATCACACATATATAATGATAAAAACATTATAAGGTAAAACAGACCAAATAAAATATCTAAGAATCATAATTGAACAACCTCAGGTAGATACATCATGTCAAACAAATCACAAATATACTTTTCAAAACAAAACACATTTTCCTAAACATAAGAAACATAATATATATAAACTCAAATGAAAACAAAAAAATTGTATTTTGTCAATCCGTAATAGATTATATGGATTCATTGTTTGGGGAGGAGCAACAAACTCAGCTATCGATCATACAAAAACATCTTAAATGTTAAAGTTAAAAAACATAGAATGACTGTTAAAGACCAAATATTCAAAGTGTTTATCGTACTAGATATCCGTCAATTGTGCGTTAAAACACTTCTAAACAACGTTTTTCTACAAAAAAACTTATTTCAACAAACACAAACTATCACTAACAGACCAGTTACGACGAGCTTTTGACAAAGACACCTTAAATATCAGGCAATAAAAGAATTCAACAATCCGTCACTTGATTTGAACAACGAGGAAATCAAAAATAAATTTAAATACAAAATTAGAAGATGGATTAAAGAACAAAAAATAATAATACAAAAATTTGTAACACAAAAAATTGTAACACAAAAGAATAAAACGTACACACGTGAGACACAATACCATTAAAGACAGACATTCAATACATGCAGATTTTTTGTTCTTTACTGACTTTAAAAAATTTATTTATGGCGGTCTCAGCACGTAAGCCACTCAGTGAGGACAAGATTGTTAAATTATTTTGTAAAATGTAAATTATTGTACCAAATAATATTCATATTTCAGCGTAATATTTTGGTTCGAGCTGAACAATTGTGTATAAGCGTATTTATTATATTTTTATATGGTTGACTGAGTAATGGTTGTGTGGAATGAAATTTTTATTAGGTAACTGGTAAGGTGTTAAATAAGTACCTGTGTCACGCGAGGAAAACATGTCCACCAAGAATTATGATCACTCCTTTCTTCCTTTTCTCAAAAGGCCTTCTAATAGAAGAAGATATCATCCCTAAAAATGACACAGGTCCTGATGGAAAGATCTAATTCAGTTTTTGGTTTATTAAATCTTAGATAAAACTTTAAAATTTCATATTCTATGTTTTTTTTAAAGTGAATATCGCACAATAGCAACAAATGCTCCCAACCGCCTGGAGCCAGTGAAACTAGGACACAACCAATAGGGGTATGTTGTGAGGTTGAAGGTAGTGGGGAGGGTAAGGAGATAGGGAAAAGGAGGATGAGGAACTAAGTGGCTATTCAAAGCCTATTCAAGCAACGTTTCGATTCTGAATGGTGGTCTAACACAGTGAAATACTCTGAGTATCTTCTATTGTGAAACGTGCCGCAAATATACCTTATACATATAGTTTAAGTGATTAAATTCAATCAAATAAAATTTACTCGCGCACTCCGAGATTTGAACCGCAACCTTCGGATTGCTAGTCGAGAGCCTTACCCCTCGACCACGGAGGCCTTACCCATCTGCCATAAAAATCAAATTTCTACTTCTTCATTAGGGTGACTGTCCATACAATTGTTATTTTTCCTTATCAACAGTCGTCTATTCGAGATCTCTTGTTTTACAAGGCCAACAGAAGCAGTCAACAGGTCGCGGGGGGTGAAGCCACCCTCGCCCCTTCCCCTAACCACTGGTGGGGCCGCGGGGCGCTCGACCCTGCCAATTTGTCAAAGGCACGCTGATACGGCCTTTCCTAGCCCTAATACACACACATAACCTTATTACAGTGATATCCAATGCGGGTCTGATTACATATAGGCTTTAATTAAATGTGTACCTTGTTTTGAATAGGTTCAATAATTGTAGGTTACCGAAAGTGTGAAAATGTGGCTAATTTATTTATTTATTTATTTGTGTAATGAGTGCTAGATACAAGAATCCTTGAGAATATAATGAGTCGGAAAAAAAGAGACGGAAAAGAGAATTGTGGAAGGTTGGGAACTTGAGAATTATACGAATGTTTTTGCAAATATGTAAATGCAGCAATTTTAAAGATTTTTATAATTATTAATAGTATTTTCTATTTTACTATGGAAATCTAAGAATAATAATTTAATTTTTATGTCCAAGCAATTTATAAGTATTTAACACTCGTTTATGTTAGTTGGTAACTTCAGACTGCCAACATTATTGTGCGCGTCGCACGTTTTCATCGCCTGACATTTTAAGTCGTCCAGATATGTATAATTGCATCTTTTCAAAGTGAAGATCCAATTTTTTCTACCTTTGAAAGAGGTCAGGTATATTAAAGTTAAGGATACTGTTGACCTGCTATTGGCTGAGTGGGCATCATGTATTGGTTCCACTGGCTTTGGCTATTGAAGCGATGGATATATCCCAATGAGAAGAATTTGGCAATGATTAGAAATAATAAAAAATAAAGTGTCAATATTATTGCTTAAAATCGTTTATTATAATAATGCGAATAATTGTATATTACATTTCGTGATTTTTTGGATACACTATTTTATAATCATGTCTGCATAAGAGTACCCTTTTAAATGGCAGTCATTATTTTGCTGCTCAAATCGATTATTAGTTGAAACTTGTTTTATCTCTCCTTTCAAAACCGTTGAAACCGATTGATTGACGGATTAACAATTTTATAATGAAGTTTTGCAATGTTTGTATAAAACTTATTAGTTTTACAATATAAGTTTTTCCATAACGAATAATAATAAATATGTTTTATTCTAGGATGTGGGGAGAATACTGCACCCACCCACATGTCTCAGCTAGTAAATTTTAAGTAAAGGTACAAATGGTATCGAAAAAACATAAAACGACATGATGAAATTAATGAAAAAAACATGAATTCAGAGATCTATTCAAAATCTCAAGTGATTGAACTCATATATATATTTTTTCTGTTTTATTTGGCCCCATATTAAACTTGGAGAGCCCTGCCTCAGACGCGGCCCTACCTCATGGCTAACAATGGTGACCTGGATGTAATGTGAACGCGGCCTACAATAATTATTGCTGATTAGGGGTGTTCATCACAAGGGAAGAATTTATGTTATTTTGCTTACCCTTGTCCAACGTTAATCGTTAATATCTGTAGTAAATTATGTAGAAAGAATTAAATAACAATACCACCCGAACCCCAAATGGCTCCCAATGAAAATATAAGGTTTTTATTGAATTCAGTAGAAAATCAAATTTATATATTTTGTTTACGAATATATATGATTCTCTGATGAAGTAGTATATCACAGCATCAAAAAACTGATATTCTGCCTTTCCACTGATTTTCTAAGTTAAGTGCCTTAAAACTTTGCTAAAAAAATTATATGATTTTAAGATGCAAGAAATTTCAATTCAATGGAATTAAATTCACAACAATGTTTCGTATCTGTGATTATATTATGATGAAATTTCTGCGGAATTTTGTATTCATGCAACATTCTGCCACAATATTATTTATTTATTTATTTTTACAATAGCTCCACTCAGGACCTATGTCATCTTTGGGGATGCCGTGCGGAGGAAAAAGGTATGAGAGTTGGGTAGAAAACTGAGGGTCAGTGTGTCCAGGAGTAATGGACGTATGATTCCATTTCTCCCACTGCGATACAGGGCGTTGGGGTCAAAGGGCTCGTCTGGCTTCTCCCGTGGACAGACGCACCTGCCATCAAGATCTGGACTCTAACCTCACCTCATGAACCCGGGCACCCCTGCTAAGTAACTAAAAGTAGCGAACCACTTGGGGGGTCCTTTGGCAGAGGTTTTGGTTATCCAAAACGGTTATAAAATGGTTCTGGGAGCGGCAGTACCAATATCAGTCTCCCAAATTATATGACCCATTTATACCCCAATTAGGGATGTTAAAGTCCTACTGGCTCCAAGCGGTTGGAAGCAGTTAGATGTCATTTGCGGTATTCATATTATGAACTACCGAAAATCTTTATAATTTTTGTGGGAAAAGGCTAAAACTGGGATATAAAACAGGTGGTGATCCGACAGATCATCCCCCGGCAGTTGGCCCCCTGAATTTTAATGACCGATCGCTCCAAATTATAAATAAAAGTCCTCCGCCGCGTCTGTCTGTCCGTTCGCGATAAACTCAAAAATAATGAACGGATTTTCATAAGGTTTTCACCAATAGATAGATACACCAATGATTCATGAGGAAGCTTTAAGTTTATAATTTGTCAATGTTTTGTGTAAATTCGTTGAAATATAAAATCTGTATATGGTGGACTAGCGGACTGTAAGGGTTGGGTAACCATCCAGTAGATGGCGTTGTGTTTCGTTAGCTACAGCAACGCGTGGCCGGTTCAGCTAGTTTATTATAAAAATATAATATTACTTTCTATATCACTTTAAAAAATAAACAATTTCAAAAATAGCTTCAATAATAAATTGGTATGGTTATCAAACGACTTTATTTACATTGTCGATTTTTGTACTTATACGCTGGTATATAAAGTATAGGTAAGTAGTTTTTTCTTGATTTACATGAGTGAAAATATGTAGAATTCAAATGTTATTCGGCGGTATATCCTCTTTGTATAGCCTTCGGGGACACTTATATTATATATTTTGAGTAAGTTGGTATACCGTATTTTCTCTAAATGGACGGCATATTGTATACTAGCTTTTACCCACGGCTTCGCTTGCATAGTAATAGTGGGAAATTACTGGCATAATTATTGGCATAATTGTTATTATTCTTGCTATTTTGTCTAATAGAAAATAATTATTGTTTAATGGAAATTTCAAAATTTGAGAATGACATTTCGCAAATAAAAAGTCTATTTTAGAAAATATTTAAATTATATAAATAGAAATTTATTTCCCTTTATTAGTATTTTATTCATATTTGAATCCAGAGTTACCTAAAAAAATGAGAAAATGACAGTCCTCTTCAAACGCTATGCTTTATAGCAACGTTATGCTTTTTGTTCGGAGAATAAACATTTTCAGAGACATGTAGATATTAACTACGACGCCAAAAAAGATCTCTTTTTAATCACAACAAAGCACTCTTTTTAAGACTAAAATTAAAAAAAAAAACATTGTTTCCAAGGTAACAATTTGTTTGACGTTTGCAATAACTCGATTTGGTTAGGGACAGAAAACGCATGATACATAATTTCATAACGCCACAGCTCATTCATAACGCCAGAGCTTACCAATATATAAAGCCATTGTTACTCGCAAATAATGTAGCTTTCGATTAGTGAAAGAATTTTTAAATTCCATTAAATATTTATTGCGTGAAAGAGTAAGGACCATCCATACAAACTTTCACATTTATAATATTAGTAAGATAAGTAAGCCAACTGTCATGGAAACAGAAGAGGCAACCTAAGTAGTTCAAAGATAGATAGAAATTTAAATGACCCTTGTCAAAGCAAAGCGTCAAAATATTACTGTAAAAAGTTCTTAAAAATTCTGTTGATGGTAGTCTTCAAAATAAATAAATTATTTATTTTCGTGGAGAAATAAAACTCATCTTTTCATTTTTTATTCCAACCAAATGGGATTAGTGTAATACTTCATTTAAAAACCCTTATACAAAAAACCGTGCTTCACAGTTTTTTAATGACGACAAAAAGGATTTTGTATTTCAACAAAATTTCTAAATAACTCGTTCGCAGATGGGATTTGTTTTTTCAAGCGTTAATGAGAGAAATTCTAGCGAGATTACGGAAATATTTTTTTTCTCCTGTTTAAATAACATATACGCAGGGTTACATAATTCAAATTTCGTAATAAACATAAAATTTGGCTACACAGCACTGGGATAATAATAAAAATAAGCTAAATCCAACAATTATATACCATTTTTATTGCGTATTTACAAAATTTGGCCTCAAAATTGCTGGCCAAATTTCTTTTATAGATAAACTGAAATAAGTTTTTAAAGATCGAAAAATCGACGTCAAAAGCGTTAAAATTTCTCTACGCCAATTTATCGATAGATTCCCTAAGTTTAATAACTCAACTTCATGGATATTATGAAAGATTCAAAATTGTGTTTTTTCCCAATTTTAAAGTGCATGTTTTCAATACCCGGCATCACTTTGTCCTCCGTGGGGGTTGTAGATACATAGAAATCAGTTCAAAGTTTAATCATAACAATTTGTCGTTTGTGTAGGAGATATACTCAGCATATTACGTTAATATTATATTTATTACTTGAATAAAAGCCTTTTCAACCCACCTGGTGAGTATCATAAAAATCCTTCAGAATACTATTTCTCGGCATACAATAATATAAATACGATTCTCAGCTACATTATCAGAAATCGACGTATCGAAGCCACTGGAAGGAGGGTGTTCAGTAGAATTCATTTATTTTTTACAATGTTTCAGAAAATAAAACATTACAGTTTTCCGAGGAAAGTTCGGTCTTCAGGATACACCTGGAAAATGTTCTACAGGGCCCGCAGGTACTTTAATAGTACTGTACTAGGATTAATAGTAACGTAGTTTCTGTTCACATTTTTATCTATGTATTTTGTTTTGTGTTTTTGTTGCAACCTTTTTTGTGACTATCTTTGTATTTTTCTCTTTTTGTTTGAATTTTTAGACATTTTGTTTTGAATAACTTGAGTAATTTTCAATGTTCATTTGTTACCTGATATTTTAAATTTTCTGCTACCGGGTTCGACAGATCTGTGTCATTCAGTAGTAAACTTAAAAATGACTTAAAAATTCTATGCAAGTACAAAACGATTAGATTTTATTGGGTGGGGCTAGTGGGAGGGGTGATTTTGGGGAGGGGAAGAAAGGTGGGAAGAGTCATTTTTTTGTTAATGACCAGCATAATGTTTAGTGTTTTGTTATTCCAGGTAATTTTTTTTTTTAATTGATGTCTAAATTATATATATGTAAGTGAAAACTGGTATGACAGACAGAATGGAAGATGCTATAGAACACGCTTAATTGCCTTTTATAGTCTTCTTTTAATCGAAATGCAGAAACGGGCGGTCCGTTTGATATATTCACAAATGGGTATTTGGAATTCAGGTTTCTTCGGTAATGCTGTCCTTATTCTACCAGTATTTCAATGCAAGACTCTACGAGAAACGAGCGTCGTTCAGCCCTTAGACACCCATCGGTCAGAAGAACACCAAAGCACCTAACGATTGTACCTGGTCGCCATTTGTTCACAGGTGAAAACGGATTGCTTGTACTACTGGTAGTTGTATTTAACAGTTGCCAACCACTATGTTTCTTCGAACCGACAACATAGGTGCCTTAAAGACTCAGGTTTACTCCTTCCTATCCTCCAAAATACCCTCTACACAAGATCTCCAAAGATGACATTATGTAGGCCTGGGAAAAATTTTCTCTCGGGGTCTCCTGTGTGGAGAACAAAAACTGTTTAAGTCAGAAATCAAATTATCAGAAAGATAAGTTTTCCGTTAACAGGACATATATATTTCTTGGGCCCCTCGTGTGGTGGAATTTAGTGAATTAAATAAATTCCAATTAGGTCTTTGACCGTTCCATGGGGAAGTAGAAAATTGAAGCGATAAAAGAATTATATTATTTATCACAGAATGCTATACGAAAGTATATTTATACAGTAACAGTCTGTGGTCAACATTATGAACATATAGCACGGCAAAGTTGAAAATTGAACCAACCGGAAATTCCGCACGAAGGTAAGAGCATTTATTATTTATAGAAAATGTTGTATCCCTTTTTCAACTAATAATTCAATTTCGTTAAAGCGGGTATTTGGGCATTCACTCGTGCATTATTAACTCACCAGAAAACCCTAAGGATTTCCATTTGGAAGATTTTAAAGAGTTTAATTAAAAAATGGATCATTCGCTTCTGATTAATTTTATAGCATCTTTTGTAATGGTAAGTATTTCTTCGGAGCTCTTCACCGTTCAATATTGTTGTAATGAGTGGCACGCTTTTTAATATTATTTGAGTATTTTATTTATATTTTCCATGAAATATCTATTTACTTTTCAGTTTAATTTAAGTTTTGTTTTTTGGTATGGTTTATATATGTTTTTAAAAATATCTTTCTTGTTTACTATTCATATTATTACATTGTTATATATCCTAATACAGTAATACGACTACGACTGTCATGATTCAGGCATGAGCCAAGTATGGTGGTCATGATAATGCAAATGAATATCGTAATATGAAAAAATAAAGTAAAATAAATTTAGCAAATTATTATCATTAGTTTTTTTTCTCAAAACAGAATTTATGGATAAAAAACTTATCTTTGAAGATGTAAGAATCGTTATCGCTCGGAAAAAATGGGTTTTAACACGTTATACCTAGATATTTTTGTAATGGTGAAATTGGAAAAATTGAAATTGGTTACTGTCAACTAAAAGAGAACTCGTTTTTGTAAGAAAAATTGGAGATAAAATATTTGGGCTTATTCTGTCATCGTAGAAAATTGTACGTCATACCGACTTTTCAAATAGCGAACTATGGAGGTACTTAACCCTCAGGCTAATTTATTCGGTTCTAGGAACAACTCCAATAATTCTCATACAAAAAGTCATGCCACACTTATTATAACGGTTAGAAACATTATCCAATAAATGGTGTTAGAAAGAAAAAATATCAGGCTTTATATTCAAAGCTTAAATATAACTACAAAATAATTAAAATAAATACCTTTATGAATCCAAAGTTTCACGCTGTATTTGAAAAAAAAATTATGACCCTTTGGGAATGTTTTATTAATTACTAGCTGACCCGGAGAACTTCGTACCGCCTCAGAATCAATAACTGTTGTGTTAACTAATTAGCTTAAATTCAAATTCAGTTTTTTTATTAAGTTAAAAATATTATTAAGTTAAAAGTATTTATTTAAGCATCAATCAGATTTATTTTTCTTCCATACGTATGCATTTATTCTTGCAGTGTTATTATGTACAATCGTAGAGGTTCCTATTTTTGGGAACCTGTACATCTTCTTAATCTACAATTTTGTAATTACAATTAATATATATATATATATTTTTGTAATTTAACGACAGACAGATAAGTCCAATTATGGTACAATTTTCTTACAACTAACAATACATAATTTTTTTTAAACATGTTATAGTTAAGTTATGACAAATGTCTTGGCTGCGAAACATACGAGAGTGGACCGGCATTAGAAGTGTGGAGGAGCTATTCCGGACAGCGCAAGACAGAGAGACCTTTTCAAGAGTGATCGCCAACGTCAGGGGGACCTGATAAGGCACATAAAGAAGAAGAATAGTTATGTTAAACACATCTATATCCGCTGGTAGAGCATTAAGCAATGTCATACCTCTTGTCATGCTATGTTGAGCCATGACATCTGTCCGCCCCTGCGGTATGTAGAATAGGGCGTGGCTACGAGTTCGACAGTATTTGTCAGGAACGAATAAGCCACAGCATGACAGGAGATATGGACAATCGATGATGTTTTTTATTAACTTTAATTCAAACACCATGAGACTGGCATTACGCCTGGTCTCCAGGCTTTGATAATTTGTCTCCTTTAGCAGTTCCACGTGATGCATGAATTTCGGATATATTCCGTGTGATCGCATGTAAACATACCTTGGGAATTTTTTTTTGAATTTGTTCAATCATATTTATGTATTTAACTTGATAAGGTATCCAGACAGTACTAGCGTACTCCAGCTTGCTTCTGACCACTCCATTGAACATGGCGGTCATTGCATCAACTATATGTAACCATATGAATATTTGTATAACTTGTATAATCATACGAATATTTGTCTTGGCCCATTTTCTATGTTTGCTAATGTAATATGTAAAAAAACATGTAAAAAAAACTGTAAAAAAAACTGATCTAAAAATGTAACTAATTTGAAAAAAACTGATATTGTAACTAATTAAAAAAAAAACTGAAAATGTAAATACTTTAAGAAATGGCCAAGATCACCCTTAATGGGTGAAAGCCAAATAAATCATTTAAAAAAAAATTAATAACAAATGCAAAACAGTAAGCGCATTGACATTTGACGTTTTTGAATTTTTGGAATTCACGCACAGTTCAATATTATAGGTACTTATCACAAAATGCCCGCAGCTCTTTCAAATATGAGAATTCGTTCCGTATAAAATGTAAGGGGAAAAGAATTTTCTTAATAACTATATTTTTCGTTGATTTTTGTGATGTTTTAATAGTTATTATCCTTTCCGGGGCGGAGACAAATCCAACAAATCAAAGATCATCAAAATCGGCACGGCCGTTCTCGAGTTATAAATAGTGTAACTAACCCGACTTTGTTTTATATATTAAGATTTTTACATGAAACGACAAAAAAGTGAGTTGATGATAACGTTTATAATATTTGCCTAATAAAATTTCTGTAAAAGGTGAGCCAATTTTAAATTTTTTTGATGTTTGCATTCAAAACTTTTATATTTCAAAAATCATATGTTTATTTCGGATTATAAAATTTGAAAGCGGATTTTATTTTATCACCTTTGGAAAACAGTTTTTCGTTTTTGGTTGCCATTAGAAATATTCTACTTATTTGGTTTTATTGCAAAGCCGATATATTTTGATCTTCCGAAAAAAATAGGCTCGAGGCCCGAGTGGCAAATAACTATTATTACTGAGGGAGCGGGCAGCGATCGGCAGAGACGGGTAGGACGATTGAATGAAAAAGGCGTCAGTCGATGTATGAGTCAGTCTTTATTGCTGCTACGTAGCGATGGTGAATTGGTATGGAGTAACAGTGTAGACAGGAGCGATGATGATTATGAGGCTCGTAGGTGTTGAAGTGATGAAGGTCGGTGATGCAGTGGTGTAGCAGAACTCGTGTCTGCATGTCGCCAGCATGTAGTTGCGCACCGTGTTGGTGGAGATGACCTTGACGTCCAGGATGGATGCTCGACGCGGTGTCGCGGAGATGGCTGCGGTGAACCTGAGGAGAATGAAATCTCAGTGGCTGAGAAGTTGCTGCCTGCGTGACAAGAAGGTGCGGCGGGCCTTATGTCGCGGGCAATTGTGTCGCTTGTTGCGTCCTCAAAGGTTAATGATGCACCGGCACAGTCGGCAGTGGGTGGCCGAGAGTCTGGCCGGTACCGCACTGGAATCGTTATCACTCGATGCACTGTCTATGTGTGTTAGTGATGTTACTTGCACTAATGACTGGAACTGACTGACTGACTAGCGCGGTGTCGCTGCGCTTTATATAGCCGACCGTGTGAGTACCCGGAACGTCAAGTAATGTTGAGCCACCGCGCAAAGCGGAGAAGCCTCTGGAACATTCCGCGGCCGTAAGAATGTGACAGCTGTTAGTCGAGGCCTTTCGATGCGTTTCCCGAAATATGTAGCCGTGAGCGGCGTGAAACAATACAACTGCAGGTAGGTTGTTCCTTTCGAGAATGTGTTTGCTATATCAGTGGCGGCGCAAGGATTGTGGCTAAAGAGGGCGACCATTCTGGTCGCCACATTACCAACAGCAAACCATGGGACAACATAGAAAATAATCAAACAAGAAATGCAACTTTTGGGGGAGGATAGGTGTAGGGGAACCGATATTTTGATCGAAAAAAGAATTATTGAGTTGATACTTGTTTCTTTAAAAAAATAAATTAATAAAATCGCTCCCTTGGCTTTGTACGCAAAGTAAAAAATGAAGAAAAAAAACCGGTAGAATAAAACGAATACTACAATAATTGTTCATGATTTTCTTATTAAAGCGTTGTATTACTACCAAGTAGCAATTTACACAGAAAGTTTAGTAATTACATACACTGATGTTACACCGAATAGTGTTCAGTTTCGTATTTAGGCCACGAACGTTTTGGTAGTACGTTGTGAAGGAATTTTTTACAGAACGATTATTCAGATTCAACATAAAAAAATTATCCGAGAAAGTTTACGACTTTCAGCAGCTTGGTGAGCGGGGCAGTCTTGAGCTTCAGTTTTATGGGAAGCCGGTTTCCTGAAGAAGGTGCAGGTAGCACATACTGCAGGTTTCTCATTTTTGGGGCAGGCATCACGGTTGTGACCAACTTTGGCACAGTGGGGACAGGTGGATAAATCTGCTTGGCACTTGGAAGCTGTGTGGCCATATAGTTGACAGTGGCCACACTTCAGGCTATCTACCCAGTCTCTCACTTGGTGTAGTTGCCAGTCAATAGCAAGTTTGGTGCGAGATATTAGAGAGTGACGCACAGATAAAGGGACTCTAAAAATGTGGATGCAGTTTCCAGTGCGAGGGCCAGATTTATGTGAAAAAGACATGTTCTCTTTTAGATTTAGTAAAGACAGACCAGTGTCATTAGAAAATTGGTCATGAACGGCACTTATGATTTCATCTGCCGAAACATCTTGAGGGAGGTTGTGAATGGCGATCCGTGGGAGGCGATTTGGGGCAATAGTTGCTTTAAGGCCCGCTTTGTTTAGCGCTGGAGCATTTGCAAGTTTATCTGCCTCAGCAGAAGTACTAGGGTGTACTAACACGTCGCCACTTTTTAATTCTCTCATTCCAGTGACACGGATGCCCAGTTCACTGGGATTGACTGCATTTTTTAGTGATAGTGAAAGTTGTCACAAACGGACCTACAATTCTGTTTTAATTTTTAAAATAAATATAAATTTACATATTACAACTTTTTTGTATTCATGTTTTGTCACGGTAGTCGTACTTAGGTTACATTATAAACCTTTTATTTTTGTCAATAGCTCTACACAGGAGGCCGTGAGGAAATTAATTTCCCTTAATTTCTATGTCACTCTAGAAGCCGTGTGTATGGTATTTTAAATGAAAGGTCCCCAAAGATGACATAGGTGCTGACGGAAAATAGTTTTCTAGAGATCACGGTGTTAAAAAGAAAAACAATTGCATCGTTTAGGTAGTTTTTTTTAAACTTCTAAGACTATTTCGTTTACCTACCTCAAATATTTTCACGACTTCCAGCTATTTATTAGATCTTTATGATGATAGAAATTATTTTTAGAAGAATTCAAATCTGAGAAAATATTTTCAACAATTGAATTACACATTTTTCAAATACTTCATTCAAGATGAATGAAATGAAAATATTGGGTCTGTTTTGATACTGTTATCTGATATTCAGTCCTTACTTTCCAACGTGCGCCCATATTATCATTTTACAACGATCGAAAACAGAATCCTTTCAGAAACACTATGTTTTATTTTCAATTCAAAGCAATCCAACGAATTGTTCAGGGACAAAAATAGCGAGTTATGATGAATTTATTTTGGTAAAATTGCGAAAAAGAGGTTTTAAAAATCGGTCTAAAAAACTCCGCATTCAATGAATTCATTTAAAAAGATTCTATAGGGATTGCGCGGAACAATATGGTAGCTCGGACTTATGGTATCTGATTGAATTTTTTAAACAGAAACACCAGGAAATATTGGAAAACATTACGGTACTTCCCGCATTTCTTTTATCGTAATGTACTGTCAGGTGACGATTGTAATTAGTAAACAAGTATATTAAGTAAGTTATATTACCCAAAACTTGCCAAGGCTTCAATAACTTGGAGGGCATCAATAATAACCGTAAATTAAATTAAATAGGGCGCCATATTACAATACGTTTCTTCATCACGGTCTTAAGGCTCCGTTACCGGCCCCAAAAAGAAGAAGATGGAAAGATACTAAAATACGAATGTTAGAGGAGAGCGCTAACATTTACAGCGCCAAAATCGATGCAAAAATTGCGAAAATCTTTAATAAAACGCGACTTGTTTAAAATAGAGTAAAAATCTCTTGGGGGCTGTCTAAAACAGTATTTAATGAAACACAGAGAAATTTTTGTAAAAAAACGGAAACAGACTTGAAAATAAAAAAAAATTGGAGCACACTTAGTGTTTTTTTCCATCGAGGGAATTTCTTATATTTTGCGTTTCGGCGTGGAGAATGTATAGATATTATCTTAAAATTTAACATATATTTTTTTAAGAGCTTAAAAACTTCAAATCTTTAAGGGAGGTTTGCAAGAAATCGGTAGAAATTCGAATAGCGGCCTCTTAAGGTGCCGCATCCGCGCTCAAAAAGAAGATGGAGAGGTTTGTAATTACGAATGTCAGAGGAGCGCGCTAATATTTAAAGCGATAAAATCGATACGATAATTGTAAAAATGTTTAATAAAACACGAGTAGTTTAAAATAGAGCAAAAATCTCTTGGAAAGCTAAGTATCGTCTAAGGAAATATTGTAAAAATTTTCACAACTATAACATGGAAAGTAACTACAAAAAAACCTGTGTATAATAATTTTCTGAGCATACTTTGCAATTTTTTTCTATCGAGGGAATTTCATGTATTTTCGTTTCGGCATGAAACGCGTCTAGACATTATCTTAAAAACAACATATATTATTTTAAGAGCTTAAAAACTTCAAATGTTTAAGGGAGAAATTTAAGAAATCGGCAGAAAATCGGGTAGCCTAGGCTTAATTTGTAAAATTAACCAATTGGCGCTATCTATCTATAAGCTATTATACTACAAACTTAGAAGACTAAGACATAAATTAAAAAGAAACACTACGGAGCTCATTTATAAAACTATTGTTGCTCCACATTTGGATTACTGCTCTACGATGTTATATTTGGCCAATGAAGGAATTTTAAACAAACTAGAAGTTATACAGAACAGAGCTATGAGATGTATACTGGGAAAAGGCAAATACGCAAGGATTAATCAAATGATAGAGGAGATAAATTGGATTCCAATTTAAAAAAAGACCAATATTTAATGTGTTAATTTTTGTGCATAAAATTATGAAAAACCAAATGCCAAAATACTTTAAGGATGAAATTGTTTTTAATAGAGACGTACATAATTACGAAATAAGAAATATAAACAGAGTTCGATTGCCACAAATGAAGAAATCAAAATCACAGAATTGCCTAATATATAGAGGACTAAAGATTTATGATGAAATGCCTGAAAGTATGAAGAATGAAGAAATAATGAATGTATTTAAAAAGAAATGTTATGCCTACTGTAAAAATATTTAAATTTATCAAATGAAATGTTACATTGTGCTTATTAAATAACTCAATAAATAATTTTAAAAAATTCTTCATTTGATTTCATTCATGTTTCATTCCTTCATTCCTACGGTCGGAAACGGGTAGTTTATACGACTCGTTCTTTAGTTCGACAGCTCTGCTGTGGAACGATATTCCGGCCTCTGTGTTTTTTTCACCCTCCCACGGGTCTCTTCAAAACCCATGTTCACTCATTCCTCTCCTCGAAAAGAATGTCCACCCAGCAACCTCAAAGGTGATATAGGCTTTACGGGAAATTATTTTCCTCGAGGTCTCTAATGTAGAGTAAATATTTTAAAAAATACTTAGTAATAAGGTAAGTATGTTGTTTTTCATTTCGTTTTATAAATATTTTTGTTAAGAAATTCCAACATTATATTCATTTTATTTAAGCTTATTTTCCTGGTAAAACATATTCATTTCATGTCAGATATCTCATAGCCAACGGTTACTATAATATTTATTATATAATTACCTGACCCGACGAACTTTGTACCGCCTCAGAATCAATAACGGTTGTGTTAACTTATTAGCTGAATTGAATTCAGTTTTTTTATTAAGCACAAAAAATTGCACAATGAAGCAAGTATCGATGCGCAACTGTCCGTGTTTTGTTTTTTTCAGTATCAGAGATTGCGTTGTGTATGGATTCATATTTTTAGTGATTTTCTTTGTTTTCTATTTACGGGAAATGTATTTCATTTTCTTTCTACGTGTGAGGGAGATTTATTATAAAATTGTATTTTTCCTTCGGTGGGGTGCAGACATACCACTATTGACATTATTTGTAAGAAAGAGGGGCAATATTATATGTTTAAGAATAAAAGCTAAACAATCAGCGTATTGACATTTGACGTTTTTGAATTTTTGGAATTCACTCACTATTCAATATTATATTCATCACAATATTGTTGCAGCTCTTTCAAAATATGAGAATACAATCCATACAAAATGTATGAGGAAAAGAATTTTCTTCATAATTTTTTTTTCGTGAATTTTTCCGATATTTTAATAGGTATTCTGCTATTCGGAGCAGAGACAAATCCAACAAATCAAAGATCATAAAAATCGGTCTAGCCGTTCTTGAATTATAAATGGTGTAACTGACCCGACTTTGTTTTATATATGAAGATAATAACCATTGGCCATGAGTACTGAACAATTCTGTACCAACTTACCACGCAGTGTTAATAATTGCTTAATTGACATTCCTTTAGTTATGGGTAAATCTAATTGTCGAAACCATTAAGAATACATAAAACTCACTTATTAAATAATAATATTACCTTAATGAGCTAAAAATATTACTTAACCGTTAATTCGTCTGTAACAAAATATAAAGTAACTCTCGAGTATCGTCTAAAAAAATTGTAAATACAGCAGTATAGCAAATCTAATTATTTCAGGCGTAAATTGAAAAGTATTCAATTTCGAATCTTTCCTACAATCCTACGTCCTTTATTAATTAACTAATTAGCAATGCTTCGTCGATAATCGCTGTATTCACAAGTTATGTATTCATACAATCAGGTTCTCCAACTCGTCTTGGAAGGATATTACTTCTTTGCAATAATAGAGTTCTTTATGTTAATCTGGATGTATTAATACTTCGCGAATTACAAGTGTTGTGACTGCGAGTAGTCAACCTAGCTAGAAGCTAGCTGAAATAGATCTGTATTATGTGAGCTCCTGCAAACTGCACCCCGGCCCTTGGCCCCGCTGGTGCACAAACTCCGAACAAAACTAACCACCATCTTGCGGACTTTCGGGACAGCTCTTAGCGCTGCTCTCTATGTAATAAGCTCGGGACTTTTTAAATATACAACATTAATTAATTAGGGTCGAGGGAAGCTATCGGTTAAGTTGCCACAGATGTCACGGCTGGGATGACCGATATAAGGTCATAGGGTACCTCGAGAAAATTATGTTGCCTCCCGGGTCTATCCGCGCAACCTCCGTGGGCCTTTTGTAATTGAGGGAATTAGTTTCTTTTGGTTATTTATTGTTAACCCATAAAGTTATGGTTGTAGTTTTGTACTGTTTTACTATTATTGAACTGTGTCATGCCTGCAAATTTATTGTACCTACTCCAAATAGAGACTAACTGTGTTTACCGTAAAGTAATTGTGTATTTTATTTAATTACCACCACTAAAGCATAACTTTACTGCGTTATTTGAATTAAATTTGCGTAATAGAGGAATAATAACCATGTTAACTCGAACTTTTGTTCTGTAGATAGGTAAATAATATGTAAAGATGGTACCCCTATGATTGTTTCCTACAGATAATGACTATTCTCTTTAACATTTGTCCCGACCACGAGCCCATTGTATATTAAAACCCCAATTATCTTAAATTTTATGCTAAATTAGTAAAATATTAATTTAACTAATAGTAATTCGTGTTTGGATATTAACGAGGTACCCGTAAAGCGGAAAGAATGGGGAAAGTCAAAGAATTCCGACTTTCCAACCGAACACTACAACTATTATATTTAATCGACATAAGGTAGATAGGTTGACAAAAGAAATGTTAGGTAGGAATTATAAATTTTGGAATAAGGTACAAGGATGAATGCTAGGTACCAACAATTCGTAAAACGTCGTTTTTGACTTTTCAATTTAGCCTCCCTTCATCTAAATAAACGTTAATGATGCAGACTTATGATAAATGATATGACGTTGTGATAATAATGGTAGAGTTTGTAAATATTGTGACAATAGTTATTTTTGAAGTCAATCGATTTTCTTTTATTTGAAAATTGTGTGCAAATGCAGAAGCATAATATTTATGCAATTGATTTCTATTCAGTAACCTTACTAAAAGTTTTGTGATAGTTTTAAAATGTCGAAAGTGAACGATGAATGCTGGGATTAAATATTTCAAAACATTATTTAGTTTAAAATTATGTTTGCTCATATGAAAATGTCAGAAACGAAGACGAATAATTAGAAATAATATTTTCGGTTGTGATGTACGTGACTTATAATTTAAATAACATTCTAAAATTTAAAATACATTACTTTTTTTTTTTTTTCAGAACATACCCATACGTCGATCGTTTGGTTGAGTACTCAGACATCTCCGAAACATCGAAATTTGACTATAGAATGCAGTTATATGTAAAAGTGTACAATTCTCTGATACTCATATTTAATTACCACCAGATCAATTATAATGCAAAAAAAATTGCTATGAATTCAACAAAATGTTGATGTTTTCAAAATAATGTACTAATGTACCTACTGGACCGTTATGCCTCCCGTTATTTCACAGCATATTTAATATGTGAAACACAGACACGTGTAAATAATATTTGATTTATGGTGATCATTCGAATAAGTTCCTACATTCTATTCCTCTTTATCTACTGGAGCTCTTTTTGCCACAATATGGCACTATTCAAAATACTTCGGACTGCTTTGCTACCAAATTTGGCAAATTTTCCCTTATTTTTAAGTAATTTAGAAGAAGTTTATGATTTTATTACATATTTTTTATAAATCCTACCAATATGTGATAATCGACAAACGATGGGTGAATTTATTGGCTATATAGAACTATAAGCAGATTATATATCTCCATATTAAAATTCGGAGGTATTATTTTTTTAATGTGGGCGGAAAACATTCAAAAACATCAAAAAATCTCGAGCAATCGGATAAAAAAGTTTTAAATTGCGCTGTCACTCCAGTGGTTAAATCATATCTTAGTATTTGATGCCTGACTAACCAACTGTACGACCGATATCCGTTGAATTTATGATGCCGTTCCTTCAAGAGTTGGTGGTGTAATGGCCAGTATAGCCTTCCATGTAGTTGTCCGGGGTTCGAATATCGGTCATGGTATTTTTATTTTTAAAAATACTTTTTATTTTATTTTAAATCCTGTGATCTTTCACGGGTCTGCGCCATTACATTCAAATCTGAGATCCGGTGCGGATGAACATTTTTTCTTTGTAAAAGTATTGTCTGAGTTTTCTATTATTTTTAATTGGCGCAGTTTTATTTAGAAAATTTTCTTTGTAATTTTTGTAATGTTGCGTGTTAGAAGTATAATGTATTTAGTTTTCTGACTTTAAATTCTTAAAATTGACGTTCTGGTATGTATACGTATACGATCATATATATATTATAAATATTATATTCATGTACCTAGGTTAGATAAGTACCTCAAGTTGCAAACTTTTAGCTAAATAGCAGCCAAGTACCCATTCAAAATAACTTCTTGAACTGAAAGCATTAATATTATTTATCGTTTCATAATCTCGGAAGAATATTTAAGGGCACAGTTTTAAATTATTTTCAAATTTTAAAATTTGAATTCGCGCTCCTGAATTGATTCGGAAAATATAAGTTGTATTAATATAACATTTCACTAGCTTGAACCAGAGATAAATTCTTCAAGAAGATTTTATTTCCACGAATTCATATTATAATAAAGACGACTGCTAGAAAAACTGCTTACTCAGCTTAGTGTAGGGGAGAGATCTCGTTGAAAAATCTCTTTGTACACGTGAGACTTTGAATGTTGTTGTCATAATGCGATATTCATTTTTTCAGATGAATAGTAATTACATTAATATAAACTGAAAAGGGTTTTCGTAGTAAAATAAGGTTTTCCCCGAATATAAGTTAAAACATAGAGAGTGGATAAAATTGTCTTATAATTACAGTAGTTAGTACAGTAATACATTGCAATTTCAGCGAAATTTTATTGAATAAGGCTTACTTTTAACGGTTCCGCCGGCGTTCATCCCGCGACCAAATATCCCCGACAAAATATCCTACAGACAAAACATCCTCCCAACAAAATATCTTCTAAAACCTAACCTAACCTAACCTAACAAAAAAATGGAACAAAAATAATACAGATATCCTATACTCGTAAAGAAAAAAAATGATTGTTCAAAAACAGTAAAATTGGACAATAATAATACAGACATCCTGTAAAGACAATAAATGATTGTTCAAAACTAGTAAAATAGAACAAATATAACACAGATATCCTGTAAAGTTAGGTTTGGTTAGGTGGGATGAAAACGCGCAGTAAGTACCATTTTTAACAGAAGCTCCAAGCTAAAAATATTTACATTAGCAAAGAAACTCAATATTAAAAGCTATGCCAATTTCATGACTCCGGTGCTAACGGTTCCAGATTTTGATAAACAAATGTATCATGTTGTTAGAAATATAGTTAAGATACCCGTTAAATTCGGCGTGCATTGACATAGTTTGTGTTTTTTATGTTGCTTTTTACTACACTAAAACATCGAAGGAAATTGGAAACAATTTTCTGGCATCCTTGTTCCGCCTAGGCATCATTATTTTTATTTCACATTGTGTATTCTGAATGTTTAATGTTGATTGACTGACAGGTCGGTAGACGTTGAAATTTCCAACCGAAACTAACGCTTTGGAAAAATATCAGAAGTAAAGACAACATTTCAAACGTAAAACCACGCCTAGTTTAAGGTAAGCCCGCTAGCGACAAAAGAAAACTTAGAAAATTGATTTTTTTCATTCAACTCCCGTTGAGTGGCGATGAGCAGAGTCGAGATACCCATTTCAAGTAGTCTATTTTGTTAAAAATCTGTTGGTCAAGGTAAAAAAGGTAGATATATTAATAATGTAAATCAAAATTAAATGTACGTACAGTAAATTATTTGAAATAAGGCCTTCAAAGGGCATAAAATAAGGGCAAACCCAGAGAACAAAATCTAAAATAAATTGCCCATAACCCAGACTGCGCAATGTTTCTTTGAGGAAACAAAAACAGAGCAAAACTTTTATTCCCAATTAAAATTTGTCAAAAAAGAAGTTTCTAAAACATGTCAAATAAAGCCTTGATCCTGAAGAGCCCTGTGCCTCATCTCCACACCTCATTACCATATATATTGGGGGAATAAATACTATGTGGTCGCCTTTTTAGCTCCTTTGTGAAGAGCCTTAAACGTTACGACCTTTTTTGTTGATTCGTCGTTTGTTTTATTAGATGGTCTCTGGAACATTAAGACTGAAAGAGCATTCTTTCGCCGACGAGAAACGAAATTTCGTTCACAACTCCATTCTAAAGATTTGTAGGGATAAGTTTTATAGGCATTTTTGTTATACGTTTCATAGTCACATCTTCGAATATTTATAAAAACGTGTTTTTTGTGTTTTATATAAAATGCAAACCTAACTATTGTTTTTGCAGTTTATTGTTTTTGTTTGTTGATTTTTCAGTTTATTCTACATTTTAATGAATCATTTTAATATCAATTATTTTTTAAATTCCCAAAAAGTATATATTATTCGAATACCGCGCAAGAGTCCCAAGTGCTCCGACGCGCCCGAAGGAAGTGAGACTACGGCATCTCCAAATGGGGTAGGTATGTTGTGAGGCTGAATTTAGTGTTGAGGGAAAGAAGACGGAAAAGAAAAAGGTGTGGAGTATCTAATTGTTCAGGTCTGGTCACCAAACATGGCTAAAGCCATTTGGAGCAAAGTTTCTTCTTCGTGGTCCCACGCAAGGGTGAAACTCGATGAATTACTTCCATTCTGAAACGTTCCGCAAATAAACCTTACATTATTTTTAATTGAAGTGAAATAACACAAATCAGTCAATAAAATTTACTTGCGCGTGCGCTTGCGCATTGCGATCGTGAGGCATTAAAGGAAGTAAAATATTTTGTTATTGATGACTCATTTTGCAGATTGCAAGTGTTTCGTTCGGCTAACAGTTAAGCTTTTGAAATGTTTTCTCCTTTTTATATACTACAATAAGCTGATTTGGTGATTTTCAAACCGCGAGAAAACCTTGGAAAAAAAAACTGAAAAAATGGAGCATTTGATTCACTCAAACTATCTTTTGGCATTTTTTCTACAAGTCCTCTTTGTAAAAAACCCTTTTTCTTCGCCCGGTTTTTAGAGGGTACCGTGTCACATTACTATAATGTCTCACGTGCCATGCTTTAGACACAAACTTTCCGAAAATGGGACGATTATAGTTTTCAGGATTAAATAAATAATACCGAAGCCATAAAGATACCTTGAAGTTTGTGAATAAATTTAAACTTCGTGGCACGTGTAATATTATTTTAGAGATCTGCAGTGAAGCGAGTGTAAAGTAGATGTTGTAAAATTGTCTATGGATTGGAGTCTTAAAGTGGATAATTACTTTTTGATTTCTAATTAATGTTTCTTTTTTAATGTTTAAGTACTGGCGATCCGGGCGTTTATTTTATATTTATTTTTATTTTACGGTTTTCTTTTACCTGTCTTGCTAGCCCCTTAGGCTAATTTGTTCCCTTTTGGGAACATATCATATAGGTTACAAAGAAAAAAAAAACTTGTTCACTGCTGGGAATACAACTAGATTCAAATATAAACTGGAAAGAACATGCATCAAAAATAGTAGCAAAAATCAGGAGCTTTTCTTTTGTACTAGGTACCTTGAAAAAAATATTAAACATCGAATCAGTGATAGCCGCATACTATGGTTATGTATATTCAATAATAAAATACGGTATTACTTTTTGGGGAAACTCAGTAAACACCAAAGATGTTTGTATCATCCAAAAAAGATGCATTAGAAAAATTACAAACTCTGATCGTCTAGATTCATGTAGACCTATGTTTAAAAATCTGACAGTCAAAGACATATTATATATAATGGAGTTATGCGTGTTAGTGCAATCATCTACAGACATAAATACGCTACAAAGTTCACAGAAAACGTATTAATACCAAAAGCAAACAAAACAATATTCCATAAAGGACCATACTACATGGTCATTAAAGTATATAACAATCTTCCACATAACATTAAAAAAATACAAGATACACACAAATTCAAATCGTCACTAAACACTTTCTTTGTTAACAAATGTCACTACACCTTAAATTTTTTTACAGTGAATACCGCACAAGAATCTCAACTGCTCCCGTCTGGAGCCAGTGAGACTATGGCATCCCCAATTGGGGTATGTTGTGAGGCTGAAGGTAGTGGGGAGGGGAAGGAGGTGGGGAGAGGAAGGTTGGGAAGTACCTGGCTATTCAGATCTGGTCACCAAACACGGCCAAAGCCATTTTCAAGCAACGTTTCAATTCAAACTTACACCAGGGCGATACTGATAGTATCTTCCACTCTGGAACGTGCCGCAAATATACTATATATTATTTTAAATGAATTAATTGTGAAATAACACAAATTAATCAAATAAAATTTATTTGCGCACGCCGGGTTCGAACCCGCGACCTCCGGATTGTGAGTCAAGACTCTTAGCCACTGGACTACGGAGGTCGTCGAATACCTCACATAAATGAAACACCTATTTTTGTATTTTTATTGTTATATTTGTGTTTTTTTTTAACTGAATATTATAATAAAACATGGTTAGCTGGAAGAAATGGGGCCTACCCATAAACTATACCCTTTGTATTTTTTATTTATGCAATAAATATTTTTTGATTTGTTTGATTTGAAATCATTATGTCTCCCTTATTATCATGGTTAGAAATATGATTTTAATGGCCTTAGAAAGGGAAAAGATCACACTTTTATTATAATCTATAAATTAACAGCAGAAGAATTTTTAAAAATTGAGAAGAAATCATTAAACATTTAAATTTGTTTATTAATTATTAGCTGAAGTCCCCGGTGATGCCAGGGCTTTACACAAAGTTTTCGAAATCAAATGTCTACAGTGAACTTTCTCTTGTTTTAAATGTCACATGTGCAAAATTTCATCAACCTCAGCATAAAACTATAGATTTGCATACAAATCAAAACCACACCACCCGCTTGCCAGCCAGGTCGTCTACCACATACAGTTATTCTCCTTTATATATCATATATTTCAACCAACTTACACAAAACCATGTCAAATTATATACTTCAACCTTCCGCATGAATCACTATATCTATTGGTGAAAACCGCATGAAAATCCGTTCAGTAGTTTTTGAGTTTATCGCGAACATACAGACAGAAAGACGTGGTGGAGCACTTTAATGTATAATATGTAAAAAAATTTATACGAAATGATAAAAAGCGAGGTAACTATACGGTTTATAATATATTTGCTATGAGTGTGTTTTCAGTTTTCTTTGTTGTCAGTAATATTAGTTTAAAACGTAAAGTGAGTAATTTTCAAAAAAAAGTTTATTTTAAAAATAAAATTTAAAGCCGTATATCCTCACCTTTCAAAGACGGTTCTTATTTTCCGGATACGTCTCTATAGAAGTACCCTGAATATTTTACTGTATTATAACATGGTATAATTTTGTGAAAAATTGTATGAAGTGTGAATATCTATAATATGTACTCACAATGTTTTAATATGTACTCACAATTTACAAATGTCTGTTCTTTCTTTTTCAATCAAACACATTACTAATCTTTTGAAGAGTCAATTCAAATTATGTGGGGTGACGTAAGTTTCTCTTCGAATATGTGTGATGCCAGGACTGCCAGGTAAGATTCTTGTTCTTTTTTAAGAAAGTTGATTTGAGATTATAAGGTATTTTAAAGGGTTTATTTATTGTTGTTATTTTTTTATAGATAATCTTCCTTATAATTAGTTATTATTTGTTTTTAATCATTAGCTGTTCTGTTTTTAAGGCTTTTTGAACATAGATCTAATTATTGTTTTATGATTAATCTTAAGAGGTTTCAGGTAAGTATCTGTTGTTCCTCCCCATACAGAATACTTCGGAAAAGTGCAAAATATATATTTTTAGTTGATTTAATGACGTGATGTTTCGTATTGCTTTGATGATGTATAATAATTATAAATGATTTTTGGTCAAAACCCAGACGCGGCGTTGCTAATATAACAAAAAAACTACCATTTTAATTCGAATTCATTGATATTTTATATAGAATACGTTAATACGACGATGGATAGAGTTTAAAATCTTCAATTATGTACTCTGTCGTTAAAATTTATCCATATTCTCACCACCCTCAATAGTTTATCTTATGGTTAAATGTACGTATTACCTTTAGCTACCATTACTGAACCGAATGTATGTTTTACGAGAGAAACAAACCACATATTAAAGCAAGTATTCTTAATAGGTTAATGTTTCAACTCCACCCAAAGTGTGAACAAAAAACAACAAAAATAAATGAATTAGATACAGAATAAAGCACGCTACAAAAGTCAAAGAAAATATTATGGCAAATTAATAAAAAAAGTTTCAAGGAAGCGCAAAAATAATTTTCCCAACTTTATAGCTAACAATTTGTTTAAATTAAGCACGCGTATTCCCATCTCGTATATATATATATATATTATTAATTATTAACCAAGATAAATACATTTTTTTATAAATGACCTCACCAAACCGAGTCTGTTCCAAAGTAAAAGAAATTTCATCTATTTTTAATAAGTTAAAAGGGAAATGAGAAGAAAACATAAATTTAGAAATTCATATATGTATGTAGATATGAAAGAAATAAAAAGCAGAAAAATTGACTTGAAAAAGACAGGTAATTAAAAGTTAATGACTTCAATATTGTTTTACAAAAATAAACGTAGATGCGAATTTCAACACAATGATAATCATCATAGGATTTGACTTGGGATTCAGAATCATCTAGTGGCTCTATGCCAATGTCTAGCATTAAACATATTGATTACAATAGTTCCTTGCCAGGCAAATTAAATTAATTAAGAGCTTCGCAGTTCTCCATTTTGTGCAGTTTGCTCTCTGGTTAATTAATACAAGAAATTATATCCCACACTTATTGAAAGTTCAATCAGAGATAATTGAATTATCGGTTTTCTCCCGCTGGGAATGTCAAATAACATAAAAAATCGCATTGACTTCGTGGTTGCAAAGTTTAGCTTTTAACTTTTTTGTTTGTAGAGGAAAACTTGTCTTTATGGCTTTGATGATTATTTTTTTCGTGATTATAAACGAGGGAAGAAGATATTTGTTTGGGTGAATACTGCACAAGATTCCCAACTGCTCCCAACCGTCTGTAGCCAGTGAGTCCATGGCATTCTCTATTGGGGTATGTTGTGAGGCTCAAGGTAATGTGGAGGGAAAGAGAAAAAGAAGTTGGGGAAAAACCTGGCTATTCAGATCTATTCACCAAATACGGTTAAAGCCATTTCAAGGGACATTTCAATTCTGAATGGTGGTTTTAAATCAGGGTGATACTGAGAGCATTTTCTACTCATGGCATTCCAAGAGGAATATCCATGTATATATGTATTCGACCGGTCAGTTGTTGAGTGGGCATAGCGCTTGGGAACCACCCGGGCGTCGCGTGTTCGATTCCTCGACTGGCTAAGTCCTCCATCACAACACAAGCAACATTTTCGGTTTTCTGTGGTGGTAGTAGGAGATTTTCAAATATTGTTGGTTTATTCGTAACCTGGGAATGTTTGCCTTTCTTAAAAAAAAAATACATAATGTTGTACAGAAGATTAGAAAGCATTTCGAAAAATCTAATCAACGTTTATCGCTTTATTTGTGTGTGTAGTGTATTTTATTCATTACCTAATTCTTCCACAATTTTTAAGTGCCCAAAGATAAATACAACAAACCAAACTTTATTTTTCCCTGAATTGTCTGAAAGATAACAATATTGCTTTTGGTCGTTTTATTATAAATGATCACAAGCACCGTAATGACGGAAAACTTTGTCCAATGAAATATTTGCGAGGATGGCATACCTGAGAGGTCTAGACTCCAGACTCTGGTCTACGGTGGCACTTTGATTACTAACTTTTGATTAGGGTTCGTCTCCCGGGACTCAACACGCTATTAGAATGAATGGGCTGAGTTAACTTCTTTGGAAAATGCCACGGTTTTGGTCACATCTTTTTCATATAATTTTATGATATTTTATAAATTATCCATTTACAAATTCTTCTAAATAATAAATCAGGTTCTCAAAACTCTGCAATCACAAATCAAAATCAAATTGATAGAAAATCTTAACGGAAGGGTTACATAGATCTTTAGAACAACAAGTGACATCAGAAGAACTATGTTATTATTCAACAGGTATTTTAATGGACGGTGCTTGAAAGAAATAGCGTTATCGACGCCTTTGATACCGGTGCACACTATATAGCCAGGAGTCATGCCAAACCCATAAATGCAACATTTATACACGGCTGGTATTAACCACACAAGAAATATTTGTATTTTTGTATTTTCTTCCTAAAAAATCGTGAATTACTTCTGTCTTTTGTCTTCCTTTCATTAAAAAAAACCCGACTATATAGATACAATATTTTAAAAGATGACATCAACTTCCCTCGACGTGTGTGTCTGTGGAAAACGCGAAAATATAATTAATTTTCATCAATGGTCAAAATGCTAATTTCTTCATGCGTTATTTGGGGCTGGCCAAGCCCCCTAAAACAACGAATCGTCGATAAATGTTTATATCGTGTATGTCGATAACTTGCAATCGTTCCCGAGCACGATGGCACATCGCCAACGGATGCACAATAGTTCACGTCGAATAAATACGCATAATTCACTTTTACGTCAGGTTTTAATAAATCTATAAATTAATTTTGCAAAGTTGTACTTTTTTTTACATTAGCTCAACACAGGAGACCCTCGAGAAATTAATTTCCCCCAGGGCCTGTGTCATCTTAGGGAAATCTGGGGGTCAGTGTGTCCGTGAGTGACGGACGTATGAATCCATCCCTTCAACTGCGTTGTAATGCCATGGGTCGAGAGAGTCCAGCGAGTCCGGAGAGGTTAAAAGGCCTCCCTCAATCAGTCTCTCTCGATCCGGCCCACCACGCATTCGTCCATCCATTGGCATCCGCCGCCAGGACCCGAAATAACCTCACTCCGTGAACCCGGGCACCCTTGCTAAGTTGGGGTGACCTATGGCAGAGGTGATAGTTATCGAATAAATGGTTTTAGGGCGGCGGTACCCATACTCGCCTCCCAAATTGATTATGTACCTACGTGTAGTTTTCTTATGAATTAATAAACTATTTATCTTTTTATACGTAAATGTTGAAATCAATTGTTAAAATTTCATGTAAAAGCGCACTGGGTCGTTAATAAACAATAAACAAATAAAAACGAGTGCGGTTCACACGCAGTAGAAGCGAAACCTTACCAAAAACAATCTCAACCAATAGGAGCCTTTAAAAGTGTAGTCATAATCAAGCTGCCAATGAGCGCCGATCTAGCGTCATTTCCGTTTAATATCTCAACCAATATAATCAAAGCGGCAGTTTGATGCTTCGCAGGTGCTGTGATGCGTCATTTCATCCTAATTCTAAATCACAATGAGGCTAAAGAAGTTTCACTTAAAATAATAATAATGAATGAGCTAGGGGAGCGCTGCCCACAAGGCCCACTGCTAAGTTTCAGGAAGGCATATAATATTTCTATGATTAAATTATTTCGTGGCAGACATGTGGGCAAAATAAACACCACTTTTTTCTATTGTATCGAAGTATTGGTTCCGACAAAAGGCTTTTTTATTGAAACAGTGTTACCCGGGCGTGATTGTATAAACATGTGGGCGCTTTTGTCAGTGTGGGCCTTCGACGAGATGGACGAAGTTACGTTTTGTAACGATAAACCGTACATTAATACCTACCTATACACGGAAATATTAAACCAATCGGTGTTCTCCGCATCCCCGGTGGTTGATTAAAAAGCATAATAACAAAATGGAGTGTTCTTTTTCATTTACGTACAAAAGTTGCAAATGCCTGAGCCAGTGGAATAAAGGAATCCCAAATTATTGATTTATCATTATTGTTGAAATGCATTGCTTTGCTTTTGTTGAGACGTGTACGGAAATAAAATAGGTAAAGATTGCCCGCTTAAGGACATTTGACTTGAATGCTTGTAGGTTTGGTCCTACATACCATATTACAAAAAACTTAATAGTTTTTTTTAAATATTTAATTACTCATAAAATCTTTCCATCGATTATTCATAATACACCATAACTAATGACACAAAAAGTAAAATGTACAGTGATCGCCCACTCTCTGCCCGCTCTGCCCAATAGTGATTCCCACAATAATGGCAGCGATTGTCCACTTTAGGGATTTGATTAAAATTTTTGATAAAACGGCAGGTTGATGGTGCACCCTTATTTTTTTTTTATTATCAATAATAATTGGTAAAAAAATTAAGATAATAAATATAACAAAATACTTGCAAAATTGTAAAAAACTTCGAAGCGCTTCACAAAATTTGATTTTACTTTTCAACAAAGTGGCCATTTCTGCCAATATGGTAGTTTAGTAATTCACGTTGAACAATCAAACTTATTGTGGGCAATCACTGGTTGCGGGCATAACAGTCGAGGTTACCCGATAATTATATTCATTCCGTGACATTTGATCCCCAGAAAGTTAGCCCCCGACTATTACGAATGACCTGTCAATATTTGAAAAACTTCTACTACCAGCACAGTAAGCGGAAAATATTACTTGTGTCTTTATGGAGGACTGATAGAGCTGAAGAATCGAATACACGACGCCTGGACGCGATGCAAACTCAGTCACTGACCGGTTATATCTGATGTACATCCTCATTTTAAAGTAAGTATGCAGAGAGTGTATATGACTGTACCTAAAACAAAAGATATACGGTCGAATAACAAAAGATGATTACTACGACTACTTTACGAATGAGAACTCACAGTAGAAATGGCAGCCTCACTGAATGATTATACTTCTCTAAACTGCTAAAAACTATTGACGATATTCTTACACTTTAAATTACCTTATAGACTGCCCTCAAATGTTACGTGTGTTATAAATATCCGTGTTCCTGTTAAAGCAACTTAAATCCACCGTCTTTTCCATTTTGTCGACCACTAACCTATACATTACCGCTAATGCGATTTCACCGAACTGTCAATACATAATACAGAGCGGTTCAATATTTTCAAAACCTCTCCCTCCTGCATCAAAGCAAAAATAATTAATTGTGAATAAAACTGACATTTTTATGTATTGTGTTTTTTAAAATGAGAAGAATTTATTGTACTGATGTGTACCAAATGTATGTACTGATATGTTTTTTTCTGTATAATGTTTGTAAATGTTGAAGAAAACAATGTCAAGTTATCTTTGAGGATTGTTGTGTTTTCGCAAACAGTATCTCCAACACTTAGGAAGGAGAGGATTTCACTTAGGAAAGAGTTTTTTGGACAATCTGTGATTTATTAATACTACGCGAATTACAGAGTAATGACCACGGTTATCCAACCTAACTAGAAGCTGGCTTTATTTGATCTTTTGTGGGAACAACTGGCCTCGGCCCTCTGGTGATCTTGCTGGGAAACCACTCCTGCCGACATCTTGCGGATTTTATGGAAAGCTTTTATACCTGCCATCTGTGTGACAAGACAGGAAGCTTTTAGATGCACTACAGGGATACTTTATGGAGAGTCTTTTTCAGGAAAGGAAGGAGGGGAATTTCTGTGAAGAAAAAAGGTATGAGTGGTGGAAAGGAGTTAGCGATCAATGTGTCCAGGAGTGACGGACATATGAATCCCATCCCACTCCCACTTCGATGGATTGTGAGAATCCGGGTGGAGACGTAAAATATCTCCATCAACCAGTCTCTCCCGATCAGGCCCGTCATGCAGTAGGTGGGCAAACGCATGTGCCTCCAAGACCTGGATAAACCTCATCCATGAACCCGATACACAAAACAAAACCTACAATTATTATTTAAAATGATAAACCGCTGATGTTCTTCATTAAATATGTAAACATAATATGTTTTCTGTGAAATAATTTCCTTTATGTATTTAAATTCGTTTGGGTGTGCTCATATATTTCCAGGCACAAAATAAAGTGTCGGCAAAATTAAGGCTTGATATCCAAAACATTTGCAATGATTTACATCTAGGTGCCATGAGAATTCATTTCCCTCGGTATAAAATGCAAATAAGCCGTTATATCGGGTCGGGGTCGGATCGAGTACAAACATTCTCACTGCAAAATTACTGGAACCCGCTCGTAAAGGCCGTCCGACCCACTGACTTTGCTAGATACGACTATATTTGTGCCATGGAATAATTCAACTTAAAGAAATTTGAGTTTAAATGACATTACAAAGTAAAGCTCCGAATTTCTTTATATTTACCTACTCTCAAATCCATTCGAAAATTTGCACATTTAAAATTTCCTCACCAAGGGAAATTGAAATGTTTTTTTTTAAATTTATTCCATACAGGAGGCCCTCAGGAAAATAATGTCCCTTAGGGCTACGTCATCGTTGGGGATACCGTGTGGAGGGTCTTTTTTGTAAATGGAGGAGTGAACCTGGGTATTCAAGAGACCCATGTTGTAGGAGAGAGGAATCACGGAGACCGGTAAATCGTTCCACAGCTAAGCTGTAGAACTCAAGAACGAGTCGTAGAAACGATCCATTCTCACGTAACAAATGTTAGGCGTGCGTTTGGCGTGTTTCCCGACTGTGCACCGGTGCTGAAGGAATCAATGACGTTAGTTCCTAGGAGCATCTTCAATTGAAATACCGGTAGAAAGAGACCGCATTCTCATCCGACGCCTGTGCTCTAAAGATTGCAATCCTTTTGTTAAGATAGGAAAATATATCAAACGGACCGCCCGCTTCTGCACACAGTCGAGGGTTTTTTCAAGTAGTTTGGTCCTCCAGATCAGCGGTGACTGGCAAATTTAACTGTGGGGCACACTTTTAATTTGTTATCAGTTATGTACTATTAAAGTATCTGCAGGCTCTGTACAGCCCAGCTTCTGAGACGCTAATTTAATTCTGGCTTTGAAGGGACCCCGTACCGAAGATAGTCTCTTAGAGTTACACGAAGTTTATCAATGGAAGGTCTGCTCGGAATAGATGAAGGAGACTACATTTCGATCCATTACCATGTACTAGGTAGTCCTCTACAAAATATTCACAAATACCGAGTGTGCCATCAAATGTCTTACTAACTTGTATGGTTTTCGTCGTCTCAAAAGCAAATTTCTTAAAGATTGTTAAATGGTTTTCTTATAAATTAATATCGAAAATGCTTTCTGTCCCTTGAAAACATTAAAAAATCTGACTCTACTTATTAAGAAATTTGATCTAATGAAAAGGACATTTCATATGTACGTAATTAAAACAATTTTAAAAAATATTTTACTTTTGGTGGGTACTTTATCCCTTGTCTTTATTCTTGGACATTATTTATATTTTGAAAATGACAATTCATAAATTTTCCGATGAAATATTAGCTCATCTGAATTCTTCTTTCAAAAAGTGACGATTCTGAAAATGACACAAATTCATAACAAATCCGAGTTAATTGAACCAGAGTTACACAGTCGAACAGAACGAATACAAAAAAGTTGACGATGCCAGCATTGAAATCGAAAAATAACTATATAAATTCTTGAGGTCGCATGAAAAACGTACAAAAACATACAATACAGTACAATTATAGGTACTTTTAATTTGCGTCCAGCTGACAAAAGGTTTGTATAAAAGTATCCCCACCATCAAGATTTAACGCGAATACGAGCCAAAGAAAAGTAACATAACCAAAAACAAACAAAAAAACACACTCAAGATTAGCATAACAATTAAAAAAAAAAAATGCATTACTCAATCTTATTTCTAGGTTTTTCGTTTCTACTTACTTTTTAAAGTTCGCGGTATAACTTTTCAGCATTTTCCATGTGGAATGTATTAGTAATACAAGTAACAAACACATATATCCAATCCACCCTTAAACTTTGGCTGTTCTGTGGATATCGCCTAAAACTTTGGCCAGGAAGCCACCCTTAGAGTTAATACTCGCACAGATATTAAACTGCCTGGAAAGCCTTAAAGGCATCGTAATCATACATATTATTAGGGGTAGGCCTATCGACAAACTGTTGGTACCGACTACCTACATAGCTCATTATAAAACGTACGATGAGCGACTACACGCATGAATCTGGTTCAAGCCCAAAGTAAATCCAAACTTTAACTACCGTACATTTGCTTTGCTTTTAAGAGCTACCCTCCACACAATAGAACTAATTTTAAAGTATTTGGAGCATGTTTGATGTTTGATAGCGTGTTTTGATGTGTAACGTAATTGGTATGTTTTGTTGAATATTTGAGGATGTAAGTTCATAATTTTATTATGAGGACCAATTATTATTAAACAATATAATTTCGGTTGTAATATGATGGGAGTAGACAAGTAGACATGTAATATTTACAAAACATCATTTTTATTATTTTCAGCATACAATTTATGCCTTGGTTTTTACAATAATTGCTGGTGTAATGGTGACTATAGTTGTCTTCTAAGTGTGTTAGGTTCTGGAAATTTATCAACATTTTAATTGATGCTTTTTTTTACATTAGCTCCACACAGGAGGCCGTCAAGAAAATAATTCCTCTCAGGGCCTATGTCATTTTTAAGGATGCTGTGTGGAGGGTGTTTTTAGGAAAGGCAGGGAGGAAGTTCTCGGAAGGAAAAGGGTATGAGGAGTGAGTAGGAATCTGGGGGTCTGGGGGTCAGTGTGCCCAGGAGTGCGGGACATACTAATCCCCCCCATCCATTGCGGTGCAAGGCGATATTCCGAGAGACTACGGCTGGAGAAGTGAAGGGGACTCTCTGAACTATTCTCTCTTTTTGATGTCTTCAGAGGGCGAAACAGCTGTCACACATAGTAATAATTACTTGGCAGAACTTTTTTTATAAAAAAACTGTTTTTATGGATTAAATAATAATATTTTACGGTGCTCCAGATTTTATGTCCGGGTTAAATCTTTCCCAAATGAAAGACTAAACCCTTCCACACACTTTTCCATAAATGATTATCTAGTAAATCCACGCAATGTAAGTGCACTATATAAGTATAATAAATACAAAACAATACAAGAACAATACGTCAATCCACCAGAAACATAATGGGAAAATAATTCACTGACTCCAGATATGTTCATATCAGTGGGGTTCGGCTCTGATGAAATTCTAACTTGACCGATAAATCCTACTGATTCCTCAATATTTTACGAAAGATTTTTCAAAAATTTATATTTAAAAAATCTTTCGTAATCCTATATGTATTTAAAATGACTGACTTTTGCATTTTTATATTTAAATTTTTTGACAAATCTGCCCAAATTTTGATGAGAGAGCTAGGTATAATGCCAGTAGCCGAAATAACAAAAAATGGTAATATTTTTATATTCTGAGAATGCCAAATTCTTTTAATCTCATTTACTAAATCTGTATATTTTCTTATTATTTTAGAAACAGTTTTCTGAATATTACAAGAATTTGGAATAGCGACATCAATGATATAAGTTATTTTTTAAATTTTGTCATGCAAAACTATATCAGGTCTATTATGACTAATTGTTATGTCTGTCAGAATAGTTTTATCATAATAAATTTTATAAAATTCATTTTCTAAAAATAAATTTGGTTCATATTCATAATATGGTATATTACGGCAGTCAATGAAGTTATGTTTAATTACCAAACTATTGTGAATTATTTTTAAAACTTGATTGTGGCTAAATGTATACTCGGACGGCGCTAATACAGAACATCCCGATATAATATGTTCTATAGTTTCCGGAAAAGCCAAACATTTTCTACATAAATTATCAATTTAATTTATATCTTTGATGTTATGCTTCCTATAATTTTTAATATTAATGACTCTATCTTGAATGGCAAGCATAAATTCTTCTATTTCTGCGCTCAACTCTCCAATACTCAACCATTTGTTTGACGAAAGTTTGTCAACATATGTTTGGTTGAGATAGTTGAAGTGTTTTGCGTTATAAGTATGCTGGCATTCTCGTCGTATAAATTTAATGGCGAAATATTTCTATCTGCCTTGCAATTTATTTTGTGCATTTACTGAACTATCAGCTTTCATATGGAAAAAAATTCTTACCATTTCTACCTGATTATGTTTCAAAGATGTTATTTTGACTATACCTCTACCTCCTAAATTTCTAGGTAAATTAATTCTATATTAATATAGCTAAATTTAGATGGTGGCAATTAAACTTTATTAACGTTGTTCTAATTAATCGTTCTAAGCTATCTAAATCTGTATTGGACCATTTAATTATGCCAAATGAGTAAGTTAATAGAGGTATTGCCCAAGTATATACTGACTTTACTATATTTTTAGCAGATAGATTGCATTTTTAAAATTTTCTGATCCTAGTTTTAAATGTAATCCTAATATCATTTTTAATACGAGTATGATCTAATCTATTTGATTTCGGATATCCTAAATATTTATAAACCTCATCCCCTTTCATTCTTTCAATTTTGAAGTTTCTAAATATACCCTATTTTCCATCTACAATTTTACCTTTCTCTATATGGATATATAATAATTTTGATTTTGATTTTCATTTCTTTTATACATTTTTTTTAGCACCATAAAAAATTTATAAAAGAAACCAAAATTAAAATGGATTTCTACAATACACTTGATAACAGTAAATCCCTTTTTTAATTATAATAAAATTCATTCTGGTTACAGCATTTTAACTTTATTTGGGAAATTGAAGATTGGGTATTGCGGAAATAATTGTGTTGCCAGAAAAGGTTGAATAAATTATTAACAATAAATCGTAGCAATATCGATCTTTACGTCGGAGCAATTCGAGAATGCCCACGCAAAAATCGAATTGCCTGTTGCACAAATGTTGCATATAACCGAACAGTCCATATAACCGTTTTCGTCATTTCCTATATAAATCCTTTCTAAATCTATCTTTTACTTACCTTTTTACTCCACATGAGAGTGGGGGATTCAGCTTTAAGGATGGGAGCTGTGTGGCCAGTCCTTTTAAGAAATGAATGAGGTAACCTGTACGAATGTACGAGTTGAAACGAGGAAAAGCCGGCAACTGTGGTTCGGTTAGCAAATAAAATATCTCCTGAATCAAGACTTTGTGTAGGAGACACATAATAGATCCTAGCGATAGATGGATACTGAACTCAACAGTTGGCGTAATTGAGATATATACAGTTGTGTTACGTTGATTCTAACATTCCAGTGGGGTGTATAATACTGTACGCTAACGGGCTTGGGTGGAGCCTCTTTGTTTACCCATCGAACGTGCATCGAACGATATTACTAATTATGCACGCTTGACAACAAGTCAAGTCCTAGAACCTAGTAGGCAGAGATAATACCAAGGCAAACACTACAGTATAATTGAAACAAGGCAAACAGATCACACTTACCCGAGCATGTTCGAATCTATTATAAAACAAGCCTTTCCAAGAAACATGACTAGCTGCTTGCAGTGACTTAGCTGGTTTAAATTCCAATTGTGTAAATAAAATTATTGCGATACAAAATAAAGGAACTTTGATTCCTCGGCGTGTGTTGGATCCTTAGATCTTGTTTTACACGGGACATTAGATCTGAATTGCAGTGGGCGGCGTCTTTGTGTGGAAAACCGTCTCTCAGTTGATTGGAGCGAAGCTCGTTTATTATTCTACTTGACTTCGAACTCCTTGACTTTGCCCCTGTTTCGTTCCCTGATACGTTCTTCAAAACTTGGTTACATTTATTTTGTTGAATTATTTTCAATGCATAGGTACCTACCTGACTTTTATCGAGGCTTTTTTATTTAAATTAATTAAAAAAATAGTATAATTAACAGTTTAAACTTTCAACAACATTTGAACAGATCGCCATAATCTATAATATGTGTAGGTATAAAGAAGTGTTTCCCGATGTGTGATTAGTGGATTTATTTTTTAAGCTTTATCATTTTGACTTTATCATCTGAAAATCACTAACCATGTTAATAGGATCGGCTGCGCAGCCTTTTTCATGAAAACTTAAGTTGGAATTTGTGATATACCCCTTTTTCTGTCTCTTCTTTTCAATTTTACTATTTTTGAATTCTTTCATCCTTTCAAGTTTTCTTGAACTTTTCTTTTGGCTCTGATCGGTATCTAATTTTCTAAGGCTTTATATGTATGACACACAAGCCTTCATGAAAATGTGACCCTTATTTTCTTTGATTACTACAGGAAGCTATTTAAAACTCCCTTGTACTACATATCTTTATAGATATAAGAACTTAATTAATTAATACGTTATCTACGACCTTGAACGTAAAATTTTCGTATTTATGTTGTAAATAAATTCCACCAAACGTTGTGTTATTTTTGATTTATGGTGTGGGAACTTAATTACTTTTGTTTTGTGGTACCCTTTGATTCTGAAAGGAGCGTTGAGCATCGAATTTGATTGGTCTATTTCTTGCAATTCTAAATTTCATTTTATTTTCTTTAGGAACTAAACTTTCCCTAAACCCTATCTCGATTTCCTACCTCTAATGAATTCGTAATGTACCTATAATTAATGACATTTACCTGTTCAATTGTTTGTATAATTAAGAATGACTCAAATGGTTAATTGTTAGTGAAGTCTTTTGTTACTCAAGATTTATTTACTGCTTGGCTCTCCCCTATTTTGGTCCTGATGCTATAACGTACATATGACATTGTTTTAGTAGATTATTGTTATTTATTGATTGTCTTTTAGAACGAACTCAGAAATGCTCTTTTGCTTGCATAATTTGGCTCCATTCCTCTTGCAGATAAACAGGGTGGTCAAGGATCAACTAGAACTTCGCACAGTCAGCCGACGCGATTTTCCAGAGGGTCTCTTTACCTTGTTCTGTCAATCTTCCATGTCGTCGTGCACGTCACTCAGGTCTTTCCGTAAGCCCCGAAACCTCCAAATTCCAACTCCTCCGAAGTCTACTATTTACTTAGAGCGAACCGGTTTCGTTCTATACACAATCATATACTCACGGTTTTTGCAAGAGTTCGAGTCGTGAATTCTAAATCTCGCATACAATAGATGATGTGAAAGTGACTTTGTCGAGACTAAAGCGCTAGCTGTAAGCGAGTCCACATCATCCAATGCACAGTACATAGAAAGATATATATGTAAACATACGTTTGGGAAGGATTATAACTCGCAATGTGAAGCTAGCTAGCCTCGCATTCCAAGCTCGGATTTCGTGAAAAGGAATTCTGCACAAAACCTTAGCCGATGACCGAACATATACATATTAAAAGTAGGAAATATCAATATATAAGAATAAACTAAGAATATTTATTAGTTTTATGAATGAAGACTAATAACTCCGGTTTTTGTTTGTTTAGTTGACAATTTTATTTCAGAGATTGCCATCTCTATTGATTTCTTGATTTGTTTGGTTGACAATTTTATTTCAAAGATTACCATCTCTATTGATTTCTTGATTTGTTTTTTTGAACTGTTATTCTTGATTTTCCCCTCCCCAGGTTCAACTCTTTGATATAAATTTTTACTATCCCGTGATTAAATTCCTTTATTTCATTGCATTGGTTTCACTTTATATCTGATCGAAGCCCCGTCTGCTAATTTATTATTCAGTATATATATATATAACTATATTTATATAGGCTTTGTGATAAACCCCCCCCCCCCCCTACGAAGTAAAACCCATCAATTTTTTTTCTCCTATTGCTGCTGCTACAGCTACCCTGCCGGCGCAACCCCGCCCGGCCTTTAAAAACTCGTAGCTCGCCCGTTCTCGCGTCTCTCCCCTGCATTTCTTTTGCAGCGCCTTTTCAACCCCATCACGTAATACTTTTATGCAAACGTGACGAGATGCTCTTAATTAATCAATTGTAATTAACCCCACAACGTTGTGTACTTTTTTGTTTTAGTGGTTTGGTATAGTTAATCCAATTTAATTAATAATTTATTTGTGGTAAACCCTTGTTCTTTTAGGTATGGCGTGTTACAATTTGCAAGGCTTCGAATAACACTGACTGGGTCTGACTAACTTGAAAAATAACTAATTATCTATCTATATTCATCCAGCTTCCTCCCCTAGCACCTGTTATACACCTACGCTCATCGACGACTATTTTTATTGAAGTAATCTGCATTTTCCCTCCTAGCATCTAGTATATAAATTTACATTCAAACGGCGAATTGAGAAGATCCTACCTTTCGATGCGATGTCGCGTACTCTCTGCGGCTGTATAAAATGCTATCATGAAAATAATTTGACATTTATTTATATTCTAACAAAAGATTTACACTCAAAGCAGTACGGAGTGCAATAATTCTACACTTACAGTTCTAGATGCAGTTTGTTAGCTAGCTAGCTTGTTTTATTTTGTTAATTTGATTCTACGGGTAGGTATTTTGGATTAACATGAGACAGAACATGTGCTGTTTAAATAATTGGACTCCTCCATAGCCCAACTGATAAGGTGATGGTCATAGACCGCCAAATCAGCTTCCAATTCCAACGCCTCCAGAGAATGTTAAGGTCGCAAGCGACGAATGAAAATCGACATGTTTTGCCTTCTGTCGGGAAAGGGTTTGATGTGTGTTTCTGGATCATGGAGTGGTAATGGGAATAATATCGACCAATACTCTGCCAAATTATAAATGTGTTGATGATGATGATGAGAGGTCATCTCATACCGTTTGATATGAGGGTCTGCTCCGATTAATGGCGCGATAGCCGATGTCAGGAACTGTTCAGGAAATGTGTGGGTGGCACGAGGTTTTGGAACGTGACATCCTACTCTGGATTGATGATGATGTTGAAGTCCTTCAGCATGCCGATGACTTGAGTTCCATTAACTCCTAAAGCACCGGCATAAACATTAAACCGAAGTTGATTAGACAATCGGCAATGTCAGGAGATCGGTGGGGCCGCTCTCTCCTCTGATCTGGCGATGTATGAATTTAATTAAGGAAGATTTTGATGTCACCGACCCTCGCCTTGGCAGTCACTCATGTCCTCAATAGTCCCGTTCTCCGTCCAGCACGCCGCCTCAAACCAGTAGAAATAATGATTACGTTTTTCCTAGGCACGCTACAGAAACATGCGCCAGCCTGCAATCGCGATGGTCATCAGTGATGTTTGATTTGAATGAAAAATACATCCTCTCGCATAACATACACAAGCGTAACTTGGGACCTTCCCCGATATGGTGTCACGGGCATATGCTCTACGATAGGCGTACCCCAAGCTCAAACTCAAATATCAGCTCAAAGAAGGAATGTCAAGCTCGGTTTCCAGGGTGCCGGGTCCAAGAATGAAAGGCACCAGGTCGTGAATCTGGCTTCCTTTCCTTCTATTTCCCCTGCTGCGCTTTCGTCCAGAGTACATTCCCACCCTGATGCTGGATGATCCCTACTTCTAGTGTGAGGGAGTTAGTAAAAGGTTTGCTACTTATGTAGGTGGATATAACGCATTACGCTTAAAATATGATTACCTACCGACGGCTTCATTCAACCGACAATGTGAAAGTTTTTGCTAAATCGAATATCGAATGGAATATACCTAATCGAAAACCAAAAGGTAGTTAAGAAAACTTATCCGGATTCCAACAAAGAGCCGCCGATCGGTTGCCAAAACGATTCCATATGTCATGTTCCCTTCGTTCCGCCGACAAAGCAGACCCCACACGAGCGTAACCTAAAGGTAGTGAAGCCCACGCAAATTTCGTCACTTCGTTTCCCCCATGACGAAGGTAGTCCGGCCAGATCGTAATCTTCGTCCTGCATCAAATTGACCTCCCGCGACGACAACTTTTATCCGCTGGTACCTCGGAGCGGCGGTAGAGGGAGGGGGAAATGGGTGCACGTCCTTTGTTCTCCTGAAGTCCCCCAATGCCTTAGTGACGTACATACGTCGACATCATGAAATGGCTCCGGCCACGCTTCCAATCCGGTCTAGAGCGGGTACGAGATCCACGTTACCGGGATGTGATCACAAGGGATTCCAATTTGCTCGGACCAGACACGACCATCGCTTACTTCGCCTCCACATTAGAAAAATAGTGTAAGCCCACCTGCATTTCGATCACATCGCCCCCCGATAAAGTCGCGTGAGATACTTCCTCATGGTGGAATAGGAAAGCTGGACCTGTAAATCCATTCGACAACCGCCGTCCATTCTCGAGTCGTAACCCGCTCAATTAAGTTTGAAGAAAAAGAGTTTGTTAATTAAGTAGGTGGATATAGCGCATTACGCTAAAATGTGAATACCTACCGACGGCTTCATTCAACCGACAATATGAAAGTTTTTTGCTAAATCGAATATCGAAAGAAATATACCTGAACGTGAACCAAAGGTGATTATACGATAAGATATCGAACCAAGTCTACGTATAGTCCTATGTAATAGATTTGTCGTGATACCTAAAATTTGGAATAAGATATGGGAAATTTTTAGGAGTGGGAATTTAATTATGTCAGATTTTGTTAGTAATCAAAGGTGCCCATGCTACGCACCATTTTATACACTGTTAAATTACCCAATGCCTTTTCAAAAAACCCTTCCTGAATATAGTCCCCTAGCTATGTTTAAAAATATTATTACGAAACTCGTAAATAATAATTAACACCTCAAAGGCGCTTTACACATTAATTTATACCTACATTCTATACCTATGTATTTTGGTACCCGTTATGTATTGGAGAATACCCAGTAACCTAGTTTTCTAGATCACCAACAAAGCACTTTTAAAGGATTTTATTATTGTTTTGTGGTTTCAAAATCCCGTCTTTTAAATGAAGTCTCTCGTCTAAGATTTATTGCCCGAAAGTGTCTTTTGTGCTTCAAATAGTATTTTAGTTCATTGAACCCCAAATTATTATTTTACAACGGTATTGTCTCAAGAATCGTCGCCGGTCAACATCAGGCAGCTCCGGATCGACTTACGGAGGGAACGCTCCTTTTTTTACGATTACCGATAATTACCCGATAGCTTTTTAAATGTTACCGTTATAATTTTCCGATTAAATCATCCGACTTAGATGACATGGTTCCTTATTAAAGGCCCCATTAAGGTAGCCATAATAATAATACTAATATTTGAACGATCCACATGGCACCGATTTTATGGAAAACACCTCAAGGCGCTATATAAACTATAATACATGTTTAAAATCTAGAAAAATACAAGCTAGACGAACAATTATAAACAATTAAAATACTCGGGAGTAATGATGATTCTATTGTTTTAACCCTAGTTTGTACGAAATCCAAACATTAATGTTGTTAATAATTAATTCAATTTGTCAAACTCACCACTCTCATGCACACCAGAACATGACATGCACGAATCACAATCCAAAACCAGCATCCCTCGTGCACTAATTGATTAATCACTAATTAAAGCACTTATTATTTCGGTCTAACTTTCGCGTCGGTTTGTATTAAATTTTATCCTATCCCTGATAAATGCCCCGAAAGTGCATTTTGTATTGATATTAAATTAACATTGACCGCCTCAATTTACAAATTATATTATTTAACTTCACAGATATGGACTCGCAAGCCGCAATCTCTGACTTCCTTTTTCGCGTGGACTCTTTTTGTTTAATAAAGACGAACTATTCTTTGTTTAATTAAAATGAAATATCCCCGATTTAGAAGCACCGAGCTGGTCTCCTCGCGACTCTCAGAACTTGACGATCTTAATTCTCAACCTTCACTGTCCTCAATCGCGTGGACTATTTTCCTTTAATTAAATGAATTATTCCCGTTTACGCGCACCAAATTATAATTCTACAGTTTATCAAAACTCCGATGATTTTAATCCCGACCGCCGCCTCCAGGTTCTTTCCCCCGACTGTCCTCTCTTTAATTAAATGAATTATTCCCGTTTACGCGCACCAAATTATTCTTTTGCCGTTTATCAAAACTCGATGATTTTAATCCCGACCGCGCCCTCAGGATCTCTCCCTGACTGTCCTCCAACACTTCCCTGCCCCGACTGTCTAGTTCCAACCCCCTGCCCCCTGACTCCCACCTATCTACTTGTGTGTTTTCAATAATTTATTAGTCACTTTTTTCAAATCTTAAGTGATAAGCACATCTCCCAATATGCATATCTCAACTTTAATAGTCAAAAATGTCACACTTTAACTATTATTTCAGAGAATTTTGTGTAGGAACCATGTTCGCTTTTTTTTTTCCGGTGTAAACTAATTTTGTCTGCGCCGGAGTCATAAAGTATCCCAATAACGCTTAAAAGAAGAGCTCAGTGGCGCACTTCAATTCACTACTCGTCCTAATTACTTGCGTCGACTTTATTGGTTATATAATAACATTATATAAGCATTGTCTGTACACGTTTTCGTTCTTTCTGCGTGCGTCACTATTTAACGAATTCTGCAATCTTATTTTGACAAATATGTTAATTATTTTAACCCCTAATCGGCGCGTCGCTCTAGTATATTTAAATGCACCAAGATTAATCTTTATTGCCTAGTTTTCAATTCCCTACTGCCATAGAAAATTCACAAGACAATTGCTTCGCAAATCAATTTGCTCGCGTTAAAGTCAGTCACCACTCGGGCAAACATTCATCGGCCGCCCCTGACTTGATAATGATATATCCTTTAGGATTCCTCCTCCAACCAAAGTATTTTGGCACACGTGTTTTTCCTAGTAATGGCCCGGTTTCATAAATCACCCTTAAGAGTTGGAACAGAGAATCGTATTCTGAAACCATACCCTGTTACAAAATTAAATATATTTCTAAATCGATCTCTCAATTTTAAAAGAATTATTTCGTAGGCCCAAAGGCGAGATCATCACAGCTTTTATACGTAAATAAATGTGGTTTATATTCTAAATACACATATACATATATTAATTATATAGAGATAATTTAGCATAGAATAAGATTACATAACCTACATATTTTTAATAAATTAAATATAAGATATATAACTCTATAGGAACTCGGAAATTAATCAAGTGTAGATATTTTTGAAGGTAGTTATCTGATAGATATCACTCAAATTCAATATGAAAGATGTTTTGTCTAATTAACCTCCTTCTTTCTGGGAATGTAAGTATATATATAATTACCCATATATGGATAACATATCAATATAAGCAGATGTAAGACATATATATGCCATAAACATTTAATCATAATTGTGCAATATCTCTCTGAGATATTTTATTTCCGGAATATATATATATAATTAGATATACATACATACAAGTATAATTCGAAATACATATTTATATACATTATTTTTAATATACATATATAGCACAGATTTGGATCAAGTAATATTTTGTCGTAATAATATAAATTTTTATACCGATGATCAGCTGTTCTCTCCTCGTCCATGACTCTGAAAATATTTATACTTTTGAAAAACTTACCCCAACAGGTCAATTCCGGTCGGGTGCTACACGACCAACCCTTTTGTTTATATATTTTTATCTAAGTAATTCAGCTATGATCTAACTAAATCTAAATTAATCCTTTCGAATTATTATTCTGCTATTTTGTTGAATCTAAACGGAATTAATTGACGACTAATCTTTATTAATCAAAATGTATTTTATTCTCAAAACTCGTTGATCAACCTAACACTTTGTTAAATTAAGTTTAACAAATTAATTCATGATTATTATCCGGAATATTTATTATTTATTTTAACTTCCAGATTTATTATTATAATTATTCCATTGTTAAAATAACATTCTGCTTAAATTATAATTTTTAAGCAATAACCACTTCACGAATATTTACGAAATAATAGATTTATTATTATTTTATCTAACAATAGATTAATACTTTGTGATAGAAATGTTCCGTTCAATAGTACGTTATTAAGCCGAATTAACTCGATGTTAATTTTTTTTAGATTAATGGGGTCCGACAATTATTATTATCTATTATTAAATTCTCTAAACACTATTATTTTTTTTTAAATCGTTACACTATATTATAAACTCTTCTTTTTTTATAAACTTCTCTACACTGTTAACTTTTTTATTATAATTAATCACTTCACTGAATATAATTTTTATAAATGGGGAAAACGGAATTAAAATAATTATGATTTAAAGTTATTATTATTATTATTCACTGCTGTTATAAAATTCTTTAAACACGGTTGATTTTCTTTAAATTCGCTACACTATATAAACTCTTTATTTTAATGATGAGTTGAATTTATTGTAAAACGATATAAAACACTTTATTTAATTTTCAACACTTCACAGATTTAATCACTAACACTGACTATAATTTTCTAAGTCTCAGAATTCTCACTTCGAATTTTTATAAGTCTCAGAATTTGCATCACTTTTCAAACTGATTTTAATTGAAAATTTTACAACACTTAAGAAATTTTCAACTAATAACCGTATTAGACGTCACGTCACGTAACTTCCACGATTTTAATCCGACGATTGGTCCCCGACGACTGAAGATCAAATGCCCATGTCGTAGGTTAAATACCCATTCCAGGATTAGAATGGCTTAATTACGCGTTCATTGATTTTCTAATTTAAACTCTAACAACTCGAGATTTCATATATCAATTCTTTAATTTTTGTATCACCGTCTTAAGTCCTGCCTCCCTGATTTTCGAAATCTTCTGTCTCTTACGTAAATTGTTCCAGGGTCGAACCTACCATATTATGTCAAAATTGCCCTGTCGTTCCTTTGTCTTCTGGTCTTACGAATTTAGTTTAAGTATCATGATTTTTGTGTCCTTATTTCTCTCAATATATAATAGGTACGTCTTCAGTAAACTGTATATAATTTTCAATTTTGTTTACCGCTACCAGAACACGAACAAACTCATGTCGAAATCTTTATTATGCATTTTCCAATTTCCATTTTCCTAAATTTCTCCATATTTCCATGTTTCCTATAAGAACTAATTCAATTTTAAACTGTATTGTCTCTACTTATGTCGTAGACTTGAATTTTCCTATTTTCTCTTATTTTCCTTTTACTTACGATGCTCTTTTTATGAATTTCCTCCTTCATTCTCATGTAACTTCCCACAACTATATGATTAGTTACATTTCAAGCCAAATTTATTATTTTCATCGATATTTCGGAATTTCCCTGAGTTTTCCTTACGGAATCATCTTTTAATTGTCTTTACTTCATTCTTTACCATCATTTGTATAATTTTCAATGTTTATCTTCTCTTAGAAAACTTCACCTTCTAGCCATAAATATTTTATCTGCTATTTTTTTTACAATTTTTATAGAAGAAAATTCCAATTTGACTCTGGGATATCTGTCAGGTCAATTGATTTGTATAAAAACGTGTAAAATTGCTTCTCGTTTCATCTTAAAATCCCATAAAATATCCTCGTTGACACATGTTGATGCTTCGATTTCTACGTACTTGATCGTAAATAAGAAATTAATATTAACTCGTTAAATTTTATCTCTTTTATCTTATTCAAATATTGCATAAGGCCCATGTTAATTTTAATCACCCTTTTAGCCATAAAGACTATTTTAATCACCAAAAACCATGTTCAAAATCTTATGTTTGTATACAAGAATCATGTATGGGGTCGACAACCTTTTTTTTATCAATTGTCTTATCAATTTGTTCTATCGTTCATAATATTTTCTCATAGCAAATGACGTAAAAACGATCCCTTCCTTTGAATTAATCTAACGTAATATAACTAGAATAACCATCCTATTTCAAATATATATCGATATCTATCTAAACTCGTATGAAAACGCAAAATTAAGTCGAAATCTTATATTGTTCAATAAATACTTCCGTTGAAATGTCCATTTTTTCCATTAGATTTTCTTTTCAAATCGTTTTCCCTGACTTTATTGCTTCATTTAAAAGTGACATTCCTAATTTCCAGCGTTTTTCTTTCTTTTAAATATCAAACGTACGTTTTCCTCTGAATCTGGCCTCCTATTGTTTTTTCACGTACTCGTTATACAATTGAATATCCCTACAGTAGCTTTTCCCACGTTTTCCAGGTCTTTTCTTGAATTTTCCATTCATTATATTTTCTTGCTATTTTATTGCATCATTTTTTCAACATAATATGGATTTATTTGTTCGTTAACTGTGGTTGTCGATATCTCTCTTGCATTCAATGTTTACTTTACATCTAGGGTCATTGTACCAAATGCCCTCGGCCTCGAGACAGTTTATAAAATCGAACGTTGACCCGCCGTTCCCGTGAGATTGAAAAAAACACATTAATTATCATCAAATGTCCTGGTCCAAAGTCCATCTCTTTGTCTTGAAAAAAGGTAACGCCTTCCTTCTCTGATTGGTTGATCAATCTAAGTGTTTATAATTGGGCCTAATATCTGGGATTCCCTGGGAAAAGTAGAGATGTTATTAGCCTCTGTGTTCTATTTATCAAAACTGGACATGAATTTAATCATTTATAGATCTCTGCAGTCTCCATGGCCCAATCAAACTTAATCCGCTAGGTGTCGCTAGTGTGTTGATTTCGTTATAATTCTAAAATATTATTTATTCATTCGTCAGGTGGAAGCTACGATATTTTCGCATCCACTGCGATTCATCACAAATTTGAGGCTAAAGTACCCAGCCAAACCGAACAATTATTTTTGGTTCAATTGGTATAGCAAATATCTTTTACGGATACGTGCTACTTTATTTATTTGTATTTTAATATATAAAATATAGGCCATTAAAGAAATCTGTGTTTTAAATTATAAAATTCCAGACATTAAAAAAAAATCACGATTATATAGGAAACTTTTGAAATTATGTAGTTATTAGTTAATCATCATTATTTAAAACAATAATTTTACTATATAAATGTTTGGTTTTTTAATTTATTTTTTCTTTAAATGAACACAATGGAAAGAGTTTAATATGAATAATCATTTTTAACTAATGAAAAAATGCTAAAGTCGCCTCAAAAATCATTCGAAATGAAATATTTTATATACATCATAATTTAAAACCCAAATAAATAAAATAGTATACATATATATAAGTACTAGATATTTGCTCAACCTTTTGAATGAAAAAATAATTGAAGAATAAGATAAAACTAATACTCTAAATGAAAACTTGAAAGAGAAAAATTACAGAAAAATATAAAGATAATATTCTTAATTCTAAAATTTGAAATTTGAGATTAACAAATAGGACGATTTGATAAGTAGACGATTCGGCAGTAGCCGAATTGGTAGAGGGGTTCGTCCCGGTAAGACGAGATGTTCTGGGTTCGAGTTCCAGTTGAGACCGATCTTTGATCGATTTGTCTGTGCCTTGTTCTCTTTCATATTTTCGTTTAAATTATTAGTGTTATCATTGTCTTCAATTATATATTACATTGATGGGAATAACCTTCAAAATTTATAAAAAGAGAGTTGTTCTAATAAAAATTGAAAAATAATAGTATTCAGTTCGGTTGGGTGCATAGGCCTCAAACCCTAATTTAAATTTTATCTGAAAAGGGTCGTGCATCTGCGCCTCTTAATAAAATACGTTTCACTTAAAAAAATCTGTGCAGCTTTCAATATTGTGGAAAACAATATTATGACTAGGGAATAAATATATTACGTTTGTATTTTTTTAAACTTAATGAATAAAATCTTAAATTGTAATATTTAATCACTGAAGACAATATTAGCGTCTCCCAATGGCATTTGAAACACAAAAATCAGAAAAAGAAAGCAGCGCCTCGGCAAGGCCAAGGTTCTGGGTTCAATTCCTAGATGCGACCGTACCGTTTACTGATTTTGGTGTTTCAAATTTTCGATTAAGAATCGCTAATATTGTCTTCATTGATTAAAGATATTATGAATAAAGCATTTTATTCATTATAAGATTACATGGTGTAATACGAGTTTTTATTCTGAATTTTATAAAAAAACTTATTTCTTAATTGCAAAAGACCAAGTTTGACTGATCAGTGAACCAAACTGAACTACTGAATCTAGCAATATTGTTGGGGATTTTATACGAGATCCTTCTTAGATTAAAAACGCACTGTGATTTTTGTCTAGTCATTTATTTACAAGACTTTTTTCGAAAATTGACATACAATTGAAGACATTTTTAATATATTTTCGGCCCGGTCCCCTACCTTGAGTTTACGATACTAGGAAAACCATAGTTATTAGCAAGATCTTTACGGAAAAAAATAGAACAATAATACCAAAAAAACAGTATATTTATAAAATAAGAATACTCTCTCCCACTCTAGGTACAAACTATCTGTCGATTAAAAAGAAAACATTATTCCTGACGGCCTCTGCAGGCGTTGCGTTGTAAGGAACTGGAATTACCGACACATGATTAGACTAATTAAGTTAGATAAAAAAACAATAGATGTCACTCATGTATGTACTTATCGGGTGATGTATGTAGTGGGAATTTGTGTATGTGTGTGAGTATGTATGTATGTATGTATGCGCATTGAATAATTTATATTATTGACATGAAGCTCTTTTTAAATTTGGGCAGTGAATCGGAGAAAATGTCGATGTTAGAATTTAGATCAATATGATTGAATTGAAGAAAAGCACGATTGATTGGCGAATTAGTTGCTGCATTTGTCTTATAATTAAGCGTGTGGAATAGTTCTGTATGGCGTGTACGTCTTAATAGTGTGTTAAAATAAACTAGGGAGAGAAGTTCGGTACAGTCAATGTTATAACTTAAAATTTTGGGTATACATGTCAAATCAGCTATTGCTCGCCTTTGTTGCGATGCTTGAAATGTGTATTCAAAGTTATTGTTGAATTTGAAGGTAAGATATTTTGTAAATTTGTTTTGAATATGTTCTATGCTGTCTATGTATACTTTGTATTGCGGGTTCCATAGCGAGGCATATTCCAGTGTACTTCTGACTAATGCAAAATATAACATTACTACTGAACGTGGTGTCATACTTCCTGGGGCCAGGGTGATACTGAAGCCACGTAGGGTCCAGTGTTATACTTCTGGTCTCCAGAAATATGTCCCTCCCGGGGGGGGACAAGTGTTAAGCAGGCCCCCCGGGGGCCATATGCCTCGGCTTGGAAGGCTCAGCTCAGGGTCGTAGGGCTCCTCCGAGGCTGTCGATGGTTGACTCCAATGAAACAAGGTTTGGGCACAATTCAAATGTATTCAATAATGCAAGGGTGAACAGTACAGGCAACCAGGTAAGCTGTTTAAGGCCTAGCATTAGAGAGAGTGAGGCACTAGAAATACTACGGAATTTAGGCTCGGAAAGACTATAAGAGGGTTAGAATCTCACGTGGCGTCGTACGGATGCAGGCAGCTTCCCTACGAAGTGGAGAGGTCTAGAGCAAAGCTCATAGACTGTGTGCAGGAACTGGGCGGCTCGGCGGGAGAGGGCGGCTTCTCGGCGTCATGGTGGGCGGATTCGGTCAGCTTACCGAACCGGTGGGTGATAACGGTGAATTAAGCGGCTATCGGCAATGTAGGCGGATTAAAAGCCGGGCGGCCAGGGCTGCCATGGTAGGCGGCAGTAGGATTATACAGGCGGCTGTGGTGATAGCGCCATACTTGGTTCGTAGGTGAAGACTTAATTAGCCGCGTCGAAGGGTGGCATACTGCCCGACAGTACGTAGTAGTGCGTACGACCGCTCGCGCCGTTGTCTGAAATATGTCTGTCCTTTGGCGATCGGTGGCTGGATCTCTCCGCCCGTGATGAGCGAGACGGAAGACTCGAACGCGTGCCCTATAAGGTAATGTCTTCTGCCATTGGCTGGAATTCGCGCCGTGTGGCCATATATGGTAATGTCTTCTGCCAGCCTGAGAGGGACAGCAATAATCATGCGAGAATGTACATGTACTGTGCACGTGACACACAGCTGCCTGCCGCTTGTATAGTCCGTTCGTATGATTTATGGGCAACTCATAACACTACCCTCCTCCCCCTGAAAAATGAAGGGAAAAGGCAGCGAGGCTGATGCAGGGGACCACGACCTTCCATACAGCATGTGATGCGATGATTGCCACAATGTGAGGTACAGAGCTACCTCTACACCAGGATTTAAACACTCCCTACCTAAGAGCCAACAAAATTTTAACTACCTGTGAGCCAAGCTAAAAAAAACTAGCAATAACTGAACAAAGGTTGCCAACTCTCTCAAGAAATTAAAAAAATGTGACGTACCTAGTGCGATACAAGACACGCTAACGAAGGTGCATGAAGAAATAAAGAAAACATGACCCTTCCGAGAAGGATTACTACCATGTAAAAATCTTAAAATTAGACAAAAATTTCCAACACTATTCCTGTTATGGAATATTGTACGCTGACCAATGTCATGAAATGATCGAAACCAACTCATATTCGCGTCTTACAATAGAATTCTTAAAATTATACAACTTTGTTTTTATACACTTTATTCCTGTTATGGAATATTGTACGCTGACCAATGTCATGAAATGATCGAAATCACTCATATTCGCGTCTTACAATAGAATTCTTAAAATTATACAACTTTGTTTTTATACACTTTATTCCTGTTATGGAATATTGTACGCTGACCAATGTCATGAAATGATCGAAATCACTCATATTCGCGTCTTACAATAGAATTCTTAAAATTATACAACTTTGTTTTTATACACTTTATGCTATTTTCACAATTCAATTCCAACCCAAATGTTAGTTTCCCGCACTCTCAGCTTGTCATGGTTTGTCTGGTTTGCATTTAATTATCAGGCATAAACGACCATCCTCTCATATTCGCATATAATTGTAAGGTAATGCTACAAACCCTATCATGAATATTAATTTTCAGGCATAATATGAATCCTCTCATGTTTTCTCGACTCACCCTCGGTGACCCGTACAGCGCTGTACTTGGTATACTAGAAATATACCCTTGCCGCAACGACATAGACAACCGGATAGATCCCTTGGAATCCTCACGGTGAACTTGCGTTCGACGAAACCACATAGGACACCCTCTAGGTGTTCTCACCAAAATAACCAGACGAACCGTAATGACCATAAGTGCAATTACATTATTCTCTAATAAGAACAATACGACCCGAATGACATAACTTTATGACATTACCGAGCTAATTTACTCAACTGGGTGCATACTCTTAAATCTTCTTACTACGAGAAGTACTACTCCTTATTTGAATACAGTGATATAGCAAGTTACAAAACACCGTACAATTGCGTCCTGATATGGCAAGAACTTTACACGCTGGCTTACCATATTGATACCGAAGTAATCAATTACGTGTTTACAAAATATTTATATAGTAATTTAATTAATTACATTTATCATAATTAAAACACTTGAATATACATTTGCTTACCCACCAAAAACTCTATGTGTGTGTATACAATTTTGTTAAATAACTTTCAATTCGAGTTTGTCTCAACTCAACTTAAACTCTCAGGGTTTGACTACGTAAGGAGAGAAGAAGAAAAAAAAATTAAAATAAATAACAACAACGCCACGTATTTTTACCAAAAAATACGAAAATTTAATACTACCGACAATGTTATTAGAAGAGGAAAAAATTTTTTAATTGAGTAACGAATTTCTTCCTAACACCGGAATCATATATACTTTCATTGTTCGGAAATTCGCGTTTCCAACAATCCTTCTGCTCTAATTCTAAGGAGTTTAGCCATCCTATCACGCTTTGGATTATAGCTAACAGCCGAATGACACGTTAGGTCGATACCCAAGTTCCATCCTATCGGACTTGTAACAGCTCTATAATACCACACAACGAGTAACCGTTGTTATATGATCGCGGAAGAAGGTTAAAATTCGATACCACCACAACCTATGTGAACCGAATAGTGTTGTCTATTGGGCCTATTCTGATAACAAAAATGTGGTAATATAATTATTACATTGCCTTTTCATCGTGAATTCACTCCAACATAAGCTAGAATTGAGACATACCCCGTTAAGGAGTGGGTAACTACCCGATTGTGAACGTTTTACCGCCCCAATTTCTCCTATATCGCAACGTGTGAGATGTCCAATACTATAACGATTTAACCTACATGTGAGAATAATTCGACAATGAAAGAGATTGAAAAACCCGAAAAAAAAAAGGACAAAAAATAAAAAAAAATTATAATTGAAATGATATTTCCATTTATACATGACCTTATATTAATATATACACAAGGTTATTTACAACCATAAGGTTCCTAAGTTTCTTACTACTCAATGACCTACCCCAGTATGATGAGAGCTAGGTGCCTTTATACCTACCACTTGTACAAGAATTTTCTTATGCCGTCTCTTGCCAACGAAAAGAAAAGAATATGCTTGCATATTCTTTCATTGCATCTAAAATTAAGTACTTTTTAGAATGCAAATTGTTCCATGAAAATAGAAATTAGGTCTCTACTTCGGTCCCGGGCAGGATACTGAATACCTAACGCAGTTTTTTCTAATGAAAAACCTAGCCTAATTTAGGGTTCCTTGAACTACGCCCTCAATCAGTGTATCGTGTCGTGTTTCTTAGACGAATTTATATACTTATGTAACCATATTCATATATAAATTAAAAAAACATTTTTTTAAAAAAAAAACAACCTAAGTGGCTACGCACTAGGAGAAAGTAATAAATTATTACTACCAATAATAGTCATTACAATAAATGAACTAAATATCGCATCAGTAATTTCACTAGTGTAAGGTGAGTTACCTCTTTTTTTTATAATAATAACAATAATGACAACAAGTCTTCACGTGCAGACATACCGGCGTCCCGGATTGTCAACACTTGTGATGACGATCCATTAAGAAAGGAATTGTATACTTCTCTAATAACAAAGGTTAAGTTATATGCGTTATAACCTCGTACTAACCACTAGGGTTCATGACGTCCTAGGGTTGTACCTAAGGGGTAATAATTATATCTCAACTAATAACCGGACTAATCAGAGAAAATAACAACAAAAACATAAATAAAAACACTTATAAGGTTGCAACGACCGGGGTGTCACTACCCTTTTTTACTATGTCTTTAATGTGGAATTTACCGACAATTTTTCCATTTAAATTCTCTAGTACATATACCGTGCTAGAGATTTTTTCCTTTATTCTGTTTTCTACAAAACGGGGTGCTAGTTTCGCTGAAAAATATACGCCTGCCTTAGATTGAGGGAAGTTTCTTCTCCAAACTCTGTCTCCGATTTTATAGGATTCCAACTTGTGTCTAGTGTTATAACGAAAAGCACTTTGTTTATACGCGGCGGCGAGTGAATCGCTCACCTTGTCATACACGGCTACAAGTTCTTGTAGTTTATTTGCATAATCCACTACCGTATCTGGTTGTGTGTTATTTTGACTAGCACCCGGGGAGATACGCCAATGTGACGTGCCATGCACTGTCTGTTCAAAGCCGTGCATGAGGAAAAACGGGGTGTATCCAGTAGTAAGGTTGACCGTATTATTAATTGCTGCTTGTACCGTTCTGACGTGCTTTGACCACTGACGGTGATCGTTGCCCACCAAAATAGCCAACGAGGTTCCGATGGTTTGGTTATAGCGCTCTACCGTGTTGTTCATAGGAGTATAGAAAGAATTATAAAATACATCAGGAACGCCGTATTGAGACAAGAAGGCTTTAAAAGCACCTGAAGTGAACTGGCGACCGTTATCAACTATGAGTGTTCTAGGTACAGAGATTGGTAAGAATATATTGTATTCCAAGGCTTCTATTATGGTTTTTGCCGTCGCGTGGCGTAATGGGAATAACCAGCAGTACTTAGTAAAAACGTCTACCACGCTCAGAATATGAAAGTTTCCGTCGTAACCTTTCGGAAAGGGACCTATCAAATCTACGCTAAGACTTTGCATTGGGCGATCTACGTTTTTGGGGTGGGACATATGACCTAAGGCTGGCTTAGTTGAATGTTTATAAGCCTTGCAAATATTGCAATTGGACACTAATTTTTTTACATCGTTATACATTCCGGGCCAGAAATTCCTTAACGACAATTTTTTAAAGGTTTTAAACACACCTGGGTGTATTGCTGTGGGTGAATTATGACATTCCGAGATTAAGGCCTGTCTATCCTCTACCGGGGATACTAATTTCCATTCGTAGTCTGTATGTAAGGAAAAATCAGCTTTACAATGCTTATACAACCTATTACCTTGTATTAAGAAATTAGGACTAGCTTGTGGGTTATTGGCGCACTTATTATACAGCTCTGAGTACCACTTGTCTTTAGAGCCAGGCGTGCCAAGTAATGAATTTAATTGGGTAATTTCAATACGAGATAGTACGTCTGGAACTACATGAAGGGAGCCTTTACGGTGAATTATGTCAAAATCGAACTGAGACAAGCGTGTCCCCCACCTGGCAAGTCTACCTGTTGGATTCTCGAGTGACATAAGCCATTTTAAACTTGAATGGTCCGTGACCACTGTGAATTTTGATCCTTCGACGTACGAGCGAAAGTTGTATACGGCGTCGAGAATGGCCAATAATTCGCGTTCAGTTGTACTATAGTTTCTCTCCGTTTTAGAGAGTACTCTGGAGTAATACGCGACGGGGTGTTCTGCGTCCTCAAATTGTTGTGAAAGGCACGCTCCGATGGCGAAATTGGAACTGTCACATTGAATTATAAAGGGTAACTTAAAATCAGGGCAGCTTAGTACCGGCGCTGAAATTAAGGCATTCTTCAAGGCGGAAAATGATTTTTCTATCTCCTCATTCCACGTAAAATTAGGTAGGTTCTTTTTACCACCAGTTATGTGAGTTAAAGGGGCTGCAATATTTGAAAAGTTGTTGATAAAACGTCTATAATAACTGCATAATCCAAGGAATGATTTTACCTGTTTTGTATTCTGAGGTCGGGGGAAATTTTTGATAGTATCTATCTTTGCCGGGTCTGTTCGGAGACCTTCCTTGTCCACTACGAAACCTAAATATTTGAGTCTTGATTTACAGAATTCCGACTTTTCTATATTTAATGTTAATCCGGCGGCCTTTAAAATATTACAAACCTTTTTAAGGAGTTCAATATGTTCTTCAAAGGTACGTGAGATAATTATTAGATCATCTAGATATGCAAAAAGGTTGGGTTCGAATTCTGGACCAAATAAGGTGTCCACGAGGCGTTGCAGTTCGCTAGGAGCATTACGTAGCCCGAAGGGTAGTCTTACGAACATGAAGGTACCCCTACCTGGAACTACGAAACTAGTTTTCTCACAAGACGAAGGGTGCAAGGGTATCTGCCAGAAAGCTTTAAGCAAGTCTAAGGAAGTAATAAAGTTTGCATGCCGTAAGTTATCAAGAATACGATGAACGTTTGGCAACGGATAAATTTGTGCCCTTGTAACAGCATTGAGTCTTCTACTGTCCAAACAGAACCTAGCTGTTCCGTCCTTTTTGGGAACTAAAATAACCGGGTTTGACCAAGGAGATTTACTTTTAACGATTACGCCTAATTCCAACATTTTATCCACCTCACATTCTAGCTGTTTCAACCTTACTGGTGACAGGGGGTAATAACGTTGTTTTATTGGGGTTCCTTCGGTTTCGATAACATGTTCGATCAAATTAGTTTTACCTAAACCGCGTTTAGCAAAAGATATGGATTGAAATTCCTCTATCACATCACTAAGTGTTTTTAGTTGCGCGGGTGTGAGATCGTTTTTTGACCTTACTACGTTAACTTCTGAGATGGAAGTATACGTAATACTTTGATTTGCTGTAAATAAATTTGGAGCTATGTTGAATTTTTTCCAAAAATCCACGCCTAAAATAATTTTCCGGCCGAGCGAAGGTATCACTACAAAGTCTATGGTCTGCAACTTATCGTTATAAACTACTGGAAGTGACAGCTTGCCAGAAACTTCCTGTCTCTTGTTATCTGCTGTAGTAATTACCAGATCACAAGGGGACAGCGCACGAGACGTGAATTGTTTGTGCAAATTCCCACCTATACAAGATAGTGACGCACCCGAGTCTAGTAAACCTGATAAAACACGATTTTTAACTTTGAATGTGACATGTGGCCGGCCATCTCCGCTACAATTCACATTCACTGCCTCGAGTGGATCGGTATTCAGAAAAACCTTCACGTAACCTAACCAGTCATTCCATTCCTTTTCGATTGTCTCTGCTGATGGCTTTGGACTGCAATGACCGCCTAGAAGTTTTTTTGATTCGAATTACAATGAGTCGGGGGTGGTTTAGAGAGATCAGGAAAATCGTTTGCTCTGCTGTAATCAGGCTTTTTCCATCGTGGGCTACGGCGCGGGACGCTGTTGCTGTTAATTTTATTGCAATTTTTTGCAAAGTGACCGTTTTGATTGCATTTAAAACAAGCACGATTAGCGATATCCGTGGTTCTTTGTGAAATCGCCGCGAGCTGTGAGTTTTTATTACGTCCGAAAGTTCTAACCCTGTGATTCTGTTGGGAATTATCGAAATGAGTATCTTCTAAGATCTCGCATCTTTGTATTACCTCCGCGCAAGTACGGGGCACATCGTACGAGAATAGTTTACTATATTTGTGCAACAACCCATTTTGAATTATAAGAACCAAGTCTAATTCAGACAATGGTGATGATAACTTATCATTCAGGGACGATATTAGATTTACATACTGCCGAACCGGTACGTTATACATTTGCTTGTAACGGTGAATTTTAGATTTAATTCCCAAATCACTGTCAACCTCCTTATAACTTGAGACGACCTCCGGCTCGACTGCCTTTTTACTTGATGCACGACTGAATTTGATTTTATCCATCTCCTCACATAATGCTTGTAACTCCGAAACGTTGGTGATATTTTTACCGATCTTCAGTTGTGCGTAATCTGGCGTGAGACCTTTTGTGACTAACGATAAAAGTTCCGATTCTTCTAACGGCAAATTCAGCTTGGAATTGATAGCTAAAGCTTCCAAAATAAAATCCGCAGCTCTTTCGTTATTTTTCTGACACAAGTTAAATAACTTCGACTTCTCAGTCATTTGAAACGTCGGGTCCTCGAATCTCTTCAAAAAGGCTGTTTTAATTTCTTCCCACTTTAGATTAGTTTTGAAAATTTTCCTATAGAATAATAGTGCTGAACCAGTGAGAAGTTCGACAAAACCCCTAGCCAAATCTTGACAATCAACGCCCCTTGCGTATTGTAATTCGGCGATTCTGTCTAAAAAAGCGCGGACATCCGAATTCCCGTCAAAAGAAATTTTCCAATTTGTTAAATTAACTATTTTTCTTTCAACGTACCTTGTGGTAGTCCTTTCATAGTGATTTTGCGTAGGCGAGGATACTATGTTAACGAGGTTTCCCGAATTACTAGTTTTTGGGGTGGTTGCTACACTTGGAGAATTTAATAAAATAGCAGGAGACTCAACCCGCCCACTAAGGGATTCATTAAACTCGACACATTGTTTCCGTAAAGACAACAAAGCCCTTTTGGGGACTATGCCTCTATCCATCAACATTTTTCTTATTACCGACGCGTTTGCTTTCTCGAAATTTAATATTCTATCCATTATTGGTATGGTGGCCTCCATGATTTTGCGTTATTATAATGAACAAAGCAAAAAAAAAAATTTCGGACGATTATAGAAGACGAGAGCAGTTGCTGGCAGTCGACATTATATCCTCCTATTACAGGGAAACGGATGTGGACGAGCACAATCCGACAGTAGTTACTACCTTTTATTGGAAACAACCACTGCTCTTCAAGGAAGAAATAATACAACTAACACAGCCCCAGGTGGAGAATTTAAAATAACGAGATTCATTACTCAATTAAAAAAAAATTCCGCGCGAATGACGAACAACTCTGACTGCCGCGATAGAAACGTAATAGCGTGAGAATGCTACTGTAGTAAGCGATGTTTAAAATACCTAACACTCGAATAGCACTAGCCGACGGACTCGCGACGTTTGGAATAATTCACACAGAGCTACAACGTTACGGTAATAAGCGATGTTTAAAATACCTAACCTCGAATAGCACTAGCCGACGGACTCGCGACGTTTGGAATAATTCACACAGAGCTACAACGTTGTTGATGGGAGCACAAATATAAAATTTTTCTAGCTAAGATTACATAATTATGTTTCTAGGGAGACAACAATCGACAAGACTTCGGCCCAGTTGGCGCGCCAGTGTCATACTTCCTGGGGCCAGGGTGATACTGAAGCCACGTAGGGTCCAGTGTTATACTTCTGGTCTCCAGAAATATGTCCCTCCCGGGGGGGGACAAGTGTTAAGCAGGCCCCCCGGGGGCCATATGCCTCGGCTTGGAAGGCTCAGCTCAGGGTCGTAGGGCTCCTCCGAGGCTGTCGATGGTTGACTCCAATGAAACAAGGTTTGGGCACAATTCAAATGTATTCAATAATGCAAGGGTGAACAGTACAGGCAACCAGGTAAGCTGTTTAAGGCCTAGCATTAGAGAGAGTGAGGCACTAGAAATACTACGGAATTTAGGCTCGGAAAGACTATAAGAGGGTTAGAATCTCACGTGGCGTCGTACGGATGCAGGCAGCTTCCCTACGAAGTGGAGAGGTCTAGAGCAAAGCTCATAGACTGTGTGCAGGAACTGGGCGGCTCGGCGGGAGAGGGCGGCTTCTCGGCGTCATGGTGGGCGGATTCGGTCAGCTTACCGAACCGGTGGGTGATAACGGTGAATTAAGCGGCTATCGGCAATGTAGGCGGATTAAAAGCCGGGCGGCCAGGGCTGCCATGGTAGGCGGCAGTAGGATTATACAGGCGGCTGTGGTGATAGCGCCATACTTGGTTCGTAGGTGAAGACTTAATTAGCCGCGTCGAAGGGTGGCATACTGCCCGACAGTACGTAGTAGTGCGTACGACCGCTCGCGCCGTTGTCTGAAATATGTCTGTCCTTTGGCGATCGGTGGCTGGATCTCTCCGCCCGTGATGAGCGAGACGGAAGACTCGAACGCGTGCCCTATAAGGTAATGTCTTCTGCCATTGGCTGGAATTCGCGCCGTGTGGCCATATATGGTAATGTCTTCTGCCAGCCTGAGAGGGACAGCAATAATCATGCGAGAATGTACATGTACTGTGCACGTGACACACAGCTGCCTGCCGCTTGTATAGTCCGTTCGTATGATTTATGGGCAACTCATAACAGTGGGTTACTGAACACTTTACTTATACGAAAAACAAAACATCCCAACATTACGCCAAAATCTGTAATTATTTGGTCGATATTTTCTGGCTTCTCATATTATGTCGTGTAATACCATTGTTTTATACTAAAAGACTTTTTAATAATATCTCATTTCAACCTTTATATGTCTGTCAAGGTTTTCGCAAATGTCCAAGAGAGCAGTCAAGTTCCGGCGCCCATTTATCTTGAATGACGAAGTTTGGAATTTACGTGCTTGACGTACAAAACATTTAGCCGGTGTGATCATTCCTCAGCCCTGTTTCCTGACCCTTGGAAACTTTATCCTGATTCACGACAAACTCATGTTATAACTCTTTGAGGCGGTTTAAGAAATATAATTGAACCTCGTTCTGCAGAAAGAAGCCAGACAACATTGCACTCAAAGAAGGATACGTCTTGTGGCCACACGTAATAAACTTTACACAACTTTCTGTAATGTTATTTTCTAAAATAATACGTTATGATCGTGTTATGTGGGGCCGGAGAGTGGAGTCTAAAATGATACTATTTACTGAGACATATATTGACTTTTCTGCTTTTAGGATGAATACATATTTATTTTAATTTTGAGCTAAGTAAAACCTCAAATTGTAATATTTAATTAAATGAAGACAATATTATCGAAACTCGGTCGAAAATCTGGAAACAGAAAATTCAGAAAAAGATAGGGTCACATCTGGGACTCGATCCCAGGACCTTCGGCTTTCATATTAAAAATAAAAATGAATACAAATTTATCTAAACACTATCTAGATAGCATTTCTTTTTACATGAGCTCCACACATGAGGTCCAAAGGGAAATAACTTTCCTCAAGGCATATGTCATCTTTGGGGATGCTGTGTGGAGGTTTTTTTAAGTAGAGGATAGTTCTGGGAAGGAAAAGGGTTTAAGGGGTGGGTAGGAATTTGGGGTTCAGTGTGTCCTGATCATCCGCCTCCAAGACCTAAACAAACCTCACCCCATGAACCCGGGCACCTCTGCTAAATCATTAAATGTAGCGAACTACTTGGGGTGACTTATGGCAGAGGTGTTGGTTATCCAATAAAAGTTCCCGGGGTGGCGGTACACATTCCCACCTCTCAAATTATTTAGTTCGGGTTTGAATCTTGCAATCATACATAAATATATCAGCCAATAAAATTGCGTTAAGAAAATGAAGATAATGTTGGTAGTTATTAGTCGATGTACAATACAGTTATAAATGACCCAGTCAGAGAGGGACACATTAGCTCAGTTGTTGGAGTTGCGGTTCGGAAAGCTGAAGATCCAATGTTCGAGTACCTGATCTTTTTCTGATTTTTCTGTTTCCAGATTTTCGATCGAGTTTCGCTAATATTGTTTTCATTTAATTATTACAATTAGAGATTTTATTCAAAGTTAAAAATGAAACCAAAAATATTAATTTCTTCAATAATCGCATTATTGTGCATGTAAATCTAAAAAATCAGTTAGTGCTTCTTTAGATTTACGCGAAACCTTCCAGCAAATTTCATAATATCATACTTCCAAGTTCCCCGGGCGTTTTTTTTATTAGTCGTTAGCATTTTTAATAATCGTTTACCGTTTTTTTTTATTAGTCGTAATAATTTTTTGAAATTGCGCGAACCAGTGAACAATTCCTTCGAAGTGTTAATGTTTTTATTAGCATTTTTTTTTATTAGTCGTTTACTATTTTTTTTATTAGTCGTTATAATTTTTTGAAATTGCGCGAATCAGTGAACAATTCCTTCGAAGTGTAATCTTTCCAATTTGCATAAAACTTAAGTTGCCAATTTGCATATGACCTTTTGACAACCAACCAAAAAAAAAATTCTGTTAATTTAAGAAATTAGATTTGTGACAATCTTAGTTACACCAGAAGTATGGATAAATTGGGCTTACTTCGGTTTTTCTCCTCATCCAAAGAAATATACTGGAATGGAAATAAGTACTAGTAATTCTTCATGTGAATTTTTCTCATGAATTATGGACATTTAATTTTTTTTCTATCATTAAATCGGTCCTTTTCAAGACCTTCAATATAAAATCCTTTCATACCACCGAGTGGTCGATTGTTTAAATAATCGAAAAAATCATTTCAATCACCTCTTTAATTCCTAATTGCGGAATTTCTTTATGGGGGGATTTTACGAGAACCTATCTTCCACACAGCCTTAATGCTTCAGGGAGTCCTTAAATTCTATCAAGGAATACCTTTAGCTTCCTTGAAATTCCTGCGATTAATGGATATCCCGTGTTCAGTTGAGCCTTCAATTCTCTTCGATCGCTTCTCCTCTATTTGCCTATGTACGACAATACATCCCTTATTGACAGACCTACCCTAAAGAGGAACCCGTCCCGATATTCAGCGTGTCACCTTTTGTGCGGTTATTTTCAGCCGATTGAAAAGAATGATAAACCTGAGATATTTTTTTTACGAAAAACAACAAGTGAGAAAATTTTTCATGAATTTCTCGGTATATTTCGCCCGTGAGATGTTGCAAAGGGATACAAGGAAATAGTGGAAAATGTATTTTAGTATTACGGTAAGAATGCTTTCTTTGATATTTTTGTCAGTTCTATGGACTAAAACAATTGATCATGGTACTGGAAAACATTTGAAATACATGCTTTAAGGGGAAAACTTCCATATCTTTTCCACCGATTGACAAAAACATTTCAGCGTCTGTATTTGTTTAAAAGTCATTTAAAATAGAATACTTATAGGTAGATACGTTAGCTCCACACAAGTAGCCCTGAAGAAAAAAACCTTCAGGGCCTACGCCATCTTAGGCATTGCTGTGTGGAGGATTTTTTTAGGGAAAGGAAGAAGAGGAAAGTTATTTCTTGGAAGGAAAAGGGTATGAGGGGTGGGTAGGAATATGGGGGTTAATGTGTCCTAGAGTTACGGACTTATGAATCCCACTGTGGTATACGGCGATGACCCAACCAACCAGTCTTTCCTGTTCCGGCCCGCCATGCGGTAGGCTTGTAAACTTATTCACCGCCAAGACTATAACAAACCTCACTCCATGATCCCGGGCACCACTGTTAAATCACGAAACTTAGCGAACTACTTGGGGTGACTTGTAAGAAGGGTGTTGGTTATCCAATAAATGGTTCTTCTTCGCGGTACCCTTACCCTTCTCCCAAATTGAATATATATTATTGATTGTCCTCCCAAATTGACTGTAAGCTCCTTGCATCATTCTCATTCATATATTATCGCGTATATACAGTGGCGTAGCGAGGGGGCGGCGGACCGCCCCGGATGCCACCCGTTGGGGGGTGTCACTCACTGTTATACTTCCTGGGGCCAGGGTGATACTGAAGACACGTAGGGTCCAGTGTTATACTTCTGGTCTCCAGAAATATGTCCCTCCCGGGGGGGGACAAGTGTTAAGCAGGCCCCCCGGAAGGCTCAGCTCAGGGTAGTAGGGCTCCTCCGAGCCTGTCGATGGTTGACTCCAATGAAACAAGGTTTAGTCACAATTCAAATGTATTCAATAATGCAAGGGGAACAGTACAGGCAACCAGGTAAGCAGTTTAAGGCCTAGCATTAGAGAGAGTGAGGCACTAGAAATGCTACTGAATTTAGGCTCGGAAAGACTATAAGAGGGTTTAGAATCTCACGTGGCGTCGGACGGATGCAGGCAGCTTCCCTACGAAGTGGAGAGGCCTAGAGCAAAGCTCACGGACCATGTGCAGGAACTGGGCGGCTCGGCGGTGAGAGGGCGGCTTCTCGGCGTCATGGTGGGCGGATTCGGCCAGCTTACCGAACCGGTGGTGATAACGGTGAATTACGCGGCTATCGGCAATGTAGGCGGATTAAAAGCCGGGCGCGTCTGGGCGGCCATGGTAGGCGGCCGTGGTGAATTACTCGGCTCGTCGGCACGTAGGCGGATTAAAAGCCGGGCGCGTCTAATGTTATGGTATTAAATAGGCGGCAGTAGGATAATATAGGCGGCTGTTATATTATAAAGGCTGCTGTGGTGATAGCGCCATACTTGGATCGTAGGTGAAGACTTAATTAGTCGCGTCGAAGGGTGGCATACTGCCCGACAGTACGTAGTAGTACGTACGACCGCTCGCGCCGCTCTCTAGAATATGTCTGTTCTTTGGCGATCGGTGGCCGGAGCTCTCTGCCCGTGATGAGCGAGACGGATGACTCGAACGTGTGCCCTATAAGGTAATGTCTTCTGCCATTGGCTGGAATCCGCGCCGTGTGGCCATATAAGGTAATGTCTTCTGCTAGCCTGAGAGGGACAGCAATAACATGCGGGGCTGAACATGTACTGTGCACGTGCCAACAGCTGCCTGCCGCTTGTAGAGTCCGTTCGTACGATTTATGGGCAACCCATAACATCACTTAAAATAAACATGGCTAACTAACTAAACATTCATAAATATTCATACACGTAAACCGCTATATATAAAATGCGTACACAAACAACTAAATGTATGATTTCTGATAATTTTTTCCAAATTGAAGGTCGATATAATTTTGTTTTAATGAAAAGGCTTTTCAATTTTCCCTTTTTTATTTAATTTACGAAGCTGAAACAGTCGTCTTGCGTAAAGAGAGATAAATATTATTTTCCAACAGAACAAAAACAAAGTATTGAAATAGAAATTGCAAAAAGACGTAAATGGAGTTGTACAAAAACAACAAATTCACCTAACACAATAATAATTGCGCACCTCACGCTCCATCAGATGATTGTATGGGTGACCCGGGTGGTAGTAGGTGGTAGCTTGGTGGTGGGTGGCAGGGGGCAGATGGTGATTAGGGAGGATAATGGAAAAGGAAGAACAGCACAGGTTCGAGGTATCGTCCAGCTTTTGCAAAGGAAAGGCCGAGAACTTTGTGACGAGAACTGGCCGAAGCAATTCAATAGAACAATGGCTGGACTCTGTAGTCTGTAGGGGCTTGCACAGATTGCACTATTGTATTTTCTTCGTCTGATGCCCTCTCGTATCGAAAGTTTGCAAAATTTACCCTTCAGGAACAACATGAACTGAATTCATGAAGTGCAGCGTTTATTTCAGCCATGTCGTCGATCAATATTTCCCTAGATCATCAAATTAATAGGAATTTATCCTATTTTTGAAGAACCCCATAACATGACCAAGATATTAGAAAAAAAATATCTAACCAGATTTTCCATTTTAATATAATAAGGAACTCCAGTGAAAAATATTATGGCTTTAAAAAAATATGTTCATATAGACCAATAACCGCTGATTCTGAATATATAAGTTTTTTTTAATAATATTAAACGTACTGTTTTAAAAAAATGTTAAAAAGTGCATTTTTAATATTCTCGTTAAAACACAGCGTCAAGTTGGTATGCTGTGTAATGCTGAGTGGTGACGTCACGATGCAAGATTCACATGGTGATAAAATTTTGAAGTTGTATTGAAATGTATGGGGCAAGCCATTCAACCATAACATTTCGGTTTTTTATTGGATTATTTACATACCGTTAATAGAGATTTAAATACATAATAGTTTTTGTGTTTATTGAAACATTATTTAGGCCTTCACAATTAAAATTATGACGGAAAAGGGCTGTATTTGCGGTCAATCTGACATTCCCTGGATAATGTTTTTCAAACGGACTATGTTAGTGCTTAATTTCGTTGAATAAAAGCTACTAAGTACATAAATCATCTTATTGTTTGTTTTTGAAAGTCGTAGTAAGGGTAAAAAAGATTTTTGATAATCTACAGTAAATTTGGCCTATTTGAGGTTAAATTCGTGTCATATTTGACATTTTGTTTACCATAACATCGATCGTATTTTCGAAGGGCTTTTTACACAAGTAATTAGACAATCGTCATGATCAGTGTATTATAAATATCAGTGTTTCTGTATGTGTTATATACATAATACAATTTATTATGTTTGAGCAAAAGTCACACTTGAACACAAAATTCAACGGCTTACTATGTCATTTGTATATGCAATGAAAAAGATGATTAATTGTTATTGTATTGCACTTAGGCTCAATACAATAACAGTAGCAATGAGATGTTGACATTTTACTGTTTTTCTATAATAAATGCAGTTAATCTTGAATAAAAAACGCCTCGACTTCTGACACCTGAAGATTCTTCCAAACCAATCGTACAACAGGGTAAATTAAACTATGATGTGATGACGTCACACGATGCACCATAGATGTGGTGGTTTTCGAGGGATCTTGAAAAATTAAAACTTTAACAATTATTTTAACTATCAAAACTAACTCTTTAAAAAAAATTTATAATGCGGTTATTTAAGTTAGAAGGTCATTATTATAAAAAAAATAAAATATTGATCTGGAGTTCTCTATTGTTAAAATAATTTAGCATAGGTACCTAAGGTTTGTAGATAATGCATTAAACAAGATTAGCTCATATGGGCCTTTTTCGAAAAAAACACGTAGCGTCTGACTGCTTTCAATATTTCTATTGCTTTAAGGAAAACACTACCACTTGTATTGGAGTTAATGCAAATCTCCCAGTGGAACATGGACTTCAAGCTACGTCACGACATTGTAGCCAATCACCGCTCAAACCCCTCGATAAGTTTATCTGGTTAATCGCATTTTTATGAACCTTGATTGGTACCTACTTAAATTATTAAATTTCACAATTCATTTTAATAGGTACCTACTTAAATTATTAACACTCGCCCTGTGCACTAACTGTGAACCTAAGTCATCTTTGGCTGTGTGAAGGGTTTTTTTTAAAGGGATGGGAAGTCTTGGAAAATTTGGGAAGGAAAAATGTATAGGGGGGGAGAATCTAGGAGTCAGTGTGTCCAGGAGTAACCAACGTTTGAATTCATCCCTCTATCTATGGCGCAAGGCGATCGGTAGAGAGAGTCCTGCTGAAGAGATAAAAAGATTTCCCTCAACCAGTCTCTCCAAATCCGGCCCGCCATACAGTTGGTGGGCCAACTCACCTAGCGGCAAGACCTAGACAATTCTCACACCATGAACCCGGGCACTCCTTCTAAGTCACTATGGCAGAACGTTGGTTATCCAATGAATGGTTACCGGGGCGACGGTACCCCGTCGGTATACTATTTAAAATTAAAATTATTATTATTAAGTTGAAATTTGACCTTTTACGAAATACAAACAAACCAACACGTATTTGGCACGTACACAAACATGCATGTATCTAGTATGTGTACACAAAGCCAACGGGAGCAACAAGTTTCCAGAACAGTTGCACCGAAACACAAAGTCAAGCAAAATACTTGACATAATATATCATTAATTTAAAAAGGTCAATTTCTTCCACTTGATGATATTTCTTTGATATAGGTTGGCATGGAACCTTTTATGTAAAAATCTCTTGCTGTGAAAGATCGTTGAGTTCTGTGTAGCTATCGGGGTACCATTAGTCCATAATCAAACCACTGGCAAATAATTATGTTGGTTTATTGGCAAATACTTGCTTAAGAGTCTTGTCAAACATGATCGTCCAATTAAATATTGTAGTTGGAGCTTTGAGATCAATATCAGGGGCCATTGAAAAGATAAGCTTTTCATACTGAAAACTTTCAATGCTGTTATTATTGACATGAAGATCTTCTGCAGTAAAAAAACAAGTATTTTTATAATGGTTGCCTTGGTCGAAGGGCAATAAATATAATAATTAAAATTGGTATAGCGCCGTTTTTGAACCCCGTTTTGAACGCCGGGCCGCGACTCTGGCACGCGGCCCGGAAAACCGAAGGTCCTGGGTTCGAGTCCCAGAGGTGCCAACATCTTTTTCTGTTTTTTCTGTTTCCAGAATTTCGTTTGAGTTTCGTTAATATTATCTTTATTTAATTAAATATTACAATTTGAGCGAGAAACTCTCGACCCATTGCCTTACACTGCAGTTTTTTTTACATTACCTCCACACAGGAGGCCCTGAGGATAATAATTTCCCTCGACATTGGTCTTGCAGAGACCCATGTTACAGGAAGGAGGAAACACAAAGGCCGGCAAATCGTTCCACAGCCGTGCTGTAGAACTTAAGAACGACTCGAAGAAGCGACCCGTTCTCATATGACAAATATCAACCGTGTACATATTATGTTGGGCACGCGTTTGGCGTGTTTTCCGACTAAGCACCGGTGCCGAAGGGATCAATGCCGCTAGTTCCTCAGAGCATCTTCCATTGAAATACCGTTAGAACAAGGATAGCATTCCCACCCGACGCCTGTTCTCTAAAGATTGCACTCCATTTGTCAAGTTGGGAGAGTCTATCAAATGGACCATCCGTTTCTGCACAAAACCGAGGGTTTTTTTACGTATTTTGGAGCTCCAGACCAGCCAAATCAATCGTGGGGCGCACTTGCAATTTGTGCAGGGTTATCAGTTATGTACTATTTAATCATCTGCAGAGGCAAAAATTTAATATTTTTAAAATTATACTTTTATTTGGAATAAAAGAAATTAAAAGCTTATTTCATCGCCTGTTTTTGCAGTTTTTGGTTTTTGGTTTCGTAATATTCCGTTTACTTGGATTTTATTGTAAAGCTGAAATACTTTGCCCTTCTGAAAAAATTTGACCGAGGCCTGAGGGTTACTTGGGGATACCATGGTCTCAGTGGTTCAAATATTTAAGATTCTTGCGCCGTAGGTATTCTAATTTAAAAAATCAATTCTGAATGGTAGTCGACTACTTAGTTCTAAGAAACATTTCTAAATTTTTATTATGAAATGGATTAAATTAGTGTTCATAGCGATAATAATGATGAATAATAACTCTGAAAACAGAATTTATAATAAGATTTTAATCTCAGTACACGCGCATTATATAAATTTAATAACGGCAATTTGGTACGAGTATATGCTCCTGTAAAGGAATAGTGATCCTTCATAAACCAGCTGACCTTTAGGCTTCAGTATTTTCAGTGAACCTCTACGGAAATTTATTATTATTAATGGGGTCTAATGTATGATAACATATCGTATGGATTTACGCATGTACATTATCAAATAAGGACCTGAAATATCATTTTATATCTGTTTTACGTAGGCTTCAATCATGATTATAATCAACAAAAATTAAAACAGCGAAATTTAAAAAAAAAATATATTTAGAAGTGAAAAAATGAAAAACTTTATATGACTTGTATAAATCAGCTCGATGGAATGACTCCGGATCAAATAAAACCACGCCTGCAACTTTATTTGGATACAAAAGGCCTACCTAATATAGAAATTTCCTCACTTATTCGAATGAGAATTGGACATTTTTTAAATTCACGTCTTTGATTCCCCTGATTTTACATTCGTAAGAAGTGGGAGAATTTTTTTTGTTTACCCTTTCTAAACAAATATCCACTCTTCTATCAAGCCTTATAAACATCTCATCAGTTATAAGGCTGAACTCGTCTCCAATCTTTCATATAATTTTGAAATTTACCCCTCGACACGACCTCGGTAAGGCTCTCGACTCGCAATCCGAAGGTCGCGGGTTCGAACCCCGAACGTAAATAATTTTTATTTGATTATTTGTGTTATTTCACTATTAATTAATAAAAAATAATATGTACTATATTTTTGGCATGTTCCAGAGAGGAAGATACTCTTTGTATCGCCCTGGTGTAAGACCATTATTCAGAATCGAAACATTTCTTGACCGGATTAAAAATAAATATCTAAATTCACCTTTCCTCTCTCCCCTTTCAATGGCATAGAACACCCTTGAAGGGTGAAAGCCAGAAAAAAATGGGGAATGAAAGTGCTGCAGCGCATCAACAATGATTTAAGAAACTAGGACTTTGGAGGTTATCCACCACTTACCGGCCCTTCGATTCTATTTTTTTTTTAGTTAAAAGAAGCTAAATTTATTTATTTTGAACAAATCTAGACCTGGTGTCCCTGCATACGTTGTTAGAAAGCAGTATGCAAGTGTTTAACAGGAAGAACAAAATGCAAATAATAGGTTAGTAAACACAAATATGAACTAAAGAAGGCAACAAAAAACTCATTCTTCAGGCTCCATGAGGTGGCATTGCATAAAAACTAGGACCGAATGGATTCGCCGGCCTGATGAGACAACTGGTCACTGGAACCAAGATGCGGCTAAAGGCCTTCGACAACATGGTGGTAAAGCGGCCTTCCAGTACCAAGCGCCACTCCTCGGTTTTGAGTGAGCGAGCTCACTCATGTTTAACTAATACCACGCCCTACATGTTTAACTATGTGAGATGTGAGAGATTGCACTATCCTCTCCTCGTCCTGAAATATCCATCCATAAAAAAATATTACTTTATTATTATATGATTGGAAATTTCTTCTTCGAGTTCTTTTTCCATCAATGGAAGATTTTCAATTTGAATTTTAGCGCCGAATACCAGGGCGTTTATTTCGTTTTTTATGTTGAAATGACTTTCCCGCCCCAGAAGAAAAATTATGTTTGCAGTCAAGAGAATAAATTAGGCAAAGTTAATTCGTTTCTTAAGTTAAATAGTTTTCTTATTGAGCAAAACTTTTTTTTAGCAAATTTGTAAATGTGTTTTACTGCCTTTAAAATATTTGACGGTTTCCAGAGTCTCTTGGAAAATGAAGTAACATGTAGTTTACAGTAGTTTTTTGTGATAATTTAAACTTCAAATATTAAAAACAATATTATTATAATTAATTTTCCTTTCAAATTATGTAAAGCATTTTGGTAATGTAAGATTTAATATTTAGTCAATTAAATACTTGTAAATACGTCGGGCCTTGTCAGAATAAAAGAAGAGGCCTCTGTGTTTCCTCCCTCCTACAACATGAGTCTCTTCAAGACCAATGTTAACTCCTTCCTTTCCTCAAAAAGACCCTCCACACAGCATCCTCAAAGATGACATAGGCCCTGAGGGAAATTATTTTCCTCAGGGCCTCCTGTGTGGAGTTAATGTAAAAAAAAAATTATAAAATGATGTGTATATGTAAATTAAGAGTGTGTGGCATAACAGAGTTGTGTGGCAGCCAGTCCTATCTGCCTATCCCAGCTGGGAAATAGGAAGATTAAGGACGGATTATTTCACAGAATTTCTAACGAATCATCAAATTCAATTCATGTTCTCTTTTTATATCATTGAGAACCAGTTGATTTATAGAATTGAATTAATAACAGAACTAGAATAGAACTTTAAAATTAACAGAAATTTTATGATTTGCTGAAATTCTGTGAAACAACCGATCCTAATTGAGGTTAAGTCAAAAAATGACAATCAACATCAAAATTAGACTAAAATATACAGGTACATTTGAAAACATTTATAATCTCAAAAATTACGTTGAAAATTTTCTGTAGAATTATGTTGTGTTTTTGACAGCAATGTTATACAGGGTGCGGCAAATCAAACAGTGCGGTTTTGAAAGGCCGGTACATCCAGTGTGGTGGGAGTAGAAACCTGGGAGTGGTCTCATTGTGTCAGGAGGGTCATGCCGTTTTTAGTCGTTGCCACCATTTGGTCCGGGCAATACCGGGGCCGTCCGCACGTATCTTGAAAATGATCAAAAATGGCGAAGTGACGAGGCCCACTTCCATCTCTGTGGAGCGGTGAATAAACCAAATTTTCGGTACTGGACTGAAAATAACCTGAGGTAACTTCACGAGAGACCTCTTTTCTCCCCAAAAGTTACCGTGTTGTATGCGATTTCGAAATTTGGGGTGATTGGGCCGTATTTTTTCGAGGAAAATGGATGAACCGTGACTGTCAACGCTCAACGTTATGTTTTCATGTAAGAATTTTTTTTAACCTCAATTGGAAGAACTAACGGAGGAAACAGATCTGGGAGACATCTGGTTTCAACAGACACCGGTGCTACGGCCCATACTGCTCGAGTTTCAATGACGAAACTGCGACAGATGTTCCCTGCGCGCCTCGCCTCTCTGAGGGTGGCCCGCGTGCTCACCTTCTTCCTTTGGGGCTATCTGAAGGAAAAAGTTTTCAAACATCGCCCTCACACCTTTGAAGAACTCAAGGATCGAATTCAGGAGGATATCGCCACTATGCCCATCGAGCTGTGCCAAAATGCAGTCGAAAACTTCAGAAATCGTCTTCATCAATGTATCGCTGCTAGGGGCCACCATCTTTCTGATGTCATCTTCAGGACTTGATGCATAAAACGGCATGATGTAATAAAATTAAATCAACCCCATTTCTCTAAGTGACGCCGTTTTTTTTAATAGCCTTTCAAATTGATTTGCCGCACCCTGTATATAAAACGTTTTTTGAAACTAATTCTTTCAAATTAAGGGAGAGTATCCTCGATTGATAAGTTCATTTATTTATAAGCATAATTTATTCTTAAAATAAACATTTTTTTGAATTTCCGCTTATTTTGCGTGGGACTGAAAATATCCTATCTCGTAATGTTAACAGAAATAAAACAAATTCATTTAAAAAAACATTTCAACCTTTCCTCAGATAATAATAACTTATCAGGAATATCTATTTTTATTCTCATTCATTTCAATCAGGTAAAAATATAAAATTTCCCGTGCAATTTTGTAAAGCAAATAAAAATAAACTCATTTCACGTGGAATGTAACGTGAGACCATTGACAAAATATAGCTTTGGGACACAGAAATTTAAAAGTACTCTGTTAAAAAAAAGCGTATCCAAATGGAAGTGTTTAAGCAAATACATATGCAGCCATTTTTACCTACACCGTTAAGCATTCACACTAGCAAAATAAAATATCATATATATTTATATTTTAGTATCAACTCATTAAAGTTATAACCGTGTAAACATTTGTATTAAATTATTATTTTGCAATTTGGGAGGTGGGTATGGGTAACTCCGCCCCGGGAACCATTTATTGGACTTCTGCCATTGGTCAACCCAAGTGGTTCGCTACGTTTTGTGACTTAGCAGGGTTCCCGGCTTAATGGGATGAGGTTTGTACGGGTGTTGGCAGCGGATGCGTCTACCAACCAGCTACATGGCAGGCAGGATCAAGAGAGAATGGTTAAGGGAATCCCTTTGACTTTTCCAGCCGTACTCTCTCGGAATATCGCATTGCATCGCGGCGGAAGGGATGGATTCATACGTCCATTACTCTTGGACCCCTCCTGGACCACTCCTGGACTATTCACCCTCAAATACCCACCCCTCATACCTTTTTCTCTTTCCAGAACTACCTCTTCTTCTTTTCCTAAAAAGACTCTCCACACAGCATCCCCAAAGATGACATAGGCCCTGACATGTCATATATATGATATGACATAATATAAGATGAAGTCGCTCCCGCTGTCTGTGCGCTTAGATCTACGTAACGGATTTTCAAGCAGTTTTTACCAATAGATAGAGTGATTCACGAGGAAGATTTTTAGGTATATAATTTGTCAAGGTTTTGTGTAAATTGGTTGAAATATGTAAATAAAGGTAGCGGGCTGGCAAGCGGGCATCGAGCAGCGGGCAGTGGGTTGGCATGCTGGCGTGCGGTGTGGATTTGATTTTACAGATGGCGTTGGTTGTAAAGGTTGGGTATTGACGTGGCGTTGTGTTTCGTTAGCCACAGCAACGTGTGGCCGGGTCTGCTAGTGATATGATATTTTATTTTACAAGTATGAACATTTAACGGTACAACTCTGTCTCGACACACACTCGCTTCAATCATATTCATTCACACAACTCTTCACAATTGGTTCAATTAAAGCAGACATAAAAATTCTAGAAATAAAAAATAGTGCACCCCACCGAATCATTTTTAGCCTATTTACAACTACGAATTCTACAGGAAAAGTGTTAAAGGTTTTGGGTTAGTTATTTGATAAACATGGAAATGTTTTGAAATTGGAGAAATGAAAGCAGTTTATTTATAGCTTTTCCACTCTCTTCGCCGTTGATCAAAATTTGAAGGGGGCAGTTTACTGAGAAGAAAAAATAATTGTTTTGCTATTTCTCCACCCAGGGCTCATCCAGTTTATTTTACACCAATGCATTGAGTTTCCCACAACACGGGTTTATTATTATTTCTTTGATGCAAATTGGGAGCCGTATTATTTTTAGCTGATTTGCAAATCTTTCTGTATAAAAAAATTATTTCACTTCTGTTTAAAATTCTATAAACAAATAATGAAATGGGATTCTTCTGTAATTGTATTTGAATTCCTGATTGGGAAGGGCAATTTAAGAATGAGAGGATCTTTTAAGAGCTTTACCAATTTCTTATGGATTTGAGCTACAATAATAATCAAAACATATATGTTTTTACAGGGTGTTAAGGGACGAACTTGATTACTTTGATCAGTGATTCCTGACATTATTTGGATAAAAAAATATAATTGAAATTTGAACTCCGGTGACTTATTCGATGACCTTTTTAACAATTTTTTTTCTGTTTAAAATCAAACAAATAAACTTTCTTTCACACGTGGTCACTCTGGTGAGTAACCGCCCAACTCTTACCCTGCCACTAACTGTCCAACAACTAATATTTTTAATGTTTTTTGGAGAAAAAAAATGTCAATGTAAATAACCTCACCTTTAAACGTAAGGTTATTTATCACAAAAACTTTTTTATATGTCAAAGTCATTTAGCATGAAAATCTGTTTTTATACATTACGTATATTTACTTTTTTAAATAACCTTTCCATATAAAAAAGATAGTTTCCTATGTAAATGTCCGTACTGCATAAAAAAATACTTTCATGATGAATGACTTTGCTGTTTAGAAACAGCTTTTTATGATAAATTACCTTACTTTATACAAACACTTTCCTGTGGTAAATGACCTCACCGTATAAAAACAGTTTGTACGATAAGTAACCTTGCTGTATAAAAAAGACAGACCAACTCAGGTATGGGGGCTCCATCGAAGCCAGAGTTAAGTTACCCCCTCAAAAAATGGGCGTACTGTACATGGCCCGCATATACTTTAATCGTATACAACTGCTATTTATTCATTTAAAATAATGAGTGGAAGATACTCCCTGTATCGCCCTGGTGTAAGACCACCATTCAGAATTGAAACGTTGCTTGAAATGGCATTAGCCATCTTTGGTGACCAGATCTGAATATCCAGGCACTTCCCCACCTTCCCTTCCATATCTCCTTCCCCTCCCCACTACCCTCAGCCTCACAACATACCCCAATTGGGGATGCCATAGTCTCACTGGCTTCAGACGGGAGCAGTTGGGACTCTTGTGCGGTATTAAGTATAATTTTTTTTTAAAACTGCTGTAGAAATATCAAATGCACTCTAGGGTAGAATTTGGCAGCCATCTCTGGTCTGGAGCTCCAAAATGGAGCTGAAAAAACCCTCGACTCACTGCAAAAACAGGCGGTCCATTTGATTGACTCTCCCATCTTAACGAATGGATCTTTAGAGCACAGGCGTCCTTATTCTACCGGTATTTAAATGGAAAATTCACCGAGGAGCTGATCATTGATCTCAGGTGCATCGCCGGGAAACCATATGTATACAATTAACGTTTGTCACATGAGAATAGGTTGCTTCTGAAAATCGCTTTAGTTCTCTCTCTCTGGTTTCAATCCCGGGATTGGTTGGCAGCAATTTCCTCTATTCTTCTCTTCCATTCTTCCCTGTCTTATGCGGCTCTTTTGAAGTCTGCATATTATGAGCAGCGCACGTCCACCAGCAGGTCCTCCAGGTACTCTCGGCGTGGGCGTCCCCTAGAGTTTGTCCCCTCGGTCATATCCTCCATTATGGCATGCAAGAGGCCTTCTTGTCGCATTACATGGCCGATCCATCTTTCACGCCTTTCTGCACCTAAGCAGGTGCCTTCCTCCTTCGATTCTTTGGAGAACCTCCTCATTTGTAATTTGGTCTCTTCAGGAAATTCCTAATAGTCTTCTATAGGACCACATCTCAAAAGCCTCTAGTCTCCGTTTATCTTTTTCGGATAGGCGCCATGTTTCGCAGTCGTACATATTAATGAAGAGTAATGTCAGCTCTAGGTTTATATTATTCGATTCTATTATTTTCGACCTATTATTGAATGCAAGCCTAGCCTGGTGTATACGGCTGTCGACCTCGCTCTTAGACCGACCCTCCCATGTTATTTTGCTCCCGAGGTAGATAAACTCCCTAAACTTTAGTTATAGAGTAAATAATATATTTGAAGCTCCTCTGTGCAAAACTAGGCTTGGGCAAAGACATGCTGCTTATTTCATTACACCAAAACAGTCTTACTCATAATCACAAAATAAGATACAACCACGAGAGCAAGACAAGGGTAGGTGAAATTGTTACTAAACATGGTGGGTCAATCGCGAGCATCCGTGTTTTCTTACCCTATCGCTGTACGGGAGCTGTAGTAGCTGTCAGAATTTAAACCACTCGGTCACCTGGGTTAACTCAGTACCACGGATTCCTAATCTAATGTAAACATGCATCCCTTCAAAAAGTAACTTTGTAATTAATAAGCTATTAGAATCATTTACTGAAACACCAGGTTTTTATCCGGTATAATTTTCATAATAATTTTGAAATTAAAATATGTATTTAGTTTTGACCATTCCCACTCCAATGTAAACATGCATCCCTTCAAAAAGCAATTAAAAAATCACATTGATCATAGATATGTATAATAACGATTTGACAATAAAATGAGTCCATAAATAATTCACATTACTTGTAAGGTTTTTCCCTAATCAATAGATATTGAAGTGAGCTACAAACCCAATGTAATTAGCCCACTGGAATTACCAAAATACTTAGAAATTCGACAGTCTAAAACGACTTAGTAACAAAAAAAAATAAAAAATTCATTAAAATCCTTGTAGACTACCCCTCTCCCCCTCCCCCATATGTTATGTATATAAACCGTATGCTAAGAATTATTTGTACCAGTCTGAAGATGGCTCTGACGAGCTCAAACCGGTTACGGTCAAATAAAATTACGTGGAATAAAGTTTTTTATTTGTTTTATTATAATCTATATTAAATATCTATATTTTTTATTTAATTAAATTCTATTTTTTAAATATTTTATCTACATAATTATATTGGTCTTCCTTTTTTTACTGTTTAAAAAAGAATCAAAACTAGGCTGAGATGGAAGGATGATGTCAGGAAGGATGCAAGAGATGCTACTCCATGTTGTAGATTGGAAGACGACGGCCGAAGACAGAGGGCGGTGGAGGCTTATCTTGAAGGAGGGCAAGGCTCGAAATGGGCTATAGCGCCATGGAAGAAGGAGTATATATAAAATAAAATAGTTGATAAAAATTAAAAAACAAACGTTTCATAAAACTTGAAATATAACTAGATAATATGATAAATAATGAAAAATATTATGACATCACTTTGAATCAGACAATTATTTATGACTTATAATAATATAAACCTATCAGCAAAGCAAATAAATTTTATGAGTACAAATTTTATTGACAACCCCATTGAAAACCAGTAAATGATACATTACGTATTTTTAGCTAAAGGATCGAAGAAAATGCACCGTGCGTTACCTCTTAAATGTCAAAGGATCAACCTCTCCATGCGCTCCTACCCCTCGGTTCCAGGTATCCTCCACCCCCCCAACGAACGGGATCTATTTCCAGGCCTTTCAGGGTTTAAAGATCCTCATTGTCTGGCACAGGACCAATCGGAATCCGCAGAAGCCGGGGACCGAGTCAGATTGATGAATTCAAAGGGAAAAGGGAAATAGACAGACTTGGCAGCATACACAAAACGGCGACTTATCGCTGTTTTAATGAAATAGAAATTTGACATTTTCTAAGAGGAAAAAAATCTTTAAAGTCACTGGGTTTGATATAACTCTGTTCAAGGTTTTTTCAGTGTTGGTTAGTAGAATCATTTTGTAATTACGTCCATACACTCTGTACACAATCAAATTATTATAGTTATGTCCTTAAAAAATGCGTATTATTATTCCTGCGAAGGACGTCCATTTTACAAATACTGCATGTATAAGTGTTACTGCGTGATAAGTGATCCTCTTCTACTATTACAAATATAAACAAATACTTCATCACGATATATTGTTGACTAAAGAAGGAGAGAGCGCAACATGGCTTAGTAACCAAAAATATAATCCCGATAATGCTTTGGAAAATCTCAAATAATATTTGGTTTTTTTTTTTTTTATTACAACGAAGTTGCACTCCCATGAGTTATCAAAACTCATTAAGGGATCGCCAATTGGTACTTTTGAGAAGTTAAACCCAACTCAACCCAATATGTAGACACAATGTACGAATAAAAAATTTACAAAACATTTCACAGAAGCAACATACAGACACAAACATATGAAGAAACACTTTACAAATATTTCACAGAAACATGTCTTATAAGATTTTATGAATTTGTATAACCGACTCATTTGATTTATGTACTTTTGGTTTCAAAAAGTTAAAATAAAGTTTCCTCCATGATGGACTAATGAGATGGACTAAGAAATGCATAAAAAAACAAAATCAGGAAAATACAATATAAGGTACGGGCTCAAAAATATACAGACTAATACAAGATGTTTACATACAAATACATGACGAAATTTAAGAAAGGTATAAACCGCGCCCATCATATTATTATAAGTTTAGTATTTGAAGATAATCATTTTAAGATACTATATTATTTAGAAACAAAGCTTATTAAAAAAAAACAGTTGTAATTTCGTCCATGTGTAATTCCTTCCGAGTGTAATTCTGGTAGTATTGGTTCATGAAATTCACACCTGATACCCAACTTCTTAATATACCCAGACTAAATTCTTAAATTTGGCTACGTTCCGGTAAAAAACCCTGGGGTATTTCAAATAAGCAATATTCTTAAAAATTAAATATTTGTTTTGTTTTTCGGAGCAATGACGTGCCACGCTCTATTTTAAAACTTATAAAATTTAAGTTGTGTTGATGTGACCATTTAGTTTATAAACCATCATTAATTACCAAAGCAGAGTTCAGTCCGTTAAATATATTTCAGTTAGACATTCCTAAGGAAGACTGATAGATACCTTTCAAGACTCGGTATATCTCTAAAATATAATTTTTTTATTTATTTATCTATAATAAAATATATTTACAATAGTTTTATGTATGTGCCTGTCTCACTAGGGTATACCTGTGTCGAGACAAGCGTACAGGTATATAAATGAATATTGTAGTTACAAGGATATTTAAGGTAAAATACATATCACTTTGAATAGAATTAAAACAGAAAGTTGATTGGAAGGGTGGTAAATCTTTTAAAGAGAGTTATTTTATAAATGTTGGAGATGAAGTAGAGAAGTAAATTCTGCCTAATCTATTTAAAGGTCAATTTGACAGGGTTCCATTATTTTCATTTATTTTCTAAGGGTTAGGTTGTATGTGAATAGTTATTTTTGTCTATGTGTGATTTATTTTACAGATGTTTGTAATAGTGAGGCATTCAATACTTATAATCCATTTTTTAATATCTTGTTTGAATTTTGTAAAGGAGTCAGTTTACGTAATAACTTACTGATCGTAGTTGGTAGTGTATTGTATAGTTTGCAAGCTATGTATTTAGAGTGTCTTTGCCCGAAGGTGGTTTTGAAAAAAGGAGTTTGGAGAAGTTCGTTGTTTTTGGCTCGGGTATTGTGTATTGTTTGTGTAGCTTTGTATAGTGTTTTGTTGTTTTTGTGTAAATTAATTAGTATGGATCTTGAGTAGATCTGTTTTATGTCCATAACGTTATTATTATTATTATTATTATTGGATGATTTTTATAGCGCCATTTTCGTGAGAAAATCACCTCAAGGGCGCTTTATAAATTCATTTATACATTTAATCTATACCTATATACTACAAGTGGCTTATATTATAACTAAGATTGACAACTAATGACTTACAACTAAGACTTCTATGAATAGTGATTTAGAAATATACTTAGAGTTTGTACATGTAATTGCAAGCCATAATACAATACGAAACGAACAGAGCAGTATTGTTACTGCTCTATTCGTATTATGACCTGCAACTCTCTTAAAATTAGTTATTTACGACTAACATACTTATTTACATTTATAATCACATATTGTTATGATTACTGTCATAATACGAATAGAGCAGTATTGTTACCGCTCTATTTGCATTATGATTTGCAACTGTCTTAAAATTAGTTATTTACGACTAACATACTTATTTACGTTTATAAACACATTTTGTTATGTTACTGCCCGTGCTGTCAGTGTAAGTCATGAAAAATATTACAAAAAAAAAAAAAAAAGTTTTTGCATAATAAGTTGTAATATAGTGTCAAAAGAAGCGTAACAACGTAAAAGCTGGTAATGAAGATACATCAATCTAGGTAATTCCCATGGACTGAGTAATGAAATACTACTGAAAGAATGAAGTTATTTTTCGGGATATGATAATGTGAAAAGGTGAGTTTTGAGCTTTGCTCTGAACTCAGAGGAACGTTGAAGGAATTGAATATAATAATAATATTTGGCTAATTTATATAGCGCCGTTTTCGTGAAAAATCACCTCAAGGGCGCTGTATAGTATCCGTGCTGGTAGTAAGTGGCATTTTAAGAATTATTTTTATGATTAGTTTTTGTGCTTTCATGATGGGATCAAGGGCATTGGAATATGCATTACCCCAGGCTAAATTCCGTATTCGATGTGAGATTGGCACAGTGAGTAATATACTGTTTTTAAAAGTTTTAGGTTAAGGAAATTGCGTGTTTGTTTGAAAAAGTATATAGATTTGCGGATTTTGTTTGTAGTATTATGTATATGTTGCTTCCAATTTAGGTGTGTATCGAAAGTTACTCCTAAATATTTGATAATGTTTACTTGCTCTAGGCATGGGCAGTCACAGTTCTGGTTTAGAGATGAATTTTTACATACGTGTATTTTTAATGGCGGGGGTAGGTTTGACTTTGGGATATTGGTGAGACTAGACAGTAAGTATTTAGTTTTCTGTACATTTAGAGTTAATATGTTTGAGTCAAGCCAATATTTTACCTGTTGAATTCCTTCCTCCGCTTTGGAATAAGCGGTAAGCCAATATTTTGCTTGGAAGAGTAGGACAGTGTCATCGGCGAAACTGATAATAGTGTCATCGATATCTAGGTTGCATAACTCGTTAATATATATTAGAAAGAGGGTTGGACCTATAACACTACCTTGAGGGACCCCGTAACTAATGGGCAAATTCTGGCTCTTTGTGGTACTGAGTTTAACGTATTGGGATCTGTCAGATAAGAAGCTGGAGAGGAGGCCTAATTCTTTGTTCCTAATACCTATATTAAACATTTTGCGTTGTAATTTGCTGTGTGAGATTTTATCAAATGCTTTACATAGGTCGAGAAATACCGATAGACATTTCAAGCCCTTATCCAGGTGGCCAGATATAGGGTCAGTGACTGTGGCTATAGCATCGTTGGTGCTTTTATGTTTTCTGAATCCAAATTGCCGCGGCGATATTAAGTTATTGGTTTCGAGATATTCCATGAGACTATTATTGACGATCTTTTCGAATACTTTTGAGAGGGAATTTAGCAACGTAATAGGACGATAATTACTAATATCAAGTTTGGAGCCAGTTTTAAAAATAGGGATAACGAGACCTTGTTTTAGAATGGTGGGAAATAGCCCTTGGCGGATGCTAATATTAAGTAGATGCGTTAATGGTTGAAGTATACCAGGGGCAATTTTATTAAGAACATTGTTGGGTATTTCATCAATGCCGGTTGATGAAGAGTTTTTGAGCGAGTTTATTACTATAGAAACTTCCTTCTCTGTGATCGTTTTAAGAACAACGCGTGTTGGGAAATCATTATTGGTCGCGTGGTCACTTGGACCAAGCGCATCGTTATTTATTTGGAATTTTTTTTGCTAGTTCCGGACCTATGTTTGTAAAGTAATGGTTTATGTAATTGACAATTGTGTTGGGGTTCAATGTAAAGTCTACAGTGATATCTTTGATATTGATAGAGTTTAAGGTGTCGGTGGCTTTATTTGAATTGGTAGCTTCCTTGAGGACTTTCCATATTTTTTTAGGGTCATTGTTGCATTCGGAATTTTTTTTGTTGTAATATAGATTTTTGGCTTTCCTAATGACTTGTGTGCAGATATTACGGTATCTTTTGTAGAAATTATGGAGTGTGATATCATATGGGTTTGTGGCACATTTTTTATGTAGGGAATTGCGTTTCCGAATGCAGTTGATTATAGTATGGTTTATCCAAGGTTTGAGAGGTTCGATCGCTTTAGGAATGGTGTTTGTGGTGATTTTGGTGTTTTGGACAAGGATGTCTTGTAGGTAGGTAGAGAAGTAGTTCCAGGCCTCGTCTATATTAGTTTTGCTATAGAGTGTGTCCCACGATTTGGAGTTAATCGTTTTGTTAAGATTGTCATAGTTAATTGTTTTCTTCGTTATTTTAGTTGAAGGTTTGTTTTGTACGTTGTGTTTGAAACTCATTGTGAAAGAGGTGGCGTAGTGATCTGTAATTGATGACATGTGGATTTCGGAGGTGTATTGGTTGTTTGATTTAACCATAATATGGTCGATGCAGGAGGAGGAGTATAATACATGTATATGCCAAAATCAAGAAGAAGGGCGTACTTCTGATTTACTTCTGATGAACTTTTATACGGTCCAGCTTCTGCTCGCTCGCGGTCAGCATGTTCTTAATCTCTTGCTTCGATATAATTTGTTATGTATTTAATATGATACTTGTACCTATTAAACTAAAAACAGATACGATTACTGGTTAAGCACCATAGGATATAATTCATTTTTGTTATTGATACTACTTCAGGAAGGCATCTCTTAGGGCACGTATCCATTATATGTTTAGACAATTCTTGACCATAATTTTGATATTTGTTTTTTGATTATTATTATTTTTTTAGGGTATAAATTTCGCCTTTATTGGGGATATTTAAACGCTTCATCAACTACTATGGTCTATGATGGATCATTTTTTTATAAATATATTCTGATCGTTTTAAATCGTTTGGTTAGGTAAGTGCTAAGTTTTCAGCCCAACGTTTTCTATTTCTATCGGATCATAAGAGGCGAGGCGCTAGAACCTATCGAGAAGGTGAGGGGGTGGTTGGTTAAATAGGTGCCTACCCGAGCCATTATCCCGGTAATTAACCCAGCGGGTGGAGAGGGAAGGGGGCTGGGAAGCTAAGTATGGCCCGGGTTAGCTGTGTCGGTATTACTTTAGTGCCGTGCCGATATTACGATCGTGAACATTCGGCACCAAGTGCCTAAATAGGACGTATAAACTTACCTCATTTTAACGACCTGATGGGAAAGCGTATAAATAAACGATGCGAATATTATATGAGGCGTAAATCGGTTATAGAGTTTGCGTTAAGACACACTACGAGTAGGCCTACTCTGTTTATACTGAGTACTTACTTATCTATTTGATATTAATTTGTGACTAGACAGATAAATTTACTCATAAATCCCAAAGAATGTTGCAGAAATTTAATTCTTCGGATTTTTTTTCCTTATTTAATAATGATATGTGAGTATAAGCCTGATTTATGACTGGACATACCCAGGTGGAAGGAAAAAAGTAGGAAGACCCAGACTAAGGTGGGAAGACAAGGTAAGAGGGGATGCAGCACAGCTTCTCCAGGTACCAAACTGAAAGTGAGCCCCTGAGGACAGGAGGAGTTGAATGTTGCAGGAGGCCAAAGCTCGAAATGGGCTGTAGCACCATCGAAGAAGAAGAAGAGTATAAGCCTTTTTCACGTACAATTAAAAAATTCGACACTTAAAAATTTCGTTGAAATCATTGCTCTCATTATTATACTGTTTTTAAACGAAATCCTCACGATCCTATTGAAAGGATTTGTAGTTCTGCATGCAGTCTCTTCTAATCGGATTGGATTCCCTTAGTCGGGCCGTCGGAATTATACCTTACGACAATGAGAGACCAACAGCTGTTATCATTAATCATATTGAGCGAACACTAAGTTAAGTAAGGATGTTCCTAAGTCTATTCTACTAAAGCCTTTTGACTGAGCTTTCGTTTGATGCCAACAAAAAATGGTTGAGCAAACGAGATGAGTGATTGAATTATCCACCAATTATATTGTAATTGCGATCAGTGCTTAAAACTTTCGAATGCGTCGATTTATATTTTATAAATTGAAAGATACAGCCACCGAAGTTTAATATTTTTATTAGTTAAAATTTTAGCTGAAATTTTGACAGAAATTAACTGACATTGAAAGTTTTGAAAATTATTTAGTAATTAGAGTACAACGTTTTGCAAACATTAAAACTTACGGAAAGGGATTTTTTTTTATTATTAGTAAGCTCGAATACGTTATTTAAATAATTTGAATTAACTCCCAGTATGCCTTCGGAATTTTGTCCAAAGTATAGAAAAATATAGTAAGAGCATACAAATTTTAACATTATCTACAAGGTAAAATTATTGGATATAAAATTATATATGCAGTGAAAGCAAAATTAAAATTATAAATGAAATTAATAAAAATATTACTAGAAAGGCGTGCAAGATGGATCGGCCATGTAATACGACAAGAAGACCTCTTGCATGCCATAATGGAGGGTATGACCGAGGGGACAAACTCTAGGGGACGCCCACGCCGAGAGTACCTCAAGGACCTGCTGGTTAACGTGCGCTTCTCATCATATGCAGACTTCAAAAGAGCCGCACAAGACAGGGAAGAATGTAAGAGAAGAATAGAGGAAATTGCTGAAAACCAATCCTAGGATTGAAACCAGAGAGAGAGAGTAGTCATATTAATTTCCAAACTACTCTTTAACAAGCGTACTAATTATACTCAAAGGAAAATTGGAAAACTGCTCACTATTAAAACTCAATTATTGCTCCAAATTTTAGCTATTGCTCTAGGATTCTTCTCTTGTGTAATGCTAGTTAAATTCTAAATAATGTTAAAGAGACTAAAATAGCTAGCATTGAAGCAGATGTTGAACTTGAACGCGATAATATATTGTATACATAAAATAATGAACAACCTATTAACAAAATACTTTTTAAATGAAATTGTATAAATTGTAGTAACAAATGGACGAGCAATGAAATCAGACTACAAAGGATTATTATTATAATGCGCTGCCGTAAACTAGAAAGTCTCCAACAATTGGTAGGTTCAAGATGTACTATAGAAGTCACATTAAGCTAGTGAAAATGTGGTAAATAAGTTTTTAATTAATTAGTTATTTATAAACGAATTACTAAAATAAAATTATTAAAAAATGTTAATTGTATGAGATCTAGTAATTATTGTGTACACCCTAATCTCGTAGTCGTCACACTAAACCCAACAGGTAGAAAAATACTTTTGTAAGTACATATATCGGTTAAATAGAAATCGATCAGAAATTAAAAATATGTTAATAAAATTTTATATTTTTTCCGGGTAATATTATAAACTTCAAAAATTCAAATTGTCAGCACTCTGTAGGAAAATCTACAAACTTTTTTGGATCTTTACAAAACCTCTGTGAAAAGCTTTCCGCGACAAAGTAATGTTTAGATACTTTTCATCAAGCTTCGAAGCTTTTCCAGAAGATGTCGTTCATAACATTTTGGAAATCTGTTTCCACTTGCTGCCGTTTCAATACACAGATGTCACTAGTTATGTGGAAAAATAATCGGTTATGAAAATATTTCGTTTTATTTTGTAGAAATAAAGTTGGAAAAAAACTTCGTACCAGAAATTATAATATCAGTCAATTAAAATGTGTTTCGATTTAACAAGTACAAATTGTAGGGGTGCATTGCTTTTAAAAAAATGCAATTGCATAACAGCAAAAGTCGGTATAGAAATTAGGCCGATTTCAAAATTAGTTTGTCCGTTTTTGAAACTAAGTAGAAGTTTTCCTGTATTTTTTTAGTGAATCTTTATAATATGTCGGCTTTAATAGTTATAACATAAGGTGCCGACTACGCAGAAGAGATTCTTTGAAGTTATGCGCGTTGTTGATATTTGGTGTAGTTCATTTACGCGACTAAATTTGACTAAAATGATATCATCTATCAACGGCGATTATTATTTAGTCTCTCGATATAGGAAAATCCGTTTAATGAACCGTTTTAAATCTGAATATTTTGCTCCGCGCTAAAAAAATAACAACTTTAATTTAATATCTACGTCAACGCCTCCATTTATATTTGAATGATTTATTAACAGTAAATAGCAATGAAATTTATATCACACCTCACAAATATACTAAATAAATTATTGGCAAGACAAAAAATGAGATAACCAAAATGAAAGTATTCAGTTTTTTACATTAGCCCCACACAGGAGGCCCTGGGGAAAATAATTTCCCTCAGGGTAAATGTCATCTTTATGGATGCTTTGTGGAGGGTATATTTAGGAAAGGGGGAGAGAGGAAAAAGGTATGAAGATTGGGTAGGAATCTGGGGGTCAGTTCATCCAGGAGTGTTTAATGTATGTATCCATCCCTCATAGTGCGGTGTAAGACGATTTTCCGTGAGTCTTGCTGGAGTGGTCAAAAGGTGTCCCTCAGCTAGGGACCTTAATAATTCGTCTAGTGACCGGACAACTCAGAATCATGCAACTTCAACACCTCCTTTAAAAAGTCTTTAAAAGACTTTTTTCATAACTTTTAATGAATTTTCAAAGATGTGTTAAAATTGCATGATTCGGATTGTCATTAAATTTGAGATAATACTCGTGTTATATAATATTTTTATTTTTATGTATCTTGCATTTTGTCATGTATTTACAACTTACAACTTAGAAACTTTCTCTTTTATTGTAATGTATAATCTTTCCTTAATTTATCTGAATACTCTTTATGACGTTTACTAGTTATTTTTTATAGTTTATCTTTTGTTTTTAAAAACCTGTCTCTGTATTATAAACATGTAATGTAAAAGCCCACCAGGGCGTTGAAAATTAATAAATAAATAAAAAATATGTTGATACCTTTAAAAGATTTATTATTACCAACATATTCACTGGAATATAATGATCATTTTTGGGCATAAGAATTTTAACAAATTTTATTGGATTGGTTTCTGAACATACATAATTAAATAAAATACGCGATCGGTGTTTTTAATTTCATTGATTATTAAAAATTGCACAGAACATGTAGTGGGAATTATATAAACAGGTACACAGGAATAGAGGAACGCAAGTTTAAGCAAGCTCAGGTGTAAAATAAAGTCATAAGTCAAAATACATTATGATCAGTGGCGGACTAGCACAGCGGGCCTTCTGGAATATCCCATTGGGCCAATGAGCAGTGAAGCTAAACATTCTAGCAATAAAAAATATGATTTATTTCTTCCCGGTAAATATTTTGATACAGTCGGTTTTTATCGGCAAGAATAACATATTCTCTCTCTCAAATCATTAAACTCTCACCGAATAGCGAAGAAAGCACCTATATTTTATGGAAATCTGCACTTATTGCAGCGAAAATTACACTTCATAATACTAAAAAACATGGTTTATTTCATGGATTATATTTATGAATAATCTCTTGTAATTAGGGATGTAACGATAGTAATTCAGATACCAAATTAAAAAGTTGAATATTACAATATTCAAAGTTCGTTTTTTCGCGGTTATGTTTAAATAAACATTTAGATACCGACGACAACAAAAAATTACAAAGTTCTCATTTTCCTTCTAACTTTATGTTCACATTAATATCCTCATTTTCCAACTTTCCTCCATTTAAATAATATACTTGTTTTTATTTTTTGAGCAATAAAGAGCCATTTGTATTGTAATCTATATTATCAGTCATGGTGTAGGTACTGGTCGTATCGATATCAGCATAACTGATGATGGCTACAATAATTGGTACCGGTATCGAAATGGCCTAATTGATTATCGTTCCATCCCTGACTGTTATACTTTATTACAATTACCGCATAATGTTTCCGCCATGACTAAACATCTGCTTGAATTGCAAGTAATTAATTAAAAATTATTTTGTTTTGCGTAATAATAAACTAAGGTATTTCGGGTAGAATTTGTTTGCCAGTCCAACACTGATGTCGATGCTAATTGATCTTACACAGAAGATTTTATGATCCTGAAACCATTGTGGTCGGCTTCCCAGTCTACTGAGACCAAAATGCCTTCAGGAGAGGTGTAGGAGTAAGATCCCTTCTTGGCGATGACGTACTCCCAGCCTCCATTAGTGGTGATAAGTTGTCCTTGTTCGCTGACTTTCTGTCCATCTGGACCCTGGATCTCATGCCCCACGCTGTACTGGCCTACGCCATCACGAACGATGACAATTGGTTGATCTGGACTCACTTCCAGAGGTTGCTTGACGATAGGGTGATCCACGGGTTGCACAATTTGAAGTTGCTCTGAACCAGGCTGGCCAAAACTAGGTTGTTCATTTTCAAGGCGATCCAAGTGAGGTTGATCTGATTCGAGTTGTTCTGAACAGGGTGAGCAAGATTTTGAGCAAGGCTTGAGATGTCCTGAACAGGGTTGCTGTGAATCGTGTTGAATTTGCTGTGAACAAGGTTGCGCACTGTCGGGATGGCCTGAACACGGTATATTAGAATCCAGCTGAGGGTGCTGTGAACAAGGTAGGGCTGATTTGTGATGTGCAAAACAGGGTTTATTCGAACCTTGTTGAAACTGGGGGTGTACTAGACTTTCCAGTATAGGTTGCTCCGGTTGCTCCTGTTCGATAGTTGGAAAAACAGGCTGCACCACATTCTGCTCTAGATCAGGCTGGTCCAGCAGGGGTACTACTTCACGAAGGGTGGGGTGCAGAACTTCTGCAGGAGGGGGTCCGTATTCCAGGAAAGGACTGAAGGAAGCTGCCATCCCCAAGGAGAGGCACGAGAATAAAAAAACCTGTGAACATTATAAATATAACTAGAAAACATATTCCAAATATTTTGTCGGCTATCAGGTGAGCTATTACACTAATGTATTGTTTTATTTGAAAGGCGTTTATGAAATCGTTGGTGGGAATTAAACACCTGAATAAAAATATAAAGTTAAAAACTGAAACATATTCCCGTTTATGAGAAATACTTTTGCTAAAAATGATTATTTCCTGGACGAATTCCACTTTGAATTGACTCGTAACAATCATATTAATATAATTATATCAAACCATTGGATTTAAAAACCTTAGACTTTTAAAACATTAAAATTTGATGGAATGCAAACATTTTTTCAATTTTTAACAATAAATTTATAGAGATCGACCTATGTAACTTTAAAGATATTTAGCTTAAGTGAGTGCAGAAAATACCCATGCGAGGATGTTGTGGTAATCAAAACTTCCTAATCAGGTAATTCTGTTAATAGAGGCGGGACATAATGGCATTCGAGAAAAACTCACAAAGAGATAAAAGAAAAGAAGAGGAAAAAGACGAGAAAAGAGTTAAAAAGGCGGAGAGAAAAAACGAGAAGACACAGAATATACGTAATAAATCAAAAAAATTTGAGCTCTTACTATTATTGGTGGTAGAGACATGGTGTGGTAAGCAGCTGGAAGGTCAGTGATATTGTGCATAAGTTCCGCATGCCTTTATAGGTCCGCAGTAGGAAGCCCGATGAGCCCAAACAACATCGTTAGATAATTACGCATTCAGTTAATTATCTATTATGATCTGATTATCTGTTAGAGTGTATCTTTCCACTCGCCGAAATGCAGCAATGTTCCCTCCGGCGCGGCGCGCTGCCGAAACTCGTTTAGCAAAATCATTAGTGGCAGCAAGAGATAATTTGATTGGTACGACCATTTGCTAAATAGCTTGTTTGTTTCTGGCCTCGTCTTCGAATCAGTAGTTTTTGGGTTTTAGGCAACATTTTAAGGTTTTAGTTAACTAGATTCATCAAGTAATAAAAACTCATGCTTTTTACTGGATGTTTAGTTTTTTGTGAATTACTTAATTTTAAATTATCGTGATTTATTTTTGGAGCATTTTGCCAGTATGTTGCGCTACCTCCTTCTTTAACAAGTTAGTGTTTCTGTGTTAGTGTTAACTAAATAGTAATACTTTTGTACGTGAACATCTCAAATCATATTTAGCTTATTTTTAATTGATTTATATGTGCCTACTTGCTTCCTCTTTCCCTTGTCTTTACTTTAGATTTTTACTATTCTTTTGTTTAACTTTCAGAGCATTTCCAGACTTCGTTTGCCAAGGTATTTTTATGCCTTTTACCTATATTCATGGCTACATAAGGCATACTAAGAATATACACATTCTGCATGATGTGCTTACAACATTAAGGATTTTTTAAATACATAGTTCTTGTTTGAACAATATAATGTTGTTGATGTAATGATCAATAAACAATTAAATTCTTGGCCGTGAATATATTAAAATTCAATATACATTATTTTACTACATTTTCTAGTTTATTAATAATGGATAATTTCTACTGATGATTTGTTTTAACTATGTTACGTAAATAAATAAACTGATCGGCGGGGCTAATTTGCAATGAGGGAAGCCACCCCGTGTGTTCGGTTTCGTGGAATTCGAGGACCGAGTTAATAACTTCATCTACCAGTATGACGCGTGTACCTTTTCGCTGACGTAGTTTACCTGCTCTCAGTTAATATACCTGACGTAGGTAACCATTATGCAAAGTTACGACCTACCTGTGTTTTAATTACGGAAGCTAACTCGGGTTCCCGGGGGTGCACATATGTTTTTTTTCTCCATATTTTCATTCAAGCCTCCTAAACTACTTTTGTAGTTTGTCAGCAGGTACATAAAGACAACATTTAATGTAATAAAATGGTTAAATCAACAGAATATTTAAAAAATATGTAAATAACAGATTAAAATAAATATTTACATCAATAGTATAGATATAGATAACAGTATGAGGTATTATAAAATGATAAAAAGAATTAGATAAGAAGGGCTTCAGTAAGGCAACAATATAAATCATCCGTATATTTGGCCAATTTCTTCGATTATATTGGACTTAAGCAATATAAATGGTATTATTTTTTAATTGTCGTTGGTAGATTATTAAATATTTTGGGTACAATTTAGTTTAGTGATCTTTCATCGTATTTATCGGGACATTTTGGAACCACCAATCTTTCATTTTGCGTGAATTGTGCATTATGTTTATGGTAAACTCTTTCCCTATGTTCCCTATACAAGGTATCAGAAATTATTTTGACCATCGACCAAGTATATCCACTTGGTCGATGATGTTGAGGAAAAACATTGAAAGACTTGCATATTAATTTATTGTTTCTTCTGTATAACTTACTAAACGATGAATAAGTAATAAGTAAATTTCTTGAGACAGATTACTATATCTTACTTACAGAAAGCGTCTTACTGCAGAATTAAATTGTTTTTAGATTTTTTCCTAACCCAATGTTCTCAACTTTATCGAGCGATGAGCTCTAATGTTATGAAATCATTTCATTTTTAGATTAAGACAATTCATCAAAAGCTATTTGATGGCATCCGTAGTCAAGGGGTGTGGCTCTCTACTTGCGATCCGGAGGTTGCGGTTTCAAATTCCGGCGTGCGAAAATAAATTTGATTTGATCGATTTGTGATTTGTTCCCTATCTCCTTACCCTCCCCACTACTATCTGTCTTACAATAAACCCTAATTAGGTAAGCCGTGGTTTCACTGGCTTCAAAAAAAAAAAAATATATATTTATGTTTTCAAGGGATACTTAAGCGTTTTCATGAAAGCTATGTGTAACCTAAACCAGTGTTCCGCAAAGTGTGTACCGCGGCACAGTGGTGTACCGTGGTCTTTATTTGGTGTGCCTCACAGCGAGCGAGCTAAAAAAAAAACAGACGTTTTTAGAGACCCGGGATTCAGATTTTTCTTCTGTGTTTAAAAAAGAAGAACTAACTAACTAACTAACTAACCATCACGCCGTTTCCCCGCAGGGGTAGGCAGAGAGGACGGACCGCCACACAACTCGATCTTGGCACACACTCTTTGCCTCGTTCACATTCATACATCGTCTCATACATGCTCTTCTATTATTCCGACTCTTCACATGGCCCGACTCAAGTAACTGATTCACTTGGTCGTGCCATGTCTTCCTCGGGCGTCCCCGACTTCTTCTACCATTCACATTTGCATCATATATTCTCCTTACACTCCTTTCCTCGTTCATTCGCTCTACATGCCCAAACCATCGTAGAGTCCCTTTCTTAATCTTACACATCACGCTTACATCAGCCTTGCATTCTTTGCGGATATCCACGTTTCTCTCACGATCGTACATGGTTTTACCACACATTCGCCTCAGGGATCTCATTTCTACAGCATTCAGTCTGCTTTCATCCTTCCTCTGCCAGTTCCATGCCTCACTGCCATACATCAGGGTAGGTACCAGCACTCCATTATGGACGGTTAGTTTCGCGTCTTTGGACAGTTTTTTATTACCGCCAACGGCATTCAGTCCTCCATTAATGGAGTTACCGGCATTCACCCTTCTTTCAATATCTCTATCAGCCTTCCCATTTTTCGTAAACATACTACCCAGATACACAAACTCATCCACCTGCTCCAAGTATTCATCATTCACAAATATATTGCATACTGTCTTCGTACTCTCTCTTTCAAACACCATGACTTTAGACTTACTTACATTCATCATTAACTCATTCTTCATACATACTTCGTTCATCCTAGACACGAGAGACTGTAGATCTTCCATACTGTTAGAAATTAGCACCGCATCATCAGCATACAATAGGCAACACACTTCCAGATTACTCAATTTCGCGCCCAATCCCATCTCTTTCAATTCTTGCATACAATTATCCATGTATAGATTGAATAACCACGGTGACTGAATGAGCTTCGTATTCACTCCGTACTTGGATAACACCTTCCATAGCTTTTTCCTGTCAACTCGGTCGTACGCTTTTTGTAGATCTACAAAGGCACAGAAGAGTTTCTGGTTTTTTGCAAGAAACTTCTCAGTGAGCATACGCAATGAGAATATCTGGTCCATGCACCCCCTTCCATTCATAAAAGCACCTTGCACATCCCATATTTTATCCTTTGTTTCCATTCTTACCCTTTCAATCAATATTCTACCATACAGCTTGCCCACTGAACTAAGAAGGCTAATAGCCCTATGATTCCCACATTCCATACGTGACCCTTCACGGCATGGCATGGCGTATAATGGCATGATTACAGCCCTTCTCCAATCTAATGGCGTATAACCCTCCTTTAAACATTGGTTAAAAAGTCTGCACAGCCATGTGAGAATAATACGACTATCTCCTTTAAAGTATTCGGCAGCAATATTGTCGAAACCCACAGCCTTGCCACTCTTCATGCATTTAATTGATCTTTTTATTTCATCCATACTGATTTTGGTAAATTCACTCCATCATCGTTCATAACCGATTCACCGCTGGGATCACAACCACTCGGGTTACTTTCGAAGACTTCCTCGAAATATTTCATCCATCTCTCTTTAATTTCATTCTCATTCGTCAACATTAGTCCATCTTTCGATTTTATCACTTTCATGCTTCCATTCTCTGGTCCACTCCGGGATCTTTTGACCTCCTTCCAAAACAGTTTTATGTTTTCTTGGAAGTGGTTTGTCATTTTGATTCCCTCTTCTTCTTCCAGGCGTTTCTTTCGTTCTTTCACCCCAACACTTACTCTTTTCTTGCATATCTAATACACTTCTTTCGCTCGATCTCTCTCTTCGCTTGAAACACTGCCAATCGCTATCAGACGTAACCATGCTTTCTTCTTCTCTGAGACCAGTGCTTTGATCTCATCATCCCACCATGCATCACCTTTTTTCCTACCTTGCTAACTTATTCCACACACATCTCTAGCAGATTCGCATAGACTCACCTTAATGTGGTTCCATGTTTCCTCTATGCTTAGACCGTCCATTTCCTTCTCATTCAATCTCATTTCTGCACAATTCTCATATTCACTTCTGACATAATCGTTTTGTAGTTTTTCTATTTTGACTCTTGTTGGATCTGATACCGTTTTCACCTTAGAGCGCCAGCCGCGAAAGAGGTTTACTTTTGACACCACCAGAAAGTGGTCGGTTTCAACCTCAGCTCCTCTGTAAACTCTTGTGTCCTCGGTAACGGCTCTCAACCTAGAGTCAATTACTACAAAATCGATTATCGATCTTTCAATTCCTCTTTCCCACGTATACTGATGGATACCCTTATGATCGAAGAAAGTATTCGAAACAAAAAGGTTCCACTCCAAACATACTTCAAGTATTCTATTCCCATTGTCATTCGTTCTTTTATCCCCAAACATACCTAAGGCCGAATCAAATCCGTCACGTCTAGTACCGACCCACCCGTTCAAATTGCCCGCCATTATAATCCTTTCATTCAACTCTTTTAGTCTCATTATATCATTCACACCAGTCCAAAAATCATTTTTCACTTCATCACTTTCAGAATTAACAGGGGCGTAGCAAAAATTAAGAAACACCCTTGTCAAACCAATTTTGAATCGGATCCACATTATTCTCGGACTTACACATTCATATTGCAACATACATTCAACCATTCTGGGAGACAGTAGCGCTGCAACACCCTGACAAGCCCTCTCTGTATCTGGTCTCCCAGACCAGATGAGGAAGTTATCATTATGCTGCAATGTACCGTTCTCTTTTTTCATACTCTCATTCTTTCCATTCCTCCTCTTATATTCCATGTTCCAATTCGGCATTGCTCACTTCCGTCCTCCTCTTTGCGCCACCGAAGGGATGGCGATGTGATGGATAGCGAGTCTCATCGACACCTATGTCGGCCATTCCCTTCCATGGACTACTTATGCACTAACATCCTTAGTCTAACTTAATCCAACTTAATCTAACTTAATCTAGCTTAATTTTACTTAATATAACTTAATCTAACTTTATATATCTTATTATAACTTAATCTAACTTAATCTAAATTAATCTAACTTAATCTAACTTAACCTAACTTAATCTTACTCACACGTACACAAAATCTATATTCAATAAATCTGCAGTTCATAACAACAGTTTTAAAGAAACAATAACCATAACATGTAATCAATGCTAAGGCTAAATATATATAGCACACTGTAATAATTGTCACTTTGAACTGTTTATTATTATTAATTGTTCTCTTTTTATTATTAATTGTTTATTATTATTAATTGTCCTCTATCATTCCATACGTACGGCACTGGTAGAAACCGAAGGGCGCAGGCTCAGTCTTCGTAGTCCATGTGCTATGGCGGGTGGTTGGCAGCGGGGGCATCCTTCTTGTGGGGCGGCGGGGTAGCGGGGCTTCAGTTAGGATGCAGAGGCAATACTTCCTAGTGTGGGTGACGGCAGAGGTCGCCAGATGATGAACTTCTGAGAAAGGTCGCATCAGCAGCGGTCATAATGTAACGGCGCGGCGAGGCAGGCAAGGGCAGGCACAACGCGGGCAGCGGGTGCGGGGTAGGCAGTATACATAGGTGCGGGGGATGCGAGGGGCAGAACCCAAGTACCAAATAGCCAAAAAAAGAAGAATGACTAGCAAAACTTACGTACATACACTTGGCGGACATACACGCTCATTTAAATGAACTCAACAAAAAATGCGTGGCAGGAATTCTAATATTTTAACGTCATCGGACCAGATTGAAAGCTTTCACGCTAAGTTGGTGTTTTGGATCAGCCATGCCCTGAAATGTTCCCAAATGTCAAGGCTGGCCAATTCAGAAAAAAAGTGCAGGGTTTGATAGTGAAACACTTGGAGCTATTAGAGGAAAAAATTATCTCTTATTTTCCTAAGTGTGATCTGCAACGCAGTTGCAATTCTCTTACCATTGCCACGACCAACTTATGCGAATTAGCGTTTTAATTAAGAAAACAAGACAATCGAATAATATTAACAAATACAATATCCTGATCAAACAATGGATCATCGAAAAATTTCATGCAATAAATTAGTCACCTCACCCAAATATAAACCTCTATCTCATTATTGTTACCACTACCTACCAACCTGAAAAATTTTGTAAAATATTTTTGCTTTATTGAAAAATGTACTTTATTTAATATTTTTAAACTAGTCTGCCTCGACACAGGATTTCCTAGTGAGACAGGGAAGACCAAAAAAATGTACGTAAAGCTTTTTATACAGATGCATATAATAATAAATAAAAAATAATAATTAATAAAAAACTACGATTTAATTAAAAAAAGATAACGCCCGAGGACGATCGACGAAGAGATGAGAGCAACATTATCAACGATTGCTCCAAATTTTGATCTCCTGTGCTCAGTTAAGCAGGCTCACATATCACATTAAACAATTTTTCATTTTATATTGATTTTAATAATAAATATTAAATAAACATTGGTTTTTTTCTTTGGTGTACCTCTAAAATTTCTTGATTTGGTTGGTGTACCTTGAACACGAAAAGTTTGCGGAACACTGAAGTTTTGGTCCTAAACTAACCTAACCCAAACGTCAAGAGCCGGTGACACTATTGCATCCCCAGTTGGGGTATAATGTGTTTTGTAGACCACCAGGAGGAGAAGGAGTTGGGGAGGAGAAGGTTTTTGAAAGGACCTGGCTATTCAGTAAGTCTTTCACCAGGACGATACCGAAAGTTTCTACCACTCTTGAACGTGCTTTAAATATATTTTATATTATTTTAATGAATAAATTATGAAATCACACAATGCGTGAAATCAAATTTACCTGCGCACGCTGGGATTTGAACCCGCGACTACTTTGAACTACTCACCATAAAAGAGGCCTCAGGTCGTCACACTTTTCTTAGGTAATATACTATGACCGGTCAGTGGTTGAGTGGGCATCGCGTTTGGGATTTCCATATTCGATTCTTCGGCTGGCTTCCTTTATAACGACTCAAGCAATATTTTCTGCTTACTGTTGTGGAAACTAACTGCGGTGGTAGTTTTTTTGTTTACATGAGCTCCACACAGGAGGCCCTGAGGAAAATAATTTATCTCAGGGCTTATGTCATCTATGGGGATGCTGTGTGGAGGTTTTTTTTAAAGGAAAGTAAGGAGCGAAGAGTTCTGGGAAGGAAAAGGGTTTAAGGGGTGGGTAGGAATCTGGGGTTCAGTATGTCCTGGTCATCCGCCTCCAAGACCTAGACAAACCTCACCTCATGAACCCGGGCACCCCTGCTAAATCACCAAACGTAGCGAACCACTTGGGGTGACCTATAGAGGTGTTGGTTATCCATTAAAGGTTCCCGGGGCGGCGGTACCCATTCCCGACTCCCAAATTGAAGTAGGAGATTTTCAAATAATGTCAGGTTGTTACCTAAACGTACCTAAACCAGATTTCGATAACTGGTCCCAGGGTTTGCCCTTGTGGATATTAAAACACTATTTTATAATAGAAACATTTTTTTTATGTGTTGTCGAAAAAAAGTCCTTATCGGAAAATTAACTCGGCGCAGTACTAAAAAAATAATGAATTGTTTTCGACATGACATGTTTAATATCAAAATAATAACAATTCACTAAAAAATTGTTTAGTTTTTAATCAGCAAACCAATTTTATTTTTTGATAAAAAACAAAGAAGTTACATATTTATGAGACAATAATGAGCATTTGCAACCACTGTCCGACGTAATGATGGAGAGAGAAGATACGCATAAGAAAAAAACCTATGTGAGAAAGTATTTCTTTCCTTTTTTGTCCTGTAGTATTTTTGTTAAATAAAATTAAAGTGTTTCATGTTCTAAAAGTCTGGCCAATCAAGCCTCACTTCAAATATAAAACTGTGTTTCGTTATTATTATGAAATTCAAAAGGGATAGCGATATGCGAAAGTGCTAAATGGGCTAGAATCAAAAGGCATTGAATCAGTGACTACATTGGTTCAAATCTACGTGGAAGGCATTTCTAGTGCGTATTATCTATTCAGTGTAAATGGAGTGATTAATCAAGTCTGCCCTGGGTAACGCTTTTACGAAGACTACGATAGAAAATCTAATTTTAGAACTTTTTCTACAATTTGATTAATTGAATTACGACGAAAAGTACATTGATACGTCTGGCAATAAACAAAATTAATTTTTGGTACAAAAACATTACAAATATGAAATATAATCTACCCCATCTGTTATTAGGATGGCACTCACTTACAATGCTGACGTCATCTCTGATATATAAGAAACAAAGAGTCTAGGCTTTGTACTGAGAACATGCAAATTTTTCAAAAATACTAAGACTTATCTCATTATCTACAATTCACATGTTCGTCCTCACCTGGAATACTATTCACAGGTTTGGAACCGGCGCTATATTGTTAATGTTAACAGATTAGAAAGAATTCAGAAGCGATTTCTCAAATTCCTCAATTTGAAATCATTCAAAATATACAATTCTTACGACGAAATCGAGAAACATTTTCGAATAATGAAACTATTCAACAGGAGGCTTGTCGCTGATCAGATGCTCCTGTACAAAATTATTGACTTAAGTTGACTGCCTGGAGCTGCTAAATGAAATAAATTTTCACGCGCTGACTCGATACAGCAGACAATATACCCTTTTCTATATTGATAGATGCAACACCAATTCCAACCAAAACGAATTTATACAAAGGACATGTAAATATTATAACAACAAATTTGCACATATAGACACACTTGCTGACATATTCACTGCTAGTTATTGTCGCTACAGAATTTCGTTCTATCATATTCTAGGTGCGAATAACACATGACACATATTCATGACGATTAAATTATTTATATTTTTTATTTATTTTATAAATTCAATAATATTATTATTTTATGTATAAAAACAGTTTATTATAAACTGTTTTTATACATAAAATAATAATATTATTGAATTTATAAAATAAATAAAAATTAAAATGGAGTTCTACAAAATAAACTTAATAACAATAAATACGATTAAATTAATTGTACCTAATATTTTTATATTATTTGAGAGGCAACTTTCCCTTATCCCTCTCCTCCCCTTTTTTTCTTATCTCATTTTTTGTCTCCAGATTTTGATTGAGTTTCGCTAATATTGTCTTTACATTTGTATTATTATTTTTTTTTAATTGCTGCTTAGTTCTGCTTTTATTTATTTTGTTTTTCTTAAATGTTCTAGTTCACATTCAGTTACTTTTGTTTCTAAATGCCTATCTGTGAACAATAATAATTGGTCTTTTTTTGCCATCCTCTTATGTATATTTTGCAATTAAGACAGTTTATGTTCCTTAAATAAATAAATATAAAACACGATGGTAATCAATGTCACAATCGTTAATCTTTATTCACCCATAATATACAAATTAATAGTTAATCATTGAAGACAATATTAGTGACTCTCAAACGAAAATTTGAAACAGCAAAAGATTGCCCCGTGCTAGTCTCGGCAATAACTAATGAATAATTCATTGGATAAACAGAGAGGATTCTTGACTATAATTAGATTATTACGGCCTGGTTGAGGAGTAACTATCTTGCCTAACGATCCTGAGATCGCGGGTTCAAATCTAGGCGTGCGCAAGTAAATTTTATTTTATTTCCGAAAATAACACAAATGAATCGTGTAAAAATAATGTTTGCGCCTTCCACAGAGTGGAAAATACTTTCAGTATCACCTTGTGTGAGACCAACCATTCAGAATTGAAACGTTGCTTGAAATGGCTTTAACCGTGATTGGTGACCAGATCTGAATAGCCAGGTACTTCCCCACCTTTCTATTCTCCATCTACTTCCCCTCTTAAATACCTTCTCCCTCACAAAGTTCCCCGATTGGGGAAGACATGGTCTCACTGGTTCCAGGCGGTTGGGAGCATTTAGGACTCGTAACCGGTATTCACATAAAAAGGAAAATAAATAAAATTATTAAATATTAAATAAATTAATAAATTCTAATTATTTATATAAAGAGTGTCTGTGGCAGGAATGTGACGTGGATTTAATTTTTATGCACAGTTTTATCTGAGATTGTTTCAATTTGGACATTTGACCTTCAAAATAAAAGGAAGATCACTATCTACCTAAACTTTCTAAAAAATCCCTCCTTCCCTTTTTCACACACCTTAAATCATAATTTTAATACTTCTTGATGAAATTTTTAACACTTGACGTTGAAAATAAATAGAAAAAAATACTCTCTACATCCGATTTCGAAAAACTCTGCGTAAAGCCCGTGCAACGCTGGGGTCTTCAGCTAGCCCTGAATGATAAGTATACATTTTGAATTTGTGCGGATATTTTGGATCACTTTAAAAAGAGGGTAAATTTATAGATCCTTTGTATTTGTGACTTGTTTTATTTTGTTTTTCTGATAAATTTGCGTTTGGAAGTTTTATGTATATTCTGCTTGTGTTTTATTAAAGAAATAAATTACTACCATAAACATTTTCAATAAAACATTATTTAAAACGCCAAGTTGTTATGTGCGCTTTTAAAATATAGTCCAATTACTCAGAGTGCTGGATACGATTTGAGGTTTTCACGGTCAAAAGTACAATCATGATTTAATTTCGGGGTATTATGTTGTGTTGCGCTTCCTCCTTATTTAGTCAAAATTTCGGACACCGTCACAGTTTCATTAGGGCCGGTATATCAATAGTTAAAATTTTATTTTTTTATAAAATACATGTTACACATATTAGACATTTCGGTAGATTAGATTTATTAAATCACCATAGTAGGTGGCTGCCTGTTTCATGGTGATCAATTAAGGTTACTTTGAGAGTAGTCTAGTGTAAACAAATGGTAAAATTGGTAAAGTTATAATAAAAAATAGAAAAGAGAAAAAGAAGTGCGTAAAATAAACATGTAAATAAAATAAACCCGTTAACATATGGTACTATTATGTAATGATGTTGAAAATTTATATCTCTATCTGAGTATGTGAAACAAGTTGTAAACACTGTCATAGTCACTCATCAGAAGGTCAGTAAGCGCCTTACTGAAAGTGAGATATTTGGCTTTAGATTAAATAATGTGGTTTCCGGCGTTTAGTTTTGGTTGAGTCTTCAAGTAACGGATATGAAAAACTATTAAGTTTAACCCAGTCGCGTCGTCGTCTCTATTAATATTAACGGGGTTTTCGTGGGTTTTAATGACCTCCGTCACATAACTGCACTAATGATGAATAACTATAACGCTGTCCGAAACGTTGGCTACAGAAGTAGGGAGGCAATACGGCAAGATACCAAAATAAATCACGATAATCAGAAAAGTTTCATCTTAAGCACCTAAAACGCTGAGCTCTGGCATCATGAAACTTTTTCGGTTAGTTAACGCTCTATCGTGCTGTGGGTAAGATCTTTAAGTTGTTTTTTATCATTTTAATTAGGTTGTTAACCTTTATTTATTTTGTTTATTTTTGATTATTTTGCGGACGCTGTGGTTTTCAAGTATAATAATGAACTCATGCAAACACCTACAGTATGCCTAGACGGAAGGAAAATGGGTGTTAGTCGTAGCGTAAAATATCTGGGACGTATTATACAGACGACACGAAATATATCGAGGATATGGAAAGACAAAAAAGAACGGTATTCATTGGAGGAGGTATGCTGTCAAGGCGTTTTCACATTCGCAGTAAAGAAGTCAAAAGAATACTTTTCATCGCACTCTGCGCATCACTTTATACGTCAGAACTGTAGGTAGATTACACTGTATCCCTAACGGCATAAGGTAAAAGTTGTTTACAATAATGCTTACCGCCAACTATTCCACCTACGGAGATACTACAACGCTACGGAAATGTTCCCGAAGGGACGAGCGCACTCTTTCAGTGCACTTCTTCGCTACCGCGTGGGAAGCTTATGGCGCAGACTACGCCAATCAAAGAACACGATCATCACTGCCATGGCCTCAATAAAGTCGGCTCTCTTGGTCCTCTGGAGACGGAAGGCGATTAAATATCCTCCGTAAACAGCTGTTTACGTAAATTTCGTCAAATCTAATACTTTTCATTTCTTTTCTGTTTTTATTCTATGTACAAATGTTATTTTGTATAATATTTGTAGGTATTGTTTCTAAAAATGGAATATATTTCATTGCACTACCTCTGCATTAATTCTGGAAAAAACTCTTATTATATATTTTATTTTATGTGGCAATATCTAATTTTAAATAAAATTATAATAATTGTTATAATTATACCCCTAATAAACCAAGAGAATATAAAAAATTAAATAAAATATTATTATTTTTAAATGTGAAATAAACTTAACGATTTTTTGTTAAATTTTGGCTTGAACCTACGACCTCCGTATTTGTGGTTAAGTATTATCTCTCAGTATTTAAATTTAAAAAATTAATAAGATATCCATATTCAAAACTGAAATATCTGCAAAAAAATTAAAAAATTTCCATCTCATTAAATATTCCATTTTTTAAATAGAATTTTTTATTTTTCCAAAATTTTATAATGTTTTATTATATGTAGGTATTATAAATTTATTTCTTTACAAAAAAATAATATAATAATGGCTATACTAATGGATATAATTTAGTAAGATATCCGTATTAAAAAAAAAAAAAAAAAATCTGAAGAAATTTTAAAAAAATTTCATCACATTTAACCACTCGACAAGGGAGTTCATTAAGATTTTCATGTATGTAGGCACTATTATATCCTAAAACAGGCAACTTTGCTCCAGAAAATTGTTAATTTGATTCAATGAATTATGTTTCAAACAACGTTTTTTTTTATTACATATCTTGGAAATCATTTTATTTAAAGTGTTCGGTTATACACATGTTTTTTTCAGTATATTGTTTGAGTCACACCTATTAATATACAAATAGTGATACATTTAAGTTTATTTAATAGATACCGATCTCCCTAAATTGCTATAATTTCTAAGAAACCTCGATAAATTATTTTGAACGCGACTAAAAATAAAAAGCTGGAATCATCAGACTTGGAGGTGGGGACGATGATTCGTTTTCCAGCTACAAATATAATAAATATTATTTTATTAGCATCATCAAAAATGCTTTTATCTACTTGTATGTAATACTATTTTCTTCGGTGGAATTCCCCGATCTCGGTTCATATCTAAGCTGGAGCGATATTGTATGGATTTTTTTTTTAATTTGCCTATCTCTGGAAAACTTGTAAGTTTTGTTTATTCGAGGATCTTGAATTCCATTCAAAATCCATTAATTACATATTAAAAATCGAGAATAAACAGATGCTTATCTTTTAGATTTTATATATTTACATTCGTCTCGGCAACATTTAAGGCTTATTTGCTATTTGCACACTATTTAATGTTAATGATTCTTTAAAAACTGGAGCTAACGAAATTTTTCAAAAGGAACCCCAAAAATTGAAACATTTTTTTAAAATATAATTTACACTCAATATAATCTATAAATTATTATTGAACTCTATGCAATAAATTAGTAAACGTTAAGTTATAAATTTAAGTAGTCCACAGATTTGCTGTCGGTGGAAGCTTTAGCGAAAATTGTAATGAAAAAGTAATATGACGATGTTAGCCGGTTTTCCTTCCATGTTCTCAGGAATTCTCGTTTATTCCAACATTATACTTTAAGTTTGGGAGGCGGGTATGTGTACCGCCGCCCCGGAAACCATTTATTCCATAATCAATACCACTACCGTCATCCCGAGTGGTTCGCTACGTTTGGTGACTAAGCAGGGGTGGCCGGGTTCATGGGGTGAGGAATGTCCGGGGCTTGGCTGCGGATGCGCCTGCCCACTAGCTGCATGGCAAGCCGGATCGTTAAGGGAGTTCCTTTGACTTCTCCAGCCATACTCTCTCGGAACATCTCCTTGCACCGCAGTGGGAGGTTTCCTACGTCCGTCACTCCTGTTCACACTAACCCCCACACCAACCCACCATTAATACCTTTTTCCTTCCCAAGATTTCCTCTCTTTCCTTTCCTAAAAAGACCCTCCATATAGCATCCCCAAATAGGCCCTGAGAGAAATTAGTTTTCTCAAGGTGTCCTGTGTGGAGCTAATGTAATATATGTATATATGCAAGAAAATCGTAAAAACAAAAATTTATACCAGTGTACTAGCTAAAAAGAAATAGTAGTTCCACAGTGCTGGTAAAATACATATACAAGTGCCAATGAACCAATTAAATATATTCCTGAATTTAGGTTTTATTGGAAAATCAAATTTATATCTGATTAACCGTAGTTCCCGGCGTTGCCCGATCTTTACACAGAGTTTTTTCGAAATCAGACATGCAATGATCTTTCTCTTTTTTTTAAAGGTCAAGTGTGTAAAATTTCAACACCCCCAAGGTAAATTTCTGTAAAAATAAAATCCACGATAGATAGATTAATCTGTTATAATCTAGAGTTTTTTTTAATAATAATTCCGTGTAAACTATCAAAATGTATGAATTTATTAATTGCGCACGACCAGAATAAACGCACTATACAATAACCAAACGTGAATGAATTCAGCATAATAAATTCTCCTGCTCGGGTAATTATTTACTTAAAGCAGAGCCGGCTTTAATAATAAATACTGATAATATTACAGGCGTCTTTCTTAGTATGTACATCTTTCAATGTCGACAAGTGCAAAAACCTTGCGAATATTCAAATCCACGCATCAGTTTTCGCAGGTTTTACGATACGCCTATAAATCATCAGAACAAGAATAAAAAACGTATTGGCTGAAGAAACGATGTTTGCGGCTCACAAAGAAGTGCCGGCAACTACCCTGATGTATGGTATTGAGGCATAGAACTAGCAGAGGAAAGATTAAAGACTATTGAATGCTATAGAAATGAGATATCTGAGGCTTACATGTGGTAAAATCATGTATATGATCGTGTGTGAAATGTCAGTATTTGAAAAATATGCAAAGCTGACGTAAGCGAAATGAGTAAGATTATAAAGGAAAAATTAAGGGCCGTTAACCAGCCACCGGCCAAGAATTCACATTTCGTCGAAAGATGTTCATACGATCGTACAGGGCGGTTCCAATGAGAAAGATTAATTATTCTCCGTACCAACTTTTTTAAATAAAACTCAATATCGATTTTATTTCATTCATAATTTGCTTTAATTTATATACCAACATTCAAAAAAGCTGAAAGGCGTGATGATAAAACTATTAAAATTATGTACTTTTGTAATTATTTTTTGATCATAAGTATTTATAATTTTTCAATAATGTCTATGCAAAATAAAAATTTAAATAATATCTTAAATATATTAGTTTGTAAGACCGTAAATAAATAGACAAACTGAAGTATTTTCATCACAAAACACTTTTGCGGATCTTTTTTAAATGATTTTATTTAAACTAAAATTCTAAATTTCCCAGATAATTTATTGGTTTATTTTACTGCGTGATTATATGATTCGAAATGTGTGTTGTGTAATAGCTAATAATAATAGTGGTTATTACCTCTTGAATGGTTGAGACATAGGGAGTACTTATTTTTTTTTATTTTTTTTTTTATTATTTATTTATAACATAAGATACATTTTTTATACAGCAAAAACGACATAATATTTTTATTTCAAAATAACATTTTTTTAATACAAAATAAATTACATAATAAATTTTCACTGATTATAATTTTTTTTATTTTACGATATTTCTCTTCTATATAAGCAGACGCTTGTGATTAGAAGAGGGCGAGTTTTAAAGGTAGAAGATATCGGTGACGTCCAAGGAAGATATGGCGCGATCAAGTCGGGCCATGGCAAGAGTCAAAAATTGAATGAGATTTATTTATTTCAAAAGCATACGGTACAACATGTACCATTAACGAAATTATATATATATATAAATTATAATACAATAACAGAGAAAGTAACATATAAATGTAGAGTTAAATCTAAAAACAAAGGTAAAAAAAGGAGTTAAGGTAATAAGTAGTAAAAAAGTAAGATGTATAAAATGAAATTATAACATAAAGCATAAAATCTAAGGTATAATGTAAAAGTAAAAAGTTTAAATACTGGAAATAATATAGTAAAAAGTAAAATCTATAGACTACAAGATATCTTTAAAAATAATAAAAAACACAAAAGTTATAAATATGAAAAAGTAAAGAGTTAGAAATGCTCTTAGGAGCAAAAATAAATAAAATAATAATATAAAATTTTAAAAACATAAAATAGTTTTAAAGTAACTATGATATGTTTCTAATCCATAGATATTAGAGTGCGTACTGAAGGACACATTATGGTTACATGATTATTTTATGATTACGTGGTAGTACTAGCAGACAAATTTTGTTTAATGCGTCTTTTGTATGACAGACTTCCGGCATGATCGATATGAGCAAATTCATTACCTAAAGTGTGTAAACGATGTTTTATTGAATGTTGTTCTGCATTACTGAGAGTATTGTTGCAATAATAAGGTGTTTTGAGTCGAGTTGTTCTACTAGGAACATGATAATTTATTAACTTAGATGTTTTATGAATGTGAATGAGTGTCCATCCTCTCTGCCTACCCCTGCGGCGGCAATAAATAATAAAAAGTGATGGTTAGTCAGTTAGTTTAAAACCCTCAAACCATATCTAAAAATAATTTTTCATTGTAAAACAACAACAAAAATGGCTTCTCTAGTACCTACCCCCTTTAGCCGCCTGCTTAAATAACATGGAGATCTTTATAAGGAAAACAAAGTAAATAAGGAAATCAAACACCGTCAATATGAAGGAAATCAGATGAAGTGCAAATAAATATCGCAAATAAGAAGTAAACCAAAGCACAAACATTGTAAATTTTATGAAATAGATACAAACAAAGTAACTCATTGGACAAAAAGTTTCCGGTTTTCCAAGTCCAGTCCAGGTGTTAAAACGCTACGTTGTACGGCAGCCGATCAGAGTTTTCATGTTTATATGCGTCGGCTAACAATATGATTTAAGACCCCAAAGCATACAAATTTCTAAACTACAAAGCATCATAGGAAACGTTTAACTTGTCCCACCTGCTCGGCCAAACTTATAAATAACGGAACACGTTGTATAATCAACAGTCGTAACGTAAAAACTAAAATTATCCACAGTCAAAGTAAAAACTGGCGGCGCCGGCGCTTATTATCATTGAACTAAATTGCCAGAAAAACACCGCAAAAACAAAGATGCAATACACATCGTTATTATTTTATTTAGTATCATATTTTTCAGTATTTTAAAATGATGTTTGAGAGATAATATTTTCATAGAATGCAACGCAACCTGTCTATATTTGATCTCTCCCAACAGCCATTATTAAAACCTGAAAATTGTAGCATGTTCAATAACATTGTCTATGAAGACTTAAAATCACATCTTTTCGACACTCGACATAGCCAAATTCGAAGAAAGGCATTATTCTCTTTGCTTTCAATTCCGATGCTTGGATTACAAAACCGTCTGCGAGAATATTTTTAAATCACAAACATTGAAAGTTTATTATTAAACTCTGCGACATGTGAAAAAAATACGTAATTTTCAATCACGTTTATTATTTTTATTTCTTTTATTTTTTGCTTCAGAGCATTCACGGTGCGTTATAAAACTCATTTTAGGATGGGAAGAAAATACAGTTTATAAGTGAGAGACAATGCAGTTTTACGTATATTATATTTTATTAAATAAAAAATATAAATTTCACGTTCAATATAGTAGTATAAAAATAAAAATAAAAAGTGCAGTTATAATCCAGTCAGTGGGGGATAAAAAAAGGCTTCACCTTGCAAAAGGTCAGGTAGTAGCGATTTTAAAATATGTTGTTAAGATTGGGACTCTAAGGAAAAAAAAAAGTTTTTGACCTTGGGGGGCTCGAGCTCGACCCGCCATCTTGGATTGAAGGTGCCGAAAATTGTTGAAAGCAAACTTGAAGACAACTAAATTACCTACATTTTTGGTTAAAAAAATTTTTTTGTAAGTCTAATAGGTAACGATTTACAGCGGTTGAAAGAAAAAAAATTTGACAAAAAATCGTAAAACTCAAGTTTTCTTGATAAATTTTGTAAGAATATATTACACAATATCATTTTATCATCATAAAATGATATTATTATCATCTAAAGGCTGTAAGAGAGGGGTTTGGAGACTGCGGCAAGAGAGGTGCGTTTGCAAATCAATGAGAATAAAACTAAAATCATGATGTAAACCAGAACCCCACACCGCAGAATAAAAGATAAAGTGAAAATTAAAGACATTTATAATTTCAAAGTGGTCGAAGAGTTTACATACCTGTGCTCCATCATAATGCAGGACTACGAAGACCCAGTAGAAGTAAGAAAGCGTATCACAGACGCTTACTTCGCGTTGTCGCTAGTATTCAAATCCCGCAACGTCTATAGGAAAACCCTATATAAAAAAATATATTAGAACGGTCTTGGCCTATGGATGTGAGGCGGAAACACTGACAACAAAGTCTGCGGAACAGCTGGACACCTTCGAAAGAAAGGTACTTCGAAGAATCTTCGGAGCGATGCGAGAGGGAGAGGCATGGAGAATCCGCTCCAACAAGGCTCTATGATATTTACCAAGTTCCCAGACTCTCTATCCATAAGATGGGCCGGACATGTGCATCGAATGCCAAGCACACGAGTACCGAAGAAGGTTCTAACAGGACACCCAGGAAGTAAACGAAATGCGGGCAGACCTAGGCTGAGATGGGAGGATGATGTCAGGAAGGATGCAAGAGTACTACTCAATATCGCAGATTGGAATACGACGGCTGAGGACAGAGGGCGGTGGAGGGTGGAGGCTTATGTTGAAGGAGGCCAAGGCTCGAAATGGGTTGTAGCGCAATTGAAGAAGAAGATAACCTATTGGGGATACCACAATAAAGAAATGCGCCATTTTCTCAACCTCATGGTGGTGTGGAAATGAGTTTACAAAATTATTATAATTATGTAAAAATAACAAAAATTGGGAATTTCAGCATTTTTGAGAAAAATATTCCAATTTCCGCCACTGCAGCTCCGTTACCTGTTAGGCTCACAAAAAAAGTTGACAAGCAAAAAATGTTGGTAATTTAGTTGTCTTCAAGTTTGCCTCGATCAATTTGGTTGTAAGATCAACCATTTCACAATTATTTTGAAAAAAAAAAATTTCGGAACCTTCAATCCAAGATGGCGGGACGAGCTCGACCCCCCAAGGTAGATTTTTTTTTTCTTTAGTGTCTCAATCTTAACAACATATATCAAAATCGCTACTACCTGACCTTTTGCAAGGTAAAACTCCCCACTGACTGGACTATTAAGTAGAAAAAACAACATTTCAATATAAAACATCGTAATAAAATATGATTCTCAATGTTAGATGATATACGTAAGTGTAAATTTGTTTTTATAATATCTAAGTTTTCAGCAAAACATAAGTTAAAAAAATCTACTTTTTTTCAATGGTTACATAAATAAGATTTTTTAAATGTTTTTTTTCTGATTTTTTATGTAATTTTTTGTGTTTTTTAATGATTCTATCTATTTTAATATTTTGTTTTCGTTTTTTATTTTATTTACTGTAATTCCCAACTGCTCCCGTCTGGAGCCTGTGAGGCTATGACATCCCTAATCGGGGTATGTTGTGAGGCAGAAGGTAATTAGGAGGGGAAGGATATGGGGAAAAGGAAGGTAGAGAAGTACCTGGCTATTCAGATCTAGTCACCAAACATCGCGAAAGCCATTTCAAGCAGTATTTTAATTATGGATGGTGGTCTTAAACCATGGCAATACGGAGAATATCTTCCACTGTGTAACAAACGTACTTAATTGTGAATTAACACAAATAAAATTTATTTGCGTATTCCGATATTTGAACCCACGATCTTTGCAATGATAGTTGACAGCCTTTATTTTATTATTTCATAAATATTTACATATTACAGTTTTTTGGCCATTTTTTAAAAAATACCATATTAGGCTAGTGCCCGTGTTGTGGCCTTACCAATCAAAAATATATTTTTCGATAATTTAAAATATTTACGTAATATAATATGTACAGATTCTTAGTTTTAAAATACAGTTGACAAATTACTAGGAATCAGTTTAACGGGACTTGACTGAAATTTTTAATATTAATAAATAAATAAAAAAATTTACTAAAATTTTAACACCATACGTTTAATAAAGTGATTTTATCGTATCAAAGTTAGTAAGCAATATATCAAAGTCATTTTTCCAATGGCCGCGAGCGTGTTGGCAAAGTGTTGGTGGATGTGTTAAGTATCCATTATGTATATATATAATACAGAGAGTGGACTCGTACGCACGTGGACAAGGAGCAGAGATGTTTATTTCTCGGTAGAGTGTATTTATAGTAAGCGTGCTATATGAAAATAGCAGTGACTGCTATTTCTGTATGCGGCCAATGCAGAGCTTGTGCAACAGGCTAAACTGAACTTCTCGTCTAAATTAAACTGTATTTCTGGCTACATATATCTCCACCTGTGCTTTTACTGCGCATCCTTGAGGAGACTGATCTAGCGTTGTGATGCTTGTTCGTTTTAAGGATGTCTGTCGACGCACATTTATTGCTTTTACAAATGGTTTTCTATATTATGTGAACTTCTTACAAAAGGTTTATTATTATTTATTTTTGGGGTATTTTGCCGTGTTGCGCTATCAATTTCTGAATCCAACGTTTTGGACAGCATTACAGTGAAAAAAAAATCGACCAAATCAAGGCAGATTTGTACATTACACATCTACACAGATGATTGCCACTGTAATGCTGTCTGAAATCTTGGTTTAAGAATGAGGTAGCGCAATAAAAAATAAATCAATATAATTCTTTTGGCCATGAAAATCTCAAACCACATCCCACCTCACAATTTTTTCAATGCCAAGCTACCGGGAGAATTATTTATTTATTTTTCCAACTCATATCTATCAGGCCTCCAAAAAACTGTTTTTAAGTTCTAAATTTTTACTTACGAACCCCTTTTCGGCTATGATTTTATTGTATAATGTGTAAAATTGTATTCTTTACAAAAAGGTCGTAAAACATTTAAATGCGTATGCCTGGCTTCGCGAAATAAAATAAAATACACCTTGCGGTGTTTTTTTTCCTGAAAGAAAAAAATCAACACAGGCAGCTTGTGTTACATGGGAATTTAAACTTTATCGCCATGTGTGTAAGTAGTTTTATTGTAAGCGGCCTGATCCCGAATTTTACGCAACGTGGTGCATCACCTTTTGAGCATAGGAAAAACGATTTTGAATGATAGCTTGTGGATTCTGAGAGCATCTTTAACCGTGGAGCGTTAATATTTTAGGAATAATAATCGTATCTTTTACGCCCATTATTGGGCGAGTGGTTCAAAGCGTCAGAATCTTATCCAATAATAATAATAATAATAATTGGATAATTTGTAGAGCCGTTTTTGTGAAAAATCACCTCAAGGGCGCTTAAACGCGGGTTCAATCCGCTGCTATTTCTAGGACCTCTATCGTCGGACAAGCAACAGTTTTCGCTTATAATAATTATTTAAATAATGTAATGAGTAATTCAATTACTGTCCCATTTTTTGTTGACATGGGAGTGTTTAATTTTCCACACTCGGATTCGAAATAGTGAGTTTTGGGAAAAGCTGTGCTTTATTTTATTAAAACCCTGATGATGGCTCGTGTGATCTAAACAAAAAATTTAAATGCCAAGTGCACTAAAATGCCGTCGTAACCGTTGAAATTTAAAACTTTTTAAATTTCATCCGATCAGATTACTATTATTTTTACAGATAATTATGTACATATAATTATTCCTAGTTTTACATATAATCTACACATAATAATTATGTACATAAAATTATTTCTATTTTTACATATAATGTATGTACATATTATTATGTACATATAATTATTTAAATTTTTACAGATAATGTACATATTATTATGTATATATAATCATTTCTATTGTGCCGGAGTGCCGGAGCTCACCGGTACATACGGAATCCTTTGCAGGTATGCACACTATTAGGACAGAGGACAGAGGACAGAGGACAGAGGACAGAGGACAGAGGACAGAGGACAGAGGACAGAGGACAGAGGACAGAGGACAGAGGACAGAGGACAGAGGACAGAGGACAGAGGACAGAGGACAGAGGACAGAGGACAGAGGACAGAGGACAGAGGACAGAGGACAGAGGACAGAGGACAGAGGACAGAGGACAGAGGACAGAGGACAGAAGACAGAGGACAGAAGACAGAAGACAGAAGACAGAAGACAGAAGACAGAAGACAGAAGACAGAAGACAGAAGACAGAAGACAGAAGACATAAGACAGAAGACAGAAGACAGAAGACAGAAGACAGAAGACAGAAGACATAAGACATAAGACATAAGACAGAAGACAGAAGACAGAAGACAGAAGACAGAAGACAGAAGACAGAAGACAGAAGACAGAAGACAGAAGACAGAAGACAGAAGACAGAAGACAGAAGACAGAAGACAGAAGACAGAAGACAGAAGACAGAAGACAGAAGACAGAAGACAGAAGACAGAAGTCAGAAGACAGAAGACAGAAGACAGAAGACAGAAGACAGAAGACAGAAGACAGAAGACAGAAGACAGAAGACAGAAGACAGAAGACAGAAGACAGAAGACAGAAGACAGAAGACAGAAGATAGAAGATAGAAGATAGAAGATAGAAGATAGAAGATAGAAGATAGAAGATAGAAGATAGAAGATAGAAGATAGAAGATAGAAGATAGAAGATAGAAGATAGAAGATAGAAGATAGAAGATAGAAGATAGAAGATAGAAGATAGAAGATAGAAGATAGAAGATAGAAGATAGAAGATAGAAGATAGAAGATAGAAGATAGAAGATAGAAGATAGAAGATAGAAGATAGAAGATAGAAGATAGAAGATAGAAGATAGAAGATAGAAGATAGAAGATAGAAGATAGAAGATAGAAGATAGAAGATAGAAGATAGAAGATAGAAGATAGAAGATAGAAGATAGAAGATAGAAGATAGAAGATAGAAGATAGAAGATAGAAGATAGAAGATAGAAGATAGAAGATAGAAGATAGAAGATAGAAGATAGAAGATAGAAGATAGAAGATAGAAGATAGAAGATAGAAGATAGAAGATAGAAGATAGAAGATAGAAGATAGAAGATAGAAGATAGAAGATAGAAGATAGAAGATAGAAGATAGAAGATAGAAGATAGAAGATAGAAGATAGAAGATAGAAGATAGAAGATAGAAGATAGAAGATAGAAGATAGAAGATAGAAGATAGAAGATAGAAGATAGAAGATAGAAGATAGAAGATAGAAGATAGAAGATAGAAGATAGAAGATAGAAGATAGAAGATAGAAGATAGAAGATAGAAGATAGAAGATAGAAGATAGAATTGTATTTATCCTTTAGAGGGGTGCAGACATACGTTCATCGTTTGTCCAATTTTCGACTGTTGACGTTTAGTGTGTAAGAAAGAGGGGCAGCAATATATGTTTATGAACAAAGGCAAAACAATCAGCACATTGAAATTTGACATTTCGAATTTTTGGAATTCACTCACTATTTAATATTATATCTATCAAAATATTCCTTCAGCTCTTTCAAAAGATTAGAATTCGTTCCATACAAAATGTATGACGAAATGAAATTTCTTCTTATTTTTTTTCGTGACTTTTCCGATGTTTTAATAGCTATTCTGCTATTCGGGGCGGAGACAAATCCAACAAATCAAAGATCATAAAAATCGAGCTGTTCTCGAGTTATAAATAAACTAAAATATTCTACACACATACACACCTATACATGCCATTGTTATTTACCATAATTATTCCCAGTAGTTTATCATAATTATTCACAGTACTTTACCATAATTATTCACAGAAGTTTACCATAACTGTTCCCAGTGGTTTACCATAATTATTCCCAGTAGTTTACCATTATTATTCCCAGTAGTTTACCATAATTATTCCCATTGGTTTACCATAATTATTCCCAGTGGTTTACTATAATTTTTCCCAGTAGTGTACCATAATACAAAATTGCAATTTACAAAACTTTATTTTTCTATTAGATACTGCTCTTATACAGCACTTTCAAAAGATGAGAGTTCGTTCCATATAAAATGTATGAGGAAAAGAAATTTCTTCATAATTTTTTCTCGTGGCTTTTTTTCGATGTTTAGCTATTCGGGGCGGAGACAAGTCCGACAAATCGAAGTTCATAAAAATCGGTCCAGCCGTTCTCGAGTTAAAAATGGTGTAACTAACCCGACTTGGTTTTATATACTTATTATACTGTATATTTCTTACTATTCATACGTAAAAACCCCGAAAAAGGGCGTTAATCAATAAATAAAAATAAAAAAATCCTAAAAGTATATCGTACCATATGTTAATCATTTGGGTATATCGATGTACCATTCATGCGCGAGCTATTTTAACACGTGACTCATTGTCTGACATTATTTTTTACACTTGAGTTTATTGCCCAGTCGAATTAATCGTGTCTTCCCGCACGTAAAGTCTCTTCAATGAGATCTCAACCTTGTCTTTGCGGAAAACTAGTGTAAACGTGCTGGGCAACTCGACCCCCATAAATATGTAATTGCTTTTGTTGGTGGCGAACTAAGAAATAATAATTGTTCATTTGGATTGAAGGTTTTTGCCAAAATCGCCTGAAAAGCGCTATAAAAGCAATGTACTGTAGTAAAAATTTTCCAATAAGGCGATGCACCACGTCGTTAAAACTCCAATTCAGGCCGCTAACAATGACAGTCATTATGTACATACATGCGGATAAAGTATAAATTCCCGCTTTACACCAGCCGCCTGCATTTACGCAAGAAAAAAACGTAGCCAAAAAGCGTGTTTTATTTTATTTTGAAGAGTTAATCCACAATTTTTTAAATGTGTTACGATCATTTTCTAGATTTTTATTTATTTATTGTTTTCAAGATACAATCCCGTTAAACCGCAATAAAGCAGTTTGTCAACAGGATGTTAATGTTCAATTACAATTTAAAACATATATACATATTATTATTACTATATAAATAACTAAACAAATTGTCACAATTAACAAACATTAATTAATATAAACAATCTCTATTTAGTAACCATTGTTTCAGCATATATCTTAATATATTTGTAGAGTCGCAATGTTTTATATTAATTGGTAACATGTTAAATATTTTTGGCACGTTAAATTCCAGGGTTCGCCGTCCGTAGTTATTATTATATTTTGGAACAAGCATTCCTTCATTCTTTGTGAACCTCGTATTATGCTCATGTTCCACTTTCTTCTTATAATCAGACTCAGATACATGCTGAATCAATATTTTATACCATAATAAGGCCTGCACCGGTAATATTGTTAAATTCCGATACAACAATGAAATGTTTCGTCTCTGTGAAAAAATATTTTTTTGAACTAATAACTTAATCATAGAATTTTGTACTGATTGTAGGCGGTTTAAATTAGTTTTGCAAGAGTGTCCCCAAGTAGTTATTCCGTATCGTAAAGTTGATTCTGCGAGTGATAGGTAAATAATTTTTAAAATATTCACCGGAACGAAACATTTCAGTTTGTACAGCCTACCCACTGTCGCCCTCAGGCGTTTACAAATTTTGTTTATTTGTATATCCCATTTGAAATTACAATCAACAGTCACTCCCAAATAAACATATTCATTTACAAGTTCAATACTATCGCACATGCAGGGCTGCAAAATGTTTTGATGAATACATATAAAGTCATGAGATATTATTTTAGGCGTTTTCTGAAATGAAGCATGTGGAGATCGTATGTGCATCAATTTAGTTTTTTTTTGTATTAATGATTAGACCTGCGTCATGTGACCATTTTATCAGGGACGTAAAGTCATGTTGCATACATTTAATCGCAATGGATAATTGTTCATCAGATATGACAAGAGCAGTTTCGTCAGCATATACAAAGTGTTTTACATATTTAAATAGCTTTTCATTATTGATACACTTATTGATAACTTAATTTGCCACATTAAACAATAACACCATAACCCAAAATGGGTTTCGTAAGGAGGAGATTTTAAAATTGAAAGCAATTTTTTCTAAGCTCATAAAAAGACTTTTCCAAAATAATAGACACTCATTCTTTTAAAGGGGAAGATGTGTTCCACTCGCAGTATTTAATTAAAGGATCTTAAATATTTCTAAACGATCAAATTTTCAAACCAAAATCACTTGATTTTGTATTACTTCGTAGCGCAAGAAGATTTTGTATTACTTCGTAGCGTTAAGAAGATAGTCGCAATATCGCTCGAATTCCAACATTAGAAACTTTATTTCAAATGGCTTTAATCGATTTTAATTACCAGATCTGAGTGGCCATATACTTCTCAAACTTCAGATGTCGCATTTCTTTCCCTTCCCTTCACCATTTATCATCAAAATTGGAAAAATATGAACGTAATTTTAAGTATAAAAACACGTGTTAGATTATGTGAAGATATACATAATGCGCACGTTATCCACCTAGCAGGTAATTTAAAACCCGAAAGTTTCAATAACAAGTCAAATTATATTTTTATTCGGTGAAATGAAAATGATCTAAATTATGTAGAAATTCGTTTGTAGGTACATATTTCAGTAGCTCGAATTGGAGTGTAGGAAGATGCAATTAAATTCTAAATGTAATAATCATATTAATTTTAAGAAATTATGAAATCAATGGTTTATATATTTTTCAGATCAATGATAGGAATGTTTAAATAATAAAACAAACACAAGTAACCGACTCAAACAAACATACACGTTTCTTTCTGGGCGTTTGAAAACGAATACTTAAATTCAATAATAAGTAACCTGTGTGGTTCAGTTTTGAGAAAAAAGATAATTTTTAGTAACCTATTTGGTTCAGTTTTGAGAAAAGCGTTAATTTTCAAGACATTTTATGTAAACTTTTAAATAAAATAAGCAATGGATAGTAGATGAATCTCGTTCAAGGCCAGCCCCGGCCCTGAGCCAAATGGCGCCTAGAACAGCACAAATATTGGCGCCATCGTAAAAATTTTACAGTTGTTCGCTAATTTGCGCACGTTTTGTTTCTTCTAGGTGGTATTTAATTTCTTCAGCGTTGCATCATTTCATACGTCAATACTTGACAGTATTTACATAAATAAGTTTGGAGAAAGCTTATGCGAGAACAAAAAACGAGGAATCAAGGATTAGAATCGGCTAGGGGGGTCCACTGTAATGAATGTAAATGGTGCTGACATTTTATATGGAAACAATGATTCCATTAGAGAGAGACTTGCAGCATTTTTTCATTATTTTACCATTTGCTGAGTAGATTTTGATTTCATTCCTGTCCAAACATCTGTAAGGTGATCGCTCTACACTGTCCACTTCGCATTTGACTTGTTATGTTTAACCCTGTGCCCATAGATCCATTAATACGTGTAAAACAATAACACATGTTAGGAAGGTTATCCAGACACCGTGCTACGCCACAGGTAAATATATATTTTTACTAGGAACCTAAAAAACATTCGCATCTTGATGATCCAATGGCCACTTTTCTTGCTAATCTGCACCGGACCGGACACGTATGAGCGACTCTGGCCTCGATCACTGTTGACCTGTTAAAAAAAACTGTTAGTGATCTCGACACTTCTTTAAACAGGGAGACTACGCTAGACAGTCGGGCGGCTGCTCACTCCTCGCACTAACGCCCACTTCTTTTTTTTTCTCTTCCACTTGTCATCTTTTTTTCAATCGAAATGTGTTGCAGAAAAAAAACCACAATGCTCTAATTTCACGGCAGACGTTGGACCGACGCATGCGAAGATTGATTATTACGTTGAAAACGAACAAGCAAAATATTAAATTTTCCAAGAAAGCAATAATTTCGTGGTGTGACATTATTTATGATGAGAAATATTTATTTGTGGAAAATAGCGAAATTAAATTATATGTAAGTGGTTTTCTACAAAGTCATCTGCATCATTTATATTGATTAAATTTTAATTCAATGCGACCATTCCAAAATGCGAAAATCTTCCTAGTTTGACAATTTCCCACTAACTGAACTAAAAAATGTAATTGTTTTTAAAATTATGAGTGCTTAGTTGAAGTACTCACTCTTGAAATTAGCTACATACTTCACAAGTAGTGTCAAATTATACTGTAAGTTAAACGGCTATCATTAATAATTTTGTCAATTTCTATCTACAGTTTTAGACATCTTCCAATATTGTATTTTCAACCATCTTTCACAGGCATGCGAAAGCTTGTGAAAAAAAACAATGGGTTCTTGAAAATTCACTCTACTTATCTATTCACAAACTTAACAACTGAACTTTTTTCTGTGAATACTTCACAAGAGTCCCAGCTGCTCCCGTCTGACATACCTGTCTGTCATACCCAATTGGCGTATGTAGTGAGGCTGAAGGTAGTGGGGAGGGGAAGAGGAAGGTGGAGAATGAAATGGGGAATAGTAAGGTGGGGGAGGACCTGGCTATTCAGATCTAGTCACCAAACACGGATAAAGCCGTTTTAAGCAACATTTCAATTCTGAATGGTGGTCTTACACCACCTGTACTATATTATATTATTTTTAATAAATTAATTGTGAATTAACACAAATTAATCAAATTATTTTTATTTTCCGACGCCGGGAATCAATCCCGCGACCTTCGGATTGAGAGTCAAGAGCCTTGCCCCTCGACCACGCCGGCGGTCACATGGTGACATAATCAGTTAACCTGCCTCCTTGTGACGTGTTTTATGACGAGTTGTATATGTAATACCTCTCAGATGTCTAGACAAGTTTATCTTGTAATAAAGGAGCATTAGGCTACAGGAACTGGGAAGATGAGTGTCTCTATATATAACAGATCTAACGAGGGTCCAAGAACTCACAGCTTCACAGAACGAGAAACCTGTCCGTCTTGAACTGCTTCGGAGAATTTTGAGGAAGAGGAGAAATCACATTTCTTCGGTACAACCAGCGGTGGACTGGCAATTAAAATAATTCAGAAAATTGTCAAGTAACGGCCAATTTTAGAGAAATAATAAACTCAGGTGCCAAGTTACAAACAATGAAAAGCGTAATTTCTTTGCCTCGTGATATAAACACGATTTATGGACTGAAGAATATTTCGCTGTTAAAATAATCTATTCTCTGTGACAAACAAAATAAATAGTATATTGGAACGTTGCTTTAACATTATAAATGAAACCATTTACCGCTGTATTGTTCACATGTTTTATTGTAAGTACAAAAAATGTTCACAGAAACATCTGAAAATATTGTGAAAATCAAACAAAACGTAAGATCTTAAATTTTACTCCTTCAGGGCCAAAATAACAATTTGAAAAGTAAAACATGATTTTATTCATATTGTCTGAACGATTGACTTACTGATCACTGGTGTGGAACATTGAACACAACAATTTTTGTGCAATAGTTTGTTCACTGAAAGTGTAATCTCTACGAAGCATTTTCAATATAAACAAAAAAATAAGGTCATAAATCAATCAAAACTGTTCTGAAAAGTTGTTCAAATTGTAGGAAAATTCGTCACAAGCTACTACTAAGAACAATGTATTACGGCGTTCCATCGCTGCACAAAATACAATTAATTTCATGAACAACAACATTGTTTATTCGTCGAAAACAAATAAATTCCCACGCGTTGATATTTTCATTTATTCCTCACCATAAGAAATTTCTAACTATTTATTTCCCTTATATTATTGTAAATGCATTCTGTAACTTACTTGTACGTTTTAACATTTACCATATTTATACCCTACTGTTTCTTTTAACCCTTCATTCTCCAAAATATTGTTATCTACGAGTCCCGACGACACAAATTTTAAGAAATTTCTGAATGCTTCCGACATATTTTTTTGGAAATTTTTGTAAAAAGAAATACCATTTTACAAACAACAAAAAATATCTTGAGTTGTTTGTATTTGAAATAAACATTGACATTTCAAAATAAATAATATAAACACGAAAATTTTATTAAAAAAAAATTATCGAAACATTTTGCAACGAAACGTCCATAATTTTTAAGCATTTCGATATTTAGAAGAAAACTTATGTTTAATGCGATTCCATGCCAACTCATAATGAAGCTAACTCAGAACCACGTCAAAAAGGTCATTAAAACTATGAAAAAATAATTTTTAAAAAGCCGGTAACTCTAACACCTAACTTAACTATTTAACCATTTTTTTACATTTCCACTCTTAATGACCTTTCTGAGGTGGTTCTGAGTTGGTTTCATTCTGAGTTGGCCGGTCACAGGGCATAGGGTATTAGCAATAAAACTGTCACTTCACTTTTTATGCCTAAAAGCATTTTTTTTTAACTTTCAACTGTCATCGAAAAAGTCCCGCCAATTTGTAATCATACAAGTCGATAATTTTTTTTAAATTTTATCTATAGAATCTAACATAAATATTTGAGACAAACTGAGAAGAATAATTAATTATCTTTCCGACAACGCGAAGAAACTAATTACGTGTCACAGAATTATCGAAAAAAAGATAAACGATAATTTTATAATGAATGGACGCCCCGCGGGGCTCTCCTTCAATAAGGCTTGACTTTCGCTATTCACTCTAGTATGTATAAATTCTATTGTTGTTTCTATTGTTTTAATGTTACTTAAGTTTAATGCACCAATGTAATTTATTAGGACTTGTTTTTTTATGAAGCCCTCAGAGCGTAAATAAATACATAATAAAATTAAAATTTATTAATTAGATCAATGTAATTACTAACTTTTATTTGCGACCTGATAATTAGCAGATTGCCCCGGTTCCAGGTAACCGGTTAGAGCAATCCGCTCCTGCTCGGGGCCGGCCACAGATCTTAATATAAGAGAGTTCTCGCTAAAAGTAATTAGTTTATTCCACGGGCGTCACGGTTATCAGAATAGCGGCTCCAGGAACCGCAACTGTTACAGAGGAACTGTGGTCACCGTGTCGAGGCGCACGGACCTGCCTCTCGGACACGGTGACATCTTCAATAAGTGGTCCATGATCTGTTGATAACGAGAATAAGATGAGACTTTTTTTAATATAATCTTCACGCATCGATGACTGAAAGAGCAAGTTTTACATCATTAGGTACTTCGTCCGACTTTTTATTTTTTTATGCGGCATCGCCATTTTTGTCAATTTGCATTGCATATGCCGGTTAAATGACAACTCAGAATCAACTCAACTCAACGCCTGTTTTAAAAGTCATTGAAAGCTATGAAAAAAATCAGAGTGTGCAATTCACATGCGGTAGAAGTGAAACCCTCAGAAAACTAAAGTAGACAAAGGTAAGGAGATTATTTTTAAGAGCTATTTTTCGTTTCATCGAGTTTCAAATCACAACGATGCTGAAGAAGTTTTCACTACTATTTTTTTTTAAATAGCACAAAACCTAACCCAAGCTTACCTATTTAACCAAAAAAAAAATTTCATCACTTTTAATGACTTTTCAAAGAATTTGTTGAGTTGAATTCATTCTGAGTTGTCCGGTCACCGCAAATGCCTATAGTTTAGAATTACATAAGGTAAAGCAAGCGCTTCGACGCGATGCAATATGATTTGTTTTTGGTTTGAAAAGTTTGATCGCTTAGAAATATTTTAAATGCTTTAATAAAATACTACGAGTAGAACTCTTTTGTTTTATGAAAAAATACAGTATTTTTTATATAAACCTATTGATGAGCCCAAAAAAAAATAAGTATCACGCCCTTAAAAACTGCTTTAAAATTCAAAATGTCGTACTTACGAACCTCTTTTAGTAATGATTTTAATGTATAATATGATCGGAAAACATTTTAATATTTGTTACTGAAATTCACAAAATAAAATAAATACACTTGTTGGCAGTGTTTTCAACTTTCATAAATCACAACAGGCGGCTGGCATCAGGCGGGAATTTAAACCTTATCGCCATCTGCATAAGGAGAGTAATTACTAGATTCCAAATTTTACACAAAATGCATCGCCTCAAGATAAGATAGAAACTATATATTTGTAACTGAAGGCTTTCTCGAGGTTATGTTTTACAAAAACATCATTCTAAAATATTTATTGTTATTATTTTATATTCTTAACTAGAGTTCCCGGCATGCGTCGCAAAGTCACTTAAATAAATAAATTGTTTCTCCCTGCGTGTCCTTTCCCATTCGTTCCAGTTCCCATTTCCCTCCCGTGTTCCCCTCCATCTTCCTCGGCTTCTACTACCTGCGAACCCCCCCCCCCCTCCTTCGTTCCCACCGCCCATCCTGGATTCCCTTCCACTCCCGCCTACATGAAATACGCTAATTTTTAAAGTAACACGCACGCCACCTTTTAGAATTTTTTTATACAAATTTCGTAACGCCATATCTTACCAGTATATATAGAAACCTTCACGGGCGTGCGCACAACAACTTACCAAAGTTTCATCGCAATCAGATGAATGGTTTAGGTGCGCACAAACGAAGAAACATTCATATTAAGATAAAGGAGCGGAGTTATACATTTGTCAGCATAGTATCAACTAACAGAAGGTGACATTTTTGGATACTCTAATTAAACTCCGTATAAAGCGAAAAGAGACGAAAATAAATATTACAGTTTAATCCTAAATACCTATGCAAAATGTTTCAGATTATTGGGTGTAAGGTTTCAAGTTTCAGTTTTCAATTTGACAAAGCTGTGAAATTTTACCTTTTTCGAAAACACTGGGGGTTGAAAATAATAATCTGATAAATTAAAATCCTAAATAATATAAGATACATTGAATCGATCAGATTTATTCTAGAATTGTGAACGGTCTGAATGATTTGAAATAGAATTTCATCGCCCTATTATTTCTGAAGCCTTAGCATATAAATAGAATAATTGTAAATGTGAAATAAATCAGAAGTCTATTTATACCAACGTTCGTAATATTTGGGTAGCTATTTATAAATATATTATATTCGTATAGCAGGTGAAACATTCATAATAATTTAACCTTTAAAAGTTCGTTACATTAAATTCTAATGGAATACATTTTTCTTGGAGCCTCCCTAAATATACAAATAATTCGTAATAAACTTTCTTAAGAATTTTATTTGATGAACTTTCTTAAGAACTCAGAACAGAAGTTTATTTAAGTAAAAACAGTAATACATATATAAAACAATTATTTGGTGTAGGAGTGGGAAAAGCCAAAAATGAGAGACAGGGTTTGCGGTAAAAGCAGATCGGCTCGCCTCACCCTCCACATAGCATTCCCAAACTTGACCTATGGAAATATATATACCTGGGAAATGACCTATACCTGGGAAATTATTTTACCCAGGACCTACGTGGATGTGTAAAAAAACTTGCAAAGAATGGAGATATATTTTTAATTTTTTTGGTTTTTGATGTAGTGTAGACCGAGGCTATTCAAAAATTAAACACATGGGCATACGAAAACAAATTATTGCTACGTTTTAAACATTTCACATCTTTATACGATTTGATTTTATTAATAACTAGTTGGTTCCCGGCATGCGTTGCAATGCCATATTCAAATAAAAAAGTGTTTCTCCCTGCATGTCCTTTCCCGTGCGTTTCCGTTTCCCTCCTGCGTCCCCTTCACCTCCCGCGGTTCCCGTCCACCTTCTCCAACTTCCTTCTCCCCTCTCCCGCTTCCCCATTCTGCCAACCCCTCTCCCGTGTTTCATATATTCAGTCCCAGTATATTCAGTTTTCAAACAGCTCGTGTGCCACCTTTTACAATTTTTTTATTCAAAATTTCATTTTTGATATATTTAAATATTTGTTTTTGTATAGTATTAGAACAATCAATCAAATTTGATACCTAACATAGGTACCTATAATAATATCTATAAGTCTTGATTCGATTCAAAGTATGAGGCGAGTACTTCAAGTAAATTCATTAATTTAAAGAGTTTTGAAAACGGAATTTGAAATTCTGTTTGAATTGAAACGTTTAAAAATGGAATTTCAAATTCTGTAATTTTTTACAGTTTCGCAAGGTTTTTTGTAATGATTAAAAAAAATTTCAGATGTATTGTCATGCGAATGTAATAATTCAGAAACTTTTGCGGGGGTGAAGAGAAGGTATTTAAATTATATTTAGAAAACAGTATTAGAAGGTATTTTAAACAGCCACTGTTTAATAAGTCGACTGTCGTCAACTTTGCCCGGCGTGACGTCAACACCGCCGAATTCGACAAATCGAAAATTGCACATTTTAAATCGTCATAGAAAATTTATATTCGTCAACATAAAAGTTAAATAAAAATACCTTCAAGTCAGTTGTATAATAATGTTTTATTTTTGTGATGTGTAAGCCAGAAAGAGTGTAAATAAGTGCCAATAATATTTTCATTAGTTATGGGTTCTAAAACCTATCTTTTTTTTTCATTCTTAACTATTTTATTGGGTTTGATCTCCGAGTAACCCTACGTGGAAGGGTTTACTGGATGATCACGTGTTGTAAAAAGTTATTTTATGTTATCTACATATATATAAAAATCAAAATATGCTTGCTTGAGGATATGTATTCATATGAGTATGTGAGTATATAAGATGTCTGTGAATTGCTATAAAAAGCTTAGGAAATGTTTGAAACTTTCTAAATACCTTCTCTTCACCCCCGCAAAAGTTTCTTTTTTTTACAATAGCTCCATATACGAAGCCTTGAGGAAAAAAGTACAGTGTGGAGGGTTGTTTTAGGGAAAGGAAGGAGAGGAAGTTCTGGGAAGGAAAAATATATGAGGGCGGGGTTAGAATCTAGAGGTCAATAGACGTATGAATCCATCTCTCCCATTGCGGCGCAAGGCGATAGTTCCGGCTGGAGAGGTCTAGATTGTTTCTGCCACCAAGACCTAGAGAAACCTCACCCCAAGAATCCAGACACCCCTGCTAAATCACCCAACGCAGTTACCTACGGCAGGGGGCATTGGTTATCCAACAAATGGTTCCCGGGTATCCATACCCGCCTCCCAAATTATGTGAATATTATCTTCAATGATTAAATATTTCAATTTAAGGTTTTACTAAATAAGTAATTCCACTTCAAATTTTGAATATAAATATTATTTTAGTACTGAGCCTGACAGGTATTACGATAAGGTACCCAATACGTCATCTACTCCATGACTGTTAAAAAAAATAATGTTTTAAGAAAATGATAGGTTCCTGAACTATTTTCGCAATGACGACAGCACACCTTTTTTTTCGACAAAAACAACCTCAGATAAATTTGTTTGTACAAATGAACGTTTTATTGGTTTGTTTTTCTTGTGTTTTTTCCGGTTTGCTGCGCATTTCAATTGATATTTACTAACTTATACGTGTTCAAATTTCGTCGAACAAACACTATAACGCCTACTACAAGGAAGTAAGTATAATTACAAAGCTGCTTACATACAATAAAAATGCTATTTAGAGTTATTGTCGTAAACAATAGTTACACCTATTGTATTTTACACTAAACAATGGGGTATTTTCACAAACTATGAAAACCGTTAAACAATCTGTTGAAGATTTATTTTTTCTGGTTGTGATCATTGTACTAAAATTGTGCAATTTTTATATTTTCATTCATAAATTATTGATTTGAAAAACTGCACATTCCTAAACGATTCCAATTGGCTACAACGTCATTATGACATAGAAACAGCCACTGTTTAATAAGTCGACTGTCGTCAACTTTGCCCGGCGTGACGTCAACACCGCCGAATTCGACAAATCGAAAATTGCACATTTTAAATCGTCATAGAAAATTTATATTCGTCAACATAAAAATTTATATTCGTCAACATTAAATAAAAATACCTTCAAGTCAGTTGTATAATAATGTTTTATTTTTGTGATGTGTAAGCCAGAAAGAGTGTAAATAAGTGCCAACTCTCAAACGAAAAGTGTGAAAAACAGAAAAAGCTTCGGTTGCTTCTAGGAAATGAGCCCAGGATCTTAGCATTTCCGGGTCTCTAATCACTGAGCTAATTCGATCCTATTCCCTTCAGTCAGTTAATAATCATAATTCGACCAATAACTACCAAAATTGTCTTCATTTTCATTTTTATTGGTTTCTATTTTATGTACGATTGCATGATTCTTCCTGAAGTAAGTTCAATCTAGATAGTGTCTCGGATAAATACATATATATATATTTTTTTAATATTGACATCTACCGACTTTCTCACAAGTCTAGGTTAAATTATAAAACCGAATAACTTTTTGAGTAAAAACTCAAATTGCAATATCAACAACTCTCAGACGAAAAGTGTTCCTAGATGCGACCGATAATTTTTCCTCTTCATACTTTTCGTTTAAGATTCGTTAATATCTTCTTCAATGATTTACATTATTTTAATTTCCTTACAATAGTTTTCCTTGCATGTTGTGCATAAACCAAAGCTAGTGCCGACGGATTCATTTATTCCAGTAAATCCTCGCACATGTAAGACCTCACGTACAGTTCCCAAATAACCTGAATTATAACGAGGTTGCCTGATGACTGAACTGAGGTCGCTGATGAATCCATTCAAATGTTTAGAATGGTTGGCAGTGGTGGGTCATGGTGATCACTTTCTTGCAAAAAATGCTTTCTTAAAAATACCTTAATCGTTATTGTAGCATTGGAAAGATAGTAATATATTTTTACTTTTTAAAATTAAAACTTCTTTATCAATTTGATTTTTATTAATACATTTGTTTTTTTTTTATGTGAAACCTCACAAGAGCCAACCTGTCTGTACGGTGACAATGCAGGGGAACTATGTTGCCACCCAGTTAGACTGCGTTGGGAGGTGGGTTAAGTTAGGGGCTGTTAGAAGGGGTCTTGAAGAGGCTCCGATTATATAAAGAATGAAAAAAATGCCGGTTGCTCATTCCACGTTCGACACTTACACAAAACGAGTCGAAGAAACGACTCATTCTCATGAAGCCAACTTCAACCGGGGAATTGGTATTAATCCTGACAGTTCCTCGGAACACGCTTTATAAAAATACCTCCAGAACAGACTCAGCATGCGCACATTGCATCTGTGCATTATAAACAGCAAACAGTATATTAATTACACAGCCCTTTTTTTCGCAGAATCTAGTAGGTTATCAAGTATTATTGTGGGACTCCAGCCCAAAGGTGGCTCCCAAATTCAGTTAAATGGATTTAGTTGTATAACTTGTATGACTGTTTTCGCTCGTTTTAACCCCAGTTATATCGTATCATTCCTTTTTATCGTAAACGATGGATCAGATGTGATATGATGATAAGAAATTGCCCATTAGAGATGGAATTATTTTCTCGCGAAGCGACTGTCCTTGAAACAGTAAATGGTCTTTTGAAACAACAAAGGCTCTTTTTATTGCCTAGATGTGAAATTTATTCTGAAGATTTTAATAGAAAAACTTTTCCGGTGACGTCATCCAGTTGTTTTTTTTTCATTGATAACATCAAAGGATCACGTTTCGAGGTGGAAACGAAGTTTACAACCAAAAAACAAAAACTTTGACTTAAAATTTCGCAACATATTATATGATCTGTAAAAATATCATATCGCTGGTAACATTCTTAGAAATACATTTATATCTAGTAATGAAAAATGCTAAATAATATGCTTAAATAACAAGAATTAGCTGATGGATTAGTTTTTGGTGGGACCGATAAAAATTCTAAGAATCATAATATGTAAACATAAACAGACATACGTAAAATGATATGAAGAAAGAACTCAGTGTTCTTCTCAAGATTTTTTTGATTTTTTTATTTATTTTAAAATAACGTTGCGCCAAGTTTCATTTGATTAATTAGGTACCGGCTCGTTTGTTTTATATACCCTGACCTATCAAAGTTAATAGTTTATATTCTGATTAACTAGGTACTCGTTACGTGTGGGATATCCGGAACTACTTACTCTGACGAATTGGGCACACAGTCAAATTGCTCCCAAGGGGTAAATATTGATGATTCATTCGAAATAGATCGTAATACGAAAACGCCTACAAGCAAAACTAGTTTTTCGGTTAATAACTGTAGTCGCAGATACGTTGACTGCGAATGAATGGACTGTAATAAAAATATATGGTTTTTCAAAGTGACACAACTATGGGAATGGCTTGGTGAACGTGGTCATTGGGAAGGAAACTGACTTACGTTCATTTTTAGCAAACACATTTTTGTGAGATTCGATATTATGACGCTGAGGAATCACCGGATTGATCACTGCACAAGTTACCTTTCTTGATATTTAAGACACTGTTATACGAGTATCACCACAGGAATCGATAATTGCACAGGTTATTTCAATAGACAGATTATCTCCTTGAATTATTGTTCCAAATGTCACATGTAGGCAATATCTTGTCAGAGGGTAAGAGTTACACTCTTAACCAGAGAAAACCAGAAATATGTCATTTTTAAATTAGTGTTTAGACGTATTGACTCTTTTCAACAAAAAAATATAAACTGAATTCGAAAGATTGTTATTTTATCTAGTAAACTTATGTAATAAATTTTCAGAAAAATGTTCATTTTTAATATAATAAGGTTATACCATAGGTCGTTGGCGGATTTGTTAAATTTTCAAAAAAGTACATGTATTAAACAACACCCATTTCAAATCATATAATCATGCTGTAAAATAAATCAATATTTTATCTGGTAAACGTATGTAACAGAATTTTAATTTTAGTTTAAATAAAATTATTAAAAAATATATAAGTACATGTGTTTCTTGACGAAAATTGGTCCGTTTGTGCATTTATTTGCGCACTTACAGACTAATATAATTCAGATTTTTTTACATTCTAATTTTGCTAAGATATTAATGAAAAATGATAAATACTTATGATCAAAAAATAATTACAAAAAGTACATAATTTTAATAGTGTTATCGTCACGCCTTTCAGCATTTTTGGATGCAGGTATAAATTAAAGCAACTTTGGAATGAAATAAAATCGATATTGAGTTATAATTTTAAAAAGCTGGTTCGGAGAATACCTTATCTTTCTCATTGGAACCGCCCTGTATGATCGTAAGAACATCTTTCGACGAAATGTGGATTTTCGTCCGCTGGCTGGTTATGCGCTCTTAAGTACATGATACTAGGTTAGGTGGAGGAAAGGAGATGTAAGATAAGGACTTTTATAAAGCTTACCTGTTAGGTTATTTTCCATCACTATATGTTGGGTGGACTCTGCAGATCTTCATTTCTATTTCCAAGAAGAATGCAATTTTTTTTATAAATGCACAAATTTTATCATTTTGTACTATTTTACCTATATCTGTCAGTGCGTGCAAGCATGCACAAGTCCTCATACGCACTTCTTATTTAAGGGACATGTTATATTAGTTCAAACTACTGTATTTTCTAAGATAATTTTACCACTGTCATTTCTAAGTATAAATTTTATTTTTTTTATCATTATTGTGTTATTTTTATGTTTAAAAAAAGTCTTATCTCATTAAATATTTTGATAAAACTGACTAGGGAGTTTTTTTACAAGATCTTCTGTGTAAAAGAAATATCAAATTTGGGGATGCTGCTTAGAGGGTCTCTATGAGGAGAGGAAGAAGTGAACATTGAGAGTCGGGCCAGGTATCGGTAGGACAAGGATAACATAGCTTGCCGACGCCAGTGCTCTAAAGCTTGCAATTTGTTAAGGAATCTACGGGCCGCCCGTTTTTGCAAAGTCAAGAATTTTTTCAGGTATTTGTGAGCTCCAAACCAGACTTGACTATCAAAGCAACAGTGGTAGGTACTTGCGATTTATACAGGGTCAGCAGTTGTGAACTATTAAAGTATTTGCGGACTCTGTGCACTACGCCATGCTTCTCAGAAGATAACTAGACTCTTGCTTCGACGGAGCCCCCCGAGTGTCTGAGCTGGTCACTTAGAGTTACACCAAGTATTAATGTATTGAAAAAGCTTCTAAGAGATGCCGACAGATGCCAGCAGGGAAAGTGCTTCTATCGATTGCCGACAGGGGTGCCCAAGTAGGCGGTGGCCATTGAGAGTGGTTCGAGCCAGCCCTCCGCTCAGATTCAATTAGCCGCTAGTATAGTAATTAGATACAGGTTGTGTGGCTTGTAGCATAATTATTGTAAATTCTTAAACTCATAATAAATCAGTTCGTTTTCAAGGATCTATTTATATTGAGATGTACCCCCACAGAACTAATAGTGTTTGAATGTAAATAATACTAAACATTACACATATCAATGGAAGGCATGTTGGGAAAATTGCTTCCATTGACTAGATTGTCATTTTGATTATTTTTAGGCGTCATCAAACATGATTAAATGAAAATATAGAACTCTTCGAAGAAGATCTTCTTTATACTGTCAAGATGAATGTATGACCAAAGTTTCATAAATGCACGAATTTCGTCATTTATTAAACACAATTTTACCTGTACTATGTCTACTGTTTACGTATAACCTGGGAAATAATATCATCACTTGCTAAAAGGTGCGTGGGCGAAGTGGCAGTGAGTGGGAATGATTATATCAAAAAGCTTTAAGATCGAGATTTTTCTTGAAAATCACCACCCCTTGTCGCCCTAAAAGCATACATTTTTGATTATAATTTAAAAAAGGGTACGAAAAAACGTTCCCACACTTACATATATAATAGATAGCAGACACTGAATTACTGAGAAATCATTTCCAAGTTTGAAAATGGCAAATAAAATAATTTCAGGTAATGATATTATATTTTAGGCAGATACTTTATTATTTGTCTGAATTCTCCAAACTAACGCTTCCAATTGTCAAAATGACACTTAAATTCAAAGCAAAACAGATTCCAGCTAGACGGAGTCAAAACAAATTAGAATTTTTATTTTATGGTTATATGCTGTAGTAATAAATCTTCCAGTTAAATGTTGAGCATGACCGGTCAGTGGCTGAGTGGGCATAGCGCTTGGGTCCCACCTGGGCGTCGCATGTTCGATTCCTCGGCTGGCTAAGTCCTCCATCACAACACAAGCAACATTTTCGGCTTTCTGTGGTGGTAGTAGAAGATTTTCAAATATTGTTGGGTTATTCGTAACCCGGGAATGTTTGTCTTTCTTTAAAAAAAAAAGAATGTATTAACAATTTAAACATTTTTACTAAAAGCACCCCATGGCAATTGCATTTTTTTTAAATGTACCTAACTGCTTAGTTAACCCTAGAGTGGGGGCGTCTTTCCGTAAAACGTCAGTGGGGAGCATTTTTCCGCTCGTTTTCGTGGACAATTTTAAGTAGGATTACTGCAATAATTTTTTTTTTAAATCAGGATTTAAGTAAAACACAAATAAGGAATGACAAATCAATATATTTGAGGGAATTTGGTTTACAGTCAATTTAAGAAAATTTAACATTTTAATTAACTTTTTTAAGGTATCCTACATTATCTTTCTATAATATTTATAAAAATTTTAAAAAATGTACATATTTTCTAAATCTACAGGATATGCTTTGGCGAAATAGCTTTCACATAAGTATGTGCAATGTTCATTGCACAGTAATTTTGAGCATCTGCAAAACCTTTTCCCCCACAATACTGTAATTTATTGTTGAACTAAGAGTGTCTGACTACGTATTTATAATATAATTTCTATTTTATACATAAACCTAACATGTTACATGTAAAAAATAATAAATATATAATTGATAAAAAAAAAATATTACTTTCTTTACTTAGAGGTATCTTCCTTATTCATGAGTAATTCTTATATTTAGTTTTAAGTATCATATATATTTTTTATAATAAGTGATTAAATGTATTAAACCGTATATAATATATAGCAATTTTTGCTTACGTGAGTGGGCGCGCGGTGAGCAAATAGCCGCCGGAGGATGGCACTTGTTAGTAAAAACCTCCTTCTCCAGCGGCCCCCCACGCACTGATAGCGTCCAGTCTTTCGGAACGAGTTGCGAACTATAGTGGGGCGAGCTACCAAAAATAATAAAATTTACGCGCAATAGATTGAAGAATTATCAACGTTTTTTTGCAGGGAGCGGCAAAATGCTCATAGTGCGCCCATTCTAGAGTTAAAAAAACTTTTTTAGCATGTGAAAAAAAATGGTGTTTCATTTTTTTTAATGTGAATTCCGTAAAAGAGTCCCGAATGAAGCCAGTGAGAATACGGCATCCCGTATTGGGTTATTGTAGTGAGGAGGAAAGTAGTGTGAAGGGGGAGGAAATGTGGATGATGAAGGTGGGGAAGTTTTGGCTTTTCAAATCTGGTGACCAAACACGGTTAAAGCCATTTCAAGCAACCTTTCAATTCTGAAAGGTGGTCGATACTGACAATTGAGAGTATCTTCCATCCCGGAACGTGGCGCAAATATATCGTTTATTATTTTTAATTTGATTTAAATCTATGGATTGGTAGTTGGGAGTCTTACCATTCGATCATGGAGGACTTTATTTACAGAAAATTTGAAAATCATTTTTATATTGCTAAACCCCCAGCTGGGCTTAAAAGCTACCAAAACTCTACAAAGCATATTTCAGTACAATCAAATCATTTGAAGCCTTCAAAAAGTTATGCAAATTTGGTCCTAAATAAATAAATAAATACGTGGGGGTGAGGTGCTTGTTGTGTACCTACCCGCCCTGTCCCCGTAGAAACTCCCCCGTGACGTTACGATGACGTCATTCGCCCACGGGTAGCAAGGCGCATTAGCCTCCCCGTGGCTCCGTAATATTATTATCTGCGACAACCTCCCCAGTATCCCAGTATCTCAGTAATTGTACTGTCCAAATTAGATTTTCATCTACAAATAGAAACAACATCGTTTCAAAGGAAACTCTTTGTGAAATATTAATCCAGTAACAACAAGTTAATTCTAAACAGGATGAGTATTTTTAGGATTTTGGTGATTCGGCCCCAAATTCGCTGAGGGATTTACGGTTTTACTAAAATAGGTTTTTTGCGACTTGGGTTCTTTAATCTCGTTATAATCTACAAAAAATATCTATTTTATGCTTTCTGTTACTGATTGCTTCGTATCCTCGAGGAAACCTTGTTTTGTTTCAAGGATAGAAGTAATTCATCGAATAAGTGGTTATCAAAAATTCATTATATAATTTACCTAAAGTATACATAAAAAAAGTCTACCAAACTTTTTAAACTAAAATAACATTTTTCAACAAACACAAACTATCAGATAGACTAGTTAGACAAGGGAACAAAAACACCAAAGACACCATAGATACCAGGCAATAAAAAAAATAAACAATCTTTAACTCAATACAAAATTCTAGGGAAAAAAAAAATCACTTACAAAATTAAATACGGATTATAGAATAAAAAAGGCAATATTACAAAAATTAAAGATATATTTTTCGTAATACACAATACCATTACAACAGGTACATATATCATTATACACAGCCATACCTCTATTATTGTATTATATATTATTTCAACTCATTTATTTTATTTTATTTCAATTTATTATTTCATAATGTTTTATCTTTTCATTGAATTATATTCAACTGTAAAGTGGGGGCCAAACTATCATATAATGTTTGAAAAAAAAATTAAAAGCATACTCGTATATGTGCATGGAAAGATGATCGTCTATGAGTGTGTGCTGTGTTTTTTTTTATATATTAATCTAGAGTTTTATTACCATATCGATGAAATTTTGTAAACATAACCTTTAAAACAAGAGGAAGGTCACTGTTTACAGATATTTAAGACGTCCCCATCCCTTTTTCCAACCCATAAAAGAAGAATTTTGATACTTCTTCGTAAAATTTTGGACACTAAAAATAAGAGGAAAATTTGTCGTCTGAATCCGATTTTGAAAGCCCTGGCAAATCCCGATTCAGCCTGCCACACAGTTTGTAGGCAGACGCATCCGCCGCTAAGACCCGGACAACCCACACCATAAACCCGGGTACCCTTGGCAGAGGTATTGGTTATTAATTAAATGGTTCCCGGGGCGGCGTTCCCATACCCGCCTCCCAAATTAGAAATATTATATAATTTATTTATAAATAATTGGAGGACTACTTGGTCGATCGGTCAAAATCACCGGGTTCTCATCAAAGCACTGTGAGATCAAGAGTCTCCTAGCTAAGTCTTCCATCATTGTAAAACCAACATTTTCCGCTTATTAAGATGGTAGTATGAGGCAATCAAATATAGTAAATTTATTTGTATGCTGGTAGCGTTTTTCTTTCTTGTGTTGTATGGAGAATCATTTATACTGGATCGAAGAAGGCCCACGTCAACCGAATTAATTGTATTCGTGAATAGCCCATGTCAATTTATTAGTAAAAAAACGAATTTGGCCGAGCGCCAGTGTTCTCAATGATCTGCAGCGTAACTCGTCGCTTGTTCAGTTTCCATAGAAATTTATATATAACGCACTATTTAATTACATCACAGTCATTGTTTATTTTATCTTAATAAAATAATGTGCTTTTTGTAATGCTCGAGTTATATAAATCTATAAATAATATTAAAATAAATAGATAAAAAAACGGTGGATATCTTTGAACTTTAAGCCAATGAAAATGTTTGAGCCGTGATTATTTAACATTTATTTCTGGAATTTCTTGATCAGCAACACTGTTTTCAGCTCGCAGCGACACTTCAGTCATGGTTCTTTGAAATATTCATGTATCCGTCAAAATTAGAACCAAATGTCGTACTTATTGATTGTGCAAATTCTTAAAATTTTCAGAAAGAAAAGTTTTTAATTTAATTAAAATTATTTATTTATTTTTAAAAACTAATAAACAATTATTTTTATATTAAAATAAGATAACAATAATAATCTAAACGAAAATATGAAAGAGAACAAGACACAGAAAAATATGAGATTGACAAATATGACGGCTTTGACAGAAGGTGGCAATAGCGAAATCGGTTAACGCCGGTCGTCCCGGTTAGACGGAGATGTCTGGGTTCGACTCCCAGTTGCGACCATTGTCTTTTTCTGTTTTTCTGTGTCTTTTTTTTATCTTTCATAGATTCGTTTAGATTATTATTGTTAACTTATTCTAATATGATATATTTCACTGATGGGAATAACCTCCAAAAAAGTATAAAAAGAAAGCTTTTCTTATAAAAATTGAATTATTTTTACTTCGAAAGTGTAGAACCCTCAGAAGAACCTCAGAGATAATAAATATTCTGAAAAACTCTTGAATATTTTCACTGTAAAAACTCAATACATTGTTTAAAAAAAAATAATGATCTGCATAATTCATTTGACATTTTCACGAGAATTCGGTTCCTTAGTACAGGTACTAACATAACACTTGTATACAGTTACTTAGTTAGTACTTGTATAAGTTATTATGCAATATTACTACTATGTTATTTTTGCAATATTTATTTATTTATTTAGCGCCCTTTTTAGAGACTTTTACAAATGGGTGGCCAAAAATACACAGTATTTATTGTACATTACTGAACTGCTTTAGTAATAACATTTTGTATTTGTTTAGTGACAAATTGAAGATGTCCACTGAATTGGTATAATTACTTCCCTTCATTAGTATTCTAGGCAAAGAGATCTACATACGATAGTTAGTCGAATCCATAGTGGAATCCGAAAGCTTATCATTGCAAGCAATTCCGGACTATCAGCTATATCATTTTATATCTTATATGGAAATACCAAGTCAGTAAAAATTCTTCTGTCTGACTATCTAAGCATATTCATATCATTTAAAAGAGTTTTGTAGTTCAACACAATTGCTGGAATACTATTTTAAAATTTAGAAAAGCTACGAATTTATTTTGTATACCTTCAATAGCTTGTAGATGAATATTATAATGTCGGGTTCCAGGCGTGAGAATTGTATTCACTTTGATTTCTAACAAACGCAAAATATAATAGTTTTTGTTGAAATTTCTAGTTATCCTAGTTATAAATCACAACGTTTATAAAACCTAATTAGAGAATGTGTCCAACTTAATGTAATAAATAAAATAAATAATTAAATAAAATATTTCAAATTAATGATGTAAAATCTAAAACAACGTGTGGACGTACACTGTTTTTATTTTTCACACATATTTTTTTGATATAGTGATAACAATCAAATGAGAGATTTATTTATTTAATTTTCTCAAAACCCGTAGTGAATAACCTCCATTGCAAGAAGGGAGTTAGTTACCGCGAATTTGAAATCAGAGTGCAGCGCCGAGCATTAGTCGGATTCGGTCAGATTACTTCTTACTAAGAAACGAGCAGATTGCCCGCCGCGATTATGCTCTCCGGGTAGAAGATAATACGATATAGGGTTGCGAAGACCGCGGACCGCACACATTTAATGTGTGGTGCCGTATTACAAACAATTTAATAATAAACTGTCGATAAATATGTTACAAGTGCGATAGTTTGAAATTCCTGCGCTTTCGTGGGCGTTTCTTGATCGATATTGCATCAAATTGTGCAATTATGTGGGTCAACCCATAAATCAAACTATGTTAATGATGTACCTATCATCTATGTCAATAACTTTCAATCTCTTCCTGATAAATTCTTAATGGCATTCTTCGCAAGATATTCGATATTTTAATAAAGACACATGAATACAGATCTAAAAAATGTAAAATATTTGCCACATCTTTATTAAGGTGATGTGGTTATTACTACTAAGCAATGCAAAATCATGTGATCGCTTAGAAATATTTTAGATGCTTTCATTAAATACTTCGTATAGAACATATCCGTCATATATATCATCCGAAATAGTCGAATATTTTTTTGATTCGTCTTTTTATAAGTTCAGAAAAAAAAGTATCAGGCCTATAAAAATTCTTTAAAGTTCTCCTACTTACGAACTACTCTTTTCGGTTATGGTTTTATTATTTAATACCGGCTCCAAACACATGGCAAGCCTCCGCAAGCGTCCACAAGTCCCAGCGTCTGGAGCTCGCGTGTGGCTTGGCTTGCGTAAGCTTGCGAGAGCTTGCCGCCGATCCGATCGAGGTCGGATATTTTGGCCACAAGCGGCAAGCGCTTGCGGCAAACGCTGGCGTGGCATCCACACGTTGGTCCAACTTACGGACAAAAAACAAAATATTAGAATATTAAATGAATTAACTGGTACGATTTCTATGGATTTTAATCATCCACTATCTTCTCTTTCGAATTCTTCGCTTTCTTTCGTTTTGCTTCGCTTTAAAATAGAAATAGGTTAGCGCAAAAATGACAGCTGATGCAGCTGCTTCGACGCCCGCCATCTTTGGGAGCTGCGCGCGCCGCGAATGTACTGGCGCGCTTGCAAGTGTGAGGATACCAGCCATTCGCTTGCCAGAGTTTGCGTGAGCTTGCGACAAGCAGCTTGTCGCAAGGGTCTGGCCGTAGCATAATGAGGAAAATTAAATTCTTTATACCGGCTCCAAATACATGGCAAGCCTCCGCAAGCGACCACAAGTCCCAGCGTCTGGAGCGCGCGTGTGGCTTGGCTTGCGTAGGCTTGCGAGAGCTTGCCGCCGATCCGATCGAGGTCGGATATTTTGGCCACAAGCGGCAAGCGCTTGCAGCAAACGCTGGCGTGGCATCCACACGTTGGTACAACTTACGGACAATAAACACAATATTAGAATATTAAATGAATTAACTGGTACGATTTCTATGGATTTTAAGCATCCACTGTCGTCTCTTTCGAATTCTTCGCTTTCTTTCGTTTTTTTTCGCTTTAAAATAGAAATAGGTTAATACAAAAATGACAGCTGATGCAGCTGCTTCGACGTCCACCATCTTTGGGCGCTGCACGCGCAGCGAATGTACTGGCGCGCTTGCAAATGTGGGGACGCCAGCCATTCGTTTGCCAGAGCTTGCGTGAGCTTGCGACAAGCAGCTTGTCGCAAGGGTCTGGCCGTAGCATTAGAAAATGACCGTAAAACATTTGAATACTTGTGCCTGAGCTTCGCAAAATAAAATATAAAACTTTGTGATTAAATCAAATCATGCGGCTAGTGTTAAAACAGGAATTTATACCTTATTGCCATATATACAAGGAGTATTATTGTTAGCGGCCTGGTCCTAAATTTTACATCACCTTAAATATGAATAACTTAACAATTAAATATTACACAAATAAAACAGGTCCCAGTGGACCTGGTGGTTTAAGGAGTTGTCGGATAAGACAGAGATCTTTGGTTTGATTCCCAACCGACCGTTAGCTTTTTTTTATTTTCTATGTCTTGTTCTGTTTCATGTTTCGTTTAGATTTATTAATATTATCTTCATCTTCAATATTTAAACTAACAATATTTTAAATCTTCTTCACCCATCATTACAGCGAAATTTTTTGCGTGTGAAATGATGAAGGACTTGGCTTTAAAGAGAGTTGATCCTGCGGTACCTGGGGTAATCAACGCTCCGAACCACTCGGCTACTGACCGGAAGAATTATTAATATACCTTGTGTTATACTTTAGGGTGGATCGCGACTGTATGGGAATAAATAAACTATTTTTATTTTGTCTAATAGTGATAAAGGGGTGTTAAATAGAGATATAAAATTACGTAATTTTTTTTAATAATATTTGGATATCATCTTCTTCCCCCAGATTGACTTTGAAATTTCACATAATAAAGAGAAACCCACCCTTGTTAAATCTTAACAAAATGTTAGATAAACCATTAAAAATTAACTATTTTTTATAAAACATGAAATAAAGGAAATATTTTATTTATTTGTTGAAAATATATGTTAATAGAATTCAAATTATCTCAAGGCAGTGTATTCAAATACCAGAAAATCCTTTTTACTCCCAAATTTCGGCATTATTTTGCGAGACTCAATCTTGGGACTTTTTGTAAATGATTACCTAAAAATATACTATATTTTCTACAGAAGATTACAAAATATATGGTTTAAAGTATTCATAGTAACTTTTATACACACTGAAAATAGCCCCTTATAATGAAAATTTTCAAAACTTTGAAGTGAATCCGGAGAAACACGTCGTTTTGAACCCATTTTGCACACTTTTATCATTCTTAGAATTTGAAAATAACTTATTTTTTTAAATGACCCACCTAATTGTACATCTGTGTAAAAGTCACATTGTGATTCAACTTTAGACAATCTATTGAAGTACTATAACAAATAATTTTATGTAAGAAGACGAAATATATATTTTTAAATCGTTTGTATATATATAGCTGACAATTCAAAGCGTATCGATGTTCATATAAATACTCTTTATCTAAGAGATTTCCAAAATGTACAGCATAAAAAAGATCAACCAAACTTATTGATGACACATAGATTGTAGGTTTGGGAAAATACTCTGACGTAGCGCCGCTCAATTTAATTGGTGAATCGGCCGTTTGAAGTCTGTGCACCCCTGATAAAAGCGTCTCATCGCATTATGTTGAAACGCCTCTTAGTGTAAAATTATTATGAGCTGTCGCCTTGGGTCCCATTACTAATTCATTTCTAATAATAATAAAATATAAATAGCGCCGATGATATAAATAGTTGGACTATTATATAATGGATGTTTGGTGTTTGGTGATGTTGATCGGGAATACTAAGAGGCAAATTGTATTAGCGTAAATTCAAAGTTATGGCAACTTGGGCCGCAGCGGTCATAAGCACTTTACTTTAGAGTGGAATCAGTGCACAATTTCTCCTTTTCATATTTCAACACACTTTCTCTCTTTTTATTTTCTACTATTATTCACACATTCATTAATTAAGTTTTAAGCACCGTTCTCACCTCAGGTGGAATAATCACTGTTATTTCATGGACTTTTATTTATTTTTGAAGTGAAACTTCTTTAGCGCCGTTAGTGATTTGAAATTCGGATGAAACAGAAATGCGTCACAACTTAGTTCTACACAAAAACTAGGTTCTAATATAATGCGGTAAATTCACACCTCAGCGCGTGCCTCCCGTAGCTCAGTGGACAAGGCGCCTATCAAGCCTCAGCGGTTAGTGATACAGATATGAAGCGAACGGAGGTTCGAATCCTATGAAATCCAAAAAAAAAACATTTTTATTTTTGTAAAATCAATATCCTATCTTCAAATCATTTTAAAATAAACAGGCAGAAGAAAAGAAAACGACATCTAGCGACTCTATTCTAATTTTTATTTTTTTATTTGAACATACATTTTTAAAATTACTACAATGGTATATATAGTACTTAGTACAAAAATGTTAATATTCAGTAGCTGTATGTAAAAAGGTTAGTTATAGCATTTTGTGAACATCTCACTCGGAGAACCTGTGCTTAGATTTTCGCATGTTTCGGATTAAGTTCTATTCTGTTGACATAAGTATAAACACAGTAACCTCCTTTATATTGTCAAGAAGGGCACTGTGGATCGACCCATGGCGGAAGTATAGTTTACATACATTTAAGATTAGTTGCAGTTAGAGTTAGATAAATAATTATCTTGAAAAGCAGCTAGGTTTATTTTTTCTATGGACCACAAGCCACTGGTATAAATAATATTGTGGTATTCTTTCCCGAAACAAACTTTTTTGTAAAATTATTTTTTAAATTTTTGGGTTGGGTTATTTATTTATTTATTTCACACCCTAATGGGCTTTTACATTCGAGTTTATAAGTAGAGTTACACATTTATTTTAAATACTTATAAATTAAAACAATTAAGAAAATTAATAAAACGTAAACCACAAAAATAAATCGTAAACCACAAAAGCATATAATAAAATAAATTACATAGGTAAAAATGATAAGAAGCTTCACATAAATAGATTTGCAATATAAACAAAAAAATGCAGCAGTTATTATTCACGTCTATCTGTGTCTAGAATTGGAATAAACAATATTATTTGTACTGAATATTTTTAAGCTGAAATATATCTCCCAGATCAGAATTTATTTCTGAGACTGTGAAGTCTCGGAATCAGGGAATTTTAGTAAGATAGTGTCCTGGTGTTTTTTTTTTTTTTAAATTATTTCTGGCTTTCACCCTTCAAGGGTGTTCTAGGCCATCATTTAAAATTACAGAGAAAGGGAAAGGTGAATTTATATATTAATTTTATTTAAATGTACAAATTTCAGAATTATATGGAAGATTGGAGTCGAGTTCAGACTTAGAAGAGATGAAATGTTGAATGGAGGGGAGGCAATTTTAGATAACGCTTGATAGAAGAGAGGATATTTATTTAGAGAGGGACAACCAAAAAATATGTGATCTAAAGAGCCCACATCTAGACCACAGAACGTACAATCTGGGGAGTCAAGGATGTGAATTTTAAAAAGGTGAGAAGGAACGGAACAATGACCGATTCGCATTCGAATAAGTGAGGAAATTTCTTTTTTGGAAAAATGGGGAAATTTTTGAAACCACGGTTTTGATGGGATAGTCCTTTGTATTGAGGCGTAGCGAGCTCCCTTGGATTGACTGGCAATGTTCCAATACTCTGTCCAAACATTGCGGGATCTATCTTTGATGATGGAAAAAATATCAGATAGGGGAATATGGTTTACGAGGGTAACAATAGGGTTGGACGCTCCTTGTTTTGCCAAAGAATCTGCAATATCGTTACCCACTATGCCAATGTGTCCAGGGATCCAAACAAGAATTACGGTTTTTCCAGAGCTTTGAATGGAGGCTATCAGCACTCTAATGAGGCATACAAAGTGATCATCAGGATGAAGAAGAGGACAGGATTTAAGTTTTTGGAGGGAACTGAGAGAGTCAGAGAGAACAAGGGAATGTTCAAAATTATTTTTGATTATATATTTGAGTGCTTCAATTATTGCAATGCACTCAGCAGAGAATATTGAAAATTGGTTTGAAATTGAATAAAATATTCTATCATTAGAATTATTGTGGTAAACGTTAATACCTATACCACAGTTAGGAGAGTCAGGAGATTTGGAGCCATCAGTAAATAAAAGAGAAGAGTTGGGCCATTTAGAAGAAATAATGTCATTGAACATATTATTAACAGTACGGGCTGGGAGATTGGAATGACTTTTAAGGATGCCGATCCCTTCCAAAATTGTTGGAGATAGGGTGACGTGACTATATTTTAATTTGTATAGTGGAAGAAGATCATTTTGGATAATTTGAAGCTCTGAGAGAGAGCGAAAATTTTTACAGATGGCAGGAAGAGGTTTAGTTCGAGCTCTGATTGTAGATGAATGTGTTGAGTCTTTGAACAACGAAACTCTGGGAATAACCTGATGACATTTAGAATTTAAACATTTAAGAACAAATTTGTCAGCAAACAGTTGTCGCCTTAAATAAAGTGGGGGATCAGAACATTCCACTTGAAGGGAATTGATGGGCGACGACTGCATCGCTCCAGTTATTATTCGCAATGACTTCGATTGAATTTTGTCTAATTTACTGAGTGCATTTTTGGAGGCAGTACTAAAAAGTGGGCAGGCATAGTCGAGATGACTTCGAATAAGTGCATTGTAAAGCAACTTAATGCAGGTAGGGTGAGCACCCCACCAAACGCCAGTCAATGATCTGATGATATTTAAATTTTTTTCACATTTAGTAACTATATTGTGAATATGGGAAGACCATTTAAGTTTCCTATCAAATGTTACTCCCAAAAATTTTACTTCAGAGGCGTTGGGGATTGGAGAGTTTTTAAATAAAATTTGAACAGGAGGATTTTTATGACGGTTTGAGAAGGTGACACATTGACTCTTTTTAACTGAAAGTTCCAGACCATTTAAAGTGAGCCATGTGCAAAGGGCATCCATGGCTTCATTAAGATATTTGACGGCAAGTGGGATGATTTTGGATGATAAGTAGAAAGCTAAATCATCTGCGAACTCAATAACTTTTACTTGAGGGGGAATAGAGACATGCATATCGTACGTGTATATATTGTACAGTATAGGGGATAATACATCGCCTTGGGGTAAACCTTTCCAAATTGATCTACTCTGAGGAGTAACATCTGGTAGTTCAATGAAAATTTTTCTATCAAGAAATAGATTAATAATAGATTGGACAAACATGGGGGGAAGGCCAAGGCCTAAAAGTTTTTTTTTAAGGATTGGGATGGAAACATTGTCAAAGGCACCTTCTATGTCTATAAAGACTGCAAGACATACTTCATGGTTAGAAATGGATAAATTAATATCAGTGCTGATGATGGCAAGGTTATCTTGCGTAGATTTTTTTTTCCTAAATCCAAATTGAGATGGAGAGAGAAGCTGATTACTTTCAACAAAAAATTCTAACCGGTTTTTAATTAATTTTTCATAAATTTTACTGAGGGTGGATGAAAGAGCAATTGGCCTGTAGTTGGATCCAGAATTGGGTGATTTGTTTGATTTTAGGATTGGGATGATTATTTGAGAACTCCAGTCATCAGGCATTATGCCAGACTGAAAGATTTTATTTAAGATGCTTAGGAAGTGATTTAGAACATTATCATTACTATTTTTGATAATGCTATAAGGAATACCATCTCTGCCTGGAGATGAGTCTTTGACTGTTGATAAACAATTTTTTAATTCAATTAAAGTGAATGGAGAGTCTAGCCAATGATCAGACATAGGAGTGTTGTGGATGGGAGTTATTTCATCTAAGTTAGGTACAGAAGGGGGGGCAATTTTGTCCAAGAACTCATCTATCCATTTAGAATGAGACGCTCGAGGAGATGTTGAACTGAAGGAGGATCGAAATCTTCGAATCATAGACCAAACTTCCGAAATTGGAGTATTCGGAGATACTGAACTGCAGAAGTTGTACCACCCGGATCTTTTTTTTGACCTCAATACCCTTTTGGCATTGGCTTCGGCATTTTTGTATATAAGATAGTTCTCCATAGTCATATTGTGACGATACGAAAGAGATTTAGCTTTCCGAATTCTCACTACCTTAGAACATTCCTCATCCCACCAGGGAGTCGGAGGGAGTTTTTTAAGAGATTTGGTTTTAGGGGGAGGATTTGATTTATGTATTGCAGTTATGAGCATCGATTTGAAGTTATCGTAGTCATCTTTGACAGATAATACATCGGAAGAGGGTAAATTTTGTATAAACTTATCCATATGCGAGTTAAATTCGTCCCATTTGGTGTGTTTTGTTTTAATCTTCGTCGAAATATGGGACTTGTCTGAATGGAAAGAAGTTTGATAAGTGATGGTGATCGGGAAATGATCACTGGAGCAAGGATCGGGGGACACCACCCACGAGGAGAGAGGTGCCAGATTTGTAGAGCATATGGAGAGATCCACTGCACTAGGGTTTGTGTTGGGGCGAGAGATTCTCGTAGGAGATCCGTCGTTCAAAAGGAAAAGGTTGGATTCATCTAAAAAATCCATAACATTTCGACCATCTCGATCAGAGAAAGCAGAACCCCAGACGGGGGAATGGGCATTAAAATCGCCCAATAAAAAGAATGGAGGGCTTAGTTGACGGACAATTTGTAACCAAGCTTGCTTATTGAAGTGAGAAGATGGGGGAATATAGATAGAAACAAAGGATGTGTCCTTTATTTTAGCTGCAACCATTTGAAAGTCAGCATTGGGGGGTTTGATATTATTTATTGGGGAAAACGGAAGGGATTTTTTAATAAAAAGGGCAGCACCGCCGCCCGTACCTTCCAGGCGATCATCACGGAGACAGGAGTACCCTCCCACATTAAAGTGGGTGGATGGAGTAAACCATGTCTCCGAGACAGCAGCCACAGAAACAAGGTTTGAATTTAATAGGATAAGAAGGTTCGATTTGTTAGAAATAGCACTGCGGCTATTCCACTGAAGTATTCTGACATCTTGAAGTGCCATTTTGAACAAATGATTTTAACGTGGAAATAATAGAAGCAGCGTTGGACGGTAGATTAGTTTGAGAAGAAATTAGGTCAATTAGAAGCATAATAAGAGTTTGTATAAATGAAGAATTATCTTGCGAGAGTTGTTCAGAAAGCTTTTGATGGTTTGTTGAGGACGAATTATAGTTGTTTGCGCACCCATTTGTGGCATTTGAAAGAGGAGAACCATTGGGATTTAAGAGAAGTGAGTTGTGTTGTTGCCGATCGTATCCAGGAGCCGGTTTAGAGACAGGGTTTTTGTACATAAATTTAGTTGATCGAGAAGATGTTGAGGAGAAGGGGAGAGGGTTGGATGGAGAGTTACTGGATAAAACCTCGGCAAAAGATTTTTTGACAGGCGGGAATAGTTTAGAAGCCTGCAGAAAAGACAAGTTTTCAGAGGCCATGGAAATTTTTATATTTTTTTGGCGAGTTTGTTCAGGACAAGAAGAGTGAATGGCGGAATGAGCGCCTGAGCAGTTAAAACATTTAGGTGAAGAGAGAGAAGAACATTGGTCAGCCGTGTGGTTTTCTCCACATTTGAAGCATCTGGGAGGGGATCTGCATGCAGCTTTGGTATGACCAAAACGGCAGCAATTGTAGCATTGGGTGGTGGGGTAAGTATAAATTTCAACTGGTAAGGAGTTGAAAAATAAATAGATATGGGAGGGAAGAGATTGTCCTTCGAATGTGATCACAACAGATTGGGAGGGCTTCCAGGAAACATTGCCCTCAGAGGTGTCCTTATAATTTAGCCTCCTGGCTTTTATGGGATTGCCAATATGTTGAGGGGTTGAAAGAGAAGACAGAATTTCTGGAATGGACAGATCGGTCGAGATACCCCTGACCAGGCCCATACGAGTGACATTGAAAGTTGGGATGTACGCCTTGAATTTAGAATTAGATGTAATAAAAATGTTTTTAATAAAGTTGTTGGCGGCTGAACCTGAGAGGAATTCAACAGAGATTCGGAAGCGACCCTCGGCTTTTACACCTCCGGGCTTAATCGAAAGGTTCTTGTTGGTTGAAAGGAATTTACCAAATTCAAGAGGATGTATGGTTTTACCTTGCTCAGTTTTTTGCGCATAAACAATGTAGGGGCCACAGGAATGAGTAGAGTAAAAATTGATTGGAGGAGGTTGATGAAGATCTGGTAGAGACTGAGAAGTAGAAGGAGAGTCATGCTTTACTGGGGAAGAGGGACTAAACTTCCTTTTTTTTGTGGAAGTTAGAATGACAGATTCACTGTCAGAAATTACAATATTTTCACCATCTGGAGGGTCAGGGGGAGGATCTGGGGGCTTTTTAGGATGTCCAGGAGGGAAATCCTCCTCCATTGTTCACAAAATTACAAAAAAAAATATGTATGGAAAGTGACAGTAGTGAAAAAAGGTTATAAATATCTGGAAGTCAGCGACGAAAAGTGACTCCTGGAAGATCAGAGGGGAGAAGAATCCTCAGGGAACAACACACTACACTTTATTGACCAGAAAACATAAAAATATTAGTTAAAATAATAAAAAAGATTATTTTTTTTAAGAGAGAAAACAAAACAACTGATGACAGCCAAATGTTCAAAATTCGAATCAGTGTCCTGGTGTTGTTAAAGTAAATATTTAATAAATGTCGACCAGATCTTTTGGGAATATGGATGTTTATTAGCTGAAGCAATTCAGGACATTCAATTATGTGATGCAGTATTTTATGTAACAGTGTAAAATCTGGGTTTGTTCTTCTTTCTGAATGTTTTAATATGGATGTTTTATCCAGTTAGTAATTTTAATCAATTTTTTGTACTGGAATATGTAATTTATAGTTTATATTCCTTAGGAACTTGTGTTAAATCTTTTCAATGTTATCGGAATGAATATTGTAAAAGGGAGACCATAACGTAGAGTTATACTCTAGTTGGCATCGTACGAGGGTCTTATCTAACATGATATATATGCCTAAATGATTGAAGTCTTTTACAGATCTCAACACAAAACCAAGAGTCTTAAGGACCTTATTTACAATATTATGTTTGGTTAGGTGTTATAATGTTTTGAGTAAAGTGAAAAACTTAAGTTAATGCACTAAAACTATGTAATCATTTAATTTAATTTCCTTAAAACTTGTATCATAGTGTAGGTGCTGTGTATGTCTTAACCATACTGGCTAGTCATTGAAATAAATTATGTTTGGTTCATAGTGCTTTCACAAAAACGAAGTATTGAATTCCGTAAGTCTAAACATAAACTTTAGAGCGCATAGTTTACACCCGCGCTGGTGTAAAATGTGCGCCTAAATAAACGCCGGGTAAACAAATAACCTTTTTGCTTCATTTCGAGTAGTGATTTTCAATTTTTTCCTCCGCCCCTATTTTGAAAAGGAAGTGCCGGTATTGTCAATTTCGCATGTTTTTTTAATTATCTATTGACGGCAACGGTAAAGGAGAATGACGGATTCGTTCGTGTGAACTGTGATTTTGTTAAAAATGTTGCCATTTTTAACGATATCACCGTCCCAAAATATTATTTCTGCTCTAATAGCAACTCTCTGTATGAAAATAGTTATCGTGTGAATAAAAGGTTTTTCATATGATTTCCGATATAGTTTCCACGTGGGGATTGGTATGAAAAGCACAGTGTAAATCGCTCATAATGTGAAAGCGGGAAATGTCAACCGTATATACATTTGTGGCGCGTGTTTGGCGCATCTCCCAGCTGTGCAATGGTGCCGAAGTGATAAAATGTGCTATTACTTCAGAGCAAGTTCCCACCCACTCACACAACCATCTATTTAACCAAGTATTTACTAATACAATTAAGATCAACAAAAGGGAGATCTTCAATATCCGTAATCCATTTTAAATATTTTGAAGGGGGGTGAGTGCTTCTGAAAACTAGGCCAAAGATGCATATTAGAGTCTATCGGAAATCAAACCCAAATCTCAATCGCTTTGCCACGCATATTATAAAAAATCCTCTAGTTTTACTTTGTTACGTTTAATAAACTCGCTTACTAAACAAAACATCTGCGAGTACTCTGCACCCCCTACAATTGTATTTATGGAACTGCCACCGTGCCTCCACCCCAAAGTCCTCGACCTTCTTATGAAATAAAGTGCCTACGTGAGGAGACTGTGGACGAGAGAAGTATCGGGTGTTTTTTATGTGTTAAGTGTTGTTTTATGTAAAAAATTTACTAAAATAATTTCAATGCAGATATACATTCACAAAAGGGACCAATGCATAAACCTACCAACATACAAAAGTACATCAACGCGACATAAACAAGAAAATAGCACATATTTTGTTAGTGTTTGCCAGTGAATAGACAATACAAGCTAGAAGTGCGTTCCAAGTCGTTTTGAAAGAAACTCATTTTGTCCACGATTTTTCTACCTTTTTGGTTTTGTTTGGTCTCTGTTACACTGCCTGACATCTTATATATATCGTCATTAATTTGATCAAAGTAAAAATTTCATGTTGATGGTGAAATGAATGTCTGCATTTAAAATTTAAGCAAAGAGTGGTCAGACTTTTGGATCACGCCATAACGCATTTCTTTGGTTCTTCTCTTCTTCGCTTTTCTCCAAAGAACTTAAAATATGAAATTTTCCGCTGACAAAATTTGAAAGAAGCTAAAATATGTGTATCTTTCTGAGACTAAACACCAACAGTACTCAAGTAAATGTGAATAGATTAAAATACAATATATTTTACGTTGTAAGTAGAAAAATACCAATAAGATTCTATCAATTGAGTCATTCATTAAAGTTTATTATTGAAAAGTAACGATTCCTCTGTAAATAGTATTTACATAGGAATAAATTCACTAGATCAATCAGTTAAACTAGATACAATATTCTTGTGGCATATCTCTGACATGACTCTGATTCAAAACAGAACAAAAAATGCTTTTTACTCGACCCATTTTCACGAATCTATCAAGATGTTGTTAGATTCTACGTACCACGTACAGAAGTCTTGTATATTTTTTAAAGGTTTTACTATAGACAACCAAAAATTCTTTTCACTTTTACGCTTTTCTAAGTGTTTTTTTCTTTGAACCACCGTGACTTGGCATATTTTCTCACGTGGAATGCTGCGTGAAAATATTGAAATGCTGGAAAATTTTGTTTAAGTAATTATGTAAACATTTTCAAGCCCCGTTTACGTAGCTACAAAAAATACAAGTTTAGTGCTCTCAGAACTTTTTCTGACTGAATGCTGCAGAAAACGTGGAGCCAGATATTTTTGAGATTTTTTTCCCAATTGTTCTGGAAAATGTTAAAACGATTGTTCTGGAGAACGTAGTGGAAAATTACCCGTTTTCAATGATTACATTAATTTTAATATTCTTTGTTACTGTCTTCCGCCTGTCACACTAATTAAGAACGTTCTTGGTGTTCTGTCAGACCTTAAGGGTATTACATACAGGGTCCGGCAGGAAGAAAATTATTATTGGTTTGTGCCGCGTTTTCTTAATCCGAAAAAAATTAATAGTAAATGAGTGCTTTCATTATTACCGTGACGATCAACGATTACGGTACCGTGATTACGGTACGGCTTAAAAAAGGCAATAAATGTACGTTCCTTATCACTATAATACATTTATTAGATACTAATAATTTAATATAATATGTTAAGAATAGTTTGCATCTTGGAGATATTATCAAAGACACCAGTCTATCATTACAATAATGACGGCCTCCGTGGTCGAGGGTAAGGTTCCCGGCTAGCCATTCGGAAATCTTGGGTTCAAATCCCGGCGTGTGCAAGTAAAATGTGTTTGATTGTTTTGTGTTATTTTACAATTTTATCTTAAAAATAATATTTGGTTATTTGCGACACATTCCAGAGTGGAAGATACTCTCTGTATCGACCTGGTGTAATACCACCATTCAGAATTAAAACGTTGCTTCAAATGAGTTTAGTCGTCTTTGGTGACCAGATCTGAATAACCAGGTACTTTCCCAACTTCCTCTTTTTCCCCTCCCTATTACCTTCTGCCTCAAAACATATTCCAATTGGGAATGGCATAATCTCACAGGCTCCAGGCGGTTGGGAGCAGTTGGGACTCGGAGTGCGGTGTTCATATGAAAAATAAAAAATATTGAATTTGGAATCAAGAAGAAAATTTATAAATTATCTCCTTCCCCTCCCCATTACTTTCAGCCTCACAACATTCGCCAGTTGGGGATGCCATATTCTCACTGGCTCCAGGTGGTTGGGAGCAGTTGGGACTCTTGTACGGTGTTCATATAAAAATTTTAAAAATTCAGAATCAAGGAGATAGTTTACAAGTATCTGAATTTATCTGCAAAACAAATTTGCACCGTTCGCTAAAAAAGGTTATGTCGAAGAATACAGCAGAAAATCTATATCCATGTCTCAATAAAAACACACTAAAGATGTTCTTATTTCTAAGCATTAAAACAGTTTTAAGCTAGAAACTTATTTTCCATAAAAACCTTTTGAGCTTATGATATTCAATCCACATTTACTTCCTTTTCAAATTGAGAGGGTAGTGATTCTATCATCATTTTGAGCAATTATTATAGCAAATTTTTTGAAGTGAAAATTTCTTTACCCATTGTTGTGATTTGAAACTCGATGAAACGGAAGCGAGCGACACTAAAAAGAGACAAAAATGTTCATAGAGTATGGGATTTAGTCGGGCGAGAGAATGAGACAACAATAAAATATTTATTAATTTCACGGGTACTGGGTTAATAATACGATAAATCCACGGTCTAGTGCAAACCGAACTAATGAAGCGAGAACGAACTAACGAACCAAGGGTCGAATCCTACGAAATCCGAAATAATAATTAATAAAAAATAATAAAAAAATATATATATATTTACATATTTATTTTTTTTGGCTAGATAATAATTGCTCAAAATGATGATTTCATTCAAATTCAAGTTTTAACTAGGTAAAAACGTGAATGTATTAACTTTAATCTCCAGTCATCCGCTGCCGGGCCCTGTACCTGTGGTCGCTGCAACAATCTAATATCTGAAGTGAAGCGCAACTTCTTAGAACTAATAAATGTACCGCGGTGACATTTTGACAGATCAACGGCCTCTGTGACTTGACTTTGTCCTTTTCCTTATTACTGCATTGTTGTTTTGGTTTACACATCATTGTGTTGTTGTCTCTTTGTTTTAATAAAGGAAATTGTTTTGCAGGTGATCCAGAATGCGGAAGTAATCATTATAGATTTATTTTTTCAAAAGTCAACTTTGAGCGTCTAGTGCTTTAACAAGGTAAATCGAACACATTAAATTGGAGTAAAGAGAAATTTTTTAACCCGTATTTTGTCAGAAGGTCATATTTTTCCGTTTCGCAATAAAATTCAAATAAATGGAATATTTCTCGATGCATCCGAAAATTAAAAACTCTTTTGTAAAGCTGATGAAATACGCTCTAAAATTTTATAATTAAAACGAAACGTAAAAAAATTAATATAAACATTTTGCAAGCAAACAAGTTTTAACAATGGCTCACCTTACGTTTTATCAAATTTAAATTACTGATAACTTTAAAAAAGAACGTACAAAGTTTATTAAGCAAATGTATCGTTAACGTTATTGTTAGCTCTCTTTTTTTGTCTAATACTTAATGAAAAATTCTCAAAGTTTCATAAATTTTTTTCAAAGTGCGGGTGAAAACTTTGGATTGATAAAGGTATGCATTTTAATTAGTTTGCGGTTATCTTTTTGATTTGAATATAAATCATTGTATTTTCTCTTTCTAAGACCATTTAGATCATATTTCTAACCATGATAGTAAGGGAGACACAACGATTTGTACGAAACCTGCGTGAGTTGTTTCGAAAACCTAACAAATAGATTTGACGGGTTTGATTCGGTTCCATGCCAACTCAGAACGAAAGCAACTCAGAACCACCTCAGAAAGGTCATTAAAAGCTATGAAAAGATAATTTTAAAATAGCCGGCATCCCTAACCTAATCTAACCATTTTTTTCTTTTTTTATCATCACCCTTAATGACCTTTCTAAGGTGGTTCTGGGTTGGTTTCGTTCTGAGTTGGCAGGTCATCGTTTTATTTATATACTTATTTGTACTTGCATATGCCAACTAGAATTACTCGATCTATATATATTTTTTTAATTGCAAGAACAATATAAGGACTGAGACTTAGAAATTCGCTTGTAACTACATTGCGTGCAGTTGGAAATGCTTTATGAAGGGGTAGATGTGTTCAACTGTACGGAATACAATTACAAACAGGCTAAAATAAAATAACAACTAATCAATTAATCAACGTTATCAAAATACCTACTCTTCTTCTGCACGATATATATAATTTATCTCCTGTTTACTGTTCCACCAAATTATTACGTATATATATCACATCTTTTGTAAATGCCCGTACTGGCGTATATTAATATAAGAAAATAAATGAAAATTCGTTAGCAGAGTCTTAGTAAAGGCTAATTATCACGAAATAGTTACCAACATTAACCAAACACGTGCCCAATTTTATTCGTGTACGATTTTCCACATGAGAATGGGTCAATTTTATGACTAGTTTTAACGCTCAACAACAGTTCGGCAGTTTTATGACTTATACCGGATGTTTTGTTTCCTCTTTACTTTGTACTACAACCTTATCTTTTCTTTCTTAAAATAAAACTTCATACACCATTCCCAAATTTGACCTGGGAAAGTTCTTGGGGGAAAGAAACATCAACATTGCGCAAAGTTAATACAAATAGCGCACTAGGTCTAACTGGTTCATTAATCATGAATAAATAATATTGCTGCAAATTAATTATTGTTCCTTACAACAGCTTTGAGACCTTTTATATAAGATAAATCTTGTATTTTAGTGCTAAGGGGGAATCAAATACGCGACCTTTCGACTTCAAAGTCAAATGCTTAGACTACTACGTAGGTCATCGTTTTTTGTATTGTTGTACCGTATGCAAGAAGGAAGGATGAAAGTGGACTAAATGCCGTAAACCTGCTATCCCTGAGACGTATGTGTAGTAAAAAGCATCTAGGTATAACAGTGTGAAAATGAGGAGATTCGAAAAGATTGCAATAATGAAGAATAAGTGTGGTTAAAATGAGTGGAATGGTCGTAAATCGGAGACTGTGTAATGAACGAGAACGAATGTCTTTGATTAATCTAAGAATCGGAAAGTAGGGTATGCAAGGCCTGTTAGCGTGTACGAGAGGAATTTCCAAAAAAACTATTGATTTGTATGTATTTATATCCAAAATTTAATTTATTCAATTTCAACCTTTTCCTAGTGTAAAAACTTGGGGAATGAGAAAACTGTTTTTTTCAGTGGCTCTATTTCATAAATTTGGCATTTGGGCTATAAAAACGCCATCCAAAAATTTTGTCTTCTGGAAAATTGGGAAATGTCACTGCACACCACTGAGTAATTGGTTACGTTAATCAAATTCCCAGAACATAGTTCGAGAATTTATTATTAAAATTTTATTGTCAGAAATAATTAGTAACTCCAGTTCGTTAATCCAACTTAATCGTGCACCCGAAAATGTCATTTGTGTTTAGTTTTCATTGTAAAAATAATTTTCAAGTTTTCATTTTTCAAACCCGTCTAAATTTTTAAAATCAATGGTGCGTGGAGTTTGATGCCATATCGAATGAATTTTGTCCTTCGAAAGATCAGTAGTCAGTACTAGTATTCTGTCAGTGTTTATTACTAGATTTAAATTTTAAATTTAACCGCTTTTAATTGGATATTGTATAAGGTCAACATCTCGCCACTATTACCAAAGAGTAAAAATGCAATGAGTTATTACCCGATTCGTGTTTTTGAGGTGACAATATAAAGTATCAGATAAAAATTTACTTTACAGTACATAACTGGAAACCTCAAATCAGACGTAATTTAATACATTTTACTGTAGATACATAATTTAGAATTATATTCATAGTAGGTACCTAAACCAAAACTAAACAGAAGCAATAAAATTATACTTTTTTTTGTGAAAACTGCACGAGAGTGTATGTACAATACAAGAGTTCCAACAGACCCCAACAGCCTGGAGCCAGTGAGACAACGGCATCCCCAATTGGTGTGAGATTTACAGACAATGTTGTAAGACTGAAAGAAGTGGACAGGGGAAGGAGATGGGAAAGTGGAAGGTAAGGATGTACCTGGCTATTCAGATCTGATCACCAAACACGGCTAAACCTATTTCAAGCAACGCTTCAATTCATATGCCGCAAATATGCCTTATATTATTTTAAATAATTAAATTGTGAAATAACACAAATCAATCAAATTAAATTTACTTGCACATCCCGAGATGTGAACCCGCGACCGTACGTAAGTATGCAAGTGCAGACTTCGTGGAGTAAGAACTACTAACCAAGAACATCATTATTTAAATGTCATAGTTTGCTAAAAAAAGAGCACGTTTCGGCTGTTTGAGGTTAATTTGACATTTTGTCATTTGAGAGATCATGTCATATTTTATGTTATAAAAATCGATTGATTTTTCGAATTGGTTTCAGCGTCAGGGGATTGCAATAAACATATTATTACAGTCGACAAGATGTGTATTGTAAATACTAGTGCAGTATGTGGTTTAAGACACAATCATAAATACATATATCAAACCACCCAGACACGATGCAATTTTGTTCGTAACGCGATGCATTTTTTCGTAGCAATGCTGATTTTGGAACACTAATAAATCAGATATGGTGGCGGAAGTATTTTTGCACTTTGTTAGAATACAATAACAGTAGTGATGCGATTCTGACATTTTACCTACGGTCCTTCAATATTAAAAACGGCTAAACTTAAGAATAAAAACGTCTCGACTCTCGAGACGCCATACAAAATACGGTGCACACGGTGCCTGTTGAAATAAAACGCAGGCTTTTGTGACTTGTGGCGTCACACCGACAACCACAGATTTGGTGCGGTTAAATTAAATTAAAGTTAAATTAAATTAAATCAAAGCTTTGAAAATTAACTTTTTCTAACAGTAACTTTTTAAAAACAAGTACTGATATTTAAGTTAAAGGGTACATTATTGATTAAAAAAAGTGACTGGGGTACCTATTTCTTCATATAATTTATACACGCACTGGCTTTGCCTTTGTAGGATTTTTTTTTTGGTTTAAGTGCATTTTTTAACATTATCTTAATGTATTTTTTGTATTTTGTATATTATACTTTATACTATGTTACGTTATATTATCAAGAATCACTTTCGATAAAAAAATTAAATAAAAATAAATTTTAAAACACTGAATTAATTCGCCATTATGTTGATCTATTTGAATACATTTTTAAGCCATATTATTTTTCACTGAAGCTCCTTATTGTATTGCCTTTCTTTAATCTACAGCTACATAATAAACAGCCTCCTGCGTCATCTACAGTAGCTACACAACCTAAGTTTTCCTGACAAAGGCATAATTCTGCGTATTTTAATCACTGTTGGAATTACGAAACCTTACTTACTGCTTACAAGCTACCGTTTAGTTATCAAATTATTATACGAATGAACAGTAATACAATAAGACAGGAGTTACCCAATATAATGATGTAGGTATTATATCATCACTATATAATCACTCTTGATTCAAAGTTTATGTTTGATGTACACATCAGTAAAATTATAAGTAAATCATTGAAAATGATTGGATTCATCCATAGAATATCAAAACCATTTAAATACCCCCAATCCATTATAACCTTGTACAACTCGTTGGTCAGAAGCAATTTGGAATATGGGAGTGTTATCTGGAATCCACATTATTTAAAATATTCTAAAACAATTGAATCTGTGCAAAAAAAATTCCTAAGACTGCTATCATTTAAACTTGGATTTAATGCCATACTCCAATCCTATGAGGAACGATTACAACACTTTAATTTTACAACATTGGAAAAAAGAAGACAATTTGCTGACTTAATATGTTTATATAAAATTATTCATGATAAACTTTTAACCACTTATTGTCTGAGCAACATACATATTAAAGTTCCTAATAGACGTAACTTAAGAAGTCAAAATATATTCCATATTGAAATATTTAATAACAATATTGCATACTTCAATCCGCTGGTCTCGAATGTGTCGTTTATACAACACAATTGAATGTGACCTTATTGATATCTTCGCAAACAGTCTCGAATATTTTAAAAAACAAATTAAAAATCTTCTACCATGATATGTCATGGAAGAAGATTTTTAATTATTGTTAATTGATGATATGTCATGATTGATGATATGCTACGATTGTTAATTGCTTTATTATTATGTCTTTTCTTTATTTTAACTTTATTATCCTTTCCAGAAACGTTTCTTTCTCTGTACACTTACCATGTTTTAAATTTCTTGTCTTATATTTCTTTTTTATTATTATTATTATTTCTGTTTTCTTTTCACTACTAGCATCTCTGTCTAGCAACAACTAAACCTTAATTACGCATGCTGTGAACATTTCTAATTGGAGTGTTAATATCAGCTCATATTCCAACGTAATAATATTAATGCAATAATTTGTTAACACTCTGTAAATGTTTCAAACAATAAATAAACAATAAATAAACAAAATATTGGTACGGACGTAAATGGAAGAGAGCCTCCGTCGCGACGTGTCAGTGTCCTGCAGTGTTAGGGCGGGAGTTGGGGCGGGGACGGGGTTGGGGAGAAAGGGCGGCGAAGCAGGCGGTCGGCGCGTGGTGATGCAACCTTCAAGAGAGAAGCTAAGGACTATAGTCCGGGGAGAGAAATCATTTAAAGACAAGCAAATCGACTTGATTGGTAGGGATGGCGGGTCGGCCATTTTTGCGATGAGGTTTGTGGTAAGTAAGTAAATATTAAAGTTCACATACACACAATTACACAATCCTACATATAAATATTTAAAAAAAACACCATATTAATGTCATCAAATAACATATTTTAGTATGGAGTTGTTTGCATATAATGAGTATTTCCTTGCAACAAACAACAGGTATTCTTCCGAACAGGACCTCCATTGATATACTTAGTGTAACTCTAAGTGACCAGCTCATGTATGGGGGCTCCATCGAAACCAGAGTTAAGTTAGCCCCTCAGAAACTAGGCGTACTGTACAGTGCTCGCAGATACTGTGCGAACCAAATCACAAGTGCGCCCCACGGTTGAATTTGACAGCCACCTCTGGTCTGGAGCTCCAAAATACATTAAAAAACCCTTGACTCTGTGCAGAAACGGGCGGTCCGTTTGATAGATTTTCCCATCTTAACAGACGGATTGCAATCTTTAGAGCACAGGCGTCAGGTGGGAATGCTGTCCTTGTTCTACCGGTATTACAATGGAAGATGCTCCGAGGAACTAGCGTCATTGATCCCCTCGGCACCGGTGCATAGTCGGGAAACACGCCAAACACGCGCCCAACATTTCTATACGGTTGACATTAGTCACATGAGAACGGGTCGTTTTTACGACTCGTTCTTGAGTTCAGCAGCTCGGCTGTGGAACGATTTACCGGCCTATTTGTTTCCTCCCTCCTATAACATCTCCTCAAGACCCATGTTCACTCCTTCCTTTCCTCAAAAAGACCCTTCACACAGCATCCTCAAAGATGACGTAGGCCCTATGGGAAATTATTTTCCTCAGGGCCTCCTGTGTGGAGTTAATGTAAAAAAAAAAAAAAACACAAACAAACTGATTTGTACGGAGGGCGGCAAAGCTCACGCAGTTTTCAGTAAATAACGTCGAAGCGCTGCAAGAGCGCAGGAGTTAATGATTAGAATTCTAGGTCCCGGCATAGTGTGATAATAATCTCAGTTTGAGTGCGAGCAATAATATTAAATGGAAAATAAATTTTAATATGGAGTATTCCGTATAATTTTCATTTGGGTACCGCCGCCCCAGGAACCATTTATTGGATAACCTACACCTCTGCCATAGGTCACCCCAATTGGTTCTTTACGTTTGGTGACTAAGAGGAATATAAGCGCTGGAAATATTTCGATTTTCATATCTGCAAAATTTAAAATCCAGCGTCAGTAAGCGAAAAAGTGTTTTTTATTTATTCTGTGCATAATTTTATAAGAACGAAAAAAAGTTAGAACATAGAAAACCTCAAGAATAGTCTTAGCCATAGAGGTATATTTTTTAAAATTGTTTTTTGTATTACTTCATAGTAAAGTCTTGAAAAAACATTCTTTATAGTGGTTTACGCTTATATTTTTTGTTACGTAAATAATAATTCTATTGTTATTCCGATACATAGAAAAGCTAGAAAAAGCTTCAATTTATCCGTGGCATATTTTTTGATGTTCATACTGCAAGCCAATTCGTCGTAAAGATTAATCTAAATAGTATCTAAATAGGATTTCACGTATAACTTCACCTTAAGTGCAACTTGTTATTTTTTGTTATACTATGCAGGAGACCCTGAAGGCTGAAGGAAAGGAACGGAAGTTGAAGTTAACCATGTTGTAGTAGGGACTAGGGAGGAAATACACGTTACGTGTAAATGATAGCGTATAATTATTTTACTTCCTAGGCGTGTTGACAATTAATAATCATTTCATATTGTCACTATCCATAAATTTTTCTTTGAGGATGTGAAGAATCTTCGTTATATTATATACTGTTATTTATACTCTGTCATAGTATTATAATAAAGACATGATTTTTCTTCCGATGATGTGATTTTCTATAATGAAACCTACGTGATGGCATTTTTCCAATTTGATTTTTTATCTTCAGTGAAACTTTCGGTTTGAAAAAATTTATTTGCACTGTCACAAAAAAATATATTCCATTTTCAAAATCGATACTCGAAAACCTTGTAATAATCATTGAAGAAGGAGATAACAGTAATAATCTAAAACGAAAATATGAAAGAGAACAAGACACAGAAAAATAGAAAAAGATAACGGTCGCAACTGGGACACGAACCCAGAACTTATCGCCTAACCGGTATGGGCGCCTTCAAAAATTCGGCCATTGCCAGCTTCCATCAAACCGTCATAAATGTCAATCTCATATTTCAAATTTTAGAATTAATAATATTATCTTCGACTAATTTTTCCATATCATGGGCAACTACCTTTTTCATTTGAAACAATCGTTCTAAGAACTGGTTTGTAACCAAGATAACGTCTCGGATAAATATATCCCATTTTATTTTTATATGGAACATAAAATGTTGATTTTTTAATAATTAATCGATTTATTATATTTAATTAAAAGTTGTTTTCTAAAATTGCTCTCGTTCAAAATTATGCATTAACCACTTCCGTGACGTTTTTCTTTCCAAGTTCCTATCCACAGCATCACTTGACTAAAAAAAATTGATGACAGATTATCATACAATAACATTAGCTCACTAGAATTTCTAATAACTGTCTGTAAATTAACGTGAAGTGTCTGTTAAATCACAATAACTTACGTCAACAGTTTAAAATTAATCAAATAAATAAAACGAAAATACTTCGTTTTACGTCACTTTATTGATATTTCGTAGCATACCAGTTTCGGTACCTCCGTACCATCCTCAGGACTGTTATAAAAATTCAAATTTTTGAAAAATTAAAATTAATCATTTATATCCACTACATCACTTAACAAAAAAAAACCTGATGAAAGATTTTCCCACATTAAGATTGCTCATGAGAATTTCTCTTAACTGCCTGTAAATTAATGTGAAGTGTATGTTAAATCACAATAACTTACATCAACAGTATAAAATTATTCATTTACATCCACGACATCACTTGACTAAAAAAACTTGATGACAGATTTTCACACAATGACATTAGCTCATGAGAATTTCTCTCTCTTCTCTTAACTGCCTGTAAATTAATGTGAAGTGTCTGTTAAATCACAATAACTTACAGCAACGGTGTAAAATTAAAACTTTAATTGCGATCATCCTTATAAATAAAACTTCCATTAAGCGCCGTAATTAATCGCAAGTAATTCCGACAGACTTCACGTCTAGTCATATTAACGAGAAGAAACTGTGATTGTGCGATTCCCGCGAGAAGTAAGAAATGGCCAGAGTTCATCCCAGACTATAGGGGAACCCGCCTCTGACGTCACAGGGCGGATGGTATAAATACCGCGATGGGCGGCCACTGACTTTAGTGTGAGTGCAGAGTCTGAACAGACTGGCATAGCCGCCCAACATAGCTCTACATTAAACTTGTCTTTATATTTTCATTTTGAATAAATATTACAAACAGTGAATTGTGAACTTTTGTGGCGTTTAAAAAACGATACAGTTTAATATTTTACTACGCTTATTGCCGCTTGGATTTAACTACTTATTAAGGTGAGCTTATTTTTATTAAATGTGATTTAGAAAGTTATTAATTTTGTTTTGAAAAAGCGATATTATTTTACAATAAATTGTAAAAAAAATGAAGCATGTTTATTTTAAAATTAAAATAGAACAGTTTATTTATTTGTTTTAGCTAAATTAGTTACTGTTTAATATGTGTAGATACACTTTCTCCCAACTTTGTGTGTTCAGTGTTCACATCCCTAAGGAGAAAATTCTGCGAAGGGATGAATGTGAACTTTGCCATTTCTGTTTTAGGCTCTATTTAATAGATTGTTTTTTGACAGATTTTTGGCTCTCTTTTATTGTGTTTTCATCACCATCAAAATAATATGAATCTATTACAAAATTTTATTATAATTTTTTTTGTTAATTAGTCCAGTTTAAAAAATTAAAGTGAATATAACTAATTTGTATAACCTTAAAAACATACAGACCGGCTTCGTCCGAAATTTCATGAAGCTTTTTACTAAATGAATACATGAAAAAAGGTGTACCAAAAATCGCCGTTATCATATGTTTAAGGACAAATTAATATCTCATAGTGTACGGTGAGAATAGCGTTGTGAGCTAAAAATAGTTCTCTTGACCTATAAATTGCAGACCAAAAAGTGCAAATTTTATGATGTCAAACCAAAGTTCCGAGATTTTTGAGGGCTCAGTTGATTTTTTTTTTTTGCTTTATAGTTAAGATTTTTATTTTTTTAAGCCGGGTTTGGATACATATTAGTCACCTGTAGCTTGGCATGAATCCTACAAAAATGGCGGTGAGGTTGCAAATGTCAAAGGGGAATTAATTTATTTTCTTCAACCCTTGTCCTTCTCATTCTCTCCAATCAGCTCTGCGTGTCATCGGATTAACTTCCCCCAGCTCCCAGGGGAGCACTTATTCACTCAACAAGTACTAAATTTGGCCTACTTCTTAAACCTTGCAAGTTACTTCAGATCTCGATTCCTTTTCAGACCATTCTAGATCTAATCTAGAATAAATAACACTTCAATTTCAAACATCAGTAAGCTTTATGTTTTAATCTTTTTTTAAATCTCTCTCTTCGTCTCTTTTTTACTCTCTTTTTTATTTTTTTTGTACCAAATATCTATGTTAATTCGTCCAAATTTGACCCACCGACCCTTAGACACCTACCCACTCTTTGCCTTCCTAGAACTTCCTCTCCTTCCTTTCCTTGAAAAGACCCTCCACACAGTATCCCCTAAAGGGTCAGAGACCTCGAGGGAAATTATTTTACTCAGGGCCCCCTGTGTGGAGCTCACGTAAGAAAAAAAAAGTTACAATAATTTAATTTAAAAATGTATAAATCGAGTTTGGTATTCATCCTCTATAAATTTATATCCATTTGTGAGTAAAATTTTTAAAAACATTTTTTCTAAAAACGGTGTTAGTCGGACAAATTTAGATGAATCAACTTCTAAAACGGGAATTAGTCGGACAGTCAAAACATTTTACAAATCTATAATATTATATACTGTACTAGATAAATAAATTTTAAGGAAAAATAAATTTAAGTACGAAAATAACACTGGAAGAGCTTCCGACCTTTTTCTCATTAAAATGTTATTAAAAACACAATCTATCGATTCCTCCATGGCAAAACCTTAATAAACATTACCCCTTGATACGCCAAAACTCAATACAACGGATTTAACTCAAATAAACCTTTACAGTTAGTAATATTATTCGTTCTTACCAAACCAACAAACATAAACATATAAACGTCTGCTTTCTCCTTGAAACTAGCATAATATTCTTCTCCGATTAATTTATGAAGGCTGAATGCAAGCTTTGCCAAAATTGAACGATCTTTTAAGATAAGTTTAAGTAAACAAATTTAACTTGTGGTATTACTCATGTTCAGTCGTAATATTGCGTAACCAGAATTGTTTATTGTTTCTTAACTCAACTCTTTATGATTTTCCCACAATTATTAGTAAACAGATTAAAAAATATGTTTACAATCTTTAAAATGTTCTGTCTTGCATTTTAATTGAAGGTTTTTTCGTGTTTTTTTTTAAATTGCCTAAATGATTTTGTGTGGGATAACAAAAACGTTTTAACATTTATAATATTACATCAGAAAAACTCTCGAAGAAAACGATTTCTGAATATAAATTCAACTAAGGAACTAACGTTATCCGGAGCTTTACTTAAGAGCTTAAGTCACTTCTTCGCATTTTATTACCCTAGATAAGGTACTAGAGATTAATGGGACATTTTATACGTAATTTATTAGTTTTGTTAGTATTTATAAAGCAATAAGAGCTAGTTACACCGGCTAGGTTCGTTAAAGGCCAAATTACAAGCCTTAAAGAGTAACTAACTGTACAATACAAATTCATTAGGTTCGTAAAAGTTCGTTTTTTTTTATTTGTACGAACAAGAAAAACAAAATACACTTCTGGTAATTTTTGCCCTCATTGCTCAGAAATGTTGTGCTTTCTTCTTGAAGGAATAGAGAAATTTATTCCTTATAGTAATTTATTTTGGAGTATTATGCCGTGTTGCGCTACCTCCTTCTTTAGCTAACGTTTAGGACAGCATTACAGTGTCCATCATCACCGATGTTACCTGATGATGGACACTGGCTAAACGTTGGTTAAAGAAGGATGTAGCGCATCACGGCATATTACCACAAAAAGTAAATCACTGTAGTACTTTTGGCCATGAAAATCTCAAATCACGTATACATTTATTGAAGTGAAAACTCCTTTAGCACCGTTTTGATTTAAAACTCAATGAAACGAAAAAATACTAACTAAAAAAAGACAAACCCATACAGCTATAGAATTTAGGCTGCGAGAGAATGAAATAATATAATCGATCTACTCTTTGAGCGGTGTTTTGTAGCCTATCGTTCTCTTCTTTGTTCAGTTCTTCGTAGCTTCCCCACTATTGTCTACTTTAGTTTTCTGAAATTTTTACTTCTACTGCCTGTTAATTGCACACTCTATTTTTTTTCGTTTACATTTCTCCTGGATACTCTGTTTATTATAAGAAACGTGTCAACAGCGTACCTACTATACAATTTTTCGTGTTAGTTTTGCACATCCTGCCTATCGTAAATACTAAAAAGAGATTGCCTTCATTCCGTCCTCTCAATAAACCTTGAATCCTTCGCCACACAACGCAGTTCATATTTGTGAGAGCTTTTTACTGTGTACGAAAGCTTTTATCATTTCTCCAGTCTAAAAATAAACACACTTTGTTTTCAGCTACGCTGAAGGTGCTTTCGTTGTGCCTATTGTACTCATGCTTTTACAAAAACCTTGTAACCTTCACATTGTATAACAACGATTAATCAAGTTACCAAGCACCCTTAATTTGATTCCGGTGCTTTACGACGTCGGATAAAAAATCGTTTTACCAAAACATGACCTTCATTTTACTGAAAACATTACTCAACATTTTCTTATGTACGTACATATATTTTGGCTTGTTTGATTTACTTATTACCTGGTAGATCTAGTTACTTTATATAAATAGCTACTTCCATTTCAAGTAACGTTTCATTTCCGAATGCATGGCGTTGTTCGGGAGAAATTGTGAGGATTTAACTGGCTTGTAATTGCACACAAATATTTCACACGAATACAAATTATCCGTGGCCTTCAAATTGCGAACAGAGCAATTAAACCATGTTTATTTTAAACGACGAATAATAGTTTCCTAGTATTGTAAACTATTCCAGGCGGCTAAAATAAGCAAAGAGAAACAGAGTTGCTATGTTTCGATGTTTGTGGCAACTTGTTACTAAATTCTAGTGTGTACGTAGACTAGGGTCGTAAACATTGAAGGTAACTTCGATATGCTTTCGAAATCATCTTAGTCTGTAATCTATAACATTCCTGAGAAACGACTCCGCAGCGTAATGGTAAACGTTCTTGACTTGTGTAATCATTGTGTATCTGGTTATAAAGATTCACGTAAATAGTTGTAAACCCGTCTATGTCAATGGCATAATATCATGTAAAAAAAGCACTTTCTTTATATTTATGTTTACGCAAATTTCAATGGAGTCTGATACGTAGGCAACACTAAATTGCTAAGAAGGCAAAGTACCTATATTAGCTAATATGTGTTAAAAGTTAACAAATTACTTAGTTTTAACTACGTTTATTATTTATAAAAAACCAACATGTTTCGTTAGCAATGCTCTCTTCCGCAGGGTTTAATTATATTTTTAAGTAAACCTTGAGGAAGTAAGCATTGTCCACGAAATATGTCGGTTTATTTATAAACAATAAACGTTATCAAAACTAAGTACCTAATATATTAATTTTGAATTAATATGGTGCCACACAATAGTGCCACTACAAGTTTGCTGTGTTTGAAGAAATAATATTATGTTCCTTTCACGTTCCCCATCTCGCATTTTGGTTCCATTGGTGTCATTGTCTTTGAATAGTTCAATCACAACTTCCAACCCTCGATCAATAAATTAGCAAATATAGGAATATTTTAAGCTACGATCTTAATTATCTAGAGAGCAAATAAAAAACAAGCAATTTGGAACCAATGACTAAAATATGGTCGAATTTATTGACGAAACAATTCTCAGTTCTAGAAACTTGTGAATATCACAGAAGCCACTGCCAATATTAATTGTAGGTGTCTGTATTTGTCAACAATCATAAATACGTTACATTTAATATTTCCCACAAACAATGCTGATTTACGAGTTTAAAAGATCAGCCAAAGCATTAATGTCCCCTTGGATGTATTTACAACAACAGCCAATCAGCAAGTGGCGAATAAGTCGTAAGCAAGTCATGGTGAGTTTGACAGGTGACAGGTAAACAGCGAGAAAAGTCGGGCTTACCTTGCGCCATCTGAAGTGGGCGAACGGCGTTCCCGAAATATCCCAATCAATACTCCGCCTGAGGACGGAAATAGACCTACGCAGGGCCGCACAATCGCCCTTTTCTTACACCCATTATAAAATCACAGCCAACTTATTTTCACAACTCAACAAAAAAATTAAATCACAATATTTTACCATGTTCCAAATTCTATCATTCAGATTCCAAAGCCGTGGTACTGACCACAAAATTAACTTTTCCATCGCCACAGAGCTTTACCGGACTGTGCGGTCTTTTCAAAATACTTATCAAAATATAAGTACACTTCTTTATTTTATTTGTGTTTAAAATTATAAAATATAGGGAATTCAATTTTTCACGATTTTAAGGGAAAGTGTGTCATTTTGTGCGTTTATAGTAATCCTAATATATAAAACAAAGTCGGGTTTGTCACACCATTTATAACTCGAGAACGGCGGGACCGATTTTTATGATATTTGATTTGTTGGATTTGTCTCCGCCTGAATAGCAGAATATCGAAAAAATTGACGAAAAAAATAATTTTGAATTAAATTATTTTCCTCATTCATTTTGTATGGAACGAATTTTCATCTTTTGAAAGAGCTGCAGGAATATTGCGATAAGTATAATATTGAGTTTTATTCCAAAAATTCAAAAAAGTCAAATGAAAATGGGCTGATTGTTTTGCTTTTGTTCTTGAACATATTATACTGCCCCTCTTTCTTACACACTAAAATAATGTCAATAGTCGAAAATGGGATAAACGGTGAACGGATGTCTGCACATCTCCAAAAGAAAAATAATTATAATAAATCTCCCTCACACATATAAAGAAAATGAAATGCAATTCCCGTAAGTAGGTGGAAAGGTAAGAAAATCACAAAAAATATAAATCAGTACACAACGCCATCTCTGATACTGACAAATCAAAACACCGACAGTTGCGCATCGATAATTGCTTTATTGTGTAATTTTAACTTAATAAAAAAACTGAATTTAATTCAGCTAATAATTTAACACAATAGTTATTGATTCTAAGGCGGTGCGAAGTTCTCCGGGTCCGCTAGTTATTAATAAAGTAATCTTGCCCAACCAAAACTCAAATTTAAGTTTTGTGTGAAAAGGACTGCGCAGCCGTTCCTCTTTTACAGTAAAAAATAATATTTAGTTAATTAAAATTGAGAGCCAGTCGTTCGTTCATCTCTGGAAGAGTCTCAAAATGCATACTATAAAATTTTATTATTTTCATAAATTATGCAACAAACTTCATTTAACTGTGTAATTTTGGCATCAGGAATAATGTATTTTATTGAGAGTTAATTTTGGAAATACGTAGCACCAACATTGATAAAGTGTAGGTACTTTTAGTACAGTATTGCCGCATTGGTGTAATAAAAACAATCTCCACAATTATTTCCCAATCATCAGACAGTTTTTTTTAAATCCTTAGGTATATCAATTTAATACATTGATTTTGAACGCAGAATCGTTACAATTAATTAGTACGATTTTATAATAATTTGTATGCTCTTTCGTCCTTAGTACGGAACTTGTTCGAAAATCGTTCAACCGTTGGTTCGTTCAATTCGTTGCTGGCTACAGAATAAATAGATTTGTACATCATTATTTATTTCAACGATATGCGCCAGCATTTAATTATATTTTAGGCATTCCAAATAAATTAATGTTAACAAGGATTTCTATTTTCAGAACCGAAGTATATTAAACAATGTTATCACAAATCTGCCCACTCAATTATAATGACTTTTGCGTTCGAGAAAATAATTAATCAGAAAAACAATTTTCTGACAAATTATGCTTCCAATAAGTTAATTTAAATTAGTTAATTAAACAATAATTTTAATAAATGATCCTAATTATCTTTATTTATTTATTTTTATTTATTTATTATTACATTTATTACATACAAGAAATAACAATATAAAAGGAAGCTTTGACTGCCCAACTAGGAAGGTTTCCCGTTTTAGGACAGTCAACTTGGCAGGTTGCGTGTACATAATTTCACATTAGTGGATTCAATAATAAATAACAATAATGGTACATATTGGGGGAGTTACTTAGATATTAGGTACAATATCGGATATAAGTTGTGTTATTCTAGGTATACAGCAGTAATAAACAATAAAATCCAGATAGGTACATGTAAAATATAAAGTAAAATCCAGATAGGTACTTGTAAAATATAAAGTAGAACTAAAATATAACAAATGTAAGAAAGAAAAATAATAAAAAAAAGATTTTTTTTTTTTATGAAAATACAGTTTAGCAGTAATAAGCAATAAAATCCAGGTAGGTATATGTAAAATATAGAATAAAAATATAATATATAAATATAAGAAAGAAAAATAAAAAAGAAAAAAAAAGAAGAAAATAATTTATAGGAAAATACAAATACAAAATCGAAGAAATCAACTCAGACTACGTTTTTTAATAATTTTTTAATAATCTTAAAACAGCTATTACCGGTCTTCAATATAAAATTACTTTTTGAAAAATATACGAAAAAAATTATGACGTCTCGCCTATTTTTTTTATATTTTAAAGCTACATAGCTCGAATTGCAAACGACGTAGCTAGCTGAAAGAATTTGCAATGACCTAGAAGAAGAACCACACAAAAAAATCATGGCGCCAAAATTCTCCGTTAGAGAGTTCGGGTTTTTTTTAATCAAATTTAATATGTCTCCCTCAATTTTTTCAAGAGATACATTTTCCTGAAGCCAGTGGGACTATGGTATAAGATATTTGGGAATATCTTATCCTTTCTAATTACTGTATTTTCTTAATAGCCTAATATAAATAGGCAACTATTAAAAAATATCGCACTTTTCTAAAGAGTGGTTACCTAATTTATTTCCACCTCGCAATCCGAAGGTCACGGGATCGAATCCCGAGGTGCGCAAAAAAAAATATTTGATTAATTTGTGTTATTTCACAATAAATTCTTTAAAAATAATATATAGTATATTTGCGGTATGTTCCACAATGGAGAATACTTTCAGTACCGCCCTAGTGTAAGACCACCATTCAGAATTGAAACATTGCTCGAAATGACTTTAGTTGTGTTTGGTGACCAGATTGAATAGCTAGATACTTCCCAATCTCCTTCCTCACCCCTCACCTTCAGCCTCACAACATACCCCGATCGGGGATGCCATATCTCACTGGCTCCAGACGGGAGCAGCTGGGACCCGTGAGATATTCACAAATAAATAAATATTGCATCCATTGTCGATCACAGACTAAATGTGAATGCAGTTAAGAATGTTTCTCGGAACTCGAGGTGTTATTTAGTAAACATTGATTTGGTGTGCAAAAACATGTGTAAGCACCAGTAAGCTGTGTAAACCAACGGAAAGATAAGTGGAAGCCTCATGTTAACTCTTTGGACATTGGCGCACTGAATTAATTTCAATACGACCGGAAATTACACCAATTACACACTGAAAACTGTTAATTATTTATTATTTTTGTGTTTAAATCGTAGAACTCCGGTTAATTTTTATTTATTTAATTTAATACAGCTATTATTAAACTTTCGTGACATCTGTCTGAATGACCCCAACGTATTGCTAATAAATAAAGTCAGGAAAATTATGTATTCCTCACTTCTGAGTATGTTTACAAAACCTAAACCATATAACGCACTTAAGTAAGTCATAGTGTGGTAACGTCACTATTAAACAATTGAGAAAATATTAACGTTTAGTGAGGAGAAAACAGATTTCTAAGTACCCCACATAATAGAATATTGTCTCAAATATTTTCTCATCAAATTAGATTAACTGGTATTAAATCAATTTAAACACCTTCAAAAATTAAAGTTTATAATCCTATAAATAAGTCGTCTCAAAGTGGTTTAAACACAGTTTGAAAATTGTCTTGTAAGAAGTAACAGCTGTAACAAAAATAAAAAATAAAAGTTTGCAGATCTTAATAATATCATAAACTGTAGACAGAGAAACTGAAGGATAAATGCTTTTACCACAAAATTAGTTTGTTAGATGAATTATATATAGCATAAATCCTCAAATTTTGTGAATTGGCGACTAGCATAAATATCTGGGTACTGAATAATTATTGTCTTCCTTTTCGTAACTCGAGGTTAATTTTATTCAATTTCCATAAAAAGGACAGTCTCTTCACCGTGAATAGATTCACGTTTGCATTTATGACAATTTTAAACACCATTTCAAGTTTTTAAAACCGTAATATAAAAGGGTCTAATAAGCTATTTAAAAATGTAAAATATGTGATCCTATTAAGAATTTGAAACGCGTAGAAAATTAAATTGCTTATAGTTATTTAGAAGATAAGACATATTATACGTAACTTGGACTTTAACCAAAATAAGCTACTTTCAGCAAAATAAACATTGCCAAATGGTCCCTGGAGAGAAATATCTCGGTAATAACACTACAACAAATCGCTTGAAATTCATACGTCACGACTTAGCCATGATGATATCAGAACGTAAAAGGAAACGGGCAGGTCACGTAGATAGAAAAGGGTATTTTTCGTACAACAATCATTAAGTAGATAGGTAAGTTTGAATCGGTGCTGCATTTCTTGAAGTGGCTGAAAAAAGATTGACAGAAAAGTACCTAGCTAAAGGTAAAAACCTGCGCTTCCTGAAACTGGAAGAATCCTGAAAATCTTCATACAAAAAATTTTAATTTTGAAATTTTTTTTTATTCATTTTCAGCTACAACAATATCAATAATGTCGTATTTTCAATCATAGCACCATAGCTCACTGAAAAGTAACGGACCGCCACTGATATGTAGGTACTTATTTTTACTAATAAGAACGGAGAATAAACCGTGAGCCCAAATTAATTTCTTCCGGTGAATGATTTTAGGTTTTCGATATTCGTATTGACTTTGAGTTGAAATCACCGCTTAGCAGCTTTTATCGGTCACGCCTCTGCAAGGAAAGCTCTATTGCAAGTTGTTGTGATGGAGAACAATGGGAAAATCTGGCGTTGATGAGTTATTATCATTTGGAAAAGTTTAATATAACATTTCTCCGGTGCTCGGAGCTCAAATACAACACAACAGTATAACATGTAATTATCAACTATCAGTGGAGGCGAGAACTGATGAAAGGTGATGAACAGACATTATCCAAGACTGGCGCACTTCTCCAGCTCTGTACTCTATTCGCTGCGGCAGGAGATATTCCTGCCGAGCCATTTCTTTCCATCGCCGTATGACGTCAAATGCAAATTTGAATTCGTACTAAAATTAAACTTGAAAGCGGACTAATCTAAACAGATCCAAATGTTTACCGCAGACGGGGCGCGTGTTGATATTATTTATCGGATTTGTACGCTCGTTTAATTTATTTTGCGAATTTACTGTGGCATTTCAAAAATCAATTCCCTCCGCAAAACTGCGATCAGGTAGACTTTTTGTCATCGATCAAAGTGATAAAGGCGTAATATAGCTCCGACGCCGAATTACTGTTTATCGATTCGTAGAAACATTAAGATAGGAATTTTTGAAGATATTTCTCGATATAACTTTACTAATGTTAGCTTTTATGGTATTGTTTCAGATAGGCTTTTCCATGAGAAATCTGCTGCTCGGCGGCCTCATGTCAGAGGAGAGCGGAGAAGCGCCGGCGCGGAGACCGGTGGAGAGGAAACCGAGCCTGCTGCAGCGAGGACAGGACCCGCCGCTGGAGCCTCTGCAGCTCGACGAGGAGTATGATATCAAGAAGGTGCTGGCCGAGGGATGCTACTCCCGCATCCTGCTCACGACGCACAGGAAGACGCAGACCGAGGTGGTGTTGAAAGCCGTTTACGAGGAGCTTACCCCCGCCAAGGACTTCTGCCGCGAGTTCCACTACTCCTACCACCTCAGCCCGCATCCCAATATCCTGGACAGCTACAACGTGACCTTCCGTTGCGCCGGCTGCTTGGTATTTGCCCAGGAGCCCGCCCCGCTGGGTGACTTGGCGGGACACGTGAGGCTGGGGGGCCTGCCACCCGCCGCCTGTCGCGCCGTTGGTCGCCAACTAGCCTCCGCGCTGGACTTCATGCACTCTAAGCAGCTCGTGCACCGGGACATCAAACTAGAAAACGTGCTCGTATTCGCGCCCGACTTCTCCAAAGTGAAATTGTGCGATTTTGGAGCCACTCAGCGAGAGGGCACGCTGGTGACCAAGCTGCGCTGCAACTGGCTGCCATTCCTGCCTCCGGAAATTTACGAGACCGTCCAGAACGAGCGATACGCGTGCGAGGCGTCGAGCGACAGCTGGCAGCTAGCGGTGGTTCTGTTTGTGTGCCTGACGGGGTGCCCGCCCTGGCAGAGGGCAGACAGCATCCGAGACCCGCACTACGCCGCCTTCAGCCGCTACCAGCGCCGCCGCACGGCCAAGGTGCCTCCGCACTTCCAGCGCTTCACCCCGCGAGCGCTGCGTATGTTCCGGCGCCTGTTCGAGCACAAGGCGGACAAGCGCGCGCCCGTCACGGAGGTGCTGAAGTACGACAAGGAGCCGTGGGTGGAGCGCACCATCACCACCTCCTCGTCCTGCTCGCAGATTGTGGGCGCCAGCACGCTAGTGCAAGACAGGAAGGATTCCCTGGGCCTATACCTCAGCAATACCGACGGTGGAAGCCGCCACTCCCAGGAGAACAACAAGAACAAGTTGAACAAGCTGATCAACTCTTACGGCCTAGACACTGCGGTAGACAAGAAAGCCGTGTCCCAAAGGGTGTGGGAATGGGTGCTATCGTGTGACGCGAACGCTCTTCCTGCAGAGACGGTGTAAATATTCTGGGACTTGTTTATAACAATACTGTGGAGTGAAAAACGTTACTACAACGCTATTATGATCGTATGCTTTTGAATTTGATGTGGAAGCGCAAGACATTGCTTCGATGAAAAATATTGAATGTGTAGTACAATGAATATTGGAATTGTGATATAATTATTTATATTTTACCGTTAACTATGTCTAGAAGTAAGTCTCTAGGAAGGATATTTTTGTACATAATAGGATTTAAAAAATTACATTCATAATGTGAAATATTTATACAATGTACCTACAAAACATATTTTATAGGTATACCTTATAGTTATTTATAACTTTTGTGAAAGAGGATTCAGTACCAATGTGCAATTATTGATTAGGATTATTACTAAATAATGTTAGAGACTTAATTTAATTGTAGTACATGATCCATAGTTAAATATTAATAGAGAAATAGACGAAAAAGGTGGTATTATTTGATGTTACTGAAATATCATCAAACTGAACACCATATTGTATTTTTGTATTTTCTGAAAGGACAATAAGATGAGGTAATATTTAAAAAGCAACCACAACAATAAAATGATTTTTATGGATCAACAAACAAACACCACAGAGCTATGAAAAAAATCTAAAAATATATTGTCAATAGCAACATTTTACATAAATTAAATAACACGATGTGTATAGATAATTATATAGTAAATTAGACTTCAATAAATTTTTACATTTTATATCATAAACATATTTATATATAGGGGGACACCAACGTAATTTATCAGGATCTATTATTTGTAAACAAGTAAAAAATATTTATGATATTTATAATTAGATACTGTTATATAGAAAGATAGGAAACCAAATATCATTACCTATTAACAATTTGAACACCTCAGAAAATAGAAACAGATGTAGAATACAAAAGAAGAAAGAAATGAGTCAATTAAAATTGTATGTTTTTAAAGAAATTCTAATGTAATTTTATTACAACAGATTGATAGGACATCACATATCACAAAAAATCAATAAATAATAATATCTGAAATTTGAGGTAGTTCTCACTAATTTTCCCTGTAGCCAGTATTGTCCATATTGTGATATATCCATCTCTATGAGATCTAGTCTAGTAGAAATAAGGATGTTTTAGGATCTTGTTATAAGTCTGAGGTTCGTTTATATTTGTGATAATGTATCTGTTTTATATGTTTACAATTAAATAAAACATTATAATATTGTTTCAACAAATCTACTTATTTTCCCTGCAGCGAAGCATAAAGATGTTTGAAACTCAAAAAAATAATCAAAATGAAATGGATGGTTTTAAATTGACATGCCATTTGGTTCTGAGTGAGCAGAGGGCAATGGGCTTTGAAGAGCAGGACGGAGGTGGTAAGGGAAATAAGAAAGTGCTGTGTATGGGGCAATTTTCCCAATCATACCCACAAATCTTTCATACAATGTAGCTAAATACAATATATATGTACATCAATGGCTAAATACATTATTTCAAAGAAAACTTACACAATACTTATAATATTCAATCGATTTCCAAGACAAGAGTGTAAAAATATTGGCTTTGAGTTACAAAAGTAACACAAACACAATAATTTTTTTTAAAAGTGATAAAGTCGGGTCTCCAGCGACAAAATATTTTATAAAACGTCCAACCAAAACAAAACATTGGGCCAGGGCCACATTGTTTTCCATAGCCGGTGGAAAACAAAAAACTTTATGGCCCCAACCTAAGCATCCACAAAAAGTGTATGTTTTTGTCAGAGACACTCCTGAAAAAAAATTGAAACAGTGTATGTAGTAAACATAAGAACACACTGAGACATTGTTAGTCCATTTCACGTTAATTGTGAAAGCATCACTACTAAGCTGAGTGAATTTTTTTCATTTGTATATATATTACATATCCATTTTTTTGCTCGCACTCCTCGATTTATCACAACTTTGATGAAATAAACCAGATGCACAAATTTATCTGTGGGCGTCGCTACTGCGTGGTTACTAGTGCAAATAATGTTGGATGGTTCCTTCTTTGGACATTGGACAACCTGTACTGTAATGAAAACGGATTTTTTGCTTTTTATCATTTTACATCTAGTTTCAATTTTCGACCTAGTTGCGCCACCTATTGTTAGATGCCGGGTTAGTAGCCAATTTCAAAGAAAAAATATATTGGTTTGATTGAGGATTGAACCTCTTCCTTAGGGACTGGAGTCAGCACTACTAACAGCTAAGCCAAATCCTAATTGGATGGCACTAACATTTATTTAGTAGATTAAATACTTTTATACACTGCTGAAAATTTTTAAATACAATGTCATCCAAATTCAGAAAATGTATGTGTGCGTGTGTGTCTGCATGAGAGCTACCAAAAGTTGTTAGAATGCATTGTCATTGGCAATATGTTTCATCTCAAATAGACGTTGGGAAGTGGGTTAATTTTCACTCCCAAGAATTCATTAATTCATGTATTCATTCAATCAAGAAAAAAAAAACGAAATTCAAATAGACATATAATTTTAAAATCTTGCTCTGAAAATAATAAAAAACACATCTGGTTCTATTATACCTACACATTGTAGGCATGACAAAAATCTTTTTTTTTTTAAATGCTACTTAACTCGGATATGAAAAGATTTTTTACTCTGTTTTCAATGTCGTGTTTCATTAAATATTTTCACTATAGAGAAATCTTCACTCAATGCTTGGAATGTTTCCTGCGCCTGACAGCAGCAGATTAGCCTAACAAGTAACCTTATTATACTAGCGATACCTACACTGCAATTATAAGCAAAAAGGCAGGTAGGAATTTACAAAAGTCTCGCTCTGTTTCAGACTTCATGTTTATCAGCCTATTATAATAAAACGAATATATCTGACTATGCAAATTCTTAGTTGCCTTTTTGCTTACGATGGCAGTACAGCAAGCAGACAATCCACGAGCCAACGATCGAAGACCATTCTACTTATGCTCCGCAGTTAGCTCAGACGTCTGCACCAACCGAGGAGCAAAATGTGTGTATATAGAAGTGATACCGTGTTGCAAACATGAATCCTCTTAGGAACAATTGTCATGCCGAAAAATAAATCTGATGCAGCTGCTTGCCATATTATGATTGAGATGATACTGTATTATTAACGTATTCCCATAAAAAAAACATCGCCTTTTGCCACTGCAATGGACTCGGGTTTGGATTAAAAGAAGAAATCAATACAACATCAGATAAGCTTTGCCACGCAGGTTCAAACCTGCTTAAGCAACGCTTCCATTATGCACTTAATTTGCATACAGTGCACAATGTTGCAATTAGCTTGCACACGCACAGGGGAAACCTCATGCAAGTAAATTTTGACTTACACGGATATTGCGCACTGTGTTATTTCACCGCATAGGTTTTTGAACCAGCATGTGGGCTACTCATAAATATAATATAAATATATAATATAATATAATATCTTTATTTGGAAAACAAACAGCTTTACAAAGATACATAAAAAAGAAAGAGTGCTAAAATAAAACAGTAAGCCTAAAAACATGTTTTCAAATTCATTTTGTAAGTAGTTGGTGTTGGAGCGGCTGTTATAAAAAAGGGAAAAGTTTCTGCCATTGCGACCAGGAACTCTAATATCTATTTTTGTAAAAGATACGGAGAAGATATTGTATTATTTAAAATTCTGTACAATACAATTGATCAGAAATAATTCTACTACAATTTAATTTCGGGATTTTAAAGAATTGACGGATATCTTCATTTGATTGGAATGGATAAAACGACCGAAAATTTATGTAGGAGAGAAATTTTTCCTGAACACGTTCTATTCTATGAACATAAATATGTTATATATCTTGGATTCCGGATTTGTGAGGCGAGTTCTAGGTGCGAACGAACATAGGTATAATATAGCAAAATAAATGTATCGCGATAATAAAATAGTTTTGATGTTCGTAGTATAAATCCTAACATTTATTTATTTATTTCAAAACATACAGCACAACATGTACCATTAACATAATTATATTTATATATATATTATAATACAATAACAGAGAAAGTAACATATAAATGTAGAGTTAAATCTAAAAACAAAAGGTAAAAAAAGGAGTTAAGGTAATAAGTAGTAAAAAAGTAAGATGTATAAAATGAAATTATAACAAAGCATAAAATCTGAAGTATAATATAAAAGTAAAAAGTTTAAATGCAGGAAATAATATAGTAAAAAGTAAAATGTATAGACTACAAGATATCTTTAAAAATAATAAAAAACACAAAAGTTATAAATATGAAAAAGTAAAGAGTAAGAAATGCTCTTAGGAGCCATAATAAATAAAATAATAATATAAAATTTTAATAACATAAAAGAGTTTTAAAGTACCTATGATATGTTTCTAATCCATAGATATTAGAGTGCGTACTGGTAGGACTTATTATGGTTACATGATTATTTTATGATTACGTGGTAGTACTAGCAGACAAATTTTGTTTAATGCGTCTTTTGTATGATGACAGACTTCCGGCATGATCGACATGAGCAAATTCATTACTTAAAGTGTGTAAGCGATGTATTATTGAATTTTGTTCTGCATTACTGAGAGTATTGTTGCAATAATAAGGTGTTTTGAGTCGAGTTGTTCTACTAGGAACATGATAATTTATTAATGAAACTAGTTCAGGGTAGTCAAACCAGTTATTGTTTATTTTAAATAAGAAAATTAGATCATTAAGTATTCTTCTATCTTTTAACGATTTGGGTGGCTTTAGTGACAATGTTATTAATATGTAATTGGAATGTAAGTTTGGAATCTAAGGTAACACCCAGGTCCCGAACTGACTCTTTTCTTTTAATATCGACATTTTCATTGAATATTTATATATTATTTTGGTCCTATTTCTTGTAAACGATATTGAGTAACATTTATCTATATTTAGGAACAAGCAGTTAATTTTGCAATATTCGCTTAGATTATTAAGGTCCTCCTGTATTTTTAAGCAGCACGCGATATCATCGATTGGAAGGTATAGTTTCATATCGTCTGCATATAAGATTGCCTTGCAGTGTTTAAAACAACTTGTAATGTCATTCATATAGATATTAAACAGGAGAGGACCCAAAATTGATCCTTGTGGAACTCCTGATGTACCAAAATATACCAAATATATCAAACCACCCATGGCCTACTTGCCTAGTGGAAACAAGCAAAGCAAGGCGTATTAGTACTTGATGGAAACTCACTTATAGTGTGTTTTGTGGTTGTTTCTTCTAAAAAAGATTATTTGGTACCATGGCAGTGATCGCCAACCTGTGAGCAAGTCATTTTGCAGTTTCCGATGTCCGTGCAGGCACTTGGGTACAAGTTATCTGCATGCAGGTGTAACGTCACACTTGCATGCAAGTTGCTTGCCTAATGGAAACACTGCTGAAAGAAGATTAAGGCACACAACACGGGATCACTTCTACATACATAAACACACATTTCACCACAATCTACACATTTGCCCTAATGATGGATATTGTAACGCTGTCCGAAATGTTGGTTAAAGGAGGAAGTGCGACATGGCATAATAACTCAAAAAGGAATCACAAATATACTTTTGGCGGTGAAAATCTGAAATCATAAATGTCTGAAAAAGAGTTAAACAAAAACTTAACAATTTTTAATTTTCATTTCAAAATGTCCTATTAGTAAACCAGACCATACCCCTCCTGGTGTTTCTTTATGGTAGAAAATCGAATGGAAAAAAGCAGATGCATAAATAGTAATAAAATTTGATTTATGAACATTAGATAAAACATTAGATAAATGTTTTCCTCATTATCTCAAAACTAATGTACCGAACGATCGATATATTATCACTACCTAAATATCATGATGACAATGGTGATGACAATAACGACAGCAATAATAATGATGATACCTATTTTTAATTAGCTTGCAATCACAATACCACAAGTGACAGCGAATGTCGGTTTTTGCAAATTTTTTTTATTAGCGCTGCTGAGCAGGCAGATATAGATTCCAAGAAGTTTTTTTTTTTATTAGCTAAACACGGAAGGCCCTGAGGCAAATAATGTCCCTCAGGGCCTATGTCCTCTTTGTGGATACTGTGTGGAGGGTTTTTTAAGGAAAGGAAGGATAGGAAGATCTGGGAAGGAACAGGAACGAGGGGTGTGTAGGAATCTGGGGGTAAGTGTGCCCATGAGTGATGAACGTTTCAATTCATCCCTCCCACTTCAATGCAAGGCAATGGGTCGAGAGAGTACTGCAGGAGCTAAAAAAAGGTATCCCTTAGCCAGTCTCTCCAAATCCAGCCCGCCACACAGTAGGTGGGCAGACGCATCGGCCGCCAAGAACTAGACAATGTCACCCCTGCTAAATCACCAAATGTAGTGAATCATTTAGCGTGACCTGTGGCAGGGGTGTTATACGTTATACCCATACCTGCCTCTCAAGTAGCTAGTTTAAAAAATGTACAAATATGTACGTAATATTATATTGGCTGCCTACTTGTGTTAACATTGAAAATTAGATCAGCTCGACAGTCCCGAAGAACAATGTCGGATGTGCGATTTTTAATTTTTGCAGTGGAGATTTTTAAAGTATCTTCTCTGCATACTTATTGTTATTGGTATCAAGAAATGTAGTGTTGTTTTAATCTTTGATACTTCATCTCATTTCATTAAGAAATCCGAAAATACAGAATTTTAAATCAACAAAATTAGCCAATAAACAAGCCAACAGAACGATTTTCAATTTTTGTCAGATCTGACATTGTTCTGGGACCGTCGAGCTGTTGTACAATCCAACAATCTGATTATATAGTAATCCTGCATTCAGTTTTTATACACATTGCAAATCACCAGACGAGCTATTCTATATCTTTTGTGGGAACGAGATAGTTCTCGGCCGAGATCAGCTGTCAGATTTGTGTGATTTTATGTGGCTGTTATTTGCTTTTTCTATGGGCCGATGTCAGAATTTCAGCTGTGAGCCGTCACGTATTTTAGTTTAGGTTGTTTGAAACACGAATTCATGCAAGTATGCATGATTATTTATTCATTTAACAGTCTTAGAAAATCACACAAATCTGACAAGTGATGTCGCCTGATATCCGTCTCGATCGAGATAGATATCGGGCGAGATCTCTTGTCAAATATGTGTGATTTTCTAAGGCTGTTAAATGAATAAATAATCATGCATGCTTGCATGAATTCATGTTTCAAACAACCTAAACTAAAATACCTGACAGCTGACAGCTGAAATTCTGACATCGGCCCACAGAAAAAGCAAATAACAGCCATATAAAATCACACAAATCTGACAGCAGATCTCGGCCGAGAACTATCTCGTTCCCACAAAAGATATAGAATAGCTCGTCAGATGACATTAAATAAAAGCTTCAGAAATTCACCACTAAAATAATTTTCAAGATAAGGAATAAAAATCACTTGTTCATATTAAATATTTATTGGAATGAAAAATTGCAGTAAAATATTAAAACAAATATATTTCCACTGACTGTCGCGCCTGTGGCAAATGGTATAATTGTTGTTCAATTCTAAAAATGAGAGTACTCAGGAACTTTACACGGACAAAATACAAATAATAATAGTCTGTAGGTTCACTAGAAGATAATGTTCCCAAACCAGATTCAAGGAACGAAACGATCAAGGCTTGGCTCCCCAGGAATGTGTCGATTCATAGAAAACACCTGTATTTACAAGAATTTACCAAAAATAACACCTATATTACAAGTCCTTTATGAATAATTTAGATAAGTTAAAAAAAAAAAGAAAAATAACACAAAACTGGACAGACGAAAAGTTAAACGTGGAGCATGAGGTCAACCACAGCACAAGTTTTAAAAGAAGTGTTTATTAAAGTAAATTAATACCAAACTTAACAATCAATAATCACAAGACCCAGATCGAAGACGCTTATAATATATTTTATTAAAACCAATATATCTTTGCACTTGCAACGGCAATCCAACTCGCTGGATTCAAAGTCATGTGCGCAAACAACCGAGCGTGGAGGCCGTCAAATTATCAATTGTTATTAAAGTAAGTTTTTAATTTTAATTGGAAAAATGTAAAATGAAGCACTTTTTTTTATAAACGATAAGTCAATCTTTACAATATTATTTATATCGGTTAATTTAAAAAGTTTATTTCACACTATAAATCGGTTGTAAAAAAATGTAAAAATGTAGTGTTGTTTGGGAAAGGGGCACTCCTGTGGTGGTGCTGCTGTGATGTTGGCTGGTTGAGTGGGGGGCCAGCGGGGAGCTAGGAGGGGTGCTTCATGCGCTGGCGGTGCCCCAGCCAGCTCTCCAGGTCCAGGGGGGGGAGGGGGGGCCCGCCCTGGGCTGAACAGCTGGCCTCCCACACGGGGGCTCCTTCCCGACTGATCTGTAATACAACACAAATCAGTTAATTATCATCTGTAATTCCTAAACAATAGTGTATAATAAAATAAAAACTTAATGAATATCTTCCTCTACCTATTATTTTCCTTATTACTAGTTCTATATTTATTAGAATGATGCAATCCAAAGTACTCATAAACGGACCAGACCCTAGACGGACCAGAAAACTACTCGATATGGACAGAAACTCATTGAGGGAACTGGTAGGACTACTAACGGGACACTGCCATCTCAGGAGACACGTGCAGCTATTGGGAGTGGAAAACACCAATAGATTCAGGAAATGTGAAGAGGATGAAGATACTCCAATTCACCTAATGTGCCAATGTCCCGCTCTGGTGGAAACTAGGCTCAAATACCTGGAGAGTCACATTGTGGAACCAGAAGACATAGCCACATATCCAATGACAACACTGGTGAACATTGTTAAAGAGACCAGGCTAAAGCATGGCATGTGCTCACGGGAACTATTCGTAAACCGTCTCCGCATTAAAAAATTCTATACTTCTTGCTAGTCACTTCTGACCTGAAAGGAAGGTGCTTCATCCACAGATTAAATAAAATTAATGGTTACAACAAAGTATTAATTTAATTTATTTCATATAATTTATTAATTTGATTTTAAGATATCATTATTTGTCTTATTTTTCTTATGAGTACAAAATTATATACTGTGAGGAATACATAATTAACACTTTTTCCTGCTATAAATAACATGTTATGTAAGTAAACAATGTAATATGAAATTAAATTTTTCAATTTGACTGGCCTAAAACAGGATCCATTCCTAGTTGGCTAGTCAAAGTTTCCACATATGTTTTATTGTTCAATTTTATGTGAAATAAGTTATTAAAAAAAAAAAAAAATGTATGATCAGGGTGTAAATATTTCTTGAAACATCTAAACAGGTTTATTAAAAATTGTTTAAACTCAAAAGGATAATAAGAAATTTTCAGAAAGCTGTGCAGAAGTTCTGTTGAAGCTGTGCAATCTCAATGTATCCTCTGATCACATACAATCGGAAGTTTTTGCTTGGCAATTACAGAAAAATGACGGAAATTAAGAGCTGTCCACTGTCAGAACTTCTTGGAATGTTGACAGCACATAACATGTAAACATGTAAACATGTAAACATATATAAACATGTAAACATGATAACATGTAAAGAAGAATAAAAAAGAAATGTGAAACACCAGTAAAACTTATACTTACATACATAAAACAAGGCTTTTAAGTTTCAATCTATATTTATATGAATAAGACACTCAGGCAGACAGTAAAGAATCAATGTCAGCCGAGTAAAATTAATTATCGTGGTACTGAAAGTGCTCCATTTCATATCATTTCTATTGGCGACCATAATATACCGATCAGTCAGTCTTACGTTCTTCCATTCCCGAATTCTTTACTGATTCTTGAGGGAAGATTTTAGGTTACTAACAGAAAGATTCACAATTTTGCAACATTTTGCAACATTTCGCAACATTTTGCAATTACATTTTCTATATGGAAAATGAAGTGGTTGGGAGATGAACTCTGAATGCCAGAATACAAAATACCGGAGGTAATTCCATCGTTAAGACATCCAGTTGGCCACCCCAGTCAAAGCTGGGGAAAAGAACTCCACTATGTGAGGAGGGGCTGAACCTTCTCAGCTACGGACATAGGCTGCTGAAATAACAGAGGAGAGAGAGCCTGGAGGCACCTTGTTAAAATGATGGATAAATAGAACAAAAGGAAGAAAGCATGATAGAATATGTATCATGACTTAACACGACAAATAGGTTGATGTGACTATAAGAATCAGCTGAAATCGGTACACCCAGTACGCTAATGAACAGAAATAAACTTACAAGTTCTCAACCCAACTAGTACTAAAATATAACTAGCCGTTGGAAACAATAGTTATATTGTTTCAACGTCCAACGCTGTTGATAATAATTAGCGCCAACAGTTGAAATATAATACCTACATGTGAATATTATTCAACGCATTTAACGATTCAACTGCCAAATAAATAAAAAGGGTTAAGAGTTTGCACTTCGTGAACAACATTACTCGATATTTCAAATGGTCTTTTGGTAAAGTACGTACCTACTGCACGTTTTTTTTTATTTTCCCATCCAATACGGCCGATACGCAGCGCCAGGGGACAATAAAATTTATCAACGACAAGCAAAAAATAACCTATTGATAATTAATATCGGACGTAGGTTATTTTTTGCTTGTTGTTGATAAATTTTATTGTCCCCTGGCGCTGCGTATCGGCCGTATTGGATGGGAAAATCATAAAAAACGAGCAGTAGGTACGTACTTTACCAAAAGACCATTTGAAATATCGAGTAATGTTGTTCACGAAGTGCAAACTCTTAACCCTTTTTATTTATTAGGCAGTTGAATCGTTAAATGAGTTGATTTCAACAGGGATGTTTTCAACATCGAAACCAACGTCTTCTAACAGTTTCAACTTTCAACGTTATTATAGGATTATTATTACGTGTGTGGGGCATAGAGATAATAATTATAACAATTTTGATCTATTTTTTTGTTTGTTTTTTTGACTTAGTATCGTGTCGATCTCCTGTACGTTTAGTTTGATGTTTGATTGTACCTACTGGCTTGTCGCGCGTCTATTCTTTAGTTGCGTCAACGTCGATGTTATTTTGAAAAATTATTTTCAACAGTTGAAAATCGCCAACGATAACGACGTTGGCGTTGGATGGAATTATCGTCAACGCCCAGTACTAAACCCAACCACTTTGACCCGATCAAAAATCATCAATTATCGATCAAGTCACTTTAAAAAAAAAAAATCAATCACGAACCTGTGGCGAGTGACAAGAGATCTATAAATTTTGTAGACAAGGCGTCTCGAACCTAATTCTCACGACAGAGAAATAGAGATGGTAGTATCTGAAATAAGCTGTCATTGTCGTTCCTGCTTGAAACCGCAGTGACAGTCCATTTCAGATTAACCGTTTCTATTTGTGTTGCAAAAATGAGACTCAAGGCGACCGGTCTACACAATTTATGCATTTTTTCTACATTTAAAGGAACCGGATCACTTCGTCAGTGGGTCATGATCGACCCGGATCGTGTAAAATGATCGATCGATCTAAGACTACTCCAACATCAATTATTATTATTTGTAAGCATAATAATAATAAAATTGGAGATTAGACTTATGAATAAACATTTCTTAGAATGATATCTCTTATCATTCTGATACAAAATGAATTAACATGTATAAACATGATTTTTGAAAATGATCGTTGCAGATAGTTTTTTTTTCATGCCCTTAATACTTACTAACTGGAGCACAGTAACCATTCAAGAGTCCAAACTGCCTGAAGCCAATTAGACTATGACCTACGACACCCCAATATCGGGGAATGCTTGTCTTCCAAAGTATCCCAGTAAATACCAGTATATTCTCAATTTTTCAACAATCTTTATTTGTATTAAGAAATTTACATGAAGTAGAACTGGAGCAGAAAATGATTATTTAAAAAGTGATTTGGTTTGAGTCCTTGCTAGTGAAGAGTTCAAAATTATATGGAATTTCGAAATATGGTACAGGCAAATCGTTTTGGAAACATTTTTTTACATTAATCCCATAGGAGGATGCTCTAGATTTATGAAATTATGGCCCATCTAAAGTAGAAGTCAAAATTTTGCTTCAAAATTTTTCATGCCAAGAAATCAATCAACAAATCCCTGGGGGATTCAGAAAATTCACATAGGCACTTCTAGACTTAAGGCCTGGATATTAACATCAAAGATAAAATGTTACAATTTGAGATATTCCACTACAAAGATTGATTTTTTTTCTTCATTTAGTTACATAATTAATCCGTGCTACAACTGCACAAGGATATATTTAAAATGATTTGCCTAGGTACGAAATACAAATTAGAGTAATGAAAATATAAATACGAGTCAATTACGAAATACAAATAGGAGTTTACTAATCACACGAGGCTGTCACCGAAGAATCCCCCTTGAACAATTCAAAAAATAAAAAACTGAAACCATGGATTACAGACGGCCTTATTTTTTGTATTAAAAAACGGGACAAGCTCCACAAAAACCTACATAACAATCCAAATATACAAGCCCAAATATTTTATAAAAAATACAGAAACATATGTAATAATCTCATTAAAATCACCAAAGAAAACTACTACAAAGACAAACTGTCCAAAGCCGGCAATAATAACAAAAAAATCTGGCAAATTATCAAAAAAATATCTGATACTGACCACCCAACACCATCAATTACTAAACTAAATATCAACGGACAAGACACTTCCCTAAAAGACCACCCTGATAGTGTGACCAATCACATAAATGAATATTTTTGTATGATCGGCAAAAATTTAGCATCACAAATTCTAAATGAGACTTCAACCAATGAAAATGCTCTTGCCGACAAAATCAATAAATCTGCTGGTAAAACAAATAACATACTTATATTAAACCCCACTAACTCTGCTGAAATTTCACAAACTATTAAACAATTAAAGCCCTCTAATTCATGTAATCACGATAAAATATCGTCAAACATACTAAAAACAATTGAACCTTTTATAAACAAACCACTAGTACATATCATTAATCTCAGTCTCAACAAAGGTGTATTCCCAAATAAACTCAAACTGGCATTGGTTCAACCAATTTTTAAGACTGGAACCCCTACAAACATAACAAACTATAGACCTATTTCTATATTATCATCACTGTCCAAAATCATGGAAAAAATTGTGAAAAAGAGACTTATCGACCATCTTACAAAATACAACATTCTATCGTCAAACCAGTTTGGCTTCAGAGAAGGGCTAAGCACAGATTCAGCTATTTTAGAATTAACATCTCATATAACGCAAGCCCTAGATAATGGTGATAAATGTTTGGCAATATTTCTGGACTTAGCTAAGGCATTTGACACAGTCTCTCGTCCAATCCTTTTAGCTAAGCTACGGAAAATCGGTATACAAAATAAGGCATTTGAATGGTTCAAATCATACCTAACAGATAGAAAGCAATGTGTTCAGTTACCATCACTGAAATCATCCTGTCCAACCAGAATCAACTTTGGTGTACCACAGGGAAGTGTACTCGGTCCCATACTTTTTCTCATATACATTAATGATTTATGTAGATTACAAATTGATGGTAATATAATCACTTTTGCCGATGATACTGCCCTAGTATTAAAAAGTAAAACATGGGAAGAAACATTTCGTAGAGCGGAAATAATATTGCAAAATATCAAACAGTGGCTGGATGATAATCTACTTACGTTAAACATATCTAAAACGAAATATCTAACATTTAGCCTCAATAACCCAAGTCAACCCTCAATTAATCATGTACTAAAAATACATTCTTGTAAAGATCTCGTTAGATGTATGTGCAATCCACTGGAACGAGTAGATTCCATTAAATACTTGGGGGTTATAATTGATAATAAACTTCGGTGGGAAGACCATGTAATAAATGTCACAAACCGTTTACGGAAACTGGCGTATATTTTCAGATCTTTACGAAACATATTAAACAAAAATACACTAAAAACAGTTTACTTTTCTCTATGCCAATCGATTATATCTTACGGCATAATTGTTTGGGGAGGATGCTCTAAAACAATATTGGATCCGTTAATAAAAGCGCAAAAACTGATAATACGTACTATTTACAAAGTACACTACATTCACCCCACGAAGGACTTATTTAGTGACCTCCAAGTGCTTAACATAAAATCCTTGTATGTCAAATACCTAGCTTCATATTTCAAATTTAAATTTAAAAAAAAATGTATTTTTGAATCAAACTACAGTACAAGATATTCCAAACAATCTAACTATATTATTCCAGTTACAAAAACCTCAATGGCCCAGTCACAGTTTAACTTCCTTGCCCCGAAAATCTTTAATAATCTACCAATTGAAATAAAGACGGTAGACCAATATCACACTTTTATGAAAGCGATTAGGGATTTTTTGATGAATGAATGTAACAGTGCCAGTGGCCTGTTTCTCGTTCTCAGATAGAACAACTGTATTTTTTATATGTTATGATATGTATATGTATGTTTATACCTGTACGAGTATGGATATGTGCACGTTTGTATAATATGTATGTGTGCACCGCATTCGTTGTGCTTGCATGCACACATATTGAAAAAAAGTTATGCACGTATGTTATATCTGTATAGATGTGTGCACCTACATACGTATATAGTGTGTGCTTACATGCACACATAATGAAAAAAAAAGTTATGTACATTTTTATGAACTAATGCTAATTTACTTCTTTTCCCATTTCTATTTTCTACTTTTTATTATAATGTTTTCCATTTTTAGCATAATTTATACTAAATTTATATATTTACACTAGACTTCATATTTAACACAAAGTAACAGTACTCCATTGGTCTCCATGAAACAGGCAGCCGCCTAGTATGGTGATCTTATATATCTACTTTATGTAAATGTCTTAATTATGTATCATGTGTTTTATAAATAAATAAATAAAAATAAATAAACAATACAAATTTGATTCAAGCAATTTTTTGTTTTGTGTGAGTACCACAAATGACTTTCAACTGAGTCAATAGGACTACTTAACCTACAATTGTTGGAGAGTTTTGTGATGCTGAGAGATTTGGTGGAGTGAAGAGAATGAGGAAGTTTGGAACATAAAAAGTTAAAGCCATTTCAGAAAACATTTCATTTCTGAACAGCAAGATGAGATATTAAGAAGTGGGTGATGATTATTGCTACCTTGTCCCAGGCCTCATATATATAGTTGATGAGATCGTCATGGGGCGAGTGGGTGTCGGGGGGCGGGTGGGGAGGTGCCATGCGCGGTGAGGGGCGGCCCTTGAGGCCCAGTTGGCTGCGGTTTCCTCCTCCGCCGTTCCACCAGTTGTTTCTGGAACATTACAAACAATACTGTTCATTTAAACAACACATTATAAACAACATACAATTTGATACCATTCATTCAAATGTTAAAATGGGAGAATTAAGGGTAACTTCGGCGGCTGTTCGAAGAGACACAGGGCCCGCAACGGATGCAAAACGCGGAAGTGACTCAGGACACATATGCCTTGTCAAAGTGATGGGTCGGGGAGCCTAATAGTAGTGACCGACCGAAACTAGATTTTCAGCCGAAACCGAATTTCGGTTTATGTTCTAGTTTCGGTCGTAACCACCAAATATTAAACCCGTAAGTTTTTAGACCAATTTTTGAACAAAACTTGCCAAGGTAATTATCGCACGGCTCTGCATATTTTGGTCCAGCACTCAATATCATTTATTTTAATATGCAAACAATAGTTATGATTTTACAGAAGTAAAGGTTACGTGCTATACAAATTCTAGAAGAAATAAAAATTGTACCCAAGTAATACAAATTATTGCGACAAGTGCGTTTAACAACTTCTGACCATTTTCTTCTCGTCATTGCATATCTATCATAGTATCTCCCACATTATCTGGTGTCCTTCTATTAATTAAATTCGTCACCCACTTTGTCTCTTCCTTCTTTTCTTTTCGATAATTGAGTCATAACGATAAATGGAAATCACAATATTGCTCTCACTGTCAGGCATGGTATAGTGAATACAACTTCTGTTTGTTGAAGAATTAGCAATGAGCATTCGCTCGCCTAATCAAAACATCCCTACAGCATCTGCAAGCATTCTACTTCTTGTTGTTCTGGTTCATTGGTATTCTTTTGGTATAAATGGTATAAAAACGAATTACCTTTTACACCAAAGTTCATAAAAGAGCGCTCTTCTTCCATCTCTATCTCTATGTTCACTTGGTCTAAATCAGCCTTGAGATTGCAGAAGAACTACGGGTTCTAGTATGTTTAGTAAAGCGGCCCGCCTCACCGACCTCAAAACTTGATCTCCATTCATAGACATTACAAAAGAGTAGACTTGCCCTAATGTAAAATCTGGATATCATTTCTATGAGCTGGAGGCAAAGCATGTGACCATCTTTTTGGCACCAGGATTAATAACCTACAACATCAGTCGTACATTGACCGCCGTAGGGCGCACAATAAAATAACCAGACCCTGCTCAGAAAAGCAAAGTTTGCTAAAGGTTCGTAACATTCGCAACGCAGTCCATTGTGGGAATCTTCTGCACAAGGTCTGAATGTTTAATTTTAACCGAATCGTATACAAATCGGGTTGTAAGGCGAGTAAATTATAACGATTTTGAAAACAAGCCTGAACTTTTGTTTATTCAATTTGGGATTTGCCGTTAAGTAAGCGGAAAAGGACTTACTACTTATTCGTAAGCAGATTTTATTTTGGAAGACCAAACACTGATATGACAATGTGAGTAGCCTGTATAATTTCAGATTCATTTATTGATTTAAAAGGGAGATGGTCATGCCACCTGCAACCTTACTTTCTTCCCCTTTCCCTCGTGGGGAGGTCCATTGTTTTGTATGTACACGTCATCATTGTAAAAACAATTTTGTTCTTATTTTATCTTATTCATTGAGAGAATGGAATGCTAAATGGAAATAGTTATCAATAATTTTTGGTTATTGCTAAATATTTTGTCTCATACAGGAAATGTCATAAGCGTCATAATCTTATCAGCTTGCAAATTTGTCCATTTTTGGTAAATACTTACCTAACCCCCGCACTTTTAGTCACAGATTATAGAAATTACATTTCATTTCAACCTAATTACTACAAGAAACAACTATTTACAAGCTCAGATTTTTAGGTTCTTAGTTAGGGTTTTAAATAATTTGTAATTATTATTTAGATATTGAAGCCTTTCGCAAAAGTCGCTCCATACAAATAAAAAACAATATGGTGGCACAAGATCGTTTCAGGGGAAATTGTTAACTTTAAATAAAAATGAAACTAATCCACCTTTTACCATCTCTCCCGATGTAAATAGTTGTTTCTTGTAAAAATTAGGTTGAAACGAAGTGTAATTTCCATAATCTGTGCCTATGAAAAGTGCGGCGGTTAGGTAAACATTTACCCAATTTTCATTGCCTATATTGTTCCTGAAATGCAACATTTTGGTAGAACCTCCATATTATGAAGGCCAGACATGGAGAAAGTCATCATAACTGGCATACAACTTCATAATGGAAGATAATTTCTTTGATCGGAAAACAGGTAAACATAAATAAATGACAGCACAGGTTACGTGCTACACAAATTCTGAACACAAATCATTTACAATGGGATTTGTGGTACCAGATAAATTAATATCTCCGGATTTTGTATGAGTATGGCATCCTAAAACAGGCAAAAGCAAATAACGTCGAAACAATATAATTTCAGAGTACAGACTGAACAAACACGAAATCAATGAAGATCAAAAATAATAAACAATGTTACAAAAACATGACAGTAAGTGAATGCACTTGCCTCATATTACTTCTATTGTCCATAGTTCTTATTTCGATCAACCTTCCGACAGTCGATAAACAACTTCCCTCCTGCCGCTAAAATATGACTAAAAGCAGTATTTATATAAATTGCTTAGCGCCATACAGATTATCCGAATTACATTGACATGAACAAAACAAAGCGGAAATACGATACCGAAATTAAGCTGAAGGCAGAAAGTCAGAAAGTCTTTGTTTTGATCATAGAATATTTGGATTTGGAGATTAATAGAGTAGAGTAGAAAGGAGAGCGACGCCACACAATCAAATAAAGCACACAATACACGGCTCACAGCTATGAAACATAAAGTGTTCCACATACACAGCAAGGCAATTTTTTTCCTTTCACATGCTTTCACCCAAGGTCTACGAATTTTGCTTTTCACCTTTTTTCACGAAACACATTCATAAAAATGATTAAAGCCGTAAAAATTTCATTTTCATAAAAATCTGTTAAAAAAAGACAGGCTATACATATTTTTTACATTTTTCTAAATGTTCATCTAGGTACAAGTTTTATTTCACTGGGAACTACGATTAATATTTGGATACCGTCATACGGTAAATTATTTTTATTTTTCGTTATATATTTTTGGGTTGTTATGCCATGTTGCGCTACCCTTCTTTAGCCAACGTTAGAGACAGATGTGTGATCTGCCGGATCTGCCCAACGGTCCGAAACAACGTCCAAACGTCCGTTACAACGCTGTCCGAAACGTTGGCTAAAGAAGGAGGTAGCGCAACACGGCAAAACACCCCAAAAACAAATAACGAAAATACTTTTGGCCGTGAAAATCTAAAAACATCTTTTATTATTTTTATATTTATTGACAGTTTTTACAAGCCTGTCACATTTTATTGTTAAATGCCACTGTTTCCGTAATAAATAAATAATTAAAAAGCAATACAGACCTTATCTTTAACACTTACAAGTATATGTATAAATATATTAAATAATTTTTTTTTTTGTTTTTTACATGGCGGGTCGGGTGTGACGTTATAATGCATAAAATTGATAATTTTGAATGTTACTGGCCATGATACTGACAGATGCTGGCAAACAGCACGAAACAGTAAACAGTTCGATCAAGAGAACCTTGACAGTATGTAAACTAGACACATACTACATTCTCCTTTTTTATGAAACCCCTAACAAGATCGCCCCTCGTCCGTACGATGTAAAGGCAGGGGATGTTTTATTTCACTGGGAACTATGTCACCACCCTGTTGGGCAGCGTTGTGAGGCGTGTTAAGGGGAGTGCTGTAGGAAGGGATTTACTAAAGCTGGTATTGAAGAGGAGGATTTTATAAAGGAGAAAAAACAGATGCTGGTAGCTCATTCTACATGCGAGCCGAATACACAAAAACGGTTCGAAGAAACCGAGTTGAGTTTTAGGCATGTTCGCTGGTGTACCGTGAATCAATGCAGCTAACACATTAGAGAAGGTTCCATTAAAATACCTGTAGAACAGACTCAGCACGCCCACATTGCGTCTATGCATTAGATATGGCAATCGGTCTGTTAACAACGGATTGTCAATCAGTCGGACCACCCTCATTTGCACAGAATCAAGTAGGTATATCAAGGATTGTGGGGCTCCAGCCCAAAGGCGGATCCCAAATTCAATTGTTGGACATACTTGAGATTTGTATAGTATAGAGTTAGCAGATGGTCACTATTGCTATTGAACAATCTACGAGTCCTATACGAGACGCCCAGTTTTTTGAAAGCCAGATTTACTCTATAGAGCCCAAATACTTTAACCTGTCTAATACTCCTAGCGTTTCAACGGAGTCTTTATTGAGGAGGATGCTGCGGAAAGCAAAAAGTGAAACGTCACATCGGAAATCGAGACAAACGCATTAAATTCAATCGGAAATGCTGACCGATTCTCAAATCCGAGAAGTTACGATATTTCGTACGTAAAAAAAACGAGTGTGCTTTAGACCACACGACTGAAGTAAAAATTAACGATATAACAATAACAGAAATAAAAATATCCCCATCCCCTCAACATCCCCATCAACTCAACTCAACTCTCAACTCTCAACTCTCAACTCTCAACTCTCAACATTCAACTCTCAACTCTCAACTCTCAACTCTCAACTCTCAACTCTCAGCTCTCAGCTCTCAACTCTCAACTCTCAACTCTCAACTCTCAACTCTCAGCTCTCAGCTCTCAGTTTTCAGCTCTCAGCTCTCGGATTTCAGCTCTCAGCTCTCAGCTCTCAACTCAACTCAACTTAAATCAACTCAACTCAACTCAATTCAACTCAACTCAACTCATATCATTGATTAGCGTTTCACATTAATAAGCGTTTCATATTGATTAGCGTTTCACATTTTTTCGTAACGTGTCACATTTTTTCGTAACGTTTCATATTTTTTCGTAACGTTTCATAACGTATTCATCATTTTACCCCAAGTGTCGAGCGTGCGTAAATAAGTTTGGTAATTCTTCGGAACAAACGTCAACGGTTAATACGCACTTTTTTTGATAAAACTTTTAGATTCTTCTTAATTACCATAAAAGACAACTATTTGCATTGGGGGAGGTTGAAAATGTTACATTTTTAATTTTAGTTACGTAAATTGAAAATTTGCTTTAACACTGTCAAATCACTCTGTTTGCAATATTATTGTTATTTTAATATGTTGGATGTTGGTATTACTGATATTTTACATTCCATGTTACACAAACCTAGCGTAGCCGCTAAACTACTTGAAAACTGGGATGTTTTTCTTGCCTTGACGTGAGTAGGCGTTATAAAGGGGCACTTTCTTTTGAATCACAAACCATGTTACACAAACCTAGCGTATAGGTTTTTTCGGTTACGCGCCTTTGAATATATTGCCATGAAGTCAGTTATGGTATGATGTAGCCTTCCATATAGTATCAGTAATACCAACATAATAAAATGGCAATAATCATTACAAATTGCATATGGTGAAGCGTTGTGTCTAAATACGAAAGCAAATTTTCAATTTACTTAACTAAAATTAAAAATGTAACATTTTCAACCTCCCCCAATGCAAATAGTTGTCTTTTATGGTAATTAAGAAGAATCTAAAGGTTTTTAAAAAAAGTCCGTATTAACCGTTGACGTTTGTTCCGAATATTTACCATAAGTTTTACTTCAAAAATATCTCAGATGGCTTTCACAGGTACATGTTAGCTACTTAATATTTTATACCCTTTCTTTATTTATATTAACCTGAAGCGATTGCTTAAAGTTTTACGGTGAGTATTTTAAATATATAGGGTTTTGGTTTATGTGGGTTTTTAATATTTACCGACAACCTTAAATGTAATTTTAGAATAAAAATTGTAATATATTATTTTTTACATAAAATAAGCATTTCTATCTCCCGGCGAAGCAACTGCAAGTTGCTCATCAGTAAGATATTACTTAAACAATATTATAAATATTGATAAAAATAATTGTTATTTAATTTGGTGACCGGACAACTCAGAATTAATCAATTCAACACCTCCTTTCAAAAGTCAATAAAAGTGAAGAAAAAAATATTTAAAAAATCGGTGAAATAGGTTACGTTAGGATAAAATATGGGATATATATATATCTTTCAAAGAGGTGTTGCGTTTAGTTGATTCTGATTTGTTATGGAATAATTTAATTTTGTAATTGCATTAAACGCTTGTTGTGATTTACGTAAGCGCATAGGTTGAAAATCATAAAAAAATAATTGAACTCCGAGCGATTATTTCGATTAATCATCGATTCTCTTCAAATTACGCAATGTTCCGTTATGTAAATGATTGTTGTGCCCATCACTATTAGTGAGTGGTTTGTTTATGGGGGATTAGTTTATTTATGGTTATGGGTGGTTTGGTATATTTATGGTATGGTTTCATGTGTTGTCTATGGTTTGACTGTCTGCGGTCATCTGCGGTTGTCAAAATTGTCAAATCCAAATCGGAACTTTCTTTTTTATTTATGCGGCGTAACATAATATACCATTTTAAATCATATAACAAACACATACATTTAATATTTTGTCCTCTGGGCACCGTCAGAGCCAGTGAGCACTAGACATTTTACAATTTTTCAAGAAATTACAAATTTGCCGGCAAAACTTGAATAAAATATCCCAAAATGTCTACAGTAAAAACGTATTTTGGTTTTGACGATTTGCGGGCCGAATTCAAAGTAGGTTCAATTCAAGGTTCTTATAAACTTATTTCATTGCTTTCGAAAATCTGTTATTATGAACATTAATACTTAATTGTTTTTTTTTAGGTTAAACTGCAGCGATGTTTTACAAAATCCGACACAAGCGAGATGCTGACGGCGTTCACAGAGTCCCCGGGATTCGACAGCGACAAGAAAACGTCAATGGACCAAGTATTCCGCGACACTCTCCTAGAGTTGCTGGAAAAGGACCAGCAATGCCTGGAAACCTACATCTCGTTCTGCGTGGAATGCTGCCGCAAGCAACTTGTGACGCCTACTATGCCAGTAGTCCTGCTGGGTGATGTGTTCGACGCCTTCACTCTGGACAAATGTGAAAAGATGTTCTCTTACGTAGAGAATGGTGTCAGCACATGGAAAGAAGACTTGTTTTTTGTTGCGTGCAAGAACAACCTGCTCAGGATGTGTAACGATCTTCTGCGCCGATTGTCGCGTTCTCAGAACACAATCTTCTGCGGACGAATTCTGCTATTTTTGGCGAAGTTTTTCCCCTTTTCTGAGCGTTCTGGATTGAATATTGTTTCCGAGTTTAATTTGGATAATATTACTGAACTGGGGGGAGACAATAGCTCCAATATAAAGGACAACACAACAGATGAAGATGCGACTGAGGTCAACCTCAGGAATAAACTGAACATTGACTATAATCTGTATTGCAAGTTCTGGTCACTGCAGGACTTCTTTCGGAACCCTAATCTGTGCTATAATAAAGTGCAATGGAAAACCTTTGTGGCGGTAGGTGGATTTCTGTAATTTATGGTAACCGATGGCTTGTTCAATAAAAAAGTTGGAAACAAGAGAACATTAACTTATATTCATGTTTTTATCGATATTATAGACCAATTATTGCTTGCTATTATTTATAGTTGAAACAATTTTTTTTAATCAGAAATGGAAGGATAATAATTGTAAAAAATCTTCTACAGTCGAGTACATAGTTCTTTTCTATGTTCCAACTCTGGAAAATAACCCATTGCTTCACATCTCAGTTCTGTAGCTTCTTGCTCCAGTTCTAGATTCCACTCCTAAGCCCTTGCTATTTACAAATTATGAAATTATAGATCTTATTTTGGGATTGAAAATTTCCTATAACCCCTGATAAAAATCTGCTGCTGCGGGTTTTTTTTCGCTGCTCTGATAGAATCGCCTAATTTAGTAAAGTTCCCTGATAGTGGAGTTATGCCTCTTTGTATGTACAAGAGCGATTATTGGATACATGCAAAAATTTATTTATCGTTCATTTTTCTATCCAAATAAAAACCATTTGTGAATGCCTGGATAATGTATCTATGTCGTGTAACTTTGTTCATTTGCAATTCACTAGGCGGATAAAACAAATTTTTACTAATTAACAAACTCCGAGTACTAAGAAATTATAGTTTAGCGATAGCTAACCAAAATCGCTTAAAGCGGCTATCAAATTTTTTTGTTACAGAGTGCTCAATTGATTAAAAAAGTTTTGTTTTTTGGGAAAATAATTTCCCTTAGGGCATATGCCATCTTTAGGGATGCTTTGTGGAGGGTCTTTTTAAGGAAAATAAATAGAGGAAGTTCTAGGCAGGAAAAAGGAGTGGTGGATAGAAATCTAGGGTTCAGTGTGTTCAGTTCAGAATCAATCCCTCCCACTGCGGTGCAAGACGATCGGTCAAGAGAGAACAACTGGATAGGTCAAAAGGGTCTCCACAAACCAACCTCTCGTGATCCGGCCTGCCACGCATCTGGTTGGCCTGATCGTCGAAGATCTAAGCTCACCTCACCTGATGAACCTGAGCACCCCTGCTAAGCCTCAAAGTAGCGAACCACTTCGGGTGACCTACGGCAGTTGGCTATAGATGGTTCCCGGGGTTGAGGTACCCATGCCTTTAGTAAATTGTAGTATTTGTAATAAACATTTAATTTGTATTTCAGCACTCATCCAGCGTCCTCACCGCGTTCACCAACTACAAGCTGGAGGCCATGCAGGTGAAAGGACGCAAACGCTCGGCCAGCGATATGGGAGACTTGAAGGAGGAGGAGACGCACTACTTCGCCAAGTTCCTCACCAACCAGAAGCTGCTGGAGCTGCAACTGTCCGACTCTAACTTCCGGAGGTGTGTGCTGGTGCAGTTCCTGATCCTGTTTCAGTATCTGAACCTATCGGTTAAATTTAAAATGTGAGTCAATATCATTTATGCACACATATTATGTAAATATATATTTTTCTTTTTAAAGGAAAGACTCTCAAGTTACGAAAAATATGACAATACTTATTTGAATTCCTCCTGCTTCCATAATTACAAGCTATTTGCACCGATTATAGGTGACAACCCTATTTTGTTACACTATTTCTAATTTATTTTATTTCTAATTTTTCTAAAAGAAAGACCAATACTCCCGGGCTACAAATTGCTGTTGTGATAGAGGACTAGTTAGACTCTTTTACAAATGTGTTGTAATTTACCCAACTCACTGATTTTTAGCGTCACTACGCAACCCAATTTGAAGGCAGTACTTGTATAGCCAATGGCGAGCCAATAAATAAAATTAATATAAATAAATACAATGTTAAAATAGTACAAGAAATCTTGTAATGTAAATGGACGATTAATGTGTCGTACATAATTTAAAATTTAAAAAATACCTTCCACCTTTGGTTGAGTTTTATTGTTAATCTTTCACTCCGTAGTTTTGAAAAGTAATTTCTCCAATCATCTTTACCCTTTTGATATATTTTTATTCCAGTAATTATTATTATCTATTCAAAAAAGAATAATTGTTGCTTTTCTGTAGGGAATCATTTGAAATGAAGGTCGACCAATCAGACTGGGTGAAGGAGACAACCGACACCATCTTCAAATTGTTGTCTGAAACACCTCCCGACGGCAAGAACTTTGCCAATTGTGTCAAACACATCCTCAAGAGAGAGGAACACTGGAATACTTGGAAGAATGAAGGTTGCCCTGGTAAGTAATGGCATTTCACTTTTACATACTATTACCAACTATTCCACATCCCACACTCAAAAACAAATTACACACAACATTCATTTTTCCGAAGGACGTGCACAAAATACAATGATATGTTTTACGAAGCTGATATTTTCCATTTGTCCTCAGGCCAATTTATTAAATTCATAACTGAAAAAATTAAAACCAATTGTTAATTGCGAACCCTCCACCCCTGCTGTCTGTTGTTTTTTCATTCTCATTATGTTCTTTTTCCTTCTTATTATAAAAATAATAATATTTGGATGATTTATATAGCACTGTTTTTTTTGTTGTTGTTGTGAAAAATCAATGGCAAATGGCTAATCATTTATCCTTGAACGTTTTCTAATGATGTGAAAATGTGTTAATTTTATATAGTTTCACTGTTTGACTTCATCTTTTCTTTCCCACATGATTTAATTTGTGCTTTTTCATTTCTGTTGTATACATACATTATATTTTTTCTTTTTTTCTAACACTTTATTTTTTCTTTAACGTTTTAATCTGTGTTTGTATACTATAATTTTTTTTGCGGAAACTTCACTGGTTAATGCACCCATGTAATATGTAATTACCTTATAATATCTATAACTATAAAATAAAATAAAAATAAAAAATTAAAATAATAAAAACAAAAATTTTAACTAAACAAAAAACGACTTCAAAAAATGCACTAAAAAGTAAAAAATAATTTCAATGCACAATTTAATAATAATAAAATAAAATACCGTCGAATTGATAACCTCCTCCTTTTCGAAGTCGTTTAATTTCCCTCCGTTTAATCAAGAAATTTGTTTATAACCTAAAACCTTTGAAATTAGTACTAGGTTTGTATAACAATATTGTTTTTATTTTTAAACGACTTCGAAAAGGAGGAGGTTATCAATTCGACGGTATTTTATTTTATTATTAATTATAATAATAATAAAATAAAATACCGTCGAATTGATAACCTCCTCCTTTTCGAAGTCGTTTAAAAATAAAAACAATATTGTTATACAAACCTAGTACTAATTTCAAAGGTTTTAGGTTATAAACAAATTTCTTGATTTGAAGTACAATAAATTATTACCTGAAATGTATGAATGCTTTCAAATGCCACTAAATATTTAATACAGAATAGATGGAGGAATGATAATTTTCTCCATTTATTTTGTTGAAAATCTACTTAATTTAAATATTTACTATGTAGAATTTTGACATACATCTGCCCTAAACTAAATTACAATGGAGTAAAACTGAAAGCGTATTTCATCACCATTCAAAAACAGTTTTGAGTTTCCGGATGCGTTCAGAAATACTCATTTTATTTGGATTTTATTTGCAAAGCTGAAATATTTAGACCTTCCGACAAACTAGGCTTGATGCGTGAGTGGCTAATTATTTTGCAGTTAATTTTTAGATTTGAATTTAAACATACCTATTTCTAACACTGTTTAGATCATATTTCTACCCACGATAGTTAGGGAGGCACAACGATTTCCATGAGATCTATCTGAGTTGAAAACTGAACAAATTAGCCTGAGGAAAATAATAGAAAATTTTTAAAAATGCCGCAGATTTCTTGCAAAAAGTATTTTTTACATGAATTTGGTCAGAAATTTGTACATAAATTAAATTTAAATATATTTCCAACACTGTTTAGATCATATTTCTAACCATGATAGTAAAGGAGACACAACGATTCCTATGAGATCTATAGTTTTTTCCGAAAACTGAACAAAGTAGCCGAGGGGTTAAGATAATAGAAAAATTTAAAAAATTCCACTAATTTCTTGAAAAAACTATTTGTTTACATGAATTTGGTCAGGAATTTGTATGCCCGTTTATTCATTTGACCTCAAAAATCAACATTAGATGATAACATATGATGACCGGTCAGTGGTTGAGTGGGCATCGCTTTTGGGTCCCACCCAGGCGTTCCTCGGCTGGGTAAGTCCTCCATCACGACTCAAGCAACGTTTTCAGCTTACTGTGGTGGTAGTAGGAGATTTTCAAATATTGTCGGGTTATTCGTAAACCGGAAATGTTTGTCTTTCTTAAAATTTTTTTTATTATTTTCATAATTTTCAATGCACAATTTAATAATAATAATTATAATAATAATTGGATGACTTCTATAGCGCCATTTTCTTAAGAAAATCACCTCAAGGGCGCTTTACAAATTCAATTACACATTTAATCTATACCTATATCTATATACTACAAGTGGCTTATAACTAACTAACTAATTTATACCCAAACTTAAAAACACACTGCCTACCTTTAGTCACAGGGCATTGCAATTACCAACACTTATTGATAGAAATGAAATAAATAAAACCTGCACGTAATGCCTGGATCACACGCACTGAGTAAATGGGCAAGACAGTAAAATGACACTAGGCCGAGAGAGTTGGACGGACGAGTAGGTGTTTACACGTAATTTTTAATTTGGCACTGAGTCAGTCAGTCAATCGCAGGAAACGGTAGCATGGCGTAAGAGACGTAAAAGTGTCAAGTGTTAATACCTGCTGCGAATGTTTATACCTGCCGAGTGGGCAAGCGAATCAGTGCGGGGAAGTGCGGGGGTGGGCACTCGGCCGAGAGCACTGCCTCGCCTATCTACTCGGTGCGTGTGATCTAGGCTTTAGACCCTTCTTCCAAAGGGATAAACAATTATCCGATACGCAACGATTTAAGTATCGTGGTGACTATCGCCGAGATGTTTCGAGAGTTTAATAATAATTGGTGGCGGTACAGATCTATTGTTTTCAGTGGCGATATGTGTTTGCGATGTGAGTACACAACATCAGTATCGGATACTTGAGTATCCCTGTGGAAGAAAATCTATGGTTTCCCCTTGTTTTGCCTATTGCTTGAATAGCTTGTTAAGAGTTTCAATGTATCCTGTTTTAATTGTTTCAGAATTCCAAAAGTTGAAGTCGTTGACTGCCTCAGATCTGCAGGTGTCCGAAGAATTTAGGAAAAAGAAACCGAGGAGGAAGCTACTGGGGGAGATTGTGCGGGATCATGAAGCCCAAGGGAAGTTCTTCATGGGAAAGTAAGTATCTCTTTTGTAGGTATCTTGTGTCTGCATGGTTTATGTTTTTATTTATTACCCTTTAACATGCCAAGCTTCCGCAATTTAATACCTCTGTCTATATCTATATCAATACCTTCAGTGTGCCGGGGGTAAAAATCCCTTAAATAGAAAGTATTGTTTTCAGATTACTAATTAGATATGCTAGCGCTCAGTGGATACAAATTTTTCGTACCCAATGGGTATTTTTGGTGCTTGAGAAGTGGAGGAGCCTGAAGGGCAATTACGGTTCTACTCAAGGATAAGGAGTTGTCCTTAATCTTAAAATTAACGACTTTTGACAGTGATATGGATATATACGGTCGACACTGCAACTGCAGTGCTTCGTACCGTGCATAGACACGACTCTTCAAGCCTACAATTGCAGGGCTCCACCCCCTAGGGGTTCAGAAATATTCCTTATCCGTAACGTATCATTTGCCATTCACGAGTTTTTTTTTTTAAATGCGATTTTAACCCTTATGTATAAAGAAACTGTATGAAGGACAAGGTCAGAATCGTTTGCGCCAGTATCATTTTTGACGTAACCGATGGTTTTATTAATTTAAGTACTCTAGAATATTTTTAAATAAATTTTCTATGACTTGGCGGGTCATTTTTTGCAACTGTCAAAGGCGAAAAATCGAAGTTTTACTTTTTCAATTTATTTGCAAACTTCTTTGAATTGTGTTTTCTCATGTTTGGTATGTATTCAGATTTGTATAGAAATAATAAAATCGGTTTATATTAATTTGTGTGATTATGTTTTTTGACAATTATTTCCAAAATGGGAGATTTTAAATTTTTTTTAGTTAGTTAGCTATTCTGGAAAAACCTCTTACGATATTATCACATAATATACGTGAATAGTAAGATATATTTTCTGGTAAACAGAAACAATTTAAAAAAAAGCAATTCCTTTCTTTTTATATGGATGTTTGACCAGAAGGCAACAAGGTAAAATCCGCACGGTTTTTCGAAATACGTCCGACATTCAACAGGTTAGTAGAACCGGAATCGCGCCTCTGGTTAACGATCCTTATCCTTAAACTCAAGAATATCCTGTTAAAGAATTATCAAATTCAATATTTTTCCTTTCTATATTTTGAAATAATCATCATTGAAAAGGCAATTTTATAGAATTGGAGATAACATACATATATTTTTGGTTTTCAGTCAGGAGCTAACAAAATTGTGGAACCTGTGCCCTGACAACCTGGAAGCTTGCAGAGGAAAGGAGAGGGACTTCTTACCATCATTAGGTATATTCTGCTTTCAATTATTTAACCTTAACACCATTCCCAGTTTTGCAATTTGGTTTTTAGAAAAAGAATAGAAAAAAATCGGTTGATTGATTTTTATGTCTTTATCCAAAGTAGACTTAAATGGTTTATGTATAAGCAAGCTTTCAAATTGCGATAATATCTACACGCTGGAAAAGAAAAATGGCTAAAAATATGTACATTAAATCAACGTTAGATAAAAAAAAAATGGCTAAAGCGCCATACAGCTGTGACATTAAAGATAAACCTCCACAATTAGCTATCTTTTTCACGTTTCTGTTAATCAAATCAAGTTTTCTAGAGTTTACCACATGTTCTGGGAAACTCAAAAAGTACAAAAAAACATTATAGCTTGTTGTGTAGGTTCATCTTTTAATGTCACGGGTGTATGGCGCTTTAGCCATATTTTCTTTCGGTAATTTTTGGATAGGGCCTGACACGCTTATTATGAATATTTTTTAGAAAAAAACTTTAGATTCGCCTTAATTACTATAAGTGGAAACTTTCTGCATTCCGGGAGGCGGAAAATTATGCATTTTAATTTTCAATTGCGTAAACCCAAAATTCACTTCGCGAAGCGACCGGCGACTGTCAGCGGGCATTAGGTACGTCACTGTTATGTTGGTATCCCTGATGCATTAACAAGAGCTAAATACGACCGTAGTCATATTCGTGGGATATAAAAAGAGGCGCGGAATTATGAAAACACAACAGAATTATAATATTAACAAACCTCTATTCGTATATTATATTATGTATATTTATTATTACCATAAAATAACGATTAGCTAGAAGTTACGTAAAATAAAAATAAAACGTGCGCATTAGGTAAGCACTACTTTGACGAAATTCTGAAAATAAAATGAATAAAGGCCTTTAGGCAAGTTTTTTTTACATTGAAAATTTTATTTTTACATTGAAAAAAAAATTTTTAAGTAAAAAAAAAAAAACGTATTTTCAGAATTTCGTCAAAGTAGTGCTTACCTAATGCGCACGTTTTATTTTTATTTTACGTAACTTCTAGCTATTATTATTATTATTTCTATTCTTCAATTATTAATGCGACGAATACCAACACCTCCAACTATAATGATGATGAAATCCAACACTTGATTCCAGTGCCTCAGCTAGACTCTGAAGTGATTCTGATTAGAGGTTCGTTTATCTACATTATTAATTCTGTTTTTCATAATTCCGCGCCTCTTTGTGTTACCCACGAAGATGGCTTCGGTCGTATTTAGCTCTTGTTAATGCATCAGTGATACCAACATAACAGTGACGTATCTAATGGCCGCTGACAGTCGCCGACCAGTTCGCGAAGTGAATTTTGGATTTACGCAATTGAAAATTAAAATGCATAATTTTCCGCCTCCCGGAATGCAAAAAGTTTCCTTTTATAGTAATTAAGGCGAATATAAAGTTTTTTTCTAAAAATTATTCGTAATAAGCGTGTCAGGCCCTATCCAAAATTTACCTTTCTTTCTGCCGTTGATTTAATGGACATATTTTTAAGGGTAAGTATTTTTGTTGCAACAAAGAAACATTTTGATATTGGTTTCAGTTTTGAAACGGCAGATGTTCTTGGAGTAAACCTTACCTAGCATGTTGTAATTCTGCATAATTATGCTACATGGACAACAGTCAACCCTAACCGATCTAACCTAGCAACTTTGGTTTCGTGTATAGATAATATACCTAGCAACTTTGCTATTATTGTGTATAGATGAAATGTATACCTAGCAAATTTGGTATTATTGTTTATAGAGTCATACCTGTCTCCCGCCATGGAGCAGTGTGAGAAGGGTATCAGTGGTCCGGAGCGGGTGACGGCGGACGGCAGCTGGGGGTGGCGTGCCCTGCGTTTGTTGGCCCGGCGCTCTCCGCATTTCTTCACGCACAGCAACAACCCCATCAACCGTCTGCCCGACTACCTGGAGCTGATGGTGCGCCGTGTTGCCAAGGACATGCCCCAGGACACTTCGCAAGATAAGGTAAATCACAATACACTCATTTTACCTGTGGGTAGACCTTTCCCTTCTGTGATATAATTTCTGTATCTATAAAATTTAGAGTACCTTTATATTGTTTGACAGTTTGATTCGCAGTCTTAACCAGCTCGATCTTGAGCATACCTTTTACCCCTCAGGCTAATTTGTTCACTTTTGGAAAGAGTTCATATAGGTCTCATAGGAATCGTTGCGTTTCCCTTACTATCATGGTGAGAAATGTGATCTGAATGGTGTTAGAAAGACAATGCAATTTTTTATTCAAATCTAAAAGTTAACTGCAGAAGAATTGAAATGTACACCTCTAAGAAACCAAGGTATCCGAACTCAGTTGGAAAAAGTTTGTAAAATTTTGTGAATTTTTTATTAATTATTTTCACATGAAATTATTAAAAAAGTGACATGACAAAACATTTACATATATGTAATAAATTTGTCTAATAAAATGTTCACCCTCGCTCTTATGGGCAGTTTTGTCTCTTCCTTACTCTGTGGTAGAAGCTCAGTATTTGTTCCAAGACAGCATAACAGTTCATGTTTTGAGTTCATTACTGCCGACTCTCAGGGGCGTGCACTCCATATAGGCACATAAGCACTGCCTACCCTGCCGTATTTGTAAAATATAAGCAGGTAAATAATATTATAATTTATAATATTATTGCTAAAACTAAATACACACTTTAAAAAATAAGCGCGAAAAAGCTGAGCAACCGAAACTACGCGAGCGCCACATCAAATGGCAAACTACAAACGGGGCATAAACTGTAACTAGGAACTACACGCACGCCCTCCGACTGCCTCACTAAAATTTCTATCAAATAGTTGTCTTTCATAAATGCTAATTATCGGTTCAAAAACGTTTGTCGTACTTTAATTCTGAAATTATCTGATGAAATATGGAAATTTTAACCTGTGAAACTTGTTGTATTTTCCTACTGCCTACCCTGATCAAAAAGTCTGTGCACGCCCCTGCCGACTCTTATAAACTTATTATGTATTAATCTTTTTCTTAAAATCAATGGTTTTTTGTTTTTTAGGATTCTCCTGAAGAAGATGTGTCACAGGAAGAAATTGAAGCTAACATGTTGAAGCCAGAAGATGATATGGAGCAGGTGAGAAAATTATATTATGAAAGGCTTGAAAACAGTCTTTTCCAGCGGAAGAGCCGTCAATCTTTATTATCCTTATGCACTCTTGCACACAACTCTATATATAGAGTTTTCGCCTCCTTAACTTGCTGAACTTCAGAGTAGAAAAATACCAACTGTCGGGTGAGAATTTGCAGACTGCGAGAAACTTGATGAGTTTGATCAAATATCAGAATAAAAACTATGATTTATGTTTTTTGCAATTTTTTCTGTTTACCTGCTAGTGGGTCTTATTATTCATATGAGTTTTGTGTTTATATTATAAGGCGCAAATTACACGAGCGGTTCTCCCGCCGTGGGAGCTTGCTGTTCACAGGCGGGAGAAATTCCGCCACACGGGCGGTTTCCCGCGGTTGCATCATTTCGTGCGAGAAAGCGTTGTTGTTTGGCCGTGCGCGTAAAGGATCGGGCGGTTTCCCACGGCGGTAGAACAGCCCGTGTAGTTTGAACGTGGCGGTTTCCCGCGGCGGGAAACCGCCACGTTACTCGTGTAGTTTAGATGGTCTGCAGGAGCTCTCTCAGGCGGTTTCCCGCGGCGGGAGATCCTCTCGTGTAGCTTAGGCCTAAGATGTTTCCCTGAATAAAAAAATCAGATGTAATTGGTGTTACAGCTCACATAAGTGCGCAAGCGCCGAGCACAGTCGTAAAAATTGGTAAGCACATACGCTTGAAAAACAGTCTGCAGGTTAACCCGGCGAGCGTAAGGTTGGGTGTGGTACACCCAGACCAAGATAAATCGATAATATTTTAATAGCGAATTATTATTATGCTCTGCGCGCCTGAGTAGCTGCGCGGGGGAAGGTAAGGAAGCAACAAGAAACGAGGATTTAGTCATCCTTTGGTCAGTGAGGCTTCAAAGTCGTCGGTGGGTGAGTTCTACCAAAACCTCCTAGAGCACAAGGAGGTTTAGGTTTTGCCCACCTGGCGCTCGGTGTTCTATTTTTCACAAGTACTAAGATTAGTTGTAAAAGAAAAAAAAAATCATAATTTGTGTCTGTTATGATTAAAACCTTAGAAGATGTTAGTTTTTTTATATTATATTTAGTTTTATACAAAAATAGACAATCAAGGTTAAACGTCACGTACGTTATAATCTACGCATTCACAGATGCCTCCAATCAAATTATTTTAGTTTCTAATGGTTTTTGCACGTTATGCTTTAAAATATTAGGTTAAATTAATTGTTCGCGGTCGTACATATTTAATTAGAATATAAATAAATAGTTTTGTCCATAAACAAACCCAAATCTTTCAAGAAAGGCTGAAAAATTCAATTTTGTATCGGTGACTCAATCCAATATTGTATTTTTCAGCCTTTCTTGAAAGATTTGGGTTTGTTTATGGACAAAACTATTTATTTATATTCTAATTAAATATGTACGATCGCGAACAATTAATTTACCTTAATATTTCAAAGCGTAACGTGCAAAAAGCATTTAAAACATAAATAATTTGATTGGTGCCATCTGTGAATGCGTAGATTATAACGCACATGACGTTTAACCTTAAGTGCCATAAGTTGAATTCTCTAAGAAAAATGTTGATAAATTAAAAAAATAACTTATATCAGAAAACTGTTTCTGAAAAAATAAGAAAATATATAGATTTAGGAAATGAGATTAAAAGAATTTGGCATTCTCAGACTATAAAAATATTACCATTTGTTATTTCGGCTACTGGCATTATACCTAGCTCTCTCATTCAAAATTTAGGCGTATTAGATTTGTCAAAAAATTTGTATATAAAAATGCAAAAGTCGGTCATTTTAAATACATGTAGGATTACGAAAGATTTTTTAAATATTTATATTGGGGGATCAGTAGGATTTATCGGACCAGTTAGGATTTCATCAGAACCGAACCCTCCGATATGAAAATATCTGGAGTCGGTGAAATATTTTCCCATTATGTTTCTGGTGGATTGACGTATTGTTCTTGTATTGTTTTGTATTTATTATACTTATATAGTGCACTTACATTGCGTGAATTTACTAGATAAACATTTGTGGAAGGGTTTAGTCTTTCATTTGGGATCAACCTTTTTCCGATGGATTTATTGTACAAAGGTTGAATGATAGTGGCGTTTGCGTTGATTCAATTGTCGACATTACACAGTACATATTAATATGTACGCCCTAGTGATTGATGAAACAACAATGTTATAATTTATCATTATTGAGTAATTTTTAACTGAGTTTTAAATATCTCTGAATTCTAACTGTGGTTTATTTTTGCAGGTTACAGAGTCCGCCTCCGCAGGCATCGGCGAGGGCACAGAAGGCGGCGAGGGTGTTGCCACTGCCGACCCGCCCCGTCGTGCGCTGAGCGAGCTCCAGATGACAGACCTGTGCCGCAGTCTGGATGTCGAATGGCGACGATTGGCCGTCAAGGTCGGCTATCGGCCCGATGAGATACTCTACTATGAGTCCACCAGCGAAGAAGAGCCGCTGCGGGCGCAGTCCATGCTGAGTCACTGGTTCGAGGATGATGAAGATGCGTCGGTGGAAAATCTGATCTATATTCTGGAGGGGTTGGGACTATTGGACGCGGCCGCCACACTCCAAGAACCCGTTGTATGACCCTATGTTAAATACTAGGGAATTTTGTGATTATTCAATCGAATGAATTTAACATTTATAAATTAAAGTAAGTTTTTTTATGATTGTTTGTTTCTTTTTACTACGTTCATAGATAAGTCATATTATTATAAATTTATTTGGATCTAGCGGGTCCCCGGCATGTGTTGCAGTGCCATTCAAAGAAATAATTTGATTCTCCCTGCATGTCCGTTTCCATGCGTCCCCGTTCCCTTCCGCCTTCCTCCTCCCTCATCTCTTCCCTCTTCGCGAACCCCACCTCCCCGGTTCCCCTTCTCCCTGCTTTTCCTCCCTGCCGCCAAAGTATATGAAATATACACATTTTCATTTATTTTATTATTATGATGCTACCACAATGCCATGCTGGATTAGTTTATTTTATTGTTGAACAAAATATTGTATTTTTATGTTTCTTGAAAGAATTGAGTTTTATGCAGACAAAAATAAGGAAAACTATAGGGATGACTGAACGTGCTTAACCCTTTCGACTCCAAGCCTTTTTTTTTTATTTGACCAGCTCCACGCCAAAATTGCCTTTTTAAGGTTTTAGTTTTTTTTTTTGGTAAATAAAATTGATATAAGTTCATCATCATCTTCCCCTTGCCCTATTCGGGTCGGGGACCAAGTTTATTCTGTAAAAATAATTGAAAATAATATAGATTCTAGAATATTTTGTCTTTTAATCATTTTAATAAATTTTAGTAAAAAAAGTCTCTCCTATTTTAAAATTGTCTGCAAAAAGAAGTACATATTACACCATGTACAGTGACAATCGACACTGGAGGTGGTGGAACAAAATCAATACCGAGTGGCACTCGACGTTGGAATGGAAAGGGTTAATACAAATATTTTTTAGAAAATGCCCATTGATTCACCTTAATAGGCCACTTGCATCACATTTAAAAAAAAAAATTCTGGTTGAGGCAAATATTCTAAGGCATTCCGTATATATATTTTTTTTAATCGTATTTTTGAAACCCTGGCGATTTTTTGAAAATTTCAATCTGAAAAGTCAGACCATTTTTTATAAACCGGAAAGACGGGACATAATTTTATGGGTGCGAAAAAAAATAAATTACATAGCCGAAAAAAATTTAAAAAAAAGAACGTTTTCCACACGAATAGCAATAAATTGTACGGGGTTCTCTTCGTAACATCTGTAAAAACACCGCCATCTTTATCAAAAAATCAAACCAAAGGATAAGTTCGCATAGAACAAACAAATCTAGTGAACGTTATACGCAAATTAAAAAATTCGCCGGAAATCAAAGTGTTGCCATATGAAAAAAAAAATTAATCAGTGTGGAATTTTACAAAGTTAACGGAACATAATCGGAGACGGGACATTTTCATGTAGTGAAGTCACGAGCTCAAATAATGGATTTATTTATTTGAAAATAAAATAACTAAAAATTTTTATTAACATTTTCGTAATCTTAGTAAAAAAATCTATCCACACGATTTTTTCCAAGTCGTTATGAAATCGATGCAAGTGGCCTATTACTGTAAAGGCGGAAACATATTTGTGTGGTGTGGTGTGTTGTGGCGCTTACTGTCGTGACGGTGAGTGTGCACACTAGTGTGGTGTGGTGTGGCGTGTCGTGGAGCGCTCTGGCGTTTTCTGTAGTGTTGCCACATGCATGAAATCTTTAAAGCTACGAAGAGAGATATTGGCGCAAGTGAATGTGACCTTATCTTTCATAAAGTTTCTTTATGCATAAGGGTCAAAATGCTCTGGCGTTATTTTAAAGGGTGCTCTGGCGTTATTTCTGAACAGTACCTACCTAGATATCAAACCTTTGCAGCGTTTAAATGTGCATAATGTTTTCTTCTGATTTGGATAGTGATTTTGATGAAGATCTTCAATTTATCTTAGCAATGAAACTTCTTAAGGGCAAAAAAAAAAAAAAGAAAACACTAGGTTCACCCTATAAACAGAGAGAGACAGAATTTAACAAAGGTGAATTTTATCGTCTTGTTAAAGAACTAGAGAGTGACGAAGAGAAATTCCATCAGTACTTTATATAGTATATTAGTAATATAATAATACTAGCGACCAGCCCTGGCTTCGCATGGGTGCAATGTAGATATTAATGTGGAGCAGTGTGGAGTGATTTAATAATACTATGATTATAATAAGTCTATACTACGGGATATTTTTATATACAATATTTACAGCTGTTTTTACGTGAGATTTTTTTTAATTTTTTTTTTTAATTAAAGAAATATTAACATAGCACATAATTCATATTGTTTACAACTTTTTAATGAAACTTTTTAATATTTATATTGGTATATACCTCCCTAATTGAGAATAACTCGTGTTTAGGGAGGGAATTTTTACAATATTTGTTTAATTTCTAGAATTATAACTATAATTAACACTATATACATTCAATTTATTAGCGTACATATATGCACTGAAGAACAGATAACATATATTAAAATAACAGACAGTTCTTTAAAATATATAATGCATAACCTTTACGAGAGTGTATTGTTCGTTTGAAAAGGCAGAAAAAAAAGATAATAAAAACATGTTTTCTTTAGATTTAGATATTTAATAGAAATATGGGGAAACACATACATTACGTACTTAAACGACTTACAAATAATACAGAACAAAGTTATTAAAAAACTCTTCAACTATAACCCAGACACTCCCAAAAAAAAAACTATATCAGGAAATGAACCTTTTGAAAATAAGAACATGGTTCGAATATAACATATGTCTTTTAATTTACAAAATACAAAATGGACTTATACACACAAACACAATATTATGCTCTGTATTTAAGTTAAGAAAGCGAAATATTATATTTCTTTAACTTAATAAATAAATTTAAAAAAAAATAAAAAAAATATGTTTTTCTCGAAAGCGCGACATATAACTGGCCGTGTGAGAAACACTCAAACATAAGCCAGCAACGTTGAATGTTTGACCCTGTGACTTATTGATGGTCTTTGCAAAAGATAGCTTTACCCCCTATATATTGGTGAAAACCGCATGAAAATCCGTTGCAGAGTTTAAAAGATCTAAGCGCACATATATATTTTGAGAGACTTCATTTTATATTACGTAAAGATAAAGATAATACAATATTTCAGAAATTTCTTCCCAAGCAGCATTTCTGATCAAATGACCTTTATACTCTTTACACGTTAAATCGTATAAAATTTTTCGTTGACGTACAAGTTCAATTAGCTCGTCAGCCATTTTTCAGAACCACGCTGCAAACAAGCGTCCGCTAGTTGTCTATGACCATAAATAAATGTCTATGGTGCGCCAGAGTGGTGGAGGGGGGTATGGCGCGATCGGCGGCGAGCAGTCCACGCCACAACAGAACCCACCCCGACACACCACACCACACAAATATGTCTCTAACCATAGAAAATGTATGAAACCGATGTGCTACTGGCGCGCCACGACACACCACACCACACAAGTGTGTTTCCGCCTTAAGTCTTTTTGCATTGGGGCAATGGAAAATATTGCATTCAAAATTTAAATCTCATAAAATTAAAATTTGCTAATGAAATATTTTTTTCGAGGTGATGTTACGATGCGAGTTGCCTGAATACTGTCTGATTCATTTATTGAAAAATCACAGAAAGGGGGAAGGTAACAATGTGTTCTCCCGTGCTTTGCACAAGTTGGTTTGTTCCCCTTTCCCTGATTGACTTATTTTGATTGTCTATGAGTGAAAGCGACCTTTAGGTTTTAGGTGTAAAGTAAAAAAAAAATTAACCACAAATAAAATTCATTAATTTCAAAACTACTATGTAAAATAAATAAAATTACAAGAAGGAAAATAGATTTTTTCAGAGTGGCCAACATAGCAGACTGTGGCCAGTGAGGTAAGCAATAAAATAATATTTAAATGTACCTACCTATCACCTGCCACTAGCAGTTATGTGAACAGTGTAGACCCGCGATTTTTCTCTTATTTAATAAATCAAAACCAAAATTTTCCCTAAAATCATAAGATTAAATTTTAAATAGGTATGTACTTAAAGTACATGCCTACTTAAATATAAACCATATATATATTTTTTGTAACAGTTTTCAATTTCAAATAAGGAATGGAAGGAATTATACAGTTTTTCCAGGGATTTTAATTAGAGTGGATCCCAGTCGCAGCGGGCGTGTTTTTAACCGCTCCTACCTGTTTAATATTTTTAAATGATTTCCCTTGTAAAGAGATTGTTTTGAAAAGTTTCCAACATAAGTGTTTTACATAGTGCTTACCGTTTCACGCCGTGAAATATGTTTAAGTACAAATGAAATAGGCATAATTTTTCCACATAAAACTACATCAACGCCCTCCAGCTGACATGATGGTTCATAACTTGTTGTGTGCCGAATGTGGCCGCATATGCTTGAAATATTGTCACCCGGATGACAATCGGCACTCAAATGATTTTAATAGACATTTGAGAATATTTTTATTTTCAAAAAGTTTAGTTTGAATCTGAAAGATGTCATTAAAAAAAATACATATTTATATTATATTAATTACTAGCAGACCCGGCCACACGTTGCTGTGGCTAATGAAACACAACGCCATTACCCAACCTTTATAAAATCTAGACCACCCGCTACCTGAATTGAATATTTGAATTTCTCGGCTTTTCTCTACCATAATAAGCATGTATTTTATATATAAACCTTCCTCTTGAATCACTCTATCTATTGGTGAAAACCACATGAAAATCCGTTGCGTAGTTTAAAAGATCTAAGCGCACGTACATTTTGAGCGACTTCATTTTATACTACGCAATGAAATGATGTAATGATGATGACGCCTGCCCACCGCTGCCAACTGGTGGACGCGATGGACGTACGGCCTGCCAGCCGTTTTAAATCGCACACAAATATATTTTCTTTGAATTTCTCGGCTTTTCTTTAATATAATATGTATGTATTATACAAATAAACCTTCCCCTTGAATATTGGTGAAAACCGCATGAAAATCCGTTGCCTAGTTTAAAAGATCTAAGCGCATATACATTTTGAGCGACTTCATTTTATACTATCTAATGATTTCAATGATGTCATTATATAGTGCGTGTGGTGTTTGCTATTTTAATTATATATATTTATTGAAATATAAGTAGAAGAAAACACAAACAAATAAAAAAAAGAATAATTACGAAAATATGTAATTGATTCACACTGCAACCCTTAGGTTCGCGTACAGATTTGGCATCATCGTTGCACGTGACATACTTCTGACGCTTGGCCATTTGGTCAACGTCGTCATCTAAAATACATATTCATGATTTGTGCATGGTCCTTTTTTTACATTATCTCCACACAGGAAGCCCCGAAGAAAAAAAATTCCCTCTGGACCTATGTCATCTTTGAGGATGCCGTGTAGAGGGTCTTTTTAGGGATAGGAACTAGGGAAAGTTCTGGGAAGGAAAAAGGTATGAGGGGCGGGTAGGAATCTGGGGGTCAGGAGCAAGACGATGGGTCAAAAGGTCTTCCTTAACCTGTCTCTTCCGATCCGGCCGGCCACGCAGTAGGTGGGCAAAAGCATCCGCCGCCAAGACCTAAACAAACCTCACCCCAAGAACCCGGGCACACCTGCTAAGTCACCAAATGTAGTGAACCTCTTGTTGGTTATCCAATAAATGGTTCCCGGGGCGGCGGTACCCATTCCCGCCTCCCAAATTATACCTTGACCGTTTTTGAGATTTTTTTTATATGAATACCGCACAAGAATTCCCGTCCCCGATCCCGTCTGGAGCCAGTAAGACTATGGCATCCCCAAATTGGGTTATCTTGTGAGACTGAAGGCAGTGGGGAGGGGAAGGAAATGAGGAAGAGGAAGGTAGGGAAGTACCTGGCTATTCAGATTTGGGCACCAAACACAGCTAAAGCCATTTCAAGTAACGTTTCAATTCTGAATGGTTTTCTTATACCAGGGCAATACTGAGAGTATCTTCTACTCTGGAACGTACCGCAAATATACCATGTATTATTTTTTTTAAATTAATTAATTGTGAAATAATAACACAGATTAATCAATAAAATTCATTTGCCCACGCGGTGATTCGATCCCGCGACCTTCAGATTGCGAGTCAAGAGCCTTACCCGTCGACCGCGGAGGCCGTCATTCAAAATCATTTAAAAAACGATAATAAATTAGTGTACCTACCTAGGAGGACCGCCACGCGTCTTTTTTGGTATACACACTTGCTTCATTCACATTCATAGATACTCTTCTGTCTCTTGACACGGCTCGACCCAACGGATGACGACCTACGTGATTTATCGGTTACGATCCTTGGCTACGAATCCGGAGGTCGCGGGCTCAATTCATTTACGTTACATTTCGTTTGATTAATTTGTGTTATTTCACACTTTACTAATTTAAAACAATATTACCTGTATTATATTTGCGGCATTTTCCAGAGTATCGCCCTTATGAAAGACCACCATTCAGAATTTATTCAGATTGTACTTGTTTTTTTGTTAAATAATACGCGCCATTATTGCGTTGATTATTTTTAATACAAATGAACACCGATAAATAGGCAAAGAAAATCTTATTTTACATCCAAAATAGAATAAATGCCGTTTTATGTGCATTCAGGTAAGCTCCTTTTAGATTAATTAAAATGCACATTACCTATAAACACACGAAGACATGAAACACAATCTCTGAGGTACTTCTTTAAAGCTGTTTGTAGTTATAAACTAACCATAACAAAAATAAATATGAGTAAGTACATTATGGTGCTTAACCAGTCTCATAGAAATCATTGGGTTTCCCTTACTGTCAAGACGAGAAACAGGATCTCACTAAACGGTGTTAGAAAGAGAAAAAACCACGCTTTATATTAAAAACTATAAGTTAACCACAGACAAATTAAAACTTACACCTCCATGAAACCAAAGGCGCAAACCGCAATTTGAAAAAAAAAATGAAATTTTGTGAATTTTGCATTCAACAACGTTATTATCTTGAGTCCGTTAAAACTTCTTATACGCCCGGTGAGCTTAATACATACCGCCGACCGGTAAGAATTTACAAAGTTCTGTACATCTATAACCGCTGACATAAAACAAATGCATCTACGAATTGTAGTGCAAGAAGAATGCCGTCGTTATCAGCGCATGCTGTATAGATTTAATGATGTTGACCCTTTACAATTATTATTCGAATTTAACCGCGTCACTTTTGGCATGTCCTGTATTCCATTCTTGGCAATGCGTACATTACGCCAACTTGCGATATATGAACAACCTCGTTCCTCACTTGCTGCAAACCTGGTGGAAAAGCGCTTATTCTACATGAACTATTTCGTCACCAGTTGCTCGTCGGTCGAGGAGGCTTCCGAGTTGTCTACGGAATTGATTTAACTATTCGCCGCGGTAGGATTCGGTCTTGTAGAATTCTCTAGTAATTCTTCAAAGTATTATTTTTCGGTGGATATTACCGTTAAAAAAAATCGGTGAAAATTCGGTGACCAAAAATGCTGTTATTGTGAAACTGGCGCTTTACAAGCAATATATCAAAACCCACATCGAGAGTCCGAGGTCTAATAACTAATTAATTTAAACGGAAAACTTTGTTGCTGTTAGTGTAAATCTTTTTATCTCACCTAAAATATTTTTCTCTTTTAAAAACGCCTTAAAACTATAATTTAGTAATGTTTTATAAATAAATAAATTAAATTGAATTGAATAACAAAAAGAATCTAATTTCACAAAATATTATACAAAGGTGATAAATTCACGAAAACGATTTGTTCTTTTTTTGTACGGGTACCAAAATCCAAAACATGGAAAGTTGAACATTTCATTTTAAGCCGCAAAAAATCTTTAGTTGGGCCGCCGTGTAATCGTAATAGGCCACCATGGCACTATCAAGTGAATCAACTATCAGTGGCTAGTGGGCAACGCGTATGGGTCCCACCCGGGCGTCGCATGTTCGATTCCTCGGCAGGCTAAGTCCTCCATCACGAATCACGACACAAGCAAAATTTTCCGCTTACTGTGGTGGTAGTAGGAGATTTTCAAATATTGTCGGGTTATTTGTAACCCGGGAGTGTTTGTCTTTTTTTTTAAACTATTTCAGGCGGGTCATGTGTGAGAAAATGGCTCTATAGTCGAACAGATACCAAATGCACTCCTAAAATTTCGAACGTACAGTCAAAACTCCGAAAAACCCAAACTCGAAAGACACTGCACCATTATATTAATCATATATTTTTCATTTCTTATTATCTATACGACCCTCGAAAATTTAGATTTTCGGAAAAACATTAAACTGGATTCTAAAAACAATATTTCAGACGATACCTAATAATTATACGCTGCAAAACAAAATTTAGAAATTCCAATGGCGGTTATTCCCGTGAATTAGGCGACTAAATCATTTGGAAATTCCATAGTTATTTATATCATGCTACTATAAAAACCAAACAATTAATGATTCTATATTTAGTAATAAGTAGTGCATTGACTTTATAAGATCAAAAACCAGTCCATTACTTTATTTTCGATTTAATATACTTTATTTATGTCATTTTGGTGTGTTTTAAATTATAGTTGTAATTACATATCATCTAATATCAGTGCGTCTAGTTGTCTAGTGGATAATACATATTTAAAATGGTGAATGTAAATCAACGATACGATTTGCAGGCAGGTGAAAAAACGATGGTTTATAATGTTATCAAATTTTTCCAAAAAATCCTTGACACTCCAGAATACATAAAAACATTGAACTTCAAGCAAACTTGAAGCTTCTCATTTTCCGTACGCAGAAGAAGTAAAAATGTTCCATCAGCCTCGTAAAAACTACAAAAAACCTAAAACAATAACGGGATTGGATGATTTTGAAAAAGATGTTGTGCGTCGCAGTGTGATGGATTTTTATGACAATGGCCAATATCCCACTCTTGCGAATCTTAACAACATGGAAAAAAATACATTTTTCTGGATCTCGTGAGTCATTGCAATGTACTTGTATTTTGCATGATATTGGTTTCCAATTCAAAATACGCAAAGACGGAAGAAAGTACTTAGTGGGAAGATTAGACATTGCTACAGCTAGTGTAGACTTTTTGAGAAAAATGGATCAAATACGATCACCCGACGACAGACGGCAAATAGTCTACTTGGACGAGACTTGGGTGAATAAAATTCACTTGATTACACACGTGTGGCAATATAGTGAGGTAAGTGAGGGCAATAGGAGTTTAAAAGTGCCAGTTGGAATAGGAAGCCGGCTGATCATTTGCATTGTGGTTCCGCAAAAACTGGTTGTATCACGGGGAGTAAATTAATATTCCATACGAAAAAGCTTATGTGGAATACAGATTACCATTCTGAAATGAATTCCAAAGTCTTCGAAAATTGGTTTGAATATCAGTTTGTGGCATTCCTCGAAGAACCCTCTGTAATTGTAATGTAAAATATATATATTTTTAATAACAAATACAAATTTACTGATCTATCATGTATTGTAAACAGTATGTTGGTTTGTATTGATCTGCACATTTAGGTATTTTTGTCTTTAAAAAAATAAATTTGTAAAATCCCAGCCGGGGGTAAAAATGAAATATTATTTAAATTTAAATGTCTCATAAATTGGTTACCGCTTTAAAAAATTAGCATCAGACAAAAACTGTCTAAGAATTTTCTTGATTCTGAAATATGTACGTAATATGAGTTACCGGACACCTTGTAGGTATTTTCAAACACCTACGCATTTTTGTTCAATCCTTATTAAGACTTAAATTCAGTCCCGAAGAACATAAAAACATTTTGTTTAATAACATTAATTTAAAGTCGTGAACCTTTTCGTCTTGCTTTACCTGTACATTTTATTACTGACTTTGGACTTTGACCGTTCATTTAGTTTCTGTTTGACTATAGAACAGGTGCGGTCTATTTATAGATCAATATTTATACATCTCGTGTATGTAAGGTACTGTTAGTACCTCCCGAAAGCAAGGTGCCTATCTACCTATATTTATAATTTTCCAGAGCATTTGGATCGTTTGCCCGTGAACCGTGAGAAAAAGAATCCTTTTTTTGTTAAAATGGTTTAGAATTAGGTAGGTACTGCTCTAGAAGAAGGTCCAAATGCAACACTGCTCACCACCCCCAAAAACCAACCGATACACATGGTGTGTCTACTCGTATGTAACTATCTCTCTATATGTTTTCAAGTCCTGTCGCACAGAAGAGACCATATATATATTTTGTGCTGGTTTATATCTTTTTCCTACTTTTCGCCTAGCCGAACGCAAACTAAAGGCTTTTACATTGTTTGGAATTCTTGCTCCATAGTAATAAAGTTTCAGTTAGCTGCAAACTTCAGGACGAGAAAGGATGTTTGTTAAGGTGACAGTTTTACGCGGTTTGGCGAACAGCTAAGTCCTAAGTCCCGAAGATGCCTGTGGGTACGCTAACTAGAAATAAGGGGCCCCTTCGCTTGTTCTAGAAGGAGCTATATCAATAAACAGCCTTAAAACTGAGATCGTAAAGCCTGCAGGCTGTAGATAGGTACCTACTATTCGCACTTAATGTATACAGAATAAAGTACCCACCTCTAAGAGGATGAGGAGCACACACACGAAGACAATAATGTTGAAAATAAACGTTCTTAGGTAAGTGGACACAAGAATTTTTTATTTATTTATGAATTTTCCCACCGTTACTTCCTAGATCCTTCCCTTTCTAACATATCTTAGCCTCATAATACCCCCCAAATTAGACTGTGCCAGTAGCAAGAATTGAAAAATTGTCTCTTAGTTTAGGTTGAGTTATATCAAAGTACGCATTGTACTGAAAATATATAGGGTGTCCGGGGATAAAATGCACTTACTTCGGGAAGTGATTCTAAACGATGTATTATAAGTAAAAAAGAAAAATAACTTTTTCGAAATTATACCTTTTAGGGGTAGTTTTGTGGTAAAAAGATAAAATTAGACCGGCGTTTGCGGCCAGCTTTATTATTTTTCGCTGTTACGATACGGGCCAATCACAAACCATGCAATGTTGCCGCAATCGTGCCCGGCAGGCTCTCAACAGGTAAGATCGTACCTCACACCAAGTATTTTTAGGAGGTACGTCTTTTTGTATTTGTGAAAAAAAATGTAGGAGTTTCGGAAAATTTTTTTACTCCTACCATCATGTAGAATCACCTCCCGAAGTTAATTCACTTTACCCCCGGACACATATTATTAGGGATTGCAATCCCGCAGCTCATTCAATCCCGTGGGATTGATACACGGGATTACTCAATCCCGCGCGGGATCACGCGGGATCCTGCATCTTTGAAATTATGTTATAAAATCAAATTGAAACTACAGATTTTTGGTGTAGAAATCAACTTTTATAAAACATTTCTTACATTGAGCAACAGAAATGATTTCTTTTCTGTTAATTAGGTATAAGTAATTAGTAATCTGTTTTCTTAGATTTATCTTTGAATGTTTGGCACAGTTTAATAGTTTTGTTTAATTTTACCCTTACTTCTAACAACAGTTTAATACCTATTTTTAATTCAGTCCAATTCATATAATTAATGACTAATAATCAAATCACAACTTTTTTTTAAGATGCTATTATGATGATATCAACCTATGGTGGTAGCTTTTGAAAATACGCTCTTAAGAAGTAAATGGCATTTATTGTATCATCTCCGAGCCTGCTTCTGAGTGAACTGCAAATATATCCTGATGCTGAAAACGCTTTCTCGGCTTCTACGCTAGTAGGCTGAACCATCAGGATATATTCATAGGCGAGCGTCAGGTACTCTCCTCTGACACCATCGGACTCAAAGAATGTCATTTCTTTTTTAAAACTTTTCTCAAAGTACTTTTGCTTCTTGTGTGGCTTTTTCTTAAATATTTATTTTCCTTGTTGAAGCTGTTTATATAATTCTTCTTTTAGCGTTAGAGTAGGATCTGTATCAGTAGCAGTATATACAGCAATAGGTATATTTTCTAAGACGTCATTTGAATATGTTTCATTTTCATCGTCTTGAACTTCGACTCTTTCTATTATTTTATTTATTTCTTGGCGTATTGCCACTTTTCTTGGCATGAAAAATGTATAAGTGCGATCTGTATTTTTGACTTCTTCGTCGTATTCGTCGTACTTTTTCGGATTTTGCAAATAAATCAAAACTCCTGTTAAATCAGTGCGGCGTTCTTGAATACGTTCATGTAGAGTCTGTGACAACTAGTTACTCAACACCGTGTTTGGTTGTTGCAATTTATCCAAAATAAATCGAACTGTTGGGTTCGCAGTTATAAACGTTGAAGCGTGCTACAAATTTTTAATTTACGTGATCCGCGGATTCGCGTTTTGAAGGTGCGGGATCGAGCAGATTAATAAAAGCAGCGGGATCCCGCGGGAATGCGTGATCCCGTTTTGCGGGATTGCAATCCCTACTCAGTATATATTATATTCAAATTATTAAGGTCTACTATGTAATATTGTTATTGCACCGTCCCCCCGGTGCCCGCCCACTCACCTTCCTCGAACATCCTTATTTATGTAAATAAATAAATACGTATAATATATGTTCATAATATTTGCTTTTGGTCCTCTTTGTCTTAATTAAGTACTTATAATTTAAACTTATGATTGCACAAATAATGCCGTGGTCATTTATAATCGTGATGAATGATGTGGTCATTTATAATCGGAATATTTGCTACTATTATATTGAAAATGTTAATTACTCTAATAATTATGTGATTAATTGTGTTGGCGAGCCAATAAACAAAAAAAAATCACTCAAACGGAATGTGTTATCTTCTATTCGGGTTATAACTTATATGAACATTTAAGAGATATTCTGAAGGTCACAACTTCCTCCCATATGATTCAGTGTAGGGGGAGTCACAACCAGGAGAGGGGGCAAGGAGGTGAGTTGAGAGAAAGGGTGGATGAATGGTGTTGGGTGTGTTACGTTTTGAGGTCAAACGTGAACTATTAACTTAAGGAAGACACACTACGCCCTAATGTGTAGGTGGAGGTGCATTTGTCAAAGCTTTAACTGTTGAGCTTTCAACGGTGACGTACCCCATTTGCGCCACTATTTATATTATATTATCACTAAAAGTAATCACCCGGCTTTGTTCGAGTCTAAACCCTTGATTTTTTTTAAATAAAATCCTTTGAACTTAAAAAAATGACATTCATGTGAGTGGATTTGACGGTTTGATGTTTTGTTGATGTTAACGATTTCCATGGCTGATGATGGAAATGACATTGCTGGCTGAGAATAGCTATAATTGATCGAGAAATTGCAGACAAACAATTTCACGATGCCAAAGCTCATTCACGCTGAGACAAATAAACAAATCATCAGCTTTATAGATAATGCTATTTTTCCTAAAATTTATAATTGACCGGTTCCTGTCCTCGCAAAGAACAGCGCCATGACTTTTTAACCTATTTACTTAATGTTCCAGTGGTTTGAGAAAATTGAAAAATTACGATTCAGGTTTGACTGAAAAATACAGCTTAGGCTGATTTTAAGTAAATCGTGGTTTCATCCAATTCCTCAAAAACAGGTATGGAAAAAAACTTCAATGAAATCGCGTACATTGATAACAAGCATTATTTTTTTTTAATTTGCCGCTTCTGTTGTCAGTGCATTTGTACCTACGTATAAAAATGAAATGCTTACATAATTGTATCGTATAAGTATGTATTATGTACCTATATCAAATTATTTAAAGAAAAAATAATCTTCTTTGGCACAAGTTTTTTCAGAAATAACAAAAATGTACCAGCAAGTAAACATTCAACATATAATAATAATTCATAAATATAAATAAAAATAAACAATTCATAAAATAGTCAATATTTTTCTCAGCGATAATTTGTAAATTCTGTGCCGCAAAATCTCTCAAAAAATAAACGCTTAAAATGCAAATCACGGGATTCAAAGAAACCATTTTTTACGAAAAAAATGGCAATCTTCGATTTTTGTGAATTTATTATGCACTTCACGGTGAAGCTATTAATTCATCAAGAGGTAAATGCTCCTGAAGTATGAACCTAACCCAACCAGATAAAAGCTAAAATGAGGGACGACTGGGTCACGGGATAACCTTGAAATGTGTAGATATTTATTGTGACGACGGCGCGTGGTTCGACAACACAAAAGTTGATAGCCAATCTGATGGGGAAAAGTCCCTCTAACCTTGAAGAATTTTATGTGGGATATACAGATCAAGAAATGAAAACTGTCAATTTGAGAGGTCTAAGTGTACAATGAATGCAATGTGTAGAAAAAATGCTAAGACATGGTAGAAAATAATGCGTATTCAAGTAACGCTAGTGACCTTTCTACTACGTAAATGTTTCGTTGAAAATACACGATTGTAATTAATTTTTCCAATCGTCATTTCCCCCATCTTCCACGCCCTTAAGGCTGCGCAACCGGGCTCGAAAAGAAAAAGATGGAGACATACGAAATTACGAATGTTAGAGGAGAGCGCTAACTCGTCTAAAATAGAGCAAAAATCTCGTGGGGAACATCTTAAATATCATTTAAATAAACATTGTGCTGTGAAACTGTGTTCAAAATTATGTCCTCTGCGTGCGAACTCTATCTAAATTTCTTTAAATACACAATAAACAGTGTTAATTTCAAGCGACCTCCCAGGTAAGTATAGTCCTGTATTAATTCATTTTTAGGCAGCATTGTTTATTTGGAATTTAGTAGGTACCTATCTGCCAGATGAAACTTGAAAAAAAGGATTGTCGAAGGAATTCGAAAAAAAGAAAATAATTTTATTGAAAAAAAAGAGAGTGAAGTTTTAGGTTTTCACGGCCAAAAGCATTTTCATTGTTTGTTTTTGGGGTGTTATGCCGTGTTGCGCTATCTCCTTTTTTAGTCGACGTTTCGGACAGCGTTGCAGTGTCCATCATCAGGGCAGATCCGGCAGACACATCGTTGGATCTGCCGGATCTGCCCTGATGATGGACACTGCAACGCTGATCGAAACGTCGGCTAAAGAAGGAGATAGCGCAACACGGCATAACACCCCAAAAACAAACAATGAAAAAAGAGTGAAGTGTATTTGAAAATAAATGTACGTATCTAGATACATGTAATTTCTTAATTGAAATAAAAAAAATGTTGTGCAAAATATTAAATCTAAGCAGATAGATATTTTAGTACCCACTTACGATTTGAGAGGAACTTTTTGTTTAAATTTATTTAATAAGAGAACATTATAAAAAATACATTTTTCTCTGGTCTCGAGCTGTAGGTACTGTTTACAAAACTACTAGTTTTAAACAGTGAAGAGAGATCTTAAATACAATTATGAAAACTGTGCTTGTTTTCCGGTATATTACCATTTTTCGTCCGAACAAAATAATGTACGATGTGGAACGAGAAGCGGTGTTAATCAACCAACGTACTCCTCTCATCACAACTCCGTTGTTAAAGAAGATGGTGCACAAAGAGTAGGAAGTTTGAGAAAAGGCCCCGGGGAAGAAATTGCGGAATTTCCTTTATCCCACAACTAACAATAAGGACATGTATTGAGGGAGGAGGAAGCTAGTTCACAAACCACCCCAGGACATATTCTTATGAAGGAAGCCAGCTTCACAAACGAGCCCTATGTATGAACATATTTGCAGTGGATTTCTGAAGAATGATAAAACGATTTTACACGAAATTAGTATAAAGCCGTGATTCCCAAACTTTCGTATTTCCGTTCTCTCGGTCCAATAAATTCATCACCAATAGACACGGGCAAAGTTTCCAAAACGTGGAATTATGAATCTAATATCACTACACACCTTAGGTAACTAACACGCAGAAGCAGCAGACATTTTTAATAGCACCGAAAAAGCATTTCACATATTTTTTTTATAACAGTTATCAGTTTTCATTTCGTTTCCTATAGAGTAATTTTTAATTTTAGCTCGAAGCATATTACTCGAAGTATGTTTACATTATGTATATGTTTTGTAATCCTTTAATTCGTAAAATGTTTTATTCTGTTTATTTAAAGGTACTTCTACCGTAAATAAATAAATATATAGCCAACCTTATTCCACCTCCACCTAGATGATTCTAAAAAAATCTCGTCTATCTGTATCCCATAATAATAAAAAAAAATTAACAGACTTACTAAAAAACGTGTTGCAAATTTTATTCCTTTGATAAACCATTGTGTACACATATGAAAACCTTACTAATAACTAAAATAATCTCACTGATATTTAACAGCCATAAATAACATATAAAATATAAATTTCTTATTGAATTTCGGAATATTTCCAAGGTATTTTGAGGTAGATTAAGACCAAACGAGCATAGAGCTAGAGCTGGAACAAAGAGCGTTCTTTCTTGATTTTTACGGTAATTGGTTTTCACCATTTACATCAAAGAAAACCAACGAACAAGAACGAGAAAACAAGAACTAGAATTCTTACAGAAGCTCTAGGAATATTTAGATCAGGCGAGCGAATACTCATTCTTCAACAATCAGCGGTAGTGTTCACTACACCAAGTTCAGAGTGAGAGTGATATTGTGATTTCAAGGGCTGCATTTATCGTTATGATTAAATTATTCAAAAAGAAAAAATGTAAGAGACTAATTTTTAAATTTTATTTTTATTTCATTTTCCGTAAGTTATTATGATTGTTGCATCGGAAACTATCTTTGAAAAGGACAGTGTCACATCTCTATGAATAAACTATGACTAGATTATTGTAACATGTCTATGGTCTACTTCACTTGTGTAATGTCAGGGAGCTAATAAAGAGCTGAATAAAATGTCGTCTGTGTAATAAGTCACAAGTGTTTTAATATCATAAAACCCACATTGAAACATGGTGTCACTGTATGTTAAAATCATATTATAACTTTCAAGACGAAATTAATGTCATTAATGATTTGATTTTTAAGGGTAATAAATTAATAGTTCCACAATCTCTGAGAAAAGAAATGTTAAATAAGATACACGAAGGACATCAAGGAATAAACAAATGTCTAAGATTAGCTAGAGATATTTTATATTGGCCTAATATAACTGTGGATGTCAAAAATTTAATTGAACAGTGTCAAGTATGTAATAAATTTAAAGTATCTAATCAGAAAGAGCCATTAATAAATTATGAAATAAATAAGTTTCCATGGCAACAAGTCGGTATTGATTTAATGTATTTTAATAATGTAATTTATCTCATTGTAACAGACTACTATTCAAAGTTTATAGAAATTGCTTTATTGAATAAGGATTCTACATCCAAAAATGTAATAATACACTTAAAATCTATTTTTTCGCGTCATGGTATTCCAATGTCTTTAGTATCAGATGGTGGACCGCCATTTCAATCTATTGAATTTAAATCATTTTTATATGATTGGGATATAGAACACGTAGTTACAAGTCCATATCATTCACAATCTAATGGTCAGGCAGAGAGTTCTGTAAAAATTGTAAAAAATATTCTAAAAAAGTGTAAAGAAACAAATGCAGATCCTTATATCGCTTTATTGCATTATAGGAACACACCGAAAGCCAACTTACCGTCACCTGCTCAATTATTAATGTCTAGAACTTTGAGAATGAATATTCCTTTAACTCAAATTAAAATAAAACCTAAGGTTGTAAGATTTTCAGATTATAAAAAGTGTGTTGATAAAAATAATTCAAAAAATTCCAAATATTATAATGAAAATGTAAAACCATTGTCTTTGTTAAAAACAGGGGATCATGTATACTTTAAGAAAAATCCCAAAAGTTATTGGCTACCAGCTGTCGTTAAAGATATATTAAAATGTAACAGGTCTTATATTATTGAAGATAATTATGGTAATAGGTATAGACGAAATAGAATACATTTAAGACTCAGATACAATACTGGAATCAATAATGACCATCTGTCCATGCGATCTAATCCAGCACAAGAAGCGAAAGAAGCTGGAGATGAGGGACAGGTGGGAGAAAATAATTCACAAAATCCATATATTACGAGATATGGAAGAGTTGTCAAACAACCGGATAGGTATTGTGACATATGAAATTTTAATGTATTTTATGTTTTATTTTATTTTATAAATTAAGAAGGGGGATGTCACATCTCTATGAATAAACTATGACTAGATTATTGTAACATGTCTATGGTCTACTTCACTTGTGTAATGTCAGGGAGCTAATAAAGAGCTGAATAAAATGTCGTCTGTGTAATAAGTCACAAGTGTTTTAATATCATAAAACCCACATTGAAACAGACAGCTTCAAATGCAACTGGCGAAATGGACTGTAAAATACGAAAACGAAGGAAAATTGATTGTAGTTGAATGATTATATGTGTATGGTAAATTTTTGGATTACAAGGAAGTAAGGAAAACCAAGGCATTTACCAAATTAGAAGGCGAACACACTTACGAAAAACAGTTCCTTCCAATGTCACAAGTCATCTTGTAGTAAACAATGTTGAGTTTTGTTGTCATGGTTCCCAGCTTTCTTCAGCAATGTGACAAGGTTGGGGAAGGTAGGATGGATAAATGACATTCCAGTAGGTACTGTGCATATTATCATTTCAAAACCAAACAATGATTATTGATTTTTATTTTCCGTAAGCTGGTCATTCCTGGATATACTGAAGCTCAGACCCCTCATACCTTTTACCCTTCCTGAAATTTTCTCTCTTTCCTTTCCTTAAAAATACCCTCCACACAGTATCCACACAGATCACATAGGCCCTTTGGGAAATTATTTTCCTTAGGGCCTCCTGTGTGTGGTTAATGTAATTTTTTTTATTTATTTATTAGTAAGATTTCGAATAACCTCTTGTGAAGTTGTTATTAAACGTGTAACTAAAACACCATTTAACGGATGGGAAGTGTTATTTTATTAGTAATGCTGTAATTGGATTATTAAAATTTATTTTTCTTGACGTTGGTTAAGTTACAAATTACAAAAAGTTACAAAATATCATGCTTATGTCAACTAGCTTTCACCCCAAATATTCAAATTTCACCACATGATAATAGAAGAAGCTTATTTATATCTCTCGTTATAATTTATTAAGAAAATGGGCAAGAGAAGTACGGCAGTTATTTTAAATACTTTTTCGTTGCGTTTTATATAAATTTCGTAAGATAATCGATCATTTCGAAAAGGACATTCCTTTAATACCCAGCGCTAATCTCCAGTACCTACCCCTCTCAATTCCCTTCTAATGACGCAACGTTATCGTGATTTGGTATTAAAGCGAACTTAAAGCTCCCAAAAACCGGCAGAGAGTAAAATAAACTTGAGTCTTCCGGAAAGCGAAACCGGAACCTCTGGATTTGAAGATCGATATCACTCTGTAAGATGGTTGTACTTGAAACACGGATTAATTATTACACAATGAATGATCAGTGTTAAACTGAGCTTTTACCTCTCCCCCTTGAACGTCTCACAGACTTAGGCTCCTTAGAGACCCTCCACATAGCATCTCAGATGGTATAGGCCCTGAGGGATTTTTTTTCCCAGGTGTGGAGTTAATATAAAAAAAGATACCCTGGAAGTATTGGACTGACCCACCACACTCAAATGCTAAGATATAAAAATAAACCAGGTCATACAGAATAATTTTGTTAGTTCAGGAATCGAGAAAACAATAATTTAAATTTTAAACCATGGTTGAAATGTGGATGGTGCAATTATTCTGCTCACGTTCAACGTATGTGCTTTTAACAAAACTGTTGGATTTAAAGCGATATCGGGCATTCCACGAATCAGCATATACAGTACCACCATCGAGAGATTGCCAGCGGTGAAAACATTTATTAAGGAATATAAAAATCTTGAACCTTGATAACTCATAATATTTTTCGCATCACAAAAATCACGCAATAAAAGGGGTTATTTTAAAATTAAGATTTTTGCTTTTAAATTGCTGAGCTTTAAACTTAGCCATCGTGGTAACCTACAGACCAGGAGATCTATCCTTCGGACGATCGATAAAACCCTATATGATACCATATATGATATAATTTATGGTCAGTTACCAATGTTTGCGAGCACGGTCAACAATTTGATAAGTGCTATTCCGACTGACTAAAGATAAATTGTAGCGCGACCTTCATAGTATTAAATAAGTTTCGATTAACATATTTTTGAAAATTGTCACTCGTTATGCAAATTTATGGGTTTATTGATGAACCGAGTTGATCTAACGAAACTCTTAGAAATCAAAGAAGCCGTACATGCAGCGAGTTGAATCCGCACGGGCCATTGATGCTACATTGGTTTGGGCTTGTTGTTCACATAACACGTTGTGAATAAATACCTCATTAACTATTTGACTCCCTTTTCTGTGTCAAAAAATATATGCAGACTGCCAATGCATTTAAAGATATTTTTTTTCATAAGAAGCAATTACTTTGTGGTTAGACATTATATTATAAAAATAATAAAACAAACACTTTGTATTAGAATAAGTTAACAATAATAATCTAAACGAAAATATGAAAGAGAACAAGACACAGAAAAAAACTGTTTTTCTGTGTCTTGTTCTCTTTTTTTATATATATATTTTTTTAGATTATTATTGTTAACTTATTCTAATTCGATGTATTAGATATGTGGGGGGGGGGGGGTTAGATGCATGTGGAAATCCGTTTTTTTTATTACGACCTAGGTATTTATATACGAGCCGATTTTCTACTACAAAGTTTTATAACTGCTATCTGAAATCGAGAATGGTATCCATTGCGGTGAATTTAAACTACACACAGAACATGAAAATTATTTCTGGCATCAAATAAATTGTTTGCAACTAGAATTTAGAACTTTCTAATTTAACTGGAATTTTGCATTCTGAACACCAAACTGGTTTAAATAAAATCTGTACCTGGCGAATTAAAACTACACCCAGGAGATGAAAATGGTTTTTCTTTGATTCTGGCAGCACATACATAGTCTATAACTAGAATTTTATAACTGCATTTCGAATAAGAGTAAGAAAAATGTTTTCATTCGAAATATGTCAGCAGATGAATCCACAAATGGAAATTTATATTCTCAACACAAAATTGGTTGAAATTAAGTCTGTATGCGGCGACTTAACAGTAGGTACATTCAGAACATGAAAAAAGTTTTTCTTAGAGTCTGCAACTAGAATTTTATTACCTGCACTTCGATTAAGATAATGTTTTCCTTCGAATTGTCATAGCAGATGATTCCTCAATTGGAATTTTACATTCTAAAAACTGGTTTAACCCTTTGAATAATAAGAAAAAAATATCTATAAACTTTGGCTGTCAATGTTTGCGTACTGAATTCCCGGTTCTTATCATGCATTTTAAATGCTTCTTTTTATTGGCTATTTTATTTACCCTTTAGAAAAAAACAAAATTTTCTAAAATATAGATAACATAATTTTTGCGACGTGGTTATTAGAACATTTGTTTCTAAATATTACGATTTTGTTATTGGAAATGTAAATTGGCCCAAAAGAACACACCTGCGAATATTCGAATTAAAGTACTTAAAATAGAATAAACTTTAAATTTTAAATATAGACACCTTTTCTTAAAAAAAATTGCAATAAAACTGTTTTCACTTTTTATAGCATTAATACAATTTTATTTTAAAATTAAATGTGTGGGACAATTTTCGTCTCCTATGATTAGACGGGTTACATATTAAAACTAAACTCAGAACATGAAAATGGTTTCTCTTTGATTCTGGCAAAATTGCCGGCCCCCTTAAAAGTGCCGCCCGCTACGCCACTGCATCTATGCTAGACCCCCTGGCGTGACTTTTTAATACACGTACTTACAAAAAAAATCTGTTTTAAGTGCGGTTTTGTGTGATAGGTCTCCATCTGCGTTTATCGCAAATGAACATGGTCTTAGACACTAACATTCGTGTTTTGGAACTTGAAACCCGATTTTTTTCAGACTCATCTGTTTTATAGCTGCAAACATTTTCTTGAACATTCCAAGTCGATTAACTAGCAAAAGATTGAACACGAGACGCCTTGGTCGGAACCCAATACCATGAACCGATCGATCGAATAACGATTTAGTATGTGCATTTAAAAACGAACTGTTTTCAAAATGTGTAAATTTCAACTGAAGCGATGGCGGATGGCTTTTGATGGCGGCACTATACATTTACTCGCAGTAAGGTATCATATTACAGCACTTGGGTTCGGGTAACTCGGGAGGAAATCCAATCATAAATCTGCACTTGGCTCCCCAGTGTCACCCACTTCGCCCCCCAGTACCGCCCAATGCCACCCAGTACCACCCGCCACTGCAACGAACCTATAAACAGTTAAATGGGCGCTTCCTGTCTGACGCTGTTCAAATGCTCAGCCGTCCATCTTTTCACATGTAAGTATATGTTTCAGTTATAGTTCAACCGCTGTGAGAACTGGAATGATTCATAATAAGTTAGTGTTAAGATAATAAATAAGTTAAGTAAGACATTTTTTCATACGGGGCGGACCAGTAGGTACCTATTTATGGAATTCCCTTGGATGGATCCGAGCTGTGCCGGACGCACACTGTAATTTTAACACTGGGGTGATTTAGCTTTTTCTGAAGGCAGTCCTAAGTTCTTGCGCCAACTGGTAGATAACGCACGTCGATTTTCTGCGATAAATCCCCAATAGCCAGATTTAGGCCATTAGGATATGTACTATATGTAACTCCATTGGCGGCCGCTGCCCCGAGAATGTGGTGGTTTACTGACAATCCGTACCTACTTATGACAAAAAAATTAAATAAGGAATTTTTAATTATTAATTTATTTTCAAACAAACTGATATTTCCCATTATACAAATTATATATTAACAAATTATGTTATTAGTACTTAACATAATCAATACAAAAAAAAACAAAACAATGACAATTATCACGTTACGGGTCAAGAAGTCAATATGCGCCGCTAGACGCAAACTGGATCTTCGCCGAAATTCGATTGTATTCGTGTCACTTCGGGTCATGGTTCATGGTCGATCGGTAAACTTCGACAAGGATCAGATTATGTTGGGTGTGTGGCACGCGAATTCACAGCGCCGGATCCGCCATACGTTCAAAAACGTGCAAAACACCTGGCGCCAACTCCGAAAGGGCGCCGTGAGAAAATAAATATTGTATTAAAATTTAGTTATAATATTCCCTGAATCGTTTAAAAATTACCCATAGTACGAAATAATTATTACGCTCTAGCAACACTTTCCAAAGAAACAGAATGCGCACGCGTCAGGTTGGTATCAACGGCTTACGAATTTATAGTCAGTTACAGAATTTTTTTACAAATTCCATATATTTAGTTTAACGTAAGATCTATTTTTCCATGTATCTTTTACGACGAATGGGTGCGATCCAAACTCAATAACCAATCACAGCGCGGTATTTTTATTCTGGAGAATCAAACAAACCGACTTGCGCCTTTCAAAATGTTTACAATTTTAGTTATTTAGTTATTTTGTACGATTTAAGTCTCTAGGAGAAGGTAGTTAAAGACCATTTTCTTATGAAATCTTCAGTAAATTCCATTAACAAAATCATCGCACGGTTTGCAGGATTTGCAGGTTGCAAAGTGTTGACACTGTTGACAGTTTCATCATTGATTTGACATATTATTTGAAGTTCGTTAAATGTATAATTAATATCTATTATATTTGTTGGTTTTGTTATTTTACGGTGTCAGTGTACATAAGCGTCTTTCGTAAGCCGTTGATACCATACGTCAGTGTTTAGTGTTTGTATGGTGTTTGTTCGCTCAATTTGGTGTTTGTTCGCTGGGGAAATGCAAGGTACAAATATGAGGTTATATTCTTATTAGATTTTAGAGCTAGTCAGAAGCTGTAGATGCTATTCTTGTGTTGTACGTTGCCATGGAAACGAATTTGTATTTGCTTTTCTATTAATATTCGCGTTGGGTATATACATAAATGCAGTAAATCTCAAGAATGTCTAATGGACCTAGTTCAGCGAAACCACCCGCATTGTCTCGTAACCTATATTTTAAATCATGGTACGGACACAAACAAACAATTCGTTGTATTATTTTAAAGCATAACTTGCAAAAAGAGTTTTTCCTAAAATAATTAAAATAGAACCATAATTTTATGTTTACCCAATAGATTCAGAGAGTATAGGGCTCCTGGCGATTCTCTCTTTTAAAAAAAAACGAGTGTGAGAGCTACCGCCAGGTCACTTGGAAAAGTTACACCCTTTATATGTCTTGATTTTATTTGATAAATTTGTGTAAAAAAAAAAAAATTGTGGTGAACGGATTTTTAATCAAAATAAAAATGTAGGGGGGGGGGGGGGGCGCCATCGGTACCTACTGCACAGGGCGCCAGATTTCGTAGATCCGGCCCTGCGAATTCATGCCAAATTCTGATACAAATAGCGAAATCGACGCGCTTCGGATGTTTTAAATATCTCATACAAAAACATGATTTGGTCCGTTTGCAAAGCGAATGCACACGGCCTATACGAGGGCGCTCGGCGGCCACGCTATGTTAATTTGAGATTAAAAGCGTTCTCCCTGATAATATTCGTAGCATTATATTGGTAACTAATATTTTCAAATGATTAAATTAGAGAATTTAAATCAGAGAAATTAAATTAGAGATTTTATAGTCTTCAGTAAGTAAATAAAGTAAATTTAGCCATTATAATTTGCCAGTGCTGCACACGAACACACTGTGCGACCAGCCGCCCTTGGCAAACTCTAAAATTTATGTTTCAGACATTTCGCTAAGTAACCTTGTCTGTTCTGCAAAGCTAACACATACATATGAGTATCGAACCCTATTCATTAGATTTCGACCATTAGCTGGGCATTTTACCAGCGGGTTTACAACATCCTTAAACTTGAATAATTTTCAAAGCAAGAGGAGTAGAATAGGTGAAAAGATCCCCCCGTTAGTGAATGATGACCGGCCAACTCAGAATGAAACCAACTCAGAACCACCTCAGAAAGGTCATTAAGAGCGATGATAAAAAAATATAAAACAATGGTTAAATAGGTTAAGTCAGGTTAGGGTTACCGGTTATTTTAAAATAATTTTTTAGTAGCTTTTAAAAACCTTTCTGAGGTGGTTCTTAGTTGGTTTCATTCTGAGTTGGCATAGAACCCACCAGAATATCTTGCCTCTGAAATCCAAATTTTTCATATAAAATAAAGGTAGGAAACTTTTAATTTCTCGCTTCATTAAGTGTGAAAAATGAACCTAAACAGGAAAAAGAAATGTAATTAAAAAGAAAAACGGCAACCTGTCGTATCAGTATGTATTTGGTAGACGTATCCCTAAGAATTCTAGCATTTCCGTAAAAAGTAGTACAAGTAAGTACTCGCAGTACCAGTTCGTATTTGGTAGACCTATGAAAGATCCCTTAGAATTCAAGTGTTTCCTTGAAAAGCAGTTCAAGTAAATATTAGTCGTACCAGTTCGTATTTGGTAGACCTCTAACTGATCCCTTAGAATTAAAGTATTTCCGTAAATTACAGTACAAGTAAATACCAGCCGTATTAGTTCATATTTTTTAGACCTCCAACTGATCCCTTAGAATTAGAAGTACTTATGTAAATAGCAAAAATAGTCCATTCATGGCGGTGTACCGCGGTGGTTCGTTGGTGAAATGGACACATGCATTTTTTTGTGTTTGTTGTTAGAAGAGTTCAAACATTAGCTCGCGAAAAGTCGTGAGTAATTTTAGTAGAAACGAAAGATGTGCCTAGTTTTTAAGGGTATTTTTAGGAAAAATATACAATAAAGGCATTCCATTGATACACGCCGACCTACAGCATTTCGGTTGATTCGGCTTAATTGAATCATATCATTCAGGCTTTTGGATTTCGGCTTTATTGATTTCGGTTTTCGGGAAGTTGGGCTCAGAAGGGACCATCAGGTAAACTATTAAACTTTACATATAGTTAGCAATTATTTAAACATGAAACAACATTCCGTAATATGACATCCTACTATATATATATACATGCCATAGGTTTTCATTTTTATTTTAATATGAGATACCCACTATATTATATAAGTACGCTATTATTATTTCCTTTTCATTACTAAAGGCATTTTTAAGAATTAAAGTACTTTATAGATTATAATTTTTTTTACACTGTGTTCGGAAACTCGAAGTATAAGCTGGATATTAGCAACTTTTCACCTCACATAGAGAACCTTAAACACCCGTACAATAATATATTTTTTAAACCGTTTTTTCCATTTTTTTCGGTAACTTAAGGAAAAAAAAATTTAGAGCTGGACCTACGCATTTTAAAAGACATTATAGAAGCCAATATTGACGCCCTAGCGAAAGAATTTTTCTGAAAATTTTCCTAACAAATTCGAACTTTGGACTTGATTTACGCGAAAACGAAAGAACGAATCAAAAAGTAAAGCCACGAAATTGACTAAAAATTAGATGTATATTCACAAAATTTCCTCTTAATAATTATTAAGCTTAAGCTGAGATACCTAATCATGTCCTTAAATTAAAATAAAAAATGTTCTTATAAAAGAGTGGTAATTATTTATTTATTTATTGACGCCCTATTGGGCTTTTACATATCAAATACTAGTTTAATTTAAAACAACAGTATTACTCAAATAAAAAGATAACAAAATGCTTATCCTAAAATAAATTAATAATGCTTATCCTATTTATTTTTATGGCAGAGATTTGAGAAGAAATTTATGGAACTGAAATACACCATGTAATACTTTTAGCTGAAGAAATTTTACTTTTATTTTCTTACAGCCCTAAAGTCTTTTTTGATGTAAGGGTCCTGAATTCAATAATATTAATTTTGAGGTAACCAACTTCACAGATATGTCTAAGAAATAGGGCTATATCAGCTATTTCACAAGGATTTCTAAACCCAAGTCGCCGTATACTTTACAATAGGGGTACAATTTTAAGAACCCATTAAAAATTCCCAGAACAAATTGATAACATCTAACCGTTATAATAGGTTGATAAAAAGCATTTTAGTCCATTAAATAGAACATAACGCCCTTTACTTGAGGGACGAAGATTCAACGTCAACAAATCCAAACCCATGAAGTACAAACAAATTGCGAAAAAATTGTGATTTTGTCATTTAATAAAAAATATTTTTTAAGCTAATTCTAATTCTATTTTTTTTGAATAATTTTTTAAAATCCCTTTTTTAAGATTATTTAAAATATCATGAAAGAAGAAGATAATACTTATAAATCTAAACGAAACATAAACACAGAAAACTAAAGAAGATAAGAGTCGCAACTGGGAATTGTACCTAGAATCTCTGTCTTACAGGTTCAGCGCCTCAACCAACTCGGCTACAAATAAAAATCATATATGTTTATTCGAGACACTATCTAGGTTACAAACAAATTGATATCAGCCAGAAATATGGGTAAAATTAGTTTTGATTTCATTAATTTATTTATTTATAGGCCTAAAACAGGCTTTTACATAAAAGTGATATATTAAATCATAAGTATATGAAGTGTAAATAGAGGATTATCCAATGTATAAAATCAATATTGTTTAAAAATCAATTTTTATGTGTGCCCATTTATATGCGTGCATGACTACGCATATGGATACATATCTGTATGTGAGGGTGTATGTATGTGTGTTTGTATTTGCATATATATGCATGCAAGCACACATATGAAACTATAAACAAGAATTGTGTATTTGAATGTGATCTAAAAATCTTGTGCAGGACTTATCTCTTTTCTTAACTATTTTATAGTTTCTATTATATTTATTTTTGTTTTCATAATTCTCATTTTACACTTTTTAATATAAATTCTCAAATTTTCAATACGTATTTAATTCATTTGTTTACATTAGACACCATAAATTATATTCCATTGGTCACCATGAAAAAGGCAGCCGCCTAGTATGGTGATGTAATGTATCATACATGTGAAAATGTTCTATTTTATAAATAAATAAAAATAAATAAATAGGTAGCGCCCTGCTGAGAAACAAAAATTTTGAAATGAAGTTTTTCTCACGAACACATTTTTATTCCAGATGGAACCAGGTAAAAAAGCTAAACTTTTTTCTTCAATCAGTTTAACATAAATTTACGTTTGCTTCATCTATCTGGGCCAAGAGGTTATAAAATTGGAGCTAAATCTATGCTTCTAGATTTATTTTCGTCTCGAAAAAGAAATAATTTTTCTTTCTGGCGCAAAATAGTACCTAAAGGTATTTTATTATAAATTGTATTTAACCCCCAAGAAGAAAAAAATCTAATAAAAAATATTCAAACACAATTTCAAGTTTGGAAGAATGATCAATCACTGATTACATTTGGAGTTTCTTGGAGAGGGGTTTTTAGAACCTAGGACCAGGTGTGATCTCAAACCTTAAGCCCGGAAGATGACAGTCTGACTGACACATCTTCTCCCTCCCCCTACAGCCTCCGTCACTTTTCTCCTCCATCTTGGCAGGAGCGGTTTTCCTGTAAATTATTTGTATTTCCTTGTTGGGTATATTAAACCCATTGAATAAAGAAAAACACTAAAAATGCGTTCTGAACTATATATCTGGTGTTTCTTGATCCAAAAGTCTGACCATTGTTTGAATTTAAAATTCTAAATATTCGGGATTTACACTAGTCGATTTTTCGTATAAACTCCGGCAACAGATCCTTGCGGTGGGTGACATAAATGACATTTGCCACATTAAAGTTTTGCTAAACGTGAACAAAATTTACTTTTATTTATTCTACAAGCAATTATCACGAATCACGAACTATTTCGAATCAATCAATCACAATCACGAATTATTTCGATTGTTCTTAATTAATTAGTTGTTTTGCAAAACATTTTTTAACAAAATAGAACTAGTCGTATGCGATGTTGATTGACTGTGAATATGGAGTGGCTGTGCGGTGAATCGCTAGGACTCGACGCGATGCAACTGGATACCTAGTCGCACGCCGAAGTCGATGGTGTAAATCTCCCATTATGAAATTTTCATTTCGACCAAATGGAATGGCGATATACGATGTCAGGCATGTGTAATTTGGAGTCTGCAAATTTATGTCAACCGCAACTGGGGTAAATGACGAGAGCGTAGTATTGCAGCCTATATTATTTTTTATCATTTCTGTAATGTACCTAAACATGTGAAAACCCGAATAGGGCGTGAATAAATAAATAAATAAACTTAATTAACGTTTTAAAATTGTTTTTATCTCTTTTGCAATAAACATTCTCCGCATGTATTAAAATATAAAATTATCTAGATACCTTTTTGTGTAGAATAGTGGCACACGTAACGAGTCTGGAACCCAGTCAGGTACCAACCGATACAAGTGACAAATCAGCCAAAAACTTGTCGGAAAATTAAACGTGGCGAGTGGTGAAGAGGGAAAAATTTTATGATAATCTCGGGAGGATAGTTCCCGGATTCTTGTGTCGTGGAGAGTCCCTCCCTAGAAATTCTCTTTATTTTCTCCGGCGGATTTTCCTTTTGCATCATTAACTTTAGTATTCCCGCATTGAGGGGCGCTTGCTAGACCGGCAAACTTTACAAGACACACTTCTAATCTGAATATCTAATTTTTGTTTTTGTGTTGGCAGTAATGTTTGCAAGGAGAGTCTAACATCTCAATTCACACCATGGTTGTCTAGACTTTACTCAACCCTTTATATTACTTCTTGTTCTTACTTTTGTACCCATATAACAATATTTATGAGTAGAAATACTAATAAAATCTTTTCCTACAAAAAACTTCTGCTAGTGAATTTCATGTATATGTTCTTAGACTGGCTAAAACTGCTCGGATTATATGGTTGTAGTTTGTAGTATGTAGTTAGTTAGTTGGTACTTGACTTCGCCTTTAAATAGTATCAATGCCGCAAGAGAGTTCCAGGTATCTTGAGGCGATGGGCCATTTCTCGTATATTACTTGGTAATTATAATGATATTAGTTTACTACTAATCATTTGGTATACGACTACACCACGTTACCCGAGACCATCACCATTATTGCGAAGCTGTCAGCTTCCTAACAAAGTCGTCACGAGTTCTCATAAATCTTGCCGAGAGATTCCGGACCGGTAATAGCAGTTGGTAGAAAGTAGGAACCAACGTGTGCACCTCAGACGTGTGAATATCGGGAAGGAAACATGCCAGTATGGACTAGAGCCTGAGTTCTGACAAGCAATCCCAGAAACGTGGATTTACATATTGAATGTAGCCTTGTGTTCTGCGGTGTGTCAGGAATAATGAAATTTTATGTAGCAGACAATACTCGAAGGCGGAAGATCAGAAAAACACGGGTTTACATGTTGGAGGTTGGGCAGGAATTACAACGAACGCGAGTGAACCTATCAATTTGATAATTTGAAAACCTCCATTCCAAAAATTACAAATGAATATGGGCAACGAACATTGACTTATCTTAAACCTACCATCTTTATCTTTATCTTTACTAAGTATAAAATTAAGTCATCACGCTGTATGTGCGTTTAGATATTTTAAACTACGCAACGGATTTTCATGAGGTTTTCACCAATAGATGAGTGATTCATTGGGAATGTTTGTAGGTATATAATTTGTCAAGGTGTTTTGTGTAAATTAGTTGAAATACATAATATATATTATCTGGTCAAGCGGCAGCGGGCAGCGTGGTGTGGATTTGATTTAACAGATGGCGTTGGTTATGAAGGTTTCGTTAGCTACAGCAACGTGTGCCGGATCTGCTAGCATACAATAAAAAGCAAAATCCTTCCATATAAATTGCACCGCTGAACTAAAAAAATGGTTAATAGATCAAGATTTTTAATATTTATCATTTTTATTGTATCTAAGCACCTAGAGATTAGTATTCATTAATTGTATGCATGTAATCGTCAGCATAAATATGCCAATGAGTGTGTGCAAGTATGTTGTGTGTCTTTGTGTGCGTTGCCTGTGTTATATACTATAATAGAAAGATAGCTATTTATTTATTTGTGTTGTGGTCATTTGATTATTATTTCTATTGTGGGATCTCGTTATATGTTTGCTTTAGTTTTATAATTAATATCGTGAAATTTTCCCGCTAATAAACTGCTTTGGCAGTTTAGCAGGTGGTTATAATGAATAATAAAATAGTTTTCTATTAGTGATCCACGAACCGGTGGATGTAATATGTAGATGTAAACTTATGTGTTAATGTAGTTTGCCTAGTCTATAATTGTAAGTAATAAGATATAGCATTGGAGAAATATATTATATATCTGTGGGTTGTTTATGGTTTTCCAAGTTCGAATTTTTGGGTATTGAATATTTTTAAATTGAATTTTTTTAAATAATATTTCTCTACTTGTACGGCAAACTGAATAAATGAACATACAAGTTCTTTACCAAATTCATGGAATAAATATTTTATTACCAGAAATTGGTAAACTTTTAATATTTTTATAAACTTCTTATGGTTCTTGTTTCTTAGTGTAGGCACATCGTTTGGGCCTCTATGGACTACTTGCCACTGCAGCTCTATTCTTAGTACAGTCCTTTTAAAAGGTCACCGTTTTGTATTTAGCGGATGGCTGAAAGGTCACGTAAGTTGAAGGGTAGATGAAAGAAAACTCAAGGACGACCCAGGAATGAAATTTTCAGTGCTTCAGACGATTGATTGAATCAAAGAATCGAATTCACCATTAGGTTATTAGTTTCGAAGGCGAGTATGGAAACCACCGCCCCGAGAACCAATTATTGGATAACCAATACCCCTCCCACAGGTCACCCCAAGTGGTTCGCTACGTTTGGAGACTTAGCAGGGGTGTCCGGGTTCATGGGGGGTGATGTTTGTCTAGGTCTTGGCGGCGAATGCGTTTGATAACCGAAGGCGTGGCGGACCGGATCAGGAGAGACTGGTTGAAGGAAACTTAACAAACCTCACCCCATGAACCTAGTTGAAATAGTGATGATCACAAAGATATTTCATTTCAGAAGAAGATAACACTAATAAACTTAACAAAAATATAAAAGAACAAGAAAGAAAAAAGGAAGAAATAACGGTTGCAACTGGTATAAAGATATTTATTTTCATTTAACTAAAATGACGCCACAAAGTGAATGAGCGATTATTGAAGAAGTGATAAATAGTTTGATTAAATAAAATCGATATCATATACTTTTAAGCAATACAACACATACTACGTTATGAAGCGGGAAAAAATACACGGTAGGGTAAGCTTTATCATCGATAAATAGCAAAATTTATGGATACAACCATTTTTTAAAAGAAAGACAAATATTCCCGGTTTGATAACCTGAAAATATTTTAAAATCTAGTACCACCGCAGTAAGCGGAAAATTTTGCTGGGTGGGACCCAAAGTCTATGCCAATTACGCCACTGACCAGTCATAATTAGGTAGTTTAAAATACATGCATCTAATATATATTTTTTGAATTCACAAATTTTCTGTCCAATGCTTGGAACACGCTTCCGTACTTAACTTAAAGGACCACAAATGGTCTTATATTGAGAACGTTATTAATAAGAGTGTGTCGTTTCTACAACTCGTTATTTTACAAAATGGATCAAATGTGGAACGAGCTTCCGATATCCTCCTATCATAAAAATGAAAAGGATTAGGATCCCCATATTATTTTATTTTATCTGCCATTTTATTATTACTTCAATTGTGTCGATTTCATTCGTTGCCTTTTACACTTTAGAAACGTTTTCAGAAGACAAGGTTAGTAGTTGTAATGTGGGTTTACCCACATAATTATGTCGTTAGATTATGATTTCAGTTATAAAAGGAAGCGAGGCTCGGAGTCCGCACATTCATGGCAGTGGGAGCTGAGTGTTGAAGATTGAGAATGATTAAATAATCGATGCTTTTAGCCCATAGTTGGAATAACCGAATAAACTGCATGAGATGACGTTTGAACGAAAATTAAGCAAATACGAGATGTATACCAATTCACCCCCTCTGACAATCCATCCAGAGAAATTGCGTGATGTTTACTTTGTTAAACAGTTGGCCTAATAGTTAAATAAAATATAATTTTATTTTTATGTTGTTATTATCACAGAATAAATAATACGACTAACTTCTATGAAGAGTAAAAATTATAAACTCACATTTTTTTTGTAAAATACACATGTATTTGATATTATCTATTTATTCATACCTGCTTACAATAATGAGAAAATTTTTAACAGCTTTTAGCTTACCCCAAGAGTTTGATAGAATTTGAATAATTCATCGTATTTCGAAGTATGTGAAAGTTGTACTCAAGTTCTATTATTATTTAATTGTGGGTAAGCTGTTTACATTAACTTTGAAATATGATGAATTGTTCAAATTCTGTGAAAAAACCCGTTCTTAGCATTCACGCACTGGCCTGTGTGGGATTTTTTGTTATATAATATTTTAAGCATATTATTAATATATAATGAACTCTTTTTACTGATTAAAAAATATTGATTTGTGTTAATTTGTGTAATTTTCATCGTGCCTTATTCTGATTGGTCGAGTGATATAAGGTTAGGTTAGGTTAGATTAGGTTAAGTTACGTCGGGTTAGGTTAGGTCAGGTCAGGTCAGGTAAGGTTTGGTTAGGTTAGGCTAGGCTAGGTTAGGTTAGGTTAGGTTAGGTTTTTAATTGACAGTTATTAAATATTTTAATAAACAGTGTCTGTATTTTCAATCTCCATTTCAGTTTTAACAGAGCTATTAGTAAAAACTAGTTTTCACTAGAGAAGAAGCGTTAATACTAAAAACGAGTTTAAACTATAACATATGCATTCATATAAACCACATATAAGAAATGAGAAGAATGAAATTAACAAAAATTTTCTGGAAGCTTAAAATGAAGAATGAAGTAACTCTAAAAAATCTGTTTCTTCAGTAGATAGAAATATTCGTCGATTCTAAAAATTGTTAAACTTTATTGATATCAAAATTGTTCACTTTAGTGAATTCAAACAATTCAAGTCATAATTATAATTTTTCTGATAAGTTAATTTATAATATAGATTATTTTATCATTGTCGTTTTAGTCAGAGTTTTTAAGAAAAGCAATTTTGGGAATGCTCTCTTTACAAACTTTTTATGGACGGAAATATATTGTTATTTATTTATGGAAGGCTGTACGAAACTTTTAAATTGTTTTTGAAGCTTTTCGTGGGATTTGGGGCCAGTGGAATAATGACACACCAAATTGTGAATTGTTACGAGAAAATGGAGGATTAGAAGGAGAGAGCGAGAATTAGAAGTACCTACTTAGCTTTTCGTCGTACCCTGTGTGTTTTTTCAAACACAGGAGATAGTAAAAAAACTATTTAAAAAATTAGTAAATACATTAAAATATTCATACTTCAATAATCTCTCACTTTAAAAACTTTCCCGGGTTACGAACAATCTAACAATATTTCAAAATATCTTATCTTCATTTCGCCAAGCGGAAATATTGCTTGTGTTGAGATGGAGGACCTGGTCAGCCGAGGAATTGAACTCACGACGCCGTTCATAGATATATCTAAATATAAAACAAAATATACCTTAATTTTTTATTTTATAATACCTTCTGGTTGGCAATTGCCCCCGTAGTGGCTAATGGATTCTTGCCACATCTTGTATATGTGATATTTAAATATGTATGTATTGTCATGTCGTCTCGTGTAAATTATGTGTACTGGTGAGTTTGTTATTTATTCTACATTACTAGACTTAATACTATATTTATTGTGTTCAGACAAACAGTTCTCTAACTCGTCTTGGGAGGAGATTACTTCTTTGGAAATAATAGAGTTCTTTTATGTTAATCTGGGATTAATTTAATACTTCGCATGTACAAGTGGTGACTACGATAGTCGGCCTAACAGGAAGCTGGCTAAATTAGATCTGAATTGAATGAGCTCCTCAGACTGCACCCGGGCCCTTGGCCCCCCTGGTGCCCAAACTCCGAACTGAGCTAACTGCCATCTAGCGGACTATCGGGACAGCTCTTAGCACTACGCTCTATGTAACAAGCTCGGAAGCTTTTGGATATACCATATCCATACTTTTTTTTTTTAAATTATCGTTAAAATCGTAATCCCCTGGTGTAATTTTTTGGTGGATGTTCTAAAATAAAAATTAAATAGCTTTTTTGATTCCAAAATTTCTTATTACACCTTATTCATTTATGTATGTTTCGCGGGGGTCGGATACTTCTGAGCCAGGCAAACAACTTTGAAAATAGCCAGGGAAAAGGGGAGGTGAAAGGTTCCTCGCCCTGTGCTTACGTCACGAGCAAAGCCACTTACTTAGTCAACCAGAATTACTTGTTTAATATTTTAATAAATTAATTTTTTTCCCTTATATTTTCCAATTATATCTTGATACATTTCAAAAGTATTTTTTTTTTACATTTACAAACTTGTATTATATTCAACAACGCAGTGATATTAACTTCTTCAATAATTAGCATCCATAATACGAGAAAACCTGTTCAAGAATCTCCCCAACCTGGAAATCCTAACCTTGTAGGGAAATTTTATTTCAGTCCTGTAATTCAGCCTTGGGGACATGTTAATTCAGTCCTATAGACAATAAAAAACATACCTTGTTAAACAAACTGTTTAAGTCGAGTTCCTTCTTATGAAACTTTATAATGGAGTTTGGATTTTGACCGCTCAGATAGTTTCTGTTTGACTATAACTATAAAAATATAATCCTGCCGCCAAGGGCCTGCCACCACAGTGTCCTCTTTGAAAGTCAGGAGGAGGCCATTGTGTTTTTACTTATGACGGCAGAATAATTACCTAAACATTAAACATGCGAATACCTCAGCACAGGTTCTTCTGGTGAGGTGTTCACCAAACTCTACTACTAACCTATTTAAATTCGGATTATTGTAGATTATTATTATATACATAAACTATAATCAATAGTAAAATATATGAATGAAAATAGAAATAAATTTTAAAAAAATGGTATCATACCCCTAGAATGTGTTGTTTTGTAACATTGAAATTGATAACTTTACAATACCGGATCTATAGGTGTAACTTCTGACGATTTTATATCAATGTCCCTAGCACGATTTCACCGTTGACAGCCGAACCCATATTAATATGGAATAAATAGGAAATTGATTTACGCTGAGAACACTGAAGGTGTTTCCCAAGAATTGAAATTCCGGAACGTCGAATGCCAAACAATTACGCAAAAATATTAATAATGGGCAATGATGAATTGAAACCTAATGACACTAAACCCGAGGTAATTAAAGATCTAAGGATTGGATATACGACTTCTTTCTATTCCAAGAGCTCCTTTAATTAAACTCCATTAATTAATAAACCGGTATTTGGCATGACGAATGACATTATCCAAATATATTCGTATTTTAACAGCTAACCGAAACTTATCTGATACTAACTTAACTTATAGAAATGTAGTAAATAAAAAGGATTTGAAAAAGGTTTACTACGCGTTATGTCATTCTCGAATTGAATATGGAATTATAGGATGGGGATCTACTACACATAAATGCATAAAAAACCTAAATAAAGTTCAAAAGGGAATCATAAAGACCACACTGAAAGTACCAATTAGAACACCTTCGATTGAAATATTCAAAAGCTTTGACGTACCAAATGTACAAAGAATATATGCCAAAAATATAATATTGAAGCTATTCAAAAATACTGAATCCTCTACTAGACAGCGTATTCATCACACTAGATCAAATAAAAATGACATAAAAAACATTCCAAGTTGTAAAACCACATTCGGACAAAGAAACTACACTTATTTTGCAACTAAACTTCATAACATTCTTCCCCAAGACATAAAACTAATAAAAAAAATTTATGAGTACAAATCAAGAATAAAAATATGGCTGAAAGAGGTCAACGAAAACACCCTAATGAAGACACTAAAAACGACATAGAAGACAAATAAACCCCTAGTGAGGTGGACTAAGAAATACAATATCTTTACCTTACTAACCATTATATTTTGTATTCTTATGAAATTATTTTATATAGTCGCTTAAAAAAAAAAAAAACTATCGAGGCCGCGCTAAAATTTGTCAATCGTCGATCGGAATATCTCTTAAATTGTTGACCGTGCTCGCAAATCAATATCGATATCGTAATCAATATCGTATTGATATAGGGTTTTATCGATCGTCCATCAGGACTTATAGTCCTGTGAAATATTCGTGAAGCAATAAATATAAAATTGTCAACGCAATCAACATTTCCAACATTTATAACGTTTTACAACGACCCAAATCATTTTACACAGATCACAATAAAACCTCGGAGAATTATTCCTCCCAGATTCACGTAATTAAACGAGTCGTTAAATAGCAATGAATGAGCTCGTTTTGGGAAACAATAGAGGGATGTTTAAAATATTTCAGGCGGTTTTTCCTGGAGAGTTTTCGAAGAAGAGATTCTGTTAGGGAAGGGGTAAGGAAGGTAGGGAGGGGAATTTAAACAAAGCTTCAATTGGCTCTAAATATTATTATTGCCGAAGTATAATAGCCGAGGTCTGGCGGTTCCTACTCCCAAGTAAAAACAATTATAATTATGTCCCAGCACGCGGTGCCTGTTCGCTATTATTTCCATAACGGCCCTTCGTATATTCGCTTAAAACTCCGCATAACCCTGCAGTGGTCGCGCTTTTAAAAGTAACGCCAGTGGTCGCGTGGATTACATATGTAGGCCATTTTTAAACTAAAAAAAGTAAGTAAAATCATTTACAATTAATGTGTGTTTATATTTTAATCTTATAATCTAAGCATTGTGTAGTAGAAATAAGCAACATATATTAAACACAACTTCTATGTTTTTCACAATTTAAGCAAAACATAAACGACTTCTTTTTTTAAACCAAAAATTGCGTCTTTCGCATTTATAAATATAACAAAAAAAGTAAAATAAAAAAATAACATAGAGTAATTTAAGTGCTTATTTCTGAGCAGGATGAACATAAAATTATAGAATTATTAGGAAAAATAATTTTTCTGCATTTTGCATACACTTTTCGTCCATGCAAAATGTGTAACGTAATTGGTCGCGCGGATTACAGGTGTAGACAATCGACTTTGCGGAGCTCCTGTAACACAATCAATGCGTGCCCGACACCAGCGCTGAGCTGAACGCGTCCATGTGTTATCCAACTTAAAGTACACGGAAGATAAAATGATTCGCGCCACCCGTTTTTGAGGAATCTTAAATTTTGCATGAGTGGATTACATTATGTAATCCACGCGACCACTCCAGGGTTAAACTGTCAGATTTATTTCAGTGTCTTAGAAATAACTACCCTTCTGACAATCGTTGAATACATGATTAGTCGTGTATTTGAATATCATAAAAGAGTCCCAACTACACCCAACCCCGTTCAGATAGGTATCCCCGATAATTGGGTTTGTTGTTAGGCTAAGGGTATAGGGGAGGGGAAGGAGATGGAAAGAGGGGGGCAGGAGGAGAGGGGGGAGGGGAGTACCTGGCTATTCAGTTCCAGTCGCTAAACAAGGTAAAAGCAATTTCAAGCATCATTTCGGTTCTGAATTGTGGTCTTCCGCTAGGTCGATACAAAAAGTATCCACTCTGGAACTTAAAAATATATTGTATGGAAATATATTATATGAATATTATTTTTAATTAATTAATAAATTTTGAAATTAAATTTATTTGCGCACTCCGGATTTTGAAACCGCGACCTCTGGAGCCATTAGTAAATCCATTCGGTTCTTGACGGCCGTGCTTTTACATAGGAAAACGATGCTTTTAATTGGAACGCATTATCTTAATTCAATTGTGTTTTTATGGATAAATTCCAGTGAACATTAAAGCTTAGTAGGATCTGCGATTTGCTGGAAGCCTTCAAGGAATATTTCCTCCTAAAAGAACTTGAGTTCCAGAAGTGGTACCGGGTTCTTTATTCAAATAATTTATTGCTCAAGTATTGACTTGTTCATCCTTTATTGAACGGCATTCTGCTGAAGATTCAAAAAGCGGGGAAGTAGGTGTACAAGAAATATTCCGGGGGACTTTAACATAATCATTTTTTTTTTTAATTTAAGGCTGAATAAAGCGTGTTATTAAAAATTATCGCTGCCCTGAGTTGAGTTGAGTCATCATTTACATTGAAACTATCTTTTAAAAACAATTTTGGATATGGACAATTTTATCTATTAGTAATTTCCACCCAAATTTCATTATTTAACTGGAAAATACATTCGTAAAGATGGTCTAATCAATACAATTAACAGAATTTCCTCCAGTAATAATATCTCTTTCAAGTTACTCCTGCCGACACGCGACGGCTAAAATGTTTTAGAGTGGGGAGTGGTTAAATAAATTTTCTTTCCTTCACGATCAATCCTCATCTCTAAACCTTGTTCCTGGAAATTTTATTTTTATACGATTTTTAGTAGTTTACGAGCGGTTTGCATGATTAAAATTTCTAATCATGTACTGTTAATATTATTATTGTATCCGGATTGCCGGCAAATAGTATTAAAATAATAATTATTATTTTGTACTATTAAGAGAGGCTAAGTCCTTCATAATTGCACAAGTAATATCTTTCGCTTATAATGATTATAGTAGGAAATTTAAAAATATTGTCGTTTATTGGTTATTCGTAATCTAGGAATGTTTGTCTTTCTTTACAGAAAAGTGTTTTGCGAACGTCTTGCGAATCTTGTGCATTCTGAAACAAAACCCGCCCCGAATATATTTTACTAAAGTTGACGTCTCGGAAAGGAATTTGCGTAAAACCTCCAGCTTGGAAAGTGCTGCCGAGTATCCGGATGATGCGGGGGTGCGGTACGCCGAGGAAATGAGGGGTGGGAGGGGGGAGGGTGGCGTAGGCAAACCCACCTCTCCAGCTTTGTGTTGTTATTTACACTCAGCTTTTTGCAACTATCATTACTTCCCTCATATAGCGAGAGCGCAGAAAGCATTCTCCAGAATTACGCGTCAAAGCAATTTTATCATAGTTCATGCCTCCCATACGAATTACAAAGGCGCATAGCAAACACAGTATAATGAATGAAATTGAAAATACGATTTTTTTGTAAAAATATGTTCGGTTTTTATGTTAGATAATACTGTTTTCGGTAAATTTAATTATGGAGAAAATTATTTATCAACATTTTTATATCGTACATAATATTCACGTACGCCGATGTTCGGTCGAGCATGACGTCAGAGGGGCACTGCTGAGCTTGTGGATGGATCCGGCAGATGTGCATACAAAAATGCTCGGCCTGCGACGTCGTCCTCGACAGGACATGCTCATTAATGAAAATTAGGTTTATTGCTTGTATTCGAAATAAGGATTTTTAGATTTAGGCGCAGGTATCACAGAACTTCTTTCACGAAATATTGGACAGGTGGAATATTGTTATTTATGACCACCGTTAAATTCTTTTCCATTAGCTTCAGGAGCTGGCAATGCATGACTAATTTTGTTACAAATACATCCCGATTGATATTCGTGCTGAACCCTCGGACGATCCTCCATTAAATCACAAACGTTTCCTTTTCACATACCAACTTTCCAACTATACTTAGAAATTACTAACATAAAGATGGGATGGGCAGTAGCCATCTTTCACATCTTCTCTTAAATAACATTTGCTTACATTTTCAATCGTCGACGCTTGCGGCCATGGTTCCCAATCTTTCCCCAAACTTAGTAAGTTACTTCTATGCTAGTTACAAAATTAAACCATCACCTACTTGGCTTTATTTACCGTAGATTATATATTTTATAATTTGTTAACGTCGCATGCGCGTCCGTCACTCCTGGGCATATTTCACATCGTTTTCTTCTAAAGACTTTCTCTCAAAATTTCCACAAAGATCCCCAAATATTACGTGGGGCATGGTGAGGAAAGAAGTTAACTTAAAAATAAATAAAATCAATGTCTGCGAAATTCGAATTCCATGTAAACTTCACTGGACAGTCCAAACATCCGTCGGTTGGCCGAGTTTAATTCGGACTAATGGATTGGCTAACTTAGGTGTTTTGTTGGTGTAAGTTAACTAGGTTGCGTTAGACAGTAAAGTTGTACAGTTGAAAATGCTCCAGGCTAAATTAACGCTAAAGGGTAAGTTTGATTGGGAACAATGTCAGTTAGAACTTGGAACCAAATTGTTGCTGTTGGTGATGGAACGTACTTACAAAGAACGGTTTAAAAAAAACGATTTTGAACAATTGATGGCAGGTAGAAAGGCTGAAAAATTTACTTTATATTACTAGACGATTTGGGAGGCCAGTATGGATACCGCCACCCCGTGAACCATTTATTGGATAACCAACACCCCTGCCATAGGTCACCCAAGTGGTTCGCTAATTTTAGTGATTTAGCAGGGGTGCCTGGGTTCTTGGAGTGAGGTTCGTCTAGGTCGTGTGGCGAATGCCTTTACTCACCTACTGCGTGGCGGTCTTAATGGGAGGTGGGTACGGGTACCGCCACCCCGTAACCATTAATTGGATAATCAATACTCCTGCCATAGGTCACCCAAGTAGTTCGCTACATTTGGTGATTTACCAGGGGTGCCCGGGTTCTTGGAGTGAGGTTGTCTAGGTCTTGGTAGCGAATGCCTTTCCTCAACAACTGCATGGCGGTCTTGATGGGGAGAGACTGCTTGAGGCAGACATAATCTAGACCTCTCCAACCGGACTCTCTCAACCCATCACCTTGGACCGCACTGGGAGGGTGGATTCATACGTCTTTTACACCTGGACACATTGACCCCTAGATCCCTACCTACCACTCATACCTTTTTCCTTTCCATAACTTCCTCTCCTTCTTTTACTTAAAAATACCCTTCACACAGAATCCTTAAAGATGACCTAGGACCTGAGGGATTTTTTTCCTAAGGGCCTCCTGTGTGGAGCTAACGTTAAAAAATAATAGTCCAACTTTATTGAGCATCATCTTGGGGTTGTTTTTTTGTCACTGTTAGTACTGGTTCTATGCCAACTCAGAATGAAATCAACTCAGAACCACCTCAGAAAGGTCATTAAAAGCTATGAAAAAATAATTAAAAAATTGCCGGTAACCCTAACCTAACTTAACCTATTCAACCAATTTTCTAAAACTCTTAATGACCTTTCTGAGGTGATGCTGAGTTGGTTTCATTCTGAGTTCACCGGTCACCGTTAGTGCCAATTAGGAGCATTGTCGTTTCGTAGGATATTGAATCCTTTTACATTTGATAATTGTGACGTTATCGACTTACTTTAAAGTAAATGTATTGTAATAATATTATTCCCTTTTTAAATTTTTTTCATTATAAACCACGAAGAAATATATTTTGAACGTACAAATGGAAAATAGTTCTGATTTCTAAAACCATGTGATTTCATGTTGTGTTAATGTAATAACTGCTTGCAATCACAGATAAAATCTTTAAAAACTTGTAAAATTAGTTCGACATGAAGCATAAAAAGTTCAAAACACATTCGAAGTGGAAGTTAACTAACTGGTGAAGTAACTACCTGTATGTTTCTTGGATACGGTATCCCATTTTAATTCATGTTATAAAATAATGTTTGAAACAATAAAGCAACCAACATAGAAAACTTCCATAACGCTTGGTTGTTTTACTCATTCCTGAATTTCGGATTCAGTTGAACATTTATTATATTCATTTTATAACCACATAGGTTTACATTTATCTTGGAGTTAATCGTTAAAAAATTACCTTCCAACGTCAATTAATTAGAATAAGGCCATTATATTTTAGAGGTCAATGCTACATTACGTCTAGGGTGGAACACTTGTGGAGTACAGTTCACTCCCATATCCCCGAGAACTTAATTAAGGACGTGTTGAACTCCGAGGTATGCGTACACACATTCGCACGTTAGTATGTAGCTGGTATCAAAGTCTTTTGACATGTTGATAATAGAATATTAATTATTTTTTGAAGAGCATCATTATTCAATTATTAACGCCCCTTTTGGGGTCTTTTACATATGGATAGTATAAAATATTCAGTATTTATTGTACATAACTGAACTGCTTCAGTGATAATATTTTGTAGGTATTTGTTTAGTGACAAATAGAAGATTTCCCCTGAATTAGTATAATTATTTCGCTCCATTAGTATTCTAGGCAAAGAGGAATTCGAATGGTAGCTAGTCTTTTTTTTTCAATTTCTGCACTGAAAAAAATTCAGCATTTTCGTGGGTTACGCAATTTCAATCGATGGATTACAATCTTTAGAATACACACTATAGTTGTCGGTTGGAAAAGCTGCACTTGTTTCACTATAATTTTAATGGTAAAGGCTCTAACGAAACAGCAAACTAGCTAGAGCCCAGCAATGATGGGACAATTTGGGAGGCGGGAATGAGTACCGCCGCCCCGGGAACCTTTATTGGATAACCAACACCTCTGCCATAGGTCACTACAAGTGGTTCGCTACGTTTGGTGATTTAGTAGGGGTGCCCGGCTTCATGGGATGAGGTTTGTATAGGTCTTGGAGGCGGATGACCAGGACACCCTGAACCCCAGTTTCCTAACCACCCCTAAACCCTTTTCCTTTCCAGAACTCTCCTCTCTTTCTTTTCCTTTAAAAAAACCTCCACACAGCATTTCCAAAGATGACATGGTATTTTCCTCAAGGCCTCCTGTGTGGAGCTCATGTAAAAAAAATGATTCACGCCAACCGCGTAAACAATGTGTATTTGTACTTGGTTGACATTTACAACTTGAGAACGAGTCAAAAACTCGGCATTTCCACATTCAGATGACATTTTAACTTAGAGATTTATTCCTTTATTTACTTAAAAAGGCCATCCATGCTAATTGTCCGCTGTCCAGTCAATAAGATATTAAAAAAAGGATGTCCGAATTTTGATGAGTTGGTTGACATTCGTTGGTTTCCGACAGTGAAATAACAAGATTAGTTATTCGAGCTTTGATTGCGAAAGAATAAAGGAAACTTTGACTTTATAAATAAAAATGTTTTTTTGCTCACTTCACGAAAAGATAATAAATAAAATAATAATAATGAGGTGATTCGTGAGATTTGTTGGTTCTCTAATGAAATTATTTTAATTATTGTCTGCAAGCAAAAAATTTTATCATTTCATTTCATTGTTGATAAATTTACAACCGAAGCTATTAAAATGTAAACATTTGAATATAACTAAACCAATTTAATTGACAATAATTATAATTATATAATACGAACATAAACCAAATTCATATGGTTCAAATTATGGGTGTCACTTTTATAGTATTTTGTTTTAAAGAGTTTTAAGTTTCAATGTACATTGAAAATTAAAACTCTTCAAAACAAAATGTCTAGAAATTGTTACATAGTTAATGCCCAAGAAATACAAAAAAACGTTTATAGTTCACAACTGCTAATCCTGTATCTACATATCGGAAGTGCGCCCCGCTGTTGAATTTGGCACCCATTTCTGGTCTGATAAAATATCTGAAAAAAAAACCTTTACTTTGTGCAGAAACGGGCGGTACGTTTGATAGATTCCCCTAACTTAACAAGCGAATTACAATCTTCAGAGCACAGGCATCAGGAAGGTATGCTATCCTTGTTCTAACGGTATTAAAATGGTAGATGTTCCAAGGAACTAGCGTTATTGATCTCTTCGGCACCGGTGTTCTTGAGTTCAATAGCTCGGCTGTGGATTGATTTGCCAGCCTCTGTATTTCCTTCATCCTACAATGTTGGTCTCTTCAAGACCTATTTTCACTCCTTCCTCTCCACAAAAAGACCCTCCACAACGCATCTTTGAAAATTTCATAGGCCCTGAGGGAAATTATTTTCCTCATAACATCCTGTGTGGAGTTAACGTAAACAAATGTGCATTCCTACATAAAATACTATTCCAGTATTTTACAAAATCCGCCGGATACGAAATTATAATTTAAAATATTTATTTACCATGTACTTTACCTCAAGGAAGAATGGAACAAACCGATTTGATTTAAATTCATCCTGACAGTAGATACTCATATAAATGAGCATGTTTCAAAATATGTACCTACCTAAAGACAATACGAAACGAATTATTATTAAAACAATAGGTTAGGTTATCTCAAACCCGCAATAATTGACAAAAGCATCCCAAGTCAGGGATCAATTTAACCCTAGAACATAAACCTTCGTCGAATCGACTACGCCGAAAAAGAATACTAGTCATATTTTTCAATGCATTGAGAGATTTTAATTGTTTTTTTAATATTTTTTTGCATCTAGTACGAATAGGTACTTTATATTGATTTACCTTTTCGTGCATCCGGTTAACGGTTTAAGTGGGGAGTCAGGTCCAGCCAATCAAAAATATCTTTTTTTATTGTTATCTAAAAATCTTCGTAAATAAATGCGGAGAATACATTTCCAAAGTTATAGCATCAAATCAACTTTCAAACATAGTTAGGAGCGGTGCGCGCCAAGTAGGTAGACCGGAAAACGGAGCGGCCCGCTTACAAGCGAAAACTTTAAACGCATGTTTCTCAAAACCATATTTTTCAAGTAGAATCGTAGCTCATCGAATTTTTGTCCGATTCACTTTATTCAAAGTTTAAAAGAAAGAAAATTTAATTGACTTGCGGATGAACCTCAAGTTATTATTAGTATTGCAAAATGAAGACCGTTTTTTCGTCAACTTTCATTTTATGTCCGTCATTTTTGAAATCAATAACTCTTTTTGGAAGCTGTGATTCATGCGCATTTTACACTAATACTAAAACGATTTTTTAAAAAAATGTTTCATATCAAAGGACCACAGGCTTTCAACAGATTTAGTCGGACTCTCCGCTTGCAGCCGCTAAATCATGTTAAAGATATTCAAATCAATCTTTTAATATTGTTTTTTCTTGTTCAATTGTAACTATGCAAGTAAAAAAAAATTGTGAACGAAAACAGATTTTATCTTTGAAAAAAAAATCGGCTGGACCAGATTTCCCCTTAATTGAAACCACGAAGTTTTGTAACAAAGTCACCTTTCATAAATAATTTCATAAGTGCGTTGTTGCATAAAATGAAACGCAAATATATTAACAATATATATATTTTGTTGTTAAATATATTGTATTTATCTTTACGTTTGATTAACGTTTCTTTTTGAAATTTTGGTGTCAGTAGTTTTATAATTATTTTGACATGACCAATGTTTTTTCCTATATATGAATGCATTGTATAAATACATTTGTTTGCAGTAACTCAATACATTTGTTTGCAGTCCACGGTTATAGGAAATTGTCATTATTTTTAACGCATTGCCGAATCGACGAACATTTGTAAAGTAAAGTTTGTAATCCAGGTTTAATGTAAAAACCGGCTTAATTAACTTTGTCTAGTGTTGAGAAGTCTAAATACATTAGGTAATGAATCACTTCGTGGCTTAGATTACAGATAGCAAAGCATTGAATGGAAGAGAAATGAAATGAAATGATCATTTCCATTGAATGTGAGCTACATGCCAGACTAAAGCCCTCGGCGAATCAACGAAATTGTTTTCTGATGGTATTATATGCTTTTGTGGGGTGTATAACTTGACAGGTTTGATATTTATTGTTTAAATATTTTATTTTTCATTATTTTGAAAAACGAACAATCCTATACACATTTTTCCATAATGCGTCTTTACGGGGTTGCTTAAACTAGGGACGTTTCGGCAAATTCAATTTTACAAAAAAATAAGAATTATGCATAAATGATAAAAGAAAAACATGTTGTTAAATTTTTGAGTTTGAAGTTCTTTAATTTTCTACTAGTATTTTGTTCATTTTGTTAACAGCGGTTACAGAATTATCGATGGCAAAAGTTGTGGGTAATTATTGGCAGACTATATCGAAATTCTGTACAATACTCGTACTCTAATATTATATTTGAGATAGCATTTTTTAATTATTAAATGCATGATCTTTTATTGTGATTTTCAATCTTGTCAATAGCCTTGCATGGGATCTCAGCGCTCGCTGTGGAGTGGTGTGAAATCATTAAATTAAATACGCTAGACCAAGGGCTCTCAAACATTGTGGCAGCACAACTGAATTTGATTATTCAATTTTCAACTGGGAGTTGCGACCATTGTCTTTTTTCTGTTTTTCTGTGTCTTGTTCTCTTTCATATTTTCTTTAAGATTATTATTGTTAACTTATTCTAATATAAATTTGATTAGTTTGTTTTCTGCATAAGTTTTTTTTTTAGATTTGCTATCTGAATGCATCCATACATTATTGGGATTTAATTTTGTTTATTATGCCGGTGTTGAGCTACCTTCTTCTTAGTTAACGTTTCGGACTGCAATACAGTCATCATTATAATCAAAACAGATATGTAATCTATTAGATTTTTGAGATTACGCATCTGACCTGATGATGAACACTGTAATACTTAAAGTTGGCTAAAGGAGGGGGTAGCGCAACACGGCATAATAACCAAAAACCAATCATTGCCGTGAATTTTTTTTATTTTGTTTATTGTTTCTTCACAATTTAAATACACTGTTTAGCATATAATTATTAATCGTACAAGGGCTCGCCTGAATCGGGGTTATTAATTTTACAATTTAATAAAGTAACGCATATAAATACCGTTCATTATAAAACAGTTAAGTAAATGCAAATTAATAAAATTTAAACATAACAATCATAAATGGAGAAAATCTGTAGGAAAAAAATAATATTTTAATTAACAACAAAGTGATGAGAGAACAAACAAAATGTTATTATCATAGACATATGAATATTAATAGACCAGAACATAAAGGTGAGGGGTAGAAACCAACTACAGCGGGACAAAGGCGGGAAGATGGCTTTGGTGATACGTGATTCGCCAAAACTCAATCTGACAGTATGTAGGCATCTCGCACTATAAAATCATCATTTAGTTCTTAAAAGTAAACTCTACTTTTGAATGAATAGACCTTTTTACATGGGAGCGCAAATTGCTCGCCACGCAATGAACAAATTTGAAGTTCAAATACGTCAAAGTAAGGTCGCCTATAAGGTCGAGTCCAATATTTTGCTCCTGTCGTTAGTTAATACACTTTTAAAAATGTTTCATAATTTACTTACCCCAGTAAACAGTGACAGGCACACGCCATGTATCTCGGAGTGATAGTGTATGTATGGGTGGTTTGGTATATTTATGGTGTATGTTCAAAAACGATCATATTATGTGATCTGAATTAGCTTAAAATAGTGTAAAATAATGCTTGCTTATGGAATGTAATACCACAATTGGGTTTATTCTCTTCTATTTTTACACGTTTATAAAGCCCAAGCCACCATTTTTACCGTGTTATTTACGATGAGAGCTCGACACTGGTCCGGACACGAATGATGACGTCACATTTTTTAGATTGACGCGTGGCTCTCGCAAGCCCAGCCGGTTCCGAAAAATGGTTCCAATGGGAGTGGGAAATAATACGCCTTTTATTGCTTAGGGCATGTCCATGTATTTTATACGTCCGTGGTTATTATTCATTGTGCCGTTAGTTAATACCATTTTCAATAATAAAGAAAAACATGTTATTATTCATTGTGTCATTAGTTAATACCATTTTAAATAATAAATAAATAAAAATAAAAAATAATGTTCCTTTACGGTTTAGAAAAAAAATAACATTATTTAAAAAAAAACAATGATAAATAGAGAAAATCTGTAGAAAAAAATGATATTTGAATTTACATCAAAGTATTGAGAGAACAAACAAAATGTCATTATTCATTGTGTTATTAGTTTTTGACATCGCACAAGGGTTTTTGACTGCTCCCAACCGTCAGTCTGCAGCCACTGAGACTATGATATCCCCAATTGAATCATGCTGTAGAAATGGTATGTGGCTAAAGGTAGAGGGGAGGAGAAGGAGATGGGGAGTGGAAAGTGAAAAGTATCTGGCTATTCAGATCTGGTAACCAAACACGGCGAAAGCTTTTGAAATCAACGTTTCAATTCTGAATGGTGGTCTTACAACAGGGCGATACTGAGAGTATCTTCCACTTTGGAAAGTGTCACAATTAACTACTGTGGCTAGCGAAAAACGTAATAAGACTCATTCTGCTTCTGATTGTCGCCAATCTAACAGCTCGCGCATTGCTCCGTGTTCGCTCCCCACTTCCCGATTAATAAATGATCTTGTTTAAAATGTATATTATTATATTAAGTATTAGAAACGTAAGAATGTATTAGACGCGGGAGGGGAACGGGGACGCACGGGAAGGTGAAGCAATACAAATCCATTCGCCCATACTCTATATAACCCGCGACCTCCGGCTTGCTAGTCGAGATACTTGCCCCTCGACCAAGGAGGCCGTCATCAACTCAGCTCTCAGCTCTCATTCTCAGCTCTTATTCTCAGCTCTCAGCTCTTAGCTCTCAGCTCTCAGCTCTCTCAGCTCTCAGCTTTCTCAGCTCTCAGCTCTCTCAGCTCTCAGCTCTCAGCTCTCAGCTCTCAGCTCTCAGCTCTCGGCTCTCGGCTCTCAGCTCTCAGCTCTCAGCTCTCAGCTCTCAGCTCTCAACTCTCAGCTCTCAGCTTTCTCAGCTCTCAGCTCTCAGCTCTCAGCTCTCAGCTTTCTCAGCTCTCAGCTCCCAGTTCTCAGCTCTCCGCTCAGCTCTCAGCTCTCTTAGTTCTCAGCTCTCAGCTCTCTCAGCTCTCAGCTTTCTCAGCTCTCAGCTCTCTCAGCCCTCAGCTCTCAGCTCTCAGCACTCAGCTCTCAGCTCTCAGCTCTCAGCTCTCAGCTCTCAGCTCTCAGCTCTCAGCTCTCAGGCTCTCGGCTTTCAGCTCTCAGCTCTCAGCTCTCAGTTCTCAGCTCTCAACTCTCAGCTCTCACCTCACTCAGCTCTCAGCTTTCTCAGCTCTCAGCTCTCTCAGCTCTCAGCTCTCAGTTCTCAGCTCTCAGCTGTCAGCTCTCAGCTCTCAGCTCTCAGCTCTCTCAGCTCTCAGCTCTCAGCTCACTCAGCTCTCAGCTTTCTCAGCTCTCTCAGCTCTCAGCTCTCAGCTCTCAGCTTTCTCAGCTCTCAGCTCTCAGCTCTCAGCTCTCAGCTCTCAGCTCTCAGCTCTCAGCTCTCAGCTCTCAGCTCTCAGCTCTCAGCTCTCAGCTCTCAGATCTCAGCTCTCAGCTCTCTCAGCTCTCAGCTCTCAGCTCTCAGCTCTCAGCTCTCAGCTCTCAGCTCTCAGCTCTCAGCTCTCAACTCTCAACTCAACTCAACTCAACTCAATTCAATTCAACTCAACTCATATAATTGATTAGCGATTCACATTGATAATGTTTCATATTGATTAGCGACACGTTCCAGAGTGGAAGATACTCTCAGTATCGCCCTGGTGTAAGACCACCATTAGTCGTGTTTGGTGACCAGATCTGAATAGCCAGGTACTTCCCCACCTTCCTCTTCCCTATCTCTTTCCCATCCCCACAACCTTCAGCCTCACAACATACCCCAATTGGGGATGCCATAGTCTCACTGGCTTCAGACGGGAGCAGTTGGGACTCTTGTGCGGTATTCATATGAAAAAAAAATTCGTAACATTTCATATTTTTTCGTAACGTTTCATAACGTATTCATCATTTTATTCTTTTATATATTCAATAAAATTAAAATGTAGTTCTACAAAATTTAAATAAATAAATAACAATAAATAAATACCTACCAACAGCTGCTCCCGTCTGGAGCCAGTGAGACTATGGCATCCCCAATTGGGGCATGTTGGGGAAAAGGAACGTTGGGAAGTACTTGTCTATTCAGATCTGGTCACCAAACACTGTTAACGCCATTTTAAGCAACGTTTCAATTCTGAATGGCGGTCTTACACCAGGGCGATACTGAGAGTATCTTCCACTCTGGATCGTGCCGCAAATATAAAATACATTTTTTTAAATGCGTTAATTGCGAAATAACAAAAATCATTCATGTAAAATTTATTTGCCAACGCCTGGATTCGCTAGTCAAGAGCCCTACCCCTAGACTACGCCGGCCGTCAAGCTAGTTTGGTCGTACAGTGGTGACAGCGAACAGGCCGAGTGGCGTGAGTCACTCAGGGACTGCGCGCTTGTCTGCCCGCTGGAGTGGGACATGTCCTCCCGCCACATTTATTCCAAATTCCCTCAAATTTAGTTAGAACTAATTTTAAATTTAAATAATTGCTGGTGTCAATAAAACCCAAGCATGTTTTATTTCAGCAAAGAGGATTAGTGACTATCTGGCCCGATTTGATGGGAGCACCCTCCCAAAGGGGATCAGTGACTGTCTGGTGCAATTAGATGGAAGTACCCTTCCCTACAGACTCCAATAAAATGCTTGAAGTAAGTACCTATCTTTGACCGGTTCAAGTGTTGGGCTCTATAAATGCCTGAGTAAATCTGACTTACAGTCAACTGGGTGTCTTTCATGGGCTAGCAGAATCTTTAATAGTGACCAAATGCAAACCCTGTACAGATCTCAAATATGTGCAACAATTAAAATTGGGAGGCACCACTGGGCTGAAATCCAAAATACTTATTCTGTTCAAAGCAGGGAGGTTCATTTGATTAACACTCCATTGTTCACATATCAAACACCATCTATAATATGCAATGTAGGCATGCTGAGTATGTTCTACGGGAATTTCCTATATACATGTGCAGTTGTGCACGTGTAGTCCGACTGGACCATTAAAAGAAGTGTTTTAAAACAAAATCATGGGTACTTATGATTTTTTTCCTAATTAATTATTTTTTTGGATTGTTTTGTTTATTATTTATTTGTCATAGAGAGGTAGGTATGTATTTGTAAAATACTACTAAAAAATATTACTGTTAATAATTAAATTATATTTCAATAAATTTAACGTTTCTATATATTCATAATTATTTCTTCAGACATAAATTTTCCTCTGAACAAGTAAATACGTGCATCTAAATAAATATAATTCTTGAACTATCTCGCGTATTTATTTCGATTCCATGTATTCAAATGTATGCGTACAAAAAATAATGTACCTAATTTTTAAACGGTGTTTATTCAGTTTTAATTTTACAACATTTTATCCTACCAATCTTACGAAACCAAACAATCAGTTTGATTGTAAGAAATCTCGCATTTTTTCTAATTAATTAATACTATATACTTTTCAGTTTTACAAAGTAAAAACTAAATATAATGCTTAATATTAAAATACTAATTATTACAAAATACTAATTATTACAATGTTTAGGAATTGCGTTGTAGTAAAAATATTTTACACTGCACAAACATACGGTGAGAAAAACATAAAAAAGAACTATATTATTTGATTTCATGTTCTACGGAGGTAGAAAGATTTAACTTTTTTTTTGATTTTTGAATAAGATGTCTTATTTTTGATATTTTCAGGTAGTGCGTTAAATATTTCCTATCACCGTATACATTTTGAGATTTATTAATAATAAACATTACATATCTTCATCATCGTTGTGCGAACTTATTAGTACTACGTTTTTAATATTTCTGCATTAACACGTTAGCCAGTGAAAAATGGTCACTGTTAGCCATCAATATTATATGAAGAAAGTTACGACACACGTGCCTTTCGAATGTTAAATGATGACGTGCATGTGAGCTCTGCTTGGGAATACATTTATAATTCTCCTGTCTTGGCACTGTGCATGTGCAGACAGGGTCGATTTCTTAAATGAGGGTTTTATGACACATGTAATTAAAACGTGAATTTAAAAAAAGATATTCTTTTGTTAATTACCATACTAGTAAAGATTTATTCACGTTACTTGACAGTTTTTAACATCCAATTTCCAACAAATATTTTATAACAAAACATGTCTCTTTACGCTCTAAAAATACCTTTTTGTATCGGAAATGATGTTTACTTATTTTCGTTTTAAGCAACTTCATCATCGCCTTTATGGTTAAGATTTTTCTAAATTTTTATGAGTAACTGTGTATTATATAAAGTTTTATTATATTGAGGAAAAAATATTTATAATAGATGGATTGTTGGTACGATTACCTAGCATTCATCCTTGTACCTTTTCCCAAAATTGTAATTCCTATCCACAAACACTTTTTTTTCTCTACCTACCTTATGCCGATTAAATCCAACCAAGTGTTATCGCATTTAGTTGAAAATTAATAATCGTCCTATCAATATATATTGTGCTCCAAGGACACTTTACAATATACATATTTGTATAGGGCTGTGTGTAAATACTAACTTATTATGGACTATGTTAATTCGTTTTTTCTCTTAAAATTAAAAAAAAAATTGTTACTTCGAATATTTAATATTTGTATAAGTTTTCATATACAGTCAATAAGACAGAGAGTCAATGAATTCAATCTTAAACCTGGTGTCGATTTCTCGTGAAATCATTGAAGGTATATTTCGTTCGCAGGTTCTGGAAATTGGTCGTAATGGAATTATTCCATTTGGCGAACGTGTCTTTACGGATGAAAGCACTTTAGAGTATTTTCTGCACTTTTCCTCGACTTAAGTGAGTTATGGAAAAATAAAGGTATGATAAAAAAAATATGATGAATATACTGTTTTTTTCTTACATTATCTCCACACAAGAGAAGCCCTGAGGAAAATAATTTTTCTTAGGGCCTATGTCATCTTAGGAGGTTTTTTTAAGGGAAATAACGGGAGGAAGTTCTGGAAATAAAAAAGATATGAGGGATGGGTAGGAATCTGGGGGTTAGTTTGTCCAGGAGTGATGGACGTATAAATCCATCTCTCCAACTGCAGTGTGAGGCGATGGATCGAGAGAGTTCGGCTAGAGATGTCAAAATTTCTCCAACCAGTCTCTTGGTCCGGCTCGCCACGCAGCAAGTGGGCAGACATATCCACCGCCAAGTCACCAAACGCAGCGAACCACTTGGGGTGACCTATGGCAAAAGTGTTGATTATCCAATAAATGGTTCCCGGGATCTACCCACCTATCAATCATCGAGTCCTAATCGCCGATAGTAAAATCCGTGTTTTACCGATTGACAAGTTAGCATAACAATATAATTATAGCTCCAGTTTCAAAATAATACGGTTCCTGCATGAAATTGGGAACCAACTCAATAAATGGGTACTCCCCTCTCCTCAACATTTCTATTGCAAACCTTCTCACTTAGCGTCACTTGTGTTGAAAATGGAGTAAGTCAGTTATCCTCTGTGAGCATCTAACCCGACCCGTCCAATTGAGAGGCGAGCTATCTATCCATCAGGTTGTCGACCTCCTTACTAGTGGTGAAGGAAGAGTGTAAAATAGAAAGCCACATCCTTCTCTTACTAACTTAATTAAAATACACTATTGGAAGTTTAGTTTCCATCCACTGGAGCGATTGCGGTGGAAAAATCACTTTTATTTTTCTGCTATTGATAGCGGTCCAAAATGGACCATTTTTTTCTACCATTCGTAAAACATTTATAGTAATTATTTCAAACATTTTCCCGGCCAGTCATTTATTTTAAAACGAAGCTATTGAAATGCTTTATCTATTATGACCATAGATGTCGTAAATCCGAACTTCGTAGAATATTTTCGAACGATGTTAAAAATATTTTTTCAGGGCGAATTTTTGATCCACTGTTTACGGTTAAAATTAAGTCCTTTTTCCATAGATATTCATCTTTCATTACCAAGAATACCACAGACAACATACAAAAATCGAAAATATTCTATGTTGATTCGAATAAGTACTCCTCACGGCAGTTTCAAAGTAACAACTCGCAGTATTCGTGAGGTTGTAAACTTAACGATTTTTATTTTTTTAATAAATCCTACAAATATGAAATAAACAGTATAATACAGGTTAATTTGGCTATATAGTACTATAATAAGTTTTTTATGTTTCTATGTTAATTTATTTATTTCGCATGATCGCTCCAGGGGTTTATATGTTTAATGCAATATTTTTGCAGCATTCACATTAATGTAATTTTCTCTTTAAAATTACTAATTTAGATTGTGCGTATATCCTGCGAAATTCTAGTTCAATATACTCGGATATGATTTGAATTTAAGTATCGAAAAAGTACCTACCTACAATATTACACTTTTGACAAATTAATTTTAATTTTTTTTAAACTGGAACCGATTTTTAAGAATTGTGACTATCTCGTGATCTTTCTCCGGTCTTGTAGATACTAATATTGTTCCTTATCCTGTTATTGTTATTTATTCTGCGTAATACTGTTATACATGAATCACTCCACTAACACGTGCACTTCAGGGATTTAATAACTCAATAAAATACCTTGAAAGTTCATTTTCTTTAATTTATTTAAGATAATTAGGTAGAAATATAAATTTCCTATCCAATCCAGAATATAACATAATTTTATACAAACCCTCAACTTCATAGCAAACACGCTTTTATAAAAAAAATGTGCAGCCCAGTTTCAGAGAAAATTTCTCAATCTTGCTTTCTTTTTAAGTTTAGTTCGGATTCAACTTAGCAAATAGTAGAATAGAACGACGTCAAGTGCAAAACGATAACATACGATGTTTGAATTCCCTAGATACAGCATCGTCTCTCCATTTTCTAGGAAGGATGTGTAGTCAATTTTGTGGCGCTTACTGGAAAGAGGGTGCTATCAAAGACGGATAATGGCTAAAGCAATTTACAACTTGGAAACTGCTCCGATGATGGATTCTCGTTTCAGTTCAGATTTAAAATAAAGTCAGAAGTGAATAATTAGGAGGGGTGAGGGGGAGGGGAGAGGGGAGATTTCTGCTCTTTGGAATGAAGGAATATCTCAAAGGCCTAAATATTTAATTATTGTAATATATCGTTTTAATGCGAGCTCGATTTCGAGATTGGAAGAAATGAAGGGAAGATATATCAGACAATTCCCATATGTAAGAACACCCCGTCTTTCAGATTCCAGCGTCTATAAGAAGGCTGAATTAAAAATAAAATTTACTATTCAATTACGCTTTTTTTCAATTAAAAATAATAAAAATATTTTTCCATCACACGTCGCAACTGAGCAGTCGAGTGAAGCATAGCGCAGTGTTTCCCAACCTTTTAAGCCTGCGGACTGGTGAAAATAAAAGAAAAAATTTGCGGACTGGTAACAAAATAAAACTTCAATTTATGCATTATAATTTATAGCAATAGACGGATTACAGAAATCACCTGGACCAAAATCGCCGAAAAATACAATGAAAGGGGTAAAATGGAAATTACCGTAAATTGCAGAATCTTGATTAAATGGGTTAACCCAATATCGTCTCTTTTTTCTCATAAATTGCCACATCAAGAAATCCGTGTTGTCAGATGATGTCGACTTTTTCGAGTATGTATGAAGCACAACTGTGCGTCCGGTGTGCGTGTACGCGACACAAATACTCCTAGCAAAAATGTAGCATGCGTATTGTGACGACGTAAATGTTGCATGGATGTAGCGTGTGGCGCCGGTGTGCGGCCTGACTAAGGTAATGATTAATGAGACGAGGTATAAAGTAGACACGTGAGTGGTTTGATTTATTTACGGTAGACACGTTCTCGACACATCGGCAAAATCATGATAACTCATTATTTCATGAATGTCTCTTTCATACCTCACAGTGAATGAACACATCAATAATAATAATGTAAAAAATGAGTGTATAACGTCAGACATATTATAAAGAAAGATATATTCTCTGGGAAAACTCGGAGATTTAAAAAAAACTGTCATAGTTTATTTAAATTAGTTTAATTAGATGAAAGGGAATAAGTTTCATCTCAAATTCCCTAATTTGTTCAAGAGTAAATTTCGGATTCCCTCAAAATTTTGAAAGATTGGAGTAAAAATGTACGGATGAAGCTTTTTGACAATATTTTTCATGTTTGAATTTAAAATCTTATAAATATACATAACGATGTAAATTTCAGATTAAAAAATCTGGGAGCTAATTTTATCCATTACCTAAAACGCTATCGGTTTTTACGTTAAAAATAACACAAATACACATTTAGCTAATTTAAAATACTGAAATACTACAAATTTGAAAACATTCAAAATATGAAACATCGTGAGAAATTTCAACGTCGACTTCTTGGAAAACATATTTAAAAATTCGAAGGGTTAAAATTATTATTATCTATTATTTATTTTTTAAATTAGCTCCACACAGGAGGCCCTGAGAAAAATAATTTCCATCAGGGCCTATGCCATCTTTGAAGGGCACCAAAATGTTCGATACTGTATTGCACATTTGATACTGTAGGCATAATTCATGTTCACATTGTCACTTTGATATTAGCTTTAAGTATTATAAAAAATAAATATTACCGAATAAACATTGTAAAACACGCTAGGCGTATAATATTTGAAAGCTCTGAAATCGCTAGGCTCCTTAGATCCTCTAGATCCTAGAGAGTAAGATCTCACGAGCTCAAACAATTTTCTGAAAGCATTTTCGTATGATCTTATTGTACTGTAAACGTATTTTCGCTGGAAAAGCAGGGAATATTTCAACCCGGTATTTTCCTTCACTTCACACACTCTGCTTATACACCTACTGACAGCGTCTCATCTTCAAGGGTACGCAGACTTCTAATGTTTCTCTTCACTGAATCACACAAATATTTCTACACGATGTTATTAATACCTCGTGTAATATTCTGCACTATAAACTTTTTAGCATTTCTGTAAATAGTTTCGACATTACTTAGAATAACATTCTTGAACTTCTCTTAAGTGGAAAGTCTTTATTACGCTATATTACATCGAAAAACCAAATACTTCCAAATGTATTAAATAATGCACCTCTAGGTTGTTATTTTGTGATAATTAAAAAGCGCGATGAAAATGGCAATATAATTTTTTTAAAGCTTGTTTTTCATACCTACACCGAAATGTTAAAAATTTACAACTTTCATCTTATGATGCACCGTTTACACAGGTGCTAATATTAATACACTATTTTGCTTTAACTAATTTAAAATTATGATTTTATTTTAAAGCATTTTTGTATGTTCATTAATATCTATAATTATTAATTTCCCAAAAAAAAATTTATTTATAAATAATTTCTGCGATATTATTATTAAGATGCCAGCTGTTTCGCCTTCCTTAGGCATTATTAATGCTCAAGGTCCCATGGACCGACATGATCACCAACACAGAAATTCTCAGGCGGGCTAGAGCAGATAGAGAACTGCTTGCATTAATTAAAAGCTCTACAGCTTTTACAAATGTAGTACATGTCGAAAACACACACACATTATTCAGAAATACACAGCAGTATAATAAATGCCTATCATTGCACAAACATAATTCAGAAAAATGTAACAGTAATATTCACCACTCTTTATTTTTGCTTTGATGTAGGACAGGAAGGTTTTGAATAATCGAAAAGGTCTGTGTATTGGCAGCTTAGTGAAATTGCGCTAGTGGTCAGTGATATGAATAGTTAATGCCATTGTTATCGCATTGAAAAATATGATATGAGTTGAGTAGATTTAACAGGGACACGGATGTTTATAACAGTTAACATTTGAAGGCAGTCTATAAAGTAATTCAGTAATTTAAAAAGTATAAGTGTTTAGTATTGAAACAGCTTTGGAACTACTACATTTATCCCAAGATCCTGTTCGAAATATTGTCCTCTCCTTTGTTCCTCTCCTCCTTTACAAAGCCTTAATTGGGAATCAGATGAAAAAAAGACGACTAAATACTACCTTCCTATGCCAGTTTTAAATTTTTATTTGTAAAATCGTTTGGAGTGCCCTCATTATTTATTAGTTGATCGTGATCGCGATAGTGACCACATCAGTTATTGAAAATCTCGCAACATTGCTTTAAACATCTCTCTCATGTACGACCTTTTTTATGATATTTTAAATGTTAATCAACCGGGTGTAACTGTACCCTAAAGTGACCAGTGGATGAAGGAACAAAATCGTCAAACATTTGAGGTAAGGCATCCCACCTCTTGTTTCCTAGTAAAAAAACCGCGATCGAATGCTCTTTGTTTGTTTATCAGTCTACTTTAAGTGTAAATCGGTCACTATATAATTAAGAATATCATTAAGATCCGGATAAAAACCAATAGTAGTTTTAGATTATTATTGCTCCATATTTTAACTACTGCTGAACGATTATTTTTCTGTGTAACGACAGAAAACATAATATTTGCAATTTTTCCAAAATAGAGTAATGAGAATAATGCTTAGGCGAAATAATTTTCAAAAGTAATTAAAATGACAAAAGAACTAACTTGGTTAAAAGTGAAATAGATGCTGACCATGAATACGATGATGTTTATGCGTAAAATAATAAACAAAACTTACCAAAATACTTTTAAAATAAAATTATACACAACAAGGACATTCACAGATATAACACAATGACGTGCAAAGAAATCAGGCTAACGATAAAGGACAAAGCGAATGCGCAAAATAGTTTACCATACAAAGGGATGAAGTCGATGCGCTGCCGGAAACTTCCAATTTGTAAGTACAAGTTGTATTGTAGGAGCCACAATAAGCAGGATAAAATATATTTTATATTTATTTATTACATAACATTAGATACATTTATATAGCAAAAATAAGATAGTTATTATATTGCATCAACTGAAAATATTTAAAAATGTGTACAAGTATTATTATGTCTTGTAAGTCGATATTAGTTCCTAGCTAGGGAAATTGCCCATTCTAAGGAACCAAATGCTGTTGAAAATGCCTAAAATTAATTCTGTAAAAAAAATTTTTTTTTTAAACATTAAATATGAACTAAGTTTTTACAAATTGTGTCATTAATAGGTAAACATATGTAATAATTAATTAGTAATTTGTAAATTTTGATGAACAAATTACTAAAATAAAATTTATAAACAAACAAACAAAAATAGACATTAATTAAAATTAATCAATGACGGGTTGTCTGAACTTATGTCGAACATATCTAAGAAACTTCCTTTTTTCTTTCTCCAAGCGGAAAAGTTCCCGTGTTACATATTACGAATACAGAAATTTGCATGGCCTTATTGGAATTGTTTTGCAGTGACAATTATTGAGAGTAAGTTTTCTTTCGAAAATAATTCCATCCTGCCAAACGATAAATTATACAAAATAATAAGAAGTTTTTTAAGGCATTTTGTTTGGAGAAAATGAAAAAAAAACAATTGTCGACTCAATCCTTATCTACAGGAAAGGAAATGTGAATTTTATTGGCGGTTCACACACAGGCAGCTTGTTAAAGACCAGTTGTTGTCAAGGGCGACGCGGTGACTAAAAGTGATGGTCGCCGCTGTCGTCGCGTTTCAGTTGCCATGTTGACAGGTTGCCATGGTAGCGACTCACGACCTGTCAAGTTTTCGATTAATTTGCGATATGTCAGATCAGAAAAATATCGATTTTGTTCAGGAGGTTGATAAATTGAGTTGTGCCGTGAATTGAGTTACCAACCAGTTTTCGGTTTCTCCGTGAGCGAAGGCCCTAAGTGAACGTTGTTTTGAGAATGACTTCAATTTTAAAGTGATTCATACATATGTTTTTGATATGGAGATAATGGATACGATTACAATCAAATTTTTTTATTATTTTTAGTAGGTAGGTACTAGCGAGTACGCGGTACGCGTTGCAATGGCACTCAAAGAAAGAGAATGTGTTTGTGTTTAAATTCTATTTATCAAAGTGCTATTCAACACACATTTTTTTTGTTTTCCGTCTGTTGCTTACACGAAAAATAGGAAAGTTTTTAGACGCGTGAACAGATTACATACAGTTGTCCGTGTGAGAAGCATGGTTTTTCCAAATTTCCTCCCTGCTGTACCCTACCCCTACTATGTATCCTTTGCAATTCCTCCTCTTTCCCCTTCCTCGTCCCTCATCCGTTCATTACCCCTCCTCTGCGTGTCCTTTCCCATGCGTCCCCGTTCCCGTGCCCTTTCTCCTCCCGCGAACTCAGCCTCCCGCGTTTTCCTTCTACCTTTCCCGCCTCAAGGATTACCCTCTCCCTCCCTCCCGTCCTCCCTACTGCTAAATTATATGAAATACACACTCTCTTTCCATATTTTGTAAATCTTTTACAAAAGATGACGACAATGTCATGTCGTATTTAATAGCTGATCTTTATAGAAAGTTCCGTGGCCGCGCGCACAACAACTCACCAAAGTTCCATCTTCAAGTTTCAAAGATTAACCGTAGGTATAGGAAACAACGAAGTACAAACGAAGAAGCATTATTTTTAATTTATATACTCGTACATCTTAACCTACATAATATAAAATATGTAATAATTCGATTATGGTTTTATCGTACATTGCTCCATATTAACTATGAATAATAATATGAAGCCGGCACTGTAAAAGCGCTTAAAGTCTGCAATAAATGACATGGCTAAAATAAAAACTTTTAACTTCACAGTACAGTCGTAATTCATTCCAGTCACATTTTCTTACTTCAGTGAGCTGACGCGAGTCTGTGAATAATTACAAAAGCGCAGTATGTGGCTTAATGCCTTTCGTATCCCCAACGCTAGAACTCCCTGGCGGTCACCTTTAGAACTACCTACTAAATGGCGGGAAAGTTAGCTCCATAAAATGTGGGGGAATCCCACTCGTCTCACCTCACTACTACATGCACATTGATTTTAGTATACCAATATACACTAATACATCTTTATTTTGAAATGGGAGCTGTGAAGTTACAACCCACTCAAGTTTGTTAACCTGTTTTATTCCTCTGCGCAGCTGAACTGCAAGTTTTTTTTGCACATTTTTTCCATTTCCTTTGTGTAGTGGTTAATTATCGATCAAGAAAATATGAAAGGACAAAATGTTAATTGTTCAGGAGAGCGAATAGAATTTATTTTTATTTTATGACATATAAAAATGATTTTTTAAATATTTTCTTTGTCGTGACTGTATCCGAGTGGCTCAGTTCCCCACTAAATGAGATATATGTACGAGCCTAAAATTTTATTTTAATTTTTAATTCTACTTTATAATCAATTACTTTAATTTTAAACTTATTTTTTTGTTATTTATGGGACGAATTTTATTTTCATTTTATGTTTTAATTATTTTTATTTTTTTATTGATCTATATACGTGATGTTTACAATATATTATTCGATGCCTGTCTCGCTAGGGTATACCTATGTTGAGACAGGCTATAATAATAATGCCATAAAAAACTAACATAATTATTTTATTTCATTTTATTTCGATTTTTAATTTACTCTTTCATCTTACACTATAATACAGAGGAAAGATTTGATTGTTTGTTTGCATTGAATAGGCTGCAAAACTACTGAACCGATTTGAAAAATTCTTTCACTGTTGGGAAGCTACACTATCTCCGGGTGACAAAGGCTGTATAATTTATAAAGTTAGCTAGAAAGGGGCCACGGGAGGGGAATGGGGACGCACGGGAAAGGTGATTCAGAGAGAAAAATGTATTTATTGGAATATGGCATTGCAACGCATGCCGGGAACCAGCTATATAGTTATATTATAGTTATTTATGTAATATGACAGACTGGGATTGCACTAAACCTAACCTCCCAGCCCTGTTGGAATAAAAAATTCAAAAACTAAAAAAGTTTAATATCTTTCAGAATAATAGATTATAATAAAACAAATAAAAAACTTTATTCCACTTAATTTTATTAACCGTAACCGGTTTCAGCTCGTCAGAGCCATCTTCAGACTGGTACAAATAATTCCCAGTCTACGGTTTATATACATAACATATGGGCGAGGGGGAGAAGGGTGGTCTTCAAGGATTTTAATCAATTAAATTTGTTTTTTTATAAGAAAAACTTTCTTTTTATATTTTTTTGAAGGTTATTCCCATCAGTGAAATATATCATATTAGAATAAGTTAACAATAATAATCTAAACGAAAATATGGAAGAGAATATTTTAAATGAAGGTGGCAATAGCGAAATCGGTTAACGCACTCGTCCCGGTTAGATGGAGAGGTCTGGGTTCGAGTCCCAGTTGCGACCATTTCGTTTAGATTATTATTGTTAAATTATTGTAATATAATTATATTTGGTACTAAGTCGTTTTAGAGTGTCGAATTTCTAAATATTTTGGTAATTCCAGTAGGCTAATTACCTTGGGTTTGTAGCTTACTTTAATATTGTTTAGGGAAAAACCTCACAAGTAATATGAATTATTAATGACCTAATTTTATTGTCAAATGGTTATTATAAATATTTATGATTTTTGGATTTTTTTTTGCTTTTTGAAGGGATACATTGGAGTAGGGATGGTTCAGAATACTTCATAATTTTTTGAAATTGTTTTTTATAAACATTATTGAACTTTTTAAATTTTTTCATAAAAGTGTCCTCTTAAAATGCAAGTCGTAAAACACACACTTCTTTTCCTAGAAATATTTCGATGACCCAGATCGAAAGAGAAAAAATCTGACAAAAACGACACATTTGTCTAATTTTTGGATTTATTATCCTTTACAGCATTTCAGATTTCCGCTTTCGATATGCATTGGTCGTTGGTGTTGGGAGGTTGAGGGTTCAATTCGAAATGTTCTCTTTGATTTTTTATTACATTTAATTTGAAGGACTAATTTATGGACAGTTACATTATACATCAAACTTAATCTAATTATAAAGTTATTATTAAGTTCTGCTAGTTTTAAAGTTTTTAATCATGGTGGCAGCTTTAAAAGAGCAGAGCAGCGAACAGCTGGCAATAATAATAAACTAAAAACTGGCTGACCTTAATAATGATATTTTTAACTGTAATCTTTCATGTTTTTATGGCCTAAAATAAGCCTCATAACTATACGTTTACAACAATTACCAATTAACCACGATTGGCAATTTTTCATATAATTTCATGTTATTCGTTATCCGGGATGTGTCTTTCTTTAAATATAATATTTCTTCATTCCATGATGTATGCAAGGGTAGTACAATTCATTTCATTCCACATTTCAAAATAACAAAAAGAAATTGGACAAGTAATAAGAAAAGTAAATAAAATTCAGAACACCAGAAAAAAAGAAAAATAAAGATGAAGAAATATTAAATACAAAAATGAATGCCGGCAACCGTTTATGGAGGATATTTGACCATGTCCTATCTCCAGAGGGCCGTCAGGGTTTACTCCATCCAGGTAGTCATGGCAGTAATAATGATCGTATTCTTTGATTGGCATAATCTGCGCCATAAGCTTCCCATGTGGTGGTGGAGAAGTGCTCTGAAAGTGTGCACTCATCCTTCCAGGAACATTTTCGTAGCGCTGCAGTATCTTTGTGAAAAACATATTATCTCAGTTCCTTGAACTAGAGTTACAACCGTTTAAAGACTGGTCCATAATCGAAATTAATATGTTTGATGGCATTCCTAATCACGTGTATTATTATACATATTATTAACTTTACGGTGCTCCAGATTTTATGTCCGGGTTGAATCTTTCCCGAATGAAAGACTAAACCCTTCCACACACTTTTCCACAAATGAATATCTAGTAAATTAACGCAATGTAAGTGCACTATATAAGAATAAAACAATACAAGAACAATACGTCAATCCACCAGAAACATAATGGAAAAATATTTCACCGACTCCAGATATTTTCATATCAGAGGGTTCGGCTCTGATGAAATCCAAACTGGTCCGATAAATCCTACTGATCCCTCAATATAAATATTTAAAAAATCTTTCGTAATCCTACATGTATTTAAAATGACCGACTTTTGCATTTTTATGTACAAATTTTTTGACAAATCTAGTCTAATTATTAACTAAGATATGTTTTTATTATTTATTGTTATTTAATTTGTCGAACCCTGTTTTAATTTTTATTTCTTTTATATGTTCAATAATATTATTATTCAATTTATAAAAGCAATTTATTTATCAACAATTACTACTTTGTAATTATTATTTGGTGACTTAGCAGCGGTGCCCGGGTTCTTGGGGTGAGGTTTGTCTAGGTTGTGGTGGCGAATTTTGACGCAAAAGACTGATTGAGGGAGATTGTCCTTATTGAACTGTAAATTTTTTTTGAAACAATCCATCCTAAGCTCACTCGTTTTGTCACTCCAAGAAAGTAGAATGAAAGTTGTAGAATTATTTGATATTACAACACCAAGAATATATTTTTTAAAGTCGAGTTGAGGATGCACAGAGAAAATATTAAGGAATTTATTTTCATTCGTTAATAATTTTTTTTCATTAAATTTCGACCCGTCATACCCTTTACCTTCCCAGAACTTCCTCTTCTTCATTTCTCTAAAAGCAGTAGCATCCCCAAAGATTACATAGGCCCTGAGAGATTTTTTTTCCTACGAGTCTCCTGTGTGGAGCTATTGTAAAAAAAATCGAACACATAGATTGCAGCCAATAAAAACAAAAGATAATGTTGATAGTTCTTAGTCAATTTAGATAAATATGACCGAAGGGGACAGGAGAAGAATTAGTTCAGTGGTTAGAGCAGATCCCCGGTAAGGCTAACGTCCTGGGTTCATTTCCTAGATGCGACCAAATCTTTTTCTGATTTTTCTTGTTAAAATTTTCGTTTGAGAGTCTTATAATAATAAATTTTAATAAAATTTTTCTTCAACGATTAAATTTAATTTTGTACATAAAAAAAGTTAGATATTGTTTTTTGGACGTGCAGAAAACAGTTATTTATGAAAAACAAATTATAACTTATAATACATTTTAGTTAAGATAAAAATTATGTCTCTTAAACGTTTTACTTCGAAGTAGCTTCTACCGACAAGGGTAACTTATATTTACGTACAACGATATTAACTTAACTTGCCCACGTTTATATTCTTCCGTGTGGATAAAGTTGCCGGTGTAATATCTTTAGTGGCGTCACCGGAAAAATATATCAAGGTAAGTTAATTAATTTTTATTAAGATATAAGACTTTTCCTCGGAACGGAGGCTCAATGGAAAATCTACTCTATTCTTTGTAGTCGGAAGGAATTTTGTGAATTCTCGACAACATAATATATTTATTTTTATTTTGAACTTAATGAGTAAAACCTCAAATTGTAATATTTTAATTAAGACAAAAGTAGCGAAACTCAATCGAAAATCTGGAAACAGAAAAATCAGAAAAAAGATACGGTCACACCTAGGACTCGAACCCAGGACCAAGCCTTACCAGGGTGGAGCCCTACCAGCTGAGCTGATGTGTCTGTATCCGATTCGGTCATGTTTAAATGTATCATACTTCGACTAAAACACAACTATTGATTTTTCTGCAGGTCTAGGAAGAATATATATTTTTATTATTAACTTAACGAGTAAAACCTCAAATTGTAATATTTTAATTAGACAAGGCGTTGGTCCTGGGTGTCATAGATGTGACCGTATCTTTTAATGATTTTTAATATTGTCGATTTAGTTTCGCTTATTATATGTCCTTCATTTATTTAAAACATAATATATTAAAATAATAATAATTAGATAATGTCCATAACGCTCTATCAGTAAAAAATCTTATCGATAGTGAATGAATTAATTAACATTATTTTTACTGAGAAGAGAGGTGAAAGGAGGGCAAGAGATTTAAAATAATCACAAATGTCATTTGTTTTCGGTCTATTTGATATTTGAAGTTTATTATTTATATAATAATATACATTTTTGAAATGTTTGTTTTATTTCCTCGAATTATTGTTGTACACGAAACAAAATAATTTATCAACCTGCACGCGTTTGGTTGAAGATCAATCAAAAATATTATCTACAGAAGATATTGAAAATTATAGAAATATTGAATTACATAAATATTGAAATTACAGAAGATATATTAAATGCAAGTATTGTACAGAATTTCTTAACGAAAACATGAACAAGCCACAACGAACCTGGAAAACAATCCATTCCATTCTCACAAATAGCTCGCGAAACCCAAAAATAACTTGTAAATCTCTAGTCATAAATGACGAAGAAGTAAAGGGACCAAAGGAGATTGCAACTGCATTTAACGCATTTTTTCTTTCAGTTGGGGAAAGTTTAGCATCAGTATAATAAAAACTTCAAAAACTAATGTAAACACGATCTACACGGAACATCAAGCAAAACAATCTTTTAACATGATCAGGACAAATAAAAATGAAATCCTACGTGTTGTTATGTTTGCACATACTTCTAGCTACACCCATGTCGTAGTTCACCGGCGCGAAGCAAGAGAGCGGTACGATCGTCCTATGAAATATATACAGGGACACACGACACTACGACACACGTCCGCGCTCGCCAGTTCTCCGCTAACAGTCGTAAAGCAAAGACTCCGCGTCGCTCCGTGCCGAACGCTTTCCGCGTCTGGCGGGAGAAGAAAGTTCGAGAGCTAATTTCACGCCGAAGTTGCAACTGTATTTCGTCGCATCAAAATAACGACAATGGATCTCACCGCCCAAGTTTAATGGACGCATCAGCCGCACTTACAGAAGCTCCCCTCACCGCCCAAGTTTAATGGACGCATCAGCCGCACTTCCAGAAGCTCCCCAGGCCGCCCAAGTTTAATGGACGCTTCAGCCGCACTTCCAGAAGCTCTCCAGGCCGCCCAAGTTGAATTGACGCATCAGCCGCACTTCCAGAAGCTCCCCAGGCCGCCCAAGTTGAATTGACGCTTCAGCCGCACTTTCAAAAGCTCCCCAGGCCGCCCAAGTTGAATGGACGCATCAGCCGCACTTCCAGAGGCTCCCCAGGCCGCCTACCTGCCTCGCCGCCTACATAGGATAACCAAGGTAGCTTTATTAAATATGAGCCATTTAGAGTCCAGTTAGTCTTACAAGCCTTATGTACATGTCACCTTGAGTAATTCACATTTAGATTAACTCTTGTTGTATGTTTATAATAAATGATTATTACAAAGCTAAGTGTTTCATTCACATCTTGTATCAGCAGAGCGAGGGCCGTTCTCACGATTAAACCCTGAGGTAAGAGAGGCATAAACGCTTCATCTTCTCTCATACATATATAAAGTATAACAGTGTTATATGTAACCTTAAGTCCAAAGCGGCAGCTGGTTCCGATGGGATAACCTCTCTCCTTCTCAAAAATTGCAAGGAGGAACTGGCGGATATTCTTGTATTCTTAATAAATCTCTCTATCAAAAGGTATCTTTACAGACAGACTAAAAATTGCGAAAATAATTCCTATTCATAAAGACGAATGCAAAAAAAAAATGTCCAAAATTATCGTCCAATCTCTATACTTCCAACTATCTCTAAAATTTTTGAATGTATCATTAAAGAAAGACTATTGAAATATCTCGAACACAACAAAATTCTCAAGTCAAAACAATACGGTTTCAGACGACGATCTAACACTAAATGTGCAGCTTTCAATTTTATATCAAATATACAGAAACATATTGATCATGGGGATTTTACCGCGGCAATATTTATTGATCTAAAGAAGGCGTTTGACACGGTGGATCACAACGTATTGATCGAAAAACTGAAACATTTGGGTATTTTTGGTCCTCCTCTGGAACTTTTCCGATCTTACCTATCAAATCGTGTTTCGGCAGTAGAACTGGGAGGAGAAACGAGTGAGTTGGGTAAAATAACATGTGGAGTGTCACAAGGATCAATTCTTGGACCGTTGTTATTTCTAATCTATGTGAATGACATGACAAAGTGGGGTATTAAAGGAACTCTACAACTTTATGCGGACGATACAGTAATTTATTACAATAAACTGAACCTAGCGGAGCTTGAAACGAAAATGAATGCTGATGTTTCTAGACTCACAAGCTGGTTAAGAATAAACAAACTAACTCTTAACGTAAAAAAAACTCATTATATACTTTTTGGCAACAAGAAAGATTTCATCCTCAATATCAAAGTTGGTGATAACTGCCTCGAAAAGAAAATGAGCACAAAATATTTGGGCCTGATCGTAGATTCCCAACTCTCGTGGGATCTCCACATAAATCATGCAAAGGAGAAAATTACCCCCATAACTGGTGTACTATATAGACTCCAAGGATTATTACCCATTCCTTTACTAACATCAGTGTACTACGCCATGTCGCCATGGTACATTCACAACTTTATTATCTCTGCTGTATCTGGGGATTTGCCCCAAAGAAATTGAAAGCTAATCTGCAGGTGGTTCAAAACAAAGCTCTCAGAAATGTTTTTGGACTTCCATGGTACACCCATGTCAGAGACATCTATTCAGATTCCGATATTCTTCCAATCACAGTCCTTCCTAAACATGAAATCACAAGCACCATCCTACAAATTACTCAACAATCAACTCACACTAACATCAAGCCACTTTACAATCAAGACATTCACACTCACAATACTCGAAATAGCAATAAAATCCGCATACCTCAAACACACACTACAAAATATGGGATAAAATCTCTGAACTATGTTGCCTATACACTATATAATTCGCTTCCAGATATGTACAAGGGAAACCAGCAAAATAAAAAAGTTCAGAATAATGCTTTAAAAGAATATTTTTTAAATACGTTTAAGGATGAAACTATGTAATTTTTCTTGTCATGTCTCAATTGTCTTGTTTCCTTTTCTCTTCTTTTCTTTTCCATTTATTTGTAATCATAATCGTCCACATTTGTATAACATTGTTCCCTGTTTCTTTAATTATTTTCTACTGTTGTTTGCTCACTCAATCTGTTTTTTTTTTATTTATTTTTAGTCTATGTTGTATGTGAAACTTATATTTTTAATATCCATTTTCCAAGTAAAACTGTAACTATTTCCTCACACCCATGAATTTTTCTCCTGTCCTAAAATGAGTTCTGTAACTCATCGGGATTGCTCTAGCAAGTAATAAAAATAATAATAAAAAAAAAACTATCTTTGTCCGCCGGTTCCAGGCTTTCACAACGATATGTATTTACTATTATAGAAAGACTAATGTGTTCTCTTTGGTAACTAAAAACCGTTTTTTTGCAAGATTAGGTTCATTTTAATTGAATTTCCCGCAGAGAGCTTTGCGGAGAAGAGTACTTAGTGTTGGCAGGTCACGCAACGCCGGGCTTTGCAGGCGAACTCGGATATAGCAAGTGCCTCCCGAGCAGGTTGTGGGTGGTGGCCTGGCAACTCCTCTCAGCTGCATTAGAAAGGCGGTCATCTTAGAGAAAATAGCGCCTTTATACAAAACCACTTCTACCAAGGCCAGGACACTGAATCAAGACACTGAAAACAGTAGTTTAATCAATTCATTGCAAATTCGATAAATTTTAAAAACAAAAGTAAACAAATTCGATAATAGTACCTAACTAAAGCGATAAAACTAACATAGGTAAGTAAAAAGATTTAAGAAATAGTTATATACATATATACGCCTTTAGTGAAATTATCCGGGACATAAATTAATCGTAAAAGTTTTCAAGATGTAGGTAATTTAGCTATCATTCAATCGTTTTGAGTTTATAATAACTTATATTATTCTTCTGCTGCGTCTACGACTTCATTCCACCGGTTAACGTCAATGCCAACTACAGATCTGACAGTGCGACGTAATTTTAAGTGTCACGTGATCAAGTTAGTTTTCGATCGGCGGTGATTGTTGTTGATGCTCGTTGTTACTTCTTATTTTGTGTATTGTTTTACCGCAAGCATATTAAATAACTACTAAAGCGCTTTTTGCCACAATATGGCACTATTTAAAATTCCTCGGATTGCTTTGCTGCCAAATTTGGTAAATTTTCCCTTATTTGTAAGTAATTGAGTAGAAGTTTACGATTTTATAAAATTTTTGTTATAAATAATAATAATAATAAAAAAATTTGAAATGCAAACTATCTGCTAAAAATTTAGTAAAGGCGATAAATACTTGGGCAATACCTCTATTAACTTACTCATTTGGCATAATTAAATGGTCTAATAAAGATTTAGATAGCTTAGAACGATTACTTAGAACAGAATTAACAAAATTTCATTCCCATCATCCAAATTCAGCTATAGAACGAATTAATTTACCTAGAAATTTAGGAGGTAGAGGTATAGTCAAAATAACATCTTTAAAAGGAAGGGAAGGGAAGGAAGGCAAGGCAAAGAAGGGGAGGCAAGGAAGGGAAAAAAAGGGAAGGCAAGGAAGGGAAACTTTGATGAATGTCGACAGGATCTATTGTCTGTTAATTGGATAACTCTCTTTAAAAATAAAAATGTGAATAGCATGGTAATCTTATTATATGAAAAATTGTGGGAAATTATTGACAAATACTTTAAAAAATATGGTACTCAAACAAAAAATCAATATCCTGTCTGGTTTAATCAGCAATTGATTGCTCTTCTTAAGAAAAAAAACAAAGTTAGACTTAAGGTAAAAAAACATGGTTATGAGTCAGATTATAGGGAATTCTCTTATTTAAGGAAATTTACAAAAAAAATACAAAGCGAATGTTATAAATCATATATCAACTCTGTCGAAAGTGGTCTGCAAGGTAACATAAAGTTATTCTGGTCGTACTCAAAATCATTACGAAAAAATAATTGTATTCCTAAAGTAATGCATCTTGACGATATTTCCGCGAATGACGGTGAAAACATAGCAAACATATTCTCTAAATATTTTTCATCTGTTTATACCAAGTCGGAATCATCTACTAATGATTCAATGCCAAACATAACTGAACACAATCAAAGCAATTTGGGTAAAATACATATTAGTGCAGATGAAATAAAATGTTTTTTGAGTAAAATAGATCCCAGTAAGGGCCCAGGACCTGATAAAATTCCTCCTTTCTTTGTTAGTTGCTGTGCAGACTCTTTATGTTTACCGCTTTTTATAATTTTTAATGCATCCCTTACCACGGGAACTTTTCCCGATCTGTGGAAAAAAGCACACGTGGTCCCAGTATTAAAATCGGGAGACCAATCTTTAATAAAAAATTATAGGCCAATCAGTATACTATCCTGTTTTGCTAAAGTTTTTGAATCTCTGATATATAAAAGTATTTTTTCACATTTTAAACCCCTTCTCTGCACTAGGCAACATGGGTTTGTTCCTCAAAGATCAATCAACTCAAATCTTTTGGAATTTTGTAATTATGTTTGTAATTCTTTTAATGAAAGATTACAAGTAGATACAATTTATACTGATTTCCAAAAAGCTTTTGATAGAGTTAACCACTCCATCTTACTAAAAAAACTTGAACAAATTGGAATACATGGAGACCTATTACGCTGGGTGAAATCATATTTGTATAACAGAACTCAATTAGTTCTTATTAATGGATACAAATCATCCCCTATAATTGTAACTTCTGGTGTACCACAGGGTTCAAATCTTGGCCCCCTGCTTTTTCTTATATTCATAAATGACCTTGGCTCGAAATTAAACTGTGATTATGCTTTTTTCGCTGATGATCTTAAAATTTTTCGTAAAATTAAGTCTGTTTCCGATCATCAGCTGCTTCAAAATGACCTCGACACACTCAATAACTGGTGTACTGTCAATGATATGCACTTAAATGTTGACAAATGTTACATTTTAAACTTTACTAGAAATAGAATTATAAAGGATTTTTCTTATGTTATCAATAATATTATTCTCAAAAAAGTTTCTTCAATAAGGGATCTAGGAATCACTCTTGATTCTAAATTCATATTTGATGTACATATTGACAACATTAAGTGCAAATCATTAAAAATGATGGGATTTATTCACAGAATATGTAAACCTTTCAAAGATCCTCAATCAATTCTAACACTTTACAATGCCTTAATTAGAAGTAAACTTGAATATGGAAGCACTATTTGGAATCCACATTACTGCAAATATGAAAACATTGTAGAATCAGTTCAAAAAAAATTACTAAGAATGTTATCCTTCAAATGTGGACTACACGACCATCTCAGATCATACGATGTACGTCGTGATTACTTCAAGATTGATACACTTAAAACTAGAAGGCAATTGACTGATCTAATATGTTTACATAAAATTATTCACGGCCATCTTGATACTACATTATGTCTTAACAGTATTGAAATTAATGTCCCCAATTCCCATTGTTTAAGACGCCATAACATTTTTCATATGAATACATTTAAAAATAATATCGCCTACTTTAGCCCTCTGACCCAGATGTGTCGACTGTATAACAAGATAGAGTGCGCTGATGTGGATATTTTCGTTGACAATTTGTACGGATTTAAAAAAAAAGTTCTAGCGCTGTTAAAAAGTACTAACTAATTATGTTGTGTGAATTGTCTTTCTATGCATGCTCGCGTATTTCATATGTCTTTTACCACTCATTGCAATGTGTTACTTGAGTGACCTTGTATATAATTCTGTATTTTTATTTGTGATGTTTTTGTTTTTCTAAATGTATTTATTTGTATTTAATTGTATGTAATTGTAGATTTTTATAATTGTGTAATAACTGAGTTTTATAACTGGATTGTTCTCATGTAAGTGTAAACATCTGTAAAACCCAGTATAAATAAATAAATTATTATCATTAAAACATAATCAGGTAGAAATGATAAGAAATTTTTTCCATAGGAAAGCTGATAGATCAGAAATGCACAAAATAATTTGCAAGGCAGATAGAAATATTTCGCCATTAAATTTATACGACGAGAATGCCAGCATTCTTATAAATACCAACCAGGAATTATTAGATTCCTGGTCAAATAAAATTCTTCACGCAAAATACTTCAACTATCTCAACCAAACATATGTTGACAAATTTTCGTCAAACAAATGGTTGAGTATTGGAGAGTTGAGCGCAGAAATAGAAGGCTTTATGCTTGCCATTCAAGATAGAGTCATTAATACTAAAAATTATAGGAAGCATATCATCAAAGATGCAAATCAAATTGATGATTTATGTAGAAAATGTTTGGCTTTTCCGGAAACTATAGAACATATTATATCGGGATGTTCTGTATTAGCGCCGTCCGAGTATATATTTAGGCACAATCAAGTTTTAAAAATAATTCACCAAAGTTTGGTAATTAAACATAACTTGATTGACTGCCGTAATGTACCATATTATGAATATGAACCAAATTCATTTTTTGAAAATGAATTTTATAACATTTATTATGATAAAACTATTCTAACAGACAGAACAATTAGTCATAATAGACTCTTTATAGTTTTACATGACAAAATTAAAAAAAATAACTTATATCATTGATGTCGCTATTCCAAATTCTTGTAATATTCAGAAAACTGTTTCTGAAAAAATAAGAAAATATACAGATTTAGGAAATGAGATTAAAAGAATTTGGCATTCTCAGACTATAAAAATATTACCATTTGTTATTTCGGCTACTGGCATTATACCTAGCTCTCTCATTAAAATTTAGGCGTATTAGATTTGTCAAAAAATTTGTATATAAAAATGCAAAAGTCGGTCATTTTAAATACATGTAGGATTACGAAAGATTTTTTAAATATTTATATTGAGGGATCAGTAGGATTTATCGGACCAGTTAGGATTTCATCAGAGCCGAACCCTCTGATATGAAAATATCTGGAGTCGGTGAAATATTTTCCCATTATGTTTCTGGTGGATTGCCGTATTTTTCTTGTATTGTTTTGTATTTATTATAATTATATAGTGCACTTACATTGCGTGAATTAACTAGATATTAATTTGTGGAAAAGTGTGTGGAAGGGTTTAATCTTTCATTTGGGAAAGATTTAACCCAGACATAAAATCTGGAGCACCGTAAAAAAAAAAAAAAAAATTTATTTCAGATAAAAATTATACAATTAAACATATGTGGAAACTTTGACTAGTCAACTAGGAATGGATCCTGTTTTAGGCCAGTCAAATTGACAAATTTAGTTCATATCATACATTTTTTTTACATTGTTTAAGTATATAACATATTATTTAATGAAGGAAAAAATGTGTTACAATTGAATTCCTCATATAATCTTTAGATAAATACACAATTTTGTACTATGAGAAAAAGAATACCTAAGTGAAGAGAAAAAATGAAGAATGCTTATGTTAAATGTGAATGTTTTGGAAAATGGAAAATGGAAAAATGAAAATGGAAAATGGGAAGCGTAGTGATATAAGTTTATAATCTAGATGGGGGATTAGAAAATAATCGATCGCATAAATTAAAAAAGAATAGACAGTTATGTTCTGGAGTGATAAGTATGTGTTTTTGTAATATATGGACTCTAACAAATTATGTTAGAGTATCGATCCTACGAATATGTGATAATCGACGAAAGATAGGTGAATTCATTGGTTATATAGAACTATAATCAGTTTGTGTATCTCCGTATAAAAATTCAGAGGTCTGATTTTTTTAATTAGGGCAGAAAATATTCAAAATGGTTGCCAAAAAAATCTCAAACAATCGGAGAAAAAAGTTTTAAATTGCGCTGTCGCTCCAGTGGTTAAACAGATTTTAATACTATATTTTAAACTGTAAAATCTACTTACTAACAGAACTGACTTCTGTTAATTTGAACTGTACTCTAGTCGGTCTTGGGTCAACTTTTCAACAGGAAATTCCGCGTCCCGTTGATAGTAGCAGTACCTATTTCGTAGTACAATTCGAACAGTTTAGGAATTCGCTAATTTGGAGCATTTAAAATCCATATTTTTTGACTGACGAATCATCTATTAACCAGAAAAATCTTTAATAAGAGCGAACCTCGTTTTTTTGTGAAAATAACTCTCCCGGGGGTTTAATGCTTACTCTGAGGTTTAATGTGAGAAGCGCCTATGTCAGTTTTTATCAAATTGATTTATGTACCATAAAGCACTCTAAAACAACCCTTATTTGAATGCTACAAACACTTATCTCAGGTGCTTTGATTGATGAAGTTACGACCTGTCTAATGTAGAAGTCAATATTTTGTTTCGGCGTGTTTTTTTACATTAGCTCCATATAGGGGACCCTGAGAAAAACAATTTCCCTAGCGATCTATAAATTTGACATAAACACTTCTAGAAGACAGTCCCAGAACTAATTTGCATCCCACCAAGTTTTCGATAAGTAGGTATGACCTCGTTATTGTGACAAGTGTCATTAAAATATATTTTCATAAAATATTTAATTTTATTATTAAGTAATAGTATCTTATAGAAAATACAGACTTAGGAGTATTTGGCTCGTTAAATCTTCGGTTAAAAAAATGTAAATCTTTTAAAAATTTTCGAGAGATTGTTGAAGTTTCAGTGTTAAGAGTATTAAGTGGTAGGTATCAACTTTCGTCAAAACACAAGTTCGTCTTGAAGTGTTTCTTTAGCTTATGAAATAATGTAGGCAGACTGAAGTGTTGACAGTTTCAGACAGCTTAGATTTCACAAAATTCATTAAAAGATAGTTTGTATTTTTATCACAATACAAGATGGTTTATACCTATAGGTATTTATTTTATGATGTAAATTAATTAAAATTAGTGTATGCTTCTTGGTGAAATGATTTAAAAAAATACATATTCTAACCTAACTATTCCAGTTGTTTCATAAAATTCAAGTGTCACATTTTCATCCTATGGCCATTAATTATGGAGATTGTTGAAGTTTCAGTGTTAAGAGTATTAAGTGGTAGGTATCAACTTTCGTCAAAACACAAGTTCGTCTTGAAGTGTTTCTTTAGCTTATGAAATAATGTAGGCAGACTGAAGTGTTGACAGTTTCAGACAGCTTAGATTTCAGAAAATTCATTAAAAGATGATTTGTACTTTTATCACAATACAAGATGGTTTATACCTATAGGTATTTATTTTATGATGTAAATTAATTAAAATTAGTGTATGCTTCTTGGTGAAATGATTTTAAAAAATACATATTCTAACCTAAATATTCCAGTTGTTTCATAAAGTTCAAGTGTCACATTTTCATCCTATGGCCATTAAATAAAATATTGTTTTTTTTTTTTAATTTAAAAGGCCCCCGTTAAACGGCAATTCTACGTTCGTTTCAGCTGTCCATCAACATGATAGTCGTCTTCTTTTGCTGATCAAAGTGCAAAACTGAAACGGACTTTTAGAATCCTTTAGAATCATTATTTAACGGGGACCTTCCAATTTTAAAGCTTTTTTGACTTTCGAACGAAATTGACGCTGAATGGCCATTTGATGATAATGATTAATTTGAATTTCTATGAAACAACCAAGTTTAAGTATTTTGAATAAAAAAAATAGTATGAACAAAGAAGAGCTAAGTACCTATGTAGAATAGTCTATTTTTTTTACATTGGATCCATGCAGGAGTTCGAGAAAAAAGAGAAGGAGAAAAAAATTGCTTTCAGGGCTTTGTAATCTTTAGGTCTTTGGGGACGCTTTTTGGTGTGTAATGTGTATTTAAAGAAAATAAAGGAAAAGAGGTTCTGAGAAGAAAAAAGTTAATCCCGTCCTAGGCCACTCGTGCATCAAAGGGATCAGCAAAATTAAAAAAAAAAAATTGGATGCAATTTTGACGCTTATGTATGAAGAAACTGTATGAAAGACAAGGTCACAGTCGCTTGCGCCAATATCTCTCTTGGTGGCTTCAAATATTTCAATAGTGCGGCAACACTACAGTGTTTGTGTTTAAATTATCTCTGACTTGCAAACGCTGTCAAAACCGAAAAGTCGAACTTTTAGCATTTTTTTTCCTTTTTCAAATGCATATAAAGGTATTTATTTATTAGCAATCACCTTTGAAATGTGTTTTTTCACGTAGGATCTCTATTCAGGTTTTTGTAAAAATAACAACTTCAATTCATTTTCGTATTTATACGGATATTTAAGCAAAAGTCAGGAAGGTAATTTTCGCGCGCTTTTTTTCAATTCGGCGTGGCTTTTGAAACCTTCAATGGGAGTGGGTAGGAATCTGGGGGTCAGTGTGTCCGAGAGTGGTGTATAAATCCATTCCTCAAATATTGTGCAAGGCGATGCGATGAGTCGAGATATTCCGGCTGGAGATAGACAAACCTAATTCCATGAACCCGGAAACCCCTCCAAAGTCACCAAACGTAGCTTTCTTGTGATATATGGTAGAGGTGTGATTGTCCGATGAATGGTCCGTGGGGCGGCTGTACCCACACCCGATTCCCAAATTGTGAAACTAGTTCTGGACAAGTGTTGATATATCTGTCTATAAGAACCGGTGTATGACCGATATAAAAGCTTTTTAATAAGAAATTATCATTAAAGCAATAAGGGATGGTTTTAAAGAAAACATTTTTCTACTTACATTTAATTTTTGCAGGTGTCCCAAATTGCATAATATTTCATAGTATGTACTTATTTTAAATGACGATGATAATATCTATGCCAACTTAACCAATAATTTAAACTTAATTACCAACATAACAAAATTTATTTTATTTATTTATTCTTAGTATATTTATATTATAAAGGTATAGTATATTGTCCTCCACACTAAGAGTTAACCTTTATTGTAGAGAACATTTTTCAGTTTTAAATTATAAATTATAAAATGTAAGTAGTAAATTATTCTATAAATTATATCAAATTATCATATTATTATTAATATTATACTAAAAACTTATTATATTCAGTAAATTATAAAATGTAAGTAGTAAAGGATATTTTTCAGTTATAAATTATAAATTATAAAAAGTAAGTAGTAAAACAAAAACAAACAGTGGTCTTAGTTAATATAAAGAAGAAACAATAAAAATAAAAATGTACAGAAACAATAAAAATTAAAATATAAAATCGTCTTCTATATGACAAAATTATAAATTAAAAGTTAAAATGATTGTAGCCAGTTCCATGTATTTTTTTTTAATTCAATAATATTAGTTGTTTTATATTGTGTTGGAAGTGAATTGTATAGTTTAATAGCCTGGTATCTGTAGTGTTTTTGTCCAAAGGATGTGTTTGTTTTTGGTATTTGTAGTTGGTGTGCATGTCTTGTTCTAGTATTGCGAGAATTTTGTGAAGTGTTAAATGTGTTTAAGTTCTTGTAAAGGAAAGTTAGTATTTGTCTTGAATATAATTTTTGATTTTTTCAGCACTGGGAATTTTTCGAATATGATTGAAGTTGGTGTTAGTATTGGTAATTTAAGTATTACTTTTATTAGGGTTTTCTGAGCTTTAAACATTGTATTAATGTATTTTTTACTGGCACAGTCCCAGGCAATAATTCCATCATGGATTGTGCTAGTGCAAGGTATATATTTTTTTATATCATATATGTTTAGAATATTTCTCACGTTTTTAAAGAAGTAAATCAACTTGTTTATTTTTTCCTATTACTGAATCTATATGTCTATCTCATTTTATATAACGGTCAAAGTATATGCCAAGATATTTAATATTTTCCGTTTGTGTAATTGGGGGACAATCGCATAGGGTGTGTCTTGATTGACAAGAATGTATTTTAAGATGGATGTTATTGGAGGGTTGGCCTCTTGAGTTTATGCTGAAAGTTATGAATTTCATTTTATCTATATTTAAGCCATTCGAGTCATTTTTTAGTAATATTTACACCAAATTCTGCTTTTGTGATTAGTGTTTTCCAGTCTTTAAGAGTAATACAGTGTCATCGGCGAATTTTATAATTTCCCCGTCTATTTGGAGGTTACACAGGTCATTAATATATATGAGGAATAGGATTGGACCAAGCACGCTGCCTTGGGGTACTCCGTAGGATACTTGTGCTTGTCACTACATGTGTTTTCTATGGTGACCCGACAATTCGTCCGGCGACAATTCATCCGGCGACAGTTCATCCGGCGACAGTTCATCCTGCCGACAGTTCAACCTGCCGACAGTTCATCCGGCCGACAATTCATCCCGCGACAATTCATCCGGCCTGATCATTTAGAAGATTTTTTCTTCAAGTAAGTATGCAAAGATGATATACGGCCGTACAACCAAAATCGATATACTTATATCTGAAGGCATCTTGAGTGGATAATATTTTTACTAACAATAATTTCGACTCTCCGAAGAAGCATGCGTGAATAAGAAAATACGACATACTTATGACAAAAGCCGTAAAGATTCCTACTTCATATAATATAACGTTTTTATCTGAAATTAACATCATCTTTTTAGGGTGAATTGACTAATTTGTTAGGTTAGGTTAGGTTACAGCGGATTTCCACTCAAGATGCTTTCAGATATAAGTATATCGATTTTGGTTGTACGGCCGTATATCCTCTTTGCATACTTACTTGAAGAAAAGATCAGGCCGGATGAATTGTCGCCGGATGAATTGTCGGCCGGATGAACTGTCGGCAGGGTGAACTGTCGGCAGGATGAACTGTCGGCCGGATGAACTGTCGCAGGATGAACTGTCATGGAACCGTTGAGGTATACTGTGTGCGATTTCCCATATAGCTTTCGATTAATTTGAGTTCTGTTCCCTTGATTCCGAAGTTTTTAAGTTTATTGAATTGGTTTTGATGGTGAATTGTGTCAAACGCTTTAGCCAGATCTAGGAATATTCCAATGTATTTTTGCCCCTATCTATATTTGTTTTGAGGAAATCTGTTACTGAGGCTATTGCATGTGAGGTACTCATATTTTCTTTGAATCCAAATCGATTGGGTGATAGTATATAATTTTTGTTGAGAAAAGTTAACAGATTGTTTTTGATATGTTTCTCGAGAATTTTAGAAAGTGTGTTCAGAATTGTAATTGGTCTGTAGTTATTTATTTCTTCCTTGTTTCCATTTTTGTGGATTGATTTCACAAGTTAGTGTAAGTCCAAAAACATACCTTATTTAAGATATTCTTTTTCATGAAGGAGAGAGGTTTTTTTTTAATTCAATTATTATAATTTTAAAACTACATCAAGGTATGTAGAGCTTTTTGTTTTGGAACATCGTGAAAATCCAAATAGTAACAGTTGCCTCTGGTACGGTACCTAAATATTACAGTTATTACCTTGATTATATTGTCGTGCGGTTTCCAAGTTCATAATGTACGTAAACGGAGCTAGCCAGCGATAAGTGGTGTGTCCTGGCGCTAATATCCATTTCTGTAAGTAATTAGAAGGTCCTACGCCATCAGTGAAGCAATTTTAGCTACATAATTGCTTGATATCTGATCTTGAGAGAATATTAAATACTCTCAAACATAATGGGGTTTTGAAAGGATGTACCTAGTATGCATTTAATTTGATCGGTGCCGTATATACGTAGGTGTATATACGGAGGTTTAGCTATTTAGAAACGTTAGTAGGTTTGACGGCCTCGGTGGTCGAAGGGTTAGGCTCTTTACTCCGGAAGCGGATTAAATCCCAGCGTGCCAAAATTTTTTTTATTTGATCAGTTTGTGTTATTTCACAGTTAATTCATAACAAAAATTATTAATTTATAGTATATTTGCGGTACTTTTCAGAGTGGTAGATACTCTCAGTATTGCCCTGGTAATACCACCATTCAGAATTGAAACGTGGTTTGAAATTACTTTAGCTGTGTTTGGTGGTCAGATCTGAAAAGCCAGGTACTTCCCCAACTTCCTCTTCCCCATCTCCTCTCTCTCATTCAGCCTCACAACATACCCCAATAGAGGATGCCATAGTCTCCTTTCTCCAGACGGGAGCAGATTAGATTCTTGTGAGGCATTCACATAAAAAATCACTTCTTTATCAAATGGCCCCTGGATTATCAAAAATTCGACATCTTTTGGAATAACAAAATAATATTTGTATTTGAGGAAAAATCACTACAGGTATATCATAGCGTTTCAAAATTTGTATTCCCTATTCGACTTATGAGGTAGGAGCAGTCTAAAACTTTTGTATTTATACTATTTCTTTTGGTGAAATGAAATGAATACTGCATGGAGTTTTTTTTAATATTAGTGTCTAAAATATTTTACCCTGAGAGGTTATAAACATGGTTACATTTATAGCCACTGTGATGGGACTTTAAAAGAATCTTAAAACTTCAGGCCGAGAATGCGCCCTTCTGTCAGTCACAAAGGCATTCTTCATAAATACCGAGGAAAACTCCGAACAAAGCGATTCTAGAACCTGAGAATTTAATTAAAAAATAATGACAAGCATTATAGAAAAAATGGTACGACGAACGAGATTTACCCAGCGTTAGAGAGATCGCACGTCAAATTCAATGAATATCATAAATCACGTCAGACATTCGCACGCTTGACTTCGTCGGAATAAACTTTCTGACGCACCATAACTCATGGAGGAAGCTTTCTCCAATATCTTCAGTGTTACTTAATTTTAACGTCTGTTCCATAACACGCCTACTGAGTAAGCCAATTGAGTTTAAAGCAAATCCTTCGCTTGATTGAACCAACTATCGGCAAGTGGCTTGAAAGCGCTGGATTGGTGAGACAGAATAATTTATATTATATGTTTCGTCTTTCTTTGCTCGGTGGCTTTGCGGGTAGAGAGAGATGTGTTAAATTTGTTAGCAATTGACACACGCATTAAAAAACACAAATCAATGAATGATGAGCTTTTCTTAATCTGATGACAATATTTAAAAAAAAAATTGTTATTGAAAACTTCTTTAGCACCGTTGTGATTTGACACTCGATGAAAAGAAAAACAGCGACACTAAAAAGAGATAAACACATACATCCACAGGATTTAGATTGCGTGAAAATGAGATAGTCTAATCGGTCTCCTCTTTGGGCGTTGCTTTGTTGCCTCCCCACGTTTGTCTACTTTAGTTTTCTAAAGGTTTGTACAGTCAGTTTATTTTTTATTTATTATAATCACATAATTAAAATTATCTTTTTTTATTCAAATTAGCGATTTTTTTTAGGTTAGCTCAAAGAAAATAATTTCCCTTAAGGCCTATGTCATCTTTGGGGATGCTGTGTGGAAGTTTTTTTTAAGGAAAGGAAGGAGAGGAGAGTTCTGGGAAGGAAAGGGTTTAAGGGGTGGGTAGGAGTCTGCGGTTCAGTGCGCTCTGGTCATCCGCCTCCAAGACCTAGACAAACCTCACCCCATGAACCCAGGCACCCCTGCTAAATCATCGAACGTAGCGAATCACTTGGGGTGACCTATGGCAGAGGTGTTAGTTATCCAATAAAGGTTTTCGGGGCGGTGGTACCTATTCCAGCCTCCCACTTGGTCGTAATGTCAAAATTACCCTATGCATGACATTCTTCATTTTCTAATAACATTAAAACCATTTTTATAATAATGTAACAATTAATAATTTGATTTTTGAAGTGTATAAACACGTTCTGATGATGATTTAAACAATATATTCTTTTGTCTAAAGTGGTACTTCACCATCCTCCTGATAGCTTATCCATATGATAACGAATATTAATATATAAACAAATACATACTCATAACAGGTAAAAAAACTTCTCTTATATATGGTCACTATTCATAACTTTAAGTACCGAAAAGTAAACTCAGACTTTTTAAATAAATAAATGGTGTTTAATTAATTGAAAATGTACGTTATTGTATGGATAATCTATAAGGAGAATGGTGGAATACCTTATATATTATATGCTTAATTATTATAAATAGTGTATTCATTGTATCTTATTAAAGTGGTACGAGAGCACAACAGAATGGAGTTTGCAGGAAAACACTTCTTCTTTAACACAATTTGTAAAATGCAATAAAAATACAATTATTACAGAAGGGTTTATTTACCCTTTGATCGGTTGATCTTCACGATCACACCACACTGACAAATATCGAACTCTCTACTTCGACATCTCTATCAGTTTTTTACAATACTGAACTGTAGGTGCCTCATGTACCTTTCAGTTCAATCGTTAACAACGACACTCACGCAAAGGGCCTATTTTCCCTCTGCTCAACTGAAGATACACCTCGTGTACCTTCCAGTTCCACCTTGACAACAATACTAACTCTCTTTTCCAAACGTCACCATATTTAAAGAAAAACATACAAATACAAATAATTAATATGGTACATTAAATGTGGGAACAGAATATTTTAGCGGTTCCCACAACTGGATTTTAAAATCTAGCAATAAAACAATTGCCCAAAAGTCGGCCAAAAAAGGCCACCAATAAAACTACGTCTAAGATACTTAGGGATTAACAAATATTGCAAATTTTAGTATTATAAAAGATCCTCTTCTTTTGGGCCATAAAAGGCCGACAGCAAACACTTTTCCTTGGGGCTGCCATAAATGGTTATAGGTGCTATTTGAGGGTCCTATTTGAAATGTACAAATACGTACTTAAAAATAAAACAATTTAAATAATAAACACTTTCTTCCAAATCTTTGCAAAGCAATGCATTTATATAATACCAGGCAGAATACATATTATTTGGGACCTTACTTGAAGAAACCGTGGGATAACATTTTGTACGCATATTTGACAAAGAGATACTGCCTGTAACTAAAATAATATGAATATTACAAACTAATTATGATTAAATAGAACAAATCGCATTCTGGAACGTACATTTATGTTGTGAGGAAATGGGGCTCCAGTGTGAGGAAAAGGAGTCTGTGAGCATCTAAGCAAAACTTGCAATGAGTGGAGTCGGAACCTTGTCTTCGGCTTAGTTCATCTGGCAGCTAGCTCACCGGCAGGGACGAACACTCGTTCTCATAGGCCGATTGGTCGGCACGGCTTCATATTCAAAACATCTCAATTAAAGCTAGTAAATGAAAAGAGTGTGGCTACTTGGACTTAGTTTTATTCATAGAAGGCATTTAAATCGTCTCGACTAACAGTAAACACTATGGACACATACATCATTGTATCCTATTTGGTTTCCCTAAATCTCTCTCTGGCTCAATCAAGTTTCATTTGGTTATTACAAGTTAAGAGCAGCACAAGGGGAAGGAAATAGCTTAGTATGCTTTCTGAGGGGCTTCAAACTCATCAGGTCGCCTCGCGTAGGATCTCGCGAGGTTCTCAGCTTAGTCCCACGGATCCAAGGTCCAACAAATGCACTCTATTGAGACGATTTCTCCTATCACGGCAATAGCGTTGGATCACTTTCTCGCGTCAACAAATTAACTTTTAAAACAAAATTCGGCCAACAATGGCGTCCTCTGCACGGCTGATCTCAACGGTTTTGCGGGCTCAAAAGGGCTGTCAGCTTCTCCGTTGCGCAGAGTTGCCGCGATGTTAGCGACATCTCTTATCGGATGTCGTCAATATTTGGCGGTAATTTGAATTTTAGGCTGCTAGGATGTGTAACGTTACGATGCTTAACTTCAAAATTACAATAAACTTTTCTACTATTAACATGAGCATTTTTTCATTCTTCATTAAAAGGATTGACATTTTTATTCTTGCTAACTTTAAATGAACTTGCAATACATTCACTACTACTAGCTAAATGTTCAGTTACAACTCAACCACGCCAACAACAATAAAATCACTGTTTAAACTTTTAGGAATCACTTCTGAGGTTTAAGCTTCTGCCTAATCCCACCCTTTCTTTCCAAGAGATGCGGATAGAAGCCGTAAATATAGTTATGCAACATAATCAGCATTATAATCCCCGCCAAAGGTATGGTAATTCAATTTGCTTGGCGACTAAATGATCCATCTCGTCCCCTCTGAACCTATCCCCAGAACCACCATCCTCCCTCCCTGCAACCCCTCCCCCAGCCTCCTGCTGAAGTGCCAAAAGTTTCCAATTTCATTTCGGGTAGTGCTCTCGGGAACATTATAATTATTTCAGATCTGATTATGAGTGCTAAGCAAAATAAATTACCAATTAACGCCTACAATTAGATCAAAGAAGACGTTTAAATTATTACACATATTCAAGAGAGGTATCGCTTCGAATCTGATTAATTGAAACTTATCTAAGTTTCAGAAGTGGTCGCCGATACCCTTTCAACGTCTTACACGATAAATCTATTAACAACTATGTAGATGTTTTGTTCCTTAGGTACTTTGTGAAATGCGTCGATGTGGTAACCTATCGTCCGTACCAATGAAATACTAGTCAATGGCATGTTTTAATTAGAGAAATAAAATAAAGAACAAGATGAGATAAATAAAAACATAACTTTTTACAAGTGGCTTTCGAATAAAATATTAGAAAAGTTTATTATTTTATAAAATTTTACCACCAACGAAGCTAATGGATAATGGAACGACATCTCTATTTGATGTGTGTTGTGAGGCTAAGGAAAAATTATATGAGTAGAACTAGAAAAAGAAGAATGAGAAATAGGTAATTGACTATTTGTTTGTGTAATGATAATCTTATTTGGGTGATCCTGCTAGTGTATTCTGGAACAAAACAACTTTACATAAAAGAAAAAAAAACTTATTTTGTCAACCCCGTAATATCTGGGCTAAGGGCCTTGCCAAGTCTTTCGACATATTCAACAATTTATAGAATATATTCGGTTCATTAAAATATAAAGACGTTAAAAGAGCTGAAACTTTTTTTAGTGGATTGATTTCTTTCTAGGTTTCACTTTTTTTTTACAAAAAACTTCGGAAAGAAATGGAAAATAATATTTTCCAAAAATAGTTGACAAATATTTTCCATACATAACCAGTTGACAAATGCAAAGAATTTTGTCAACTGGTCTCTTGTTTTCATTTGACTTTTAGTCGAAATTAATCTCATATTTACTCCTCTCGGAATATAATTCACTTTTTACTACGGACCCTTACGAATAATACAAATGTATGTAGTGTAGAGCAATGAGATGATCTCCTAATAGTTTTTTGTAATGAAAACGTATTTTATTTAAAGGGGTATTAACGATATGACATACTTTTTTATATCTCCAAAAATGATTCGGTTATGAGTGTTCAAAGTGAATATTGGTAAAATGTATGTTATGTAAAATGAACTGTCCCGTGAAGTTACACGAAGTTCAACAATTCATACTTTCAATGGTAGTGCTTCAACACCGCGTGGTATGTCATGTGACGTCAAACGCATTGTGGCCGTCCGCAAAAATTAATAATTTGCCGGCTTATAACTTCGGTACTATTAAGTTTTTTCCGAAAATTCAAAAAGTTCTGTTCTCAGCGTGCTCTAGTTTAATTGGCTACTCTAGTGTAATTAGAGGTAATAATAATAATAATAATATTTGGATGACTTTTATAGCGCCGTTTTTGTGAAAAATCACCTCAAGGGCGCTGTACAAATTTATAAAACGTTTATACAATCTTATTTTAAACTATATACAACAACATCTTATGGCTAAAAATTGCATCCATCGGTTCATCGATCACCGATACGAAACTATATGTGCAATGATTTGACCAATGAACGCGATGCTGCTGTAAAAATGCACTGTACAGGCAGAAAATATATACAATACCATACTTACCTGGAGGGTCACTAGAGATTAACACTGTTATTGTTTATTTAGAGCAATTAAGACACAGTTCGCACGCAGAGGACATAATTGGGAACTATAATTATAATATATAAAATGTTCTGTAATGAGCGTATTTTGAAAACAAAAGCAAAATTTTATGATACTCCGATAGGTATTTTTATTTAAGGGTATGAGAGCCCAAAAAGGTACGTTTTTAATTTGGACCTAAATTCTGTTGGGCTTGTTATGCATCTAAGTTCCGGTGGGAGTTTATTCCAAGCCTTAGGTCCAGACACTCCGAAAGCGCGATCTCCAAATTTCGTATTTGGCTTGCGTTTAGGTTCCATTAGTCTGCCTATAGCTGATGATGTTGCTGATCTAAGGGTTGACTGCCTCAGACCAGTATTTTCTGGGACACATAGTTCAGAGATGTAAGATGGGGCCATTTCATTAATTGATTTAAACACCATCCAGCACAATTTGTACTGGATTCTTTGAGGGCACTTGAGCCAGTGAAGATTACGAAGGTGTTCTGAAATATGTGAATATTTAGAGACTCCGGTTATGAGTCGAGCGGCTGCATTAAACACGGATTGAAGTTTGTCAGTTTGATATTTTGGAAGGCTAGCGTAGATACCGTTACAGTAGTCGAGCCGTGAGACTACGTAGGAGTTTACAAGTAGTTTTGTTGCTTCTATAGGAAGATTTCTTCGGACTGACTTGAATTGTCTTAGGTGAAAAAAACCATTGCTTACAGTCGTATTTATTTGCCTTTTAAGCGAAAAGTTTGAATCCAGATTAACGCCAAGAAGTTTGACTGTTGTCTTTGGAATAATATCGCTTCCGGAAATGGAAATAGGTGAATTGTCTATGAAATGTTGGCGTTTGTTTGTGGCCGCCCAGAGAAACTCAGTCTTAGATGGGTTCAGTTTTAGCTTCATCCAACGAGTTATTGCTTCTAGGCACTCAGCTACACGGATTTTGAGACTGTCGACTTCATTTGGAGTGCAGAAAAAATAAACTTGCTGATCGTCAGCGTAGCAGTGGGATAAGAGACCAAATGACTCGATTATTTTGGCGACATCATTTGTAAAAAGGATGAAAAGAAGTGGACCTAAAACGGATCCTTGGAGTACTCCTGAAGAAAGTGTTGCGAAGTTGGAGAGTTTATTCCCAACCTTCACGGCTTGTAAGCGATTGGATAGATATGACGCCAGCCAATTTTTAGTGTCTGAAATCAAACCAAATGTTTCCTCCAATATCTTAATGAGGAAGTCGTGATCAATCGTATCAAACGCTGCGCTCATGTCTAAGAGTGAGATAAGTGCTAACTTACCCGACTCTATGGCTAGAGTTATATCTGATAGCATACGAAGAAGTCCGGTTTCTGTTGAATGAAACCTTCTTTATGCGGATTGTCGATTTGTTAATAATTTATTTGTATTCAAGTGACTGGTAATTTGGGCAGCAGCAATTTTCTCCAGGATTTTTGACACGAAAGGTAGATTTGAAACCGGTCGATAATTACCTAAGTTATCGGAGTCTAGTTGTGACTTTTTTAGTATTGGTGTTACTACAGCTGATTTTAGTGGTTCAGGGAAATCACCTGTACTGAGTGATTTATTAAAAACATGAACTAAGAATGGAGCTAAGACAATGGAACATTTTTTTAATAACCAAGTTGGTATGGGGTCAAGACCACACTGCTTATTTGGCGAACTTGAAATTATCCTCTTTACTTCTTCCAGCGTTGTAGGTTTGAAGGAAGACAAATTTCCTTTAGAATTAATAGTGAATATTGGCGGAGGGGCATGAGATGTGGAAGCACGAATGGTTTCAATTTTTTCCCGAAAAAACTTTGAGAAGGCATCCGGGGTGATATCTATTTTAGCTGGAACAGTAACTTCAGAAATAACAGTCTTTATTGAGTTCCAGAGACGTCGTGGATTGGCTCGCTCAGAGTCAACCTTTTCATTCCAGTATTCTGACCTTTTGGAATTTATTTTGCTCATATACTGTTTTTGAGCAAGGATCCACTCATCTCTTGAAGTCACTGCAGAGTTTTTCCTATATGACCTCTCTAATTTCCGCATAAGTCTTTTCTGATTTCGGCATTCATCATCAAACCAGCCGTCAGACTTTCGAACTTTACGTGTTTTTGACGTTGTCGGAGCATATTTATTTAATAGAGATAAAAGTGTTATATTGTACGTCTCGACAAGTTCTGTTGGCGTCTTTGTTTCCCAAAAATTGGGTGTATATAATAGAGAGGTCTGAAGTTCTTCCAGAAAATCACAAAAGCTAAATTTACGCCATTCCCTTGATATTATTGTTCTATATGGTATTTTAGGCGGGTTAAAATCAATATCAGTGCACACTAGCCGATGGTCCGATAGTCCTATATCACGAACATCTGCTAAGAGCGGCGAACCACTCTTCTTTGAAATAAGTAACATAAGGATTAATTTTATAATAGCTTTCTGTGCCTTTGTGATTAGGTTTAGTGCGGATGCAGTGCCACTTTCCCATGCTAGGATACCATACGCAATAATATATTGAGAAACTGCGAATTTTTTTTTTCAAGTGTTATTATTTATTATTAGTATTATCTTTGTACTGGATTCTTATGCCAGTGACATTGTAAATTGCCGGCTTCCTCTTGACGGTACCTAAGATAAGTATTTGCAAATGAAGCATAGACTTCATTTGATATATTTTTAAAAAAATATGACATTTCGTTGGAAGATACGACCTTGATGATAAATAAATTATTGCTATTTTAATAAGACAACCACCTTTCTAAATGCCTAATTGGCAATTGCCTGAACCGTCTGCTTCCCATAAGTAAGACCTTAGAGATTTATTGCGTGCCTATCTAGGCAATTTGATTAATGAAGTTGACTTAGGTATTCGACGTAATGGTGTATCAGGATCCGCAGGAAATGGGCCCACTTTGTAGTCATCTTAGGGAACTACTTGACATTATGGGCATATAAAATAATAATCCAGGTACAATGTCGTGTTAATACCTTGATACATTATTGTCAGTAATGAAGTGTGAATTACCTCCTAGAGTATTTAATTAATTTATTAATCAATGTAAGTTCACACATCAATTCAGGTAGGCTGCCAACTACTAATATCTATCTATCGTAGTTGATACAAATATATTAATCCCATATAATGATGTAGGTAAATTGGTATTTGATTTTTTTGGAGCGAAATTTTCTTTATCACCGTTGTGATTTGAAACTTGATGAAACGAAAAATAGCGACAATAAAAAGAGATAAACACGTACATCTAAAGGATTTAGCCTGCGAGAAAATGAAATAGTATATTCAGACTCCTCATTGTGCGGTGCATGCTTTGTAGCCTCCCCACTCTTGTCTACTTTAGATTTCTGAAGGTTTCACTTCTATCGCGTGCTTAATTGCACACTCTGTTTTTTATATTAGCTACACTCAGAAGGGCTGGAGGAAAATAATTCACTTCAGGGTCTAAATAATTTTTGAGGATGCTGTATGGAGGGTCATTTTTCCAAGGAAATGAAAAAGGTATGAGGGAGGGTAGGAATCCCTCCCTCCCTGCAGTGCAAGACGATGTTCAGAGAGAGTCCTGCGGGAGAGGTAAACAGGTTTCCTTCAACCAGTCTCTCCAGATCAGGCTTGCTATGCAGTTGATGGGCAGATGCATCCGCCGCCAAGATGACAAACCTCACTCCATGAACCCGGGCACCCTTTCTAAGTCACCAAAAGTAGCGAAACATGGCAGAAACTAATAAATATTTCACAGGGCGGCAGTACCCACACCCGCCTCCCAAATTGAACCTAATAATGAATGTTTTTGAAATTTGAGATTTTATTATTAGGTACTATTTTTGAAAATTTGTAACGGGTTTGCGTAAATATTTTCAGCAATCAATCATTGTTTTCTTGGGAATATATTCGTCTGTTTTGTTATACCGATTTTGTAAAGTGGCGCAGCTGGGAACATTGCTAAACGCGTGCTTAACATACTAGCCGTTCATTTATTATTTGTTGTTTTTACATCAAATTTGGTGTAAAATGGGATATTTTTGCAAACTATGAATACCATTACACATTTTTGGAAGATTTTAAGATAATTTTTCTGATTCTGATCGTCGTACTTACTTAAAATGTTATTATAAAATATTATTTTCAATAAATATTATTGATTTTAAAAGCGATCTAAAACCGCACACTCCCCAGCGACTCCAACTGGCTACAATGTCTTTTTGACATAGAAAACGCTACTGGCTGGGGCTACTGTCACAGATGTTGGCGGGTGCGACGTCAACAACGCCACATTAACGAACAAAAACGAAAATGTCACTTTGACAGTAAATAAGAAAATGGCACATTTAAGATCGCTAGATTTTAAGAATTAATTAACCTAAAAATGGAATATAAATTTACAAAACCTATTATTGTATTTTTTTCTAGAACAAAAAATCCCGTGAAAACATCCCATTGCTTGGCTGTGGAATCGCTTTCCGTCTTTTAATTATCCTACCTCTTACAACAAAATTATCTTCAAGACCAATGTTCACTCTAAGGCTAACGTACAACGCTATTTGTACCTACGTCAATAGCGGTGCCGACCTAAAAGAGAATTCAATTTTTTATTTTTATTTTATTTTTTTGTTTATTTGAATTTTATTTTAGTAATTTGTACATTTAAGGTTATAAATTTCTAATTAATTATAATATTTTATATTTCAGCTAATTAATTATAATATTTCAAATTAACTATATTTTTTTTTGCTTTTTTTCTTGTTTTATGTAGCTCCTACAATACATCTTGAACTTTTCAATTGGTGAGGACTTTAGAGTTTCTGGTGGTGTGTTATATAACTTAATTCCTTTGTATAGCAAACTGTTTTGCGTATTCGTTTTGTCCTTTTTGTTTAATCTTATTTCCTTGCACGTCCTTCTGTAATGTATGTGAATGTCCTTATTGTATACGATTTTATCTGAGAAGTATTTTGGTAACATGTTCTTTAATATTTTGTGAATAAATATCAACGTGTTCAAGGTCTGCATTTGTTTCACTGTTAACCAATTAAGTTCCTTTAACATTTTATTTATTTTCGAAAATCTATTTCTTCGGAGAATTATTCTCATTGCTCTGTTTTGGAGAATTTGAAACTTATTCTGTTCTCTTTCATTACACAGGAAAAGGATACTTGAACAGTAGTTGAAGTGTGGAGCATTCTGATTCCTATTGCCGCCGATCTAACAGCTCCAGAATTGCTTCGTGTTTGCTACCCACTTATCAATAAATTATCTTGAATAAAATTTAAATTATGGTGCTGAATTATTATTTAATAAACCTGTAAGTAAAAGGTTATGCTTATTTGCTTTACATACACAATACGTATCCATAATCACCCATAACTGTTTCCCATCCTTAAAAAGACCTTTCGCTCGTCATTACAAAATTTTACTAAGGTCATGTTATTTCCTACAATTGGCAAATGTCCTGCCGCGAGTTAGATAATATAACAAAAAATATCAGAAATGGGTAATTGTAGTACATAGGAATAGACATGCAGTTTCAACAATCTTCAACGGTTGTAGTTAGTGTAGATGGTTATTTGTAGTTTTCAGGTGTCTCAATAGACATCTGTTAAGTAGTACCTTAGAGCAGTGTTCCGCAAAGTGTGTGCCACGGCACAGTTGTACCGTGGACATTACTTGGTGTGCCTCACCGCAAGCGAGCTGAAAAATGAGACCCAGACATTTTTAAAGAGCCAGGATTCAGATTTTGCTACTCTGTAAAACTTGCACATCTGGCGGATATATTTGCTCATTTAAATGATCTCAACAAAAAAGGCGAGTCAGAAATTCTAATATTTTAACGTCATCGGATAATATTGAAAGCTTTCGCGCTAAATTAGTGTTATGGATCAGCCTCGCTACCAATGTTAGTAATGAAATGTTCCCAAATGCCAAGGCTGCCGATTCGGAAAAAAAGTGCACGCTTTGATAGTGACGTTCTGATAGTGTTAGCAGAAAAAATGAACTCATATTTTCCTAAAAGTGACCTGCAGCCTATGGACTGGATACGAAATCCATTCTAACAATAGTATTTCCCTTGGATACGTACCGATAAACGAGCAGAAAGAAGTCATGGAGCTAAAAACTGATTGGACATTCAAACTACAATTTTCCGGAACAGAGCTAGCACATTTTGGGCTGCATATAAAAAAATGAGTATCCACTGCTTTCAAAACTTTTGTTGCAGTTTTCTTACCATTTGGCACGACCGACTTATGCTAATTGGGGTTTAAATTAACACAAAAACAACGATTAAATTTTAAAAAAGAGATCGCCTGATCGATGAAGATGATCAGGACGATCGACGAAGAGATGAGAGCAGCATTATCAACGAGTGTTCCAAATTTTGATCTCTTGTGCTCTGTTAAGCAGGTTCACATTTCTCGTTAAACATATTTTCATTTAAAGTATATTGATTTTAATAATAAATATTAAATAAACATTGGTTTTTTTCTTTGGTGTACCTCCAAAATTTCTTGATTTGGTAGCTGTACCTTGAACACAAAAAGTTTGCGGAACACTGCCTTAGAGGAGTATCATCTATCGTCGTCAGAGTCCAATGCGCAAACGTTTACAAAAGTAGCCGATAACTTATGATAGACAGCTTGGCTCCGACAGTGTTTGGGCACCCAGGTTCAGAATAACATAGAGATTTCTATATCACGGATGTCTGGCTCAGTTAAATATTCATTGCAAACCTTACAAACGTATTTAAAGCAACTTATAATCTCCACGAACCTCGATAGTTATTAGAGTTTTTTACGAACATATATCAAGTATTCTCATTCATTGAGATTAAGGAACATTACAGTATTACAAAAATTTCCAGTAATACTGGTAAAGTAAAAAAAACATGCTTTTTAAGACCTTACTTTCATCAGCAGCTCCAGATTGCGTTGGCAGGTCGCGATATGAAATTAAGTTTTAAAGTGATACTGACTGAAACGGAACAGAATCTGTTTTCTGGATCTCCGTCACTCTTTTGGACTCCTAATCCTATTAAGTCTAGAGCGGCCTCCAAAGTCCCGCTAGTTTTTTGTACATAACTCCGTATAATTGAATCGAACGTAGGTATGTATTATTATATATTACCTTAAATTTATAAGCCCCTGGCGGCCTCCGTGGTGGAGTGGTTACGATCCTCGGCTATGAATCCGAAAGTCGAGGGTTCAAATTCAACTAACTAACTAAACTAACTAACCATCACGCCGTTTCCCCGCAGGGGTAGGCAGAGAGGACGGACCGCCACACAACTCGATCTTGGCACACACTCTTTGCCTCGTTCACATTCATACATCGTCTCATACATGCTCTTCTATTATTCCGACTCTTCACATGGCCCGACTCAAGTATCTGATTCAATTGGTCGTGCCATGTCTTCCTCGGGCGTCCCCGACTTCTTCTACCATTCACATTTGCATCATATATTCTCCTTACACTCCTTACCTCATTCATTCGCTCTACATGCCCAAACCATCGGAGAGTCCCTTTCTTAATCTTACACATCACGCTTACATCAGCCTTGCATTCTTTGCGGATATCCACGTTTCTCTCACGATCGTACATAGTTTTACCACACATTCGCCTCAGGGATCTCATTTCTACAGCATTCAGTCTGATTTCATCCTTCCTCTGCCAGTTCCATGCCTCACTGCCATACATCAGGGTAGGTACCAGCACTCCATTATGGACGGCTAGTTTCGCGTCTTTGGACAGTTTTTTATTACCGCCAACGGCATTCAGTCCTCCATTAATGGAGTTACCGGCATTCACCCTTCTTTCAATATCTCTATCAGCCTTCCCATCTTTCGTAAACATACTACCCAGATACACAAACTCATCCACCTGCTCCAAGTATTCATCATTCACAACTATATTGCATACTGTTCCATACTGTTAGAGATTAGCACCGCATCATCAGCATACAATAGGCAACATACTTCCAGATTACTCAATTTCGCGCCCAATCCCATTTCTTTCAATTCTTGCATACAATTATCCATGTATAGATTGAAAAACCACGGTGACATTACGCAGCCTTGTTTAACACCTTTTGTGATGTCAAACCTTTTCCGTAAAATCGCCGTTCACCCTAACACATGCAACGCTTCCCTCATATAGCGACGCAATTGCCTGAATGAGCTTCGTATTCACTCCGTACTTGGACAATACCTTCCATAGCTTTTTCCTGTCAACTCGGTCGTACGCTTTTTGTAGATCTACAAAGGCACAGAAGAGTTTCTGGTTTTTTGCACGAAACTTCTCAGTGAGCATACGCTATGAGAAAATCTGGTCCATGCACCCCCTTCCACTCATAAAAACACCTTGCACATCCCATATTCCTTTGTTTCCATTCTTACCCTTTCAATCAATATTCTACCATATAGCTTGCCCACTGAACTAAGAAGGCTAATAGCCCTATGATTCCCACATTCCATACGAGACCCTTTACCTTTGTATAATGGCATGATTACAGCCCTTCTCCAATCTAATGGCGTATAACCCTCCTTTAAACATTGGTTAAAAAGTCTGCACAGCCATGTGAGAATAATACGACTATCTCCTTTAAAGTATTCGGCAGCAATATTGTCGAAACCCACAGCCTTGCCACTCTTCATGCATTTAATTGATCTTTTTATTTCATCCATACTGATTTTGGTAACATTCACTCCATCATCGTTCATAACCGATTCACCGCTGGGATCACAACCACTCGGGTTACTTTCGAAGACTTCCTCGAAATATTTCATCCATCTCTCTTTAATTTCATTCTCATTCGTCAACATTTGTCCATCTTTCGATTTTATCACTTTCATGCTTCCGTTCTCTGGTCCACTACGGGATCTTTTGACCTCCTTCCAAAACAGTTTTATGTTTTCTTGGAAGTGGTTTGTCATTTTGATTCCCTCTTCTTCTTCCAGGCATTTCTTTCGTTCTTTCACCCCAACACTTACTCTTTTCTTGCATATCTTATACACTTCTTTCGCTCGATCTCTCTCTTCGCTTGAAACACTGCCAATCGCTATCAGACGTAACCATGCTTTCTTCTTCTCTGAGACCAGTGATTTGATCTCATCATCCCACCATGCATCACCTTTTTTCCTACCTTGCTTACTTATTCCACACACATCTCTAGCAGATTCGCATAGACTCACCTTACTGTGGTTCCATGTTTCCTCTATGCTTAGACCGTCCATTTCCTTCTCATTCAGTCTCATTTCTGCACAATTCTCATATTCATTCTGACATAATCGTTTTGTAGTTTTTCTATTTTGACTCTTGTTGGAGCTGATACCGTTTTCACCTTAGAGCGCTAGCCGCGAAAGAGGTTTACTTTTGACACCACCAGAAAGTGGTCGGTTTCAACCTCAGCTCCTCTGAAAACTCTTGTGTCCTCGGTAACGGCTCTCAACCTAGAGTCAATTACTACAAAATCGATTATCGATCTTTCAATTCCTCTTTCCCACGTATACTGATGGATACCCCTATGATCGAAGAAAGTATTCGAAACAAAAAGGTTCCACTCCAAACATACTTCAAGTATTCTATTCCCATTGTCATTCGTTCTTTTATCCCCAAACATACCTAAGGCCGAATCAAATCCGTCACGTCTAATACCGACCCACCCGTTCAATTCGCCCGCCATTATATGCCTTTCATTCAACTCTTTTAGTCTCATTACATCGTTCACACCAGTCCAAAATTCATTTTTCACTTCATCACTTTCAGAATTAACAGGGGCGTAGCAAATAATAAGAAACACCCTTGTTAAACCAATTATTTCACAATTTATTCATAAAAAATAAAATATTGTGGTATATTTGCGACACGTTTCAGAGTGACGACACTCCCAAAATCGCAATAGAGCTACACCGCTATTAACAATAGAAACTTTAATTGAAATGGCTTTAAACTTGTTTGGTAACCAGATCTAAATAACCAGTATTTCCGCACATTTCTCTTTCTACTTCCTTTATTTCTTCACTACCTTCAGCCTCATAGCATACCCCAATTTGAGATGCCTTAGTCTCAGTTATTGCTTCATAATGTGTGATACTCACACAAAAAAATCTCAGAATTAAATTCCATAGCATATTTATAATTCTAGAGGCACAGACCCGCGAAAAAGCACCAAATATTATAATTTAATATTTTAAAAAGACAATAAAATAATGATACCTTATTACAGGTACTTTCTTTATTGCCTGAATTATTATTTACATAAGCATTTACAATTTCGGAAATGACACTTAAATTCAAAGCGAATTTGAGTTACAAATAATTTCACCCAGGAACAACGCACATCACAGTCAACAGAAATTAGTATTTTAAATGATTACGTTTGACAGAAAAAATGACACAATCAAGTGAATAAGCGAAAACATAACATAAATTGACTCGTCAAAAATATAATAACCACAGTAATTTACATTTTAAATATGGTTGCAATGATGATTCTAATTAAAGGTGAGCACATTCATTTCAACATTCTTTGTAAATATGATAAGTTACAATAAGTAATAATTAATTAAAATACAAGTACATAAAACAAGGAGGATTAAAATCAAATATTAGTAAATACTTAGACCATAAACAATTAGAGCATTCTTAAGGTTTAAACAGTTTGACGTTCCAAGTATACAGAAAATCTATGCCAAAAACATTGTGGTACACCACCTCAAAAATGATTCACAGGCAAACACCTCACCTACTTATAAAACTAGAGCCAAACAAACAGAGATACTAAATATACCAAAGTGTAACTCTACCTTTGGACAAAGAAGTTCTGAATTTTTAGCAGTAAAGGTACATAACAAACTCCCACTTAGCATCAAACAAATTAAAAACAAAAATATTAACATTAAAGATATATTTAATCTTGGCTTAAGGAACTACCGGAAAAAGAACCTACTAGCAAATTTAAAACATCGTCGTAGAAGTTTCTGGAAAACCTTACCCAAAACATGAAGTCGAACCATAGAAGTCGCTGAAAACTTATCCAAAACCTAGTCCCCGTCAGCATAGGATCTCCTAGTGAGGAGGACCATAAATTTATCTATCTATTATACATAAAAATATATAATATTTCAGGCTAATAATTATTGCTTATAATAATTGTTACCCTTTGTGCTATGCATAAAAAAAATCTTGTCTTAAACATTAGTTTACCAATTAAAAATAATAATAATTAATATTTGACAAGTTAAAGTATTTCACCAAAAAAAGTAGACATAATTTGTCTCGACGCCATCTAGTGGGAGAGTTAGCACTTATAATGCATTTCTCACAAAAAATAAAGTTGGTTGTTTTCAGGTGAAAAATGTAATAAGCAGTAATTGTTGAATGAAACACTAGTATATATTGAATTATTTGGCGGGTGGGAGACAAGCCGACGTAGCTCAATTGGTAGAGCAGTTGACCGGATATCAGAAGGACGCGGGTTCAAGTCCCGTCGGCGGCATTTATCTTTTCTCGGGAGATTTTTTCAATGTTGATGAGTGTTTCAGGCTAATAATTATTGCTTATAATAATTATAAAAATATACGTATATATTCTTATGTTAAAAAATGTAATATAGTTACTTAGTAAAAAAAATAAAAAAAACTTATATACACATTTACTTTTATATTTATATGCATACATGTACACACACACACACACATGCACTTAGGTATATAATATGTAAGTGCTTGGTTCTATAATATTGGTGTATATTATACACATATTATAGAGCCAATGCATAAGTAAGATATAACAGGGGCACCAGGTACCGCCATTCGCAGCAAATATGTGACCAACGGTGACCATGGGGATTTGATAACGGAAAGGGTGTAGTTTTAAAGAACTTCAAATATTGTACATCAAGCTTCTAGAAGCTCGGAAGGAAGTAAGATGGAAGCTACTTTAAACTTTGAAGTTGGTTCGAGATGGTGCACAAACACAAGCTGCACCTTTGGTAAGTTATCACATTTTAATCCAGAGTCAATTTACACTAGATTGAAGGAAAATCCAATCGCCTCTGCCAGTTTCACGTACACTTGAAACCGTTTAATTTAGACTTTAGATGTTGTGAGGATTTCTCACTTATTAAGCATTCCTCCTATATGATATCATTTTCTAATGGCCGTTAGTTCAAATTTGAACGAGTGCAGATTTGGAAAAAAAATCTGATTTCCGTATTTAATTCCGGCTTAATGAACTCTAGAACTTTTGCATTTCATGGAAGTGTCATTATTTTAAAAATTGGAAGTGTTTGTTTGGAGAATTCAGACAAGTGACAACGAAAGTTATTTTCTTACCATTTTGATTTGTCACGTACGTAGGTAAAAATAATAAACGTCAAAACGTGAACCTGTCGAGAGCAGGCGCGGCTGGTGCCTTAGTGCACTCGTGCAATGAACCGCCAACAAAATTGAACAACAATTTACAGCTCATCGTAATCTTACTTGATGTTTTTAATTATAAAATTAAGCAAAAATTTTAAAAAATCTTAAAAATTGCAATTAATAACATACTAAATGTTACTAAAACGTGACTAACGATGAAATATTGTAGATAAATACAGCAAAAACATTGCACCCGCGCGCCGTTTACACTGGATAGGAACGAGAAACCGAGGTACATACCAAACCGCGCGCTTTAGCTATGCGCCTTGTTTGGCTAATAATATTGTGTATGCCACCCATATGAAACATCTCTGGACCGTGGTTTTGACAAAACGTATCAAGAAAAATACCGCTGACCGTACGCCGCACGGTCAGCGGAGATATCCGAACGAAGAATCGAAGAATTCCGAACGAAGGGCTCGAGCGATGTAGGGTTTGGACAGTATGAAGTAAAATCATAACATTTCTCTTGTAAAATGCAACCTCGGGTCAACGGGTCACGGGTCAGCTATACGTGCGATATTATCTTGTGATAAACTCCTGCAGATTTACATACTTGGCATTGACTTTTTTATTTGCTTTTTTTTGCAGAAAGTAACCTTTTATTTGTGTGCGTTTTTTTAATTATTGCTAACTTCACACCGACCCCGACGCTTAGTGGGTCGGCATCAGTAAACATCCGCCACCGTTTGCAATGTTTGCATCCTACGCTGCAAATTAAAACATTATTGTGATATTAATTTATATCCGAAAGTTGAGTCTTTTAAAATAAATACCTTCTCTTCTTTGCCACTAATCCTCTAATACAAATAGATGTAATATCAAGAGAATGAACCATAGTGTAAAATAGCAAACAATTTATGATTTCTGAAGTTTTATGCAGTGTCGCCGCTTGCAAAGTCGTATCTACCAAGATCAAACTTTAATATAAATGTGTTTATCGGATAACGAGTTTATCAGGTGAGTATATCTGTTTGCAAATAGTAAAATTGTAGTGCCCATGAGGTGATTTCACACAAAAACATCGCTCTATAAAATATCCCTTTATTATCATTACATATTAATATCATTATTGTTGAATTATTCTGGTATCAATATTTTTAGGTACAATTGAATTTCTTTACCCTTTTGAAAATGAGTGATGCAATAATAAATGTGGACTTTATCAAAAAGAACCGCATGAACTCGGCAAAGGGATCGAAGAATTGATCTTCTCTATAAATAAGTAAGATACGTGCATTTATATAAATTACATACATTTAGTATATCTCTATGCATACATTACGTTTTTTATGAAATCGGTGAACCACCAAAAATTTGAGGCACTGGCCGCGCCTGGTCGAGAGGAACAAAGTACTAGGTGTACAAACAAGTCACATTGTAATTTTTGTGCTAATTTCTGCAATTTTCGCTAATGTCGCAATATGCATATATATTTGTAGGGTGTTAAGGGAAATACTTGATTTACTTTAGCCAGTAGTTCCTGATATTATTTGCAGAAAAAAATGTGATTAAAATTTTGGTCTCCGGTTTTTCAACTGAAAACATAACCTCGGCTGGTTGGTTACTCGGCTGAGTTATCAGTAGCGACATGAGGATTTTTTTTATTTATTTCGCATGAAGAAAACAATGACAAGTATTATAATGAAGGTCATCATTGGTCATGTTTGCCTTATCAGAAAAGAGGAGCTCTTGTGCCTAAAAAGGAAGACTAATAGTTGGTGATTTCATAATAAGGAATAAGCAGGTACAAGGTAATAAACCAAACCATGCAAGTTAAAGTAGATAGAAACATGCTCCCGCAACATAATAACCATTGAGGAATAATGTACCATATTTCCTTGAAGATAGTAACTAATTATACGATCGAACAAAGAAAAGTAGATAAAACCAAATAAAGGTAAGAACACGATTCGGCAATATTGCAGCACTATGCTTTAATTACCTAAACAATTTGGTAGGCGGGTATGGGATCGCTGCCGCGAGAACTATTTTCTGGTTAACCAATACCCCTGCCATAGGTTACCCCCAGTGGTTCGCTACGTTTGGTGATTAACAGGGGTGCCCGGTTTAATGGGGTGAGGTTTGTCAAGGTCTTGGTGGCGTATACGTTTGCCCACCTACTGTGGCAAAATAATACAATATAATGGGAAAATTAAAATATTACAGAAAAAAGAGCTTTTATTTGAAAATAAAAAAAAACTTATTTTACTTTAGTATGCAGTTAGAAATGGTTTGTGTTAGGGCCTTCGCTCATGGATAAATCGAAAGCTGTTTGGCAACCCAGTTTATGGCACAACTCAATTTTTAAACCTGAACAAAATCGATACTTTTCTGATCTGACATATCGCAAATTACTCGAAAAATTGACAGCTCGTGAGCTGTTACCATGTAAATCTGTCAATATGGCAACGTTGCCTGTGTGCGGACCGCGAATGAAATTCACAAGTTCCTTTCCTGTGGATAGCGATGTATGCATGGACATTGGAGGGTCGTTCAAATAAATGTAGCTCATTCAATAAAAAAATAGAGTCTTGACGCGTGTGGTGAAGGAGGAAACCATATGTTTACTTATAACGCCGCTGGGAAAGTAGTTGGATCCCCTTCAATGTGGATAGCTATCGAATCGTCAACTGTGTTTTTTTCAGTGTCTCCATGAGCGGAGGGCCTTAGTGTCTTATGCAAACTATTTCTTTCAGCGAGCCAAGTTTTCAACATTTGTTTATAGAAATGCACATATTTTTAAATTTCGGCAGGTAACATATTTAAGCAATTAGGTACATCTAGTCCAGCATTCTTTGCCCATATTTGATTAAATTCTTCGGTACGGTTAGTCTTTTATTTACTGTAAAATTAGTAGTGTAAGTAAGGTCCAGTCTATTTATGTATATAGGGCTATTCATGTAATATAATTTTATATGACAGAATTGCTCTTACTGAGAAAATTTTAAGATTCTGGAAAAGTTTGGAACATTTTGCCTTTGTTCGTATAAGCTTTTATGAGCTAATAATTTAACTAATGAATTTTGATTCATTGATTGAACATGATTTACATTTGTTTTACAGGAAAGTTCCCAAGCTGTAATTCCACACCTTTTAATAGATTGAATTGCGATGTTTTCTTAAAACAATTAAGAACCTTTATCACATTTTTTAATTCGACGTAAGCTTTCCAAGATTCAATATATGACATACCCGGATTAGTTTTACTGAGGATACGAGCATCGATAAGGAAGCCTTCTAAGCTTGTGAATAAAGAAACTCCCTTCTTGATTAGTAGATTTAAGTGGTTTACACTGAAAAATCTTGGCGAAACGCAAGCACATGAAAATAAATTAGCTATTTCAGTATTTGTACGTCCACTAACTTTGGAAATGGGAACTAAAATATTCAAGCTTCCAATTTACTTTTCAACTTTATCTCTGAGAGCTTTGCGCACCACTACTGGCTACCTTTAGCCTCAAATAAAATAGGTCTGCTGGTAGGTTCCCTGTCTTCCGGTCTAAACTAGGTACACTTGAGAATAGAAAACGGTGGTTCTTTTCCTTAAAATAAGGAATCAATTGAAACTCTTTCACGAAACGAATTCTACCTGTTTTTCAGAGAACACATCTGTTTTCCGCTCTAATCGGAATCTAAAAATAATGTAATAAAGTTGTTTTCAGCGTTTATAAATTGAACGTTCTTATGTAGAAAGCAGCCAGCCACAAAAAAACTTGAATCGAGAAAAAAAGCACCTTTGACTGACATTTGAATAATCAAATCTATAAAAATTTTTTTAAAAAGTATAATATATAATGTTAAACTTCAACAAAATTATAAATAATAAGTAGATACCAATTTCTTATAGGTTTAAAGTGGATTTATAAGTAGATTTTAAGAAATTGGTGTTTTTTTATGGTCAGACTGTTTTTTGATGAATACATTTTAATGAATATAACCTCTGCAATAAATTGTATGACCTTAATAAATAAAATAAACGTTCTGCAGAAAACAGCTAGAGCTACCCAAAACCTTAAATGTTATGTATTTTGCCGAATCGACCATTGAATCGACCAGTGAATAAACTGGAGCCAGGGAGGCAATGGCGTCCCCAATTGGGTATGTTGTGAAGCTGAAGATAGCGGGGGAGGGAAGGAGATGTGGAGGTATCTGGCTATTCAGATCTGGTCAACAAACACGGCTAAAGCCATTTTAAGCAAAGTTTCATATCTGATTGGTGATCTTACTACATGGCGATACTGGGCATATCTTTCACTCTGGAACGTGCCACAAATAAACTATTTAATATTTTAATTGAATTAATTGTGAATTAACACAAATTAATAAAATAAAATTTATTTGCGCATGCGCGACGGGATTCGATCCCGCGGCCTTCGGATTGCAAGTCAAAAGCCCTACCCCTTGACCACAGAGGCCGTCTGCTAAATATGTTTTGAGAAATAGCCACATTAGAGGTGTTTTGAACGCCGCCGTAGGAATTTTCTGCACAATTTTTTAATCGCGATCAACAAATATTTTGAAAAACGATTCCTTTATTTTTTTCATGAAAGCGACCTGGCTGGTTTTAGAAGAACATAGAATCACTCCGTCGGATGACAATAATATCTTATATTTGCCAACATTGTGGAATGTAATATTTTTGAAGTTCAAAAGTGATCTAGATTAAGTGGATTTTTAAAAATCTAAGTACCCACCATCTTTTTGGGTAGATTTATTAGTTTCATGAAAATCTTATTATAGTATACTGATACTTCTCTGTCATAAAATATCGCCATCATCCGAAAGGTCTTCAGAAATAACATGCCCCAAGTAGGTACTTAACATTGTTAGATGCATTTATGCTTTCCTCATTAAGTTGTATGGGGAATATTTTTTCGGGATTTTTTCCATCGCGGAATTATTATTTGGAACATTAGCAAGTGAAATATTTACCGAGTTCCATTCGTGACTAAATGAACGATTGTTTATATATTATCAGTATGAAAACAGTTTTTCTTACAGTTTAAAAAGAAAGTTTCCCATATTATGACTTACTATATAAAAACAGATTTTCATAGTGAATAACTTTACTGACTTTACTTTAGCTGTTCGTAATAAATTACCTCACCATACAAAAACACTTTCTTATGGAAAATGACCTCGCCGTAGTCATTTACCATAGGAAACCGTTTTTTTACCGTAAGGACTACTACCATACACTACCAAGTTGTAAATGTAAGGTTATTTACCGTAAAACCGTTTTGATTCGGTAAGGTATGTTACCATGATACCGTATTTTTTAACGGTAAGGTTATTTACCATAAAAACTGTTTTTATACGGGAAGGTATGTTACCATGAAACCGTTTTTTGAAACAGTAAAGTTATTTACCATTAAAAAAAAACTGTTTGGATCTGGAAAGGTATGTTACCCTGAAACCGTCTTTTTTATACGGTTAGATTATTTACCATAAAAACTGTTTTTACACGGTAAGGAATGTTGCCATAAAACCGTATTTTCCCACGGTAAGGTTATTTTCCATAAAAACTGTTTTTACACGGTTATATATAATAATAATATTTGGATGACTTGTATAGCGCCGTTTTTGTGAAAATCACCTCAAGGGCGCTGTACAAACTTATAGTACATTTCTAAAATCTTACTTCCAACTACAAACCAGTAATTGTAAGTAAGATTGTAGAACCACTATGACAACTCCGTATAAATATGTGTAAATATGTTACCATAAAACCGTCCCTTAAATACGGTAACATTATTTACCACAATTTACCATAAGTAAATAATATTTACTTTTTAAACAGTAAAGTATATTACCATGAATCCGTGTTTTTTTTATACGGTAAGGTTTTTACCATATCTAAAAGCTGTTTTTATACGGTAAGGTATGTTACGACGAAACTGTCTTTTTTATTCGGTAAGGCTATTTACCATAAAAAAAATTTATATGGTAAGGTATGTTACTATGAAACCGTCTTTTTTATACGGTAAAGTATGTTACCATAAAAACTTTTTTATACGGTTAGGTCGCTTACCGTAGGTAGCCGTTTTTTTAGCGGTAAGGTCATTTAACTTGGGAGACTGCCCTATTTAATGGGAACCTGTCCTCTTTTGTACGCTTATTTACCGTTGGAAGCTGCTCTTTATTTATAGAAAGGTAATTTATTATGGAAAACTGTCCTCTTTATACGCTAAGTATGTAGTTAATCATAGGAACCCGTCGTTTAAATACGGCAAGTCCATTAATTATGGTAAACCGCCATTTTTATACATTTTGGTCAATTATTACTGGAAACTTACCTTTTTATACAGTAAGGTATGAAATGAATGATATTAAGAAAGGGACCCTCAGGTAGTTTGGGCATGTAGAGCGAATAAACGATGAAAGGAATGAAAGGAAAATAATGAATGTGAATTGTAGAAGAAGTCGAGGACGCCCGAGGAAAACATGACACGATCAAGTGAATCAGATACTTGAGATGGGCCATGTCAAGAGTCAGAATAATAGAAGAGTATGTATGAGACGATGCATGAATATGAAGGCAGTATACATTATAACGCAACTTTCAAAAATATTCCTACACGTTTGCTTGATAGAAGATAAACCGTGAAAAAATTTAATTTTGCTTTTTTAATAAACTAAACTTACAAAAAGGCTGGACGGAGTCATCCTACAATCTCTAAATTTGCAATTTGTAGTACGTGATAAGTAAAAATATTAAAAAGATCTATTTTTGTTAAAATGTATTTGATCAATCACACATAGTTTTTATATATTTATATTAATTAGTATTTTATAAAGGCGCTATTGCGTACTAATATGGGATAAAGTATCAACTAATACGCTCGTCGAGAAGTGTTTCAATATTATCATGAGAGAGGCAGTTCGCGGGAACTGGATTCGTAAGTTTCCAGTCGTTCGGCATTAGAAGTCGAATTTAATTAATTGGACATAAAACAAGTGGAACCAATTTGTTCGCTGCGTGTCTCGTCTTTTATATTAAATAATATTACACATGTATGGGGATGGTCTGAATTCCCGAAGAATCACTTCAAATTTTTAAAATGGCAATTAAACCTTCCGATTCTCCGGAAAAAAACACTTTCGGAACATTTGCAATTATTTATAAAATGAGCTTTCGTTCAAAGCAAAAGTTCTAGAGTTAATTTAACCGGAGTTACCGACAGAGACACCAACTGAATTTATTACATTAATAATGAAGCGTTTCAAATCATTAAGTTGAAGATATTCTAAACGTACTCTACTTATGAACCAGTATGCAAAAGACCATATTACTCAAATTTAGTGCTCTAACTAATGTCATCTCATTGCGATATTTTGGAAAAACTTTCGTTGTTATGTCGACTATTTAATTTTTCAGTTAAAATTTAAAATCCTTTAATCTTTTGATTGAAATCTTTTTAATCTTTTGATTGAAATTCTCGATTAATTTTTTTTTACTATTTACTTTTACAAAATATTTAGAAATAAATAAATAAAAACACGGGTCGGAAAGACCCACAATATTATTTTATTTGACTTGACTATTATTTACAACACAAATATTAATCTGCCCTCCGTTTCCCGAGGGTATTTACCACCGTAAGATTGAAACCGTTAATTAATCATCCAAAATATTTGCCATAACTTTACTGTGAATTTTATACACTTTGCCCGCAACAACACCAATGAAATTGAATGAAACGCCGGCTGTCAAATTAATTTTAATGGGATTCTTTAGCACCGCATCATAAACAGCAACCAGAAGAACCCGATATTTCGGAAAGGTTATTCTTTTGGTCATAAAAAGCTTTTTAATGATATCCGGTAGTACACACGTAGTATCCACATGGTTCCCACGTATTACCCGCGTTGTAGGTACCTAACAGAAAAAAACCCGATTTTTATTAATCTAGATGCGGATGTGCGATATACACATAATTATTTTAAATATCAATAGTTTCATTATATTTATCATTAAATTTATTATATAATATATCTTGAGTTTTTTTTATTATTATTGGGTAAAATAGATTTTTAATTGTATAAGAGTTGTGAGAGAATAAATACGAAATGATAAAAAAAAATACACATAACAATGGTGATAACACCATATTAAAAAACTATCCATACCATTTTCAATAATAGAGAGAGTTAAGATATTTCATTATCTTTCTCATGTATTTTTCTCCAGACTCCTCCATGAGAACTCGTTATAAGTGCAGGCAGTACTAAGAATTGAGTAACAGAAACATTTGCCCACCAAGGACATTCACTTTCGTCAGCCCATCGCCACGGAGAGTTGAATATAGGTATATATTATACTACACGCGTTATTGTCTCTTACCTTTGTCTCTCTCTTCGCGCAACCCGGAATGCCGGGTTTCTGTCACCATTGATGTATATGTGTAGATGAGGCATTAAGCGAATTAAAAGTTGGTTCCACATAAGGGGAAAGAACCCTTAACATTCAAACGGCTAAAGTCAGGTAAACAACAGAAACTGACGAATTCTGTCCCCGCCCACGCGTTCACAAAATGGAAACCGTTTAGACGAGATATATTAAAATATGCAATTATTTCGTCCAAAAGAATGCACTCTCACTCTTGATTTTACTAAAGCTATACGACGATATGTTATGAATATGGTCAGTGTCAGAAGATATTAACAAAAGTAGTAATATTCCACGGGTGTTACAATGAAAACACTAATCCCGGCTAAATTATACATCTCTACCATTTTTCAATGAATTGATAGTTAAATGTTTGCAAATTTAAAACCACACCCATATAACCTTCCCCTTGTGATCAACGCATCTGACTTTGAGTTGGGTATTTCACATGGATGTATAGGTATAGGTGTTCTACTTAACCCGGTTATTGGATATTACTTGCGTACATTTGTATTTTGTTTGCAACATATTGCTGTAATTACTGCAGTTAATCATCTGAAAATAGAAGACCTCTTAAATTTATGTACCATTATAGGGAAAAAATCAGAGTCTTTGAATTACAATTTAAGATTATATTATAATTTAATCACAATTATAATTTATTTTAAAACTAATTCTCTAGGAAAAAGGAAATTAAAATTTCACTTATTTAACTATGAATTACTAAACTAAAATAATTTACTTATTCAAACTTTCCAAAAACACTTTGTGGCATTATTATTGATTTAATGAAAACTATATTAATAATATAGTGGTATTTGCAAAGTTATCTGTTTACATTAAAATAGTTTACATTACAATATTATTCAATTTCATTATTTTTCACATGAATAATTTTTTTTTTAAATCTACATCGAAATTTTTTGTATTTAAGGAAGTCTTGAAGGCAATTATTACTTAACATAGTGAGTATGAATGTATGGTGTTACAATAAATGTTTTATTTTTATTTATTTTTTCTAGTTTATGATTTTTTTATTTATTAACCAATATGTATAATATACAATTAAATATATGTTGTCGTGTAAAGTGCGTTAAAAACGTCTTAATCCTAAATTTGTGTGTATGAGTTTATTATTTATTACAGTAGAAAATTGCAGTATCATCTGCATATAATAAAACTATCCAATACCACAATATACTTAACGAGGGCCATGATTTCAGGTGTACAAACGAATTCCAATTTATTAAGAATTAGCATTTTCCGCGAGTCATATAAATTATCCTTAATTTATTTATTTATTTATTCATTCTCAGTGTAGAAAAAATGCTAAACATCCTCTCATTCATCTTGCTTTGTTATTTATTTCAAAGATTCCTGTCTAACTTATCCAGTAAACAAAAAAGGCTTTCATATATATTTTTTATAAATGTTATATTTATGAGATGTATTTCATATAACCGTGATTGTCAAAATCAAATCCCTAAATCCCTGATTCGCAAATTCGGTTCGGAATTGGATTTTTTCATCGAGCATATCTCTGAAGCAGAAAGCTGTCATAATGGACAGCGATCATTAATTTCAATTCACGTAGCTACGGTCAACACCCCCGGTTTTGTCAATATTATGTTTCAATTCAGCTTTGTCGAGCTAGGATACAAGGAACATTATAGAATCTTAGTTTAAATTTTAATAAGGCACTGACAATTTCCCAACCGTTGGGAGCGAGTGAGACTATGACATTTTAAATTAGAGTATGTTGTGATACTGAATTTATTGAGGATGGGTAGTGGAAGGAGATGGGAGGAGGAAGGTGGGGAAGTACCTGGCTATTCAGATCGGGTTACCAAACAGTTAAGTGGTATTTTTCGGTAGATATAATACATAATTATTATTGTTATCAAGTTTAATTTATAGAACCAAATATTATTTTTTGAAGTGAAAGCGTAGCCCCGCAAAATATTTAGGAAATAGTCCAATATATCTGTCCCTATACGTTTCGGTTATATTCAACTGTATCACATACTTCGACTAAGAATTACCAACATTATCTTCCTTAACGCATATTTTAAGATCCTGGGTTTGGTTTCTAGATAAAACCATGTCCTTTTTCTGATTTTTCTTTTTCAGATTTTCGATTGAGTGTTGCTTGTATTGTCTTCATTATTAAATACTAGTTTATCTTTTGCCCCCAGCTTCGCTCGCATAATCGCCCCCCCCCCTCCCCAAGCACGCAATATTAGTATAGCTGTTGGCTTAGGTCAAAATGTAGATTAGTAACTATTTTATATTTTTACACTAAATATTCACATAAGGATACTCATATTTGAATTTTTGCTATCAAAGAAATCTCCATAGTAACCTAAACAAATAACAAAATGACAGCCCACGTCAAACATTTACTTAGCAAAACGTTTTGCCAATAAACGTATAATAAATAATTTCATAACGCCACAGCATATTCATAACGCCAGAGCTTACCAATAGCCTATATTACTCGCAAATAATGTAGCTTTCGACATGCATACAAACATTCGCGTTTATAACTTTTTTACGGTGTTCCAGTTTTTATGACCGGGTTATATCTTTCCCAAATGAAAGACTAAACCCTTCCACACACTTTTCCACAAATGATTATCTAGTAAATTCACGCAATGTAAGTGCACTATATAAATATAATAAAAAATACAAAACAATACAAGAACAATACGTCAATCCACCAGAAACATAATTGAAAAATATTTCACCGACTCCAGATATTTTCATATCAGAGGGTTCGGCTCTGATGAAATCCTAACTGGCCCGATAAATCCTACTGATCCCTCAATATAAATATTTTAAAAATCTTTCGTAATCCTACATGTATTTAAAATGACTGACCTTTGAATTTTTATGTATAAATTTTATGACAAATCTAATAATTAGTAAGATTACTATTTGAAGTTTACTCGTTAAAAATATATGTATATATTATTGAAATTTAAAAGAATACATAATAATACCCGATACATTTTTTTAAAACGCTTTTCTGTTTAATTGTTTTAATACACAATCATGTGGGTTGTGGGTATATGTAAAATAACATAGTTTCTGAGCCCTACTGTGTTAAATAATAAAATAAAAGTACGGCATTAAAATATTGCAAACTAAAGAAAAACCTTGTGTGCCTCCACTTCATAAAATGCTTTGCCTTCACTTGACTGGCTCCACTCACAGAGCCCGAGCGATGGGTGGTTCTGCTACATGCTGCCTATGCACACAGTCTACAATTTCTATACATGGTCTAGATCTAGATGTACACTGTACACTGTACACCTAGTACACTTTACCACCCACTGTCACCCAGGTATGTAATCCATCAACACATGTACTGTACATCTTCCAGGCAACATGACCCCAATAGACACAATACATGCATAATTGACTGAGGGTATCGAAGTCCCTTTATAACTCGACCGTTTCGCATTGCCTCTGTCTGTAAACTAATTTTTTAATTTTTTTTATTAGGTTTGTCAACAGTAATTCACACCAAAACGCTCACAAATACAATTACACTGAACATGGTTGATACTTTCACTAATAAAAGACAAACACAACATTGAACTTGTTTGTAAACCTGTTTATTTTCAAGATGATAAAACCGTTTTAATGGTTTAGAAAAGATTTTTTTTTCAATGACTTATTAATTTTTTTTCCATATTATGGTATATTTTTTTACATTAGCTCCACACAGGAGATTCAGAAGAAAATAATTACCCTCAGGGCCTGTGTCATCTTTGGGGAAGCTGTTCGGAGGATCATTTAAAAAAAAAGGTAGGAGATGAAGTTCTGGGAAGGATAAAGGTAAGAGGGGTAGGTAGGAATCGGGGTTCAGTGTGTATAGGTCATCCGCCGCTAAAACCTCATCCCAAGAACCCGGCCACCCCTGCTAAGTCACCAAACGTAGTGAATCACTTAGGGTGACCCGTGGCAGAGGTTTTGGTTATCCAATAAATGGTTCCCGGGGCGGCGGTACCCATTTCCGCCTCCCAAATTCTCCGTTCCTACCTGCCTGAAGAAAGATCATTGAGTTAAAGGCGTTTCTTTGGATACATTTAATTATTATTATTCTAAATAAAAAAGCTTTAAGAACATTCACTAGGTACTCAGTTGCTTTGTTCAGATATCAAACACTTTTTAATGTAATTGTCGTCGAGAGGTGGCAAGACCAAAACTATCTGAATGATGCCAGCTCAATTCTCAACGCATTTCTCCAACACGGATCTTCCTGACTGCATGATCCTCTCGTGCATTTTAGTTTCAATAATTTGTGAGAGTGGTCTTATATTTTAGTTTATCAAATACACCTTCAAGCAGTAGCTGTGTTTAATACATGCCATTCCAGGTAACTAGAATGCACGATCATCACAATACAACAGATTTTACCAATCACCGTCTTTTAAAGGTTCGGTTCTACTTTTGTTATCAGTATTCTTTAAAATAATTAAAAATACCTACTTTGTAACCCGCGATCGACCGGTCGATCGCGATTTATCTTTTGGGCATCCTTGCTTTGAGCGGAATACAAAAACACCTATGTTGGGTAATATTGATTTGAGTGGGAATAAAAAAATTTTTAGACCATAATTTTTTCAATTAAGCCTTCAAACAAATACTCAAAAGTGTAGACATTTGAGTGACGTAGGAACAAGGTAAAAAAGCCAACAAAAACAGCCGGAATAAAAAATTGACCAAAATTATATTCAATGGGGAAGTAAAATGTGTTCTACAATCCGATATCCTTTTCATAGTACAATTAATCATTCTTCCTTGCGGTGTCTGCTGAAACTCGGTTACCTTCCGAGGAACACGGGTACCAGACCTATTTGTCTTTGTCAAGAGACTAAAATGAATTTACTTACTCCCTGGGACGAGTTAGTTTTGTTTTCTTTGGTGCAACTTGCATTAGTGTGGATTGGCCTGGTTATATTGTTGTTGTTTTTTAAATTAATTCCATACAGGAGGCCCTAAGGAAAAAAATTCCCTCCGGATATGCTGTGTGGAGGTTTTTTTTTTAGGAAGTTCCGGAAAGGAAAAATGCATGAAGGTTGGGTAATAGGCAGGATTCCAGGGATCAGCATGTCCAAGAGTGGCGGACGCACGAATCCATCCCTCCCAATGCGGTAAAAGGTGATGGGTTGAAAGAGCAGCTGGAGTGGCTAAAGGGGGTCCCTAAACTGACCTCTTCAATCGGGCCTGTCGTAAAGTAGGTGGGCAGACGAATCCGCTACCGAGACCTGCACAATCCTCACCCTATGAAACCGGGCACCCGTGCTGAGTCGCCAACAAGGTATACAAGGAGGAATTATTTTATGGGTTGAGCTTGAAAAATCATGAATCCTTTTGACCTGCACAATCCTCAACCCATGAACCCGGGCACCCGTGCTAAGACGCCAAACATAACGAATCACCCGGGGTGACATATGGCAGAGGAGATGGTTATACAATAAATGATCTCGGTGAGGCGGTACCGAAAAACGGCGCGAAAAGTAAAACTTTATTTATTTCGACAAAGAAATTATCTTAGATTTCATAATTCAGGCTTTTAGATTGGAATTAGAAAACAACATTATCCCACAGGTACTGACTGCCTTAGATATTTTTATCCATATATTTTCTCATGAATCTTTCTACCTTCTAGAAAAATGATGCAAAGTGTTGGTTATTTATTTGAAGTTTAAGTATAAACCGATTCCATAATAATTAACTTCGCCGATTGATCTTTAGAATTGCACTGGGACTCCCAACTCCCAACGGTGGTTTTCAGGTTAGCTTCTCGCGAGAACCCGGTTTTCCAGGCAATTAATTAACTTACAAAATCATTGTTTTCTTTCATCCTCGTGTAAAATGTTCATTGAAAAGAGAAGAAATGTTATTACTCACAGATTTCTAAAACCTATACGTAGGTATATTCGAAAAGTTTTGATAGAATATTTTATATAAGTTTTTTTTTCAGCGAATTGAATGAATTTGAATATTATATTCATGACGTTTAATTTATTAATAAATGTAACTTATAACTCTTAAAGATATTTAAAAAAATCTACAATGGTACTATTATATCAAGCTTTATCATAACTTATAACCGTTGAAGGGATAAACCGATTGGAGTGTCATGTGGTCGTTTCTGTGTGCCCGAAAAAAGTGTAATTTTCCCTACTTCTAGTGAAATATATCAAGCAATTTTAAAAACTGAAATTCTTTCTTGTTTGACATTTATGTGGAGGGTATTTTTAGAAAAGGAAGAAGAGGAAGTTCGAGTATGAGACTTGGTAGAAATCTGGGGGTTAGTGTGTCCAGGAGTAACGGACGCATGAATCCAACCCTCCCACTGCGGTGCAAAGTTATTTTCTGAGAAAGTCCTGCTGAAGAAGTTTAAAAACCTCCCTCGATCTGGCTTGTTGCAATATAGTTGGTGGGCAATCGCATTCGAACCTGGGCACCCTGCTAAATCACTAAAAGTAGTTTACCTCAGGTAACACAGTTCACCCCAAGTAACAACTGTGGCAAAGGTGGAAATCCCGGGGCGGCGGTACCAATACCCCCCTCCCAAAGTGAAATAAAGCAAGCAAATTTTAAGATCGAAATGCTTTTTTAAGCAGACATTTAATTTATTGGCTAGGAATCGAAAGGTCATATTTAAATTCAAAGAAAACACTTCTTGGAAATTATCTCTCCAGTGTCCGTAAAATTAGTTTTTAGGAAAATTTAACTATATTTTCTTAGAATTTGTGCCCAAGGGGAAGAAAAGAAAATCAGTATAATAGAAAAAAACGCAGTGTCTTTTTGAAATTCATCGAAATACTGCTGAGGTTGAAGTGTTTATCTTGTGACAATATCATTTATCAGAAGACAAATACCGACGCAATAATAAAATGTAGATTTCACTTTATTACGTTTTGTTACGAAAATACACAATGGTCACCATTTTTTATGAAGACAAACACAAATGTTGGCACATACAATATAAAAGCGTTGTTCGAGATTTCAGAGGCAGAAAAATATTATTAGTGTTTTCTCTCAAAGAAAGGGCATAAATTTGAAAATCTTTTTGCCGAGTTTTAGATGTATCCTCGATACATGTAGGGAAGAGTGTGATAATTTATCGGTGTTTTGGGCGTGAATAACCTTTCCTATTCCCACTCGAATATTATTATTTATGCCACGAAGAAGGTACAGGGTCAGACAATAGAACTCGATATCATAAATAAAAATAAAAAAACTAAAAAAATCGAAAATCTTTAGATTTTTTTTTCGTTTTGTGGGAGTGGAACTCGTAATACAGCTAATGTTTGAACTAGTATTTGGCCAAGGGTAACCATGAAATAAAAATCCAAGGATCTTTTTAAAATTTTTATTTTGTAAAATTATAAAGGTACTAGTTACATGGTTTTCAATTAAGAACCTCACCCATTACTTACTAGGTAGCACTATTCATGGGTTCATGCCAATTTTTATAGATATGCACTTTCATTAGCGGCAAACAGTCACAGGGGGGCAACCAGCATTTTTGTATGGATTTCCGCCGGATAAATCAAATCACACGTGCAGACATCATAGTAGGACTGCTCGCCGCCGACTTGCTCTCCCTGGAATGGGCTGCTATAGGTAACAGAAAACCAAGTTATTGGCATTCGTTGCAATGCCACAATAAATATACTGTTTCTCTCTGCGTGTTGTTTCCCTTTCGTACCTGTTCCCCCTCCTCCTCCTCTTACCCTTCCGCGTTCACCCTCCACCTTCCCTGCCTTTCCCCCTGCTCTTTTCCGCTTCCACCCGTCCCGCAAACCCCTCCCCCCCTGCCAACCCCCCCTTATTCACTATCCCCCCTTATTCCCCGCCTCCCTCGACCCCTCCCGTGAATACCCCACCTACATTCCCCCCGCCTCTCCCGGATTCCTCTCCCCTCCCGTCACCATCCCTGCCACTAAACTACACAAAACACATTAATTGGTCAAACAACTCGAATATTCCAAATTTTTACACAAACTTCATAACGAAAGAACTCACCAGTATTTATAGAAACCATCATTGACGTGTACACAATAACTCACCAAAGTTTTATCGCAATCGGATGAATAGTATAGGAAATAATTTTGTAACGCAGAGCTCACTATTTATGTAAAAACCATTGCGGGCATGCGCACATTAATTCACCAAAGTTTCATCGCAATCGGATGACTGGTTTAGGAGCGCATAAGGGATAAACAAAGAAATATTAATTTTTTTATATTAAGATAAAAGGTAAAAAAATGAGGAAAATAAGGTATCTCGTTGTCAACAAAGTGAAACTACTAATAATAAAAGTTTTTAATGTGATAGTATAGTGGTATATGGCTTTGAGTCGATTGTGGGTTGCATTCCCAGCGCATTGCAAGTTATTAATCTACCGACTTAAAACTTTTAATTACCTCTGGCCTGTAGAAGTTAACATTTTCACTCTTCTTTCATACAATCAGTAATTCTATTCGCAATGAATGGGAGTAGCAACTCGTATGCGTGACATCACAACTTAGAGTTTTAAACTGCTAACCTAAAAGAAGATGAGTGCAACTTTTAGTTTTAAGTAAGCAAGGTGAAGAGAGTCACTCTAGTTTATTGGAAGTTTTTGGATCTTCTTGTCCATGACCAACAGCAGCTAGAAAAATCCCAAAATATATTTAAAACCATTTTATCATATCAAGATATTTCCTATTTACATGTCGGATCCTATAGTTTGAAACACCAATCGGTTGTGTTATATCAAAGGCAGAACACGAAATGTATAATATTTCTCAAACGGTTCCGATCAAATTTTGTTAACATTTTTACGAAACAACTGTTTATTTATGATTTTGGAAACAAGAAATAAGTTCAAATATTAATATAACCTTTCACTTTATCAATTTATTAAAACAAATACAAAAATATGAACCTCGATTTCATACCTTTGACTTCTGAAATGTGATTACAAATACAAATTAATGAAATCATAAGACTCTGATAATGGCAATATTACTTTTTATAATTTCGTTATAAAATATCTAATTTCAAGCAATAATAATTACTAAAACTATTTACTTCTCATGTACATATTTTTTATGTTTTGTTTTTGTTTTTGGCGTGTTAATTGGGCTTTATTAAACAAATCCATATAAGAAGCGATTCTCTTTAACATCAAGACAGCTTTAACAGTTAACTGTAGATACGGCCCGCCCTACCGAGTACAATATTGAGCGTGCGTTTGGCATGCTTTCCAATTATACACGGGTGCGAAGAGATCAATAAACGTCAATGATCCTCGGAGCATCATCCAGTGAAATGCCCGTAGAATGGAGGCATTCTCACCTGACCCCAGTGTTCTAAAGATTGCAACCGTTTGTTGAGACAGAAGAATCTACCAAACGGACCTCCTGTTTCTATGAGTCAAAGGGTTTTTCAAATACTTTGGAGCTCTAAATCAGAGATGGCTGACAAAGCCAAGAGTATGGCAGATTTGCGATTTGAACAAGATCAGCACTTCTGTAGTGTTTTATTATTATTATCATCACAATGTACATGATACTTTTTCAGTAATCACTATTAACATCAAACGAATTTGTAGACACTATCACCCTCCCTGAACTCTGAAAACAATGTAAAGCAGCTAACGTGAGCTTTCGCACCATGAAATTTCTGAAGATTTCTCTTTTCTTTTTTTCCCTTTAACTCCACACAGGAGGCCCTGTGGAAAATAATTTCCCTCACGGCCTATGTCATCTAAGATTCTGTGTGGAGGGTCTTTTTGAGGAGATGAAGGAGTAAGTTCTAGAAGAGTAGAATCTAGTTGAAGTTGTAGTAGGGTCTTGATGAGACCCATGTTGTAGCAAGGAGGAAACACAGCCGAGATGTTGAACTCACGAACGAGTTGAAGAAGCGACCCGTTCTCATGTGACAAATGTCAACCGTTTACATATTATATTGGGCGTGCGTTTAGCGTGTTTTCCGACTGCTATATCCTTAAATTCAACCTTCAATAATAAACATAATACTAATAACAATTGAATAATTTGTTGAGCGTGGTTTTTCAAGGGTAGGTACGGAGAACGGCGCTTTGCAAGGCTGCCTAACTGCCTATAACATGGGGGAAACGAGACGCTAACCGAGCCAAAGAAAATTTTTGTCCTATTCATTTCAAATTTCTGTTATCGTCATGAAGATAAGAAAGTTTTATTTATATTCGAAACTTTGTAATATTTTGTCATTGAATGAAAAAGGAACGAAGCAAACGCAAATGGCGCGAAACGCCGCTTGCTCATACTTCATACCTTTTTCGTAACTCCTGATTCAGTTCGCGCCTCGGTTCGTAAATGCATACGCATCTTTAAATAAATTAAACTTTTAACAAATACAACATGCCGGCATGTTGTTTACTCCATAATGTCAAATAAAGGTAAAAATCAGTGAATAGGGGCAGTAGAAAATAAATAAAAGAGAAAACATTAACATTAAATTTGTATGATCATTGAAAATATACAACCACTCTATGGCCTCCGTGGTTGAAGAGTAAGGCTCTCGACTAGTAATCCGAAGGTTGCGGGTTCAAATCCCGGAGTGCGCTAGTAAATTTTATTTGAGTGTTTTGTGTTATTTCACAATTCAATCATTTAAATTAACGTTAGGTATATTTTGCGGCACATTCCAGAGTACAAGATACTCTCAGTATTGCCCTGGTGTAGAACCATCATTCAGAATTGAATCGTTGCATGAAATGGCTTAAGCCATGTTTAGTGACCAGATCTGAAGAGCAATGGAACTTCCCTCCTCATCTTCCCTCCCATAGAATAATTACATCTACCTACAGATTAGACGTGTCATATTTGCTCATACGAATTTAAAGAAATAAACACAAATAAAGCTATATTTAAGCAGTAAAAAGTGCAGAATATATTGATTTCGCGATTTTGCGTCGTCTGTGTGTTTTTAAACTTTAAAAAAGCGACTCTGTGCTCTATTTCATAGTTTGTGAAAAAATACAATAACACAAACGATTTATTGAAGTAAATAAATAATAAACTGTGAAATGCAATGAAATATAAAGTGCATCCTAAATAATCTATAACTTCAATAAAAACAGTGATTTTTTTACTTAATAAGTGAGATAAACAACTAAAAATACAAATTTCAAGTAATTGATAACTGTCATAACTTTAATAAATCTATTTAACCTCAGCGGGCGACATCTGTGAATTGGTCTAGCGGTTAGCGTCACTCGCTTATTTGTCAAAGCCGGTGTTTGCGCATTTATTTTTACAATTAATACAGAGGGGGCGATAACGTATAAAAAATGAACCCACATCAATTTATGGATTCTGCGAAGGAGGCTATTGAAGATCTACTTAACTGTGTTCAAGATAAAACTTTTAAATTTAACAAGGAACAAATTCACTTAATTACAACGAAAACAAGTGCTATATTAAACTGGATGGGACATTTAACTATACAATTATCTGAAGCAAAAGAAAAAATAATTGAACCGACATTTAAATACGGTAAAGTAGCTGAAAACCAAGATAATATATTTAAAAGTGATTTCAAATTAATAGTTTCTTCGAACAATGCTGAGGAATCTTCAGAAAATATACAAAATAAAATCAGGAAGAAAATTAACTTAGGTAAGATTGGTGCCAAAGTAATTGGTGTTAATGCGATATCTAAGAATAGAATACTTATAAAATGCTCGACAAAGTGCGATGCGGAAATAATGAGTAAAGCTATTGGCGACGAGTTCAAAGACATCAGTGCTACAGAAATTAAAAAGAAAAGACCAACTATGATACTTAAGGGCATTACTAATGACTATAATAAGGAGGATATTATACAAGATATAATCGAACAGAATGAAGATATCAAGGCTGTGATGATAGATAAACCAGAAATTGAGATGACCTTAAAAAAGATCTTAAAAAACAAATACAATAACACATCTAATTACATAATAGAAGTTAGTACTAAAATAAGAAGATGGCTAGTTTGTGCCGGTAAAATCTATGTGGGGTACCAGAGAATACAAGTAGAGGATGCCCTTCCTCTGGTGCAGTGCTATCACTGCCTGGGCTTTGGACATACTTCTATCAGGTGTCTTCATAAAGAAAAGGACAAACCATTGTGTACACACTGTGCTGGTGATCATTCCTACAAAGATTGTGCTAACAAAGATAAAGAACCTAAGTGTAAAAACTGTGATAGTAAAAATAAAAAAATGAACTGGAATATTGACATCAGGCATTCTGCAAACGATAAAACAAAATGCAATGTGTATAAAAAAATGAGCATATTAGCAAAAGAAAAAATAGAATATTGACTAGAAATAACAATAAACCTGTCTCAAAGTAGATATAGTGTTATTATAATACGTATGATTTTTTCTCGTAGAATTTGCTATATTTCAATAAATACAATTTACGTTTTTATTTCCAAACATTACACATTTCTATTTCTATATTATATTAAAGAAAAAAATCATTGTAAAAAGACTCTAGATTTCCAAATATCGCCATATTCTGTTGTTGAACTTTCACTTTATTACATAAATATTGTTATAAAAATTATAAAAAATCACAAAAAAACTAATAAAAATAATATTATTATATTACATTATTTTTTTAACGGTAATATCATAACGACACCTTCAAAAACATTTTTTTGTTTACCTGTACATGTATATATTCACTGTGTACTATATTTCACATTCATAAATATAACATTTTTAAAAAAAATCTTAAAATGTGATAAATATTCTGAAATAACGCTAGATGTAAACATTCAATTTATTTTATATTTATTAAGTCTTTATCAAAAAGTACTTGTACCAATTAGCTCTAGACACAAGCACTTTTATATTGCTAAATATTTTACATTAAATCCTTCAATCTATACTCAAAATACTTCTCTTTTTAAACAAAACAAGAAAAGAATTCATTCTTACGGGCTGAAACCTACAAAAGATATTAATTTCTCTGGTTTCATAAATGGAGTTATTTTATATTGCTCTCTTTTCATGTTTACCATAAAGATAAAAAGAATATGTGTTAAATATATTATTTATGTATGGAATTTAATCAACCTAACAAAAATATTAAATTTTATTGTTTTATCTATAAATGAAATATTTGTAATATTATTTAATGCTAAATGCATTGAAAACCATTTTGTATCATTATGTTATACCTACTATTACTTTAAGAAAAATAATTGTGGTATCTTTGATAAAAACGAATGCTTTATCATATTATCGTGTATAATAACTGTTCATTGCTGTAATATGCTAAGTATAAAAACAGGTGTTAGAAAAAAAAATTATGTAATTATATCAAGTATTAAATTGAACCTTATACTGCATTCTGTAGAGATATTTCTTATAGAAATATTTCTATTTGTAAAATTAACCAAACTTCGTACCACAATCTTATTGTATTGTTTCAAATTTAACTACGAATTAAATGGCACAGAATAATTTTTCGTATATAGATAATGATAATGAAATAGAAAGTACTACAGTAAATAATTTAGAAGATTGGATAAAAAAACAAAACATAAATGCGTCTGATAATCTTGTTTGTATTCAATTAAATATAAGATCTATACAAAAATATTGGGATATATTGCATATATATTTACTTAATTGTTTGAAGCATATTGACATTCTAATGCTATGTGAAACCTCTATTCATACTGAAAGTGCGTCTATGTATAATATTCCCGGATATAATTCATATAACTACTGCAGGACTGATAAGTCAGGAGGAGGTATTATATTGTATATAAGAAATAAATTTGAGTTTAGAGTAAAATCGTTCCAATCACTACATTTTGAAAATATAACAGGAAAGCTCATACTCCAGGACAAAACTAAAGTTAACGTAATAGCTATCTATAGACCCCCTAATTTCAGTAAATCTTCATTTTTAACGGAATTATCATCATATCTTGATACAATTAATAGTAAGGAAAATATTATCTTACTTGGAGATATAAATCTGAATTTGCTTAATGACCAAGATTATATCATAAGCTCATATGAAAACTTACTTACTAACCATTATTTAACTAAATGCATCAATGTAGTAACCAGAGAAGCTGTATTAAATGGACAAATTACTCGTACGTGTATTGACCATATATTTGCCAAATTTAGAGGCAAGAAAATAACTGCTTGCGTCTGTGAAAATAATATCGCCGATCATTTTATTACTGCTATTAATATAAGATCTCATAAACGTCAGGTAGACCTTGCAAATAAGTATATTCAAATCATTTCACAAAAGGCTATTGATAGATATATCAGAGATTATAACTGGAGTAAACTTATAGAAGAGAAGGATTGTATTTCATTATATGAAAAAATAAAAACTTTATTTAACAAATTTTACAACAGTAGTTCTAAAACGATAGTGCAAAAACCGAAAACACGACCTTATGCAATAAATGAATGGATAAGCAGTGAATTATTATGTCATATAAATAAAAGGGATAAACTTTATAAAAAATGGAAAAGTACACCAACAAACAAAACATATGAAACAGAATACAAAAAAACTCGTAACCTTGTCAATAAACTTATAAATAAAGATAAAACTAACTACTATAATAATAAATTTAAAAACTGTTTTAATGATACTAAAAAAACCTGGGACGAGATAAATAATATCTTAGGACGTAAACCCAAAAACGATTGTGATGAAACTATAACACGATATATGTTAAAAGATAGAACTGAGGATTCTGTCTCAAATGATTTTGTGAATTACTTCTCGGATAGCATCAGCAACATGTTACATAAATGCAATCACAAAGCTACTAATATAGTACTGGAAGAACTACCTCACAGTTTATATATACCAAGAGCTACTATAACTGATATTGAAAACATTGTTAAAAAAATGAAAAACTCTAAAAGCACAGGTATTGACAATATAAGAATGTTTGATTTAAAAAGAAATATAAAAACCCTTGGGCCAATAATTACTTATTTAATCAATATGATAATAAAGCAAGCAAAAATTCCACAAGAGTTTAAATGTAGTATTACTAGACCAATATTTAAAGGTGGAAAACACATTGAACTAGGAAATTATAGGCCTATTAGTATACTACCAGCATTAGAAAAAATTCTCGAAAAATTTTTATCAAATAAATTAAATAATTACATTGAAAAATTCGCTATCATAGACCCAAATCAATATGGCTTCCAAAGAAAAAAAAATACTGAAAAACTACTGCAAGAGTTTTCCAATTACATAAATAATCAATTAAATAATAAATTACATGTCATTGTTTTATTTATCGATAACTCTAAAGCTTTTGACACAATTAACTCAAAAAAACTGCTAAAAACTCTAGAAAAAATTGGAATAAGAGGAAATGTGTTAAATTTATTTAAAGATTATCTTAGAAATAGAAAAATATGTACCAAAATAAATAATACTTTTAGTAAAACAAAAAATGTATCTGCAGGAGTTCCACAAGGTTCCATATTGGGACCTACACTGTATATAATCTATGTAACTATAATGAAAAAACTTTTCTCTTTTGTTAAACATTTTGTATTTGCAGATGATACAGCATTGGTCATATCACATAAAGATCTAAAAACTGCAATTGAACTCATGCAAATTGACTTTAATCAACTGTGTAAATGGTCTCATGATGCAGGATTATTAATTAATGCCAAAAAAACCAAAGTAATGCATATAAGATCACCTAATGCCAAATTCCAATTTAATCCTAATATTATTTCTCATAATTTTAATTGCATCCATAAAAATATTCCAACTAATTGTAAATGTGAAAGTTTAGAATTAGTTACGGAATATGTGTATCTTGGTGTTACCGTAGATTGTTTTTTTAAATGGGATAAACATATTAAAAAAACCTGTAAAAGACTCAGATCAATTGCTGGCAGAATGTACACATTGAAATTTTTCTTACCCATTGAAACACTAAAAATAATTTATATGTCACTGGCAGAATCCATTATAAGATATGGATTAACAATATGGGGAAATACTTCTGTAACAAATCTGAAACAAGTCCAAGTTGTACAAAACGCAATTGTAAAATTATTAGTTGTTCCGAATATTTTCAAACAGAGACATGATACACCATTACTGTATCAGAGTGCTAAAATTTTACCTGTTAAGGCAATACTATGGCACAAAATTATAATTCAGTATATATTTACCCAGCAGCATAAAGAGAAATTAGAACATCAATACAGCACTAGATTCACGCGCAACGACGGGTTAATAGTTCCGAAATTTAATAATAAGTACGGACAGAGAACGTTTGAATACAACATACCGAAAATATTTAATTTATTACCTGATACTATAAAGCAATGTAATTCTATGAATAAGGTTAAATATATGCTGAAAAATTGGCTATCGGAAAAAAAAAAATTATACTTAGATTGATTTGTATGAATAATGTTGAATTTGTAGATATAAGATGTAAAATTATAACATTTAAAATGTATATGTAACTTAATTATAAGCACCTGCTGACAAGCCAATTGAATTGGCTTAGCAGGACTTGTTTGTGATAAAAAAAAATATACATATATAAATAAATAAAAAAATAAAAAATAAAATTAAAAAAAAAAAACTACCTTAAATCCCACAATGTACTCCAATTGGAGTTGCCATAGTCTCACTGGATACAGGCGATCGGGAGTATTTGGGACTCTTGTGCTGTATTTTCATTAAAACTTCTCTTTGGTTAGGGGTAACGGATCCAAAATTATTATGTTCATTCTCTTTGACATAACTTCCGTTCTACACGCGATCTTCCCATTCTTCCTGCTTCCGGTTCCAGCGCTGGGCAGACCGGAAGTTTGGATTCTGAGGGAGATCTGTGATGTTCGAAGGGGAGAGATTTCTGTAATGGAAATGTCTAAGTGTGTCCGCTGATCACACAAACTATGATCTATTAACGTTGTTGACAGCGTTGTTGTTCTGTGTACAATAGTTTTTCAAGAAAAAGTGATTTATAAATTTTAGTTTTGCAATAATTATTATTTATGTACACTATTGACATTTAAGTTTATGGTTAGAAAATAAGATCGTTTAGAAATAAGAAATGTTTTTAAATGCTTCAATTAAAACAATATTACGTTACCATCTAGGACCATAATATCTTTTTAGGACCATCTAGATTTGACCTATAATTTTCTGATTTTCCTTTATTCAGATTTTCATTTGAGTTTCGATAATATTGTTTTCATTTGATTAGAGCATTTTTGGTAAGTCTTTTTATAAGGCCAGAAAAATAAAGTATCAGGCCTGTAAAATTGCTTTAAAGTTCAAAATCTGTTACTAACGAACCCCCTTTCAGTTGTAGTTTTATTGTATAATGTGGTAAATGAAATTCATGATCGTAAAACATTGAAATACCCCTTTTGGCAATGTTTTTTTACTTGAAAAATTGGTGTTGAACGGCAATTTATACCTTATCAACATTTATATAAGGAGTGTTATTGTTAGCACCCGATTCCGAATTTTACCACGACGTGGTACATCACAATAATAAGCAGTAAATTAAATTAAATCTTATATCGATTTTTTTTAAATGTGAACACCGCACAAGAGTCCTAACTGCTCGGACTATGACATCCACATTTTGACTTTTTTTTTTAAATTTCTTCATTCATTGATTTATTAACTACCTATATAACTTAACGATTCTATCACAATGCTGGGCCCAAGCCCGTGTTGTGGTAGTCGATGATCATTGTATGTTGTGAGACTAAAAAAGATAAGAAGGATGAAAGAAGAATGTCTAAAGAAGGAGGTAGCGCAACACGGCATAACACCCCAAAAAGAAATACCAAAAATTCTTTTGGCCGTGAAAATCTAAAAACGTACGTATCTCAAGAAGGATGAGGGTTAGGATGTACCTGCCTAATCAAATCAGGCCACATCAAATTAACACTTTTTCGGGAAACCTTTATATTCCGAATAAGCTGAGTAGTTTTAGTACCCTCGACTCTTTGCAGAAACGGGCGGTCCGTTTGTTAGATTCTCCCATCTTAACAGACGGATTGCAATCTTTAGAGCATAGACGTTAGGTGGGAATGCTGTCCTTGTTCTATCGGTATTACAATGGAAGATGCTCCGAGGAACTAGTGTCATTGATCCCCTTGGCACCGGTGCATAGTCGGGAAACATGCCAAACACGCGCCCAACATTTGTACAAGGATGACATTAGTCACATGAGAACTGGTCGTTTTTACGACTCGTTCTTCAGTTCAACAGCTCGGCTGTGGAACGATTTACCGTCCTCTGTGTTCCCTCCCTCCTACAAAATGGGTCTCTTTAATACCCACGTTCACTCCTTCCTTTCCTCAAAAAGACCCTCCACACAGCATCTTCAAAGATGACATAGGCCCTGTGGGAAATTATTTTCCTCAGGGTCTCCTGTGTGGAGTTAATGTAAAAAAAAAAAGTTTTATTGCTGGAGTGTTTAATTATGAAATTTAAAAAATATATACATATCCATAAAAAAATATTGCTATTTGCTAACGGTATGAAGATATACTTTCCAATAAGCTCCTCGGACTGCTGTGTGCGTTTACAAGCAGATCTTGACTGATATTTTTTATTAATACATCGAAATGTTGCAAAGTCACATTCACACGTAACCATGTTAAAATACAGCATAATGACACCTTTTCTGAATCACTGCTAATGAATTAAGATTTTATACGTGATTTTGTCTTATTACTAGAAGCTGATCATTAATTTAAATATACGGATAATATAAGGTGGGCCCGAGAGGTCTGCCTAGTTTAAAACAATCACTGAAGGCCCCCCAGACCAATATAAAGGGCGGGTCGGTTGCCGTTAGGTCGGGGAAATGATGCCGTTTATGGTAGTAACCATGCCGTGGTTAGGTAAGTACCGGGGCTTTGTTGTGGAAACGTTCTTTAAAAACGGGAAAAGTGTTGTGGCTAAGCATGGGGCTTTTCGGATCCGATTCGAGTTTAATCGTAATGACAGTGTTCCTGATCCTAAAACCATTCGGAAATGGATCGATAACGTAAGGTGAACAGGAACTGCAGATCCTAAAATACCAATAGAGATGCTTGCATTGCAATCGTAACTGCTGTAACCCTCGGTGCTGTTTTGTGCACTAGCGACGAAGGATTAACCATTACCGCGACTTCGTCTCGCTATTGTGAGATGTTGAAGAACCTTAGGCGTTCCAAAATGAAAGAGTCTGGCGAGGAACACGACACAGAATTCTTTTGGTTTCAACAATATGAAGCCATGGCCCATGCTGTCCATCGTTTACGCGAAATTTTGCTAGAGCTCTTTCCAGGTCACCTGATCTCTTTGCGGGGGGATATTCCATGGCCCCCTCGCTCCCCCGATCGATTTGACCCCGAGAGACTTTTTCTGGGGGAATACGTCAAAGCTAAGGTAAAAAAACTTCGACCTCGAAAACTTGAAGCTCTGAAGGAGGAAATTAAGGACGTCATTGCTAGAATTCCGCAAGATACGCTGGGAAGAGTGGCCGAAAACTTCTTTTAAAGGCTAAATATGTGTATTTCTCGCCAAGGCAGCCACGCCAGGCGATATCGTTTTTAAAACATCATGAAAAAAATGGCCTCATTTTCCCGACTTAATGGGACCCACCCCGCCTCTTTGCTCGGTCTGGGGGCCTTCAGTGATTTTTGAAAATAGGCAGACCTCTCGGCCCCACCTACTCTGTACAACAAATTATCATTAAATTGTATTAATTTACCCATAACGTGAAGTTTTCGTGACATTAGATTGAATAGCTTGGATTGAAGACGACAATCTCTGTTCACAATAACTGGGCATAAGATAAAGCGGGTGCTAATTCACTTTCAACTGACGGCGATGGCAGACTGGCTGTCACAGTTATCAGTAAGCAAGATCAACCGATAAATATTGTTTCATGTATTGTATTACGTGATAAGTATCTCGGGATTAAATTGCCTGTCAAAAACAAATTTGCCATTTTTCTATGTAACAATATAATATTTTTTGTCGACAAATTATAGAGACGTCAGGCATTTTACGTTCGAATGAACACCGTTAGTAAACGTAAAAAATTATCCGGTAAAACTTCAAAATTTAAACAAACAAAAAAATACGTACGTATTTTAAATGCATTTTTGTCTATTAAATAAAGATAACATAATGTTCCTACTGTAGGCAGGTAATACTTTATAGCTTGTCACAATCGTCAATTCCAATTTCGAAAACTTCAAAGAAATTTTGAATTCATTAAGCAGGAATATTTCACAACACAGACAACCAAAACTAGTTTATTTAATAATTTCCTAAATTCGTTTAATTAACATCTAAACATGTAACGAATTTAGTCATTATGATATGAATATTTTAACATTTCCTGGTAACTTCAGGAGCGGATTAAATAAAGATGTTCAAAGGGGAACGGATGTGCGTCCTTTTTCATTTTGGTCTTTTTCGGGTAAAAATACCCCTCCAAAGGTAAAGTAAATGTACGGTTACATGCCACTTTATTTTTTATTCGGGTTTTAAGTTATAAAATACCGGCCATCAAAAAACTCAATATTTCATGATTTTACAGGAAACTATTCGGGAGTAGATAATTATTTTTAAAAGTAATTTTACTCTATTTACTTCAAAAATATGATAAAAAAATAGAAAACGATTAAAAAAATCTTAATTACAAACTTTAAAACAGAATACTTAACAGAAACTTTGATTTAAATAACAAACGAAAGATTTTTGTTGGAACACAAATTTTTCGAATGTAAATTTAAATTTCTAGCCTAAAACCGCCTTTCTTGACCATGTTTTCTAAAATTTTATTTTTCAGTATATTGAAGCAGTAGGTTGGGCTGAATTATTTTTTTATAGTTATAAATATCACAAAAATGCCAAAGTTCCCTCTAAAATCACGACAAATTGAATTCTTAAAAGGCCGACATTCCGTAATTTAAAACCAAAAAGAGCTCATATCCATAATCCATACTAGTTGTCTGCTACATCTTTTGATTTAAAAAAAAGACACAATATTTTAGTTTGATTTGGTATTTTGTAGTCAAATCCAGATATAAGTTTAGTATGAAGAACTCAATGCGTCCTGTGCGAAAATAATTAAGGTGGTACACAATCCTAATAATTTTTGTTTGCTCAAAACTCGCATTTTAATCATTTCCGGCGAATTCGTAACTAAATTAACTTTTATATTCAGATCTTGTCCTGGGGATGTAAGTTCTTTGTATTTATTATTAATAAAAACAATACCATGCACTCTCAGAAACTGGGCGTACTTTACAGGGCCCGCAGATACTTTAATAGTACTCAACTGTTAACCCTGTACAAATCGCAAGTGCGCCCCATGGTTGAATTTGGCAGCCACCTCTGGTCTGGAGCTCCAAAATACCTAAAAAAAACCCTTGACTCTGTGCAGAAACGGGCGGTCCGTTTGATAGATTCTCCCATCTTAACAGACGGATTGCAATCTTTAGAGCATAGGCGTCAGGTGGGAATGCTGTCCTTGTTCTACCGGTATTACAATGGAAGATGCTCCGAGGAACTAGCGTAATTGATCCCCTCGGCACCGGTGCATAGTCGGGAAACACGCCAAACACGCGCCCAACATTTGTACACAGTTGATATTAGTCACATGAGAACGGGTCGTTTTTACGATTCGTTCTTGAGTTCAACAGCTCGGCTATGGAACGATTTACCGGCCTCTGTGTTTCCTCCCTCCTACAACATGAGTCTCTTCAAGACCCATGTTAACTCCTTCCTTTCCTCAAAAAGACCCTCCACACAGCATCCTCAAAGATGACATATCATATCATATGATCCTGTGTGGAGTTAATGTAAAAAAAAAAAAAAAAAAAAAAATGCCATTAATATATTTTACGTACAACGATTTTAAACTTAATAACGCGTTTTTCAACTATAAAGTTAGCGGTAAGCACCAGATTTTATTTTTCTATACGATGAATTAATAACTTCGGGAGTGCGACATAATGTCACATTTGTAACACATTCTTCAGAATTAATTAAAATGAACGCGGTGAAAAGGTCTAATCTCTAATTTGGGAGGCGGGTATGGGTACCGCCGCCCCGGGAACCTTTATTGGATAACCAACACCTCTGCCATAGGTCACCCAAAGTGGTTCGCTACGTTTGGTGATTTAGCAGGGGTGCCCGGGTTCATGGGGTGAGGTTTAACTAGGTCTTGGAGGCGGATGACCGGGACACACCGAACCCCAGATTCCTACCCACCCCTTAAACCCTTTTCCTTCCCAAAACTCTCCTCTCCTTCTTCCTGAAAAAACCCTCCGCACAGCATCCCCAAAGATGACATAAGCCCTGAGGGAAGTTGTTGTTTTCCTCAGAGCCTCCTGTGTGGAGCTTATGTACATTTTTTTTTTAAATCTCCAGGCCTGCTAGGGTGAATTCCACCGTACGTCCAATACGCCATGCAGGGGGCGCATATTTGTTTACACGCTTTCTTCACTTACGTCGTTAAGATTCCCACATTATTTGTCTTCTTCTTCTTTTCTTTGATAGGGCAAATATGACAGTAGGTCCGTGCAATACACGGGTCGCGAGTTGCTATTTGTATACATGGCTTCAATACTTACGTCGTAAAGATTCTGAATATATTTTAGGGTATATTGTCGTCTTAAGTCATAAAAAAGGGAGATACAATATAATATGTACTCGTATATACAATTTATGCAAGGTAGCAGAACCGCATATTCAATTTTTGTGATATATATGAACGTAACTAGTCAATTGATTCTCAGATTCATAGAGCAATACTTTTATAAGAATTTAGTCTTTTTTATTAAATATCTCATGAAACCAATCTCTTTCAATTGTTTAATAAATCCTACTTTCAATTGTTTAATATTCTACTTATGCAGTAGAGTAGAGGAACCGTCCCCTGAACCGTTCCTTGGTGTGTTAGATGGATGTGAAGCTTCTGTTTCAATAACATTATATTTGATTGGTTCACTTATGTCTGTGGACGGGTTACGTGACGAAATTACGTATTGTGTCTGTCAGCTAATGGATTTTCTGTGTTGATACAGTGATTTGGCCGTGATATTAAATTTTATTCACTTTGTTTGATGCCATTGTATAATTTCTCAAGAAATACTAAGCAGCGATGATGTTTAATAACACAATCCATCATTTTATCATTTCCTATCCACACAGGTGATGGATCGCTTGAACCTCATCATCGTCAAGATTATCAAAAAAGAAATCTTAAATAATGGATAAATAATTACTGTAGTTAGGATTATTAAATAGGACACTTGCAAATTAACAGTATTTGCTATTGTCCCATTTTGACACTCATTACATTCACATTTTAGAATTTTCCAAGACATTAAGGCAGCATTTGTTATAATACTATAAGTAAATTCTCTGCAAAGATTATTGTGATATTGCAAATGATTATAGTTACGAGTATAACGATTATTTTAGTGGATGTTCATATTAATTCGTCAAATAACCAATTAGAGAAATTTTTTTCACGTAAAATTTTTATTGGAACGACTTTTTAATAACTTAAAATCAATGCGATATATCATTGAAGAAGAAGATATGTTAACTCTGCCTTTTGTTGGTTAAGGCGCTGTGCCTCGGTAAGACAGGAGATCATGGGTTCTATTCCCAGTTGACACAGTTACCTTTTTTTATTTTCCTGTGTTTCTGTTTCATGTTTTGTTTAGATTTATTTCTATTATTTTCTTCTTCAATGTTATTTTTCACATTGTTTACACTAAAAATATTTCGATTCTCACGCCTGCAAAATTTGAAATCGGGCGTCTTATTTGCGCGCGGCAAGTAAGCGAAAAAGTGGTTTTTATTTATTTTGTGCATAATTTTATCAGAAAGAAAAAAGTTAGAACATTGAAACCTCAAACATAGTCTTAGCCATAAAGGGGTATTTTTTTTAATAGTTTATTTTATTACTTCTTAGATAAGTCATAAAAAAACATTTTTTTAGTGGTGTACGCTTATGTTTTTTGTTATGTAAATAATAATTTTATTGTAATTCCACAACTTAGAAAAGCTAGTTAAAGCATCAATTTATCCGTAGAATATTTTTTGATGTTTATACTGTAAGCCGATTCGTCATAAAGATTAATCTAAATAGTATCTAAATAGGATTTCACGGATAACTTCATCATAATACACAGTTCGTAGGATTTAGATAACCTTGTCGTCCTCCTTTGTTTAGCCATTAAGATTCTCGACTACGAATAAAGAGGTCGTGAGTTTGAATGCCTACGAAGAAAAATATACATATTTATTTAATTTGTGTTTTTATGTTACTTTAATATAAAATATTACATTTGTAGCACATTCTAGACCGGTAGATACATACTCCATTATCGTACCGATAAAATACCATTATTGATGAACGAAAATGGATTAAAATGGCTGAAGCCTTGTTTGGTGACAACAATAATATACGAATAGCTATATACTTTACAACCTTCCTCTACCATATTTCCATCACTTTCTCATTCCTTTCAGTTTCACAATATTCCTCAATTGGAGATATTAAAATCCTCCTCGGTCCGGAAGTTTGGGATTAGTTGAGCAGGGACTCTGTGTGGTATTCACATAAAAATAAAAATATACGAAAAATACTGCTTACATCCTTGAAAGTAACTTTCAGTGCCTTAACTGGCTGAGAATCCAGAAGAAAATTGACTACACGCCACGTGTGATGGTGTTTTGAAGGCACTCGGTGCAATGGCTCCACTGCACATTTCAGAATTGTGTGAGAAAGCGAAGCCAACGGAACAGCTTGCGGCAGTGCCCGCTACGTCCCGCTAATACCAATGCACACAACTTAATCGTAGCTCTAAGGACATAACACATAATATATATATATATATATATATAATTCCGTATTGCGATCGTGCTTTTTCTGTAGCAGATCTTCTGGAATGGAACAAACTGACTGTTTGGAGACTTCGGAAGCTATGAAAGGATTTTAAAGAAAGCTGCACTAATATTTTCTTTATAATTAATTGCCATTTTAAAAGAGGAAGGGTGGTAGTCTCGTGGTAGTAAAAATGTCTATTAGCGAATGTTGGCGAAACTCGTATTTAATCCTACAACTAATTATCTGAACAGTTACTATCAATTACCTTAATTAATTATTACGACTACTAGTTATTAATAGTAACTACTGATTACTAATTGCTTTAATTAATACTACTATTATTTACATTAACAGTAACTACTTATTACCTTAATTAATTTATATGATGACTAATTATCTTAAAAATAACTACTAATTACCTCAGTACGACTATTAATTATCTGAACTTTATTAATACCTTATATTATCTTAACAGTAGACAAATTCCTATAGGAAAGGAATAAAAAAAGTATTGGTCAGTGCATTGTCGTAAAATTTTAACTAAATTTACCAAAAGTGACTGTTTGATGTATGTATTAACCACTCTGACACGTAAGCTTGTTTCAAGCTATCCACAACATTACCAGACATGATGCGTACCTGATTTATTAAATTAAAGAAAAATTGTAGAACCTGCTGACAATCTGCCTACTATGGGTGACTACTTTTTGGTTATTACTAAATTTTTATGATTATTTAAGCCAATGTTTTATAATAAAAATTTAAAATCATGGACTTATATGCAGATCTCTAGAGAAAACGAAAAGATGTAGATATTTGCCTAAGGTGATCCACTAGTCCTGGATAAATTCGACAACGAAATCCATGCCTTTTTTTCGGGAGTGACCTGAGAAAAAGTTTGTGGAAAGGTTGGAGAAGGCATTTGAGAGTTGTTTCCATAAGTTGATTTCGTAAAGGCCTGTAAAAAACACGAGCTCTTATTTTACGCATTGTTTATTATAATAACAAGGAAATTGATTGCACGGAACCAAGCAATGTGGAGTATAAGGATGTGCACACACCTCCGCGTCTGGGAGGAGACTAAATGCGACTAAACGATGCGCTATCAGCCCTTCTGCAGATGGCATAAGGATGAAATTCGCAGTTGGGTAACGCCTCTTTTAATCCATTGGAATAAAATATCGCCAAAATTCATGTCTTATTTTATTTTGTGAAGTTCAGGCATAGAAAAATATCATTTTTTTGCGTTTATTTAAAAAAAACTGAATTTGCTACATTATACAATAAAACAATATCTGAAATGGGGTTTATAAGTAGAAGAATTTGCACTTTTTATAGACCTAATACTTTATTTTTTCTAGGCCAATCAAAAGTCTTGAAAGGCCAAGATATATTCTACTCGCAGTATTTAATTTATTATACTTATTATAAAAATGAACCATTTGTAATACTTCTATGCAACAAATTAAAAAAAAAGAAAAATGTGATTTTATTTGATTTTGAATCATTTGCATGGCTTCATCCTAATGTATTAACTCTTCTTGTTCAGTGGGGTCCCCTATAATTTGCAGAAAATTATCAAAGATTCTGCCAACTCGTGCCTCAGCCATTCAGAATCTTGAGTTTAGGATGATTTTAGTTTTTATTTCTTAGGATGTAGAGTTTTTATATTTATTTATCTAGGTCGCATTTTGTATCCTAAAATATGTTTTCAATCCTTTTTTCAAATGCTTAATACGAGCAGTTAATTAAATTTTATGATTTAATATTCCATAGTGACTCATAAAGTTAAGTGAAATCATTAATTCATTTCCTTCACGAATCCATCGGTTCGGTTATGCATTTTGGTTTCACGTATATTCATATTTAATGAATCTCCGAGATGAAGCTAATGCACATCATAGAATTTGATTAAATTTCGCCATAAAATTAAGAAAGTGCTTTTGCCGTATTCCTAAAATGTAAATTTTATGTATTACATTTAAAATAGGAGACACACATAAATAAATAAATAATAAATCGTAACAAAATACTTCATACTCGACCTTTTTCTTCTGGCCGCATTTGCTTGAAAATAAATTCAATTCCGTTGATGTTTAAATTTATTCCATAATCAATATATATTATAAAATAATTTGAATAAAAGTGTGCGTTCCGTTAAAACACAGAAATGAGTACCCGGTACGATCAAGGAAGTTATATGGTGTGGTAGCTCTCTAACCCGCATCCATGAAGAAGGTAGTCTCAGTAATTTTCAGTAATTGTGCTTCACCTGAAACTCCCATAGAATGTGGAGTTCCCCAGGGTTCTGTCCTGGGTTCCATTCTCTTCATTATCTATACGAATCGCCTCGAGAAACTCATTCAATCAACTGTCTTTAAATCACAAGGCTACGCAGACGATCGTTTAATTTTCACTTTTTGTTCCCTGTATGAAAATGACGCCTTAAAAACGAGGTGGTTAGTTTCATTAACACAGTCTCAAGTTGGGTGTTTGTCAATAAACTCAAACTTCATCAGACAAAGACGGAATTTATTTGGATAGCTTCTCCTGGAAGGCAAGCCCTCATCGACTCTAATTCGATCCATATTCAGGGTGCAGATATAATCCCTTTTACAGAAATAAAATTTCTGGGAAATATATCATATTAGAATAAGTTAACAATAATAATCTAAACGAAAATATGAAAGAGAACAAGACACAGAAAAACAGAAAAAGACAATGGTCGCAACTAGGACACGTTTTCTGTGTCTTGTTCTCTTTCATATTTTCGTTTAGATTATTATTGTTAACTTATTCTAATATGATATGATGGGAATAACCTTCAAAAAAAGTATAAAAAGAAAGTTTTTCTTATAAAAATTGAATATTCATTTAGACTTTCATAAAAGTCAATTGTTCCATATAAATAAATTCGGATATATCTATCCGAGACGCTATCCAGGTCACAAACCAATTCTTAGAATGATTGTTTCCAATAAAAAGGGTAGTTGCCCGTAATATGGAGAAAAATAATTAGTTGATAATAATGTAATTCTAAAATTTTAAAATATGAGATTGACAATTATGACGTTTTGACAGAAGGTGGCAATAGTGAAATTGGTTAACGTACTCGTACCGGTTAGACGGAGAGGTCTAGGTTAGTGTCCCAGTTGCGACCATTGTCTTTTTCTGTTTTTCTGTGTCTTGTTCTCTTTCATATTTTCGTTTAGATTATTATTGTTAACTTATTCTAATATGATATGTTTCACTGATGGGAATAACCTTAAAAAAAGTATAAAAAGAAAGTTTTTCTTATAAAAATTGAAAATTTCTAGGTTTCACTATAGACAATGGTCTTTCTCTTGAATCACAAATTTCAAAAGCTGTAAGTTCAGGCTTTTTCTATCTAAGGTAGATAAAATCAATCGGGCGTTGCCCTTCCTCTGATGGAGCAAAGTCACTCATAAATTCGTTCGTTGTCTTACGTATGGACTATTGTGATAGTGCATATGCTGGGTTACCCAAAAAACAATTCAATAGAATCCAGTTCGTTTTCAATGCTGCGGCGAGAATGATTTTTGGTGAATCTAAGTATTGCCGTATAACCCCGCTTTGATTGTTTTCGTGTCGTAATTCCTTAACTTATAGTAGACTAGACATGACATACCTTTGCGATGTGAACCAGTCTTATAGGGTTAGAAACGCTGCACAGAAAATGCCTAGACGTGTGATTTCTATCGAATAAAAAAATACATATTTAATTTTGGTTAGACCTTTCTAATCCTCTGACTACGACAGCCAATGAAATTATTATATCTTGTCAAGAAAGAAATTATGGAATATAGAATAATTGAACTTAATTTCAGCACACATCTTTTGGACTTGTCAACTACATCTATTTGAAAGAAATCTGATGTCGCTCAGTCACTCAAGTCCTTTCGACTCTAGACCTTTGAATGGCAGGATACCATATTTGTCACAGCTCACACAGGTCTCATATAAATTTTTGTATACTATCATAGTGAGAAATATTTATAAAAATTGTTAGAAAGGCAAAACACAGCGCTTTATAGTAAAATCTACAAAATAACCATTATAAAAGTAAAATGTACACATTTATGAAACCAAATTTTTGAATCGCAATTAGAAAAAAAAATTTGGACTTTTGGATTTTTTAAAATTAATTATTTTCATATGAAAAGACAAAAAAAGAGGTAAAAATAACGTTTATTATATATATTTGTCTAATAAAATACGAATATAGTTTTTTTTTTTTTTTTTTTTTTTTAATTTTTATTTGGCGGGTGGGAGATAAGCCGACGTAGCTCAGTTGGTAGAGCAGTTGACCGGATATCAGAAGGACGCGGGTTCAAGTCCCGTCGGCGGCATTTATCTTTTCTCGGGAGATTTTTTCAATGTTGATAAGTGTTTCAGGCTAATAATTATTGCTTATAATAATTGTTACCCTTTGTGCTATGCATAAAATCTTGTCTTAAACATTAGTTTACCAATTAAAAATAATAATTAATATTTGACAAGTTAAAGTATTTCATCAAAAAATGTAGTCATAATTTGTCTCGACGCCATCTAGTGGGAGAGTTAGCACTTATAATGCATTTCTTACAAAAATAAAGTTGGTTGTTTTCAGGTGAAAAATGTAATAAGCAGTAATTGTTGAATGAAACACTAGTATATATTGAATTATTTGGCGGGTGGGAGATAAGCCGACGTAGCTCAGTTGGTAGAGCAGTTGACCGGATATCAGAATAATAATAATAATAATAATACTTGGCTGATTTATAAAGCGCCGTTTTTGTGAAAAATCACCTCAAGGGCGCTGTACATATAAGCATACAATAAAATAAAATTAATACGATAGACTTACAACTAAGATTCAAAATTATAACTAGGTACTTACATTTAAGACTTATATATTATGTACATAGCTAGTGACTTACGACTAAGACTTATTACTACTGACTGAAAACTAGTGGCATACATATATATTTACAAATGTGACTTAAAATTAGAGATTTACAATTAAAATAGTTGTTTACATATAACAATAAATATTTTTTAGTTTTGCGAGGTGTCTAATATTACCAAGTGATCAACAAAACTCTACCGATATAGGTACAGACAGAGAAGAAAGTTATTGCTGCAAGTCGAAGCAGTTTGATGATTTTATATATACATACATACATATTTTATTCTACACATTTTACAAAATATTTTATACCCTTTTTTAATATTAATATTGTTAGCGCCAGAAGAAGAAGGAAGTTCGTACATAATATTACAATATTTTATAACACGGTTTTGAAAATGATTTTAATGGGTTAACTGTATTTAAAGGAAAGCATAGGTATCTTAAATGAATGAATGACTAATCGTCGATCTCAACCGCAATAAGATAATTCATCGCTCAACAACAGATTGGATAGCAATATTTGAATGGAATAGCGAATTTATGGAAATGAGTGTTTAAATAGGTGAGTTTTAAGTTTGGATCTAAATTCTGTTGGGCTGGTTATGCATCTTAATTCCATAGGAAGTTTATTCCAAGCCTCAGGGCCGGATACTCCGAATGCACGATCACCAAAATTAGTGTTCGGATTTCGCTTAAGTTCTTTCAACCTTCCGATTGCAGATGATGTCGCTGATCTAAGAGTTGACTGCCTTAGACCAATATTTTCCGGAATGCATAATTCAGAGATATAGGGTGGAGCCATTTCATTGAGAGCTTTAAACACCATCCAGCATAACTTGTATTGGATCCTTTCAGGACACTTCAGCCAGTGAAGATTTCGAAGGTGTTCCGAAATGTGCGAAAACTTGGGTACCCCAGTAATTAGCCGTGCTGCGGCGTTGAACACTGATTGTAGTTTATCAGTTTGGCATTTAGGAAGTTTTGCATAAATGCCATTACAATAATCAAGACGTGAAACTATGTATGAGTTCACAAGAAGCTTAGTTGCCTCCGTTGAGAGGTTCCTACGAACTGATTTAAGTTGTCTTAGATAGAAAAACCCAGTACTGACGGTCCTATTTACTTGACTTTTTAGCGAAAGGTCTGAATCCAGATAAACACCTAGAAGTTTGACGGTTGTTTTTGCAATTACGTCGCTACCGGAAATAGAAATTGGTGAGTTGTCTATTAAATGTTGGCGTCTATTCGTGGCTGCCCAGAGAAACTCGGTCTTTGTGGGATTTAACTTAAGTTTGTTCGAGGACATCCAAAGACTGATCGCTTCTAGACACTCAGTTGTGCGAATTTTAAGGCCGTTGATCTCATTTGGTGTGCAGTAAAAATATACTTGCTGATTGTCAGCATAACAGTGAGATAATAGACCAAATGACTCGATAATTTTTGCGACATCATTTGTGAAGATAATGAAAAGAAGTGGACCCAAAACGGATCCCTGAGGTACCCCTGAAGAGAGTTTTGTGAAGTTGGACTGTTTGTTTCCGACTTTCACTGCTTGAGAGCGATTGGATAGATAAGATTGTAGCCATTTTTTTATGTTAGAGTGTAAACCAAATGTTACTTCTAGTCTCTTAATAAGGAAGTCGTGGTCAATGGTGTCAAATGCGGCGCTCATATCTAAAAGTGAAAGAAGGGCTAACTTACCTGATTCTATGGCAAGGGTTATATCTGAGAGGACACGAAGTAATCCTGTTTCTGTTGAGTGGAACTTTCTATATGCGGATTGATGATCAGTAAATAATTTGTTCACGTTTAAGTGGGAAGTTATTTGAGACGCAACAATTTTTTCAAGTAGTTTCGCTACGAAAGGCAGATTTGACACAGGTCGGTAGTTACTCAAATTGTCGGCATCAAGCTGCGGTTTTTTAATGATTGGGGTGACTACTGCAGACTTAAGTGGCTCTGGAAAGTCACCTGTACTTAAGGACTTATTAAAAACGTGAACCAGGAAGGGAGCCAACACGTTGCTACATTTCTTAAGAAGCCAAGTTGGGATAGGGTCAAGAACACATTGTTTATTAGGCGAACTTAAAATTAACTTTCCTACTTCTTCTAGCGTTGTAGGTTTAAATGATGACAGGGAACATTTGGGATTGGATGTAAATATTGGTGGGGGGGCAGAAGATGTGGAGGCGCGAATGGATTCAATTTTTTCATAGAAAAACTTAGAAAAGGCCTGCGGTGTAATGTCTGTAGAGGTTTGCACGGTATTGTTAGCAAGGACAGTTTTAACGGAGTTCCAGAGACGTCGTGGATTTTTCCGCTCAGAGTCAATTTTATTGATCCAGTATTCAGATCTTTTAGGAGAAGGACGCGGGTTCAAGTCCCGTCGGCGGCATTTATCTTTTCTCGGGAGATTTTTTCAATGTTGATGAGTGTTTCAGGCTAATAATTATTGCTTATAATAATTGTTAGGTTTTTTTTCATTATTAGTAATTTTAGTTAGATAAAATGCGAGAAGAGCCATTTTTAAACCTTTTTTATGTATGCATGCAAAATTTTTATATGAAAAAAATATATGTTTATTAAAAATTATAAAATTTTTAAAGCGTATTTTTTCTTCTTTCAAAAACAGTTTTTAGTTTTGGGGAATGTTCAGAAATATTCCATTTATTTGCATTTTATTGTAAAGCGGAAATATTTTGACCATCTGAAAAATACGCCAGATTTATGAAGAGCTGGGCACAAGAAGGCTAATAAATATGTTTTCTGTTTTTCTGCTCAAGAAGCAAATTTTTTACCATTTTTATGTGAATATTCCAGTGGATTCCCAAATTTCTGGAGCAAGTGGTATTATTACATCCCCTATTGAGATATACTAGGAGGCTGAAAATAGCCGGCCGATGATAGGGAAGGCTGGGAGGTTTTTGACATTAAACACAGCACTAAACTTACTTCAGGCACACAGCCACGCCCACAACACATTTCTATCGATTTATCTGCGCAGTGGTCGGTGACAATGTCACGCGAGCGCGATATGTAGCGAGTAATCCCATGACGCAGTAGTTGCGCGAATCGCCTAGTAAATTTAATTAAAGTGTTAGCCGTCCATCCGACCGGCAACGGATTAAGAGGCGAATTGAAAACGTCGGAAGCTCTGTAGGCCAAGTAAAGCCAGCAGGTGATCAAGAGAGTAAAATTAACTATTGACATTTATACTAGGTGCGGATTATTTTAAACTTTCGTCACAAATCATCATCCGTTTTTTCAACATAAACCTAAATCATCATAATTTTTGCATTTAATTACTTATGAAAAGCTGATAAGCTACCCGCTCATTGAGAAACTGAAAAAAACGCCATCCGCAGGAAAGGAACTTGTGAATTTCATTGGCGGTCCGCACACAGGTCGTGAGCCGCTATCATAGCAACCTGTCAACAAGGCAACTGAAACGCGACGGCCGCGGTGACTTGCAATGTTGATCGCTGCGGCTGTTGCGTTTCAGTTGCCTTCTTAATAGTTTGCCACGGTAGCGGCTCACGACCTGTCAAGTTTTCGAGTAATTTGCGATAATCAGAAAAATACTGATTTTGTTCAGAAGGTTGATAAATTGTGTTGTGCCGTGCATTTAGTTGCCAACCAGTTTTTGGTTTCTCCGCGAGTGAAGGCCCTAATGCATTTAAGCCAAGCACGATTTGATAAAAAGCTGAAACGGACCCCAATTCAAAATTTAACGACGACCTTTCAAATTATGCTGATCGATTGATTATGAGAATGATGCTGAGTGATTACGTCAAATTTGACGAAAATTTAAAATAATCTCACTCTGAAAGTGTTAAATTTCCCTTGAGTACTAGTATGTTAAATTAAATTATAGCAATTTTTTACAAAGTCTACATCAATTTTTGAACTCTATAAGAACTAAACATTTGTTTTTTTATATGTTATCGCCGGTATTATGTAGATAGATTTTGGGGTGATTTAGCCGTGATGCGCTTCCTATTAGTGTTTCAGAAAGTTGCGACATGTTAATTGTTCACCATGCAGATGTGACATCTCTCTCCTCTTATCAAATATGTTAAAAAAAAGCAAATGTAATTGTGATAGTTCTCAAATTTTAGGATTGATTTGGTAGCCTATAAATGTCAGCAATTATGACTTATTGTAAGAAATTTGACGCATTTTGTACACCTAGTCGTGTTTGAATTTATATTGCAAGAATATTGAAAACATTAAAATGTTTTTTATCATATTTTTCATTGACTAGGGTGCAAATTATTCTAATACTTTAAAAATATCAGGACCCCGTGCTAAAGTATTAAACAAATGGAGTACTGACTTAATAAATAATTTCATTGATCAGAACACGTCATAGATTCAAGAAGACAAAAAAATCATCCTGGGTTCGTGTCCCAGAGGTGCCAATATTTTTTCTGTTTAGAGATTTTCGATTGAGTTTCACTAATATGGTCTTCATTTAATTAAATTTTGCAATTATGAGATTTTACTGATAAACAAAAAAATCAATCAGTAAATTTATGTACTGGTGTCGGTCTCAGATTTTAAGGTTGGCTAGTGTAAAATGGTTGAATGTGGGAATTTAAATAGCGATTACAATTCGGTTCGAATTCAATCGTGAATGGATATGCAAATGCTACATTATTCGCAGGGTGGCAGAACATTGAAAACTGCGCTATTTTAAGTAATATATTATACCTACATATATTTTAATTTAGCACATTTTGTCAAAGCATTGATACAATTTTTGTGGTGAATCGTTACATTAAATAAAGTTTCAGATTGAACGATTAATAAAATACTACATCATGTGTATCACTAGGATGGTAAAAGTTGATAAATCTTTGTCCAATATTCGAAAGATAAAAAATAGGTATGATCTTGGATATTCACGGCCTTAAGTATTACCATGATTTATTTTTGGGGTATTGCGTCATGTTGCGCTACCTACCTACTTGTTTAACCAACGTTTCGGATAGCGTTACAGGGTTCATCAGCAGGGCAGATAACCGGTAGGGCTGGTAGTCGATTGTGGTGAAGTTTGTGCTTATGTATCCATTAAAACGAATGTAAACTCCAGTTAAATATTCATTGTAAATAAGATAATAATAAACACTAGGTACTCATAACCCGACGAACTTTAGTATCATTGAAATTCCCGATCATCTGAGTTGTAATGTACATCCTAGAAAACAACAGTTCACCAAAATTACCCAATCGCATTAATATTATTTTAGCAGACCGAAGATGATGACGATGGTGATTTATGTTTTCATTTGTTTATTTTTATTATAGATACTAGAAATAATTCTTAAACACTTTATAATATCGCCGTCAAATTTTAATCCAATAACTATCAAAATGTTTACGTACATTCAGACGTCAATTCTAATTATACGAATATGAAGCACAAGTTATACGAATAGTTTCTTGTCTAGTTTCGGTTTCGTGGTGCGAATTTGTATGAAACATATTACATCAAAGTCAGCGAAGTTATAACACCACATTGTTTCAGTTAGTTCCCGCGATTTTAAGAAATCCCTGTAATTTATATTTTGTAATTATGCGTATTATGTAAATGAAATACAAGGTTTCAGGTATGCATACAAATATACCGTGTATCCCAAAACTCAGCATAACCCTTTGGAGGGCTGACAGGCCAACTCAAAACGGACCAGAATATTATTACATGACTTTCGTGAAAAAGTCGTTCGTTTATGATATATTGGAACTTTCATGAATTTCAAGAAAATGGACACCTTAGGTTTAACAAATTAACAAAATTAAGGCGTAGGCACTGTTAGTTTTATTTTAGACTATGAACAATAGCAGGGCTGTTCAGAGTTGCGCAACATAAATTTAGAATTTTAGAAATTGGAATTTTGTAACTTTGCCACTCGAAAAATTGGCGTCGATTTTCACGAAAATCACAAAAGTTCCAATATCTTGAAAACGAACGACATTTTACCTGTATTATGGTATTATATTATAATATTCTGGTCCCTCATGAATTGGTCTTTCAGTCCTCCTAGGGATAACGTTGTCATTTGAAAAACTAACTAGTACTTAACCATCGCGTTATTATTCCTTAATAAATTCTCTGAAATTGTTTTACGCCACATAATCTGTTGAAGAAAACCCCTTGCTCTATCCAGTCATACCTATCTTTTTGTTCCGACTAACTATGCATTTGATTACGAGAACAAAATTTTATTTATATTTTTACTCCAAATAATGTCAGTAGTCATAATGTAAGTAAGTTAAGTACGTCCCTTAACCATGAACTATTTTAGATATTTTATTTGAGATACTAGTGCCAGTATCGTGGATGTGGTCAAAGAAATAACTTATTTTTTATGCGAATGTTTTGCGCATAAAGCAGTTTTAAAGGTTGCATGAGATCAAACTCCAGACAATGAAAAAGTACCATAAAATTTATTCACGACACTTTTATTTAAACATAAAATTTATTGAAACGCACTAGTAGTCCATTACGTTGGATATATTACACCCCTTAAAATTTACGATGTGATTATTCGTATTACAAAACCATAAAATTGTCTGCTTAAAATTCAGCCAACCCATTTACAACAACAGCGAAAGAGTGAAATATATTCAGGGAATATCGATTCTAGAAAAATATTATTGACAATGATGAGGGCATTGGCTTGGGTAATCCGTGGAACTGATACAGTAGTGGGATCATCACCCTGTCATGTACACTGTCTCTAATTTGAATATTTTGATGGTTTTTTTCGTCTCACGCCAAATTAGCATTTAGAGTGAAATCGTCATTGAAACCTGTCAACACGTGATGTTAGGGGTGGGGTAACAAGGCCACAGCGCAATCACGCATCACGCCGCCGATTCCGCGATCACGTCCCTAATCGTGTGTTCATATCCAATGCATACAATTATTTCGATTGCTGCTGTTAACTACTAGACACACAAAGCCTAATGATGACTTAACATTGCATACATTATGTGTTACAATATACAATTATCGTTGCTTTGATGACATCCGTGGCAGAGTGGTGGTTTTATGCAACTTTGTAACTACGTGTAATTTAATTATGTTGAAAGACGCGTTCACTAAAAAGTATAATATTTATATCAATTTGGGAGGCGGGTATGGGTATCTACTGCTGCCCCAGGAACCATTTATTGGAATACCAACACTTCTGCCATAGGTAACCCCAAGTTCTAAGTCGATGTCTGATGACTTGTTCATAGGATGAGGTTTGTCCGGATTACGGCGGCGGATGGTCACGAACTACGTGGCAGGCTAGGATCTGGAGTGATTGGTTGAGGGATTGTTTTGACCTCTCCAGCAGGACTTACTTGAAAATCGCCGTGCACTGCTGTGCGAGAGATAGATTCACACGACCCCAGATTTCTACCCACCCCTCATACCTTTTTCCTACCCAAAACTTCCTCTCGTTCCTTTTCTGAAAAGATCCTCCATAAAGCACCCCCAAAGATGACATAAAGACGACTTTAATCTAATGATCCATAAAAAAAATATTGCACGGAAAATTAATGTGAATGTTCGACATAAGTTTCCAAAATAAACAAATCGCAGCGTTATTGTATTGTTTTAAAAATACTGAATCCACAATACTTTCGAAAAATAAATGTTATAAAGGTAACAAAAACAAACCAAGAGGCGATACTGTTTTAAAAAAACAATTAAAATTAATTATTATTTACCGTTGTATCGCAATCTCGTTGGAGCCAGAAACCCGAGCCGCGGTATTATAATTCTTAATGAAAGAAATAATAAAACAGGAATTGGATCAAAGGAAGTTTTCTAAGAAGACACTGTCCTTTGAATATTCATCGTCTCTTCCACGGTTTTAAAACAAAGGTATTCTTGATAATGACTATTAAATATTATCACACTATAATCGCCGCAACGATTTTGTCTTTTTAAGTGATTAACGAACCTACGAGAATTCAAGTGCTACCCACTATGGCATTTATGGAATATTTTGAGCTATTTAGCTATTTTAAGCAGAATTGTGTGAAGGATACGGGAAAGAGGGTGAGTAAGTATCTGGTTATTCAGATATTGTTATTGAACGCGGTTACCGTTAATGATTCAGATTTAATATTAATAGAGATTTACAGAACATGTCTTTACGATATGCTTTTAATTGGAGACATAATAAATGACGTTATATATTATAAATGTCATTGGACATAATAACTTGAATAAGCTCTCAGGAAAAAAACTTTTTTTTTTGCAAATATCCGATTTCCGTGAATGTATTCAGTGCACCAGGACAAACAATCTAGCAATGAGCCAACATGCCTTGCTGAAGTGGAAAAAGGGTATGTAATGGCACAAATATGTACTTAAAAAATTGTATAAGTAGAGTGAAATGGCTATTGCTGCAAGTTTGCAGAAAACATACATTTAACGAGATGACTAAATTAAACATCTCCGTGCTATTATTCAATTTACAATACTTTACGCCGCGGCGGGCCGTGGGTAAAAAAACATTAAAAATAAAGGTGTAAATTGTGTAGAATTATGCATAACTTGCTGACCTAGCTCATAATCATCTCTTGATTCACAATCCGGAGGTCGAGGGTTCGAACCCGACGTGCGCAAATAAATTTTATTTGATTAATTTGTGTTATTTCACAATTAATTCATTTAAAATAATATATAGTATATTTGCGGCACGTTCCAGAGTGGAAGATACTATTAGTATCGCCCTGGTGTAAGACCACCATTCAGAATTGAAACGTTGCTTGAAAATGGCTTTAGCCGTGTTTGGTGACCAGATCTGAATAGCCAGGTACTTCCCAACCTTCCTCTCCCCCACCTTTTTCCCCTCCCCACTACCTTCAGCCTCACAAAATATCCCAGTTGGGGATGCCATAGTCTCACTGGCTCCAGACGGGAGCAGTTGAGATTCTTGTGCGGTATTCACTGTAAAAAAAAAAAATAATACAATATAAATGTATATAATTAAATGACGCCACAAATATTTTCAAAGTTTGAAGAAGCCAATGTATGTACATATAAATTGCATTTAAAAAAATAATTTTTTAATGGAATTCATTTATTTGCGGTATAATTATCTTTAAACATAGAATAAAACATTTTTTTTTCATAAAAAAATGGATTGCAAACAATTTTACAGTGTAAATATACTAATATGATTTAAATTAACAAAAACTGTAAACAAAAAGTAAGTAGTTTTTTGTAAGTTCCTTCGGAGCTATGAAAATATATGCTACATCTGCGTATTGGTAAACTGTGAGTGCGTAGTATGAGGGAGTTTAGTAATTGGTATTGACGTTTTTATTGCAGTGAAAGATAATTTAAAGGTGAGTCTATTAGGAACACGAAATGAAGTCAATCGCAATAATGCAGGGAACAAAGAATTAATTGCACGCATTTAGCTGAAAACCCTTCAAGTTCCTGAAGACGTAAAAAAATACAAGAAAATTAATGCATTCACAAGAAGTTTAATTTTAAATTTAATTATTATAAAATAAGTATTACATAGGAAATTGATGACGGTGAGTAAATATTATGGTTTCATTATTTGCGGATTTTTCGACCACCATGCTAGGCTGATGCCCGTATTATGGTGATCGATAAAATAAATACATTGAAACATTAAAGAAATAGTCGATTTTGAAAGTTTTTATTTATTCATCTTTTCGAGCTTTTGAATACAAACTCATGTAACTCCTGCTTTGCGGGGTTCTATAAACACTAGCATTCTAATTCATATTTAATGCTTGCAATTTTGGAAGTGGAACGAAAATGTCTTGCTTTTGTATTCGAATGTAAAAGTGCACGCATTCCAGCGTTGCCAGTTTTAGTTGCAGTTTACTTTGTGTGCAGCTGCCGCGGCAACATTGTTTTACTTTTATGACCTTTTATTGTTTAAATGCAAATGCAATGGGCAATATTACTGCAAATTTGTTCCTACTGGGAAAATAAGCTATAAAGACATAACAATGCACCTTAAATTAATGTTTATTTAAAGATGTGCGAGGTTAATTAAATTATTATTTTTAATTAGTAAACTAATGTTTAAGACAAGATTTTTATGCATAGCACAAAGATAAAATAATTTAACATTTAAATGAAGGCCAATTTTTTTATTTGGTTTAAATGCAAAAAAAAATAATTTTAGTACGATTGAAACCTAAGAAATCGTAGGGTAATAGTACCTAGTAGTTAGAAAATAGTTAACATTCCAGTGTTAGAGTTATCTACGAAAAAGTATATGACATCAGTGTGTATTTTTTTGGGCAAGGTACGATGGAATTAATTATTTAGTTTTATGTCCATTCGTCGCCTTACCTTAACAGACCATTAGAATATTTTACAGGAGGAGAAGATTTTCTTTCATTATTTCAATGAAACATTATGATAGGTGTATGAAAGGTAAAGGTCTCATTAGTCCAAATAATTCTTAGTTAAGTGATTAACTATAATTTTTACACTTTGTTTTTAATTTTAAAGTAGAGATTGAACAAAAACTAAAATGGTCTGTTGAACAAATAAGAATTGAGGCGACGCAATCTCGTACACACAGTTAGTTATTCACAGTTTCATAGATGCCGACCTACAGTAAAATATAAAGTGTGTTCCTAACGTAAAAAAAGACCCATGTTGTCGGAAGGAGGAAACACAGAGCGTGTTTCCCGACCATGCACCGATGCCAAAGGGATCAATGTTGCTAGTTCCTATTCCATTATAATTCCGATAGAACAAGGACAGAATACCTAACTAAAACCTTTGCTCTAAAGATTAAGGTGAAACAGAAGCGACAATTTTCATACAATCTATTTTTTAGCCGCATTCGAAAACTACAGATAATACTGTATTTATTTTAGTACAGAAAAATAATACTAATAATTAAATTAGCGCGAACGAAAATTTCACTGTTATATGACTTATAATAACCAAGTAATTACATTAACAAAAGTAATTATTTTTCATCAGATTTACGTTCGACACGGGTAGCTAAATTCCGCTACACCACCGGGCGCAAGGCGCGGGGCGCGGGCGCGGGAATAGGAATCCGTATGTTAGAAGGCGACAAACTGTGCGAGCGGTCCCGATATGCTCGTCTCGTGCACGCTTTCGGCACATTCCTATGGTGTAGTATTATTTGTCGAAAAAATGTCAAGTTGCTATTCTGATTTTATTGTTTCTGGGCGCAGGGAATATTTGCGGTCGAGGCACGCAGTAAAAGAGGCGAAATTAACTACATAATGATAATAAGGGCCACTGTAATAATTTAGAACTTTCATAAAACTGTAAATATCACTAGAGACTTTCTTAGTTATTTTGTTGTTGCGACTTACTAAACAATAAAATGAATAGATCAAGCTGCATGGGTTTTTACATTCTGTCACATTGTCGCATATACACGATCTATCAGTCTTCATATATCTCTTCTGTTATTCTGACTGACCGTTTTCAAATAATTGATTCACTTGGTTGCGCCGTTTTTTGGGAAAAATTACCTCAAGACACAGAGATATAGTTAGAGGTGCTGAGCTTTACATAAATCCGATCGGGAGGAACTTGTTGAGGGAGACTATTTGAGCCTTCCTGCACTCTTCTCTTGACCCATCGCCTTGCTCCGCAGTGGGAGGGACGGATTCATTCGTCCGTCACTCCTGAACCCACTGACCCCAGATTCGTAGCCACGCCTCATGCCTTTTTCCTTCTCAGAACATCATCTCCTTCCTTTCCTTTAAATTACCATCCACACAGCATCCCCAAAGATGACATAGGCCCTGGAGGAAATTATTTTCCTATTGTAGCTATTGTAAAAATAAATAAATAACATTATTTTCTCAGAAAACAGTTTAGCGTTATTCTATAACATTAGGCTTGCATTTTATAAACAAATATTCTGTGAAGAAACGAATCCCAGAATGGGTGAAACACTTACACATTATTTCTACAAACATTTGAAATGTAGGTAGGTAGGAAGGTACTGTAATTATCATCTAATTTATTTATTTACTGTGTAACCATCACGTTTCGCGCCCTTTCCCGGGAACCCCTGCTAAGTCATCAAACATAATGAACCACTTGGGTTGACGTATGTTGGTTTTTCAATAAATGGTTCCCGGGGCGGCGGTACCATAACCCGCCACTCAAATTGAAATGTCTTCCTCGGGCGTCTCCGACTTCTTTTACCCTTCACTATCGTGTCATATTCACATTCCTACATCGTCTCATAATAATATTATTATGAGACGATGTAGGAAATTACCAAATTAGCAAACTCCTAAATACAAACTTATTTTTTATTACGTATAATGAAGTTGTAAATAATGTACACTTGCCGTGGATTGAGCACACGAGAAACCATTTCTCAGATATAGTAATAATAATAATCACCAATTTGTTTATTTGATAAATTTGATGCATACACATATAGGAACAGGTCCTTTTGACAAATAGGTGTCACTCATTTATTGCTTTTTGACAGACATAAATCTCCTCACGGCGAAAAGCAAGCAGATACGAGGGTGCCTACATACAGCTTGCGTCCTTGGCGAAAGAGCCCGTCAAACACGATAAAGCATTTATGTTTTTATTAAAATTAAACTGAAAACTTGTCAGCAAAATGAGGCCTGGTATTAGAAAAAACCAGCGCTTGCAATCATGTTTGAGTTTAGATGTAAGTCACTAGTTATAAATTTAAATCTTAGTTGTAAGCCAGTAATATTAATTCTTTTATATATTTATTTGTACAGTGCCCTTGAGGTGATTTTTCACAAAAACGGTGCTATATAAATTAGCCAAATATCATTATTATTGGCTATTTGAAGCTAGTATCAATGTGAATGGTCGAAGAAGTAGGGGACGCCCGAGAAAGACATGGCACGATCAAGTGAATCAGATACTTGAGTCGGGCCATGTTTAGAGTCAGAATAATAGAAGAGTGTGTATGAGACCAAGTATGTGTGAATATGAATGAGGTACAGAGTATGTGCCAAGACCCGAGTTGTTTGGCGGTCCGTCCTCTCTGCCTACCCCTGCGGGGAAACGGCGTGATGTTTAGTTAGTTAGTTACTAGCGATTTCAGCACATTTTATCCTGCGAATTTGCGGGATTTTCATGTGCGGGTTTTGGGGGAAAAACTTATTTTAATTACCGTTCTATTCTGATTCAGAGTAATATCACAATAAAACTACGTTGAATTTACCCAATACTTATAATAACCCAATTACAAGTTCCCGATTCTACTAAGCCAAAACTAAGGTTCAAAACTACTTAAACATCACTTAATCTAGACTAAGTGATGCTTAAGCAGTTTCGAACTTTAGTTTCGGCTTAGCAGAATTGGGAACAGCGGCTGTTAGTGTAACTAACATCACTTAAACACGAATAAAAAATATATGAATTTTAAGTTGTTTTTTTTCATGTAATATAACACTTAAAGCGGTACCACACGTGCAGATAAAATATGTGGCTTGGCCTATTTCAGCATATTTCTCGCCATATATTCCTTTATAGCTACGTGTGGCACAGGTCTTATGTTATACTAGCTGGGTTACCCGGCTTCAAGCTCAGGACATCAATTCCAGAGTGTTTGGAATGTTCCACAATGATGTTCCCTATTCCCTATTCCCCAAAATTACACCACATACTCCGCCACTCCTTCCAGAACTTTCTAGAGTTCTATGGAACCTACTCGAACTTTCTGGAAGACTGTTCTAGAAATTACAAGAGGACGAAACTTCCAGCCCTTATTTCTTTAAAAACACGCCCTTTAGGTAAAAGCGGGAACCGTCATCCTGGAGGGGGGGATAGAGATCTACCACACCATATAACTCACTAGATCGTACCGGGACTCGTTTCTAAGTTTTTGCCAGCCGCACGTGTTTTTAGACTTTCTATTGTAATATATGTATATATATTATCTCTCTTATACTAACTCTTCGCGATCTCATTAAACACTATTATAGTATCTAAAATATTTAAAACTGATTAAAATTACTCCAGTTACTTGGAGGCCCTTAAGTGGGTAAGCACTTTAAATTATTTAAAAAAAAAGAGTATGCTTTAGATCACACTACTAAAGTAAAACTTCACTAACTTATAAAAGAACATTTGACATTGGGGTGACATTAACATTGACATTCCAGACAATATGGTTTGTTGCTTTTTGCACAGTAGTACACACTCATGCATTTTTTTTTCTTTTTGGGCAAAAGTTGCACTTTGTTTTCCTTTTTTAATGACATTGATCACCGTTCGCATCGATTACCGTTCGCATGTCATTTTTCACAACAATAACCACTTTTCGTAACGCATTCACCATTTTACCCCCAAGTGTCGATAGTGCGTAAAGAAGTTTTACTTCAAAAAATATAATTTCAACGTTCTTCATTGAGCAAATGAAGCTTATTTTACGTGACGGGAAGACAAAAAAAATTATGAGAGGTGGTGCATTATTTTGAAGTATAAACAACTTCCACCAAGAAAAGATACTGTTGACGATTTTTCTACAGAGGCGATAGGTATCTACGTTGAAATTCATTAATTTTGCAGCTAAAGAGGGTTCTAAAATTACAGGTGGCGTTGAAGGAGTGGGAAATTTTCGGCAGCAGCACATATTATTTACGGACACCTCCATAAAACTTGGAACTTTTCGATGGAAAAAATATAATTCACTAGAAAAAAATACAATACAGTTTTCTGGAACCATGTAATACGGACTTCGCTGTTGCCCGAATATCGTACACAGCGAAGTAAGTCTTGCAAGCGGTCTTTAAAAAAAAGGTCCAGTTAACGCCAGCAACCGCAAGATATGCTCTTGTAACCTAGCCGGCCCTTTTTATAAATTATTCTATCTACCCGGGTGTTGATTTAATTTACTGAATCCAACAAACCTTTTGTATTCCGTCTCTTTCGAACTCGTGAGTTTTACCGTTAAATTTATGAAACGCACCTGTTTCGCAAATATGTTTCGGTTGGGTAAAATAAAATTTTGTATGAACGCGCGCGGGATTGTAGCAAATGTATTTTTTACGTGTTAATTTTGTAATAAAATTGTGCTTTTTTCAGCCGCATTTTAACATTATAAAAGTATAGGTATGCAAAACTATTTAAGCAGATTACTATATCTTATGTACGTTCGCAAACCAATCATTCATCCCAATATTAAAAAGCATAACGTGTTAAAAGCGTTTTATTCGACAATATTGAAAATAACGCCATCTATCGGTGTGAAGTTTCAAAATATATTTTGAGAATACCCTTAAAATCCTTTTTTTAAAGTAGATATGCTTTAAACTAAGTCATGTGTGTTAATAGTGGCAGTCTGTATAGTTATATTACTGTTCATGTCAATGTAAACGAATGTACATAGCATTAAGTACATATGTTTACCTTGTAATTGAACTAAGATTGTAATTTAACAAATATGGACATTAATTAAACAAACATTGTCATTGAACAAACATTGTAATTGAACAAAAATTTAAATTGAACATTAACATCCAAAATTGTAAGCGTTGTTGAACATTAAAATCCCGTTGACAAACTGCTTAATTGCGTTTTAACGGGATTGAACTTTGAAAAACAATTAAAAAAAATACATAGGGGAATATATCAAACGAACCGCCCAGTTCTGCATAGAGTCAAGGATTTTTTCAGATAATTTGGGGCTCCAGACCAGGGACCAGGTGGTTGACAAATTCAGCTGTGTGCGAACTATAAACACGGTAGAAGAGCGTAAAATAATTGGCTACTGTATGCAAATGAATGTAGCAATGTTTTGTGAATACCTCACCGGGAAAATCTGTGTTCGCACGTTTAAGATAATATGTCATTCTGCAGTCAGAAGTAAAAGCACGAAACCTTTACGAAATTACAAGAAAATATTCATTATGAAAAACCGATGGTTTCTAAATAATTAAAAAATTAACACCCTAATTTATTTAGCTAATTAAAAAAATAGGGAGTTCATTTTTAATTTCATAAATACGCGTTGTCCTGCAAATCGAAATCTCAAAAGTGATATACCTACGCCACGACTCAATCTCAATTTAAAACCTTGCAAATGTGGGAACAACAGAATTTTATGCAAACTTGCTTTATATATTAAAGGTAGAAAGAACAAAAAGGGAATACATAGTGAACTTTGCAACGGACCACAGCCCGCGGGCCCCAGCTAATGGAATGTCAACGTTGTATAAAGAAGTTTTCAGGGCCCCTTTGTTCAAAGCAAAAACAATTGCCATGACTGTGTAATGAATTTTAAAGATTTTATTGTTTGAAATATCTGCTATTGTCTAAGGAAGCATAATAAAATATTCTGTGATTTCTTGAAAGTCAAGCATCTTATCTCTTGCTTTTAGGCTTACTTTATTTTAATTGACTTTCATTTTGTGTGGCACCAATTTCGAGATGGAAAAAAAAAATTTATGACTCTCAAGTTGAGTTACTTATTGGCACATATCGTAAAGAATGTTATTTATTTACAGCCTTACTTATATAAAAAAAAATACTTCAATTTAAACGGTGTTTTTGTTATAGGTTCTATAAAGACTGCACAATTTATTTTTCAGATCATTACTAATAAAAATATGACACTATTCTGTTGGCAACATTGAAAGTTTTGTTGATCTGCGCATGGGCGGTCTGCCATGTTTTTTTACCCGCGTAGCAAAATTACATTTCGACATGTGAAATTTGACTTGTGGTTCGTATTTTTTTAACATTATTTCTATTATAATGGCCAATTCCTTATTATATTAGTATAATTCAGCATGATTAATATTATTTGAGTAATTTTTTGTCAGTTTTGGGCAGTTTTATTCAATTAAGAATGAATGAATTAATTTTTAGTCGTGTTGTTAATTTAACTTTGTGAACATAAAAATATGTGTTATTTCTGATACATAATGATTTATTTGTCTTTTTTTTCATTTTTGTTTAATAAAACTTGTGATGATCTCGCCTTTGGGCCTACGAAATAATTCTTTTAAAATTGAGAGATCAATTTAGAATTATATTTAATTTTTGTAACATGGAATGGTTTCAGCATACGATTCTCTGTTTCAATTCATGGGGGTGATTTATGGGTCCTTACCACTAAATAACCACATGTGTTTGCGTAGCTCAAGTGCATGCGAGCCCCGGCAAAGGCCATTATTCACAAAACTAAGAAGGGACCCAGAATAACATTTAGAGGGATTTTTTCAGGTTCATTATCAAGTCAGGGGCGGCCGATGGATATTTGCCCGTGTGGTGATTGACCTTAAAGCGAGCAGATTGGATTTACGAAACAATTATATGGTGAATTTTCTATGGCAGTAGGAAATTGAAAACTAGGCAATAAGGATTGATCGTTGGTGCATTTAAATATACTAGAGCGACGCGCCGATTAGGAGTTAAGATATTTAACATATTTGTCGAAATAGGATTGCAGAATTCGTTAAATAGTGACGCACGCGGAAAGAACGAAAACGTGTACAGACAATGCTTATATAATGTTATTATATAACCAATAAAGTCGACGCAAGTAATGAGAAAGAGTATTAGATTGAAGTACGCCACTGAGCTCTTCTTTTAAGCGTTATTGGGATAATTTATGACTCCGGCGCAGACAAAATTAGTTTGTATTTTGTTATGTAAGGTTACACACAAAAAAAAATAGCAAACATGAAAGTTGCACGGAATTCTTGAAATTTGGGACCTAATGTGACAGAACACTATTAAAACGATTGAAATATGCATATTGGGAGATGTGCCCACTTGAGGTTTTAAAAAAGAGGGACGAATAAATTATTGAAACCACACAAGAGAGTTGGAACAGGATAGTCGGGGCAGGGAAGTGTTAGAGGACAGTCAGGGAGAGATCCTGTTGAGAATTAAGATCGTCAAGTTCTGAGAGTCGCGAGGAGACCAGCTCGGTGCTTCTAAATCGGGGATATTTCATTTTAATTAAACAAAGAATAGTTCGTCTTTATTAAACAAAAAGAGTCCACGCGAATAAGGAAGTCAGAGATTGCGGCTTGCGAGTTCATGAAGTTAAATAATATAATTTGTAAATTGAGGCGGTCAATGTTAATTTAATATCAATACAAAATGCACTTTCGGGGCATTTATCAGGGATAGGATAAAATTTAATACAAACCGACGCGAAAGTTAGACCGAAATAATAAGTGCTTTAATTAGTGATTAATCAATTAGTGCACGAGGGATGCTGGTTTTGAATTGTGATTCGTGCATGTCAAGGTTTTGTGTGCATGAGAGGGGTAAGTTTGACAAATTGAATTAATTATTAACAACATTAATGTTTGGATTTCGTACAAAGTAGGGTTAAAACAATAGAATCATCATTACTCCCCGAGTATTTTAATTGTTTATAATTGTTCGTCTAGCTTGTAGTTTTCTAGATTTAAACATGAATTATAGTTTATATAGCGCCCTTGAGGTGATTTTCCATAAAAACGGTGCTATGTGGTTCGTTCAAATATTAGTATTATTATTATAGCTACCTTAATGGGGCCTTTAATAAGGAACCATGTCATCTAAGTCGGATGATTTAATCGGAAAATTATAACGGTAACATTTAAAAAGCTATTGGGTAATTATCGGTAATCGTAAAAAAAGGAGCGTTCCCTCCGTAAGTCGATCCGGAGCTGCCTGAGGTTGACCGGCGACGATTCTTGAGACAATACCGTTGTAAGATAATAATTTGGGGTTCAATGAACTAAAATACTATTTGAAGCACAAAAGACACTTTCGGGCAATAAATCTTAGACGAGAGACTTCATTTAAAAGAAGGGATTTTGAAACCACAAAACAATAATAAAATCCTTTAAAAGTGCTTTGTTGGTGATCTAGAAAACTAGGTTACTGGGTATTCTCCAATACATAACGGGTACCAAAATACATAGGTATAGAATGTAGGTATAAATTAATTTGTAAAGCGCCTTGGAGGTGTTAATTATTATTTACGAGTTTCGTAATAATATTTTTAAACGTAGCTAGGGGACTATATTTAGGAAAGGGTTTTTTGAAAAGGCATTGGGTAATTTAACAGTTTATAGAATGGTGCGTAGCATGGGCATCTTTGCTTACTAACAAAATCTGACATAATTAAATTCCCACTCCTAAAAATTTCCCATATCCTATTCCAAATTTTAGGTATCACGACAAGTCTATTACATAGGACTATACATAAAATTATCGTATAATCCTCACCTTTTGGTTTACGCTTAGGTAGGTATATTTCATCCGATATTCGATTTAGCAAAAACTTTCACATTGTCGGTTGAATGAAGCCGTCGGTAGGTATTCATATTTTAAGCGTAATGCGTTATATCCACCTACATAAGTAGCAAAAGTTTTCTTAACTCCCTCACACTAGGAATAGGGATCATCCAGCATCAGGGTGGGATTGTACTCTGGACGAAAGAGCAGCGGGGGAAATAGAAGGAAAGGAAGCCAGATTCACGACCTGGTGCCTTTCATTCTTGGACCCGGCACCCTGAAAACCGAGCTTGACATTCCTTCTTTGAGCTGATGTTTGAGTTTGAGCTTGGGGTACGCCTATCGTAGAGCATATGCCCGTAACACATATAGGGGAAGGTCCCAAGTTACGCTTGTGTATGTTATGCGAGAGGACGTATTTTTCATTCAAATCAAATACCGATGACCATCGCGATTGCAGGCTGGTGCATGTTCTGTAGCGTGCCTAGGAAAAACGTAATCATTATTTCTACTGGTTCGAGGCGGCGTGCTGGACGGAGAACGGGACTATTGAGGACATGAGTGACTGCCAAGGCGAGGATCGGTGACATCAAAATCTTCCTTAATTAAATTCATACATCGCCAGATCAGAGGAGAGAGCGGCCCCACCGATCTCCTGACATTGCCGATTGTCTAATCAACTTCGGTTTAATGTTTATGCCGGTGCTTTAGGAGTTAATGGAACTCAAGTCATCGGCATGCTGAAGAACTTCAACATCATCATCAATCCAGAGTAGGATGTCACGTTCCAAAACCTCGTGCCACCCACACATTTCCTGAACAGTTCCTGACATCGGCTATCACACCATTAATCGGAGCAGACCCTCATATCAAACGGTATGAGATGACCTTTCATCATCATCATCAACACATTTATAATTTGGCGGCGTAGTGGTCGATATTATTCCCATTACCACTCTATGATCCAGAAACACACATCAAACCCTTTCCCGACAGAAGGCAAAACATGTCGATTTTCATTCGTCGCTTGCGACCTTAACATTCTCCGGAGGCGTTGGAATTGGAAGCTGATTTGGCGGTCTATGACCATCACCTTATCAGTTGGGCTATGGAGGAGTCCAATTATTTAAACAGCACATGTTCTGTCTCATGTTAATCCAAAATACCTACCCGTAGAATCAAATTAACAAAATAAAACAAGCTAGCTAACTAACAAACCGCATCTAGAACTGTGAGTGTAGAATTATTGCACTCCGTACTGCTTTGAGTGTAAATCTTTTGTTAGAATATAAATAAATGTCAAATTATTTTCATGATAGCATTTTATAGAGCTGCAGAGAGTACGCGACATCGCATCGAAAGGTAGGATCTTTTCAATTCGCCGTTTGAATGTAAATTTATTTACTAGATGCTAGGAGGGAAAATGCAGATTACTTCAATAAAAATAGTCGTCGAAGAGCGTAGGTGTATAACAGGTGCTAGGGGAGGAAGCTGGTTGAATATAGATAGATAATTAGTTATTTTTCAAGTTAGTCAGACCCAGTCATTGTTATTCGAAGCCTTGCAAATTGTAACACGCCATACCTAAAAGAACAAGGGTTTACCACAAACAAATTATTAATTAAATTGGATTAACTATACCAAACCACTAAAACAAAAAAGTACACAACGTTGTGGGGTTAATTACAATTGATTAATTAAGAGCATCTCGTCACGTTTGCATAAAAGTATTACGTGATGGGGTTGAAAAGGCGCTGCAAAAGAAATGCAAGGGAGAGACGCGAGAACGGGCGAGCTACGAGCTTTTAAAGGCCGAGCGGGGTAGCTGTAGCAATGTAGCAGCAATTGGATTCAAAAGTTAGACGTTACTACGTCAGAGGGGGGGGGGGTTTATCACAAACTTCGATAAGAGTAATGTTTTTTTAATAACATACATGCCTTGTGCTTGTGTAAATAAGTGCGAATTCGAGAAATCAAGGTTTAAATTGTGCAAAATGAATACAAAACGTCAGATTTTTTGGTGACTCTAGCTAGGGGAATAATTATTGAAGTTTTTATATATTTTTTAATTGAATGAATGAGATAAAAAGTAATGTGACAGTTTTGTTGCAAATTCATTATATAAAAGGACTGTATTTCATTAAATTTGAATTTTGTGAAAATTTTAGGGGTAAGGTTTTTTTCTACCTACCTATTTTGTGCTAGAAACTTAAAATATTGCAATTATTAAACACTAAAGTATATTTGAAATATAAACATCCATAACGTAATTTTTATCTAGTTTGGTTATATTATGGTCAATAATTTCTAGTTCGGTATTTGTTTTTACGAAGTTTTCAAAAATAAGAAATATACGTATATAACTTTTGTACAAAATACCTTGGAAAAAATTCCAAATCCTTTGAACATTATTAAACTAGTATATATAATAGATAAACATCACCATTTAGTTGTATAAGCAATGTATATATCTTTCCATGAACTATTTTTGATTGTTTCTAATTACCTAGTAAGGTTTTCACATTCGCGGTCATTTGTCAATTGAATAACATTTTCACGACGTTTTTTAGTAAGGCTGAAAGTGTTTAGCAAACTAAAAGATTTGTTAGAGATGTTACAAAAATTTAAGAAGATCAGAATCGATGATGATATTATTTTAACGTTGCTTCAAGGTAGAAAGTTATTTAATGGATGTATAAAAATTTACCAGACCTAGGTAGTAGTTACCTTACGTCTGTTTTTCCTTCTCTTCTAGTTTTCATTCCCGTTTCCCATACTTTCCATTATATTAATGATGCTTAGTCCCACTGATATTGAAAATAATGTTCAAAATAGTTATAAGATGAATACTTGACCAGGTGTTTAAGTTTGTATATCTGGGAAGTATGTTTACGAGAGATAGAAAGGCTGAAAGAGATATTGAAAGAAGGGTAAACGCAGGTAACTCCATTAATGGAAGACTGAATGCCGTTGGCGCTAACAAAACACTGAAAGAAAGGAATGTAAGAAGAATATATGACACAAATGTGAATGGTAAGAGAAGTCGGGGACACCCGAGGAAGACATTTGTTTTATATTAATTCCACACAGGAAAATAGTTTCCCTCAAGGCCTATGTATTTTTGGGGATGCTGAGTAGAAGGTCTTTCAGGAAAGGAAGGAGAGGAAGTTCTGGGAAAGAAAAGGGTTTTAGAGGTGGGTAGGAATGTGGGGGGTCGAGGAGTGACGGATGTGTTAATACATCCCTCTCACTGCAATGCAAGGTGATGTTCCGAGATAGTACGGCTGGAGAAGTCAAATGGACTCCCTCGACCAATCTCTTCCTAACCGGCCTGCCTTGAAGTTGGTGGGCAGACGTACCCGCCGCCAAGACTCGGACAAAACTCACCCCAAGACAAGGCACAATAAAGTGAATAAGATACTTGAGTCGGACCATGTTAAGAGTCAGAATAATAGAAGAGTATGTATAAGACGATGTATGGGTGTGAATGAGGCAATGAGTCTGAACCAATATCTTGCGGGAAACGGCGTGATTTTTAGTTAGTTACTAAAAAATTAGTACTTAGATCAAATAATAAAACAAAATAGATAATTGAAGTTTATCCAATTACACGCCTTGATTGAGTTTTGCTTATCAAATTAAAATCAAATTTTAAGCGCTTTGTTTGCGATAAGTAAATTGCTGTTTTACAAATACAAAAGACCCCTTCCTTACTCCTGCTGCACATTAATTGACAGCGAAATCGCAAGGTAAATTCTGTATTTAGTTTTCACCTCAAAGAACTTCGCGTAAATTATCTTCTCGAATAATGGTCTCCGTTCTTAATGTTTTAATGAAAACGACGAATTAATATGCCGGAGAGCGCCTCTGGGAACGTTATTTAAATGCGAATCTAAATTAGGCCAACCTCTGAGAACCAAGTTATGAAATGGATTTTAAGGCAAATACTATTTATTTGCCTTTTCTGCTCAAACACCGAAGTATGTACTCATCTGTATATAAATAAAAATCAAAAAAGGCTTGCTTTTAAATATATAATGAGTACATGAGTTGTCTATGCGTTGCTAAACCATTCATCCGATTGCGATGAAACTTTGGGGATTTGATGTGTGCATTCCCACTATGGTTTCTATATATAATAGTGAGTTCTGGCATCATGAAATAATATATTTTTTGCCCATGAGACTTCCATATTTATGACGCTTGTGCAAAATAAGTGGATTTTCGAATTGAAAAGACGTCCTTACTTGAATAGGCTCTAAGTAGTTCTGCCGCTGCCAGCGAGCGTGTTAAAGGTTCTCGCCCAACTCTCAGATGGGCATTCTTCAATCATCGTAATGGTTGATACATAAGACTCGAACGACGACAGATGGTACTCTACTGATATCATACTTAACTGCCATCTGTTGGCATTTAGCAAAACTATGCTAGCGACATCTATTGAAGGATTCTGAAGCTAATTAATTAACCTATACACTACAAGAATCTCAACATCTTCGCTTTATAATTTATTGTATAAGATATAAATATTTAAGTAATTTCTTTAATAATTTTCTTGTTACAGGAAACTTGCTTTCGGAGGTCTATAAATTAAAAAAAAATAAAATAACGGGGATTCTGCATTCAAGCCATTTTACGACGAACCCTAGGTACTGGCTCCAAATCCAAAGAAATATATATTACACGGTTTTGTGCGCAGTCCAATTTACTATTCGTTCTTTTGTTGGTCATTTTTAAGGCTCTTTGAAAAGTAGCTTTTTGTGTAAAAAGTTCTTATTTATGGGCGGCATCGTGTTCTTGGAAAAGATAATAAATGTTGAAATGATAATGGAAAGCGATATTTTTCAGGGTTTTTCCCCATACAATAGAATAATATATTTAATGAGAATTTTCCAATATTGCGTTATAAAAACATTACACAACAAGTAGAAACTTGAACCCCCAGAGTGATTCTCTTGTTCTGCCATTTGGCCAATAAAATCAGTTATTACTAATGAAAACTTTTAATGAAAAATTCAAACATATCGAATTAGTTCACAGGAACTTTATTAGAAACGAATGATTTTTGCACGTGCATTGTTGTCTCTATAGTGTATGAGTTGGCACCGTCGATATATTATGAGCTATTTGGTCGATGGTTAAGTTAATATTTCCATTTTTGATACTGAAAATTCGTGGTGGAATTCCATTAGTGCGAAAAAACTTTTTTCCACGTTAAAAATTTTTCCACGTTTAATTTTTTCACACTATTTATTTAAAAAAACTGAATCATTGTTGGAAGGTTTTTTACAAAAAAATTGTTAACTGATGCTAAAAATGAAATCATCTGCATAAATCTTTAGATTAATTTATTATTCCTTTCTTGGTTTTCCTATAAATAGTTCGTGATAAAAATGAACATTTTCTTCTACCGTTTGTAAGCCCAAAGGCAATTTTTTTCTCAATAAATAAATACTACGCAAATAACGATAATGTAGGCATTTTAATTGTATTTGTATATTAACAAATACATTACCTACAACGATATAAAATGCGTCATTTTTGATTTCCCGCCAAAACAAAATGTAAGCTTTTGTTCGCGAATGTGACATTGTTTACGCACATCGGTAAAAGTTGATGACAGCCGTTTTATCAGCTAGTATCGTTTTTTACGTTATAATTTATACTTACGTTGTAGCGAGTTGGAACAGTTTAGGAATGTGCGATTTTGGACCAATTTCAATATAAAATCAATACATAAAAAAGAAATCATTAAAATGACATATTTTCGATGATCAGAATCAGATATTTTTTAACGGTATTCATAGTTTGTGAATATACCATATTCTTTATTTAGCAATCAAAATATTGTTTAGCCAACACTCTGTCCCAGGTGACATTAATATATTGCCAATTTAACCCTCGCATACTGCTCCAGATTTGCCAGAGTATACGTTCGATTTTTGCGATAAGGCTACCTTCTCAGCATTAGAAAACTATTTTTCATTACACAATAGTGTTTTTTACATTGTCACTGTACCTAAGGAGATGAGAAGAATTGCGATAGTCACCTGCGACGCGACGGGTGAATAGTTGTTAGACTTTTGTTGAATACACCTGTCTCAATTTCTCATTAATCAAAATGTGCCTCTACACCCCTACAGTCCAATGTTCACGTGCAAGATGGAACATAATATAATTTTGAACACATGAAATTGAAAACCACGATTTTTTGATTTTGAAATTGATATTTTATGTTTTTTACAAAGAGTCGCAATTGGCCGGAGCCAGCAGAATGTTATTTATGAAAATATGTATTTTTACATTAGCAACACACGGGAGGCCCTGACGAAAAAAATCCCTCAAGGCCTGTGTCACTTTTGGGGATGCTGTGTGATTGTGGAAATGTTGTGTTTTTGGATAAAAAAACGAGAGAAAGTTATGGGAAGGAAAATGGAATGAGGGGTGGGTTGAAATTTGGGGGACAATGTACCCAGGAGTGACAATGACGTATGCATCCCTCCAACTGCGGTGCAACGCGATGGGTTGGGAGAGTCCGGCTGAAGAGGTCTAGGTTAGGACTCTCTCAGTCTTTTCCGATTTGGCCCGCTACGCAAAAGGTAGGCAAATGTATTCACCGCCAAGACCAAGACAAACCTTTGCCATGAACCCGAGAACCCTTGCTAAATCACCAAATGAACTATTTGGGGTGACCTATGGTAGGGGAATTAATTATCCAATTAATGTTTCCCGGGGCAGCGGTACCCGTACCCGCCTCCCAAATTGAGAGTGGGCGTAAAAAAAAGATATAAGGAAAGAAGAACAAATTAATAAAATATTTAATACTTAGGGCAAATGACGCAAGGTCCAATGGTGAACACAGCCCCTGCACAACCAATAATAATCCAAGAATGAAAATAATAATTGAACATTTTAAATCGAGTACTTGTAGGTGTACGGGCATTTTAGCACGAAGGTAACTGTTAACAAGAAAAAAATAAATAATTTAATTTCTGCTGTAAAAAAGCCTGTAAAGATGTGGGGTAAACAATTGGAGGCTAAAACAATTTGTACTGTAAATTGCTCTCTAGGAAATTGCCTTTTCACCAAATCAGGCAGTTTCGTAATAGATTGAGCATTACTCGGAGAATTTTAACAGAAAGGAAAGACCTACATTTGTTTTCAGCTCCGATCGACCTGAAATGGGGAGAAAGTTTTATTTTTTACCGATGTCTGGAGATCTCTAGATATATATTAATGTAAGACTATAGAATTGTATGACTATAGAATTTTGTGACTAGGTATAGAATTGTTTTTTTTGTGTTGAAATAATAAATGACAAAAACTTACAAAACAATTTTTCCACATATTCTTTAAAAAAAATAGTTGTGAGAAGAAAATAATGCATAACTAGTTTTCTAACATCTGAAATTTTTTTAGCTACAGCCCAATTTCCTAAAGGTAACACGTACGGTTAGATCCCGTAGGTAAGTCAACTTCATACGGTAGAAGCATAACAAGCAGTTCTGTGAAGCAAAAAATTTCTAATATTTTCTCATTTAATAAATCAAAACCAAAATTTCCTCTGAAATCACACGATTTGTAAGTGCGCAAGTTTTTATATCTACCTACTACAATTTAATTTGATTTGATTGATTTATGTTATGTCGTAATTAATTAATTTAAATAGTGTAAGGTACTCGTATGAGTACCTATATTTGCGGCACGTCCCAGGGTGGAAGATACTCTCAGTGTCGCCCTGGTGTAAGAACACAATTCAGAATTGAATCGCGGCTTGAAATGGCTTCAGCTGGGTTTTGTGATCAGATCTGAATAGCCAGAAACTTCCCCACCGTTCTATTCTCTAACTCCTTCTCCCAACTACTTTAAGCCTTAAAAAAATCCCGAATTGGGGATGCCATAGTCTCACTGGCTCCAGATGGTTTGGAGCAGCTCTTGTACGGTATTCGCATAAATAAGCGCAACATTTAAAAACATTTTTAATAAGAAACTGCGTCTACAATTTGTCCAAAGAAATGTCACAAACTTAATGATAATATATTATAAGTACTTACCTACTATATAATGGATTATTCCAATTTGACAGCTCGTAGTAGGAACTACGATTCCAACAAGGCCACCATTTGAATTGGAACTGGAACGTAACAAAGAAATTAACAGATATGTGATATGCCATATGGTCGAGATAAAACGGGACTTCGCTACGCCTAGTCAATAAATTCGTAATCAAAATAAGGCTTTGGTTTTTTATAATCTGCGAAACCGACGTTTAACATTTTTATTTTTCGCAAGCCAGACTAATAATTCATCTTTACGTAAACCTTCACGTAAAACAATTTGTTAGGAGTTTATAAGAGCCTTTAAACCAAAAGAAAATAAATCCCTTCTTCACCTTAGAATAGAGTCATTTTTATTTTTTTATTTGAGAAGTAACTTTAAAATCAGTACGATTAGATTTCAGACTGATTCATGATTTGTGATTAAATACCTACTTTCTCCATTACACACGTGAGTTCTAAGTTTTATGGACATTATATAATATGTACTTGGGATACAATACCGAAATATGTCTAGTGTGGTAGTCGAAAAACCTGTAAAAAGCAAAGGATTATTTCGTCGAAAATGGTGTGGTTCGTTGTTATGCAAAATATATACTTTTCTTTCATTTTATTAAATTTGTCGTTTCGCGGCACCTCGAGTTACCGCCCTCTGAATTATTGTTCGGTTATTGTTATTGTTTTGTATGTTGCTTTACCACTTTTCCTCCCATCCTTCATTAACGTTCACCCAATTCCGATAATTTTAATGTTATTGTTTATTTTAATTTCTATTTAACCCTTAACCGCAGTTTCACACTTCGCTATGGTGAGAAAAAAACAAAAACAATGATGGTAACGTGACTTGTAATCTATAATCGTTCGATATCGAAACGTTCTGAAGATTGAACAATGCTTCGAATCTATCGATTTTTTTTAAACACCAGACCTTCTTCTATAAAAACTATACACGTAATCTTACTTAAAAGTACTATAATATAAGTTTCCCAATCCAGATATTGGATCAATCAAATTTATCAAACGATTTGGCAACGCCGTCATTTGGAATTTATTTCAAGCAATCACGAGAATTTATTATTTATACATTTAAGAGAAAGAAAACTTTTTCGGGTTAAGAATAACCTGATAATGCTTGAAATTCTTGTAGTAGAATTCCTTCTTCATCATTATTGTAAGCGAAACATATTGCTTGTAGAATGTTGGAGGTTTTAGCTAGCAGAGGATCGAACCCGTGATGCATGCATTGGATCCCCATGCCTTTTAACCGGACTACTTCTTAATGGATGTCTCGATCGTGTCTAGCTCCAATCTAAATAGTCGTAATCATTTCAGATATGCAGATATATTATCGGAGGACATCCTCTGAGTTGGCCGAGAAAGGTTATTTGGGATTGCTGTTTTTAAAAACATGATTCGAAAGGTTCTCTCTTCAAAAAATCCACACACGATTCCTTTGTAGGTACCGAAAACTACTCTGAGATAACCTTGTTTGTTGATGGATACGGGACGTGCGGGAGGATAACGTGTTTTCGGAGATTTTGGGGGCTCAGCGATTTGAGATACTTAACGCCCGTGAGTAATATTGGACTGTTTGGATTCGTTACAGCAATTATTCAGTAAAATGTTACTACCAGTTTTTGCTTGCAATCCAATTCTTGGATGGGAAACATTATTTTTTATCAATTTAATTTCACTGGGTTAAAACAGTAACATAATTTATCATGACTCAATATGTGGCACATGTTATAACGACGTAGAGGCAGTGATACTATGGCACCCCAATTGAAATGGAGGTGGAAGGAGAAGCATAGAAGAGGAAGATGAGGCAGTAAATCGAAGCAAAGTTTCAAAACTGAATGGTGGTCTTTCACCATATCCATACAAATAGTTGGTTTCTTCCACCCTGGAACATGTCAAAAATACAATAGTTTTAATATTTTTAATGAAAATTAATGTATATTTAGGTACTATTTGAATCAAAATTAATTTGCGCTCTATGGGATTCAAACCCGCTATTCCAAAATTCTCACTCATCTCATTCGCTTAACTGATGGAGGTCGTCTTGATGAGCTTTAAAAAATAACACATATTATTTTATGAGATGATGGTGATGATAATTTGCGGCAAGCCAATTTCATTATGAGTTTATCCATTATGAAATACCTGAGAAACCTTAACAATGTAATATCATAGGAAAACGAAGACACAGGCATCTGAGGAAGCCGCAAGTAATGTCGACGAGTTAAGTACTTTGCAAAGTGTATTCACAACGTGACTCCTTAAGGCTCCGTATTGAGCGCTTAAAAAAGAGATGAAGATGGTTTGAAAGGGAGATTTGTAAATGCGAATGTAAGAGGGATCGCACTTATATTAAAAAATGACTATGACTTAATAAAACACGTCTTGTTCAAATTAGTGCAAACATCTCTCGACAAAATTACCACTGATGTTTTTGGAGCATACTTTTCGATGTTTTTTGTGGGAATTTCATACACTTATTACTAAAAAACATAATAAAAAATTACCTTAAAAAATAACATATTTTTATAGGAACGTAAAAACTTTGTGTTCCAGGATTTTTATTTTATAAATCATTAGAAATCGGGAATGTGGGGGCAAATTACACCTGATTAACCTTAAAGTGCAATAATAAACTACAACATTTTTTTCCACATTGATGACCTCTTCCAAATAATCAGATAAATATGATAATACATTCGGCGATTCGGATTCGATCCCGCGACCTTCGGTGTGCGAGTCAAGAGTCTTACCACTGGACTACGCCGGCCGTCAGAGTTTATCTACCATCATTCAGAACAATAATGTTGCCTACAACGTCTTTAGTCATGTTTAAATGATCCAGACACTATACTACCATTTTCTTATCCATATTCTACTCCTCCATTAAGTTTCAGGACATACCTTTATTAGTAATGGCATGGTTTCACAAAATCTAGTTGAGTTTTTCGTATTTATACAAACGCTTACATAAAAAGATGTAACAGAGCTCAAAAAAATCTCTTTCAGTCTAATAAAAATCAGTAGTTAAGCAATTACTTTTCATGCACGAGTATTTACCATATCACTCCATTTTAAATGATCGTCGGTCAGTGTAATATCAGAATATTATTTAAATTCTGATGGCAATCTCGCCGCTGCATCCAAGAATGTAAATTGGATATTGGAAGATGCGTGCACTGCGTGTACTACTCCCTCCATTCCTCCCTCCTACAACATGGGTCTCTTCAAGACCCATGTTCACTCCTTCCTTTCCTCAAAAAGACCCTCCACACAGCATCCTCAAAGATCACATAGGCCCTGTGGGAAATTATTTTCCTCAGGGCCTGCTGTGTGGAGTTAATGAAAAAAAAAACTATATTAAATGATTTTAATTACATTAAAAACACACACATAAAAAATGACTATGCGTGCGATGGATTTTGAAGTGTCATATTTATTGATACTCGTTGTTGCTACTGGTAAGTCTGTGACTTTGCTACATAAATAAACAGGTTTAAAAGACTATTTTAAAAGTCATGCTTACTTAGCAAATGCATTGATTTACTAATTTGGTCCCAACCTAAGTTGGTCTCGACACTTCTACCATGTTCTAGCTGGCTTGTATAATAATATTTCATGTTGTTTGAAAATAGGTTGCACTAGCGCAATATAGGTAGATACTTTATAATCTCGTAAACATAGATTCCCAATATTATCAGCTTTGGCTCTGCTTTCCTGATATCGGGATCATCCAGTATTATACGGTGTGGGAGTGTTTGGTTAAAAACAAATATATGGTTTGAATGTGAGGACTGTTGGATATATTGGTGAGAATGTTGACTATGTGGCAAAAACCGTTTGTATTTGTGGGTCCATTTAAGTAAAGAAATAATAAAAGTAAATTTAAAAAAAAATTAAAGCAAACAATATTGTTTTTTTGTTATTGTGACGGATGTTTTGGCTTTGAAGGCCTTTATCAAGCTGTGGTTATGGCATATTGAGATGAATTTTTGATAAGATTTTATTTACCTCTGTCCTATTTTATTTGAGAAATATTTTGGGTTAAATCCACCTTGGTCGAAGGTTAAATCGGAATGAATAAAGACGACAGACAAAATCAATTGTGTAACCGTAAAACAATGTTTTTACACTCTTTATGGCTTGCTAGGAGAAACTCGCCACTTGACTGATAAAAAATCGTTCACATTACGGTCGAGTAGAGTAGGTTCATTAGTGAGCGGCGCATTGGAAGAAGAACGGGGTGCAACGCAACAAAGTAAATAGGGCAATGGACATTTTAGAAGAGGTGGAAGAAGAAATTAGTGAGATGAAAGTAAAGAAACCATGGACAGAAAATTGAATGAATAGCAGAAAAAATTAAAGAATTTTAGAGTAGCATCTTTGCTCCAACGATTTCTGCGGTTACTAATGAACTCTAATAAAACAAAGAGTTTGGACTTGTTTAGTGATTGAGCCAGTGAGCAGTGACACATAGGAGGGTGAGGGGGAGGGGCAAAATAAACTACTAAATCTACTAAACCGCTGACTAAACTGCCTTACTAAATATTACGGTGTTCGGAGATGTTTAGTGACTTAACCCCTATTTATAACCAATTTTGTTGGAAGATCAAAATATTTCCTCTTTGCTATAAAATCCATTTAAAAGGAATATTTCAGAACGCATCCGAAAACTAAAAATTATTTTTGAAACTGTAACTAAAATCACCGAAGTATGAAAAAGAAACATACCTACATATTTTCTTCGGAAAATGTATTATAAATGTTACCGTCAACTCACTATTCTGTCCTTTAATGTAAAAAAAATAATATAAAATTGCCAAGGTTTCTATTTTTTTTTCAAATTGCTGGTGGAATCTTTGGTTTCAAAAAGGTGTATATTTTAATTATTTTGTCGTTAAGTTTTGGATTTGAATATAAAATAGTGGTGTTTTTTCTTTCAAATGCCGTTTAGATCATATTTTCCACTCTGATAGTAAGGCAGATACAACGATTTATATGAGACCAACATGACTTGTTCCAAAAAGCGAACAAATTAGCCTAAGGGATTAATTACTCGCTACTCGGTTCTGTTCAAACGGCTTTAGTGATGGCAGGTTTGTCATAATTAATTTATAATGACGTGATTTTTTAAGTCTATAGCCATTCGATATTACCCGGTTAGGAATATTTCGTTACGCCCATCACGAGAGCTTTTACAAAGGTGTCTGTGAGTAAACATTTTTACTCCGCCGAATATCTAAGCAGAAGCTAACACCGCTGTTACTCGGGATGTTGCATTGCGAGGAATGAAATCCGGTAGACCCCTTTCACGTTGCTTCCGGTTTCTTAACTCCACAATTTATACCATTTCCATTTCTAACGTCAATATTTAGAAGAGCACAATATGCATTATGTACAGCGCTCTCCGGAATGAACTCAAAACGAACTTCTCCTATATTAAATCGAAAGCAAATGTTATCACAGAGTTTGACATGGAGTTTTTAACTTGCCGAGAAGGTAGTATTTATATACGATCAATTTATATACGTTCGAGCAGTAAATAAATAAGTTTTTTCCACTTGTAGAAAATGTTTAATCGATCTTAAAAATAAGCCATTAGAAAACCTTTTCAAAATACTTAATTAGAAAAATATATATACTCGTATTATGCGACGAATAAATCATCCATTTACAGTGCAAGATTTCTTATTTTAAAATTATTAATACTTGGGTAGATAGGTTTACAATAGAAGTTTTAAGGTTATTTAAAGAGTAGGTAACTAACACAACTATTTTAAAAACGTAATTTAATAGCGCCATTTTTCTTGATATGATAGGCCGTGGTAGATAATCTGTTCAGCCGTTTGATATCATAAAAAAATCGTAGTGATGACTACGACCGAAGATTTCAGGCTCTTATTTAGAAGCCAAAGCGTTCTAAGAGGAATTAGCTATTAACAACAATATAATATTAGAATGAAGTATTTAAGGATTTGCATATCGTATGGTTTATAGGCTAAATTAAGTAAATTCATATAATGTATGAATCTGAGATAAGTTCCGTACGTCTCGAGGATTCTTTTTTAAGATGTTTCCAACATATTTGTGTATTCAGTTTGGTGCAGAGCTAAATTTGAAGGTACGTTCGAACCAGGGCCGGCCCAGTGGCGTTTGGCACTAGTAAAAACGTCAAGGGTGCTGTGTTAGCTGTATTGGCTCGTTGGCGCCTTGGCTCGTTGGCGCCTTGGCTCCTTGGCGCCTTGGTTCCTTGGCGCCTTGGCCAGTCGTCGCCCGAAGCGGACTGCCCCAAAAACGCCTGCACAGGGCCGGCCCTGGTTCAAACCCAAAGGTAACTTATGTACCTATTTTATAATAACTAAACCAAAGAGTAATCTCACCTAAACTATTATAAAACAGTTTTCTTTCAAAGCAGTTTGTAAAAAAAAATGAACGCAAAATGACTCATGTATAAAATTAAAAACTAAACACAACTGTTTTTAGGATTAGTCTGCAGATTAAATTTATTTCGACATGTGTGTTATGGAATTTTGGTTAAGCCTACCTATGTACTTATTGGAACCGCCCAATGATTGCCAAAAGAAATAATGTTTGCCACGAAACTTTTAGAGGGTTGACAATATTGTTGACAGTTGCGGGGAACTTTAAACCCTAACTGTCAAACTCCCCTCAAGTTTGTCAGTTGTTGTTGTTTGATAAGCGAATAAACAATTTGTGGGGCAGCCTTACCCTCTTAACACATCTCACCAACTACATAACTGGGTAACTATTTAAATCATCTCAATTTTCCTTTTTTCTAACTCTTAGTTTATTAGTAGTTGGGTGAACAGTAGACCTCGCTTTCAAAAATGTTTCTAATTTTCTTTCATTTAATAAATTGAAAACAAAATTTCCTTTAAAGTCATAAGATTTGTGATTGGGTTCCTAAAGACTTAATTAAAAACCATATAATTTAAAATAAAACAATAACTTTGTAAACACCACTTGAATAAAAGTGGTGTTTACAAAGTTATTGGTTTATTTTAAATTATAATGTCACATCACAAAGTAACTGCTTCATATGAACAAAAAAAAAAAAATAAAAACCATATATTTTATGTAACATTTTTTAAACTTTCTAATAAGGAATTACCTTTTTTTTTTTTTTTTAAAAAGAAAGACTTACATTCCCGGGTTACGAATAACCAACAATGTTTGAAAATCTCCTACTACCACCACAGAAAGCCGAAAATGTTGCTTGTGTTGTGATGGAGGACTTAGCCAGCCGAGGATCGAACATGCGACGCCCGGGTGAGACCCAAGCGCTATGCCCACTCAACCACTGACCGGTCAATTTGTCCAAAGAAATGGCAGTATCTCATTGACAATATTTTCAAACCCTACGATAAAAGCATGACTTCTTCATTGAATCATTAAAACAGCCGTCATCTTGAAACGGAAATGGAACGTAAAAACAAATTAGTAGTTTGATGAAGTGTAAATGGTTGAGTTAAATAAAGAATTTTCAATAATTTTATCAATTACAATAACAATTTGGGAGGCGGGCATAGCCAACGCTGCCCCGGGAACCATTTATTGGATAAACAATACTTCTGCCATAGGTCACCCCAAGTGGTTCGCTATGTTTGGTGACCAAGCAGGTGTGCCCAAGCTCATCGGGAGTGGTGTGTTCAAATCTTGGTGGCGGATGCGCCTACCCACCAGCTGCGTGACGGAGCAGATTGGGAGACCTCTTCAGCCGGTCTCTCTCTCGGCCCATTGTCCTGCACCACGATAGGAGGGATGGATTCACACGTCACTCCTGGACACACTGACCCCTAGATTTCCACCCACCCCATTTACCCTTTCCTTCTTCTCCTTCCTTTCTTTAAAAAGACTTCCTACCTCCCCAAATATGAAAGGATCTAAGGGAAATTATTTTCCTCAGGATCTCCTGTGTTCGGCTATTGCAAAACAAAAAAAATAGGATTATTTAAAGCCTACTCGATTATTTTTAAGGGATTCAATAAATTGATGGAATTATAAAATAATGGCCGAAAAATAAATTACATCACGTCGTCAACTAATGATTTTAGAAAAGCTTCGGTGCTTCTGTTCTTATTCCAGACCATTTCGTTTTATTTTGTTCGACTTTTTGTATATTTAATTCATTTTACATGATATTGCAAAATAGCTCAGACCGCCCGAAGGCAGTGAAACTATTGCATCTCCACGTTTCGTATATTGAAAGATCTTGTATTGCAGCCACTCCATGAGACGTGCAGAGAATTTGCTGATATTGCACTTTATGGACTAGTCAAAAGATTTGGAGTCCGTGTCAGATAAGAGTGGTTAGGACGTGTTAAAGGGAATGGTTCCCGTCAACATTTAATCAACATGTTTAGTTTAAATGACTTCATTAAGACTGTACTTGGGTTCCAAACCATATTCCAATCCAATTATATTATTCCAGCAACAAGAACCCCAATAGCACAGTCACAATTTAACTTTCTTGCTCCTAAAATCTTCAATAATTTAGCAATAGAAATAAAGTCAATGGCCCAATATGACAGTTTCAGGAAGGCGCTTTGGGAATTTTTGATAAGTGAATGTGATAGTGTTAGTAACCTGTTTCTCAGTAAGATGTATATATATTGTTTACATGTGTGAGGTAGAAGATATATTTATTGTGTGTATGTATGTATTCACGTACGTAGGTGTATATATGCGTGTGTATCTATGTTCACGTGTGTATGATGTGTGCCTGTATAGGTACATGTACGTACGCACGCACACACAAAAATAAATACAAAATGGGTATAAAAATTAAAATAATCTCATCCTTACGCACTTCTTTTTTTTCCTATCTATTTTCTATTTTTCTACTTTTTATTAAAACCAATTTTCAATATCATTAGGTGCATACTAGAACCATATATATTTACACGACTTCATTCAAAGTAAATATCCTCCATTGGTCACCATGAAACAGGCAGCCGCCTAGTTTGGTGATTTAATGCGTCTACTCTATGTAATTACGTTGATTATGTATCATGTATTTTATAAATAAAATAAAATATCATATATCTAAGAGAGGTTAAAGGAATGATGCCATAATATTCTCTAAAACTTAGAATATTTTTAAGTAAATTATTTTTATTTTTAGGAATGAGTTCTCCTTTCGGTTTCCATTGTGATTAGTATTATACCCCATATTGGGTTGAAAGATACAATCAGGTGATGCAGCCGTGGGACAATAATGATTATCTCTTTCCGATTGTTTTGTTTTCGGCTTAGTCAGAGAAGGGTCATACTCGTGAAGCGTATCAGATATCCCACGGCAAGGGTCAAATTTGTCACTATTGTAGTAGTTGTACAACGTAGACCACTGCAGTGATAAACCGATATAAGTGTGCTGTGGGTGTGTCCGTGTGCCAAAATAATGCACAAATTTTCTTCACTTCAAGTGAATTCAAGCATTTATTGGATTACCAAGACCTCGGCCATAGGTCACCCCGAGTGATTCGCTACGTTTGGTAACCTAGTAGGGGTGATCAAGTTCGTGGGGTGTGGTTTGTCTGGATCTTTGCGGAAGGATGCATCTTCTCACCAACTGCGATGCAGGCCGGATCGAGATAGATCGGTTGAGAGGCCGTTTGACCTCTCCAGTAGGACCCTCACGGAACATCACTTTGCACCGCACTGGAAGGGATAGATTCATACGGTGGTCAGTCCTGGACACAATGAACCCCAGATTCCTATCCACTCCTCATACCCTTTCCTTCTCAATTCCCATCCTTGCTTTCCTAAAATAACCTCCCCACAGCGTCTCCAAAAATAAAATAGACCTTAAAGGGAATTATTTTCCTCAGGGCCTCTTGTTCGTAGCTAACGTAATAAAAATGGAAGGCGGGAGTTATAATAAGAGTTACAGGAAGTTGGACGTATAAATCCTTCCCTCATACCGCGGTGCAAGGGAAGCGTCTTGTTAGAGTCTTGCAAGAGTCTTGTTAGTGGGGTCAATAGATATCCCTCAACCAGTCCCTCTCGATCCGGCCCGCCACTCAGTAGGCGTGCAAATGCATCCGCCGCCAAGACTTAGACTTCACCCTATGAACCCAGGCATCCCTGCTAAGACACCAAACATAGCGATCCACTTGGTGTGACCTTTGCGAATGTGTTGGTTATCCAAAAAATGGTTCCCGCGGTGGCTCTACCCATTAGTTAAATGCAATGCCGCTTCACATTCACAACATGTATTGAATATACCTGAAAAAAAGCCGATATTTTTGATCAAGCGATGAAAGAACCTTTGAATTCGGTGCCCAGCAGTCTTCTTCACCATTCACTAAAATAAGAAGCATAGATCAGAAACTACACATAAAATGTAGTCTTATACATTTTTTTTAAAGAAAAAAGACAAACATTCCCGGGTTACGAATATCCCGTCAATATTTAAAAATCCCCTACCACCACCACAGTAAGCCGAAAATGTTGCTTGAGTCGTGACGGAGGACTAAGCCAACCGAGGAAACGAATACGGCGAACACCCAAACGCGATGCCCACTCAACCACTAACCGGTCATCGGTATAAGACTGCGAAGTTAAGTTAAGTTATTCTCGACGCTAATTTATTCTCGACGGATCTTTCTACTTTACCAACTTAATGCTTCTTTTCCCCCCACTTTAAATGTACAATAATATATGTACTTTCTATATGTATATGTTAAAGAAGCAAATTTCTTATTTATTTATTAACACCCCTTTTAAGGGATTTAATATATGAAGAGCAAAACGTATAAAGTATATTATACATAACTGAACCATGTCCACTGACTCAGTATGATTATTACCCTCCAATGGTATTCTGGGCAAATAGGACTACATAATATTTATATATTTATTTCAAAAAAACATACGGCACAACATGTACCATTAACATAATTATATTTTTATATATATATATATATATATATATATATATATATTATAATACGATAACAGAGAAAGTAACATATAAATATAGAGTCAAATCCAAAAACAAAGGTAAAAACAGGAGTTAAGGTAATAGGTAGTAAAAAAGTAAGATATAAAAGATGAAATTATAACATAAAGCATAAAATCTGAGGTATAATGTAAAAGTAAAAAGTTTAAATACAGGAAATAATATAGAAAAAAGTAAAATGTATAGACTACAAGATATCTTTAAAAATAATAAAAAACACAAAAGTTATACATCTGAAAAAGTAAAGAGTTAGAATTACTCTTAGGAGCAAAACTTAAAAAAAATAATAATATACAATTTTAAAAACATAAAATAGTTTTAAAGTAACAATGATATGTTTCTAATCCATAGATATTAGAGTGCGTACTGGAAGGACACATTATGGTTAAACATGATTATTTTATGATTACGTGGTAATACTAGCAGACAAATTTTGATTAATGCGTCTTTTGTATGATGACAGACTTCCGGCATGATCGATATTAGCAAATTCATTACCTAAAGTGTGTAAACGATGTATTATTGAATTTTGTTCTGCAATACTGAGAGTATTGTTGCAATAATAAGGTGTTTTGAGTCGAGTTGTTCTACTAGGAACATGATAGTTTATTAATTAAACTAGTTCAGGGGAGTCAAACCAGTTATTGTTTATTTTAAATAAGAAAAGTATTCTTCTATCTTTTAACGATAACAGTCGCATTTTTTGTAGAAGAGAAACATAGTTAATTTCATCCACAGGAATTTCTAATTTAAAATTTATTGATCGGAAAAATTTGTGTTGGATTCTTTCAATGGAAATTGCATGACTTTTGTAGAAGGGGTTCCATATGGGAGAATTATATTCTTAATTACTTCTAACTAGAGTTGAATAAAGCATTTTAAATGTATAGATGTTTTTGAATTCTTTCGATATTCTTGTAATGAAGGCCAACATTTTCATTGCCTTACTAGTAATGATATTAATGTGATTAGTAAATAATAGTTTTGTATCAAAAGTTATACCGAGGTCTCTTATTTCAGGTACTGACAATAAATTATGGCTGTTCAGTGAATAATTGTATTTGATAGGGTTTTTTAGTTTTTTATTCTGTAAAAACTCATGATTGGACATTTCTTAATATTAAGTGTAAGTTTGTTTATGGTACACCATTCTACGAATTTAAAAAAAATTGATTGTAGGGACAAGCAGTCGTACATATTTTTTATGATTTTATATATTTTCATGTCATCGGCAAATAATAATATATTAACATCAGAGAATATGGAAGTGACATCATTTATAAAAAGAATAAACAATATTGGACCAAGGTGCGAACCCTGAGGCACGCCACTAGTGGCTTCAAATTCGTAAGACAAATGTTCTTTAATAAAGACAGTTAATACACGTTTTGATAAATAATTCTTAATCCAGAGTAATAAATTACCACTTATTCCTAGTTTTGATAATTTATTTCGAAGAATTTTAATGCAAACCTTATCAAAGGCTTTACTAAAATCTGTATAAATCGAGTCAACTTGTTCTATATTAGCAAGGGCACCTGAGATAAAATGTTCGTACAGTGTAAGGTTAGTTAAGGTAGATCGTCCAGAGATAAAACCATGTTGAAATGATAAGATGTTAAATTTAATGGAAGAACATATTTTTGGAAGAATTAACTTTTCAAAAATTTTTGGTATCGACGATTGTATGCATATTGGTCTGTAATTTTCAACTTAAGACTTGTCTCCGCTTTTAAATATTGGAGTGAGTAAGCTATTTTTCCATATTTGTGGGAACTTGCCTGTAAAAGTGATTGATTAAATAGTAGGTACAGTGGGTAAGAGACACTAGCCCCACAGTTTTTAAGAAATACGGGGGGAATTTTATTTGGCCCTGAGCAAGATTTAGGTTCCAGTAGTTTGATACATTCTGCAATTTCCTTCATCTCAATATGTATGTGAGACAGTTGTAAATTTATATCTGACTCGAAGTTTGGAATTTCATCATCGGGGATATTTGCTTCATTCACATCCTTAAAAAAGTCTGCAAACAAATTGACGATTTCATTGATTTTACAGGAAGTTTCCAGTTTGTAGTGCATAGTTTCAGGTATGCCTAGGTTATTATTATTTTGGGATTTATAATAGTTGAAAAAATGTTATACATTGTTAACAATAGAAAATTCAACATTCTTAATAATAATATGGTAGTTCCAGAATTTCTGCGCTGCAATATATACCGACTTCTAGTTTTACGTGGTGGAATCCAAAAGCTTATCAATGCAAGCAGTTCTGGACTATTAAAAGCATAATTTTAAATTTTATATAGAAATACCGAGTCAGTGAAAATCTTTCCGTCTACAATTCAAGCGCATTTAAATTGTTTAAAAGAGTATTGTATTTAATAGAGTATCCAACAAAATTGCTGGAATACCGTTTTAAATCTTTCAAAACGTAAGGATTTATTTTGTATTCTTTCAATAAATAATAACATGAATGTTACAATGTGGGTTTCGGACGGGAAAACTGTTCTCAAGTTGCCTTAACAGTTTACTTCACTTAATATTGTTGAAATTTCTAGTCAGCCTAGTTATAAATTGCTACATTTGTAGTGATTTCCGTAATGTGGTTAAAAAATGAATGTTTTTATTGAAAAGTGGTGAATAAGTCTTTAATTTGTGATAATGTCTGAAGAGCATTGCTATTAATGTTGTAAATAAAGATCTCTTAAGTTTTTAGTCGAGTAAATCAGACTGTTTGTCATTTTGAGATATTTAAGTAAAGTCTACTTTCATGGCACCAAGTTCACAATTTGTTGGTAACATCTTGAAGAGTGTCGCAATGATACATATTTTAAATAATTCTAAAAATTTGAGGTCGTCAGATAAAAGTAAGTATTATATATAATATCATGAACTATTTTTGAAATATCATTAAATAAATAAAATAAACAATATTGAACCAAGGTGTGAACCCCGTGCCAATGATGTTTTTTGGCAGTTCAGCCCTTTGATGATGTAAAGACGTACAAAGATATAGAGATTACAATTAACTTGGAGTGACTTCATTTAAGAGGTAGCCTATCCTCTTCCTGAAAATTTTGTAGGGGAAGGCAAATGGAGGAGGTTAAAGGTGGTGTGTGACATAAGTTTACTCGCATAATATTTAGAGGGCAGAAAACCGGAATAATTCTAAACTACCAGTAATGCCGCAAAAGACTGAGAACTTCGGAAAACTTGTTGGTGAAAAGGTAAGTATGACATGGCCCATGCTAACCAAAACGTAACCTACATAAGAAAATACTGTTTTTGTGATAATAGTTTTGCGATACAATATAGTACAGAATTATTTGGTGTTGTTTTTGAACCCATATCATTAATTTAACTGCATTGTTCAGTTCACAGTTCACAAAATGGTAAAGCTGCCCCCATGACCTTTTATATTTACGTGTGCCTCAAATTTGTAATTCTTTCCTTATACATTATATTGGTGAACATGAAGATATACATTATTAATATTGATCTCGAAAGTCTTTATGTATTATGGAAGGTCGATCGCAAAAAAAAACGTTTACAAAAATGTATTTGTTTATTTCGTCTTAATTTTTGTACTTGTTGCTCCCGTTGGTTCTTCTTTGACCTTATTATGAGTAAGGTACTTATTTTTACACGTATACAGTTATCCTGGAATGATTACTAGAGGACCCATTATAAGATTTCGTTTATCTTTACAACTGTTTGTTGTCTATCGTGGTGAAAAATTTATTGTGGGTATGCCAGTATGTCAAATTTTCTATACTGCTGGTAAAATTGAACTGATTTTTTTTGGACAGATTATAAATTTCACTGACCTTTTTGAGACCTGTGGTCGAAAATTCTATATTAAATTGGCAAAATCCTCTATCTCTAGTCTTGCTGTAAGTCCTTTTTCGTCCTTATCTGTATGTGATGTATTTCTCTATGGAAAAGTGGTTTCAAATTACATCACACACATATCGCAAAGTTCCTTCGAATGTACAAAGAATTACACTAAATTTACAAATCGTTTATTTAACATAATTATAATTGATAACATAGTAATGTTTATAATATTACATACTAACATTTCGTTTTATTATGTATGTTTCTATTTTTTAATTTAAAGATGTACCCCATATAAAAAAACAACGCTTGTGAGTACGAGGGGGGGGGGGGTATTTATCCAGTTTGAGGTATTTTTATTATCAGTGTGGTTATTTTTTGCTTAAAAAAATATACGGTTAGGTTTTTTATTTATATCTTCAATTCTTTAAAGTTGTTATTAACGGATCATGTCTTCTCTGGTAATTTGTTAAAGAGTTTTGTTCTCAAGTATTTGTAGTTCTTTTACCCATACTATTTTGATATTCGTACAATTTTGAACTTGGATCCAAAAGAAACGAGAATTCGACTTCATCCTGAACTATTTCTCTATAATATATCGTGAGCTTTCAGAAAATGCAAGGCTTTGTACCGATAACGACATATCGAAGGGAACTCGTATTCAGCTGGAATTCAACGATTGCAACAGATGTGGCCGCTCTGGGACTTATTGCGTTTTTACTGCGGTTCGTTTATAAAAATATTATTGATGATTTGAAGCGTTACTTATACTCGCCTTTCTTCAAAGACTTGAAAAAATAACTTCTTTTCCAAAAAAACGCTTTACAAATAATGTGTTAGATAGATTATGGTTATTTAAAAATACAGTTAATAGTTATTGGTGGCGACCAGGAATATATTATTTTTTTGTATTTTAGTACATAAACATTGGATATGTGTATTGGAGTTTTGGTCGCGTATATACTAACGCCTTCTCATTTTGGGGGCCGCCCCGGGAACCATTCATTGAATAAACAACACCTCAGCCATGGGTCACTCCAATTGGTTCGCTGCTTTTGATGACTTAGCAGGGGTACCCATGTTTAAGGGATGAGGTTTGTTAAGGTCTTGGCGACGGATCCGTCTAACCACATACTACATGGCTGGACGGATTGGGAGAGGCAGTTTGAGGGAGACCCTTACACCTCTCCAGCCGTACCTTTTCGATCCATTGCCTTGCAACGCAATAGGGATAAATTCATACGTATGTCACTCCTAGACACACTCTCAGATTCCTACCCATCTCTTATACATTTGTCCATCCCCAGAACAACATATGCTTCATCTCCCTAAAAGATTCCCCGCACAGTATCCCGAAAAAACCTTTTTAGTACCGGGGGGTCTAGCACAGAAAAATCGATAACTTTACAATATCAGATGTATACACGTAATTTTAAATGATTTTATATCAATATCCCGAGCATGGTTTCACTGTTGATAGCCGAACCGATATTGACAGGAAATAAATAAGAAAGCGATATACTCTGGTTTAACTGGAGGTGTTTTCTATTATTTGACATTCCGAAACATCAAACTTCTAACAATAACACAAAAATATTAATAAATTACCAATGTTCAATTGAAATACTAACCTTAATTGGCGTTGGCAGCCCTTATTTACTTTTTTACACTTAGAAGAGAGTTAATTAGTTAATAAGGTTTTTATTCACAACTTGTCTTGTAAACAACGTTCGGTTCTCCAAGCCCGAACCAACGTAGCGTCATTGGCCCGAACGGATTCACATACGTATGTATATAAGGATGATAGTTCAACTCCATTCATCAATAAGCCAGTAATTTGCATAACGAACGACATTATTAAAAAAATATGTGTATATTAACAGTTAACTGAAACTTGTCTGACACTATGGAGGCTGCGCTAAAATTTATAAATTGTTGGAAGAAATATTTCTTATCAATAATTCTTGACCGTACTCGCAAATATCGATAACGAACCATTGATGACGGATTTAGTCTACATTGTATTGATATAGGGATTTATCGATTGTCCATGCTAGACCTCCAGGTACCTTAAAGCATGAATTTGAACGCTTAAACGATTTTAATTTCGACTTCTTTCAATTCATTGGCAGGCTGTTTACACTTTTGTGTTATTTCATGCAAATAATGTGACGTGCTGCAAAATCCAAAATCCCGATAGTGGACCAATAATTTTAACTAGCTTGGCTTCGCCCAGTTTAAGTTTTGGTGACCATTTTATAAATCCGATCGGAACTGCTCCCAAAAATAGCCGGTTCCTCGGATCCAGTAACAGCTAGTCAGCCAGGCAACGGGAGAAAGTAACCGCGACGTGGTATTATTATTCACAACTGCCAGTTACAATGATAATCATACCTTGCATCCCTCCACACCCGGAGAGAACCACAAAAGTATGAATGCAATAATACTTTCGCCTGCCAGCTGACGCTCCTCATGCCTGGTGTTAACATAAGTGGCGCCATCTTTTGGTACTGCTTTAATTCGATTGTATTACAAAAGTTGATTTGTAACAAACTCCGCGTACGAAAAGGGTTTTGCGTAAGGCGCGGCGTCAGAGTTGTATTCGTAGTCGGATTATTAAATTTCAACCGTACAGACGCTAGGCTATTAATATTGTCAGATGTTTTTATTTTACGACTTTGAAAAGCACGCAAAATTCTAACACTGCCAAGACGTTTCCCGAAAATCCCTACCCGCATCTTGGTTAGACGTGAACAATGTCTTCCTAAGAATTTGCACTAAAAGGGTATTTGTCAGAATGCGTACGTGACCAAGAAATATCTCTTGGTTTTTTGCTATCTTGGGTTTGGGCTCAGATGCTTAAAGTTTTAGAAGAAAAATCCAATGGGTTTTTGTTGAAGACTTAGTAAAAAGAAGTAGTACTTGAAAAGGGAAAGAATATTTTAAAAGTTTAGATAGAAAAGTTTAGCTCTTAAAATAATTAAAAATATGATCAGACCATGTTCGATATTTTACGTGTTCCCTTTCGTTTTCCAGTAAAAGATTAGGCATATATTGCGTTAGACCGCCGAGAATTAATACAGGTACAAATCTATCTGACCTCTCGCCCTAACTACTTTAGCAATATTACAAAATACATCCAGTTCAACGACATGACGGGTTGTGTCATAAAATTTAAAATATAATTCAGCGCCATTTTTTTATTGTTGAAAGGTTCATGTCAAACACCGGTCCTGTCTGTTTCAGATTTTGAACAAATTGCGCAGCAGAAGAGGACAACTATCGTGTTAACTGTCATCTTATTGAAATTTGATAGATAGCCGAAACGCATCTGGAATCGGAATTTAAGGGTCTCGCGGGAGGGCTGTTGATGTTAAACTGCTGAGTGCTTAGAGGGTATGGGTATTATAATAAGATAAAGTGATTTATTGTTCAAACAGATTAACTTTTATTTTACTCTAAGGTCACAAAGCGACGTTATCAGGAAGGTTGTTAGCACTGAGTTTAGTATGTAGGAAGTGCGATGTTATTACAAACGTCACTCAAGATAGAATGGCGGTTCGTTTCAAGACTGCTGCTACTTCGGATACGCGGTCGAACGCGCATGCATCTCAGTGTTGTTACTGGATAAATATTGTCAGCATAAATATACCAAAGTACCCATTAGATCGATAACTTCGGGCTTAAGTTCGTGAAAAATTTAGTCACTATTTCACATCAAAATGCAATAATTTGTATTTAATTGACAATGCTACATTGAAATTAATTTAAAACCGGCCCTAATATCGATCCTTCAACATTTAACACTATGTTAACATAACACCATGTAAGCTCCACACAGGAAGCCCTGAGGCAAATAATTTCTCTCAGGGCCTATGTCATCCTGGGAGATGCTGTATGGAGGGTCTTTTTAAGGATATGAAGTTCTGGGAAGGAAAAAGGTATGAGGGGTGGGTTGGAATCTGGGGGTCAGTGTGCCAAGGAGTGAAGGACATATGAATCCATCCCTCCAACTGCGGTGTAAGACGATGGGTCGAGAGAGTCCTGTTGGAAAGGTCAAAAGGCCTTCCTCAACCAGTTTCTCTGGATCCGGCCCGCCACGCAGCAGGTGATTAGACGCGGCCGCCGCCAAGACCTGGACAGACCTCACCTCATGAACCAAGTCACCAAACGTAGCGAACCACTTGGGATGACCTGTGGCAGAGGTGTTGGTTATCCAAGAAATGGTTTCTGGGGCGGCGGTAACCTAAAAAAAAGTTTATGATATTATTTAGAAGAAATCGTAACTTTACTTACTCTTTCTTTTATAAAAGGAACGCATGGATGTAAGGAGGTTGAACTGCCGGTTTTCTCATTTCCTCGTTCAATTAATCCTGACCTCTTTAAGACCCACATTCACAAATCCCACCTTATGTCACGCAGCCCGTTGGCAATATAGTTCACCTGGCTTAACGCTTCATAGACAAGGGAGCTTTTGGGAGGTTTTCATTAAAAAATACATTGATTTTGATACTTAATTATTTTATCCACAGAGAAGAGGTTTAGTACATGAAGCAAATAAGATTTTTCACTATGTTTTATACTGTCGATGTTTTAAAAAGTTCTGTTATATACGGAAAATAGTTCTATATAGTAGTAAAATTTCCTCTGAAAGCATGAGTTACTACTCAAATGCCTGCTTATTTGATTATAAACCACAAATATTTTACGTACCATTTTAAATAAGGAATTATACAATTATTTGTCTAAATACATGTTTCCGTTACCGTGACGATCAAAAATGCATAAAACGTACGTTTTTTATCTTAATAATGCAGTAGCCCTTTCTTTCACATTAAATAATGGTGATATAAAAGACGAGACACACATTAAACTTGTGTTTGTTTCCTTCAAAGTACTACTTTTTTCCTTTGGAGGAAACATATACATATAAATATTTACGGCTCAGCTACGGAGATGGAAGCTGTGTTTCATTTTGTTTATACGTGTGAGGGAGATGTATGATAATTATTTTATGTTACTTTTGAGGGGGTACTAACATACATTCACTGTTTATCTCATTTGGGACTGTTGTTATTTAGTAAGAAAGAGCTGCACCATTATATTTTTTTTATTTTTATTTTTTTTTATTTTAAATACATAAACGGCTATACTGCCTTTTATAAATAAACATATAATCGAGTACAAAAGTTAAAAAAAATAAAATCATTACATAATAGTAGTTTTAAACTTAAAAATAACATACAATCATTTTGTGTATCACAACAAAAAATAACAAAAAAAGAACAATGAGAAATATTATCATTTCATTTCAACATTTAATGAAAAATAATTTTTGAGTGCATGTTTATATTGCGCTAATTTTAAGAAATAAATGTCGCCGATGTTAGCATGTTCATTTCCCAACATGTGTAATCGACTGATTGGTGAGTAATAATGTGATAATGTATGTGTGTTATTATAGTAGAACGGTAGAGTGAGTCTATTGTTAGCGCGACCAGGGCAATGAAATCGTATTAGTTCTATTAAGTCAGGGGTATCCAAGACCGAGTGAATTATTTTATATAATATTAATAGATCACAGATTTTTCTGCGATTTGATAAATTTACGAGATTAGTCCAGTTTAATAACAAATTATAGTCCATGGATTCTCTTGGAATACCTAATTTAAAATTAATATACCTAAGGAATCTATGCTGGACTTTTTCAATCGCTTGAATATGGATATTGTAATGTGGAGCCCAAATCGTAGAATTATATTCCAAAATGCTTCTCACTAGCGTTATGTATAAAATGCGAATAGTATCAATGTTACAAAATTGTTTGGTTATTCTAATAATAAATCCTAAAATCTTCATTGCTCTATTAATAATATTAGTTATATGGCTAATAAATGTAAGTTTTGAGTCAAAAATAATACCTAGATCATTTATTGTTTCTACTGAGTTTAATATAATTTTGTCAAGATTATATTCATAAATGGTCGGTTTCTTTATTTTATAAAATCTTATTATTTGACATTTACTAATGTTAAGTGCCAGTTTATTGCTTATACACCAATTAAACAAGTTGTTTAAATTTTTTTGTAAAATTATGCAATCAGAAGTATTTTTAATTTTTTTATATAATTTTAAATCATCAGCAAATAACAGGATATCAACATCGGAAAAAACGTCTACAATGTCATTAATAAATAAAATAAACAGTACTGGTCCTAAATGGGAGCCCTGTGGCACACCACTAGTGGCAGAAAAGGCATCCGATATTACGTCATTTAACTTTACAAACAGTTGTCTATTTGTTAAATAACTCTCTACCCATTTAAGAAAGTTCCCGGTTATACCCATACTCCTTAATTTATTTATCAATATTTTAATGCAAACTTTATCGAATGCCTTGCTGAAGTCAGTATATATCGAGTCTACTTGACATTTATCTGCAAAGGCATTCGCTATAAAGTTTTCATATATCAGTAGATTTGTCAGAGTTGATCTATTCTTCATGAAACCGTGTTGAAACCTTGTTATAATCCCATTTAATTTAAAACTAATTTTATCCAAAATAATTTTTTCAAATAGTTTTGGAATAGTTGACTGTATACACACAGGTCTATAGTTGCGTATATCGCATTTGTCACCTTTTTTAAATATGGGTGTGATGTAACTATTTTTCCATGCAATTGGAAAATATCCCGATGACAATGACATATTAAAAATTAAATAGAGGGGATACGACAAGGCATGTATACAGTGTTTCAATAGAATTGGTGGTATTTTGTCAGGACCCGAACTTTTTTTTATATCTAATTTGTTAATATGAGTTTTAATTTCATTTATATCTATGTGAATATTAGAAATTTGTAAATTGATGTTAGATGAAAAAAAAGGAATTTCACTATTATCAATTGTGTTATCATATACATCTTTAAAAAATGAAGCAAATAAATTAACAATAGTTTCTGCATTATTTCCATTTATGCCGTTATAAAACATGCTAGCAGGTATATCTATTTCATTTCTTTTTAATGACTTTGAGTACTTCCATAAAGTGTTGATGTCATTATTTGCAATTGAATTTTCCACATTATTTAAGTATTCTTTGTAACAATTTTTAGAAAGATCGTGACATTGTCGTCGAATTGAATTGAATTGAATATAATCTTTAATTGATTTAGAATTTTTGTACTTTTTATGTATTTTCTTCTTCAATAGAGTCAAGTCAATTAAATCTTTACTGAACCACTGAGGGAAAACATTTTTTTTACATGTAATGTAAGGCACACTTTTTTCTATGATATTGTGAATTATTTTATAAAATACGTTGATATTTTCGTTAATATTTTCTTGTTTTAAAAAAGTCCAATCAGTAGCATTTAAGCATTCATTAATTTGATTAAAATCAGCTTTATTAAAATTGTGAAGTGATTTTTTACACTGTAGATTTGGTATTTTATTTATTGATATGCTAATATTTAATGGAGGATGATAGTTATCTACAGGTAATATTATTTCACTTGATTTTACTACAGTTACTGAAGTATCACTTGAAAATACCAAGTCCAGTATTTTGTTATTACAATTTTCAATTTTATTTAATTGTGTTAGATTTATAAAATTTGACATGCTTATAACTTCTTTGTTTATAGTTGACAAGCCAGCGTTTTCTATACCTGTCAATTCCATAAAGTTTTGATTCCAAATGATGTTCGGAAGATTATAATCGCCAGTTATAATTATTTTTACTTTTGGATATTTTAATTGTAAAATTTCAATATCTTCAAAATGTTTATTATAAATACTAATATCCGATTTAGGCGGAATGTACACATTACCCAATAAAATTCTGTTTTTACCTGTATTAATCATAACAAATAATTGCTCTATTTCAACGTTTTTTGTATTTAACTGTCTGGAGACAATATTTTTCGCTACTGCAATCAGAACTCCACCCCCTCTTCTTTTATTGTTTTTAATGTCATCGTTTGAAGATTGATTTCTATCCCGGCGGAAAACGTTGTATCTTGAAATTCCTAGTTCTGCAGTGTGAATATCCGGATGTAACCAAGTTTCTGTGAAAATCAACACATCAAATATTGAAGTAGTTATTTGTAGTCTAAGAGTGTCCAGTTTAGTTCGAATTCCTCTGACGTTTTGATAATAAAGGTAACAGTGATTTAGTTTAATGTGTAGTTTTTTGGTGTATGCTGTTGAACGATTTTCGGAATAGAATGAACATATTTTATCGTGAGATTTGTTTCACCGCTATTTTTCCGTTGTTCTAATTCTATTATCAGATTCTTCATGTGATTTCGTTGAGTTATTGTCAAGTCCGGTTTTATCTTTATTCCATCGGTAATTTTAAATTTATTCCGAAGAATGTGTTTTACTTGGAAAGAATCATCAAATTCCACTTTAATTGGTCTGATGACTCCAGGTTTTTTAGCACCAAGTCTGTATATTTTTAGATTTTGTGTTGGTATGTCATCAATTTTTTTGATAGTGGATATTATTATTTTTGAGTCATTTGTCAAATTTTCTTCTTGAGACAACTCAGTTTCCGGTACGTTTAGAAAGATTGCATTTTTCGATTTTTCCTTCCTTTCTTCCAATTCCATTATGGTTTCACAAAGGTCTGGAATTTTTTGAGTCGGTTGATTTTGAGACAAGTTTTTGTAAACAGCGAGTTCACCTTCCAACTTCGCCATTATAGCCGCCATATGAGAAATTGAAGCCATGATGTTGTTGGACTCCGGTATTATTTTTGCAATCTGCTCTTTGTTGAATTTATTATTAGGGTTCATCATGACAGTTGTTAATTTGTCAACTGCTTCCTTTGCAATTGTGACGAAATTAATGGATTCCATATTGATTTAGATATCTGAAACTTTTCGTTAATATTTTTGAACCTCACAGTGCAACACCCCTGATTTATATTGGACTAGGTACTGCCAGGTAAGGTTTAATATAGGTACCTGCCGCAGAGTTCACACTGTATTATTGGCACATTTATGATTAATTTCGCCTTTTGCTTTAAGCAATATTCAAGAATATAATTTTAATAATAAAATTGATATTTCGCACTGCAATAGGTAGTATGTTTACTTAATTTTAAATAGCACTTTCTTTAACCTATACTGGTAACTGTTTTAAGCCACTATTATTAGTATAAACACTATTTAATAATATTATTATGAAGAGGTTAAGGGATACGTGTACTCACTTTGACAGTTGTATTATTAAATGCGTTAATATTATATGTTTAAGAACAAAAGCAAAACCATCAGCGGATTGACGTTTTTGAATTTTTGGAAATCACTCACATTTAAATATAATCCTTATTACAATAATCTATGCTTTCAAAATTATCGTCAGGGTGTGTGAGCGAGATGCAAGAAAATGATCACTTTTTTCCTTTGGAGGAATCAGACCTACCTACGTACATTGTGTAACTCATCTTTTAAAAGATCTACAGCTGCAGATAAGGAACGTATGTTTATTGCCTTTTGTGTGCCGTCACAGAACCGTAATCGTGAATCGTCACGGTAAAAATAAAAGCGTTCATTGACTATTCTTTAAGTTTAAACTTTCGTAAGGCGCCGGAAACCATTTATTAAATAACCAACCCCTCTGCCATAGGTCACCCAAGTGGTTCGTTACGTTTAGTGACTTAGCATGGGTTCCCGAGTTCATGGAGAAAGGTTTGTCTAGGTCTGTGTCATGGTGACGACTGAGTATGAGTGACTGCGTGGCGGGCCGGATCAAGAGAAATTGTTTGGGGGAGACCCTTTGATCTCTCCAGCCCGATTTTCTCGACCCATCGACTTACACCGCAGTTGGAGGGATGGATTCATACGTCCGTCACTCCTGAACATACTGACCCCCAGATTCCTACCCAGCCCTCATAACTTTATTCTTCTCAAAAATTTCTCTACTTCCTTACCTTATACAGACTCCTCACATAGTTACCTAAGATGACATCTGAACCTATATTGATCGAAGCACCCGAGGGAAAACATTTTTTTCAGGGGTCTCATGTGTGGAACTAATGTAAAAAAAGGCCGGTAGGTACCGTTATATTGATTATTCCGATTTCAGAGAAAATATAGTGTCCACCATCTTGAAACGGAGCCGGAACAAAAGAAGCAAATTTACAGGCATGCCAAATGATCGAGTTAAGCTCAATAAAATATTTAGCATTTTTTTTTGCTGAGTTTATAAGTTTAATGAAGGTTAGATGTTTGACATTGACTGTTAGGTTTAACGGACCATTATTTATCTTTGTCGGTCGTAAAAAACATTGAACACCTCATATATAAATCTTGTATCCGTTTGGCCAAGTAACAATTCAATTCTAAAGTAGTTTAGTTTTACAAGCGTAACGATTAGTATCCTTTCACGACCTTTGTTCAAGACAAAAGAAGACATTTTTTGGAAGATAATACTTTACCGTCTTTAAAAGCGCCTCGTGTGTTCTCCCATTGCTTGTCCTAATAAATGACAAGTCGCATTTTCTTCTCAAAAACACGAATAAGAGAAGAATAACGAACGATAATGTCTGTCAGCATAATCGAGTAATCTATTTTGAAATTTTCGATCTAATTTTACTCTTTGTGAACCGATTTGATAGGAAGAATCCATTTAAAATGGAGATATTTTCGAATAAAATTCCTGACCGCTTATTGTATTGGGCTAATTCTGAATTAGAAATTACCTATATCCATTCGATTATGAATAAGGTTATACAGTAGGGGCCCTACTAATAAAAGTGTTTTAATTTTTGTACAACGCATTTTTTTTACTTTCGAACTTTTATTAAGAGGGTTGAGTTGTAGATTGTAGTACAAAAATTACTTTAATTTTTTTGCATTCAACTAATAGTTTTTTTTTAATATGTAAAGACAAATGACTTTGTTTACATCACTTTATTTCTACACAATCAAAATGTTTCGTGAACAATGTTCACTTCATCACGTATACGTCATCAAACGTATTCGTTTGATCCTGATGAAGTGAACATTGTTCATGAAACATGTTGATTGTGTGCAAATAAATTGATGTAAACAAAGTTATTTGTCTTTTCATTAAAATTAATAATGCCATCACAAATTGAAAACCTTTCCGAAGAAGTTTTTTTCGAAAAATTTATAGTTTTTATCTATCCATCTGAAAAAATGTACAGATATATAAATATATTTTTCTTTATTCATTGATTTTTGTTGTTGCATGAATTGAGGATTTTTCAACCACCATGCTAGGCATATGCCCGTGTTTTGGAGGTCGATAAGAGTTATACAGAGTGGGTACGTACTTTTCTTACTTTAACAAGTAATTGTAGATGTTATTTGAAGTAAAAAAAGAAATGAATGAAATTTTGTTTTTTATAAACTTTGTCTTGGAAAATAGCACACTTTTGCAGGATAAAACAGAGTGCTCAAAACAAATATAAATAATGTAAGAATGACATGCATACTTTTATTTTTTTTGGCGTTTTGGCGTTCAGTGTCTGAATATAAGGAAAACAGATAAAATATTTTTTTTGGGAATCATGGTTTTCTTCGATTAATAGTTCTTTATTATCGTCTGCGGTTTTTTCCAAGGACATTGTGATTGTTTAATTTACAAAAGTTAAAAAAAAGTAAAACATAAGAAAACATTAACTATTTCTTGAAGAAAACGAAATTTAAAAGAATATTAGTTAGCTTAGTAAAAAATATCTACTTAGTGGTAGGAGTGGTACGGTATGTGAGAAACTGATACGCATGTCATTCGCGCGCAATATTTTAAAATGTTGTTTATAAATGCCTTAAAGTTGTCAGGAGGTCTAGCACGGACGATCGATAAAACCCTATATTTATACGATATTGACTCAATCTATCACCTTTGGTCAATTATCAAAATTTGCGAGAGCGGTCAATAATTGATATGAGATATTCTGACCGACGATTGACAAATTTTAGCGCGGCCTCCCAGAGTATCAGATAATCTGTCAATAAAACAAAATATTTTGAATAATGTCGTTCGTAAAGTGAAATAACTGGCGGTAAACACGGAGGAACGACGTTCCTTCGTGGCGGTAAACTATCGTTTCAGAATGTCAGTTCATAGAAAACACTTCTAGCTTTGCCAGCGTATATCGATTTCTTATTTATTCCTTGTAAAATCAGTTCGGCTGTCAACAGTGAAATCGTGCTTAAGATTTCCATATAAAGTCATCGGAAGTTACGTCTACCGATCCGATATTGTAAATTTATCGATTTCTCTGAACCTACTAGGCATGCGGAGGGTTTAAAAAAATGTATACATGCATGTCACAGCCGAGATTCAAATCCCAATTAACAGCTTGGAATTCAACTATATGACCATTACTGCATCAACCATCGAAAGAACGGTGGCATAAATTAATTCTATTAGAAACCAAGATTTTTTAATAGCAAGTCCGAAAAGATGTTGTTTAATTATACCAAAATATTCCCTGCAATTATTCCATGCTGACAGTCTTCCACATGTGTATGAGCACTTATACCAATTGAGAATACAACCAGTTTTTTTTGTGATCCTTTGGACATCTTTCCGCGAAATTACTTTTTTACAAGATACGTGAGAAATCCGCAGGTCATGAATGCAGACGGTGACGGTAAACGCGCTGAAATTTTTTGTTAAAATTCTGTTATCAATCTTGTATAACCCGTCCTTTCCACCGCCGCATAACCCTCGTCCAAACCCCGCTAAGATGTGAATGTGGAAGTCTCTAGAAAATAAACTTGCCCTGTCCCGCGCGTCCGGAATGTAGGTACTAAAGTATAAATAGAGAACTGGATACTTCCATTTGCTACGTGGCCAGTGGAGCGGGATCCGGTCACTTTATACAGGGTGTTAAGGGACATATTTGTTATTGGACATACCAGTGTTTAGATTAAATTATTTGGTTTTGAAGAAAAAAACAAAAAAAAGTTATCAAAATCAAAAGTTATAAAATCACTGGTTTAAGTAAGTCAAGTTCGTCCAATAACACCCTGTGTACTGGGTGATCACTGGGTGACGTCACCTACGCCGAAGCTAAGACCAACTAGATACCGGCCAGGATTTACTGACCGCTTAATTACGAAATCAGTGCTGTCGCTAAGCAAACTTCACTATTGTTTAAAATAGTCTTGACAACTCTGTTTATTTAAATATGCTTGCGGTAAAACAACTCACACATCAATAATAGTAAAGAGTACCAAAAACGTTTTATTGCACTGAGGCACCTACAGCACGCCCAGGCCTGTAGCTGTAGGTACTCTATTTGGACCGTACCGAAACGAATGAAAGTCAGATTTTTCGTTTTGTTTTACATTTTCTGCTGACTGCTGCTTCAAGGTACTCTATTCTGATGGATATTTCTAGGGGCGGAACGAAAACTTATAGGTACCAACCAAAAGGTATCAGATTTTAACAAAATAACATTTCGATAGTGGTTTTCTAAAAGCATTGCTTGTCGCGTGATAGCTGTGTCGCTGTCAAAGCCATTTAAAGCTGTAGGTATTTGGGTATCTTAAATTCATGAAACTAAAACAATTTAGGGTAGCATATGCCAGGTTGGATAAGGTTTTTAAAATGGTTCAGATGAGTAGGTGACCTCAATTCACCTCACCTTAGCTAGCACTAACTAAACATTATTAGTTTTCCGATAAGAATTAATACGTATTGGAATAATCCATTATTATAATTATTAAAGATCTGAATACAACGGTTGTACAGGCAATTAATGAAACTCTTGCTTGTGCAGTTGTAAATAAAAATAACGCTTGATGTTTACATAATGTTAGTTCAAATAAAATAAAGTTGATTGTATACATAAAATACAAGGTTTAAAGTATAACTACAGCTTGTGGTACATTATAATTTTTACGTTTAACCCAAACAAACAATAAGTTAAAAAAATGTCAAATAATGTGGATATTAATAAAATGTTTGAGTATATCATTATCTCGAGTCTAAATTTGATCGTTTTACTTCCAAAAGTAAATGATTACTGATGCTAGGTGATTATGATTCAAATCAAAGATATTCAAATTTCAATAGCTTTGGATTAAAAAATATTTAACAAAAATTGCTATACAACGAAATTCTCACCGATATTAAAATCATGACTATTGAGGAGTACCTCATGTATTAAGGTAAAATTTTGATCAATATTATCTTATTATTTAAATAAAATGACAATGGTCTCCCTGATTGCGTGATATTTGCTTGTATACATAGTTATATTATTTGCTTTCACCATGTAGGTACTTAATAATGAATTGCATTCTCAACAACTGTCTACTGATATTTAAATAATATTTTTTCTACTTTGCACTGTTTCTCACCATAGCAATAAATTTTTTTTCCATCTTGTGTTTATCACGAGGTTTGTAGATATGTTCTTTATATTATTACCTACACTAAAGCGTTTATGATTAATTAATTTATTTTTGTAATATTCTATTTGTGGAACTAATCTCCAGCTGACAAGCTACTTGGAGTGGCTTGGATATAAATTCCCATTGTATGTCGTTTTTATTCAATAATAAGAAAAATAATTTCAGTTACAATGTTTTTAATAAATGCAATAATTGGATAAACGTCGCTAGATACCCAGCATTTTTTGTATATACGGGGTAATAGGGGACTGCGGGTGGTTGTTTCAAACTAGTTTTGATAATATGTAATTTTGATAACTTTTGATAATATGTATGGCTGTACAATGTTATAAAATGCAGCTAATTTTATTCTCGTTAGATAATTGGCTACATTGAGGCATAATAAAATTTGTGAGATTATATGATTTTTTTTGAGGTACATTTCTCGTTAATATCTCGTTCTATAATGTTGTTTTTCTTTGAAAGATCTTGATTATTTTATGTATGACTGCCATAAAAAAGTCTCAACTGTCGGAACCAGTGGAACTATGGTAAACCAATTCTAGGTGTGTTGAGAGGCTGAAGGAAGTGAAGAGCTGCAGAACAGAAGACATTGTTGAGAGATTTTCTTATGACCTAATTATGAAACGACAACTATGCCACTTACCGAGAAAATGCAGCGCTACGGAAATATTCCTAGAGGGAAGAGATCACTTTTAAGCCAGCGCATGGGAATCTTATGGCGCATGGCGCAGATTCAAGAATATCATCATCACTGCCATGGCGAAGACTTTAAAATATCCCCCCTGAATAACTATTTGCATAATTTAAAATTATTTTTTTAAAGTTTTTTTCTGTTGTTTTTTTTAGTATTTTACGGACTAGCCCAGACCCGTAACAAATCATAGGATATTGTAATAATTGTAACACCAACGCTGGAAGTATATATAAACAATATTTGCCACTATTGCCTATCAAGAAATAATTTGAGAAATGATCTAAAATGTACTTTCCGGGCGAACAACCTTAGTTAATAAATAAATACAAAATGATTTAGATTTAAATCTATTTAAACTTTAAAGAAAAGAAATACGCCTTTCAAATACATAATAATTATTAAAATATAATAATGTTGGTACCCACTTTGTCGCTTGGTTCCCACACTCAGTCCCGATTAAAAAAAGTTATTTTAGCGTAAAAATTTTTAAACGTCACACGATATAATATGTAACATCACGTACATAATCACAGAAAACCTGAATTAGTATGTTTTATGTTTATTTTGTTATTCTGACTTGTAGAAATTATTAATTGGACTTAACACCCATGCACACAATAGAAAATATTTTTTTTAGTTGCGACCGTTACCTATTTATTTTTCTGTATCTTGTTCTTTTCCATGTTTCGTTAAGATTTATTAGTAATATTTTCTTCTTCAATAATAATCAAACAAACGAAATCAAAAATTAAATTACATTTAACATTTATTCAGACGAAAGGGAAATGTGATTAAAACCATCTTTCATTTCAAACTAAACACATTACGTATCTGGCAACTGCTACTGCCAAAACATAAATCCCAATAGACCAAAAGCGGTCAAGAGAAATAATTGCATTTCTGCTTTGTGTTAAAAGTCAGTGTGGGAGAAGTATTCTAAATTATAGCAAAGAAAGTCAAGTGAACTAACTTCTGGACCTCAACGCACCACCATTTATAGATATTATGATATGCGATTGTTTAATGTTCAATCTTCATAAATATATTTATTTTATTGTAATTATGTTTATTTTGTAGAACTCCATTTTATTTTTTTATTTCTTTTATATATTCAATAATATTATTATTTTATGAATAAGAACAGTTTATTATAAACAAGTTCTGCTTCGTAATTATTATTATGCGTTATAGCTGTTTCGCCCTCTGAAGGCATTATCAAACTGTTTGATAATGATATAAAAATAGATTATCTAGGTTGTGTAACCATCCAGTAGATCGCGTTGTGTTTCGTTAGCCACAGCAACGCGTGGCCAGTTAAGCTAGTGTTAATAAATATTTACTTATTTTATTGCTTAAATTAAGAAGGGGGATGTCATATCACAATTATGATGTCTTGCACTTCACTAGTTATTATCTGTGGCCTCTATCTAAATATGTCGTATATCAAAGTCGTGATTAATAAAGTCTTTATTGTAAATCAGTTGTGTTTCTATTAAATTATCTCCGTGAAATATACAGTACGCGGAATTTACAGTACGCAACTAGTTGCGCACAAGTTGTTTCACGACGTCGCGTTGTGGTCGCGGTGTTAGTTTCACGTGTAAACTTTTAATTTCATCATACATACTTTAGTTTATTTTTTATTTATTTATCTATATAACGTATGTTAACATTGGGTTTTTCAATGCTTGTCTCACTAGGATATACTCGTACCTGTGTCGAGTTGTGCATCAAAAAATTAGAATCGCGCTAGCGCAAAATTACGGCACCACTAGTGGTTTGCAACTAATTGCGACGTGTAAAACCGTGGTGCAACTAGCATCGCGAATCCATTTCAGCTAAGCGGAGCTGAGCGTGCATGTTCCTTGTAATTGCGTGAGAGTTTTAACCCCTAGAGCCTTGGTCATACTATGTCAGAGGGTCAAAATATCACCGCTTCATAATAAAATCCAAATTAATGGAATATTTCTGAATGCATCCGAAAATTAAATCTGTTTTAATTAAATAACCATATAATTTTTGAAATATAAAAACTTTGTAAGCAAACATAAAAGTTTTAAAAATGGTTCACCTTACTTTTTTCTAACCATAATTACTGATAAAGAAAAAAATAAAAACACGTAAGTACATATTTTATTAGACAAATGTAATATAAACGTTATTGTCACTCCAATTTTGTCGTTCCATATAAAAATATATAATAAAAAATTCTGAGGTTTCATATTTTTTTTTGTAATTGCGGTCCGAATTTAGATTTCCTAAAGGTGTGCCTTTAACTTCTTTTGTGGATTTATTTTAGATTTGAATATAAAGCGTGGGTTATTCTCTTTCTAACACCGTTTAGATTGTATTACTCACTATAAGGGAACTGTAAGGGAAACACAATGATTTATATGAGGCACATATGAATTGTTCCATAAAGTGAACAAATTAACCTGGCTGGTTAACGTCGAAACAGACGAATCAACCCTGAAATGTTCGACAAAGCATTAAAAAGAGGTTCACTCATTCGTTTAGGCTTAGGTTTTTATTACTTAGCTTGCGTTATTTAAATTCGGCTTGATTACGAGTTCTTTCTGCTGAACCAGTACTTGCATTTTTAATTAAGAAGAATTAGTATCAAACGAACGACTATTAGAGTTTTTTTTGCTCTTTAGATGTGGTCGATTTAACAAAGAGCACTGTAGTAGATTTAACAAAGAAAAAACAACTAGCCATCGCAGTATTATTGCTTGTTATTTAAAATAATGGCCTGGACTCGCCAGAGCTTATCAACTTAATATAAATTCATATTCCGACAAGATCAACACGACAATCCAATTTATTTTATTTACCAACATGTCGAACTAACATTAGAAAAAATCCCCAATTCCCCTTTTATCGAGCAATGTTACACAATATTTCAAAATATAGACATTTTTAGAAATACCTTTCAGAAATTCCGAATAGAAGTAACGCGTAGATACGATGGAAAATTAATACAAGAGTGTGGAATGTATCGGGAGCATCTCCTATACTTATCCTATATTCCTCTTCATCTCCTCCTCAACTAAAAATATTTTAAGAATTAATAAAACTCCATCTCCAAGCAACTTTAACATAGGAGACTTTTTGACCCGATTTCATTTATGTTTGTATTTATTTATCTCTATATTTAATGAATAAGCTGTTTATCTCTTACAAATAAATAAATACTTATGCTGAAAGCAGATTTGATCAAAGATCTTAAAATCAGACAACTCGATAGTTTATTGCGCTGCCTCCTTTGAAATTATTTGAGAGAAAAATCCAAATTCATAACTTGATTTTCCAATCTATTTATCTATGAATTCCAAAGTTTGGAATTTTTCCTGGGGACGCGAAGCTGAAAGCGGTAATTAATTTCAATAAAAAGCTATCTGGGGTGGAAAAATAATTGCGGTTTTTTGTGAATCTGCGAACCCTAAAGTTTTTAATGAAAGTCACTAAATCACGTGCGGTATCTCCTACAAACCCTTACTAAATTTAATTGTTTTCCTTTTTTTACATTCAAGAGTCGTAGTCATTGATTTTGAAAATACCTGAGCAACTGGCGATGAAAACAAATATTATTGGTTCACAAAATTATTAAAGATATAAAAAATAATATAATCAGAAAATTTTAGGTTAGTCGATTTTCGAAAAATTCTAGACGTTTTTTTAAAAACCCCATGTTGTTTTTATTATAGGGATGATTTTTAACTGTGTTTTTGGAGAGTCCAATTTTTCAGTGGTTTTTATATGTCTAGTCTAGGCCTTCATGCAAATTGCTATAGCGTAAGTTAATAAGGGGATAAGTAATATTGTGTAGATACTATGCCTATATCACCCATAGAAATCCAAGATTAGAATACCCTTTAACTTATATTCAATGAAATTACACTAAATCTGGACCCATAATGTCTCACAAAATATGAAAAAATGTGCCAAGTAACAAACACTTTTTAAGTTTCCTGTAAATTCTTAAATTTAATTTTATTCATATACAGGGTGCGGCAGAGAGGACGGACGGTTTTAAAAAAATCATAAAATAGTTAATTTTTACTCAAAAACAAATTTATTGATGGAATCAAGTTCGCAAGGAAATAAAATTTGAGACAGTCAAGTGTGGAAAATCACATCAGGCATGTGGTGGCCGAAATCGTTGATGCAGTGCTGGAGGCGTTCTTGGAAGTTTGCGTAGACTCTCTCCAACATCGTTCTCTCAACTTGGGCGACTTCCACGCGAATTGCGTCCTTCAATTCGTCCAGAGTTCGGGGCTTGTTCTCGTATACTCTAGCCTTGAGGTGTCCCCATAAAAAAAATCGCAAATGGATAAATCTGGGGACCGGGGAGGCCAATGAACATCGCCAAACCTGGAAATAAGGCGACCAGGGAAGAGAGGGCGAATAACGTCTATAGATGCTGTGGCGGTGTGGGCGGTCGCCCCATCCTGCTGGAACCACACACGTCGGATTGGAACACGTCGCCGTCGTAATTCAGGGAAAAAGAAGTTGGTGATTATTTCGACGTAGCGCTCTGAGTTCACGGTAACAGCACGACCATTACCGTCTTCGAAGAAGTAAGGGCCAATGATGCAAGTTTGCGATACAGCGCACCAAAGCGTTACTTTTGGGCTGTGCAGCGGTCTTTCTTGTAACTGTTGCGGATTTTCATTAGCCCAATAACGGAAATTCTGCTTGTTAACCATGTAGGTAACCACATGCCTGATGTGATTTTCCACACTTGACTGTCTCAAATGCTATTTCCTTGCGAACCTGATTCCATCAATAAATTTGTTTTTGAGTAAAAATTAACAATTTTAGGATTTTTTTAAAACCGTCCGTCCTCTCTGCCTCACCCTGTACTATCTCGTTTTCGCTAATTGTGCCTAAAATCTTCAGAAAATAGAGATCGAAATCATTGTATTCTTTATAATAAAAAGTAATTTGCATGTATTTACGAAGAAAATATTATTCCCTGGCTTTTAATAAGTCACGTACGCCTCCTACGTCATACGTATGTCTGGCAACAATAAATTATCTTAAAATAAGCCTATGGGTACGTGTGGTTAATGGTTCCATGCCAACTCAGAATAAAATCAACTCACAACCACCTCAGAAAGGTCATTAAAAACTATGAAAAAATAATTTTTAAATTGCCGGTAACCCTATCTTAACTTAACCTATTTAACCAATTTTTTTATATTTTTTCAACATCACTCTTAATGACCTTTCTGAGGTGGTTCTGACTTGGTTTCATTCTGAGTTGTCTGGTCACCTATGTGTGAACATTGCTTTATACATTGAACAGCTTACAGACTTACCTTAGACTACCTTAGTACCTACTTAAATTAGTTAACCTTTTACCGTCAGGCGCTTTTCGGATATTTGTGGTATCACGCGCGGGCCGCACTTAGATTTTATGGCGAATGGAGGTGGACAGTGGAGGGGTTGGGGGGGGGGGGGGAATACTCGATATATTAACTAAAATTTACCAAGAACCATTTTTTACACACCCCTGACAAGAATTCATTAAATAAAAAAAAACTTGTGACCAAACGTCTTTGTGACAAGAAATCTTTTTAGAAGTTTTTAACTGCATTCTGAACTGGAATGTAAGAGTGGTTTCTATTGAATTTCATCAGCAGAATCTCAGGTCTCATATGATAAGTCCGACACTCAAATTTTACGTTCAGTTCAAAACTCAAGATTAGTTTTAACATAAGGGTTGATCTGCATATGAGTTCAAAAACAATCGTTACGTGCAGAACAATCAATTGGTTTTTCTTCAAATTTTGAAACATAGTGTGCGTCATAAACTTTAAACTTCACTCCTAAGATGACAATGGTTTCCTTTGAAATGTATCAGCTGATAAATCCGCAAATGAAATTCCGTGTTGCATTCTGAACACAAAACTCGTTTTAACGAGCGAATCTTTTTGCGAATTTTCAGTATTCATAAGGATAACACTCATAATATGCAAATAGCTCTCATTCCAATTTTGCAGAGTATGCAAATAGACTTTTATACTTTTATATTACATTTACAACGCAAGAACGATTCCCTTTGATATGCGTCATCAGATGCAATCTCAACTGGAATTTTAACCGTGCATTCGAAATGTTAAATTGGTTTCAACTTAAGAGTGGATCTGTTTGCGAGTTCCAGCTTTAATTTTTAATGCATCCAGAACACAAAAATGGTATATCTTCGATTTTTAATCTGCATCCCAAATTTCATAGTAAGTATGTTGTATTTGGAACACGAAAGTAATTTTCTTTGAAATATGCAGGAAGATGAGCCTATTGAAAATTCATCGTCATATTCTGAATACAAAACTAGTTTTTACTTAAGTGTGAACCCGTATGCGAGTCCCTAGCTTAAAAAATGGTTACACCCCAGCTTAAATTAGAATTTTAGACTCCGCTTGGAACTTGAAAACGAATCTGCGTGCGATCATCCACAACTCAAAAATTGCTTTACTCTGGTTTGCACCTATTTTTTTATTACTGTACTTGAAACAGGAGAATGGTTTCGTTTAAAATGCGTCCGCAGATGAATTCGCCACTGAAATTTCATTAATTCATTCTGAATTGATTTTAGCGAATGAATCTGTGTAAGAGTCCACCAGTTCATTTAACATCATACAACCGGCTCATGTATTGACCGGTCGGTTGCCGGGGTGCTTACAGCGCTGCGTTAATACAAAACAGACGTCAATCAATTATCATTTTTAATTTGATGTGGTTTTTTAATCGTAACAAATTTGTGGTTTTCGTGTGACTACGTAAAGTGAATGAAAGAAATGGTCCCCCCACGAAGAAATGAATAAAATAATGATTAATTAAATTATGAAGTTAAATGAGGAGCATATACCAAGAAATAGGTGAAAGGTAATGTATGACGTGGAAGTGAATAGTAAAAGAAGTCGAGGACTTAAAGGACTTAGTGCAAATCTGAAGAAGCAAACTCGATCTTCAAACCAAAGAAAACAGAGAGAAATTAAGAAAAAAGGGCAAATTTGGATAGTTCTTAAAAATTATTTTGTACCACTTGCATTCCCCTTTCTCAGAGGCAAACCCAAAACAGCAACCTCCCGTGACCGCCCCCGTAGTTGAGGGGTAAGGATCGTCTTGTCGCGGTTTCAAATTCCAGAGTGCGAAAGTAAATTTCACTGAATTGATTTGTGTTATTTCGCAATTTAGAAAAATAATATCATTTATATTTGCGGCACGTTCCAGATTGGAAGATACTCTCTGTGTCGCTATGGTGCAAGACCATGGCTCGGTATTAGTGACTAGATATGAATATCCAGGTTCTTCCTCTCCCACTCCCCACTACCTTCGGCCTCACAATATACCCCAATGGGGGATGCCACAGTCTCACTGTGTGGTATTCGCATTTAAAAATAAAAAAACAAAACCCTGGAAAAATGGATGGATGTTGAAAAATGAGGATGGTCTAACAACGATATGAGAAGGGTCCATCGAAGAAAATAGGGCATTTAAGGATAAAATTGAAGCAAATATTTTCTCATAAATTCTTCGAGTTTCACAAATCCAAGAATTCATAATATCAGTAATCAGTACCAAAATACCAAATATATCTTATTTGCGCCTCGCGGTGTTTGAAATCGCCACCTTTGGGCTCAGTGACAAAGATCTTATCACATAGCCATAAAATATTCCATCACCTTCAATCCATTGTAGGGAGCTTGTTTCAACCCACATTAGCGGAAGATTCTATCAGCCGTTCCTTTGGTCTTAGTTCCATCGGCTTAGTCGGCTAAACTCCAAAACTGTTCAATTTTGCCGTTTGATATAACCGTCCCTCAAGTTTCGAAATGTAAAGTTTGGTCTCTTGGTTTCCACTTATTGTTTATGAATAAATTAGGAGTAAGTGACGATTTTGTGGTAACGTAATTCCACTTGCTGAAGTGAAAACTTCTTTAGCACCGTTGTGATTTTAAACTCAATGAAACGAAATATAGCCACACAAAAAGTGACAATCACATACGTCTATAAGATTAGGCCTGCGAGAGAATGAGTTAGTATAATCGGTCTCTACTTATTAGTGCGTTGCTTCGTAGCCTATCGGTTTTCTATTTGTGGGGTGCTTCGTAGCCTCCCCACTCTTAACTTCTTTAGTTTTCTGAAGGGTCACTTCTACCGCGTTTGAATTGCGTAGTCTGATTTTTATTTATGAATACTGGATTAGGTAACATACTAACGACTGCTTCCTTGAAGATACCATACGGCTTTCGAGAGCCTTGCTCCTTGACCATGGAGGTCATGTGACGATACTAACAAATATTGCTTCGACTTTAAAATATCAAAAAAAAATATTCGAAACATTTCATGTTACCAGAGATAATCGTTCTACTATGTCGAGAACAGTACCTTACAGAACAGTTTCTATCCAAGTAGCCGAAATTATTTAAAGGTAACTTAACTGTGTTATTTTCCAGCCATTTACCGCGCTCTTGAGACATGGATGGAGAAATGAAAATTAGCAAAATGTTATTATTATCACGTTTTCTCAGCCATTTTCTTTAACGTCCGGACACAAGGGGAAGCTTACAATCGGACATGAACTTAGAAATAGTGCCTCAGATGATAATTTTTAGTTTTTCATTTGAATTGTGCCATCCATGTCGAATAAAAACAAACTAGATAATATTGTTGTTTAGCGTTGAAACAGCTTTGAAACTAATCCATATATCCCAAGGTCCTGTTCAATTTATTGTAATTTCCCATTGTTCCTTTCCTCCTTTACAAATCCCAACTTGGGAATCAGAGGAAAGAAGAAAATCTTTTTCTTAGTCATCACTAAAATCCTACCTACCGATGCCAGTTCAAAAATATTATTTTTACAATCATTTTGAAGTATTCACATTAATTATTTGAAATATCGTCTCGATTGTGACGACACCAGTCATTTGAAACTCTCGCAAATGTCAAAAAACAATCGCGTTCATGTACGTTTTATATGATATTTTTTTATGTTAACAATTGAGTGTATGTGCCAAGTGACCAGTGGATGAAGGAGCAAACGTCAAGCATTTGAAGGTAGGGCTTTTATTCGTCTATCTTTTCCCAGTGATATAAAACGGAATTGAATGTTCTTATATTTGTTAAGTTTTTTCAGTCTGCTTTAGTTGCCAATCGGGTATTAAACAATTATAATAATTATAAGCAATAATCATCAGCCTGAAACATTCATCTACATTGAAAAAATCTTCCGACAAAAGATACTGGCCGCCAACTGGACTCGAACCCGTGTCCCTCTGATTGCCGGTCAGGAGCTCTACCACTGAGCTATGGCTTATCTAATACCCGCCAAAAAATTCAATATATACCAGTGCTGCATTCAACAATTACTGCTTATTAGATTTTTTCACCTGAAAACTACCAACTTTATTTTTTGTGAGAGTGGCATTGTTAATGCTAAATCGCTCGCTAGGTGGCGTCGAGAAAAAAATTGTCTACATTTTTTGGTGAAATACTTTAAGTTGTTTAATATCAATTATTATTTTTAATTGATAAACTAACGTTTTATTAAGACAAGATGCATATCACAAAGGGTAACAATTATTATAAGCAATAATCATCAGCCTGAAACACTCATCTACATTGAAAAAATCTTTAAAAAAAAACAAACCAATATACTCAACATTGTCTTCAATGAATAAATGTTAAATATTTATTAAGTAACCAGATCTATATATTTACACATACGGCCTTACTAAAAAACCCCGTGAAAAATGTATTCAATTGGCAAACGGCCGCGGATCTGAAAACATTACCAATAAAAAAATTGTTCTTGGAAAAAAATCCACACCGTTTACACTGCCTGGGGGGCTAGTTTATCTCTGTTTTAGGGATGATGTCTGAACGAAATTTGGAATTTTCCAAAGCATTTTGAAAGTTCTATATATTTCTTACTTTTCAAGGTACCGTAAAAACAAATACCATTTTTAAAAACTAGATAAAATTACCTTTTAGATTTATGTATTTGAAATACACTTTAGCTTTAAAAAACTGCCATTTTTTAAGATTTAAACACGGAAAAAAATGTAAAATAATTTCTTACCAAATCATTTTTGATGAAAGTGTACAGAAATATTTAAAAAATTAAAATTTAAAAAATACAAACCTTTTATATAATGAATTTGTAATGAAACTGTCACCTAACTTTTTCCTCGTGCATACAAAAAAAAAATTATAAAAAAATTCAAAGTTTTTTTTAATGCCAAAAAAATAAACTTAAAAATATTTCTGACATTTCAACAAATTTCTTGCACCACTAAAGATGTTAATTTCTTTGATAAGTTTACCAACACGTGAATTTGATATTAATATTTACAAAAAACACCACTTTTATGAAATTCTCATAAAATAAATATCATTAAATGTAAATATGAATTTTTATGTGTCATATAAAAACTTTTTGACATTTCAACTTTGAAAGTACAATTATTGTTATTATAACTTCACTAAAACTTATGAAAAACCACAAAAAACATGGTAAATATATCAATTATATGAATTAGTCATTTAAACAAAAATTACGATCACTTAGGTAATATTACGAAGCACATCGCCGTACCCAAAAAATCTTTTACGACTTAAAATATGTTTTAATTGTGAACAACGAATGCGCCGGCGCCCCCATCTAGCGGCCATGAATGAAAACATTGAAAACAACAATTTAGTATGAACATTACTATAAATTGCACTCTTGCCAGATTTTAAAACCTGTTTTAGCGTGAAATTCGTAATTGGTAGGATTTCGTGTTTTAGTTTAAATTTGTTGTATCCATGGTGCTGCTAAAACACAGGTCATCGGTCGTGCTGTAGTTTTTTTTAGTAAGGCTGTCAGTTTTTCAAAATCAGATGTCTGACTTTGACCGTCCAAAATTTCATTCTGCTGTAAGGAGTGAAAAAACGGGATGGAATGGAATTCGAGATCTTTTGTAGATATTGTTTTTCGTTCTATTTTAAAGGTCAAGTGCACAAAAATTTTAGCAATCTCGTTTTAAAACTGTAAAAAATAAATCCACAAACCCACACCGTGACATTATTATAATATAGATTTCCCAAACTTCCGCATCCATTTAACCTACCCACACTCCTCCCCAGCCCCCTACAAAACAGTAACATTCTCCGAATTGGGGAAAACATAGTTCTACTGGCTCAAAATATTTGAGATTCTTGTGACAGGTATAATGAACGTAAATTCCAGAAGAATGTGGTAAACGCAGAAGATTCCTGACTACTAACCCATCGAGATGTAAGCTTTAACGTTTATCTATCCCTATATTTCCACTGCTGCACTTCCATCACTCAGACGTGAGAATAAAACATCCGAACTAACGTGCAAATTATTTATCAACCAAAATAATGTTTATGCGCGACTCAACCCAGGTACAGTCGGCAGAATGCAAGCAGAATAGCGTTGCGCATTTGCTCGGTTTCCGCGCGAGTAACCAAATCGAAGCACTTTACTGCACTAGTATCTCCCATGTGATGCAAATCATCCGTTAGGAGTGACCTCAAACATGTGAACCAATACAGCTTTTGTATTTGTGATGGAACACACAGCATCAAAAGGATACTAACAGTAAATCTCGATTATTTTTTGACGTACGTTTATAGTATAGCCTTTACGCGGAGTTTAATGGTTTGTAGACCATTTATTTATATGGGAATATGTTACCTCATGTTTTTTTTTATCGTAAGAAATGTCTCTGGGAATCAGTCACATAACGTAAATATGCTTTAATTACTGTCAACCGCATATGTCATCAATCTAGTTAATATAAAAAAATGATATATTTGTATATAAGCATTAACAATAATAACTTACACTCACCAAGTAAGTAACTCACAAAATATTTAATATGCAAGATAATCCTGTCTTCTTATAAAGTGTTATTCTAAATTATGGAGGTATTAATATATATCAAGAAACACATCTACACAGAGTATTAAGGGACGTACTTGACTTAACTTTTGTTATGGGTCGCCCATAAATCGTACCTTAAGCTCCACACTGCTAGCGAAGTTCCTCGACGAAGTCCTCGGGAAAGTTGACCGAAGTCCGAAGTACGTTGCTACACTCTTCGTTCAACTTCGCGAGAAACTCATTCGCGCGGTGGTGCCGTCACGGCTCGCACGTCATGGACGCTCAATTAGCAGCTGCCGTCGCAAAGTGCATGCTCGCGTATTATAACTTATAACTATGTGCATATTTATCAAACGAAGAAATATAAAAAAGGAGGAAAATAAGATGGTGGATGATTGCAATGCACCGGAACAGAACAACAATAATAATATTTGGACAATTTGTAGAGCGCCATTTTTATTAAAAATTACATCAAGGGCGCTTTACAATTTATTATGAATTCTTAGTCTCTATCTAATTTTATTATTTACAACAAGGTTAGTTTAGACAACTAAACTATGACAAGAGAACCACTGGGAATAAATAAACAAATGGGTACAAAAGATTTATTTTAAAATTTATTGTATTTTGTACAGACGTAGGTAGACTCAAGACGGACCCAAGCACCGTTAACTTTCTTTTTGTCCTTATGACCTCTCTCATGTGGGTTCCAAATAATTGGATCCGCTTGCAATGTTTCCAGGAGCAACATAATTTGCTCCTGCGACCACTGCGTACCATTCATAATAAAAAAATAATTAATAGCGCGCACGTGCATTCACGACAACGTATTGAAGCGAACTGAAGTTAGCCGAGTAGTGTAGACAGTCACTTCGTGTAGGCACTTCGTGCAACTTCGAGTCCTTTGACTCGGGCGCAAAAACCGACAAAAAATGGAAGTCGCCCAAGGCGAGCCGAAGTTGGACGAAGTAAGACGAAGTGCCCCTCCGCACTATCGTATTCGCCTAACTTCGTTCAACTTCGCTAGTAGTGTGGAGCTACAGTACGAACAGACTCTACAAGCAGCGGGCAGCTGTTGTCACGCACACAGTACATGTCCAGCCTCGCATGTTTATTGCTGTCCCTCTTAGGCTAGGAGAAGCATTACCTTATATGGTCACACAGCGCGGATTCCAGCCAATGGCAGAAGACATTACCTTATAGGGCACACGTTCGAGTCTTCCGTCTCGCTCATCACGGGCAAGCAGCTCCGGCCACCGATCGCCGAAGCAACAGACATATTCTAGAGAGCGGCGCGAGCGGTCGTACGTACTACTACGTACTGTCGGGCAGTATGCCACCCTTCGACGCGACTAATTAAGTCTTCACCTACGATCCAAGTATGGCGCTATCACCACAGCCGCCTTTATAATATAACAGCCGCCTATATACTCCTACTGCCGCCTATTTAATACCATAACACTGGACGCGCCCGGCTTTTAATCCGCCTACGTGCCGACGAGCCGAGTAATTCACCACTGCCGCCTACCATGGCCGCCCAGACGCGCCCGGCTTTTAATCCGCCTACGTGCCGACGAGCCGAGTAATTCACCACTGCCGCCTACCATGGCCGCCCAGACGCGCCCGGCTTTTAATCCGCCTACATTGCCGATAGCCGCGTAATTCACCGTTATCGCCCACCGGTTCGGTAAGCTGGCCGAATCCGCCCACCATGACGCCGAGAAGCCGCCCTCTCACCGCCGAGCCGCCCAGTTCCTGCACATGGTCTGTGAGCTTGCTCTAGACCTCTCCACTTCGTAGGGAAGCTGCCTGCATCCGTCCGACGCCACGTGAGATTCTAAACCCTCTTATAGTCTTCCCGAGCCTAAATTCAGTAGCATTTCTAGTGCCTCAGTCTCTCTAATGCTAGGCCTTAAACTGCTTACCTGGTTGCCTGTACTGTTCACCCTTGCATTATTGAATACATTTGAATTGTGACTAAACCTTGTTTCATTGGAGTCAACCATCGACAGGCTCGAAGGAGCCCTACTACCCTGAGCTGAGCCTTCCAAGCCGAGGCATATGGCCCCCGGGGGGCCTGCTTAACACTTGTCCCCCCCCGGGAGGGACATATTTCTGGAGACCAGAAGTATAACACTGGACCCTACGTGGCTTCAGTATCACCCTGGCCCCAGGAAGTATAACACTGGCGCGCCAACTGGGCCGAAGTCTTGTCGATTGTTTTCTCCCTAGAAACATAATTATGTAATCTTAGCTATAAATATTTTATATTTGTGCTCCCATCAACAACGGTAGTTCTGTGTGAATTATTCTAAACGTCGCGAGTCCGTCGGCTAGTGCTATTTGAGTGTTAGGTATTTTAAACATCGCTTATTACCGTAACGTTCTCACGCAATTACGTTTCTATCGCGACAGTCAGAGTCGTTCGTCATTCACGCAGAATTTTTTTTTAATTGAGTAATGAATCTCGTTTAATTTGATTCTCCACCTGGGTGCTGTGTAAGTTGTGTTATTTCTTCCTTGAAGAGCAGTGGTTGTTTCCAATAAAAGGTAGTAACTGCTGTCGGGTTGTGCTCGTCCACATCCGTTCCCCTGTAATAGGAAGATGTAATAACGACTGCCAGCAACTGCTCTCGTCTTCTATTATTCGTCCGAAATTTTTTTTTTTGGCTTTGTTCATTATAAAAACGCAAAATCATGGAGGCCCCCATACCAATAATGGATAGAATATTAAATTTCGAGAAAGCAAACGCGTCGGTAATAAAAAAAATGATAGATAGAGGCGTAGTTCCCAAAAGAGCTTTATTGACTTTACGGAAACAATGTGTTGAGTTTAACGAATCCCGGAAGTGGAATTATAGAATAAACGTTAAACGAAAAGTTCAATAAATAATGAGTACAAGTTATAAAGTTAATTTTCTTTTCTCTCAATAGGAAGTTTAAAACACAAAATGGAAAACGACGTTACATAATGTTGTAAGAGAGAAATTTTAAAGCAACGAAATTTAAAATCGAAAACAGAATAAGTTAATATGGAGAGCTTCCCTTGTAATAATAGTTAAAGCCACAATTGTTATTTTTCTTCATAGAAGTTTTGATTTATTGTTAATGCATTATAATAAATTAGAATTGTAATTTTGATTGTTGATTGGTCTAGGGCAGAGTAATTAACTGCGTATTGGATTAATGAACAGTTCAGGACAAATGTAGATTAATAACATAAATTTTAGAAGAAAAAAAAGGGTATAAACAAAATTCAGTCAAAAGTTTTTTTTTAAGAAACAAAAGTTTAGGTACAGATCGGTTGAAATTTATAGACGTTTATTGAAGTTAATAATAATTCGGTTAAAAATAGTAAAGTTCTTAGAAGTTTAATGATGTTTCGTTTGAAAATCATGAGTGTCATGAACCCACGTTATAGATCGTATATCATTGAATTAATATTCCATATTACACAAATTAAAAAACACAATGTTGTTAAAGTAATAAACGTTCGGGAAAGGAAACAAACTTGTATATAAAATGTATATAAACAAGGCAACGTGTATATCAATGTATATAATTGGCTTAGTGTTTTTTTTGTTAGTTTAAGTTTCTTAAAATCTATCTGAATTGCTTTCGTACTAAAGTGGTAGGAAGTTAAATAAATTAGTGGAAAACAGTAGAACATCATTAAAAGAATAAATTCCAAACTACAAGGTATATGTTACTAGATACTTGATTTTTCGAATGATTATCTAAGGAAGGTTTAATAATAAAATTTTGTATATGCTATAGGTATTTACCATAGAGACAGTATTGGAACATGTTTTGTTTTTTAATCGGGACTATCCCACTCTAAATAGTAGTATGCGGAAAATAAAATAGACCATCGTAGGTAAAGACACTTCAGAGGATACAAGTGAATAGCATCATATGTTCAAATTATCGTTTTAAATAAAAAATAACGAAGAATTTTTAAAGGAAAATCCTTGTCAAATTTAACAGAATAATCTCTCGAACAAAGAACATTTAAATGTTTAGCTTCAATAAAGTTTTTTTTCATAAGAATGTAGGAATGATTTCGGCAACAAATTTACGTGAATGAATAACAGTATAATGGAATGCAGAATAGAAAAGATAAAATAAGTTTTTTTTGGAAACATCTGTGGAAAATTATTAAAACATAGAATTAAAAAGTAAACTACGACAGTTAAATTGATATTGTCATTTAGTAACAAAAACAAATAGTGAATAGAATCCAATTATTAATGTCTTACTTGTAATGAAGGAAAGGGTTATAAAATTATAAGAAATAGTCTTCTTCATTTTTTCTCGTATTCATAAATATGTCAACGTGATCGTTGTTAGGAAACTATATCATATTAGATATTGAGTTAATAAACTCAAGAAATATACTACGGATACATAGGTACCCGCGTATACAATTCTGGTTTCGAACCGTTATAGGAATGCCTTCCTCAGAATTAGGGCTAGTGGGATTGTTAAGATGGGAAATCTTGAACAAAAAAAAAAAGAAATTTGTGATATAGGAAAGAATTGGAAATAGAGAATTAACCCCTCAAGTAAGCTTTAGGTAATTGTAAATTCGTATAGTTTTGACATAGCTATTTTAGAAAAATGTCATGGCGCCCTTATATAGTTTAATACAATGGAATTTTTTTTTAAAGAAAATGATAGAAAAGTGAACAAAAGATAAAAAAGTTATGAACAGAAAAGTTGAGATTAAACTGAGACTTATAGTGAAAAGTTATTAGTAAAAAAGTTATCATCGGATAATATTGTTAAATTAAGAAGTAAATAAATAATGGACATGGAATTTTTTAAAAAAGGAATTTTCAAATATTCAGTCAAACAATTAAAAGTTTTAAATTTTTGAAGTTGTAGTAAGAAGCAACGTCGTTAGCAATTCAGTTATGATTCAATTTTTTTTATGTATATAAATTGTTAGCTTATAACATGTAATGTTAAAGGTAAACACACGAATTGAATACTTAGGTATTTGAGCGACTTAGTCAGTGTGTATAACGCATCGTATAACGGTGTTATAAAATCTGTGTTATTAAAATTTGGAAACGATTCCTGTTAAATATAGAGTAACCTTTAAAGAAAGATTTTATAGAAATTGTAGTAACATAAATATTAAAATCAGTAATGAAGTTCTGTTTTTTTGGATATTGTGTTATTTTTATGTGTTGTTTTTTGCCGAAGCACAGGCATTTGAGGAAGGTAATTTCTCATTTGTGTTGGTGAACTAAGGCAAGGTTACGGTTCTATGAACGTAACGGTGTGGCCACACGGAGATAGACGTTTGCAAACGTATCTCTTGAAAACACGAGAGGATTATAGTATAGCCTTATAATTATCCGACGCTATAGGAGAGATCCTTATAATATGCCAAACGCTATAGGAGGTATCCTTATAATATGACCGACGCTATAGGAGGCGTATCCTGAGAATACACGGAGAGGAAAACAGAAAAACAGAACAGAGTATGGAAATTAGTCCATCAGTAGGAAAAGAAATTGGTTACAAATTATAATAACACAGTAAATTTAACAACGAGGTACATGTATTGTATTGTCCTCTGCATAAGGTTTTAAAATGCGAATATGTATCATTTTCATTTGATTACATGACTTAGTCAGCATTATTATCCATCATTGGATGACCTTAATAAAAAAAAATTGTAAATTTATTCACGAGGTACATGTATTGTATTGTCCTTTATATATAACCCAAGGACGTCATGAACCCTTGTTGTTAGTACGAGGTTATAACGCATATAACTTATCTTTTGTTATTAGAGAAGTATACAATTCCTTTCTTAATGGATCGTCATCACAAGTGTTGACAATCCGGGACGCCGGTATGTCTCCACATGAAGACTTGTTGTTATTATTATTATTAAAAAAAAAAGGTAACTCACCTTACACTAGTGAAATTACTGATGCGATATTTAGTTCATTTATTGTAATGACTATTATTGGTAGTAATAATTTATTACCTTCTCCTAGTGCGTAGCCACTTAGGTTGTTTTTTTTTAAAAAATAATTTTTTTTTTTAAAATTTATATATGAATATGGTTACATAAGTATATAAATTCATCTAAGAAACATGACACGTTACACTGATTGAGGGCGTAGTTCAAGAAACCCTAAATTAGGCTAGGTTTTTCATTAGAAAAAACTGCGTTAGGTATTCAGTATCCTGGCCCGGGACCGGAGGTAGAGACCTAATTTCTATTTTCGTGGAACAATTTGCATTCTAAAAATTACTTAATTTTAGTTGCAATGAAAGAATATGCAAGTATATTCTTTTCTTTTCGTTGACAAGAGACGGCATAAGAAAATTCTTGTACAAGTGGTAGGTATAAAGGCACCTAGCCTTTATCATCCTGGGTTAGGTCATTGAGTAGTAAGAAACGTACCATACGCGTGAAATAAGTAATGTGAATAAGTACTGCCATACTACCTTGTTACAAAGAACTGTAGCCGCTCGTATCCCTGACATATTCTACAGGCGCGGGTTCCGGAACGGAAGGGGGAGGAGCTTGAGGCCTCTAAGCGAGTCAGTTGGATTCTAGTGGTGGAAGCAAGCAGCTGGACGGCGAGCCGAAGAAGTGTCGGACCAAACTCACGTGAGAGATTAATAATGTATCGAGAGTAATCAGTGCGAGATAACATGTTAGATATTTAAATAGAGTAGCTTAGAATCGTTTTTATAAATTTGTAAGAATTATGTTTCTTTACAGGCGCCCATTATTCAGATTCTTTGCAATACTTATGTTACCTATGTCCGTCGCGTTTAGAGCCATTGAATATTTCAGTTAAATATCGCGGACTTGGCGATATTTAACCACCCCTGTAGATTCATTACTTAATAGTCTCATTGCTTTGTACCGAGGATTTATCTCAATAAACTAATTGCCTATTTGTCACCAATTGTTAATGCTGGGTTTTATTGCAAATTCCTACCCACTGACGCCATCATGGTGGCTCAACATTTTATTGTACACTATGCTGTAGCGGTTTGGATTGGGAGATTTCCAAGAAGGATGTAAATATGGTGAGTTGAGTAGCAGGTAATATCTAACGTTATATTTTGGGCCCAACGTTTGTGAATCCTGAAATTTCAATGGTGTATTACGCATGTCGGTATTTGTCGGGTTTTATTTATGTGGTGATATCTCGCACTGATTATTGTTCTGCGTGGGTTTGGTTTCTCGGCTTGTCGTACACCTGCAGACGCCGAAACCTTATTAATTTCGAGTTATAGATTTATAAAGTTTGTTTGCAATGGATCCAACTCATCGGGGTTTTACGTTTTACTTTGATGTTGTTCAGTCACTGACGACATTTATTTTATTTGATTGTAATTTTAAGGTTTTAATCTTGAAAGGTAGTTCCGCATGTTCATAGATTATGTGTATTGTTGTCGCATGGTTCTAATATTTTTTTTAAATAATTCCTCATAGTTAGGTTATGGAGTACAATATAGTCACCAGAAGCAAATCGGAAACTACCAACATGGCGAAATCTAGTGAATCTTCTACGATGACAGTTCCCGCTCCTTCGCCTTTATCAGTGCCGGTCCACAAGTGGAATATTTCTTTCGATGGGTCTGCGGGCGTGAGGAATTTTATCGAAAGGGTCGAAGAGCTAGCACTGGCTAGAAATGTGAGTACAGTTTCACTTTTTGCTTCCGCTGTTGAGTTGTTTTCAGGCGATGCGCTCCTATGGTATAGGGTGAATCGGTCCTCATTTACCTCGTGGTCTGATATTGTGGCAGGTTTAAAAGAGGAATATAATCTTATGGATCATGAGCGTCGGTTGCTTGCGCAGCTGAGAGCTACGGTACAATTACAAAAGGAGAATTTGAATACTTTCATCATACGTATTCTCAACCTTAATAATCAGTTGTCATCGAAATTACCGGATGATGAATTGTTAGAAATTTTAAGATGTAATATGTTGCCTAGGTATATTCAAAAATTGTCACTTTCGATAATTCCGGATATTGCTTCCTTAAAGAAGCTTGGGAAGATGTTAGAATTGGCGGATAGCCGTTCCAGTGACAGGACTCCTCCTGTTATTGCACACCAAAATAATATTAATTCATCTAGAAATTACAACTCACATAGCAGGAGTAGTCATAAAAATACTGGAAATTATAATCCCAATGACAGGAATAACCGTCGTTATGTAAACCGAGATAATCTTAGCCCGTCCAATAATAATTCCAGGAAGGTGCATTGTTTCCGCTGCGGAAGGCCGGGGGTGAAGTCTCCAGATTGCAGCTGCTGCCGTTCAAAAAACTAATTGCCCGGGAGCTCCAGTCGGCGGGCGTAATGACGTCAACGTTCGCCGAGGTCACTTCCGGGGAATGGGTTTCCTGGCTGGCTACTGTAAGAAAATTTTATAAAAACTTATATGCTTCAAAGGAGATGGGAGCGACGAACAGGGACGGTCGACCTCACATCTTCTTTCAGGTTTTAAGGTTCAAGTTTCTCTGGTTTATTAGATTCAGGTTCTCAGGTGTCTATTTTAGGCAACAATTTTCATTTGGAATTTTTTTTTTATGTTGAATTTATTATGGAAGTTTGATACAGCATTGTTGGTTGCTATAATTTTTTTTCAAAAGTTGTATACAAATATTAACAGAAGCTTAAGAATTGTTATATCTCCGTTTTGTCTTCGAACAAACTTCGGTTAATAATGGCATAATTAAATTTATTTTTCGGAATTTTTTTTTTTTCTTCATTTTGCGGGAACACATAATTTTTTTTGTTGTAGGATCAACGTTATGATATCAACTGTTATGTTGGATTTGTATGGAGTTTATGCAACGTTAAGTTGTTCATAAAAGATTTTAGTCGGATTCTAAAATGGCTATTAGGTCTGATTTTGGTGTTAGATATACATCATATTTTGGGATTATTGTTATTCCTTACTTTGACTTTCAATTTTTTTTTTTAGAGCGGTTTCACTTTATTTGCGGTTAGGTGGTATTGGAAGGAGCAGCGTTTCACTTTGTCCGGCACGAAGAGGGATGTTATTCTTTCTAAAGTACACACATTCGACGTTCATATATGAACACGAGTATGAGCTTCGAATGGTTGTTTTGTTTTGTCTGTCCTTTCGTGGCGTCCATGTGATGTTTCTTTTGTTTTCTAATTTCGGGTCATAATTTTCATAACTTTCCTTTCGGTGGGGATTTTCCGGTGTTTCGGCATTTTGGAAGCGATATGCGAATAATTACGAGCTTTCCATGTTTAATACCTCTGAGTTCGTGAGTAGTTAGTCTCGGGTTCTATGTTTTTAACCTCTGAGTTCTCGGACGCGATTTCTTTAAAAATCGTTTCGCGGAAATGGATTTGGTTTTCCTTTCCTTTTCAATCGCAGGAAGACAGGGGACCTACTGATACAGATGTTTATTCCTGTAGTGGTGGGAGGCCTGTTGTCCTTTTCTATTTGCCATGGGTTTTTTTTATTTTCGATAAACTTGAAGACGACGTAACGTTTCGTTATAGTAGGTAGTTTTCCGGGTTTTTCCATCTCATTATGAGGATTTATATGGGAGGTTTGTTCAAATGGTATTTGAATAACACTTGTTCACACTTTGGGGTTTTTATACAACATTCATGTTATTCTTGGGAAATGATTTTCCAGGTATTGGTGTTCAGGGATTTTCCGGTTTTCCATCTCATTCTGAGGATTTAAATGGAATGTTGGGCAAATTGTGTTGTTCAACAGTCGTTTTACTTTGTTCAGATAATTAATTTTGATTAAAAGATTATATGGAATTATAGTTTTGCGTAATGCATTATCGCTCGGGATGATATTTTAGTACAGTACTTGACGTCATATTTATGAACGTTTATTTGGTTGATTATCTGAACAATCTTTATTTCATGTTTTCGTGTTCATCTTCTTAAACACTTCCCCTATCCTAGGGAAATTGTTTGACGAGTTTTTTATTTTTATATGAATTAAAAGAATAATATGATTATAATTTGTTCTTACATCATCTTTAATTGTAGATTTCAATCATTACTTGCATATACCGTTGGTATTAATTTTGAATTTTCTTACAAAGGATATAATACATATATTTCAGTGGATTACACACTGTATTTTTAATGTTGTGGCAGATCACAATTTTCAGTAAAAATTTTTTTTAATATTTGAATTAAATTTAATTCCTTGCTAAAATTTATATTTAAACATAATATCGGTAATTTGATAACTTGGGTTTTAATTTTATGTTGTAATTATTCCTCGAGAATTCTTCTCTCACATATTCGGTATGATTAGGCTTTGTATGCCTGAGTTTGTTTAATTAATTGTTTGATTTTGTGGTGTTTGTGTAATGTTAATTAATACATGGGTTTATTGTGGAAATTTTCTTTCGGAACGTATGGGTAATTGGCCATTACCTTCATGTTTTGAGAGAACATTTTATGGTATTAAAGTATTGCTGGTTGAATAATTCCATAGTTATTTTATGGAATTAATGACAGTGAAATTGTTCAACAAATTGGGGTTGTTCACAAGTATTATGTAAATTTTATGTGAAGGTTTATTCTTTTCCCTGTAGATGCCACCTTCATTATTTTTTTTGTAAAACATATTAGGTTAGTAGTTATTGTTTTGTGCATGGTTTGTGAAATTGAGTATATGGATTGGTACATCTAATTTTAGGTTATATTCTAGACTGAGTTAAACATTTACCTATTTGTGGTGGTATATCCACAAGATTCCTTGTGGGGAGTTCCACACATTATTATAATAATATTTAAGGATTTTGAATATGTTCATTTAGACTGTACAAGCAGTTTAGCCTCAGAAGCTTTATGATCTATTTTTTGAGATTTTAGGAAATCTCTGCTGCATGGAACTTTCCTTAAGTTTTCTTGGAAAATTTATTATTTATTGGATATATGTAATGTACAGCTGATGTTATTTATTTTATAAATAATTCGTATTTTAAAGATTTTAATCAATTTTATTTATGGCATATTGCTTACATCTCACTTATAGAGAATCTTTTAAGATATATTTCGAATTACATGGAAAACTGGTTGATTCTTTCTTTTAATAGCCTTACACTACTTTTCTTGAATAAATAAATTCAAAGCGGTTGGAAATGGGTTGGCTAGAGCTCAGCTAAACTAGGTCCAAGCGTTTTATCAAAAAAAAAAAAATGGTGTGACATACTTGGAAGGATATAATTATTTTGGTTTTGACCATGGTATTTTAAATTACAGAGTTCCTTCTAGAACACAACCAGTATAGGAGTTGTGTTGATTATTATCTTTATGTTTGTCAACAGGTGTCAGACCTGTAATTGTTTTAAAAGCAAATGGGTATTTTAATTGGGGTGTGTTTCTCTGATAATACGTGATTTATGTTTTTTTTCAACAGGTGTCAGGCCTGTAATTATTTGATATTAGTAAAAAAAAAAAAAATTAATTCTTATTGGGGTGGTTTTTATGGTTATTACCTTGTTAATTTCTTTACGTGTCAGGATATGTTAAATTCATTTTATATCTGAGTTTTGATAATTTTTCTTTTCACAACAATATTGGTGAATTGTTTACTTTTTGATAGGTATGAGAACATAGGTTCTTAGGAAATACATTATTGTTTCTAAATATTTTCTTGTTCTAGTCGCACTCTCAATTTTGTGTAAACTTAAAAAAAAAAAATAAATAATTATTAATAAATAAAATAGAAAAGAAATATATAAAAGGTAAAGGAATAGATAATAATTTTAATTTCAATTTGTACAATAGTGATTTTACATGTAAGCTTTAGCTTAGCGTTCAGATTCTCTCTCACGTATACCACTTCTTCATCTCTCTGGATTCTTCTTCTCCGCATCATTGGACTTCAGCGAAATGGGATTTCTTCAAACAACTGGACCATCACAGCATCAATTTATGAGAGCCTACTAAGTCGTTCGCAGAATATGTAACCACAATCATTTGGACTTCAGCGAAATGGGATTTCTTCAAACAACTGGACCATCACAACATCAATTTATGAGAACCTACTATTGTCGCTCGCAGAATATTTAACCACAATCAGTTGGACTTCAGCGCAATGGGATTTCTTCAAAACTATGGGACCTTCAATAACACCAATTTTATGTCATCCTACATATAGTTGCTCTTGAAAAGGCAGAAGAATACTTCATTTTGGATACATTTCGGACGGACCTCTACAGTTACGGGGTTTCAGTCTTCACAAACAACCACTTCTATCCTGCACTTGCAAGAGGGAATGACAACCGGTCTTCGCTGGAACAACATCATCTTGGCCTTTCACACTCTATATCTTCCTGATGTGCTGATGCAGCTTTTCTTCGGCTTGAACTTGCCTTAAGACGCCAGGTGGCGTATTGGAATTTTTTGCAAAAATTCTCTTGGCCATGGGGGTAATGCAACGGTAGCGAACAGTTCCTACCTTGTTACAAAGAACTGTAGCCGCTCGTATCCCTGACATATTCTACAGGCGCGGGTTCCGGAACGGAAGGGGGAGGAGCTTGAGGCCTCTAAGCGAGTCAGTTGGATTCTAGTGGTGGAAGCAAGCAGCTGGACGGCGAGCCGAAGAAGTGTCGGACCAAACTCACGTGAGAGATTAATAATGTATCGAGAGTAATCAGTGCGAGATAACATGTTAGATATTTAAATAGAGTAGCTTAGAATCGTTTTTATAAATTTGTAAGAATTATGTTTCTTTACAGGCGCCCATTATTCAGATTCTTTGCAATACTTATGTTACCTATGTCCGTCGCGTTTAGAGCCATTGAATATTTCAGTTAAATATCGCGGACTTGGCGATATTTAACCACCCCTGTAGATTCATTACTTAATAGTCTCATTGCTTTGTACGGAGGATTTATCTCAATAAACTAATTGCCCATTTGTCACCAATTGTTAATGCTGGTTAAGAATTAATAATATCATTAAAAGATTTAAATTTTTTCCCGGGCCTGATTGTGTTGTCTGAAACACATTCTGCAGGCGAATTGAACTACTCTATTCCTGGGTACTCATATCATACAACAATAACAAAAATTAACAAAAACTCTGGTATTGGAATATTCATTTCAAACCAATATAATATTATCAATATTAGAGAGATAATTAATATTAGTAATGTTAACATTTTAAATATAGAAATTAAAGATGTAAATAAATATTATAATATTATTGCTATTTATCGTACACATAAATCGATACTACCACAATTTATAGATGGATTAAAAAACATTTTACTAAATTTTAGAAATAAAAATAATATTCTTGTGGGAGATGTGAATTTAAATATTGCAAACGATTCCTCTAGTAAGAATAAAGATGATTACCTTAATATGTTAGCTGAACTAAACTACATCTCATGCATAAATCATTATACAAGAAACGTCCGAGGTCAACGGCCTTCGTGTCTAGATCATATATTTACAAATATCCCTTGCATTAAAAATATAACCTCAGCTGTCATACATACGACTATCACTGATCATTATTCATGTATATTTAATTATAAATGCAGTAATCCATCTTCTCCATTACCTAACCAAATTAATGCCTCAAAAAAAATACTTAATATGGATACGTTACTACATAAATTTGAATCAGAAAACTGGAATAAATTACTACAATGTAATGATGTCAATATTTGCTGCAATTTGTTTGAAGAAAAAATATCTACATACATAAACGATTCGACAAAAAATATTAATATTTCCAAATCCAAACAATCTAAGTACAAGCCTATAAAACCGTGGATTACCCATGGTCTTATAATATCTGTACGACATAAACAAGCCCTTTACAAGTTAACTACCCAACAACCAAATAATAAAAATTTACTAAACAGTTTTAAGGCATATAAAAACAAACTTTCATATATTATAAAACACAGAAAAGAAAATTATTATAAACAAAAGATTGATCAGGCGGAAAATGATAGTAAAAGAGTGTGGACGGTTATAAATGAAATAATTGATAAGAAAAAATGCAGGAATAATGAAATCAATGCTATTACTCACGATAACTCGAAAATATGCTGTAAAGAAAACCCGTCAAAAGCTGCAAATATATTTAACACATTCTTTGCAAACATAGGAAAAAATCTTGCAAATCACATAAATACCAACCCAATTTCAGATTGCAATATTGATACAGAAAATAAAATAGCAACATTTCAAGTCACAACAGAGGATGAAATAGTATCTATCATAAACGATATGAAAGGAGGTTCTGCACCGGGATTTGATGGAGTTACGGTTAATATTTTAAAAAATATTAAAAATCAAATTTCTAAACCATTAATGCATATAGTAAATTTAAGTTTCCAAAGCGGTGTGTTCCCATCTATTTACAAGCAAACTATCATTACTCCAATATTTAAATCTGGTAATCCAGAAGAAGTAAACAACTACCGACCAATATCAGTAATCTCAAATATAGCAAAAATTTTTGAAAAGATAGTAAAAAAAAGAATGAACCAGTTTATAAAATGTAATAAAATAATTGATGAAAATCAGTTTGGATTTATGGAAGGTAGAAGCACACAGGATGCAATTGCAAAATTAACTAGCCTTGTTCTCAATTCATTAGATAAATCATTCAAATGTATTGGAATTTTCATAGATCTCAAAAAAGCGTTTGACAGCATATCACATGACAAACTCGTAACTAAATTAAGAAACATTGGATTAAACGGTACAGCTCTAGAATGGATAAAAAGCTACCTTTTCAAACGCCCCCAAGTCGTAAAAATCAACAATGTGCTTAGCCAACAAGATACAAGCAATTTTGGTATACCTCAAGGTACAGTCCTGGGGCCGTTACTGTTTATCATTTATGTAAATGATATATTCACACAAAGAATAAACGGAAAAATAATATCTTATGCTGATGACACTGTCATAATAATTGAAGGTGCTGATTGGAATACTGTGAACAACCTAGCGAATATTGACATCAATACACTGAAAAACTGGTTCGATAAAAATCTCCTCTCTTTAAATACCGAAAAAACAAACTTTATCCCATTCTCTATCAATAAATTTAAATCTAAACCAGAAATAAAAATTCTAATACATCAGAGTAAATGTAGTGGAACTAATTGCACTCCAGAATGTTCTACACTGAATTCAACTTCCAAAATTAAATATCTTGGTGTATATATAGATCAACATTTTAAATGGAAAACACATATTTGTGAACTTGTCAAAAGAATTAGGAAATGTATATATATATTTATAAGACTCAGAAATATTCTTAGACTGGAAAACCTAAAAAGAGTGTACTATGCAATTGTTCAATCCATATTACAATACGGTATTATAGGATGGGGAGGAACATATGATGTTATTTTAAATCCTCTCAAAATAGTTCAAAGATTAATAATTAAGATTATATTGAAAAAACCATCTACATTTTCTACCGAAAAAATCTTTTCAATATTCAAAGTAACTACAATAGACAATTTATATAAAAAATATTCAATTCTACAAACTTTCAAAGAAATACAGCTAAAAAAATTACATTTCAATATCTCAGCAAGATATCAAAACAATATTAAAATCCCAAAATTTAATACTAAGCACATCCAAAATTCCTATCTGTATCATGGTATAAATTATTTCAACAAACTCCCATTAGAAGTAAAAATTATTGAAAATAAAAGTAAATTCCAAACTAAATTAAAAAATTACCTGAAACAACTGTAAGAGTTACATTACTATTTCAGTTCATTTAAATCTGTTAATCGACACATCTCAAGTTTCTCATTGTTAATAGTTGCAATATTATTATTCACCTACTCAAATGATAACATTGATAACATAATTGAGTATGCATTCACTCACCAAACACAAGAGCCTTGTCTCTTTATGGTGAGGAAAGGCTTTTATTATATTAATATTACAAATCTGTTTAACATGTAAAAAAAATGTATAATTATTGTAAAAACAAACAAATATTAAAAATAAAAATAAATGGTTTTTATTGCAACTTCCTACCCACTGACACCATCATGGCGGCTCAGCATTGCATTGTTCATTATGCTGCAGCGGTTTGGATTGGGAGATTTCCAAGAAGGATGTAATATGGTGAGTTGAGTAGCAGGTAAAAGTAACGTTATAGTGTATATAAAATATAAGGTCATGTATAAATGGAAATATCATTTTAATTTTAATTTTATTTTTTGTCTTTTTTTTCGGGTTTTTCAATCTCTTTCATTGTCGAATTATTCTCACATGTAGGTTAAATCGTTATAGTATTGGACATCTCACACGTTACGATATAGGAGAAATTGGGGCGGTAAAACGTTCACAATCGGGTAGTTACCCATTCCTTAACGGGGTATGTCTCAATTCTAGCATATGTTGGAGTGAATTCACGATGAAAAGGCAATGTAATAATTATATTACCACATTTTATTATCAGAATAGGCCCAATAGACAACACTATTCGGTTCACATAGGTTGTGGTGGTATCGAATTTTAACCTTCTTCCGCGATCATATAACAACGGTTACTCGTTGTGTGGTATTATAGAGCTGTTACAAGTCCGATAGGATGGAACTTGGGTATCGACCTAACGTGTCATTCGGCTGATAGCTATAATCCAAAGCGTGATAGGATGGCTAAACTCCTTAGAATTAGAGCAGGAAGATTGTTGGAAACGCGAATTTCCGAACAATTAAAGTATATATGATTCCGGTGTTAGGAAGAAATTCGTTACTCAATTAAAAAAAAAATTTTCCTCTTCTAATAACATTGTCGGTAGTATTAAATTTTCGTATTTTTTGTGTAAAAATACGTGGCGTTGTTGTTATTTATTTTAAAATTTTTTTTTTCTTCTCTCCTTACGTAGTCAAACCCTGAGAGTTTAAGTTGAGTTGAAACAAACTCGAATGAAAAGTTATTTAACAAAATTGTACACACACACATAGAGTTTTTGGTGGGTAAATAAATGTATATTCAAGTGTTTTAATTATGATAAATGTAATTAATTAAATTACTATATAAATATTTTGTAAACACGTAATTGATTACTTCGGTATCAATATGGTAAGCCAGCGTGTAAAGTCCTTTCAGGACGCAATTGTACGGTGTTTTGTAACTTGCTATATCACTGTATTCAAATAAGGAGTAGTACTTCTCGTAGTAAGAAGATTTAAAAGTATGCACCCAGTTGAGTAAATTAGCTCGGTAATGTCATAAAGTTATGTCATTTGGGTCTTATTGTTCTTATTAGAGAATAATGGAATTGCACTTATGGTCATTACGGTTCGTCTGGTTATTTTGGTGGGAACACCTAGAGGGTGTCCTATGTGGTTTCGTCGAACGCAAGTTCACCGTGAGGATTCCAAGGGATCTATCCGGTTGTCTATGTCGTTGCGGCAAGGGTGTATTTCTAGTACACCAAGTACAGCGCTGTACGGGTCACCGAGGGTGAGTCGAGAGAACATGAGAGGATTCATATTATGCCTGAAAATTAATATTCATGATAGGTTTTGTAGCATTACCTTACAATTATATGCGAACATGAGAGGATGGTCGTTTATGCCTGATAATTAAATGCAAACCAGACAAACCATGACAAGCTGAGAGTGCGGGAAACTAACATTTGGGTTGGAATTGAATTGTGAAAATAGCATATAGTGTATAAAAACAAAGTTGTATAATTTAAAAAAAATTCTATTGTAAGACGCGAATATGAGTTGGTTTCGATCATTTCATGACATTGGTCAGCGTACAATATTCCATAACAGGAATAAAGTGTATAAAAACAAAGTTGTATAATTTTTAGAATTCTATTGTAAGACGCGAATATGAGTTGATTTCGATCATTTCATGACATTGGTCAGCGTACAATATTCCATAACAGGAATAGTGTTGGAAATTTTTTGTCTAATTTTAAGATTTTTACATGGTAGTAATCCTTCTCGGAAGGGTCATGTTTTCTTTATTTCTTCATTCGCCTTCGTTAGTGTGTCTTGTATCGCACTAGGTACGTCATATTTTTATAATTTCTTGAGAGAGTTGGCAAACCTTGTTCAGTTTATTGCTAGTTTTTTTAGCTTGGCTCACAGGTAGTTAAAATTTTGTTGGCTCTTAGGTAGGGAGTGTTTAAATCCTGGTGAAGAGGTAGCTCTGTACCTCACATTGTGGCAACCATCGCATCACATGCTGTATGGAAGGTCGTGGTCCCCTGCATCAGCCTCGCTGCCTTTTCCCTTCATTTTTCAGGGGAAGGAGGGTAGTGTTATGGGTCGCCCATACATCGTACGAACAGACTCTACAAGCAGCGGGCAGCTGTTGTCACGCACACAGTACATGTCCAGCCTCGCATGTTTATTGCTGTCCCTCTTAGGCTAGGAGAAGCATTACCTTATATGGTCACACAGCGCGGATTCCAGCCAATGGCAGAAGACATTACCTTATAGGGCACACGTTCGAGTCTTCCGTCTCGCTCATCACGGGCAAGCAGCTCCGGCCACCGATCGCCGAAGCAACAGACATATTCTAGAGAGCGGCGCGAGCGGTCGTACGTACTACTACGTACTGTCGGGCAGTATGCCACCCTTCGACGCGACTAATTAAGTCTTCACCTACGATCCAAGTATGGCGCTATCACCACAGCCGCCTTTATAATATAACAGCCGCCTATATACTCCTACTGCCGCCTATTTAATACCATAACACTAGACGCGCCCGGCTTTTAATCCGCCTACGTGCCGACGAGCCGAGTAATTCACCACTGCCGCCTACCATGGCCGCCCAGACGCGCCCGGCTTTTAATCCGCCTACGTGCCGACGCCACAGTAGTTCCCTTAAAGGAAACTAGCTAGACAAAAAGATTTTAACGATGTTTTTATTTATGTTCAAATTTATACTCACAGCATTGAAAACAGTCCGTAGTATTATGTTCTCAATGATAAAAAAATTAAAACAATACGCACGATACGTGGCAACGTTCTAAACACGACACTTTTGAGGTGCCAATCGGCAGCTTGGCGGCCAGTCGCTTTTTGGTGTGCACGGTGTTCGGTAGTTTGTGGCGTTATTTGAAATTGGAGAGAAATTACGTAAGGATAAAAATTGAAGTATATGATATGTTCTTTCAAATGTAGTTAAGTATTAAAAAATTGGATTATTCAAAATTACTTTTATTATTAATTGAAAAATTATGAAACCAGTGTTAATATATAAAATTATTTTCCAAAGTTTGATTAAACTTTCAATTAATCGTACACAATCGTGCCTCTGAACGAAATCATTTTCATATAAAACCATTCTTTATCTATATTTTTTTATATAATTTTTTTGCGCCTATTTGCTCTTTTGTCTTTTACAGAGCCTGTTCCAACGATCTATCGTTCAGATATTTTGGAGATGTTAGAAGAGGGAAGCACTTCAAAGATGAATTGTGTTGAAACAAGGGAGTGTATTTATGAAGATATAAAAAATTTACTAAAGAAAAAAAAATTCACACGTTTCGAAGATAATATATTAAAGAAGAAAATCGGTTCATTTCTGTTAAAATTTCACAAAAAGTGGATTGATGTCGGAAGAAGTACGCTAAAATTCAAATCAAAAAACACAAAATGGCTTAATGCAGTTTTTGTTCTTCCTGTGTTATTGTGTGCGGAGGGGCCACGTGGTAGGCCAGAAAAAGAATTTGATTTATGTTCCTCGAAAAGTAAAACCAGAAAAATTAAATGTCTTCTGAATTCCTGAAGTCCACAAGAGCTCTCTCATGCTACCCAAACCAGCTTGAGGTCACATGGAAAGCGGGATGCTGCCAACATTATTCATGACGGACTTTTCACCTAAACGAGCTACAAAGATGAACACACATTATGAAGAATAACAATTTCAAACCAATCCCGTATTCACCCCAGGAAGCCCTAGCTTTCATTATTAACAATAAATTATTATTAACCACCAAGCGGCAATATTTTAACATACGACATGAGGCCAAAGAGAGGAGGGCAAACATTTACCCCTCCTACAGGTAATTACATAAAATAAACACATTGGCGTGACTTTTTTGAACCATTCTACCATATACATTTTATTAATATATTTTTTTACTTTGAAAATTCTGTAACAATGGTTAAAATACATGTAAATTTTTTTAAGTATTTTTTTTATTATATTGTGACCCTTTTGCATCATATACCATGGAAAAATATTTTTGTCTAGCTAGATTGGGATTTGGGACCACTGTGGCGACGAGCCGAGTAATTCACCACTGCCGCCTACCATGGCCGCCCAGACGCGCCCGGCTTTTAATCCGCCTACATTGCCGATAGCCGCGTAATTCACCGTTATCGCCCACCGGTTCGGTAAGCTGGCCGAATCCGCCCACCATGACGCCGAGAAGCCGCCCTCTCACCGCCGAGCCGCCCAGTTCCTGCACATGGTCTGTGAGCTTGCTCTAGACCTCTCCACTTCGTAGGGAAGCTGCCTGCATCCGTCTGACGCCACGTGAGATTCTAAACCCTCTTATAGTCTTCCCGAGCCTAAATTCAGTAGCATTTCTAGTGCCTCACTCTCTCTAATGCTAGGCCTTAAACTGCTTACCTGGTTGCCTGTACTGTTCACCCTTGCATTATTGAATACATTTGAATTGTGACTAAACCTTGTTTCATTGGAGTCAACCATCGACAGGCTCGGAGGAGCCCTACTACCCTGAGCTGAGCCTTCCAAGCCAAGGCATATGGCCCCCGGGGGGCCTGCTTAACACTTGTCCCCCCCCGGGAGGGACATATTTCTGGAGACCAGAAGTATAACACTGGACCCTACGTGGCTTCAGTATCACCCTGGCCCCAGGAAGTATAACACTTTAACAAGTGATTCCTGACACTATTTGGAGTAAAGAAAGCAGGTAAGCCTCTTTTTTGTAGGTTTTTACAAAATTAAAATCACAAAAAATCAGTATGATTAGATAGTTTAGGGTCGGTAGAAAGGGTTTGGTAGTTACTTGGCTGAGTGATCAGTGATGCCATGATTTTTTATTGTTTGGTTTTGAAGAATAAAAAATGAAAAAAAAAAAAAAGTAATTGACCAAAATTTCTTTAAAATTTTTTACTCCAAATAATAACAGAAATCACCAAGTCAAGTACGTCCTATATAAGTGTATAAAAATGAACTTCCCGTATATATGAATATAAATGTTTCCATGTTTGTCACTTATTATTTCCCATATAGTTGCTGGGCTTACGACCGCCAAGGTCTTATGTATAATGATGAGATATGGGGTTAAGAAATTTGTATAAAAGATTACAATAGGTGGCCCGCAAAATGTGTGTAGTTAACATAGTTTAGCGGCAGCTAGGGAAGGTGGGGATGGTGCAACGAAAAACTTCTGATTTATTCGTGTACTCACCAGTCCGAAAAACAAAACAAAAATGTATGAGCACTTCAATTAATAAATTAAAACACAAACACTCGCTTACTTTGATTGGCATTGCAAAGCATGCTGGGTGTTCGCTATTATTATTTACCCTCAATGAGAGGCGGGTGTGGGTACCGCCGCCGCGGGAACCATTTATTGGATAACAAACACAACTGCCATAAGTCACTCCAAGTGGTTTGCTACGTTTGGTGACTTAGCAGAGGTACCCGGGTTCATGGGGTGAGGTTTGTTCGGATCTTGGCGGCGGATGCGTCTTCCCACCAGATGCATGACAGGCCGGATCGGAAAAGGTTGGTTGAGGCAGTCCCTTTGACTTCTCCAGCCGTACTCTCTCAGAACATCGCCTTGCACCACAATGGGAGGACTCCTGGACACAATGACCCCCAGATTCCTACCCACCCTTCATACTCTTTTCGTTCCCATAACTTCCTATCCATCCTTTCCTAAAAAGACCCTCCACAAAGATGACATAGGCCCTGAAGGAAATTATTTCTCCCCTAATGGAGCTAATGTTAAAAAAAGAAGAAAAATTATGATTTAATATATTACGCACCTATATTTTAAAATAAAATTAAAGAAAATATCTTAATATTATACGAGTATGTTTCGTGTTAACAATCTAAAAGTGCATTGTACAATAGCCTTACGTAACTACCAAATTAATATGTCCATAAAATACATGTGACGTCATAATGCTGAACGCAGTAACCTAACCTGACCCACTTACAGTAGATTAGTGACGTCACCAGACTGCAAGGAATACCGCCATCGTAAATCCAGGTCGTTAAGTTTTTCCTCTCCTTTCGTTGCTTCCCCAAATTGGACATTAATCTTTACTTCTGAATGCAGTGCATTGTTACGGGTTGAGGCATTCGACTTCTCTGAAATTTATTATCAATAAAGCGGATACAAACCCAATCAAATGCATTAAAAAATATAAATTTGGTTTTAAAAGCATTAAAAAATTTTAATTAAAAAAGTGGTTTAGCACCATAATAAGATTTTTTTTTTGTCTATATCTATATTATTTTCATATCTCAAAGATTTAGGGGGCAATTTGGGAGACGGGCATAGGTACTGCCACCCGGGAACCATTTATTGGAAAACCAATACTTCTACCATAGGTCACTCCATTTGGTTCGCTACGTTTGGTGACTTAGCAGGGGTGCCTATGCAGGGTAGCGAGTCGGATCGACAGAGATCAGTTGAGGGAGGCCTTTTGGCTTTTCCAGTAGGACTCTCTCGACACATCGCTTTGTAGCCCAGTTGGAACGATGGATTCATATGTTCGTCACTCCTAGACACATCGACCCCCAGATTTCTAACCATACTCATACCTTTTTTCTTCCAAGAACTTCTTATCCTTCCTTTTCTTAAAAAACCCTTCGCATAGCATCCCTAAGATGACATAGGCCCTGAGGGAAATTATTTTCCTCAGGGCCTCCTGTGTGGAGCTAATGTGGAAATTCTTCCGCCTCCATGTATTTATTTATGAGATATCCCTCTATGGATGTTTAAAAAAATAGTTTTTTCAAAAATTTTGAAGCATTCATCAAATATTTGAAGTTAATTTTCATTCACGTTCTGTGAAATTATATAAGCATTTTTTTCTAAAAAATTTAAAACAAAGAAGAATAAAATAAATAAACTGTCCTTTAATTATATAATAACAGAACTTGAATAGAACTTACCCAGAATCTGAAAATTAACTTCAGATATTTGATAAATGGTTAATAAAAATATTAAAATATCTGTCCTAAATGTTTATAGCCTTATTGAAATGCATCATTGATGGCATTTAAACGTTTGTTTGGACAGAAATTAAATATTATAAAAATTCTATTGACACAGGAATTTTTATCTCCGTCGGGTAGAGTTAGAATCCTACTTTATTTTTCTAGAGACATAATATAATTTGTGAGAGGTGACCTTTGTATGGAAGATAATTTCTTGGGCATTCACTATGCAAAATTTCTAGACATGTTGTTTGTTTTGAAGAGTTTTATTTTTCATAAAATTTACTTAACAAATGTACATCAAAAGTAAAAACCCTTCAAAACAGAAACAGACCCAATTGGAAGTTTAAGGAAGGAGCCGTTCTTTGCAAGAAGGCATCGTTTACAGATTGGTGCGACTTTTATTTGCATTTAGGCAATGTATGCGATTACAATTTTTTTAGAAATTTATAGTCTATATATATAATATTTTTTTTGTAAATTATTTGCAATACTTTTGAGGGGAGAATACCCGCATAGTTTTGGGCGTTTAATACGCTCCAGGCTTACACAGTAAGGACTTGACAATTTGCTGTAAGTGACTTGTGACACAGAGTTCTGATGAAAATACAAACGTTTTGAATAATTACAAAGAGGCATAACACGGGTGTTCCACTACACCCTTTATAAAGTTAAGGCATCTGAACAAAGCCAAAAATGCCTTTGTGAAATTTGACTCTGTAATAATATGTCTCTTGTCCAGATATGACTAACTTTATAACATGCATTGTATGTAAGCTGACGTTGTTATTATTGTAAGTTAGATTTAATCGACCACCACAACACGGGCATGTGCCTAGCATGGTGGTCGAAAAATCCCCAATTTTATGTAATAACAATTTTTTTTCAATGAATAAAGAAAACTTAAAAAAAATTCAAAATACCATAATAAAGCACAATGATATATAATGGTCCAAGCAAGAGATCGTACTGGACGTCATAGTTCTAGTTTATTTTGTCTTTTTTGATTTCAAACAAGACGCGCGAGAAGGAAAAGAAAATCGTTTTATTATTAAATGAAAATAAATCACTTGTATACATCACTTTCTATTTGATCAAATTTACTAACATATTTTGAAACCAATTGTTTCTTTGTCGACATAAAATAGAAAACGATAAGGTTTAATTGAAGGTTTAGCTTTCACCTCAGTTTGCGCACAGAACTTGTGTGGTTTAGCGTGATTGTGTTTTTTTTTAAATTGCGAAGCACTGATACAGAACACCACTTACTTTCTTGAAACGATTATAATATTTTTCTTTTAATTCTTCTATATGTTAGTAGTTGAAGTTTTTTTTAATTCCTTTTAATTTAACACTCACCTCTTCTGTAACATTTTCCAATTAGTCAGCTATTTTAAATGTATTTTTTTAAATATTGGGACAAAGATACAAATTATTATTGATTATATTTTGTACTTTCATCAAAAAAATATTTTTACTACGAACCAGCAGAATAATAAGAAAAGTAGTTTATAAGTTGACTTTGAATGAAGTGAACAATTTTCAAATTGGCATATCAGTAGTAGGTTCATAAAACAACCAACGTATTTGTCTGTTGTAATATGTCCGCTTGCATGACTTTGAAGAAAGTTAGGTTATAATTCTTCTGCAATCTCCAAATTTACAAAATCTCTAGGTTTTCAGAAGCTCTTCAGAACAAAAATAGCCTTCAGCCTGTTCTCAGGAGTATTATTATAATTATAATACAACAATAAATAGTCATTGTGTTATTAATGAGCCTAAGCGTTTTAATCAAGCGATACTTTATAAGGATAATAAGCACTGAAGAGTACAGGTCCCAGTTCGTACCATATGAAGATATTTTCTGGAGAGAATATACAGGACATAACATAACATAATAACGATTTATAATGATGACAAGAAGGATGATAAATACTTTTCAAAACACGAAGGTTCACAATTCAGGAAAAGTTCTATAAAATTATAAATTATGGCCGCAAAGTTTCATGTTATTCTGTGCAAGTTAATTTGATATTCCTTACAACTTGTGAATTTTTTCTTTGCCAAGTAATCCGATAAAAACTTTATATGTCCGTTAATAAACTTTATACGGCGATCAACACGACATAACACTTTAGAGGTCAGTTTAACTTATTTTTATAATGTTTTTTATAAGTCTGCTAGAACTTACACATTATTTATAACCACAATATGAGCTAGAAATCAATCGCTTCGATAATGCAAAGGTAGTTAAGAGGAACAGCTGCGCGGCCTCTTTCATACTAAACTTAAATTTGAATTTGAAGCCAAAATACTCGGTCAAACTGAATAATCACAAAATAGAATGCGGATATGGAAACCGCCGCCCGGAAACCATTTATTGGATAATCAACACCCGTGTCATAGGTCACCCCAAGTGACAAGCTTCGTTTGGTGAATTAGCAGGGAGCCAAGATTCATGGGATGAGGTTTTTCTAAGTCTTGGCGGCGGAAGCATTTGGCTACTTACTGGGTGGCGGGCCAGATCAGGAGAGACTGGATGAGGGATACCCTTTTGACCTTTCCAGTCGGACTCTTGCACCGCAGTGGGAAGGTGCTGTTATAGCCAGGTTGGGCGGCTATGTTATAGCACCGTTGGGGCCGGTGCTATACAGTTACTCCCCGGGGGGGGGAAGTAAGTTGCTAGATGGGGGAACAAGTGTTAAGCAGACCCCCCGGGGGTCATATGCCTGGGCTTGAGACGCTCATCTCAGGGGAAGGAAACGGCCACACTCATCGACGATTTACTCAAAATGAAACAGAGCTTGGTTACAATTCAGTTTATTCCCAATATGCATGGATAGAACAAGAACAGGACAGAAAGTATGCGGTTTAAGACCTAGCCTTGAAAGAGAGCGGCAAGCTAGTAAAAGGACTACTGATTCTGGGCTCGAAAGGACTATACGAAAGTTAGGAACCTCACGTGACGATGGGCGGCGGCAGGCAGCTTCCCTGCGTGGTGGGTGGGTCTGGAGCTATGCTCACAGACCGGGCCATGGTAACCTGGCAGTAGGCGGTGATAGGCTGCTCCTCAGCGTCAAGGCGGACTGGAAGCGGCAAGCTTCCCAACCGGGTGGCGGTTAAGTGGGCGGCTCATCAGCGTCAAGGGCGGGCTAGAAGCGGCATGCTTCCAGAGCGGTAGTTAAGTGGGCTGCTCGTCAGCATCAAGGGCGGGCTAGAAGCGGCATGCTTCCAACCCGGCGGCGGTTAAATCGGAACCGGTGTTATCACAAATACTCGGGGTGTAGGCCGAGACTTAACTAGGGGCGCGACGAAGCGCGGCAAACCGCCCTTGTGTTATCGGAGACCCGATCCAAACATGTCTGTCCGTCTCGTCCCGTCCCGGTTCCTTGCTACTGTCGAGAGAATGGGGGGGACTGAATACTTGTGCCCATATATGGCGATTTGCCGTGAAAACGTCTTCTTATTGGCCCGTTACACATTGCCTGTGTCGTGCCCATATACGGTGATTTGTCGTGAACCGTCTTCTTATTGGCCCGTTACACATTGCCTGTTGTGATCATCCAAGGCATGCGTGATTGCCATTACGATAAGCGTGCGTGGACTATATCCGCTTGCTGGCGTATGTAGTCCGTTCGGAGGATTATGGGTGCGTTGGTTGCCGCAATGTGAGGTACAGAGCTACCTCTTTCACCAGGATTTAAACACTCCCTACCTAAGAGCCAACAAAATTTAACTACCTGTGAGCCAAGCTAAAAAAACCTAGCAAGTATTCTAAACAAAGGTTGCCAAACTCTCCCAAGGAATTATAAAAATATGTCGTACCTAGTGCGATACAAGACACGCTAAACGAAGGTGAGTGATGAAATAAAAGAAAAACATGACCCTTAAGAAAAGGATTTCTACCATATAGAATTCTTAAATCTAGACAAAAAATTTCCAACACTATTCCTGTTATGGAATATTGTACGCTGACAAATGTCATGAAATGATCGAAATCAACTCATATTCGCGTCTTTACAACAGACTAAGCGCCCCATACAACACAAGTACCGATAGTCATGGCCTACTTACAGTGTTAACTATACAACCTCTTGTTATTTTCATAATTCAATTCTACCCCAGATGTTAATTCCCGCACTCTCAGCTTGTCATGGTTTGTCTGGTTTGCATTTAATTATCAGGCATAAACGACCATCCTCTCATGTTCGCATATAATTGTAAGGTAACGCTACAAAACCTATCATGAATATTAATTTTCAGGCTTAATATGAATCCTCTCATGTTTTCTCGATTCACCCTTGGCGAACCGTACAGCGCTGTACTTGGTGCACTAGAAGTAACACCCTTGCCGCAACGACACAGACAACCGGAGAGATCTCGTGGAATCTCCACGGTGAACTTGCGTTCAACGAATATACACAGGACACCTCTTAGGTGTTCCCACCAAAATAACCAGACGAACCGTAATGACCATAAGTGCAATCACATTATCCTCTGATAAGATCAAATATGACCCAAAATGACATAACATGTTGACATTACAAAATTTGTTTACATACACCTTATTCCTGTTATGGAATATTGTACGCCGACAAATGTCATGAAATGATCGAAATCAACTCATATTCGCGTCTTTACAACAGACTTAGCGCCCCATACAACACAAGTACCGATAGTCATGGCCTACTTACAGTGTTAACTATACAACCTCTTGTTATTTTCATAATTCAATTCTACCCCAGATGTTAATTCCCGCACTCTCAGCTTGTCATGGTTTGTCTGGTTTGCATTTAATTATCAGGCATAAACGACCATCCTCTCATGTTCGCATATAATTGTAAGGTAACGCTACAAAACCTATCATGAATATTAATTTTCAGGCTTAATATGAATCCTCTCATGTTTTCTCGATTCACCCTTGGCGAACCGTACAGCGCTGTACTTGGTGCACTAGAAGTAACACCCTTGCCGCAACGACACAGACAACCGGAGAGATCTCGTGGAATCTCCACGGTGAACTTGCGTTCAACGAATATACACAGGACACCTCCTAGGTGTTCCCACCAAAATAACCAGACGAACCGTAATGACCATAAGTGCAATCACATTATCCTCTGATAAGATCAAATATGACCCAAAATGACATAACATGTTGACATTACAAGAGCTAACTTACTCAACCGGGTGCATACTCTTAAATCTTCTTACTGCGAGAAGTACTATTCCTTATTTGAATACAGCGATTTTAAGTAAGTTACAAATAACACCGTTTAATTGCGTCCTGATATGGTAAGGACTTTACACGCTGGCTTACCATATTGATACCGAAGTAATCAATTACGTGTTTACAAAAAATATTTACATAATAATTTAATTAATTAAATTTATCATTTAATTTTGTGTGTATAATAAAACTCTGTGCCGAATTTATATCCTCGTGTGTCTGTTTCATCGATACTCGAACGAGGAGTGCCTCAAAAGTGATATCAAAACTGAAAGTCTAAACTTTAATTGTGTATAAGTGAACTAAAAGATAGTCTAAACGTTAATAAGTGAACTAAATAAAACAATAAACATCGGAAAAACAAAAAATCTGGCAATTTGTGAATGCTTAACAAATTTGAATTGTGAATTAAACAATAATCACAGTGTTTTGTGTTAAAAACTACTAAAATACACTCTAGTACATTTCGTTGACAGTTGTTTAATATTGACTTTAATCTCGCTGACACCCAACAGTGATTTGGCGTAGGAGCAGAGTGTTTGGCTCCCGTATCTTCGGAGAAGGGTTCGATCCTCAAACAAACCAAAATCTTTTTATTTTAATATTATATTTATAAACTACCTGTTCATAGATGGCGGTAAATGCGTAGATACACTAAACCAAAAATAATTTTAACCAGATACCCTACCAGTCAATAGATGGCAGTAAAGTAGTAGAAAAATTAAATAAAACGGCAAACGGGCTTGATAATAGATGGCGGTAAATATACCAATTTAAAGAAATACTACTTACCGATAATATTAACAGATGGCAGTAGGTATATAAAATATATAATTATTTATTTATTAAAATTATTGGAATTTGAAAAATGGAAAAGGGAAATAAAACACCCAGAGTAAAAAATTCAGACCCATTTACGAAATCTTTTATGACCCCAAGATCCCCAACCGAACAAGAGGAAGATAATTTATCGTCTGATTCGGAGAATAATAGAGATGATGAGGAAGAAAAGTCTATATTGATAGAGACAAATCAAGTGAGTAACGCACTTACTAACTCAAGAATCATAATTAATTCCATGAAGACAACCCTCTCAGAAAGTAAAGGAAAAATTTCCATGGGCCAAAAAGAAAAAATTAATGAAGGAATGGATAATTTATTTAAAATTATAGCTCATTTAGTAGCAGAAAATAATGAAATGAAGGGCGAATTAAAAATTCTCCGGCCGCTCACAAAAATAGTTACCCAAAATTTTAATGAAATGAAAAAAATAATGCAGGAAAATAAATCGCTTTTCAATAACATGAATACAAAAATGAAGAAATTAAAAAAGACATAAGAAAAATAATAGTACCCGAAACTTATGCGGAAAAGGTAAAAAAACATGAGCCGATTGTAATCATAAAACCAAAAAAGAAAAATCAAGAAAATGTTGAAACAAAAAACGAAATAAGCGTTGGAGTACCAAGGCCCGCTATCTGCGTCTTTCCAGTAAACGCTGAAGCCACCATGGACAGCGATGCCACAATAAAAATGGTCCAAGATGTCATTCGACCGTCCGAAATAGGCGTTCGGATCACGGGCATGCGCAAAATAAGGAACAAGGGGGTGCTGCTCAACACGGCAACTGCAGGTGAGCAGGAAAAATTATTAAATGCCACTTGTCTTAATAATTCGAGCATACTTAAGGCCCGGTTACCCACCAAACGACTCCCGAGACTGATATTTTTTAACGTGCCGAGGGCTTTAACTGATGCTGAATTTTTGAGGATCGCTCTAACGGGTATTCCCAATGTTCAAGACGTCGAGGGAACACTGGCAAGCTGCAAGCTTAGTCACTTGGCTGGCGCTCGTACAGGAGACACCTGCCATCGAATATATGAGGTCCCTGCTGCTGTACGCAAAACACTCGTGGAACAGGAGAAAGTGTTTGTCGATTGGACTGTGTGTCGCGTCCGAGACTTTTTTGGGCTTACCGTCTGCACTAAGTGCCATGTGATTGGACACTCCTTCAAATACTGCCGAGATGAAACTTGGTGTGGGCACTGTGGCCAAAAAAATCACACCCGCGAATCCTGCCCAAATGCCGCTTCCGATCCAGTCTGCGCTACATGTACCAGATTTGGTAAGCCTGCTGCTCATTCCACTGGAGACAGGGACGACTGCCCGGCCTACCAAGCTGCACTGAAAAAGGATCTTGCTACAATCGATTATGGAGTGTAACATACGTGAGCATAAGTGCCTCACCATCGAGGATTATAATCCCGTGATGAACTGTCTACGAATAATGTACTTGAACGCGAGAAGCATCCGTAATAAGTTTGATGAGATCGAAGAAAAAGTTAGAAGTTCGCTGTATATTGTGCACGTCCTCGTCATCACTGAAACGTGGCTTAATGTTGGAGAGGAAAATTTTTACTCCTTGAGTGGTTACAAAAGTGTTTTTGCCTCTCGCCCCAACGAAGGAGGAGGCGGCGTAGCAATATATGTGATTGATACTATGAAGTGTGCAATTATTGAAAAATTCTCAAATGAAAATTCTTTCTTAGGTATAAGTCTTTGTAGCAGTGATAGGAAACCAGTCAACATTTATGCTATCTATCGAAAACCTAACACAAACATGCAGGATTTTTTAATACACCTAGAAAACATACTGAACGAAAGTAGACAAGATACATTAATATTCGGAGACTTTAACATTGACGTATCCATATCCACACACTCTTCATTAAATTTAAATCTTAGAATCTTACAATTTCTCAATACACAACAAAACATTTCCCACGAGAGTTACTGATACAAGCAGCACCATTATAGATCACTTCATATCAAATAGGCAAAACATTCAGACTACTATATCGAATATTGATGATCCACTTAGTGACCATAACATACTTATTGTTGACTATAAGAACACCTTAAAAAAATGTTTTAATAATAGAACCAAATCCCGGATTACGAGACCTATCATCAACAGTATGTCAGTAAAATCCTATCTTCTTGATAACAATTTCACGATCGACTTAAGCAACTCAGAAGACCCTTTTAAAAGTTTCAATTATCACATTAAAAAGGCAATAGAATCAGGTACAACCAAACCAAAAACAAGATTAGGAAGTCGGGAACAACTGAATACTCCATGGTTTGATTCCAAATTAAATTCCTTAATCAAAGAACGAAACCAGATTCACAAACAGTGGAAACAAGACCCTGGTAATATTACTCTTGTAACACTTAAAAAGAGATTGAGAAATACCATTACTAATTATAGGCGAAGTCTAAAAATATTATGCGAACAGCTTTTAACAAAACCAAAATAAACCTACTAAAACTTGGAAAATCATAAACTCTATTCTGTCAAACCGAGCACATAAACCAACCAACGAAATAGAATCCCTCATCGTAAATTACTGCGAAATTAAGGATCCGGATCAAATAGCATCGGCATTTAATGAGTTTTTCCTCTCGATAGGAGAAAAGTTAGCAGCTACCATTCCGTCATTCCCGGACGACTGCAATACCGTCCTTGTAGAACCGAAGGCTTGCCAATCCTTATACATGGCTAGGACAAACAAAGATGAGGTATTGAGGATCATCTCTAAAACAAAGCTGAAAGCAGCACCGGGACTCGATGGAGTAACACCATCAGTTCTTAAAGCTTGTAAAGAAGAACTAGCGGGTCACCTAGCAGAACTTTTTAATTGGTCACTGTCCTCGGGAAAGTTTCCGAATGAATTAAAGCTTGCGAAAATAATACCTATACATAAAGGAGACTGTAAAACATGTATTTCTAACTACCGTCCTATATCACTTTTATCGGTATTTTCAAAAGTGTTTGAGACCATAATCAAAGATAGACTCCTAAAATACATATCTGCGAATAATATCCTTACACCACAACAATATGGCTTTCGGAAAAATTCTAGTACTCAATGTGCCACCTTTGATTTTATCTCTACCCTTCAACAGTATATAGACCAGGGTGAATATGTGGCAGCCATATTTATAGATCTCAAAAAAGCCTTTGATACGGTCAATCATGAAATACTCTTAAAGAAATTGGAACATTTGGGTATTGTTGGGAAGCCCCTAAACCTCATACGAAGCTACTTAGATGATAGATTTTGTCTTGTCGAAGTCAAAGGGGTCTCGAGTGGCTTAGGTAGAATCACATGTGGAGTGCCACAGGGATCAATTCTTGGCCCTCTGCTTTTCTTGCTATATGTCAATGACATAACTAAATGTGGTATCTCTGGAAAACTCCAACTTTATGCGGATGATACTGTAATCTACTATCACAGTAAAAGCCTGAGTGACCTGGAGTCTCTAATGAATGTAGATGTCTCAATTTTAGCTAATTGGCTCCGTATTAATAAATTGAGCCTCAATATAAAAAAAACGCACTATCTAACATTCGGTAATAAGGATTATGGGTCCATGAATATTTCACTTGGAACTGATAAACTCCAAAATATGGAAGTTACGAAATATTTAGGGCTATTAATAGACTCTAAACTTACGTGGAATTCCCATGTTGAGCATGTGAAATCAAAAATTTCCCCAATTACCGGTGTACTGTACCGACTCCAAGGTCTTCTCTCCATATCTCTACTACGGGCCACTTACTATGCAATGATTCACTCCCATCTGAGTTATTTAGTTAGTATCTGGGGCACTATTACTAAAAAACAAATATCAGAAATACAGGTGATTCAAAATCGAGCTATAAGGAATATCTACCATCTACCGTGGGATACACATATCAAACATATATATTCAAAGACAAACATACTTCCTTTTACGGTTCTACCTAAATACAATATCACTAGTGCAATATTACAAATCATACATAGATCCGCACACACTAACATCAGACCAGCCTTTAATTCAGACATACACCAGCACAAAACACGATCCCAAAATCAAATACACTTAGCATCATCTACCCACACAACTAAATTTGGTATTAACTCGTTACAATATATCGCATATAGACAATACAATGCATTACCTAATGAAATAAAGCATTCAGTAGCTAACAAAAAAATATTTGTTAAAACGCTTAAAGAATATTTCCTGAAAATGTATTTAAACCAGTGAATATTGGCTCGCCTTCATACGTTTGTTTTTTATGTTTTATGTGTATGGATGTCTCTCAGTATTCCTAAAATCTCTATTCTTGACAATGCATTTTTTATTTATTTATATATATTTTTTTATTTTTTTCCCTTTTCAATATATTGTATTTTTTAAACGTGTAATATTTGTGTAAAATGTACTTATATCTATCTGTCCTTCCCGTAATGAGTTTTCTTCTCAACTCATTGGGAATAATGTGTTACTTGTCATATTTTTGTAATACATTATAATTAATAAATAAAAAATAAATAAATCATAATTAAAAAAAAACAACTTAAAATTACATTTGTTTACCATCCAACAACTCTATGTGTGTGTGTTCAGTTTTTTTGTTAATTAACTTTCAATTCGAGTCTGTGTCAACTCAATACTTTAACTCTCAGGGTTTGACTTCGTAAAAGAAGAGAAAGAAAAAAATAAATAAATAACAACAACGCCACGTATTTTCTACACAAAAAAATACGAAAATTTAATACTTCCGACAACGTTATTAGAAGGGGAAAAAATTTAATTGAGTAACGAATTTCTTCCTACTTCCGGGATCATATATAATTTAATTGTTCGGAAATTCGCGTTTCCAACAATCCTTCTGCCCTAATTCTAAGGAGTTTAGCCATCCTATCACGCTTTGGATTATAGCTACCTACAGAATGACACGTAAAGTCGATTCCCAAGTTTCAATTCTATCGGAAACTTATAACAGTTCTATAATTCCCCACAACGAGTATCCGTTGTCATATGTTCGCGGAAGAAGATTTAAATTCGATAACTCCTACTACTTATGTGACCTGAATAGTGTTACCTATTAGGCATATTCTGATAACAAGAATGTCGTAATATTAACATTACATTACCTTTTTATCGTGAGTTTACTCCATCATATGCTAGAATTGTGACATACACCGTCAAGGAGTGCTAGGTGCCTACATACCCTACCACTTATACAAGAATTTTCTTATGCCGTCTCTTGTCAACGACAAGAAGAGAATATGCTTGCATATTCTCTCATTTGCATCTAAAATTAGGTAATTTTTAGAATGCAAGTTGTTCCACGAAAATGGAAATTAAGTCTCCATTCGGTCCCGGGCCAGGATATTGAATACCTAACGCAGTCTTTTCTAACGAAAATCCTTGCCTATTTTAGGGTTCCTTGAACTACGCCCTCAATCAGTGTATCGTGTCATGTTTCTTAGACGAATTTTATATACATATGCAACCATATACATATATATAAATATATTTTTTGTAACCAAGTTGCTACGCACTAGGATGGGGGGAAGTAATAACTTATTACTACCAATAATAGTCATTACAATAAATGAACTAAACATTGCACTAGCAATTTCACTAGTGTAAGGTGAGTTAATTTTTTTTTTAATAATAATCGGTCTTCACGTGGAGACACACCGGCGTTCCGGATTGTCAACACTTGTGATGACGATCCAGTAAGAAAGGAATTGTATAACTTTTTTTTTTAAACAAAAGTTAAGCTATATGCGTTATATCCTCGTACTAAAAACAAGGGTTCATGACGTCCTTGGGTTATATATAAAGAGTGATAACTATAATCTCAACTAGTATCCGGATTATTTGCTAACACTACTCTCATGGAGTGATGAAGCCTAATGTACCCACATAACCAGGGGTGGAGAGAAAATAACAAAACAAAAAAAAACAAAAAAAAATATAAATAAAAACACTTATAAGGCGGCAACGACAGTGGTGTCGATACCTTTTTCACTATGTCTTTAATGTGAAATTTACCGACAATTTTTCCATTTAAATCCTCCAGCACATATACCGTGCTAGAGAGCTTTTCCCTTATCCTGTTTTCTACAAAACGGGGTGCAAGTTTCGCTGAAAAATACACGCCTGTCTTAGATTGTGGGAAGTTCCTTCTCCAAATTCTGTCCCCGATTTTATTGGATTCCAACTTGTGTCTAGTGTTATAACGAAAAGCGCTTTGTTTATAAGCAGCGGTGAGTGAATCGCTCACTTTGTCGTAGACGGCTACAAGTTCCTGTAGTTTATTCGCATATTCCGCAACCGTACCTGGTTGTGTGTCATTTTGACTAGCACCAGGGGAGATACGCCAATGCGACGTGCCATGCACTGTCTGTTCAAAGCCGTGCATGAGAAAAAACGGGGTGTATCCAGTTGTAAGATTGACCGTATTATTTATTGCTGCTTGTACCGTTCTGACGTGCTTTGACCACTGACGGTGATCGTTGCTACACTTGGAGAATTTAAATAAATTGCAGGAGACTCAACTCGCCTGCTAAGAGATTCATTAAACGCGACACACTGTTGCCTTAGAGACAACAAAGCTCTTTTGGGAACTATGCCTCTTTCTATCAACATTTTTTTTTATTACGGACGCGTTTGCTTTCTCGAAATTTAATATTTTATCCATTATTGGTACGGTGGCCTCCATGATTTAGATTTTTTAATAAACAAAAACCAAAAAAAATTCCGGACGAAAATTTTAGGTGACGAGACGAGTTGCTGGCAATCGTTATTATTTTTACCTATCACAGGGAAACGGGTAGGCGTAGCTCGATCCGACAGCAGTTATTTCCTTTTTTATTGGAAAACAACCACTGCTCTTCAAGGAAAAAATAACGCAATTTTATGCAGCACTATACTAGAGTTTCAAATTACACGTAATTCATTACTCAATAAAATATTCCCGCACGAAACGACGAAACGGTTCTGACTGCTGAACTTTCGTTTAACTAGAGATTTTATAACCTGGTTTTTAAATTGTGGTAAAAAGGCGAATCCAATTTTTAATTATTTGTTAATGATACTACACTTTATTTTATTTAAAAAAAGGTTTTGAAAGCCGCGATAGAATCGTATTTGCGTGAGAAACGTTACGGTAATTAGTGACGTTTAAATACCAAACACTCGAAATTGTACTTGCCGACGGTACTCGCGACGTGTTTCACTTCACTTAACACACTATACGCACAGCTGTTGGTAGGAAAACACACATAATAAAAATGTTTATAGCCATTAGGTGTGAAGTAATGTTTCAAAGGAGATAATAATCGATAAGACGTTGGGCTCCAGTGTTATAGCCAGGTTGGGCGGCTATGTTATAGCACCGTTGGGGCCGGTGCTATACAGTCACTCCCCGGGGGGGAAGTAAGTTGCTAGACGGGGGAACAAGTGTTAAGCAGACCCCCCGGGGGTCATATGCCTGGGCTTGAGACGCTCATCTCAGGGGAAGGAATCGGCCACACTCATCGACGATTTACTCCAAATGAAACAGAACTTAGTTACAATTCAGTTTATTCCAAATATGCATGGATAGAACAAGAACAGGACAGAAAGTATGCGGTTTAAGACCTAGCCTTGGAAGAGAGCGGCAAGCTAGTAAAAGGACTACTGATTCTGGGCTCGAAAGGACTATACGAAAGTTAGGAACCTCACGTGACGATGGGCGGCGGCAGGCAGCTTTCCTGTGTGGTGGGTGGGTCTGGAGCTATGCTCACAGACCGGGCCATGGTAACCTGGCAGTAGGCGGCAATGGGCTGCTCCTCAGCGTCAAGGCGGACTGGAAGCGGCAAGCTTCCCAACCGGGCGGCCGTTAAGTGGGCGGCTCATCAGCGTCAAGGGCGGGCTAGAAGCGGCATGCTTCCAGAGCGGCAGTTAAGTGGGCTGCTCGTCAGCATCAAGGGCGGGCTAGAAGCGGCATGCTTCTAACCCGGCGGCGGTTAAATTGGAACCGGTGTTATCACAAATACTCGGGGTGTAGGCCGAGACTTAACTAGGGGCGCGACGAAGCGCGGCAAACCGCCCTTGTGTTATCGGAGAACCTCTCGCGGTCCCGATCCAAACATGTCTGTCCGTCTCGTCCCGTCCCGGTTTCTCGCTACTGTCGAGAGAGTGGGGGGGACTGAATACTTGTGCCCATATATGGTGATTTGCCGTGAAAACGTCTTCTTATTGGCCCGTTACACATTGCCTGTGTCGTGCCCATATAAGGTGATTTGTCGTGAACCGTCTTCTTATTGGCCCGTTCACATTGCCTGTTGTGATCATCCAAGGCATGCGTGGTTGCCATCACGATAAGCGTGCGTGGACTATATCCGCTTGCTGGCGTATGTAGTCCGTTCGGAGGATTATGGGCGACCCATAACAGTGCATTCATACGTCAGTCACTCCTGGATATATTGAACCCCAGGTTCCTATCCACCCTTTAAACCTTTTTCCTATCCCAGAATTTCCTCTTCTTCCTTTCCATATAAAGCATACCCAAAGATGATATAGGCTCTGAGGGATTTCTTCCCTCCGGGCCTCCCGTGAAAAGTTAATTTAAAAAAATATTTTTAATTAAAAGGTGTAGCAAAAAACTTTTACGGAAATGTACCTACTGTATTTATTTGTGATTGCAAAATTATAAAAAAATATTCCATTAAAGAATAATTTTTTTTATGATTTAAGAGGCAACTTTGACAATTTCTTGTGAGTTAATGGTAATTATAAAAAACTAATATTTCCCAAATTTCATAATATTTATACAAAATAGTTACCCGACCAGTCGATGTAGTACACGGTTTAACTATTTTGTGTTATTATATAAGATAAATTTATTCTTTAATTTTGTGTACACAGTTGTTATCAATTTCCTAAATTTTAAGATATTATGTCAAAGTTTCTAAATACTGTTGATTTGTGCTTAAAAAAGTACTGCTTTGTTTTTTTAGAAATATAAATACTTTTATAAATAGAAATGGGTTATTTTATCAATAAATCTCATTTTCCTAATGTTAATTAATATATTACAGTAATAAATATTATTCTAAAGTTATTTCAGTTCTTAAAATCGACAATTCTATATTAGAGTATGTCATACCCACCTCACAGCTGGTGTAACAAATTTTTCAACTCATTCACTGGTTAATAAAATTCCGGAAAGCAGGAAACTATTTTGCGTTATAATAATTAATAAACAGTGCATTTAGCACCATAACGACGCACCCATTATTAAAATTACTCTATTTTCAAAAGAAAATATTTATTACGAGACGTGCCGAAATGGTTTTTGTGTTGGCTGTTTGAATTTTTAACGAATAATGAAATTCTATTTTGATAATAATTAGAGAGAACACAACAAAGCCGAAAGCTGCAAAATTTGCCCACGTCTCTAATTTCAGTTATTCGGTTTTTTTATGAATTTGCTCCCTTACACAATATAGATTTCAGGATGGTAGAAGTTAACAAATTTTTAAAGTTATGTCCAAAATTGGATACACATAAAATAGTTCACCCCTATCGCTGCATGGGCTTTGATATCGGGGGCGAAGTCTTCAGTGGATCCTATTCGTGCTGTGTTTGTATTCTGTAGTCCTACGTGTTCACAATTATTAGATGATAATACATTTTGTTCGTTAACAAATATTCATTTTTTACATTCACTCCGTTCAGGAGGCTTTGTGAAAAATAATTTCCTTCAGGGATTGAGTTATCATTGGGGATGCTATGTGGAAGGTATTTTCGAAGAAAATAAGGAGTGAATATGAGACAAGAAGATAAACATAGATACCAGCAAATCGTGCCATAGTCGAGCTGTTGAACTCAAGAAGGAACCGATGAGTTGGAATGCTTTCTTCTTTTAACCATTCAGACCCATAAGCTTGTTTTCACGATAATATAACATGATCTGATAAATGTATGACGTATGAGGCGTACCTGACTTATTAATGGTTAGTAACAACATGAACACATACAAAATTTCGATTGTGACATCCTTACTTTTATTATTCAAATGAATTTCAGCATTCTGAAAATGTCTGCATAATTTCTATAGGAAATAAAAATCTGCCTTAAGATTTTACTGCAGAGTGGGTACGCAGATAGAAATACATTCAATCCGATACTTTCGACGTAGAGTAGAATCCTCATTTTCCATTCAGTCGGGAAAATGTTTGATATTTTCCTACGTGCAGTTGGTTGCGGCCCCAAGCCATAGAGTGCGACTTGAAAAGCTGAATCCAGGGACTTTGAAATTATGCAATGTCCTTTGACATGTCTGACGGGAGCTGGCCGCGGGCAAACTGGGTCTAGGAAATAGGAATTATTTGCATTTGGAGCTGCTTTTTAGGACACTGTCTGAGAAACCAGGCTGGATCTAAGCCTTTCAATCTGGACGTCGAAGATGTCTATTGACCAACGAAAAGACATATCTGTGCTGTGTATCCAGGTGATAATTTTTTTTTCGGGCGGTGTTGGACACTTTTTTATGACTTCCAGTTTCAGACTTATTATATCATAATCTAGCTATGAATACTGCAGAAAATGCGCGATATCATACATCATTCATACTAATGGTGTGTTGTCTTGATGGTTTGATTTTTTTAATGTTTGAATCTATTTACATCCCTAAGCTGTTTTCTTCCTTCGCTTGTCTAATTCCGCTGGTTCATCACGTTCACAACTGTTTCGACACGTATTCAACAATCACAATATATGTTGACAGGACGATATTTAATTTTATTTAGTCGGCACTAGGTAGGTAGGAAAAAAAAGTTTCTGGGAAGGAATACTTTTTGAAAAAAGTAACAAGGATGAAAACTAGGTACCAATAGAAGCAATAGAGGGTAGCAAGAATAAATTTAGAACTTTCATGCATCTCTCATGGACAGTTGTTGTCAAAAGCACATCAATCTCTTTCTTTGAGTGGCATTGCAATGCACATAATATATAAATATATAATGTAGAATCAGCGGATTCTAAATTTTCAACATTCATAATCTTTATATGTAATCTGAATCATAGAGATATGTATATATATCAATGGCTGTCATGCAGTAGAGGTACGCCGTTACAAACTCTTATCATACATGGATTATATTTAAGATAATAACATTGACAATACATTGATTAAATTGAAGATAATAACATTGACGATGACAGTCACTGTAATCAAACACTACATCAGGGAAATTAGTCGATTTACGACTTGTGTTTTGAAAAACCGAGTACAATTTATAAACTTGTCATTAGATAAATCATTCGACATCTCATTTCAAACTATTGTAGTGTGTGGTCTATATCGAATCACTCTCATTGTTTGTCGTAAAATAATAACAGGATAACGGCACTTTATTATTCAGTTAACAGCTCTCGATACATAAAATGTTTCGCACAAATGCGTAAATATTGCAATAGATATTACTTTAGTGGCTTATTTGTCTAATGCGGTGGGTTACCATTCAAGCGTAGTTATCCTGGGATTAATTATTTTGTTGAAATATTTCCACAAACGAGGGATTCTGTTGAAAATATACGGAATATTTAAAGATCATTATTCTGATTTTAAGCATCCTTCTAAAAATGTTGGTTTTATGTTTTCATTCAATGTTATTGATTTTAAAAACGATCTAAAACTGACAAAATCAAAACGGCCCGTGTTTGGCAAATTGGATTGTGACGTCACAAGCGTCGCTCGGCTGGGCCAGCATAAATAAACACTGTCAGTGAACGTCCACGCTCATGACGTCACATGATAGCCCCGCCCCAAAATATCGTTTAAAAAACGGGAAACTTTGACTCCCTATAGAAATTTATTCGTCAACAAGAAAATAAAATAAAAATGCTTTAATCATCGTAGTTTTTGCCTTAATTTAAAGTTTTTAAAATTTTTTCGGAAATGGTTGTCTTTCTTTTAAAAAATATGCATTTTTGTGTAGAAACAGGTACTGCGTTCTTAATACATCCCAAAAAGTAATTTTATTTATACCAACATTCATATGTTTTTATTGCTCTACGTGAAATTAACATCACTGAGTTCATCTGAAATAATTTGTAAATAGATTTATGGTAAGAAAAGACTGTTATTATTCTCGTTTATAATATTGCCTGAAATGTAATGTAAAAAATACAAATGTTAATTTAAAAAAAAGAATAATTAAAACTCTAGCGGGCACGACGGTCAGATACAGTTACTTGGCTCTGGACCACAAATTAAACTGTTTTACGACTACGAAAAATGGATTTAATTTATTTCGGGTTTCGTACTTACTTCACTTCTTTACTATTCTGTGACTATTCTACTGGTCTTCCCCCCATTTTAAAACAAGTATGGTTCGTACCGGTAATTGCATTAAGCAAGTAATAAAAAAAGTATAAATTATTGTATTAAAATTTTGTATCTAGTATCATTAGAGCTTAAAATCATTACCAGCTATCAAAATTATTTTTTAAATTGTGGAGAATTAATTTTCTTCACCCCCAAATATTGATTTGGTACCATTTGCGCATTTTACCTTTGAAATCTTAGAATTCTTACAATAATTAAATAGAAATACGCTAAAAGCTTATGTATTTAGGATTGACAGTCAGAAAGGGTACGACATCATGTAAATATATTGAAATTTACAATACACAAAAAGCATTATTGCTTTGCCTTATGATATCACAGAATATTTGCTTTAATATCATTGTATATTATTCGCTGTATAATTTCATTCACGGCGTACATACAGTATATGAAGAAGTCTCTCTCAAATAGATAAACAATAACATCGCCGCAGAACGGAGTTCGAGTGTTTGTGACAGGTTTTATGTGTCATTTGATGTATGATATTTCTCTCTAGTTCTATTTATGATTTGCACTATTATTTGGCTTGTGAATATTGCTTTGCTATATCGACATAATATTTCGCAAACAAAACCCTGTTTATTGTGAGGTTCAATATTTGAACATTTGCGTATGAAAGTTGTTTGACGAATTTAAAAAATAAACTCTGTTAAATTCGAAATAAGCTACTTCGAATTAAGATTTTTTTTTTTTTTTTTTTTTTATTATTTTTTATTTTCATTAATATGTTTTACATGTTGCTAAATGATCATTTTACATCTTAGGTTTTTTACTACTTTTCCATTTAAAGCATTTGCTTGTGTATGGAAAAGGAGTGTACATAAATGTGGTTATTCCTTAGTACTTAAATAATTCATTTACATAAATATATGTGTGTTGTAATAGTATATAATAGTATATATTTAAAGAAAATAAAGGATATTATGGTAAACTAAGTATATTTGTATACATTTAAATAAAAGAAAGAATATTTCGGAAAACTAAGGATATTTGTAGGATAATTAAGTGGCATTAGTTTTTTTCTTCAGAATATTTTTGAAATGTCTCTTGATAGAGAGCAGTAATTGGATTTTATCATTAATGCTTCTGATTTCTTCTGGTAGGCGATTGAAAAAAGTTCTTCCCTGGTAAGTGTAATGGTGTTGTGCAAAAGACGTATTTAGTTTTGGGCATATAAAAACATGTTTAAGTCGCGTTCTGTTTTCGTTTAAAAATTGATATTTATCTTTTTCTTTTATAATTTGAATTAATGAATTTTTAATATATAAATCTTTAAATGTAGGCACTTGGAATTCATCAAATAGGCGTTCTGTTGGGTAGTCCAAGGATTTTTTTAATATAATTTTAATAATTGTTCTTTGTACAATTTCTATTGGAACAAGGTTACATTTATATGCGGATCCCCAACTAATAATAGCGTATTGTAAAGTGGATTGAACTAAGGCATAGTAGATTAAATATAGATTTTTTATTGACAAAAAATTTCTTATTCTTAAAAATATGTATATTAATTTTCTAATTTTGTTTACTACTTGACATATTTGTTCCTTCCATTTCAGATTTTTATCAATAATTACTCCTAGATATTTTATTTTATTTGTTGTTTTTAATATTGTACAATTTGATTTGCAGTAGTTTTGGCTGTGAATTTTAGTATTTTCATGTATGACAATGTTAAAATTTTTGGGAGCATCGTTTAAATGTATTGCAAATGGAATTACAAATGTCTTTTCACTATTTAGTGATAGTAAATTAGTGTTGAAAAAATTCTTAAGCGTATTAATGTCTTCTATGGCCTTTAATTCTACATTTTCCCAAGTCTTTCCACTTATTATTAATACTGTATCGTCGGCGTATGATGTAATTTGACCATGTAAAGGTTGAAAAAAAATATCGTTTACATATATAGTAAATAGGATTGGTCCAAGCACTGTACCTTGGGGGATTCCAAAGCTTGAAAGCTCTTGATCGCTATTAACATGATTGATTTTTACCACTTGTGGGCGGTTTTTTAAGTAGTTGGTGATCCATTTAATCGCGATGCCTTTTATGCCAATATTATTTAATTTTTTTAATAGCATCTCATGAGATATGCTATCGAATGCCTTTCTGAGGTCAATAAATATACCCGCACATTTTTTACCGTTATCTACTGTTTCGTAAATGTATGAAGTTACGTTAGCAATAGCATCTTGTGTGCTGAGTGATTTTATAAAACCAAACTGGTTTTTGTGTATTATTTTATTACTATCTAGGAAATTTACCAACTGTTTTTTTACTATTTTTTCAAAGATCTTTCCTATATTAGAAATTAGACAGATTGGGCGATAATTTGTTACTTGGTGTGGATCTCCAGATTTGTAAATAGGTGAGATTATTGTGTTTTTGTAGTTCATTGGAAATATCCCTTTTGTTAAACTTAAATTTATTAAATGAGTGATGGGTTTAATTAAGTAAGTTTTCATAGATTTTAACATATGTGCCGTAATAGAATCAAAACCGGGAGACGAACCTCCTTTCATATTTTCTATTATTTTTAAGATTTCACATTCTGTTGTTGTTTCGAATGTTGAAAGTATATTACGTTTCTGTAAATTTTTATTTTTATGTTTTTCCGGGTTAGAAGGCTTATGAATATTTTTCGCAAGATTTTTTCCAACATTTGCAAAGAAGGAATTAAAAATGTTTGCACATTGTTTAGGTTGCATATTGGCATCTATAATTTTTTTATCATGTTCAATGTACTTAATGTTTTGTGTTTTTTTTTGTATTGTCTATGGCCAAATTTACTGTTTTCCACATTTGTTTATGGTTATTTTCTGAAGATAATATTTTATTTTAAAAAAACTCTTCTTTACTTTTTTTAATATAAGATGTTAATTTATTTTTATATTTTTTATAGAAAATATATGCTTTTTCATCGTGGGGATTTTTTAAAGTTGTTTTGTAAAGTTTTTCTTTGTTCCTGATAGATATTATAAGTCCTTTGGTAATCCAAGGCTTTAAACATCTTAATTTTGATTTTATGTGTGTTATTTCAGTTGTCGAATTTTTAATGTGTTGTGACAAGATATTTTCAAAGTTAGTCGAACATATATCGGTATCATCACTGCTCAAAACATTGTTCCAATCCTCCTTTTTTAGTTTTTCAGAGAGAATAGTCATATCTATTGTTGATTTTTTGGTTATTAAATTATGTTTTTTATGTTTAATATTATTATTATACAGAAGTAAGCATGAATGATGATCAGTTATGTTAGTTTTCCAAACAATAGATTTTAATTTGTGAAGATCTTTAATGTTTATGTTTGTCCAAATGTGGTCTAAACAAGATGGAGTATGTTCTTTTATTTCTCTAGTATTTTTATTTATGCAAGATATGAAATTTTGTTCAGTCATACAATTGATGTATTCATTTTTGTTATTATTTTCTATTTTTTCATTGATGTTCACGTTAAAATCACCTACCACGAAGCAAAGTTTATTTTTTAATTTTAATAATATGTATTTGAGGTCATTAATAAAGGTAATAATACTCGAGCTATGCGTTCTATAGATAGCTATTAGATGATATGTTGATTTGCCGAGTTTGAAATGTACTTCAATGCAGTTACCCAAATGTATTGGGTGCTCTATTATGTTAACAATACTAAATTTATTGCTTGCAAATATTATTATTCCCGAATTTTTGTTAATGTCTAATTTGGTAGAGATATAATTGTACTCGGGCACGCGATAAGGCGGTGACTCGGCGTTGGTAAATGTTTCGGTTAACACTATAAAGTCCGGTTTTTTAATTAAATTATTTATTTTTAGAATTAGTTCATCAAAGTTTTTTTGAATGCTACGGATGTTTATGTGCATAATAATTATGTCATTGATGTTTTTAGAAATAATTTTGTTACACGAATCAGTACATATACATTCGTATTCCTGAATTTTAATATTTAATTTCAGTTCGTTATTTAAGAAATTATCCATTTAATGCATTTATAGTTGTATTTTGCAAAATTATTTATAAAATTTTTATTCAATGTCGTAGTTTACTCTTTCTTTGGCTAATTTAAGCATGTAAGATCGGAACTTACATGTTTCGCTGTTTGTTCGGTGGTCTACTTCATTCATTTTATTGTTGAAGGAGTTTGTTTCTTTCTTCTTGTTAGCCGAGTTGCAGTTAGCGCATTTGGGTGGCAGCTCCAGGGATTTACATTCGGAGATGGGATGATCTTCTGAACAGTGTTTGCACGTTGGTTTATTCATTCTATTGTAGCATTTTTGGGCTGTGTGCCCAAATCTTTGACAGTGGAAACATTGGGTAAGAGGACTGCAGTCATCTACATAGATTCTCATGAATCCTAGATGAATTTTTTTTTTATTAATAAGATGTAGTCTCATTTCGGGATTTGTTTGTAGAATTAAGTTTTTGCTGTTAGTTTTTTTGTTTGTAATGATGGCCTTAACTTGTAATATTTCTTTGTCTTGGTATTTTTCACATATCATTTTGATGTCGTTGTTTTGTTCAATGATGTCTTCTAAAAATTCTTTTTCGGTATAGTCTTTGTCAAGACCTTTGAATATTACGCATGGATCCGTTTTCAGAAGTACCTCTGCTATTATGGTTTTGTCGACTTCATTTATCTTATCTTTTAATTTTTTCGCGTCTTCTTTTTCTGGGCATGTTATTATAAGGTTTTTTTTTGTTTTTTTTTTATTTCGCATACTCGAATTCCCAACTGCGATATTTTAATCTTTTGTATTTTCTCTTTTATTTTTTCAGTGTCTTCTTCTTTTAAGCTTTTAATTATTATAGGAAATCGTTTTTCTTGCATTTGTGGTATTAAGTTTTTTACTGCAGAAGAGTATGAAAATGGGTATTTTTGTGCTTGGTTTTTTTCTTGAATATCACACTTTTCTTGTAATTTAGCTAATTCTATTGCCATGTGAGATATCATTTCCATGATGTTATTTATTTCTTTCATCATTTTTGATTTGGTTTCTTTGGTAAGTTTATTTTCTTCTATGATTGTATGTAAATCACTTATGTTTTGTTTCGCCTTTGTTATGAAGGCATGCGGATCAACCGCTTCCTCCATTTTCACAGGTTAAAAAAATTATTTTCGGTAAATTTTTGTATTTATAAAAATTGTCTGGGTTTGAAGGGGTTATTTTATTTATTCACCGCTTACGGCGCTCACTCGCGTCCAACACCGTTAGAGGTTTGGGCGACACTGGGCGATAATTCGAAATAAGATAATTCGTCTAACATATAAAGTAAGAAATACATTTATTTATTTTATTCATTCATTTCGGTCATTTTAACAATAGTAATATACCATTAAAGCACACGTATCACAAGAAACCACATTATATGGAAAGTAGATACAAAAGAATAACTTTTAAGTAACTACAAAACAAAGGCATAAACTACTCAGACAGAGAGTTATAACACAGGCAAATTACCCATAGTCATGTTTATACATTTGATTACAAAGGTGATTGGACAACTCAGAATGAAACCATCTCAGAACCTACTCTGAAAAGTTATTTAAAGTGAAGAAAAAAAATATATAAAGAATGTACTAAGTACAAAAATTTTGTGTTGACTTGACTTGAGTTGTGTTGAGTTGACTTAATTCTGAGTTGGCATGGAACCGATTACATACAACATAAATATAAAAAAAGTTTTGATCTAGTAACTTATTAATTTTTGAGATCGGTCATTGATTCGATTTTTAGGTTCATTGGCATCTTATTAAATATGGTAGGTACTACTTAGGTGAGTATCCGTTTCCCGTATGTATTCTAATTTTCGGAATGGGCATTGGGCATACCCCCTTTTTACTAAATCCTGTGCCGTGTGCATGATCTAATTTTTCTTTGTATATTAAATCCGACAACAGGTTTTGGCATAGAATTTTAAATTTAATTAACCAATCTTTTACATGAAAATAACCAACCATAGATATATATACCTTTCACTTTTGTTCCTTTTTAGCAAAAAATATTAACTTGTTTCAAAACCAAAGATTTCTTCATCAGTACACAAATTACAAAAGAGTAAGTTGTTTTCATTTAATTTAAAATGACACGCAAACTATTTTTTTAATAATTAAAGAAATTTTATTTATTTACTGTTATTAAGTTTATTTTGTAGAACTCCATTTAAATTTTTATTTATTTTATAAATATAATAATGTTATTATTTAATGTATAAAAACAGTTCATTATAAACGAGTTCCGCTTCGTAATTTTTGTAAACGAGTTTTGCTACGTAAACGCTTTACGAAGCAGAACTCATTTATAATAAATTGTTTTTTTACATTAAATAATAATATTACTAAATTTATAAAATAACAATATTTTTTTTTTACCATTATAAAAAAAAATAACTTTGTAAGAACACCACTATATAATCAATATTATCAAAATGTTTCGAAATCAAGGTTTTCTTCGTCAGGACGCATTGAATTAAAAATGACGCCACAAAGTGTTGCGAAGTTTGAAGAATAAATAATTAGACTATTTTTATTGTGTAATCGACAATTATTTGGGGTTGAACGTTTGAAATTAAGACGAAATCAGAAAATAATGTCAATTTGAAGAACTTGCATATTCCTTTCGTACGTTTTTAGAACATGTTTAGTATTGTTACATTAAGTACTTATTACATTATTTTTTTTAAAAAGTTTGGTTGAGGACGAATAACTTTCTTTCCTAATTAATTTGATTATATGTTATTTTTTAAAAGAAGAAATTAAATTTATCTTTAATAAATTCGAACGAATGCGTCATTTTAAATTCCCTCTTTTACTTTCTAAAAATCTCTAAACTTCTATTATCTAGTTGACCACATTTTCAGTCCATTCAATTTCCTCTCGACCGACTCTTCGCAGTTCAAAGCGTCAATGGCCAATGTTTACATTCAGTGTCATATCCGATATGGATCGGTTGGCCTCTTTCTTTCTTTTCACTGGTCCATCTTGATAAAAGCTGGGCTTCGTAATTATTCTGACAAAGAAAATCACACGGGGTTAAAACTGCGAGAAACGCAAAGACGTAAAAAATAATAGAATATTAAAACATTATAAGATAATTTTTTTAAAGTTCTTATAATTGGTAATAAGTCAGTTGGTAGAATAGAAAGTGTCATACGGTTTGATAATTATTCATCTCAGAAGACAGCACTTTCGCTTATCTGCCAAAAAAATAATTCTGGTACGGTGAGCTATGACATCACGAATTTTCCAAATATTTTCTGTTTGAAACTTATAGATCAACGTAATATTTTCAGTGTACATAAATAAAGGTTCTACGCTGAGGTACTACTATGTACATTACTGATGTAAAAAATTGGTATTTGAAATATGTTAATAATTTTTATTAAATAATTGTGCAAACAAAGTTCACCAATTTCATTTGATATTTTTAGCTTGGAATGTCATTTTCTCAAGGAATGATGAGATACGCAACATTATACAGGATGTTTAGAGACATAATGGTTAAATTATTATTTCAATTTTTCATTACGTATTTTTTTTCAATTTGGGAGGCGGGTATGGATACCGCCGCCCGAAACCGTTTATTGAATAACCAACACCCCTGCTATGGGTCACCTCAAGTGATTCACTATGTTTTTTTGTCTTAGAAGGGATGCCCGGGCTCATGGGATGAGGTTTGTCTGGGTTTTTGCAGCACATGCGTTTGCCCTCCTACTGGGTAGTGGGCCAGATTAGAAAGGAGAGGGATTTGGTTGAGGGAGACCTTTTTACCTCTCTAGACGGACTCTCTCAACCCATCGCCTTAATTATAATAATAATAATAATTGGACAATTTGTAGAGCGCCGTTTTTGTGAAAAATCACCTCAAGGGCGCTTTACAATTCATTATGAATTCCTAGGTTCTATTTAATTTTATCATTTACAGAAAGATACAAAAACATACTTACCTGCAGGTCACTTCCGAAAAACACACTTTAATAGAAAGTTAATGCTTGGGAAAGGTACGACTTTGCACGTGGAGGACAATATATTCAAAACACTGGATATTGCATGACTTTACCTTTGCTACCCTCATCACTGTTGGTTTTACATTTACATTTATAAGAAGATTAATGCCAAAGTTGAGTTAATATTTATTTGAAAGGCTGGAGAATTATAAGAATTTGCTTTATTTTTACAAAATTAGTCATTTACTATGTCGCAAGCCGTGAAGCTGAAGTTCAAAGGTTTTTTTTTTTTTTAACTTATGGATACGACTGTCTGAAAAAATGAGTTTTTAATTTAGCTCTAAATTCCGCTGAATCTGTGACCGTTCTTAACTCGTGTGGCAGTCCATTCCAGGCTTTATGGGAGGGATGAATTCACCCGGACACATTGACTATCAAATTCCTATCCACCCCTGATACCTTTTTCCTTCCCAGAACTTTCTTTATTTCCTTTCCCTAAAAAGACCCTCCACACAGCATCCTCAAAAGAGGAAAATAGTTTTTCTTAGAGCCTCCTGTGTGGAGCTAATGTAAAAGAAACTAATACATCTTTAGTGACTCACGACCCACGAGTTATTCAGAATTTTGTAGTATTTTCTTGACTATTTTGCAATAAATGTGAGTTATTTCATTTTGCTGTTCATCACATTTCTCATCATTATTAGCTTCGAGTTAATAATAATACTTGTTCAACATTATCCACAGGCAGAAACGCTTATAAAACATCATTAGCATTACTCAGCGTAAAAGCCATTTTGTATGAATGACAAAACTGTAGGAAGATAGCAGATATTCCACGAAAAGACTAACCGCGACACAACACCACCATCGCCATCGTCGCCATAACTCACGACAGGGCGGCGATATTTCACCCAAACAACGATTAATATTATGGAATATTATGTGAGTTGATTGTTCATCAAACTCGCGAATTCCCTCCAACAAGGCAAAATGTGGTAGAATTTACTAGATTAGTCTTGGTGGCAGGGAAAACTGCTAAAATCCCTCCCAAAAAACTCTTTTAAACTGTAAATTATTTTTACAAATTAAATTTGGGAGGCAAGTATGGATACCAACACCCCTGCCATATTTTTCCCATATGGTTCGCTACGTTTGATGATCTTTTGACCTCTCCAGCCGGACTCTGGGAATGGGAGGGATAGATTCATAACTCCGTCACTCCTGTATATATTGACCCCCAGATTCCTACCCACACCCATTCTAAGAACATCCTATCCTTCCTTTCCTTAAAACGACCCTCCATTCAGCATCCCCAAAGATGACAGAAAATTTTTTAACTGAGAGAAATTTTTTTCAGTAAATAAAAATATTAGATAGAAACGAATTAGTGGCGGATATGATTCGAGATTTATAGGGTAAAAGATTTTTTTTGGTTTATTTTACCTTGTTTTTCGAAAATTGATCGTTACATTAACACTAAATGCCGAAAAGCACAATAAATTTAACACATTTTTATATTGAAATACATGAATGATGGTCACAAAATGGTATCTTTTCTATATACATAAACATTTCAACACAATCTACACATCTATGTGTATTTATTTGTATGTTTGTTTTTTTTTTTTTTTTCCGTAAGTATATATTTAACATAAAAACAGAAATACACAATACAATGCAATCACAATCAGAAATATTATTAAAAATGCTATCTGATAATTATGTATTACGATCGCCTTTATATATTTTTATCGTTTCCAAAATATGATTTTATTTTACTTTTAGTTGCTATTTTTTTGTTTTGTCACTTTGAATACACCTTTTCTTATTAATTAATTGATTTAGAACCTAGTACTCGACTGTATAATATATTATAATTATATATATTTAAATACAATTTGTGAATTTTAACTTTACTTAAGGCGGCCCCTGGACGCTACAAAAACTTTGTACAATATATTTTATTGTTCAATAAGATTAAAAGGCGCTTACAATCCAAACGATCAATTATATTGCACGATAAACCATAAAAAATATTGATCAATTAGGTATATTGCGCAATTTTTTAGAGTATATTTATTTTAGTATTTTATAAATATTGCGCAATACTGACCCTACACAATGCAATGGAAAAATACGGTGCAATAAAATTAAACTCGCTCAAACTTTTGTTCAATCATTGCGCAATCTTCAATATTAACCCCAAATGGTCAATAATATTGCACATTTCGTAATATTGCTCAATATAATTGATCGTCTAGGGGCCGCCTTTTAGGCCTACCTACTTTATATGAATAAGTTAATTTGACTGCTTAGAACGTGAGACGTTCCAAGTTGGACAGTCAAAGCTTCCTTACACAGAATGTATTTTTATAACAAATAAAATAAATAAATAAATCTAGGATTTCATATTCCAATGTCCCTGAAGGCCGACTCTGTTTCATGTTGACAGACGGCCGCTTCTTCACGGAAAGGTTTTTTCATGGGTTCCCTAAATCCCAAAGGCGAATGCGGAAGAATTCAAAACAAAAGGACAGACCGACTCCTTCCCACTCCCAACATAACACAAAAATACACGCGTGTTTATATATGGCCGCAGTAGGCTGACGCTGGTTGATAGTACTGGTTGATGGTGTTGATGATGCATGTAATTTTAGCAGTGTTTTTAGGTAACAATATTTTCCTACCGAGAAAATACAAGGTCTCTGTGTTTATATTGGCCAGGAAACATTTTAAACACCCAAACGAAGTAAAAATTGAAGGCGCATATAACGGCGTTCTAATTGTATAAAGAAAGATTGTTTTAAATTCAGTCAGTTAATTTAAAAGTCAATAAATCTAAAAAAGAAATATCTTCGCTCCTGCCCGATGATGGACACTGTTCTCTAGAACATTTTCTAGAAATGGAGGAAGCGTAACACGGTATAGTAACCCAAAAGTTAATCGCGACAATCAATCAGTGCAGGATTAAAGAGAGAAGATGTGACGGTATGAAATGGACAAGGGGTTTAACAACAGCCTACGATTGACCGAAATAAACACCCTAGTTTTTTCCTTCAAACCCTTTGATGATGATCCGAACCTTATTATTCAGTTTCCAAATGATGATTTCGTTCTGTATGGTCATTCAATTTTTAAGTGCTGAACAGTTAAAGCAACATTAATTTTCATGCTTAACGATGGAATTTGAAATAAAATATGAATAAAACCGCTGTTTAATTCGAGATATCTCCTTCTGTTTCATGATATTATCCAACCATTTTATTGCAGAAAATAATATATTTTTTTCTAATAATATTTCAATTATTTCCACGAATAAGGTCACCGTGTTTATGATAAAAATAATATTTTATTATTCCAGGATGTGGGGAGCTTAGTGTTATTCGCATATTATCCCATATAGTTTATACATGCATAATGATATTAAGTACCTACCTAAAATAGTATGGTTTAGTATGAAATGGAATTAGTAAAAGAATATAAATATGTTTGGGTAAAATATGGAAAAATTCTAATAAAAAAAAACTAAATACTCGAAGGTTGTCGAAATAAGACATCTCAACGATATACCTATTAAGATGATTTAAAAATTATAAAAAACCCCTATATACACTCCATCGACTCTATATCTTTATAATGGCCTCTTTCACAACGGAAACACTTGAAAAACTGTTACCTTAACCAAAAATCACCACAAATACCTGCATGTTAAACCGTATACTCCAGGACGAGTTCCCGATCCTGAACATAATTCATCAAAACATTCGAAGTGTTAACAAAAACTTCGAGGATTTCACGGTGCTGATAAATGAATTAAGTTTCGAACCTGACTTAAAAAATCCTTACAGAATGTTGGATAAATTCCTCAACATATGTGCATAAAAACTAAACTTCAATACTAAACTTCACAAACATCAAAACGACGGAGTAATTGTATATTGTAAAAATAAGGTTGAATGCAAAATAGAAGAAATTGAACTACAAGATGCAAACTGTTTGAAAATAAAACTCGATCAAGATACATGCATCTTCGCTATCTACAGATCGCCTTCATCTGCAAATTTATTAACATTTCTTGGATCACTAGACTCCATATTGCTTCAAACGAAACATCAGGAACCTGTTCATTATTGGGGATATTAACATTAATATACTAGATACTGGAAGGCAACATCCACAAAAACAGGAATACCAATTACTCCTCATCTCCCACGGGATGTCTGCCGCAATAAGGGAACCAACAAGAGTGGATCACAAAATGAATAAATCAATCCTCTCGTAAACTAGCATTGACCACATAATGGCAAAAATGAAAAAAAAAATACTCCACAATCATACATCAATCCACCATCACTGATCACTACACTTAAATTCTTAACATTCATGCAAAGAAAAATCGACCATCGACTTAAAATTTAACGTGGAATAAACGTGTTATAGAAAAACAATACTAAATAATAATAATACTATACAAAACTAAAAAAATCACTACAAACTGAATCCTGGGAGTCAATATATAAAGCTGAAGACATAGAAGTTGCTTGGAAAATGTTTATTGAACACTTGCAATTAAAAATACAAAACCACACTTCAATAAAAACTTACACGTATTCACAAACAAAATTATCAAAAAAAGCTTGGATCACACCTGGCCTACTTAAATGTATAAGAAAAAGAGACAAGATCCATCAGCAAGTAAAAAACAATCCTTATGACTTTTCTTTAAAACTATTTTACAAAAACTATAGAAACATCTGCTCCAATCTTATTAAATCGGCTAAACAAAATCACTACAGATCTAAAATATATCAATCCAATAATAATCCAAAACTTATCTGGCAAATAATTAAAGAAATCACCTACACAGGTCAAAACTAATTAACTACACAAACAATTTTTTTGCAAACATAGGCTCGAATTAAGCGAACAAAATAACCAAACCTCAACACTTTAACCCGAACATAAACAAACACCCAAATCCACAAAGGATTAAATTTGCCCTAAAACAAATCACTAAACAAGAACTAACACTAATGTTATCTAAATTCAAATCAACATCCTCATCTGGTAGTGATAAAATCACAATGAAAACAATAAAATTCTTACAAGACAAAATTACCGAACCGATACTCTTTCTAATAAACAAATCTATCACAGAAAGCAGATTTCCATCTCAACTCAAAATACAAACTATTAGACCAATCTTTAAATCAGGAAATCGTAAAGATATCAAAAACTACAGACCAATCACAATTCTAAACACATTAACTAAAATCTTATAAACTACAGTTAAAACCCAACTCGTCGACTACCTAGAATCAAATAAACTATTATCACCAAAACAATTTGGCTTCAGAAAAAATTAGGAACATCCAACGCCATAGTAATTGAATGTATTAAAAATTTTCTAGACTCACATAAAAAATACATCGGCATATTTCTCGACCTTTCTAAAGCCTTCGACAAAGTAAATCACTCACATCTTTTTGAAAAACTAGAGAACATAGGAATTACTGATAATGAACTAATATTTTTTAAAAGTTACATGGGAAATAGAAAGCAAACTGTGAAACTTAACAACATAACCAGTGTATTGATGTCAAATTAGGGGTGCCTCAAGGAAGTATTCTGGGTCCAATTCTGTTCCTTATTTATATTTATGACCTATGCCACATATAATGTGACGGAGAAATCATCAGTTTTGCGGATGATACTGTTCTCCTAATAAATGGGAAAAATTGGGCAGAAACATTTAAGAAAGCAAAAGATACACTTAAAAGAATTAAAAATTAGCTAGACTACCATTCACTTACACTTAATGCTAATAAAACCAAATTAATCACTTTCAAAATAAAAAATAAGAAAAACTCTGAAGAAAACCTGAGCTTGAAAATTCATAGTCAGCATTGTAATTGCCACTCATTAGAAAACGTTGACCATATAACGTATCTGGGTCTAAAAATTGACCGAAACTTAAAATGAACCAAACACATTACCTATTTAAATAATAAAAGTAAAAAACTAAGTTATTTTTTCAAAACTATCCGAAATGTCCTCATTAAAAAAGACTTAATCAAGATTTACATGGCTCTCTGCCAATCACTGTTAGAATACGGTATTATCGGATGGGGCAGTGCAAATAAAAATATACAAAATCCACTAATTAAAACTCAAAAATCCATAATGAAAATTATACTGAAAGTTCCTGTAAGAACTAGCACTGACGAAATCTTCAACAATCTTAACATCATGTCAATTATACAACTGTATTCTAAAACTATACTCATTTACATTCATAAGTACAAAACCCAAGAAATAACAACTTACACGTACATTAGAAACAATAGATCTCATGGTCAAAAACATATCCAACAAGTAACTACTAACACAACATTTGGGCAAAAAAGCTTCTTGTATTATGGTATTAAACTTTACAATAAAATACCACTCTCACTTAAAAACCTCAACAGTATAACATTTCAATCTCAAAAAAAAAAACTGGATACTAAATATAGGGAGAACAGAAATAGAAAATATAGTGATATCAAATACAGACAAAACCGAATCTACTGAACTGAATTATTAAAAAAAACACAATTTTATTAAATTTTTAATTATTTAAAAAAAAAATACTACATGATACCTATATGTTTATAAATAATTCATATAAATTTTTTTATAATTAAATTATAATATATAAATGAAATCATCAGCACGGGAAATCCCAGTGAGGATATCATTATCTCTAGATGTTTGTAAAGAAAGGAAGACTTAAATTTAAAATTGAAATTTTAATTTAAAATAATATTTTTTTATAATAATATTTTACTAAAATTTAAATTTTTAAATTTTTTTGTAAAATATTATTATTTTTTACGGTGCTCCAGATTTCATGTCCGAGTTGAATCTTTCCCAAATGAAAGACTAAACCCTTCCACACACTTTTCCACAAATGAATATCTAGTAAATTAACGCAATGTAATTGCACTATATAAGAATAAAACAATACAAGAACAATACGTCAATCCACCAGAAACATAATGGAAAAATATTTCACCGACTCCAGATATTTTCATATCAGAGGGTTCGGCTCTGATGAAATCCTAACTGGTCCGATAAATCCTACTGATCCCTCAATATAAATATTTAAAAAATCTTTCGTAATCCTACATGTATTTAAAATGACCGACTTTTGCATTTTTATGTACAAATTTTTTGACAAATCTAATACGCCTAAATTTTGAATGAGAGAGCTAGGTATAATGCCAGTAGCCGAAATAACAAATGGTAATATTTTTATAGTCTGAGAATGCCAAATTCTTTTAATTTCATTTCCTAAATCTGTATATTTTCTTATTTTTTCAGAAACAGTTTTCTGAATATTACAAGAATTTGGTATAGCGACATCAATGATATAAGTTATTTTCTTAATTTTGTCATGTAAAACTATATCGGGTCTATTATGACTAATTGTTCTGTCTGTCAGAATAGTTTTATCATAATAAATTTTATAAAATTCATTTTCTAAAAATGAATTTGGTTCATATTCATAATATGGTACATTACGGCAGTCAATCAAGTTATGTTTAATTACCAAACTTTGGTGAATTATTTTTAAAACTTGATTGTGCCTAAATGTATACTCGGACGGCGCTAATACAGAACATCCCGATAAAATATGTTCTATAGTTTCCGGAAAAGCCAAACATTTTCTACATAAATCATCAATTTGATTTGCATCTTTGATGATATGCTTCCTATAATTTTTAGTATTAATGACTCTATCTTGTATGGCAAGCATAAAGCCTTCTATTTCTGCGCTCAACTCTCCAATACTCAACCATTTGTTTGACGAAAATTTGTCAACATATGTTTGGTTGAGATAATTGAAGTGTTTTGCGTGAAGAATTTTATTTGACCAGGAATCTAATAATTCCTGGTTGGTATTTATAAGAATGCTGGCATTCTCGTCGTATAAATTTAATGGTGAAATATTTCTATCTGCCTTGCATATTATTTTGTGCATTTCTGAACTATCAGCTTTCCTATGGAAAAAATTTCTTAGAATTTCTACCTGATTATGTTTTAAAGATGTTATTTTGACTATACCTCTACCTCCTAAATTTCTGGGTAAATTAATACGTTCTTTAGCTGAATTTGGATGATGGCAATGAAATTTAGTTAATGTAGTTCTAATTAATCGTTCTAAGCTATCTAAATCTGTATTAGACCATTTAATTATGTCAAATGAGTAAGTTAATAGAGGTATTGCCCAAGTATTTATCGCCTTTACTAAATTTTTAGCAGATAGATTGCATTTCAAAATTTTTCTGATCCTAGTTTTAAATTTAATCCTAATATCATTTTTAATACTATTATGATCTAATCTATTTGATTGCGGATATCCTAAATATTTATAAACCTCACCCCCTTATTATATTATCATTATTATTATTATAGTATAAATATAGAACACAATGAAATATAAAAAAATATAAAAATCAAATATGTATTTATGATTTATGTTTCAGTGCCAGCAACCCAGCCGTTTATTTTTTTAAATTTATTTACAGTTTTCCTTACATCTTTATGTAATTATTGTGCTGTAAAGGTTTTGCTGAGTTTAAATCCGTTATATCTGCTTATGTTATGTAGCATCATTCAATTGAATTAAATTGACAGGAATTTGCTTTTTTTCTGTCCAGTACGTTGCTGTGATCCATTCTAAACAAAATAATCAAAAAAGATAAACTTAAGGGCAATTAACCAGCCAGCGGTCGAAAATTCACATTTTGTCGAAAGATATTCTTACGATCGTACAAGGCGGTTCCAAAGAGAAAGATTAATTATTCTCCGCACCAGCTTTTTAAAATTATAACTCAATATCGATTTTATTTCATTCCAAATTTGCTTTAATTTATACCTATGTCAAAAAATGCTGAAACACATGATGATAAAACTATTAAAATTATGTAATTATTTTTGATCATAAGTATTTTATCATTTTTCAAAAAAAGTCTGAAATATATTAGTTTGTAAGTGCGAAAATAAATACACGAAAGGACCAATTTTCGTCAAGAAACACATGTACGTAAATATTATTTAATGATTTTATTGAAACTACCAGATAATGTTTAAGTTTATTTCACTGCATGATTATATGATTTGAAATGGGTGTTGTATAATACAAAATCTTTTTTGAAAATTTAACAGATCTGCCAACGACCTATAATAAAACCTTATTATACTAAAAATAATCATTTATTCTCAAAATTTAAAACATTCGTTTACTAGATAAATCTTTCGAAATCAATTTATATTTTTTTCTGGAAAAGAGTCAATACGTCTAAAATCTGATTTAAAAATGATATATTTCTGGTTTTCTCTGGTTAATCCCTCTTAAAAGAATTCATAATCTACTCTTTCATAGGCACCAGTACATATGCAATATGCAAGCGAATAAATAGTTTGTGCGTGTACAAACTTAATTCTTCCGGTGATCCAAACCAAAATTTAATTTGTTTGCTTTTCTCGAAATAATTGAATTTGTGTGCGAATAAAACTCTTTATTCATATTTACGTTGCTTGTATACATGACTTGTAAAAGTGTTTTTTTCTAAAAAAGTTAAATTGGTGCCATCTGTGATGGCGTAGATTATAAAGTATGTCCGTTAACCCTAAACCCGCTGGGCCAATTTCTCAATATTTTTCACTTTATGGGGTGCCTCATCTAGTGCTTTGTACACCAGTGGCAACGACCCAGTTGGAGTCTGGTGGCAATTTATGTCTAGCGCAGTGGGCAGTTATGACGTGGGAGGGTCGGAGTGAGGGTGGGGGTGTTTGGATATTGTTAGCCTAGGTTAGGTTGGGTTGGGTGGCCAGTGTTGGGGTGAGGGCAAGCGAAACAACTACATTAATTGAATGAACGAAATCTTTTGTTCACAACACTCGTTAAATTAAGGAATGACAATACGGGCATAAAGCGATTGTGAACACTTAGATTAAATAATCGTTTGTCTCAGATTCATCTTAGTAATGGCGACGCAAATTAAATATTTAATAAGATTTAAGTCTGCGTAAATAGTGACTGCTTTCTAAATCGGCTTCAAAGCACAATAATACTTAATTTGATTTAATTTGTTTACTATCTTTCGTACCCTCTGCCGCTTTTGGTTCTCAGATTTGTTATTAAATAAAATTATTTATTTTATTTAACGCCCACAGGGCGTTGGTAGTACAATTTCAACATGAAAGATAATTTTGAAACTTAAGAAAGAAATAATAAAAATACAATTTATTACATAAGGTAAAAAGAAAAAGACACTATTTTAAAAAATACAAGAAACAAAAACTGAAAAATTCGGCGATTAGACAAGTTTACAAAAATACAAGATGTGTTTTGGAATTGTGTTGGAATAAATATTTAACATGATCCACAAAACTCGCTAAATTGATATTAAATATGTCAACATCACCTGAGTATTGATTTCCCATAGTGTTAAATCGTTCTATCGGAGAGTGGGCAATATAGTTACGTTTCTTGTGTACATATGTATACTAATGAATATATTTTTAGAATATTTTATAAGAAATTATATTTTAAATTTTCTAGTGGGACATTCAATTGAAAATTTATAAAATACAGATTTTTTTTCGTAATTGATCAATGATATTAATGTGAATTTTGTAAGATGGAGACCAAACTACTGAGTTATATTCAATTAGGCTTCTAACTAGAGATACGTATAATAGTTTAATGGCTAGTACGGAATTTCATTTTTAGTTGTCTAACATCTAACACACTATATAAAGAGGTAACATTTGTTTATTTGTTTGTTTGTTTGTTTGTGTGTTTGTTTGCATCGAATAGGCTCCGAAACTACTGAACCGATTTGAAAAATTCTTTCGCTGTTGTAAAGCTACACTATCCATGGGTGACAAAGGCTATACTATATTTAAAAAAAAAATAGGCATCCTTACTAAAACTTCAATAATGTAACCCAGGGTGTAAAAAAATTACCTAAAATATTCTTTAAATCGCGTGCGCTGCGAAAACTATTGATGATAGAATAAAATAATGTACTACGACTTTATAGAACACATTATTATTTACAAAAAAAGTCGCAACAGCATATGTCTAACTATTATGGTTATGCCACAATAAGTATTCTTTTATTTTAAAATTTTAATTAATATGTCGCCTCTTGAAAAGGCTCTTTATTTGTATCTTGGTTTTAATCCTTATCAAAAAAAATTACTTCATATTCAAGACAGTTTCAATACCTTAATTTAACTTTTTGAATTTTTCAATTCGGATATTTAATTAGAAAGATATCACGAGTTTAAAAATGTTAGTATTAGAAAAAAGTTTCGGCTACGGGCCGCGCGGGAGAGGAGTCAAGAAATGCAGTGCCAGGGGGGTTGGCGGGACGGGGGAGCGGGAGAGCGGTGGCGGGGAAGGTGGAAGTGGAACGCTGGAGGGGAACGCACGGGAAAGGACATGTAAGGAGTAACATTTTATTTATTTGAATATGGCATGTATTATAAAAGAAAGTCCAAAAAACGTGCATCTCGCAAAAACTCAGAAACGAGTCCCGGTTCGATCAAGGGAGTTATATGGTGTGGTAGATCTCTATCCCCCCTAGGGAATAAGGGTATCCGTTTTTACCTAAAGGCCGTGCTTTTAAAGATATAAGGGCTGAAAATTTCGCCCTCTTGAAATTTATAGAACAGTCTTCCGGAAAGTTCTAGAAGGTTCCATAGAGCTGTAGAAAGTTGTGGAAGGAGTGGAATGATCAGGAATAGGAAATCGGGAACATCATTGTGCAACATTCCAGAACACTATCTTATTGTCCTGAGCGAAGCCGGGTAACCCAGCTAGTACTTAATAAAGTTATATTGATTGATTATATGATTGTACCAGTCCTTTAACACAGGACAATTTCATTATTGATGATGTTTCAAATGCTCCATTTTTCGTATTGTTCATAAAATTGAACGCAAGAGAAAAATTCATCTCTCTAGACAGTTTCCGTTACGTTGAGCAACTGCCCTCACGGCTTCTCTTGTCAAGAAATGAAAAATGTCCATTTTTCATTTGTACCGGCTTCATCCTGTCCAATAGCAAAGGCGGTCGCAATGCTACTAGAGGTCAATATTTAGGAATTCGGAATTTTAGACCCTAAATAATAATTATACTTTCACATGCGTCGGATGTAAGACAAAACTATTGAAATGAATGTACACGTATTTTTTAAACCGAACATGTAAAAAAACTACAAATTGTTAAGTTTCGGGTTGATATGTTAATAATTTTTTTGTAGGGATGTGGCAGTTTGCAAAACAACGGGAAAAATTAATGCATTTCAGTGAAATTACCGCGAGAAAAGTAAGTTCTTAATATGTATATGTCAGATATTATTATTACAACCCTAATATTTAATGTTGTAAAAACTTGAACGGGCTAATTAATGAGATACGTTTTTAGATTTTCAAAGCATTTTCGTTATTTGTTTCGTACATCTGTCGGATCTGCCTAGATTTGGAATATATAATGTTAAAATTATTATTTCTATTTTTCATTGCATAATATTTCAATTTTACCGTCGCCCTGGGATCTATTTATTGGATAACCAACATCCCTGCCATGGGTCACTCCAAGTTAGCAGGGGTGCCCGGGTTCATGGTTTGAGGTTTGTCTTGATCTTGGCGACGAATGAGTTTGCCTAACAACTGCATGGCGGGCCGGATCGAGAGAGTCTGGTTGTGGAAGGCCTTTTAATATCTCCAGCCAGTCTTTCTCAACCTATCGCCTTGCACCGCAGTGGAAGGGGTGGATTCATTCTCCTTTATTGACCCCCAAATTCGTATCCACCCCTCGTATCTTTTCCTTCGTAGATCTTCCTCTCCTTCCTTTCCCTAAAAATATCCTCCACACGGCGTCCCCGATTATGACGTAGGCTCTCAGGATTTTGTTCTCTGTGCCTCTTGTGTCGAGCTAATCTAAAAAAAAATAAAAAAAGTGTCGAGGAAAACTTAAAACAATAATCGAGTAATGGATAGATAGATGTACTCGGTTAACATATTGGATCTTGTATTGCCTCTATATCTACATGGCTTAGATCTGTCAACCGGTGAGCCATAAAAATATCACCACGAGGCCTGCAAACTTTGTCATAGGAAGTGGAGTATCGATTTTCTGTCCCGGGCGCTCTTAATTCAATTTGTTTGGTGGAATAAAATTCTTGCCGGTGATTACCTTCTGCCTAATTCAAAGTGATCTTATTTCAACCATTTTTTCTCAAAATGGATGGAGATATTCCAGCGAGATAACTTTTATTGCAGAGGTCTGCGAACTACGTTGAAAAATTATTTTATTAATTTTGTTGCATTTTTCATTTGAATACTGACTGCAGGACTGTAGATGACTTTCTTTCTTTGCATTTTATATTTCGATACCGATATAAAAAAAGTTTTATGATCACTCAAAGTATAATTAAATATTCTTTCGAAATTTCATTCAATAACATCATTCCTCTTTTCATGCTTTGCTGTTTTAGAACGTCTGTTTGGTCGTGTAGTATTTTCAACAAGTTGTGACGGTGACTACAGCTGAAAGTTTGAGCGACGCTCACAAACGTTTGCACGTCAATAGATACAGGCTGCCAATAGAATTATGTACTATAATATAGTGCATACCTCGATTCTTAATCTTGAAATACACAGTTTTAATATTATCGAAACTTAGAGTTGCAAGATTTCAATGTTGTCTGGTTTTTAGGCTAGATCTATTCTTCGCCTCAATAATCCCCCATAGTGCGTGAACATTACTTGGTTCCAAACATCGGCATATAGATATATTTAGGTATATTCTCAGAAAATTCTATACAAGAGAATAGTTATTCTCTGATTAGAAAATCTAGAAAAGTTTTTCTAATTTTTCCGCATATTTACAGATTACACCATATTTTGTTTGATGCCAAGTCCATACACCAGAAACATATTCGTATAAAATATTATGCCAATCAATCTTCTCTTTCAAAAATTCTTGGTGTCCAGCTTTGAAATCTTCCCAAATGTCTCAATTTTGCCGATTTCTTGTGACACTTACCGTTTAGTTAATGAACCTTCTGTGAATGACCCTTCCTTTATATCATCTTTGGGGATTCTGTGTGAGGGTCTCTTTAGGGGAAGGAAAGAGGGGAAGTTCTGGGAGAAGGAAAAAGGTATAAGGGGTGGGTAGGAATCTGGGGGTCAGTGTGTTCAGGAGTGAAGGACTAATGAATCCATCCTTTCCACAGCGGTGCAAAGCAATTTTCCGAAAGAGTCTTGTTGGATAGGTCAAAAGATCTCCCTCAACCAGTCTCTTCCGGTCCGGCCTGCCACGCTGTTGGTGAGCATACACATCTGCATGAACCCGGGCACCCCTGCTAAGTCACCAAACGTAGTGAACCACTTGGGGTGACCTACGGCAGAGGTGTTCGTTATCCAGTCAATGGTCTCCGGAACGGCGCGGCGGTACTCCAACCATGAATATACATGGTTGGAGTACAAAATTTCCTAATCCCTAACCAAACATAACAAAACTATAAAAAAAGTAAAATAAATAAACATATCTTGTAAGAATTTTACAACTATTCATATATACATATATGTATATTTATATATGTATACTTTATATATATATATTTTTTTTCTTCATAATCCATTACCATTAAAATGTAAAAAAAAAACCAACTTTCTACTACAACACATAAATACCTGTACTTGTCACACTGAATCATAAAAACGTAAACACCTCAGCACAGGTTCTCCTAGTGAGGTGTTCACGAAACATACAAAATTATAAGCCAACAGTTTCACCTTCTCAAACCTACCTTACACCCAACATAATAAAATGTTATATTAATTAATATGTAAAAATGTTTTCCAAAATATATTATGTTAAAATATTAAATATATAAGGTAAAAACTGTTATATATAGAAATAAATAAATAAAAAAAATAAAAAAGCATATCCACATTAAATTGGAGCCTAAATACATTAGTTTTTTAAAATTAAACTTCTATAGCCCAGCTGTGATTTGGATTTCAAATGAAACGGAAAATAACGATTATTGCCCCTGCGACGCATCAACTGCGCTCATTGGCCGCTTTGATTATGATGTCACTTTTAAAGGCTCCTATTGGTTGAGATATAAAACGGAAATTAAGCTAGGTCTGCGCTCATTGGTCGCTTTGATTATGACCCAACTTTTCAAGTATTGTTTTGGTAAAGTTTCGCTTCTACCGCTTGTAAACTGCACCCGATTTTTTAAAATGTTTAATACTTAAAAAAGGTATAAATCCTAGATTAGTACTGGGAGCCCTAGGATTCACCTTAAGGTGAAGTTATACGTGAAATCCTATTTATATACTATTTAGATTAATCTTTACGACGAATTGGCTTGCAGTATGAATATCAAAAAAATATGCCATGGATGAATTGAAGCTTTACTAGCTTTTCTATGTATCGGAATTACAATAAAATTATTATTTACGTAACAAAAAACATAAGGGTAAACCAAAAAAAATGTTTTTTCAAGACTTTACCATGAAGTAATACAAGAAACAATTTTTAAAAAATACCCCTTTATGGCTTAAACTATTTTTGAGGTTATCTATGTTCTAACTTTTTTTCATTCCTATAAAATTATGCACAGAATAAATAAAAAAAAAAAAAACACTTTTTCGCTTACTTGCCGCGCGCAAATAAGACGCTCGATTTAAAATTTTGCAGGCATGATAATCGAAATATTTCTAGCGTTTATATTCCTCTTAACTCCTACTGACCTCCTTATCTTTACCTCCAGTTTCTTACGTCCTCCGATGCGGTCTTGTTTCTGCGATGCCCAGGCACTTAAAGTTTATTTGTCCCATTTCTTCTTCCTCCTGCAGCTCATTTAAATTATTTAGACTCATTGTAGCTAAGGTCTAACCTATTAATGAAATGATAACACTAGTTACTACAGCAATGTTATACTGTTTCTATACGAACTTAATTTCACGATATTGTCATTCATGGAGTAAGTTTATTTCAAACCACCGAAAGTTTACTAAATTTTAATCTATGTATTATGGAAAAAAAATATAACACCCCATTTTATTTAACGTAGAAAGCTTTAATGCAATGTGAGATTTTATATTTCTTTTCTTGCAGTGTGATTTAGATCAAATAAAATAACCATCAGTAGAACGTCCACTTAAAGATAAATCGTACATTTGTGGACTAATTTTATCGCCAATATAAAAAAAAACTATATGTGCTTTTACTTAGCACAGAATAATAACAAGGTCATGAAATTATTTCAAGCTGGCACAGAGCGCTAGACAATAGACAATAGAAATCACAATGTACAGGAACAATCAAGGACACTCCCTACTATTCGTAAAGGCGAGCTGTGTACCATTAGAAGCTAGGACAAGCGTGTTCCAGGTCTTGCTCCGGTCGCATTATAGCGGCGAAGGCATGCAGACTTCCTTCCGCAAATATTGGGACACACTGCACTGCCGAGGGAGGTCAAACAACAAGAATTCTATACGCGTTGGTATTCTGCATTTGAAGCGTGCTCGTGACACTTTTCTTGTACCTGAGTTTAACAAATAACCTTCTTACCGAGAATTGTATTTTTTACATTTTTGTTACTCAGAGTTTAACACTTACATTTTTGTAAGAAATAACGAAATAAATATGTGGATCGAGACACCCATGGAAAGTAACAAAGTGGTTTAAAATTTTAAAGTATCACGTTTGTTTCCAAGAGTTGCGGGTTCAAGTCCTGTATCGTTGCTCAGGATTTTTAGCTTTTGTGAAGGAAGAATTCAAATAGTCTGGTGTGGAACGATTTGCCGGCCTCTGCGTTTCATCCTTCCTACAACATGGGTCTCTTCAAGACCAATGTTCATTCCTCCCTCTCCCCAAAAAACCCTCCACACAGATGACATAGGCAAGGAGGGAAATTATTTTCCTCAGGGCTTCCTGTGTGGAGTTAATGTAAAAAATGAGAAAATCAGTTAATTCATAACCCGGGAATGTTAAAGAAATTCTTGTAGCTTAAAACTCATACTATCTAAAGGTATCTTCACTAGACTTCAGAACTTATACCTAACTAAAAGATGGAAAAATAGGAACCACACCCTTTAAAGTGTTGTTTTGGAAGTATGTTATGCATTATTTATTAGAAATAAACAGTTTATGTGATACAAAAATATTTATGAAATATACTTTCGAGTTTAAATAAGGTTAAGACAAAAAAGTTTCTTGTGCTAAAGTTAGTTTTATTATGCATTAAAACAAATAAGTTTGTGAAGGAGAGTGGAAGATGAATAAAGGATAAGGATAGGAGATACTCCCGATAAATTATATACTTGTGCGTTAATGTATGATCCCCTGCAATACTTCAGTTCAATATTTCTGAATGTTATTGCTAAGAATAACTTACCTTATGAAATTTTGGGTCATAACACTCAAAAGAGTATTTGCTGGCTGCTTACAAAGCTTTCTTGGAAAAACTAATTCTTTATTCTAACCTTGTAAGTGGATAAATTAACTCTTGAAGTCCACCTAGAACAGCTCTTTCTTCACCAGTGGACTGCATCTACGACACGTCGTTCTCAGGTCTTAGGTCACAATATGTCGCAACTGTTCAAACTCACGGCTAATATTTAGATCAATACCACTTAGGCCATGCCAGCGGAAGAGTATTAGACTGATACTACTTACTCCCTGGAAATACATAGGTAATATGTATTGCTATAGCATGTGTGTGTGTATACATTATTTTTAATTCAAATATCTCTTTACATGTAACTGCAGTAAATACCAACGGCACAGAAGACGTAGAAATATGATTCCCACAAAACATGAACACTGAGAGATAAGACAAGAAGTACCTGGCTATTAAGATTAGAACACTTAACTTAATTATGTAGTCTAATTTACATATTTTCTGATTGGTGATTTCGGCTTAAACTATAAATTTAATGGTATATACCTATATGAAACTATCATATTTGTATTGCCCATGATATGTCTTAATCACACTTTTCTTAGTGAATTAAAATTACTCGAATCCTTACACACCAATCTGTCTCTTGACGAATCACAGTTAGGAAGATCAAATCCTAGTACTACTGCACCGCCCACAATTAAATGTTGCTTTTACTTTCCAAAATACACTCATTAAAGAATATGTTAGATACATATTAATATTATAATATTTTTCAGGAATAAATAACATGTATTCACGATTATGTCCTCTGCGGGCGAAATCTATCTAAATTTCTTTAAATAGACAATAAACAGTGTTAATTTCAGGCGACCTCCTAGGTATGGTTCTGTATTCATTCATTTTTAGGCAGCATCGCGTTCATTGGTCACAAAATATTGTACATATATTTTCGTATTGGTGATCAACGAACCGGTGTATGCAATTTTTAGCCATAAGTCGTTTTTAATTGTTTGTCTAGCTTTTAGTTTTTTCTAGATTTTAGACATTTATTATAAGTTTGTACAGCGCCCTTCAGGCGATTTTTCACAAAAACGACGCTTTATAAATCGTCCAAATATTATTATTAAAATATCTATGATATAACTAAATTTGTTTTAAGTAATTATCAACGATGAACCTTTTACCAAGCGACCTTTCGGTACAGAGCAACAGAGCTTATAGATCTGCCACTGGGTTAATCCTTGTTAACACCTAAATCCCAGTGCGGTGGGTCAAAACAAAACACAAGTAGCGTTGGTAGGTAAATTGACTTAAAAATCGAATGTATGTGCTTTAATGCTTCCTACAAGAAAATGTTATAATGTATTCAGATTTTATTTTAAATATATTACCACAGTGCGCTTTATCAAGAAGGATGCTGTGTTTTTACTTATGTCAACAGAATAGCACCTAATCCTTAACATGCGACCTCAGCACAGGTTTACCCAGTGAGGTGTTCACAAATTGCTACAACTAACCTTTTTACTAATACTAATATTTTTTTGTACATAAACCGCTGTAATCATTTATAAAATGTATTTTCTAGAATAGATTTAAATAAATAAAAAGTTTGCTTTAAATGCACTGTATCGATGGCTATTCAAATGCAAAAATTTCCCCTCCAAACAGCAAACCCAAAGATGACATTGGTTCTGAGGGAAATAATTTTCTTCAGGGCCTCCTGTGGAGTTAATGTCAAAAAAATATGATGATACTCAACATTACACTAATAGCTTGAATTTTGTCCGATTAAATGCATTTCTACCTCAAACAATGGGTGCACTTTTTAATAAAAGATTAACGGGAGAACGTTTTAATAAAAGATTAGATCAAAAGACATTTGACTCCGCGAAATAGCTACGAGTAATAATATATTTTTTGAAAACACGGGGTCATTTCTCACACCCTTCCGTAGTCAAGGTGTTAAAAGCATAGAAATAATGATTGCTTCGAAAAAAAGAAATATATAAATACGAATGTGGCTCACTTAGCATAGTTTCCGTTCTGCTCAAGAGTGAGTCAACTAAAAGAAAATTACGAATTGAAGTGAGGATTTGAGGATTCGCAGATCTCGTCAATTGATTATTAGTAAACAAACAGGAGGCAAATACGAATAAAACCACTAAACCGAAGAAATACGCTTAATACGACAATTAGGTTTGATGTTTTAAACCGCCCGCATATTAGGGATAATGGTACCTGCGTACAACAATTAATGATCGTAATCCTTTACGGTGAAAAAGGCGGTTTCTTTGTTTGGAGATAATAAATGGCTTGCGTAAGAGATGGAAGAAGATAAATAAATAGATTTATCACTTTTAATTAACACTTGATAACATAAAATAATGTCTTGTTTTTCTACGTTTTCGTTAAATTGGTAAGAAAGAATTTTTAACAAGATTAAAGCAATGTCATAGTTTTTCACGTTTTTTTTGCTGGAAAATAAGTAAGTACATTAAAACGGAATGGAAATCTTTTTTCATCTATAAATATTCAGAGTAAACTACTTGACAAATCTATTGAATTACCTTTTACAACTGTTTGCTCTCCAAATTAGTTTTTTTTTAACGGCTTGTATTATTATTCAGTGCTTATAAAATAAATTTGATCTGCTAATTATTTTAAGTATTTAAATCTAAATTGTGCAAAAGAAACAATAGTGTCAAAAATGAAAACAGTAAAAAACACACTGATAATTAACAATATGGCTTCTCAAAAGGTGTCTGAAACGTGTATTGCCCTTCTTTGTTTTTTCTGTGCAATAAAACTTTTTATTTAGGTGAAATGCCTCAACTATTAATACAACTATAAAATGTCCTTGATTCCTCTCTTTTTAAGAAACCTCTTCTAGGTTTCGAGTATTGAGCAAAATTACCATGTTGACAGACTGAAAAAACTTTCAGACCGGGTGGTGAAATTTTTCAGAGGATCAAATCCTACCTCTGGCAGAACTCAATCTGTATAAGCGGGGGGTAAAAAATTCCCTTGAAGCCTATACTTCAGGAGTTACTAGGATAGTCTGAAAAGTAATGCACACATGCTTTTAAAAAACGATCAACCAACTAGGAAAATCGGGCAAAAAGTGAATTAAAGTACGATTTTTTAGCTTTAAATCATATATTTATTTTTCAACATGGTCACCGTTAAAGCTAACGCATTTCTCCAAACGTGTTACAAGTTTTTTTATTATGTAACTGAAAAATTCTTCCGACATTTCTCGAATCTAGGACTTGATAGCTGCCTTCACCTCATCATCCGAGGTGTAATGATTACTCTTGAGGTGTATCTTGAGTAGAGAAAAAAAAAATCGCAAAGCAAAAGATCGGGGAGTGAGAAGGATGTGGAATCGGTTCAGGTTTTGGTTTAGGTTTTGCAGAGGGTCTAATTGACACTATTTCTCATCTGTAAAACGGCGTGGTACCCATCGTCCATAGATTTTACGGTTTCCTAATTGTTCAGCAATGATGGCGACACGTTCCTTGAATATTCCAAAATGGTTTTTAATACTTTCCTAAACAACAATAAAACATTTTACCTACCTTTTTATAAAAACAGTAAGAACAAACCCCCCAATAACCTTAAAATTAGAATTCATAATACTAACTGTAATCAAGTAATATGCTCATCTTGCTCTGAAATTGTAAAAGTTGAAAAGATAAAATATTTGGGTATATGTATTGATACAAATTTAAATTGGCATTCACAAATAAATAATACCGTTTCTAAATTGAGATATCTTACATACATATTTTACAGACTCAAAGAAGTATTGAATATTGACAAATTGAAAATGATTTATTATTCTATGGTGCAATCTTCACTCATGTATGGTATAATAGGATGGGGTGGTGCCCTTGATACTTTTATAAAACCTTTACAAACAACTCAAAATTATATTATCAAAGTTATGTATAATAGAATTAAAACATTTTCGACAGATGCTTTATACAAAGAATCTAAACTATTCAGTCTCCGTAAACTATTTATACTGCAAACTATGAAATATATCTTTAAAAACGTAAACAAATTCGAAAAAAATGTAAACAGAATCAACATTAGAAATAATAATGTATTCTATACCCCCCAAACACACACAAAACAAATGCAAACTCACAGTAGTTTTATTGGACCTCGTACCTTCAATAGTTTACCAAAACATATTCAAGTTGCAACAAAACTTCCGCATTTCGTAAAAGAGTTAAAATTATGGCTAAACCATACAGATGTAAAAACTCTATTTATTTAGTTTTATTTCACTTTATGTTTCTAAAAACTCTATTTATTTAGTTTTATATCACTTTTCTCACAAACTTCACACCTATTATTACAATGTATATCATTAATTACACTTACACTTATTTAACCGTACACTATTGTATACACTTTTTGTACAAAATGTTTTAAACAATTTTTGTTTTTGCTTTATATACATACCCCTGTTTGTTTTTTTCTAGGTACTAAAAAAAAAAAACTTTTTTAAATATATTACCCACGCACAGGCTGCGCCTTAGTGGGTTCCCACATTATTGTTATGATTTTCAAATATGTAAATATAAATTGTAAAATATGGGAAAAATAAAGGAATTAAAAAAAAAAAAAAAAAAAAAAAATACGCTTTTGAGCGATTTGCCGGTTATTTTGAACCAAATCGTGGACGAGCGTGGATTGTTTATCATCTGCATCAATTGTCGGGCGTCCGCTGCGTGTTTCAACATTTTTTGTTTTTTCAAGGCTCACAATCATGAAATTTTATTACCCATCGATTTACAATCGACCTATCAATAGCATCGTCACCATAAACATCCTTTAAACGAGGATAAATCTCAGTAGTAGTCAGTTTTTCAGCAGTTAAAATTTGATAACAGCACGCTATTTATCTTGCGTTGACATAACACTAAAACACGTCTCCATACTTCCGCTTCTCAAAATACACTGGATGAATTCAATGACCTCAAACTTGCGTACGCGTCGTGTGTGTGTGGAGGAGGAACGTCACTTCCATATTCCACTTGGCACGCTTTTGAAGGTCATTTTGTATGCGCTGTACAAGCGTGTTTGCATTACATTTCAGCCTACCCTCGTACCTAGGGTTCAGTGCTGGGATCCTTATATTATATTTTGTGCATCAATTATATTGCCAGATTAATAGAATCAATCAGACTTCTTCCTCATTGCTACGCAGTAAATCTATTTCATCGTGCAACGAAATAAAATGCACTAAGACTAAATCCAACCAAAACAGAATTTCTCTGGACAGCAACAAAAAAGCGCCAGTCAATATTAGACAATCTTCTCTCATTACATCAGGCTGTAACATCATCCTTAAAAAGGGCGTTAATATCCTATGTGTGCACCAAATGAAGATCTTTTGCTCAAATCCCAGGTTAACAAAACAGTAAGCGCATATTCCTTCCACTTGCGTCAAATCAAATCTGTAAGGAGATACATTCCGGCTAATGCCACAAAGATGTTGGTATATTACGTTGTATCAGGACTCGACTGCAGCAAGTATGATAACCGGCGCTTTAAAATTATTCTTACAAATCACAACATTTACGGAACCTCTATTGGCTTAAGTGTCCTGAGAGAATCCAATTTAAACTCTGCTGGATGGGTTTTAAAGCAATACATGACATGGCGCCACCCTATTTGTCGGAACTATGCATTCCGAACGATGTCAATACTAGGCAAGCAATCCTTCGATCAGCATCTTAGATAGCTACAGGTAGACTCTAAGTATCCACGTATAAATTCCAATACCAATTTCAGAGACCGGGCTTATGTACTAGCAGGCTTAACAGCTTTGAACAAACTTCCAACACATTCGCCAAAGATTGACGGTTTATTTGAGTTCAGAGCAAAAGTGATTACTTTTTATAATTATTGTGTAATACAATATATATACAGAATAATGACCGCTTTTCTGAAGTGGTATTTAATAACTCACTTCAGATCTAATTCTAAGATCAATTTATCTTTCTCCTTTCTTACCACTTTAATGTTATAACAATTTATTACACGTACATTTTTTTTATAAATATTTTTTATAATTTCTAATTGACAGAACGGGCAGTTATCATAACATCAAGTATTTGTAAATGTAAATAAGTAAGTTAATCGAAAATCTCTAGCTTTAAGCCATGGTTGTAAGTCATATTATAGCAGTATTGTGTAAATACCCACTCGGTCATAAAAATATGAGTAGTTTTAAGCCAACAAGATTAAGTCTTAGCTGTTGTAAGCCACTAGTTAAAGAAATTTGTGTTAATTTTTTTTCAAAAAATGTATTTAAATTATTTTTTTGGATTATTTTTACTGCAAATAAGATTATTCTGAATTTCTATCGACATGATACATCTTTCCCTTGAAAACATCACATGTGAGAATTAGTATTTCTTAATTATATGATCTTAATTATAAGCCACTAGAAATAAACAGAAGTTGTAAATAAGTCTAAGTGATAGGATATAGATTAAATGACAGAAACAACTACAGAAACAATCGAAAGAACATTTTTTTATTAGTTTATTAAATCAAATGAAGTAAAAACAAAAAGAGATCGGTTTTCATAATTTTTTTGTTACATATTCGTTTTTAATAAGTATCCAATAAGTGAAGATGAAGATTAATGAAGAAGGTTTGAAAGGGCAATAATCTTAACATATAAAATGAATGTTTCTTTGTTTATCCTTTATGCGTTCCTAAACCATTCATCCGATGGCAATCACATTTTGTTTAATGAAAATGTTTGGTAATGAAAGTGGTTTCTATACATAATAGTGAGCTCTGGAATTGTAAAATTATTTCTTATGCTATTCCTCTGATTGCGATGAAACTTTGGTGAGTTGTTGTGCGCACACCCGTAAATATTTCTATTACTGGCATACTCTGGCGTTCTGAAATTTGTGTAAAAAAATTGCAATAAGTGGCGCGCGAGTTGTTTGCGAAGTTTAAGGGCAGGGAGGGAAGGAGCGACGAGGAGGGGAAGAGGAGTAAAGGGAGGCGGTAGAGGAATGGGGACGAAAAAAAATCTTTTTATAAGTGGTATTGCAACGCATGCCGGGAACTCGCTAATATTATATAAATACGAGTTGGGAAAATTTTTATTAAAACACGACTTGGTATAAAACCATTATTGGTATGAAAAACCGTGAAATTTTTTATACCAATAATGTTTTAAATCGCAGAAATAGATGCATTTTTTTAATGTTCTGGAGAATATTTTGCAATTTTTTTTTTAAATTTAAATTTAAAAGGGAATTTCTTAAAGTTACTTTCTTTAACTCGGCATCTGAATAGAAATTATCTTATGTAAATAATAACATATTATATTATCTCCAAGCTTAAAATATGATGTTTTCAAGGGAAAGAAGTTTCATGTCGATAGAAATTCGGAATTATCTTAAATTTGCCATATTTCAAAGAAAACCTTTGCATTAAAAATAAACCAAAAAAATAATGTTATAACATTTTGTGAAAAAAAATTTAACACAAATTTCTTTTTAAAGAAAAGTTGTGGTAGAAAAAGCAAAATCAGTCCGACGCGACGCGCAGGCACTACAAAATCGAAGACAATATTTTCCCTCCTGGTGATGGAGAGATTGAGGGAAAAAAAAGAGATGAAGAGCCCGAGGAAAACATAATAAGCTCTGAAACCTCATTTAATACTTCATAACTCCTCATATTAAAATATTGTCATAAACACCGCACAGCTTGCAAGAGACCACTTTGTTTGAATTTATTCGAATTCAGAATACCGAGAAAATTTTACGACACTACACAATTAAGAAGATTAGTGTGCTTTTCGTCGGATAGAAATCTTTTCCTTGCGAAACTGAATATGAGAAAAAATATTATAAATGTAAATTTTGATAAATGAAGATCTTATTTAGTCCTTTTATCTAAATAAGCACGTTCTATTGTTTTCAATACCAAAAATTATGTATTGTTGTCCGATAAATATCTCCTAAATGTACGTTAATCAAGTGTTGTAGGACTTCAGCCCAGAGGTGGCCTCCGATATAACATTCATGCAATATGTAATTTGGGAGACGGGTGTAGGTACCTCCACCCATGGAATCATTTATTGGATAACTTACGGCCCTGTCGTATATCTCCCCAAGTAGTTCGTTACGTTTGGTGACTTCGTAGGGGTGCCCGTGTTCAGGGGGTGAAGTATGTATTGGCGGTGGATTCTTTTTCCCACCTACTGCGTATCCGGCCGGATCGGGAGAGACTAGATGAAGGATACCTTTTGACCTCTCCAGCCGGATTCTCTCGCATTGGTCTCCAGATTCCTACCCACTCCTCATACCTTTTTCTTTTTCAGAACTTCCTCTACTTCCTTTCCCTAAGATTGAGCCTCCACACACCACCTCAAAAGATGACATAGGCCCTGAAGGATTTTGTTTCCTCAGGGCCACCTGTATGGATATAATGAAAAAAAAATGCCAAGGATGGCGAAATGAAATCTTCTGTAATGATTAAAATTCACATCACACGTGAAATTGCCAAAACAGGATGTTGATAAACATACTGTATTACCAATAACATGGCTTTCTTGAATTAACGATTCCGAATGTTATTTGGAGTAAATCATTTACAAGATGGCGTTTTTGTCTCCGGTGACTTTTTATTTACTTATTCATTTATTCACCCAAAAAATCACATATGATTTGAGATTATCACGGTCAATAGAATTATTGTGATTTATTTTTGGGGGATTATGGCCCGTTGTGATACCTTCTTCTTAAGCCTAAATATTGTCATCTGAGTTATTTGGCATTTAAAGAAGAGCTGTGAAATTTTTATGCCAATAACAATTTAATTAATTTTTCCTAAGAACTTAAAACTTAAAGTGTTCAAGGAAAAGATGTTACATGTTCTAGGAGAGCATTGCAGAGTCCCTCAACAGGGCAGATGTGTATTTTTGACATAAAATTGACTTACACGGCGTAGTACTCCAAAAATATATGACAATAGAAAAAAAAACAGTTCGTGTTGAACAGTTAGGACGGGAATGAGGGCTGGGTGGATGCGGCTGAGTGACTAGTGACGATTTTTAACCGATATATCAATAATCGCTGGTCAAAGTCAGATACACACCCATTAACATCCTAGTTACAAAAAAGCAAAATTAAACTCATATTTAATCTCATATTTAAACCAAGGCTAGATACAAAATGTATTTCATTAATTGTTATTTCATTTGAGAATGCATTTGCAACACTTGTGCTAGTATGTTTGCATTCATCGTTGATTTATTTGTTTACAACGTGTGTTGGGTGTTGATACGAGTGGAAAACCAAATGTAATCCAGTGCCAGATTAAGCGTGAGAGGTATCAATGTTCAGTGTTCAGTTACTAATATTTCACCAGCCTTGTGTCACAATGAATTATATTCTGTGTTCACTTATATCATTTGTACTAGAAACGTATTGAAAATTCAACGGTACAAATGTAATTGATTTGATCAACTCCGGGGATGACTCTGCCAAACTAAACTGAAATAAATAGTCATCAGGAATATACATTTTCAGGTTTTCCGTTAATTCTACGATTGATTTTCACTGATGTGTTTTATTATTTAAATTTTTGTTATTAATACTGTTTGGTGTTGAAACAGCTTCGGGACTAATCCATTTCTCAAGGTATTGTCATCTCCAATTGTCCTTCTTGTTGTCTTTTATATGGCCGTGTAATAACATATTGATGGTATCACTGTAAATTTACAGGAAGTAAAATGTTAAAACTGTCAGCATAATTTTTGTATTTATCAGTATAAAGTGGTATTTTGCCAGGACAATACAGAGAGTATTATTTATTATCACTTCAGGTTATGGGCCCCGACACATAAACCTTGATTTATAATATAAAACTTGCTGAGTTGTGGATAACTGCTGCAAATTGATTGACCGACGAATTGAGGTTAAGTTATTGACACCACGCCGCGTGTGACGCTTCGTTTTTGCAGTAGGAAGGCAAAAAGGAAAAAAAAAACTTGTTACAGTGCTGTTGCGTGGACAAGGATGGCTCGATATAGTCGAAGGTCGAAGTATAAAACCTGAAGAACAGGCACAAAAAAGTCTTCGGAAAAACAAGGATGCAAAGGCTCAGACCTTAATAGTCACAAGGATGACAGAAAATGTTATGTTGCACATTAAATCCTGTTCTACTTCAGCGGAAATGTGGAAAAAATTGCAGAGTGTGTATGAACAAAAGACAGAGACTAGCATTCATATTGTTCAACAGCGATTTTTTTCAGAACAAATATGAAAAAGGTGCAGAAAATCCAAGAAATGCAGAACCATTTAAAAACCTATGGGGAAAGAGATTTCTGAGAAATTTGTTATAACTAAAGTACCTACTTACATATGTCGCTGTCAGAAGAATATAAACACTTTGTTTCGGATTGGGAATCTGCCCCTGATAATAAGAAAACCTTGGATAACTTAGTGGCCAGGTTGTTGGTGGAGGAATAAAGGCTTATGGTTAAGAATAATGAACGAAAAACGGTTTACAACACAATTCACTGTGAGAATTTTCTGTGCGGCAGTCTGAAGTGGCGTGTGGCACGGTCTCTCCGAACTCTTACGTATGGGGGGTGCTATAGAACGAAAATAAATAAAAGTACGCGCAAGCGTTTCTCTTTAAAACAAGATATACATCCCAGATTTTGAATGGTTTGTTTGGCAAGCAGGGTTTGTCTACCGGGTTCAGACAAACCCTGCTTACCAAACAAACCATTCAAAACCTGGGATGTATATCTTGTTTAAAAAAAAAATGCGTGCGCGTACTTTTATTTATTTTCGTTCTATAGCACCCCCCATACGTAACAGTTCGGAGCGACCGTGCCCCGCGCCACTTCAGACTGTCGCACAGAAAATTCTCACAGTGAATTGTGTTGTAAACAGTTTTTCGATTTTTGAACCTGAAGTGCCGTGGAGCACAGTCGCTCCGAACTCGGAGTTGACTGTGTTTTATTTCTAGCGACTCGTTTTTAGGTTGGTAGTATCTTTTTGTGATTTGTACATTGCAGATGCAGATTGCAGTTTCACACGGCACAATTTAATACGGCATGCATAATGAGTAATAATTTTTCGTTTTTATGAAACGAACAAAATAATAATTAATACGCATTATTTATCATTTACGAAGATTGAAATATGAACTTCTTATCATTATCTAACTGAAACAAAGTGATTTTTCCTAAAAGTGCGTATTTACCGTCGTAATTATTAACATGGCGGTCCTTGAAAAATGAGATTTCGCGTATTTAAAGTTGACAAAATAATCATTAAAACGCAATGTATTTCAATCCCGCTTACCGAATTACTTTTTACTAACTATTATCTACCTAGTACCAATTATTTTATTTTTTAAAGTGTGTTTTGAGCGTGGACTCAATAGCGGAATATTTACCACAGAGAGTATTATCACTTCACTTCTTCTTCCTTTTAAAGCCCTACTTGGGAGAAGAAAAAGAAGATGACTATATTCCTACCTACCTGGCCAGTTCGAAATATTATTGTAAAATCATATATACAATACCCAGATTGTCAGTCGCAATATTCTCGCGCTGGTACATAGATCATTAATTCTCTCTCGAAATTCGCGTTTAGATAAAATTTATGATATCTTCGGTGTAATTGTGCCAACCTGGATAATTGTGACTCATGGATGGATCAGCAGATCATCACATTAAAAGGTAGGGCTTTTCCCGTCATTCTGTTGTCCTGTGAAAAAAAAACAAGTAAATGTTCAAAATCTTAAGCATTTCAGTCCGCTTAGGTTTTCGGGCATTAACATCGGTCTTAACAATTACTGTTGTGTTGTGTCGTCCTATTTAAAAAAATTAACTTCATTTTTCATCTATCGTTTTCTATTTAAATTCATATTGATTCATTTCCGTCAATGGATTATTGTACTTTTAGTGTAACTTCATTTTCTTAAAAATAATTTTTTCTCATTTTACCTATGCTTTCACGAGATGTAAAAAGTGTCAAATAAACCTGGAAACTATTCTTGGAAAAAAATCGATCGTTCCATTTCCAGCCCAACACTCATCATCCAACATAATTTAATCTTCATTGCAAGTTTTAAACTAAAAGTTTTAAAATGACTAATGACAAATCGAGTTGAGTGAAAATACTGTGAGGTGCTTTTGACATGTGGGTAACAGTTGATTTGTTTTTCAATAAAATTATCGAATTATTCTAGATGTAAGGTAAGTGAACGCAAAATTCTCCTTTCTATGAACATCTCTTCATAAAAACGGTAAAACAAGGATCACGAAGATACATCATACTCATCCATATATTTTTTTTTCAAATGCCTAGACTAGGTAGATAAATATGAATGTAATAAATTTGTAAACATTTTTATGGAGAATTAAAATAATCGTAATAAGTTTTCCATTCTTCCATTTTGAAAGTTATTTGAGAAATTTTGGCTAGTTCGACTTCCGCGCTGCGACAAAAGAAAAGGTACGTGACCTATTTGAAAGACAAAAACTGTTGAGTTTTCAGGAGCTATCTGCCTAGCTCCTTTTATTTTACCACAGAATGCGCCCTCCAAGTTGTTTTAAGCTAATAAATTCGTTGGAACACGAAATAAATTAAAAATGTTAATATAATATCTTCTGGTTTAGTTCAGGATATGTGTTGTTACGGTATATGTAATATGAGAAAAAATTTATTATTACAGAAATCTTTTAGGACTTTTCATATTGCTATGATATTTTGAGGACAGCTTCAAAATCTTAACACAATTGGGCATCAAACAGTTTTCAAATCTTGAAACAATGATGGATATGTATAGTTGCATTATAAGGTCTAAAATTGAAAACAACTCTGTTGTATGGTCCCCGTACCAGAAAAAATATAATGATTAATTAGGACAGATTAAAAAAAAAGTTTCTTAGATACCCACGGAGAGTACCCGCGATTCATGCACCATGAAGATCTGCTCGCCAAAACGTGCTACCAATGTCGCCAGTCGAGGAAGAGTGGGGCCCTTGCAGTAACGGCTTACAAAATCATTAATAATATAGATAGCCCGTGCATCCTGGAATGCTATAAGTTATTCGTACCGGACATCTACAGCCATATGTGGTACCATGATCTTCTATGTATTCCACATAGCAGAACGGACGTTATGTCTCGGCGTAGCGTGACACGAGGTATGGTGCTGTTAAATAACCCTTCCAAAACTGTCGACATCTTTGACAGTAGCCTTGAATAATTCACAAGATATTTAAATGCAACACATTACCTTCAATAATATGTGTCTCATGTTACTATTTACCTTTTTCTTTAAAAAGAATAATATTTATCCATCAATGGGTGGTTTGTGTCACATGTGTATTGTAAATGGACACACAGTCGTAATACACAAAAAAAAAATTATGTTGTATCTGCTCACAAGTACACATATGATATTATCATTATTAATTAATTATAATATTTCTAACCTAATAGATACCACAAAAAAAATGTTAGAAACTATCGTGAAATTTTAAAATAAAAAATTCAGTTAACTTACCAAAGTGTAATGTAACTATAAATACAATGAAGATTAAATTGTGGCAAACATTTATAAGACAACCTATATTAAGCCATTTTACTTGCATCAAAATGATCCACGGAACAAAATGCAGTTAAGTAATAAAGTAGCATTTTTCTAATCGTTAGTTTGATGGCGTCACACGTCACACTATTTTTTTCGAAGTAAAACAGGTTTATAAACACCTGTTTATTGTTTATCAGGTGCTGTCATTTGTATAAATATTTTTGCACATTGGTAAAAGCGGTTAATCTTAACATTAAAAAAATTCTCGACTTCCATACAAAATACAGCGCCTGTTGAAAAAAATAAAACGTTGGCTTTTTAAGACTGGTGAAGTCACACAGATAACCACATTTGTCTCCACCCCGGATAACATAATAACTTTTAAAAAATCACAAAAACTAACAAATAGTTATTAAGAAAATTCTTTTCCCCATACATTTTGTATGTAACGAATTCTCACATTTTGAAAGAGCTGCGGGAATTTTGTGGTAAATACCTATAATATTAAGTAGTCAGTGAGTTCTGTGATGATCTCGCCTTTGGGCCTACGAAATAATTCTTTTAAAATTGAGAGATCAATTTAGAATTATATTTAATTTTGTAACAGGGAATGGTTTCAGCATACGACCCTCTGTTTCCAATTCTTGGGGGTGATTTATTTATCCGGACCACTAAATATCCACATGTGTTTGGGTGGCCCCAAGTACATGCGAACCCCGGCAAAGGCCATTCTTCACAAAACTAAGAAGGAACCCAGAAGAACATTTAGAGTGATTTTTTCAGGATCGTTAACAAAACCAGAGGCGGCCGATGAATATTTGCCCGTGTGGTGATTGATCTTAACGCGAGCAGATTGGATTTACGAAACAATTATCTGGTGAATTTTCTATGGCAGTAGAGAATTGAAAATTAGGCAATAAGGATTGATCGTTGGTGCATTTAAATATACTATAGCGACGCGCCGATTAGGAGTTAAGATATTTAACATATTTGTCGAAATAGGATTGCAGAATTCGTTAAATAGTGACGCACGTAGAAAGGACGAAAACGTGTACAGACAATGAATATATATCATTATTATATAACCAATAGAGTCAACGCAAGTGTTGAGAAAGAGTATTAGATTGAAGTACGCCACTGAGCTCTTCTTTTAAGCGTTATTGGGATACTTTATGACTCCGGCGCAGACAAAATTAGTTTACACCGGAAAAAAAGCGAACATGGTTTCTACACAAAATTCTCTGAAATAATAGTTATTATGTGACATTTTGACTATTAAACGTTGATATATGCATATTGGGAGATGTGCTTATCACTTGAGGTTTTAAAGAGGAATAGGGATATTGAAACCACACAAGGAGATGTTTGGGGAGTCAGGGGGCAGGGGGTTGGAAAGGGAGTCGGGGTACAGAAGTGTTGGTGGGGAGTCGAAAAAAGAACCTGGGCACGCACGGTCGGGATTAGGATGATCGGAGTTCTGATAAACGGTAGAATAATAACTCTGTGCGCGTAAACCGGGAATAATTCATTAAATTAAAGGATAATAGTCGCGAGGAGACCAGCTCGGTGCTTCTAAATCGGGGATATTTTATTTTAATTAAACAAAGAATAGTTCGTCTTTATTAAACAAAAAAAAGTCCACGCGAATAAGGAAGTCAGAGATTGCGGCTTGCGAGTTCATATCTGTGAAGTTAAATAATATAATTTGTAAATTGAGGCGGTCGGGACGTACTTTCGGGGCACTTATCAGAGTCAGGATAAAACAAATCGACGCGAGAATTGTGTTCGACGGCTGCATCTTGGAATAAATAACTGCATGACGGGTTGTGTTTTAGAAGTGCTTGTTTGAATTAAATATTATTGTAGTGAATTGATTTGTGAAATTATTTTGTGCAACATGGCAAATTTGGTAAGTTTGTATAAAATTATTAACATATTCAGTACGGGCCTTGCAGGAAAGAGTCAATTAGGGTTTATATACAAGCCTTAGGAATCTAGGACCCTTTTTTGTCGAGGTTGGGGAACAATGAGCTTTGCACGTTTCCGGGTTGACCGGCGACGATTTCTTGAGACAAGACCGTTGTAAAATAATAATTTGGGGATACAATTAACTAAATAGCATTTGAAACACAAAGTGCGCTTTCGGGCAATAAATCTTAGACGAGAGACTTCATTTAAAAGACGGGATTTTGAAACCACAAAACAATAATAAAATCCTTTAAAAGTGCTTTGTTGGTGATCTAGAAAACTAGGTTACTGGGTATTCTCCAATACATAACGGGTACCAAAATACATAGGTATAGAATGTAGGTATAAATTAATGTATAAAGCGCCTTTGAGGTGTTAATTATTATTTACGAGTTTCGTAATAATATTTTTAAACGTAGCTAGGGGACTATATTCAGGAAGGGTTTTTTGAAAAGGCATTGGGTAATTTAACAGTTTATAAAATGGTGCGTAGCATGGGCACCTTTGTTTACTAACAAAATCTGACATAATTAAATCCCCACTCCTAAAATTTCCCACACCTTATTCCAAATTTTTAGGTATCACAACAAGTCTATTACATAGGACTATACATAAAATTATCGTATAATCATCACCTTTTGGTTTACGCTTAGGTAGGTATATTTCATCCGATATTCGATTTAGCAAAAACTTTCACATTGTCGGTTGAATGAAGCCGCCGGTAGGTATTCATATTTTAAGCGTAATGCGTTATATCCACCTACATAAGTAGCAAAAGTTTTCTTAACTCCCTCACACTAGGAATAGGGATCATCCAGCATCAGGGTGGGAATGTACTCTGGACGAAAGCGCAGCAGGGGAAATAGAAGGGAGGGAAGTCAGATTGGTGCCTGGTGCCTTTCATTCTTGGACCCAGCACCCTGGAAGCCGAGCTTGACATTCCTTCTTTGAGCTGATATTTGAGTTTGAGCTTGGGGTACGCCTATCGTAGAGCATATGCCCGTGACACCATATCGGGGAAGGTCCCAAGTTACGCTTGTGTATGTTATGCGAGGGGACGTATTTTTCATTCAAATCAAACATCGATGACCATCGCGATTGCAGGCTGGCGCATGTTTCTGTAACGTGCCTAGGAAAAACGTAATCAATATTTCTACTGGTTCGACGTTTCTTTGTTGGAATCCGGATAAGTTTTCTTAACTCCCTCACACTAGGAATAAGGATCATCCAGCATCAGGGTGGGAATGTACTCTGGACGAAAGCGCAGCAGGGGAAATAGAAGGAAAGGAAGCCAGATTCACGACCTGGTGCCTTTCATTCTTGGACCCGGCACCCTGGAAACCGAGCTTGACATTCCTTCTTTGAGCTGATATTTGAGTTTGAGCTTGGGGTACACCTATCGTAGAGCATATGCCCGTGACACCATATCGGGGAAGGTCCCAAGTTACGCTTGTGTATGTTATGCGAGAGGATGTATTTTTCATTCAAATCAAACATCACTGATGACCATCGCGATTGCAGGCTGGCGCATGTTTCTGTAGCGTGCCTAGGAAAAACGTAATCATTATTTCTACTGGTTCGAGGCGGCGTGCTGGACGGAGAACGGGACTATTGAGGACATGAGTGCCTGCCAAGGCGAGGATCGGTGACATCAAAATCTTCCTTAATTAAATTCATACATCGCCAGATCAGAGGAGAGAGCGGCCCCACCGATCTCCTGACATTGCCGATTGTCTAATCAACTTCGGTTTAATGTTTATGCCGGTGCTTTAGGAGTTAATGGAACTCAAGTCATCGGCATGCTGAAGAACTTCAACATCATCATCAATCCAGAGTAGGATGTCACGTTCCAAAACCTCGTGCCACCCACACATTTCCTGAACAGTTCCTGACACCGGCTATCACGCCATTAATCGGAGCAGGCCCTCATATCAAACGGTATGGGATGACCTCTCATCATCATCATCAACATATTTATAATTTGGCGGCGTATTAGTCGATAATATTCCCATTACCACTCTATGATCCAGAAACACACATCAAACCCTTTCCCGACAGAAGGCAAAACATGTCGATTTTCATTCGTCGCTTGCGACCTTAACATTCTCTGGAGGAGTTGGAATTGGAAGCTGATTTGGCGGTCTATGACCATAACCTTATCAGTTGGGCTATGGAGGAGTCCAATTATTTAAACAGCACATGTTCTGTCTCATGTTAATCCAAAATACCTACCCGTAGAATCAAATTAACAAAATAAAACAAGCTAGCTAACTAACAAACTGCATCTAGAATTGTGAGTGTAGAATTATTGCACTCCGTACTGCTTTGAGTGTAAATCTTTTGTTAGAATATACATAAATGTCAAATTATTTTCATGATAGCATTTTATAGAGCCGCAGAGGGTAAGCGACATCGCATCGAAAGGTAGGATCTTCTCAATTCGCCGTTTGAATGTAAATTTATATACTAGATGCTAGGAGGGAAAATGCAGATTACTTCAATAAAAATAGTCGTCGGTGAGCGTAGGTGTATAACAGGTGCTAGGGGAGGAAGCTGGATGAATATAGATAGATAATTAGTTAATTTTCAAGCTAGTCAGACTCAGTCATTGTTATTCGAAGCCTTGCAAATTGTAACACGCCATACCTAAAAGAACAAGGGTTTACCACAAATAAATTATTAATTAAATTGGATTAACTATACCAAACCACTAAAACAAAAAAGTACACAACGTTGTGGGGTTAATTACAATTGATTAATTAAGAGCATCTCGTCACGTTTGCATAAAAGTATTACGTGATGGGGTTGAGAAGGCGCTGCAAAAGGAATGCAGGGGAGAGTCGCGAGAACGGGCGAGCTACGAGCTTTTAAAGGCCGGGCGGGGTTGCGTCTGTAGCTGTAGCACTGTAGCAGCATTTGGAAATCAAAAGTTAGGTTTTACTTCGTAGGGGGGGGGGGGATTTATCACAGTTCTTACACACTCAATGTCAATAGTCGAAAATGAGACAAACGGTGAACGTATATCTACAACCCCTCCAAAGGAAAAAATACAATAATTTTAATAAATCTCTGAAATGAAACGTATTTTGTTTTACATAAGCTCCATACAGGAGTCCCTGAGGAAAATAATTTTTCTCAGGACCTATGTCATCTTAGGGGACGCTGTGTCTTTTTAAGGAAGGGGAGGATAAGAAGTTCTGGGAAGGAAAAGGGAATGAGGGGTGGGTAGGAATCTGGGGGTCAGTGTGTCCGAGAGTGACGGACGTATCAATCAAACTCTCCAACTACGGTGCAAGGCAATGGGTCGAGAGAGTCCAGCTGGAAAGGTCAAAAGGCCTCCCGCAACCAGTATCTCCCCCGGACAAACCAACCAGTATCAACCAGTATCTCCCCCGGTGTTTCTTATCCAATAAATGGTTCCCGAGGCGGCGGCACCCGTACTCACCTTCCAAATTCTTGTAATTAAGTGGAAAAATAAGAAAATCCGTACACAATGTCATCTCTCATACTGACAAAAACAAAACACGGACAGCTGCGCATCGATAAATGGCATGAATGAAGCCATTAGATCATCCAACAACTTCAAGGAATTCCAACAATTAGGGATTCTCGTGGAAGGGAATCGAAAATTGATATCAATTAGGAAATTAGGAAACATCAATAAGGGGTTCGTGTTTTTTTAAAGAAAAAAACTGTGTTATATTAACCCTAAGGCTGATTTGTTCGCTTTTCGGAACAACTCATATAGGTCTCATTTAAATCATTGTGTCTTCCTTACTATCGTGGTTAGAAATATGATCTAAACGGTGTTTGAAAGAAATATCACCTCGCTTTATAATTAAATATGAAAGTTAACCATAAAATAATTTAAATAGGATTAAACATTTATGAAACCAAAGTTTCCAACTGCAATTTAAAAAAATATATTAATTTTATTTTTACTTTAAACGACAAAAAGTGATTTGACGATAACGTTTACAATACATTTGCCTAATAAAATATGTGTGTTAATATTTTTTTTCATTATCAGTAATTTTAGTTAGAAAAACGTTAGGTGAGCTATTTTTAAAACTTTTATCTGTTTGCATTAAAAAATTCTACATTTAAAAATTGGATGCTTATTTCGCATACCAAAATTTGAAAGTGTATTTCTTCACCTTTCAAAAATAGTTCTTAGTTTTCGGATGCATTCAGAAGTATTTAATATTTTTGGATTTCATTGTAAAGCGGAAATATTTTCACCTTCAAACAAAAAAGGCCCGAGGCCGGAGGGTTAAAATTTTACACTGACTGAAGCCATGTGATCTTCAATTCCAACAATAAGGGATTTTCGTGGAAGGGAATCGGATATTTTTTATTTATTTTATTTATTTTAGTTTTTATTCCAGCAGGGCTGGGAGGGTAGTGCAATCCCAGCCTGCCATATTACATACAAAGTAAATAAAAATCATATTATTAGGTAGGAGCCTAATGAAAATAAAATTTGAACATAAATAACAACAACAAAAAAAAATAACTATAAAATTAAAAATAAAATAAAATTAATTAATTATTTATCGTCCATCAGGGAGGTCGCCTCATCATCTGCATCCATCGCTCATTTAGTGGGGAACTGAGCCACTCGGATGCAGCCACGACAATGATGTTGGTTGATTTCCGTGTCCTGCTCCAGAAGCTGGCTAGTCGGTGGCGAAGTAAGGCTGGGAATGAGTGCACCCTCCCTTCGGTGAACATCGTGGAGGCGCTGCAGAACCTCGGTAGTTGCATAAGTTGCCTGTATGCATTGTTGTAGCACACCCTCAGTTTGTCCCATTGCGCTGCTGGATATTGCGTCCACAGTTCAGATGTGTACAGGGCGGTGCAGTATGTCTTGAAGAGTAATTTTCTGACGTCGTCGCTACAGTGGTAGAACCGCCTTGATAGCATTCCGGCCCGTATGTTAATTGCTCTCCTTTGTCGTTCCATATCTTCTACATCCTTCATGTCTTCGGTTAGGATATGTCCCAGGTACTTAACCTGTGCGGCCACAAGCAGTTCGTTTCCTTCTAGATATATTGGAGGAATATTTAATGGCTCCTTATTGTGTTTGAAAGCGACGATGACTGACTTTTTAGAATTGTACAACAAGTTATGAGAGTTTGCGTACTCTTCGCATATTTGCACAAGTCTTCTCATCGCTTTAATCGAAGGTGCAAGCAGCACCATGTCATCCGCATAATTAATGTTATTACTGCCTTGTCCGCAGATATGACATCCGATTCGTGTATCGTTCAGCTCCTGTAAGAGGTCGTTAATGTACACATTAAATAGAGTTGGAGACATATTTCCCCCTTGCCTGACTCCGCTTTTAAGGAATAAAGGTCTTGAAGAAGCTCCTGCCCATTGAATTTGATTTTCCTGTTGTCCGTACCAAATAGCCAGCATATTGACCACTGCTGCTGGAACATCTCGTTTTATGAGTTTTTCCCACAATAATTTATGAGAAACACGATCAAAGGCCTTGCTTAGGTCCAGAAAACACCCATAAACGGTGGTTTTTCTTTTTTTGTAGTAGGCTATTGTTTGTTTTACCCCATAAATGGCCATATCAGTTGATGAGGCGCTCTTGAAGCCGAATTGGTTGTCCAGGGTAAATAGTTTTTCTTTGACTAGCGCGAATAAGATTTTTTCAAACAGTCTCGAAAGCATTGTCGCCAAGGAGATCGGTCGGTAATTTCCTAATATCGAAGCATCCAGCTGATTGGATTTCAGGATTGGTACGATGATAGTTTGACTCATGTCCATCGGCATATGTGTGTGTTTTAAGAGGCTTGAGTACAGGGCGGCTAGAATAGTATGAAGTTGATCTCCTGCGTATCTTATGTGCTCAATACCAATGGCGTCGTACCCTGGACTTTTACCGTGGGCGGTTTGCTTAATTGCGCTTTTGATCATTTCAGGAGTAATATTCATGACCAGGTCGTCATTAGCTGCAGGTGGACATGTCATTATCGAAGGTTTCGTGGTATCTAATTGATCCTCGCTTAAAGAAAAAAAGTCTCTAAATTCGTTAGCTATGTTTTCATCCCCCGTGATGTTGTTGACACATAGTGGAACTTTGCTCTTGGCTTTCAGCACAGTTGAAGTTTTATGCCAAAACTTTCTGAAATCTTTGTTATGCATAGATGTAGCTATGCTATCCATTCGTGCTTTGTTTTCCGAGTGTTGGCATTTTCGGAGAGCAATTTTAAAAGATTTCTTACTTGTTTTCCTTTCGTCTGCGAAACGGCCTTCCGTGGGCCTTCCGGCTTCAATCCAGCATAGGAATGCATGTCTTGATTTGCGGTACAAAGTGGAGACATCATTATTCCACCCAGGAACAATGTCATACTTTTTTTTGGGTCCTTTACTTCTGAATGCTTTTATGGCGGAGTTTCTTAGTATATGCACAATATTACCGTAGAGAGAATCTAGTTCAAGTTTATGAATCTCGTTATCACAGTTCTGCCTTTGACATCTTACGGCATCTGGGGGTTTTATTTTTAATAGTAGTTTATTGGCCAAGGCGTTGTAAGTTTTAATATCATTTTCGGACTTTGCCGTCCATTTTCCAAGATCCCTTGGTCGATCCTGTCTGTTGGAAATAATGGGGGTTAGATTTAGATCTATTTCCACAGTTAGTGGGAGATGATCTGACCACGTTGCATTGGCTGTGATTTGATATTGATATCTCGTATTAGATATTCTGATAAAACATCAATAAACCGTTTGTGTTTTTTTAAACGAAAAACTGTGTAATATTAAACATATTTATTTGAGCAATGGTTGGGTCCAAAAACTGAGAATATTTCATCCATGCCTGGTAGGTAGGTAAGTGAAATAATATTTCATTTTCAATCAATTATTTAAATACTGTACCGAGGATAGTAGATTCCAACTTTGAATGAAATTAAACGCACTGTTGAAAATTTAACAATTTTGATTTTCTCATTCAACGAAAATCCATAGAATTGTGATCTTCTACCCATGAGGAAGAAAACGCATCTTGCCAATTTATATAAGAACTCCCCATTCCTAGATCCCAGGCAGGTATATAAAGTTATATAACAATGGAATTTTACAATTGATTATATTTTCCAAAATAGGAATAACCACGTTGGTTGTTTAAAAAACCAACATGTTTTATAAACAATCATTACTTCAGGGTTTTCAAAAGATGGGTTGTTTAAAAAAAATTGAAAAATTCATCAAATATTTGAAGTTAATTTTCAGGTTTTGTGAAATTTCTATTTAAGTTTTGTGATTATTTCAGTTTTATGAAGCGACTCTATAATGATATAATAACAGAACTTACACAGATCGCGAGAATTAAATTTAAATATTTGATGAATTGTTCATTTTTTTTTAAACAACTCTTCCTTAAAATGAATCTGATGAAGAAAGTATTGCTTACAAAACATGTTGGTTTTTTAAACTATTTAGTGGGTAAAACAAATTATTCTATTAATTTTGAACTAAAATGGTGCCACAAAATAAGCTTGCTGTGTTTGAAGAAGCATTTATTTTCGAAAAAATTAAGAAAGGGAAATTAACCTTATTTCCGATAAACAAGATATTCCCACAACACTCGTTTATGTGTTTATATCTTAAGTGGCAGAACTGAATAAAATATTAGCTAACTACAAGGATATTGTTCCCTACATGCAATGCAGAAAACCATCATCAGTGTTCTACTAAAGAAATCATTGGATACTCAACATGTATAGTCATCGATTCTTGTCTGATGCATCTGCAATGAGGAGAAAGCATTCACAGACGTCACAACCCCCTTAGGGCTGGCTGCACTTGGTTGCGAACGGGTCGGGCGGCCTCGCGCCGGTTCGCTGGAGTCCCGAGCCTGACCGTTGTAGCCTGTAGCCTGTAGCAGCCAGCCCGCCGCTACGCCTCACTGTGCCAGTGCTACGCGAGAGCTACGCCGCGTCGCCGCACCCGCCGCAGAGGTCCGTAGAGGCGTTGCCAAACTATCTCCGTAGTCGAAATCTGGCGTAGCCCCGAATACTTTCAATCGGTTTTTTGCGATCGTTTTCTCGAAAATTTAAAACTTTTAGATTAAGTTGATCTTAAAAGTGGGTTATTGTTGGATTAAGTGTATGGTTTTGTGCAAAGTTGAAAACGACAAAAGTTTAAAAGTAAGTTTAACAACTAGTTTTAATTTTTTTTTATCAAATTTTTAATCAGTTGTTTGTTCTATATTTTTTGATTATTTTTATATTGATAAAAGAGAAAAGTAACTTATTTACGCTTTATTATATACTGAGTGCATATTTTTTATGTAAATATAATATTGTATATATTTTTATAAAATCTTTTCAATAATAAACTTCATTTTTAAAACTCACTAAACTAAAGTTAAGAAAAAAATTGTTATTGAATATTTTTAAAATATAGTTTTTTTGGTTGTTGAAAAAAAAATCTGACAGGCATGTTTAAAACAGAGGTTGTTTGATATTTCCAACCAAAAATCACAAGTTAAAAATGATTTGAAATGATAATAACGGATTGAAACAGGAATTGCTTCAGTATTACATAAGTACTTGCGTGGGAAGTCGAGTGGCAAAAACCTTCCCTCTTTTAAAATAAATATGCAAATGTTGTTCACAGCCGCCTGTTAGCGGTATTTAATTATTCAATTTTAAAAACAGCCCTCGTTTACCGAATGAAGTAAACAATTTAATTTTCTTCTTCGCAGAAAGATAATAAATTGTATCCCAGTGAAAGTCTGGCTCATCAAAAATTTTAATTTGATTTTGGATTTTATGGGATTTTACTGAAAACTTTATATTTACACAATTAGTGTTTTTTAGATAATGTCGGTCAAGTCGTTGGGTGGAAAACACTTGTGACTGCCATCGAAGATGTTTTTCTTATTTCGTCTTAACAAAATTACTAATAAATCGTTTTTACTTAAATTAAACATATTATCAACATACTAAAAAAATAAAAACCCTTTTGTTTGTTAAATTCAGTTATTTACCATTATTACAGGCTCTTTTTGAAAGTGGAGTTCGTTCCTCATTTCGTTTAATTTTAGTATATTTAAATCCGGTCTATTTGTCGGATCTGCCCTGATGATGGACACCACAACGCTGTTCAAAACGTCGGCCAAAGAAAGAGGAAGCGCAACACAAAAACAAATAACGAAAAAAGGTCTATAAATAGTTACTGAGGTGGTATTAGATTTCACAAAAATCGCGCACCTAAAATAATCCATAATTTTTTTTTTCGTGCCAGTATCCAGCTCTTAACGCATACGTGCAATTATATGAGTACAATAAAACTTTTAGCAAAAAAGCACGAGTTGGAAGATGGACGTGATTGTCTGAAATCGGTCCGATCTATTGAAATAATCAAGTGGAATAAAGTTTTAAATTGGTATTATTACACCCATTTCAATGGGATTCTACCAAGAATTAGCAGTTATAAAAATAGACGCCATCTTCTTACATACTCGTATTTATGTAAATGGAATTGCATAAAATGGCGAGAGGTTTTATTTCTTTTTAACAAACTAATAAATAATAGCGACGGAAAAATCCTGAACAAACTGATCAAAAAACATGCCGTTACCTCCTAAACTATCGCTTGAGCAGATTTTTTAAGGGATACGAGAGTGACAAATTTATTACAAAGGAAAAGTATTCTGGTCACGTTTAAGCGTGTACTATTTTATAAAAGTGTGACATTTTATACCAGTATTTTATGAGATGTATTATTTAATTTTATTTTGTAAGTTTTGGAGTTGTACTGGCCCACATCAGACTGAATGTGTCGCTTTATTTAAATGTTTTTAATTTAATTTTTAGAGTACAGTTGGTTTTATTAAAGAACTCTTATTCCATCGAAAGATTTGAAGTCGATTAAAGGTGAATTTGTTGAGATGTTGAAACTAAGTTATCATTGAATATTATGCAGATGCTATATAAACAATATTTTTATAACATCATTTCATCAATGAATTGCAAGAGTTCACTTAAAAGGGTGTGTCCTTTAATATTTAATCCGTATCATTAACAATAATTATATTATACTAAGATTCATATAAAAAACAGAAAACACAAGTTTCAGGTATGTGGTATCAGCATAATAATTATACTAGTTTTTTAATGATTTTTTCGAATTTGAGCTTTAAGTGGTTCTTTGAACATGAAAAGATTATTTATTCAGCTATAAAAAGGTTCAGTTGGTTGGTTTCTTCTCTTCTTATTCTTTACGTTACGTACGTTTTAATGGGAGAGAGAAAAAACATTTTTCTGTTGGTTTGGATGGCGTTCCTTTTGTTAGTTTGTATAATATTTGTTTAGGTTGAAAATTTAGTTTTGCAACTCAGAGCTTTTTAATACTCCCCGATTCCTAATTAGATACCACTTATTTAAAGCTTTACCTCTATAAAGTTTTTCTTAAATTGCTTTTATGTACTTAAATTTTCTATTCTTCTGTTGGTATAAGAGGGCGTTCCTTTTGTTGGTTTGAATAATATATGTTTAGGTTTTAAATTTGGTTTTGTAACTCAATGGTTTTATATAATCTCCGATTACTAATTAGATACCGCGTATTTAAAGAAAATATAAATACGCCATTTACTAATATTGAAATTATATACGTTTTCCCGACACGCCCTCTTTTTATCTCGTACGGTAGAGAACTGGGTAGCACTGCAAATTGGATCAGTTCTGGAGTATCTAAAAGACATAAATTCTTTGTGTGTTTCGACCTTGTATTTGTTATTTTTTTTTCCTTTACTGTCCTTTATTGATTTCCCACTATCCGAGTATTAATCATACCATTATAAGGGTCGTAGGCCAACAGGTTTCCAAGTCTTGGGGAAATTCGTAAATAAAGGCATTAATGCAATGAAACATCAATGATCCTGGCTTTTTTCGCACCATTAATTATGTAATTATGATGCGCAAGGAAATATACTAGAAAGATTCTCTATGACGTCCGACGATTTATGATTTTTGAATGCTTGAAGATTTCAATAGCGGGACCGATTAAACCCTTTCAAAAAAATCTTAATGTTTAGCTATAATGTTGTAAATAAAAAAAAAATTACATTATAGATACTTTTGAATGTAGCTATAACTTTGTAGTAATCCATTATAAATTAATGAAACAATATATCTTTGTTAGAACCAATTATATAATAGCCACGCCCCCACCCCTACCACAACACTTAGTAAAAATACATTGTACCCACCAACTGTTTTGTAATTGTCAAGTTATTTTGCTCTGAGGATGTAATGGTCGTTCCGAAACCGGTCAGCGTTAATGGTTCTAAAAAAGAGATATTGTTTAAAATATTTATTACACTATATCATTTCCACCCAATCTGAAATAACTAATCTGTAACCTAACAGACAGTTTAAGTAGGGATGAAAATAATTATGTGATGACATTTTGGCATTACATTTTAATTGAAAATAAATTGGTGCTTTTTTAACCTCTGAAAATGTTTGATTAAAACCTACTTTTGATATCCTTTTAAAACTCTCGTGAGAATGGAACTGAACTTAATCGCTTGCTTCAAACAAGTCTATTCAAGTCTCCGGCGAACGGTTACAATTCATTGCGGTCGCTATCTGATCATTAAAGATTTTCAAAAACGTTTTTATTACGGTTTCACAAAAAGCTAGACTTTTTAACAAGTTTCCATTTGGAACAGGAATGGACGGTAAAACAGCCATAATATAGAATTTTTATAAAGGAGAGTAGTGGGTTAAGAAAATTTAACAATATTTGAATTATTGGATGGACTTGCGACTTGCGACGCCTTTATTAAAGTCCAAGACTTTGGACCATTCGACTACAACTCGGACTATTTTCATAAATTTTAAGAAAACAATGCTTTTTTTTAATCTAACGCATTTTATTTTAATGACTAGCGCAGACCCATTAAAAATAATGTAATGTTATAGTTCCGATTTTGAAAAGATTCGAAGCGAAAAGGTTGTCTGAAATATTGTTAAACACAAGCAATTTATTTTTTTAAAAATTAAACTTAAAATAAAGCAAATTAAAGGTCGTTGAACGTGAATAATTTCACGTAGAAATATTTCAAATTTCATGCACCGACAATCAACACTAGTATTTCTGATGTTGTGAATATCAATCGGATGCAAAACAATACGGTATTGCGGTAAATTGCGATAATTTAGACTATTTAACAAAGAGTTTTTTGTTGCCATATATTTTTTAAAAGTTTAATTGTTACTAACAAATTGTTAAGTAGTTATATTTGTATTTTTATTCTGAAAACCAATAAGTATCAATTTTTTTTAAATAAAAATAAATATATCTTTTGGTGACCCTGTAAAAGTCTCAGTAAAATTACAACCATTATAACTGTTAACTGTCAGATTGCTTCGATTTAACTGTTGTATCTGAAATACAATCGACACTCATTTCTTTTAATTTAATACATTTCATTTCATGTTTTTATCTACGAGTGACTCCCATGCTAGGAATTTTCAAGCATTGTGGAGGAAATTCATTTAAATTGGTAAGTTATTTAATTTTAAATTGCATGTTTTAAAAAAATTTAATTTAAAATATAAAGGGATAAACAAATTCGAATTAAAATTATTATTGCTTTTCAAACATATTCCAAAAAAAAATCAAAAATAAAGTTATAAAATAACGTTGAAAATATGTATTTTAACAAGAAACTGATAAATAACTGATAAGAAAATTTAATATAAGTTAATCGATTTGTCTTCTTGAAATATCTGAAGATTTACTATCGAAGTGCACTTTGACTGCAGCCGATAACTTTTCTTTGGAATTACCTTTGAAATTTCTATAATACGTGTCACTTGCAAAGTTCCTTCTGAGTTCTATTGTAGTACCGGATAACCCGGCTCCCGAGCTGATGTATGCGACGGTGTGATACACGAGGCAAACTTCACCGTACGAGAGTTTTAATTTGTATGCTAATGCGAGAAGTCGCCTGAAATCCGGTGTTGTATCGTCTTTACCGATTTGTTCTGTTGAACTTAGGCTTAGTGAGAAAGGTAAGCAGGGTCTAACTAACAAGATTAGCTAACACAAATATTTTAACAATACAAGGATTCATTGCTTGTTAGTATTGAAACCATAAATTGCGCCGGCACACGCATCAGTTCGAGAAGTATCCGTTTAGAGGCTTTTGGGAAAACAACTTTTATCACATGTATTCCCTTAACCGTATCCAAGGATAGATGTCTATCTGTTCTACATTTTCCGGTTTCTGCCCATGAACAAAGTAATATATTAGCTATTATTGTACGGCTCAAGTCAATATATCATTTACCGGAACCATCCTTATTGGGTTCAATAAATTCAACAAGCTTTGAATCAGAGCAACTGATAGAATCGAAGGTTCAACATTACAAGAAACTTATTTTTATTCTTGTGTTAAGAAGATAAAAAGTTATTTAATATAGGTTTGGGTTTTTACCGGAAAGGGCATTGAGTCTTATTGAAATGATGTGGCAGGATTTATTACATCGATTTGCTAAAAATAAAAGGTTTAGAATTTAGATGAAGAACAGGAGATACATGGATGAAAAAATACGTTAAATCTTTTATTCGCATTTAATTAAATTGCCTTGCCCTTTACGTTATAATTGCTATTTTCACATTGAACGTCGTAAATCTGTTTTAATTTAGTATAATAAATCGTTCACTTACTCGCAGATTTTTCAGTCAGAGACTTTGTCATTCGGCACTTTGTTTCCGGTCAATTTTATATTTATTTAATTACTTTTAATAAATTTTCGAACAGTTTAAATCTGTTTAAACACAGTGTCGCTAAAATGGCTCTCTCATTTCAATCAAATAATCTTTTACTTATTTTTTCGGTTGTTAAATGGCCTCAAATGAACGGAATTAAATCACCCATCAAGTGTTTTCCATCTTCTTGCGTCGATAGTTTTGTGTGTGCCAATGACAACACCCATGACTTACCTATTGAAATTCATGTTGGATGTCGCAATATTTCCTATTTTACCTTCATACTGTGAAAATTTATTCAGCGAATATTGCTTAAAATATGAAAATATGTTCACAAAAATTTTTCACCGAAGTTTTTATTTCTTTTTTATATCAATAATTTTTGATTATTCGTCAAAAAACTGTGGCATATATTGTAATTCCAAATTATGGTTACTCGGGTTGATCAATCGTAAAACATCTGATCGAAAATAAAGCAGAAGTTTATTAATCTACCTTAATGAAAGAAAATAAAAATATTGTCATTAGTTTTTCTTAGTAAATTTGGGAGGCGGGAATGGGTACCGCTGCCCCGGTAACCTTTATTGGATAACCAACACCTCTGCCACAGGTCACCCCTAGTGGTTCGCTACGCTTGGTGATTTGATAGGGGTGCCCGGGTTCATGGGGTGAGGTTTGTCTAGGTCTCGGAGGCGGATGACCGGGACACACTGAACCCCAGATTCCAACCCAGTCCTTAAACCCCTTTCCTTCCTAGAAATCTCCTCTCCTTTCTTTCCTTAAAAAACCCTCCACACAGCATCCCGAAAGATGACATAGGCTCATATTTTCCTCAGGGTCTCCTATGCGGAGCGCATGTAAAAAAAAGTAAATGATTTCTCGATTTTTTTCTAACCTTTTTTATTTCTTCTTTCTTTATCAAGTATAAAACCCAAGGAAGTTGCTTTTTGGCTAGAGTGCAATGCTAAAATGCTATCTCATTTCTACGAACATTCAATATAAATACAAGTAATGTAACAAGAAGTTATTACCTTAAGTGGATTCCTATTTTCAGGACACCCACATAGTTATAGTGTTAATTCATAAACGAATAATATCTAAGTGCGATATATCATGTGCTGTATATCAAGTACATCGCAAAAACATATCCATACATCGTTTAAAATTTGCCTGCTGTTGTTAAATTTTGGTAACTTGCGTTGCGCTAGAATAAATTGTGTACGAGATAACTGAAATTTATGTAAAAAATATAATTGCGAATGAAATATTATAATAGATTATGATAGCGATTTTTGGAAGCGGTAAACCAATAGTATTGGTAACCCATAACTGCTTTTGAGGTAACCTACGGCGTAGGTTTTGGCGTTTGGTGTCTTGGCAGGGGTGCCCGGGTTCATGGGGTGTGGTTTGTCCGGATCTTGGCGGCACGGTGGATGCGTCTGCCCATTAATTGCATGCTAGGCCGGATCGGGAGAAAATGGTTGAGGGAAATCTTTTGTCTTCTCCAGCAGGACTCTCTTGGAACATAGCACTGCGGAGGTGGAGGGATACGTCCATCTCTCCTAGACACACAGACCTTCAGAAACCTATCCACCAAACTTTTTCTTCTCACAGCATCCCCATAGATGACGTAGACTGTGAAGGGAATTATTTTTCACAGGACCTACAGTGTAGAACTAATGTTAAAAAAAAGATAAATCAGTAAAAGGAAATACTACAGCATCAGGAAAAAAATAGTACAAGACTCGTTATTTCCTTTTACGAAATTGATTTTAGTGTTTTTTTTAAGTTACTTTTTGGTAAAAAAAGTAGGCAAGCAATAGTCAGTATTTAAGCAATAATTTATTATTATTTAGTACATAACATTTTGTTATATTACCACGTTGGGGCCAGTGTTATATTAAAAGGGCCCCTCTGCTAAGCGCCAGGGCTATATTAAAAGCTACGTTGGCCCCAGTAATATAAGTCACTCCCGGGGGGGGGGGACAAGTGTTAAGCAGATCCTCCGGGAGTCATATGCCTGGGCTTGAAAGGCTCGTCTCAGGGAAGAGGGTTCCTCCGCACTCGTCGATTATTGACTCCAAATGAAACAGAGCTTGGTTACAATTCAGATTTATTCCAATATGCAGGGGTAGAACAGTACAGGGAAGACAGTATGCGGTTTAAGACCTAGCCTTGGAGAGAGAGGCAAGCTAGTAAAGGGCTACTGATTCTAGGCTCGGAAAGACTAATACGAAAGTTAGGAACCTCATGTGGCGATGGGCGGCGGCAAGCAGCTTCCCTACGTGGTGGAGGGGTCTGTGAGCGAAGCTCCAGGGCCATGGCAACTTGGCGGTAGGCGGTGATGGGCGGCTCCTCAGCGTCATGGTGGATGGAAACGGCCAGCTTCCCCAACCGAGCGGCGGTTAGTGGGCGGCAGTTAAATGGGCGGCAGTTGTTAAATAGGCGGCTCGTCGGCAACTAAGGCGGACTAGAAGCAGCGTGCTTCCAGGGCGGCCGTGGTTAAATAGGCGGCTGTTAAATGGGCGGCGGTTGTTAAATAGGCGGCACCCGTATTATCACCATACTCGGGGTGTAGGCCGAGACTTAACTAGTCGCGACGAAGTGTGGCATACTGCCCTTCTGTTTACGGATAACCTCTCGCGGTCCCGTTCCGAACGTGTCTGTCCGCTTGTCCCGCGGGCACAGCTCCTTGCTCCTGTCGAGCGAGAGGGGAGAACTCGATACATATGCCCATATAAGGTAATGCTTTGTCAGCAGGACTTCCTGTTGGCCGTGCCGACATGCAAGCGACGTGCCCATATAAGGTAATGCTTCGCTAGCCTGCTGTGGTCAGCCCAGACATGCGTGATCAGATCACACAATGTGTGCGTGCACAATATCCGCTTGCTAAATTGTATAGTCCGTTCGGTGGATTATGGGCAACCCATAACAATTTTCTCATATTTTTCTCAAATAAACTTGTTATAGTATGTATGTATGTTTAAGTACAAAATAATAATCATTTATTTTAGAATATTTCTTGTGAATCGTGTGTTCTTTCATAAATTAAAGCTTAATATTTAAAATTCAATTAATATTTAAAAGTGCTTTATACATTTTTAATACATTTATTATGATTAAGGAAACTTTCGTCGGGTGTTAGAATCGTGACGAAAAAAACATTCATCTGACACCAAACTTAAAAAGAAATCCGGTCCCCTCGTAAAAGTTTTGCTTGGAATTCGATAAAAAATCTCATTTATAACAGACGAAAAAAATTGCTGGCAGTTAATTGGATTGAAGTAAGAATTTAAAAAGTATCTCATTGTTATGAAAAACTGCAAAGAATTCTCATCACGATGTTCAAGTTTCATAGTAGTAAAATGAGCTTTTCTCTTCGCAATTACACCATGCTTCGTGAACACTTGTATCTAATTTTCTTTAATTAACCTTATTCAATGTTTTCGTGATCACGAATTTATAAAAAAATGCAATATCTTCTTCACTACTAAAAAATTGAATTAATGATCTATTCCGGTGCTTTAAGAGGGAATAACCAGAAACCGGAAATATGTCTTTTTTCAATCAAACTTTTTGTGTTGACTCTTTTCATACTGACTGTTCTTTTATCTATGTTTTGTTCTGTTCTGATGAGAAAATATGTTTATTTTTAGTACAATAAGGTTTTTACGATTTGTTAAATTTTCAAACAAAATTTTGTATTATACAACACAAATTTGAAATCATATAATCATCCAATAAAATAAATTTTCTCAGAAAACTGTGTTTCAGAATATCAATTTTAATTTAAATAAAATCATTAAAAAAAAGGTCCGTGCAATTGTTTTGTGACGAAAAAACTTCAGTTTGTCTATTTATTTACGGTCTGATAAAATAATATATTTAAGATTTTTTTAATATTCTTATTTTGTTTAGACATTATAGAAAAATTATAAATACTTACAATTGAAAAAATTAATTTAAAAAAAGTTAATGATTTTAATATTTTTAAAGCCACGAGTTTGAGAATTTTTTAATGTAGGTATTTATCAATGCAAATTGTGAATGAAATAAAATCGGTATTGAGTTATTATGTTAAAATGCTGGTATGGAGAATAATTAATCTTTTCCATCGGAACCACCGTGTACAGTTGCAAAGGTAGGATCGCAATAAATAAAATAGCACCATAACTGTCTTTGTCTGGTATTAATCCGGCGTTAATGGAATTGAAATATGTTGCAAAGATGTGGGATTTGGGTCATCATTACCCAATTATTTAACGCCAGATATTTCATTATATTAATAAAAAAAAGAAAATTTTGTTTATGGCAATATTGCACCTTATTAAGGTAAATAAACATGACAAAGATATCGACAAAACTATATAAATTATTTTTTTTAACCATTACATAAAAGTAACTTTCTATAGCTTAATCATAATGAACACTTATCGAAATGGCACGTTTAGGAAATTAACAAACAAATCTTCGGAAAAAAAAACAATAAACCATTTTGAATACAGTCGGTGCAAAAAGGTATTACGGGGAAGGTAATACCTTTTTCAGCTTTCGGCACGTGTGACTCGCAGCGCAATCGCCGTCCGACTGATTTCTCATTAATAATGTTTTAAAAAAGCCAGAAGGCAAAATGCGTTCCGAGTACAAAGTAATTAATCTTAATAAGTTTGGCACTTCGTTAGAAATAGGACCCATTACCTATCAAATCAATGCCAAATACATAAACGCTGCAGAAATCGTCTACCCTCTACGACAAAATAGTAATAATAAATTGAGCCAGTCAAAGGGCAATGGTTTATTACGCCGCCCCTAAGCAAAGTTATACTTTGGTAGTAACTTCCTTTTTTCCCCGAGGCAATCGAAATGGTAAATGTCAGTTCTTTGCGAAAGATTGTTCACCGTTCATTGGACTTGTCGGGCCACGAATCACTGACCTAATCTCTGTGGTTCGCCGGAGCCCACAACCTTTCCCATCCCCATATACAGGTTTTAGCACTGGTGAACTAATAAAACAATTTGCAGCTGATGTGCGGAAAATTACCGAAAAATCTATCTCATATGTTTGTTTGAGATTGTCGCAAACTAATTGAGGAAAACATAAGCCTTTAAATGAGGCGAATTCTAATTATAATTCGTCAAAATAATTTGTAGATAGAATGTGTTGATGACTGATGTATTTTTATTTTTATATGAATACCGCACAAGAGTCCCAATTGCTCCCGTCTGGAGCTAGTGAGACTATGGCATCCCCGATTGGGATATGTTGTGAGGCTGAAGGTAGTGGGGAGGGGAAGGAGATGGGGAAGAGGAAGGTAGGGAGTACCTGGCTATTCAGATCTGGTCACCAAACACGGCTAAAAGTCATTTTAAGCAACATTTCAATTCTGAATGGTGTTCTTACACCAGGGGGATCCCAAGGAAATCCCAGTGAGGATATCATAATCTCTAGATGTTTGTAAAGAAAGGAAGACAATAAATCATTATTATTATTATGAAAGGATTGCACATTCATGGAAAGATTAGTGGAAAATGATGGGGAAAGGAGGATGTCACATCTCTTAATTTAAATCTTACGGAGTTGGTACAAGTGTAGTTCCGCTATATAGACCTTTTCTGAGCGAGGTATATAATATTATTTTATCGAAGACCAAAAAATGGACGTCATTTGACGAAAAATTTGTATTGGTTCCCTAATAATCCGTCATCGAGCGAATGAGTTTTACAATCAATGCATTTTATAAATTTATACTTGCATATCAAAATAATACAAATGTATTATTCAAATCAGTTTGATAGCTGTAAAGGTAGCATTAAGTTCACTGTGCTTTAAAATGTGATGCAAGTGCTATAATACAAATATGGGAGACATTCAAGAAACCATGTTATGATTTACAAATAAAACCATTGTAAATATATTTTATTAAAGATAAATAAATAAAAAAAATACAAAAACATTATAGAAATAATTAGCAGAATTATAGTCTCATCCTTAAATATGCCGATGTATAAACCTATTTATTTAGAAAAACCATTATCACTATTTTTAAAATAATTAAGCCAACAATCAATGCAATGAAAAATCGTGCAAATTCGCCATTACTTCATTAAATGTATTGTGTTAAGAGGAGAAAGCTTCCGAGAAAAATTCCAGTTTTCCTTTCTTAAAATATCCACGTGTTCACACTCGGGAATCGGAAAGTTTCAGGAAAGTTCCATTCAAACTTTAAACGAAAGCAAACAACTTTCTCATTTACGTACATTGTCAATTGTATTTTTATTCTCTTCTTTATTTTCCCAGATAACGTAATATATATTGACCTTCCGTACAACAATCTATATATTATATAAAAATTAAAATATGCTTATTTCTGTCCATGTATGTACGTGAGTATATGAGACGTCTACGTTCTACATTAAGCACAGGAAATATTTGAAATTTTCAAAATACCTTCTTTAAATCCCCGAAAAGGTTTCTGGATTATTACAACCACACGCCAATACATCCAAAGCGTTTTTTAATCATTGCAAAACTGTCAAAAATGACACCATTGGAGAATGAAATTTTGCAAAACAATGATGTTCAATCAAAATTCCATTTTCAAATCTTTTTAAAATAATCATTTGAGTGCCGATCGTCATCCGGGTGACAATATTTCAAGTATATGCGGCCACATTCGGCACACAACAAGTTTGAAATTATTTGATGTACTTACTTGCCTCATATTTTGAATCACATCTAGAAGTATGGATACTGTAAATATGTACCTTTGTTAGGTTCCAAATTTTATTGAACGATTTTCGAATAAACTCTTTAAGCAATGAATTTTTAACCAACAGTTTATTTTCGGTGTACGTACGCATGACAAAATTGAATCGAATTTAATTTTTATTTATAAATCTAATAATATTCCGAAAACCGTTAGGGACAATGAGAAGGGGAGGCGGAAGGGGAACGGGACGAATGGAAAAATACACGCAGGGAGAAACAATTTCTTTATTAGTGGCCTTGCAACGCATGCCGGTAACTCGCTTGTTATAAATAAATTCGTTATTCTAATGACTCGCTGAAGGAAATTTAAAAAAAATGTCTCACAGTGGTGCACACCCTGTGGAAGAGACCGAGCAAAGAACAGTAATGAAAAACTTTCCGTCTGTTTTTGCTTAATTCTCAAGATTTCATCCAGGATAAGACGTCCTCCAGGACGACAAACCTAGGACAATGTTTTCCCTAATGCGGCAAGCTGAGCCCGATACGGGCTCGGTGGGATTATCCCGAACGGTAAAAATGAGACGTGCTTCGGAAATATTTGCAACGATGCAAAAATGTAATAAAGAGAAATTGATTGGATTTAAGTATTTTAAAAACTATCTTGTTTGAATGCAGTGAAAGCAAAACAAATATACCTAATATTGCAAACCAGGTTTCGTTGCCACCGTAGTTTTGAGCAGTATATAATATTAGATTGTAAAATTTATATATTGTGATATTTGAAATAAAATGTTACATCACAAAGTGTTCTTACGAACATTTGTTTTTGGCTTGTAGGCACTTTCAAAATATGACGATGATTTAAATGAGTAATACCCACAGGAAATGCTTTTACATGTAGATTTGAATGGGAACCGATGTTGCCATTGACTTGGTACCTTTCGAGTCTAGCCCATTTATCATATGCTCTACCTGGCATGGTGTATCGCCATTGGTGACCGAACAACTTAGAATAAAATCAGCTAAACATCTCCTATATTTCATTCGACTATTTTTCAAATTATTTTTTTTCGAATAAATTGATTCAAAGTCACGATTCAAAGACACAAAAAGTGTCGATTTGACTTGATTCTGAGTTGGCATTGAACCATCGCCATTATATTTGAGGAGCGTGTTTAAAAAGAAATATCTAACCCAAACGTTTTTTTTCGGTTCTTATTCTCTATCCGAAATGGCTAATTAACATTTTTGAAATTAATACATTCGCCTGTTTTATGTGTAATGGAAAATGGTAAATTAAGTGAAATTTTAACATACATCTACATTAAAATTATATAACTATATTTACTTATAGGTATTTAATGCAAAAGATTTATTATTATCTTATTTCAATGTGTCTGAGTGACTCTTAGATGCTCTAGATACATAATAAAATGATTTCTGATTATCTTTCACAGTTTATGCATTTTCGTAGTCGTAATTATAAACATTTATTTGCGAAAATTCATAATATTTTTTTATCTGTGTTTCAGTACTAAAATTGATAAAGAAAACATCTATTCTAATTTTAAAATTTACATCTATTCATTTCATATCTAAAATGCAGGGAATATTTCGCAGTGAAAATTATTTATTCAAAGATAACGTTTTGCCTTCTGAAGGCATAATCAAACTGTGATATACTTTTAGAAGGCAAAACATCTGTCACGCTTAATAATAATAATTACACAGCCAAACCTGTTTACAAATAAACTGTTTTTAATAATTTAATAAAAATATTATTGAATATATGAAATAAATTGAAATTAAAATGGATTTTTACAAATTAAACTTCATAACAATAAATAAAAAAAGGAATTTTTGTGTTAGAAATTTAAGCAAAAATGGTCAGACTTTTTGGATTTAGAAACACGCCCATTTCGCAATTCTTGTGTTATTTTTTATTCTATGATAGTAGCGAATACAGAACATGAAATCGCAGAAATGTGATACGGCTGTGACCGCCACTACCAATGAAAACGACCTTTTTACATTTTATTTCGCGGGATTTAGCATTACGTCGACCTATTTTGGTCCTGTAGTTTCAGGAAAATTCTTTTAACGCTGGGTAAAATACAGTGATTTTATTTTAAATAATGGTTTTTTTGCTGCTGCTTAAATTGCATGATTTTTCAGGCAATTACGGAATCACTTTCGTATGATAATTAAAATTTAAAAGCATGTCTTAGAATTAATTACTTAATCTGTGACCATATAATTATAAGTAGTTACTAATATGATTTAATGTGATTTTTTATAGGTGATAAACATAGTTTCGTAAGCAAGTATAGTAATATGTAAGCAAGAGAATATCAAATATCAAACTTATTTAAGATTTTGAACATTTATTGAGTTGAGATAGGGAAATCAGGTTCACTAACATATTGCTAAATTTAATTCGATTCCTAGATTTAGGAAAAGAAAAATCTATCTTTTTAATCTATAGATTCTAAAGGATAAGGAATTTGAAATAATTCGCGGATGATACGCGGTTTGAAAACTCAGCTATCTTGGAGAGCATTCATTTCTATGTTCCCGATGGTTATCTTCGCCACCAACAGCACAGACTGTTCTATCTTCCGGCCTGCAGAACTAACTTGCCAATGGTCATGCTGGTCGGGAGAGCAATCTTGCTGTTGAACATAATTAATTCTGATATCAACATATTTAGCGTTATTGAAGATGTTTTTAAAAGGAGTTTGTAGCCTATCATTTATATTTATAATGTAATACTGTTATAATTGTGTTTAAAAAACGCATTAAAATGTTTAATTTTTTAATGTTTTGGAAAGAATAAAAATAAATTGAAGTGAGTTGAATTCCTAAATTAATAGACCGATTATGAAGCTGTTTTTTTGTATTTTTGAAAGCTGGTGTGATCGAGCTGGATCTTAGCAACTCGTGAAAATCTGTTCAGCTGTTCAAAGTCATCAGTTCTTTTTGTGTCAGGGATTGCTTGAAATTTAAAAAATGGTTATTTTGAAATAAGTTAATAGAACCATTTCATGTAAACCTTATCCACGGTGACCATTTTCTAAGTAAAAACTGGAACCTTTTCACGTGGAATACGAGGGGGGAACCAAAAGTAACGTTAATTGTGCTGTGGTGGAGAGGAAGTGTGGGGGGACCCATTGTTTGACCAGGTATTTGTTAGGGTCACTCCTCTTGAGTCAGTATGCGAAGTTGTGTTGCTGTGAGTGCATCGGTTCGGGCGTGAGATTTTTTTTAGTAAAACAACTTTTTCCATTTCAGCGAAAAAGTGATGGCAGATTATCGAGAGCAACGCGCGGCTATGAAATTTTGTTTTCTGTGTTGGTAAAATCTGTAAACTATTGTTATGTTGACTGCTTTTGAAAATGAAGACCCGTTCAGGACGCTCCTCAACGTCAAAAACTTACGAAAACGTCAACAAAATCAATGCCCTTGTTCGTGAAGAACGTTGCCAAACCATTGATCGATTCTGACGACTCTGTGAGATGTCTGGAATGTCATTGAGTTTAATTCAGAGGTTTTTAACCTAAGAATCGCTAATAAGTCGGTTGCAGCCAAATTTGTCCCTCGCCTTCTTACAGATGAACAAAGGGAGCGTCAACTTCAGGGATGTTAAGAGTTTCAAAATCAGCTCGAAGAGGACCCTGATTTTTTTTCCAAGGTGATCTTGCCCCCTGTGACTTGTCTTTGTTCCCTACACTACATTTAGTCACTGTGGAGGAGGTAAAGCAAAAATCGATGAAGGCCTAAAGGACATCCCGATAATTGAATTTTAAAAACTGTTTTGAACAATGAAAAAAACGTTTGGATAAATGCGTTTTGGTCAATGGAGAATACTAACAAGGTAATTACAACGGAGAATACTTACAAAATTTGGTGTAAAAATATTGAAAAATAAAGAAGAAATGACTAAATTACCCTTTTTTTGGGTCCCCCCTTGTATATCGACAATGACAATTTTCTAAAGAAAAACTGTAAGCTTTTTTTAATGAAAGTGTTTTGTCAGTTAGGTAATCGTCAATTTTATCGCAATGTATTTGAGGTTTCCTTGCTTAAATGTTGTTTCTATTTTAGACATTTATACCTTCCTACATAATGTTTTTGTAACCATCTATCGTGTCTTACATTTTCTTTGATCTCTAAAGATACCAATATACTGCCTTCCCATTAGGGTATTCCATTCTAGGAGACTTACCTTATAACATTTGTATTTCGTAAAAACCCAACATTGCTTGGTTCCTGTGAAACCAAATAATGATACCCGTGCGTCTAATGAAAACCCAGACTTAAAATAATAATAGCGGAGCTCAGAAAGAACATTCAACGTATTGGATCAAGAGCAGTAATTGAGCAGCGTTATACAGAAAGAAACCAGCCAACCTTAAATCGTTTATTTTAAAACATATGATGTATTTATATATTTTATTTGTCGAATTTGGCAGCCGCTTCTGATTTGAAGCCCCAAAATTTTTGAAAAAACACTTGAATCTTTTTAAATTTTTTATTCATTAACTCCACACAGAAGGCCCTAAGGAAAATAATTTACCTTAGGATCTATGTCCTCTGAGATGCCGTGTGTAGGGTCTTTGTGAGGAGAGGAAGGAGGAACCATTGGTCTTGAAGAGACCCGTGTTGTATGAAGGAAGAAACATAGAGGCCAGCAAATTGTTCCACAGCCGATCTGTTGAGTACAAGAACGAGTCCAAGAAGCGACCCATTCTCATGTGACAACATGTATTGGGCACACGTTTGGCGTATTTCCCGACTCTGCACCGGTACCGAAGGGATCAATGACGCTTGTTCCTCGGAGCATCGTCCATTGAAATACCGGTAGAACAAGGATAGCATTTCCACCCGACGCATGAGCTCTAAAGATTGCAATCCGTCTGTTAACACTAGAAAGACCGAAGCCTTCATTTTGACGGCTGGCCGAAGTAATGTGACGATATAATGCTTAATAATTATTGTATTGGTGTGATTTTTTTTCACATTCCATGATTTATGATTTTACAACTATGGTGAAAAAAACAGGTACGGGTCTTATTTAGTTTTTGAGATATATTGACTTATACCTACAAAGACCGCCGCCGTCAATGTGACGGTTTGGGCCATAATGCTGATTTTGTTTACAACTTTCCTTACCCAAGTTTACAACAGGCCCATTCCTCCTCGTTTATGGTAGTACCACGATAGTACTAATATGTCTGTCTCTTTCTTTCGCTATCGCGTATCATATAATTTATAAAAATACCACAAAAAATATATCTCTGGCCCAAATTTATTTTATGGCTCGTCGGAGAACTAAAGACACGGTATGCATACATATACCAGAGTTGGTTCAGCGGGGTTAGCTCCTGAAGAACTGGCAGAATCATTTATTGGATAACCAATACCTACGCCATAGGCCTCCCTAAGAGGTTCGCTAAGTTTGGTGACTTAGCAGGGGTGCCCAGGTTCATGGGGTTAGGTTTTTTTTTACATTAGCTAGCAGGAGGCCCTGAGAAAAATAATTCACCTCAGGGCCTATGTCATCTTTGGTGATGCTGTGTAGGGAGTCGTTTTAGGAAAGGAAGGAGAGGAAGTTCCGAGAAGGAAAAGGATATTAGGGGTGGGTAGGTATCTGGGGTTCAGTGTTTCCAGGTATGACGGACGTATGAATCCATCCATCCGTGATGTTCCGGGAGAGCATGGCTGGAGAGGTCAAAGGGACTCCCTCAACCAATCTTTTCCGATCCGGCCTGCCATGCAGCTGATGGGCAGACGCATATTTATTTTTACAGCGCCCTTGACGTGATTTTTCACAAAAATCGAGCAAAATAAATTAGCCAAATATTATTATCATCTGCCGCCAAGACCCGGAAAAACCTCATCCTAGCGAACCAATTTTGGTGCCATATGGCAGAGGTGTTGATTATCCAATAAATGGTTCCCGGGGCGGCAAATCCGCCTCCCGAATTGGGAATTTGTTCGGGAAGGTGTGTTCGGATCTTGGTGGCGGATGCTTCTACCAAACGACTGCGTGGCAGGCTAAATCGGGAGTGACTGTTTGAGAGAGAACATTTGACCTCGCCAGCAGGACTCTCAGAACATTGCCTTGCATCGCAGTGATAGGAATAGATTCTTACGTATGTCACCACATTGATCCCCAGATTCCTACCCACCCCTCACACATAATTTAATTCCCATAACTTATTCTTCTTCCTTTCCCTTTAGGTACCCTCCACACAGCATCCCCAAAGGTGACAATGCCATGAGGGGAATAATTTTCCTTAGGTTTTTTTTGTGGAGCTAATGTAAACGAAAAAAGAAAAGAAACCAGGCCCTATGCCATATTTGGGTATACTGTGTGGAGGGTGTTTTTAGGGAAAGGAAGTAAAGGAAGTTCTGGGAAGGAAGAAGGTGTGAGGGGTGAATAGGAAAAAATGGTAAATTTATCTAGGAGTAACGGATGAATGAAGAAGGTGTGAGGGATGAATAGGAGAAATTGGTAAATGTATTTAGGAGTGTTAGACGAATGAATCGATCTCTCCCACAGCGGTGCAAGGCGACGGTTCGAGAGAGGTCCTGCTGGATAGGTCTAGATTAGGTCTCCCTCAACAAATGTCTCCCGACCCGGTCGGCTACGCAATAGGTAGGCAAACGTATTCGCCACCTAGATCAGACAAACCTCACCCAATGAACCCGGGCAGCCCTGCTAAGTCACCAAAAATAGCGCGAACCACTTGGAGTGTCCTATGGCAGAGGTGTTGGTTATCCGATAAATGGTTTACGGGGCGGCGGTACCCATATTCGCCTACCAATTGGCAAAAAGTGATCAGCCGTCAAAATGACGGTCGTGGTCTTTACAAGTATGACGAAGTACCCGGTCTTTCTAGTGTTAAGATAGGAGAATCTACCAAACGGACCGCCCGTTTCTGCACAGATTTGAGGGTATTTTTCAGGTATTTTGGAGCTCCAGAACGGAGGTGGCTGCCAAATTTAACTGTGGAGCGCACTTGTGATTTGTACAGAGTTAGCAGTTGTGTACTATTAAAGTTTTTGCGAGCCCTGTAGAGTACGCCCAGTTTTTGAGAGGCTAACTCGACTGAATCTGCGCAGAAATGGGCGGTCCGTTTGATATGTTCCTCTATCCTTAAAAATGGATTGCATTCTTTAAAGTACAGGCGTCAGGTGGAAATACAATTCTTGTTCTGCCAATATTTCGATGATCGATACTGCATAGTCGAGAAACCCGCCGACAGCCAACCACCCAACATTTATTCAAGGTGGAGATTTGTCATATTCTACAATTCGTTTTTGCGATTTAAGATTTCTGAATATTACACAAAAAATTCAATATATTTTCAGTGAAATAGTTCCTTCTCATTTTTTTGATGAAAATGATCACAATTTTATACTTTTTTACTAAAATTATTCTTACAAATAATACTGGATTCAATTAATGATTTCCATTTATTGGATAACCAACCCCTCTGCCATAGGTCAACGCTACGTTTGGGAGACTTATTGACCTCTCCAGCAGGACTTTATTGGAAAATCGCTTTGCACTGGTGGGTACAAACGTCCATCACTCCTAGGCAAACTGAACCTCAGTTTCCTACTCACCCCTCATACCTTTTTTCTTCCCAGAACTTTTGTTCCTTCCTTTCCTAAAAAGAACCTCTGCACAGTAATTCCCAAAGATGACATAGGCCTTGAGGGGAATTATTTTTCTCCGGGCTTACTGTGTCGAGCTAACGTAAAAAAAAGAAAACAATATAAATAAAAAACAGTTTCAAACAGTAGTTGTTGTATTGATGACTAAAGAACATTAAACAGAATAAATATCTCATTTTTGTTTTAGTGGTGTTTGAAGGTTGATAATAATAAAAAGATGTGAAAATTATATCCAAGCGAGAAGTTACTGACCCTATTAGGAAAACGGAGAGAAAATAAGCGTCGCATTTTTAGGAATAATTTCTTTATGGCGATTGAATTCCGATCATTTTTTCGGATTACAATAATTTTTCGTGGTATTTTTCGATTATTATTTTTATTTGATTACCAAACCGTTAAGCTTTTTTCTTCATTTAAAGGGTAGTTTTATTCTGCAGGGCCACGCTCAATTAAAAGTAAGCCTCCAGCTAGAAAAAGGATTTCTGGAAAGAGACAATTAGTGTGAAGCTCGTACTTAAAGTTCTAACTGCATTAATAAAGCTTTCGCGTGCTTTAAAGGGTGAATTAACTCTATGTACCTGGTTCACGGAAATTAACCCCACTAGACAAATAATATACCTACCTACTCATACTTAAAATTCAAAATTAATTTTTTAGAGATTTCTAAGAACTTAGTTTACAAAATAAATGTTTTAATTTTATGTTGCAGAACTTAGAATTCTTGGAAATATCTACCTTCAGAAGTTCAGATTGTTTGATTACTTATTGTTTATATTGTAGGCGTACACGTTCTGAGAATTATATCAACACAGCAATTGGGCAGATCTCTCGGGTCCATGAAGACAAGAACAGTGAGTTATGTACGCATAGTCTCACAGATATATTCTACGTGAAGTATTTCATCTGTTACTTTGAATTGGTGAATTCAAAATAGTTGAAAGTGTGTGAAAAAGGTTTAGGAGGGGTCGTTTAAGACCCGGCGTTTGAATTGTTACACATATTTTCTTTGAGCACTTTATGTTCTTAAGTTTTTAAAAAATTACTTTTGAAAATAATTTCCATACATTTGTAGACCAAAAACGATAATTATATGAAATTCCATCGTTAAAAAAATCCCAAGGCATGCGCCGAAAATTAATAAAAAGACATTTCTTCTGTCAATTAACAAGTTATGGATTTTAATAAAAGTGTTTCTATAAATGCTACTAAAGACATTAGCGAGAGATTTTTGCTCTTTCTAGAATAAGCCAAGTTTATTTAATATTCATTACATATATATTCAATATTCATTCCAATGTAGTTTAATACTAGAGCGTCCTATTTACTATTCATATTTACATATCTCCCTTTCAAGTCGTCATCGAAAATACTGTTATGAGTTGCCCATAAATCCTACGAACGGACTATACAAGCGGCAGGCAGCTGTGTGTCACGTGCTCAGTACATGTTCAGCATCGTATGATTATTGCTGTCCCTCTCAGGCTGGCAGAAGACATTACCATATATGGCCACACGGCGCGGAATCCAGCCAATGGCAGAAGACATTACCTTATAGGGCACGCGTTCGAGTCTTCCGTCTCGCTCATCACGGGCAGAGAGTTCCAGCCACCGATCGCCGAAGCAACAGAAATATTTCAGACAACGGCGCGAGCGGTCGTACGCACTACTACGTACTGTCGGGCAGTATGCCACCCTTCGACGCGGCTAATTAAGTCTTCACCTACGAACCAAGTATGGCGCTATCACCACAGCCGCCTGTATAATCCTACTGCCGCCTACCATAGCAGCCCTGGCCGCACACGGTTTTTAATCCGCCTACGTGCCGACGAGCCGAGTAATTCACAACGGCCGCCTACTTAATACCATGGCCGCCCAGACGCGCACGGCTTTTAATCCGCCTACATTGCCGATAGCCGCTTAATTCACCGTTATCACCCACCGGTTCGGTAAGCTGACCGAATCCGCCCACCATGACGCCGAGAAGCCGCCCACGCACCCCGAGCCGCCCCGTTCCTGCACACGATCTATGAGCTTTGCTCTAGATCTCTCCACTTCGTAGGAAGCTGCCTGCATCCGTACGACGCCACGTGAGATTCTAACCCTCTTATAGTCTTTCCGAGCCTAAATTCCGTAGTATTTCTAGTGCCTCACTCTCTCTTATGCTAGGCCTTAAACAGCTTACCTGGTTGCCTGTACTGTTCACCCTTGCATTATTGAATACATTTGAATTGTGCCCAAACCTTGTTTCATTGGAGTCAACCATCGACAGCCTCGGAGGAGCCCTACGACCCTGAGCTGAGCCTTCCAAGCCGAGGCATATGGCCCCCGGGGGGCCTGCTTAACACTTGTCCCCCCCCGGGAGGGACATATTTCTGGAGACCAGAAGTATAACACTGGACCCTACGTGGCTTCAGTATCACCCTGGCCCCAGGAAGTATGACACTGGCGCGCCAACTGGGCCGAAGTCTTGTCGATTGTTGTCTCCCTAGAAACATAATTATGTAATCTTAGCTATAAATATTTTATATTTGTGCTCCCATCAACAACGTTGTAGCTCTGTGTGAATTATTCCAAACGTCGCGAGTCCGTCGGCTAGTGCTATTCGAGGTTAGGTATTTTAAACATCGCTTATTACCGTAACGTTGTAGCTCTGTGTGAATTATTCCAAACGTCGCGAGTCCGTCGGCTAGTGCTATTCGAGTGTTAGGTATTTTAAACATCGCTTACTACAGTAGCATTCTCACGCTATTACGTTTCTATCGCGGCAGTCAGAGTTGTTCGTCATTCGCGCGGAATTTTTTTTTAATTGAGTAATGAATCTCGTTATTTTAAAATCTCCACCTGGGGCTGTGTTAGTTGTATTATTTCTTCCTTGAAGAGCAGTGGTTGTTTCCAATAAAAGGTAGTAACTACTGTCGGATTGTGCTCGTCCACATCCGTTTCCCTGTAATAGGAGGATATAATGTCGACTGCCAGCAACTGCTCTCGTCTTCTATAATCGTCCGAAATTTTTTTTTTTGCTTTGTTCATTATAATAACGCATAATCATGGAGGCCACCATACCAATAATGGATAGAATATTAAATTTCGAGAAAGCAAACGCGTCGGTAATAAGAAAAATGTTGAAAGATAGAGGCGTAGTTCCCAAAAGGGCTTTTTTAACTTTACGGAAACAATGTGTTGAGTTTAACGAATCCCGGAAGTTGAATTATAAAATAAACGTTAAACGAAAAGTTCAATAAATAATGAGTACAAGTTATAAAGTTAATTTTCGTTTCTCTCAATAGGAAGTTTAAAACGCAAAATGGAAAACGACGTTACATAATGTTATAAAAGAGAAATTTTAAAGCAACAAATTATTAATTTTCAAAACAGAATAAGTTAATATGGAAAGCTTCCCTTGTAATATTAGTTAAAGCCACAATTGTTATTTTTCTTCATAGAAGTTTTAATTTATTGTTAATACATTAGAATAAATTAGAATTGTAATTTTGATTGTTGATTGTCTAGGGCAGAGTAGCTAACTGCGTATTGGATTAATGAACAGTTCAGGACAAATGTAGATTAATAACATAAATTTTAGAAGAAAAAAGGAATAAACAAATTCAGTCAAAAGTTTTTTTTAAGAAACAAAAGTTTAGGTACAGATCGGTGAAAAATAGTAAAGTTCTTAGAAGTTTAATGTTGTTTCGTTTGAAAATCATGAGTGTCATGAACCCACGGTTAGAGATCGTACATCATTGAATTAATATTCCATATTACACAAATTAGAAAACACAGTGTTGTTAAAGTAATAAACGTTCGGGAAGGGAACAAACTTGTATATAAAAATGTATATAAACAAGGCAACGTGTATATAAAATGTATATAAACAAGGCAACGTGTATATCAATGTATATAATTGGATAAGTGTTTTTTTTGTTAGTTTAAGTCTCTTAAAATCTATCTGAATTGCTTTCGTATTAAAGTGGTAGAAAATTAAATAAATTAGTGAAAAACAGTAGAACATCATTTAAAGAATAAATTCCAAACTACAAGGTATATGTTACTAGATACTTGATTTTTCGAATGTTTATCTAAGGAAGGTTTAATAATAAAATTTTGTATATGCTATAGGTATTTACCATAGAGACAGTATTGGAACATGCATTGTTTTTTAATCGGGACTATCCCACTCTAAATAGTAGTATGCGGATAATAAAATAAACTATCGTGGGTAAAGACACTTCAAAAGAAACAAGTGAATAGCATCATATGTTCAAATTATCGTTTTAAATAAAAAATAACGAAGAATTTTTAAAGTGAAATCCTTGTCAAATTTAACAGAACAATCTCTCGAATAAAGAACATTTAAATGTTTAGCTTCAATTAAGTTTTTTTTAATAAGAATGTAGGAATGATTTCGGCAACAAATTTACATGAATAAATAACAGTATAATGGACTTCAGGATAGAAAAGATAAAATAAGTTTTTTTTTTGGAAACATCTGTGGAAAATTATTAAAACATAGAATTAAAAAGTAAACTATGACAGTTAAATCGATATTGTCATTTAGTAACAAAAATAAATAATGAATAGAATCCAATTATTAATGTCTTGCTTGTAATGAAGAAAAGGGTTATAAAATTATAAGAAATAGTCTTCTTCATTTTTTCTCGTATTCACAAATATGTCAACGTGATCGTTGTTAGGAAATTATATCGTATTAGATATTGAGTAATAGACTCAAGAAATGTACTACGGATACATAGGTACCCGCGTATACAATTCTGGTTTCGGACCGTTATAGGAATGCCTTCCTCAGAATTAGGGCAAGAAGTAGTGGGATTGTTAAGATGTGGAATCTTGAACAAAAAAAAAAAAAAAATTTGTGATATAGGAAAAATTGGAAATAGAGAATTAACCCCTCAAGTAAGCTTTAGGTAATTGTAAATTCGTATAGTTTTGACATAGCTATTTTAGAAAAATGTCATGGCGCCCTTATAAAGTTAAATACAATGGAGTTTTTTTTTTAAACAAAATGATAGTAAAGTAAACAAAAGTTAAAAAAGTTATGAACAGGAAAGTTGAGATTAAACTGAGACTTATAGTGAAAAGTTATTAGTAAAAAAAGTTATCACCGGATAATATTGTTAAATTAAGAGTAAATAAATAATAGACATGGAATTTTTTTAAAAAAAGGAGTTTTCAAATAATCAGTCAACAAGTAAAAGTTTTAAAATTTTGAAGTTGTAGAAGAAGCAACGTCGTTAGCAATTCAATTATGATTCGAATTTATTTTATTTTTTTTAAATATGTATATAAATTGTTAGCTTATAACATGTAATGTTAAAATATAAACACACGAATTGAATACTTAGGTATTTGAGCGACTTAGTCAGTGTGTATTACGCATCGTATAGCGGTGTTATTAAATCTGTGTTGTTAAAATTTGGGAACGATTCTTGTTAAATATAGAGTAACCTTTAAAGAGAAATTTTATAGAAATTGTAGTAACATAAATTTTAAAATAATTAATGAAGTTCTGTTTTTTTGGATATTGTGTTATTTTTATGTGTTGTTTTTTGCCGAAGCACAGGCATTTGAGGAAGGTAATTTCTCATTTGTGTTGGTGAACTAAGGCAAGGTTACGGTTCTCTGAACGTAACGGTGTGGCCACACGGAGATAGACGTTTGAAAACGTATCTCTTGAAAACACGAGAGGATTATAGTATAGCCTTATAATTATACGACGCTATAGGAGAGATCCTTATAATATGCCAAACGCTATAGGAGGTATCCTTATAATATGACCGACGCTATAGGAGGCGTATCCTGAGAATTACACGGAGAGGAAAACAGAAAAACAGAACAGAGTATGGAAATTAGTCCATCAGTAGGAAAAGAAATTGGTTACGAATTATAATAACACAGTAAATTTATTCACGAGGTGCATGTATTGTATTGTCCTCTACATAAGGTTGTAAAATGCGAATATGTATCATTCTCATTGATTACATGACTTAGTCAGCATTATTGTCCATCATTGGATGACCTTAATAAAAAATTGTAAATTTATTCACGAGGTACATGTATTGTATTGTCTTTTATATATAACCCAAGGACGTCATGAACCCTAGTGGTTAGTACGAGGTTATAACGCATATAACTTAACCTTTGTTATTAGAGAAGTATACAATTCCTTTCTTAATGGATCGTCATCACAAGTGTTGACAATCCGGGACGCCGGTATGTCTGCACGTGAAGACTTGTGTTATTATGGTTATTATTATAAAAAAAGAGGTAACTCACCTTACACTAGTGAAATTACTGATGCGATATTTAGTTCATTTATTGTAATGACTATTATTGGTAGTAATAATTTATTACTTTCTCCTAGTGCGTAGCCACTTAGGTTGTTTTTTTTAAAAAAAAAAAATGTTTTTTTAATTTATATATGAATATGGTTACATAAGTATATAAATTCGTCTAAGAAACACGACACGATACACTGATTGAGGGCGTAGTTCAAGGAACCCTAAATTAGGCTAGGTTTTTCATTAGAAAAAACTGCGTTAGGTATTCAGTATCCTGCCCGGGACCGAAGTAGAGACCTAATTTCTATTTTCGTGGAACAATTTGCATTCTAAAAAGTACTTAATTTTAGATGCAATGAAAGAATATGCAAGCATATTCTTTTCTTTTCGTTGGCAAGAGACGGCATAAGAAAATTCTTGTACAAGTGGTAGGTATAAAGGCACCTAGCTCTCATCATACTGGGATAGGTCATTGGGTAGTAAGAAACTTAGGAACCTTATGGTTGTAAATAACCTTGTGTATATATTAATATAAGGTCATGTATAAATGGAAATATCATTTCAATTATAAATTTTTTTTATTTTTTGTCCTTTTTTTTTTTCGGGTTTTTCAATCTCTTTCATTGTCGAATTATTCTCACATGTAGGTTAAATCGTTATAGTATTGAACATCTCACACGTTGCGATATAGGAGAAATTGGGGCGGTAAAACGTTCACAATCGGGTAGTTACCCACTCCTTAACGGGGTATGTCTCAATTCTAGCGTATGTTGGAGTGAATTCACGATGAAAAGGCAATGTAATAATTATATTACCACATTTTTGTTATCAGAATAGGCCCAATAGACAACACTATTCGGTTCACATAGGTTGTGGTGGTATCGAATTTTAACCTTCTTCCGCGATCATATAACAACGGTTACTCGTTGTGTGGTATTATAGAGCTGTTACAAGTCTGATAGGATGGAACTTGGGTATCGACCTAACGTGTCATTCGGCTGTTAACTATAATCCAAAGCGTGATAGGATGGCTAAACTCCTTAGAATTAGAGCAGAAGGATTGTTGGAAACGCGAATTTCCGAACAATTAAAGTATATATGATTCCGGTGTTAGGAAGAAATTCGTTACTCAATTAAGGAAAATTTTTTCCTCTTCTAATAACATTGTCGGTAGTATTAAATTTTCGTATTTTTTGGTAAAAATACGTGGCGTTGTTGTTATTTATTTTAATTTTTTTTTTTTCCTTCTTCTCTCCTTACGTAGTCAAACCCTGAGAGTTTAAGTTGAGTTGAAACAAACTCGAATTGAAAGTTATTTAACAAAATTGTACTCACACACATAGAGTTTTTGGTGGGTAAACAAATGTATATTCAAGTGTTTTAATTATGATAAATGTAATTAATTAAATTACTATATAAATATTTTGTAAACACGTAATTGATTACTTCGGTATCAATATGGTAAGCCAGCGTGTAAAGTCCTTGCCATATCAGGACGCAATTGTACGGTGTTTTGTAACTTGCTATATCACTGTATTCAAATAAGGAGTAGTACTTCTCGTAGTAAGAAGATTTAAGAGTATGCACCCAGTTGAGTAAATTAGCTCGGTAATGTCATAAAGTTATATCATTCGGGTCGTATTGTTCTTATTAGAGAATAATGTAATTGCACTTATGGTCATTACGGTTCGTCTGGTTATTTTGGTGGGAACACCTAGAGGGTGTCCTATGTGGTTTCGTCGAACGCAAGTTCACCGTGAGGATTCCAAGAGATCTATCCGGTTGTCTATGTCGTTGCGGCAAGGGTATATTTCTAGTATACCAAGTACAGCGCTGTACGGGTCACCGAGGGTGAGTCGAGAAAACATGAGAGGATTCATATTATGCCTGAAAATTAATATTCATGATAGGTTTTGTAGCATTACCTTACAATTATATGCGAACATGAGAGGATGGTCGTTTATGCCTGATAATTAAATGCAAACCAGACAAACCATGACAAGCTGAGAGTGCGGGAAACTAACATTTGGGTTAGAATTGAATTGTGAAAATAGCATAGTGTATAAAAACAAAGTTGTATAATTTTAAGAATTCTATTGTAAGACGCGAATATGAGTTGGTTTCGATCATTTCATGACATTGGTCAGCGTACAATATTCCATAACAGGAATAAAGTATATAAAAACAAAGTTGTATAATTTTAAGAATTCTATTGTAAGACGCGAATATGAGTTGGTTTCGATCATTTCATGACATTGGTCAGCGTACAATATTCCATAACAGGAATAAAGTGTATAAAAACAAAGTTGTATAATTTTAAGAATTCTATTGTAAGACGCGAATATGAGTTGGTTTCGATCATTTCATGACATTGGTCAGCGTACAATATTCCATAACAGGAATAGGGTTGGAAATTTTTTGTCTAATTTTAAGATTTTTACATGGTAGTAATCCTTCTCGGAAGGGTCATGTTTTCTTTATTTCTTCATGCACCTTCGTTAGCGTGTCTTGTATCGCACTAGGTACGTCACATTTTTTTAATTTCTTGAGAGAGTTGGCAACCTTTGTTCAGTTATTGCTAGTTTTTTTTAGCTTGGCTCACAGGTAGTTAAAATTTTGTTGGCTCTTAGGTAGGGAGTGTTTAAATCCTGGTGAAGAGGTAGCTCTGTACCTCACATTGTGGCAACCATCGCATCACATGCTGTATGGAAGGTCGTGGTCCCCTGCATCAGCCTCGCTGCCTTTTCCCTTCATTTTTCAGGGGGAGGAGGGTAGTGTTATGAGTTGCCCATAAATCCTACGAACGGACTATACAAGCGGCAGGCAGCTGTGTGTCACGTGCTCAGTACATGTTCAGCATCGTATGATTATTGCTGTCCCTCTCAGGCTGGCAGAAGACATTACCATATATGGCCACACGGCGCGGAATCCAGCCAATGGCAGAAGACATTACCTTATAGGGCACGCGTTCGAGTCTTCCGTCTCGCTCATCACGGGCAGAGAGTTCCAGCCACCGATCGCCGAAGCAACAGAAATATTTCAGACAACGGCGCGAGCGGTCGTACGCACTACTACGTACTGTCGGGCAGTATGCCACCCTTCGACGCGGCTAATTAAGTCTTCACCTACGAACCAAGTATGGCGCTATCACCACAGCCGCCTGTATAATCCTACTGCCGCCTACCATAGCAGCCCTGGCCGCGCACGGTTTTTAATCCGCCTACGTGCCGACGAGCCGAGTAATTCACAACGGCCGCCTACTTAATACCATGGCCGCCCAGACGCGCACGGCTTTTAATCCGCCTACATTGCCGATAGCCGCTTAATTCACCGTTATCACCCACCGGTTCGGTAAGCTGACCGAATCCGCCCACCATGACGCCGAGAAGCCGCCCACGCACCCCGAGCCGCCCCGTTCCTGCACACGATCTATGAGCTTTGCTCTAGATCTCTCCACTTCGTAGGAAGCTGCCTGCATCCGTACGACGCCACGTGAGATTCTAACCCTCTTATAGTCTTTCCGAGCCTAAATTCCGTAGTATTTCTAGTGCCTCACTCTCTCTTATGCTAGGCCTTAAACAGCTTACCTGGTTGCCTGTACTGTTCACCCTTGCATTATTGAATACATTTGAATTGTGCCCAAACCTTGTTTCATTGGAGTCAACCATCGACAGCCTCGGAGGAGCCCTACGACCCTGAGCTGAGCCTTCCAAGCCGAGGCATATGGCCCCCGGGGGGCCTGCTTAACACTTGTCCCCCCCCGGGAGGGACATATTTCTGGAGACCAGAAGTATAACACTGGACCCTACGTGGCTTCAGTATCACCCTGGCCCCAGGAAGTATGACAATACCATTCGCCGTTTGGACGGCATGCCTAACCGACCTACGCTTGTTGTTTCGGCACCTAAAATTACGTGATTATATTATTACAATATATTTTATACATGTTAAAAATATTGTTTCAAGCATGGGAACTAACAAAAAAAAACACATTTTAATTCCAAGAAGAGATTCTATTTATTATTTGCAAGTAAGTATTGTTACAAACGAACATTGATGTAAATACACCTACTTTTATTTGCTTTTGACATTAAGATTTCTTCTAAATCAAAAAAATTTTAAGCAAGATTCTGGTCTTAATATTTTGGATATGCAAATAGGAGGGAAGAAGAAAAGACTGTCATTAATAATGTCAGGTATGTTTACAAACAGATGAAAATGTTTTGTAAGGTTAATCAGTCGATATCACAATACCCCCGACATAGCAGCATCCACAGGTGCTTAGATGTAGGTTAAATAATGCAAATCTCATCCCATTTCATCTCATCGATCGATCCCCTTGACAAGGCTTCTTCAGTCGTCTCCACCTTGAACCACATCAGCGGCCACGGTCCAATGCACGTTCAGTTTTTCCTCATGTAAATTGATACATAATTACTATTATTGCATATAGCATTCTGACAACTAATAAAAAAAGCCTTGACTGCGCACAAACCGGTGGTCCGTTTGATAGTAATAATCCTTACAGCACATGCATCATGAGGGAATGCGGTTCTTGTTTAACCGATATTTCAATGGAAGATGTTCCGAGGAGCTAGCGCCATTGATCTTAATGTCAAAAACGCGTCAAACATTTGTACATCGTTGACACTTATCGTTGACTCGTTCTTGAGTTTAAGAGATTGACGGCTATTGAACCATTTACCGGACTCTGTGCTTCCTGCCTTCTACAACATGGGTCTCTTGACACTATCTTAAAAACACCCTGCACACGTCTTCCCCAAAGATGGCAGGCCTCGAGGGAAACCCTACGCTTTCATTGTGGAGCTAATGTAATATTGGTCCTCGTATATTTAACCTTCTACCACTACAAACTCAAATGATAAATAAAATGATAAAATATGTAAAAGAAGTAAAATAATGTTTGAATAATGTAGAAATTAAACGCTTTTCTCTAAATTTATCCATCCTTCTACAACTCGCTTTCTGTAACTTTCTTAACCATCGTAAAATATGTTTTCTGTTTATTTATTTTTTTATAATAACTAAAAAAAAAAAAGTAAAAATCAGCATATTTTTCTCCATATTTTTCTTTTATTTTTATAATAGCTGAAAAAAACCCTTTTCACTTATTCTACCTATGTAATACTAACTTTTTATACTAACTTTATTTTTTGAATGTTTTTTTAAGTTTATTTTTAACTTTGGGTACTTGGAAATATTTTTTTTTAAATGCCGGCAACCCGGGCGTTTATTGTAATAATATCTTATGTTTATAATGTTTCAATATTACCCACACTCAGGAAGGGCCAGTGGGTTTTCATTTCTTGTTCATACTATTTGTTATTATATACTATTTGCTATTATACAATATATGTACAAAGAAATGGGAATAAATAAAGTTAAAAAAAAAGTTATAAACAAAAATATTATCGTTATGAAATTAAGGAAAAGTAGAATGACTTTTGAATAGACGATTTTCGTTGACAATATTTCTAGCTTATTGTTAAAACGTTCGTTGTAAGCCTCGTCATGTCGAGGACAGAGATATGACTATATGACATATGCCAGCCAATGATTAATGAAACGGCAATTGTCACTCGCAGTCGCGTCCGCAAATCACACGCGGATGGCTGCCACCCTGGCAGACTTGCGGCTGGGGTAGTTGGGCCACCCTGATGCCAACAGCGGCGACGGGCAATAGCGGCATATTTCATGGCCACTATATTACACTAACTGTAATTTAATGTTACATTACCGTTTGTATAATACAGTGACTAAAATGTAAATGTGAGGTTTCGTTAACATAAACCATTGTATCTACCGTGTTATGCAAAATCTGGACTATTTGGATAAAACCCACATAACCGTTATCTCCGGAATAAAAACAGAAAAACTTTATCCTTCTCAATACCCCAAATGACCGGGTGATGTTAAAAGGCTTTGAAGGAATAGAAAGGGTAACTCACTAAGTACCACCATAAACCATCAAAATAAAATAAAATACTTAAAAATATTGTTTTACTCGTTCGAATAAAAACACCAATCTTCTCAAACAAATGCATTATAAAGTCTGGTTTGGACTAGGCTAGAAATTTAGTTTGAGTGGCGAGTAATTTACATAGTAGCTAAACCTGTCTGAACAACATACATTTAGTCGAGTAGAATAGTCAATGGTTTAGTCGAGTCAATCTATTTTGTTCTATTTTTTTCACCACTTTTCACTACTCATTAAACAAATCCGAATCCCCTTGTTTTGGTAGAGTTCATTAGCCAACCAAAAATCATTCCGTTGGAGCAAAGATGCAACTCTAAACTGTGTAAAGTTATATTTACAATGTAAATGCTCATAGATTTTTAAGTCCCCGCTGTATAATTAAACAAATTAAGCGATCTGCATATGCTGATTTGGAAAACTAAATGAAAATATCTGGATTAAGGAATAAATAAATAAAAAATTATAGGATCCGCATCGCGCTGATCTTCCAAAATGCCTAATGTACTATACTCGATCGTAATGTGTATATTTTTTTGTCAGTTGATAGGCAAATTACTCGCCACTCGACTAAATTACAAGACTAGTTCAAACTAGCCTTTAGACTACATATTCCGTAGTGTTTAAGTTGTTGTACATTTCAAATTTATTCAAATTGCGAAATATACGCAAGTACCTATGTTTTCCGACTGAGTTAGAACTGAAGAAAACCGAACATAATTTATTTTCTGTCATTTTTGACATTGTATCAAAAATGTGCGTCGGTTCGTAGAAATGTGTTCGATAAATTTTCTACGAACCTGGGCACGTTGGTATATAGGAATGATGTAAACAGAAGAAATCTGAGAAGTTTTAATGCAAAATATTGTTTCATAAAACGTTCCTATTCGAAAGAATATGATATTTTGAAAAATTAAGATTCAAACTTGCTTGAAAAAAATGCAGCCGAAGATACAACTTTTTAAACTTTTTCTTTAGCCAAATTGGGAATGAAAAAATAATACTTCTGGGAATGAAATAAAAGCTTTTTTTTTAAATATTGACTTTTATGATGTTTTTTTTTTGTCTATTTGTAAACTGCATTGAGGTGATGTTTCACACAAATATTGCAGTGAAATTAGATAATCGTTAATTTTGCTGGAAACATGATTCGTTGTTAGTATCTTCCGTAATATAATCATATCTAATAATAATAATAATAATTGGACGATTTGTAGAGCACCGTTTTTGTGGAAAATAATCTGAAGAGCGCTGTACAATTTATTATAATTTCTGAGGCCCTATCTAATTTTATTCTTTACAAATAGACACAGAAAATATACTTACCTGGCAGGTCACTTTCGTTAAAAACACTTTAATTAGAAAGTTTATTCTTGGAGAAGACTTTGCATGCGGAGGATAATATATTTAAACACTGGAGACTGCATGATTTTGCATTTGCTACCCCCATCACAGTTGATATTACATTTATTAGAAGATTAGTGCCAATAGTGTACTTAATATTTATTTTGAAAGACTGGAGAATTTAGGACTCTCTTTGACTGGATAATATTTGTATATATAAGTCGAGCCGTTTGAAGCACTTACCAAAGTGCATTTCAGTAGGATTGGATTAAATAAAATCAATGGTTTTTTTGCCATAAGGCGGAAGGGAACGAAGCTCATTTCTCTTGTAACTGTCAAATTATCGGAAAGGAAGCGGTAACATCCTTATGTTTGAAGTGGATTCTATTCTGTTCTACTCTCAAAAGAGAATGATGTTAGTATCTAGGTTGTCAAAATAAAAATTTCCATGAAAATTATGGAGTTAAAAGAGTTTTTCGTAGAATTTAAACGAGAAAGCTTTTGCAATCGTACAAATTTCACTAAATTCGTTTTTTCTTGTGAGTCTTTTAAAAGTAACGTAGTCTAGATAATTGCTTTTATAGAGAATTATTTTTACAAACATCAACAGAATATAATTTTTTGAGATAAAAAATGTTTCATTGAACTTTATTACATTTGTAAATAAATAAACTACAGAGTTTAATTTTGAAGAGGATAAAGTAATAAATCAGGGTGCTTTGTGTTCTGAGCAATTCATATTTCAGACAAACCGCTTCATAACAATTATTTGTGAAGTGTAAATTTGGGGTTAATGTTAGAAGTGCTTATTCCAGTGTTTGGATATTTGATTAAGATACCAGAAAATACTCTAAAACATCCATTTTTTTAATGGAATGAATTTGTAATTCTTTAAATTTCTGTATTAATGAAATTATACCGTATGTAGTATGTATATTGTATTTAGATTTATATTTCTGCAAAATGAGAGAAATTAAACATTATTCATTGTGAGAGCTTGGTTCATATAAGAAATATTAAAAAAGTTTTTTCAATAGTGGATTTATTGTAAAGGTTTATTTTTGTAAAAATTGTTATTCTTACGATAATATGGTTGCATGTCGAAAAATATATATCACCCCCACGGAAAAGTTTTTCTGGTACCAATTTTGTAAAATCGATCATATTCTTGAACCAAAATGGGAAAATTTTAAAGAAATTTACAAATTTTTTTTTGAGGGAAAGAAAAGTGTACGTAAAAGTTTAGTATTAAACCAAACCATTTGGTCCTTGCAGTAGTATATAGTAGAGATCTACCTCTATTAGTAGAGTTCCACTCCTATCTTCACAGAGCGGTGAGGCGAGCATGCATTATGAAGAACGTGACGATCTTTCAGACATCACTGACTTTATACTTTGGCGGACCTCAAAGTTTTAAGCTCTTGCAGTGGGAACATTAGTGTGTCGACTGAATCACTTCTGCCCTCGTTAAATTATGTAGAAGTGTATGAAACCGCTAACGAAATATTTGTTTTCTTTGGCTTTGTGGTGGAACTAAGGTCTGGATTATCTCAGAATAAAGAAAGTAGGTACGGTTATTGATGTAAACCACAATACCTAGTTATTGCTATACCTACATTGATACTTTCTTTTCTCATAAACGATGCTTGATGGGCCATAAATATAAAAAAAAAATATTTACGTTTTATAAATATTGTGTATTGGTCGTATATTTTTAGCACGATATATTTTAGAGTTATGATTAAGTGGAAAGTTTATTCTATGGTGATGAAATCGATGATGTGTAAAGAAAAACTATCAAGAATTATACAAACTTATAAGATATGAAAATCGCTTAATTACACCAAATTTTACAACAACTCAAATGCAAAACCATTATACAGAGTGTCCGGGGGTAAAGTGCATTAACTTCGGGAGGTGATTCTACATGATATTATAAGTAAAAAAGATAAACGACTTTTTTAGAAATTCCAACTTTTAGGGGTAGTTTTGTGTTAAAAAGATAAAATCAGAGCGGCGTGTGCGGGCAGCATTATTATTTTCCACTGTTGCCAAATCACCGCCCACGCGCACTACAATTCTGTCAGTGTCAGTGTCGAATTTGAATGTAACAATTTTATTCGCGTAGTAGTGTTTCACTTTAAAAACTTTTTTGTTGTTAATCAAAACTTGTTGATTTAATGTGTCTTTTTCTAGTGTGTATTTATTAAGACTGACTTAAAGGAACAACCTTATTCAGTGCGTGTTTCAGGGTAGACTTACTTTTGTTTATTTAGTTGTAGACTTGCCTTACTGTAAAAATTGTGATTATTTGGGCGTAATTTTGTTATTGAATTATTGTGCCAATGCTACTTAATTTTGTTATTGAATTATTGGGTCAATGTCTGGCTTTGCCATCGAAGAACGGGCAGACATTCATTAATGAGATAATACGCCACAACGTACGACTTGATAATAATACTACTTTACGTTAACATTTTTGCTAACAAGCTGAAGGTGGACACTTTGAAAATTTGTTAAACCAGTAAAAAGCGATGACATTAGTTAAGTGCTCAATTAGTTTATAATAATTTTATCGTTAAAAGCGTGCCTTCAATTGTTATTTAAGTGCAGTTATATTTTTAAACTTGGTTTAAAACACACGATTTGTATAAAAGTCAAATTTTCAGTCTTGTTATTTTTTACAAACGGTTTCCATGGATACAGGCCAAATCACAACCAAGCAACGTTGCAAAAATCGCGCCCGGCAAGCCAACAGAAACTTTGTCGGGTAAGTTCTACCTTACACTATGGATTTTTAGCAGGTATGTCTTTTTGTGTGGGAAAAAAAAAGTTGGAATTTCAGAAAAAGTTATTAATCTTTTTTACTCCTACTCTAATGCAGAATCATCTCCCGAAGTTAATGCACTTTACCCCCGGACACCCTGTATTTACCAAGCTTTAAAAATCTATAGTAATATCCCTTCTGAATTGCACTGTATCATCAATCTATCAGAACAAATAAAAAAAGATTTTTTTTTTCCAAAAATAACTTATATAATATAAAAGTAAATATTTTACACAAAACATATTATAATATACAAGCTAAATTAGAATCGTCTTTCCCTTATCAGGCACAGTAGCTCCCTATTTCTGATAAGGTATACATGACCAATGATGACCTTAAATATAATATTGTGTAAAATATATATATATAAATGTATGTATAAATGTAACCCATGTTTTTCTCATATTCTCTAGGTAATGGGGAAGTGAGGGAAATGGGGTATATGAAGGATGGAAAGTACCAGGTAATTCAAATTTGTTCACCAAAGATGGTTCATGCCATTTTAAGCAAAATTTAGAATAGTGGGGTCTCGCCAGGCAATAGTTGGTGTATCTACCCCTCATTTAATATGTGGCTGTCGCTTTGGACGTGAATTTCGTGATCTATTTAGTTTTGTGACGGAAGCATTAATGGTGACACAGCTAACGTACGTTTCCGGGCGGAAGAATAGAGGTAAATCATACTATTACCGGGACGGATGTAGATTGTAGGCTGGAGAAAACCAAATGCTTCTAAGGTAATAAGCTGACGTTGATACCTTTTAGTTAAAATTGACATGACTGAAACTGGTTCGAACGTAGATTGAATTTGAGTCCGTAAGTAGTTTTATCTGATCTTTCACAATTTATGGCAGGTATATTTTCTTGAATTTTAAAGGAAAATGTTTTTGATTGTATCGAACACTTTCCAGGAAGGTTTTTAAAAATTGTTTATAGACAGACATATAAATAAAAAAAATGCGAATTGTTCTTAAATCTTAGCCCTCTGGTACGATATTATATAAATGACCTGCATTGACGGCTTGCTTAGACGAGGGATAAGGCTCATGACTCGCAATCCGTAGGTCGCTGGATCAAATCCCTGCTTGCGCAAATATTTTCTTTAAATAGTTTGAGTTATTTCACAATTAATTAATTAAAAATAAAATATATTTGTAACGCCCTAGTGTAAGATCACCATTCAGATTTGAAAAATTGCTTGAAATGGCTTAAACCGCGTTTGCTGACCAGATATGAATAGGTATCTACTTCTCCACCTTTCTCTTCCTCATTTTCTTCCCACCCCTACTACCTTTAGCTTCCCAACAAATCCCAATTGAGGATGCCATCGTCTCACTGCCTCCAGAAGGGAGCAGCTGAGACACTTGTAAAGTATTCACATAAAATTTATGGGGTAACGCATGACCTGATTATAAATTAATTGTACAATTATAATGAGCGGAGCATGTTTCTTGTGCAGTGATGAAGGACTTTGCTAGCAGATAATTGAATCTACGATACCTAGAAGGGAATTTTTTTCACTATCTCCATACAGGAGGTCCCGAGGAAAAAAATCCCACGGGCCTATTTTACCTTTGGGGATGCTGTGTGGATGGTCTTTTAGAGAAAGGAAGGAGAGGAAGTTCTGAGAGAAAAAGGCGTGATGGAATGGGTAGGAATCTTGGGTACAACGTGTTTAGGACTGACGAACATAGTTATCTATCAAGAGGTCTCCTTCAACCAGTCCCCTTCGATCCGGTCTGCCACGCAGTTGATGGACAGATCCTTCCACCCCAACAAACATCACCCCTATGAACCCGGGCAACCCTGCAAAGTCACCGATGCATCAAACCACCTGGGGTGACCTATGGTGGAGGAGTTGATTATCTAATTAGTGGCTCCCGGGACGGTGGTACCCATATCCGCTTCTCAAATACTCAACTCAGCCTTAGCGTTTAGTGCTTAAGTAAAAGCAACTTTGTTACGTTAATTGATATTCAGATCGATGTTCTCATTGCCTGAACTTAACTTGATATTGGCCATTCGCAATCGACCATTATAATTCAATTGAAGGCCAATAATTACTATTCCGAGCACGATTACCTAATCAACTACAGTTATGGTACTTACAATTACTGATATATTGAGTAAGTAATTATTATTAACCAAGTTAGTCAATTTACATTAAAAAAATAAATCTGATAATATAAGTAAATATTTTTTGTTTCATTTTTATTTATTTTTTATTCATTTTATTTTTTATAAGAAGTAATTACTTTGTGGTTAGATAATGCTGTATTTAAAAAAAATGACAAACACTTTATATTTAACCACGGCCCATGAAACCAATTGATGTGTAAAGTAATAAATATTCGTGGAAATATAAAGTGTTTGTTTTTTTTTTAATTGATAAATCACTTCGATTGAACCACTTTAATAGTTATTAAAATTAATTAAATATTATTTCTTCACACTTCGTTATTTATTCAAAATTATGCCCCAAAGTAATTTTACAATAATATTATTAATTACGTATTGTATTAATTGAATAAACTAATAAGGTCCAGTTTCACAAAATTTGAAGAATTCATCAAATTTATATGTTAACATTTGCCCAACATTTGTACACGGTTGACATTAGTCACATGAAAAGTATACGAGAACGTAAATGAGAACGGGTCGTTTTTACTTTCATTTATTTTTTATTATTATTTTTATTATTTTATTATTTTCCTCAGAGCCACCTATGTAGAGTGAATGTAAAAAAATGGTAATAAACCCATACCATGGTAATAAATCCACTAATTATGAGGAGTCGATCTATACAATTGTCTTCTAGGCAACATTAAAAATTAAAAAAAGGTCTAGGTACGTTTAAAAAATATGTATATACATTAGATTTTGTCGCTCTCCACAGAGAGTAAAAAAACCCTTATTTTTAAATGCGTGGGGTCTCGTACTCCGAGGGCCGGTTTTATTACCAGCCGTTTGTCACGCTTGATAACATTTTTTTAAATTTTCTTTTGGCGGTAGACCGAATATTCATTAAAATGGTTAAATATTAAGAACCGGGCCCCAAATATAGCACCGTTTTGATCGAATCTTTTACCCTTGCATATATTCTGGAAAACAATTGGATTCTTTTAAGTTAGGATGATGTGGTCTTGCAAAGATGTTCTCTACCGTTTCTCATATTTGTGCGGTTCATCAAATCTTACAACAAACGGAATACCACATTACTATCGGACTGAAAAAGCCATTTGTTTAATGAAAAATTCCAGTGTTTTGATGTGCTGAATTGAGAATGCAACTCCAGAGTTAAATGCGCAGATGCTACGGAGATCGTACATAGCATTCTTCTAAATCATGTCTCGGAGGAAAACTGGGAACTTACCTATTCATATACTGATCCCACCTCTGCATGCGATGTTTTTATAAATACTTTACAAAACCACTTGGCCAATGCAACATCTTATACAAAATGTAAAAAAAAACGATCGGAAACAAAACTGAAACCATGGATCACTGCTGGTATTCTCCATTGTATTAGAAAACGTGATAAAATACATAACTTCTGCAGGAAAAACCCCAATGATTATAATTCTCTCATATTCTACAAACGTTATAGAAACCATTGCAAAAAAATAATTGAAAAGGTTAAAACAGACTACTACAAAAAAAAAATCAGTGAAGCTACCGATGATAAAAAAAAAATTTGGAACATCATAAAAGATATAACTAATATTAATAAAACCGACACACCTATTGTTAAGGTTGATATCGAAGACCGAACAATACATGTAAATTCTGAACCTAAAAAAATATCTAACCATTTCAATAAATTTTTTTCCAATATCGGACCCAACTTAGCAAAAAATATTTTGAACAGAAACTGCGTCTCAGAGAAAGACCTGGCCAACAATATACCTATCGATACTCTGAGTTATAACCCATTTCATTTTACTCCCACCACTGAACCTGAAATAATAGAACTAATAGCATCTCTTAAAAATAGTAACTCCACCGGTATAGATCACATCTCGGCAAAAATTATTAAAAACATCCAAAAATATATCGTCTCCCCTCTTAAACACATTATCAATTTAAGTTTCAAAACTGGCATTTTTCCAGACTCCTTGAAACAGGCCACGATAATCCCAATCTTCAAAGCAGGTGACAAATTATCTGTAAATAACTACCGACCGATATCCCTACTAAGCACGATATCTAAAATTGTAGAAAAAGCGGTAAAACGTAGACTCTGTAAATTCCTCGAAGATAACAAAATACTGTCGGATAACCAATATGGCTTTCGCAAAGGTAGGAGCACTTCAGATGCAATAGCCGTCCTCACAAAGATTGTTTCCCTTAATCTTGACATTGGTCGCAAACCACTTGCTGTTTTTCTTGATCTGGCAAAAGCATTCGATACGGTCTCCCATCCCTTACTGCTAAAAAAACTACAGCAGATTGGAATAACAGGAATAGCCTACAGATGGTTTGAAAGCTATCTTATAAACCGAACACAACAAACTCTCATCCAATCTGATAAAATACATATAAGCAATAAATTACCTGCGTCATATGGTGTACCCCAAGGCAGTATACTAGGACCAATTTTATTTCTCATATATATAAACTCACTATGTGCCATGAATATTGGAGGTAAGATATTATCATTTGCCGACGACACGGTCCTAATATTCGAAGACGAAACATGGCAATCCGTCATTAAAAAAACTAATAATGCCCTAATAATAGTAAAGCATTGGCTAGACACTAACCTTCTCACTCTTAACATCGACAAAACCCAATATATGACATTTTCCATACGTCAACATATTTTACCTAACAACTGTCCTAAACCTATCATTCATTCATGCTCACTTAATTTACACAATCCCGTAACCACACCTAATATTAATTGCACTTGTTCTGTCCTTAAATCATCAAAGGTAGTTAAATATCTGGGGCTAATCATAGACAATCAACTACGTTGGGAAGCCCATATCAGTGACATAGTTAAAAAACTCCGTAAACTCTGCCATATATTCTGCTCCCTTAGGTCTATCTTAGATTTACAGACCATAAGAAGCGTATACTTTGCCCTCTTCCAATCCATAGCAACATATGGTATTGTGGGATGGGGTGGTTGTGCTGAATCCATCATCAATCCAATTATTAAAGTTCAAAAACTAATTTTGAGAATCATATTTAAATGCAAACCTACCCATCCCTCAAAGGAACTCTTCGCAAAACTCAAGGTCTTAGATATTCGACAGTTATTTACTCAGATTAGCGTATGTTACACATGGCAAAAAAACCAACTGGTTGCTCCACAACATCAAGCACACACTCGTTTCTCATCAAACCTGGGCTGCGTGGTCCCTAAAACTAAAACCTCATTCGCTCAAAGACAATTCTGGTTCATCGCTCCTAAAATATATAATGCTTTGAGTGCCGACATAAAGTCACATAATTCTAAATCTCTTTTCAAATCCCATTTAAAACTTTGGATATCTGAAAAAGGAAGAGATTTCTTCAAAAAACACATAAGAGCTTAACATTATATTTAAAAAAAAAACTACTCTGGCGCATATATTCTCCTATTTCTTTCGCAGAAAGAACTTCAAAACTGAACATAAACATAATCATCGACCAAGATATCATACGTCAATGGGAAGAATACTTGACAAATTTTATTTCTATCTTTTATTTCAATCTTTTTTTTAAAATATCTTTATACACTTTTTTCTCAGCTTTCTTCTAATTCTTATATTTTTATCTGTATTAGTATTTATATTTAATTTTATTTATCCCTAAATATATTCTTTTTTTCTTTCCTTTTTATATATTTTATTACATGTTTATTTAAAATAATGTATCATATATGACTACCACAGCACGGGCAATAGCCTAGTATGGTAGTTTAAAAAATTGGCTGTATTATGTAACTTGTAAAAATTTATGAAATAATAAAAAATAAAAAAATAAAAAAAAGCATCTGTCCTTTCTACCAAAGGATTTATAATCTTCAAGTGCAGTTGTTGCTGATCATTAAATAAATTCATCTTTAAATTATGATTAAGAAAATAAACGTCTATGTTTCCCTTATTCGTTTCACTTCGAACTAACATAGACTCGTGAATTATTATGAGATATTATAAATTTCGGATTTGCGACACACTATTTATAAAAAAAAATGCCTTAGGAGCCTGTCAAATCCAAACAATTGACAATTTTAGCGACGATCGGAGGTTTAACTTCCGAATGAACACTTGTAAATCTTATCTTTTCATTTAACTTTTGGTTCCATGCCAACTCAGAATGAAACCAACTCAGAACCACCTCAGAAATGTCTATAAAAGCTATGAAAAAATAATTTTAAAATATCCGGTAACCCTAACCTATTTAACAAATTTTTAAAAAATATTTTTATCATCACTCTTAATGATCTTTCTGAGGTGGTTCTACATTGATTACGTCCTGAGTTGGCCGGTCACCAAACAAACTTTTATAAAAATTCGTGAGCATGTAATTCTTGATCTAAAAATATCTCTTTATCTCCATATACAAGCTTCCTTTTTATTGCTTTGCTCTTTGATTCATTAGTTAAGTTTTAAGAACCGTTCAATTGATACTCTCCGGACTTACGTAATATTAACTATAAACATGTAATAATTTTATTTTCTATACCTTAAAACTTGTGTAATTACGTACTGTATATTTGTATACATATATTTTGTGTATAATTAATAAATAAACATACTCGTAGTTAGTAAACTTGAAAAATTAAAACATCCGTCCAAAGTTGTAACAATTTAAGTACGGAATTATTAATTAATTAAAATGAACTTGTTACATACTTTATCACTTCTCTGAAAACATTGTTTCATCAATAATATCAGTTAATATTTTGGAAATGACTCAAAATCAAATCAAAAGTTGTTATTTACTTTGTGATTTATTTAATACCATTTTTACATGAATGCCACGTTCAGAATATTCCTTTATTTGGAATTTATTGTAAACCGGAAATATGCCAGAGGGGGTAATGTTCGAATTATTAAATTTTGTTGTAAAATTAAGTGATTCCGTGTTTGCGTCGTAACCCAAGAAACTGTTATCATTCCTTGAACTTTAATCATCGCTCTTATCTCCATAATATATGGTGTAAACACGATTAGATTCGTGGTATTCGTGGCATAATGTACGTGTTGAGTATTGAGAAAATTGCCCCCATCTTTTAACATTCCAGGCTTTAGGCATTACATCGTTTTACGTAATGTGTAAGCAAGCGTGAGGATGAATATATTATATACTCGTATATACGAATTAAACCAGTAATATATCAAATAATATGGCGTGTGTTTCCGGAATACGTAGCCAATGATTAAATCTACGTCAGTTTAAAATTTGAGGCATGTTTTAACATAATACGATTCGGCCTAAAAAGTACATTTTAAGAAAACTGTACAAGATGATTAAAATAGATGAGAAAGATAATTGAACAAAAAATCCTTTTGGCTCCTTGATATAGGTAATTTACATAACACAGTGTCATAAAATACGATATCTTATTTCGGTGGTTTGCTTCTACAAAGTTACCAATTATTATTTTTAAATTTTCTCCGCAGACGAATTCGTGATGAAAATAATTTCCTCCGGGGACTATGTCATCTGTAGGGACGCTGTGTGGAGGGACTTTTTGGGGAGAGGAAGTTCTGGAAAAGAAAAAGGTATGAGGTCTTTGGTTGGAATCTGCGGTTGAGTATATCCAGGAGTGACGGACCTATAAATCCATCCCTTCCGCTGCAGTAAGCGACCGTAACATGTCGAGAGGTCAAGAGGTTTCCCTCAACCAGTCTCTAATGATCTGACCCGCCACGCAATACGTGGGGAGATTTGACAGTTTTAAAAATTTTAGGGAGTCTACGTAGAATTATCTCTTTTAAGTAAGTTTTAATTTTAAGAAAAGCAATTTTTTGCCTACCTTTGCCCTCGAAAATTGATAAATCTTTTCAAGAAATCAAAATATTCTTATAAAATTAGAAAGAAAACACAATTTTGCGGCGAATTCGCAAAAAAACAAATGTATAAAAGCTAACATTGTCTCTTTTTAGAAGCAAGTTACAATATTATTCTTAAACACAAAACGATAATTGCTCTTGTTTTCTGAAACGATGAAAAATGATATTCGCAACGATTGAACAAACAATTTTTTTAGTCAAAAATGAAGAAAAAAACGATATTTGTTAAATATGCCAGAACGCCGAAGGCAATTAAGAATCACATTTATTGCTGGAAAAATTTTTCGTTTAAAAAAAAGAAAACGTTCAATTAGTAAGAATTTCCGTTCCATCGTTGTTCTTGACAACTGGTTGAAAAAATCTAATGGTAAAAAATATTTTCCTTAATTTATGTAGATACAAAGACGTGTATTATAAAGTATCAAATTAATGTATATAAAATAATAATTATTATTTATAGTCACCTGCTGAAAAGCCATATATTTGGTTTAGTAGGACTTTCAATTATCTGTACTTATCTTTCTGAATTAAAATACAAAACAAAACACATTTTTTTTAAAGAAAAACAAACATTCCCGGGGTACGAATAACCCGACAATATTTGAAAATATTCTACTACCACCACAGTAAGCCAAAAATTTTGCTTGAGTCGTGATGGAGGACTTAACTAGTCGAGGAATCGAACACGGAAAGTTTGGGTGGGACCCAAAAGCGATGCCCACTAGACCACTAACCGGTCAATAGTAAATATTATAACCATGGAGCGTTGTATTTTTATAAGTAAACTCATTTACAAACAAGAAGATATGAATTGGGATGCCGTTTAAAAATCTCCTTATTTGTAATTTTATGTACGCCCCAGGGATCGTATATCCACAACATTATGTCTAATTACAATTTTTTACAATCAAACTCAAACCTTACTGCTTTTACAAGGTATATGCTTTTTCATTGGACTCCATTATTATAGACACATTTTGAAACATTTTTCTGGCAACAATTACGTTCAATCTTCCATTAATATTTGCTATTTATATTTTTAGCCCTCTATTGATGTCTTTATCAGTCATCGAATTAGTTTTAAATTCTGAATTGATTAAATTATTGGCAATGTAATTAAAATTTCCACCTGTAAGTAAAAGGGTTGAAAGTGAAATGGCACAATTGAGTCTGCCAAGACTCTTCAGGAGTTGAAAGGCCATCGGAAATAGCCGTAAATAAAGTTTGTCGTCAGGAAGTTGTTGTTTAATCCCGATTATTAATTTTGTTCAAAATTCCATTAAAGTACAAAGACAAACACCAGGAAACTGAAATTATTCAATTAACTTCTCACGGCTTTAAACTTTTTGGTACGCCCAAGGGACGCGCTTTTTTTGTTGATGGAATATGTTAATTTTGCCTATCTACTAAGAAACTTCCACATTTCTCGAATGCCATGAGTTTACTTGCAAGAATAAGTTAACTTATTTAGTGTCCTAACAATGTCAAGCTTTTTGCTTGTACGATATTAAATTAAGTTTATTTGAATAGTTTCCTCAAATTTTTTTCGTGCTATGTACAACTTGTGGCATATATTGGGAATAGAATACAATTCCTAAAAACTGGTTGTCGTGGCTATTTGAATGGAAGAGTAAATTAAAGTTTGTTCCATTTGTAGATTTGTAAAGGCATTTTAGATGTAGAACCATGGAAATTCCTCCGGTATAGTGGAATTCCCCTTGTTACCCCTTTCACTTTCATTCCTTTTGCACTCCTCATCATTTTGTCCATGTGTACTGTACTATGCTTATAAGCATGATGAGAGGGATTATATGTGTAATGAAGGACGTAAAAGAGAAAACAAATTCCCATCAACAAAATCATACCTATTTAATTACATAGTTTCATGTCTTAGCCATTACGGAGGTGATAAAAATATTATTATAAAAATAATACTAAAATTCCTAAAACTCCTACCACGATCATTAAAAGCATAAACTGTTGTTCCCAAATGGATAAAAGATATTGTCTCTAAAACTTATTAAAATTGTGTCATGCTCTATGTCAACTCTTCAAAAATCTTCTTTTCACCCTGCCCTATCAATAGTTTAATTAGAAAAACATTTTTTGGTTTTTTTGCAATAGTCCTCTTTTTCAGTAGCACTAGCAGATTCCCAAATGGGATATGTTTTATGGTTGTAAGTATTGAAATAAGAATTATAACTCTGATTTCCGCCAAAAATTAAAATTGCTCCCCCTCAGATGAGGTGCGGTCCAGAGGAATTGAACCCAAGTTACGAGCTTACTCTGGAGTTCAATGCATTTGTCCACTAATATTCATAAATAGATAATGGAATGTTAAGAGAGAATTTTGGAAGAAATTCTCTCTTGGCAGTAAGCCCGCATTTACACTATAACGTATCAAACGTTTGAAATTTTCCTTTGTTTTGTGAACTTTTTTTATTCTGGTAAATAATGATCATTGTCATATTTTTGTGTTTGTTTTGTCTTAGTTTTACAAGCTTTTAATCAAAAAATTTAAAATTTCATTATTCTTCCTAACATCGCGAGCTTGCTCACGAATAAATCGCTGCGCTGTGAAGAAACAGTTAACACTGTTTTATATGGTAGGTATCTAACATATAACAGTTAGGAGTGTATAATGGTGATTCTAGAATAATGGACTGTTTGCGATGGATGAGAATTTTATTGACTCTAAAGCTAACTTTAATCGAATCCAGAATTGCTTACTTTGAGGGGGATTCCTGATCGTGTGTGGAATAAATGGATTCATTTCTAGAATATAATTATGTTGACGTTCGAGCTTCATATTATTTATTCTTCGGGATTATTTTATTTTAGTTACAGTAGCGGCGTGTGGCGTATTGTTTTAAAGTAAACACACTATTTAATCAATAACACTAATTTACTTATTGAACAAAATGGATGAGTTTATTCGATTTTAGAATTATTTCAGAAGGTTTCTAATATCCATTTATAGCAATACAGTGAAATATAACAATTACTACGAAGGGCGAAAAAATTATAATATAATTTTATTTCTATGGGCAAAATGGGTTAAAATCAATTTAAAAAAAAAATAAATATAGGTTGTGAGGAACGCCCGTGTGAGGAAACATATGCCCCACGATAAAGAGGGCCAATGTGAGGAAAAAGGAGTTTGTGAGCACCTATTTGAAACCTATGATGAGGGGAGTCAGAACCATGTCCCCGACTTGGTTCACTTGCGACTAGCTCGTCGGCAGGGTTGAGCGTTCGTTCTCCTGGGCCGAGGGTTGGAACGGCCTCATTTTTAGCCCATACCAAATCAAGGGTCAAAAATCTCAGTTGAAACTAGTAAATGAAAAGAATGTGGCTACTTGAACTTAGTTTATTCATAGAAAAGACAGTAAAACACCATGGAAACATAAATCAGGGTATCCTATTTGGTTTTTCTTAATCTCTCTTGCTCTATCAGGTTTCAAATAGTTATTTCAAGTTAAGTTCAGCACAAGGGGAAAGGAATAGATAGGTATTGCTTACTGCGTAGCTCCGAGTTCATCCGGTAACCTCACTCATGGTTTAGATCCCACGGATCCAAGCTCCAACAAATGCACTTTATTGAGATGGTTTCTCCCATCGACAATAGCGTTGAGATAACACATTAGCTTTTAAAATAAAAGTCTGCCAACAATGGCGTTCTCGCATGGCGGATAGCAACGGTCGAGCCGGTAGCAAAGCGAGCGAGTCTCTGCCTGCGCGGCAAAACTCGGCGTAACCTGCGCGACCGACGTGCGCAGCAGTGGCCGCGACGCTAGCGACATCATTTGTTGAATATCGTCAATTTTATTCAGTAATTTGAATAGTACGGTGCTATATGTGCAACGTAAAAAGGTATGGGAACCGCTGGCGCCGCACGCCGCCTCGGGAACCATTTATTGGATAACCAACACCCCTTCCATAGATGGTCATCCGGAGAAGTTCGGTCCGTTTGGTGACTTAGCAGGGATGCCCGCGTTCATGGGGAGATGTTTTTCTACGTCTTGGTGGCGGATGTTTATGCCCACCTACTGCGTGGCGGACCGGATCGAGAGACTGGTTGAGGGAGCTTTTGATGCCAGAATCTTTCGTCCCTTCGCCTAGCGCTGCAGTGGAAGGAATGACCCGAATGACTGGACACAATAGCCCCGAGATTCTCAGAAATTTCTTTCCTTTTCCTAAAAAAGACCCTCCACACAGCATCTCAAAGATGACATAGACCCTGTGATATTTTTTCCCCAGTGTACATATATATACGTTAATACTGCTTACATAATATTTTTGAATAATGCAAATGTATACCTATATCAACAATTATTTGATATATTTCCAGGATGAAGATAATTTTATAATAATATCATGAAAGAAGAGAAATTCACATTTTATTTACAATTGTCATATTCAACACGTGTTGACAAAGAGAATGTTTAATTTAAAATGCGAAATCAGTTATGCGAACAGAATGCCTGCTGTACATAGCTTAATCTCATTGTTATGGTCTGTTACCCTCTCAAACACGCGTATCAAATTACGTCGTTTATCGGAGGTACTAGATACGCTAATTGGGTAAAAAATTGTCGTTTACCCTTCTCCAAGAAATTGAATGAATAATCTTCTTATAAAATTATTAAGTTGAAAGTGTGTATGGATGTATGTTTGTTACTCAAGATGGATGCCGACATTAATCATTTTGACATAAGATTCGAGTTTTTATTTTATTTTTTATTTTGTACGACAGACAGCTGGTAAGTCCAATTATGGTACAATTTTCTTACAACTAACAGTACATGTTCAGTGCATCTTCCAACTTCACAATACCGATTTTGAGCCAATTCGACAAATTCAAGATGATTGCCAAATTTACGCATTATGACATTAAATCCGAGTTCAACCCTACCTCCAAACTCCTTTGTACAGACTTGGTTAGAAATCGGTTTAAAAGTAGAAAATCAACGTTTTGAATGAAATTATGTATTTTGAAATTATTACCAAACTCTCCTTTTCCTCCAGTTGAGTCGGTCTCTTTCTTATAGCATTATATGCATGAAATCCTGCTTTTACCCATTTAGTATAGGTATCTGAAAAAAATGATACTGGAAAACAAGTTTCAAACTATTATTTGATAAAATAATTCATTTTCACTCACCCTTTGGCAATTGCACCTACCTCCTCGGTAATTCCTTTTACAAATCGAAAGTTTGTTCCTAATTATTGAAACCTCGGACGAAGAACAAAATATGCGTGTTCTCACTTAAAAATGCACCTAGCGATTGCCAGGTTTTATTTGAATTCAAATATTTAATCACGTGGAGTAAGATTCTTCCATGCACTTTTGTAAAGCGGAAAATAATTGAAAAATTTGGCAAGCTTAAGCATATTACAACAAAAATAAAGTTACTACGTTAGAAGTGTTATTTATTAATTTACAAGGACCAGTTTCATGTTTACTTTGAGATTACGGAAGCATTAAAAAATGTGTATATAGGCCCTAAATTGTTTTTAACGAAGGCATTGTCGAAAGTTTTGCGTAAAGTTTCAGTAAGTATTTCATATAGAATTTTAAAAATTCATTCAATGGTAACATTAGATATTTTTCTAACAACCCCTATAAATTTTTTAGATAAATTATTTGTAATAATGCTTTTACTAGTATAATACGAAGTGATATTAAGCGCCTTGTTTGATACCCTCCTCAAAATTTTATTTGTGAGTTTATCTGCGGACCAATTTCAAAAGAACCATTCTCAAGTTCCGAGTGTAAGACATATAATTTTTTTTCTTTCATCTTTATATTATGTACATAAAGCACAACCATTAAATCTTCAGAGCGATCTTAATTACGTGTCACGCAAATAATGCCAAATATTTCTTAGATAGTAGATACCTACCCTTATCGTTGATGTTGATGTGCTAGTCACAAACATAATTATTTGGGTCCTCTTTGAAATATTTGCTATCTTTGAACCCGTTGTTTGATAAAAATAATAATACTTAAAAGTACGCCCGAGCTTGATGCTAACAAAAAGAAAACTTTTCACTTTCGTGAGTCCTAGTTGACATATCTCTCTTTGACTACTCTTTTATGGCTATTTTTTGGAAATAAAATATGCACGCTTCAAAAAATGTTGTATGTTTATTTTTGCCTAAAAGGTTTATAATCAAAACACGCGCAAAATTTTAGTTTATAATTTAATTTCGTGGCAAATTATTTCTCTATTAAGCTTCAATAGCTGAAAATGTATGCAAAGATAATACAAACGTCTTGGATTAACATTCCAATGGCGTAGAAAATAAATGAATCATCTCTGCTGCGTTATGAAGACGTTACAATGGAGTTCTATTTAATAACATTTCTAAGAAATTGTGGCTTTATTATTATTTCGAGAATATCTTGCTTTCAGCTATTGGTTGATTCAATATATTAAATCACTAAACGAATAAGCCGAAATAATCAGAAAGGCGAACGATATTTGAGGGAAACAATGTTTATCAGACAAAATAAATATATCTAAACTCTAAAGTTTGAAAAGGGCTTTATTTGTGTATTTGTGTAACAGATAGGCAAAATTTACAATTTCCGATGATTATAACATATTATATTTATATTGCGCATTTTTTTTTCAAGTTAAATCTTAAACATTATGTGGCTCCACACAGGAGGAAAACTTCCCACGGGGCTTATATCATATTTGAAGATGCTGTATGGAGAGTTTTTTTTAGGGAAAGGAAGAAGAGGTTCTGGGAGGGAAACATGTTTGAAGGGTGAATAAATAGCCGGGGGTCGGTGTGTGACAGGAGTAACGGACGTATGAATCTATCACTCCCACTGCTGCGGTTCAAGGAGATGTGTTGAGAGTCCGACTGGAGAGGTAAAAAACATATGTGCCGCCAAGTTCTAGACAAACCCCACTCTTAGAATGCGGGCTCTCCTGCCAATCACCAAACGTAGCGAACCACTTAGAGTGACCTAGTTGTTGTGACCTCTATCTTGTTGGTTATTCTATAAATGGTTCCCGGAGCGGCGGTACCCACACCCACCTACAAAATTGAACTAGCAAAGTTTAATTTCCTTACGGCACAAGTTATACTGCTGAAAGGTTTGTAACACGGCGACCTGCCTTGATATAAAAATAATACGAAAGAACAAAAAGCTTCTAGTTTGTATTTCTACCGTCCTTGGCCCGGTAGTAAGCTTTAAAAAAAAAAAAGAAGGGTGTATGTAAATACGATTGTTAGAGGTAGCGCGCTAAAAGTAAAAACCATTATGATTAAGTGAATATTATGAAATTTTTTAATAAAACACCACTCGTTTGAAATAGAGCAAAACTCTGGTCGGAAATGTCATAAGTAGCGTTAAAAGAAATGCTTTGAGTTTTTTCATACATATAACTTAAACATAATAGAAAAAAAGGTGTTCATAATACTTATCGGAGAATAATTTGCAATTTTTTTCTATCGAGGGAATTTCATATAATTACTGTTAATGGTGCTCCAGATTTTATGTCCGGGTTGAATCTTTCCCAAATGAAAGACTAAACCCTTCCACACACTTTTCCACAAATGAATATCTAGTAAATTCACGGAATGTAAGTGCACTATATAAGTATAATAAATACAAAACAATACAAGAACAATACGTCAATCCACCAGAAACATAATGGGAAAATATTTCACCGACTCCAGATATTTTCAAATCAGAGGGTTCGGCTCTGGTGAAATCCTAACTGGTCCGATAAATCCTACTGATCCCTCAATATAAATATTTAAAAAATCTTTCGTAATCCTACATGTATTTAAAATGACCGACTTTTGCATTTTTATGTACAAATTTTTTGACAAATCTAATACGCTTAAATTTTGAATGAGAGAGCTAGGTATAATGCCAGTAGCCAAAATAACAAAAAATAATATTTTTATAGTCTGAGAATGCCAAATTCTTTTAATCTCATTTCCTAAATCTGTACATTTTCTTATTTTTTCAGAAACTGTTTTCTGAATATTACAAGAATTTGGAATAGCGACATCAATGATATAAGTTATTTTTTTAGTTTTGTCATGTAAAACTATATTGGGTCTATTATGACTAATTGTTCTGTCTGTTAGAATAGTTTTATCATAATAAATTTTATAAAATTCATTTTCTAAAAATGAATTTGGTTCATATTCATAATACGGTACATTACGGCAGTCAATCAAGTTATGATTAGTTACCAAACTTTTGTGAATTATTTTTAAAACTTGATTGTGCCTAAATGTATGCTCGGACGGCGCTAATACAGAACATCCCAATATAATATGTTCTATAGTTTCCGGAAAAGCCAAACATTTTCTACATAAATCATCAATTTGATTAGCATCTTTGATGATATGCTTCCTATAATTTTTAGTATTAATGACTCTATCTTGAATGGCAAGCATAAAGCCTTCTATTTCTGCGCTCAACTCTCCAATACTCAACCATTTTTTTGACGAAAATTTGTCAACATATGTTTGGTTGAGATAATTGAAGTGTTTTGCGTGAAGAATTTTATTTGACCAGGAATCTAATAATTCCTGGTTGGTTATTATATTTAATTGATAAACTAACGTCTAAACAAGATTTTTATGCATAGCACAAAGGGTAGATAACAAATATTATAATCAATAATTATCAGCCTGAAACACTCATCAACATTGAAAAAATCTTCCGAGAAAAGATACTGGCCGCCAACGGGAATTGAACCCGTGACCTTCTGATTGCCGGTCAGCTGAGCTGCTGACCGGCAATCAGAAGGTCACGGGTTCAATTCCCGTTGGCGGCCAGTATCCTGGTTGGTATTTATAAGAATGCTGGCATTCTCGTCGTATAAATTTAATGGCGAAATATTTCTATCTGCCTTGCAAATTATTTTGTGCATTTCTGAACTATCAGCTTTCCTATGGAAAAAAATTCTTAGCATTTCTACCTGATTATGTTTTAAAGATGTTATTTTGACTATACCTCTACCTCCTAAATTTCTAGGTAAATTAATTCGTTTATATTATCTTAAAAAATAACACATTTTTTATTAAGAGTTTAAAAACTTAAAGTGTTCAAGGAAAGTATGTTAAAAATTGGTAAAAATACTTAAACACGTAGATTGTGGTGCAAGAGTAATTATAATCCTATAAAATCGTATGATCGTATGTATCGTATAATTTATATGTACAACCTGTCTTCTTACAGTTATCGATGTACTGATATTTTTATGTTTTATGAAAAGTTTAGTTTTATATCAACTTTTCTTAAATACAATTTTAGTCTCATACTCGTTTATTATAAATTTATTATTTCATTTTTTTTATTATGGTGTTTATTCAGAGATAAGGTCATGAAGAGGAAATCTATAATTGGTTTAATTTTGGCTACACAAACATGTTCAAACTGGAAAAATGTAAACTGTCGATTTCCCGAAAATAAATTTCGTTGTTTCTGATTTCCTATTGCTTAATCTTTTATCAAATATTTTCCCACAAAATTGAATAAAAATTATTATAATCGCACAAGGTAAGTTGTTTATTTTATTTGATTAAAAAAAAAAATTTCCGTATCTAAGTTTCAGTGGAATATTTGTCCAAATGAAATCGAAAACATCCTGTGTAGTTCCCGGTACACAAATTTCCGGCACGCAAGTAACATCGCCTAACCCTGTTTATATGCACATAATTCCCCCCTAGATAATATTTATTTATTTATACTGGGCTTTTACAGATTGTTCACACACATGTGAGAACAACCCAGTTATAAAAACTCAGTTAATTATACAAATAAGAATTATATAATAAAGTAAGAATTTATATACAATCAACTAGATAATACAAATAATACAATCATAAATTTTGTAACCGTTTAAATAAAATTTTAGATAAAATAAAACATAAACAGTTAGAAATGGAAAATTGTTAAAATACTAAGTTTACTCAAATAATAATTAAAGAGAGGCAAAATAAGAGACACAATTAGAGACACAAATGATAGGTACATAATAAATTAGCACATATTTTTCAGCAATCTCAGGGCATTTTTTTTGAATCCATATAAATTATTATCGACAAAAATATCTATTTCAGCACACTCTATCTTATTATATAGTCGACACATTTGGGTCAGAGGGCTAAAATAGGCGATATTGTTTTTAAATATATTCAGGTGAAACACATTATGGCGTCTTAAACAGTGGGAATTGGGAACATTTATATCAATATTGCTAAGACACAATGAAGTATCAAGATAGCCGTGAATTATTTTATGTAAACATGTTAGATCAGTCAATTGCCTTCTGATTTTAAGTGTATTAATTTTGAAGTATTCAAGTCGCTTCTCGTATGTTCTAAGATGTTCATGTAATTGACATTTAAAAGATAACAGTCTTAGCATTTTTTTTTGAACTGATTCTACAATGTTTTCATACTTGCAGTAATGTGGATTCCAAATAGTACTTCCATAATCAAGTTTACTTCTAATTAAGGCATTGTAAAGGGTTAGAATTGTAGAGGATTTTTGAAAGGTTTACATATTCTATGAATAAATCCCATCATTTTAAATGATTTACACTTAATGTCGTTAATATGTACATCAAATATGAATTTAGAATCAAGAGTAATTCCTAGGTCTCTTATGGAGGACACTTTTTTAAGAATGATATTGTTAATAACATAGGAAAAATCCTTTATAATTCTATTCCGAGTGAAGTTTAAAGTGTAACATTTTTCAACATTTAAGTGCATATCATTGACAATACACCAGTTATTAAGTGTGTCGAGGTCATTTTGAAGAAGTTGATGATCAGAAACAGACTTAATTTTACGAAAAATTTTTAGATCATCGGCGAAAAAAGCATAATCACAGTTTAATTTTGAACCAAGGTCATTTATGAATATTAGAAAAAGAAGAGGGCCCAGATTTGACCCCTGTGGTACACCAGAAGTTACATCTATAGGGGATAATTTGTATCCATTAATAAATACTAGTTGCGTTCTGTTACACAAATATGATTTCACCCAGCGAAATAGGTCTCCATGTATTCCTATTTGATAGAGCTTTCTAAGTAATATGGAGTGGTTAACTTTATCAAAAGCTTTTTGGAAATCGGTATAAATAGCATCTACTTGTAATCTTTCATTAAAAGAGTTACACACATAATTACAAAATTCCAAAAGATTTGAGGTAATAGATCTGTGAGGAACAAACCCATGTTGCCTAGTGCAGAGAAGAGGCTTAAAGTGTGAAAACATATTTTTATATATCAGAGATTCAAAAACCTTAGCAAAACATGATAGTATACTAATTGGTCTATAATTTTTTATTAAAGATTGGTCACCCGATTTGAAAACTGGTACCACATGGGCTTCTTTCGACAAGTTAGGAAAAGTTCCAGAGGTTAAAGATTCGTTGAAAATAATGAATAGTGGTAAACATAATGAATCAGCACAGCATCTGACAAAGAAGGGTGGAATACCATCGGGTCCGGAACCCTTACTGAAATCTATTTTACTCAAAAAATATTTTATTTCAACTGCACTAATATGAATTTTACCGAGATTGCTTTGGTTGTGTTCAGAAATATTTGACATTGAATCATTATCAGGTGATTTCGACTTAGTATAAACAGATGAAAAATATTTGGAGAATATGTTTGCTATGTGTTCTCCATCGTTTGCGGAAATATCATCAAGATGCATTACTTTGGGAATACAGTTGGTTTTTCGTAATGATTTTGAGTATGACCAGAATACCCTTATATTATCTTGCAGACCATTTTCAACAGAGTTGATGTATGATTGATAACATTCAATTTGTACTTTTTTGGCCTGTTTCCTCAAATTTGAGAATTCTCTATAATCTGAAACGTTGCCATGTTTTTTTGCCTTAAGTCTATTTTTATTTTTTTTCTTAAGAAGAGCAATCAATTGTTGATTAAACCAAACAGGGTATTGGTTTTTTGATTTAGAAACATATTTTTAAAAATTTTTGTCAATTATTTCCCAAATTTTCTCATAAAACAATACAACCATACTATTCACATTTTTATTTTTAAAAAGAGTTATCCAATTAACGGCTAATAGATCTTGACGACATTCATCGTAGTTTCCCTTTCTGAAGTTGTACTTTGAGTCATTTTTATTAGTTTCTAAGAAATGATTTTTATTTTGTTTTACGATAATTTCAAATGAGGGGTGATAATTATCTAATTTTGTTAAGCCTGGGGCTACATGTAGATCTACGTTAATTTTATCAGATAAGACAAGGTCTAATACATTTTCGTTTTTATTTAATAAATAATTGAATTGACTCAAATTACAAATTGAAGAAAGGTTGACAAGACTGTGCGCCTTCTGACTTTTATAATCAGAAGGTAAAAGTACATTTTTTTTAAATGAAGTGTCAGGTATCCATTTAATTTCAGGTAAATTGAAATCGCCGATAAAAATTAACTGTGAATTTGATTTTGAATTCTTTAAATACAGGTCCTGTAATTTTTCAATCTGATTGCAATACTTTTCAACAGTTACACAAGGAGGAATATAAAGAACGCAAATATAAATGAGCGAGTTGGAATGAGAATTGGACTTGATCATAATCCACAAATCTTCATTTTCGCTCTCCCACTCAGTTTTTCTAGACACACGGAGTTTTCTAGATACGGCGATTAAAACACCGCCGCCTTCCTTAGATACAGATTTGGTGGACTCACGATCTATCCTAAATATTACGTATCTGTCATCAAACAGTTCTTCACTAAACACTTTTGAGTTCAGCCATGTTTCAGAAAAACAAATAATGTCATAATTATTGATTAGAATCTCATTGCGTACACTTGTGGTCTTTGTACGAATACCCCTTACATTTTGATGAAATATGCGCAATGTTTCAACACTATTAAAAGAAGGTACCTCACAATCTCTTGCGGTATGATCAGACGCCATAATCGATGGTGGAGAGGTCCTTTAATAACGCAGCGTTGTAGGCCGGGCAATCCTTGTCACCAATATAATAGATAATCGTATTGAATGCCATCCGTTGAGAATTTGCTTGGTTGAAATCTAGTCCTCGAGGAAAACAAAACAAACCAAACTCCCTAAAACGTTTCATTCTTCTCTTTTTGAACTGAAAACTACACGATACCTCATCGAATGAGAAACAATATACGTATGTGAGCTATTTATTACTATTTATTCGTTTTGAAAGAAGGTGTAAATTTACTACAAAACTAGAACTGGGCTGATCGATCATTTTGCGCCACCCGAGTTGCATCACCTACCGGCAAAGTGATCGGATTGAGAGTACTCACTCTTTGATCGGGTACTTTTAAATATGGAAAAATTCCATGCCTAGAGAAGATAAATCGATGCGCCGCGCGCCGTCTGCCGCCGTACTTTGAAAATGCCTGTCACCCGCTCTTTGACCGGTTTCTTTCGGTTGAAGTCAGGTAGGCAGTAGAATTGTACATAGACCGTAGTTTCGAGTCTAGTTGTTCCGAAACAGAAATAGAGATTGTTAATCTTAAACTTAAATATATTCTATGCCTATCGCGAAAAGAAGATTTGAGATTTCCGGTCTAAACAATTCATACAAATTACAAGACATGGGTGCCGACGATGGGGTTTTTCTATAACCCGATCGACAATAGAAATAATTCGTGATCGGATTACAATGATTGAGCAGTTCACGATCCTCCCAGGACTACAAATATGAAACACAAAATGTTGACTGAAGCGGCAAAATATCACGGCGAGTTATGGTTTTCTGAAAATGCAATCATTTTCTACTAGCAGCATGATCTATAGAACTTCAGGAGAATCTTACTCTGGCGTAATGACGTGTGCCGTGCACAGATCTCCACGATAAATTTCAATCATATTTTGAAAAATTAATAAAAGTGGGAAAAAAAAGACGACATGCCAAATTGTCAGTTCTTTTTGATAGAATTGTTGATGCTCAAAGGTTTCGATTAAATGTATATACTATGTTTATTAATCTGCTCTCACTATGAGTTAAGATAAGTTATTGTTTTACCTTGCGTAGTGCGATAAATCTTGAGTAAAACCTTAACTTAATCATTGGTTATCGGTAAGAATAAGTCACACATTATTATTGGGAATCAAAATAAGAATATTATTTCGAAAACGCAAAACGAAAAACATAAAAAAACCAATGTTGCTTCACCAACTCAAAAGTTTCCGAATAAAGGTTCGTGAGCCTGTTGACAGCTTTAATTCGATTAGAAGCTACATGAAACATGACGTTAGATCGCGTTCGTCCCATAAAAAGCAGCATCGTTATAGCGGGATATTTTTGATCCAATTAATGTTTTGAGCAAGCATGCTCGTGATATTTGCCACATAAACGGGTAAATTTCCACTTCTCAAGTCATGAAGGTCAAGTATAATATTACCAGAATTATTATGTTTGTTCGAAGAAGGTTCATACACTTTTTGATATTTAGGTTTTGGAAAAACCTATGAATTGAGGAAATACCTAAGTGTTTAGATCTATATATATATATAACAATAAATCCCTGTTTCCCTTGGTCACGCCATTACTTCAAAACGACTTTAGTTTTTTCATTTATCCTTTTTTAAAAGTTTTTAATACTTTGTAGAAGGTTCTTATGGAAAGAAAAAATAAGAAAATTGCGCAGAAAATTTGATAATTTCAGAAAACTTAAGGACTATTTTAACTTCGCACGTTTGAAAGTTCGCGCGTTTGATGAAATTAAATTTAGCATGCACCTTTTTATAATAAATAAAAGAATAGTCTACAGATTTTTAAAATTATAGATATTTTAAATATGTAGGTACCCATGATAGTTACGAAATTGGATTGACTGTTCGTGTAATACACAAAAAAATAATATTTGTAATGTACGAAAAATGAAAATTTGAATAAACAAATAATAGGTGGCAAGCGAGATGTTTGAAAGACTGAATATATGGAATGCGGGAGGTGGGTTTGCGGGACGGTGGAACGGGAGAGGGGAACCGGGGATGCACGAGAAAGGACATGCAGGGATCAACAACTTATTTCTTTGAATATGGCATGGTAACGCATGCCGGGAACCAGCTAGTAGTATTATAAAAAACAGTTTTGAAAATTAACAAACCTTAACTGAATTAAATGAAAATGTATTATTTAATTTTAAAATTCAAGCATAACTCATAATTGGTGCATAGTCGGGAAACACGCCAAACACGCGCCCAATATTTGTACACGGTTGATATTAGTCACATGAGAACGGGTCATTTCTACGACTTGTGGAGTGTCGATACACCCACCACCATTGGGACGAGAGGTGGGGAGAGTCGCGGCATGGCCCGTCCCTTCGTGACGATAGATGCATCAAGCAACAACTGCCCATTGTTATTTAAACATTGTATTTATCAATAAACCAAGTGAGTACAATACTTCTTATTTTATTTTAACAGAACCTTACAAATTAAATTTAAAATTATGAGAGTTGGGAAACAACTCTCATAGACTCTTTCTTGAGTTCAACAGCTCGGCTATGGAACGATTTGCCGGCCTCTGTGTTTCCTCCCTCCTACAACATGTTTACTCCTTCCTTTTCTCTAAAAGACCGTCCACACAGCATCTTCAAAGAGGACATAGGCCCTGAGGGAAATTATTTTCATCAGGTTCTCCTCAAAATGCGTCGGGTTCCACCCCAATTGTCGCAGATTCAATCCTCTGCTTGCTCGCAAATGTTGCTAACTGATGACGAATTTAGTCAATATCGAATTGGTTTGGGGTTTATCGACCCGTCGTGCTAGACCTCCTGATATTTTACTTAGTGGTGGTAGACTTTCGTAATAAAATGCTTTACAAACTTTACCTCTAAGCTTAAGAATTCAATTCCAACCGCAATATACATACATACAAATATAAATACATACATACATACATTTGCAAATAATACTAAAATGGCTTTCTCATGGGCCGGTAAGGAATCGATATAAACAAAGTGCAGTTATACCGAAAGCGCTCCGTTCCGTGAATCGCTGCAGCACTATGTATACTTCTATTATCCGCATGCTTAATGCACCCGACTTGCCGACCCGTGAGGGAACGGGGTTAAACAAATATTTTTTTTTTGTATTTAGTAGGTACTTCATCAAAATTTACTTTAATAAAAATATCTTTCCAATTTTTTGTAAAAATTATTCTTAATAACATCGTTTGGAATTACGCCCACTTAAAATTCAAACGTTTGTTATTCCTTTTACATTCGTGGAAGTTCATTTATACTTGAAATCCATTAAAATTTCGAATGATGCGCTCTTTCAAGTTTCTAGCAAATTGCTTTTTGAATGGCTAAAATAAAAGCAATATTTTCAGGTTCTAGGAAGTTCTACATAACGAATACAAAATTATTGGCAAGACTTTCGTACGTACATAACTCAAGTAATATAATTTATAAAATTAAAATAGGTAATTTTTAGAAAGTGAATAGTGAATAATTTCCAACAAGAGTTTTAAGATATTTTAAAGTTTTATTCAATTTATTTTAGTTAAAATGGTTTTTATGTCGCCGTATACATCATTATTGGTTTTTTCAAGAAGTAGGACTTAACACGGTCAACACATGACTCGGATAGTCGGTTTACAAAAGCCCCCATTTTCAACGCGGTGTCAGATAAACTGTCAATATACACAAATTTTTTAATAATGTCATTCGTTATGTAAAATAACTGGTTTAATCGTGAATGGAGGTAAACCGACAAAACTTTTAGATTTGAAAGATATCGTATGCGCGATCCCTAAACTTCAATAATTCATCTAAGACGCAATAAATTGATTCCGGTCCAGCTTGGAGAAACGAAAGTCGTATAAACTAAATACCTCCTTCAGTAATTAACTCTATTTTTATGTTAAAATGCTGACAACCAATGTATATTAAAGTTAATATTTCAATTCGATATTTTCAATTTATTAGCATTTTTTTTAAAATTTTTACATTGCCATTTGACTTTTAGGAATGTAAATTCTTAAACAGATCCGTCAGTATTGCCATCATGTAACGATATCTTATTTATTCCCAAAAATAGCAGTTCGGTTATTGACAGCGTAACCATGCTGGAAATGTCGATATAAAATCGTCGAAAGTTGAGCCGATAGATCAGAAATTGTCAATTTATTAGGCCTTCATAACGATAAAGACTTCTCACCTAATTTGTACACACAAAAGTAAAAGAAAAAATAATCCCACCAATTGGTGTATTTTGTAAAATATCTCATCTCATCTTCTACCAGTACAAAGTACGCTTTATTTTAAACAAGTCCCTTCTAAACTAAGATTATCTAATATAAATATGGGGAAACCCACATCATACTTTTAAACGCCTTAATTTAAACATAAAAGAGATACTCCCACCTAAAATTAAACGAATTTACTGACAATCAGGAAGCTGTGGGTGTAAAACATATGTCTATTAATCTACAAAATCTAAAACGGATTTATATTCATGAACACAACATTTATAAAAAAAGTTTTATAAAGAACACAACACAAGACACAATAATAAATCATACACTAATTCTGTAAATCCTGAAATGGTAAAGAAGTAGAGGCCTTGAGGATGTACACACTGAACACATATACTTATAATCTCCTTCCCGATAGCCTGAAAACAGAAAATGTAATAAATTTATATAAGAAAAAAACAAGTTTAATCTTAAGATTTGTGAATAAGTGAAAAAAATTTAAACTTACAGAAGAATAATGTGTTACTTAGATAAAATACAAAAATATTAAGATTTTTTTAATATCTTCAGCTACGAAAGCGAAATACGTATATTCATTTTAACTTAATAAATGTAGTGATGATTTGGATAAATACACAACTATAAAGTTTTCTCAATCATCGTGTACCAACACGAATAATTTTTACTTATTTATGTACCTACTGTAGTCCAAGTCACATACCTTTTGGGTGTTTGTATCTTTCGACTACCAGCATTATTATCACATAGATAATACGACAGCGCGAATTAAGATGCAAACAATAAATTTTCTTTCCTGGAAACTACCCTGTGTTCCGTTAGGTAGGTAAGTAGTTCTTTAGGTACCATGTTGAGGTAATGAATTTGACCTTTTGATTATCTTTTAAAAATCGTAAAATACATTCCTACTTGCGTTGCTGAAGCACACAAAGAAAAAAAATCCTTTGGATGCTTAAACCGCCGAGTTGTGATAATTACATGGCGGAAGCAATAAAAAATACATTAAAACCCTTTTTAGCGAATATGTTATCTTTACAAGTTTTTTGTTGTTTGTTTGAATTCTAAATCTAACCTTTGGAATCCTTAATGACCATTTTAAGATTTACGTGCTATTATTTCTTACAGTTCAGAATTTTTAAAATGATAAAAAGATTTCCTACAAATACATTTTTATTCCATAAGGCTTAAGAGGTCTGTGTGACGCAATTTCAGTTGGAAGAAAAAAATTGGAACCGATCCAAGAAAGAACATAAAGCGTTTTAACTCTTTCTTGTATGTTCACGAAATTCGTTCTAAGATCCTCTTTCAATATTTGCACTGCCAATATACAGTTAACAAGAAATTTTCGATCGGTAATTTTTTTTGCAGGAAAAGTATATTTTGTATTCACTTACGAACAAGAAATCAGTTTCAGAAATACGTTTGATGAAGTGTTATTTACCGATGTAGAATAGATTAAACAAACTGTTTGATTTCGTCTAGCATTTGAATTAAATCGTTAGTAAAAATTATTGAGGCATTATTATAATATGAAAATAAAAACAGTTGAGCCCTTGTCCGGAATTTTTTTGCTTTATGAATTAACAAAAAAAAAGATTTTAAATGTGTTACAAATGATAAGAAAGTAGTGTAAGAAGAATATACGACGAAAATGTGAATGGTAGGAGAAGTCGGGGACATCCGAGGAAGACATGACACGATCAAGTGAATCAGATACTTGAGTCGGGCCATGTCAAAAGTCAGAATAATAGAAGAGAATGTATGAGACGATGTATGAATGTGAGTGAGGCAAAGAGTGTGTGCCAAGACCGAGTTGTTTGGTGGTCGTCCGTCCTCTCTGCCTACCCCTGCGGGGAAACGGCGTGACGGTTAGTTAGTTTTAGTTAGTTACAAATGACAATACCAAAATATGCACTTTCTGTTAAAAAACGGTTTTACGATCGACGCCAAATCGATGGCTAAACTAGAATGTGGGATTTATTTTTTTCTAAAAAATTATAAACTACATGAACTACATTTTGATTACAGACAATCTGCAAATTGTGTTTTTGGCATTTTTATTACTAACTTGAAAGTAGGTACAGGTATATTATTTAATGAAATAAAATCGATTTTGAGTTATTACGAGAAGTTAAAAATGCTGATACGGAGAACAATTAATTTTTCTCATCGAAACCGCCCTGTAAAGGGATCTTTCGACGAAATTAGAATTCTCAGCCGCTGATTGAAGGGCCTCAGCAAGAGAAAATGTTATAATATTTTGTATTATTTTAAACAGTTGTCATACTTCCTGGGGCCAGGGTGATACTGAAGCCACGTAGGGTCCAGTGTTATACTTCTGGTCTCCAGAAATATGTCCCTCCCGGGGGGGGGAACAAGTGTTAAGCAGGCCCCCCGGGGGCAATATGCCTCGGCTTGGAAGGCTCAGCTCAGGGTAGTAGGGCTCCTCCGAGGCTGTCGATGGTTGACTCCAATGAAACAAGGTTTAGGCACAATTCAAATGTATTCAATAATGCAAGGGTGAACAGTACAGGCAACCAGGTAAGCTGTTTAAGGCCTAGCATAAGAGAGAGAGAGAGGCACTAGAAATACTACTGAATTTAGGCTCGGAAATACTATAAGAGGGTTTAAAATCTCACGTGGCGTCGTACGGATGCAGGCAGCTTCCTACGAAGTGGAGAGATCTAGAGCAAAGCTCATAGATCGGGTGCAGGAACGAGGCGGCTCGGGGTGCGTGGGCGGCTTCTCGGCATCATGGTGGGCGGATTCGGTCAGCTTACCGAACCGGTGGGTGATAACGGTGAATTAAGCGGCTATCGGCATGGTAGGCGGATTAAAAGCCGGGCGGCCAGGGCTGCCATAGTATAAAGTAGGCGGCAGTAGGATTATACAGGCGTCTGTCGTGATATCGCCATACTGAGATCGTAAGTGAAGACTTAATTAGCCGCGTCAAAGGGTGGCATACTGCCCGACAGTACGTAGTAGTGCGTACGACCGCTCGCGCCGTTGTCTGAAATATGTCTGTTGCTTCGGTGAACGGTGGCCGGAGTTCTCTGTCCGTGATGAGCGAGACGGAAGACTCTAACGCGTGCCCTATAAGGTAATGTCTTCTGCCATTGGCTGGATTTCGCGCCGTGTAGCCATATATGGTAATGTCTTCTGCCAGCCTGAGAGGGACAGCAATAATCACGCGAGAATGTACATGTACTGAGCACGTGACACACAGCTGCCTGCCGCTTGTATAGTCCGTTCGTAGAATTTATGGGCAACTCTGCCGCTTGTATAGTTCGTTCGTAGCATTTATGGGCAACTCATAACACTACCCTCCTCCCCCTGAAAAATGAAGGGAAAAGGCAGCGAGGCTGATGCAGGGGACCACGACCTTCCATACAGCATGTGATGCGATGATTGCCACAATGTGAGGTACAGAGCTACCTCTTCACCAGGATTTAAACACTCCCTACCTAAGAGCCAACAAAATTTTAACTACCTGTGAGCCAAGCTAAACAAAACTAGCAAAAAACTGAACAAAGGTTGCCAACTCTCTCAAGAAATTAAAAAAAATGTGACGTACCTAGTGCGATACAAGACACGCTAACGAAGGTGCATGAAGAAATAAAGAAAACATGACCCTTCCGAGAAGGATTACTACCATGTAAAAATCTTAAAATTAGACAAAAAATTTCCAACCCTATTCCTGTTATGGAATATTGTACGCTGACCAATGTCATGAAATGATCGAAATCACTCATATTCGCGTCTTACAATGGAATTCTTAAAATTATACAACTTTGTTTTTATACACTTTATTCCTGTTATGGAATATTGTACGCTGACCAATGTCATGAAATGATCGAAATCACTCATATTCGCGTCTTACAATAGAATTCTTAAAATTATACAACTTTGTTTTTATACACTTTATGCTATTTTCACAATTCAATTCCAACCCAAATGTTAGTTTCCCGCACTCTCAGCTTGTCATGGTTTGTCTGGTTTGCATTTAATTATCAGGCATAAACGACCATCCTCTCATGTTCGCATATAATTGTAAGGTAATGCTACAAAACCTATCATGAATATTAATTTTCAGGCATAATATGAATCCTCTCATGTTTTCTCGACTCACCCTCGGTGACCCGTACAGCGCTGTACTTGGTATACTAGAAATATACCCTTGCCGCAACGACATAGACAACCGGATAGATCCCTTGGAATCCTCACGGTGAACTTGCGTTCGACGAAACCACATAGGACACCCTCTAGGTGTTCCCACCAAAATAACCAGACGAACCGTAATGACCATAAGTGCAATTACATTATTCTCTAATAAGAACAATACGACCCGAATGACATAACTTTATGACATTACCGAGCTAATTTACTCAACTGGGTGCATACTCTTAAATCTTCTTACTACGAGAAGTACTACTCCTTATTTGAATACAGTGATATAGCAAGTTACAAATTACCGTACAATTGCGTCCTGATATGGCAAGGACTTTACACGCTGGCTTACCATATTGATACCGAAGTAATCAATTACGTGTTTACAAAATATTTATATAGTAATTTAATTAATTACATTTATCATAATTAAAACACTTGAATATACATTTGTTTACCCACCAAAAACTCTATGTGTGTGAGTACAATTTTGTTAAATAACTTTCAATTCGAGTTTGTTTCAACTCAACTTAAACTCTCAGGGTTTGACTACGTAAGGAGAGAAGAAGGAAAAAAAAAAAATTAAAATAAATAACAACAACGCCACGTATTTTTACCAAAAAATACGAAAATTTAATACTACCGACAATGTTATTAGAAGAGGAAAAAAATTTTTTAATTGAGTAACGAATTTCTTCCTAACACCGGAATCATATATACTTCCATTGTTCGGAAATTCGCGTTTCCAACAATCCTTCTGCTCTAATTCTAAGGAGTTTAGCCATCCTATCACGCTTTGGATTATAGTTTACCTGCCGAATGACACGTTAGGTCGATACCCAAGTTCCATCCTATCGGACTTGTAACAGCTCCATAATACCACACAACGAGTAACCGTTGTTATATGATCGCGGAAGAAGGTTAAAATTCGATACCACCACAACCTATGTGAACCGAATAGTGTTGTCTATTGGGCCTATTCTGATAACAAAAATGTGGTAATATTATTATTACATTGCCTTTTCATCGTGAATTCACTCCAACATACGCTAGAATTGAGACATACCCCGTTAAGGAGTGAGTAACTACCCGATTGTGAACGTTTTACCGCCCCAATTTCTCCTATATCGCAACGTGTGAGATGTCCAATACTATAACGATTTAACCTACATGTGAGAATAATTCGACAATGAAAGAGATTGAAAAACCCGAAAAAAAAAGGACAAAAAATAAAAAAAATTAAAATTGAAATGATATTTCCATTTATACATGACCTTATATTAATATATACACAAGGTTATTTACAACCATAAGGTTCCTAAGTTTCTTACTACCCAATGACCTATCCCAGTATGAGAACTAGGTGCCTTTATACCTACCACTTGTACAAGAATTTTCTTATGCCGTCTCTTGTCAACGAAAAGAAAAGAATATGCTTGCATATTCTTTCATTGCATCTAAAATTAAGTACTTTTTAGAATGCAAATTGTTCCACGAAAATAGAAATTAGGTCTCTACTTCGGTCCCGGGCAGGATACTGAATACCTAACGCAGTTTTTTCTAATGAAAAACCTAGCCTAATTTAGGGTTCCTTGAACTACGCCCTCAATCAGTGTATCGTGTCATGTTTCTAGACGAATTTATATACTTATGTAACCATATTCATATATAAATTTAAAAAACATTTTTTTTTTTTTTTAAAAAAACAACCTAAGTGGCTACGCACTAGGAGAAAGTAATAAATTATTACTACCAATAATAGTCATTACAATAAATGAACTAAATATCGCATCAGTAATTTCACTAGTGTAAGGTGAGTTACCTCTTTTATTTTTATAATAATAACAATAATAACACAAGTCTTCACGTGCAGACATACCGGCGTCCCGGATTGTCAACACTTGTGATGACGATCCATTAAGAAAGGAATTGTATACTTCTCTAATAACAAAGGTTAAGTTATATGCGTTATAACCTCGTACTAACCACTAGGGTTCATGACGTCCTTGGGTTATATATAAAAGACAATACAATACATGTACCTCGTGAATAAATTTACAATTTTTTTATTAAGGTCATCCGATGATGGACAATAATGCTGACTAAGTCATGTAATCAAATGAAAATGATACATATTCGCATTTTACAACCTTATGTAGAGGACAATACAATACATGCACCTCGTGTTTAAATTTACTGTGTTATTATAATTCGTAACCAATTTCTTTTCCTACTGGTGAACTAATTTCCATACTCTGTTCTGTTTTTCTGTTTTCCTCTCCGTGTAATTCTCAGGATACGCCTCCTATAGCGTCGGTCATATTATAAGGATACCTCCTATAGCGTTTGGCATATTATAAGGATCTCTCCTATAGCGTCGTATAATTATCAGGCTATACTATAATCCTCTCGTGTTTTCAAGAGATACGTTTGCAAACGTCTATCTCCGTGTGGCCACACCGTTACGTTCAGAGAACCGTAACCTTGCCTTAGTTCACCAACACAAATGAGAAAAATACAGTACCCTTCTCAAATGCCTGTGCTTCGGCAAAAAAAACACATAAAAATAACACAATATCCAAAAAAACAGAACTTCATTAATTATTTAAAAATTTATGATACTACAATTTCTGTAAAATTTCTCTTTAAAGGTTACTCTATATTTAACAGGAATCGTTTCCAAATTTTAATAACACAGATTTTATAACACCGCTATACGATGCGTAATACACATTGACTAAGTCGCTCAAATACCTAAGTATTCAATTCGTGTGTTTATATTTTAACATTACATGTTATAAGCTAACAATGTATATACATAAAAAAAATTGAATCATAACTGACTTGCTAACGACGTTGCTTCTTACTACAACTTTAAAAATTTTAAAACTTTTACCTGTTTGACTGATTATTTGAAAATTCCTTTTTTAAAAAAATTCCATGTCTATTATTTATTTACTTCTTAATTTAACAATATTATCCAATGATAACTTTTTTACTAATAACTTTTCACTATACGTCTCAGTTTAATCTCAACTTTCCTGTTCATAACTTTTTTAACTTTTGTTCACTTTACTATTATTTTGTTTTTAAAAAAAAATTCCATTGTAATTAACTTTATAAGGGCGCCATGACATTTTTCTAAATTAGCTATGTCAAAACTATACGAATTTACAATTACCTAAAGCTTACTTGAGGGGTTAATTCTCTAATTCCAATTCTTTCCTATATCACAAATTCCTTTTTTTTTTTTGTTCAAGATTTCACATCTTAACAATCCCACTATACCCTAATTCTGAGGAAGGCATTCCTATAACGGTTCGAAACCAGAATTGTATACGCGGGTACCTATGTATCCGTAGTACATTTCTTGAGTCTATTAACTCAATATCTAAAATGATATAATTTCCTTACAACGATCACGTTGACATATTATGAATACGAGAAAAAATGAAGAAGACAATTTCTTATAATTTTTATAACCCTTTCCTTCATTACAAGTAAGACATTAATAATTGGATTCTATTCACTATTTATTTTTGTTACTAAATGACAATATCGATTTAACTGTCGTGGTTTACTTTTAATTCTATGTTTTAATAATTTTCCACAGATGTTTCCAAAAAAAAACTTATTTAATCTTTTCTATCCTGAATTCCATTATACTGTTATTCATTCATGTAAATTTGTTGCCGAAATCATTCCTACATTCTTATGAAAAAAAACTTAATTGAAGCTAAACATTTAAATGTACTTTGTTCGAGAGTTTATTCTGCTAAATTTGACAAGGATTTTCACTTTAAAATTTCTTCGTTATTTTTTATTTTTAATCGATAATTTGAACATATGATGCTATTCACTTGTTTCTTTTGAAGTGTCTTTCCCAACGATAGTTTATTTTATTATCCGCATACTACTATTTAGAGTGGGATAGTCCCGATTAAAAACAAAACATGTTCCAATACTGTCTCTATGGTAAATACCTATAGCATATACAAAATTTTATTATTAAACTTTCCTTAGATAATCCTTCGAAAAATCAAGTATCTAGTAACATATACCTTGAAGTTCGGAATTTATTCTTTAAATGATGTTCTACTGTTTTTCACTAATTTATTTAATTTTCTACCACTTTAGTACGAAAGCAATTCAGATAGATTTCAAGAACTTAAACTAACAAAAAACACTTAGCCAATTATATACATTGATATACACGTTGCCTTGTTTATATACATTTTATATACACGTTGCCTTGTTTATATACATTTTTATATACAAGTTTGTTTCCTTCCCGAACGTTTATTACTTTAACAACACTGTGTTTTCTAATTTGTGTAATATGGAGTATTAATTCAATGATGTATGAACTCTAACCGTGGGTTCATGACACTCATGATTTTCAAACGAAACAACATTAAACTTCTAAGAACTTTACTATTTTTAACCGATCTGTACCTAAACTTTTGTTTCTTAAAAAAAAACTTTTGACTGAATTTTGTTTATACCTTTTTTTTTTCAAAAATTTATGTTATTAATCTACATTTGTCCTGAACTGTTCATTAATCCAATACGCAGTTAGCTACTCTGCCCTAGACAATCAACAATCAAAATTACAATTCTAATTTATTATGATGCATCAACAATAAATCAAAACTTCTATGAAGAAAAATAACAATTGTGGCTTTAACTAATATTACAAGGGAAGCTTTCCATATTAACTTATTTTGTTTTGAAAATTAATAATTTGTTGCTTTAAAATTTCTCTTTTATAACATTATGTAACGTCGTTTTCCATTTTGTGTTTTAAAACTTCCTATTGAGAGAAACGAAAACTAACTTTACAACTTGTACTCATTATTTATTGAACTTTTCGTTTAACGTTTATTTTATAATTCAACTTCCGGGATTCGTTAAACTCAACACATTGTTTCCGTAAAGACAACAAAGCCCTTTTGGGAACTACGCCTCTATCCAACAACATTTTTCTTATTACCGACGCGTTTGCTTTCTCGAAATTTAATATTCTATCCATTATTGGTATGGTGGCCTCCATGATTTTGCGTTATTATAATGAACAAAGCAAAAAAAAAATTTCGGACGAATAATATAAGACGAGAGCAGTTGCTGGCAGTCGTATTTACAACTTCCTATTACAGGGGAACGGATGTGAACGAGCACAATCCGACAGCAGTTAAAACCTTTTATTGGAAACAACCACTGCTCTTCAAGGAAGAAATAATACAACTTACACAGCATGCAGGTGGAGAATTTAAAATAACGAGATTCATTACTCAATTAAAAAAAATTCCGCGCGAATGACGAACAACTCTGACTGCCGCGATAGAACGTAATAGCGTAAGACGTTACGGTAATAAGCGATGTTTAAAATACCTAACACTCGAATAGCACTAGCCGACGGACTCGCGACGTTTAGAATAATTCACACAGAACTACCGTTGTTGATGGGAGCACAAATATAAAATATTTATAGCTAAGATTACATAATTATGTTTCTAGGGAGACAACAATCGACAAGACTTCGGCCCAGTTGGCGCGCCAGTGTCATACTTCCTGGGGCCAGGGTGATACTGAAGCCACGTAGGGTCCAGTGTTATACTTCTGGTCTCCAGAAATATGTCCCTCCCGGGGGGGGGAACAAGTGTTAAGCAGGCCCCCCGGGGGCAATATGCCTCGGCTTGGAAGGCTCAGCTCAGGGTAGTAGGGCTCCTCCGAGGCTGTCGATGGTTGACTCCAATGAAACAAGGTTTAGGCACAATTCAAATGTATTCAATAATGCAAGGGTGAACAGTACAGGCAACCAGGTAAGCTGTTTAAGGCCTAGCATAAGAGAGAGAGAGAGGCACTAGAAATACTACTGAATTTAGGCTCGGAAATACTATAAGAGGGTTTAAAATCTCACGTGGCGTCGTACGGATGCAGGCAGCTTCCTACGAAGTGGAGAGATCTAGAGCAAAGCTCATAGATCGGGTGCAGGAACGAGGCGGCTCGGGGTGCGTGGGCGGCTTCTCGGCATCATGGTGGGCGGATTCGGTCAGCTTACCGAACCGGTGGGTGATAACGGTGAATTAAGCGGCTATCGGCATGGTAGGCGGATTAAAAGCCGGGCGGCCAGGGCTGCCATAGTATAAAGTAGGCGGCAGTAGGATTATACAGGCGTCTGTCGTGATATCGCCATACTGAGATCGTAAGTGAAGACTTAATTAGCCGCGTCAAAGGGTGGCATACTGCCCGACAGTACGTAGTAGTGCGTACGACCGCTCGCGCCGTTGTCTGAAATATGTCTGTTGCTTCGGTGAACGGTGGCCGGAGTTCTCTGTCCGTGATGAGCGAGACGGAAGACTCTAACGCGTGCCCTATAAGGTAATGTCTTCTGCCATTGGCTGGATTTCGCGCCGTGTAGCCATATATGGTAATGTCTTCTGCCAGCCTGAGAGGGACAGCAATAATCACGCGAGAATGTACATGTACTGAGCACGTGACACACAGCTGCCTGCCGCTTGTATAGTCCGTTCGTAGAATTTATGGGCAACTCTGCCGCTTGTATAGTTCGTTCGTAGCATTTATGGGCAACTCATAACACAGTACATAATATTTAAATAATACAAATGTTAAGTCATAAGGTGTGGTTTCTCATTATTTGCCTCACAAGGCTAGCCTGTATAAAGGCAGTCATTGTACAAGTTGGTTTATAATACCTGTGAACATACCATCACTTGTATTAAAATATATTATTTCTATAGTTTTGTTGCATTTCCACAGAGTGTGATCAACTGAAGTGCAAGCGAACCGCAAGCCACCACAAAATACGGTTTTGTGTGAATTCACGTTATTTTGGTTTCAACCATGAAATTTACTTGAAACCTCCGTCTCTTGAGTGGTTAAGTATTTAAGCCTTTCGCTTTAGAGCTTTGATTTTTCGAAATCTTTTTGATGTAAAAAAAACATAATTTTGTGTCTCTAGATGCGACAAGGCTCACTTAAATTAATTTACTACCTGATTTACGGTTCAAAATCATTCGAGGTATTTCATAGTCAGCACGAAAATAAATTTATTTCTAATTGTCTCCTTCAAGTAATTTGAATAATGAAATGATTTTTAATCTATAATTTTAAAAAAAAATTATGCTAAATCTACAAAGACTACAGGCAAGTTATAAAACGTAATGTTGTTTGTGAACCGAGAAAATTGATTAATTATTTCTTCAATCAGACCAATAACATAAATATGCTAAGCTTCATCAACTGCCTTGATTGATTATTCAAAACAACAACAAAAAATCTCTTGCAAAAGAAAATCAGAAAGAAAATCGCTACAATTTATTCCCTTATTTTTCATTAGACCGCATTTAAGATGTTATGCTTCGAGGAAATTGATATGCCCATGGACAAAATAAACAATAATTAACTTGAGCCTTGGTTTTTATCGGGGCTTACTTTGGGTTTCTTGTGGACAACCGTTTGGCCAGGAATAAATCAATCAACCGTGTTTTTGTGCGGGTGAGGATTTGAAACGGAATCATTTTTCTTCCCATTTCAAACGTTATTTCTTTGGATGGTTTGAAGTTGGCAAATAATTAATCCCTTCTGCGCCCTCCGTAAATTGTAACAGATACAATATTTTCATATCCAAACGATGCGGCTGCCGACTATTCGGTACTGGCCGTTAAGGTTTTTAAGTTTTAAAATTATTGGCGTCATTCATAACACCACCAACTTCAAGAATACGTATTTTAGAGTATTTTTCTATAAATCTGGTTTGTTAGTTAAATAAAGCAAGAACCCAAGTAAATTAATCTTTGTAAGTATCAATTTTTAAACATTTTTATTGTGTTTACGAAGTATAATCATATGTATCAGAAGTAAAAAAAATATTTATCAACACTACTAGCAGGAACAAAGCTGAACGATTACCAAAAAGAAAATTGTTATTTACCAAGTCAATTTGGAATAAGACAAAATAATTTAGTTTGTAAGAGTTGTGGATCTTTATTCCCATAATGGTTACCAATTTTGTACTTATTTTATCATTGATTTTTTCAATATATGTACAGATAAAATTTTACATCTTGGGGGGAGCGCTAAATAAATTAATATACCTAATGAAAGCACATAAAATTGAAATTGCAAGTATTGTCTGAGAATCAATTTGTGGTCTAATAATTATTTGACGCAACTGTTGGGTTAAAAGTTAGAATTGGAAACGGATTCAGACTTACCTCTGCTCATTGATAAACGTTTTGTTTCGAGCAAAGCGATATTAAGGCCTTGAGGGACACTGCGGGTGGCAATCACTGCACAAGATTCCGTAATAGAATCGAATTAAACGTTATTTTTAATTGATAAACTAACGTTTAAGACAAGATTTTTTGCATAGCAAAAAGGGTAACAATTATTATAAGCAATATTTATCAGCCCGTTGGCGGCCAGTACCTTTTCTCGGAAGATTTTTTCAATGTAGATGAGTGTTTCAGGCTGATAATTATTGCTTATAATAATCGAATAAAATGAACTGGTTAGCACAGTTGTTGTCAGGAAATTGGATAACATATTGGGTGGGGGAATGCAGGAACATATATTATAGGGCATCAACAGGTAACAATCAAGATTTTTTTATCAATCAAGATTTGATTCTTTAACACAGGAATTTCCCCTTAACAATTTCCTTACGATGTTATAAACATCCCCCTTTTCCACGATCATTGACGGTAGGGTTCTGCAAGCAGAAAGATAAAACAGTGCTGGCATTCTCTTAGATAATCTACATGACCATAGAGCTTTCTAAATTAGCATAGTTGTAAAGGAGAATCATCAGTTTATAGAAGGTGTATTTGATCGTGTTGATTAAGGTCAAGAATGTTTTGATACCTACGCAGTATTTCAGCAAAATACTTGGAGGAAAAATAACAATGTGCTTGCAACGTGCAATGTCTTTACTTTACTTATTCTTTTCGGGAACTTGTTGATACTTCTTCATTTGACGGTCATAGCTCCCGAAAGCACTCAGGCCAAAGAGACATTTTGTTATCTACCACATTTAACTTTATTTCTTTCACGGAAACTCGATCCTTTTAACAAAAATCACTGGGGTTATTATTGAGTGTTTGACAATTTCTCCTGGTCAAAAAATGTTACTTCCAGGTTTCACAGCCTTCTTTCCATCAATGCGGAAAATGGACACAATTAATGAATCTGTGTGACTATTGTAAATTGAATTTTAAAAAAATAACCTCCATGCGAAAACTGATAAATACTAATAATATTTTTTGTTGTGCCGCTGTCTGTAATTCCAGCTTAATGATCTTTAGAACTTTTACCCTAGATTTACTTAATCTTCAAAATTATTGGAAGACTTTCTTTAAAGAATCCACTCAAGTAATAAAGTATTTTCCTTCATTAAAAAAATTTCAACAGAAAATTATTTTAATAGCCTTTTCAAAATTGGAACTGATTTGTAGGGAATTCAAATGATCCGCGTTGAAGTATTGTATTTAGAAAAGATACGAAGCGAAAAAATTACACTTTTTTACCTATAATTAATCTAATTTGACCTTCAATATTCTATAGCCAATCACACTAATATCTCGTAGAAATACGTTTAACGAGATATTAGTGTGTAATAGCGCCTTTACGACTAACCCGTGATTTTTTTATGGATCTTCGCTAGTTATTACTAAATATTTTAGTATTTCTCTTGTAACTCAAAAATTTTCCAAAATTTATCAGAAATGCACTGAAGCTGACGGTTCTTCCTTTCATAAGAATGGGCAAATTGGTTGCAGCTGCTCGTTCTGTTAAATTATTTACTTGACAGTATTATTGTGACTTACTACGTATCATACCATGTAGGTACTGCTAATATATTAGGGTCACATTGAATGGCAGCATATTTATGTAAATTAAATTCATGCCACATTATCTTTTCAGTCTAAATAAAACGTAAACATTTGAAAATTTTCTTTTTCTACTAATAAAGTAATGGCAATTTATTTTTGCGATAATGTTCACATTAATCTAGGAAAATCCATTTTGACAAAGAATGATGTTCGTGGACCCATCATTTTCAAACTTTAACGTTAAACCATTTATCTCCAGGGACAAAAATCTTCTGTTTAGCTAATGGAGCAATCTATCTAGAACGAGACCCTCCGACGGGACATATATTACATATTACACTCAGCCAGGAGCATTAGTTCGGTTGGAACTTTCAGTACCTTCACGTAATTAGCCATTCATTCAAGTAATTAATGTAACCCGAATAAATCTTCTCATCACTGTTACTCTGCGTAACCGGATAATGGTGTGGTTCGTCAGTGACAGAAAAGTAATTAGTCAGAATTCTACAACAAACAACAAAATCACTATCTCAAATAAAGTAAGAAATTACTTCTGAATGTTCTTTCCTTACACAGCGGAAATTCTAAAACCCTTCCCATCTTAATATATTAAATCCTTTTAAATTTATTTTATTTCTACAAGAAATTTATATAAATTATTTTGTCATCTCATTACTTATTTGGGACACAACCTTGTCTTACTTACTCAGGGCGGTTTCGGAGGTTATTAATAGCCTTGGGTCTGTACGGTTGAAATTTAAAAACCCAACTTTGAAGAGCTTACTTGAAGTTTATTAAAAAGATAAGTTTGTAATAGAACTGAATTCAAACACGTATTCTATAATACCAAAAGATGGCACCACTCACGTTAACAGTTAGCGTGAGGAGAAGCGCGCGGCTGGCAGGCGTAAGTACTATTGGATTCGTACTTTCGTCGACCTCTTCTGGTATGTTGGTCTTTAATACCGTCTTGTGATTTCTACCGCACCTCTATATATAATATAAGACATCATTGCCTGTTGTGGTTACTTTGTCCCGATAACTAGCTTTCACTGGATCCAAGGAACTGGCTTTTAGAACCTGTTCTTTCGGATTTATAAAATGGTTACCAAAACTCAAACTGGGCAAAGCCGAAGCAAAGGCCGCCCGCAAGACCAAGCAATGAAAACTGCGGAGCGGGTTTTTAACTGCTAGTATAAACTAACACATAATACATAATTATACAGGATATTTTGTAAGTAGTAGATAACCTTTCATCGGTGGATGGGGAACCCCAAGGCCGTTCCAAAAATGCAAAAATCTGTTATATAGTAAAAGTCTCACGGTTTTTCCATGATTTTTGTTTTCCTAACGGTACTCATTTTTAATTATCTTTTGTGATTAAATTAATTCCGTTACTATAACCTATCTCTGTTTTGCCGAATAAACTAATGTAGAAATGTTTTATGAACACCATAAAAAGTAATCTGTTGGTACAGTCGCCGATTTGTCTTTTCAAAATCGGGATAAACGACTTTCCTAAAGTACCTATATAAATTCTGCTTGGATTTATTACCTACCTAATTAATGAAGACTAATTTGGTATCCAATAGCATTCGAAATCTTGAATATTTCTGAAAAATGGTATCTTTTTCTAATGAAAAACCGTAATTAAAATTTTTAAGTTATCCTAAAAATATCGACTAACGTAGAAATATTTACCGAAAAATAAATAACAATAAAATAAATAATAAAAAATTATCTTTGACGTATTCACTCAACATTTCCAGACGATTGAAGTCTTGTAGACCTACTTCATTTAAGATAAATTAAAAAAAAAAACTGAAATGAAAAAGATATTGGTTGGATTTCTAATAATGGAAATTTTTTTTAATAAAAGGAGCAGCAATAAAAAATGTGTTGTTTTTGTGGGTTTTTCAGTTGATAAATAATAATAATAATCAAATAATTATTTTTTAAATAAAATCTTGGTTTAGATCAAATTGCCGTGTTGATCTAACATGCATTCTTGTAAAAAAATACATTTATGTTATTGCGTGAATGTTATTAATGGACTAATTTAATTGTAAAGATGGACTTGATTGATTTCTGTGTTTTTGATGGTTTAGTAAAGAAGCCAAAATTTTGACCGTTTTTGACGGTCGATAAAAAAACATTAATATTTTAGCGATATTTTTTATTTTATAGTATAATTTATTTATGTTTTAAGAATTCACAAATACCAATATATCTTTCACGAAGTTACACGTTGTTGAAGTAGATGGCTGATGTTTTCACGATTTCAACCCTTTTGGTCATTTGAAAAATAAAGAAAAGGTAGATTCTCTTTCAGTACAAATGTAATTATTGTAGGAATCAAGAAAAATGAGAAAAAAAATTCTCGCAAAATATTTTAACTTTACCGAATTTTAAAAATTAATATTTTTTGTTGATTTCTACTATAGAGGGATACATAAAAAAAATCATGCGAAATTTTAAGAAAATCGGTCAATAAGAACTTGAGATTTCGTAAACACGTTTCGAAAAAAGTAGTTTTAAGAAAAACGCGGTAAAAGTTTTGCTCAATGTAGATTCTAGTTAGATTTCGTATAAACCGGTAGAAGTAAATTGGTTATAACTTTTAAAATAATTCGAATTTTGAAAAATCATTTTAAGGAGATATTCTTGAATATCTAAACTCTCGAAATATGTTTTTTTTTTCTATACTAGAATACCCCCTTAAGTGGTGTGGCGTGACGCGACTTACATTATATTATAACATATTATACCTACTTGTAAGTTCTGGCATACAGTAATTTACGCAGAGTCAATGCAGTTAAAGTCATTTCTAAAATGTAAAGTCAGTAACCCAATATTGTACAGTAACTGATATATTACGAAGTCGAGCAAAATTAATGCATTACGTGATACTACGTTAGTAAGTGCATGGATGGTCGAATCTTGAGTTGCTAGTAGAGGCACTGTTGAAAACCAGCTGCATTCTAGGAGAAATCATGAATGTATGTGTATAGGGTGGAGCATGGATGTATGAATTTTTTTTTAAGATTCAGAGTTCTAATAGGGGGGTATTTGTGCCTTATGTTAAAGCAAAAATACGTGGGACTTTTAAGATCTTCAGTCTCCGTAGTGACTCCAAGAATTGAAAATAAGGGTAAAAAAGTTTAAAGTTTATAAGGCGATACAATATGTAATTAAGATATTTATTAAAGGATCGCTGTAGAAGAAAAAAAAAAATTTGAAACAAAATTGAAAAATTATACATTTATTATTTAGGTTTAAAATCCTTTTTAGTTTCAAATTTAGGCATTTGGTTTCGCGATTCCAGCTTGGCATTTATTGCACCTAATCGCGACTTTCTTGTACACTGAGAAATAGAAGTCTCCGTCGTATTCTTTACAGCTCTTTCAACAGCTTGAGTATGGCAAGGAAGCCTTATAAACAATAGTTTGCTTTCACCGCCAGATTCCACGACATTCTGAATTTCCTGGTTCGATAAGTTTTTCAAAGTCGGTGGTTCGGTTAAGTTTTCTTGCCAATTTATTAAATCAATATATGTAGAGACATTAAAATCTATCAACGGCACTTGAAACAGTCTAGGTGTTGGAGGTTGAGTAGTACTGCGTGCCTTTAGTATGCGGCGGGCTGCCAGCTCTCTAACATGTTTTTTATCATCTGATATCATCGCAAGAAAAATCCCCTCAGGATGCGCAAAGTAGCCGTTTGGATAACAGGATCTATAATTTTTTTAGAGTTTCTGGCAAGTATCTGGAGGCCTTAATAATATTGAACAGATGACGTATGCCATCGTTGCATGATGGTTTATTTTTAATTGAGAACCAAGACGGTGCGTAAACTTTGACCACAAAAGTAGCAAAAGTTTTCAAATTTTCAGATGGTTCTTCAGTTGATACATACAAACATAGTATTCGGTTAGCACGCGTGATCCAACGGGCATGTGATAGTTTTTCTGGAGATTTATTGCTTAAGTCTTCTGGAAATTCACCTGAAACTACCGCCGAGACAGTTTTATACAAGTACAGTTGGTCTGAACTCAGATCTTTGGCCATTTCTTGTAGCATTTGCCTTCGATGCTCTATCAGACACTCTATACCTATCACATATCTTCAATGACGTAGGAAAATAGTATTGTCGATTTTTTTTATTTTCTTTTCAAAACGCCTTTGATCATGGAGCATTCTGATTTTTCTGACCCCGATGATATCGCTGAAGAAATACTAACATTTAAATCAGCTAACGTTGAAGTGCTTAAGAATGTTTTACGGTAATTTTCTCGTTCATGGTTCCTTTTTAGAGTCTTTTGCAACTTCTTTGTAGCAGTTACGTCGATTCCGCTGATTACCATTACCCGAGACATTCTTTGATCGGTCAAAAAAGTATGCTCTTGTTTAGGAACCTTTTTATCCTTAGGACATATACATTGAGCAAATGCTTTGCACTTGCATGCTGAAATATCAAAAACTATCTTACTGCTTTGCTGAAAACTATTTAACTTGTCCGGGGAGAGCGTCTTGATAGACTTGAGTAGATTTTTGCACTTTAAATGATATGCTTTCAACATTTGAACGATCCATGTTCGCGTCACTGTAGGAATAGATGCAGTTTACCATACATGTATTTTTAATTCCCGAAATTACTATATCTGCTATCTCGCCAAAAATTGGTTCCTTCAGTTTCTGATTGCAATTTCAGTTGATGTCTCGTCCACTCATAGTATTTCACTACATCTTCGTAAGTAGGTAAAACGTTCTCTTTAATCTCACAAACATCATCAAATAGAGGACATTTAAATACACTCCGAGTTCTTTGCAAAGTTGCCACGAAAGAATTTCGAACGTATTTTTAACGACAAACGAGCGTGCGACGTGCGACGCGCGACTTATCCGATCCACGAACAATAGAGCTGAATAGAGCACTGACGACAGTGACGACGCGCGACGCGACAAGTGCAAGCAAGCTAAGTATCACCACCCGCGCTTCCTCTCTCCCCTTATTTAAATTATAAAACACAAATTCAAACTTCTTTTTATTTTGTGTCGATTCTATATTATGCCAAGTAAACTTTCTTGTTAAAAAATTAGTATGTTTATTCAAAAATATCGTACATAAACATGACTTCCGATTAGAGTGTAAAACCGACTATTTTCATATAATATTTTGAATAATATTTTATATGGCTTAAATTAAACTTAAAAGGCACCAAATTTTGACTACTACATGACCGTCCAGTGAAAAAAAAATCACTCCTACCTTGATAAGCAGTAAATCTTTTGTCAACAGAACCAATGTAACAAAATGAAAAAAGATGTAAATTTGTAAAAATCTATTGTCAAATATATGTTTTTATTATTTATAACATTATAGTAGCTACCTTTTAAAGATGAAAAATTACGGATGGCATCGTATTACTTTTGTCATTTTTATAAAACAAATGTGTGTTCGGACAAAATTACACACACAGGGTTGAATTTCACACACAAAAATTACAGTGCAAGAGAGAGTTCCTTAAGAAGAGTATGGGAGAATACCACTTTTATACCTAAGGATGAATGCATACCCCAAATATTTCCATTCCATAGTTAAAATATTTTATCTCCAAGCCATCGTGCCGTACGTACGCATTCCATGGTCAAATTTTATTATTATGCTCAATGCCATGGTACTTAAATATAAAGTACGAATAAATTTACACATACAGACTTCAATTTCACTTACAAATATTACACTTTTTATGTAGATACTGCAAGAGTGACTCAACTGCTGCCAACCGCCCTGGAGCCAGTGAGACAACCGCGTTCCGAATTGGGGTGTATTGTGAGGCTGCAGGTAGTGAGGAGGGGATGGAGACGGGGAAGAAGAAGGTGGGGTGAAAGTGCCTGGCTATTCAGATCTAGTCACCAAATATAGTTAAAGCCATTTCAAGCAACATTCTGGACTCTGAATGATAGTCTTACGAAAGAGCGATACAGAGAATATCTCCCACTCCGGAACGTGCCCCAAATATTTGTTCAATTTATTTAAATGATTAAATTGTGAAATAATGCAATTCTCTTCAATAAAGGTTACTTGCGAACGCCGGGATTTAACTCACGACCGTCGGATTGCTAGTCGAGAGCCTTTCCCCTCATACTGCCATAACATGAAGGTGCAATAACACATTGCACAAGGAGAGGATTGAACTGGCTTAAGTTAGACTTTCTGGAATAACGTACATTTTTTTTAAAACTTGACATTTTTACGAGTGTTAAAGTGTGCTGTGCGCTAAATACATTTATATTAAAAAGGTCAAGCTTGGTTGGCTTTTAAGTTTTTGAATAATAGACCTAACGGAATTACACAGTACACACGTCAAATAATCTGTTTTTAATAGGTTTAAATTTTAAAGAGTTTAGGTGAGTGCTAAATAAAATTCACGAAATAATAACAAAAAGTAAGGTTAGGTTTTTTGGCGCATGTAATTCTCTCCGTAATTTTGTCCACAGGTGTTTCCGTGCATGTATAATTCTGGCAGCGAAGGCAATAATAGTACAAGAAATTTACGCATGAGTAATTTCTTCATTTTATGGTAATAAAGTAATATTTATGAGAAAACGACTCATGTTGTGGTTTAATAACGTTTTCAGAATAAAATACGAGTTTTCAGAATAAAATACTCGCGTTAATAATCCTTCAGAGTATTTAATTGAAAAACCGTAAAAAACAGTCCCCCTCGTCTGACAATCTACGGTAAATCCCCAAATTAATATAAACGTACCACGCACAGCAATCATCCGTTTTTATTTATTAATTTAACTTATGAAAAATTATGGATGTGAAATACGTAAATTAGTTCAAATTCAGAAAATGTTCAGATCATTCATTCAACTTTACACTCAATTCAGAGGCTATTTTCAGCGCAATTTTTTTAAAATTGGCTCCACACAGGAGGTTCTGAGGAAAAATAATTCCTATCTGGGCCTATGTCACCTTTGAAGATGCTGTGCAGAGGGTTTTTTTAGAAAAAGGAAGCAGAGTATGTTCTGGGAAGGAAAATGTATGAGGGGTGGGTAGGAATTTGGGGCGCAGTGTGTCCAGGAGGGACGGACGTTTGAATCTATCAATTTCATTGCGATTCAAGGCAATATTTCGAGAGAATCCTGCTGCAGAGGTCAAAAGATCTCCCTCAAGCAGTCTCTTCCGATCCGTTGTTGTTAGGCAAATGCATTCGCCACCACGGCTTAGACAAACCTCACTGCATGACCCCGGGCACCCTACTAAGTCACCAAACGTAGCGAACCACTTGGAGTGACCTATGGCAGAGGTGTTGGTTATCCCATAAATGGTTCCTGGGATGGCGGTACCCATACCAGAATTCAAAATTGCATAACCGCCTCCCAAATTTTCAACTTTCCAGAAAGATGATTTATTTATTTATTTGTTCACGCCCAATTAGGGCTTTTACATGTGATAAAATTAATAATACATTTGATATAATCAAAGAATTAAAGAGATACAACAATTAAAATAAGTACCAAGTATAATATAAATATAGGATGCACATTCATATAAATTTCGATACATAATGAAAATTTATAAACATTTCAAAGCTATCAAGATAGAGATACAGATTTAATAACAATGTTTTTATAGGCTGATAGGCATTCAGTACCGTCGGTGTTAATGTAGGTGGTTTGGTATATTTATGGTGTTAATGTAATATTTATTCCCTGCACTGTGCAGTCGGTTCATTACTGAGTTTATTTCTGCATTGGTAACTGAATTGTTACAATGGTAAGGTACATTCTAACGAACCATTCTACTAGACACATGAAAGTTAATCAGCCTAAGGAGTTCAGGGGAGTCAAACATGTTATTAACAATTTTATAGAGAAAAAAATGATCAGTATATATTCTTCTTTCTTTTAATATAATAAAGATCGAAATACCGACTAACCAATCTATGAACACAGTCTAAATCCTAAAAGCCTAAATCATGAAAGCAGTTTAGCAATTACCGACTAACCTTAAGGCCGGTAGTAAGGGTTCAAAAGAAGAAGAAGGGGAGGTATGTAAATACGGCCGTTAGAGGGAGCGCGCTAATAACCCGATATTAATTAAGTAAAAATTGTGAACATGATTAATAAAACATGACTCGTTTAAAATAGAGCAATAATCTCGTAGGATATGACTTAAGGCTCCGCATCAACGCTCAAAAAGAAGAAGATGGAGAGATATGTAATAACGAATGTTAGAGGAGCGCGCTAATATTTAAAGCGATAAAATCGTTGAGAAAATAGTAAAAATATTTATTAAAACTCGACTCGTTTAAAATAGAGTAAAAATCTCGTAAAAGGCGTCTTAAGTATCATTAAAAGAAACATTGTGATTTTTTTCACAACTATAACTTGTAAAATAACAGAAACAAACGTGATATTTAAAAACCCGACTTCGAGTACCTACATCTCTGACGCCGTGCCTTATGCCACACCATTTTTGTACGTTTGATACAAAGCTACTGACATGTTACCCACCTAGCAGTAAAAGCCCGGGGAGTGGGTTTTAACTGCTATGTATTTTCATATAATTACCGTTATTCAAGAAAAGTATGTATTTTTATATAATAACATATATTTTTTTAAGAACTTAAAAACTTAAAGTGTTCAAGGAAAGTATGTTATAAATTAGTAGGAATGTCGAGTCTTTAAGTCATTCTTATGCACGGGTAAAAGTATGTGTAACTAAAAGCTTCACGACTTTCACGAATATATTTTTAAATAATAATACTATCTATTGGATTACACTCCTGCTTCAGTAAAATTCCCATAAATAAATGTTCTTCCGTTTTTTTACTCTTATCCAACTTATGTTTTTGATATAATGATTAAAAATTATACAAAAACAACAAAAAAGTAATGTAAACATTAAAATTATCTTGTCCGAAAAACAAAATAATAAAATGGAAAGAGAAAAAAATATTAACAAAGTTATCCGACCAAGCTACGAGTGAACAAAAGCAACAAGCCACCTGTCACCCGAAAATAATAATTTGAAAATTATATTTAACATTGGCGTAATTTCTTTTCTTTCCCAGTGCACATGTCACATATTGTGATGTTAACTTTGATTTGTAATAATATGAGTTAGACATTTCCAAGAAGTATGTATATTCCATTATATTTTTTCCACCATAATCTCCACATACTGTAATAAATATTTTATTTATTATTAATAACTAGCGCAGACCCGTGACAAATGAGGCATATTATGATTGTAGGATATGTTTAGCTGAAAGTATTTTTGTTTTATTTTATATATATTTTTTAATTTTTTTTTTTTTATTGTATAAGAAAAACTTTCTTTTTATACTTTTTTGAAGGTTATTTCCATCAGTGAAATATATCATACTAGAATAAGTTAACAATAATAATCTAAACGAAAATATGAAAGAGAACAAGATACAGAAAAAGACAATGGTCGCAACTGGGACTCGAACCCAGACCTCTTCGTCTAACCGGGACGAGTGCGTTAACCAATTTTGCTATTGCCACCTTTTGTCAAAACGTCATAATAGAGAAGTCCAGTCCATTTTTTTTAATTTTTTTATGAAAAATGACCTTCTAACTTAAATTACTGCATATTTTTTTTTTTTTAGAGTTAGTTTTAATAGTTAAAATAATTTTCAAAGTTTTAATTTTTGGAGATCCCTCGAAAACACCCATATCTATGGTGAATTTTGTGACGTCATCTACTAAAATAACGATTCATATATTTTAGATTTTTATGTTGGTTTTCTTGAATCTCACATAGATTTGCGCAGGCGCACGGCCATCTTGTTTATTATAACGCGTTGATTGGCTAATGGCTTATTTATTGCAAATGGCGAAATCAAATTCTTTGCAAAACAATGAATGACGTTGATGAATTTCACTTGCAGTTTTATAATTTTGATGATAATTTTCGTTTAAATGATTAATTCACTGTGATATTAGTGTAATTCAGCATAAGTACCAATGCTGCCTGTACTTTTTTTCAGTTTAAGTTTTTAAATAATGTTTTGTTGGTGATTCAGTTTCGTTCGGTTTTTAGGTTACTGACATTACATAATCAAAGGTTACTTCTCTATAATTTTTTTGACTTTTCCGCGTGAATTTAATAAAACTTCCATAAAAGAAATATTATTTGATAATGTAAAAGCCTTGTGCATGTGTAAATAAATACAAATTCGAGAAATCAACGCATTAATTGCGTAAAACCGAGTCCAAGATGTCGGATTTTTTCAGTTATTTTTTCGGAATTATTATAATATTTTTTTATCCTTTTTAATTGTATGAACAAGATAAAAAGTGAAGTAACAGTTTTATTCCAAATTCATAAAGTAAGAGGACTGTATTTTTTAAATTTTGAATTTTCCTAATTTTTTCGACCATTTAATAGAATATGTTTACATTCGGCTGTTTTTTTTAAATTTTTTCATTTTGAAACTTAAAATACTGCATTTTTCAAACACAATCGGATATGCCAGATACAAAAATCTAAAAGGCAATTCTTTTAACTTTCTATAAAGGTATATGCTTTTACGACATCTTCAAAAATAAGAAACATATAGAACATTCGCTTGTGTCATACCTAAATTCCCATATAAATTACGTACAGCATAAATAAACCAGTCATTACCGTGATTACTATCGTGACGTCACCACAGAGCATTACACTGCATACCAACCTGACGCTGTGTTTTAACGAGAATATTAAAAATACACTTTTTAAAATTTTTTTAAAAACTGTACGTATAATATTATATAAAATAAAAGTTATGTACTCAGAATCAGCGTTTATTGGTCTATATGAACATATTTTTTTAAAGCCATAATATTTTTCACTGGAGTTCCTTATTGTCAATCTCATATTTTCAATTTTTTTAGAATTACATTATTATCAACTAATTATTTTTTCTCCATATTATGGGCAACTACCCTTTTTATTGGAAACAATCTTTCTAAGAATTGGTTTGTAACCTGGATAGCGTCTCGGATAGATATATCCGAATTTATTTATATGGAACAATTGACTTTTTATGAAAGTCTAAATGAATATTCAATTGTTATATGAAAAACTTTCTTTTTATACTTTTTTTTAAGCTTATTCCCATCAGTGAAATTATATCATATTAGAATAAGTTAACAATAATAATCTAAACGAAAATACGAAAGAGAACAAGACACAGAAAAAGACAATGGTCGCAAATGGTCTGGGTTCGAGTCCCAGTTGCGACCATTGTCTTCTTCTGTTTTTCTGTGTCTTGTTCTCTTTCATATTTTCGTTTAGATTATTATTGTTAACTTATTCTAATATGTAAGTATTCATAAATTAATTACATCATAACTAAAATCAAATTGCCTCTAAATCTCTGCCTTTCAAAAGAAGATATTTACCTTTCGAATGTTAGTAAAATTGAAAAATTATGACAGCTGTCAAACATTTAAGCCGAATCCAGCCTACGAAATAAATGGTAGGCCATCTACCAAATTAAATACGAGGTAGTTCGAAACGTGACTGACACTTAATCCCTGACAGATGGTCCCTGAAATAATAATTATTATAACTTTTTGTGCATTAATTACCACTTTCAAACATAAAATCGAAATCAAAAATACCTTCGATAAAAAGTTGTTACAGAAATCAAACGAATTTGTTTAAAGTGTTTATTTTTGTATTAGTTTATCCTTGATGCAATTGAATGAAAATATATTATTGTTGTTATTCGGCGGTACATTCTCTCTGTACTTCTTTTCAACGAACGATCGATGTTTTAAAAATGTCACTTTCAAATTGTGACATTTTTGTAAGAGTTTTTGTAATGATTAAAACAACTTTTCAGATGTATTTTCATGTGGTTGTAAAAATCCAGAAACCTTCGCGAGGGTGGAAAAAAGGTATTTTGAATGTTTGAAACATTTCCTAAGCTTAATATAGCAACGCATAGGGGACATAAATGCATACAAACATTTTTTAATTTTTAATCTTTATCTTTATTAATATATAAAACAAGTCGGGTTAGTTACACTATTTGTAACTAAAGAACGGCCCCACCGATTTTGATGATTTTTGATTTGTTGGATTTGTCTCCGCCCCAGATAGGATAATAATTATTAAAACATCACAAAAAATAACGAAAAATATAGTTAAGAAAATTATTTTCCCCATACTTTTTGTATGGAACGAATTCTCATATTTGAAAGAGTTGCGGGCATTTTGTGATAAGTACCTATAATATTGAACTGTGCATAAATTCCAAAAACTCAAAAACGTCAAAAATGCGCTAATTGTTTTGCATTTGTTCTTAATCGTGTAATGCTGCCCCTCTTTCTTACACACTAAGTATTAATAGCCGAAAATGAGACAAGCGGTGAACGTATGTCTGCACCCAGCCTCGGATCTTCGACTTTTTCGAACCGGGGCAGAAGACCCCTTTGCCCCCACCCCTTTTGCAACGTGGAGAGGGGGGGGAGGGGGTTAAAAAAAATTAATTAAAATTAGAGTTTACTTTGCTTTATTAGTATGTGATAATGGCGTTTAACGTGTTTAAAACTTCTAAATTCAGTGATATTTGAAAAACAAAAGTTTTTTGGTTAGGTTTTTGACATTTTTTTACGGTCGGACTGTGTTTGACAATGCCATATTTTTAATAAATAAACCAAAAAACCGAGTAATTTGGTATTTTGATTTAAGATAATTGATTTATCATTTTGATGTGTTGCAGCTATTTTTGGTGAGTTCTTTATGAATTCCATTTTAGAATATTCAAATGTCATCATTTCTTGACAAAATTTTGGTCAAATTTTTGTTGAGAGGGAACATTAAACAGTTCACAACATATCAAAATTCAGTTTCTCATATATCTATATCAATTTTGAATATAAATTAGACCGTTTAAAAGAAATTTTATAGAAAATATTTAATCGGAGGCAAAATTAAACTTCCTAGGCGAGTTTATAGGGAGAAATTGCTGAGAATAGTTCCGTTTTAAATGTTTACGATTTTATAATATTTTTTTAATAAATTCTAGGAATATGTTATAATCAACCAAAGAAAGGTGAATTAATTGACTTTATAGAACTATGATCAGTTTGTAAACCATATTAAAATTCGGAGGTATGATTTTTTTAAGGTGGGCGGAAAATATTCAAAACGGTCACCAAAATATCACGAGCAATCCGAGGAAAAAATAAATATCGTGCCATCGCTCCAGTGGATAGTGGTTAGGATACGTTCATAGATCAACTTAGGATGTATTCAAAAACCAACTAGGCATTTTAAAATCAAATGATGCAAGGTGCTTTGTGAATCAAGATTTTTTTTTCGAACGTAAATTACCATTTTGGCGCCCCTAAGACTGCCGCCCGGGGCAGGCGCTCCGGTTTGCTCCCCCCTAGATCCGACCCTGTCTGCACCCTTCCAAAGGAAAAATACAATAATAATAATAAATCTCTGAAATGAAATGTAGGTTAACGCACAGGAGGCCCTAAGGAAAATGATTTCTCTCAGGACTTATGTCGTCTTAGAGGATGTTGTGTGGAGGGTCTTTTTAAGGAAGGGGAGGATTGGAAGTTCTGTGAAGGAAAAAGAAATGAGGGGTGGGTAGATCTGGGGGTCAGTGTGTCTGGGAGTGACGGACGTATGAATCCATCCAATCCATTGCTCCAACCGCGGGGCAAGGCAATGGGTCAAAAGAGTCCGGCTGGAAAGGTAAAAAATCTTCCCTCAAAGCAGCAGGTGGGCAGACGCATCCGCCACCAAGAACCGAACAAACGTCACCCCATGAACATGGGCACCCCTGCTAAATCACTAGACGTAGCGAACCACTTGGGATGACCTATTGCAGAGGTGTTGGTTATCCAATAAATGGTTCCCGGGACGGTGGCGATCGTACCCGCCTCCCAGATTCCCGTAAGTAAGTGGAAAAGTTATAAAATCATAAATGTAAATCGGTATACAACGCCATCTCTGATATTTACAAAAACAAAACACGGACTGTTGCGTATCGATAATTGCTTCATTGCGTAATTTTTAACTTAATGAAAAACCTGAAATTAATTCAACAGTTATTGATTCTTAGAAGGTAAGAAGTTCGTCGAAGTACGAACGTACGAAGTTCATCGGGTCAGCTAGTACGTATATAAATTATATAATTAGAAAATATATTTCATCACATTTTAAAAACAGTTTTTAGTTTTCGGTTGCGTTCGAAAATATTCCATTTATTTTGATTTTATTATATTTTGACCTTCTGACAAAATAGGCCCGAGGCCTGTGGTATTAAAACAACTCTTTTCGCTGAATCTACAAATCGTCATCCACCCTGTACTCTCCTTTCTACTTCAGTTTTGAAATAAGTTTTATGAATTAATACAAGAAAACTGATATACTCGCACTTTATTTATAAACTTATTTTGAAACCACATAACCCATTAAAGTTGATGATAACATTTTGCATTTTGATCATCAATACGAACCAATAAAATGCCATTAAAACTGTTATTCACAGTTACCCAGTAGTCTTATTTTATTTTCCAACAGAAACAGAAATATCTTATTTCATGTTGGTGCTGAACCACACGGTACACGTGTGTCATTTTTTATTTATTTTATTTTCCAACAATGGATAATGATTGAAAGAAAAAGAAAATAGATTGATTTTCCTGATCTAATAATATAACATGGTTTATCACTCGGGTTGATACGACGGGCGTGCTGGGGGAAAATCCTGGATACGGAAAGTTATTCTCTGAGTTTAACTGCGAACGCAATAACTAAATGTTCTACTTTAAACTTAATGAAAAAAACACCATGTATCGCGTATCAAGTGAAGAGTAAGTGCAATGATTTGTGTTTTTTTTGGTTTTCAAAGTAGGTACCTACCTAATGCATTAAAGAGTAATTTGTTTGCCTTAATATATTAAAGATTAGAGTGGAAGATACTACCACTAACGCCCTGGTAAAAGTCCACCGTTCAGAATTAAAATGTTGGTTTAAATGGCTTTAGTCGTGTTTAGTGACCAGCTCCGAATAGACAAGTAGGTACTTTTCCACCTTCCTTTACACTATCTCATTCTACTACCCTCCACATTCAGCCTCACAACTCTATTGCTATTGTCTCACTGCTTCCAGACGTTGAGACTAAATGCACGTATATGTAATATTTACAATTTTTTAAATATTAAATACCTACTTTTTTTCTATGGACAAATTTTCGTGTTCATTTTAGGAAAAAATTTGTGTCATAAACGTCAAAACAAAAAAAATTGGAAAAACAATATCATTTGAGTTTAGGAGTAACCTACTACTGTGTCCCAGTAAGACAAGAGATCCTGGGTTCGAGTCCCAGTTGCGACCGTTACCTTTTCACATCGTTACATTTTCATGGGTCTTGTTCTGTTTTATGGTTTGTTCAGATTTATTAGTATTGTCTTATTCTTCAATAACCTACTTTATTTTACGGAAAGAGTGTCATCGGACCACCAAGATTTCCAAAGAAGATTTTAAAAAGGGCATTTATTCACTTCCACCCCATTCACATGCTCTTTCTCAAAATGATTTCCATCTTTTCCCCTCTATATTTCACGTGGTCATTAAAAATTGACTTTGAATTTCTTTACTAAACTACCATAGAAAGACTGTCTAATCCTTTGATTAACGTCAATTTTACAATACCTATGAATAAAATACATATTATATTAAATGAAAAAAACACACTTTGTAAAACACCACATTATTAATTCAAATAAAGTGGTGTTTTACAAAGTGTGTTTTTTCATTTAATATATAATGTCACACAACAAAGTATTTGCTTCCTTCAATAAAAAAATACATGTAATGTTCTTTAATATACTTTGTAAATTACAACGCAAGTTCGTCTTGTATCTTATTTATTTAATTGGATTACAGCAGAATTAGTATTGTTGGTAGCGTGTAATTATTAGAGCTCTCAGTTTCAGAATGAATTAGCGATAGCGCCCGAGCGCCCAGCGGCTGTAAGTTCGGCAGCATTCGGCTACGCCCGAATGTCTCCGAACGAACGATAGACATATACCACACCTTCCTCCCTCTAATTAAGCGCTACCAACACAAATACAATTATTCTTAATTATTAGGTATTTCATTTACAAAATCATATGTCTCCTTATTTACATGCTAATACATATTATACACACATTTATATATTATTTTAACCACACATTTATATATTGTTTATTCACAATTTAACACTCAATAGTTTTTGTTTCTTTCCTGGAGAGGATTTTTCTAGGTCGGAGCCTTCCCGCCCATGAAACTGGTTGACACGATGTACTAGGAATTGCCTCATCCACCGTACTTGGTCTCGTCGTGTCTGCACTTTCCAGTGCCGTCTCCTCTCCTCTCGCCAGGCTGAAATCAGGAGAACAAACCGTTAGCTCACTCCACAGATTGGACAACTCCTTCTCAGACTGTTCAGTCCTCGAATCATCAGACGCGGAATTTGGCAAATCTGAGACATTATCGCTCCAGCTAACCGACAAGCCCCTCATCTGGTCAACATGACGTTTCCATATAAAATGTGACTTACAAATTTTAATCAAATACAATTTTTTTCCAAGTTTCTGTGTAATTATTCCCTTTACCCATGTAAATTTATTATTTTGCCTGAAATCCTTAACAAAACATTTTTGTCCCACAATAAAATTTCTAGTCTTGACACCACCATAATTTTTTGCCTGTTTACGTTGATTGGTCTCAATATTTTTATTCGCCAATTCATGTTGTTTAGACACAAATTGCTCATTATCTCTTGGAATGAGACTGTCAAATGTAGATCTCAGTTTTCTACCAAAAAGCAAAACTGCTGGCTCGACTCCAGTCGTACAATGTGGTGTATTTCTATAATCTGACAAAAATTGTAACAATTTATCCCTGTAATCAAACCGAAATTTATTTCCAACCATAAGTTTTTTAAGAAAACCTTTCGTATTTTTAACAGAGTTCTCAGCGGCTCCGTTGCTTTTTACCGTATTCTTTAAATATGGTTTTACGTCCCTATTAATTGCACATGAACTACCATGCTCCGTAAACATGGTTTTATATTCCCTAAGATTAGAACTTCCATACCCTGAAATATATGGTTTTACATTCCCCATTTTCCGAAATTTGTTCTTATTCGCGAACGAAACCGAATTAATAGTATTTTGTCCCGGAATAATATTGAGTTTGAAGGTTTCCATGAAATCTCTCCCAACTATTAGTTCTGATCCGTTGTTTACAATAATAAAGGTTACAAACCTAACTATATTATTGTACTCGACCTTGAAATTTATCTTACCTACAACATCCAATATACTACCATCATAACCTGAAATCTTTCGTGTTTCGGGTGATAATTCTAAATTACTGAAATGTTTACAAAACAAAATTTCTGGAATAACACAGACTGATGAGCCCGAATCAATCATAGCATTGAAATTTTTACCATTTAATTTCAACTGAGCTGTGATTGCTTTCATAAATGCTACAGATATATATATCAATATTATTATCATTACAGTTCATAACTGATTTCACTGATCCGTACCTGCAATTTTTCCTTAAATGCCCTATTTTTCCACAATTATAGCACTTTGCTTCCTTCAATCTACAATTACGCGTGTCATGATTTAATTTCCCGCAAATACTGCATTTCTTTTGAGATGAAACGGTATTAAACTGTTTAAATGATCCGCGCCCGTCGCTACTGTATGAACGTTTATTCGGCGTACGAGCTGGTGAAGGTGATCTTGCACACTTTCTCACAGTATTTACTTCCAATTTAAGTTTAGTTGACTCGATTTCAGGACCTTTCGCGGTAACTGCCAGTTCAACTAACTGATTAAAATTTTACTTAGGGCCTTCAATAAACAATTTTACACGCACTGGACCCGGAAGTAAACCAATCGCAAAAACATCTACCAGATTAGCTTCTAATCTAGCCCCAAATTGACAATAAGTACTTAACCCTCTAAGTCTTGCTGCAAACTCCTTAATCGACTCGTTTTGATCCTGTTTAGCAAGAAAAAACAATTCGCGCTCCCGAAAGATAGATCTGCATTTTACACAATGTTTTTCGAGCAACTCAATTAATTTATCAAATGTGACATCAGTGATTTTAGATGGAAAACATAAATTAGTCAGAAGGGTCAAGGATTCTGCTTCAAGCGAGTTTATCAGATAAGCCTTTTTCTTAATCTCCGTGATATCATCATGCAATAAGAGGAACTGTTCTAATCTGAGCCGAAATATATCCCAATCTCCGTTTATGTGAGAAAACGGTGGAATTCTCCCGGATTCTATTCTCACGAGAGGAAAAAAAATTGACACTAGCCGTACAAGTACACGAACGACAACAATAACTTAACAAGCAAAAAAAAATACACAATTCGATAAATCCTCTACAAGAAAGAATCAAAAAACCTTAACTTCTGATATTGCGGCTGTTGACTTCCTTCTCGTACTGTGAGAGAGCCCTTTCCTCGGCTTCTCTCGGACTTCAACTTCCGTGGATAGACTCGACTGGTCAATCTGCCAAGCCCCAAAAACGACCACTGCCTCCTTGTGTTTTTTCCGGGTGCCCTTTCCTCGACAACCCAACAACCCAGACTGTGGCTCCAGGGATAGTATAACTAGGATTTCCTTCCTCGGCTGTAGGTAGCCTTAAAAATCGGGATGACTTAGCCCTCCTTGCTTCGTGTAACAAAAAAAAATTTTTTTTTTTTTTTGTGTATGCTCCCACAATCCAATTAATTTTTATCCTTTGGCTGCGCCAGTTGTAATGTTCTTTAATATACTTTGTAAATTACAACGCAAGTTCGTCTTGTATCTTATTTATTTAATTGGATTACAGCGGAATTAGTATTGTTGGTAGCGTGTAATTATTAGAGCTCTCAGTTTCAGAATGAATTAGCGATAGCGCCCGAGCGCCCAGCGGCTGTAAGTTTGGCAGCATTCGGCTACGCCCGAATGTCTCCGAACGAACGATAGACATATACCACAATACATATTGCTGATTAGTTCACGTATTTCGTTAAAACAGATTGAAAATAAAATCGCAACACGCTTGCAGTAGCTTTTGTATTTATCTAAAAGTTACCTCGATTCTGCGGATGAGAAAAATCATATTTTTTCTTCTCACGCTGTTCGCCATAATATCGTATTAATACTTTCTGTGTCCATTTATTAAACATACTGTAATGTTATGGGATCCTTACCTCATCTCGTTCTACATCCTTCTTACTATGTAGATACTCTCTCCCAGGCTATGACTCTCTCAGGGGCGGATTCTCAACCCTCATATCATTGTTCAGGATAGGTTATTGTCAAATTAAACAGGTTATTTACTTTAAAACATGTATTGTGAATCTGAAGTATGACAGGTATGAAAGTATTCCTACCTATATTGGCTCAACACGAATTCTATACAAAAACGTTAATGGGGAAATCATACGCTTTGCCGTGGTCCTTTCTTGATGGTTCCGGTAATGGTCAATAGTGGCTGAGGCGGTGTAGGGTACCAACGCCTGAAGGCCAAGTGGGCCCAGGCGTCGGACGTAAAAGGGCAGTTGGGTCTCCTCGCCCGTGATGCAGAAGTGTCCCTACAAACTCACAACCGGGACCAGAATCTCCGGTTCGAGCTTTCGGTCGGCCCTAAGTAATTGCGTGAACGATTACGTACGGATTAGTCTTTATTTTAACAGTCATTATTAGAGTCTTTCTGCGTATGGATTATTAGTGAAATCACTTTATTATCACTTAGGTAAATAGTCTAGGTATATGTGCGCGCTGTCCGAGTGACAATGGATCCTGTGAGGAGTTCGGTTCACTTAACTGATGTCCGTATTGAATTGTGGAATTATACGTAATTCGTGATATAGTCCAGTAGGTCGGTGAGGAGAAGTTGGTCCGGGTTTATTTAAACATATGGTGGCGTGTGAACATGACTCGGTTCGATAACGAAATGTTTAGATTACATTTTAAACGGATTTGGGCTATTGCTCCCGACACTTCTTTCACTTTAATTAACACATTTCTCCTCACATGATTTACGCCTGAACGTAACGCCTACCACCGACGTGACCTTCTTATCTAGAACTCCGGGCGCGACTCTTCGTAACGAAATTAGGCGGCAGCCCGGAACTCGCGCTCCGGGCACGCGGTACGTACTGACGTGTCCTTCTTCTCTGGAACCCTGGGCGCAACTGTATGAGGCGGGCGATCTGTGGTTTATATACCCCGTCCAATTATGCCTACGTGACGATTGCCCCTTGCGACATACCTGGGGAGGTAGCGGAAGGCGTGGAGAGTGAAGAGTTTCCTGTTGTTGCTTGCTTGAACAGCTAACGGTTTCGTGCTTTCTAAAGGAGAAACATCTAACGGCTGCGTGATCCTGTCCCTAGTGCGGACCGGAGTGAGAAGCGGGGCGATGGGTTTGTTTATACGCTTCCTAGTTCTGACTGAAGTATGGGAAGGTGTGCGGGGTTTCCTGTCCGTTCCAATTGCGCTGCTTTATACTGATGTAACATCCAACGGTCGCGTGTTTCTGTTCCTAGCGCGGACCGGGAAGGAGCGGGGTGAAGGGTTTGTTTACTCGTTCTGATTTGCGTTGCTCATGGTTTGCTTGAAGATTTTAACACATTGCAATACTTATTTTAGATTAACTAAATAATGATGGATCTTCTAGAAAGATGTGGCAAGATCAAAATAAATTTGCAGTGAATCGAGCATTCGTATGAATTGGATTGAGATTTAGCGTGTAATGTGTAAAACTTTGTACAGGTAACAAGTGTGTCAGGAAAGAGTATTTTGAAACTATATCATATTTGATTTCCCCTGCTTAGAAATTGCGTAATGGTAAGTAAGTGTATAGATTAACTGTAAAGATCTAGCATAACTCCCCATAGTAATGGAAAGTTCTACTGTCCCGCCAAAATAGCTCCACTTCCACAACTTCCTGAAATTGCATTGGGCTGCTTCTAGTAGCCAAAGTAGTTCCAGTAGCACCTATTAATCCATTGAGATTATAAGAGTAGGAGAAGTTATTTGCGTAAATCTAAATGCGATTTACCCTATTCTAGCATATATAACTGTGATGTAAGCATGTATGTACGATATATATGATTTCGCCTATACGAATCGTATAAACCAGAGAGCTTAGCAAAAAATCCTTACAAAGACGTCTCTGCCAAAGCCCACCATGTTTTTATTTGTATTAAAATACTCAATCCATTACTGAATCATTACTTGGGGTTATATTACACGTTGGATATTGGATATTTGGACTATAATAAGGAAGCCTAACTAGTTTAAGTTAATATTAGCTGTGTTATAAATGAACAAAGGTAGAAATTTATATTTTCTGACAGAAAATATGAACGGATAGAATATTTCATAAATATGAGTTATTTTCAATAAGGGAGGTATTAATTAACATTTAAAAACATATATTATACAATGTTTTAAGGGAAGTACTCATCTTACTATCTAGTGGTTCCTGATATTATTTGGATTAAAAGCAGGAGTGGAAATTTTGGTCAACGGTGACATTTTTTATGTTTTTTTTTCTGTTCAACCAAAAGCACAACAAAATCACTAGGTATTGGACAGTTAAGGACGGAGTGAGGGATTGGGTGGTAACTCAGCTGAGTGACCAGGGAAGATATGAGTAAGAATGTTTTTGTTCAATTTGAAGAAAAAAAAATCAAAACTAAAAACAAGGTCATCAAAAAGTCATCGGAGACCAAAATTCAATTTCAAATCACATTTTTTACTACAAATATTTTCTTGAATCACTGGTTAAAGTAAGTCAAGTACGTCCCATAATACCGTGCTTATTTACCCTTATTTAAAAAATGTAAACAATATAATACATTATTTTTATTTTTTGACAAAAATATAATAGAAAATAATATATTAGTTTTCCTTCGAGACAGATAACTTACAATGAAAACAAAGTGCGCATTTTATGAGTTAAGTTGTTCCAGTAACTAAAGTAAGATTTATTTATACAACGTTCAAAAACAGTCGCGAAGGTATTTTTTGTAAGGTTATTATTCTTAATAACCATTATTTCAACATTAAGAATTTCGCAAATGTACTTCTAATGAAAAAAAATATATGCAATCGCGGATATTAAGCTGAATTGAAAAATGGAAAGCTCGCAATTTTTTGATTGCCAAATGTGCAATATATTTAGCTATCGAGGTCAAACCAGCAGGTTTGCCTTTTTACATATTTCCGGGAAGAAGTTGACCAGACTTGAGAGTTGCCTTAGCCTTTAATACTTAATGCTTCGCCCAGCAGCGACGCGCCCGGGAAAGTTGAGAACTGTAAGGAGTTAGTGTTACTTCCGGAAAACTGACTAATTTTACCAACTAATCCTGTATTCAAAGTAAAGAGTGACAATGTAATAGATTTTCACCAAGACCTAAGAAGATTACATTCTTGGAACACTAAGGAACTGTTGGTATTTTTGCATAATGATAGGAAGGCCAAACATAGTTATTCAATTAAAATAATGCTGATGTAATGTTATGCCATTTTTCTGTTTTGTTATTGAAAAAGTTATTTGTGTAGCCTTAAAGTCACCTCTTCCCACCACGATGCACATTTCAAAATTCCTCTCTTCAACATTTCCAAAAACTTCAGAAGATGTATGAAAATATTGAACCTCATTGCTCAAATATTTTTTTTCAATTGTTTAAACGTCGTTGGGTCAGTTACGTATGGCGCACTGATCGTAAAACTATCTAATATTTGCACCAAATTTTCTTTTTTTACTACAATTTTGGGAGGTGGGTATGGGTACCGCCGCCCCGGTAACCATATACTGGATAACCAACACCCTCTCACCCAGGTCACCCCCAATGGTTTGCTACGTTTGGCAAATTATCAGGAGTGCCCGGATTTATAGGATTAAGATTGTGTAGGTCTTGGCGGCGGATGCGATTGGGAGAGGCTGGTTAAAAGAGACTCACAACGTTTTCCTTCCCAGAACTTCCTCTCATTCCTCCACCCTTTAAAGGCCTCAACACATCATCTCCAAATATGACATAGGCCCCCTGAGAGATTTTTATTCTCAGGGCCTCTTGAGTGGGGCCAACGTAAAAAAAGTAATTGAAGTTATCGTTTTCGTGGTCATTCAAAAATAAACCTATGTGAATTTTGGCTTGGTATTTTCAGTCATTACAGATGTTGTGAATCTTGTCAGTTTTATCTACCATTTAAAAAAAAGGTGATAAAATTAACTTTTTTACATTAATAAAGATTTTTTGTGTTCAATGTTATAATACAAACTTATCTAAGATAATGCCAGCAATACAAATCAGTGAGGATGCAATCTTGGCGGCCAATCAATGTCACTGTTCTTCGGGAGTTTAGTAATATTGGATACCATCGAACCATTGGCTTTTAAACTTAGTGTTTGCCAGTAGATCTGGCAATTATGCTAAAATTAGACCATGGCCCACTTGTGCAGAACTGTTGTACTTGTCGGACAACTGCCATTATCATTAATTCGTGGTTAGAAATGTATGAATTAACTTTAAGAGTGGATATTATCATTTTGGCTGGAAATTCTGATCAGCTGTTGTAAAACGACAGTAAGAGTAATACAATAATACTCTTATATTATATTCCCCTCTCTATGTCATAATTTATTATTAGTTAAAGATATGTTATTATCGATACACAAACTAAAACATTTATTAAGAAAACGGAATTTGTAAATTTGTCTTAAACCTATGTATGATACAGGAGGCCCTGAGGAAAAAAATCCTCTTTGGGAAGGTTGTATGGAGTATTCTCTTAATGGGAAAAAAGAGTAAAATTTCTGGGAAGGAAAAAGGTATGAGGGGTGGGTAGGTATCTGAGGATCTGTGTCTAGGAGTGACGGATGAACTAATCCATCCCTCCCACTGTGGTGCAATGCGAAAGGTTGAGGATACAGCTGGAGAGGAAAATCAAAATCTAAGGCAAACGCATCCGCTGCCATTACCTTGACAAACCTCAACCCAAGAACCCGGGCACCTCTGCTATGTCACCAAACGAAGGATTCCACTAAGAGTGATCTATGGCAAGAGTATTGGTTATCTAATAAATGGTTCCTGGGCGGCTAAAATTCAATGAAAACGGTGTAGAATAAATGAAAAAAAAAGAAACAACGAAATGCGTTATTTGATTGTTAAATTGACGTCGTTTTCCACAGATGTTTCAATATCTACTCGAAGATATTACTTTTTTCAATTACCTAATTGATTATTTTGAAAACTAAGTTGCTGGCTTCGTGCCAGCAAAATACATATATAACCCAGTTGGTTTGATACCTTTCAAATTTATAAATCTCAAAGAGTAAAACTTAATAATCGCTGATTAAGTAACTGGAACCCGCAATTTTCACAGAGTCTGTACAGAGTCAAAAGTTCACTCCACGGCAGTAATTAAGATCACGGGAAACTTCAGTGGCATTTGAGCGACGTGCTCATTTGAGGCCATGTGGTTTGCTTTCATAATCACTTCACGCCAAATACGAAGCGTTTTCAATGGTTTTCTATGAAACATACAACTTCTCACGGAATTGGTTTATTGCTTCGATAATAAATTTTAGAGTAATAGTTTTTTTTTTTTAGAGTTAGTCACATAACTTAGAGTCTTAAAGTTTGGTGATAATAAAAAGTACTTACTACTGCCAACATCGATATAGATTTAGTTGGTCGATGATGGCCAGAGATTCTTCAATATGAAATGAAAAGTTTCACAAATTTTAAATACGTTACAATTTTTGTTTCATACGATTATTTGTACACGGTTAACACTTAATATTAATTATAGAATTATAATTATTAATTATTATTATAATTATAATTTTTTAATTATTAATTATTATTATAATTATAATTTTTTAATTATTAATTATTAATTATTAATTATAATTATAATTACACTTAATAGGTCATTTCTACGAATCGTTCTTGAGTTCAGCAGCTTTTCTGTGGATCGATTTGGAGGCCTTTTTATTTCCTTCCTTCTACAACGTGGGTTTCTTCAAGACCCGTGTTCATTCTTTCGTCTCCTCAAAACGACCAAGATGTTGCAAGATGAAAAAAACAGTATCCCCAAATATGACGTAGGCTTTAATGTAAAAAAGTTAATATCAATCTAAAAATGTTGATTTTTCAGAATATATGAAAAAAAACATATTGAATATAATATATTGTAAACAAAAAATTTCTTTAGACAGAGCATACTTATTTTGTAGCACTATTTTTTGTAATATGTTATTAAAAAATCAACAAACACTATGTTTTAACTACTTTTATTGTTTATAAACCAACATGCTTTCGCAAGCAATGCTTACTTCTTCAGGGTTTACAATCTTTACATAGTATAAAATGAGGTCGCTCCCGCTGTCTGCGCGCTTAGATCTTTTAAATTACGCAATGGATTTTCATGCAGTTTTCACCAATAGATAGAGTGATTAATGAGAAAGATTTTTAGGTATACAATTTTTCAAGGTTATAATATATCTGGCCAAACAGATTTTTAATCGGGCAATTTGATCTAACATATGGCGTTGGTTATAAAGGTTGGGTAATGGCTTGGCGTTATGTTTCGTTGGCCACAGCAACGTGTGGCCGGGTCTGCTAGTAAAAACTAAACTACAAAATAGACCTAGATATGTAAATAATTGGGTGGGAGTGGGAAGGAAGGAGGGAAGGGGGAAATTACGATAGAACAAATAATACATTTTTTGAATACTTATCCTATTACTTTTTTTATTTTGCGATACAGTATTTCACGAATTCCACGAATCCTAATTTTTGTGCTGGGAAACAATATTAAAAAATATTTTATTTGAAACGATTTAACTTAACGGTTCGTGATACTCAATTAATTCAGATGAAAAGTTTTTACAGTACGAGTATGTTTGACATAAAACGTTAATGTTGAAAATAAAAAGACATGGAAATATTTTTTTTTCGACTTGTCCGCCAGGCAAAAAACGTTAAAAAAGAAGCACAAATAAATATCCTTTGCTACTTGAATAGGTATCTTCGATTTTCATAATTACCTCCCAAATATACATTTTTATTTCTTTTTTTAGTTTATTTATGAAAGTAATTAAATTGCACATAGTTGCATGAACCAGCGAGGTTTCCGTATAAAATTTATAATATGGATATTCAGAGAAATAGAGATGATTTAATTAAACGTAAAGTAGTAGAAAAAAGAAAAATAAATTTAAAAAAAACACAAACCTTCTCAAAAAATAATACATTTTCACATAAAAAGATAATTTTAACTATAAAATAAATCTGATATGAAAAGAAAAAATACATAATGAGAATAAGAAAATAACACACAGTAGGAGTAGAGGGTTCGTTATTAATAATTTGTTTTAATTTATTTATTATACATTAAGTGAATCGACCTGAGGACAAATGGAAAATATTAGCGTCTGAAAAGATATTATTGAATTTTGTACCTATCTTTCTGAGAAATTAATGTTTTGTGCAGTTTGTTATTGAGTATGGGATGTGAATTAGTTAGTTAAATCTTGTATTTAGCATTGGACAGTGGAAATTTATATTTTTTATAATGGAGATCTTTTCAAAATAACATCCCATTTTTTTAAACTCATTTTAACCAAAGACTTGAAATCAGTGTAAAAAAATAAAATCAACTGTTAAAAACAGACTTAACTTCGTCAAACTAATATCAATAACAGCAAAACATATGGACATATTCAAAAACATTTATCTTTGATGCCTCGCTGCTACTAACTTAGCGACTGTCGACATCTAAAGGAAGCCCTCGGACAGTTTGAGCCGGAATGTCACATAACTTAGATAAGTTCCATTGCCGCTTGGCGTTTGATGGCCGATGCACACAACTGGTGCAGATTTATTCTCCATTCGTAGGTACCATTCAATATATTGCATACATTTTACGAAATGTTTAGCTTCAAGTGCCAGTCAAACGCCTTTAAAAACATGTACATAAAATTGTCAGGTGTTTTTTCAGCCATAATATTAGCATTTAATACTACCGGATGAACACGACGTGAATGTGATTGGTGCAAGAAGTCAGAGACGTCTGAGGAAGACATGACCCCATCACGTAAATCATACGCTTGGGTATAGTCATGTCACAAGTCAAAAAACAGTTGAATATTTAAAATTATGTATACATGTTAACGAACAAGAAGTGTGTGCAAAGGCAGAGTTAACAACCCTTCGTAAAAACGGATTGATGGTTAAATGGTGCCAATTTTCGCAATTATCATTGGCCGTTAAAAGATACCCGATTTTTATTGGACTGTAACTGAATATGGCTTTAGGGTGGCATCGAAGTGGGAAATAAGTCTCTGATTTCGCTAGCATCGTATCTACAGGATAGAGTAATCAAGATTCATGTTAAAGATATGAGCCAAAGGGTGTTATCATCAACTAAAATGTTAAGAACTTTTCACTCTCAAACTAAATATTAGGAATATTTATTTTTTAAGTTATACAAAAAATATCCTGCAAAGTTATTTGATTACAATGGCGATTTGACAGAGTTTCCAAATTCTCAAGAAAAGAGAGAGAAGATAAAATATTTTTTGACCCCTTAGCAAGCTGGGTTGGGTCTTGTAGACCCAGGGTATTTTAAAACAGCGGTAACTTCTAAATATTGCATGCGAATTTTATGATTCCGACTTAAGTGTTAATTTTGATTAACTTGTATTCGGATTCATTTTTTTACATGTCATTATGATGATGGTTTACCATATCCCTGATATTAAGTACAGATATACGACATATCGACAACGTACGTATGTCACTCTCGCATTGGTTTTATTTGTTTTGAGTGATCAATTTTCTTCTGCCAAAAATGTGCCATTTTCCAATCCAAAAATTCTAACGAAACTTAACGACAAAATAAATTTCCAAGTAAAATATTGAAAATTGGTTTCTGTAAAAGACACAATGCTTCATTTTGTTTTCGATTTTATTATATTTTTAGTTTCTCACGTAACATTTTTATTAGACAAAAACTACAGGTTTAATTTTGGCCACTGATGAAAAAAAGTTATAATTTCTGAAATGCCTTATATTTTTCAATAAGAATATAAATTTTAAACATAAAATAAAGAATAATTAAAGTATATAAATAAAACGAAAAATCCATTAAGTATCTACCGGTCCCGTAAACCCCACCAGGCCCAACCTTTGTATAATTTCATCAGGTAGCCGGAGGGTTAAGTAAAAAAGCCTAAGTAAGGTCGCCCCAGGCTTCGATTAATTCACAGTCCAGCGGTACTATAACGCCTTCGATTCTTTGATTTCCCAGGGTGGGAATTTGATAGCTTGTCAAGCGTAGCGCCAGATTGATTACTAAGCACTTTTCTTCTTGATAAAACCTGAAGAATATGTAATAACTTGCCGACTGGGCATTAAAGTATAAAGACGATCATCGAAAACCTCATCGAAAATTTAAGCACGGAATTAAACTTTAAATAACCGACGTATTTTGAATAAAACTGAGGTGCTGATTATTTATGAATTCATTGACGAATATGGATTATCATCCAATTAATTACCCGACGTGAAATTGTGTCTTTGTTTTTAGCTTGTGCTGACGTTGCCCGTTGTGTCCGTTTTTTGTGAAATCGTTTGGTTGAAATTCCTAAACAAGACTAGGGATCACAAATATGGCAGGATCACTTGTCAAAGTCAGCCAAAAAGGCTTATGGTCCATTGAATACAAAATTTCTGAAGAAATTTATTAAAGAAGTGAGTAATCTAGTTTTAATGAGTACAAAAAATTACGTAAGAAGTTTAATTAGCATCTACAAAACATTTTTTTTTACGTGAGCTTTACAGAAAAATAATTTCTCTCAGGGCCAATATCATCTTTGGGGATGCTATGTGGAATTTTTTTTAAAGAAACAAAGGAGAAGAGAGTTCTGGGAAAGAAAATGGTTTAAGGGGTGGGTAGGAATCTGGGGTTCAATGTGTCCTGATCATCCACCTTTAAGACCTAGACAAACCTCAACCAATGAACCCGGTCTCCGATGCTAAATCACTAAACGTAGCGAACCACTTGGGGTGACCTATGGCAGAAGTGTTGGTTATCTAATGAAGGTTCCTGGGGCGGCGGTACCCATTCCCGCCTCCCAAATTAAATTAGATACATTTGATAATGCCATTCAAAATACATTCTGTTTAATTATACCTATACATATTTTAAACGAACTCCATGCATTAGCAGATTTATCATGATTTAATAATGCAATTTGCAAGCATTTTATTTTATGTAACACCTCATAACAGCGCCCCTGTATTTACGAGTCGCCACCTGGTTGAACAGCGTTGTGAGGCGAGTTAAGTGAGGGGCTATAGGAATGGATTTATTAACGTGGGTCTTGTTGAAGAAGAGGCTCGGATTATAAAGAAGAAAAAATAGATGCCGGTAGCTCGTTCCACATACGAGCCGACTTCAACAAAAACGAGTCGAAGAAACGACCCACTCTCAGGATGCCATCAAGTTTCACGCATGTGTACCGGTGCACCGGGGATCAATGCTGTTAGTTCCTTAGAGCAGGCTCCATAAAATACCTGTCGAACAGACTCAATATGCCCACATTGCGTCTGTGTGTTAGAGATTAATCAGACGGACCGCCCTATTTGCAATACTCGAAACTAGTATAAAATGCATAGTTTTGATAGGAATCGAAATTTGAACCATAGGTACACCAAAGCCTCAGCGTCATTAATTTTTTGCAAAAAAATTAAACAGTTTAATTTTACTGCACGCGAACGGTAATTTTGTATGCTACGTTAGTATACGACTTAGTAAAGTTTCAGCCTCCCTCAAAATGAGCAATAAGCATCATCCAAATTATATTCTGAACTAATGAAATAGGTCTCTTGCGCGTCGTTACCACAAAATACTTTAAAAAAAGAGTTAATAATCCGCATGGTGAAATGAAAAGCTCTTGACCGAAGAGTGCAAAGCTACCTTTTTATGTGAATACCGCACAAGAGTCCCAACTACTCCCAAACGCCTGGAGCCAGTAAGACCATGGCTTCACCGATCGGAATATGTTGTGAGGCTGAAGGTAGTAGGAAGAAAAAGGGGATGGGAAAGAGAAAGGTGAAAAACCATTTCAAGCAAAGTTTTGATTCCGAATGGTGGTCATACGCCAGGGCGATACTGAGAGGCGATATGCGGTACTTTCCATACTGGAAAGTACCGCATATATGTCTTACATTATTTTGAAATTATGTAATTGTAAAATAAGACACTTAAATTAAATGACATTTACATGCACCGAAATTTGAATCCGCGACTTTCGGTTTTACCCCTCGACCACGGAGTGCACATTAACGTTGGTTTCCATAACCTGTAATAATATCACAGCTCCATGAATTTTAAATAAATTACATCTTATATTCTTGGGTTAGGTTCAAATTAACGCATATAATAAAAGGGAAGGAATTATCCCTATTTTCTATTAAGGGAATAATGAACGAAGTACCTACTTCCAGTAGGATTTAGACATGGATTAAATCATAAAATATTAATTGAAATAATATTCCCTGTGAATAACGTTTCGTTGCTTTATTGTGCTTGATGGGAAATGTGATGAGGTTAATTTAAGGAAAATCCTTAATATTTGCTTTGATTTCCTGCTTATTTGTGGTAATACATAGAATCGTTATTAATGCCAGAATGGAAATTGTGTCAATTTTTCTGGTGTACTTTGAAAATAGGTACCCTTATGTTCATCACTAATATAAGTACGTTTATATTCAATAACTTTCAATTCTGTACTTGAAAAGAGCATTAAGTTTGTGGCTCGTCTTAATCTACAATAAAAAACACATAAATTTCTTATAGACCACTTTAATTTTAATAACACTCTAACGGTTTCGGAAGAACCCTTTCTTCACCAGGAGAATATTCAAACTAACCTTCTTTACAAATTATTAGCATTACAAATTAGTGTGTTTTTTTTAAACTTTAAAGTCAGTGGAGAAAAGTTTATTCTGACTTAATGTTTGATTTCTTTTTGCGCTTAGATAAATAGCCTACATAATTTATTTGACCACTTTGACCTTTTAAAACTTCTTCTGTTTGGGAGTAAACGGTATTTTTAAAATACTAAACGAAGGACACACTTTGTAATACACCAATAATGTGTTGAATTTTATAAGAAAAACTTTATTTTTATAACTTTTTTTTAAGGTTATTCCCATCTGTGAAATATATCATACTAGCTTTTACCCGCGGTTTCGCTCGCATGGTATAAGTGGGAAATTAGTGGCATAATTATTGGCATAATTGTTATTATTCTTGCTTTTTGTCTAATAAAAAATAATTATTGTTTAATAGAAAATTTCAAAATTTGAGAATGATATTTCGCAAAGAAAAATTCTATTTTAGAAAATATTTAAATAATAGAAATTTATTTTAAGAACCTACTCCCCTAATTTATTCTGATGATTTTGCCTCAAGTAAGAATAAGTATTTTATTCATATTTGAATCCAGAGTAACCTAAAGAAATAACAAAATGACAGCCCACGTCAAATAATTACATAGCAACGCGTTTCGTCCGGACAATAAACATTTTTAGAGATAGATAGGCCAACAAAGCACTATTTTTAGGGTGAATTGCCTAGATAAAAAAAACATTGTTTCCAAGGTAACAATTTGTTTGACGTTTGCAATAACTCGATTTTGTTAGGGACAGAAAACGTATTAAAAATAATTGCATAACGCTACAGCTTATTCATAACGCCAGAGATTACCAATACATATAGCCTATGTTACTCTCAAATAATGTAGCTTTCGGTTAGGGAAAGAATTTTTAAATTCTATTCGGTGTTTATTGCGTGAAAGAATAACACTCATCCATACAAACTTTCGCCTTTATAATATCTATAAGATTAGAATAAGTTAACAATAATAATCTAAACGAAAATATGAAAGAGAACAAGACACAGAAAAACAGAAAAAATACAATGGTCGCAACTGGGACTCGAACCCAGACCACTCCGTCTAACCGGGACGAGCGCGTTAACCAATTTCGCAATTGCCACCATCTGTCAAACCGTAATATTAGTCAATCTCATATTTTTAACGCGCTCGTCCCGGTTAGACGGAGAGGTCTGGGTTCGAGTCCCAGTTGCGACCACTGTCTTTTTTCTGTTTTTCTGTGTCTTGTTCCTTTAATATTTTTGTTTAGATTATTATTGTTAACTTATTCTAATAATGTGTTGCTTTGCTCAAGCTGTGTCAGGACTTTTATATCAAATAATTATAATTAAATATAATTTTTGTAATATCCATATGAAAATAATACAATGACAGAAAGAGACACAAATATAAAAGAGGGAAACAACTTACCATTCGAGATGTAGGAAATAGAAGACGGAAACAGTTTCAGTGGAGGTTACAGTAACAAATTAAATATAGGAGTATCGTTTAAAATTAATATTTATTTTATATAAGCCCGTATGTAAGATTGTCATCAAAAAGCCAATTTACTTTTTTCAGCATTTGAAAGGTTCCTGTTAAATGCCGATTCTATGTGCATTTCAGTTTTCTATTATATTGTTATAAGCTGACAGCCCTAACAACACGATAATTATCATCTACCGCTGATCACAATTTGTTCAAAAGCTGAAAAATACTTGGAATAGGCATTTAACGCGATTCTTTAACTGCCAGATTAACAAAAAGGCGTAGAATAGCCATTTGAAGACAATGTTTCATTTGAATTTGTGTGAAATAACCCGTTCTAAGAGTTATAAATAAAGGCTTTCTTAATTTCAATGGCTTCTAATTTCATTGAAATAAATTCTTATTCCATTTTATTGAAATACTAACTGGGTTACCCGTCTTCGCTTAGGGGGCCTAGTCCCTATTTTTTACGTTTTACTAATATCCTGTTAGCTTAACTTGGTGGTTTGAGCAAAGTTGTCGCAACTGGCTAAAAATGGTAGTCAGTAACTTTTCTGTTAAGGTTTAGTTAATTTATCGTCGCGACCAACAGAAAAAAAAAACAACACGCCCTTTTGGTAAAAACGGGAACCGTCATCCAGAAGGGAGGATAGAGATCTACCACACCATACAACTCCCTTAATCGTACCGGAACTCGTTTCTGAGTTTTTGTGGGATGCACAATGTTTTGGACTTTATTTTATAATAGATGTTGATTGCATTTTTCGAGGTTTTAATGGAAGCGTGATTCGTTTCAATTAAGTAAATTGAAAATTTTGAAAAGCATGTTTTTCATCTAATGTGCTCCCAAGTATTTGCTTCCATAAAAAAGGGTGTTATTTTACTTTACTTTATTTTAGCTCAGTTTTGATTGATGAACGTTGCCACTTTTAACTAATCAACTGAAACATCCCACTATATTATTTTATGAGATAAACTCATTGCTTCATTCTCATTCATAAATAATGTACTCATTTTCCGGCAACTCGCATGATCCGCATGAAGTATTTAATATATGTTCGTGTCACGTCTTTACGAGACGTCCTCGACTGCTTCTTTACGTCCACTCGTGTATCAAAGGCTCTGCTGGAACTCCTTTGTTCTGTAATACGTGTCCGAAATATATAAGCGTTTTTATGAGTCTACTGGTATTACTATTTCAGTTTCCAGTACTTAAACCTTTCATGTAATGCAATACTTACTAAAATAAGAATCTCTTGTTACATTCAGGCATCTAAATTTAATATTATTAATACGAATATTCACTACCATGAAACAACCACTTACCATGTATTGCAATTTTGTTTTGCAACGAATTGTTTTTGTATTTTTACCACAATTTCCCAAAACAGTTTACCTTTTTTGTTATTTAAGTTTATACAAACACTTCAAAAGTGAATTATTATTTCTTGTTTGCTTTAGTTCTCTTTATAAAACGTCTCCATTTATCTTTTAGAAACCGACAGAAGAAATGAAAATCATAAAAACAGACAAATGTAAAATTAAAAAATTATATAGAAAAATAGGAAAAAAAAACATTTATAAGGAGAGAAAAATATTAAAAAAGGAAATAACATTGGAGCGTGGTAAGTAGAAGTGTGGAAGGAGAGTGGGGGTTACATGAGGAGAAAGAGAACAGTTTTGAAGTTTGACTTTTAAATATAGATTTTGTTTTACAGAAAACGAAATCAAACAAAAGGAATTATTATCCAACAGTCCAGTTTTAAAGCTTTTCCTCTTTTCCCCATTTAACCCCTACCCTCTGACGTTGTATCTCCTCTAATAGTTTTCTCTCTATCTACCGATTGTTAACTCTTCATATATAAATGGAAATGTGTGTGTATAATATTATTAGGGTCCTGGAGAAGGTTAGTAATAAATAACCGAAACTAGTCGTCTAAACTAAGTCACCACGTTAAAGCTTTCTTAGATAATGTTAATTAATTAATTAATTAAAATAAAGTGATTCGGTGCCTACTTAACCGCTGGTCCTAGAAAATCAGTTCTACAGTTCATTAAATTAGGCACACAACCGAAATTAGAAATTTTAATAATTAAATTACAACTTATTTATATAATTTTTCCCCCCCTCCCCCTTTTCACTCCCGCCTATCCATTGACACCTTTATGTTTATGTTTATTGTTGTAATTAGTTTTAAGTAATCATTGCTTACGAAATTTGTTTGGTTTTTTAAATAATAAACATGGTTAAACTAAGTAATTGAAGAATAAATAACATTTAGTGAAAGGCAAGTGTAGTGGTCCGTTTGATAGATTCTCCCATCTTCACAGACGGATTGCAATCTTTAGAGGACAGGCGTGAGGTGGGAATGCTGTCCTTGTTCTACCGGTATTACAATGGAAGATGCTTCGAGGAACTAGCGTCATTGATCCCCTCGGCACCGGCGCATAGTCGGGAAACTAGCGGCCAATATTTGTACACGGTTGACATAAGTCACATGAGAACGGGTCGTTTTTACGACTCGTTCTTGAGTTCAACAGCTCGGCTGTGGAACGATTTACTGGCCTCTGTGATTCCTCCCTCCTACAACATGGGTCTCTTCAAGACCCATGTTCACTCCTTCCTTTTCTCAAAAATTCCCTACACAAAGCATCCTCAAAGATGACATAGGCCCTGAGGGAAATTATTTTCCTCAGGGTCTCATGAATGGAGTTAATGTTAAAAAAAAAAAACAGTTTTTCCTACAGGTATGAAATTACGTGAAAGGTGCCTACCAGAGCTAAAACCGTAATAATCGTGAATTGCGTGGTGTCGGGTCGCAGGTCAGAGATCAAACGTATAACATTCCGGGGTGTGGCTAACTGTGACTCCTCCATTAATCCCGATTAATCGGCCAGACCCGGAAGCGGCTTGGGACCCGGACTGATTACCACCTGACCCGCAAATGTGCCCGGTTCGCCACAGATATATTATATTATTTAACGTGTGGCGTTTTCCGTATAAATGACACCCCTTACATCCCTTTATCGGTGTTCATTATTTTGATTTATTAATCAATCCGTATGCTTTACACCACAAAAAAAGTGGTTTAACTCAATTGGTGAGTAAGAGAACACCATGTTTTATTCTTTACAATTTCGTGTTATTCTGCAGGAAAAGGGTAGAAAATTGATATGAGATGTTTTTCTAATAAGACAATATTTTTTTTTAGTTTCAAATCTGTAACAAAAATAACTTCTACATATTTAGTGAATAATTTTATTTACGTGCGGGAACCGAATCGAGCTCAACGTTAAATTCTGTTTGAGTTTGCAGAAAGTTAGAGTGCTTGCATACCTAATTGCTTGAGACTATTTTATTTTAGTGTCCTAAAACGGGAATCCTCCTACTAGTTGGGCTGTAAAAAACCTTTTATAAATATTGCATAACAAATGTATAACCTTGTACTAAATAAAAAATAATATTGGATAACTCGACAATCAATGGTAATACATCTTTTTAAATGAAAATAAAGTAATTATCACTATTTCATTACATTTACAGCGTGCACACAGCATTAATAATAATAAAAAATCACTTCCCAACCATTCAATGGTATTTTAGTTACACATTGAATAAAGCCTGTACAAAATTTTACATTAGGTTTGTTAACTTTTTTTTTTAATCCGGCAACATCACATTTGGCATTCCACGCATGAGTAATCGTGTTTATTTTTTCCCGCTAGTGCGCTAGAAGCGCTGTACAATTGTTCAGGCTGACAGTTTCTGTTGAGTCTCCATTAATAGTGTTTTTGTTAAAATGGTCAATTTAATATTATATTCTATATAATATGATAGTATAATTCAATATACTTCCAACTTATTTGTCTTATTTTTCATCAGTTTTAGACAAGTAATTAATTTTATATACTAACTAATTATTCCCACAGTGAATAAATGATACTAAAATGAATGCGTCTTAAAGCACTGTTCATATTAGTAAGACCAAAGTACCGTATGCGCCCTGTGTGAGGGACGCACTGCAGTCTTATTACATAATCGTGGCTGGAGCCTGAAGCGTAAGATTAAGGTGAACTAATCCACGGTGATGTGTGAGGAGAAGATAAGAATATAACTTGGCGGAGAAGTCTTGTGGAAGAGATATCGCGGAACCCGAAACTAAGTTAATAAGAATTATTTCTAAGAGATCAGCAGTGTTTTGATCTCGACGTTGAAGGAATACGGAATAGAGTTGACCTAGAATAAAAAGTGTTATGAAGACGATTAAATATTACGTGCCATACTGCCGACTGAAGGGAATGTCTTATTTTTCACATATAACTTTGAATGAAAAGAATGCGTCAAAGTAAAAGGAACTTCGAGTTCAGTGACAAATGTGATAATGCTTTGATATATCTGTGTAGGTCGAACAAGGACACCGATCTGCAGTCTCACGGCAATCCGATTGGTTTCCCATACACCAATAGGAATCAAGCCTTATTTCAAGTCACTCTCACGTGTTTTTAAAGATCATCGAGATCATTCTACTTTAAATTCCCGGCTAAAAACTTTCTTGTAAATCGTACTTGTTCGCTCTCCACTTCCAAATACAATTGTTTACATTTAAATATTAAATTATAGTGCGTTATATTCGTTTGTAATTTGTTAAATAAACCTGTAAGTATTGTAACTACGATTTAATTATTCGATTTACCACACATGAATCACACGTAAACATACCCCCATATATCTTTATCTTTTTTTTAAGCACAGCAACAGTCTAGCATCTTAGGATCAGTCTGAAGATGGCCATTATACGGCGAAACCAGTCCTATCATGAATATACGTAGCAATGGACCACAGATAAGCCACTAATTCACATTTTATATGAAAAATTACAAAAACTTGATCATGAGATATATTTCTAATCAAATGTTCTAAGATCTAAAAGATACTGAATAACTTGAAGACTCGCGAGGCAATTTTTCTTTGGTTTTTTAAATAACAAGTTAAATCTTTGAATAAACGAGTCCAACCGTAAAAGCGTTAGTCTTGCCAAGTGGAATGTTATGAAATATTCAAGTCGGCATTTCGATAAAGAATTGCACCCGGAAGATGCACAATGCACAACCAGTACAAAGGGAACATATTATTATCTGTTCCTTTGAATTACGCTCCGCTTTGTTCTATTGCGATGTTCTTAATTTACTCAGAATTTGTTATGATTCAAAATAGGAGGCTAAGATTTATAAAAACAATTTAAAAGAATAATAAAAGGCTGTAGAGTTTTTAGATAATGGGATTTGGGAACCAAGGTATCGATTAAACAATCATCTTATATACATATATAAAGAAGTGTATGTAGCAGGCGGGGTAGCTTTTTTTTCTATACAAATGAATAGTTTGATATGAGGATTAACGCAATTTCGCACACTCAATCTCAAACCAACAGGAAGGTGACTGTTTACATGAGATTTCAAAAATTATCGCATCTTCTTTTCCCCCCTTAAAGCAGAATTTTAATCCAAGTTGATAAAATTACCAATTGATGTTCAAAATAAGAGAAAAATAACTGTTTAGATGAATCTAACTTCGAAACATTCAGCAAAAAGCCCGAGCAACGTCATGGATTCAGCTACTATTACGTCCCAGTTTGTCACTTCCGACACCAAGGTATTGTAAAATTTTTAAAATGAAAACATTCTTTAATACCGTTGTAATTTGAAACTCGATAAAACGGAAGCGGGCGACACTAAAAAGAATCAAACACATACATTTCTGAAGGTTTCGCTTCTACCGCGTGTGAATTGCACACTCTATTTTTATTTGTTTTTGTAATATGTTTATTCATTTATCAGTTACATTTTTATTAACAACGAGTAATTAATATGTCAGCGATGCGGTTAGCGAAACAATAATTTTAGGCCGAAACCGGAACAATATTTCACGAACAAATGGGGCGGATAATCAGTGCGGTTTTATCGCCACCGTTCTAATTACCACTCACGGTAGGTACCAATCACGCACGCACCCATTCACCGATAGTCAAAATTAATATTTTTAATTCTTTAAATAATCATAGGGTGATGAATTCTGATGATAGAGAATATGTCGCAACCCACATAATTTTCCTTCTCTTAAAACAGTCAAATTGACATTATTATTGTTTTAATATAATTTATATTAATATAAAAAAAATTTACATTACAATAATACATTTCACCTTACTTAAAATAAGCATTTCAGAAAATCACAACGTGCTATTGACAATTTTAATTTTTTGATTAAGAAGAAAAGATAATAAGATATGTAAGAAAATTCTTACATATCTTATTAACTTTTTATTTCACAAAGAACTCAGACATTTTCTATTTATACATCTGCATTAATTAAGGCTTCCTTCATCTTTTTTATTATTTTCTTGGCTGCTCGTCCTACAGCACCTACGCGACATCTATAACAAATATGTAAATACTTATTTTCGTTCATTTGATAATACCCCGATATCTTACCCAAACAAGTACCAAAAGACTTGCACTGAATTTTGAAAAAAGGGATGCTGGTGATATTTTGTAAAGCAAACTTTGTAAAGTACTTTTGTTTGTTTAAAAACTGATCCTTAATCTCTCGCATATCTCTTACTTAACACATCTTGTGTTATTAACCACCAAAAAACTTAATCTTATCCTGAGAAAGATTAACATGTTAATCTTATCCTGACGAAGAAACCTTTGGTTTCGAAACATGTAGATCATTTTGATTAAATAGTGGAGTTTTACAAAAGTGTTTTTTTTTTCATTTAATTAAAAATGACGCCACAAAGTAAAATTTTGAAAAGATTGAAGTAATTATTATTATATTAACTTTATTAAAAATGTTGATATTCTAGGTGAATTTGTTTCAAAGTGTGTGAAAGCGAGGTATAGGTGCATGTATGTGACAGTTGGTCCCGGAATTATTGTGGCAGAATAATATGTTTTCCTCGTTGCTCGATTTGGTACTCTAGTCGATGAGGTGCAGTAGTTCAAAAAAGTCTAGTTCTGAGAGAATAATTTTAAACAAAAAAGTTAAGTAGTTTGATTTTCTCGTTATAATGTAAATCATATTATGTTAGTTTAAATTGTACCCCGACTAAGTAAGGGTTCTCCCAAAACTAGTGGAGTGGTTAGTTTGAACAAATCTTGAAGTTTGTGTATACCATCCACTACTTGTGTATACCGTCCAAACTTGGATAATCAATAACTTACAGTCTGATTTTGAATGTTTGTTTTCAGTTCTGAAACTTAACCTATACTAATACTTTTGAATCAAAGGTTCTTATTACAATATGTATGCAGGGTATTAAGGGACTTTATTGACTTTTTTAACCTTTGATCAATTTAACATTGGGATTAAAAAATGTAATTTTTTTTTTTAAAGAAAGACCAGGTTACGAATAACCCAACAATGTTTGAAAATCTCCTACTACCACAAAAGAAAGCCAAAAATGTTGCTTGTGTTGTGATGGAGGGCTTATCTAGCCGAGTTTTCGAACATGGGACGCCCGGGTGAGACCCAAACGCGATGCCCACTCAACCACTGACCGGTCTATGAAATATTTTCTCCGGTGACTCTTTTTGATGATTTTATTTTTTTTATTTTTTCTTCTTTAAAACCAAAAAAAAAATCAAGGTATGCAAATCATACGACGAAGAAGTGAAACCTTCAGAAAACTGGGGAGACTACGAAGCACTTTTTTATCAATTTGAAGGATGATTTTTTCGATATTTTTATCGTCGAATTCCAGTGCACCTTTTCCTATACATTTGGTAGTCTTATTAATTATTAATTGTGTTTTCTTCTTTGGATTTGCTAGATGTGGCTTTTGTTGTGTTTCTTTTGACTGTTCATTTTGGAGTGGTTTTTGAAGATTGGATATTGATTTCACAAAAATAAAAATAAATAGATATATTTTTTGATTTCGTGGGATTCGATCCTTGATCCACTAAATGCCTGGCCTCTGAGGTTAATTGGGCGCTTTATACCACTACACCCGAGTACCCGTGAATGAAATAAATATCGTAAATCTATCGCATTCTCTCGCAGGCTAAATCCTAAAGATGAATGTGTTTGTCTTATGTTAGTGTCGCTCGTTTCGTTTTCATCGAGTTTCAAATCACAGCGGTGCTAAAGAAGTTTTCACAATTATATTTTCACAAAATTATTTTACATTATATAACAGGTCACTCAGCCGGGTAACTCCTACTGATTTTTATATTTTAAGTTAAAAAAACAAATAAAATGTCACCGTAGACCAAAATTTCCTTTACATTTTTTACTCCAAATAATGTCATTACCCTGTACATTGTACTTTTAAAGTTGGTGACCTGCTTTATTAAGCGATCTATCTTTTATCTTTGTCATTTTTATAACTCATGACTTGCCGTAATTTGAATTCCGAACTTTGGCTAAGTGTGCATTTTTAATCTTGGTGCTTATTTTAAAGAAATACTGTTTAATATTCTTGGCTCGTAACATGAGCAAATTCAGTTGCTTGCAGAATTGAAGTACGCAAGAAGATTCTGTGAATTTCTTGGCTGGGGTGGGAATATCTTGGAGACATTACTCGGTGCTTCCTCTCTACAGCCCGAAATGCGATTTCCATATTATTGTTCTTGTTAAGACAGACACAAAGGCAATCACCGAGAGATGTTTGTTGAAGTACTGGGTAGATTGTCACTTGTGTGAAATGTGCAGAACAGTACCTACGTGTTGAAGCACATTACAAGCATGCAGCTTGTTATTTACTTCGTTTCTGTTTACTCCTTTACTCTGACAGTTATAGGTACATTATTTTTCATTGCTATGCTTGAGTAACAATATCTGTATTGTAAGTATGGGTGCATTTTCAGGGAAAATGCATTACCTACCTTTTTTATAAATATACCACACAAAAGTCTTCTGGAACCAATGATATTATGACAATGGTTTATTTTCATAAATTTTTAATACCCTCAAAATATCTTGAAGCTTTAAGAGGGAATAACAAGACGAAACCGGAAATATGTCATTTTTAAATCACATTTTAGACGTATTTATTCTTTTCCACAAAAATTTTAAATTGATTTTGAAAGACTGTTATTTTTTCTAGTAAAGCTATATTTTAAATTTTAAGAAAATATGTTAATTTTTAGGACAATACGGTTTTACATACCGTAGGTCGTTGGTAAAATAATTAAATAATAAATTATCTGGGAAAGCTTTCAGTATTTTAATTTGAGTTAAAATAAAATCATTTAAAAAAATCCGCACACACATTATTGAAAAATTATAAATACTTATGATTAAAACATAATTACAAAAAGCACATTATTTTAATAGTTTTATCGTCACGCCTTGCAGCATTTTTGAATGTAGGTTTAAATTAAAGCAACTTTTGAATGAAATAAAATCGATATTGAGTTATTATTTAAAAAAGCTGGTACAGAGTATAATTAATCTTTCTCATTGTAATCAGCCAGTATGATCGTAAGAATATATTTCGACGAAATAGTATGAATTCTCGACCGCTGGCTGGTTAATGGACCAAAGTGTATTTTTCTGATTCTGATCATTGTACTAAAAATATGGTTTTTCAATATTTTCTTTCAAAATTATTGTTTTTTTAAACCGTACATTCCAAACGGAAACGGTTCCAACTGGCTACAACTTTTATCGACTAAAATTACATAGGAAATGCCACTGGCTGGTAAGACGGCTGTCACCAATATTGCACGGCGTGACGTCAACGCTGCCGAATTCACGAATAAAAACGAACATTTTAGTTTGGTGGCAGATCGAAAATGGCACATTTTAGATCGTTTTAGAAAAAGTATTTGTCAACATTAAAATAACATAAAAATTCCACTTTTATCGAAATTTTTACTAATTTTTTTAGGAAATAAACAAACGGTGAAAATACCCTATCGTGGTATGTTGTGGGGCTTAGGACAGTGGGTGGGGAAGGAAATGGGTAGAGAAAGGTACCTGGCTATTCAGATCTGGTCACCAAACAGACTAAAACCATTTCAAGCCACATTTCAAAACTGAATAGTGGTTTTACACCAGGGTGAAACTGAGAGTATATTGCACTCTGGAAGAGGCCGCAAATATACTGTTTTAAATTGTGAAATAACACAAATTAATTACTAAAAGTTTATTTGCGCACATCGATGATTCGATCCCGCGACCTTCGGATTGAGCCTTACTCCTCGACCACAGGGTCGACCACGGAGGCCGTCAGGCAAAAATATATAAACTTTAAAAATAAACAACCAAGGCAAAGTCCTTCCGAGATTTTCTTCAGATTTTCAGTAACCTAAAATTATTGTTAAATGTCCTCTCACTCTGGAACGTGCCGCAAATATAATATGTATTATTTTAAATAAATGAATTGTGGAATAACACAAATTAATCAAATAAATTTTACTTGCGCATGCTGGCATTTTAACCCTCGACCACGGAGGACGTCAACCTACCAGAATGTTTTGTTTTTCACTTCTTTTCTGATTACTCAATTGCTTCTCAAATACATTATTATTCATAACTGCACGTGGTTGACAAAATCTGTGGCAAGTTTCTCACAATCACACTTGTGCTAAAATACTCATGCAGATCATCTTTATAGCTTTAGTAGAAGTGTTAAGACTTACAATACTAGCCACCGTTTAAAAGTGATGCAGAGTGAACAACTTGCTCATTTGATTTAATTATTAGGGGCTCCTGGCGGATACCACCTTAAGGAGTAACGTAATAAAATATTTATACTACGCTGGCTATTCGAGGCTAGCTTAAATTTAGAATCTATTGCTGTACCTAAACGACCCTAAAAAATTCATGGGTAGAGAGATGAACAAGAAAACTTGGAAACATTTTTTTTATTCCAGGTATGATTTACGATCAAGTTAGCCTACCTACCTTTTTACATATTTTAAATATATTTTTTTATATTTTACATATTTTTGCACTCTTTTTTGTATTTTCTACAATTACACATTTTTTTATGATTGAAGACAGTATTAGCGACTATTAAACAAAAAATTAAAACAGCAAAATATTCGGATACGTTTTTAGATTTTCACGGCCAAAAGCATTTTCGTTATTTGTTTTTGGGGTGTTATGCCGTGTTGCGCTACCTCCTTCTTTAGCTGACGTTTCGGACAGCATTGCAGTGTCCATCATCAGGATCATCTGTCGGATCTGCCGGATCTGCCCTGATGATGGACACTGCAACGCTGTCTGAAACGTTGGCTAAAGAAGGAGGTAGCACAACACGGCATAACACCCCAAAAACAAATAACGAAAATGAAAAATATTTGGTCGCATCTAAGATTTGAACCCAGAGCAATTCCCAGTTCAATTCTTCGATGCTACCGAATCTTTTTGTGATTTTTCTATCTCAAATTTTATTCGAGAGTCGCTAATATTGTTTACAATTATTAAATATTCCAATTTGCGGTTTAACTTAAGTAAGAAAAAAAAATTATACATATATATATCTTTAATCGATTAAGCTTTTTAACTTTTCAAGAAAATTTAAAAAAAATGACTAAATATCTGAAAATTTAACTTAAAACTATTTAAAAATCTAAACGGGTTCAAAAATTATTTCTAATAATTCTCAATTAAATAAATGTATTTATTTACTAAATATTTGTATATATGCAATTTATCATTTATTTATCTATGAAATAAACCTAACATGAACATGAACAGATTTTTTAGCGCATTATGGAAGATGATAAAATATACCTATTCTTATAAAAAATAATAATTATGCTCTCCTTTGGTTGTGCAATGCTAGCTCACGACTGTCTGTTCTACAATCAGAATTATAGAAACAGATACAAACTACCCACTCTTTATTTTGATTAGCATCTTTTTGACCCAAGTTTTGAAGGCATGATACTAACATCATGTTGCCTATATTAATTTAAAAAAATATATATTAGGTAAGAACATAATTTAGTGCTGAGATGTAGTGTGCGTTAGGTTAAGAAGGATGGTTTTTGAAATTTAGTAATCACACTAGAAAAATAAACTGAAAAGAATTTGCCTTAGGTTTAACTGTTTTATGTAAACAATACCCGCTAGTAGAACTAACGAGGTTTAGGAAACTACTTACCCCTGTATTCGCTTATGTACTCTCACACTTAAAATAAACGGCCATCCTAAATCAGAGTCATATTTTAACCCAAATGATGTAAAATGCATTCGCGCAGAATACACAAAACTCACCCAAATAAAACACAAGTACAGGATCTTCCAGTTCCCCCACAACCCTACGCCATAAATTCATGGCGTTGAATAGTAAAGGACCTTCTGCTAGAGATGCCTCAAGCGCTCTTCGCCTCTGAATTTCAATGGACTCCAACCTGTCTGAGGAAAAGCCGTGAACACTTCTTCACCAGTATAACTTTTTGGCTACGCTATTAAATCGTCTAATGCTTCTATCTCTGTATTTATTTTCTTATTTATTTGCTAGACTGGGCCCTTAACCCATATCTTTAAAACAATTTTACTATTTATGGCCATGCCAATAAATTTCCATGTTTTAATTATTATTTTTTTATTCCTTGAATATGATTTGATTCGAGCACTTTTTATTTCGTTCCTCTTTAAATTTGTTTGTATGCCCCGTGCCCGGTCGATCTGTTAACGTGGTAGCCGTGTTTGATAGTAACTTTTTATTCTTCCAGAGCGCGTAGGCGTCGCGACCGTTACGAGTTGTCAAGTCAAATCAAGCCTTAGTGCACTAAGTCTTCTTAACTGTTCACAGAACTGCTTTTATATTCACAGTCTTTTTCTCTAGAGATTCCTCTTCCAAGACGGACTGTAGGATGTTGCGTTTGTGATAAATCAGAACTTTTATGATTTCCTCATCTTCTTGTTAGTTGATTGTCTCATTTTCACGGTTGTTGAGTTTGTTGACGTTGTGTTTATTTTTGTTGATTTTATCATCTTCATCTTCATAGACTTCATCTTCACTTTGGTTGATTTCCTCATCCTGTGAACTGTAGGTTATTGTTTTGGTGTTACTTCATTATTTTTCATTAATTGGAAGATTAAAGATTGTTTACAAAATATTGTTAAAATACTATTTGATATTGGATAGCTTCATAACGATAAGAGAACAAGTCCTTATTTTTTTATGTCATTGGCATACTTCCAACTAGTTAAACAATAATGATATGCTTAAAAATTCAAACTAATTAGAGGTTTACCACTTTTCACGCAGAGTAAATAAATGTATTTGGTTACAAAGGGAATTGTTTGTGGCAGAGGAAAATAATGGATATTTTTAAAGATAGGCTGACGTTAAATCGATTTAATAATAGGACTAGAATATAATGATGTCAGGATAATATAATGCTTTTCGAAGGTTTATAAGAGATTTAAGTCGTTTTAAGTTTTAACCGGGTAGTTTTATGTTTATTTTAATGAGATACTTTGATCCAGGAAAAAGGAAAATCTTCACTGTAATGCAGATAATCTGTTTTCTGAAGAACGAAAATTCCCCGAAAAGAAAAATACCAAACACAATACTATTTTTTTTATTCGAGTAAAGCCGGGTAGTAACCAATATGGTACTCTTCACAAATATGGTGGTCTTAGCTAAAACCGGGCGCCATTAAATTTACACAGCATTTTTTATCTCTAATGTATGTGTTTATTTATTGTTTCTTCACAATTTATATACATTTTTTAGCATGCATTAACCCCACTAGGGTTTGCCTCTATCGGGGTTAAAAATAAAACACATAAATATCGGTTATTACCAAACCGTTAATATACATAATTAAATTTTAAAATGACAATGATAAATGGAGGAAATCTGTAGAAAAAATAATCTATGATTTAACAACCATTATCAAAAATAGAGAAAATTTAAAAAAATGTACTCGTATATCCTTATGGTTTATAAAAATATATAAGTAAAAAATAACATAATGAATGAAACAAAGATGTATATAAGCTATCACATGTTAAGAAACAACATTAAAGTGAGTATCAAATAATTTTGAAATAAATACAAAAGAAACCTTTTTGGTCAGAATTGAGAGAGTACTGCATAAGTACTACAAAATTTTATTCCATTGAAGTGCCATTTAAGTATCAAAATTTAAAAATATTTTTTTAACCTCACTTGGAATTAGGTTAAAAGTTTTATAAAGTACGCAAAATAATATAAGTATAAATAGACAATATTGTTACAACAATATTTCTCACAGAATGGGCCTACGCAACTATTTAGCTTGCAATATCATTTTAATTATGAGCTCAGCTTTGAATATCATGTTTCAAATAAATATTATTTATTGAATTCATTTCTTTTAATAAAATTCGCCGTTGAATACGCTTACACGTACAAAAGGTTTGTTTGTTTTTAATATACGAATACAGTTTAAAAAAACAGAGTATTCATTTGTACTCTGAAGATGCTTGAGTAAAGCGAAACTTGTCGGTTCATAAAGTATTAATAAATCTCGTGGTTTTAAACAAAAAATTATTTCAAATTAGTAAATTACTTTGTTTTTACCACTATAATTGATATAAAAAACCGACATGTTTCGTAAGCCAAGCTTACTTCAACAGGGTTTTAATAATACTACTTTAAAAATTAGTATTATTAAAACCCTGATGAAGTAAACTTGGCTTACGAAACAAGTCGGTTTTTTATAATCAATTATAGTGGTACAAATAAAATACTTTATTAATTAGAATTAAAATGGTGTCACAAAATAAGTTTGCTGTTTCAAAAAAAAAAAGTATTTTATTTTATTAAAAAACACAACTCGCATGTTTTTGTAATTCCGACCGACTGGAATTCGAAACCTTAACGGTAGCTTTTTTTGACGCTGAACACGCCGCCTTTACGTTGGGTTTTTGTGACACGGCTTAAATTAATTTGGCTAAAGAAAAACAACAAACGAATGATGTAACACTGAGAACACTCTCCGCAGGTAGCCGTATCGCGGAGGCTAAAATGGCTTTCACACAAGTGCTCTCATTACATACAGGGTATTAGAGTAATTTTGGGTTTTGGGGTAAACTAAATTAGGCCTTAGTATTTGTAGACAGAGTTATGATCCATGAACAAACATTCATGTAACACCCTTAAAGCTTGTTCCGATTTATTTACGGTTGATTTTTTCATTGAAATTTAAATTACCATATTTTTGTTTGGTACCATATTATATTATGTGGCAAAAATTCATCCCAGCGCGTGTTTCGCACTACCGATATATAAAGAATTCAAAATCAAGGAGTCAATCTCATCTCCGAAACCGAGTTCATCGTCAGCTTTGTGATCATAACTATTCCCTCTCAAATCATTTTATTTTTTTGGTAGCGATAGATTCATAGTTTTGAATATTTGTTATTGACAATTCATTCAAAAATCAGTTAATTATGACTTATATAACTTTAGTGTATGTGAATATGTATGTAGTTTTAATATTTCTCTCAAATGTTGTAAGTACCGGTAGTCATATATATGTTCAAAAGAGATTAAAATTTGTACTAAATAAGAGAGATAACGTCGTCCGCTAGGGTAAAAAAACCCGAACAGTTACGTTTTAGATTGACAACAATCATGCCACTAGGTGGAGGAACGCTGAGATATTAAACACAGAGCATACTTAAGAACGGACGTTAAGTCCAGTTAGATATTCATTTTAAATACGCTACCAAAATAATCAAGACTCGTAAGTATTACTGGAACCTACAGATCAACAGAGTTGCATTGTTAATTAGAGGAAACAATAGTACACCACAATAACTTAATTTGTGTAGAAGTATTAATCACCAATGGTGAAACATATTTTTCTCCTATGCCATGTCACCTACGCTCTGTTTGATGTATTTTTTGTAGAATTAAATGCACGGTGTGTTTTTTTGCTAATTCTAACTGTTAAATACTAATTCTAACCGTATGGCCGTTGAGATGAGGGCATTGTAATTTATTGTATGCACATTAAATAAAAAACAGTTTTATGCACATTAAATAAACAAGCAAATATACATTAAATTTTGATTAAGAAGGCCAAAGCCACGGTTAAAAAAAGTGCTACAGTGTATATAATTATTCAATTTTTCTAATAAGCGTTTATTATCCAGACTTCATCATATTATCTTAGTTGTATTGTATTATATATCTTATCAAAATTTTAACACGATCCTCATATCTTTCTCTGTTCGACATCCTGTTGTAGCATACTGTATTCGACTTGGGTAAATATATTTTGAACCAGGGAAGCAAAATTGCCGGGTAGGTAAACGGGTAAGGCATTCACGTGGTGTGGGATGAGCACGTTCCGAATGTTCCGCTGGAGAATTTAGCTTGGGGATTTTTAACACAATTATCTCCTGAGGCAGCCTGCATTGCAGCTGAACAATATCTCCCTTGCTTTGTAAAGCATAACTTAGCGGACGCAATAATTATATCTGCTCTTGGATAAGGATAACATTAATTCACACAAACACACGTATCTTGAATGCTTGATACCCGGTGTTGTTTTCTAAGGTCTCATCCGCGTGTTTGTAATTTAGTTTTGTTTGGTTAACTCACATCGCAGCGGTTGGTTGTTTGCACAAACATAAACATTTGGGAGACAATCGTCAGAAAGTCCAATTAAACCTACTGGATATTTTATGTCATGCCATGCCTTTAGATTTCGGTAATAATATTATTAATGTATTTCTTCAATGTTCGCAAATTCACTCTGTGGTGTCATTTTAATTAAATGAAAACAAATCACTTGGTAAAACACCACTTAATCAATAAAAATATGAACTTTTGCTCATATAGCCGTACTCACTTTTGCTTATACAGCCGTAGTTTTCAATGTTCGTAAATTCACTTTGTGGCACGTAGGTTTTTATTTATCTATACTTGTTTGTCTTTTATTATTTTTAATTGAATCCTGGCGAAAAAACCTTTGATTTTGAAACATGTTGATATTTTTTTGATTAAAAAAAGTGACGTTTTACAAAGTGATTTGTTTTTATTTAACATTATTTATGTTCTACTATGAAAGCAAATTTCAGCATGTAGACATTGGACAACTTTATATTGGCTTTTGTTATATGTCATATTCATACATTTTGCATCTAAAGGAAAGAATATATGAAATATTTCTGGAGTTATCCAATATCCACATCAACCATTTTAAACAAAAGATCTAGTACGAATACCCATGGGATTATTATGCAAAAGGATACGATTGATGCTAAAATTTGCATTTGCGTCGTCGAGGGTGAAATGGAAGAACTTCTGTTCGATTGGTGTTTTTTGAACTCTCGCTATTAACTAACCAAACATAAAATCGTGTATTAATTTTTTCCAGAAGGATGTGAAGTAGAAACTTTACTATTGGAATAAAAAGAATTTTTCCGTTTTAATTAAATAATTAGCCACCGCACTAAATAATGGAAATATATTTCAGTTATGGCAGGAGATTTACCAGAGCAAAGAATTGCTAGAAAATGTTTGAGATTAATTAGAACTGAGTAGATCTGCTATGCAATATTGTAATAAATGCTGGAATATGAATGTTAAGCAGGAATGAAAGAGAAAAGGCTGCTTTTATTTTATTTTTGAAAACACAGATCTTGCTTCAGATTTGCACCTCCCATTTCTGGATTCAGGCTAGTATGGCTGGTATGGTATAACGTACAAGCTTTGGGGCAAGCTACGCATTTTTGTTTTGTTTTGTAGAAAAAATAAACCTTTTAGGATTGAAATACTTTAACAGATTCAAAACTTTATTTTGCATTTCTCAGTATCATGAAAAATTGGTCAATGATTACGTAAAAAGCTTACAAAATGGTGGATAAAAACCATTTATGCTCACAGCTCGCAACCGAGTATTTCCAGCATTCCATAATACACATTTATGATGACTTGTGTGGCCCTTCTATAATCCCTTGAGAATATTACGGTAGGGTATCTTTAACTGCTCCGCCCTGAATAGAATATAGTCATAACATACAGCGTGACCCATCTGAACATTGGTACGCTCGATGCACTAAGAAACCATAAAACGTTCAAAATTGAGACTCGCCCGCAAGTTCTGCCATATTTTTCTTATTAATGCATACATCGTGTTTGCGTGCTGTAAAAGCTAATAGATATTCAACCACGTATATAAAACAAGGTTTATGATCCTTTTCCCATCCAGTACCAGCTAGGCTTTTATGGCGACTGGCCTATTATTGGGCCAACGAAATACCAAATAACACCATTTGAGAATAAATAATAGTTGTTTTCGCAATGCTTTTTCCAAATAGATTAATGGAAGTGCTGGGCTTTTATGCAGCTTTCACTATAAATCTGCACCGCAAACAATGTAGTTTAGTATTGATTAGGCGAATTGCTGCGCGGGATTAAAATATGCATTATGTGATAACGGATACGAACACATAATTTTATATGCTACACATAAATATAGGTTGACCATTAAGACGAAATTATATACGTAAACATTAATTTAACTGAAAATAACACCGTCCACCTGATTGAACCAAAAAATACGTCGAGCGCAAAAAGAAAGAATTATCGGAAATTATAGGAAAAAAATCACCAATGAATTTTTATATGTATGTTTTAATGTAATAAACATTAAAAACTTATTGAGTGAAATAACCAAGACCATCGACATTCTTTCACGGAAATTCGGCGATTGTGAGGTGGAGAGAATTAAACTCCACAAAAATTTATTAAGTTGAAAAAGAAAACAAAAATTTATAACACATAAACCAATCGCTTCAAAATGCCCTTCATACATCTCTTGAAATCAATGAAGTTGACACAAAGAAAGAAAGAAGACGCAACTTAAAAAAACAGGGTGTGAAGACTTACCTGATAACCATACCGTATTAAATTCTTGCCCCCTAAAAAATTATCACATTTAACTATAAAGATGGCCACGGGGTGTTTGGAGGCAATTTGTTTTAAATAGAAATGGATTAGTTCGGATACTAGATAGAATAGTGACCACAAATTTATTTCACACAAATTGCCTCAAAACAGAATGTTTTATCCGTTTGGGAAAACAGTTGGCGTGTATGTATCGTTAAACGTATTAAGTGTCAAAATAACCCGTTGACAAACTGATATCAATCAGTTTAACGAGACTTAATTTAAAAATATAAATAAATAAGATAGGAATTAAAAAAAAAGAAAAGAAGAAAGTATCAGAATTATGAAGTAGATATTAGGAAATTTTTGTTGAATTCTGTAACCTTGTAAATTCGTTATCCATCCAAATTGATTTTACATTTCTAAACACAAATGTCACGTTCAGCATACAGAACTATATTTCTTTTTCAATTACGGCTAGGTGAACCTCTCATGATGCATTTCCATATTTAACCATTAAAAGTTTTTTGAAATTGCAGTGAATTGCATCTATCTGGTGGACTCGATCCATGTCGGTAAATAAGAAATTTAAATAAATAAGTAAATTACTCACGGTAGATTTACTTCAGATAAACCTCTTTAGTTTTATTTTTTTTTAACTTCTAAACTTAAATTCTAAAAATAAATTTTAGTAAGCTTTTATTTGTAGAATTTGAGCATTATTCTCATATCATTTTTATACACGGAAAATAATTTTCTTATATTAAAATAATTTTCTTGTGGTTTTCCCCATTTGAATGTATAAAAAATATTTATAAATGCTTATTTTTGTCGTGTTATCCCGAGAGAAATATTAGGATGTAGGCGAATTCTCTGGTTATTGCTATATATTGTATTAGAATATGTTAACAATAATAATCCAAACGAAAATATGAAAGAGAACAAGACACAGAAAAACAGAAAAAGACAATGGTCGCAACTGGGACTCGAACCCAGACCCTCCGTCTAACCAGGATGAGCGCGTTAACCAATTCCGCTATTGCCACCTTCTGTCAAAGCCGTTATATTTGTCAATCTCATATTTTAAAATTTTAGAATTACATTATTATCAACTAATTATTTTTCTCCATATTACGGGCAACTACCCTTTTTCATTGGAAACAATCATCCTAAGAATTGGTTTGTAACCTGGATAGCGTCTCGGATAAATATATCCGAATTTATTTATATGGAACAATTGACTTTTACGAAAGTATAAATGAAGATCAATTTTTTTTATAAGAAAAACTTTCTTTTTATACTTTTATGAAGGTTATTCCCATCAGGGAAAAATATCATATTAGAATTAAGTTAACAATAATAATCCAAGCGAAAATATGAAAGAGAATAAGACACAGAAAAACAGAAAAAGACAATGGTCGCAACTTATATTGTCTTATCGGTGATTTCTACAAAAATAAATGTCAACAGTGCGTAATGTAAGTTTAATGTGTTGACAATTTGTTTTTATTTTTTTAACGTGATTACCGCGCAAGAGTCCCAACTGCTCCCAACCGCCTTAAGCCACACTATGGGATCTCCAATTTAGGTATTTTGTAAGCATAAAGTAGTAAGGAAAGAAAGGAGAGGGGGAAGAAGAATGTGGGGAATTATTTGGCTATTCAGATCTGGTCACCAATCACGGCTAAAGCCATTTAAAGTAACATTTTAATTCTTCCACTCTGGAACGCGCCGAAAATATACGGTTTATGCTTTTAAATGAATAAATCGTGAAATAATACAATACTAGCGCACGCCAGGATTCGAACCCGCGACCTTTGGATTGCTGGTCTAGAGCCTCTCCACTCGACTTCAAAGATCGACAGTTGTGAAACATAATGGTTTAGTTTACGAATAAAATTTAACTGAATATACCCATTAGGTAACCGAACACCGCTCTGGGTTCAATTTATACTGGTATGAATCATTAATTTTATTATTTATTGTATATAAATGTAATTGTAAATGTTGATTTTTTTAAACAATATTGAAGCCATCACCAAAGCTATTATTTTCAACAATATGATGTATTAAAGTAATTAACGATATTTAAAATTTTAAAGCAAATTAACAGATTCGATTATCTTTTATTTTAGGACGTTTAATGTTGTAATAAGTCTCAAATAAAAATAAGTTGCGTTCCGTATTCGCTCGAATACTGAAACATTGAAAATACTTGTTTATTGGATTTCTCGTAAGCAAGCGCTTGGAAATAATCCAATACATTTTTACGGCCGGATAACACCTTGTCCCGTAAAGGATTCAGATGATATCTCCCAGTATATCCTGTGATCCTACCCCAGCGGAAGCTATCGTAGATCCGTTCGCTCAAGGGGTATTATTTATTGAAAAGTAATCCATTTCCCTAGTAGAACAAAGGGTGGGAAACAAAATAAGCATTGAAAGAAATGGGCACCAGGAGTGTGTTTTGAATGAACACGTTATTGTGAATTATTATGGACCTGAAAAAGGTTTTCTTCTTCGCCATTAATGTTTTTCCTTGAAAGGATCTACACACACTTCCCACAAACGAGTTTTTTACGTCACATGATCTATAAATTTATTAAAAATATTGTATGAATGTATTTTATTTTATTTATTTATTTATTTATTTATTTGTCAAAAAAAAACATTTACAATTTAAGGAAGCTTTGACTGTCCAACTACTAAGGTTTGCCGTTCTAGGACAGTCATTTACTTATTAAATTTATTAAACATATCGGAAATTATTTGCGATTTATTATGTTCGTTTAAAATTATTAATTCGATTTGGAATATCTCTGAGTTGCTCCATTTAATTTTATTCCATATTCCTATCCTAGCAATGCAGTTACAAGACAGCAGACTCTTTATTTTTATAAATACACATATTGTTCAAAATATTTACATGTCTATGTAAATGTCTACTTAACGGGAGTAAAAAGATACGTTGAATTCCTTTGGGTTAATTTCTACAATAATGTAACTATGATATTTATTGTAATTTATGAACTTACATAATATGTTGTATTTCTGCAACATGTAAAATTTCGATTTGTATTGCGTTTGTAAACGCCTACGGGTAAACATTGTGCATTTAAAACAATGTCGCGTTACTATTCTTCAAGATATTAAATGATTTATAATAAATTCGTGTAAATTTATTCTCTCCTATCCCTCTCCTGATCAACATAACTTTAAAAAAAATTCCTCCCCTCAAACAAGCCGCAAGTACGGTCGTAAAAGGTGCTTTTTACCGGACTGGGCTAAAATAATATTTAAGTTATGCTTACTTTCGTACACTATTACCGTCTTGCATTAATAAGACTCTTATGATTGACTGCTGGGAGAATTCGGGTAATGTCCAGATAAAACGTTTGGCAGCAACTAAATATCTAAGTTATTTGTTTTTGGGGTGTAATACCGTGTTGCGCTACCTCCTTCATTAGCTAACGTTTCGGACAACATTGCAGTGTCCATCACCAGGGCAGATTCGGCAAAGAAAAAGGTAGCGCAACACGGGAAAAACAATTAACGAAAACGCTTTTGGCGGTGAAAATCTAAAAACGTATCTAATATCTAAGTGTTTCAGGAAAGGACAAAGTAATAATAAGATACACTATTTCTCCGTTATTTTTTGGAGGACCGTAATACTTCCCTTCGGAACGTACGTAATTTTTTCCCTTAGATACATAATAGATATAGGTTAGTTAATAACAGGATCAATATTTTTGCAGTATTATAAACTTAATCTTTTAAAATATTGCATTAATAATGTCACTGTAATACTCGTATAACCAATTATTATCTATCTACATATCTTCTACTACACTATATAAAGAGGTAAGATTTGTTTATTTGTTTGTTTGTTTGTTTGTTTGTTTGTTTGTTTGCATTGAATAGGCTCCGAAACTACTGAACCGATTTGAAAAATTCTTTCGCTGTTGGGAAGCTACACTATCCTTGGGTAACATAGGCTATATTATATTTCCAAAAAATAGGCATCCTTATTAAAACTTCAATAATGTAACCCAGGGTGTAAAAAAATTACCTAAAATATTCTTTACATCGCGTGGGCTGCGAAAACTATTGATGATAGAATAAAATAATGTGCTACGACTTTGTAGAACACATCATTATTTAAAAATAAGGTCGCGACAGCATATGTCTAACTATTATGGTTATGCCACAATAAGTACTCTTTTATTTTAAAAATTTAATTAATATGTCGCCGCTTGAAAAGGCTCTTTATTTGTTTCTTGGTTTTAATCGTTATCAAAATAAATTACTTCATATTCAAGACAGCTTCAATACCTTTATTTAATTTTTTGAATTTTTCAATTCGGATATTTAATTAGAAAGATATCACCAGTTTAAAATTGTTAGTATTAGAAAAAAGTTTCGGCTACGGGCCGGGCGGGAGAAGAGTCAAGAAATGAAGTGCCAGGGTGGTTGGCGGGACGGAGGAGTGGGAGAGCGGAGGCGGGGAAGGTGGAAGTGGAACGCTGGAGGGGAACCCACGGGAAAGGACATGCAAGGAGTAACATTTTATTTATTTGAATATGGCATATATTATAAAAGAAAGTCCAAAAAAACGTGCAGCTCGCAAAAACTCAGAAACGAGTCCCGGTTTGATCAAGGGAGTTATATGGTGTGGTAGATATCTATCCCCCCTAGGGAATAAGGGTATTCGTTTTTACCTAAAGAGCGTGCTTTTGAAGATATAATGGCTGAAAGTTTCGCTCTCTTGAAAATTCTAGAACAGTCTTCCGGAAAGTTCTAGAAGGTTCCATAGGGCTGTAGAAAGTTCTAGAAGAAGTGGCGGAGTATGTCGTGGAATGTTCAGGAATAGGGAATCGGGAACATCATTGTGCAACATTCCACAACACTATCTTATTGGGTTGAGCGAAGCCGGGTAACCCAGCTAGTACTAAATAATCCGATACCGCAGGTACGATCAAAGCTTTAAATCTCTAGTACAGAGATATATTTTCCATGCATTCAACCATAAATGAACAAAAAAAAACAAAAATTGTACATAAATGCTCCACAAACTATTTATTTATGAGTTTTCAGCTATCTCGCACAATTCATTAGATTAATAAAGCATTCTGCTACGTGATACAATAAAACGTTGGCAGTTCTAACTGGAGCTAGCCAGGCTTTCGTTAATCTCCTGCATATGAAAAAAAACTCGACTAATTAGACACCCAAAATAAATTAATTAATCACATTTATTGTTATGAGCCATAACTTATATTTAAACCACTTTTTTTTCGTACCTTGCTATAGATGGGAATGTATTGTTCCTTAGATGCCCCCTTCGTGACGATGATCAAATTGAAATGATGACAGTTTGAGCGGCTGTTTAAGACTTGTTTGTTAAAAAAAATATAAGTTGTTATAAAAAATATAAAAAATCAACCAGTAAAAAACAAAGTACTATAAAACGTCATATTTTAAAATGTCTTTTAAACTTAAAAAAAATGGCTTTACTGAAGTTGAACCTTCCTACGGTGGTACAACATTGGAAAATGTGTTAATTTCCATTCAAAAACAAAAGTTAAATTCTGATAATGAATTTAATGTTGTGCTCGTTTATTTAATGCCATATAAAACGCCTTCTTATAGACTTCTCGATTTTCTTTACACGTGGATTGCCGACAGGAACATAAATGCTAGAAATATTTCGATTCTCTTGCCTGCAAAATTTACAATCGGGCGTCTTATTTGCGCTAGGCAAGTAAGCAAAAAAGTGTTTTTTTTTTATTTTGTGCATAATTTTATAAGAACGAAAAAAATTTAGTACATAGAAAACCTCAAAAATAGTCTTAGCCATAAAGGGGTATTTTTATAAAAATGTTTCTTGTATCACTTCAAAGTTAAGTCATGAAAAAACATTTTTTTTGTGGTTGACGCTTATATTTTTTGTTATGTAAATAATAATTTTATTGTAATTCCAATACATAGAAAACCTAGTTAAAGCTTCAATTTATCCGTAGCATATTTTTTGATGTTCATACTATAAACTAATTCCTCGTAAATATTAATCTAAATGGTATCTAAATAGGATTTCACGTATAACTTCACCGGTTTATATGGTTGCTGACGGTTTCACCTATTCCTCACCTTTGATAAATGCTGGCGGGATCGGTTTTTCTCCGATTTTGTTTAAATTGCACATTGATGACATTTCGACATGTGCACCAATTCATTGTTATGCGGATGACAGTACAGTTCAAGATAGCTATTTGTTTGACAAGCCCCCAAAGGGTACACAAACTTCAAGGGCTCGGAGGCCTTAGACCCAATCATATCTGATTACGTCTAAAAGGGATCGAAATTAAAAAAATTGACCTCCCTCCATGGAAGCAATCTTTTGACAATACTTTCCATTAATATGCTTGGTGCAACTCTAAGTGACCAGCTCAGAGTTAATTTAGACTGTCAGAAGCCAGGCGTACTGCTCAGGGTCCGCAGATACTTTAATAGCACACATCTGCTGACCCTACACAAATTGCAGTGCCCCATGGTTGAATTTGGCAGCCACCTCTGGTCTCTCTCTGGCCAAAATACTTGAAATAAATCATGTCCGTTTGATAGATTATCCTATCCTAACAAACTGATTGCAACCTTTGGAGCACAGGTATCGTCGGGGGGAATGTTGTTCTTGTTCTCGCAGTATTTCAGAAGACGCTTCGAGGAACTAGCGTCATTGATTTCGCTGGCACCGGTGCACAATCGGGAAGCACGCCCTACATTTTCACACAATTGCTTTAAAGCGTTCAACAGCTTGGCTGTGAAGCGATTGGCCAGCCTCCGTGTTTCCTCCCTCTTACAACAAGGGTCTCTTCAAGACCCGGGATACTTTTTTCCTTAAGAATACTTTCCGCACAAATCCCCAAAGATGACATAGGCCCGGAGGAAAATAATTTTCCTCAGGGCTTACGAAGGAATACTTGATTTTTGTTTTGTGTAAAATCAAACTAGTTCCTCATTAAAAATATATTTAAAAACTATTACTTTTTTATCTACATAGTTTGAGATGAGGTTGGAGTTAAGTATTGAGTATTTTCGGCAAACAATCAAAAATTTATTCTTATTTTATTGCCGAGTGTTCCATATCACAAGTTTTTTACAGAGACAGGCAAAAGAAAACATAATAAGTATGCCATAACTTCCAAAGGTTGTACTCGAAATGTCATTTTAATTATTTACAAACATTGACTTCCAGATTATCTTTTTTTATTAATTTTATTTCCACTGAAGACCTTAAAATGTATTCCATCTATTGGCACAAAGAATTTGAAAAGAATGTTGACTCATTGAATTTCAGATTGTACAATAATACCTAACGTGGTTTCGGCAAAGAATTATAATTATCAAACTAGGTATTTCAAATATTCAGAACTGCCAACTGGATGCTGTAATAGCTGTTGTCAGACCACCTTGTTTGAAGTATTCCTTTGTTCCTTTACAGGTCGCCAACTGAATATTTTAACCGTGGAATTATGAATCTACTGGTGGTCAAAATCTGTACCTTAGTACACCATCATGTCGGACATTAAATTGAATATTTGGTACACATCGATTTATACCATTCTCCGCTCTTTTAATTAGCGAAGATTTTTATAATGAAAAGAATTATGCTCTTAAGTTTTTTCGTTTAACGATGAGTTAAATCAGTAACACCGTAAATTAGACACGAAAAACAAAATAAATTACTGAATTTATCACATCTACAGAGCCACAAAGCTTTGTTACATATTATCTTAAAGTTAAATGATAGAGAAACCTTATATTACCCGAATATATACGCATCTTTTATTAATCAGTTTATTAGGTGGATAAGCGTATGTTTATTGTAACTTTATTTTTAAACCTCGACATTTTTTTCTGACAATATTCCAAATTACTCAGACTCATTCCAAATACATACGATTAATTTATTCGGAATAAATTTATATAAATACCGCACAAGAGCCTCAACTGCTCCCGTCTAAAGCCAGTGAGACTACGGCATTCCCAATTGAAGTATGTTTGTGAGACTGAAAATAGCGGGGAGGGAAAGGGGATAAGGAAAGGAAGGTAGGAAGGTAACTGGATATTTAGTTATGGTCAACAAACCCGCCTCTTGAAACCATTTAAATAAACGTTTCAATTCTAAATGGTGGTCATAAACCAGGGCGATATTGAGAGTAGATTTTACTCCGGAGCGTGTCGTAAATACACTACACATAATTTTTAAATAATTATTTGTGATATAACACAAATTATTCAAATAAAATTTATTTGCTAATGCCGGATTTTTGAATCCGCGACCTTCGACTTGCTAGTCGACAGACACACCCCTCGACCACGGAGGAAGTCGTTTACTTGAAAAAACCTAGTGAAGTGTTTTACACCATAAAAAATGTTTTATATTAAATTAGAAAGTGTGTTTCTTTGTTCGTCCTCTTTTCACGTTGCAACGGAGCAACCGATGGACATGATGTCAACGTAGGGATAGTTGGAGAACAAGCTTCTTTTTATCCTGGAAAAACATTTCATTCCATGGGAAAATTCTTCGTGCAGTAATTTTCCTAATTCCACACGAGCGAATTCGCGGGTGAAAGCTGGTAAATAATAAAAGCAATAAAACTTCGAAACGTTCGTAGAGCAAGAATTATTCTGAATTCAACCAACAATGTTGTTAAACAGAATGAATGCTCAATGCATTGCAATGTATTATGTACGCCCTCAGTATTTTGCTACATAAAAAAGGTTAGGTTGATTCACCTATATTTCTACAACTCATTCCTTTAAATATACCTTCCCATAGCCTTAGAAATAATGGACTGCTTTCTTCAATCAGCACCTGACTAATTATGAATATTATTCACCTCTGTCCAGAATGTGTAGACTGGTCTAATCATGATTTTTTTGGTAAAAGTCTAAATGATTTTAGACGGTCGCTAAACAATTGACGACATTTTGTAACTGTGTATTTTAATTTCTAGTTAAGATCTTGACTTGACTTGTCACTTTATGTTCTTATATTTTTGTCTTGGTTTTCATTTATCATTCTTTAAACTTGTAATGTATTTTTTTTTTAAATTTGCGTTATTTTATTGTAAACTGGACGTAAGTCCGATAATAAATAAATACAAATATACAAATAGGTTTACTAAACCTTTTGTCCCGATAGCTGTGTACATAGTTTTCATAAAGGGATTTCCCATCGCCTTAGTAAATATAATATAAACCGCAAAATGAGTGTCAGAGGAAGTTTTGGTATCGCCGCTGGAGTGAACGAGCTTACAGAATTTACCGACTTAAGGAGCAAGAAGGTTCAAGACCTGACTTGTGGCATCACTTGAAAATCCAACACTCACCGCGAAAGCCTCCCCAAAACCGCGAATCCACATGCATTGTGTATTACATAATACGTCACTTTAAGTTATCTATCAATAACAGATGAGCAGGAAAGTGCGGCTTGCTGTGGCATGTGTACAGCGATACAGTGTTCCACGGGAAACTAATCAGTGTTTCAGGTTTCGAAGTTTCCGATTGAATTTGGCAGCCGCTAGCTCTACTTACATATTAAGCCCCAAAACAGCAACTCCCGCGTCAAATTGCCACATTCATTGATTAAAATATTTGTGCAAACATCAACAATTGGAGCATCGGCAGTGGAAAACAAAATCATTCTTGCCTTAACCCAATGTTTTTGTTTTTGTCAGATGGTTTGAAAAATTTGGTCTCTAGAGACCTGACTTTACAATTTTTTAGAGTTCTCTCGATTACCAAACTAGGATCTTGTCGGTATCATGGTTGTCGTACATAGTTTTTGTTTATAATGTAATGACTATAGTTTTATACTGCGAAATAACAAAAAATAAAAGAATTATACGAATTGTAATATATAAATAATATTAAACTGATTACTTAAAACTCATAATATAGAAAATAGAAATTGAAACATTTAAATAATAAGAAGAATATAGATTAAAATATATCGTTAAGAATATTTATTAGATAATATTATAAGATAAAAATGAAAAACAATACCTACAATTTCTAAAATTATTACCTAACATATCTTGAGATGATGATAAGAGTGAGTCAATGTTTAAGTTACATTATCACTTTAGTTTTCATTAAATTTTTCATTAAATTATTACCTAACATATCTTGAGATGATGATAAGAGTTAGTCAATGTTTAAGTTACATTATCACTTTAGTTTTCATTAAATGGAAATAATTTTGTTTTTAATTATATCTTTTAAGCTCATTAAATTTTTAAATTTATATGAGAAATACGGGGTACAGAGCAGATAAACACTTTTCATGAAAATTAATATGATTTAGTCAAGACGGCTTTTTTATCCTTCGCGATCAGTCCATAAAGGTACCAACTTTTCCTTTTTTCAAAGAGCGAACAAAAATAATCATATTTTTAAAAAGCATTAACTTTGTGCCGCCATAATTTACAATTAAAACACATATAAATTTGTTGTAGACCCCTTTTATTTTTTAAACACTCTACCGGTTTCGGAAGCACCCTTCCTTCGTCAGGAGAATATTATAACAGTTATAATATTCTATTATTATATGTGTTTTAATTGTAAAAATAATCATTTTTGAAAGGCCATAACTTTGCGCAAATGATAAAGTTAAATAGGTTATACACATTTCTTTTTGTGGTCGGTTCAATTTTTCGACTTCCCGAAGTGAATTCATTACGGTCTTATGGGAAAAACCATATATAACTTATTTGGTAGTCCTATACTAAATAAAATTTTCTGTAGTTCTCCAAAAAAATTCCCACTTTCGTTTTAGCATTTCTCCCTCCGTTTAATAATAATATTAATTATTTTTTCGCGAATTACGTATGAGAAATAAATTAGGTATTGACATTTTTTATTTAATTCTGGAAAAACGAAAAACGATTAAAAAAAAGTTTTTAACGGAGCCGGTCATCAGTTATTTGTCTTTGCAGCCGAGTTTAAGAAGTGTGTGGAGCAGTTTCATAACAGATCATTGTGAATTTTGCACAAGCATTTCTTGAATCGGTAGAATTTACAATACGTTAACACTCTAGTCTAGTTAATCATTGTTGTGTCTTAATTGATCATCACTGCGGCGTTTTTACAAAGTCTATGTATAGGTATCATGTCAGTAGCTTTGTTTGTAGCTTTTGTTTTGGCAAAATCATTTACGAAATCCTGGCTGAAATAGTAGAGGCTTTGTAAATACACTTCCCGGAAGAGCCGCTGCGGCGCATGGTTTGTAACCTCGCGGTATTTCGTCTATTTTGAATTTGAATAATACCCACGTTAAGTCCCCGTGGGAATACCATATTATATAAGCGTAATAGGAGGTAAGTACGGAAATGGGTTATGTATGCAAATTAACAAGTTAAGCGTGAAAAGTGACACCGGTGGAGAGTTGGCCGCGGGAACGACGATATCATTGCTAAGCGTGATTCATTGTGACGCTTTTAGTATCAAGTATTTTGTAACGAGTTTTTTAAACAATAAGTACTCCATTTAGGCATTCGTTTTTATTTCTTTGCCCTCCGCCATTTTGGCAGACATATGAAAATGTTTTTCTTTAACTTTATTACCACGTTTAAAAATTCGAAGCAAATTTTAGTGTTATGAACCAATGCAGCATAATTTATTTGTTTACGGAGATTCAAAAGAGATGCAAAACAAAAACGAACACATTATTTGGTAAAATTCTGCATTATATATCTAATTTAATTTAAAGTTTGAGAGATTCTAGATTTGAATTTTTCTTCCGGTGATTTACAGCTAAAATTTAATAACATAAATTTTAATTTATTTCTGATGAATAATTCAACTGGTTTTACACACTAACGTTAACTGCAGTTTACATTTTTATGCACGAATTTCGCCTTATTTTTACCATAAGAAATTGTAAAAAAAAACGATTCTTGTGGATAGCAAATGGTTGAAATTTTTTTGGTAACGAAACCGATTTAGTGTTACTTTTCCCGAAGCTCATGAAAAATATCTGAAGATTTTCTCGCAGAATGCTGAGGAAAAATATCTTCTCATTGTCATGATGTTTTTATAAAACGTAACGTTTTTGGTAACGAAACTGATTTATAAGATTTAGTGTCACTTTTCGCCTAGCTCATGAAAAATATCTGAAGATTTTCACGAAGAATGCTGAGGAAAAATATCTCCTCATTGTCATGAGGTTTTTATATAACGTATCACGAAATCACCGACAGACCGACCGGTCAGTGGTTGAGTGGGCATAGCGCTTGGGTCCCACCCGGGCGTCGCATGTTCGATTCCTCTGCTGGCTAAGTCCTCCATCACAACACAAGCAACATTTTCGGCTTTCTGTGGTGGTAGTAGGAGATTTTCAAACATTGTTGGGTTATTCGTAACCCGGGAATGTTTGTCTTTCTTTAAAAAAAAAAAAAAAGACAGGAACACCATCATCGAGATTAATTCCAAATCATAACCAAAAGCTATAGTACATAAATCATTGCATTTATATTTATCTATAAAAAATATACATTGCTATTCTTTCCACTTCTCGCGGATTATTCAATATAAAACACACCTTCATCAAACCAAATGTATTAGTTTTGATAACATAAAGCTCAGATGTTATTACATGGAAACTGATTGGATAAAATATACTGGTGTTCTGTCATTCGCGTATGATTGCCAATCTGGTTGGGTTCGAAGGAAACCATATGGTTACAGGTGAACACGATTTATTTGCAACTTCTACCTTCTTATTTGCTGCCACGTCTTTTTCACTTTATCGTTTTGCTCAGAATATATTATGTGTAATTCTGATTTGTACCACTTGCACATATTATTTGTGAAATATGTAATTCTGATTTTTACCCCTTGTACATATTATTTTTTTATTTGTTTATTAGGATATACACAGTACATAGGTTTCAAAGTTATAAGGAATATTAAATGAAGTTATTACATGATATAGTACTTATTACGTAAGTCCGTAGAAAATTTGGGATAATTATTTGCCTGGGATTTGAACAGTTCTTAAAATTTAACCAATGAATGAATGGGAAGAATAATATAAAGGAAGATTGTATATGAAGATAACAGAGATATACTTTTAGAACAAGAATTACATGCTCACAAATAGTAATTAGTTTTATTAAAATATAAGTGTAAATAAGAAGTTTAAAAATAAATTATATCACGCCAACAAATTTTGTAAATTAGTTTTGTATGTTTGCAAGTTGTTAAGTAAAAATTATGTTTGTAATATGTAATTGTAATTTGTACCACTTTCACATATTATGTGTTTAATATGTTATTCTGATTTGTACCACCTGCGAACGCCTCTGAACCTGGTGTGTTATATGTAATATGTAATTCGGTTTTGTACAACTTTCGTGTGTAATATGTAATATGTGTATCGAACGTGTGATGCAATCTAGATGACTCACAGCCAAATCATTCCTGCATTAGGTACGTGGCGGTACGAAAATATTGATGTCGCAACATTTAAAACGTGAATCACCTGACACCGGACCTACTATAAAAGCCGGTACCAAGGGGGCAGCTGCATTCAGTAATCAGTCATCAGTCATCCGTTATTGTGGCAATATCTCTACAGAACTTACTCGATTCAAGACGTCAGTATCGCCGTTACTAGTTGGAACTTCAATAGTGCAGTCTCTTTAGACCGCCTACTCGATTCAAGACGTCAGTATCGTCGTCACCAGTTGGAACTTCAAGACTGCAGTCTCTTTCACCTCAAGAATTCGTCGGAGCGACATCACCTGCCGATGTGTCTGATTAATACCTACAAAACGCTGATGCCTGAGCCCCATGGCCACCCTCGGGTTCCTTTGAACTTGCTGATTCTTACCAGGTCCTTGAAGACGCTGACGCATGAGCCTCATGGCCACCCTCGGGCTCCTTTAAACTTGCTGATTATTAACAAAGCCCTTGAAGATGCTGCGCTACCCCTGGCCATCTTGCTCCGGTCTGCTAGCCTGGGGCTCCCTTGCATCGGGCTCTCTCTGCCCTGATGATAACGCCTGAGCAAGATACATGATAAGGACTCCCGCCACGCCTAATAAAATTCAGACCGATTACCCCTGAAGCCAATCAACATGTGAGTTGATGCGACCACCCCCCTGGATGCTGATGCCAGATATGCAGCAACCCACGAGAACATACACCATCTGGGGCGCAGCTCGTCTCGATTACTAACAACCAGCGTCCACCGCAGCCTACATGCTTCGGTGCAAGAGCATTCCATCTCACAATGCACGGTGGAAGACGCAATACCACTCCACCCCATTGCGCATAAGATGCCGGTCCAGCATAGACGCTTGTGACCATGCAACGGAACTTTAACAGCTGTCAAGGCGAGAACACATCTCTATCAAGACATTTCGATTGTCGGGCGTCTCTGTGTGCCAGCGCTTATTGTCTACAGTTTTGTGCAGGCCTAGAGGTCTAGTACAATATATAGCGCATTATTACCAAAATACGCACAAACATCTGACAGTGTTAATAGTCTGGCGTCTGTATGGTTGATATTTACGAATCCGGATTCGAGTACATCTCTGATGCCGCGCCTTACGCAAAACTGTTTTCATACGTGGCATCAATACTATTGGATTCGTACTTTCGTGGATTCACGGATCTCTCCGGGTACGGAGGGGTGGATGGTATGATTATTATTGTAACTGTTAGTTGTGAATAACGTAGTTACTGGTAGTTGTGAATAACCGATAGTTGTGAACTATCGGTTATTATTATGTTGTTATTATTTTCACCACGCTTTTCTCATTGCCTATCGCGGTTATTTTGTCCCGGTGACTAGCTGTCCGCTAAATCCGAAAGACTGGTTATTTTTGGAGCAGCTGCTATCAGATTATAAAATGGTCACTAACGCTTAAACTGGGCGAAAATATATCGTTTTGTTTCTGGATTTTATGAAGAAATCCGAATGAAAATTATTTTAAAACCTATCAACAGTTTATAAAAACATCAAAGTTAAGGATATTTTCATTCTCCCTTCTGTAAATTTGACAGCTAGGCTACCTTGAAAATTCTATTCTACATTTCGTAAAATATGGGTTAATGACGTCAATGTTAATTTTTTTTTTTTTGCTTTCCTTGTTAGCCCCTCTGGCCTCAACACAATGGGCCATCGAAAACAGCACATTTCAGCTTAACTGCGGTGTAGTGTTTAAATAAAGGTAATCTTGCTACCTTAATATAACATTTTCATATTACTTACGTAACGAGATTTTAAACTTGTTTATTTTTGCCAGGATTTTAATTTAACCACAAAAAAGGTCACGAAACTAATAAGTAATTTTGCGAAAACCAGAGTTTTTTCTAAACAAACTATTTTAACTATTTATTTAAACGCTGTTAGCCGATTCGGCCTGTTAAGATTGGTTATCTCGTAAAAATCACACAAGGCAGTTTAAAAAACATTGTTGCGCTGTTAAATATTTACGGAACACGTATTGCACGAGGAGATAAAGGCAAGACAAACATGGCAGAGTTATTATTTGGAGGTTAAAACAATGGCTGGGATTAAAATAATACTTAATTTCACATTAAATGTGCTAAGCAAAGTATAATTAAACACTGATATTAAAATCTCTATAAAACAGCTGCGATACCAAACTACCAACTAGACACCTCATCACATTTGGTAGCGCAGGTCCAAATGTATGGTACAGGTATGTACCAAAAAAATAATTGATTAAAAAAGAGGGCCAATATAATATTACGAATTTTATTTCCTTACGTTGTAATAATGAATAGAGGTACCAACAGATGGCACTGATTGATGATTTGTACCGAAAGGCACGCCGTTTTTCGGCTCAAACCAAAAAAAAAACTTTAATGCGAAAGGAGGTGTGCGTATTTTTGAATACTTAGTTATTGCCTTTAACACTTTATAATAGTAGAGCGGCCGGTAGGCGATTTTTTTCTTGTAATATATAATATCTTAATAATTTTAATGTTAAAGTTTTATGTGAGTATGCTAGGCTAAGCAGGGCTTACGTGCATATACCATGAAATGCATGCCTCTAGTTACTGGTATATTAGTCCTAAGAAAAAGAAAAAAATTATTCAACTTTTTATCTAACTAAACATTTTCTTGCGATAGTACATAATGTAAACCTATACGTACCTACTGCACTCTGGCAAACACATCTATATTTTTCACTCTATCGCATGTATTCCTGATGAGATCACATTCGGGACAAGACGAGCTTCAATCCTGATCGATGTAAATATTTTCTCATACTCTTAAATATTCGTAACATCGCCTACGCTATGTTATTTAATTTCCTCTGTAATCATTTAATATTTTACACAATTCTAGAATTTGTAAGAGTCTCTCAATTTATAATAATAACATTTCAATGGATTTGTAGATGTGGCTACAATAAGTTACAAAACTTTAAACCCATGTAAATGACACTCCATTAATTAGTACGCTTTCAAAGCAAATTTAATATCCGCATTCAGAATAATGAAGGAGAATTAATGTCCCCGTCCAGGAGAGGACTGGATAGGCGGCTAAAGTAAATTCCCCGTGGGCCGATGACATATCGACAAAAATATAAACATTCAATTAAATGAAGACAATATTAGCGAAACTCAATCGAATAAATAGAGACCGAAAAATTCGAAAAAAATAATGGCACCTCTGAGGTGTCTCTATCCAATTCGGTCATTTTTAACTGAACTTCGACTAAGACTACCAATATTATCTCCTATTTTCTTAATGCATATTTTATTGGCTGCTCTCTTTATTTATGATTGCAAGATTCAAACCCGATCTAAATCCTATTTAGATAGTGTCTAGATAATTTTTAATCCACTTTATTTTTAATATGCGACATGTTCACTTTTCAACTTTTCAACAAGTCTAGTCTCCAGATTTTCAATCGAGTTTCACTAATATTGTCTTCATTTTATTAAATATTCCAATTTGAGGTTTTACATATAAATTAAAAATAAATTTAAATATTCGTAAAATATGCCCATTTCCAATCATCAATTATGATATTGGGTTGATTGATATTTTTGTAGCATTTTTAGTATTATTTTGATAAACAGGGTGTAAGATAATGAATTATTATATTTTTCTCCTGGATCGAAGTAGACTTTTTTTTATTCCGGTCATTTTTAGTTTGGGAGGCAGCTATGGGTACCGCCACTCCGGTTACCATTTTTTGGATAACCAATGCATCTGCCAGAGGTCATCCCAAGTAGTTTTCTACGTTTGGTGTAAAAAGAAATATATGATTGGGAAATCCAACTTGAAGTTTGCCTAATTTTGCACAGACCCTATGTTTCTTTAACGAATTTAAATCTCTAAAGCAGAGGTTTTTTATTTTTTTTATTAATAATTTTTTTTCTTATATACATAAAAATAATACAAATATTTAAAAAAAAATCTAAATAATTACACAATTAAACAAAAAAGATTTTGCAATAGTATGCATATATACATGTTCCAAAATTTTTAACATATTTTATTATATAATAAATTTATTTCTATTCAAAAAATAATGATTATATATTTTTTTTAAGTTTTATTTATATGTATATGCTATCAAAAAAAAAATCCACATAGGTGGTTGCAAGTATCAGTTATATTGTTTTTATCCTTGCCTGAATTTAAATTGGCTTGTTTTATGAGCAGATCCGGGTAGAGAGTTCTCAAAATCTTTCTATTTTGCCTTTCTTATTCTTTTCAACGTTAAATCTATTCCTAATATTCTACTCTTAAAATAGTCTCACGGGAAATGGAGCACGGCTCTCGCTGATGAGCTTTTCTCAGAGTTTGAATTTCCTGTTCAACACTGCCTGCGTCTTGTTCAAAGAAACTTTTTAAGACTTTCTAATATCTGTGTTGTTTGGTGATTAAAAATTCACCTGCTTCTCCTTTCTTACATAACCCCTTTACTTTTCTGTTTTAACACATCACTAATAATTATTTTTTCACAATATAAGCTATAAATTGACTAATTATTGCATTCCATACAATATTAGAACCGAGCCATTCAGATTCTGTCCATTCTGTAAGATTTTATTTGATAAATGTATGTAGTGCGTACTGCATTGGAGTCATTTTCGATGGAAAATTTATTGAGTTTCTGCCATTTTAGAGACTCTTAATAAATACCTACATATTACACTGAATTTGTAACTATCGAATACATTTACATATACATGAACCATTTATCATAATGATTGTTCTTATATAGTTTTTTTAACTTAATTGCTGACCGCGAGTCACTGAAAAATGTTACGCATAGATCACTTCAAGCGGTTAGCTACGCCCCAAGTACAGTTTGTCAAATAAGAGTAGAAAATAAATGAGGGCGCCACCGTTGCCCAAATGGCAATACTAAAAATATAGCCATGGTGTTAATCTAAAGCTGTGTAACCTACATTTTTATTAAAAATTAAAAAGGCATTAAAGTGAAAAAAAATATTTTTTCATTGCTGTATGTATAGATGCCCACTGATCTCAAAATTAGAATTGCATTTAGGTATATTTTTATTATAAATTTGCAATTTTGTGTTAACATAATGAAGAATAACGATATTATAATAAAATATAAAGCACACTTTAGAAATTGCTCACATTTATTTAATAATTGCTTAAGTACCTAGCGTTGCCCGGGCTTTAGATCATGCCTCTAATTTTAGATCTGAATATATTTAACTTATTCAGATCTAAAAGTAGTATGACTAAACTCACCATTAATAATTCTTCCTTTCCACCTACTGTTAAATTCAAATCTATGTTAAATTAAATGAAAACCAATCACTTTGTAAAACACAATTTAATCAAATTTATGTCATTTAGTAGGTACCTTCACAATAGTGCTTATTCGTTTTTATTATTTTTTTTTAAGAACAAAAAAAATGTTTTTTTAAATGTGTATACAGTGTTTTGAATTTTCAGTGTCATTGCACTTTTAAAGAATATTTGACAGATAAATTGGTGTTGCCAGCCTAAAAATTTCTTAGTTCCATTTTATTTATTTTCTACTCTTATTTGACAGACTCTAGTTCATGAAGTGAAGTTTGTCTTGGCTTTAGCAGTGAATGCATTTACCGACCTACTGCAGTTTGAGGGATAACTACAGGATCACGTTGGGGTCACCATTTTATGAGAGCGTGGAATGTGTGTTGTGTGTATAAATCAAGAAACAAGACGTTGTACTTAAAGATTTATTAACCCATTGGCCACAAACCCCTTCAGCCTGCCGGGTGTGCAACTCAGGTACTTGACCACAAACCCCGGCGCGGTGACTGGCTAAAGTAGGTCCGCCAAAAAACGGACAACGAGCACAACAGTGACATTTTTTAATAAAATTTTGAATGCCGAACGCTCTCTAGGTAATTAATAATTCACTTTATTGAATTGGCAATAGTATATTTCTTATGTTTTTTTTCCCTGATGTTTGTGTTCCAAGTTTTATATACAGCCAGCCGCCATTTAATTTCTTCAAAATGGCGAATTGTTCTAGGCTTTTGGTAGTGGCCCTGAACGTCCCTGATTGCTTTGAGGACTATCATACTGGTTACGCCAATACACACACACAATCTCATTCACATACTAAATTATTTTATTTGGTATTAGTATACAAGTATATAAAAAGAAAAATTATTATAGTTCGATTTATGAATATTGTCTATTTTTATTGTAACTTTTCGAATATAAATGTTGAAAAAAACTTACGAAAAAAGAGAAGGTTATGTTTGTATCCTTATTTACACATATTTTAATATTTTTAAAATTTTTATTTTATGTTTTTCTTTACTTTAATCTAATATGTAAACAAATTTAGTGAGATTAAATCATTTGATTATACGGTTCAAAAGTTACAAGAGATTTCGCACACCAATGCCGGTTTCAATTTTTGGAACAAAATTAATTCAGTGGTGAGGGCCAATTTTTTAGCTCAATAATTCTGTGGCCAATGGCTTAAACAATATTTCAACACCATTATTTACATTTATACAGGATTATTTATCGGAAATAGGGAGCGAACACGAATCAATTTACGAGCGGTTTGATCGGCGGCAATCGGAAACAGAAAGAATTTCATTTTTGTGCGACACCCGTCGCTGGTGCTTAAAAGGTCCGTGTCCGCTATTGGAGTATAAGTAGCCAATAGGAGGTAATTGCGTCGCGAAAGTGTTGCGTTATTTGCTGGCCATAGACCTCTTGAGCCGGACTCTCGGCCCATCACATTGCACCGCAGTGGGGGGGATGAATTTGTACGGCCGTCACTCAGTGATCACACATTGATCCCAGATTCCTAATGACGCTTCTTATCTTTTTCTTTTCCAGAACTTCCTCCCATTCCTTTCCCTAAAAATACCCTCCACACAGCATCCCCAAAGACGATATAAATCCTTAGGGATTTTTTTTCTCTGGGTAATAATCGGTTAAACGTTTGAAAAAACACTAATCACTTAGGATAAATTTTAAAATATATCGCTATAAATAAGATCATAAGCAGGCATATTCAAATTTACAGGTAATCGTTTTGCGTAATTATAGATTGAAGATGACTGATTAAAGAAATTAAAATTTTTACCACCTCAGGAATTATTAATTTCCCTGAAGGGGGTTAAAAGACTGTTATCTTTCAATTTCCATGTTGTTATTGAAATAATTCCAGTCAGCTTCTGAATAAAATCCTCTCAAAAGTGCTTTCAAGCTTCGTAAATAAGGAAAGAAGAAATTATGATTGTAAAACTGGGTCACAATTTGAATATTCCGTGAAAGGTGCAGTAATAGCATTTTGTATTTAAACGAATCGTCCAGTACAGCGCGCACTGAAGGCTGCTATCTGAAAGGAGTCGCCTGAGATGTTCGGGAAGTTGCTAATTAACCCGACCTTTCTTCAAAGTAAAGAGCGAACCATGAAATACGTTGTCACCCTGGAACAAATTTGAATAATAAATATATAAGACTACCTCAGTGAAATACTTTTACTGATATCATTACCGGATAAAGTGGTCGGTTTTATTTCCAGAAAAATATTCAAGAAAAGTAAATATATTTGATGGACTTTTTAATGAAGAAAATACTGTTTTCGGAATATAAAAAGGAAGAAATTGTTAGTCTTCTCCAGCATTATTTTAATAGTCCTCAGGTTATCCCTTTCTGCTCTAACTTCTTTAACAATCAGAACATCCCTGCTTCTACGTCGCTTTTCTTGGTCTGCATTTTGGTTGGTCTGTCCACGCAATGGTGTAAGACCAAAACTGAAACCTTGCTTTCAAGTGCTTAAGCTGTATTTGGTTACCAGATCTAAATAGCCTGGTACTTCCACGCGTCCCTCTCCCTCATCTCCTTCCCCTCCCAATTACCTTCAGCCTTACAACATATCTCAATTGTGGTTTCCATAGTCTCACTGGTTCCAGATGGCAGTAGTTTGGATTCTTGTGTGGTATTCACAAAAACCAAAACAAATTACTGAATTATTATTTTTTTAAATGAACACGCGGTGGTTTTGAATAATAAAGCAATTTTTAAAAAAATGCCGCGATCGGCAATTTTGGCCACCTCGTACTCTCCATAGCAATCAATGTAATTCCTCGAAATCCGTGATAGGTAAAAATAAACGTAAAAAGACCCGTAGAGCCGTGTCTGTGAAAAATCGCCTCGAGGGTGAATGCATTTAAACCACTTGGCAAGCGCCCAACACCGTGAATAGTCGGAACCGTCGATGCTATTTAGGTTACCTGGATCAGAATTTCAGGGAGGCGAGCAAACACATTTTTGTTTTATATTTCAACGCTCTGCATGTTTTTTTTTTTTTAATTTTGCTAATAATTTTTAAAAATTTACGGGTTTAATTAATTAAAATTAAGAAAAATACCACTTTATTTTTGGTAGGTATGACGGTCATTTTTGAGTAGTATCACTACGATCACGTCTGCGAAGCTAATTTCGTACTTTCGTGAAAACTTATTATTGGTTGAGTAATTGACACATTGGGTATGGGTACCGTAGCCATTTATTTGACAACCAACATCCCTGCCGTTGGTCACTCCAAGTGGTTCGCTACGTTTGGTGACTTAGCAGAGGAACCCGGGTCCATGGGGTTAAGTTTTTCTAGGTCTTGGCGGTGGATGCGTTTGCCTACCTACTGGACTTTCTTGATCCTTGATCGCCTTGCACAGCGGTGGGAGAAATGGATTCATACGTCTGTCACTCCTGGACTTCGACTCCCTCATTCCTTCCCACCCCTTATATATCCCAGAACTTCCTCTCTCTCCTTTACTTCCACACAGCATCCTCAAAGATGACTTTGGCTCCGAGGGAAATAGTGTTCCTCAGGGCCTGTGTGAAGGTATTACAGTAGGTAGAACAAGTAAAAAATAAAATGTAAAAAAAAAATCACTATGGCTACGAACTCCGAATATCTACTTCCTTCGTAAACTACTTAAACGCGTACTAGCGTACTTAAAAAATAAAAAGATAATTTTCTATTTAATTAAATGAAGACAATATTAGCGAAACTCATATCTCGGATCTTGGTTCCACTGGGACTCGAACCCAGGGTTCGAGTCCCAGTGGAACCAAAATCTTTTTCTGATTTTTTTGTCTCCAGATTTTCGATTGAGTTTCGCTAATATTGTCTTCATTTAATATTATAATTTGAGAATTTAATCAAAAAGTAAAAAAATAAGTTCATTTTTTTTTTAGATAATCTCCATTCAGTGGCGAAGCTGAGAGAGTTATGGAATTAAATTCCCTCGATGGAAAAAAAATCGCTGGGTATACCCTGAAGGTGATAATTTTTTTTTATTTAACCTTTTTATAAGTATGACAAATTTCATAGTGTTTCTGTAAATAATACCACTTCTCAATAGTGTAGAGATTTTAGCCATAAAAAAATATATTGTGTTTTATTAAATGTTTTCATAACAGTCGCTTACGTCTATTAATTTTAAACTTTATTAATATTAGCGCGCTCGCTCTCTCTCTTTCGGATCATAATATTTATCTCCTTTTCAGTCGATCATCGTTCGTCTCATCGAGGGCTTTCTTGACGAACACATAGTCGTCATTTGGGCACCTAAAACCATCTGATTTCTTTAATTTAAAATAATGTTTTTTAAAATAAGAAAAATAAACAAAAAAACTTTCTTAATTCCAAGGAAATCGAAACAGATCACAGATACGTAGCGAACTACTCACACATTATACTATATACTATGTATATTCATAAAGCACACATTTTGCGCAGCACTTTGTCGTTAGTGCTAAAATGGCTAGTCCTTGAAATAAATTAACTTAGCTTAATATTATCTTTAGGGAGAATTAAACAAACATTCAACTTCAATAACTTGACCTCTTTGATCGTAAAATTCAAATAATGCGGGAATACCCTTTGTGTTTTTTGTTCGGCCAAACCAACCCTTTAGTGTAAAACGTGCATCTAGACAGAGGAAGAGGGCTTTTAGCCCCTCTTTAATTAATCGTGGCAACTCGAGATTAACGGGATAAAGATAAATACGTGAATAAAATAAACCGAATTATTTTATTTCCCGTAGTGCGAAAAATTGTGCGTCCATATTATATTTACATAATTTTTCATCAGAAGGAATCGATTTCTCAACAAATATTTAATCCGCATTGTTGCAGGAGAGCAATACTATTATGACGGCCTCCATGAACGAGAGGTAAGGCTATGAGGTAATCTGGAAGTCGCGGGTTCAAACCCTGGCGTGCGAAATAATTTCACAATTTATTAATTAAAAATAATATGTAGTATATGTAGAGTGAGAGATTTTCTCAATATGGTCATGGTGTAAGACCACCATTCAGTATTGAAACCTTGCTTGAAATTGCTTTAGTCATGTTTGGTGAGCAAATCTGTTAGAGCCAGGTTCTCCCCCACCTTTCTCTTTCTCATCTCCTTTCTCTCCTTATTTCAATTGTTAATCACGACTCCCGTACACATCCTTCATTTGCTCAAAATTTCATTTTTTTTTGTTTTGCATTTTGTTGTTTCTGTAAGTTTTCTTTTATTATTAAATAGCATTTCTTTCCTAAATCTCAAGCAACAGCTTACATTAATAATGCGAAAAATTGTAAACCGCAATTCGGTGATTAAGTAAAATGAGTAAAAAAAATAATACTACATAAGAAAAAAATAAATAACAAAGTCAATGTAAATAAATGAATATGTTAGATCATATTTATACAAATCTTCTCGTACGTTCCTCAATGTTCATGTGTATTATAAAATAAGTGAATAAGCAATAAATTTTCTTCGTGTTTAATTTTACCATCTGAATTCCTTGGTATTCCTAGCGAAACGCTGCAGGCACCCTATTTATATGCCGGTCCACTCATTGATATCTTTCACTTTCTAAGCTCTCTTCCCGGTACTCTATTTCCAGAAATCTGTCCCAGAGAAAAGTTCTTGGAACCTCATTTTGGTCACCCGCAGCGCAGGTGATCAAAATTCTCCTATTCAGTTGACCTGGTTCAAAACGTATGCTTTACTTGCGAAGGAATCCAATTATGTTCAACCAGTTTTCTTTGGATCAAAAATTTCTCGATTGCTTAATCCATTTTTTGTTCTGTTTTGAACGGAAAACTTCTGTTAAAACTCATATTTTTCATCCACTTATGGAGGTGAACATTTTTATTGTTTATTTATTTTTTATTTAAAGAAAGATAAACATTCACGGGTTACGAATAATCTGTCAATATTAGAAAATCTCCTAATACTACCATCGAGGGAAGCGGGAAATATTGTTTGTGATATAGGAATTAGCCAGCCGAGGAATCGATTTAATAACACCTAGGTGGTAACCAGATGAGAAGCCATCTCATCCACTGATAGATCACTTTGAATGGGTACTCCTTATCTTATATTAAGTATATAAATCGACATTTGCGCCCATTGTGGCTTTTTTCGTTTTGAGGATGTACGTTTTAATAAATACATCTGTGTTCATTTTTCAATTTCAGCACACTAAAGTAAATTGCTGTTACGTTCTACGCCCAATACAAAAGAAGAAAAGTAATGATGCAATTTTGCGAAATCTAAAATAAGTTTCAGACATTTTTTCACACAAAAGAGCACTTTATGAATATTTTAATAATAAAGGCATACAGGCATACCTTCCAAATCACTTAGCATTCACGAATGCCTGTACTGCTGAAAAACGTAAAATAAATGTTAAACTTAAAAATCATCGACCAGTCAGTGGCTGAGTGGGCATCGCGTTTGGGTCCTACCCAGTCGTCGCTTGTTCGATTCCTCGACTGGCTAAGTCCTCCATCACAACACAAGCAACATTTTCCGCTTTCTGTGGTGGTAGAAGAAGATTTTCATACCTCGTTGGGTTATTTGTAACCTGGGAAAAAAAAGTTAATCAGTCTGTAATTATCGATAACCAGAGCTTATTATTAGATACACCGATGAGAGACCACCATTCCTTACCAAAACTTGGCACGAGAAATCATTTGCTGTATTAAGCGAGTGACCAGATCTCAAAAGCCAAATACTTTTCTCCATTTGCTTCCTTCAGTTCCATAAATTTTCCCAAAATTTATGATGGCATCATCTAATAGACTACGGGTAGTTTGGACTCCTGTGTTGTAATTCCAAAAAAATTGCAATAGTTGTTAAGTTTTGGCTGTAGAATATTGGCTCTTCTGTCCGTAGGAAAGTTTTATATAATTATATATTGACCGGTAGTGGTTGAGTGGGCAACGCGTTTGGGTCCCACCCAGGCGTTTCGTGTTCGATTCCTCGGCTGGCTAAGTCCTCCATCACAACTCAAGCAACATTTCCGGTTTACTGTGGTGGTAGTAGGAGATTTTCAAATATTGTTGGGTTATTCCGTTATTCGTATCCCGGGAATGTTTGCCTTTATTTAAAAAAAAAATTAATTTACATATATATTTTTTACTTTAGCTCCCGACAGGAGACCCCGAGGAAAAAATCACACAGGGCCTAAGTAATCTTTGGGAAAGCTCTTTGAGGGGTCCTTTTAGGGAAAGGAATGAGAGGGAGTTCTTGAAAGAAAAGTAGGTATGAGGAATGGCTAGGAATATGGGTTCGGCGTGTCCAGGATTGTATGTCTCCAGAAGAAAATGCATGAATCCATCCCTCCCACTCTCTCAATTCATTGTCTTGGGTTGAGAGAGTCCGGCTGGAGAGGTCTTTAGGCCTCCCTCCCTCCCGATCCGGTCTGCCATGCAGTAGGTGGGCAAATGCATTCGCCGCCATGACTTAGACAAATTTCACCCCAACCCGGGCATCCCTGCTAAGTCTCCAAACATAGCGAACCACTTAGAGTGAACTATAGAAGATGTTTTGGTAATCCAATAAATGATTCCCTGATTGGCGGTACCCTAACCAAATTTTCAAATTGAAATCTTTACCGAAAACGGAGTTTTCATATTTGATACACGTCTTCCCAGTCACTTGTGTATTCGGAAGACTTATTTATTTACATTTCCTACTTTTAATTCACCGTGAAACGCTGATTTTCTCGAGAATTACCATTTTATTTGAACACCAAATTTTATTCGTAACATTTCATACGTCAGTTTTTTATTAGTAGATCTTGTAATCTCGTTTCTTCAAGACGAAGTTGAGTAACAAACACATTCAATATTCCTTTCGACGGGTTGTATGTAATATGGTGTTAGTTTTACAAAACTTACTTCGATCATTGCCATAAAAAGTTGTCGAAAGAAACGAGAATGTTCAAAATATAGTTCTTGAGCAACCCTGATGTTTGGGAGTGAGACATGCACTGACTGAAAGCACTATGATTGAGATTCCTTAGGCGACTTTATATGATGTAATAACAGTAAGACCGTAATACCGATGGGAAAGTACCTGGTTATTCAGATCTAATCACTTAACAAATTGGGAGCTGGGTATGGGTACATCTGCCACCGGAACTATTTGTTGGATACCCAACACCTCTGCCATAGGTCACCCTAAGTGGTTCGCTTTGTTTGTGGACTTAGCAAGGGTGCCCGGGTTCATGGGGTGAGGTTTGTCTGGTGGCGGATAACCTAGGACCTAGACACACTGACCCCCAGATTCCAACTACCAATCTTACATTGTTTCCTTCCTAGAATTTCCTCTCCTTCCTTTTCTTAAATAGATCCCCCATACAGTATTACTTAAGATCACATATGCCTTGAGGGAAATTATTTTCCTCAGTCTGAATACGTATGTAAAGATGAATGTTTTTTTTAGGTATCGAACGCTTCCGCAGCTATTTACGTGAAAACATCAATTGTTAACATTCTAGTACTAGGTCAATGTATAAAGTATATACTGCCGTGTTAAATTAAAACACGGTGCCAGAAATCATAAAAAAATTTCGTTGTGGTAATTTTCTTCCCTCGAATTCGCTCGTCAGACACCGCTTGATTTGTGTAGTTGCCTATATGCGGTACGCAATAGTTTAGGGTTTAGGCCCGGCGAGTACCATCTCATTTTCATTGGAATTTTGTGATCTATTTTATGTAATTCTGGTTACCTCACATATTGTAAAATTAAAAAAACCGTCATCGATTTTAGAGAGGTTTTAACGACAACATGTGTATTTATACTAACGCTAGCCTTTCATTTGAACCAAACTAGAAACCGCTGTAAAAATATTATTTTATCTATATTATGTAAGTTTTCGTAGTGCTTTCACACAAATGAAGTATTGAATTCTGTAAGTCTAAACTAGGATGGGTTGTTTCAAAAAATGTTAACAATTCATCATTCAAGGTCAATTTTCACGTTCTGTGTAAACTCTATTCAAGTTCTGTTATTATGTCATTGTAGGCCAATTTCTTCATAAAACTGAAATAATCACAGAACTTGAATAGAACTTACACTGAACGTGGAAATTACCATAAAATATTTGATGGATTGTTGGTTTTTTTTAAACAACCCATCCTTAAACTTTGTATAATCAAGGAATTTCACTCTCATATTATTACAAAAAATGAATATAAGAATACGTAAAACAATGGCCATAATTTTACGCCGTTGTTTTGTCAAACATTAAACCAAAAAATCCATTTCACATGGAAGCTTTGAAAGAACATCGCGTTGTATTTTACAATTTTAAATTCAATAATAGTAGATTCTCACTGACTGGGACTTGCCTTACCCGCACCCGCGTTTCCGTCATAAATATGATATGAAATGACTGCGATGTGTCTCTTTTTTATTATTTTTTTGCCAGCAGAGTAGTCTTTTAATATTTTGTCCACGTCTCGGCAAATTTATACCCTTCACGTCCGATAGCTGGTCGTATAGTATGATAGAGCCCGCATCCAGCATGGCATGAGTCAATCGTAAAATGTATTAAGTATTTACAGGCCCTTGAGGTTAAGCAATTCGCACGATCTGTCTTATTAGGGTATTCATAAAAAATGGAAATTCGAAGTCCTAATTCCTTTTGATATCTACGATGAAATAAAACGATCGTCAGGATCGCTTAAAGTATTTAATTTAAATGATTGAAAATGAGAAATAGTATTTAAATAAAAATGGTTGATTTGTGCTACAAGCTTTTATAGAAGATTATTTGTATATTTATATAATACACGACAGCCTCCGTGGTTGCGTTCAGGCTCTTGACTAGCAATTTGAAAGTCGTGGGTTAAAAAACCCGCGTGCGCAAATAAAATTTATTGATTAATTTGTGTTGTTTCACCAATAATTAATTAAAAATAAAATATAGCATATATTTCCGGCAAGTTTCAGAGAGGAAGATGTTCTCAGTATCGTCCTGGTGTAAGAATTCGTTCAGAATTATAACTTGCTTTAAATGACTTAGCCGTGTTTGCAGAACAGATCTAAATAGCCAGGTGCTTCCGACCTTCCTTTTTTCCATCTCCTTGCTTTCGTGTCAGTTATCGATGAACCAGTGAATGCAATTTTTAGCCATAGGTTGTTATAATTGTTTGAAAGTTAAATTTTAGAAATATATTATAAGATTGTACAGCGCCCTTATGGTGATTTTTGACAAAAAAATGGCGCTATAAAAATCATCTTTTATTATTATATCCCACTGGAGCGATAGCGCAATTAAAAACTTTTTTCTCCGATTGCTCGAGATTTTTTGGTTGAATATTTTCCACCCACATTTAAAAAATCATACCTCCGAATTTTATTATGGAGACATACAAACTTATTATAGTTCTACATAGCCAATAAATTCATCTACCTTTTGTCAATTATAACATATTTGTAGAATTTGTAAAAAATATTATAAAATTGTAAACTTCTACTTTTTTTCTTATAAATAAGGGAAAATTTTCCAAAATTGGCAGCAAAGCAATCCGAGGTATTTTAAATAGTGCCATATTGCGGCAAAAAGCGCTCCAGTGGATAGTCTTACTGGCTCCAGACGGGAGCAGTTGAGACTCTTGTGTGATATTCACATGAAAAAAAGAAAAAAATACATACATCATGCTCACATATGATTTTAGGTTTTCATGGTTTAAAGTATTTTCGTTATTTTTTTAGGGTGTTATGTCTTGTTGCGCTACTTTCATCTTTTGACAACTTTAAGGACAACATAATAGTGTCCATTATCAGAGCAGATGTGTGATGATGATGGACACTGTAATGCTGTCCAAAATTTTGGCTAAAGAAGGATGTGGCGCAACACGGCATAACACCCCAAAAATAAATAACGAAAATATATTATGTTATTTTTTTACACTGATTCATGTTTCAATAACCTAGCAGTGCGATTGGTTGCCAAATCTTTGTAACATATTAAAATAATTCATATTTTTCAAGTAAACTAGGTAAGCTTAAGATAATACTTTAGAGAATCTCCTACAAGAGGAACCTTTTGACTTTTCCGTAAAAGTGCTAGAAAATTATTAAATACTTCATTCATTGACTGTGTTATATTTTGAGCTTGGATGGCACTATGGCAGTACTTATTCACATTACTTATTTTCACGCGTATGGTATCCCAGATGACCAACACTAAATGTCACCGATTGCCCCGAGATAGGATCATATTATTATTCCGCTTCTAGTACTCGATCCATCCGGTTGCACGGCAATTTTACCTGACTACCAGTTTGTACGCGAATGTATATTCGTTGTAAATAATATTTTAAATAAAACTTAATATCGTGGATAACTAAGTGTTTTCAATTAAACATCATCATTATTATAAGCCTGAACACAAGATCACGGCTTGGAAGTGCCGTGATCTCAAGGAGCATTTTAACCTCAATATCGGTAAAGTATGAAGGCAATCCTGCCTGACGTGGAGAGGATCTCTTCATCAAACACTCTCCATCCACTCATACATCAACTAATAAACACTTCCAACATTGGTGACCCCGAGAATTTCTAATGATAATGATGAACACTGCCAATACGGAGGATTGAGTACTGGAATGCGGAATCCTGGACACCCCAATCTTGTGAGTAACATTTCAATTTTTTAAACTTAAATTCAGTAGGTCCAGTATGTACATTAGAATCATATGAAGATAAATCAGTAAAGAACATTATTGTCCAACATAGTTCATTGGTTATTGTCCACCAAATTCAGTAGCGTACGAAAATACCTACCTCCCGCTACAACTTTCTTAATAATGCTTCCCCCGCAACTCATTACTTGTTTATGTGGATAGTATATTGCTGGTAAATATCAATTTCAGATAAACAAGAAACCCAGCAGCTAAGGCAGAGTATCCTAACCAGCAGACGCGATTTTGCAGACAGACCCAGGTACCCGGATGCCAAATACCCGGATGCCATATACCTGGAGATCCTACACCCGACCCCACAGCATCCACCGCAGATCGGAGTAAAGCAAGTAACGCAAATTCAACTTCTCACAGTGATCTTTGTTAATAATTGATAATCCGAACATTTCAACGAAAATTTAGCAACCCAGCGAGAATATGCAAATATTGTTACACGGTATAAATTTTTAAACTGCACTTCTTCAAAGCATTAATACAATTACAATTACAATATATTTGTACTAACATTTCAACGCAAAGATAAGGGATTTGTAAAAGATTTTGGATATCATCAATTTAACTTTTCAGACCTGGATTAGATTTATTGTTATTTTGTTTTATGCACAATTTTGATAATTTTATCTGCATACCTACACGGTCTATCAGTACTACTACTGCTTTCGCCATTGCCTATCACTTGCCATATTACAACGACAATATGCCGCTAGAAGAAACAGCATCAGGAACCAGCGCCAATTACACAATAATGGATCCAGTAATAAACTCCGTATCAGTTAAGCTACCCCCCGTCTGGTGCGACAACATACAGCTCTGGATTGCCCAGGCAGAAAGCCAGTTCTCCAACTCAAGAATCAAAGATGACACCACGAAGTACAACATTATTGTCGCCTCCCTGGACATCGAAACCCTCAGGACCGTCAGCGATGTCGTCATCAAGCCACCAGCAACGGACAAGTACCCTACCCTAAAAACTGCACTCATCACGAGGTTGCAAGATTCCGAAGGAAAACGTCTCACCCGACTACTAACCGGATTACAGTTGGACGACAGGAAACCATCCGGACTACTTCGATTGATGCACGAACTCGCCGGCCCCGAGTTTGCTGAAAGCGCAATCATACGCACGTTATGGCTACAAAGACTTCCCCAACATGTACAAGCTATATTGACCGCACGGCCAGACGACAATCTACTACAACTTGCGTCAGCAGCCGATAAAATCCTGGAAATCTACCGGACGACCGAGTGCGGAGCGATAAACAAAAATCAACGTAGAGATAACAATTACAGAGAAGATCCCGACATCACTTCCGTTCTTCAGAGCCTACGTGAACAAATTTCTGCACTATCTCTAGAAGTCAATCAACTAAAGTCAAGTCGCAGAGACAGTCATAGCCCCGTACATAATTTTTATAATCGGCGTAATCCTAGCCCCCGCCGAGAATGGCGTCATCCATCGACGTTGTACTCCAATACCGACCGCCAACACCGATCCCGGTCGAACGATCGAACGGACAATAACAATGAACTTCACAAAACAAACGACTACTGCATATACCATAAAAAATTCTGGCAGAGATCATTCAACTGCATTCCACCATGCACATTTCACAGAGATAATTCAAAAAACAACGGCAACGCCACACAATAAGTGTGATTTTGCTAATAATAGCAGTCCTTCGTAACTTTCCTTACTTACGCACAAGTAACATACACACTTGTAGCTATTTAACAAGCACAGACAACAGATATCACCAGATAACAAGAAACATGCGACTGGACGAGATCCAGTAAACGGGCAACGAGCAACTGGGAACTGTCAACATATATCACCAGATAACAAGAAACATGCGACTGGACGAGATCCAGTAAACGGGCAACGAGCAACTGGGAACAACAAATCACCAGATAACAAGAAACATGCGACTGGACGAGATCCAGTAAACGGGCAACGAGCAACTGGGAACAACAGGAATACTAATGGACTCATGAATATCTACTGAATAGCTACGATCTCGAATTTTTTTAAAGAAACAAATCGTTTTTTCACCATCTTCTCAACTTCAACATCTCCAATAATGTATATATACAGTAGCTGACACAATATCTCAATCTGAAGAGACTAACTGACCTACTACAAGCAACCAAGGATTGAAGGGAAAGCGCAGAGTCAACCTGACGATTATATTAAGGCAAAAGATGACTCCGCCCTCGTCCTATGTTAAATTAATGTTTCCAACTGTGACCGACTCAAACCTGCATTTTTCCAAAATTCGGAGGAAATACCGCAAAAAACGGCAAGCACACTGCCCACAATAACAACAAGAAAAACACGCTGCGGAAGACACGTACATTTTCCTGAAAAGTACCAGTCGTAAAAGTAATACTTGGCAATACTTCAATTAAAAAAGCTATCGTTTAAACAAATTAATTAGAAAACTTATATTGATGTATCCAAAATTTATTATACGATTTGTATCACGGTACCTCATAATTAATTAAAATTCTAACTAACTACTGTGAAATAAAACAAAGTTTATTTAGGTATTTAGCTAGCGAAACACCGCCATATAAATTATTGTATTATTACGTAGTCAGTATTTCTAACAAATAATAATATTATATCAATTCATTTTCGTATCCCGAATTCTGAACAGTATACAGACTACATTTTATTTGTAAATAACTAATTAATAAGATTAGCAAGGTATATCAAATTTAGCAAATAAGTTATCCAACCTGTAAATAATTTCTGTTAATTTCCGATATCTATTAATTTTACGTAGTGTTATCTTATTAAAAAGAAGCCACATATTAGATCGGCCCGTCATAAATACTAACCAAACTGTACCTGTTTAACAATAACAATATAATAAATAATAATTCGACATTCCAATACCACTGCGGAGGTACTTACGTACCTAAAGTCAGGTAGTTAACAAAGACAGCACTTGGAATTCGAATTATTATTTTCCCTCGATTAAAAATGAATTCACTCCTTAGTCTAAGATTTATAAAGTTAATTTCGAATAATAAGGTTCATGTATTTTATTTATATTTTAATACACGTTAAAATAACACTTGTATTCAATTACGCATAGTTATGTTTACTTTCGTTGAAATTGTATAAACGCATAATAAGTATGTACCGAGTCAGCCAGCAGCTACTCGCCTTTGTAAATAATCACCGTTACGCATTCTAGCAGTACCTACCTACCTCAACACTATATGTCTAGCCGTAAGAAGGAACAAGTAATAATAATTTTAATCGGTCAATACCGACTGAGAAATAGGTACTTACTCCTATTACTAATGATAATTAGGACTTATAAACAAATAACATATTAATTTTAAGACGTTCAAACATTTTGAAACTTTTGTTATTTTTTCTTTTTATAGGCATGTTATGTTCTAAGTTAATGATGTAAATTTAGAATTGTTCACAAAACTACTTATGTAAAAATTATATTTTCAAGTATGAAAAACATTGTATATAGATATGTATATCTCAGACACATACTAAACCCTATTTAGGTGTATATAATTATTTTCTTTTCAAAGGCCATATTTTGTTATTCGCGTGCAACGCTGGTGGGGAGGTATATGGCAGTACTTATTCACATTACTTATTTTCACGCGTATGGTATCCCAGATGACCAACACTAAATGTCACCGATTGCCCCGAGATAGGATCATATTATTATTCCGCTTCTAGTACTCGATCCATCCGGTTGCACGGCAATTTTACCTGACTACCAGTTTGTACGCGAATGTATATTCGTTGTAAATAATATTTTAAATAAAACTTAATATCGTGGATAACTAAGTGTTTTCAATTAAACATCATCATTATTATAAGCCTGAACACAAGATCACGGCTTGGAAGTGCCGTGATCTCAAGGAGCATTTTAACCTCAATATCGGTAAAGTATGAAGGCAATCCTGCCTGACGTGGAGAGGATCTCTTCATCAAACACTCTCCATCCACTCATACATCAACTAATAAACACTTCCAACAGCACCATTTCAATTCTCTCTGAAGTCTCCTGTGCGTTTCAACCTTTACCTTTATTATAAAACTTTATTGATACATCAATAGCCATGTGGCTTCAAACTATTGTCATAGTAACATCTCTGCCATTTCGTTCGATCGGTAGTATATTAGGTAGTCGACTGCAGACGAGAGGTGTATGGATATCTTAAAGTTATTCTTCTTCAATATGGCGTCTTCATATTTTTACTGCAATGCATTGTTATGTGTCTTAGATCAGCCTCTTTTAAGACTACCGGAATTTTAGAAATTGTTTTTTTAGTAATTGTCGACAACTGTACCACAAGTGTTACCAATATTGCTTGGTAATAAGTTATGAAAAGCGTGTTTTCATATTTCTAGATGAGTTTAAAACTCATGAACCTTTTCACGGAGGCTTTGAGACCTAGATTCTTTTAAAGTGCAAAGCATATTCAGAAAGTGAGTAAAAGATTTTTGTGTTTTTTTTAGAAAAAGTGTATTTAAAAAAAATGACCGCTTGTTGTTGATACACTTGTTGACTATTTTTGAAGTAAAACTTCTTTACGCACCCTTGACTTGGGGAGTAAGCTGGTGAATGCGTTACGAAAAGTGTGAAGCAAACGGTGATCGGGTGAGGCGAACGGTCGGGCCTTTACGCGCGCTTGACTTGGGAAGTAAGCTGGTAAAGGCGTGACGAGAGCGTTATGAAATGTGTGATCGGGCGAAGCGAACGGTCGGGCGAGGCGAACGGAAGTTGAGAAGGAGATATAAGTTAGTGAAGTTTTAGAACACTCGTTTTTTTCCACAGTATTAATGCATGTAATGAGCCGTGGCATAAGCTTCTTTATGCCCTCCCGAAATCTCCCGCCAGCTCCATTCCTCACTTCAGAACCTCTTTCTGCGACTGTTCTTCTGTTGAAAATTTAATATTCCAGCCATGAGTGCCTTCAGGAAGGTGAAACTATGATAAACTGAAGGCGTCAATGCGGGAATACGGGGGTGTTTCCGAACATGCCAACCAAAGTCCAAGAGTACTAAGGTCGTGTGAGGGTCCTTGGTAGTTAAGGTTGTGTGATGACGGGCATTGTCGTGCAACAAGCAAACTACTCTTGTCAGCATTCCCCTCATTTTGTTTTGAATGCTCCTTTTGAAATTTTTTAAGGTCTTGCAATATCGTTGTGCATTGATGGTCTTCCCTTGAGGCAGAAATTCGACACAAATTATGCTTTTTCGGTTCCAAAATACTGAGGCCATGATTTTTTTCCCTAAATTTTATTTTACAATTTTTTTTCCAGAAGGGGAATTAGTCGCGACGCCACTACAGCGATTGTTTTTTTTTTATCTCATGCATGTTATGAGCCACCCACGTTTCATCTCCAGTCACAATAGAGCTCAGAAAGTCCTCAACATTCAATTGAAGTCGCTCGAGAAACTTGCAAAGAACGGGATTGGCAGGATTTCTTACCAATATCTTTCACGTAATTGAACACCACAACGTGATTTTATATACTACCGTGTTCCTGTGATGCTCTCTTTGGTCAGAAGACCCCCTCTACCACTCAGTGTTGTCAACCTTCGAAATACAAAAAAAACTACAGCCCGTTATGAGCACAGTTTCTGATATCTATCGAATATTCTATTATAATATCATGTTATATTTTTTGTAATATATTTGGTCGTATTTGAAACACAAAATAATCAATCTAGCTTACAACATCAAATTTAAAACCGGATCAAATCAACAGGAAGAGATTTCATGAAAACTAGATGAAAAGAATATATATACGAACTATAAACACAACACAATTAACAGAAAAAACACCCCAAAATATATTTTTTGTTTAATAATTTGCAATAAATAATAAAAAGTCGAATCTATTTGAATTGCATTGTAATAAAAGTACAAAATGAAAAATTACATCTAATGTTCGACCGAACAAATAAAAATAAACGAACGGCTGCTCCTATGGCTTAGCCTGCAATTATAGATAAGATAAATTGGAAATAAGATACAGCTTAGGACAGACACGTGTAACATAGCAGCCTTGCAGCCAGCAATCTAGCGGCCTATCGCGTCAAGGTCTTATAGGCTTAAACCCGCTAATCTGAGGATCGAATACCCAAAAGAGAGGACGGTACGGTGGAGGAAGATATTAATCACCTTTAACGTGTTTCATTCTTACGAAGTCATATCCACGTATTATTATTGCACTACGTTGTACGAATATAAAATTTAATAAAAGATTCCACGTTAATGCACTTTACTTATAAATACACAAATACGCTCTGTATTTCAGCAAAAGCAACAAAAAAACAATCTTTTTTTTTTACATCTGCTCCACACGGAAAAATGGAGGAATTATTTTCCACGAGGAAAATAATTCCCATCAGGGCCTATGTCATTTTTGTATACATATATATATATATATATATGTGTGGGGGTTCTTTTTAGGAAAGAAAAAAGAGGAAGTTCTGGGAAGGTAAAGGGTACGAGGGGTGGGCAGGAATCTGGGGGTAGGTGTATCCAGGAGTGACGGACGTATGAATCCACCCCTCCCACGGTGGCGGTGCAAGGCTGTGTTATGAGAGAGTATGGCTGGAGAAGTCAAAGGGACTCCCTCAACCCTTCTCTTCCGATCCGGCCTGCTATGTCACTCCATGAACCCGGGCACCCCTGTTGAGTCACCAAACGTAGCAAACAATAGGTTAAAACGTAGGTGGGGTGACCTATTGTAGAGGTGTTGGTTATCCAACAAATGGTTCCCGGGGCAGCGGTACCCGTGACCCAAATTACACTACTTGTTAATAAATACGGTAGAAAAAACTAAGTGAAACTTAGTCAGGTTAGGTAACGTTAGATTAGGTTAGGTTAGGTTAGGTAAGGTTAGGTTGTTAAATTAATATACACGTAGTAGTATATTAGTTTAACAACTCATTGCTCAATGTTATTAATCTATCTTCAACCCTTCTCCAGCACCTGTTCCCCTACTGATTTACCCTCTCAGTTATTCGCTTCTTCGAACAATCGATAATATTAAATAGCTTTTGTAAAGAGCACTACACCTATCCATTTTATAATAGAAACGCTTCAATTCGTTGAAGAACATCTACTGCTAAACTACAATATCAAAATACTCCTTTCGAGTGGAAATTTTCATCAAAGATTTACGATCCTCCAAGATTGTACCTACTTTATTCTTGACAGATACCACAAATCTAAACCTTTCCTCGGGAAACTTTCCCATTATTCTAAAAAACAAATCGTGTTTTTTTTAGTTCTGTGTGGCACCATTGATGTTATATAAATTTCACAAAACTTGACGCGTTTAAAATTCAGTCGAGTTTGAGTGCAGTTATTGCTCATAAGTTACTTAACCAATAGAATTCTCCAAGTAAAAAATAATTCTTACCTATCACACAAATTCATGGCTACTAGCAGTATACCTCAAGGGTCACATTTAGGCCCGATACTGTTCCAACTTTTTATAAATGATATCATCACTGTTTTTGATAATAATGTTGAAGTGTTGCTTTTTGCCGATGACTTAAAATAATTTGAACTTATAAAAATGATAAAAGACTGTATTCACATTCAATTAAATTTAAATAAACTACAAGATTGATACAAAACTAATAAACTTTATCTGAATATAAGTAAATGCCAGATAATAAGATCTTTCAGAACAAATCAACCCCTTAACTATCAATATAATATTAATAATGTTTTCCTCACCTCTGTCAGTGAGATTAATGATCTTGGCATTATTTTCGATTCCAAATTTAACTTTCTTTCACATATAAATATAGTAACCAATAAAGGATTATAAATGCTAGGCTTCATTCTTCGAAATGGCAGGGACTTTCAAAATATTTCAACATTAAAAATCCTGTATTCCTCACTAGTTCGAAGTCAAGTTGAATATAATTCTTCTATTTGGTCACCTCACTTCAAAATCCACTCCGATTCCATTGAAAAAATTCAGCATAAATTTTTAAGATTCATTACCTGGCCTACCAATAGAATCAAATGAAGAATTAAACTTACTCAAACTTAATGGTAGGTATAATAGACAGTCCTGATTTATTAAACCTAATTACCTTCCACATACCTCCTAAATTATTTTTAATTGCAATAAAAATATCAGGACTGAGTCATTTAGATACTCGCTTATACCTAGATTACATGCAGTTGCCAATGCTTTCTCGGAAGTAGTAGATGTGTCCAACTGCACCGAATATAGTTATAAGAAGGCTGTAATATCATACATCAATCATAATAATCAATGTTAGGTATAATAGTGTTCGTCTGCACGGCGGCGTCTATATCATACTCTAGATACTATAGATTCCAAACTGCGTACTTACTTCATTTATATTAACTATCAAGCAGACTAGTTAAGTGATATCTAATGTATGTATAATTTTTTTCAACATTATTATTTGAAACAAAATTTTTATTGAATCGCTAACTGACAGCCCTGAAAAAACAGAACTAATTAGCAGTACCTGTAGTCATTTCAAACTGAAGGTAACAATAATATCATGTACTCTATTTTAGTCAATTCCTAGAATCCAACGATATGTACAAATAGAAGTATATTATACTTGATGTACTAGTACTATTGTTGACAATTTTTCTAAGAAGTCACTTTTATTTACTTATATTTATTCTGCATAAAATGTGTATTCTCTATACGAGCTCATATTCTTTTTTTTTGGTTGTAAAACATAATTGTATCCTACAACTAAATACTAATTGTTATCATACGTATATATGTACTCGGTTTAATGTACATTATAATTTTGTTATCATTATAATTACCCTCCTGTGTACCACTGTATAACATGTATTATGTATCACTGGATTATAAAAGCCATTTTATGGCGTAGAAATAAATAAATAAATAATTGCTCTCATCATTATTTGTATCAAAATAGAAACAACAATGCCTTTTCCGTGTGATAATTTTGTGCTCGGGTTGGCTTGTTTTTGTATTTTTATAAAAATAGTTGTTAACCTAACGCCCTAGTTATTTTATATTCAGCAGTATTCGACCTCCAGGCGTCCAATGGTGAGTCGTTTTGTAGGGTGTAAGTTTTTTTTACTCTTTAAGCGACTTAAAAATATTGTCTAAATTTAGAACATTCGAAAACATTTTACACAATAAACCTACACTGAAAACCTGTTCATCTGAAGCAGCAAGGAATATAAATGGTCATGAAGGCGAAGGCTTGTTCTTTTTTAACCCCTAGAGCAACATTGGAAGATTTATTTTCCGGACGTCGAATACTCGAACTGTCTTTTTGGGAGATATTTCTCCCAGTTTGACACGGACTCTTAAAAGACATGCTATCTCATTTTGTATTACTGCGAGATATACGACTTGGAAAGTATTAGAAAGATAGAAAACCACGTTTTGTATTTACTTTTATAAGCTTACCACAAACGCTCCCGAAAATATAAAATAATTCTATGTCAAGGTTTACAAATAAAAATTGTAAAATGGAAAAAAAGTGAAGTGACAATAACGTTTATAGTAAATTAGTAAAAATATTTTTTTTGGTTTCGTATTAATTACAGTTTACATGAGAAAAATTATCGGTAAACAACTTTACAAAATGTATCCTTCAAAATCTCGCTAGTTTGTTGTAACCCCTATAGTATAATAAGTATAATAAGTATAATAAATACAACACAATACAAGAACAATACGTCAATCCACCAGAAACATAACGAGAAAATATTTCACCGACTCCAGATATTTTCATATCAGAGGGTTCGGCTCTGATGAAATTCTAACTGGTCCGATAAATCCTACTGATCCCTCAACATAAATATTTAAAAAATCTTTCGTAATCCTACATGTATTTAAAATAACCGACTTTTGCATTTTTATGTACAAATTTTTTGACAAATCTAATACGCCTAAATTTTGAATGAGAGAGCTAGGTATAATGCCAGTAGCTGAAATAACAAATGGTAATATTTTTATAGTCTGAGAATGCCAAATTCTTTTAATCTCATTTCCTAAATCTGTATATTTTCTTATTTTTTCAGAAACAGTTTTCTGAATATTACAAGAATTTGGAATAGCGACATCAATGATATAAGTTATTTTTTAAATTTTATCATGTAAAACTATATCGGGTCTCTTATAACTAATTGTTCTGTCTGTTAAAATAGTTTATTATAATTAATACAAAAATATTTCCAGCGCAATTCGCAAATTGACATTTTGCTTAAGAGAAATACGTTGCGAAATGTATAGACTACAGGGGTCAATGTTTAAAAATGCGAGATGTTTTTATTAATTTTTTATCTATCACACTCGGTTTTTTAATTAGTTATTGTGGTAAAAATATTTCTCAACATTCTTTGACTAATAACACGATAGTCGTGCGATATGTTTTAAGTGAATATGCATGGTTTCTTCTATAAAAGTGATGATCAATCTTTTTAGTCGAGGGGCCATTAATACATTTTCAATATGTTCACGGGCTAAAGGGGGTTGGTTGCCTTCAGTTCGATATTGTTAAATTTGCAGTTGCAAATCTATTTATATTTTATACTAACTATATTTTATAATAAAACCGCCGCAGGTGAAAAATCTCCAAAACCAAATCAATAAAAATGTTATCGATTTTTATTATTTTGAAAGATTAAATATCATATTATAAATACCGACTTGCAGTTTTGGGCAATCAGTGATTTTTATCATTCGGAAAGTTAAACAAAATTGAATCAAGAAAACTTCAAACATAGATCTCAACAAAACATACTGTGCTGCGAAGGTTAATTTTTACCTAGAATTAATTTTTTTTTTAAGGTCGAACCCGAAATTTTGTCTAAGAAAATAAAAGCAATTTTTTATTATTTTAAGCGACTCGTTGAAACTTCAAAGAAAGACCGAAGTTTTCCGCTAAACCCTTTTGCCGAACAGAACTGAAACTGTTGAATATGATTTACCGGAACTTTTTGATGTTTCATTTAGTAAAGTGGGCAGTAGGTAAGGAAAGGCTCGCGGGTCAAACGAAATGGGCTCATGGGTCGCACTTAGCCCGCGGCCGCAGGTTGCTACCATTGTTCGAGAACTGACATAATTTATTGTAATATTAGCGGTAATCGTGTTTTATTTTACGAAATTTCGCATTATGATTAATGAAAGTGTTTGCGGAATAATTTTATATTTTTCTAGTAAATAGGTATCTTAAGTTCTTACTCAACTGACTATGCAAACTAGGGGTGAGTAATTAACTAAATTAGTGTCAATATTTTTAAACACTTAAAATGACGCTGCCATTAATTAATTATTGGTTGTTCTTGATTGCCTTTCTCTCAGAATAAAACGAAAATTATTGACAAATTTATTAGATTTCTTAAATGACAAAAATTGCTTCATCAGAATTCTTAGGAATAAAACATATTTCTAAAAATCTTTTTTTTACCTTAAGCACTTCCGCTCTTGAAGAAACTGAAAAAAAAAACAGTGGGCGACTTAATCGCTATCCATAGGAAAGGAACTTGCGAATTTTATTGACGGTCAACACACAGGCCACTTGTCAAAGACCAGTTGTCAAGGGCGATGCGGCGAATATCAGTGCTAGTCGCCTTTCAGTTGCCATGGTAGCGCCTCACGACCTGTGTCAGAGCAGGAAAATAACCATTTTGTTCAGCAGGTTACTAAATTATTACTATATATTAAAGATAAATAATACTGAAAACGTAAAGTTGAGTTGCATCGTGAGTTGAGTTGAATTGAGTTGCCAACCAGTTTTCGGTTTCTCCAAGAGCGAAGGCCCTAAGTGACACAATTAGCAAATCTAAAATCAAAAAAGGTAATTTTTTAGAACATGTTTTATTCTACTTTGAAATAAAACACTTTTTTACGTTGTTAAAATGTTACTTTTATTATTATCATCAGAATCTCTTTCAGGTAATATCGCTGTGAAATCGAGCAAAAAATTTGCTGAAACAACGCCATTTTACACTCCATGAGTAGTTAGCGAATAATAAAAGCTACAAAATTTCAAGCCTTTCACTATAGCCTCTTCTGGTTGTTAGAAATATCCTCCCATTAGCCGTAGAGTGTAGACCATGCCGCTCCAACTGTAGCCAGCACTGTTGTGTGAGTTGTATTTTATATTACGTTTCCTGTAAGTATTTTGTGAAGGGTTGCAGAAGGGAAGGGGGATATAAACTAACATTGAATTTTATGAGAGCGCGAATAAACTATTATGCAATGCTCGAATCTTTGAGTTGTTTTACAATGTGGGTCACGATGTAAGCTTTTTGGTTCAAACAAATATCGTTTGCCAAATTTTCACATTGTTTCGTTTTTTGTTATTTATGGCGGGATAACAGTTGCATTTGAGCTTAATTAGTAGATAAAATTATTTTAAAAAAATTCTTCAATCATTTCAGCAAAGTTTTAACATATTATTTTTTATAAGAAAAACTCTATTTTATAACTTTTGAAGGTTATTCCCATCAATGTAATACCAGTACGTCCCAGTTAGACGAGAGGTCTGGGTTCGAGTCCCAGTTGCGACCATTGTCTTTTTCTGTTTTTCTGTGTCTTGTTCTCTATCAAATTTTCGTTTAGATTATTATTGTTATCTTTTTCTTCAAAGATTTAACTTATTTCATTTAGGGGTGGTTTCACAAAAAAAAATTGTTGCTAACATGTTTGATTACTCAAATCTTGAATCCAATACTAAGTGTAGTACTTTTAACTGATTTTAATTTTTGAGAATACTCGCTTGTTTTCATTGGATTTTAGAAGAAAAGTTTTCTTATAATGATTTACTTAATTTAAATATAAGATTTTATAATGCTTTTAATTCTGGTAATAATTTCCACAAAATTTATTATTTCGAAGTTATTTTGTAAATTACATTAATATGTTTTTTGTTTGTTTCAGGCCCAAAAAAATGTGTGGTTATTTTATTAAATAAATGTGTTCTAAAGACAAGTAATAAATAATCCAGTGTATTCAGATAAAATTAATGTGCGTGTTAGATTAAAATATCTGTTTTGTAAAATAAATAAATAAAATTTTTGTAAAAATTCATTGACAGGAAAAGTAAATTTACATCCTCTATAGTGATGCATGAATCCATATAATGAGAATTTAATTAATTCTTGTGGAGTGTTGTGGTTAGCGTTCAATAGAGGGCCGTGATGCGGTAGGAAGCACGTCACCATGCGACGCCATTTGTCGGCGCCCATACGACTAACTTTTCTACTGCTGACGGTGTGGTTGTGCTTCGAAAATGGTGAACCTAGCAAGAAGAACCTCAAAAATAACGTCAAAAAGATGAAAGTAGGAGAATGGATCGAACACGACCTTTCCTGGCTAGAAGAAGAAGATAAAACCCAAGAACGAGGAGACGATTTAAAAAATAATTTCCAGGATCCCAGACCAACTCATGAGTCTGTTCTTGGGAGATGGCTCGGTCATAATATTCTTTGGCATAAAAAGAAAACCACCAGGTCAAAAAACGTTGAAGATATTACTACGCCGATCATCGGTGAGGGTACTGAAGAGAAACCTCGACTGTCTGAAAAAGAAAAAAATTCCATTAAAAAGACTGATATGGTTGATTCCGTACAACCAATACTAGAAGATGACAATCTAAAAACTAAGAATGAATTTAATGAGAAAAAAGATGCGACCAAATTAATTAGAGGTAAAATCAATAAAAAATATCTCAACAAAATGACTGGAGATGAATCCGATGATAACAAGGAAGACCTGAAATTCTTAGAAGCCGAGCCAAAATCAATTTACGAAAGCTATGAGAGGGTTTACGATTTCGATTCTTCATCAAAGCGCTCAAAACGAGAGTTCAGTTGGTCCCTGAAGGAGCGTGCTGGCTCTGGAGTTAGAGTCGGTAGTTCGAGCCCACGGGGCAACCTGACGAGCGGGGGGCGTGGCGGGGGCGTTAAGCTCGGGGGCGCTGCCCGGGCGGGGCGCAGCACCCCGCCGCCCCTACCGACTCACGCTTCACCCCCTTCGTACTACTACACCGAAGCTCCCCCGAGGGAAGACTACGATTCACAAACGGTGAGTAACATTGCTTCATGTTTTTTAAAATGACTTGATCTTGCTTAGCCTTTCGGGGATACTCTTGTTTTTAGGATCATTTGGTTAACTGTAAAATTAAACATATGTTCCTCTGCATAGTAAATCTTCAAAATTAACATTTGCAACTTGCGTAAAGGTTTTTTCTAAAAATGATTTCGACATAATTTTTAAATAATTATTTTTATTTGCCAGGTGATATTATACTCCTACAATCGCAGTTGATTTTCATAATTGTATGCATTTATCTTGTCCTGATTTACGGATGTGCATTAATTATTATATTCCTTGGTTCTCCGTTTACCAATTCTGTTTTGCAATATCCTTTTCAGTTGTCGTACTAAAAAAATAATGTAAACATTTAATGAGGGCTAGAGTAACCGTGATCATGTTTCTTATTTGTCGAATCGTGAATTGTCGATTCGCAGTACGCTAGTTGAAAACTATTGAATGTCTTTTCTTGTAATGCTAATGAAGAGAAAAGATTTCTTGGATATTGGATCCCAATATTTAATTCCCTTCCGGAAAATATTTTGGCACTATCAAATATTCAACTATGATTACTAATAGGCCACTTGCATAATATTTTTAATTTTCCGACATTCTGCATTTTTTTTTAAAATCGTGGCGATTTTTTGAAAAATTCAATCCGAAAAATCAGACCATTTTTTATAAACCGGAAAGACGGGACATAATTTTATAGGTGCGAAAAAACGATAATTACATAGCCGAAAATCATTTAAAAAAAGAAAGTTTTCCACACGAACAGCAATAAATTGTACGGAGTTCTCTTCGTAAAAAATCAGTGTGGATTTTTACAAAATTAGGGAAACATAATCGGAGATGGGACATTTTCATGTAGTGGCCTATTCTTTCATTTTGCAAAAACCTGTTGTTTATAATTTTTTATTCCCTTTTGAACAATCACAAAGCAAATTTAGTTTAAAAACAAAAAAGAAAAACAAAATAAATCCACACCGGTACCTATACATAGTACAAAAAATAAATAATTCGTAATTTTTGTTCATAAAATAAAATGACATCAGTATTTCGGTATCGTTGTTTTCCACCCAACAAATTCAAGGAAGGTATAAAACAAGTTCTTCTCCTCCAATCAAAATAGACCGAGCACAGTTCAGAGGTTCCAGTTTCAGAGAAATCAGCCCGCATAGTGGAAAATGGAGACTTTGTTTTCGCAATTTCCACAACAGACTGAATTTTCACCGAGTTACGGGCGCCGATACCACCGTCATAATTTATTTTATTTTGTTCAACTAGAATCGCAATTAACTTCTGTACTAAATGAAATTTGTTGACTCTCTACAATATTAACTTTAACAATTTCAGCGAGTATTGTTTGGTGTTCAATATTCAAATTTCAAGTTTGCCAATGGTTCATTAGATATTGGAGGAGATCTAATTATTAGCCGTTTCATGTTGGGTTTTTGCGTAATACGTTGTCATCGATATAGAATAATAAGGACCTTCGCTTAGGTTATTAGATAAGTGAATAAATGTGATGTGTTTTGTATGTAAAGTGAAGATAAACCATGTAATAAAAAAGGATGTGGTTCTAAAGGTAGAATAAACCAATACGAACGTAAAGTGCTTAAGTTATAAATTCCAATGTTTCAAGGCAGTTTTCAGATAAAAAATTGAATTGTTTGGATGTAATAAAATATTCTCCTTATTAGTAAATATTTTTGAATAGGTAAAGGAACAATAGAATTTTGAAAAAAATCTTCTCACCAAGTTAGTGCTCTTTTCCCCGGAAATCCAGTTGTTCTTCAAAGCAAATTTTGAGATTTTTACTTTAATCAAAACTATTTACAGTTGAATTACGAAAGAGGTAAATTAAATAGTTCGTGCAATGGTGACTTAAAGTTAAAAAAATATATTTTATAGATATGATATTTTTAAATCATTGCCACGTAGTGAAATGAGCGCATGATTTATCTTAGGTTTTTATTTATCTCTCAGGTTATTATGAGAGTAAATTTGGTTAATTTGTAAAGGAGAGTTTCGAATCAACTTCTCTTTTAAATAAAAGATTAGCTAAATTATAAAAAACCCTTTCAATAGGACAATGGCAAGTCAACAAAAACTCCATCCTTATAAAAAAGTATACAAATACATGGGAAAATAATCGTATAGTGTGTAAAGACAACACGAGAGAAAGAGAGGGTTACTCCTAAGAACGATTCGAGAACGAAAAATTAAAGGTTGTTGGTATTTAATAATTTGCGCTAAAAATAATAATAACTGTTTTAAATAAAACATTATAAAAATTTAAATGTATTAATTTTTTCGGTACAACTACGGGAATACTTGCTAGATAAACCAGCCAACTTATTAGACATACATTATTTATACTCATGTTGTGCTTACCATTGAAAAGTTCCTTTATTCATCCAATTTTCCCTCACAGTCTTCTCGTACTGTACGGATAAAGTGGGTTTCTCAGACTCCAGAACTGGAGTTCAGAATGGAAACTTCAAAAAGGCTTGCTAATAAATATGCTAAACGCCATAGGGTACGTTGCTTTCAAACATATTACCTACCCCCAGTATAATATCTACTTTGCGAACATGGTAAATAATGTTATTAAATTCTTATTAGTCTCAGAAGAATTTTACTAAAATTTATAATCAGGGTGTCTAGCACGGTCGATCGATGAAGGTTTTATCGATAATGTCGGTAACTTTTCATCGTTCCAGAGCATGAATGCAGATCGCCAACGTACAAAAAACAGTTCACAACGACTAGTAATATTAGTTTATTCGATGTGACGTCTGTACGTTAGCGCTATGCAGTCGATCAAGCTATCGATTGCCCTATTGTCAATCGATGTAAGTTTTATTGATAATTTCGGTAACTTGTCGTTGTTCCCGAGCATGACAGCAGGCAGATAATGAACAAACAACAGTATAACGACTCAGTATTCCTAATTTATTTGACGTGAACTCTTGTTTGTTCGTAGATGATATACGATCGTGTTCGGAAATGATGACAGGTTATGATAATGTTGATAAATCCTTTATTGGTCGACCGTACTAGATATCCAGGCGCGCACGATGTAACAAATTTGGTTGCACGAGAACACTGCACAGCAATTTGTGCACTCACCGAAGACTGACGCACGACTCGTTAGACTTTATTCCGATTCAGGAGTCGTAACGTGACGAGCTGCCAAGGCCACAAGGGAATCTGTTTCGGAGGTGTATTATTTTTTTAGAATACATAATTAGTAGAGAACGGGTGGGGGAATAAATTACGAGATAACAAGGGTATGCAATATCAAATATCACATAAAAATATGTTTTTTTTGGTCACATAATTTTGGTTGAGTTTATTTTTACAAGGAACTGAATAAACTAAGGAAAGGGAAGGAAAAAATGAACGTAAAGCACAGATTAGAAAGTTACAGATGAAACTTTTTGAAATCCCTTTCAAGCAATTTAAAACTCGATTTTTACCATCTTTCACTATTTTTTTACAGAGTACCTTCACCATAGAAAGAGAAACAAATATATTATATACATGAATTGTGTTAAGGGGTGTACTTGATTTAATTGTACTAGTGAGAATCTTGGAAAAAAAATATATAAATAACTTTTTTTTTCTTCAAAACAAACAAAAAAAATTCTTCCTCATGTCGTCACTGGTCACTCAACCGAGTAACCACCAATATTTTCTTGTTTTTGTAAAAAATACAAAATTAAAACATAAGAAATGTTACAGGAGATCTAAATTTCATTTACATTTTCTTACTCCAAATAATGTCAGGAATTACTGGATAAAGTAGGCCATGTTCGTTCCTTAACGCCTTGTATTTAAAACTTTTAAAATTATTTTGGTTCCGCGATGGGTTGTGAACGACGATTATCTTGAACCATTGTCAAATAATCGCTCCACGCATTCTAACCTTTTGAACTCAATAATTTTGCCACCAGTGCATATTTTCGAGTGAATTATATAATTATTATAATTAAACGATATTCATAATAAATCAGTTTAGCCGTAAGTACAAGGATTTGAAAATGTGGGCCATTGATTTTAAAATCCACAGAACTTGTACTCACCATGCTAATTCAGTTCTCCTAATCAAAACAAAATCCTCCCAAATGGCCTTAATGGATGGTTGACGAAAAAAATGTAGGAGTTGTTACGTAGCACAATTCCTAGTCTAGAGACCTAGCGACAAATTGATAAACTAGAAACCCAAAACCCATTAAACGTGCATACCCATTGCCTTGCGCCACAATGGGATGAATGTATTCATACTCAATTACATTATTTTTTTTTATTTTTTATTTTTTTTTTTTAAGTTCGAATGTTAATACCACTCTTCCATAGAAGCATTAGCTTGTGTCTGGAAGAGTAGTGTACATTTTTTAATGCTATATTATGTTATGAGTTCTTAAATTACTATGTGAATGTAAAAAACAATAAGTTGTAAGTTCGGTGATATGTAATTAAAAGTATTTTTCTACTAATAAACAATTTTACTATTAGAATAAAGTATCTTGAGTTATTGTAATTAGTTGTTAAAAACAAAACAAAATTTACCTTATTTGAAAAACGGGGTATCACTTGGAAACTGAGTTATAAGTTGTTCTTGAGATTAGATTAGTCGGAAACTTTTTTTTTGAGATTATCTTTAAAAAATTTTTTAACAGAGTTTATTAATTGGATTTTATCATTAATTTTTCTAATTTCATCCGGTAATCGGTTGAAAATAAGTCTTCCTTGATAAGTATAATAATTTTGTGCGAAGGAAGTGTTTAATTTTGGGCATGAAAAAATATATTTATGTCTAGTACGATTTTCAGTTATAAATTGATACTTCTCTTTTTCTTTTATAATTTGAATCAATGTATTTCTATTGTACAGATCTTTGAAAGAAGGTACTTGGAATTCCTTAAATAATTTATCCGTTGGGTAGTCAGATGGTTTTTTTAATATGATTTTAATAATTAACCTCTGCACAACTTCAATTGGGGAAAGATTAGTTTTGTATGCGGATCCCCAGCTAATGATAGCATATTGTAAAGTTGATTGAACCAAAGCGTAATATATTAGATATAAATTTTTTACAGATAAAAAATTTCTGATTCTTAAAAATATGTAAATCAATTTTCTAATTTTTTTTACAACTTGACAAATTTGTTCCTTCCATTTTAAATTTTTATCGATAATAACTCCTAAATATTTTATTGTGTTTGTTGTTTTTAATATTGTGCAGTTTTGGATACAATAATTTTTACTATGTGTTGTAGAATTATCATGGATGATGATATCAATGTTTTTAGGGGTATCATTTTTGTGTATTGCAAATGGAATTACAAATGTTTTATCACCATTTAGTGATAGTAAATTTACGTCGAAGAAATTCTTTAAAATATTTATGTCTTCGGTGGCTTTAAATGATACTTTTTCCCAAGTTTTATCGCTAATTATTAGTACCGTATCATCGGCATATGAAGTTATTTGGCCATGTAGTGGTTGAAAAAAAATGTCATTAACATATATGGTAAAGAGGATTGGTCCGATTACTGTACCTTGCTGGATTCCAAAGTCTGATATTTCTTTATCGCTATTAATCTGATTTATTTTTACGACTTGCGGTCGATTTTTTAGGTAGTTCGAAATCCATTTAATCGCATTGTCTTTTATACCTATATTGTTCAGTTTTTTTAGGAGAATCTCATGGGATATACTATCAAAAGCTTTTCTGAGATCGATAAATATACCGGCACATTTTTCACCTTTATCCAATGATTCGTTGATGTATGAGGTTACATTAGCAATAGCATCTTGTGTGCTAAGTGACTTTATAAAACCAAACTGGTTTTTATGAAGAATTTTATTACTTTCTAGGAAACTGATCAATTGGTTTTTAACAATTTTTTCAAAAATCTTTCCAATGTTTGAAATTAGACAAATTGGGCGGTAGTTAGTTACTTGTTGTGGATCTCCAGATTTATAAATAGGTGAAATAATTGTATTTTTATAGTTTGTCGGAAATATTCCCTCTGTTAAACTTAAGTTTATCAAATGAGTAATTGGTTTTATCAAATAAATTTTCATGGATTTTAGAAAATGTACTGTAATATGGTCAAATCCGGGAGACGAACCTCCTTTCATGCCTTCTATTATTTTTAAAATTTCACCTTCTGAGGTTGTTTCAAATGTTGATAAATTATTTTGATTTTGTACATTTTCAATCGTTTGTGTTTTCGGGTTAAAAGATTTATTGATATTTTTCGCAAGATTTTTTCCTACATTAGCAAAAAAAGAATTAAAAATGTTTGCACATTGTTTAGGTTGAATATTAGCATCTATGATTTTATTTTCATGTTCAATGTATTTTATTTTTTGTGATTTTTTAGTGTTATCCATGGCTAAGTTGACTGTTTTCCATATTTGTTTACTGTTATTGTCTGTAGAAAGTATTTTATTTTTGAAATAGTCTTCTTTATTTTTTTTGATACAGTTTGTTAATTTATTTTTAAATGTTTTGTAAAAAGTGTATGCTTTTTCATTTAGAGGATTTTTCAATGCTGTTTTATAAAGTTTTTCTTTGTTTCTAATTGATATTATAAGTCCTTGTGAAATCCAAGGCTTTAAAATTCTTAGATTAGGTTTAATGCGGACTGTACTTTCAGTAGTTGAATCTTTTATGTGTTGAGATAATATATTTTCTAAGTTTTTTGAGCAAGTCTCGGTATCATAACTATTTAACACGTTGTTCCATTTTTCATTTTTTAGTTTTTTGGATAAAATTGTCATATTTGTGTAGGATTTTGTCTTTGTTAGATTAAATTTTTTATGTTTAATTTTGTTATCATACAGAAGAATGCATGCATGGTGGTCAGTTATATTAGTTTTCCAAATAATTGATTTCATTTTGTCGATATCTTTAATATTTATATTAGTCCATATATGGTCTAAACAAGATGGTGTGTGATTTTTTATTTCTCTCGTTTTTTTATTAATGCACGATATGAAGTTAAATTCAGTCATACAATTAATATATTCATTTTTGAAATTATTTTCTACGTTTTCATTAATGTTTATATTGAAGTCTCCTGCAATAAAGCAGAGTTTATTACTGAATTTTAACAGTATGTGTTTAAATTCATTTATAAATGTCGAGATATTCGAGCCGTGTGTTCTGTAAACAGCTATTAAGTGGTAGTTTGTTTTGTCGAGTTGTAATTGTATTTCTATACAATTTACTAGATGTATTGGATGTTCAGTTATTTTGACAATACTAAATTTATCGTGAATGAATATGACGAGACCACTGTTTTTATTGATGTTAATTTTGGTTGTAAGATAATTATATTCTGGTAAATGATAAGTAGGTGATTCGTCATTAGTAAATGTTTCTGATAATATTATGATGTCCGGTTTTTTATTTAGATTGTTTAATTTTAGAATTAATTCATCCCAATTTTGTTCCATACTTCGTATGTTTATATGAAAAATGAAAATATTATTGAGATTCTTTGAGATTATGTCATTACATGATTCGGTGTATACACACTCATATTCTTGTATTTTAAAATTATTTTCTAATTCATTAGCTATGAAGTCATCCATTTAGTAAAAATATTAATGTGATATTGATTTCTTTTAAATATATAGAGTATTTTCAAAGTAGAGTGTGACATAGAGTTATTAATCCATGTATAATGTATAGATCATAAAATTATTCTTATTTATATCTTTTGGATATTCAGATGTAAATATATAAGACATTGAGAATAAACATAGGATACTTTTATAAACAACTCTTAAATTAATATTAATATTCATTCTTCTGTTGTGTAGATGCAAGTAATTTTTTGTAATATTTACAATTAGTTGGAACAATAAAAATATATTTTCATTTTTTAGCACACAAAATTTATAGAAGTGATAGGGCAAGATATGCGCCAGTAACGTAAATAATAATAATTTTACTATAATAAATGTATAAATAAAGCATAGAATCTTAATATTTTTCAGTCTTTCATACTGGCATGTTGTCATTATTTTATCTATTTTCTGGTTATAATTTTTTATCCTCAATAAATATGATGTCTTTAAGTTGTTAATTTTTATAAAATTTATACTGATTTTATTTTTTGTAGACTGAGAGATATACATATTATGAAATGAAAATAATATAAAATGCTTATGTTTTGACACAGACAGGAGATAAACAGTTTTACATACGAGTAGATGAGATATTGAGAACGGACATGAAATACTTTTAAAGAAATATCTAGTAGTCAATTTTTTGTAGCGCAAATGCGAGCATTTTTTTGTAATATTTACAGTTCGTTTTATCGTTCGCATTATGATTGACAGGAAACGACAGTTTATATCTATTGTTTTGATCGATGCAGTTGGAACAGTTTGGCGAGGTAGCAATATTTACGCAGTCCTTATGTTGGTGGGCTAGGCCACAGTGCGAGCAGGTGGGCGATTCATTTTTCTCCTTCTGTTTGCAGGTACGAGTACTGTGTCCGAAACGTAAGCAGTAGTAACATTGCATTGTCGGACTTGCGTCGACAACGGTGATACGTTGGTAGCCGATATTTATTTTTTCTTTGTTTAGTAGAATATTCCTGGTCGTCTTGTCTACTTCGACTATATAGTTTGCGGTTTCATTATCTTTATTTTTTATTATTGCCTTCACATTGAATATAGTTTTTTTATCCATTTCCTGTGTTAGGATTTTGATGTCTTCATTTTTTTCTATGACGTCATCAGTAAAATCTTCTTTGGTATAATCATTATAAATTCCTTTGAAAATCATCGTCGGTTTTTTTTTTGTTAGCTCTTTGCTTTCAATATCCTGGATGTCTTTTGAGAATACTGTTTGTAATTTTGTCGCGTCATCTTTTTTTGCACATTCGATTATGATCCTGTTGCGGGAGATTTTTTTAATACCTTCGATGTGTATTCCTCGTTCGCTACTTTTCATGTGTTTTTGAATTTTTTTCTGTATTTCCGTGGATGTTTCATTATTTTTTGGAGTAATTAGGATGCAGTATTTGTTTTTAATGGCTTTTTGTTTTTCAATATCATTGTTTTTAGTGTTTTGCCATGGTTGAGAATGATGCGGTTTACTTTTCAGGGCAGTTAATTCACCCTCGAGCGATGCCATTTTAACAGCCATTTTAGTTATTGTTTCCAGTATTTCATTCGTTTTGGGAAAAATTTTGGCAAGTTGTTCTTTTGTAAATTTATTATTTGGGTCAGTTACTATTTTCGTGAGCAAATTTACCGCGTTCTTCGCCTGGTCGGTGTAGGTCAGCGAATCCATTGTTACCCCTGTTTACTTAATATTTAATCAGGCGGTCACGTTACGCGCAATATGGCGATTCAATTCACGCTTTGACAAATTTGAGTGTAGGTATTACAACTTGTAACTAATTGCACTTGCACAATTAATATATTAACTGTCACTTATTACACAGTGTTTCTTTAAACGTTGTTTGTGTATATTAAAATCACTGCAATGCGTTCTTAAGTGGTTTATTAACTGTTAATTTTGTGGAGCAAAAATTTTACGTGTTTACCGTACTTACGATATGATCGAATTATCAGTACTCAATTACAGTTCGACCGGGAGTGACGTGCGCCCGCACGCCATCTCTAGTTAAATAAAATGGATGTACTAACATTGATTGAAAATATTAAAAGTGAACTCAAAAACATTTCGACTGTAAAGGACACAAAAATCAGAAATAACCTTGAACAAACAATTCAACTACTAGAAGAAGCATGGAAACAGGAAAAAAATCATTTCCAAGAACAAATTATTGAACTTCAAAAAAAAGTAATCATCAAGCTCGAAAAAAATAATGAACAAAAATCATATGCTATGGTTCTAAAAGAAAGGATGGTTCCAATCGAAGAACCCAAATTTGCTGTCTTAATCACCGCTGAAGGCAAAGAAACTTCTGAAGACATAAAAAGTATTATCACAAAAACAATAAAAGCGCCTAACCTAGGAATTGGAATAAGTGGAATTAAAAAAGCAACAAATAATAAAATAATTATGACCTGCTCAAATAAAGAAGATGCTGAAAAATTGAAAGTTGAAATAAATAAAAATAAAAATCGAATATCGGCAACGGAATTAAAAAAAAAGAGACCGTGCATGATTATTAAGGGTTTCGGAGGAGAGTATAACGAAGATAATTTCCTGAACGATCTTATTCTACAAAACAGTGAACTTAACGATATAACAAATGAATCCATTAAAGTAACGAAAATATTAAAAAATAGAAAAAGTGATCAACTCCGTAATATAATAATAGAAACAACAGGCCCAATCCGGAAAATGCTACTACATAAACAAAGAATCAATATAGGCTTTGTCCGGGCGCACATAGAAGATTGCGACCCTTTAATGCAGTGCTACCATTGTGTTGGATTTGGACACACATCCCTTAAATGCCTAAATAAAATGAATAAACCCAGATGCATACATTGTTCAAAAAATCACAAATTTAGCGAATGCGAAAAAAGCAAAGATAGTGTCAAATGCTACAACTGTGACAATAACAATAAATTATTCGGAACAAAAAACAATACCCAACATAGTGCAAATAGTGAAATGTGTACTTACCGAAAGAGAATGTCTATCATAGCACAGCAAAGAATCGATTATGAATAAATAATGGATGATTTTCTAACCGAGGAAATTGATAAATTAACGGATGTTTCACAATACACTTGCGAAGATTCAAAACAATGTAACGAACTATTAATTAAAGTCCCAAATGCATTCATTGTTCTACACCAAAACATCAGGAGTTTGCAAAAAAATTTCGACGGATTTGTATGATAATTAAATCTCCTTGAAACTTTACCGGACATCATTGTTTTAACAGAAGCACACTTAAATATAAATAATGCTACTGCACTGTACGACATCCCTAACTATACATATTATTCGTCCACAATGCATATTAATAAGAACTGTGGCATTGCTGTATTCATCTTAAATAAATATAATAACATCACAATCACTGAAATTAAAATGAAACTAGCAAACTGTCTTAAACTGAACTTAAAAGTGAATGAAGTTGTATACAATATTATAGCTATCTACCGCACGCACGGATCGAATCCAAACAGTTTCATTATAGAACTGGAACAGTTATTGCTAAATCTAAAAGGTACTTGTAACATTGTCACAGGTGATTTTAACATCAACATTGGGCTAGCGGTTAAAGGCAAAACGAAAGATGATTATATAAATGTAATGACGTCGCTAAACTATAAATCATTTATAAATAATGCAACACGGAATGTTGGCGGACAAATCCCTTCCTGCATCGATCACATATGGTGCAACTCAAATAACAATGAAAAAAACATGTCAATATTATGGAAAACCAGCATAACTGATCACTACACCTGTATATTCGTTAATAACATCGATAAAAGAAGTACCAACTCTAACATTTCAGACAAAATAAAATATGAAAAAAAACATTTTAATATGGAAATTTTAAGAGCAAATCTTAAAATCGAAACCTGGGCATCAATATTTGAATCGGAAAATCCAAATACCTGTGCTGAAAATTTCGAAACAGTTTTCCAAAACCACATAAACCTATCTACACAAATAATTGTTTCTAAACCAAAATCTAAGCACAGATTAATAAAGCCATGGATAACCTATGGACTAGTGATTTCAATCAGAAATAAAGAAAAATACTACCACCAGTCTAAAAAATTCCCTAATGATGAAAAACTCAACACCTTCTACAAGAAATACCGTAACAAACTTGCGCTTTTAATTAGACTGACAAAAGAAAAATATTTTCGTAATAAAATCAAAAATGCTGGTCAAGACAGCAAAGAGTTTTGGAAAATCATCAATTCAATAACCAACAAAAGCACAAAAAAAAAATTACCTAATGAAATTACTCATCACGGAATCAACACTGACACCGAAAAAAATCCAAAACTCTGTGGTAATATTTTTAACAATTATTTTACTAATGTTGGCTCAAATCTTGCTCGTAATATTACACCAGCCAACAAACAAACTCCCCAACCAGAGCAAAACTCAATTTTTGAAGAAGGTTTCCACACATTTGCTTCAGTAACTGACGTAGAAGTTGAAAACGCTATATTAAGTTTACGGGGATCAGCAAGCCCTGGCTATGACAACATAACTGTAAAAACATTGAAAGCCGTATGTGACATAATCATCAAGTCAATTGCTCACATAATAAATATAAGTCTGAAGATGGGTGTATTTCCTAACAACTACAAGAAAACCATTGTCACCCCTGTTTTTAAATCTGGAGACGAAAAAAATATTTCCAATTATCGTCCCATAGCACTTACATCAAACATAGCAAAAATATACGAAAAAATTGTTAAAAAGCAACTCAACAAATACATAAAAGATAAAAAGATAATAAGCCCAAACCAGTTTGGATTTAGGGACAATCTCAGCACCCAAGATGCGATTGCTAAATTAACATCTACAATAATGCAAAAGTTAGATAATGGAGAAAAATGTCTTGGAATCTTCATCGATCTCCGAAAGGCATTTGATAGCATATCACATGCAAAACTTAATAAGAAACTAAAACAAATTGGAATGGATGGAGCAGTACTATCATGGTTCCAAAGTTACCTAAAAGAGAGACTACAATATGTAAAAATAAATAATACATTAAGTTAACCCAAAACATCATCATTTGGTATACCACAAGGAACTGTCATCGGTCCAATCTTTTTTATTATATATGCAAATCAAATGTTCATTCTTCCCATTGTTGGAGATATCATATCTTATGCAGATGACACTGTTGTTATCACTAAAGGAAAAACATGGGAGGAAACAATGAGTATAGCTAATATCAATATAAACATTCTCAAAACATGGTTTGACCTAAATTGTCTCTCACTAAATACAGAGAAAACTTATTTTATTCCATTCTCTTTGAAAGAAAAAAATGTCGAGATCAATTTAACTATTAAAATCCATTCAGCACAATGTGAAAATAAAAAGGAATGCAACGATGGCAATTGCTTACCAATAACATGCAAAAATAGTATAAAGTATCTGGGTGTCATTGTAGACAGACACTTAAAATGGAATGAACAAGTCGAAAATACGGTAACCAGAGTAAGAAAACTTTTTTACATATTCATTAGATTGAGAAACGTCCTATCATCTAGTATGATAAAAACTATTTATTTCTCTCTTGCTTAATCTATTCTACAATATGGTATAATCGGGTGGGGGGGAACTTTTAAAACTAACCTTCAACCTGTAGAAAGGGTACAGAGGTTGATTCTAAAAGTCATTACACGAATACCATCTATATTTCCAACAATACAGCTGTTTGACTCTTTTAGGGTTCTTAGTCTTAACAAAATTTTCAAAAAGAACTCACTGTTGCAAATCCACAAAGATCATTTCAATACTACAACAAAAATCACAAAAATAAGTTACCGATCAAGATCACGTGGCAACCTAGATATCCCTAAAATTAAAACTAGTGCTTTTCAACACCACTATACCTATCAAGGTATAAAATTTTTTAATGCCCTTCCATATAAAATCAAATCTGAAGAAAATTATAAAGCCTTTAAATCACAAATAAAACAACTACTAGATCAACCCAACACAAATTATAAATTTTAATTTCACAGAACGAATTTGTACCGATTAGTAGTAATTGATCAAGTCTTAATTATGATATTTGATACTTTAGTTCAAAATTAATCATTTAATTCCTTCATTAATTAACAAAAAAAATAAAAAATTATAAATTAATGTATTCTTTTCATTTGCACATATCCTCTTAAAATATTTCATCAGCATTTGAACTGAAATGTAGCGATTATTGTTGTAACTTAACATTATGTACCTACTCCTGCAATTATTATCAGCTAATCCAATTGTTAGAATCAACTATATGTACTTACCATCTAACACCTACCTATTACGAGAAATGTAATAATATTATTTTTACTTTTAATTATCTATACTACATGTATCATGTATATCTATTTTAGTAACTGCTATGTCAGTAAATTTATTAATCAATATTTGTTATCATTCATAACTTTATTTTCTTAATTTTAAAAAAAGATTATATATTTGTATATTATTTTTTCTTTATCTTTTTCTATAATAGCACAACTCCCCAATTCAAACACGAGAAATGTTTTCTCTTTTAAATTGGGTAGATTCATTAACAAGAAATAACTTTATATGTAATTAGTTTTTTTTTTTGAACCAAATATTTTCTTTCTGTAAATCTGTTATATATATATGTATATTTCAAATAAAAAAAAATAAAAAATAAAAATACGTCCGTCGCTTATAGACATTCTGACCCTCGGATTCCTGCTCACTGCTCACCCTGTTATCTTTATTCTTCCAGAATATCCTTTCCTTCCTTTCCTAAAAGGACCCCCAGACAGCATCTTCAAGGATGATACAACATTCGATGAAAAATTTTTCCTCAGGGCCTCCTGTGTGGAGTTAATGTAAAAGAAAGATATTCGGCTTTTCCACCCTCCATTGAAAAACTGTGATTAAATACAAAAGAATTTTGATTTGTGTATAAAAATCTAATGGATCTACTGATGACTGATAGAGGATAGATTATAAGATATCTCCATTCATTGGTTGAACCATCAACTCAATGGTGTGCGAGAAGAAGCGAAAAAGCTTTTATTGCAATGTGTATCTTAATACAATCTTTTCAGATGACGGATGTTATAGGGCAGGGGTTGGCAGTTTGTCAACTGAGAAGATCAAAATTTTCATGTAAACAGGATAAAAAAAGTACCAGAGAGCCGCATATACATAATATATGTAAGATACACGTGGGGGGGGGGGAGTACACGGCGGATAACCGGTACCGTTAAATTTTTCCGATAATCTACTGTACATAATTGTCATTATTGTGAAATCGCCGCCTTTAATGCTAGATAGCATAAACTGACTATACATCGCCTATGTGTGCCCTTTGAACTCACCCTCTACTTGTTAAAATCAGGTCTGTTGCATTCGAGGCGTTTTAATAACTAGATTTGTTTCTATAGCATTCGTAATATCTACTACACGTGTTTATACCTTGAGCGGCAGCAGTCCAAGAAGTTCTTCTTTGGAACCTTGTGCCGACATATATCGGAAAAAGAGTATTGCAAAACTTGTATTGTACCACTAATATCACACAACTCGACAGTTGCAATTGATATTGCGGAAGTCAGTTTAATATCTGCCACTCGCTGCTCTATTACATTATGGACAGACATTGGAAAGATAAGAAATTTTTGAAATGCAGTATTGAGCTGTTTCGCAGATAGAGGCATTTCTTTTATTCTTTTCGTGATCTCTTCTGAATTTGTAAAGTCGTAAAAAAAACTTTGGATGATTTTAGTTGCGAGTCGCAAACGTGTTTGCAAAAAGCCGCATTCGGTTCGCGAGCCGCTCCTGCCGACTCCTGGTATAGGACATCAAGTCATACAATGAAGTAGTTTTTTATTAATCGCTATCCAAAGATCCTAAATCCAAAACAGTATTTTATGAAATCGACTTATTTTTAAGTAGGTTCATAAAAAAAACTCCTGAAGATAATTAATATCTCCGAAAATCATTTTCAATATTTCAGAAAATTTTATTAAAAAATCAGAGACAAAATATCTTGGCTGGCTTTTGTAACCTAGTACATTTTCAGAAAAAGAAATCCTCTAAGAGAGTGGGTTTTTGAGAAAAAAAAGTGTTCAAGTTAAAAAAGTGTTACGTAGGTAGGATAATAAGCATAACACTTATTGCTTTTTAAGCATTTGTAAACGTGATCTGCCCACACTTTATGACATTAACTGGCCAACAATAAATCAAAAACCCACATTGTCCTGAAGGTTTTGTTATGAATGTGAACTGAAAATAGAGATATATGCGCACTTGAAATGAAATGACACAAAACTGCGCTATACAAATATTACGTTATTATTATTATTATATGATAAGTGTTATTCAAATATTTTCACCACTGCTATATCATTTCTTCATAATATATAATATTTTCATTTTTTTGATGGAACCTACCGTAAAACAAAACGTTTATTTTCGTAGAAAGAAAAAGAGGTAGAGAGATAGATAAAGATATAGGAAAGAGACCTGTTCGAAATCTTACATGAAATTTTTGTTTTCGCATAAACCTTTTGCTGTCCTGCTTTTTAAAATAGAGCAGAGAAGCAATAAATGTAAATGAGTCTAAAAAAATCATCGTTCAAACCGTTTCGTTCCATTAAAATTCATCAAAAAATATAATTGCATTTATAAAAAAAATATTACATAGCGAATAGATGCATGTACCGTGACGGCATAAAAAAGACAATAAACATAGTTCCTTAACACAATAATGCTGTAGCTCTTTCAAAAGATGAGATACACAATGCACGTAGGTCTTTTTCCTCCAACAGAAAAAGTCATAATTTTTTTGTGTATCTCTCACACCCCACCGTGACATTCTATTCTCTATTCTACTTATCGTGACGATAATTTTGAAAGTATGGAATACATACAACGACCATATTTAAGTGTGTCTGCACCCCCCCAAATGAAACATACAATCATTATCATACATTTCACTCACACGTATAAAGAAAATGAAACGAAATTTCTGTCGCCGTGTCCGAGCCCTAATAAGATATATCCGTTTCCTCCAAAGGAAAAAAAAGTACTTTTGAAGAAACAGACACACTTATTTTGTGTGTTGTCATCTTTTGTCTCACCTTTATTGTAGTAAGGAAGAGCTGCAGCATTATAAACTACAAGAAACGTATGTTTATTGCCTTTTTGGACGTCACGGTACCGTAACCATGAATCTTCACGGTAATAGGCCACTTGCATCACATTTAAAAAAAATCCGATTATTCTAAGATATTCCGTTTTTTTTTTAATCGTATTTTTGAAACCCTAGCGATTTTTTGAAAATTTCGATCCGAAAAATCAGACCATTTTTTTATATACCGAAAAGGTGGGACATAATTTTATGGCGCGAAAAAACGATAATTACATAGCCGAAAATCATTTAAAAAAAAGATCGTTTTCTACACGAATGGCAATAATTTGTACGGGGTTCTCTTCGTAACATCTATCAAAACACCACCATCTTTATAAAATCGTCAAACCAAAGGATAAGTTCGCAGAGAACAAACAATAAATCTAGTGAGTGTTAAACGTCAAATTCAAAAATTCACCTGAAATCAAAGGGTTGCCATATAAAAATAAAAAAATCAGTGTGGTATTTTACAAAATTAATAGAACATAATCAGAGAAGGGACATTTTCATGTAGTTACATCACGAGCTCAAATAATGGATTTATTTATTTAAAAATAAAAATAAACTATACATTTCTTAAAACTTTTACTAACTTTTTCGTAATCTTAGTAAAAAAATCTATCCACACGATTTTTTCGCTAAATTAAGTCGCTATGAAATCCATGCAAGTGGCCTATTATAAAAGCGTCTTTTGGTAGAAAATAAATGAAAATGTTCTAAAATATTTTCCTTAAATATTAATAATACTTTGATGAAGGTGTAAATGCGGTAACTTCTATTAAGTGTGCGGGTATCCGGCATTTATACCGGAATCTGGGTAATTTAGCAAGCCCCAATGTTCCAAGTAATTAACACGTAAGAATGCTTGTAGCAACCCCACGCAATTCAGAAGTGAATAACGATATGTAATTTGGCATCGGAACCGTTAGGGTGGATCATGGATGCGTAATGTAAAGCTGGCCTGCCACCTGTTAAATGAAAGAAATTATTTCACTGTTGAAAAACAGTTAAGGACCATAGTACAAATTGATTTTCTTTTTTTTACATTAGCACAAAATAATAAATAACTTTCCTCAGGGCCCATGTTCTGTCTTAGGCTATGCTGTGATTTTTAAGGAAGGGAAGGATAGGAAGTTCTGGGATGGAAAACAGAATGAGGGGTGAGTAGGAATCTGAGGTTCAAGTGTGTTCAGAAGTGATGGAGGTATGAATCCATCCCTCCAAATGTGGTGCAAGGGAACCCTTGCTTAGTCACCAAACGTAGCAAACTACTTGGGGTGACCTATGGCAGAGTTGTTGGTTATCCAATCAGTGGGTCCCGGGGCGGCGGTACCCATACCCGCCTCCAAAATTATGAATTGAAGTAATGGTTGCATTACTTCAACCTTTTTTCTTCCTAGAACTTCCTATCCTGCCTTTATTTAAAAATACTCTCCACACAGCGTTCTCAAAGATGATACAGGCCCCGAGAAAAATTATCTTCCTCAGGGACCCCTGTGTGGAAGTTGATGTAAACTTTTTCTGTAGAATTTCTTAGGTATTTCAATTAATAACATTTCATGTGGATGTTTTAAATTCTATTCATCTTTTCGACGCAACTTAAATAGTCAAAATATGAACAGAAATTTAGGGAAATTGTTCCGTTTTATGACGAACAACTTTATGAAAATGTTATGTGAGATCTAAATTCTCTACTAACTTGCACATCACAGTAACAACAGTAATGCTTTATTCCAGGACGAGGGGAGGATAGTGCAAAAAAAACCACACGTCGCGTCGCATCCATATTTGCACAACATATTAAAAAGAAACTGCATAGAATAAAATAAAAACATTTTGTATTTAAAATAAAATAAATAATCAATTATTATGTTGCGCGTGATTTGGGATGAGCTCGGGCCCAGCGCTCACTTAGAAGTGGCCCTTGGAAGGCTTATTACGTTAATTTCGGAGGGAAAGATAATAACTATTATCTGCTATTATTATACTCCCGCCATTACCGGATTCAATATATATATTTTTTTTTTTATTGATTGTGTAGTAATTTTGTAACATCCGCGTTCACGTCGTGTATTCTCAGAAAGTCCACTTTTTTATTTTCATATTTTAAAATATATAATTTTCCTTTTCTTGGTTTTAATTACGTACATCAACCTTGAAATATTTTCGTTTTAAAACACTTATGAGACGGACCTCATTCTTACTACAGTCGGTTTAATCGTAATTTCACCTGTTTTTTTCATCTTCTCATTTTTATTACCAGATCGATTTCTCTTGGAAGCCTACAAAATTTTTATGTTATCGTATCATCACTTTCCCAAGATTTTTTGCCTTGAAAGAAACGTTTTTTGAATTCCTAAATTAAAGATTTAAGATTTTCTGAAAACTTTTGCGTTTTTTCAAGCGGACTCGATTTATAAGCAGAAAAAAAACCACCTACCATTAAATAAATATACCCACTATCTTTTAAAATAATATCAAATTATTTTAAAAACCTTCTTTTTGTGTGGGTAAGTTTTGTCTAGTTGAGAAATTCGAATTTTTGGGTTTGTTTTTATTTTCATTCAAGCGTTACTTACTCGTACAAAATTAAGACTAACATTTGATAAACTTCGACCAAAATATTATCTCAGTACCTTGGTAAGAAACTCATATCCAAATCAAAATTTTACTTTATTTAGATATTATTTTTAGTGCAAAATATGAATATCTAGGGTAGGTACTTCCCATATTTCTTCCACCGCCTCAGTCAAACTGTTCCGCTAACTATACAAACCACCATAAAAAAATGCTGCAATAGTTCATTGGCTTGGGTCAGATATAACTACAAACATATGTGTTTTGATTGACCTAAGATGAGGTTTATCTTTCAAAGTATTGTGTAGTTTAAGCAAAACAACACTTAAATGACAACCTTAAAATCCCAGTAAGTGGTTAAGTCACCGCCTTAAAGAGGGAGTTCAACCGACGCGACGCGTCGGTTAAGTTATGTAACAGTTCACTCTTTGTACTGATTCAGCGGGAGTTAAAGGAATTTAATCCCACTTATGCTCCAGGAATATTTCGCAAGTTGAAATCTTAATGCCTCAATGCTGACGGTGAGTGTTTTGGGTTCAACAATAATGAATATTAGATTGTTTGTGCCTCTGGATGACTTCAAAACAGCATTGAATAACATGCTTACAGTAATCTGTTAAAAGTGATCGGTGGAAGAGCAAAAACAGCATTTGGATATGTTTTAGAAGTCAAAGGATCATAATCCGGTGAATAGAATGCAATATAAAACACCATTGGATTTTTTATTTAAGAATATAATTACATTCTATTTACGTACATGCGTGCGCTGGTTTTATGGCAATATGCGGTATGTACATATATAGAATTTTGGCTTTACAGTGCTCAATCAATCCCAATCGTCGAGTTACATTATATGAACTAACTTTTATTTATTATAAGCAATAATTATCAGCCTGAAACACTCATCTGTATTGAAAAAATCTTCCGAGAAAAGATACTGGCCGCAAACGGGACTCGAACCCATTTCCCTCTGATTGCCGGTCGGGAGCTCTACCACTGAGCTATGGCGGCTTATCTAAAACCCGCAAAATAATTCAATACATACTAGTGCTTCATTCAACAATTACTGCTTATTATCTTTTAGCCAGAAAAGATACGGCCAGTATCTTTTCTCGGAAGATTTTTTCAATGTAGATGAGTGTTTCAGGCTGATAATTATTGCTTATAATAATTGTTACCCTTTGTGCTATGCATAAAAACCTTGTCTTAAACGTTAGTTTATCAATTAAAAATAATATTAACTTTTATTTGTCTATCGTGGTTACTTCCCAAAGAAATGACGGTGGCAGAAAGCTGTAAATTTAACACGGAGTAATGGCAGAACATTGCATCTGCCAGAATTTTGCCAAGAAAATTCTACAAATACGTTATTTTGCCTTTACAACCAACGCCGTGCGCCGTTGCCGCGCGGGAGACGGGATGGCACAGTTACAGCTTATTGGCCTCAGGTACTGGCAGCTATTAGTTCTTCGTGCACTTCGCATGATGTGTCAATAGGCTGTATCTATACAAAGCTAATTTTGATATGAATGACTTAAATTTTATTATTTTATGGGTCAATCCTTGGAACTAGAAAATATAAAAAAAATTTATTCATTAATATAATCACAAATATATTAGAGGCACTGCTGAAAACCATCTGCGTTCCAAGTGAAATCCTGAATGTATAGCTAGCCCTTTTGTCAACATATGTAATGGATAACTTTTTTTTTTTAAATGTACATATTTCTAAATATCTATTGACAAAAAAAATGTTTTTATTATTATTTTTACATTAATTTTATTCCAGATATGCAACGGTTTCTATGTTTGATGCGGCCATTATACGTGTTCTTCCACTACATCAATAATTAATGTCCTTATAAATTTGGTTAATTAGTCCATATTACATAGAGGGAGGTCAGATAAAGCTTACCCAAATAACGTCGGGGTTACCAACTATGTATAATGGGGGTGTTATGGAAATAAATAAGATAAGTAAATTTAGGTAATTATGTTATGCAAAATCTACATAATATTTTGAAGGATATTATTAATATTCAAGCGTCGAGTAAACAACGACCATAATGGCCGGCCGTTCCAGAAGAATGCAATGAGAGAGGGGATCACGTGAAGCCATGAATATTATTTTTAAAAAGTTTACGTGTAATTTTATTATAAGCAATTGGTTTTAAAGTTTAAATTAAAGAGCTGGGTGCAATAACAACTTAAGATGAAAATTTAAATAAAGTTGTTCAGTAAAACGTGTTAAAAGTTTTTTGAAATGCATAGTGTTCAAACTTTTCTGTGTGGCCTTCGTCTGTATAAAACTCACAGAAGTAATATTTACACAGAATATAAATAAGGGATTAGATATATAAAAAGGCGATGAGAGCAAAACAACTTAAAGAACTTTACACTTTTAATTTTTCCGCACTTCTTCCTTCAAATGATGTACTTTTTCTCTTCCTTCACTTTGGTCGGATATTATTGACAGGTTTTCGCCGCTCTAAACACTCTGTACGTATACACGGTGTCCAAAAACCAATGGTTAAGCGGGAAGTTGATGAATCTACATTCAACATCACAAGGAGAACCTAAAATAACCAAAACTGTTTTTTTTTTTTTTTAAACTTTTTTTCTCGTTCGCCGATAGTTTCATCGGAGTCTAACCCTTTAATGCATTTATTAGGCAAAAAGTTGCTGATAGTGCGAAGACATTAACTTTAAATAATTATATTGTCTATTAGTGAAAGATTGAAAATTCTGTGTAGAAAAATTTTTGAGAGAAAATAAAGTGATACTTATGTAAATATCAAATCGGTGAGGCACAAAAACAACTCTCAGATGAATGTGGTGTGATCGGAGTCCGGACGTGTACTGACATTTTCAAGGTCTGTCGGTGGGGAATCGGGAACACTGGGTTATAGAGGCTGTTCTCACTTAAATTTTGAGAAACACCACCATCTTATATTAGGGACATATGCCATATTCGATACATCTCCATATTATCCATAATACAACATTTAAAAAAAAAAAATGAAACAAAAATGGTTGCTCTTGCGGTTGTCTCTTTGAACTGAAATATTAATCATATCATATTAGAATAAGTTAACAATAATAATCTAAACGAAAATATGAAATAGAACAAGACACAGAAAAACAGAAAAAAGACAATGGTCGCAACTGGGACACGAACCCAGACCTCTCCGTCTAACCGGGATGAGCGCGTTAACCAATTTCACTATTGCCACCTTCTGTCAAACCGTCATATTTGTCTATCTCATATTTTCGATTTTTCGAATTAACATTATTATCAACTAATTATTTTTCCATATTACGGGCAACTACCCTCACCATTGTCTTTTTTCTGTTTTTCCGTATCTTGTTCTATTTCATATTTTCGTTTAGATTATTATTTTTAACTTATTCTGATATGATATATTTCACTGATGGGAATAACCTTCAAAAAAGTTATAAAAAGAAAGTTTTTCTTATAAAAATTAATCATATTTTTTTTTTCTATTATATGTTTATTATATTCCTACCACTGGCGAAGTACCTTCGATACTAAAAAATAAAAATAAATTAACATGTGTTTTAGTTAAATGGCACCAAGGATGCTAAAATACCTAACACATTTTCATTAATTATTTGATTAAATGACAAGTTTTCTACACTCTTTTCATGTAAAGTTTGGTAATTAGTATTCTATAGTATTAATTATTTTTTTAAATGTGCATTTATTTATTTATAATCTAAGGCAAAAACATAATAATTGAGCAACAGCAATAATTAATTAAGTATCTCAAATTATCAGAAAAACTATTAACCGATTCTTGTGTGATAATAATGAAAAAATATGCGGTTCCGCCATTAAACGTTTTTATTTTTTTTTTATAGTAATATAAATATTAGTAATATAAATTCAGATTCTTTTTTTCGTAAAACTATCTTTTCGGAAAATTCTCGAAGAAATTTCTTAATCTATCGAATGAAGTCCAATATTCGTAATCGAACATCGAGGTACTTATTTCTATTGTGGATATGAATTAAAGTAACGAGGGCTGACAATTAACACTAGAAAGACCGGGTACTTCTCTATACCTATAAAGACCACGACCGTCATTTTGACGGCTGATAACTTTTTGCCAATTTGGTAGGCGAAAATGGGTACCGCCGCCCCGGGAACCATTTATCGGATAACCAACACTTCTGCCATAGGACACTCCAAGCGGTTTGCGTTATTTTTGTGACTTAGCAGGGGTGCCCGGGTTCATTAGGTGGGGTTTGTCTGATCTAGGTGGCAAATATGTTTGCCCACCTACTGCGTAGCCGACCGGGTCGGGAGACACTTTTTGAGGGAGACCTCATCTAGACCTCTCGAGCAGGACCTCTCTCGAACCGTCGCCTTGCACCGCTGTGGGAGAGATCGATTCATTCGTCTAACACTCCTGAATACATTTACCAATTTCTTCTATTCATCCCTCACACCTTCTTCATTCATCCGTTACTCCTGGATAAATTTACCATTTTTTCATATTCACCCCTCACACCTTCTTCCTTCCCAGAACTTCCTTTCCCTAAAAACACCCTTCACACAGCATCCCCAAAGATGGCATAGGGCCCGGTTTCTTTTCTTTTTTCGTTTACATTAGCTCCACAAAAAAACCCAAAGGAAAATTATTCCCCTCATGGCATTGTCACCTTTGGGGATGCTGTGTGGAGCGTACCTAAAGGGAAAGGAAGAAGAATAAGTTATGGGAATTAAATGATGAGTGAGGGGTGGGTAGGAATCTGGGGATCAGTGTAGTGACATACGTAAGAATCTATTCCTATCACTGCGATGCAAGGCAATGTTCCGAGAGTCCTGCTGACGAGGTCAAACGATATCTCTCAACCAGGCACTCCCGATTTAGCCTGCCACACAGTCGTTTGGTAGACGTATCCGCCACCAAGATCCGAACACACCTTCCCCGAACAAATTCCCAACTTGGGAGGCGGATATGGGTACTGCCGCCCTGGGAACCATTTATTGGATAATCAACAACTCTGCCATATGTCACCAAAATTGGTTCGCTGCTTTTGGTGAATTAGTAGGGGGGCCGGGTTTATGGGATGAGGTTTGTCCGGGTCTTGGGGGCAGATAATAATAATATTTGGCTAATTTATACAGCGCGATTTTTGAGAAAAATCACCTCAAGGGCGCTGTAAAATAAATATGCGTTTGCCCATCAGCCGAATGACAGGCCGGATCGGAAAAGATTGGTTGGGGAGTCCCTTTGACTTCTCCAGCCATGCTCTCTCGGAACATCACGGATGAATGGATTCATACGTCCGTCATACCTGGACACACTGACCCCCAGATACCTATCCACTCCTTATATCATTTTCCTTCCCGGAACTTCCTCTCCTTCATTTCCTAAAAAGACTCACTACACAGCATCCCATAAGGTGACATACATAGGCCCTGAGGGGAATTATTTTTCTCAGGGCTTCCTGTTAGCTAATGTAAAAAAATACCTGGAATGAACCTGGGCACCCCTGCTAAGTCACCAAACTTAGCGAACCTCTTAGGGGGGCCTATGGCGTAGGTATTGGTTATCCAAGATTCTGCCAGTTCTTCAGGAGCTAACCCAGCTGGACCAACTCTGGTATATGTATGCATACCCTGTCTTTAGTTCTCCGACGAGCCATAAAATAAATTTGGGTCAGAGATATATTTTTTGTGGTATTTTTATGAATTATATGATACGCAATAGCGAAAGAAAGAGACAGACATATTAGTACTATCATAAACGAGGAGGAATGGGCATGTTGTCAACTTGGGTAAGGAAGGTTGTAAACAAACTCAGCAGTATGGCACAAACCGTCACATTGACGGCGGCGGTCTTTGTAGGTATAAGTCAATATATTTCAAAAACTAAATAAGACCCGTACCTGTTTTTTTCACCATAGTTGTAAAATCATAAATCATGAAATGTGAAAAAAAATCACACCAATACAATAATTATTAAGCATTATATCGTCACATTACTTCGGCCAGCCGTCAAAATGAAGGCTTCGGTCTTTCTAGTGTTAAACTACCAAAAGCATATTTTTACTTCGAGACTGCGTACGAGTACATGATGCACAGAATTTATATACCTAATTGTGTAAAAATTGAAAAGAAAAACCAGGTGCTTTATTGCAGAGAATTAAATTATTGCATTTTTTAATTATAATGCTCTCTGGGCGGAAAACGAGAATAAATACAAATACGAGACTTTCGAAAGTTTTTTAAATTTTTTGTTGACCAGAGCTTTATTAATGCGACATCTGTGCACCTGCTCTCGCAATATGCAATTCTGCAATTGGTGTTGTGTACCCAACAGCTCGAAAATGTATTCACATTTCGAATTTGCTGCTGAAAAGTGTATTTTTAAATGCTTTTTGATGGTAGAAAATTTCAGAATATGAGCAAACAGTTTTTTACATTGTATGATCGTCTATGTAGGAACTATATTTAATTTAATATACAAACTTCTTTATCATTACTCCATTTGCTCCAAAACTTGCTTAGTTTGAACCTGAGACCAAATATTAGATAAATTTGAAATAAAACATAATGTTCTTTCATAGCGTAACGCACGTCTTGCGTCAAGTGTGCTCCACCTAGTGGGATTTTTTTTTAATGGCGTTCAAAAAATTTTGGTATTCAGTTTAAACACTACTTGATGAAATACGAGGTTAATATTGTTATTGTATTCTTGATGATTTGAAGGAGTAGGAAATGACAAAGTAGAAATAAAAATAGACCAAATTGCATAAATAGAAAACTAAATACCTTCCGCTTAACACAGTGACAAGCTCAACATTTGTAGGCAAAGGTTTTTTTTTAATTTTCTTTATTCATTACTTTGATGGCTACATAATTTATAGAATTTTCAACAACCATGCCCGTGTTGTGGTAGTCGATTTTACATAATGGTGCATTAACATTTAAAATCCAATAAAATTATATAAGAGATTATTAATATATCATAGAATGTTCGACCAGTCAGTGGTTGAGTGGGCATAGCGCTTGGGTGCCACCCAGGCACCGATGTTCGATTCCTCTGCTGGCTAAGTCCTCCATCACAACACAAGCAACATTTTCGGCTTTCTGTGGTGGTAGTAGGAAGGAGATTTTCAAACATTGTTGGGTTATTCGTAAAACCGGAATGTTTATTTTTCTTTTTAAAGAAAAAAGAAAAATAAATAAAATAACGTAGTAGGTATTAAATAAATAAATAATTTTTGAGGTGGGTTTGGGTATCGCCGCCCCAGGAACCATTTATTGGATAACCTACATCCCTATCACAGGTCACCCCAAGTGGTTCGCTACGTTTGGTGACTTAGCAGGAGTGCCCAGGTTCATGGGATGAGGTTTGTCTAGGTCTTGGTGGCAGATACGTATGCCCAACCACTGCGTGGCGTGGATCGGAGGAGACTGATTAAGGGAGGCATTTTGACCTCTCCAGCCGGACTCTTCCGATTTATCGCCTAACACCGCAGTACGAGGAATAGAATCATACGTCTCTCATTCCTGGACACACTGACCCCCAGATTCCTACCCACCTTTCATACTTTTTCCTTCCCATATCTTTTTCTCCTTCCTTTCCATTAAAAAGCCCTCCACACAACATCCTCAAAGATGACATAGGCCCCGAGGTAAATTGTTTTCCTCGGGGCCTCCTGTGTGGAGCTAATGTAAAAAAAAAAAATATAAATATATATATAAAATAATGAAAATGACTATAAAATTATTTCAAAATAGTATGAAAGAAGAGAACCATTTTTTCCATTATTTTCAGTAAATTACAAAATATTTATGGATAAGTCACACTAAAAATATGAAGAAATATATGCCGTTGTAAACACGTTGATATTTTTCACAAGAAAGCAATTTCAAATATAGATAATCATTTATTTTCAATGTTTGAAACAACCTAGTTCCTCAAAAATTTATCAGAAAAATTAAAACTTTATATCTTTGGGAACTATTAGAGAAAGAATTCTCAATTTTGTAATAAATTGTACATAGTGGCTGGTTAAGAAATAATCGCCACTTTAGGTTTATACCATATTTTTCAAACCACAAAGTACCGGCCTTACACGTTTTTCATATCCTGTTCCATGCTGTCTAATATTTTGTCGCTGTTAAGTGTAAAGTTTCATGTAATGGCCGCTGTTGTCAGCAAGAAATCGAACCCAGCCACATAGAGTGCTATCTTCTCCGTCACGTCCCTATTTACGCAATGTTCTTTTCATTATTGGATCCCTGAGCGGAAGCTATGCGCTATGTGGTGTAAAGTTTCTAAACATGTGTCACTTCCGTCCCCTGCCGAACTTTAATGCATTCTCTGAACCAGTGTTTCTCAAATGTGGTATATGTAATTTCCATCTCATCTCAAGAAAACCACATGCGGAAATTCTACTCCAGAGGAGTCTGACGAGGTCTAGGGAAACTACAGTCAATCGATCTTTTCAAAATTAATTTTCTGTTCTGATGATCTGAGATCAAGATATTTGTATTATTATATATGTTTGAAACCACAGTCAATCGATCTTTTCTAAATTAATTTTCTGATTATATGATTTGAGATCTGAGATCAAGATATGTGTAAAAAGCATTTTGAGCAGCTTTTTAATGCTGTTTACCATTGTGTGCTATTTTTTTAATTTTATTTAATTTTAATTTATTTAAATAATGTTTTTACTAAGTTTTGAATGTATTTTAGTTTTTATTATGTTAAATGTTATTATTTTATAAAAACTAAAATACTTGCAGAATTTAATATTAACATAATAAAATTTATTTAATTAAAATAAATAACTTTGTAAACACCACTATATTATTAATATTATCGACATGGTTCAAAAACAAAGTTTTCTTCGTCAGGATAAGAGATTAATATAACAATAACAAAAGACAAACAAGTAAAGACAAATAAAAACAAAATATTAAAAAGGACAGGTGATTAATTACTTAAAAATATCTCTCAAACAATTATATAAAATAAAAATAATAAATATGTGTTAAGATTGCATTTACATAATTAAAAACTTTTAAAACAAACAATAAAGACAGGAAGTCTAAATAATGGAATAAATTATAATAAATATAAGTAAGTATTAATATGAAAACAAATTTAAGAGATGGCTATTTTTAATAATAGTGTTAAAACTTAATTTAAATAAACATAAAAAATTAAACGGAGTTCTACGAATTAAACACTAAATAATTAATAAAGTTAATAAATATTCCAGATTTAGTGATGATTTATAAAGTGTGAATGAAATAATTTGGGAAGAAAAATTAATAATCAAGTATGTATATCAAATCATCAGAAAATATTTTAAAGACATAATTAATAATAATTACTTTTCAAAACTCTGAGAAAGAAAGAATATCACGTTTTGCATCTCAATCAACGAAATTTTGTTTTTTATTCCGAAAGTGCATATTGTTATATATATTGAGTAGGTATTTCTATAAAAAATTAACTAGGTCTTTGTTAAAAAAATACCAGTGTTGCTTTTATGCGTCGGAGCCTCAAAAATGGGTGCTATAGGTTAACGTGTTTGAGAATCTTTGTTCTAAGCCACTTGGCGGGTGGCAATTTCAGATGTTCACTTGGCGGTTGCTTAGGGTCAAGGGTTGTGGGAAATTGTTGGGTCGTCAATTGTTGGACCGAATATCTTTGTAGAAGCAGAACCCCTGATTTGAGCTATGAATCGCAAACCAATAATAAATTCCTACGTTTCCAGGGGAGAATCACCGTTATTTATAAGCACTGGCATACCGGCACAAATGCTCAATTGGAGAAAATTTATTAAGTTTGATTGTAAATTATGATAATAGGGATATTTCCAAAAAAAATTGTCTTTTCTCCTATTCAGCCACAATTTCGGTGATAAACGTGCATCCGCTCATCTTTTTTCTACAGTGTATCCATTTAGTTTCGATTGTTTGATAGCAGGACATAATATATCATTTATTTTTGTACATCAGTCAGTAGGTACAATTAATACGTGATGTAATTTTATTTTTTTGACTTAACAATTCACAAAACCATTCTCGTTATTATTTTTGTACATCAATCAGTACAATGAATACATGATGTAATTTTATTTTTTTGACTTATCAATTCACAAACAATTCAATAAATTTAACGATGTGAGATAGTTTTGGGAATTTTCTATGTGAAATAATACAGTCTTCCTGCATAATCTGCATCCAAGATAATATCTGCTTACGTGCATAGTCTTCGAGTTAAACAGATTAAATTTTATTGGAAGAGGATAGATATGGCTTTATGCTCAAACATACTGTTTGGTTTTGAAATGAGAATACACTTTGTTCTTAAAGGGGTGTCATTTAGCAAGTTCCGATCTTTCCTAACGAAAAGTATTTAAAATTTAAAACAACGGCAAGAAAAATATTGCAAATTCGAGTGCATTTGTTTTGTAAACAGAATAAGATTTGAGACTACCTTAAAACAAATTGTTGGTGTTTTTCGTGTACACAATCTGTTGTTGGTAAGTGATTGGTCAATCCTTTTTCTTTGCATACCTTGTTTTTTCCTATTCATACTTTCAACCAATTTTATTTCCAATGCCATTTCGTCTCGTTTTTTTTTTATATTATAAGTGCATCTGAATCTGTAAATCAAATACAGTTTTGAATGCAACAAATGCATGGACACTATTATAAAAAATAAATTCGGTGGGGGGAACGTCTCTTCTGTCAAATCAATGTATTTAGAAATTACTTTCAATTTCCAGTTGAACGATATCTACTGAAAACTTTTGCAATTTTCGAGATTCTGATTCTATTCGAATCTCTACAATGTTTGCTAAAGAGAAGGTGCACTCATTTCCCGCTTTAATCGCTATCGAATGCTTTCAGGTAAACAATCGAAACTTAATAAACATGGCCGCTTATCTATGACCTCCTTACATCAGAGTAAGAATTTTATTTAATACAACATTTTACAACATGAACAACGAAAACTTATAATGGAAGGAGTGTTAACAAAATTGAATGTATTTAGTGGAAAAAAACTGTGATTTTTTCTACATTAGCTTAACACAGGAGGCCCTGAGAAAAATAAATTCCTACAAAGGCTATGTCTTCTTTGGGATGCTGTGTGGAGGGTCTTTTAAGGAAAGGAAGGAAAGGAAGTTCTGGGAAGGAAAGGGGTACGAAGAGTGGGTAAGAAGCTGAGAGTCAGTGTGTCCAGGAGTGACGAACGCATGAATCCATCCGTTGCACTGCGGTGCGAGGCGATGTTCCAATAGAGTACGGCTGGAGAAGTAAAAGAGACTCCCTAAACCGCTCTCTTCCGATCAGGCCTGTGGGGTGGGCAGACGCATCCACCGCCAAGAGCCGGACAAACCTCACCCCATGAACCTGGGCACCACTGCTAAGTCACCAGACGCAGTAAACCACTTAAACTGACCTAAGACAGAGGTGTTGGTTATCCAAATCAAGGCTGTATTAAGGTTTTGAAGATACAAAGCATGCATCATATAATAATAATAATAATAATAATTGGATAATTTATTGAGCGCCGTTTTTGTGAAAAATCACCTCAAGGGCGCTGTACAATTTATTCATAATTCTTAGGTTCTATCTAATTTTAATATTTACAAATGGATACAGAAACATACTTACCTGCAGGTCACTTCCGATAGACACTTTAATTAGAAATTTTGTGCTTGGAGAAGATACGGCTTTGCACGCGGAGGGTATTATATTTAAAACACTGGAAATTGCATTGCTACCCCATCACTATAATTATTACATTTTAAAAGATTAGTGGCAAAAGTGGAGTTGATAATATCAAAATATGTATTTTAAAAGACTGGAGAATTTAGGACTCGTTAGGGCTGGAGAATGTTACTGAAATGACCTTTTAAAATGCTTACAAATAGTTATTTTTTATTTTATTTTTATTTTTATTTTTTTTTCTCTACATTTTTAGGTTAGTTATTTACAGTGCCGCGGGCATTGAATGTGAAGGAATTTGAGTTTATGGATACGACTGTCTGAAAAGGTGGGTTTTAAGTTTAACTCTAAATTCTGCCGAGTCTGTGATCGTTCTTAAGTCATGTGGCAGTCCATTCCAGGCTTTAGGTCCCGACACTCCGAAATCGCGCTCACCGAACTTAGTATCTGGTGTGCGCTTTGGTTCCTTTAACCTTCCAACAGCTGATGACGCTGCTGACCTTAGGGTTGACTGTCGAGAATTTGAATTTTCTGGAATACACAATTCCGATAAGTATGCCGGAGCCATTCCGTTAAGGGACTTAAATACCATCCAGCAGAGCTTGAACTGGATTCTTTCAGGACATTTGAGCCAGTGAAGATTTTTGAGATGCTCTGAAATATGGGAATATTTAGATACGCCGGTGATAAGTCTTGCCGCAGCGTTGAAAACGGATTGTAATTTGTTGATTTGATATTTTGGAAAACTTGCATATATTCCGTTGCAATAATCAAAACGTGAAACAACATACGAATTGACTAGTAATTTAGTCGCTTCTGTTGGTAGATTTCTCCTTACTGCTTTAATTTGCCTTAATTGAAAGAACCCCGTGCTTACGGTTCTGTTCACTTGAGTTTTAAGGGAAAAATCAGCGTCCAGATTGACACCCAGTAGTTTTATACACGTCTTTGGAGTGATGTCGCTTCCTGAAATGGTTATTGGGGAGTTATCAATGTTATGCTGACGTCTGCTTGTGGCGGTCCAGAGAAACTCAGTGTGTAATTATTCATTATCTTTACAAAGACAAATGACGCATTAAGCTTAGGTGCACAATTACACCATCTACAATCTATGGTAACATAATTATATATGTACATGCGTGCTAAATACATGGCTGCTCCACTGTTCTAATGGGACACAACTAATGGGATTGCCCTCAAATCCAAGTATAATCTAGCTGTGATGGATTTCCTTAAGCTGGAAACATGGCAAACGAACTTTCAGGGGCTTTTACACAATGTATTTATTATTTTAATGTTTTACCATAGACCAGCGCTAACCATGAAAAAATATAAAGCATAATTTTTTTTTAAAAATTGTACCATATATATATATATATTTTACATTAAATCCACACAGGAGGCCCTGAGGAAAAAAAATTCACGTTTAATTGAACCGTTTTCAAGTGACTAATGTCAACTATGTACAAATGTTGGGCGCGTGTTTGGCGTGTTTACTGACTATGCACTGGTGCCGAGGGGATCAATGATGCCAGTTCCTGGGAGCATCTTCCATTTAATACCGGTAGAACAAGGACAGTATTCCCACCTGACGCCTGTGCTCTAAAGATTGCAATTCGTCTGTTAAGATAGGAGAATCTATCAAACGTACCGCCCGTTTCTGCACAGAGTCAAGGGTATTTTTTTAGATATTTTGGAGCTCCAGACTAGAGGTGGCTGCCAAATTCAATCGTTGGGTGCACTTGCGATTTGTACAGGGTTAACAGTTGTGTACTATTAAAGTATCTGCGAGCCCTGCACAGTACGCCCTGTTTCTGAGAGGCTAACTCAACTCTGGTTTCGATGAAGCCCCCGTACCTGAGCTGGTCACTTAGAGTTACACTAAGCGTATTGATGGAGATCCTATTCGGAAGATTTCTTCCGTTGAAGGAGACTAGATTATCATTTCGATGCCTTTTAAAAGTAATCAGACACGATTGGGTCTTTGAATTTTATTGAAGTACAAAGGTGTACTGGTGTACTCATGTACGAATATAGGCTTATTTACCTACAGTTGCATGAATTGTTTTTATTTATCTTGGTTCCATATTATTTTTAGTTGGTATGTCTTGGATATATTCCGTTTTTTCTAAGGAAATGTAAAAACTTTTGTGAAAAATAGTTTTTTTTTAAATTTTATTTAATAGTAAAACCAAAATAGAAATTAATAAATTCGTTTTCTTAAAAATTACGACTGTTGGGGTAAAAGTCAGTTTTCAGATAAATTTACACTCATGACAAGTCCCTTTGGTATTGTGTTATTTGGAACCATTTATTGGATAACCAACACCTCTGCAGTAGGTCACCCTAGTGGTTCGCTTTGTTTGGTGACTTTGCAGGGCTGCCCGGGTTCATGGAGTGAGGTTTATCTGGGTCTTGGTGGCGGATGCACCTGCTACGTGGCGGGCCGGATCGAGAGGACTGGTTGAGGGAGGTCCTTCGACCTCTCCTGGATACATTGACCCCCAGATTCCTACCCACCCCACATACATGTTTCTTTACCATAACCTCCTTTCCTTTCTCTCCCTAGAAAGATCCTCCATACAGCATTCTCAAAGATGACATAGGCTCTACAGGATTTTTTTGTGTTTTTTCGTGTGGAGCTAATGTAAAAATTATCTTAACGAATATTTTGACGACCTCTGTAGTCCAGTGGCTAAGACTCTTGACTCACAATCCGGAGGTCGCGGGTTCGAACCCGACATGCGCAAATAAATTTTATTTTATTAATTTGTGTTATTTCACAATTAATTCATTTAAAATAATATACAGTATATTTGCGGCACGTTCCAGAGTGGAAGATACTATCAGCATCGCCCTGGTGTAAGACCACCATTCAGAATTGAAACGTTGCTTGAAAAATAGCTTTAGCCGTGTTTGGTGACCAGGTACTTCCCAACCTTCCTCTTCCCCACCTCCTTCCCCTCCCCACTACTTTCAGCCTTACAACATACCCCAATTGGGGATGCCATAGTCTCACTGGCTCCAGACGGGAGCAGTTGAGATTCTTGTACGGTATTCACTGTAAACAAAAAAAAAAATCTTTGTGGAAAATCGATGGATTTTACGAATATACACTAACGGAGATGTTTTTTTAACCAATCGGACCCAAACTTATTTTCACGGAAATATAACATTACCAAACACATGTATGACATACGAGGCGTACCTGACTTATAAAAGATTCTAAACGTATATTCCGTTTCCGGTTCTAACATTTTGAACACTTGAATTTATTTTTTCTACAAATTATGTTATTAAATAAGATGTTTTATTTTGATAATTATCAGAATAATAATTATTAATTATCGGATAACACTTTTCTTTACCATTGTTTTATTATTTCAGGACAAGTGCATTTGTGGTTTATATTATAATATATTGAAATTTGGAATGTAAACTTTGAAATCTCCCTGAGGACAACATACATTGTTCATGTAGTTAACATTCTTACGGTAGTGGCAGCCACTACAAACGAAAGGGGACAAGAATTTGGATTAAGCCACATCTACAAAGACCCACAGGATTTCTGGGTCAAACCCATTACATTTTATACTCTGTATCTATACTGTAGTATGTTCCATCGCTCGTACACAAAGATTTGTCATCAGTGGCGGCTCGAGCACTTCTTTGATAGAGTGAAAAGACATTTTTTTACATGTACAGAAATATCACACTCAAAGAATAAATACAAAATTTCTCAGCTCTTAATCAGATGTTAGACATATTATAAACCAAAAATAAAATGTAAAAGTATGTATGAAACATGTTTAACAATAATATATATGGTGTAAAAAAAACCACGCGACATATTGAAAGATTATCAGATATCAAGCGCGTCGGTCGACCGACCGCGACGGTTTAGCTTTGACGAGCTGGTCTGATGGTCCTCGTAGGCAACCGACCGCGACGTACGCGACCAACGTACGCGTCGCACATTTTCGGCCTGAGTTCTATGAAATCGAGATTCAAGTGCAAAAACGCGGCTTTGTGAAATACCCAATGCATTTAAAAATAAAAAAAATCAAAACGAAAAGTTCTGTCACGTCTCCTGTCTGTGCAAAACGCTGTTAGCACTGGGACTGAGCTCAAGTGACGACTGTCACAGGAAGAAGAAGTTATACAGAGGAACAGGACATAAGAAAGTACACCGAGCGGTCGTCTATTCTGAACTGTTCAAAGAATTATTTGGTACTTAAAATGACTCCAAATGTTTTTTTGAATTATATTTCTATAAACGAATGTAAATTTGTATTATGTTTGACGACCACCGTGGTCGAGGGGTAAACTTTTGGCTAGCAATCCAGAGGTTGCTGGTTAATAATATTTGCTAGATTTAAGGAGCGTTTCAGGCAGGAAGTCTGACCATTATTCAGAATTGAATTGTTGCTTAAAATGAATAATAAGATATAACCTTCCTCTTCCTCCCCACCGCCGTTATTCTCATAACATACCTCCATTGGGGATACCATAGCGCCTCACTAGCTCCAGACGATCGGGAGCAGTTGAAGACTTTGAAGCAATTGAATGAAATTTTGAAGACTTTTTTTATGTGAACTTCTTGTGCGGCGTTCACATAAAAAAAACTCTTCAAAGAGTCATTCATTTTGATGAAGACAGAGCCTCGACGATTTATTTTATTTTAGTTGGGTTCGGGAACCTCTAGTGGGGGTGGTCCCCAGTGTCCCCCGGATATTGTTTATTATATTTGACATTAATCAAACTTTTAAAAAGTACTCGTACATGTTCACGTCACGAGTTTTACTTTTAAAATATGTATTTTGATACATGAAATGAAAAAGTACTTGACGGTGAATATTATTTTATACTGTCCGTAATTCGTTTCGCATTATTTCAAAAATACCAATTCCAGATTAGACAATATTATGATACCCATTCAACACTGTCAGAAGGCATTGATTAAACCTCTACCCAAGTGGAAAATAATAAAATCCAGTTTTATTTGGATTCGCTTGTTGTTTTATCAGAGCTTCGATAAATATGATCAAAAATAATTGAGTAAATTAAACACAATCGCAAGTATAATTGGGATCGGTGATGAATCGATGAATAAGTGATTGAATGTTGATTACACATTTCCGGGTGGTATACTGTGCTCACGAAACAACTGAGCAAAACATTTTTTAATAAATTTTAAAAATAAACGTTTACTTTATTACCTGCAAAAATAATATTGTTACAATATTTTAATTAACTTCAGCACTGTTTACCTTCATTTATACGTGTTTTATTCATAAAGTATTTTGGTATAGTAAAAAAATAAGCCCGTTAAAGCGTGTTTTTTTTCGCCACAAAACGTTATTCTTCAAATGTAGTTTTAAAAATGGTTTGACTGAGGGTTAATTCTTCCTACCCAGGAACTGGAGTCAACCACGCTGCCAACTAAGCCAAACATTTATTTCGTTTTTTCATTTGTTAAGTGCTGTAATGTCATCGAATTTCAGAGAAATGCATAATGTCCGCGGGCCTACGCGTGATTGCAACCATATAATGAATTTTCTTCAACAACGAGTGTATCTGTCGAGTTTTAGCTTGATCGGATGTGAGGAAGTGGGTTTATTTCCAGTTCTATGATTCTTTGATTTTTATTTTTATTTTTAACTAGTGTATTTTGTACATTTTAGCAGGAAAATAGTGGAGCTCAGAAATTTGCCATACAGATTATGAAAATGATTTTTATCAATATGCTTAAATTTTGTTTACAGAAAATCTAAAGAAATTAGGTCGTCTTTCTTTCACAACGAAACTTCATATTATTTACAAATGCACTTAATTAATTAGAGCATACTGAAGTGTATTTCAGTAAAATATCGAATAAAATAAAATAAGATGATCAGACTTATATTTCTGTAGAGTACGATATATGTGTCGCCAAAAAAAAATCTTGCTGAAGTGAGTTACGTTACGTAGAATGACGGTATGCGGTACTGACCTTCGAATTGTGAATTTTACTGAATTGCATAACTAATTAAAACCATGTTTATTTACTCTTTAAATACAAATTTTCTTAAAAAACATAAAAATAAATGACAACCTTTTATTTTCACAGTGGATAACAAAGCGAACTGAATTCCATTCAGTATTCCAATCGGTGGTCTTTTCATTTTTATTTATGTATTCAAGTCAAAACCAAATCTTTTAGTTTTCAGGTAAATATTAGAATAAACCCTTTCATATGTTGACATTAATCATAATAAATTTTTCTTTATTGAATTGTAGCACTTATTTGCAGTACGCTACTTTGCTTCTTCAGAACTGATATTTCCCTATTGAACAGTGACAGCAATATTGCCCTGAACCAGGTATCAGATTACACACAAAGCAAGCCTCCCTTCACCTGGCCATTATAACAGAGGTGAACGACCATAATTCCACTGAATACCGTATTATTCCCTCTGTGACTCCTGTTGGGTACAAAGGTTTCTCGGGCCCAACCAATTGCAGCTCTTATGACTCCACATAAAAGATATTTTGTTGGAAGTGTCAACTTCTTTGAGCCATTCACTCAAGGTATACCAATTTTCTATTCATCTCTGAAAGAGCAATACGCTCATAAATTCTCATTTACCTACATAAATTCCGTCTGGTTTTTGAAGTTCGTGGAGTATTACTTAATTACAAGACAAATGCAGCAACTAATTCGCCAATCAATCGTGCTCTTCATATATTCAATAATATTATTCTAAATTCTAACATCTACATTTTCTCCGATTCACTGTCCAATTTTAAAAAGAGCATCGTGTCAATCATATAAATTGTTTAATGCGCATACTTATATACATACATACACACATATTTAAACACACACACACACACACGCCTTCCCACTACACACATTGCCCGGTAATTACTTAATATGCACACCATAAATAAGACACTACAATGAAACACATAATAGGTACCCACCATGAATTATATTTAATTATTGTATTTTTTTTCTCAATAATGGATAATATAATGAACTGTTTGTTTCTGTTTATAAATAAAAAAATAAAAAAAATTGCTTTGACTGCTTTTAACATCAACGAAAGTTACAACAAATTTACTTACCGACACGAATTTTACGCCTTTTACTTGCTAAGTGTAAATAAGATTTCAAACGGTATTCTTTGTAGAAAGATCATCTAGTATGTAGTTAATTTTTTTTGTTTTGTTTTTATTATCGGCTTTCCCAAATTAATTCTGTATCGATTATTCGGTTGATTAGTCACATCTCCAATTACGTTTTGTATAATAATTGTTGAGATTATGAGGAAAGTAATATTCGAATGCTTGCCTTAAATCAAATATTATTTTACCTATTAAATATGCTATAAAATAAAACCGAGGAGGCATAACGGTTCGGTACCTTAGAATAACATTTTAAAATATTCCACTAGTGACGCAGGAAACATCATCTTCAAACAGTATTAATAGGCTTGCGTCTGCGTGGTTGAATTTAAGAACCCGGCTTCGAATGCATGTCCGCCGCCGCGCAGTATGCGCCGCAATATATAAACATCTAGTTACTGAAATTTCAAACAAATCTACCGTTGTAATTCGGTTTCGAATTCAAGAATTCGTCAAAGGATGGCGCTACTTCCATTGGTAGGTCGCACGATAACGTGCCCCCCCCCTAGGTATAAGTACAACGATTTTGTAAATTTGAGAATCTCTACCGATATGGAAAGATGACGGTAATACCTATTTAGTTATGAACAATAGCATCACGCGGCTATATATTACATATGACATCATTGCCTATCCTGGTTACTTTGTCCCGGTGACTACTTTTAACTGGATCATAGTGGATCCGAGGATCGGGCTATTTTTGGAACCAGTTTCTATCGGATTTATAAAATGTTCACCAAAACTAACTGGGCGAAGCCGAATCGAAAGCAGCCCGCAGGGCCTAGCTGCAAAAACCAGCGGAGTGGGTTTTTGCTAGTTTTGTTTAATTCACTACAATAGATTTTGTGGTGTTTATGAACAAACTGGTTTTAAACTGCTAGTTTTGTTTAATTCACTACAATAGATTTTGTGGTGTTTATGAACAAACTGGTTTTTAACTGCTAGTTTTGTTTAATTCACTACAATAGGTTTTGTGGTGTTTATGAACAAACTGGTTTTTAACTGCTAGTTTTGTTTAATTCACTACAATAGGTTTTGTGGTGTTAATGAACAAACTGGTTTTTAACTGCTAGTTTTGTTTAATTCATTACAATAGGTTTTGTGGTGTTTATGAACAAACTGGTTTTTAACTGCTAGTTTTGTTTAATTCACTACAATAGGTTTTGTGGTGTTTATGAATAAACTGGTTTTTAACTTGTTTTATTTATTTTTATTTATATGAATACCGCACAAGAGTCCCAACTGCTCCCGTCTGAAGCCAGTGAGACTATGGCATCCCCAATTGGGGTATGCTGTGAGGCTGAGGGTAGTGGGGAGGGGAAGGAGATAGGGTAGATGAAGGTGGGGAAGTACCTGGTTATTCAGATCTGGTCACCGAACACGGCAAATACCATTTCAAGCAAAGTTTCAATTCTGAATGGTGGTCGTACACCAGGGCGATACAGAGAGTATTTTCCACTCTGGAACATGCCGAAAATATACTATATATTATTTTAAATGAAAACATTGTGATATAACACAAATAAATCAAATAAAATTTATTTGCCACGCCGGGATTCAATCCCGCGACCTTCGGTGTGCGCGTCAAGCGCCTTACCGCTGCGCTACGCCAGCCGTCTAGTTAACTGCTAGTTTTGTTTAATTCACTACAATAGTTTTTGTGGTGTTTATGAACAAACTCAATAGTGTACAAGGTATAGGTTTCACTTTTACATACAACTGTTTACTCGACTCAAATTTTGATATTTTGGAGATGTCTGGCTAATCAACTGGATGATCGATATTATGTAACATACAATTTTGTGTAAATATATGGAAGGTCTTGAAGAGCAAGATAAAGAAAATACAGTCAAAATGACATTAACATTTGTATAGAAAGTATTTTTATGATGTCATTGCAGACAGACATTGTTCGTGTTCGTTATATCTCCTGACGGTTCATATAATATGTCATATATCACAGAATCTGTCACTTCTTTGTTGAACGTTTTCAACTTGTATTGGAGCAATGTAGCCATTTTCCTCGGGTTTTATTGTTTTGTGGCGACATCCGCAGACTGAAATCGGAGAATACGAGGGTGTAAAATTTTCACGCTCTTTGATAAATTACCCTCGCCCGCTCCGAACTCTCTGTATCTATCGCTTATATTAAATTCCGGGACCAGAAAAGTGCGACAAAGGATATTTTACCTTTTTCAAACCCTGACAGAAAAACTCATGTTCTCTTGTGCCATAGGAATAAGAAGGCAATCTCTTCAATCCCATGGATATACATAATTATATCTTAGGTGCACAATATCGCGTTTTAACCCTTAACTACCTACTTCGAGTCTCACAGGCACCAGCGAAATTATTTTTGTGAATAACTAAAAGTGCACGTATATTTAATTTTGTTTTTCCATGTACCTTCTCCCCGCAACCCGCAGCGCCTAGAATACACGTGCGTGCATTTGCATTTGGTGTGTAAAAAACTTCAGTCACCGGTTTGAGAGACCGGGGGTAGGTAATAAGTTTTAGCTGCAGTTTCGTAAATGTTACCACATTTTATTGAAAATTGTGTGTTTATACATAATCTGATTATCGAATTTATAAATTAAGTTATTAACGAGAAGTAGATTTAGTATATTAAGTGTAGTTATTTTAAGTATTTATTTTCTAGCGATTGTTGATTTTATTTTTCAATTTGGGAGGCGGGAATGGGTACCGCCGTCCCGGGAACTATTTATTGGGTAACCAATAAATAGTTCCCGGTTTGCTATGTTTAGTGACTTTGCAGGTAGCCCGGGTTCATGGGGTGAGGATTGTCCGGGCCTTGGCGGCGGATACGTCTGAGCACCAGCTGCATGGCAGGCCGGATCGGAAGAGAATTTTGAGGGAGTCCCTTTGACTTCTCCAACCGTACTCTCTAGGAATATAGCCTAGCACCGAAGTGGGAGGGATGGATTCTTACGTGTGTCACTCCTGGACACACTGACCCCTAGATTCCTATCCACTTTTCCTTCCCAGATCTTCTTCTTCTTCTTTTCCTAAAAAAAACTGCATAAAGCATCTTTAATGATGACGGTTCCATGACAGTTCGGCCGGCGACAGTTCGTCCGGCCGACAGTACGTTCGGCCGACAGTTCATCCGGACGACAGTTGTAGGCCCTGAGGGGAATTATTTTCCTCAGTGACTCCTGTGTGAACTAGCATAAAAAAATGTTTGGATTTTCCTTTTTTATTGAGCATTTGAAAGAAGTTTGATAAATATTAAAAATTCTGTTGATTTTTTGCGTTTCTATAATTTTAATAGTAAAAACCCCTAGACTAATTAGTTTTTTAAAATTATTCCCCTTTGCCATAGATTTTTTAGCGAGAGCGAAATATCGCCACGTCTCACAGACCGAGGGTAGGTAATAATGCGACTAAAATAGAGGGTAAGAAATTAGAGGTTAACCATGGATAAAGGGTCTTTTATATTGTTGTTTCAGCACGGTTATGGATTGACTTTCCGAATAAGGGTTTCCTCCTTCCCACAATATTGATCTCTTCAAAATCTCGGTTTATTATACGCTCTACTTATTTATGTAAATACCACACAAGAGTTCCAACTGCTCTCAACTGTGATATACAATTCCTACCGTGTGATTTACACGTGTAATAAAATCTACGGATTCATATACTTGTTATGATTTTTTTAAAGCAAGTCATTATTTGAAGACTAAAGAGAAATATTAAAAAGTATCGAAAATATTATTGGAATTATGAAAATTTTAAAAGGTAGGTTCATTATTATGTTTAGTATCTATGATGTTTTTTTATCCCTTTAAAGGTTTGAAAGCCGTGACATTATACCGATATTTCTCTGTTTTATTGTTTATCTGACGAGACAAGCTTCAAAGCGGAAAAATAATTTTATATAAAAGGTTTTGAGGGTTTCAAAGCTTTGTTTCGTTACAGTTATTTTAGAATTTTTACAGGATATAGGTAGTAACATTTTTGATATTTTCAGTTCGCATAAGGGTAAATGAAGAATTTTTATATGGGCTATATAAAAGGAGAGCGTACCTTAATAATTGCAGTAGTATTTATTTTCGTCTATAAGATGATATGAAATCTCAGAATCCACTATTATTTATCAATGAAAACTTTGGTTGTGACTGTTGCTTTTTAGTAGAAAAGTAGTAAGTGTCAGATAAATCCATTTTTTCTCCATAACTCTAAAGTAGCACCAAGCTTGTCCGATCTCGTTATGTTTAACTCTTTCTCATTAATCAATAGAGCACTAGGCATAACATTACCAAGCTCATAAAACTAGATTTATCCCTTAATGAGGTCATCAATATAAAATAAGTGGTAAAATTTTCTTTGAATTTCTCAAGCCATCAATTTTTAAATTAAAAATACAAAAATATTTCTTTCTATCACACGTCTCCACTGATCACACAGCTAGGTGATATGCGCTCTGTTTCATCCGTTACGTGCTGCTGAAACGAGATGGAGTTCACGTCATGTGACCCGCTAGGCTTCTGAATTACACAGTGGCGACGAATGATGTAAAAAAATAATTGGTTTTTAATTGAAAATATTGCAAAGCGATGACACATAAATTTAACGACACCAAATTTCATGAATCATTAGATAAAATCCTGATTGTATTCAACTGCTATATTTGTTCGGATGTTTTGTATAAACTTATAAGTATAGAATATTTTTATTTCGTCTTCAAAATTTTGTATTAAATTTCCCCATTGGATGATTGGTAAACAACCTTACAAATTTATGGATGTAGTTAAGGAACTTTACGCCAGTAAACAATAATTTAATGGTTGGAGATGAGGGCGTTTTCCCGTCTTCAGCCGAAAGACGCTTTCAGCGTTTCTGGCTCCGTGAATAATATTTTGTAAGCTTTATTTCGCTAAGCAAAGCAAAGCAAAAGAAAAAAATTCACATTTCAAAATTGTTTAGCATTTTACTTTCAAATTAAGTGGATACCAATTATTTTTAATGATTTTTGGATAGTCGCACTTTCATGAAGCGTTAAATATTTATTTATACGAAATTGCCTGGGAAGACTTTCAAAATGAATTTTTCTTAAAATAATATAACGACGTCATTTATATGAAATTGGCAATAAATTATAAATTAGCCAATTGAATGCTAGATTTTCAGTTAAAACCGGAGGAAAGAATAGTGCTACTGATTTTGCTGAGAAAAGTAGGCACGTTGGAAGGCTCTTCGTACATTGAGATACTTACAAACTATATGACTGATGCAACCGCAAGTAGCCAACGATGTACTACTATTTTTTGCTGATTTCCGTATTCAGCGCTACCCGGATTATTCTGAAGTTGAAAATTTTTTCACGTGCAGCTGTGGAGTTAAATACTATATCAAGTGGCTCAAGCTATGGAAACAATGTTGTCGTTTATCTTTATTATAAGAATTAAAAACGACTAATAGAAGATTTTTTGTTCTCGGGAAAGAAATATTAACTGTAGTATTCGTTATCGCCTAGGAACTGCAAGAAAATGATATCACAACAAGTATCATTCTTTCTGCAAAATGTCGAAATATTCTTATTTAAATGTAGTGCAGTTGTTCTTTTCTAATATTTATTCTAACATTAAGATAGCAGCCAATGATATGTGCGTTAAGAAAGTGAAGATATTGTTGATAGTTCTTAGTCGAAGTATGATACAGTAAAAAGTGACCGAATTGGAAATGGGTTCCATAGCTCAGTTGGTAGAGCTCTTGCCATGTCAGCAAAGGGCCCTGGGTTCGAGTCGTAGTGGAACCAATATCTTTTTCTGATTTTTCTGTCTCCAGATTTTTGATTGAGTTACAAAAACTATTTACAACGTAGTTTCTACTCAAACTTACACCAGTGTTAGGAATAAGAACAGACTAATCATTTTATATTTCACGTACAAAAATGTAACAGGTTAAAACACATTTTGCAAATTTGAGTAACGTCTTTGTAAATAAGATGATGGCATTTTTTATCATGTTATTCTTGAAAGTGTTCCATAAAATTTTGACTGGCAGTGTAGATGCCTAATAAATGATATTTGCCTTTATGTGACGATGTTGAATTGCAAATATTTCCCTGATCCACTTGGGATCCACTCTCCGCTAATCAACTGAAAATATGTAAAAAATAAAGAGCTCAGACTATGTGCTATAAATTTGCGATGAAAATATTTTACGACAAACTCACTAACGCTTGTTTGTCGTGGTATAATACCGAAGATGGAAAAAGAAAGAAAACAAGAAAATTACCCTTAATTTGACTTTACTCTCGCGTTTATGAGCATTTAGGTATAAAATTGGAAAGATGTTTTTTTGTACTTATTTTGGTTTTGGCCAGGAAAACCATTTATTATTTAAAATGGAAAAGCTTAGGATTCCTCAATAAAAACGTTTTACGAAAACGAGGGGCGGTTGAATTTTTTTAAAGTGCCTACCTAGTTTGCGTATACTATTGGATTATGAAAACACATACTTTATCAAACTAAAATTTTAAAACCTCGTTTTAACGTTCGTGAAGGTTTTTAAAACGGAACTGAAGTTATATTTCTTTACATTATCTCCGCACAGGAGGCCCTGAGGAAAATAATTTTCTTCAGTGCCTATGTCATCTTTGAAGATGCTGTGCGGTTTGAAATCGGAGAGTTGCGAGCTGTTGAACCCAAGAACGATTTGTAAAAACGAACCGTTCCTACGTAATGTGTATCAACCATATACCTATGTGTCAGGGGCGTGCACAGAGTTTTTGATCAGGGTAGGCAGTAGGAAAATAGAACAAGTTTCACAGGTTAAAATTTCCTTATTTTATCAGATAATTTCAGAATGAAAGTACGACAAACCTTTTTGAACCGACAATTAGCATTTATGAAAGACAACTTTTTGATAGAAATACATAACAACAGATGTTTTTGTCGTTACTGATTGCCATTTGCTTATTTTGTTCTAGAAAGCACTGCTTAATACTAACAAAAAAACCTCATAGAGGCCAATTCAAAAGTTCAGTTCAGCAAATTCAAACAGTTCTACTCTATGCTTTGTGCATTTCGTAAACATTGAATTATATATTGTATGAAGTTAGCTCTAGTCAGAAATAATTCCTGTTTAGGCCGCATTTTAGTGAGGTAGTCGGATGGCGAGCGTTTAGTTTCTAGTTACAGTTTATGCCGCGTTTGTAGTATGCCGTTTGATGTGGCGCTCGTGTAGTTTCGGTTGCTCAGTTTTTTCGCGCTTATTTTTGAAAGTGTGTATTTATTTTTAGTCATAATTTAATAAATTATGATAATATTTACATGCTAATGTTTTACAAATATGGCAGGGTAGGCAGTGCTTATACGCCTATATGGAGTGCACGCCCCTGCTATGTGTTATATGTTACATACCGTAATGGCACTTGTTCCTTGGAGCCATCTTCCATTGAAATACCAGTAGAACAAGGACTGCATTTCTACCTATCGCCTGCGCTCTAAAGATTGCAATTCGTTTGTTAAGATAGGAAAATCTATCAAACAGACCGCCCGTTTGTGTACATAATCAACGAGTTTTTCGGTATTTTGGGCCTCCAAACCAGAGGTGGCTGCCAAATTCAACCGTGGAGCATACTTTCGATTTTTACAGGGTTAGCAATTATGTAAGCGCTATTAAAGTATTTGCGGACGCAAATTAACACTGGCTTCGATGGAGCTAGCGTACCTGAGCTGGTCACTTAAGAGTTATACATAGCATATCAATAAAGAGCCTGTTCGGAAGATTACTTCCGTCGAAATACAAAAATATTTACTATAAAGTGATTATATTTGTACTGTTAGGTTAAAGGAAAGTATTCATATAAAACTTTAATTACTTAGAAATGTTTAAAAAATTATATCATGAGATTCAAAATTTTTCTTTGGAAAGTTCAACATTATTTACGGAACTATATCCTACGGGTTTAAAAATGCAAGACGATATAAAAATTAATTTAAAAACAAATACGATGAACACTGTAAAAGTCTTTAAAATAGAAAACGAAGCTAAAAACTCCATTCCTAGCAGTGGTGCAATGATCAAAACTTTACACCGACAAATTCTAACAGATAAAATTTATATTCATTTAAAATCGGTCTGAATACTATCAACTATTTTAAAGTACGAGTATTATAAAGTTTTCTGAACTCGCGACGAACTCACGTATTATATTTTTAAAGAACATCTATTTCTTCGGTATAAAGTTTAAAGCTTATCCTAGCATTTTTACCGCCATGTTGATTATACGAGTATTCGCAGACATACATATTTAATTTTGTGTACCCGATGCTAATACATAAACTTACTTGTTAAAACATGCCCTAGTTTTAAGTTTATATTCCAATGTTCCACGAGATTAGAATATATTGTTCATATCCCGAATGTTGCAGAACAGCAAGACTTTGTTTGTATTCTAAATAATAATACGTTGCAAAAATATATTATCTTGAAGAAGAATCTTAGTAATGTTGTATCCCAATGAATTCCAAAACAAACAATATTGGATCGCAATATGAGTTTGGGATATATAAATTACCTCAAAACTCTGTTGAAGCGTAATACTCCTAAAAATTATTTTGATTGATGAATCTAAATAAATATCAACAAAAAATTGCCACTTGGCATATTTGCATGTACATAAAGAGACATCAACCTTGTAAGTCGCTTCTGTTCATCATAGGTGGCCTTTTAGATGTATTTCCAGTCCAAGTTTCAATTCGTCACAAACAATTACTAATATTTTATGGCGGAAATGATAATATTTTATGACTGATCAGTAAGGTGGTCCAAATTTTTTAATTATTATTATTCATTTGCCCCCCCCCCCCCGTAATTTTGTTACATGTATTCATAGTAATAGCATTATAAAGTTTCAGCGAGATAGCTCAACTAGAAAGGGGTGCTCAATCGAGTGTTGTTTAGGAATTTTTTGTGTAAAATGCTTAATTTGTACTTTTTAATATATTATAATAAAACGAATATAAAACTTTTTTCCAACTAATTTTATTTGACCGTAACCGGTTTCAACCTGTCAAGACTATTTTGGTGTTTGGCTGTCTAATTTCTAATTATTTTGATTTTTTCCAGTAGGTCTATTTACCTCGGGCTTGTAACCTTACTTCAATATTGTTTGGGGAAAACCTTAGTAAGTAAAATGCATTATTAATGAAAATATAATATATTTTCCAATGAAAAAACGGTGGAATGTCACAAATAAAGTCCGGGCTATGAGTTTTGACACTATTGCTTTTAACACCGGTGCCAAAAAGGGAGCTTGCACTCTTTTAGAAGAATGGGACGTGATCTTTTGTGGCTTGCTTATTGTCATCACGTATTTGAAATAATGCTTTCAAAAATATTTACTCTTTGTTTTTGGCCATCAAGCTCTCCTCAAATCCCACTTTTCAAAAGATTCAGCGATATTTGAAAAACATTACCGAAGCAGCCCTACGATTGTCTTGACCTCGATAAAAACGCAGAACAGTTCGCTGAAAATACTCTTGAGAGTCTTACAACCGCTCTATCTGGAGAGAATCAAGTTCGTGCTGATTACAAAGAGCTTATAAAGCTCACCATGATTGTTTTGAACAAACCACCTACGAAGATACATTGGCGCGCTCCAGGTCTGATTCATCATGCTAGTTGGATGGTGAAATTGCTGTATGCTTTGAAGATTTTTCTCTTTCGAAATAATTTACAAGCATTTAAACTAACCAAGAGAGAAGAAAAACAAATTGTCCGATTTGTTAGTTTTGGTGTGCTCATCTACGCCAAAGTTTGGATCGAAGCGCCTTTGGCAGCAGATGCACCAGTAAATGACCTACTACTTAGGAAGAGCTTAAAATTGTACGAATCCATTGATTCCGAAATCAGTGTAACAGCTAGGGGTGTCTTAGAGCGTCACTTATGGTATTTGTCAGATGAACTAGTTGCATTTGCCTTGTTTTCTGACAAGTTGTCTGATGCCGACAAACAGGCCATTTTTCAAAAAATAAATTTTGATGGCGGTAATCGTTCAGTACGAGGTGATTCTGCTAAGCTTTCCTCAGAGGTTACATTGGAAGCATTTGCAACACAAAGAATTTTGAAAACGCTCTTAGTTCTTGAAATCAAGGACTCTTGCAATTACCTCCTGAGACTTGGAATGACAATGTTGATTACCTTCAAGGCAAAACCTGCGTCCCAAACTTGCGTGTTGTTAATGATACAGCGGAGAGAGGTGTTAAACTGTTTGAAGATTATAACACGTTACTCACTAAGAATGAGGAAGAAAAGCAATTTTTACTTCACATCGTTGAAAAAAACGAAAATCGTTTCTACTGAAACATCCAAAAAGGAGTTAACAAACATAGTATTGAAAGATTGCGACTAATATTATGTTAATTATTGCTTTGTTACCAAATTTTGTTCACATTTAAATACTATGTATAATTATTTGATTAAAATACTTGTAATATTAATAAACCTTAAATAACGTGTTTTACTTAAAATCCTGAAATTTTGTCAGAAACTTCAAATTTGATGAGCATCCCCTTCTATATAAGATAGCAGCACTATTATTAGTAGCACTGATAGTAAGGTAGTTGATCTGGAGCACCAACTAAATTTAAATAAAAGTCCCATACTAAGATTGTTCTCTATTGACAAAGAACACGCCCGTTCCCTTCCCAATACTCCATCTACACCTACACCTATGTATAACTCCTTCCTCCGTTACTTGAGGAGTCCAGCCCGTTTTGTTAAGTCATGTTTTATCTATAACACATATGTAAATTAATTTTAGTAGAGTATTGTACTGCCCTGAAGAAGCTACGGTTGTTGCGAAACCCGGTGGGCGTAAAGTATAAAAAATAAAATTGGTGTTTACAAAGTTATTGTTTTATATTAAAATATCTTATCGCTTTAGAGATATTATTTTTGTTATTAGTGTAGTTTGAGAATTTACACTTCTTTAATATGGAAGACCCATTTGAAAAGTGTGAAGTGGCAGAGGCAAAAATTGTAACTAAAGTAAATATTGTTAAGATTTTTTTCAAATTGATCTTAGATTCGCTATTACCACCAGTGTTGAATATTATTTATCATATTATGCGATCTGACAAAGCACTCACCTCTTTATGAATAAAACAAATTTAACAACCCCCTTAATTCTGCACAGTCGTAAAAAATGTGAAGAAGTCTTGGAAGATTGTCATCCGAGCCTTTAATTTTTTCAGTAACAAAATAGTAGTACTAATAAAATGGACAGTCAAAGAAATATTGTGTAAAACAGGGGTTGAAATCACCAATTCTTTTGTTGTAAGAAAGCTCAAAGCTCCAGTGCGGAATAAACTAGTTTGTTTTATATCTGGTTATCAAAAGGTTACAAATTTCAACGTCTCTTGGTTTGACGTATCGCATTTGCAAACAAAACGCCGAATTACCATAATAATGAAAACCTTCTTGTACCGACTTGAGAAGGGGTGTTGATAGAACCGGCGCCACCCAAGGATAGGTCGTGTAAATATTTATTTTAGTTCGGATGATCGAGCGATTCAATATATATTACAAGATATTGAGGAGCTGGAATATCTTATCGGTTTACATATCTTAATATATATAACAAAGTCGGGTTAGTTACACTATTTATATGATGATGATCTTTGATTTGTTGGATTTGCCTCCACTCCGGATAGGATAATAACTATTAAAACATCACAAAAATTAACGAAAAATATAGTTATTAAGAAAATTCTTTTTCCCATACATTTTGTACGGAACGAATTCTCATATTTGAAAGAGCTGCGGGCATTTTGTGATAAGTACCTATAATATTGAACTGTGCGTGAATTCCAAAAATTCAAAAACGTCAAATGTCAATCCGCTAATTGTTTTGCATTTATTATTAATCGTGTAATGCTGCCCCTCTTTCTTACACATTAAGTATCAATAGCCGAAAATGAGACAAAAAGTGAACGTATATCTGCACCCATCCAAATGAAAGATACAATAATTACAATAAAAATTCCTCGCACGTATAAAAAAATGAAAGGCATTTTTTTTTTAAATCAGCTCCACGCAGGAGGCCCTGAGGAAAATTATTTTCCTCAGGACCTATGTCATCCTAGGGGATGCTGTGTGGAGGGTTTTATGGAAGGGAAGGATAGGAAGTTCTTAGAAGGACACCAAAGACCAGAATTTCATTAAAAACCTGTATTGGTTCCAAACAGCAGAAATAAGATATGGGAATGAGAGATCTAATGCAATCGCCATTCAGCGTGGAGTACGACAAGGATGTATCCTGTCGCCACTATTATTTAATCTTTATTCCAACTATGTCTTCAAAAGAGCCCTAAGTAATACCCAGAAGGGTCTCAAGATCAACGGAGTTGTCATTAATAACATAAGATATGCAGATGATACTGTATTACTAGCTGACAGTATCAGTGACCTCCAAGACCTATTAGATCTTGTTAATAATGCTGGTGAGCAACTGGGCCTAACAATCAACGTAAATAAAACTAAATGGATGACTTTTGGACGACTAGATCACTCTGGATCAATGATTCAGTTAAATGGTTGTAATGTCGAAAAGGTGGAGAGATTTAGATACCTCGGCAGTATCCTCACGGAGAATCTTGACCCAGATATAGAGATTAGGTGCAGAATTGAAGCAGCAAGAACTGCATTCATAAAAATGAAATCCCTCTTCTGCAATGACAATATAAGCTTAAAATTAAGGCAGAGAATGCTAAAATGTTATGTGTGGTCGGTCTTGCTGTATGGTTGTGAAACATGGACCTTGAAAATAAATACCATGAACAGGTTAGAGGCTTTCGAAATGTGGCTTCACCGGAGAATGCTCAAGGTCCCATGGACCGATATGATCACCAACATAGAAATTCTCAGGCGGGCTAGAGCAGATAGGGAACTGCTTACATTAATTAAAATCAAGAAAATTTCATATCTGGGTCATATATTCGAGGGGAGAAGTATCACTTGCTCCATTTAATATTGAAAGGCAAGATAGAGGGTCGCCGAGGACCTGGCAGGAGACAAATGTCTTGGCTGCGAAACATACGAGAGTGGACCGGCATTAGAAGTGTGGAGGAGCTATTCCGGGCAGCGCAAGACAGAGAGACCTTTTCAAGAGTGATCGCCAACGTCGGGGGGACCTGATAAGGCACATAAAGAAGAAGAAGAAGGAATAAGGTATGAGGGGTGGGTAGGAATCTGGCGTCAGTGAGTCAGGGAGTGCCGGACGTATGAATCCATCCCTCCAACTGCGGTGCAAGGCGATTGGTCGAGAGAGTCCAGCTGGAAAGGTCAAAAAGCCTCCTTCAACCAGTCTCTCGAACCGGCCGGCCACGCAGCAGGTAGGCAGACGTATCCACCGCCAAGACCTGGACAAACTCGGTCACCCCATGAATCCTGGCACCCCTGCTAAATCATCAAACGCAGCGAACCACTTGGGGTGACCTATGGGTGACGTATGACAGAGGTGTTGGTTATCCAATAAATGGTGATAAATCCTATTAGAATAAGTTAACAATAATAATCTTAACGAAAATATGAAAGAGAAAAAGACACAGAAAAACAGAAAAAGACAATGACAGACCTCTCCGTCTAACCGGGACGAGCGCGTTAACCAATTTCGCTATTGCCACCTTCTATCAAATTTGTCAATCTCATATTTTCAAATTTTAGAATTACATTACTATCAACTAATAATTTTTCTCCATATGATGGGAATAACCATCAAAAAAGTATAAAAAGAAAGTTTTTCTTATAAAAATTGGTTATAAATCCGTTCATTAAAAAATATAAATCCGTACACAACTCCATCTCTGATACTGACAAAAACAAAACACGGACAATTGCGCATTGATGATTGCTTCATTGTGTAATTTTTAACTTAATAAAAAACTGAATGTAATTAAACAGTTATTGATTCTGAGGCGGTACAAAGTTCGCCGGGTCAGCTAGTAAATCTATAAAGATACTTTTTTAACCCCTCAGGCTCATTTATTCGGTTTTCGGAAAAACTCATATAGGTCTCGTAGAAATCGTTGTGTCTCCCTTACTATAATGGTTAGAAATATGAAATATACTGTGTTAGGAAAACACCATGAGGAAAACACCATGCTTTATATTAAAATCTAAAAATTACCCCAAAATATTTAAAATGTACACCTTTATGAATCCAAAGTTTCAGACCGCATTTTGAAAATAAATTATGAAATTCTGGGAATTTTTTATTTATTATTTTTACATGAAACGACAAAAGAACAAGTTGACGTAGAAAAAACGTAAGGTGAACTTCTTTTAAAATTTTTTTATGTTTGTTCTCAAAAATTTTATATTTAGAAATTTAGATGCTTATTTCGAATTATCAAACATGAAAGCTTATTTCATCACCTTTCAAAAACAATCTTTAGTTTTCAGATGCATTCAGGAATATTCCATTTATTTTGTTTTTATTGCAAAGCGGAAAGATTTTGACCTTCAGACAAAATAGGCACGAAGCCTTAGGGGTTAAGCAATCTACATTCAACCCATAAAATAGTTCACCTGGAATCCAAGAGAAGGTTGTATAAAATTTTTTTTTCGAGATTTTCAATGAATTTAATTCCTTTATTTTTCCCATATTTTACAATGAATGAATATTATAAGATTTTTAGAAGCTCAAACATTTTTTAACGGTGTGTGTCAGCTGTCCTATTACTATAGTAGCTTAACTGTATTCGCATAAAGCAAGGATAAATTTTATGGAATTCACAGCTTTCGAAGAAAAGGTAGTATAAATATTTGTTGTGTTGCTGATCGAATGGCTAATGTATAATTTAAAATATTTGGACGGCGCTTTTATCTCGTGCGTAACAGCATTATTCTCTTTGAGATTAAAGTATTACAAATACAAAGATGTTGTCTACATTTCGTCATATAATACCGGCGATTTTATTGTGTTTCATGTATTTATTTTAGAAGATTAATTCTTCAAGGATTAATGTATGAAAGATTACCTGAGAGAAGCTGTTGTTAAACAAAATAGGTTTTTTCAATTGAAAATAAAATTTCTGATGTATTAAGAATTACAAATCCATCTTTAAAGATTTTAAACTTTAGAGGTACCTAAAATGGGAGGTAAGTTTTGCTTTTTTCAACACCATGCAAGAAAAGATGGAGTAAACAATTATTATTATAGCGAAACATACTACGGTGTTATTAGACAAGGTTATTATCGCAATTTTGCAAACCTATGATTTTTTTTTTTTTTTTAAAGAAAGACAAACATTCCCGGATTACGAATAAACCAACAATGTTTGAAAATCTCCTACTACCACCACAGAAAGCCGAAAATGTTGCTTGTGTTGTGATGGAGGACTTAGCCAGTCGAGGAATCGAACATGCGACGCCCGGGTGGGACCCAAGCGCTATGCCCACTCAACCACTGATAACTTTACTTTTAATTTTTTGTTGTATGTATTTTTATATTATGTATGTATTCTTTCTTACCGTAACTTATTGATAGTACCTATATATCTCACTGTACTTACAATTTTGATTACTCATATTTTTATATCATTTAAATGCTTTTATTTCCATCGTAAATTTATTTGTTCTATTTTTTTTTCTCATGGTAAAGATGAACTGCCTTTATTAATATTTATATAAAGCTCTCTGAGCGTAAAATAAAATAAATAAATAAACAACCAAATAAATTAATGTTCTCCAAAACGAGCCTGAAAATTTCATTTGTAATATATTGGGTTTATACTCGTAAATGTGTAAATTCTACTACTTATGTAAGAAACTATAAAATTTGTAGTACTTTATTAAAGCCATAAATTCACTGGAATTTTATATCATATATCTAAATCCTAATTATACAATTGTAAATATTCTCTAAAATGACTTGGAATGAATCTCCTACTTGTGATATCACTAAAGAAACCACTCATTCACTCTGAATGCAAGTATTAATGTTCTTCAAAATGACCTTAAAAAAACGCATCTTTGCGATTCTTTCAAAGACATATAGAAACCATCGCTTTGTTCAGAAAACAAATTTTAATGTTCTCAAAAGTTGTCTTGACAGAGGCTCATTCTAGTGATATCTTGAAAGAAACCATTCCCCTGTTAAAAATATTATGAACTAAATATACAATTTGGCTGTCCTAAAACGGGTATCCTTCCCAGTTGGACAGACAAAGTATCATTTTGTAATGAATTGTAATATATATGTACATATATAAATAAATAAATAAATAAAATAAATAAATACAATTTTGAGATGATCGATCGATCCGGTTTTAAAAAGGAATGGACTATAGAAATTTCCGTGTTCGTTAACACATTTGTTAAAAAAATTGTAATAAGACAAACAATATGTTTAACAAAATGTACAGCTACATAATAAATAAAGTAGGTACGTAATGCTCTCTAAATAGTCTTATAACTGACACAAAAAATCCCTTATCTATGTAGGCATGGCATAATTATTGAAAACAGTCCATTTAAAATATCAATATTTTTACCAAGCATTGAACAAAATTATAAAGTTTTTGTTAAAATGGTGAATAATAATGAATCTATTAAAAATAATTTTGCTAGAATAATTCTATTCTCATTTCATAAAAGCTTTCAAACCAGATTTAATGTTAATATGGCAAAATCTATTATTGATCCTTCGGAGAAAAATATTTTATTTAAAAAAGGTATTCTCTTTGTCGCGATATTTTATTTTTTTACATTTTTGTCTCTCAGTTTGTGCCAATCGATCCATATTGGTTTAGTGAATTAATATCTTCTTAATGGAACAATTGGGGTTACCTAATACTTAACTAAATAAGGTTCTCTGAAAACACGTACTAATACTTACCTTTTTTCTGTGAAAATTATGTTAAAATTTATATTTTCGATTTTTTTTTCACTAAATTATGTACATTTTAAAGCTCCGTTCTGAATACTTTGCTTATAAATTTCAAAAACGCCGGCTTTGTTCTTTAGCTAAAAGAAAGTGAGCGATGATTAATCGGTTATTGATGTTAATTTATTTTCCGGGTGAGGTAACCATATTTTGGTTGTGTAAACAGTGAAAAATAATTGTGTTTTAAACGAAAACGTGGATTTTTTTCCATTAAGATAGTGTCGGTTTCATTTAAAATCTTTCATTTTTAAGAAACTTCATAATATTTCCCCACTGCCGTACCTATTTATTATAGACTAGCGCAGATCCGTGAAAAATAATGGGATATTAAATTTATAGGATTTGTGAAGCAGAAAGAGTTTATAAAAAATAATATTTGTCTCAGGATTATGGCCTTTCAAAAGAAGAAATAAACTTCTAGAATGTTAATAGCTTGAAGTATTCCTTCTTTGTTAATGTGTCGGACGCGCTGAGTGAAATATGTTTTGGGTCATTAAGAGATTACAAGTTCTCATATTTTTATGATAATATTAATATTCTCCCATATTTTTAGTTATTATGTAGATTACTTTTCTGTAAAACCGCTATTTCGTTAAACCGGGTACAGCTGCTTCAAAATCCATTTTATAGATAATAATCGACACCTCATCAACACTCTTCGTGCCGGGCCGGATCGGGAAAAGCTTGTTAACGGAGACCATTTAACTTGTCCACCTGGTCTCCCTTGACTCATCGTCTTACACCGCAGCGGGAGGGATGAATTCGTCGGTTCGTCACACCTGGACACACTGACCCCTGATTTCCTACCCACCCTTCATACATTTTCTTACCCAGAACTTCCTCTCCTACCCATCTTTAAAGAAACTTTCCCCACAGCAACTTCAAATACAACGTAGGCCATGAGGAAAATTATTTTTTTTTATGGAACTTCTGTAAGGGGTTAATGTAAAAAAGCGGATAAATACGATATTGTGTGGATAAAGATGTATGTGTGTACAGAAAAGTAATTTGCGCCATGAGCCTGAAGCTATAAAAGAAATTACTCTGTAAGGAAAAATCAGTAGGTACATACACAGCTACGTGATTTTCTTTCAAAACTAAAATTAATTAGAAAATATAAATATTTTCTGCCATATACGACTACTATGCTACGAATAGCAATATTATTAGCAGCTATTCACTAACAAAATATTGTGATTAGGTGTATGCGGTGTACATAGACATTGGTGGAACAATGTGTAACATTTTAATTATTCCTCATCCAAAATGGTAATTTACTTTACCAGTTTCGTTATTGTTTAATATTTCCGTAAACTCAAACATTACCAGCCTTAAATTTAACTGTTCATATTGATTATATTTTACAACAGATAGTGGCGTAACTACACCGTCTGAGTCCCGTGGAAAATTCATTGAATGGGGCCCCCCCAGTAAAAGTCGTCATGTTGTAATTGAATTTTAATAAATTACACAAGAAGTTACCCGACAGTATTACTAATATTGTGTGCATTTTTGTTAAATACATATCTAATAAATTTTATTTCCAAAAGCACAAGCATTACATATTTATAATATAATAAAAATTTAATCTTTGCGACCCGATTTGCAATATAACAGAAATGTTTTCGTTAAGCGCTTTTTGGACTTCAACAAATATAAGTTTTAAAGCAAAAATAGCATCATAACGTCCTGCCCATCTAGAAGGGTTCAATGTGTTTAATGTTATCGAAGTGGAAGACTCCCTTTCTTTATCAGATATAAAACTTGATAAGATATTACATCTTTTGTTACTATGCCCGAAAAAAAAAAATTTTTTTTTAAATTCATATGTGGTATTTAATTGTGATTGACTTTAATAGATTTTATGCACTAATACAAAATTTATAATTTTTACTAAAGTTTTAAACCTTAGTTTACTTCTGAGCTCGCGGCCTCTCGGGCCGGGGCCCCAGAAACCGCGGGGCCCATGGCATTTAGCCAGCCCTGCCACCCTGTAGTTACGCCATTAACAACAGATAAATATTTTTAAAAAAGTAAGAATTATTACAAGCAATAATTATCAGCCTAAAACACTCATCTACATTGAAAAAATCTTCCAAGAAAAGATACTGGCCGCCAACGGGAATCGAACCCGTGTCCCTCTGATTGGTAGAGCTCAATGGTAGAGCTCCTGACCGGCAATCAGAGGGACACGGGTTCGAGTCCCGTTGGCGGCCAGTATCTTTTCTCTGAAGATTTTTTCAATGTAGATGAGTGTTTCAGGCTGATAATTATTGCTTTTAATAATTGTTACCCTTTGTGCTATGCATAAAAATCTTATCTTAAATGTTTGTTTATCAATTAAAAGAAATAATTTAAAAAAAAAAGCTTTTTGCTAGTAGTACATGATAATGGGAGCCATTCGGATTTATTTTTTACTTTACTCCACATGTATGATCTAAGGAAAATCATTTAAAAGCCTATGTCATCTTTAGTGATGCTGTGTGAATAGTTTTTTTTAAGAAAATGAGGGAGAGGAAGTTCAGAAAAGGAAAAACGAATGAGGGGTTGGTAAGAATCTAGAGGCCAGTGTATCCAACGTATGAATCCATCGAGAGACCAGCTTGAGAAGTCCAAAGGGTTTTCGTAAACCGGCCGTCACCCGATGAACCCCGGTATCCCTGCTTAGACACCAAACATGGCGAACCACTTGGGGTGACCTACGGCAAAGGCATTGGTTGACCAATAAATGATTCCAGGTGGTAAGTGAAAGTAGGTAGGAATCAGAAGATGAGTGTCTAGGAGAGACGCACAAATGAATTCCTCTTTTATTATTGTAAAAGGCAATGTGTTGGGAGAGTTTGGCTAAAAAGGTCAAAAGTTCTTCCTAAAAAAACGCGGAAGAACCTAACTCAATGAAAAAACTCACCCTTACAAGTAGCGAGCCACTTGGGATGACTTATGGCCTATGGCTGAGTCCCAGGCTGGCTATACCCATACCCGTATACCAAATTTTACATTTGCTCCTAAATCTTCCTTCGGCTTTTTGTGCGTTGTATACGCTGAAAGCCACGAACAAGGAAGATATTGCCAAGCCCTGTAATAAATCTGGACATGTGTTATGGGTTGCCCATAAATCGTACGAACGGACTATACAAGCGGCAGGCAGCTGTGTCACGTGCACAGTACATGTACAGCATCGCATGATTATTGCTGTCCCTCTCAGGCTAACAGAAGACATTACCTTATATGGCCACACGGCGCGGAATCCAGCCAATGGCAGAAGACATTACCTTATAGGGCACGCGTTCGAGTCTTCCGTCTCGCTCATCACGGGCAGAGAGCTCCGGCCACCGATCGCCGAAGCGACAGACATATTTCAGACAGCGGCGCGAGCGGTCGTACGCACTACTACGTACTGTCGGGCAGTATGCCACCCTTCGACGCGGCTAATTAAGTCTTCACCTACGATCCAAGTATGGCGCTATCACCACAGACGCCTGTATAATCCTACTGCCGCCTATTTAATACCATAACATTGGACGCGCCCGGCTTTTAATCCGCCTACGTGCCGACGAGCCGAGTAATTCACCACTGCCGCCTACCATGGCCGCCCAGACGCGCCCGGCTTTTAATCCGCCTACATTGCCGATAGCCGCGTAATTCACCGTTATCACCCACCGGTTCGGTAAGCTGACCGAATCCGCCCACCATGACGCCGAGAAGCCGCCCTCTCCCGCCGAGCCGCCCAGCTCCTGCACACGGTCTATGAGCTTTGCTCTAGTCCTCTCCACTTCGTAGGGAAGCTGCCTGCATCCGTCCGACGCCACGTGAGATTCTAAACCCTCTTATAGTCTTTCCGAGCCTAAATTCAGTAGCATTACTAGTGCCTCTCTCACTCTCTCTAATGCTAGGCCTTAAACTGCTTACCTGGTTGCCTGTACTGTTCACCTTTGCATTATTGAATACATTTGAATTGTGACTAAACCTTGTTTCATTGGAGTCAACCATCGACAGGCTCGGAGGAGCCCTACCACCCTGAGCTGAGCTTTCCAAGCCGAGGCATATGGCCCCCGGGGGGCCTGCTTAACACTTGTCCCCCCCCGGGAGGGACATATTTCTGGAGACCAGAAGTATAACACTGGACCCTACGTGGCTTCAGTATCACCCTGGCCCCAGGAAGTATGACACTGGCGCCCAACGTGGGGCTCGAACCCACGACCCTGAGATTAAGAGTCTCATGCTCTACCGACTGAGCTAGCCGGGCCGAGGCATATGGCCCCCGGGGGGCCTGCTTAACACTTGTCCCCCCCCGGGAGGGACATATTTCTGGAGACCAGAAGTATAACACTGGACCCTACGTGGCTTCAGTATCACCCTGGCCCCAGGAAGTATGACACATGGTAGGTTTACTTGATCCTTCCGTGCCCTATTAAACATTAATAGTTTCATTGACATGGCGTGATCTCAAGTTGGTATTGCAAACGTTCGAAGATAAGTTAGCGCTACGGAACTTGCTTGCGAAACAGGGGTAAATAGATTTAACAAATCTGATACTATCTCAATATCGTTGGCCAATATAATATTATAGCCATTTATTTGGCCACGGGTAAATCAAAGGAGAAATTAATCACCGTATTAACATTAGGTTGCAGTTTATATAATTTTCCAACATTTTGACGTACGAATTATGCATTAAATCAGCGGATTGTGATTTCCATTCTCTCGATGTGTAAAAAATTGGAAACCGTTTTTTTTGCTTGTCTTGGTGTCGTGTGCTATTTTTTTTGCTTTTATGAACCTAAATCACCATCAAAACCAATACTTTTTTATTTATTTATTTATTTACGCCCTTTTTCGGGGCTTTTACATATACAATTTAAAAATTATACTTTGATTAAATAAAATATAAAAACTATATATTTCTTTTATCAACAAATATAAAAGGTATATATTTCTTTTATTAAGAAATATACAGTATTTATTGTACATAACTGAACTGCCTCAGTAACAGCATTTTGTATTTGTCTAAAGATAAATTGAAGATGTCCACAGACTTGGTATAATTATTTCCCTCCATTAGTATTCTGGGCAAAGAGGAATACATATGGTAGTTAGTTCCAGAATTTCTGCACTGAAATAAATCCTGACTTCTAGTATTACGTAGAGGAATCCGGAAGCTTATTAATTCAAGCAATAATGGACTATCAACTAAATCATTTAGAATTTTATAAAGAAATACCAAGTCTGTGAAAATTCTTCTGTCTGACAGTTTGAGCATATTCATATCATTTAAAATAGTGTTGTAGTTCAACAATTTTATAAACGCTCTTATTGTAAATTCTGCCTTTTTTACATAAGCTACACGCAAGAGGAAAATGATACTCCTCAAGGCCTACGTCGTCTTTGGGATGCTATGCAGAGGGTCGTTTTAGGGATAATATGTGCAGAAAGTTCTGGGAAGGAAAAAAGGTATGAAGGGTGGGTAGGAATATGGGGCATTGTATCTATGAGTGATGAATACTGATGAATGTATGAATGCATCCCTTCCTCTGAGGTGCCGAGAGACTCCTGCTGGAGAGTTCAAAAGGTCTCCCTCAACCAGTCTCTCCCGATCAGTCCTGCTATGCAGTTGGTAGGCAGAAGCATCAGCCGCCAAGACTCGCACAAACCTCACCTCATCAAAACATAGCGAACCACTTGGGATGACTTATGATTATCCATTATATGGTTGCGGGGGCGGCGGTGCCCATTCCCGCCTCCATGAGTATATCTTCAATTTAATTCACTGTGACTTACTGCGTAAGGTGTTGATACCGCTTAAAAGTGTCAATTATTAAAATTATGTAATTTGTAAATTTTTGCAAAGCGTAAAAGAGAATTGTAATTTCATATTTAATTTTACAAAATTTACTGTTCCATCATTTTACTGCATCACATAAAAATACGTTTCCCGTGACCCTAATTTCAAAACCCTTATGAAATTATGCGATTCACCCCAGAAATGGAGTTAATTTAATTAAGATAACAAATTTAAAATGCTGCGCATCGCCTCTACTGATAACGTGACTACTTACCATATTTGTTTGAACCGTGGTCCATTTGGTACGAATGTATTTCCTCCAAGTTTTGTACATTGTATGATTAAAATATGACCACAGAGAGAATCAGCATGAGCCATCACGAGTGTTACAAGAAATAATTTAAAATAGGAAAGTAAGCAAAAAAAAAAACATGATCTAAAAATAACATGAAAATCGAGTCCCAGAGGTGCCATTTCTGAAATCTGATTTTTCTGTCTCCAGATTTTCGTTTTAGTTTCGCTAATATTGTCTTCAATTAATAATTTAATTAAATAAAAGAATGTCATGAAAATTTTTCAAACTATCTTATTCTAGGTAGGTACCTAGACACTTATTTATTTTAATTCACAGCTGGATTGCAACTGAAAAACAACAATCACACATGTTAATTTTTTATTTATTTTATATATTCAATAATTTTATTATTAAATTAATAAAAACAGTTTATTTATAAACAAGTTCTGCTGGTAATTATTATTACGCGTGACAGCTGTTTCGCCTTCTGAGGGCATTATCAAACTGTGGTCATGCCACATACAGACAATCTATTTATAGTATTTTTGGATAGGTTTGTACTATGACTCATTTCTAATTTCTGATTAAAAATGACTGAAATTATTAATGGTTATTATTTTCTCAATTACTGTTATTTCCCACTTTGTGAGAATGTCGTTAAGCAAACTAATTGTGAGTCATTCGCAAATGCTGACTCATGGTTTTCTTTTCCAGCACAATTAGTTATTTAACAATTGGTTTTGAATACATCTAAAAGCGGAGAGTGTATTATATTTTTTTGTTCATTTATTAAAATAGCTTTAGGATTATTATTATGTTTGTTAATTTCCAGCTGCTCTAAAAGATTAAGTTTACGTCCTTTATTTTGAATGTGTAAAGGAGTTGGCTTATTATCATCGCTAAGCGAGTGATTCTCATCTAGGAGATGTTTGGCAAATTGTGATTGTAATTTATTATTATTTTTAAATGATCGCATGTGTTCTTTGAATCTAATATTAAAGGACCGGCCAGTTTGCCCAACATAAACAGCGTTACATTCATCACACTGGAGTTTGTAAATGCCGCTATTTTTAAGTTTGGGTGTTTTACTTTTTGAATTTTTGAGAGATGATCCCAAATTATTATTAGTGCGGAAGGCAATGTCTAATCCACAATTTTTGAGAATTTTAGCAATTTTATTAGATGTAGGTCCTGCAAATTCTAAACACGCAAATTTATTATTAGTTTTATTATTAATCGCTGGGTAAATTGAGTTAAGGTTAATTTTGTATTTTTTATGACTAATTATTTTATCAATATCACTACCCTTGAAGCCGTTATTTTTTGCAATGGATAAAATTATATTTTTTTCTTTTTCGTATGCTTTATTGTCAAGAGGGATGTTAGTAAGTCTATGTATCATTGAGTGATAGGCAGATAATTTATGTGACCATGGGTGTAATGATTTAGAATGAATGGTCGTATCGGTAAAAGTAGGCTTACGGAAAATTTCGAATGTATGTTTATTATTTTTTCTACCGATTGTTAAGTCCAAAAAATTAATTTTATTATTACACTCTCTTTCAACCGTAAAGCAGATTTTACGGTTGATGGAGTTAGCTAATGTAACAAAAAGGTCTAATTGTCTGTTGGTACCTTTCCAACAGATCAAAATGTCGTCAACATAACGCACATAGTAAATTATATATTTGCTAAAAATTGAGTTTAAAATTTGATTTTCGATATAGTCCATGAATATTTCAGCAAGAAGTGGACTCAACGGTGACCCCATGGGCAAGCCGTCGTTTTGTTGATAGAATTAATCATTAAATATAAAGTAATTTGTTTCCATGCATATTTTAAATAAGTCTAATAAGTCATTTTTAATAATTGGGTTTATGTTAGATTTGTCTAATATGTCTTTAATGATTTTAAGGCACTCTTGGATAGGGATATTGCTAAAAAGGCTTACGACGTCTAAAGATAAAAATTGGCAGTTATGTGGGAGATCTAAGTTTTGAATTTTATTTATAACTTCCAGTGAATTTTTAACACTATGTTTTGGAGAGAATTTAGTATAATGTTTGAAGAGAAAATTAAGTTTTTTGGCGAGTAATGTTGTTGGAGCATTTATAAAGGAAACGACCGGTCGGATGGGAATATTTACTTTATGAATTTTGGGTTGCCCGTAAAGTGCAGGAGCCCTTGGATTCATTACCATTGCACTTCTTCGGGCGTATTTATTTGAAAATATTGATTTACAATTATTAATTAGGTTTCTTACGTTAACTGAAATTTTGTCCGTTGGATCCTTTTTTAAGATTTCAAATTCTTCTGGCTTTAAGAATGCTTCTACTTTATTTATGTAATCAATTTTGTTTAAGATAACTACCGAATTCCCCTTATCCGCCGTAGTAATTGTGAGGTCGTGATCTTTAATTTTATTTTTAATATCATTTAATATTTCTGTTTCTTTATTATTGTACTTTTTTTTAATGGTCGATTTCAAAGTTTTTCTCAAAATATCCGCGGTAATTTGTTTTGGTAAGCCGTTATTTTTAACTTTAGACAGAGAAATTTCTGTATCAATAGCCAAACTTTCAATTTGTTTTTTAGTAATTTCTGAATTTATTTTATATTTGAAGCCTTTATCTAATAAATTTATTTCTTCTTTTTCAAAAATTGTGTCTGATAAGTTAATAGTTTTTTTGTAAAATTCAATATTTTTATTACTTTTATCTTCGTTTATTTTGACATTTTTATTTTTAGTTTCGACAAGTTTTTTAATTTTATTTTCTTGAGTTTTGAATTTATCAAATATAATTCCGCTGATGTGTTCACGAGTATCGTAATCCAGGGTGTCAAATTCCCATGGATGCAGTTTAAAAGTTAATTCAGAGTGCAAAACCTTGATGTAGTGAAGAATTATGTCCCTTTTTCGACAACACTCCTTAGTCTCCTCCTTCAGCCAACTTCTTTATAAATGCTCCAACAACATTACTCGCCAAAAAACTTAATTTTCTCTTCAAACATTATACTAAATTCTCTCCAAAACATAGTGTTAAAAATTCACTGGAAGTTATAAATAAAATTCAAAACTTAGATCTCCCACATAACTGCCAATTTTTATCTTTAGACGTCGTAAGCCTTTTTAGCAATATCCCTATCCAAGAGTGCCTTAAAATCATTAAAGACATATTAGACAAATCTAACATAAACCCAATTATTAAAAATGACTTATTAGACTTATTTAAAATATGCATGGAAACAAATTACTTTATATTTAATGATAAATTCTATCAACAAAACGACGGCTTGCCCATGGGGTCACCGTTGAGTCCACTTCTTGCTGAAATATTCATGGACTATATCGAAAATCAAATTTTAAACTCAATTTTTAGCAAATATATAATTTACTATGTGCGTTATGTTGACGACATTTTGATCTGTTGGAAAGGTACCAACAGACAATTAGACCTTTTTGTTACATTAGCTAACTCCATCAACCGTAAAATCTGCTTTACGGTTGAAAGAGAGTGTAATAATAAAATTAATTTTTTGGACTTAACAATCGGTAGAAAAAATAATAAACATACATTCGAAATTTTCCGTAAGCCTACTTTTACCGATACGACCATTCATTCTAAATCATTACACCCATGGTCACATAAATTATCTGCCTATCACTCAATGATACATAGACTTACTAACATCCCTCTTGACAATAAAGCATACGAAAAAGAAAAAAATATAATTTTATCCATTGCAAAAAATAACGGCTTCAAGGGTAGTGATATTGATAAAATAATTAGTCATAAAAAATACAAAATTAACCTTAACTCAATTTACCCAGCGATTAATAATAAAACTAATAATAAATTTGCGTGTTTAGAATTTGCAGGACCTACATCTAATAAAATTGCTAAAATTCTCAAAAATTGTGGATTAGACATTGCCTTCCGCACTAATAATAATTTGGGATCATCTCTCAAAAATTCAAAAAGTAAAACACCCAAACTTAAAAATAGCGGCATTTACAAACTCCAGTGTGATGAATGTAACGCTGTTTATGTTGGGCAAACTGGCCGGTCCTTTAATATTAGATTCAAAGAACACATGCGATCATTTAAAAATAATAATAAATTACAATCACAATTTGCCAAACATCTCCTAGATGAGAATCACTCGCTTAGCGATGATAATAAGCCAACTCCTTTACACATTCAAAATAAAGGACGTAAACTTAATCTTTTAGAGCAGCTGGAAATTAACAAACATAATAATAATCCTAAAGCTATTTTAATAAATGAACAAAAACATATAATACACTCTCCGCTTTTAGATGTATTCAAAACCAATTGTTAAATAACTAATTGTGCTGGAAAAGAAAACCATGAGTCAGCATTTGCGAATGACTCACAATTAGTTTGCTTAACGACATTCTCACAAAGTGGGAAATAACAGTAATTGAGAAAATAATAACCATTAATAATTTCAGTCATTTTTAATCAGAAATTAGAAATGAGTCATAGTACAAACCTATCCAAAAATACTATAAATAGATTGTCTGTATGTGGCATAACCACAGTTTGATAATGCCCTCAGAAGGCGAAACAGCTGTCACGCGTAATAATAATTACCAGCAGAACTTGTTTATAAATAAACTGTTTTTATTAATTTAATAATAAAATTATTGAATATATAAAATAAATAAAAAATTAAAATGGAGTTCTACAAATTAAACTTGATAACAATAAATAAATCACACATGTGTTAAATCGTCTATTGAAATTTTATTGAAACATTTTTTAAAAATCTTTGTTATGTGTTATAATTTGATTATTTGTTTATATTTGTTAGTTTTTGCTTTTTTGTTAATAATAAAAAAGGGAGACCTATTTTGATGGGGCGGATTTTTAAAAAGCAATATGCTTGAAAATTAATTATCATTGCTCTCTATAGAGTAAAAACTCAAAGGCATTAGGTTCGAAGCATGTCTAAAACCTACTGTTATTTGTGTTAATTACTTACTACATGATGAAGCAGATTTCTCTCTTTCAGTTGGTATTCAAGTATAACATAAATAACATATAATATTTGTAAATACGCTGAAAGTTGGTTTGTTGTGGTGTTAGTTTTGTTAAACAATTGTTCAAAAATACGATAAAATTCCTTAAAGCCTTTTTCTTTCTGTTTCCCAAACGGAACAAGCAAGTTTCTAGAGAACCTAAGAACTGAGACACGGTAGGGCTCCAGATAGGTAGAATAAAAATTCCAAAATCATCATGTAAACTTATTATTGTAAAATAAACACAGAATACTTTTCTAAAAGTAGTGCATTTTTTACTGAATGTGACCTGAAACCTTAACAAATACTGCTTTGTAAATCAAATAATTATATCCAATATCCAATGATTCTTGACGGTCCTGCACTAGTTATTCACTACTCTCTAAGTTTGACTGTCTATTGAATTAACAATCTCACAAAATATACTCCGGGTTTTACACAGTATTTTGAAATCATTTTGAACACCAAGTGTGCAAAATTGATAAAAAATATCAATTCAAAATACTTCTTTAAGGTGGGAAGGTAGATGGGGTGACAGTGACAATCTTTCACTGAAAGAAAATTGTGCAAAATTCAAATAATCTCGGAATAAAACTATAGATTTACATGAAAATCAAATACGCGTCTTCAGCCGCAGACATTCTTCTTTATATGTGAGATGGACAGTAGTAGCCACAAAGTATTGTATTGTGACATGGTAACTATTAGTAATTTATCAAATCTCATGCAAATATTCAAAACAAAGCTGAACATCCGATTTGTCATCCGAACAATCTAAGAACAGATTTTTTGACACAAATCGGATAAATGATCAAATTTCAAAGTTTATTTAAGTTCTGTAAGGATTCTATTCGAAATTTTGTTAAATCGTTATCTGTCCGTTGTTTTACATAACTAAAATAAAACAGAATTTGAATAGAAGTTGTAAATTAACATTAAATTTAAAGAATTGTTCAATTTCTGCGAATAACAAGAACAATGAAGAAAAAGCTACCGCTGGCTACGAGATTGCAAAAAATTGGATTCAAAACTAAAATAAATATATCATCCGGTAATGGCCATATTCAATGGCGTTCGTTGAAACAGCGGAAAATGTGTTTATAATTGAACTAATGTTGTTAAATTAAAAGTAAAAGATGGATGGGAACTTACCCAATGTGAAACTTCTAAATATCCAGAAAATTGATGATTCCTTTTATGGACACTCTATTTTTTTTTCGTCATAGATGTGTTTTGGGGGCTTTGTCAAATAATCTCGCATTTTCGGAGACGGGGAGCTCTTAGCAAATCCATCAAAAATGCATGATGAATACAATAATTAATCTTCTATATTTTATAGGACCTATCTTATTGCATATTTTTGTTTTTATGTGAATATTGAACAAGAGTTCCAAATGCTCCCTACCGTCTAAAGTCTGTGAGACTACGGCATCCCCAATTAGGATATATTGTAAGGCTAATGGTACTGGGGAGGGAAAGAGATGGGGGGAGGAAGGTGGGGATATACCTGGTAAACACGGTTTAAGACGTCTCGAGCAACGTTTTGATTCAAAACGATAGTCTTTTAACAGGGCGCATCACAATTTGAGAATGGAAATGGGTACCGCCGCCCCGGGAACAATCTATTGAATAACCAATACCTCTACCACTTGGCACTTAGCAGTAGCGCCCGGGTTCAGGTGAGGTTTTGTCTAGGTCTTGGCAGTGAATGGGTCTGCCCACCTACTGCGTGGTGGGCAGAATTGAGAGAGACTGGATGAGAGAGACCCATTGCGTTGCACCGCAATGGAATGTTTAATACGACCATCACTCCTTGACCCTTGACACACTGAATTCCATATTCCTACACACTCCTCATACCATGTTTCTTCACAGAACCTTCCTTTCCCGGAAAAAACACCCAAAATCATCCTCGATGATAAAAATTGAATTAAATTAAATTTAATAATGTTCTGCAAGTATTTTAGTTTTAATAGAACTTAATAATAACATTATTAAATAAATTTAAAAAAAAATGAAATGTAATTCTACGAATTAAATACAAAAACAATAAAAAAGACAAAGTTTGATTTTTTTAAAATATATTTTCCCTCGAATAATTACAAAAACCCTTGTAGGTATGTAGGTATTCACAGTATTCTGGAATTGAAGATTTTCGATTCATTTCTGTTAAGTTATTAAATATACGTGCACGTATGCCATTATATTTATGCAGTTTAATTTCTACCCGTGAATATTTAATAAATGTAAGAATTTCAATGGGAATGCAGTGATATTGCTTCTGCAAGATATGGAATCTCACAAAAAGTAGCCTTTTCAAAAAAATAAGCCAGATAAAGATCAAAACTCATTATTTAGATACAACCACACAACCTATTACGACTTGAGCGAAGTATTAATTAGATTTCTCACCCGTATAATTTGTGTTCTAACTCCACGAATCAAATTAATATTCATTGACACGCGTTAATATCTTTAGCAATATAATCTACACGGTTTTAAATCATGGAGAGCAAATAGCTAGATATATCTAACTGTAGAATAATTAAATTAGTGAATCCTCGTCAAATCGCCAGACACCTTTGAGCCCGGGCCTGACAAGGCAGCTTCATATTACCTGAACCATGCCAGTAAATACGCAAGACATTCTCCGGCCGGGTATATTTAATATTTACAGAGGGGTAATAATACCCCTTGTTCGTTTTGTATTATTTACACCGAGAATATTATATTATTAAATACATTATCCCACCATTTACATGCCAACACACCGTTTCGCGAGGGGATTCTTAGGAGAGCAGGAATGCACAACATATCCGTGCGAGAGACGGGGCTGGATTATAAGATTTTATTTCACAGTCTTTTAGTATTTATGGTAATGTTAGATGTTTCGGCACCGACATCCTGGCACCATTTTTTCAACAACATAGCCAAAAGTATATAAACGGTGTATACATATATCTCCTCATCGTTTTCGGTTGTACATTTTTTCGAGTGGTACATTCTTGGAATGATTTTACTGGCAATCATCCTGTCAATATTTCACTACCCTCAGATCCCACGGTATACTCAGGTCCCCTCATAAAAAACAAACATTTTAACAAAACAAAAAACGACTTAAAAAAATGCACTAAAAAGTAAAAAAAATAATTTCGTACGATTGTTATTTTTGGAGTCGGTGTCAGCCAAAGTAACTACATACATAGGTAGTTATAGGTGAGATGTGGAGATCTTGTGTAAAATGGAACCACACGGAAAGCAACACCTTTCTAATAAAAAAAGAATCATCAATTTCGGTTCACCCAATCAAAAGTTCTGAAGTAACAAACATAAAAAAAAGTCGAATTGAGAACCTCCTCCTTTTCGAAGTCGTTTAAAAAACCACTCCGATCGTCCTTTTTAAAATCCACTCCAATTCCATTGAGGAAAATCACCACAATTTCCTAAGATACATTCACTATAGACTCGGTCTACCTATATATACAATAACCACTTGATTAAATAATTAAAATCACTAAAACTATTAGATAGAAGACTTATTTCCGACTTGACTTCTATTTTTTTAAATCGTTAAGATATCGTAGGGCCCTGACTTCTTCAACTTAATTACCTTCCGTATACCAACAAGAACCACTCGATTTAAAATTATTTTTAATTATAGCAACAATCAGACGACAAATGTAGACAGATACTCACTTGTGCTGAGATTGCATGCAGTTGGAAATGCTTTCTCAGAAGTAGTAGATAAAATATAATAGATACTGCACGGAATGTAGGTACAGACAGGTTATAATAACATACCTCAATAAACCAATGTTTGGATAATACTTTTATTTTTCATCACGTGTTCTTCACAATTTAATTAGCATACTTTAACTCATCGTCGCCTCAGTTCGTATTTGTCCAACAGACCATTTGAGTTTTTGTTCAATCTTCACTTTAAAATTAAAAATAAAGTATAAAAAAGGATAGTTAATCACTGAACTAAGAATTATTTAAACTAATTGAAGCTTTACCTATACGGAAATAGCTTTATCATAAACACCTTTCATAATGTTTTATTGAAATAATGAAAGAAAACTTTCTTCTCCTGAAAATTTTTCTAATGATCTGTTGGACAAATACAAACTAAAGCGACGTCATGATAACTGATTTACTGTTCCAAAAACTTATTACAACATATGTTTTGTAAATGCTCGTATAGGGGTATATTAATATAAATAAATAGTTTCACACCTTGATTCTCATGCATTGATGAATTCGAAATGTCTTCAGCCATGAAAATATTCTAGGTCTCTCACCCCATTACATTTGCATAACATTTGGTTAGTAATAATGTCTTTAAGCATCTCTCTCAGTTATAGTTGAATTATCTTAATACACACTCATTTATTCTTTGGGTGTCTTCAAAAATATCTTTTTAATGTCGTTTTGCAAGCCTTCAAAAATGTACAACGCGGAGCCCTTGGATCCTTTGTTATCCGAATAACTAATTTAGTGTTTGTTCATAAAACGAAAAAAAAGTATCGTTACTAGAAAAAAAATCCTTGTTAGTTTGATGAAGATTTCCCAGTGATTTTATGACGTCACTCGACTTAATTTGGTAGTTTGATAAAAAAAATAAAAATAATAATTGTACAAGTGCCGCCCGTTCGGATATAATATCCTGACGGTTACGAAGATAGCCGATCCTATCCGATCTACAGGTGGGCACTTTCAGTGACCATTTTTCCTGCTCCAGATTAACATATAGCATCCTTTAGAACGGACGTCAAGCCCAGTAAAATATTATTTATCAATAAGACGATAATAAACACGACTCGTAATTTAGAAAAGAATTATTGAAACTCCCAATCATCAGAGTTGTATTTTTCATCAGAGAAAACAACAGTACACCACAAAAGTCCTTCGCCATCGTTGCCCAATTTTTCCAATCAATTTGTTGTGTTAGTGTCTATTTAATATCATCGTTACATTAACATTTACTTAATAATTAATTAATTGTTTAAAATTTTGTTTATTATGTTAGCACATCGACCTCAGTTAATAGTAGGTATCTATCTCCAATCAAATCCTTGCTGAAATGAAATTCCTGAAAGCGCTTTGTATGTGTAATATATTGAAATTGAGCGTGTAAGAAGATTTGTACAGGAGTTCATCCGAGAACTAACTAATGAGAGGACGTTACATGCATTTATACCTTCTGATAGCATCTGCAAGCATTCTCTATTGCTTGTTCTCACCTGGTTCACCCCCTGCATGCACACATTACGGTATGCAAATAACAATCAGGATAATTATTTATGGCATTGCTGAGAATATATTCAGTGCTGGAAAATCAAAATGATCAAAAATCAAAATCACATGCTCGATTTCCATTAATTCGTTTCTCCAACCTTCGAATACTCGTACTATCTCGGTAGTGAGTTAAATCCCTGGGCTTAGTTTATTAAAAACCGGTTCATTATTATAAGCTGAGTTTTATTGGTAGCTTTATTTACAAAAAATTAAAACATTGTTCTAACTCAAATGAACTTTCTTGCAGTGATAAAAAAAAACTCAGGACCTTTTGTTTTTTGCGAAAAATGTCTACTAACGTAAAAATCGGATATTTATAATCGATAACTACTAATATTATGAGTATATATTATCTTTATTTCTGAAACCCGAAGATACTGATAAAAAGCACAGAAACGTGAAATTATAATTTAATTTACTTTATTTTGAATTTTTCACATTAATTTTTTATTTATTTATTAAATTAAAATTTAATAAAACTGCATACAGAATCGCTCTTGCGAACGAAACCACTGAAATAGGAAAACAGAACTATTTTGAACACAAAAACATGGTAAAGACGATATTTAATATTTTATCTTTACTTAAATAAAAAAAATTTCCTTGCAGACGAAGATAACAATAATAATCTGAACGAAAATATGAAAGATAACAAGACACAGAAAAAGATAATGGTCGCAAGTGGGACTCGTTCGAACCCAGAACATCTCGTCAAACCGGAACGTGCGCATTCACCAATTCCGCCATTGCCACCTGCTGTCAAAACGTCATATTGGTCAATATCATAATATATCAAATTTTAGAATTAACAATATCACCTTCAAATATTTTTTTTCTAAAGTTATAAAAAAAGAGTTTTTCTTATAAAAAAAATGAAACATGTTTCCGTTCATAATTATATATCGTTAAGTAAAATTTTATTAACTTCCTTCATTTACATAATTTCACGGATAAAACGGTTTAACTGGATATATTTCGATGAAAAATGAAACCCTGGGAGGTATGAGAGAACTTTCAATGTTTAATTTTATTTTGGCTTGAAACGAAAACTTTAAGAAATCCAAAATACCTACAACCTCACAAACTTCAGAACGGTTTACTTTTTACGTCGAAAAACAATTCGGTGAAAGCCGCATTTCGTATTTAAATATGTTTTAAGATCTCCTCAGACACGTAAAAATACTTTTCAAAAGGTTTATTTTTTTATATAGGTTATTTCTCCCTCGACTCAACGTTTGGCGCAATATAACCCTACATTCACCTATATCAAGCCGTAAGGTGATGTTTTTTACGCACCGTATGCCGTATGGTTGTTGGCACGCACAAAAGCAAAGAACTGAGTCCAAATTCAGAAATAATAATTCGTATATTCTGAAAAAATCTGTAACGTATAGTGGCAGTATTGAACTTTGTGGTGTCAATGTATCTGAATTGAAAACTAAAAATAATCTGAAACTAACCTAACCTAAGCCAACCTCTCCTCGTCTACTTTCTTCAGCTGAACAACATTTGACCGGCCTGTGGCTGAGTTGGAAATGGGTTGGGTTAGTTAATCAAAAGTTGAAAAGTTGAAGCTGAAAGATTTGTAAGAAGGTAGGTACTTAAATACCTACCCATTAGCTGCTTTTTTCCTGCAGAGTTATATTGTGTATCTCATCTTTTGAAACAGCTGCAGCATTATTGTAATAAACGTTCGTTTATTGCCTTTTTTTGTTCCATCGCGGTACTGCAGTCGTGGATCGTCAAGGTAATATTAAAAAAAATCTTTACTGAATCATGGTCCAAGTTAGCCATCCAGTTAAAGTAAGGCTTTAATTAAAATTTAAAGACGGTTCAAAAATGTTGATATCCGCGTTGCGAATAACCTGACAATATTTGAAACTCTCATACCACCACTACAGTAAGCAAAAAATTAGCAAGTTGCTTATGTCACGATGGAAAGCATAGGCAGCAGAGGAATTGAACTCACGACACCTGGTTCGAAACACACTAAAATAGGACTTACAAGCCGAATAATTTACAAAATAAAACAATTCACTGGTATTTGGAGCATCGCATCAGATTACTTAATTACTTTGTACGTTAATGAAATATAATATTCCTTAAAATTTTAAAAGATTACAAACAAGTAACTACCTACTAGAGCACCTATCAAGTAGGACAAAGGCGATCATGCTTCCGAAAATATTCCCCTAGTCTACATCTGGAGGATTAATAATTATTACCTCGGTCTTTCTCTGAAGTACCGACTATTATTACCATAAAAGAAATACGATTACCTTAGAAAATATTATTCACAGTTGGATCGTTAAACCCTCAATGGGTCCGAATATCGGTACTGAGTTTTTTGTAGACATTTTCCATGAATAAATTTGAACTTAAAATTATTCAGAAGTACCAAAAATTTATTTTAACGGGGTGCTTTTTACGAACGCTGGGTTACCTACTAGCGAATTTTAATTACAGAGTTATCATAACATCATATTATTTATAAATATGATATTTTAATATACAGCGTTTTACGGCAAAATTATTGAAATTTTGCGTGAAATGATTTGGTCAAACGGATGCCCGGCATTGCTGTTGAGTGTTTGATTTCGAATTTCATTTACTTACTCAAATTTCGCTTGACTTTGATTTGGGCAGTTAAAAATAAGTTTCTCGAAGCGTCTTCTTATATCTGTAAACCTGGAATTCCACCGGTTCTATTTTATGATCGATTTCAAGGAACAAACCGTTTGAAAATGGGAAGGAATTATAACGAATTCACACTTACTCTATTCCGTATAGAATATAATTGAACGACGTTGAAGTTGATTCAATTCAGTTCAATTCAATTCAGAATGTGTGTCTTTTTCTGTCGGGCTTTCTATGGCGTATTTTAAGTCTATTCTCACTTATCCACAGATTTATAGATTCTGTAAAATAGATGCAGTGTGAACATGCCATAAGGCGCTATTGATATTAAAAAATAAACGTATTGTTGAAATATTATAATAATTTTAACAATCAAATGCCTTTGGGATTTATTTTTTACTTCTTTCTCATTTTTAATATTTGTAGGTACTTTTGTACAGGGTGTATGGTGTTAAAGTGCATTAACTTCGGCAGGTGATTCTATATGATATAGCTACACAACTTTTTTCAAAATTTCAATTTAAGGGATACTTTTTTGGTAAAAAAATAAAATTAGTCCGGCATGTGCGACCAGCAATATTAATTTTCGCTATTGCCAAATCACCGCTTGTGACCGACTCCTCCTGATCCTGTCAGTGTCAGTGTTGAATTTTAATGCAACAATCGTATTCGCAAGGTAGACCATTGTAGTGTTTGACTTTTAAAACTGTATTGTTATTAATCAAAACTTGTTAATTAAATGTGTCTTTATCGAGTGTGTTTATTAATACTTTCTTAAAATAACATGTTTATTCAGTGCGTGTTTTCTTCAGACTTACTTTTATTTATTTAGTTGGAGTAACTTTACATTGTGTTTATTTAGTTGTAAACTTGCTTAGTTGTTAAAATTGAAATTATTTTTAGTGTAATTTCGTTATGAATTATTGTGACAATGTCTGGTTTTACCAATGAAGATTGAGCAGACATTCATTATGTTTACGGGATCGTTGATGGAAATACTGGTGCCGTGCGGCGGGCAAAAGCGCGTCCTTTTCTAAATCGAAATTTGCCAAATGCTAGTGTTTTTGTAAAAACTCTTGTTAAAAAATGAAGCTGAAAAATGAACGCATGCGTTAAAAATTATCTTAAATTGTTATTTTAGTGCAGTTTTCTTTTTAATTTGGTTTAAAACACACGATTGTATTTTCGATGAATACGGGCCAATCACAACATACAACGTTGCCACAATTACGCTCGGCAAGCTCACAGCAAATTTATCGAGTAAGTTTGTACCTCACACTAAGGATTTTTAGTAGGTATATCTTTTTGTATGGGAAAAAAGTTGGAATATCGGAAAAATTATCAATCTTTTTTAATTTTTAATGTGAATACCTCACAAGAGTCCCAGCTGCTCCCGTCTGGAGCCAGTGAGTCTATTGCATTCACAATTGGGGTATTTTGTGAGGCTGAAGGGAGTGGGGAAGGGAAGGAGATTGGGAACAGGAGTGTCGGGAAATACCTGGCTATTCAGATCTGGTCATCAAACACGGCTAAAGCCATTTCAAGTAACGTTTCAATTCTAAATGGTGGTCTTACACCAGAGCAATACTAAGAGTGTCTTCCACTCTGGAACGTGTCGCAAATATACTATATTATATTGTTTTAAATTAATTAATCGTAAAAAAAAAACAAATATATCAAATAAAATTTATTTGCCCACGCCGGGATTCGATCCCGCGACCTTCGGATTGCAAATCAAAAGCCTTACCGCTAGATTATGCCCGTCATCACCGTTTTTAACTCCCAGCATCATCTAGAATCACCTTCCGAAGTTATTTCACTTAACCTCCGGACACCCTGTATTTTATAAATGAAACCCTTTCTTGTCCGGTCAGTGTTTGAGTAGGCATAGCGCTTGGTGGGTGGTTTGGTATATTTATGCTTGGGCGCTTGGGTCCCACCCGGGCGTCGCATGTTCGATTCCTCTGCTGGCTAAGTCCTCTATCACAACACAAGCAACATTTTCGGCTTTCCGTGATGGTAGCAGGAGATTTTCAAACATTTTTGAGTTCCTGTCTTTCTTTAAAAAAAAAAATGTTTAATATTTTTTTTCCTAATTTATTTTACAGTTCAAAATTACCTACTGAAACTTTGCGTCAGTAAAAGTAACAAAAATTAGTTCCATTTTCGGACGATAAAACTTGCTTTAAATTCTTTCCCATTATACCTACATTTATTGAGTAAAACTGGTTCTTGGCTAGTTTTTATGCAGTCGAGTCGTGATTACATATAATCATTTTTACGTTAAACCTTTAAAAGGGAGAGCTATTTTCAGCATTTATAATCCATAATACGCTATCTTTTTTGCACAAAGGTATATAGTAAAACTGCAGACATTTAAAATAAAGGCTAATGTTGATGGTATTTTAAGAATTCATAAAATAAAATTATCTTAATTGGTAGCAAAAAAGTGCCCTCAGGTCTGCCTAATTATTACATTCTCTTCAGATTAGTAATCAGGCATTATATTTGATTTTGACGGGCTTTTCGTTGGGTATAATTTTAATAGATTTTTTGTAGCTGGTTTCTTCCAAACTTTGTTCCGATTATAGTGCATTCTTCAACAGTTATAAATTTTTAACAGCTATAAAAAAATTAAAAGCCCAGTTGGGCCTAAAATCCAATAAAAAATATGTGCTTCTGGTAAAAAAAGGGTATAATTTTATATTATGTACCTACGTAATATTTTATTTTAGTTCTATTTTCACCTGCAGGTATATAGAACAAGTAAATTTACAACTTTCCGACAGCGTTACAGTGACCATTATCGGATTCAATGAAACGTTGCCCAAAGAAGGAACCTGGAACAATAACCCAACATTTATCACGTTAGTACTTTTGGCCGTGAAAATATCAAATCATTTTTGATTATATTCCTGCAAAAATATCCAACCGATATTAGCACACATGTATATAAAACACCGTACGAACTAAATATGATGAAACAAAACACAGCTTTTAATCCTAGTATCTAGTATGGATTCGTTAGCAGTGGGTTGCTTCTAGTGTTCTATAAACACTGTCAATATATGATATTGTGTGGAATCTGACAGGCGTGTTCATACGGGAGTTACAGTCTGCTGATTTTGTTGAGAATCCTTTTTGCTTCTGCCGAGTACAGAGCTGCTGTCGTTGCCTAGAAAAACACACCGGGAGCTTTTTACTTACATTATGAATATAGGATGACATCTGTGATGTTTGAAGAAGGTTCTATTTTATGATTTTTATTTGATATCTAAAACTTACTTGAGTGATATTTTTAAAAATTTGTTTTAATTAATTTTAGTTTAAAATTGTTCGAATAAATTATTTTATTTAAATTCCACCACGAATTATCTGTATCAAAAATAGAAATGTTAAAAACTGGAGTACTGAGTTACTGGAGTAATTTGAATGATTGAAATTTTTATTTTATTTAGATATTAATTATAAGTATCATCAATTAATAATAAGTCATTTCAATAAGTACCGCCGCCCCGAGAAACATTTATTGGATAACCAATACCTCAGCTGTAGGTCATCCCAAGTGGTTGGTTACGTTTGATTACTTCGAAGGGTGCTCCGGTTCATGGGATGAGGATTGTGTAGGTCTTGATAGCGGATGCGTTAGCATATCTACTGTGTGGCAGGCCGGATTTGGAGAGACTGGTTGAGGGGAAACATTTTACCCCTCTGGCAGGACTTTCAACCCTCTCACACAGTGAGATGGATGGATTCATACGTTCGTCACTCCTGGATACACTCACCCTAGATTTCTACTCACCCCTCATACTTTTTTCCTTTCCTAAACGTAGTTTCCTTCTTTTTTTTAAAATACCCTAAAGCACGAAAATATTCTTAAATTTTCGGGTCTTGCCAAAAAAAATCATTTCGTCACGTACCTATTCCGTATTTTATTCAACCTATCCTAAAAATTAAACGTGTACTATTTTTGAAAGCAGAGGAAGGACTTTTTCATATTTAAATAATATTACAAACGCTAAATAACGTTTTTTTTCGCAACATATTACGTAGCTACAGTTCTAAAAATCGCTTTCCGGTGGTTTTTTTGGTTAACTTTTTTTACCACGAATACGAAATTTAAAAAAATTAAAAAATAATTTAATACCGAAATAAAAACACATTAAGTTAGACAAACCTAAGACAAAAAATGTACAGAAAGAAGAAAAATTTACATTATTCAAATACCTACATAGAAATTTTCGAAGCCATTTCTAAGAATCTTTCATCTGAGACTTCATGCTAGAATAAGTTCTTTTTGCAAAGAAAAAAGGGGATGATTACAAAACGAATTTTCATTAATGTTTGTAAAGAAACCCTTTCATTAGATAAATATCTTGGAAGAAAAAATACTTTGCAATTATAGTGAAACCAATTACGTGTAGGTACCTATATAATGTTGTCCAGTATTTTAAAAAACATACAGGAAGGTTAGAGCGTACTTATTTAATAAGAGTTGATTTTATTTTAAAATTATTTAGTATGGTTTATTTTAAAATTATAGTATGAGTCCGAGACACCGCAGTTCAAGTCATAATCGTGCTTAAAATACATTTAGCCATGATTAGATACCAGATGTACTTCTCAAGCCGGTCCCTCAATACTGAGGATCGTGACCCTATTCCAATTTCCATGGTGGACAAAGCTCCTTCACTCCTCGCGGTCCTGCGCTGCGTGGAGGGCTGCGGACACCAAACTTTGTGACGCCAGTAATTCTTGGTCACTTCTACGCATTGAAGATCTTCCTCTGCTTCTTCTGACTTCCACTTAACTAATGACTATGAGTTTTTCTAACTTGGAGTCCTCAGTTTGGCGATAAACTTATGCAAAGTATCTTAAGACAAGTTGTAGGCAGATGTCGTGGATACCTAGCTCTTTCAGAATGGAGACAATGCGCGTCTGACTGTCCATGGAATTCAAGCATTCTTCTTCAAAAACCAGATGTAAATTAAATATTTTCTATTATTAGTTCTTTATTCAACCCCTATCACCCTCCCCCATCGAGAGGATATTTGGAATTCAGTAACATTTTAACCTATAAAGGATAATGTACTAAAAACTAATAAATGGTTTTCTCTCCAGACTCGTATTTTAGACGCTGACCAGATTTCGCAAATCCAATCTTCATTCGGGCTGTATGAATTTTAATTACCTACCAGCAACGTTACTGTAATTTACATTAATCCATTTCATATCCCAAAAGTATTCGCTTTCTGTGATAATATAAAGGCCAAATACAAAAAGTTTAAATACTCCAGGTTTTTTAAAGTTGTAACGATTTTATGTATTACATATAATATTTTTTATTAATAGTTGAGTACGAGTTAAGTATGTTACAGTTATTAATGTACCCAATGTATTTTCGTCTCATTTTAGAAGAATAATGTTTTAGAGGCGCTCTCGGAGAATTTCCAAAATTTCCAGAGCTTAGTTCCAGCAATTTTTTATAAAGTTATTTTTCACCGAAAGCAAATGCGAACGCTTAGTGCTTTAATAAAAATGAAGAATCACCCTTATTTTTCATGTAACCTATCATAGCCGTTAGTATGTATGAAAGCCGAAAAATGATGAAATATTGCCGGGAATATTATGTGTACGCCTTACTCTATGGACCAACTAAAAGTTTCATGCCATATAATATCTTCTAGAACAGGCGTTTTTATTAGAGACATGACTTATTTTTTAAAACATAATTTTCATGTTGTAAGTTCACGAAGAAGTTTGTGTTTTAATATACTTTTAGATACTACTTGGCATAAACCATATTTCAACACTCTCTTTCCATTGAAAATAAAATAATTTCGTGTCATAAAATATTTTGGGAGAACAGCATAATAATTATCAGTTCTTCCTCCATTTTGCGTCAGATATGTGGATACCTTATGTATATATATTTCAAACAGATGGGAATTATAAAGCTTAATATAGTAGCAACGATCTAAAATTGTAAACAAAAAAGGCTGTGTAGTGCAAGCTTTAGAACTCCAGAGCTAACGATAAAGACGTTGTTCCGTTTCAAATAAACTGATAGATATAATGACGTTTTTATGGATTCAAACACCTTCATAACTTTCTTCACAGATGTATTAATGACCGGACCGGTTTTACCTTATGACTACAGACATCTAGAATCTACAGACTGAAGACGTTAATACAATAGTGGAAGAATGTATTAAAAGTGTTTTAATCCAAAAAAAATGATATAAAAATGGAATTCCATCACGAGTTAATTTTAAAAATTAGAAATGATAGGCACTTCTTACTTGTGTATTTCATTGACAAGTTTTTGATAAGATATTATTTTAAGATTTTTTTTTATTTTAGCTCCACACAGAAGGCCCGGAGGGAAACAAAATCCTACAGGGCCTATGTGATATTTGGGGTTGCTGTGTGGAGGGCATTTTTAAGGAAAGAAAGGAGAGGAAGTTCTGAGATGGAAAAAAGTCTGAGGGGTGTGTAGAAATCTGGGCGTCAATGTGTCCAGGAGTGGCGGAAGTATGAATCCATCCCTCCCACCACGGTACAAGACGTTAGGTTGAGAGATTCTGGCTAGAGTGATCTAAATAAAGTCTTTCTCAACCACTCTCCGATCCGGCCCACCACGCAGTAGGTAGGCAAATGCATTCACCGCCAAAACCTAGAAAAACCTCACCCAATGAACACGCGCATCTTTGTTATGTCACCAAACGCAGCGAACCATTTCGGGCGATTCATGGCAGGGTACACCCATATACCAAATTGAAAAAAAAAAAAAAATTATATTAAGTCAATAATGATGAAGGGTCTAGGGTTAAAAATAACATCACTCTCGATTTTATTCAGTTGTTACCATTTAATCAGTTTTCTATTATTCTCATACTCGAGAGAGGTGTTCGAGGCTCCAGGCTAAAAAAATACAATTATTTTTTTCGAAGGCTTTCTTTGCGGTAGTCACTCCAGTAGCGGTATTCTCGGAATCACGAATGGGCAGAAATTACCCTTTAAAAAGATAAGAAAATAAGTTTTTGGATTATATTACTACACTCTGAAGAGCGCGACGCTAAAACTCGGTAGTAAAAAATTCTTCCCCTGAATTCTAATGTCTTAGACAGCGAATCTAGTGACGCGTAATTTGGGAGACGGGTATAGGTTTTTTATCCGGAATCATTTTTTGGATAACCAAAATCTCTGCCATAGATCAACCTAAGTAGTTTACTACATTTGGTGACTTAGCAGGGTTCCCTGCTTCATAGGGGTGAGGTTTGTCAGAGTCTTGGTGGCAGAAGTGTCCGCCTACCAACTGCGTAGGAGGTCGGATCGGGAGAAACTGGTTGAAGTAACCGCCTCCCAAAATAAATTATCCAATTCGAAAATTAGGTTTAGTCATTAAAAAATTCTCCGAACAGTTTCATTAACAGTACAGGACCCACACCACCAGTACCAAAATAAAATATCCTAGAGAGAAGTCGTATGTAAGTCATCTACGAAAAATTCTACGTCTCACACGTCTTGCATGAACATGAAAATGACAGAAGACACTAGAACGACGAATTCACCTACGAGCTATAAGTCCGCACCTTCCTACTAGTTCGTGATATTATATTTATTAAATGTATGCAGAAACGTTGTTTGATCAAAATTTTCTGATCTGATAAATTTACTAAACGCTTAATTTAAATTAAAGAGGATTAATAAACAAAAATTCTAAAACTATTTGTCTGAGATTTATATTTAATTATTTTTCTGAAGCTTTGGAAAGAAAACTAAAAGGCGAAAGAATAATAGAACATTTGAATAGTTATGATACAACACTTTTTTAATAACATAATTTTAATGACCGTGGCCGGTTATCCCATGATAATCTGGACTCCCAATATATGGATCCAGATTCCTCTGAATGTGATGATCTCAGTACAGGTTGTATTGCAATAAGTAGATGTAGGTAGTCTGTTGATGTTTATTCCGGGATTATGTACAGTGGTTCTTCTAAGGAAGTCTGATGGTAAGAGGACGAATGGACGAGGTTGTCTCACTCATACACGCATGTCTCTTTCATACCGCAAGACATACGTTCACAAGAAAACACAAAAGGTGTGATAAACATTGAACAATGATAATATTAATTTCAACGAACTTTTGAATAAGAAACAGGATGATTCCTGTAAATGAATTTTAACCAAATCATTTATGTTTTTATTCGTATATTCCAAAAATAGAAACCATAGGAAATCATATATTTTAATTTGAATTGAAGAAAGAGCTGAGAATATCCCAGGAAAAAAAATAATAAAAAAATAATACATTAATTCCACACAGGAGGCCCAGAAGAAAATAATTTCTCTCATGGCTAATGTCATCGTTGAGAGTGTTGTGTGGAGGATCTTTTTGTAGAAAGGAAGGATTGAACTTGGTTCCTAAAGAGACGCTTATTGCAGGAGGGAGGAAACGTGGAGGCTGGAAATCGTTCTATGGCCGAGTTGTTGATCTCAAGAACGATTCGTAGGAACTACCTGTGTTTGGAGTGTTTCACGATTGCGATTGTTGGACGCAAAGGTTACCGACTGTGTACGGGTTCCGAAGGAATCAATGACGCTACGTCCTGTGAGCACCTTCTATTAAAAGACAAGTAGAATTAGGACAGCGTTCAAATCCGGCGCCTGTCCTCTAAGGATTGCAATCCTTTTGTAAAGATTCAAGGAGTGCCCATTTTTGCACAGAGTCCAGGGTTTTTCAGGTATTTTGTGGCTCCAGACCGGAGGTGGCTTCCGAATTCAACCATGGGGCGCACTTGCGATTGTTGTGTACTATTAAAGTATCTACCGCCCTGCGCAGTACGCCCAGCTTCTGAGAGGCTAACTTAACTCTGGCTTCGATGGAGCCTCCGCATCTGAGCTGGTCACTTAGAGGTACCAATCATCATTTCGCTTGATCCCTTTTAGACGTCATTAGACATTATTAAGTCTTTAAAACTTTATTTTACAATTTGGGAGGGATACCACTGCTCCGGGTACCATACATTATTATTATATCATACATATTATTGTACAAAGTCACCCCTGCCATAGGGCACCCCAAGCGGTTCGTTATATTTAGTGACTTAGTGTAGGTGCCCGGATTCATGGGGTGAAGTGGTTTTTGAAGATTTTTTTAGAATTCGGAAGATAATCCAATTTTGACGCCAAATCGAAAAAAAATCGAAAACCGGCATTTGCCCTTTTAGAAGCAAGTCACGGAGTTATCACTATTTTCAGAAATAAAAAAAAACGATTAGAGTTATGAAAAGAAACGGAAAATTAAAATAAATTATGCGCATACGTACCACAGGCTAACCCGGGCAACAAAGTTCATTTAATTTCAGTCCATTTGGTGGTAACGTTACATCAAAGGCAATTGCGTTATCCTTTTAATGGATTATAGTACTGTTTGTCGTTCTTCATTAATTTTTGAATTAAATTACGTTCTGTGATAAAGTAGGATAAGTGAACACAATTTCATTCGGGAGTTTACAAAGCAGATAACTAGTCTAGTGTCCCTACATATTATTCAAGAGAGGTTTCATTAAATCAAAACGGACCATCCACATTAATAATTTAGTAACGTTGTCTGCCGGATCAGGGACCACCAATGAACCCCTCTAAGTGTAAAAGCTTGTAATTGCTATTATAATTATTCCACCGCATAATTCGGTTTTCATTAAGTGATTAGTACAATTTTGATTATAACATACAGTAATTTTCAGGGTTTTTCATTAAATTTGTGAAAAAGAAAGGTTTGATAAATTCTCCATTCAAACAAGTTGACCGCTAAATTTTAAGTACCTATATTATATTTCTGTTATTTTTCGCACAAAAATATTTTTTATAGCTTACAGCCAATCTGTTAAGAATTTTCAGGACTACCGAACAAAACCCAAACATTGTATTTATTACATATTTGTAAAACACATTAATCTGTTAAGAATTTTCAAGTCTACCAAACAAAACCCAAACATTGTATTTATTACATATTTGTAAAAAATATTAATCTGTTAAGAATTTTCAGGACTACTGAACAAAACCCAAACATTGTATTCTATTAATAGAATTTATTTTTATTTTTTATTATTGTATAAAACATTGCATACAATTGGAATTTCTTACCCGCTAAGCTACTGCAAGTAGCTTGTCAGCAGGAGATTAGTTCTGCAGATTAGTTACAACTACAAATAAAATAATCATAAACGCGTTAGCGTACCAACAACATACACAAATACACATATAACATTCCTACCAACATTGTGATGCAGAATAGGAAAAATATTTATTATAAAACAACTAGTTCGAGTAAGGTATCATTTATTTTGTTTTCATTAGTGCTGAATCAAGTGGGACTGAAATTGGAGTAGGGATTACAGCAATGAGGATAACTGAGAAGTATTAGCACTTAATCTTCAATAATATTTTACATCACATTTGATCAATTCTTCTAAAGGTTAAATATTGATCAACATTCGCCCTAGCAAAATAAATAATACCCACGATAAATTAACTGTTCGTCTTGATGTTTTTCTCACACTGAATGGTTTCTGTTTGTAGTTATTGAAAGGTGATCCAAAACAACAGGAGAATAAATGTTTTTAAATAAACAAGCAACAACACTTGATCGATTCGTTTGTATTTCATACAAACCAAGTGTTTTGAAATGAACATGAAAGGTTTTGAACAAGCTTTAGAGATATTCTTTATTTTTACCAAAGTAATAGTTTGTATTCGTTTTATTTAAAATACTTTCCTTGGTTCAAGAATAAAACGGAAAATACTATCGTACGTAATAGTTATGACATCTGTGGAGATGAAGAAAATATAATGCTACGGAAATGAGGCAAATGTTTTTGTCTGATTACGTCTAAAAGGGATCGAAATGAAAATCTGGTCTCCTTCAACGGAAGCAATCTGCCGAACAGGCCCTCCATTGATATGCTTTGTGTACCTAACCCTAAGTGACCAGCTCAGATATGGTGGCTCTATCGAAGCCAGAGTTAAGTTAGCCTCTCAAAAACTGGGCGTACTGTACAGGGCACGCAGATACTTTAATAGTACACAACTGCTAAACCCTGTACAAATCACAAGGGCACCCCACGGTTGAATTTGGCAGCCACCTCTGGTCTTGAGCTCCAAAATACCTGAAAAATACCCTCGACTCTGTGCAAAAACGGGCGGTCCGTTTGATAGATTCTCCCATCTTAACAGAAGGATCGCAATCTTTAGAGCGCAGGCGTCGGGTGGGAATACTATCATTATTCTACCGGTATTACAATGAAAGATGCTCCAAGGAACTAGCGTCATTGATCCCTTCGGCATCGGTGCATAGTCGGGAAATACGCCAAACGCGTGCCCAACATATGTACACGCTTGACATTTGTCATATGAGAACGGGTCGTTTCTTCGACTCGTTCTTGTGCTCAACATCTTGGCTGTGGAACGATTTGCCGGCCTCTGTGTTTCCTCCTTCCAACAATACCAATGTTCATTCCTTCCTCTCCTCAAAAAGACCCTCCACACAGCATTATAGATGACAAAGGCCCTGAGGGAATTTTTTACCTCAAGGCCTCCTGTGTGGAGTTATTGTAAAAAAAAAATTGGCTAAACTGCGTTTTTAGCTAATGTTTGCAATTTTTTTTTTAATAAATTGATTTCGTAGAGATCTTAGCCCTTAACTGTATACTTGCATACTGCTTACTAACAACATATGCAGGGACATTGGAGGTCTAAATTCGTGTTAAACCAAATGAACCTTCGTTCTTTAAAAAAAATAGAGTCCTTGCGAGAGCCTTGAAGGAGTAACCATCTGTTACTTATACCAGGGCGGGTAAGTGGTGGATAACCTACAATGTACATTTGAGACGTCGCGCATCGCAAACGTAGATACTTACTTAAGGCGATGTATCACGTCGTGTAAAATTCGGGGTCAGGCTGCAGATAATAACACTCCTTACGTAGATGGCGATAACGTTTAAATTCCCATTTAACAGCCAGTTTTGATTTGTTCAAGAAAAAACATCGCCAAAAAACGTGTTTTTTTATTTTGATGAATTGAGGTAAAAATATTTGAATGTTTTAATATCTTTTTGGAAATAATTCAATTTTATTAGTTATTTAATAAAACCACAACCGAAAAGAATTTTATAAGCAAAAGATTTTGAACGTAAAAGCAGTTTTTATAGGCCTGATACTTTTACATTTTTTCTGGGCTTATAAAAAGACTGATCTAAATAAAAAATAATAAGAAACGAAAAAATGGTCGATAATTAATAAGAGCGCATACATTTATATGAAAAATAATATTATAAAACTGTACCTCTCTCGTGATTCCATTTGATTAATTAAGTTAATTAGCTATGGAAAAATCTAGAAATCTAAAAAGTGAGATCCTGTAAATAATGTAGATATGTTTAATGGTAGGTATATCATAAGTAAGACATATTTCAAGTTGAAAAGATATCTACCACATAAAATAATTAACGTCATTGCTTTGAATTTCTTACAAAAGCCCGCACTTCTTCGGAGAGCATGAATGAAAGCTATGTAATATGTATTATGGAGTTGACAACATTCGCCAGCGAAGCGATATGCTTCAATTTTACTTATTCACGTTGTATGATGTGATGTATTATTAGGTTTGATACGTGAACGAGGACTCATGAATATAATTTACATAGATCGTTATTATTTGTAAGAAGGACTACATACATTTCAAGGTATTCAAGGCTCCTCGGGAAATTATTCAATTCATGTTATTTTAAAATAGGTACGTTACCACAAGTTATACATATACGTGAGTTTAATGTTATTTTTCTTAGAATAAAAACAGTGCCGGATCCACGAAGCCTGGCGTCCTATGAAGTACCCGTGGCGCCCTCTCCACCTTTTTTTAATTTATTAAGATTAAAACCTCTTGTCCCCTAAAAAGGTCCACCTGCGTTTTTATAACTAATACATTTAAAAAAACGTACATTCGTAGTTGACTCAATCACCTCACTTTTTTCAGAAACTAAAACTAAATAAACTGACTATAAAATGGCAATTTAAAACGTTGAAGACGCACAATGCAAAATAAATCCTTTTTTAATATTCGGACAATATAATAACATATAATAGGTTAAAAATTATTCAATAATATTTTTTGTTTCGCTGTGTGAAAATAAGGCGATGTGAATAAAAAAACATTTTTAATAAAAGTGTTTTAAAGCCTGTACGCCAACAAAATTTATAAATGATCAGCCTGTACGAATAAAAAATATGGTTAGTCTACCAGGGTTAAGTTTTGAAAATACAGTCTGTGGCTGGTGGCTATGCTATCGACTTCAAAGCCTCAGAAACTTCAGAACATACCCGCATGTTATTAATTTCCACGTAGAATCTAGTAAATTCAGATCAAGTGTGACGTCGATATGGTTTGTTAAATTCTACTGGGAGTTCGCTATTACCCTACTCGTATTTGAGATGCGTGCAAAATATTAAATACCCGGAATAAGGGAATTGTTAATTTTGCTACGAAAATAAAATAAAATCATATCCCGGTTACGGAAAGTTTTTGAAGATGAAGCTCTGCTTCTCTGATATCCCTTATTGGAAACTATTGTGCAGTTGAAGGAAGTAGAGAGGCAAAAGATATAGGAAGATGAAAGTTGGAAAGTATAAGGCTATTCATGTTTAGTCACTGAAAGCCTCACATCCTTTCGAGAAGTGCGGATATTATCGTCAAACGTTAAGAACTGAAAATATTAAAACACATATTTTACTTGCGGTGGACCGTTTTACGTTTTTTGACGTGACGCCATATTAAATATATGACGTAGGTTCCATTTCTTACATAGTTTTCTTTACAATATTTGAAATCAAACTAATTAAACTATAGATACCAGTATTTTTCAGGGCACCATCGTTTTCTGGAATTTGGGAGGTGGGCATGGTTACCTCCGCGCCCCCCGGAAACCATTTATTAGATAACCAGCACCTCTGCCATAGGTCACCCCAAGTGGTTCGCTAAAATTGGTGACTTAGCAGGGGTACCCAGATGGGGTGATGTATAGTTTGTCCGAGGCTTGGCGGCAGTTCCGTTCGCCTACTTACTGCATAGCGGGCCAGATCAGGAGAGAATGATTAAGAGATATTTTTTGACGTCCCAGCAGAATTCTGTAGAAACATAGCCTTGCACCGCAGTGGGAGGGATTGATTCATTCATCAGTTAGTCCTGAACACACTGCTCCCCGTATTGCTACCCAACCCTCATACCGTTTTGATTCCCAGAACTCCCTCTCCCTCCTTTCCCAAAAAAGAATCTTCATACAGCTTCCCCAAGATAAGGTCAGGTCCTCCTGTCTGAAGGTAATTACAAAAAAATACCGTTCCCAGTTATTCTAACTTTTTCGAAAATCACCCTTCCAATAAACGTTGGGCTCCTATCCAAACTAATTTAACCTAATGAATTCTACCGAACCACCGATGGAATTCACGACCAACTAAATTGGCCCACGGGCTGATTTAAATTTCACTCCACTCTAATAAAATAGTAAGCATGTTAATTTGCTTCGCACTTTGATCAAATACATTATTCGGAGAAATAATCTGTAACTAACAAAGACTATCCCTAATAGCAGATATTGTAATGTATCATGAAATGTAATATTGCTTCCTTAATTTTAGTCGTTATTACTTTACAAAATTGAATCAGAAAACTAATATTCAACGGGGTTACATGAGAGAAATATTTCGTTTCGTATTATATATACGTATACAAGAAATTAAATTTCTAATAAACGAGGGTTCGTATTAAGTTTGCAATTAAGTGCCTTACATTTTTGATGAAGGTACTTTTCTACAGCCGTGACAACAGTTGCAATTTAATTTAGAATCAGTTTTGTAGTTACGATTTCCAAGTAAAGAATTAAGGGTAAATATTAGACACAAGTAATAACACGAAAGAGAGAAACTGTAAAACATCGATCCATGGACACACCCTTACAGTACCACGGGATAAATAAATAAAGTTGTACAGATTGACAAATCAGATTGGTAAATCGTCCTTGGGGTTGTCTTCTTATATTACAAAACTGAAAAATCAAACTGATTAATCAGTTTTATAAGATTTAAATAAGAAAAAATATTGTTTAATTTAAAAAAAAAAAAACACAATAAATATATTAAAAAAAACGACATTGCCGTTAAATCACAACAATATTATGGATGGACAGGGAGACTTTCGAATTACTTTCAAAAGGGTTTCTTTTTCACATTAGCTTCACACCTGGGAAAAATAATTCTCCTCAGGGCCTACGTTATCTTTAAGGTTGCTGTGTGAAGGGTCTTTTTGGAAAAGAAAGAGAGGAAGTTCTGAAAAGGAAAAAAATGTATAAGGGGTGCATAAAAATCTGGGAGTCAGTGTGTCCAGAGTAATGGACGTGTGAATCTATCCTTCCCACTGCGGTGCAAGTCCTGCTAGCAAAGTCAAAAGGTCTCCCTCAACCTATATCTCCCGGTCCGGCAACCGCCACCAATATCCGGGTAAACCTCACCCCATGAACCTGAGCAACCCTGCTAAGTTACAAACATAGCGAACCGCTTTTAGTGACCTATGTCAGAGATGTTGGTTATCGGTTCCCGCGGCGGTGGTATCCATAACCGCCTCCCAAATTGGGTTATTGGACGTATGTGAAAATAAAAAAATAATAACAACGGTTATTCGTATCCTTTGTTGGAGTAAGCGTTAGAAGATGTACGTTAGTTTTACATCCTTACAGAATTCTAGTTCGTGATTATCACATCCCATGGTGGGATTTGACCTCATTCACAAATAATTTTCAGCATTTCCCATCTGAAACCATTCCTCTCCAGTTAACTTAATTTCTGCTCCAACATTCTGTCACAATATTCTTCGGTCTGTTTCTAGGTGGCTTTCGGAGGGACAGCTTCTTGGTTATGATTTTCTGTATCCTGTCACATAGCATTCTTTTCATTTCGGTTATTTCATATGGCTCATGTATTAAATATTTTAGCCTAGGTACAGCCAAACTAAAGAGGACTCGTTTTAATATTTATTTTATTTTTATTTATAAAACACATTATACATAATTAAGACATTTACATAGAGTAGATTGATTAGATCACCATACTAGGCGGCTGCCTGTTTGATGGTGACTAATTGAGTAGGTCTAGTTGCTTTGTATGAAATATTAAGTCTATTGTAAACATATGGATTTAGTATAAATGATGCTACAAATTGGAAACATTATAACAAAAAGTAGAAAATAAATAATAGAAAGGAGAAAACAGTAAATTAGCATTAGGTTATAAAAATGTACTTTTTTTCAATATGTGTGTATGCAAGCATACACTACATACGTAGGTGCACACATCTATACAGATATAAAAAAATACATTTCGTTATATACATTGTTAATAGTAAAGTTGTGTTAATCGTGTAAAAACATGTGAATAAAATAATATTTGCGGAATGATCTACTTTTTCCTTAAAAAGTAATAAAAAGACTTGAATTTGGATCAAAAGAGGTAAAATATGGTAAGGATATTGAAAAGTGAGTTTTTAAATTTTTTTTTTATGAATACCGCACAAGAGTCCAAACTGCTCCCATCTGAAGCCAGTGAGACTATGGCATCCCCAATTGGGGTATGTTGTGAGGCTGAGGGTAGTGGGGAGGGGAAGGAGATGGGGAAGAGGAAGGTGGGGAAGTACCTGGCTATTCAGATATGGTCATCAAACACGGCTAATGCCATTTAAAGCAACGTTTCAATTCTGAATGGCGGTCTTACACCAGGGCGATATGGAGAGTATCTTCCACTCTGGAACGTGCCGCAAATATACTTTATATTATCTGTACAGTTGGCAGGACAGTCGGCAGAGGCATCAAATGTCCTGCGGGTCAACTGTTCGGGGAATCAACTGTATGCGGATCAATTGTCGGGACACCAAACATGTCAATATTAGGGAAACGAAGAAATTACTTAATTTTTTGCTTAAAAGGGTAGACATTATATTGTATAATTATAGTATGTGTCTTTGGAAAAAACTTATGTATTTGTGTTTTAAAGAAAGTAATTTTCTCAGGAAAAAACAATGGGAGCCTAGTTCGCAACTCTTTAATCAATCAACCTTAATCATTGACTTAGCTTAGCGAAGTGTTGTTTTAACTTGAACTACTAGAGCTTATTGTATTTCGTCTTTCTACTGAGCAACTATAGATAGTTTTATGTGAATCTACATGGTGCCCGCTTGCACACAAAGACCACAAGGGGTCTTAAGTTTTCACTCGTAACAGGCGTCGCGGAAAAACTTAACCTTCTTTTAAAAATTCATTAAAAAACCTTCTTAAGACCGATGTTGATTTATGATTTGGTTTAAGATTATGTAATTCATTTTTTATTAGGTAAATATAATACAAAATGAAATACAAAAGTATATTGTTTATTTTGTGTCACGAATAATATATGAGGGGATGAGAGGGGATGGACTGTAAATCTTTATTTGAATGAGGCAAGACAATTGATGGCGTCTTTTAAAGTCAATTACAGGATTTGGCAATTGGAAAGGAGAACGCCCTACCTTTGCGGTGGTCATATGCTGCTTTATTGGTGGTGACTCGTCTTCCACGATGATGGCGCAAAGGGTGGTTACACTTTACTGTGACTTTTTGCATTAATTTGTATTTTTACGAATATTAAATGAAATTTCAATAGAGAGCTGTGATCAATTTCACGACAATTTTTCGACTGAATAAAATGTGGGTAATTTTCGATTTTGTAGACATCATCTTCCTCTTCTTCTAGTAAGTAAGTAGGGCCTTTCAAGGAAGGAAGGGACAAAGGGAGAAAATAAAAATGCAAAGAATTTGTGAAAATGGGTTTCAGTTCATAAGCTGTTTCTGAACTAAACATTTTGTCTTCAACAACAATGTCGGAAACATAAAAAACAGCATTTTGAAATTTAACTACAAAACTATGTGCCAGGAACTTTTAAAAAATCTATAAAATTATTCTTATGCTACAGGGAATGTCCCTAGGGAAAATAATAAAAGCGACTTATGCTTACTGTTGGACCTGTCCCTAGCTTGACTTCTTCCGCAGTGATAATGTTTAATGACAACTTTGTATCCAACTTTGTATTTTTAATAACAACTTTGTATCGCGGTGATAATGTTTAATGACAACTTTGTATCCAACTTTGTATTTTTAATAACAACTTTGTATCGCAGTGATAATGTTTAATGACAACTTTGTATCCAACTTTGTATTTTTAATAACAACTTTGTATCGCAGTGATAATGTTTAATGACAACTTTGTATAATTGAACTTTTACTATCTAAGTAAGGATACTTATAAATATTTTGTCATCAATGAATATCATCATGTTTTATGAAATGATTTTTATTAATCTAAAAACTGGTTTTTAAATGATATTTATCCATCTATAATAAGAGCAAAAAGTGAACGCAAACACACTCTAATACTATCATTATTTATTTTTGAGGTGTTATGCTGTTTTGCGCTACCTTCTTCTTAAGTTGACTTTTCGGACAGCGTTACAGTATTCATAATCAGAACAGATGTGTGCTCTGATGATGGACACTGAACCAAAGAAGCAGGTAGCACAACACGGCGTAACACCCCAAAAATTAATAACGATGATACTTTTGTGCCTTGAAAATCTAAAATCATATCACACTGGTCAATGGTCTATAACAGTTGGTTTTGCATTAGGAAACAATTGTTTCGTATTCGTCTTAAATGAGCCTTGCGGGTGATTAAACTGACTAGTTACAGCGGGTTACCTGATTATAGCTCCGTCTCATTCTAGCAGCACGGTAACATATAAAACAGCGCGCGTATCGTGTAATCCCTTCGCGACGTGTAGGAGGAGTGTTATCAGAAGCGACGTTTGTTGTTGAATTTTTTTTAAATGTATTTAAAAGAAAAAATATCATCACACAGCAAAACGACATTTACTTTTTGTACTATAAATATGCTCAGGAGTCGCTGGTTAAAATCCTTTAGGTACGTGATGTTGCACCCTGTATACAGACGTATTTTTACGAGATTTTTCTTTACATTTTCTAATATATAGTTAACTACTATTTTGTTTACAATTATTCCATAAAGGAGGTCCTGGGGAAAACAAATCCTCAGGGCCTATTACATCTTTGGGGATGCCGTGTGGAGGATCAAATTAGGAAAAACAGAGAGTATGTTCTAGGAAGGAAAAGGGTATAACGGGTGGTTAGAAATCTGGGGTCAATGTGTTAAGGAGTGACGGATGTGTGAATCCATCCCTCCCAGTAATAGAAGCAAAAAATATTATTTTCTATATATGTAAGAAAAAATACTATGTTTAGAAACATAGCACTTTACCACAAGCGATCATGATAATATTATGTTCTTACGTCGTAAATTTCCTATTTACCGTTTAATGTCGGATCTCCACCGGCCAAATGTTTTCAATACATCGGACAATAACAAAAACATTATGTCGGGGCACAACTTTATTTGTTTTCCATCGGCTACGGAATACAAAAACATTGTGGCCCATCCCGATGCTTCAGGTTTGCACCAAGTGGTTCAATATTTGTTATAATTATAAATCTAACAATTAAATTTATCGATTTATTTTCACAATTTTAACTCTCTTCATACACGACGTTTCATTTTTGACCTAATCCTGTTATTTAATTCTGATTAATGGCCTGGACTCACCAGAGCTTACCAACTTAACAATAATTTGTATTCCATCAATATCAACACGACAATCCAATTTATTTCATTTAAAGAACTAACATTAGAAAAAAAATCACCAATTCCCCGTATACGTGCACAATATAACATAAATTTTCACAACAGACATTTTTTGCAACATCCTTCAGGACCCCTAAGGAACGAATAAGCACGGTTGATCGATAAGGATTTTATCGATAACTTCTCATCGTTCCGTATCGCCAACGAATAAATAACAGTTCATAAGTGTACTTAATTTATTTGACGTCAACAGTTGTTTGTACGTTAGCGATCTGCAGTTATCCTAGGAAACGATGAGAAATTACCGAAAGTTATCGATACAATTCTTATCGATCGGGCTAGCAGATTTAGCTAGAAATACCGAATAGAAGTAACGCATACGATCAAAAATTAGTACAAGAGTGTGGAATAAATCATGAGCATCTGCTATCCTTATCCTACATTCCACTTCCTCTGCCTCTCGCCTAAAATTAATTTTAAGATACAAGAAAACTCCATCTCTAAGCAACATTAACATAAGGAGACTTTTTTGACCTGATTTCAGTTAACGTAAAGTGCATTTTTTTATCTCTGTATTTTATTAGTTGTGTCTTACAAATAAATAAATAAATAATATAAATATTATCACTGGAGATCAGGCTTAAAAGGATTTTTTTTTGGGTGTCATCCCGAAAATGTAATTTAAAGCGATAGATCATTGTCCATGTTATTTACGTACTTCACATACCACAGCTTGTATTACTGAATATATAGACAGTCTGTCTGAATTTAACAATTAGATTTCTGTTTAGTATTTTTGATTGAAATTCCTAGATTATGCCATGTAGTAACTAAAAGAAAAGCATTGAAAACTTTTCAGTAAATACCTACTTACTTTCAAAGCCACAAAACAACTTTCGTCGTGCTTTCTAAAAGTTGTATCAACGCATGACAAAGCATAATGTATGATATTCTTGCCCTGAGAGCTTTCCTTAGAGCTTTTTATTAATTTTAAACATGATCGCGAGAAGATTCCGATCACATTACTAGTGAACCACTAGAAAAAGGAGAACAAAATGTATTTCGATCACGGTGGAAGCGATGTTTTATTAAAAGTTGCCAAGGTAAAAGTACTTTCCATAAACTGTATTCTACTTCCAAGGTGCACTTTCTTCCATCAACTACTTTTCAAGGAATTCGTTACAAAATACTGAAACCTTTTACTATAAGACTCGAGGTTTCGCCTCTAACAATGGGTGGGTTTAGCCGTTTTTTTCTTGAGGCATTTTTTATTAAACTTCTTGTTTCTTGTATTTTGCGGAAGACAAACAATAGGAAAAGTTTTCTCAAAACAATGGGGGTCTTAGGAATTGTATAATCTATTATCTATAAATGCGGCAGCTTCTGTACGCAGATATATATTTCTGTCTCATAGAACGGCAATCTTAATGTATTGTAAACCGTGCATGGACATATTGAAAATGATTTAGCGATCTCTGAAATATAAAAGTTATAAAAAGTTCCCCTCAGCTTGGTTAATTTTCAAAGTGCAAAGTTTTGTGTTAATTTAGCTTAATATGTAAGAACAATTAACATCTCAATCACTCGTATTTATGAAAATATCTCTACATATCGACGAAAAGTTAGGATTGTCCACCTTATATAACGTGCGCCACCTATATCTTCCTCTTTCCCGTATTTTTCCATTCTCAGCGTGTTGTTAATGCTACAGACAGTGCCACAAGAAGATGTTTTTTATATCATTAAAGTAGAAGATTAATCTAAACGAAACCAGAAACCGATGGCAAAATAAATATAAAGTTACTGTTCCTACTTGGAATCTAACCAAAGATATATTTTTATATTTTCTGTTTCAAGGTGGTTTTTTCGGTTACATTGGTGAGTATAACCTTTTAAGATAATTAAAATCTAAGTTAAAATTAAATTCATCACACTTTTAAGTGATTAAATAAAAATAGCAGCCTAAAATTTGTGAAAAATTATTAAAAAATATATATATTGTTAATTCTGTACAATATAATGAGTGATCGACAAAAATTACGTAAAATGAAAAGGTTCCAATGGCCATGTTGGTTATTGCGCTATACCGATAGGACAAAATAACCTGGATTAGATATCCAGTTTTGACCATTACCTTTTTATTTTTCTTTATCTTGTTATTTTTTACGTTTCGTTTAGATTTATGAGTTTACTTCCATAATATATTACATTGCTTGGTTATAAGTTATAACCTTCAAAAGTTATTCTAATAAAGGTGACTAAAATTTGTTATTTATTTTGTTTCCTCCTATTTATTTTCATCAAATTGTGCTTAATAGTGGGTTTCATTAACAAAATGTCATAAAATTTTTGAGTGCATTCTACCACTTGTACCTATAGAGTAATGCAAAAAAATGTGGGCTTTTACTAAAGGTCAACCAAATAAATTCGGTTTGTACGAGGAGAACCTTGGTGGGAGAGTTGTTAGGAATAACTCAGCTAGACCGCTGAACACATAAATAGCTTTGAGGCCATTCCCACGTCACAGACATTCCCGAAAGGGTGGCAGAACTTAAATTGGAACGGGCAGGTCACGTAGTTAGAAAAAATATTGTTGATCCTCTTTAACTAGGGACCGGAAACTAAAAGCCCAACTGGAAGATAACACCGGATATTGGGGACGGTCTAAAAAGCGGAAAGCTGAAATCACGGGTCTTAGCCAAAAAAAAGGTCATTTGAAGAACAGGAAAGCGGCAATACAAATAAATTGGTTAAAGAAGATGGCATTTATAAGTTTGTTTTCAGACCACCTTGTGGTTTAAAAAATATATAGTTCTCTTTTTATATATTAGCTTCACACAGGAGGCCCTAAGAAAAATAATTTACCTCAGAGCTTATGTCATCTTAGGGCATAATGTATGGAAAAAAATTTTAAAGAAAGGAAGAAAAGGAAGTTTTGGGAAGGAAAATGTGTGAAGGGTGGGTAAAAATCTGGGGGCAGTGTGTCCAGGAGTGACGGACTGATGAATTCAACCTTTCAACTACGGTGCAAGGTTAAGGGTCGAGGGATTCTGGCTGGAGAAGTCAAAATTCCTCCTCAAAAAGTATTTCTCTATCCGACTCGCCGTGCAGCAGGTGGGCAGATATATCAGCCGCCAAGACCTTGACCTCACCCCATAAACTCTATAAACCCCGGCCAGCCCGGTTAAGTCATTAAACCTAGTAAACCACTTGGAATGACCTATGGCAGAGGTATTGCTTATCCAATAAATGGTTCCCGGGGTTGCGGTACCGATACCTGCCTCCCAGAATATGGCCTTCCTTGATAGTAGAAGATGATTTTGAGGTTTTATCTTGTATACGAAGAAAAAAATCCGTGTTAGTTGAAAATATTTCAATTGACAGAATAGTACCAACGCAGAAAATAAAAGATAAAAACAAAACCTTAGGGAGTTAGTTCTTTCAGCATGCTTTTAGTGAAAGTGACTGGAAAACTTAACCATGTAAAACATACCGTAAGAGATGGTTGGCTCATTCTCGCCACTATAAAGTTTTATATACATATACTGAATAAGAACGCGAATATTATATTTTCCCCTTTTCCCCATAATTTAAAATCCAGCTAATGATTTAAGACACCAGTCAGGGCTATAATCAGATGCAATCTTTTTTGATTTTTTTTTGGTTTTTAAAAAAATACCTAATAGGTATAAAAAATTAAAAAAAAATTCTTGTTGTTTGTAGGTTTATTACTTAACATCAACATTTTTCTTTAAATCTACTTCAACCACAATGTAAAAGTTAAAACAGGTATACCATAAATAGTGTTAAATAATATCTACATATTAATATTTCATGTAATTTAAATATTACAAACGTAAGATCAACCATGAAATTTTTTGTTATTTTCGTAGGATAATTATATCTAATGCACTTGCCTTTTAACTGCTTTCTGCTTGAACTTGCTTTCTGCTTACGTAATCATAACCTAGCTATATGTTTATTATTTCCTATTGCTTTTTATTTACATTGCAATTTTTTCTTGACTTTTAAAGTAAAACTTCTTTACGCACTTTAAAACTTTTTGGGCAGTAAGCTAGCAAATGCGTGACGAGAGCGTTACGAAAAGCGAGGCGAATGTTTAGTATATCACTGTACATATTTTCTTTCTTTCTTCCTATCATAGATGGAGCAGAAGTTTTACTTCAGTCATGTGCTCTAAAGCACACTCGTTTTTTTATACCTAAATTAAATTGGAAAAATGTTATCTAGTCCCAGGCAGAGAGCATATTCACAGTCCTACATATATGTCGTTCCTTCTTGCGCGTCGTGTATGAAAACGAAAAACACAAGGGATAATAGAATGACGAATGTCTTTAATCATAGTCCTACGGATATTTCGCAAATGTATTTTTCTTTCAAATTGTAGAATTAATATGGTAATGCCAGTTTTAAAAACAAAATAAAAAATATATATATTATTTAATGAAACTCACACAATGGTTACAATATTAGCACATGATGAGGTAGACATTTAAAATTTATTCTTTAATATTAATCATAAATATTCTTTAATAATTTTACCGTAAAACGATATTGTCATCATACATTTTTTAAATGTCAAGCCACGTTTACGGTACCGGGACGGCAAAAAAGGCAATGAACATACGTTCTTTATCACTAAAATGCAGCAGCTCTTTCTTACACATAAAATAGTGGTGAAACAAAAGATGAGACACACAAAATACGTGTCTTTTTTCTCCAAAGGACTACTATTTACCTTTGGAGGAAACAGATATATCTTATTATGGCTCGGCCATGGATGTGTGATAAAGATTGTATTTTTCTTTTGAGGGTGTGCAGACATACGTCCACTGTTTGTCTCATTTTCGACTGTTTTTATTTTGTGTGAAAGAGAGATGCAGCATTTTATGTTTAAGAACAAAAGCAGAACCATCGGCGCATTGGTATTTGACATTTTTAAATTTTTGGAATTCACTCACACATGATGTTATCATTTTAACTATATTCCATTCTTCCAAAATTATCGTCAAGTATTGTAGGAGTATTCAAAGACGTTACAATGCGGTATGTGAGAGAGATGCAAGAAAATGATGACTTTTTTCCTTTGGAGGAAACAGTCCTACGTAAGTATATTGTACTCTGGTTTCCCTTCAATAATGAATAAATCTATCGCCTTTTATTAACGTTTTCCGTGGAGTGGAGCACTCAATTGTGTCTATAAACCAATCTCATCTTTTGAAAGAGCTGAAGTATTATTGTGTTAAGAAAGGCATGTTTATTGAATTTTGTATGTCATCACGGTATCTTAAACGTGGGTTATTACGGTAATAATAAAAATGCTCAATGATTATAAAGCCGAGTGTGAGTTGGTACAAGTAAACAGTAGATTAATAATAATGACTTAGGAGAGTTCATTATCCCCGTGGAATGAATAGTTTTAATTGAGAGCTAGATTTACCTTCTCCGGGACATTTGTATAAATTATACCATTCACACGACGACTTTGTATGGCCGATGCCGTAGGGCCAGCCCTGGACAATACCAGTGGGATATCACCATAAATCTGCTGGCATATTACACACCACGGGTTTTATGTCGCGAATACATTCATCCGCCCCGGGCTCAAATGACTACTAGACGGCTAATACTTTTGAGTTTTGACAAAATGCGACACGTTTATTGTTCTAAGTGTTACGAGCTGTAATATTCATAACATTACGGAACCTAAAATTTTAATAATGAACGTTTTTGATGATTTTTTTTTCTTCATTTTTATTTAGCTTGAGAGGGTGTTGAACGTTTATTCAAATACAAATTTGCTGAAGCTTTAACAGTAAAAAACGACTTTATTAACAAAATTTAAACTGAGAAAAATATATAATGCAATTAATATAATAGGCATTTGTCTTATTTCCGAGGAAATTGTTTCGATCGTTTTCCCCACGGGATATACGTTTTTTTTTTTAAAGAAAGACAATTATTCCCGAGTTATGAATAATCTTACAATATTTGAAAATCTCCTACTACCACCGCAGTAAGCGGAAAACGTTGCTTGTGTCGTGATGGAGGACTTAGTCAGCCGATGAATCGGAAACACAACGCCTAAGTGGGACCCAAACGCGATGCCACTGACCGGTCATATAATATCATAACTACTTGGTCTTGCCATGCATGATCGATGCCTCCGTGGTCGAGGAGTAAGGCTCTTGACTGACTTGAAGGTCGCGGGATCGGATCTCGCCGTGCGCAAATAAATTTTATTTGATTAATTTGTATTATTTCACAATTAATTAATTAAAAATAATATATAGTGTATTTGCGGCACGTTACAGAGTGGAATATATTCTCAGTATCGCCCTGGTATAAGACCACCATTCAGAATTGAGACGTTATTTGAAATGGCTTTAGTCCTGTTTGGTGACCAGATCTGAAAATCCAGGTGCTTCCCCACTTTCCTCTCCCCCCATATCCTTCCCTTCCCTACCACCTTCAGTCTCACCAAATACCCCAATTGGGGATGCCATAGTCTCACTGGCTTCCAGATGGGAGCAGCTGGGACTCCCAGTGAGGTATTCACATAAAAAAATTTGAAAATATGCAAACATCGATTAATAGCTCCAATGTATCAATTGTTATTAGGATTACAGTCTTCGGTACAATTATTGCTCTGACTGTTCCCCCAACATAATATTATATTGAAGTTTCAACTGTCTCATACACAGATTACCCACTTTTGACCGAACCCATATCCAGAAATACCGTACACTAATCGTCTCTCTCCGTAGTTATGTAGTTAATTTACTGCTTATTGCCAATTGAAAATGTAACGCACGCCCCCTGAAATGTTTTTCGTAAGAAACTTATTCGTTGTTTGGTTGGTACTTTTAAATAAAATTATTGCAAATGAACCCATTCAAACGAGATAATAAATTCATATAACAGCTAGTTACTTGTATCATTAAACAAGAAAGACGCTCCGTTAACAGTATCAGGTATCCAGTTTACCCCTTCTTCAAGGCATTATCTTCTACGCAGGTTAAATGTAACAAAGCACTGTAACAAAATGCCTTAAATCCCACTCCCCCTCTTATACTTTATAATGTATGTACGATCTATCCCACCCCTTTTTCTCATAACACTCCATAAAATCTTGCTGTTATTTTTTAATATTTTAATAAGGCGAAAATTCAACAATTTATTCTGAAAGCGGGGGGTTGTTAACCCTTTTCTCTCTGCGAATAAAATAAAATGAGTTGGACAAAGGCCAAAATACATTTCCTTCGTATTTTATGATTTGTTTGAAGCAGATTGGGAGACTTCTAGGGGCAATCATTTTCTTATAGGTCTGGAGTCCGCTGGACATTTGTCCGAAGTATTGTGAATGCATCATTTGTTCGGGATTTATCCGCAGTAAAAAACGAAAATGGTGGAATTCTTGCTCACAAATTGTGAACTTACGTTAAATATTCAATATGTTATACATTTCATGTCAAATTTGTAACCTTGAAATGTTGATTATGAATTCTCACTAGTTCAATATTGCTTTAGTAATCATTATTGTTTTTTTAAGATCAATTATTTTCAACCCAAATATAATTCTACAAATTTATTCGTGTGGTATGTTGTATATAATTATCGATACCTGTCTTTATCAATATCTATCATTATCGATATCTATCATTATCGGTATCTATCATTATTTATTTATTTATTTATACTGGGATTTTACAGATTGTTCACACACATGTGAGAACAACCCAGTTGTAAAAACTCAGTTAATTATACAAATAAGAATTATATAATAAAGTAAGAATTTATATACAATCAACTAGATAATACAATCATAAATTTTGTAACCGTTTAAATAAAATTTTAGATAAAATAAAACATAAACAGTTAGAAATGGAAAATTGTTAAAATACTAAGTTTACTCAAATAATAATTAAAGAGAGGCAAAAAGAGAGCATTATAAATATCTGTTTCTATCGATATCTATCATTATCGGTATCTATTATTATCGGTATCAATCTGAATCGGTATCCATCATTTTCGATTTCTATCATTATCAGTATCTATCATTATCGATTTCTATCATTATCGATATCTATCATTATCGGTATCTATCATTTTCGATTTCTACCATAATCGGTATCTTGGTTATCGATATCGATATATCGATTTATTTTTTTTGATTTTATTCGCATTTTTTCTTGTTATTTTTTGTTTTTTATACGGAGAAATAATTTACGTTGAATTTATGTATATTGCTAAATATACTGAATTAAAATACATTATGTAATTATAATGTGAACAATGTACGAATAAAAAACGAGATGCATTTGTTATTCTATAACTAGGATTGGAAAGACAGGATCAAGAAAGGAACGCTCCGATGGTCTGGGCATGTAGAGCGAATGAACGAGGAAACGAGTGTAAGGAGAATATATGAAGCAAATGTGAATGGTAGAAGTCGGGGAAGCCCGAGAAAGACATGGCACGAGTTGGGCCATGTCAAGAGACAGAATATTAGAAGAGACGTTGTATGAATGTGAACGAGGCAAGGAGTGTGTGCCAACACCGAGTTGTTTGGCCTGCCTACTCCTTCGGGGAAACGGCGTGTGGTTAGTTAGTTAGTTAAGACAAATAAATTCACAAATTAGACCACTTACAGCTCTTCATAAAAGTGCATCCATGTTAAAATAACATCTAATTATGATACCCCAGTTTAATGCGAACTTGTAAAATGTCTTATTATCTTCTTTCTTAACTTCTCTTTATTAAAAATTTTGATCCCAATTTACGTTTCTGTGAATCTCGAAAAGTATTTTTTTTACTGTCAATAATTTATTTTAATGTTCAATCAAACCAAAGAATGCGATCACCACTGCCATGATTGTCTGAATGGAGTTTCCTCCGATGACCTTCTGAAAATTGGGTCCTCTGAGATGGTGAAATATCCCCAGTAATATATTGCATTCATCTTAGTTTTTAATCACCCTCCTCGAAATCTGCAAAAACAAGACCAAAAATATTAAAACCATGTGTAGAACACATACACGAAGCCGTGTTGGATTATTATAAAAAGGGCGATGAAAAGTGTCGTATCACATCACCAGAAAGGTTTACACGGTGACAGGAACTTGAGCCTTGTTGGTCCGGTGTCCACACTATTGTACACTTCACACTACACCGCCTCCCAACGTCCCCAACACGTCCATTATACCGCGCTGTGAAACCAACTGTGGGTGTGAAAATACCCCCTTCATTGCAGGTTGAATCTAGGACTAGAGATCTATTTTTATTCGGTTACAAAAACTGTCCAAGTACGTACAGTGTCAATTTATTGTACTTCTGCGCTGATATACACAATACATAGATTTTTCCTTGATGCAGTTCAATGAAAATATGTTTTATACTTTGTTATTCGGCGGTACATCCTCATTGCAAATCCCTTCGGGATCTCTTAGTTCTATTTTATATAATTAGGTATACCTTATTTTCCTCATTTTTTTTTCTAAATTTAAGCGCCATTAAAATGGAAAAGATTTTTTGAATAATTCAGAGAATTCAAATGCCGGCGGCGTGCACAAAAAAATTTCATCTGATTTATTTATGTTTTTTCACAGTTTATTAATTAAAAAAATTTATAGCAATTTTACGTCAGGTTTTGGAGTGGTAGATACTCTCAGTATTGACCTGGCTGTAAGACCACTATTAAGAATTGAAACCTTGCTTGAAATGGTTTTGAGATCAGTTCGGACTCTTGTGTGGTATTTACTTTTAAAAAAATGACACAAACTATAAGCCATTGATAAACTACGTCTTTAAGAAAAACTGATATAAATCTGTGCAGAAAATATTACCTGCCTACTTCCTTTCAAAATGCCGTGAATTGGCAAATTCTAATTAAATAACACGACCTCGCTTACTTCGTAATTATTAAATGTTTACATAGTATAAAATGAAGTCGCTCAAAATGTATGTGCGCTTAGATCTTATAAACTACGCAACGTATTTTCATGCGGTTGTCATGTATAAAACATGGATATTATAGTAGAGAAAAGCCGAGAAATTCAAAAAAAATATCTTCTTTACATAGTGTGAAGTCGCTCAAAATGTATGTGCGCTTAAATTTTTTAAACAATGCAACGAATTTTCATGCGGTTGTCACCAATAGATAGGGGGTAAAACTATCTTTTGCAATTACCATTAATAAGTCACAGGGTCAAACATTCAACGTTGCTGGCTTAGATTTGAGTGTTGACTGTTTCTCACACGGCCAGTTATAGGTATCTAAAGTGTAAAATCTAAAGAAAATATGTTTGTACTATCTCATGAAAAACCAGCTGTAAATATTGTATATAAAGATATCATGAAGTATAGACTAATCATAATCATAGTATCATTAAATCACTCCACACTACCCCGCATTAGTATCTACATTGCACCCGTGCGAAGCCGGGGCGGGTCGCTAGTGTAACAATAAATTAATGTTAATTTCATGATCATTTCCAAAGCTCTAAACTTGTTTGTTTCATACTAATGTAAGCCAATATGGTTTTAAACCAATAATAAATTGGTTAAACTAAAATCACTTATCATGGTTATTGTAAACGGTTTGCTTATGAATTATTAATATTGCGTTAAAATAATATATTATCCCGTATTAACGATATTTCATAAGCGCTAAACAATAGTTGATATTGAAAGTTCCATTTCGAAATGTATTTATCATAACTAATCCTTGTATAATAGTTGGTTTGCAGGATTTTCAACCTCTATTTATGATAGTAAAATTAATATTTTATCGAGTTTTGTTCATCCCTTAAAATGTTGCAATTCACATTGGGTATTAAGGGACGTTCTTGACTAACTTTAATGAGTGATTCTTCAAATTATTTATCGGTAGTAATAAATGTAAATGAAATTGTGGATCTCCGGTGACTTTTATGTCTTTTTTTTTCAGAACTTACCAACCCCACACCCCGCCCCATATCTTTTCAAAACCTAATGATTTTTTAAAGTTTGTAATTGTTAAAAAATTTAAAAAGTCACCGGAGACATTTCATGTACATTTTTTACTGCAAATAATGTCAAGAATAACTAGTTTTAAGTAACTCAAGTGCGTCCTTTAACTCCCTGTATATTTGTGCTTTGTTTTTTCTCTATTCTATTGCATAATAAAAAAATACCAATAATAAATTGAATTGGCTAACATTGTTGGGTTTGTGAAACCCAAATTTTTCTTTTGCAAGGTCATACCTACCTAAATTTACGAAGACTTTTTATTTGGTTAAATACTTGTGAAATATGTTTTAGATTACTTTCAAAATGTATAAAAAAATAGGGCATCTATAATAATTCAACAGAAATAAAAATAACGGCGAGATTAAAAAAACGTAACTATTAAAAATATAAAATTACCTATATAGGTCATACACCGTTAATATTTTGGTGAAAAAAAATTGTTTAAAATAAAATTCAATAGGAAAATTATAAGTACAGTTTGAATAAATGGGATTTAAAAAAAACTTCCCAACTGCTCCCAACCTTCGGCATCCAAAATACTTATCTTCCCAATTACATTTCCACGACATACCCTAATTAATTGGGGTTAAAGCCTAAAAGTAGTGTAGAGTGGAAGGAGGTGGGGAAGAAGAAGGTGGGGAAGTGTCTGGCTTCATAGATCTAGTCACGGGACACGGCTAAACCAATTTTTATTTCAACCAATGTTTCAATTCTAAATGGGGTGTTTCACCGGGGCGATACCGAGAGAAGCCTTCTATCCATATAATATTATACCAATCCCATACGTATAATATTATTTTTAATTAATTATTTATGTAACAACACGAATTAACTAAAAAAAAATTGCGCGTGCGGGATTGGAACCTGCCACCTCCGAATTATTAGTCAGTAGTCGAGAGCCTTACCCCTTGGCACGGAGGAGAAATAATATTCAGTTGTGATCAGGAGGCAGACGTAGAAAAGTGGCAAAATAATTTATTTAAGATTGCAATGATTATACAATGGTCTCAGGTAACCCCACTTTAATTGCAATTTCACGCAATTAAGGTGAGAATATTTGAGATGATGCAATGGTTTGTTGGGAACTCGCTTCCGCAGCTCCAGTTCAGGTTTAGGGTTACCTAATACAATACTTCATTTACGTGAAAGCACTGTGAAAATACCGCATTACTCAATCGGCGTCATCCCGAATTCTACTAAATTATAACAATACACCAATGGTTGGACTTTAAGGGTTTAATCTTGGGATTCTAAGCCGTGTTGCAGTTCCTGCACTTTTGAAATAATACATCTACCCTGATTATGAAGATATAGACTGTCTAATGTATTTTTAGAAAACATAATGAAGAACAATGCAAGGCAATCAACAAAGTGAAAACTTCTTTAGAATCGTTGTGATTTGAAACTCGATGAAATGAAAAAGAGACACACACACACATCTGTAGGATTTAGCCTGCGAGAGAATGAGATAGACTAATATCGGTCTCCTTTTTATGCAGTGCTTCGTAGCCTCCCTACTCTTGTCTACTTTAGTTTTCTGAAGGCTTCACTTCTTCCACTTACGGCACAATTTTTTTCTTCTGTTAGAATTAGGTCCACGCAGGAGGCCCTGAGGAAAAAATTCTCCTCAGCACCTATGCCATCTTTAAGAATGCTTTGTGGAAAGTATTTTTAGAAAAGGAAGAAGAGGAACTTCTGGGAAGGAAAAATGAATGAGAGGTGGGTGGAATAACGGACTTACAAGTCCAACCCTCCCACTGCTGTGCAAGGCGTTGTTCCGAGAGAGTCCCGATGAAGAGGTCAAAAGTTCTCCCTAAACCAGTCTCTCCCGATCTGCCCTGCCAAGCAGTTGATGGGCAGACGCATCCGCAGCCAAGACCTGGACATACCTTACCCACATGAACCCGAGCACCCCTGTTAAGTCAGAACCACTTGGAGTGACCTATGGCAAAGGTGTTGGTTATCCAATAAATGGTTCCCCGGGCGGAAGTACCCATACCAGCCTCCCAAATTATCATGTTATCAACAAATTAAACGATTGAATATTTATTTTTGTCTCAACCAAAGTTATTTACTACAAAATATTATATGAGTTTAATAATGAAACCTTATTTCATCGAGTGTAATTTTCTACTTATTTATTTTATTTATTTATTTATTGACGCCCTATTGGGCTTTTACATATCAAATACAAATATAATTTATAACAACAGAACCTATAACATAATTAAAAAAGATTACAAAATATATGCAAATAAAGCATATACCCAAATTAAAAAAAAAAGAATACATTCATCTTAAGCTAATTAAACATGGATGACTTTAGAGAACACAGGTACAACAATTCATATAACATCAACATTTTAAATTATTACTTCAGTAATTTTCTTCTGAATTCGTGCAAAATTTACCACGTATAATTAATTTCGTTCTGTGTTATTTTACCGGCACATTTGCTCTGTCTTTAGCGGAATGAAGTCCCATATGTAGAAATTGAATATACTATGGTCAGGTTAAGCCGCGTACTCATGTGCGAACTGTAACCATAAAGCCGGGTCTCCAGCGACACAGTTTGCACAAATATTGAACTAAATGTTTACACAAACATGCATAATGGTGGCGCGGCTTTGTGTCGTGATTTTTGTATGCAGACTCAATGTTTGTGCTTTCCGTGGCCGATGAACAACATTCAAAGGTGAGAGGGATTGTTTCATTGTTTGTCCACCACCGTGGGGTGCTGTTAGTCACGGAGCATAAATCGCAGTTTTTGAGGTTATGCCCACTGAGCATACAATTACGGGTTTGTTAAATTGTAAAAAAATAATAATGTCGTAATGGATGATTGCTTCTATCATGAACTCAAATTAAAAAAAAAATTGTAGAGGGTCCAATAAACTCATGGGCCAAATTTTTGTTAATAATTGTTTTTAAATTCTTAAATGGTTCATTAGGCTCATGTACGATTCGCCAGTTGTCATACATTTCAATACAATGCGGTCAATGTAATCAACGCAAAGTCGCATTTCTGGTGAAAAAGCTCTTCGCCAAATCGCGTTTTTTTGGCTTAATTGGCTGTATAATCAAAAACAGTTTTTCAAAATCAGTTACAGAGTCACGAAAGACATTGCCCAATCTAAACCGGTATTCTATTATTAATCTTAATATTTTAAAATCAACATTACTTTGTTTTTTTATTTTTATTTTTAACTTATATGAGTAAATATTTAAATTATAATATTTAATTAAATGAAGACAATATCAGCGAAACTCAATCAAAATCTGAAGACAGAGGAACCAATATCTTTTTCAATTTTTTCTGTCTTCAGATTTTATTATAATAATTTTCTAAGCCATTCATCCGATTGCACTGAAACTTTGGTGAGTTGTTGTGCACACGCCCACAAAGGTTTCTATTTCTAATGGTGACCTCTGGCGTTATTAAGTTTGCATAAAAAAATTACAATTGGCGCTCGAGTTGCTTGAACAATGTGTGCATTTCAAATGGTTTAGTAGCAGAGATGGGAGGAGAAAAGGGAAGGGAATCCGGAAGGGAAGAGGGGGACGAAGGAGAGGGGGTTAGCGAGAATTGGAATGAGGGAAGGAAGGGAAGGCAGAAGAGGAAAGCCGGAGGGAAACGCTTGAAGGGGGGGGGGTTCACGGGAGGGTTGACGAAGGGGAAGGCGGAAGGGAAGCGAGACGAAAAGCGGACGCGGGAGGGGAACGGGGTTAGGAACGGGTACGCATGGGAAAGGACACGCAGGGTGAAACAATTTATTTCTTTTTGTGGCATTGTAACGCATGCCGGATCCTCAAAAAATATAAAATTTCTAAATTTCGAAGCAGTATCTAAGTACGGTCTAAATTGAGATTCGTGTTTTCTCCTTAATGATGAAGCATGTACACCGTAAGCACATCGTCCTCATCAGAACTTATCTTGGTACTAAATCTATTCACCAATATATATTTATTTACGTAGACGGCATTTAGTTTATTAACCTACCTACTTGTTTTAATTAAACAAGAGAGGAACAATGCAAGGATACTCATTAGCGCAAGTGCATTATACATAGAAGTAAATTAATCATTTGGTTGACAACATCAGAAAGGCTTGCTGTAGAATGGTACAAATCAAATTAGTACAAAACCATTTAAGTGCTTTCTATCGGATGACGTCATTTAATGAATAATTACATAAATTAAATTGAATTTAGCACGCGTGGAAGAATTACATTCTGTGGATTAAATTGGAATGTGCCAGTTGAGGACTATTCAAACATCACATAATACAGTATCATGATTGGGAGAAATCCCCCAACGCTAATCCGTTCGAATAGAGTCAGTAGACTGTGTAAATGTGTACCAATCGATAGGTTTGCAATCTTGCAGTCCTACATTCTTGCAGACTCCAAACCTGCAATCTAGATTGGTCTTGCAAAATAGCAGCCTTGTTGTCTTTACTAATTTCAATTTAGATGAGGACATGCCTGGCAGTATGGTCAATGTTGTGAAAGCGTTCGGTTCGAAAAATATTATTTATTAATTTTCGTTTAAAATTCAATTTTTTAATCTATCTAGGACTAGTCTGTGTTGAGTTTAAGGATTGACTCTCCACAACACCTCTGCCATAGGTAACCCCAGGTGGTTCGCTACGTTTGGTAACTTAGTAGGGGTGCCTGGGTTCATGGGGTGAGGTTTGTCCTGGTCTTGGCAGCGGATGCGTCTGCCCGTCAGCTACATAGCAGGCCGGATCGGGAGAGAACGGTTGAGGGAGTCCCTTTGATTTCTCTAACCGTACTCTTTCGGAACATCGCCTTGCACCATAGTGAGAGAAATAGATTCATACGTCCATCACTCCTGGATACACTGACCCCATATTCCTACCCACCACTAATACCATTTTGCTTTCCTTCCTTTCCTAAAAAGACCATCCACACAGCATCCCCAAAGATGACGTAGGCCCTGAGAGGAATTATTTTCTTCGGGACCTCCTTTCTTCTAAAAAAAAGCAGCTGGTGAGCAGGCGCATCCGCGGCCATACAAATCCGTCATACTGAACACACTGGCCGTGTTCGACACAATGTTCGAGTTTTTATTGAACTACAATATTTCTGTACTTTTCCATGAAATGCGTTTTTAACTTTGTAAATTTCTAATAATTTATTTTATTTTATTTTGTTTCAGGTAAGACAGACAAACATTTCAAATTGGATACCTGCCATGGTAAAATTAGTTGGCTTCTTGGTGGGTACGTAATTAATCTTATTATTCAAAATATGATATGTAATGAAAGTAATGTAGTAGAAAATGTAAGTGATCTACTAACTTTAATTTTTTTAAGGTTTTTTTTTATTCAATAGTTTAAATTTAGTTTATAAATTGATAAAACAATTTAAATGGATTACAACAACATCATAAAAGTGCAATTATTGTGCCGCTTGATAAACATTTATAAAATTGCCTACCAATCAGGTATTAAATATTTGAAGAATCTTCCGGTCGTAAATGTGATATTATACGGTTGACATTCCCCGCTTTTATAATGAAATGATCTTAAGATCATAAGATGAAAAATTCAAATGTGTATTTGTGTATTTTTTAGAAGGTACCTACATAATTGTTGTTGAAAATTATTGTAAATCGAAGGCAAGAAATACATTTTAAGCCAAAATGCATTAATTTGGCAACATTGTTGAAATGAAGAAGTTTATTAATCAGGGTTTCAATACATTAAATTAAAATCCTGCCTGCGTTTTTACCTTATTTAAAAGGTTTTATTTTATTTACGCCTCACATAAAAGGATAAAGAAACACATAAAAAATAGATACTTAATGAACCTGAATGCACAAGAACCTCGAAAGAAAAAGAACACCTAATATTGTAAATATTTGTATTTCTTAGTAGGCTGTGTTTTAAAATTAATAACATTATTATGGCCGTCAAAATTTGTTTTTAGTATCATTTGAATGTATTGGTTTAAAAGGTAATTTTTACAAGTTCTTGTTTTATTTATAAAAATTATATAATAATGGAAATATGTAATAAGATATCATGGGGCTTAATGTAATGTGTTTCAGATGAAATTTTACACATATTTGCTTCGTAATTTTATCGAAGAAGAATGTATTTTTAAGTTCAAAATAAACATTCATTTTCCAGAACATTTTACAAGTTGTGTGCAAATATAAACCGTTCGTTTAATTTTCGTGAAGCCTAGTTCACGGTCTCTTTTGCTCTTTACATACATCTAGATTGTGCGGTTTTCTAAATCTATGAATAAACTGTTGAGTACCTACTCGTTAATTAACTTTAGTCATAGTATAAACAATATTTACAAAATATAATAAGCTTACTTAACTTGATAAGTGGTTCTAACCAACAGGATCTGTGACCAAAAGTGGACTGTGTGTATTTTTGAAGTTCGGTCATGTATTGCGCATTGAATATTTCAAAATAGCCATTCGCTAAATTTGTCGTAGTGAAAAAAAATAAACTTTTGACTATTGTGACTAAATAATGATTTTGATATGGAAAAAATAAATTTTGAAACAAACTTTTATTTTTTCAACCTCCTGGTTACCGTGTATTTCGGAATATCGTTGGCAATCACCCAGCGGTGTAATAGCACTTCAATTTGACTTGAATTTTGTAGGAATATTTCATTTTTCATGTAAATTGTTGTGGGATTCAATTAAAAAACTTCATACAAGCGTTTTAAACGAATGGTCGATTTAAGTCATGGATTTTGATGCGATTTTTGCCGAAAAACAAACGAAACCATAGCAAAAAAATTATTTTAAAAATTCTTTAACTACGATGAAGTACGACGCATGCGCTATTTTAATTTTAATTTATTATTATACATTCTTAAACTGTAACTAACAATATAGGGGCACTGAATTTGACAATAATTTCTGTTAGATCGCTGTGCTTGAGTATGTAGTGAAGTGCCGTCCTAGCACCGCGGGGAAGCTTTAAAAGGTTAAAGGTTTGTTTTTATTAAGGTCGGTGCAACTTATCAGTCTTTATGGACTGCATGCCACTAAAATTTATTTGAAAAGGTTCTATAAATAGTTAGATGATGGGTTTTGGAGGCGAACATTTTGCGGAATGTAGAAAATGCTAAATATTTCGAATTTATTTTTTATTTTATTTATTAGATACATCTTACAATTTTGTATCTTATTTATAATGTTCTTCCAATAAAAGTATTCCCTTGTGGATGGAAGAGGAGTGTAAATTTGAAAAAGTATAACAGATTAACAAAACGAAAATTGTATAATTTCGTGATATAGTATACGATCTTAGAAATACCATTCTAAGTTTCATTTAAATATTTTAATATCGTGTATATTCCGAAATGATGGCATGGCATGATCAAGTGAATCAAGTATGTATACAATGATAATACGTGTAAACTTGATAAAAGGTAATATTTCTTTGATTATTCAACTGTTATTTATTGAAAAAAAATATATATTGTTGGATCCCAAAATCAAACCATGATAATAAAACGTCAACATTTTTATATACACTACAAAACATATGCATCGAAAACGAACATTTTATATTTGTACATTGACCATAAAATCAGTATGTTATGAGCCATAAAAGAAAACTGAATAACTAGTTTTTACATTGACAGTGATGTGCGGAGACATAAAAATTTGATGTCCTGATATTATTGGTATAATATAAAAATTCCCAATATGAAGCTGTCTCGTATAAAACTTTACCGTTATTATAATGCTTTTTCCATTTGCCATTGTTCAATTAACTATTTCATTTGCCAAATTAATATTTTTGTAATAAACTACCATGTATGGTATGCCAAAATCTTGAAAAAAAATTCGTTTTGATATAAATTTAAGCTGTTTTTTGGGTATTAAATCGTGATTAACTTTTCAGATGACCTTCCAAGGTTCATTCTTAGGGCAAATGGATTAATATATATTTTTTAAATTTCTACCTACGGCTCGTGATACATCATCTATAATTGTGGCCTTTTAAAATTGATAAAATAGTCAGATGGACGAATAATTTATTGATATTAAAAAAAAATTGTCTTTAGGTAAATAGTTGTGGTTTTATAAACATTAAAATAAAAAGCGTAAAAATGTATTATTTATTTTTGAAATATCAAACATTTTTATTCAAAGATGAAATTATTTGCACAGAGTTATTTCTAAGATTCCTAAATCATTTTATGGCGGCGTTTCTTATCAAAATAATTAACTAATAATTTTTGGTTCTGAATATCATTGCCAAAACAGATGACGTGCCTAAAAAATTGTAGTTAAAAACCCCAAAATTGCTGACTCGTACGGTTTTGTGTTATTTGTTGAGTTTCGCGAAGTTGAAAGTTGATGTAAAATTGTAGAAGTTTCATAATATAAGTATGGAGGTATTTTGGGTGCCAGAACATATTGAGTAATCAATTATTTGAAACATCAAACAAATCTGAAACATGTGGTGTTACTTATTTTAGAATAAAAGAAGTTGTGTGATCAATACGGTTTGTTGAGGCATTTCTGCAATATTTCGACAGTAAATTAATAATTTAAGACCAAAAATGCCAATTATCTGAAATGCCAAAAAGTTAGGATGTTAAATAACAACAAATACAAGTCGTAGAAGTTGTCAAAAGAACGTACTTTGGAAAATTATGAACGGAAAACTTTGCGGCCTTTGTGCCAAGTCTTCACACATTTTTGAAGGCATTATATTAATAAAAAAGACCTACACCATAAAATAAAGCGTCTATTATTTTCTACAAAACGGGTTGGTTTTTTAAGTTCCACGACGGTTTATCACCCGAAAATTGCTTACCCCGGCATTCTTATATGTTATATGCAGGTAGTTTAGTTAAATCACGCCACTTTAGCGAATTCTAAAATACCTTTAGTATATGGAGGTATCTACGCTTGGATTCTACGACTACCAGGCGCGCGGCGTAACCAGAACTGTGCAAGTGTTCAAAAACATGTTTGCAGAATATAAACCGCATATGCGTGCACTCGTTTCCAGAATCACGCACGCGGTTGAAAAACCGCAGGATACGCTAGAACTTCAAATACAGTTAACGAAACCAGACCAATTTCAATCATACCTGCAGGCTGATCACACAATACTTTATGGAGAAATTATTTGCTACTCATAATATCATATTACACGATCAGTATTACATTATCATAAACATAATACATATCACAGGTATTCATGGGTTCAAAACATACGCGACTAGTTCGCCTGTAGTCTCGTGTTTTTGCTGGTAGGTTTAACCTTCCTGTTACCAACAGTCGCGGTGTTATGATCTCTAAAATTACTATCCTCATTGATAAAAATTTATAAATAACTAGCTGAACCCGGCGACGCTTCGCTGTGGCTTTGTCTGATATTAATTATTAGAGGAGTTAACAAAAATTGTCTAGCAACTGTGCATTTTCCAAGAAGACACATTGCTTAATTTAATATCTGCTGTGACTATGCTGTAGAATATAAGGAAAGAAAAACATTCATACAAGTTTTTAATTAATTTATTCGCACCTTGAAGGCTTTTACAATATCACGTTATTATAGAAACCGTTATTATAGATCTAGTTATTCAGGAGCATAATTATAAGCATTTGGGAGGCGGGAATGGGTACCGCCGCCCCGGAAACCTTTATTGGATAACCAACACCTCTGCTATAGGTCACCCCAAGTGGTTCACTACGTTTGGTGATTAAGCAGGGGTGCCCGGGTTCATGGGATGAAGTTTGTCAAGGTCTTGGAAGTGGATGACCAGGGTATACTGAACCCCAGATTCCTACCCATCCCTTAAACCCTTTTCCCTCCCAGAACTCTCCTCTCCTTCCTTTCTCTAAAAAAACCCTCCACACAGCATCCCCAATGATGACATAGGCCCTGAGGAAAATTATTTTCCTCAGGGCCTCCTGCGTAGGGCTCATGTAAAAAAAAGTCGTATATAACACAATAAACTGAAAAAGTTTTACGAAGGAGTTAATTAGTTTTGAATAATAAAGGTGAGACCGTAGTTATAGATTATAGAGGAATGTGTATTTACTGTGTTGTTATGTCAGCCATATTAAAATGTGAGCATGTGGCAATCCTCTTTTTTGCAACTCCACAGAGTACATCCAGCATTGTGTTTCTCCGAAAATGTTTAGTGAAGTGCTCAAATTAATCAACGTCTTTATCTTTTGTTTGACAACACGTGCTGTTATATCGTGGCGATCAATCGGAGACTGTCCTGGAAGTAGTAACTCTTTTATTTCATCTCATGTTGGATTACACGTAAATGTAATGAAAAGATCAGGACAACCATATTTCCGCACATATGTAACAGCGTCCATCGCATATTCGTTCATATGTCGGGGACTACCACTAATATGTTGCCGGCAAAATCGTCAACTTCCCTATGTTGCTTACATCACCAACATTTCATATATGTATATATTATTCTGATCTAAATTTATTTTGATTGAGGCTATTTGAATAGTAGTCGTTTAGATTCTATTTTCCATATATGTATATATTATTCTGATCTAAATTTATTTTGATTGAGGCTATTTGAATAGTAGTCGTTTAGATTCTATTTTCCATATATGTATATATTATTCTGATCTAAATTTATTTTGATTGAGGCTATTTGAATAGTAGTCGTTTAGATTCTATTTTCCATATATGTATATATTATTCTGATCTAAATTTATTTTGATTGAGGCTATTTGAATAGTAGTCGTTTAGATTCTATTTTCCATACCACATGGCATGAGGAATCCCACGAACGGCAATCAACTTTGAAAAAACTTACACATCAATCAACTGGTCACAGTTACACTTTTTTGACAGTTTGTAAATTTGTCATATAAATATAATTCGATTTGTTAATCTGATTTTTTTTTAGGTTTTGTAAAGTTACGAACTGACATTCAGTACGATTATGAGTCAATTTAAAACCCACAGAGAAAACAAATGAGTGAAAATAAAAATATAATGTGTAAGATATAATTCTATTTTTAAATCCGATTAAATTATTTATATTCCTAATTGTAGGTATCATAATTTTTTGTAACTTTTGATAAAATTAATAAAATGGCATCACTGTCTAGAACTGTCATACCGTTGTTTACTATGACAAATTACGAGTCAATTTAAAACGCATAAAATTTTCCCTTTCCTTCAGAAATTCCAAATAAAAAGTATATAAAAATACTCTTCTGCTAAAATGCAATATTCTGTAATTTTTTTGAATCAACCCATCGATTTCCAAGATTCGCAAACATACGGAACCTAAATTTTTATATATATAGATTTACGGAGATTGAATAGTAAAGCTTCTTTGTATAATGCACCTGTCAAAAATGTTCTATTTCTATTATACATAACTTTGATAATATAATTTTGAGTTATTTGCAAAGGTTTTATAAATGCATCAAGTACACCACCCCATCCTATTATTCCGTACGTGAGTGAAGAATGCACCAGAGAAAAATAAGTCATTTTCAATTTGTCAATATTGAGTACTTCTTTAAGTTTATAAAATATAATATACGTGAGATATCTTAATTTAGACGACGGTATTATTATTTTGTGATTGCCAATTTAAATTTGAATCAATGTAAATACCCAGATATTTGATCTTTTCAACTTTTCTAAGTTCAAAGCATGAAGAGCATGTTACTTGATTACAGTTAACATTATGTGTTCTAATTTTAAGATTATTGGGGGGTTTTTTTAATGCTTTTATAAAAAGTTGGGTAATATGTTTTATTGTAGTTTAAGAAGAGTCTATTGCTTTTTATCGTTGATAAGACATATGCAATACATTTTGTTGCCTTTAAAAAGTTTCGAGTAAGGATTTTCCATTTACTATTATTGCTGTATCATCAGCGGAAGATAAATGAAAACATTTTTTTATATATGTAACTATGTAGGTGGGATATGAAGAGTTATCATTCCTAACCACAAAAATATACCTTTAGTCCCCGGGTTGAAAATATTGGACGCGTTTATAATTCATATTTATTTATTTCTTTTACAACTACGGACGGCAATGGCGACGACGCGAGTTTCATTTGTTTAATACGTGTGAAGGAGATGTATGATGATACTGATTACATTTTTCTTTTTGGGGAAGCAGACACACGTACAACTTTTGACTTATTTTTAACTACCTGCTATTATTTATGAGAAAGAGCTGCGGCTTTATTAGGATAAATAACGTACCTTTATGTTTTTTGTGTGAGAGAGGGTTAGGTACCAAAGCAGATAAATAATAGCGATGAATAGGTTCCGCGATTTGCCGGAGGCCTCCGTGGGGTGGTTCCTTTTAAAAGAACTTGTGTTCTGGGAGTGATTGCAGGTTTCGAGTTCTTGGTATAAACTGGGTACTGGGAGCCGTGGCGGGTGCCGATATGCATGGCTCCAGCTCCGAACTCAGTTCTTGACATGCGGTTCCTAACCTACGTTTCTAAATTGGTTGCGCGAATTTCACGGGCGTGTTGACACGCGGTTGCCGGAAAGCGTCACTGGGTTCGAGGCAGTCGGGTCCGATTTCCGGTCCGAGTCCGGATCCGAGTTCTCCAGGAATGGTTGATTTGAAAAAGGAGTGGGAGTGGGATCCGCTCTGCAAACGACTTAACTTCAAGAACGCGTTTCGGCTGAACCCAAGCATCGCTGCCAGATACCATACGCGCGGTTACGCACAACAACCCCGGTTATCCGCCAAATGTCATGTTTGTAGATGAATAAAAAGATATTTTATCAGATTGAAGACATTTTTGAAGTTACTGAATTAAAGCAACACAAGTTTTGCATTGCATCACAGAGTCTATTTGTTTATATTATTTATTTACGAATTATTGGTTGTACGATTAAATTTTAAGGCTCCTATTGTATACACTTATGGAGATATTGAATACTGAATTAACAAGATAACGTCAATGGTATGGGAGAGTTAGGAAAGAAACTTAGGAGGCATTTCTCTTCGTATTATTAGGATTCCGATTTCCAATACTCCTCCACTAAATCAAAATCTATATTTCCTTTCTTCAGCATTCAGCAGCACTATTCGGCATCCGGCATTTGAAATTCAAATGCTATGAAGCCGCGGTTAACTAATCGACGTTCTTAGCTATTAGCCTATCATTAGCTTTAATTGGCGTCTCACTTGACTTGACAGCTGGAGAAGACGATTTTATTAAACTAAATACCGAGATATTTTTTTATTGAACTCGGTAGTTGACATTTTTATTTTTGTATGAGAATACCTCTCATGAGTCACAACTTTTTCCACCTGGAGCCAGTGAGTCTATGACATCCCCAATGGGATTTATTGTGAGACTGAAAGTAATTCAGACGGGAAGCAGATGGGTAAGAGGTAGGTGGAGAATTACCTGGCTATTCAGGTCTGGTCACCAAACACGGCTAAAGCCATTTTAAGTGATTCTGAATGAATGAAATATTTTTGAATGAAACACATATTGATCAAATGAAAATTAAATGCGCACGCCGGGATTTGAACCGGGGTCCTCCGAATTGTAAGTCAAGTGCCCCTCGACCACGGAGATCGTAAACTTAGATATATTGGCTTAACAGATGATTGAGATTTGAAGAAAATTATTAAACGCTTAGCATAAATTGTAGGGAATTTCCAAAGATTCTGTTCATGACATAACGTCAAATTTTCCCAATTATATTAAAAATTACTGTAAAAATAACACTTCAAAAAATTCAAACTTTGTGACTATATAATTTTTGACGGCAAGTACTTTATAAAATATTTCTGAAGAAAATACTATTTTTTTAATTTGAAGTAAAAAAAAGATAGCTCTTTTGTTAAATACGTATTTTAAAAACTTGATATTAAGTTCACATCAATCGATTCAAATTAAAAATTGAAATTAGATTGATGAGGATATTTTTTCAGATTTATTAAACAAAATGTGATTTTAATAATCAATCTTAAATTGAAGAAAACTATGTATATTATGTAGTTTTTAATAAATTAACATAACATCCATATACACGAAATTTTGAAATATTTTTTTCCTAAAATTGAAACAAGCAATCTCATTAATTATATTAATATTTAACAATTTGAATGAAAAATGGTTTTGAAAATAAAAGTTTGATTACCAAAACATCGTGATTGCACCACGTACTTACTGTTTGTGATGGTTTTCACAGATGTCTAACAGAATTAATAATGCTTGTGAGAGGCTGAGCAGTTTTTTAACATTAACTCCATACAGTATAGGTCATGAGAAAAATAATTTCCTTCAGGGCCTATTTCATATTTAGCCACTAATGGCTTTAGCCATATTTGGTTACCAGATCTACCTAGCCAGGTACTTTCCAACCTTCCTCTTCCTATTAGCTTCCCCTCACCATAACCCTCATCCTCATAACAAACACCAATCGGGGATGCCATTGTCCTACCGACTTTAATTAGTTGGGAGTACTAGGTACTCTCGGAATAAAAATAAATCTAAACACAATCTTTACATAGTATAAAATGAAGTCGCTCCTGCTATCTGTGCGCTTAGATCTTTTAAACTACGCAACGAATTTTCATGTGATTTTCACCAATAGAGTGGTTCACTAGGAAGGTTTTTAGGTATAATTTGTCAAGGTTTTGTGCAAATGGTTGAAATAGGGCTGGTAAGCGGGCAGCGGGCTGATAAGCGGGTGGTGTGGATTTTATCTAACAGATTGAGCTGGTTCTAAAGGTTGGGTAATGGCGTGGCGTTGTGTTTCGTTAGCCACAGCAACGTGTGGCCGGGTCTAATAGTTTAATATAAAAGCTGTTGATCGTAAGTACTAGAATCACCATACTACACAAGTTCAGCAAAAACATATTAAAATAAAAACGAGTATTGTTTAATAAAGGCTGTTCAAGACGCCTTTGTGGATAAAAGCTGTTGGAATAGTTACTTACGTCAGGAAAATGGAGCAGCAACGAGGCGAGATATGATTAAGGGTGTTAGGGTATTGTTAAGAAGAAGTGTTTTGGGGTAAATCTGAGCTTTGCGGACAAATCGGTTAACCGAAAATTTATCGTTCCCGATAATTGCCGATACTTGCTCAACAATACTAAACAAATACCATCGCAAATTTAATGTTCCGACATTGTTAGAGAGAATTTAGACTCTAAATTTTAGAAATATAAGTATATATATACCCTCAACCAATTCACCAATTGGGTAGGAAATTAAAAAACGGTTGTGCTTATATTATCAAGTACCTTAGATATCTATGGGCAGACAAACGGTTATTTTTAATCATTGGAAAACAAGATAACACTTATAATTTAAACGAAAATTTGAAAGACAACCAGACATAGAAAAATAGAAAAAGATAACGGTCGCAAACGGGACTCGAACCCAGAACCCCTCGTCTAACCGGGACGGACGCCTGTTACCGATTCGGACATTGCCACTTTCTATTAAGCCGTCATAATTGTCAATATCATATTTAAAATTTTAGAAATTACAATGTTAACTTCGACTAATTTTTCCATATTATAGGCAACTACCTTTTTCATTGGAAAGAATCGTTTTAAAAACTATAAAACTGATATATTAAAGTGATGGGAATAACCATCAAAAATGATTAAAAGAGTTCTTATAGAAAAATTGATTATTTTTAAATAAAAAAAATACTTTAAATAGTAAAATACTTTCCCTTAGGGCTTATGTCTTTTTTGGGGATGCTGTGTGGAGGGTCTTTTCAGGAAAGGAAGGGAAGGGAGTTCTAAGAAGGACAAAAGGTGCGAGGAGTGGGCAGCAATCTGGCGGTTAGTGTGTCCAGGAGTGACGGAGGAATCTATCCCTCCCACTGCAGTGCAAGGCGATGGGAGAGTCCTGCTGGAAAGATCAAAAGGTCTTTCTTCACCAGTCTCTCCCAAATTCTGCCACGGATTTGATGGACAGACGCATCCGTCACAAAGATCCGAACAAACCTCACCCCATGAACTCAGGAACCCTTGCTAAGTCACCAAACATAGCGAATTCAATAAATGGTTCCCCGAGCGGTGGTACCCAAACTAATCTTTTAAATTGAAATACGAATACAAAATTTTCACCCATTTGCCGACTAACGCTTCCCAAGATATGAATGCTCTCTATTTGCCTCTATTTGAACAAAAACCCATTTAGCAGAAAAAATATTTTTAATGCACTTCGGTAAATGGAAATTTAATATCTTTCTTTAAGAAGAGTACCTACCTAGTAACTAATTTGGTTAGAATACAACTGGGGTGCATAGATAAACAGTATTATGCTTGTTTCTCGTCCTTACACAATATATGTACATATACTAAAGAGTTTGAAAACAAAGTTTTCGGGAAGCAAAATTAATCGGATCATTTCATAATGGGCTACTTAATTATTAAAGCAGTTTTAAGCAAATTCGATAAACGAAACATTCAAATTACAGCACGGCATATCAATAACTAAATTAAATTTATTTATGACTGAACAAAAAGGTCAAGGGCGATTTTGCAGAAATTAAATTAAAATGGCAATCTCAGCAAACGCGGAAAAAAGTAGATAATTTCGCAGTTAACAGAATATTATCTGAAAGTTGTTTAATTATTCTTCGTATTTACAAGAATAAAAGCTGTTGTAATTCTTTGTCCTGGGCGTCTGCAGAATTTCCGTATTCTGGAGATAAAAGTTTCATTAATTTCTCAGGGTGTTCTATTAAATTTTATTTCAATTAATGCTTCAAAAACTCGGAAAGCTTGGGTTTACTTGAAGGAGTTAGATGGTCGGGCTCCAAAGAGAGAGAACGTCGGAAAAGTCGGGAACTTAATTACTTTAAGGCAATGGAATACATCTCACTAGAAATATTTTATATTACCACTAATGCTCTAAGGCGTTGGTATTCTTATCACAGCATTGTTATCCAATCACCTCTACCTCTTTACACGCATTTTAAAATTATTTGCCTTCGAAAGTAGCAGAAATTATATTATTCGTCTGGTATTAGTAATAATAACCCACTTATTGTGAAAGTTTCTTTTCTTTGCCATGCAATTTGTAAACTTTAAAAATAATGGCAAAGGTAGAGCAATGAGGTGCAGGAGTTTTTTTTGTTTAAATTAGCTCCACGCAGGAGGCCCCGAGAAAAATAATTCCATATTTAAAAATAAAAAAATAACTCTCCCGCTGTGGTGCGACTCGTGCGAGGCAATGTTGCGAGAGAGTCCAGCTGTACTGTACAGGTGTGATTCCCAGATTCCTCCCCATCCCTCTTACCCTTTTGCTTCCTAGAACTGCCTCTCCTTCCTTTCCTAAAAAGACCCTCCACCTAACATCCTAAAGGTTAACATAGGCCCTGAGGGAAAGTATTTTGCTTAGGGCCTCCTGTGTATAGCTAATAGTGCACTGTTTAAAATGTAATATAATTACGATACAAGTTTATCTCATTATCTTACCTTTATCGTGGAATTTTTCTGCACAAAGGTACGTAAAAATAAAAATAAAACTGCCCAACTTTATGCCCTGTCGTTCATTTATGAAAACGGCTTTCAAAACATCACGTTTTTTCAGAAATAACTCTTGACAGTGTAAAGTTGTAGAACTATTTAGGCTTATATCGCGAGGTCGTATAATAACATCCTATAATAACGTTGAACTTTTCGAAAATGTTGGAGGTTTAATACTTACAGGTTTTCTGCTTCATTGTGAAGATTATGTTAAATATCATGAGCAGTAAGTTGTGATAGCAATTTATCTATTTTTTTTTATTTTTTATTAGCATATGAATTATAGTATACATTTAGACAATGTTATAATTAGCATACATGTTCATGATCGAATGTTAATACCACTCTTCCATAGAAGCATTAGCTTGTGTCTGGAAGAGTAGTGTACATTTTTTAATGCTATATTATGTTATATTGGTACTAGGTACCAATATAGGGAAAGGTAGGTAGGAGAATTCAGTAATATATTAATCTAGTTACATCTATATCGGTGCTTTAGGATATTGCGGGATTTGACTGTCATCAGCCTGCTAGAGTAAAGTTATGCCGTAAATAATAATAAATGAGTACATTTTTAGCTTGATCTGAACTGGAAACTTGATCGGGCAAAGGGTAGCTGATCTTTGATTAATTACATTATAGATTACGTACTTTTAATATTGTATTTCTGCGAACTCTGTAAGGATAGTATCTTAATGAGCGCTCGTGAAACATGGAACGATTACCCAGGTACATCTACTAATTAACCATCTTGTCGTTTCTTCGCCGGGGTTAGGCATCGAGCATAGACTGCCACAATTTTTTTCACAATAAACACTCATTGTTTCATTCGCAGTCACGCATCGTCTCTTCTGTAATACCACCCGACTCAAGTTAAACTCCGTTCGTTCCCCGAAAAAACGTATTGCCTTTTTTTTTCATTAACTCCACACAGGAGGCCCTGAGGAAAATATCCCTCAGTAGCGGTGTCATCTTTAAGTATGCTGTGGAGGGTCGTTTTAGGGAAAAGAAGGAGTGGAAGTTGTTGAAAAGAAAAAGGAATGAGGGCTGATGATGTAGAAGTCTGGGAGTCAATGTATCCAGGAGTGACGGACGTATGAATTTGCTTCGTCCTCCTGTTTCTACGTTATTCTGCGGATGAACGCGCGACATGATCAAAGCCCAGCCGTCTATCTTATGCCTTCGGCTTTTACTAAAACGGCTTCTAAAATACAACTTAACCGACAACTGTTGAGACACGACGAAACTACGCACAAATAACAACACTAACGACATCTGTTGAAGGATGTTGAAACTACATGACTAATCCTATGTAATATTATCCGTATTTGTGGAAAATATAAAATAATTACGAATATTCTTAAGAAAATAATCCCCTAAAGTTTCGTGGTATAAGAATGATGCTGATTGCATAGCGACCTATTTTTGTTTGTCAGGAATTTTAATAATTATTTATATATCGTATTGATGTCGAGCCGACGGCAAATCTCGCCTGTAAACGTTAAATACCAACATGCCCACCTGGCTGAGATAGCTATGCGGTTCCTGGCCACTCGAGGAGCCGCAAGATTTCATCATGGAATTAACCACAGTAAACATACGTGCCTGAATTAGCAATCAACCACAGGATCAAACGCAACTTAACCCAAGTAGTATTGAACCCAGTCAAGTATCCTCTGAACTTTGTGTGTTGTGTATTGCCAGTAACCGGAAAACGTTTCTTGATTTTCACAACAAATTAAAGGCTCAGGACGGTTTGTTTCACAGAAATTTAAGAATTCATCATATTTAAACAAACAATTCAAGTTCTGTGAAAGTTCTACTGAATTTTTGTTATTATATCATTATAGGCAAGTTTTTTTACATAACTGAAATAATAGTCCAGTCGATATAGGGTTTCACCTCGGAGTGAAACGGAATATGCTGAAAATTTGTATATACCTTTATTTTGGCAATCTAAATTTTGTCTCAAAAGTCTCATAAGATCACTTATTAGCATCTTTAGATATTCAAGGTCAAAAGTCCCTAAAATAAGTTTTTTGGAAATATCTCGCATCTTTCGCATATTTGCATTCATTGTAAAAAAATGTTTAATATAAAATTCTCTAAATTTCAGCTGTACATAGCGTTAGGTCAGTCACTGGGATTCGCGATTGACTATAATACTAACAGGACTATAATAACATAACTTGAATAGAACTTGAAGCTGAACTTGAAAATTAATTAAGATAAAGTATGGTGTTCAAATAGTGTGCACGAATGTGTCTTGGCTGCTCTTTATTCCATAAGATATTCGCATTTTTACACTCAGTAGTGTTCCGTGTAGCCAAGCTAAAGACGTCACACGTTACTGCCACTAGTAACTGGCACATAAGCCGCTGGCTCAACAACTGCTTCAGGTTGACGTAAATCAACATTATCTTCAGGCAAAGGTACCAATATTCTCTTCAACGTCTAATTCATATTCAATATCAGTTACCTCAATCATCAGATACGTCAAACACAGTCATCATCATTGTTATCGTCCCTAGCGTTCCGATTTTCTTCTTAATGATTCTCAAGAATATTGCCTCAATTTTGCGAATTTGTACACATGTCAGGTATTTACGATGTCTAGCAAACAATTTGTTTAATGATGCCATTTCGGAAAAAAATGTGAAAATCAAACCAATCACCACAAAATTTCAAGAAAAACAAACAAATGTCAAAATAAAATGTTAAAATTTTTCCTCTTTACGTCCGTACACAACAAATAATGACAAAATCAAACTTAGCAACTGCGCATGTATGAGTATGTAATACATAATAATGTACTGTCTGGTGTATACAGAAGCTAAACCAAATATTTTCGAACATTTTTTGTGTCGAGACAAAGAAATAAATAAAATGTGATACGACGTGTGATACAGTCCTTGATTTTTTTTTGTTTAAATTTGTTTGCTCTGCCAACAAAACACAAACTAATCGGCAAGAGCACCATTCAACGCAGCTCGCCGAGTTGCTAAGTATATAGAAACTGCTAGCCAAAAAGTCAACGGAAAAAAATCACTTCTGAAAATCAAAATGGGCTGGCTAGCCATATTGCCCATCGGAGGATGAACTTCGAAATTTTGATGAATTATACAAATCCTCGGCAACAACTTGTTATAAGTTTTACATCAGCCTTCTGCACTATTTGTATATCTCCTTTCTGTTGCGGAACGAAGAAAATTAACGGTAACTTAAGAAAAACGATGTCGAACGAAAAATTTCCCTGGCATGGTGAAATTAGCGCAGTCAAAGATGTGTGTTCAGATGATCTATGCCTTTTGGTATGTTTTAATAGTGAGCTTTACATTGAGAAACGTTGACTAAAAACGCTGATATGCACAACGCAATAACTGCAAATCACTTCCTCTTTTTTCCTAAAAGTAATTAAACAAATCTGCAGGAATGAATAAATATTTTTGTGGATAAAACTTGCTGTAACATCTGTAGTGTTATTTCTACAGGTGAGTAAAAATGATTTGTCCAGTTTTTGCGCCTCATGTTAGGTTTTGGCTTTTATCAGTAAAAGGAAGAGTTTATTTCAGCAATTCTAAAATGTTAAATATAAAATAAGTGATCGTTTTGGTACGTGGGTTGGATCCCGCAGAGGCGTAGGATTTTCAACGTATTAATGCCATTAATATTGTAATCTTGTTTGTGTTACGTATAAAAACGCTCACGCGTGATATTATCCAGTATCACGCGCTTACTTTACTTTATACCAGAATGGTTGTAAATATGTATATATTCTAAACTACGGTAAACAATGGCAACCAGCCAACCCTTGTATTTCAGGTTTTCCAGCATCCATTATAATATATTATATATTTTGTATACGTGCGATCGAAACTGAAAACCTGCCTGAGGTTTCTACTTACAGTCATTTGCAAAATAGTATAAACACCCAGTCAAAATGTTTTCTATTTCTTTTCGATACACGAGCTAGTATGAAAACTATTGATTAAGTATAACCATTTTTTAACGTTTCAAAGATATGTGATACTATTGGGCACAAAAAGTATAAAAGTGTACCTTTGTTGTCGAATTAATAATACTGCTTTTATGGCATAATACGAAATATTAATGCTTTATGGTGTTTGTTTTTTTAATATTTTTATGTTGATGAATTATTTTTCAATAACGACTGAAAACATGCCATTTTTAATTTGGCGCCAAAACGATATGTTCTTGCGTTGGGCGTTTGTGACGTCACCCCGGCTAATGTTGATAGGGTGGTAGTGTCTTAGTAGCCGGTGTAATAAATAATAAAAAGTCTAGACCGTTTTAAAAGAATGTTGACTAAATTAGAAGAGCGATGTACTTTACGATATAAATCACTTACAGCGTAACCCAAATGGGATATGTATATATTTTTTTATCTGACTATCTCACAAGAGCCCCAGCTGCTTCCGTCTGGAGCCAGTGTGACTATGGCGTCCCCGATTGGGGTATGTTTTAAGGCTTAATGTAGTGAGGAGAGGAAAGGTAGATGGGGAAGTAGCCTATTCAGATCTGGTCATCAAACCCGGCTAAAACCATTTCAACCAACATTTGAAATCTGAATGGTGGTCTTACACCAGGGTGATACTGATAGTAACTTCGAGTCTGGAACGTGCCGCAAATATAGAATATATTAATTTGATTGAAATAATTGTGAAATAACACAAATTAATCAAATAAAGTTTATTGTTTGTACGTTATATTAACGTATTGTGAGTCAAGAGCCTTACCCCTCGACCATGGAGGCTAATGCTAAGATATAAGCTGTATTTTGAATTCGCCTCATTTGAATACAGCATTTATAAATCAATTTATTTTTATGTAATTTGGCACTACAACCATACGACATTTGGTCACCTTTAGACGACATATCCAATTCCAGCAGCCTTCCACTGTTTGCCTACAATTCTTTATTCACGCACTTTAGAATATGGTGGATGCCTAAGAATATAACATCAACAATGTCAAGACTTCTCAATACACCAGAATTTTTCAGGATGTTTATAATCCAGCCTCTTGGGTGGTCGGCCATTTTCTAACCTCGTTACGTAATACCTCCCAGTCTGGCTTTTCCAGTTTTATAAAGCATGTTTTGGTCTTTTAGAACTGGTGGTATATCTCGTAGCAGTACCTTGCCCGCCAAATATTGTTTTCTTTTAAGACTCCAAAGATTCTGCAAAAGTTCGCGCTTTCAGAAATATTTAATACCCTTTCGCCATTCTTGCTAAAGTAAATATTTATAAATATTATGCCACAGGAGTTTTCAACTTTCATCAGTATTTCAGAACACAGAAAAGGGAAATGTTAACAAACAACACGTCAACGCCTGGGAAAAACATTTGTTAGATAAATATACTAAAGTATTAGAAGTTCATAGAATACATCATCATCATTATCATTACATACATAGTATAAAATGAAGTCGCTCAAAATGGATGTGCGCTTAGATCTTTTAAACTACGCAACGGATTTTCATGCGGTTTTGACCAGTAGATAAAGTGATTCAAGAGGAAGGTTTTTAGATATAATACATGCTTATTATAGTAGAGAAAACAAAGAAAATTCAAATATTCAATTCAGGCATCATTACATAGTATAAAATGAAGTCGCTCAAAAGTATGTGCCCTTAAATATTTTAAACTACGCAACGGATTTTCATGCAGTTTTCACCAATAGATTGATTCAAGAGGAAGGTTTATTTATCAAATATTTAATTCAGGCAGTAGGCACCGGGCAGCTGGCAAGCGGTGGTGTGGATTTTATAAAGGTTGGGTAATGGGTATAATAATAATTGGGTGTGGCCGGGTCTGCTAGTTAAATTTATAATAGCACTAAAAAGCGACAGAACACAAGACCCGGTAGATTATTTTGATCTGGGATTAACGCCGTCAGTTCGATTATTAGTAGCATTAACATTGTTGTTACTATCACATGAACCCGGCCACCTTTGCTAAGTCACCAAATGTAGCGAACCACTTAGGTTGACCTGTGGCAGAAGTGTTAGTTATCAAATCAATGGTACCCATTCCCGCCTCCTTAAATGTAAATTAATTCTTGTAACGCTATATATTTTGTATACAGAGGCATAAGCGGGTAACACGCCTATCCAGTACCCAACATTTGTACATATTTAACATTTGTTACATGCAAACAATTCGTCTCTACGGCTCGTCCTTGAATTCAACAACTTGCCTGTGGAACGATTTGCCGGCTTCTATGTTTCTTCCTTCCTAGAACATTGGTCTCTTGACGACCTAGATTCACTCCTCTTTTTCCACAAAAATACCCTATCCACAGCATACTCAAAGATGATATATGCCCTGAAGGAAATTACATTTGGGCCTCGGTGGAAGTAAAGCAAAAAGAACAAATGTTTATTATATATCCGACTAAAAATGTGCAGTATTTTTTCCCACATCTGCCTCGTGGAATAGTGTGATGGCGTGACTTCGTAAATAATATTATCCTAATGATTCTGCCAAAGACATAAAAAAAAAAAAAAAAAAAAACTAATTCCTATGCAGAAACCCCCGTTCGGTTTGTGTTATCCTGTTGCCTGTACCACGAGTTTTAATTTAAGCGATTTACTTTAAAAGCACTCGAGTACTGGATGCTGGTTGAAAATGATTATTTTAAAAACGTCATTATACACATAGAATCCTTAGGCTACTGCAGGATAAGATAGGAATGTGGGCGTGTGTTAGGAAAAACTTTTCCGAAGGTTTTGACAATATCGGTGTGCATAAATACATCTCATTTTAAAATGCTGCCTTTGTCTGCGTACCTTCCAATATTAACGTGATATTAATTATCAAATTTTACGCAAGTTTGAAAATACACAACACAGTCTCAAAAAGAAACTCCGCAGAAATAAGGTACAGATCCAAATTAAATCTAACTACATTTATTTTCGAAGTTGTTATCTTATAAGAATGTACATTTAAACAATTTTACAATAATATTACTGAGAAGTATTTAAAAAACCAGCAGAATGCATCAAAGCACATCCGGAGCTAATCATTTCAACCAACTTGAAAATGAGCTCATAAAATAAAGCGGCCAATGCGGTAAGGTTTCATTCTATTTCATTTCTCGCAAAAAAAAATAAAGCTAAATCCTATAGATATATGTGTTTATCTCTGTTTAGCGTCGTTTTCATTTCATCGAGTTTCAAATCACAACGGTGCTAAAGAAGATTTACTTCAAAAATATGTTTAAAGCCAAACGATGATTTCGTTTAATTCTTTCGGAAGCTTTTCAATTTTTTCCAAACGCTATCCAAAAGCTTTATTCAAATTGTTCCTCATTTTGTCCGTTGGTGATTTAATCCATATACACCTCAGACGCCTTTCATAACAAAAAACAAGGCTCCTATTTACGTTGAATGCATTGTTAGAGACAAAATATAGCTACCTAGGAACTTTTCCAAACTTTCCTCCCTCTTGCGTTGTCTTCCCTTACCGTATTACTTGTTTCACCTTCACAACATTCCCCCAATTAAGTTTTACTGGCTTTAGCCGGCCGGCGAGGTTTAGTGGTAAGACCGATGGTATCTGAAAGTCGCGGAATCGATTCCCGGCATGGCTAATAAATTTTATTTGATTAATTTGTATTATTTCACAATTGATTCATTTAAAATAATATGTAGTATGTTTGCGGCACGTTCCAGAGTGGAAGATACTGTTAGTATCGCCCTGTTGTATGTAAGATCACCATTTAGAATTCAAACGTTATTGAAATGGCTTTTAGCCCTGTTTGGTGACCATATCTGAATAGCCAGGTCCTTTTGCACGTTCCTCTTCCCCACCTCCTTCCCCTTCTCATTACCTTCAGCCTCAACATACCCCAATCGGGGATGCCATAGTCTCATTGGCTCCAGACGGGAGCAGTTGGGACTCTTGGGCGGTAATCATATATAAAAAAAAACTTTGCCTTATCAAAAAAATTGTGCTAGTTAGTGTTAATCGACATCTGCTGATGTTTGTAAAATAGATTGTGTTTGTCGCTACAACGATGGACTAAAAACGTTTGAAAAAATTGCGAAAGATTCAGGTATTGTAAGATTTAGAATTTGAAAGTAGAATTTTATACCAAAGGGTTAAAATTAAGCTCCATATGCAGTGCACACTGATATATAAAAACGTGATAAAAGTCAACCCTTTCCCCGCCCCCATTGTCGTATAATTCACCCCTTTTCGGACTTTATATCGCGTGGTCAGTAGACACAGCCGGCATAAAGCGAAGAGCACAATTTATTCTCCGTACTCCGCCATTGTTTGCTTCAATCGTTTTCTGTCACGTTGGTCCCGTTAACTGATAATATTTAACCGTTGTTGTAATATTAGGTTCAGAACTTCGGAATTTCGTCGAAAGTTGATACTGATTCATCATATTTCCAAGGCAGAGGTGGAATTATATCAAATTACATTCCTTGCCATAATTATAAGGCAACAAATAATCGCGCAAGTTAACTCTCAATTTTGACAAAATTGGTATCTTCTGTGGTCTAAATATATTATTAATAAAAAAAATTCTGATCAGTTTAGTTTGAAATTTAGCTCTGAATAAGATTCTTCTGTTCTGAATAGATTTTTATTAGAATATTCTATTCCACGCTTAAATACACTTCGAAACCACGTTACTTAAAACTAGAATTTTGTGTGCGCTTTTTTAGTCCCCTCATGCTTCCGATAGCTGATGATGCTGCATACCTAAAGAGGTAAATATTATGGTTTGGTATTTTCATAATCCAATGGTTTGGGAAAGCCGAGTTCATTTCGTATAGATTAAAAAAAATAATTACTTTAATACTACCCAGCGGATATTTGAACGACGTGTTTGCGCTAGTTATTTATAAGACAATAACAATCAATTAAAAGAAATGATTTAAAATAAACTTCATTCGGAATCTAAATAAACTTCATTCAGAAATCTATCGGGTAATCCTAGTAGCAGATGAAAATAAACACCAGTTTACTTCCTCTGAATATTTGAGAAGTTCCAGTTGGTAATCAATATTTGGACAGACATAATCTTTAATTGTCTTTACTGAATATTCGGGGTTTTTAGCATAGTTAAATCCAGACCAGTCGTAAAGTAAACAAAACCAACGATACCAAGCATCAAAAGCTGAATTAATTTGTAAACTCAAACTAAACTTATCAGCAAGTATTGGTCTACTCGCCGATAAATTATGGTTTTCGCTAGCTTCCTAGCCGTGACTGATTTGGGTAATAAACCACACAGGCAAATTGGTAAGGGTGGCGATCATCATATATATTTTATACCCCAATATAGGTACCTACTAATACATAATTTATGAAAGCCCATGCTATATCTTCAAGAGCAGCCAACCATTTGATTTTTAATTAAAAATGTTTCTGAATCAAGACATACCTACCTACAAATGGAATTGGCATACTTTGGTTGTTTTATATGAACAGAAACACTTTTGTTGAATATATTGGTTTTATAATTGAAAATGGATCGAAAATAAGTCTAGTATTAGCGACACTATAAAGGATATCAGTGTAAAAAAAAGATTATAATTACCTGCTTTATTAAAAAAAATTAATTAATTGTTAAAAGAAAGACAAACATTCCTGGGTTACGAATGACGCGACAATATTTGAAATTCTCCTACTACGACCATAGAAAGCCGAAAATGTTGCTTGAGTTACATTCAAAATTTATGTTTCAGTTTTTTTGGTAGAAAGCAGCCACTTTCTGGTTAAACATATTGATGAAATAAGTTAATAATTTCGTTCAAGATTCGATAATATCATCTTTAATGATTAAATATTCCAATTTGAGGTTTTTAAGATGTAAAAAAAAAAAATACCATCCTAAACTTGTAAAAAAAATCACTTGATGTCGCACATTAAAATAAAAATGGATACATTTATCCAAGACACTATCTAGATTGCTTTTAGTTCGGGAAGAATCTTGCAATCATACATAAAGACAGCAGCCAATGTTGCAATGTTGGAGGGGCGATTTTGTAGTTTCACATTCTTAATATTCAAATGTATCAGATATGTATATTTCACATAAAGTGATAAAATTTCCAATTATCCTTCAATCACATCTTCAGTTTACGCCTTGTCTCTTTCAATGTAATATGAGCCATTATTAACACATTATCTGTCTCTTTCTCTCCGTTACTTAATATTTTTGTTATAAATTTGTACACCGCTGATTAAGGGAAACTGGTCAGTCGTAAGAAATCAAACAAAGTTTCCTCGTTATAAAAAAGGTATTGTTTAATTTCATTGAAGTTTTATTATTCGGAATAAATCTAACCATTTTTACCTACCGCATGGTAAGGCAATTAACACTTGTGTTTTACAGCTTTGAAATGAGTGAAGGGAATACATAAAACAAGCAGAAAGTTATCTACCGAAAAGCTTCCGTTCAAACTGAAAGCTTTTATATATCTGTGGAGGATTTTAAACACAGGTACCATCAAAGGTTTTTTCTCTAAAGTGGTACAATTTTTATTCATATTTAAAAAATTGGAATAGACAGCCATACTTATTTAGCAAACATTTGTAAAGTAGATAAGCGTCGAGAAAGCGTTCAAACAAGTTGTTAACCGAGAATTCTTTTTATTCTCGCGTTAAGGTGCTTTTCTTAGTATTTTTTCACCCTTAAAACAGCTCCCGATAACAAGCCTAACCGCTCTCAAACTTGGATAAGTTTAAGCAAAAATCTTTGAAGCTTTTAGATGGATATTGAATTGATGCAATGCTGCATTGTTATCGCTTGGCTCACGACCGCCACCGTCCAGCAGATTTTCGATTTCACGCCTGAATAAATCTGGTACTTTCGAAGTAAAAAGTCGTCTAACCACTTTTGAACAGCATTATAAAAGAAAATTGTAGAATAGAGTCCTGAAAATATGTAAATCTAATGTTAGAAGATAAGAATAATAAGGTAGACGTGGTTTAACTTAACTATACATTAGAATGATTCGATTATGAAAGAGCCGCTTTTGTAATTTTTTGCAAAACAACAACGAAATTTCATTCCTTAATTCTATATTTTTTCTTTGAAAGGCGGGATAATTATTGGATAACCAACACCCTGCCATAGGATATCCCTTTTGCTATCTTTGGTGACGTAGCAGGGGTGCCCGGGTTGCGTATTCCCAAACCCTAACGCGTTTCAGTCGCTCTACCGACTGAAATGCGTTAGGGTTTGGAATGCATAAATCACCTTCCAAACACTACCGCGTTTCAGTCGCTATACCGACTGAAACGCGGTAGTGTTTGGAATGCATAAATCACCTTCCAAACACTACCGCGTTTCAGTCGCCTTCGCGCTCTGTTGCTCTCTGTTTCTGTGAGGGTGACGAACGTAATTATAGAAGGGGAAGCAGAGAGGATGGACCGCGTTTTTTTTTTACTTACAAAATCTATTTTCTACATTGAAAATATTTATTTTTCATGTCAATAAAACCCGCGTTTTTTTTTAACTTAAAAAATATATATAGTCACATTTACTTACAAGCCTATACCTACTGGTTCAGTTACCCAACCCAACATACCAAAATACCATCAGATAGTTTCACCGCAGGGGTAGGCAGAGAGGATGGACCGCCAAACAACTCGGTCACATTGCTTGGTTCAATCACATTCATACATACAAGATTAGGTACCTATACCTAATATTTTAGTTTTGACAACGGACTAATGTCTATTCTATTAGAGTAAAAGAAGTGACCGAAAACGCATTCATTTTTGTTGTATCTTTCAATCTCCTTAATAAAATCTATTTTATTGATATTGGAAGATACATTATTACTCCAATATGGCTTCTTATGTTTAGCAATATTTCCCATTATGTAGGTACGTCAGATTTATGAAATACATAATTCAAAATAGTTATAGACTGGGTTTAATAAAGATTACTAAATTAGACATAATAAGGATTCCTATATAACTGAAACGCGGTAGGGATTGTTATGAATAAATCACCTTACAAATCCTATACTGATTCAGTCGCATACGCGCTACGTTGCTCTATAGGTTTCTGTGAGGGTAACGACCGTAATTATAAGAGAAGTTTTTGATAATAATAATTAAATGTGTACAATATTTCCATTATATTCCCAAATACAATTCCCATCTGTTCTAATCTTTATCATTATGTGTATATAATATGTACCTACATATTATCATTATGTTTATATTTGTACCTACCTATTACTTTTAAATTAGAATGCTAAACAAACATTTCTTCTCTTTGTTATTCATACTTATACAAAATACGTAAGTAGGCTTATGCAATGAAAACATCAGTTAAAAATACATTTACCTATTATTATAATATATTTTAATACTAGATTAATCAAACAACAGTAATAATTATGTATAAATTGTATGATTTATTTTATTGTTTCTGTTCTCTTTCTAGTTCTCATTTATACAAAATGTGTACGTAGGACTATAATTTGAAATGCAAACACCAGATACCTTTATGTTTTAATCATTTACTTTTCAGTGTACTTATATATAACTTTTTTTTTTTTTTTTTACGGTGCTCCAGATTTTATGTCCGGGTTGAATCTTTCCCAAATGAAAGACTAAACCCTTCCACACACTTTTCCACAAATGAATATCTAGTAAATGAACGCAATGTAAGTGCACTATATAAGAATAAAACAATACAAGAACAATACGTCAATCCACCAGAAACATAATGGGAAAATATTTCACCGACTCCAGATATTTTCATATCAGAGGGTTCGGCTCTGATGAAATCCTAACTGGTCCGATAAATCCTACTGATCCCTCAATATAAATATTTAAAAAATCTTTCGTAATCCTACATGTATTTAAAATGACCGACTTTTGCATTTTTATGTACAAATTTTTTGACAAATCTAATACGCCTAAATTTTGAATGAGAGAGCTAGGTATAATGCCAGTAGCCGAAATAACAAATGGTAATATTTTTATAGTCTGAGAATGCCAAATTCTTTTAATTTCATTTCCTAAATCTGTATATTTTCTTATTTTTTCAGAAACAGTTTTCTGAATATTACAAGAATTTGGAATAGCGACATCAATGATATAAGTTATTTTCTTAATTTTGTCATGTAAAACTATATTTGGTCTATTATGACTAATTGTTCTGTCTGTCAGAATAGTTTTATCATAATAAATTTTATAAAATTCATTTTCTAAAAATGAATTTGGTTCATATTCATAATATGGTACATTACGGCATTCAATCAAGTTATGTTTAATTACCAAACTTTGGTGAATTATTTATAAAACTTGATTGTGCCTAAATGTATACTCGGACGGCGCTAATACAGAACATCCCGATATAATATGTTCTATAGTTTCCGGAAAAGCCAAACATTTTCTACATAAATCATCAATTTGATTTGCATCTTTGATGATATGCTTCCTATAATTTTTAGTATTAATGACTCTATCTTGTATGGCAAGCATAAAGCCTTCTATTTCTGCGCTCAACTCTCCAATACTCAACCATTTGTTTGACGAAAATTTGTCAACATATGTTTGGTTGAGATAATTGAAGTGTTTTGCGTGAAGAATTTTATTTGACCAGGAATCTAATAATTCCTGGTTGGTATTTATAAGAATGCTGGCATTCTCGTCGTATAAATTTAATGGTGAAATATTTATAAATAAATAAATATATATAAAAATATTATAACTTTTATGATAATTTGAATTATTATTAGTATTATTATTATTTTTTTTTAATTCTTTCTCTTCTCTTTTTTTCTTATTTTATATAACCCATGTGTGTAGGACTATGATTTGCAATGCTTACACAAATAACCTATATGATTTAATCATCTGTTATTAAGTACCTACCTAATTAATTAATATTATAAAAAAAACTATGCTTAACAAAGAACAGTTACTATGTGTTAATCTTTTATTTTATTTTTTTATATTTTTATATTATTTACAGACCATGTTCCAAGTATGTTAATACTCATCCTAATTTGACTGTCCTAAAACAAGAATCCTCCTAGTTGGGCAGTCAAAACATTTCTTAAATAATGTATATAAATGTATAATTTTTTACTATATATATAAAAAAAATAAAGCTTGCATTTTATTCCCGAAAGGTTATATACCCATTGTAGGATCTTTAATAGTACAGTGACAGTACGTGTAGACGATATAGACATGTAATTAAAACTAGCAATAAATATTTCGTCATTTACTGCCTGCTCCTTGCTTCAGTGACATTCATTCACTGTCACATTTACTTACAAGCCTATTTCAGTTACCCCAACATTCCGTAATATCATCAGATAGTTTCACCGCAGGGGTAGGCAGAGAGGATGGACCGCCAAACAATTCGGTCACATTGCTTGGTTCAATCACATTCATACATACAAGATTATGCACCTATACCTAATATTTCACATTTCACATTAATATATCTTGCTTTATTTTCGTATCACATTAACACGGAGCTTATATATAAGCAACAAATGATATAAATTAAACGGTGTCGTTTTCAACCGCAGAGCTTTCGAGGGAACCCAAATAATCACAAAGTACCCATTACCCACGTCCTTTTAAGTTCACTTTAATTGTTATAAAACATTATTTGTGCTTTGATGATGCTTTTACGCCTGCGGACAATTCTGAACCTTCATCAAAAATGACGCTCTCAGTACAATTTCTGAAATGTTAAATGTTAGCAAATAGAAGGCATTTTTAAAATCCTTTTTAGCAAAACTTTCATTTTGAAATAAAAAATATTCATTTTTAAATTCAAACCGTGTTTAATTATTTTTTAAGGTAACTTTTTATACAACGATTTATTTTTCATCCGTTCACGAGATAATTTCGTTGAAATCTGAGAGTGGTAGAAAAATACTTTTATGTGGGTATAAATGCAGCATCAAATTCTCACACTATTCAAAATATGAACCAGTTTGGGAGGCGAGTATGGGTACCGCCGCCCGGGAATCATTCATTGGATAAACAACAAATCTGCTGTAGTTCATCCCAAATGCATCGCTATATTTGGTGACTTAGCAGGGTTCATGGGTGAGGTTTTTCCTGGTAGGTATTGGTGGTGGATGGATCTGCCCGGCAGCTACGTGGCAATCAAGATGAGGAACGGACAGTGGTGGAGAGCCTTAGACTTCTCCAACTGGACTCACGCGACCAATCGCTTTGAATCGCGGTGGAAGGGATAGATTCAAACATCACTTTAGGAGACACTGACCCCAGATTTCAACCCACTCCTCCTACCTTGTTCCTTCCAGAATTTCCTCTGATTTCTTTACTTAAAAATACCCTCCAGCATAACCAAATATGACATAGGCCATCTGGGAGGAGAGGAAGTTCTAGGAAGGAAAACGGTATGAGGGTGGGTAGGAATGTAGGAGTCTTGGGGTCAATATGTCCAGAAGCGATAAAGTATAAATCCATCCCTCCCACTGCGGTGTAAGGCGATATTCCGAGAGAGTCCTGCTGGGGAGATCAAAATGTCTGAGACGCATCCGCCGCCAAGACCCGGACAAAGCTCACCCCATGAACCCAGGCGACCCTGCTTAGAACAACTTATAGTGATATATGACAGAGGAGTTAATTATCCAATAAATGGTTCCCGTCGCGGTACCCATTCCCGCCTCTCAAATTGGAGATTCTCCCACTTTGAGAATGATTTTGCTGTAAACTTGATAAAAATGGAGTTGCTAAAATAAAATTAATACGGTTGATTGTTTTGTGTTTTCAAATCGCACTTTAAGCAGTTAATAAACACGATTTATTTTTGTTTTTTGTAATTTAACGTCTGTCGTTATAAACCCCAAAATATGTTTTCTTGAGATTAAAATTTAGAAGTGAAAAGCTTGCACGGTAGAATCCAAATAAGTTTCTTCACATCTCACTGATTAGTGCAACAACACATAAAATGGTAACAAACTAAAATTATCACAACAAAAATACCCATCTCCTCGCGTCAAAATCAGAACGTGATACGTAGTTTCAAGTACTCGACGCGCACCGATTCTGATTGTCACTCCATAATCGGCAGGCGACATAGCCATCACCTGTATGGCCAATCATGGAAATTGTTCCAAAATAGACTATCCCCTTGTCATTTCCCGCCATTCATGGATGAAAGCGGGCAAGCATTTGTCACCCAATATTCATTATTTCGGAAGTGGAATTGTCGGATCTCATTGTAATCCAGTGGACACGTCTATCAAGTATTCAATTTTGTTAAAAATTTAAAATGGAGCCACATTTCACTGACATCAATGGAGGTAAACCAATAGTATAAGCGATAAACAAAAGTAGTAATGATAAAAAGCTTGTATAATATTTTCCACAGAACTCTTTATTTGTAAATTGGTTCTCACAGAATTAAAGCATAATTTTTCACATAATTTGTGCTTTTATAAGATTCACGGTTACGGTAACGTCACGGCAAAAAAGCAATAAATATTGGTTTCTTTTCGCTATAATGCTGCAGCTCTTTTTACACATTAAATAATGGTGAGAGCAGATGAGATACACAAAATACTGTTACTGTTTCCAAAATACTATTTTTTTGCGACGGGAACAGCGTTTCATTTTCTTTATACATGTGTGGGAGATGTATGATAATACAAATGTATGGGGATGGCAAAGATGGATTGCGTATAAATTAAATAAGCATTTAAAACTTTACTGTAGTATTTAAAAAGTTATTTATATTGGTAAGAACCTTCGAATACAAATCTTTTTTTTTTCACATATACAATAGCACATATATTATTATTTAACGAAAAGTATCAAGACGTGTGGTCTCTAAAGACTCCTCTAAGGTTTTTGACAGGTTTATAAAGATGTTGTCCTTTATAAAACACACTATTTTGTGTGCAAGGAAGCCAAATATCTCGACAACTTCTTGTATGATAATTGGGAAACATTGCCTGTCGCCACTATTTTATATGTAAATTTGCCCGTTTAATGACTACATTGACTTCAGACATTGGCCCATAAAGCCTAAATTGAGTTTGGACTGTACTGACTCAGTTTAGTTCTGTATCTAGACCTAGACGTGTCCTGATAACCCTGGTTTAATAGTGTGTATTCGTTAATAATACTTGTTAATAGTTGTTGAAATGATTTAATTATTGTGTTTAATTTTTTCAATGTTATGGCAAAGTATTTAATCATCTGCATCGTATTCTGTTAATTTAATTTTACAACCTACACTTATATTAATTCCTGGTTATTATTCCTTATTAGAATTTCAAAACAATTTATCAATTCTCTTTAAAATGTTAATGTCCAGTTAGGCGGTAATAAATAAATTACATAGTTTAATACGCGTGGGATGGAACCTACATGATATGAAACTAGATTTCTGTCGCAGTTGGAGAAGGGTCTTAGCAATAAACACCACACAAAGCAGTAAATACCAACGACACATTAGTCAAGCAAATAACTTTTCCCTGAGGGATGTAAAAAGAACAAGTATTTTGCTGTACATAGCCAGAAAGTCACGGCAATATAATACCCATAAGTCTTCATTGTTGTGATATGAATCCCGAGGCGGAGTTCTGAGGTGAATGTACCCAGCAACACAGGTATTATAATATTATTTTCCTTACACTATTAGTGGGATTTATCTGCCAGATTATCTTTGCAATTTATTTTCCTTTCAGAAAATGTAGTTATAAAAGGCTCCAAAAATAATTAATATTTTCTCTAAGCAGAATGTAACATAAAAGGGACACGGAAATTTCATAGCTTCCAGCTATTCAAATCACATAATTTATTTACTCAGATTACTAAAGTACACGTAGAGCTTACATTCAAAATATAGTTTGCAAGGAAGTTACGTGGATTACGTAAAAAGATTTTTAAAGTAATTATTTAAATTACATTAAGCCAGAAATTCCAGTTTATTTTATTTAAATATCTAAAAAAATTTGGATTCTGAATGTCGTTCTCTTATCAGGTCGATTCAAAGAGAGTCTTCCAGTATGGAATAACGTTCGATACTTACTTTACTTAATTTCGATATTCGAAAACGTTCAAATGAATTAAGTAACAACTTTAATTCCGGTAACAATCTCCATTACCGCTTTGGCAGATTGATCTTCAAAAACCAAAAGGAGCATTGAACATTTTTTTAATATTTCTATCGATCTTTTATCATTTGCTTTTATAATGTTGCAATACTGTAATAGTATTTTCTTAATACGTATAATATAGAGGTTTAATTCTTTTTTAATAATTGATAAATAAAATACTTGTATAAATAAGTTATGTAACGATGAAACGACATTTATGTTTATTATATCAACTTCCGAACTGACACTTCACAATAAAATAATAGAATAACAAAACAAGTGATAATTCTCATTCTAACCGATACCACAACAATACTTTTTCTTTAGATTCCCCCCCCCCCCTCTCGATTTTTTTTTCAATTTTTGACAAAATGACTCATCTTCGATGTCCTCTTCTGGAATAAGTTTTGGGATATGGATTAGGTTTGATTCTGGTATCTAGTTCCAGAACGGGGAAGCATAGAGAAGGACATACGGGGAAGAGTTTGGGATGAGGGAGGGGTTGAGGAAGGGATTACAAGGGAAACAAAAAAGCATTAGGGGATAGCAGGGATACATTTTTAAAATCCATACTTTTCACACAGACAGCTGTATATCGCCTGCTCAAGCGTCGGAGAATCCATAGATTTATTCGTGTATGGCACCAGACGGAAAAAAATATGATGTGTCGAAAAGCACTTCAATTAATAGAATTAAAATAAAAACCCTTTTTTTCCTTGAGTGGAATTGCAACACATGCCGGATACTCGCTAGTCTTCAATAAAAATGAGATGAAATAATTACATTTCATTTTAAGAGGGTTTTAAAGATATCATCCTGATTACCAATGGAAACGATTGAAAGACATTTTGCCGTTATTTGAAAATAACGTCCACACTATACTGATTTGGAACCCTCAGCGTCGTAATCCGATAGATTTAAGCCTTCTGATACCGATAGACATTTCGAGTAAATCTGACAGACTGAACAACAGCACCGCAACTGTCATAATTCCGGATCATTTCTGCATGATTTGGAATTGAATTTGCGTAAGGCATACCCCCGACTCCCTGTTTTAGAGTTTATCCCGTCCTAAGCTCGATTCAATACTATGCCTGCCCTACTCTATTGCTGGTCCATGCTAGGGTAGGTTGGGCTATAAGATATAGGTAGGAACCTACAGTTAACTGTAATAAATCTAAAATTTACTTCGCGCGGTATCGAAGTTCACAGCCAGACTTTGGTCATATTTCATTTCAACCTAAATGCCGCAAGCTTCGTGCCATGTCACGTCGCCAGTAAATCCTTATTTTGAAATCTATAAGCAGATCGCGCTTAAGAAGGAATATTGAGAATGTCATCGAGATAGTATTAATGGTTTGATTTTATCATATCTTTGATAATTGGACATTTTTAATATATGAATCATTTTTAAGAGCGTACGTTTGAATGTAGGTACATTTTTATGGTAGTTCAAATTAATTTGAAGTTGTTTGAAACACCCGCTAGAAGTCCCTTCTTACTTCGCAGTTCGTTGCACCACTTCATTGCACAAGCAAGAATTCGATATCAACATTTGGCATAGGCTATATACTATAGACGGTGTGGACCTGTGTATTAATAAAAACTTTTTTATTTTTTTACATTAACCCCTCACAAGAGGCCTGTGAGGAAAATACTTTCCCCCAGAACCAGTGTACTAATATGTGGGAATACTGTGTGGAAGCTCTTATCAAAAAAAGTAAAGAGGCGACGTTCTGGGATAGAAAAAATGTATTAGATGTGGATCGGAACCTAAGGGTCAGTGTGTCTAAGAGTGACGGGCATATTATGAAACCATCATCCAGAGCGCGAATCGATATTTTGTGGTAACTTTGATTAATTTTTGGTAGCGAACGATGCAGCTATTTTGAATCGCGTAAGCATTCCTATTTAGATGCCCGGCGTGGTCCAGCGGTAAGGCTTTTGACTCGCACACCGAAGGTCGCGAGATCGAATCCCGGCGTGGCAAAATTTTTTTATTTGATTAGTTTGTATTATTTCACAATTTATTCATTTAAAATAATATATAGTATTTTTCGGCACGTTCCAGAGTGGAAGATACCCTTAGTATCGCCCTGGTGTAAGACCACCATTTAGAATTGAAACGTTGCTTGAAATGGCATTAGCCGTGTTTGGTGACCAGATCTGAATAGCCAGGAACTTGCCCACCTTCCTCTTCCCTATCTCCTTCCCCTCTCCACTACCTTCAGCCTCACAACATACCCCAATTGGGGATGCCATAGTCTCACTGGCTTCAGACGGGAGCAGTTAGGACTCTTGTGCGGTATTCATATAAAATAAAAAAATAAAAAATATATTAATAATTCTTTATTTCAGGATTTCTCACATGTCCATAGAGATCCTTCAACATTTCCACATAGACACCGTCTGGGACTAATTAAAAGGAATCATTCCGTTCCAGACTGCTAAAGACATAACAGCTTTGTAAATCGCTACGTGTTTGCTCCCACTTTCCATATACGAATCTATACATATATAAAAAATGAATACCGTTTCCTTTGGTCACGCCATAACTTCAGAACGACTTTGCCTACATATTTCATTCATCTTTTTTTAAAGTTTTCTAATTCTTTGTAGAAGGTTCTTACGGAACGAAAAATTAAGAAAATTTCGCAGAAAAAAATTTAACGACTATTTTAACTTCTCGCACGTTTGACAGTTCGCGCGTTTTATGAATGTGAGTTTAGCAGGCAGCATTTTTTTTTATAATTGTTTATAATTTTTTTAAATAGGTACCTAATTTGATTGATCTTAATAATTATAATGTAAAAAAATGAATGTTTGTAATATATGAAAAATGAAAATTAAGAAAAAAAACAATGCAATAGGTGGCACGCTAGCTGTTTGAAAACTAAATGCACTGGGACTGAATATGTGGAACACGTGAGGGTGGTTGGCGGGACGGGGGAGCGGGAGAGGGGACAGGGAAGGCGGTAAAGGTGGAAAGGAAACGCGGCAGGGGAAGGGAACTTATTTCTTTGAATATGGCATTGTAACGCATGCCAGAAAACAGCTAGTATTTTATAAAAATATTAAATTATAGTTCGGGTGTAAATTGTTATAATAAACTTGCAAGTTCAGAATTAAATGCTTATACCATGATATATACCAACTTTTCCAATGTCGCAGAGTTATTGTCTGGGCACTCGAACTTTGACCTCATTGACATGTTATTATTCTTGAGCTTCTAATTTCGAGTACTAATCTAATTTAATGAACGAGTTTCCGACTACAAATTGTCGTCATATAAATTACTGGAGTGATTCCATTACAAAAAAAAAATTAAATGCCTTACTTATTAATAAGTTGATAATACTTCAATAAATATGAAACCAAATGCTTATTCCAGCTGCAATTGTGACTTAACCCATCAGGCTAATTTGTTCGCTTTTCGGAACAATTCATATACTTAGGTCTCATATAAATCGTTGTCTTCTTTAATATCATAGTGCGAAATAATAAATAAACTATAAACGGTATTGGAAAAAAAAACACCACGCTCTTTATTCACAAAAAAAATAAAGTGTACATTTTTATAAAACTAAAATTTCCGGTCGCAATTTGAAAAAAAAAATAATGAAGTGTGGGATTTTTTAAATTTTTTTAAATAATTAAATTTGAAAGTATATTCTACCATCTTTAAAAACAGGTTTTATTTTTTGGATTTGTTCAGAAATAATCCATTTAATTGGATTTTATTGTAAAGCAGACATATTCTGACCCTCTGACAAAATATGGTCGAAGTCCGAAGAATTTAGAACGTATTTAGATAGCTATTGATCTACGACCTTGGAGTAGAAATAATCCAATACAAAAGGAAGGGGGTAAGGGGTATAAGAAAGTGGTTCGCAAAAGAAGAGGAGAGCTGCTGAACGTGAAAAGCACCTTAAATTCAACTCGTTAATGATTGCTTTATAAGCTTACCAATGATTTCTTTTCATGCCTCTTTACTTATAACTAATTTACTAACCAAATCGTCATATAAAAAATATTGTATGTATTTCGTGAGTAAAACACAACGCATTTTTCGGATAATTTCAAACGGAAGTAAAATATTATAAAATGATTGCGTAATCGATTACTGAAGAACAGTTTATTTGAAAATTCATATTTTTGTGTAATTTGTCAAAATTCTTTATTGGAAATGATCACTCCTGATAAATATTTTTCGATGGAATGGAAATTTCCCTAGGGGGCAGAATTGGTGACACTTTAGGATCTATCTTCATTTCATATCGTTTTCGTCGCCCAGAAGAAAAATGACTTATCGTACTATAATAAAGAAACTCAAAATTTTAAGAAATACGAATAAAACTTTTCCTTGCCATAGCCACAAAAATCAACTGCAAGAAAAAAATCAACGAAAATTTAAAATCTTAACTACAAAACAGAAAACCCGTTATTTTGAAAACAATTATTTTACTTTAGTTTTCTGAAATCCATCCTATATGCCTTGTATTTTTAAACTCTGACTGCCCAATCCCTACACAATCCGACGATCTCCGTGGTCTAGGGTTAAGGCTCTTGACTCACAATCTGAAGGTCGCGGGATCGAATCCCGGCGCGTACGCAAATAAATTTTATTGGATGCATTTGTCTTATTTTACAGTTAATTCATTCGAAAAAATAAATAGTATATTTGCGGCCCGTTTCAGAGTGGAAGATACTCTTAGCATGTCCCTGGTGTAAGACCACTATTCAGATTTGAAACGTTGCTTGAAATGGCTTTAGCCGTGTTTGGTTACCAGATCTGAATAGCCAAGTTCTTCCTCACCTTCCTCTTTCTCATCTTCTTCTCCTACCTATTACCTTCAGCCTCACTGGAGCAGCTGGGACAATGACAGTGAGATATTCCAATAAAGAGAAAACAATTATCAAAATAGTTTATAATGCAATCAGTCAGCATAAATACGCTTTATCACATTTTAAAACATTTATTTAGTGTCTAAAAGCACCATACTATAATGAATTTTTATTTTTCCTCTTAATTCTGTAAGAGAATGGATATAATAAAAAGACAGGGGCGTTTCGAGAAAAAAAATGTGCTTAAAAACACATAAATAACATATTATTATTCCTGAAAGGCATTGTTGATAGATAAACATAAACAGATAAACACATAAAGTAGAGTGAAAATTTTGTTAAAGGATTTCGCTTAATGTGACAATTAGTATCAAAGTTTGTCAAATCCAAAACATCACATTTTTAGCTAACACTAGCAAATTTTTCTATTGAAGTATCTTATAACGTTACTTTTAAAACTGGCGCAAAAATCGAAACCCGTAGAAAAATGTTTTGAAAAAATGACGGTTTGAAAAACAGCCCGAAAAATGTAACTTTTTTGCCAATATATCAGAGGTGAAAATTTTTGATGCTTATCATCACAAAATATGAAATAACCAAAATTTAAGTAGATTCCACAATGTTATGATGCGATATTCACCTTTGAACAGATCGTCGCCGTAATATAATATTGTATAAATCCTTACAGGTGAGCGGTGGTAAATTTATGCATGAGTGTCCATACAGCGGCACCCCGGGGTTAACTGCTGAATATTCATATAATCAGAATGTCAATTTCTCAACGATACTTGCTCCTTGGTTTTATGCGGCCGTAGACATTCCGGCCCGTAAGTTACTCCCAGGTTATCCCGAAACTGGTCATAAAATAAAAAAAAAACCGACGGAATATAGTTTGCTCTGGCCAATTTTCTCCCCTGGCACCGTGAAACCCATTTAATTTCCATAAAAAAACCTTTAAAAATGCTTGCTTTAGCCGACGAGGTCAAAGAAAACACGTCAATAATAATATCGAATTAAATATTCATTCAGCGTTACGTTACGCCTTAACCAAAGGTAAATTTACAAGTTGTAATAGACCTAATGAGAAAAATAACACCTATGATTATTTTGTTTAGTGGAATTTTACACTATAATAATATTGTTTTCATTTTATTTGCACCATTTAATTTAAAATAATTTGTTTTACTTAGATTTCTAGAACGGTGAGTTCAATGGTTCAATGATTTTTTTTTCTTCTAGGTTAATGCCAATACTTTCAACGCTTACCGTAATTTTCATCTTGAGCTTAGCATTTTTGTCACATCCATTATTCTTTCAAAAAATTGTAGAAGATATCATAATGTTTATTCTACGTTTTTCAAATGTTTATTTATAAGAAATGATCTAGGGATTTTTTTTTATATGAATACTGCACAAGAGTCCCAACTGCTCCCGTATGAAGCCAGTGGCATCCCCAATTGGGGTATGTTGTGAGGATGAAGGTAGAGGGGAGAGGAAGGGGTAAGGAGATAGGGAAGAGGAAGGTGAGGAAGTACATGGCTATCCAGATCTGGTCACCAAACACGGTTAATGCCATTTCAAGCAACGTTTCAATTCTGAATGGTGGTCTTATACTGAGAGTATCTTCCACTGGAGCGTGCCGCAAATATACTAAATATACCGGTGAGTGGTTGAGTGGGCATAGCGCCTGGGTCCCACCCGAACGTCGCGTGTTCGATTCCTCGGTTGGCTAAGTCCTCCATCACAAAACAAGCAACATTTTCGGCTTTCTGTGGTGGTAGTAGGAGATTTTCAAACATTGTTGGGTTATTCGTAACCCGGAAATGTTTGTCTTTCTTTTTTTAAATAATAAAAAAAAATATATATATATTTTTAAATGAATAAATTGTGAAATAACACAAATTAATCAAATAAAATTTATTTGCCACGCCGCCGGGATGCGATCCCGCGACCTTCGGTGTGTGATTCAAGAGCCTTACCGCTGTAGTTAATACGTGACTAATAAAAAACATTAACATTATTACTGATTTATAGAGTGGGTATATTTGAGACCATTGTATATTTTAGAAGATTATTCACGAAGGAAATGATTCTTAACTTTGTTGTTTAAAAAAATAGAAAGGTCGAGTTCATACTAAATCGAAAACAGTTTTATTACCGTTAAGTCTCAAGTAGATCTCCCAGAGGAACGGATAACAAATAAAGGAGTATTTTTCAGACTTCAACCGTAGTCAAGAATGGAAGAATAAAACGATCGCTTTGATTCGTTCTCAGCTAAAAATTTCGCTACAGCGATAGGGTATTAAAAAAGTCTTAAACTATAGATATTTCAAGACTTTCATCATTTTCGAAAAGTCATGCCTCCGATTATTATTATGGAAACATAAACTGCTCGCTGTGGTTTAAATCTAATGAATCTACCTACATTAAGTACACTGTTTATCCAATATTTTTATGTTTAATTTTTTCATAAACGTAAATATAATTTTTATGCAACAAATACATGCATGAATTCACAAACGCATGATTTCTCATTAGTTATGAAAAAAATTCCTTACCTTGTGTTTATTTAGAGCAAAACTGGACTTTATACAAAGTTTCCCGTGAATAACATCCATTATTTATTTATTTATAAACAAAAACAAACAGTACATTAGTTACATTCGTCAAAACAATTTACTATTAATATAAGTATATTTTATGGTGGGTAACTATTATGTGTTTCATTGAAGTGTCTTATTTATGGTATGCATATTAAGTAATTACCGGGTGATGTGTGTAGTGGGAAGGTGTGTGTGTATGTGAGTAGGTATGTGTGAATGTATGTATGCGTATTGAACAACTTGACATGATGTTCTTTTTAAATTTGGACAGTGAATCGGAGAAAATATCGATGTTAGAATTTAGACCAATATTATTGAACGTTTGAAGAGCACAATTGATTGGCGAATTAGTTGCAGCATTTATGGCGTGAACGTTTTAATGGTATGTTAAAATTAAAAATAAACGAGGATTACGTGGCAAACACGCCGTTATCTCTGGCGTTAGGGTAACTACTTTTTTGTGTGTCTTAACACAAGCGCAGTATTTAGCTCGTTAGTGCGATACGGAATACCAAATCCAAGAAAACTTAAAGAAAAAATTTATGTTGCGTTTTTCATTATAAAATTATTTGTGTAATATTATAATATGAAAATGTAAAATATTATTTCTTGGGTATATTTAAAGTTTAAGGTTGGTACTGTTTAGGAGGGAATAATCAGACAAAATAGGAAATATGTCATTTTTAAATCAAATTTTAGACATATTGACTTTTTTCACAAAATACGTAGTATAAATTGATTTCCAAGGACTGTTCTTGTATTTAGTAAAAAATAGTTTTAAATTTTGAGTAAATATGTTTATTGTGGTTTTACTGTAGGTCGTTGGCAGATTTATTAAATTTTCACAAAATTTTGTACTCTACAACGCACATTTCAAATCATATTATAATCATGCAGTAAAAAATCAATAAATTATCTGGAAAAGCTGTTTTTCAGAATTTTAATTGAAGTTTAAATAAAATCATTAATAAAAAGATCTACGCACGTGTTTTGTGATAAAAATACTTCAGTTTGTCTATTTATTTACGGTTTTACAAACTAATTTACTTAAAAAAATTACATTCTTATTAGACATTATTGAAAAATTATAAACACTTATGATCACAAAAAAATTACAAAATTACATAATTTTAATAGTTTTATCATGACGTGTGTGAGCATTTTTGAATGCAGCAAAGCAAATTGTGAATGAAATAAAATCGATAATGAGTTATTATTTTAAAATGTTGGTATGGAGAATAATTAATCTTTCTCATCAGAACCGCCCTGTATAGTTAGTTGCAAGGGCACGATCGCAAGATCATCGTTCGACGAAATTAAACATTTTTTCTCGGCCGCTGGTTAATGGATCTTTTAAGCTGCAAATATAAAATTTATTCAAAATATCTAGGTAACGTAAGTTTCAGTACCGGAACGTTAAACCCAGAAAACCTACATCTTCTCTTTAAGACGAGCTCAAGAAATCTCTGTAAATGGCGTACGAAATCAAAATAAAAAAGGAATAAAAAAAAGTTAAAAACCGACACTCAAAGTCTTCCTATGTTGGGAAAATATAAAAAAAAGATTCTGCTGTAGTTTGCAAGAAAACGCTTTGAGGAAGAAAGAGAACTATTAACAACTGTATATAATTCCAAACGTTTCGACATTTATAGAGCTATGATTTTCCAGCTGGTTGTTGTAATTTGTTCAGCTTTTTAATTAAGTAATTGTTTGCCCTTTTCCCATATCCAGTGGTGCTGCTTTTGTGATAAAAAAGAAAAGAATATTTCTAACAGTATTTAAATAAATAGTTCCTTAATATGTATTAGTTTTTACAAATGATAAGAATCGGGTTAACCGTGCACGCGACAATTGCATAAAATTAATCACTTTGAATTTACATTCAGATTTACAATTTAACGGATTTTCATCAAAATAAATATGATTTCTCGAAGATTTAACAAGTGTAGCCCACACATAGATACTGCACAATCCTATATACGATTCCTACGAGTACCTCTGATCTGTGAACCAATTTTAACAAAGCATCTGTAAAAATAATGGGAGTACAGTACATCAATTCAAACCTGTTATTTTTGTGTTACTTACAATCAAACACTATTTGTTCCGTAGGGGTACTTCTTAAAAATAATAGCTCTTTGATACTAACTGGTTTAATATTAGTTTTCGTATTTACGATAATTATACTACGGGTTGCACGACCTGTCTATACTGGCTGCTAATTGAATCTCTTGGGTAGCTGGCGATTGAAAGTTCTCGGCAGCCACTACTACCTCTACTGGCTTCTGTCAGCAACCGACAGAAGCCATCTGATAGAAGCATCTGATGTCATGTTTTTTTCTTAAATACTTTATTCTCATTTTCTTCTTTTGCTTCTGTATTATTATTTTATTTTGTTCCACAATATTTGTATAATATAATAATATGAAATAATATATATAATATGTATAATATGAAACTTGTGGGATTTCTCCACCCTACCCGAGATCTGGAATAAAAAAATATTCAAAAATGATAAAGACATGAATGTAAGAAGTTGTACATTGATATGAAGAAATTTTCAACACATTCATGTTAAATTCAACTTTACAAGATTCGGCGAAAACTTTTATGACTTCTTTCTCACCTTTATTTAATTCAATGTGAAATAATAATGCATTCTATAGAAAATTGAAACTGGCAGAATATTCTAAAAAGAAGAAATATATTCGGTATCGGCGAGAGTTCCGTACTTTTGGCATTCAAATTTCCCCCATCCATAATGCATTGTGGGGATAGGGGCAGTTTTCATATTGGTTTTCCATAAAGTAATCTATTTGAGTTGACTGCAAGCCATTGTTGCATTTTGTTATTAACATATGACCGCTGACCCAAGCTTTACTTTATGGTCGGTAAGTTACTAACAGATACTTTCACAAAACCATGGGAATTGTCGATGTCAATTTGTGAAGATAAGAAGTTCGAAAATTGTACGTTTCGGAAATGTAAAATTGAACTTATAAAATATGTTTTTATCAAAGTTGGGATAAAGGAAATGAAAGATAAGAATAGTGAAAAATAGGGAGGATGGTAGCAGGAAATATGTTATCGAGTTGTACGTTGCAGAATTCCAATTTGAGAGGTGGGTATGGATATGCTACACGGTCACCCCAAGTCTTCCGATACGTTTGATGACTCTTAGCAAGAGTGCCCGGGTTCACGGGTTAAGGTTTATCTAGGATCAGTAATGACTGGTTGAGGGAGATCATTAGGTCTGTCCAGCACGACTCCCTAGACCCACTGCCTTACACCGTAGGGGGAGGGATGGATTCATACGTCCTTGACTCCTGAACCCGCTGACCCCCAGATTCCAACCCACCTCTCATACCTTATACTTCCCAGAACTTCCTCTCCTTCATTTCCTGTAAAAGACCCTCCACAAAACATCCCTAAATATGACAAAGGCCCTGAAGAAAATTATTTTCCTCGAAGCCTCGTGTGGGGAGCTTTTGGAAAAAAATATAGGTTAAATTTGAATTAGTTCGAATCGGGAGAGAATGGTTGAGGGCGAACAATTGACCTTTCCATTGTAGGAGGGATGGATTCATACGTCTGTCATTCCTAAACTAGTTTCCTATCCACCCCTCATTCGTTTTTTTAGAACTTCCTTTCCTTAAAAGGTCCACAAAGCATCACACAAAGATGACATAGGCCCTGAGGGAAATTATTTTCCTGTGTGGAGCTAATGTAAAATATATTTATTAAAAAAAATCCCAAATTAATATTCCTTATTAAAAAAGTCACAATTTTCTGTTAAAAACTGACAAACACCCCAAAACTTTTTAAGGCTTTCGGGGCATTGAAAAAAATTATGAAAACTTTTTCCATTTACATACATCATGTAAAAATTACGTTTTGTGAGCCGCAAAGTTGGAGATGTAATTGAACAAGTACGTGTTAATAATGCTAAAATAAAAGTTACATATTTATTTGCTGGCCTGCTTCACGTATATTTGAACAGCCTGTAAAGGGTATTCAACTCGTCAGTTTGCACACATAAAAATGGCTCCAGAAATTGTCAAATCAGTAGCTCATTTTGCCACCGCTATTATGACTAGGAATTGAGAGAAGTATTGTTACGTTTCGTATTTAACTTTTAGTACATTAGGTGCTGATTGGCATCATTTGACTGATCTCTGCATTGAAGTAATTATCTTTTTTTTACGTGGACACCGTACAAGAGTCACAGCTGATCTCGTCTGGAGCCAGTGTGACCATGGCATCCCCATTTGGAGTATGTTGTGGGGCTGAAGGTATTGGGAACTGAAGGAGTTGGGAAAGAGGGTGGTGGGAAAGAATCTGGCTATGCAGATCTGGTCACCAAACACGGCTAAAGCCATTTTAAGCAACGTTTCAATTTTTGATGTTGGTCTTATACCAGGGCGATACTGAGAGTTTCTTCCACTCTGGAAAGTACGGTGAATACACCACGCATTATTTTTAAAGTAAAAAACACAAATAAATCAAATAAAATGTATTTGCACAAGCCGGGATTTGATCCCACGACCGATTGCGAGTCAAGAGCCTTATTCCTCGACCACGGAAGCCGTCAAATATCCATTTAACCATAAAAAATAAGACATAATTTGTTCCAATTTTGTATACTTAATGCTTGGCAAAACATGGTGAGCTACAATTTTAATAAAACAGAAAATGTTTTATAGATACCTCAGTCAATAAGATTCATTAGAAGTCCCTGCGAAAATTATTTCTGCTTAGTTATCAACACTCATCAGTTAATACGGTAATAAATAAAATCAACACTTAGGGATCAAATGTTTCACGGAGTGTTTTCGGGAAATAAGTTACAATTATCCATAATTACAATTTCTCGGATGTTGGGAGAAGTGTTCCCTGAAATTATTTCCGCGCGGATCTTGTTGACAAAGAGATATTTCAAAAACACTCCAGACTATGGTCCGGGTGGGATATACGAAAGTAATAAACTATTTGATTTATTTATTAAATAAAACCTTCTAAAGGCTTTTTCATTATTGAGGAACTTGTTTGGAACTTTTACAAAAATACCTCCTGAATAATGCTTTGAACGTTATATTATTAATACCAATTTATAACAATAATTCAAACACTTATTATTCTGTATCTCTTATCTCACGATAAACTCGTAAACATTGAGTTTTTGCAAACCTTAAATAGAAAAGGGAACATAATTTATCAACTTACATTATAAATACCTAAATCGAGTGATGTTCCTCTGAAATTTTCACTGGAAACAAAATACAATAAAAACACATATAAATTTATTGTAGACCACTTTTATTTTATAAACACTCTACCGGTTTCGGAAGCACCCTTCCTTCGTCAGGATAATATTATAACTAAAAATGTTTTAATATTATCCTGACGAAGGAAGGGTGTTTCCGAAACCGGTAGAGTGTTTATAAAATGAAAATGGTCTACAACAAATTTATAGGTTTTTTTCGTTGTTAGTTTTTGGGGTGTTATGCCGTGTTGCGCTACCTCCTTCATAGCCGACGTTTTCGACAGCGTTGCAGTGTACATCATCAGGGCAGATCAGGTAGATCCGATGATGTGTAATTGAATCAATTACACATCGCTGGATTGAATCAATTACACATCGTCGGATCTACCGGATCTGCCCTGATGATGGACACTGCAACGCTGTCCGAAACGTCGGCTAAAGAAGGAGGTAGCGCAACACGGCATAACATCCCAAAAACTAACAACGAAAATGCTTTTGGCCGTGAAAATCTAAAAACTTAATCAAATTTATATGTGTTTTTATTGTAAATTATGGCGAGCCACAAAGTTAATGCTTTTTACAAATGTGGAAACAAAATAGTTTCGTTTCCAATATCAGCAATTACAATCTATTCTTGCAAGATTATTACATAGGTATTTAGGTTGAAAAGATAAAAATGTTTAATCAAATGGACACCTTGAAATCATTTTCGGGAAACAGAAATTGTATCCCGAAAGTCCTAATGTCCCACTTGGGGCGATGTAAAGTTCATCACGTATGTGCTGGCACATTTAAACAGATTAATAAATCAATGTATGAGTCGGGTATGGATTCCGCCGGTCCGCAAACCATTTATTGGATAACCAACACACACATAGGTAATGCAAACTGATTCACTACCCTTGGTGACTTGGCAGGGATGCCCGAGATCACACGGTGAGGTTTTTCTAAGTTAAAAACAAATTACTCGAATCCAAAAATATATCGAATGTTTATTTAACATTGCTCTGCTCGATGTCGATAAAGATAATATTCAGCATTTAATTCACCCTTCAAAACCAATGTATTGACTATGGTTGTTTCGGCTGCTGGATTTTACGTTCACAGCAAAATTAATTATATGTTCTTAAAATGACAATTAACTGTATTTGCAAGGAAAGTTCTCACGGTAAGTGAAGGTAGGTTGAATTCTCTGCAATTTATTATACTGAAAGGTTAGCTAGCTTCACTGCGTATGGTTTACTAGATTTTAAAATTATTTTACTAAAAATATAAATAGTTTCCAAAGGAATCTTACTATGAGTGTTTATATTCGATTTATAAATTCACGGGGAGACAATTGCCACGGGGCCCGCGGCGGTTGATTGCGAACACAGCAGTGCTGAAAGAGGGGAAGAGAACAAATCGTCTCTATAGGCAAAATATTTATTCCCAAACAAAACACAAAATAATTCGCTGGGTGGTCATCTATAATAATCGAGCCGAACAATGGTTGTCAAGGCCGTGAAAAAATGCCAAATTTAATCATAAACCCAATTTCACGCACGTCAAGTGTCGAAAAATAATTGAAAATAGCACGCAAAAAAGAAGCATTAAAATTTAATTTTTCTCAAACGTCCACCGAATTCAAACACACATGAAATATATTTCTTTGTAAAATGGCTGATCTCATTTAGAGATCATTTATATTATATGCAGTTATATTCTTACGCTCGTAACGGCAGCCCGTGCCTCGGTACTGTCCTAGCGCTCGCGTTACCGTAACACTTTCATGACGGTAGAAGAATTATTAATAACATTGAAAAATGAAGTTCAAAAAATCCAAACGATTAAAGACTCGAAAACCAAAACCAACATCGAAAAAATTATTGGTGATCTTGATAATGAAGTAAAATCTGATATATTAAAAATGCAACAACAAATAATTCAACCACAAGACAAACTAATCGAAAAAAACGACAAACTGGTGGGAAACATTGAAAAAATAATGAAAAACGCAACAATACCATCCTATGCCCAGGTATTATCAACAACTAAAGTTACTCCTCGAGAAGAAGAGAGATTCTCAATCATCATTTCGTCGACCAAATATAATGCTAAAGCAGAAGAAATTGAAAAGATAATAAAAAAAGAAATAAATTTAAGCAACATAAAGATAGGAATAAATGGTTTGAGAAAAACAAAAGAAGAAAAAATAATAATATCATGCCCAAAAAAGGAATATGCAAATACCCTAACTGCCGAAATAAAAAAACTGAATACCGAATTGGTGGTAAATGAAATTCAAAAGAAAAGACCAAAAATAATAATAAAAGGATTAAAATCAAATCTTACTGAAGACGAAATAGTTTGCGGAATAATTACCCAGAACGAAGGAATTGAAGATGTTTACAAGGAAAGTGAAGACAATAAAATCACACTAATAACGGAAATAAAAAATACAAACGTAAATGAACAACAGCGCCAATTCACTAGCTACATCTTGGAAACCAGTGGCAAAATACGGAAAAGTCTTCTTGCACTCGGTAAACTAAATATACAGTTTCAACGAGTAAAAATTGAAGATTGCAGTCCATTAACTCAATGTTTTCATTGCTGTATGTTCATGCATACAGCTAAAAAGTGCCTACACCGAACCAGCCCTCCAATTTGCCCATACTGCATGGGCGACCACATCCTTTCAAAATGTCCGGGAAGAGAAACAATACCAGCGTGTGTAAACTGCACCAGACAAAATTCTAAATATGGAGAAAAAAACACCACGGACCACACAGCCAACAGTATTAAGAGCAACTATAGAAACAAAATGCTGAAAATTGCGAGGGACCGCATCGATTACGACTAAATATGCATATTATTAATTACAAGTCTAAAGAAAACCTAAATAATATCTACAATATTTCAAAAAAATATTTCCAAAAGCCCGCCCGCAAAGTGTTAACACGCAGTGATAATATACACACATATAATACCTACTATAATTGCAAATGTGAAGTGTATTCCCAGCGCCAACATTATTGTTATAATTATTACTACCTCAAAATGAACGAATTTATAATAAACGCAATAGATAACTCATATAAAATAGACGAAAGGATTTTAGACACGGTAAATAAAACAAACGATTTTATTGATATAAAACCTACAGTCAGCCTAATAATAATACACATGAAGGTTAGATCTTTGGAAAAAAAATTCGAAGAATTACTAATAACAATTAAAAAATTAAATAGAATTGACTCTATAATATTATCAAAAACGCATTCATCGAATGAAATTAATTATAATATACCGAGTTACTTGTACTACGCAACAAAATATATAATTAACAGAAATAACGGCGTTGCCATATTTATATCAAATATTTACGCTGTCACAAGTGTAAATGAAATAATGGTGAATATTGTCAATTTATTAAACTTAGAGATAAATTTAATAAATTATTCATTTAATATAATTATTATTTATCGGACACATTCTTCTGCTTTAACCACATACATAGAAGAACTTAAAAAAATATTACAATATCATAAAAACAAAAAAAAAACAAACAACTATGGATGACTTCGTAAACATGCAACTGGACAACTGCTTCAAAATCAGTGAATTCAATAGTCAAAGTGCAAAAGAGTGCAACGAAATCATCACTGACAAATTCTCTGGTATACAAATACTCCATCTTAACATCCGTAGCCTTCAAAAAAACATAGAAGAATTTATACTCAATATAAATAATCTTAATGTAAAGCCGGATGTTATAGTATTAACTGAAACATACACAAACAGTGACTCACCACATTATAATTTAAGTGATTATATCTACATGCAAACAAACACAAACATAAATAAAAACAGTGGCATTGCGATATTTGTAAGTAAGAAATATAATATTGTTACACATTCAGAACACAACTTAGATTCATCAAACTGCATAGAAATCCATCTTAACCACAACAAAATCAATTATTATTTGTTAGCAATCTATAGAACGCATGAATCGAACGCTTATTTATTTATCGAACAAATACGAAATATAATATCAAATTTAAAAAACAAAACTTGCATAATACAGGGGATTTTAATATCAATATTAACAAAAATATAGACAATAGAATTAAACATGAATATTTGAACTGTATGACTGAAAACAACTTTAAATCATGTATAAATGAAAATACGCGCGAAATTCAAGGTCAGAAACCATCTTGCCTAGATCATTTTTGGACGAATATTAACATAAAAGATCTTCATAAAATAAAAACCATTGTCTGGAAAAATAACATCACCGATCATCATACGTGTATATTTTTGTACGAGGAAGAAAAAACAATACAAACAAAAAATAAATCAATAAAAAAATCATATACCAGAATAAATCTGCAAAAATTAATTGAAAACTTGAAAACGGAATATTGGCAACCTGTAATCAACTGCGAAGAAGTTGAAATATGCTCAAAGTACTTTGAAAACATTTTATCCAAACATGTAGAAAACTCAAAAACAGATATTCCATATCGTAATTTAGATAAAAATAAATACTTAAAACCATGGATCACACCGGGTTTATTAAATTCAATCAAAGAAAAAGGTAAGCTTTACAAAAAAACAATAAAATTCCCAAACGACAAAAAATAGAATTTAATTATAAAAAATATAAAAATAAATTGACACGCTAATAAAAATTTGTAAAGATGAATATTACAAACATAAAATAATAAGTTCTGAAAACAATCCAAAAATAATCTGGCAAGCAATTAACTGTGCAATAGATAACAATAAACAAAAACATTCAATCAAGGTAATTGTAGACGAAAATGACGTAAAAATAAATGCAGAGGAAAACCCTAAAAAATGCGCGGATATATTCAACTCCTTCTTCGCGAAATTTGGACAAAACCTCGCTAAAAAAATTAATGTAACAAAGGGAGCGACAACTCAACAAATTATTGAAGATAAACACAGTGTAAACTCACTGTCCCATTTTAAAATGATCAGGGAAGTAGATATTCTAAACATTATTGAAAATATGAAAGGAGGGTCGTCACCGGGTTTTGACAACATAACTGCAAATATGTTAAAAATCTATTAAAAGCCACGTGATAAAACCATTAACTCACCTAATTAATTTAAGTTTAAAAAAAGGAATATTTCCGTCTAATTATAAGAGGACAATTATCTCACCTATATTCAAAAGTGGAAACGCACAAAATGTAACTAACTATCGACCAATTTCCCTCATTTCAAATATTGGAAAAATATTTGAAAAAATCGTAAAATCTCAACTAATGGAATTTATTGAGAATAACAAAATAATTTGACAATCAATACGGATTCCGAAAAGCGCGCAACACACAAGACGCGATTGCAAATGTCACATCACGCATATATAAAAACCTTGATATGAGCAATAAGTGTTTAGGTATTTTTATAGATCTGAGAAAAGCGTTTGACAGCATATCCCATAAAAAACTTATGAAAAAATTAGATAATTTGAACATTTATGAAAACGTAGCAAATTGGATAAAAAGCTACCTAAAAAATCGCCCTCAATGTGTCAAAATAAATAACATTTATAGCGACGAAGAGACATCTGAATATGGAATTCCACAAGGTACTGTGCTAGGTCCTATATTATTCATCTTATATGTAAACGGTATATTCTCACAGTCACTTCATGGTAGTATGACCTCTTATGCCGACGATACAGTACTTATTGAAAGTGGAATCACATGGCAAGTTGTAAAACAAAAAGCAACAGAAGACATAAACATACTTAAACACTGGTTTGATATAAATCTACTAACTCTTAATAGTGAAAAAACTCACGTTATACCATTTGCAATAAAATCAAAGGACGTTCCGGTAAATTTTGATATAATTATACATGACAATTCTAAAGATCACAAAAAAAATAACTGTAAAATAAACTGTTCCACATTAAAAATTTCGAATAAAATCAAATACTTAGGAATAACAATAGACAAAAACCTGAACTGGAAAGATCAAATCAACCTTACCGTTAACAAAATAAGGAAATTAATTTACATATTTTTAAAAATCCGAAACTTTCTCTCATTAGAAAATCTAACATCAGTCTACCATGCTATAGTACAGTCAAATCTCCAATACTCTGTAGTAAGCTGGGGAGCTGCATACAAAACAAATCTACTCCCTGTTGAAATTGTGCAACGTCTAATTATAAAAATTATATTGAAAAAACGAAGAGATTATCCAACTCACCTTATTTTTGAAGAATTTAAAGTAATAAAATTTAATGATCTAGTTCGAAAAAATATAATAATCCAAATAATAAAAGAAAAACAAAATCATAGCTTTTTAACTGAAAGTCGTACTCGTCAAAAGCATATATTTCCAACACAAAAATGTAACACCTCATTTGCACAACATCATTACACATATCTAGGAAAAAAATACTTCAATAGCCTACCTGAAAAAATAAGAACAATCGAAGACGATAAATGCCTACTAAAAGCAACTAAAGAGCAATTTAAAGTAAAAATAACAAATTGAAAAAATTTATCATCATAACTTATATAACTTGTAAATTTGTTTTTTTTTAAGTATTTACCACAATTAAATCTTATCTCTTCTAATCACAAGCGTCTCCTTCTATAGAAGAGAAATCTCATACAAAAAAAAAAAAAAAATCAGTGAAAATTTATTATGTAGTTTATTTGTATCAAAAAAAGATTATTTTGAAATATAAATATTATATTTAAAAAAAAAAAAAAAAAAAAAAAAAAAATTCGACATTTAGTTTTAATGCAAAATTAGTCAAAATTTAATGCTTGTAAGCTTAATGGTTAAGATTACGAAAGAGGCATACAGTGCAAATGCATGAAGAAAGTAGTGTAAGGAGAATGAATATATATATATAATTAACACCTTTTCCTGCTATAAATAACATGTTATGTTAGTAAACAATGTAATATGAATTTAAATTTGTCAATTTGACTGGCCTAAAACAGGATCCATTCCTAGTTGGCTAGTCAAAGTTTCCACATATGTTTTATTGTTCAATTTTATGTGAAATAAAGTTATTATTATTATTATTATTATTATATGTGGTAGAAAAAGAAAGAAAGTTATGGCATGATCAAATGAATCAAAAACTGGTGTCGAACCAAAATAACAGAAAAGTATTTATGAGACGATATATGAATCTAAATGAAGCAAGGAATGGCGCCCTGTCTTCACTTCCCGCCCCTACAGGAAAAGGCGTTATTCGTAGTTAGTTAGTTTAGCTTTTTATATTTACCTCATTTGATTTTGTAACATAGAAAAATAAGTTTTAGAACAATGTATATTAACACTATTTGTTCGTGATTTCCAATAACCACCCTTTTATCGGCGATTTCTCTACCTTCTCAACATAAACCTTTCTGATAAATACTTAATATTAATACAAGTTAACTGTTAACCCTTCGTGTAAATTGAAACTTTGAACTTTCTTCTCGTTAAAGGTCTTGTACAAATAAACTTCGCAGGCCAGTTTTAGGCTTAACCCAAACGTTAATGTTTAATAATTGGAAGACAAGAAACTGGAACATAATTAATAATTTATTTAACTGTCTTACTGATTTATTCAGGTGTGTTTTGGTGTATCTGGCCCTTACATATTTATTTACCAAAAGTTTATGCAAAACAGTAATAATTAGTAAAAGAGAATAGTCAACAGTTTATCTGAATAAAAGCCAAACTTTGTGAATAACGCTCAAAGGTAGCAACACTTATTTGAAATACAAACTGTTAAGTTTGGTTAAAATTGTTGAAGTATCCCTTGAGACACATATTTAATGCAGGTATACATTTTTAATTGCCTTAACGTCTTGATATCTTGTGAAAAGGGGAGAATATACACTAAATCACTTTTCTAAATATATTAGAATATTGGTTTGCTTGTTTAAATTTTCAAAATGTGTAGTTTCGCATTCTTGTTAAAATATTTTTTTTTAAATCACTTCTTTAATAATCGCCAACTCATTTTGTGGCGTCATTTAAATTAAATTTAAAAAAATTACTTTGTATGCACAACGTATTTGATTTCATGAGTATAAAACTAATTTTATCATTTGTTTCGATACGTGTTGATTATTTTGATCAAATAGGTAGACCACACAAACTGATTTGTTTTGATTTAATTTAAGTTTTTAAACATTGAAGGCAATATTAGCTACTCTCACATGAATATTTAAAATAGGAACATCAGAGAAGATTTTGTCATTCCTAGGAAGACAATGTTAGTGGTGCTTAATTAAAGTATGATAGGTAAAATCTGACAAATTAGCTCAGTGGTTAGCGCAGAGCCTCGAAAAGTCTAAGGTACTGGGTTAATTTCCTAGATGCGACCGATTCGATTTCTGGTTTTTCTGTTTTAATTTTTCGTTTAAGAGTTGTTAATATTGTTTTCAACAATTACTTTTTATAATTTGAGGTTTTACTCGTTAAGTATGTAATTTAAAAAAATTAAGTTTTCACAATGTACTGCAACATTTATTATTTTGAATAATATATTTTCTGATCCGTGAAAAACCCCCACAATGAAAAATTACTTAAAAACTTTTTAGCATGGGGAAATAATATTTTATTTTTATTTCTAGTCACCCAATCACACATATTAATTGAAAACGATTATAAAAGATTTAAAACCAAATACTTAAAAATGTAAGTACTATGTAGTTAAAAAGCGACATGGATATAATATATCATTTATTATAATTAATACTTACAAAAGTGATATCGGTACCAGTACATCAGGAAAGAAATTGTCCGGAAAAACGTTAGAATAACGGCGTTAGAATAAGGAGCGATGAAATTCAAACACAATTTAATATCTCCAAAACTAATAATAAGAGATACAAATTTGATTTAGCGAAATCAAAGCGGAGATTATTTTTTCATAATATCGGTGAAATACGAAATACCTGAATCAACTGAACAAATAAACACAGCAACTATAACTCGTACCTAATGAAGCGTTCTGAAATCAGAGCAGCGAGGGGTCGGTCGGGTGATACCGGTAGAGGATGGGGGGTAGGGATATATTGGTTAGTGGTTCATAGCCACTAGAATATCCAGGGGGCAGTTCACTCAGCTTGTAAAGGGTTGTTCGCTATGTCGGAAAAGAGGTTTTGAGTGGGGAATGAAAGCATACAATAAAATAAGAACTTTTGTGGAAGTTTGTCGGAACCTGCTGATTTAAAGGGAAGGAAATTATTCAATTGAGATATACTTAGTATTTACATTCTGAGATGCGTCTGCCAATTTACCGCATGGCGGCCGGATCGGGAGAGACTGATTGAGGAAGACCATTTGGCCTCTCCAGCAGGGCTCTCTAGAACCATCGCCTTGCATCGCAGGAGGGATGGATTCATACGTCCGTCACTCCTGAACAGATTAATACCCTGATACATACCCACCCCTCATTCCTTTTCCTTCCCAGGAACTTCCTCTCCTTCCTTCCCCTAAAAAGACCCTCCGCAAGATGAGCTCCAAAACCCCTGTGTGGAGCTAATGTAAAAAAGAAAAAAAGTAATGTATTTTTTTTGGGCTATACTGACTTGTTGCGCTTTTTCTTTCTTTAGCCTACTCTCCGACAGCGTTACAGTGTTCATCATCACAGCATATTTGTGTGTATGTTTATGTTTAAAAAAATTATATTATTCTAACTTTAACTGCTACTAATCTTAAATTTATGTATACAATACTGCCGCCATGGGCCAAACCACAGTGCCCTTCTTGACAATATCGATCGTCCAGTTGATTAGTCAAACATCACTATGTCAGTATGAAAAAACAACACGCTTTTTATTCAAATCTAAAAAAATATTAGATAATTAAAATGTACACCTTCGTGAAACCAATTCAGACAGGTATTAAAAAAAAATATTATTTTTTAAAAACTTACTTTTACCTGTAATTATAAAAAGTGTGGGGATTATTACGTTATTAATACACAAATTAGGTTACTAATAATAAGTGAAATTTGTTTCACAAAATATTTGGAGTTTTTTTTTTTTTTTTTATTACGAGTACTTTGTTTAGAAAAACCGTAATGTACAAGACCTCTAGGCCTGCACAAAACTGTAGACAATAAGCGCCGGCACACAGAGACGCCCGACAATCGAAATGTCTTGATAGAGATGCTGTCTATGTCTATGCTGGACGGGCATCTTCTGCGCACTGGGGTGGAGTAGTATTGCGTCTTCCACCGTGCATTGTGAGATGGAATACTCTTGCATCGGAGCATGTAGGCTGCGGTGGACGCTGGTTGCTAGTAATTGAGACGGGCTGCGCCCCAGATGGTGTATGTTCTCGTGGGATGCTGCATATCTGGCATCAGCATCCAAGGGGTGGTCGCAGCAACTCACATGTTGATTGGCTTCAGGGGTAATCGGTCTGCATTTTATTAGGCATGGCGGGACTCCTTATTATGTATCTTGCTCAAGCGTTATCATCAGGGCAGATAGATGCAAGGCCTGATGCAAGGGGGCCCAGGCTAGCAGCCGGGAGCAAGATGGCCAGGAGTAGTGCAGCGTCTTCAAGGGCTTGGTAAGAATCAGCAAGTCCGAAGGAGCCCGAGGGTGGCCATGGGGCTCAGGCGTCAGCGTTTTGTAAGTATTATTCAGACACATTGGCAGGCGATGTCGCTCCGATGAATTCTTGAGGTAAAAGAGACTGCAAACTTGAAGTTCCAACTGGTGACGGCGATACTGACGTCTTGAATCGAGTAAGTTCTGTAGAGATGATGCCACAATAACTGATGACTGATGACTGAATGCAGCTGCCCCTTTGGTACCGGCTTTTATAGTAAAGATCCGGTGTTGGGTGACACATGTTTTAATAAATGTTGTGACATCGATATTTTCGTACCGCCGCGTAATGCAGAAATAATAATGATTTGGCTGTGAGTCATCTAGATTGCATAATACGTTCGATACACGTAAGGTGTGCCATTTTTTTTAAATTTTAAAGTCTGCATAAAAAAATATATTTAAAATTTCACGGTTTTTAATAATGAAATATGAAAACGTACTGTATGTTATGAGTTGCCCATAAATCCTACGAACGGACTATACAAGCGGCTGGCAGCTGTGTGTCACGTGCTCATTACATGTTCAGCATCGTATGATTATTGCTGTCCCTCTCAGGCTGGCAGAAGACATTACCATATATGGCCACACGGCGCGAAATCCAGCCAATGGCAGAAGACATTACCTTATAGGGCACGCGTTCGAGTCTTCCGTCTCGCTCATCACGGGCAGAGAGTTCCAGCCACCGATCGCCAAAGCAACAGACATATTTCAGACAACGGCGCGAGCGGTCGTACGCACTACTACGTACTGTCGGGCAGTATGCCACCCTTCGACGCGGCTAATTAAGTCTTCACCTACGAAACAAGTATGGCGCTATCACCACAGCCGCCTGTATAATCCTACTGCCGCCTACCATAGCAGCCCTGGCCGCGCACGGTTTTTAATCCGCCTACGTGCCGACGAGCCGAGTAATTCACAACGGCCGCCTACTTAATACCATGGCCGCCCAGACGCGCACGGCTTTTAATCCGCCTACATTGCCGATAGCCGCTTAATTCACCGTTATCTCCCACCGGTTCGGTAAGCTGACCGAATCCGCCCACCATGACGCCGAGAAGCCGCCCACGCACCCCGAGCCGCCCCGTTCCTGCACACGATCTATGAGCTTTGCTCTAGATCTCTCCACTTCGTAGGAAGCTGCCTGCATCCGTACGACGCCACGTGAGATTTTAAACCCTCTTATAGTATTTCCGAGCCTAAATTCAGTAGTATTTCTAGTGCCTCTCTCTCTCTTATGCTAGGCCTTAAACAGCTTACCTGGTTGCCTGTACTGTTCACCCTTGCATTATTGAATACATTTGAATTGTGCCCAAACCTTGTTTCATTGGAGTCAACCATCGACAGCCTCGGAGGAGCCCTACGACCCTGAGCTGAGCCTTCCAAGCCGAGGCATATTGCCCCCGGGGGGCCTGCTTAACACTTGTTCCCCCCCCGGGAGGGACATATTTCTGGAGACCAGAAGTATAACACTGGACCCTACGTGGCTTCAGTATCACCCTGGCCCCAGGAAGTATGACACTGGCGCGCCAACTGGGCCGAAGTCTTGTCGATTGTTGTCTCCCTAGAAACATAATTATGTAATCTTAGCTATAAATATTTTATATTTGTGCTCCCATCAACAACGTTGTAGCTCTGTGTGAATTATTCCAAACGTCGCGAGTCCGTCGGCTAGTGCTATTCGAGGTTAGGTATTTTAAACATCGCTTATTACCGTAACGTTGTAGCTCTGTGTGAATTATTCCAAACGTCGCGAGTCCGTCGGCTAGTGCTATTCGAGTGTTAGGTATTTTAAACATCGCTTACTACAGTAGCATTCTCAAGCTATTACGTTTCTATCGCGGCAGTCAGAGTTGTTCGTCATTCGCGCGGAATTTTTTTTAATTGAGTAATGAATCTCGTTATTTTAAAATCTCCACCTTGATGCTGTGTAGTTGTATTATTTCTTCCTTGAAGAGCAGCGGTTGTTTCCAATAAAAAAGAAATTTCTGCTGTCGAGTAGGTTTGTCCGCTCGTTTCCCTGTAATAGGAGGATATAATGTCGACTGCCAGCAACTGCTCTCGTCTTCTATAATCGTCCGAAATTTTTTTTTTTTGCTTTGTTCATTATAATAACGCATAATCATGGAGGCCACCATACCAATAATGGATAGAATATTAAATTTCGAGAAAGCAAACGCGTCGGTAATAAGAAAAATGTTGATGGATAGAGGCGTAGTTCCCAAAAGGGCTTTGTTGTCTTTACGGAAACAATGTGTTGAGTTTAACGAATCCCGGAAGTTGAATTATAAAATAAACGTTAAACGAAAAGTTCAATAAATAATGAGTACAAGTTATAAAGTTAGTTTTCGTTTCTCTCAATAGGTAGTTTTAAATCACAAAATGAAAAACGACGTTACATAATGTTATAAAAGAGAAATTTTAAAGCAACGTATTATTAATTTTCAAAACAGAATAAGTTAATATGGAAAGCTTCCCTTGTAATATTAGTTAAAGCCACAATTGTTATTTTTCTTCATAGAAGTTTTGATTTATTGTTGATGCATCATAATAAATTAGAATTGTAATTTTGATTGTTGATTGTCTAGGGCAGAGTAGCTAACTGCGTATTGGATTAATGAACAGTTCAGGACAAATGTAGATTAATAACATAAATTTTAGAAGAAAAAAGGAATAAACAAATTCAGTCAAAAGTTTTTTTTTAAGAAACAAAAGTTTAGGTACAGATCGGTTAAAAATAGTAAAGTTCTTAGAAGTTTAATGATGTTTCGTTGAAAATCATGAGTGTCATGAACCCACGGTTAGAGATCGTACATCATTGAATTAATACTCCATATTACACAAATTAGAAAACACAATGTTGTTAAAGTAATAAACGTTCGGGAAAGGAAACAAACTTGTATATAAAATGTATATAAACAAGGCAACGTGTATATAAAATGTATATAAACAAGGCAACGTGTATATAAAATGTATATAAACAAGGCAACGTGTATATCAATGTATATAATTGGCTAAGTGTTTTTTTTTGTTAGTTTAAGTCTCTTGAAATCTATTTGAATTGCTTTCGTACTAGAGTGGTAGGAAATTAAATAAATTAGTGAAAAGCAGTAGAACATCATTTAAAGAATAAATTCCAAACTTCAAGGTATACGTTACTAGATACTTGATTTTTCGAATGATTATCTAAGGAAGGTTTAATAATAAAATTTTGTATATGCTATAGGTATTTACCATAGAGACAGTATTGGAACATGTTTTGTTTTTAATCGGGACTATCCCACTCTAAATAGTAGTATGCGGATAATAAAATAAACTATCGTTGGGAAAGACACTTCAAAAGAAACAAGTGAATAGCATCATATGTTCAAATTATCGTTTTAAATAAAAAATAACGAAGAAATTTTAAAGTGAAATCCTTGTCAAATTTAACAGAATAATCTCTCGAATAAAGAACATTTAAATGTTAGCTTCAATTAAGTTTTTTTTTCATAAGAATGTAGGAATGGTTTCGGCAACAAATTTACATGAATGAATAACAGTATAATGGACTTCAGGATAGAAAAGATAAATAAGTTTTTTTTGAAAACATCTGTGGAAAGTTATTAAAACATAGAATTAAAAAATAAACTACGACATTTAAATCGATATTGTCATTTAGTAACAAAAATAAATAGTGAATAGAATCCAATTATTAATGTCTTACTTGTAATGAAGGAAAGGGTTATAAAAATTATAAGAAATAGTCTTCTTCATTTTTTCTTGTATTACATAATATGACAACGTGATCGTTGTAAGGAAATTATATCATATTAGATATTGAGTTAATAAACTCAAGAAATGTACTACGGATACATAGGTACCCGCGTATACAATTCTGGTTTCAAACCGTTATAGGAATGCCTTCCTCAGAATTCGGGCATAGTGGGATTGTTAAGATGTGAAATCTTGAACAAAAAAAAAAAGGAATTTGTGATATAGAAAGAATTGGAATTAGAGAATTAACCCCTCAAGTAAGCTTTAGGTAATTGTAAATTCGTATAGTTTTGACATAGCTATTTTAGAAAATGTCATGGCGCCCTTATAAAGTTAATTACAATGGAATTTTTTTTAAACAAAATGATGGTAAAGTAAACAAGAGTTAAAAAAGTTATGAACAGGAAAGTTGAGATTAACTGAGACTTATAGTGGAAAGTTATTAGTAAAAAAAGTTATCACCGGATAATATTGTTAAATTAAGAAGTAAATAAATAATAGACATGGAATTTTTTTTAAAAAAGGAATTTTCAAATAATCAGTCAAACAGGTAAAAGTTTTAAATTTTTGAAGTTGTAGTAAGAAGCAACGTCGTTAGCAATTCAATTATGATTCGAATTTATTTTATTTTTTTTAAATATGTATATAAATTGTTAGCTTATAACATGTAATGTTAAAGGTAAACACACGAATTGAATACTTAGGTATTTGAGCGACTTAGTCAGTGTGTATAATGCATCGTATAGCGGTGTTATTAAACCTGTGTTATTAAAATTTGGAAACGATTCTTGTTAAATATAGAGTAACCCTTTAAAGAGAGATTTTATAGAAATTGTAGTAACATAAATTTTAAAATAATTAATGAAGTTCTGTTTTTTTGGATATTGTGTTATTTTTATGTGTTTATTTTGCCGAAGCACAGGCATTTGAGGAAGTTAATTTCTCATTTGTGTTGGTGAACTAAGGCAAGGTTACGGTTCTCTGAACGTAACGGTGTGGCCACACGGAGATAGACGTTTGCAAACGTATCTCTTGAAAACACGAGAGGATTATAGTATAGCCTTATAATTATACGACGCTATAGGAGAGATCCTTATAATATGCCAAACGCTATAGGAGGTATCCTTATAATATGACCGACGCTATAGGAGGCGTATCCTGAGAATTACACGGAGAGGAAAACAGAAAAACAGAACAGAGTATGGAAATTAGTCCATCAGTAGGAAAAGAAATTGGTTACAAATTATAATGACACAGTAAATTTAAACACGAGGTGCATGTATTGTATTGTCCTCTACATTAGGTTGTAAAATGCGAATATGTATCAGTTTCATTGATTACATGACTTAGTCAGCATTATTGTCCATCATTGGATGACCTTAATAAAAAATTGTAAATTTATTCACGAGGTACATGTATTGTATTGTCTTTTATGTACAACCCTAGGACGTCATGAACCCTAGTGGTTAGTACGAGGTTATAACGCATATAACTTAACTTTTGTTATTAGAGTTGTATACAATTCCTTTCTTAATGGATCGTCATCACAAGTATTGACAATCCGGGACGCCGGTATGTCTGCACGTGAAGACTTGTGTTATTATTGTTATTATTATAAAAAAAGAGGTAACTCACCTTACACTAGTGAAATTACTGATGCGATATTTAGTTCATTTATTGTAATGACTATTATTGGTAGTAATAATTTATTACTTTCTCCTAGTGCGTAGCCACTTAGGTTGTTTTTTTTAAAAAAAAAAAAAAAAAATGTTTTTTAAATTTATATATGAATATGGTTACATAAGTATATAAATTCGTCTAAGAAACACGACACGATACACTGATTGAGGGCGTAGTTCAAGGAACCCTAAATTAGGCTAGGTTTTTCATTAGAAAAAACTGCGTTAGGTATTCAGTATCCTGCCCGGGACCGAAGTAGAGACCTAATTTCTATTTTCGTGGAACAATTAGCATTCTAAAAATTACTTAATTTTAGTTGCAATGAAAGAATATGCAAGCATATTCTTTTCTTTTCGTTGGCAAGAGACGGCATAAGAAAATTCTTGTACAAGTGGTAGGTATAAAGGCACCTAGTTCTCATACTGGGATAGGTCATTGGGTAGTAAGAAACTTAGGAACCTTATGGTTGTAAATAACCTTGTGTATATATTAATATAAGGTCATGTATAAAATGGAAATATCATTTTAATTTTTTTTATTTTTTGTCCTTTTTTTTTTTCGGGTTTTTCAATCTCTTTCATTGTCGAATTATTCTCACATGTAGGTTAAATCGTTATAGTATTGGACATCTCACACGTTGCGATATAGGAGAAATTGGGGCGGTAAAACGTTCACAATCGGGTAGTTACCCACTCCTTAACGGGGTATGTCTCAATTCTAGCGTATGTTGGAGTGAATTCACGATGAAAAGGCAATGTAATAATTATATTACCACATTTTTGTTATCAGAATAGGCCCAATAGACAACACTATTCGATTCACATAGGTTGTGGTGGTATCGAATTTTAACCTTCTTCCGCGATCATGTAACAACGGTTACTCGTTGTGTGGTATTATAGAACTGTTACAAGTCCGATAGGATGGAACTTGGGTATCGACCTAACGTGTCATTCGGCTGTTAGCTATAATCCAAAGCATGATAGGATGGCTAAACTCCTTAGAATTAGAGCAGAAGGATTGTTGGAAACGCGAATTTCCGAACAATGAAAGTATATATGATTCCGGTGTTAGGAAGAAATTCGTTACTCAATTAAAAATTTTTCCTCTTCTAATAACATTGTCGGTAGTATTAAATTTTCGTATTTTTTGGTAAAAATACGTGGCGTTGTTGTTATTTATTTTAATTTTTTTTTTTCCTTCTTCTCTCCTTACGTAGTCAAACCCTGAGAGTTTAAGTTGAGTTGAAACAAACTCGAATTGAAAGTTATTTAACAAAATTGTACTCACACACATAGAGTTTTTGGTGGGTAAACAAATGTATATTCAAGTGTTTTAATTATGATAAATGTAATTAATTAAATTACTATATAAATATTTTGTAAACACGTAATTGATTACTTCGGTATCAATATGGTAAGCCAGCGTGTAAAGTCCTTGCCATATCAGGACGCAATTGTACGGTGTTTTGTAACTTGCTATATCACTGTATTCAAATAAGGAGTAGTACTTCTCGTAGTAAGAAGATTTAAGAGTATGCACCCAGTTGAGTAAATTAGCTCGGTAATGTCATAAAGTTATGTCATTCGGGTCGTATTGTTCTTATTAGAGAATAAGGTAATTGCACTTATGGTCATTACGGTTCGTCTGGTTATTTTGGTGGGAACACCTAGAGGGTGTCCTATGTGGTTTCGTCGAACGCAAGTTCACCGTGAGGATTCCAAGGGATCTATCCGGTTGTCTATGTCGTTGCGGCAAGGGTGTATTTCTAGTACATCAAGTACAGCGCTGTACGGGTCACCGAGGGTGAGTCGAGAAAACATGAGAGGATTCATATTATGCCTGAAAATTAATATTCATGATAGGTTTTGTAGCATTACCTTACAATTATATGCGAACATGAGAGGATGGTCGTTTATGCCTGATAATTAAATGCAAACCAGACAAACCATGACAAGCTGAGAGTGCGGGAAACTAACATTTGGGTTAGAATTGAATTGTGAAAATAGCATAGTGTATAAAAACAAAGTTGTATAATTTAAGAATTCCATTGTAAGACGCGAATATGAGTGATTTCGATCATTTCATGACATTGGTCAGCGTACAATATTCCATAACAGGAATAAAGTGTATAAAAACAAAGTTGTATAATTTTAAGAATTCTATTGTAAGACGCGAATATGAGTTGGTTTCGATCATTTCATGACATTGGTCAGCGTACAATATTCCATAACAGGAATAGGGTTGGAAATTTTTTGTCTAATTTTAAGATTTTTACATGGTAGTAATCCTTCTCGGAAGGGTCATGTTTTCCTTATTTCTTCATGCACCTTCGTTAGCGTGTCTTGTATCGCACTAGGTACGTCACATTTTTTTAATTTCTTGAGAGAGTTGGCAACCTTTGTTCAGTTATTGCTAGTTTTTTTAGCTTGGCTCACAGGTAGTTAAAATTTTGTTGGCTCTTAGGTAGGGAGTGTTTAAATCCTGGTGAAGAGGTAGCTCTGTACCTCACATTGTGGCAACCATCGCATCCCATGCTGTATGGAAGGTCGTGGTCCCCTGCATCAGCCTCGCTGCCTTTTCCCTTCATTTTTCAGGGGGAGGAGGGTAGTGTTATGAGTTGCCCATAAATCCTACGAACGGACTATACAAGCGGCTGGCAGCTGTGTGTCACGTGCTCATTACATGTTCAGCATCGTATGATTATTGCTGTCCCTCTCAGGCTGGCAGAAGACATTACCATATATGGCCACACGGCGCGAAATCCAGCCAATGGCAGAAGACATTACCTTATAGGGCACGCGTTCGAGTCTTCCGTCTCGCTCATCACGGGCAGAGAGTTCCAGCCACCGATCGCCAAAGCAACAGACATATTTCAGACAACGGCGCGAGCGGTCGTACGCACTACTACGTACTGTCGGGCAGTATGCCACCCTTCGACGCGGCTAATTAAGTCTTCACCTACGAAACAAGTATGGCGCTATCACCACAGCCGCCTGTATAATCCTACTGCCGCCTACCATAGCAGCCCTGGCCGCGCACGGTTTTTAATCCGCCTACGTGCCGACGAGCCGAGTAATTCACAACGGCCGCCTACTTAATACCATGGCCGCCCAGACGCGCACGGCTTTTAATCCGCCTACATTGCCGATAGCCGCTTAATTCACCGTTATCTCCCACCGGTTCGGTAAGCTGACCGAATCCGCCCACCATGACGCCGAGAAGCCGCCCACGCACCCCGAGCCGCCCCGTTCCTGCACACGATCTATGAGCTTTGCTCTAGATCTCTCCACTTCGTAGGAAGCTGCCTGCATCCGTACGACGCCACGTGAGATTTTAAACCCTCTTATAGTATTTCCGAGCCTAAATTCAGTAGTATTTCTAGTGCCTCTCTCTCTCTTATGCTAGGCCTTAAACAGCTTACCTGGTTGCCTGTACTGTTCACCCTTGCATTATTGAATACATTTGAATTGTGCCCAAACCTTGTTTCATTGGAGTCAACCATCGACAGCCTCGGAGGAGCCCTACGACCCTGAGCTGAGCCTTCCAAGCCGAGGCATATTGCCCCCGGGGGGCCTGCTTAACACTTGTTCCCCCCCCGGGAGGGACATATTTCTGGAGACCAGAAGTATAACACTGGACCCTACGTGGCTTCAGTATCACCCTGGCCCCAGGAAGTATGACATGTATCACCCTTTCAAAACAATTTTTAGTTTACCGATACGTTTAAAAATATTCTATTTATTTGTATTTTAGTACGTAGCGGAAATATTCTGAACTACCTGAATTCGGTCGAGGCCTGGGGGGTTAAAAGAAGAAAATAAAGTGAATGAAAGCAATTGCGACTATAATAATATATCCGGGTCTTTCCATCAATTTTCAAGAATTTATTAACTTACTTTCTAGTTGGGAATAGCTCAAGTGCGTAGTGTGGAATATCTGTACGAAGCTTAACAGGATTAACGAACACGAACAAAAAAAAGTATCATCAGCTTTCACAAAAAGCTTTAAATCGAATTCAACGAATACGCGTCCATTTTATGTACGAAAATTGATTGAAAAATGAAAGCTATAACAAGGGATATTGCAAACATTTATTATTTACTATTTTACTTCACAATCTATGAAAATACAAAACCAAATAGACTTTACGTGGATTTTCATATTAAATCCCTCTTTCTAGATAAAATATTTTTAGTCCATCAGAGATAGTTGTTTGAAAATAGAATCAAGGAATAAGTGAAATTCCGTTTTTCCACTTTATGCTTAACATTTTCCGGGCTTAAGAGCAATAACTAGAAACCAATTTTATTTTCCAATAAGCTTTTCAAATACATCGAAAGCTCCGAGTACAATGATTGTATAACGTTTCAATGGCCGGTCTATGATTTCTCCGGGACTGTAAATGTATAAATCAATGGGAATGCTTCGGCCTAAAATAATAGAAGCCATCAATAGAATAGTTAGATCACTCGAAGCGTAGAGCAATAAAGAGAGTTGTCAGGAAAACTTTTCGATCATGATTTCATTTATTTTTATTTTTATTAAAAATATTTTACTGATTCCATTTAAGCTTCAGCCGGCATTTCATGGTGCCATTTGACCGAGAAATATATATTATTTTAAATAAAAAACTTCGGGCTACGAATAATCAAACAATATTTTTAAATCTCATACTATCAACGTGTCGCGATGAAGGACTTAGTAGGACTTAAGGACTTAGGACTGATCGACCTAAATTCATACATTTTAGAAAACACACTATGAGAAATAGCTTTTTTTTACAAAACTCTACAAGAGGCCTTGAGAAAAATATCCCTCAAAGCCTTAAACTTTGGTGATGCTGCGTAGAGAGTATTTTTAGTCAAGTCTGGGGGTCAATCCGGGAGTGAAGGACGTATGAATCCATCCCTTCCACTGCTGTGCAAGCTGATATATCTCCCTCAACCAGTCTCTTTCAATCCGTACTGCCACACAGTAGGTGGGCATTCGCCACCGAGATCTAGACGAACTTCATCCCATGAACCCAGGCACCCCTGTTAAGTCACTTAACATAGCAAACATTTATTAGCAATAAATGGTTCCCAGGGCGACGGTACCCATACCCTCCTTCAAAATTGGTTACTATGTTCTGTTTAATACACAGTTTAGTTCCAAAATTAAGCGATTTCATTTAATTTCTCTCTCATTATTATTTGACAATTTTTCACTAAGTTTTTAACTAATGTTTATAAATACAATTTCAAAAAATAATGATTGCTATTAGTTAATTTAATATGTTAAGGTACCTAAACGAATTGTCTTTAAAATAATATGTGTGCAATTAAATGTCTGTAAGAACTAATTACATAAAATAATAAATTGTCAAGAGATCGATGGTCGGAGGCCCAGTTGCGACCGTTCCCCTTTTGTATTTCTCTGTGTCTTGTTCTGTTTCATGTTTTGTTTTGATTTCTGTGTTATCTTCTTATTTAATGATAGATTACTAGATGGGTAAAATCTACAAAAATAATTATAAAGTTATCGAAAAAAAATTGAAATAATTTTTCTTTTTAAAATGTTTTAAATATTTACCAAATTTTATCTTATTGTTTCAAAATTTCTTTCCTGAAAAATTAATAATAATACTCACATCTGATAAGGATGGGATTATTATTATAATAAATACTCAATACCAATTCTCACATCTGAGAAGGATAACGTTGTCGGGTAAAAATTGTAGGATCTAGTAAACAATGCTACGTGTATGCAAGAAATACAAATGCTTCTTCTTGGTTTTGATTGGTATAGGTTGATTTAGGTTAGGCATAGATAGGTTTCTTTACGTTTTCTGATTTTGACGGGCAATGGGCACTTTCTATTTTCACCTAGATCTATATTTTTGACACAATACAAACCAAGCGTTTGAGATACAGGAACTATCCAACTAGGCACATTGAAAGCTTCTATAGAAATGATAGTAGATACCCAAGTATCCAACGCTGGAAAGAAAATAGGAGGTTAGATAATATTTTATGGACAGGAAGTTGAACTCGTAAATTGTATTTCTTTTTATTACTCAAGGATGTTGCAAAGTTAACGACGTGGAAGTTACTTTGAATGTTTACAAGACAACGAAGGAAAACGTATATAATATTTATTATATTCAAATTGACCTTTTCAAAATGCCTTGTTTGCCAGAAGGCTTTGCTTTCGTCTTAGGTACTTGTATAAATTTAATTGAGATTTAAAAACGTCAGTAGTTAATGATAGAATTTTTCGAAACCAAAAGCAATCGGTAAAAAGTAACATCATTTATGAATGTTATAATAATAAAACCTTTCAAAAACAAAAAAATATCGGAAGCTGGTAATTTTTACCTAGCAACCCAGTGGTTATACTGATTGCATACACCAATTCTATTCATACATTAAAGCAAGTGGTTAATTATTTTGACCTCTTTGAATGCAGAATAGGGAAACCCCAATTAGCTTTACTGCTGTTGTAGAATTAATTGAAGAACAACTCCGATGGACATTCGTGGCTGCAATGCACACTGCACACGAACAACTGCTATGGTTTCACAAAGTTATAACCCTTGAGAAATAATGTATAACATTTCGTTTTGAATACAAACTACGTATATGTTGCGGTGAATTTTATTTGTTCTGACTACCAATTCAAAAGCTTTCAACTATTTGTTTAGCTTGTTTTGTATAGAGTATTGAGAAATAAGTCAAATTATACGATTTTAGTATGTTTAAATTTGCATGGTACCATCCAAACTTAATACCAAAATGAAATTAATGCTTTTAATTCGTATTGAAGCGTCTGATAAAAAACATCGGAATCAAACAAGTAACCATAAATAATTACGAATTAACAATAATTCCATCAAACTAAATGTAGAATTTTTCACAGTAAATACCAATTACTTAATAAATATTATTTAGTTTTATTGTGATTAATACACAAACTTAATATTTGTACCTGTGAGATTTTTTTAATCAATTCAAACACCCTTAAAAAAATATTACATATATTTTTAGAATTATTCGGATACAACCTTAATAAATTTAATATATTATTGTGGATTGGTACAGGTAAAATACACGTTTTGAGAAAGAAATTTTTATTTTATTTATCCCTCTCTCTGCGAGGGATAAATAAGGCAAATTTTTAATAACTTTCTTGGAAATTTCATAGCAAAATTTTACGAATAATACTGTATTCCAATTTCTTTGAATTCTAAGGATAAATTGAACAACAAAGTGTTTTAGATAAAGTTTGGGTTGTTCTAATGTTTTGTTATTATCATTGGCGTTTTTGCCAAGTAACCGGCTTGTCTGTCACATTCTTAGTGCCTGAAAGTGGTTTGCGAAATTACCTATCGAATCAATATTATTATCTGATTTTTAAAAGACGCCCTGATAGCTTAAAATGCCTCCAATGAACGAAACGCTTGTCACACAGAAACAGTTAACAAAAAACAGAGTGTGCAATTCATACGTGGTGGAAGTGAAACCATAAAAAAAACTATAGTAGGCAGGTAAAAAAGCATCGCATAAAGAGGAGACTGATTATACTATCTTATTCTCTCACAGACTAAATCTTACGTATGTGTTTGCTTCTTTTTAGTGACGCAATTTTTCATTTCAACGAGTTTCACGGTGCTAAACAAGTTTTCACTTCAAAAAAAGCAGACATCATTATTTATTTTAACTACTGGAGCGCTTTTTGCCACAATATGGCCCTTTTTAAAATACCTCAAATTGCTTTGCTGCCAATTTTGACAAATTTTCCCTTATTTGTAAGTAACTAAGCAGATGTATACGATTTTTTTTTATTTTTTATAAATACTACGAATATGTGATAATCGACAAAATATAGATGAATTCATTGTCTGTATAGAACTGTAATCTGTTTTTATATCTCCATATTAAAATTTTGTGGTATATTTTTTTTAATGTGGATGTTAAATATTCAAAATGGTCACCAAAACATCTCGAGCAATTGGAGAAAAAAAGTTTTAAATTGCGCTGTCGCTCCAGTGGTTAATGTTTACGAAAAATGTGACTTCCAAAGTAATATAACCATTAATTGTTTTTAGATCCACATTCCTTTCATCCACAAAGTATTGTGAAGAACCTTCATTGAAATTAAATCTTCTAAGATGAAATGAAATTTCCAGAAAATTCTCCAGATACGATTTTACCCCGGACGCGCATTCCGCTGACATAAAAGAAATCCATTTCAGGTTATTGAATTCCATTGATTCGCGGAGTTCAATGACAACTAATAACGTTTTATTATTCCGCCATACAAAAGCATGGTAAGATTTAAACCAACCGAGACCTGACATTGAAAAATCTTGAAAAATAATATTCTTTTCTTTGTTGCCTGTCAATTTTTCATATTCAGTAACAGTTATATTGAAATATTGATTAGCGTAAATACTTGATATTTATAATTTGAATAATCGGATTGGAGACGGATCTTTCCTTTGAATTTAAATAGATTAAATATATAATACGGCTTCGCTCAGGACAACATTCGAGAGTGTTCTGGGATGCTCCACAATGATCTGGGATATTCCGGGATGTTCCCGAACGTTACAGACTATTCCCAAATATTCCACAACATTCCACAATGTTCTGGAATGTTTCTGGAATGTTGTGGAATGCTCTCGAATACTTTCGGATGTTCTGGACTGTTCTAGAAATTTCTAGAGGGAGACACTTGCAGTCCTTATATCTTCAAAAACACGCCATTCAGGTAAAAATGGTAACCTTCATCATGGAGAGGGGATAGAAAGCTACCACTCCGTATAACTCCCTTGATCGTACCAGAAATCAATTCTGAGTTTTAGCGGCACGCAGATTGTAGTACACTTTATTTTATAATATACTAGCAGACCCGGAAACACTGTGTCTAACGAAATACAACGCCACCTACTGACAATGCTATTACCCAACCATTATAACCAACGCCATCTGTTAATTTGCATACATATAAAATCCACACACTCCGCTTGCCAGCTCGCTGCCCGCTTGCCAGCCCGCTCCCTTTATATATTATATATTTCAACCACTTTACACAAAACCTTGACAAATTATATACCTAAACCTTCGTCACGAATCACTTTATCCATTGTTGAAAATCGCATGAAAATCCTTTGCGTAGTTTAAAAGATCTAAGCGTAAATATAGCAGGAGCGACTTTGCTTTATACTATAACAGGCTTGGACGGACGTTTAATATATCGCACATGGTCGCCGGATTACAACTTACCTTCGACCAATCCATCCGTGTTATTTTTTTACTATTACATTACGGGTAGTAAATGAGAAGAATTTATAGTTATACTGAACTGAATTTAGTTATATTTTTTACTTCACACTTTTAAATATACGGCAACAACTTGTAATAAAATTACAAGGGTAAAACTATGAGACGCGCGTTGCGACTGGCCGAGACCGAAGTACCTTCAGGAATAATCTAGAATTCTAGAAGAACAAGGATTGCGTCGACTCAGCGGAACTTGGGTTTTGGTACATAGGTTTCAGTGTTGCCTACATATTTATCGTTATTATTCGATGTACTTATTGTACTGCCTACAATACTATGTAAAGATATTGAATATTGATTATGGAAGACAGCGTCAAAATTTCGGTGTTAGTGTTTTTATTAAACCAAAAGCAGCTGAATATAATACACACGTCTTTTAATTGTCTTCTACGGACAGCCCTTAATGTTTTTGAGACAAGCGTAGCATGGTCACTGACCATTGGTGAGCATCAAAGATATTAGAATATTTTAAATTTACTCTTGTATTCCTTGAAATAAAAGGATTGGCGAGAGACTACGAAATATTGTTTTTAACCAGGCAGGTAAATTTCAACATGTTTCTTCCCGAAATTCCTTGTTCATCTACTTCACAACATGGGGTGCCCAATGCTCAATTATAGCATGTTGAAGTGGGGAGGCTCAGAAAAAAACCTAGATATTTTTATTTAGTCACGAAACACGGCTAACGCCGTTTCAAGAAACTTTTCCCTTGCGAATGATGGTCTTTCACAAGGGATGTACATTTAGTAACTACGAGTGAAAGATGCGAAAATGATAAAAACTAAATAATTAAATATCGTTTGTATTCCGAAAAGAGAACCATGCTGAATCCTATTTAACTGTAGAATACGGACTTATAAACTAATTTGAAAGACGATGCTTTTGAATAGTTCCGAAGGATAAAATAAGAACTATCATAATCCAATCAAGCCTATCCGGACCGAGGGAAAATTTAGTTTGAGGGAATGATATTATTTCCTCTGCGTTTATTTAAAATGAATTTACCACAAATTCACAAGTTCACCAAAACTGATAGATGTATTAAAGTAACTTAAACAACTGTTTTATTTTAGTTCTTCAAAAATGGGTACCTGTATTGAAATGAGTTAAAAAAGGTTTTAAAAAAATAAGATGGTGGGTGGTAGTATTTTCGAGTAATTTAACAATTAAACAAGAGGGATAGAAAATGCTAAGAACGTTTGATAACATCTAAAAGAATTTGCAAAATATTGAGGCCGAACAAAGAAAAAGCATTCGACCGAGAATTTTAAAAATTCACATGCAATTGAACAGGTTAACTTTTATGTGCGAATCTCAAAATCTTAAAAAATAAGAAGAAATTAAAGTATTAAATTCATTGAAACTATTAGGTTTGCCAAACATGGTGAGTTAATTAAGCACTCTAGGTATTTATATTATGGTTGTAGAAAAGCACCTCGATTTTCAAAAGTCCGTGTTTAAAGCTACTGTATCTACATCCAACTATGATGCCAATCTGCCTCAAAATAAATAATTTATTAACCATAACCCTTTTTTGATTTAAAACACTTAAATAACTTTTGCAGCATTAGTCGCATTTCAAAATTGCTGAAAATGATTTTGAAAAGCACCATACCGTTTTCACTTTGTGAAGCCGCGTAGTCAAAGTTATTTTTTTATTTATTTGTAAAAGACAAACAGCTTATACATAAAATAAAGAGATACATATAAACAGAGTTAGTTAAGTCCAGCCAAAAAGGTCTCTCAAGTTAGAATTACTTAGTGATGGAGTGTTATTATCAATTTATAAAACCCAATATATAACTCAGCCATCAAATTTATTTTTTATGTTATATTATCTTTTTTTCAAAACTGATGTAATGCAATGCTAAAGTAGATGATGAACAGGGCAATAATTATTTACTATAATGTATATTACATTGAAACATTTATTCTTTTATAAATATAATGCGTCCATTTTTATTTTAAGATTTACCCTATGAAAATCTGTTCATTTTTATTAAATAACTTTGGTTCGTAGTATTGACTTAATTAACTGTGTTTGTGGGTAAAGGGAGTGTGTGTTTATAATTTAGTATTAAGAAGACTTTTAAAACTAATGTTGATTTTTTAGTTTTAATTTTTAACAACAAAAAAATATTGACAGGTTTATTATTTTAGCTGTTTTTTTTCTTAATTATTTAAAGTTATAATTAGAAAAACTTGTATACATGTCGAAATCTGAAGATATTGCTGTTCTTTTGACCCAATATAATCGACATATCGAAATCGGAAGATATTGTAGTTCTTTTAATCCAATTGAATCTACATAATTTTTTTCTTATCAATTGAAACAATTAAAATAATTTATATGTCACTGGCAGAATCCATTATAAGATATGGATTAACAATATGGGGAAATACTTCTATAACAAATCTGAAACAAGTCCAAGTTGTACAAAACGCAATAGTAAAATTATAAGCCGTCCCTAAAATTATAATACACCATTTCTGTTTCAGAGTGCCAAAATTTAACCTGTTAAGGCAATACTATGGCACAAAATTATAATTCAGTATAATATATTTACCCAGCAGCATAAAGAGAAATTATAATATAAATACAGCACTAGATTCACGCGTAACGACGGGTTAAGAGTTCTGAAATTTAATAATAAGTACAGACAGAGAACGTTTGAATACAACAACCGAAAATATTTAATATATTACCTGATACTATAAAGCAATGTAATTCTATGAATAAGGTTAAATATATGCTGAAAATCTGGCTATCGGAAAAAAATATTTATATTTATATTGATTTGTATGAAAAAATGTTTAAAGAATTTTGAATTTGTAGATATAAGATGTAAAATTACAAACATTTAAAATTACAAGATATTGTAGTTCTTTTGACACAGTAGAATCTACATATCGAAATTGGAAGATTTTGTAGTTCTTTTAATCCAAGTCGAAATCGGTAACATTGTATGCTTAATATGTAGGTAACATGTATTTTTGCCTGGGGTTTGTTGTGTTTGTGAATGGTGCGACTTTATTTTGAATATATTTTTCATCTACTACACTATATAAAGAGTTAAGATTTGTTTGTTTGTTTGTTTGCATTGAATATTCTTTACATCGCGTGCGCTGCGAAAACTATTAATGATAGAATAAAATAATGTTGTACGACTTTGTAGAACACATCATTATTTACAAAAAAAGTCGAAACAGCATATGTCTAACTATTATGGTTAGGCCACAATAATTATTCTTTTATTTTAAAAATTTAATTAAAATGTCGCTGTTTCAAAAGGCTCTTTATTCGTATCTTGGTTTTAGTCCTTATCAAAATAAATTACTTTATATTCAAGACTGCTTCAATACCTTTATTTAACTTATTGAATTATTCAATTCGGACATTTTATTAGTTTAAAAATGAAAGTATTAGAAAAAAACTATAATAAAGAGGAAAGATTTGATTATTTGTTTGTTTGAATTGAATAGGCTCCGAAACTACTGAACCGATTTGAAAAATTCTTTCACCAATAGAAATCTACATTATCAGCGAGTCACATAGGCTATATACAATGGTGAGCTCTGGCATTATGAAATTTGTATAAATGATAATATGTGTATTTCATATATTTTAGCGGCAGGGAGGAAAGGCAGGAGGAAGGTGGGGTTCGCGGAGAGGGAAGAGACGAGGGAGGGGGAAGACGGAAAGGAATGGGGACGCACGGGAAAGGACATGCAGGGAGAATCAATTTATTTCTTTGAATGGCATGTACATACATATAAATTTGTCTGCTGACTAAAAACGTCTGACTAAAATTTCAGAAAATCAAATAATTTTCAGTTTTTCAGTTATGATATTAAAAGCACCTACCCACGTTTTGTACCAGAGTTTCTCCGGATATCCTATTGGATGTTGTGTCGTCGGTATGTCTAGCTCCACATAACGCGTGGATCTGCTCAGTTGAATTAGAAGTTCACTCCAGATGAAATATTCTCATTGTGTCTCTGTAATACTTGAGTCAATAATTGAAGTGAGCGCACTCTATATTGCGATGCCCTCGCTCACGCTGTTTGTTTTAACGGTTTTCTTGAATCGCGTAATGCATACATTTCAATTAAATAATTCTCCTTTTACGATAGATAACTAGTTTTTACAGCTGTGGAAATAACAATTATTATACAATATCAGAATTATCTGATGTCACTTTTCTTTTTAAAATCAATTTCCTTATTGACAGCCCTTCATCAGTTCATGTTCCTAATAAAACGAACTAAAAACATCTTCCATTGCAACAATCATGTCAAATTCAATTAGTTTATGAACATACTCGTATCACGCATAACACAGCGTACGTAACAAATATGAAGAAGTAGCAGACATTTTCAATATCATCGAAAGAATTAAAAAAAAGCATTTCAGATATTTTTAGAAAAAACCTTTTAGTTAACATTTTGTCAGCAAAATTGTAAATTTTATTAATTTTTGTAATCCATTTTTATGTTAAGCTAGTAAGGTATTTGTACCGTTAATAAATAAAAAGCTTTTTGCCTGTTTCACTGAGCGGTCGCTTCTAAAACGAGAAAAGAATTTGTGGGGAAATCAAAACGATATCAATCGTTTTGGTGTAGATGACCATCGACATTAAAATATAGGTGGGTTTGGTATTCAATCAAATTGTTTCGGTCCTTAGAACAAGTATAATTTATTTAATCGCATTAACCATAAGGAAACCGAATAAGGAAAAATCGTTCCCATGACAGCATTTTAGTTCCCATTAGCAGATTTAATTTTCTTTATGTGAATACCGCACAAGAATCCCAGCTGCTCCCAACAGCCATGAGTCAGATTATGGCATCCTTAATTGGATGAATGAAAGAAGTGGGGAAGGAAAGGAGACGAGAAAGAGGAAAGTGGGGGAGTATCTGGCTATTCAGATCTAGTCACTAAATACAACTAAAGCTATTTTAAGCAACTTTTCAATTCTTATTTGTGGTCTTACGCCAAGGCGATACTGAGAGTATTTTCCTATCTGAAATGTTCCGCAAATATACCTCATATAATTTTAAATGATTAAATTGTGAAATAACGCCAATCAATCAAATTAAATTTAGCCGCACGTCGGGATTTGAACCGTGACCTACGGATTGCTGGTTGAGAACCTTATCCCTCGACAACGGAAGCCAACAAGTGATGCCGTTAATATTTATTTTTTCTGTAGCATGGGTCTGAAAAACAACACAATTTTTTCTCTCTTAAAAAGTGCCTGCTCTTGCTCAGTGCTCAACTCCTAAACCCTATGAGCCACATGTGTAGAATTAAAACTAAAACGGAGAATTCGTTTATTACTATAACGGAGAAAAAAGTTAATTAAGCACTCAATAATCAAATTTTTAATTTAACAAATGTAAGGCTCTAGAACAGAGGTTCCCAAACTCTTTTTTCTCGTAGACCCCTTTCAAAATTTTACTGTCTTCGGTGGACCCACTGCTGCTTCGACCGTATTCCCAAAAATGTGAAGATTAGATCTAACGATGGAAATTGACGTCACGGCTGAGTTCCAACCCTATATTCGGAGTGGTATAAATAAAAAGAAAAATAGTATATTTCTTGTGTTCCATTTAATAAAATGATATGAATTTTTGCTGATCTGCAGGTCGTGTTCGAATTTTGACCTATTTATGATTCTCTTGGTTTTCTTTGCCATTTTGTTATATGCTGTTCTGTCTTCGGTTGTTCTAGATGTGCTGGTAAACTCGGTAAGCCCCATTTTTTCATCGCACGGCTTCAGAGCATCGTCGACTGAACCACGGCTTTTAGCTCTTTCTTTAACAGTGGATGATTACAGACTTAATGGAATTAAATATCAAATATACAAGTTTTTACAAGTAACAGTCGCTGACCTTCTTAAAATACTCTACTCAAAACTAAAGGAGGTTTAAAAAAAAATTGTTAGGATTACGTGAGAACCGTAGCTCCTAAAAAAATGCAAAAAAAAATTAAGATTAGAACCTTAAAGCTACAAAATGCTTTTTTTAAAGTCTCTTTTGGCCCCTTAATTTTTTTGAGTAGTTTATTATCTGCCTACATTGATAGGTAAAGCCAAGCCAACATTTTTGTTCTTTACTACCGAAACCAGATAAATCTTTGTGGACCCCCAATTACAACTCGTGGACCCCCATTTTTTATCATTCCAGCGTAGGCCTCCGTCGAGTCTCCCATGGATCCCTGGGGTCCACCTGGACAACTTTGGGAATCACTGCTCTAGACTATCAATTCGGAGGGCGCGGTTTTAAATCACGGCGTGCGTAGGCAAATTTTAATTAATTGGTTGTGTTTTTTCACAATTATTTCAAAAAAATAATTAATAGTGTATATGTGGCACATTCCAGACTCGAAGTGTCGCCTTGATGTAAGACCACCATTCAGAATTAAAACGATGGTTGAAATGGCATTAGCCGTGATCGGTGACCAGATCTGAATAACAAGGTACTTGTTTGGGGATGCCGAAGTCTCACTAGTTCCAGACGGATGGAAGCTGTAGGGACTCTTACGCGGGATTCACAAAAATAAAAAATATGACAATGGAATCACAGAAATACATTGATGTTTTTTTAATGTTACTCTCTTTTTGGTTGGATATTGAAAATGGAATCCATGCGATTAATTTATTTATTAAAGTTAGTTAATTCTGTATTACATAATTCTGTTTGACCAAATCATTTTAAAATAATTACCTTCGCTGATGCGCAATTATGGGTCAGTAAATGAGGTTGAAATGTTTTAATTTATGTTTCGCATATTTAAGTAATTTGCTCGTTAACATGTATCACAGGGGATAAAGTGCGTGCTGAAAATTGGTTAAGGTAACGTAAATGGTTTTACTGACGTCATTTTCTGCTGCAATTAATATTAAAAGTGGTAAAACATTAGCGGCCTTACTAAAAAACCCCGTGAAAAATTTATTTAATTGAGAAACGGCCGCGGATGTGAAAACATTACTTATTAAAAAAATGTTCTTGGAAAAAATACACTGTTTACACAGCCTCGAGGGCTAGTTTATCTCTGTTTTAGGGATGATGTCTGAACGAAATTTGGAATTTCCCAAAGTATGTTCTATATATTTCTTATTTTTGAAGGTGCCATAAAAACCAATAACATTTTTAAAAACTAGATAAAATTACCTTTTAGATTTGTGTATTTGAAAAAGTTACACTTTAGTTTTAAAAAACTGCCATATTTCAAGATTCAAGCACGGAAAAAATGGAAAAAAAAATATTCTTACCAAAACATTTTTAATGAAAGTGTACAGAAATTTAAAAAAAATCAAAATTTAAAAAATTCAGTCCTTTTATATAATAATTTTGAAATGAAACTGTCACCTCACATTTTCTTCGTGCATACAATAAAAATATAATAAAAATTTGAATTTTTTTTTTATTGCCAAAAGAAAAACCTAAAAATATCTCTGACATTTCAACACATTTCTTGCACCACTAAAGATGTTAATTTCTTTGATAAGTTTACCACCACATATATTAGATATTAATATTTAAAAAAAAACACCACTTTTAAGAAAATCTCATAAAATAAAGATTTAAAAACGTAAATTTGAACTTTTATGTAACCCAAAACAATATTTTGACAGTTCAACTCTTAAGTTCTGTTTATTTTGCAATAACTTGATAAAACTGATGTGAAACCACACAAATAACACGGCAAATATAGATATTAATTACATGAATAGAATAGTGAATTGGTCACTATATTAGAAATCATTCAGTAAAATCTCAATATATACTAAAAAACTTCCCGTCATGCATGAAAACCGACTGTGCGGCAAGACGGTAGAAAATGTGCCGGTACGACGCCATTGCCATCTAGCGGCCATGAATGAAAACAACAATTTACTATGGACATTACGCAAAATTGCACTGTTGCCAGATTTTAAAACCTGTTTTAGATTGAAATTCGTTATTGGTAGTATTTCGTGTTATAGTGTATATTTGTTGTATCCGCGTTGCCGCAAAAACAACAGCATTTTTGTCGTGTCAATGGTCGTGCTGTGGTTTTTTTTAGTAAGGCCGTAGGCGAATAATTTATAATGAAAGTGGTGAATAGCGTTGGAAAAAAACTCCAACAAACAAATACTATGAAAAAGAATATAAGTTTTTTTAAAATAAAACAATAACTTTGTAAACACCACTTTTATTTTTATACTTTATGCCGACCGGGTTTCGCTACAACCGTAGCTTCTTCAGGGCAGTACAATCTCTACTAAAATTAATTTACATGTGTGTTTATAACTAATACATGATTTAACCAAATGGGCCGGACTCCTCAAGTAACGGAGGAAGTAGGTATAGGTGTAGATGGAGAATTGGGAAGGGAACGGGCGTGTTCTTTATCAATAGGGAACAATCTTAGTATGGGACTTTTATTTAAATTTAGTTGGTTATTAACTACCTTCGTCCCATAATAAGATTGTTCATAATAAAAGTCCCATACTAAGATTGTTCCCTATTGATAAAGAACACGCCCGTTCCCTTCCCAATTCTCCATCTACACCTATACCTACTTCCTCCGTTACTTGAGGAGTCCGGCCCATTTGGTTAAATCATGTATTAGTTATAAACACACATGTAAATTAATTTTAGTAGAGATTGTACTGCCCTGAAGAAGCTACGGTTGTAGCGAAACCCGGTCGGCATAAAGTATAAAAATAAAAGTGGTGTTTACAAAGTTATTGTTTTATTTTAAATTTTAATGTCACATCACAAAGTAACTGCTTCATATGAACAAAGAATATAAGTGTTATCGAAATGATTTAAATAAGTTACTTAAATTAAAAACATCATATTATAATGACAAATTCAAAAATCTAAAAAAACATGGGACGAGTATAATCAAATTTAAGGAAAGAAATGTGAAAATGATTGTGAAGAAGTTGCCTCCAAAAAAAAACATAACTAATAATTTTGATAATTATTTCACTGACAGTGTTTGCAATATGTTTACACAAATGTAATTACAAGACAACTGATTGTGAACCAGAGAAGATGCCTCATAGCATAAACCTACCAAGGGCCAAAATTTCTGATATAGAAAGCATTGTGAGGCAACTTAAAAGCTCTTCTTCTGGAATTGATAATATCAGAATGAGCGATATTAAAAGACATAATAATTTTAGCTTCAATCGTAGCCCATTTTGTAAATAGAATTTTATTGAAGCAAAAATTCCAGATGACTTAAAATGTAGTGATTACACTCTATTGGGTAATTATAGATCGATAAGTATTTTGCCATCACTCAAAAAAATTACTAAAGGAGGTGATTACACTCTATTGTGTAATTATAGATCGATTAGTATTTTGCCATCACTCAAAAAAATTCTTGAAAATATATTCAGTTGAAACTAATAAAATATTTAGAAGATTTTTCTATTATTGATACAAATCAATATGGATTCCAAAAAAGGGGTACAGAAATGCTACTTCAAAAATTTGCCAGCTTAATAAATGAACAAATAAGACTAATAATGAAATTGAAAGACATGAGAATTCATGGTAAAGAATTGAAGTGGTTTACTGATTACCTAAAAAATATAAAATAAAGAACCAAATTTGGAGATGCTATCTCTGAAGAGCAACAATTAAACCTTGGAGTTCCTCAAGGATCGGTCTTTGGACCACTACTTTTTATTATATATATATTAATGATATAGTGAAGTGCCTAAAGTACTTTTCATCAAATTGTTTGCTGATGACACACTTTTATATATTATAGCAAATAATATTGAAAATACAAGGTGAACTTCATGAAATATCTTAAAGGTTAAGCATAAATAAACTCAAATTAAATGTAACTAAGAGTAAATTCATGGCATTAGGGAAAAAACAAAATGAACTTATTACCATTAATATAGACAATCAAAATATTGAAGAGGTAGAAGAAATTAAATACTTGGGAATCATAAACGATAATAAGTCAAAACTTAACTCTAACTTTGAAATGCTAACTTAAAATATTGCCAAAAAGATTAATTTCTTAAGTAGAATAAAGGGAAAATTAGACATTGTAACGTATTAATTTATAACAAGACGATTAGGTACTGTTTTTTTCTTTTACTATCTGTTAAGTTTGACACTTCAGTGTCGGGAGGTTGGCTACGCGGGGGAAAAGAAGAAAAAAAGGCAAGATGGCGGCAGACGTGCATTTACGGGATTTTTGACGTGGTGTAAGAGCAGCAATTTTTCGGAAGTGTGGCTTGGGAGGTTTGCTAAATGGTTGCGAAAGTTAAACGATTAGCGATGGCAGTCGTAACGGGATGATTGCTTCATATAAACAGCTTTTTTGTTCCCCGAGTCAGAAAAGCCTAGTGCATGTGACTGCCAAGGAACTGAGAAGGATGGTTGTCCGGCGCTTGTAATGCGGTAATCGACTTATGGAGTCTGGTAATCTCGAAAGTTGCTTGTAGCCGAAAAAAGAGCAAGGAGGAGTTCGCCTGGGCGATGCAATCGAGGCGATCCGCAGCCAAGTTCTATGAGGGAGACCATTTTGCTGTTGGTTTATCGGGACTGGGAGGCGATCCGCAGCCAAGTTCTATGAGGGAGACCATTTTGCTGTTGGTTTATCGGGACCGGGAAGCGATCCGCAGCCAAGTTCTATGAGGGAGACCATTTTGCTGATGGCTTGTCGGGACCGGATGGAGTTCGTGGCCTTTTCCAAGATTTTACCGGAGCGTCGCGTAAATACTAAAACCTCTCTCTCTCTCTCTTCCTACTGAAAGGTAATTGATTGCCCTAATTTTTTACTTAATAGAACCCGTGATAAATTATTGTTCTTTTAATTTACCCCGTAAAACAATTAAACAATTCCCACAGACCCTGAGTAGAGTGGGAGTCTCGCTTGGTGTGTGGAGTTGCGGATTGCAAGACAATTCGTTACAACATTAAAACTAGGAAATTGGTCTATAACACAACTGTAGCATCCCATCTGAATTATTGCTCAAGTGTAATCTTTCTGAGCAATAAAACACAAATTAAAAGAATGAAAATAATTCAGAACAGAGGCATGAGGTCTATATTGTGCTGTAGCAGATATACCAGAATAAAAACCATGCAACGCCAACTCAATATATTAAGTGTGTAGCAAAGATTAGTTTTCATACCCTAGTTTTTATTTATAAGTTAAAAAATTTTTTTTTACCAGATTATATGTTGAATAATGTTAAAATCAACAGTACAGTTCATTGTTATCCTACGAGAAACTGTAACGATTTTAGGCTTCCTAAAACAAATTTATCGGGAATACAAAATATCGGGAGAACAAAATAATATTTATCATAAAAGTTTTAAAATGTTCAATGAACTCCCTGTAAATGTTAAGGAACCTAAAAGTCTTGCAGTTTTTCGTGGATTATGTCTTAATACTGGAAAGTCCAAATTTTAGTCAGTAGGTAGTAAATAATATTGTAGTAGTCGTAGAAAAGAAAACATTAGATATAAGATGTCAAATTTTATATCTAAATAAAAAACACAATAAAAAATATTATAATAATGAATTAAATAGTAAAAATCATGTATTAGTTTTATTTATAGGTTATTCTAAAGCATTTGACAGTATTAATCATAAAAAATATTGCAAATACTAGAAATCATAGGAATAAGAGGAAAACTCCTAAAACTCTTTGAATATTACTTGAACAACCGTTGTATGAAAATAAAGCTATTGAACACCTTATGTAAAAAAAGAAAAAAATTAGCAGGCATTCCTCAAGGTTCCATATTAGATCCAATTTTATATATTATTTATGTATCTTTTATGAAGTACATTTTTAAACATGTAAAACACTTCTTGTATGCGGATGATACTGCACTAGTGATTTCTCGCAGTGATTTAAAATTATGTATTGAACTGTTACAAAAAGATTATATTGAACTTTTGAAATGGTCTCATGACTCTGGTTTAATCATAAATGCAAAATTAAAAATTACAAAAAAAAAATATTAGATCACCCAATGCCAAGGCAAATATTTTTACACCAGAAATAAAAACACACGAGTAAGATTGCTTATATATTGGTATCCCTGCATTGTGTACATGTGAAAATATTGAACTGGTTAAAGGATATGTTAATGTAGGTGTTATTATTGACTGCTTTTTCAAATGGGATTTACAAATAAATAAAGTCTGTGAACGACTGAGATCTATTTTTAGTAGATTATATAAACTTAAATTCTATGTTCCAATATGCACACTTAGAATATTTTATTTATCACTAGCTGAATCTATTATAAGGCACGGAATTACAACTTGGGACTTTCCTGTAAAAAAATGTAAATCATATTCAATCAGTTCAAAATTCATTAGTTAAAGTATTAGCGCATAAAATTTTATACGATCAAAGGCACAATGTTCCGTAGTTTTACTAGAATCTCAAAATTCTCTCAGTAAGAGCAATTCTGTGGCATAAAATTATTTTTCAGCATATACAAAGCCCTATGTACATAAATAGACTGGACCACACTTACAATGCTCGTTTTACGTTAAATGTGTTTAATAGTACCTAAGCACTTAAACAAATATGGACAAAGAACGCTGGACTACATGATACATACTTGCTTAAATATGTTACCTGCTAAAATTAAAAAATGTACAAATAATGTAAAATCAAATATTATGTTGAAAAATTGGCTCGCCGAAAGAAATAGTTTGTATTAGACTCTAACACTAAACTTTTCTAACTGCATAGTAAGTTTTATTTTTTAAACTTCAAAATAAAAGCACCAATTGACAAACTACTTAAAAGTAGTTTTTTAGGACTTTTCTTTTTTCTGTAATACTTTATTTTATTTACTGTAATGTTGTTTAACTTTTTCTTTAAATTAAATTTCTTAAATTAAATGATAAAATAAAATTAAATTTTATCTTAAATTAAATTTCTTAAATTAAATTAAATTTCTTTAAATTATTAGTTTATTATATAATACTTCTGATACATTAAGTATACACAATAAGGAATAATTTATTAATTGAATTACTGTAAAACCACATTTTAATGACTTCGGCTAAGCCGAATAATATAACTTGAAACTACCAAATATAAACTTCTTTCTTTCCTGATATGATTTGAGATTCACAAAAATTAACAATTCCTACATTGTGTACCAAAAAATGTATAATTTAATGCAAACCGCCTAAAATTGAAAAACTGCTAGTTAAAATTAATCAAAAGTAGTGCGCGAAGCCAGTTACATCAGAAATTGGAAAAAGAAAACTTTTAACCAAATTTATTAGTTTGTATTCAAATACACACATAAAGGGTTATATTCAATATCACATCGCAAACTGCAAGAAAAATCGGATTATTTCAGAAGAAAAATAATGGTAAATTTTGAGACTGCTCCTAAATATGAAATATCCATTTAATATATATTTAATTAGGAGTAGAATATAATATACATTACTTATTTTAAGTTATTATTAAAACATGCCATTTTTGGTAACATCTTCGAAGGGTTTCAAAAACACCCAAAAAGATAGACCATTATGTGGTTAAAATTTTAGGTGTCGAAATAAAATCTGTTTTCTAGGAATTAAATGAAAAAAACTAAGAAAAGAAATCCATCTTATTTTTCTAACGCTCTCCGGAGTCGGAACTATTCCAATTATTAAAATAAAATACATTGGTTTATTAGTATGTGTAAAAATAATGAAATAGGTATTTGACTTCATGATAATGACACTCTGGTGCTAAAAATTAGCCGAATTTCAACATTATTTATGTTAATATAGCAATTGGAACAAAAATCTGAAAAGCCTTTGTTGTAGACATTGATATTTTTAGTTATTTATTGTTATTGTATATTTACTATTTTTTTTACAAATTGGTGCCACCTGAGCTCACTACATAAAACCACTTCTCATAGACAGACATCCGCTACCGGAAATATTTCTGCTCCAATTTTTTTTACCTTGTACGAAAAATCAAAGTTTTCAGTTTTATACGAAATTATCTCGAGAAAATGATATTTTTAGCACAAAATTTCATAAAAATAATTCGTACTAAAAACCATTAGAACGAAATCCAAAATTCCCACGTATTTACAGAGATTTTTAACTTTATAAACTATAGTTTAAAAACAAAAAATCATGGGAATTGATGAATATAAGGGGTGGCAATAGTTTCATTAAAATTGGATGGATTCCCAATATTACATTGTTTTTCAGACTGTATTTAGAATTATGTGGTTAATTATTTATTAATTGTTGGAAACTTTTTCCACTTATTTTATTTCTGACGAAAAAAAATCCCACATGGCCTTTACCATATTTGCGACAATATTTTTGTGCGTTCACGAATAAATCAGAAGGTTTTCCAAAGCATGAGCTGGCCACATAATTTTGTCCGTGTTATAAGCATATATTTTCCTAATTAACCCCCTACTATTTATTTTTTATCCCCTACAGCTTCTATGCTTCCTTATAATTTCCACCATCTATCCCTCCCACACCACCCCTCCTTTCCTCTTCCCTGTTTCTCTCCCACGTCCTCCTTCCTCCTACCACGCCTCTTCCTCCCACGCACCACAGTCACGCAAAACCCCCTCTCCCCGCGTTCCTCTCCGACACTCTCACGATCCCCTTCTATCTATCAATCCCGCTTAAAATCCCTCCCTCTGCCTCATCTTCATCCCCCACCCCTTCCGTCACCCTTCTTTGCGTGTTTATTTCCCATGCGTCCTCCTTCCACCTTACCCGCCTTCGTCCTTCCTCGTCACTCCTACCGCGAACCCGCCTCACTCCTACGTTCTCCTCCCCCTTCCAGATTCCAATCCTCCTCCCTCTCCCTCCCTGTCGTTAAACTCTATGAAATACACACATTTTTCATACAAACCACCTATAAACGTTTTTAAAATAAATTTCATAACGCCAGAGTTTACCGTTAAACATAGTAACCTTCGCTAGCGTGCGCACAACAAATCACCAAACTTTCACCGCAATGTGATGAATAGTTTGGGAAATAATTTCATATATCTCTTCATTATATTGTTTCGGAAATTAGTTTGGGAAATAATTTCATATATTTCTCCATTACCTTTGCGGGCGTGCGTACTTCAAATCACCAAAGTTTCATCGTAATCGAATGAATGGTATATATTAGAACGCATATGGGACAAACGTTCGTTTTTATTTGTAAAGGTGTTGTTATGAAATGCTGTTTTCGTACAAGCTTGATAACCATCGACATGATGTTTTAAAATAATAACCCTATTTAACTCCACAATACTTATTGTATGCTTTGTAATATTCGTTAAATCATGTTTTTTACATAAGGTCATGTATGATCATCATTGGAAACAACCTCACTAAGGTCATGTTGTATCCGCCATGATCACGCGAAGTACCTACCTAACAACAAAATATCGGTCGGAATATGTTAGTATTCGTGTAATTGTTGAGTTTGGTTCAGTTTGATCACTATGTTCAGAAAGGAATTTTTACTAGTTTTGTGTCTGCTCATATTTTACCACATAGGTTTTGTGTATTGTGATGAGACTGATGAGCCTATACTTGTAAGTATTATTTAATAATTAGTTATCACGTCCGCAGTTGCCCGTTTGCTCATTTAGGTATATTCGATGGAGACGTTTCTAAAGTGGATTCCAGTCATTGATAGTATGTCTCTATGATTCCAGTGTCGCTAGAAAGTAGATTTAAAATTATTTGCAATTATTTGAACTGCAGAGTTCGCCATGAGAACGCTATGATTCTGGGTGGGGTACTAACCAACATGATATTTCAGAATTATAATAATATTAAGTATCTTATTCCTTATTGATTTTATTTTTATTTTTTGTTTCAGGGGCCTGCTGATTTAAACATTAAACAAATTATGCAATGTGAAAACCCCGAGGAGTACCCCAGTTATTTTATTGTTGAAAGAAAAAAAATAAACAGAACTCATGACATTTTCAACGCAGATATGAAATTGGATGTGGACTTCGATGAAACAGTTGGAGTAATTAAACCAAATTACTATTTTGTTTGAAAGATTCAACTTTTTTATAACTAAAGCAGTTAAATGATCTACTTAATGCTTCGATCAAGAGTTAACATATTCATGACTTAATGTGTTGAGCCGCTTTCATGATGATTTTAAAAACACAATGTTTTTCAGGTTCAGAAAGGTTTTCAAGATCAGATTTTCTAAATTATTGTTTAAAAATTTTAAAGCTTTTGAAATAAAAAAAAAAAAACACATGTTTACATTTAAAAAAAAGAGCCCACGTGTTCTACAGTAGGCTATTTTATTCTCTATTTTTTTAGATCTACGTGAATGTTGCAAAGTGGGGAGATGGGGGCTACAAGCCCAACTACTTTATCTGGAATGAAACAAATGCCTGTGAGGCTATCTTCAAGCACAACAAACATGACTTAATGCTTATGTTGAAAGCTGCAGGACGCCCTGAAAAATGTCCAATAATGGCGGTATGTGAATATTTCCCTTCTGTATTTTAGATTAACTCCCTTGACTTATTGTACAAATAATCATTCATAATATCTCCTGCCAAGAAGATTTATAGGTTTATAGAGTTTTGTTGACTTGAATCAATCTCGAGTTTCTGCACTATCAACCGCCAGAGTCGGAGAAACTCTATAATGTGGCGACGAAACTTTTAATTAAAAATTCCGTTGATGTGTTCAGCATCTTTATCTATTATTTCGAGTTCTCCGGTCTTCGTCATATATTGCCAGAAAAACAACAGTAAAATAAATGTTTAACGCCAGAATAAATTTTTTTGAGTTCTACGTTCTACATCATCAACTGTCAGAGCTGGAGAAACTCATTTCAATGCATTTTTATGAAAAGTTCCATTGCCGGAATCAATTATTTCGAGTTCTACATTCTACATCATTCACTGCCAGAGCTGGAGAAACTCACAACAATGCAGCAATGGAACATTTTATCAAAAGTTCCAATGCCGCGTTCAGCCCCCGTATCAATTATTTCCAGTACTACGCTCTACATCATTCACTGCTAGAGCAGGAGAAACTTACTTCAAAGCATTTTATGAATTATGAGAAGTTCCATTGGTGTATTCAGCGCCGGAATCAATTATTTCGAATTCTCCGTTCTACGTCATCTACTGCCAGAGAAACAACAAATATTCGAGTTCTACTTTCTACATCATTCACTTCCAGAGCTGGAGAAACTCACTACAATGCGTTTTTATGAAAAATTCCATTGCTGTGTTCAGACCGGGATCAACCTCATTAAGGCACGCCGCTAACAATAATACACAATTTGGCGGGCCGCTAACAATAACTATGAATAGTGGATGGCTATGGGGTTTTTATTCCCGCTGATATAGGCAATTAAAGCATCTAAAATATTTCTGATCGATAACTCAAACCAAATCCACAAGATTATGCATCACTTTGTAGTGCTTCTCCTTAAAAATCAGAATTGAATCCAACGTGGCATAATTATTATATATACTAGTAAAAATGGTATACTAGTAATGATGGTTTCTATATATGCAGTCCCTGGCCAAATTATTAGACGCACTGTATTTTATTTGGAACCATTCACTTTCATACAAGATGGAGCTCCCTGCCACACAGCTTGGTCTGTTAAAGCTTTTTTGGCAGAAAAAAGTATCTCTGTGTTGGATTGGCCGGGTAATAGCCCTGACATGAACTCGATTGAAAATGTGTGGGAGCTGATGAAAAGAGAAGTGGCTAAAGTGATAACCAACAAAATCCATCTCCTAGAAAAGATTATTTATGTGTGGAATCATCATCCTCAAATGCAGGAGACATGCCGCGCAGAATTAAAGCTTTGATAGCGGCTTAAGGTGGCTCAATTAAATATTGACTTATACTAACATTGATTTCACTTTTCTTTAAAACTTAATAAACTTATGCTTTTCTAAATTAATGCTGTTTTATTTATCTCAAATAAATCGGTAATTGATTGGATAATATAAAAAAAAAACAAATCAATCTAAAGTAATAAAACGGTACAATATCACCCGGTAATTAATGTTTTACATGAAATCTTGCAGTGCGTCGAATAATTTGGCCAGGGAAAGTATAGGGAACACAGGAGAAGAATGGGGGCGGGAACGAGGACACATGGGAAAGGACATGTAGTGAGAAACAATTTCTTTCTTTATTTGGCATTGAAACGCATGCCGGGCACTCGCTAGTTTATTAAATACATAATACAAATTATGGTTACTCATTTCAGGGTACCGCCCGCTTGGTCGACTACGGCGTTGACTACAGGAAGGTGAAACAAGAAACGCTTTACGGAGATTTCAAAGTTGAAATGCTTTTTATTAAGGATGGCGTTACACAACTGTGTATCGAGTTTTATGCTGAATCCAAACCAAGGAATCTACACCGTAAAGACGATGATGAAAAAAAATAAAATCACCTTGAACAAAATGCCAGAAAAGATAAGAATCTTCAATCCATAAAAAAATAATCCAATCCATTAAAAAAAATTGTTATATAAATATAATAGCTACTGAGAAAACGTTGTGCGCCATATAAATTATTTCTAGTGAATAGTTTGGTTGTTAAATAAAAAATAACGAATGTATTGTAATTGTGTGAGGATTGGATCTGAAAATTTGCGGTTATGTGTATTTTTTGTTGCCAAATAAAAAATAGAAACAAATTTCCAGGGACACTCTAATCACCTAGCGGTATGAAACATACCTTTCAACCTATTTTCATACCTACCAAATATAGATAAAAAAAATTCATAAAAACCGGTCAAGCCGTTTCGGAGGAGTGCGACCACAAACACCGTGACACGAGATTTTTATGTATTTATAGATATATTTTTTTATTAAAATTAAAAAAATACATTTCATTAGTATAAAAATTCTATATAACCATTAAATACCACGAGTTCATGGTGTGAGGTTTGTCTAGGTCTTGGCGGCCAATGCATTTACCCACCTACTACATGGCGGGCCGGATCGATGGAGATTGGTTGAGGGAGACCTAACCTAGACTCCTCGAGTCAGTCACTCCCGACCCATCACCTTGCACCGCGGTTATAGTAGTTGCCCGTCACTCCTAGACACGATGACCCTTCGCTTCCCACCCACCTTTTATACCCTTTTCTTTCTCATAACTTTTTCTCCTTTCTTTCCCATAAAGACCCTTCACACAGCATCCCCATCCTCAAAGATGACATAGGTCCTGAGGAAAATGACTTTTTCGGGGCCTCCTGTGTGGAAATAATGTAAAAAATGACACGTCCCCCCCCTCCTCGCTTTTCTTAATAATATAATGTATAAAAATAAAAGTACACATTTTTAAGAATAATTAAATGTTACAAAATGTAGATTCTACACTCTGTATCAGTACATATTTTTGGTAAATACGTTTCTTGAGAAAAAAAATTTTTTTTAAGAATTAAATGTTATAAATTGTAGATTGTACACTCTGAATCAATAATATTTTTTAAATAAATAAATTTGTTGAAAATAAAATAAACATTTTTAAGAATCAAATATTATAAAATGTAGATTACCTATACACTACGTATCAATTATATATTTTTAATATATATAACCATACCGGCTCTGGAGAGGGACAATAAATTTGTGTTGAATAAGGTATAATGTCAGATCACGTAATAATTTTATTTTTAAGTGAGTACAACTACACAAAAGTCTTCACTCTTCCAGGATGAAAAATCACTCACCTGTAAAGAGGGAATAACTAGAAACAATCGAAATATGTCATTTTTAAATCAAATTGTTACCGATTTTTTTTTCACAAAAAATATAAATTGATTTTGAAATATTGTTATTTTATCTAAAAAAGATATAAATTTACTTAATTTTCAAATAAAATGTTTTATTATAAAATACTGATACAATCGTAATAACGAGTTTTTTTAATTTACATTTTTCGACACAACGTACATATATTTCCACTATTCTTCAATACCTGCACTACGCAACGACATGGCCTTCTAAGTTTACATTTTTACCATCTTCTGGCTATCCGGCTAATCATAAGGTTATTCTAGTCTAAATAAATTGGAGAGTCGTGTCAGTTGGAGACGGGTCCTACAGCTGGATGCTGCACTGGCCAGCCTTTGCAGATATTGTAATCTTATTAACAGAATAAGCACTTGAAATCTTTATCCCGTTTTAAAATTTATTTCATCAAAAAAGCTATTTCTCTGAAATCATAGACAGTCATTACACCTTAACCTTCCTTTACTTACGCGTTGGTCTCTCAGACTGACAAATCAATAGGTCGTTGTTTTCTCTAAAAATAACAAAAATGGGACCTTCAGGTTTTTAGAAGTTTCTTAATTTTTTGTTAGGCATTGTTTAGTGCGGCGCGCGCATTGATGCTGAGCGTGACACTTATTTACTTTTATCGGTCTTTTAGGTAAGTGTCAATAATTACTACACAATATTCCTAATAATGGTTTATTTTTATTTTTAAAATAAATTATATTATATTATAATTACATTTGCTGACGATACAGTCCTTTTATTTGAAGGCAAAACCTGGAATGAGTCTTGCAGTAAAGCTGAATTCGGCATAAACAAAGTTAAACAGTGGCTAGATGGTAATCTCCTCACTCTAAACTCGGATAAAACGAAATTCATCTGCTTCAGTTCAACTCAAGCGGGTCAACCACAAGAAATCCTTAACATTAGAATACACCATTGCAACGACATTATTACATGTAAATGCAATACCTTAGAATGTGTGGACAATATAAGATACCTAGGAATTATCATTGATACATTTCTGAGATGGGACAAATATATAGCCTTAACTTCCACAAAGGTCAGGAAACTTATACATCTGTTCATAGCAATAAGAAATATTCTATGCGTAAATGATTTGAAACGAATTTACTTTGCAATGTGTAATTCCATATTAGACTATGCTTCCTTAGGTTGGGGCGGTTGTGCTAAAACTATACTCGATCCCTTAGCTAAATCCCAGAAATCGCTTATAAGAGTCATACTGAAAAAACCTTTCAGGTACCCCAGCGATTCATTGTTCGCAGAGTTTCGTGTTCTTGATGTAAGACAATTATACATAAGGAAAATCATATTACACACTCAAAAACAGAGGCACCACTACGCTTCCGTAAACCACTGTCATAATACAAGACATGCAAAAAAAAACCCAATAGTTCCGCCAACCACCTCCTCATCTTTAGCACAGAGACAATTCTCATACCTAGGCCCTAAATTGCTCAATCTCATACCTGATGCATGGAAGGCAATGAGTACTAATATTCTGCGTATGCAGGTTACTAATTGGCTTCTGGTCTTGGGGAGAGCTGAATGCGAGAATATGCTAAACAACAGTAATTGAATTGTAATTTTTGTTTTTCTTTACATTTTAATTTATATTGGTATTATATTAGCATTACAGTAACTGTATTTTTACATAGTAACTTCGAAAATTGCTCAATTCTTCGTGATATTTTTCCTTAAAGGAAAAGTTCCTTCTTTACTTTCATTTTTATTTTTCATTTTCTTGTTTTATCTATTAACATCTCTTTAGTTTATTATGTCAGCTAAACAATAGCAAAAAAATGTCGTGATATAACTGAAAGTATACTAGATTATGAATATATACATATATGTATTATTTTACCAACAGAATTTCTTCATTCATTTTCATTTTCAAAATCATTTTTCTTGTTTTATCTATTAATATTTCTTTAGTTTATTATGTCAGCTAAACAATAGTAAAAAATGTCGTGGTATAACTGAAAGTATTCTAGAATATGAATAAACATATGTATTATTTTACCAACAGAATAGTCAACACTATAATTTACTATAATTTACATGTAAAAACATTATCATACTGGAATGTCCTAAAACAGGCAATTGCCTAGTTGGACATTTTAAGTTCACTATATTGTATTATGTAATATTTTCAAACAATAAATAAATAAATAAATAAAATATATACTTTATACTAAAAATGGTTTATTTTTAAAATAAATTATTATTCTTGATACTTTCACATATTAGATTTAAGAGTTTTTTTAAATTAACACGGGAAAAAAATATTTTGGTAAATAAATAAATAAATAAAATATATACTTTATACTAAAAATGGTTTATTTTTAAATAAATTATTATTCTTGATACTTTCACATATTAGATTTAAGAGTTTTTTTAAATTAACACGGGAAAAAAATATTTTGGTAATTAAAGTTAGAGTACAAAAATCTGTTCTTCTTAAGAGGCTGAGTTAAAAATCTGTTTCTACCAAAAAAGGTTAAAGTTTTAATATTTTTTAATTTTTTTAAATTTCGAATATACCAAATAAATACCAAAAATGTTTAAAAGTTTAGATATAAAAATATAATACAGACGAGATGAAATCTCGGTCCGCCGTACGCGAGTGTACGTGTTATGCCATTGGGCGAGTATTCGAATTAAACACCAAAGATTAGAGAGAATGAACAACTCCTATGCAGTTTCTTTCGATGGAATGAATAGCGAATTAAACAAATTTAGTAATACATTAAAAAAAATACCAGTATATTAGAAAACTTTCCGCTCGCATCCAAACAGAAAAAAGATAGATGCAGTAAAGAAATATTATATTTTTAAAGAGATATAATTTTCAACAAAAAAACTTCGGCCCTTAACACCAGGCTTGTCGTGAAAACATTGTCTCGCTAACCAACTTAAAAATTCTCTCGCAGAAAGTTATCGCCAAGTTGACGACATTCGGTTTGATTTATGTACCGAGGGTCATTCCAATTGTTTCGTACTCAGTGCTCGTTGCAAAAAGAAATCCGCTGTATTCTCATGAAAAAAATTACATCTGTTTCCAAGAGCGTAACTTTTTTCTGCGTTTTCATATATGTGTATCTTGCTTCAAATCGTCCATTGAAATATAATTCAACAGACGAGTATTTTATCTTATGCATCTTTGTATTACGAAAAAATATATCATATGGATACTTAAAAAGTATTTGTTTTATTGATTGGATTACGCCCAGTTGTTTCACAGAAATTCAAGTGTGACAAAGTCATCAAATGGCCATTCAGTAAAAGCAAAAGCGTTTTTTTTTTACATTTTAAAGGTCCCTGTTAAACGCAAATACTAGGTGCGTTTCAGCTTATTATCAAATTATAATTAACTGACAAGCTTAACAATATGCCAATAGTTGTCCTCTTCTACTATTTACAATTGGTTCAAAAGTTTATACGTACTTCGAATCGGCATTTAACAGGCATCTTTCAATAGTCTTTTGTTACTTTTTTGAGAGCTGTGAAAATATTAATATTATGAGACTTTTATTACAGTGGGTGTAGTATTGCCGGCTTGATACGTGGCAATTTTATAAGGAAAATCTTTCGTTGTTTTCTTCACGATCTTAATTAATTCTAAAATGATTCTGCCAAATATATAATCTCAATAAACAAGGAAGAAAAAATGCCAACTAAAGTACCATCAGACCTTAATAAACATGTCGAAAAAAGTAAGTATATTTTCAAAGATGATTAATCAGGGCTTGAAGGCTCCGGATAATAAATGAGCTTTTATTATTTTCGATGACACAACAAATATTACGTGTTGACACAAACGATCCATAATCTGATAGAATATTTTCTTTTCGCATTAGCTGGGATGACATAGTAAATAACTAACAACATTAATTATAAGATCATAAAAAACCTTTAAGGAGATTCCAATCTGTTGAGTCTAATGCTCTACCGCAAAATGATTTAAAAACCAAGAATAGTTTTTAAACTCTTTTTCCTTCGTTTCAAGAACAAACTTTCTGCAGCGACCGGGATTCGAAAGCTGGAATCCTTCGCTTACAGAACAACTAACTGCTCTGAACCACAAAATTATTTATGCCATTAACAGACCCGGCGCGGCGCCACGCTGTGACTTGTCAATATCCATTAGTTGAAATTAAATTATTGTAAATAGTTAGTAACACTTTACTTAATAAAAATAAAACAAGAACGAAATATTTATTATTATTTTTAATTGATAAACTAACGTTTAAACAAGATTTTTATGTATAGCACAAAGGGTAGATAACAAATATTATAATCAATAATTATCAGCCTGAAACACTCATCTACATTGAAAAAATCTTCCGAGAAAAGATACTGGCCGCCAACGGGAATTGAACCCGTGACCTTCTGACTGCCGGTCAGCAGCTCTGACCACTGAGCTATGGCGGCTTATCTAATACCCGCCAAATAATTCAATATATACTAGTGTTTCATTCGACAATTACTTATTATTACATTTTTCCAACTGAAAACAACCAACTTTATTTTTGTGAGAGAGGTATTGTTAATACTAAATCTCCCGCTAGGTGGCGTCGAGACTAATCATGTCTGCATTTTTTGCTGAAATACTTTAACTTGTCAAATATTAATTATTATTTTTAATTGATAAACTAACGTTTAAACAAGATTTTTATGCATAGCACAAAGGGTAGATAACAAATATTATTAACAATAATTATTAACAAGTATATATTGAATTATTTGGCGGGTATTAGATAAGCCGCCATAGCTCAGTGGTCAGAGCTGCTGACCGGCAATCAGAAGGTCACGGGTTCAATTCCCGTTGGCGGCCAGTATCTTTTCTCGGAAGATTTTTTCAATGAAGATGAGTGTTTCAGGCTGATAATTATTGATTATAATATTTGTTATCTACCCTTTGTGCTATGCATAAAAATCTTGTTTAAACGTTAGTTTATCAATTAAAAATAATAATTAATATTTGACAAGTTAAAGTATTTCAGCAAAAAATGCACACATGATTAGTCTCGACGCCACCTAGCGGGAGATTTAGTATTAACAATACCTCTCTCACAAAAATAAAAATAAAGTTGGTTGTTTTCAGTTGGAAAAATGTAATAATAAGTAATTGTCGAATGAAACACTAGTATATATTGAATTATTTGGCGGGTATTAGATAAGCCGCCATAGCTCAGTGGTCAGAGCTGCTGACCGGCAATCAGAAGGTCACGGGTTCAATTCCCGTTGGCGGCCAGTATCTTTTCTCGGAAGATTTTTTCAATGTAGATGAGTGTTTCAGGCTGATAATTATTGATGAAATATTTATGTTTTATTTTTAGGAGTTTTACTTTTTATACATTTGTTACGTAAATTTTAATTTTTCTGCTACCGGTTTTGACACATCCGTGTCATTCACCAGCAAACTTAAAACTAACTTAAAAGTTTTGTACAAGTATAAAAATGATAAGATTTAATTAGTTGGGAAGAATGATTTTGGGGGAGGGGAAGAATGGTCGGAGGATTCAACGTTACATGGGATTATCGATAGTAAATATGATTCACACGGTGCTATTATTTTGTTAATCAAATAAATTTTTGATTTATTTCTTGGTCAAAGCGCACAAATTAAAATATGTACTCATATTTATATCGGAATGCTTAAACGTAGTTTTTTTTATTTGTTGAAGCTATGGCCTGTCTCTGTTAAATGGTTAGCAAACTCGGAATAGTTTTAATTTCATAGACAAAGTCCATTTTCCGTGATTCTAGTTCCAAAATTTCTGGTAGTCATACCTACGTACTGTTGTGTCTAGAAAAAAGTTTAGAAAAATGACCACGGTATAACAGTAAATTTATTACTTAAAAAGGGAGTGACCTTCGATCAAATGAGGTAGTTCTGATTTTTTGCTACATTACGGAGGTCTAATGAAAACAAAAAGTTTTTGTTTTCCGTCGACTTCCAGATGTTTGTCAAAAATTCTAGAAACAGCAAAATGTTCGAGATTTCTTCAGTTTTTGTCAATTTTGACCCCGATGCAACGAAGGTCCAATGCTTTTTTAAAGGAGACTAAATTTGCTATGAAGAAAGAAGTCTTCATCGATAGATATTTGTTGTTTAAATGATAAATCTTATTAACGGTATAAAGGATATTTAAATAACCAACTAAACACTCTCGAACACCGAGTTCTGGCTTTATGAAATTTTAATAGATTTTTTGTGAAATAGTGAAATTCAATTTCGAAAAAAGTAGTTTTTTTTTATGTGGATACCGGACAAAAATCTCAACTGCTCCCAAGCGTATGAGGCCAGTCAGAATGCTATGGCATCCCCAATTGAGTCAGTTTTGAGGTTGAAGGTAATGGGGAGGGGAAGGAGATGAGGCTGATAGGGGTAGGGAAGTACCTGGCTATTCAGATTTGTTTACTAACACGGGTAAAACCATTTCAAGCCACGTTTTAATTCTAAATGGTGGTCTTGCAGCAGGGTAATACTGAGAGTATTTTCCACTCCAGAACCTGCCGTCACTAAATACGACTATTGTATTTTCAAGTAACATTTTATTCCTTAATGTTGGTGTTTCAGCATGAACTAAAAATGAATAATAATTAGTTTAAAATAAAACACTTTCTTCTATACTATTAATAAGCTAACGTTTGTCGTACACACTTGCTCCAGGTACTAGATACAAACGAAAGTGCTGCCATCTATAGTATTCAATTAGAACTATTGAAGTTGTCGTAATATAGGTTCCCCGCGGAAGCAGTTTTTTACTTGCGAGTGGAAAATAATTACGCCACAAAGTATCTACTTCGTTTGAAAAAAGGAAAAAAAAAACATTTTTTAATTATAGAAAGAAGAGTGGTTGAAACTTACGCGAAGCTGGTTGACACTTTTTATGAAATCATGATATTATTTGCCAGTTGAAATTAACCGATTCAACAAAACCAAAAACTCTCATAAATAGTCATTATCATTCCATTTAATAGCAACTGGATAATTTTATGGACATAGTATTAAACCTTCCAACGCCCCCATACTACTACACTATGGACCCGCAGCATAGGTGGTGGCATGTGACGCTGTAGAAGTGATTAATGGCTAGAACGCAGAAGGCAGTTCAAGTGATACGGTCCTAGGGAAATCTGATACCCCTAAGCCAGGAAGGCTTACAACCGAAAATGGGAATATTTGAGATTGCTGAAAATCTGTGGTTTGTAAAATCACATTTAAGATACCGTGAAAAAGCATTTTGAAATGGTGTTTTACTGGTCAAATCATAAAATATTATTTTGATTTGCATTTTTTTCATACTATTTAGTATTTTAGGAAACTTGAGGAGGTACGCGAATGAATCATTATGTGATTCCTACAATTTAAGAATATCATATAATGGTTAGGATTTAAGAACAGTCAAAAGTATTGATTTTCTTTTAGTAATGAGATGTACTGTGCTCCCTCCTCCTCCTTCAGACAACGTTTCGGATAGCTTTTCGGAGCTCATCATTATGCCAATTTACGGTACCGCCGTTCCGGGAACCATTTATTGGATAACCAATATCTCTGCCATATGTCACCCCAAGTGGTTTGCTACTTTTGGTATGGGTGTCCGAGTACACGAGGGTGAGGTTTGTCCGGATCTTGGCGGCGGATGCCTCTGCCGTGGCAGACCGGTTTGGGAGAGACTGGTTTAGGGATACCTTTTAACCTCTGCAGCAGGACTTTCTCGGATCATTCTCCGGCGCTAATGTAAAAATAGTCTCTGGTCATAATGTAGTACGTGAAACTTTATTAGAAAAGGTTTTTGAAGCAGAATTATTGTCGTCGTTATTCGTTGGTTTCGACCACACGAAGCCTGCACAACGTGTTGAGCTACTCCAAGTAGCAAAATGGCAAAATTCCATCCCATTGAAGTATTTATTACTTTACTTGCTAGTTGGGAGTAGCTCGCTGCGTTTATGCGGGCGTTATGAGGATGGAAAAATTGTTTTTTTATTATTTAATCATTAAAGGCAATATTAACAACTCTCGAATGAAAAATAAGAAAAATAAAAGGAATAATAGTCGCATGTATAAATTAAACCAAGGACCTCTTCCTTGCCGAAGAATTGCTCTATATTAATTTACGTTATTTTTAATTGCATCATACTTCGACAACACCCACCAAAATTTTCTTCTTTTTTTACGCATTTTTTTCTGTCTTTTGGTTTCACTTTCTTTGTTTTAGAGCCTTTAAAATTGTCTTTTGATGATTAAATATTATAAAATAAAGTTTTATTCATTAAATGATTCGACTATTTAAAAAAAACATCACTTTTATAATATAATATATAAAACACTTTTCATACAACTATGTACATAAATTTAATGATTTTGAATTTGCGACCAGGGTCACGAGGACGGTGCTTTTTGCTTTCTAATTTATAAATTGCTTTGTCTAACGGTATCTGAAAAATAAGTTTTTTTTAAACCTTTTTAGCGAACGTGATTATGTCTTCTCTCCAAAGTCTCCAGTGTATTCATAATTTAATTTGGGAATAAATTACTCTGCTCAAGTAAATGTATTCTCTTGAAAAGGTAGATAAACGCTTTGGTTTAACTATTCCGATACGTGCCTTGAATTAATAGTTCACTCGTAAAGAGTAATAGGATTTGTGCCATGTCCCGAACAATCTCCGAACTTTCTCCGTCTTCAGCCAAACAAGACAAGCCCTTGCATATTCGCTTTGTTAAGACCGCTGTACATAATGTAAGAAGGTATTCAGGGGAAAAATTAACAGAGATTAAGTTCAAAATTCTGCGCTGAAAGTTCGCTTGACTTGTAAGAAGCGACACTCCAAAGATAGTATTAAAAGTTAGGAGCTGCAAGTTTTACTTGATTTACTTTACGATTTTGTAAGTTAACTAAACATAGGAAATTGGCAATCAATATTGCACAAAATATTTACCAATGTGTACCTACGTATAAACACAGTTAAATTGATTCTTACTAAAACTGGAATTTCAAAACTGGATTTCCCTTACAGAACAAGCCTACTGCTCATACAATACCTTTTTACTAAACCTTTTTTTTACATTAACTACGCACACTCTTCATTTGGAAGGCAGATATGGATAAAACCATTTATTAGATAACCAACACCTCTACCATAGGTCACCCAAGAGGTACGCTAAATTTGGGGACTTAGCAGGGGTTCCCGGGTTCATGGGGTGAGGTTTGTCAAGGTCTTGGCAGCCAATGTGTTTGCCTACCCGCTGCGAGACGGGGCGGATCGAGGGAGATTGGTTGAGAAGGTCTTTTGACCTCTCCAGCCAGAATCCCTCGATCCATCCACCTATTCACACCGACACACCGCCACACCTTCAGATTCCTACCCACCCCTCATACATATTTCTTCCCAGTACTTCCTCTTCTTTCTTGCCTTTAAGGAACTCTCCATAAGATGACCTAGGCCCTGAAGGAAAATATTTTCCTCAGTGCATACTGAGTGGAGCTAATTTTAAAAAAGGAGGCTCCTTAGATTCTGTGTGGAGGGTATTTTTGACGAGAGGAAAGATTGAACACCACTTCTATTAATACCAATTCCACATCCAAGCTGATGAACTCAAAAACGAGTCGTTGAAATGACCCGTTCTTATGTGATTAATGTCAACGTGTTTTCTGACTGTGCACCGGTGACGAAGGAATCAATTACGCCAGGTCCTCGAAGTATCTTTCATTAAAAAAACCGGTAGAATAAGAACAACATTTTCATCCGATGCCTGTGCTCTAAAGATTGCAATCCGTTTATTCAGTTAAGATTCCAACGGAACGCCCGTTTCTGCACAGAGTCGATTGCTTTTTCAGGAATTTTGGGCTCGAACCAGATATGGCTGCCAAATTCAACCGTGGAGTGCTCTTGCGATTTGCACAGGATTAGCTGTTGTGTGCTATTACATAAAGTACCTGCGGGCCCTTTACAGTGGAGCTCCCGTGCCTGGGCTGATCACTTAAAGTAACACCAAGCATATCAATGGAAGGTCTGTTCAGAATATTGCTAGAGGCTGTGACAATATTTTTATTCGATCCCTTTTAGGCGTAATCAGACACGATAGTTGTGAAACATTAAATTTGAAGAGAAACCTCGAATCAAACTGTATAGTTGCATCTAAACCACATGGCCATACATGTATGTATTTCTAATATGTAGGAATCATTGACCAATAATATAGGACCTATCATCTATATTATATACTTGTTCGAAGGCAGGAATCAATAAATTAACTGAATTACTAAAATACGTTTTTTAACCGTGACACAAACTTTTTTTTATGTCTCATTGGTCCTACCGGACTGAATTTCTAAAGGGCATTTTGGAGCTGTATTTCAACTAATCACTAAGTTGGATTTTTACGTTTCTTCTCTGATCTCATCGCGAAACTGCAATATTAAGTTTTATTGGTTAAATGGTTACAAAACTGTCTATTTTATAAAAATACTTCTTTTGTTTTACTGGAAAAGGAAATTGAAATTTTTATATTTCTTAAATTTACGAATTGAAGATAAAATAATTAAAAAAGTTTCGCTACAAAGCTCAGTCTCCAACACTAAAACGAAAATCCAGTTTCAGCTTTTGGAGCTGTGAGCAGAAACGTTTTGCGTCCGATCAACATCGAATATTTAAAGGAATTGCTTGTTTATGCAAAGTTACGATAGTTGTAGAGTTTGCGTGACTTTGTGTCAACAGTCAACATGACCTTTGAAAATATATTTTATATTTTCGTTTAATTTTCTTTGCAAATATTGATGTTATTCGTTTCACGGAGTAATATTTTGATATCTCCTGTCTTGTTGTTATTAGTTAATTAATTTCAACACACAAACAAACCTTGATCGAAAATAAATAGCCATGGGTGGTGCTTTATATCAAAATATAGGTTATAGATTACTAAAACATCCAATTTTTTTAATGGAGGAGTTTGTTTTCATTTTTTATTTTCCATTTTTAACTGTATGTTTGATATTATTTTTGAAATAACTCCTTTGGTAAATGGCCATGTTATAATACATAATTTCCTGAAAGTTAAACATTCAACCCTGTAAGATGACTTGCGACAAATACTGGACATTTCACATTTGCTGGTCGAAATATGGCAACACTGACGTGCATTTTAATTGGTCAAGATTTTAAAGATTTCAAATCGTTATAATTTTTCGTTACGATATTCGCAACACGCGCTTTTAAAAATAGAATTGAATAAAGTTAAGTTGGTAGAAATCTACCGTAAATTAAAATTAACCCTAAAACAGGGAATAAGGTAAAATTCGGTTACTATCTTTGATTAACTCAGAACTGAACAATCGTTGGTTAACGCGAGCATCCTATCCACTGATGTTTTTCCATTTTCACGGCCAAAAGCATTTTCATCGTTTGTTTTTGGGGTGTTTTGCCGTGTTGCGCTATCTCCTTCTTTAGCCAGTGTTTCGGACAGCGTTGCAGTGTCCATCATTAGGGCAGATCCGGCAGATCTGACAGATGTGTAATTATTAGTGGTGAAGGAGCCCCTTTCACAGCAATACCTACCAGCTCGTAGTGGATTAGAGCTGGCGACACGGTATTGCTTCCAAGTAAATAAGCAATAATTCACCACTTATAATTATACAACAGTCGGATCTGCCGGATCTGCCCTGATGATGGACACTGCAACGCTGTCAGCTAAAGAAGGAGGTGGCGCAATACGGCATAACACCCCAAAAACTAACAACGAAAATCCTATCCATTGTTTTATCAACCACATCCATTGGCATTAAGGGTCAAAAATTTCTAGAGATTTCATAAAAAAAAAATTATCCTTTTCTCATGGTGTTTTTTCGTGTTGTTACGTTAGAGTAGTTAGACTGTTTATCCGCAGCGTAATCAGAGGTGCTTTGTTGAATACTTAGTCCTTCTAAAGACAACTTTTTGCCTTGCAGGATCAATCTTCTGTGATTTCTTCAGCTATCTTAAGCATTGTCACAGTTAGGTGTTGTTAGCACAACACGACTTTACGCCTCAAAAAATCAAATTTTATTAGTGACTAAATAAAATAATTAGGTAAAATTATTATTTTGTCTATTATTGTTAATTTAACATATATCCGAATTTCTTCAATTATTAGTACACACGACGATGCGAGATAACGTATTTAAATTGAAATAAAGCAAACCTAATGTGAAATCAGATATTTTGGCTTTGGTGCTTTCGAGCTACGTAATTTCATTTACCTCACATTTACTTTCGACCCTCGTTGGTGAAATATGAATCATAATTAATTTTTCGTTAACTGTTTTCAGAAATCACAAATGGAGCAGTTCAGCTGTTCAAATATTACCTTCGTCAAACGAAAACCTTATTTTGACGTATATCAACCATTACAGTATAATCGCCGAATAAAATTGGTCCTTTATACCGTCCAAAAACAAATAAGGTTTATTTATAAATCAATTATTGTAAAATCAGATTTTTTATTTACAATTCCGTTTATTTTTTTTAATTTGAATATCCCAACTGCTCCCGACCGCCTGGTGCCAGTGAAGCTGGCATCCCCAATTGGGATGCCCACGGTAGTAGGAATGGGAAGGAGATCGGGAAGAAAAAGGTTGAAAAGTGCCTGGCTATCAGACACGGCTAAGCCATTTAAAGGAACGCTTCAATTCTGAATGGTGGTTTTACACCAGGGTGATTCTGAGAATATCTTCCAGACTGGAACACGCCGAATAATTTAAACGATTAAGTTGTGAAATAACAAAATGCAATCCAATTAAATTGGCTTGTAGTGATTTATGGTCATGGCCTTCGGATTGCTAATCGAGAACCTTACCCTCGACTTCGGAAACCGTCTAAAGATTTTCACTAGAGTTTCTTAATTTGTAATTAGTTATAAAATTAATTATTCCAATTTTCAAAGTGTTTTAATGTCGTTTTTGGCATTTTGTTTCATCCGGGAATTAGTTCAGCTTCTCTGCTAGCTTTCTAAGTCCAAATGGCGAAGACAACATTTAACTAGCGCCACCATACTTTAAGAACAGCCGAAGCTGTGTCGTGTACCATTATTACAACATCTACATGAAAAAAAAAATTGCTAGTACTAACGACAACGGACTGCCCATTGCAATTCCGTCACTATGTAATTGTATTATTAAAATAAACTTGTGAGTGCTTTCTACAAAAGTACAATTTATTATTCTATTCCTAAATTTGGTATCATATGGATTTAATGTAAAACAGTTCTCATTCTGAATAAGAGTAATTATTGCGCTGTATAAATAGACCATTCCTAGAAGCAGAAATAATAACTTCTGGCCATTGGAATGGGAAAGAGATAGTAAATGGGTTTATCTCACTTCAATGCCTTATGTCATTCCCGTCTTGAGTACGGAATTCTAGTATGGGGATCTGCTACAGCCAATTATATTAACCACTTAGATATTGCTCAGAAGAGCATTATAAAAACCATACTAAAATTACCCATCAGAACCCCCTCAAAAGATATTTTTAAGTGTTTTGATGTTCTTAGTTTAAAACAAATATATGCCAAGAATATTCTTATACATCATTTTAAAAACAGAAAATCTCCTAATGAAACTCGGATACATGACACAAGAGCCTCAAAAAAGGATATACGAGATGTTCCAAAATTCAAGACAAGTTTTGGCCAAAGAAACCACATATATCTTGCAACTAAACTTTACAACATCCTTCCTCCAAGTCTGAAAAAGACAGAAAAGATAAATAAGTTTAAGGAAAAAATCAAAACATGGGTGAAAGAAATTAATGCAGACATACTAGAGAATGTATTAAAAACATCATAGAAACTAAATAACAGAAAATTGAAGAAATCTACCAGTCCGCCTCAGCACAGGACCACCTAGTGAGGAGGACTAAGAACAAACAGATTAAATATTTATATATATCATCATATCTTGTAATTGTCATCAAACCTGTAACTAAATAGTCACTAATAAAAAAAAAAAAAATAAAATAAAATAAAGAGCTTTCCCGAAGTTAATTTTGGGTTTAGAGTCAAGAGGATGTTAAAGATAGAGTAATAAACGAAATCCACATTATTTAATTGTTAAAGTTAGTTGAAATTTTCTCAATCGTAGACTATGCTGTAGTTTTTTTACGTTCCCAATCTTTCCGAAGCTACTTAATCTATTTCAAATCGTAGATATTTCCTATTTTTATAAAAAAAGTGTTGGAAAGATTTGAAAATGAAATACAATGGTTTCTTCATAATTACTACTCCGGTTTAGTACTCCGGTTTACCGTAACAGACATTTTTATTTGGAACAAAACCTAGGAACAGAATCCAAAAAAAAGTCATTCTAAGTTACGTCAGTTATCTGAGATTACTTTTCGTTAATTGGGACAAATTCCCGTCTAAAGTCGATGCTAAACGTCTCATAAAAACGATTTTTAGTTAAGAAGGTGGGTCTGCGGTAAGTGATGCGGATGAGGAAAGGAATCACGCGTTACGGGAGTTACGTTACGATTTAAAGAAGAAAATTAAATAAATTGTGTTTTTCACTATCCTGTAAAAGGTGATGTTTTTTCACATTGGTGGTATTTATTACGCGCGCTGTGACGATTTTTATGCCTAGTTAGTAGGTACACTATCACTTTTCAGTAATTAAATATTTTTTCAAAATTGTATTGATAAATGATGGAGAGAATCGAATAAATTATCAATATGATTTTTTTACCTAGCAAAAATTTGGCTTATTTGGGACAGCTGCTTATTTGGGACGCGGCATGTCCCAATATAGTGGAATCAACTCCATTTAAAATATTCTAATGTGCATTAAAGAAACTCTACAAATATAATCAATATAAGATTAACATCAAAGCAGAGATCATTTATGAAAGCTTCGTTAATAATTTTAATTGTGTTGTCAGCAGTTTTCTTAGAGATTGAATTTCTAAGGGAACTACTGGAGGCTAGGGACCACAGCTAGTGGACAACAACAATGGGAGAGACCAAAATGGATGTGGTGCGGTGATTTTTTTAATTTTTTTATCTCAATACCCCACAAGAGTCTCCACTGCTCCCGTCTGGAGCCAATGAAATTGCTGATTGCAAATAAAGAGCCTGTGGCTAACGAAAAATGCAGGAAATTGGATATGCGATTTCCTCATTTTGGCTATTAATACGCCAATAAAGAACACGGACCTGTATACCACCAAAGCTTACCATTGACGGGTGCTTACATAAATGAGTATTTGTTTTGTGTTCGCTAACTGCTTTCCGATAACTAATCTTGTATGCAATGTAAATTATGGTGCTGAGTTATTGTTTAATAAGTCTAATAGTAAAGAGCAATGCTTATTTGATTTATATACACAATACCCCATAAGCCTTATCCCTCGACCACGGATGCCGTGGTCGATGGGTCTATGTATGAACAATGATGAATAGTAGTTTCCAATTAATCCTTAAGTTTACACTTCGCTCCGTACTAAATTTAGATAGTGCAATTGTTTGATGTTCCACTGCTCTAAGTTTCCTCGTATTTCCATTAGGAATTAGGATCATACATTTCCAGGCTTTGAGTAATAGGTATTTATGACGTTGGTCATGCGACGAAAAGAGCTTATCGTATTTAGTGGATTGCATAAAAATGGATATAGCCATTGTCCACCAGTGGATTGAGGATTAACAATCCTTTTTTTATCTAATGAATTTTTAATGCTTGACGTTAACCGTACAAGCTTTTTAACCTAATTCTGTTTAAATGTGGGGAAACGAATTATTCACCGTATGTAGTGGCGTACAATTGAAGTTCCTCGATGCTTGGGCTACGACTAGGTTCATTTTATAAAAATGCTGTTATTACAAATGGCAGCTTTGTCCGAGTTTCATATTCGGACTCTTTTATATATAATATTTAAATACTATTTTTGGAGGACAATGCGATATTTTTAATGTATCATGCCAAGTACTTATATCAAACTATTTATCCAGTGGCATCATATTTGTGAAATGTAGTAAGATTGTCCATTGATCAAACTCTTAATTTGCTTATAAAAAAATCTTGAAAACCTACTTTACAGAGATAAACAAGCCAATATACCTAATAAATAACACAATGCGTTTATTATTTCACGTACAACCACACCGATTTACTGTTCTTCAAACTTCGCAAAAAAATTATCATTAAAAATTGTGTGTCGGTAAGTATTTTCCTTTATCTGTTTCTACAAATTAAGATAAATTCCTAATTAAGAGGATTTTTCACAAAAAAGGTTCATAAAATCACAAAATATCGAATTAGTATTATTATTATTTCTAACCCCTCATCATCGAAATTAGACGGTTTCCATACTAAAAATTGTACGCATTAACACTGTTCTACATTGTTAAAGTAAAACGTCGACTGGTTTGATAAAGTCACGAAAAATGTAATATAAAAAAATTGAAAGAATTTTTGGGTGTCAATTTAGCGACTGGAAAACTCGACAAAGTGGCACTTCGTCACTCCTTCAAAAAGTCATCAAAAGTGATGAAAAAGACTAGGGTTAATAAGTTACGTTAAGTTAGGTTATAGGATATATTTTTATGTCTCTTAATTACTTTTTAAAGGGGTGTTGAAATACCACTTCACTGAGTTGTCACAGAAGCCAGTTATCCAAGTAATTAATTACAGGCCGAGGAAAGTTGGCTCGACTGAAAACACTAATTAGAAGTTGAAAAGGTCCGCGCGGTGAGCACTGAACAAGAGGTGAAGTGTGAACACAACAAGAGGCTTGATGTTCTCAGATTAAATCTGCGGTGAAAGGAAATGGAATAATTTGGGGAAAATCCTTGGCGAATTATTATTATACGCGATTTAGAAGTAAGGGAGAACCAACAGAAATGGATTAACTAGGGATGACACGGTGCGTACAGATTTTACGATGGCACGAGTGAATCAAGTCCATACAAAATAATTATATTTTAATATGTCTTAATTTTGTTATGGGAACATATTATTTTTAAAAAAACTTTCTCCCACAAGACTGAATAAGTAGATAAATTAATCATTCAAATTTATATAAGAACAACTCTCTTTTTAAAACTATTTGAAGGTTATTCCCATTAATGTAATATTTCATTGAAGAAGAAGATAACACTAATTATCTAAACGAAAATATTTAAAATAAGAAGACACAGAAAAATAGAAAAGGTGATGGTCGCAATTGGTACACTAACCCAGAACCTCTCATCTGACCGCGACGTGGGCTTTTACAAATTCAGCCATTGCCACCTTCCATCAAACCGTCATAATTGTCAATCTAATATTTTCAAATTTTAGAATTAACAATATTATCTTCGACTAATTTTTTCGTAAATTAGTAATTAATTATACTATTTTTAGTGTTATCTTCTTCTTCAATGATAAATTAATAATTGTTTTTCTAAATATTATACGTGCGCAGGTAGCAGGGGATGAATATAAAAATGAAACTGAAAGATTATTTCGATTTTTATTACATTGTGAGAACTGTCAACTGACCTACACCTGCCTACACCATTTTTTCTGACTCTCTAAAAACACTAGAGAAAAACAAAAGTAATATAATATTTATAATATTTGAATCTGGAGCAACAGCCGATCAGTAGGTACCTGAGTACCTAATTAATCCTAAGCCCACACGTGTTTGAAAGCGTAAAAATACAATGTTTGGTATATTATTAACCATTTTGTGAACAAAATAAAGCCATTTCTGCGGAATATGAAGAAAAACAGAGAGTGCGCATGTCTTCAATGCTTAACACTCAATAGCGTCCCGGACATTTCGGAACGACCGTGCCACACACCATCGGATGTGTCGGATGGACCGTAATGTCGTTACGTCATAAAATTAACTGTCAGGAAGAAATTCCGGCATATACTCTTATCTTTGTTATCTATCATATTCAGCGACTGGTTATGGGTCTTTTCAATTGTTGAAATTTCTTCTTAAAAATTGTGATGACCGTTGCCGGTTATCCCATATATTCTGGACTCCGTTATGATAGATCCAGATTCCTCTGAATCATGGTGATCTAAGTACAGGGTGCTGATAATAATAAGACGAAGGTAGTCTGTTGATGTTTATTCCGGGATTGGTACAGTCTTTTATACGTTACTCATGCTGTCTCACTCATACACGCATGTCTCTTTCATACCGCAAGACATACGTTCACTTTGTGTTTTTTTTTTCTAAAAGATTACATTATGAAAGCCGTATTTATTTCAAAAACACATAATGAATATGAATTCATTTAATTTAAGTTTATAGTTTTTATTTTATCATTTAAAATTAACATTTCTCTTAGCTAGCAATGGAAATAAAATATTTTTGTTAAATAACAATATAAAAAAAATTGTATTAACGTAATTTTGCTAGAAAAAAAATGGTGATTTTTTTAAATGTTTTCCATTTTGCTGAGCGTTGTTGTAATACAATCAACCTAATAGCATGGTATACCTTTATTACATCGTATTACATAGCTTCTTCAGGTCCATTTCTTGTATAATACATGGTCAACTTTCTTGCACCGTTTTGTCCAAAATCACCTTATCTTATACTTTGCTAAATACATAACACGATAAATACTAGTAAATTACCCATTGCAGTCCCAATTACGCATTGTAGTCCAATAATATTAAAATCATGCGTTTTCAAATTTTCTGTTATACGTTAACTTCTGATGATATAGATATAAAGATGATATATTGTTAACTTCTGATGATATAAAGCCAGTAGGTATTTATTTTTTCTCTAATAAACAAGTATGGGAATTTTTGGTACACTTATCAAAAAAACCTTTTTTATCGTCATTTTGATTTCCTATATTCCAACCTTGTGAATTGTTTAACAATGGAGAGAAAATTCTACCACAAAGTCAAGTGTTCCGTTAACAATAGAATATTAATTGAATTTTATAGTTGTCACTAGGGTTTAAAGCCGGAACTTCAAGCTGGTAAAGTTGCTTTCGAAATTCTACCGCGAAAAGCAGATTTTACCTTCTAACCAACATAAGAGCCTCAAAACTTTTTTGTTGATTTTGACCTTCCGTTTTTTCATCATCGCAGGAATAATAATAATATAAAGCCTTCGGAAATCTAAGTTAGCTACTGGTATATAATTAAAAAAAACTGGAGGTAGTATCGAAAACGTTCTAATTATCTAATAAAATGTATTGCGTGAAACCAAAAGCACACGTAAATTTAATTTAAGTAAAATGCATGATAATTTTTTTGACGGTAAAGTGGATTCTCTCGCAAAAAACCACCATTTTGAATCAAAAAGTTGCTCTAAATGGATTTAGCCAAGTTTGATGACCAGTAGCCAGGTGTTTCCTGACCTTCATCTTTCCCATCTCCTTCTCTTCCTCACTCTCTTCAGCTACACAGCCTACTCCAATTGAGGATGCAAAGGTTGCTTTGTCCCACTAGCTCGGGATGGTAGGAAACAGTTTGGAATCTTCTGTGGAATTCTCATAATAGAGAAATAATTTAATATAGATATTAAACGTTGTACATTCACAACATTCATTTTTCTAATACTTATTTAAAAGATTGAACTCAACCTTACAACATCCAGAGTCCAGAGACACGTGGCGCTTTTATAATATATATAATAATATAATTTTAAGAATAACATTTTTTTGGGTTGTGGCGAAATTTGTAGCCACCCGTTTCATGGCAAAATGCGTAGGGGCTGCGCATAAATCACAATAAACTTTATAGTCAAGATTTCATCGCTAAAATTTCTTTGTAAGTAATTATTTCTAACGTGGTAGTAAACCTTTTGTGTAGCAACAGTCGGACTGTGACAAGACGGAAGGTAATACATAACCACTAGTTTTTAAGATTACTTTATTTTATGACATTCTTCCAGGAGAAAAACTTATTCTGGAAAAACCTTATAAGATGTAAGTATTAATTTTCAATCTCGTTAAAAAACAAAGCTGATTAGAAAGTTTAAGTCCACTATTAAGTTGGCATTGGTTGTCGCCAGATAAGCTTTGAATACAATAATTTATAACAATAGCTGTGAGACTGATAGGAATACTTCGCACATGTATCCGCTTATCCGCAATTGTTGGTCCATTGATACTCTCGATTGCTTTTCCGCAAGGACATCTTGGAATGCTTTTAGACAGACTAGAGTGTCATGCTATAATCTCCTTTTTAGATACGTCTGAATAATTCGATTAATTTATTGTTATATGTTATTCTGTTTTAAATTAATTTTAAGTTTAATTGTGTTTCCAAACCGCATTATAAGGCGAGGCAACACGAAAAGTTGATCCAAAAAATCAATAAAATTTGTTTGCCAAAAGCGACACGTGTTTCTTTTTTTACCACAATGTCGAAGTTAAATAACACATTTTCTAAATCGTATTATTAAATATTACAATGAGTGGGAATTTATTTTAGTGCTTGTTATGAGTTGCCCATAAATCCTACGAACGGACTATACAAGCGGCAGGCAGCTGTGTGTCACGTGCTCAGTACATGTTCAGCATCGTATGATTATTGCTGTCCCTCTCAGGCTGGCAGAAGACATTACCATATAGGGCACGCGTTCGAGTCTTCCGTCTCGCTCATCACGGGCAGAGAGTTCCAGCCACCGATCGCCAAAGCAACAGAGACATATTTCAGACAACGGCGCGAGCGGTCGTACGCACTACTACGTACTGTCGGGCAGTATGCCACCCTTCGACGCGGCTAATTAAGTCTTCACCTACGAAACAAGTATGGCGCTATCACCCCAGCCGCCTGTATAATCCTACTGCCGCCTACCATAGCAGCCCTGGCCGCGCACGGTTTTTAATCCGCCTTCGTGCCGACGAGCCGAGTAATTCACAACGGCCGCCTACTTAATACCATGGCCGCCCAGACGCGCACGGCTTTTAATCCGCCTACATTGCCGATAGCCGCTTAATTCACCGTTATCACCCACCGGTTCGGTAAGCTGACCGAATCCGCCCACCATGACGCCGAGAAGCCGCCCACGCACCCCGAGCCGCCCCGTTCCTGCACACGATCTATGAGCTTTGCTCTAGATCTCTCCACTTCGTAGAAAGCTGCCTGCATCCGTACGACGCCACGTGAGATTCTAAACCCTCTTATAGTATTTCCGAGCCTAAATTCAGTAGTATTTCTAGTGCCTCTCTCTCTCTTATGCTAGGCCTTAAACAGCTTACCTGGTTGCCTGTACTGTTCACCCTTGCATTATTGAATACATTTGAATTGTGCCCAAACCTTGTTTCATTGGAGTCAACCATCGACAGCCTCGGAGGAGCCCTACGACCCTGAGCTGAGCCCTCCAAGCCGAGGCATATTGCCCCCGGGGGGCCTGCTTAACACTTGTTCCCCCCCCGGGAGGGACATATTTCTGGAGACCAGAAGTATAACACTGGACCCTACGTGGCTTCAGTATCACCCTGGCCCCAGGAAGTATGACACTGGCGCGCCAACTGGGCCGAAGTCTTGTCGATTGTTGTCTCCCTAGAAACATAATTATGTAATCTTAGCTATAAATATTTTATATTTGTGCTCCCATCAACAACGGTAGCTCTGTGTGAATTATTCCAAACGTCGCGAGTCCGTCGGCTAGTGCTATTCGAGGTTAGGTATTTTAAACATCGCTTATTACCGTAACGTTGTAGCTCTGTGTGAATTATTCCAAACGTCGCGAGTCCGTCGGCTAGTGCTATTCGAGTGTTAGGTATTTTAAACATCGCTTACTACCGTAGCATTCATTCTCACGCTATTACGTTTCTATCGCGGCAGTCAGAGTTGTTCGTCATTCGCGCGGAATTTTTTTTTAATTGAGTAATGAATCTAGTTATTTTAAAATCTCCACCTTCATGCTGTGTAAGTTGTATTATTTCTTCCTTGAAGAGCAGTGGTTGTTTCCAATAAAAGGTAGTAACTGCTGTCGGATTGTGCTCATCCACATCCGTTTCCCTGTAATAGGAGGATATAATGTCGACTGCCAGCAACTGCTCTCGTCTTCTATAATCGTCCGAAATTTTTTTTTGCTTTGTTCATTATAATAACACAAAATCATGGAGGCAACCATACCAATAATGGATAGAATATTAAATTTCGAGAAAGCAAACGCGTCGGTAATAAGAAAAATGTTGATGGATAGAGGCATAGTCCCCAAAAGGGCTTTGTTGTCTTTACGGAAGCAATGTGTTCAGTTTAACGAATCCCGGAAGTTGAATTATAAAATAAACGTTAAACGAAAAGTTCAATAAATAATGAGTACAAGTTATAAAGTTAGTTTTCGTTTCTCTCAATAGGTAGTTTTAAATCACAAAATGGAAAACGACGTTACATAATGTTATAAAAGAGAAATTTTAAAGCAACAAATTATTAATTTTCATAACAGAATAAGTTAATATGGAAAGCTTCCCTTGTAATAATAGTTAAAGCCACAATTGTTATTTTTCTTCATAGAAGTTTTGATTTATTGTTGATGCATCATAATAAATTAGAATTGTAATTTTGATTGTTGATTGTCTAGGGCAGAGTAGCTAACTGCGTATTGGATTAATGAACAGTTCAGGACAAATGTAGATTAATAACATAAATTTTAGAAGAAAAAAGGAATAAACAAATTCAGTCAAAAGTTTTTTTTAAGAAACAAAAGTTTAGGTACAGATCGGTTAAAAATAGTAAAGTTCTTAGAAGTTTAATGTTGTTTCGTTTGAAAATCATGAGTGTCATGAACCCACGGTTAGAGATCGTACATCATTGAATTAATATTCCATATTTCACAAATTAGAAAACACAATGTTGTTAAAATAATAAACGTTCGGGAAGGGAACAAACTTGTATATAAAAATGTATATAAACAAGGCAACGTGTATATAAAAATGTATATAAACAAGGCAACGTGTATATCAATGTATATAATTGGCTAAGTGTTTTTTTTGGTTAGTTTAAGTTCTTGAAATCTATTTGAATTGCTTTCGTACTATAGTGGTAGATAATTAAATAAATTAGTGAAAAGCAGTAGAGCATCATTAAAGGAATAAATTCAAAACTACAAGGTATACGTTACTAGATACTTGTTTTTTTTCGAATGATTATCTAAGGAAGGTTTAATAATAAAATTTTGTATATGCTATAGGTATTTACCATAGAGACAGTATTGGAACATGCATTGTTTTTAATCGGGACTATCCCACTCTAAATAGTAGTATGCGGATAATAAAATAAACTATCGTTGGGAAAGACACTTCAAAAGAAACAAGTGAATAGCACCATATGTTCAAATTATCGTTTTAAATAAAAAATAACGAAGAATTTTTAAAGTGAAATCCTTGTCAAATTTAACAGAATAATCTCTCGAACAAAGAACATTTAAATGTTTAGCTTCAATTAAGTTTTTTTTCATAAGAATGTAGGAATGATTTCGGCAACAAATTTACGTGAATGAATAACAGTATAATGGACTTCAGGATAGAAAAGATAAAATAAGTTTTTTTTTTGAAAACATCTGTGGAAAATTATTAAAACATAGAATTAAAAAGTAAACCACTACAGTTAAATCGATATTGTCATTTAGTAACAAAATAAATAGTGAATAGAATCCAATTATTAATGTCTTACTTGTAATGAAGGAAAGGGTTATAAAATTATAAGAAATTGTCTTCTTCATTTTTTCTCGTATTCATAAATATGACAACGTGATCGTTGTAAGGAAATTATATCATATAGATATTGAGTAATAGACTCAAGAAATGTACTACGGATACATAGGTACCCGCGTATACAATTCTGGTTTCGAACCGTTATAGGAATGCCTTCCTCAGAATTAGGGCAAGGTGGGATTGTTAAGATGTGAAATCTTGAACAAAAAAAAAAAGGAATTGTGATATAGGAAAGAATTGGAATTAGAGAATTAACCCCTCAAGTAAGCTTTAGGTAATTGTAAATTCGTATAGTTTTGACATAGCTAATTTAGAAAAATGTCATGGCGCCCTTATATAGTTAAATACAATGGAATTTTTTTTAAACATGATGATAGTAAAGTGAACAAAAGTTTAAAAAAGTTATGAACAGAAAAGTTGAGATTAAACTGAGACGTATAGTGGAAAGTTATTAGTAAAAAAAGTTATCATCGGATAATATTGTCAAATTAAGAAGTAAATAAATAATAGACATGGAATTTTTTTTAAAAAAGGAATTTTCAAATAATCAGTCAAACAATTAAAAGTTTTAAAATTTTGGAAGATAGTAAGAAGCAACGTCGTTAGCAATTCAGTTATGATTCATTTTTTAAATATGTATATAAATTGTTAGCTTATAACATGTAATGTTAAAATATAAACACACGAATTGAATACTTAGGTATTTGAGCGACTTAGTCAGTGTGTATTACGCATCGTATAGCGGTGTTATAAATCTGTGTTATTAAAATTTGGAAACGATTCCTGTTAAATATAGAGTAACCTTTTAAAGAAAGATTTTATAGAAATTGTAGTATCATAAATTTTTAAATAATTAATGAAGTTCTGTTTTTTTGGATATTGTGTTATTTTTATGTGTTTATTTTGCCAAAGCACAGGCATTTGAGAAGGATACTGTATTTTTCTCATTTGTGTTGGTGAACTAAGGCAAGGTTACGGTTCTCTGAACGTAACGGTGTGGCCACACGGAGATAGACGTTTGCAAACGTATCTCTTGAAAACACGAGAGGATTATAGTATAGCCTGATAATTATACGACGCTATAGGAGAGATCCTTATAATATGCCAAACGCTATAGGAGGTATCCTTATAATATGACCGACGCTATAGGAGGCGTATCCTGAGAATTACACGGAGAGGAAAACAGAAAAACAGAACAGAGGATGGAAATTAGTTCATCAGTAGGAAAAGAAATTGGTTACAAATTATAATGACACAGTAAATTTAAACACGAGGTGCATGTATTGTATTGTCCTCTACATAAGGGTTTAAAATGCGAATATGTATCATTTTCATTTGATTACATGACTTAGTCAGCATTATTGTCCATCATTGGATGACCTTAATAAAAAATTGTAAATTTATTCACGAGGTACATGTATTGTATTGTCTTTTATATACAACCCTAGGACGTCATGAACCCTAGTGGTTAGTACGAGGTTATAACGCATATAACTTAACCTTTGTTATTAGAGAAGTATACAATTCCTTTCTTAATGGATCGTCATCACAAGTATTGACAATCCGGGACGCCGGTATGTCTGCACGTGAAGACTTGTGTTATTATTGTTATTATTATAAAAAAAAAAGAGGTAACTCACCTTACACTAGTGAAATTACTGATGCGATATTTAGTTCATTTATTGTAATGACTATTATTGGTAGTAATAATTTATTACTTTCTCCTAGTGCGTAGCCACTTAGGTTGTTTTTTTTAAAAAAAAAAAAAAAAATGTTTTTTAAATTTATATATGAATATGGTTACATAAGTATATAAATTCGTCTAAGAAACACGACACGATACACTGATTGAGGGCGTAGTTCAAGGAACCCTAAATTAGGCTAGGTTTTTCATTAGAAAAAACTGCGTTAGGTATTCAGTATCCTGCCCGGGACCGAAGTAGAGACCTAATTTCTATTTTCGTGGAACAATTTGCATTCTAAAAATTACTTAATTTTAGATGCAATGAAAGAATATGCAAGCATATTCTTTTCTTTTCGTTGGCAAGAGACGGCATAAGAAAATTCTTGTACAAGTGGTAGGTATAAAGGCGCCTAGCTCTCATCATACTGGGGTAGGTCATTGGGTAGTAAGAAACTTAGGAACCTTATGGTTGTAAATAACCTTGTGTATATATTAATATAAGGTCATGTATAAATGGAAATATCATTTCAATTATAATTTTTTTTTATTTTTTGTCCTTTTTTTTTTTCGGGTTTTTCAATCTCTTTCATTGTCGAATTATTCTCACATGTAGGTTAAATCGTTATAGTATTGGACATCTCACACGTTGCGATATAGGAGAAATTGGGGCGGTAAAACGTTCACAATCGGGTAGTTACCCACTCCTTAACGGGGTATGTCTCAATTCTAGCGTATGTTGGAGTGAATTCACGATGAAAAGGCAATGTAATAATTATATTACCACATTTTTGTTATCAGAATAGGCCCAATAGACAACACTATTCGGTTCACATAGGTTGTGGTGGTATCGAATTTTAACCTTCTTCCGCGATCATATAACAACGGTTACTCGTTGTGTGGTATTATAGAGCTGTTACAAGTCTGATAGGATGGAACTTGGGTATCGACCTAACGTGTCATTCGGCTGTTAGCTATAATCCAAAGCGTGATAGGATGGCTAAACTCCTTAGAATTAGAGCAGAAGGATTGTTGGAAACGCGAATTTCCGAACAATGAAAGTATATATGATTCCGGTGTTAGGAAGAAATTCGTTACTCAATTAAAAAAATTTTCCTCTTCTAATAACATTGTCGGTAGTATTAAATTTTCGTATTTTTTGGTAAAAATACGTGGCGTTGTTGTTATTTATTTTAATTTTTTTTTTTTTTTCCTTCTTCTCTCCTTACGTAGTCAAACCCTGAGAGTTTAAGTTGAGTTGAAACAAACTCGAATTGAAAGTTATTTAACAAATTGTACACACACACATAGAGTTTTTGGTGGGTAAACAAATGTATATTCAAGTGTTTTAATTATGATAAATGTAATTAATTAAATTACTATATAAATATTTTGTAAACACGTAATTGATTACTTCGGTATCAATATGGTAAGCCAGCGTGTAAAGTCCTTGCCATATCAGGACGCAATTGTACGGTGTTTTGTAACTTGCTATATCACTGTATTCAAATAAGGAGTAGTACTTCTCGTAGTAAGAAGATTTAAGAGTATGCACCCAGTTGAGTAAATTAGCTCGGTAATGTCATAAAGTTATGTCATTCGGGTCGTATTGTTCTTATTAGAGAATAATGTAATTGCACTTATGGTCATTACGGTTCGTCTGGTTATTTTGGTGGGAACACCTAGAGGGTGTCCTATGTGGTTTCGTCGAACGCAAGTTCACCGTGAGGATTCCAAGGGATCTATCCGGTTGTCTATGTCGTTGCGGCAAGGGTATATTTCTAGTATACCAAGTACAGCGCTGTACGGGTCACCGAGGGTGAGTCGAGAAAACATGAGAGGATTCATATTATGCCTGAAAATTAATATTCATGATAGGTTTTGTAGCATTACCTTACAATTATATGCGAACATGAGAGGATGGTCGTTTATGCCTGATAATTAAATGCAAACCAGACAAACCATGACAAGCTGAGAGTGCGGGAAACTAACATTTGGGTTGGAATTGAATTGTGAAAATAGCATAAAGTGTATAAAAACAAAGTTGTATAATTTTAAGAATTCTATTGTAAGACGCGAATATGAGTGATTTCGATCATTTCATGACATTGGTCAGCGTACAATATTCCATAACAGGAATAAAGTGTATAAAAACAAAGTTGTATAATTTTAAGAATTCCATTGTAAGACGCGAATATGAGTGATTTCGATCATTTCATGACATTGGTCAGCGTACAATATTCCATAACAGGAATAAAGTGTATAAAAACAAAGTTGTATAATTTTAAGAATTCTATTGTAAGACGCGAATATGAGTGGTTTCGATCATTTCATGACATTGGTCAGCGTACAATATTCCATAACAGGAATAAGGTTGGAAATTTTTTGTCTAATTTTAAGATTTTTACATGGTAGTAATCCTTCTCGGAAGGGTCATGTTTTCCTTATTTCTTCATGCACCTTCGTTAGCGTGTCTTGTATCGCACTAGGTACGTCACATTTTTTTAATTTCTTGAGAGAGTTGGCAACCTTTTGTTCAGTTTTTTGCTAGTTTTTTTTAGCTTGGCTCACAGGTAGTTAAAATTTTGTTGGCTCTTAGGTAGGGAGTGTTTAAATCCTGGTGAAGAGGTAGCTCTGTACCTCACATTGTGGCAACCATCGCATCCCATGCTGTATGGAAGGTCGTGGTCCCCTGCATCAGCCTCGCTGCCTTTTCCCTTCATTTTTCAGGGGGAGGAGGGTAGTGTTATGAGTTGCCCATAAATCCTACGAACGGACTATACAAGCGGCAGGCAGCTGTGTGTCACGTGCTCAGTACATGTTCAGCATCGTATGATTATTGCTGTCCCTCTCAGGCTGGCAGAAGACATTACCATATATGGCCACACGGCGCGAAATCCAGCCAATGGCAGAAGACATTACCTTATAGGGCACGCGTTCGAGTCTTCCGTCTCGCTCATCACGGGCAGAGAGTTCCAGCCACCGATCGCCAAAGCAACAGAGACATATTTCAGACAACGGCGCGAGCGGTCGTACGCACTACTACGTACTGTCGGGCAGTATGCCACCCTTCGACGCGGCTAATTAAGTCTTCACCTACGAAACAAGTATGGCGCTATCACCCCAGCCGCCTGTATAATCCTACTGCCGCCTACCATAGCAGCCCTGGCCGCGCACGGTTTTTAATCCGCCTTCGTGCCGACGAGCCGAGTAATTCACAACGGCCGCCTACTTAATACCATGGCCGCCCAGACGCGCACGGCTTTTAATCCGCCTACATTGCCGATAGCCGCTTAATTCACCGTTATCACCCACCGGTTCGGTAAGCTGACCGAATCCGCCCACCATGACGCCGAGAAGCCGCCCACGCACCCCGAGCCGCCCCGTTCCTGCACACGATCTATGAGCTTTGCTCTAGATCTCTCCACTTCGTAGAAAGCTGCCTGCATCCGTACGACGCCACGTGAGATTCTAAACCCTCTTATAGTATTTCCGAGCCTAAATTCAGTAGTATTTCTAGTGCCTCTCTCTCTCTTATGCTAGGCCTTAAACAGCTTACCTGGTTGCCTGTACTGTTCACCCTTGCATTATTGAATACATTTGAATTGTGCCCAAACCTTGTTTCATTGGAGTCAACCATCGACAGCCTCGGAGGAGCCCTACGACCCTGAGCTGAGCCCTCCAAGCCGAGGCATATTGCCCCCGGGGGGCCTGCTTAACACTTGTTCCCCCCCCGGGAGGGACATATTTCTGGAGACCAGAAGTATAACACTGGACCCTACGTGGCTTCAGTATCACCCTGGCCCCAGGAAGTATGACATGCTACATATTTATAAAAGTCTTTAAGATGAAAAATTGCAAAATCACTTCCGTTCATATGCGCCCATTCACAGTTGATAGCATGATAACAACTCAGAGAAATTACAAATTCAATCTCTGTCTCATAACCCATCATACTACTTAGTGAAATTATTTGGCAAGAAGTAGAATGATACATGCAACATTAATTTGAGTATATTGGGAATTGAACCCTAAAATCTTAATTCTACAATCTCCTCCCATCCAGGTTACCTGTTTTGGAGTCCCTTTAATGCCTTAAATCACTGACTCTATTATAGTAACTACTAGTTTACATATGTTAAAATACAAACCAGGCACTTATCTTTGAATTTCGAAAACTTCAGCTACCCCCGTTAACGGCCAAAACTCCTTTGTTTCAGTTGGTACCTACGTACGTTATAATAATGTCATTTTTATCGTTATAAAATATAATTTGAGGATGTCTGGTTATTCTACCATTACCAAGTGATATCTTAATGGGCAAATATTATAACAGTCACCTCAGGGAAACTCAAAATTTATTAAAATGTATAATCTTGACGTATTGTTCATCCAATTTTAGAATTTAAATAATATCTTTTTTAACATAGTTTTGAAATCAAACATTTTTGCATCCCAGCCAGAACACAAATTATTTTTTTTCGTTTTGAATGAGCATTTCCATGAAATGTTATCCAGCCTTCGACCAAGTATCATACGTCAATGTATCCAGCCATTCATGCAAAGTGTTTCTTTTCTATTGTAGAATGAATGCATCCCATTCCACGTGAAAGCGTTCGTTAAAAATTTATACGCGGGTATATTTACAGCCCAGGGCGAAACTTTTCAAACTTATTATTTTTATTTTGCTTTGCACAAATTTCACTTGTCCAAGAGAAGCGGTTCATTAATTTCCTCTTTGGGCAATTATCGATTGCATCTCAGCAGAATTTTTCCGACATCGGAGTTGCTACTTTTACATTTTACTTGGAAAGCAATTCATTCCATGAAAAAAGATATTTATAAAGATTGTGGCTGAACACACTTTCTTCCAAGAATGGAACGCCGAGGAAATATAAGAACAGATCTTCAGATGTTTCGATCTATGTAAATAAAACCTAACATGTATTTTATATCAACCGATAGTGCTTACGGCACCCTGTTATCTGAATTTTTTTTCACTGATGTATTTATACGTAAAAGTAAAAATTGTAATATTTTTTTAATTTAATCACATGATTTTATACGCATGTGAGGTGGTGCGTGCACACATTTTCCAGTTTCTTTACATTTTGCAGTTTTTTTTTAAAACCGTTTAATTTCAGTTACAGATATTTAAATTAAGATAAGAACTGTGCTGTTTCGGGAACGATTTTTTAAATTTTACACAAAAATGAATGATTTTTACAAAATAATATTCATAGTATATCTTTATTTGAATGTTTACCAATAAATTTATTATACATTAAATCATTAAGTTTGGCCAGTTTTTTTGGAAAACAATTCACGGTGTTTTATTATTTCATAATTTTATAAACGCATTTTTTATAAATTTCTAATGATTTTAATTAATATTTCATTTTAAAGATCTTTGAAGGGTCTAAGGTGTAAAGATTTTGCATTAGTCGTCAGTATATTATTTGAGGGGTTTGATTTAAAACAAAAGAATTTCAAAACTCCAGGGAAATTTTGGGTGAAACCAGATTGCTTAGGATATAAATAAGCACAATGAACCCTTGAGTTTCCAATTAACTTTAAGCATTAAATACTTAAAGGTAGACGTTGGCGTAATCTCTGAAGGATTACTTTGAAAAGAAACGAAATAAGATAGTTGAGATGAAAAACACTAGAATGTGAAAAAATGAAGTACGGAATTTCGCAAAACGCTTACGCGATGTTTTATTATTTTACACAAATTTGATATACAATGTTTAGGAAGGTTGTGAGGCTGAAGGAAGTGAAAATGGAAGGTAAGTAGATAAAGAAAGGTTGGGAAATACAAAATTATTGGCATTTGGTCTCTAAACAACTGATTTTCACAGGAAATGTTTCGGTTTTCAATGTCAGTATACCAAGGGGTAAATACTAACTAACGTACCTATTTACTTATTTAAATTCTTCATAAAAAAACTCATTCCATCACAGAGGTCTTTAATATTTTTTTCGAATTTCTTTGTCTTTTCTCCTCCTCCGTAGAAAATCAACATAAATGTTTATTTATGCGTTTCGTCACGTTTATGGTAGGAATATTTATTCAAGTCACACGTGAATAAATATTCCTGCTCGCTTTAGCTAAGAGCGTCCATCCCTATCGGATATTCATACGTTTAGATATTTTTGCTAGAAATAATTTACTAAAATTGGAAACTGGAATCTGCTTTATGTTTACATATTTTTTTAGAGGGCCCCTTTTATTCAATTTGCTGCTATGCACTGAAATCAAAAGTTATCCGAAATTTTGATGGTTGTCGTGTATAAGATTATGTATGTACTTTATTGAAAGTACATACACAGAATATTGATTCTTCATCAGATATCGTTAGTATATGTAGTTCTGAGGAGTCTCAATAGATTTCAGTAATGTTGTACTTTAGGAGAGTGTCAACTGTCGCCGTTCGTGTCGAATACCCGAATGGTTGCGTAAATAGCCGATGACATCCGATCGACAGATGGTCACCTTTAGTACTGAGCTCCCTTGCTTCAAAATACACAGAGCATCCATTAGAATGGACGTATGGTCCAGTTAATTTTTCATTGTAAACCACACGATAACATAAATAAAGATGACTTGTAATCTCGACAAACCATCAGCCTTATTTATGACTCCCGAACATCTCATATCATATTATCATAATCGAACATCAAACAATCCTAATCACTGGGATTATGAGGAATATTACAAGAAGAGATGAATGTTGTTACATAAAAAATATGCATTTTGTGAATCAAACATATCCAGATATATTTTGATCAAACATAAATCATAGAAACCAGATCTTATTAACTCATCTCGTCAAGCGAAAAGAGCGGAAGAGAAGAGCGGGAAAATAGGAATTTATTGGGAATGAGTTAATGTCATTTTTCATTGATAATGATTTTTCGCTATCATCATTCATCAACTGTCCAAACAAACGAAGAAAATGTAGGTATTTTTAAAGTAAAACTGAGCCTAGAAAATGGCTTTTATCATTTATATCAAGCATTTGAAGATTTCAGGCGTTATTCTTTGTTATTGGTTTTTATAACATAGATCCTGACATAGTGCAATGATTTTGGTTATTTACTTTCCGTTAGAAGGAATGGTTTATTAAAGTCCAAACTATTATAAAATACATTCATATTGAAGAAAAAAAATCCTTTTACTTAAAAACAAATTAACGCCGGTCTTTATACCTTTTATGGTCGACGTAATATTAATTTTCGTATGAAATTTAGACTTGGGAATGGAAATTCGTGTGTGTTGACCTTTGTTTTTAACGCCCATTTATAATATCATAAGAGTCGTGACTCAAATTGTAAATTTATGGTTCTCTACACCGTTTTTAGGTGCTGTATTTTTCTCACCTACAATACCAAAACATTTTTTTCTATATACTTTGTTTTACTGTGAAGTATCATTATAAAATCTTATTAGCAGGAACCCTAAGAATCCTTACTAAATTTTGAATGGTGGATGCAGATATATTATACATAAATCCAAACAACAATCACACAAAAAAAAAACAATAAATTAAAAAACGAAAGAAAAAATGTTGATTATAATGCTGACCTGATTTGGGTAGAAATCTAAGAGAATCCGTTAGGGGATAAATAGAATTCGTAAATCAGTGTTTTGTATAGTTTAGTAACGCTTTTATTTACAATATAATATTTTATTGCAAAGTGCTTTCTTGGAAAAGGTTAGAATACTTTATAAAAATCTTCCTAATAGAGAAAATTTACCAAGGACCTCTTTCGGATTTCACAACCTTGTAGGGTTTTTGGTTCTTTCTTTAAATCTGACCTTACAGTACTGGGATGATCACGTTTAGGTCCAGAGCCTTATTCAATTCAAAATCGCATTATGAAGGTGTCTGGTGTCCATTCTCCGTGCATAATTTATGCCAGAAAGGTGCGATAAGGGTTCAATAAGACAAGGTTTATTTCTAAGGGATGTATTTATCTCCCTCAAACAGCTGACCTAGCCTTTGATGTGAAAGTTACAGTCTAATGATAATGTTCGTTCAACCTTCATAATATGCACGCATAAAATGTTTACTTGTGTACGATTACCAATATATCCACGTTATCCGGTAATAAATGCTTATAAATACTATTTCTTAATAAACAATAATATACCATTATGGTGGTAAAAAAAAATTCAAATTATGTAATTACAAAACAGTCCAAAGGAAAAATAAAACATTGGTTGGTACTATTGTTTCCTTGGAGATCTGTGAATGAACAATGTGTTAATATATTTTTAACTAAAGTTAACTAAATCTGTAATTCCCTTCCGCCTTGTGAAGTATTTAGGTGTTTGGGGAATATTTAATTTAATACGGTGGATTTTTATGTGCGTATACAAAAATTTATTCACCTAAAATATAGAGTTATTGATTGACAAAACTACAATCTAAAAAGATCTAAAACTTAAAGTGTCGTAACAGTTGAGCTTTAGACGATGTTGATATTATTGAGCAACGGCAAAGAGCTTCGTGTATCAGAGCGAATATCCTAGCTCAAAGAATTAATAAGTTTAATGCAGCCAAGAAGTAAAACGACAACTTTATAATACAGTGTCAGATTTAACTCATAAAAACTTTGGACACACTTCAACCGATAAACTTTTAAAATAATGCAGGTGCAGTTTGGAATGAAAGCTGCATCCTGATATTTATTAACTTTGAATCTTTTAAATAATTTGAGATGAAAAATATGAATTACAGAATGAGGTCATTGCTTGACCTACTTACTGTGGAGAAGGCAGCGTCCGACCAGGGACATTAATAACGGTACATTAGTTCCACAACTGCAATATTAAAAATAGCCAGCGCTGAATAGTGAAAATTGCTAGGTGTTTTTTTAGCCTTAAGCCATACTTTAAAATGTATTATGAACTGTAGAGAAGAAACTGGAAAATGTTCCGGGGAGATAAAATATAGAAATCTTTGTCTCTGGGCATTTTTTGGTTACCATGCAGCATTTTTGCAACTGCCGGAGCCAGTGGAACTATGTCATCACCACATTGAAGAAAATAATGAGGCTTTAAAAAGGGGGAAAAACAAGGAGTAGTTTCAGGAATGACCTTGTTAGTGACTAGATGATTTTCAAGCCGCATAGGATACAAATCTCCCAACAGTGCGATACTGAGAATTTATTCCACTCTGAAACAATGCAGAACATGTAGATCACTGCTGATAAACCAACTGCTGATAAACCTAGTTATAACTCTAAACTCGTCGCTTACACTTAAAAATTATGACAAATTTTATCAGTCTGTGAAAGTGAGGAAGGCGGAGCGCTAGGTAGTTCATGGCCATTCAGTCAAAATAGCTAAATATATTGTGTAATCATCCTTGATTGTGGTGTGGGTAACATTTTTCACTATAAAACGAGGTGGAAATAAACTACATTTCGCACAAAATACATTCTGTATTTTCTAAAAATCCATCATGTCTTTTACATCTTTATTCTTGAGTCCATAGCCATTGAACTAGCAGCAATGTCACGGACATCGTAATAACTATTATGGGTTGAAAAATGTTTAACTTGTGCCACTTAAGCACGGGAATATGCTAAAGGAAAATAGGCCGGAGCGAACCTTAAATTGAATCGGAAATTGAGTTACAACTAACACAAGTGCCCGATCGCTATTCCGAGAGGCAGTCTCCCAACTGGAAATTGGAATATTGAAAATCCGGTATGGTGATGCAATGAAAGAATATGTAAGTAAGAATCCTAAGCTGATTTTGGTAACATTTTACCATTCAATAAAAGTCTCGCAGGCTCAGACTGTAGTTCTTCGATTGAAGATATTTTCAAGGTGGTAATAAATAACAAAGAATCATAATCAGAATTGGTTAGAATTTTGGGAAATGTCTGATTATTAACCCAAAACAGCTCAAACTAAACAACCTTTTGATTATAAATGGCGATATCTAACATTAGTTGCTGTGAATGCTGTGAATCTTTTGAATTTGGTTTCATTCGAATGTAAATGGTGCATTTTTACTTAGCAATTAGCTCACGTTCTTATGACCATATTATATCCTCCTATGACCACCCTTCATTTTTTGCTCTGTTGTGCAAATGGGTGTCTTTTTAGAATCTTGATGGTTTATCTAGAATCATTAATTTTTCATGGCCATTAGTTTTATGGTCAATAAGGCATTTTAAAATAATATAAAGTTCTTGGCTTTATAAAACGTCTTCGAGGTATTAGAACCTCTTACTTTCGTCGATTATTTCCTACATCTAGATTATAATATTTGAATATACATACATATGTACAAAAAAATATATTTTACATATTTTTTTTTAAATATGATCGAGCAATTCGTCATTGGAATGTTGAACTTACATCCTTTAAAAATATTATATTTAGTGACAACCAAGTAAAAACTCCTTGATGTGATTTATTATTTATTTTAACGACCCTTTATAATAATATTATTGACAGGCAATTTTTTCAAGGAAACTGCTTGTTATGAAATTTTAGAGAAAATAAATTTCGTGTAAAATTCTTTTCATGACTATATACATACATTATTACAATAACCCAATGATCCGGAGGCTAACCAAATAATATAATATCCCTTTTCAAAACTAGTGATGCTCAATTTGTTCGTGAATCTTCACAAAAAGCCACAAAATTCGGAAAGTGCTAAGTATATTCCGATGTATTCATATATGACAGTTCAGAGGCGAAGGCAACTCCCGAAGAAGGCTACTAACTTCGTCTCTATTCGCTTCACAAGTATCAAATTAGGTTATACGAGAAACGGCTAGGGCCTGGATCGACGAGAATCAAACTGTGGATATACTGACTTTTGTGAAAAAGCTACTTCGACTGAAATATTTAGGTACTCGTTACCGGCTCAAAGGATCGGGTTCTGAATAGACTACATTGAGCCTCAAACCGTACGCGAAGAAAGAAAGGTAGCTACCTAGTGATTTAGTTATTTTGTGAAATTTTGAAGTGAAAACTATTTTGGCGCTGGTTTGATTTGAAACTTGATGCAACGAAAAATAGCGACACTGAAAAAATACAAACACATATAATATATTGGATTTAGCCTGGAGGAGAATGAGATAGAATAATCAGTCTCATCTTAATGCGGTGCTTTGTAGCCTTCCCACTCTTGTCTATTTTAGTTTTCTGAAAATTTCACTTTTACCGAGTGTGAATTATTGCACAGGAGGACCAAAGGAAATCTAATCTTTGGTGTTCCGGAAGATATTTTAAAAGAAAGAATGGAGAGTAGTTCTGAGAGTGAATAAGGTATCTATAGGAATCTGATGGTTTGTAGGTCCAAAAGTGACGGGCGTATGAATCCATTCCTCTCATTGCGGTTCAGGGCATGAGTCGAAATAGTTCAGCTGGAGAGATTGCTAAATGATTTCATTCAACTAGTCTCTCCCGATACAGCCCGCAACACGGTAAGTGGGCGGACCCATCCGCCGCCAATACGTAGACAAACCTCACCTCAAAAACCCGGGAACCCCTCTCAAGTCACACAAACGTAGCGAACCACTTGAGAAGACTTCTGGCAGAGAGTTGGTTATCTAATAATGGTTCCCGGGGCGGCGGTACCCATACTTGCCTTCCAACTTGCTTCTGTAAGACAACCAACATTATCAACATTGATTATTATAAGACCGCGTATCCAAATACAACTAACCTTAGAATGAATAGAATTGATCTTACATACGTTGTAAGCGTTAGCATTATCCTTATTAAAATAACCTATTTATACCATATCGTCAACCCGAATCGAGGGTTCGCAGCTCTCCCATAAAACGTGATAGAAAGGACCCACCCCGTGGAGAATCCCGGGGTGTGAAGGGATAACTGTGTTACACATTATGGTCCTTGGTTTTAAGGGTGGCAATGAAGGGCTTACATAGTCACCCTGGGGTTATGAAACCTTATTAAATCTAGGACATAAGTACTTTCAAATCAAATAAAACAGGACGTAAAAGTTATGTTAAGTATACCATAAAATTTAAACTGGGTTCAATGGGTTTAAACGACCTCGATTGGTAGGCCCTATGGTAGGTAGGAACATTACCTTTATATGGCCTTTATCTTTGACACTTTAAATATCAATTTGATTATTAAGTGTCAAAGTTTGTTTGTTTGATTCGACCTTACTAAGTTTACTAGAAGTTTTTAGAACGTTAAGCTTCCTCTGCTTTGAACATAATTACTGTGACAATGTGTATTCTCATCATTTACCTCTATATATTTTCATCATGCATACAATATACATCTTGAACTAAATATACAATTTGGCTGTCCTGGAACGGGAATTCTTCCCAGTGGGACAGACAAAGTATCATTTGTATTGTACTATATTTATAAATAAATAAATAAAATAATAAGTTTTAATTAAATTTAATTAATTTTAATAATTTTATTATTGTTTATTATAAATATAAATATTTCGGTCACTAACCAAGTACATAATTCAAAGCTATAAATATATAATATTAACAAGACAATAGTAATTTTTCATATTAGGTATAAAAATAACATACAATATCTTTTTTTTTTTTATTATTTCCTTTTTATGTACATTATAATTTTGTTCACTTATCTTAAGAACAAACAATTTTTCTTAAATTTATTTATTCGTTTCGAGTGTGGATACTTGTACTAACTAACTAACTAACTATCACGCCGTTTCCCCGCAGGGGTAGGCAGAAATGACGGACCGCCACACAACTCGATCTTGGCACACACTCTTTGCCTCGTTCACATTCATACATCGTCTCATACATGCTCTTCTATTATTCCGATTCTTCACATGGCCTGACTCAAGTATCTGATTCACTTGGTCGTGCCATGTCTTCCTCGGGCGTCCGCGACTTCTTCTACCATTCACATTTGCATCATATATTCTCCTTACACTCCTTTCCTCGTTCATTCGCTCTACATGCCCAAACCATCGGAGAGTCCCTTTCTTAATCTTACACATCACGCTTACATCAGCCATGCATTCTTTGCGGATATCCACGTTTCTCTCACGATCGTACATGGTTTTACCACACATTCGCCTCAGGGATCTCATTTCTACAGCATTCAGTCTACTTTCATCCTTCCTCTGCCAGTTCCATGCCTCACTGCCATACATCAGGAAAGGTACCAGCACTCCATTATGGACGGCTAGTTTCGCGTCTTTGGACAGTTTTTTATTACCGCCAACGGCATTCAGTCCTCCATTAATGGAGTTACCGGCATTCACCCTTCTTTCAATATCTCTATCAGCCTTCCCATCTTTCGTAAACATACTACCCAGATACACAAACTCATCCACCTGCTCCAAGTATTCATCATTCACAACTATATTGCATACTGTTTTCGTACTCTCTCTTTCAAACACCATGACTTTCGACTTACTTACATTCATCATTAACTCATTCTTCATACATACTTAGTTCATCCTTGACACGAGAGACTGTAGATCTTCCATACTGTCAGAAATTAGCACCGCATCATCAGCATACAATAGGCAACATACTTCCAGATTACTCAATTTTGCGCCCAATCCCATCTCTTTCAATTCTTGCATACAATTATCCATGCATAGATTGAATAATCACGGTGACATTGGCAGCCTTGTTTAACACCTTTTGTGATATCAAACCACTCCGTAAAATCGCCGTTCACCCTAACACATGCAACGCTTCCCTCATATAGCGACGCAATTGCCTGAATAAGCTTCGTATTCACTCCGTACTTGGACAACACCTTCCATAGCTTTTTCCTGTCCACTCGGTCGTACGCTTTTACACTACCCATATACTCAAATCGAATGTATACATTATATACTTATGGCCTATATATTTTTTACCACTTTCAGTCTTTACTTCTTGTATTTTATTTGTGACCTTTTTATATATATGTAGTGATCTTGTGCATAAGTTTATTTTGTACGTTCTAGATTAAATGGCATATTATGTTATATTCATACAATTTTCTAATTATAAAAATAATCATTTCTTTGTAAAGTTGTATGGTCGGAGATTATGGTTATGTTTTACTTATTATTTTAGTTGTTACTTATTATTATCATCATATTACTTATTTTTTATTTATTATTATTTTTATTTCAGAATTTAATGTGTGTCTTATAATAATGCTGGCCATAGTATTTTAAATCATTATGAATTAGCGCTGTCTCTATCCACCATTGAATTAAGAATATAGCACTAGAAGTGCCTTATAAACAATTTTGAGTGGAATCAAATACTAAGTCACTGACTTATTACCTTCTGGTTCTACACCATTTAGCGTATGGTCTACCTCTCTTACGCTTGCGTAAAATTGTATGTCGCCATCCTATTTGAATTTTGTAATCATAATGAAAAACAGTTTTAAATGAGAATGCAGGCCTAAATTAGGTCTGTATTTGGATCACGAAGTACGTCCCCGCACTTTTTGTCTTCTTCTTTATTTTATGCTAGCCACAGTGTTGGAAATGGAATCGAAATTACTAACGTAAAGTTCAGCATATTGTCGTGATACCTAGAATAATATCTCTGTTGTAGGAAGGTTGTAGTAGGTTAGGTTGGAATCGAAATTACTAACGTAAAGTTCAGCATATTGTCGTGATACCTAGAATAATATCTCTGTTGTAGGAAGGTTAGTATTGCTATTACATTAGGATCACATTCAGTATTGAGAAAGTTATGGAAAGTTAGAAAACTTATAAATATCAACTTGATTTCTTAAGAAAAGAAAACCACTCTCGACGAGGAACAAACGGCAAAAACAGTTTTTTAAACTGATTTAATGAAAAATATATTAAATTTTTCCAATCGGAAAAGCTTAGCAGTAACTAACATATTCAATCAACTTGGGAACGAAAGTCATTTTGTAGACTTTATTATTTTTAAGTCTTTCTCTGCCCCATTATCAATTCTCTTGAAAACAGGGGATATATAAATAAAATAATTTAAAATGGCATTAAATATAAATAATAAGAAATATGTGTTACCGATTTTAATTATTGGTGCCAAATATATGTAGCGAAAACTAAAACTCTCCCTGATTATGAACATATATTCATTTTAATGTAATGAATAATAAAAATAAAGTTTTTATTTCATTGTGCCAAAACTATGGCAGTGCACAAAGATAAAAATATAGAAAAGTTTGAAGTTGATCAAATAATAAAATATGTGGTCATATTATGTATCTATTAAATTGGTTAAAATAATTTTGATTTTAAAGAATAACCATACGTCGTTTCGTTCATGTGCTTAAGACACACATTTTCATTCGAATATACCTAACCTGTAGGTAGGTTATGTTATAAATAGGTTTTTAGAGTTTGCTTACCTCATTTATCATAATGTTTTGCAAAATTAATCTATAATAATCAAACCATCTCACACGGGTAATCGTTGATTATTGATATTCAAAATTTTATATATTTTGCTAATTGCATGAATTCCGAGGCCACAATTGAATGTCTACAATTCCACGCAAATACTAAATGTATTAATACACATTCCAAGAAACTACTATGAATAATACGGTTCGTACGTCACAAATATTCAATATATTATTCATGTTAATGACAGTTAATGATTGTCATGACAATAATTATAATTTAGTGCGAGAACACATATTGGATGAATTGTCTAACCTTAGTAACACCACATATACATCAATCAATATCGTTCATAGAATTTCTCAAGTATTTTGTAGTAATAATAAAGACTCTGCTTTGGCAGCGTGTTTTCACGCGTCCGTTAGTATCTTGGCATCAGATGTCTTCTGTAATGCCTTTGAAGTCTCTCGGTGCAATTTCTATGTCAGTTATCTGCAGTTTGGTCTGGGGCAACCAACTACATACCTACCTTACGAACCAACTCGAAGCCAATGAACAGCTGCTAATCAGATGAATCCCGGACGTGCCTGGGGCGTACTCCTATTCAGGATGCCACAGGACAACTGCCGTGTAGAATTCTTCAGGCAAAATACCTAGGTACATTCTAATATTATTGAGTACATTTAGTAGATGGTTGGAGCATTTACATATAACAGGCGAGGGAAGTGTTAGGAAATTATAACATCATGACGAATGGATGGAGGAAATTACCCATATGTTATCGAATAATAGGAAAAATTATGATGGGGCTCAGCGGCATTAAATCATTTAAAACGACTAATACATGCATTGCAAAAGGTTTTAAGAGACGTTTTGGATTAACTTAAACCATTGTTTTTCGAGATCATTTAGTGTACAAAATGTAAATGAAATTTTCGCCTCCGGTGACAATTTTGTTTTCTTTTTATTCAAATCTGAACATTAAAAACCTACCCCTTTTTAATGTTCAGAGTTGATTAAAAAAGAAAACAAAATTGTCACCGGAGGCAAAAATATCATTTACATTTTTTACATTAAATAATCCCGAAAAACAATGGTTTAAGTTAATCCAAAACGTCTCTTAAAACTTTTTGCAATACATGTATTGCACATGTAGGTATGTATAATAATAAAATAAAATAAAATATTAAATTTAATTTGATATATTTTATCATTATTAAAATTAAACAAATAAATCGTGTTTGCAAACAAATTTATTGTTTTCATTCAATGAATAGTTTTTTGTAACATGCAAATTTTTTTTGTTCAAAAAACATTACAAATCGGTAGGTTTTGGATAGTCAGTATTGGAGTGGGGGTTGGGCGGTTACTCGGTTCCATGTTCTAACGATAAAAAAATTTTATATTAAAAATATTCTGGTTCATCCCTCAAAAGCAACAAAGAGGCAAACACCTCCCATTACCAGAGCAAAGTAAATAGACAAGCTCAATATTCCTAAGTGTATTACTAAGTTTGGACAAAAAAGCTTTGATCTCTTATCTGTAAAAGTTAACAGACTCCCACCCAGTATCAAACAAGTTGAAACAAAAAATAACTACATTTAACTCATCAAATTTTGGCTTCCATTATTAAGTAGTTATAAATTCTTGTAGTTAAATAATACATATAGTTTTCCGTTAACATCCGGAGAAGTCTCCATTATTGGAATTGCGAGAGTCTCAAGCTTCTCCCTAACGCCAACTGAGTGGGGCTGGTTACACAGCAGAATCAATTATTTACGGAACGGAATTACTCTGCAAATATGTATCAACATATCTATTGTATAGATTTAGAGACGGCCCTCATGTGAAACTATTATCCGTGGAAGATTCCTACACCGCAAGAGATTTGAAATTCGTGCATTTTTGTAATTCGCGAAAATAATTTTGTATGGTATATATTCTAGATTGACAGGAAATAGCCAGTTACGATATATTGCGCTACATTTTAATCATCTTTGTTGTGGAAACAATATACAGCGTCATAATAATTCTAGTTGAGGGTTTGATACAATAATTTCTAGGTATTGAGCATAGGTAAGTCTTGCAATTTCATTGGTTCTACAAAACTAAATACATTGTCATGGCTTCATCTGAATGCGATTATGGCTCTGTATGCAAATGATGCGGCGACCACCTTGAATCACGGTCCCTTGCTATGTACACCTACTCTGCAATTTAATTTAGTTTGTACTTATGTTTTCTTTTGTTACACTAACTCCACACAGGATGCCCTAACAAAAATATTAATGAGCACGTTTTATCACACATTTAAATAGCCTTCAAAAGATTAAAATTTCATGTGGAAATTGCTATAACTACATATTTCAAAAGGTGTTTATTATTTGATCTACATTTTAACGCAATTAATCGCATTTTCCTCTAACATTTGTTCTCTAACTCCTCCACCCTAACTGTTATCCAAATACCTGTCCCTGTCTGACAATGTTTAGCCAGTACCTACGTCTGTGATATTTACAACGAAACATTATTGTATAATCAGTATGTTAAAGCTACCTGCGCAATGATCACCACATTAACGTCTCAGTGCTTTAATACCGACTATATTTAAGAAGCTTCTGTGCAAAGATTAAGTCATTTAGTGATCTCTTATAGTGATCTCTCAGTGTATTTAATTTAAGTAGCCCGTGCGACTATTAGCTCGTATGGTGATATCTCGTTGACCTTAATATTGATTCTTACGGAAACTTGTGCAGTGATCAATCCGGTCACCCCTCAATGTATGAGCCGTCAATATATCTGTGACTACACTACATGCTGTGGTTTTCTTATTCACGGTGTTTCAAACATATTCGTATATGACGAGGGATCGTATCTGGTGTACATCTTGGGCTTAACAAGAATAGCGTAAACATTGGTAGGTGTACCTCCTTAGCAAACATGATAGAAACTTGTGATTGGCCTAGTGATTAGTTCGTAGAACCACGGAAAAACAGTTTTTTAGAGTTTTATGATAATATCATCGAAGGATAAAAATAAACGTACCATAACTTTATAAACGACAATGTCTATACCACCGATGTAATCAGAAAAATAAGTCACAAATATATTTTTTTTTTAATTCATAATTTAATTATTTTTAATCTTCATCCATCGGCGATTTAAAAGTAAATTTTGTGATAAAAGAACTGATTGATTAAATGTTATCCAGATAAACCCAGTTTACAACCGAATCCCTGTGGAAACAAATAATGCATAAATTAATATTAGTACAACACAAAGTTTAATTATAGTTTCAATAAATTTCATTTAAATTTACACACAACGGAGTGATTGCACTATTAAAATAAATTGGTGTTCGCATAATGTTTGTAAAAAACCTTTTATCAGTAAAAAAACTGTTTTTAATTATAACAGTTCGTTTAAAATGGTAAAAACACAATTTGGTGGAGACAAAATAATTGGTACATGTATTCCCCACCGGAGTAAAATGCTTAAAATAAATACGCAAAACGGAGCGACATTTTCAAAAAGGCATAATATTTCCAGAAACCAAATTGAAATGTTAACACACTTATAATAAATTCATTGAACACACATTACACAACTCGCTTCATGCATAAATAAGTTAATACGTGTTTTACGTTAATAATGTAGGTATATTTGGAGCTTTAAATTGTTTGTTATTGGTTAAATAATGACTATCAATTATACATATATATATAAATATTTGTACAGATAAGGATACCTAGGCACATTGATTTAACCAAAAATGTTAACCCTCTACCAGTTTCTTAAGAACCATACATTCATTCGATTTGTTCCTCTGGCGCACTTCTCATCTTCATCTTTTTCTTGGGTTATTTTGCATACAAACTCTTTATCTGGATGTATGGGTTCAATGTGTCTAGGTATGACGGGCGTACGAATCCATTCACCCACTGCTGTACAAGGCGATAGAACGAGAGTGCTGCCAAAACAGAGATAAACCTCCCCCCGTGAACCCGGGCACCTCTGCTAAGTCACCAAACATTGTGAACCACTTAGGCTGACCTACAATAGAGGTTTTGGTTATCCAATAAATGATTCCCGGGGCAATGGTACCCGTCTTCCAAATTGAGATAAATTAGTAGTTGGACAAAAGTTTTAGATTCGTTCCGTGAACCTACTTATACACAGAATAATATCTGGACGTATGCTGTTTCATAAAAAAAAAATACAAAGGATACGTAGTCATTGAAAGTAATCGCCATTATTTTTTTTTTCTTTTTTAAAGACAGACAAACATTCCCGGGTAACGAATAACCAGACAATGTTTGAAAATCTCCTACTACCACAATAAGCCGAAAATGATGCTTGAGTCGTGATGGAGGACTTAGCCAGCCGATGAATCGAACACGGAATGCCTGGGTGGGATCCAAATGTGATGTTCACTCAACCACTGACCAGTCGAAGGTTTTAAAGGCAAATATTCAATTTATACTGATTCTATTATTTCTATACGAATTGCAAAGGTTGTTACGATAAGCTGATCTTTAAGCATTATTCCAGTCTCACAGGATATGAGCAATTTCCGTTTAACTATAAAATATAATTAATATTTAGGATCAGCATACAGGGGGGAATGTCAATAAAATTACAAGTAATATTGAAAGCCCACAAAGCAAAAACCTCGTAGGTAATTTACTATATTTTTTCTGTTGGCACAATCAAATTTTACCCATAGAGAATAACAGTACCAGTAGATTTGTTTGTTTCCGTTGGAAAGTTCGTTTAATGCTGTGGAGAGATGACGCGCCTCCCACCTCACTCCTCCCAATATAAGGGAGGGACGAGGAGTGACGCAGGCACTTAGCGACCTCCCGCAAAGCGCACGACTCATAAAACATTCTAACCTAACATTCATCATCATCACATCGTGTTGGATATATGGCCTCCCTGAAAAATACCATTTACCAGCTCTGGCCATTAGTATTTTTATTTCTAGGACTCAAAACTTATGAAGATGCTCCATTCTTCTCCCAAACAGTTTTAATCGTACTCTGGTCTTCCACGTTTCTTTAGTTACGCACTTGATCCTGATTTTCGACAACTTGTCATTCTTGTCAACCGACCGTCGAAGTCTTTGGGAAACACATAATTTTGCCATGATTTCATGCTCATTTTTATCTATGGGATTAAATTAATAACGTGGGCATTGGCATGCAGTCCATAAAGTATGAAAAGCTGTGCTCACCCCACGAAAAATAACAAACTATAAGGAGAAATAAAAATAAAAATAAATGTGACAAATTTCTAAGAAATGGGTAAAAACTTGTACGCTCTTTTATTTAAATTTTAAATGATCGCGACAATCAGCGAATAATGATAAAAATATTCTGTGAATAATAATTTATTCGCACCTTAACTTTTAAATAATCAACTAGTTTCACTTTAGTCAAGCTACATCATATTTTATATTTATTTGTATCCCTGATATAGCTTGAGTTTAGTGAAATTGGTTGATAAAGTGAATTAAAACCAATTTGTATTCCACTTATATTTCTCTTCGACTGAACCGGTTTCAGACAATCTCATCCGTTATCAGAATGATACATTTTTTATTAATAGGTACTCAAGTTTTTTATCTTTTCTGGACGAAGAGAAATAAAAACGAAATGCGTTTATAAAATGTGTTTTATTATGCGAGTTATTATTATATTCGTACTTAATACGGTTGAGTTTCATCAAGTAGGATAAGCTGTTGAAAAATTAAATAAAATCAGCAGTTAGTCATTGCCTAATTTCATACAATATACGATCTGTACTATATTGTGTGAATTGAATATTATATTGTATTGTTTGTGAGCAAGAACAATAATAATACACTTGATAATGCATAATAACACATTTTAATACATAATAATACGTGATTATACTCGATAATACATGAAAATATATGATATTAAAAGATATTACTTCTTGTACATGATAGTATCTACATGATAATACTCGATAAAACATGACAACACATGATAAAACATGATAACATACGGTAATACACGATAATATAACATAATAACAGATGATAATACAATATAGTAAATAACAACCGCTATGAAAAAGAGTGATTATTCACTGGTTGTGCAATCATTTCAAACAATTAATTCAATTTGGGTTATGTTAACATTTTGTTTACATTTTTTTTTTTTTTTTTTTTTTAACTTTATGAGTAAAAACTCAAACTATAATATTTAATTAAATGAAGACAATATTAGCGAAACTCAATCAAAATCTGAAGACAGAAAAATCAGAAAAAGATATTGGTTCCACTGGGACTCGAACACAGATACCTTAGCATTCATGGCCAACTGCTCTACCGATTGAGCTATGGAACCCATTTCCAATTCGGTCACTTTTAACTGTATCATACTTCGACTAGGAACTACCAACACTATCTTCATTTTTCTTAACGCACATATTATTGGCTGCTAACTTTATATATGATTGCAAGATTCAACCCGAACTAAATGCTATCTAGATAGTGTCTGGATAAAAATTTATCCATTTTATTTTTGATAAGTGACATTGACTTTTGCGCAAGTCTAGGACGAATATTTTTATTTTTATATTTTTTTTATGTTGTTTATTTTTACATATTTATTTGTTAAAGAAAATTATTTATTACAAATTATTAGGTAGTCCTACAAAGCTGTCACGAGACAGTTTGTCTGTAGGTTCTGCCAAATCTTAGTATTTAATATACAATACAACATTTTTAAGTACATTAATTAAGAGTTAATTAAAGAACTAGGTAAATTATTTTTCTTAATTATAAATACAGATATAACGCTTACATACACTTACTGTATCTACCTAAAACAAATAATATATTTACTACATAATTAGCTTTGTAGGCTTTTCAACAACTTTCAAATAACCTGTCATGAATCGTGAACTCAAAGACAGCTTACAGTTTCCAGCGAAGAACCCTTAAGTATATAAATTACAAAAGAAACCACCCCGTGTGAAGAGTGATTACAATCCCTCTTTCATCTGTTGCTCCCTCACGAGTTGTGTCTAAAAGGGTGTAATTAAAAATACATATATTATTTCAACCCCGTCCAACGTATGTTACTTAACTACGTAGATAACATTATGCAATTAAAAACCTACGTTATTATAACCCGCTTTCAGGTTTTCAGAACTATTCTAAGAGGTGCCTTGTCTAAAATAGCATTTTCTGTAAAACATTAGTAAAACCTTATTATTCAATCGCACCGCTTGCTTGCTGACTTCTGCCATCTGTGAATTACTCAAAAAAGTATTTGGTGGAGCGTATAAATAAGCAAATGTAACAAATAATTACTTATGTACATGTCATTCTCACCTCAAAGATTATGGTCAAGAATTGCCTATACGTATAATGAAAACGTACACCGACCTGAAGGAGATTCGCTTTATCAATAGTAGAGTGTAGAATGGACAGGCAGATTTATTATTTATCCATATAGTAGACAGGCAGATTAATAGGCCACTTGCATCACAATTTTTAATTTTTTTTTCCGGTTTAAGCAAATATTTTAAGACATTCCCTATTTTATTTATCGTATTTTTGAAACCCTGGCGATTTTTTGAAAGTTTCAATCCGAAAAATCAGACCATTTTTTATAAACCGGAAAGACGGGACATAATTTTATGAGTACGAAAAAACGATAATTACATAGCCGAAAATAATTTTAAAAAATAACGTTTTCCACACGAATAGCAATAAATTGTACGGGGTTCTCTTGGTAACATCTGTAAAAACACCGCCATCTTTATCAAAAAATCAAACCAAAGGATAAGTTCGCATAGAACAAACAATAAATCTAGTGAACGTTAAACGAAAATTAAAAAATTCGCCGGAAATCAAAGTGTTGTCATACAAAAAAAAATTAATCAGTGTGGAATTTTACAAAATTAAGGGAACATAATCGGAGACGGAACATTTTTTGTAGTGACGTCACGAGCTCAAATAATGGATTTATTTATTTAAAAATAAAACAAACTATACATTTCAAAAAAATTTTATTAACATTTTCGTAATCTTAGTAAAAAAATCTATCCACACGATTTTTTCCAAGTCGTTATGAAATCTATGCAAGTGGCCTATTCTTCTTTTAAAAGAAGAACTTTGTATCCTGAATCTTTCCTCTCAGAATGCCAATATTTCAATGACATGAAAAAATAATATTTTATTTAATTAATAGAAAAATAATAATTAATTTAATTAATAGAAAAATAATAATTAATTTAATTAAATGAAAAAATAATAACTGAATACCGGTAAATAGCAAAGAACGAAAGAAGAGCATTTTAAAAAAAATCATCCAAAATAGACTAACTGCCATTTGCCTTGCATTCGGGAACGTATAAAAGGGTGTGGTTGTTGTCCATTTGTCCTCTTACCATCAGAATTCCTTGATAGAACCACTGTACTATAATCCCGGAATAAACATACCTACGTCTTCTTATTGTATTGAAACCCTGTACTAAGATCATCATATACAGAGGAATCTGGATCCATCAAAAGGGAGTCCAGATTATCATGGGATAACCGGCCACGGTCATCACACTATATATTATGATATAACCGGTATTTTTATTGTAACTGAGAAAATTAGCGAGAATAAGTTTATTAATCTTTTTATTATTATTGTTGAATTAGAACGCATCGGAATTTGCCTACCGGACAATTGACCAATTCTGTATTAGTGCGTGCGTACATATAGATAGTAATAAATCAATGACGGATTATCTACAAACCTAGAATAATAAGAAGCTTTAAACCGAAACATCATCTTAAGCAATCCCTTGGAAACTATAATATAATATTTATTTATCTTTGCCTGAATTCAGAACTACCAAAGCCACGTTTATGTATAATAGAGCCATTTGAGTTATGTATTTTATAGTAAAATATAAATTGTTTTATGTATACCTCCATGTAAATTTGATTAAGTTGAGATCTTTATGAACACTAACATTATTAGAAAACGAATTCAACTCTTGTTCGCATTGGTAGAGTACTTTAGTCAAGTAGCGAGTAACTTTCGCATTACTTTAAGTAGAGTACATTAGTGCCCGCCGCCCGTTGCAAGATAATGGGCTGATATACAACAAAGTAAATACGCTACTTAAGCATATTTTAATGCTTACAAGAGGTAGAAGAATAAAAATTAGTAAGACGAAAATAAATAAACTGCGGACACGAAAAGATATTAATAGCAGCAAAAATAAATAATTTTAGAGTAGCATCTTCGCTCAATCGCCATCGCCACGACGTTTCCGCGCCTCTACAAATGAACTCTGCTAAAACGATGGGTTTGCGCATGTCAGTACGCATGGACGCTTGGTGGGGGTCGATATTTGCCGAATAAATAGAACGAAATGGATTGAATCTACTAAAGAGCTGACTATCCCACTCTACTAAAATTGTAGGGTTCGGACGCGTTTAGTCACTAATATATTCTCTAATCGACTAAAATACTTGGTGTATCCTTACGAGTAGATCGAAGTTGTAATGACGTTACAGCAAAATATGGTCACCTCAGTTAGACAAGATTTTAACCGATTTTTTTTTTAAATTTTTGAATGCAAAACTAATTCTTTTGCTCATTTCTAAAACCAAAATAAGTTTCCAGACCCATCTGTGTTATAACACTAATGCATTGAGACGACGTCCACAATACAACATTCTTTAATGCCATTTAGGGGTGGGTTTTTTACATCAGATTGGCCAAGATTAATGAATCTTCCGTTTAAGATGTTAAGTAAAACACGAGTTCGCTCTCTGCACCGCAATTGATTAACGCCCCCGATTTAGCAATGTTATTTCCATTTAGAGGCTAAGAAGAAGAATAATGGGTCTGTACCCGGAGACCATATCCTGACAAAGGTGGATTTATCGCTAGGTGAAGCGGTATATCTGGAGGTCACACTTTACACGTTTCGTGGAAAATTCAGGACCACTCTACCAAATATGGGAGGTTTTTTTTGTCGCTAAAGACATTTTAAAGAATGGTATTTTTTTACTGTCTTACGCTACATGATACAACTTGCTAGTTTATTACCTGAAATACTTTAACCTTTCTTCATATCACCTTAAATTGGATGTTTAAGGTCGTACTTGACTTACCTTATCATAAAAAAATTAAATAAGGCGTTTTTTAAAGGAAGAAGGGACAAAAATGTATTTTTCTTCACCAACTTTTATCGAAAAATCGATTTCTTATTTTAAAAATCTGTGCAAAATCTTCCGAATGAACACCTATAAAAATCGGAAATGAAACTGAATTGCCCATTTTAAATATAAATGATAGTTTAAACCTACATAATATCAAAAGAAAACAAATATTAAAAAAAATGGATGATTCTGGTTTTGAGGGGCCCTTGAATTTGTAATATCGTGATATCAGTGGAAATAAAATATTCTACTAATGGATGTTTCCGAGGCGGGTATGGATTAAAACTATTTATTGGATAAACAACACCATTTTCCTTTCCAGAATTTCCTTTCATTCCTTTTCTAAAATTACCCTCCACACAGCATCCCCAAAGACGACATAAGCCCTAAGAGAAATTGTTTACCTAAGAGCCTCCTGGGTGGAGCTTATGTAAAAAAATATTAGATAATAATTAACCCGCGTTAGAAGTGAAACAAGAAAGTCGCTAGATGTCGACTTCTTTTGCCTGTTTATTTTACAGTGGCTTGAAGATTGGATATTGATTTATAAAAATAAAAATGTTATTTTTTTTGATTTTGTAAGATTCGAACGTCCGTTCGCTTGATTTCTCTGGCCGGTGAGATTTGCGACGCACTATTCCGCTGCGCTATGGGACGCTCACGGCGAGGCGCGAATTTACCGCATTATATCAAAACCGACGACCCGTCATATAATAAATTTTAGTGAAGTATTTCCATTTCATCCAAATTTCAAATCACTAACGGGCCTAAAGAAATTTCACTTAAAAAAATTGATAAAAGTTTTAGAGCAGAAGAGCATTAACTGTAGGAAAAAATAATATTTTAAAAACTGCTTCTAAACACCTGTAATACTGAAGTATAAATCGATATTTCGGGAGCATTGATTTATTTCTTATAGTAACGGTAATCGGTTGACACCACCGAATAAAAGTATCTACTGAAATCAACCGTGAAACATTATTTTCCCCCAGGCGTCGAAATTCCGAACCCAACCCTGAGTACCTAAATGTTCCACATTTCCCACATATATATTATGTAAGAATGCCCGGGTTGCAGGTTGGCGAGGAGATGATAATATGTCCCTAGATCTCTAATCGTGTCGTTTGCCCTAATCTTACCCGAGGGCGTTTTTAAAACAGGGACTGTAACCGCCCCCGAGGATTTCTTGTGTCAAATAGCTATTGCTCTTATCTAGGTAACTTTATTTTCGTGCATTAAATGAAAGGATTTTATGTTCTTGCTCGGCATTTTAAACGAATGATAAAAAAATATCCTCCATACATTTGTTTCGGACGACAATTTTTTAATTTTTTATTGTGAGTTAAGCGTCGATGACACAGGGCGAGTTTACAAGCTACTATCTACTAAATTTAAAAGCGGGTGAATCGGCGAGTGAGATTGTCATGATGACACACAAAACTGTCCACTCGCTCAGTAGCTCGCGACATTTTTGTAGGAAACTGGACTCGCACGTAGCTGCTAGCGCCAATAGCGGAAATTACGTGAACTAATCCTTCAGACAGTTGACAGTCAAAATCAGCTGGTTTTTGGCAGCCATATTGGAAACACAAATAAACCAATCACGAGTCGGCTTGTAGCGTGTAAAGTTGAGGACCTTTCAACTTTTTCCGTGGATTGTCAACAATCTGCTAGTTAGCAAGTAACACGATGACACTGGGCGAGTTTACTAACAGATAGTGAATTTCCGAGATAGTAGCTTGTAAACTCGCCCTGTGTCATCGACGCATTAAACTCTCTTTTTATAACTTTTGACGGTTATTCCCATCAATGCAATATATCATTGAAGAAGAAGATAACAATTATAAAATCTGAACAGGAATATGAAAGAGAACAAGTCACAGAAAAATAGTAAAGACAACAGTCGCAACTGGGACTTGAACCCACGTTCAAGTATATATTTCCGTGTGAATAAATTCTGATATATTTATCCGAGACGCTATCCGGGTTACAAACCAATTCTTAGAATGATTGTTTCTAATAAAAAGGGGAATTGCCCGTAATATGTTAATTCGAAAATTTGAAATATGAGATTGACAAATATGACGGTTTGACAGAACGTGGCAATAGCGAAATTGGTTAACAAGCAAGTCCCGGTTAGACGAGAGGTCTGAGTTCGAATTCCAGCTGCGACCGTTATCTTTTTCTATATTTCTGTGTCTCATTCTCTTTCATATTTTCGTTTAGATTACTATTAAAACTAAGCTGGCGAATGCGTGACGAGAGTGATACGAAAAGCGAGGCGAACGGTAGTTGAGAGGGAGATATAAGTTAGTGAAGATAGAAAGAGAGAGAGAGAGAGTTACGCTTCGTATATTAACTGTAAAGGGGTCTCCACACGGTACTGCCGCAGTACCAACTGCCGCAGAACTGTAGTCAAAAGCGCCAGCCGTAATGTTATTATAATAACAATACGGCTCGCGCTTTTGACTACAGTTCTGCGGCAGTTGGTACTGCGGCAGTACCGTGTGGAGACTCCTTAATGGAGAGATCAGTGCGCGCGCACATTTTCTTTCTCTCTTCCTATCATATAGATGGAGCAGAAGTATAACTTCAGTTGTGTGGTTTAAAACACATTTTTTTTGTATCTTCTTCTTCAATAACAATGTTTCAATTTTAAAGTAAAAATAAATTATATTAGAATAAGTTAACAATAATAATCTAATCGAAAATATGAAAGAGAACAAGACACAGAAAAATATCTATCCGAGACGCTATCCAGGTTACAAACCGATTCTTAGAATGATTGTTTCCAATGAAAAGGGTAGTTGCCCGTAATATGGAGAAAAATAATTAGTTGATAATAATGTTAATTCTAAAATTTGAAAAATATGAGATTGACAAATATGACGGTTTGACAGAAGGTGGCAATAGCGAAATTGGTTAACGCGCTCGTCCCGGTTAGACGAAGAGGTCTGGGTTCGAGTCCCAGTTGCGACCATTGTATTTTTTCTGTTTTTCTGTGTCTTGTTCTCTTTCATATTTTCGTTTAGATTATTATTGTTAACTTATTCTAATATGATATATTTCACTGATGGGAATAACCTTAAAAAAAGTAATAAAAAGAAAGTTTTTCTTATAAAAATTCAAAATAAATTATCCCATAGCGAAAAAACTGACAATAAATTTGTTTTGCCAATTTAAAACTTCCGACGATTTATTTGCATGATAAAAAAATATTTGTATTTTTCTGAAAATTACGAGGAGGAATCCAAAAAGGATTTTTCAATACATGTATTGTTTTGTGGTTTTCTGCCCCGCCACAATAAATTAAAAATAACGGAACGAAATTGTTTTTCTAAGAATCAATCGAGGAAGTACCTAATCAAGTTGAAAGAATACTCAGAAATTCATTGAATATAATTTATATGTATGAAGAAAATCACAAAAAGTTGATATGCTCAGTGGAAATTGATGGAAAATACAATTCTTCCTTCACAATTTGCAAGAATAAAATTAGAAAATGAAGTTTATTAATGAATTTACAGCCTTTTGTAATTCCTGTTTTATCAAGCTTATTATTTTTGTATTTAATTAAGATTTCTGGCATTTTTTAGCTACGAAAGCCTTATCTTTTTATCATCCCTCTGACGTCAAAAATAGTTAAATATTTATAATGTAAGATTTGATGGTGTTCTATTTGGGAGGATGATATGGGTACCGTCGCCCCATGAACCATTTATTGGATAACTAACTCCCCTGACTTTGGTCAGTGGAGTTAGTTATCCAATAATGGTTAATAAGTGGTGCGCTACGTTTGGTGGTTTAGCAGGGGTGCCTGGGTTAATGGGGTAGGGTTTGTCCTCCTGTACCGATAATAATGTCAGTACGAAAGCCGTCCATTATTATTTATGAATTTTATGATTTCTTATGCTTCCAATTGGGAAATTGGAAGCATTGGAAGCACACGAATTATAGGAAAGGAACGAAGCAACGCGAATGGCGCGAAACTAATAACGAACATAATGCGTGGCTCGGCACGCACTTGCGTTTGCAAATGTGTACGCAGCATAAGGTGTTCGCGCCCTTGGGTAGAACCTATGTAGAGTATGTATGGCATCATAATTCCATGGGTAGAACACTGAATACGTTTGAGCAATACGAATATTCTTATTTTGTTTTGGGTAAACTTAACGCCACGGTAAAATAATAAATCACGGCTAAAAGCAGTCCATGTGATAGCGTTATAAATCAATATTGGTTCCGTATTCACAAATACGAATTTATTGCAGTTGGCTAATTTTTCAATCCAATAATGAATTAACCAGCGCAGTGCGTAATTGCCTGTGGTGTGTTGTTCGCAGTAACCACTGGAGAGATAATCCCTAGAAGAATAATCATTACAATTTTGATAAAAAAAAAACTTTACCAATTATATATATATATATATATATATATATATATATATATTTGTGTAACGCATACTTTGAGCCTAATTATATACACTTTTATACACTTTTTTTTTTTCGCCATTTTGTTGCAGCCGCCCTTAAAAACCACCCCCACACAGCTATATACGTCTATGATGTTCCGTTTTAAATATATATCGAAACATATATCTAACGCATAGTTTGAAGACATTTCGATTTTCGATATACACGATAGTTTGGGGACTGTCCTCAAACTATGCCTTATGTATAAACTGACTCGTGGTCTCAAAGAATGCATTACACAAAGAGGTGTTTCGTGTATGTAAAGCATACTTTGAGACCTACGGTAAGTAGGAAACTACTATTGCAATAATGAAAAGTCATTATAATCTTGTCGCTAGATGACTCTAATAATTATGATGATAAAAAATGTCTAGTTTCGTCCTCAAGTCAAATCTTTCAATTAATATATACCTACACAATTTGAAATTAATCATAGGCTTGCAAATTTAGAAACCCTTTTTTTCCTTTCTTAGATAGCTACAATGTTTTAACCATAGACATATGGCATGGAAGAGTGTCGACTGTCGCCAAGCATAGACCGTACTTGTAATTCTTGGCCATTTTTTTTTGTTTCTGATATAGGTATATTTTTGCTTTTTTATAAGTCTACTTAACTAGTCGATTTAACCAATAGACCTAATATATGAATAAATTAACATGGTATATTAAGAACAAACTTTAAAATGTTAAATAAAAATAATATTTTGCTTTGAAATAATTCAATAAAAATAATATTTTATATTTTGCTTTGTGCAAATAATTATCTCTAATGCACAGACGCAATATGGGCGAGCTGTGTCTGTTCTACAGATATTTCAATGGAGCCTGCTCTAAGGAGCTTGCAGCATTGATCCCCGGTGCACCGGTACACGTGCGTGCAACTCAACGGACGCCAGCAGAACACCCTTTCACAGTTGATGTTGGCTTTATGAGAATGGGTCGTTTCTTCGACTCGTTTTTGTGTAAGTCGGCTCGTATGTGGAACGAGCTACCGGTATCTGTTTTTCCTCCCTCATATAATCCGGGCCTCTTCAAGTCCCGCATTAACAAATCCCTTCCTACAGCCCCTATCTTAACCCGCCTCACAACGCTGCCCAACCGGGTGGTGACATAGTTCCCCTGTCTATACAATGTAAGGACGGGGGCTCTCTTGTGAGGTGTCACATAAAAATAAAAGTTTTGTATGATTTTTTTTATACATAGGTAACATTAATAAATGACTTTTTTTAACATTAACTCCCCGGCCCGGAGGAAATAATTTCTCTCAGGGCCTATATCATCTTTGGGGATGCTGTGTTGAGGGTTATTTTGAGGAGAGGCAGGAGGGAACATTGACCTTGAAGAGACCCATGTTGTAGGAGGAAGGAACCACAGAGGTCGGCAAATCATTCCGCAGCCGAGCTGATGAACCCGGAACGAGTCGTAGAAGCGACCCGTTCTCGCGTGACAAATTTCAACCGTGTACATATGTAGGGCGCGCGTTTGGCGCGTTTCCCGACTATTTGCCGGTGCAGGTCAAGGGTTTTTTGGAGCTCCACACCAGAGGTGGCTGCCAAATTCATTTATCTGCGGGCCCTGTATAGTAGGCCTTGTAGGCCCGGCTACTGAGAAGCTGATATATATTTTGTTATTAATTTGTTTAAATGTATATGTAAATGAGGGTACCCGGTACACCACACAACCCAGAACTTCGTCCCAATTGAATATTGATACAAAATTAGGAGTAGGGAGTGGGGCAAGGGGCAAGCCCCCCGAAAATCCCGTCAGTCGTCACATTCCAAAAATCAGTTTGATATATCGGGCCCGCATTGCGCGAACTATCAGATATTGAGCTGATAAGAATATTAAAAACAGATACTTCACTAGTACTAGTTCACTTTGATCTTATCCAACAGGCCGAAGAAGATAGGAAATTTTGGGTTTAAACTTATCTGCTGAAAGCGTTCGTGTGCGAGATGCGAACGGAAGTTGCGCCATCTTTGAACGGCAATATATATTATAATTTGTATCGAGATTTTTTGTCGAGTTGTTTTAACTATAATATACATATATATATGTAAGTAGGTATATGGGAAGGTCCGATGCTCTGCTCTGTAGGGAATCCGATGCCCGCTTGCACAGCGCGGGTGTAAACTGTGCAACCTAAAGTTTAAGTTTAGACTTACGGATTTAAATACCTACTTCGTTTGTGTGAAAGCACTATGAAATAATAAATGATTTTACTTCAATGGCAAGCCAGAGATTCATTTATTTATTTGACTGTGTATGTTTGACTGTTTGAAACCCGGCGTGCGCAAATAAATTTAATTTGTTTAATTTGTGTTATTTCACAAATTCTTTATTTAAAAATAGTATAAAGTATATTTGCGGCACGTTCCAGAGTGGAAGATACTCACAGTATCGCCCTGGTGTAAGGTCACCATTCAGAATTGAAACGTTGCTTGAAATGGCTTTAGCCGTGTTTACACGTGTTACATCACTTTCAATGACTTTTCAAAGGGTTTCTGAAATGCCGCGCGTCTGAGTTAGCCGGTCACCATATTAACTACGTGTTTCGCAATCAATGATTTCTTCATCAGGATAAAACGAAAAATATTTAGACGCGATTTAAAAAAAATGTTTGCTTATTAATTTATTTATTTGTTTATTGAATTGAATTGAAACGTTGCTTGAAATGGCTTTGCCCGTGTTTGGTGACCAGATCTGAATAGCCAGGTACTTCCACACCTTCCTCTTCCCCATCTCCTTCCACTCCCTTATAACTTCAGCCTCACAACATACCCCAATTGGGGATGCTATAGTTTCACTGGCTCCAGACGGTTGGGACTTTTGTGCGGTTTCACACATAAAGACGACGGCCTCCATAGTCCAGTGGTAGGATTCAGGACAATGAAACGGGAGGCCGCGGGTTCGAATCCCGGCGTGCGCAAAATTTTATTTGATTAATTTGTGTTTTTTCACAATAAGTCATTTAAAATAATTTATTAAGTATATTTGCGCACGTTCCAGAGTGGAAGATACTCTCAGTATCGCCCTGGTGAAAGACCACCATTCAGAATTGAAACGTTGCTTGAAATGGCTTAAGCCGTGTTTAGTGACCAGATCTGAATAGCCAGGTAATTCCCTACCTTCCTCTTCCCCATCTCCTTCCCCTCCCCTATCATCAGCCTCACAACATACCCCGATTGGGGATGCCATAGTCGCACTGGCTCCAGAGGGGAGCAGTTGGGACTCTTGTGCGGTATAACGTATAAAAAAAATAAAAAAACAGTACAGTATGATACAGTTAAAGGTATGTTAAAATATGACATTGCTATTGTAACTATTATGGTCCATAGAATATCATTAGGTAATTTCGCCTGAGATTGTTCTTAAAACTTAACTAGATTATACTAATAAAAGGGAAGAAAGTGTAGGTACTTAGCGTGACTACACACTTTCGCCAGTCGTTTCCAGTTTCTTTAGTCACGCTAGGTACACTTTCTTCTCTTATATTTGTATAATGTAGTTAAGTTTTAAGAACAATCTCAGGCGAAATTACCTAATGATATTCTATGGACATACATAATAGTTACAATAGCAAGGTCATATTTTAACATACCTTTAACTGTATCATACTGTAGATACTGTGTACGTCTTTATGTGTGAAACCGCACAAAAGTCCCAACCGTCTGGAGCCAGTGAGACTATAGCATCCCCAATTGGGGTATGTTGTGAGGCTGAAGTTATTAGGGAGTGGAAGGAGATGGGGAAGAGGAAGGTGTGGAAGTACCTGGCTATTCAGATCTGGTCACCAAACACGGGCAAAGCCATTTCAAGCAACGTTTCAATTCAATTTAATAAACAAATAAATAAATTAATAAGCAAACACAATATATTTCTGCAATGAAAGGGGTGTTTACGCATTTAATTATTTATTAAAATATATTTTTTATTAATAATTACATTTATTGCGTAACATATTATAAGTTAATAATATTAGTAAAAAATAATTGTTACGCAACAAATATAATTATTTTTTATCAATATGTAATTATATTTATTGCGTAACATAGGTAATACACGTTTATTCTCAGGTAAATTAATTTTTAAATTTAAGTTTATCGGTTTAATTATTCTGTAAACTGTCATTCCTATTTGTTTTATTTTAGGGAAATCAACACAGGTTAGGTACATAAATCAGTTAAGTATAAAATTGAAGGTAATCACAAAAAGCAATTACATATAGATTTCCCCGTGGGTAATTATTACACATGTTTAATAAGAAGCAAATACCGATTTTGTTATGTGACATTAGTAGATGCGGGAATGGGTACCGCCGCCCCGGGAACCTTTATTGGATAATCGACACCTCTGCCATAGGTCACCCCAAGTGGTTCGCTACGTTTGGTGATTTAGTTCATGGGGTGAGGTTTGTCTAGGTCTTGGAGGCGGATGACCAGGACGCACTGAACCCCAGATTCCTACCCACCCCGTTAACCCTTTTTCTTCCCAGAACTCTCCTCACCTTCCTTTCCTTAAAAAACCCTCCACACAGCATCCCAAAAGATGACATAGGCCCTGAGGGAAAGTACGTGGATTTTATTACAAAGCTATTGCCGGGTTGTCCGCCCCCCGCAGAGCCTAGCAGCAAACCTGCTAGTTAGGTACTAACTAACTAACTAACCATCACGCCGTTTTTCGGCAGGGGTAGGCAGAGAGGACGGACCGCCAAACGACTCGCTCTTGGCACACATTCATTGCCTCGTTCACATTCATACATCGTCTCATACATGCTCTTCTATTATTCTGACTCTTGACATGGCCCGACTCAAGTATCTGATTCACTTGGTCGTACCATGTCTTTGAGCGTCCTCGACTTCTTCTGCCTCTTCTTCACATTTGCATAATTTATTCTCTATACATTTCTTTCCTCGTTCATTCGCTTCACATGCCCAAACCACCGGACCGTCCCTTTCTTAATCTTACACATCACGCTTACATCGGTCTTGCATTCTTTGCGGATCTCCACATTTCTCACACGATCGCACATGGTTTTACCACACATTGACCTCAGGGATCTCATTTCTACCGCATGCAGTCTACTTTCATCCTTCCTCTGCCAGTTCCATGCCTCACTGCCACACATCAGGGTAGGTACAAGCACTCCGTTATGGACGGCTAGTTTCGCTTCTTTTGACAGTTTTTTGTTGGTGTCAACGGCGTTCAGTCCTCCATTTATAGAGTTACCTGCATTCACCCTTCTTTCAATATTTTTATCAACCTTCTCATCTCTCGTAACTGCTAGTTACTGCTTCTAAAAATGCAGTGGGAGGGATAGATTCATACACCCGTCACTCTTAAACACTGACCCTCAAACTCCTACCCACCCCTTATAAATTTCACTTTCCCATATCTTTTTCTTCCTCCTTTCATAAAAAGACCCTCCACATAGCATCCTCAAAGATAACATAGGTCCCAAAGGGAATTATTTTCCCCAGGTCCTCCTGTGTTAAAAAAATCATTTCTAAATAATAAAAAAATGTATTTTACGCTTATATTTTTTCTGAAGTACACAAAAAACACAATTATTTTTCTACTCAAAAAACGATAGGAAACGTTCTAATTTAACAAATAATGCATTTTTTGGGAATACTTAATGAAAAATAATTTGTTCTTTTCCCCATCTCCTTCCCCCTCCCGACTTGCTTCAGCTCCACAACATACTCGTACGTATCCCAATTGGCTCCAGGCGGTTGGGAGCAGTTGTGACTCTTATGTTTGTAGGTATTTACAAAAAAACATCAGAGTGTTCGATTCACACGCGATAGAAGAGAAACCTTCTAAAAACTTATGTAAGTAAACAAGAGTGGGGAGGCTACCGAAGTACCGCACAAAGAGGAGACCGATTATACTTTCTCATTTTCTCGCAAGCTAACTCCTATAAATGGATGTGTCTGTCTCTTTTTAATGTCGCTATTTTTTTATAAAATATCCTATATTATAATGTTGTCATACGAAAAGCTTCGGTTTCGTTGTTCGGTAATAACATGATGCTCGTAGTACATAGAGTTATACTATATGTATATCTTTGTCGTAGTATAATATTGCTTCATGTTCCATAGTTTTTTTTAATGTGAATACCGCACAAGAGTCCCACGTGCTCCCGCCTGGAGCCAGTGAGACTATGGCATCCCCAATTGGGTTATGTTGTGAGGCTCGAGGTAAGTGGGGAGGGGAAGGAGATAGGTAGAGGAAGGTGGGGAAGTACCTGGCTATTCAGATCTATTAACAAAACGACTAAAGTCATTTCAAATTAGCTTGGGGGTTTGGGTACCGCCGTCCCGGGAACCATTTATTGGGTAACAAAGACCCATACAAAGGCCACTCTAAGTGTTTCGCTATGTTTGGTGACTTACTCGTAGCAGAGGACCAAGGGCCGCCAAGGGGGTGAGGTTTGTCCGGATCTTGGCGGCTGATGCTTTTGCCCACCAACTCCGTGGCATGCCGGATCAGGACAGACTGGTGGAGACAGACCTTTTGACCTCTCCAGCAGACTCTCTCGGTACATCGCCTTGTATCGCAGTGGGAGGGACAGATTCATACATACGCAGCTGGTGAGCAGACACATCCGCCACCAAGACCCGGACAAACCCCATCCTATGAACTCGGACACCCTGCTACGTAAGCTGACTTTACGTAGTGAATCACTTGGGGTAACCCATTGTAGAGGTGTTGGTTATCCAATAATTAGGCCAGTCAATAAAGGCTCAAAATGAGGCTAACCCAAACATTAATTCCTCCGTCGATGAAACTGTTACGTGCAGTTACGTGGAGTATCATTTAGGGATGACGAATGACAAAAGATCCAACAAAATATTTAACGGGAAGTTAGTTATTTTTAGCAAGAACTGAAAAAAAATTATAACTCTCGCTGGAAAAGTATTTCTTTCGAAAACTCTTCACATATTGTTAGTATTAATTTATATCCACCTGATTCAATATAAATCCAACAATATTTTTGTAGGGAAAGTGTTTTTTTAAAAAGATATTTGTTTTTTAATTCTATTGTTGCCGGGAAAATTCCTCCCTCCAATTTTTGGTCACGGAGTGCCTTTATATTGGTGTTTGCTTTATTTAATCAAAAGATCCAACATTTTTTTCTTTTGGAACATGCTTTTTTGATATCAGTGAAAAATATCGCTCCGGAAAAATCCTCCGTCCAATTTTTTTTCGTCAAGTTGTTAGGATAGCTATGTTAAAACGATTACTGCAAAGATCCAACAAAATTTTGAACGGCAACCTATTTTTTTAAATTAATGTAGATCGCACGCACATTTCACGTGACTTTAGTATGAATAGGTGCCCGCGGGGTAAGGAAAGGGGTGGGGCAAGTCGCATTCGGGACTCGTGACACGGCCGCGTAGACTGTGTCTGCTGTGTAAAATTAACGAAGGGCATTGTTGCCATGGTTGATTGACAACGCTTCGTTTGTCAGTGTTGTGTTTTTAGTTTAGTTATTTGATTTGCGCTATGGCTGATAATTTGTGTAGTTATTGTTAAAGAACGAGGGCTCAAAATCATTTTATTTTTATTTTTATTTTTTTTAATTGTAATATAAAACACGAGTTACACATATATTTTACAAAATATTATAATAAAGGTCGTTATTAGTCATGTATACCTAATCAGAAAAGAGGAGCGCTTGTGCCTTATAAGGGAGCCACGATTCTTACTTAGGTTCTAAGTTATAATAATATTAGGCCAGTGCAATTAGCGCAAAAAAGGGCTCGCGATCGGAATTATTCCGGTAGTCACAATTTTTTTATATGTCTTATATACTCATCTCCTGATGAAAAATCTGAGTTTTCGACCTTGGGTCACTTGAGCTTTCGCCGCCATTTTGAAAAAACTAGCCGAAATCGAGCCAAAATCTAGTTTTCCTCAAATATCTCGTTCCCAATAAAAATTTCGGCTAAATTAGCGGTACAATTTTAGTAGAACATACAATTACCTACAATTTTTGGATAAAAAGTTTTGTTCTGTCTCTAATAAATATCGAGATATGCAGTCGTGAATATGTGTGTAATTTAATAAAAACAGGTAAATTGCTCTACATGGTTTGGTTTTTTGTGCGTATCTCTTTTCCAGTACAATTTTGTAAAAACATTATTGATGTCAATTTTGTAGAAAATAAAATTTCTAAAATTCATTGGAATTTTTATGTTTTTTTGTAATTTTTTTTACTTATATAAAATATAAACAAATATCGGAGTGAAAATTCGACGGTTTTTTTTTATGTTTGTTACCTCAGAACTTTCGATTGGGTGAACCAATATTGATGATTCTTTTTTTATTAGAAAGCTGGTGCTTCCCGTGTGTTCCCATTTTAATTTGGTCCAGTTCTGACAATGGGATATATGAGAAAACCATATATGTCTTAAATTTGCAATAAGTATGTGCGTGACAAATGGACGAATAACTTAATATTACGCCAACAGATTTCGATGATTCTTTTAATGAAGTGAAACTTATTTACGCACGCTCGTCACTAAAAATCAAAAAATAAACAAAAAATTTAACAAAACAAAAAACGACTTAAAAAAATGCACAAAAAATTAAAAAAATAATTTTGTACGATTGTTATTTTTGGAGTCGGTGTCAGCCAAGGTCTCCACATCTCACCTATAACTAACTACCTAGGTATGTATGTAGTTACTTTGGCTGACACCGACTCCAAAAATAACATTCGCACGAAATATTTTTTTTACTTTTTAGTGCATTTTTTGAAGTCGTTTTTTGTTTTGTTTAAATTTTTGTTTACTTACTGTAAATTATTTTTGAAAAATTGTTTAATTTTATTTATTTGTTCTGATTGGTTGATGATACAGCGTAATTCAGAAAGGAGGTTATTACAGTATTTTATTGTTTGGAAAATATAATGATTTTGCATTTGAGTTGTTTTAAAATAAGGTGTAATAAATTGGTTTCCATTTCTCATTAGTTTTATAAAATTCTTGATTATCTTTGTTATTTTATTCTTTACACATTTTTATTATGGAAGCTTGCTTGAATATGTCATCGACATTTGGCACTGGAAACAATTTAAAAAGTGATTGTGTTGAGAAGGTAAATTTTTTTTTAAATATTACTTTAATGATGATTCTTTGCGAAACTTTTACTGAGTTTAGATTGTTTTTGTAAGGTCCTCCCCAACCTATAATTCCGTAGATAAGTAAAGAATGAACAAGGGCATAGTACACATTTTTCATTATTTTTAAACGACTTTGAAAAGGAGGAGGTTATCAATTCGACGGTTTTTTTTTACATTTCTTACTTCTTTTACAAATATATATATGCATGTCCTTTTTCTTTTCACTACCTCTGAAATGTGACTATTCCACTTCAGGTTTTGATCAATGATCACACCGAGATATTTAATTTCGGAAGAAGAGTTAATTACAGTATCTACAAATAGGATTATGTTACAGAGAACATTATCACAGTTTACGTCGTGAATAACAATATTAACTTTATGATCAGTTATTTTCTGTAAGGAAAATAAGATATATGTTGTTTTTTTAGCATTAAGTGTGAGTAAGTTTTTGTCGAACCATGATTTTAAGAAAGTAATATCTTCATTTGCCAATTTGTTAACTAGTTTCCATGTTTGACCTTTTATTACAAAACAATGTCATCAGCATAGGAGATTAATTCACCTTTAATTTCCTGTTGAAAAATGTCATTCACATATTATATTAGAAATAATAATGGTCCGAGGACGGTACCTTGAGGGATGCCAAATTTACTTGTGAGAGATGTACTAAATGATTGGTTTAATTTTACTACTTGAGGTCTCTCTGTTAAGAAGCTTACTATCCATTTTAGGGCTATGCGGTCGTTGCCGTTTTCTTTTAATTTTAACGCAAATTTTTCATGGGAAATGCTGTCGAAGGCTTTCTTTAAGTCTTTGAAATATATGAGTGTAGTCTAAAAAGAGACGAAAAAATCGCAACAGCGATAGAAGGGGTGAACGACTTATCTATGCACAATAAGTGTAGAAAACAGTATATTAATTCTAGAGTTATCAATGCTTTTATAAGGAGAAAAAAACTACTTCAAAAAAATCAAAGTATGGAGCGTAATAGTTTCATCCGAATTAATTCAACAAACCTTTTTTCAAACACAGAATTTTTTTTATATTAACAGCTATTTTTTTTTTTCTTGCACACAACACATTTTTTGAGGGGCATGCTATTTGTTTTATCCATAGAGATATACTAGTTTTATCTAGATTCTAGATATTATTCTAGATAAATATTAAAGATATTAAATAAAGATAGGTACTAAATATTATTCTAGATTCTATAAAAATATTTCTTATGATCTTATTGTGAAAAAAATGTGTATTTTAAAAATGTAGTTCTATTTTTATATTTTTTCTATCTTCTATTTCTATATTAACAAAAATAAAACCAACCTTTATACCTAATTTCATTGTATTTTTGTTTTATTTTTATGGTCAGTTAGTAAATGATCTTTGATGTTAGTTCCGCAAAGTAATGTTAGTAAAATGTTAAACTTTTTTCATATTATAATATATTTTGATTCAACAATAAAACGATAAAAATAAAAACTGATCCCAATTGTTGTCATTTGTAAATACATAGATATTATAATGTCTTATAATTAATATTATTATTCAACGACAGTAACTAATTTTCGGTCAAATAAATAGGTATTTGTCAAAATAATTAATTAGTTAAAATAACATTGTATTACGTAAGTATTTTAAAATTAAAATGAATACAGAAGCTTACGTCTATTTCATTGATTTTAACAACGCTTTCGGAATTGCCTGTTTGTGTTGTTTTCTATTGAGAATTTGAGTTACGAAAAAACCTCATTTACAATGCCGCAATAATTTAAAAATAGACATTGAGTTATTTTATATTGCACTTCGCATAATACATATAAACCATTAGTAAAATTTAATATAATTCTATGGTTATTAAACAAACTCTTTTACAGTAATCTAAGCAATTTTTGTTTAAAACATTCATTCTTTCATTGACGTATAATATTCAGTGATTCTTCACACTTTCGGACACCCATAAAACACAAAAAACATCTAGTCGGCTTGCCACCCCACCCCGCCGCGGCTTACCCCTCGGGCAGCTATATCCCGCGCCGATCGGCTCGCTAGTCGCTTGTTCCCCGTGCGACTAGCCCTACCCCTTTCCTTACCCCGCGGGCACCTATTCATACTAAAGTCGCGTGAAATGTGCGTGCGATCTACATTAATTTAAAAAAATAGGTTGCCGTTCAAAATTTTGTTGGATCTTTGCAGTAATCGTTTTAACATAGCTATCCTAACAACTTGACGAAAAAAAATTGGACGGAGGATTTTTCCGGAGCGATATTTTTCACTGATATCAAAAAAGCATGTTCCAAAAGAAAAAAAATGTTGGATCTTTTGATTAAATAAAGCAAACACCAATATAAAGGCACTCCGTGACCAAAAATTGGAGGGAGGAATTTTCCCGGCAACAATAGAATTAAAAAACAAATATCTTTTTAAAAAAACACTTTCCCTACAAAAATATTGTTGGATTTATATTGAATCAGGTGGATATAAATTAATACTAACAATATGTGAAGAGTTTTCGAAAGAAATACTTTTCCAGCGAGAGTTATAATTTTTTTTCAGTTTTTGCTAAAAATAACTAACTTCCCGTTAAATATTTTGTTGGATCTTTTGTCATTCGTCATCCCTAAATGATACTCCACGTAACTGCAAAGTTTCATCGACGGAGGAATTTTTGCATACCTCAAACTCTTTATTGATTGGCCTAAATTGGTTCACGGGGCGGCGGTACCCATACCCGCCAAAAGTATGAGGGGTTGGGAGGATTTTGGGGGTCAGTGGGTCCAGTAGTGACGGACTTGTGAATCCATTCCTCTCAATGCGGTGCAAGTCGATGGGTCAAGAGCAAGAGAGTTCAGCTGGAGAGGTCAAAATTCCCTCCCTCCCTCCCCACAAATAATGTCGGCTAACACATCCACCGCATCAAGAAACAGACAAACATCACCCCATGAACCCGGGCATCTCTGCTAAGTCACCAAACGTAGCGAATCATTTGGGGCGGACTAAGGCAGGGGTGTAGATAATCCAATAAATGGTTCCCGGGGCGGTGGTGGCGGTGCCCATGCTGGTCTACCAAATTGAAAATACGTACCTATTATATTTATAATATTTCCAAATATATTTATTACTTGTTAGGTAAGTAGGTAGGTACCTGTTAATTCTACTCATTGTTTTTTTTTTTCGAATTTATCTTTTATGTTAGAAGAAGTACAATACAATATGTTACAATAATATATTATTAATTCTTATTATTAATAATAATTATACTACCGTAAGAATTCTTCTTCTGCAACGGAGCACGGAGTCCTTCCGCAGAATATCACGTGTTATTTGAATGTGCCCTGTCTAGCTTCTGAAGGCACCGCGTAATAAAGGTCGCCTATCTACAGTTGAAATGGTACGTTTGAAACAAACTTTCTGCTCGCCTTGGACCGGATGAGTGAACAACAACAAAAAATATGCAAAATATATTACACAGATAATAATAATAATATGACATTTGTGCGCAGTTTTGTATTATTTCACTTCAAGTGCGCTCTACTGTGATTAACTTAAAAATATATTTTTATTTTTAACTTTGTGAATAAAAATAAAAATATTCATCCTACACTTGCAGAAAAGGTCAATAGATTTTTTTTTCTTTATATGAGTTCCGCACAGGAGGCCATGAGGAAAATAATTTCCCTCAGGGCCTATGTCATCTTTGGGGATGCTGTGTGGAGTTTTTTTTAAGGAAAGGAAGGAGAGGAGAGTTCTTGGAAGGAAAAGTTTTTAAGGGGTGGGTGGGAATCTGGGGTTCGGTGTGTCCTGATCATCCGCCTCTAAGACCTAGACAAACCTCACGCCATGAACCCGGGAACCCCTGCTAAATCACCAAACGTAGCGAACCACTTGGAGTGACCTATGGCAGAGGTGTTGGTTATCCAATAAAGGTTCCTGGGTCGGTGGTACCTGGTACCCTAATTACGCCTCTCAAATTGTATGTATTAAATGTCGATGTCGCATATTAAAAATCTAGATAGCATTTAGTTCGGGTTGAATCTTGCAATCATTTTTTTTTTACATGAGCTCCACACAGGAGGCCCTGAGGAAAATAATTTCAATCAGGGCCTACGTCATCTTTGGGGATTTTGTGTGGAGGGTTTTTTAACTCTTCCGCAGCCAAGTGGGGCCGAAGGTAGTACCCAAAATTACTATCCTCCTTATATCAACTAAAATACTTGAAATATTTTGATAAGATTTTACGTATTCCTGCGCAAAGGATTAATACATAAGTTGGCATTTAAAAAAAAAATGTGAAAAAATCGTAGATCGCAAGAAAAATATTTTGTCAAAAAATAGGTAATATTCCTTGCCTAAACAAAAATTACTTGCGTGGCGGAAACAGAAACCATATGCATAAGTCAGTAGGTATAATAAACCTAGCCCTAGCGCGCCGTGACTGGCACCGACTGACATGGGGCAGTATGTAGCGGCTGAGGGTGGGAAGGGTTTGCTTTAACTTTGAGAGGTGTAACGTTGCGCATTTATCCCTACATGATTATTTCTATCAATAATAACAATAACTAAAAAATAATAGTGTGCGCATTTATTGAATGAAAGACATGACAATTTGAACGTTTTAAATAAATACGACCGACAAGGAGAGGTACTTACATAATTATTACCTACAAAATATTTTATTACACCTCTTTCAAGGAAGCGGATGATAAATTATACGATAGGTATGTACCTATGTATAGTTATGCTTTAATACATATATGTTATTATTATACATGTATTCCGGAAATATGTCAACGGATTTAAAAATACATAGGTATATCCAATTTTTAGCGCGCTTCATTATATTATATTGATAATGATATTTCGCCAGTTCCGAAAAATCCGATGACAGATATAGTTATATTATTCGTCCATATCAGACAATAATTCTATCAAAGTTGCTATCAAAATAACTCGTTGCTCTTCAAAAACAAAACTTCAAAGTAATATTCGTAATAAATAATATGTGCGCAACGTGACACCTCACCCATAATCTGTCGAAAATTTCGACAGATTCGACGATTTCGACTCGAAATACAATCAATCGTAGACGGTGTCTGTGCCCATCTGAGGTACAGTTAGCAGTTAGTTTCGGAATGAGCCCCAGTGGAACCAATATCTTTTTCTGATTTTTCTGTCTCCAGATTTTTGATTGAGTTTCGCTAATATTGTCTCCATAATTAAATATTAAAAATAATCTTTTTCATCCATTATCAATAAACTCACGTATTCATGAATAAATACCGCGAACGATGAAAACGACAAATAAATATTAACATATCCTGCTCTGGATTCAATATCTTTTTCTGATTTTTCTGTCTCCAGATTTTTGATTGAGTTTCGCTAATATTGTCTCCATAATTAAATATTAAAAATAATCTTTTTCATCCATTATCAATAAACTCACGTATTCATGAATAAATACCGCGAACGATGAAAACGACAAATAAATATTAACATATCCTGCTCTGGATTCTAGCGTTTTCAGTCTATGTATTATCTATGTCAATTTATTTTTTTTCTTTATCATTATTAAGATCGCTAAATGTATTTTGAAGCCATAAGTATTTGAAATATAAGTTACAAAATACCTCAGCATCAGGTAATTGAAATACCAATTACAAAATACATTTTTAGGAAGTAATTGAAATACAAATACAAAATACGTAAGTATTTGAAATTTACAAAGAATTTTACAAAATTAAGGGAACATAATCGGAGACGGGACATTTTCAAGTAGTGACGTCACAAGCTCAAATATAGGATTTATTTATTTAAAAATAAAATAAAACTATACATATCTAAAAAAAGTTACTAACATTTTCGTAATCTTAGTAAAAAAATCTATCCACACAATTTTTTCCAAGTCGTTATGAGATCAATGCAAGTGGCCTATTACAAGTGACTAGAAATGAAACGGATTTTAAATATGTAAGCTCCGCACAGGAGGCCCTGAGGAAAATAATTTCTGTCAGGACCTATGTCATCTTAGGGGATGCTGTGAGGAGGGTCAAGGGGAGGATAGGAAGTTCTGGGAAGGAAAAAGGTATGAGGGGTGGGTGGGAATCTGGGGGTCAGTGTGTCCGGGAGTGACGGACGTATGAATCGATCCTTCCGACTGCGGTGCAAGGCAAAGGGGCGAGAGAGTCCGACTGGAAAGGTCAAAAGATCAGCAGGTGGGCAGACGCATCCGCCGCCAAGACCCAGACAAAAGTCACCCCGTGAGCCCGGGCACCCCTGTTAATCACCAAACGTAGCTAGCCACTTGGGGTGACCTATGGCAGAGGTGTTGATTATCCAATAAAAGATTCCCGGGGCGGCGGCACCCGTACCCGCCTCCCAAATTCCCGTAAGTTGAAAAGGTAAGAAAATCACAAAAAATATAAATCCATCCACAACGCCATCTCTGATACTGACAAAAATACGGATAGTTGCGCGTCGATAATTGCTTAATTGTGTAATTATGAAATTTTATTAATAAAAAAAATGAATATAATTCAACAGTTATTGATTCTGAGGCGGTACGAAGTTCGTCGGGTCAGCTAGTTTATAATATAATAAGGCTGTCCAGTGTCCAATCATTCAAGCAAATAAAATTATAATATATATTGCCGTTCAAAGATGGCGCCACTTCCGTTCGCATCTCGCACACGAACGCTTTAAGAATGTACGTTTAAACCCGGCTTTCCAGTTTTGCCGTCAAGCATCGCTTCTCTTCTCGGCCTGTTGGCTAAGATCGTGTAGTAGTATCTGGACCAGTATTATAAACTGATTTTTGTGTAGGTTCAGGTTGTATTATGACGAATGACAAATTTCTAGGTTGTGTATTGGTGTGTGTGCCCTCATTTATATATACTTTGAAACAAATTGATTAATTATATTATATAATAATAAAATATGTCAGCCTCCTGGGGTGGAGCCCCAAAATTCCTGAAGAAACTCAAAAAACCCTTGACCGGCAGTACCGGCACCGGCAAATAGTCAGGAAACGCGCGCCCAACATATTTACACGGTTGAAATTTGTCACGCGAGAACGGGTCGCTTCTACGACTCGTTCCTGAGTTCAACAGCTCGGCTGTGGAATGATTTGCCGGCCTCTGTGGTTCCTCCCTCCTACAACATGGGTCTCTTCAAGGCCCATGTTCACTCCTGCCTCTCCTCAAAACGACCCTCCACGCAGCATCCCCAAAGATGATATTATAGGCCCTGAGAGAAATTATTTCCTCCGGGCCGTGTGGAGTTAATGTTAAAAAAAGTCATTTATTAATGTTACCTATGTATAAAAAAAATCATACAAAACTTTTATTTTTTATGTGACACCTCACAAGAGAGCCCCCGTCCTTACATTGTATAGACAGGGGAACTATGTCACCACCCGGTTGGGCAGCGTTGTGAGGCGGGTTAAGGTAGGGGCTGTAGGAAGGGATTTGTTAATGCGGGTCTTGAAGAGGCCCGGATTATATGAGGGAGGAAAAACAGATACCGTTAGCTCGTTCCGCATACGAGCCGACTTACACAAAAACGAATCGAAGAAACGAGCCGTTCTCATAAAGCCAACATCAACTGTGCAAGGGTGTTTTGCCCGCGTCGTCGAGTTTCACGCACGTGCACCGGTGCACCGGGGATCAATGCTGCAAGCTCCTTAGAGCGGGCTCCATTGAAATATCTGTAGAACAGACACAGCAAGCCCATATTGCGTCTGTGCTTTCGAGATTATTATTTGCACAAAGCAAAATATAAAATATTTTTATTGGATTATTTAATTTTTTTTTTATATACCATGTTAATTTATTCATATAAATATCTAATGAGAAAAAATGATTTAACTAAATAAAAAAATAAAATTGTTCTGAAAATGCAAATTTCTCCGACATAAATAAACTAAAAAAGAATATAAACGTAAAGTAGGTATATATCTAGGTTCTTAGCAAAGTTCATTTCCAATCGAAAATTCCAAAATCAAAGAACGATACGCTAGTGACATCTATTACATATTTTACAATCTATGGCCCAAAGAATGCGTTGTGTATAATTTTGAAGATGGCTTCAAACTATGCATTACATATATAATGCAAAACGATACTTCGGGGTCAGATACTTTGGGCCTGTCCTCAAAGTATACAAATGTCCCTGAAGTATCGGCAAGGTAGAATAAATGACCTCAAACCATGCGCTTCACATATATATATATATATATATATATTAGGGTGTCCCAAGACATAAGGGAGAATTTTTTTTTCATGAATTTAAATACGCATACCCTCTTATTTTTTTCCATTTGATCCCAATAAGTCATATAATAAATATTATTTTGATCAAACACCGGCAACCCGTGCCGACTTGATGCCAAACATATGGTACAAAAATTTGTACTGAGTTAATACAGAAGGATTTTAAACTTTATTTTTTCTCGGATAAATAAAACTAAAAACTGCACAAATGTTCCATTATGTAGTATTTTATATTTAAAAATGGTTTATTGATTAAATTTTTGCTTAAAACTTTGTTTTTTAGAGTCTTACGGTGTTCCTGAACGCATCGTAAAATTTTTTTTTTCGTAAGCCTTCATCAATTTCAAAAAGCACAAGTCCTGGTAAGGTGCTTTAACTGCTATATAATATTGTAGCCATGGCTTGACATTGGATGTTACTATGAACAAGCAAACGTCTAAAAGTGCCGCCTTATCCTTACCGGTAATATAATAATATTTTAAACGAATAAAGCGCCCTTGCCATTCATCGAGCATGGTGCATAGCACCTGGAGGCCGAATCGTAAATTTTCTCTCTACATATATCTCCGCCTAAAAACATCACAGAGAGCTCTAACAACTCTCGATAATCATCTCAAAGTAGATATTTTTGTTGTCGGTGCAGTACGGTAAAAGTCAAGCAAATCATGGATTTCGGAAGCGATTAGGTGCAATGTGAGATTTTCTCTGTAGCACCGAATTTTATCGGGATTAGCATTTTTCCAGTTATCTCTAAACTTTTTGAAGAGTGGGATATCAGGGATTGTAGTCACTTGATGGATTTTTAATTCAAACACAGCTTTTAATACCAACTCATACACGTGATAGCGGAAATCAAAAATAAGCATTTCTCTGTTAAGCTTTTGTTCAAGAAGCACAAAAGCACCATTAAACTGACCTGTATTTGAAGCTGTTGTATCACAACACAGAATTTGCCCTTTATCTTCCAGATTCCAGTCTACAATCGCATTTCATACATCCTGCGCTTGTTCCTTCGTGGCACAGCAACTTTCCAATCGTGGCACATCAATAAGTTGTTCGTTATCCCCATATGATATAACAGTTGGAAGATGTTCTTTTTTTGATTTTCGAGGATCTAAAGCAGGCAACAGTTTGTTGTCCCAGTGAAGAGTCACAGCATCTGGTACCTCGTTTTAAAAAAATAAATTTTATGGCCTTCACGCGCGCCTTTCGTTTTTCCTTTCGAAATTTTTGAGTTGAAGACTTACTTATTGGAAACTGATCAATATTATATCCAAGCGCCTCAATAGTAGCTTCAAGAATGAAAACAGAATCTCTCGTACTTAACTGGCACCTGTCTAGCGCAGCGACCAACTTTGGAGTAATGAAGTCTTTTCGCATCGACGTTTTACTGGTTTCAGGTTGAGTGTTCTGTAGCGGTTTTTAAAAACTTCTGAATATGTGAATCGGAAGATGAGTAGTTTTTTTGACGGTTTGTAAGAGGATGTTGAAGGAGTTGGCGCAGATAAATATTTGGTTCTCCGCTTTCCTCGCTTGATTGTTCTAAGTCGCGCTCTCTCCTCTATATCTGTCAGTTTTTTGTCCACCCCCGCTAAGTAGCCAGGATGACCTGGCTCTGTTTGCCGCTGCAAGAAGATTCTATGTTAATTTATTTTTATTAATTTAAGAGCATCGTCGTGTGCAATGTCAAAGAAATTATAAATTAGTTTTTGACAAACTTTTGATGACGTTGTTCAAATATGTCTTGCGTTTTCTGCGCATTTTTTTGCAAATCCCTCCAAACTTGATGCAAGTTTCAAGATACAAATTTCTTCACACAATTAGGTAAATATTTGGTTGGCATACGCGTATTTTCCCAATAGATAACACACTCGCGAATAGTGATATTAGCACTTTCATTGACAGTTAAATTCACTTCTCGGATATTGTAGAACAAAACTTCAAGAACTTGTTCATTAGAGGGTAGTTAAGCATCCGATATTTGGTGTTTTACGACTCCTCTTAAAAATATACCCTTTTTAGAATTGCGTATATCTAACGAAATCTTGCCTGAATGAGGAATATGCGTTTATTAACAAAAAAGCAAGATACTACAAGCGCATTAACACATTTGCTCGCGGGCGTCTTAATATAAAAGTACTAATAACTTTCGACGCAAGTCGGCACGGGTTGCCGTGGTCCCAAGTAAACGCAATTTTTTTATAAGTGTTTGGTCATTATTGAAACAAAATTAGAGGGTATGCGTTGAAAAATAACAACTTTCATTTTTTTGGGACACCCTAATATATATATATATAAACTGTAGGCTGAAAAGCAATTCACACATGCTTGTAAAACAAAAACAAAAACAAATAGCAAGATCGGGCAAAAAGTTCATTAAAGTACGATTCTTAGGCTTTAAAATCATATATTTATATTTTAACACAGTTATCGACAAGGCTAAATCATTTCTCCCAACGTATAATAAGTTTTTTCATTACGTAACTGAAAAAAAATCCAGGACTTGACAACTGTCTTCACTTCATCGTCCGAGGTGTAATGATAACCCTTGAAGTGTCGCTTGAGTAGAAGAAAAAAATAAAATAAATTACAAGGCATAAGATCGGGAGAGTAAGAAGGGTGTGGAATCGGTTCAAACTTCAGGTTTTGCAGGGGTCTAATCGTCGCTATTTGTTTTTGCCTGTGAAACGGCGTGGTACCCATCATCCACAGATTTTACGATATCCTAATTTTCAAAACTTGCGCGTACGTGTAGAGGAGGAATGTCACTTCCATATTCCACCTGGCGCGCTTCTAAAGGTCATTTTGTTTGAGCTGTACAAGCATGTGTGCATTACTTTTCAGCCTACCCGCCTATTTTATTTCCCAAGCTTCAGACAAGCCTTCGAAATTTTGTTTGATATTTAAAAATAATATTTTATGAATTTCACCAAAGTTAGGGAAAAATAAGGCTGACTTCGGGCAAACAGAGACCCAAGACGGGTATTTTTAATTGAAAGTTTGGACATATACCAATAGAACAGAAAAATTCCTAGAAAGTCAGAACATGGGTGGATATGATAGTAATTATGAAATATTATCACATTTCTTTAGTTTAAGAACATTACGGTGAACATTTTTACCCTGAAGATAAATGAAAAGAAATAAAGATAAAAACAATTATTAAAAAAACGATAAGGAAAATGAAAACAAAAAGTCTCATAAAATATGATATTTAAGAGTGAAAGCTTAAAACCAACCATAAAAATGTAATCCTGTTTTAAAACAATCCTGTGTTGACGACCTCCGTAGTCCAGTGGCTAAGACTCTTGACTCACAATCCGGAGGTCGCGGGTTCGAACCCGGCGTGCGCAAATAAATTTTATTTGATTAATTTGTGTTATTTCACAATTAAATCATTTAAAATAATATATAGTATATTTACGGCACGTTCCAGAGTGGAAGATACTATCAGTATCGCCCTGGTGTAAGACCACCAGTCAGAATTGAAAAGTTGCTTGAAAAAGGCTTTAGCCGTGTTTGGTGACCAGATCTGAATAGCCAGGTACTTCCCAACCTTCCTCTTCCCCACCTCCTTCCCCTCCCCACTACCTTCAGCCTCACAACATACCCCAATTGGAGATGCCATAGTCTCACTGGCTCCAGACGGGAGCAGTTAAGATTCTTGTGCGGTATTCACTGTAAAAAAAAAAAAAAAAAAGATGTTTAAAAAAAAAACTACATTATTAACGAAAAAAAGCTAGTAAATTTAAAAAAAAATATACAAATATGTTTTATTCGTGATAAACAATGTAATAAAATATAATAACGTTGTATTGTAATATTAAGTTTTGTTTAATGTGTTTATTATTTCTAGTTAAATGAGTAAAAAATGTTATTTTCTTTTTGCTGTAATAAAACAACAAAAAAAGAAGAACCTACCTTAATATTGTGCTACAATATTGTTTTATTTTTCGAAGAATCAACTTTTCATTATTTTATTATATATGTACCTAAATATAATATTTCTTTAATTGATGTGCTGTTTCATAGCCCTAGGTCCCAGTCATAGAATTTTTTAAACTTTTTATGTGTGTTATTCCTTCAAAGAATTGTATTTTCTGGATTAATTATTCATCTTTATCTCTTCATATTAAATAATAAATTGCCTGTAAAATACGCAAAAATTATATTCTAACCATACATTAATGCAATTCACATTCTTAATCAATTCAGCAAACCAAAAATAACGTTTTTAAAATTAATATCAATCCTTTTCTCGTAATACATACGAGTGCAAGCTTGAGAGTTTTATTGGGAAAAAACATTCAAATTTGCAGCTGCTGGAAAGCAGATTCTTTCAAAAATGAAAATAAAATCTATATTGTACAATATTTCCATGGACGTGATATTTTTTCAATTTGCCCCCAAAATCCCCTTAGCGCAGTAATAAGATTGATACAGTTCACTCAAAAGGCTGTAATATGTTATTTGCGTGGCCGCTGGTCTCTCATCAAATGCCAATAATAATCAGTTTAACAGCAGTATATACTTCGAGCTACGTGAGGATATTTTAAGTGAATCTGAATGAAAACTTTTTTTTGAGAAGACGTGATTCTACTCTTAGTTTTGTACAAGGATATATGAAATATTGTTAGTATTCGTGAAAGTCGACTAGTTTCTCTGATTTATAAATAATTTACTTTAAAATAATCCCTATAATAAAAATAATATTTGGACGATTTATATAGCGCCGTTTTTGTGAAAAATCACCTCAAGGGTGCTGAAATCACCTCAAGGGCGCTCTTCATTTAACAAATATTATAATCAATAATTATCAGCCTGAAACACTCATCTACATTGAAAAAAATCTTCCGAGAAAAGATACTGGCCGCCAACGGGAATTGAACCCGTGTCCCTCTGATTGCCGGTCAGCTGCTCTGACCACTGAGCTATGGCGGCTTATCTAATAATAGCCAAATAATTCAATATATACTAGTGTTTCATTCGACAATTACTTATTATTACATTTTTCCAACTGAAAACAACCAACTTTATTTATGTGAGAGAGGTATTGTTAATAATAAATCTCCCGCTAGGTGGCGTCGAGACTAATTATGTCTGCATTTTTTGCTGAAATACTTTAACTTGTCAAATATTAATTATTATTTTTAATTGATAAACTAACGTTTAAACAAGATTTTTATGCATAGCACAAAGGGTAGATAACAAATATTAATAATTATTATCAATAATTATCAGCCTGAAACACTCATCTACATTGAAAAAATTATCCGAGAAAAGATACTGGCCGCCAACGGGAATTGAACCCGTGTCCCTCTGATTGCCGGTCAGAGTCAGGTTCATTTCTTTCAAATATTTTTTTTCTATTTTGACATCCTAATCCTACAATTTTATTCACTGCATTAGTTGACAAATTGTAAATGCAAGAAGTTTTTTCAGATCGTATTTTATTTTTCGGGAAATGCTATTTATTAACCATCATAAAAAAGGAGAAAAAAAAAACACAAGGTTTGTGAAAAATAATTGTAACGTAAGTAATATACGTGTTTAAACCCAGTTTAAATAAATAAATAAAACAATTTATTAAGCGAGATTTTTGGACTCGATTTAACAATAAATGAAAGCATTTAATCCGTTTTTTATATTTTTTAATTTACAATATCATTTCGTATCACAACTCACAACACATGGAACAAAATAAATGGCCCACAAGTCACTGCTGCATATCAATATTCCATCGGAAAATTTGAAAAGAAAAGTGCACGCGTGCAGTTATAAACGGGAAAATATATGTTGTTATGGTTGTTTGTGTATTCTCATATCGTATAGTTCTCCCTCATGGTCATGAAAATGGTATTTTTAAGGAAAGGAAAGAGTATGTTCTTTGGAGTAGGATGTAATACCTACTAGATTCTCAACGTAATGTTTTTCCTTGAAAAAAGGTCGGGGTTATGGGAGGGGGAAACATGCTGATATCTATACATTTAACATATTAATGAGTTCTTGATACTCATTCTGTAAATAAGACTCGTTTACGAATGTCGTTTACCGTGGACCGCGTTTGGCATCAATGACTACGTCCAAACCAGCATAACATACCTTGTCGCTCTCAAACTAGCCAATAAATAATCAAGCTGTGAACAGAAAAAAATAGAGAACAGTGATCAATCAAATATTATGACTATAAAAGCGTATTCGCGACTTCCCATCAAAGATTACCCTTTCGACAGCATGACTCAGTTTCTTAACCTAACCTAACCATCGCGTCGTTTCCACGCAGTGGTAGGTAGAGAGGACGGACCATCAAACAACTCGGTCTTGGCACAAACTTTTTGCTTCAATTACATTCAATCACTTTTGACATGGCCCGACTCAAGAATCTGATTCACTTAATCGTGCCATGTCTTTTACGGGCGTCCCCGATTTTTTCTACCATTCACATTAGAGTAATATATTCTCCTTACACTCCTTTATTCGTTCATTTAATTCAATAAACTAAATAGTATAGGAATAACTAGCAAAGCTAAATCATGGTTAAAAAGCTATCTCTATAAAAGAACTCAACAGGTAAAAGTAAACAACGAACTAAGTGAAATTGAAAATATAGATTTTGGAATTCCACAAGAAACTGTTTTAGGACCTTTACTATTCATATTATATGTAAATGAACTTTTTAACTCCCAATCATTGGAAACATTATGTCATACGCATATGATACATTGAAGGAAATTCTTGGAATGAGGTCGAAATATTAGCTAATAATGCAATAAATATCGTAAAAGTATGGTTTGACGAAAACTCATTGACACTAAATGTCGAGAAACCACATTTTATACCTTATAGCCTAACAGGGAATATCTCAAATAAAAATCTAAACATAAAAATTCACGAAAGAAATTGGCTTCTTAGAATCGCACCCTGTAACTCAAACTGTATATACATTAGTAGTAAAGAAGAAATAAAATATCTTGGAATAATTATCGATAAGAACATCAAATGGAAAAGTCAAATAAATTCCACAGTAGACAGAATGAGAAAACTGATCTTTATATTTTTTAGATTAAGAAATACTGAATCATTAAAAAACACTAAAAGATATTTATTATGCACTTGCGCACTCTGTACTACAATATGGAATCGTGGCTTGGGGGGGTGCATACAAAGCAGCCCTTCTCCCATTGGAAACAATTAAAAAAATATTAATAAAAATCATCCTAAAAAAGTCCTACGACTATCCAACTATAAATGTTTTTCAAGATTTCCCGGTTCCCCCACTTAAAAAATCTATGACAAAATTGCACTATTACAAATACATAAAGATTTCTTTAGTAAAAATATTTTACCACAATTAAATATAAGCAAAAGAATAATATCTATTGGAGGATTTACCGTGCCACTAGTGCAAACCACAACAACACAGCATCACTATGTATTCAAGGGTATAAAATTATTTTATAAATTACCCCTTGGTATACGATCGGAAGAAAGCTACGAAAAAAAATTAAATAAAAATATTCTAGTACCACCTCATAACCTATTGTATATTATATTTAGAAATATGTATTGTATATTTAGAAATATTTTTTTGCCTTATCAATACTTTAAATCATTTATTTTAACTAACCTATTTTTATTACTTTTATCTGTATTTTCTCATGAAATCACTAATATTTTTTGTTGAATTACTAATGTTTTTTGTTTTAATTTAAACAAATGTATTCTTTTTTTTTAGGTGTCTTCTCCTAAACACAAGTAGCTGCTTTATTAGGAGAGTGATTGAAATATTAATGTATATATTATGTTGTAAAACTGTAACCTTGTTATATTTTTAAATTAAAAAAAATAAAAAATAAATTTGCTCGATATCTCCAAAATGGTGACCGGCCAACTCAGAATGAAACTAACTCAGAACTACCTCAAAAAGGTTATTAAGACTGATGACCGGCTATTTTAAAATTATTTTTTCATATTTTTTTATGACCTTTTTGAGATGGTTCTGAGTTGATTTCATTCTAAGTTGGCATGGAACCCTCCAAAACATCGAAGGGTTCCTTTTTTAATCTTACTCATTACTTATACATCAGCCTAACTTTTTGCGAATCTTCTCATTTCTTACACGATCAAACATGTTTTTACCTAACATACGTAACAGGGATCTCATTTTTACGGCATTCGTACGTTCTCCGCTAGTTCCATGCCTCACTACTCTACATCAGGGCAGGTACCAACACTCCTTTGGACAGTTTTTTCAAGGTCCAGGATTCAATTCCTAGATGCGACCGAAATTTTTCCTGATTTTTTGTATCAAATTTTCATTTAAGAGTCGCTACGTTAGTCGCCAATAATTATTAAATATTTCAATTTGATGTTTTGCTCACTAACTTATTTAAAAAAAAAAAACGTACGTATTCATTTTGCTTTTTTTTAAATGCTCAACAAAATTGGCAAATAGATTTTTTTTATTAAACATGGTACTTCTACCGTAAATAATTATAATAACTTCAGTTAAGGTTAATGGGTAATCTCTTGATGGCTAGGCCCAGATGTAATTTTGTAGTTACAGTTCTTACAATCCACACGACTCCATATTTTACCTTTTTGACTGCCAAATTTAATTAGTTATTTGCGAGTGGCTCGGTGCTTTGTGCATATTAATCTGGACGTAACTATTTATTTTTTTTATTTTTTTTTCTTTATTTTTTCCCATTGTATCTACATACACACAAAAGTAATTTTACATAATTTCTAAATACTGTTACGATACGCCCCTGTAGCAAATAGATTCAGATTCCAGAACGCGAGACAAGCCACAACACGGTCTCCCCTCTTCCCCCCCTGTTTCCTGCTTCCCGCTTCCCTCCCCCTTACCCGGCACTGGCCCATTCCACCGCCACTCCGACAGACGAGATTTGAGCGCCTTGGCAAGCACATGTACGCGGCCTGTGGCCGAGCGGACCAAATTCAAATGTAGCCCGCGATGTTATTGAAATACCTGCGAGTTGGAGCCGGCTTCACCGCGCTGTAATAATTTCGGTTTGTTTAAACTAAGAAAGTGCCCTGGTTGAACTTCCACATGAGGCAAGGATCCTGCGAATCCACATGTAAGCTGTATCTTTGATTTCCTCTTTTAAATGTGTCCGTAATCAGTGAAATGTAGGGCCCCGCGAAAATCACCACTCGGAGAGTTTCGTTTCAGAGAGAGAGATAATGAGAGTTAAACACTAAGGTTTACTATTAGGTTTGTGTAAATTGCATTTCTTGTATTGAATTGTACTGTAGAAACCTATGTACTGTGTTTGAATTTACAATACATGTCCTATTGATTTAATTTTGTTATTATTCTGCTACGGCAGGAGGATTATTGACCAGAGTGTATCCCGTTGGACGCCGGAAGGTAGGGAGAAATTCCATAGCTTTGAGCGACTCGCTCCCTGAATAGAGAGTATCATTGTTCCCACTGAGAGCTAGCCTGGGACATGTTAGGGCCCCCTTGGCATCAGAGCTGGTGTTGGTTTGGTAGCCAACATCGGTGACCCTAACAACGGACTGATTGGTTATCACACATTAAGTATTTTAACCAGGCCTTAAATGTTTCCTCGGTTTGTTGCAAACAAGCTTAAGAGGGGAGACCGTGTTGTGGCTTGTCTCGCGTTCTGGAATCTGAATCTATTTGCTACAGGGGCGTATTGTAACACTACTAATTATAATTTTACATAATTTCTAAATACAGTAAGAGTAAATATAAGGTACAAGTAATGTAAAAGTTAGCAATAAGTAAAATATATAATAGAAAAGAGTAGGTAATGGGAACCCACTAAGGCACTGCCTGTGTGTGGGTAATATAAACAAGATTGCTATATATACATCAATAAGTATATGTAAAAAATGTAAATTTTAAACGAAAGGTTTAGAAATATAGTAATCTGTGAAAACATTATAGTAAAATAAAATAAAATAGTGAAACATAAATTTTGTTGATTTTTTGTTATAGTAAAGAAAGTAAATAAAGTTAGAATTGTATTGAAAAGTGAAACATGAAGGTTTTCAAATAATTTATAGAAAAAAAATTCCAACATCTGCATCATTCAACCATAATTTTAATTCTTTTACGTAAAGTGATATTTTATCTGCCATTTGAATGTGTTTTGGTAGAAGATTAAAAGTACGAGGACCAATAAAGCTGCTATGTGTTTGCATTAATTTAGTATTGGTTTGGGGGGAGTAAAACATATTATTAGTTCTTTTGCTAATTCTATTTTCATTTTTTACGAAGCAATTTTTATTTTTATATATATATTTCATAGTCTGCAATATAAATAATTTACGGATATTGAATATTTTTGTCTCTTTGAATAATAACTCTGTTGAGAATGTTTTTTTTCTATTATACATAACTTTAATAATGCGCTTTTGAGTGGTTTGTAAAGGCTTAATAAATGCATCAAGCGCACCACCCCATCCTATAATGCCGTAGATTATTGAAGATTGAACCAAGGAAAAGTAGATCATTTTTAATTTGTCGAGATTGAGTACTTCCTTAAGTCTATAAAATGTGTAAGTAAGATATCTTAATTTCGAGGTGGTTTTATCAATTTGAGATTTCCAATTTAGATGTCTATCAATAGATATACCTAAATATTTAATATTTTCAACATTGACAAGTTCATTGCACAGTGAACATGTTTCTTGATTGCAACTCGTATTGTGGATTCTAATTTTAAGGTTATCGTGAGGTTTGTTTTTAATGCTTTTATAAAAAGTTAAATAAAATGTTTTGCTGTAGTTTAGAATGAGTTTGTTACATTTTAGCCATGTTGAAATAAGTGCAATACATTCGTTTGCCTTAGAAAAAGTTTCAATCCAAGAATTTCCGTTTACTACTATTGCCGTGTCATCGGCGTAAGAAATAATTTTTCCTGGGATCACAAAATTACATAAATCATTTATATACATCAAAAATAGAATCGGCCCAAGGACAGTTCCTTGCAGAACTCCATTTTTTATATGTGCTTCGGAACTATAAAAATTCCCAATTTTTGTTTTTTGTGTTCTGTCTGTAAGATAGTTTGTCAGTATTTTTAATGTGTCTTTTTTGAAACCTAGTTGAGTTATTTTTTTAATTAGTAATTTATGATTTACAGTATCGAAAGCTTTTCTTAAATCTAAGAATATAGCAAGACATTTCTTATTTTTATCGATAGATGTGTATAATTTTTTTGTTAAATCATATATTGCATCTTCAGTGCTTAGATCTTTACGAAAACCATATTGGTTTTGCGATAGAATATTATATTTTTCTAAGTGTTCTATGATTCTATTTTTGATGCATTTTTCTAATATTTTTGATAGGTTTGAAACAAGTGAGATTGTTCTATAATTATCTAATTTATGGGCTTCACCAGATTTATGAATTGGTATTATGGTGGAGATTTTAAACTGTTTTGGAAAATGACCCTCTTTAAGGCACATTTTGAAAACATGTTTCAGAGGAGTTAAAATATGTTTTTTAATTTTTTTTAATGTATTACTAGATAATCCATCAGTTCCCTTAGAATTAGATGGTTTTAGGCTATTTATATATTTTTCAATTTCATTTATTGTGATAGGTGAAAAATATTCTATAGGGTTGATTGATTCATTATCTGCAATTGATTGCGAAGATGTCTCTATGAAAGTATTATTATCATTCATACTGGATGATTTAAGTACCTCATCTACTATATTCGTAAAGAAGTAATTGACGTTTTCGGCAATGGTAGATTTGTCAGTTATTAATTTGTTATTGATTTTAACCTCATTTACAACACTTGAAGAAATATTTTTTTTGTTCATAATTTCATTTATAATATTCCATGTTTTTTTACTATCATTTTTAGCGTTTTCAATTTGTTCACAGTAGTATTTCTTTTTACAATTTCGAATCAGCCTATTGAGTAAGTTTCGGTACATTAAATATTTTGTTTTCATAAAAGAAATTATTCTGACATTATTATTTTGGCAAGCTATTTGATATTTTAACATTTCTCCGTATAATTTGTCTCTTTGCTTAATTGAGACAATTAAGCCAACAGTAATCCATGGTTTGATTTTTTTATATTTTCTGTTTGTTACAACAATTTTACTTTCACTTTTTCGAATGTTATCTAGTAGAGTTTTATAGAAATTTTCTAATGCTGAATGTGGATTTACTAAAGATAGAACATTTTCCCAACTTTCTAAATGAAGTAAAGAATTTAATGTATGATAATTAATGTCTATTTTTTCAAGAGTTTCACAATTTTGTTTTATAGATGAATTTTTGAAATTATGCGCATATAGTGTTGGAAAATGATCAGTGATGTTTGTTTCTAGAATTGAGGAGATAATATTAACATCTTTGTGTGTCTTGACAAAAATGTGGTCTAAACACGCGGAGTTTATTAAGGTTACTCTTGTTGGTGAGTTAATATACGAAAGGTATCCATAAATTGATAAACAATCTAGATATTCGTTTTGACAATTAATATTTTTTGTATTATCATTAATATTTATATTGATGTCCCCCGTTAGTATGGAGAAAGTAAGGTTATGTCTGTCAAGATTTCTAACAAATGTTTTTAGTTCATCTACAAATAGAAAATCATTTAAAGAAGGGGATCTGTACACGGCTACTATGAGATATTTATAGTTATTTTGACAAAAAGTTAATTTTATTACATTAGCCGTCTTAAAACCAATAAACTCAGCCTCAATATTTTTTAAAGTATTATGACAAAAGACAGTCACTCCATCATGTCCAGTATGTTTACAGGCAGCAGAAATTGTAGTATAATCAGGTAAATTATATGGAATTACATCTTTCATTTGGGTTTCAGTTAGTACAATTACGCTAGGAGAAAAATCAAAATTATGAAGGAGGACACATAGTTCATCAAAGTGTTTCCTTATACTTCTTATATTGAAATTTAATATTGAGAAGTTTACATTTTTAAAAAGGCTATTGAGTTCCATGGTGTTTTTACATATATGGTTTTGGTGTAAAAAATCTTCGTCCTAGCGAGCTAGCACTTTGAAGTATGTGAATTTTATTGAGGTGGCCAGTGAAATAAATACAGTGTCTTTACTTGTCGTTCGGGCTCCTGAGTATTACAACCGTCCATTCAAACAAGGGTTTTCTCAGATGGTTTGCTCATTTTTCACTTTTGCAGAATTTTTTTTTTTTTTGGGATATCTCGGAGAATAAAGGTCAGAGATCAAAGATAAAAGTCAAAATGTTTAATTCCACTTTAGAACAATTCTAAATAAGTTTGGTGAGTATCAAACTTATAGCGTACAGATAATAAAAAATATTTTTGATAATATTCTTCAATAACGTTTAAAAATAATTATTTTAACGAGTTGTAAAACTCGATCGAATTAATATATACCATAACTCAAAAATTATTTACTAAGTTACATAATAGCCTTTATCGATAGTTATAGGCAATATTTTATATTGGGATAGCCAGCGTATGAAAAAGAAAACTTTTTTGATTTAGAAACATTGTGTTATTTTAGAAACTTGGTTACCAACTTCTTCAGCGAGAAAGCTTAGGTTCACCTTTGTAACTAATATACGAAAATAGAAATTGTATTGGAATCACGCATTTTCATTTCTAACAAGCTATTTATTCATCGTTATTTTTATTATTTATTTTGCCTATCTCCTTTTTCGGGAAAGATTGATTTTTAACCAATTTAATATTTATATATATATGTACATTTTTTTGTATTTATTAACGCCGATTAAAGCGGCTTTTACATAAGAATTACAATTATTTTACATAAGAATACAGAATAAACGTAGATAAAAAAAATATATATATAAATAAAAAAAATATAAATATAAAATACATAAAAAAGAATAATAGAAATTGTAGTATCAACATAAAAAAGTACAACGAGTAGGTTACTATAAATTCAATACAACATATTACAAATCCCGGATAATATGTATTAAGAAATTAATACTTTAAAACTGTATAAACTTGATTATAATCAAGCTGAGAAACGCATGTAAAGTTTGTAAAGTTTTCCCAGACAAAGCTCGCATTTACGTCATCATGGAGCACTCGAAAGGAACGAACTTTCTAACTTGCTTCTAATAACATCATAGATGACATTGGCCATTATTCTAAAATTATCCGGACCTATACAATAGAAAATATTTATATTATAAATTTACAATTAATAAGTATCTAGGATCATCGGTGATTAAGATACATTATATTTTTAGTATGATAACATAATAAATATGTGGAATCGAAATAAACCGCGGGAAATTTATATGCATATATGTTCGGTCGAAAATATGTCTTAAAAAAATAATTATGAATGCATGTATAGAAATATAAAATTCTATAAAAACAAAAATTAATAAGTTACATTAAATTTTACAAATAGTAAAACAAAAATTAGTTACGTAACTTTTTAACTTTACCTATAAATATATAAAGAAAATATAAATTCATTACATTTTTTTCATCATTTTTGCATTCAAAATTATATGTTCACTTTACTGTTTCATCACGATGTAATTTGAATGCGAAATGCTACAAATCTAGAAATAAGTTATACCGGGCAGGAACTTATAAACTTTATAACGATAATATTGTTTTATTTTAACGATAAAATTATTAACCAGTAAGTAAGTATGTAATTTCTACAACGTCCTATTGTAATGTCTACCACATCCTATGCAAATTTTATAAACATTTGTGCATTTTATGAAATAAAGCATTTATTCTTTTTTAATTAGTTTTTGTAATTGGCAATACGACAATATGTATTTTTATATTATTGCAAAGAAACATACATTCGTGAAATTTTATGTCTATAGAAATATGAATAAATACTTTTAGCATCTATAAGAAAGATTTTTTGGACGGCTTTTAGGATGATCGTCTACGACGTAGATATCCCTTGGACTAGTATAATAAATAAATAAATATTTTGTTAGACTATGAAGTGGAGATCATATCAACACTGTTGTTATAATTTTATTGTAATACATTCACAACGGTATTTGCCTATTCCGAGACTTCAAAATTCTCGGGGGAGAAGAGTCTGATCTAAGATGTATTTTATTATTTATTTTATTATTTCGAAATTTTTGAGAAACCTTTAATAAAAACTGTGACCATTTTTATTGTTCTAGATAGCCTACTTTATGGTTGATCGTAAATTCGACTGTGTCCAATGTTATCAAAATATGTTTTTCCTTTTTTTACCAAGCTGACTTTTACTCCGGGTCCGCCTTTATTTATTTATTTATTTATTGACGCCCTATTGGGCTTTTACACGTTAAATACAAATTTCATTTATACCAAGAGCATAACATAAATATTACAAAATATACAAATAAAGCATAAACTCAATACTTTAAATAAGAATAAATCTAATGCTAATTCCATATGGATGACATGAGAGAACTCGTAGATACAATTCATATACCTACGAGCAACAAAAACATTTAAAAAAATCAAAACAAATTGTTACTTAATTACTCGTTGTAGGTATGCAATTAGAATACGAACAATAAATATATAAACAACAAACAAAAGAAAATGGAATTAAAATAAAATGATTTCTCATTCATTATTTACAGCTAAAAAATGGTGGACTAATTTGGCTTTAAATGAATCAAAGTTTATATTGAATATGTCAGCAATATCAGTTAGTTCATTGCCTAATTTATGAACTCTTTCTAACACAGAATACATAGCGATGTTATTGTTATAAAATAAAATATTCCGCCTAGTATATTTTGCAGGTATATGTGCTCTACCAACTGAGCAACATTATCTCAGTTATTAGATCACTGACCCGGCAATTCATAAGTCCTGGGTTCCAGTCCCTGATGTGACTGTATCTTTTACTGTTTATTTTTTCTGAAAACATACACAAATAAAATGATTTTACAAAAAAAACAGAAAAATATACAGTCATATCAGGGACTGGAACCCAGGACATATGAATTTCCGGGTCAGTGATATTCCAATAAATAACCAGTGAAAAAAATTATTACATAACCACTGGAGCGCTTAAAACACCTCGGATTGCTTTGCTGCCAATTTTGGCAAATTTTCCCTAATTTGTAAGTAATTAAGTAGAAGTTTACGATTTTTTTTATAAATCCTACGAATACATATATGATAACCAACAAAAGATTGATGAATTCATTGGCTATATAGAACCATAGTCAGTTTGTATGTCTCCAGATTAAAATTTGGAAATATGATTTTTTTAATGTGGACGTAAAATATTCGAAATGGTCACCAAAAAATCTGGAGCAATCGGAGAAAAAAGTTTTAAAATGCGCTGTCGCTCCAGTGGATAACTCTATTTTTTTCTCTTATTCATGTCCCAAAAAAATCTCTTTCAAACCGAGAATGTTGGTTTAAGACATTCTTTACAAATGACACAAAATTTTGAAAAACCTGCCATGAAAATGCTTTACTCAATTTCTGAACAGTACGTATTCTTAACAGCCTTGCTTTTAATAATATAAATATCAACAATATAGAAGGATTTCTTCTAAAAATTACAAAATACTTCGTTTGAACTCAATTACATTTAAAATTATTGAAAATACGTGTTCCATTAATTTGAAAGCTCACGGCGGTAATGGTTTTTACCGAGAAAAATAATTCCATGCTAATATTTTAAAAGCTTTGAGCTTGTCTCAGACAACAAAGAGGATTGAATAAGTGCAGAGTTTTATTGACTCAGCTCCTTCGGAGACAGAAAAGTTGTCTTTCCAATGATCTTGAAAACAAAAATCCCGATTGCTACAATCCGCACAACTCAAATGGTAAATGCGGGATTAAAAATGTTACATTCATAAAATTTTGGTTAAAAGAACTACCTGTTTTATGATAGTTGGTTTCTTATAAGTTTAGTCTAATCCTATGCTGGCAGAGATTACGTCATTCAGTTTACTTAAATTGCTTAAAACGTCAAATTTGCAAAATAATTTTATCTCAGAACTGTGTGTATTTATTTCATTACCTATGTGCTTACTAAATAACTTATCTTTTATAAATAATTGAAGGCTAAATTTTCTCAATTTCATAAAACAATTAGATTTTTTTCACTATTACTGTGTCATCTTTTTATTTGAATGAATAATGTAAGTTCACGGAGAAAAAAGGTGACGGTTTCTGGCTGGAAACATCTGTCACCAGTATTAATGAAGGCTAAATAAAAGAATGAGTTATTTATAAGTAATAATATTATTTACACAAACGAGCATTTTTGGCATCTCAAACACTACTGCGAAATTCTGTTGAAATATGTTTTCGATAATGACGTCTGTACTAGCAATTCTGTCAACAATTATGTCTATAAAAACTGTTTTTGTGAAACGTTTGTTTCTTGTATTGCGTCTATAAACAACCTCTGGTAGTGACATTGATAACCTTCATTTGGATATTGGTCTTATGTAGCGTTACTTCATGTCAATTGTACTATTTCTACACTTGACTCTCTTAGATCTTGTAGATCTCTCAATCTTTTTGGAGATCCGCAAAGACTGCGAGGCTGATTGATGTTAGCCTAATGGGTAGGATTAAGAAGGGACGCTCAGATGGTTTGGGCATGTAAAGCAAATGAACGAGGAAAGGAGTGTAAAGAAAATATATGACGCAAATGTGAATGGCAGAAGAAGTCGGGTTCGCTAGAGGAAGACGTGACATGATCAAGTAAATCAGATACTTGAGTCAGGTCATATCAAGAGCCATAATAAAAGATCACATATGAGACGATGTATGAATGAGAACGAGGCAAGGAGTGGGTGCCAATACCGAGTTGTTTGGCGATCCGTCCTCTCCGCCTACCCCTGTGGAAATGGCGTAATAGTTATTGTGTTAGTTTTTTAGGCTCCCTTAGGGGAAAGGATTAAAAAAATTGGTGGTTTTCTGGTAACACAATCAATAAAAGAATTTTCCTGAAATTCTACAAAAAAATCTCTACAAAACAAAAAGCGAGAAAGCAAGCTGTTCAACTCAAAATGGAATTAGAAAAACTAAATTAAATGCCTACGTTTTACGAGACCAGTTTTTTAGGAAATATATTTGACTTCGTTTTTCCACAAAACCGTATGACTATTATATCGCCATCCACGTATCTATTACGGTATATTTCAGCATCATTATTATAAATGTGTTTTTAGATGTCCTTTAAAGCGTTCACTGCCAGTAACACACCTGCGTTCCTTATACATTAAACGTTATGTCCTTTAATTTCACAATATTCACATGAAATGGGTCCACTAGTTTTTTGCTCGCTTTATCCATGACCGATTCACAGGAAGAGATTAATGAAATACGATATTCAGAGATTTATGCAGGATAAGACGAATTAACTGATTTAAATTTAATGGTTTTTAACAATATGTCATGTCATCACAGGGGCGCAAAGAAAGACTGATACTCAAAACTGAAAGTACCTCACTGAAGAAGATGATAATTCTAATAAATCTAAACGAAACATGAAACAGAACAAAACAAAGAAAAATAAAAAGGAATCAGTCACAATTTTACCGTTTCATTCAGTACTAGCGACTTCCCGGCATGCGTTGTGATAACACTTAAATAAAGAAATTGTTCCACTTTGCAGCATCCCCAAAGATGACATAGCCTTCTGAGGGGAGCTCATGTAAAAAAAAATATATCCTTTACCATTCGTCACCGTTCCCCTTCCGCCTCCCTTCCCCACCAGCGTTCCTCTCCACCTTCTACGCCTTTCCCTCCTCCCCTCTTGCGCTTCCACCCATCCCGGATCCTCTCCCCCCCCCCCTCCTTCCCTCCCTATCACTAAACAATATGAATACACAAATTTTTCGAACAAATCGCGCACCACCTATTGTAATTTTTTTATACAAATTTCAATAATAATGCCAGAACTTACCAACATTATATAGGCATCAACTCACCAAAATTTTATCGCAATTGGAAGAATAATATGGGAATGATTTCATAACGCCAGAACTCACTATTATATATAGAAACCATCGCCAGCACACGCACATAAAATCTCCAAAGCTCAATCGCAAAGGTTTTGGAACGCATAAACAAAGAAATTCATTTTATATGTTTAGATTATCTTCTTCCTCAGAAACATATTGTACTTATTAGTATAACCATACAATCTCTACACATTATACATTAAAGTCCTCCACCGCGTCTGCCTGTCTGTTCGCGATAAACTCAAAAACTACTGAACGGATTTTCATGCGGTTTTCACCAGTAGATAGAGTGATTCATAAATTGGTTGAAATATATAATATATAAAGGATAATGTGGTGGACGAGCGGGCTGGCAAGCGGGCGGTGTGGATTTGATTTGTATGCAAATCTACAGTTTTATGTCGAAGGTGATGAAATTTTGCACACGTGATCTTCAAAATAATAGGAAGGTCACTGTGTACATTTGATTTTGAAAACTCTGTGTAAAGCCCGGGCATCGCCGGGGATTTCAACTAGTAAACAATAAAGCAGAAGTGTCTTGTTGGCGTGTTTCGTGATCCAATTCCATGCAAAAATATAATTTCGAAATTCATAGCTGTATTTAGCACTCCAATCTATCTGTAGCAGTCAATTTCAATTATCGATAATTTAATTAAATACATAATTTATGGGGCAATATCAGTGCCAATAGTAATAACGAAAACGAATTCACTCGAGTTATCGTTTACTTTAAATGGAGTTGTACAACTTTAATGATTAAAATCAAGACCATGGGCTAGTGATTTTGGAAGAAATTCGATTTTCAACTACCGAATTGGACGACAGCCATATAAATATTCAATGAAATGAAAACCAAATGTTTAATTAAAATAACGCCGGAAAGTGAATTTGCGATTATCGAAGAACTGAAAATATAAATATTCGGTTATCATTTTATTGATTTAACTGACTTTAACTCTAACATTAGAACGTAAAATTTTTAAAATTCAATAATCATAAATTATGAAACTCGTGTAAAAATCACAAAATGGAATAATATTAATAGGTTGAATTTCAGAACCCGGCTTCGAGTGCATGTGTGACGCCTCGTCATACGCGCCGCGCCACAAATAACATCTGTGTACGTAGAAATTCGTTACAAGATATCGCCACTTCCGTCAACAGGTCGGATGGGCACGTGTCCCCCCTAGGTATAACTGCAACGAATTTGTGAATATGAAGTAGGTACCTCTTCTGATATGGAGGAATTGACGGTATTACAAAGTTTTATCAAGCGGCTATATATTTTTTATGATGGCATTGCCTGTCTCGGTTTCTCGGTGACTAGCTACACTGGATGACAATGGTCCGAGGAAGGGTTTTTTGGGAACCAGTTCCTCTTGGATTTATAAAATAGTCACCAACACTAACTGGGCGAAGCCAAACCAAAAGCCGCCAGCAGAGCCTAGCAGCAAAAACCTGCGGAGCGGATTTTTAACTGCAAGTACATGATTATTTTAGGTTTTGTGAAGCTGAAAGCATTTATTAAAAACATATTTGAGGAGAGGAAAAACATTTCTTTTCCAAGGTTCTTCTCCCAAATATTTTTTTTGTAAGCATCTAAAATTGGAGTTTCTTTCAAATGCAAAACACTTGTCAATAAATAAGTATAGGCGTGCGTGTACAGTATACAAGCCATGTCCTCTTCGCCATAAATCACCGCGCCGTATTACACGGCTGGGCGAGCCCGAACGACTTCCGTCTGAGCCTGACTGATACAGACAATATTTCCTTCAAAGCCTTATTTTCCCGTATGCATTTTGATTGGCTGATTTTCTCGCAGGTTGACGAGGCGTAATCCTTGGGGAATTCTCGACACTCCCCGTCAAAGCCATTTGAGCGTATTTCCCATGTCTAGGCTCAAATTTTCAACTTGAGTAAGGACGAAGGGAATATGTTCATCTTGTCGAATTCCCAGCGATACTACGGGTGCCTTATTTCCACGTTATTTGAAATTTGTTTTTTTTTTTGGAATACCTACTAAGTAAAACCTCGAATTTTCGTTTGAGAGTGGCTTTGAGTGAAAAAATGCAGGGTTTATACAAAAACAATTACACAAACATACCAACGTCTGCCGATAAAGAGAGGAAGTCTTTGTTAAATAAAATCGTCTCTCATATTAATCGACTTATTTAACGCGAGAGATTCCAAAACTAAAATTCTTTTGATTTATTAAATTAATCTCCTCGTTACATTGGTCTTGGATGAAATTCAACTAAGAATGTGTAAGACGTGGTCAAAATATCGTAATTGTTTTGATGAAGGTATTTCGATGTTTTTTGGTAAAATAACTTGTTTTGTTAATTTTTAAAACTAGAAGAGCTAATTGATTACTAAGATAGTATATCGAAAATTGAAATGCCCTAATTAATTTTCATTTTCAGTTCGACGATTTCGCGTGCGGCATTTTTGTAGGACCGAGAAATGGTGTAATATTTAAAATGTATTTAGTTACAGGCAAATGAGTTTCAAGTGCAGACTTTTGGATGTATTTTGGTCCACTGATAAAAGTTTCAAACTAGTTTTGAACACTCACTTTCAAATATACTGAGTGGATAGAGGAAGTTTACAAATTCCTTTTTTTATTTCATTCTTCTTTCTTCATTCTTATTCTTCTTTCAGATTCCCATCCACCCTTCATAGATTTTTCCTTCCGAGAACTCTCTCTTCTTCCTTTCCCTAAAAAAAACCTTTCACACTGCGCCCCCGAAAATGAAATAGGCCCCGAGGAGAAATGTTTTCCCTGTTCAAAAGAAATGCCTTACTAGAAATAAACATAATAATATTTCAATAGCCCATAAAAACTATCTTTTGAAAGTGGAAAATAATGTGAAACACGATCCGAAGTCATTCTGGAAATATATTTCTGACAAATAATGTGGCAGGGTTTTGATAATTAGCCGTAAAAATGTTGAAATCGTATCATTTGGGTCTAATTTAATTCCATCCATCGTCATTAAGGGATGTTCTGATGTGAGTTTTACATTAGTTTAATCTTATTAAAAACAGAATATTTCCTAAATTATAGAAGTTCTCGAAAGTCCCCATTTATACAAAGATGGTGAACCAACCAACTACCGTCCTAAACAATTCTTCCCGCACCTGCTAAGCTATTGAAAATAATTTTCCATAAATATGTATATGTCAAAGTTCAACCATTCGTGATCAGACACCCTCATATATTTAGACGTGACCAATTAATTACTACAAATTTGATGGTATTTACAATTTACGTGGCGAGAACACTCGATAATAATGAGAAAGTTGACACATCACATCATAACTTGGCGAAGGATTTCGATAAGGTTGATCACTTAGTGCTCTTAAATAGTCGAAGAAATTGTTTTTTTCTGAAAACTTATTGAAACTCTGGTAACTTTTTGAACGAAAGAAAACAATTCGTGTCTTATGGTGAGTTTAAATTCCACAGGTATCAAATTTAACATCCTTATTGTTGTTAATTTTTATTAACGGTATTTGGAAAAAAAAATCTGTTTTTTACTTTTGGCTGATAACATATAACTTTTCTTGAGAATATCGTCATTAGAAGACTGTGGAAAGCTCCAAGAAGATATCAATGCAATTACTGACTGGAGTTTTGATATTAAGCTCGGTTTAACTTCCAAAAGTGTTAAGTCATATACAAGGTCACACGACACCGTATACTTTAATTAAAAAAAATAAAAATTATGTTTCTGAAGCACATGGTGACTAGCAAGGATCTAGGAATCGTGTATGACGCTCGCTTAAAATGTCATACTCACGTGGAAAAGATCTGTAAATAGGCCCTAAATATGTTAGGTTTTGTCATATACAATTCCAAGAAGTTAACCAACCTTGAAGTTAAAGGCTGCTTTACTTTAGCCTATTGGGTAGCATTCTTGAGAGTAGAACTCAGGTATAGGGGCCAAATGACAGGGGTCAATAATGGTCCAAAACATATAAAAGTAATTTTCATGGTACGTTTTCATGAGAGAGATCGGTTTTTTTATTATGGCTATTTCCAACAGCATTTATCTCGAGGATTCTGAGTATCTGCCGCCTTTGTTCTACAAGGGGTAACGCATTACTGCTGATGGCTTATACGCTTCTGAACGGTATATTATCAATATCGGACATTCTTGCTAAAATATGAATCAATGTATTTATTCAGGTACATCATATTAAAGTAAATCATTTTTAAGCAAAAATATGAATTAACGTCAACACGGGCTTGTCCCAGTGAGGTTAAAAATTAAATTGTTAACAGGAATTGTTATAGGAACTTGAAAATCTGCACTTTGAATAAATGTTAGTATCTCTTTTAGTTTATTTGTTTGCTTACCAGGAAGTAGGTACATTCAACTCTTACAGCAAAATAAATAAATCACTATTTAGGTTGTCTGTAGTGAACAACTCTTAAACCATTTCTGTTCCGAGTCGTTTTCTTATAGACCTTTACTTTCCGAAACGCCTTGGCGTCACTGGACTGAGCAACTGAATGATTTATTTGTGTCTTGTAGTTGAAAAGAACAAAAAAGACTGATAAATCGCTTTTTGGAACTTTTTAAATTGAACCTAACACGATAGTACTTATACCCACCTCAATAAAGTACATGTCGAGAATTCTTAAAAGAATAATGTATAATGTTGATGATGATTTTATAATCTGATACGACATAAGCATTCCATTGCCAATTATCTATTATAGTTATTAGGTTTATGTTAATTCCTCTTTTACAATCTTTGAAAGAAGACTATTTTATTTATGGTAATCTATAAGCATATTTGGTAAGCATAAAATTTATCGTTGCATTTTGTTGTCATAGAACCGATAGATCTGAGCACGGTGTCAACGTTGCATTTGACAGCTTTTGTTTGATAGCATGAAGCTTAGAACTTGTAATGTCAAAAACGATGTCTTTGGAAACAAGTTTGCCTCATTGTGTCCTAAAATCATAGAAACTTTGGACAATAGTTTAACAACGTTTCATATGATACGACAAAAAAGTGCATACTTGTACTCAGTTAAGAACTTTGTGAAAGATGTTTTAGAGTTCTCATAATACAATAAGCTAATAATTCTAACCGATTTTGATCAGAAATAATAAGAGTTAGGCATCGAAAGTATCAAATCGAAAAAATAATGCTGACAAAAGAACCATTGGTTTCGAAAAATATTGATATTTTTGAATAAATAATTTGTGTTTACAAAGAGATTTGTTATATTTAATTAAAATGATGCCACAAAGTAAAACTTTGTAAAAATGTTGAAAAAGTGAAAAAGATTCTTTAATTTAATTTTACAATTTCAACTATGCACGTTGAAAAAACGTGTAGCCTAGATAATAATGTTTTTATTTTATTGTGTTGGTTTTATTTTAATATATAGAGTATCATAGAGATGATGGTCAACGCAGTAAATTGATTGTGAATTATGTGAATGGCTTCGAATTGCTTAAAACTGTTTTCTGCTATGATGCAAAAAATCGGAAACCGTTGCCTCAGTTCTTAATTGTCCAAACGACCATTTGAAAATTATGCAAGAGGAGAAGGTTTTATTTCATTATTTCAATAAAACATTACTATAAGTGTTTAAGATAAAGCTTTTTCCGTAAAGGTAAAGGTCTCATTAGTTTAAATAATTCTTAGTTAAGTGATAAACTATCGTTTTTTATGCTTTAATTTTAGTTTTAAAGTCGAGATTGAACAAAAACGTTCGTTTGGACAATTAAGAACTGAGGCGACGTACAGTAAGTAAAAAAAAAACAGAGTTTTCATTTAATGAATTTTCAAACAAACTATTTGAATGGAACAGCGAATATTCGAACGTCGAGTATTTGTGATTAAAATTTCAAGAATTCCTTTTAGAAATTTCTCTGCACGCGAGAAAAAGTTTTAATTACAATCGTGTAACTGACAAACGTCCGTTTACGCTAGCGTGTTCGGATGTGCGTTTTGTTGTCAGTAACATCTTACTGACAACATAATTGTTGCGAACGAAATGTGATATCGTGAACTCGCACAAAAAGTTTTTTTTTGTCTGACACCGAAATAAAGTTACCTAGAGTTAGTCAGCAATGAATAATTACACTTGTTTAGTGTTAAACAGCTTTGGGGCTAATTCATTTCCCAGGGTACTGTTCAATGTATTCATCTCCCATTGTCCTCATTCTTCCTTAAAGGTCCGACTTCGGAGAGTAAAAAGAAGATAACTACATTCTTACCTACTCGGCCAGTGCGAAATATTATTGTTTATTTGCAATACCCACATTGTCAGTTGAAATAATGTCGCAATTGTGGCAACTGAAATTATTAATTCTTTCGCGAAACTCGCGTTAAGATAATTTTTTTTAATATGGTGTAATTGTGCCAACCTGGATAATTGTGACACATGGATGTATCAGCAGATCTCTACAATAAAATGTAGGGATTTTCTGTTATATTCTATTGTCGTGTGATATAAAAAGTACGCAATCAACTGTTTAATAACAAATTTAGAAGCTCGAAGGTAGATATATCTTTGAGGACGTTGTCGCTCCATCTTAATCTTGGTCTTCCCAGGCTCCTTCGCCCTATCGGTCTTGATTTCAGCAGGAACTTTGGTGCTTGATGTTCGGTCAATCTCTCTACATGACCCAGCCACCGAAGTCTTCCCAGTTTTATAATTTTGTGACATTTAGATCCTTAAACAGAGTATATAGTTCATTGTTGTTCGTTGTTGTTGTTCATTGTTCTTTTACGTGTATAAGTAGTAATTACGAATATGACGATTCATATTCTAGACATCTAGGTATTTGTGTAGAAAACTAGTTAGCTTATATGTTATCCTGTTTTTACAGACAGTGCTTGCAAAACTTGAGATATTGTTGAAATTTGCCTTTGTTGGCCGTGAAAAGTGGACCTCTTCGCTCGACCAATCTGCGTTGTTTAGCTTGTGCGGGATAGTTGTATGAATTTAAGTGAGATAAGCTGGATGCCCGTTCTACGGTCCAAAAGAGCAGTGTCAAAATAATTATTTAAATTTTTTTGTCCTGGTCCACTGTCGAGGTTCAAACTGACATGCATATATGAAGGAGAGTTATAAAATAAATAAACAAAATATCTAAAAGTGATCTAATAAAACACATTACTGCAAGCTATTTACATATTTAAATTTTATGCATGAGAATTGTTTTCCGTTTAAAATGAAAATTTAAATCAAAATACCATTTCAATATCCTTACTTTAATCATTTGAATAAATTATTCAAGTTGAATATTTATCATTAATTAAAGAGAAAAATAAACAGTATTCCGCACGGGCAAATAGACACGACGAATCAATTTACGTTTCCTGAAAACTATTAAAGTTTTCGAAAAGAGATTCGGGAAAATAGGGAATAAAAGGTCTGGTGATTGCAGACGAGTAGCGCCGTTCCCACGGGGGCGGTTTTCGGCGGCGCCAGTTCATAGGAATATAACGCTTCCCTATTGTTGTTTTCTTTTGCAAAATAAACAGAACTCGTACTGTACCATAACGTCAGCGTTTCTGTGCAACAGAAATAATACAATAAAACTTTTCGCAAATATTTGTGGAAGATGTTAAAGCTTTTGTTGGAAATATTCACATTTGAAACAGAATTTAAGGTGGAATTTAACTGTAATATAATTTTTTTTGTATATTTAACACACTTTAAAACTTCTTTCCACTGGTTTAGACATGCAAAAAAATACACCTATTTTTGTTTTGTAACGAAAAAAGTCATGATAAATTTTCGAGTGTACAAATCATATTGAAAGAATAGAGTAATATTGGGATCGAACATTGCAGGGGGCCAGTTATTATTTTACAGAATTTGAAAAAAATCATCAAATTTTCGAGTTGATTTTCATGTTCTATTTGAGTTCTGTTATTATAGCAATAGGCCAGTTGATTTTTAAAACTGATATAATGACAGAAATTGAATGGAACTTTTTCAAAAATTAAAAATTAACTTCGAAATTTGATGAATTGTTAATTCAAACTATTTGAAATAAAGCGTTGAACCCCACACCCTAACCTGTAACCCAATTGTACAGTATTTGAAGAACCGGTGAATAATTTTATAATTTTTCTTTTTTACAAGAGTTCCACACAGGAGTCCCCGAGGAAAAAATAATTCTGAATCAATTTCATCTTTGGAGATGCCGAGTTGAGAGTCTTTACAGATAAAAGAAGGAGAGGGAGTTCTAAGAATCAAAAAGATATGAGGGGTGATTAGGATTTTAAGGGACAATGTGTCCAGGAGTGACGGACTTATGAATCCATGCGGTGCAAGGAAATGGATCGAGGGATCTAGGTTAGATCTCCCTCAACCAGACTCTTCCTATCCGGCCCGCCATGTAGTAGGTGAGTAAACGTATTCGCCACAAACCTGTCCCCATGAACCCGAGCGCCCCTCCTAAGTCACCAAATGTTTCAAACTATTTAGGTGACCTTTGGCAGGGGTGTTGGTTATCCAATAAATGGTTTCCTGGGCGGCGGTACCCATACCCGCCTCCCAAATTGGTTTCAACTGAAATATTTATAACCGGACATTGTGCAGTGAAGTCTGAAAACACAATAAGAATGAAAATACATGTAATTTTACTGCTATAACTGAACAGACGTCATTACTAGACTAGACACTAAATAGTTTTGTTGCTCCGGCCGGCGGACTTTAGGAGCCCGCCCAATCTACTGAAGCCTTTAGCCTTCATCGTAACCATTCGTACCTAAGACACGAACGGCGATAGATGGTACTCTTCAGATACTTAACTCAGCTGCCAACTGTTGGGATATAGCAGACCTTTGTATAGACGTCTATTGAAAGAAGCGGAAACTACATGAATAATCAATACACCACAATTAATATTATTGAAGTCTTGCTGCATGTTCGTACATTCGAAGATGGTCACTTTCTTCAAGTTTAAGAGAGTTTTTGATAACTGTGGTCAGAAACACTCCACTTCCGTACACTTATTATATTATTGTAGTGTGACCTCATGTTATCTTCATAGGTAGGAGTTCCCTACTAAAAATTGGTGTTAAGATGTTCCATCATAATTCTCATAAATGACTAGAATTGATCAAGCATCATAGGTTACAACGGTATTCTCAGCGGTAGGTCCATGGATATTTCTTCTGTAAAATAGGCCTCTTGCATCGATTTCATAACGATTTAGAAAAAATCGTGTGGATAGATTTTTTAACTAAGATTACGAAAACGTTAGTAAAAATTTTTGGAAATGTATAGTTTTTTTTTTTTTTTTAATAAATAAATCCCTTATTTGAGCTCGTGACGTCACTACATAAAAATGTCCCGTCACCGATTGTGTTCCCTTAATTTTGTGAAATTCCACACTGATTTTTTTTTTATTATATGGCAATACCGCACAAGAATCTCAACCGCTCCCGTCTGGAGCCAGTGAGACTATGGCATCCCCAATTGGGGTATGTTGTGAGGCTGAAGGTAGTGGGAAGGGGAAGGAGGTGGGGAAGAGGAAGGTTGGGAAGTACCTGGCTATTCAGATCTGGTCACCAAACACGGCTAAAGCCATTTTCAAGCAACATTTCAATTCTGAATGGTGGTCTTACACCAGGGCGATACTGATAGTATCTTCCATATTATTTTAAATGAATTAATTGTGAAATAACACAAATTAATCAAATAAAATTTATTTGCGCACGCCGGGTTCGAACCCGGATTGTGAGTTAAGAGTCTTAGCCACTGGACTACGGAGGTCGATTAAAAAAAATACGGATTGCCTTAGAATATTTGCCGTATCCGGAAAAAAATATTAAAAAATGTGAGGCAAGTGGCATATTATGAAAACAGAAGACTATGAAGTGGTCCCAGAGAGAGGTCATACCTAACATCATCTTTCTAGTATATGCTGTATTTTTCATTTATATACAAGACGTGTGAGAAGGAAGAGGATGATCGTCGATGACGTACGTACCTATCTGGAATTACTATACATAAATTACGTTTCTATGCTCATACGTAATATGTGTGAAGACAAAGGAGTATATGAATTATTTACTACACTTCCAACATCAAACTTAATTAAATTTAATTTAATGCAAAATCTAAGTAGGTATTTACACTAAAGATGGTCTGCCTTATATAAAAATATGCCTATCAAAATCTCTGCAATTAAAATGTAAAATTGGTTTTATTGTATAATTTTACCAATTCTGAGAACCATGTACAAAACGTTTATGGCAACTGTCACGTACAAAATGTCTTCCCAAGAAGTAGAAATACTTTGACTTGACATTGTGTCACATTGTACGTTGAGTCACCCAAAATTTTCTCTCGTCGCTTTCATGTGTCTGAGCACCCCAAATAATGTATTGAGATTGTTTTTTTTTTAAATTTAAATAACACGCCTTTTAGGTTACCAATGAATTTATTTAAAATTATTGTTTTCGTACGTCAAGTGGGTATTAGAAAAAGAGGCTCTTGTTTATATCTTTATTGATTGTTCACGGCTTCTTTTTCAAAACATGTAGTTCAAGAGCCCGTGACGATCAAACCTTCGTTATTCTATAAAACCTGAAAATAAAACCAGAAAATGTCCCTGATACAGGTAAACGATCTCCAATTATGAAGTTTGGATCACGGTGGCTTTGAAAGATATTATATTAATTAATTATAATTGTACTTACGTTAAAGTATAAAAGATGAATTTTATATAAATTACTTGAGGAACTATCAACATATTTTTTCTCAGTTATCAGACAGTTTCGATGGTTTCTTCACCTTGTCAGACACATTAAAAGTCTACCGTAGGTGCGAGCGCGATATATATGTACATGCAAGCGGGTGGGAGTGAAATAGAGCGAAATTTCGACGCTAGCGGACTACTACCTTGTAAAAGTGCGAGCAAAATGATCTTGAAATTGAGGTGCAATTTTATACACCTTTGCTACCTGCTATATTTCAAGGCCACCGTGATCCAAACTTCATATTCGAGGATCGTCTCTACCTGTATTAGGGACATACACAGAGAAACTTTCAGGTTTTATAAAATAACGAAGGTCTGATCGTCACGGGCTTTTGCTTTAATAAATTTGAATTTTGATTCTGTTTTCGTCAATAGATGAATGCCAATCTTGGATGTGGAAATTAACCCACTTCCCGAGACCGATCGAACTAAAACCCATCAGATTGTCGTTGACATTTGACTCGTTGTCGATGACAATGCATTCTGTTAACTTTTGGTGACACTCACGTACACACACGCCTACAATCACTCAATTTTCTGAAATTGGATGATGTTATAATAAATACAAATAAGTCTTCGACATTTAAAAAAAAATAAAAGCAGTTCTTACGTGTTAGCGGTGTTCACTTATTTTAGTAATTACAATCTTAAAATACATTTTATTAGTAAGATAGCAGTTAAGAGCCGGTCCCTGGGAAGTAAGGTTCAATCCTCAGTCAAACCATATTTTTTTCTTTGACATAGGCTACTAACTGACCCAAGAGATTGTGATATTCTCGTTTTCTCTCGTCTCTTCTTTTGAATTCTTTTTTTTTTTAATATTTACTATTTTTGAATTCTTTCATCCTTTCAAGTTTTCTTGAACTTTTCTTTTGGCTCTGATCGATATTTAATTTTCTCAAAGGCTTTATATGTATGACACACAAGCCTTCATGAAAATGTGACCCTTATTTTCTTTGATTACTACAGGAAGCTATTTAAAACTCCCTTGTACTACATATCTTTATAGATATAAGTACTTAATTAATTAATACGTTATCTACGACCTTGAACGTAAATTTTCGTATTTATGTTGTAAATAAATTCCACCAAACGTTGTGTTATTTTTTTGATTTATGGTGTGGGAACTTAATTACTTTGGTTTTGTGGTACCCTTTGATTCTGAAAGGAGCGTTGAGCATCGAATTTGATTGGTCTATTTCTTGCAATTCTAAATTTTATTTTATTTTCTTTATGAACTAAACTTTCCCTAAACACTATTTCGACTTCCTACCTCTAATGAATTCGTAATATACCTGTAATTAATGACATTTACCTGTTCAATTGTTTGTATAATTAAGAATGACTCAAATGGTTACTTGTTAGTGAAGTCTTTTGTTACTCAAGATTTATTTACTGCTTGGCTCTCCCCTATTTTGGTCCTGATGCTATAACGTACATATGACATTGTTTTAGTAGATTATTGTTATTTATTGATTGTCTTTTAGAACGAACTCAGAAATGCTCTTTTGCTTGCATAATTTGGCTCCATTCCTCCTGCAGATAAACAGGGTGGTCAAAGATCAACTAGAACTTCGCACAGTCAGCCGACGCGATTTTCCAGAGGGCCGTTATACCTTGTTCTGTCAATCTTCCATGTCGTCGTGTACGTTACTCAGGTCTTTCTCTAAGCCCCGAAATCTCCAAATTCCAACTCCTCCGAAGTCTACTATTTACTTAGAGCGAACCGGTTTCGTTCTATACACAATCATATACTCACGGTCTTTGCAAGAGTTCGAGTCGTGAATTCTAATTTCTCGCATGCAAGAGACGATGTGAGGATGCCCCTGTCGAGACTAAAGCGCTAGCTGTAAGCGAGTCCACATCATCCAATGCACAGTACATAAGAAGATATATATGTATACATACGTTTGGGAAGGATTATAACTCGCAATGTGAAGCTAGCTAGCCTCGCATTCCAAGCTCGGATTTCGTGAAAAGGAATTCTGCGAAAAACCTTAGCCGATGACCGAATATATACATATTAAGAGTAGGAAATATCAATATATAAGAATAAACTAAGAATATTTATTAGTTTTATTAATGGAGAGCTAATAACTCCAGGCTTTTGTTTGTTTGGTTGACAATTTTATTTAAGAGATTGCCATCTCTATTGATTTCTTGATTTGTTTGGTTGACAATTTTATTTAAGAGATTGCCATCTCTATTGGTTTCTTGATTTGTTTTGTTGAACTGTTATTCTAGATTTTCCCCCTCCCCAGATTCAACTCTTTGATATAGACTTTTATTATCCCGTGATTTTTCAAAAGTCTCATGTAAATGATTGATACGTGTGAGGTTTTTTTATTCCCATAACTTCAAATGTTTTCATGTAATTCCTCAATTCATTTTTATACTACTATCCCGTGATTTTTCAAATGTCAAATGTAAATATAAACTGTAATTTAATCTTCTTGTTACTTTTTCAAATCATATTTCGTTGCTATCCCGTGAACTTTCCAAATGTTTCAAATAGATGATTTATACTTTTTTTTTTTTTTAAATAAATACTAATTTCATTTTATATAAATTGGTTTTTTAATCCCTTTGTATTTTAATATCGTAGTAATGTTAGCCCGAAGCAATTAAAGAATGTCAATTGTTTATTTTACCTTTAAATTTATAAACAAAACCGTCACTGACTTCGTGACCCACTAACCCAATAACATACTCTCGAATAAGTACATGAAATGACACGTGTTTTTGTTTACACTATGCATTCCAAAACAATTTGCCCTAATTAAATTTCTTTATTTCATTGTATTGGTTTCACTTTATATCTGATCGAAGCCCCGTCTGCTAATTTATTATTCAGTATATATATATAACTATATTTATATAGGCTTTATACGTAAATAAATGTGGTTTATATTCTAAATACACATATACATATATTACTTATAAGAGATAATTTCGCATAGAATAAATTTACATAAACTACATATTTTTAATAAATTAAATATAAGATATATGACTCTATAGGAACACGGAAATTATTCAAGTGTAGATATATTTAAAAAGTAGGTATCTGAGATAGATATCACTCAATTTCAATATAAAAGATGTTTTGTTTAATTAACCTCTTTTTTCTGGGAATGTAAATATATATATTTAATTACCCATATATGGATAACATATCAATATAAAAGATATATATGTAATAAACATTTAATCATAATTGTGCAATATCTCTCTGAGATATTTTATTTACGGAATATATATAGAAATACATATACATACATACAAGTATAATTCGAAATACATATTATATACATTATTTTTAATATACATATATAGCACAGATTTGAATCAAGTAATATTTTGTCGTAATAATATAAATTTTTATACCGATTATCAGCTGTTCTCTCCTCGTCCATGATTCTGAAAATATTTATACTTATGAAAACTTACCCCAACATGTCGATTCCTGTCGGGAGCTACACGACCATCTCTTTTGTTTATTTATTCTTTTTCTCTAACTAATTCAGCTATTGTCTAACTAAATCTAAATTAATCCTTTCGATTTATTATTCCGCTATTTTGTTGAATCCAAACTGAATTAATTGACGACTAATCTTTATTACTCAAAATGTATTTTATTTTCAAAACTCATTGATTAACCTAACACTTTGTTAAATTAAGTTTAACAAATTAATTCATAATTATTATCCGGAGTAATATTATCATTATTTATGTCGTGTTCTTTTTTCCACCGAACTTTTATCTAGCAACAAAGTATTATACAATTAAATACCGAATAGATTTTTATCATTTATTATTTATCTTAACTTCCAGATTTATTATTATAGTTATTCCATTATTAAAATAACATTCTGCTTAAATTATAATTTTTAAGCAATAACCACCTCACGATTATTTACGAAATAATAGATTTATTATTATTTAATCTAACAATAGATTACTACTCTGTGATAGAAATGTTCCGTTCAATCGTACGTTATCTAGCCGAATTAATTCGATGTTAATTTTTTTTAGATTAATGTTGTTCGACAATTATTCTCTAAACACTATTATTTTTTTTTAAATCGTTACACTATATTATAACCTTTTTATTTTAATGATAAGTTGAATTTATAAATATATATATTATTATTCAATGCTGTTATAAAATTCTTTAAACACTGTTGTTTCTTTTTAAATTCGCTACACTATATAAACTTTTTATTTTAATGACAAGTTGAATTTATAAATAAATATATTATTATTCACTGCTGTTATAAAATTCTTTAAACACTGTTGATTTTCTTTAAATTCGCTACACTATATAAACTTTTTATTTTAATGACAAGTTGAATTTATAAATAAGTATATTATTATTCACTGCTGTTATAAAATTCTTTAAACACTGTTGTTTCTTTTTTTTATTAATTCGCTACTCTATATAAACTTTTTTATTTTAATGACAAGTTAAAATTATTGTAAAACTATATAAAACACTTTATTTAATTTTCAACACTTCACAGATTTAATCACTAACACTGACTATAATTTTCTAAGTCTCAGGTTTTCCCACTCCGAATTTTTCTAAGTCCCAAAATTTTACAACACTTAGGAAATTTTCAACTAATAACCGTATTAGACACTACGTCACGTAACTTCCACGATTTTAATCCGACGATTGGTCCCCGACGACTCCTTCACGACAACTAACTCCGAAAACTGATCTCGATTCTTCTAAGTCCTAAGTTTTATATGTACCTCCAGGATTAGAACATCTTAATTACGCGTTCATTGATTTTCTAATTTAAACTCTAACAACTCGAGATTTCATATATCAATTCTGTCATTTTCGTATCAACGTGTTAAGTCCGGCCCCCTAGATTTTCGAAATCTTCTATCTCTTACGTAAATTGTTCCAGAGTCGAACCTACCATTATGTCAAATTTTGCCCCGTCGTTCCTTTGTCTTCTGGTCTTACGAATTTAACTAAAATATCATGATTTTCGTGTCCTTTTTTCTCTCAATATATAATAGGTACGTCTTCTATAAACTGTATATAATTCTCAATTTGGTTTATCGCTACCAGAACACGAACAAACTCATGTCGAAATCTTCATTACGCATTTTCCAATTTTCATTTCCCTAAATTTCCCCACATTTTCATGTTTCCTATATGAATCAATTCAATTTTAAGCTGTATTGTCTCTACTTATGTCGTAGACTTGAATTTTCTTATTTTCTTCAATTATATTTTATATACGACGTTATTTTTATGATTTCTCTGCTTCATTCTTATGTCATTGTCCATAACTATATGATTAGTTATATTCCAAGCCAAATTTACTGTTTTCATCAATACTTCTGAATTTTCATGAGTTTTCCTTACGGATCGTCTTTAAACTGTCTTTACTTCATTCTTTACCATCATTTGTATAATTTCCAATGCTTATCTTCTCTTAGAAAACTTCACCTTCTAGTCATAAATATTCAATCTGCTATTTTTCCATAATTTTCATAGAAGAAAATTCCAATTTGACTCTGGGATATGTGTCAGGTTAATTGCTTCGTACAAAAACGTATAAAATTGTGTCTCGTTTCATCCCAAAACCCCATAAAGTATCATCGCTGACATATGTTGATGTTTTCGATTTCTACGTACTTGGTCGTAAATAATAAATTAATATTAACTCGTTAAATTTAATCTCTTTTATCTTATCCAAATATTGCATAAGTTCCATGTTAACTTTTATTGCCCCAAAAGCAATAAAGACTCTTCTAATCACCCAAAACCATGTCGGAAATCTTATTGTTTTAACAACAAAATCATGTGTGAGCTCGACAACCTTTTTTTACATCAATTGCCTCAGCAATTTGTTCTATCGTCTATAGTATTTTCTCATAGCAAACGACGTAAAAACGATCCCTTCCTTTGAATTAATCTAACGTAATATAACTAGAATAACCATCCTATTTCAAATATAAAACGATATCTATTTAAACTCGTCTGAAAACGCAAAATTAAGCCGAAATCTTATATTGTTCAATTAACACTTCCGTTTAAATGTCCGTTTTTTCCATTAGATTTTCTTTCCAAATCGTTTTCCCTGACTTTATTGCTTCATCTAAAAGTGACATTCCTAATTTCCATCGTTTTTCTTTCTTTTAAATATCAAACGTACGTTTTCCTCTGAATCTGGCCTCCTTTTGTTCTTCACGTTCTCGTTATGCAATTGAGTATCCCTACAGTAGCTTTTCCCACGTTTTCCAGGTCTTTTCTTCAATCTTCCGTTCATTATATTTCCTTGCTATTTTATTGCATCATTTTTTCAACATAATATGGATTTATTTGTTCGTTAACTGCGGTTGTCGATTCCTCTGTTGCACTCAATATTTATCTTACATCTAGGGTCATTGTACCAAATGCACCGAACGTGGGATTGTGTTTATCTTAAAGCGTATTGATCTCTCGGGTTGATGATGATTTTTACCCCATAAATCTCAGACTAATGGTCTAGTCCAAAATCCATCTCTTTGTCTTGAAAAAAGGTAACCTCCCCCTTCTCTGATTGGTTGATCAATCTTAAGTGTTTATAATTGGATCCCTCTGTGTTCTATTTATCTAAACTTGACATTAATTTAATAATTATAGATCTCTGCAGTCTCCATGGCCCAATCAAACTTAATCCGCTAGGTGTCGCTAGTGTGTTGATTTCGTTATAATTCTGAATTATTATTTATTCATTCGTAAGGTGGAAGCTACTATATTTTCGTATCCACTGCGATTCATCACAAGATGAAGCAAATTGTTGAAAATTAAAAATTAATAAATAACTTTGTTTTTGGTGGGTTGGTTTTGTTCCATATTACTCGGGATTAACTTTAGAGTGCGTGGATGGAGAAAATGAATGAAAAATATTTTATATAATGAATAACAGATCACTTTCTTTAAACCACTATATTATAAACAATATCTACATGTTTTGATAACAATGTTATCTTCATCAGGATATGTTAATTTAAAGAAAAATAAATAAATGACAAACTGTTATTATTATTTATCTGTTATTCATTATATAATTAATGATGCCACAAAGTAATTTTGCGAAGTTTGAAGAAGTAACATATTTTAGACTAAATTGACTTTTTTAAATGAATATCTCACAAAAGTCTTAGTTGCTCTCATCAGTGAGGAGCCAGTGAGACTATCCCAATCGGGGTATGTTGTGAGGCTGAAGATAGTGGGGAAGGAAAGGAGGTTTTAGAAAAAATGTGGGGAAGAGGTAGGTGAGGAAGTACCTGGCTATTCAGATCTGGATATGGCTGAAACCATTTTAAGCAACATTTCAATTCTGAATGGTGGTCTTACACCAGGGCGATACTGAGAGTATATTCCACACGCTGCATATATACTATATATTATTTTAAATGACTTAATTGAGAAATAACAAAAATAAATGTGATAAAATGCATTGGTCCACGCCGGTATTCGATCCCGCGACCTTAGGATTGTAAGTCAAGAGTATTACCCCTTGACCACGACATATTATGCATTTTATAGGCATAAGAATTATAATAAAAGTCTGTTTATTGTCCCCAAAGGGTTGTATAATATGGAGGACATGCCAACAAATAACAAAAATATAAAATATGTTTTCATTCAAATAAGTCAAGCCTACAACTATTTTCTATAATATATAGTTTATGTTGGGGACTTCATGAAATTAACAAAATTATCGAAAACTGCTTACTTATTACAAAATAATACGCATTGAAATCTTCCTATAAACAAGTTCTCCCTGTGATTCAGCCAGTGAAATATTGAGACAAACTTCAAACCCATTATCGATTAGTTTTCTGTAAAGAGTTTTTCCAACAGAAACTCAAAAAAGGCATGTTTTCCAAATATAATATATGTAAATAATGAGTCGATTATTCCACAGAAGATCAAAGAATTAAAAAAAATGGAGAGGTTGATTCACATTTTCCCTTTTTTCGTGATCTTTCTCCAGATCAGATTTGAAAACTTTTCGCTCTTTATCCAAGAATTTCTTCTTTTGTAATGATACTGCTCTCCGAAATTGGACTGGCGACTTCCTTATATACATATATTCACAGAGACCCATCGGAAACATTCAAGCACGAAATCTTTCGTTAATTGTTTAGTTTTTTTTTAATGAAAGCATAAATTAAATTTCTGAAATAGCCATGAATTCATTATTAAAAGACGATCTTTCAAATTGTCATTAAAAATGTCATTAACTTGCACCAAAGGGACAATATACAGAAAACTGAAACAAATTTCTAATCAGTCGCACAGTATATTATATTTGAAGGCCCCCGGTGACGGAATACGTGGTCTTTGGTTCAAAGAATTCAGTAAGCTTCTGAGTGAAAGATTTGTATCGAAATACCGGAGCTTGCAAAATTTTAGTTAGAAACTAAAAAGCTTCGATAGTTTGATAAATAGGTTTATTTGAATATTAGTGATTCTCATTTCACGTGGCTGAGAGATTTAAGGATTAATCTTATATATTGTTTTTGGTGCTTCAGATTTTATGTCTGGGTTAAGTCTTCCCTACAAGAAAGACTAAACCCTTCAACACACTTTTCCACAAATGTTTATCGAGTCAATCCACGCAATGTAAGTGCACTATATGAGTATAATAAATACAAAACAATAGAAGAACAATACGTCAATCCACCACAGACCAAATGGGAAAAAAATTCACCAACTCCAGATATTTTCATATCAGAGGGTTTGCCTCGGTAGAACTCCTAACTGGACCGATAAATCCTACTGATCCCTCAATATAAATATTTAAAAAATATTTTGTAATTATTCTGAGTTAATATTAAAATTATATTTATTTAGTCAACGATAACTTGAATACATTTTAATTTGATTTATCACCATTTTTCATGTCCGTAGTTACAATAATTAATTGACTTTATGTTCACTTGGTTGTACACTTTGGAAGGTGGGTATGGGTACCGCCGCCCCGGGAAAAATTGTATGACCACCTCTGCCATATGTCACCCCAAATGGTTCAGTACATTTTGTGAATTAGCAGGGGTGCCTTGGTTTACGGGGTGAGATTTATACGGGTCTTGGCGTAGGACGCATCTGCCCACCTGATGCATGGCGGGCCCGATAGAGAGGCACTGGTTGAGGGAGCCAGAATATAGATCTATCGCCTTGCACCGCAGTGGGAGGAATGGATTCACAAGTCCGTCGCACCTGGACACAGTGACCCTCAGATTCCTACCCATCCCTTATTCATTTTTCATTCCGAGAACTTCTCTTCCTTCCTTCCCTTAAAAATACCTTCATACAAAATCAAGGATGACAAAGACCCCACAGGAAATTATTTTCCTGTGAAACAATTCTAAAAAAAGAAAAAATATTTCTCCTCTACTATGTCCCTTAAAATACCAGTCATCTTGAAAACTCAACCGCCTTACTCATAATCGCAGAATAAAATAAAACCACGGTAATACGAACGTGTTAGGTGAAATTTGTACAACAATTTCACCTAAATCGTTCGTATTACCGTGGTATTATCTTATTCTGCGATTATGAGTAAGGCGCAGGGAATGTTCTTGACTCGACTACTGATTTGATTAGAATAATTATTATTTAGTCAAACTAATTTATTTTGAGCTTTGAAAAGATATCCGTCCTCAATCCACATTGTCATTTTTTGATGGGAAAAAGTTCCATGCTTATCGGAACGTAGCGTCGTAAGAACTTGTTCAGACACTTTCCTGGATTTGAATAATAATTTATTCTGTTAGGTTCTGATTAGGAAATTAAATTCTAGAAACTGCCACAAAGGGCTTGGAGACTTTACTGACCCTATAAAAAGGAGTATCAACGTATGTTCATACTTATATTATGCGTCATCTTTGTAAAAATGGTTCATAAAAAATCTTTTACCACGAGCGATAATAAAAGATATGACAAGGTACTGGACCTTTATTTTAAGGATTAGGTACTTAAAGTTTGTACCCAGAGACAGAAGAAGGATTCTTTCTCTCGTAAAACATATGTATTTTATTAAACATAAAAGGTATATTCTAGAAAATGACTATGGTAGAACAAGAAATACAAGATTATGTTTGAACCGTAAATAAATAAAATGCGGCAAGGTTGATTAGATGAAAATATGAGCCGGCTATCATTTGGTTAAAGATACCCAAGGAGCATCTAAAAATTAGCCTTGATGGTGGACCGTGCAAGGTTATCGACTGTTGGCAACCCAAAAATAAATTAATACTTTTTTGCTATAGAAATCTACATAGTCTTTTGAACAGCAGGTACAAAGTCATGTAAATATGTACCGCCCACATTGATAAGCTATTTCATGTCAAAATGTAATTGTCTAGATTATTGTCAGCCTTCTTCTTCATCTTCTACTTGTAATACCTTACTTTTCTCAGCCTCACAACATCGCTCAATCATGAACGCAATTGTCTTACTATCGGCGGGCAGTAGTTGTAACTCTGGCGTAGCATAAAAGTGAAAATAAACTGTATCGACTATCGTAAAACTTAATGAGGGCTTGACGGTTTTTTAATGCATTTTTAATCCTTTGTATTCATGTTTATTGTTGCTCTAAGAGAGTATTCTTCCATAAAACTTATAATTAGCATTTCGGAATATATTTCCTCAAGGAAGCAGCGACCTATATTAAATTTTGTGGGGTACTTTTATTACGGAAGCCAAAAAACATACTGAGAGAACATTTTACGTGAACCAATTTATATGAAAACTATGCAAATAAATTTACTCCTAAGTAAGCAAGAAAACTCCCATTTTGCGTAGGTTTGTATCACTTTGTTTCTGGATTCCTGAATAAGGCATTAGTGGGGCAGCTGCTTAGTGTAGTGTGGAGGTTAGAGGGTCGTTCTTTCCGAAGACTTCGAAGGTTACACCTCCCCTGTGAGTAGCCTGTCAAGTAACATTAACAGATGTACTCTTTCGCTGTTACTTTGCCATGAAAGCACATTTGTAATTCTAAACAATAGTTGGAATCGTTCAGCGTGAAACTTCCCCAATCCCTTCTCCGAGCGCACGTTTTTGGAATAAATAAAACTCTCAGCAGGGATTTGGTTCAGTATTCCTTGGCAGATTTTCGGATTTGCGGCCTCTCGATAATATTGCTTTAGTTTCAACTTTATACGTTATTGCAGAGATTTTATGTTGCGTATATGTGAATTTTTACGGTAATGGCCTTTAATCTAGCCCGCTTTCTGAAGAACCTGGGTCGCAACTTTCAAAATAATGCTGCAACTATCAGAGTTTTTTTTCTGAATACCGCACAAGAGTCCCAAATACACCTCATATTATTTGAATAGATTAAATTGTAAAATAACACAATTCATTCAAATAAAATTTAATTGCACCCGCCGGGATTCAACTTTCGTATTGCTAGTTGGAAGCCTTACCTCCTCGACTACGGGAGTAACTCGACTTCCAAATTAACCCTTATTATATGTGACAGAAGGATTTCAACACCTTAATATCACTAAAGTTGTACCCTGGTGCCTTTCCGTACTTTTTAAAGATTTAACAGTTGAAATATATTATATCGAATCAATTGTTTATTTTTTAAATATATTTTTATATAAGCTCTTGGAGTGTTTAAGTGCATGCTAAATAAACTTCAAATTTAAACAAAATAATTGGCATTAGATTTTTGTGACATGTGTTATTCTTTGACATATTATGTTGTTTTTTGTAGGTGTTATTATCTCCATGTGTAATTTAGTACTTGAGTAATTCTGGCGGTGTTCATTTGTGCGTTAAAATTGACACTGGGAAATTTCGTCATGTAATAAAATTTTTTAAGTTAGTTACAACCTAACGAGATGTTAATTCTACCATTACTTAGCTTTTTTCCTGTATGTCACGTGTTTTCTTTGCTTTATTTAATTTATGTGGGCCGGAAATCAATTGGATATTGTGAAAGGAGATTGTACATTTTTCACGCGGAAAGCTTGGGAGCCTTAAATTTAGAATCTTGTTACGGGCTGGGAAGCATAGCAAGGCAGGGAATCCAGAATTACGAAAAGGGTTAAAGGGAATGCTGGGAGGTTGTTATGTTTGAGAAAAAATTACACATTCGCCCATGTTCAGTTGAACTAAAAAGTGATTTTATTTTGGATTGCTAAAGAATGGCCAAAAAGCACAATGAAATGAAAAATAATAGAAGATAAAACTAAAGTGTTCAATTAACGCACTAATTAAAATTTTAATTTGTCTGTATGTTTTATTGTTTTTGACTCAAGCGTTGTGCTTCTAAACTTATTTTATAAATAAATACCATGCAACTTACTTGCTGTACCATTGTTACTACAACAAATAGTTAATCCTGTAACTGTATTAAAACTAAAACTAAATGTAACTGTGTTAAACTGTATTTTATTAATTTCATGTTAAAGCCGTGAAGGGCTTAAAAAAATACATAGCCCAGTTTTATTTTTTTGTGTATCTAATGCTTTATAATATATTCCTTCGGAATAGTGAATCGCCACGTATTAAAATGAAAACCTATTTTTTTTTCGGGATGCAACAATATCTGCGTCAGTTTAAAGGAACGATTTATTTGTTAAAAAAGAAAACAAAACATAATAAAAAAAATAAATTCAAAATCAATTTAATAAACGGATGTTATGTATAACACAAGAGAACAACAGTTAATACTGGTTAAACCCTGATCACTTCTTCTATGGGTTATATAACCTTTAAAATACTTATAATCTTTAATACTTTTAATCTAATAACATATAATCTTTAATACTTTTAAAGTCACGTTAGGGTTCAGTTTAAAAATTCATATTTATTCTGACGATTTCACAAATGGGTTTGTTTTCACTCAATCGTCCAACTTCAAAGCACCGATAAGGTGTGACAGGTGTTATAAATCACAGACGAATTCAATAACACACCTCGCTAAAATCCAGCTTTGTAATTACGAATATCAGATTGATTTATATTGCGTGGTTACACTAATCCAGGCATAAATATTGTCGGTTAAAATATACAGATTTTCCGCCATGTGGTGAGGATGTTCATTATCAGAGTAAACGATCATCATTTTCCCCCGACATAAATAATCTCTTTGAGGAATTACGAAAAGGGTAATTTTGAAATAGGATATATTGTTCAAATTCTAACTGCATAAATGCCTTTCATTTCGGTTAGTACACTATCATCACTTTAGCTTTAACTTACTTTATCGTTACTAATTCGCACATCTAATTTTCTTCGTTAGTATAGTCGAATATTTAGTGGTAAACCTGTTTACATAAATATTTTATACAAAAAACCGAGTTTTGATGATAATCTTTTCAAACTGTTTTTTCTCTGTTTTTTTAGATTGTGCAAATAAACAAAAGATAATTTATTTACTAATCACTTGTTTTCTTAGAACAATGATAGGTTTCGGGTCAAATATAATTGATATAACGTTGAATTCAGAATTGAAACGTTGCTCGAAATGGCTTTAGCCAAGATTTATGACCAGATATGAATACCCGTAACCTCCCCACCTTCCTTTTCTCCACTTCCTTCCCCTCTTCTCTACTATCAGACTCACTACATACCCCAGTAGGGTATGCAATAGTCTCACCAGTTCAACTAACAAGGTATTCCCACAATTGTTCATTATTGTATTAATGTAAAAATTGGTTGGGAAATAAGAAATGAAGAGGCTCAGAAAGACCTGGATCTTTAGATGTTATCAGTACATTAAGATTATAATTTTTGAAAATAGGTTTTATATTAAACGTTGTATCATTCTTCGCTTTAGTACGAAGTGCAAAAGCAAAAAAAAATATTAACAAAACCTACATATTTAGGTACGTTCTGGCGTTAGTAATAGTTTATAGCCAGTCATACTTTTTATATGGTACTAACAGAATTTGTACCAATAACCCATAATTATTAGATCAAATAATTAACTAATAATGATGGATTCCAAGAAGCCAAGGATCCAATCAATAATAAAACATTATTGTGATATCCTCAATAAATCCGGTGGTGTAATTAGAAATTCCAGGAAGTCTAGCATGGTCGATCGATAAAATCCTAAATCAATACGATATTGACAAAATCCGTCATCTGTGGTCAGTTATCAGCATTTGCAATCAAGGTCAATAATTGGTAAGAGTTATTCCGACCGCTTATTGTTAAATTTTAACCCGGACTCCGTAGTATCGTTTTGGTTAACTGTCAATATACGCCTTTGTTTGGATAATGTCATTCGTTTTGCTGGCTTATTAATGAACGAAGTTTAACCAACGAAACTTTTAGAATTAAAAGACGTCGTATACGCAATCCATAGTCTTAAATAATTCGACTAAGACGTGACCAAGTTATTCCTTTCGATCTTTGAGAAACAAAAGTGGTTGAAATTTGTCTAAAGACCTAATTAACTTCCGTTTAGTGTTGAAGATAAAATATGGACTGCCAATTCATATTTCCGTTAATATTACAATTAAACATTGTAAATTGATTAATATTTTACGTGATTGCTTTGCATTTGACATTTTGTAGTGTCAATTAATAGAAAAATACCTTCAGTGTTGCCAGCTTATATCGAATTCTTATTTATTTCCTGTCAATATCGGTGCGGCTGGCAATGGTGAAACCGTGCTAGGCACATAAATATAAAAACATCAGAAGTTACACCTATCGATCCGATATTGTAAAGTTATAGATTTCACTGCGCTAGGGCTCCATCTCCTATTTATGACGTGTATTTGTAACTGAACAGTTTACACAAGTTTTTTACTTTACAAACTACACACAACCCTCTTGTCACTCGTTAACCCAGAAAATCATGTTTTAATCGAGGAGTAAGGCTCTTGACTCGCAAACCGAAGGTCGCGGTCCATAAGCTTTATGTGATTAATTTGTATAATTTCATAAATAATTCATTAAAAATAATAAAGAGTATATTTACGGTACATTCCAGAGTGGAAGATACTTTCAGTATCACCCTAGAGTAATACCACCATTCAGAATTGAAACGATGCTTGAAATGGCTTTAGCCGTGCTTGGTGACCAGATTTGAATAGCCCGGTACTTCCCCACCTTCCTCTTCCCCATGTCCTTCCCCCTCCTTGCTACCTTTAGCCTCACAACATATATTGGGGATGCCATAGTCTCACTGGCTCCAGACGGGAGCAGCTGGGACTATCGTGAGGTATTTACATAAAAAAACAATGGTACCGTTTATTAAAATCTTGCACGAACACATACACACTCTCATTCCTCTCACTCATCCAAACTCACAAATACTACATAATAGTATCTAGTAATAAATTATGATGTACAGTAAACATTTTCAATTTGAGAGGCAAGAATGGGTACTGCCGCCCCGTAAACTATTTGTTGATTAAACACCTCTGCCATAGGTCACCCCCCCCAGTGGTTCGCTACGTTTGGTGATTTAGCAAGGATGCCCGGGTTCATGAGATGAGGTTTGTCTGGATCTGGCGGCGGATAATCTGGACACACTGAACTCTAGATTCTAACCCATCCCTCTTACCTTTTACCTTCCCAGAACATTATCTCATTCCTTTCCTTTAAAAGTTATCCACACAGATTCCCCAAAGATGACAAAGGCCCTGAGAGAAACTATTTTTCTCAGGGCCTGTGTGGAGCTAATGTAAAAAAAAAACATTAACCAATAAAATAATTTACAACTAACTTTAAAATCAAGACTTAAACTGTGCCTGCTTACTTTGATTCCAATATGTTGAATCGTATCAAGAAACCAGATAAGGTTGGGATGGTTAACGTTGTGATAGACAGCCTTAGAAAGTTCCAGTCGATCCGACCCAATATACATATTTATCGCCCCAAACTTTTCTACCCTTACGCGCCGAGTCAAAGAAAGTTCAAAAGTAAAATCACTTTTCATGGACAGCATGGTTAGACGTTAATAGGCTTAACTCACTTTACTTTCGGCAATCAATATTTAGTATTTTACTTAGCAACTAGGTACCCTTGCCACTTTAATATCATAAATTTTAAGTTGTTTTTATAAAAAGTCGATATGTCGTCTAAAAGATTCTTTCCGTCCTTGATCTTCGCGCGGAATGTTAGTGTTTTCAGTTATATACGCGCTTATTTAAACGAAAAAAAATTACCTTGAAAATATTCGGCAATGTATTACATGATTCCAAAGGTAATGCAGTACCGTCTTAATTTTACAAATTTTATTTGTTGAAAGATATTAATATATTTATTGCAGAATTAGATAGGTAATTGATTTTTGAAATTTTCCTTTAATCTTTTACGAGGCAAGAAAACTTGAGACAATGAACTAAAAAACCAAAATATATTGAAATGGTTCTTTTGAGGATTCTCATATTGGAGGAGTTAGGTAACACAGAAGCTGCCACAGCTGATCTGTTGAACGCACTAATGAATATCAATCGAATTGTAATAATCGTAACAAGAGTCCCAGATGCTCCGTCTGTAGTCAGTGAGACTATGGCATCGCTAGTTGGGCTATTGAAGGAGATGTGGGAGAGGAAGATGGGAAGTAACTAGCTATTCAGATCTGGTAACCAAACACGGCTAAAACCATTTCAAGCAATGTTTCAAATCTAAATGGTGGTTTAGACCAGGGCGATACTGAGAGTATCTTGCACTCTGGAAGAGGCCGCAAATATACTTAATATGGATTATTTTTAATTGTGAAATAACACAAATTAATCACTAAAAGTTTATTTGCGCACATCGATGATTCGATCCCGCGACCTTTGGATTGCGAGTCAAGAGCCTTACTCCTCGACAAAGGGGTCAACCACGAAAGCCGTCAGGCAAAAATATATAAAATTTAAAAATAAACAACAAAGGCAAAGATCCTTCCGAGATTTTCTTCAGATTTTCAGTAACCTAAAATTATTGTTAAATTTTAAATGCTTAACAAAAGCCGGTAATTTCGTTATCTGTTACTTTTGTTGTCAGCCAGGAACGAAACTCTTTTGAAAGAATTTCCATTTAATTTGAATAAATTTCATCCAAAATCACAGTCTTAGAAATTCTGTTCACCCGAAGAATATATAATTTCGGCCTAAACTTTTTTCGAATAGGAATGCTTCTCCTTTTTTGAAGCCAAGTAAGCGACAATCAAAGAAAACTTCAGAAATGTTTGCCATAAACAGATTTAACTGTGTGACAGGAATAGATTACAGAGTTGGAGTTTTTCAAAAATTTTATGCCAGTTTTTCAAATCAACATAATTTCATTTGAAAAGTTTAATCAAATAATTTGATTATACGATGTAACCAAAATAAAATCACATTGAAATATTTTATACGCATAATTAAATTATTACTTTTTTTACCCTTTACATAAGTTTGATAAGTTTTTTTAGGGCTGGCAACACTGCGTGGTAGACGAGGGTTTCCTGACCAGAAGGAGCATCTCAGGAATATTGTAGTATGTAAACTCACGTTGTAGTGTCTAGTTACGTAAAAGATGTCGGCGAAAAATCCCGCCAAGTTCTGTGATCCGCTTATTACCCACGAAAGGAATAACACCTACAAGAAAAAAAGGTGAGCATTTCTGAGCTTCATTATGACTGGAGATGATAGTGGTTGACACATTAGACATCAGGGGAAAAAAAGTCGTCAAAATTGCATCACACCAATTCCCCCACCTGTCAAAAAATTGGAAACCACCATAGCGGGCAAAAAAATCATGGCCTCAAGTGTTTTGGGACCGAAACGGCATCATTTTGGTCGAATTTCTGCCTCAGGTTGAGACCATCAATGCACAACAATATTGTGATACCATAAAAATAATCAAAAGAAGCATTCAAAACAAAGGGAATTCTGACCAGAGAAGTGTGCTTGTTTCACGAAACGTCCTCAGACAGCCTTAGCCACCAATTCGCTGCTCTTGGACTCATTTGGTTGGGATTTTTTGAACCACCCCCGTAATCCCCTGACTTGGCGTCTTCAGATTATCATCTTTTCACCTTCTTGAAGGCTTATGTGGAAAATAAATTTTCAAGCGACGCGCAGGTGTAGAAAGTGGTACTGAAGTGGGGGAAGGAGCTGGCGGGAGAATTCTTCGAGGATGGAATAAAGAAGCTTGTGCCACGGCTCACAACATGCATTGAACTGGTTGGTGATTGTTTGTAAAAATAGCCAACAAATTTATCAACAATATCCTGAATTTTTTTTTCTAATAAACTTTAATTTTAAAAAAAAATCAGTACACTTGCTTTCTGAGCATGCCTCGTATTTTCCTCAGGACTTCCTGTGTGGAGCTAATGTAAAAAAAGCTGAAATAAAAATAAAGGAACGGCTTTTTGTAATTACACCTCACAAGATCCCCTATCTGAACAATCTGTGGATCAATGATCACCTGGCTGGGAAACATTGAGAGAGTTGCGGGTCTTGAAGAGGCATGGAGAGCGAGCCTTCCTAATAATAGCGTGAGATAAATTAAAGACGAAAAACAGCCAAAATAAAACTGTTCTATTTTGAAAAGGGTTTTTTTTTAATCCTGAGTTTTTTCTAAAAGATTTAATTTTTTTCATTTTAAGCTGTAATCACATGCACTGGTCTTGAAATTTATAATTGAACCGGATCTTTCCTTCCCAATATGAATGAGGAATCCAAACATTTAATCTTTGAAATCTGTCTAAATTTTATATGTTTAACTGCCCATTGACGGTCTGTTGAAAAGCAGTATCAAAAATGTCCCATCATTTTCATATAAATAATCACATGTTTAAATAGAAACTATTTTTATCGACCCCTCCCTTAAAAATGAGGCAATCTGCGTCCCATGGTTGCGGGAATTCCTTAAGGTAGCAATTTGCTGACGAACCCTCTCGGTCGCAAAACGGCAAAGGAATGTCAAGTGTCACGGTAGTTTGTGTCCCACTTAACCCTTTCAATACCTGCGTTTTTTCACAGAAACACGAAGAAAAAAAATCTTGAATTTGTGAATTAAATTTAATAACTCCCTATTTTGCATAACGCTTGTAAAAGATATTCCTTACAATGTAAGGCGATGTAAGGCTTACATCATCCATTTTTTTCTGCTATATTGCAATCCTAATTCATTCCACAAAAATAACGCAAATATGGTGACATTACCTATTCCATTTCAGCTTGGTTCGGGATCCAATATTATTTTAAAGTTTATTTTTTGTTATGTTATCTTTATATTATGTTTTTTAATTATTCATATTATGCTATTAATTATAAAAAAAAAAAAATATGTATTTGAATGTTTTTTATAAATAATATATTTATTTTCTTAGGAAAAAATTTTAATTATTATAAGCAATAATTATTAGCCTGAAACACTCATCAACATTGAAAAAATCTCCCGAGAAAAGATAAATGCCGCCGACGGGACTTGAACCCGCGTCCTTCTGATATCCGATCAACTACTCTACCAACTAAGTCGCTACCAACCAACTACTCTACCAACTAACTAGATAAGCCGACGTAGCTCAGTTGGTAGAGTAGTTGACCGAATATCAGAAGGACGCGGGTTCAAGTCCCGTCGGCGGCATTTATCTTTTCTCGGGAGATTTTTTCAATGTTGATGAGTGTTTCAGGCTAATAATTATTGCTTATAATAATTGTTACCCTTTGTGCTATGCATAAAAATCTTGTCTTAAACATGAGTTTACCAATTAAAAAATAATAAAAAATTTAAATTATTTTTGATTAATAAATTGATTATCTACGCTGTTATCAAGCATAAAATAAGCTATATATGTAGAATGATGGTGAAAGCTTAACAAAATACATATTCCTGGTTCTGGTCTCAAATATATGCGAGAACGAGGGCTTATAACTGAATCCGCAATGTCCATCATTGTTGATTTTATTCCACCAACTCGAAGTTTGTGGGCAGTTTGTCATCAATCACTGTTCCCATAATCTTGGAAAGAACTAATGGTACGTCTATGGTCAGTGGTTTATTATTGGAGTTGTCCCCACTTGGTAATGGGGATAACAACCATTAGTCTTTACCCATGGGACACAAATCCACACCGTAGAGATGTTCCTACAAACCCTTATTAAAATAATGTTTTCGAAGGTACCATAAATATAAATATTTTGGTTCGAATTTTAGTACCACAGAATCGGCGTTCCTTGAATAGCGAAGTTCCATTTTAACCTGACCGTTTAGCATTTTGTCGATGCGCAAATTAGTTTTTACGTTATATTTCCGGTTAAAAATGGTGGCCGTTATATAGTTAAATAAAGAAAACTGTTTCGTCTTTCTCTTGTGTGGAGTTAATGTAAAAACACTCTTCAGTGCAAGTATTATTTACGATATATTTTTATCGTTGATATAAATAGATAATTTAATAGAAAGAATTTTTACAAAATTATAATTGCTTGTGTATTACCATAGAATCACTTTAAATCAATATTTTTATAAAATCATGGAATGTGTTTAGATTGAAAGATGAAAACGCCTGTAGTACAAAGTCAGCGAACCCACTGTAATAATTAGTTATTCCCAAAATTTTAATTATTATCGTTGGAAAAAAAATGCATTTGCAGAATCGGTTACTTATTTGTTAGTATAAATTTGGAAATTCCCTTTTCAATATATTTGATTTACTTCAATGTGTTTTTTTTAAATTCTTTGATGTTAATAAAATAGTATTATTTTTCACAGAAAATATTTGATTCAAAAGCCACAATGTTATGTACTCTGCAATATTATATCTAAAAGACCTTATTAATTCTTCCGTTTATTAAATAATTGCCAAGTTCTGGAGATTTTCATGAATATTATACAACCGAAAATAATATTCCTCGTTTCAACACCACGCCCACCTGCCGACATTAGCGCCATTTCCAAGCGGCGGTGGAAACTCGAACTAGAATACTTGTCCAAGTTTTCTGCTTTAAATGTTTGGTAGGGCCGACATCTGTCGGCAGGACCAGAAAACAGGATTCAACAAAACGAAGAACTTGGAGAGCTGTTGCAATATGAAGCTAGTCCTGTAATATTGTTGTTTGGAACAATCGTTTATTTAAAAAAAGGTAATGTTTCCGCGATAGAAATGTTATATTACGTAATAGCTTGAAAAAATAACATGGTGTTACACTATTTAAAAATCCAACTTTGGTTGTGACTCTGCCTGTAATTCCGAATCTGAACATGGATTTGCTTTGATTTTCCGTATTGAAGAATGGGTAGGAGAAGTGGGTTCCAAAATAATTTTATTTTGATTAGTGAATTAATGAGTCTATATATTTTAAACATGTATTTTTTTGGAAAATATTTGACAGATGATGTCGTAATTTTTCAAGTTTATTAACTTAGTTCACTCGTTTCTGATAATTTTCTGACCATCTCTAAAATTGAAGATATCCTAATAGTAAATCCTTTTAGATTCACAAATTCTGAAACCACAATATGCCACAATTTTTCATGTATATAGTAACATAATTCTATGCAAAGATAATTTTCGCAAGGAAAATATTATTTTTTAAATTACCAAAGGCTGAATTTACTTTTTATTGTTAACCATTTTTATTAATTATTTTCAGATTCTTCTTAAGAGGAATATTAACGCTAGAAATATTTCGATTCTCGTGCCTTAAAATTTGCAATCGAGCGTCTTATTTGCGCGAGGCAAGTAAGCGAAAAAGTGGTTTTATTTATTTTGTCCATAATTTTATAAGAGTGAAAAAAAGTTAGAACATAGAAAACCTCAAAAATGGTCTTAGCCATAAAGGGGTATTTTAATAAAAATGTTTCTTGTATTACTTCATAGGTGTCATGAAAAAACATTTTTTTAGTGGTTTACGCTTATTTTTTTTGTTATGTAAATAATAATTTTATCATAATTCCGTTACAAAGAAAACCTACTAAAAGCTTCAATCTATCCGCAGTATATTTTTTGATGTTCATACTGTAAGCCAATTCGTCGTAAAGATTAATCTAAATAGTATCAAAATAGGATTTCACGTATAATTTCACCTTAAAGGTTCGTTAAAAATTAGAGCTTCAAAAAAATTATGACAAAAGATTATATTTTGGGAAGAACAATTCAAATTTCTTTAATATGTAATGTGTTCGCTTTCACCATTGTAAGCCTAAAAAAACTCAAATTAATTTTAAAAAATTCTCGAAATAGAAAATTGGGAAAATTATGTATGGGTACTTTTATCTAGACGTATTAACGGAAAAAATAAAATGTAAGTAACAATTTATTTTTATTTTATTAATCTTAAGTTAGCTCACATCTTTGTGTGTGCTAATATTTTTATAAAAAAATAAATATTTACATTGGTTGGCAAACATAATCATTCTTTAAATATTACACATTAATAATTGAGGTAGACATACTTTCGTAATTTTTTTTTTAACTAATTTATATTTTCTATCTCAGTAATTTCATTCGGGATGTTGTTATACAGTTGAACGGCCTGGTACATCAGAGATTTCTGGGTGCTTGATTTTTTTCTTGTCGGCAGTCTAATTTGCTTTGAATTTCTTGTCCCGTGTCCGTGTGTTTCGTTATTATAATGTATTTTTTTTTAGTTCCTTAAACATCATCCCCATGTTAATTTTATGTAAAAAATAAGTACATTCAAATACACAGTTTGCTTCACCGTCAACATATTTAGCTCTTTTAGCATGTATCGTATCCGTGTTTATATGTTGCGCTTAAGTATTATTCGCATTGCTTTAATTTGCACTATTTGCATTTTTTTCATTTTCTCTTCATTGCAGAGAAAAGAATACTTGAACAGTAATTAAAGTGTGGTCATATAATTGTATTATATATTATCTGGCATGTTTCTTTATTTACTTTTTTTCTGATTCCACCAAGAAATTTTTTTTAATTGTGTAATATGCATTTGTTGAGAAGTTCAATTTTGAGTCTATGATGACACCAAGATATTTAATTTCTTCCACTTTTTTTATGATTTCTCCATTTATAGAAACCTTTGGTTCATCATGCGTATTTGTTCTACCTATATGCATGTTTTTTGTCTTATTTACATTTAGTTTCAATTTATTTAATTTGAGTTATTTTAGTTTTTTAGTTTCTAAGTCACTGTTTATATTTTTGATTGCGTTCTCACAATTATCTTCTTCGATATAAATCAGTGCGTCGTCTACAAATAGTCTCATTTTTCAATGTTTTAGTATTTTTACCATATCATTTATGTAGAGTATAAACAATATCGGACCCAATACCGATCCTTGCGGTACCCCCGGCATATTTTCAATCGGATTTGATACATTGTTTCTTATCTTTGTTGTTTGTTGTCTGTAGCTCAAATAATTTTTAAACCATTCCAGTTCTTTCCCTTTTATTAAACATTTTTAATAACTCTTTTTTTATCTATTGTTTTAAAAGCTCTTGATATTGACAAAAGTTTGCTAACTGTTGCGTTAACATTTCATTCCACAAGTTTTACTAGTGGTAGGAGTCTTCGGCGGAACAGGAAAGTAGGCGATATTGGTGTCAAAATGCGCGTCTTAACCTATGAAATCCGAAGTGCGTAATGAAAAATTTCAGTGTTGATTAACGTACTGCTGAGTTGATGATTTTGTGATACACTGCTGAAGCAACTTTAAACGTTTCCATATTATGTGGTATGTCCCCCATCTCCTAGTTATAATTAATATAGTCGCCGATTTAATTATTAACTTGAGGAATATTTTGAATATCGCCAGGCATTATTCCCATAATTGCACCATTATATCCATGTTTATCGACACCAACGTCAAAGTTTACTAATTAAAACTTTACATTGTTTGCAAACCTTTGTTTAGGGTAGGATAAGCACATCCAAGTCCTATGATATACGCAACGTAGTAAAACCAAAAACTACACAACCGGGAATATTATATCGATGGCTTAGAGTTAAAGTGTGGTTACTACAAAAAAGTCAGAAATCAGTTAAGAGCACGGTTGGATTTAAAAATTCATATTTTATTTACAGTCAAAATGTGATGAAAAATTAAGTTAGATTTTCGCGTATCTCCGATGGTATTAACATCGATATATCGTGAGAGTTATTACAAAATGTTTGTTTGGAATCGATTCCGTATCCACAAAAGATGCAGAATCGTATTCATAAGCACAATGGTTTTTAAAGTTTTATTCCGTGTAATTTTATTTAGTGCATGTGTTTTTAATCTACCGTAATTTAATTTTTATTCTTTCTTTCTCGTATTCAAAACTATTTCTCGTGTTTGTGAAAGTTCGACACTCTTTGCCAACATTTTTACAAAAACTCTGGGCGTAAAATAAATAAACAAATGTTTACGAGTTTTCCGAAACCAGTCTAAAAATTCCTTTCTCTTTTTCCAACGTTAGATGGTATAAAATTTAGAGGTTAGTTGAATTGGGAAATTAAAACTGATTAATATTTATTTGGCTTTTTGGTATTGATTTAATAATGCAACGTTATAAAGCGTTTTCAGCTTGTAACATTTTTTGCTTCATGAGCTACGGGGCTTTTAAGACTAAAAATGAAATACGTCTCCATATTTCTGGTATTAACAAATGTATTTTTTGTTGCCGCTTTTCTATCAATATCTACCATTTTATTAACAGTACCCAGTTGCTTAACCTGTACAAAACTTTTTTTTTCAAGATGAATACCTCACAATGGTCCCAGCTGCTCACGTCTGAAGCCAGTGAGTCAATTGCATCCAGAATTGACATATGTTGTGAGGCTGAAGGTAGTGGGAAAGGGTATGAGATGGAGAAGAGGAAGGTAGTGAAGTACTTATACACCAGGGCGATACTAAGAATATCTTCCACTATGGAACGTGCCGCAAATATAGGTACTACATACGAGTATTTTTTTAAATGAATTAATCGTGAAATAACATAAATTAATCACATAAAATTTATTTGCTCACGCCCGAATTCGATCCCGAGACCTTCCGATTGCGAGTCAAGAGCCTTACCGCTAGACTACGCCGGTATGCCCAATAAATTAATTGTCTAGCTGATGCCTCTGAGCTCGAGCCCAATATTTCATACACCTCTTTGATTCTGTGTAAAGAAGGGCGGTTCGTCTGATTGACAATCCCTGTTAACAAAACGATTACCATCTCTCATTAACAAACGTAATGTGGGCCCGCTGAGTCTGTTCTAAGAGTATTTTAATGTAACCTACTCTAAAGAGCTAGCAAGATTTATGGTGAAAATCTTCGAGCACGGACGGAAACCCGTGTTCAGTTGATATTGGCTTCAAGAGAATACTTTGTTTCTGCAACTGGTTTTTATGCCTCTTCAAGACCCGCATTAATAAATGGTTCCCACAACCCCTACCTTAACCGGCCCACAACGCTGCCCAACGGAGTGGCGATATAGTTCCCCTGTTTTTTTACTTTACAGACAGTAGCACTCCTGGGAGGTGTCACTAAAAATAAATTTAAAATCTTTGCGAATTAAACATTTTATTTTAATTTCGTACATTGCGTCGCATTTTACATTCGTGTTTTATATTTTTTTAAATATCAGAATTAAGTTAGCCAAAGTGTTAATTTTTCAAAATACCTGCGAAAACATTTATTCTACATATAAAACAAGCAAGGTTTACAATGCGACATTGTTGACATTTCGTAATGGTCTCGACGTGTTTGCTAACAATTGACCTTTTTTACAGTGTTTGGGTTTAGTAGACAAGAGAAAAAATCTGCCGAGTTTTTTTTGATAACTTAATTTGCTTTCGTTTTACCTGGGTATGCCATAACTTTTTTTATACCCGTAGGTACTTACTACTCGTCACAAAAAAACGCACATCATCAGGTAATCGAGTTCGTGCGGATATAAAACGTTTTTATTTATTTATTTATACGTAAACATGATGTTTTCAAAGTTTTTCTTCCACCTGTTTCTGGCTTTCAGCTTTCAAGGGTGTTCTAAGCCACCATTTCAAATCACAAATTATTGTTATTATTTCATTATTTTGATACAACATTTTTTTTTTTTTTGTTTTTTTATTTTTTTATTTTTTATTTATTTAATATAGATATATAAGTGTACAAAGGTGTTACATAAATTACATATCGGTACAGAAATTATTTAAAATTGCAATCTCATCAAAGAAGAAGCTAGTTCTTGTGCTTGATGAGCGAGTTACACTAATTATAACAGAAATAGAATAACATTATGCAAAAGGTAAGTATATAATACGAACAATTGAGCCTTCTGGATCATCAATATGTGTAGGTGTACATACATAGGATACGGTACGAAATTCGAAAAATTTAAATAAAATAGAGATGAATATAATTTATAATAAATGGAAAGAAAGAGAAAAACAGGTAATTATTTAGTTTTAATTATTCCTGATGAAGTGTAGCTTCAGTTTGAGTTTCAGTTTATTGATGTCTTTGGTTTTTTTTATTTCAATTGGAAGGTTGTTGAAATACTTTATTCCTAAGTAGATATAATGGTTTTGCATTAGTTTGGTATTAAATTTTGGTATTTTGATGTTGTCTTGATATCTTATTGATTGGTAGGTTTCAAATTTTTTGATGATATTATCTTTGTAAATTTGGATAATTGCATTTTTATTGAAGATATTCTCTACTCGAGGCACCGTAAAATCTGCGAAAAGCGTTTCTGTTGGATATGTGGAGGGTTTCTTTAGAATTACTTTAATGATTAGCTTCTGGATCACTTTGATCGGGTTTAGAATATTGTTGTTAGACCCCCCCCATCCAATAATTCCATTTTACATTTCATAATACCATCAAATAATGTTGGCCTCACTGGGCGGCTGACCCGTGTTGAGGCCTTATGGAGAGAGGTAATGCGAATTTATAAAGTTATTATATTTATGGAAAATTGGAGTCGAGTTCAGGCATAGAAGATATTAAACGGACGGGAAACAACAAGGCTTAATAGAAAGGATGACATTTTTTTAGAGAAGGACAACCCAAAAATATGCGATCCAATTTTCCAATTCTAGACTACAGATAGTGAAATCTGGGAAGTCAAACACGTGAATTTTAAAAAGATGATAGCGATCGGAGTAATTTTCAATTATTTATAAAATATTCGTACTAGTGATCCTACAACAGTAGTCAAAATATGCCACAATAAAAATGTATAATTCAGATAACGAGTACCTTTTTTCATGGCTTGAGGGGTAAAATTGCATATATACTTTTTATCTAAAATCTGCATCCAATCTGCATCACATTGGTTTTAAATTCGTAGCCACGCATTGCCTGTCCGATAAAGAAATAATTTCTTGTTGGCCAGTCAAAACTTCACTCATTAACACTGTAATTTATAATGTGTTTCATACGGCTACCGCTTAAGTTGGCTTCCATGTAGATCAAATGCATGATCAATAAAATATCAAATCAACATCGTGAAAACCTTAAGCATCCATTCCACCAAAATAGTTTCAATTCTTTTCACTATTACAGCTCTTTCCGTTAATCAGAATCATTTGCAACTTTAAAATCAGGTAACATGTAATCTTTAAAGGGCTTTTGGGATGCTGTGTATCCGGTCTGCTCAATGAAAGGAAGAAGAGGAAGTTTTGGGAAAGAAAAGGATATGAAGGGTACGTAGGAAACTGAGAGGCAGTGTGTCATGAATCCATCCCTCCTACTCTTGCCCTAGAAGTCAAAAGGTATCCCTCAAAAAGTCTCTCCAGATCCAACCGCCAATGCGCTCGTGAGCAGACGCGTCCCATGCCAAGATCTGGACAGTGGTCATATCTTACCCCTGTCAAGTCACCAAACGAAGCAAACCACTGGCACTGGAGTGAACAATGGCAGAAGTGTTAGTTACCCCGTTACCCGCCTCCCAATTTGAAATTAGTGTGTGAAAGCTTAGCGTGTGCAAGATCTTATTTCCTTAAAGCTTCGTAATTTTTCTAGCTGTATACGTATGGAGTGTATTGAGTAAGTAAGCTATAACCAACCTGTAACAGAGAGTTTTCAATACTCTCAAATTATTTTTTTATTATTATAATTATTGTCTACCGTTATCTAAAAGCCATAAATTTATTTATTTTCTAATCCGCCAGACTTTAGATAAAATTGATCTTTTCGTCTTGTTGTCTAAATGCTTTCAAGTAATTCACAGGAGCCAACAATCGAGAACTGTTGTCATAAACAATAAAGAGTAATGCTTTGAAGGGGCCGTTAAAGTCAAAGTAAATAATCGCTTAGGGTAGACAATTAGTCCGAACGAGCGGGACCAAATTTTCTTGGGGTGAGCTGCCTTTTGTCCCTTGAAAAAATGTCATAAATTAGGAGAAATAGCAAAAAACCTTATTTTTTAAGCTTCTTTCATATTTTTATGGGGTAATTTGTAACTAAGAGTGAACAACGTTTTACTCCTTAACCCTTTTTCTAAGCAAAATTAATTAAAAATCTACATCGTTACATCATATTTTTATAGTAAATAATTTAATAATTCATTTTTTATAAGAAAACTCTCTTTTTATAACTATGAAGGTAATTCCCATCAATTTAATTTATCATTGAAGAAGAAGATAACAGTACTAATCTAAACGAACATAAGAAAGAGCACAAGACACAGAAACCTTATGGTCAGTTAAGAATGGTCGCAACATTTTCATGTTTATTTATGTCTTGTTCTCTTTCTTATTATGTTCGTTTAGTTAGATTGTTAGTGTTTGTAGTTATTGTAGTGATCTTTTTCTTCAATGAAATAATTTAATAATTTCTTAGTAAAATGAAATCTAAAGAAAAATTTAATACATTCATGGCGGTTTTTTTGTTTTAAACATTTTTTTGAAAATTTAAATAAAAAATCGTATAAAATATATTTTGGAAAGCGCAGTTTTAAATACTGCTAAACTATTTTTATTTTTCAATGGGTTTGTGGTTCAAAGTAAAAAAAATAACAAAAGTTTAAAAGAAACAAAACCAAAGATGACATAGGGAAATATTTTCCTATGTCATCTTAGGTTTTATACGAGAAAAATAAGTTCAAAAAAAAAAAATACGGGTAGGTAATCATATTTTTTTTGTTGTTATTACAAACGCAGACTGCATTAATTTAAATTAGATCAATGTGCTTCGGTTTGAGAAAGGTAGGTACCCTTCAATAATTGCAATACACTGAAATAATTTGGAAACAGATGTATTGATGAATGGTATAAGGATGTTAAGGCAGCCTGGAGTACTGGTGTCCCGCATGCTGGACTTGATTGGGAAAGTCGAGGATGCTCAAGGAAAATATTTTTTTTATTTTTATCTTATTTTAGGGAAATCAACAGTTTACAATAATGATTAATTTATACATGTATAATTAACCTAACTGGGAAATCAATTATGGATTTCCTCATTATACTATTACATTGTGTGTCTAGAAATTAAACAGTTATCTTAGAAAATTGAAAGATAGTACATTAAAAGATATTACATAGGTATAACAGGTGGAAGGTAGTACATAATATATCATTACATTTATGAATTTTGTAGTCATTTAATACTCTTTTGATAGAATTTTTGTTACAATTGAAGATATCTATATCAGAGAAAATGTTATTATATGTTATAATATAATACCCGATAGTCAAGTAAATGCATGAGTCGGGTAAGTTTAAGAGTAGGAATAACCAAACAGAATGGATACATTAAATGAAAGCTATGGATAAATCTAGGTGTTTATTAATTCATAGTTATCACCTACCAACCCCCTCCCCGATCTCTTTGTCACAAGGAAAATAAATAGTGCCGGTACAAGCCGCTTAACGAGCAAAAGATTTATAGACTGATTATGGGCAGGGAGGCCAATCCGATTTCACCGTGTAATTTTAGTGAAACGAAAATCAGGATGTGGAGTTAAATAAAGGCCTATTTTCAAGTTCCTCGTTTTGGCTAGCGTACCAAAAATAATTTCGCAACCAACACTGCATTTTGAAAAAATTCCAAGTGCTTTCGGAATACTGCGAGACACGTAATGCAATATTCATGAGTTTTTATCATTTTTGCCTTCTCCTGCGGGAAATGGCATGAAAGGTTTGCCTTGATTTTGCAAAATCAACCTCCCGATATTTTCCGCAGTTCAAACAAGTCTTCGTATCTCTTCAAGACTAACATAAACAAATCGCCTTCTGTAGCCAAATCCTTAACATTCCTACTCATCAGAATATCATCGAACCCAATAGTGATACAAATCCTGAACATCTACATACATATCACCACTGACAGGGAAAACAAGTATTCTTGATTAATGTGTATTTCTACATTGCTCAATATTCAGATAATGTTTCTACGCTCTTTTAATCTCAGAGTGGTCCAAAGCATCGAGTTATGTATATCCTAGTAGCCGTAGGTACAATCTTAATAATAATTGGATAATTTGTAGAGCGCCGTTTTGGTAAAAAAATCACCTAAAGGAGGTTTTACAATTTATTACAAGTTCTTAGACTTTTTCTAATTTTAATATTATTACAAGAAGATCCAGAAAACATACTTCTCTGGCAGGTCAAAACCGATATATATACATATATATATATACGCCTTATAATCACTGGACATTGCATGATTTTACATTTTTTACATTTCATTATTGTTAATGCTGCATTTATGAGAAGATAAGTGGCAAAAGAAGAGTTGATTTATAGTTTTAAATACTGAGAATTTAGAACTTTTTAGGACTGGAGAATTGTTATGAAATTAACTTAAAAAGTTTACTAGTTCTAATTTGCTTATGTTTTTACCCCATTAGTTGTTTTACAATGTCGCGTGAGAAAAGGTGAGTTTTAAGGTTAGCTCTAAATTCTGGCAGTCCATTCCAGGCTTTTCATTAAACTCTGCCTCTTAAATAAGTTAGTTATCATCGTACATGCACACTCCGATGAGCGATGTCCAGGAGGCGGTAATTGGTGGAGCAATGTATGTGGAATCCTTATAAATATATAGTTTCATTGGTTTAAGCAATACGATTGTTATTTAGTATTTATGAGATACTTGTGTGTATTTTAGGTATTAGGATATTTAAAACAGTCAATGCGAGTACCTTTGGATCGGTGGCCCGTTCTTCCATATTTGTAATTGCCAACTGTCGGGCCAGTGTGACTAAAAGCGAACGTCTCTGCCAAACTGCCAAAATAAACTCATTTCAATTTTATACGCGAGAAAAACCAATACCTTAAAAGCATGTTCTAACCAGCGTCCAATTGCGAGAACACGCACCAACTATCTGCAACATATTTTTTAGGCTTACACAGACATAATTACAGTATTTCTATACCAACTATATGATATCAATCTGTTTATATGTACGTTGCGTACAGCATATACCTGTTCTAACAAGTCAGAAAAAATATTTATTCCGCTTTATAATAGCTAAAGGGTCTCGCCAAACCATGTCGTAGTAATAATAATAATTATTATTTTTGGATGATTTGAAGAGCGCCGTTTTTGTGAAAAATCATCCCAAGGGCGTACATCAGAGGGTTAAAATCTAAAAATCACAAAATCTTATTAAGAAAACTGAAATTGTTGGGATTTAGAGGGAATATTTTGGAATGGTTTAAGAGTTATCTATTGGGAAGGTACTTAGCGGTTAAGGTTGATTCGTTTACTTCTTATACATTTGCAGCCTCGAGCGGAGTACCACAGGGATCTCACTTAGGCCCGATATTATTTTGCTTATTCATTAATGATATAGTTAATATTTTTAGTAATGTTAAAGTTCTGTTATTTGCTGATGATCTGAAGATATATAGAACAATCAAAAACTATGATGATCGCGCCATTCTACAGTTGAACCTGAACAAACTATTTACGTGGTGTTCTGTCAACGATTTACAACTAAACATTGGTAAATGTCAGATTATTAGTTTTTACAAAGGTAAAAATCCTCTTAAGTTTCCTATGATATGAATGGTGTTAATCTTCTTCGTGTATCACAGATTCGTGATCTTGGTATCATATTCCATGAGAGTCTACAGTTCAATGTTCACATCAATGAAATAACAAGTGATGCAATGAGAATTCTTGGTTTTATTTTGAGAATGGGTGCAAATTCTAAAAATGTATCAACATTAAAAAATCTGTATTGCTCGTTAGTACGATGCAAATTAGAGTACAATTCCACCATTTGGTCACCATTTTACAAAATCCATTCTCAATTATTGGAAAAGGTACAAAACAAATTCCTTCGGTATATTAATTTTAAAATGAAAATTCCAATTGAACTTATAAATTATAATAACTTACGCGCAGAAACCAGACTCCTTAAATTATCAGATAGAAGAGTGTTAATTGATTTGTTATTTTTATTCAAAATTATCAAATCTTTAGTTGACTGCCCTAATTTATTAGAATTAATCTGTATTAATGTACCTGCTAGACTAACTCGCAATAAAGATATTTTCAATTTTAACAATACCCTCAATACTAACTATTCTATTAATTCACCAATCCCTAGAATGCATAGCCTTGCAAATAAACATTGTGAATCCATAGATATATTTGGTGTTGACAGTTTTGCAATTTTCAAGAGACAACTCATCTCTATTTTATCTGTTAATAATTAACTTTTCTTATTTTTGTTCTTTTCATAATATATCCTCTCATTTAAAATCTTACCAGTAATTTATAACCTTATTTTATTTTATTTTATTTTGCTGTTCTATTTAGTTCTGTTTTATCATCATACATTATTATACACATATAATTGTTTGTTTGTACCTACTAACTAGCTTTTACACATTGCACTTTATTGTATTTCTGGTCTTATTACTGATTTTTTCTTATTACTCATAGTATTTCATTTCTTTTATGATGTTTAATTTTTTTATGTTTTTAATTTCTGTTGTAAAAGCCCACTAGGGCGTAAATAAATAAATAAAATAAATAAATAAAATATAAAATGAACATAATATATGAGTATGCGTGTGGTATTCGAGAAACCTGTGAAAACTGTAAGCAAAAATTATTTCACGAATAAAGAATAAAAAATATAATAATAAAAACATGTTCAGGTTATAAGTGCCAACACTGGAAATGTTCATGTTGAAAAGCTAATACAGGGAAGAAAGGTTTTCTTGCAGAGTTGCCAATTCGGCTCGCTACAATTGTCGCACTGCTAGACGTAAAATTTTATAAGGTTACAATTTTCTATCGTTTGGCTTATTCGTTATACGAAATAATACAAACACATCAGAAATAATCGAAGTGTTTCCAATTTTTCAACTGAACTAACGCAGAAGTCGATTGCCGTATTTCTCTCCACTTCGATTCACACGAATTGAGTTTATTCTTCTTGATTTCACAACAACTCGGCAGGCTTCCCTTATCACAAGAACTTGTGATCGATCTCTTTGACGCTTCCAGCTCGCTCGAGTAATTACATACGCCACTACCCCCGATATCCAACAGGGAACACCCGCTACTAGGCTCCCGGCACCCAGCACCTACCGCAAGACAAACCGCCCTTGTCCCTGCCAAAGCCGCCTTGCTATGGTGATTATTGAGGAGGAAAAAATCGACTAATAATTGCTTATTCTAGTAGCGGACTTATTCAGAAATTCAGTCATCCGTAGATTAAGAGACAGTATTCAATGTTGGTGAATTATTCTATTGAAGAAGTTTATTATAATTCTAATAAAATAAAATACTGTTTTGTTTAAAACCACGAGTTTTATTAATTTTTTGAACCGACCGGTTTCGCTTTACTCAAGCATCATCAGGGTACAAATTAATACTAAATTAAATTAAATCAGTATTAATTTGTACCCTGATGATGCTTGAGTAAAGCGAAACCGGTCGATTCAAAAAATTAATAAAACTCGTGGTTTTAAACAAAACAGTATTTTATTTTATTAAATATGTCAAACCACAAAGTGATTGCTTTCTACAATAATATTATAATTCTATCTTGGTTCGACTGAAATTTGGCATTTTACTGAAATGAAATAATAATTAAAACTTTTTCAAAATAACTCGTGTGGAAAAGCAGTAATCGTAAAAGAAATACAGTTTTTAGATTGTGGTTATAATTCCAAACTCAATCATGTCAATTTGGGAGGCGGGCCTGGGTACTGCCGCTCCGTTAACCATTTTTTGATAGCCAAAACCCTTGCCGTAGGTCAACCAAATTGGTTCGCTATATTTGGTGACGTTAGTGCATTGCGAGCCGGATCAGAAGAGACTGGTTGAGAGAGACCTAACCAAGACCTCTCTAGCCGGACTCTCAGTGTGGGAGAGATGTATTCGTACGTCCGTGCAGGGCCTCTTGTATAGAACTATTTTACCAAATGCTACACACATTATTAACGACTTTTAAAGTTACTTTTAAAGCTGATGATTTCTACAAAACAGAAAAGGAAAGGAGTCATGTATAAAAAAGAGAGTTCGCTTTTGTGGTTAACTATAACATGGGCATTTGAAAATAGCTTCTACCACAAAAACTTGCCAATTTAATTAAAATAATTTATTTATAGCAGTATTTATTTATTCCGATAAACTTTTTTTAATTTTACACAACTAATAATTATTATCATACGGCATACTGAACTCAATTTTAGATTTTTTGGAGATATCTCTAACTAATCAACTTGACAATCGATATGCATCTCTTTTCCAGTAATTGCAGTAATTACCTAGCTTGTGGTAATAGCCAAATAATAAAATAAGATCAATTTGTATTTACCAGGAAGAGTACTTGCCTTGGGTAATATAACAAGGCTGGACGGTTCAAATCCATGTGTGTTCAGTAATTGGCTTAGCCTAGGTAAACCAACTATGATCGGTTGTGCAAATATGTCCAGACAACCAGCCACTAGCCAGTATGGGAGTGTGGGGGCTGGCAGGAAATGATTATTTGATTCAGTGCTATCAGTCGGCCCCTTGATGAGGTTCTAGATGGAAATGAGATGAAAACGCGGTGGTACAGTGGAATTTAATCAGATTATGCCATATTTCACCGCATTCTACCATATTATTCAACTGATAGAGTTTTCATTTTTAATATTATTTCTTACCACCTCCACTTTAAAAATATCATTTTATCCATTTGAATGTTCAGGAAATATTTTGTTCAATTGCACAAATTTACATTATTTCGTAAAAATGTATGAATTTTTTCCATATTTCCCAAGTTTAAATAATATTCTATGAATTCACGCCAGTCTTTTTATCGTGTTTAATGAAATTTAGCCAAATTTTACAACATGGTATTTGGTTCTATTCTGTCAATTTTTAATCATTTAAAATTTACAATTTTTTAGAACCTCAGAGTCGTCAAGAACTTTCATAAATTTAATGGTTATATTTATTTTAGAAGTATAAAAAACAGGGGGTATTGTGTTTTGTAAGACTTTTTTTAAGGTGAGACGTAAAAGCATTCAATAAAATATACAGTAAAAATGGTGGTATTGTTATCTTACAACAAAAGTTCCACTAACGAAAGAAAAATCTCTCAGGGCCTGCATCATCTTTGAGGATGCTGGGTGGAGGGTTTATTTTGGGTAGAGCAATGAGAGTTAGTTCTGGCGATGGAAAAGGATGAGGCACGTAGGAATATGTTTGTCAGAGTGTCCGGGAGTGATGGGCATATGAATTCATCACTGATACTGCGGTACAAGGCACTGGGTTGAAATAGTCCTATTGGAGAGGTCAATGGAATTCCTCAACCAGCCTTACCATTAACCTGGTGAGCAGACTCATCTACCACTAAGGCCTGGACAAACCTCACTAGTTAGACGACTATTTTGAAAGTGCATTGGACAACAAGGCAAACGACCAGAAAGATACACGATATGATTCAATCATATCGTGTGCAATTATACCAAGTCAGTGGACATCTTTTATTTATCTTTAAACAAATATAGAATATTGTTACTAAGGCAGTTCAGTTATGTACAATAAATACTGTATATTTCTAACCATTCATATACAAAAGCCCCGCAAAAGGGCTTTAATCAATAAATAAATCAGACGACGAGAAAAAATGTATTAAAGAACGATAATGTTAAAAAACATACACGTGGCGTATCGTCAAAAGTAAAATGAAAACAAATGGATTACTGAATACAAAAAAGGCCCAATTATTTTGACATCGGAGTTCTTGAAAAAAAAATATTATTACATCAGAGTACGAAAATCAAATAACGATATTCTGAAACAGGTTATCGAAATTCCGTAAAGAAAATGTTCGTATCGACCGAATATTTTCCTTGTTACAGGCTTATGTATAGGTAAATGATGTTATGTCAATCGTAAAAACAATTACGACCTGTATTTTTTGTACAGTAATTACTTCCCCGGGGAAATTTCTTTTCAACAACAATGGGGCAAGGTTTTACCTGAAATACGAATATAATATTTCAAATATTCTACTCGTGTCTTATGCTTACTGAGTATTATGAGTAGTGTATTATAAATGTAAGAATATTTTTTTTTTTATTTTTTTTTATTTAATGACAATATAAGATAAAGTAAAATTACACAATAAGTAAAAATACCAAGTTATGTGTTTGTTTACAGTCCTCCTCACTAGGTTTTCCTGTTCCGAGGCGGACTGTATGTTGCTGAATGGGTGCTGATCTTTATTTCCTCATCTTCTAGTTTCTTGATTATAGATAAACAAAATAAACAATAAATAAAATAAAAGTATTGATTTGTTGTCTGCAGGTTGCATTGGGGTTACTTCATAAGTTTAATGATTTCCTCATTGTCCTGTTTACTTAACCATAATTTGATATCTTTTTTAAACTTTTGTATCTCCATGTTGTTCTTAGTTTCAATTGGAAGGGCATTATATAATTTTGTCGCATGGAAATTATGGTTTTTCTGGCCAAAAGATGTATTTAATTGCGGGATGTTAAGTAGTTTTGAGGATTTCGACCTTGTAGTGTAGGTGTGTTGGTCCACAGGGTATTCATATTTTTCTTTAAATTTGAGTAGTGCATTTTTTGAGTATAATTTAATAATGCTGAACACATTAAAGTTTTTAAAGATTTCTTTTGATTATGTCAAATTACTTATTACAAACTAAAATATATATATTATAATACCATACACACAAGTCCTGCTTACTTATGTGGGTACGTCAAATATATCTACCATGTAATTAATTACTGTATAAAATTTATTTGTAATTTATGTAACTATTTGTTACTAATAAAAAAAAAAATAACAATTAGTTTTTAATAAAATGTACAATAATTATATATTTATTCCAGAATAAATGGAGATTGTGCGACCCCACACATCCGCTAAAGTATGAATAAAAAAAGTCTATTTGCAAACTTTTATAATAATATTTCATACATAAAAATCTTTATTTATACTTGACCTAGCTTACGAAAACTCATAGATGTGGAAAGTAAATACTATCATTATTTATTTTTGTGGTGTTATGCCGTATTGCGTTTCCTCCTTCTTTAGCCAACGTTTCGGAGAGCGTTACAGTGTCCATCATCAGGGCAGACGTCATGGACACTGTAACGCTGTCCGAAACGTTGGCTAAAGAAGAAGGTACCGCAACACGGTATAACACCCCAAAATAAATAACGATAATACTTTTGGCCACTAAAATCTAAAATCAATATACATACTGACAAACCTAGATAGATTTCTAGTCAAATTATTAAAAATTCACTTAAAAAGACTATGAAAGTACTCAGATTACTTACATACTATATTACGTGATAATAACGTCTCTTAATTTTTAAAATTAGAAGTAGGCTGATCTATCATCTATCGATACGATTTACAGTAACATGTTTATAAACATAACAAAATAACACAAATTTTTGTAAATGGCTGACATAGCATTTGACGAAATCGAATTTTCATTTTACATACCTAATTGAAATTTTGAATGCAGTATTTTCCGTCGCCACAAATGCAAACAGTTGTATTTTAAAGTAACTAAGATGAATCGAAAGGTTGTTTCTAAAAAAATTTCGTATTAAATGTGTCCAGAGATTTCGAAAATTTACCGTTTTCAAATATATTGGTATATACCTTCATTATTATTATTCACGTGAAATATCGCGAAGTTCTTTATCAAGATTCTACATGCCATGCTTCTGAGATAATATATTGAGAGACTTTTGTGCTTGTTTTATCTTTCCTTGAAAACTTTTAAGGGGGTCATTAAAGCTACTATCCCTTTTCGCGTGTTTTCCTATTTTCCATTTAAAAGGGGGTTAAGTTGAAAAGCGCTAAAGCAAACAAGGAACCTTTCTATCGAAATGTCTCTTTTCTTGCATATTCAAATATAATTTTTAGATAAGCCAAGTGTTTGTAAATTTTCATTCTAATATTGATAATAATGAAAGTAATCAAATATATTTTGAAACATTGGTACACATTAAAAGGGTTAAACCCGACGAGTAATGATTGGGGTCTCTGACCCATCTTTACACTAAACTTTTGTCATTATATTGTGACCCAACAAGAGCTTTCCCGGCTTTACTTACATCCAAGTCTGGCCACATTGTGAGGAGTGGAAAGAAAAGAAAAGAAACAAAACAGAAACAGAAAGCATAAATGGCGGTCACCATCAGGAAAAATCATTTAAAATACCATTTGTATGTAAACCATTTGTTTTAATAAATGCAATCGTAAATAATGCTTTGGATCTGATGACCGGTCAATCATAATTATGAAACTGGACACGATCATCTAAGCACATTGTTAGTTACTTCCTCTGGATGTATTTCAATGAAAGTACAATTGTTTAATAAATAATAATAATTGAAAAATTGTGAAACGCTGTTTTCGTGAAAAATTAAAATTTTGGATTCTTACTAAGAATCATGGTGTGCACACTAAAAAAATCAACCAAAAGAAGATTTTGAAAAAAATATCATCGTTTTCACACTTGGGTTCGCTCGTTTAAGTACTTGCGTTCGGTGTTTTAAATACTTGGGTTCGGCCTTAACTTTGGCCCTCTGGCACCAAATCGACTGAAATTTTGGATACTTACTAAGAATCATGGTGTGCACACGAATCAATAAAAAAATCAACCAAAAGAAGATTTTGAAAAAAATATCATCGTTTTCACACTTGGGTTCGCTCGTTTTAGCGCATTACAATTTACATACCATTTTAAAAACTAACGAGTCTTGAAAACAATTTCTATCCTGCAAAATAGAAATTTACTGCCGATGTTAGGAAAATATCTTTTATTCTTAAACTGCGATTTACGTGAATTTTTTTTTTAAAACGATTAATAGATCTTTGAGCTCACAAGTACCATACTTGATATTTTAATTAACAACGTATTTGTAATACTGACATTACATAATTTCAAAGCGTTTAGAACATAATAAGACAAACGCATTAGCCAAGTTCGCATTTTGTCCCAATTCACTGATAATGGCTTATTGCTTCAATGGGAACTCTAAACTGAGTGTTTTGGAATTACGGCGCTATTCCCACAGCTGCCAACACCGCCCATTGCCACTTCAATAAGATAAATATGTCAGCTTGTTTGGCCTTTACAAAATTTGTAGCATCATTTCGTAAAGTGACAAAAAGATAAGTTAGTGTAGTTCAAAGCATTTGCTATTGAGCTATTTTCGTAACGTTTTAAAGACGGCGTGTTTCATTCAATTCATTTGTTGACTAAACATCGATCAAGTTGTATAATATACTAGCGAGTTTCCGGCATGCGTTGAAATTACCGCTAATAAAGAAATTGTTTCTCCTTTCGTATCTTTTCCCATTCGTCCCGTTCTTCTTTCGCCTCCGCTTTCCCTCCTTTGTCCCCCTCCACCTTTTCCGCCTTCCCTCTCCCCTCTCCCCCTTCTGACAATCCCCTCCCCACTCCCTCGTTCAATATATTCAGTCCCGGTGCATTCAGATTTTCAAACAGCTCGCGTGCCACCCAATGCAACTTTTTTTTACAAATTTTCATTTTTAATGTGTTACAAACATTAATTTTTGTATATTATGGAAACAATCAATCAAATTTGGTACCTAACATAGGAACTTAAAATAAATATAATTTTTGATTAGTTTCAAATTATTCAATTTTGGTTAGTACCATAGGTGAGTACTTCATTAATTTAAAGAGTTTATTCTAAAACTAAATTTTGATTTAACAATCGACGGTTTGCAAAATGTAATTCTTAAATTGTGACATTTTTTACAGTTTCGTAAGAGTTTTTGTAATGATTAAAAAAAACTTTTCAAATGTATTGTCACTTGGTTGTAATAATTCAGAAACGAGGGTGGAAAGAAGGTATTTTGAAAGTTTCAAACATTTCCTATGGCTCATATAGCAATGCATTGACGACTCACAAGCATAGAAGCAAACATAATATATTGATTTTTACATGTATAGATGAGACCACAAGCACATTGTTTTTACTAAATATTATAACTTTCAATTACTTGTCAGAACTCAAACCCATATAATTTTTTTTGGTTAAATCTTACGCTTCTCCAATTTAAAATTTAAGGCAAAAAATGAATAAGTTAGTGAGACGTTATTTAATTTAAATTACTTCTTACTCCTGAAGAGATATTTACGTTCCTTTTTCTGTCATCAAATTCAAAATCAACAGACTTCTGTGTATTTTGTACGGGAGTACCGATTTTCATGTTAAATTGTTCGATTACACGATGTAAACCAAATCCGTCATCCTTAGTATGGAAAGTTTGCTGAGTCCAGTTCAAAAGAAATAATTCTGTTTACGTTAGTTTCACGAATATTTGATACTTTGGGCAGAAGTATTATGTGTTTGGAGTGTTAATCTTAACCTAAATCAACACTTTGTATAATTGGAAATAACTTAATAGCATTAATTTTATTTAAAAAATATGTGAACAGTTATCAAATATAATGCCCACAAATACCAAATAAGTTAACGCAACTTTAAAAAAATGCTGATACAGCACAATAGTCCCAACTGCTCCCAAACGCTGGAGCCAGTGAGTATATGGCATCCCCAATTGGGGTATATTGTGAGGCCGAAGGAGAGGAGAAAGGAAGGTTATTCAGATCTAGTCACCAAAAACGGCTAAAACCATTTCAAGCAACGTTGCAATTCTGAATAGTAGCCAAATACCAGAGCGATGCTGAGAGTATATTCCGCTCTGGAACGAAATAACTTAACAAGTTATATTTTTGAAGCACTTAATATTTTAATACTCGTATGATATTTTAAATTAATAAATTGTGTACTAACACAATTCAATCACATAGAATATACTTGCGTACTTCGGGATTCGAACCCGTGATCTTCGGATTGTTAGTTGAGAGCCTTACCCTTGTCCATGGAAGCCGTCGAGTTCGTCCAACTAGTTTTTTTACTATGTAATATTATTTTATATTCCGCTATTCAAATGCAATTTAAGTTATTGAAATAATTCCATAAAATGGCCACAGAGCCAGACTCCAGGTATACCTTCAGCTTTTATAAGCTTTGGTTTAAAGTTATAAAAAAGAGAATTCACAGTAAAAACGCAAAATTAGGCCCAGTATGAAAAATGATAATCATTGATATTCTACTCTAAACATTTAAAGGGATACCTACTGATTTCAAAACGACTTAAGACGACACTATACCCTAAAATGTAGTCAGAATCTTAACGACTGACGCACCTAAGTAAAGAAGCTTTGTATATAAATTACGACTCGCGACCCATGTATTGGGCGGACCTACTGTCGAATTTTCCCTATCAAAGAAAAGAAGAAGAAAAATAATGTGGAAATCTTAACGACGTAAGTGAAGAAAGCGTGTAAACAGATATGCGCCCGCGGCAGGACGTATTGGACGGACGTACGGTCGAATTCACACTAGCAGGCCTGGAGATTTGACCTTTCCGCCGGGTTCATTTTAATTAATTCTGACGAACGTGTTACTAATATTTAAGATGTTTCTAAATGAATGCCACCCGAAGTTATTAATCCTTCGTCTAGAAAAATAAAATATGGTGCTCACCGCTAACTTTAGTTGTACAACGTATTAAATTTTTTTAAAGGCGTTGTACGTTAAAAAAATGAGGGCAACGTACTGTTTTTATTAATCTAAAATATAAATAACTCGCATCCCTTGTGAGGCATGGAAATAAAAACGATAATTCAATTACGAATTCGCCGAAATATATTAAAATGTGAGCCTCGGGCGTACCCCTGATAAACTTGGTTATGTTTCGCCTTCAAAGGGGTTTCACGTATTGACCGTAAAAAAAAACAATGACTCCTTTCAGATATTTTTCCCCGCCCGTTCAGGTGAATATCTACGATTTCATTGCTGTTCCGCTGTCAGTAATTTAAAAAAAGTCACATATCTGTTTTCCTCTAACAGAAATGACCTTATTAAAAACATATACAAATGCAGTTGCAAAATAAGGTATGCCGTGGTTAACAACAACATATTGCACATTCGAGGATTCTCCCAAATGTTCCAAACTAAAAGCCCTGTTCACCATCCGAACAGCTTTCTGAACAGCATGTTAAACCTTTAACCAAATTATTATTATTACATCCGACGTACGACAGCCCTGCAAATGGAATAGTAATAAACCGCCTGGCGGTTTTGTCTACCCATTATCTAATTTGCAGAACCCCAACATGCTGTCCTGTAAGCTTTCTGCAAATCGGATGGTTAGTAGGGCCTTTGAAGATCTCATGATAATGCAGGCAATAATTATAATTCACTTTCTCACAAATTATTTATTTAATGTATTAAACAAACTACAAAACAATAAAATTCTCAAGCCTTATGACAAAAAGCTTGTTTTTCTATTCTGATAATTGTATTATATTTTATTCTGATAATTTAAAATATTTATATTTTACTTGCTTAGTTTAAGCAAAAAAGGCCAGAAAATGGCCCTGAGTTTGTATGTTTCATAGGGGGTTGGAAAAATAGAACACGCTAAAGGGAAATTCCTATGCCATCTATTTATAAGACATTAATTTCTATGCATTTGCATAAAATGCCCATACTTTTAATATTGTTGTTAAAAAAGACATAATTAAATAAATGCCTAAAAAAATAATGAAGTTCTCGTTTTCTGCTTTATAGTTTGAACGGAAAATGGAAAACAAAAAATTGAAACGGTTTTAGTAGTAGGGGAGGCGAAGCAGGGATTTTGGGATTTACTCATGCGCGTCAGATTAACTAAAGGGAGATACCTCCCGACCCTGTTATGGACTACCACCATTTATGAATTAATAATATTGGTGGGTGCGGCTAGGGCAACGCATCAGATTAGTAAAAAAAAATCGATCCCCGTAGTTACTCGAGCGTATCAGATTAAGGTATTGTGAGTTAATTACATGCAGAAAAGTTTACATTTCAATATTCTGACGATTTGAACGTGACGTAAGAATTTTTGTTGTTAGTTTTTGGGGTGTTATGCCGTGTTGCGCTACCTCCTTCTATAGCCGACGTTTCGGACAGCGTTACAGTGTCCATCATCAGGGCAGATCCGGTAGATCTGACGATGTGATCTACCGGATCTGCCCTGATGATGGACACTGTAACGCTGTCCGAAACGTCGGCTATAGAAGGAGGTAGCGCAACACGGCATAACACCCCAAAAACTAACAACAAAAATGCTTTTGGCCGTGAAAATCTAAAAACTTATGTGACGTAAGAAAATTAGCGAGTCGCAAAGTTGCAAAAAAAAAACGTCACGTGGATTTACTCGTGCGCGGTTAATTTTTTTTTTTTGAAGGAAATAATTTAAGGATCACAGAAATAATATAATCTGACGATTTCAACATGCCGAAGAAGCTAAAATCATCACTGAATGTTGAGCGTACAGCGGCTGACGGCGCTGAGAACTGCCCACTAACTGTCGAGTCCATAGACATAGGAATATTACTAGACTTGCCCTAAGTGATAAAAGTGGTCTGCCTATATTTAAAGAGGAAAGATTTGATTATTTGTTTGTTTGCATTGAATAGGCTCCGAAACTACTGAACATTTGAAAAATTACTACGACTCAAGCGGCGACATTTTAATTAAATTTTAAAAATAAAATAACACTTATTGTGGCATAACTGTAATAGTTAGACATATGCTGGAGCGACACTTTTTGTAAAAAATAATGTGTTCTGCAAAGTCGTAGTAAAATATTTAATTATATCATCAATAGTTTTCGCAGCGCACGCGATGTAAAGAATATTTTGGCTAATTTTTTTACACCTTGGGTAACATTATTGGAGTTTTAGTAAGGAGACCTAATTTTTTGAAAATATAATATAGCCTTTGTCACACGGGGATAGTGTAGCTTCATAACAGTGAAAGAATTTTCCAAATCGGTTCAGTAGTTTTGGAGCCTATTCAATGCAAACAAACAAATCTTTCCTCTTTATATATAGGCAGATCGCTTTTATCACTTAGGGCAGGTCTAGTAATATTCATATGTCTATGGTCGAGTCGTACGTTGATAGGCGCTTGCTTGTTTTATATTCTGTCGCAGAGCCGGAGGCCCTTAGGCCGCTCGTTCGTGTACAACGGTTTGGTTTATTCATTGTGTAAAGAAATTTAATAAGTGAAATTTTTAAGAAGTTTAATTAAGCAATTTTCTTTTTATCATTATAATAGGTATATATTATTTTTTTTTCATTGTAATTCTATTCAGTAATAAAAAATAAAATAAAAAACTTAAAACTGTCAGATTAAGAAAACCCGCCCACATAATTGTCAGATTATAGGTCAGCACAACAAGGACATTAAACTGAACCGTCTGTATAAAAATCTGACGCGCTCGAGTATGTCAAGGTCACGATTTTTTTTTACATTTTTAAAAATCTGCCACGGGTTTAGGTTACGTCCAAATCGTCAGACTATCGAAATGTAAACTTTTCTGCAATTAACTCACATTACCTTAATCTGATACGCTCGAATAAATCCTTTTTTTTCAATTTTCTACCTCTTCATACGGCCACCCCCACCACTCAACTCATCAGATTAATATCTCTCCGTTACCAGAAACACGTAGGGCGTATACTCTATTAATATCTGACGCGCTCGAGTAAGTCATTGTGACGATTTTTTTTTACATTTTTGAAAGTTTTTACTCGCTCCCCCCACCACTGAAAGGGCATACATCACATAAACTTTTTTTTCTTTTTAGCATCTAATCTTTGCAATCCAATAGGTCCCCACAACGCTCGAGCAACTACCCATTTAGCGTTATTTCCTCCCCTACTATAGTCAATCAATATTAGAAGATTTTTTTACATACTTGTAATAACACGGACAGTTCTATTAAATAAATGTATTTGTTTCAAAATATCAATTATTTCGAGATAAAACACAATTTCTAATCAAAAATAGATACCTTTTTTTATTGAAATTTTGAAGGGCAATCAGTAATTGCCGGGATATTTTGTTTGTTATTATGTGATAATATATGTACTGGGTGTTAAATGTACAATAAAAGGGATGTATTTGACTTACTTTGACCAGTGATAACGCCATTATTTGGAGGAGAAAATGTAAATGAAATTTAGATCTCCGGTGATCTTTTTATCAATAAAATCTAAACACCGGAGACCAAAATTTCAATAACATTGTTTTACTCCAAATAATTTCAGGAATCACTAGTCAAAGTAATTCAAGTACGTTCCTTAACACCATTTATGTAAAATTGTACATCATTGTCAACGGTTGAATCTATAAATATTCCATTTGTCCCCAGGGCATTCGAGAGCTTCAAGTAGGCCTTGTCGTCCCGTACCGGTCCTTCGGCACAAGGGACTATACCAAGGCAGTTACATCGGCTATCTCCGGACTCCAGAGGAAGCTGAACCTGTTCAAGAGATTCGAACTCAAAGTACGCTATGCCATGAAAGAACTGACGCCTAGTCCGATGGGTAAGCGAAATTTATTGAATGTATTTTATTTATTTATTGTTTGAAGCATTTATAGAGTGTTAACAATAATTATTACAATAATAAAATTGCCGTTAGAATGTGCACAGATAATAAAATTCACATATGAAATGTTTTCAGCATGCGTAATCAAGAAGTAGTTGTTACTTGGCAGAGACCATTAGTGTAATAACATAAATAATAATAATCAAAATCAAATATAAAACAAAGAAGTAATACACAAAACATATTCTGCAGAAAAAGAGAAAAAAGAAAGAAATAAAAGTGATAATAAAGCAATTACATAACTGTTCTCCATGAAATATCATGGTAGAAGACTGTTTTGAAATAATGCGTGTTTTGATAACAGTCTTAACGGTCCTCAATACTAGCGTTAAAATTAACGTTAGTTGTTGGGAAATCGAATAAAAAAGCGTTTCCATCACAACTCAAAAATTCAGCTTTCTTAACCGCATAGATATAGCGATGTCACAGTTTAATTTTTTAATCATTATTCGAATATAAACCTTATGGTGAAGTCCTTGAAATTGGCCTACTTTCGTTCTGTAAGATATTCATCATTAGGTACTTAAATGAATATTATGAGGGTGGGTAGGCATCTTAAATGTCAATGTATTCAGGAGTGATTCACGTATGAATACATCCCTCCCACTGCTTTGCAAGGAGATTAGTCAAGAGAGTTCGGATGGAGAGACCAAAAGGTCTCCCTTAATCAGTATATTTGGCTCGTCATCCAGTAGGTGGACAATCGCATCCGCCGCCGAGAACCCGGGTACTAACCCTGAACCCTGCTAAGTCACCAAACGTAGCGAGCCACCAGGAATGACCTTTGGCAAGGATGTGGTTTATCCAATAAATTGTTCCCGGGGCGGCAGTACCCTTGCCATTTTCAATTGAGACCTAGATTTGACAATAATTTTTATGTACATGGTCGTTAACTTGGAGGAACGTTAATAATCAATTAAACAAATAATCGAAAGTCTGTGTTTTCCGTCGAGAAGGAATGAAACCCACAGACGCGTTTAGTGTTGCCGACTACTGCCATCAAAGAGATTCTTTTAAAACTTCATAATGAAGTTAAAAAAAAAAAGTATATTGAAGAAAGCGATAAACTCACTTGCTTACTTAACATTACATTTTTGACAAACTATTTGTTTTCTGATTAAACATAATATCATTATTGTTTTTATGTAGAAGTTAACAATGATAAACCATAAATTTCACTGAAGCAGGAACAGACGATAGACCACTATAAAAAATATTTCTACCGGTGAAGTTTGTTTTAATGCGCAGCCTTCTTCATCAGTAAGGTTTTTAGCATAAACAGGCAGGCCGATTTAATTTAACCAATTGAATATATGCCTTCTTATCTTGTTGATTATTATAATTATTATTCTTGTTATCTTGAGAATGCGACGGCTTATTTTAAATGTATGAATCTATGAAACTTTCTCCTTCCCTATTATATCCTGTTAAAGTCAATCTGCAAATCTCAGTTTCGGGGAAGTGTGAGTACGTTTAGGCCCGGATTAAATAAAATAAATCAGGCACGTAGGTTAGCCGGGAATTCAGACAGCCCTTCCAAGGCTTCTATCCAATTCCGTTTGAAAATCTCCCTTCGCTGCTCTGGGAACAAATAAAACTAATCGCTTTCTGAAATAGAGCGGATGTTATCTCAAAGGAGCGATAGGAGAACTAATTACTGGGAAGAACCCACATTGTAGAAAGTCGTTTAACTCCCTTCTATTACACATCGGATCAGACCGATACACACCGACAGTTGCGCATATAACACTAATGGTTATCTACTACCAATTTAATTCAACTACATGCAATTTTATCCACCTTACCAAGATTTTTTCGTGTTAATAGTGTTCACGTACTTACACATCGCATACAATATAATTCAGTATTCTGTGCAACGTCAACATAATTGAATGTTTCAATATGTAATCTCATAGATGCTGCGCATTTTGAAGGGTTATTCAGTATCTTTTGTGGTCAGCTTTACGAGACAATTAAGACATGAAGTCAAAATCCGTCGGAAATCGGAAAGTGTCGTTTTACGGCTGTCAAATTTCTGTGATATTCTATGACTTTCAATGGCTTATCGATAAGTACTTTTTAATTATTTTTTTTATTTTTTTTTTTATTTATAAACAGAAACAAACAATACATTAAATTATCCATTGGTGAAAATTTACAATTAATAAATATAATTCATGGTGGGTACCTATTTTGTTTTTCATTGTAGTGACTTATTTATTAAAAAAATTTACTTTTAAGCCTAATAGGCGTTCATAAATTACTATCTGTTTATTATTATTATTTTCACTTTTGTACGGGATGACATTCGATACGCAAAATTTCCGCGACTGACATCTCTTAATGAGGATTACACGGCTAATGCCTCGTCTGAGTTAGAGTAAAGTCAGTAGAGTTTTAAGAGTTGGTATCTTAACACAAGTGAAGTATTAAGTTCGAAAGTAAAAATAAAATAAATAGTTTTTATAGTTACACAAAAAACGCAAATGAAACATTATTAAAAACGAAATGATTACATTAAAGTTTTAGAAAAAACAAACATACTACATACCTTCTAAAGTAGCCTCATTTTTTAAAAAACTGAAACAAACATTTTAAACTCATAAAAAACCTTTAAAAGATCAATTCCATAAATAATTCTGGGGTTCTGGTACTAGTCAATCCGTACATTAATTAACCCAATTAAAAATACATTTTTTACACTGACTACCAGGTAATACCCTCATTACATTATCGATCAGGAATACCAAACTGCTTTTAGCTTGAGAGACGGTACACAATGCGCTGTCGCAAAAGACACAGAATCACCCCTCCGAAATCTTTTCATTAAAAAAGTTAAAGTAGTGTTTAAAATAATGTATTAAGTCAAAGCCATATCAACCTTTGTACTGTCTGAAACTTCTGAATTAATCCTCCAATTAATTGTATTGAGAAAAATGTATAAACTTCTATTGATATCTCAAACGTGGGTGGTTTCAATAGAAAACAATATTTTGTCTTTGCGGTCGACCACAACACCCCACAAGACCTAGGGGAGGTTTGGCTCGTTAATTAAACCAGACATTTTCCTTTCATTTATAATAGGGGCAACCCTGAATAACAACATTAACCCAAATCATGTCAATTAATTTTCTTACCTATGTTTAAGATTTGTGTGTGGTTAACATAATTCTTAATCGACTTTTCAACCAGGGGATTTGCGTTAATTTTATTTAAGTGGAAGAGCTTACATTTATTTCAACGCTTTGGAAGCTTCCTTAATAAGTTATGTTTTGATAATTATTTTTAATAAATTCATCACAAAAAGCTGGGTAAGTCATTATTAAATTACCTATATATACAATTAAATGTTCCTCAGGGCCTTCTGTGTGGAGCTAATGTAAAAAAATACATTGATTATCTATCGTAATATATGTACTTCCAACATTTATTCTCACAAATACATGAAGTACCTTTGTGTAGATGATATGAAGGTCATTAACCTTTAACGCTTGCAGTTTGTGAATCGCGTGCCCCTCTCCTCTCACGTACTTTACGTGTCAGTCCGCCTCAGCAGCTTCAGTTTTAGTGGCGAAACGACTGTTGAGAGTGAAGGTTACGTCGCTGGGTGTATTTTGCGTGAGTAATGTCGCTTTATATTTTGATTGCGGTCTATGGGACCGTGCGTCCACGTTTGTGTAATAAATTGAGCTCATGATGATTTTAATGTCAGTTAAAAATGTCAGAAAACGATCAACCTAGTACATCTGCAAGTAAAATATTCCCACCAAAGATAAAAAGAAAGAAGATTTATATTTGTGAAGGCTGTAAACAGCCAATATGTCTGCAATGTTCTAAGCCATTATACAAAGACTGCCAATAAATATGCACAAGTTGGGCCTTCGTCAAAAAATGTTTGTTTTGTTTTAAGAACTAAGTGTTAATTTTTTAATATTTTTTATTCCTTATATTTTATTGTAAAATTAGTGAAACTTACTGAAAAAGTAATTTTCCATGGATAATGTTCCTACAAAGTAATCTCGAGTAAAAATCACTGAAAAGAGACTTTGATTGTTAAATGGTTAGATTTTAGTTTATAATAAATATGTTTTAATTAAAATGTCTTATTTTATTTACATTGGTGTAAGTCCGTAAATAAATATTAAAAAAATACTTACTTAACTAGATAGATTCCGGCCTTTGAATATAGCGGTCTGTGAGACCGCACATCCGTAGTAGTGTGTAATGTAAATGTAACGCCCATAGTTAAAGGTTAACCAAAATACTATATTTGCGACTACGAAGTCCAAATCTCGCTTTAATCTTTACATTACTCCTTCGACAGTTCACAATCGATCGCATCAATAAAATTCTACGAAAAGCAAATTTTAAAAAGTAATTATCAATCTGCTATATTTCTTCAAAAATGTACTACATACAGTATTATTTGAATTCATTTCCTGTGTAGAGTCAGTGGCGTAGCGTGGGGGGGGGGTCTCGGGGGGGCGGGGGGGGGGGGGGCCGGCTCGCCCCGGGTGGAATTTTTTAGGGGGGCGGCAAATTTTCACAAAAATGATTTAAAATTATTTAAGAAAATAATTATTATCATTAGAGAGAAACATAATGTAAACCTCGTTGTACTGGTGGCGTAGCGTGTGGGGAGTAAAGTAAGTTTTTTTTTTAAATGTATAATAATTATTTCAAAATGTTTTACGATACTTTCGTTTACGAATCCAACTCATTATTTTATTATTTATTATAAATGTCAATAATTTTTTTTTCAGCTGCTAATTTCGTAATTCGTAGGAAAACCGTACGCATATTATGACGGAAATACTAATTAAAGCTAGGATCTCTCAAACAAATTCATTCTTAATAAAAACTAGATTTGTGTTCAGAATGTTACGATTAAATTTCAGTTGTGTATTCATCCGCTGATACAAATCGAAGGACAACATTATTTTATTCGAAGAGCATTGGAGGTTATCCACCATATACACGCCCCTCTACTAGACCTAGAAACTAGACCTCCCTCACTCGAAGTGCAATTATACAATTCTAGTTGCAGACTCTGCATGTGCTGCCAAAATCAAAGAAAAACCATTTTCATGTTCTGAGTGTACTTTTAATACGCCGCATACAGACTTAATTTAAACCACTTTGGGCTGAAAAACTTAAATTTCCAGTTGTGGATTCATCTGCTGACACATTTCGAAGGAAAAAATTATTTTATTTGAAGTGTAGTTATGTGAAATTCTAGTTGAAGACTACATACTACATATGCATGTGTTGCCATAATCAAAGAGAATCCATTTTCATGTTCAGAGTGTAGTTGTAATTCGCCGCATACAGATATAATTTAATCAAGTTTTGTGTTCATAATGTAAAATTTCTGTTGAGGTTTCATCTGTTGAAACATTCTGAAGAAAAACATTCTCTTATTGGGCAGTTAGAAAATTCTAGTAGTAGATTATTTATTTAATGCCAGAATACAAGAAAAACATCTTCATGTTCTGAGTGCAGTTTTAATTCGCCGCATAAAGACATAATTTAAACCAGTTTTGTGTTCAGTACGTGAAATTTCTGTTGTGGTTTCATCTGCTGACACATTTCTAAGGAAAACATTCTCTTTTTCGATATGCAATTACAAAATTCTAGTTGTGGACTACTTATTTAATTCCAGAATAAAAAAATAAAAATTTCATGTTCTGAGTGTAGTTTTTATTTACCTAATAAAAACTGGTTTTGTAGTCAGAGATTGTTCCGTGTGGAACTATTATTTGGGGACTATAACGCAGGATCAATCGTAAGTTGAAACCTGCCTTGCGTTCTAAACACGGTGTAAAAGTTCGAGATGCTAAATCCTCTTAATGGTGTGATGATCTCGCCTTTAGGCCTACGAAATAATTCTTTTAAAATTGAGAGATCGATTTAGAAATATATTTAATTTTGTAACAGGGTATGGTTTCAGAATACAATTCTCTGTTCCAACTCTTAAGGGTGATTTATGAAACCGGGCCATTACTAGGAAAAACACGTGTGCCAAAATACTTTGGTTGGAGGAGGAATCCTAATGGATATTTCAGGTTCATTATCAAGTCAGGGGCGGCCGATGGATATTTGCCCGAGTGGTGACTGACTTTAACGCGAGCAGATTGGATTTACGAAACAATTATCGGGTGAATTTTCTATGGCAGTAGGAAAATTGAAAATTAGTCAATAAGGATTGCTCGTTGGTGCATTTAAATATACTAGCGCGACGCGCCGATTACGGGTTGAAATATTTGACATATTTGTCGAAATAGGATTGCAGAATTCGTTAAATAGTGACGCACGTAGAAAGGACAAAAGCGTGTTCGGACAATGAATATATAATGTTATTATATAACCAATAGTCAACGCAAGTATTGAGAAAGAGTATTAGATTGAAGTACGCCACTGAGCTCTTCTTTTAAGCGCTATGGGGATAGTTTATGACTCCGGCGCAGACAAAATTAGTTTGTATTCTGTTATCTAAAGGTTACACACAAAAAAATAGCAAACATGAAAGTTGCACGGAATTCTTGAAATTTGGGACCTAATGTGACAGAACACTATTAAAAACGTTGAAATATGCATATTGGGAGATGTGCCCACTTGAGGTTTTAAAAAGTGACTAAGAAATTATTGAAACCACACAAGTAGATGGGTTACGACAGTGGGGGCAGGGAAGTGTTGGAAGACGGTCGGAAAAAGAACCTGGGCACGCACGGTCGGAAAAAAATCATCGGAGTTTTGATAAACTGTAGAATTATAATTTGGTGCGCGTAAACGGGAATAATTCATTTAATTGAAAAAAAGTAGTTCACGCGATTGAGGGGAGTCAAGATTTGGTCGTTGGGAAGCAAGGTTTAAATTAAGGGATCGAGGTCCGATAGTCGCGAGGAGACCAGTTTGGTGCGTCTAAATCGGGGATATTTCATTTTAATTAAACAAAGGATATTTCGTTTTATTAAACAAAAAGAGTCCACGCGAATAGGGAAGTCAGAGATTGAGGCTTGCGAGTTCATGTCGGTGAAGTTAAATAATATAATTTGTAAATTGAGGCGGTCGGGACGTACTTTCGGGGCGTCTATCAGGGTCAGGGTGAAATTTAAAAAAGAAATCTACGCGAGAATTGTGTTTGACGGCTGCATCTTGGAATAAATAACTGCATGACGGGTTGTGGCTTAGAAGTGCTTGTTTGAATTAAATATTATTGTAGTGAATTGATTTGTGAAATTATTTTGTGCAAAATGGCGAATTTGGTAAGTTTGTATAAAATTATTAACATATTTAGTACGGGCCTTGCAGGAAAGAGTCAATTAGGGTTTATATACAAGCCTTATGAATCTAGGACCTTTTTTTTGTCGAGCGGAGCTTTGCACGTTTCCGGGTTGACCGGCTAGCAAGTACCTTTGTTGGGTGAAGTTATTCTTGAGACAAGACCGTTGTAAAATAATAATTTGGTTAACTAAATAGCATTTGAAACACAAAGTGCGCTTTCGGGCAATAAATCTTAGACGAGAGACTTCATTTAAAAGACGGGATTTTGAAACCACAAAACAATAATAAAATCCTTTAAAAGTGCTTTGTGGGTGATCTAGAAAACTAGGTTACTGGGTATTCTCCAATACATAACGGGTACCAAAATACATAGGTATAGAATGTAGGTATAAATTAATGTGTGAAGCGCCTTTGAGGTGTTAATTATTATTTACGAGTTTCGTAATAATAATTTTAAACGTAGTTAGGGGACTATATTCAGGAAGGTTTTTTTTGAAAAGGCATTGGGTAATATAACGGTTTATGAAGGGTGCGTAGCATGGGCATTTTTGATTACTAACAAAATCTGACATAATTGAATTCCCATTCCAAAAATTTCCCACACCTTATTCCAAATTTTAGGTATCACAACAAGTCTATTACATAGGACTTTGCATAAACTTGGTTCGATATCTAATCTTAACTACTTTTGGTTTACGCTTAGGTAGGTATATTTCATTCGATATTCGATTTAGCAAAAACTTTCATATTGTCGGTTGAATGAAGCTGTCGGTAGGTATTCATATTTTAAGCGTAATGCGTTATATCCACCTACATAAGTAGCAAAAGTTTTCTTAACTACTTTTGGTTTACGCTTAGGTAGGTATATTTCATTCGATATTCGATTTAGCAAAAACTTTCATATTGTCGGTTGAATGAAGCCGTCGGTAGGTATTCACATTTTAGCGTGATGCGCTATATCCACCTACTTAATTAACAAACTCTTTTTCTTCAAACTTAATTGAGCGGGTTACGACTCGAGAATGAACGGCGGTTGTCGAATGAATTAACGGGTCCGGCTTTCCTATTTCACCATGAGGAAGTATCTCACGCGACTTTATCGGGGGCGATGTGATCGAAATGCAGGTGGGCTTACACTATTTTTCTAATGTGGAGGCGAAGTAAGCGATGGTCGTGTCTGGTCCGAGCAAATTGGAATCCCTTGTGATCACATCTCGGTAACGTGGATCTCGTACCCGCTCTAGACTGGATTGGAAGCGTGGCCGGAGCCATTTCATGATGTCGACGTATGTACGTCACTAAGGCATTGGGGGACTTCAGGAGAACAAAGGACGTGCACCCATTTCGCCCTCCCTCTACCGCCGCTCCGAGGTACCAGCGGATAAAAGTTGTCGTCGCGGGAGGCCAGTTTGATGCAGGACGAAGATTACGATCTGGCCGGACTACCTTCGTCATGGGGGAAACGAAGTGACGAAATTTGCGTGGGCTTCACTACCTTTTAGGTTACGCTCGTGTGGGGTCTGCCTTGTCGGCGGAACGAAGGGAACATGACATATGGAATCGTTTGGCAACCGATCGGCGGTTCTTTGTTGGAATCCGGATAAGTTTTCTTAACTACCTTTTGGTCTACGCTTAGGTAGGTATATTTCATTCGATATATTCGATTTAGCAAAAACTTTCACATTGTCGGTTGAATGAAGCCGTCGGTAGGTATTCATATTTTAAGCGTAATGCGTTATATCCACCTACATAAGTAGCAAAAGTTTTCTTAACTCCCTCACACTAGGAATAGGGATCATCCAGCATCAGGGTGGGATTGTACTCTGGCCGAAGGCGCAGCGGGGGAAATAGAAGGGAGGGAAGCCAGATTCACGACCTGGTGCCTTTCATTCTTGGACCCAGCACCCTGGAAGCCGAGCTTGACATTCCTTTCTTTGAGCTGATATTTGAGTTTGAGGTTGGGGTACGCCTATCGTAGAGCATATGCCCGTGACATTTCGGGGAAGGTCCCACGTTACGCTTGTGTATGTTATGCGAGAGGATGTATTTTTCATTCAAATCAAACATTACCGATGACCATCGCGATTGCAGGCTGGCGCATGTTTTGTAGCGTGCCTAGGAAAAACGTAATCATTATTTCTACTGGTTCGAGGCGGCGTGCTGGACGGAGAACGGGACTATTGGGGACATGAGTGACTGCCAAGGCGAGGATCGGTGACATCAAAATCTTCCTTAATTAAATTCATACATCGCCAGATCAGAGGAGAGAGCGGCCCCACCGATCTCCTGACATTGCCGATTGTCTAATCAACTTCGGTTTAATGTTTATGCCGGTGCTTTAGGAGTTAATGGAACTCAAGTCATCGGCATGCTGAAGAACTTCAACATCATCATCAATCCAGTGTAGGATGCCTCGTTCCAAAACCTCGTGCCACCCACACATTTCCTGAACAGTTCCTGACATCGGCTATCGCGCCATTAATCGGAGCAGACCCTCATATCAAACGGTATGAGATGACCTCTCACCATCATCATCAACATATTTTTAATTTGGCGGCTTATTGGTCGATATTATTCCCATTACCACTCTATGATCCAGAAACACACATCAAACTCTTTTCCGACAGAAGGCAAAACATGTCGATTTTCATTCGTCGCTTGCGACCTTAACATTCTCCGGAGGCGTTGGAATTGGAAGCTGATTCGGCGGTCTATGACCATCACCTTATCAGTTGGGCTATGGAGGAGTCCAATTATTTAAACAGCACATGTTCTGTCTCATGTTAATCCAAAATACCTACCCGTAGAATCAAATTAACAAAATAAAACAAGCTAGCTAACTAACAAACTGCATCTAGAACTGTGAGTGTAGAATTATTGCACTCCGTACTGCTTGAGTGTAAATCTTTTGTTAGAATGTACATAAATGTCAAATTATTTTCATGATAGCATTTTATAGAGCTGCAGAGAGTACGTGACATCGCATCGAAAGGTAGGATCTTCTCAATTCGCCGTTTGAATGAAAATTTATATACTAGATGCTAGGAGGGAAAATGCAGATTACTTCAATAAAATTAGTCGTCGATGAGCGTAGGTGTATAACAGGTGCTAGGGGAGGAAGCTGGATGAATATAGATAGATAATTAGTTAATTCTCAAGCTAGTCAGACTCAGTCATTGTTATTCGAAGCCTTGCAAATTGTAACACGCCATACCTAAAAGAACAAGGGTTTACCACAAATAAATTATTAATTAAATTGGATTAACTATACCAAACCACTAAAACAAAAAAGTACACAACGTTGTGGGGTTAATTACAATTGATTAATTGAGAGCATCTCGTCACGTTTGCATAAAAGTATTACGTGATGGGGTTGAAAAGGCGCTGCAAAAGAAATGCAGGGGAGAGACGCGAGAACGGGCGAGCTACGAGTTTTAAAGGCCGACCGGGGTTGCGCCTGTAGCTGTAGCACTGTAGCAGCATATTGGATCAAAAGTTAGCAATTACTACGTAGAAGGGGGGGGGGGATTTATCACAGTTTTGCTAAGTGACCAGGAGGTATGGTATTACAAAGTGTTGCGTTTTGCTGGGTTTTATACAATGACTTAAACAAGAAGAGAAAAAAAAAAAAAAAAAAAAAAAAAAAAAAATTAATACAGTAGGTATAACGGTTCGCATGTCATCCGAAAATGACTGAAAACACAACGAAAAAAAAAGTAAAGTACTAGGAAAATAGATGTGTAGCAGAGGAATTAGCAATAACGTTTACATTTGCTAACTAGATAAAGATAGGAGAGATAAGACGATGATGCCCAACATCCGCTAAGACGCAGATTAAAGATATCATATTTTGAGGGAAGGAGCTCCGTACGGCTATAAAAAGTGGAACAAAACTTAACAAAGAGTAGGTGCTTCAACTTATGCATAGGTTCATTTGCTAACTAGATAAAGATAGGAGAGATAGGCCGATGATGTCCAACTTCCGATGAGACGCAGATTAAAGATATCATATTTTGAGGGGAGTAGCGCCATACGTCTATAAAAAGTGAAACAAAATTAATCAAGAGAGTAGGTAGTGCAATAATGTACACATTCGCTTAACCAGATAAATTTAGGAGAGGTTGGTTGATGATGTCCAATTTCCGATGAGACGCAGGTTAAAGGTATCATATTTTGAGGGGAGTAGCGCCATACGTCTATAAAAAGTGAAACAAAATAAATCAAGAGAGTAGGTAGTGCAATAATGTACACATTAGCTTAACCAGATAAATTTAGGAGAGGTTGGTTGGTGATGTCCAATTTCTGATAAGACGCAGGTTAAAGGTATCATATTTTGAGGGGAGGAGCGCTGTACGTCAATAAAAAGTGTAACAAAATTAACCAAGAGAAATTAATGATATCCAACCTTCGATAACTATTAGTGGGAAAGGGTTTTACGTTATTAGGGGAGATAGTCCTTCAATAATGCATTCAATATCAGATCGCCGGGGTGATAATATTGATGTTAGTCAACCTTCAATTGGGTCTGAACGTTTGGTAAATTGGATACCGGACGATTAGTTAAAATAATAAAAATACAAAACATCGAGGAGTAGTTCTGGTTACCGAAGTAAACAAAACATTACAATTGTAATATTGATAGGTATTAGTGTCCTTTAGTGTCAACAATAGAAAAAAGGGTCTCTTTCATTTTGAGGGCAGATCATTTAAACATTTAACACTCAGTGTGAAGAACAAAAAAAAAGGGAGGTCATTAAACCGAGTGCCGACTAGCGGAGATATGTGTCAAATAGGTTTGTGCGTTTAACGTAACGGTAAATTGAAACCATGAACGGAGGTCTAGCCACGAGTGGTGGGACAGTGCGGTTTTGAAACAGAAACAATAAAGAGCATACCTTTTGGTGATGCATGGTTCGAGTGTAGGTACTTCTAAAGGGATAAGTAGGTCATTAAACCGAGTAGCGGTTAGTGGAGGTGCCTATAATAGAAAGAAAAAAAAAAACCGTAGTTGGTGAAACAATAATAAAACTAACCAGTAGGTAGACATACGTTGGGCTAGGAATACAAACTTTTCTTAACTAAATAGTTCAAAGAAACAGAATCTGTTGAGAAACAAAATACATGCAGAATAAACATTAGTGACGTGAACCGGATTAGGCGTGAAGACAATAAAACCAAATTAAAGATAGGAGAGGTAGGTAAAATGTTAGGCAACCTCCGATAAGTATAGGGAATAAAAGGTATTCCGATGTGAGGGGAGGAAGTCGGTTCTTGATGGCAAATTAAAATTTTAAAAATAAATTGTTTGCTAATATTCAACCCGACTTACAGAATAAACGTATCCAAAATGTTTAATTCTAATAATGCACTAGATTTAAAGGACTACAATAATAATTACGTATTCAAACGTATGAATCTAAGGAAATAAAAAAATGACTAGGTATTGTAGATAGTTGATTTCTCAGCAGTTAAAAATTTATAGATGATATTGGTCCCCAGTACCAAATTGTTAAATTTAGAACAACGGTCAGGTCCATTTTGGGCAAAGTTCCTTTAACGAAAAAACAAACAAAAAAATAAGGAAAGGTCGGTCACACTCGTATAATTACGGTAGGGATATTTATGGGGAAAAAAAATGCAGACGGATCTTCGAGACGGCCATTATGTGAAACCGAAAGTACCGATTAAGGAGAGACGTACCGACTTAAGCGATCTATGCGAGAAGATGCTTGCCATTTTGTAAGGGAAGTTGTATGGGTGAAACGTCACCTGATCGCCTCTTAAAACCAGATAACAGCGACTAAGCAAATACAGTTTCAACAGTGTTTTGAAACCGGGGAACATAGACGGAGCAAGATTACGAGTGATATCCGTGTTACCGTTAACAATGACAGGGCCGAATTGGGGAAAACACTCAGGGTTATTTTATAGAGAAAAATAAATTATGAATTTAGACACAGTAAGATGTGGAGCTTTGGAACACTAAAATGTTTGGTAGTAGATGTGGGAGGGTTTACGAATTGCGCAAAAGGAGTTTTTTGTGAAGCGGTGGGTATTTAAAATCAGTGTAAATAGGTGATAAAGTTAGGCAGAAGTTAAAATTTGGATTAATTGGTTTAGAGACAATAATAGATACCTAACTGCTCACATACTATATTGTCGGCTTATGTGGGGAGTACAATAGGAGACAGTGAGGGTACTATGACTAGGTACCGTTGTAGGTCGTAACCGGGACAAATTCCTGGAAATATGTAGGCATAACGCAAGGTACATTGACCGTAGTTTCAACATTAGACAAACATTGGGCGAGGCCGAAGAAAAAACGGAATAGGGAAGGGATGCGATGACGTACAGGACAGGACCGGATTAGGAAATATTCATCGTTACAATTTTGAAAAAAAAAGGGGCACAAAGATTTTAGGCGAGTCCAAACGGGCTGACTACTGCTGAAGTTCTGGAACAAAATAGGTGGTTGTAGTTTGGATTTATATCTACCTCCACTATTTTTTTTCCATAAAGGGGAGACTGTGATGATCTCGCCTTTAGGCCTACGAAATAATTCTTTTAAAATTGAGAGATCGATTTAGAAATATATTTAATTTTGTAACAGGGTATGGTTTCAGAATACAATTCTCTGTTCCAACTCTTAAGGGTGATTTATGAAACCGGGCCATTACTAGGAAAAACACGTGTGCCAAAATACTTTGGTTGGAGGAGGAATCCTAATGGATATTTCAGGTTCATTATCAAGTCAGGGGCGGCCGATGGATATTTGCCCGAGTGGTGACTGACTTTAACGCGAGCAGATTGGATTTACGAAACAATTATCGGGTGAATTTTCTATGGCAGTAGGAAAATTGAAAATTAGTCAATAAGGATTGCTCGTTGGTGCATTTAAATATACTAGCGCGACGCGCCGATTACGGGTTGAAATATTTGACATATTTGTCGAAATAGGATTGCAGAATTCGTTAAATAGTGACGCACGTAGAAAGGACAAAAGCGTGTTCGGACAATGAATATATAATGTTATTATATAACCAATAGTCAACGCAAGTATTGAGAAAGAGTATTAGATTGAAGTACGCCACTGAGCTCTTCTTTTAAGCGCTATGGGGATAGTTTATGACTCCGGCGCAGACAAAATTAGTTTGTATTCTGTTATCTAAAGGTTACACACAAAAAAATAGCAAACATGAAAGTTGCACGGAATTCTTGAAATTTGGGACCTAATGTGACAGAACACTATTAAAAACGTTGAAATATGCATATTGGGAGATGTGCCCACTTGAGGTTTTAAAAAGTGACTAAGAAATTATTGAAACCACACAAGTAGATGGGTTACGACAGTGGGGGCAGGGAAGTGTTGGAAGACGGTCGGAAAAAGAACCTGGGCACGCACGGTCGGAAAAAAATCATCGGAGTTTTGATAAACTGTAGAATTATAATTTGGTGCGCGTAAACGGGAATAATTCATTTAATTGAAAAAAAGTAGTTCACGCGATTGAGGGGAGTCAAGATTTGGTCGTTGGGAAGCAAGGTTTAAATTAAGGGATCGAGGTCCGATAGTCGCGAGGAGACCAGTTTGGTGCGTCTAAATCGGGGATATTTCATTTTAATTAAACAAAGGATATTTCGTTTTATTAAACAAAAAGAGTCCACGCGAATAGGGAAGTCAGAGATTGAGGCTTGCGAGTTCATGTCGGTGAAGTTAAATAATATAATTTGTAAATTGAGGCGGTCGGGACGTACTTTCGGGGCGTCTATCAGGGTCAGGGTGAAATTTAAAAAAGAAATCTACGCGAGAATTGTGTTTGACGGCTGCATCTTGGAATAAATAACTGCATGACGGGTTGTGGTTTAGAAGTGCTTGTTTGAATTAAATATTATTGTAGTGAATTGATTTGTGAAATTGTTTTGTGCAAAATGGCGAATTTGGTAAGTTTGTATAAAATTATTAACATATTTAGTACGGGCCTTGCAGGAAAGAGTCAATTAGGGTTTATATACAAGCCTTATGAATCTAGGACCTTTTTTTTGTCGAGCGGAGCTTTGCACGTTTCCGGGTTGACCGGCTAGCAAGTACCTTTGTTGGGTGAAGTTATTCTTGAGACAAGACCGTTGTAAAATAATAATTTGGTTAACTAAATAGCATTTGAAACACAAAGTGCGCTTTCGGGCAATAAATCTTAGACGAGAGACTTCATTTAAAAGACGGGATTTTGAAACCACAAAACAATAATAAAATCCTTTAAAAGTGCTTTGTGGGTGATCTAGAAAACTAGGTTACTGGGTATTCTCCAATACATAACGGGTACCAAAATACATAGGTATAGAATGTAGGTATAAATTAATGTGTGAAGCGCCTTTGAGGTGTTAATTATTATTTACGAGTTTCGTAATAATAATTTTAAACGTAGTTAGGGGACTATATTCAGGAAGGTTTTTTTTGAAAAGGCATTGGGTAATATAACGGTTTATGAAGGGTGCGTAGCATGGGCATTTTTGATTACTAACAAAATCTGACATAATTGAATTCCCATTCCAAAAATTTCCCACACCTTATTCCAAATTTTAGGTATCACAACAAGTCTATTACATAGGACTTTGCATAAACTTGGTTCGATATCTAATCTTAACTACTTTTGGTTTACGCTTAGGTAGGTATATTTCATTCGATATTCGATTTAGCAAAAACTTTCATATTGTCGGTTGAATGAAGCTGTCGGTAGGTATTCATATTTTAAGCGTAATGCGTTATATCCACCTACATAAGTAGCAAAAGTTTTCTTAACTACTTTTGGTTTACGCTTAGGTAGGTATATTTCATTCGATATTCGATTTAGCAAAAACTTTCATATTGTCGGTTGAATGAAGCCGTCGGTAGGTATTCACATTTTAGCGTGATGCGCTATATCCACCTACTTAATTAACAAACTCTTTTTCTTCAAACTTAATTGAGCGGGTTACGACTCGAGAATGAACGGCGGTTGTCGAATGAATTAACGGGTCCGGCTTTCCTATTTCACCATGAGGAAGTATCTCACGCGACTTTATCGGGGGCGATGTGATCGAAATGCAGGTGGGCTTACACTATTTTTCTAATGTGGAGGCGAAGTAAGCGATGGTCGTGTCTGGTCCGAGCAAATTGGAATCCCTTGTGATCACATCTCGGTAACGTGGATCTCGTACCCGCTCTAGACTGGATTGGAAGCGTGGCCGGAGCCATTTCATGATGTCGACGTATGTACGTCACTAAGGCATTGGGGGACTTCAGGAGAACAAAGGACGTGCACCCATTTCGCCCTCCCTCTACCGCCGCTCCGAGGTACCAGCGGATAAAAGTTGTCGTCGCGGGAGGCCAGTTTGATGCAGGACGAAGATTACGATCTGGCCGGACTACCTTCGTCATGGGGGAAACGAAGTGACGAAATTTGCGTGGGCTTCACTACCTTTTAGGTTACGCTCGTGTGGGGTCTGCCTTGTCGGCGGAACGAAGGGAACATGACATATGGAATCGTTTGGCAACCGATCGGCGGTTCTTTGTTGGAATCCGGATAAGTTTTCTTAACTACCTTTTGGTCTACGCTTAGGTAGGTATATTTCATTCGATATATTCGATTTAGCAAAAACTTTCACATTGTCGGTTGAATGAAGCCGTCGGTAGGTATTCATATTTTAAGCGTAATGCGTTATATCCACCTACATAAGTAGCAAAAGTTTTCTTAACTCCCTCACACTAGGAATAGGGATCATCCAGCATCAGGGTGGGATTGTACTCTGGCCGAAGGCGCAGCGGGGGAAATAGAAGGGAGGGAAGCCAGATTCACGACCTGGTGCCTTTCATTCTTGGACCCAGCACCCTGGAAGCCGAGCTTGACATTCCTTTCTTTGAGCTGATATTTGAGTTTGAGGTTGGGGTACGCCTATCGTAGAGCATATGCCCGTGACATTTCGGGGAAGGTCCCACGTTACGCTTGTGTATGTTATGCGAGAGGATGTATTTTTCATTCAAATCAAACATTACCGATGACCATCGCGATTGCAGGCTGGCGCATGTTTTGTAGCGTGCCTAGGAAAAACGTAATCATTATTTCTACTGGTTCGAGGCGGCGTGCTGGACGGAGAACGGGACTATTGGGGACATGAGTGACTGCCAAGGCGAGGATCGGTGACATCAAAATCTTCCTTAATTAAATTCATACATCGCCAGATCAGAGGAGAGAGCGGCCCCACCGATCTCCTGACATTGCCGATTGTCTAATCAACTTCGGTTTAATGTTTATGCCGGTGCTTTAGGAGTTAATGGAACTCAAGTCATCGGCATGCTGAAGAACTTCAACATCATCATCAATCCAGTGTAGGATGCCTCGTTCCAAAACCTCGTGCCACCCACACATTTCCTGAACAGTTCCTGACATCGGCTATCGCGCCATTAATCGGAGCAGACCCTCATATCAAACGGTATGAGATGACCTCTCACCATCATCATCAACATATTTTTAATTTGGCGGCTTATTGGTCGATATTATTCCCATTACCACTCTATGATCCAGAAACACACATCAAACTCTTTCCCGACAGAAGGCAAAACATGTCGATTTTCATTCGTCGCTTGCGACCTTAACATTCTCCGGAGGCGTTGGAATTGGAAGCTGATTCGGCGGTCTATGACCATCACCTTATCAGTTGGGCTATGGAGGAGTCCAATTATTTAAACAGCACATGTTCTGTCTCATGTTAATCCAAAATACCTACCCGTAGAATCAAATTAACAAAATAAAACAAGCTAGCTAACTAACAAACTGCATCTAGAACTGTGAGTGTAGAATTATTGCACTCCGTACTGCTTGAGTGTAAATCTTTTGTTAGAATGTACATAAATGTCAAATTATTTTCATGATAGCATTTTATAGAGCTGCAGAGAGTACGTGACATCGCATCGAAAGGTAGGATCTTCTCAATTCGCCGTTTGAATGAAAATTTATATACTAGATGCTAGGAGGGAAAATGCAGATTACTTCAATAAAATTAGTCGTCGATGAGCGTAGGTGTATAACAGGTGCTAGGGGAGGAAGCTGGATGAATATAGATAGATAATTAGTTAATTCTCAAGCTAGTCAGACTCAGTCATTGTTATTCGAAGCCTTGCAAATTGTAACACGCCATACCTAAAAGAACAAGGGTTTACCACAAATAAATTATTAATTAAATTGGATTAACTATACCAAACCACTAAAACAAAAAAGTACACAACGTTGTGGGGTTAATTACAATTGATTAATTGAGAGCATCTCGTCACGTTTGCATAAAAGTATTACGTGATGGGGTTGAAAAGGCGCTGCAAAAGAAATGCAGGGGAGAGACGCGAGAACGGGCGAGCTACGAGTTTTAAAGGCCGACCGGGGTTGCGCCTGTAGCTGTAGCACTGTAGCAGCATATTGGATCAAAAGTTAGCAATTACTACGTAGAAGGGGGGGGGGGATTTATCACAATGGATACTATTTTCCATTTCCGACAAAACTCTGTAGAAGAATTTATGAACATGATTTTCGTTGGAAGAATACTCGTCAAATGTGATTATTAAACGGCGTAATTAAAAAACGTCGTAATAAATAATAGGATTTCCACATACACCCCCCCCCCCCCCCCCCCACCTGGCGCTTGAAGTACTTACATAAGGGGGCGGCGAAATTTTCCCCGGCCGACACCCACGCTACGCCACTGTGTGGAGTTAACGTAAAAAATGCTTTACTCTTGTTCTTTTTCTAGATTCCAAATACCTACCGCATTAGCTTTAATTTAGGTTACGTTACATTTTACTAGTGTAGCTTAACATTATTAACTTAACGAGTATTTAAACCAGCACAGACCCGTGAAAATTCACCGATATGATTTTCCAATTATCCTAAATATTGGAATAAAAATAATTTTTAATTAAAATATTATATTATTAGGTAGATAGTAGACCTAATTCATCGTTTGTCTGAATTCTTCACGTAATCAGTTATGATTTTGAAAATGACACTTAAATTCAAAGCAAATTTCATTTACTTTAACCAGATGTTACGCAGGAATAACTCACATCACAAATAACCAAACTTAGCATGCTTGATAATATTCCACAAATGTATGTACAAGTAGGTGCATCAATCGTTTTACTTCAAATTTTTGCCTATTTTTTTAAGTTTGCTAAACTTATTTCTTCTTTGCCTTAATTTGGCTCCTTCCGTTTTTGATGTTTATCCGCCATATCTGAACCTTTTCATGACATGAAGGTCCGTGACATTTAAAACGAATTTAATAACGCATTTTAAAATCATTAAGTGAATTTTAACGTAAGTTGAAGGTAAGGCATCTTTATGATCTACGATATTTCACCAAAGAAGTGAGATTGAATTTTTTTACTTTTTACAGTGATTTTTAAACAAAATTAAATATTTTTCAATAGCAAATGGAGGAGATATAGTTTCGGAATTTTGAGAGCATCAGCGGGTACAAAATATTATTATTTTCTCGTTTTCTTCTTATGTGATTAGATTACTCTCCAATTTCCATTGTGGACCAGGCTTCTACACCGGTTTTGCGCTACGTATTATATATGTAATACTAGTAATTATATAATAAATCACATAGTAATTACAAGTGTAAGTTACTTCTGAATTTAGTGATTTATTTCGGAATTATATTGAAGTCTTCACAATCGCAGCGTTTATTGTATAATGGAATCATTCTTGACGTTGGTTTGAAATCAAATAGTATTAAGTATCCGAAAGGTTTCAGGGTTTCTCATGAATTTGGGTCTTATATTAAAATAAATTAAAACCATTAATTACAGATGAATCAAACATGTTGTTTATGATTTTGAACAGAGTGTGGCGACCAGAACGGTCGCCCTCTTTAGCCACAATCCTTGCGCCGCCACTGATACAGCCAGCACATTCTCGAAAGGTACAATCTACCTACAGTTGTAGTGTGTCACGCCGCACACGGCTAAACATTTCGGGAAGCGCATCGAAAGGCCTCGACTCAACAGCCGTCTCATTCTTACGGCCGCGGAATGTTTTCCAGAGGCTTCTCCGCTTTGCGCGGGCGCTCAATATCACTTGGCGTTCCGGGTACTCACACGGTCGGCTATATAAAGCGCAGCGACACCGCGCTAGTCAGTCAGTCAGTTCCAGTCTCTAGTATCAGTAACATCACCAACACATAGACAGTGCATACAGTGATAACGTTCCAGTGCGGTACCGGCCAGACTCTCGGCGACTCACTGCCGACTGTGCCGGTGCATCATCAACCTTCGAGGACGCAACAAGAGACACAATTGCCCACGACATAAGGCCCACCGCACCTTCTTGTCACGCAGGCAGCAATTTCTCAGCCACTGAGACTTCATTCTCCTCAGGTTCACCGCAGCTCGTCTTCGCGACTCACTGCGTCGATCCTGGATGACAAGGTCATCTCCACCAACACGGTGCGCAACTACATGCTGGCGACATGCAGACCCGAGGTCTGCTACACCACTGCATCACCGACCTTCATCACTGCAACACCTACGAGCCTCATCATCATCATCGCTCCTGTCTACCCTGTTACTTCACTAAATTTACCATCGCTACGTAGCAGCAATAAAGACTGACTCATATATCGACTGATGCCTTTCATTCAATCGTCCCCCGTCTCTGCCGATCCGCGCGTCCGCTCCCTCAAGAGAAATTATATATTTTCGAATATGTGTCTTTTTTTGGCGAGCGAGACCTCTCTAAAGTGAATAAGTCTTTAATCCTTGTTACCTAGATTCCGATGTACTCCTGGTTTGTAAGCTAGTATACTTATCTATTATAACATTATGTATGAAAAAGGAATTGTATTATTAAATACGAGTTCTGGATACATTATATTGTTATCCTAAACCCGATATTTTAGTTAACGTTTTGGGTTTTTTCGTAATAGACAAGTCCCTTTTCTGATCGTATTTCAAAGGAAAAGGTTTATCTGGACAATTTCTGTACGCTTTGGTTACATTGATGTATATTTTTATTGGAAATCGACAAGCTTTTCTTCGTCATCCCTAGGCATCGCGGGGGAGTGGATGTAATATTATTTATCGTATATCTTATGGGAAAACTTCGAAAAAAAAAGCAATATTTTTATTGGTCCTTTTTTTGTTTTTCTGGACAATTTATTGTCTAGTAAAAAGTATCAAACGAAAACATTTGTTTTTTGGTTTTCTTTCGTTCATTCATGTTCGGTTAAATATTTCTTTGCGTGTTCGGAATTAAGTTAAGTAACAGAATTTTTAGTGATGGCCTTACTAACAAACGTGTTTTAAATTTGCGTTGAAATAAAGTTAAACTTGACGACTTTCGTGGTAGAAAGGTAGGGCTCTCGACTAGAAATCCGGATCTCGCAGGTTAAAATCCCGGCGTGCTCAAGTCAATTTTATTTGACTAATCTGTTTTATTTCACAATTTAATAATAATATAATTAGTATATTTGCAGCTCGTTTCAGAGTGAAAGATACAGTAATATTACAGTAATATCGCACAAGAATCTCAACTTCTCCCGTCTGGAGCCAGTGAGACTATGGCATCCCCAATTGGGGTATGCTGTGAGGCTGAAGGTAGTGGGGAGGGGAATGAGGTGGGGAAGAGGAAGGTTGGGAAGTACCTGGCTATTCAGATCTGGTCACCAAACACGGCTGAAGCCATTTTCAAGCAACGTTTCAATTTTGAATGGTGGTCTTACACCAGGGCGATACTGATAGTATCTTCCACTCTGGAACGTGCCGCAAATATACAATATATTATTTTTAATGAATTAATTGTGAAATAACACAAATTAATCAAATAAAATTGGGTTGGGAGCGGTTGGGATTCTTGTGCAGTAATCACGTAAAAAAAACTACACATTTTCATAGTGTTTTCACACAAACGAAGTATTGAAATCCGTAAGTCTAAACTTAAACTTTAGGTTGCACAGTTTACACCCGCGCTGTGCAAGCGGGTTCCCCACAGAGCATCGGACCATCCCATCCCATTTTAATAATAATTAAGCAACAGAGGTGAAAAATTGCATTTTTTTTAACGAAATCTTATTTCTGAATATTTTAACTCTGGTTGGCTAGTAGCTGCAGTTGTAGAGGGACTTAAACGGAGAACGATTATATTATTATTATTAGATTATTTTAAATAAAGTTCAACGACCATCGTAAGTACAAGTAATTTTGGTATACCTCAAGGTACAGTCCTGGGGCCGTTACTGTTTATCATCTATGTAAATGATATATTCACACAAAGAATAAACGGAAAAATAATATCTTATGCTGATGACACTGTCATAATAATTGAAGGTGCTGATTGGAATACTGTAAACAACCTAGCGAATATTGACATCAATACACTGAAAAACTGGTTCGATAAAAATTTCCTCTCTTTAAATACCGAAAAAACAAAATTTATCCCATTCTCTATCAATAAATTTAAATCTAAACCAGAAATAAAAATTCTAATACATCAGAGTAAATGTAGTGGAACTAATTGCACTCCAGAATGTTCTACACTGAATTCAACTTCCAAAATTAAATATCTTGGTGTATATATAGATCAACATTTTAAATGGAAAACACATATTTGTGAACTTGTCAAAAGAATTAGGAAATGTATATATATATTTATAAGACTCAGAAATATTCTTAGACTGGAAAACCTAAAAAGAGTGTACTATGCAATTGTTCAATCTATATTACAATACGGTATTATAGGATGGGGAGGAACATATGATGTTATTTTAAATCCTCACAAAATAGTTCAAAGATAAATAATTAAGATTATATTGAAAAAACCATCTACATTTTCTACCGAAAAAATCTTTTCAATATTCAAAGTAACTACAATAGACAATTTATATGAAAAATATTCAATTCTACAAACTTTCAAAGAAATACAGCTAAAAAAATTACATTTCAATATCTCAGCAAGATCAAAACAATATTAAAATCCCAAAATTTAATACCAAGCACATCCAAAATTCCTATCTGTATCATGGTATAAATTATTTCAACAAACTCCCATTAGAAGTAAAAATTATTGAAAATAAAAGCAAATTCCAAAGTAAATTAAAAAATTACCTGAAACAACTGTAAGAGTCACATTACTATTTCACTTCATTTAAATCTGTTAATCGACACATCTCAAGTTTCTCTCTATTGTTAATAGTTGCAATATTATTATTCACCTACTCAAATGATAACATTGATAACATAATTGAGTATGAATTCACTCACCAAACACATGAGCCTTGTCTCTTTATGGTGAGGAAAGGCTTTTATTACATTAATATTACAAATCTGTTTAATATGTAAAAAAAAATGTATAATTATAAAAAAAAAAAAAGTTTAGAGGAATATCTATATATTTCCTCCAAGGTTGTAGGTATATAACGATAAAGTACCAGGGTCCACACGAAAACTTTCGTACTCCACACTTACAAAACAACCGTAAGCAATTCAACTTACAGCAGGTACTCGACGGAAAATCTCTGTCGGTCGGATATAACGCTCAAGGTGTGTTGACACTGCTTTTCAAACAACTTGACAGCTTGACAGAGATGGTTGCTGACACTTTTGCAATGATCTGTATGAAATAAATTTTCAAAGTGACAAAGGCTTTATATTTCATTCATATTATTTCAACTTTTTGGACCGTGAAGTTACCTGGAAGATATGCCATGACAAATGACTAAATAGTAGATATTAAATTCTCCAGACTTTCAAAACAACTGTATTTCTTAGGCATTAACAATATAACAATGTCTAGACATTCTGTTTTAAAGAGTTTTACTTTCCATGCACATGTGTTACTTAAATTTTATTTTTTCTGCTACCGGTATCGACCCTTCCATGTCTTTTACTGACAAACTTAAATCTAACTTAAATTTTATACAAGCACAGAAAATATTAGATTTTGTTCGTATTCCTGTTAGGAAATTTTAAAACTAAAATCAGAGAATATGAAATCTGTTTTCGATATAATTCCGTAATGAATTTTTTTTCTCAACTTATTGGGAATAATGTGTTACTTCCCATCTTTTTGTAATACATTATAAATAATTAAATAAACAAATAATAACTATTCCGAGTTTGCTAATCATTTAATAGAGATAAAACATAGCTTCGACAAATAAAAAACAAAGTTATAAGATTTTAATATAAATACATACCTTAATTTTTTCACTTTAGAAACCCTAGAAATAAACGAACAAAAAATCAAAAAAAAAATTAAGTTACCAAATAATAGCACCCTGTAAATCACCCTTTTTGCAAAGTTGCCATTTTATGTTAACGCCTCCCACCGCTCTTGCTCTCCCCCAAAATCACCCCTCCCACTACCCCCGCCTAATAAAATCTAATCATTTCTGTCCTTGTACAAAGTTTAAGTTTGCTAGTTATTAACACGGATGGGTCGAAACCGGTAGCAGAAAAAATAAAATTTAAACAACTGTACATGGAAAAAACTAAATCAATATCAACTTTCTACTTTTGTCACTAATCTTTTCGTAAATGAATGTGAACAGTAATGGAGGGTAGAAAATGGTAAATCATGCAATGTTCAGTGTTTTGAATGCGGTGTCCTCTGCCTGCAAAGTCGTATTTTCTCCAAGGATAAACTTTCTATTTACAGTGTCTTTATCAGAAGTGACCTGACACATAAGTATGTTTTCTGAATTTGTTTGTAAATAATAAAATTAAATAGAACCTAAGAACTCACAGTAAATTGTACAGCGCCTTAGGGGTGATTTATCACCAAAACCGGCGTTTTACAAATAATCCTATTATAATTTTTTTTTTTTAAACAAAACAATAACTTTGTAAACACCACTTTTATTTTTTATACTTTATGCCGACCGGGTTTCGCTACAACCGTAGCTTCTTCAGGGCAGTTAAAAAGAAGAAGAAGCCACGGTTGTAGCGAAACCCGCTCGGCATAAATTATAAATAAATAAAAGTGTTGTTTACAAAGTTATTGTTTTAATTTAAATTATAACGTCACATCACAAAGTAACTGCTTCATATGAACAAATAATTTTTATTATTCAATGGAACAAAATTATTTATTTTAATTATTATTTTTAATTGATAAACTAACGTTTAAACAAGATTTTTATGCATAGCACAAAGGGTAGATAACAAATATTATAATCAATAATTATCAGCATGAAACACTCATCTACATTGAAAAAATCTTCCGAGAAAAGATACTGGCCGCCAACGGGAATTGAACCCGTGACCATCTGATTGCCGGTCAGCAGCTCTGACCACTGAGCTATGGCGGCTTATCTAATACCCGCCAAATAATTCAATATATACTAGTGTTTCATTCGACAATTACTTATTATTACATGTTTCCAACTGAAAACAACCAACATTATTTTTGTGAGAGAGGTATTTTTTTAATACTAAATCTCCCGCTAGGTGGCGTCGAGACTAATTATGTCTGCATTTTTTGCTGAAATACTTTAACTTGTCAAATATTAATTATTATTTTTAATTGATAAACTAACGTTTAAACAAGATTTTTATGCATAGCACAAAGGGTAGATAACAAATATTATAATCAATCATTATCAGCCTGAAACACTCATCTACATTGAAAAAATCTTCCGAGAAAATCTTCCCGTTGGCGGCCAGTATCTTTTCTCGGAAGATTTTTTCAATGTAGATGAGTGTTTCAGGCTGATAATTATTGATTATAATATTTGTTATTTATTTTAAGTTTCTTCACGATGTATTGAAAATGATGTAAAAAAAGTAAGAATGTTGGTTCATTTCGAGAGAAAACTGTGTAGTTTGATTTCTTTCAGAACTACTCTCGTATCGCGAAACATTGTCATAAATAAAACTGAACGACTGAAAGTCTACCAAGTTTGTAGAATTTCAGAAATGCCACGCATTTTCTGAAATGTTCAACTTTTACTATGACTTAGGAGCATTTTCACGTAGAGAAATATCTACAAAAACTTTTTGTGAGGAAGTGAATAATTATTCACGATTTATATTTTATGTTAAACTTACAATGAAGTAATAACACTTAGGCAAAAATTTTAATTTGGAATCAGAAATAAAGTTTCTATTTTCATTTAACTGGACTCTTCTCAGGTACATTAAAATAAGGTAATGATTGCTTTTTAAAATGAAAACCTACTTAGTTTTTTCACTTTTATGTAGATACAGGTAGGTATGCAGATGTTTCACTTAACAATACTAGTTTTTTTTGTATGTTTTGTAAATTATGATTGTTATCCTTGATATACAATATATATTAAAATTCCTATTAGTTACTACGAATGGTTATAACGAGAAAGTTCATAAATATTGTAGAGTTACATGCATGGCGCAAGGCATACACTATTTTCTGATGTTTCTTAGTTACTTATTGCTATGTAATTCATGCTTGGACTATATCATGGCTTTATATTTTGGAAAAAAAAAAACAATTGTGTTTCAAGATGTTGACCAAATGCCTATTGGATATATGGAATTAATGTGACTTATCAATAAAAAATTCCGTAGTATGCCTATTATCTTCGTAAATAATGCCGTGGTAATGAAATGAGTTTCAAAAAAATGTTAATATAATGTATAAAATCCACAATCAATACTTTTCATCTATATTGCATCTCAAACTTAACCAATGCAAATGTTTTTTTAAACAATAATTAAAAATTGAAAAAAATGTCAAATGAGACAGCAAACGAAAGGGTATATCCAATATCAAATAAAGTAAATTAATACAATTCCCAGTTGTGCTTGCAACCATTTATTGTCCTGCGTCTTTCTGATAAATATTTCATTGTGATTTGTTAATTTTATGTTCTTTTTCAATGATGGACCTGTAAATGTTTCAAAGTCATTCCAATTAATTGAAAAATAACAAAAAATATAATTAGTAACTGAACAGTCCCATGGTGGTCTCTGGATAGTTTACCGTCAGTTGTAAGTTGAGTTGAATGTTTGACTCCTTTGTTTCCAATCCAAGGGGATGCGTTCAGAGATTTCGAGGTTACACGTTTATAACAAAAACACTTATGTTTTCATTATTTTTGTATTGGCGTACAAGAAATCAGATGAATTGCAATTTTAGAATTGATTCAAGTTGCGAGCTCTTGGGCTCTTTAATGTGGAATAAAAAGGAAAAATTTATAAGTAAAGGAGTCAAAATAATATCAGAAACAAATGGCATAGGCAAATGATAAAATAGACAAAGTTGTTTAGAAAAGTCCGACAAACGGTGACACATACGTTAAATTTAAAGTAAAAGTCTATAAAAAGAAGTTAGAAAATATTAATTAAATATGAAATGAAGTTAAATATTAAACATAGGACAACACAACACTCAACATTAACAGCATTTTGCGGAAAATCGTACGAGGCTGATTTGCCACTAAAGCTGAACAGCATTTTTGATATATACACAGAATGCCTAGATATTATTATTGGCTAAAACACCGGTCCGGAAAACGATCCTCTTTGGGTTCACCGTCGGAAACCTTGTTACGACTTTTCCTTCCTCTAAATGATCCAATTCTGTCAAACTTTCCGACGCGCTGGAAGCCCGAGAGAGCTTCCGCACACCTGTCCAAAGACCTCACCAAATCATCCATCGCTGGTAGCGACAGGCGGCGTTGACAATGAGCAGGGACCTTGTAAATCAGTAGTCACTAAAGTGCCTGATTGATTATGACAGGTGAGTTTGAGGGAGGAAATTTAAGATTTTGTGTACGAAAATGGTAAATTTATGATAAATAACATTATATGAGTGATTTCTTCGAAGCTATTGTTACTTTATTCAATATTAAACACGGTCATCTGTAAGTTTTATGTAGAAGTTTAATTTTCTTCTTCTTAGGGGTCTCAATTGTTTTGAAATTCTATTGAGATAAATAATATTTATTTAATTAGATAATTTAAGCGAAACTCAATTGAAAATCTGGAGACAGAAAAATCAGAAAAGATATTGGCACCTCAATCGAAGTAAGCTAAAAATGTCCGAATCGGATAGAGACTCCTTAACTAAGCGGTCAGTGCTGTGACCCGGAAAGCCGAAGGTCCTGGGTTCGTATCCCAAAGGTGCCATAACTTTTTCTGATTTTTCTGTCTCGAGATTTTTGGTTGAGTTTCGCTAATATTGTCTTCATTTAATTAAACAGTACAATTTGAAGTATTACTAATATAGTTAAAAATAAAAAAAAATAAAAAATATTTATTTATGGGATTCAATAGAGTTTAAGGCAATACACTGAGATTTTGATGTGGGATATTTAGCGTGATATTGTGAAAACTTACGTGGATGTCAATAATGAAATTTGATTTTCTTTTACAGTCTGTGACAACTTTCGGAATGCTGTGTGGAGGATCTGTTTAGTGAAAGCAAGAGGAGGAAATTCTGGGTATTTATTATGTATGAGGGGTGGGTAGGAATCTGTGGTCAATGTGTCCAGGAGTGACTGACATATGAATTCATTCCTGCGGTGCAAAACGATGTATTGAGAAAGTCCAACTGGAGAGGTCCATGTTAGATCTTCCTCAACAAGTCTCTCAGCCGGTCCACTATGCAGTAGGTAGGCAAACGCATTCGCAGCCAAGACCTTGACCAAACTCACCCCATGAATCCTGGTTCCCCTGCCAAGTCTTCAAACGCAGTGACCACTTGGGGTAACCTATGTCAGGGGTGTTGGTTATCCTTCCAAGGAGGTGGTACCCATATCTGCCTTCCAAATTGCAAAAGTGATAAACAAAACTTTTTATTTTAATAATTTTAAAATGATGCGACGAAGTGAATTTGAAATTTTTGCCAAAGGAGAGGTCTATCTTTAAATTCAGTTTTGGCCGCACAAAACCTTATCTTACGTTAAAATGTTTTTTTTTTCCATCTAGCAGTATTTAAGGACTGCCACCGAAATTTGTATCTTAAGCCGGACCGTTAAGCGTAATCATTAAGTTGAATGAAGGGTTTATAAGAATAAAAAGGGATAAATTCGTTGATGGGTAGCGCTGGGTGAAACCGGGACATGATCCAGTAATTACGTTCTGAGAAGTAAGTACTTTCCGGTGGTTCGCCAATTGTCTGCCCGGTTTTACCTCCGAGGGTCGAGCGGTGTGATTTCCACAGTGTGGTCGTCCTCCATCACTGTCACACACATTACCATCCCCATTGTATGTCACGCCCGACGGGTTGAGAAAGAGAATAGGTACAATACTTGGGGTGTGTGCGATTCACCGAAAGGGATGACATATTATATTATGTTAGTAGGTATGACTAATTAATCACGAGACTGAATGGCCATTGTGCTGGGTGACTTCAAGGTGATATTTATTGGCAATTAAGCAATATTCCGCATTGAAGAAGCCTATTTAATGTTTTATGATAAACATTGTACTATTATTCATTCATTGACGTTAAGTATACATTTTAGCCACATTATATTAAATTTATGTTTTCGGGAAAGCTACAAAAACGATTTTGAGCACCTTTCTGAGATTTTTTAATAATTTCCATATATTAGAAAAGATCAAAATATATGCTTAACGATTAAAAAATACACAATTTTATACACTCGTACTTTCATGTAGCAATATGCACGGTATATAAGCATGCACCCTTCAAATTTTGACCAGTTATTCGTGTGAATATTTGGAGTGAAAAACATAGATGTCTTTTTTATCAATTAAAAAAAGTATGATACGATAAAAAAAAGTATGATTATTTTTTCGTCACATTTCTCTACTGGGTACATCAATCTCGCGTCAAATGATTTACTCGCTCGAGCAGCACCGTACTGACGAATCAGGGCGAACATTACGTTATCCGTTGCGACTAGTGACAGTATGATCACTGGCGACGTATGATTTTATTTTGTTTTTAATTGTAAAAAATTCATTTTTTACTCTAAAACATTTGCTCAGGAATCGCTGGAGGAATTTATTGGGTTTCGTAATTGAAGCAAAAGTTTCGACAGGACACAAACATGCGATCGAATGTGAACTGCTTCAATTTTTTTTTCGTCATTCAAATTTTAAGAAGTATTTCTTATAAAATATTTTGATTATCTTGAGCATAAATGTAAAACTGAGTAATTTAATTGCGAAATAAAAAACATCTTGACAAATTGCTTCATATCATTTCCCAAGTTAGTGTTAAGCATATTTTATTATTATATATACGTTATTATATATTAGTATGTATATTTATTAATGTGAATACCCCATAAGAGTCTAACTGCTCTCGTCTGGAGCCAGTGAGACTATGGCATTCCCGATTGGGGAATATTGGGATGGGAAGGAAAAGGGGAGAACAAAGGTGGGAAGTACCTGTGTATTGAACGTGTTATGTATGCAGACAAAATGAAACATGGCAAACTCTTCAAATCATGCATTATTATCATTGACGTATGATATCTAGACGAGCCCTGTGAAGTTCAAAATGACGCAAGAAGCCAGCAAAAGCAGGCTCAAGGCCAATTTATGAAAAAGTGCCTGCATTGTTTTGCACCGTTCAGATCGCATAGTGCTTTGTGTTGTATCTTTTATTGGTCTACAAGATCTACACTGAAACTAAATTGTTTGTCAGCCGTCCGGACCGAGTTAATTTTTTTAAAACACAAAAATATACCACTTCCGAATATTGTACAAGGTACACACCGCGGACTTTATTTTTGAAAATGTAGTCAGCTATCTGAATACAACAAAAAAAATATACCTTACAGATGTCTTTTAGGCAGCGTTTCAATAAACGTAATAATGTTAAAGAAATTACTTTTGGTCGAGCAATATTTCTGACGTCATGCCACGTAGCCCGGTTCGTTCACTAATACACTGACATACAGGCTCAAAACAAAACATAACGGCTTGTTTAAAATTAAAAGACCACATCTTGTCACACACTGAACACCCTCGGGTTATTTCTTCAAGCGACTTAGCGAGCTTGTACGGCTAGTTTATACCAAGTAGGAGTGATAAATTCAACTCCACAATACGTGTCGCGTGATATTCAAGGCATCTGATTGGTTGATGAATGTCAAAACTACATAATGGGATTTGAGAACGAACTTTGTGTTTTAGGAACTGGCTTCTCTAGGCTTTTTGAGCGAGGCGGTGGAATACGATGAAGAGTTGTATTGTTAACATTAATATATATGGCGTCATTATTCACAGGCAAGTTAGTTAGGTAGGGCTTATCTAGACTTAATTGATCGAAGATTATTATTGAAGACATAGTATTCTGCATTTGAACGGCAATATCAATTTCAAATTCTGAAAATTTTCTGACCTGACGGAATATGCCAGAGGCCTGAGGGGTTAAATTCGTAATCAGCGTCAATGCGTGTTCAACTTCCCATCTAATTCCTTCCTACGACACATAAACTGTTTGACTTGTTCCCTAAATGTTTGTGTAATGCTCTTACCATCTGGGTGGATGAATTCCAAGACGAATAGACCTTTCAGCTCCTATGTTTATGTTGACAGAATGTTGCGAATCTCAAATGGCTCTTTGACAAGGCATGCGTGTTGATTTAAAGGCTCTCTGGGACCTTCGTAAGGCTCACTCCTTCTCGAGGCTCGAACAATGAGAGCTTAATAGTCCAGATTAATAATAGTTGGAATAACACAGCCTACGACTTAAGAAAGTGACTGACTATTTAATATATAATTTATTTCTTTTCACACGACTTTTAACTCAAATTGTCGTAACAAAATTGAGATAAAACCGTCTTTAGGGATTTTTTCTATGAACTAAACATTTGGATATTATGATTTGAGATTTTCACGATCAAAAGTATTAATACGATTAATGTTAGGGATACCTACTCATATTCTGGTATTTATTTATTTATTTAGCTGCCCTGATGATAGACACTGTAAGTATGTTTGAAACGTTGTCTTAAGGAGGAGGAGTAACTCGATATAATAACCTAAAAATCAATCGCGATAATTTTAATTTTTATAATAAAAACTTTCTTTTTATACTTTTTTGGAGGTTATTCCCACCATTGAAATATATCAAATTAGAACAAGTTAACAATAATAATCTTAACGAAAATATGAAAGAGAACAAGACACAAAAAAACAGAAAAATACATTGGTCGCAACTGGGACTCGAACCCAGACCTCTCCGTCTAACCGAGACGAGTGCGTTAACGTTATGGAGAAAAATAATTAGTTGATAATAATGTAATTCTAAAAATTTGAAAATATGAGATTGACAATTATGACGTTTTGACAGAAGGTGGCAATAGCGAAATTGGTTAACGCACTCGTCCCGGTTAGACGGAGAGGTCTGGGTTCGAGTCCCAGTTGCGACCATTGTCTTTTTCTATTTTTCTGTGTCTTGTTCTCTTTCATATTTTCGTTTAGATTATTATTGTTAATTTATTCTAATATGCGATAATTTTACACTTGTTCCGGTTTTATTCTTTTTGCTTTGACATAAACCAAAATATATTTGATAATTTAGCATTTTATGCATAAAATTAGTTGTACTTTTTTTTTACAAGAAAATGTATTCATCGTCATCGGTATATCTTACAGAGGTATTGATATTTTCTTCAAAATAAAAATAAAAATGCATTTCCATGGCTAAGTTTGTGATATTTACCCTAAAGCTATGTTAATTATTAAACATAAAAATAAACAAACTTAAGCAATAATAAACTTGTTATTTTAATTCTGAATAGTGGCTAAAGCTTACCAACTTAATAAAAAATCGTATTCCGTTAAAATCAACACGACAATCTAATTTATTTTATTTGCCTACATGTAGAACTAATAATAGAAAAAAATCTCCTATTCCCCGTAAATGTGTGCAATTTAACACACATTTTCACAATATTGACATTTTTAGTCGAATCCTTCAGACATATCGAAGAAATCACAAAAAGAACAGTAGTAACTTGTTCAATCGAAAATTTAAACAGGAGTGTGGAATGTATCTGGAACATCTCCTATCCTTATCCTATATTCCTCTTTCACTCCTCCTCACCTAAAATTAATTTTAAGATATGATAAAGGCCATATCAAAGCAACTTTAACATAGGAGGCTTTTTGGCTTGACTTCATTTAACTTTGTACCTACCGATAAACTGTTTGTCTCTTACAAATAAATTAATAATTTGTAGCACTGCGCTAAAATATTAGGTCCTTACATATGAAATTGGCGTTTTGTATGGGAGGAACTTTGTATGGGAGCTTATGGGAGTTTTGTATGGGAAGCTTTTTCACCTTCCCAATTTTCTTCAAGTGGATTAAAACAGTTTTATCACTATCACCGTAGCCTGCAGCTAACTCGGACGTGGTTTACGATGGATCCGCTTCCACAATAGCCTTCAATTCTTTATTATCAACTTTGGTCTCCGGCCGTCCACGGGGCTTGTTCTGCAATTTTGCTTGTTCAAAATTTCCAGAACGAAAACCAAACGCACTGTGTTTTCTTTTGCGGCACCGTCGCCATACACATCATTAATCCTTCGAGCCGTTTCTGCAGCACTGGTGTCCACTTTGTAAACAAGTGACGCAAAGAAAAAACACAATAAAGGAAAAAACAAATGAATTATAATTTTCGAAACACAAATACATGAGTAAATAGCTGTATAAATTTGAATTTAGAATTCCTAACAAAAGAGAAGATAATTGATATCAAAGTTGCCAGTACGGCAAAATGCCAATTTCATATGTAAGGACCCAATATTAATCTTAATTGTTCATGTAGGTCGTAGAAAGGCATTAAAAATTAAATACGTAAAAGCTTAAGGAAGGTAATCTGTTATTGCTGGAATAAGAGTGCCTGTCTTGTAAGAACGATAAACTTGAATACGGCAAGAAACTTTCTTGGCAGCCGCGCTGTACATTCTGAATCTAGATATACGTTAGATAAGTTCTTCGAGAAATTTAATTCCGTGAATAATATATTTTACGCGAGTCCACTCTATTTATACGTTATATTACGCGGTAGCCTACAGTAGTGGGAAATATTCAGGATTACACTAAGCAAGAAGCTTTACAAGAATGCTCATTGATCCTATAGACGCAAATAGCTAGAAGACATGCAAGTCATAAACATTATATTAATGCTAAAAACGATAATTTCTTGTCGGGCAAATAATCATTTGCTCCTTCTTGTCATCAGTATTGTGATCTGACGGTTTCTGGGCTCTGATATAACATGCTCTGAGGGAAACCTAAAAGCCTCTTTTGTATAATAATAAAAATTAAGTATTTAATTTTCTTCCTCTTTTCTGAAAGGGTTGCAAATAATACTCGTACTTTGAAATGTTTTTTTACCGCAGTTGTGTGGTTTCGGTGTCAGTTGGTATTTCATTTCCGTTTACGTATTTTACATTTCTGATCTCCCTTTGTTTTGTATCCAGCTTTATATTTGAGATTCGTATTATAATGTTGTTGTGATTTTTTAATGAGGGTAGGAATTTGTTGTACACTAAGCTTTTTTGTCCTTTTTTGAATTCTTTGTTACTTATGTCTAAATATGTTTTTGACCAGATCTAGAATTTCCAATAAATGTGAAACCTCCTTGTCATTTCTTTTGTTTTGTATTGTGAATATAAAGTAGTCTAACTTTAGAAAGTTTTATAATTAACATGATGATAAGATTATTGAAGTTTTCATCCGACTAATTGGAGCTAAATTCTGAGAAGCTAATGTAACATTAAAAACATTTTATTTGATCGCTGAATGGGTTACATCAGTGGTATTTGTCCATCGAAAGCCCAATTTCTCATCGCACCCCTTTAATAATATAGTTTAATATAATAAATTATTGTCGAGCATCTACAAGGTAGTCACAAAAACGGCGCTAAAAAAATCAGCAAATTTTTTTATTTCTAAAATTGTAGCATAAGTTCCTTCATTTTATCAACTTCCCATACGCTAAGATAGTTGAGACATGATACTTTATTCGGATATTAGGTTGATATTATTTGTTTCCACGTCAAGCACTCCAAAATATTTCACATGTCTGTTACTAGCACGTATACGGTATCAAATTGGTAGAATCGTTTTAAAAAGTAAACACTGATGGTTTGAAATTACGTTTCTTCCTCGGGATGTTGTATATCGGTTGTTTGGAATGGCTTTTATTCGTGTGGGGATTCCAAACCGCTGTTTAGACTCACAGGGGGTTGTATATTGTGTTTCCGGGTGTTTGCGGTATGGTGTGGGTAGGGACAATACAATAATGGCGTTGATGAAAACAAACACAGAGTTCTCTAGTTAATTAATAGGTAGTTTTTCAAGCATTTGAAACTACCGACAAGATTAAAGAAATAGTATGTTGTTTTGAGATAGATTTTTTTCTAAAGGGATTTGTGTCAAAGTTCTTCTCCATATTAGGCAACTAATATCTACTGTATACTAAACGTCTCATTACAATGTAATTTTAAGGAACTCCAATCTAATTTTTCAATTTTTTTTAATGAATAATGACCTTCTAACTTAAATAAGTGCATTTTTTTTAGTTAGTTTTATTAGTTAAAATATTTGTAAAAGTTTTAATTTTTCAAGATCCCCGAAAACCACCGTATGTGTAGTGAATCGTGTGACGTCATCACTCACTACGTATAAGTTATTTTTATTTTCAACTGGTGTTCATTTTGCATATATAGAAGAAAGTATGATACTATTCTATAAGTTTAAACATTATTTAGGAGGAATAATTTATTTATTATGCATATTATTATATTTTTCAATAATATTACGGGAGAGTGGTATAAACATTGTTTGAAATTATTTATTTTTTTTGGCTTTTAAAATCAATATTATCGAAAACGAAGCATCACCTGTACAATTGTAGGCAAATAAGACACGGCGCCGATCAGCTGTTCGATGTTGGCTATTTTAGATTTTGAAGTTCGCCGTTGGAGTTGGCCGTGGAGTAGCTAGCATTACGATATAGCGTATTATACGATTTTTTCGTACAATTTAAAGTTTTTCAATATTTTAAATAATATAGATTAATAATATAGATAGAGATACTTCTATTTTTGATACTGAATTATTTAGGTCTAAATAATGTTTCAATAAACACAACAACTAAATCTCTATAAACAGTATGAAATAACGAATAACATGAAATGTTGTTGATACCGATGGCTTGTGTCATATCTACATTTCAATGCAATGACTGGTGAGGAGTGACTTCAGCACTAAACATTCAATAATACCAACTTTACAGTCTGTTTTAACGACACGTTTAAAAGTGCACTTTTTAATATTATTTTTAAAACTCTATGTTTAATATTATCAAATAAAACTTATATATTTAGAATCAGCGTTCATGGGCCTATATGAACATATTTTTTTAAAGCCATTATATTTTTCACTGGAGTTCCTTATTGTTTTCCACGTGTTTTTTTTTATGTTGTCTATTATTAAAATAAGCAAAAACATATAGGTAATGGTAGATAAAACTTATTAACAAATATAAAAAAAAAAAAAAATTAACTAATCCATTAAACATTGTACAACCAAACCCCTATCAATAGTGTTGATCTTACCATTCTAATATTTCTTGATATTATCAATCTAGATTCATAAATTATTAAAACCTTTTTTGGTGAGATGTACCCGAACTAATTCGCAAACTTAGGACAGTGTCTCTGTTCACGACTTATAACAATGGTGTGATGTATATTTCTTTCCTTTTATACAGCTATCTGCATTTTCGTTCTAATAAAAAAAAGATTTTTTTTAATTTTGTGCCAATGGAAGCTCTCAGAAGTTTGGTCATGCCGTTGAATGACCTTTCCTCTGACATTATTCATCTGAAAGTTTCAAAAGCTTAACTCGCTGCTTGAAGTCTCATTATAGTGCTTTTGTTCAGTTTATTGGTCCATTGGGGCCTACTTTTGAAGAGACTCTTCGAGTCCGTACCACAATGGCAAGCGTCCGTGAACTAAGAAATATTTTATAAATTATGAAATATTTTTATTGTATTAATCGTCTACCACTTCAGATGTGAACGTCTGAAGATGTGGATATGAAAAAAACATAGACAACAATCACGAAGATGAGCAAATCACGATTAACACTAACACGACTACCTACTTCTATTAAGAACCCCTAGTGAGGAGGACTGTTAATATAATAGGTATTTAGTTTTTGATAGTCATTTTTTTTACATTAGCTCCACACAGGAGGCTATGAGAAAAATAAGTTCCCTCGGGGCCTATATCATCTTTGAGGATGCCGTGTGAAGGGTCCTTTTAAGGAAATTAAGTTCTGGGAAGGAAAAAGGTAATAGGGATGGGTAGAAAACTGGGGTCATTATCTCCAGGTAATCCGCCGCCAGATTCAGATAAACCTCAACTCGTGAACCTGAGCACCCCTGCTAAGTCACCAAACGTAGGAAACCACTTGGTTTAGCTCATGGTAGAGGTGTTGGTTATCCAATAATAGATACCAGGGGCGGCGATACCCATAAATACCAAAAATTATTTCAAATAATATGTTTTTTTTAATACGTTTTTTGAAGAAAAATAATGTCCTAACTCAATGCGTACTTCTAAATCAATTTTTAGATGCGGATCCACAAATTTATATATTTGAATTTGATGAACAGAGTATTATGTTCTTGATAATTTTTTAGTATAAGTATTGGGAGAACGATATAAACATCGCTCTTCTGCCATCTGGCCTATGTATATGATATCGTAGTGTAGTATTTGTAATACCAACGCTTGAATTCAATTTCATTAGCGCTTAGTAACAAATAGTTTTCCCTAAGCCACCTGAACGTGTAATCAATTACAATTATCAAAACTATTCCAAAAAGGACGGAATTGTTTCTTTTCATTAATAGGCGAGACGTGCGTGACATATACGATAAGTTTTTTCAAACAGAATTATTGTTTCAGTAAAAATAAATACTTTTATTTTATCTTTTTACAATAACTTCACACAGGAGGCCTTCGGGGAAAACATTTTTCCTCGGGGCCTATATCATCTATGGGGATGCTGTGTCAAGGGTCTTTTCGGGGAAAGGAATGAGAGAAAGTTCTGTGAAGGAAAAACGTATGATGGTGGATAGGAACCGGTGTGTCCAGGAGTGACGGACGTATGAATCCATTCCCCCTACTGCGGTGCAAGGCGATAAGGTCGAGAGAGTCCAGTTGGAGAAATCAAAAAGTTTCCCACAATCCGTCTCATCCGAACCAGTAAGTGGCAAACGGATCCGCCGCCAAGATCTAGTCAAACCTCACCCTATGAACCCGTGCACCGCTTCTAAGTCATCTGTCAGTTGGGGTGGCCTATTGCAGGGGTTTGGGTTAACCAACAAATCGTTGGCCTCCCAAATTATATTCAAAATATCAACCCTGCTTTTAAGCCTCTCGTAAGAAAAATTAAATAATATTTTGGAACAACTCAATAGGCATTAGAAAACTACCTTCATACATATAAGGAAATTAAACTATATTAAATATCATCGATGAACAAAAAATTAAGCAGGAATTTATTTCAATATGAAATGTAAAATCATTGGAAGTTCATTGAAGGATGGAAAACTTTAAGCATTCAAGCGCTTCCGCTTGCGCCCAAAACTTTACGATTGCCGTCATTTCCGGTCGCTTACTTTCCAGTTCTATTTCTGGAAGATATTAAAGAAATGTTCGTTCTTTGAATGGCGGAACCACATTTCCGTTATATTATTGTAAGGGATCACGATTTCGATAAGACGAAAATTATGTCGTTTATACAAAATCGTCACAGAAAACATATTTTAAGATTCAGAGAATTTAATTCGGGATTCATACCGCTTTGATATTCTTTTGCAAATTAAGAGCTTTAATGTTGTTGATTAATAAATAATGGTAACGTTTAATATTAGATGTTTAATTCATTATATTCTAAAAAAATATATTTTTAATATATTTCTGAACACTGATTTAATTAAGCTGATGTACAATCCAAGAGAAAGCTGTATATTAAAACGGTAAACTATAATACAACTATCGAATCAAAACTTTTTTCTTCTTTATTTTAAAAACTTGGAGGCGTGTATGGGTACCGCCACCCCGGGAACCACTTATTTAATATCCAAAACCCCTGCCATAGGTCACCAGAAGTTATCCACGTTCGGTGACCCAGCAGGGGTGCCTGGATTTATTGAAGGAGACGTTTGTCTAGGTCTTGGCGGCCAATGCATTTGTCTATCTACTGCGTCTCGGCCTGAATCGGGAGAGATTGGTTGATAGAGACCTAAACTAGACCTCTCCATCCGGACTTTCTTGACCCATCGACTTTCACAGCACACAGGCACATATTCCTGCCCATACCTCATATCTTTTTCCTTCCCAGAACTTCTTCTCCTTCCTTTCCCTAAAGTTACCCTCCACACAGCATCCCCAAAGATGGCATAGGACTTAAGGGATATTTTTTCCTCTGTTTTTATGAACAATTATTACGCGGATTATACAGACAAGTTTCCTTTTAATTTATTTTTTCATTGCCCATCGTTTGTCTCTAAAGATGTAAAGAACGGAAAAAGTGTGTTTTTGAGAGACGAGTTGGGTAAATGGTAGGAAAAACCTACAGTACAAACATAGATAAATTGCTTAACAGTCAAGCTATTCAGCACAGTGATGAGCCGTAAAAACGCCCCGTTCATGGCACGGCATTCAACGCACACTCATCGACAAAACATCCATCGAACAGGTTTAAAACGAATAATTTAATTTTCGACGTAATTTATTCGTTCTAGAGATTGGAATCCATTGATTGATAATATAGGGAAATTTATTGGAATGCTAAATTTTGTTCATCTATCATTTGTTAACATTTTTCATCGGTATTCATTTATTTATTGTTTCTTAACACGGCAGGTACAATGTTAACAATACAATTTATAACCTCACTAGGACAAGCCTGGGTTGAGGTTAACAATTCTACAAATTAACAAAATAACACAAAATTATTTGGGTATTGAAAGAATTATACTGTTGCACATTTCTTACAGATTGAGATTATGGTAACTATTACACTGAGGGCGCTGGTAAGTACATAATAATGTAAACATTAAGACTTCTAGGGTGACCATAGTGTTGAGATGTGATTTTAGGATTAAGATCTAATTAATAAATAAATGTATATAATTTAATATGCTATTAATTTGGTAGAAGAAAGATGAAAAAACGGTTTCAACATAAACAGTACAGTGTAAAGTTTTCTCTGATTCTGAGAAGCTAATTCTGTCTTGATACTTATCACCAAGCCACAAATAGGAGGCAAACTGAAGAATATGCCAAATGCCTTTGTGAAACACCTAAGAATTCTCTTATATCCCACATTAGATTTATGAAAGCACTACAAAAGAGGAAAAGGTTCAAATAAAACATCTAAGTAGCTATAAAATATTCATTCTGTACTAAAAAGTCATGTGTTTTAGAGCCCGGCTGCATGGTTGCGCGTAAAGTATTCTCTAGTAAGATTCCGTTCAGAAATACAGTCGCCTTAATTGGACATCTGTTTGTCTCTCTTCATCTTCCTTTGTCTCTGCAAAACCTGTAACCGAAAGTAATCATGGTTTTTCAGACAGAAAACCCCACCCTAACTTTTTACGACATATTTCCAAGACCAGGATCTTGAAAAATAGAAAGGAATAAGCTCTCACCCATAATTTTTGGAATGTCTTTTAAAATGGGTCATAAATATCCGCGATAATATTGCGTAATTCAAAAGATGTTCCTTAAAAAACAAAATCAAGATATCTCGATAGATAAATTTTGATGATGTAAAAATTCGTTCAATTTTAATTTTTACAGTGTTGAGTAGTCTGAGTCGCATACAACCTAATAACAGTCCATGCATTCATACCTAATCATATTATAAACGTTCTTAAATTTCTTTGAATCTAGAAGTTGTGGCTTAGATATTTGTTTTAACAACCAAACCATTTTTTTTTTCGTCAGGAGAAGATTCACAATGCTACAAGTTTATAGTTGAATTATAAAACAATTTTTTTTATAACCTTGAAAAATTCCCACGTCAACTAAATTGAATTTATCCGGAAAAAAATCTCTGCGATCCCATTCACTTTAATCAGCTTTCTTTCAAATTTATGTATAGTAACCATCAATTCCCGATAAGAAAACCATTTTCCACCAATGAAATTTTAATTGAACATTTTTTTTATAAAACGCGTTCCTCCACAGAAAACATAACTAAATATTTTTAACAATGGAGGTATTGTTCAGTCTGGGAATTGAGTTTCCCCCACAATAGACTGATATTATTGCAACATTGGAAGAGAATAGTGGAAATAGTCTCTGTTAGTATTCATTGAATACTCGATAAAGTATTGTTGGTATAAAAAAATACATCAAATCAAAAAGTAAACTAAACATATATGTTGTATCAATACAGAGCCTCGAAATATAAGTTATAAAAAAAATATATGACTGGCGTTTGAGAAGGGTATTATTTTCACATGATTATATAAATAGGAAAACTTTTAAAAAGAAATTATACAACATTGAAAGGGTTGGCTTAAAGTATCGTTTTTACGATAAGTTGAAAAAACTTTAAGGAAAGAAAAGCCAACCGCCACAACTTTTATGTTCATAAAATATTGATAAAATTTTCCAACAAAATTATTGTTTTCGCAGATGTTGCCCAACTCAAAACATTGCCATAAAAATTAAAAATTGAAAAAAATTAAAATAATAAACCAAAGTTTTTTTACCACAAAACGAAACTATTTGAACTTTGTTTATAGACAATTTTATGAAAAGAGTTGTACAAGTTTTAAGTTAAAAATTTATTTTTCAAAATCCATATTGAACTCAAAATTTATGAAAGCAGAGCAAAGCAAAGAAAAACTTATCTTTTTATTGGATGGGGAAATATTCTATTTAATTTGAAAAATCTCAAACTTGTGATAATCTGTTATAGAAAGATTTCTGTTATTTTAGAGAAGGTTTGATAAAGAAGCATGTTATTCTTGACTATTTCGTTAAAACAATATGAAACATTTACGCCCAAAAATATTATCGCTACAATTTTTTTGACTATTGTGCCGTGTTGAGCTTCCTCCTCCTTTTGCCAACATTTAAACAAAGGTTCCTTACGAGGTAGATGGAGTTTAATTATTCAGCTGTTCAGGATGTAATAAGGTGTATGCAGGCTAGACAGAACGGACCGACCACAAAAGGATCACAGAACATTTTTGAGTGTGCCAACTCGGCCATCCGGAAAAATCGGCAATTCATTTTTGCCAAGCGCTTAATGAATTCGGTCTTTACTTTGGATTTGTTTCTGAAATCCAGGAAATTTACAACATGCATTGGATATTCACATAGACTTCAATGACATTGATGGGGCTGAACTTAATAGTTTTGGTATCGGCTACACCCCGTAAACCACATTAATTTCATTAATATGTGCTGAAATATCGGCCCTAACGGAATCAACGCGCACGACACTTCTACATACATAAACACACTCTTTAGCATAACCTACTATTCACAACTACTAAAACACTGTCCGAAATGTTGGCTACTGAAGGAGTAAGCGAAAACGGCATTTTTAATATATTTTTTTGACTATATTCGAAAGCGGTGCGAAAATAAATGACAGGTTAGTGTTACCAAAGAACTTCCTAGGGCTTTATTGCAGCTAAAGTGACTTTAAAAAATATTTTTAATTGGTTGCAAATCATTTTTGAAAAAGATATTTAGGTGAGTTGAATTTTATTATGAAAAATAATATAATTAATCTCGTAAGCCACTTGGTGACAGAAATTTTTTTAAATTCTTTGGGATTTTTAATCTAAAATGAATGTCGACATTAATTATTTGTCTTAAATCAAATATATTACCGGAAAATGGTGCTGTTAGTTTTGCAGATAATAAATAAATATTTTAAAACTAATTTCAAAAACATTCGATGGCGTAAAGTTAAGGTGTGGTATCTATAAAATGTCAATATTTCTGAAATTGCAAAAAAAAAAACAATTTTCACAATTAAATAAAGATACTTAAAGAAATTAAAAGTTTTATTATTACTTAATGCATTTTATAAATAATTTTTATTAAATAGCTATCTAAAAACAATATTTTCTTTCTATTTTCGATCGATAATTCAAAAAGTTTTTAAAAATGCCACTGATACAAGATTTTAACATTAAACAAAACACGACGTCTTAGTTAATTAGAGATGGTGTCAATTCATCGAATTATTTTATTAACTAATAAAAGGTATTACAATACGGTTGTTGCAGTCAAAAAAAAAGTAAAATTGCTTAATATTCAATTTGATGTTCATCGTTTTCATCCACGCATTGATTATAATTATTGGTCTCCTCGGTTAATGCATTGTAAATTCGGTTGTATTGTTCCCTTTTTAAATCTGATGAACATAGTGATTTCAAGTCCTTAAATTGTCAAGTCAGATTGATATTTCGGCTGCAAATAAACGTTTTTTTGTCTTATATTACGCCGAGAATTAAATTTAAAATGCGGGTTCATAAATATCCAAGTGCTTCCTTTTCAATTTGTGCATCTCAATTGCATCTGCAATTTGAATCGCACTCCGACGGAGAGTGGTCAGATTTAAAATATAAATGGTTTCATTTTAGGAATTTTAAGGTTTTTGGTTTTGCCCACCGCATTTAACAGAGGAAATATTTATAACGCTTTTCCATCTTCCTTAGATTTAAAAAAATCAATTAAAGAATAATCATTTTCCAAAAAGCTTCGTTAACATGTAACAACTTGTAATTTTTTCCGACATGTAAAACGGTGAAAATGTAAAGGTTTAATTTACTTTTATGAAATAAAGCCTTAACTCTTAGTTTTGGGCAGAAAAAAAGTGATTTTAGGCCAAATTCCTCCAAATGGCTTAAACCATTTTAAACATCGATTTTAGCCAAATGTTGTCGTCTGTAGCTGAGTTTTTTCGTTCAGGGTGCAAAATATGTTTTCGAAGTTCGTTCTATATTTCAGTTGAAATAAGTTTATAAATGTTTTTTTTTTCTTCAAAGAGAGTTTGAATTCGTTATTAAATAAATTACGTTACAACCATAACATTGAACTCTCGACTACAACTGGTTGTCAATGTTATAAAATGTACAAAGCACACACGCTGTTAACACTAATAATGCTTTCTAAATATTTCTTAATACTCTTGGTAAGTACCTACACAATGTGGTGTCTTATGAGAGATTTTATTGATTTTGGATATTTTAAATTCAAATCTTCTCTGCGGGCAACCTCTTCTTTCAATCTGAATAATGCCATTATCCTTGATCGACAAGCGTGTCAATCGATCTTTTTGTTTTTTCTCAGAGTACTTGAAAAAATCCTTTGCCCACTCTGAAATTTTTTTTAATTAATTATTTTTAATAAAAAAAATCGATTTTTTTCAAATAAAAAGAACAAGAAGTCATTAAAACTATAAAAATCCGAAAACTTCAATATCTTGGACATGTGATGAGACATCCAGAGAAGTATGAGATCTTGCATCTCATAATGCAGGGAAACATTGCTAGAAAAGGGGGCCCTGGAAGAAGGAGAACCTCATGGGTTAAAGACAGTGGTTTGGCCAGTCTACCGTAGAGCTGTTCTGGGCCGCAGTAAACAAAGTCCGCATAGCCAAAATGATAGCCAACGTCCCTTGAACGGACAGGGCGCAAGAAAAAGAAGAAGACCCCAACGATGTCTGCGAAAAAATAATGATATTTCGGGTTGCTTATTGTCGCGTCCGATGACACGACAATATGATGTTGTGGACTGTAAATCGATTTCGAAAAGAATTTGACCAGTGAATTGTGTTTTAAAATACAGATCACGGGAAATGGGGTATGACGGAATAGTCTCTTACCTTTTGACGGTTTATTCGGCTGTTTCAGGATCGATCCTGGATATTGGAGTTTCCCAAGAAACGGCACAACACCAGTTACACTTATAATCCATAAAAAACGGACTTTTGCGATAATTGCGATAGTTCAACGACAGAGAGCTGTGTCCCATAACACTGCGAGATTTCAACTGTTCTGTAGGTCACTTAGATTAGGGCGACAATATTATTTTCCACTTGTTCACAGGTAGGTAGTCGACAAACATCTTCTTCTTCCCCTGGTAGAGACTTTGAGGACAGGAGGACGAGGAAGGAACATATGATTTATGAAGGACTTGGGGAATATGGATTAAGGTTTTTTTTTTAAAACTGTTTCAGAACCAAACATTCCGCCGACCTTGAGAAAATGTGATATTTTCTCAACAACTATAAACGAAAGAAAGCAACGAAAAAAAACGAAAGCAAAGTAACTAACTAGGAATTGAACAAGACAAAATTAAAAAATGAAATTAATTAATTAACTAATTAATCAATCGATGGGTAGTTTATACAATTTGACCACGGGCCGCTTAAAAATGCCCTGAGGGGTTCTTACAGTAGCGACACGAACCACACCATCGGCACCGGGGAACAATTCAACCACCCTCCCGACAGGCCATCGCATTGGGGTAGCTTGTGAATCATCTATCATGACTAGATCGTCAACTTGCAAATTAGGAGTTGATGTTGCCCACTTGTTCCGTTGTTGAAGAGTATGTAGATATTCTTTCCGCCAACAATTCCAAAAATGTTGGGACATTTTTTTCAATAGTTGCCAACGCGATAAACGATTCATTGGTACATCCACAAAATTTTCTTCAAGAACAGAAACAAGAGGAGCTCCAATTAAAAAATTTGCAGGAGTTAACGGATCCATTTCGGATGGATCCGACGACAGCGCTCCAATTGGTCGCGAATTTAAAATGGCTTCGATACGAATCAGGACAGTAGTTAATTCTTCAAACGTAAGGATTTGATCTCCCACAACCCTTTTCAAATGGTGTTTAGTTGACTTAATACCAGCCTCCGACACACCATTGAAATGGGGTGCGGAGGGCGGAGATAAATGCCAAGTAATTGAACGAGCGACAGTTGCGTCAACAAGTTTGTCAGTGTTTTCAGATGCATGTATGAATTTAGCAAGGCCAGTATGATATCTATTAGTTCCAATAAAATTAGTTCCGCAATCGCTATAGATATTCTGGCATATACCGCGTCTAGAGATGAATCTATCTAATGCTGCCACAAATGCTTCAGTAGATAGATCTGATACTAATTCAAGATGAACGGCTTTGGTCGATAAACAAACGTAAAGACATAAATAGGCCTTATAAGTTTTTGCGCCGCGACGTCTACTCTCGCGTACCAAAAAAGGACCTCCAAAGTCTGTTCCGACATTCAAAAATGGACGACCTTCTCGAAAACGGGAAGCGGGTAAGTTATCCATCAAAGGGAAACTACCACGCGGGTTATTTTTAAAACAAGAAATGCATTTACTCAATCGATGTCGAATTACGTTCCTGGCCGAAATTATCCAATATTTTAATGATATTATGGATTGGAGTGCACGAGGACCTGGATGAAGGTACATGCTATGGTAATAATCAATTATTAATGTTGTCAAATGACATTGCTTCGGTAGAATAATAGGATGTCGAGCATTTTCAGAAATCTGTGCAAGGCGAATTCGACCACCGACTCTTAAAACCCCATTTGTATCAATAAATGGAGCGAGTTTTTGCAGCTGCGTTGAGCATATACGATGGGAAGAGATATTGTTGATATCTGGTTGAAAATAAATTGCTTGAACAAGCTTAATGCAACATTGTAAGGCTACATTATTTTCTTTTAACGAAAGTAGGGATAAACCATTGAAATTGATGATCGATTCCGAACGTAATCTATTGATAAATCGACGACACCAACATATAACACGCAATAATTTCGATAACGATGAGAATTTCAATAACAACTCTTCGTCATACGTTGACACATTCGTCGATAGAGAAATTAAATTTTTTGACTTATACTCTGGTAACTGGTCCACGGAGATATTAAGAGGTTTAACAAATAACCATTCCTCCAAAGGTGTTGATATAAAGTTAGGTCCTTTCCACCATAACGAAGCGTCAGCGATTTCACTAGGAAAAACTCCTCGTGAACCCAAGTCTGCAGGATTTTCTTGCGATGAAATATGATACCACTGTTCATAGGGTATATTTTGTATTATAGTTTCAACACGATTTGCTACAAAAGTTTGCAAGAGAAAAGAAGGTGTCTTCAGCCATGCCAATACAATAGTTGAATCTGTGAACGCGACAGTCTTTTCTATTTGAAGTCTATCTTTATATACTTCTTGACAATAAGTCAACAAATTTGCTAATAAAACTGCTCCCAACAATTCCAGTCGCGGGATCGATGTTATCTTTATGGGGGCAACATGGGATTTTGCTAATAAAATATGGCTGGATATTTCTGTGTTATTAATCACTACCAGATAAACAATTCCACAATATCCTCTTTCAGAGGCGTCCGCAAACCCAACAAGGATGCATCGACTGGTTGGAGAAGTTGCGACATATCGATCAACTTTTAAATTGGCGAGTGATGGAAGCTCTTTTATATATTTCTTCCATTTCAAATTCATGTCCGAAGGGATTTCTTCGTCCCAGCCAATTTGAAGTTTCCATAAATTTTGCATAAAGCATTTAGCAATGAAAACGACAGGATTAATAAAACCTAATGGATCATATAGACGTGCAATTGTCGATAAAATTATACGTTTGGTACAGTGGTCACTAAAAACATTATGAATTTTATATGTAAATTGATCAAGCGACGGTATCCATTGAATACCTAAAATATTAAGGTTTTTCTTGTCAGTATCCGACTCAAAACTTAAGGGTACTTCCCGATAGCTAACAGGAATATCTTCCAGTATTTCAGGATGGTTACTCGACCATTTTCTCAATTCAAAACAACCTTTTTGAAGTAATGCAATTAATTCCACTATACAATGTCGAGCGCTTTCCACAGTTTGCGCACCACTGATAATATCATCTACATAAGTGTTTTCAATTAACGTACTAGCAACCTCTGGAAAATTCAATGTTTCATCATTTGCTAATTTATGAAGTGTGCGAATAGATAGGTATGGCGCATTAGACGTGCCATACGTTACTGTTTGTAATTCTAATTCCTTTTCAGGAAGATCCGGAGATTCTCTCCATAGAATATGTTGATATCGGCGAGATTTCTCATCCACAAGTATTTGCCTATACATTTGACGGATGTCAGCTGTAAACACGATTTTGTGTATTCGAAAATTACACATTAATTCGACAATGTCCCTTTGTAATTTGGGACCAACCAAAAGTATATCGTTCAATGACGTACCCGAGGACGATTTGGTACTGGCATCAAAAACGACCCTTAAACGAGTTGTAGAACTGGTTTCTTTGATTATTCCATGATGTGGTATGAAATAGTTACCAATAGTTGGCGATTGAAGTGGCACTTCCATCATGTGCCCTAATGTTGAGTATTCTCTCATAAACGAAATATATTGAGATTTGAGATCAGAATCTCTATTCAATCTCCTTTCTAAATGCGCGAGGCGTGACAATGCTATGTCATATGACTTTCCCAATTTTTCCGGGCTTTCCTTAAATGGCAACGAAACGACGTATCTTCCGTCTTGGTTACGGTAGGTACTTTCAATGTACAATTTTTCACAACGAATTTCATCAGGCGATTGAATTTTCTTCAAAGGTGGAACATTTTCAATTTCCCAAAAACATTTAATTTTCATCAATTTTCATCAATATTTCATCAATATTTTCCTCCATTGACGTGAAGAATGAATTTATACAATTATTTGATGGTCCAACATTTCCCATCAAAATCCAACCCAATTTAGTTTCTATGGCTATGGGTTCATTTTCTTTGCCCATCAATTTTCCTGAGCATAGCAATGAGGCAAAAATATCACTTCCAAGCAGTATATCAATAGCTGATGGTAGGTAAAATGTTGGATCTCCCAATTTGAGACCTACGATGTGTTCCCAATGATGATCGACGATACGATTTGATGGCATATTTGAGCAAATATTATTTAAAATAAGGAAATCGGTCAAAATACCAGATTCCTTCGAATCGACAGGACGAAATTGTGTATTTCCAATACCTATCACGGTAAGAGGTTGTTTCTTAAAACGAGTGAATCCTAATTTTTTCACGCAATTTTCCGATATAAAATTTGCCTGGCTGGCGCTATCGAGCATGACACGAACCTTCTGGAAAACTCCATTTTTGTCTAAAACTTCCACATAGGCTGTGGACAGCAGTACCGTGTTGGTTTTATTGTAAAATGTTGTCAACGCCAAAGGCTCCGACGAGTTTTCTTGTTGGTCTGAATTTTCCACGATTTTTTTTGGAAAATGTAATAGGGTATGATGTCTTGATTGACATTCCCTACAAGTGAAACGAGATTGACAATTCTAAGCGTTGTGTTTTCCTTGTGTGTGGCAGTTGAGACATAAATTATTTTCCTTTGCAAACAAGTACCTATCTTTTGGAGTAAGGCGTAAGAATTGTTCACACTTGTGCAGAGAATGTGACGATTTACAAAGAATACACTTGACTTCAATCTTTAATACAAATGCATTAACATTATTGCCAGATCGATGTTTAGCATTATACGATTTCGATTGACCTTTATGAGTCTGTATCAGGTTTTCAGGAAAAACCCCGAGTGCCATTTCTTTTGCCAAGCACTGTCTATCTAAGTACTTTAATAGATGATCAAACGTTGGAATATTCTCTGAACTATGTTGAATTTCAAAATCAATACGCAATTCTTTTGTTAATTTACGTAATACAATATGTAATAAAAGAAAACTCCATTGGCGAACTGGAAAATTCAAAGCTTCTAAAGCAGCAATATTTTCTTTTAAAAAAGAACTAAATTGTCTGATATTATCCTGAGATTTTACAGGTTGAATCGACAGAATTAATTCTACATGCCTATCAGCGATGAAACGTACGTTTTCATACCGTTCCTTTAAAAGGTTGTATGCAATAAAATAATTTTCTTCAGAAATCGGCAAATGTTTAATGTGTGTTAATGCCTCTCCTGACAGGCTACTTATTAAATAATGCATTTTTTGAACAGCATTTAAGGCATTATTAGAATCGATCAACGAATTAAAGGTATTAATATAATTTGTCCAATCTGTTGATATTTCCGAGAAAATAATCAATTTTAATTTTGGTAACGACACATTATTATTTGCCAGTGAATGATCCGATTCAATTTTCGAAACTTGTGGAAATAATTGATTATAATACGACTGAATCTCGTAATACATGTTTTGAATTTCAGTATATTTTTCTTGTATAACTTTAATTTCCGATTCATCTTTTTTATTTGATTCTATTGAAATATGTGATGCAACAAAAGTTTCTCTAATATTTGATATATCCGAAAAACGCGCTTTAAATATATTTTTGTCAACAACGTTCAACGAAGTTATAGCTTTCAATGCAGCGGAGCGAATTCTTTCCATGTCTAACAGAGCTAATTTGTACTTCACAAGAGTAGCCGCCATTATGAAGAGGTATATTAACCAAACTCTAATAATAAAACCACAAACAAACGTCAAACGTCAAACTTGTAAACAAACAGAATGTCCGCTGTGATAACAGCTGACCGATGCGATCCGCGATCTTCTTTACCGACACTCAGTGCAGGTAGCAACCCAACGACACGAGAATGCTTGTATTTAAAACTACCGACGCACGGCAATGAATACTTTGTGTAGGTACAAAGTATTATCTACGAATATTAAGCTACCCACGATTTAAAATTAATACCAAATTAAATTTAAATATGCTAATCAATATTCACGATTGAATGTGTAATTCTGAAACAGCTTTATAAAACCGGAAAAGGTCAACGAATGGGATGATCTATATTCCAAACACAATGTCTAGTTTCGAAATTACGACTATCAAAAAACGACAAAAAACGAGAATTTATCCGGCGAATGGACCAAAAATGTCGCGTCCGATGACACGACAATATGATGTTGTGGACTGTAAATCGATTTCGAAAAGAATTTGATCAGTGAATTGTGTTTTAAAATACAGATCACGGGAAATGGGGTATGACGGAATAGTCTCTTACCTTTTGACGGTTTATTCGGCTGTTTCAGGATCGATCCTGGATATTGGAGTTTCCCAAGAAACGGCACAACACCAGTTACACTTATAATCCATAAAAAACGGACTTTTGCGATAATTGCGATAGTTCAACGACAGAGAGCTGTGTCCCATAACACTGCGAGATTTCAACTGTTCTGTAGGTCACTTAGATTAGGGCGACAATATTATTTTCCACTTGTTCACAGGTAGGTAGTCGACAAACATCTTCTTCTTCCCCTGGTAGAGACTTTGAGGACAGGAGGACGAGGAAGGAATATATGATTTATGAAGGACTTGGGGAAAATGGATTAAGGTTTTTTTTTTTAAAACTGTTTCAGAACCAAACACTTATAAATAAATTGTGGTACCAGCGTACCTATCGTATTATTCCTTCAACTTAGTTGGCAAAGTGTAACATTATTGAAATAGCTATTGCGATATTTTTAGAGTAATACTATTCCATGAATTTTGAAAACCAACAGTGCTATTAACTCGTTTCGGGCATTAAAATCAAGATTTTTGTAGTTACCACACTTTGATTGTAACAGAATTCGTGTTGGTTCAATATTTTAAAAGCCTTAATTTTGTTTAGAAAATTTACAATTCTCTAAAACACGCAGGACTTAGTATTGTCTGAATATTGCGAGGACGTTAAATCTCTACAGTGAATAGATACCATCAAAATCTCCGGATAATCCGTTACGGGAAGGACGCTCTTAAGTTCGAAGAATGAAAACAAACGTTATTACACGGGTAAGCTTGTGTCTAATATTCCAAGAAAAGCGAAAGGGTGTGGAGAGTGCAAACAGTCAACAAACATTTGGCGTAGGCCCAAATATGTCGACGTAAATACTGCTAATGATGACAAAAAGCATAAAAAATTTAATAAGATCATAATGATGTAGAATAAGGCTCGTGATATTTTGTTGAATTACCATTTTTTGACGTGTTTTTATGTTGCCTAATAATAAGAACCATTTAAAGTCGGCATCAAAAAATTGTCCCCAACTTTAATTTTTCGAATTTCATTACGTTTTCTTGAATGAATGCAAATCTTTTAAGTAGAAATTAACCCATTTTCAGACATCTGGTCTAGTTGAAACTCGGCAAGTAGACTTTTTGTCTGTGACAATGCATTCTATATAATTTTGGTGAGCCTAGCCCTCCCGAAAGATGACCAAACATTGAAAATAGATGTATTAGAGTAAAAAAAAAACAGTGTTTTTATTATCGGTTAATTTTTTTTGATTCATGTTGTGAAAATGGTTGTTTATCAGTTGTATATGTTTCTTTCAATAAAAACATTTGTGACAGTTAAAATCTAAAAGCTGCAAAAAAACAAAGTTATTTACTTAATAATCAATTAAACATAATATCAAGTAGTCCAATATTAGGTCTGTTTCCAATAAATCCTTAAAAAAAATTTAAAAAATCCCAGTGCTCCTTATCACCATGCCAGTTGATGCTTTGTTTCTTCAGATTTATTATCATAACCCATTAGTCAACATAATTGTGTTTCGGTTTTTCCCATTACTTGTGTACTTTTGTTAATGTATTTTATGGCCGTCTATGTGTTTGTTATATTTGTATCATATTGTATCCCTCTATATTTTGTTATATATAAGCTGTAGTGTTCTCCTGTAGTGTTATGTAGATTTACTTGACACTCACAGATTCTCCTATGGATGGAGATTACTATTGGAAATAAAAGATTCTTTGGTTTATCTGCGTTTATTGTTATACTTCGCGTATTACAAAGTGACCGCGTCAGTCGACCTAACTAGAAGCTGGCTGAAAGGATTCTGAACCGCGGGTTCCAGTCAACACCGACCCAAAGCTCCTTGGCCTTCTGTTGGTTCCCACAGGAACTAAACTACCTGCCATCTAGCGGAATCTAAGGACAGCTCATAGCACTGCCATCTGTGTCTAAAAGCTGGAAGCTTTTAGATACACTACATAAGCTCACATTATGTACTTATTATTTAATATTAATTTGTACCCTGAAGATTCTTGAGTAAATCGAAACCGGTAGGTTCATAAATTAATAAATCTCGTGGTTTTAAACAAAAACAGTATTTTATTTTATTAAATATGTCGTACCACAAAGTTATTGCTTTCTACAATAATAAGTTAAACCGCACCATTGTTTTACTTCTTCCTTTCGGAATGCGCCAATAAACAGAGCAATTCAACTGCCTAACGATTCTGTATTGAGAATCGTGGAGCATCGACATCTTCAATGTAACCTATAGAGAGTGCAGTAACTATCTTTTGACATACGTCTCAATGTAGTAAAACTGCCCCCCTTGGACTTTTTTTCTCTTAAATTTTGTAATCTTCTCCGTAATAATTTGGTGTATAACTGTTTATAAAGAACCTGAATTTTTTTAAATTAATAATAAATAAATATTATTGTAGTGGCGAGGTTTTAAAAAATGATTAGGCATAAAAAGGTTATTTTATTGTTGGAACAATCCAGTCGACACACGTTTCATAAGTGAAAATTGGCGGATATAAATGTGGGGACAAACTTCGGCCGAAGGAGACGATATGTATGCATTTGACAAAATGACAGTAGTATGCATTGACAATAATGTTATTGTTTGGATTTGTATATTTACTCTATGTAGGCACTTGAATCAACAACCATAAAAAATAACTCTTTCATTTGATTTTATTTTAAAATTATTCCGTTTGAATTAATCATTTCAATAATCTTCAGCTTGCATAAATATTTGAAATACTAGATCGCTTTAATCATTTATCCAGACGGGCCAACATCTTTTGGTTATACGGGGGTTACAAGCCCCTGTTAGTCCTTGTTTAGGTCGGCTAGAAGCTGAAGGCTGTGCGGCTTAAGGCTGTGTCTGCAAAGGCAACGTCCGGGACCGGTTGCCATGGTGACGACGCCCTTGCGCCGACGCTACTAACCCACCCCGCGCAACCCTTCCCCCTACTCTACTAACCGCCCAAATGTGATCACATGACGGGTCACATTGAACGGATCATCAAAAAACCTTGTCATAAATTGAACCGCATTTCGGTGATATATTAAATAATAAAAACATTTATTCATCAATGTTTCTCACCACAATATTTATTTATTGTAAAGAGTGAGTGTGTGTGTTCCACAATTAGTGAAGTCTTAATTTATTTATACTTATGTACACAGGAGGAGCATGAAGAAAATTATTCCACTCAGGGTCGAAATTATCTTTGGGAGGTTGTAAGGTGGGTATTTTTCTTGTAATCACACGTTGGAATGTGAACATTAGTTACTGAATTTATTTAGGACGGGTTGTTTCGGAGAATTTAAATGATTCATCAATTTTCAAAGTTAATTTTTAAGTACTGATAAATTAAGTAGTGATTGACAGTTGCTTCACAAAACTAAAATAAGAACTTGAAAAAAACTTTGACAGAACTTCAAAATTAACTTTGAAATTTGAGGAATTGTTCAAATTCTCAGAAACAATCCGTCTTTTCAGTGCGGAAAGAAACCACAATTCAAATTAAATTAAATTTTGTTAAATAATTTAAAATCTAAATACTAAATACTACTTCTACCATGCAATATAACAAATTTACAAAGATAATTTTATTAATAAAACTGCATCATTTAAATAATAGAAAAATCCGACTCAATTCAGTCAATTCTCCCAACTCTCAAAATGTAGAAAAACAGTTCATTTATTAATTTTCAGCTATTTATAATATATTTACTAATATCTTAGAGTAATTTTTTAATACATTACCAGAAAGTACAATAAATATTTTTAAAAATGTATTGAAAAACATACTGAAATTATTAACTAAATACTTTAACATATTAATAAAAAAATAACGAACGTAGTAGCACATCCCCCATACACACATGCGTGGAATTATTATGGTGGTACACCTTATCTCTTCTTCCTTGCGTTGTCCCAACTCATTGCCTAGGTAGGCTGTTGGGGTCGGCTCTTCTCGTTCTCAGCTTGTAGTTTCTTCGGTTCTGAGTATCGCCTTCATCCAGGCCGTTTCGCTGAAGTATTTTGGAGCATTGAGTCATTCAGGAGTTCTTTTGTCTTCTTCTGAATGACTGTCGATGAAGCTTCATAGACATTGCCTGCTTCACTGTGTGGTCTGATGGTATTCGTCTTACGTGCCCATACAATCACAACTGTCGTTCCTCCAGCTTACTGTTTATGTCCGTGACATCCAGGCTACCACGAACGCGTGAACTTTTAATCTTATCTTTTAGTGATACTCCTGGCGCCCGTCTAAGCATTCGCATTTCTGCTGTTTTGAGTTGCCTAGAGTAGGAGTTGTACATAGTGCAGCATTTGGGGCCGTGTATTATCGCGGGACTAACAATAGTCTGATATATTTTTCCTTAAAATTTTATAGGCATTTTGGAGTTACACAATATTCCTGTTACGGATCTGATTATGGTGGTACATCTTATATATAACAATTAGTGAAATTATTACAACGTACATTTGTTTTCTGTAAATGATGTAACTTTATGTTTTTTAAAAAATATATTTAAAAAAAAATTAAAGTATTTTAATTTGTTTTATTCGTCGTAAGTGTTTTCTTTTGGCTCACGAACATCTATTAATCAAAACGCTATATTTTATTCCTTCATTATTCTGTACCTTATTCTTATTGAAGTTTTTATCAAAAGCTGAAAATATTTGCATTACCCTTCAAATTGACACTACCATGTTTTGTATTAAAATCGTTCCCCTAGAGTGCTTTGTTCGCAAGTTTTGAGTGGGACAGGCAAAAATATTTACTTTGATTTATTATTTAGATTGATAAACAAGTCGGGAATAATAACAGTAATTTTTTATTGTTGGTTATGATAACTCAGCGTTTTTATCTTCATGTTTGGTTGTCAATAGTAATTGGAATGTTTGAATGTCAATAGTAATTGGAATGTTTGAAAAGGGAATACAATAAAGAAATATTGTAAAAAATAGGAATAAGGAATTCTCGGAAATCGTTTTGTGGGTATAAATGTTTGAAGTGAATTAATAAAAAAAATATTTATCAACGTAGTGGTGATATTAGAAAACATTATAAGGCTTATTATATATTATTATAAACTTCTCGGTTCTCACTAAAGACATACTTGTATATGCAGTGTGTTTTGGGAAAGTACGATGTGTATGTTTACTTTAGTTTCACAGAAAAGGCCCTCAAGATATTCATTAATTAATAAACTCAGGGCCTACGTCATCTTCCGGGATACTGTATGGAAGGTCTTTTGAGGAGAGGAAGTTCTGAGAAAAAAAGGAATCCATCCCTCTCACTGCGGTGAAAGGCGATGATCCGAGAGAGTCCTGCTGGAGATATATAAGGTGTCCCTCGAGCAGCCTCTGCCGATCTGGCCTGCCATTAAGCTGGTGGGCATATGCATCCATTGCCAAGACTCCTCGGAAAAATCTCTCCCCATGAACCCGGGCATCCCTGCTGAATCTCCGAACATAGTGAACCACTTGGGGTGAACTTTAAAGTGGAGGTGTTGGTTACCCAACAAATGGTTACCAGATTGAAATCTTCTTACATATATAATATAATTAAGTGTCCCCTAAGTGCTATGCAGAGAGGTAATTCAACTATATATTTTAAAAATTCGTTATGGTTACATCTGCAGGTATCTTGAGTGTAATTCCGCTACACAAATATTTTTGCTAACAATAATATCGTGTCCCGAAGGAGTATGCTGTGAAGGTATACGGCTGAATAACGAAATACCCCTATATTTATGTACTTTTTTTTTTATTTTTTATTTTTTATTTTTTTTTATTTAATATTTGTTTGTTTTTACAATAATTATACATTTTTTTTTACATATTAAACAGATTTGTAATATTAATGTAATAAAAGCCTTTCCTCACCATAAAGAGTCAAGGCTCTTGTGTTTGGTGAGTGAATTCATACTCAATTATGTTATCAATGTTATCATTTGAGTAGGTGAATAATAATATTGCAACTATTAACAATAGATATAGTAAGAGAAACTTGAGATGTGTCGATTAACAGATTTAAATGAAGTAAAATAGTAATGTAACTCTTACAGTTGTTTCAGGTAATTTTTTAATTTAGTTTGGAATTTACTTTTATTTTCAATAATTTTTACTTCTAATGGGAGTTTGTTGAAATAATTTATACCATGATACAGATAGGAATTTTGGATGTGCTTGGTATTAAATTTTGGGATTTTAATATTGTTTTGATATCTTGCTGAGATATTGAAATGTAATTTTTTTAGCTGTATTTCTTTGAAAGTTTGTAGAATTGAATATTTTTTATATAAATTGTCTATTGTAGTTACTTTGAATATTGAAAAGATTTTTTCGGTAGAAAATGTAGATGGTTTTTTCAATATAATCTTAATTATTAATCTTTGAACTATTTTAAGAGGATTTAAAATAACATCATATGTTCCTCCCCATCCTATAATACCGTATTGTAATATAGATTGAACAATTGCATAGTACACTCTTTTTAGGTTTTCCAGTCTAAGAATATTTCTGAGTCTTATAAATATATATATACATTTCCTAATTCTTTTGACAAGTTCACAAATATGTGTTTTCCATTTAAAATGTTGATCTATATATACACCAAGATATTTAATTTTGGAAGTTGAATTCAGTGTAGAACATTCTGAAGTGCAATTAGTTCCACTACATTTACTCTGATGTATTAGAATTTTTATTTCTGGTTTAGATTTAAATTTATTGATGGAGAATGGGATAAAGTTTGTTTTTTCGGTATTTAAAGAGAGGAGATTTTTATCGAACCAGTTTTTTAGTGTATTGATGTCAATATTCGCTAGGTTGTTCACAGTATTCCAATCAGCACCTTCAATTATTATGACAGTGTCATCAGCATAAGATATTAGTTTTCCGTTTATTCTTTGTGTGAATATATCATTTACATAGATGATAAACAGTAACGGCCCCAGGACTGTACCTTGAGGTATACCAAAATTACTTGTATCTTGTTGACTAAGCACATTGTTGATTTTTACGACTTGGGGGCGTTTGAAAAGGTAGCTTTTTATCCATTCTAGAGCTGTACCGTTTAATCCAATGTTTCTTAATTTAGTTACGAGTTTGTCATGTGATATGCTGTCAAACGCTTTTTTGAGATCTATGAAAATTCCAATACATTTGAATGATTTATCTAATGAATTGAGAACAAGGCTAGTTAATTTTGCAATTGCATCCTGTGTGCTTCTACCTTCCATAAATCCAAACTGATTTTCATCAATTATTTTATTACATTTTATAAACTGGTTCATTCTTTTTTTACTATCTTTTCAAAATTTTTTGCTATATTTGAGATTACTGATATTGGTCGGTAGTTGCTTACTTCTTCTGGATTACCAGATTTAAATATTGGAGTAATGATAGTTTGCTTGTAAATAGATGGGAACACACCGCTTTGGAAACTTAAATTTACTATATGCATTAATGGTTTAGAAATTTGATTTTTAATATTTTTTAAAATATTAACCGTAACTCCATCAAATCCCGGTGCAGAACCTCCTTTCATATCGTTTATAATAGATACTATTTTATCCTCTGTTGTGACTTGAAATGTTGCTATTTTATTTTCTGTATCAATATTGCAATCTGAAATTGGGTTGGTATTTATGTGATTTGCAAGATTTTTTCCTATGTTTGCAAAGAATGTGTTAAATATATTTGCAGCTTTTGACGGGTTTTCTTTACAGCATATTTTCGAGTTATCGTGAGTAATAGCATTGATTTCATTATTCCTGCATTTTTTCTTATCAATTATTTCATTTATAACCGTCCACACTCTTTTACTATCATTTTCCGCCTGATCAATCTTTTGTTTATAATAACTTTCTTTTCTGTGTTTTATAATATATGAAAGTTTGTTTTTATATGCCTTAAAACTGTTTAGTAAATTTTTATTATTTGGTTGTTGGGTAGTTAACTTGTAAAGGGCTTGTTTATGTCGTACAGATATTATAAGACCATGGGTAATCCACGGTTTTATAGGCTTGTACTTAGATTGTTTGGATTTGGGAATATTAATATTTTTTGTCGAATCGTTTATGTATGTAGATATTTTTTCTTCAAACAAATTGCAGCAAATATTGACATCATTACATTGTAGTAATTTATTCCAGTTTTCTAATTCAAATTTATGTAGTAACGTATCCATATTAAGTATTTTTTTTGAGGCATTAATTTGGTTAGGTAATGGAGAAGATGGATTACTGCATTTATAATTAAATATACATGAATAATGATCAGTGATAGTCGTATGTATGACAGCTGAGGTTATATTATTAATGCAAGGGATATTTGTAAATATATGATCTAGACATGAAGGCCGTTGACCTCGGACGTTTCTTGTATAATGATTTATGCATGAAATGTAGTTTAGTTCAGCCAACATATTAAGGTAATCATCTTTATTCTTACTAGAGGAATCGTTTGCAATATTTAAATTCACATCTCCCACAAGAATATTATTTTTATTTCTAAAATTTAGTAAAATGTTTTTTAATCCATCTATAAATTGTGGTAGTATCGATTTATGTGTACGATAAATAGCAATAATATTATAATATTTATTTACATCTTTAATTTCTATATTTAAAATGTTAACATTACTAATATTAATTATCTCTCTAATATTGATAATATTATATTGGTTTGAAATGAATATTCCAATACCAGAGTTTTTGTTAATTTTTGTTATTGTTGTATGATATGAGTACCCAGGAATAGAGTAGTTCAATTCGCCTGCAGAATGTGTTTCAGACAACACAATCAGGCCCGGGAAAAAATTTAAATCTTTTAATGATATTATTAATTCTTCTAGGTTTTTTTCTATGCTTCTAATATTTATATGAAATAGGGTAAATCCTTTTTCAGTACAAATTAAATTGAAATCTCTTAAGGAGTGAAATAATTTTTCTTCTATACACATTTTTTTATCTAGTGCGTTACATAAAAAATCATTCATTTTTATTTTTTTTTTAGAATTTGAGTAAATAAAAAATTCCAAATTTTATTCATAGTCAATGCGCTCTCTAGCAATTTGAAGCATTTTTTGACGGTATAGACATTTTATGCTATCGACTCTATGTTCAGTGGAATAATTTGTATCAAACCTTTTATTTTGGATACAGCAATTGTTGCATATTGGCATTTTTTCTTTATTTTCACATTTTGAAAGTGTGTGCTCCTTAGTGCAATGTGGGCAAATGGGGGGCTGCGTCCTGGCGAGACATCTTTGTGCTGTGTGACCGAATTTGAGGCAATGGTAACATTGGGTGATCGGATTGCAGTCCTCTACGTACACTCTTTGGAATTTGATATTTATTTATTTTTTATCAATAAGTATTTTCCTTAATTTACCGGTTGTTTCAATAATGTAGTTGGTGGTGTCATTTTCTTTTCCTTCATTGTACTTGTTTTTTAATTCCTTGATGAGTTTAATGTTATTTTTGTCGTCTATGGTTAATCCTTCATTTTGTTGAACAATCCCATCTATAATTTCCTCTTCAGACAATTGGCATTGTAGCCTTTTCAACATTAAGAACGGTTTCTTTTTTTTATTTCTTCGGCTGATATTTCTTTTCCAATTACCTTATTTATTTCTTCAGTTAATTTTTCTGCTTCTTCTTTTTTTTTGGCATGAAATCAGTAATTTATGTTCTCCGATCTTTTTTACTCCATTAACTCCGACTTTTATTTTTGATAAATTAATATTTTTTTGAATTTTTATTTTTATATCCTCGGCCTTCAAGGTGTTTTTTGAGGTAACTAATATGGCGTATTTCTGTTCTGTGTTGTATGATGTATTTACAAAGTTTTTATTGTCACCTGACATTTGCGTGACATTTGCATAGGATTTTTTGTTATTAGGATGAAATTCTTCAAGTTTCTGTGTGTAGTGATGATTATTTTTAATATTAATTTCTTGTAAATCTATAATCTTCTTTTGTAGACTAATTAGTTCGTGTTGAATTTTTTCTTCCAGTGTTGTAATATTTTGTTCTAGTGATGATTTTATTTTTGAGTCCTTCACAGAAGTTATTTTATTTATTAACTCTTTGATGTTTCTAAATATTACTTCTGTTTCTATATTGGTTGGAATGGATCGCCCAGATGGGCGGGTTATTAATGTATGTAATAGTAAACTATATTTATTGTTTTACTTGTCACAAAAAATTCGCGACTGTACTCCTTCGATGCGGAGCATGTAATGAACATTGCATGAACTTGCATATAATATACTCGTAACTAAGTGTCCCTGAAGTGGTATGCAAAGTGAAGGTGTCTTGAGTGGAAATTGGCTACGTCTATATTTTTGCTAAAAAATAATGCTGTGTCTTGAAGGAGTTTGCAGTGAACTTTTCACTTCATCGTGACATTATTAAAGCAATTTAAATTGATAAAATTAACGAAACAGAAAAAGTATTTTTATTTTTTATATGTACTCCGAATCTTTCTTCCATTCACAGAGGAAATACTTACCTATTGCACCACCATAATCGATATGTTTAATGCCATCAATTCACTTACAAACTTTAAAATAAATAACAAATAACGAAAATTTAAAAGTAAAACATTTTCTTGAAATTAACAAATATTCATGAACAACCCATAAACAACACTAAACTAAAATAGTGAAAATTTTAATATTTTAAGTTCTAAATTATATTCCATGGAATTTTCCCATTTAAAAATGTAAGTTGCAAGAATAATAATTTCTAACACCACGTCAAGAGTTTTTCCTGTTTTGTTTTAAATGCGCAATTAGTTTATTCACTTAACTTCATAAAGCCAAATAAACAGCCTTTTTATGGTGTTTGCATTCGAAAGGTCTTCCATGCTATTTCTGGCGAACCCACTCTACTACTGGCACCGGGCCAAATAGAGACTCGAATCTCCATATAGAATCATCATATTATTATGTCTGGTACTATTTTTACGCAAGACTGCCATATTGCCTAGGACATGAAACGTGCATTGAATCACTACTACGTACTACTTCACTCCTAAGATTTCATTGATAAAACGTAAAAACCACAGATTAAGTAAGAGACAGAGCAGGAGGAGTGGCGTAGGTGTGTCTATTTCTGAATCTAGCCTTCGTGAATCTGACAGTTTACAGACAACTAGCATTGTAATATCAACATTTAGTCCGCCAAAATACAATCTGCTTACCATTTACTAGTAAATTTTAAAATGACCCGCATATTGCAAGGTGCTTAAAATCCCTATTCGCGTGATTAAGAGATCACACTCGTTTCTAAAATGTAATATTTTATTGGACACTTTTACAAGTGTGCTCTTATTTACGCATCTCAAAGTTCCACAAAGTACTGCGCTGCAAACCGTTGCCTTACTTTTCGTTACAAACTTTACTTTTCGACGCAGGGTCTGGTTACTTTAATGTGATCTTCATACGGGATGTCGTAGATTATTCAAAGCATTCTTGAACCCTCCTGGTTCCAAAATAATTGTCACGTGGTTTGCCTCTAGCTCGTTGAAATGATACCCTATTTCATGTCATAGCAAGTATATCAATTTGTACGTCCATGGCAATAACAAAACTCTAGGAAAATATTTCAATTGTGACGTTTTAATAAATATAATAAATAATATAGCAAATAAATTTGATAGTTATCTGACAGTTTGAATACAATAAAGTTATCTGAAGTAAAATAATCGACCATTTTATTGTGGCTTATACCCTACGCATTGTTTTAGTTTTAATAAAGGTTGACAATCAGTGATTCTTAAAGTGGGTGATATCTCCCCTCTGGGAAGGTGGAGTTATTCGGAGGGAGGCCGTGGCTTTATGGGCAATGAGGGAGCTATTAAGGTCAATGAAAGGTCGGTCATGTTAATAAGAATCATCGATCTAAATTTTATTTCTATCATCTAACATCGGATCATTGTTCAAGAAGAGAGTTGGTAGCAAATATGCATTTTTCTTTTAATTTGTTTAAATTATCAAACTTATTTTTCATTAACTCTCCACAGAAGACTGTGAGGAAAAAAACCCTCAGGGCTCATGTCATCTTTGGGGATGCTGTGACGAGCATTTTTTTTATGGAGAGGATGTTTTGGGAAGGGCAAAAACATGAGGCGTAGGCAGAAATCTGGGGGTCAATGTTTTCAGGATTGACGAACGTATGAATCGCCCACTGTGATCATATTCCGGCTGGAGAGGTCAAAAAGTTTCCTAAAAGTCTCTAATAAGTGGGCAAACGCATCCACCGCCAATACCTAAACAAACCACACTCATTAATCCGGGCACCCTTACTAAATCACCAAGTGTAGCAAGCCACATGGGGTCAACTACGGCAAAGGTGTTGGTTATCAAATAAATGATCCCCGGGGCAGTGGTACTCATACCCCTTCTCAAATTGGTTACTTCAATACCATTATTAATCGATCATTGCTACGTTATTAAAGGTCGAAAGCGAAAGAGTTTTTGTAAAACCGAGAAGGCTCTGTAAAAAATAAACTAAAAAAGGAGGCAAAATGCGTAACTTTTCCAAACTCATATCAGTAAAAACTGTGGATGCCTCAGAAAGTTTCAAAGATATTCATTTTTTTCTATTCTTTACATACAGTTTACATAATAAAAATTTTTGTTCTACAGGTACTACAAAAAATGTTAATTATCAGACTCTTCAGAGGAGCGTACTTAGGTGTTAGCATGTTTTAGATAAAATGTTATTCATTGTGGATCTATGATTTTGTTTATGGATTAAAACACAAGTAAAAACTCCGTAATAAATCAAATAATATTAATTGTTGCGCGCGTGTTAACTTTTCTGGAAAAAAACTTATTTTAAAATATAACACGAAGTCGGGTTAGTTAAACCATTTATAACTCACGAACGGAAAGACCGATTTTTATGATTTTTAAGTTTTTGGATTTGTCTCCACTCCGAATAGCAGAATATCTATTAAAACATCGGAAAAATTCACGTGAAATAATATGATAAAAATTCTTTTCCTCAAATAATTTGTATGGAACGAATCCTCATCTTTTGAAAGAGCTGCATTAATATTGTGATAAGAGTGAATGAATTCCAATAATTCATAAACGTCAAATGTCAATACGCTGATTGTTTTTTCTTTAATCTTTTTTAAACATATAATGCTGTCCCTCTTTCTTACACACTAAATGTCAACAGTCAAAAATGAGACAAACGGTGAACGTATGTCTGCACCCCTCCAAAGGAAAAATACAATAATTATTATATATCTCATTCACACCAATAAAGAAAATGAAACGCAATTCCCGTAAGTAAGTGAAAAGTAAGAAAATCACAAAAATATAAATCCGCACATAACGCCATCTCTGATACTGACAAAAACAAAACATGGACAGTTGCGCATCGATAAATTAGGCAGCATCGCGTTCATTGGTCAAAATATTGTACATATATTTTCGTATCGGTGATCAATGAACCGGTGTATGCAATTTTTAGCCATAAGTTGTTTTTAATTGTTTTTCTAGCTTGTAGTATTTCTAGATTTTAGGCATGTATAGTAAGTTTGTACAGCGCCCTTGAGGTGATTTTTCACAAAAACGGCGCTATATAAATCGTCCAAATATTATTATTATTATTATTATTAAATGCTCCATTATGTAATTCTTAACTTAATAAAAAAACTGTATTTAATTCAGCTAATAAGTTAATACAACAGTTATTGATTCTGAGGCGGTAAGAAGTTCGCTGGGTCAGCTAGTGTAGCAATAAATTTAATTTTTTTAAATTTTAATTCCTTAAATTTTTTTATTTCTTCGCCTGCTATGCTGGGGAGGTCCCTATGTTATATCTGACTTCTTCTCTTCTGTTTTTTCAAAGTCGACATCTCAACAAAATCCTATCTCGTTGAGCGAAGGTTCAGGTTCTCTTCCCTCAAGCTTTAAAACCCCCAACTTCTCGGGTTATTCATCCCACTTTGTTTGCCTAGACAATTTCGTCTGCACTCATTGTTTAGTCGGCGATGCTGAAGGAATGATAAGAGGTCCACCGTACCGCTGTGAAGACAGAATTGCGGTTTATCCTTTAATGGATCTTGCCACCCCCTGTCTGCAGAAGCTGAAATGCTTGTAACTTGATTAGAAACGAAATATTGTTTGCATTCCCAAGAAATAATTTATCACGACTTGTTTTAATTTAAATCTTTCTTCGTAAATTTTTATTACACGAAAACAAAATGCGATCAAAAGCCGCTTAATTGGTTCATTTTTATAACGTTGAAACCACTGTTTTGACCAGCTGACTACGAATTTGAAAATTTAAACATAATAAACTAAAAAAGACACATAAAAAAAGAGCACCTATAAATGCACTAATGATAAGTTGTGAATAATGTAGGTGGGTATCGTTTAAGGCATATCTTTTGATTTTGTCGGAGAAGAATTTTTTAAATGATGTTGATAATTTAAGAAATGAACGCGCTCGTTTGATGTTTCCTGCAATTATATGCTTCAATTGAACGTAGTTATGCAGAAAGCAGCCAGGCCACAATTTTGGCAAAAATGAGATATTGTTGTAATCCGACGGAGAAACGTCAATTCTATATTCTATTAAAACCTGCCAGGCTGCTTTCATACAAAAATTCATAGTAATAGCCATCTTAAATATTTGCTGATCACGAAAACACCGTTTAACAATCTGCAGAAAGCGCCCACGGCACTTATATTCAACAGAAAACAGCCAGAGACAACTGGTCGATTTTATCAGTACAACTAACATTTTTACGATGATGTTTACCTGATTTGCAAAGTCCGTTTTCTACACTATAGCCTTTGTACCGAAACTTTTAAGTGTCGATCTACAGAAAGCGCTCTCGCGTTATAATAATAACTTGTTTTTTGAGAAAAATCAATAATTTTAAGTATGTATTATCATTTTAATAATATTACGTAAATTAAATGAAGTCCTGTTAGACTGCTCGACAGCATTAATTTGAAAGCCGGTTCTAATAACAATCTACTTATATTAATTTAAAATTTAGGTACTGAACCTATTATGTAACATTATTTTAACGCATAGTAATAAAATATTTGTAGTAAATGAAATAAAAAAAAAAAAAAAAAAAACAATGAAGAATAAATATAAAATCAAAAAAGTACAAAAGACTACGTAGAAAATTAGAGAGAAAAAAATCAGTCCAAGTTTTTTTTCAGCTTCCATCTCCTTTTGTAAATTACGCAACAATTTTTCTTATAACTTATGTTAATAAACGATATGATAAACATCAAGATTTTTTATAATATTTGATAATAAAAAAACCTCTAATTTTAAAGTAATATTCTTAAATATTTATTAAAATTATGTAAATTAAATTCACATATATTATAAGCATGACAACAAGCATTGATTTCTAGTAGATAATTATAAAAACCAATAATGAATATAAAATAAATAATAATATCTATGTATGTTATGTTTCACAAAGCATTACGTATTAAAGTTTAAAAATTTATATTTCCTTGGAGATATTAAAAATTCCTCTGAATATAATATTAATAGCTGGATATAATAGTAATACCTATGTAACTACCGATTTTAAGTTAAATAATAAAGCATAATTTCATATATTTAGTGTATCTGGTAGCTCTGGCTGTTTTCTACGGAATGCGTATTTCGCAAAGTAAGGTCGGACGGTTGATTGCTGAGCTTACATTCTCAATAATGTATTCTACAGAAAGCAGCCAGACCTTATAAAACACCAATATCTCTAAAAACCTACCCTTTAATCCACTTTAAAGTAATAATAATTAGATATCTATATATTATTTATAATTTTTTGAAGTAAAAAACATCCTAGGTGTTATGTAGATTTGATTATTAAATCTTCAGACAAAAGTGCTCGTATCTCCGTTTTAGTTTTTTATGGCTGGCTGCTTTCTGCATAACAACGTTCAATTGCTTGCCCTACAATTACGCCCTTTTCATCATTTTTTTAATTAAATTATTTTTAACCTAGCCAACATCTAGAGTCTAGACAATATCAATACATATCTCAACATTAAGCCAGTCTTTATATGTATTATAATAACTCTTTGAACAGTAGACTTCGCGTCCAAAAAATACGTTTCAAATTTTTTCTTATTGAATAAATCAAAGCGAAAATTTCCTCCGAAATTCAAGATCTATTATTGGATAAAATACCTACCTGTTTAGGACGGGTTGTTTAAAAAAATTTTAACATTTCTTTAAATATTTGAAGCAAATTTTAACGTTCTGTGTAAATTTTATTTAAGTTCTGTAATTATATCATTATAGGACAGTTGCTTCGTAAAACTGAAATAATCACAGTACTTGAATAGAACTTTCGCAGATCGTGCAAATTAATGAATGTTTTTTTTAAACAACCCATCCTTAAAGTTATTGAGCATAAAACTATGTTTATATTAACATTTTTTAATTTCAAAAAAGAAATAGTTTTTTTTTTTTCATTTTTTTAAATTTCTTCATTAAAATTTTTTCATTATGTTGAAAAGCTCAGTCAAACTTTGCCGCTTAACCCGGCGTGAATGAGGTGAAAAATTGTTACACCAGCTGCGAGGTGGGTATGACATACCCTAATATAGAATTGTCGATTTTGGTAACTGAAATGACTTTAGAATAATACTTATTACTGTTATATATTAATTATCATTATAGAAATGAGGTAATATTATATAACCCAGTTCTATTTAAAAAAGTATTTATGTTTCTATAAAACACAAAGTAGTATTTTTAAGCACAATTCTACAATATTTATAAACTATGACTTAATACCTAAAAATTTAAGAAAAAGAGATCAACTGTGTACACAAACTTATAGAAACTTTTACTGTCGCTTAAAATCACTCCACGCACCACCCCCTCTCGCTACCGAGTCAGCCAAGTTCCAGAAATTGCATAGCTAAGAAATATTTAGTGTTTTACAAATTGGTGGGTATGAGATACCCTACCACATTCACGCCGGGTTAAGTTAAATTTAGTCGTCTAGTCAAAGGATTTGAATAATACGGTGGATTATCGAATCCGGATATGGAACGTAGATACAAGCGCATTTACAGACAGATATAATGCCAAACTATCGAGTTAAAATAGCTCTTTACTGCCCTCAAAAAATAAAAAAAATTCTACAAAAGGTTTGTTGGTGAGTAAGTGCGGTGCAATTAAATACGTTCCAAAAAAAAAATTTAAATGAGCAAAGATTACGATGAGCAAATCAAACAAAAAAAAAATACTAAAAGATATTTCAATAAAATTGATCCTCATAAAAATTATAGAAAAAGCACCATTAAAAACAAATTTTATGCTAATGCGTCCTACATAGGTCGCAAACAATATTAAAATGAGAGCCGCAGCGTCATTAATGAGGGTATAACCGAGTCTGGGTCTGGGGTATATAATACATAAACGAGTCTGGAGACCTGACCTTTGTTTTTAATATTACCGCGTCGAATTAGATTTTGTTCCACTTTAAAATTTTCAGATCGAGAAGCTGTGAAATTATGGTCACCGGCTGTCTGATTGCAAAATAATTTTAATTATTTTTAGATAATAATAATACTCTAATGAACCTACTGAGGGTATCGAAACCGTAAATATACGAGTTTATAATATCTGTCATAATTTTATGTACTTAGCAGAGTAGGGAACGTTCCATATCTTCTTTTCTTTGGCACACACTTTTGGTGTGTGTGCCAAATGTCATTCAACAGAGATTCGGCACACACTATACACAAATGTCCATACCTTCCCATTTATAGTTTTCTGTACAAGACCCAACACGAACATATTTTTTTTATTTAATGAAAATGTTCTTTTTTCACACAATTGACATTTAGCACATTATGGCGATTGTGTGACATTTGGCACACATGTGCCAAACTATGTTTGGTACACACACCATACAAAAATGTCCATAACTTCTTATTTATACTTTCTGTATAAGACCCAACACGAACACTTTTTTTATCTAATTAAAATGTTTTTTAGTATCATTCTGTTAAAATAGTAGTGTTTTCCCGGAGAAATTCTCATTCTATTTCCATCTTCTTGTGCGTCACAACATTTCAATCCAATCGAAATCTCAAAATCTTAGTCCTCTTCTTATACACTCGGTACTTCAACCTCTTCTACTTGCTCAGTATATCATTACCATTAAAAAAATTGTACTTAAAATTTTTAATATGGAAACATATAGACTGCTTATTGTGATAGAGAGCCATTGAATGCACCCATATTTAAACATTTTTTCCATATTTTTAGGATTCATCAAAAAAAAATTATTTATAAGAAAAAATATTTTCATAATTTTGGTTCGTGAAATGTCAATAACAAATAATTCCAAAGAGATACGAGACATCAACTACTTGAAAAGTGAAAATAATATTTTTAATTTATCTTTTCAAATTGGCCACATTTTGGCTAGCGAACGCTCGAGGGTATTTGTAAATTGGTCAAAATGTTGCCAAAAATGCTCCAGGGGTTATATTGAGAGTAAAATTAATTCAAAAACGATTAAAATAATACTGAGTGGTGCCCTTTAATATGATTTAATCATATACGAGCATAATGTACTTTTATACCTGTAATTAACATTACAAAATGCTTACATTTTGTCTCGCTTGAGAATTCTTGGTCTTCAACACGGTCGTTTTTTTTCTTCACATACGCCACAGGATCTCATCCACGACTGTTACTGTAACGAAGGGTCTTTGTTACTCTACGTAAATTGATTCCATTTAATCAAACTGAAGACATCCGACCAAGAGAAATCTTCAACCAATAACAATCAGTCTCACACCATTCACCATTCAGCATTCAGTCCACCGGTGAATTACAACTCCGTTTATTTCAGAAGACGCAAAGCTTTTTCTGCTCTCAATAAACCCATCCCTTATCATCTCACAATGCGCCCACTGTAGCAATTTGTATGAATACCTTTTCTCCTTCATCGAGTGACAACTCCCCTTTCATTTTATCTTCCCGTTTTTCTGCGTCCCCGTTACAAACTGCGAAATCTTCGTATTTTTCTCTGATGGCAAATATCAATCAGACCAACGTTTTGATGCTGTCGAAAAAAATAATTCGAACGTTCTTAATTGAAGTAACATTTCGTTTGCATGAAAACACCAAAAATATTTAAATAGTTATTAAGTTATGCGTGTTTTCATCTACGACGAAATGATGAAACTTTGTTACGTCAAAACATCTTAAAGAAAAATTTTAAAATAAAATAGTTAATTAATTTAACCCTTCAAACATTCGTCAAAATTGAATGGTAAGATATATATTTAAGTCCTCTAAAGCTAATTAGCTGTTTGTGCGCAGGCTTTCAAGTCTGGTAACATAAAATTAAAATGCATTATGCTTTCATGTTTAGCAAAGTTACTAATATTAATTTTTACAGACTATTATGTCCAATAATCTAACTAGGTACATTATTTTGACAGACTAGTATAAATAGTTGACTTTCGGGCAAAGTAAACAAAAAGTCGGTTGTTTTTTTCAAATTTATTGTTCACAAAAATATTATACTATTATTACCTTGATGTCCTGATAAAAATCACTGTTGATTAATAAAATGGTGCGTTTTTGGAAATTTAAACGAGGAGAATTTAGGACGAAAAAAAGCCTTACATACCGCATCTGTTGCGTATCTACGGCCACTAAATTCAAGGAAAGTTAAAAGTTGCGACGCAAATCGACAACTATTTGGCACGAATGAACCAATTTTTTAAGGAATTTGACGCATCCGTGAATAACAGATTACAATCATTGTGTACGAATCCGGAGGACACGGCTTCAAATCCCGGCGGGCGCAAGTAAATTATATTTGATGAATTTGGGTTATTTGACAATTTATTCATTTAAAACCATACACATAATACATTATAATATATTTGCGGCACATTCCAGAGTGGTAGACTTTCTGTGTGTGAAATAAAGTAGGTACTCTTTTGAAAGAACACAATTCCAAATCAAAACTTTGCTTGAAATGGCTTTTTTGGCTACGTTTGGTGAATAGCTCTAAATAGTTAAGTATTTACTAACCACCCTCTAATCTATCTCCTTTCCCTTTCCACTATCTTCAGCCACACACAATATTCCCTAATTTAGGAATTGCATAGTCTCATTGGCGGTGGAAGCAGTTAAGACTTTTTTTGCAGAACTCTCATAAAAATGAGTATTTCCATGATAGATATGAGCGAAATATGAAACTCGAACCGATATTTTTTTTCCTGTTAGATATTATTTAATGTTTTCAGATCCACGCTTGATTAAAAAAATACATCAATAGGCTTAAAATTCATTGCAAATGGCTTTGGTATTGATTACGATAGGAAACAGATAGATGCCATCATCCAAATTTGCGGATTGCGTTGTATTTGAAAGAGGATTAGACCTTAATTCAACGAAGGGAATTAGAATAGAGAATATCCGTTCAAAACTCTGCCAAAACCAACTCAAAGTTTATCAAAACAAAATATGGAAAGCAATACTGAAATTTAAATTTAACATTGAAATAAATTTAACAACAAGTACCTGCCTAAATCAGAAGAAATCTAAGGTCAGCAGATCTAGATGTTACGATGTAATCATAATCGTTTACTATGATCGCTCTTTTCGTGTAACTGGCCCTCTCAATTGGAATAAACTTCCCTCAGCTCTTCCAGAATTTGGCTGAGTTTAAACGGGCTTTAAAAACAAATTTATTTAAAATATCATACCATTCATGAATCCTAAAATATTTTCGATACACGTAATAAGCCATGTTCTCAAGTTTCCGGTAATTGTTTGTTTTCGGTTTCCTCCTAATTGTACTTTTATGTTTAATATCCGAATTTAATGTCGAATTTATTGTCAAAAGTTAATATAAAATATTTTAGTTTAAAAGTTCTTGTTTTGTCATGTGCTACAATAATATTGTTATTGTCTATTATTATTGTCCTGTGTGTGTTTAATTTGTTAATCTTTGTTCTCTCGTCATTGTTCTGTAAATTGACTAAGTAATTGTAAGTGACTCGTAAGAAGAACTGTAGGATTATTTTTTTAATTTATTATAGTTAAGCGCATTTGAAGTGAAATGACACAAAACTGCGCCATAGAAATATTACGTAATTATTATTATTACCTATCTCAGAAGAATCCAAACGGGCCAGTTTATGGAAAAAATATGTTAGGCAAAAAGTATTGGGAGGGGAGAATTAGAATTTTGAGAAAACTTAACTATCCACAATTCGTCACTGAAGCAATTTCAAGAAACGCTTCTAAATTGAATAAACACAATGCGGTATCAACATTACGGTCGAATTCAATCTGAAACACGATATCACGCAGTAATTAAATCCATACTTGAAAAGCGAATAAAACAACTTGTTTATAGGTATTTCACGCCTTGCCATTGTTTTATGTGAGTACCAACCAAACAAGAGTCACAACTGCTTCTAACAGTCTGGAGACAGTGATACTACAGACTTATTGTTGTGCTGAAGGTTGTGATGAGAGAAAGGAGATGGTAAATAGAGAGGTAAGTGTAAGGTCTATCGATAAGGATTGATAGAATAACTTTCGGTATTTTCTCACCTTTCCCTAGCATGACTGTAGATCGCCAACGAATACATAATAATTTACAATGACTAAGAGTTCTTAATATATTCGACGTCAACTGTTGTTTGAAAGTTAGCAATCTGCAGTTGACGATGAGAAGTTACCGAAAGCTATCCTATCAATTCTTACCGATCAACCGTGCTAGGGGGCCTGAGTATCTAGCGTGATCGATTGATATAGGTTTCATCGAAAATGTTGATACATTTTCATCACTCCTGAGCAAGACTGCAGGCCGCTAATAGAAAAATAAAGTTCACGTCAAATAAAATAGGAACTCTTAATCGATGTGAACTTTTTTTTGTTCGTTAGCGACCTGCAGTCGTGCTCGGGAGCGATGAAAAGTTACTGACATTTTCGATAAAACCTATATTGATCGACCATGCTAGATACCCTGGTCACCATATGCGGCTAAAGTAATTTCGATTCTGAATGATGATCTTTCACCAGGGCTTAATTATTTATGAATAAATTGTTAAATAACACAAATTAATCAATAAAGTTTACATGCGTACGTCGGGATTTGAAATCCCGACTTTCGGATTCGTATGGGCATGGATTGTAATCACTGAACCGCGGAAGCCATCGAGACGCATCGAGCCAACCTATGTTCTTAGCGACTGCTATTTACGAATAATGTAATAGTTAATGCTTGGGTCAGAATTATAAAGCTTGTTAATGTGTGTTGGTTAAAACTGCTTACGAAAATGCCTGGCAATTGAATCTTACCATAAATTATTCGTTGAAACAAAATTTACGTAGGTTACCAAATATTGCGATCGTCATGATTTTCAGCTATCGCGGAAGCCAATCTTGGGAATTATATTTCAGAGGCTAAAACAATTGGTACTAATGGCAGCAAATATGTGCTGACTTGTCCAATATAGTAGATTTCGGAATTGTTTTCCAAATGAAATATGGCTTCTGAAAAAAAAAACTGTTTCTAATTCTAAAATTGCACCGTACCCATTCAAGACGCAATAATTGAATTTCTAAGAATAACTGATCCATGATTAACGTCTTTTTTTGAAACGTGGTTTTTGTATTAATTGGGAAAATATTGTAAGACTGAAGGAAGTACGGATAGCATTTTGACAGCCATTTCATTAAATCTGAATGGTCTCTCAATGATCTATCACATTCGAATATGTGAAAGAAATGGGCATAACTGTCCTTTTTGTAATGCAAGACACTTATTTTTTATAGGTAACCTTCCCATTTTATTCCGCTGTGTATTTTTATATTACGTAGATATAGTATATAATTTTTGAATGTATCTAATTATGTGGTTAAAATAATTAAAAAAATATATTTATAAATATAATATGTTAATTAACCGCCTCGGAACCGACTTTATCTAGTGAGGCGGTTAAAGAAAACCATGTTATTAAATCGCTTTTTTGTTTTGAAGAGTTTTAATTTTCAATGAACATTTTTGTTACTTTAATTTTAATTATTTTATTTTGCGACCGGTTTCAACACATCCGAGTCATTCACGGGAAAACGGTTCCATGACAGTTCATCCTGCGACAATTCATCCGTCGACAGTTCATCCGGCGACAGTTAATCCGGCCGACAGTTCATTCTGCCGACAGTTCATCCTGCCGACAGTTCATCCGGCCGACAATTCATCCGGCGACAATTCATCCGGCCTGATCATTTAGAAGATTTTTTCTTCAAGTAAGTATGCAAAGAGGATATACGGCCGTACAACCAAAATCGATATACTTATATCTGAAGGCATCTTGAGAGGAAATCCGCTGTAACCTAACCTAACCTAACCTAACTTAACCTAACCTAACCTACGTCAATTCACCCTAAAAAGATGGTGTTAATTTCAGATATAAAAGTTATATTATTTGCCAGTAGGAATTTTTTACGGTTTTTTGCTAAGCCGACTGCACGTATAAGTATATCGTATTTTGTTATTCACGCATGCTTCTTCGGAGAGTCGAAAGTATTGTCAGTAAAAATATTTTTAAGCGGATTTCCACTCAAGATGCCTTCAGATAAAAGTATATCGATTTTGGTTGTACGGCCGTATATCCTCTTTGCATACTTACTTGAAGAAAAAATCTTCTAAATGATCAGGCCGGATGAATTGTCGCCGGATGAATTATCGGCCGGATGAACTGTCGGCAGGATGAACTGTTGGCAGGATGAACTGTGGGCAGGATGAACTGTCGCCGGATGAACTGTCGCCGGATGAATTGTCGCCGGACGAATTGTCGGGTCACCATTAATTTTTTATGAATGTTCATAAAGTGTGGAACGCCTGTGGTATTTATCCGAGAAAATGCTACGGTTAAGCTATTTTCCCGGTCAAAAGTATTGTACTGATTTGTTTTTGGGGTGTCATGCCATGTTTTGCTTCCTTCTTCTTTAGCCTACATTTTGGAGAGCGTTACGGTGTCCATCACAAAACATCCATCACACATTTTCGCTGATGATGGATACTGTAACGTTGTCCGAAACTTTGGCTAAAGAAGGAGGTAGCACAAAACGGCAGAATACCCCAAAAATAATTCACTATAATATTGACAAACGATCTAAGCTTAGACGGAAGCCAAAGGATAAAGAAATGCTTAAGAGGTTTTAAGTCAACAAACAATATTAAATTTATTTCTTCAATAACGTTCACAGGTTTTGCACATCTAAAAAACTATAAAACACCTTGTTTAGCAGAAGACATAACTCTTTTAGTATACATTACTTGGAGGAGGTCGGGATGTCTATGTAGGTTAAATGTAGGTAAGACATATTCCCTTTACTGAATGGTTTTACACTTCAGCAATAGAAGCTTACAAACTGCTTCTTAATTAAGATTTGCGAGGTTATCAAAATAAGGCTATGCTTGCGAAAGCTAATTCGAATACATTTCCAACTGAAATATTGTGTTCGGTTCTTCCACTCTTAGTTATTTTTTTTGTTAATATGTATACCAAGTTATTTATTACACATCAAAAATTAACTAAACTTAATCGTTACTTATAATCTTAGAAATATCATTCTTTATCGTAATTTGCCTTAGTACAAAATACCTATGTATGTGAATAATGTTTCCACGAATACAACTTTAAATATTACGGAGAGTCACAGTGTTTAGGATATTTACTGTAATATATTGAAACCATAATAGTATATTGAAACGTATTTATTGCAATAAGTTTGTAATATTTCTCTTCTTGATACAGATAATTCATGGTGAAAATCCATTGTTATAATATATTTAAACAATTTAAAACTTTTTATTCATAAAAAAATACATAAAAGAAAGTATTCAGTAGTCCGCGTACAGCAGTAACATTATATTTTGCATTAGTCAGAAGTGCCCTGGAATACGCTTCGCCAATATGGTACAAACTGTTCGTGTGTACATCGATAGCTTAGAACATATTCAAAACAAATTTATAAAACATCTTACCTTCAAATTTAACAATAACTTTGAATGCACACTTCAACTTTATAACAAAGGCGAACAATAGCTGATTCAACATTTATACGCAGAATTTTAAATAAAAAGATCGACTGTACCGAACTTCTTTCCCTGATTTAATTTATTCTATGTGCCTAGCATGGTTGTCGAAAAATTCTACTAATTATATAACCATCATAACCATAAAGAAAAATTTAAAAAAAAAATAAAAAAACTGATGTTTTCTATAAAAAAAATTATTAACTAGAAAAACATGTAGGTTCAATTTCTTTGAATATAGAAGGTAAATACGATACCCCTGTGCCTTAGTTGACAGGCCAGCGGAACAGTTTCCGATAAAAAAAAAATTCAGATATGCATTTCGATTTTATCAGAGAGATTTTGAAATGTATTCATAATTTTAAATAAAAAAAGAAAAGATTTTAATTATCATAACCTCGGGTACAATACAAGGCATAAAAACCGTTTAAAATTCAATACATTACTAAGTATACAACTCAGTCCTACCGTAATAAAAATATAATTCGTTCCCATTAACCTTTTATCGGATTATCTCTCCTTTACACCTCAATTATAAATTACATTACTTACATAAATCTTTTCTAGCACATTATCTATATCAAGACGTACGTCTCATTGTAAAACGTTTAATATTACCTACAAAATAACGCGCTTCTTTTCAAACCGGTTGAATTATAAAAGTTTAAAAAGGTCTTTCAATTCCTGTTTACGTGGGGGGTTCTCCAAAAAAATAACATTTTATTCTGTAATACAGGAATTATGACATTAAAAGGATTTCATTTAGAAAACAACAGAATAACGATAGGACGTAAATGAAATTACAAGAGGGAGTCGTAAAAATTGCTCTACCAAATTTATTAGTCCTTCAACTCACCCTTGCACAGATTGATGACATCATATAAAAAAATGTTTAAATTTTTTGTGTAATGTTGACTTAAAAAATATTCAGTCGTAAATGCGATTCTAGGAAGCGATGAAAACCTTATTAATTATTTCATTTTATCAGATAAAACCTTTTAAATTATTTCCATTTTCAATGGAACAAGAATAATTAGAAACGATTGAATTTTTGAAAGATGATTTTCTGAGATGAAACCTTTTGACGAAGGCAGTTTACATTAATTCAAATGGAATGCGTTTTTAATAGCCCCAGCCATTCTGCGGAATTCTTAATTTTACAACGGTACCAGGCTGACCGTTATTAGATTAAGGTGTTATTATTAAAAAGAGTGTAAAAGCCTAACGCCGTTTTGTTTATTTAATTACCCACTCGCATAAATTTAGGTAAGATTTTTTTTGCTGTTTTTTTATTATTTACAGACGAGTGAGTTAAATAAAACATCAAATATTAAAAAAAAATGTTTTTAATCATAATTAATGCGAAATGGGATGTTTTCTCTTTCCTTAAGGTAATTTTGAAAAGAAGTACCAAAAATGGAATTATAAAATTAAAGAATCTGTAATTTTTATAACTTTGGAAATTCTAAAAGTTATAGTACTTTATATCAATTAAATAGTCATAAATAAATTGGGAATTCATATGTCATAAAGGTATATTGGTTTAAAAATGTGTAAATTCTAATTATGCAATTGTAAATGTTCTTCAAAATGACCTGGAAAGAATCTCATACCTGTGATCTCCCGAAAGAAAGCATTCATTTGTTCTGAATGCAATTATTAATGTTCTCCAAAATGACCTTGAAAAAAATTACATCCTTGCGATTCTTTCAAGGACATAAAGAAACCATCCCTTCGTTCCGAATGCCATGACAGAATTGTCTTGACAGAATCTCATTCCTGTGATATCTTGAACGAAACCATTCCTTTGTTAAGAATTTTATGAACTAAATATGCAATTTGGCTGTCCTGAAATCGGAATCCTTCCCAGTTAGACAGACTAAGCATCATTTTGTAATGTATTGAATTGTAATATATATAAATAAATACATAAATAAAATAAATAAATAAAGAAAAAAGCTTAAAGTTAATGTTACACTTAAGTTAAATTGTTTCCTTTTACATCAAAATGTATTACACATTTAAGAGTTCATAACTATTAGCGTTTGTATGTTCTGAAGCGATTAAAGCATAATTAAGATGATCCTTAAATGTATTTTACTCCTACAAATTAGTCCTTTTTAGGCTGAAAAAATTGTAATGAAACATTTTCAGCAAATTATTCGGAACCAATATTGGAAAAACATCAACATAACTTATTCACAGATAAATAGCACAATCAGTAAACAAAGTACCATCACGTCACAGTGCGCTAAAAAGCTCCGTAAAGCGCGCAACTTTTATCCCTGAAACGGTGGCCTGCGGGAGGCTGCGAGGAAGGTTGTGGCAGTGGGGGGAGGGGGCGCCGCGGCGCTTCTATAATCAGTTACAGTTGGGCGTCGCCGCGCGCCCGACGCCTCGTGAAGCCTCCGAGTCCACCCCGCCCCTCCTCTCTCCCCGAGGGGAAACGTCATCCTCGCTGACGATGACAAGTGAACATATTAACGTACAAAAGTTTTTCACACTCACAAGTGGCAGTTTTCCATAGTTTTGGGTTTGTTTTTTGTTTATAGATTCTCAAGGTGTCGGAAGGTCGAGCGGTTCTTATCAGCGAGTGTTGTTGGGATCCTTCGGTTGGTAACTCCGCTGATAACACGTGTCGTTGGGAAGAAGTAACGAAAAAGGATACCACCTTGGAAACTAGATCCTTACTAACATCACGGATCAAATTTACATAAAAAATTATTCCTTCTTTGTTTTGAAAAATGTATTTAAAAAAAAGTACAACGGTTTTTTTTTGTTTCAAAATGTCACGCGTAGGTTTTTTTTTTGGAAATATTTTTATTATTTTGTTCTTATTTATATTTGAAATATTAATTTTATGAATAAAAAAATTCTATCAAATATTTTCACGAATAAATAAAATTCAAAATCGATAAAAAATTATAAGCACTTTATATTTTAAAACAATTTTTGGTGTGGTTTAAATTACCAAACTTAAAAAATAAGACAATAAAAAAAACGAAAATAAATAAAATTTACGTCCTATTTAATTTTGATAACGTGTTGCATTATTTGGCAAGGAACTATTATGGGCGTGTAAAATTCCAGCGAGCGATGGCTGAGATATGAAATCTGGGGTTGAAAACTTAATTTGAGCTCGTTGGAGCAATTTGAAGCTAGTGTAAACAAAACTTTGCTAATCTCGAGCTTATTTTTCTGAAAAGTGCTGACTATAAGCTTTTCTGCCCTATTTTGAGCTACGTGGCGGTGTAAACTGCAAGAGACAATATATACGTTAAACTCGTACGGCATATGAGATATTTTTAGCTAATGTTGCCAACATTTTGTGACAGAATTAAGCTATTGTGAGATATTGCATCAATCTTTTGTGAGATTGAGTTTGATGGTGGGAGTGATTTTGAGCTAATGGGAGCTACTATTACCTAATCAGAAACAATACATCATTACTAGCATCAAGCTTTTGTTAGACATTTTGAGCTAAGTGGGGTTATTGTACATATATTTAATTAAAAAACAGAGTGTAATTTACACGCGTTAGAAGTGAAACATTCAGAAAACTAAAATAGACAAGAGGGGGGAGGCTACGATGCACAAAGAGGAGACAGATTATTCCATCTCATTCTCTCGCAGGCTAAGTCCTATTGATTTATGTGTTTATCTCTTTTTTGCATCGCTTTTTCGTTTCATCGAGTTTCAAATTACAACGGTGCTAAATAAGTTTTGACTTCAAACACATTCGCTTGTATGAAATAGTGCTAGCATGTAGCTTTTTGTGGTAATCTGAGACATATTTCCCAAAAAGACTCTTTTATAAGTAAATATAAGCTTTCCTCGGCTAAGACTGGGTGATAGTGAGCACTAAACGAGAGTGAATTAAGTCAAACAAATTAAAGGAATTTTGAGAAAACAATACTATTTCTATGGAATAAACCTATTGATTATAAAGGTATAATGATAGAAGAACCAACGATGGGATTCTTAGAACCATTATAAAAAAGTGTCTAATAACAATGATTATCCGCGATAATTAGTTAGATTAATGAATTGGCCTATCAAACTATACTTTTTCGCGAAACGATTCTTACCCTTCTTAATCAATTCATTAATATTTCCCAAAAACAACACTGATAGTCTTTTGAAGAATTTTGATCATCATTATCCCATTTTAGACGATACATTATATTTGGAATATAGATATGGGTACCGCCGCCCTGGTAAACATTTATTGGATAACCAACACCTCTGCCATAGGTCACCCCAAGTGGTTCGTTACATTTAGTGACTTCGCAGGGGTCCCAGAGTTCATGTAGTGAGGTTTGAGGACCCGCCCCTTTGCACCGCAATTGGAGGGATGGATTCATATGTCCGTCACTTCTGGACACACTGACCTCCAGATTCCTACCCACCCCTCATTCATATTTCCTTCCCAGCACTTCTTCTCCTACCATTCATTAAAAAGACTCTCCACACGTCATCCCCTGAGATGAAATAGCTACTGAGGGAAATTATTTTCCACAGGGCCTGCTGTGTGGAGCTTACGTAAAAATAACATACAAAATAAATAAATAAATTTTGCTTTAATCGAAAACTCGGTGAAAACTGAACTAACCGCTCATCGAATCAATCCGGTTTGGAATTACAAGCACACCGCAGTTTACACATAATTTCAAAATGCTCTAATCGAATTTATAATTACTGTAAAGAGAGTCAATACCGTAATTTAAAACTATTCCAACACAATTCATTTATTACCTCTAGACATTCCTTAACTAGTTTTTCCGGCAAGTTCTTAAAAATTGATTGAAATTTTTTAAAGTGCTTTTTCGTTACTTTGAAGGATGAATAAAATTGTCTTTGATGAATTTCTTATCTCGGATAAATAGTTCGTATAGAGATGTGGCTCTCGTTTTTCTTTTCTGAAGAAATAAAGCTCTTTGACTGAACTCACATTGGCATCTATCGTTATTGGCTCCAGGCAATTGTCTTCCTTTATTTATCTATTTTGTGTAAGCAAGTTTCAGCTTATTTTGTTCCCGTTCTGTTAGAAAATGTTAATATTGTTTGTGGTAAAATGTTAATAAATTAATAAGTTAACGTTTCGTTCTTATCAGAACAATTTCCTTCCTACATGTGGCAAAAAAAACCTGGCAGAATATATTGGATGGGTTGTTTCAACATATTTGAACAATTCTTAAAATATTTGAAGTTTATTCTCACGTTCTGTGAATGTTCTATTCAAGTATGTGATTATTTCAGTTTTATTAAAGTAAATGGCCCGAATGCTATAATAACAGAACTTGAAAAGAACTTACCCAGAACGTGAAAATTGACACTAAATATTTGATGAATTGTAATTTTTTTTAATCAACCCGTCATCAAAAGTAGGGGCATCCTATCTTATTTTTTTTGTATATCTGGGGTCGTTTTTCTATCATGAAAATGGATAGCTTTATTAAACATCAGGTTAGTTTTATGTTTTCGATTATACAAGGTATTCGGGGTTAAGTACACTAACTGAGAGCGTTGAAACTACATGATAGTAATTTCAAATACTTTTTTCTACATTTCAACGTTTTAAAGTAGTTTTTTAGCAAAAAGGTGAATTGTTTGCAGAAAAAAATAAAAAACGGGTACATGGGAAACCATTTTTGCATGGGAAATTTTTTTTTTCCAAAAAGTTATATATCTTTTTTAATTCTACCACCACGCAGAATCACTCCCCAGCACTTTTCCCCCCTCTGACACCCTCTATAAAAAATACATATTGTACAGCTGAAAGAGTTCCACGATTTTTTTTTCAAAGCAGATGCATCATTCTACGGACAAGTTTAATAATAGATTAATAAAGTTGTGCTAAATTATGTGAGTTTCAAAAATATAATGCCATCAAGACTATGTTGAGTTATATTTAAAAATGGAGAATAAAAAAAACTTCCGTTCCTTATTATTTTCATCAAAATAAATCTACTTAATTTTTTTTTGGATTCATGGATTATTTTCTTAATTTGTTTTTGGGGTGTTATTCCGTGTTGCGCTACCTCCTTCTTCTGTTGGAACTGCCGGATCTGCCCTGATAACGGACACTGCAACGCTGTCAGAAACATTTTCTAAAGAAGGAGGTAGCGTAACGCGGCATAACATCCCAAAAACAAATAAATAAAATGTTTTTGGCCTTGAAAATCTGAATACGTATCACGGACTTTTGTTTACCTTAAAAACTGGGGAATAATTATTGACGACGGAAAGTGTGGAATTTTTATGCAAATCTGCTTAATTTCTTTATTTTACAGTTTTTTTTTATAGCAGGGCCTTTTTAACTATAATTGTGATATATTGAAAAACCGTATACTTATTTGATACTTCTTTCTCGGTGGTTTTTTCTTTGTAGAATATTGTCGTTGCAAGTACAAAATATCCTACATGGATTTTAGAACATTGCGGGGTAATTTTAAAAAAATGTTTAAAAAATTAGGACCCTATGTTTCTAATGGTTCATAATTTTTATTAATTTTAGAGTTATATTTGACACATTGGTTACTAAAAAAAAGGACTTGATAAAAAAATTTCATTAACCGACTAAATTTTCTTAAATTTGAAAACAGGATTTTTTGTGCGCACTGTTTACTGCACATAGGTTATTTTGTGTAGCAGAGGTATAAGGGCAGCGCGGCTTTTTTTATACGAACCTTAAAAGTGGATTTGAGGCGAAAATAACCAGCCAAACTGAAAATTATTTTATTTATCAAAATTCATTGCAAATATTCATTGTTTTGTATTCATTTTTTTTATTTTTATGTTAAATTATCAAACATTGGTCATTAAATACTCAATTTCGCATCATTTTGGAGGCAAATTTGGCATTTTTTAAAATGTTTATTATGATTATTAAAAATACTTTTGCTCTAGCTACAGAGTGATATACTGAAAATTTTTTTTTTAAATTTAATATCATAAAAACACATTTCCTAGCGAAGATGATTTTAATTGACGGACGACAAATTTGTGTTGAAAATTTTGTGTTTATTATTTGAATTTATTATTTTTTTAAATAATATTTCTGTGGTAAATAGAGCAAAACTATTTTTTTTTATAATTACCATTAACTCACATTTGGCAATTGACAAAGTTGCCTCTAAAATCATGAACAATTGAATTTGGTTAATTGGATTTATTTATGTCGAATTATTTAGGAAACCGAATAAAATATTGATATGGGATATATTGTGCACGATGGAGAAAAAAAATCCGAATCAAATAGTGTAAATATCTTATTTTGACCACCCTCACATGGGATATTTTTTAATGCACTGACGTTATGTTGAAGTCCAAAAAGTAATTCAGTTCGGTACGATTTCAAATTGATTCGAAGTTCTCTTTCGCGTCATCGTCCATACTACATAATAACTGAAGCTGTGAAACGTGTTTCCGACCGATCCATACGAGAGTCAATAAAGGAATAAAAGCAAAAAGAGACGTACGAATCGTGAAAACCTCCGTATCTCTTAACTGCAACGTTCTCCCGATTCCAGAAAAATCTCGTTCAGCAAATTTACCGAATCGTTTAAACGAAGCGTAAATGTACATGTAGTTTGTCATACTTTATTCCACATAAAATGTACATAATAAGATGTTATGACTACACAGCGAACATTTGGGTTCGGTAGTTGGGGCATTAATATGCGGGTCCAGGGATATTTAATGGTCGGCCTGGTATGAAATCATATTTTATAACGGTCGGTTTCAATTTAACCCAACTTTTTTTTTCTTAATTTATTATTTATTTGTACATAAAGAAGTACAGCTGTATATATCATAACGGGACACACACATTGCCTTTGAATTTATTTTATTACCATCTTATCTCCTTCTATAGATCTAAGTTCAACTAACAACTTAACGCGTAATATTTTTAAAAATTGCCAGTCTTGGAGACGTTGAACTCTATCAATTAGGGATAGGAATGAATGCGAAACTGAAAGAAGAATGTATAATAAATTCTGGTCAATATTTTAGTCATGGTATCTTGCATTGATTTTTTATAGTTTTAAAATAACTCCACATAAGAGGCCTTGAGAAAAATAAAATTACCCTCGGGGAATGTCTTCTTTGGGATGCTGTGTAGGGGTTCCTTTTGAGGAAAGGAAGGTGTGAACCTGAGCTTTGAAGAGATCCACATTGAAAAAAACCCAAAAGAGACAAATTAATCCATACCAAACTGTTAAACTCAAGAACGATTAGTAAAAATAACTCGTTCTCATGTGATAAAAAATGTCAACAGTGTTCAAACCTTTAGCGCGCATTTGACGTGTTTCCCGACTGTGCACTAGGGTGTATCGATTTTTAACTTTTTTTTTGTTTTCAAATTCCAAGTTGAAAAAAAGTTGCTACTAGGTACCACAACTTACCACAAAAAGTTTTGGATTTTTAAAAAAATGTTTAGGTCTCCCGCACAAGGCCTAAAGTTTTAATTTTTTTCAAAAAATACCAAATTTTTAAAAAATTTAAAAAAATAAAATCGTAACTTTTATGTTAATTCCAAGTTAAAAAACAGTAATATCAGAGCATAAAAATAAGTAAGAAACGATTTTTTTTTTATATAAAAAATGGATTTTAGGTCTCCCGCACAAGCCCTAAAGTTTGTTAATTTTTATGAAATTTTGTAATTTTGTGTAAACGAACCATGTTTTTTTTTTAAGTTTAAATCACCGAAAATAATTATACTTTTCTTACAGAAGGCATAAAATGAGACAATATATATATATATACATAATTCATATATACATATAGTAAAAATATATACCACGTATATACTATATATATAATATGTTTTATACCTGAAAAAAGATAGTTGGACGGTGTAAATTGTTTGAGAAAGGTGTTGAAAGAAACTAATGTTATTTGCTATTACTGTTGTTTATTACAAAAGTAGTAAAGGTTATAACATGTCATTAAATGTAGTATAATAACTAAGTACAAAATGTTGCTGATTACTTTCCATACTACATGAGTGGCTGTGTTCTTGTTCTACTGCAAATTTACTGACTTGTTTAAGTATTCGTCCTTTCATCTTGGCTTCAAAACCTTAAATCAAAGTTATGTATAGTATTTACACAGGCCTAATGATTTTTACAAAATTTTATAAATGTTATAACAGTTCCTAAATGAAATTTCAATTTAATATGGAAGACAGTATGATAAAAACGTTAATTAGAAACATTATAACTACAAAATAGTCAAAAAAAACTTACTTAAATTCTAATCCTAGGCAGAGGTTTTGTACTGGCTCTTGGTCTCAGACGTAGGTAGCTCTTTACGGTCTTCCAGTTTGGCGCGGATAAAACCATCTCTTTCGATCAGCCCACATACTCGCTTCGAAGCTTCTTTGACTTCCTTGACAATTCGTTCCACCGCTTGAGTGTGAGAAGGAATTCAAATTCGACCCTTCCACTTTTGCCAGTTTCCGCAATTGACTCCAACTCTTCTAGGCTCATATAAGTAACAAGAGGGGGTTCGGTTACTGAAGTGGATTGCCAGTCAATCATATCTCTATAGTCTTCGGCATCAAAATTGATCTGAGGGGGTTTAAATACCCTTACCCCTTTCCTTCCGGTTGCGCGAACTGTCTGGATTCTCTTATAAGCCAAGGCTCTGATATGACTGAATTACTTGGAAGATGAGTTAAGAAAAGTCGTCCATGCAACGTTACAGAGAAATGCTTTCATGGCTCACCCAGAGCATGTTTTGATAGCTATGCTGTTCGATGAACGAAAACATACCAGAGCCTTGGCTTATAAGAGAATCCAGAAAGCTCGCGCAACCGAAAAGAAAGGGGTAAGGGTATTTAAACCCCCTCAGATTAATTTTGATGCTGAATACTATAGAAATATGATTGACTGGCAATCAACTTCAGCAACCGAACCCCCTCTTGTTACTTATATGAGCCTAGAAGAGTTGGAGTCAATTGCGGAAACTGGCAAAAGTGGAAGGGTTGAATTTAGAATTTCTTCTCACACTCAAGCGGTGGAACGAATTGCCAAGGAAGTCACAGAAGCTTCGAAGCGTGTATGTGGGTTGATCGAAAGAGATGGTTTTATCCGTGCCGACTGGAAGACCGTAAAGTACCTACGTTCGAGACCAAAAGCCAGTACAAAACCTCTGCAAAGGATTAAAATTTAAGTAAGTTTTTTTTCGACTATTTTGTAGTTATAATGTTTCTAAATAACGTTTTTATCATGCTGTCTTCCATATTAAATTGAAATTTCATTTGGGAACTATAATAACATTTATAAAATTTTGTAAAAATCATTAGGCCTATGTTAATACTATACATAACTTTGATTTAAGGTTTTGAAGCCAAGATGAAAGGACGAATACTAAAACAAGTCAGTAAATTTGCAGTAGAACAAGAACACTGCCACTCATGTCGTATGGAAAGTAATCAGCAAAATTTTGTACTTAGTTATTATACTACATTTTATGACATGTTATAACCTTTTATGCTTTTGTAATAAACAACAGTAATAGCAAATAACATTAGTTTCTTTCAACACCTTTCTCATACAATTTACACCGTCCAATTATCTTTTTTCAGGTTTAAAACAAATTGTATGTATAGTATAAATGTGGTATATTTTTTTACTATATGTATATGTGAATTATGTATACATATATATTGTCTAATTTTATACCTTCTGTAAGAATAGTACAATTAATTCCGGTGATTTAAACTTAAAAAAAAAACATGGTTCGTATACACAAAATTACAAAATTTCATCAAAATTAACAAACTTTAGGGCTTGTGCGGGAGACCTAAAATCCATTTTTTATAAAAAAAAATCGTTTCTTACTTATTTTTATGCTCTGATATTACTGTTTTTTAACTTGGAATTAACATAAAAGTTACGATTTTATTTTTTTAAATTTTTTAAAAATTTGGTATTTTTTGAAAAAAATTAAAACTTTAAACCTTGTGCGGGAGACCTAAACATTTTTTTTAAAATCCAAAACTTTTTGTGGTAAGTTGTGGTACCTAGTAGCAACTTTTTTTCAACTTGGAATTTGAAAACAAAAAAAAAGTTAAAAATCGATACACCCTACTGTGCACCGGTGCTGAAAAAATAAATGACACTAGTTTCTCTGAGCATCTTCCATTGAAATACTAAAAAAGTAATAATAAAAAATACCAACGATAACATTCCCATCCGATGGCTGTGCTCTAAAGATTGCAATGCTTTTGTTTTAATAATATATTAAACGGACTGCACGTGCCATTTTTGGATTCCGGATCAGAAGTGGCTGCCAAATTCATCCGTGGGGTGCACATGCGATTTGTGCAGAATTAGTAAATGTATACTATTAAATTATCTGCGGGCCCTGCAAAGTACATATGCTTAACTTCTGAGAGGCTAAAAAGAAGCTATACTTGTACATCAAATTTGTAAGATAATTTAAGCCTAATGTTGCCAAAATATTAGTGTACAGCGGCCCAAACTTTAATTAAACTTTTATTAAAGTTTGGGCCGCTGTACACTAATATTTTGGCAACATTAGGCTTATATGTTTATTATCATGCAATGTTCTTGGTTTAATTCATTTAAAGTTTATTAGTAAAAAAGAATAATTCTAAAGCTTGATAGAAAACGACCGCTCTCGTTGAATTTTGAAAAAATTTTTAAGCGACCGATCATTGTTTTGTAGACTTATAGAATGTTCCCATACATGCAGTGGCAATACATTGATAACGTGCTGTGACAAAAATGGCTTGTAACAAAGACGATCAAAAATGGTAGCTCTATATTTATTCTCAGTAGGAATGATGATACTGCAACAAAAGTTTAGAATGATTCTTAAGAGGGAATAACCAGACAAAACCGGTAATATAATATATATAACCAGCCTCTGTATTTCCTCCCTCCTACGACATGGGTCTTGAAAAGACCCATGTCGTAGGAGGGAGGAAAAGACCCATGTTCACTCCTTCCTTTCCTCAAAAAGACCCTCCACACAGCATCCTCAAAGATGACATAGGCCCCGTGGGAAATTATTTTCCTCGGGGCCTCCTGTATGGAGTTAATGTAAAAAAAAGTCTTATAAATTGATTTCAAAAGACTGTTTCTTTATCTAATAAAGTATATTTAAATTTAAAAAAGGGGTTTATTTTTAGTACAAAAACGTTTTACCGTAGGTCGTTGGCAGATATGTTAAATTTTTAAACCAAATTTTGTATTATACAATACACATTTCAAATCATATATTCATGCAGTAAAATAAATCATTAAATTATCTGCGAAAGCTATGTTTTAGAATTTTAATTTTAGTTTTAATAAAATCATTTAAAAAAAGATCTTCACACGTGTTTTATGACGAAAATAGTATTTATTTACAGTCTTACAAAATAATATATTTAAGTTTTTTTAACATTCTTATTTTGCTGAAACATTATTGAAAATTTTTAAATATTTATGACAAAAAAAAAACAAAATTACATAATTTTAACATAAATTAAAGCAAATTTTGACTGAAATAAAATCGACATTGAGTTATTATTTAAAAAAGCTGGTACGGCGAATAATTAATCTTTCTCATTGGAACCGCCCTGTGCGATCGTAAGAACATCTTTCGACGAAATATGAATTCTCGGCCGCTGGCTGGATAATGGCACTTTATTAGTCTTTGGTGGTTAGTTTATTTAAATAAGCGTCTTTGTGGCATAATTTTTTTTTGTATTTTATCTGGAGCGCTTTAGGCTACATTTTGGCCAATTTACAAACACTCGCGAGCGTCCGCTGGCTAAAATGTGGCCAATTTGGAGAGATATTTAAAATAATTGGAAATTTTTCAAAAGTTCTCGTGCGCTTGTATCTTCCATTAACCACAAAGCTAACTCATTAGTTTCACACTAGAGATGTCTCGCTTCTCTTTTGAATTATTTGTAATTGACATTCCGCGAACCGAAATTAGTGAAACAATTTTCCTTACAAATCATGGATCGTGTGTTTACATATTAAAAAAATGCACGTTCAAATGTTAATTTATTTCTTAAATTATCAACTAGACTATAGACAACATATAAAAGTCATAATATTTAATATTTTTCCAAATAGGTACCACGAATGGCAATTTTAAAGTAAATAATACACATAATTGGTGCGTTTATATATTTCACGATTTTTTAAATAATTTTAAATGATTTCCAAAAATAAGAGATAAATGGAAAAGGTATAGGGTTTGTACGTATGGATAAAATTTCCAAACCGATCACTTAAAAATTTCCGAGCTCTCAAGGTTGAAATTGATTATACAGCGGAACGCTCCAGTGGATAATGTCATCAGCAAGAAAATTGCGAAAGTTGTTACTAAAATAGTTAGATTTCAGAAAATCTGATTACAAAGAGACCGGATAAACCCTGGGAATAGTCGCTGCATTAATCCTGGGAACAGCCGTATAAAAATTGTTTAAGAAAACTGGCGCAAGATAAACATTTTATTTATATTAATTTCTATTGTCATTTTCTTTAGTAATAAAACTTGCAGTTAAAAACCCACTCCGCAGGTTTTTGCTGCTAGGCCCTGCGGGCAGCTTTTGTTTCGGCTTCGTCAAGTTGAGATTCATGAAAATGCAAATCCAAGAGTACTTACGCCTGCCACGACGCTCCTCGTGCTAGCTGTTAACGTATATGGCGCCATCTTTTGGCTTTATTAGCTTTTTTTACATTAGTTCTACCCAGGAGGCCCTGAGGAAAATAATTTCTTTCAGGGCTTATCTCATCTTAGGTGTGGAGGGTCTTTTTAAGGAAGGGAAGGATAGGAAGTTCTGGGAACGAAAAAAAGGTACGAGGGATGGGTAGGAATCTTGGGTTGGTGTGTCCAGAAGTGACGGACGTATGAATCCATCCCACTAACTGTGGTGCAAGGCAATGGGTCGAGAGAGTTCGTCTGGAAAGGTCAAAAGGCCTTCATCAACCAGTCTCACTTTATCCGACCCGCCATACAGCAGGTGGGTAGATGCATCCGCCGCCAAGACCTCGATAAATCTCGTCCCATGAACCCGGCACCCCTGCTGATGTACCGAACGTAGCGAATATTTTTGGTTGACATATGGCAGAGGTGTTGGTTATCCATTAAATGGTTCCCGGGGCAGCGGTACCCATACCCGCCTCCCAAGCTATTACTCCCTCGGAGTAGGATTCTTGAATTTTAATCAAACAGTCGCTAGGGTATTAATAATGTCAGATGTTTCTGTCAAACGTAATACATAGAAATATTTTATTAATTTTACTCTACGATGAGTAAAGATATTAATTTCATCGAAGATATTTTATGTAAACAAATAACATTCTAATTTAAAATCATGTTCGAATAATTACTGACGTGAAAATAATACAATCACGTTCTTTTGAAGCATGTTCAAATCCCATCGGTCTGATTCCGACGCGCGCGAGTAAAAAGGTCCTGCGCAACAGTTAGTTCGCTGCTTGATCACTCCGTTCACCTCGCGTGGAGCAGTTACTTCCATTCCATTGAGTGCCCGGCCGGGACGAGAGCGCAAGGATGATTATTTTTTTTAAACGATTATTCTCCGAAGCGAGGCTTCCTGAGCTGATTACACAGGGGATGTGGATTATACGCGCTCCCTGGAATAAAACTCCCATGTAAATGAAGATCGGCATCTATAAAATGAAAATCGGTTACTCCAAAACGACAATAAACCGGAATGATCTGTAGTGTTAGAGTACTCACCATTGTATTGGCGTTTTATGCCATTTTAGTTGAGTCCTTGAATACTTTGAAAGATTATTTGCACACCCCCAACTTACGCTACTGCAATTTAAAATAATTCACACTGAGTTAATAGACATTTGAGTTTTATATTACCACTTGATTCTAAGATTATATTTAGCTACAAAATGTAGTTTTACGTAAGTGATTTTGTGATCTGATTCGTCGCCTTAGTTCGTATTTGTCCAACAGACCATTAGAAAATTTTACACGAGGAGAAGGTTTTCTTTCTTTATTTCAATGAAACATTATGATAGGCGTTTAAGATAAAGCTATGTCTGTAAAGGTAAAGGTCTCATTAGTTTAAATAATCCTTATTCAAGTGATTAACTGTCATTTTTTATACTTCATTTTTAGTTTTAAAGTGGAGATTGAACAAAAACTAAAATGGTCTCTTGCACAAATAAGAACTGAGGCGACGGATTGCCACCCAGATTCCCAACAGCCAAAAGATCGTCTGCAAAGAGTTCGTTTTATTGTAAATAGTTACCATGTTATGTTAATATGAAATCTGGCAGTTTTGCAATGTATTCCTTCAAGGGTAAACCATTAAAAATGTGATTATAGACCTAAGACTCAAACTAATTGATCTGTGATTTGAGTACAGGTTCCCATCAATAGACCAATTATCTTCGTAATCGTTTCGACCCAAACAAGCGTCATTTCTCCAATCATGTAGTACTACTAATGTAACCTGTTGAGACACGTTGAAATTACTTATTACTACATTCTCTGACGACATCTGTAGAGAGTCACTCAAACTTAATATGTACATACATATTCACATACACTACACTACAGTAACCTTATTTTAACTGGTTCTTCCTAGCCACCCTCTTCTTCAACTCATTCTCCTTCTCAATATTTTTCTGCCTCTAAATTTGTCCTAAAACGATGATGTTGTTGTTTGACTGATTCTATGCTGTTTTCTTCTACGGCATTAATATATAAGTAAGTAAGTATATAATTAATATGCATTTAAGTCATAAATTCCATCAAGTCTTTCAAAAACGATTCGAAAATGTGACCTCTTCTCATGTAGAGTGTGGAATACTGGGCCCTCGTTTGAATTTTGTATTGATTCATCCAAACATAGCAGGTACCATTTTCTTTAATTTATCAACCCCAAAATATCCGTAATAACAAATTATAAGAGTACCATGTTTATTGAGTCGAAAATTCATTTACATTTATATTACGGTACAAAATTAAGATCACGTTAAATGAACCGAATAATTGGCGCAAGTCAATAGTTCAATCATTTGTCAGCAAAGGTAGAATCGCGGTACATACAGAGGCGAAATAAGAGGGGAGACGTCTCATCCTTCCGAGACCCAATAAATTTATTGACAACCTCCGTGGTTGAGTGGTTACGATCATTGGCTATGAATCTAGAGGTCGCAGGGAACTTTTAATTTTTTTAATATGTGTTATTTAACAATTAATTTTCATTAAAAAAAATTATTATATTACCTTTTGCGGTAGGTATGTTCCAGATATATGTAGATACTTTTAGTATAGTCCTGAAGGTTTAGCCCAGTGAAATCGATAACTTTATAATATCGGATCGATAGGCGTAACTACCGATTACTTTATATCATTTTACCAAGCACGCCGCACTGTTCGTAGCTAGACCAGTATTGACAGGAAATATGGCAACACTGGCGGATCTGTTTTCGGATTTACAATAGTGTAAAAATTAAAAATACAAATAAATTGAAAATTTCGAATTGAAATAAACTTTAATATACATCGGCGCTTTATTTAATATACATCGGCATTTTTAATATACATCGGCGCTTGCACGTACTTTCGGAGGCTAGACGGGAGTTAACTAGTTAATGAGGTCTTTAGTCGTATTTCAACCAGTTTCGTTTCTCCGAAATCGAGCGGAATAAATTGTTAGCGTCTTAGATTGATGATTTTTTTCAAATCTAAGAGCTTCGTTAGTTCACCTCCATTCATTAATAAGATACTGGGTTTGCGTAAAGAACGACATTACGAACGATTATTGAAAATGTTTTGTACCTATATTGACACTCAGGTAGCAGCGCTAAAATTTATATCTCCGCATCACCTCTCCCTCCCCACAACCTTCAACCGCCAAGCATACCCTAATTGAGAATGTCCTAGTACCACTGGCTCCAGACAGGTGGGAGCAGTTGGGGCTCTGTAAAAGACTAACATAAAATAAATTAAAGAAAGCCTTTAAGGTTTGAAGACTGATGGCGAAAAACTTACAGAAAATTGCATAGGTAGGTCCACATGATGGAATTAAGATATTAAGAGTCACGATTCGTCTCCATCTACTAAAGCATTTTTCCCAGCCATAACAATATTAAATTAAATTTTTAACTGAAAATAGATGGCTTCTGTATTCAAAGGAAATTAAATTTGAAAAAGCCTTTGTAGTCTTTAATAGGGATACTTTTAAGCGTTTTTTTCCTGCAAGAATTTTATTAATTTATTTGTAATCACATCATTCGCGCGCGAACCGCCGACCAACGACAATTTATTTAAATTGAAAACCACAAAGTGAATAACGTCTACTTTCATTGAGACGGTTTATTGGAACGACCATTTTTAGGGATATAATATTTTTTAATGTGTGTGATTTTTCACAGTTTAAACGGAAATAAGAAAATAAGCATAACAATGAGTGCACGTGGAGGGATTAAATGTGAATCTTCAGTTTGTTTATACGAAACTGTATTCGAGATCGTAAAACAAAACAATATAAAATGAAGTGACGCAAGTGAGCGATGAATTAAACCTTCTTAGGAGCTAGCAGTAGATAGAAGATACTAAAATGTATTTCTTACTACTTCTGACTAAGTAGATACTTTCTTGAATGCAAGTCTTCAAAGATGCACAGTTTAGATAAGAACCTATCTCTTCCTTCAAAGAATCTTAATTATTTAAGTCTTAAAATGTGTGATTTGCGATGGAGGTCCGATGGAATCTGGAAGGTAGTGTTTTCAGTGCTGTGTTTAGTGGTGATTTGTTCCGGTGAAAGGGAAGCGGAGGCCTGGAAGAGTCACGCGTCATCGAAGAGTTCTTCCACAAGCCTTAATATCGGGCTGATAGTGCCCAAGACCAACTTTGGGGTCCGAGAATACATCAGAGCCGTCAACACAGCTGTGGGGAGCCTTCACAGAGGCAGAGGGACCAAGCTCAACTTCCTGAAGCAATATGGACTCACGCCTAAGAACGTCAACTTTGTCATGTTTTCCCTGACACCAAGTCCAACAGGTAATTATTATATGTGATTTTTATATCCGCATATACATTTTTTTACATTAACTCCACACAGGAGGCACTGAAGAAAATAATTTCCCTCAGGGCCCACGTCGTCTTTGAGGGTGTTGTGTGGAGTGCCTTTTTGAGGAGAGGAAGAAGTGAACTTGGGTCTTGAAGAGACTCCGTCCTAGAACAATACATGCAAACCGTTTCGCAGTCGAGCTGTGGAACTCAAGAACGATTCGTAGAAGCGACCCGTTCTCGTGTTGCAAATGTCACCGTGTACTTATGTTGGGCGTGTTTTCTTACTATTCATCGGTGCCGAGGGGATCAATGAAGCTAGTTTCTCGAAGCTTATTCCATTAAATACAGGTAGAAAAAGGACAGCATTCCCACCTGTTCTCTAAAGATTGCAATTCGTTTGTTTAGATAAAAAAAATCTATCAAAATGACCGCCAGTTTCTGCAAAGAGTCGAGGAACGCACTTGCGATTTGTACAGTGCTAGCAGTTGTGTACTAGTAAAGTATATGCGGGTCCTGTTCAGTATGCTCAACATAAATATGTTTTCATCTCGATGGGTTATTGTGTACTTTTCTATTTACAAAACTTCGGAATTATATACCTGTTAAGCTATTATAAAACCTAACTTAATATTATTTGAAAGCTTCACATTTTCTGATGTCTCTGCTGAAAAAACATAAAAGACCACGAACACTTTCGCTACAAAACTTTTTTTGTTCTATTAAGTTCTCAGTGCACACGTGGAAGAGAAGTTTGACGTAGCTTTAAATTGTTAGTTCGAAGGCTTATTATTAAAAGCTGTGCTTTATTCCTGTGGGTTATGGCGGTGCTATAAACAGTTTATTTTTGACACGTGCGCAAGCTGTTTGCACGTAATATGCGAAAAGAGATATCACTACTGGCAGTGGCGAGGATTTATATTTTTAATCTAAAATCGGTTTTAATTTAGTAGGTTTTTAATTTCACAATATAAAATGCCACAGTAAATGATTTCACTGATCATAGTTTTCAAAGATAATGTGTAACGTAAGTAAAAAACACGCTTTTCTTTCGTATATTGTTGACTGTTTGCCGAACTAAATTTATATATCATATCATTTAGATCCGCCTTCTAACGTTTTCGTGGAAACCAACTTGGATTTACTACATTTTATTTATTATCGAAGACATTATAATTATATTTTTATTTAGTGGTTTATACAAAATTTTACACTTTTATTTAATTAATAGATATGATTCCACAAAGTGATTTTGTATAGTTTATTAACTATACAAGTTTGATTTGTAGAGCTCCATTTTATTTTATTTTTAATTTAACGTACATATTCAATAAAATTATTAGTATTCAATTTTATAAAAACAGTTGAGCTGTGTGTGTGCTTTACACATCAGAACTTGTTTTTATATGTTTTTTATAAATTGAATAAAAATATTATTGAATTCATTTAAAAAGAAAAAAACATCAGCTGCTACTCAACACTGTTACTTTTGACAAAGCAGATACCTACTAAAAATCGAAAGTTTTGGTAGCAATTTTGATAAATAATAACTACGGGTAAAAATTCATTTCTGCCGAAAATATAACCACGATTTTACTGACTTTTATTAGACAACTGGGGAACTGGTGAATTTTCCTTACATTTTGTCCACATTTTATCATCGCCAGAATCATTGAGTCATAACTTTGGTAATCATTCTGCCTTTTCTTTATCATAGTATGAGGGAAAATATATTCCATGAGTTACAACTGTGTTCGTTTGTCTGGAAACCAAGACTAAATTAAATTTTGATTTCAGAACTGATTTTACGTACATCACTTAACAATGCAATTTTAACATGTGGCACTTACAGTTCTTTTGCAGTACTTGTATTTTTCCGTATTCCGTATACCATGCTATTAAATAATCCGCTGTTTAAACCTTTGTTTGTGCATTACAGATTAATATTATCCTATAAAAATATACATAAGATGCATATATGTACATAACTTTTAACGAAAAAAAATACCATAATACATATTTTAGGGTTCTTGCCTAAACTTACTCTTGAAACCTTCAAGGCCAATGTTGAAAATGTCAAGGGACCTAGAGATATCATTAAGCAGCACGATACCTCTTGTCATGCTGTGCATGGCAGTAGTTGTTCGGTACGAACAATTTGTAGCATTCTAAGAGGTATGGGCTGTAATGTAATAGTTTTGAAAGGGTAACATTACTTCTAGATTGTAGACTTTCGAAGCGCGTTTCGGATACCAAATCCAGATGATGTTTAAATCGCGGGTATTCACTATGCATTCTCACATAATTAGATTTACAGGTAGGCATCACATCTAGTGTACCAGAATAATTAATTAAATAAGGGAAATAAATTATTATTTTGTGAATTTATATAACAGGTAGGTACCTTTTGTAGGCTAAAATAATAGTTGTTAGTGATCTAGGGTTTATTTATTCACCATTCGTTTTGCAGAACCGCTTGCGCTTGCAGGACAGAACGCTGAGCCGCCAACCGAATTATTATCATTCCGATGGCCCGACAAAGGGAATAATAAAAATTACGGTTTTTGTTTACAAGCAATCCAATTTGCAGCCATGCATGCAGTCCTGCAAGGAGTTCTGCAAATCGAATGGTGATTAGACCGTTTAAATAAACAATTATTAAGAGTTGAAAATTGTTAGTAAAACCTTTAAAAAATATGTATTTTATTTTAAATAAGAATTCCATTAGGGTAATCAGGTTAACAATTAATTTAAAGGAGGATAGAGCTACCAAACATGCGAAAAACAGTGCGTAGATTTTTTTAAATTATGTTTGATTTTAAAAGCATGTACCAGAACAGTACGTAGTTAAGTTTATCGTAATATTTTAAAGAATACGTTTTCAGAAAAAATCAGAGTAAGCAATTCACACGCGGTAGAAATGAAACCTTCAGAAAACCAAAGTAGACAACAGTAGGAAGGCTACGAAGCACCGCATAAAGAGAAGACCGATTATACTATCTCATTCTCTCGCAGTCTATATCCTATATATGTATGTGTTTGTATCTATATAGTGTGGCTTTTTCGTTTCATTGAATTTCAAAGCACAACGGTGCTAAATAAGTTTTTACTTCGATTATACATTTTTATTAAAAAGTTATGTAGAGTAAAATAAATTCTTTCTTGAATTTGATGTTAGATTACATTCAAAATAGTTTCTGTGAATGCTATTTATTGGGCTATGAAAATGACCTTAAATACTGACAAAAAACAGAATATAATAATTATTGAACAGAAAAGAACAAAATAATTGTTTTACCCAGAAAGCGCGTTGCTCTCCCGCAAAGCAATCCATTATGACAAAATTTCCAAGAAGCAAGGAGCCACTTATAAGTTACCCCGCCCTCCTCCTTCATTCGGAATCCTCGCTAGCACGATTACAAAAGTACAAATATTTATGGCCTATCCTTTATAAAATATGGATTGAGGTTTTTTTGCGGGTTTTCAAACTTCTACACATAATCGTCCCTAAGCAGCGTTTCTCTTACAAACAATTTCAAGTTTATGGTAATCCCGAGCTGATTTCACAAAAAATAATGAGGAATTTTCTGTAGCCGCTTTGAAAAAAGCCCGGACTTTGTCGGTTTCATAATAAAGCTTTCTCGGCTTTGATTCCACATCACAGCGACGTTTTGTGTTCCTGGCCCCAAACGTGGTTTAGTTGTCTGGTTTATTTTGTGTGGAGAACCTTTTTCTCGGCAACATTGTAGTTATCTTGAATCAATCAAGAATAAAAAGAAAACGGATACAATATCTATCATTACGTATCCAAGAAGGTTGAAAGTGTAATTTGTTCAACAATTTTACGTATTATATGAACTGCATATGCGAAAATTTTATTATTTCACGATTATTTGTATTTTACATAAATTTTACCTTCAGCGACGAACTAATTTTTAACCTACCTACCGAAATTCATTTGTCACCAAAATCTACTTCAATTGCACTCATATAGCGACTGATTTAAATATAATTGGGTTACCATTTTATATTAAAGAAAGCTTTAAAATACGAGGAAAAGTAGCAAATAGCAATTTTGTTTTCTTATTTATGTTTTATAGAATACTTCAAGAAATTTGGTACGTTAAAAAGGTTTAAGTGTTGATTCGATCAATCTTTCCTTCTTTTTCTGTTTTCTTTAATTTCATTTGTATTGACCACAGGCTTAGATTCGGTGATATTGACTGACTATAAATATTGCAATTAGTACAGTTTTTGGTTTCTTTTTGTGCATCTTTAATATTATTATGAAGTAATGAATTTCTTATTCACTTTATTAATTAATTTAAAAAAAAAAATTTATCTTCTATTGCATATTGATTGTCAAGTTATTTCACTCTAATGTCTTCAGTTTCATATTTATTGTTATTATGATTTGTTTATTTTGTAACAATTATTATAAGCAATAATTATTAGCCTGAAACACACATCAACATTGAAAAAATCTCCCGAGAAAAGATAAATGCCGCCGACGGGACTTGAACCTGCGTCCTTCTGATATCCGGTCAACTGCTCTACCACTGAGTTACGTCGGCTTATCTCCCACCAGCCAAAAAATTCAATATATTATACTAGTGTTTCATTCAGCAATTACTGCATTTATCTTTTCTCGGAAGATTTTTTCAATGTTGATGAGTGTTTAAGGCTAATAATTATTGCTTATAATAATTGTTACCCTTTGTGCTATGCATAAAAATCTTGTCTTAAAAACATTAATTTACCAATTAAAAATAATAATTATTTATTTTGTTTCCACTTCATTATCATATTTTTTTACGTCCACTATGGTACTGATATATACCTATTATTGTGGTCGACAGAACTCAAATACAATGTAACATCAAATTTAAAAAGTTAAAATATATATATTTTTTAAATCAATATTGATTGAACGTAGCGATGTCTATCACTTTGGATTTCATCTGTATATAATTTTTGTTTGTGTGTTCCGTGATTGACACTACAATTTTTATTACGTCAGAGAGAGCAATCATTGCGACTGTTGCAAGCTGTCAAGTCGGAGTGATCAACGTTACGCGAAGTTGACTATTCACAGAACTATTCGTCTAAAATAATCTTATGCGGCGCAATATTTACACAGCTCAAAGAAAGAAATACGAAATTTCAACTTATAAAATACAAGCACCAAAAAATTTACAGTCAGTCCTGAATACAAAGAAAAGATTAAATTTTTCCCCTATAAATCCGAAAAAAATACTGTTTTCAAATTTGCTTTACATCTCCTACCAGGTGATCCAGACTTCAAATGATTTCTGCTGACAGCTTCCCTTGTGAAATTATAATTTCTTTTGATATAAAAAATAAAGATTGTTAAAATTTCTCATTTCTGTATTATTTATCTTTTTAGGTCTTTAATTTCACGACAGATAAAAGATTTCTTTAGAAACCCATTTTCAAAGTTCTTTCTAATAAACAAATAATTTTCACTTTGACCGTCTGCTAATTGATTAGCCCTATTATGCCAATCATTTACGTACGTTTCATTTATTCACTCGTAAAATGTTGATAAATTTCAAGATTTTTCTTTGAAATAGTTCAAAAATTTTAACTACGTAAGTTTTTATCTATCAAAATGTGCATTAAACGCCTTAGGGTGTGATAACCCCCCCCCCTCTACGAAGTAACGTCTAACTCTTGATTTCCAAATGCTGCTACATTGCTACAGCTACCCCGCTCGTAGCTCGCCCGTTCTCGCGTCTCTCCCCTGCATTTCTTTTGCAGCGCCTTTTCAACCCCATCACGTAATACTTTTATGCAAACGTGACGAGATGCTCTCAATTAATCAATTGTAATTAACCCCACAACGTTGTGTACTTTTTTGTTTTAGTGGTTTGGTATAGTTAATCCAATTTAATTAATAATTTATTTGTGGTAAACCGTTGTTCTTTTAGATATGGCGTGTTACAATTTGCAAGGCTTCGAATAACAATGACTGAGTCTGACTAGCTTGAAAATTAACTAATTATCTATCTATATTCGTTCAGCTTCCTCCCCTAGCACCTGTTATACACCTACGCTCATCGACGACTATTTTTATTGAAGTAATCTGCATTTTCCCTCCTAGCATCTAATATATAAATTTACATTCAAACGGCGAATTGAGAAGATCCTACCTTTCGATGCGATGTCACGTACTCTCTGCAGCTCTATAAAATGCTATCATGAAAATAATTTGACATTTATGTACATTCTAACAAAAGATTTACACTCAAGCAGTACGGCGTGCAATAATTCTACACTCACAGTTCTAGATGCAGTTTGTTAGTTAGCTAGCTTGTTTTATTTTGTTAATTTGATTCTACGGGTAGGTATTTTGGATTAACATGAGACAGAACATGTGCTGTTTAAATAATTGGACTCCTCCATAGCCCAACTGATAAGGTGATGGTCATAGACCGCCGAATCAGCTTCCAATTCCAACGCCTCCGGAGAATGTTAAGGTCGCAAGCGACGAATGAAAATCGACATGTTTTGCCTTCTGTCGGGAAAGGGTTTGATGTGTGTTTCTGGATCATAGAGTGGTAATGGGAATAATATCGACCAATACGCTGACAAATTATAAATATGTTGATGATGATGATGAGAGGTCATCTCATACCGTTTGATATGAGGGTCTGCTCCGATTAATGGCGTGATAGCCGATGTCAGGAACTGTTCAGGAAATGTGTGGGTGGCACGAGGTTTTGGAACGTGACATCCCACTCTGGATTTATGATGATGTTGTTGATTCTGAAGTTCTTCAGCATGCCGATGACTTGAGTTCCATTAACTCCTAAAGCATCGGCATAAACATTAAACCGAAGTTGATTAGACAATCGGCAATGTCAGGAGATCGGTGGGGCCGCTCTCTCCTCTGATCTGGCGATGTATGAATTTAATTAAAGAAGATTTTGATGTCACCGATCCTCGCCTTGGCAGTCACTCATGTCCTCAATAGTCCCGTTCTCCGTCCAGCACGCCGCCTCGAACCAGTAGAAATAATGATTACGTTTTTCCTAGGCACGCTACAAAACATGCGCCAGCCTGTAATCGCGATGGTCATCGGTATTTGATTTGAATGAAAAATACGTCCTCTCGCATAACATACACAAGCGTAACTTGGGACCTTCCCCTATATGTGTTACGGGCATATGCTCTACGATAGGCGTACCCCAAGCTCAAACTCAAATATCAGCTCAAAGAAGGAAGGTCAAGCTCGGCGTCCAGGGTGCTGGGTCCAAGAATGAAAGGCACCAGGTCGTGAATCTGGCTTCCCTCCCTTCTATTTTCCCGGCTGCCCTTTCGTCCAGAGTACATTCCCACCCTGATGCTGGATGATCCCTATTCCTATTGTGAGGGAGTTAAGAGAACTTTTGCTACTTATGTAGGTGGATATAACGCATTACGCTTAAAATATGAATACCTACCGACGGCTTCGTTCAACCGACAATGTGAAAGTTTTTGCTAAATCGAATATATCGAATGAAATATACCTACCTAAGCGTAAACCAAAAAGTAGTTAAGAAAACTTATCCGGATTCCAACAAAGAACCGCCGATCGGTTGCCAAACGATTCCATATGTCATGTTCCCTTCGTTCCGCCGACAAGGCAGACCCCACACGAGCGTAACCTAAAAGGTAGTGAAGCCCACGCAAATTTCGTCACTTCGTTTCCCCCATGACGAAGGTAGTCCGGCCAGATCGTAATCTTCGTCCTGCATCAAACTGGCCTCCTGCGACGACAACTTTTATCCGCTGGTACCTCGGAGCGGCGGTAGAGGGAGGGCGAAATGGGTGCACGTCCTTTGTTCTCCTGAAGTCCCCCAATGCCTTAGTGACGTACATACGTCGACATCATGAAATGGCTCCGGCCACGCTTCCAATCCAGTCTAGAGCGGGTACGAGATCCACGTTACCGAGATGTGATCACAAGGGATTCCAATTCGCTCGGACCAGACACGACCATCGCTTACTTCGCCTCCACATTAGAAAAATAGTGTAAGCCCACCTGCATTTCGATCACATCGCCCCCCGATAAAGTCGCGTGAGATACTTCCTCGTGGTGAAATAGGAAAGCTGGACCTGTAAATCCATTCGACAACTGCCGTCCATTCTCGAGTCGTAACCCGCTCAATTAAGTTTGAAGAAAAAGAGTTTGTTAATTAAGTAGGTGGATATAGCGCATTACGCTAAAATGTGAATACCTACCGACGGCTTCATTCAACCGACAATATGAACGTTTTTTGCTAAATCGAATATTTCGAAAGAGATATACCTGAACGTGAACCAAAGGTGGTTATATGATAAGATATCGAACCAAGTTTATGCAAAGTCCTATGTAGTAGACTTGTTGTGATACCTAAAATTTGGAATAAGGTGTGGGAAAATTTGGAGTGGGAATTTAACTATTTCAGATTTTGTTAGTAAACAAAGATGCCCATGCTACGCACCCTTCATAAACCGTTATATTACCCAATGCCTTTTCAAAAAACCTTCCTGAATATAGTCCCCTAGCTACGTTTAAAAATATTATTACGAAACTCGTAAATAATAATTATCACCTCAAAGGCGCATTACACATTAATTTATACCTATATTCTATACCTCTGTATTTTGTTACCCGTTATGTATTGGAGCATACCCAGTAACCTAGTTTTCTAGATCACCAACAAAGCACTTTTAAAGGATTTTATTATTGTTTTGTGGTTTCAAAATCCCGTCTTTTAAATGAAGTCTCTCGTCTAAGATTTATTGCCCGAAAGTGTCTTTTGTGCTTCAAATAGTATTTTAGTTCATTGAACCCCAAATTATTATTTTACAACGGTATTGTCTCAAGAATCGTCGCCGGTCAACATCAGGCAGCTCCGGATCGACTTACGGAGGGAACGCTCCTTTTTTTACGATTACCGATAATTACCCGATAGCTTTTTAAATGTTACCGTTATAATTTTCCGATTAAATCATCCGACTTAGATGACATGATTCCTTATTAAAGGCCTCATTAAAGTAGCTATAATAATAATACTAATTGAATGAGATAGTGTGTGTGTAGAGTGGATTTGATATTTGCGAAGATTGACTGACGAAGGACCTTGAATTTTGTGTTACTGTTTACTGCTTGGAACGAGGAAAAAACAAATGCTGCATATAAAGGAAAGGACTCACCGAAACAGGATAAAGAACTTGTATGCTGGCAATTTTGTCTTCTTTCTCCCCGTCCAATTGGCACTGAAAACAGCAATAGGCGTGCGTTTCGTTTACACGGCGGACACGACGGAATTACGTCAATGTTGCAGGTAGCGGGAGCACGGTGGCTATAGTAGGTATGTTGCGGCGCGGGCTGTTGATTGCAGACTGACGTGGTGAAGGTAGTTATAGGTGCGGATTTTGGGAACAAGGTAGGACAGGATTTGCAACAATATTAATACCAATCCCAAGCAGTAACAGTATGTATGTGTGCTATGTAGGTGTGTGTATGTGTAGGTATATGTATTGGCGTAACCATGCCCCCCGCCTGGAAGGGGATGAAAGAATCCACTTCCATAAACCAAAAGAGTGCCAATACGTTTCAATGCGCAAACAAAATTATAATGACACGCGGTAGAATGTAATAAATTATGTAAAAGTTAAGAAAATATTATGTAAGTTATATAAATGCTTTACCAAATGGTCAAAATGACTGATATAGCAAGGAAATAAAAAGAATAAAAAACATTGAAACGAAAAATATGACTTGAAAGGATTCAATAAATAATACTGAACCTGCGGTAGATAAAACTAGTAGGGTTTGGTACCTATTTAACAATGAAACTAATCTAATTGATTTTTAAAAATTAAAGTATTATGAACTAACTTCTAAGATGTCGTCAAATCTATTGTGACGGTAAGGGACAGAGTTTAACGACGGCCCTGCGGTATGTTCTTTATATGATAGTAGTCTATTATTAAATTGACTACATTATCCCGAGCGGGCAATAGAATGGGATGACGACTGTCAAATTCTGTTTCAGCGTTACTCAATCTGCCTCCTACCCTTAGAATTCCGTCATGAAGAAACGGATTTAATTTCGCAATCGCTCGCCGAACCTTCTTCCCATCTTTGACAACCTTTATATCTTCGGAGAAATGTTCTTGCTGTATAGAATTTATAACAGCGATTTCTGCAACTAAGATATGGCTTAATTCGAATGCTCGTGGTAATTTCTTAATGAAACGAAAAACATAAATTACTATTCGAATTAATTTCGGCCATGAACTAACACGAGAAGCTAGTGCACACAATAACGGTGGAGCAATTGTTTTGGGGCGGTTATTGTCTTGAACGGACATCAAAATTTTTGTTTTTAATTCGGGTGGATCAGATATCGATTTCGTATCAAAACGTTGTAAAGGCCAATCACTTTTAGGTAATTGGGCAAATACGGGACCGTTAAACCATAACGGATAGTCTATTAGCTGAGCGGGAGTAAGACCCCGCGATAAGCAGTCGGCGGGATTGTCTTGACCTCTTATATAATGGAAGCATTCAGCCCCAAGATGGTTTTGTATTTGTGAGACGCGGTTGGCAACGAAGGTCTGCCATTTTGCAGGCGGTGAATTTATCCAAGCTAGAGAAACCGTGCTGTCGCAAAAAGCTAAAGTCGTATGAGCTTTCGAATTTGATGTGTAGGTATTACTGACCGTATGCATTAATCGTGCAAGTACTAGCGCTCCACATAGTTCTAATCGCGCAAGTGAAATCGTCTTAGCCGGAGCGACCTTGGATTTAGCGCATAATAAATTAATTGTGGTTTTATCGGTATTCGGACAGTAAACATGTAAGTAAATAACACCTCCATATGCGCGTTCGCTTGCGTCTGAAAACCCGATAAGCGTTAATACACATTGGGGTTCGATTCCTAAAAAACGAGGAATTTTAATAGATTGCAGTAATGGCAATTCCTTTTTAAACTGTCGCCAAAGTGTGACAACTGTTTCAGGAGGAGTATCGTCCCAATTCAGGTTATACTCCCATAGAGATTTAATTATCAGCTTAGCCAATAATACAACTGGTGCGGCGAAACCCATCAAATCCCAAAGACGAGCAATCGTCGAGAGAATATTTCGTTTAGTACACGTTCTTTCGTCGGTGTGTACGACAAATACAAAATGATCAGAAGCGGGTATCCAATGAAGCCCTAGTATTTTTAGGTTTTCATCGGGATTAAATTCCACATGTTCCTTAACACGACGAGCTGTAGGAATCGTGGATAAAAACTTTGGAGAATTAGAAGAGAATTTTACAAGGTCGAATCCTCCGGCAGCGAATAACTGAATTAATTCCGTCGACAACTCGGTAGCTTCCTCGACTGATGAGCAACTGGTGACGAAATCATCCATGTAGAATGAGCCATTTTCCACCAAGTTTGCCGCGAGTGGGAAACGAGGTTTTTCATGCGTTGCGAGTTGACGCAGTGAACGCATAGCCAAAAATGGGCTACAAGACATGCCGAAAGTGACGCGATTAAATTCGAACAATTGTAAAGGGTCACTATTGTTAAATCTATACAGCATGCGCTGATAACGACGGCATTCTTCTTGCACTACGATTTGTAGGTACATTTGTTTTATGTCAGCGGTTATAGCTATTGCGAACAATCTGAAATTGAGGATAATGCGAAACAAATCACCTTGTAAATTCTTTCCGGTATGTAGGATGTCATTAAGCGAATAACCCGAATCGGATTTCATACTCGCATCTAGCACCATGCGAATTTTAGTAGTAAGTTTATCTTCACGAACTACAATATGATGCGGTATAACGTAATGAGGTAAGTCAGAATTGTCGACCGGCGAAATGTACCCTTTCTGTAGGTATTCGCGTAATATTTTGTCATATTCTAACTTTATTGCGGGTTGAGATATCAAGCGGCGTTCGAGAGATCGAAACCTGCGTTCGGCGGCGGGTAACGATTCACCGAGAACAGAGGGACTGTTTCGAAACGGCAACGCGACGATATAACGACCTGCCGTGTCACGAGAGGTAGTGAGTTTAAAAATGTCCTCACACTCTTGTTCATCAGGCGTTAAAAACTTCTCATCTGGAATGTCTTCCAATTCGAAGAAGCGCGACAGGCAAAAATCATTATTTTGCGTGAACGTACAAAATGATTGCGTGGCGTTTATACTTGGGTTTTCAATCATCGTTGGGGCAGTACCCAAGATGAGATATCCCAAAGTGGTTTCAATAGCAAATGGCTGGCCGAGAGAACCTGATATTTTGTTTGCCTTTAGAATGCGAGCAAATATGTCACATCCTAAGATAATATCAATCTCACCGGGCGTACAGAATGTTGTGTCTGCTAAGGGCAAATTGTCAAGATACGACAAAGAGGAACGGTTAATGTTAACAGTAGGCAACTCACTGGTTATAGTCTCTACTACATATGGTTTAATCGTATACGACTGAGTGATGTCATAGCGGGAATGTAACTTTAAGCAAGTTACGCCATTTGTCACATTTCTTACGTCACCTATTCCCGTGACGTAAGTACTTGGAGATGACCGCACCGTAAGATTCAAGCGTGAACAGCATTTGCGCGTAATTATGTCCCTTTGGGAGCCGCTATCTATTAGAGCCCGTAACGTCTGTACCTGGCCCTTAGCGTCTCTGGTAGTGCAAACAGCCGTTCCTAAGAGTGCAGTAGTATTTGCACTAGGGCATGAATTTGTTACACATAGCGAAACCGGATTCAAAGAATTTAAGTTATCATTATCGGCATCTGCTTGTAACGCGGGAGATGGTATTGGGTCTGTTTGTGACTTTCGCCCATCAGTTTGTTTGAAATGCAATAAACTATGATGGTTGAGCGCGCATGTTTTGCATGTACTCTTTGATTTACAAGCTTTTGTGATGTGCCTAGTACTGAGGCAGTTCACACAAACTCGAATATTCGATGACTTAATAAAGTTAAATCGATCGCGTGGTTCTAGACTTGTGAATTTAGAACATTGGTATAAAGGGTGCGATCCCTTTTGACAACAAAAACAAATTTCGATGGAGTGATTATCGATTTTTTCGACATTAATAAATGCCTTTGCGGAATTAGTTTTTTGCGGTTTAGCGGTATAATTAATGTTTGAGCCAACGCGGCTCGAGGTCGGTTGCGTAATTTGCGCGCGGTTGAGAATTCGTTGCTGTTGTCTTACAAAGTCGATTAGTTCCGCGCTGGAAGGTAAATTTTCATTATTTTTAATAGAAGATTCGAAAGCTTTTACAGTCTCTATGTCAAGCCGTTTAAGACCCAGTTGTAGCAATATGAATTCTGCGAGGTCTTTTATTTTTAATTGCTTCAGCGCGGTGATGTTAGCGGAGTATGCATCTGCGAAATTCTCTAAAGAAGCGGGCGTGGCCGAGTTAACTGGAGGCAATTTCAGCAATCGGTCAAAGTATGATTCAGCAAGAACGCGTTGATCATTATACTTAGTACACAATGCGTCCCAAATAACTTGATAATTTGTACCAGTAGGCGTAATAATTTTGCAAATATTCAATGCTTTTCCGGTCAATTTAGACATCAGATACTGCATCTTTTCAGTATTATCCAGAGAATCATTCAAATGTATAACCGAATTATATGTTTCATAGAAAAGAGGCCAATTATCTAATTTTCCGTCAAAGCACGCTATTTCCAAAGGCGGTAACTTAATTTGACGGCGAGGTTTCGCAACTGGATTGGACAGCATATTTGCTTCGGTATATTTAATAACCCCGAAGAGTTCTTCAAATGCATTTAATTGAGAGTATTCAGCAATTGCTTCCGGATTCAATTCCAGTTCGCAATCCACCTTTTCATCTAAAATTGTTATAAATTCAGAACGAATTTTTTCAACAGTAGTTGCGCCTGACAAAAAAGATTGGCGATTGCTAATGCTTTCCGAAGCTTTCCTTATCTTGTCATACACCGACTGTAAGCTTGCAAAGCTAGCTGATAGTTTAGCATTTAAACGTTTGAGACGTCTTTCGTCCCGAGACGACCCGGATGACGCGCTTGTAGCCATTTTATTTATTCCGGTTATATTTTACAAAATATGAGACGATAAACAACTAAAACTGCGGTTAAAATAATGTGTCTGTATTATTTATGCGGAATTAATTAATTAATATTTAATAAATATTTAATTAATTCACAGTGATAACCGCACGGGGTTAAATTGACTGGTGAGCTGTGAAAGGTTAACAGATGCGCCGTGCACTATTTTATTTTGCGTTTATTATCATTAACAAATTATAAATATTACGATCGTATTATTCTATTTGTAATGTAATCCAATAATATAAACAATACGAATATTAAGAAATAATCGTATTATTTATAAGGTAGGTAATGCGATTTGATTAGCAAGATACAATTACATGAGTTATCAGAAATAAATATCAAAGCAGTGTCTTGTATCTATTTATTCTAACAGCGGGTAAATATGTTATTTCCAACCATAATACGATAGGTATAAAGAAACAAATTACTCATGTAGGTATATCAAACTGCGGGTATGCGGGTAATTATTTATATGCGGTATTGTAAAAACGTATTCACACTCTGCTGGATTATTATCTACTAATATTATGGTTCAAAAAATGTCCGGCTCGTTTGGATCAAGATGAATGAGATAGTGTGTGTGTAGAGTGGATTTGATATTTGCGAAGATTGACTGACGAAGGACCTTGAATTTTGTGTTACTGTTTACTGCTTGGAACGAGGAAAAAACAAATGCTGCATATAAAGGAAAGGACTCACCGAAACAGGATAAAGAACTTGTATGCTGGCAATTTTGTCTTCTTTCTCCCCGTCCAATTGGCACTGAAAACAGCAATAGGCGTGCGTTTCGTTTACACGGCGGACACGACGGAATTACGTCAATGTTGCAGGTAGCGGGAGCACGGTGGCTATAGTAGGTATGTTGCGGCGCGGGCTGTTGATTGCAGACTGACGTGGTGAAGGTAGTTATAGGTGCGGATTTTGGGAACAAGGTAGGACAGGATTTGCAACAATATTAATACCAATCCCAAGCAGTAACAGTATGTATGTGTGCTATGTAGGTGTGTGTATGTGTAGGTATATGTATTGGCGTAACCACTAATATTTGAACGAACCACATAGCACCGCTTTTATGGAAAATCACCTCAAGGGCGCTATATAATCTATAATACATGTTTAAATCTAGAAAACTACAAGCTAGACGAACAATTATAAACAATTAAAATACTCGGGGAGTAATGATGATTCTATTGTTTTAACCCTGCTTTGTACGAAATCCAAGCATTAATGTTGTTAATAATTAATTCAATTTTTCAAACTTACCAAATTCGCCATGTTGCACAAAATAATTTCACAAATCAATTCACTACTCTAATATTTAACTCAAACAAGCATTTCTAAACCACAACCCGTCATGCAGTTATTTATTCCAAGATGCAGCCGTCAAACACAATTCTCGCGTCGATTCGTTGTAAAATTTTTCCTGACCCTGATAAACGCCCCGAAAGCACGTCCCGTATTGATAATTGACCGCCTCAATTTACAAATTATATAATTTAACGTCACAGATATGAACTCTCAAGCCGCAATCTCTGACTCCCTTATTCGCGTGGACTCCTTCCAAATCTTGACTCCCCTCAATCGCGTGAACTATTATCCTTTAATTTTATGAATTATTCCCGGTTTACGCGCACAGAGTTATTATTCTATCGTGTATTCAACCTCGATGATTTTTCGCTAGCCCGTCCGTCTCCAGAATCTCTCCCCGACTGTGCTTTCTTATTATATATTACTATCTGAATTATTCCCGGTTTACGCGCACCAAATTATTATTCTGCCGTTTATCAAAACTCGATGATTTTTATCCCGTCTGCGCGGCCCTAGGTTCCTTCCCTGACTCCCCTTTCTTATTATATATTACTATCTGAATTATTCCCGGTTTACGCGCACCAAATTATTATTCTCTCGTCTATCAAAACTCGATGATTTTTATCCCGTCTGCGCGGCCCTAGGTTCCTTCCCTGACTGTCCTTTCTTATTATATATTACTATCTGAATTATTCCCGGTTTACGCGCACCAAATTATTATTCTCTCGTCTATCAAAACTCGATGATTTTTATCCCGTCTGCGCGGCCCTAGGTTCCTTCCCTGACTGTCCTTTCTTATTATATATTACTATCTGAATTATTCCCGGTTTACGCGCACCAAATTATTATTCTCTCGTCTATCAAAACTCGATGATTTTTATCCCGTCTGCGCGGCCCTAGGTTCCTTCCCTCACTGTCCTTTCTTATTATATATTACTATCTGAATTATTCCCGGTTTACGCGCACCAAATTATTATTCTCTCGTCTATCAAAACTCGATGATTTTTATCCCGTCTGCGCGGCCCTAGGTTCCTTCCCTGACTGTGCTTTCTTATTATATATTACTATCTGAATTATTCCCGGTTTACGCGCACCAAATTATTATTCTCTCGTCTATCAAAACTCGATGATTTTTATCCCGTCTGCGCGGCCCTAGGTTCCTTCCCTCACTGTCCTTTCTTATTATAGATTACTATCTGAATTATTCCCGGTTAACGCGCACCAAATTATTATTCTCTCGTCTATCAAAACTCGATGATTTTTATCCCGTCTGCGCGGCCCTAGGTTCCTTCCCTGACTGTCCTTTCTTATTATATATTACTATCTGAATTATTCCCGGTTTACGCGCACCAAATTATTATTCTCTCGTCTATCAAAACTCGATGATTTTTATCCCGTCTGCGCGGCCCTAGGTTCCTTCCCTCACTGTCCTTTCTTATTATATATTACTATCTGATTTATTCCCGGTTTACGCGCACCAAATTATTATTCTCTCGTCTATCAAAACTCGATGATTTTTATCCCGTCTGCGCGGCCCTAGGTTCCTTCCCTGACTGTGCTTTCTTATTATATATTACTATCTGAATTATTCCCGGTTTACGCGCACCAAATTATTATTCTCTCGTCTATCAAAACTCGATGATTTTTATCCCGTCTGCGCGGCCCTAGGTTCCTTCCCTCACTGTCCTTTCTTATTATATATTACTATCTGAATTATTCCCGGTTTACGCGCACCAAATTATTATTCTCTCGTCTATCAAAACTCGATGATTTTTATCCCGTCTGCGCGGCCCTAGGTTCCTTCCCTGACTGTCTTGTTCCAACTCTCTGCCCCCCGACTCCCACCCATCTACTTGTGTGGTTTCAATAATATATTAGCCACTTCTTCAAATCTTAAGTGATAAACACATCTCCCAATATGCATATTTCAATCGTTTTAATAGTGTTCTGTCACATTACATCCCAAATTCCAAGAAATCAGTGCAACTTTCATGTTTGCTATTTTTTTGTGTGTAACCTTTAGATAACAGAATACAAACTAATTTTGTCTGCGCCGAAGTCATAAATTATCCCAATAGCGCTTAAAAGAAGAGCTCAGTGGCGCACTTCAATTCACTACGCAAACACATGTGGTTATTTAGTGGTAAGGACCCATAAATCACCCCCATGAATTGGAAACAGAGAATCGTATGCTGAAAACATTCCATGTTACAAAATTGAATATATTTCTAAATCGATCTCTCAATTTTAAAGGAATTATTTCGTAGGCCCAAAGGCGAGATCATCACAGTGGCTTGTACACATAAACAAGATACGACGTCGAGCGTACGAGCCTTTACTGCAATTTTAAGAGGAACGCCTACAATATTTTAATTTTCTTGCATTAGAAATAAGTCAATCTGCTGACTTAATAAGTTTATACAAAATTATTCACAACAAGCTTGAAACCATCCTTGTCTTATTAAAATTCACAAAACTTATACGTTATTTAACTTACTTGGACTTGGAGGAGTCATAAAACATTTCGTCTTGAGTTATTTCATAACAAAATTGCCTATTTCGATACAAATCTGAGGATTTTATAGAATGTTTCAAATGTGAAGATTTAATAATGCTGATGTTATAATGATTTTACAAAGAAGATTTTGTAGAATGAGACGACACTGAATTATTTATAAGAAGGAGAGGCTAAAGAAGGAGGTAACGCAACACGGCATAAAACCCCAAAAACATATAACGAAAATGCTTTTGGCCATGAAAATCTAAACGTATCTATTTATAAGAACTTCGTATATTTAAAAAAATGCTATTCTATATTCGTTTAGTATGTAATTATTTTAAATATTATTTTTTGGTTATTATTTCTTTTCTCTTTCTCTGTACTATATACCGACTTACGTTTTATATTGTGTTTGCTTTTGATTATTATCACCTAAACCTTGACTTATGCACGCTGTGAACATTTTTAATTGGAGTGTTAATATTTACACACACCCCGGAGGCAATTTTATTAACGTAATAATTGGAGTGTTAATATTTACACACACCCCGGAGGCAATTATATTAACGTAACAATTGGAGTGTTAATATTTACACACACCCGGAGGCAATTTTATTAACATAATAATTGGAAACACTCCGAAAATATTTCAAACAATAAATAATTAATAACAAATAATAATTAAATTACGAGAAAGGCTAAACGCCTCTTGTCGGGTGTTTATTCAAACGCTAATAATTAATCTTAAGAAAGGTACATTATTATTGTGGAAGATATTCCTGTTTTTAAGCTAATAACGTGGGATTCAAAACACGATATCATTACCAAAGATTCTTACCACCACCACCGATGAAACACGAGAGTGTATTTTATATGAAAATAATAATAATAAACAATTTATTCCATGTACCTACCAACAACTATTAAGTAAGTGAACGTTTGATATTATATCCCTCAGACCTTTATTACAAAAAATCACACCAGTAGCAAAGTCTGCCAGGAATAAAGCTAGTATATAAAATATGAATAAGATATTATTCAAACTAATTCTGACGACATCTTCATCAGAGATAAATACATTCATATTTATATTAGATTACATCGTTATGTAGCTTTAACCGTATGATTTCGTTCTTGCGAAAAATGACGGCCTTCCAAAAATAAAAATTAATATAAAATGAGAGGTCTTTACATCGTGTACCAAAAGCGAACTTCTGAGAAGAAAGCCTAATACTTTCCGTAGTGCCTTGAGTCCTTAAAAAGGCTGTGTTAGGCTCGAGGGTGCTTTTCAAAAAGGGATGCTGGATTATTATCCGACGTTGACTAAACGGGGCTTGGATTGTCAAGTCTCGAGGCCTTGAGCTGACTTCAACAGTTTTTGAAACTTCGACAGGTTAATTAAAAAATTAACCATAGAGTTGAAAAGTTGGAAAAGTTTTAATGAGAAAATATTATGTTCGGTTGGAAAACATCACTTTGTTCGGAAAGCATGTTTGTTCAAGAACTTAACGTAGTTTTCAGGGTTTGACTTCTGCTGATTTTCAGCTCATATACAAAAACGCAGCGATTAGTAAAAGCGATGTATTATTTCTCTCCATAAAACAACGACCGAGTTTCAAAATGCTTTCAGAAGTCGCTATTGTGATATTGTTTTCAATACACGAAGCATCTATGATTTATCATTCACTCTTTGTATTTCGTAACCATCCGTATTGTGTCCGTTAACTAGCTCAGAATAATTATTAAATATTTAAGTTAATACAGTTTTGTTCATAACTATTGTACTATCTCTGGAACTACTGAGTTTGTTTTGTGTTTAATCGAAGATTAGAACGCGCGGGAACTTTTGAAATAATTCCAATAAATGTTTTAAATGCAAATTTAAATAAGCCATATTTTGACCAGCGGACACTCGTTGATGTTGGCAAACTGGCCAAAATATGGCCAAAAACGCTCCACTGGTTAGGGGCATCATATCATATTATACACACTATTCGTTACTTATAGTATTTTATTAGATACATTCGAAACAACATTCAGCCATTATTGTCTTGCTTGGCTCATAAACATTAGAGTTAATATTTGTTAGCTGTTTATTAACTGAACGATGAACAAACTGGGCGTTGCTTTTTATTACAATTGATGGGTGATATCCATTTTTGATGTGTTAAGTCAAGTGTATAAAAATGAAAGAAGCATTCGATAAAGCAAAAATCTTTAACTTTTCTTTACATTTTTAAATTTTCTATAACAATATTACTGCACTCAATCATTTCGCTTTGTCATGTATGTTAGTTGGGTTCTAACGCAAAACACCGGTCTGTAAAGCTTACCAATATGACATTAAATTGATCGTCTCAAATTTCCTAATTTCCAAATACTTCTATATAAATAATGGTTTAGCACACGTATAAGTTACGTAACTAAGCAGTGACTTTTCATCCACCTTCCATGGCGGACAGATAAAATTCCGTGAAGGACCGCAGTTAAAATATCTGACAACCCATCATTTTTGTTATATAAAAAAAAATTATATATAAATTTTTTTTTCGATTGAAGCTGTTTGCCATGTGTAACCAATTAATTTACTTACCTAAGACACGTAACAGTAATTTTATCCACCGTAACTTCAGATATGTACATTGTAAGGCGACACTTCATTAAATAATTCTACTCCTTTATTTCGCACCTGGATGGAATAAATATCCTTTTTGGTACTTGGCAGATGTCGGGTCATTTATCATCAACTACCCCCGACCCTCCACCCCTTTACCTCTTTCCACTGCCAACAGATCTGATGCCGCAGATGAAAGCATCCGATGGAAGAATAAATATGAAGAAAGGTTCTATGAATTCAATTAGGAATGTTGATATCGTTATTAATAAGAATTTTCTTCGGAAAATAAAACGAAATGATCGAGAGCACTTTACTGCTATTCATGTTTTTTTTAAACTCGAATGCTGTAGTTTTAATGTGAATTAAATTATTTTTGAAAACATAGCAGGTAATAAATGCCAATTATTAAAAACTCTCACGTTTTCAAGCGTCGTAATTTTTATTTAACGTTTTTTTTAACGTTCTTAAGTTATCAATTTGTGCAGGAGAAATTTCTGGACCAAAAAATAATTGTATTTTCAACCCTGTGGCTTTACTTGAATAAGATGAGGTAATTAAATTAATAACGAAATTACATATATTATTTTATTTACATTAGCACCACATAGGAGGCCCTTGGAAAATAATAAGGAATGCTGGGTTGAGGGTCTTTTTAGGGAAAGGAAGGAGAGGAAGTTCTGGGAAGGGAAAAGGTATGAGGGGTAGGAATCTGTGGGTTAGTGTGTTTGGGAATGACGAACATATGAATCCATCCCTCCCACTGGATGGGTGGGTCAAGAGATTCCAACTGGAAAAGTAAAAAAAACCAGCCACTTCTGATCAGCCCCGCCACTATAAGGACAAAAGCATCCGCCGCCAAGAACTCACGGCTAAGTAGAAAATCGTTGTTATATGGAGGTGGCCATTTACGATGTCTACGTATCGATGTCCCTATATTTATGTCCAAACTATTCTTTTGAATTAATCAATAGATATGTTGTTTTTGCACAAATCCAAATAGTCAAATTTCAGAATTTTCGCTGAATTTTCTACACCACCTTTAATATAAACCCTTGTGTTTAAAACCATATCGTTCGTTTTAAATGAAAATAATGTATAAAACTGAGTACATCTGAATACTTACTTCGATATTTTCAAAACAGGTTTTTCTTGTAAGGAGTCAAACATTTTTATTTATTTTGTTACTGATTAAAACTGAGAGAAACCCTCAGATTATATTAAGACAAGACGTAAAAAATAACTTATTCCTTTCAGAATTATTATGTAATGTTGGTCTACTTTATAATAAATCTTCCACAACACGTCAGTACAACATTTTTATGGAGTTCTTCTATTTATTCAGCTCGCTTTAGTTCTTAAGTGTCCAAACGACCATTTTAGTTTTGTGTCCAATCTCCACTATAAAATTTTAAATAAAGTACAAAAAGAGCAGTTAAAAACTTAAAAAGAATTATTTAAACTAATGAGATTTCAACCTTTACGGAAATAGCTTTATCTTAAAAACCTATCGTAATGTTTCAGTGAAATAATGATAGAAAACTTTCTCCTCCTGTTAAATTTTCTATTAGTCGTTTGGAAAATTAAGAACTAAGGAGACGTTATGTGTGCGAAAAGCATTAAAAAAACAGTTTATCACCCCTAACATACCAGTAATAAGTGAGTGCATTATTTTAGTGGCCACGCAGAGAACCTACACCATCTTTTAATAGTTTTCCTTTATTAGGTGATGAAATTTACAAAACCACGTTAAGAGGGAATAGAGAAAAACAGGATAAATGTCATTTTTAAATAAAATTTTAACCGTTTTGACTCTTTTCCACAAAAAAAGTATAAATTGATTTCAAAAGATTGTTCTTTTATCTGGTAAAGTTATGTTTTGAATTATGAGAAAATGTGTATATTCTTAGCATTATATAGGTTATACCGTAGGTCGTTGGCAGATTTGTTAAATTTTCAAACAAAATTTTGTATTATACAACGCAAAATTCAAATCATCTAATCATGCAGTAAAATAAATCAATAAATTATCTGGGAAAGCCATAGACATACAAATAGATAGACGAGAATTTACAGATAAGGGGTAAAAACCAATTATGGCGGGACTAAGAGAGGAAAGTGACTGTGATTCGCCAATAAATCAATCTAACAGAATATAGGCACCTCGCACTATAATATCACCATTTAGTTCTTGAAATTAAAATCTGCTTTTGAATGATTATACCTTTTTACATGGGAGCGCGAATTGCATGCCACGTTCTGAACAAACGTGTGAAGTCGAAATTCGACAAAGTAAGGTTCGTGTATTTTCACAGTTGAATATTTTGTTACCGTAGACACTTTTACAAATGTTTCATAATTTACTTACCGCAGTAAACAGCGGCTTTGTGTTTCACGTCGCCATTTATCTCCATGCCATGTAATTCGACAAAGTAAGGTTCACGTATTTTTACAGTTGAATATTTTGTTGCCGTAGACACTTTTACAAATGTTTCTTAATTTACTTACAGCAGTAAGCAGCGGCTTTGTGTTTCGCGTCGCCATGTATCTCGATGTCATGTGTTATGTATGCCGATGTATGTGTTATCATATAATGTGATATGAATAAACTTAAAATAAAGTAAAATAATGCTTGCCTATGGAATGTAATACGACAATTGGGTTTATTCTCTTTTTCACTTCTATTTTTACACGTTTTTATAACACAAGCCACAATTTTTGCCGTTTTATTTAGTAAAATGTACGATAAGAGCTCGACACTGGTCCGGACAATAATGATGACGTCACATTTTTTAGCTTCACGTGGGGTTCTCGTAAGCCCAGCCGGTTCCGATAAAATGGTTCCAATGGGAGGGGGAAATAATACGCTTTTTATCACTTAGGGCATGTCCATCTATTTGTACGTCCGTGGGGAAAGCTATCTTTCAGAATTTTAGTTTGAGTTTTAATAAAATCATAAAAAAAAATCCCTGCACGTGTTTCATGTCGAAAATTGGTATATTTATTTATTTATTTGCGCACTAAGTAACAAATATATATTTCAGATTTTTTAAACCCATATTTTGATTATGCATTATAGAAAAATAATAAAGTGTTTAAAACAAAAATTGTTTTAGGAAATATATGTTTTTAATTAATTTACCAACTCGAGTTTGGTCCTCTCTATAGCAGCCGAAAACATAAATTCCAAGCCAATTCATCATTCCGGCACAAAGCGCGGCCCAGGGAGGACGTGCCTGACGCTCTTCCCAGCAAAATTTTGATGCTATCATTTCGGTAAAATTGGACCAAATAAGAAATTTTTTACCATGAAATACAAGTCCCAACATCAAAAAACTTATTTACATTTTGAATAATAAAACAAAGATTTTATTATTTCACCCAGACGCGAGCGATAGTAGGATAAGAATGAAATCTATCTAGTTCTAAAAAAAGTCTGCTAACGTAAGAGCGCTGGTCATACACTCTTAACTATATTGATCATAATTTTTTTTTTATTTTTAGCTATTTATCAACATTTCTTTACATAACGGCGTAAAACGCAAAATGAGTGAAGTTAATTATGGCATCCTTTTAATTCCTCCCTCGCGTTGCGTCAAAAATAACACCCATATTTTGAGGATATCGAATTTGATTAAACATTATGCCAAAAGAACCTCAACAGGACTTGAAAATAAACTTTGCTATTTAATGATTGTTTAAATTCTTTGAAACAATCCTTAATTAATTTTTAGTCTTGTAACGAAAACATGTATCCATTATTATTGTTTTTGATTAAACCAGCACCACGTTCGAATGAAAACACTCGCCTTATGATGGGCGATGTTTAAAAAATATCAGTCTAACGGGTAATTTGCAGTGTATTTATCAAATAATCTAAATTTGGAAAATAGGTAAGTACATAAGTCAATTTGGAAAGTGAAATTTCAACCCTTGAATATTCAACGTAATAACGCGATGCGCCTGGCTCATACCGCGCCGCACAGTTGTTATGCTGTGCGGGTTGCCTGCCCTATCTCAGGCAGGCGTCTTTCAATATTTCCGCAATTTTATCATAACCGTTTACCGGCCGCCGGAATAAGCGAGTTTAGATATCAGGGAAATTGCCGCTACCGCAGAGGCGCTAGGATCTCGGCGGGTGATTTATGGGGCCGTCTATTTCATGACGATTCAGCGAAGAAATTATAATCTATTTGGTATTCATTTGAAAGCTTAACGATTGCGGAGGTATCATTGGGAAATAAATTTGTGTTCATGCTTCGTTAAGGAATTTAACGGATTGGAAAGGCTTTTTTAATATACGATACATTCTAGACACTGAATTAATTATTAATATGTTAACTCCATACATGTCCTACGTCATATCTGTGAATTCAGTACCCACTCCGGATCATTCCATTGAATGGAACGATAGCTTGAGTTTTCTTGTTGGAGGGAGAAAACATAATAACCTACAAATTTGGCCCTAAGTATAATTTAAAGACGCCTTTACTTTTGCGGTAAATTAATGACAACCGGGTAGAAATTTTTTGCACATATTTGACATCAGCCTTGGCTGATATCAAATTAATTATGTTAGTTTTTTGGCAAGTCTACTTTTCAAATACCGGGAGAAAGTACCAGGATGTGTAAATTGAAAAAAAATCCTATGTATTTTAATCCCCATTTTTTACATCTTTTTGTCAATAATTAACTGAATTTTAAATTCATACCGGTACGACCGGTCAGTGACTGAGTTTTGTTTTTTCGTTTTTTGTTTTTTCGTTTTTATTTGGGTGTACGTAAATATTTTCATATCCAACTTTTTTAGCAATTTTCTTTGTTATGTATTCAAAGTGTTCGTCGAATTTTAATTTATCATCCAATATTACACACAGATATTTAATACTGCTAACCCTTTCTATGTTTTCATTATCAATTTTTAGTATTACCTGCTCGTTTCCACCTGGGCTATCCACAATTAAAAACTTTGTTTTCGTAACATTCAATTTTAGTTTGTTTTAGTGAAGCCAAAGCGATGCATAATTTAAATCAATTTGTATTTTTTCAATGGCGTCTTGTAAATTTTAAATTTCCTGGAATTGGCATCGCGTTTGGATCATCACGACACAAGCAACATTTTTCGTTTGCTATGGTGGCAATAGAAGATTTTTAAATACTCGTATTATCAGGTAATTCATAACCTGGGAATGTTTTCCATTTTAAAAAAAAAAATACCGAAGTAAATAATTTACGATGTTATTATCATTTTTAAAACTCCCTACGGGACATTTGTTTTGGTTTTTAACAGAAATCACTCGACACGAATTCAATAAGTGAAAATGCGCGTTTTATTACAAAAGTGTAAAATAAAACATTTCCGCCATGTAAAAATCCTCTCTAGAGGCAAATAAATTTGCTAAAAATTCTGAAATCTCATTCCAATTGGAAATAATGTTAACAGTCAAAATATTCAAGAATTACAGATTTGTATCGGTGTTCAATTCGTTTTGATTTCACTCTCCAAGGGAGATAGGTGAAATTCAAGTTCCGTCTTCTAGAAACTTTATTGCTTACCAAATTTTTTTCGTAACTGGTCGGAATATGAAAAAAAATTAAATACAGGCAAGCCGAAACTTTCCAAAATGTTCCTGAAGTTTAAATTATTGTTTCTTTTATAATGAATAAACTTCATGGACACCGTCTCAACGACAGTAATTATTGATGAATAATTCAAATTTTTGTTTTAAGTTTTTAACGATTTGATTTTAAACAATGCTAAGACGTTTTTTCCGATATTTTGGATTCAAATCCAACGGAATTTCTTTAAACGGCTATGCCTTTGCATGTTCGCTGAGAAAATTGAATAATTTATATTTTACCAAACTCCCCCCCCCCCCCCCCACCCATAATCTGACCGATAGGGAGAACTGCAAGTTTTGTATTCCCCATTTACCTCATTACACGGACGTATATAAGGGGGGGTGGGGGGTTTGGGGGTCCGGACCCCCTCCCCATTCATATCCATCTTACATATCCAACAGAAAAAAATTACATGCACCGCGCCGATTGTAGAAAACGATAGTTGCTTAGTCCGCCGCACTCCGCAGTGCAAGGAGCGGGGGGGAACGGGCACTGGCCCCGCCGCCGCGCCACCGCGCCGCCGCCCGCGCTTCGGTGGCGCGCACCAAACCAAGCTAGTCTATTTAGTATTTTGTCTCTTCGCGTTGCGCAGTTGTTATAATACAGAAAGAAGTGTCGTGAAAAAAACTGCGGATCAAATTAATTCATCTCATTCAACGCTTATCTCTCTTTGTGAGACACGATGAGCCGACAAACACGTGGCTGTCGAAAGATTTGCAGAAATGGTTCTTGTTATACCTGAAACACTTGGGGCACTTCAAGATGCTGCTAGTAGCGAGGTCGCTACTTAAGCATAACATCTTCAAACCGCTATGGTTTATTGTTTATTGTTTCTTTAGTTATACTGAGAAAAGTTTTTTCATGTACAGCAAACCTCAACAAAGCAATGCAGAAAGTCAATGTCGATTTGACCAACATTTGCGAATATACAAAAACTGTAAAAACGATGTTACTAAATATTCGGAACGAAAGTCAGTTCGCAATCCTTTTTAAACAAGCACAGCAGATGAGTTCAAGCGATATATTTGTGCCAAGAATAACCGGAAGGAAAACCCTGCGCAATAATATTGGAGCAGAAACTGCCGAAATATACTACCGACGAAATGTGTTTTACCCTTTCATTGACCATGATATTACAGAACTCGACGCTCGTTTTAAACCACATGAATCGACGATCGAATGAATTCAAATGCTGCTACCTGAAAAAACCAGTAATGACTCCAGGATAAAAGAAAATCTTAAAAAGAATGCACAAAGATTTCTGGGTGGGGAAAATTAAGTCACAATATTTCTGAGTGAATAAGAGATATGGCACAATCACTGAAAATCTGTAGCACAAAAACCTGCAACTGTGATCGACGCTATTGATAACTGCGATGATCAGTTTTTCCCTTTAATAAAAAAGCTTCGCATTATTTTAGCCACACTTCCAGTATCCACTGCACCCCTGAAAGATCTTTCTCTCTCTTAACCTTGAAAGAAAGAAAAAAAATCACGCATGATCCGAAGGGGGGTCACTAGGGTCCCCCAATTTTATTTGTTTATTAAAGGGTGTTAACAACATAATTTCCTATAATTTGTTTTGGTAATAATTAGAGCGACGTATATTTATCATATTTCAGTAGTCATTATCAAAATCGTTTTATAAATAAAGTCATAATTAATATTCTAATGAATTTAGACCATAACGCGTTTTTTTTCCATAGAAAACAGAGAAGGCGGGCCGATAGCCAACATAACTCCTCGTTTCCGAATCTCGACTGGCGATTGGCGATAACATCTTTCGCGTCCGTGGCTAGTTTGTTGCACAAGGTGATCTGTAAATGATGGATATATATTTATTTAACTTTTTCAGCTGTTGAAAACTACAAGATCCACGGTGCACGCCCTGTCGTATGTGCTTGATTGGGTGAAGGCTTGTCCAAAGAGGTATGTAGTTGCAATCTTCCTCGATATAACTGGTGCCTTCGACTTCGCGTGGTGGGACATGATACGTACAAAGGTGAAAAACAGGCAGTGTTCCAAACTTCTGTTCCAGACCATCGATGACTACCTTTCGGATCGCACCATAACAATTTGTTTTGGCGATTTTCTACTCGAGAGGGAAGCAACTATGGGATGCCCGCAGGGCTCCATCCTTGGACCTGACCTGTGGAAGATTCACTTTGACGACTCCTCCAGGTTACCCTTGCCTGAAGGATGTATCTCTGTCGACTACGCGGATGATAAGACGTATCTGGTCGCTGGGGACAGCAGAAAGGAAGTTGAGAGCAAAGGCAGTGAAGGTTTGAACATGTTCCTCGATTGGGGAAAAAGAAACAAGATGACATTCGCTCCCCAGAAGACCCAGGGCCTCCTGATGAAGGGCTTTCTCAGTAGAAAAAGAAATCCCGTCATCAAAATGGGGGACTCTACTGTTCAATTTCGTGAAACTGTAAAATATTTAGGCGTCACACTAGATCGATCGTCCTCCTTTCTGGCTCATGTCAAGGATGTATCCAGCAAGGCTCAGGCCCTCTTCTTTAAGCTTAGGAGACTCTCCACAGCTGAGTGGGGATTGCGGAGTCCGGCTTTGCGTGTTCTGTACAGATGCGTATACGTGGCGCAAGTTTCGTATGCTGCGTCTGTTTGGGAGCACCGCCTGGATAACTCGCTTATACTCCTGGCTCTCAAGCGGGGCCAACGAACTCCCTTGATGGCACTATCCGGGGCGTATAGAACCGTTGCTTCGGACGCTTTGCCTGTTTTGGCTGGCATTTTGCCAATCGATCTGGAAATCAGGGAAGTGCTCACTAAGCAGAGATTAACCAGAGGAACCCCGGCCACTCACCTAGGCGTTGTTCTCACTCCAGGCGGGCCGGGGACTCTCCCTGGACTGCTCCGGCAAATGAGGGATCTGTCGCTCCAAGAGTGGCAGCTCCGGTGGGATAGATCGAATATGGGAAGATGGACTTTCTCCTTCTTCCCATCAGTTAAAGTCAGAATGGAGGGGGCTTATCTACAACTGGACCACCACATCACCCAGCTCCTGTCCGGGCATGGGGAATTCAGGGGGAGGCTTCACACCCTCGCCCTGTCACCCCACCCCAACTGCGCATGCGGATCTGCAAACCAGTCAGCCGAGCACATTCTGTGGCATTGCGAGATTTTGACGGATGCGAGAGAGGAACTGCTCGATGGTTTGGACGTACCTATCAGACCAGTATGGAATACTGACCTGGTGTCGAACAAGAGGAATTTCGAGTGTTTGAAGAAATTTGCAAGGGTCTGGGTTGAGAGATGGCCTGAGCTTAGAGTCGCTGATTAGTTGAATTTTTTTGAAACCAGGTGTACTTGTTCCTGATTACCACGGTTTACTCTATGATTTTTACTCTATTATTTGCCCAGGATGTACAGTTTTATTTTATCTTGTTTTCTTGTTTTTATTTATACATTTTTATGTCTTATGGCTAATAAGTTGGTTCTCTTTTTTTATTTATTTTTTTTATTTCCTATGCAACTAAATTTGATGTTGTACTTTTTATATTTTACATTGATTACTTCTCTTTTTACATCTTTTGTATTATCATCTACTACTGTATATATGTATTTCTTTGTTTGTATATTCTTTTCCAATTTAGACTTTGGGTCCAGTTACATAGGCGTACATAAGCGCTTATGTCGACTGTACAATATTTAGTTCTATTTTTTTTTCACGCCTTTGGTTTTCTTCTTTTTTTCTATATATTCGTTCAACTTCTGTGTTTTTTATATATTTTTCTTTTCAGTCTGTGACAACGTGCGAGTACTGAACTCCGTTGCTTGTGTTGTATCGTCCTTCTCCCCATTTAAGGGGTTGGACTAGAACATGTCCCTGTGTACGTGACTTGTCGTTCTTATGGTTCTGGTGGGGCTGCTTTTGGCCCCGTGCCACCCCCCATGACATGAAGAGGCTGAGGAGAGGGCTAAACGCCATCCGAAAGCTGTCCGTCCCGCCTCCAGCGACCCGACGCTTCTCTTCCTAGGGTCTTCTTTCGATTTCCATTTACTTATCGTCTAGGCACCACCGGGTAGCTGGCTTACGGACGACGCTGCCGGTTGTCGGGAGGCCTAACAATCAGCCCCCTTCACTGTTAAGGGGACTGCCGGTGGCTGAATTTTGGTTTCACCAGCTCCTCATTGTATATACTTCTTTACTTTTTTGTTTTTCTTTTACATGGACAGAGCACGGTGTTGCCTGCAGGACTGTTGTGTGGTCCGTCGCCGTCATGAACTTCCCACTCATGACGGTTTTACTTACTTTGTTTTCTTGTTTTCTTATGTATTTTTTACAGCCCTAGCCTAGTCACTAACACCCTGTTTGACTGTCCATGAGGCTTACCGCTTTGCGGTGAGTTACTCATGGGCTTTAGAATTGTAGAACTGACCATAACAGTGCATTTCTGTAGGCGCGCCTGCATACCGCCCACTAACAACGTATGCGGGGACATTGAAGTTCTAGAATCGTTCCATATTTTAAATGTAGAGTCGTTTTTTTCAAAAAAATTAGAGTCTTGCGAGAACTCCGAAGGGGCGACCATAAGTCGCCTATACCGGGGTGGGAATAGGTGGGTGAAAGCTTCAATGTTGAAAACTACTACCTATTACCAAACAAGGTGTACGGATGTTAAGTGTTTTGAAACTTATGGTATACTAGAAATTTAATATAGGTATTAAATTAGATCTCCCAATTTATGATTGCTGTTATTATATCCATATCTTAAATGATGCGTTTGTTTGCACAGGTAGATAGTTAGTTTATAGTTTTAACTGGTCCATTTAAATAGGTACATTATTATATATTTTAAGCGGTGAACGATTTTGTCCTGCAGAAGACATCAAATAAACGTGGTCTGGCAACTCTGTCGATGTCTGAAAAAAAAACCATTTTTGGAAAATAGTAAAATACGTTTGGTGACTTAGCAGGGGTGCCCGGGTTCATGAGGTTTGAATAGATCTTGGCGGCGGATACGTCTGTCCACCTTGCGCGTGGCGGGCCGGTTCAAGAGAGACTGGTTGAGAGGCATTTTGAACTCTCCAACTGGACTCTCTCGACTCATCCCCTCGCACCGTAGATAGAGGGATGGACAGATAGATGACTCCCAGATTCCTACCCACTCCTCATACCTTTTTCCTTTCCAGAACTTCCTCTCCTCCGTTTCCTTAAAAATACCCTCAACACAGCAACCCCTGAAATTGTTCCCTTATGGTTTTTTTTTAATATTAATTCCACACAGCAGGCCCTAAGGAAAATAATTTCCCTCAGGGCCTATGTCATCGGACATGCTGTGTGGAGGATCTTTTTGAGAGAAAGGAATGAACATTGGTCTTGAAGAGACCCATGTTGTAGGAAGGAGAAAACACAAAAGCCGGCAAATCATTCCACGGTCGAGCTGTTGAACACAATAACGAGTCGAAAAAGCGACCCATTCTCATGTGACAAATGTCAACAATGTACATATGTTTCCTGACTATGCACCGGTGCCGAAGGGATCAATGATGCCAGTTCCTCGGAGCATCTTCCATTGTAATACCGGTAGAACAAGTATAGCCTTCCCACCCGACGCCTGTGCTCTAAAGATTGCAATCCGTCTTTTAAAATGGGAGAATTTATCAAATGGACCGCCCCAAGGGAAATAATTTCCCTCAGGGCCTATGTCATCTTTGGGGATGCTGTGTGGAGAGTTTCTTTTTAGAAAAGGAATCTGGGGGTCAGTGTGTCCAGGAGTGATGGCTGGATGACTCCATCCCTCCCACTGCGGTGCAAGGAGTTATTCCAAGAGAGTCCTGCTGGAGATATCCAAAGGTCGCCCTCAACCAGTCTCTCTCAATGCGGCCTGCCATGCAGCTGGTGGGCAGACGCATCCGTCGCCAAGTCCCGGACAAGCCTCACCCCATGAACCCGAGCATCCCTGCTAAGTAACAAAACATAGCGAACCACTTGGGGTGAGCTATGGCAGAGGTGTTGGTTATCCAATAAATGGTTTCCGTAGCGGCGGTACCCATATCTTCCTTCCAAATAAAATTTTATCAATAAAACTAAACAAGTCAGCAATTAAAACCGAAAACACAATTTAACACTGTTTATTCACTGCAGATTTTAACCGTCCTGTACTTTGTTAAAGTTATTTTTTTCCAAATTCTTCCAACTAATTATATTACATAATTGTTTCTTTCTAATCTATTCATATTTCCCGTGCCAAACAGAGACGGGCATAATTTTGACTGTGTTTTTAAAATATGTTGTAAGAGAAGTCTATTGTTTACCGGAAATCAGCCAGGCAGAATGATCTTGGACCGGCAAGCGGATATTATATTAGAATTGTAAAAAGAGCATACAAGATGCGCAGAGTGGGCGAACGGGATTGAGTCCTTTCTATCAATAACTTAGTAATTACTTGCAACCGCTTAGTATTGTCCAGTTATATCCAGGCCCATTTTCGCTTTCGTCAATCATTACGTAAATCAAAATAGTAAATGTGATAGTAAGAAAGCCAGCGTGACTCAGTTAGTACGACACAGACCTTTCCACTAAAAAGCAACTTTCACTGATCGGCTACCAGACCCCGTAATCTTCATCGCTAGCATGTAGGGACGTGGAAATATCAGGCGATATAACAGAAGAGAAGTGAGCGGGCGGAACAGAAACTCCGTTGGTATTTGATAGAATTTATTAATATTTAAAAAAAATAGTAAAGCGATATTATATTTTTAAATGCAGATCGTTAAACGAATAGTTTTTCTAAGATTACCTAAATTATTGAGTATGTGATTTAAAAAACAACTTAGTTACAGCGTGAAACTCTCGTTAGTGTGGGTGCGTTACTCCGGTTCGGGGTGGAAGTGTTAAAGAGGTTAAAAACTCACCTAAGAAATAAAATAGGCGATGAAAGACTTACTGGTCTGGCTTTATTGAGAGTACACCGAGATCTGGCGGTGCAACTTGATTCCGAAGAAATTATTAATCAGTTAGCAACAAAACGTAAAAGACTAAATTTATTACTTTAAGGTTTCAAATTAGTTATTTTTGAATAAATATTGCAATACATAGAATACATATAACTTTTTATTTAAAGGCGCCTACTTAGAGTAACCTTAGTTATATATTATAGATTACCCGCGACAATACTTGCGTGTTATAGTCGCAGGCAATGTTTAATTTGTAAATGATAGATTATTGGCGTTAGAGCTCTGTTTTAATGATTTTTGGAGGGCCTAACTCCTCCTATAAGAAGTATCTAACTTATTTATAAAAGGAAAACGTACCGACACACTTTCTATATTGCATTAAAATATTTGCACTTGTCTCAAAATTGGGGAAAACGTTTGTTTGGTCTAAAAGGTGCTCGGCTGCCTTTTAACACTTCCATAAATTATAATATATATTCAAGACAAAATTTTTTCTAAGACTAAACCAGTCACGAATTATTTCTGTCCACAAAATATTCAAAATAAAGCTTAAAAACAAACTATTCCTGTGCCATTGTGTTACAGTGCGAAAGTTGTGAATCTGCTCATTTCTTTGTGTCATCAACAATAAAAGTCAGAAGCCCGTAGTTTTAATAACAATTAATAGTAACTTTACACTAATCCAGTATTAAATATTATTGTTACACCAAAGGCAGGTAACCTGCATTTCCGCACGCCTAGTGACTGAAGTACTGTTACTTACTCACTACTACTTGGAAGCGAACGTTATTCCAGACAGCTAACCAGTAATCAGGGGAGTTCAACCTTCTATTTAATTTTTATTTACATAACTAAATTTGAAGTAACTATGGATGCGCAGACATACATATCTCTAGCACAGGACGCAATTAATGCACTAACTAATATCGTAATGGATCCCAATAACAAATTCACAAAGGAGCATATTGCAAAAATAATGCCCAAAACTAATAATATCCTAGGGTCCATAGGCCAAATGGCATCAAGAATGGCTACTCTAGAAGGTGAATTATCAGTGTACAAAAATATTCCTCCTGCTGTTTCCACTACAAATTTGCAACCAAATAACGTCTGTGAGATTATTGCTGAAATGAATGACCAAAATTTAAGGGAAAAAAATATTATAATCTGTAACATTCCCGAAAGCGAAGCAGTAACTCAGACTGAAATTATGAAAGACGATACAACCAGCATAAAAAAAATCATCTTCGACCTGGACAACTCTACCAATTCTCTTGACCTGAAAGTTTACAGAATCGGTAAAAGGGATAATAACAAACCGAGGGGTGTAAAAGTCAAGTTCCCTGAGTCTAAATGGCCGAAAATCCTACTCAGCAAAAAACACTCGCTGAAGAATAACATCCGCATGTACCCTGACCAATCAGTTGCTCAAAGGAACTATTTAAATAATTTAAGAATCGAACTAAAAAATAGGCAATCGTCAGGTGAGCAAGATATTACAATCAAGTATATCAATAATCACCCAACAATTGTAAGATTAAATCCAAAAAACTGACCAACAAACTCAAAATATACTATCAAAATGTAAGAGGACTGAGAACGAAACTTCAAGACCTAAGATCTACTATACCAACGATGAATTACGAAATTTATGCCCTTACTGAAACATGGCTGAATGCTGATATAAACGATCAAGAACTGGGTTTTTTTGATCATTTCATTTACAGAAACGACAGATATCAAAATTCCGGCAATAAAACAAGAGGTGGCGGCGTACTATTGTCAGTATCAACCAAACTGAATTCAAGGAAACTGAAATGCCTTCACAAACATCTTGAACAAGTGTTTGTAATGGTTTCCTTAAAAAAAGAAAAACTGATAATCGGTTGCACATATATTCCACCGTCCTCCGGCCTGCAAACATATAAAGATCATCACCTAGAAGTTGAAACTATGCGAAGAAAATTTCCTGATGCTACATTTATTCTGATGGGTGACTACAACCTTCCAAATATTATATGGGACATTGAGAATATTGCATCCTCGAGCCCGGACAACATCAATCATGGCTCCCATGAAATTATAGAAATGTCCAACTTTTTAAATTTGCATCAGAAAAACCATGTGTACAACATCAATTCTCGTCTTCTCGATCTTGTTTTTACAAATTCTTCTAGTGTTAATGTTTATGCCTCTGATGAAATGATTCTTCCAATCGATAAATACCACCCACCCCTAATAATCACTTACATCAATACTTATGTTAAGGTAATTGACCCCGCGATTGTCAAACGTAATTTTGAAAAAGCGGATTACCCAAAGATTATAGAATTTTTATCATATAATAATTGGGCTCATGATCTCACTTGTAAAAGCACAAGTTTAAATGAGGCCTTAGAATATTTTTACAATGTAATTTATGAAGCAATCGATAACTTTGTTCCCCTACAAAAATATTACACTTCTAAATTCCCTAAATGGTTCGATTCTGAACTAATTAATCTAACATACGATAAAAAAAATTGCCCACAAACGTTATAAAATAAATAGAACGCTAGATAATTATATCGCATTCTCTGTTTTGCGTAAAAATTGCACCAGGAAATCGAAAGTATGTTTTAAGAAATACACCAACAATGTTGAAAATTCTATTTTAACAAATATTAATAAATTTTGGAATTATGCTAACTCCTTTCGGAAAAATAACTCTAACTTTCCTGGTACAATGTTTTACGGGAAAAAGGTGGGTCATGACAAAAACGACATTGTAAATTTATTTGCAGATTTCTTTAAGAGTGTATACGTTGAAGACAATGACAATATTTTATCTGATAAATCCCAATTTATCGAAAGCTCACTCAACTTGCATAACATCCATGTGGAAGTAAACGATGTTGTGACTTTTATCAAACAGCTGGATATCAGGTCGAATTCGGGGCCAGATATGATTCCCTCAATATTACTTAAAAACTGTGTTCATGTTCTAGCTCTTCCTATTACTATAATTTTCAATTTATCTTTATCTACAGGATGTTTTCCTGAAATTTGGAATAATAGCTTTATAACACCTATTTTTAAAAAAGGAGATAAAAGTCAAATTGAAAATTATAGACCCATATGTATTATGTCATCACTACCTAAACTTTTTGAAAAGATTATATTAAGTAAAATCATGCATCAAATTAAACCACTTATATCAATATTTCAACATGGTTTTATGCCAGGCAGATCTACGTCATCTAACTTATTGCTTTACGAAAATTTTATTTCTAATGCACTGTCCAAGGGTTATCAAGTTGACACTATTTATACTGATTTTAGCAAAGCATTTGATTCTTTTTCTCATCGCATTTTAATGGAAAAATTAGAACACTTGGGAATAAGCGGCAACTTTCTCGAATGGATTAGAAGCTACTTATCATATAGAAAACTATCTGTAAAAATTAACTCCACAACTTCATACACTTTTTTTGCCTTAAGTGGAGTCCCCCAAGGTTCCCACCTAGGACCATTTCTTTTCCTACTATTTATTAACGACATTTCATTAATTTTCGATAATATTCACTTTCTTCTATTCGCTGACGATCTAAAGCTGTTTAAATCTATCGAAAATTCTTCAGATTGTTTAACTCTACAAAGGAACTTAAATAAACTTTATGAATGGTGCATCGTAAACAAATTATATCTTAATATCAACAAATGCCAAACGATCAGTTTCCATAGATCTAAAACTCCTTTATTATTCGACTACACAATTAACAATGCCACTCTAAAAAGAGTCTATGAATTCAACGACCTTGGCGTTATCTTTGACTCTAAATTACGCTTCTTGAATCACATTATTAGTATAACCAGTAAGGGATTACAAATGCTTGGATTTATTCTCAGAATTGCTAAAGACTTTAATAACATAAAAACCATAAAATTGTTATACACGTCTTTGGTTAGAAGTCAGGTTGAATACAATTCAAGTATTTGGTGTCCTCATTTCAACTCTCATTGTTTACAAATTGAAAAAATTCAAAATAAATTTTTACGTTTTATTAATTTCAAAATTGGTATTCCTATTATTGAAATCAATTATGTCAGTTTACGCAGTAAACTTAACTTATCGAAATTATCGGAAAGGCGAAAAATATTTGATCTCCTTTTATTGTATAAAATTATTCATTCAAGGTTGGACTGTGTGATGATCTCGCCTTTGGGCCTACGAAATAATTCTTTTAAAATTGAGAGATCAATTTAGAATTATATTTAATTTTTGTAACATGGAATGGTTTCAGCATACGATTCTCTGTTTCAATTCATGGGGGTGATTTATGGGTCCTTACCACTAAATAACCACATGTGTTTGCGTAGCTCAAGTGCATGCGAGCCCGGCAAAGGCCATTATTCACAAAACTAAGAAGGGACCCAGAATAACATTTAGAGGGATTTTTTCAGGTTCATTATCAAGTCAGGGGCGGCCGATGGATATTTGCCCGAGTGGTGATTGACCTTAAAGCGAGCAGATTGGATTTACGAAACAATTATATGGTGAATTTTCTATGGCCGTAGGAAATTGAAAACTAGGCAATAAGGATTGATCGTTGGTGCATTTAAATATACTAGAGCGACGCGCCGATTAGGAGTTAAGATATTTAACATATTTGTCAAAATAAGATTGCAGAATTCGTTAAATAGTGACGCACGCAGAAAGAACGAAAACGTGTACAGACAATGCTTATATAATGTTATTATATAACCAATAAAGTCGACGCAAGTAATGAGAAAGAGTATTAGATTGAAGTACGCCACTGAGCTCTTCTTTTAAGCGCTATTGGGATAATTTCTGACTTCGGCGCAGACAAAATTAGTTTGTATTCTGTTATCTAAAGGTTACACACAAAAAAATAGCAAACATGAAAGTTGCACTGATTTCTTGGAATTTGGGATGTAATGTGACAGAACACTATTAAAACGATTGAAATATGCATATTGGGAGATGTGTTTATCACTTAAGATTTGAAGAAGTGACTAATATATTATTGAAACCACACAAGTAGATGGGGGGGAGTCAGGGGGAGAGAGTTGGAACAGGACAGTCGGGGTAGAGAAGTGTTGGTGGACAGTCAGGGAAGGAACCTAGGGCCGCGCAGACGGGATAAAAATCATCGAGTTTTGATAAACGGCAGAATAATAATTTGGTGCGCGTAAACCGGGAATAATTCAGATAGTAATATATAATAAGAAAGGACAGTCAGGGAAGGAACCTAGGGCCGCGCAGACGGGATAAAAATCATCGAGTTTTGATAAACGGCAGAATAATAATTTGGTGCGCGTAAACCGGGAATAATTCAGATAGTAATATATAATAAGAAAGGACAGTGAGGGAAGGAACCTGGAGGCGCGCGGACGGAATAAAAATCATCGAGTTTTGATAAACGGCAGAGTAATAATTTGGTGCGCGTAAACCGGGAATAATTCAGATAGTAATATACAATAATAAAGACAGTGGGGGCAGGGAAGTGTTAGAGGACAGTCAGGGAGAGATCCTGTTGAGAATTAAGATCGTCAAGTTCTGAGAGTCGCGAGGAGACCAGCTCGGTGCTTCTAAATCGGGGATATTTCATTTTAATTAAACAAAGAATAGTTCGTCTTTATTAAACAAAAAGAGTCCACGCGAATAAGGAAGTCAGAGATTGCGGCTGGCGAGTTCATATCTGTGAAGTTAAATAATATAATTTGTAAATTGAGGCGGTCAATGTTAATTTAATATCAATACAAAATGCACTTTCGGGGCATTTATCAGGGATAGGATAAAATTTAATACAAACCGACGCGAAAGTTAGACCGAAATAATAAGTGCTTTAATTAGTGGTTAATCAATGAGTGCACGAGGGATGCTGGTTTTGGATTGTGATTCGTGCATGTCAAGGTTTTGTGTGCATGAGAGGGGTAAGTTTGACAAATTGAATTAATTATTAACAACATTGATGTTTGGATTTCGTACAAAGCAGGGTTAAAACAATAGAATCATCATTACTCCCCGAGTATTTTAATTGTTTATAATTGTTCGTCTAGCTTGTAGTTTTCTAGATTTAAACAGGTATTATAGGTTATATAGCGCCCTTGAGGTGATTTTCCATAAAAGCGGTGCTATGTGGATCGTTCAAATATTAGTATTATTATTATAGCTACTTTAATGAGGCCTTTAATAAGGAACCTTGTCATCTAAGTCGGATGCTTTAATCGGAAAATTATAACGGTAACATTTAAAAAGCTATCGAGTAATTATCGGTAATCTTAAAAAAAAAAAAAAGAGCGTTCCCTCCGTAAGTCGGTCCGGAGCTGCCTGATGTTGACCGGCGACGATTTCTTGAGACAAGACCGTTGTAAAATAATAATTTGGGGTTCAGTGAACTAAAATACTATTCGAAGCACAAAAGACGCTTTCGGGCAATAAATCTTAGACGAGAGACTTCATTTAAAAGACGGGATTTTGAAACCACAAAACAATAATAAAATCCTTTAAAAGTGCTTTGTTGGTGATCTAGAAAACTAGGTTACTGGGTATTCTCCAATACATAACGGGTACCAAAATACATAGGTATAGAATGTAGGTATAAATTAATGTGTAAAGCGCCTTTGAGGTGATAATTATTACTTACGAGTTTCGTGATAATAATTTTAAACGTAGTTAGGGGACTATATTCAGGAAGGTTTTTTTTGAAAAGGCATTGGGTAATATAACGGTTTATGAAGGGTGCGTAGCATGGGCATTTTTGATTACTAACAAAATCTGACATAATTGAATTCCCATTCCAAAAATTTCCCACACCTTATTCCAAATTTTAGGTATCACAACAAGTCTATTACATAGGACTTTGCATAAACTTGGTTCGATATCTAATCATATAATCACCTTTGGTTCACGCTTAGGTATATTTCTTTCGACTTAGCAAAAAACTTTCATATTGTCGGTTGAATGCAGCCGTCGGTAGGTATTCACATTTTAGCGTGATGCGCTATATCCACCTACTTAATTAACAAACTCTTTTTCTTCAAACTTAATTGAGCGGGTTACGACTCGAGGATGGACGGCGGTTGTCGAATGGATTTAAAGGTCCAGCTTTCCTATTCCACCATGAGGAAGTATCTCACGCGACTTTATCGGGGGGCGATGTGATCGAAATGCAGGTGGGCTTACACTATTTTTCTAATGTGGAGGCGAAGTAAGCGATGGTCGTGTCTGGTCCGAGCAAATTGGAATCCCTTGTGATCACATCTCGGTAACGTGGATCTCGTACCCGCTCTAGACTGGATTGGAAGCGTGGCCGGAGCCATTTCATGATGTCGACGTATGTACGTCACTAAGGCATTGGGGGACTTCAGGAGAACAAAGGACGTGCACCCATTTCGCCCTCCCTCTACCGCCGCTCCGAGGTACCAGCGGATAAAAGTTGTCGTCGCGGGAGGCCAGTTTGATGCAGGACGAAGATTACGATCTGGCCGGACTACCTTCGTCATGGGGGAAACGAAGTGACGAAATTTGCGTGGGCTTCACTACCTTTTAGGTTACGCTCGTGTGGGGTCTGCCTTGTCGGCGGAACGAAGGGAACATGACATATGGAATCGTTTGGCAACCGATCGGCGGTTCTTTGTTGGAATCCGGATAAGTTTTCTTAACTACTTTTTGGTTTACGCTTAGGTAGGTATATTTCATTCGATATATTCGATTTAGCAAAAAACTTTCACATTGTCGGTTGAATGAAGCCGTCGGTAGGTATTCATATTTTAAGCGTAATGCGTTATATCCACCTACATAAGTAGCAAAAGTTTTCTTAACTACTTTTTGGTTTACGCTTAGGTAGGTATATTTCATTCGATATTCGATTTAGCAAAAAACTTTCACATTGTCGGTTGAATGAAGCCGTCGGTAGGTATTCATATTTTAAGCGTAATGCGTTATATCCACCTACATAACTAGCAAAAGTTTTCTTAACTACTTTTTGGGTTACGCTTAGGTAGGTATATTTCATTCGATATTCGATTTAGCAAAAAAAACTTTCACATTGTCGGTTGAATGAAGCCGTCGGTAGGTATTCATATTTTAAGCGAAATGCGTTATATCCACCTACATAAGTAGCAAAAGTTTTCTTAATTACCTTTTGGTTTACGCTTAGGTAGGTATATTTCATTCGATATTCGATTTAGCAAAAACTTTCACATTGTCGGTTGAATGAAGCCGTCGGTAGGTATTCATATTTTAAGCGTAATGCGTTATATCCACCTACATAAGTAGCAAAAGTTCTCTTAACTCCCTCACACTAGGAATAGGGATCATCCAGCATCAGGGTGGGAATGTACTCTGGACGAAAGTGCAGCCGGGGAAATAGAAGGGAGGGAAGCCAGATTCACGACCTGGTGCCTTTCATTCTTGGACCCAGCACCCTGGACGCCGAGCTTGACCTTCCTTCTTTGAGCTGATTTTTGAGCTTGAGGTTGGGGTACGCCTATCGTAGAGCATATGCCCGTAACACATATAGGGGAAGGTCCCAAGTTACGCTTGTGTATGTTATGCGAGAGGACGTATTTTTCATTCAAATCAAATACCGATGACCATCGCGATTGCAGGCTGGCGCATGTTTCTGTAGCGTGCCTAGGAAAAACGTAATCATTATTTCTACTGGTTCGAGGCGGCGTGCTGGACGGAGAACGGGACTATTGAGGACATGAGTGACTGCCAAGGCGAGGATCGGTGACATCAAAATCTTCCTTAATTAAATTCATACATCGCCAGATCAGAGGAGAGAGCGGCCCCACCGATCTCCTGACATTGCCGATTGTCTAATCAACTTCGGTTTAATGTTTATGCCGATGCTTTAGGAGTTAATGGAACTCAAGTCATCGGCATGCTGAAGAACTTCAACATCATCATCAATCCAGAGTAGGATGTCAAGTTTCAAAACCTCGTGCCACCCACACATTTCCTGAACAGTTCCTGACATCGGCTATCACACCATTAATCGGAGCAGACCCTCATATCAAACGGTATGAGATGACCTCTCATCATCATCATCAACATATTTATAATTTGGCGGCGTAGTGGTCGATATTATTCCCATTACCACTCTATGATCCAGAAACACACATCAAACCCTTTCCCGACAGAAGGCAAAACATGTCGATTTTCATTCGTCGCTTGCGACCTTAACATTCTCCGGAGGCGTTGGAATTGGAAGCTGATTCGGCGGTCTATTACCATCACCTTATCAGTTGGGCTATGGAGGAGTCCAATTATTTAAACAGCACATGTTCTGTCTCATGTTAATCCAAAATACCTACCCGTAGAATCAAATTAACAAAATAAAACAAGCTAGCTAACTAACAAATTGCATCTAGCACTGTAAGTGTAGAATTATTGCACTCCGTACTGCTTTGAGTGTAAATCTTTTGTTAGAATATACATAAATGTCAAATTATTTTCATGATAGCATTTTATAGGGCCGCAGAGAGTACGCGACATCGCATCGAAAGGTAGGATCTTCTCAATTCGCCGTTTGAATGTAAATTTTATATATTAGATGCTAGGAGGGAAAATGCAGATTACTTCAATAAAAATAGTCGTCGATGAGCGTAGGTGTATAACAGGTGCTAGGGGAGGAAGCTGGTTGAATATAGATAGATAATTAGTTATTTTTCAAGTTAGTTAGACCCAGTCATTGTTATTCGAAGCCTTGCAAATTGTAACACGCCATACCTAAAAGAACAAGGGTTTACCACAAACAAATTATTAATTAAATTGGATTAACTATACCAAACCACTAAAACAAAAAAGTACACAACGTTGTGGGGTTAATTACAATTGATTAATTGAGAGCATCTCGTCACGTTTGCATAAAAGTATTACGTGATGGGGTTGAAAAGGCGCTGCAAAAGAAATGCAGGGGAGAGACGCGAGAACGGGCGAGCTACGAGTTTTAAAGGCCGGGCGGGGTTGCGCCTGTAGCTGTAGCAAAGTAGCAGCGGTTGGAAACTAAGTGAAGGTTTTACTACTACATCGTAGAGGGGGGGGGGGTTTATCACAACTGCCCTGACGCTATCAACTTGTTATCCTTACACATACCTCCAAAATATACTAGACGGAATATTTTATTTTGCAACAATAACTTCGCTACGAATTCTGCGGTAGAAAGAATACATAGGTTGGGTAATGAACTGACTGATGTCGCTGACATATTTAATTTAAACTTCGATTCATTTAAAGCCAAATTAGTCCACCACTTTTTAGATGTAAATAATGAATGAGTAAATTTTATTTTATTTCGATTTTCTTTTGTTTATAGTTTTATTTTATTGTTCTTTTTCCAATATGAGTAATTAAGTAAAAATAAATGTGTTTTGATTTTTTTTCATGTTTTTGTTGTTCGTAGGTATATGAATTGTTGTACCTACGAGTTCTAAAGTCATCCATGTGGAATTAGCTTTAGATGTATGTACTCCTATTTTTTTTATTGAGTTTATGCTTTATTTGTATATTTTGTAATATTTTTTTAAGTTTGTTATGTACTGTTGTTATAAATGTTATTTGTATTTTATATGTTAAAGCCCAATAGGGCGTCAATAAATAAATAAATAATGCTGTTTGTTATTTTTTGTTCATTCAACCTCCCTTGTGACTTTTCTTGATTGCGAGCTGCTTGCCCTGACAAATGGATTTTCTAAATGAATTGTTAAATATGTAAGGTAAAGATTAGAAATATCACTAACATATGGCCGGAAGTTTTTTCTTTCTACAGTATTTATAACCATTGCTATTTTGGAATGACAACATTTTGAAGCAAATTCTATTCTAGTGTGGAAATTAAAAAAATTGGTTAAATAGGTTACGTTTGGTTAGATTGGGGTATTTTTCATTTTTTTCATGACGTTTCAGAGGGGCGTTAAAATTGCAATTTTCTGAGCTGTAATGGAACTAAATGTGGTGACCGGACAACTCAGAGTCATGCACCTTTGAAAATCATTTTCATAACCTTAATGACTTTTCAAAGGAGTGTTGAAATTGCATGGTTCTGAGTTGTTATGGAACCGATAAATACATACTATTTGTCGTTTTTATGGTTATTACTTTACACATCATTTATTTTTGTTTTGATTTAATTCTCAACTTAGCACGTCACAAAACATACCAAATACATACCAAATATGACCGGTCAGTGGTTGAGTGGGCATAGCGCTTGGGTCCCACCCGGGCGTCGCGTGTTCGATTCCTCGGCTGGCTAAGTCCTCCATCACAACACAAGCAACATTTTCGGCTTTCTGTGGTGGTAGTAGGAGATTTTCGAACATTTTTGGGTTATTCGTAACCCGGGAATGTTTTTCTTTCTTTAAAAAAAAAAAAAAAAAACATTTTACAGGAAATTATTTTGATAATAGTGAAAAACAATTTCATTAGGTTCACATGTGGTTCATTCAGCCGTTCCTTCGCAGATTAAGAACTTCGTGGAATCTCTAATGAAGTGGATTAATTGCAACTTATGGTCGATCTAGCGTACTCGCATGCGCCAATATGTGGTTTCCACTCTGGAAGACAGTGGAGCTAACTGATCCATTATATTATCGTTATCTTGCTATAACCAACATACATCATTAAAAATTAAGATTAATATCGTTATTCTACGATGATGATTTTTAATTGTTAATTCAATTAGGTACTTAAACAGTCAGGTCTATTGGTTCGGTTTTCGGAATAAATCATTAAGGTCTCATAGAAATCGTTGTCTCCTTTACTAACATGGTTAGATATGATCTAAACATGACCGGTCAGTGGCTGAGTTGGCATCGCGTTTGGGTCTCACCCGGGCATTGCGTATTCGATTCCTCGGCTGGCTAAGTCATCCACCACAACAAAAGCATTTTTGGCTTTCTTTGGTGGCAATAGGAGATTTTCAAATATTGTCGGGTTTTATTTTAATTAAAAAATATCGAAAACGAGAAAAAGAAAACACCATACCATTTTTCTTCAAATTTTGCAAATTCACTTTGTGGCACCATTTTATTAATTAAATAATTAAAAACACTTTGTTTTTACCACACTTTATATTCAAATCTAACAAACTGCAAAATATTTCAAATGTGAACATCTTTATATACCTCTCCAAAGTTTCGGACCACAGTTAGAAAAAAAAAATTAAACTTTAATAATAATTTTTTTATAAGTACATTATTTTTACTTGAAACGACAATAAAGTGAGTTGACGATAATTTTTATAATATGTTTGCCTAATTAAAAATGTGTGTGTTTCCATTTGTTTCGTTATCAGAAATTTTAGTTAGAAAAAAGGAAAGGTGAGCCATTTTTAAATTCTTTTTATGTTTGCAAGCAAAATTTTTATACTATAAAAATTACATGTTTTTTCGAATTATAAAATTTCGGAGCGTATTTAATCACCTTTTCAAAAAAGTTTTTGGTTTTTGGATAAAAATATCCAATTTATTTGGATTTTATATCAAAATGGGAATATTTTCACTTTCTGACAAAATATGGTCTAGGTCTGAGAGGTTAATTTTTTACTCAAAGGGTTTAACAAATGTCTAGTACGGATGAAGGATTCTTTATTTGTGTTAAAAATGATAAAATAGAGGCCACTAAAGCGATCCATTTTGATAATGGTGTACATATATGTATGTATTTAAAAATATATTCTTACTTTTTTTACTGAATGAATATGAAGAAAAATAAAATAAATTTATAAAAATGCATTTAAATGTTTCAATTTATATAATAATAATAATAATAATTTTTATCACTCAAATTTTTAGAAAATAAATTAAAATGTCCTTACAAAAAAAAATACTTACGATGTTTCATTTTTTTAATTCTATTTTTTATTATATAAACTTTTTTTTAATATTTCAAATAACTCACAAAATTTTTTTTTGCGTCCAATCCCCAAAGATGACATAGGCCCCAAGGAAAATGGTTTTCTTTAGGGCCTTCTGCGAGAGCTAATGTAAAAAAAATGTGTTTAGCCGTGTTTGGTGATCAGATATGACTTGCCAGGTACCTGGCCCTTCCCACTGCCTTCAGCCTCACAACATACTCCAAATGGGAACGCCATATTCTATCTAACTAATGTATTTTTAATTTTAAAAAAACTGGTTCTGTCAGTATTGCGAGCTTTTACTTTTCACCTATAATATCTTTCAAGCATTGCCCCTTGTGTCCACTCTCCACGCCCAAAAGGTATCAACGCCAGCTCAAAACTAATAAAATAGGACCAGCATTTGGTGAAATGCCGCCCAGTCGACCATTTGAGGCCATCCTTGCTCTCATTTTGAGATAATTTAAGGTCGTTAGTTGTTATACATCTATAGCCTAGTGTCCTTGGTGTACGTAATGTCGTTAACTTGAAATAACGCGTATGTTTAAATGTATTCGTTAATTTGAATTGACACATAAATTTGAATTGCTGCATAGGTTTAAATTTACACATGAACGGCAATTAGCACAAATGTTTTGGCACCAATGCTTGAATAAACACATAAGTTTGAATGAACACAACGTTTATTTGAATTAATGCGAGTTATAGGTAACTAATCATTATGAATTTAAAAGTGTATCATTTGCAAAATGTCATGCATATTGCCAAATTTACTATTGTAAATATTAATATTAATACATTTGCGGCACGTTCCGGAGTGGAATATACTCTCAGCATCGCCCTGGTGCAAGACCACCACTCAGAATTAAAACGTTGATTGAAATGGCTTAATGTTTGGTGATTAGATTGGAATGGCCATGTACATCTCCTCTTTTCTATTACCTTTTCATACCCTTCCCCACTGGTCTAAACATCACAAAATACCCCAATTGAGAATACCTTGGTCTCACTGGCTTCAGACGGTAGGGAGCAGTTAAGGGACTCAGTTAAGGGACTCTTGTGCTGTATTCACATAAAAAACTCGAATAATTATAATGTAAACCTATGTTAAGCATACAATATAAAAAACTTCAATGATATGAAAAGCAATATTTCATTCTGCTGAACAGAGCTCAATAAAAAAATATAGTTCGCCAGAAGAAAATTATTAGATATTTTTGACGACTAAAGATTGTCGTCTGGAACTCAAAATGTCTCTGATAGGTTTTCTTTGAATTCCCGAACCACAAATGAAAACAATAAAATCTCAAGTCAGGGGTGGCGTCCTCCCCGTGTCACCCCTACCCCACACCCCGTTTAAAACACCCACGACCCCCGCCCTCCTCTTGGGTACCGCCCCCTCCCGGTTGGGCGGGAAGGCTGCTAATGATATTCTCTAGTGACCCAATTCGCCACTTAAGGAATTCTGCCTTCATCGAATAAGAACCACCGAACTGCCTCTAAAATTTTCTACAAATTTCTTCAGCCTCTCTAAAAAATTAGGCTTAGCTTGGAGGAGTTTTGTCCTCGTTTGGGAATTAGTTTTTTCCCAGTGGCGGGCAGTGATTTTCAAGAATTATTTAAGTACGGGAAAACCAAATAAAACTGAAATTTCGCAGGCATCTAAAATGTTTGTTTTTTCAATCTGTTTAGTCCCATCAGGCCTAGAATTTCCGCTTTGGAATAACATTCAAATAAATATAATATTTCTGAACCTATCCGAAAACTAAAAGCAGTTTTTAATAGGTGGTGAAATAAACTGAAAATTTTAATATTAGAAATAAATCTATATAGTTCTGATATATAAAAAAGTTTAATGCAAAGATAAAAAGTTTTTAAAATAATGGCTCACCTAACTTTTTTATGACTAAAATTTCTGATGACGTAAAAAAATAAAAACACTCCCGTATTTCATTGGACAAATGTATGATAAACGTCATTTTCGCCTCATTTTTTGTCGTTTCAGTTAAAAATAAAAAATACAAGTGTGAAATTAATACAAGGTAGAAGAGAAACCTCCAGAAAACTAAAGTAGACAAGAGTGGGGAGGCTACGAAGCACCGCACAAAGAGGAGACTGATAATTCATCTCATTCTCTCGGAAGCTAAATCCTATATATGTATGTGTTTGCCTCTTTATTGTGTCGCTTTTTCGTTTTATCGGGTTTTAAATCACAACGGTGCCAAGGAAGTTTCCTCCTCAAAAAATATTTAAAAAATCACAGTTTCATATTTTCTACCCAGGTTGCAAATTCTGTCTATTTTAATTCTTCAGGGGTTAAATTTCAGATTCGAATAAACGCGGTGTATTTTTCGTTTTGTTTTTTCCAAAACCATGTTTAGATAATTTTTTTAACGGTCGCAGTAAAGGAGACAACGATTTCTATGAGACCTACATGAGCTGTTCCCAAAAGCGAACAAATTAGCCCGAGGGGTTTAAAAACTCATTAAAAACTTAAATACGTAACTGCATATAATGATGGTGCCTACCCAAGCGCTACTTTCTGCAAACTTTCTTAATTTCTGTGACGTTCTTGATCGTTTGCCAAGTTTTATTCCAATGGCAGAATAGTATGTACCCACCATATCCACAAAATTTATGAGAATCCTATCGAAGTTCAGAAACTGTATTATTATATTACCCGTATGAAATTTAAATGGTGATGGAGCAAAATTAAACGATTTGGTGCTTGAAAAATGTTTCCTCGAAGCATTTTATTTCGAATCAGTGGACTCATTCTCATTCCCCATTCATCAGAAATCAAAAACTATCGGCAAATTCCGTTTCAACGTTCACTTCAGTCAGATTCCAAATATCCGTACAATCTGCGCGGCAATATTAAAAATGCGCTAAAAGCAATTATCGAAAAATACGGAAAACTAATGCATACGAAAACTTTTTATTATTTCGGTGAGGCATTTAAAAAATATATTTACCCTGCACATCATGCAGCATTTTAGATTTTTTTACAATAGCTCAACACAGGAGACGCCGAGGCAAATAATTCCCCTCAGGGCCTATGTCATCTTTGAAGTTGTTGGGTGGAGGTTATTTTACGGAAAGGATAGAGAGGAAGTTCTGGGTAGGAAAAAGGTATGAGGGGTGTTTAGGAGTCTGAGGGTTAGTTTGTCCAAAAGTGAATTGACGAATGAATTCATTCCTTCCAATGCGATCCAAATCCTGCTAAGAGTCCTGCTGGAGAGTTCAAAAGATCTCCCTCAACCAGTCTCCCCCTGTCCGGCCTGCCCCATTCGATAAGTAGCAGTATGTTTAAAGACCAGGTTCGATAAAACCCATGTCAATACGATATTGACCATACATCAATGATCAGTTGGCATTATTTGCGAGCACGGTTAACATATGATTCCGATAGTCGGATGACAAAAGCCGCTAATTTTAGCGTGGTGAGTGCCAGATAAGCTCAAAATACACAACTTTGAATTATGTCGTTCTGTATTTGAAAAAAAAACTGGTTTATTAATGAATGGAGGTGAACTAACGAAGCTCTTAGAATTAAAAGACACATGGTTCATAGATTCAAATAACTCATCCAAGTCACATTAATTATTTTTCATTCCCCGGGAATATTTTGCATATACTGATTTTTTTATATGGAAAGAATTTTTTTTTACTTTAGTTGAAATTCCTTTTTTTTATGAATACACACATTTTCCCAACTGCTCCCAACCTCCGGGAGCCAGTGAGACTATGGCATCCCGAATTGGGATATGTTGTGAGGCTGAAGGAAGTGAGGAGGGGAAGGCGATATGGAAGAGGAATGTAAGGAAGTGCCCGACTATTCAAATCAAACACGGCTAAAGCCATTTCAAGCAAAGTTTCAATTCTGAATGGTGTTCTTACACCAGGGCGATACTGAAAGTATCTTCCACTCTGGAACGTGCCGCAAAATATCGTATATTATTTTAAATACAATTTTCTTGTGAGCCTTACTCATCGACCAGGGGGCAAAAATAATACAGTCAATAAATAATTGTTAAATAGTTTTAAGAAAGAACTCACGATATATTAAAGTAAGATAACAGGTATAATGTTAGCCTCCCTTGATACTTTAAATGTTCTGAGGACTGGAACGGAAATAATATACCGCAACCTTCCAAAGCAAACTCAAATGCGTAGAGGACTTTGTGATGCTTTTTTTATTCATTTAAAAATAATGTAAGACTCTTATCTCAGTATCACCGGAGTGTTATTTAAATAAAACCTTTATTTTATTGCCTAGCAAGTAGAGAACATTAACTTACAATCACCGATATGTTAATGTAATTAAATAAATTGTAAGTGGGTGTAATATCGTACCTACTACTTATGGTAACATACTTCTAGACCCAGAGAAGGCAGCCCCTGGAAAACCGTATTAACCATATTTGATAACATTTTAGATTTTCACTTTTTTTCATTTTTTTATAATATTTTATTTTTGCGGTGTTAGGGATGGATGGGTGGTGGATCTGGGATTAACGTGTCCATTTGTGACCGACGTAAGAATTCATCCCTCCCACTGCGGTATGAGGCGATGGGTCGGAAAAGTAGGACTGGAGAGGTAAAAAGATCTCCCTAAACATTCTCTCCCGTGTAGTGAGGGCGTATGCATGTGCCGCCAAGACCTAAAAAAACTTAACTCTATGAACCCAGTCACCTCTGCTTAGTCACAAAACGTAGCGAACCACTTTGGTGACCTATAGCAGGGGTGTGGCTATTCGTAGTTGGCATAGTTACATAGCATAGACAGTATGTTTTCTATGCCAATATGAATAGTAAGGTACAACTATAAATATATAATCTCATTTTATGCGAGTATGTGATTAATTTCACTGACCGGTCAGTGGTGGAGTGGGCATAGCGTTTGGGTCCCACCCGGGCGTCGCGTGTTCGATTCCTCAGCTGGCTAAGTCCTCCATCACAACACAAGCAACATTTTCGGCTTTCTGTGGTGGTAGTAGGAGATTTTCAAATATTGCTGGGTTATTCGTAACCCGGGAATGTTTGTCTTTCTTTTTAAAAAGAAAAAAAAAAAATTTGCATGCTAATTTTTTGAAGTCACAAAAAACTGCGGAATATAATAAAATTATGACTGCTTTCAAATATTATGTGAACCTTTTTAAAAAATATATTATTTGTCTTTGGTTATTATTAATATTAATATTAATATTAATCTTAATCTTATCCTGATGATAATATTAATCTTATCTCATTGGGACTGCCCGGTGATCTATGGAATACCTTCTCTGGCTATTTTTTTCTTTTTAAATATTTTATTTTCTTTCTGCTATGATAATTACTTACATTGTAACATAAGCAAACAACTGTTTATTCCTCGTTACTTCTTTTATTTTCAGAAGGTTTCTTCGACTGGTTATAGCCGCTATTTTTCTTTTACTATTATCTCTATTTTTATGTTTCCTATTTCAGAAGAATTATTCCACGGACTGTTATTTCTATTTATCTTTTGTGTAATGTTAATGTAAGTACTTGCATACTGTTACTAACCCAGTATGCATGGACATTGGAGGGTCTAGAGTAGTTTAAATTAATGTAGCTTCATTCAATAAATAAGTAGAGTCTTGACATGTGCGGTGAAGGAGGAAATCATATGTTTCCTTATAACCTGACAAATACCCTCCAATATCCTGACGAAGAAAACATTTCTAAACATGTTGATAATATTGATTATATAGCGGTGTTTTTACAAAATTATTTATTTTCATAAAAAAAAAGTCCAGCCTACTTTTGGTCATAGAGCAATGCAGGTCACTGTCAATACGAAAATCTACATACATTCGAATTAATCTGAATAGTTCATGTAATAATAAAAAAACTCTAAAAAACGAAAATAAAATCTGTTTTTCGGAATCGTTGTTGAAGACACAACAACATATTTTATTACGGATGCTCCATTGATGTGTTGTAACCATTTTGTCGATAACGATCGTTATATCTAAATTAACCCAAAATGCGAAATATTCCCATCCAAACTCGTGCATAATAGATATTAAGTTGTCAATATCCAGAGAAAATTATTATTCATAGAATTACCATCATCATGTCACCAAATCCCTTATCTAAAAGGCGATGACATGTTTTAGCAGAAGCTATCAGCTTCGTAATTCCGACAGGAAAATTCACACAGAAATACGTTAACGTTCTCACCGGAACATTATAAGTACCAATTCTCCCCCTTCTAAAGGGTAGTTCTCCTTACCGAGATGGTTCGCCAACGGGGAGGAACAAAAAAGGGTCGGTAATCTAATTTTTGTTGATGTTCCATAAAGTTTGCCCTCTAACGTGACGTTCGGTGACAGAGACGGTAAAAACACTCTAGTATAATTTGCGGATATTCCCTCATAATGAACTGTCATTTATTATACATACATGATGTTGTGTAACTGCTCCATTACAAAGTTGCGACAATGTTACGTGTGTATTTTTGTTTGGTGCCGGTACAATAAAATAAAGACTCCGAGATTGACAGTATTATATTTGATGCACTACTCCTGTGGTGGTCTAAAGCGAAACAGCTCTTCTTACACGCATAACTCGCATTTCATATCCTCCATTCGCGTCGTATATTAATTCCAAACATTTTTTTTTTTATTGAGTAAATTTGTTACAATACGTTTATTTCATTCTAATAAACATATTTTATATACTCTCCTAATAAAGCAAGTGCTTGTGTTTAGGAGTATGTTATGTTCACTTATTACTTAAAAGAACTCCGATCTACGTTAATTACACATAGTATAGTATTGCAGGGGCCGTCTTTTTCAACAGAAAGCAAAATCGTGAACTAAGTTTTAATTTTAACCATCAGTGAAAGTAACAAGGATAGGACCGCTTACCTTTATTGTGCTACTTATACATATATTTAAATTGAAATAATATTTCCGCTTTATGTTTCTTATGCTATGAATCACGTTTAGGAAGATAATTGTTAATCATAACCCTTTAATGTACCGCCCATTAAAAATTGCTTTTCCTTTCCTTAAATTTTTTTAATTTTAATTTATTTTTTTAATTGATAAACTAACGTTTAAACAAGATTTTTATGCAAAGCACAAAGGGTAGATAACAAATATTATAATCAATAATTATCAGCCTGAAACACTCATCTACATTGAAAAACGGAAGATTTTTTTCTCGGAAGATCTCTTCCGAGAAAAGATACTAGCCAGTATCTTTGAAGATTTTTTCAATGTAGATGAGTGTTTCAGGCTGATAATTATTGATTATAATATTTGTTATCTACCCTTTGTGCTATGCATAAAAATCTTGTTTAAACGTTAGTTTATCAATTAAAAAAATAATCATTAATATTTGACAAGTTAAAGTATTTCAGCAAAAAATACAGACATAATTAGTCTCGACGCCACCTAGCGGGAGATTTAGTATTAAAAATACCTCTCTCACAAAAATAAAGTTGGTTGTTTTCAGTTGGAAAAATGTAATAATAAGTAATTGTCGAATGAAACACTAGTATATATTGAATTATTTGGCGGGTATTAGATAAGCCGCCATAGCTCAGTGGTCAGAGCTGCTGACCGGCAATCAGATGGTCACGGGTTCAATTCCCGTTGGCGGCCAGTATCTTTTCTCGGAAGATTTTTTCAATGTAGATGAGTGTTTCAGGCTGATAATAATTTTAATTTCCTTAAAACTTCCATTAAATTCCTGAAGAACATAAAATATTCAATACCAGGATCTCCAATAAAAAGCAACTCGTAGTCCGATCAATATTACGACCTCTGCTTGAAAAACTGCATAAAAAATCCCTAACAACACAGTCCTTTAAAATTTACTTATCTACATATAAAATATAATATAAACATTTTTTATACAGTATTACGTTCATTGTTTTTTAATGTTATTGACTGGTGGATGCAATCTATTTGCCTGATTATCTTATTGCAAGTTGTTATATATGTTACAATAAATTATCTATTGTAAATATTAAGATAGAGCCATAGAAAAAATTACCATGCCCGTGAGATGATTTTACACAAAAACAGCGCTACATAAATAATATTAGTTATACCCGCCTCCAAAATTAATTGATTTAAGCTGAGGACTTATGCGCTCATGGTGGGAATGCTAATATCGCTAATGGGGGCTATTGAAGAACTCACCGAAATTAAATTCATCGTCAAATTTTTCTGATCTTTATTGCTTCATTAAAACTTCATATTTTTGTCATTTTCTTTTTATCCAACACTCTTCGAGTGAATCTTCAACGAGGGTTATCTATTATTACGTCTAATTTTTGATCAAATCCTATTGCTTAAAATTCTAAACAATGGCCTGGACTCACCAGAACTTACCAATTTAATAAATTTTCATATTCCGTAAAAATCAACCCGGCAATCCGATTTATTTTATTTACCCACTTGTAGAACAAACATTAGAAAAAACTCCCCAATTCCTCGTGTATGTGCACAATATAATACAAAATTTCAAAGCGTTGACATTTTTAGAAATATCGATGTGAAGTAACGCGTACGATCGATTATTAATATGAGAATATATCGTGAGCATCTCCTATCCTTTTCCTATATTCCTCTTCCTCTCCCCTTCCTATGACCCAAAATTAATTAAAATATAATAAAACTTCATTTCCGATGTACTTTAGCATAAGAAACCTCTGTGGCTTGACTTCAGTTCAATTATATATTTATCACTGTACATGTATTATGTAAAAGCTGTTTGTTTCTTATAAATAAATAAATAAATTATATCAACTGTTGGTCGATGGCGAGCACAAATGTTAGAACGTTCGCTTTGTATATGTTTGAATGCATCTGCGAAGACTAATGAATTCTTCTTCTTCTTTCGTATGGTGGGAGGTCATAGGGGGACATCTAAATTGGCGAGCCAGTCTAGGGCCTCAGGCGTTGCCCCGTGGACCTCATCAATCCGCCGGGGAATAAATGGAGCGTGCATTCGTTGACCACATGTTTGGTGGTATGCAACGCACCGCAATCACACATCGCCGATTCTTTAAGGCGCCATTTATGCATCATCTAAGCACAACGACTATGGGAGCACCTTATCCTATCGATGGCGGACATATGATGACTATTCATTGCGAGGCAATGAGGACCCGTGCTGTCTCTCAGTGGGGTCTTGAAGTCTCAAAAACCCTTCTGGACAGAAGATAGGTGGAAGCTTGAGTGGCAATCGACCAACGTAAAAAATGCCCATCTCGTTCAAGCCCAATTAATAAATAAAATACATGTACACCGATAGTATCGAAAGATTCGGAAAAGTTTTTTAAACTAGTTTGGGGCATCCACCCGCAGTCCCCTCTTACCCTGCAATGTCCAAAGATACTGGGGGTGAGGCGACGTTTATCAATATACACTTGCTATTCCATTCGACAATGTTATTTTTTTGTTTCATTTTTCCGCTTCCAAAAGCCAAATTATTATAATAATTTTATAATCCATCCATTGCACAGGCAAGGGTTTACCCGTATTTATTTTACAACTTAAAAAATACATTTTTAGAAAAGTTCTGTGAATATTTTCACATTTATTCACAGCCTCAATGCGTTTGAATTTTTTGCTTCAGCAAAAGTTTGAAATAATGTTTCAGAAATTAATTAAATTTGGAGCAAACTTTGTAATATAAACAAAACTTTTAACAAAACAAAAAACGACTTCAAAAAATGCACTCCAAAAATAACAATCGTACGAAATATTTTTTTTACTTTTTAGTGCAATTTTTGAAGTCGATTTTTGTTTTGTTAAAATTTTTGTTTATTTTTTTATTGGCCGTATTCATTAGAATCGTACTAGAATATCATCTGGTATGCCTAATGGTTGCCATGTAAATAAATTAAATTGGTGGAATTTAAAAAAATTATAGTTTGGCAAGAAAGTGTAGAAATTTATTAATTTGGAACTAAATTTTTTCATTACTATAGTAACACCGAAATACTCGCTTTTTCAATGACGTTTCATATGGCTCTTGGCTTTACTGACTTAAATCGTGTAGAACACACTGAAGATCGCTCGTTTAATAATTATTTTATCATCGTTTGCCTGTGCACTGTTTGAATTGAATAAAAAAGAACAAACCAATACGTAGTGGTGCAAGAGAAGTTATATATTACGTTTTTCAACGCTGCCAAGCCGATTATCGCACGAAGAAGCTCCTGTGTAATTTAGAAGATGTTTACAAATGAACTACAGAAATCACTGGTACGAAGCATAGTTTTTTAATGAATTTCATTAGTATTACAAGATTTATGCCAATTTTCGAGCGATTGTAACCATTACAACCTGATTTGGGGTTATGCTTAAAAATCCGAATTTAACACTTCCATTTGACCGTTCATACAAGGCCACAAGAAAAAGGGAATAACTCAATTAACAAAAAAAAAATTATAATATGCAACTTCTTTAAACTCATAGAAAAGTGACTTTTTCTTAAATTTCTCTTTTTCTTTCTAAATTAATATTATCTAGTGTGTTTTTTTAAACACCCTTCTGTAGAATAATAATTTTAATGATGCTTTCCACACACAGGTATGTCTGAATCAACGGTCAGATGAATCGTCAAGGAAGGGGAAAAGGCAGATGGAAAAATTGAAATACAGGGAAAACGGAAAATAGCATAATAATAATATGTAATAGCATAAAAGTGCTGATGATTGGAACAATTGTTGCTAACACGTAATGAAAATTGAGGCAGAGTATTATGCACGAGGCAGGACAATTTAACAATTTTTAACAATTTTTACAGTTATATACGTTGATATCGATGAACTGATAATAAGTTAGATGAAGATGAAGATACGGAAGAAGAAGAATCACATGAGGGCGAAGACAATAATGTCGGGTGTTGAATTAATAGACACAAAATTTGAAGTACCTACGTTTTTATATCGAAATAAACGCCCACTTAAACCTTGTTCTTTTCTTGATTTTACTTCTATTAAATTCCAGTTTTTTGTGCAAAATTTTTGAAAGCACAAATTCGCTATGAAATATGCATTTTGGCCGAAGTGTTTTTAAAAACATACATTCATTGTCTTATGAGCCATCTTAGTGTTGCCATTTAAAACCTAAAAACGATCGCAGCGCCATCATTTATTTTCTACACTTTCTTGCCAAACTGTAAGAGATTTGTAAAAAAAAATGTGGGTACTATATTATTATTTCCGAGTTAAAATTTAAATGTGGAATAAACTGCCGACCATTAATTCCGGCGGAATGGGGTAAGGTTAATTAATGATTGTCATGCAGGTGGCTGATCGTTAGCCAAATTTTCAAATTTCAACTGTTGACATTGGAACAATTATAGCCAGTGTGTATGGCCACATACTCGTAAGAGCTTATTTATTGTGACTTCACATTTCATATTTTGGTTTTACAATCCAATTATTAACCGCATTAGGTAGACATAGCCTGTATCCTTGTGTATCGAAGAGGGTTTTGTGTATCGGCTATTCCAAAGCACTACCTACATTTTTACACTAACTTCACACCAATAAAATAATTTCCCTCAGGACCTTTGTCGTTTTGGGGATATTGTGTGTGGAGTCGGGGAGGATAAAAAGAAACATAGAAGCCGGCAAATCATTCCACAGCTGAGACTTCGAAATCTAGTTTGCCTTGTCATCGAATCATGGAAACGACCCGTTCTTAAATTAATGACAAAAATCAACCGTGCATAGGCGGGTGTTTAACGTGTTTCCCGATTATGCAACGGAGCCAAAGGGATCAATGACGCTCCGAACATCTTCCATTGATATACTGGATAGCATTCTAGAGCGATTCGTTTATTGTCAAATTATGAGTGCCAATTTAACAATTGGCGTACTTGCAATTTTTACAGTCAGCAATTGTGTACCATTACAGCAATTAAAAAGTTATAAATATCAGAAAACTTCTCATTTCACTTCCTCCGAGAATTTTATCTTATATTTCGACATTATTTAGAAGCAATCATGCGTAGGCAACAAATCTAATTGAAAAAGATGCTCGGAGGGGCTTGTTAAGCACTTTTCTTCGTAACCTTTTCACAAAATGTCAATTTGACGGCTGAAAGTTGACAGATTCTAATGACCTGGGTTAGTAGGGGACCTTTCCATCTTGTGTTCATAAGTCTTGGATCAAATATCGACAAAGTTTTTGTACATTTAACATCCTATACAACTTCAGGGTGGATAAAATTTTCCAGAAATGTTTATTTTCCTGGGCATTGGAATCGTATTTTAGACCCGAACACCTGACCTGCCAATTCACAGAAGTGTGATTAACCGTTATGAAAAAATTAAGCTTACTTTGGGGACATGATTAATACTCCGATATCTTTTCAGTGAATAGGTACATGAAATTGCGTTCCAAATTCATCATTAAAAATGAGGAAACGCGTAGACATTTCTATTCACAAGAACTTTTCCATTAAGATTTGAAGATATTACGTAATTATTTCTTTAATTCCTATCTTAGCCTGATTTTTTTTAAAATTTCTGATTTAAGTAGAAACCTTTCCGGATTTTCTGTAATCTTACGGTTTATAAATATATCAAATCGTACATATCGAAGGAATGTTGCAATTTGATCTGTGATTATTATACTTTATCTTTATCAATAATTTCCTGGGACACCGATCAAAAGAGTCCTTTCCTTAATATTTCTGGTAATTCTTTCATCTTAGAATTTACACGTATTTGCGGAATTGTATGAAAATCATGATATATACATAAACACAAGTTTAAAAAAAGAGTGAATTCTTTAGTAATTTATTTAAAAAAATAATTAATGGCTTAGATAGTAATGACTAGTGATAAAATGACTTAGGTAGTAGTAATAAAATGGCTTAGGTAGTACCTAATAGTTCAAAATCACTAACCTCACTCCTTAATCCTTATGCAATTATATATTCGACTATTCGTGATTAGCATTATTTTTTTATTCTTTATTTCAAAAATATCAATTCCCAATATTGATTTCATGATAAATTTCAACTATCGTATTCTGTCTTGTGATGTATATCTCCACCTCTGATATTTCCATAATTTTTTCCGTATTCCAAGTTGTTCTGGAAATCAAAAGGTACCTTCTTGAGATATGTTAATCCATTAAAACATGAGGGGCTGTTCCCGCCCTATTACCTTTCCAATTATTTCGTTAGCAAAATCTCCGCCTGTGCGCTGGGGGTTTATTATCGGGTTTAATCAAAGTGCTCCTTTGTCACAGCGATTTTTTTAGCTCCAAATTTTCACTGAAATGTCAAAGCATGCCGATAATAGACATTTTGTGACAGCAAAAGTATTCAAATTGTCCGCAGTGAGTGGAACTATGGCATCTCATTGTTAGACTGGTGGAAGCAGAAAAGAAGGTTTGGAAGAATCTGAGGGGAATAATTTTCAGTGGTCTGTCTCTGCGTACCTCCAGTTCAATGACCTTTATATCTGTAATTTGCTTTGATTTTCGGAACAAAAACTGATTGTCGTAACTAAATACTATGTTTAAAATTAATTCCTACCCTGTGGAATCTTCTTTCGGTGTTTGCAGTCTGATTTAATCTTTTTTTGGAAACTCGTCCTCTTAGTTGTGACGTCCAAACATTAATCTGACTAAATGTAAATATTTCACGATGTAGAATTCCATTTGATATAACGTCACCTAAGCCCGCCACCGCCGCTTCGTATTAACCGCCAAATATAGCTGCTGCTTGAAATACAGTTATGTTTTTACTATGTGAGCATTTTCACATATAAACCGTGGATAAATAAAATTGTTTGCACAAACCAAACTTGATTTTTCATCATACATTTCCAGTCTTTTCAGAAATATTTCGCAACTATACTAACATCACGATAAAAATATTCTCGTTTATAAAATTGGAATGTAAATGAGAGTTTTTTTTGAGATACGAGTTTTAAAAAACATATGTTATGTAAAAATTAAGGTTTATAAAATTTTTCAGATCTATTTATAAGTGTCAACCTACGTATTAAAGCATAGCACCAACCTAGAATAAATAATTATATAATAAAAACATGTAAATTTGTTATAGATCACTTTAATTTAATTTTATTCACACTCTACCGGTTTTGAAATAATCATTCCTACGCTAGGAGAATATTAGAACTAACCCACGATACATAATATTAACAGACATATATATACATTTGAGGTGTTTTAGTGGGAGGTGAGCAAAGGGGAAGGGGTTATTCTGGGATTTCCGGGAAGAATAGAGCGGTTTTTAGGAAATATGTCCAGAAGAGGACTAAAAGAAAAATTAATTTGGGTATTCAAATATTCAGTTATTATTTTGAAATTTTCTAATTTCAAGTACTTCTGAGATATCTAATTTTTTGCTTTTATTGTTACGGTGAAGAATTTTAACCCCTGTGTCCTTATTGAAAGAAGTATAACCAATATGAAATAGATAATTATACCTTCCTATAATAGGGTCGCATTTAGTATAAGTCTTAGTTTGGTCAGATGGCTTGGGCATGTAGCGAATTAACGTAGAAAGGAGTGTAAGGAGAATATATAAAGCAAATGTTAATGGTAGAAAAATTCTGAGATGCCGATAAGACATGACCCGATTAAGTGAATCAGATACTTGAGTCGGGCCATGTTAAGAGTCAGAATAGTAGAAGAGTGTATATGAGACAATGCATGAATGTGAATGAGGCAAAGAGTGTGTGCTTAGATCGATGTGTTTGGCGGTCAATCCTCTCAACTTCCCATCAGATAAACGGCGAGATGGTTGGTAAGTAAGTTAGTATTAGTCAGTCTAGTTTTTGCACTGTTAATTCGTGGTGGAATTCCATTGTAATAGAATTGAAATTAAAAAACTTTTTCACTTTGTTCCACTTATTTATTATTACTAGGACCGGTTTCATCCTACTACGGACATTTTCAGACTGGTAGTTGAATCCAGTCTGAAAATGTCCGTAGTAGGATGAAACCGGTCCTGGTAATAATAAATAAGTGGAACAAAGTGAAAAAGTTTTTTAATTTCAATTCTATTAGTATTAGTCATAAACATTAAAAGTTTTCTTTTTACAGGACATGAAGAGATTAGTGAAATCTCGCACATCCCATAATGTATTTATTTATTTCGACCCTCGGGGCTTTTATGTAAAATAAGTCTTAATAAATTTCATCTGTGCATTTAAATAATGTAACGTAATAATAATAAAATGTATAAAAGTGTTACGCATGCTTGTATGTAATCGAATGAAAGTAATCAAATAGGAGAAAATGAAGTCATAAATGTAATATCTCGTGTATACGAGTTCGTATGGACATTAAAAAAAACATAGTCAGTTTTATACCAACAACATAAAGGTTTTTTTAAATAGCAAAAATATGTTACTGCGATCCTGAAAAAACGTTTTTTCCTTGGATTTTCTACTTTCAATACATAATAATATGAATTTTGGCTTAAACTAATTTCATTGAAGAAGAATAATAATCTAAAGGAATATATGAAAAAGAACAAGCCACCGAAAAATAATAAGATAACGGTCGCAACTTTGTGATCATTTAAAAAGGTAGCAGCCAAAAATATGGAAAAAAGTAGTCGAGGAAAATATTGGTAATCTGATTTTTAAATGTGAGATCGACTAAAAAAATTAAGTCCAAATGAGCGAATTGTTTATGACGTTTGTCCCGATATCACAAGAGATCCTGGGTTCGAGTCCTTTTTGCGATCGTTACTTGCCTTTTTATTTTTCTTTTTCGTATTTTCGTTATCATTAGCATTATCTTCTTCTTTAATGATATATTACATTGACGGGTGTAACCTTTATAAAGTTAATATAATGAGAGAAAGAATAAAAATGGTATATGAATTTCGTTTAACGTCTTTAAAAAAAATTAAAGCATTTAGTTTTCAGGAAATTGCCTAATTGATAACTTGCCTATTTTCATGCGGAGGACTTACAAGTTTCTTCCGATATATTCCGTGTGCAGATTCAGTATCAATGGTTCCACTTCACGCCCACTTATGTAAATTGGAAATGTAATCAACATTTCATCACTGCTGTCCCCACTACGAACTTAACGATCTCAAATTCCCACCCAGCCTGACCGCCCTAGCTCAATATTGTCAATTAAATTTAAGAACATTTGTCTGTCAAGTCTGTCCATTTATTACCCCATTTCAGGCCGAGTTGGTGACGTCGCACTAAACTTAGCCGGCAGCCCAAATACTTCCAATAATGTCGCAAGAAAGGTTCCCACTTCCTAGTTCCAAGGTTGTCGAAACCGTTTGCCAAAACAGGCCCAAGTTTTAGTCTAACAACGCAAATATACTGATCTAGTCATGGTGGGTATTAATAATTCTCCTGCAAGGGGCTTCCATTGGCATACGGTGGATCCATTTGGGAAGTATTGAGCCCGAGAACGGTAATCTTTTAAAAAATGATCGTACTGTTACCAAATATTCTGTTATACTAGAATAAAGAAAAAAGCTAGGAGTGCCTTCCATAAAAATTTTAATGGAAATACATTTAGCATGCGCTCTGCCTTACTTGCACTCTCATGACTTTGTAAATTTCCATAATATTTCAATTTCGTAAAGACAGTTTTGTATTGGAAAAATGGCGATAGGCTAAATATTAGGATTACAAAACACACGTCCACGGGCATTTCGTGTGTTCTTCTTTATTATTTTGTCTTGGACTGAACGGTAACCGGGCAACTCAGAATCAATTCAACACCTAATAACTGTACCCGAGAAGCATACGTATGCAAGTCCAAAAAGGTAAATGTTCAGGAGAGCCAAAAAACTATTTTTTTCGAACTATTATCTCATAACTTCTTCGGATATATTTGTTGATAGATAAAAAAAGTTATTATTAAATCAATTAGTTTTTTTTTAAAAACGAGCAATAAAACGAAATATTTTATATGTAAAGCCTTTATAAATATTGTTTAAAAAACGCTGTCTTGAATCAAACAAAAACATGGACTTGAGTCCTTCTGCTTCTAAATGAAGTGGAATATTTAGTTTTGACATGTGATGTATTATGAAAAGATCAATGTTTAAAAATTGTTTACATCCACAGACATTGTAGTAATGTATAATTTGAGTCATAATACTACATAATACGTGGGATTTGATTCACAATACTCAAAATACAACTAAATCATAAAGATGCAAGTCCATGGTAGATCCTTCTACTTCTAAGATAGTTGTTGCATCTGTATACATTTTTAAAAATCCAATTTTTCTTCATGATACGACCTGTATTTTTCTGCCACTGATAAACATGAATATTTACTTCAAGTCCGCATCAAAAACTCATTTCTTAAAATTTTGGGCTTGCATCCGTTTGTTTCTCGGGTACAGATAATAATAACGATGTTGTACAGCACCATTTAATCAATTTAATCAATTATCAAGTATCAAATTGAATATGTGAAGAGAAAGAGATATGCTTTGTTTAGCTTAATTCCCGTGTTTAAATTAAAATGAAGCTACACGGTATCCATCCAGGAAACGGATCCTCCATAGTCGATGAAAGGCAATCAAGTCTTCCAGATTCAAACACACCTTTGCCTCAAAATCAGGTCACGCAACTTACTTCTTGAGAGGACAGAGCTGTCAATGTCAATAGCGTCATAATTATTGATCGCCACGGCATACACTTATAAAATTATGATTCACACTTTGGATCAGCCGCTATCTTCCTCTTTAAAATCTTCATCAAAACTTCTTCAACAACTTTACTCTCGTTTCTTTGAAACTAAAACGCAATTATAATCCACACAACTCTCCGGCGATACACCGATCACGAGATTAACAATAAAACTCAATTCATTCCCTCATCGGTCAAAATACATAAAATCAATAACGTATACTCCGATCAATACGAATTCCAAAATCCTCCTAAAAAAAACTCCTTCACGATCCAAAATTTCAAAGCACGTCTACGCGCATCTTGAACGTTTCTTTCCCGTTTCCTTTTTCCATAGTCAAATCCCAAGCGCTGCAAACTTACTCGTACTTTATTTTTTTGCAGTTGCACTAACTTGCAAATAAATAACTAAAAAAATTGCAGTACTTACAACTGTAAGTTACAAGTACGCAAAATATATTAAATTATTATTTATACGCTACATGTTATGATTATATACAGATAAATTAGATATTAAATGTGTTTTATATTTTGTTAGTTGAATGTTGCTAGGAACTAACTTAGCATTTACTAAGAAGGTTTTATTGAGTATAATTCACAAGGGTCAAATCTGATGCAAACACAGGCTGATGAATACACACACGTGTAGCTTTAGTTACATTGCCAAGCCTTTGTCCGTCAACCTCAGGCTCCAGCGCATGGCATAATCAATGAACTTTGGCTAGTGGCGCATAAGGCTTTCAGTGCATATGAAAGGAACTGCATGTCATGAACATTATGTATCCTGTCAAATGAAACAATGCAATGACGGATTCCTATTATTATGAAGAATAGGAGAGATTATTTTCAACAGAATTTAAGTACGTTTAATGGCGTTTATCACACTTTATACTTATATCACCAAACATGAATAGAAAACAACACCTGTTTAAGATAATTTATATAGCCTCTTGATTGAAATCATAATCGATCAGCTGTAAAATAAACGAGGCTTTATTTGTATTATACATAGTACGCGTTCATTTCATTCATTTTTTACAGTACACGTCGTTCGTTTTTACAATTTTTGAGGCGGGTATAGGAACCTCTTTTTTGGATAACCAACACCCCTGGCATAGGTTACCCCAAGTGGTTCGCTACGTGATTTAGCAGGAGTACCCGGGTTCTTGGGGCGAGTTTTGTCTAGGTGGTGAATGTGTTTGCTCACCTACTACGTGTTGGGCCGGATAGGAAGAGACTTCCTGAGGCAGACTTACTTTGGACCTCTCCAGCCGACTCTCTCGACCCACCGCCTTATACCACAGTGGGAGAGATGGACTCATACGACCCGCAGATTCCCATCCCCCTCATATATTTTTGTTTCCCAGAACTTCCAATCATTCCTTACCATAAAAAGATCATCCGCACAACATCCCCAAAGGGCTTTCTGTGTTTGGAGCTGAATCAAACACCTTCCACACCACAATGAAAAATATTACCTACTTAACTATATCAATGTCATATTATTTCATCCTCTAACATATTATATTACACGTACATAACCTAACAATGATTAACACTTTAGAAAAAGAATTACTATAATTATGCAAATTGTAGGTAGGTACATCCATTTTTTAACCTGTATGTAAGTAGGTACAAGTTGACTTTTCAGAGAATTCAGTTAAAAATCATCAAAAGTTCCTAAAATACTCGTATCTTGAAATAATATTCCGGAAGCGGTAAATACGTTAATTGCTTTTCTCTATAATTTCCAAGGAAAATCTTTTGTAAATGCATTAAAATTATTCTAGCTATCAGAAAAAAATCCCATAAAGCACGCTTTTGGCATTCTCAATACGCTAAGGTATGTAATAAAGGAAATCTTTAGGGAAAGTACTTGAAAGCCCTTGTTGACAAGGATTAATTGAGAAAGAAGACTTGCTTGAATTTTAAAAAGACGGAAGTCGGATAAATATAATTTTGTTTAGTTAAATGAAGACAATATTAGCGAAACTCAATCAAAATCTGAAGACAGAAAAATCAGAAAAAGATATTGGTTCCACTGGGACTCGAACCCAGATACCTTAGCATTCATGGCCAACTGCTCTACCGATTGAGCTATGGAACCCATTTCCAATTCGATCACTTTTAACTGTATCATACTTCGACTAAGAACTCCCAACACTATCTTCATTTTTGTGGATTGTGGGTGGGGGATGGGGTGGTGGGTTTTTTAGGGAAAGGAAGGAGAGAAAGTTCTGGGAAAGGAAAATATATGAAGGATGGGTGGGAATCTAAGGGGCAAAGTGTCCAGGAGTGACGTATGCAAATAAAAATAAATCCATCTCTCCCACTGCGGTGCAAGGCAATGGATTGAGAGAATCCGGCTGGGGAGGTCTATATTATGTCTTCCTTAAGTATTCTCTTCTGATCCGGCCTGCGACGCAGTAGATGAGCACATGCATTCACCACCAAGACCTAGCCTAACCTCACCCTTTGTTTTTCTAATTTCGTGTTTCTTGTATTACCAATGGATGCCTTGGTAGTATCCTGTAAAGTACACATAATATCATTAAATTCTTACTTCATCTTCAGGTGGTTCACTGGCCCTAAAGTTCTGCAAAAAAGTGAGTTTTTCAGATTTTTTTATTAAACAAACACCTCATCTAATCCTGTTAAAAAATAGATTTTATTTTCACCCATCTAACTTATCCCTCTTCTCCCCACCTTTTGACATTATTTTGCGGTACAACAGTTGCAGTCAATCAGTAAAAAACTTAATTGTGATTTGTTTGTAATATGCCTAAAATGAGATAAAAATCATTGTGTCCTGTATTTGGTGGCCCAGAAAAATTAAAAGACAATGTGTTACAAACTTATTCGGACGTAATAAAGTATTATTTGTGGATTAGAAATGACTTGCAGCGGTTATCCAATAGAAAAGATCTTTCTGTGAGAAATATTTGAAATAATTGCAATCGATCTAATTATGTTGAGGAATAAAGCATCTATTCGTATTGTAACTCAACGTCAAATTGTTAGTAACTTGGTATTATCACAAGTACAAATGCTGAAAGATATGACGAATACTTTAAAAAAATGAATTTTATGAAGATGCAACAAGAAAACTCTTTGATTTTGCTGTGTGCAAGTGCGTTTGTATCGATTTATGTAAATGTTTAGTAAAAATGCCCAGGAGCTGTAATTCCCGCAAGATCAGAGAGGTAGACGAAAAAAGTATATCGGCTCAAAAGATATATTGGCAACCAAGGCTTTGGAGCGTAGGCAATAACAACTGATGAGGCTAAATCAATTACTTAAAAACTGACTGTTGAGAAACCTCTGAGCTCCTCACCAGATACTAACTACATTGACTGCAGAGACCTCGAATGATAGTTTTAGATTATCATACAGCAATCAAGATTCAAACAATCAAATTGTGATAAAAGTGTACGCGCCAACATGGTTCACCATAAAAACAAAACCTTAATGTAAAGATGGTCCGAAATACGTTCTTCAATTAATTATTTTCAGCTCATATTTAAAAAATGACCAACCTAACCCAACCGACGCATTGTTTGACATTTCCGTTAACGGCATTATGGTTAGGATTGCCACCCTTGATCTGCAGGAAAAATAAACCTTTGAATCCTCAATAATCATTAGGCCAGGTCGCAAGAGATAAAGATTCTCCCGAGCTTATCTACCCCTACGTGTAGGGTGTACTGAGTTATACCGGAAACTGTGAACCAGAGCATAGGGTTGTATTTTGGGCAGTTAAGAAAATGTGGAAGAAATATTTCTGCTCCCGAAGCGGGTACCACTAATTACTTCCAGAAATTACGTGCACGATTAATTTTCTTAATGGGATCTTTATCTTTGACCTATTTAGTAAAATTATTCAGATTACAAAAGAATCGTACCAATCTTATTTAATGATTATCTTCATTTGAGAAGGTAATAAGTAATAAGAATGATATTATTACGTGAATATAATTTGCTTACAGGGATTTTGTTGCTGAAAACGAAATAAAAATTCTCCCATGTTACTCTATCTGTGACACACCCTTTTAAAAATTTTAAGAGGAAGAAAGTTATGTTGATATAATAGGAGAGAAACGGGTGGGAAGACTGTGAAGTGACTACCTCGCTAGTCAAATCCGAAAACTAAACATAGCTTTAGAAAGTTTGCTCTAAAACGAATTGCTAAAACAAGTGTTTTTTTTACATAGCTCCACACAGGAGGCGTTGAAGAAAACAATTTCACTCAGGGCCTATATCATCTTTGGGGATGATGTATGGAGGGTATTTTTGGGGAAAAGATGGACAGGAAGTTCAGGGAAGGAAAAAGGTAAGAGGTGTGAATCCAATCTCTCTCGACCAGTCTCTCCCGATCCGGCCCACCACACAGTAGTTATGAAAACGCATCCGCCACAAGGACCTAGACAAACCTTACCCTATGAACCCGGGGCCCCCTGCTAAGTTACTAAACTTAGCTATCACGTGGGGTGACCTATGACAGGGGTATTGGTTATTCAGTAAATGGTTCCCGGGGCGGTGGTACACAAATTGGTTTGATAGGCGGGTTTGGCTATTAATTATTTGAATTTCATTTATTTTCACGGACAGCCATCACAAGATTATGAAATTTACATTACATGGAAATAATAATTGCATCAGTCTTTCCATTTATTATTTCATTTAATTTCATGTTGGCTTGTTATTCGAGATTTTTTTTTTGTACTTTGTATTGTACCTATAATATAAATGATAATGCGTATTACACCGCGAGCCAAATATCTTTGCCGCAAGCCGAGAAACGAATTATGGCCGCTTGCAGTTGCTTCATTCCTTTCCTATAATTCGTGGCTCGGATCGTGGTAATACCTAATTAAACGCAGCACACTACCATTAAAGGCTTTCAACCACATCGATCATAAATAGATAAAAGCATCGATGATTTTAGCGGGAAAGCTTTGTGCAGTTAATCAAATGATCCCTGCTGCGTTTATTGGTTCACTAATACAATTCTGCTTAAACAACGATCACTCGTGCAACAAAATCGGTTGATTTTACTGGCCTTATTTTATTGCCATAAACAATGATTTTCTGAATAACACATATTTTATAACCCTGAGAAGTGAGCGTTGCTCACGAAACATGTCGGTTTTTATAAACAAGAAAAGTGGTAAAAATAACGTATTATATTAATTTGAACATATTTTATATTTATGCTACATACCAGGGGTGATTAACCTTTTTAGCCGGAGGGCCAAGCAAGGAGTAGGGTACCTACTGACATTGTTAAATGTGCAGGCAGTGGTGTCGCAAACCTACTTGAATTTTTTTAATCGTGGTATTTACGATAAAACCATTATGTATCCCAGGCCAAACCAATAGATGCTATCGATTAACATCATAAAAAATATAATTTATTAAAGAACATTCTAATAGTTCTGCGAGATATAAATCTAATCAAGATAACTTTAAGATAAGAAAATTTTGTCAAGAAAAGTTTTGGTATTTTATATAACGTAAACCTTTAAAGGGCACCAAACATCTCGATAAAAAACCCTTGGATGCGCATCTGATATACATCACAGCAAATTCGTCCAAGGGATCAGTCGAACCACGAAATTTTGTATTATGTAAGAAAAAACTTACCATTCTGAGTAAGTTTTTTTCTATCATACCAATACTCGGAAATCGCCAGTTTGTCAGGATGGCCGAATTCATATGCTCGAAAGTGTTCTGATGTTCTTTTGAATACCCTTTTTGTGTCATATTACCGGACTCCTTTAAAATAAATATTTCTAATATTAATTAAGTTATAATCGAAAAGAAAATAATTTATGAAACAGCCTTTTATACAAAATCGTTTCATGTTGAATGTAGATAAAGATAGAGCCTCTGATCATAATTGTCTGAGGGTAGCACTTGGCGAAGTTATCAGTGTTATTCATCTTGACTAAGAATTCATTCGTATTATGAATACCAAAAAATTTGCTTTGGATAAATTGAGATTTTTAATCGTAGAATAAAAAAAAAAATGAAAATAATTTTTTTAATTAGAAAAATATTAACGCAATTAACAACTTTATTTTATGGAACATGGATTTTTTCTTGACAGTTGACAGTTTCCCTTGATTAACTTTTCTATCTTACAATTTTTTTTTTAAATAAATAAATACCATTTTTGTTCTTAAATCTACCATTTAAAGATTCCGTTTATTAAGCGATTTTTATGTATGTAGAATAATTTTATAATAAATAATAAATTTCTCTTGGGAATACAGTAAAAATATTTTATTTTTAGTTATGTATTAATATTTGTATTTTAAGCTTATCATTTTCATGTTGATCTTATTTTAACAACTGTGCTCGGATAAACATGAATATCACAAAATAAATAATTTTCTAAAGAAAATAAATCTTTGAGAAACTCTTACATAAAATAATAAAGCATTGTTTTTCTTGCATTATTCGACGTTATGATTCATTTAAGTTACCAAGCAAAGTTAGAAACAACAAAATTTAATATAACGAGCTGATAAATTTCGGAATGTTTGACTAAGCAAGAACACCATCGTCTCAAATTTTCTGAAAAGACGTCACAGGCTCCTTAATAATTATTACTTTGAATAAATATCAATACAAAACAATCTCAAGCCGACGAGCTTCAACACGCTTTACGTTTAGATGGAAAACAAAGAAATTGAAATAATTCTTCATTTTTTTGATGGAGGTAAATAGCGAGTGGGACGGAAATGATTGTGAAAATGTAACCTAACAATTTAAAAAAAAAAATTAAAAACTTTAACAGTTTTCATTTTAAGTAATTTTTTTTCGAAGAAAATTTCTTCTGAAGGGGTTTTACTTTGTAATGGCAATAATTATTTTATTAAAAAGACGTATCACTTAGTTTACGTCACTTTATGTTCACATCATCAGGAGTAAACGTACACTAAAATTTAAAAAATTAAATACTGAAACAGGGAGGGATAAGAGTGGGCAAGTTTATTAGAATTAGGGATTGCAATGTCATTGCAAGGAAAAGTCCGGTTAATTGGGAAAATATTCAAAAGAGGGTTTATAAAAAATTATTGCTTATTAATTATATCTGCTTTGTTATTAAAGTTTTTTGTTATTACTAAAATTTTAAAATTAATTTTCTGCGATGCCTTATAACCCGAATGAAGTATTTTTTTAGACTTAAAAGCAACGTATAACGATATTTTTCGTAAGTACTTTCCACGGTACGATGTTGATTATTTTTAATTTTGAATACAATATTATGTTCATATTTTTGATGCAAACTGCTTCGGCATCACCAATTAATAATAAAGCCTAAAATATTATGAAAAATTCAAACAATTTTTTAACTTGCAACCCATCCTAGAAAATCAATGATTATGGAGTGAGTTCCACGCCTTCCATTCATTTTCTACCGTATTACAAGTTGAACCTGTAGACAGATGAACCAGAGCTACATGTGAGCAAATGTGATTTGTTTCTTGTTGATTATTCTATCGTCGCAAATTCTAAACATATTATTCGGACATTTATATTTCCCAGGTGCCCCGAGAAGTTGCCTAGGTGCCTACTTCCAATAATAATTCTGCTCCTCAAAAAAAACGATTTTTCGGACTTGTCACCAATGCCCTTCGAGGAAGCGATAAGATACCCTTTTGTATGTAAACATCATAACTTTAAAAATAATAATAATCATAACATTTGAAAATGATAAAATGTTTTAAACCCTCAACAACCTAATTTGTATTCATCGAAAGGATAATGTAGAATAAATAAAAAAGTTAGATGTTTCATCATGGATTCGTAGACGGTTACCAACATAAAATCCTCTCAAAATGCTACACATTGTTTTTCTAATATTATTTCTGATAGAAACTATCATTCATCTCACAAAATATCTTATAATCCCTCTCTTGCATGATATCTTTCCACAAAAAGTTAATTGATATTAGCAGAAAAAATTGCCATTAGACGTACGTCTACTGTCTTCAAGAAAAAAGTCTGAAAATTATTACCCGCTGACGTAGAACTAGCGACGAGTGAGAAGAAGTTAGGTACCACTGTATTAGGATTGGTTTTTTCCTCAGTAACCCTATCTTATCCATCCAAAAAGGTCTTTCTTTTCTCATTTAACACTTTTTGCTTCCGGTAAAGTACCCTTTATTTTACTGCCGAAACTTTGAAGGAGCTAGAATTTCACGGTTTTGAAATGAGGTTTTTTGTACGCTGTAAGAATTTCAACATGAATCGCATTTATCACAATCCTGGAAAAAAAGGTGGTTTTACATGCTTGCCAAAACATCATTATGAGATGAAAAGTTTAATTTGAAAAAAGCTCTTTTTAAAAAAATGAAGCAAAATAAATTGTTTTTACCTGAATGAATATTAAACAGTCCAGTATGCTGTCTGGCAATGTTGATTGTTTTATGTACTTTATGGTTTTATTTGAATTTTAATGGTTTCTTGTATGAATTCTGACCGTATTACTTTCAAAAAGAAGGCAATTTCTAATAAATTGATAATATCATGTTTTTAGATTCCATGTAACTTTACATCCTATCGTAGAGTAATGATAACATTTTCATAGGTACCTGTTTTTTAAAGTGAAACCGCAGTAGAGTCCCAACTACTCCCAATCGTCTGAAACCAGCGAGACTACGGCATTTCAAATTGGGGCATGTTGTGAGGCTGAAGGTAAAAGGGAAGGGAAGGATATAGATAAGAGGATGTTGGGAAAGTACCTGGCTAATAACTTCCGGTCACCAAACACGGCCAAAGCCATTTCAAACAATGTTTCAATTCTGAATGGTGGTCTTACACGAGCATCTGAAACACGCCTCAAATATATTTTGAATTTAATATATTGTTTTTGAATGAGTATCTTGTTAACTAATACAGATTAATCAAAAAAATGACTTGCGCATGCTGGGGTTTGAAGCCACGACCTCCGGTTTGCTAGTCGAGAGCATTAGCAGTCGACCACTTAGTCCGTCAAACCTTCTGCAACAGTATAGTTAAAAAATCATGGAATAAAAATTCGACCGCAGCACCGGGTGGTGTGAACGACTGAAACAAATACCTTGTGATAGAAGAGTATCTATTTTTAATATGATGAGAGGAAAAATAGTAGAGGATATGAGCATAAAAATCACGGCAATGGAGAATAAGCTGAAACTGGTCGACTCATTAAAAAATGAAGTCGATTCCCTGAAGGTCCGGTTAGCCAATATTCAAGATGTCATGGAGCAGCGTGACCAGTGGGCGCGCCGCTCCAATATAGAACTAGTCGGCATTAGTGAAAGAAATGGAGAAAACCTAATAGGTATTGTTTCCAGCCTTGCTCGAAAAACAGGGTTCGACCTTGATCCCAAAATTGATATAGATTTCGTTACACGGGTGGCACCGAAGGAATCGAAGAAAGGTCAACATTAGCCCATAATTATCAAAATGCAATCTAGATATAGAAAGGATGATTTCTTGTCTTCAATCCGAAAGATGCAAAATTTCCCGGCCCATAGTTAGTATAAAAATAACTAGTTTGTATTTTTAGGAATTTCGCCCATAAACCGAACTTTACCCCAAAATTTAACCGGTGACATCGGATGTGGCGGCGACTCCCGCGTCTACGCCAACGACCACCTTACGAGCGCATCAAAACGGCTGCTGCACCTCTGACGAAGGAAGCAGCCAAGTAAAATAACTTTCGCTTCGTCTGGGTCCGCAATTGCAGAATCCTTGACAAATTTTAACATTTTTGTTTCTTATTTTTTATTTCTTCATAATATCTCTGTTTTTAACATGTAATTGCCTCTTAATCTCAGCACTGTATAACAAAATGTCTTCTAATAATTTTAACTCTCTTGTCTCACTCACTATCACATTAATGAATCATTTACTTTGCTGGAAGTACTTAACAAAAATAATATTATTGTATTACTCCACTGTCATCACTACAAATACGTTACGTTATTATTGTAACCATGTAAATTTAATTGGTTCGATTTCAAAACCAAGATTCAACATAGAATCTTTAAGAAATTTATACTATTTTACAGCATTTCACTTTAAACAAAATTATTCTGAACAACAAGTAAATACCACGATTTCTCTTTATTCTCATGTACTATCACAATCTATCAAATATAATAAACTATTAGAAATAATTGCATAATGACAACATACTTTTATGTAACAACTTACTGTATGCTCAGTATTTTGCATTGTATTTTGTTTACTATTCAACAACCTATTTATGTCAATATAAAATGACAGCTGATACCAAAGACAAAATCATGTACCACAAACAAAACAAAACTTTTGATGTTCAGAATTGCCCCCTTTCAAAGCATAATTACTTACTTTTCAGTAAATTACTTTTTCATCAATTTTACATAAAAACGTATTTAATAATGCTTAATATATTATTCTTTCAAAATGGATTCTAACAAAACGGCAATAACATTTTATTATCTAAATGTACGTGGTTTAAAAAGTAAATTAAATGATTTGTATTGCGAAGTGCTCAGTTGCAATTATGATTTAATTTGTTTAACAGAAACATGGCTAGATTCCACAATCTATGACCATGAATTAGTAGATGATCGTTATAATATATATAGACACGATAGGGACATATCGAGTTCTCTTTATCGAGTATCGAGTATCGAGTTTTTTTTTTCACAGTCCTCCTCACTAGGGTTTCCTGTTCTGAGGCGGCCTGTAATTGTTCCACATTTGTATTTAGTATCCAGTTGTCTTTACATGGTCTTCAGTATGTTTGATAGTTCATTTTCACTTTGTTCTCTCAACCATATTTTTACTTTTGTTTTAAATTTATTTATTTCTGTTATTTTTTTGTTGAGTTGGTAGAGCGTTGTATAGTTTTGTCGCATTGAATTTCATATTTCTTTGTCCAAAAGATGTTTTCAAACTGGCTGTAGCTAGAATATTTTGGTTTATTGCCCTGGTTGTGTATCTATGTTGGACAGTGGAGTATTCTGATATGTTTTTTTTTAATTTTAAATAAAATATTTTTTTCATAAAGTTTTTGTATGTTGTAGACTTGAATGCTTTGAAACAATTCTTCTGTCGGAGTTCTAACCGGTAATTTCAAAATTGTTTGGCGTATTTGCCTTGTAAACCTATGTTTGGCGTATTTGCCTCCAGATATACCAATCGAAAATCTCACAGATTTTTTTGAAAAGTGTCAAACGACATATAATAACTTACCATCAGGGATATTACAATAATAATGGATGATTTTAATCTGCTATCTATTCAATACTCACCAAATGCCAATGTAACTCTTACCAGACCAGTCTTTCATAATAGCCAAAAATCAATATCTCTACCGGACTTTCAAAATTTGACTGGACTTAATCAATTCAATCACGTCTCTAATAATATAGATCGAATTTTAGATATAGTGTTTTCCAACCATAACCTCAACATTCAAATTGCTTCACATGTGTTATCCAAAGTTGACTCCTATCATCCTCTCATTGAATTCGATTGATTGATTGAAATGCAATGAAATGTTATCACTCAATAACTGGGACGATCTTGACACCCTGGATTGTAATGACTCCGTAATACATTTTTATAACATGTTATGGCTATCAATTGAAAAACACACTCCACGCTTAAGAATCAGGAATAATAAGTTTCCAATTTGGTTCAGCAGTGCTTTGATCCACCAACTCAGAGAAAAAGAAAAGTTTAGAAAGAGATGGAAAAAATACAAAAATCAATGTGACTATGAGAGTTTTTCCATCTTGAGAGCTCGAGTAAAAGTATCTATACGTACTTGCCTTAAAACCCATGTAGATTCAATAGAAAATTCTCTCCCTAACAGTATCAAAAATCTCTCAACCCTCATTAATTCGAAAAGAATTTCTAATTCTCTCCCCAAAACCATTCATCTCCATGACAAATCAGCAACAAATGGTGAAGATACATGTGAACTCTTATCTACTTCTCTTCTGTTTTTAGCTCACCATCTAATTCTAAAAGTGACTCTAGACTTCCTTTCCAACTCTATAATTATCCATTGTCTCATATCAAAATAACTCTAGATGAGGTCAAAGCGAAATTGAATGCTCTTGATATCAATAAGGGTTCCGGCCCAGATGGAATTCCTCCACTATTTATTCGAAATTGTGCAGACCAACTTGCAGTACCAGTACACAAAATATTCATCAAAAGTCTGAAGTATGGGGTATGTAACTCTAGATGAGGTCAAAGCGAAATTGAATGCTCTTGATATCAATAAGGGTTCCGGCCCAGATGGAATTCCTCCACTATTTATTCGAAATTGTGCAGACCAACTTGCAGTACCAGTACACAAAATATTCATCAAAAGTCTGAAGTATGGGGTATTTCCTGATTTGTGGAAGGTTGCCCACGTCATTCCGATCCACAAATCTGGCAGTAAAAATGATGTAACTAACTACCGTCCTATCAGCCTTTTATCTTGTTTTGGAAAAATATTCGAGTCCATTGTATATAAAACCATTTTTAACCATGTATCACATATACTTAGTCCTTTCCAATACGGCTTTGTTGCTAAAAGATCCGCAAATATTAATTTACTTGAGTACATGGACTTTCTGTGTAAATCTATGAATAATAAAATGCAAGTAGATGCCGTGTACACTGATTTCAACAAGGACTTCGACAAAGTTGGTCACCGTATCTTAATGTATAAACTGGATAAAATTGGCATTCACGGAAATCTGCTTCGTTGGTTAGAATCATATTTATCACATAGAAGTCAATTAGTTACTGTTAACGGTTTTAACTCTTCTCCAATATTAGTTACGTCAGGTGTACCACAAGGATCTCACCTTGGACCCTTGCTTTTCTTAATATTTATTAACGACCTCACACACAAACTCCGCTGTAATTTTTCTCTATATGCTGACGACCTAAAATTATATAAAGCAATTAAATCTATTGAGGATTGTGAACTTTTACAACAAGACTTTAACACAATATCTGCCTGGTGCGTTGACAATGAAATGGAACTGAATATAGCTAAGTTCAAAGTTATTAATTTCACCAAGAACACCAACAAAACTCTGTATTCATATAGCATATGTGGTCACAATCTAGAAACAATAAAAGTAGTTGAATCAATAAAAGATTTAGGAATTATATTCTATAACAAACTAACGTTCAATCAACACATTGAATACATTATGAGTAAATCAAATAAATTACTCGGTTTTATTGTAAGATCAACCAAACTGTTCAAGAATTCTAATAGCTTAATAATTCTATTCAATTCCTTAATCCGTAGTGTTCTGGAGTACGGGTCATCAGTTTGGAATCCACATTATATTACACAGATATCTAGACTCGAATCAGTCCAAAGAAAATTAACACGGATTTTATCTTACCGATCAGGTGTCTACCATCTTTTAGACGGGTACGAACAAAGACTTATACATTTCAAATTAGAGAGTCTAGTTAAAAGACGAAACATAAATGACCTTTTAATGCTTTATAAAATTGTGAACAATCGTGTAGATAGTAACTTAGTCAATCAAATCAAGTTATACGCCAGGCCCAAATCTACCAGAAACCTTAACATATTTTGGACCGAAATTTCTTCCAATAATACTGGATATTTTAATCTTATATCTAGAATGTCTCGATCATACAATGATCTTGTTAAAATACACACCATCATAGATATTTTTATAAATAATATAACTAGCTTCAAAAAATATCTGCATGATTTTTGCATCTAAAAAAAAATAAAATAAAATAAAATGCTTTTGTTACATTACTTTTCAATAATAATTACTTCATAAATATTTCACATTGTTTTTCTTGTGATTGCTTCAGTGAATAAATAATCTTGTTAATTAGTGCATCTAAAAAAAAAAAAAAAATGTTGTTTCATTACTTCTCAATAATCACTTCATAAATATTTCATATTTTTATTATGTGTTTCAAGTTTTGTATTTTAGTTTTCAATTTTTTGTATTTTAGTTTTCAAATTTTGTATATTAGTTTTTAAGTTATCTATAAATAATACTTACATTGTTTTTCATGTTGCTTCTGTGAATATGCAAATGTTATTACTGCAGACACATTAGTCTAGGGAAATTTTGTATTTTGTATTAGAATTTATTTTATACTGGCTGGGTTACCCGGCTTCGCTCAGGACAACATTCGAAAGTGTTCTGGAATGTTCCATACTGATTAAAACGATTCCCTATTCCCGAAAATTCCACGACATACTCTGCCACTCCTACCAGAATTTTCTAGAGATCTATGGAACCTTCTAGAACTTTCCGGAAGAATGTTCTCGAAATTTCAAGAGGGCGAAACTTCCACCCCTTATATCTTTAAAAGAACGCCCTTTATGTAAAAACGGTTACCCTTATTCCCTAGGGGGGATAGAGATCTACCACACCATATAACTCCCTTGATCGTACCAGGACTCGTTTCTGAGTTTTTACGGTCCGCACGTTTTTTTTACATTATTTTATAATATATAGCTGTTTCCCGGCATGCGTTGCAATGCCATATTCAAATAAATAAAATGTTACTCCTTACATGTCCTTTCCCATGCGTTTCCCTCCAGCGTTCCACTTCCGCCTTCCCCGCCACCGCTCTCCGCTCCCCCGTCCCGCCAACCCCCCTGGCACTTCATTTCTTGACTCTCCTCCCGCCCGGCCCGTAGCCGAAACTTTTTTCTAATAATTACATTTTTAAACTCGTGATATCTTTCTAATTAAATTTCCGAATTGAAAAATTCAAAAAGTTAAATAAAGGTATTGAAGCTGTTTTGAATATGAAGTAATTTATTTTGATAAGGATTAAAACCAAGATACAAATAAAGAGCCTTTTCAAGCGGCGACATTTTAATTAAATTTTTAAAATAAAAGATTACTTATTGTGGCATAACCATAATAGTTAGACATATGCTGTAATATTGATGTGTTCTACAAAGTCGTAGTATATTATTTTATTCTATCATCAAATGGTTTTCGCAGCGCACGCGATGTAAAGAATATTTTAGGTAATTTTTTTACACCTTGGGTTGCATTGTTGAAGTTTTAGTAAGGATGGCTATTTTTTTTGAAAATATAATATAGCCTATGTCACCCAGGGATAGTGTAGCTTCCCAACAGCGAAAAAAATTTTCGAATCGGTTCAGTAGTTTCGGAGCCTATTCGATGCAAACAAACAAATCTTACCTCTATATAGTACCTGCAAAAATGTTTCATAAATATCCTGTTTGTGTCTCAAATAAATAAATTACCGATAGTCTTGTTCTCTCAGTGTGAAACTACGCACAGTCCCTCTCTGTTTCTTACAAATAATCCATATTTCTTGATTTTACAATGGTCTGCAATTTTTTTTCCATTTTCAAGAAAGCTTTAATAGTTTATTTACTAACAAGCATTCATTTGCCATTTTAATACTGATGTTATTTAAATTTATGAAATAATGTAAAAATTGGGATATGCTCGTTTTACGTTTTACTTGCATCAGAAGAATTGGTGATCATTAAAGAATACCCGATACATGTAGTGAAAGTTTGATTTCAATATTTGTACTTAAATATTTATTAAAAAAAGTTTGTCCAATCTCAAAACATCTCTTGCGTATTTATCTTTGACTAGAAAGAATTCTGTTTTATTCCTTTTTTCTTTGTTGGACGAGACTATTCCCCGTAGGTAGTAACTTGATGTTATCTTTTTGATTGAGCTTCCCCATAATATCACCATCGCATTTCCAGTACGAGTTTTTGTTTTGTTTTGATAATGAACTTAATAAAAACGACAATCTGTATCTGACATATTTTTTTATAAAAAAAACAACAATCATCTGTGATTGATGGCAAATCTAGTTTTTGCGGTCCCAAACAGTGCTGATGTAAACGTTTTAGTCTCTTTTATTAATTAACATACAAATGTTGGTTATCGTCGCATGGGTAAAATAAAATATTCCTTCAAATACTAACTACGTAATGCTTATCCCTTCGGCCTCATTTTGCCGGAAGGTACAAATATTTCCGCTTCGCAATAAAATCAAAATAAATTGAATATTTCTGAAAGCATCCGAAAACGAAAAACTGTTTTTGAAAGGGGATGCAATCGCTTTCTAATTTTATAATCCGAAATATATATATATTTTTAAATATAATTTATAAAAAAATACCCACATTTTCATTTTTCGGAAACTTTGAATTCATAAATGCATGACATTTTATTTATTTGGGGGTTAACTTTTAGATTTTTTGTATAAAGGGTAGTGTTTTCTCGTTCTAACACTGTTTAGATCATTTTGGGGATGCTGTGTGGAGGGTCTTTTTCAAGAGAGGAAGGAGTGAACATGGTCTTGAAGAGACCCTCGTTGTAGAAGGCAGTAAACACAAAGGCCGGCAAATCGTTTCACAATCAGGCTGTTAAACTCAAGAACTAATCGTAAAGGCGACCCGTTCTCATATGACAAATGTCAACCATATACAAACCGTGACAAATGTCAACCGTGTACACACCGTGATAAATGTCAACCGTGTACAAACCGTGACAAATGTTAATTGTGTACAACCCGTGACAAATGTCAACCGTGTTGGTCATTGACAACAACTGTTTGATTAAAAAAATAATGTATGTATATATATATATACATATATAAAGATATATATAAAGATACATGCTGCAACGAAGCTAGGTTAATTAAAAAGAGGCACACAATAGTAACACGCTTTTATTTGCAAGTTCACTATCACGCTGTCTCAATCCTACTCGGTTGTCTAACTATTTCTCAGTAGATTTCATAGTCATAATGCATTATGGAATTCACATTTTGATAATTGTAGTATCCGCTAGCTTGCTTTAGCATGGCAACATTAACGGAAATAGCCGAACGCTTCCGATGGCACCCGAATTCGGTAGTCGGAGGCAGGCAGCGCGCAGTACTTCGGCCGCTGAGCGCTCATTCTCTCGTAGACCTTAGCATAGGAGATACTATTACACTGTAAACTTTATAACGTCAATAAACTTGTCTATTACGATCTTATTCTCCTCATTACAAATTCATTTGCTTGTCTTGTTATAAGTCTATCAAGGACATTACAATAATTGAAAGCTAAGTGGGTAAAATCAACCATATATGACAACTTTTCCCCCAGAAGTAGGCAGTTAAGATGGTAAGCCACACAACTTTACAACGATACAATCCTTTGTTCACGTATCGTATTCAAGCATCTTCTCTGGTGATATTTTTATAAGGCAATAAATATCTATAATACATTTTTTTTTTTTTTTTTTTATTATTTATTGAGTTAGTTTATACTACATGAGTTTAAACTAATAAGCACAATGTAACATTTCATTTGATAAATTTAAATATTTTTACAGTAAGCATAACATTTCTTTTTAAATACATTCATTCTTTCTTCATTCTTCATACTTTCAGGCATTTCATCATACATCTTAATGGCGTGTGCAATAATGTGTATTTTATTTTTCAAAAAAACAAACCCGTATAATAATTCCTCGTGGCCTGCCGCTGTGGGAAATTGCAGGGTTGACATAAAATACTCTCCTTAAAGTTTTTTCTAATAAAATACACATTATTGCACACGCCGCGCCGTCACCGCTTTCCAATTTGTCGGCACTGCAAAATGAAACATTTTGAATGTGATTAGGTTATAAACATTCTCATACTAGGGCTTGGCAAATATCTGTTTAATTGCTTTGTGCGATTATAGAAAGTCACTTCGGTAACTTTAGCAGTGGAGAGAGAGACATTTATAAGAGATAAATTTGTCCAATTTCTGTAAAAGGCCACCCAAGTTTAGATTCAGTTCAGTTGTTTTACTAAAATAATGAGTATCTTTAAAAAAAACCACCTACACAGTATCTATGCCAAATAACTGGAATGACTGAATATTACAAAGAGGACAGGGTCCCATTAAAAAGGGCAGTCTCCCAAAGTAAATGACCTTACCATAAAAAAACGGCTTCCTACGGTAAATTACCTAACCGTATAAAAACAGTTATTATGGCATACTTACCTTACCATATAAAAATACTTTGTCATGGTAACATACCTTACTGTATAAAAAAGTTTTTATGGTAAATGACATTACCGTATAAAAAATACGGTTTCATGGTAACATACCTTACCGTATAAAAACAGTTTTTTATGGTAAATAACCATACCGTGTAAAAATACGGTTTTATGGTAACATTCTTTACCGGATAAAAGCAGTTTTTATGGTAAAATAACTTACCGTATAAAAACAGTATTTCTGGTAAATAATCTTACCGTATAAAAAAGACGGTTTCATGATAATAGTGCTAACCGTATGTTTGCATATAATATAATACTTCAACAACTAAACTGTTAATTTTTTTACGTACATACCATGCTCTTTGGAACATATTTTAATCAAAATTGATTGCCACCAATGTACTAAGTAAATTCAATACGTCGCCATTGAAAGGGATGTCAACGTCAATATGCTACACTAGCGCCTCTATCGGCCAGAGCTGTTGTTACTGCCAATAATATACTGGGATAGGACGTATGATTAAAATTGTAGGGTATTTGATGATAATAACGAATCGTTCCTCTTTTATTTATTGTAATCAAACATCGATACGGATCCGCGACTTTTCATCCCGCGACAAAATATCTCTAACAAAATATCCCCGACAAAATGTCGAACGGACAAAACATCCCAAACAAAATATATGCATCTCCACTATGCTGAATTCTTGTTTTATTATGTTAGGTTAGGTTAGGTTTTAGTCTAAAACCTAACCTAACCTAACACAACAAAAAAGAATTCACCTATAACCTGACCTAACCTAACATAACAAAAAAAGGCTTCAGCATAGTGGAAATCATAGACATACAAATAACTAGACGAGAACTTACAGATGAGGGGTAAAAACCAACTATGGCGGGGCGAAGAGAGGAAAGAGACTTGTGATTCGCCAAGTCTTCTTCATTGTCTAAGTATGTGTTTCATAGACATACAGCGTCCGCGCGTAAAATGTACAACGAGATCACGACATTGGTCCGGACACGCCCAGCCGGTTCCGAAAAATGGTTCCAATGGGAGGGGGAAATAACACGTTTTTTAACACGTAAGGGCATGTCCATATATTTTGTACGTCCGTGGGAAATACATTTTGTCCTTGGGATATTATGTCGAGGGATATTTTGTCTTAGGATGAAAACGCGCGGTACCATCGATACACTATTGGGAGTGGAAAGAATCTGGATTCCGGTCGTATTTTATGTCTTTCTTTTTTGTCAAAGAGTTAAGGGACGGTGGTAGAACCATTTGTGCTGTTTATAAACTTTGTAATTGGTTTGACTACTTTTCTGTTCACCTTTAATTCACCGAGTTTCTTCGGATGATAAATTAAAAAAATTTGACATCACATTGGCAATCAATCGTTAATGACGCATTAGAATGCTTTATTGTTTATATTTTGCATGTTTATTTCAAAAATAAAAGAAACGCCACAAACCGATAAATTTCAAATAAACACGGCTTTTTTTGGTAACCCTATATCAAATGTTTTATATCATTATAGAATGAGATTCTGGTCCGCCATTAGTGCCGCTGGTCGACTTCGCAAAACAGCTCGGGGATTTAGTTCCCACCCCTTACGTTTATAATATCCTAACCCCCTTCTCGGGCGAATGGAGTAATATGCTTTATGCTAATGCTCGTGTGTTCTAGATTTGCGTGTCCTTTGGAAGGGACAATAGTAATACTTTATTTCAGACCGAGCCGACAGAAGCTCGCTGTGAAATTAAACAGACACCGAGAACCCGGCCTAGCATCTCACAGCTATATCCCATACACGGGCCAAACTGGTAATGTTACCGGTGCTGGCCGTACTTCAAATTTGGTGAATACAGGAAATACCCAAGTGGTATTATAAACTAGAAGTGAAATAAGAATAATTATTTGCCTTAACTAAATAGCTGAGAAATGTATATGAATCAGAAAAAAATACTCGAGAGGTGAGTTCAGCCAACCTGAATTTCTACCAATTTATAACACACTTTCCTTGAAAACTGTAAATTTTAAAGGTCTAAAAAAATTATTTTTATTTTTAAAGATAATATCGGTAAATTTGCCATACCGACATTGTAATTATATAAACGTGGAACGTTTGCGCGGCCCATTATGGCCCGTTTCATACAAATCTTAAATTTGGATTTGAGATGAAAATACCCAAGTTCTGCAAGTATTTTGGTAATGATTTTTGTTACAGCTGTTTTGGTTTTCAAGACCATTATTAAACTGTTTTGATAATGGTCTTAAAAACAGAAACAGCCGTAACAAAAAAAAAACATAATAAAATACTTGCCGATCTTGATAATAACATTATAAAATTTCGTTTTAATTAATAAATAAATGGAGCTCCGCGAATTAAACACAAAAACAATTTATAATCAAAATACCCAACACAACTGAAAATTATTTTTTGTTAATCAAAAGGTATATGAAATATCTAGTACGGATGTGAGCTACTTATTTTTGCTTTAAATTATAAGGTAAAGGCCATTAAAGATTTAAGTGTTTCATGATTTTCTAGGCAACTTGGACAATTATTTGTGAGTAATTGAAAAACATAAAAAAAAAATTTTTACTATATTAATTTAAAAAATACAATGAAAAATAAAATTCTTAAAAATGATTTTTTTGGGTAGTAATTTTAATATCTAAACGACTATTTCTATTCCACCGTAAAAATGTAATTTGTGTTTTAAATTTACACTCAATAAAACTATTTTATATTTCATCATATTTATATAATAAATATAGTAAAATATTTTTTTATTGTTTTTAATTTCCTCACAAATTATTACCCAAATCGCCTCTTAAATCCAGAAGCATTAAAATCTTTAATTGCCTATATCTTATAATTTAAAGCAAAAATTAATAAAGTAGCTCACATCCGTACTAGATATTTGATATACCTTTTGATTACAATTTTTTTTTCAATTTGTTTGGGTATTTTGATCTCAAATCAGAAATATAAGATTTGTATGAAAAGGGCCGAAATGGGCCCTGAAACATTTCCTTAATTTTAAATTAATTATTATAGTTTTTAATAAGAGCGCAATCCCTCTAACATTCATACATATTTAGATATTTCTATTTCTTCTTATTCTTGAATGCTTACTGTGGGTAATTTTACTTCGAACAAACTGTTTTAGGTACTCGGTTTTGCTAACTTAATTAATATTATACAAAATTGTTTATATAGATGAGGCGTCCTGTGTCTGATTCCTCGGCTGGCTAAGTCCTCCATGACGACACAAGCAACATTTTCCGCTTACTGTGGTGATAGTAGGAGATTTTCAAATATTTTTAAGTTATTTTTAGCCCGGGAATATTTGTCTTTTTTTTTTTTAATTATCAAAAAAATGTTATAGGTTTTATAATCTACTAGCAAGTACCCGGCATGTGTCGCAATACCACTCAAAGAAAGAAATTGTTTGTGTTTTAATTCTGTTTATTTAAGTACTTTTATATAAACAATATTTTTTACCTTCCTTCCTTCGTCCCTCCCGCGAATCCCATCCCCCCCTGCCGCTAAACTATATTAAATACACACATCGTTCATTTTTTTACAAATTTTATAATGCCAGAGCTCACCATTATATACAAAAAAAAGTTTAATTGCAATAGGATGAATGGTATAGGAACGCATACGGAACAAACACAGACACATTCATTTTCATATATGTACATATATTTAAACATTTTTTAATTCTTCTTCAAACATCGCAAATACACTTTTTACGGATTCAGCTATTTATCTTTTTGTATTGACAATTAAGTAATGCAAACATAGCAACACATGTAGTGGATTTCGGCATTAACCTTTTTCGCTCAAATCTAATAAATATGCTAAAAAAACCTCTCGGAAAACATTCGCTGGGGACGCAAAAAAATGACACAACCTTCTGGTGATGAATAATTTATCATTTTTCCGAGTAACAACATAACCATTAAAAATAATTCATGATATCAGATTTGTTTTTCGATTTCGGCAACTCACTAACAAAAATAACAAGGGTATTTTGTTTAGCTTTGTAAATTTGTTTTTGTAATGGTGATAGTAATCTACACAATACATATAAAAAATGCGACACACATTTTATAGTTTTATATTTTTTCTTTCTAAATATACATAGATTTTTATAATTTTGTTAAATTTAAACAAATTTTAAAATTACTCTGACTCGCGTTTACTCGGTTAGATTTTATATGAGCCATTGATTATTATAGTGAATTGGCCGGTTGATAGAATTTCTGAAAATCTTTTCAGGTTTAACTAGTAAACTTTTTTATGCATGAATGTGCAACCAATAAAATGCGGAACTCGCTTGCGCAAAATAAAGATATATTTTTGACTTATTGCTTCTATGTACAAAATTGTTCCTTCTTCGATCCCATTTCCCCCCCTATTACCTATTTAAAAATATAAATCTAAGCAACAGAAATCTACATTAATGAATTAATTGTTTATTGATCGTTGTTTAAATCCTTCTCTACAACAGAATACATTTTTAGTATTTGAAATCTGTTTATCTCGATTACAGAAAGTGACGTTACCAAAAATATATCGTTTTTACTTAATATCCATACAGGATGCCCTGAAAGCCCATACCATCACACGGCGTGTTGTGTGGACGGTATTTTTAAGGAAAGAAGGAGAGGATGTTCTGGGAAGGAAAAAGGTAACAGAGAATCTGGGGGCCAGTGTGTCCAGGAGTGACGAATGAATAAATACTTACCTCCAACTGCGGTGCATGGCGAAAGCTGATAGCCTGGCTGGAGAAGTCAAAAGCCCCTGACCGGTCTTTCTCAATCCGGTCCGCCACGCAGTTTGCACGCGATTCCGCCACCAAGACTTAGGAATACTTCAATCCATGAGCGCGGGCTCCCCTCCTACGTCACCAAACGTAGCGAACCACTTGGGGTGACCTGGGGTTAACCAATAAATGGTTCCTTGGGCTGCGGTACCCAAACCCGCTACCAAATTGTATATGCACCATAATAAAATTAATTTATTAACTTTCATGGCTTGGTTTTTTGATAATAAGTTCTGTGTCCAATTAAACTCAATTAAACAGTAATTTCACCAAATGATAGTATGTATTTGTGAACGAGTGATTAACTTTGTCCTTTATTTGACATTGACTTTGACTTGATATGTTTTTGTAAAAGTTGACCCTCGGTGAATAATTCCACCAATTTTGTATCTAGAAATGGACCGTCTATTCGTCTGCTTGAATAATGGATATAAAACAACTCCACAAAAGAGACATCCCAGCGTTTATAACTTGAACATCATTCGGAGAAGTATTTAAATTAACATTTTGTGTGGTTTGCCATTATAATAACACAACAGTATCTGAATTAATTTCACAACCTTGGAATAAATATTTCATGAAAATTTGTTCAATTTCAACTTTATAACATGTTTTACGCTTTATGCCTTGTTCTCATTGGGATTTAAAAATGCCTAGGTTAGTCTCAAAAACGGTCTGCCATGTTTTCCAAAGTATTGTTCATTTATCCATGTCAAATTGGAAGTCAAAAGCCCCCAGATTTTTTTTTTCTATTCACTCACAGCACTCTACATTTTTTCGAATGTCCTTATTTTGTTTTATTGTTTATTCTTTAATCACATTGCAAATTTATTGTTTATTTTTACTTTTTATCCTCACTACGTCTATTTTGAGGTTAACTATTTTATAAGTTAGGTATATTAAACACAACATAATTGTGACTAAAATGTTTCTTAAGAGGGACTAATCAGACAAATCCGGAAATATGTCACTTTAAAAAAAATATTTGCCGTATTGACTCTTTTCAACAAAAAAGGATAAATTGATTTCGAAAGATTGTTCTTTTATCTGGTAAAGTTTGTTTTAAATTGAAATGAAAATGGGTTTTTATTTTTAGCATAATAATGTTATACCGTAGGTCGTTGGCAGATTTGTTAAATTTTCTAACAAAATTTTGTATTATATGTACAACAAACATTTCAAATCATATAATGATGCAATAAAATAAATCAATAAATTATCTGGAAAAGTTATGCTTCAAAATTTTAATTTTAGTTCAAATAAAATCATTTAAAAAAAGATCTGCGCACGTGTTTTGTGACAAAAATACTTCAGCTTGTCTACTTATTTATGGTCTTACAAACTGATATATTTAATATATTTTTACATTCTTATTTTTCTTAGACATTATTGAAAAATTGTAAATACTTATTGTCAAAAAATAATTACAAAAAATACATGATTTTAATAGTTTTTCTATCACGCCTTTCAGCATTTTTGAATGTAGGTATAAATTAAATCATGTTTTGAATGAAATAAAATCGATATTGAGTTATAATTTTAAAAAGCTAGTGCGGAGAGTAATTAATCTTTTTCATTGGAACAGCCCTGTATGATTGTAAGACCATCTTTCGATAAAATTTGGATTCTCGGCTGCTGGCTAGTTAAAGGCCCTTAAAATGCGTACTAAGTCTCAGATGGAATCATTACATACATTTTATTTTAAATTTCGTTGTTACCTGCATTAGGTACCTATTTGGTTTCATGGCACTTACACCGGACCTCTGAAATTTTATTTCTACTCTTTCTTTCATCCTTACTCAATTCCATGTATCAGGGCTGGTATCAGATATCCATTATGGCCGACTAGTTTATTTCGACACTATTACGGCGGCAAGCGCAACTATTTTCTGAAATTCCTTCAATATCCCGTATATCAAATGTCAATGACCTCACCAGCTTTCCTGTCTCTCGAGAACATATTCCTCAACACACAAACTTCTCGAAGAACATAAAGTTCCAGCAAGAATTCACCGTTCTGAACTAGCCCAACAAAATTTTACATTCAAAGGCTACGTCTTTGGCTTCGCTTTAATTCGTAATATAATCATTTTATGTACCTACACACTTCCTTCATTCTAGACACAAAAGACCATATATATTTTCAGATAAGGTTAATGTTCATTATTCGTGTAAAATCAGAACAAGTTCACGTTAAAGTTCCCAATAGACGTTGTTTAAGAAGTCATAAAACATTTTGTATTTAGTTATTCAATATCAAAATTGCCTATTTCAATCCAATGTCTCGAATGTGTATAATATGTAATGCCATATAATGTGACGGTACAGACATATTTATGAACAGCCTTTTTATAAAATCATTATGTAAAAAAAAACAGTATATTTAGAAAAAACATTGTGCCTATTTTATTAGCTATACCTACGTAAGTTAGTCGTGGCAAATAGAAGTTTCTGAAATAAAAATTATGTAATTGATTTATTATTGAAGTAAAATTTCTTTGCGCACGCTCGACGTTGGGGGGTAAGCTTATGAATGCGTTACCAAAAGTGCGATGCGTTACGAAAAGTGTGATGCGAAAGGTAATCGTTGCAAACGGTGATTGGGCGAGGCGTAAATACTGCACAACTAATGTAAGGCGTACATACTAACCCAAGGTCGTAGGTCACCCCAAGATCGTAGGTCACCCCAAGGTCATAGGTCACCCCAATGTCGTAAGTCACCCCAAGGTAGTAGGTCACCTCACAGGAGTCACCCCAGGGTCATAGGTCACCCCATGATCATATATCACCTCAATGTCATATGTTATTTCATAAGTTAGTGAAGTTTTACTTCATGCGTGTGGTCTCAAGTGCACTCGTTTTTTTTCGTATTTTCTTTCTTTCTTCTTTTTCTCTTTACTGAATAATTAGGTACTATATTATTTCACTAGAAGCATCTCTACCTTGTTGAATATTTTAAATTAGAGTTTTAATATCTATGCAAAACCCAATGGCAACTTCATTAACGTGATTATTATTAACACTCTGTAAATATTTCAAGTAATAAATAAATTTAACGCGGAATGAAATTATGTTACGAGGTATAAATTAAAAAGGTTGAATGTTTAAAATGAAATAACTTTATTTATCACATAGATTCCAAACGCAAAGTTTATCAGAAGGCTTAAAATATGTAGTTTAAATTAATATTTAGGAGCTGTGAAGTATTTGCAGTTGACGATCAAATCTGAATGAATTTAGTTTTCCATACTGCAGTCATTGAAAATCTGTGATTCCATAAGCATGCGTTGGTGTGGCGACTAATAAAAAAATCGTGGTCCCTTCACTTGCAAATATTTTGATTGAAAATTTTATTCCTACAAAGTTTATGGTAAGGTTAATTGTTTCTAAATCTTTGAAAGAAAAATTTCTCAAACTTGATAGTCGAATGTAGGTATTCTAGTTTCGAGCGGTAGCCGGGATTCCAAGCTAAGCTAAATTATATTTCATGCAAATGTGGCTTTCATCTTGTTAAGGTGACCCTTGTCAAATAATAAACAATTTTATTTTACTAATCTCGGTACCACAACACACGTGATTTAAATTTGATTAAATCTGAGTCTTGCGGTAGGTACGTGGAATATTTAAATAACAGAAAATATATTACCCACAATTCAAGAAAACTTGCTGCCACTGAACAAAATAAACTGATATGTGTGTTGTGGACATTGTAACGTTATAAGATTCTTACCTTATCTCCTTCTACATCTTTCTTATTATGTAGAAACTCTCTCCCAGGCTATGACTCTCTCAGGGGCGGATCCTCAACCCACTAACCATTGTTCAGGTCAGCTTATTGTCAAATTAAACAGGTTATTTTCTTTAAAACATGTATTGCGAAATTTGAATGTATGACAGGTATGAAAGTGTTCCTACCTATATTGGCTCAACACGAATTCTATACAATAACATTAAAGGGGAAACCATACGATTCGCCGTGGTCCTTTCTTGGTGGTTCCGGTAGTGATCGAGAGTGGCTGAGGCGGTGTGTCGACGCCTGCAGGCTGGACGCCCAGGCGTCGGATGTGAGTATGCAGTTAGGTCACCTCGCCAGTGACGCAGAAGTGTCCATGCGAGCTCGCAACCGGGACCAGACCCTCCGGTTCGTTGAGCTTTGGTCGGCCTTAGGTATTTACACGAACGTTTGCGTACGAATTAGTCGTTATTATTAAAGTCGTTTATTAGAGTCTTTCTGTGTATGGATTATTGGTGAAATCACTTTATTATCACTTGGGTAAATAGTCTAGGTATATGTGCGCGCTGACCGAGTAAGAAATTGATCCGATTAAATGGTCGGTTCACTTAACTGAGGTCCGTATTTTGCCAGTGCTTGGGGCAATAACACTCACATTGCACTTTTCGTAACAAGTTTGGGCAGCAGCCTGGAGCTTTGTGCTCCGGGCACGCGTAGGTGCGGTACGTACTGACGTGACCTTATTGTCGGGAATTTTGGATGCCACTGCTTGAGGCGGGCGATCGGGTAGCTTATATACCCGTCCAATTATGTGTACGTGACGACTGCCCCTTGCGACATACCTGGGGAAAGGCGCGGGGCGTCGGGGTCTGTTTACTTGCTTCCTAGTCTTGACCGGAGGTATAGGGAGGCATGGGGAATTTCCTGTCCGTTGCTTAATTGTTCACCTAACGGTCGCGTGCTCGCTCCCTGCGGCGAACCAGACGTGGATGCGGGGTGAGGGGTTTGTTTATTTGCTCCCTAGTTCGGCCATGAGGTATGGAGGAGCATGGGGTGTTTCCTGTTGTTTCAATTGCGCTGCTTCATATTGGTGATGCATCTAACGGCCGCGTGATTCTGTCCCTAGAGCGAACCGGCAAGGAGCGGAAAGAGGGGTTTGTTTACTCGTTCCGATATGGTTTGCGTTGCCCAGGATTTGCTTGAAGATTTTAACACATTACAACATGTCTGTGTACCCGTAAGTAAGGTAATATTTACTTACTTCTGGTAAAATAAAACGAAAATATTTTGACAATATAATAAATTTCTTAAGAAAATTATTTTTTCGATGGAACACATTGCTTAGTGATTTTAGAGAGGATCCAAGATGAAATAAGATAGCTCAAGATCATCCCAGAACTGATGAGAAAAGTAACGTAGGTGTAAATACATGGCCGGGTAACCGGAAACCTTTTCATCCAAATGTGTGAAGAAGAGCTGTTTAATAAAATAAATTATCAGATGTACCAAGAAAAAGGTAGAAACCTAATTGCTTATGATTTGTCTATCGCAGAGCTAATGGTGTTATAAATTACACGTGTTGAGAAGAAGAAGTTAACAATAATAATCTAAACGAAAATATGAAAGAGAACAAGACACAGAAAAACAGATAAAGACAATGGTCGCAACTGGGACTCGAACCAAGACCTATCGTCTAACCGGGACGTGCGCGTTAACCAATTTCGCTGTTGCTACTTTCTGTCAAACCATCATGTTTGTCAATCTCATATTTTCAAATTTTACAATTAACATTATTATCTTAAACTAATTGTTTTTCCATATTACGGGCATATTAGTTGCGAACATTGTCTTTTTCTGTTTTTCTGTGTCTTTTTCTCTTTAATATTTTCGTTTAGATTATTATTTTTAACTTCTTCTTCTCCTATGATATATTTCACTGATGGGAATAACCTTCAAAAAAGTTATAAAAGAAAGTTTTTCTTAAAAAATTGAACATTTTATTTGATTAATTTCTGTTATTTAACAATTTAATATTCTAAAATCATATAAATAGGTACTGTAGACGATACGATGTAAGACCACAATTCAGAATTTATTCGATGCTAGAATGGCTTTAGTCGTGTTTGGTGAACATATCTGAATAGCCAGGTACTTCCCCCATCTACTTGCCCTCCAATTACCTTTAACCTCACAAAATACAGCCTCAATAGGGGATGTTATAGTCTCACTGGACAGTCTTTTAACAAAATCAATCACTTGTATTTAACACATCTAAATGTATATCACAATTTAGGAGGCGGGTGTCTCTACCACCGGGAACCATTCATTGGATAAACAACACCACTGCCGTAGGTCACAGGATTAATCTGCCCACCTGGTAGGCCTGATGGAGAGACTGGTTGACAAAGGCCTTTTGACCTCTGCAGCCGGACTATCGTCTTGCAACACAGTTGGAGGGATGGATTCATATGTCTGTGGACACATAGACCCCCAAATTACTAACCACCTATCGTACCTTTTACCTTCCAAGAATTTTCTCTCCTTTCTTTCCATAAAATACCCTCCCACAGCATCCCCTAAGATGTCATAGGCCCTGAGGTAAATTATTTTCCTCAGAGCCTCCTGTGTGGAGCTAATATAAAAAAAGAAACTTTCTTCGTTCTTTCTCCAAGCGATTCAGTTTACAAGTGACCTAATCTTGGAATTAAATATCATTACAGGGAAGAACGAATATTCAGTTTTAATAATAATTATATACCCGTTAATACCTTTTCTACAATTTGGTTAACTTATTTTGTTAAAAAATGTAATAATAATTAATCTTGTTCAAGAATTACGTCAATCGAGAGACAATAGGGTGCTTAAATGTGTTTACCTAATTATTAGTATTAACGAAGCAACTCGGAACGCCGGAGCGAGCACCTTCGAGGCTAAACAAATTCAGAAAGGAAAAGTAATTTATCAAAAGCCGGGAAATAACTAATAAACCTCAACTCTATTATTAACGATGTTTGTTTGCATTAACAATAACGGTCATACTTTACCTCTTTATTAATTTAATAACAACTAGAAGTCGATTAGGAAACGTTGAAAGGCAAACTAAATAAAGTGAATAGTTTTAGGAAGATATTTTCTCAATAATCTTCTTTTCATAACCTCCCACATGTGTTCATTTATTGGAAAACCAAGACCTCTGCCATAGGTCATCCTAAGTGGTTCGCTACTTTTAGTGATTTAGCGGGGGTGCCCAGATTCATCGGGTGCGGTGTGTTCAGGTCGTACGGCATACGACTGGCGTGGTCTAGGGGTAGGCTTTTGACTCGCAATCCAATGGTCACGGAATGGAAATCCGGCGTGGGCAAATAAATTTTATTTGATTAACATGTGTTATTTCACAATGAATTTATTTAAAATAATATATCTTATATTTGAGGCACGTTCCAGAGTGTAAGATACTCTCAGTATCGCCCTGGTGTAAGAACATCTTTAAAAATTGAAACGTTGCTTGAAATGACTTTAGCCGTGTTCGGTGATCAGATCTGAATAGCCAGGTACTTTCCCACCTTCGTCCTCCCCATATTCTTCCCCTCCCCACTACCTTCAGCCTCACAACATACCCCAATTAGGGATGCCATAGAGTCACTGTCTCCAGACGGGAGCAGCTGGTACTGTTGTGTTGTATTCGCATAAAAAAATAAATAATTATTATCTTCTTCACAAGACGTTCTACATATGCTAATTTATTGGATAACCAACACCTCTGCTATGTCACCCCAAGTGATTTGTTAGGAGATCTTAGCAGGGGTGATTAGTGATGGCATATGCGCCTGTCCATCAGTTGCGTGGCAGGCCAGATAGGTAGAGGCCGGTTTGGGGAGAACCTTTGACCTCTTCAGCTGGTCTCTCTCGACCCATCGTTTTGCGCCGCGGGGGATGGGCTGGATTCACACGACCGTCACTCCTAGAAACACTGTCACATAGATTCCTACCATTTCCTACCCACCCCTCATCATACCTTTTCCTTCCCAGAACTTCCACAACTTCATTTTCTTTAAAAGGAAAATTATTTTCCACAGGAATGTGTGGAAATAATGTTAAAAAGCAATACTAAAAACAAAATAATAAAAATGTTAAAAAACAACATTACAGATTTCCTAACTGCACTTTACAATACATTAAATGTTCCCAACAAATACAAAAATATCACCATCATTGGAGACCTAAACAAAAACACTTTACAAAACGGACCCACACAAAACATAGAATACCTAACAATACTAGCACAGCATAGACTGGAGCCAACGATAAATGTTCCAACACGAGTCACACAATTTTTTTTAAGTGAAAATAAGAGAGGAAGATTTTTACGACAAAGCTGAAACGATTTTTTAAAATTAAATCATGTTTGTGAACACACAACTTTATTACTCCCCTTTGAAAAAAATATTTTCTGAAAATTATGACAACAACCAAAGTCACATTATTATGTTATGAATTACTTCTTACGTAATTTTTTTTCTTTTAAAATGTGATTTAATGTGTATTTGCTGGTCTTGAGAAATAACGTCTGTCGCCAAAATCATGTTTAAGTCTTTGTTAAAGATATCTGTGGTATTTAAAAAATGTAAATACGTGGGTGAGAATAAGACTAATCTAATCCATAATTATTATACTTAATTTCTCTAATTTTGAAATAATTTTATTGGTTGCTTGTTAGTAATTCATGAAAATCATCCATTAAAAAAACTGCAGATGGCTGGCAGTATAAAAAAACAATATTTTTTTTAGTATAGCTCATCTTTAGCCCTGATGAAAAATTAATAATGAATATCAATGACAAGTCTAAATAAGATTCGATTTGAGATTTACCCTGCCAAAACTATTATCGTGATTTTTTGGGTTATTGTGCCAAGTAGCACTACCTTCTTCTTTAGCCAGGGTTTCGGACAGCGTTAGAGTGTCTGTCATAAGGGCAGATGAATAATCGAATTACAATCGGATTACACATCTGCCCTGATGATGGACACGTCCGAAAAGTTGGCTAAAGGAGGAGGTACACGGTATTGTATACCAAAAATATTTGTGGGTTACCGAATCTGGTTCTCCCCCACACAATAATGATAAGAATATTCTTATTAATTACAGATATTAACATTTATTATGTTTACAGAAGATATTATATTTATTTCTGGGTTGAAGACCAAAAATACTTAGAAAAGTTACTTTTTTGTTTTCTACCAGGAGGTCGTGGGAAGATGAACGGGGGAAGTATGTGGTTATTCAGATCTGATCACCAAACACCCCTAAAGCCATTCTGAATGGTGGTCTTTCACCAGAGTGATACTGAAAATATCTTCAACTCTGTGACAATGTATTAAAAATGATCGACAGCATAAATACATTTAATGTAAATCAGCCAAGGCGCTGCTTATAATTTCTCCAACAAGCATATTTTGTAGGACAAGAATATTCTCGGAGTAGGTTTGCTTGGGTAGGTGGATACTGGAAAGGGTGGTGGATATTTAATTAGGGGCTGTAAACACTGCTGCTTTATCACTTCCGAGAAGCTCAGATATCTGAAATAATTTACGACCGCATGCCGCTTGCTTATTTCTGAAATGCTTCGCTGATATTCTCCAATCATGAATACCTACAAACCGCAAGATTTATTTACCCAACTAACCACAGCCTTGTAAAATAATTAAGGTTTAGTTAAATATTTTTGATAATTAATTTACGTGTTCTTTGGCAAGAGTTTCCAAAACTCGTTTATCTTAGTGCCTCTTTATCGCATCCTTATTTTTCAGCATTGCCTCTTTAGGGGAACGCGGTTTTTTGGCTACTCGTGATATTAGGTCCCAGACTAGTCGCATTCCTACCGCTGCGCATTGTGCTGATATTTCGCAAGTCAAAAGTGCTTTTATAAGATGTATGTTTTCAAATCATTCGTCTTTTTATGTATCTTCGGAAAAATTGCAAGTTGAACTTTTTTGAGTTGTTTTTCTTGTATTTATCTGAAACCATTTTTTAGTTCTATATTGTCTGCAACTTTAAGTGGAAAAATATGTATATTAGGTAATTGATAGGGGTATTTTTAGAAATTTTTACGGTCCACGTTCTTTCTTCCTTACCACCTTTCATTTCTCTCATTTCTTCTGAAGTCACCATCGCCCCTTCATCTCTTGTGCCAACTCTGGAGGGCGATATCGCCCACTTTGGGACTCACTGTTATAAGTAATCTGAACCCTAAGTTCGCCAGTAAACGACTTATTATGGAAGAAAACGTCAAGGAGGGAATTATTTGAACTCTTAACAGGACACCTAGCTCTCAGGAGACAAGTGACGAGATATTAAGAATATAAAGCACAAGTACTAGCTTTGATAAATGTAATGAGGATGAACGAACACCGACCCACGTAATATGATGTTAATGTATTGCCTTGGCCTTGATGAGTAGAATACTTGCCTGGCGAGCCATTTTATGGATTCAGGAGACATTTTTAAACACCCAGGGGTTCTTAGTTAAGGAGACTGGGCTTCTGTCAAGATATTAATGTGAAATATGGTGAAAGGTAAAATGATCTGAATGGGGCTTTGCAGAACACAAAGTCATACAATAATACATTGAAATACCTTAGTGATGTTTTGAACGTATAGGTATTGGTTTCGATGGCTTCTGGGGTTGAGGGGTGAGGCTCTCGCACTAGAAGGTCGCGGATTCAATACCGGCGTGCGCAAATAAATGTTGTTTGCGTGTTTGGTTATTTCTCGTAGTATTTATCCACCTTCATATTTCATATCTTTTTTCCCTCCCCAGTACTTTAGACCTATCAACACACCCCAATTGAGTCGCACTGGTTCCAGATGGTGTAAGTTGGGAATTTTGTAAAAATTTAAAATTAAGATTTAAAATTGAAAATTAAGATTAATCATCGATTTATTTTTCGTTTTTATTACTTACCAGCGCAGACTCCTGAAAATCATGGAATGTTGTAATTGTGGGGTTTGTGAATCTCATTACCTACCTTTCAAAAACAAATATTGTATTTTTTATCATACATAATTATATTTTTGGTTGACAACTTCGAAATATCTAATAAATGTAATAATGAAAAGTAACGGAAGAGAAACTGTAAATTATGCTATCTGAGATGTTTTTTTGTATACTTAGTGTCTTCTGCGTACAAAGTCGTTTATTTTCCAAGCTTAAACTTTCCAATAAAGTGTGTTTATCTGACAGTTCCAATATTTTATATGAAAAGAAAAAAAAACCATTGAACTGTTATAATTTTACGCGCTACGCAGGAACACAATTTCAAATCACGCACGAAACCATGCACCGACAACCGAAATTAGTGTATTCAATGATATTTTACAATACTCACAATTTATGTGTGACCCCAAGGTGTTCGCAACATGTGAAAATTTAAATTAATCTGCTGTGAATAACGAACAATAGAAGAAATTCTTTTTTTTTGGTGTAGGAGAACTGGAATGGAATGAGTTGCTAATCTTTGATTACAGTGCGAGGATTTGAAAGCAATATCACCAATATTAATTTGTCAATTTGCACGTTCATTTACTTATTTCTCTGCAAATAAAATAAAGCCAAACTTATCTAAATAAATTAATGAATTGAAGTCTCCTTCAACGGAAGCAATCTTCCGAACAGGACCTCCATCGATATGCTTGGTGTAAATCTAAGTGACCAACTCAGGCACGGTGGCTCAATCGAAACCAGAGTTAAGTTAGCCTCTCAGAAACTGGGCGTACTGTACAGGGCCCGCAGATAGTTTAATAGTACACAACTGCTAACCCTGTGCAATCGCAAGTGCGCCCCACGGTTGAATTTGGCAGCCACCTCTAGTCTGGAGCTCGAAAATACCTAAAAAAAATCCCTTGACTGTGCAGAAACGGGCGGTCCGTTTGATAGATTCTCCTGTCCTTTTTCTACCGGTATTACAATGAAGATGTTCCGAGGACTTAGCGTCATTGATCCCCTCGGCACCGGTGCATATTCGGGACGCCAAACACGTGCCCAACATTTGTACATGGTTGACATTAGTCACATGAGAACGGGTTCTACGTCTCGTTCTTGAGTTCAACAGCTCGGCTGTGGAACGATTTTCCGACCTCTGTGTTTCCTCCCTCATACATCATGGGTGTATGACCTATCTTCATTTCTTCCTTTCCTCAAAAAGACCCTCCACAGAGCATCTTCAAAGATGAACTAGGCCCTGAGGGAAATTATTTTCCTCAGGGCCTCCCGTGTGGAGTTAACATAAAAAAAATGTTTACGAAAAAAAGGCAAATTTCCAATTCTCCCGAGGTTCCATGGAAAAAATTAACCAAGGGTACAATGGAGTCCTAATTATTGGAAGATGAGTATAAGTTAACTGATGAGAATAAGTTCACTGATGAGAATAAGTTCACTGATGAGAATAAGTTCACTGATGAGAATAAGTTCACTGATGAGAATAAGTTAACTGATGAGAATAAGTTCACTGCTGAGAATAAGTTCACTGATGAGAATAAGTTCACTGATGAGAATATTGTCACCGTCATCACTGTCCAGATCAGCACACGTCGTGTGTGCTCATTTTTCACAAATGCCAGAAGAATACCAGTCTTCATTGGAGAATGAATCATGCTAATACTAGTAGGCCGCGTCAACTTCTGGTTCAGATGCGATTCTTTTGAAGTACAAATATTATCAGGGGCTGAAAGGGATATATACCCCATTATGCCGCGACGTACCGTTCTTTTAAACGTGAGTTTCACTAAATATTTTAGTCAGTATGTTGAAGAAACCCTGCAAATGTTTATTTTCACCACCCCGTATAGCCTCCCGCAACGAACAGAGCATTGTGTGCTAAGGTCATGCATCTTTGCGAGCCCTCGCTCTGTCCCGTTTCGCCTGGTACCCCTTATCGTCTCTGATTTCCCTATTTCGACATGGACCATTGAAACAAAAAACAAGAAAATATAACCGCGATTCGTTTAATTTGGGACTGGCGATAAGTTTCAGGTCGATATCACTAACAATAAATAGAGTTAATGCTTTTATTTATGACTTACACTTACATCTTGGAATATTTATGTTGTATAATAGTGAACATTTCTCGGGTGCTATAGACACATAAAGCAGCCAATAATCCTTAAAAGTTTATTTTACGTGTCACATTTACAAATAACGTTCAGTGAACTTTCCGCTGGGCGACATGGCGTCATTACGCGCGTGTATTGTCTAAAGCATAGATTCTCAACCTTTTTTTGCCCACCGCCCCCTTTGAGAATATCATTTTTTCTAGCGCCCCCTAAATCGCAAAGAAAGCAATTGTCGTCGTATATTTACCACAACGGGGTGGGGGGGGGGGGGGGGGCTAATGGGATGGGGAAAGATGGGATATAATAATTATTTTTATTAATTTCTTACACCATTACAAATTTGAGGTTATTACATATAAGGAATAACGTCATATAAATATTTTACATAAAAATGTGTACAAATATTTATACATAAAAGAAATTTCAAGAAAAATTGCAATTTAAAAAAAATTTCAGGCAGTGGTGAAAATTTCGTCAATGTGGAGAGACTATTTCAAGAATCAAAATAATTTCCCTTTTGAATCTGTCGTCACTGACGCCAAATCTATCAATCTCGGAGGAGATTTGGTTTAGGAGCAATATTCTCCTCCCTTCCGGGAGAACCATTGGCTTGTTAGTCCTACAGGCAAGAAGATGAAATAATCTATGATGACGCTGTCTAAGATAGTCATTTGGAACATAGGGACTCACGCGAAACTTTTTTGAACCCTCGCCAACATGAGGGAGCACCCCTGTGGATTACAGATAAGCGAACCACTCTCCTACTGCGGACCAGGGAGAAGTATAAAATTTTCAGAGAACGGGTATCCCGAAAAACTCTGATGGTTCGGAGAACAAACCCTAATATTTTTAAGGCTGACTGGCAAACTCCTTCGATATGAGGGCGAAATGTCAACTTAATTTCATACATAATCCCAAGATCCTTTATATTAGAAACTCGTCTGAGATTAGGACCGAGCATAGTGTAACTGTCGTAGGTGAGATTAAATGCTCTGGTAAAAGTCAGAACTACGAATTTCAAGACATTGAAATGAAGCTGGTTTCGTTGACTCCATTCTGAAATGTTATCAACATCAGCCTGAAGGCGCAGGCAGTCCTCAATATTTCTCATTAGAAGATATAATTTTAGATCGTCAGCGAACAGCAAAAAGCGAGAAAAACGGATGACTCCAACAATGTCATTAATGAAAATGGAAAAGAGAAGAGGCCCCAGGATCGATCCTTGGGGAACCCCAGAAAAAACAAGAAATTTAGCAGATTGGAAGACTCCGTGTATGACGTAACTTTAAAAAAAATTTAAGATTCGAAGGGGAAAACCCATCTGGGCAAGTTTTGTGACTAATTAATTTTATGACTAATCGTGATTCACAGTATCGAAGGCTTTGGAGAAGTCGTTATACTAACAGTCAACTTGTTATCCACTCTCTAGGGCGTCTAGGGACCTAGCAACATAGTCGGTAAAAACCTTCAGATTGGTTTCAGTGGATCTTCCTTTCCTGAAACTATGCTGTTCTGGATAATGTCTGAGGCGAAAGGAATTTATGAATTAATTTTTCAAATAGTTTAGCAGGATCTGATAGTATGGCAACTGGTCTATAATTTTAGATTTACCTTTTGGAACCTTTCTTAAAAATAGGATGTATTTTGGAAGTTTTCCATACTTCATGAAAAGTGGAAGTACTAATACATAGTTAAGTTAAAGATAAGACATAATGGCTTTTTTAGGAACTCGGCGAACCCTTCAATAAAAAAATACCTGAACGAAGTTTGATCCGATGAAGTGTGAGTTCTTCATGAGACTTATGGCACTCATAAAGTCAGATTCCATTAATATATCTAAATTGATGTTTGAAGCTCCTCTGGTATTAAATATGGCCGCATTATTAATGTCTAGAAGTGGAGGGTCTTTATTGTAGACCGATTGAAAACGATTAGCAAATGTGTTAGCCACACCCAAGCCATGAAATTCCTGATTACCTTTCATGGTGTATTCAAGACCACCATCCTTCCGAAGGGATTTTACATAGTGCCAAAACATCTTGGGATCGTGCATGATGTTTTCCTCGATTTCAGACACGTAGGCTCGATAGGCCACTCGAACCTCGCGCTTAACTAATGGTAAAAACTTAACAGATCGTATTCATTCTGAAGGCCTCCAGCTTTCCAACGCTTATGAGGGCATGTTTGATATCTATATTCGAGATGACTTCTCTCGGGGACCACTTCGGATACTTGCGATCACCACCACTGTCGTTAGCAAACGAAGCGCACTCGTTTCCTCGTTGATATATCCACTAGGATAAACTTGTAAATGATTTTAATAATTTTAAAATTACGCGCGTGGCGAAAAAGACGTACGTCCTACTGGCGAACTATCTGGAGCACTGATGAGGTGGGATGGGTTTCTCTGGGTCTCCTACCGCCCCCCTGAAACTCTGAAACGCCCCCCAATTTTCTCTTGGTCTTCTACCGCCCCCCTGAAGGTCTGAAACGCCCCCAAGGGGGCGTTATCGCCCACGTTGAGAACCTATGGTCTAGAGTCTAGAGTCTAGACCAGTGCTTCTCAAATGGAGGGTGCTGGAGGTCATAGTGGTGGCCACAGAGCAACAGGAGGTATTTTAGGACAGAAAATCAATATGGTATCGCGAGAAGAAAATAAAGTCAACATTGAATAAAATTAAAAGAAAAAATATATATTTTACTCTTATTTTATTTCTATTTTATTTTGTTTTGGGGACCTACAGTTTACATAAATAACAGAGTAAAATAATTTGAGTTACAATAATTGTACGATTTAAATGTTTCCACATGGGTTTTATATGTGTAAAGTGATTTTGAGAGATGATAATTTAAAATTACAATATTAAAAAAAAGTTAGTAATGTGGGATTAGTGAAGGGGTAGGATGGGGGGATCAGTTTAGTTGAGATGTATATATAAAATGTACATTAAAAAAAAAAAAATAAGTTAGTTCATAAGGCGGTGGTTGCATTCGATGAGTATCTATACTTATTTTAAGTGTGGTGCAGAGTTAAAAATGCCAAATTGTGAAAAGTGTGTATTGAAAGTCTTGTGATGCACGATAAATGAAGGAGTTCTGTTTAGAATTAGTGTTGCACCAATGCAGGCTAAAAATTATATCTGATCTAGTTCGTTTGTCGGAAATTGGTAGTAGGATTCGTTGTAAGAGTTCTGGGCAATCTACGACGGATCTGGATATTTTTTGTAAAGTGAGTTCTCCAGTAGACTCTTAGATAAATACGCATGGTGTATTAGCAGTTACCCGAAAGAATTTAACACGTGATTCTCGATCTTTTTTGGTTTAAAAAATAGTGATGTGTTTTGCTGTCAGATGATATTTATACCTATATTTTAATTACACGATGTATGTTCAGAAATTCCACTAAATAAAATTAAACAATTTAAAAAAATTATATTAAAAAGTAAATGTTTTGTACAAAACATGTTATAACATACAACGTAAGTAAGAATCGTGGCCCCCTTATCAGATACAAGAGCTCTTATTTTCTGATGATTTCAGATTCAAATGATGACCTTAAATGTAATATTTTGTAAAATATATACCTAGGTATCTATAAATGTAATTCATATTATTCGTATCACAATAAATATATATTTTTAAAATTTGAAAAGTTTAACCAAAACACCTGCATGAAATTACTTTTGAATTACGAACTTTATGGCAACATTTTAACAAATTGATTGACCTACGGGTACCCAAGAAGCGGTTAAAATCATCAAGTGGGGGATGACTGAAAAAAAATAGGGCGAAGAGCAAAATAAATTTGAGAATATCTGGTACAGACAAAGAAACCTGGACTGATGATCAAATATTTCCCCACAGATCAGCTGAGAAACTTTTCACCACGTACAGTGGATTACGTTTACGAACACGAACATTATTGAACATGAAGAAAATAAACAAACCCAACTAGATAAGATCTCGGTTCATTTGGCTCGAGCTTTGTAACTTTACGCATGAGATACGATGAAATTCCGTGATGTTTCAAATTCATACAAAAGACACGATTACTATTCCTACTTTTTTATCGCCCGTTTGTCTTGAGTTAGCAAATGGGGGAAGAATAAACAATAAAAAGCACGTCCTTAGAGTTTTTCGGTTTATTTACATACTGTTTGCACGACTGATTTTTCTCTTTGCAATTATATGTTTATTCTCTGGAAACTCTTCATACAGTTTTTGTAAATTTTAGGATAGGTAAAACAAAATATAAAAGGAGAAATATTTATTTTAACACAACTAAGGAAAATTTTGTAATTTTATTATTCTCTATTTTTAAGACACGACAAAATAGTACAAGATACCTACTTAATGTTCGAAAAACGATTTCAATTTTCGTGTTTCCGGTCAATGCATGATTCGTTAACTATTGCACAACTTTAAACTCGACATAAACAAAAAAGATGCATATGATTTTTTTTTTAATACATAAATTGATAGAAAACTGTTACTTTGTGGTTTGACACCTGATTGAAATAAACAATAACTTGCTTACGTTAATTCGTTGTTATTAATAAATTTATTATTTTATTTCATGGATTATTTTTAGATTTTTCTGTGGTTAAAAATTAAAGCCAAATTGAATAAACACAAAAATCAAGCTTTTTATGGGATTTTAGATACCAGGGACCTAGATTTTAGAAATGTAGTGCTAGGTAATGCGATTTATTAATAATTATTTTCACAGTTGACCAAATAATTTTGCTCCTTGGAGACAACTTTATAGATATTGTACGAAAGAGTTTCAAAATATTTTAGAGTAGTCAAATTTTAATACAACAAGATGAAAAATACAATTGTCCACTTTTGAAGTTGTGTTCTGAATTATTTGATGACTGTTACATCTTTTTTTATAAAAAAACACTCCTTCTTATTTTCAACAGCCATCCTGAACTCCCTCTGCAAGGAGTTTCTGTCGGTGAACGTGTCGGCCATCCTGTACCTGATGAACTACGAGTCCTACGGCCGTTCTACCGCCTCCGCGCAGTACTTCTTGCAGCTGGCCGGTTACCTGGGCATCCCTGTCATCGCTTGGAATGCAGACAACTCTGGCCTTGGTATGTTACACTTCATCGCTTATAACAATAATAATAATAGTTTATTCCGGAATGTATGCAGGGGTAATTTATTTATTTATTTATTATTTATTTAATGCAATACATTCCGTATTTCGAAGTAACAAAAGAAATTAGGAAAATAATAAGAAGAGGTATTATGCCATGGGGATACAGTATATTCAACCCATAATGCTTATGTATACAGCGGTGTGTAGAAAGCGTTGAACAGTATTCTTTTTAATTTTGTTCTGTAGAAGTGAAAACGTCTTGACAGCATACCTGCTAAAGCGGATATCGCTCTTCTTTGCCTTTTCATATCCTCGATGTCTTTTAGGTCGTCTGTAATGATATGTCCGAGGTTATACTTATACACAACATTTTAAAATAGTTTCTGTCGGTGAACTTGTCTGCCAACCTGTACCTGATGAATTACGAGTGATTCTCCATAATGCGCCGCTGAATGTCTTAACTATTTTAATGCTTTCAATATCACTAATCTCATTCTGGTTCACTATTGTTTCCTCTGATATACAGTTCAATTCTGATGATCAGTAGTTTTAATAATACTTGGGTTCGTTTAGACAACGAGTCTTGTTTATTATTGTCAAATTTACTGGACTTAACGTCCGTTCTAAGAAATGCGCTATGATAATCTGGAGTAACGGGAATGGCCACTGAAGATGCCGACCTGTAGAACGGATATGATCGACTATCTTCGTAACCATTCGGGTGAGTAACGGTTGTAATTAACAGTTGTCTCTCTCATATAGTACGACTACTGACCGCTGTTGAGACACCTTACCTACATAATTACTACGTACACCAACGACATCTATTGAGATACATTGAAACCACGTACGTATTCCCTTACATCAGGGCTTCAACAAGAAACAATGTTTAATAATATTACGTCGTGATAATGTTAATATAGCTTAATCTCAGGTCCACGCGTATTGTGTACCCTTGTTTACTTTGTTTCCACATAGGTACCCACCTTTGACGGTGATGTGTTAGTGGGTAAAATTATTCAGATATTCTAGGATTTCCATATCCAACAGAGCATGCCGGAAAATCAAAGGATTCTCACTGATCCCTCAGCATCTCGGGCATTTAAGACGATAAATTCCGAAGGATCTGCTTCTCCGAACTGTCTGGATATGGAACCGAGGATCACCTTTCACACCGGAAATCATTACACCGTTGAAGCCTTAATTTATCATACCTTATTAAATAAATTGTTTATGATAAAGACCTAATAGGGTTTTGTGTTAGTATTTGGCAAACTTGCAACCAATCATGAATGTAGATCAGGATGCGCAGAACACCGCTTTCTTGATTAGGTTTGTGTGGTTTCGTTGTTGCTGAATGATAAACATACCCATCCTTACAATATGCTACTTTATTATATCTACTTTATTTACTTTAAAAAACATTACCAAATATACTTCAAATATGTGAAAGGAAAAATTTTGTGTAAATGATAGTTAGAAACAGCCGAATCGTTACATATTTTATCTATTTATGTAGATAGATAATAGTGAAAAAAATTTTATGCTAAGATACTTTTAATGATTTCTTGACTATTTTTATATCTTATTTGTGGTTTTGAGGTTTTTTAAATGAATAGGAAAATGCGGAGAAAGTACAAAAAATACCACAGTTAATCATCCATTTTGTGTCAATCAAATTATAAACTTACTGAATGAGATTATGATTGTGTAGAGTGGATTGATATGTTTGTGTAAATAATGACTGACGAAAGACCTTGATTTTTGTGTTACTATCACTGCTTGAAATGAGAAAAACATATGCTGCATAGAAAGGAAAGGACTCACCGAAAAGGATAAAGAACTTGTATGCTGGCAATTCACTTGTCTGCTTTCTCCCGAATCCAATAGGTACAGAACAGTAATAGGCGTGGGTTTCGTTTATTTGATAGAACACGGCGGAGTTGTGATAATGGCGATTCACCGATAGCGGGAACACAATGGCTATATGATATGTTGCGGCGGGCGGTTAATTACAGACTGGAGCACGTGGTGATAGTAGTTATGTAAAGGTGCGGATTTTGGAGCAAGGTAGGACAGGATTTGCAACAATATTAATACCAATCCCAAGCAGTAACAGTATGTATGCGTGCTATGTAGGTATGTGTATGTGTAGGTATGTGTGTTGGCGTAACCATTTACTTTAATACTGTTTTTAGATTTTCACGGTGTATTTTCGTTATTTGTTTTTGGGATGTTATGCCGTGTTGCGCTACCTCCTTCTTTAGCCAACGTTTCGGATAGCGTAGCAGTTTCCATAACCAGGGCAGATCCGACAGATGTCCGAAATGATCTGAAAGAAGGAGGTAGCGCAACACGGCATAACACCCCAAAAACAAATAACGAAAATTACTTTTATACTGTTTTACCCACCTGCTTAGTAAGAAAAAACTCTCTTTTTTTACCCGAAGAATTCTGCTGAAAATTGGTCAAATTAATCTACCAATTTAAATTGGTAGATTAAAAATATAATAAATATTTAAATATTTTTATTATTTTTTATTATTTTTTTTTTTATTAAATTGTCCAATTTCGCCTTTGAATTGAAAAGACGTGCAAATTGTAGTAAACAAATGGACACTTCCCTTGTCAAATAACACTAGTTAACAATGGCAAACTTGATATATTCATTATCAAAACAAACAATCGAGCCAATTTCAACAAAATCACTCATGATCAATAAGTTACTATCCATTACCAATCTTCCACCCTCGCGCATGTGCTGGTCTTTCTCTTGTCTCTCGTCCACAAATCAGAATATTCAAAAACAAATTACTTCACATCTTGCGTATCATGCCCAGTTCATATTTTTATACTAGATACGCAATATCGAAACTTTCTCGACTTACAACACTTGAAAATGATTTATTTTGCAGTCTGTCAATCCATTATTGAGTATGGTATCATAGCATGGGGAGGCGGTACTGCATCAGCACTAGACCCAATCATAAAGGCACAGAAAACTATTATAAAAATAATTCTTAGACAACCTCTAAATACAAACTCGAACTCAATCTTCAATATTATGAATGTGTTTGACGTTCGGCAGATATATGCAAAAACAATCCTCACTCATCTATACACAAATATACATAAATACTATGAAAAAAGATTAAATACTCGCTGTACTCGAAACAATCACAAAGATCTACTACAAATTCCTATAACTCATACTACTTTTGGTCAACGAAGTTTCATATACCTTGCAACAAGACTTTACAACATTCTTTTAATTAGTATAAAAAAATGTGATAAACAATTATTTTTTTTTTAAAACATAAAAATTTGAATAAAAAATAATGGTAGAGCCTTTACCGGTCCACTTACCCAAATTCGAAATTAGTAATGAACCAATCCTGCTATTATTGTACCAATTTTATTTTTATTAATGCAACCTATCTATTGTGTTATTATAATCTAATATAAGTGTAGGTATGTTTCACAGTATTATAAATTGATGTAAAATTACTGCCTCAACACAGGCAAAGCCTAGTGAGGCAAGTTACGAGATACCTAAATTTATAATTATAAATCTCTATTATTTAAGTACCTACTATTTATATGCATTTTTTTATTTTCTTTTATTTACTTTTGTACTTATGCAACATTTAAACTATTGTAAGATGTACTCATTTGTTTTGTAGTTATAAATTGTTATATTAAAAGGGCTCCTCTGCTAAGCGCCAGGGTTATATTAAAAGCCACGTTGGGCCCAGTGTTATAATACCTGGTTGGAGCCAGGGGCAAGTTAAAAGGGCCCCAGTAATATAAGTCACTCCCGGGGGGGACAAGTGTTAAGCAGACCCCCCGGGGGTCATATGCCTGGGCTTGGAAGGCTCATCTCAGGGAAGTAGGGTTCCTCCGTGCTTGTCGTTGGTTGACTCCAATGAAACAGTGCTTGGTTACAATTCAGATTTATTTCAATATGCAAGGGCGGGACAGTACAGGCAAACAGTAGGCAGTTTAAGGCCTAGCATTGGAGAGAGAGGCAAGCTAGTACGGCTACTGATTCTAGGCTCGGGAAGACTAATACGAAAGTTTAGAATCTCACGTGGCGATGGGCGGCGGCAGGCGGCTTCCCTACGTAGTGGAGAGGTCTGGAGGCTTGCTCGCAGACCGGGCCCTTGCCACTGGGCGCTCGGTGGTGATGGGCGGCTCCTCGGCGTCATGGTGGGCGGAACGGCCAGCTTCCCCAACCGGAAGGCGGTTAGTGGACGGCAGTTAAGTAGGCGGCAATTGTGAAATACGCGGATCGTCGGCAACGAAGGCGGATTAGAAGCCGTGCGCTTCCAGGGCGTCCATGGTTAACATAGGCGGCAGTTAATTGGGCGACTGTGGTATTAAATAGGCGGCTGTTGTAATATCGCCATACTTGGGATGTAGGCGGAGACTTAATTAGTCGCGACGAAGTGTGGCATACTGCTCTCGTGTTTACGGACTACCTCCCGCGGCGCCGTCTCGATCGTGTCTGTTCTCCTGTCCGGCGGCCAGAGCTGCTTGCTCTAGTCGAGCGAGAGGGGGGACTCGATACGTATGCCCATATAAGGTAATGCTTGTCATCTGGCCTTCCTATTGGCTGTGACGCGGTCAGCGACGTGACCATATAAGGTAATGCTTCCTTGCCTGTCGAGGACAGCTCCGATATGCGTGAACAGGACACGCAATGCGCGCGTGAACAATCTGCTTGCTAAATGTATAGTCTGTTCGTTGGATATGGGCAACACATAACAAAATCTTTAAATTTTTATGACAAACAATAAAGATACATGTTATTATTATTATTAATATATATGCAATTGTCCCATTCCCTTCTGATATTCCTCTCTCTATTCCAACCACCTTGCAATATTCTCCAAAAAATAGATATACTTTCGTCCCACTGACTCGCATAGTTGGGACTCAGATGAGGTCATCTCGTAAAAAGCGCCCGTAAGGCGTCGTCACATGAAAACGTTTCGCTTTTAATTAACATTTATTTTGTTAATGTCAGTTGCCACACGAATTTCCTAGTTTTATCTTTAGTTCTGTTAAAAATAATCAAACTTGTGGTCTGCTTTAAAGGCCGTTATACACGAGCCCGATTTTCAGCCCGTTTCCAATTGGAGACAAAAGTCAACATTTTTTGCTTTACGCGATCGCTGTTTTCAACTCTATTTTCATACCTACGATTTCAGTAGGCATCACAATAAACAGTATGGTTCATGTGTTGTTTGTAGTGATGACAATTGAAATCCTAGATATGAAAATAGAGGTGAAAATAGCGATCTCGCAAATCGAAAAATGTTGACTTTTGTCTCCAATTGGAAACGGGCTGAAAATCGGGCTCGTGTATTACAGGCTTGAGAAAGGTTTTTGTTAAAACAAACATACATTTTGAAACATTATCTCTGTAAGTTATAATAATATCCCTACCTTAAGCCGCTGCTATCTGAATTTCTACCGATTACTTCAAAAAAATATGTGTTATTTTTGAAAATAATATTTCCTGACGTGTTCCATGCCGAAACGCAAATTATATGAAATTCCCTCGATAGAAAAATATCGCAAATTATGCTCCGAAAATTATTATAAACACCTTCATTTCACTTATTTAAGAAGTTACATATATAATAAAAATTGACAGTGTTTCTTTAAATGCTCTTTTAGATGCTCTCCATGAGATTTTTGCTCTATTTTAAACAAGTCGTGTTTTATTAAACATTTTCACAAATTTCGCTTCAATTTTATCGTTTTAAATATTAGCGCACTCTCTACAGCATTCGTAATCACATATCTCTCCATCGTCTTCTTTTTGAACAGGGATATGGCTCCTTAAATGAGAGACCAAAATTATTTAGGCGCAAAAATAGATTAAACACTTATTGAAGCGGTTGAATCGTGAAAACGAAAACATTTTTTTTTTTTTCGTTATTTGCTTTTGGGGTGTTACGCCGTGTTGCGGCACCCCCTTCTTTAGCCAACGTTTCGGACATCGTTGCACTGTCCATCATCAGGGCCGATCCGGCAGAAGTGGGACACTGCAACGCTGTCCGAAACGTTTGCTAAAGAAGAAGATAGCGCAACACGGCATAACACCCCTAAAGCAAATAACGAAAATACTTTTGGCCGTGAAAATCTAAAAATGTTTTGTCTTTTTTTTAAATTTTTTTTAAGCACCTCACGAGAGTTACAAATAGCCGAAGCCAGTAAAGCTATGATACGCCCACTAAGGAAATTATTTGTTTCTGAATCAAAATAATTGAGAAGTTGTGAAAACATAATTTTTTGTAATTTAATTGTAATTCAAACATAGTATTGTGTCGATTCTGTAACAGTCTGTCTACAGAGTGATTTTTTATTCCCGATAAATTTGTATTTTGGCCTCATTATTTATTTGTTTACATCATAAACATACAAACAGACAACTTATTACCAACGTTCCGTCATTAACAGACATATGTATAGGCAACGTAACTTATAACCAATCTAATGCGATTGACATAATAGACAACGTAATTTATAGTATAACACATAAACTGTCACATGAACTCAATAAAACATTATTATACAGTTATAATGAGTTCATAAAGAGTTAATTGCATTTAGCAAACATTTAATGAATTAAAAAACAAAATGGCGTTTTTACAAAATAAAGCTTTTAAGTACAAAGCATACCTTCATGTTATACACAACCGTACCAATAGGTACTTATATTGCCTAAAGTTTTTATTTTTTTTATTTAGGCCTTTATTATCTTATTTCTATTTTAAATTTATTTCTTACATTTCTTAATATTCCAATTAAGGTCTTTCAATTCATGTAGTTTAATTCAATTTAAAAATTTCGCACTTCATGAAATAATAAAATTTCAGCCTCATAAATATTCTAAAAAACATTTCTACTGTACCTATCAATAAGTTGGTATATTTTTTTTAATATTTAATTATTAATGCCCTTTTTCATGACCTCTATACAGGAACAGTAAAAATTACAAAGTTTTTAATTATTTTTAGACATAACTGAACTGTCTTAGCAACAATATAAAAAAATGTATTTAGCGATAAATTGAAAAAGTTATGTAATCAATTGTACATACACACTACAGTAATTCAGAAATCCACATTAGATAACATCAATAGAAATATAATACGCTGGAAAAGCAATACCAGGAAATAATTCCACGTAATAAAAAATAAGGCAATAAGAAAAATAATAATATAATCCATAACTTTACATAATTCTGATAATTCGATTTGCGCGCCGATGGCAACCCGAAGGGGGAACAAAAACCATTTCGCAGGCGGAAAGAATCGACTACCCTTATTCCATTTTTGTACCTAACAAAGCCCGGGGGTAGGTACCTCGAAAAGCCAAAGTTCGACCCTTGTTAGGTAAAGGCAAACCTTCAGGCCTTTGAGCTCCGGTGGACTTACGATTGTATCACTGCTGGGGATTAATGAAGACTGCTCCAACAAGATTTATTCCGTTCTGCTTTTTAACCAATTCTCAAAAGAATGATTATAACCGCCCGGTAAAATTAATTAAACCCTAAATTGAAATTCTTAAGTTCACCGGCGGCAGCTCCCACGCTATTATCTGAGAAGTTATTTATTGAAATCCCTGGCAATCTTATTGACGATTCGGGGATATAATTCCTCAACATTATTTTGTTTATTCATCGACAAATTTGACAGCCTCCGTGGTCGAGGAGCTCGATAGGTTCTCGACAACAATCCGAAAAAATAATCATTAATATTTGTGTTCTTTTACAATAAATTTTTGCAGTGAAATCTTCTTTAGCCCCGTTGTGATTTGAAACTTGATGAAACAGAAACGAGCGACGCTAAAAAGACACAAACACGCACATCTACAGGATTTTTTCTGCGAGAGAATGAGATAGACTAATCGGTGCTCTCTTTGTACGCGGCTATCGACCTTCGCTTTGGGCGATGCTTCGGAGAATAAAATGTAAAATAATTTTTAAACTTAGTAAATTATCCTTAGATTAAACTTAGTAAAATAATTTTTATTAGTAAATTATCCTACTCCTGGTACTCTGCATTCGTCTCATTCTCTCGAAGTTTTGTTTTACGAAGGTTTTACTTCTACCTCGTGTGAACTGCACATGATTAAAAAAAAAATATATATATGTATAGCCTCACAACATACCCCAATTGGGGATGCCGTGGTATCACTGCCACATGGGAGCAGTTGGGACTCTTGTTCGGTATTTACACAAAAATTAAAAATTTTCAATCCACATATTTTGTATTCGTGTGATCTTGAATATTTCTTGGTATTTTGGGTAAATTATAAATTAGCCTTCTGCTTACGTAATATAAACTTTATATTTTGTTCATTCTGTGAAGCGTTTAAATTAAGCAACGCGGAATTAAGTTTAATTAAAAAAACAATCAACCAACAGTTTTTAACATATTTTTTTATTTGAAACAATAACTCTACATATTTTAAAACTTTTTTGATAAAGTAGTCCTCACTGGGTATTTTACCCATGCTGACATCCCCATTTTATAATTCAATAAAATAATAAAATCATGTGAAATAATTAATTTTGATAAAATGATATAAAACTAAGATGAAATGAAATAAAATATATTATTGAGGTATTAATTTACAAAAAAACCAGCATACAATTCTCTAACATCCCAAGAAAAACAAATACCGCATCTTTTGATACAAAGTTTTTTTAATTTCGTGTTCTTGAAATGGCCCGAATTATTTGACTCCAATCTTTTCGGACAATCTTTTCCCCATGTATTCAATGTGGTTGGTGGATACGGGTACCGCCGCTCCGGGAACCATTTATTGGATTTTCAACACCTCTGCCATAGGTCACTCGAAGTGGTTTCCTATGTGTGATGATTTAGCAGGGGTGCCTGGATTAATGGGATATGTCTGTTTAAGTTTACCCGTGACGGACCGGATCGAGAAATACTGGTTGAGGAAGGCCTTACAATCTATCCAGCCAGACACCCATTAGCCAATGCCTTGCACCGCATTTGAAGGGATGGATTCCTTTGCTTCTTTTCCTTAAAAATATCCTTGAGAAAGATGAAATAAGAACCTGATGGTAATTATTTTTCTCAATGTTGAGCTAATGTAAAAAAGTCATATTAGCACCCCTTTTACGTAGGCGCATTTTTACAGGTTTCTTTTGCCCCTCTTTTGTCAATTCCACGTCTCTTATTAATATCAAAAATCCATTGTGGACTGTTAGAATTTTTCGAATTAATAATATTTTTTCTTTCACATCAATTTTTTTTTAAATACAATATGATTACCGCACGAGAGTTCCAACTTCTTCGGCCTTGGGTAAAATTTTAAGCATTAGGTATGGAAATTTCCCGCCATCTCTGAAAAAGCCATACCTCCGAATTTCAATACGGCGACAGATAAACAGCTTATAGTGTTCGAAAGCCTTTAAATAAGCTTATTTTTAATAATTTATTCTCATGGTTTCAAAATTAATGAAACACATTTAAAAGTCTTTAATTTTATAAACGTGTGAATTCTGCCTATTATTTTCTTTTATCGACGTTCATTACTTATTGTTTACTACAAATATTTTGTTGTTGTTTATGGCCTAGTCAAAAATCACAGATCATCATCGCCCTAGGGGCTTAATGGTGCAAACGACCATTTTAGCGAAAATGAGGTTTAATCGCAATAAATTAATTCATTTGTTTTTTAATTTATTTATTTATTTATTTATTCATTTATTCATTTATTCATTTATTCATTTATTCATTTATTCATTTATTCATTTATTCATTTATTCATTTATTCATTTATTCATTTATTCATTTATTCATTTATTCATTTATTCATTTATTCATTTATTCATTTATTCATTTATTCATTTATTCATTTATTCATTTATTCATTTATTCATTTATTCATTTATTCATTTATTCATTTATTCATTTATTCATTTATTCATTTATTCATTTATTCATTTATTCTTTTATTCATTTATTCATTTATTCATTTATTCATTTATTCATTTATTTATATATTTATTTATTTATTAATTAATTTAATTATTTTTTCATTTATTTGTTTGTTTATCTATTTATTTATTGACGAACAAATATACGAACGAAATAGTCCATCAACAATATATACGAACAAATGTACGAACGAAATAGTCCATTAACAATATAACAATATCACGAATAAAAAAAAGAGAGATGACAATGAAAAGAGAGTACATATAGATGAAAAGCATTGACAAAATACATATAATATACATAAAACTACGTAGTAATATAGAAGATAACTACAAGTAGCTTTGAGATGGATTTAAAAAGACTTTGTGAAAATCACATTGCGTATCAACTGCCGAAAATCATTTAGGCTTCCACCAGAAAGTTCAATGCTTTGATTTGCGTTGACAAATCTCGTCATCTGGATAAAGGAGAATGATATCTATAATTAGTAGAATGTTGACTGAGGAAAAGCAATTCATTATTTTGAGTCTAAGGGAAGGAATGTTGAACTGGATTAGTTCTAACAAAGCCGGTGTGTCAGTAATACTGTTGATAATTTAAAAAAAGTATGCATTTTCTAAATTATCAACTATATCAGAGTCCTTTCTAAAGATGAAATGTTTAAAGTTTGTTCAATTTCATCATATGAGTACTCGCCTCTTTCAAGTCCTAACCTGCAAGCAATTCTTCGTAGGAAACGATGTTGTACATATTCGATGAGACAAATGTGGACAGCATAGAAGGAGACCAAATTTTATTTATTTATTTAATATAAGAATATTGTACATTGTATATTATTTTTGTGTTATTTCAACCGCCATGCTAGGGATGTCCCTGTGTTATGGCGGGTGAAGTTTTCAGATAGTAAATTATACATGTTATGTTTGTAAAGTAAAAATTTAAGTTCTACAAATTAAATCAAGTTGCACATATTATATATCATGGTTTTTAAATGTAATAATAATTATATTCTTTAATAATAATAAGAGTAAAATAATTAAATAATTAATAATATTAATAGTAATAATAATTAGGTCGTTAATAAAATTCAATGTGAGTAAAAGTTATTAATTTGTTAGTTCAAAAATTTTTGTTAAATTATACAATTTAATTGTGAAAAGAATAGTCATAATAATATGTAATAATAATTAGGTCGATAATAAAATTCAATGTAAGTAAAAGTTACAAAATAATTTGTTAATTTAAAAAAAAATTATAAGTTATACAATTTAATTTCGAAATCATAGTATAGTATAATAATCAATTTCCGCTCTTTTCGATCTCATGTTAGTAATGAAGACTCTGCCAAATTCTTCAAAATACAGACGCTAACTTGTCGAAGAAATATAGCAGATTCGGTAATGTTATTTAAAATTATACACAACTTAATCGATAGTCCCGATCTTCTTCAACGCCTATCATTCCACGTTCCTAATCGCAACTGTAGACAGTCGCTTACTTTTAATCTTCCTCTTTGCAAGACTAACTCCAAACATAACTCATTTATCTACAGATCCACACATTCATTCAACTTAAATTATTACCACATTGACATTTTTAACTCGACGTTACATGACATAAAACAAAATCTCACTAAGCAACATGACTCAAACTAGGAAGTTCAATCTACCCCTCCCCCCCTCCCCCTATATATTTGCGTCCTTAGCCTTTTGATCCTTATTCTATATTTCTCCTCCCCTCCTCACATAATGTAACTAAAAATGAACTAATTAAGTAAACACCTTTATAATGTCACACATATAAAGGTGTTTATATGTGTGACATTATAAATTATTTATTATTATTTACTATTATTATCTGTGGAAAGTTAATAATTGGCATAATTAACCGTTTTATAATTGTATTATTGTGTTATTTATGATTTGCTGTCAACTTTCCCAAATATAAATAAAATAAAATAAAAAATAAAATAGTATAGTGAACACAACTTTAGTAAATTTTAGAATCGCTTTTTCTCAGAAATAATGAATCTTAGGGGAAAAAAAGTATCGCCCTTTTTTGAAGATAATTGCATGATCTACAATTTTTGTCTGACCTATTTTTTATCATAAAACTAACCGTTTCGCTAAAAAAATCCAAAAAAACCCGTTTTCGGGAACTTTGACCTTGAAAAAAAAAATCCTTACATGAGATCGACTGGGACAATTTCATTATAATGGTATCCCTAACGTTCATGTAAATTTTCAGCTTGTTGGGAATTTGTTCCAGGGTACCCCTATTTTTCGGGCTAACTTGACCGGACTATATTATAGCAATGGCGTTTGTCGGTCTTTGCCCCAGAAAGTGGCTAGTAAGCCGATCTACTCGGCTGTTCCCTTTGCTAACATTGCAAAAGGCTGCAGACAGAAGCTCCGGAGTTGCACAAGATGGCTGTAGATATTGTTGTAGGATACCCTTACAACTGTTCCCTTTGCGCAGCAGGATATTGGGTTATATGATTCCTTCCAGTATGTCTTGTCTACATAGCATTATTAAAACCAGTTTTATTGCCTTCCATCTCCTATGACAATATTATTGTTATGCTCCTTCACAAATGATAAATATTTATTTAATTAAATTTTACTTGCAATGCAACCATCAATCATCAAAATAAGTTTTAAAGTGAAAACTTTTTAGAACCCTTGTAATTTGAAACTCGATGAAACTAAAACGAGCGACACTAAAATAGGCAAACTCATAAATCTATAGGATTTAGCCTGCGAGATAATGAGGTAGACTAATCGGTGTCCGCTTTGTGCGGTGCTTCATGGAATAGAATGAAAAATATTTTTTAACAATATTATAATAAATAAACGCTACAATTATTCTACTGCTGATACTCTGCATTCGTCTCATTCTCTCGAAGTTTAGTTGTCTGAAGGTTTCACTTCTACCACGTGTGAGCTCCACACATTTTTTTATCACATTAGCTCCAGAAGGGAATAAGAAGATTGTTTTGTCGAATGAGTTAATTTTTATCATACTTTCTGCGTACTTACATTTTTTGTAATAGATGTACAATAAATGGTCCCTGGGGCGGCGGTAGCCATACACGCCTCCCAAATTGAGAAGCAAAAGCACTAAGAAGGAAAGTATATAAATACATATTAAAGCAATGTGCATTAGATTACAAGATGACTAAAAGAAGATATACATTTCGTTTGTGGATTTGATGGTGAATTCCTGGGAAAACTTAAAATGCACTGAGCACACCTAATTACGGACGCAGTTGAAATCCGCAGAAGCCCTATTGATATTGAAAGATACGACAGGACTAAGCTGTACACATCTACCCTATGATGGACACTGTAACATTGTCCGAAACATGAGGCGGAAGCCCAATACGCCATAATGCCCCAAAAATAAATCATGATAGTAATTTTCAACGTGAAAAGCTTAAATCACAACCCTCAAGTAATTGTAATTTGTTTTCTCTTGTGTCCTATAGAACGAAGAGCGTCTCAGTCAACTCTACAGTTACAGTTGGCTCCTTCCATCGAGCATCAAACTGCAGCAATGCTCAGCATCTTGGAGAGGTACAAATGGCACCAGTTCTCAGTCGTCACTTCACAGATTGCCGGTCACGACGACTTTATTCAGGCCGTCAGGGAGAGGGTATCTGAAATGCAGGTAAAAACAATAAAAAAATAAGTAGAATGATTTAGTGGAATAGAATAATAGATTGTTTCACACAAATTCAAATGCATCATTGTCATCAAATGGAAATTCAGCGCTATTTTGCTTACTTGACAGTTCAAAGGCCACGTTGAACGCCGATCCCATCGTCGTTCCTTCGATGTCCGTTTCAGCTTTTGAACAAATTGAAAACGGACAAGAACAACTATATGTAATGTTGTTACGCTGGTCAGCTTATACAATGTGACGAAAGATGAAACGCAAGTTAGAATCGGCACTTAAAGCGGACCTTTCAAATGTCAAAAACATGGCGCTGAAAGATCATTATTTGATGGCAATGTTAAATTTTCAAAATAAACTTAAATTTGATAAATTGTTCAAATTCCATGAGAAAACTGACTCCAAATGTTACTACCATGTCAAAAGCATTAGCCTATAAGTACCTACCTACAGTAGTCGCTAGAGTGAAAAAATATACGATAAAGATAGTTGAAAACAATATATGCATGTTTTTTTACTCCTGTATCCAGGATCGCTTCAAGTTCACCATCCTTAACGCCGTGCTCGTGACCAAGCCTGCCGACCTCGTAGAACTAGTGTCGAGCGAGTCGCGTGTCCTGCTGCTGTACGCCACTCGCGAAGAGGCCGCACGTATCCTGGCTGCCGCGAGGGACCTTCACATCACCGGGGAAAACTACGTATGGGTAGTCACGCAGAGCGTCATCGAGAACCTGCAGACACCCAATCAGTTCCCCGTTGGAATGCTTGGTAAGTGGACATGAAAAAATTTGTTTTTTTTAGGATTTATCATAGCCATCTTATAATTAAATTCCGTTCGGTTGCACAATTATGGTAGGATATTTTCAAATGATGTAAGGTTATTTGTAAACAGGGAAGGTACGCCTTTAAAAAAAAAAATCTATTAAAGAGAAGTGGGCCTAAAAGAGAGCCTTAAGGTACTCCCGATGTCATTTTATATTTATAAGAAACGTCTTTTGAAACTATTCAATATTTTACCATTGATCACAATTTAGATATTTTAGAAATGAAACATGTACACCAAGATCTTTTAATTTGCTTAATGTACCCTGATACTAGAAGTCATGGAGTAATCGAGTTTTGTGTCCTCTTTGCTTACACTTTTGGAGAATTGATGAGATATTTGGTTATTAACATTGAGTTAATCAATAATAGTTATAACTAGAGTTTTTCAATGTTTCTAAACAGTTTAACATTTTGTTTCTAATTACGTGTAGGTAGGTAGATAGCTTTAGAAGACTTCGTTCTTTAATGCGTCGCGAGCTCCGGCGCGCCGTTAGAGAAAGTTCGCAATCAAATTAAGTCAGACGTTTCAGTACTTTCAGGGTTCAGCGAGAAATGTCTGAAATGCTCCGATGGGCGAACAAAGGCTCCGAATTAATTTCCTCCAGAGTAATTCGTTTGTTACCGCGTGATTACGGACGTGCAGCAAAACTCCGTTTAGAGTTACAATGAGTCGGTATATTATATTATTGGATCCAAGTTTGTTGGTCGTTGCACAACTTTCAGTGCAAGCTTCAGTTACTACATCAAGCTTGGTAATACGAACCCGTGTTTGGGCTCTGGGATAATAAAGCGACAAGATGGGGACTAAAGGCGCAAGACGCTGCAAACTTTTAAGATTTAATTAAAAAAAAGTTTATTAGGCATTCGTATGGTTTTTCATCAAAGTTTTTTGGGTAGCAGACAGGCATTACAAATAAATACTTTCTTACACCAGTCAAATCGTATTGTTTATTGTCACCATAAACAAGTTTGTTAGTTTTTTTAATATATTTTTTTCTAATAGCTAAATACGTATTAAATCTCTTCGTTGCTTGTTCAATGTTAAGCATTGTGATATTTTTGTCGAATAAATTAATACATAATTTTAATGTTTATTTGGGGGTTTATTTTAAATGTAATTTTTTTGTGAATACGACACAAGCGTTCCAACTGCTCACAACAGTCTGGAGTCAGTGAGTCAATGGTATCACAGATTGAAATTGTGGTGAGGATGAAGGTAGTGGGGAAGAGGAGGGGATTGAGAAGAGGAAGGTGGGGTTATACCTGGCTATTCAGATCTGATCACAAAACACATCACACAAATCATTTAAGCTTCATTTCTATTCTGAATGGTGGGCTTTTGCCAGGGCGATTCTGATAGTATCCACTTATCAGTTTGGAATTTGAATTTGGATCCCTTGAATTTTTTTATGGTGAAATAATGTAAATTATTGAAATAAAATATAATTCTGTACGTTGGAATTTGAGCCCGGGACCTCCAGATTCGTAGCAATAGATCGTCGGCACTCAACTATTTCTATTAAATTAGTAAGATTTGTGGATTTTGTAAATAGGGCAAATAACACTTTACATGGTGTAACAGGACGTACCCGAGGAATTTTAACCAGCGATTCGTGAGCATATTTGGAGTAAAATATGTACATGTCATTTTGCTGTCCGATGACATTTTTTTCTATAAAAAAAAATATACCTACATATGTTTCAATCACATGTCGCTACTATTCCCATCGCTACGGCATCATCCCGTCGCGATGGGCTTCGTGTATTTAACATTGTTTTAGAACGAGGCGCAACGCTTATCAAATGACCGCTAGGCTTTAAACGCGCCACTTTCCTAAGTGGCGACGCGTGAGGAAAAAAATTTCTAATGTTAAAATTTTAAAAAAATGTCATCGGAGAGCAAAATGACATGTACATTTTTTACTCCAAAAAGCTCAGGAATCGCTAGTTAAAATCCCTCGGGTACATCCTGTTATACCCTATATTTAGCTATTTAAATTACGTTATATTGGAAATGTATGTTTTCATTTTAAAAACCTTTTCTCATATTGCCATAAGACACATATACAAGTTTTGTTGGATACAAAATCATTCCGGGATTAAGCTCTTATCATGAGATTGTATTTATTCTGAAAAAAAAGACAGATTTTAAAATGTAAGTTTGCTTCCATTCACAAAGATTTTCAATAGCGTAACAATAAAACGTAGAAAGATATCGGAATCATCAACGCCTTATGAAAATACGTGCTTATTGTAATTCGATCCCCGTACCTCTCCAATAATTCTTGTTTATGCTAATATTATATTATCATTTAGATTAAAATTTTCATCCTAAATACGTAAGATGATAATTTCCACGAAATTCTGGTTAGGTACAAAATTAGAATGTTCCCGAATTTAAGACACCGATCAATTCAAAGAACTCTCGAAAATCCATTATTCACAGGCAATGTTTAACGCTCCTGGCAAAATACTTAACCAGTTGGTAGTCATGTCATGAGAAAAATGTCTAAAATTTATTCAGGATCCGCCGTTTAACAATTAGCAGAAGGTTTAACACTTACTTATTTCCAACAGAATAGGCACGATTTTAACTTTTGCACTTTTAAGTTGTTGCAATTATTTTTTCGCGTCTACATTATTCAGTTTAACTTATACTCATCCAAATACGAGATAGGGAAGCGAGTTGTTTATACCTTTTGTAAGCATTTCGGTATATTTGTGCTTTCATAAATTTAGTAAGCGAATGAGGAAAAAAGTTTGTTTTTCACTTAAAAAATGTTGTCTTTGATCGTCCATCGCAAATATTTTGCACGCAAACTACAAAACTAATCCCGGGCTATCGTTATTTCCACTTCTTGTCTTGGCGAACATATCAATACTGAGAAACCCTGAGGTTGTTCAAAATGAAGGCATAATTGTGCTTGTACCATCGGCAAGTAATGGAAAAATATGCCAATGGACGAATGTCTATGTGATTACAAATAACCGAGTACATGACTTGAGCATATACACCCCTAAAGTTTACCAGCCAAAAATGACGTGACAAATCGAGGATCATGGCCGATTACACAACATGTATTCAGCCAAAGTCACAAATCGAGGGTTATGGCCGACTACACTACATGTATCAGCGCTCAACAGATTTTTAAATATCAGTCAGCGCCATCGAACAAAGATGATTTGCAAATGGCGATTATTCTTGATATTCGTTGTTACTGCTGTGTGTTGTTTTACAGTAAGTTTATTAAATTAACAGAGTGATTAGATTATTTTAAACAATGAAGTTTTCTTAGCAACAGCAAACTGACTTCGTAATTTGGTGGTGGCACACCGAAATCTTTACTATAGTCGATCTTATTTTTGTAAACTGTTTCGTCGTCAATTCGGGAACTGACGAAGGCAGTTAAAGACGTGAGTTGTTGCAAAAATTGTTCCTTTAAAATCCAAAATAGGACGATATTTTTATAGCCGAATAAAAACTTTTACTGTTACAAAATTCAACGATCGTTTTTTCCCACTTTTTAAGGACGAAATGTGGTTATCTTGTTTCAAAATAATAGGTACATAACTAAATGGGTTTACTAGATTGGGAAATTTCTTTTTTAAAATGTGAGGGAATTGTTGAAATGCAGCGCAACCTATAACCTTCGAGATTTCTATAGAATAGTGAGTGATTTGATAACGTTTTTACCAGGAAAATATTATTAACGGCAATAAACACTGTATATTTACAAACATGAAATAAAACCCTAAGATGTTGCTCTCAGTTAATCAAAAATCATTGGTTGAATTTTATTTGCTTTTTAGAAATTCAGTTCAGAAAATGAATGGTACCGTTGACATCGTTAGACATGACAACGTTTTAAACACATGACATCATGAAAGTTACACAGCTTTTCTGTCTGAAATTTTTAGATCAACGTAAATTTCATAATATAATTGTATCATTGTTTCATCATGAGCTCTCTCGTTTTGAAATAGATAATTTTAAATTTTCATTAAGAAATAAGTTCCATAATTAGGATTTTGGAAATAATTGATTAGATAAAGCCTGGTAATTAAACTAGTTAAAACATAATTATTTTCATAGATACTGGAGAACTCGACTTTTAAATTTTATCATTTGTTTTTATTTCCTCGATTTTAATAAGCTTTTCTATTGAAAGCAGTTCGCGGCTTTCGTGGGAATATTGCCAGGTACTGTGTGAGACATCTTGTCAGGGGGATGGTTCGGGGGTTGAAGGAATAATTTCACACCCTTCATCTTCGCGGTCGTAAGATGAAAAATCCACAAAAAAACTTTTAATACAGCTCCTTGCGGTGACAGTCCAGACAATTTTATTATACACGGAGGAAAACACATTTTCACTTCTTTGTGCGGGGACTTTAAAATTTTTAAAAGAAAATTCACCTATATTTTTTACCATAACGCAATGTTACATTTCTTACCAAATATATTTGGAGCAAATTAAATATCTTTTTTTAATAAAGAAAGACAAAAAATCACGGGTTACGAATAACCTGGCAATATTTGAACATCTCCTACTACCACCACAGTATACGGTAAATATTGCTAGTGTTGTTATAGAGGACTTTGCAGTCGAATTGAACTCACTACGCCCAAACGCGATGCCAACTCAGCCCTTAACTGGTCACCTGTATCTTTTATATTTACCTCTCACAAGAGGTTATTCTGGGAGTATGTCATTTTTGGAGGATCTCTGCGGAAGGCTCGTTTAAATAAATTTGAGTTTTGAAAATATAAACCCGTATTGTATGAAGGACTTAGCCGTTATGCAATTTTACAGTATATATATTATATCTGTGAAATACACCCAGCTCCTAAAAGACCAACACAACTATGGCTTCGATGTGTTACTGTAAAAATCTAGTAAATCTAAGGATTTACCAACTGACTTTTGCCATTAAAAGTTTGTGAAACTTAAAATTTACTGGAAAATCTTAAGATTTACCGTAGTACAGGCGTTTACAGTAACAGATGCAGTACTTTCACCGAGCCGACACTCACTTAATGTTTCTTTCTATTTCACTTAGTATGGTAATGGAATATTTGTTGAGAAGATTGCTTCCGTTGAAGGAACAAATCAAAATTGGATGCAATTAAAGAAACATAAAATTTGACGTTCTTGTTCAATAAATTACCATCCAATATCAAAAACATGCTCTTATCCCTTAAAGAACGAGTGCAAAGAGAAATTTGATTTAAGATTCCATTTTTTTACTTACAGAAAAATCTGGCTTTTATGTTTATTATTATATTTTCTATGACATATAATCTTAATCAATAAGGGTTTTTAATAGCTAATATCTCCGACGTGACAAAAGGGGAGACGAAAGAGCGGTGGCTTGATTATGGCTCGAGAACAAAGCAACAACGGCCCGACTCAGTGTAAATATTCTCCATTCGCTACAAGCTTCTCAAATTTATTATGATTTCAATCATAATAAATCATTAGCTCTGTAAACGACGGTAAAGTTTACATGAAGCTTATATAACTGTGAGAGCGGGGCGGGCGGGAATCTAAATCGAGTAATTGGATAGACTAGATAATTATACTGCCGAAGCGTTATTGTATAGTGATACTGTTCGCACGAATTGATACTGTCTGAACGCCAACACAGAAACGGTGTCTGATTCAGACTCAGACGTGATATTAATAGGTAAGAAAACAATGCAATTACAAGTAATTGAAAAATGTATATTTAAATCAATAGGAATGTCGCTCCACAACATTTTTCAACCAATAAGCCAACACGCGCTCCTACATCTTTACAACTCCGAGTTATAAAATTGTGTATATAATTTAACTTCGTCATCAATATTTTGAATAAGCAGTTATTGATGGTATTTTCTTAATAGACTTTTTACACTTTGTAAGTTTTTTTGGAGAATATTCCTTCAAGGAATAGGCCCGTACAAATATTAAAAAAAACTTTGCTTGGTTCTTCAAAGAGGTGACTGATAATTAACACTGAATTTGAACTATTCATAATAAATTGGTCCAAGGAATGAGAAATTTTCGATTCGTGCAGCGGAAGAAAACATGAAATGCTAAATAAGCGTGTTTCGTGATTCAAACGTCCGACCATTATTTGTTAAAATTTCATATATAGATGTAAACAACAACTGTGTTTCATAATTATTATAAAATTTTACTTCTATCAAATAAGATAGCCTAAGAGAGAGAGAGAGAGCGCGTTCTAAAATAACTATAAACAAAAAGTACTATCTACTAAAGGTAAGTCAATAGCGTCATTGGTTTAAGTTAGGGTTTTCTAGTTTGTATTACCTATTTCGTGAAATGGTGTCTTCAATTTAATCAGAAGTTTTCTGAAATGTCTTAACCAATCAATATACTATTTTCGACAGAGATGAAGTGACAACACTGAAAGAGTGAAGATTCAATTTAAAAATATATAAAGTTTTTTGTTGATTTTAACAAGTTTGTCTTTCAAATGAATTTTTTCCCAAAAATTGAAAGATCCTAGAAAATATTCCTGATAATATACAAACATAAAAGGATCCATATTCAATGGTACAATTAGATGATGAAATTTACGATGATCTAAAAATTTCAGACAGAAAAGCTGTATAACTTTCATGATGTCATGCGTTTAAAACGATGTCATGACTAACGATGTCAACGCTGCCATTCATTTTCTGAACTGAATTTCTAAAAAGCAAATAAAATTCAACCAATGATTTTTGATTAACAAGAGCAAACACTTAAGGTTTTATTTCATGTTTGTAAATATACAGTGTTTATCGCCGTTAATAATATATTCCTGGTAAAACGTTATCAAATCACTCACCATTCTATAGAAATCTCGAAGTTTATAGGTTGCGCTGCATTTCAATAATTCCCTCACATTATCAAAAAAGAAATATCTTAACCTATTCAAATGAGAATTGAACATTGTTCCGTTCCTTCTCACCTTTGTAAAATTCAGGTGCTTGACTCCACAGTTTGTACGTTTTGCTGTCTGGAAATAAGATCTTTAGACCGCATTGTTTTTGGTTGTCCCTCTCTAAACTAAAATTCTCTCTTTTATGAAGCCTTATCTAAAACTGCCTCCTTCCATTCGACGTCTCATCTCTGCCAAGCCTGAACTCGGCTCAATCTTCCAAATAGTTTCAAAATTTGCCCATTTAAATAAAATTAATAAATCAATTCACCTTATCTCTCCACAATTTGAATTGCCTAGAACATCCTTGAAGGATGAAAGCCAGAAACATTATTGCAAGAAAAGGAAACCTAAGCAACAATAAAATAAGATTTTTAATTTGAATAACAATAACTTTCCTCTAATCACAAAATCGTTACAAATAATATAATGCGCCGTGCACGGGTTTTAATTTTTTCCGTGCAGGAGTGGAAAACAATTAATGGACTTAATTGTTGTTCAGTTAATTAGCTTCTCTTTAAAGTCATTTGGTTGGGGTAAACATCTAAAGCCCGAGGGATAATTAGAAGCACCGGAGGTTAGTAAAGTGTCTCACTGACGAGACATTTGTGGCTCTAGGGTTTATTTATTTATCAGTCACCTCAAATAAACTTGAGCTTGGAAATCAACTCTGTAATTTATTTGATTACATTAAATTTGTCGCGGATAATGAGATGAATCAACAATTAATCAAGGTATATTGCTTCAATTAGGTGAGGTTTACAGGTTTCAGGAAGTGATTTATTATTGGAAAGATTTTTGATTTGTTATTTGCTATTGTGCTAGTTATAAAATGAAGAAACTTTCAATACCTTAGGCATATTGTAAGGAACGATAAATATTACCCGAATGATTCAACGGGAGATTAATAGAAAATGTGCAAAGGAAGACGTACTTCATAGCTTCTTATTCTACACTGATGACTGCCAACCTCCGATAGAAGTGAGCACCATTAAACGTACGAATAATAATTTGTTTGTCATTAAAATTTATATTAAAGCAGGCACATGAAGGGGAAACAGAAGTTTTTGAAACGTCTATATTTCAGACATGAGAGTGTCAACAATATTTGGACAGACTTATGTGACATCTGAATGTGTACAGGTTCTTCATCGTGTACTGTGAAATTCCACTGTATTAATTTAATAAAGAAGTATTATCATAATTTATCTTGGTTATATCGTAAGGGGTGTCAATAATACAGCTCCATTCTGAATATAGGAAGATGTTGCAAGTCATGGCCTGAACGTGACATGTAAAATCTGCTAGTAGTTGTTAATCTAGAATTGTTCTTAACTGCAGTCTGAAAGATGAAAATTTTCATAATAGTAGCCAAACTCTGATAGGCGGCGGCACCAGCGGATAAAACATCTGTTAACTCAAGAATTTGCTTAGTGAATTTTGAAAATGTACTTTATTTGTTAACTTTCTTATACCCTTAATTGTTTTAATAAGAAAAAAAAAACACTTTAAGCAATCAATTTACTTTCAGACTTTTTAAATCTGTGTTTACGCAGGTGAGTAAACGGAATAAAGATTTACCTTCGTTCCTGATTCTACCTCCAGCAAAAATGTAATTACAAAACTTTCTTCAATCACCGGCTAACTTTACCAGGACATTTCTATGGTTATATTTATCTATAACGACTATTTCGCAAAATTTGGGGTTAATCAACTGTATACCTTTGGCTCAACCAGAGATCTCTGGTCTATCTTGAGACCTCCTGACCACCCTGTAGTGAGGGTGTCTGTTGATCCCTGTACTCTTTACAGTCCTGAAAATTTAATGAGTTTTTGGCGAAAACCGTTCCCGTCTAATTCCCGGTGCGTTGTATTAATGCTGGAAAGGAATATGCCTCACAAATTCACGTTCCAAAATTTGTGGTGTGAATCAAAATTACTTCGGTGATGAATTTGAAGAACCTCTGGGATTTGGATTAACACCCTTGGAAATAGTGGGATTCCTTCAAATTAATGGGAAAACATTTTATCTTATTTGTTGAAAGTTGGAAACTTTGTGATGGAAAATAATTTTCTGTTATAGTTTCGGGAATAAAATTGCAGCTTGACCTTTTCTGTTTAGATTGAAATCAAAAAGTTTCTCTATTTCTAGCCAATTATAGTATCAAAAAGTTTGATAGAACGCTTGAATACTTTTTATTCCCATTATGAACATGAAAATCAACGACATAAGCTAAACATTTAAACGAATCTCAATTTTTCTAAGTTGGCTGTCAGACCCGTCTCTGCAAGTTTTCGTTTGACTTTTCTTAAAAATGTCACTTATTCCTCAAACGATGAGCATATAATGATTATAGGTACCTAGTAATACTATCTAGGTAGTACAAAACTTTGCCTTCAAATTTTGGTCCAAAAATCTTATCTATGAGTCGCCATTCCGAAGTTAGCCCCATGCAGACTGAAAGCACTGTAACCAAGTGAAACAAACTTCGCTTTAAACATAGTGAATGCAGCTTTCTCCTTATTAGAGCTTTCTTCTAAGTATTTTGCCAAAAGGCTGAATTTAAGCTTATACTTCGAGAGTTACCGAGCACCGCTTAGAGAATCTAGGATTATTGAAACAGATGGAATATAAAAACTATCCCTCTCAGATACCGAATTCAACTTCCTATCTTTAAAATGCCTAAATCTGGTACTACCATTTTTCTTTGGTACTACCAGAATTTTGCCGTTCTCTGCGCTATTGATTAGTTAAAACACGCCAATTTCTAACGTTCATTCATTCCGGCGTGCTATAATCACCTGTATCAATAATCTGATTTTCCAAAATGTTTCTTCCCAATTTGTCGCCTGAGATTAAAATAAATTTGTCAATAACGCTTTTAAGAACGTGATTCTGCTCACCAGATAGGTTAAACCTGTTTTCTATGCCTTTAAACTTATCTACTGATTGAGGATCAGATAATCTAAAGGCCAGGGTAACATATATTTTATATCCAGAAATCAAAACCTAAAATTATGTCTGACATGATTTTTAAAGGCAAAATTCTTTATAGTCTGTTTCACAAGAATCTAAAGGAATAGTGATTATATATTTGCATTTGAGTGATCTGTGGCCAATTTTAAATAGAAATATATTTTAAATTCGTTGGTTTATTTAAACCCTAAATAAACAAAATGTTTATGATAGCTATTACCTTATATTAAAATGTGATAGGTGAGATCCTGAATTTAATAAACGATTAAAATTGGTATTTGGCGCCTTGAGTACAAAAAGTCAACTATCTCTGTTAATCTGCCCTATGCTATTCAAGGTCCTAAAATCCGACTATAAACGTCTTACCTCGGCAAGCTATCTCTGCCATTCCAGGTCATTTGCAGCAAGCCGAAGAGACGTCCCTCTTCTTATCACCGCAATTCATATTTTTTGCACGATGACATCCGCAGTCCAGCGCCTTGACGCCAGGCCAAAAAAAATTCTTGGACGCGTTCTAGGAACTCTCTCATACAAGACTACCTGGTTTACCTGAAGATTTCGGTACAGTGACTTGAGCTACTCTCATCGATTCTGCCTCTTTTATCTGTTTCTGTGCCATATTTGTTTATAATTGAATTCTAGTTTCCGGAATGAGACTTCATAAATAATGATGTCTACTTATGGACTATGAAACCAAAAAAAAATATATATTAAACACCGAAAAATCACAATATAGGTAATTCCCTTGTAAAAAAAATTAACATGCCAGATGCTGCAACATCATAAATGCCAGTGCGCAAAGTCGACTCTACTTACTACTATCGACTTTAGTTAGGTTTACTGCCACATCCTCCGAATGTTGAGTGGACGCTACACGAAACATGAAAACGAAGCCATTAGCGCATTAGAACTCATGAACCCTTGTACAATTACTACCGACAAGTAAAAATTAGAAGCAACTCTTTAGGCTTGGTTCGTTATTGTAATATTTTGGAGAATGCTTGAATTTATCAAAAAACGGCCATAAAATTCAGAAAATTCAAATCTTTTATTCACCGGAATTGATATCTGAATCCTTAACGTTTAAAAATAAAAAATAAAAAAAACTTAATTTAATGGATAAATAAAATAATATAATAAATTCAGTTTTAAAAAAGTTGAACGAATTGATTTATGTTTTGCGGAAATCAAGCCACAGAGAAAAATTGACACTAAATACAAATCATTTTCGGTAGCTAAATAATTTCATGGCGGTTTCTGAACCCAGAAATTAACATGTTAACGCACCCGGAAATTCAAATTAATTGCCAACACAATTCGCAAGGTCTGACTAGGCCCTTGCTCAAGGGGGTAAATGATATATCCAGGATAGAATATTGCATGTTAAAAAGAGAAAAGTGACAAAATAGAACATAACAGAAAGGTAATAAAAAAAGTATATATATATATAAAGTAAAAAAGTAACTTAATCTATTATTGTAACGTGCTCTGTTTTGTTTCATCCGGTTTCCACTTTTGAAGATTTTTTTCAGAAAGTGCAAAAATCCATAGATAGGGTAACCGGGAAAAGGAGAAAGGAATACATTTGACTGTTGTTCGTCAGTTAGGCGTTCGTTTACGATATTTGTAAAATTGGTGTGTCGCCTTTCATATTCTACTGGCGAACTGTCACAGGTGGGTGTCTTTCGACAAGTATTGTAAACGTTTAAAAAATATTAAGATCCTCTATTTTGAGGTGTACTATAATATTTTTGATTTGTAATTTTCGACATAACTTTTCATAAAGTTGTTTGAATGCATCAACGCCCTTTACACGATGAATTGCTTACATATAATAATGTGCGTTCAAGTTTGTGTTTAAAACTAACGACCATTGTAATATATTGACGTGGAAGGAATTCAAAGGCGCGGTAGACCCGCTCAAAAATAAGAAGATGGAGGGATACTCGAACGTTCGAGAGAGCGATAACATTAGAGCGAAAATTGTGAAAATGTTTAATAAAGCACGACTCATTTAAAACAGAGCAAAAATCTCGTGAAGGTTATCTAAAACAGCATTTCAAGAAACACAGTCAATTTTTTCATAGATATAATTTATAAAATAACTAAAATACGCGTGTTTATAATAATTTTCACAGCATTCTTTGTGATTTTTTTCTGTCGAGGGAATTTTATATAATTTGCCTTTCAATTGCAATTGCAATTTCTGTATAATGTCCTCAAGAATAACATATATATTTTTAAGAGCTTTAAAACTTAAAGTGTTTAATGTACTTATTAATTAATAAGTTTTTAATTATTATTTTATTTTCGTTTCACTCAACATTTCATATATTACAACATACCAATTGTTTTTTTTTTCCACTTAAAAACAACCAGCCAAAACCATTACATATAGAACGAAAGGGTCTTAGATTAAATTTGCTTGAACAATTAGAAATCAATAAACGAACGAATGACCCCAACATAACACTAATTAATAAAGTAAGGAAAATTATTTATTCTCCACTACTTAGTATTTTTACCAAACCTAAACAATATAATGCACTTAAATGAGTCATAGAAATAACATCATTCTAAATCAATAAAGAAAACCCCTGCACTTAGTGCAAGTGAAACCAAAAAGGGAAAGATTCGGAATCCCACTTAATCACTCTCTCAATTAGTGTCTCTGCAAATTGGATTTACCGGTAATAAATCAATTTGGACACCTTCATAAATTGACATTTAAATTGTTATAAATAAGTCGTCCGTACGTGGCTTCACCACAGTTTGAAAATGACCTTACAAGTTGAAACAGCTGTAACTAAAATACATTCATAAATACTTGCAGAACTCGATAATAACATATCAAATTTATTTAATTAAATTTCTAAAAAATTGAAATGGAGTTCTACGAATTAAACACAAAAACAATTAATAATTAATATAATATATACCAATTGTTAGTAATTTTTATTTTAGTTATTACCTCCCAGGCAACTTCTGTCAAACCCTTAACATAGGCATCTTACCCCAGTTACCCTATTATTATGTTAAGTGAGGGAATTTATAAAGGATTAGTGAAATCAAAAATTTTCGTCACATTTGAATTCCTATTGTTGATCAGAATTTTCCGTCATATTTTAAGTCCTTTAATGTGTTGATCAGAAATTATGGTCACATTTGAAATCGTTGGCCAGAAATTTTGAATTTTTGACATTTAAAGTCCTTCAAATCGCTGATCATAAATTTTGAATATTCAATATTTATATTCCGTCAAATCATTGAACAGTGATTTTGAAATTTCGACAATTGAGTTCCTTCAAATTGTAGGTCAGCAATTTTGAATTTTCTGCATTTGAACGGCCGCAGTTTTTACGCAAATTTTGGGAGCGTTTTCTCTTTTGAACCGATTGTAATCAGTTGTCAAGCACAACGCTCATAGTTCCTTGACAGTTGATCCGCCGACAATTAGCTCCCGGTATAATTATTTTTATTTTTTTATTTATTCATTAAAAGATTATACATTTATATACATTATTTAAGAAATATTTTGACTGCCCAACTAGGAGGATTCCCATTTTAGCACAGTCATGGAACATGGTCTGTAAATAATATAAAAATGTAAAAAAAGATTTTGTAAGTAAAAAAACGTGGTCCATCCTCTCTGCTTACCCTTCTATAATTACGGTCGTCACCCTAACAGAAACGGAGAGCCACAAAGCGCGAATGCGACTGAATCGCGATAGGGATTGGGATACGCGTCCCGTTAGCTGAAACAGCTCCCAGTGCCTAGTCCGCACCCAGATCTCGGAAACGGTCCTAGAACTCAAGTAGGTAGGTAGGTACTTTTAAAAGGAAGCATGCCTCGCAGTCCCCCGGCAAAGTGCAGAATCTACCCATCTATAATGGCAATGCTGTCCTTGCTCTACTGGTATTACAATGTAATGGAAGACGATTCGAGAAACTCCGTGTATCCCTTCGACACCGCGGCTTAGTGAGAAATCACGTCAACCGCGCGCCCAATACTGTTGCACTGGTTGCCATTAAATGGCAACCGGTGCAAAAATATTGGGCGTGACCCGTTCTCATGTCACAAATTTTGTGACATGAGAACGGGTCATTTGTGCTGCTTGTTCTTGATTTCAACTGCTCGGCTGAGGGACGATTTGCCGATCTCTTTCCTCCCTTCTACAATATGGGCCATGTTGTCGGTTGTAGACTTGCTGAAAATAAAGTAAAAAAAAATAGTTTTTTTTTAATATTTGTAGAAATTCATTGGCAAAACTTTATTTATTTTATTTGGGGGAAAATAATGCCACAAGCCCTGTGGTACCCTAATTATCTACTTATTGATTCAATTGAAATGCAACTTTGACCGCAGTTTACCTAACACCTATGTACAGTAACCAGGTGTACATAACGGTGATATGTTATTACAAGTGTACATGTACCTTAACACTATTGTCCTAATAACCAGTAATCGATAACCAATGAAGGGATTTATAAAACTAAGTATTTACAGTGTACATTTATACGACTTAGATATATGTTTGACTAGAATACCTAAAAAGAGTGTACTATGCAATTGTTCAATCTATATTACAATACGATATTACAGACTGGGGAGGAATATATAATTTTATTTTAAATCCTCTCAAAATAGTTCATAGATTGATAGGTTATCCTGAAAAAAACATCTACTTTTCCCACATAAAAAAATCCTTTCAATATTCGATGTACTGTAGCGAGCAACGAACAACCATAAAATAGTATATTTATCCGATTTTATATAATGGTATCACCGGCCATCACTCTCTGGCATGATATTGCAGATTCATTACGGTTCGCGCATTCGTCTTTCTACCTGTTTTTTCTCTAAGCAAGATAATTATTAAATCTGTGCCAATTAGGTATTGTAACATTAAGTTTTTATTGTAAATATATTTGACTCGCGTTAAATAAAGAGTTATCATTGAAAACCTCCACAATACAGGCATCCAGTATACAGACGTGGCAAGGTTTGTAAACTACAAGACCCACTGGATAAAATATCAAAATATACCAACATTGCCAAAGTACCTACAATATAAAAAAATTATAAAACATATTAAATATTACAAACTTTAAAAGAAATGTAGCGAATTAACGTACATTTCAATAAATCAGCAATATATCAGAAAAATATTAAAATCCGAAAATTTTAATTCAAACATATTTAAAATACCTATCTCTATCTAGAAACAACTTATTCTAACCTCCCGTTAAATCTAAAAATTATCTAAAGTTTTCGTGAATCAACTTAAACTACTATAAGAGTTCATATCTATTATTATTATTTCTTTTAAATCTTTAAATCTATTATTGATAAATCTTGAGTTTTCTTACTTACCGTTTTTTTATTATTTTCAATATTTTATTATTGACTTACTTCAATGATTTCATATAATTGAGCACGAATTTCCTCACCAACCGAAAGAACCTTTTCTCTTTATGCTGAGAATGGCTATTTTTATTTTCCTTTATAACACTGCAGAACATACATATAAAAATATATACAAAAACATATAAATATTAAATAAATAATAAAAACAACAGCAAAAAAACACATAAAAGCTTGAAACTTTCTGGGTAGCAGAAAAACTTTATTATAAATGTATATATTTTTAGTACAAAATTGTGTGGGCTTGTTTATATAAACAACCGTTAGAAAAGAGGGTTGTTTTAATGATTTTTTTAAATGATATAAATACAGTAAAGTCCTGAGAAGCCAAACATAAATCCTATAAAAAATTATTATCAAATAAATATTTTCTTACTTTATTAAATTACTAATTATATAATAAATTGTTCAGATAGTTAATGATCCGTCTTGCTATCTAAACTTATGTTATTTTGGCATCCTTAGATTTTTCTTATGAATTATTACTTAATTGCATTATTTATTTTTTGCTTTCATACTTTTACTGCATATGGCTTAATTGTGTGTGAAGGGTTCAGAAAATAGAAATGGTAAAATTAAAAAAAAAACATCTCTTTTACAATCAGGTTTTAAACAAAAATTAACAAATCACCAACTAGTTTCTACACTACCGTGACATCTTCAAGACAAAAAAATTGTCAAAGTATTTTTCTATTTGTTTTTTTTTTCGTTTCCTTTTTCACGAACAAAATGCTTTCTGTTAGTTGTGAGACGTATGGCATTTGTTCACAAAGTATCGCTTATATAAACAGACGTGTATAATATATTACATTATAAAGAACCAAATCAAATTAATGTACCTTCGCAAAATGGGCACAATGAATTCGTATAGCTTTTTGAAGACCTTCCGATCAGTCCATTTGGGATAACAAATAGATAATTATATTAGATAAAGTCCCGTCTGAACCTTGAATAAACATCAAAGTCCATTCCCATAGAAAACATTATGATCAAACCAATGTTTTTTTGAATTTTATTTCTATCTATTTCAAATATCAGTATACCGTCGTCGAAATGGTCCACAACTAAATAACCATTAAAATAATTGCTGGTAAAGTCCCATTCCAGAAAAAAACTAAGGCCCATTTCCAATTCGATATCGGTAATTTTTAGATTTAAGAGTTTTAAAAGAATGTCATGTTTGCAGAAAAGAAAACTAATGCTTTTCCCAATAATGTAATTATTTTAATGGAGTTTACTAGGTTTAATGGATCGGGTAATTGCGGAAGTTTTTAGAGGCGATATTTTTTCGTATCATTTGAAAGAAAATTTTCCAAAAGCTCTTCCAATAAACATTTTAGATTTAATTTTATTTATTGTCTTAGCAAAACTTAAAACCAAGAGAAGTATTAATTTTTACGATGGTTAATCTATCGAAAGAATATAAGATTTGATCTTATATTACAATTTACAATGTAAATACATAAGTAAAAAAATATTTTTAAAAAAATCGCGTCATTTTTACATTTATTTTGGTTAAAAAAAGGAGGATAAATTTAAATACCAGTGGTAAGTACCTATTTACTAAACCAATCAAGGTGTAATTTGTGCCACCGTGGACGAGGGGTAAGAAGTCGTGTTTTCAATCACGTCATGCGCAAGTAAATTTTATAAGATTAATTTGTGTTTTATTTGGTAATTTCTGCATTAAAATAATATATACATAGTAGGAAGTATTCTCAGTAAAACCCTGATGTGAGACCACTATTCAGTTTTAAAACGTTACTTTCAATTGGCTTCTGTCGTGTTTGGTGATCAAATCTGAAGAGCCATGTACTTCGCCACTTTCCTATTAAGTCTCAATACTTTTTTTTATTTTTTTTTTTTATTATTAAAAACATACAACGAAGTTGCACTCCCATGAGTTATCAAAACTCATTATGGGATCGCCAATTGGTACTTTTGAGAAGTTAAACCCAACTCAACCCAATATGTAGACACAATGTATGAATAAAAAATTTACAAAACATTTCACAGAAGCAACATACAGACACAAACATATGAAGAATCACTTTACAAATATTTCACCGAAACAAGTCTTAAAAGATTTTAGGAATTTGTATAACCGACTCATTTGATTTATGTACTTTGGGTTTCAAAAAGTTAAAATAAAGTTTCCTCCATGATGGACTAATGAGATGGACTAAGAAATGCATAAAAAAAACAAAATCAGGAAAATACAATATAAGGTACGGGCTCAAATACATACTCATACATACTCTAATCGGGGATGCCATAGTCTCATTGACTCCAAACGGTTGGGAGCAATTGGAATTCAATCAAAAAAAAAAAATCATAGAAATCCTTTAAAGACATATTGAAAATTTTAACTAGAAATATTTTATTAAATGAAGACAATATTAGCGAAACTCAATAAAAATCTGAAGACAGAAAAATCAGAAAAAGATATTGGTTCCACTAGGACTCGAACCCGGATACCTTAGCATTCATGGCCAACTGCTCTACCGATTGAGCTACGGAACCCATTTCCAATTTGATCACTTTTAACTGCATCATACTTCGTTTAAGTACTACCAATACCATCTTCATTTTTCTTAACGCGCTTATTATTGGCTGATATCTTTATATATGATTGCAAGATTCAACCCGAACTAAATGCTATCTAGATAGTATCTGGATAAATATTTATCCATTTTATTTTTAATACGCGACATCTATTGACTTTTTCTGCAAGTCTAGGATGAATATTTTTATTTTAATTTTTGATTTTTATGAGTAAACGTTAAAAATAAAAATATTTTCCTTTAATTTAAAGGATTCTTATTCAAAATTAATACTTATTACAAATTAAAGTTATTACAAATAATTATGTTTAGATTTTGGAGGTATCATCTATTGAAATACATCCCACGGACTCATTTCAATAACACCTAAACGAGGCTGAGTTAATATTGTACTGGATTTCAGGAACCTTTACGTTAATAGGATAATCTGCTTAACATAACTGGATCCTAAAATAATTATATTTATTTAGATTGGGGAGTGTGCTAATTGCTTTGATGAGGGTTCAGCACAAACTTTAACCTTGACGGCCTCTGTGGTCGAGGGGCAAGGCTTTCGACTAGCGATCCGCCGGTCGCGGGTTTTATTCCCGACGTGCGCAAGTAAATTTTATTTTATTGATTTGTGTTATTTCACAATTAATTGGCTTAAAAATAATATTTAGTATATTTGGGGCACGTTTCCAGAGTTGAAGATTCTCTCAGTACAGTCTTAGTATAAGATCCCCATTCAGAATTGAAAAATTACTTGAAATGGCTTAAGCCATGTTTGGTGGCTATATCTGAATAGCCAGGTACTTTCCCGCCTTCCTCTCACCCATCTCCTTTCCCTCTCCAAGTCTCACAATTTACCCTAATTGGGGATGCCATAGTCTCACAGGCTCCAGGCGGTTGGGAGGAGTCGGGACACTTGAGAAATACTAGACTAAAAACCATCGTAGTAAATTAAAAAAAAACACAAATGCAATATATATTTTGAGTTAAGAATTAATTTTAGAAGTTTACCGTGGTGAGGGCTCTTTGAAAACACTAATTTCAAAAGAAAAATGTTAATGATTTTCTTCTCTATCCAGCACTCACTTCGGCAGGATATCGTGGTGAGTAGGTACTTATGCTCCGTGCATCTGAAAGTTAATAATAACATTTATATAGGGTTTTTGCAAGGGTAGAGGTTCAGAAATTTCCAGCGATGTGTGGGCCGATCCTTCCGGAAGCAGTTTCGTGGAACGAAAAAAAAAGTGAAAATTTGTATAGGTTCTAATGATCGAGCCTTTACCGGTGCCCTCACCCAAACGCCTTGTCATTGACAGTTATTGTAGTAAGAACCTTGCTGTTTTTTCATCGTGTATTTGCAAGCAATAATGTAAAATGAAATAAAGTATTGCTGTTTAAGAACATATAAATAATTAAAAACTCTTTGTTTTTACCACAATAATCTTTATTTTAAAAGTCGACATGTTTCGAGAACGATGTTCTCTTCATCAGGACAGTATATGTACTAAAAACTAAATTATGAAGCATAGAAAGACAGGCGTGGGTGGAAATGGAAGTAGTTGGAGGGGGGAAGAGGAGTGGAAAGAGGAGGAGCTTAGAAGATAGACAAGGGGGAGGGGGTTGCTTAGAAGATCATAGACAAAATTACAATGGAAATATGTTTAAGATAGGGTTATTCACAAAATTAATTTGGTTATTAATAATTTTTAAATTTCTATTGACATTTTTCCTAATTTCTAATATTTCTAAAAGATCTAATTGAAAACCACTAACGTTAGTGTGCATTATTTAAAAACCATTCGTTATTCTTATAGATATTAACTTACTCATGCATTATTACCTTACGTTTTTAAATTTGTAAGTAACTGACTGTTATTGTCATTAAAATTATGATATTTTTACTACTGTGTAAAAGAAAAGGAACAAAATAAAAAAAGTAAAAAGTGAAGATATACTTAAAATGAAACCAATTCACGACTGTAATATGATATTATATTATATGTTCATGATATTTTTTTGGATGAAATAAATAATGAAAAAAAACCAAGTTCCTGTGCGCCAGACCAAGTCCCAGGAATTGAAACAAAGGAATGCTACTTCCGCAAGAAGAAGCCCACGGCATCAAATTATAGATATGATGACACTCTCTCATTGAATCGTGGGGACTGTGTCGTTTTCATGTAGGATCATTGAGTAAAATTAAACTCCAGTAATAATTACAGAGAGAAAATATCTGCCCTAACGTTCGATTATTGATTTTAGATGGATTGGTGCTCAAATTTACACAGAACAAAGTAAAAACTTACCCCGGAATCGACCGCTTGCATAATAACTAGCTAACCTAACAAGCTGCTCTTAAGCGACGGGGAATGATGTAAAATGAAGAGCCCTCCGCTCGGTAGGAGACTGACGGCCATCCGCCCAGGGTGCTCCAACAATCGTCTGCCTGTGGTGAGCAAGATGTAGCAAGAGGTGTCAGGGCAGGTCCAGAAGCCATCGGATAGTTGCATTCCATGAATGGAACGGTCCGACAGATTCCTTTACCAAAGATCCTCCAAGTTTGGCGTAAAATTTTGCGATACCAATCCACCGCGGGTCATATAAAGATGCATAGCTAGCCCGGTTAGTGAATTATTTTTAAGGTTTGATGGTACAAACTGTGATTCAAAACTACGTCACATGCGGTCAACATTTCTCGAAGGTTCTATATCGTTCTCGATTACATTTGTCTAAATTAAAAATATCACTTGACCGTCAAAATGACAGACGCGGCCCTGTCGTCTGCTATTTCAAGTGTGACGGACACGGTGTGATGAATCGCAGTGGATGCGAAAATATCGTAGCTTCCACCTGGCGAATGAATAAATAATATTTTAGAATTATAACGAAATCAACACACTAGCGACACCTAGCGGATTAAGTTTGATTGGGCCATGGAGACTGCAGAGATCTATAATTATTAAATTCATGTCAAGTTTTGATAAATAGAACACAGAGGCTAAAAACATCTCTACTTTTCTCAGGGAATCCCAGATATTAGGCCCAATTATTAACACTTAGATTGATCAACCAATCAGAGAAGGAAGGCGTTACCTTTTTTCAAGACAAAGAGATGGACTTTGGACCAGGACATTAGATGATAATTAATGTGTTTTTTTCAATCTCACGGGAACGGTGGGTCAACATTCAATTTTATAAACTGTCTCGAGGCCGAGGGCATTTGGTACAATGACCCTAGATGTAAAGTAAACATTGAATGCAAGAGAGATATCGACAACCGCAGTTAACGAACAAATAAATCCATATTATGTTGAAAAAATGATGCAATAAAATAGCAAGAAAATATAATGAATGGAAAATTCAAGAAAAGACCTAGAAAACGTGGAAAAAGCTACTGTAGGGATATTCAATTGTATAACGAGTACGTGAAAAAACAATAGGAGGCCAGATTCAGAGGAAAACGTACGTTTGATATTTAAAAGAAAGAAAAACACTGGAAATTAGGAATGTCACTTTTAAATGAAGCAATAAAGTCAGGGAAAACGATTTGAAAAGAAAATCTAATGGAAAAAACGGACATTTAAACGGAAGTATTTATTGAACAATATAAGATTTCGGCTTAATTTTGCGTTTTCAGACGAGTTTAGATAGATAATCGTTATATAGTTGAAATAGGATGGTTATTCTAGTTATACTACGTTAGATTAATTCAAAGAAAGGGATCGTTTTTACGTCATTTGCTATGAGAAAATATTATAGACGATAGAACAAATTGATGAGACAATTGATAAAAAAAGGTTGTCGAGCCCATACATGATTCTTGTATACAAACATAAGATTTTGAACATGGTTTTTGGTGATTAAAATAGACTTTATGGCTTAAAGGGTGATTAAAATTAACATGGGGCTTATGCAATATTTGGATAAGATAAAAGAGATAAAATTTAACGAGTTAATATTAATTTTTTTATTTACGATCAAGTACGTAGTAATCGAAGCATCAACATGTGTCAACGAGGATATTTTATGGGATTTTAAGGTGAAACGAGACGCAATTTTACACGTTTTTTATATAAATCAATTGACCTGACAGATATCCCAGAGTCAAATTGGAATTTTCTTCTATAAAAATTGTAAAAAAAATAGCAGATAAAATATTTATGGCTAGAAGGTGAAGTTTTCTATGAGAAGATAAACATTGGAAATTATACAAATTATGGTAAAGAATGAAGTAAAGACAATTAAAAGATGATTCCGTAAGGAAAACTCAGGTAAATTCCGAAATATCGATGAAAATAATAAATTTGACTTGTAATGTGACTAATCATATAGTTGTGGGAAGTTACATGAGAATGAAGGAGGAAATTCATAAAAAGAGCATCGTAAGTAAAAGGAAAATAAGAGAAAATAGGAAAATTCAAGTCTACGACATAAGTAGAGACAATACAGCTTAAAATTGAATTGATTCATATAGGAAACATGGAAATATGGAGAAATTTAGGAAAATTGAAATTGGAAAATGCATAATGAAGATTTTGACATGAGTTTGTTCGTGTTCTGGTAGCGATAAACCAAATTGAGAATTATATACAGTTTATTGAAGACTTACCGTATTGAGAGAAAAAAGGACACGAAAATCATGATATTTTAGTTAAATTCGTAAGACCAGAAGACAAAGGAACGACAGGGCAATTTTGACATAATATGCAGGTTCGACACTGAAACAATTACGGCAGAGACAGAAGACTAGGGCTGAACTTCGAAAATCAGAGGGGCAGGACTTACGAGAGTGAAACGAAAATGACAGAATTGATATATGAAATCTCGAGTTGTTAAAGTTTGAATTAGAAAATCAATGAACGCGTAATTAAGATGTTCAAGTCCTGGAAGTACATATAAAACTAAAGACTTAGAAGAATCAGGATCAGTTTTCGGGAATCAGTTGTCAGGAATCAGTTGTCGGGAATCAGTTGTCGGGGATCAGTTGTCGGGAATCAGTCGTCGGGGACCAATCGTCGGATCAATCGTGGAAGTTACGTGACGTGACGTCTAAGACGGTTATTAGTTGAAAATTTCTTAAGTGTTGTAAAATTTTGGGACTTAGAAAAATTCGGAGTGGGAATTCTGAGACTTATAGTCAGTTTAAATCTGTGAAGTGTTGAAAATTAAATAAAGTGTTTTATATCGTTTTACAATAAATTCAACTCGCCATTAAAATAAAAAGTTTATATAGTGTAGCGAATTTAAAGAAAAAAAAAACCAACAGTGTTTAAAGAATTTTATAACAGCAGTGAATAATAATAATAATAACTTTAAATCATAATTATTTAAATTCCGTTTTCACCATTTATAAAAATTATATTCAGTGAAGTGATTAATTATAATAAAAAGTAAACAGTGTAGAGAAGTTTATAAAAAAAAGAGTTTATAATATAGTGTAACGATTTTAAAAATAGTGTTTAGAGAATTTGATAACGGATAATAATAATTGTCGAAACCCATTAATCAAAAAAAAAATTAACATCGAGTTAGTTCGGCTAAATAACGTACGATTGAACGGAACATTTCTATCACAAAAACCGTGAGTATATGATTGTGTATAGAACGAAACCGGTTCGCTCTAAGTAAATAGTAGACTTCGGAGGAGTTGGAATTTGGAGATTTCGGGGCTTAGGGAAAGACCTGAGTGACGTGCACGACGACATGGAAGATTGACAGAACAAGGTATAGAGACCCTCTGGAAAATCGCGTCGGCTGACTGTGCGAAGTTCTAGTTGATCTTTGACCACCCTGTTTATCTGGCCCCTGGTATACTTCAATAAAATTGCTCCTGGTATACTTCAACCATTAACGCATCTAATTAATATTAGCATCCGCCAAGGGCTATTTCCCACCATTCTAAAACAAGGTCTCGTTATCCCTATTTTTAAAACTGGCTCCAAACTTGATATTAGTAATTAACGTCCTATTACGTTGCTAAATTCCCTCTCAAAAGTATTCGAAAAGATCGTCAATAATAGTCTCATGGAATATCTCGAAACCAATAACTTAATATCGCCGCGGCAATTTGGATTCAGAAAACATAAAAGCACCAACGATGCTATAGCCACAGTCACTGACCATATTTCTGGCCACCTGGATAAGGGCTTGAAATGTCTATCGGTATTTCTCGACCTATGTAAAGCATTTGATACAATCTCACACAGCAAATTAAAATGCAAAATGTTTAATATAGGTATTAGGAACAAAGAATTAGGCCTCCTCTCCAGCTTCTTATCTGACAGATCCCAATGCGTTAAACTCAGTACCACAAAGAGCCAGAATTTGCCCATTAGTTACGGGGTCCCTCAAGGCAGTGTTATAGGTCCAACCCTCTTTCTAATATATATTAACGAGTTATGCAACCTAGATATCGATGCCACTATTATCAGTTTCGCCGATGACACTGTCCTACTCTTCCAAGCAAAAGATTGGCTTACCGCTTATTCCAAAGCGGAGAAAGGAATTCAACAGGTAAAATATTGGCTTGACTCGAACATATTAACTCTAAATGTACAGAAAACTAAATACTTACTGTCTAGTCTCGCCAATATCCCAAAGTCAAACCTACCCCCGCCATTAAAAATACACGTATGTAAAAATTCATCTCTAAACCGGAACTGTGACTGCCCATGCCTAGAGCAAGTAAACATTATCAAATATTTAGGAGTAACCTTCGATACACACCTAAATTGGAAGCAATATATACATAATACTACAAAAAAAATCCGCAAATCTATATACTTTTTTAAACAAACACGCAATTTCCTTAACCTAAATCTTTTAAAAACAGTATATTACTCACTGTGCCAATCTCACATCGAATACGGAATTTTAGCCTGGGGTAATGCATATTCCAATGCCCTTGATCCCATCATAAAAACACAAAAACTAATCATAAAAATAATTCTTAAAATGCCACTTACTACCAGCACGGATACTATATTCAATTCCTTCAACGTTATGGACATAAAACAGCTCTACTCAAGATCCATACTAATTAATTTACATAAAAACAACAAAACACTATACAAAGTTACACAAACAATACACAATACCCGAGCCAAAAACAACGAACTTCTCCAAACTCCTTTTTTCAAAACCACCTTCGGGCAAAGACACTCTAAATACATAGCTTGCAAACTATACAATGCTCTACCAACTACAATCAGACAGACTGACTCCTTTACAAAATTCAAACAAGATATTAAAAAATGGATTATAAGCATTGGACGCCTCACTATTACAAACATCTGTAAAATAAATCACACATAGACAAAAATAACTATTCACATACAACCTAACCCTTAGAAAATAAATGAAAATAATGGAATCCTGTCAAATTGACCTTTAAATAGATTATGCAGAATTTACTTCTCTATGTATTTTATTATTATCTTCGAAGTGATATGTATTTTACCTTAAATATCCTTGTAACTACAATATTCATTTATATACCTGTACGCCTGTCTCGACACAGGTATACCCTAGTGAGACAGGCATATACATAAAACCATTGTAAATATATTATATTATAGATAAATAAATAAAATAAAAATAAAAAATAAAAAATCTGCAGGAGGAATGGAGCCAAATTATGCAAGCAAAAGAGCATTTCTGAGTTCGTTCTAAAAGACAATCAATTAATAACAATAATCTACTAAAACAATGTCATATGTACGTTATAGCGTCAGGACCAAAATAGGGGAGAGCCAAGCAGTAAATAAATCTTGAGAACAGAAGACTTCACTAACAATTAACCATTTGAGTCATTCTTAATTACACAAAAAATTGAACAGGTAAATGTCATTAATTATAGGTACATTACGAATTCATTAGAGGTAGGAAATCGAAATAGTGTTTACGGAAAGTTTAGTTCCTAAAGAAAATAAAATGAAATTTAGAATTGCAAAAAATGGACCAATCAATTTCGATGCTCAACGCTCCTTTCAGAATCAAAGGGTACCACAAAACAAAAGTAATTAAGTTCCCACACCATAAATCAAAAAATAACACAACGTTTGGTGGAATTTATTTACAACATAAATACGAAAATTTACGTTCAAGGTCGTAGATAACGTATTAATTAGTTAAGTACTTATATCCATAAAGATATGTAGTACAAGGGAGTTTTAAATAGCTTCCTGTAGTAATCAAAGAAAATAAGGGTCACATTTTCATGAAGGCTTGTGTGTCATACATATAAAGCCTTAGAAAAATTAGATACCGATCAGAGCCAAAAGAAAAGTTCAAGAAAACTTGAAAGGATGAAAGAATTCAAAAATAGTAAAATTGAAAAGAAGAGACGACAGAAAAGGGGTTTATCACAACGGAAAACGAAAACCTCGTGACGAATCACGCAAACTCCTTCACAAATGTTGCCCGCGTAATAACTAATAATTTTAATCGTGATATGAATCTTTAAATCTTAGCAATATATTATATAAACCTAGGTTAATAATAAAGTAAAATAATGTTCATAATACAAGAAAACGATAAAAAAATCTTATGTAACTACTCGTATAGGTACTAAACACCTGTAATGTTTTACTTACTGTAATGTATAGTAAATAGGTATTTAATATGGAAATAATACGATAGATGGCGGTAAGCATTTAGCTTGCGCCATAGCTCGCCAGATGGCATTAGTGTACAAGAAGTGGTACTAGAGATAGACTTTACCAGCTCCCAAGGTGGGAGCGCAGAGATATACCTACCCCCGAATAGTAAACAGTCGTAGCTATCCAGCTAGGTTATTAAAAGTAATAAACACATTTATATTTAAAGAACCTTTGTAATAATTAATATCTGCCGAGGAAAGGGCAGATATAACAACTGGCGCAGCCGTTAAAGTATAATTGTGTGGAAAGTTACGCGTGCGAATAATAATTTGTGCTGGGCACGGAGGACTAAGTCACTGCGGAAGTGACTTGCAGTTTTGGCAAAGGAATCGGAAGTGATTCTGCTCGGGATTAAGGAGCATTTGTTTCCGTGGCTACGGGCTGGAAGAAGATTTTTTGTTCTAGGAACAAGAAGAAGAATACCGCAAGGAGGCGATCTGGTTGTGGATCATTGGATTAATCGTGTCAAGGACTAATCATTGGATTAATCGTTTCAAGGACTAATCATTGGATTTATCAGAGGACAAGGATACAACCCAGAGGAAGGGAAGGAGAGGACCAGACCAGAAGAGTTCCTGAGTTAAGTTCTTTTGTTTCTTTGAGAGGGATTATTTGTTATTGTTGTTTTTTTTTGCCGATCTATCTGTTGGGAGTTATGGAATCGGGTAGAATACCTCCGTTTTGCCATCTCTCCGGAGACTGGGAATTGTTTCGACTTCGGATAGAGCAATTTTTCGTGATTCATGATGACAAAGCGTCTGGTGAGAAAAAACGGGCTTTTTTATTGAATCTCCTAGAATCAAAAACGTTAACCTTACTAATTAATCTGTGTTTTCCAAGTAAAGTAACGGACTTATCTTTTGATAAACTTTTAGCGCTTCTCGACAAACATTGTAACAAAAATCGTTTAGTTTTTAAAGAACGGGAGAATTTTTTTTTAGCGAGACAACAAGAAGGCGAGACGGTAAGAGATTTCGCGGTAAGACTTCATTCTTTAGCAACGTATTGTCAATTTGAAACGAGGCTTGAAAAAAATCTTATAGACATGTTTGCAATCGGGTTGTTACCGGGTCGCGCGAAAGAGAAAATTTTTGTGGAAGGGCAAAAGTTATCGTTTAATGAAATAGAAGGACTTGCAGTTAATATGTCAACTTTGGATAGTGTTAATACGGTTAAATCAGAAGTAAATCTGGTAAAAAAGCGAGTTACTAGCGATGGGTTTAAGCGAGATCAGCGTAGGGAACGATCGACGAACCGAGACGAGCGACGAGGTAGTTTTAACAGGAAACCAGCATATAGGTTAGGATCAAATTCAGGTACGAATTTTAGATCACCCTCTTGTAATGTTAAAAAACAGTGTTTTATTTGCAAAAGGAATGATCATCTATCGTTTGATTGTAAATTTCGTAATGCGAAATGTTTTAAATGTAAGGGCGTTGGGCATTTACAGAAATTTTGTAATGTTAAAAAACAGTGTTTTATTTGCAAAAGGAATGATCATCTATCGTTTGATTGTAAATTTCGTAATGCGAAATGTTTTAAATGTAAGGGCGTTGGGCATTTACAGAAATTTTGCAAGAATAATCCTATATATCCCATTTTTGAAAATCACAGGGATAGTAAAGTTTTAGTTGCGTCAATTAGTCCTATCACTGCTGAAATTGAAATTAATAGCAAGAAGTTTACGGCAATGATTGATTCAGGTTCATCTTTATGTGTGATGCCGGAGTGTATTTTTAAAAGACATTTTAGCTCAATCATTTTGTCACAAGACAAGCGAATTATTTCAGGTTATGGAAATAATCGTTTAAAAATCGTAGGAAAGGCGATTTTTGATGTGAAATTCAAAGGCAGGAACAAAAATATTAATTTTATTGTAGTAATAAATGGAACAGAATTAATTGTGGGTAGAGATTTTATGGAATGTTTCGATCTTTCTCAGGAGACAATTAATTCAGTGACAGTACAAATGAGGAATTTACATGTTGGACAAAAATGTCTAGTCAAGGACTTTCGTCAGGTAAATAAAGTTTGTTGGGTTAGAGGTATTGTAGAAAAGAAAGTGGGAAAAAGAGTTTATATCGTTAGAATCTGTGGTACTCCGTTGACTTGGAAGAGGCATATTGATCAGTTAAGGAGTTTATCTGTGAAATGGGAAGAGGAGAGTGTAGAAGATAACCCACCCACCGCGTCTGAGGTCACGAAATGCGCTTCAGACGAGTTGGGGACCTCAGCTTTGTTGAAGGGGCTAACGGGGTGTTCTCTTGATTTCAGATTACCAGCGGATGATCGAGAGCAAACTACTCAACCAAGACCTTGGGACGGGAGGCTCCGCTCAAGGCGTTCATAGAGGTCCCTCCCAGAGAAACAGAAGTACTTTAGTTGAAGTATTTAAAATCATGACTATGTTTGGTTGAATTTAGTGTATAAAATCGTGTAAAAATGAAATATTTAAAATCCCATTTTTGTCAATTGTATAGCATCATTTGTAAAAAAAAACATGACTTGTATTTATTGTAGCCAGGGGCTTGAGATTAGGTCGGGGAGGGTGTAATGTATAGTAAATAGGTATTTAATATGGAAATAATACGATAGATGGCGGTAAGCATTTAGCTTGCGCCATAGCTCGCCAGATGGCATTAGTGTACAAGAAGTGGTACTAGAGATAGACTTTACCAGCTCCCAAGGTGGGAGCGCAGAGATATACCTACCCCCGAATAGTAAACAGTCGTAGCTATCCAGCTAGGTTATTAAAAGTAATAAACACATTTATATTTAAAGAACCTTTGTAATAATTAATATCTGCCGAGGAAAGGGCAGATATAACACTTACAAAAAAAACTACTCCTCTATTTCTTGTTAAATTTCTTTTATAACCATTTTAAATGAGTTTTATTTTTTGTGTCCATAATAAAATTTGACCGTTAAACTTTCTCACGCTTGCGAAATAAAAATAACGAGTAAAAGTGTTATGTACAATTCCCAAACAAATAATGTCAGACACTGAAGAAATCCACGCTCACTTTAACGCCGACAGTAAAAAACTTTTCAACCCTTAAGCTCATATTCAATGACCATGTTCGTACTTCTAGATAAGGGTTTGGAAAGCGTTTTCATTAAAGAGATAGGATGGGAGACGGCAGATAGGATATGGAACGAGATGGGGACTAGTGTCAGCAGATAACCTGAATTCTAAAGTGAGAATATAGATAATAGAATTATACATTGTCTGAAATTTTGCGGAAGCACGTAAAGTAAGGATCAGTTATTGATCTGCGTATGATCGTACTCTGAAAATAGCTTTGTTCTTTGAATGTTTCAAGTCTTATTTTCAAAAACTACTTCATCTCATATTAGCGAGTTTCGATTTATAAACGATAAAAAATAGAGTACAGTTAACACGCGGTAGAAGCGAAACTTTATCAAAGCAATCTTACCAAGGAGCCTTAAAAAGTGAGGTCATAATCAAAGCAGCCAATGAGCGCAGACCTGGCGCCGTTTAATAAATATTTGAATGTTTTACCATCACATTACAAATAATTTATTTGTCTGTATTATTTAATAAAACCATAACTGAAAAAATGTTCGTAAGTAACAGATTTTGAAGTTAAAAGCAGTTCTTACAGGCTTGTGCAAATTTTTTTTGGGATTTTAAAAAGACTAATAAAGTAAAGCTCGATTATTTCAAAGTCAAATATTTGTTCTACTCGCGGTATTTGATTCAAACAACTAAAATATTTTCAAGCGAACTAATTTTCAAATCAAAATCACATGATTTTGCATTTCTTAGTGGAACATCGCATTAACCAGATATAATGAAATAGTAATAAACCATGTTAATTGTTATTACTACGGCATAACACCCCAAAAACAAACAACGAAAATTTTAATTGTTTACTACCTAGGAAGTAACCAACTGGAATAATCAAACATCGTCTAAATTTTTTTAGCAATCGTAACGTAGTTCATGATTCTACATATAGGCACATAGGCAGGTAGATATTAGTCAGTTACATCCCAGGAAAAAACAAATATGAAAATATGGGCTATTTAAGAAGCCTCCCCACTTTTGTCTACTTTAGTTTTCTGAAGGTTTCTACCACGAGTAAACTGAACACATATTTTTTGAAGTGAAAACTTATTAAGCACCGTTGTGGTTTGAAACTCGTGGAAACGAAAAATAGTGACACTAAAAAGAGACAAACACATACATTTATAGGATTTAGCCTGCGAGAGAATGAGACTATTAGTATAATCGGACTCCTCACGGTTAAAAGGATGTCTATAGCATATTCTATGGAAATGTGTAATCCAAACACTCGAGACATTAAAAAAGACAATATTATTATTAAATAACTTAAGAAGAATTGTTTTACTTAGAATTTTTATTTCATGAAGAAGAATTTCTTATACTGAGTCAATTCAGTGAGATACGACAGACTTATTGTAGGCCACAACTTTAGACAAATCGAAAGTAGACTTTATAACGATTAATCTTCCCTTGGATTATTATTTGTTGAACAACCTTGTCCAAGAAACCAACGAGTTCGAGATATTGCGGATTAATTGTTATTATATGCTACAAGATTTCGCACTTTTTTGACAGTCGACAAATAACTTTTACGTTAGTCTCCTTCTCTGATATGAGTATTTTGAAGAAACGCCAATATATCAGATTTTATACTCCCTCCGAAAAAACGCCAAACAAGAACATAACATTTTATCAGTTGACACAAAAAATGTAATATAACATGAAAATATTTTGTGATCGTCTTGGGTCTTGGATAAATAAAAATAAACACGAAGAAGGCTTTTCTTATGTTATATAATGCGTAATCGTCTGTGGAATTATTATTCTTATCATAAGCTCTTCCTTTTTTAGAAAATTGAATGAAAGTTTTTATTTGACTTGTAAATTTCCTTCAAGGTACAAATTCCAATATTTAAATCTTTTAGATTTTTTTTTTCTGTATTCTTCAAATTTTTTATGCATTCGTTCATAGCGAATTTTTTAATGTTAACATTTTAGTAAACATCAAATAAATACTTTTTTTTAAACACAGAAAACAATATTATTGACTCTCAAACTATTTTTTTAACATAAAAATCTGAAAAATATTATTCTTCAAAAAAATTGTTTTCTTATAACATGCAAGAAAACAACAACTGAGTCAACCAAAATGGTACAATATTTTATATTTCCACTTAAACATTAGTTTTTCTTGTCTATTTTAAGGCATTTAAAGCAGTAGGTATACATTAATAATTACTACAACCTTAAAATTCATAGTAAAGCATTATTTGCTTCATATATTATTTCAAAACTTTACACTTATAAATACTCTATATTTACTTTCATATTTTGCATATTCTGGGAGTTATCTTCTAACCTAAAATTAATCCCACAGTGTTGTTTACGAAAAACTTACGAACTCTCAACTTAACATTAAATAATAATATTAAATCGTATCAAACCAAACAGCTCCAATTATGAAGAACTTTGTTCCGTGGATAGATAATGTTAACAGTAAATTTTTTCAAGTTGATATCGTTTTATTTGTCTTTCCATTATCGGCTGAGAGGATTGCTTGAACAACAACAACATTATTCTAGATCTAATTCCATTTCAGTTCTGTAAACTGAATCAAATTATCCTTGAAATGCGTCGTCCACATCAAAGGTGAACGAACTCCTAGCGTAGATGACAATATTATACAATCTCTGTAAATAAACAATAATAAGTCATTGAAGAAGAAAATATTACTAATAAATCTAAAGAAAACCTGTAACAGAACAACACATAGACAAATAAAAAGGTAACGTACGCGACAGGGAAAAATAAAAATATGATCAGGAATCATTCTTGAAGACACTACCTACCTGTACGTAGGTTACAACGTACGCGACAGGGAAAAATAAAAATATGATCAGGAATCATTCTTGAAGACACTACCTACTCGTACGTAGGTTACAACGTACGCGACAGGGAAAAATAAAAATATGATCAGGAATCATTCTTGAAGACACTACCTACTCGTACGTAGGTTACAACGTACGCGACAGGGAAAAATAAAAATATGATCAGGAATCATTCTTGAAGACACTACCTACCTGTACGTAGGTTACAACGTACGCGACAGGGAAAAATAAAAATATGATCAGGAATCATTCTTGAAGACACTACCTACTCGTACGTAGGTTACAACGTACGCGACAGGGAAAAATAAAAATATGATCAGGAATCATTCTTGAAGACACTACCTACCCGTACGTAGGTTACAACGTACGCGACAGGGAAAAATAAAAATATGATCGGGAATCATTCTTGAAGACACTACCTACCCGTACGTAGGTTACAACGTACGCGACAGGGAAAAATAAAAATATGATCGGGAATCATTCTTGAAGACACTACCTACTCGTACGTAGGTTACAAATAAATTCGTTAAAGAACTTTGTGATCATTAAAAAAAATGGCTGCCAAAAATATGAGAAAGCTTAGTTGAGAATCATATTGTTCAGAATTTGAAATGTGAGACCGACAAAAAAAAAAATATATATGGCCGAGTTGGTTATGGCGCTGGGTCCCGGCATGACAGGAGATCCTGGCTTCGAGACCCAGTTGCGACCATTATCTTTGTATTGAAGTGAAAACTTCTTTAGAACCGTTGTGATTTGAAACTCGATGAAACAAAAAATAGCCACACCAAAAAGAGATAAACACATACGTCTATAGGATGTAGCCTGCGAGAGAATCGGTCTCCTCTTTGTGCGGTGCTTCGTAGTCTCCCCACTCTTGTCTACTTTTGTTTGCTGAATGTTTCACTTCTATCTCGTCTGAATTGCACACTCTTTTTTTTCTACGACACTTTTTGTTTCATGTTTCGTTTAGATTTATAAGTATTATTTTTTTCCTCTTGATGCTTTACTTAATAGTTTAACCTTCAAAAGTTTTTTCTGTTAAAATTTTAATGGTAAAACGTTTAGTTGATAAATAAGTTTTTTTAAAAATCAGTACTTTAAGGAAAAGTTGAGATCATATTCCATAACAAAATAAACGCAATACTCAACAACGCCCCCAAACGAGGTCGCCAAAATACTGGACGTGAAGAATTAGTCTCGTTCCGTTCCCCTACCCGTACTCAATCTAACTCCACAAACCTAAACAATAACGATTTTTGATTTTGTTCCCAGGTGTGCACTTCGACACGTCCTCGGCTTCACTCGTGAACGAAATCACCACGGCCATCAAGGTGTACGCCTACGGGGTAGAGGAGTACGTGGCGGACCCCAAGAACTCCAACCGGCCGCTGGGCACGCAGCTGTCGTGCGAAGGACCGGGAGATGCGCGATGGCCTGCCGGGGACAGGTTTGTTACTATTAACATTGTCAATGACCTATTACTGTTACAATGACCTATTACTGTTATAATGACCTATTACTGTTATAATGACCTATTACTGTTACAATGACCTATTACTGTTACAATGACTTATAACTGTTAAAATGACTTATTACTGGTACAATGACCTATTACTGTTACAATGACCTATTATTGTTACAATTACTGTAAAATGACCTATTTCTGTTACAATGAACTATTACTATTACAATAACCTATTACTGTTACAATAACCTATTACTGTTACAATGACCTATTACTGTTACAATGACCGATTCATGGTACAATGACCTATTGTTACAATGACCTATTACTGTTACAATGTCTATTGTTAATTGCGAATTTCGCCGTGGTCAAGATCACCACGGCCATCAAGGTGTACGACTACGTCGATGAGGTGGTCCGCGACGAACCCTGAACACTAAACCGGTTCCAACCACTGTTTACAGTGAAATTTAAATAGATACATCTTTCAGTTCATAACTATACTTTGGCCGTCAGCGTCGTTGAGGTAATTTCTCACAGAAACTGTGGCACATTAACTGATTAACTAGATCTTTTGACGATGACATTAAAGTGCGTAATGTTGTGAATTGAGCCTGTCTATATAAATTAGGCGTCAATTGCTATTCCCATATAACTAGTAGAAGGAGGTACTTTTGTGACAAATAACTTCTTCAAGCATATTTTCTTAAAATAAACTAAATAGTATTTTATTATTTTTAATTGATAAATTAACGTTTTTTTTTTGACAAGATTTTTATGCACAGCACAAAGGGTAACAATTATTATAAGCAATAATTATCAGCATGAAACACTCATCTACATTGAAAAAATCTTCCGAGAAAAGATACTGGCCGCCAACGGGACTCGAACCCGTGTCCTTCATTCAACAATTACTGCTTATTACATTTTTCCACCTGAAAACAACCAACTTTATTTTTTGTGAGAGAGGCATTGTTAATCCTAAATCGCTCGCTAGGTGGCATCGAGACAAATTATGTCTACATTTTTTGGTGAAATACTTTAACATGTCAAATATTAATTATTATTTTTAATTGATAAACTAACGTTTTTTTAAAAACAAGATTTTTGTGCATAGCACAAAGGGTAACAATTAACATTAACAATTTCTCTCTCACAAATAATAAAGTTGGTTGTTTTCAGGTGGAAAAATTCAATAAGCAGTAATTGTTGAATGAAGCACTAGTATATATTAATAAATATCACTTTTATTTGTACAATCAACATGTTTCGTCTATACGTTTGATCCTGATGAAGTAAACATTGTTTAAGAAACATGTTGATTGTGTACAAATAAAAATGATGTAAACAAAGTTATTTGTCTTTTTATTAAAATAAATAATGCCATCACAAAGTGAAAACCTTTCCGAAGAAGTTTACTTCGAAAAAAATAAATTATATGTTGAATTATTTGGTGGGTATTAGATAAGCCACCATAGCTCAGTTGTAGAGCTCCTGACCGGCAATCAGAAGGACACGGGTTCGAGTTCCGTTGGCGGCCACTGTGTTTTCTCGGAAGATTTTTTCAATGAAGATGAGTGTTTCAGGCTGATAATTATTGCTTATAGTAATTGTTAAATAGTATTTTCTTCAAATGAACTAAATAGTATTTTCTAAACAAATTAACATATTTATTACACCCAGCGAGTCGGTAAAGCCTCTAAACAGATCATTACATATCTACTCTGAGCTAATAAGTGGTATTTATTGACTTTACACCGCAGCATTATTGACTGAAAATGGGAACTCAATAACACCTGCCGCCCATAATGTTTCTGTTAGCGCTTTATTACATTCTGAAGTTCTTCAGCCTCGGGTGATTCAAAGTGATTGATTTCGTTTTTGTTGTTTCCACTTACATAACAGAAGTGCTTCGATGACAAAATCAAAGGAAAGTGAAAAATTAAGCAACATTTATTTTTGAAGGGGATAAAGTGCCATCTAGAAAATATTATCCCGAAAGATTTATCGCGCCCTTGAAGTAAAATATTACGAAATCGTGCAATAAAACGCAATAATAAAACTCCAAAATAAGCATTAAGTATGTAATAACTCATGGAACTCATAATAAAAAAGTAATAAGAAGCGAAAAAAAAAGTTGAATGAGCCAATCGAAGTCCTGTCTTTAACTTGACAATTTGTTTATTTAAAATAAAACTATAGTAGGTTTTAAGATCACGGTGAAGCGTTCAAAAGCAATCCATCTAAACATACTCTGCTGACTATTTTGATAAATTCAAATATAATTATGCAAATCATACCTGCTTACGTGGATTACATTGCATACGCTACAGCATACTTTACCTAAGGATGCGGGGTTCGCCTCATAATAATAAAAAAACTCATAATAAAAAAGTAATAAGAAGCGAAAAAAAAAGTTGAATGAGCCAATCGAAGTCCTGTCTTTAACTTGACAATTTGTTTATTTAAAATAAAACTATAGTAGGTTTTAAGATCACGGTGAAGCGTTCAAAAGCAATCCATCTAAACATACTCTGCTGACTATTTTGATAAATTCAAATATAATTATGCAAATCATACCTGCTTACGTGGATTACATTGCATACGCTTCAGCATACTTTACCTAAGGATGCGGGGTTCGCCTCCGTTCATATATATATTTATTGATTATATTAATTTGTTCTTGCAATTCATGATAATACGTTATCCAATCACGTTTGCTTGATAGTATGAAGCACTTTGTCATTGAAGAATTTCATCTCCGCCATTATAAATGGCAGACGGCAACTACTATCAAGAATGGAGTGAAACTAATTAACAAACTCGAAATTATCTAATAAAATCAGTTTGCGTTCGCTAATTACTGCTGAACGCAGATTAATCAAGATCGTCTCGAATAGGGTTGACGGGGAGAGGCTGGTATTGAGCTAGAGGTATTTTCCTTCCATTTTTCCGACGCACAAATCGAGAGGCTCAACGAAAACTAGGTTATAATATGCAAATTCGTTAGCGAACGGAAGCGACCATGAGAAGCACTTTTACTTTAATATTTAATCATAAAATATCTCTGACATATTTTAAGAATTTGAAGTACAATTAATTTTTCATGATGATAATTTTGGAGGAATGTTATGGATTGGTTGTTCTTCGCGTGCTTTGTACATATGTATCTTGTTGAGACGGGTTTGTTCTTCTGTGGTAATCTTGTTGAGATTAATTGATCTTCTTGTGGTATCTTGTTTAGATTAATTGATCTTCTTGAGGTATCTTGTTGAGATTAGTTGATCTTCTTGTGGTATCTTGTTGAGATTAGTTGATCTTCTTGTGGTAATCTTGTGGAGATTAGTTGATTTTCAGATTATTATAAGTATTTACTGGTTACTAATAATCTAGCATTATTTTAAAAACTCATATTACCATCATTAGAAGTAGAAAATGTTGATTATGCAATGATGGAGGACTTAGCCAGCAGAAAATTGAACCCACCCCTCCTAGGAGGGACCCAGTTGCATTTATTACAGAAATAATTTTACCATCGACTTTACTTTCATTCAACCCGATAACTTTGCTTTAAGTAAACCTGATTTTATTGAGTCCCAGCGGCTCCCGTCTGGAGCCAGTGAGTCTATAGCATCCCCAATTGGGGTATGTTGTGAGGCTGAAGGTAGTGGGGAAGGGAAGGATATGGGGAAGAGGAAGTTAGGGAAGTACCTGGCTATTCAGATCTGGTCACCAACCAAGCAACGTTTCAATTCTGAATGGTGGTCTTAGACCAGGGCGATACTAAGAGTATCTTCCACTCTGAAACGTGCCGCAAATGTACTATATATATTTTTTAATGAATTATTCGTTAAATAACTCAAATTAATCAAATAAAATTTATTTTCCCATGCCGAGATTCGATCCGCGACCTTCGGATTGCGAGTCAAAAGTCTTACCGCTAGACCACGCTGGCCGTCCCAACAACATAAACCCACAATTTCAAAAGTTTTAGATCATTTTTACTGAAAGCATAAAAATTACATTTGAGGTTTATATAACTGTGAAGTGAATATTTTTACATAAGAATTTTATAAATCGGACATTTTAATTGGTTAAAAAAATAATAAACTTCGAAAACCAAATGAAAATTTAACTTGTTTCATGCTAATAATGCAAACAAAAAGGTTCCCATCTTCTCCAATCTTCCCCAATCTTCAGTCAAAAAGCCCAAGGGGTACAGAAACATTTACAGAAGCTTCAGCAGATTACCTTAGTTTCAGAAAGCTACATTAGTAAGGGTGGAAATGCTGTATTTCTTCGCGAACGTTTTCTGTTCGCAGGCTGCTGGCTCTTGGACAGGAATGGATAACTTTTTAAGACTACCTACAATAAATAACGATCATAAATTAAAATACTTTTATTTTTATCTTTTTGAATTTGTTACTTTTTTTACCACTTGTTTATTTTTAACCGCACTGGACAATTGGAGCATTTTTAAGTCGTACTTTATTTAAAATGGTACCAGTCTGAAGATTTCCGTATTAAAACTTAACCGGTCTAGTCCAATCAAAATTAAATAAATGTAAAAAATATATACAGGTTTTCAATTTAAAAAATTCATCCTGAACAGGATTTCAACTAAAATTTAAGTGTTTCAAAATTAGAAAAGATTAATTTTTTTGGTTTTCATATGCCCTAAAATAATTAAATGCATTGATTAGTTTGGAAATCATTCTCTTTTTATGAACTTTTGATGAAAAATACTTTGACATCAACTTTCAAACAATTATCAGGACCTAGTTTTGCAAAAATTGGGATCATCAAATGCGCACCTACCCATTTGATGATCCCCTTGCATTTTGAATTTATATTTACGTAAGAACGAGCTTTCCGGCGTCACGATTTGAACATAGGCCTCCAAGGTTCGTAGAAAATTCTTTTAACAAGGTTAGCTCATCGAAGGTAGAGGGAAGATTGGCTAAAAAATCGTGACATAACTTGGAGTCCATGTTCCACTGGAAGATTTTAACTAACTGCAATACAGGTGGCAGCATTTTACTTCAAGCTGCGTCACGCGTTTAACATTTTGAAAGCAGTCCGACGAATTTTTTTTTCGAAAAAGGCCCGTACGAGCTAACCTTGTTAAAAGAATTTTCTTCGATCCTTGATAGGCCTCCCTCAAATTTATCCAATTTTTGTCGATTCTTGGCGGTACTCACCAAACTGAAGGTAATTCTCTGCTTAGTTAGTTGTCGAAATTATAACTTGAGTTCTTTAACTATGTTTTTACTTGTATGTAGTTTATTTTACTTGTATCTGGTTTTAGTGTTGAAAATCGTTGTTACCAGGTATATTTCTCTCAGTTTCTATAAACACTGAGAACGAATCGTTTTAGCGAGTAGTTCTTTTGTAAAACAGCTTAATTTAGCCGGCATTTATTTATCACGAATTATTTTTAATTAAAATTCTAGCGGGCTACAATGTAATTCACGGGTCTCAGGTTTCTCACGCCTGCCATAGAACTTTCATAATGTATGGTACATTTTGAAGCGTTCATGAGTTTTATAATTCCATTAACATTTGCCACCCCTTCCTCCCAGTAATTACTCCCGGCACTTGACACAATCACTTTTCTCGGCACGCCCTGGAGACACGTGGAATTTACCTCAAATTATAATTATAATGTAAGCCTTGCAACTAAAAACGTATTCAGACAGGTAACAGTGGCGTACCTTAATCAACAGCGTTCGTTGTATTTTTTTATTGGAAACCAATACTTCTAGAAATTGTTTCAATTTGGGAGAAGGGTGTAAGTACCGCTACCCCAGGAGCCATTTATTGTATACACCTTCCAAAGGTCACCCAAAGTGGTTCTTTACGTTTGGGTACTTAGTAGGGGAGCCCGGTTTCAAGGGGTGAGCTGTGTGGCAAACCGTTCGCGAGAGATTGGTTGAAGGAGACCTTTTGACTTTCCAGTGAAACTATCTGATGGATTCATACGTCCGTCACTCCAGGAAATACTGATAAAGATTCCTACCCATTCCAGAATAAGTGACAAAGGCCCCGGGGGTAATGATTTTTTGGTTGAAAATTGTTTGGAAATATAAAAAGATATCTATCCCGGGAAGGACTATAATAAATAATTATTGGTAAAATTTGGGTTTGAAAATTTTTGCTTACATTTTTGATGATTTAAAAAAATGTTTTTTTTACAAATTATTGTCATTGACTATTGTCACGACATGTGTGATTTCTAGGCTTCGTAAAGAAATTAATGTTATTATCGAGTTCTGCAACAAACTGTGACAGTTTAAAAATGACCTTACAAGTCGAAACAGCTGTAACTAAAATACTTGCAGAACTCGATAATAACACTATCAAATTTAATTTTTATTAAATTTCTAAAAATTGAAATGGAGTTCAACGAATTAAACACAAAAAATTAATACTTGTTATTTTCGATATAATTGAAGTATTTTCCATTTTCAAATTATTTTTGTGCAAGCTTCAGTGATTTTCAGGCAGAGTAGTTTATTTTAAATAATTGTGTTAACACTAAGCACATAAAACTCGTCATTCTTTGAAAATTCAAAGAGGGGTAAGGGTGAAATAATAACAATTATAATTATTTTTGAACGTTGAGGCCGATATAAAAGCTGCACTACTTTAGAAATAATCAATTATTTTTCTCCTGTCGAATTTCACCCGTTCCTGTTCAGTTAGAAATTGCTTCGTCAGGTTCAGCTACTTGGTCAGTGACCCTACTTTACAGAAGAAACTTTTTTGCTTCCGTTATTGAGTTGGTATTTTTTCAGTACTTGTTTTTTCATAAGGAGGAAACTTCACTTTTATTTATACTTTTGGGAACTAATCGTTCTTAAGAAAAACTTTTCCTATCTATTTACGAATAAACGACTAACGGAGGTGCTCATCAGTTAACTTAGTTAAAAAATACACGTTTAAAATTAAAAGATTTTTTAGTATTGTTTTTTTAAATATTGTTTAAACATATGTTTCAGAACGCCCGGGCTGCCGGCACTGAAACTGAACTGAGTTATATTTTATTGTGGCAGCCGATTTGACGTTCAAAGCATTTTGATAACTACTACGACAACGCTAAAAACTATCAGCAATTAATAGTGAATCCTCTGAAGAGCAACATCAGGGGAGTGGTAAGGGGAACAACAAGGTCTTTGCAGACCTTAGGTATTTTCTCAATAGTATAAAAATATGTAATTATACGGTATGTGTGTATATGTTGAATAGTTAAAAGAACATTGAACATAGCCTTTCCTTTTTTACAAGCGGGTATGCGAGTACCTTTTGATTGGTGCCCGTTCTTCCACGCAAAGAATTACTAACTGTCGGCTACGAATGAACGTCCCTTGAGATTCTTCCGCTCGGAACTGTAAAGCAAAACTCAATTCAATTGTAGACGTGTCAACTACCCCAAAAACATGTTCTAACAAGTATCTAATTACGAGAATACGCACAAACTACCTGCAGTATACGTTTTAGATATGCACAAACTTTGTTGTGTTTCGAAAATCTTGTTTTGAAAAAAAAATCCAACATGAAAAACACGAAATCCAGCTGAATTGTGCGTTCGTCGAACCGACTTTGAGAAAATCGGGAAAACCCTTTCGTTTTAACAAGCGAGAAAAAAAAGTTACGCAACTTTTTAAAAGGTCTGGCCGGACCTTGCCGCTCACCTGAGGGTTAAGTATGAATTTAATTTTTAAATTTGATTATTAAAAGAATTATTATAAAATAATAATGAGCTCAAATTAACAAATTCGGAAATCCGAGGAAGATGCTGAGTGCAATTCCAGAGCGTAGACGTCCAGGGGCCGCCCCAGACACAGTTGGGCTAGGCAACTCCAGAAACTGTGTGAGGAGAGGATGGGTCTAACATGGACGGAGGCTGAACAACCAACACAAGACAGGGGAGAATGGAGGAACCTCGTCGATGCAATGGGTCCCCGACCCGAATAGGACAAGGGGAAAAAGATGATGATGATAATGATTAACAAATTCAACACATATATTACTTGAATTAAATGGGTTGTCAATTTCACCATTTTGACTTTTAGCGTTCACATTTAAACTTTCAACAGGAATCACTTCAAATTAAGAATTTGTGCGAAAAAATGTAATTCGTGCAAATTGACTTGTTATTGATTTAACTATTTTGAAAAAAAAAAAAATTAGAGAATTACGAAATTTTCTGTCTGTTGCAGTCAAGTTTTTCCAAGTTCAAAAGTAAAATTATAAACTTTATCATATTATGTATATATATTCAATGTTAATAATATGTTTTCATACCTAAATTTATTATAAATCAAATTTAAAATTAACGATAATCCATAATTTCCCACTAGCTTCGCCACACCTTACAGGGTAAAAAAGTGAATAATGGGTTTTTAGAATTTATAAAAATGAGAAAATTAATATAGAGGTCGCGTTGTTATTGTGTCGCAAAGGTCATAGACCGCATTGAATGTTCTTACAAAATCATTTCATAAAAATTCTAGCGACGGAAGGGCTAAGATAAACAGTTCAAACGGCTCGTTTTTCATTTTTATAATGACATTTGCCGGAATTCATAAAACACTCACGTGTGCTGGGGCTGGTCTCACTAAGCCCGAGCTGGAAAGGGTCCTTTAGGCGCGGGGAAAGGGGATGGAAAATGGAATGTTACCCGACAGCGGAAAAGCTGCAGAATATTTTGGGAAAGGTACAAGGTACACAGGAATGACTATATAATAATAAATATAATAATCTGGCATCATCAGGAATCACTATGCGCGGAAGTTTCGTTTCTTCCGGGAGAGAAAAATTAATGTAGATAGGTGGCAGTCGCGGTCCGTCCATACATACTGTGAATGCTACGCTTCCCTTCTTTTCTAGGATTAAGATAAGCATAAAAATTACTATTTTCTATTTATACCGGATTAAAAAACCTTGGATTAATTTTTTATTAGACGTAAACCGCACTAGATACTGCAATTTAACAACACCGTTCCAAACTCAGAGACAACAACCACAAGACACACGGAGCAGGTCGAAATACATATGTAATATGTATACATTCTCAATGCTCGAACGCAGCGTAAACTAACCAACACCACCAACAGTGGATGTTCCGTTCATTCCGTATCCACGAAGCGGAACAAAGTTTGGTAATTTTGATATTCGCGCGTGGGCCTTTAGCCTTTTAATGCCTTAGTATGGTTTAGTCCTGTTTTCAATTATTTGTACAGGTATTTTTTGACAGTGTCAAGTGAATAACTTACAAAATCAAGAATCGGTTGATATTTTTTTTTACGAAAATCGGTGATAATTTTATCTACATCAGCTGGTACCATATAAGAGGCATGCATTGGTGCCAATTGTTCAGAGACAGAGGAACTATGACATTACCAATTGAGCTTACTTGCCTTTTATCGGCCAACCTCAGTAGAGAAAAAAATCTTGTATAAGTATTGTTCGTTAGTATAAGTTATGCAGTGGCGTGCACAGAGTTTTTGATCAGGGTAGGCAGTAGGAAAACAGCCAAACTGATTCAAATAAATAAAAAAAGAAACTTGCCACAGATGGCTCCCTTCGTACAAGTTTTCGCTAAGTGTGCTTGCTGCTGGCTGTAGATGATGTAGGTTTGTATTATCTAAGCCACTTTAAATATACAAATAATAATAATAATAAATAATCGCTTCATGTATGCGTATTATCACAAGCCAATCAATGGATATCCGAGGTGGCATTGATAAAAGCAATTGGCGTTGTCTCACTTTCATACTTCAGATAACAACAGATGTCACTGTCGCCACTGATTGCCATTTGCTCATTTGTTCCAGAAAGCACTGCCTGATACTAACAAAAAAAACCCATAGAAGCATTTTCAAACGACAGTTCTACTCTATGCTACGTGCATTTCGTAAACATTGATATTATATCTTGTATGAAGTTAGCTCTAAGCATAAATAATTCCTGCTTAGCCCGCATTTTAGTGAGGTAGTCGGAGGGCGCGTGTAGTTTTTAGATACAGTTTATCTCACATTTGTAGTATGCCGTTTGATGTGGCGGTCGCGTAGTTTTGGTTGCTCAGCTTTGTCGCGCTTATTTTTGAAAGGGTGTATTTATTTTTAGCAATAATTTAATAAATTATAATATTATTTACATGCTTACGTTTTACAAATACGCTAGGGTAGGCAGTGCTTATGTGCCTATATGGAGTGCACGCCCCTGAAGTTATGATGGTTGTATAAGATTCAACAAGCTAAGCCAAAGATACTGAAATATAAGAGATATAGTATGATGGCTGCTCGACTGTCGGCGGACTACGGTATAATGGTCCTAGTATGAATACGGAATAAAGATGATTTTTAAAGTGTGCAGTAGTATTGGTTAACAATATCGGTGACACCAGGAAGCACAGCCACACCCAAAAACTACCAATAGCACATTCTACCTATTTAAATATCTTTGGGCTAAGTCATATAGTTACCTATACACAATATCCCCAAAGATCACACAGACAGAATGAAGGAAATTCTTTCACTAATAGTTCCTTGCGTGGAGTCAATACAAAATATATTTTTTTTCAGGTTCAGTTTTTATTTCCTTATATATTATACTGAAATATAATTCTATTCTTTGTAGGCACAAAACGTATATTCAACGAATGTCCGCTCCATTAATTCCCCGGAGGAATTGATGAGGTCCATATTGCGGCGCTTGAGGCGTTAGACTCAAGCTCACAGTTTAGGTTGTTCCCCCTTAACCTCCGACCGTACGATATAAAAACAACTCAGTGAATATTATTTAAACCATTGAGGATAGGAATAAATGGTGCGGGAATGATTAAGGCATTAAAATTTTCGATTGGTCAATTAAAGAATCAAAATAATCTAATACGAGTGTATTTTTGCAGATTCTTCAAGTACCTTCGCAATGTGTCTGTGGAAGGTGACCAGGGGAAGCCCAATGTGGAATTCACGGCAGACGGTGACCTGAAGGCAGCGGAATTGAAGATCATGAATCTGAGGCCGGGGGTGTCTAAGCAACTTGTTTGGGAAGAGGTGAGTTGTTCAAACAAAACACATAATTATTTTTCTAATACTACGGAATAGAAAGATTTATTTCAGGTTTGAAAAAATAAACTTTGGTATGGAAATTGATTATAAAATACTTGTGAAACGCAGAATAGTAAAAATGTTCCCTTTATCAGTTTCCCTGAGGTACATTTGCGCTGAAGCAAAAAACTCCCGATTTTATCGACCGGTTGAATAACCTAAACGTTTTCAACAACCCACATTGACCTTCATCAAGCTCCTTCACCTTACGAAGTTAATAAATTACATGTAACATGTCTGAACATATGTACTGTTAATGAACATATCTGCATAGGGGGGAAGCGGTCTTGTGGTTTAGTTTAAACTTTGCAAAGTTGAAGTCAAAGACATTAAAATTAGTTAATTCTTCGACGTGTTATGGAACGAGATTCGCGCGTTCATCTTGTCTCCTTTAATCTGCGCTTCTGACTTTTAAGATGCACATTAAGGAAGGCTCTGCGGCCGTTCCATACAAATCTTAATTTTGGATTATAGGCCAAAATACTTAACAAAACTGAAAAATTATTTTTGAATTCAAAAGGCATACCAAATATCTAGTATGGATATGTTCTACTTTTTTATTTGTGTTTTAATTATTAGAGTATTTCATAATTTTAGAGGTAACTTGGGCAATTATTTATGAGAAAATGATAACTTTGAAAAAATAATTTTGCATTTTTTATTATAAAAATATGATGAACCATAAAATAAAACTATAAAAAACCGTTTTGAAGGGCGTAAATATAAATTATAAATTTCTTAATTATGTCGAACAAAATTTGTCGTGTTTAAATTAAAATTACTATCCAAAAAGATGCATCTTGTTCTATTTTTTTTATAATATTTTTCATTAAAAAAGGTTACGTCTACAAAAGTGGACCTAAAAACCAAGTGGGCAATTATAGGCCAATATCCCTGTTAAGTGCTATCTCAAAAATTATAGAAAAAATATTTAAAAATAGATTAAGTAATTATGTAGAGAGCCGAAAACTTTTAAGCAAAAATCAGTTTGGCTTTCGGCCGGGGAGGGGAACGGACGATGCTATAGCGCAACTTACAGAACATATTTCTAGAAATATAGATCGCGGAAAGAAAAACATTGTACTGTTCTTAGACTTAGCCAAGGCTTTTGATTCGATTTCACATAAATTACTCCTCAAAAGATTAAAAAATATTGGCATTGTAGGAATGCCCTACGAATGGTTAAAGAGTTACTTAACAGGTAGAAGCCAGCAACTCAAATTGGGAAAAATAGTAAGTAATTCACTAGACACTAACTTTGGGGTACCGCAAGGAAGCACATTGGGACCTCTTCTATTTATAATCTACATAAATGAGTTATGTGACCTAAAAGTAGGCGGAAAAATTATTACATTCGCTGACGATACGGTAGCTATATTTGAAGGAGACGACTGGACTCAAACACATAAACATGCTGAAAGTGGAATCAATGCGATAAAACAATGGCTTGACAAAAATCTACTTACATTAAATATAGCTAAAACTAAATACATAAGATTCAGTTCAACTATAATAGGACAACCTAGTACATCATACACAATAAAAACACATAAGACTAACTGTAATTCCGATAATATTGATTCTAACTGCAACTGTGAAGCTTTGGAGAGTGTGAAAAACATCAAATATCTAGGCGTTATTATAGACAATCATCTTAAGTGGAAATCTCACATCGACAAACTTTCAATAAGGGTAAGAAAATTGATTCATGTATTCTTTGTATTACGAAACATAATCAAACAACAAGACTTAAGAAAAATATATTTCGGATTATGCAACCCCATCTTAACGTATGGTTGTATTGGTTGGGGAGCGTCAGGTAGAACAATTTTAGATCCATTAGTGAAGGCCCAGAAATCCATAATTAGAGTCATTATGCGTAAACCCTATAGGTTTTCTAGCGATCAGCTCTACAAAAAATTTTATGTACTTGATGTTCGTCAAAACTATATAAAAAAGGTTATTATCCACGTACATAAAAATGTAGAAAATCTTAAGCAAATTGACCATAAATATATAACAAGAAGTCACACCAGAAAGGATCTCGTGGTCCCAGGGAGCAATTCGGCAAAGTTTCAAAAGACATATACATATCTGGGACCGAAATTGTATAATAAAATCCCACCAGAATTAAATATTAAAACATGTAAAATGGCATGCATCGGTACAATAATAACTAAATGGTTGATAGACTTAGTTAGGATTGAGTCTGAAAAATTATTAAATAATGTCATTTAAAACTTAAAATTACACATGCCTAACTATTAATGGCACAATCAGTAAAAACTTAGTATAGTATATTTAAACTTAGTATATGTATATTTAATCTACAAAAAAAAAAAAAAACAATATTTTGTTTTTTCTTTTTTTTTACAGAAGACATTTTTGGCATTTTTCACCAGCATTTGGTTCCTTAGAACAGGCAATCTGCCTAGCTAGGAACTAATAACGTACAAGACATAATAACACTTGTACACATTTTAACACTAGAAAGACCGGGTACTGCTCCATACCTATAAAGACCACGACCGTCATTTTGACGGCTGATCACTTTTTTTCAAATTGGGAGGCGGATATACCGCTGCCTCGGGAACCATTTATTGGATAACCAACGCCTCTGCCATAGGACACTCCAAGTGGTTCGCTACGTTTAGTGACCTAGCAGGGGTGTCCGGGTTCATTGGGTGAGGTTTTTCTGGGTCTAGGTGGCGAATACGTTTGCCCACCTACTGCATAGCGGACTGGGTCTAGTAACACTTGTTGAGGGAAATCTCATCTATTCCTCTCTAGCTTGACCTTTCTCGTCCCGTCGCCTTGCACCGCAGTGGGAAGGATGGATTCATTCGTTACTTCTTGATACATTTATGAATTTTTCCTATTCACCTCGCACAGTTTATCCTTCCCAGAACTTCCTCTCCTTCCCTTCCCTAAACACACCAATGCACACATTGATGCACACAGCATCCCCAAAGACGACATAGGCCCTGAGGGTTTTTTTCCTCGGGGCTTCCTGGAAAAAAACATGTGAGTGCAAATTGCTGTTATTTTAATACAAGCATGTGTTATGTTTCTACAATATCGAATTATAAAATCGAATGCACTCCCCGCAAACGGTTTCTTACAATTATCATACGTGTCATTTTTCTGTTTTTTATTATATTTTTTTTAAATTTGGCGCTGTCGTCTTTTAGAAGTTTAATTTTCCGGTTTCTTTTCTTTTTCGTTTACATTAGCTCCACCAAAAAGCTCTAAGGAAAAGAATTCCCTTCAGGGCATTTGTCATCTTTTGAGATGCTGTGTGGAGGGTACCTACAAGGAAAGGAAGAAGAATAGGTTCTGGGAAGGAAATGAGGTATGAGGGGTGGGTAGGAAACTGGGGTTCAGTGTGTTCAAGAGTGGCGGACGTATGAATATGTCCCTACCACTGCGGTGCAAGGCAATGTTCTGAGAGCCCTGCTGGCGAGGTCAAAAGATCACCCTCAACCATTCTTTGCCGATCTGGCCTGCCACGCAGTTGTTTGAAAGACGCATCCGCCACCAAGATCCGGGCTAACCTAACCCCCTGCTAAGTCACAAAACATAGCAAACTTCTTAGGATGACCTATGGAGACTAAGAGACGTGATGGTTATCCAATAAATGATTCATTCAGTTCTTCAGGAGCTAAGGCAGCGGGATCAACTCAGCTGGTATCTGTATATTCTGTCCTTCTACAAAAAATCATACAATTAATTTGGGCGAGAGATATATTTTTTGGTATTTTTATAAATTATGTTACAGTAATCAATAAACCTACAGATTGAGTTCGAATGATAAACAGTACCGAAGGAAAGGGACAAACATAATTGTACTATCATAAACGAGGAGGATGGGTATGTTGTTAACTTGGGTAAAGAAGGTTGTAAACAAACTCAGCATTATGGCCCAAACCGTCACATTGACGGCGGCGGTCTTTGTAGGTATAAGTCAATATATCTCAAAAAGTAATTAAGATACGTAGCTGTTTTTTTCACCATAGTTGTTAAGCCATAAATCATGAAATGTAAAAAAAAATCACACCAATACAATAATTATTAAGCATTATATCGTCACTTTACTTCGGGCTGCCGTCAAAATGAAGGCTCTGGTCTTTCTAGTGTTAATATCTACAGTTATTTGAAATATTATTATTATTATGTAATTTTGCTGTATAAATGTAACTAATGTAATAAAAAAAAAAAAAAAAAAAAAAAATATAAACATAAATATTTAATAATTTTTTTATAATTAATTTTTAATTATAATTAACTCACAAAAAAATATCTTGTAAAGTCGCCAACAAAATTAAGCAAAATGAACTCTTATATCATTTAAAACACAAATAAATAAAGTAGCACAATAAATCAGTAATAGTTATTTGTTATACCTTTTAATTAAACAGTAATTATTCAGTTTGTTTGTGTATTATGGCCTCAATTCCAAAATTAATTGTTTTATAAGAAAAACCTTTGCTGGGGTGTGTTGAAAGAATAAATTCTCCTGCTTTAAAGGAAGGTTCCCGTGAGGTGTCACATTTAACTTAAATATAAATATAGTCCATGGCGAATAACGAAACGAATAATGTAATGACGAATCGAGAACAATTTTTAGGTTACACAAAGACGTAACAGAATCATTAAAACAAGTATTGGCAGCTGTTCAAAGGGTCGGAATCCAACCAAAGCAATCGTTACAAATCCTCGATCAACTGAATGGGGTATTTCCACAAACGAGGGATTCTGTTGAAAATGTACGGATTATTTAAAGACCATTTTTCTGATTTTAATCATCCTACTATAAATGTTTGTTTTTTATGTTTTCATTCAATATTATTGATTTTAAAAACGCTCGAAAACTGACAAAATCAAAACGGCCCGTTTTTTCAAATGGGTTTGTGACGTCGCAGGCCACGTCCGGCTAAACCAGCACAAATAAGCACTGTCAGGGAGCGTCCGCACTCACGACGTCACACGATAGCCACGCCCCAAAATATCGTTTTAGCGGTGGTTCAAAAATGGTAAACTTCAACTCGCTCTAGAAAATTTATTCGTCAACATAAAAATAAAATAAAAATGCTGTAATCATCGTAATTTTTTGCTTAATTTTTTTAAGCAATAAAAAAAATACGTGAAAATACCCCATTCTCACAAGTCACTGCATTCAACTCGAGTCACGATGATTCATTGGATTAACCGCATTACGAATTCTTCGCTCGTGTGAACGAATGTACAAAAATCTATACGCTGTGACACCTTCCAAACGAATCACGTTAGTCCGGATCTGTCTTTTATACTCGTATATTGGTTCTACTCTTTATACTCGTGTTACCTACATTACATTATTATATAAAGGTGGGCTTTTTTCCAAAATAGTGTTACTTTTTTCATTTTATTGGAATAACTTTTGAAGGTTGTACCGTAATTTATCAAAAGAAGAAGATTATATAAATAATTCTAAACGCAGCATGGAAAACAACAAGATACAGATATAGAAAATAAAAATATAAAAGAATTTCAATAATTTATTACATTGATTGGTATAAATTACAAAAGTAGCTGAAAGGTTTTTCCAATAAAATCGAATAGTTATTTAGACTTTGTTACTATTATTTAACACTAGCTTTTACCCGCGGCTTCGCTCGCATGGTATTAGTGGGAAATTACTGGCATAGTTATTATTATTCTTGCTTTTTTGTCTAATAAAAAATAATTATTTTTTAATAGAAAATTTCAAAATTTGAGAATGACATTTCGCAAATAAAAATTCTATTTTAGAAAATATTTCAATAATAGAAATTTATTTTAAGTACCTACTCCCCTAATATATTCTGATGATTTTGCCTCAAGTAGGAATTAGTATTTTATTCATATTTGAATCCAGAGTAACCTAAATAAATAACAAAATGACAGCTCACGTCAAATAATTACATAGCAACGCAATGCTTTTCGTCCGGACAATAAACATTTTTAGAGATAGGTAGATATTAACTATGACGCCAGCAAAGCACTATTTTTAGGGTGATTTGCCTAATTAAAAAAAAACATTGTTTCCAAGGTAACAATTTTTGTGACGTTTGCAATAACTCGATTTTGTTAGGGACAGAAAACGTATGAAAAATAATTGCATAACGCTACAGCTTATTCATAACGCCAGAACTTACCAATATATTATATAGCCTATGTTACTCGCAAATAATGTAGCTTTCGATTAGTGAAAGAATTTTAAAATTCTATTCGGTGTTTATTGCGTGAAAGAATAACACTCATCCATACAAACTTTCGCCTTTATAATAATATCTACTATATAAGATTATTCTGACGAAAAAATCTTTGGTTTCGAAACATGTTGATAATTTGAATAAAATTGTGGTGTTTTTGAAAGTTATTTGTTTTCATTTAATTAAAAATGACTCTACAAAGTGAATTTGCAAAGATTGAAGAAGTAATTTATTTATGTAGACTTTTATAAAAGGTCAAAAGGTGTCTAATATAAATAAAATCCGATACGTTTATCCCAGACATTGTCACTGAAATAATTTTAATAAAACTTTACTTTTTATTTTTCTGCATCTTAGGTCTGTTTCAGGTTGCATTTAGATTAATTAATAATATAATATTCTTCAATCATTTTTTTCGAACCGTCGTGTATACGGAGAGGAAGATTTTCAATATTTACCAGATTTTATTCCAATACAAATCTCAAATAAGCTCAAAAATTGAATTTGGGAGCCACTTCTGGGCTGGATCCCTACAATACTAAAGTCTTAGTAAACTTTCTTGTTGCTGTGCGAAGGAGGGCTGATTGACATCCGTTCTTAACAGCCCGACTGCCATCTCTAATGCACAGATGCAATATGGGAAGGCTGAATCTGATATACAGGTATTTAAATGGAGCCTGCTTTAAGGAGCTAGCAACATTGATCCCCGGTGCACCGTCACATAAAACTCGACGGATACGAGTGGAACACCCGTTCAGTTAATATCGACTTAATGAGAATGGATCGTTTCTTCAACTCGTTTTACGTACGTTCGGATTTGTATGAGGTGTGAACTACCGGCATCTATTTTTCATCCTTCATATAATCCATGCCTCTTCAAGACCCGCATGAATAATGAATAAATCCTTTCCTGCAGCCTCTCCTTTAATCTGTCTCACAACGCTGCCCAACAGGGTGGCAACATAGTTCCCCTGCCTTTACACTAAAGAGACAGGGGCGCTCTTGTGAGATGGCATATTTAAAAAAATACAAATTTTTAACACCTGTAAAATATATTTGGTATTATATTTTCCTTAACATGGCCTCATTATGCAGTAAGTTTCAGTTTTTTAGTAAGAGTAACCTACAAAACCATGTTTAACTTTATGCGTGTGAGGATTCATGTATTCAATAAGTTGTAGTAGTGACTTTACCTAGAGTTGGAATAACGTAAAATGCCTGTACGGGTAATGCGCGTTTTCATCCCGCCACAAAATATTCCCAATAAAATATCCTCCGACAAAACATCCTACGGACGAAACCTCCCTCAACAAAATTTCTACTAAAAGTTAATCTAATCTAACCTAACCTAACGAAAAATTGAAACCAAAACAATACAGATATCCTGTAAATACAATTAAGAATTGTTAAAAAATAATAAAATTATACAAAAATTATACAGATAAAAAAAAAATTGTTGCCTTTACAGGATGTCTGTATTATTTTTGTCCAATTTTTTCATTTGTTTTAGGTTAGGTTAGGTTGGATTACGTTAAATTTTGGTAGATATTTTGTTAAGGATGTTTTGTCCGTAGGATATTTTGTCGGAGGTTCTTTTGTCGGAGGATATTTTGTGGAAGATATTTTGTCGGGGATATTTTGTCGAGGGATGAAAACGCGCGGAAACCCTGTACGTACTATGGGGAAGGTGAATTATTTCATTATTTTTGCCAACTTCTGGGAGTAAACCGCATCGCACCACAGGAAACCCAGTCGTCAAAACTTTATGTTTATTTGTTTCAGTGTATTTCCCTTTCATTGAATCTACATTAGAGTTGATTCCCCACAGTATTCTATTATTCATTCGCAAAGTCTGCTGATAGTTACGCTGTATTTATGCGAATGCTAATAAAAAAGAAACAGTAAAAAAAAAATATATTTATATATATATTTCGAGAAGTATTTGTATTTCATTAAAGAACTCTGTTTTGTCTCAATTGAAATTTTAATATGATTTTTAATTTTATAAAAACTTGCAAAATCTGACGAGACCTTTTTATCAGCAGTCTTTTCTAAAACTTCTTTATTATTGCACAATGAGTTCTATGGAAATAATGACACGGCGACCCGTCTTTTTATCGATTGATTTTTCATATCTTTGGTAGTATTTCATTTCTCATAGGTCAAGGGGTCTTAAACAATAACTTTATCGATACCTTTACAACATCGGATTGACGGGTGAAACTTCCAACGATTTTATATCGATATCCCTAGCACGGTTGGACTCTTGCAATATTGACAGGGAATAAATAAGAAATCGATATATGTACTATTAGGCTGGCAACACTGGCGGTCCTTACTATGGTTTTACATTCATAAACGTCAAACCGCTACGAAAAATTAAAAAAAATATATTAATAGATAATTTCGGATTGAAATACTGCCGTTCATATAGATTAGCACTTCGCATTTACTTTTGACCCTAAGCGGGAAAAAGATAGTTATTGAGGTCTTTAGACATATTCAACCACTTTCGTTTTTTTCAAGATCAAACGGAATAACGGAATAATTGCGTCTTAGATTATTTAATTAAGTCTACGGATCGTTTATACGATTTCTTCCAATTCCAAGAGCTTCATTAGTTCACCTCCAATCATTAATAAGACAGTTATTTTGAATAACGAACGACATTATTCAAAAAGTTATGTGTATTGACAGCTCATCTAATCAGACACTCGGGAGGCCGCGCTTAAATTTTGCCGTTTTTGTCAACCGACTATCGGATTCATTTGTTGGCCGTACTCGCAAATAACGCCAACTGATCATAGAAGACAAGTTTAGTCAATATCGCATTGACGTTGGGTTTTATCGATCGACCGTGCAAGACTTCCAGGACGGATTTGTTATTTCGAGCTGAAGATAATTTCGTTAACTTTGAAAATCCAGACAGAAAACTGTGCAATATTTCGCGATGTACAGTTTACAGTATTTCTTTATTTTTATTGCATTTTTCCCACTTCTGAACTACCACAGATCCCGAGTACGTAATTATTGTAAATGTAATAATCTAAGGCAGATTTTCCATAACTCAGCATTTCGCACTATCACACTATGTTTTTCAGCAACTTGTGCACCAAATGCAAATCGTAAAATGTGCGAGTTTTTTGTTCGTTTTGATCCTGGTATGATACGTCGTCAGTTTTAGGCTGTTGAAGGGGACACTGATGGAAACATTGAACAAATGATAAAGATATTTTCTCCGTTCTGCCATGTTTTATAAAACGGGCAATATTACAGGTATTTACCTCAACTAGACTGGTAATGTTAAACATTCGTTACGATTTTTTTAAATGCCTCTAATGTAGGCCTTTTACTTTATACCACGACATTTATAAAAAACGCAAAATTTTATACTCTATCAAAAGTTAAGAACCGAAATTTGGAAAATTGGGTTAATAACATAATGGAAACGGGAACATTCAAAATACCTGTCAGGCACACTCCATTTTCCATTTGAAATATTTGCAATTATTCGAGATACATCGATGTTAGGCTGTCGGTGGGCTTTTTCGAAGCTTTTATCTTTCAATGGGACTGTGACATTTGTGTTTGATATAAAAATAGTATTAAAATATTGGAAAAAGTAATTAACAATCAATAACAAAAATACGCAGTGGCAAAAGCTTTAAATCCGGGTAGGTACTTTTAATTGATTTTGATTTTAACGTGCATTTTAAACTATGTTAATTTCTCAAAATATATCCATTGTTACTAAATTTTACAAAGGCATTCCTGTACATATTTTATAATTTCAGTTTTACAATTTGCTTTTATCTAAATTGTTTCTTGTCTTTTAAACTCATTTGAAATTAAAATCATTTTCTCACCGTTTTAGATATTTGTTTTTTATTTGTCAAATTAAATGTTGTGGATTCAAAAATAGAATACAAGTTATTTTTCTTGTCAGTTTTTCGAATTTGTATAAACAAAATTTAGAACTTCCGCATCCTTTATAATAATAGCCTCTCAGTTTAGTCACACAACATTTTTTTCAGAAATGGGGATGCCATTACAGGCTCCAGTGGCGATTGAGAAATTTAGGTGGATAAAATGGCCACTTTTTTTACAGTAGTTACAAAATAATTAAACATATTCATTTCATGAGTGAAATGTGAAATATTCCTGCGTGATGCATAACATTATTCAAAATAATTCAATAATTCTTTAAACAAAGTGCGTATTATTTTAATAAAATGCTTGACAGATGCTTTAATGAATTAATTAGTGGAGATACGTTACTGAGACGATTCGCGTGTTTTTTTAAATCAGGTTCTGTGAGAGTAAGCATACTTTAGCGGCCCTTTCATATACATACTCTTTGAATGTCAATATTTTTCAATGAGTGATGCAAAATTTTTTTAGGTAAATTTCTTCTTATGAAAGGCAATGACTATCATTGTTATTATGCAATTATTTTAGCCTCACAAATCCTACAATTTTAATATCGCGTGATCGTCCACGGGTCTGTGCTAGTACGATAATACACCTGTGGCGACCAGAACGGTCGCCCTCTTTAGCCACAATCCTTGCGCCGCCACTGATACAGCCAGCATATTCTCGAAAGGTACAATCTGCCTACAGTTGTAGTGTTTCACGCTGCATACGGCTACATATTTTGGGAAGCGCGTCGAAAAGCCTCGACTCAACAGCCGTTGCATAGTTACGGCCGCGGAAGGTTCGAGAGGCTTCTCCCTTTTGCGCGGGCACGCAACAATATTACTTGGCGTTCCGGGTAGTTACTCACACGGTCGGCTATATAAAGCGCAGCGACACAGCGCAAGTCAGTCACTGGAGGTTATCCACCGCATACCCGCCCCGGTATAAGTAACTTATGGTTACTCCTTCAGGGCTCTCACAAGGAAGCTAATTTTTTTTATTTGAACGTCTCTACATTTAATTAAACAAAACTAGACCCCCAATGTCCCCGCATACGGTGTTAACGAGCAGTATGCAAGTGCTTTATATGTACAGGTTAGTATTAAATAATTAAATAAATATATACATTACCTCTTTCTTTGGGGAAAAGCAGAGGGGAGAAATAAAATTTTCAAGTGTAGGCGGTATGCCTACCCTGCCGGTTTATTGTGCATAAAAGACATCACTCAATTTTCATGTGGTTGCTGGTAGGGAGCGAGTGTGTCACAGATACACCCGGCAGTCCTGTTGAGAGGTGCATGTTTTCAGGAAAGCCAAGCTTGAGATTGGTTTCCGCGCCCCTAAGCCGACTTCCCGGTGATGCATTGACGACACGGCTATTTGGAAGTGGGTGACAGAACGCCCAAAGACTCTAGGAAGGACAGCGTCGGGTTATCGGAGGCAGGGCGGAGGGTCCCCTTACTCGCGCAAGACACCCTTACGACCCACACCTCTCCCCAGGGGAGGCGCGGACGATCCATGAGACAGCGCTCCGGGTCGGCTTCTCTCCAGTGTCCGCATGCAGGGACGGGGTCACAATCCACCCCAATAGTAGGGATATGGACGAGACACAAACGCTGGTTCAGCTTTCGTCTCTGAGATGTTACTATAGAATTTTTCCGCTGCAATGTTAACCGGGTACCCAATAAACAATTACAAAACCAATAAAAATCAAGTACACAAAACTAAGAAAACTAATTTAAATATAATAAAAGAAACGGTAAGAAAGGAAACCATAAGTGGCTACTGTGGGTGCTCTCAGTAAATACTATTATCAGAGAACACAAAAGAGCGAAGTAGTTAAGAATATTCCATTTTAGTGATAACTTATTTTATGGATGCATACAGTACTTGCGAGTGGTCTCTTAAAAGAAAAATAAGTAAAAATAAAAATAAATAAAAATGGAAAAGAAATTGTTCTCATACTAGCGAGTGGTTGCAGTACGAACGTGTAAGCGGTTCCTGAATACTGGCGCAATTCCTAAGCCCCAGATTAGTGTAGCAGTAAACACATTGAAGTGGTTTCACCATCACAAAATGGTAAGGTCAATCCTACAGTAAAGGAAATAAGTAAAGTATTGCATATCGCACCCGGGGCCGACCCATAAATTATCAAGAAGATAACCACTGGAATAGTGGTTACCATATGGGCAATCCGTGTGGATAGCAATAGTGACAAGGAGAAAACGAAAAAAAAGATAAAAATGAAAATAAAAGATGGGCCTCAGGTGTGGTAGCAATATGAACATCGGAGTGGTTTAGGTAAATAGAAACAAAAGTCATCAGCAGAAATAAATTAACAATTATGAGAGGCAATCATACAAGTGTTGCATTATGGACACACAAACGGCTTTCTGATTTAAGCTCAGATTTAAGTAACTGGGGCCCATGCTGCAGTGAACACACCGAGATGGTTTCCTACGCTTGGGATTTATTTGATAGCTGTCCTTGTCAGTGATGCATACTGCACATATAAGTGGTTTGTTGGAAAAGCTCAGATAAAAATTTTGAAGATTGTTCACAATCTATATTTTTGCATCATCTATATTTTTTTTTTGGCTCTTTTCCTCCAATCATAAGCTCAATAAAGCGCTTTGTTTATGGTTAATGTTGTTTTGTCTATGGTTTTTTAACAAGTCTCTATGTGGAATATTCTAAAATGTCTTTGGTCTCTATTAACTCTGGGTGTGATTCACTCACCTCAGTATGATCACGGCAACAAACCCCCAAACAGAGTAAAACCCGGTTTGTGTTACCATTGCAACATATTAATACCAATGTTAGAGAACAATAAAAAATGAAGAAATAAAAGAAAAATTGAGGTGCACGGAAGTTTATGAAATGATGTCTCACGAAGGCGCCAGCACAGAAAGGTTTTATTTTCTTCCTGTATGTCAAAAGGATACATAGTTGTTGTAGTGTTGCATACAACACCCGAAACCCGCTTGTGTATTATTGTAGGAGTTTAAGTGGACAACTGGTTGCGATATAGACACTCCTTGCAGAGGCAGTGTTGACAATGGAAGGGTTTCGTGTGCTGCATCAACACCACATAGCAATATTACGCAAAAATTGGTTGGATAAATTTTGGATAGGGGAAACAATAAAGTGTAATGTTGCATACCAAGCCCAAAACCGGCTTTTGGATTGTTAAGAAGGTAACAACTGGCTAGTGATTTCAAGGTGGGCATTCCTCGCGGAAGGCAATAGTGACATGAAATTGGCTTCAGGTGTGGCAGCAATAAGTACATAAGAATGGTTAGGAGAGGAAAACATGAAATAATAGAAGGAAAGAAAGCATAAACAATAATAAAATAAGTTCAAATCGTAGTCAGTTGGTCCAGGAGCTAGTACACCTGGTGTCTATTGATTTTACACTAATCTTCGACTCTAAGAGCAGACCATCTTTCAACCCATCTCCTTGTGAACTTCTTCAGACACTCAATATTAACCTTGTTCGATACGAGATCGGAGTTCCAAACCGGTCTCGTAACCACTTGCAAACCATCCAGTAATTCGTCTCTAGCATCCGTCATGATCTCGCAGTGCCACAGAATGTGCTCGGCAGTCTGATCTGTGCTGCCACAGGTGCAATTTGGATGGGGAGATAGGGAGAGTCTATGCAGCCTCCCCCTGAACTCCCCATGCCCGGAGAGTAGCTGTACCATGTGATGGTCCAGGTTGATGTACGCCCCTTCCATCCTGAGCTTAACTGATGGGAAGAAGGAGAAGGTCCATCTTCCCATATTCGATCTATTCCAGCGAGATTGCCACTCATCGAGTGTTAGCTCTCTCATTCGTTTAAGTAGCCCGGGGAGAGTCCCGACTCCACCTGGTGTTATGACAACCCCGAGGTGGATGGCAGGGAGTCCCCTGGTCAACTTCTTCTTTGTTAACACCTCCCTAATTTCTAGATCGATTGGCAGAACACCTGCCAGCACGGGTAGTGCGTCCGAAGCTACCGTTCTGTAGGCACCAGAGAGTGCCAGCAAGGGAGTTCGCTGGCCTCTTTTGAGCGCCGAGAGTATTAGAGAATTATCCAGGCGGTGCTCCCACACAGAGGCGCAGTACGCTACTTGCGTTACGTACACCCCCCTGTATATCAAACGAAGCGCCGGACTTCTCAGTCCCCACTCAGTCGTGGAGATTCTCCTCAGCTTCAGGAAGAGTGCCTGGGCCTTGCTGGAGACTTCCTTAACATGGGCAAGAAACGAGGACGATCGATCTAGAGTAACTCCAAGATATTTAGCTGTCTCAACAAATTTGATTCTGGTATCTCCCATTCTGATGGTTGGGTTTCTCTCTCTACTGAGATAGCCCTTCATCAGGAGACCCATGGTCTTCTGGGGAGCGAAGGTCATTTTATTTCTCTCGCCCCATTGGAGGAACGTGTTCAAACCTTCTTCAGACTTGCTTTCTACCTCTCTTCTGCTGTTCCCCGAGACCAGATAGAATTTGTCATCAGCAAAATCGACCGCGATACAACCTTCAGGCAAGGGCAACCTAGAGGAGTCATCAAACAATATATTCCAGAAGTCTGGACCGACATTGGATCCCTGAGGGCAGCCCATGTCAACCTCTCTCTCAATGGAAAAGTCACCGAAAGAGAGAATGACTGTTCTTTTGCTCAGGTAATTTTCAACAGATTTAAATAGTTTAGGAGGACACTTCCTATTTTTCAGTTTGATGAGTATCATGGCCCATGATGCATAATCGAAGGCACCTGTGATATCTAAGAAAATAGCAATGACATACTTCTTTGTGCAAGCCTTCACCCATTCAAGCGCAAACGTTAGAGCGTGCTCCGTGGACTTGCCGGGGACGAAACCGAATTGAAGCGGGCTGGGGGGGGACAAGGTACGTCGTAGCCTCTCCTTAATCAGTTTTTCTAAAATTTTTCCAAGGACTGGCAGCAAGGTGATAGGACGGTACGCCTTCACGTCCGACTTCGGTTTTCCGTTTCCCTTTGGTATAATCCTGAGCACGCCCCTCTTCCATTCTGAAGGGAAAACTCCTCTTCTCAGACATGTCTCCATCACCTGAAAGAGTTCCTCTTTGGCGTGGACCCAGACTTGCTTCGCTATCACGCCATTGAGCCTATCGTGCCCAGGTGCCTTCTTAGGACTCAAACCCTTTATTATATTTTCAACCTCTAATCTCGTTATTTTCATGCTATCCTCCTGGGCGGGGTTACTTGGTGGAAGCCGTGACAGGATTCTGACCTGTTTGTGGTGGTCGTTTTCCCCAGTGACTGATTCTAAAGGGACTAGCTTGCCCAGAAGCGTTTGGAGAGTGGTCGCCACGTCCACAGTCTCAACGTCCCTGCCCTCAAAGTTTGATATAACGCTGGAAAGATACCGGTCAGAGCCTTTTTTCGTCTTTTCAACAGCGCTGTGGACATCCCACGGGTTGGCGTTACCCACTTCTGAAACCCACTTATGCCATTCAGCTCGTTTCGCCGAGAGCACGGCTAATTTGAAGGCACTGCGAGTAACCCTGACGCGCGCCTTCCGAGCAGTAATCTCCTCCTCCGTGATACCGCCTCGTCTGGTAGCGCCAAAAGCCCTGCAGGCTCTCTTATAAGCCCCCTTGAGCGAAGTCAGCTCTATCGACCACCACGGCGTCCCGATAGTCTTCTTTGGGTTTACTCTTCCCAGAGAGGACTCTGCGGCTGATACCACGGCCGCATTAAAAAAGTTCCCCAAATTATCCGGATCGTTTGCCGCTACGTCATGGAATCCCCTTAAAGTATCGCGCAGGGCTTCCCCAAAGTTATCCCAGTTCGCCTCTGTGGTTTTGAAGCTCCAGGAGGATCTAGGGGCTCCGGTCTTATTAACACCCACTTTGAAGGTAATGAGCCTATGGTCGGAGGCTATAGCGCAATCGTGTACCTTCCATTGCATTATCTTGGCTGCAACTGATCCAGAGCAGAGAGATAGATCTATGTTGCTCTCACCAGCGGTATTCGAGAATGTGCTTAATGAGTGAGGCTCATTTAATATAACCAGACCTTGCGCCGCAATCAGGTCCTCGACGGCGTCTGATCATTCCGTCCTATGTCTAGCATCATAATCGAACCATAAAGGTGAGCGAGCGTTAAAGTCTCCTCCGATAACTACGTTACGTCCTTTAAGCACGTTCAGAGCGCGCGTCAAGCTCAAGATATGCGGTCCAACCGGGTTCCCATACTTAAAATAGACCGAGATCAGAACGATCTCAGTTTCGCCAAATCTAAGAGATACACAGGTTTGGTACTCGTCTGACAGGCCCGCCAGCAGGAGGGGGCTGATCAACGAGGTGTTGACCAGGACACCCGCCTGCGGTAAGGTTCCGACCTCGAGTACCATGCCCGGATGACTTACCGGTGTCTTTCCTGACCAGGTATACTGCTCCTGGATGAGCAGAATGTCGATGTGAAGGTCAGACATGACCCGCATAACGTCCAGTGTGGCGGCCCGGGAGCGCTGAAGGTTAATCTGACCTACGGAAAGAGAATTAGTGGCCATAATCGGTCATTTTTACCTGGATATCAACGGCGGCCTGGTGCGCCGGGCAAGACCGGTCACCCGTGGGATGATTGGAAGGCTTCTTAAACTTTGTGCATGTGGCACAGACAGCGGGCTGTGCCTTCTTGAGGCAATCCTCTATGTCGTGTCCGCTTTCGGCGCAATGACGACAAGTTGCACCCACCTGCGTGCAGGACTTTGAGATGTAGCCATAAAGGTGACACTTGAAGCATCTCGTGGCTCCTAGGTAATCTCTCACCCGACAGGCATTCCAGCCAAGAAAGCACAGGCCGCTGTCTCTCAGAAGCCTTCTGGCTTCCGGATGGCACGTGACGATCATATGCATCGTTCCAGAGTCCCGCTTTCCAAAGAGAGACACTCGCCGCATGGTCCTTAGATGATCCTCCCTGGAAAGTGAGCACTTACCTTCAATGTTATTGTCAAAGATTTCAGAGAACAAAGCAGCGTCCGTGGAGGGTTCGCCTCTGGGAACGTCATAAATTACCACCTTCGGGAGGCGTCCCTGAGGGGAGATCATCTTGATACCTGCTGCAGCCAGTTTTTCTTCAGCCTTTTTTAAATTGGCTACTCCTCCAAGAGAGGTAGTTTGTATGGCAACGCCGGCGCCCTTTATTTTGCGCGTCCTGACCACCTGAAATCCATCCTTCCTGGGATCTAAGACAGTCGGAAGCAACTTCTCCATTTGCTCGGAGGTTTTACCCTCTGGGATGGTGGGGTAAAGGAGCACCGTTGGCTGCCTGGAAGGGACAGGTCTTTCCTGTCCTCCCGCCACGATAGACCTCGACGGTGGTCCTCCCGATATTGCGCTCGCGTACGTCTTCCGGGCGGTGGGAGGAGGGATGGTATTCCCTTCTGATCTTGTGCACATTTTCTCAACCTTTTTAGCCAGCTCTGCGTTATTTTGTAGAGCGTCCGATAAGGCCTCTGCCTTTCCTACGGCAGCCGAGTGCGCCATGGCTGTTTTATGTAAGTGCTTTCTGATCTCCTCTATAGCTGCACCGATTGTTGTCCTGTCTTCTTTGTTTAGTCTATTCTTCCCCTCAGTGCACATCTGCTTGATGGTGTTGAGGAGAGCCCAGATCGGGAAGATCAATTCAGTGCTAAGAGAGTCAGCCGAGGTTAGTTGAAGACTGGCCTCTTCCTCCCTTTGTCTCTTCCTGTTTGCCTGGTTTGGCGATTTAGAAGGCCCTGGCGCATTATGTGCCTCAGTCTGGTTTGGTAACTGGGGAGCAGACCACACGTTGGCTGGTGTTAGCAAACCCTCGACTTCCGGTTGATTTACCCTACCTGGGGGCCTAGCTTCCTTCATCAGATGGCTGCTATGCAGGCTTCGAAAGGGCGAGGTGGAGCGCACCTCCCTGCCCGCCTTTAAGTCGCTGATAATCGACTTAAGTATCGAGTTTTCTTCAATGATAGATCGTTGGAAGCACTCAGCGTCGGAGTCATCTGAGTCTGATGCCATGTTAAAGTCTATGGTTAACTTTAGTTAGCCATAGAAAATGGACACAATTTAGTTTTGATCACTTCTATAAATTTTTAAATCGCTGGAAGTTATAATGCGAAAGTTTCTGTGGATATCACTAAATTGTCTATGGTTTATCGGTTTGACAAATGCAATGTTTTATGATATAGCGCAAGTCAGTCAGTCAGCTCCAGTCTCTAGTGCAAGTAACAGCTCACTAACACACATAGACAGTGCATCAAGTGATAACGTTCCAGTGCGGTACCGGCCAAACTCTCGGCGACTCACTGCCGACTGTGCCGGTGCATCATCAACCTTCGAGGACGCAACATCTCTCAAGAGACACAATTGCCCACGACAAGCCCCGCGGCGGGCCTTCTTGTCACGTGCGCAGCAACTCCTCAGGTTCACCGCAGCTCATCTCCGCGACTCACTGCGTCGAGCATCCATCCTGGACGTCAAGGTCTTCTCCACTAATTCACTCGTCCCCCGTCTCTGCTGATCCGCGCGTCCGCCCCCTTAACTGGTGACCCCGACGTGATCAAGCAACACGCAACAAGCAACAAGCAACAAGCAACAAGCAACGACACATCCCCTCACATCTTTCAATGGAAAGGGATTAAAGGTAAATATCTTATATTTCAACTCTGGGATCTTTCGTGTGATAATAAAATTGATCGCTTGCAAATTTATTAATATTTTTAATCAATTGTCGAAAATACAATTTTTAATAAAGTCAGTTTTATTATAACTGTTCAACAAAGAAACCTATCGTATTTTATAACATTCATGTTATATTCCACGAGTAGTGTAATAGTAACAACTTTAAATAAAGCTCCATTATTGCTTCTCCAGGTAATGGATCGAATAACTCGATTAACGAAACACGACACAGAAATTTGATAGGATTACGGGATAACCTATATTTGGTTGGATGACGAAATTACACGTACCGATGTCACGGTGCTAGAATTACACACGGAAGAAATTACACTCAAATTACTCCTACTGGAATTCCGCGTGTTAAAATACCTAAATTAATCTGACTTTGGTTTTGTTTTACAAATAAGAAATTATTCGGAGCACACAAACACTTTAAAATATAAACCTATTAAAAAACTGCTTGCCTTATTCCAGTAGGTGTAATTCTCTCCATGTGTAATTCTATCCTTATGCAATTCTGACAGTGTTATTTTGTCATTGGCAAATAAACCTATTTAAAAAACTTCTTCATCGATAGCGCTACAGCTCATATCGAGCTTTGACCTCTTGCAGCATTCGCCTCTAACTCCTCCTGTCCTCAGCAGCTGACTTCCAGTTTGGTACCTGAAGAAGCTCTGATGTATCTCCTCTTAATTCGCCTTTCACCTCAGTCTGGGTTTTCCTACTTTTCTCTTTCCACCTGGGTGTCCAGTCAAAATTCTTGGAATGCGTGTATCCGGCATTCTCTGTACATGTCCAGCCCATCTCAACCTGAGGAGTCTCATATGGGCTAAGATGCTAGGGCCAGATATATATCACACAGTTCTTTGTTGTGCCGGATGCGCCACTGTTAGTCCTCTCTTACGGGTCTACATACATATTCTTTTCAGCACTTTTCTTTCAAAAGTATCCAACATTTCAGCCATTTTTACCGTCAGTGTGAGCACCTTACATCCATATGCCAACACAGTTCTAAGAATGGTCTTATGTATGGTTATTTTGGTTTTTCTGTGGACGCTACGTGACTTAAACACTGGCAGCAAAGAAAAAATATTTAAAAAACTGCTTGCCTAATTCCAGTAGGTGTAATTCTTTCCATGTGTAATTCTGTACTTATGTAATTCTGACAGTATTATTTTGTCATTGGTATATGTAATTCCTGTCTGTGTAATTTTGTGCTGACGCTTTATGTGAAACCAATATTCAAAGTGTATATCAATTGTAGTCCATTATAATTTCATGTGTTTTCAACAATAATTTAGCCAACAAATCCCGCCCTAGAATATATTATATTCGATCGAGTTTCAATTTAATGGAAAACTAGTCAGTGTAATCAAATTTTGATACCAATGCTTGATCCATCAAGTTAAAACAATGTTCCAAAGTTATATAGCATTTCTTATAGAAATACATTCGTAAATAGCTTCCTTAACCTTATTCCAAACAAAAATCTTTCCATCTAAAAATTTATTACAAATTATAGTTAGGAATAAACCTCCTCTCAGTAAAGGCCTAAGATTTGTAAATGAATTAAAATATGGCTTATTGTTCTTTAAATAGGTAGGTTTTCTTATGAAATTATGTAATTTGCGTATTCTGTTTTTCCTGGGTTTTTCCTTTCTTTCGATAGCCGTTTTGCCTTTTGTAGTTATAACACAATAAAAATATCTAAATTTAATTTTGTAATTTGAGTTTTCATCTACGACCTCCGTTGTCGGTCACTTTTTTAAATCCAGAAGTGCGCAAATAAGATGTATATAATAATTATGCATTAAACTCATATTATATCATAGTATAAAAAACACTTATCACAGTGGTAGGTATTCCAGTATCGCCCTGGTGAAAGATCACCATTCTGAATCGAAATATTGCTTGATATTGCTTTATCCTTCAGATCTGAAGAGCAAGGTACCTATATCCCAACTTTTTTCTTTCCCATCTCTTTCATCTTCCCACTCCTTTCAGACTCAAAACATACCCCTACTAGGGATGCCATTTTCACACTGGCTCAAGACACTTTAAATTCTTGTGCGGTTTTCGTGCATACATATTTTTTCCTGCGTTTTAACCGTGTCTAAAAACGCGTCCAAATCTTCTTGATCATTACGCCAAATGAGTCTGTATTAACACTATCATAATTTTGCCCGTGTCACCTAATCAAGAAGCCGACAAACCTGAAGATAACACCGAACCATCCTCGCATCCGGTGCCGCACCTAATCTGAACATAGCAAATCAAACCAATAAACGATATCAACTACAATGAACCCCGGCCGTCTGCTCCTATAAAAGAGTCCACCGACTGCTAACGAATACTTATCTTCGACTTACCATTCAAGAGACTACACGCCTCTATTTGTTGCTAGATTCTCTAACTGAAACTCTATTTAATCACATGTACTGTTTATTGTTTTTTTAATAAATAAAATAAGTTCACCAAATATTCATTTAACGTGTTTGGCGTATTAAGAAAACCATCAAAAGTTAACTCCTTAATAAATAAGTTACTTGGTGATGATCTATCATCCGTGACAGCCATATTTGACGTCCCATTTTATGAAAAATTTTCAAACAATTATAATTATTGGTAAAGCTCTTGGTCGGGGCCTGTCTACAGTACACAATTTTCCTGTTTGGCGGATTTTGTTGTACTATTTGGTTTTTCTACGGATTTTTCTACACAATTCAATACTTTTCTCTGATTTTACGTTGGCCCCAAGTTCTGGTCTGGTGTTATATGGAGATTGATTTTGGTCTACCTTGAAAGAAATCTAGAAATTCAATTTCAATAGCAGTACCTTCTACCAGCAAGGTGAATTCACCTGATAATAAAACTTCAATTATTATTGTTTACAGTTGTACGCGGTATGTGTTGTTCACCTATTATTATTGCTAGAACAAATATAATAGTTTTACCGTCTTACTCATTATCACAGAATAAGATAATATCACGATAATACGAACGGGTTAGGTGAAATTTGTACAACAATTTCACCTAACCCGTTCGTATAATCGTGGTATTATCTTATTCTGCGATTAAGAGAAAGACGGTAAGAGTAGTAGTTCTATGAAAAGCAGACCTCGCATCAAAATCAAAATTTCTTATATGTATCTAATAATAATCTGAAATATTCCTCAATTATTTTTCGACAATTTAAAAACTCTTGCGGGATAAAAATGTTATATCCAACACGGTCATCATCTTGAACCGGAACCGGAATGTAACAAACATATTTACAGAGAGATGAAATGCTAAATGGTTGAGTTACAACACTCGAGTGACTAACAGTGCTCGCTCAGTGGGTGTTAATAAATTTACCTCAGCGGGTGTTAATAAATTTATAAGTAGTGTTTATGAAACTTTAACAATGTGATATTTCCACTTCGGTATTAATCAAACTCCTAACTTACTCTAAGCATGTACGTGTTGGTATGAACTTAACATATAGCTTAACATTGTGACTGTGATTCCTCGATTTTTCTTTCAATATTTCGAAGAAAATCCTTTCTTTCTTATTATTTATAAAGCACAAAAAACTTTCCTTTGTTTTCAAATGTTATCAGTAGGTGTCGCAGATTTATTTTCCTGGAAAATGAAAATCTTATTCCACTTCGCTAAGTAAGTAGTAAAATCATTCCTCGAATGGTGAGAATACAGAACTGATATCTGAAGTGCTTCAAAGTTTACTGTCGGGAAATCTTTCGATTATTCGATTCGTCTCCCTAAGTAAACTTCATGGTTAATATAAAACAAGTAATTATTATTATTTAACAGTCTTTCATTGATTTTTTTTAAATACTGATCTATAATATTTTATGAGGTACCACGCAGTCATAGTCAGGCGTATCCGCCACCAAGACCTAAACAAACCAAACCCTATGAAACCGGGCACCTCTGCTATAACACCAAACGTAACGAACCACTTGGGGTGACCTACGACAGAGGTATTGGTACCGATACCCACCTCCCAAATTATTTCAATGGGGGTTGATTACACATTATTTCAGCGGCTTGTATTGTTTTTGACAGATTGATTTATATTTATCCGTTTATACTCATAAAATATTACTATTGTGTTCTTGGAAGAATAATCATTGGGTTCAGGACCTGAATCAGGACCATGGGAATTTTTTCAGATCGCTATTGTAGGGTTCCAGTTCCATAGAAGGTGTTGGAGTTCGGGTTAAAATTTAGGACACAATATCAGAGTTTAACGAAGGACAAAGTCGTCGGCTATAAATAGTGATGAGATATAATTCTACATATTATCCGTATTTTCGGAAATAAAAACTCTGCCGATCACCTGTCTTCTATTCTTGTTCATCCCTAATCAGCTTGGTAGTGAAGTCACGACGAACCGTTCGACAGGGTTTTATGCGCTGAAGCAACAAAACGCTTGTATGGTATACGTGTAATTTATCTATGATTTTCTGATTGAATTTCTCCGTGGCCGAGCAGTAATCCTTGGTTATGAATCCAAAGGATTCAGTTTCGATTCTCATAACATTTAAATTATGTAAATAAGATATTTGCGGCATTTCCAGATAGTGTGTTATTTTACTCAGTTGTTTTACCATTTTTCCACTTTTCAATCAAGGTTCCGCACGTTTTCATCTCGCTACAAAATATCCTCGACAAAATATCCCCCGATAAAATATCCTACGGAAAAAACATCCCCCAACAAAATAATACAGACATCTAATTATTTTTTCTTTTATCGGTATTATTTTTGTCGCATTTTACTTTTTTTATATGAATACCGTGTAAGAGTCCCAACTGCTCCCGTATGGAGCCAGTGAGACTATGGCATCCCCAATTTGGTATGTTGTGAGGCTGAAGGTAGTGGGAAGGGGAAGGAGATAGGTAAGAGGAATGTGGGGAAGTACCTGGCTATTCAGATCTTGTCACAAAATACTGCTAATGCCACTTCAAGCAACGTTTCAATTTTGAATGATGGTCTTACACCAGGGCGATACTGAGAGTATCTTCCACTCTGGAACGTGCTGCAAATATACTAGGTATATATTATTTTAAAGGAATAAATTGTGAAATAACACAAATAAAATTTATTTGCCATGCCGGAACTCGATCCCGCGACCTTCGGATTGCGACTCAAGAACCTTACAGCTGTACTAAGCCGGCCGCCTATTTTCTTAAACATTAGAATATTATCTTTACAGGATTTCTGTATTATTTTTGTCCCATTTTTTTGTTAGGTTAGGTTAGGTTTTATTAGATATTTCGTTGGGGGATGTTTTGTCCGTAGGATATTTTGTCTTAGGATATTTTGTTGGGGATCTTTTGTCGCGGCATTAAAACGCGCGTTACCTGCAATCATTCCCAAAGATATATCAATTTATCGAAATTGTCTACCACCTTTCGAAGCGCCTTCCAACTGGTCTTGTATTCACTTCCCACGACCCTGAATGTCTCCCTAATGAACAGACTTCTGGAGTAAGAAAATGAAGTCTCTTGTCGGAAATCTCAATTTTCTCCGAGTCTTATACAAGTATACCTGCTTCTTGTATTTGATGTTGTCATACTTCCTGGGGCCAGGGTGATACTGAAGCCACGTAGGGTCCAGTGTTATACTTCTGGTCTCCAGAAATATGTCCCTCCCGGGGGGGGAACAAGTGTTAAGCAGGCCCCCCGGGGGCAATATGCCTCGGCTTGGAAGGCTCAGCTCAGGGTAGTAGGGCTCCTCCGAGGCTGTCGATGGTTGACTCCAATGAAACAAGGTTTGGGCACAATTCAAATGTATTCAATAATGCAAGGGTGAACAGTACAGGCAACCAGGTAAGCTGTTTAAGGCCTAGCATAAGAGAGAGAGAGGCACTAGAAATACTACTGAATTTAGGCTCGGAAATACTATAAGAGGGTTTAAAATCTCACGTGGCGTCGTACGGATGCAGGCAGCTTCCTACGAAGTGGAGAGATCTAGAGCAAAGCTCATAGATCGGGTGCAGGAACGGGGCGGCTCGGGGTGCGTGGGCGGCTTCTCGGCGTCATGGTGGGCGGATTCGGACAGCTTACCGAACCGGTGGGTGATAACGGTGAATTAAGCGGCTATCGGCAATGTAGGCGGATTAAAAGCCGTGCGCGTCTGGGCTGCCATGGTATAAAGTAGGCGGCAGTAGGATTATACAGGCGTCTGTCGTGATAGCGCCATACTGGGATCGTAAGTGAAGACTTAATTAGCCGCGTCAAAGGGTGGCATACTGCCCGACAGTACGTAGTAGTACGTACGACTGCTCGCGCCGCTCTCTAGAATAGGTCTGATGCTTCGGTGAACGGTGGCCGGAGTTCTCTGTCCGTGATGAGCGAGACGGAAGACTCGAACGTGTGCCCTATAAGGTAATGTCTTCTGCCATTGGCTGGATTTCGCGCCGTGTGGCCATATATGGTAATGTCTTCTGCCAGCCTGAGAGGGACAGCAATAATCACGCGAGAATGTACATGTACTGAGCACGTGACACACAGCTGCCTGCCGCTTGTATAGTATGTTCGTAGGATTTATGGGCAACCCATAACACTACCCTCCTCCCCCTGAAAAATGAAGGGAAAAGGCAGCGAGGCTGATGCAGGGGACCACGACCTTCCATACAGCATGTGATGCGATGATTGCCACAATGTGAGGTACAGAGCTACCTCTTCACCAGGATTTAAACACTCCCTACCTAAGAGCCAACAAAATTTTAACTACCTGTGAGCCAAGCTAAAAAAACTAGCAAAAAACTGAACAAAGGTTGCCAACTCTCTCAAGAAATTAAAAAAAATGTGACGTACCTAGTGCGATACAAGACACGCTAACGAAGGTGCATGAAGAAATAAAGAAAACATGACCCTTCCGAGAAGGATTACTACCATGTAAAAATCTTAAAATTAGACAAAAAATTTCCAACACTATTCCTGTTATGGAATATTGTACGCTGACCAATGTCATGAAATGATCGAAACCAACTCATATTCGCGTCTTACAATAGAATTCTTAAAATTATACAACTTTGTTTTTATACACTTTATTCCTGTTATGGAATATTGTACGCTGACCAATGTCATGAAATGATCGAAATCACTCATATTCGCGTCTTACAATAGAATTCTTAAAATTATACAACTTTGTTTTTATACACTTTATGCTATTTTCACAATTCAATTTTAACCCAAATGTTAGTTTCCCGCACTCTCAGCTTGTCATGGTTTGTCTGGTTTGCATTTAATTATCAGGCATAAACGACCATCCTCTCATGTTCGCATATAATTGTAAGGTAATGCTACAAAACCTATCATGAATATTAATTTTCAGGCATAATATGAATCCTCTCATGTTTTCTCGACTCACCCTCGGTGACCCGTACAGCGCTGTACTTGGTATACTAGAAATATACCCTTGCCGCAACGACATAGACAACCGGATAGATCCCTTGGAATCCTCACGGTGAACTTGCGTTCGACGAAACCACATAGGACACCCTCTAGGTGTTCCCACCAAAATAACCAGACGAACCGTAATGACCATAAGTGCAATTACATTATTCTCTAATAAGAACAATACGACCCGAATGACATAACTTTATGACATTACCGAGCTAATTTACTCAACTGGGTGCATACTCTTAAATCTTCTTACTACGAGAAGTACTACTCCTTATTTGAATACAGTGATATAGCAAGTTACAAAACACCGTACAATTGCGTCCTGATATGGCAAGGACTTTACACGCTGGCTTACCATATTGATACCGAAGTAATCAATTACGTGTTTACAAAATATTTATATAGTAATTTAATTAATTACATTTATCATAATTAAAACACTTGAATATACATTTGTTTACCCACCAAAAACTCTATGTGTGTGAGTACAATTTTGTTAAATAACTTTCAATTCGAGTTTGTCTCAACTCAACTTAAACTCTCAGGGTTTGACTACGTAAGGAGAGAAGAAAAAAAAAAAATTAAAATAAATAACAACAACGCCACGTATTTTTACCAAAAAATACGAAAATTTAATACTACCGACAATGTTATTAGAAGAGGAAAAAATTTTTTTTATTGAGTAACGAAATTCTTCCTAACACCGGAATCATATATACTTCCATTGTTCGGAAATTCGCGTTTCCAACAATCCTTCTGCTCTAATTCTAAGGAGTTTAGCCATCCTATCACGCTTTGGATTATAGTTTACCTGCCGAATGACACGTTAGGTCGATACCCAAGTTCCATCCTATCGGACTTGTAACAGCTCTATAATACCACACAACGAGTAACCGTTGTTATATGATCGCGGAAGAAGGTTAAAATTCGATACCACCACAACCTATGTGAACCGAATAGTGTTGTCTATTGGGCCGATTCTGATAACAAAAATGTGGTAATATTATTATTACATTGCCTTTTCATCGTGAATTCACTCCAACATACGCTAGAATTGAGACATACCCCGTTAAGGAGTGGGTAACTACCCGATTGTGAACGTTTTACCGCCCCAATTTCTCCTATATCGCAACGTGTGAGATGTCCAATACTATAACGATTTAACCTACCTGTGAGAATAATTCGACAATGAAAGAGATTGAAAAACCCGAAAAAAAAAAGGACAAAAAATAAAAAAAATTATAATTGAAATGATATTTCCATTTATACATGACCTTATATTAATATATACACAAGGTTATTTACAACCATAAGGTTCCTAAGTTTCTTACTACTCAATGACCTACCCCAGTATGATGAGAGCTAGGTGCCTTTATACCTACCACTTGTACAAGAATTTTCTTATGCCGTCTCTTGCCAACGAAAAGAAAAGAATATGCTTGCATATTCTTTCATTGCATCTAAAATTAAGTACTTTTTAGAATGCAAATTGTTCCACGAAAATAGAAATTAGGTCTCTACTTCGGTCCCGGGCAGGATACTGAATACCTAACGCAGTTTTTTCTAATGAAAAACCTAGCCTAATTTAGGGTTCCTTGAACTACGCCCTCAATCAGTGTATCGTGTCGTGTTTCTTAGACGAATTTATATACTTATGTAACCATAATCATATATAAATTTAAAAAACATTTTTTTTTTTTTAAAAAAAACAACCTAAGTGGCTACGCACTAGGATGGAAAAGTAATAAATTATTACTACCAATAATAGTCATTACAATAAATGAACTAAATATCGCATCAGTAATTTCACTAGTGTAAGGTGAGTTACCTCTTTTTTTCATAATAAAAATAATGACAATAATAACACAAGTCTTCACGTGCAGACATACCGGCGTCCCGGATTGTCAACACTTGTGATGACGATCCATTAAGAAAGGAATTGTATACTTCTCTAATAACAAAGGTTAAGTTATATGCGTTATAACCTCGTACTAACCACTAGGGTTCATGACGTCCTTGGGTTATTATATAAAGGACAATACAATACATGTACCTCGTGAATAAATTTACAATTTTTTATTAAGGTCATCCAATGATGGACAATAATGCTGACTAAGTCATGTAATCAAATGAAAATGATACATATTCGCATTTTAAACCCTTATGTAGAGGACAATACAATACATGCACCTCGTGTTTAAAATTTACTGTGTTATTATAATTCGTAACCAATTTCTTTTCCTACTGATGGACTAATTTCCATACTCTGTTCTGTTTTTCTGTTTTCCTCTCCGTGTAATTCTCAGGATACGCCTCCTATAGCGTCGGTCATATTATAAGGATACCTCCTATAGCGTTTGGCATATTATAAGGATCTCTCCTATAGCGTCGTATAATTATAAGGCTATACTATAATCCTCTCGTGTTTTCAAGAGATACGTTTGCAAACGTCTATCTCCGTGTGGCCACACCGTTACGTTCAGAGAACCGTAACCTTGCCTTAGTTCACCAACACAAATGAGAAATTTCCTTCCTCAAATGCCTGTGCTTCGGCAAAAAAACACATAAAAATAACACAATATCCAAAAAAACAGAACTTCATTAATTATTTAAAAATTTATGATACTACAATTTCTATAAAATTTCTCTTTAAAAGGTTACTCTAATTTTAACAGGAATCGTTTCCAAATTTTAATAACACAGATTTTATAACACCGCAATACGATGCGTAATACACATTGACTAAGTCGCTCAAATACCTAAGTATTCAATTCGTGTGTTTATATTTTAACATTACATGTTATAAGCTAACAATTTATATACATAAAAAAAAATGAATCATAACTGAATTGCTAACGACGTTGCTTCTTACTACAACTTCAAAAATTTAAAACTTTTACTTGTTGACTGATTATTTGAAAATTCCTTTTTAAAAAAAAATTCCATGTCTATTATTTATTTACTCTTAATTTAACAATATTATCCGATGATAACTTTTTTTACTAATAACTTTTCACTATACGTCTCAGTTTAATCTCAACTTTCCTGTTCATAACTTTTTTAACTTTTGTTCACTTTACTATCATTTTGTTTTAAAAAAAAATTCCATTGTATTTAACTATATAAGGGCGCCATGACATTTTCTAAAATAGCTATGTCAAAACTATACGAATTTACAATTACCTAAAGCTTACTTGAGGGGTTAATTCTCTAATTCCAATTCTTTCCTATATCACAAATTCCTTTTTTTTTTTGTTCAAGATTTCACATCTTAACAATCCCACTACTTCTTGCCCTAATTCTGAGGAAGGCATTCCTATAACGGTTTGAAACCAGAATTGTATACGCGGGTACCTATGTATCCGTAGTACATTTCTTGAGCCTATTACTCAATATCTAATATGATATAATTTCCTTACAACGATCACGTTGACATATTTATGAATACGAGAAAAAATGAAGAAGACAATTTCTTATAATTTTATAACCCTTTTCTTTAATACAAGTAAGACATTAATAATTGGATTCTATTCACTATTTATTTTTGTTACTAAATGACAATATCGATTTACTGTAGTGGTTTACTTTTTAATTCTATGTTTTTTAATAATTTTCCACAGATGTTTCCAAAAAAAAACTTTTTTTATCTTTTCTATCCTGAAGTCCATTATACTGTTATTCATTCACGTAAATTTGTTGCCGAAATCATTCCTACATTCTTATTAAAAAAAACTTAATTGACGCTAAACATTTAAATGTTCTTGTTCGAGAGTTTATTCTGTTAAATATGACAAGGATTTCACTTTAAAAATTCTTCGTTATTTTTTTATTTAAAACGATAATTTGAACATATGAATGCTATTCACTTGTTTCTTTTGAAGTGTCTTTCCCAACGATAGTTTATTTTATTATCCGCATACTACTATTTAGAGTGGGATAGTCCCGATTAAAAAACAATGCATGTTCCAATACTGTCTCTATGGTGAATACCTATAGCATATACAAAATTTTATTATTAAACCTTCCTTAGATAAACATTCGAAAAATCAAGTATCTAGTAACATATACCTTGTAGTTTGGAATTTATTCTTTAAATGATGCTCTACTGTTTTTCACTAATTTATTTAATTTCCTACTACTTTAGTACGAAAGCAATTCAGATAGATTTTAAGAACTTAAACTAACAAAAAAAACACTTAGCCAATTATATACATTGATATACACGTTGCCTTGTTTATATACATTTTATATACACGTTGCCTTGTTTATATACATTTTATATACACGTTGCCTTGTTTATATACATTTTTATATACAAGTTTGTTCCCTTCCCGAACGTTTATTACTTTAACAACACTGTGTTTTCTAATTTGTGTATTATGACGTATTAATTCAATGATGTACGATCTCTAACCGTGGGTTCATGACACTCATGATTTTCAAACGAAACAACATTAAACTTCTAAGAACTTTACTATTTTTAACCGATCTGTACCTAAACTTTTGTTTCTTAAAAAAAACTTTTGATTGAATTTTGTTTATTCCTTTTTTTTCTACAATTTATGTTATTAATCTACATTTGTCCTGAACTGTTCATTAATCCAATTCCAGTTAGCTACTCTGCCCTAGACAATCAACAATCAAAATTACAATTCTAATTTATTATGATGCATCAACAATAAATCAAAACTTCTATGAAGAAAAATAACAATTGTGGCTTTAACTAATATTACAAGGGAAGCTTTCCATATTAACTTATTCTGTTTTGAAAATTAATAATTTGTTGCTTTAAAATTTCTCTTTTATAACATTATGTAACGTCGTTTTCCATTTTGTGATTTAAAACTACCTATTGAGAGAAACGAAAACTAACTTTATAACTTGTACTCATTATTTATTGAACTTTTCGTTTAACGTTTATTTTATAATTCAACTTCCGGGATTCGTTAAACTCAACACATTGTTTTCGTAAAGTTAAAAAAGCCCTTTTGGGAACTACGCCTCTATCTTTCAACACTTTTCTTATTACCGACGCGTTTGCTTTCTCGAAATTTAATATTCTATCCATTATTGGTATGGTGGCCTCCATGATTTTGCGTTATTATAATGAACAAAGCAAAAAAAAAATTTCGGACGAATAATATAAGACGAGAGCAGTTGCTGGCAGTCGTATTTACAACTTCCTATTACAGGGGAACGGATGTGAACGAGCACAATCCGACAGTAGTTACTACCTTTTATTGGAAACAACCACTGCTCTTCAAGGAAGAAATAACGCAACTTACACAGCAGCCACTCGGAGAATTTAAAATAACGAGATTCATTACTCAATTAAAAAAAAAATTCCGCGCGAATGACGAACAACTCTGACTGCCGCGATAGAACGTAATAGCGTAAGACGTTACGGTAATAAGCGATGTTTAAAATACCTAACACTCGAATAGCACTAGCCGACGGACTCGCGACGTTTAGAATAATTCACACAGAACTACCGTTGTTGATGGGAGCACAAATATAAAATATTTATAGCTAAGATGCCACGATAGAAACGTAATAGCGTGGGAATGAATGCTACGGTAGTAAGCGATGTTTAAAATACCTAACACTCGAATAGCACTAGCCGACGGACTCGCGACGTTTAGAATAATTCACACAGAACTACCGTTGTTGATGGGAGCACAAATATAAAATATTTATAGCTAAGATTACATAATTATGTTTCTAGGGAGACAACAATCGACAAGACTTCGGCCCAGTTGGCGCGCCAGTGTCATACTTCCTGGGGCCAGGGTGATACTGAAGCCACGTAGGGTCCAGTGTTATACTTCTGGTCTCCAGAAATATGTCCCTCCCGGGGGGGGAACAAGTGTTAAGCAGGCCCCCCGGGGGCAATATGCCTCGGCTTGGAAGGCTCAGCTCAGGGTAGTAGGGCTCCTCCGAGGCTGTCGATGGTTGACTCCAATGAAACAAGGTTTGGGCACAATTCAAATGTATTCAATAATGCAAGGGTGAACAGTACAGGCAACCAGGTAAGCTGTTTAAGGCCTAGCATAAGAGAGAGAGAGGCACTAGAAATACTACTGAATTTAGGCTCGGAAATACTATAAGAGGGTTTAAAATCTCACGTGGCGTCGTACGGATGCAGGCAGCTTCCTACGAAGTGGAGAGATCTAGAGCAAAGCTCATAGATCGGGTGCAGGAACGGGGCGGCTCGGGGTGCGTGGGCGGCTTCTCGGCGTCATGGTGGGCGGATTCGGACAGCTTACCGAACCGGTGGGTGATAACGGTGAATTAAGCGGCTATCGGCAATGTAGGCGGATTAAAAGCCGTGCGCGTCTGGGCTGCCATGGTATAAAGTAGGCGGCAGTAGGATTATACAGGCGTCTGTCGTGATAGCGCCATACTGGGATCGTAAGTGAAGACTTAATTAGCCGCGTCAAAGGGTGGCATACTGCCCGACAGTACGTAGTAGTACGTACGACTGCTCGCGCCGCTCTCTAGAATAGGTCTGATGCTTCGGTGAACGGTGGCCGGAGTTCTCTGTCCGTGATGAGCGAGACGGAAGACTCGAACGTGTGCCCTATAAGGTAATGTCTTCTGCCATTGGCTGGATTTCGCGCCGTGTGGCCATATATGGTAATGTCTTCTGCCAGCCTGAGAGGGACAGCAATAATCACGCGAGAATGTACATGTACTGAGCACGTGACACACAGCTGCCTGCCGCTTGTATAGTATGTTCGTAGGATTTATGGGCAACCCATAACAATGTGACATCTGCGAAGGAATTACAATGTTGAGATGGAATTTCACAGCGCATATAGTTTGATTATGTGCCTAGGAAAATTAAATTGTTTTCAAGAAGGTATTTTACGTATATCTTAAATGAACATATAACTACAATATTACGAACATACTTATCACAATTGGTATGCCAAACCATTTTTCATTTTAGTAATCTAAGATATAACATATTATTTAGTTAAAATCTAAAAAAATTAATATTTTTTCAGAAAAATTTTGCGTTTGGACGATTCGTTTAATAGGTAAAATATTCAAAATTTTAAGCAACCCCGACACAAAAAAGAGCTGATGACCCTGTAACGCCTGAACAGATTATCATGAATTGTAGCCAAGAACAGCTTTAAAAAAAACGCATCATAATTGGTCCATCCGTTTAAGAGCTACGATGCCACAGACAGACACATATAAAGTCAAACTAATAATATCGTACTTTGCATCGGGGGTTAAAAATGTAAAGTCTTTTAAAAGTAATATGAGTTTTGAGAAACGCAGACCGTCGCTTCGCCTCGTAATCCACATTAAATACTTGACAATTGTTTTTATGCGGATAACGCACAAAAGTCCCAACTACTCCCTGCTAACTTTAGTATCTCAAGAACACTGTCGTTACTTAATATTAGATCGATTGAGCTTAACGCAAAGTACTTAAGAACTCTCAGATTGTAAAATCCTGTAAAAGACTTTAAAATTTTTCACACAAATGAGCGATCCGCATTTCGAACATAATGATTATATATATACCAGATAAAATTATTTAATATTGACATATTTAGATAATGCTATATCTCATGTTGTAAATAAAATAAATGTCCTGAACATACTGCTTTCACTAGGTATATATTTGTAAATGTCACACCAGGACAGGAGTGCAGCGGGCTGTGTGTATTTTATTTCAAAACTCAGGTACGCCTCATAAGTCATTACATATGTCTGGCCGTGTTGTAGGTAGCTTGAAAACTAGCTAATGGGTCCAAATGATTAAATGCATGATGGGCAAAATATTGATGTATTTTATTATTTTGAAACTGTACATGTTTGTGGATCTCATGCTGATACGAGCTGTGCGAGAGTTCTTTTTTTGTGAATTAATGTGTATTATATTCCGCAAAAAATTTTGAGTCCCTTTATGTCCTGAAATATCCATCAGCAGTGCGGTTTTATTGTTTTTCGTGAAATAATTCCTCTTCTCTATTTCCCTTTTGTGGAAGGATGAAAAGCACTGTGGAAAAATATCATAAATATTTTAACCAGATGCCGTGATAAATTCTGGATTTTTTCAGTCATTGTTTTTACCGACCTCGCGCCTCATGAATGCGCGGCTTGGTTAGGCTGTTTGATGTTTTAATTTAGAATTATGTTTATTTTTAACACAAATATGTCATACATATTAGTTCCGGGATAAAAATATTTGAATATGTCGTCCTTTAGTGGCTTTCATTTTGAAAGGTTGGTAAAATTCCTTTTTGGGTAATGTTTAATTGGCTTCACGAATTGTCTCAAGAGAATTCCTTTATAGTTTAACATTTTTTTGTGGGAAAGGGATCTGTCTTTATGTTTTAAATAAATGTATTTTTGGTCGGCAAAGGATGTGATATAATTATTATAAATGTATGGATATAGTTGTTCTAAAATTAAAGAAAGTAAGTATTCGATATTTAATTTACGCCCATAACAACCTTTGTCAAAAATCTGCACGTCTCTTTCATTAACCAACCTCAGGTCCATCTGTTTGAATGGTTGCTAGAGTAAAAGAAAGCGTTAAAGAAATTGCAACTGTTAAATATCACAAAAATGCGTTTTTCAATTAATTTAACCACCTGTTTTGTCACTTTTAACTTTTGATTTTTACTTTACTCTAGACCTAGAGTTACTCTACCTAGAGTTACTCCGCCGCTTTGACGGTTGTGTTGGAGGTATGGTAAAAAAGTTCGTGTTTCAAAATTGATTATTTATCATGATTGATATTATAGAAGATGATAGTAGTGACGATGAGTTCCTCATCCAATATGTCTTTGCAGTGAAAAACAAAAACATTTCAACTCCGTATTAATAATATGGTTATTTCGGCTTTTCCGTGTAAAAAGATCTCGTAAAATTTGTGATTCATCAAATTCAAGGAGATATTTTGACAACTACCGGAGAGGAAATTATATTTTTTCCGCGTAATGTTGTATATATTATAACAGGTCGTCGTTGATTTTTAATTATTCTTACAAATATGTTTGTACGTAGGAATAAATTTTTCAGATCCTACAACTAGGCCATACAAAATATGACCGAATATTTTGACAGTTGCTCCGGTTTTCAAATTAAATTTATGGTTTGACCGCACCCAAAAATAATGCGCTGGGTTTTTTCACACATTTTTTAGGAATATTCTGCTTTTTAGACTTGCCTCACTAACAATTATTACTTGAACAAAAGTACACTTGAAACAGCGAGTTGACTTGTTTAAAATCCTTGTTACATTACTGACGGTTAAATTTTGAATTTAGTTCCCGATTTAGCATTCTGTTGAAACAGACGGCCCTCAGAATGTCTTACAACTGAATTGCTAAAGTAAAATTGCAAAATTTGAAGAAGTTAAAAAATACCATTTAAACTTAAATTGGTGACTACCAAATAGCCAAAGTTCCAAGAAGAAGCGATTGTCAAGTGGTAGCTGGTCATGCACCAAATAGAGGGATTATAAAAAATATAAGTAAATATTACCAGTGTGCCTATAACATTTTTAAAATGAAATGATTTCTCCGTTATTATTGCCCAAAACTTTTAAGTTGTGATATTAGTATTCCTCGATGGATATAAGACATTTCTTCTTCTTCTTGGTATGCCATATCAGGTCCCCCCGACGCAACGTTGGAAATCACTCTGGAAAATGTCTCTCTGTTCTGCGCTGCCCGGAATAGTTTATCCAAACTTCAAATGCCGGTTCATTAAGACATTTATAATTCAACTTAAATAAATCATACAGAAAACGTTGAAAAACGTATTAGACATCTCTGATATAGTTTTAGTATTCATTAATTTAATTCTATTTATGGATGTATCCGGGCACCCCTGCTATGTAAGTCCCAAAGGTGGCTAATCACTTGGGGTGACCTATGGCAGAGGTTTTGGTTATCTAATAAATGGTTCCCGGGTGGCAATACCCATACCCGCCCTCTAAATTGAAATTGATTATTTGTTCTTTTGTTTGCTTTTTTACCTTGTTTTTATTTATATTGTAGTACGTATATTGACCAACTATCGAAAAGCACACAAGTATTTGTTTTTACAATTAATGGAACTTAATTGGTTTATCAATTATTGATTTTAACTTTTTATTAAATTATAAATTGAGATATGGAGTTAATTTCTAAGCATTCCTAATACATAAAACAAAAAAATTTATGCACCTACTATGAATAATTACGTCAGTTCTGTAACGCCAGTATCATAAGGGGCTTTGAAAAACTTCATAATTCTCCATGCTATTTAATGCTTTTGTACCTATGTATTTCAACGGGACAAAAAATCTATACAATAAAATGCCTGGACGGCTTTTGAGCCTACCTGAAAATAAATCTTTATTATTTTCAAGGCTCGTTCGAAAATAAACACTTTTCGATGTTTTTTTTGCAAATTATTTATGTATTATTACATTATATTTTTATGTGTGAATATTGCACAAGAATCCCAACAATTTTGAGCCAGTGGGACTGTCATTTTTAATTAATGAGTTACGTTGGTTGGTGGTGAAAGTTATCATCATAAAATTTACAAATGAATATTTAACTCAACGTATCATCTTTAGCTTTGAATTATTATGTGTTTCAATAAGACAGAAATGTATTATTTCTACAATAGATTAAAAAAAGAGAGCGTCAATACTCAGGTGAAGTAATGTAGCAACTACCCCTAAAAAAATTCTCGAGATGTTAAAAATACTTTAAACTTAATTAACTCTGCAAAATAACATGTCAGATTTTCAAAACAACTTCATTTTGATGGAAACATCAAATTAATATCGCTATTTACATTGCCAACATACTTCTTATCATAACTTACGAATTATCACAAATACTCCTAGTCATGGCGGAGATGAATAAGGGTTGCTCTCAAGGGATGCTGCGGCCAGGGTGAAATAAGGAGGTAGACGGGTGTGGGTAGGATAGGGAGGAAGAGGAATTCTTAAGATATTCACGTGATTTCGGGAACATGCAGAATTTCAGTATTCCGAATACGCCACGTTGTTGTGAAGCTGAATATTTTCAATGCTTTAAATTTTATTAATGCTAAATCGTATTTTGTACGTTTTATCATTCCATTTTCACGTGAAAAATACGTACTAAATAGAAATTACATTTTTATATTAAATCTATCATTACACGTGTGCGTTGTTGGAAATTCGTGGTAACTTTTGTCATTATTACATTGCGTCATTTATGAGAGAGAGGAGAGGTAACAAAGGATTTATCAGTAAAAAAGACCTGTAAAAGCGAACTAAAAGTGGTATTCCTATATCTAGACAACCTTTACAATTTTTTTTCAGTCACCACTTAAATATATAGACCAAGCATAGACGTTTTAATAAATTCTGTGTTTGTATGTATGAGTTTATTATTTATTTTGTATATAAGGAGACGTATATTGTACTCGTATAGTTTTCTTAATGTTAGCAGTTTTGTTTTCAATTATAATTTTTTTGTGGATGTTTTGGATTCGTAGTGAAATAGTTTTTTGACAAGCTTATTTTGAATTACCTGTTATTCATTGATGTATGTTTCATACGCATTTCCCCAGATTTCAATCAGATAATTTAGGTGTGAGTGTAGGAGACTATAATATAAACTTTTTTTAAATGTAATTGGTAATTGATATGATAACTGGCTAAAAACGCTAATTAGGGATGTGATTTTATCTTTTACGTATTGTATGTGTTGTTTAAAAGTTAAATGCTTATCGATGCACAGCCCAAGATATTTTTCCTGTACCAGGATTTTCAAATCGGTATTTTCAATTTTTAAAGGTACCTGAGGAGGAATTATTTTACGGGTTGAGCTTAAAATAATGTATCCTGTTTTTTTTATATTCATTGTTAGGATATTTGATTGGAGCCAACTGAAAATTCTTTCTAGGTCACTTTGTGCATTTTATAGTAGTATATTTAGATCTTTACTCCAGTAGAATATTGCGGTATCATCTGCAGATAAGAAAATTTCACCGTTTAATTCTATTATTTTAAGTTTTGACGATTTTAATGAAATATTTCAGCAATGACTTTGTTTTTTTTTATTGATTTTAATTTGTTCACATGACTTGAACCTACAATAATAGCTGTCACCCGAAATAATACTAAAATCTAGGAATTACAAAATTGAAAAGTTGATCACATATGATTTTATTAAAAAAATATTATTTAAATTTCTGGAGAACAAATCATATTCTTTCCTAAAAGTGTTTTTAAAACGTTTGCTGGTATTTTCTTTCGATGAAATTTGAACCTTTCCATTTTGTGCGCATTGCCTCAGGCGCTGCGAAGAAAGGAAAACAATGTTACGCCGTAAACGTTAAGAAGAAATGGTTGCCTCGCTATGGGGTATATTAAACGTGCTATACATTCCCGACCCGTGCCTGGATTTGGGCTAAGCAAATAATCCTGACAGGACTTTTTACGGGACACATCCAAGCCTCGATTTAGATCAACTCCGGCAGAGGACAGCGAGGGGCTAAAAGATACATTGATCTCAGGTTCTATTGGAAGCTGGGCACGTCCGCATATGAGCCTCTTTCACATTCAACACGATCAGCTGGATTTGCATAGGAGACAGTGTTAAGTGGAAAGATATGAGTCGAAAACCCACATATTTTCTATATATTTTTATTAGGCGTGGACTTCTTTCATCAGAACGCGCCAATCAACAGAGTGACATAACGGCTAACGATGCTGAAGTTTCCGTTGTTACATTTTCAATGTCACTTAGGTATAGATAGTTTAGTAACTTTCTTATTAAGCATGTCACAAAATAGTAAAACTGCCCACATGAGATTTGTGTACTTCTACTTTACTTTATTCTACGACAATAATGTCAACTCTCATATTTATGTATTCTTAATTTATAATGCATTGGTGACTGTTTTATGGGGACCATAAAATAATTAATATATATGCAAAAGACAAATTATCTGAAAACAGGACATTAAAATTAGTTAACATGTATTTGGACACACATTAAAGTGGAGTAATATAGTGGAGATGTACTCATAAAATAAATACCCTTGAGTATGTGAGCCATAATCGAAATAGTTATTTGAAATTTAAGTAATACTAATAAAACAATAATGGCATTTTTTCCTTAATGTACGGAGGTTAGTGCAATCCCACACATATTATAGATGTCTAAAAATCATTAAAATCTTGGGATTAATGTGGAAAAAAATTCTTTCTTGAAAGAATTAGGGTTTTTACACGAACTAAACTATTTATTTATATTCATGACAAATTGTCTTCATATTTTATAGCATAACTTGCAAAGGGGTTTTTTCCTAAAATAATTTTACTGACGCCATCTACTAACGAACACATTATGCATTATTTTAAGTTTACCTACCCTTAATAACACATTTTTTTTAGTATATCGTAATTTAAGTGTATATATCAGAAATATATACAAAATTATCTCTCAACTCTCTCGACCCATCATCCCTTTGTACTGCAGTCAGAGGGATGAATATTTATATATTACACGTATACACACTGACATCCAGAAACCTACACAGCCCTTATGACGTTTTTCTTCCCAGAAAATCATCTCGTTTCTTTTTAAAGACCGTCCACAAAGCATCCCCTAAGATGACATAGGCCTTGAGGGAAATTATTTTTACAGGACATACCTTAGCGATACAATTTAGGTACCATTTCTACCTCCTATTTCATGAACTGAACATGAAACTGAGATATTATAAGAAATGTGACAGTATGTTGGTTAATTAGGTGTTAACGTTGGGTCAACGTTGCTATAGCCTTGCGATGTCCATCATGAGAGTGGATTGTTACCGGCATAGGTAATTAGAAATCGGAAACTTTCTTCTTTTTCTTGTTCAATGTTTTCTTTTATTATAAGCAGAATCACTCGATTCATCCATTACGACGTTTTATTATTCCCGTAGTTCGTTTTACTTAACTGATCAGCTGGCAGATTCCCTTTGATAAAATTATAAACAATTTGAAAGTCATATTTGAAATTAAATACAAAATTTAAATAAATGAAACAAAGTAACATTGTTTCATGTACCTATAATGGATTACCACAAAGTTATAGCTACATTCAAAAGTACAAAATTTAAAGTTTATAACAAACTGGCCGATATCCCCGACGTTGCCCGAACTTTACATAGAGATTTTCAAAATCAGACGTAAACATGGATTGTTTTGTTTTTTAAATCGAGGTTGTAAAATTTCATGAACACCGGAATAAAACTGTAGATTTGTGTAAAAATCGAATCCACACTGCCCGCCACTTTTTCTTTTATTTGGGCAGTTTGTATTTTTTCAGCCCTGCGTTGTAAATAAACAATTTTTTTTAACTGTACTCACTCTCATACTCACTCCATTAAAGTGTAATCAGGTTACAGGCTTTTAAAAACGCTTGAAAATGTTACACCAATCAGTGAACATTGCATAGCATCACGTGAGGTAGTTTATATAATGGGTTATGACAGTGAATAGCGAAAAATTTTGTAGCCGGAAATTGAGCTTAAATGCATCAAAAGACTACCATGAAACATACCTGATAATGCTTTTTTTTAGGAATAGAACATTAAAATAAAATAATTAATCTCGGTATAATGGCCATAGTATTGGCCTTATTAAGTAGATAATTTTACGTCATTTGTAGCATTTGGGCGATGGGGTTAGCTCAAATAAAGCGCAATCTGAAAGTCCAATTTTCAAACACTTTTTCGATCAGCTGGGGCCGTATATCGGCCGGCAATAATGTGTTGACTTCAAAGTCGTCCGTCGTCTTTAGTTTATTGGTGTAGACTAGCAACTTCACATATCCCCACAGAAAATAATCCAAAGGTGTTAAATCACACGATCTTAGGGAGCAATTCACAGTTCCATTACGAGAAAATATCTACTTACCCTTCAAATGTTTACTTCAGTACATTGAGTGTGGTGCCCGCTGGGTGGCATGTGTGTGCCGTCTTGTTGAAACCAAACTCTTTCACATTAAAACCATCCAACTGGGGAACGAAAAAAATTAATGGTAATCATAGATCTATAGCACTCTTCATTGACTGTTAAGTTCTGGCGGGCATCATTTTTGAAGAGATGTGAACCAATGTTTCCACCAGCCCATAAAGCGCACCAAAAAGTAACTTTTGCGGACATAAAGGCGTCTTAATAATGGCTTGTCGATTTTTTTTACTCCGGAACCAGAAAAGATAGATATTCGCTGCGTTATTGTCGATATATGGCCTTAGCTCGAAATAGTGGCCGAAAATTGGACTTCCAGATTGCGGTTTATTCACATAATGGCTTAAAGTTATCTATCAAATAAAGCCAATCAAGGTTTTTTTGTGGCTAAAGTATTTCATTTTTAAGTTCCTATACCTATAAAACGACACCCTTTATAAAGATTTACTACCAAACGTATTTTAATTTTTACACAACTGATTAACAACCATTAATATTGGGTTGTTTATCTGTTGCGCAAAATTTTAATTACATTTATCAGTACGGTGATATTTTACAAAACAAAATATTCATGATAGTAGATTTAACTATTATGAGATTTTTCAGGTCATTTGAAGCAGGATTAAATTTTATTTTAATTGCTTCATTATTTAAATAGGCTGGATTAAACGATTAGGTACTTTTGTATTATTACGAAACCTCCGCCAAAATATTAAACATTCAATATGTGTTTTATAATATTTAGACGTAATGGCATCCATTATAACAAGCCTTTCACACTTACCGGGCCTTTTTTTCTGTCATCCTATCGCTAGTCACCATTAATCTGACACAAGGGCTATCGACCTCTTCAATCCCTTTGTTATCAAAACTGGCCCCCGCCGTAAAACCTACTTCAAGATTACAAGATAAGCCGGAACAGGCTTCACCGTGAGGCCATTAAAGATTCCTCGTTTTTTCATCCCTTCCAACGATTGCCCTTCATTTAAAGAAGCACAACTTGCAAATATTATTGCCGTATTTTAATTATAATAACTAATAGGTTTGCATTTGCAATATTTTACATGTCGCCCTGAAGCACTTATTTTCCAATATTATTTCCCTTTTTTTTAAATACAAGATTTTTTGGCCGAAGCCGGTGAAGAGGTTGAGGGGGGAAAGAGTCGTTAAGATAAAGATTGTGTTGGATGTCAGATCTGGTGACCAAATACAGCTGATGTAAATTCTAGCAACGCGTTTCGATTCTGAATGGTGGTTTATTCTATCTTATTCTAGACTTTCTCTTTCAAGAAAATCTTTTTTCATTTCATAATATACAAGGACTAAACACTTTAAATCCCTTTTTTAAATAATTTGTTCTCTTTCTAGCAGTAAGACACGGGTTTAAGAACGCTGAAGCTGTCAGACCCACGTCCTAATTGCAGTTGATTAAAATTTTTGAAAAATCTACAAAAGTATTGAGGAAATGTAAAAATCACATAAAGATTTTGGCATTTTCATGGTGATATTGTAGGTAAACATTGTTAGCGTAATGTTTTGTGGGACATTCTACTCTCCGCAAACCTCAGCCCTATAATTTATTACAGTATATTCCTACGGTAATATTTGGTCATTGTAAACACATTAGGCGTGTATCCTGTTTCAAACTTTAACCGATTATAAATGGTCCGAAAGTTACTAGTTGTTATTCTAATATCAAAGTGTAATTTGAATAACGTTAACATAATATGAGTAAGCAAAATATAATAAATATTTTTTGTTACATTTATAAGTTTTAATATAATTTTCAAATCGTCGAAAATACATGCTTTACAGTGTAATATTACGCCAATTATAAACTTTGTAAATCCGTCGAATTTAATTAATACCCCAGTTCAGTATAATCAAATATTTTTTTTTATGTTATTGTTTTTTCATTTACATTTCCTTTTAGTGAGACAGGCATCGAAAAACCCAATGTATACTTTATATAGATAAATAAAAAAAAAAATATTTTTGCTGTTTGCTCTAGATACCTAGACCTGCACATATTTTCTGTTTTATTATAATGTATAAGTAGGTTGATATATTTAATTTGTAGTGGGTATTATGTTAGAATGTTTATTGTTCCTTTTCATATATTTTTTAAATTATCTAACTACACGTATACTGCATTATGTAACTAACAAATCAATCATTTTTTTATTACATAAATACCAACATAATATTTTAATTATTTAAGAAAATTACTTTTATAATAATAAATAAAATCACCACACATTGTTATATTTTCAGTCCATACATATGTACCTATTTGTGTATGCTGATATATCTGATCTTATATTAATGACTGTATAATCATCATTATCATCATCATCACTCTTGGCTATACAATCTCTGGTGGGTCCTTGCCTCCTTAAGAGTCTTCCTCCACTCATCACGGTTTTTGGTTTTGTGCCAGCTCTCTCCAGTTTAGAAGCTCCAAGGTAGATATATCTTTGAAGACGATGTCCCTCCATCGCTAATGACTGTATATTAATTTTCAATATACGTTGAATTTTAAAATATTTTGATTTATAGATTTTTTATATAGGCGTAAATGCAAGGTTTGTTATTTTCATTTAATTAAAATGGCTTCAAAAGGAATTTGCCATTTTTGAAGAAGAAATGAATTTTCGTTCACAATTTGAACAAGGTCAACTGCACACAGGAAGTCCTGGAGAAAATAATTTCCCACGCGGCATGTCATTTTTGGGAATGCTATGTGGAGGGTCTATTCAAGGGAAGGAAGAAAAGATAGTTCTGGGAAATAAAAATATATGAGGGGTGTGTCTGCATCTGGCGGTCAGTGTGTCCAGACTATAATAACAATAATAAAAAACGATTTTTCACCAATAGATTTTTTACAGTATTATACATTTTGTTTTTTTATCATTAAGTCTATTGATGAAAAGGTCACTGCTCAGCTACAATTCAGGATTTCTCCTGGAATGTAGCTGGTTTTCAGCAGTGCCTCCAACTACATATTATAATTCCACCCCTCTCACTGCGATGCAAGGCGTTGCGGCTAAGAGAGCCCTGGAATGGTTTAATGGTGTGTTTCATCCCTTATTTCTTGATCCGCCACGCACGTGGTGGGCAGACGCATCCGCCACCAAGACATAATAATAGAGATAAACCTCACCCCGTGATCCCGGTCACCCTTGCTAAGTCACCAAACATAGCGAACCACTTAAGGTGACTTATGGCTGAGGAGTTGGTTATCCAGTGAATGATGAATCCCGGGAGAGCGGTACTCATGGGTGGGTTGGATTCATACGTCCATCACTCCTGGACACTCTGATCCCTAGCTTCCTACCCATCCCTCAACCTTCCTTCCCAGACCTTCCTTTCCCCTCATAAATCAAAAAAATAAAAAATAATAATAATAAAAAATAAAAAATAACACCAATAAAATCAGGAAAAACACAGTAACATCAAGTAACGTTATTACAATGGCGAGAAGCAAGAGTCCCCGGTGCAGGCCAAAACTGTTGGTGAACTTCACCAACATTCGCGGCTTGCACAAAAACTTAAACTCAGTCCACCACCACCTTCTCACCCAACGTCCCAACCTTCTCTTCCTTTCCGAAACACAGATAGCTGAGCCTACAGACGCCTCCTATCTGGATTGCCCGGGTTTCACCCTCATGGGCAAATTCAGACCCAAAGGAGGTGTCTGTCTCTTCAGCCGAGCTGACGTCAACTGTGTTCGACTGTTGAATCTAGAGAACTCTAAATTTGACGTAATGTGGGTGCGCGTCAATCTTGCCAGAATTATACAATTTTACGCGTGTTTATACCGCTCACCGAACCTTAGCGTTTCAGATACGTCCGAACTCTTCAAACATCTACACGACATAAATCCCCGTAACCTTCAGACCGCCAAACTAGAGGCTGAAGAGAAAAGTGTGGCACTATAGATCAGCAGATTGGTTTGGTCTACGGGCTCATTTAAATGCTTTCCCGTGGTCAGCTGTCGGTTTTTGGATTTCGGATCCCTCAAGATGTGCCAAGGAAATTGGTGAAGTCATCACATCCACAGTGGATGGCTTCATCCAATCCACTGTTAAAGAAACTGGTGTGGGCTCAAAGCCGTGTTTCAGTCGACAATGCTCCGAAGAAGTGCGATGAAAAAACGTGGCTTACCGAGTCTACAAAAGAAGAATGATACAATAGGAAGATGCTCCGAGGAACTAGCGTCATTGATCCCTTCGGCACCGGTGCATAGTCGGGAAACATGCCAAACACGCGCCAAACATTTGTACACGGTTGACATTAGTCACATGAGAACGGGTCGTTTTAACAACTCGTTCTTGAGTTCAACATCTCGGCTGTGGAACGATTTACCGGCCTCTGTGTTTCCTCCCTCCTACACACTCTTCAAGACCCATGTTCACTCCTTCCTTTCCTCAAAAAGACCCTCCATACAGCATCCTCAAAGATGAAATATTCCCTGAGGAAAATTATTTTCCTCAGGGCCTCCTGTGTAGAGTTAATGTAAAAAAAAAAAAAATTTAATACTGATACCCATCCACCTCCCAAATCGAAATTTTTGAAAATAGCCCCAAGGGCGTAAATAAATAAATAAATGTCTAGATACCTTAACTTTGAAAAGGACGGAGGATATGTTTAGAAAATATTCCACACGCACATATCTTGATGGGGAACTTATTGGACTTGTAGGGAAAATGTAAAACTTCAAATAAACCTGACTTTTTTTGAAACAAAAGACAAATTGTTTAAGTATTGATTTATTATTGTGTGTTTACAAACGTACTAGTTTAGTCATTACTATTTTGACACTCTACCTCCTTTCACACACAGATATACGTTTGATTTGGTGGTTAGTTAAAACTATTTACTCCCTATTGCGTACAAAATCAACACATCTATCATGAGTAAAACTTGATTTAGGTATCTAATAACTGCCGTATCAAATAATTTAACACCGCCATTAAACTCCAGTTCGATACTCCCATCTCGTCATAACTAAATAACGAGGGTCGTCTTAGAATTAACTTATTTTTGGCAACGTAAAACAAATTATTTCTCAAAATATGCCGGCACTAGCATGTAGCTCAGACTTTCTTCTACAAAAACCGTGATCCAGCTGCTTCAGTGCGATCTTTGCGTCCGTTAGAGATGGATGCTCCGCCGTCGAAACCCGCTGCCTGCGAGGTGTGTTCGATAATTCGTTTCCTCAACCAGTAGGGAGTCCGTCCTGTTGATATCCGTGACAGTGGACCTCGCTTCTGAATTTTCAAAATTTTAATTTTCCTCTTCTTTAATAAATCAAAATCAAAATTTTCTCAAAGGTAGCAATTTGTATTGGGTTAACATTGCTGCCAATGCTTTGTAACCACTGTAAGCCTATTGTCTTGTATTGAGCCCGCTGCCTGTGCTGGTCAGTGGTCAGTTTACGATGCACCGAGTATATCTATCAGTAAAAGGTTTTAGAGGGGATTGCTTCTAAGGAAGGACACTGCTTGATTATCGTTTCGATCGCCTTAGTCCTTAGTCATTAGCAAACTATTGGATCTTTGCATTGAAGCAATTGATGTTATTCTTCGATGTTCGAAACGTGACATTTTTACTCAATTAGAAACTCTCGGGACAGTCATACTCTGCGTGTGAAATATTACTTCTGAAAATTAAACAGCGAACAGTAAAGACTGATTATTTCATAGAATTCGAATAAAACCTACTTAATTTTTTTAGGTTGAAATTCATGTTCTGTTAAAGTTCTGTTATTATCAAAGTTCTCTAAAAAATCATCTCTTAATGAAATAACAACCAAATATTCACAGAATACGGATTTTTACCCGGTAGAATTGATGAATTATTATAACGAATAATAGATTACCTAGTTTAAACCACTATATATATATATCAATATATATATATTTTTTTGTTATAAACAATAGCCAAATACTAAGTTCGGAGATCGTGCTTTCGGAGTATCTGGGCCTAAGGCTTGGAATAGACTCCCTCCGGAATTAAGATGCATAAAAAGCCCAACAGAGTTTAGGTCCAATCTAAAAACCTACCTTTTCGGGCTCTCATACCCTTAACTTAATTTAAATATACCTATCTGAGAGTATCATACTTGTATTGCCTATGATATGTCTTAATCACACTTTTTTTACTGAATTAAAATTACTCGAATCCTTACACATCAATCTGTCTCTCGGAAGATCAAATCCTTGTACTACTGCACCACCCACCATTAAACGTTGCTTTTAATTTCCAAAATACACTCATTAAAGAATATATTACATTTCAATATTAAAATATATTCAGGATTAAACAACATGTGTTCACAATTATGTCCTCTGCGTGGGAACTCTATCTAAATTTCTTTAAATAGACAATAAACAGTGTTATTTCAAGCGACCTCCCAGGTAAGTATGGTCCTGTATTGATTCATTTTTAGGCAGCATCGCGTTCATTGCTCAAAATATTGTACATATATTTTCGTATCGGTGATCAATGAACCGGTGTATGCAATTTTTAGCCTTAAGTTGTTTTTAGTTGTTTGTCTAGCTTGTAGTCTTTCTAGATTTTAGGCATGTATGGTAAGTTTGAACAGCGCCCTTGAGGTGATTTTTCACAAAAACGGCGCTATATAAAACGTCCATATATTATTATTATTTTACATGTTTCGATAAAAATGTTATCTTCATCAGGATATGTTCATTTAATGACAAACAAGTATGGACAAACTAGAATAAATTAGAACAAAGACAAAATATTAAAAATTGAGGTGATTAATTGCTTAAAAAATCTGATAAAATTAGTTATACAAAATTAAATATAAAAACTATTTAAGGAAATATAAAATTGCATTTAGATAATAAAAAACTTTAAAGAACAAATTAATTGAAATAATTAGTCTAAATCACAAAATAAATAATTATAATTATTGTTATAATAAATAATAATATCTTTTTTTGGAAAACAAACAGCTTTACAAAGAAACATAAAAATAAAGAGTGCTAAAATAAAACAGTAAGCCTAAAAACATGTTTTCGCTGATAATTTTTTTTTTCGCTGACAAGAAAACATAAAGAAAAATTAAGAAAAAAATAGTTAAGAGAAACTAAATTAAAACATAAAGAAAAACTAAGAAAAAAAAATAGTTAGGAGAAGCTAAATACTTAAATATGCATGATAAAATATAGAATTGTAAGTATTAATAAGAAAATAAATTTAAAAGATGGCTTTTTTAAAAAATGTTTGGTTATTTATAATATTTAATTTACTATTAATGCTTTTTCTAGTTTCTAAAATTTCTAAATTATCTAATTGTATGCCCGTAGTGTTAGTAGGTATGTAAAATTTTAAGACCTTTATTAATATCAAAAGAATGATTTTCCAAAATATGGTTGGCAAATTCAGAATAATTATTATTATTTAAACATCGTATATGTACCTTAACTCTAATTTTAAAATTTCTAGAAGTTTTTATAATATAAAAAAAGTTACAATCATTACGAAATAATTTATAAACTCCTGATTTGTTAAAAAAATTCACATTTATCCTTATTATTTAATATATATATTTTTTAATTTGTTATTTGTATAAAAGCTGGCTGTATATTATTTGACATGCTTTTAATTATTGAATTTGAAATGCTATTATTTTAAAATAAAAAATTTCAGCAATTATTATCATTGTGAACAACGTGTGGATAAACAAAAGATCTAAAAAACTTTTTCTCATATTTTTTGTTAAACATATTTGTCTATTAATTTTGAAGTATAACCGTTATTAATTGAAATTGTTTAATAGTATTTAATTCTATTTTTAAAAAATGATTGATTAAATTTGAAATGCTATTATTTAAAAATAAAAAATTTCTCCAATTATTATCATTTTCAACAACGTGTGGATAAACAAAAGATCTAAAAAACTTTTTCTTATATTTTTTGTTTAACATATTGTCTATTAATTTTGTAGTATAACCGTTATTTATTGCAATTTGTTTAATAGTATTTAATTCTATTTTAAACAAAGTGATAAATTATTCATTATATAATTAATCATGCCACAAAGTAATTTTGCGAAGTTTGAAGAAGTAATTGATGAATTCTTCAATTATGTTTGTTCTTATTATTCACTAAAAACAAAATAAATAAATTTGATGTAACAACTACCTGTCACTTATTCCTCTTCTATTTTTTCATAATTAAGCATTTTGTTTTTATTATGTGCTCTATGTAAATTATGAATTATCAACCTACATTACTATTTTTTTCTCTTTCTTACAATATATTATACAAATTCATACCTTCCAAGTATTAAGTCAATTTTTTTTATATTTTGTTTTGTTATTATTTAAAACTTTACTTATTTGGTTCTCTGCGTGCATTCATGTAAATGATATAAACATTAATGATTAATAAATATAAAATAAAAACAATAATTACCGTCCTAAGGTATCTCATTTGTTCTAATACCTACTTACGATTGAGTTCTAATACCTACTTACAAATTTTTCTACATACCTACCTATTTAAGGACAAAAATCAATGCACCCCCTTCGAAAAGTATATGTAAATAAATCAATTATTTCTAAGAAATCAGATAAATATTTCACAAAACCTTCCAATTGCCACCGTCTCTTCGTCTCAACAATGGTGTAACATCTCTAACGAAAAAATGATACTGCCGAAATATGAGTAACTCGTTTCAGATTTCGGTTTCGTAGTAAAATATTCAAATATCGCGGTTATATACAAATTGCAAATGACCTAACCAATATTGGTAAGGTAGTGTTATTTGATTCAAACATTTCGGTAATGGTCTCGTGTCCAATTAGGGTTTGCGGAGACGAACCGAAGCGCAAATCTCCAGCACATGTAAATAATGTATGTCGCACGGTCCAACGTATTTTATTGTTATTACTGAGCGACTCGACGGGACTAAAGTACCAGTCATGGGTGTGGTAAAAGCCCTTTGGGAATATTTTAGGGTAAACGGAGGCTCCGGTACAAAGCGGGTCATTAATCAGATGATCCGTTTATTGAGACATCACTTGGATCGTACATTCAGACAATTTGTAAATCGGAGTCAAAAACTCGAAGATTTCGATTTTCGGTGAAGGGTTTTCTATTTTTACCCCGGTACACGTTTCTAGGGTAAGAATAAAATTAATACCTTTTTAAAATTCTCATATATACTTTGGAAAGAAAAATGTATGAAAATTATCAAAGTTCGCTTGTATTTCTCTCTACAACTACGATAAAACAATATTTTTTTATGCTAAAAAAATACAGCTTTCTTATGCGGGATTATTCTGGCAAATAAAATTATGGAGAGAATTTAAAAAAGCAACGAATCTTTAGAAAAATACTTGTGAAACTTTGTGGAGACTTTTTTCTGGATAAGTTATCATTAATTATAATTTCGTTTTTTTTACATAATATTATTACAAACTAATGCCTAATTTCGGAAAAAGTATGTTGATAATATATTTATATCGTATTTAATTCAAATAAATTTATTATTTAAATACATTGCATACATTTTGTGTTTTTTAATTAGTTTTGTAAAGAAGAATTACATTTAAGCAATTAATTAATAGGGCTGTCCTTAAAATAAGGTCAACGATTTTACGCGCAAACCTTCAACACTGGCGTATAGCGTGGTTTCTTCTTGCCAAATCCCCACCACGTTGCACCCTCTGTGACGCTTAGTCTCGGCGCAGCAGACGTTCGCGATGGAGCTTCCACCCCTCCGCACCCGCCAGGTGTGAGTAACGCTCCGTAATTCGGTTTTAAACTTTGCTTCGGCGAATCCGAATGATGCCACTGGGATTGGTCCTTTGTCTCTGGTGTATCCGGGTCTCGTCCCCAATCACAATTGAGCCCAAGAATTCTTCGCCATCGATGTTGTACCAAGTAGGGAATAAGCGGGTTGCTTCAACCCGTTGTAGTTTGTGATCTTCGGTGACCATTTTGGGATACACCTTGGGCAGACTTTGTGGTCTGCCAATTTTTTTTTTCAAAATATTGTCAATAGTGGTCTTACTGACATCAGGAATCATATCACAGAGCTCCCGAACTGTCACTTGTTGGTCAGCAATCATTGTTTTTTCCACTTTGGCAGTTTTTTCGTCTGAAACCGATGACCGTCCTGCACGTTTTTATATTCTCTGCACCATTTTCGCACTCATACACTGTTGGCCGTACATTTCAAGTAGCTGAAAATGATTTTTTGACGGGGTTTGTTCTTTGCTCAAAAAAAGTATTTATATAGCGTAATTCACACCTATCCGTAAAGCTCCATCGCGAACGGCCGCCACGCCGATACTAAGTGTCGCAAAGAGTGCAGCGTGGTGGGGATTTGGCGTAGGGATACCGGGCTACACGCCAGTGTTGCCGGATCTTTCGTAAAATTGTTCCTCGCGACCGCAGCACCTTGGAGACCATATTTTACGGACAGCCTTCGTATTTAAAATTAAAATAGAATTATAAATTTAGTATAAAAAGTGAGTATCTAAAACTCTGTAACGTTTTTTTTTTAAATATACATAGTTACTAAAAGGGTTCGTTATAAGTTTGTTTTTAAAAATAGTTAAAAAATGGTTCCGGAACATTATTTTATTAAATAATAAACAAATTTTTTTAATAAAAAGAAGCACCCAAGGGTTTTTTACAATATTCACGAGAAAAATGACATTTTTTGCCTTGGACTATCCGTCCGAAGTTTGTACTGGCTATTGACATTAAATCTTGGAGGTGTTCATCGGTAAGACTGCTCCGGAATTTATTTTTAATGAAGTCCATCTTGGAAAATGTTACTTCACAAACATATAAGTGACCCAAACAAAGTGAGAAGTTTCAAGGCATTTTTTTTTAATTCTGGGTATTTATTAGCACTTCCTGTTTTTGGTGTTTTGAAATTGTATTTTCTTGGAAATCGATCATTTCCATCCGTTGACGAATCGACTGCAGCAAAGACAAAGCACGGGAAAAACTATCAAATTACTATTAATACAAGGTCCGTAATTTGGTGACCCCTAGACTCCATGCTGTCAGTGACGAAGATACCCATGTAAAATGGAAAATACAAAAAATAATAATTTATACCTGTTTCAAGCAGAAATTGATGTAGATGTTAAATACCACAAAATTTGACTAACAAGCTCAAATAATGACCACTTAAAACATGCATGGAAACAATAAATATAAAGTCAGTTCTCCCACTAATATTTAAAAAAATATTTAGTCATAACCCTCATAAACTCAATTCTGTAATTTAAAACAATATTATTAGGTAATGCCCGTTGTTGACAATAGGCATACTTCCAGGAATCTCCTATTCTACTGGAGCAGTGGTTTGTTTCTCTCCTTTTTTTCATAAACTCCCTTTTGTATCGCTTGCTATTATTTGGCTAAGCCATCAAAGAGAGACATTGCAGTAAATAAGAACAATCTTCATTATTTGTTCATCTTTCTGGAACAATGTGACCATGCCCGTTTTGCAAGCAGAAGAAGAAGGGAGGGCCTCGAGAGAACACTCCACAGATCCCCAACAGTCCTTCACCAGTGGCGTGCATTGCTCTCTGACCAAGGGTCTGTAGCTCCCAGATTCTTATGAATAAAAAATATGACTCAGCAGAGTCATTTTATGACTCCGTTGAGTCATCTCAGCCGTTACTTTAATTAATTAAATGAATTAACATTAAAAGGGCATAATAAGGGTTTATTTAAAATGTTTATGGGCTTATTTAAAACTTATCATCTTTCTTAACTTTTTTAATTTTAAAGGGGTTTCATTAATTCATTTTTTTGAAAATGAACACTTCTAACCTATTGTTTTTAGATGAATTAAAATTTTGTTTACAGATAAATTCAAAGTAAGTGGTATTTGTTTAACAGTTTAGTATACAGTTAACAAATAGCTGTTTTTCATGATAAAGAAGCATGATTCTTGTATTCGGTGAAGGAATTTTTCTCAAATAATAAAAAATAATAAAATTTAATTCTGACAATACAGCGTAGAAAAATTTGAAGCAGTTGTACGAAACCTGTTATAGGAATAAATATTGAAAAATATAGATAGCACAAGGTTCATGGAAAACTGAAAAAGAAGAACAAAAAAACGAAGCAAAAATAAAATTTAGTGTTAGAGTAGTTAGGCAATATTAGCTATATATTTAGCTGAAATTCGTTTGTAATTTTTTCAAGAATTTTTTGATCTGAAGGGAGGTTTTTAAAGTAAGTTATTCTTAGATAAAGAATTTTGTCGATTGTTTGGCTTTTCTTAGGGTTGAAACAGATCATTTGTCTTTGGACTCTACGCCACTGCCTTACTGACACTTCGCAGTACTCCGTGGCTGCTCATTACATCCCGAGACAACACTGCTCATGAGTGACTGAGTTTTTCTTGTTATTCCAACGAGGTTTGTGTTGAAAGTGGATTATGGAACGTCCACATTTTGTTAGGACTAAGAAATTAAAAGAACGCCTCAAAAATAAATTAAAAAACCAGCTCTAGTGAAATAGCCTAACAACATATATATATTTTTTTTTTTTTATATATTCAATAATTTTATTATTAAATTAATAAAAACTCAAACTGTTTGATAATGCCCTCAGAAGGCGAAACAGCTGTCACGCGTAATAATAATTACCAGCAGAACTTTTTTATAAATAAACTGTTTTTATTAATTTAATAATAAAATTATTGAATATATAAAATAAATAAAAATTAAAATGGAGTTCTACAAATTAAACTTGATAACAATAACTACATGATGAAATTATACTATTTAGGATGTTAAAGGACAGCTATTTTACCTTTTCAAAGTCTTTATTTAATTGGCAGTTTACCGCGATAGTTACAGAATTATAAATGAATGCAAATATAAACACCAAAACCAAAAACATACATTAATTTGTTTACTGATTTATGGTACAATAATGACACGCTAAACTAAATCGCATTAAATTTTTCAATGAAGTGTAGGTTTATTTGAAAATACAAATCGTGTTTTTAGTGTAAATTGTGAAAAATTATCTTGAAAGCACCTTTTATTACGCCAGAGCTCACCGATTTAGGTTTTCCCGTTTATTTTTTTTTCCTGCTTTCCAGATACTCCATTTCCTACCTTATGTAAGTAATGTCAAAAAAAACTGTAAGTTATTTTAATTCCCTTAAAACAACACATCACATATTTCTCACAATTTCCACATCAAAAATGATCACAGTATAAAATTTTTCAGGTTAAAGACATCTTTTTTAATGAATTTGCAAGTATTTTATCTTGTCGCTTTGTGGGAAGATATAATTTTTTCTCACATTAAATAATTTAAGTACTTTATTACTGAGCATTTTTACTGAGAGCTTTAGCGTGTTGGTTTGTATTGGGTGTGAAGAAAAAAGAACCCTACAAAAAACTTGTTGATGTGTCAGCTGCTTTTAAATGTAATTCGGATGATGGGCTACAAAATTGTTACAATATTTCCAAAAGGAAACACACAGAAATAATTTCAAATAAATTTGTGTTCATCAAGCGATTTTTAGCATACTATGGCACTTTTGCAAAATGTCTTAAGCGTTTTGTTACCATAATATACCAAATTTACCTACCTTTGGTAATTTTTTTTTCGATTCCTATAGTGTTCTATAGTCGGTGTTATTAGGGAGCAGATACAACACTTTCCCATTTTATAAATAGATATCTCGATCGACTTACTATCGGCGCTTTTCGAAGGGTGTTAAATTCAACATTGTTTGTTTTCAAGTAAACAAATGTTTGTTCTCGGACGCGGGCTTGTTAACACTAGAAAGACCGGGTACTTCTCCATACCTTTAAAGACCATGACCGTCATTTTGACGGCTTAACACTTTTTGCCAATTGGTAGGCGAATATAGATACCGCCGCCCCGGGAACCATTTATCGGATGACCAACAACTCTGGTGTAGGATACTCCAAGTGGTTCGCGCTATTTTTGGTGACTTAGCAGGGGTGCCCGGGTTCATTGGGTGAGGATTTTCTGATCTAGGTGGCGAATACGTTTGCCCACCTATTGCGTAGCCGACCGGGTCGGGAGACACTTGTTGAGGGAAACTTTATCTAGACCTCTCCAGCAGGACATCTCTCGAACCGTCGCCTTGCACCGCTGTGGGAGAGATCGATTCCTTCGTCTATCACTCCTAGATACATTTACCAATTTCTCCTATTCATCCCTCACACCTTCTTCATTCATCCGTTACTCCTGGATAAATTTACCAATTTTTCCTATTCACCCCTCACACCTTCTTCATTCCCAGAACTTCCTTTCCTTCCTTTCCCTAAAAACACCCTCACACAACATCCCCAAAGATGGCATAGGGCCCGGTTTCTTTTCTTTTTCGTTTACATTAGCTCCACAATTCCCCTCAGGGCATTGTCATCTTTGGGGATGCTGTGTGCAGGGTACCTATAGAGAAAGGAAGAAATAAGTTATGGGAATTAAATGAGGTGTGAGGGGGGGGTAGGAATCTGGGGATCAGTGTGGTGACAGACATAAGAATCTATTCCTATCACTGAGGTGCAAGGCAATATTCAAACGATCTCTCTCAACCAGTCACTCCCGATCTGGCCTGCCACGCAGTCGTTTGGTAGACGCATCCGCCACCAAGATCAGAACACACCTTCCCCGTACAAATTCTCAATTTGGGAGGCGGATATGGGTAATACCGCCCCGGGAACCATTTATCGGATATTCAACACCTCTGCTATAGGTCACCAAAATTAGTTCGCTACGTTTGGTGACTTAGTAGGGGTGCCCGGGTTCATGGAATGAGGCTTGTCCGGGTCTTGGCGGCAGATAATAATAATATTTGGCTAATTTATATAGGGCGATTTTTGTGAAAAATCACCTCAAGGACGCTGTACAAATAAATATGCATCTGCCTATCAGCTGCATGGCAGGCCGGATCGGAAAAGATTGGTTGAGGGAGTCCCTTTGACTTCTCCAGCCGTGCTCTCTCGGAACATCACGGATGGATGGATTCATAGTCCTTCACACCTGGACACACTGACTCCTAGATACCTACCCACCCCTTATATCCTTTTCCTTCCCGGAACTTCCTCTCCTTCCTTTCCTAAAAATACTTCCTACACAGCATCCCCAAAGATAACATAAGCCCTGAAGGGAACTACTTTTCTCAGAGCATCCTGTTAGCTAATGTAAAAAAATACCTAACCCCATGAACCTAGGCACCCCTGCTAAGTCACCAAACTTAGCGAACCTCTTAGGGGGGCCTTTTGCGGAGGTATTGGTTATCCAATAAATGATTCTGCCAGTTCTTCAGGAGCTAACCCAGCTGGACCAACTCTGGTATATGTATGCATACTCTGTCTTTAGTTCAAAAAGTAAATTTGTGCCAGAGATATATTTTTTGTTGTATTTTTATAAATTATATCATACGCGATAGCGAAAGAAAGAGACAGACGTATTAGTACTATCGTGGTTCTATCATAAACGAGAAGGAATGGGCATCATGTTGTAAACTTGGGTAAAGAAGGTTGTAAACAAACTCAGCATTATGGCCCAAACCGTCACATTGACGGCGGCGGTCTTTGTAGGTATAAGTCAATATATCTCAAAAACCAAATAAGACCCGTACCTGTTTTTTTCACCATAGTTGTAAAATCATAAATCATGAAATGTGAACAAAAATCACATCAATACAATAATTATTAAGCATTATATCGTCACATTACTTCGGCCAGCCGTCAAAATGAAGGTTCCGGTCTTTCTAGTGTTAAAACTGAGAAAATGTTTGTTTTATTCTATTTTCATTAATATTTATACATCACATTTTCACAATTCTATCTATCTGTTTAGAGAATTTTTAAAAAATTGAATATTTTAAGTGCGAATTCTCTGCCTCAGGTTTTCTACATTGTGACATTGACTAACTGTAAAAAACAATTTTATGAACTAAATAAAGCAGGAATCGAGATTATTCTTATTGATATTTGTAGACAGTGAATATATATTTCTAATATATTACACATTCAAATACAGTGCATTAAAATTTTGAGATTTCCCAGCGAATCCGCATTCTATAAAATATTTTTTCGTACAAATATTTCAAACAGCTATTAACGATTAAAAATTGAGTTTTTCAATATAAATTTGTATCTATTATTATCAAGTAGGCCATACAGAACATAAATAATTATAAAATATGCAATTTACACCGGATTTAGCAGCTCTCACGGCAAATTCAAAGAGCTCCGAGTAACCGAATTCACGCGTATATTAAACAATTTTTTAATATTTTTTTACAAATATTAAAAATATAGAATATGCGTCGAAATAAAGATCAATTTATTAGTTATATAGCAAAATAATCAATGTATATGTCTCCATATTCAAATTCGGAGATATGTTTTCTTTAACGTGCTTGGGAAATTTTCAAATTTCAAAGATTTTCGACGCGTTTTTTGTATTATTGACGCGATCACTAGCGCAGATATTCATAAGCTTTAACTTAAATTTTAGACCTAAACGATGTAAAACTTTACTTCACAACTAAAAGTTTGAGAGTTATCGGTGCTTCAGATAACGAATGATTTTACTTTAGATTTGTTGAATGAAAAGCTGAATATTTTTGGTTCAGCAACTCAAAAAACTCAGGTGGCGTTAAAGAAAAGTTTGTAACATGAATAAATTAGAACAATTACTTTTCTTCTATCCTAGAATCTAAATCTTTTAAGGAAAACCTATTATTTTTCAACATTTACATTAAATTGCTTCACTAACATGGCAAAAATTCAATAAAATATCGCACAGCAATGAAATTTTAAGTCAGATAAACACCAATGATTTATTCATTTAAATGATTCAAATATTTTTTGCAAAAAATAGTCTGCTCTTGTAATGAATTCCGGTTTCTTGGAATTTCCTAATTTTTCAATAAGCCTTCCTCCTTCCGATAGAAAAGAATTCGCTTTGAACTTTGGATGACAATTAAATCGAGCAGACTTTCTTGATAGGTATTGATTGTTTTATTTTTTGCTTCACGCGACTGAACGACCTTTTTAATTCAAACATTCCACAAATTGCTTTGTGACGAAATAATTTAACTTGATTAGAATGTGTAAACAATTTATAAAATCTATTTATATTTTTTCGTTTGAATTACGAGACAAAAAATTATAATTTAACATTAATGTAACACTTCGCATTAGTATAATATTTGTAGAATATATATATTCATAAAAGGGTAATAATTAATAAGGCTACGTGCTTTATCAGTTACCCACCATAATGTAATGTAAACCGTGTACATAAAAAACTGTGTAAGTACTTACTTATATAAAATAATAATTTATTTATGAAATAAAATGGTTTTCCAAGAAATTTTGAAAAAAATATTGGTATTTTATTTGCCATTGCTATTTAGGTACGTATAATGGTTACTAGCTATTTATCTTACTATATTTAATGTAATGTACAAAAAATACTGTTTGAATATAATATGTTAAGCAACAACAAATAAAAAAAAAAATGTTTTTAACTTTATGAGTGAAAACTCAAATTATAATATTTAATTAAATGAAGACAATATTAGTGAAACTCAATCAAAATCTGAAGACAGAAAAATCAGAAAAAGATATTGGTTCCACTGGGATTGGTATCTGGGTTCGTGTTCCAGTGGAACCAATATCTTTTTCTGATTTTTCTGTCTTCAGATTTTGATTGAGTTTCACTAATATTGTCTTCATTTAATTAAACAAATAAATTATTATTAAGATTAAAAAATGTAAATGAAAGTTTGGTCTCCGGTGATATTTTTAAATTATTTTACCAAAAACCATTTTTTACAGGTTAGTTTTAAAATATTAAGATGCATTAATTGTTTGCACCCATACTTACGCAATATGAATATGAATAAATAGTTGGTCCAAAAAAAAACTCTAATCTTTCAAGAAAGCTAGCAAATAAATGTTCGTGTATCTGTGATTCTATCCAATATTGTATTAGTTAGCCTTTATTGAAAGATATGAGTTTTTTTATCTATGTCTAGAAAACTGTTATACTAAATAACATTGAAATATCAATGTTTTCGTAGAAAACTTTAGGGTACGATATAGAGCTAATTTTTGAGGTTGTACTTATTTAAAACAAACACTCTCAAAGCTTTTTATTCTCATTTAAAAATATTCCACAGGAACAAAACACTATTTCATTTAATAAATATTGAAAATTATCGGTTTAAAACTGTCTTGCTCATTAGCAAAAAACAGTCTGCAAGTGAAATCTCTGAAATCAACTGCCGTTTGCGTAGAATTTTATGATAAACATCGAAATTTAAATATTGTACGTGGCATTTGCATGTTAGTTTTGAATGGAATAAGTGGAACCCCACTAATATTATAAATACAATAGGACACCGCACACAAGGACACCTTGATTTCTGAGTTTTCATATGGAGGCCGGATTCTAAAAGCAGCAAGGTCTTTGCAGGAGTAGTATGAATATAGTCAATTAAAAAACTCATTACTTTTCACGAGTACCATCGGATGAGGAGTGACTGCTTGTACCAGTTGCTTCTCTATTTAAAATATATACCTATAATTATATAATAATTATATTAATTCATGGGAATTTGCATCCGCTAAGCTAGTGCAAGTAGCAGTTTCGGAGATCAACAGTATTTTAATAGGTATAATACAACAACATTTTTTTTAAATCAAAAAATAAAAAATGTTTTGTTACAGTAAGGTTATTCCAGTATTTGAACGAAAGGAATAAGCAAAATATTAATTTTTAGCAAAATGGTGGATTTAAAAAAAAAAAAAATTGGAGAAAATTTTGGCCTTAAATTGTTCATAAAATAAAAAATATTTTTTGGTAAGAAAGAAACCTTCATTTAATTGCTAAAAAATATATTTAGAAAGCTTGTGTAAAAATTTGAGACTGATCGGTTTAGACGTTTCTGAGAAATCTTGCTCACCGAAAAGCTCTACAGCAGCTTTATTTATTTATTTATATATAATATGATTTAATTCTTTTCTATTGATTTATAAATAAAACACTAATAATAATATACCCGAATCATCATTTTAATTCATCATTTAGTAATAGTTTGACTTTGATTAATGGTGTTACTATTAGTTTTTTTGATCATTTTCATTTATCTCAGTCTCTATCACTGAATTGTTTACATGTTTAATGGCATTTCTCTTAAATTTTTCATCCTCTTTTGTTTTGAACCAGCATGTGGCTTCAGGGTGGTAACGAGTGCCCTTATTCAATTTTTCACAAATTTTACATGGCTTTTTATCCTCATTTTTATTATATTCTGCATTCCCAAATGTTCTCCTATTCATGAATCTTTTTTTGTTGACCATATGTTCATACTTGTTTATTTCATTAAATAAATCCACAGTATCTTGTAATCCTTCTCTATCGATCTTGTTAAGTATGAATTCTGTTAGTCCGGAAGCAACAAGATCTATCAAAGTACCGGTGTCGATTGATCTTCTCATATCCAATAGAAGTTTTTCTTTTCTCATAGCATAATCCAACAGAGAACCATCTTTGTATCTAAATAATAGTGCGTAGGTGACAGGGTTCCATCCTTTGTTTGCGAATGATTCACAGAATTTGTTTTTCCATGTTGACCACTCTGAGTTCATTGTTAGTTTAATAATCATGGAACTATACCAATCTACACAACTTTTATCCATGAACAATCTTAGTATTTCTATTTTTTTTTCATCCATGGTCACATCAAATCGTAAACATTATTTTTCAAACACTTCTATCCACTGGCTTGCATTTGTATTTTTACTACAGAATTTTTCTATAACAAAATTCTCAGCAATGTTTTTGAGGCTCTGTTGCTTATCTTCCATTAATTTTACCATCAATCTTCCCAGTGTATCTTCTTTTTGATGTACTTGTAAACTTTCTTCTTCCAATTCTTCGAGGTATTGGTCTCCGAACTGTAGGTTTCCATCTTCGTCTACATATGTTTTTTTTAGTTCTTCTGTCATTGTTACCCAGACTCTTCTAACCTGGTATCTTTTTTTTAAACTATTTTTTACTTTGCCAAAAGCACCACTTTTCATAATCTCCTTGTGATGGCTGGCGGATTGTAACATTTCTGGTATTGTAAACACTTTTTCATCACTTGTGACTATTTTTGTAATGCTAATAATATTTGACTTGCCATCGCCTCCAGGTAGTAGCGTAAATTCAAATTGAAGTTTCTCCATTTGTGGTTACGAAAAATGTCGTTTTATAATATGATTTAATTCTTTTCTATTGATTTATAAATAAAACACTTGTGTTGCAAAGTTTAACAAAGAAACGACATTTATGTTTATTTATAATAAAATAATAGAAAATAAAACAAGTGACAATTGATAATTACATTCCAAGTATTCCAACTGACACTACAGGATTCAAATTTAAATGGAATATATTGCCATTACATATATAATACATGCTACGTATATTTGACATTTCCATAGATAAGATTTATTAAATCACCATACAAGGCGAATGCCTGTTTCATGGTGATTAATTAAGGATAATAACTTTGAGTGTAGTCTATTGTAAACACATGGTTAAAATGGTAAAGTTATAATAAAAAATAGAAAAGAGAAAAGAGAAAAAGAAGTGCGTAAAACAAACATGTCAATAAAATAAACCTGTAAACATATAGTACTAGAATGTAATGATGTTGAAAATTTATAACTTTATCTGAGTATATGAAACAAGTTGTAAGCACTGTCATAGTCACTCATTAGAAGATCATTAAGCGCCTTTCTGAAATTGAGATATTTGGCTTTAGACTTTATTTCAATTGATAAGTTATTAAAAATTTTAGGTGCAAGAAAGTTAAACTGGGACTGTACCAATGAAGTTTTTGTTGTTGGAATAATATAATTCGATTGATTTGAATATCTTGTGTTGTATTTTGAATTTATAATATTTTTTTTTTTAAATTTGAATTTAAAGTAAGAGGTAATATTTGTACATATATGGATTTTATATTAAGAACTTTGAAGTCTATAAAAAGTTCTTTCGTGGGGTGTATATAATGTACCTTTTAAATAGTGCGTATTATCAATTTTTGGGCTTTTATTAATGGATCTAATACAGTTTTAGAGCATCCTCCCCAGACAATTACACCGTTTGATAAAATTGATTGACACAGGGAAAAATATACTGTTCTCAGTGTATTTTTTTAGTACGTTTATTATTAATTATTACGCCTAAGTATCTAATGGAGTCTACTCTTTCCAATGGATTGCATAGACAGCTGGATATATCACTACAAGAATGTATTTTTAGTACATGATTACTTGATGGTTGACTTGGATTGTTTGTACTGAATGTTAGGTATTTTGTTTTAGTTATATTTAGCGTTAGTAATTTATCATCCAGCCATTGTTTAACATTTTGCAAAATTAGTTCTGGTTTATGAAAAGCTTCTACCCATGTTTTAATTTTTAGTACTAGGGCAGTATCATCGGCAAAAGTGATTATGTTGCCATCAATTTCTAATCTACATAAATCATTAATGTATATGAGAAAAAATATTGGAACGAGTACACTGCCCTGTGGTACACCAAAATTGATTCTGATAGGTTGAGACGATTTTTGTGATGGTAACTATATAGTATATACATTGCTTTCTGTCTGTTAGGTAAGATTTGAACATTCAAATGCCTTCTTCTCTATTCCGATTTTCTGTAGCTTAGCTAGGAGGATTGGACGAGAGACTGTGTCAAATGCCTTAGCTAAGTCCAGAAATATTGCCAGACATTTATCACCTTTGTCTACGGCTTCTGTTATGTGTGATGTTAATTCTAGAATAGCTGAATTTGTGCTTAGCCCTTCTCTGAATCCGTGCTGGTTTGGCGAGAGAATATTGTATTTTGTAAGATAGTCGATAAGTCTTTTCTCTACGATTTTTTCTATAATTTTTGAAAGTGATGATAAAATGAAGATCTATAGTTAGATATATCAGTAGGAGATCCAGACTTAAAAATTGGTTGAACCAAAGCAAGTTTGAGTTTGTTCGGAAATATACCTTTGTCGAGACTGAGGTTAATGATATGTACTAGTGGTTGATTTATAAAAGGTTCAATAATTTTGAGTATGTTTGAGGATATTTTATCATGATAATATGAATGGGAGGGCTTTAATTGTTTAATAGTTTGTGAAATTTCAGCAGAGTTGGTGGGGTTGAGTGTGAATGAATTATCTGTTTCACAAGCAGAGTTATTGATATTGTCGGCAAGAGCATTTTCATCGGTAGATGTTTTATTTAAAATTTGTGATGCTATGTTTTTTTCCGATAATACAAAAATATTCATTTATGTGATTGGTCACAGTGTCAGGGTCGTCTTTTAGCGAGGTGTTTAGTCCGTTGGTGTTTAATTTATTGATTGGTGGTGTTGAATTGTTAGTGTCAGATATTTCTTTAATAATTTGCCAAATTTTTTTATTGTTATTACCGGCTCTGGACAATTTCTGTTAATAGTAGTTTTCTTTAGTGATTCTGATGAGATTGTTACAAACATTTCTCTATTTTTTATAAAATATTTGGGTTTGTGTATTTGGATTGTTAAGTAAGTTTTTGTGGAGTTTGTCCCGTTTTTTAATACAAAAAATTAAACCATCTGTTATCCATGGTTTTAGTTTTTTTTATTTTTTGAGTTATTCAAAGGGGATTCAACGGTAACAGCCTGAAATTGATTCAATAGTATTTCAGAAAATTTATTAAATGCAATATCTACATCTGAAGAATTTAGAGTAGAGAGCCAATTTTCCAATTTAATTTTGTAAATAAGTTCCTCAACATTGGTCTTAGTCTTTAATAAATTTTCACGTGAGGTAATGGGAATAGATTTTTTTATTCATGAGGCCAATTGCTATTGAGAAGTGATCAGTTATGGTTGATTGATATACAATTCTTTTCGCATTTTTTTTTGTTCTTATGAATATGTGGTCAATACATGATTTGGTCATGTTGTTATGAGTTGCCCATATTCCAACGGACGGACTATACATTTAGCAAGCGGATATTGTCCACGCGCACATTGTGTGATCTGATCACGCATGTCTAGGCTGACCTCAACAGGCTAGCGAAGCATTACCTTATATGGACACGTCGCTGGCTTCGACACGGCCAATAGGAAGTCCTGCTGACAAGCATTACCTTATATGGGCATATGTATCGAGTTCTCCCCTCTCGCTCGAAAGGAGCAAGGAGCTGTGGCCGCCGGACAAGAGACAGACACGTTCGGAACGGGACCGCGAGAGGTGCTCCGTAAACAGAAGGGCATTGAAGCTTTCACCCACCTATTCCCACCCCGGTATAGGCGACTTATGGTCGCCCCTTCGGAGTTCTCGCAAGAATCTAATTTTTTTGAATGAACGACTCTACATTTAAAATATGTAACGATTCTAGAACTTCAATGTCCCCGCATACGTTGTTAGAGGGCGGTATGCAGGCGCACCTACAGGAATGTACTGTGATGGTCAATTCTACAATTCTAAAGCCCATGAAGGTAATCACTGCTAAAGCAGTGAGCCCCATGGACAGTCAAACAAGGTGTTAGTAACAAAACTAGGTAATAGAGAAAATATAAGGAAAAAACAAAATGAACGACAACCGTCATGAGTGGGAAGCTCATGGCGGCGAAGGACCACACAATGATCTAGCAGGCAGCACCGTGCACTGTACATAAAAAAGGAAGAAAAAATAAACATATATACAATGTAGAACTGGTGATACCGAAATCCAGCCACCGGCAGTCCCAGAGACAGTGAAAAAGGCTGGTTGTCAGGCCTCCCGATAACCGGCAGCGTCGTCCGTAAGCCAGCTACCCGGTGGTGCCTAGACGAAGAGTGTGTGGAAATCAGAAAGAAGACCCTAGGGAGAGAAGCGTCGGGTCGCTGGAGGCGGGACGGACAGCTTTCGGATGACGTTTAGCCCTCTCCCCAACCTCTTCATGTCACGGGGGGTAGCGCGGTGGCCGGGTGCAGCCCCACCAGTTCCAAGAGATCGGCCATGGCACGTACACGGGGACACGTTCTAGGGTCCGACCCCTTAAATGGGGATAAGGACGATACAAAACGGGCAACGGAGTTCAGTTCTCTCACGTTAAACAAAACTAAAAGAAATGAAAAAAAAGCAGTAAAACAACCAAGAAAACCAAAATAATATGAAATAGGCATGTGCGTTTAATTACGCTATATGTATCCGGAACCAAAAAAACCTAAATTATAAATAAAAATGGCAAAAAAATAAGTGTAAAAAAAAAAAGAAGACAAGAGCGTAAAATCACGCGGACGTGTGTGAACATAATAGTGCTAATAGGAAAATCAAGATGTAAAAAATAAAAAAAACAGCATAAAGTTACATATGTAAAAAAAAGCAAACTGTAAGAAAAAACATTAAAAATATACATACTGTACAGTATTAAATTATAAAAGTCGAGGGTATAAACAATAAGCATAAAAGTCTAAAATAAAAAAACAAAGAAAAAAAAAACAAAAAAAAAAACTGTCATCCTTGGCAAATTATGATGATAGAGTAATATGGGATAGTCCGTGGTAAAACAGGAACAAGTACACCTGGTGTCAAAGTCAACTAGTCAGCGACTCTAAGCTCAGGCCATCTCTCAACCCAGATCCTTGCAAATTTCTTCAGACACTCGAAGTTCGTCTTATTCGAAACCAGATCAGTATTCCATACTGGTCTGATAGGTACATCCAAACCATCGAGCATTTCCTCTCTCGCATCCGTCAAGATCTCACAGTGCCACAGAATGTGCTCGGCTGACTGGTTCGTCGATCCGCATGCGCAGTTGGGATGGGGAGACAGGGCGAGGGTGTGAAGTCTCCCCCTGAATTCTCCATGCCCGGACAGAAGCTGGGTGATGTGGTGGTCCAGTTGTAGATATGCCCCTTCCATTCTGATTTTAACTGATGGGAAGAAGGAGAAGGTCCATCTTCCCATATTCGACCTATCCCAACGGACCTGCCACTCTTGGAGCGACAGATCCCTCATTTGACGGAGCAGTCCAGGGAGAGTCCCTGGCCCACCCGGTGTCAGAACAACACCTAGGTGAGTGGCCGGGGTTCCTCTGGTTAATTTCTGCTTAGTGAGCACTTCCCTAATTTCCAGATCGATTGGCAATATGCCAGCCAAAACGGGTAAAGCGTCCGAAGCAACGGTTCTATACGCACCAGAGAGTGCCAGCAAGGGGGTTCGTTGGCCACGCTTGAGAGCTAAGAGAATCAGAGAGTTGTCCAGGCGGTGCTCCCACACAGAGGCGGCATACGAGACTTGCGCCACGTACACACACCTATATAGCGTTCGCAGAGCCGGATTTCGCAATCCCCACTCAGCTGTGGAGAGTCTCCTCAGCTTCAAGAAGAGAGCCTGGGCCTTGCTGGATACTTCTTTAACGTGAGCCAGGAAAGAGGACGATCGATCTAGTGTAACGCCTAAATATTTAACAGTTTCGCAAAATCGGACAGTAGAGTCCCCCATTTTGATGACAGGATTTCTATTTCTGCTGAGAAAGCCCTTCATCAGGAGGCCCTGGGTCTTGTGGGGAGCGAAGGTCATCTTGAAGGTCATCAACAGAAGGGCAGTATGCCACACTTCGCCGCGACTAGTTAAGTCTCAGCCTACACCCCGGGCATGGCGATAACACCGCTGCCGCCTATTTAAACAACAGCCGCCCAATTAACTGCCGCCTATTTTAACCATGGCCGCCCTGGAAGCACACGGCTTCTAGTCCACCTTAGTTGCCGACGAGCCGCGTATTTCACAACTGCCGCCTATTTAACTGCCGTCCACTAACCGCCTACCGGTTGGGGAAGCTGGCCGTTTCCCTCCACCATGACGCTGAGGAGCCGCCCATCACCGCCTACCGCCAAGTGGCCATGGCCCGGTCTGTGAGCAAGGCTCCAGACCCCTCCACCACGTAGGGAAGCTGCCTGCCGCCGCCCATCGACACGTGAGGTTTCTAACTTTCGTATTAGTCTTTCCGAGCCTAGAATCAGTAGCCCTTTACTAGCTTGCCTCTCTCTCTCTCCAAGGCTAGATCTTAAACTGCATACTGTTTGCCCTGTACTGTTCCACCCTTGCATATTGGAATAAATCTGAATTGTAACCAAGCACTGTTTCATTTGGAGTCAATAATCGACGAGCACGGAGGAACCCCACTTCCCTGAGACGAGCCTTTCAAGCCCAAGCATATGACCCCCCGGTGGGTCTGCTTAACACTTGTCCCCCCCCGGGAGTGACTTATATTACTGGGGCCCTTTTAATATGTCACTGGCTCCAACGAGGTAATATAACAATGTCGGTTACTCTAGTTGGGACATTAATGTGAGAAACAAGCCCATATTGAGTCATTAGGTTTTTATAATCGAGTGTTTGTGTTGACATGAGCTTAAGTAAATCTACAAAAAAAAAAAAAAAAAATTAAATTCTTTTAAAGTTCTTTAAAAATCATTATTATAAAACAAAAACAAAGTAGCGCAGTAGAGCCAAAGTTACAACCATATATTTATAATTTTTTACAATAAAAAATTAAAATGTCTTTCCAAAAAATCTTAAAAAACTATTTTTTTCGGCCTTCTGCATAGACATTCATAGACTCCGGTGAATGCTACATTTTGTGCAAGCAAATTGACGTTTAAATTCATTCATCAAATTCCGTTTACAACAAGAAGGGCATTTCGCCCTGTTTTCTAAAATGTGCAATACCCAACACTCTAATCCATCCTGATCGTTTTCAGGGAAGCCCTAGTCAATAAATTGAACGGCAAAGACCTGTCTCGGAACAGGCTGCTTTTTGTGTTATAGGTCAACTGGCTGGAGGTAAAATTACCCCTGTGTTGTTCCGTACACGCCAATCTTGTGAATCCCATATCAATATGCCTCTAGTGGTTTTCTGATTGAAACCAACCCCCTCCAGTGAAAACTACCCCTAGAGTTTGACGAGCAACTTTACGGCAGACGGGATCTTTCCAATATTCCACCCTCTGTCTCCGCCTCTGGCACGTTTCGCTAAATTCTATTGACATTGCCGGCGTGAAGACTTGAGATGGGGATGTTCCGTCCTGCTTGTGAAACCTAAACTATGTGGGTCTCTCTCGGCTTCGTCTTGGACTATTTACTATTTACACACGGTGATGTAAGTGAGTTAAAAAGTTTATTTGTTTTTCACTACAGTTGAAAGTATGATAGCCAAGGAACAGTGGTGAGATCTTTAGTCATATGGTTGTAGTAAGTGGAAGGTCAAATAGCCATTTCAATTAAAATTAATCTTATGTATTTTTACTTTCTTCCAAACTGTTGGCATTCACCACTCGGCCTATTCAAAAAGTAGCCTTTCTTAAATAGCTGAAATGGAGTTTCATAATTTGAAGTGTTTTTCATATTTTTCATTTACGTAACCCTTAACAGCTCAATAATAATGCCAAAAGCTGTTTTGTTAAAAAACAAACCGTTAAAATATTTTTTGTTTCTATAACGAGTATTTCTGCTATTTTTTATGATAGAAAGAAGGTATATTTTAATGTTCAATCATTTTCTTTTATTGTCAATGATTTGACCGCCTCCGTGGTTGGGGAACAAAAATCTCGACTAGCATTCTGGAGATCGCCGGTTCAAATCCCGGTTAACGTAAATAAATTGTATTTGATTAAATAGTGCTACTTCACAATTTAATTGTTAAAAATTATGTATAACACATTTGCATTTTTGAGAGTGAAAGTTACTTTCAGTATCACCCTGGTGTAAGCACCATTGATACGTGCCTTTGTGCCTTTAGCTTTTCTTGGTAATCAGATCGTATTGGCCTGGTTCTTCTCCACCATTTTCTTCCAACTCCTTCCTATCCCCAATACCCCCAGCTTTACAACAGACCTCAATTAAGGATAGCATAGTCTCACTGGCTTAAGACGGGAGCAGTTGCTTGTGCGGTATTCACAAAAAAATAATCCCATTCACCACCCGTTCTATGTTCTTCCCCCACTCTTCACTTCTCCCATTCACGCCTCCGCCCCCACTTCAAGACCTAATAATTTTATAGAAGGTATTAACTATTTATTTGAAGCTGAGGAAGGAAACGTTGTTCCGAAACCGCTCGGCGTTAATATAAAAACACATCATGATTTAAACAAGATACCTACCTTATATTGTTTCATTTAATTGTATACGATAACCACAGAGGTTTGGCTATATTCAAAAGAAATTAAAATGAATTTATATTCTATATCTGCTGTACAAATGTATAGTTTAAGCGAGCAAACAATGAATCACATAGTATCCTTCACTACTAAGCAAGATACTAAGGCTAGTCTCAGCCATTCAAGGTTCTGTTAAACATCCTTAAAAAACTCAAGTTAGTGTATTTTTTGCCTTGAAAATGCTTTTTATTGTGTTCTCATCGAGAAAGATGGTGAAGAAACAAAACACAAACAAGAACCGACCAAACAAAATAAAAAGAAAGCCTTGTACCTATCACACACGGTTATGTAACACACTTAACTCCTTTTCCCGGCCTGTTTCGATCCTACTAGGGTGCCAGGAAATATTTTGTTATCAGTTTTATTTATATTTTCAAGGATGCCAAACCGCCGGCCCGCTTACACACGGAATATATTTTCACTTGGAGTCACAACGTGTCAAACACTCTAAGCAATGAAGTTGCCCTACTACTGCGTCGCTGTCGAAGGTTCTTCAGGCAAAGTTTTTGACCTACTGGGTCTCACATTTTTCATTGGGTTAACAGCTGCAGAATATAATATTATTTATCGTTCCTCATTGTACAAGCAAATATTTTAAGACGTCTATATTGTACGTCTATTTTATACGCCTAATTATTGGAATAAAAATGAAGATGTGATTTTTCCATCACACGTAGCAACTGAGTAGTCAGTTAAAGCCTAGCGGGTCACGTGATAAGCACTCCGTTTCGTTCTAGAAGCACGGTAACTCATGAAACAGCGCGCGTATCATGTGATCCCGTCGCGACGCCGACGTGAAGAAATATGATTGAAAAATAAAAGTTTTGTTAACACAAAAAAATATCATCGGACAGCAAAATGATATCTACTTTTTTAATTCCAAATGTGCTCAAGAAAAGGTTAAAAATGTGGTTAAAAGCCTTCGGGTACGTGCTGTTACAACTGTATTGTGCAGAAATAAATGTATCCAGTGTAACTATATTATTTCTTACAAAATAGCACAGATTGATTTATTGAATAATTTAATTTAATTTATTTAATTTATAACGCCAGAAACTAGGGCAATAAATGGAGGATGTTCACCGGAATGGCAGCTGACATCGAATGTAACAAGGCCGGGGCTGCAATCTGCGAGCAGGCCTTGTCCAGACCTGCTCGGTACTACCAGCGCAGGAATTGATGTAAATAGGAACCGCCACCAAACTCTTCAATTAGATGCAAACGCTTTTATTGATCATTTGTTCATACACTGGAGTGTTCCGCAATATCATTAATTTCAGCCTTGAGAGCTAGGAAATTTTTATGTGTTGGTTTTGAAAAATTTCCGCCATTCAAAAAATAATTCCACCGATTTTTAATATGGAGACATTAACTGCTCATAGTGATAGAACACCATTGTGTGCACATTTGAATGTTTATCTCATATTTATAAGATTCATAAAAATATTATTGAAAATCTTTAAATTTTTAATCGCGTGAATTCTGTGTAATATTTACTTTAAAAATTCCATTTGGGTAACCTTTTTGAAACAAAATTGAATATTAGGATTTCTATTTATTGTCTACGGCCTATTTTATAATCAAAGTTAATAATTTAAATTCGAACGTGCTTTTTAATATGTAAACACACTATCAATGATTATGCCAGAGGTTCCCAAAGTGGGTGCCGCGGCACCCTGGCGTGCCGCGGACAGAGGTCAGGGGTGCCGCGAGGCGCCCATGATGTCTCTACTAAAAATCAAAATTGACATGAACGAATACAAACATTTTATGGAATGGGAAATCACCCACGTGGCCGGTCCGCGCTCTGGGAATGGATTCGGTGGGAGGCACAGGAGTGGGGATATTGTTGTGATACTGCGCTTGCAGCGGCCGCGTGCCGCATTCACTCGTAGTTTTTTCATTCAAGATTTCATCATTCAGGAAAAAACTACAAGTGTGGAAGAGAAAAATTGGTGATGATGGAGGCAAATATTGTTTTCCAATGTTGCAACAGTACATGGCCCATAGCGGAGTTAAGGTTTCAAATAACTTGCTGACCCTTTTCACAGAGCACCTATCACAGTTAACTGACTGGTTTGCCAAGTACTTCGCAGAAGACCAAGTAGAGAAGTTTGTATGTGCTTAAGCTCCCCAAGATTTTACTACGCAGGAAGAAGAAGATTTAATTGACCTTTCGACCAACAGCAGCCTAAAAATGAAATACGCTTGTTCAGATTTGACGGAATTTTGGATATCAGTCAGAAATCAGTATCCGATTCAAAGTGGAAAAGCTGTAAGGGTCCTTATTCCCTTTGCTACTTCATATCTGTGCGAAGCTGGATTTTCAGCGGTTGTGGTTATAAAGAGCAAATATCGCTCAAAAATAAATGTGGAAAAAGAAATGAGGAGTAGCTGTATCAAGCCTTATTCCCCGGTTTGAAAAATTGTGCAGCGAGCTGCAGGCTCACCCGTCGCACTAAACGGTTTTTGTACTTGTATTATATTTGCATTTTCTTTGTAAGTTTTCCTATCAATAAATGCACTTATTCATTTTACGAGTTGTATTATTCAGTGGAGTAGGTAAAAAATTGATCTTCCGGGGCAGTCCCGAGGCTACCACAGATAGACATTATTATGATAGGGGTGCCGCGACTTGGAAAAGTTTGGGAACCCCTGGATTATGCGTTAACACATTTAATACCAAAAAGCACATTATCAATATTTAGTTTACTAATTAACTTAACTGACAAGTGGCGTGTTTGCATGGTGTATTTCAAAAATTGACAGACGCAATTGTATTAATTTCATTAGAGGGTTTGTAAATATTTTTTTGTTTATTTTTTTTGTTCTTCATATTAAGCACCAAAAGCGCTAAACTGTCAAATCAGTTTATCGGCAGGCCAATCGAACAATTTTAATATAACACTAAGCAACTATAACGAGAAACTCCAATATATAAAATAAATATATAGATGAATGCAAAGGCATAAAATACATAAAAAGTCAGATGGTTCCACGACAATTCAACAAAGTGGCATTTCAATACCCATTTTAAAATAATATAAAAATGTTTTTAAAATATGACTATATTGAAATGTAAAATGAGCAATCCTATTATCATTATTTCTTACATCGTTTGTGTTTGTTTTCTAAGACCTCATTTATATTAAAAATGATTTTATGATATCATTTTCTTTCCCAGAACAAGTTTTGTCAATGTTATTCTGAGAACGTCGCAATGAAATGTTTCTATAACTAAGTGTAAATAAATAAATAAAATCTCTCTGTAAAAATACCCCTTGAATGTTGTAAATTATTATTGTATTGCTAAGTACCTTTTCTTGGAATATGGGTTTTATTTATTTTAGGGAAGACATTTAAGATTCCAGGTGATTTTATCTCACTCGAAAAACTCTGGAAAACTCGGAAAAATGTTTTTAAGATGTTATAGAGGTAGGTTCGGAAATATTCCCTTTGAATCTAAACTTACCATTTAGAAACACGTTGATATTTTGTCATCAAAGCAAAATAAACAAAAAAATTTACAAAACAAAAAACGACTTCAGAAAATGCACTAGAAAGTAAAAAAATAATTTCGTATTCTTCTACAACTTAATAATCAACTTACTTTTTCTACTCATCAATATGTAGGTACGATTGTTATTTTTGGAGTCGGTGTCAGCCATGGTAGGTTTTTCGCGCGTGCGACACAAGCACATCTCACCTATAACTATGTATGCATTAAAAGAAGAACAACCCAAGTACCTATTATTTTAATTTTATTAACGCGGCTACATTCCCTCTCCTTTTCCTTCCCTTTCCCGTCACAACCTCAATAACTACTTCCTAGTTAACCTTCGTATAGTTATAATCAAAAATAATATTTTGTTCCTTATATATTTTTTTATATTTGCTACTTAGTTCCGTTTTATATATTTTAGTTAACATGCCTTTAGTTTATACTTAGTTTAATATTTATAAAAACCTCTCTGTAAACATCTTATTAATTGGTCTTTATTTTGTCTATCTTTTCGTTAACAGTCTAAATAATATAAAAATAATTAAGACTGTTAATGTTCCTAAAATAAATATTCGATTTTTATTTTAACATATTATTTTCCCCAAAAATAATTGTAGTAACCCTTTTTCGTAAATAGAATATAATTTCTGCTATGTTGTAAAAGAATTGTACGTAATTTCAATCTCCTCAGATATCATTTTAGTTATATGTATTCTAAATATTTAGAGGTGTCTCAACAGATATCAGTAAAGTAGTAGGTAGGTAAGAAAGTTTCAACGGTCGCCGTTCGTGTCTAATAACCGAATGGTTACGTTAGTATACGATAATATCCGAACAACAACTAGGCATCTTTAGTGCCCAGATCCCTTGCTAGAGAATTACATAAGGCAATAATTAAACTGACGTTGTTAGGGCAATTATAAAGAATATTAAAGAAATATTATATTATAAAAAACTAGCTAGCAGAAGAGTTAAATAACGATGCCCCAAAAAACTGACGCATTTTCCCATTCACCTACTAATCTGACAACTTATGAGTTTATTTGTTTCCTAAATTTTGTAGGAAGTAGTATTAAAATCATGCATTTGTTTCAGATTGGTGTATGGAAATCCTGGCAAAAGGAAGGCCTCGACATCAAGGACATCGTGTGGCCAGGAAACTCGCACACTCCTCCGCAGGGTGTCCCCGAGAAGTTTCACCTGAAGATCACATTCCTGGAGGAGCCACCTTACATCAATTTGGCGCCGCCGGACCCGGTGTCGGGCAAGTGCGCCATGGACCGAGGAGTGCTGTGCCGAGTGGCTGCTGACCATGACATGACTGAGTGAGTACCCCCTCTATATATTTATTTAAAATATAATTTCACTGGGTGCCTACAGTATTTTATTTTTGTTAAACCACGTTGCAGAAAAAATTTACTGACACGTTTCAACACGATTCTCTTTGTATTCAACATACGCATTACAAACATATTGTTAGAAAATTAGTAAAAATCCTAAGCTGAACACTTTACAAAGAAATTCTTCAGATGCTTTCATCTCTATCTAGCGGATTATATTAAGATAATCTCAACGTCTTTGTCAAAATGAATAAAACCTGTACCTTACCATTGAATATTTTACGTTAAAAGGTCTGAAAATTTGGTTATTTTTTATAATTTCTATAAAATCAGATTTTATTTTTCTAGGCGGTGAATTAGTAACTTCTCCACTTGTTCAGAAACGTCTAAGATTTTAGCATGTCAGAATTTTCTTCGGCTCTATGGGTCCTTTATTGAAATTTTTGATTCCTACTAAAAGTAAAAATCTTGAAAAAATAATATTTCAAAAAAAAAACTTTATTCTTACGGGCAACATGCCTCACACCGGCAACGCGTTGCGATACATGTGGACAATGTGATTCTGAAGCGTCTTTTTGCATAGAAAATGTATGGATTATAATTACTACAGATGTCATAGTGGGTAGCTTACGTAGCTTACATCGACCAGCGTCTCTAATGGCTAGCTTTGGTGGTCCTCCCAGTATTTTACTGAGGTTGGGCATATAATTAATATTAAAGGGTATTTGCTATAACAGCCCGGAAATAAGAGTGAATTCGCAGCTTGTATCAAATGTGTTTTCAATTTATAGGTGATCTGCAGAACGTTCATTTATCTAGAGTAAATTTGATAAGCATTATCTTGACCCATCGTCCTGGTGATTTTTTCAGGTACCGGTAACATAAAATCCGTTTATTAGATTCACTGCATGTGTGCAAAATCGTTCCTTGTTTCACCACTAAGATGAATTTAGCTCTTTTAAGCCTTATTTGGTTACAAATATTACGTCATTAATATTATAAATTGCTTTCATACATTATCATTATTTTTATCGGGTAATCATTTTATGACGATATTTTCAACCATGTTTATTATGCCATAACATCCTTAATTAGGCATGTTTTCATTGGTATGTTTTTAGCATATTTCAGGGATTATGACGTTAAAATTTCAGTTCCAACAGTGTACCTACCTACGAAACATATTTTTTTAAACTTTTATGACGGGGTATTAAAACCTAATAGACAATTAATAAGGTTTTTTGCAGGTTCAAAGCTAACGATTTGGGAATGTTATGTAATTACGTGTTATTGTAGAAATTCTACTAAGACTAATCAGGCAAAGCGTTAAAAATATTGTGATGATGGCAGAACGAGAGATTTATATTCTAATTTCCACATTTAGGTAGACACAACACGTAGGCAAATAAATTGTTGAAAAAAAGTTTTGAAATACTTCGTACCCTGGGGCCTAAATCGAAAACAATGCCCTTACTTTTTAACTTCGCGCCGGATCGTTTCGCGTGTCGTCCGCGTATTCTAAAAGGCACTAAGGTTTATTCTACTTTTAATGGCATTTACTATCTTTTTTAATAATTTAACTAATTCTTTTAGTTGTATTGCATAAAAATAATGATTTTATGAAATTAATATGTTTAATACACAATTCAAATTAGGTTTTCGCTTTTTTATTTGCGATAGGCAAGTTTGTTTTTTTGGAATTTTTTTTTTTTTTGGAAGGCTTTAAGATAGACCACATTGAAATTGTAATAAATTTTTAATTTTGTAAGTAATTAGTTTCATTTCACAGGGTACGCCTGTACTCCTAGGTATTGTTTTTGTACTTGCCAGCATGGGCACGGTTTAAAAAAAAAACATAAAAAAAACTTTAAATATGGGACCAGCTTTCGAATGTAGTGTCTGGTGGAAATGATATTCCCATAGATTTCCCTTGTGACTGCACTCTTTCTAGTCTATTCCATTGGTTTCTTTGTCTGGTACGCCATTCTCAACATTATTTCAATGATACCCAGTAATACCCACTCCCATATTCCTGGTAGTGATTTTCTTCCCGACTGAATATCCAAGATTCAGGTGTGTTTAAATTATTCCAGTAACGGATGGTGCCCATCAATAAAATCTTTCTTTTGGATCGCACACATTATATTAAATTTAATCATATTCATATTAATTTTAAATTATTGATATCACATGGACCCAGATTTTTTACAATAGAAAAGTTATTAAATTATTGTGAAATAGGCAATACAGTTGAAATTTTTCTTGTTATTTGATATTTGAATTCAAAACTTTATTCTTCTCCACACTACATCGATCCCTCCCCTTCCTAATGTGCATTGTGGAGAAAAATCTAGAAGGATTTCGTAACACCTGTGCAATATGTGCAGTGCATAGCTAAACAATATTGCTAAGCGCTTTTTTACTCGTACATCTTTCAAAGTTTAAATACAAATCTCCTGCTCACGTTTTCCAACAGGCTACTGGAAATTGCAGACGATTATAATCTCGCTATGAAACCACAAATGTTCTGCAATTATTTTTAGTTTTTCTTTTATAAATGCTCTGGTATCAAGCAATGTTTGAAATGAAAACTTCTTTAGCAACGTTGAAACGAAAAATATGAAACTTGATGAAACGAAAAAGAGAAAACTAAACAAAACTAAACAGAGACATACACATACCTCTATAGGATTTAGCATGCGAGAGAATTTGATAGTATAATCGGTCTCCTCTTTGCACGGTGCTTCGTAGTCTATTGGTCTCCTTTTTATGCGATGCTTCGTAGCCTCCCCACTCTTGTTTACTTTAGTTTTCTGAAGCTTTCACTTCTACCCCGCGTGAATTACACACTTTGTTTTTTTACAACAATTTCTTGCCAACAAAGTATTTGCGTAAAGATTTCCGCACTGTCGGTCAAAATTGGGCAAGATTGTCCTTTATTGCCTATTCTTGTCGACGATGTATTGCCCTTGTCGGTAAATTCGCTCGGCTACCGACATTACGACAATATTGTCAAACCGAACCATCTTTCTTCCAGCTCTTTTACATAATACGTGCGTCTCTGTTCGTCACATACCCGCTACCAAAACTAATAATTTTAAACGCTAATTATTTAATAAACAGTTTGGCGATATTTTTGAAATTTGAAGAAGTCTTTGCAGATGATCCATTTTTTGTTTTGTGAATTTTTCTTATACGTACTTACATGACAGCAATATTGACGGGACCCAAAAATATTGACGGCCGACACCTTGTTCTGCAAAAAAATTGATAGCCACTATTTATTTTTTAATGTGAATACCTCACAAGAGTCCCAACTGCTCCCGCCTGGATCCAGTGAGACCATGGAATCCCCAATTGGAGCATGTTGTGAGGCTGGAGGTGGTGAGGAGGGGAAGGAAATGGGGAAGAAGAAAGTGGGGAAGTACCTGGCTATTCAGAATTAAAACGTTGCTTGAAAATGGCTTTAGCCGTGTTTGGTGACCAGATCTGAATAGCCAGGTACTTGCCAACCTTCCTCTTCCCACCTCCTTCCCCTCCCCACTACCTTCAGCCTCACAATATACCCCAATTGGGGATGCCATAGTCTCACTGGCTCCAGACGGAAGCAGTTGAGATTCTTGTGCGGTATTCACTGTAAAAAAAAAAAAACAGATCTGGTCACCAAACACGGCTAAAGTCATTTCATGCAATGTTTCTATTCTGAATGGTAGTCTTATACCAGGGCGATACTGAGAGTATATGGAACTTGCAGCAAATAACCAAATATTATTTTTAGTTATTAATTGTGAAATAACACAAATTACATACATACATACATCTTCTTCCCCTTGTCCCATTCGGGTCGGGGACCCATTGCATCGACAAGGCTCCTCCATAAGTCCCTGTCTTGTGCTGATTGTTCGGCCTCTGTCCATGGTAGACCCATCCTCTCCTCACACAGTTTCTGGAGTTGCCTCGCCCAACTGTGTCTGGGGCGGCCCACTGGACGTCTTCCCTCTGGAATCGCACTCAGTATTTTCCTCGGAATTCGGTCATCAGACATTCTTAGTACATGCCCAAGCCACCTAAATTGTGATTTTTCTGTGAAGAGTAGCAGTGGTTCAATGTTTAGATCAACTCGGATCGTCGAGTTTCTTATATGATCCCATTTTGTAACTTCTGCCACTCCTCTCAAATATCTCATTTCGGCAGCTTGGACTCTGGAGCGTGTTCGTTCATTTAGCATCCATGTCTGGTGGCCGTAAGTGAGCGTTGGGCGGTATTCCATTTTAAACGCTGCCATCTTTGTCTTGGTGCTAAGCTCGGCTTTTCTTATTACTGAGCTGTAGAGAGGACGCAATACACTGCTTGCCGCACATATTCTTCTATCAATTTCTCCGTCTTGCCGACCATCGCTGGAGAACTCGACCCCAAGGTATTTGAAACTGTCCACCTGTTTCAACTGAGTCCCATTAGCGAGTATGTTGCACTGAGTTTGGTCCCAGAACACAAATTTATTGTTAGAAATTTAATTAGAAATTACAGGCAATTTATCTTGCTTAGCCTGTACACAAATCTAATACAATTTAATTATTAGTAATATAATTTACGCCAACGTAAACCATGCATTTATTACAGATAATACCTAAACATATCATTTAAAGTATATTAACAGTTCATGAAACAATATCATAAATATAAATGTACCCGATAAATTGGAAGAAATGAAATAGATACATGGCTAATAAACAAAATCTAAAAAAATAAATTGAGCTTTTACTACGAAAAATTCTAATTCTTCGAATTGCTATCGGCACGACTAGTATTAGAACGAAGTACTTTTACAACCACGACAAGAAAACAAAATTCAACCTTACATTAAATATACGTAATATTAAATTCTACTTCAAAATATAACGTAATCATAATCGCGATATAACGAGTATCCTATATCCATTTGGCTTATAAAAACAATGCGCCCTAAAAGCTTTGTGAATGTGGATATAACGGCGAACTGGCGAAAAGCTCACGGGGAAAGTTAAGGAGCTGATCCCAGAAAAGGCGCCTATTAATTACAATAAAACGGTGTTTCCCTGAACCGTAGAAACACATTCGCGAGAGCTGTACCTACATCCTACAACCTATAATAATAATATTACGTCCTTATTATACAGTTGAGAACAGTCCGGAATAAGAAAAATCCATGTAGGGATTTGGAAAAGTCTGGGGTTGTTTCTGTTCACTAAATTCTTTCGAAAACACGTTCAGCGTCTGCAAATATAGGGGTTGTTTTTAGTCAATACTTTTATAACCCGGTTTCACCAGAGTTTTCAGATAGGTACTCTTTTCGGTAAAATTGCGAGTAAAAATATGTATAATGTACCCACCGGACTTAGAGAGTTGTGATATTACAATATTATTATTGCAAACGTCTTTCGGTATTACACTTTATATGGTTTATACCTATATCTAATGGTATTATATCCATAACATATATATATAATGCAAGCACGATCACGAGACATTTTCTGCTTGGACCCATTGAATTTAAAGAGATAACACATCGTTTGCCTTGTACTATTACATCTATTAATTTATAATTAATACATCATACCCCTTCTGGTACTCCACTATGTATGTTTTTTGTTTGTATTACACCCTGCATGTGGTTTTTCACCCCAAAGGAGTATTCTAGCCAGTGACAAGTGAGTGAGTTATTAAGTTACTACATCACATTTTCAGCAGATCAAATACTTCGTTAAAATTAACCTTTTGTTTCTGATTTACTTAAAATATTTATTTGGATTTGTTTAAATAGCAATTAAAAGCGTTTTCCAAAAAGTCGTATTTGAAAGTGACATTTGTTCATTTCCACCTTTCTTTCTTTTTTTCTCTATGTAAAAAGAAAGACAAGACAAGACAAAAGTAAGTTTATAAGTGTAATATGGGAAAATATGCACAAATTTAGTAGTAATAAGAAGAACCAATCCATACAAGATTTCTATTTTTTAGTTGAGAGGTTAAATTACTATTATTTTGAAAATCTCACGATTGTGATAACTTTTTTGTTAACACTCGTAAGTTAAAGAAATAAGTTATGAATAGATAAAAATTTAACGCTATGTTATGTTATTTGTCTATATATGGACTTTTTAAAAAATTTATTCTGTCGAATGAATCATTGGTTTCGAAATATGTCAATAATTTTAATTTACTAAGTGGTGCATACAAAATGATTCGTTTTCATTTAAAACAATTTATTTTACAGAAATTATAATAAAAAAACACACTTGGTATTTAACCGACTATATGCATATATGTCCAATAGTGCACGAGTCGCGCTTACTAGGCATTTTCTTTTTCAACCCACTGGACTTGAGTTAACACGACATACCCCTTCTAGTATACTCTGCGTATTTTATTCTAATGCTGCTATATCCATAACCTATGTAAATAATGGATACCAACCACAAGGCTTTTTTTTGGACGCACTGGACTTGAGTTAACACAGCATACCCCTTAGAGTAGAATGGTTTATATATCTAATATATTATTACGAACGTTGTAGTGTGAATGTGTATAGGGAAAGGGGGGATCGATAGGCCCCACGCGGGGCCAGAGGTATAAAAGTATATCGGATCCTATAAAAGTAAATGTACCCACGAGTGGCTGGCTTATTGACACCCCTGACCCGATGTCTACCTGACTCTAATATTAATCGGAACGTAAGCGATCCCACTCAGCTCCCAATAACGTGCTCACAAAACCTTTACGGGTGCGATTCAAGATATCGTTTACGTATTTTATTTTACTTTATCAGCATGCTGGTATTTCTACTTCATTCCGTTCTCTGCGCTATATTTTCTTGTAACCTTTTCATGTTAGTTGTATTATTTCAAAAGCGGCAATCTGATGAAACCTACATCTTCTTTTTAGCAGACCAAAAAAAAACTACTGGGATAAATTAACTTCATGTTTTTATTTAGTAATCTTTAATTCATGTTCATTTAAACGATTTTTGAAAATTTAATACTAATTTGTTTTAAACAACGAAATGAATTTTCCAGAAAGTTGTATTTGAAAGTGACATTTATTTATCGCCGCCTTTGATTTCAAAATATTGTCAGATCGGCGGTTATTATTTTTACATGGCGGCGCGCCCCGGGTGCCATCCGATGGGGGGGGGGACTGTCACCCCCCAATCCCAGAAGTTATTTAGCCACCCCCCCCACTCCCCCTCGCCAGTTCTATAAAAGTTCTATATAATTTCTGTTTTTATTTATGTCATTACATGCAACTTGATTCAAGAAACTGATATAATAGGAGAATTTTAAAATAACTTTGAAATTGTATGAATTATTCAAATTATGTGAAACACCATACCTTACAGAATAACGAAGTGTCATAATAATTGATGAACTGTTCTAGTACCCAGTTACCCACCTCTCACAAATCATTCAATAATATTTACAAGTTATGTTAGCCTCTCAGAAACTGGACGTACTGTACAGGGCACGCAGATACTTTAATAGTACACAACTGCTAACCCTGTAAAAATCACAAGTGCGCCCCACTGTTGAAATTGGCAGCCACCTCTTCTCAGGAGCTCCAAAATACCTAAAAAAAACCCTTGACTGTGCAGAAACGGGCGGTCCGTTTGATAGATTCTCCCATCTTAACAGACGGATTGCAATCATTAGAGCACAGGCGTTAGGTCGGAATGCTGTCGTTGTTATACCGGTATTACGATGGAAGATGCTCTGAGGAACTAGCGTCATTGATCCCCTTGGCACCGGTGCATAGTCGGGAAACACGCCAAACACGCGCACAACATTTGTACATGGCTGACATTAGTCACATGAGAACAGGTCGTTTCTACGACTCGTTCTTGAGTTCAACAGCTCGGCTGTAGAACGATTTGCCGGCCTCTGTGTTTCCTTCCTCCTACAACATAGGTCTCGTCAATACCCATCTTCACTCCTTCCTGATATATAGAATACCTGGATATTCAGTTCCTTAACACGCGCGATCCTTTTTTTATGTGAATACCTTGCAAGAGTCCCAGCTGCTCCGGTCTGGAGCCAGTGAGACTATGGCATCCCCGATTACGGTATGTTGAAAGGCTAAAGGTAGTGGGGAAGGGAAGGATGGGGAAGTGGTACCTCAGGAAATGGTAAGCACCTGGCTATTCAGATCTGGTCACCAAACGACTTTTCCATTTCAAGCAACGTTTCAATTCTGAATGGTGGGCGATACTGAGAGTATCTTCCACTCTGGTACGAATATACCTACTAAGTACATATTATTTTAACCTATCTCTCCACAAATATACTAACTAAGTACATATTATTTTTAATTTGAAATAGCACAAATTAATGAAATAAAATTTATTTGCCAACGCCGGGATTCGATCCCGCGGCCTTCAGATTACGATCCTTGTACGCATATTCTGTAAACATTTTATTTATTATCTCAAGAAGCATTCGAGTTAACCCGTGAGCTTAATTCGCACTATCTGCCTCGTTGGCAATGTACCAATGGTCGTAACTTCTACAAACCTTTAATCGGTGCTGATTATTCAAGCGTGTAACAGCCAGTGAGTAGACAGAATCCCTCTGGTCGTTTTTCTTCCTGAATAGTGACAAAGGATTTATATAAATTTGTACCCAATCCTCTCTAGCTCCTAGCTTGGTATGTACAAAAAATGGTCATTCGTGTTTCCGAGAACCAATTATATTTATTATTCCTCGTTTAAAAGTTTCCTTTTTCTTAATGGTTCTTTGTGAATGGGGGGTTCAACTTTAAATAATAAAAAGTAGTTGATACACTCGATCGAGTCATGTTTTCTGAGGCGTTCCTGACTTTTTATAACATCTATCTAAGAGAGATATATTCTCCTTACACCCTTTCATCGATCATCCATACATCTCTACACGTATAAACCATCCAGGCGTACCTTTCAATCTAGTTCGTTACTACAATCTAGTGATTAATTTTAAAATGCATTGAACACATTCTGTTTTCGAAAATCTTAGCACGACATGGTATATAACAATATTAAGCATGATAATATTTAATTCTATTTCAATTTAATGTTGATACACTTTATTTTTATGTTTTCAAAAAATTGTTTCAAATGCGGTTATTTCTCGTGAAATTGCCGTAAATCAGGTCTGTCAATGCGAATTTCTTCATATTTATAAAATATTTTACTTGAACACTTTAAATTTCAAGTTCTTAAAAAACATATTTTTAAATATAATACATTCAAAACATTTGCTGAGCTGAAACGGAACCTAATTTTATGAAATTCTTTCGATAGAAAAAAATCACAAAGAAAACTTCAAAAATTAATAGAAACACTTCTGTTACGTGGTGTGGGTATTCACAGTGTTTCATTAAATACCACTTAAGATAAATAAATAAATAAAGATATTCGTCTCTATTTTAAACGAGTCGTGTTTCATTAAATATTTTCACAATTTTCGTTTCATTATTATTATTTTTTTAAATATTAGCGCGCTCCTCACGCTCCCTCACACGATCGTATTAACATATATCGCACCGCCAAACCTTCTTTTTTTCTTTTTGAATGCTTACTAATATTAATTTAATATTGCCTGGTAGCATATCTCTCGTCCCTCACATATTGCACCATTCGCCTTTCCTTTCTTCTCACAAATTATTCGACTCTCTGAGTATGCACTATCCATTTAAAATCAAGCAATAAAACGTGTTGACAAGTCAGGGGAGGAAGACGTTAGTACCCTCCTCTCCGGATAAGAGATATTTCACTGGCATGAAATTCAAGTAGCGGGTCGGTTGTGCATTGTGCATGTTCATGGCCCCAGTACCACACTGTGTATGTACAGTCCTACCTTCACTTGTTAGCACCTATGTATTTGAGTATAGGGTAGGTACCTACATAAATTGCTCTAGCACTACTTGTGGTGGTTAGTATCAGCCGATGGCTTAAGATACGTCAGATGGGCTTTTGTTTTTGACTGAAACTAATATTTTCTAAACACGATTTCAACATATAAAATAGGTATTCGACAGGTAGTATCGGCTTATTAACAAAACCGTATAAAATATATTTTCCTCCTTCCTACAACATGGGTCTCTTCTAGACCTTAGTTCACTTCGTCCTTTCCTCAAAAAGAACCTCCACACAGCAACTTCAAAGATGACATACATATGACAACCTGAGAGTAATTATTTCCCTCAAGGCCTCATGTGTGTGGAGTTAATGTAAAAAATAATAATAAATCACACAAATATCAACCACAGCGCCTATTTAAACAAATACCTTTTTAAATTATGGCGCTAATACAGCCTGCAACTTTGTGGCTCAACGGTCTTGCATAGTCCAATAAATAAAGTGACAATATCGGATCGATAGGGTTAACTGATGACAATTTTTTAACGATTTCCCGAGCACGGTTGTGCTCGTTAGGCGTGGCGATGCCCAAAAGGCATTGTCAATTCAAACGGCTTTATATATACAATTAAAGTGACAATGTCGAATTTAATTACACTCACTTTATACAATGGCAGAACGCATGTACTTTTTGACACTAAAAAGTAGTTAATTTGTCAATGCGGTATTTAGCCATAGCTTGTGATATTCTGAACATCTTTCTGAATTCAATAGATCAAATTAATGATCTCGTCTACGACTTCTTCAAATTGGAGAGTTTCGTTAGTCTGCCTCCGTTCATTAATTAGCCAGAAATTTTGCGTAACGCAACGCAACGTAACGTATAGGCGAATAGGCAACGTAACGTATAACGCAACGTAACGTAACGTATACGTAACGTATAGGCGGTGCACCGCCCGCGTTCGCTGGATTTCTCTGGCCGCTGAAATTTGCGACACTTTATACCGCTGCGCTACCGGACGCTCGCGCGGAATTGTGAATTTATATTAGACCCGAGGATCACCATAAAATTAATTTTAGTGACGCATTTCCTTCTCATCCAAATTTCAAATCACTAACGGAAAAATGATTCAATTCAAAAGTTGTGTTTATGCACCACTAACCGAAGCTCAGACTGAGCTATATTACGTAGGTACTCGTAACTCCAATCAAGTGCCCCCTCTCGAAAATAGATAGGCATACCTCAATTAACTTTTGCGTCCGTCCGAAATACTCCAACAGATCGTTTTATTTTTTACGACACGACTATCTATAATATTTCACATCTCCGGCTCCCACCCCAGAAAGAGTCTGGGAGCAGCACGGGCTGCTGGCAGTTGCACTACGCCCGCACTTGGAGATGAAATATGCACTTGGCCTAAATTCTTGCGGCTAGGACTAATGTATTCCACGCTGACTCCTTTGATTGCATAGCCATTGTGTTTTAGATATTTATTACCTTGGAAGTGGTGGATAATTTGATATCAAAGCGGTAGCGTTGGTGAAATATTTTTTAGGAAAATGCTTTTTTGCCTCTTTTGTTCCATTTAAGAATTATTGTGTTATTATTATCAAATCTTTTTAATACCATTCAATGGCTTCTACTCGGAATTGTCCAGAGTTGCATAACAGGTTTTAAAAATATTGAGGCACAGATTAAAGTTTTGGAAATTAATATTAATTTTGTTGATCTGTCAGACCCCAGACGAAAAAAGTCTGTACAAATTGATTTCATAATACGTGCACTCACTGTCGAAGAGTTGTATCAATAACTTTTACTCAAAAAAACAATCCAAGTTTGTCTCACATATTGGGGCATGAACAAAATGTTAAAGCTGCCCAAGCGAATGTAGGTTCCTGAGACAAACGAAAGAGTTTGTTCAAAGGTATACTATTTTGAGGATAAAACAGAACGATTCAGGGTGTGCACGTTTTTTTTAAAAGACGCTTTGTGTTTCTAATGACCCATCAATATTAAAATTACTTACAAGATCGTTTTCAGAAATATACAGAAGAGTTAAAAACAAACACGCAACAATACCAAAACAAGAAATTTAAAACTAAGGCAGCATTAGTAAAACAAAATATTGAGCACTTTCCATGCATGGAATCGCATTATATCAAGCAATTAAGTCAGAAAAAGTACTCAAATTGGAATTTTCCTATTGCAATTTTGCAATCGTATCTTTGGAGAAGAGCAATTAATATAAAAACATGCTGTTGGCAGCGCACCATAAAGAAAATTGCTGTGCTTGAAATGTGCATCGGTTGCCACATTGTGCATTCGTACGCAGCTGAAGAGTTTAACCAGTTTTTCTCAAAGTGGGCGATAAGGTCCTCTTGTGGGAGTTGGAGGCTTTCAGGGGGGGCGGTGTGAGGCTTAAATAAAATTAGGGGGCGTTAAGGAAATCTAGAAGAGCGACGGCAAACACCACTTGAGATGCGATTTACTACTCGAATGATTGGAGTCCCAAATAGACTGTTAAATTAGAGTCGCTTGCGAATGTAATAATGTGGATGCAGTTTCATATTATTCATGTACATGTACGGTGTCCATGTTTAAGGAATAAAATTGTTTGTTATTTCCGAAAAAAAAAATTATCCAAAATACTTTAATATGATTTATTTAAGATTTATTAAGTATGAGTATTATTTCCTCTCATTAAAACATTCTTTGATCTCAGAAATAGGATATGGGTCATACCATATCTTTCCTATCCATATAATAATTCATGTTTAAAAACTATATTTGCAATAACTGTTTTTAAAATAGGCAACAGATATAATGTCAAAAGGTAAGTCGATAAATATGGGACACATTTTTTTTAAATCTGAAAATAGGCGGTGGTCGAAATAAGTTTGAGAACCTGTGGTTAAACTAAGTTTCTGACGCATAACTTTACAACAGATTTCAACAAAACATGTTTTATGTATGCAAACACGTTGTCGTAATAAATTTAATTTGAGTAAGCCGACGATTTTGACGATTTTCCATGCGTTGATTTCCCTAAGGACCAACCGGTCAAACGTAGAATAATCATTTGATGACCTCCATCATAAATCGACGACCTTTTACACATAATCCTCGTTATGAAGTTATGCACTATGTTTTACTTCTACGTAATTAAAAAATGATAATTATCATAAAATATAGGTATGTAAAAAAATAATTAACCCCCTTTTCCCACCCCTCAAAGCAGAATTTTGATACTTGTAGACAAAAATTTTAACACTTAATTTCGAAAAGCTCGGTTTGAAATCTGGACAACACCGGGGAATTCAATTAGATGAACATATTTTAAATTTGAGTACCGCTGGAGAATCCAAAGATAATTGTTTTTGTCCAAAGCAATAGAACTGTTCGTATAAATTCAACTTCTCCGATGCACCAAATGTCGATATCCAAAGGAAACCCATTCAACAATACGATTGTTTTCCCCACCGAGACCAGCGTAATCGTTAGCAAGTAAGTCCTACAGGCAGGGAGATATAAGAGTATAATATATTATACCGTCGATAACAAAAATAATCATTATCAACATAAAAGCAAACATTTGAAGAAGATAATAAATTTAGAAATCTAAACGAACATGAAACAGAGCAAGATATACATAAAAGTTAATGGTCCCAAATGCGACGAACCCAGGATCTCTAAATTGGGACAACGCCAACGCCTGTAAACAGTCACCTATTGTGAATTGTGACCTGGTCACATATTTCAGTCTCAGAATTATCAATTTTATTTTCAAGTTATGTAAAAAAGAAATAGGTCACATCGGCAGAGTGGTTAAAGGCATTGCCCAGCTAAGACAGAGATACAAGGTTCGATTCCCAGATCTGATGATATCTTTACCTTTTTTATTTTCGGAATCTTGTTCTTTTTTCAGTTTAGTTTAGATTTATTATTATCTTATTGTTCAATTACATTGATGGGTATTCGTAATCTTCAAAAAAAATTAAAAACAGATATTCCAATAAAAATAAAATTAAATATAATCAAGATTTTTTAACCATCCACGCATCAATCTTATGTGTAAATAGAGCAAATGCGGGAGAGACGTCACGGAAAGAGAGAAGCCACACTTTTTCGGTGGAGGTATTACGGTTTTTCAAATCTGTATGGTTTTGAACATTGCATTTGAACATAATAATATAATAATGTAATACTAATTCTAAGCAGAACTCTTTCATCTATCGTGCGTCCAATACTTTTAACACACAATACAAAAAATTTGACATATTTAATTCTGCACCACATTCCTTAAAATCACACAGACACTCTCTCGACACTTTATAACAACAATAATTTCTAATACCACCAGTCACCATTATATTAATTTTTTTTTTTTCTCTTTTAATTTTTTGTTTACTCATATTTTTATAACTATACCTCAACCTAACCCATTCTCCCCCCCCCATCCTACCCCCTCCCTATTCCCCCCTAATTAACTTGTCTCTTGAAATGTAATTTTTTTTCTTCTTTAGCAAATATCTATGGAACCACAACACTTGTATACAATACCCTTGTGGAAACCTCTAAATGGTTCAATTATTGTCACTTAATTACTATTATGCTCTGTTATGAATGTAAACTGTTGGTCTCCCAAATAAAATAAAAATAAAAAAAATAATAAGTCAACGCCTACCTGGCTGTTATGGCGGACAACGGGTCTCTACAACCGAATTTTTTTCGTTGAACTCTCAACAGAAAACTGGTTTATGCTTAAGAGTGAATCTATATGCGAGTCACCAGCTTTCATTAGTACCTATAACTTTAAAATGTGCAAATGATTTTCCTACGAATTTTGCAACATCTAAACACGCACCTGAAACACACGCAAATTAACTCGCAACTGGATTTTTTTCATGCGCTCTGAACACAAGCTTCCGCAGTTTCCTTGCCCCTGCTCTAACACGTCACCTCCAAGATGAGACGTCTCACCCACATATTGGAGGACAGACGCCACTTTTCCAGCATGTCTTTTATTATTTTTTCGTACTAAAACTCTTCGATGAGAATTTTTGTTTTAAATGTTTTTGGTAAAGTATTAGTGTATATTAATAAAAAAACGCTCCATTTGCAAAACCGATTTTTTTGTTGCCATTCTTCCAAAATAGGTGGCGTCTCTCCTCCTTTACCTTAGACCCTAGACTTTTCGTTCCGAGCATGCATTGGAACAACGGAATGATAGATAGATGGATATGAATGGTCCACTCCCTCCGATAGATTAAGCAAATATTTTATTTGCTTGCTTTCAATTAGTATTTCTTGACGCGTGTGGACTCCTCAAATTTCATATTTATCATTTCAGTATTTATGTCAAAATAGTATTAGATATCAAGCACAAATTAATCTTCTTTAATGTAAGTATCTAAATATCTTAGCTGTCATCTCAGGCAAGCTTGTGAAATGGCAAATCATTCCTAGAATTCATTATAACGTCACTTAATTATTATTAGTGACAAGTAGATATAACACTTATTCTACATTATTACAAACAATATTCTCGGAGCAGGTATTTACTCGCCCGTGAAAGCTCTATATCAATATAAATCACCTCTTGACGGTTACTTCAGATCACCACGGGTCTATTCACTAAAAAAAAATCTGCCGAACAAATAAAACTGAAAATATTGGTTTGACGTGTGGACCATTATGTGCGGAAAATCACTTTTTTTATCCTAATATGATGAAAAGTTATCATTCATTGAATGAAGCGGTAACCGGAGGGCAGAAATATAAATTAACTTTTATTTACCATTGAAATATGTGATAAGAAATACCTTAGTTTTTAATGTTGCCAATGTAGTTTTTTTCTTTCTCATTTTGTATACATAAGCGAAGATCTGTGATTGGTGATTTTTATTGAACATTTAATTTTCTTCTTATCACCTCTTTTTTACTTACTTACATCAAACTTCCACTTCAGAATATAGCTATAAATTAAATAATACGTATTCCTCCAACAAAAACCTCGCCGTATAATGAATTAAAAATATTGTGTGTAATGTGTTTCAGCTTGCATAAATAGTCAATACTATAAAAAATGAAACGAAAGAAGAAAGGCATACTTGATTTCCTTCCAAATACTTCGCAAACTCGAGGCAATATCTACTGCTCTATTATGACAACTCAAACACAGAATCACAATTGTATACACCCGTTCGCCGTATACAAAATTTGGGAAATGAATATAAAGGTGTTTTTGACATATTAACACATCATTCTCTGAACAAGTCATAGTAGAATTTAAATCGGGAAGAAGAACAGCAAATTTAATTAAACAAACTACATTCATAGCTCTTCTTCGACTTAATTCATCTATGTTTCGTACTTTTCCCTGACTACTGTTTTTTTTCCATCTAGCATGGTGAAGTATTTTGTTGTTATTTATTTCGTTTTTGATATTCTTTGTAATTTTGATTGATTGATTTTGTTTTCATTTTTTTTACGCTCAATTAGACGTTTTTTTGTAAAATAAAAACAAATAATACGTAAATGCCCATCTGGGCGTGAAATAAAATTTAATAAATATAAGTAATACAATGGTAAAGTTGTAATACTCCGCTTCACTTGGCCAATAATGGCGTCGAACACTTTGCGTATGTGAATCAACTTCAACAAAATTAAAACAAAATATGCACATTTTTTCGTCTCCCCGACATAACTCACTTTGTAATAATAAAGCTAAATCTAACTATTTAAATAAGAAATATTCCTGTGAGGCGGAGTTCATGTTTATAAGGGGAGAACAATTATTAACCGTGAGCCGGAGTATAAGTTTATCCAAATGTGGTATTTATTCTAATCACCAGGGCGTGAACAATGGTCGAAAATAACTTAATTAATTAATTTATTTACAAATGTCACAACGTTACATTATCGTTAAACGATATAAAATATTAAGTAAATGCGAAAAGGTTGGGCGCCAGGTTATTTAAGCATCATAACCGAGTATATTAAATTAAGTTAAAATGGTAAAACCAATATGGGAGAAAAGTAAATATAAAAAGTAATTCGTTTACGTGTTTCTTGATGCCGACGTGTTCGATCTGGTTTTTGGTAAAACAACGGCCCGTAGTTCTGCTGATTCCGAACGTTCCGAACTAATAGGAGGAGAATTTCTCCAGCCATCGAACTGTCGTTGTGATGGCCGACCTCTATTCGATTTATTTGGTGGGATCGATAAATTTTAAAATGGGAACAGGGGTTCCATCTTTTAACCCATTATAACTGAATAGTTTGATAAAATCGATTATTATATTATACTAGCGAATACCCGGCATGCGTTGGAATGCCCCTCAAAGAAAAAAATTATCTGTATATTGAAATGCTTTTGGATACCTACACAATATATTTTGTTTTTATATTGCTGCGTGCATAATAAATTAGAAGGTTTTGCGACGCATGAGTATGCCACATACAGCTCTCCGAATGAGAAGCAAAATTTATCCCCTGCTATCCCTTACCGCTTGAATGTCTCCTTCGTATTCTATCCTTCTGCCCCTCCCTCGTGCAGAACATGAAATTCACACTTTTTCAAATCAAATCGCACGCCATCTATTGTAGGTAATTTTTTATACAAATTTCATAAAATCGCTAAAGCTTTCAACTATATATCGAAACCTTATGGGCGTGCGCACAACAAATCACAAAATTTACATGCCAATCATATGAAAGGCATAAGAAATAATTTCATACCGCCAGAGCTCACTATTATATATAGAAACCTTCACGGGCGTGTGCTCAACAAATCGCCAAAGTTTCGTAGCAATCTGACGATTGGTGTATGAAATGACATTCAAAGAAGTGACAAAAATTAATTTTTATTTATTAAAATGATGTTGTCAATATTGTGTTGTTGTCGATTATCAACGAATTGTTGTCGATTATCATCATAATCCTATCCTTGTTCGATAAATCTAATTTTCTTTTGGGTCCTATAAAGTTTATAGGACCCAAAAGAAAATTTAAACTATAGCCGGGAAAAAAAACTTCAACCAAAATGCTCCCAAATATTTCTCAGCCATGAACTTTTCGCAGCATACTTTTGCCTGCAATATTCTTCCTCTGCATTTCACGAGAAAACTTATACGGATTTTGTAATTTATTTTCATTCAAATATTTTATATTGTTTTATTTTAACTAATGGCTTACCATGGCGTGTTTGGTGATCCAAGTATTAATTTGCCTAATGGAGGTCTTTATTTCCGTACTAAATTGTGTTTTAATTCAAATGGGAAGGAGATCTACGATGTCGGGTGTCGACTGTAAGTGAGACGTAACGCTAGGCTGTTAGGTTAATTCTTTATTTCCATTAAAATTTGTATGGAAGGCACTTCTAGTGTTGTTCTTTATTCTATTTATTTTAGACTCCCAAGGTGCTTTAACATTTGCTACATGCAATTTTCGTATAAATGATAATTGAATGTAATAAATCACCTCTAGGGCGCTGTACAATAAGTATTAGATATGTTCAATTGTTGCATACTACAGTAAATTGTTATTACATTAGTACTTTTTGAACTTTACTTGTATAAAATGTGTATGTGGGATTATAATTTGAAATGCAAACACAAGATACCATTATGTTTTAATCATTTACTTTTAAGTATGTATATATTAATTTTATAATAATTTAAATAACTATGCTAAGCAAACCACGGTTATCTTTCTGTATTAATTGGTTATTTAATTTTTTTGGTGCTCCAGATTTGATGTCCGGGTTAATATTATTATTATAATCATTTTTTTTATATTCTTTCCCTTCTCTTTTTTTCTTATTTTATACAACCCATGTGTGTAGTACTATGATATGCAATGCTTACACAAACAACCTATATGTTTTAATCTTCTGTTATTAAGTACCTACCTAAGTAATTAATATTATTTTTTAAAAACTTAGCTAAACAAAGAACAGTCACTATGTTTTTATTTTTTTATTTTTGTTTTGTTTATATATTTTTTATATTTTTAAATTATTTACAGACCATGTTCCGTATGTTAATACTCATCCTTATTTGACTGTCCTAAAACGGGAATCCTCCTAGTTGGGCAGTCAAAAAAATTCTTAAGTAATGTATATAAATGTATAATTCTTTACTAAAAAAAAAAATAAAAAAAAAAAAAAAAAATTACAATGGGTAGTGAACAATTAGTAGATAAATATTATATTATTGAAGCCGATGCTTTAAAAATCATAAAAAAAAGTCAATGTAAGATTTGTAAATTTGAAAGTATTTATATGAAATATTGCCTTACAATGGAAGCTTTTCGAAAAAAAAATGTTTGTAGGTATTTTCACAATTTTCTGTACAATTTAGTTAAAAACATTTGTTGGCAAATTAGAGACGGATAGAAATTTACCTTTCGGATGGTCTCCTTAAGTAATTCTAGAAAGTTAGAAAATAATAAAATAATCTTGAAAATGGAAAAAGCGCTGACCCTAGAAAAAAAACGAAATCTGACTTTACCTCAAGATTACACAATAAATTTAAACAAAAGAAAAATGCATTAACTAACGTACAAAACTTAAATAATTTTCTGTTAAAATATTATGTTACACATGGTTGGGTATTTTTATCATTGCGTTCTAATTTTTAAAATAAATTCATAGGCAATCCGATTTCTACAATTTAATTTAATCAGAATTACAGACAGACACACACAGGCAGTATTGTTTATTAGTAGGTATTCTGAATATATAACTGAAAGCTAAATAAAGCTACAGACATGCCGTATGACTAAATCATCGAGGCAGCTTCCCACGCGCATGGTCAACAAATTACGATGCGGCGTTTGAGAGCACATTTAAAGCATGTACAATAAATCCAGCGTATTAACTGCTCACCACTAATAAATCACCGAGGCTGGTTCGATCTGTTCAGTAAATCCCCCTTCAGTCGTGCTATATTAAACCAGCCAGCCCCGCGAGCCCCTTGCGACAAGTGACCCCGCAGCCCCGGGCCCGGGGCGAATATGGGCCACAGACATTGACCCACTTTGCCCAAGCCACCCCCATGTAATTCTTACCCCTGGTGTGGCACTAGAGCCTGGAACATCGGAATGCCCGGAACGAGGAAGCGGATCCTCCCTAGAAAAACTTTGGTGCATCGCACTGCTGAACTGTGGCTAACCTACATAAATGTATTGTATAAGCAAGCATATGGGGAAACTTTATTAATAAAATGCTTACATGAAGTACTTTTATGTACAAAAATGTTGATTCCGTCGATGACTACTTGCACTCTACTAGTAACATAATATGTAAGGAAATAATGCCAAGGTTATTTATCTCACAAAGGAAGCAAACAAACGTACTGTACATGGTTAGCGTTTGTACATGGTGCCTTTGTACATGGTTGCCCTTTGTCACAATATGACTCGCTCCTTTGATCAACAGTTCAGCTGTGGAATGGTTTGCTGGCATCTGTGTTTCCTCCCTCCTAAAACACGGGTTTCTCACTTCTTCCTTTCCTCTAACTCAGTGGTTCCCAAAGTGGTCCCTACGGACCCCCAGGGGTCCAAAGGATCATTCAAGGGCTCAGTGGAAATTTACAATTGAGTTGGGGGTCCCTGAACAACGTCAGATAATAAAAATGTGAAGCGTGCATACAACAAATTTTCCTGGTCTTGAGCAAAAAAAAGTATAATTTTTTGTATTGTCATATTATTGCTGCATGAATAATTCTATAAATTAAAGAGTAATATCCGTTTTTGTTGCAAAACTTTTGCTGTACAAATAAAACTTGGGAAGAGGAGAATGTTCTTAATATCAAAATCATTCAAAATTGCAAAATAGAGATGATTTTTTTTTCTTATTGTCAACACTTGACGGCGCGCGCTTTATTCGGATGGAGAGGTGAAGGGATCCGTGGGAGGGGGGAAGGGGTCCGTGGGCCAAAAGAGTTAGAGAACCACTGTTCTAAATGATCCTCAATCCAGCATCCAAAAAGATGACATGGGCCTTGAGGTACGCTTTTCCCTCCCATTGTTGTGGAGACAATAAAAAATAAAACAAAAATGTTCCGAAGATCAATTTATTCTGCCAACGAAGAACTTTTTCACGAAGAAAACTTTATTTTTCGACTGACATAAATTGCATTATATTTTCTAAAATTGCCCTAAAGCCTCCGAATCCTAGAGATTTTTGAATATAACCTTCAGTAGGATTATTACTGTTATTTTTGGTGAAGAATTAGAACACGATTATAATAATGCAAAATTATTTATTGATCACTTCGTTTAATAATCATTTTACAAGACACCGCTGGCCAACATCTATACAGAGTAGAAAGTATTGATAAGAATGTAGTCAGTTAGACAGGTGCTCGCACCAACAGTAAACGGCCCTAGGGCGTTTTACATTCGCCTATTTCTGGTAATGTAACCCTAGTGCCAAGTTTTTGATTGCATCGAATTAGTATCTTGATAGGTTGCCAAACGTTTAAAGTTTTAGACTTGGATTCCACCGATAAGTTGGAATGACGTGTATGAAATCAATTTAGAGATTTTTCTTAGGTATATTATGCCATGCAACTTTGCTACGTAGCTTTAGTGTACTTCTGTTATATAATGTATTGAGGTGGTTGTATGTAAATATGACTGAGGAAGAGATAAATTTATGGTGGTTTTTCTGTCAGAGCCCTAATAACTGTTCTACAACAGCAATACCGACTACAAATTTGGTCAGTTTATTGACCAACATTATTTTTTTTAACACTTAGAGGGCTTTTACATGTTTGGTAGTAGGTAAAATTAATTCATGACAGATAATTTTTTAATAAAGACAAAATAAAAATAAAATTAGACAAAAAATGCACGCAAGTCATAAAAGTACAAAAATACAGATATTTTTAGGAATAGTGGAATATATTTTTAACAAAGTCGACAAAACTCGCCATGTTGATATTAAATATTATGTATATCAACATCACCTTAGTACTTATTTCCCATAGTCTGAAATCGTTGTATTGGAGAGTGGGCAATGTAGTTTCGCTTATGAATACTGCAGCAGTATAGTGTATTTTGTCGTGTTGTCACTATGGGTATTCGTAAGTTTATGAGTTGCAGAAGTTCGCAACAGTTAAACTTAGAGTGTAGTACTTTGAATAAGAAGGTTAAATCGTTTATTTTACGTTTGTATTGTTTGATTATATGTTGATCTTCTTGGAACTTCTTTCCAAATAAAACTACCATGAGTCTTAAAATACTGTTCTGTCGTACAGTCACATTCGCCAATCAAACGGAGCATATTATTTCAAGCAACGCAATTTTAGTCTCATCAACGCGGTTGAGTGTAACCCTGAGCAAACTTTGTACTCGACTAAATTTAATAAAATCATTCGTAAGTATGAATTTGTAAGCGTTTACTACGTGTTAATTGTCAGATATTTTGAGAAATGAAATAACATATTGTTTATATTAAGTCCTCACATACATTTCTATATTATTATCTACCTAATAAAATGTATGACTCTGTCATTTTAAATACCGAAAAATATTGTTGATATTATGTTATTATACATACAGGCAGTACATATTTATTGAACAAATCCTTTAAATTTTTTTAGTTACCTGTTTGTAGAGTATGACCACATCGTTTAAGTCCGTAAAAATGGAGTATTGACGCACACGGTGCGGCGGTGTTTGTAGATATTCACCTATTAATAATGTAATTTTTAATGTAAATATATATTTTTGTTGTTATTAATATTGTATTAATTCGGTTATTTTAATATTATAAAGAATATTGAAATAAAACTCTAAAAACTCTTATTTGTTGGGCGAAAACACTTAACAATTCGTGATGATCTCGGATAGCCAGGAGGCTAGTAATCTTTAGGACTAGCATTCTGCCTTACCGACAATTGTTAATAATTCTGTCACTAGAGTCATTTTGACTTTTGTCTCTAATTGGAATCGGGCTGAAAATCAGGCTCGTGTATTACGCTCATAACACTACAAAAACGTTTATCCTGTTCCGATTAAGAGTCCTTTTTCCATTACGTAAATGCAGAGAATTTGACAATACAATTAATTATGATTTAAAGGCCGATTATGAAGGCTGAAATATTTCAGCTTTTGTCAGTCTTTATATCGGCTACCTTTACACCCATGGAACTATGAAATCGAAAGTAATTCAAGCAAGAACCACGAGTTACGAGAATGAAGAACGTAGTTGAGTATTTGTACCTCGCTTGGGAAAGTTTCATCGTGAATGCAGAGCACGCAACATTTTGCGTTGTTTTTTCGTCGCCTTAGTTCGTATTTGTCCAATACACCATTAAAAAATTTTTCAGGAGGAAAAGGTTTTCTTTCATTATTTCATTTATTTATTTATTTATTTATTTATTATTGTTATACGCCCATAGGGGCTTTTACATAGATTATAAATAAGTTTTACAAAAGTTATCGAGTTAGAATTTATACCAAAGTTATAAAAGTGAAAAATTAAAAAATAGTATATACAAGAAGTTTATGAAGACTATGGCGTAAAGAAATATTTTAAACAATATAATATTTGAGTTATCGAGTTAGAATTGATACCAAAAGTTATAAAAGTGAAAAATTAAAAAAAATTATAAAAGTAGTTTTTGAAGAACATGGCGTAAAGAAATATTTTAAACAATATAATATTTAGATTTTTTTATTTTTTTATTTATTTAATATAGATATATAAGTGTACAAAGGTGTTACATAAATTACATATCGGTAGATATCGAGTTAGAATTTAAACCAAAAGTTATAAAAGTGAAAAATGAAAAGAAATATATAAGTAGTTTTTTGATGATCATGGCGTAAAGAAATATTTTAAACAATATAATATTTGACAATAACATAATATACAACATTAAAATAACACATCAAATCGTTAAATATATTAAACCCGTTACAATAATTTGTAGGATTCCACAAAGTGTTGGTTTAATTTGCATTTAAGATTATAAAGGAAATCAGCAAATATATCTATAATACCACCAAACTTGTTGCCCAAATTATGCATCCTATTGGTAAGCGAGTGTGATTGATAGTTGGTTGTGTATGTGTCGCAAAAGAATGTTGTACTTTGTCTAGTATTCCTTGTCGGTACATAGAGTTTAATAGCAGCAACGATGGCAGGGCTGTCAATAAGGTTGTTCATGACTCTGTATAATAAAATTAGATCAGAAATGGTTCTTCTGTCAGACAGCGTAATTAAATTAAGTCGATACATCAAATTTACATAATTTATGTTTTCTATTGGAATTTTGAGTTTGAAATTTAAGTACCTAAGAAATTTGTGTTGAACCCGTTCTAATTTGTTAGAATGTACAATAAAATATTATGATATGTGTTTAAGATAAAGCTATTTCCGAGGTAAAGGTCTCGTTAGTTTAAATAATTCTTAGTTAAGTGATTTACTATAATTTTTATACTTTAGTTTTAATTTTAAAGGGGAGATTGAACAAAAACTAAAACGTTCGGTTGGACAAATAAGAACTGAGGCGACTTTTTGTGTGCTTAGAAAGTCTTTACGAGTAATTTGACACGTACCGGTTTAAAAGTTAATAATCCTAATGCAAAGTATGTACTAGATACCCCTTTAACATGTCAGAAACCACTAGAAACCGTATCCTTCGTGATGAGTGACCCACTTTGCTGCGGCCGGCAGATGGCGCTAACGGTCGTTTGCCAAATCATAATACAATGAGAGTATACGCGGTAATATTATTTATCATCGGTTCACGTACGAATATCCGTTGTAATTGTTAGGTCGTGTGGAAAACGCGATAAGCCTTTGTTAAATTGTATCATTCTTTGACAAAACCGTACTGAAAATGCTGAAAGCTTTAGATGTTTAATAAATGTATTGTCCATCTACCCATTGCTGGTGTCGAAGCAATCGTATACGTAATATCATGTATAATGGGTGTGGACAAAATGGATTTAATTTAATCAATTCAATAGAATACTTGGTACTTACCTATTATTGTATACCGTTTTATATTGGGGCCTGATGAAATTTTTTATTTTAGTTGGTTTTTTTTCTCGAAAAAAATTACGACAATCAGGGTATTTTTATGTAGACTAATAAATTTTTTACAACGATTTAAAATATGCCATTTTCAAACCGTGATGTGCGTTTTTATTCATAAATTCGGCGGCAATGACGTCACGCCGGGCAACGTTGGTGACAGCCATCTTACCAACCAGTGGCGATTTGTATGTCCTAATGACGTTGTAGCCAGATGGGACGTTTTCAGAATGTGTTGTTTTTTTTTCAAATAAAGAATTATGGATAAAAATTCAAATTTTTAGTGATGATCAGAATCAGAAAAATACATTTTAAATCTTTCACACATTAAAACGTTTTTCGTAGTTTGTGAAAATACCTCATTCAACGAGTCCAGGGACCAGCCCCCCATATTAGAGAATTGTGTACAGTTAGGGAAAACGAGAGAGAATATAAATGGTAGTAGGAATGCTGGGCATCAGCGAAAACTATTCCAAGCTGTCTGTCTACCCAATTCATTAATTACTCGTATATCCATTGAACTTCTCTCGGTTTTACAATTTGTTTCTATAATATTCGATTATCGTACTAAAAACTAACAAACAGCATTTTCGTATTTATTATAAGGTTCCTTCTGCTCTCAACCGTCTGGAGTCAATGAAACTATGGCATTCCCAATTAAGGTATTTTGTGAGGATTAAGGTAGTGGGGCGGGGAAGGATATGGCGAAGAGGAAAGTATAGAAATCTAGTCTAGTGATACAATGTTACTAAGTCAACGCAAACAAATATTGTCGGCTCACATTTTTTATGTATTCTGAGCTTAAAACTTGTCGTTTCCAAAGAAAAAACTAGATTTGTTCATTACAAAAATTATTAAGATTTTAATTGTATTTTCAGACAATTATATTTAGGCGCAATATTTTCACAGCAAAATAATCAACATTGAACAAGGTGATTTTTCAGACAATAGAAAATGGCACAATGACCGTTAAGGCCGAAATTATACTATCATTTTGTAGATCGTGATGGATGAAAACACCCTAATATTCCAATTTATTGAAATATGACATCGCCAGCTCTCCCCGAGCCTGGCCTTGTCAGGATGATTATTTAGTAGGAGGTAATTCGTCTACTAAGGGTACAGATACTAGAATTAGCACTGACGTATAAAAACTTTCTACACAATACGTTTTTATTCGTAAAAGGGAATCTGAAGTCTAGTACCAGGGTCACCTCAAGTAGTTCGCTGACTTAGCAGGGGTGCCCGATGGGTTTATCGGGTGTGGTGTGTACAGCTCTTGGCCTGTCCAACTTCTACCGTATCAAAAACTGACCTCTTCAGCTCGTCTCTCTCGACCCATCGTCCTACATCGCAGCGGGACACACAGACCCCTAGATTACTCGACACTCTTCATACATTTTTCCTTCCCAGGACTTCCTCTTCTTTTTTCCTTATAGAGATCCTCCACAGAGCATCCCCAAAGATGTCAAAGGCTACCAAACGGAAATTATTTTACCCAGGTCCTTCAGTTCGGGGTTAATATAAAAAACGAACTTATTTTAAGACAGGATTTTTCCATGATTGTCTTGCACAACCGACTTATTTCAATTTTAAATTGTACATATCTTACTTCTTTTGAATATTTGTTTACATTTTATGATACAAATCGATTTATAATAATGTTAAGACGATTTTTATTAAAAAACACCTCAGGGCCGCTGTAAAAATTCAACATTTTACAATGCTCTGTCTTATTCTAATTACAGACCAGACAAAATATTTTAACAACTTATTGCATCCACCAATATTATACACACAGGTAATCTAGTATATTATTAAAGTTTATTATTAAATCTATTACTAAAAAAACAAACATTTAACTCACGTTTTTAACAAATGTGTTTGTTTTTTTGTGATTTTCTGACAAAAAAATCAGGTGGCATAAGTCAGTTTTGCAAAATTACTCCTCCTCTCTTTCTTCTAATTTCTCTCCCCGAATGATGCCATAACTCAATTTGCTCCAGGCAGTTGATCTCTAAATAACCAAAAAAATATCGTCGAAGATCTAATAATCAAGTTTTCAAGTTAAGTTTTCCATTAACACAGATTCACAGAAACCATTTGAAAGTAAACAAAGCGTCTAGCCCTGCAAACATCTTGATCAGAGTGTTTGCCTGAAATAGATTTTCTCAAAACTTCTTCAAAAGACGTTAGACGCCAAAGGGTATATCAATTGTGGATACAAAGTATTGCGGCATTCTGGGCGGCAGCCGAGAAGGTGATCAAAGTTACAAAAAGCTGGCACGGTCGGGACATAAATACCTGGGATTAGCCTTTTAGGGGCGAAAGCTTGGGGTGTGGAGGGGGTTCCAAGAAGGGGTGGGCTTATCTACGGCACGCACGGGACGGCAAAGTGATCATCGTATTAATCATACGCTTAATAACCCTTTTTCCGCAGATGATTTTCACGTTTTCTAGCAAACTGCAAAACAAATACAGAGCGAGCAGAGTCCATTTTGTTATTAATCACAAATACTTCATGTGGGTTTGCCATAATCATTCCTCCACATAGTTAGGTTATTTTCTGTTGGTTGAAATTTTAGAATATAAGTACCACATTACTATTACAAGTCTAAGTAACAATAAGCCTAACCAAACATAAAAATAGAGTATCTCAGAGATCTGTAATTTCCATTGGAAGCGTTCGGTTCATAGTAACGAATTCATATTTGCACGATACTTATTATTTGAAAAAAAACTACAATTATATAATTCTCTCCATTTTAAGTACTTTATGGTATACTTTGTCAAACGCTTTTACAAATTCTGTACATATTGAGTTGAATTGGCTTTAATTTTCAAGTAATCATTAGGGGGTTATAGAGAGCATTCAAATGGTTAGTTAATTTGTTTCATGAATATCACCCTTTTTAAATATAGGTATTATACATCGTCGCCTCAGTTCTTAATTGTCCAAACGACCATTTTAGTTTTTGTTCAATCCCGACTTTAAAACTAAAAATAAAGCATAAAAAATGATAGTTTATTACTTAACTAAGAATTATTTAAACTTATCAAACCTTTACGTTTACGGAAATAGCTTTATCTTTAACACCTATCATAATTTTTCATTGAAATAATTAAAGAAAACTTTCTCCTCCTACATAATTTTCAAATGGTCGATTGGAAAATTAAGAACTGAGGCGATGACATGTAGAAGCTTTTCTACAGATCAGAGAAGCAACCAGAATTCAGTGATTGGTTAAATATTTAACATAGTGGCTTAGCTAGTGCTGATACATACTCAATTAGAAAAGCTGGATTAAACGTGTTAAGATCCGATTTTTTCTTTATCTCGAGCAATTTAGTTTGTGTAACATCAGAAACGTTTATACGTAAAGCAGAAATGTAAACCGATTCTTTTGGATGAAAGGTTGAAATTCTTTTCAATGTAGTTTGTAAATTCGGAAAGGAGGGTTATTTATGGGAATGGATACAAAGTTTCCTAATATAATTCTTCAAATAAAAAATAATACTAACCTGTCACACAAATTCATGGTTATGAGCGGTGTACCTCAAGGGTCGCATTTACGCCCAATAAGTTTCTTACTTTTTATTCATAACTCATATCTAGTAATTTTACGTTGTCGTGTGAACAAGCTTATGGGTCCGAGTGGTTAATGATATCGTCAATATTTTAGATAATAATGTTAAAATGTTGCTTTTCACCGACGATCTAAATACTATCTAAATCTACGATCTAAATACTTGTAAAAACTAAGTATGACTTTATTTACATTCAAATAAATTTAAATAAACTACAATGTTGGTACAAACTCAGCAAACTGTATCTAAATATCAGTTACTGCCACATAATAATATTTTTTAGTATAAATCAACCTTTCAACTTTCAAAATAAAATTTATACATTTTTTTCTTCCCTCTGACAATGAAATTAACGATCTTGGCGTTATTTTCGATTCAAAATTTAATTATCTTTCACACATTAATACATTTACTAATTAAGGATTAAAAATACTGATTCATTCTTTGTAATGGCAGCAACTTCAAAAATATTTCAAAATTAAAAAATCTTATTTTCTTTTTTAGTTTGAAATCAATTCGAATATTGAAATCGATTCTTCTATTTGGTCTCCTCACTTTAAAATCCACTCTGATGGTGACTTTTATTTTTAAAACTGTCAATAGTATTATAGATAGCCCTGATTTACTCAGTCTAATTACCAACTATAACTATTCGATCTAAATCTTTTTTAACAATATCGTTACTGCGTCATTTAGATACTGGCTTATACCTAGATTGCATGCAGTTGTCAATAATAGATGTGCTCAACTTCAATATAGTTACAAAAAGGCTAAATGACAAACCTCAATGATAAAAATTAAGATTAGCACAATTATTTTAAACTATTCTTCCGCGTAGGTTCATATATCAACTTATATTTCAATAGTATATTATTTTACTTCATGATTAGATACTTTTCCACAACATTTGTTTATACATATATCACATTTTTGTAAAAGCCCATATAGGCGTATAATGTAAATAAACAAATAAGCCAACGTAGAAACCGAAAAATTTCATGAAATTAATACTTCTGGGTCATTATACTTGTTTCGCTTTGAACTTTAGCAACATTTTCCACCTCGAGTAGCGAAAATTTAAGAGATTTTTTTTCGTTTTAAAACTAAATAACCGCACACCACTGCTATCTGATTCATGGGTTCAAATTTACTACGAACTAAGTTGTATTTTTTAGTACTCACGTACTGTACTTTTAAAAAATATCAATAAGCAGAGTAATAAATGCCTACTCTCGTTACAACGGAGTTTACGACACTATGTAAAATATCCACGGTTTTTACGACCGCTTTTCCGATATATTTCAGTCCATCAAATAATAATATGGAGGCGGTGTTTTTACGTCATGCACCAGAAGCCATTTATTCCCCTCCCATCCTTTTATCCCCTCCCTCCTCTCTCTGGGCATCCCTATTCCCTCCTACCCCTTTCCGCCCATCCACCCCACCTCGTCTTATGGCAGCGAGGAAGAGAAAGTTAATTATTGTTCCAGAAAAAGCGAAGGGAACAAATTATTATGGCAAACCTCCCGCATACCAACTACATGACTACCAATCTTATATATAAAAATATACTGGTAGTTTTAAAAAGTATACTTATTAGTAAATAACGCATTTTTGAAAATGTAACTAAACATATGACCACATGATTGACAATGTAATGCTGTCCGCAACGTTAATTAAATAAAGAGGTAGCGCAATACTGCACAACGACCTTAAAATAATTTCATCCATATTTCAAATATAGAAATAAAAAATGTTCTGGTAAAACCGTGTTTATATTGTCGCTACATTTGGTACCTACAATATCGCTCGTCGGAATTCTTGACACATCAATTCCAATTTTTAAAATGACAATTAAATATTTAACAGTTCCAGATTGAGGTTGAACCAGAGTTTCAGTAACTGACAGACAGACTTACAAGCGAAATTGGTGTGTTTGCTGATTGATACGGAGACAAATAGCTCCCTTAAGCAACTTGATTAACCATATAATGCGATGTGTTCACGTAAAGTATACCTTCGAATTATAATTAAAATATTTTCGTGTATTGGTGTTGGATGTATCTGTGCTCTACACACACTACACAGTGCCCCTAAGCACTCAGACCACATGTCCATTATTCTTTTTCTCATATTTCACCTTATTCCTTTGACGGCAGCCCTTTACCTTTAATAAAGTTTGCAAGGTTTGCATGCGTTGGGGTTTTGTTTGAGGGTGTCTGTTGGTTTCGCATCATGGTTCCCCAGGTATCAGCCTTTTTTATCAAAGTGGGACAAAGGGTTCATTGATGAAATTGAATTTCTTTTTGACCGCCTTTGAACCACATGTTTACCTATGTAATCTGTAAAATCTGAAAATTTTAGTAAAACAATAGTCAATTGTAGTAGTTCCAGCAAGAGAGAAAGTGACGTCTTCGTTTTGGTATCTTTATTTTCATTTTTCATTTTTTTTCATGTCTTTTTCATTTTCAAACAAAACGCGTGTAACAAAATTGGACGATTGAACAATTGGTCAATGACGTTCGTATTAGTTTAGTCATGATAATAACAATAATAATGTTTTATTCCAGGATAAGAAGAAGAGGAGCGCAATTCTAGACTTACCATATAGTTATTTGTTTTTGTACAGTTATTTTTAAACACAGAATCAATTAGAATTGAAAAATATAAAAATAAGATGTAAAACAAATAATAATAGTAATAAGTAATCAATTATGTAAGGCGTGGTCTCGACTGAGCTCGGGCCCAGCTCTCATTCAGGAGTGGCGCTTGGTGCTACGTGACGTGTTGTCGTAGGCCATTGGTCGCATCCTGGCTCCGGCGACCCGGTGTCTCATCATCCATTTAGTCCTAGTTCCGCAAACATCGTTGATGCGCGCTGTACCATTAATATCCAAATTTAGTTTTGCAAGCGTTATTACATTGGATCCGGACTCGTTCCACCGAGCTGATTCGGCAGTGACACCATTATTCACACGTACGTAATGCATTGAATAACTTTTTTTAAATAATTGCTAAAGTGGAAAAATCTTTGGGCAATTATTTAATATAGTATATTGACAGATATTTCATTTTTCGTTCAACATCACCATCGTCCGAGAGTTATTAAATAATGATGTTCCCCAAGTGTTTAACTTTCTTAGATTTTAAGTGTTATATTCTTTAAAAATGCCAAAACAATTTTTTACTATAATTAATCAAATATCATAACTAAACATCTGATCAAATTTAACCTAATGTTAGTCTAGATTTGATATTTTAGGCACATAGGTTCTAATGACGCACATTACCGAATGCCTAATTCTGCAAAAGCAAGTGTAAAATAAAATGTAAGTTTGCAATTTCACATCCATATCGCTATAAAAATAGTATTTCCTTTAAGAGAATCGAGAACAAGCGGTACTATTTCTGGAACCACGAACGAATCGTTTCGTTTGACCTCGGGTATAAATAGAGATTTTTCCAAGCCTTGTTCGCAAATAGCCCATTAGCGTCTCTGCGGAAAGTTAAGAAGTTCGATGATTCCATTGTGATATTAACTGTCCACAACATTCCGGCGAATGCTCTTTGATAATAAGACGTAGTCTTCGTAATAAACCGCAGTCCTTTTCCGTAGTTTGTTGCCTTCATAAAATCGATAATAAAAAGAGGGCATAAAGTTATGTCGTAACTATTGCATCGTTTCTTGGCAGAAACATATAAGACAGATATGTGGAACTCCTTTCTTAATGATGTAACTATAATTGTATATAGTTAGGTTATAAATTATTATTGTTATACTTGTTCTCTATATAAATCCATCAGCATTAAGTAGTCTAAGAAATTTAGCTGGTATTTAAAGCGGGTTTAGTTCAACTTACAAACCATCACTCCACTTCCGTGCGGGAAGTTTTTCCTTGTGTTTGTAGTCAACCCAAACTACAAAAGACTTTGTTAAAACTTATGTTATTTTTATCATTTTATTAGTCTTGTAAATAAGAACTGTATATTTCATAAAAAAATTATGCCGTTTTTTTTTCAAACCGATTCTATGAAAACCTAATTTTGTGGAAATTATATTAATATTTAAATCACAATAATGTCATCAATTTTCCTGTGATAGAGTCAGTTCATTTATGGTGACGTCATAAATTTGTCAATTTGAAAGCCAGATATCTCCACGCATGTAAGTAATAAAAGCAGCAACCGCAGAAATTCACCAAATGAAATTTTTATTAACTTGTCAAATACAATGAACAAATTGTTTCGTAATTGCAATAGTTAAACAGTTTTACCTTGCAAATATAATTAAAATAACGCATTTTGGAGATTCCTGCATTGGATTATACCTTAGTCAATACACACAACCAATATCTAAAATGTAAAGTACCCAACACTGTGCTTTTTATAAATAAGATGTGTTCAAACAGAAAACCAGAAAAGTTTAGACGAGCTTTTTTCCTTTGAGCGAACGGGAGCTTTTTCTCAGTTTTTTTGTATTCTCTTCGTATCCGCTTCGCACGTCTTTTCGCTTACTTCGCGGTTCCTTATTTTTATGTTCGACTGTTTTCAATACCATTGTTTGCGTCCCACATAATATATTATTTTTACCCTCATAGCCATTTATCAACCCTTATATTTTTCAATTTTATCTTTTAATATTGCACGGGAGACACGAAACTTTGAACATCACAAATATACTCAAGTGAGTTTTCAAGTTTTGACTCAAACTGATACTGAAAATTATTCGGTTCAGAATCAATTTAGAATATTATAAGGTATCTATTTTTGTCCAATTCAATAACTGAAGGCAAAACCAAATAATTATCGATGCAATTTTATGAATTTCATTATTTCGGACAGAAATTTTATGTCCGAATATTGTTCGAATGATTACGCTGCCTGGTATATTGGTCGGTGTAAAATACACGAAGGGAAAATTGAAATTGTTTGTTATGAACATATTTTCAGCAAGCATTTCGACAAAATAGTTACAATCTCTACACTCGACCCTGTGCTATGTTCGATATGTAGCACCGCTGGTAATAATAATGATCGATGAATTTTATGTACAAATTATCTTCACTGTGGAATATTTTTTTATTTGATTAAAATATGTTTGCCGTGAAATTTGACTAGACGTATTGCATAATATTATAAGATAGGAGCAAAATGCAGGGCCATCATTTTGTTATGCGCGTTTTCATCCCGCGACAAAATATCTACTAAAACCTGACCTAACCTTATTTTGAATTTTATTATTTTCGAACAATTATAATTTATTGTCTTTTCAGAATGTCTGGTATTATTTGTGTCCCATTTTTGAAGTGAAACTTCTTTAGCCCCGTTAGTGATTTGAAATTTGGATGAAACTCGGTTCTAATATAATGCTTTAAATTCACAATATCGCACGAGTCCAATACCGCCGTGGTATGAGCGTCGCAAATCTCAGCGGCCAGAGAAATCCGGCGAACGGAGGTTCGAATCCTACGAAATCCAAAAAAAATAAACATTTTTATTTTGGTAAATCAATACCATATCTTCAAACCACTTTAAAATAAAGAGGCTAAATAAATGAAAGCGACATCTAGCGACTTAATTTCACTTCTACCGCGTGTGAATTACATATTCTGATTTTTTTTGTTAGGTTAGGTTTTAGTAGTTATTTTGTTGGGGGATGTTTTGACTGAAGGATATTTTGTTGAAGGATATTTTGTCCTGGATATTTTGTCGCGGTATGAAAAGTCACGTAACCACCATTTCGCTTCAGCAAATTAACAACCCCGTCTAATGAAAAAATTCCCTTCGTCCTTCTCTCATCTTCGAGTGAATATTATTTTCCTTCAATTAAATATTATTTGCCTCCCAGCCAAGCAGAGTTACTAACTACGACTATCTCATTTGTCCACCTTCTGAATGGCACCATATTAAGATAATTTGTAGAGATACCTACCGAGTCCACCCATCGCCTAAAGAGACGGGGTGGTATGCAACAAAGGAGGTGCTTTATTGCAGCATTAAGGGTTACTCGGACTCTGACGTAGTGGTTTCTAGTGGAGCCATTGTCTAGTTTCTAGTGCACGTGATTTGGCTTCGGCTCAATAATGCTCACCTTAGAAATGAAGGCTAATATGGGTAGGTACTTTGCAGGTCACCTTGTTCAAAAACGCAATGTTTATTCGGAATTTAAGCCCAAATTAAAATAATTACCTTAAACTGCTATAAGAGTCCCAAATATGTTTACTTTTTATATCTTAAAGTCTGCTCTTATATAAATATTTCATTCCTTAATTCTCTTTCATTTCTTAGTTTCTGTATCTTTAAGTCTACTACTGTATAAATCTTGCGTTCTTTCTTACATATCCTTTACTTATTAATTAATATAATTTTTGTTACTAACTTACATGTTTCATTAATTTAGAATGATTTTTTAATTAACCTATATTATGATTTTTTAATCTTATCATGATTTTTATTTTTAAGTTTATACATTATTTTCAAACCTTACTTATTATTTACAATAACCGTTATTACAAACTTATATCTTTTAATTTACTAATTGAGCTAGAATTCCCTCACCAAACACAAGAGCATTTCTCTTTATGGTGAGGAATGGCAATTTTTTTGTTTGTTAAAAACTTATGTTTGTAACCGATGTTATTTTATATGTATTTTTAATCATTATTGCCAAATATATAAATAAATAAATAATTTTTGTGCTTTTAGGTGTTCCAATGTAAAATATTGTGTAAAATTTGAAAGTCATTATTTTTAACATCTTTGCACTGTGCAACTATCAATGAAGACTGCATATAAATACCATATTTTTTAGTACAAACAACCACACCCAGGAACCAATGACATAAATGCATCCCCAATTATGAGAACATATTGATGCTCGTATGTTTTGTATATAAGTGTTGTAGGTGAAAAAGAAGTCGATGAGGAAGGTGCTACCAAACACAACTTAAACAATTTGAGCAACGTTTTACAGCATGGCTATAAACTGAGAGTTTTAACATCGAAACACACGATTTTTTTAAATTTGACTTCGCCGGCTTTTGAACTTATAACCTTTTATCCAAGATCGATGTGCTTTTAAATCTTACGACTGCAAACAATTTGAAACTATTGAAAATCACAATAACCCTAGCATTATTATTTATTAAAGTACGGCACCCGGCGTTGAATGCTGTTATAAAGGCTTTAATTAAATTGACACAAATTACTAACTGCTTCAATTTTATATAAAACAGTATTAGAAATAATTCAGAGATCTTACAAGAACCTCAAAAACTTCAATCACGATAGTTAGAAATCTATACATGTTATCAATCAAAGTTTAATTATGCCTACTTTAAAATAAAGTTCATCGCTAATACCCAACGTTGAATATAACCCCCTCCCAGGGACAATTTATATGCTAAATAGGTTATGTACCTACATTTTTTCACAAGCGAGACCTTCGATCAAAAGAAAGTGAGGCCGCACTGTCTTTTTTTACTTCCAAACTACATTAACTTTTCATCTTTAATAAAAATTCAAAGCATTTTCTGACACTGAAGGCATCGCTTTAGATATTTTATTTAAGTATTTTGAAATAATATTCAACGTGGTATAAAATACAAACTTAAAAAATCAGAACACATGCTGCGAATCTCCGTCAGATGTTCGCTGTAATGTTAACTTTATGAATATAAACGCACAAATTTTGGTAGAAGATAATGTAAGGAACCCCGCTTTTTCTTTTGCGATCAATTTTTTCCCTTCCGAGCAATAAATTTTCATTTTTAAGCCGTTTGCTCCTTCTGTATTTCTACGAACCCCTTAAATATAGATTAGTAGGAGTAAATGTTAAACGGAAAAGTCAAGAAAGTAGGTTCAGAAATAATGCCGTTTTTGCCTGGTAAAATACCGTTCACAAAGATCTCAGTGGAAAAGGGAAATAAATCCTTCAATAGCCTTGACCAGAGATTGTAAGCAGATTAAAATAATGTATCTTTTCACTTATTAAAAAAAAGTATCGTAAAATTGAATATTTACAACAATTTCTTTTAGTTTAAAACACTCTAGCTTTTTAGTTTAAATTCTTATGGCTTCGATGTGAATCGAAATGCTAGCTGTTTGGCATTGCTTTAGCTATGTTTAGTACCCAGATCTTCAAAGCCATTAGTTGTTCTCATTTTTATATTCCATCCGTTTCTAACCCTTTTTTAGGTTTATTTTTTCTCGAAGATATCCATCAGATTCGATTATTTATTTTTTTTGCGCTGCATCATCTAAAAAGTAGATAAATTAAAAATAAAAACAAACAAAATAACTGCTTTTATAAGCACGTCCAAATTGAACTAGATAAAAAAATATTTAACTTAATTTAATCTTTCGTTACATTATTTGAAGAACCTCAGCACCATTTGAACTTTTAACACTTTAATTGTCTCCCTTAGACGCCGATTCTTGGTGCTTTTCAGCTCTCAAATCACCATAATGAAAGTAAAACTCCACTTTTTAAAGAAAGACAAATAATATTCCCGGGTTACAAATAACCTGAAAATATTAATAAAAATCTCCTGCTACCACCACAGTAAGCGATAAATGTTGCTTGTGTCGTAATGGGGGGCTTAGCCAGCCGAGGAATTGAACTTAGGACCCCAGGGTGGGGACCAAACGTGATTTCAACTCAGCCACTGACTGGTAAATACACCCGTAATTTATTCCAGTTCACTAACATCTAGTATCTAGCCTTTCAAAGCAACTCAAAGCATGAACTTAGTAGGTAACTCCTGAGTTTTCATAAGCCTTTCTTAACCTTCAAAAAGACGAAGTATTTCAGTGTGTGTTTTATAATATTCATAGCTTCTTTGCATAAAATTACAGAAGACTTTAACTCGCTATTAACGCCGACCTGTCAGGACCTAAGAGAAATGCTTAATTACCTAGCTAATTGCAAGGATTTGTACGTCTTAGACAAAGTAACATCGTCGATTTAACACTCACTTTTAGAAATCTGTTTCTTATCTCGAGAACCTTTTCTAAGTCCTGCTTTTAAACTAATTTCCCTTAACCTTCTACGAAGGATATAACAACTATTACTTATTTCTAACATCATTTCAGAAAAGAGATGTATTACACCAAACACGTTAAATCTCAATAAGTACCGGTTTCCACTGTGTTGAGAATGTTTAATATTCTTTTGATGGTTTTATGTTTACTTGTCTAAAGTTGGAGAAGATGTGATTTGTTATGGAATCGTAATTCCTTCTATTTTCAATAAAAATACACATTGCTGAATTTATTGTTAAGATCAAGCGTTTGCTAGTTTTATTTAAAAAAAAAAATAGTGACATTAGTGCTCGCGGAAATGAGGGCCTTTTTACAAGCTGTCTGCTTTTAAAATGATAAAATACTGTACGGGTTTCTGACTTTGCACTGTTAAAATAGTAAATTAATTAAATAAAACCAAATCGCTTTGTATGTACCACTTATTTTATCAAAATTATCAACATGTTTCGAAACCAATGGTTTTTTCGTCAGGACGAAATGAAATAAAACAAATATTATTATTTATTTTATTTTTATTCTGACGAATAAACCAGTGGTTCGATACATATCGATAAATGTGGTTAAAAAAGTAGTGTATAAATAGTTATTGGTTTTCATTTATTTAAAAATGATGCCACAATGAAAATTTGCATTTATTGAAGGGGAAAAAATATGTACATATTTTTTTGCATCGTTTATTATTATCGTGATTTTTTTTTCAATATTATCAAACTAAATATGATCTAAAATAAGTAACAAGTAATAATCTATTGACAGATGGATGGGTGGATAGACTTCACTCTATTTTACGTTCAATGGAATTTAAGACATTAAAGCAAGTGACAGACAAAACTTTTCTTGGTAGAGGGGCTGTCACATTATGATGTGTTAAATAAGTCTTAACCATGCTTAATTTTTATCTGTCTACTAATATTTAAAATAAACTACATTGTTTGGTGTAAAAGAAACTTGACTCGATGGTGCTTGGCAATCTAATAAGTGAAGTGGTTGCGATCACTAGCAGTAGCATTGCAGTGTTCGTGGATATAATTTACTGGCGGTCTCCAACACGCCTTTTAAAAGTCCGTGAGACGAAATAAAGTATCCTAGAGGACTACTTCATACCGTGACTAAAAGCGCGAAAATGTAATGGCAGCCGAGAGGGGCAGAGACCTCCAACCCGGGGGAATTTTATGACTACTTTTGAAAGCTCTAAAAAGTTAAAAAATTTTATACATTTCTTGAGGATGAGAACATTTTTTGTGAGGTCGCTGAAAAGGTCTTGGTTGGGGATAGTAAATTCGAGGATGCCATCGCCAACATTTTTTCAAACTTCGTATTTTATAAATGCAGTTATACCTCAAGATATGAATTTAATTCGTTTCGTAACCTTGCTCGTGTTCGAAATGAATTGAAATGCCATTAATCCGTTCCAGCCCCCAAAATCTCAAAATCTTATGAGAACTTGTAAGAGTAATCGTTTCGTATGGCATTTCACCAAATAAATAATACTTTGGTTTAACTCAATTTACTTTTTCCGGGGACATCTAATCTCATTATACGAGACTGCAAAGCTGCTCGATGTGTCCAAGAAAAGTGGAAGGAAATCTAATCTAACGAAATAAAACATTTTGCAATAATGTATTCATGTCTTGATAAACATTTTGTAATATGTGCTATATCAATTTGTAGATTTTATTCTGTGTAGCATATATGTACATGTAAATATGTAATCTACATATTTCGTTGCCATAGTTCGTATTTGTCCAACAGACCATTAGAAAATTTTACAGCAGGAGAAGGTTTTCTTTCATTATTTCAATGAAACGTCATGAAAGGTGTTTAAGATAAAGCTATTTCCGTAAATAATAATTCTTAGTTAGGTAATGAACTATCATTTTTCACACTTTATTTTTTGGTTTTATCGTGGAGATTGAACAAAAACTAAAATGGTCTCTTGGAAAATAAGAAATGAGAGGACGATTTATCTTTATCGATTTTTATTTATTGGTAAAATAAATCATCTTCCTTGAATGTGTTAATAATAATTCAAACTTATCCAAAACCTAGTCCCCCTCAGCACAGGATCCCTAGTGAGCAGGACTATAAATATATCTATCTCTTATATATATAAATATATCTATATATTCTTATAAAAATGTTAAAAAATGTAATATAGTTACTAAATAAAAAAATAAAGAAAATAAAAAATAATAATAATAACAGTGTAGACCCCGCGTCCAAAAACATATGTTTCTTATTTTCTCCAATTTAATGAGTCAAAACCAAAATTTCACATTAAATCTTATTTTTTGTTAGTGTGTGCATAAATACCTACCTTATAATATTATGAGAATAAGAAATACCGAATGAACATGATGATTTCACGTTTGGAAAAATAATCTTAAGTGAACAATTAAAAAGGCCACCATCTTTAACCGGAAACGGCGAGTACGAATAAATTTTCAGACAATTAGATGGCCTACATGTTCGAGGGGCAAGGCTCTCGACTAACAATCCGAAGGGATTGGTTCAAATTCCGGCGTGCACAAATAAATTTTAATTATATAATTTTTGTAAGTTCATTATTAATTTTAAAAAATATGTATAATGTGTAGTATATTTGCGGTGCATTCTAGAGTGGAATATACTCTCAGTGTCGCCCTGATATAACCCTCAGTACTCTCAGTATTAGAATTCTAAATTTAAATGTTGCTTGAAATGGCTTTAGCCGTGTTTTGCGACCAGATAAGAATAGTCAGGTACTTACCCACCTTCCTCTTCAACATATCCTTTCCCTCCCCACTACCTTCAGCCTAACACATAACCCAATTGGGGTTGCCATATTTTCACTGGCTCCTGACGGGAGCAGTTGGGACTCTTGTACGGTATTCACATAAAAAAAGACAATTGAAATGCAAAACGGTCTAGTTAAAACTCTAACTCTAACAACAGCTTGTTGACAAACTGTTGAATAATTGTACCCTGTAACAGGAAAATCATTCTTAAAAACATGTAACTTAATTCAAGAAAACACATAACGGTATTAACAGTTTTCGAGGTGCATGTTCTAAGATTTGCAGGGAGTGGTAGGTACTGTGTACCATTAGTAAAAGTTAATAGTTGGCAGCCCCTATTTTAAATTGAAGGGGCCGAACTGAATGCACTTTACGCTGCAAAGAGCATGAAAAAAGAGACCATGAATATAGGAAGTCTACTTTCCCAATGTTCATTAGCTGTGAGCGTTTAACTCTACCTTTGAATGATTTGACCAGAAACTCCCAATTGAAAGTGGTTCAATACTTTGAAATTTAAAACGCCACGTTTCAACATGTTAATTTTATCCCCCTTACTAATACAAGTGTTTTACTTTTTACTCAATTGACAAACAAATATTTTTAACACATAATGCTTGTGTATTACTAATGTAAAATTTAAAACACTTTTATTAGCAAGGTCCTTAGAGCACAAAGAAATGGAATGAGAGTTTAAAATATTGGTTAATTAACCAATATTTCATAAAATTTGGTAGGCAGATATGGGTACCGACGCACGGGAAGCATTTATTGGAAGCTACTTTTGGCGACTAAGCATGAGGTATAACCGGGTCTTGGCGGCGGATGCGTCTGCCAGCAGTACTCTCTCGAAACATTGCACTGCAGTGGGAGGGTTAGATTTATACGTTGGTTACTCCTGGACACACTGACCCCCCTGATTAAACTAACTTTTCAAATTAACAATAACAATTACTAACAATTTCAATTCATCTAACTTTCTTTGAGGCTTCCCTGTGTGGTTGGCTATGGAACGTGGATGCTGAGCTGTATGTGGTTTATATCAGGCTGAATGCAGTTTACATTTTTTATTGGTACTTGCCAAATGATTTGAGACTTAGATGTTTATCGTATATTCTTAATCTATTTACACAGGTACGTACAGGGTTTTTAACATCATGCAATGCTGCCCCATGAGCTTCTTGAACGAGTTTTATTTTGCTTTAACTATTATTTTTGATTGTATTACTAAACATTTGATTTGTTGTATTATGTTTTTTTTCTATTAATCACTGCTTGCGTACTGCTTCCTAACAACGTATGAGGGACACTGGAGGTCTAGATTCGTTTAAAATAAATAAATGTAGCTTCATTTAACAAAAAATTAGAATCTTGCGAGAGCCTTGAAAGAGTAACCATCTGTTACTTATACCAGGGCGGGTAAGTGGTTGATAACCTCCAATGACCCCGTGATTCCGACCCACCCCTCATATATTTTTCCTTTCCCGAACTTTCTCTCCCTCCCTCATCTAAAAAAGACCCTCCATACAGCATTCTCATAGATGAGACATAGGCTCCGAGGGAAATTATTTTCCTCGGGGCCTCTTTGCGTGGAGCTAATGCGAAAAAAATTATATTCATATGTTTACACATTATGTGTATACATACGAGTATATATATATATATATTTCTTGCAAAGCTAGATGTTTGTTGTCTGATCACAAAGAACTCTCTTGCTCTCTGGATTTGTAATTTCGACGCATACATATTTTTAATACAAAACGGCATCTTCAGTATGAGCTATCGGGTTTCAAAGGCAACAGAAGAAGAAGACTAAGTACCAACATTATTTATTCTCTTCGGTTCAAACTTAATTGAATAATTTATCAGTCACGTTCACAGAGACGACGCGACGCTCAAATTTCGACGGAAGTAATATATTATATTTTTTAAGACTCATAATACCATTATTACTTTCATAATAAGTTGGCCGCATCCTTACCAACCGTTGTAATCGGATTTTCCGGAGATTTAAAACCATATTTTGTCTTTGCGCAAGTTGGCAAAACATTAAAGAAATAAAACAAGAGGTTTTCGACCGAGAAGAATTTGACTTTGCAAAGCTCTTTGTGCGTTTTCAATTTAAATTCTTTTATCATTTTCATGAATTTTGACGGAGCGGACAATCGTGAAGTGTCAAGATCTAATTAGATCTTGTTCGTGTCTGGGATTTTAGTATTAAAAGCACCCCAAAGCTGCTTAAGTTTCTGGACATGGTCTTTATTCCCATAAGAGACATAAATATATAAGTGAATTGGATAGACTACGGCTGCCTTCGAGTTCTTTAAGAAACTTTCCCGCAAACGTATTAATGTTATCCACGAGTAGTGAAATTTTCCAAGAAATGTTTATGTTAGCCAGATGTGTGGGTATTTAGCACTTGGTTTATGTCAAGACAGAGGAAGGTCGCATATAAAATCTCTTGTCCCCTCAAATACACCAAAACACAGAACATATTCAATTTGGTTCTACATAGACCTTATAGATACTCTTATTATCTTACTGAAACAAAAAAACAGCTACACAATTTTTTTAAACTCACTCACCAAATCAATGACTACTCAATTTTCCCAGAAACAAGATAACATCCCACCAATATTTTTCAAATAAGGCGCGTCTTTATTTTAATTTTTATTATTTATTGAGTTAGTTTATACTACATGAATATAAACTAATAAGCACAATGTAACATTTCATTTGATAAATTTAAATATTTTTACAGTAAGCATAACATTTCTTTTTAAATAGATTCATTCTTTCTTCATTCTTCATACTTTCAGGCATTTCATCATACATCTTTAGTCCTCTATACATTAGGCAGTTCTGTGATTTTGATTTCTTCATTTGTGGCAATCGAACTCTGTTTATATTTCTTGTTTCATAATTATGTACGTCTCTATTAAAAACAATTTCATCCTTAAAGTATTTTGGCATTTGGTTTTTCATAATTTTATGCACAAAAATTAACACATTAAATAGTAGTCTTTTTTAATTGGAATCCAATTTGGCTCCTCTCTCATTTGATTAATCCTTGCGTATTTGCCTTTTCCCAGTATACATCTCATAGCTCTGTTCTGTATAACTTCTAGTTTGTTTAAATTTCCTTCATTGGCCAAATATAACATCGTAGAACATCAAACATCTGCAATATCAAATATTTAAAAACTGTGTCTCTGTGTTCTACACTATTCATGTACAAGCCCATCAGGGAGTTAAAATTAATAATTAAAAAAATAAATGCTCGGAAGCGACCCAGGGGTGGAAGAGCCTTATTCACCATGGAAAATGGCAGGGAGGGTCCTATCCTCGACAATGAACCAGGAACCGACTTAAGTATAATCACTTGAAATACATAAAGGTTATACAAATTAGTAAATGATAAGCAAGTAATATATTGCCGGCAAGAGTAAATTTCCCATTCACCGTTTTTACGTTTTTAATTTAAAACAATGGCCGACTGCGATAATTCTCTTCCTTCAGCCCCTCCCTAACATGCTTCATAATGTCACCCAACTGGGTGGCAATATAGTATTCCTTGCTTATAGTCTAGTTTGTTCCCAAAAGTTATTGTGAAATGTCCCGTCAAAAAGAGACCTCAGTTCTATTGTCCTGGAAGAGTATAAACAACGTCTACATAGTGTTATGCTCCCAATAAATCGAATGGTTAATGCCATGAAGGAAATGGTAGAAATTATTGACGCCACAAATTTTCTTGCTGGGAGGGGAGAAAAAATTAACTATGTGCCTCGGAAGTCAGAAATTAACTGTTTTTAACTTTTTTAGTAGAATAATCTTTCATTAACCTTTCATTGGCCTTTATTTTATTTTTTATTTGTTATAAATACTTTCATTGACCTTTCAATTGTATTCTATTAACTTACAACAAAATTTAATGAAGTAACAGCACATTTAAAGGTGTAATGTTTCCGCAGTTTACGTAGGTCAAATAATATGTCGTCAACATGTTACTTTATACAATTGACATTATTTGTCTTGTTAAATTACTCACCAATTTTTGCTGTGTATGAAAATGGTGCAGCATTATGACGATAAGGAACATATGTTTATTGCCTTTTTTGCCGTCATGGTTCCTTAACCGAGAATCGTCACGGTAATTATAAAAGCGCTCATTGACTCTACCAATTCCCCGCTCAAATCAACAGTCATTTTCAGTCACTTAAAAAAGTATACGTAAAAGATAATGCAATTAATCATTTCTGAGAGAGTCTAAGAAAATATCTGGTAATTTTTCTGACACTGGTGAAGAAAATGAAATCACTTTTATAAAAGAATGTTAAGTGGTAACATCGTCTCGAATTAGTGTATCAGTCGGCTGCCAACTCCTTTTTCTTATTATTTCGCGGCGAAATCTTTGGGGAAAATTTATCTTTCAATGACAATAAAAAGGGCTTTTGGATACTTTATTGTATCGTGAATTTTCACCCCTAAAATATGATGCTTTTTATTAGCTGACTTCATTAATTAACATCAATGTTTTTTTTTACATCGTGTGATCGATCGAATTCGTTTCATGCCGTTTCTTTCGCCTTTTTTGCGCGATAATTTGAGCGATTTATCGAAGTTAAAATATTATATTTTTGAAAAATATGTCCAGTACTTACCTATGTACATACTTTTATTTGAAATTAGCTCCACACAGGAGTCCTGAGAAAATAATTCTGTGAAATCTGTGGATCAGTGTGTCCAGGAGTGACGAATGAAATATGAATCCATCCCTCACACTGTGGTGCAAAGCGATTTTCCGTGAGGGTACGGCTGGAGAAGTCAAAGAGACCCCATTTAACCATTCTCTCCCGATCCAGCTTGCCATGCGGCTGGTGAGCAGACGCACCCTCCGCCAAGACCCGGACAAACCTCAGCCCGTAAACCCGGTCACCCCTGCTAAGTCATTCAGCGGGACTCTGTGGGAACGTCACTAGTGCCAAGTTTCTTGTATTTGTAAATCTTCAAGTCGAGCGGAGCAAATGCTCTTTTAAAAATCAATCCAGGCATCCGATCCTGGAAGTTACCGGATAATGCGTTCGTGACCGAATCGGAAGTAAATACGCGGAATGCGTGCATTAAAATCGTACCCGAAAAGTGATACGCGTGTCAGTGTACACGGTGGAAAAAGGTTTCCGTTGGTTGGAATCGACGCGTTCTGGCGTAATCGTCGCTCGCTTGGTACTTGATTGCTGTCGGAAACAAGCAGTATTTATTACGTATTCGGATGGAATCGGTATTGTAGGCAAAACCACCTTTTACCCAGTTTACCTCGCACGCCGTGGAGGTTGCGCTAACTCACGTATGGATGGTACCATATAATATACTACCACATAAACCTGTACCGGAGGTAATCCACGAGGTCCCGGTAGATTTCTTGGCTGAAACTTGTACGAGAGACGGGCTGGCAGGCTGGATGCCGCGCTGGAGCAGTCGTGGAACCCTGGAGGAAGGCGTCCCCTTCCATCGGCAGTAACATATTTAGATAGATTAGGTATCGTTAAACGGTCAATGATGGGGGTAAGTTTCCAATTCCTGCCTGTTTTTGTAATGCACTTATATTGAAATGGATATTAACTGTGTTATCAGAAGATCTTGCCTTTCATTGATTCATGCAGATATACTTGTGAATAAGCACCTCATGCCCATCCCTGAAGATGAGAATCCATGCCTACCCGCTGAGTCAGCATACTTTGTCTCCGGCAAGGTTTGGCGTCCGAGTTCCCGTCGGGAACAAAGCTGACCACTGTGATGGCTATTATAATTATTATTAAATTTACCTACCTATAATCATGCACTCACGTAACAAGCGGTGTTTTAAAGCATCTACCCTCACTAAGTAGGAATAAAACACATCAATAGCCCTTATCGGATAACCCTACTACCGCTGTATTACTACCACAATATTAGCGAAAATCTATCGAAGATCTGGAGACAGAAAAATCAGAAAAAGACATAGGCACCTCTGGGATACGAACCCAGAACCCTTTGCTTACATGTCAATTACTCTACCAACTGGGTTTGTGTCCCAGAAGTGCCAATATCTTTTTTTGATTTTTCTGTCTCCAGATCTTGTCTTGTCTTCATTTAATTAAATATTATAATTTGAGATTTTACTCATAAAGTTAAAAATAAAAAAATAATAATATAGTTGTGGTAATAACAATAATAATAAACTCACTTCGTGTTTGGAGATTGTGTGATGTTAAGTAGGCACGTGAATAAAGAAGAGTATGCGTTCAAGGCGGATTCGTTGGAGACAGAGCGATCTACTTTGTCGAACTATGGCTTTATATAATTTTATACGAGCTAAAGCCACAGTTAGTGGCAAATTTTTTCAAAATTTCGTCAAGAAGTACAAACATTCTGGGCTAATAAAAGGGGGGTAGAGATAATTTTTGGAAATGTCAAGTATCTGACACCTTTTTCTAATTTTCCAGGTTAGGTGAGCAAAATTTCATCATTCTTGGAAAAAAGTAAAGAATAGATTTTTTTAAGAAAAACAAAGCCCCGTCGTCCGTCACTGAAACTTTTATTTGTGTAATATACAGGCAGAGAGATAGAAGATATATGTGTAAACCAAGTAAGAGTTTGATCTATCAGGAGCAAGTGGTACTTTAACCTCCCCAATTGGAATATATTGAGAGGCTGAAGAGAATCTATAATAAAAAGAGGGGGGTGTTTGGGACTCCATTTATAAGAAAAAAATAACAAAATTGAATTGAGAAAAACTAATTTTAACTAATAACACTAATATTTTGTATATTTCAATAAAAACGAATGACTTATTTCAACGGATGAGTTTGGCCGATGGGTGAGTGTGATTCTATCTCCTAGAATAACTCCGTCAAAACTGCTGTAGTGATCTCAGAACCATCAGTGAAGTGCTCCAGGCAGCAATTGAAGTTTTGCAGACGGATCCCATAAGCGTCGCCGCCGCAGGCTAAAAGTCCTGTAATAAAATTTGACTTTGAAAGTATCTAGAAGTCAGAGATGAGAGGTAAATGATCCGTGGGAAGTAATATTTCTCGAGGAAAATGGTTTGAAATATTTTTTTATCTTCGGGGGGCTTTTATATCCAAAGAACATTGGTTACTGTTCTGATAAGCATTTTCCGGTCCCCAGTTACTTAAAAATGTCAATTGAGTATGATAACCTCGGTGGCAGAACTCAGAAACTATCGAAATGAAAAATCGAGTTTTTAAATTAATTTGTAATGTAATTATTCTAGCATAGATAGAAAATAGATATTTTCTACCTTAGCCACTATCTGGGTGGAAGACTATTATCGATAATATATGATGTTTGGTATCCAGATCTAGCTAGGTACGGATTTCTCAGTCTATTTACTTAAAGTGAACAATTCTGTAATTCCTTAACCCCGTTATAGTTTAAAACTCGATGAAACGAAAAAGCGACACTTCAAAGAGACAAATATATAGTTCTACAGGATTAAGCCTGCGAAAAAAAGTTACTTTAGTTTTCTGAAGGTTTAACTTCTACCACGTACGAACTAGGAAATGCAATCCCGATCTCGCGGGATCTCGATCTCGCGAGATCTCGTGACATTTTTCGGGATCAATCCCGAAGCATAATATGACGAGATCCCGTTCGAGATCGACGGGATTGGGCGGCAGTAGTCAGCGACGCTACACAAGTTCACTCGGGGTGCGAGTGGTGCGCTGACTGACTGACAGTCGGGCGATCGGGCGGGAGTGACGATCGAAGAAAAAAAACTATCCTGACTTTTTACGAATATTAGCGACGGATGACGATCGGGACAGATAATATAAAACTGTATCGAGTGAGTGAGAAAGAGATACTTGCGTGCGTGCAGGCAGCCATTTGTTTGTTTTAGTTGTGCAGTTATGGTCATTACTTTTTCTCGCTATGCTAAATTATGCATTTTTTCTTGTTTATTTGAGTTAAATAAACATAATTTTTGGATTTTTACGTTGTTAGTACCTTAAAATGTCGAAAAATAATCCAGATCAAGTGTATGTTGAGTGTAGCAGTCGTTTACCGGTATGGAGATACTTCAAGAAAGCAGTTTATAATTTGACTGCTCAATGCAAGTTATGTAAAGCTGTTCTCAAAACCACATCCGGGTCTACAAAAGATTTACACGTCCATATGATTTCAATCCATAAAATTGACACAAAACTATTAAATGGGGGAGTCGGAAGAACATCAAGTACTACTGAGCCGGGTGTTGTCGATAAATTTATCAGTACCTTCGACGTCGTCAGCGTCTACAAGAGCGTCGTCGTCCGTGGCGCGGGCACCTATTGATATTGAGGCTCAATTTACACCAGAAGGTCCAGAAGATCGTGAAAATTACCAACACCACAGAAGAAAAAGAAAATCATTTTTGATTTTAAATTTGTTTTTTTGAAGTTACTTTCAAAATCACCCGTAATTACTTTATAATCTCCTTAAGCTAAATTTATTCTTTTGATTATTTTAATTTTAAAAAAAACATTTAATTATTTTGTAACTAATATTACAGAATAAAGGTTTTTGTTTGCTTTCAAATAATATTTTCTTTTAATTACGAGATCCGGAAAATAACGAGATCTCGCGAGATTGTAATTTCTAATCTCGCGAGATCTCGAATTTGTGATCTCGAGTCGAGATTGCATTCCCTAATACGAACTGCACACAATTTTTTTTTTATTCGGGAGTATGTTTTGTTTTATTTAAAGAGTTTTATTCACAATATAGGTACAATAATTGGTTAATTTGATTTATTTGCTACCGAATTCGACACTATCATTCACTAGCTTTTTAATAATAAAATTTCTAGAAAATGTTACTTAGAAATTTAATTACAATACACCGATTTAACGTTGCAAGCTGAAATATATGCATTAACTTAGAGATTTCGGACGATAAAATCAATGCAATTTTTATTGTGCTAGGGATCATCGTTTCAAAGCATTTTCGGCACAAACTATTTATTTTTTTATTGATTTTACATAACACATAGACATTTTAGTGTTTGAAAATTTACTCTTACATAACAATAACAACGATTTCATTCCCAACTGCATCATACATGATACATGCATTGCAAATATATCCTCATTGGCATTATGACAATAACAGAATATAAAATTAGGTCCTAACATTCACCACCCTCCGAGAAAAATTCATGGGTGGAAAACTCACGGCACACAAAATAAACACTCGAAGTTCACCGGTAAATTATTTGCAAGTGAGTAGGTTTAGATAAATTAGGTGAAGTTTGGTAATTAATGTAAGATTAGGTTAGTATCAGGATTCAGGATAGGGTGCAATTTTATTGATTATCGTTTTACTGTTAATGCAATGCAAGCAGTCCTTAACACACCATTCAAGCATTTTATTTTTTCTATTTCGTGTGTGAACTTTCCGCAGCAAATTTAATTATGGATATTTAATTTAAAATTATGGATGGTGAATTTTCCCCGTTCGCGCTAAATTTTCAACCCATAAAGACTACAACCTCAATTGTGAACGGTGAATATTCCTAAAATCATGAATAATAAAATAATGTTGAAGTTAGGCAAAAAAAAATAAATACAAATATTTAAGACAAATAATGTTGAAGTTATGGAAAAATTAAAATATTTAACAAAAATAATATTGAAGTTATGTAAAAAAGTAATAAATTAATATATTTAATACAAATAACGTTAAAGTTATGGAAAAATTAATAAATTAACATATATTTAATAAAAATAATGTCAAAGTAAGGTAAAAAAGTAATAAATTAAAATATTTTTATATCGGGATGTTCTGTATTAGCACCGTCCGAGTATACATTTAAGCACAATCAAGTTTTAAAAATAATTCACCAAAGTTTGGTAATTAAACATAACTTGATTGACTGCCGTAATGTACCATATTACGAATATTAACCAAATTCATTCTTAGAAAATGAATTTTATAAAATTTATTATGATAAAACTATTCTGACAGACAGAACAATTAGTCATAATAGACCCGATATAGTTTTACATGACAAAATTAAGAAAATAACTTATTTCATTGATGTCGCTATTCCAAATTCTTGTAATATTCAGAAAACTGTTTCTGAAAAAATAAGAAAATATACGGATTTTGGAAATGAAATTAAAAGAATTTGGCATTCTCAGACTATAAAAATATTACCATTTGTTATTTCGGCTATTGGCATTATACCTAGCTCTCTCATTCAAAATTTAGGCGTATTAGATTTGTCAAAAAATTTGTACATAAAAATGCAAAAGTCGGTCATTTTAAATACATGTAGGATTACGAAAGATTTTTTAAATATTTATATTGAGGGATCAGTAGGATTTATCGGACCAGTTAGGATTTCATCACAGCCGAACCCTCTGATATGAAAATATCTGGAGTCGGTGAAATATTTTCCCATTATGTTTCTGGTGGATTGACGTATTGTTCTTGTATTGTTTTATTCTTATATAGTGCACTTACATTGCGTTAATTTACTAGATATTCATTTGTGGAAAAGTGTGTGGAAGGGTTTAGTCTTTCATTTGGGAAAGATTCAACCCGGACATAAAATCTGGAGCACCGTAAAATAATGTTGAAATTTTTAAAAAATAATAATAAATTTTATTATTTAATAGAAATAGCGTTGAAGTTGTTTAAAAATTAAAAATAATAATACAAATAATGTTGATACAAATTTTACATGGCTAAAAAATAATAATATAAATTAGTACCTAAGGTTTACAAGATTCACATTATGACAACACGTAATAAATCTCTAACAAAACTCTTAAAACTTCCTTTCTTTTGCCTAGCAACCTTTTTTCATATTAGAACACATTGACAAAGGTGGGCAAAAAATCTTGGAATTACCTACCCCAATTTGGTAACAATGTCACTTTTATTGCGTTGAATCATGAGATGATACGATGGTGAATATTTGAGAGAGCCTTGGTTCCGAGGAAGGGATGGTTTGAACCGTATAAAGCTGTGATGAATGAACCGACTGTCTCTCCATCTGACCGGTCCCGAGGGTGTGACAGGTTTTTTCAGAATACATGCTTGATTTCTGTCAACTTGACACTTGTCAGGAAGATAAAAAGTGTTGGATGGGAAATAAAAGCAAAAAACGAACGTGGCAAGAGCTTTTCAATGTAAAAGTGTTTTATTAGATAGAACATGGAATTGATTGAGGACAAATATTCTTTTTTTCATTTTTAAATCTGATTTAAGAAATGAATTGATTAATTCAAATGGAAGACGCCTTTTAAAAGGTTACGCAATAATACTTTCTGGTCATACAATTAACATTTTTGCTTGCCTACGTCAAGAATTGGATAAAATCGGTATGTTCTCAAATTGAAACCATTGTGTATGCTTTTGTGCAAATTTTCGTGATTAATTTGGTAGAATGATCATTATGTCATAAGAACCGAATCGATGCTTGAAATGGTTTAAGCCGTATTTAGTTACCAGATCTGAATTTTTAGGTACTTTCAAAAACGTCCTCTTCCCAATCTGGGAGACGGGAGTGGGTACCACCTCCCCGAAAAAAATTATTGAATAACCGACACCACCGTCATAGGTCACCCCAAGTGGTTACCGAACCACTTGGGGTGACCTATGTTTATAAAAGTTAAGTCACCAAACGTAGCGACGTTGGGTGATTTAACTTGGATATATAAAGGGATAATAAACTCTAGCAATTCGTCTCAGAACAGAAAAAGTCTAGTGAGGCGCGTTACTTACTTGTTTGTATACGATAATTTAAAGCGACGCCCGGGTTGCCGGCATAAAAGTAAAAAAAAATATAAATATATATATATATATATATATATATATATATATATATATATATATAAATGTATATATATATATATATATATATTTGAATCTAAACCAATGACACCACTGAAACAGATTTGCTAATTCACATATTTAAAAGCCCTCGGGCACAGCACTCCCAAATTTAAAAGAGACCATTACGTAAACCACACGGAATTTTAAAATCCCATCTTATAACAAAGGCAGTAAAACACTTTCATCCGAAAATCAGATTACCCTTCAATAATGCGGCCATTCTAACAGAAAATTAAGTGTTTCTGGAATAAATTTAACTTTACCAATCTGTACTTAAACTTCTAGTAAGTACTTAAGTGCGAATAAAAAAGAGCATTTTAACTAAAATAAACCTTGAAAAAATGAATCCGTATCAGTAAACTTTTCGGCATAATTCCGTTATTTGTTTTAAAGGGCTCTCTCGCGTAACTTTATAAGTACATTTTGTGGACATTTCTGTTAAAGGTTTTATAATAAAAGTCCAAGTTTAGTCCTATTTTGTTAATGTATTCTGAAATAATCATAACATTTTTTAAAGTGCCTATATTTTTTAAAAACATACTCTCCTGTAACTAAACGGTACATGATTGATCAAAAATAATTACTTATTTTAAGGTTTTAAGCAGACCTAATCTTTACTACTATAATAACTTTTAAGTAATGGCCGTAGATAAAGGGTACTCCAAAGTGATGATTATGATAAAAAAAAATATTATCTTACCATTACCATTATAATAAGAAAAGCGTAAGTCACAAGTTATAGGTGCGTAGGTAATAAGAGAATTTTCATTTTGAAGAGTTTTAATTTTATATGTAAATTTGTTACTTTAATTTTAAATTTTCTGCGACCGGTTTAGACACATCCGTGTCATTCACGAGCAAACTTAAAACTGAAAGACATGGATGTGTCAAAACCGGTCGCAGAAATTTTAAAATTAAAGCAACAAATGTACATTGAAAATTAAAAATCTACAAAACAAAATGTCTAGAAATTGTTACATGTTATAATGCCCAAGAAATACAAAAAAAAGAGAATTTTCGATAATTTAAATTATTTCGTTGATCGTACGTATGAACACAAATAACAATTATTATTCGGGCATTTTCGACGCCTAGAGGTTGGAATATCCATTTTTTAACATTAGCTCCACTCAGGAGGCCTTGAGGAAAAATCCCTCAGGGCCTATGTCATCTTTGGGGAAGCTGTGATCTGGAGAGAAAGAAATGAACATGGGTCTTAAGGAGAGACCCATCATCCACACCAGCACGCGGTATGAAACCGCGACCTTCGGATTGCTAGTCGACTAAGGGGGCCTTTATAACACCACTGTGGACTGCTAGCCTTGTAGATATAATTTTTATTAGTAACCATTGGATTGCCTATATTTTCCGTATTCATCCTTTAAATTTCCTTGTCTGATTTCCCGACTATCGCAAACATATTTCTTCTGGTTCCGTGTATTTTATAAACAATTCAATTTGAATGTATTTTATTTGAATAATTAGACTGTTGGAATAAATTCATTTCTAACTTGGAAACAATTCTGTTTATAAATCATACAATAATAAAATAAAAACTCATTTTCCCTGAAAATTATTAAGTTTTTTTCCAGGGGTAAATAATGTTACATTAAAAATTCCACGAAAATGAAAATATTCCACACATTCGCAAATTAGAATTCAACGATCCGAATATTCGCATGAGTTGTTAGCGTTCGCGTTTAGGTAATTTGTTTTCATGGGTTAAATTTGTGAGGCCGTACATTGTAATTCTCTTCCTGAATGTAGAACATTAGGTTATTTAAACAAAAGCCCGGCGCAAAGGCACATAAGATAATTTAACATAATGATGTGGTAAATACCTATTAGCTTCTATATTGTTAAAACAGTGTATATGTGGTAGACCGATCGAGATCGTGAGCCCCGCCATTGTGATGATCTGGCACATAGTGAAATGGGTGCAGATCACGCGGCGCATCATGATATGCCTGATTTTATTACTACAACATATGCATTCCCGAATAAAATACACAAAATTATTTATTTCAATTTCTTAATTATTTATTTTAGTTTATTTCAATTTTTAATTATTTATTATAACAGTATTATGTCGGCTGAAAGAAAAAACTATTTTGAATTTTTTATATTTTGTTCGTACATACTGTGTGGATCAAATCAAATATTATTTTTACTTTTTATTTTTTTTTCAAATGTTTTAAACGGTCGTTTCCTATACTATTTATGAGTATAATTTTGTAAATGTTGTTATATATGTGTATGTAAAAGCCTAAATAGGAGAATATAAATAAATATATCAATACATTTATGCATTTTTGTACTCATTTAATACATTTCAATATACTTTCGATAGAATTTTACTTTACGTCACAATTGAATATAATATATCTAGATCAGAGAAAATGTTTTTATAATATGTTGAACACAGGCACATATTTTATAAGGCAGGCATTTTGGTTTGAAATTGTTTTACAGTGTTTTTCTTTAAAAATATATTTATGCTTAACTTTTGCGAACAGAGCTTATTTAAGGCCGCCCCAGGAACCAATTATTATTGGATAAGAAACACTTCTGCCACGGATCACCTGAATGGTTTACTCCGTTTGGTCACTTAGCAGAGGTGCCCGGGTTCTTGTGGCAAAATTGTCTAAGTCTTGGCGTCGGGTGCACCTGCCCACTTACTGGATCGGGAAAGACTGGTTGAGGGAGACCTTTTGACCTCTTTGTCCGGACTCTTTCGACCCGTTATCTTGCATCGCAATGGGAGGGATGAATTCGTTAGTCCTATTCCGTGGACCCACTGACCCTCAAATTTCTACCTACCCCTGAAACCTTTTCCATCCTAGAACTTCATCTCCTCCATTTTCTTGAAAATACTCTCCACACAGCTTCCTCAAAGATGACATAGACCCCGAGGGAAAATATATTTCTCACAGCCTCCTTTGAGGAGCTCAATAAAAACTTCTATAGTTACATTGGTGTACAGGATTAAACTCCCCTCTCCTACATACCTACATAAGAAAAGAAGAGTTAAGAAATTTACCTACAAGTATAATTATTTTTATTAGATCATTGTATTAAAAGCCAAAACAAATGCAAAAAAAAAGTTTTTTCATCAAAAACATCCTACGTTTTCCTTGGAAGCATTTATAAAAAATACGTATTTACTTACTCGGGTTTTCAGAGAACTACGCATCACACAACTTTTGTGCTGAAACGTAAGTACTGATTTCACCATTCTTCGCGATTTTTGCCGTATGACGTCAACCCGACACATTTCCCTCCGCTGTGACCTGTGATATCGGCCAAACGGCAGCCCATAAGTCTTAGGCCGACTCCCCGTAGTCCTTAATATAAAAGAGAAAAGCCAACATCCTGTTATCACGTAGCGGGATGCGTAAGGTTTCATCCCTTGTCTCACGGATAAAACCGACAAAAGTTGACCTAATAACGTGAAAGGAATTCCAATACAGACAGCGGTTTTCAAATTGCGCGACCCCCTTTTAGTATTAAAAACAGTATTTATGTGTTAAATCGGTGATAATAAAACATTTTTTTTAACCATTTTCATTTTTTTTTTTTTTTTTTTTTTTTTTTTTTTTATTATTTTTTATTTTCATTAATATGTTTTACATGTTGCTAAATGATAATTTTACATCTTAGGTTTTTTACAACTTTTCCATTTAAAGCATTTGCTTGTTTATGGAAGATATTCTATATAGATCAATAAGATAATGTAAACATACAATAGGTATGTTTACATCATATTATTCGATGCCTGTCTCACTATATACCTGTGTTACCTGTGTATACCTGTGTTTGCATGTGGAATGAAGGTGGTAGAAAACATTGAAGAAATCGTATAGCTTGACGTGGTTAACTTTGCAGTCGATGGTGTCAAAAACCTATTTTGATTTTGTAAAATGTTATTTTTTTATAAAACTATAAAAGAAGCATAAATAAAGCACCGCAAGCGAAATTTTCATATCTAGAATGCCAAAACGATAAATGCTTTCTATTTTTATGATTATAAAGTGATAGAGTTACACAGTGATAGTGTTACAGTGTTTCAAAGTGACAGTGTTGTGGTCTTATAAAGTGATAGTCTTGCATAATGATAGTGTTATGGTGTTACAAGGTGATAGTGAAAATAAAGAGCACGTAAAAAATATTTGCAATTTTGGGCGGCTGATAAAAAATAGACAGACAAACGTTTATTGTGAAAAAAGGGCAGCATTTTTGCTTTATAGACCGAGAAAAACGCTCTTGATTTATTATTGCAAAATACTATATATTTCATCAACAAAATATTTAGTATTTTATAAAACAGAAACCTTAAAGAATCAAACATAGATCTCAGTACAAAAGCTCTGCATTGTTCTGCATTTTTTTTGTGCAATTATGGTCGAAAATTATACTATCTTAAATAACCACGAAATTTTGTCATTTTAAGAATATCTAAAAACTTATTATTTAAGTGGTTGATTCAAAACTTTGAAGAAGACTAAAGTTTTACGCTAAATACTTTATACCTCATTTTTTATATTTTATTTGATTAGTCCAGGGCCGCACAAAATGGCCTTGCGGGCTGCGGGTTGCACATCATGCATGGTGTGCACTTCTCATAAAAATCAGACGTGTTCCTTGCGATAAAAACAAATACAGAAATAAACTAAATTTGAAAGATGATTTATTTGTATTACTTAGGAAGAATTTTTATTTCTTCTAGTAGTCTATTTCTCTAAAATAATTATCATAGTTTTCTTGTTTTATATGAAGTAAAGAAGAAAATTATTTATTGATTCAGCGACCACCACTTTGAAAACCATTGCATTAAGATACAGGTCAGCCTTAAGTTAATATATTTTTATTAAGAGAAAGGTGAATCAAATTGATGTTTTTATTTTATTTTACGGAGAGGACATGAGTGAAAATGATATAGTGAAGCGTCACTTTAATAGAGTAGAAGTTATTTGATAATGCCCTTTTGAGAGACAAGTGTTCAGAAAAGAATTGTTTTTTTACAAAAGCTTGCTATACCTCCTTGTTTCTCTTCTCATTCCTCTATCAGATATTCTTTTGTCAATCGAGATACCTCAATAATTTAATATTCCATAACCCAATAAGTTAATATTTTAATATTAAGTAATTATCGGCGGGTAAGGAAATTTGCTACCACGATAAAATAAAAGATCACGAATTTATGTAATTTATATTCAGTTAAGTACTATGTTTACCTGGATAACTATTAGTTTTCTCTTATTTTAAATCAAAACCAAAATTTCATCTGAATTCAAAAAATGTATAAAAATTTAGATACTTAAATTCATATCGTATTTATTAATAATCTCGATGAATTGAATTGAACACAACATCATTGAATTGCGTATAAAATGTGAATATATTGCATCAAATAAATAAATAGGATTTAGCCTGCGAGAGAATGAGATGGAATAATCAGTCTCCTCTTCGTGCGGTGCTACGTAGTCTCCCTACTCTTGTCTACTTTAGTTTTCTGAAGGTTTCACTTCAACCGTGTGAATTGCACACTCTAATATTTTTAAAGTTAAACTTCTTTATCACCGTTGTGATTTGAAACTCGATGAAACGGAAACGACACTAAAACGAGACAAACACATACATCTATAGAATTTATTGTTTGGCCGCTTTGATAATAAACTCACTTTTCAAGGCTCCTATTGGTTGAGATTGTGTGGTGATTCCACACAAACACATACATTTATAGGATTTAGCCGACACTATAAATTTGAAAATCATTACTAACCCGTCTTGTGTCGACGCACGATGACGCATTTTCACTGCTGCATGCTGTGCTCTGCTGATTCTATTTTCGTAATAATTTGATGGTTTTTGTTTTCGAAATTAATTTTTGTAAATTGAACCGTTTTACCAGATAACATAGAATATTAGTTATAAATGTTGTACGTAAAATGTCATTACTATTTTCCACATGAAAGAAAGTAACTTATATTCAGAGAAATGTTTTTTTTTATCTTGCCTACCGGCTACTGCGGTGTACGAAAGGTAAAATCGGCCGCCATCTTGAGCCGGAACCGTAACTTCACAATAAATTTACAAACAGATGAAATGGCAAATGGTCAGTTTAAAACAGGACTTTGTTAAGCTGTCAGTTATCACATGAAACAGTTACATGTTATGTCATGCAGGGATAGATTGCTTTTATTGTGAGTCTTTATTCATCCATACTTTGCTATTCTATCGATCATACCAGCTTATTTTATTCAAAATTTGTTTTTTTTTAAATTATTTAACGTCCAGGGGACGTTTACATGTTTGGCAGTACAATTAATTCGTGACAGATGATTTTTAAACGGATTAAGAAATATTAAAAATAAAATTAGCTAAAAATGCATACGTCGAAATAGCTGTATTTTTTAAATTACAAAAATACAGCGATTTCATTGGTTTACAAAAATACAGATATGTTAAGGAATAGTTTGGGAATAAGTTTTTTACAAGATCCACAAAATTCTCCAAGTTTATGTTAACAACATCACCTAAGTACCTACTGATTTCCCGTGGTGTGAAATCATTGTATCGGAGAGTGGGTAATGTAGTTCCGCTAATGAATGCTACAGTAGAATAGTGTATTTTGTCGTGTAGTTACTGTCGGTATTCGTAAGTTTATGAATTGCAGGAGTTCGCAACAGTCGAATTTAGAGTTAAGTACTTTGAATAAAAATGTTAAGTCGGTAGTGTGCGTATTTTTAGAATATTTAATAATAAATTAGTTATATATTTTTGAGACGATAGTGACTTACCTCGGCAAAAAAAATTGCGAACAGAATGCTGGTATCTCTGGCGGATTTGTAAACCATATCATCCGAGATTTTTTTAAAGAGTGGTGTGGGGTCGATTAGTGGAAGTTCTATTTCGGTCACATAGAGTGACTCCCACCAAGCCCCTCAAGAATTTCATTTCAGGGACATATCCCACTGGCAAAGCATTTAACGATGTTTGAATTTATTTACTCGAAAAGTGGAAATTTTAATGAGACTGGCATTGAATGGAAATGATTTTTTAAATTTAATTAACATACATCCAGATAAATTTGTTCATGGTTTCCATTATCTGTAAATGGGGAATTTGGGAAACGACGGTTGAAAATGTCAATCATATTTAAAATGTTCCGCTAATTTTGTACATCAAAATAATTAAACAAACTAATTTCAGCTGTCGGTGATAGGTAGTTGCATAATTGTGTCCTGTTCTTTGTCTTGTGAGTTGTACCTACCATTACGTTCGCAAGCGACGCTTGTGGTTGCTTCGTTCTTTCCCATCATGCATAACCTAACTGATTATACGCAGTACAACAGCCCCAGCGTTTAAAATAGAGTCTAATTACCGTGTCTGCATATGAGTACGCACCGTGCCACAGGTGTGTACATTGCTTTAAAGTGAAAAATCAATGAACTCAAAATTAAGTCTCGTTTTCAAAAATTGGAACCGATTGTTTAGACAAGGGATCAAGTAAATAGGTAGGAAGTTGTTTTTTTTTTTATAAAATAAAATTCTTCATTTGAATTGTGTATTTCGTTTGTTCTGATGTTTGACAGATGCTTGATAGATGTCGCTACTTTTTTAATGTACTAGCTTTCCAAAAGTAATTTTCTTCAATTGGAAGATGATTCTTATACAAAAAAAAATTATTAATATTTTTAGCTTCACAAATCCTACATATATAATATCCCGAGATTTTCACGGGTCTACGCTTGTAATATTATATTGCACACTAACTTATTCTGCGTTTAACCATACTGAAGCTAGCATTCATTTTATTTGATTAATTTGTGTTATTTCACAATTAATTCATTAAAAAAAATATATAGTATATTTGCGGCACGTTCCAGAGTGGAAGATAATATCAGTATCGCCCTGGTGTAAGACCACCATTCAGAATTGAAACGTTGCTTGAAAATGGCTTTAGCCGTGTTTGGTGACCAGATCTGAATAGCCAGGTACTTCCCAACCCTCCTCTTCCCCACCTCCTTCCCCTTCCCACTACCTTCAGCCTCACAACATACCCCAATTGGGGATGCCATAGTCTCACTGGCTCCAGACGGGAGCAGTTGAGATTCTTGTGCGGTATTCACTGTAAAAAAAAAAAAAATTCAAGCATCTTTTATTTATAACCTAGGAGCTAGCATAGGTCATATAAAAACAACCCTTCTTTAATATTGTTCTCTGACAGGACTGAAAACAAAATATTTGTACCACAATTTTCACTTTTGGCGTATATATTGAGAAAAACGGAATTTTAACTCGGTAAACCATTTATCTTAGAAATCCCTAAAGCTCCATTTTAACACACCAAAATCAAGGCGAATTCAAGCAAATAAAATTCAGTTTTGCAACCCCTTTTTCCCGTAAATAAACCACGCGATTCACTCGTGATCCACTCGCGATATACTTTTCCAACCCATAACTAAGAGTACACCTGCAAGAATATAATTTATGTTGTGTGTTTTTCGGGTAAATTTAAATAGAACTCACCGATGCAAATTATTATTGTTTTCCGATAAAGGCGTGTTGTATTTTTCACACGTAAAAAAACATTGAAAAATACTCGTGAATACAGATTCAGTTATTGGAAAAGGACGAAGGCGGAAAAGATAAATTTTCCATTTAATCTAAATACAAGACATGAATGATTTTCCAACGTTCAAAATAGGCAATATAAAACAGAAAAACGAAACGCTGAAGCATGAAAATAACGTATTGGTGTACTAGTTTTACATTAGATCACGAATTATGTAAGCTGAATCAATTTGTTAACAACTGGAGATTAATACAAGCTTCGATTTTTACAAAAGATTTATAAAAATTTATGAAAACTATAACTCTATTCACGTCTATTACTAAAACTTTGCCTGAAATTCACGTTTTTTGGAAAAGCAGGTGAGGTCATGCAGTCCTTTGTATTAAACTTTTCTCGGGTTAGTTATGATTAAACGGTTTTCTTGGGTTAAATAAATGATCGTCGAAATGAGATTTATTGGATTTTTTCCAAGAAATTTCATGAAACTTATATTTTAAAACGTTAATCATTTTTCAGGATATTTTATTTCACTGAGAGCTGAAAATATTATTCCAAAAGGAATAAATTATTATTACCTGCAAGATTTTGGAGCACTCTGATTATTTTGCAAATTACGTCGTGTATCTAACTTGTTACTTTAATATCGAACATTGCGTGAATAATAATGGGCTGTTTAATTATCTAGTCACGTTACGACAAAATTACGAAATATTTTGATACATTTAACCATTTCAAATTTCTATTTTGAGAATAAATAAATAAGAACACTGTAACAAAGTTTGGCTGACATGGCCAGTGTCGGGCACACCTTCCGGAGAACAGATTTTATTCACAGTTATAACATTTCAAATCTTGAAAGTACTTTGAATGATAATTATAATGATTAAATTTTTTAAATCTGTAAATATGAACCAGACTCTTGGCGTACGATTGTTTCACGGACCTATGTTAAGATTTCAATTTTGAACTTATATTTGCTGAACCCCATAATTATAATGAAAATGATAATTCACTCGTTTTCTGCGGTTACCGGGAAACGTCAAAAAATGTCTCCGGCGAAAAGGAGTTGTATATTAAAATATTTGTGAAATTTAAATACTTTCATAAACACAGAATTTAATTATCGTATGGTGGTCATGATAACGCAAAATGAATACTGTTATGTGAAAGAAAAATTAAAAAATTATGTTTACCTATCTTTTTCCATGACATTCTACTTTTCGAAAACTACACATGGTGACATATTACACAATGTTTTGAGAGCGTATTACTTTATATACATTAAAATTATATGAGTTTTTCTAAATCGTCCTTACTTGACAATGTACCTTTACATCGAAATCTTACATTTTCACTAGTTAATTAGATAGGCAATCGAAAACAACAATAAATTACCGTTGTTCGTGACCTTATAATGCGAGGGGGAAGTCTTCAATTTTAATTAAGGTAAGTGCTTCCAAACTTACTTTCTTCTGGGTAGAAAAACAAAGCAATAATCTATAAATTTATTCAAACCTTATCAAAAACACACGTTGAGTATTTGTCTCGAAAAGTTTTAGTGTAATATGATTTTATTACAAAATACGCAGGGGTCAGAATTTTTAATATTATTACTGTGTTCCGTAAAGTGTCGGATTTAAAAAAGCTTTTATCTAAGAATTTGAACTAGATGGGAACCTTGAGGGCCCAATTTGAAGCTTTAAATTCATGAGATAGTTTTCTCGTGTTTATTGTTGTAGAGGTACCTATATTAACAGTAAATTTCCTGATCGTAAGCAATTTCACTTCAATTTTTCTTAGAAATACACTTTGTTTCAATATTTTAAACGAACTTCAAAGCTGCCTAGCTCAACATTGAAAATAATTACGTTAATCTAAGAAATATTGATAAAAATACCTTTGAAAGGTTTGCAAAATCAGAGAGCTGTTAGAGAGAATTTCCTTTAATTAGTTACAAATAATACACGTCATAGTGTAATCTTTAACCAAGGTAAATGAGAAAGGGATAATCTCGGTGTATGACACAAGTTGAAGATTGATGAAGTATCTGACATGTTTAATCAAGGATATCTCCTGCCAGGAGTGTATGAAAGGAAAGAGTTGAGACCCACTTTATTAGTCTGTGGAGAGAAGTGATCTATCACGGGAGATGGATGGTCCTGCATTACGGAAGCTGCAAAGATAGCCCATATTCTTTCCCGGACAATGTACGGATTTATATTCATCCGAGAACACTTCTATTTATATTAATAAGCCGATATATTCTTTGAAGAGGGTTATTATTTTCTGTTGGTGGTACAAAACCGTACATAAATCAGATTTATTATAATATGTTGTCATACACCAAGTAGACCTTCATTAACAAAAGCAAATACTGATATCAATTTCGATCTTAAATATAGAAATCATTGGGAATCTCTCCGACCTAACATATTAATTGTAGATGCCTAGTTTGTAAGTACATATTATATCATTACAAGGTTTTTGTGACTTTTAATATATATAATAATAAATACGTCAGATTATTTGGTATTTACATACTACAAAATAGGTGAGAAAGTTTCTAACAAAGGACATATTAGTAAAATTTTTAAATCATTTACATTCTTACTAACTTTGACTTCAGGTTTGCATTTCATTAACACAGAAAGTGAGTTCAATCATAGCATTACCTTCCATATCATTAACGTATATCTAAAATACATTTAATGTATTTCTAACTAAACTTAATGCACCCACTGTAATAAATTTTTTTTAAATGTGCAGGTAGCATTCCTAGAAGTTGCGGAATCACTTCTTGTATAAATATAATACACTATAAAATACCAAAATGATTGTTTTTGTTAAGAAAATATTCATGTGAATAATTTACATTTTCATTTTCAGAATAGAGATTTGACGGGTCCATGTGTGTTTTTATGGCCATAAGAAGAAAACATGTGATAAATTAATAGTAAAATGAACAATTTTAGTAATGTTCTACGCACCTGCGTTAATACCTTCCCTAAACTTAAGTACTACATAATTTCCCTGTTGCTCTGAATGGTAAAATAATACTTTAATGTAAAACATAATTTTTCATTCATTTTAGTTGACACTTCATCTCCGCTTCACTCTTTTGGCGCTTGCGGCCTTTTTTCGTTCGGTATTCAAATTCACCGGGGTTGAAAACGGGGTTGAAATATTTTCATAAAAATCATACTTAACCCATTAAGCGCATTAAGAAAATCACACAATTAGTCGCGTGGGGTCACTACTGACCCCAAAGTTATAAAAGAAAATGGAGTGTAAGAAAAAAAATTGATAATATAACGACGTTTGTATTATCAAAAATAATTATAAACATCAAGAAACAAAAACATAACTTTGACTTTGAAAGAAAATTAAAATAGTGAAACAGCTTCTAATCTCTCTATAACACTAATTTTTGGTATAGCCGAGATCCACTTAAAAAAATAAACATATTTTCAAAATCGTAAGCAGATTCATCAATTCTGCATCCAATGCAGTAAGCCCTGAATTCTTCCTGACAAATAAATTTACCAAACTTTTGGTACAAAAATTGTTACGTAATTTGGTTTAAAATTTGTTACGTAATTGGTCGCATGGGGTCAGCATCCAAGAGAGCAGCGATATGTGCATGCTTGGTGGCTTTCTATTCGCGACTGATTTGCATACCCTGTGGAAAGGTAGGAAGCTAGAAATAGCGCTGTCGCTCCAAACACTCTAACATATTTTGTTTTCAATTTGAAATGGTCTTGACCCCATGCGCGTAATAAAGGGTATATATATAATAATACAATAACATAAACAAAGTAGCTGCAAGATATTTAAAAAAGAATAGAATTAACAAAATTATGTATGCGAATTTAGGGTCCGAAAAGTTGCATGCCTCCCCGCCAACGTCTTTCTTTGTCGTACGTATGTTTTTACACATCTTTCTTTTTCGCTTACGTTCATTGTAAAGTCAGTAAAGTATCAGATCGGCATCAAAGTTTGGCGTGTACTATACTATATTTGGCATTAAGTATTATTTTTTATCATAGATATTGTAAAGAACTTTCTACTGAACCGAGCAAGACCAATGCAATGTTTATGTCATCATAAATCTTTCTACAGGAATACATTTTATCGCCGGCTGATCTAATATACTCGTGTATGGGATTTATATTGATATAGTCATAGTGAATAATAAATTACTTACATCCCAGAAAGCTCTCTGGGCCGTGTTTGCCTGACCCGAATACCCTCTTGTCTTATGAACTCCAGGTAGAAACTACACTTGCTTAAGACTTAGAAATATCTGAAGATTTACAATAATTTTATTACTAATCTAAAATTGCAAATGGTGACTGATATAAAAATTAATAGACTTCTTCTGGAGACTCTCCCATCGGAGGTTTGCTATCATTATGCGGAATACTGAAGAAAAACCCCTGATTTGTTTATTTTTTTAAACTAATCAGCACTCGGAGGTCTCGGTTTTGAAGGGTAAATTAAAAATATATATAGTAGACATATTTACACATGCTAATAGAATGATCTATAATAAACAATAACGTAAATAGAAATTTTATTAGAATTTAACTTCCTAAAAAATGCCACAAAATAATAAAGCTGCCCCCCATGCATTTTTTAATTTGTAATTTTCCCCATATTGGTGAATAAACGTTTCATGGAGGATATAGAAAATAAATAAATAAATAATAAATGTTTTTTTACGTTAGTTCCACTGGAGGGCCTGAGAAAAATAATTCCCCCTCCAGGTCTATGTCATTTTAGGGAATGCTGTGTGGAGGGTATTTTTATGGAAGGAAGGAGGGGAAGTTCTGGGAAGGGAAAAGGTATGGTGTATGGTTAGGAATTTGGGGGTCAGTGTGTCCAGGAGTGGCGGATGTATGAATCCATTTCTACCACTGAGGTGCAAGGCGATGTTCCAAGTCCTGCTGGAATAGTTAAAAATTCTCAATTAATTAGTCCCTCCCGATCCGGCCTGCCACGCAGTTGCTGGTCAAACATCCGCCGCCAATACTCGGACAAACCTCATCCCCAGTTTGAACTCGGGCACCCCTGCTAAGTCTCCAAACTACCTACATGTGTGACCTATGGCAGAGGTGTTGGTTATCCAATAAATGGTTCCCTTGGCGGCGGTACCCTCGCCTCGCAATTTTTTTTTAATGTGACTTGTCCCTCGGTAAGAAACAGATTGAGATCAACAATGTTAATGCAATAAGAAAAGTGTGGTTAGGATATATTATAAAGAATGGTATTCCCAGCTAGGTATATATAAAATATGTGTATGAGAGCCTTGAAAGGTAAGTTTTTAGTTTGTACCTAAATTCTGATGAGCTTGTTATTTTATTTATTTTAGTTCCGGAGGGAGTTAATTCCTAGTATTTGGTTCCATCAGTCTCTTTACAGCTGATGATGTTGCTGGTCTAAGAGTTGACTGCCTAAGACCAGTGCTTTCGGTGACGCATAGTTCAGAGGGTTCCATGACAACTCAGAATCAACTAAACTCAACACCTGTTTGAAAATTAAATACAATTTTTAAAAAAAAAAAGATCTTAACCTAACCTTACTTAACCAATGAAACCAATTTTTATATATATATTTTTCATCACTTTAATGACTTAAAAGGAAGTGTGGAATTTACTTCATTTTGAGTTGTGCGATCACCGCGCACCGTTTGGAAATGTAAGATGAGGCAATTTAATAGATGGATTTAAGAACCGTCCAGCACGATTTATACTGAACTCTTTAAGGGCGCTTGAACCAGTGATAGCTTTAACACACTTTTTCCTTTATTATTCACTTAGCTGATGGCATGACATGACACATGACAAATCTAAACTGAACATTTATAAGTGATGCAATAAAAACCAACGCTCACCATTGTGCATGCAGTCATTCATACTTTAAGCACTCCGGTTTTTTTTTATTCGCATGAAGTTCCATAAATGTAATCAATCTTCCAATACCGCTAGATTTCATGTGAATTTCAACAATGTATTATCCCATTCGCGATGCGAGAATTGACCAAACCGTGTAGGTATTATGAAACACTAGTTGACAAAAATTCGCTTTGAATGCAGTTTTTTACAGCATTTTTAAAACAATGGCATGCCTTTCAGGGACCGGTGAAAAACCAATTTATTTAGATATTTGATGTTCTTTTTGACAATCGTAAATACTAGCACAAACCACTCACGATGCAGACACGTCAGATTCGTCAAAATCGCGGGATAGTCAGAATTCTAAATAAATCAGTTCCAACTGCGTGCATAATTTAAATATTTTTCTGCAACAAAATAATTTCACCGTCAACATATTTTTCTACAACAAAATAATTTTCTGTTTAAATATAATATTACAAACATAATTAGGAACTTTTTCGCTCCACACGATTACTTTCAATTTATAAAACGAAACTTACTCGAAGCAAACACGCGTTCATTGAACAAGAGTTACTAGACAATTAGAAATTTGTAACCTTAAATGTACAAATTACTAAAATAAAATTCAAATAAAAAAAATTAAAAAAAAGACAGACACGATATTAGTATTTTTGTTTTTACAATCAGCAATTCACCAAAATATATTTTTATATTATTTGCAGAAAATTTGAATCATGATTTCATATTTCAAAGATTTTTTTGTTAATTATAGTACCTAACTCTATTCTTCATTTAATTTGTGTTTCCGATATGAATTCCTACATAAATACCATATATTGCACAGTTTCATCGTTCTAGAATTTCCTGCCTATTTCCTTTTCACAAGATGTGTTAAGGTTGCACTATACCAAACGAGCATAGAGCTAGAGCCGGAACAAGAGCGTTCTTTCTTGAAATTTAGTGTAATCTCTAATTCGTTTTCACCAATTACTCCAAAAGAATACCAACGAACAAGAATGAGAACATCAAGACACAGAATTCTTGAAAATGCACTAGGAATGTTTAAATCAGGTGAGCAAATGGTCATTGTTTATTCTTCAACAATCACTTCTTCACTACATCGTGTCTGACAGTGAGAGTGGTATTATTATTTCAAGTGCTGCATTTATCGTAATGACTCATTTATCGATAAAGAAAATAAGGAAGAGACGTTGGTGGGTGATGAATTTAATAAAAAGAAGAACACTAGATAATGCAGGTGATACTGCAACAGATATGCAATGAAAAGAAGAAAGTGGTCAACACAAAAACTTCACACGAACGAGCATTCTACTAAATTTCGGCGAACACATTCGGAGCACTAAAATAATGCTCTATAACTGTTTACACCAAAATAATTTTCAAGGGCAGACCAGAATGAGCATTTTCTCGTTTAGTCTACCTTTAGAAGGCAGAGGTCGATCGTCAAGAACGTGCGTAGAACAGCTCAGAGAAATTCTTTATAAAAGCTTTAATATAGGTATTATTGTGGATAGTTGTGGATGGTAAACGCTTACGTTTTCAGCTTCCTTTTCGTCACTGAATTAAAATGAGGTATATTATCTCGAGTGAGAACGCCTTTTGAAGAGTTAATTTTTTTAATTTCGCGCTTGACTTTACTTTCCGGTGGCATATTTATCTCCCCCGGGGGTACTTGAGGCAAATATTACACGTCAAACAACGCTGCTTTAAATATTATTATTATGTCCTTCCAAGAAATACGAATTGGTATGTACTACACTGGAGGACTTACGTATTGAGGTATGTCAAAAACAGACAGTATAATCGCGTCACAATTTTTGATGATATGCATTCAATGTGATTTATTCTAAATAGTTCTGAGAACATTTATAGAGCTTGCGTCTAAAAAGCTAATTACCAATTTTGTATCATTAATTAAAACCAAACCGAAATTTCGTGATACCATAATATTTGTAATTTGTACTTCAATAACTACCTAAGTTGATTTAAAACATTCATTTTACGTAACATTTTTTACTCCAAATAAGGAAATTAATAAGTCGTCAAAAGAAACGTCACTGTCTCATTGAAATTTATGTTTTTCAAACTTTCTTCAGGCAGGTAGATACCATAATATCGAAAAAAGCGAATGATAAAGTTCAAATTAATAAACTCGACAATTTTAAAATTGAAAAAATAATCTTTACTAAGCTAATGTATAGGGCGACGTCTTGGAACGGAACGTCCAAACGAATTTACGGACAGACGAAATGATCAACAATCGAGTCAAAATAGGATCTCGCATAGCCATTACGTTCTCACGAGTATGCAGAAAAGATGCATAGCCAGAAAACTAGTCCTAGGACCTACATAGACATAAGCTATTATTTTGACTCTGACATGTAATGTAATTAGACCCCTACTCAAGTATTATTCTGTTAACTCCTTCGTGATATACCTTTCTGAGACCTTCCCGTCTTTTTATTTTACCCACTTGTTCGTCAAATTAAGTCTGAAAATCCTTGCATCCTTTTCGAGTCTCCTTATTCCAGATTCGGTCGTTTACCCGGCAAACGCCGCGCAGGATTGAACATGAAATCGCCAATATGAGTAGTAGATTCCAACTTTCTGACCAGTTTTTACGGTAATATATTATAAGATCTTCTTTTATGTGCGCTAAGATTTTCAATTAAAATTTCTCTTTTATACCGTACTAAGCAATTTTGGTTAAACATAATGCTTTGAAATCGTAGAGTTATGTGTATGGGTTGGCTTTTGCTGAAAATGCCTAATGATGATATTAAAACCTTGACTTTAGTCACTTTTCTTTTTTTTTATTAGCAATTTTTTTTTGATACATGGAGATAGGTACATACATAATAGCATAAAATATAAGAGAGTAACAAAAAAAGATCCCACAAAGTCGAAGCCTGAGCGTGGGTATTATATTATGTGGATATTAAACAGTGGTTGTTATTATATAGGCATTAAAGCAATGGTGGTTATAATAGAATTTAAATATTTATATACAGTAAGCTTGCTGTTAAAACTTATTTCTTACACCGTTAGATTTCATATAATTACTATTTAATTAAAACTATATTTCAGTTATGCAATATATTCAATTAATGTCACAGAAGGTTTTATTGTAGTTTTAAGAAGTATTATTTGAGTTTTATTTTTTTATTGATTTTCACAATTTACACATTGCTTCTTCGTCTTTTGTATGATGGGGTGCCAGAGGAGGAAATCTAGGCATATGAACCAGCTTAGAACCTCAGGCTTCATGTTGACCTCATCAATCCTACCGGGAAATTAATGGAACCGACATTCGTTGACCACGAGTGGTCTGCGATTCACTACATTCATATTTCGCCGACTCACCGATGTAACAAAGAATCGTGCATAGTTCTTTTCACTGAAAATCTGTTATATTCTTTGCAAAATAGCGTTACCTCCAAAATACTCCTTTCCAATTCGACACCTCCACATAAATACAGCTCAACTATCTAACTCAAAATGACATAGATTTTTCTCAATTTCTTCCCAGGGTCGACATGGGAGCCGCCCATCGCAATGGATCCTTCTACCAGTGCTGCTCCGGCTTCTGCATCGACCTGCTTGAGAAGTTTGCTGAGGAGTTAGGCTTCACGTACGAACTGGTCCGCGTGGAAGATGGACGGTGGGGCACCCTGGAGGGTGGCAAGTGGAACGGACTCATCGCTGACCTGGTCAACAGGAAGACGGACATGGTCAGTTCTATTTATCAGACTATTAATATTTTTAAACACTAAACCTTATCTCTTTTCACAATTGGCTTTTTGCACTAGACGAGTATTTTAGTAGAGCGATGAGTAACTCGCTACTTGACTGACCAAAAAGCGTTCACATTACGGACAAGTAGAGTACACTAGTGAGCGGCGCACTGCAAGATTAACGGGCTGCAAAGCAACAAAAGTAAATGCGCTAGTTAAGCTGATTGTAATGCTTATTTTAGAAGAGGCGGAAGAACAAGTAAGTGAGATGAAAGTAAATAAACTATGGATACGAAAATAGATTAATAATAGCAAAAATAAAGAATTTTTGGAGTAGCATCTTTGCTCCAACGGGACGACATTCTGCGGCTACTGGTGAACTCTACTAGACGTTGGCACTTGCTTAGTGGTTGAGCCGTGAGCTCACACTCAGGACGAGTAGCACCCTGGAGGTGAAGGGTGGAGGGTGCTACTCGCCCGAAAAAATAGATCTAAATGGATTGACCCTACTAAAGCGCTGACTAAACTACTCAACTAAAGTTATGGTGTTCGGACACGTTTAGTTACTAAATTACTCTCTATGAGAGTAAACTACTTGCCCAGGGATCTTTAGGGAGTAACCCACTGGGAGTATCAAAAGCGGTTAACTTCCCTTTCCCCTTCCCCATCTCTTTCCCCTTTCAACTCCCCTCTTCCTCAAAACATGCCCCAATTGAGGGTGCCATAGTCTCAATGGCTCCAGACGGGAGCGGTTGGACTCATGTTTGCTATTTACTTAATATAAAAAAATAAAAAATGTACGCACCATTTTTTTTCACATAAAATAATAATAGGTATTAAAAACCGCTTATAATTTAAATGGAGTTCGCATTAAATTTGGAAACAATAAATAATAATATGTAGTATGTTTATTTTATTATCATGGAAAATCAAGTTTTCATAAATAAACGATTTGTTACTCACAGTTGAAGCTTTTCAATTTTTGGTACAAATTTTACTACTTCAGGTCAAATATTCTTTGCCCTAAACAGATTTTAGATTTGCATTCCATAACGGCCGCCCTGTCCCTTGACATGATCGAACTTGGAACTGAAAGTTTTTATTTGGTATTTTTATACTAGTTTGAAAACACATTTGTCATGATATAAGATAGCAACAGAAAACTTTCAAAGTTCTCTCCTGTGAAGTAACCGATAACAAACTGTTTTCCTACTGCCAACACTGTCACTGCCCTGGTTCATGGGTATCATGAAGGAATAATGTAAGGAGGGAAAACTAATAAAAAAAATCCCAGCATAAACCGATGAATTTTCTCCCTCTTCAAAAAATGCATGTGGTATTCATCAGAGAGACAAAGATAATACAAAGTTTCAAGTATCCATCTCTGGAAACCAAGGTACGACGCCAGTTTTCAGTTTGGTATTTAGCTTCATGTTGGATCTTACTTTGGTTTTTTAAAAATAATTTTTTTATTAAAAAAATTGTACATACGTGTCCATAATAATTTCTCGAAGAAAATTAATTTAATGGACTTTAGCAACCTTGTGAAATTGATACCAATTTCCTTAAGTGCATTACCTTGCACAAGTCACGTCCAAGCAACGCCCGGTGTCAAGTATTACTTTTAAGACGACACTATACCCTAAAATATATTCAGAATCTTAACTCTTAGAAGCCGTGTATACAAATTGCGACTCGCGACCTGTGTATTGGATGGACCCACTGTCGAATTTGCCCTATCAATGAAATGAAGAAGAAGAAAAATTATGTGGTAATCTGAACGACGTAAGTGAAGAAAGCGTGTAAACAAATATGAGCCCGCGGCTCGGCGTATTGGAAGTACGTACGGTCGAATTCGCCCTAGCAGGTCTGGAGATTCGACCTTTCCGCTGGGTTCATTTTAATTAATTCTAAATAACGTGTTACTAATATTTAAGATGTTTCTAATTGAATACCTCCCAAAGTTAGTAATTCATCGTCTAGAAATATAAAATCTGATGCTCACTGTTAACTTTAGTTGTACAACGTATTACAATTTTTTAAAGGCATTGTATGTTTAAAAAAATTATGGCAAAGTACTGTTTTTATTAATTTAAAATATAAATAACTCGCATCCCTCGTGAGGTATGGAAATAAAAAAGATAATTGAAGTACGAATTTGCCGAAATAAATTAAAATGTGTGCCTCGGCAAACATCTGGTTGTATGTATTTCCTCCACGAAGGATACCGTTTACTGCCAACATTATTGAATTTACATTTTCAAATAATAGTAGCACGAAACAAACGATTAATGAATTCACCACATTAATTTAGTAAAATATGAATAATAACAACAAGATAATAATTAATTAATTTGTCAAATTTTGACACGTATGATACTATCATTGTGGTTTATGTTGATTAAACCGCGAAGCCAATACTTGTACTATAATACACACTTTGATTATTATATAATCAAAGAATGCACAGTAATGTCACGTCTGTGGCCTAAAGCTACATATACTCGTGTGGTATATTGAGACTGAAAGTGGCGGGCCAGTTCTCGTTTCAGTACAAAAATATATAGGTATTGAGTAAGGTCTGGACGTTGTGATTGCACCTGAAAATATGGCTTTACAATAATAAAAAAAAAATTACTTAGCTATTTATCGATTGACCACTTATTGTTGACTCGAATAATATACACAAAACCACTCTTACTTGATATTGAAAAATTTTGATAACAGATGAATTGATATTTTTTTGTGGAATGTCGCCATTGTCAAAAGTAACCACAGTACAAATTTTTCACGTTTTGTAAATATCCATGGTCAAAATTTATTTAGGAGGCGGGAGTGAGTACCGCCGCCTCGGGATCCATTTATTTGTATAACCAACACCTCTGCCATAGGTCACCCCAAGTGGCTCGCTACTTTGGTGATTTAGCAGTGGTGCCCGGGTTCAAGGGGTGAGGTTTTTCTAGGTCTTGGCGGCGATTGACCTGGACACACTGAACTCCAGATTCTTATCCACCCCTCAAACTTTTTTTCCTTCCCAGTACTCTCCCCTGATGACATAGATCCTGAAGGAAATTATTTTCCTCAGGACCTCCTATGAGGAGTTCGTGTAAAAAAACTAAAAAAAATCAATTTTTAATATTTCTGGGGGGCAATGCTAGAACTGCATGATGATGCAAAGATGAATAGGAATAAATTATTAGAGGGACTGAGAATTTATCGACAAACTCCAGTAGTTAATCAAATATTTAGGATGTTAAAGGACGAACATGATTTACTTACACTAGTGATTCCCGTTATTTGGAGTAAAAAATGTAAATGAAAATTTGGTCTCCGGTGAATTTTTCAAAAATTTTTCTACCAATTTTTTTTCTTCAAGTCAAAAAAATAAATAAATTTCTTCCACATGTCATCACTAGTCACTCAGTCGAGTAACCGCCCGACCCCACATCAAACCTCTTACTTACTGATATTGTATGTTTTTAATTGAAAAAAAAAACATCAAAATCATCACCGGAGACCAAATTTTCATTTACATTTTTTACTCCAAATAACGGGAACCACTGGTTTAAGTAAGTCAAGTTCGTCCTTTAACTTCCTATATATTTGATTAACTACTTGGGTTTGTCGAGAAATTCTCAGCGCCTTTAATAAATTATTCCTATTCATCTTTACAAAGAAGGAGAGATTTGAACGCCACAACCGAATATTTATATGGTTTTTCTCTTTTAGTATTTCTAAGAAGCAAAAGAAGGCCATCAAAAACAAATTCCCTTAAAATATACTCCGAAAATTTCCCAGATATCGACAAATCAACAGCGCCAAATCAAACTATCTTTTCTGCCAAAGGTTTGCAGAGATATTTTCTTTTATCTTTCCGATAATGAGAGATTTGAATTTTTTTTGTATTGAAACGATTTTATAATTTTCTTCTTCTTTTTTATTGTTGATCGGACCAATTTCACCTTATGACGGATTCAGAAAAGCTGAGGCTATTGCAATTTGAAATAAATCTATGGTACCTATGAAGGTTGTCAATGGACGTAGGTACTTTTACCGTGGTAATTTAGCAGGGGGTGATTATGCAGGGGTTCCCGGGTTCATGGGGTGAGGTTTGTCTAGGTCTTGGAGAAGGATGACCTGGACACACTGAACCCCAGATTCATACCCACCCCCTATACCCTTTTCCTTCCCAGAACTTCCCAGAAGAAAAAAAAAAGTATAATAATTTTCCAACTAACAACACAAAAAAATCACTAAGTATTGGTCAGTTAGGGGCGGGTGTGGGTTTTTTCCACACATGAGGCCCTGAAGAAAATTATTTCCTTCTAAGTTTTTTAGTCATCTTAGTGAATGCTGTGTGGAGGATTTTTTTTAAGGAAGGGAAGGAGAGGAAGTTCTGGGAAGAATATAGGTTTGAGGGGTTGGTAGGAATCTGGTGGGTCAGTGTGTCCAGGAGCGACGAACGAATGAATCCATCCCTTCAACTGCTATGCAATGCCATTGGTCGAGATATTCTGGCTGGAGAGGATAACAGACCTCCCTCAATCTCTCTCGATCCTGCCCACCATGCAGAGTGTGGGCAGATGCATCTCACCCAATAAACCCAGGCACCTCTACTAAGTCACCATACGTAGCGAACCACTTGGAATGACCTATGTTAGAGGTGTTGGTTATCCAATAAATGGTTCCCGAGGCGGCGGTAACCATACCCGCCTCCCAAATTGAAGTTGGTTGGTTGATCGGTTAGTTACTCGGCTGAGTGACCAATGACGATAAGTGCAAGAAAATTTATTTATAGAAAAAGAATGGCAGAAGCTATATGGTTTTTGATCGTGAAAATCTCAATTCATATCCAAAATTAGTTATGTTTTATTATTTGTGCGTCAACAAATCATGTTTTTCAGTGATTAAACCCGTTTAATCACAGGAGACCATATTTGTCCCAACAAATAGGTCACATATAAAATGCTGTAACTATCTAACTATCATATGTTCTAAACTGTGTTAGAAAGGACAAACACCACGCTTTATATTCCAATCTAAAAAATAGCCACAAAAAATGTAAAATGTACACTTTTATGTATAGAAAGTTTTGAACCGTAATTGAAAAAAAAAATTGAAACTTCGGGAATTTTTTATAAATTATTTTTACATAGAGTGACAAAAAATGAGGTTACAATATGTGTTTTTATACATTTGTCTAATAAAATATGTATGTTTTTTTATTATCAGTAACTTTAGTTAGAAAAAAAGTAAGGTGAGCCATTTTTAAAAATTTTTAATTTTTGTATGCAAAATTTTTATAATTAAAAAAATATATGTTTATTTTGAATTATATAATTTGAAATCGTATTTCATCATCTTTCTAAAACCGTTTTTAGTTTTTGAATGTGCTGAGAAATATTCAAATAATTGCATTTTATTGTAAAGCGAAAATATTTTGACCATCCGAAAAAAATGCCAAATTTTTGAAGGGTTAAAATTGATAAAATCAATAATAATTTGCACGTACATTTATTATGTACGTTGATTTTGTTGTGAGAATCCTCTCCATCTTGTAATTGAGTGTAGGTATTATAATGAAGATGAACTAAGCCAGCTTACTAATTGGGATAAGTTGCTTTCCAGCCAGTCAGTTGTTTGCTTGTCAGTGCCCGCAGCTCCCAACTTTACTCGGAAGGGGTAGTAAAAACGGTACAGACAGCGTTAAAGCGTATACCAGTCAACTCGACGTCTTCGCGAAATTAAAATTAGTTGAGATTGCTGGATTAAAATTACTAACTAAGCTATCCGCTTTTCTGTGAATTTCAGTAGAAACTGAATACATAAATATATACGAGTATATTTACACTGTGTATCATCAAGTAACTGAGGATTTCAATGGGCGATTCCTTAGCTTATTTGAAGTCAAATGGGGGTGGATTTCATTTTGCTATCCAATGAGTTTTTTATGTGAAACATCTTTTGGCGCGCTTAGGGGGTAAAACCGACCTTACAAGCCAAGACAAGACGGCAAGACGGACATTCATTCGGCCAGCATCGTGACTCATCGATTTTTTTCGCCCGAGTGGAAGAGCACCTGACCGGCATGGGCAATCAGAAGGACATAGGTTCAAGTCCAATTGGCGGCATATATCTTTTCTCGGAAGATTTTTTCAATGTAGATGAGTGTTTCAGGCTGATAATTATTGCTTATAATAATTGTTACCCTTTGTGCTACGCATAAAAATCTTGTCTTTAAAAAACGTTAGTTTATCAATTAAAAGTAATAATTAATATTTGACAAGTTAAAGTATTTCACCAAAAAAATGTAGACATAATTTGTCTCGACGCCACCTAGCGAGAGATTTAGCACTGACAATGCCTCTCTCACAAAAAAGAAAGTTGGTTGTTTTCAGGTGGAAAAATGTAATAAGCAGTAATTGTTGAATGAAACACTAGTATATATTGAATTAATTGGCGGGTATTAGATAAGCCGACATAGCTCAGTGGTAGAGCACCTGACCGGCAATCAGAAGGACACGAGTTCAAGTCCCGTTGGTGGCATGTATCTTTTCTGGGAAGATTTTTTCAATGTAGATGAGTGTTTCAGGCTGACAATAATTGCTTATAATAATAAATAATTATTTTATGTAATCAAAAATATAAGTACTTGTTTGCTTTCATTTTCACTTCCTTCAATAAAAATCTATTAAAGCTAGGGTGATACTTCAAACGCGCTCCGTCTCATTCCAACAGCACAGCAAAGAACAGCAAAATGACGATGAAATGCGTTCACATGAATTAAAATACGCTCAACGGCCAACTCACCTCTGCTTCTCCGAAAGTATTTTACTACCTATGAGTATATTGGCTCTCTTCGCTTAATTTTGTTTAGAGAGCCATTTAAAAACTTACCCACCACTCCGCATTCTATGTGGTACTGCCCTCTGATTCATCACCCCCATTTCTCCAATTCTATGCAAACTATACCTATGCTTTAATTCTGCCAACATTTTTAGTTTTCCCTTTTTCATCCCACGTGAAGGCATCGAATCATTATTATCCACTGGAGCGGTCCGCTATATAATTGATTTTAAATTAAGCGACAGGGAATTTTAATGCCTTCGGCTTGGAAATTTCTCACCCTCTTCGAAAATCATATGTATGGTGACATATAAACTGCTTATATTGTTAGAGAACCATTGAATGCACCTGTATATACCTCATATTTTTAGGATTCATAAAAAAAATCATTAAGTTTGTAAACGTTAAAATTCAGCGCATTAGTTACTTTAAAATTGTTGAAGGTACATAGTGTTTATTTTGAGAACATTAAATATAACGACTTTTATATGTCGTCTGTTGCCTAATTGATAATCACAGGTATAAATTCAAATGCGAACATACAAACGAGATCAACGAATAATAATAAAATATATTTCAACAATTTCTTCGCTTAGCGAAATGCGAATAACAAATAATTCAGAAAAGATTCAAAACACCTCTTGTCGAAAGGTGGAATTTCTATATTAACTTTGTTATTAATCGAAGTATGCAACGCACGGGAACTATTGAAAGAATTCAAATAAATGTTTTAAAATATCTCTACAAATTGGCCACATTTTGGCCGGCGAACGCTCGAGAGTGTTTGCAAATTGGTCAGAATGAGGCCAAAAACGCTCAGTGGCTAGCCACCACATATAAATGCATAAGAATGACTTGGTTTTTATTTTTATTTATTATTATTTATTAGCGCCCTTTTCCGGGGCTTTGATTTTGTATGTATTTCTACCATCACACGCTGCTAAAAATGACGCAGTTAAATATAATATCTCAACAAAGATTTAGTTTGTCAAAATAAATTATCGGTGGTAATTTGCCACCTCTATTAATGTGTCTTACCGTGTAATGAAATTTTATATTGTGATAATAATTAAACCGTAGAAATCGCTTTAGAAATATAAACATCAGACTAAACTTGCAAAAACTGTTTTAAATTATAGGTAGGTTCTATTTCTACACTCAGCGTGGCATTGACAAGTCGTCGCCTCAGTTCTTAATTGTCCAAACGACCATTTTAGTTTTTGTTCAATCTCGACTTTAAAACTGAAAATAAACCATAAAAAATGATAGTTTATCACTTAACTAAAAATTACTTAAACTAATGAGACTTTTACCTTTACGGAAATAGCTTTATCTTAAACATGTTTCATTGAAATAATGAAAGAAAACCTTCTCCTCCTGCATAATTTTCAAATGGTCGTTTGTACAATTAAGAACTGAGGCGACGAAGTCATGCCACAAACGATTCCGATTAATTATTGTAACCCTTGTTCATTCTTTTAAGTTGTATCTCTGTTTCCCCTTATAACTTTTGTCATCCGGGCAACCCTTAAATTCTATGTTGTAGTTTTGTACCAATTAAACCTATGTCACTCCACGAAGGCAAAAGAGTTTACCGACTTCATACAATAATGAATAAACTTGTTAAACTAATACACTGTTAACAGCTACTTGAAAGCGTGGGTTGTTCCTTACATTATTTTTAATTAATGGGTTGGTAATAGTTAAAGAATAGTGTTTCTTTTACAGTGTAAATGTAATCGAATTCAATACGAACTCTGCAAACTTAAAGGCACGTACCCAGAAATATTAATTATTTATGCTATTAAGACGTTTCATGTTGTTGGTGAAAATGAATTACATTTATTAACGATTTACATTTTTATCTCCAAAAATATGACGAAGTTATGAGCTTTCAAAATAAAATTGGGTAAAACGTATGCAATGGTATCTCATGACATCGTACGTGACGTAAGACAGATTCAGTACAATTTATTAATAATTCTAATAACATTAATAATGCCACAGTACCTACCACCGCGCAATTACCTTGATGTCACGCGCTTTTTGGCCTGCAGTAAATGTAAAAAAAATATTGTTGGTATCTTCGGTACTTTTCGGTATTTTCCGAAAAATTTAAGAGTTATTTTCTCAATATGGTCTAATTAATTTGATAAGCTTGTAAAAAATATGAAATTTTGATGTAGGAGTCAGCCTCGCAAAGCTCCTTGAAAACGATTCTCTCAGTTTTTTTTATATGTATACCTCACAAGAGTCCCAGCTGTTCCCCCGTCTGAAGCCAGTGAGACTATAGCATCCCTAATAGGGGTATGTTCTGAGGCTGAAGGTAAATTACTACGGCCATGCTTTGCTTTACTTTCTGATGGAAAATGACTTTAAATATGTTTCTGTTAATTTCTTCAAAGCCATACATATATCTCATTTCCATTTGTTTTTCCGAGTTTTGTAAACAAATAACGTTATAAACCAAAAAAGCAATTTAGACAACCGTTCAAGATTTTTCTTTTCCTTTCTTCCACGGCTTATATTTTCTAAATTAACAAAAATAGATAAGAGATCATTTTCTTGTTATTTCCGCTATTTTTATGCGTCCATTCGATCTTCCCAATGGTCGGCAAGGGACATATTAAAACATTCAGTAATTTTATTTTCTTTGGCCGAAAAAAATAAAAAAAGTAAACAACTTGGGGAGAGGGGGTTTTCCGGCGATTGATTGGGTATATGAAAAATAAAGAAAACTTGTTCGCAAGCAATTATCATTTTATTTTCTCCGAGTTCTTTTTTAAAATGGCTCAATTATCATTGTTCCAGGAAAATGTAAATTTGGTTTCAATATAACTTTCGCGACAATTTGAATAAAATATATCGACGGAACTTTTCAAATCGGAGGCATTCAAATTAATTGGTACTCAGTGTATCTTTTCAAATTTAATATTTAAGAGGTACGGTTGAGTGGGGCTGAAATCGTTACAGTTGATAATATTTTGGGGATGTTATCAGTTTAAACGTGAGAAGGGGGTGGGTGTAGGGGTTGGGCAGATAATAAATCAACTCCTGCACAGTTGTATAAAAAGGGAAAGTTAGCTCAAAACTCGAAAAAGTTCTTCTTGGTGGAATTTATCTTTACAGTTCTAGCGATTATTATAATTATTAAAATTCTTTTCCAACTGAAAGACAGACTAGTGCACGAAATATAAATAACAGCCGGTCCAAAAATTAATTAATAAATTGATCCGTAAATGTTGACATCGCTTTTAAAATTTAAATCGAAACTGGAAGTTCATTGCTTTGTCTACTTCCTTCCTTGTTGGGGGATGTTTTGTCCGTAGAATAATTTATCCCTGGGATATTATGTCAAGGGTATTTTGTCAGAGAATATTATGTTGGGGATATTTTTTCGAGGGATGAAAACGCGCTGTACCCATCCAGGCATCGTGTGTTCAATTCTTAGACTGGCTAAGTTATCTATCACGACACAAGCAACATTTTTCAGGTTATTCGATGTTTAAAAAAAATATTATTACGTGTGTCTATGAATATTTGTCTTTCTTTAAAAAAAGTAAAAACGAAAAACACATGAAACCTGCAGAAGCAAAACTATGACATTACTTGGGGAAAGACTGAAGCCGGAAAGGAGAAATTAAAAATGAGAATACTGGTACTTTAGCTGGCTATTCAGATCTGAAAACCATCACCTGCTACTATTGCACATACCTGGCCACATATCACTCAAAGTCAGAGACTCATGCAGATCATCTGGAACATATGATTTTTCACAAGCGGACTGTACCACGGAAATACGAACATGGTAAAAGAAACTTTTCGGAAGCAAAATACGTACTATGTTAAATTAAACATTCACATTACTTTTTGCTTGAGCAAACAACATTTTTTGTTAAATATTTTAGCTGAAGCGTTACACGTTATTTGAGGATACAAAAAATCTTTTTAAAGTTTGAAATATGTTTCATTGAATAAGTAAGTAAACGAAAGCCTTAAAAGATTCGTAAACTCATCGCGTACCGAATTTAACAAAAAAAAAACGAAATTCTATTGTTTGCGGTTTTATGAAAATCTTGTTACATTTAAAACTTTAATTTCTAAAGTGGATAAAACTTTTTTAAGGCCTTTGCGATAAATAAATAACCCTCACCCCGAGGCAAAGGCCACCCTTTTGAGTTTTAAATAATGAAACACATTTACAGTTTCATTTTCGAGTTTGAAAGCTTTGAGCAACAGTTTTCCGTGTTTTTCCATTGCATACTAAATAGTTCTAAATATTGTTAAAGTTTCCTTTGTCGCGTGTTGTTGTTCCTTGCGCCAATGTAATGCAAGGTTATGGGAAGTTTGTATAAGCGAGGAATAATGTTGACCGCATCCCGCGACAAATAGCTTTGCATTAAAAGCTTGACAAAGAAGCTGTGCTCCATCTAGCTTGAAACAGGATACTTTATTATGGAGGGTTTTAAGGCTGTATAGTCAGGATTTCAAATAAATTAACTTTATAAGGTTTCTGAAGATGGCGGTGGTTAGACAAAATACAGTTCTGTTACGTGATTTCTGATTAATGTCTACAATGCATGGTAAATGAAGAACAGATTGCAGCAGACATGATATATTTTCCTGAAAATAATATGTACAAGATGTATGCGTGTGATTGAAGAAAATAATCTAAAAACAATCCGTATGGTGTGAAAATCAGTATGTTTTTTAATCTATTAATATGGGATGGTTGAATTTGGAAGGAAAAAAAGATGCGATAAATTAGAGTTGAACGCATACATTTTTTATAAGTCTTAGGTATTTATTTAATAGTTATGACGAGAAAGTAAGACAAAAATGTACATAAAGAAAATAATGTTAACTAAAAGACCTCTCAAGGATTCGATAATATTGAGCCTTATAGTAGAACATTCATAATTATTTCCGCAACAACTATCAAAAATCAATACTTTGGACTTAGTTGTAAGTCTCGACAAAAGAGAATGGAATCCATAAATACTAGAGTATTGATTGAAAACAGAAATTCAATTTCGGAGTTTATGAGGAAGTGTTGAAATGGACAAGTTGTGACAGACGGCTCCGTGGGCCAGGGGTAAGGCTCTCGACCAACGGTCCGAAGGTCGCGGGTTCAAATCCGACGTGCGAAAATAAATTTGATTTCATTGATTTGTGCTTCTATAATGTAATCATTTAAAATAATATAAATGCATATTTGCGACAAATTCCAGATTAACAGATGCTCACAGTAACGCTCTGGTGAAAGACAACCAAAAGATTGAAACGTTGCATGAAATAGCTTTAGCCGCATTTGGTGACTAGATCTAAACAGCCACCTTTCTCTTCCCCATCTCCTTCCCCTCCTTACTTGCATTCAGCCTCACAACATATCCCAATTGGGGATGCCACTGTCTCACTGAGAGCTTTTCAAAAAAAGAGAAGGCGATTCAATAACGCTGTTTTGAATTTGCAAATTAGATAAAAGTCTTGTATGTTTTTAGAAGAAAGATTTAAAATTTGTTCAATTTCATCACATATGTACTGGCCTCCTCTCTCGATGGGCCAAGATGAAAAACTAACTTCCGTTATCATGTGGGTCGGCGGACCACCCCATGAATTTTTCTATTTATTTTGTGGGAATCTTCCCTGCCTTCCCTCTCCCCTCTCCCGACTAAAAATATATTTCATGTATTTAAGTACATGTAAAAAGGATAGTAATTTTGGGTACTACCTTCGGCCATAGTTGGCTGCAGAGGAGTTATGTCCTAACCTCCGAGAAATTCCTCTCAAGAATCGACCTGTTTGACTAGAAGAAATATCGACTTAAATAAACATATATTTAAAGAAAATAAGGGTTAGTTTCTTGTTAAGAAATTGATTTATATGATAATCTCTAAACACCTAAATATTGTTGGCAGTTCGAAACTGGAGCGATTTTTATCTCCGTAAACATATTTTTAGAAAGTGTTCCAAATATCCGAAAAATCCTGACCAAATGCTTACGGTCACATGAAGAGCTTAAAAAACTCTCTTATCGGAACGTAGTAAACCTCGATAGCTTTGGAATCTATAAAGCCTGATTCAAACGAATGTTTTTTTTAAATAATTTTATTAGTCAAAACAACAAAACAATATTATCACTAAAGTTGACATATCTAAGCCCAAATAGTTCGTCAACATGATCTCTTGTATAATGGTTTGCTAATATTATTTAGACACTCTTATGTTTGGTTAGAAAAGAGATATTACTTTTTTATTAAGGCGAGACATAACCATGTTAATTGGGGATTTGCCCGAGGTTCACATTTTAATTTATTTCGGCGAATTCGTAATTGTATTATCATTTTTATTTCTATGCCTCACAATAGATGCGAGTTATTTATATTTTAGATAAATAAAAACAGTACGTTGCCATCATTTTTTTTAACATACAACGCCTTTAAAAAATTGTAATACGTTGTACAACTAAAGTTAGCGGTGAGCACCAGATTTGAATTAATAACTTCGGGAGGTATTCATTTAGAAACATCTTAAATATTTTTAACACGTTCTTCGGAATTATTTAAAATGAACCCGGCGGAAAGGTCGAATCTCCAGGCCTGCTAGGGTGAATTCGACCGTACGTCCGTCCAATACGCCGTGCCGCGGGCGCATATTTGTTTACACCCTTTCTTCACTTAAGTCGTAAGATCACATTATTTTACTTCTTCTTCTTTCTTTGATAGGGCAAATTCGACAGTAGGTCGGTCCAATACACGGGTTGCGAGTCGCAATTTGTATACACCGCTTCTTTACTTACGTCGTTAAGATTCTGAATATATTTTAGGGTATAGTGTCGTCCTTATCATCAATTTTAACTCACAGAGTGACATTATTTTTTTTAACATCGGAAAAGTGATTGACATGATTTTAAAAGTCTTAGGAAAAGATTGCCCCGACAGACCTGTGGTATAAAATAAATGTATATGTCTCTAATGTTTTTCTGATTCTTGTACAGAGTTGGATGATAAATACTAATATGGCATCATTATTAATTTACCATTAACATCTACAAATATAATTTAGTTCCATTTTGTCGTATCTTTAGTTTTCGTCGCAGTGTTGAAAATGTGTTGTATCGTCATTTTTATTAACTTCAAAATTAAATTTAAAGCAAAACGACACAAGTAAAAGCTATATTTTCTGATGTGTAAACGACAATAAAAAATCTATAATGTGTTATTGGACTTAGAAACATGAATAATGTTCCGGTGAAAAATATATTTTCTACCATGAATGCATTTTTCTCAAAACTGTTGTAAAGATAATTTTTCGACCACCATAACACGGGCATCAGCCTAGCATGGTGGTCGAAAAATCCACAAATAATGAAACCATAATATTTATGCAATGAATAAAGAAAAAATAAAAAAACAACGAAAAAATGGACCTTAAGACCAGATAGATAAAACAGTAAAATGTGTGTTTTGAAATTGTTATAAAACCTTCACATCATGTTTTTTACATTAGCTCCACACAGGAGGCTCTGAGGAAACAAAACTCCCCAGGCCCTATGTTATATTTGGGCATGCCAAGTGAAGGATCTTTTTAGGAAATAAAGGAGAAGAAGTTCTGGGAAGGAAAACGTTATAAGGGGTGGGTAGGAATCTGGGGTTCAGTGTGTCTAGGAGTGACGGACGTATGAATCCATCTCTCTCGCTGCGGTGCAAGGCAATGGGTCGACAGAGTCCAGCTGGAGTTATCTCTAGGTTAGGTCTCCCTAATCCAATCTCTCGCGATGCGGTCCGTAGTGAACCACTTTTTGTGACCTACGGTAGGGGTGTTGGTTTTCCAATAAATGGTTTCCGGGGCGGCGGTATGCATACATATACATACATGCCTCCCATGAATTGTCTTCCCGTTGTTTTAATGATTTTTATTTGATTTAGGGAAAATGATTTCCAACGTGATCGACTTTAGCAGATCGCCGATCAACAAAAAGTTGCAAGCAGTTGATTAACAAAAATCTTGCCTTGTGAACCAAGCTTTAGATACCCCGTTTCTGTCACAACAACCCCCTTCACACGCCGAGGGGACTTCTTATCCTGTTTGACTTGTGGTCCATTATTAAAGCCCCCAATCCTCGGCTTGTAAACATTTCCCATATTCTTTCTGCTACAACAACATTACAACAAAAATTATTTCGTTATCCAAAGTCCTAATATTCACCCAAAATGCTGTATAACGCTAGTCAGAAGCATTCTTGAATATAATTCCTCTTTTGGTCACCTTTATTCAAAATGCATTCTCATAACATTGAAAGAATACAGCATATTTTTTTAAGTCACATACATAAATTATAAATTACTTGTTCCAAATGGTAATATAAATAATATTGATATCCTGAAAATACTTAAACTTAGCGAATTGTAACAGCGAAGAAAAATTTGCGTTGTTTTAAAATTATTTAAAAAATTATTAACAGGCATTTAGACAGCCGTGACGTGGTATGATTAACTGTCATGTGCCCAATAAATAGAACACTTAACTGCATGCTCCATTTAATGTAGTTGCTTCTTATTTAATGTACAATTTTTTTTTAGAGTTTTAATAACGTGCATTGAAACTTGTTCTAACGACATATAACTACACGAATATTATTTCATTTAAATAATATGTATTGTATAAATTTCTTAATGTCTCAATTCAAATGAAAGGCACTCCATTTCAATTAATTTTTCCACACTTTTCTTTGACTCTACATGGAATATGATCCATGACGGCTCGGTCCCTGGGATCTAAACCACTCGGTTTAGATCCCAGGGCAAGTTCGATGGTTAAAAAGAGGGAAGATTAAAGAAGCACATCGTATTTATAAAAATACTAGCAAAAAGAACCAATACAATCAAAATAAACAATACACAACTGCCAAAGAGACATGACCGGCTGAATTAGGTACTGGAGGATTAGTTACTAGAACGCACAATAGGGGTTCAGCTAAGCGCCGAACCATTTTATACAATATTATATTTATTATAAATTTTATTCCAAAGCTGGCATTATTAAGTAGTTATTGATTTCAACATTTTTATTTTATTGATTATATAAATTTTTTTATTGATTTATTCATATTTTATTGATTTTAACAACAATTTTTTTTTTTTTTTTATTTAATTTTATTATTTTTTTAAATTTTTTTTTTTTAATTTTACCTCAATTTAATCCTTTTTTTTTGCTTTAAATTTATCTTTATTTTAAGTGTTTTTTCGTCACCAACATTATTTTTTTTTTTTTCAAACTTTATTATGAATAAATAAAAGCACGGGTAAATAACCCAGTGAGGCCAACATTACTGGATTGTACTATAAAATGTAAAATTTTGTATCAACAATAAAAAATAAAATAAAATAAAACATGTAAGCAATAATCCTTGACTAAATCAGTTTGTTATTGTGTTATAAGATTATTATAACCATTTTATACTTATGTTCTGTATTAAAAAAAAAAGTATCTATCTATGTAAAATACCAATCGGCGTTTAAATGTTTCCTCAGGGCCTCCAGTGTGGAGCTAAAATAAGTTAAAATGTATATTTTTTTCACATACTTCTCTCACTTATATTCCGTAAAATCAACAGCGCGGAATCTACCACAGTCCCGAAACGCAGTTATGCTAAAATCTAACGTTTATTTATTGCCATCTACCAAAACAAACCATAAACTATTGACATTTTTCATTATTTATTTCTCGTATCATTTCATCTGAATATTATCAGCAAGGGTTTAATATTATTTTGTAAGGGACACGTAAAAAAGCAAGGAGCCTATAAAAAATATGATTTTGTTTTGAATCTTTTTGAATAAATGCAATTGCGCCATTCGAAAAATATGTTAATGGCAAGCCACAGATTGAAATCAGCAGCTTCCAATTCAATTCAATTCGTTTGCCGTTATTTTAATGATACAAATAAACAGGAATCGTGTTCGAACAAGTAACGTCAAAAGGAATAAATTTGTTTTAATAAATCCAGTAAATTAATTAATTTCAGCTATGAATTCGAAAATTTAAGTTTCGTGAAGTTGTAAAACTACGGCTAATACGATGTCTTCAACATGTGCCTTTTATCGACCAACCCAATTGACCTACCGGTGAATTGAATCCGGATTGTAATTATAAGTTTCTCAGCAAATATAAGTTTGAAATTGAACATTAAAATTGATAGAAAGAGTTTTGGCTTAATGTTAGGGTAGCAAATATTTCTTTAGATTTTTCGTAATTTTTTGGGTGAATCTCTTAGAATTCGTCTAACTTTTAGAGTTTGGTAGGGCCGTAAAAATCTACTTTGTTTTTTTTTGTGAATACTGCACAAGAGTCTACCAAGAGTCCCAAATGCTCCCAACCGTCACAGCCAGCGTTAATATGACATGTACGAGTATATTCGTTTGCGTAACTTACATAATACTTACTTACATAGGCGAGGAATTCGCGAGTTTGCTACATAATTTGTTTGTGAACAGAAACAATGAAGCAGGTCCTTGTGCCTAATGTGTCAAGAAAGTACTTTTATATTTACTAGACTCAGGAGATCGCAACAGTCTCTGGTTTTACAATTGTGCACCTCAAATGGCTTTAACCGTGTTGGGTAACCAGATCTGAAAAGCAAGTACTCCCCACCATCCTCTTGTACACCTACTTGTAGCCTCACAACATACCCCAATTGGGGTTGCCATAGTCTCACTAACTACAGACGGGAGCAGCTGGGACTCTTGTGAGGTATTCAGATTTTTTTTTATATACTGAGAGTACAAAACCACTCTGGAACATTCCGCAATTAAACTACTCATTATTTTAAATGCATAAATTGTGAAAAAATGCGAATTAATCAAATAAAATTTTTGAGCACGCCGATATTTGAATCAGCGACTTCCGGATTGCTAGCCCGGAGCCTTATCACTCGACTACGGAGGCCGTCAATTACACTAAAAACTCGCATCATCATTACACCAAAATTTGCATTTAATTTCGAAACTTATTATATTTAACGTCAACCGGCTTAAAAAAACTTACATGTTTTCAGGTGATGACATCTCTGATGATCAACTCAGAGCGGGAGGCCGTTGTGGACTTCAGCGTCCCTTTCATGGAGACCGGCATAGCCATCGTGGTGGCCAAGAGGACCGGCATCATATCTCCCACCGCCTTCCTGGAGCCCTTCGACACGGCCTCTTGGATGCTGGTAAGTCACCATTATTCTATGTTATACGTTTGCAGGAATGATTGTTCATCAATAATTATATCAAAAAACAGGTCACACCTATACCGTAAAAGGAACCAAACAATTTCGACGAAAACTATGCGAACGGGTTGTTTCAAAAAATTTGACGAATTAATTAAATATTTTAAGTTAATTTTCACTTTTTGTGTAAGTTCTATTCAAGTTTTGTTATTATATTATTACAGGCCAGTTGTTTCGTAATACTGAAATAATCACAAAACTCGAATAGAACTTGCACAGAATGTGAAAACTAACATCAAATATTTAAAGAATTCGTCATTTTTTTTAAACAACCCATCATCCTAAGTGTTCGTTATGAGATGTTTAGCAAACTTGAAAAATAAGAAATTAGCTTCGCAAGACAGTACATGTACAAACCTTTTGGTATTTCCCTGGAAACTGCACGATGACGGGAATGCTCTGTTTTGTTTACCCCACATTTAACTTTTTTTCTCGCTCGCGATATCTGACAATACTGTACCTACCCCTAACTCCCTCCCGCTAACCGCTACACACTCTGCTACTTCGTTAGAGCGGACACAGGACAATAGCTCTTTTTCCGATAGCTCAATATTATATTGCCAAGTCAACTGTTACCAAACACCACCAATACGCAATCATAAATATGCAACGCCATACGAAGTGCCACCATAAAGTGCACGAAATCATTTGTGGATACATATTTATGTATTTGGACATTTTTATCGGTGTACAACAACTGTTGCTTGATGCGAATTTGTCCTATAATATGCTTCGCATGCCTCTCGGAGCCAGGAAGAGCCTACTAGAGATGGTAGATAAATATACGAATATCTGAACATTGTTGTGGTATTTATATCTTTCTGTAGCAGAGATGCACTACGATTTTCTTGTGAATCATTAGGAACTATAGAAATAACAAATCTTTATCAAATAGATTCGCTATTTTTTAACGTATCCCAAACGTTTGCGGCAATTGTAGTTGACATCTTGGTGAATTATTTTTGTGTTTTGATTGGGAATTGGGATTTATTCTATGGCAATAAATCGTTTCCTTCCCTTTCTCCACTTCCTTCCCCGAATGGCAGTTCACAATCAATCGGAATGAAATACAATCAAACAGTGAATTCCGCATGCGGTTTTTAACACCGCATATAAAAAGTGCAGTTAAAAACCGCATCGCACAATCCTTTATTCATAGTGAAATCATTGTCCAACAGAGTTAACTAGATTGCAGAGAATTCATATCACGTTTATCTATCGTACGTACCATCCTTTCAAACATAGTTTATAGCCAAGTATTGACCTCGAGGAACACAGAATAAATTTGCCGCGTGAAATCTATCTTCGGACGGTTTTTAATACTGTTTTAATTAAATACTATTTTAGTAAACGGACGAACGACCCATTAAGATTTGTTTTTATTAAAAACAAGGAAATGCAATTACAACATTACCTACATGCTTTGAACGTGCATAGAGCTAAACTTTTTTAAATCACGTGACCATGTTTTTTCCATGAAACTTTATTTAACACTTTATATGAAACTAAAATACGTATTTAGTTAGGCAAATGTATTTTAAAGGTTACTTTTCATTTGACTTTTAATTCGTTTTATATTTAAAAAAAAAAACATAAAAACCGAGCGAACTATTAGGCGATCTATTTTTTTAAAAGAAATACTTCAAATTATACGGGAGCATCCATGGTAAACTTTTAAATGAAAGGAGAAAGCTTGTTATTTATTATTTGTAAGCTTTTGTAATGGTCACTTTATAAAATTCTCCAGTCTTTTAAAATAAATATCAAATCTACTTTGGTCACTAATCTTCTCATAAATGTAATACTATATAGTAGTGATGGGGGTAGCAAATGTAAAATCATGCAATTTCTAGTGTTTTAAATATAATGTCCTCCGAGTGCAAAGCCGTATCTTCTCCAAACATAAACTAAAGTGTGTTTATTGGAAGTGATCTGCTAGTTAAGTATGTTTTCTTTATCTATTTTTAAATAATAAAATTAGAAAGAGCCTAAGAATTCATAATAAATTGTACAGCGCCCTTGAGATCATTTAAAAAAAAAACGGCGTTCTACAAATCATTTTTTTAGGGTGCTCCAGATTTTATGTCCGGGTTAAATCTTTCCCAAATGAAAGACTAAACCCTTCCACACACTTTTCCACAAATGATTATCTAGTAAATTCACGCAATGTAAGTGCACTATATAAGTATAATAAATACAAAACAATACAAGAACAATACGTCAATTCACCAGAAACATAATGGGAAAATATTTCACCGACTCCAGATATTTTCATATCAGAGGGTTCGGCTTTGATGAAATCCTAACTGGTCCGATAAATCCTACTGATCCCTCAATATAAATATTTAAAAAATTTTTCGTTATCCTACATGTATTTAAAATGACTGCCTTTTGCATTTTTGTATATAAATTCTTTGACAAATCTAATACTATTATTATAGCAATATTATGTCATTGTGATAGAAAAGGATATTGAACGAGTTGTGCATAAATGGCAAAAATTGTACTTCAGTTTTTACTTGTTCGTGATATAAATTTTAACCGGAGTGGCATAGGAATGTTAAATTGAACCGCGGGTGTGCATCAATCATTTTATAACTAACACAATTATCGAAGGTTAATAGGCTTCTGCTGTAATATGACATCCATCAATTACTTAAATCGTTATTACAAATATTATCGGACATCTACAATTTCGAATAACTGGTCTTCTGTGTTTATATTGGCATTTATTGAGATGGAATACAGAATCAATGTTTAAATTGACATTGATTGAGATTTGATTAGCAAACATTATGGACCCTACCTGATTATAATCCGGCCGCCCTACAGTTGAGGTAGGTAGCATTGATTATTGTTAGCGTTTGATTATTGGTAAATAAGTTAAAATAAGTATGGCCGCCCTGGGAACCATTTATTGGATAACCAACACCTCTGCCAAAGGTCATCCCAACTCATCGCTACGTTTGGTAGTGATGAGTTGGGATGACGTTTAATGGGATGTGATTTTTCTGGATCTTGTTTGTGAATACATCCTCCCACCAGCTGCATGGCATTGGTTTAGAGAGAACTCTGACTCTCTTATAATATCTCTTTGCACCGCATTGCAAGGAAGGAATTCATGCGTCCGTCACTCCTGGATCACTGACCCCAGATTTCTACACATCCCTCATACCTTTTTCCTTCCCAGAACTTCCTCTCCTTTCTTTTCCCTAAAAATACGCTCCACGCAGTATCCCCAAAGATGACATGATGACGTAAGATGGAAGGGAAAAGGTTTTCATCAGGTATGTCCTGTTTGGACCTAATGTAAAAAAAAAATAATGAGGATGGAATAATGCAATATTTTGCGCTAGCTACCTACTTTAGAAAATAATCATCAATTTTCTACAAAATATTTATGTGCATTGTTTCTTTCATTTAGAAATCGTTTTGAGTGTGTTTTAAATTTCAAAGTGCGCTTATAATATTTTTAGGGATCTAAAGCCTCGATTATATTAAGCGAGTTTACAAGCTATGAGCCGGCGCGCGGCGTAATCACCATCTGCTAGTAAACTCCTTCAGTGTAAAATCTGCTTTAGCTAGTAATGTGAATACACTGAGCAAGTTCACTAGCAGATAGTGAATACGCCGGATAGTAATTTGTAAACTCGTTCAATGTAATCGAGTCTGGGCTCGATGCTGGGTATCTAGCACAATTTTGCCTACGGTGTAGAAGGCGTAAAAGCGTAAGGCGTTTTATCGATCACGTCGGTAACTTGTCATCATTCCCGAGCACGACTACAGGCTGCTAACGAACCAAAAACAGTTCACAACCATCAAGTGTTCCTAATTTATTTGACGTGAACTATTGTTTGTTCGTTGGTGATCTGACAGTGCTCGGGAACGATGACAAGTTACAGGCACTATTGATAAATCCTTTATCGATCGACCATGCCAGTATCCGGATGTCATAAGCTTCTCAGAAGATTAAAATTTACATGTCTAAAGACCTCGAGCACGGTGAAAAGACAGCATCATCTTTTTACAATTTAAACCGGGAAAATCTTGATTATCGAAAAAAGCCCAATAACCAATATATATTATAAAAGAAGTATGAAAAATAATAAAACTATTTCTTTTTCTGTTGTTTCACATTCGATTTCGATAGGATCAAATGACATGAAAATAAATTCTGAAATATTCAAAGTAAAGCAGGTCGCCACTTGTGTCCAATTTCCTGTATCCCTTCCCCGTTATTTATCATCTAACGTACATAAGTAGTATTCAGAAGTACTTTATGTGTGTGTAGGGAGTAGACGTGGGCAAAATTGAATGATTGAATTAAATGAATAAATTCAATCTTGTGACACACTCAATCTTATTCTCATTTTCAAAAGGAATTAAATCTTTATTTCTTACCCTTGGCCTTGCATCCTACGATTTTTTAACAGCACCATATTTCTTTTAATTTCTATTAATTTATTTAACAGTTAAATAATTCATGTTATTTTGAGGTAAGAAAATAATAATGTACTCTGTAAATATTGGATATTCGATGCGCGGATAGGTACACCTACTACAGGCGGCGCGCGCCGCGAAATTGCCCATCACGTGTAGTATCCCGCGTAGTAAATCTATACAAAAAAACCCGTAAGCCAGAGAGTTCCCGTCCCCAGCCCAAGCGACAAAACCGCCAACCAACTGAACCGATAAGTGATCGAGTCATCCAAAAGTCAAGTAATTCTGAATTCCGAGTGTCGCGTCTATTTCACAGTCCCGCTGTTCGTCATAGTCATAAATGAACTAATACCGTCATAGTCCTACAAGTCTGTTCAATTCTCAACACCAATCTCTGTTTCACTTATTCAATGAATCAAAACATTTGTGACGTCGTCGTACCAAATCACAAGTCCCACGGATCGATCATCGGATCGAGTTCAATTCTAATCTGTTGAAGATATCGAGTCATTATTAGGTCCGCGGAATGCAAGTTATTCTGTTATTCAAGTCACAGCAAGACAAAAGACACTTATTAGTCAGAAGTTCCTAATTCATTCCTTGATGCCCGCAGAGAATCGGTTCGTCGTTAGTTCCCGCGCGGCCAAGCTGTCATCTTTGGGCGAAGCTTGCACGGGACTCTGAACTTTTGCTAAAAGCGAAAGTTAATCCTATATTTTTTCTCCCTCACACGTGCGTAAATTATGCAATGCGTTTAGAAACAACGATGTTTATTTATATTATTCTTTATATGGTATCTGTCTACCTAGCCGACCTAGCCGTAAACAAAACACCAGTCGCTGTCGGACCGTGATACGTCATGATGATCGAGTGGTTTATTCCTTTATTTTTGTAATAAATTGTATGACGCATGTCGCTCAGACTTTTAATTAGTTTTTATTCGGCGCATCGGTTTAACTTCACCATTGAGGTAAGTGCATTTAAAAATATATATTTGAGTGAAACTTATTCCAGGTGACCGGATCGGATATATGAAAGCGCGATAATACTATGTTTTTTATGTGAATACCGCAACTCCCAACTGCTCCCGTCTGGAGCTAATGAGACTATGGCATCCCCAATTGGGATATTTTGTGAGGCTGAAGGTAGTGGGAAGTTTAGATCACGTGAAGTAGACCAATTTTAAGTTTAATAAATAAAATAAAATTAGTGAAACTTTAGGGTGAACCACAAAAACTGTTCCATTTTAAGATTTAATTGATAGCCTAATATAAATAAATTTTTCTTGTCAAAATTAAACATTAAAATATTTCATTAACTTCGTTTATAGTACCTTCAATTTTTCAGAACGACATAATTCACCCTAAGAAGAGTGCTTTGCGCAGTGAAAACTTCTTTAGCACCGTTGTGATTTGAAACTCGTTGAAACGAAAAATAACGACAATAAAAAGAGGCAAACACATGCATCTAAAGGATGTAGTCCGCGGGAAAATGAGATAGTATTATCGGTCTCCTCTTTGTGCGGTTTTTCGTAGCCTTTCGGCCTCCTCTTTGTGCGGTGCTTCGTAGCCTCTCATGTATACTTTAGTTTTCTTAAGTGAAAACCGCGTAATAGAAAATATATCTATGTATACATATAAATAAGGTTTTTTTTTTTTTTTTTGAATTAATTGAATTAAAGGAACGAATAAATGGAATCAATTCAAAAGGCCGGGGGAATCAGACTGAATCGATTCACTCCTGGGAATGAATCTGCCCATGTCTGGTAGGGAGGTCCTTGCATTCCACTAGGATTCGTATTAAATCGCTGGGGACATGTGTGTAGGATACTCAACCCACCTCGCTGAGTGTTCTCTTTGAAAAGACAATCTTAGGTTTAAATTACAGGCTAGATCACTTTCACGATATGTTCTGTGATATGCTTAACCCTGGAACTGTTTGTGGACATTCCTGCTGTGATCTGATTTTTTGAAGCCTTTCAATTGGGAATCTTTTTACTAGAATTTTTTTAATAAAATTCTTTCATCATATCCTCTGTCGAATAATCCGAGGATCGGTAATAATATTCAGTTTCAACAGCATTCCGATTTATTGAACTGACTATCAAATGAATCGGCACGAGATGAATAATAAAACATATATAATAAGATTCAGCACGTGAAAGACGACTCTCATATTAATTTTAAACTTTGTTTTTGTGAGAAAAAAAACTTAGAATTTTTAATGAACTTTAATTTTGCTCGGAAAGTTGTTATTCTGAATTATGTTTTATTTAATAATGTAATGAAACTATGCTCCTCAAGTTTCAACCCACTGCACCGGAACTATGGGATCCCCATCTGGAAAATATTGTGATGCTTATTGTAATGTATAGTAAATAGGTATTTAATATGGAAATAATACGATAGATGGCGGTAAGCATTTAGCTTGCGCCATAGCTCGCCAGATGGCATTAGTGTACAAGAAGTGGTACTAGAGATAGACTTTACCAGCTCCCCAGGTGGGAGCGCAGAGATATACCTACCCCCGAATAGTAAACAGTCGTAGCTATCCAGCTAGGTTATTAAGAAGTAATAAACACCATTATATTAAAGAACCTTTGTAATAATTAATATCTGCCGAGGAAAGGGCAGATATAACAACTGGCGCAGCCGTTAAAGTATAATTGTGTGGAAGTTACGAGTGCGAATAATAATTTGTGCTGGGCACGGAGGACTAAGTCACTGCGGAAGTGACTTGCAGTTTTGGCAAAGGAATCGGAAGTGATTCTGCTCGGGATTAAGGAGCATTTGTTTCCGTGGCTACGGGCTGGAAGAAGATTTTTTGTTCTAGGAACAAGAAGAAGAATACCGCAAGGAGGCGATCTGGTTGTGGATCATTGGATTAATCGTGTCAAGGACTAATCATTGGATTAATCGTTTCAAGGACTAATCATTGGATTAATCAGAGGACAAGGATACAACCCAGAGGAAGGGAAGGAGAGGACCAGACCAGAAGAGTTCCTGAGTTAAGTTCTTTTGTTTCTTTGAGAGGGATTATTTGTTATTGTTGTTTTTTTTGCCGATCTATCTGTTGGGAGTTATGGAATCGGGTAGAATACCTCCGTTTTGCCATCTCTCCGGAGACTGGGAATTGTTTCGACTTCGGATAGAGCAATTTTTCGTGATTCATGATGACAAATCGTCTGGTGAGAAAAAACGGGCTTTTTTATTGAATCTCCTAGAATCAGAAACGTTAACCTTACTAATTAATCTGTGTTTTCCAAGTAAAGTAACGGACTTATCTTTTGATAAACTTTTAGCGCTTCTCGACAAACATTGTAACAAAAATCGTTTAGTTTTTAAAGAACGGGAGAATTTTTTTTTAGCGAGACAAAAAGAAGGCGATACGGTAAGAGATTTCGCGGTAAGACTTCGTTCTTTAGCAACGTATTGTCAATTTGAAACGAGGCTTGAAAAAAATCTTATAGACATGTTTGCAATCGGGTTGTTACCGGGTCGCGCGAAAGAGAAAATTTTTGTGGAAGGGCAAAAGTTATCGTTTAATGAAATAGAAGGACTTGCAGTTAATATGTCAACTTTGGATAGTGCTAATACTGTTAAATCAGAAGTAAATCTGGTAAAAAAGCGAGTTACTAGCGATGGGTTCAGGCGAGATCAGCGTAGGGAACGATCGACGAGCCCCAATGGTAGTTTTAACAGGAAACCAGCATATAGGTTAGGATCAAATTCAGGTACGAATTTTAGATCACCCTCTGGTTATGTTAAAAAACAGTGTTTTATTTGCAAAAGGAATGATCATCTATCGTTTGATTGTAAATTTCGTAATGCGAAATGTTTTAAATGTAAGGGCGTTGGGCATTTACAGAAATTTTGCAAGAATAATCCTATAAATCCCATTTTTGAAAATCACAGGGATAGTAAAGTTTTAGTTGCGTCAATTAGTCCTATCACTGCTGAAATTGAAATTAATAACAAGAAGTTTACGGCAATGATTGATTCAGGTTCATCTTTATGTGTGATGCCAGAGTGTATTTTTAAAAGACATTTTAGCTCAATCATTTTGTCACAAGACAAGCGAATTATTTCAGGTTATGGAAATAATCGTTTAAAAATCGTAGGAAAGGCGATTTTTGATGTGAAATTCAAGGGTAGGAACAAAAATATTAATTTTATTGTAGTAATAAATGGAACAGAATTAATTGTGGGTAGAGATTTTATGGAATGTTTCGATCTTGGGATAACTTCTCAGGAGACAATTAATTCAGTGACAGTACAAATGAGGAATTTACATGTTGGACAAAAATGTCTAGTCAAGGACTTCCGTCAGGTGAATAAAGTTTGTTGGGTTAGAGGTATTGTAGAAAAGAAAGTGGGAAAAAAAGTTTATATCGTTAGAATCTGTGGTACTCCGTTGACTTGGAAGAGGCATATTGATCAGTTAAGGAGTTTATCTGTGAAATGGGAAGAGGAGAGTGTAGAAGATAACCCACCCACCGCGTCTGAGGTCACGAAATGCGCTTCAGACGAGTTGGGGACCTCAGCTTTGTTGAAGGGGCTAACGGGGTGTTCTCTTGATTTCAGATTACCAGCGGATGATCGAGAGCAAACTACTCAACCAAGACCTTGGGACGGGAGGCTCCGCTCAAGGCGTTCATAGAGGTCCCTCCCAGAGAAACAGAAGTACTTAAGTTGAAGTATTTAAAATCATGACTATGTTTGGTTGAATTTAGTGTATAAAATCGTGTAAAAATGAAATATTTAAAATCCCATTTTTGTCAATTGTATAGCATCATTTGTAAAGAACATGACTTGTATTTATTGTAGCCAGGGGCTTGAGATTAGGTCGGGGAGGGTGTAATGTATAGTAAATAGGTATTTAATATGGAAATAATACGATAGATGGCGGTAAGCATTTAGCTTGCGCCATAGCTCGCCAGATGGCATTAGTGTACAAGAAGTGGTACTAGAGATAGACTTTACCAGCTCCCCAGGTGGGAGCGCAGAGATGTACCTACCCCCGAATAGTAAACAGTCGTAGCTATCCAGCTAGGTTATTAAGAAGTAATAAACACCATTATATTAAAGAACCTTTGTAATAATTAATATCTGCCGAGGAAAGGGCAGATATAACACTTATATACAATGGAGGGGAATGAGAAGGGAAGGTAAAGATTTTGTTGTACCTGGCTATAAAAATATGGTCACTTAACCTGGCTGAAGCCGCAAGCAAGGCTCGTTTCTTAATAGTGGTCTCTCTCCAGAGAGTATTTTCCACGCAATAGGTTCTCACATTTTGAAATACGTTTTCGTGGGAGGTGGCAGTTTTCTAATTTTAACAAATGTTTTTACGCCTTCTACAGCGTAGGCAAAATTTGGTTTGTCTGATTCAGACTTTCTTCCATACATGACATTAATTTTTTTCGATTTCAAACCCTATTATCTACATATGTATATAAAAATCAAAATATGCTTGCTAGGTTGTATATACGTACATGAGATTTCTATGCGTTGCTAAACCATTCATCCTATTGCGATAAAACTTTGGGGATTTGATGTGCGCATGCCCGCGATGGTTTCTATATACAATATTGAGCTCTGGTGTCATGAAATTATGCGTTGCTAACCATTCATCCGATCGCGATGAAACTTTGAGGATTTGATGTTCCCAAGCCCGCGATGATTTTTATACATAATAGTGAGTTCTGGCATTATGAAAATATGCGTTGTTAACCGTTCATCCGATTACGATGAAACTTTGGAAATTTGATGTGTGCATTCCAGCGATGGTTTCTATATATAATAGTGAGCTCTGGCATCATGAAATTATGCGTTGCTAAACAGTTCATCTGATTGCAATGAAATGAGTTGTAGTGAGCACGCCCTCGAAGGTTTCCATATATACTGGTGAGCTCCGGCATTATGAAATTTATATATAAAAATTGCAAAAGGTGACACGCGAGTTATTTGAAAACTGAATATACCGGGACTGAAAGAATGGAATGTGGAAGGGAGGGCGGGAACTCGGGAGGGGGGTTCGCAGGACGGGGGAAGAGGGAGAGGGTAGTGGGAAGAGGGAAGGCGGAAAAGGCGAAGTGCATGAGGGGAAGGGGACGCAGGAGAGGAAGATGAGGCGGAAGGTAAAAGGGACAAATGGGAAAGGATATGCAGGGAGAAACAACTTATTTATTAAGTGGAATTGCAACGCTTGCCGGAAACTCGCTGGTAACAAAATAAACCTTTGTTAACCAGGTATTCTCCACAAATCTTACATTCTCACAATTGCCAACACAAAAGTAACAAGCCCCTTTATTCTGATTTCCGAATAAATTATGAATGAACACGTCAGGTTTTATTAGGTTTGCTACTTTTATGAAGGGGTAACCCTCGCGTTATTGTGTCGTCACAACATAAGAAACCCGGAATATTTCATATTACAGGGGAGTGACAATTTGACGTGAATCGTCATATTTTCATTAAAATTCTGGTTTTTTCGCAATTCAAAGTAATTTAATATCAAGGAGTCTTTTATAAGATGCTCTTTGTTAAGTAAGACTGATATTTTTCAAAAATAGACTAGGCACAAGATTTTTGATGTGGCGATTTAATTGCTTTAAATAACAGCATAATACTTACGTAATACTTTTTAATATTCCTTTGAAAAAGTAGACCAACGGCTCATCGGTGGTTGGTGTGCGGTTTGCAATGATCGGGTCGTTAATGATCGACCCAGGTGGACTAGCACGGTCGATCGATAAAACCATATGTAAATACGATATTGACTAAATTCGTTATCTATAGTCAGTTGGCGTTATTTGCGAGCACAGCCAACATACGATTCTGACAGTCAATTGATAAAAGCCGCTAATTTTAGCAAGGCCTTCTGAGTGTCAGATAAGTAGACTTTTTGAATAATATTGTTATGAAAAATAACTGGCTTATTAATGAATGAAGCTGAATTAACGAAATTCTCTCAAAAATAGGAAAAAGATAGGTCGCTTTCAAGAAATTGAACCCAGGACCTTAGCCTAGGGCTTTGCTTATTTCTAGATGATTCAATTTCCAGATGCAACCGTATCTCTTTATGATTTTTCCGATTCAAGATTTTCAATTGAGAGTCGCTCAATGATTAGATATTATAATTTTAGAATTTACTCATTGAATAATTCTAAAAATAAAAACATGATATGTTTCAAAAAGTGGGTGGCTGCAATGCGTTTTCCCTGGATCGTATGGAAAAGAAATAAACAAATAAACTCGTAGAGAAACGCAAATATAGGTACAGGTAAGAAATAGGTTTATTTACAAAAGGCTTTTTGAATACCTACTATCGAATGCTTAAATACCAGAAAAACTGATGCTTATTCCAAATTGAATTTAGTCAAAAAACTTTAGTAGAATCTTTTATATGGGACAATAACAATGAAGGAATTGTGTGCTTTTGATTTGATTTTACTTTGATTCTCTTACCCCTTCTCTTTGTCTAAGTAAGTATTCCACTTCACCCTTCCTATTTGTATCCGAGCCAATCTATTTTATCGTCCTTCTACAATGCTCTGTCAACCAAAGTAAATCCCTCGGAACTAGCTCTCGTTTCATCTATTATTATTATCAGATGCAGCGGAGGAACGTTTTATATAAACTTCTACTCTCGTTCGTTCTACTCTCAAAGATAATTGACAGAGATATTTTGGAGTGAGACGCTTTTCGCGATTTTTATAAAGATTCGACACAGTTTCTACCGTTTCACGAAAAATGGATTGGTTGAACTAGGTAACTATATAAGACTTACGTCGAAGTATTATTTTCTTGTTGTAGTATTTTTAAAGAGGGGCAGGCAGTCCACAGATGATTTCTTACAATGAAGAAAAATGATAGAAGACAAAGAGAAAATTCAGTTGTGAAAAAACAAATCATGCAAATGATATTTACTTGCACCCGCCGGGATTTGAACCCGCGACCATCGGATCGCTAGTCAAGAGCCTTTTTCCTCGTCCACGGAGGCCGTCAATTGATCTAATCTGTGAACCATAAAAATGTTTTTTTCCTCCATACTTTTTTTTTTAAATAGCTCCACACAAGATACTCTGGGAAAAATAATTCCCCTCAGTGCCTTTGCCATCTTTGATGATGCTGCGTGGAGAGTCTTTTTAGGAAAAGGAGGGAGAAGAAGTTCTGGGAAGGAAAAAAGTTATGAGGGGTGGGGTGACGAAAATATGAATCTATCCTTACCACAATAGTGCAAGGCATGTTCCGATAGAGTCCTGCTGAAGAGGTCAAAAGATCTCCCTCAACCAGCCTCTCTCGATACGGCTTTCCACACAGTTGGTGGGCAGAAGCATCCGCCGCCAAGATACGGACAAACCTCACCCCATGAACAGGGGCACCCCTGCTAAGTCACCAAATGTAGCGAACCACTTGGATTACGCCTCCCAAATTCTAATATCAGCTCTAATATTTTACGGGACTAAACTAAATTCAGGTGGATAACACTATATTATGTGTACACACGGTCCATCATTTACGTATTTTCACCCGTTTTACCCAGGCATGAGTTAGGAATTTCGCGTTAGCCAGCGGTTTTCCAGGAATCTCATTATCAGTAGGGTTAATATTGCCGTAGCCTTTTCGACGGAATTGACTGATCATATTATCTGGCATACCAAAAACCATCACAATTAATTGAGAAGCACTCAGATTTTTCACAAAATAAATATATTTCAATGGAATTATTGTGCTCCCTCTTCTTCACCCCTTCGTCCACTTTAATCAGTATCTCACCGTCGCGGTCGCTGTCGCATTACGCAAACTTAAATGCCGACCTGAACTTTATACGATCCATTCTTGCGCAGTCACTTTACTAACTTTACAATGACCGTAAACGAAAGAGAAAGATGCATAAAACACACGTGCGATAGAGAAAGGGTGCCGGTTTTTTGACCTTAAACTCGTCTACTGCGACGATTTCGGTATTGACGTCAGGATCAACATCGTATTATACTTGACGTGACAAGTTGTCTAATACGCATAAATCACACAAATGAAAGCTAAAGCCATTTCAAGCACCAGGTCATTGAGTTATAGTGTCCGAGTGTGGAGGGTATTTTTAGGAGAGAAATGAGTGAACCTGGTCCTTGAAGAGGTGCCCACTCTTGTAGGAGGGAGGAAACATAGAGGCCGACAAATAGTTCCACAGCCAAGTAGTTGAACTAAAAAACGTGTAAAAATATCAACTGCGTACATTGTTTTACTTATTTTAAAACGTTTGTCAAGGTTTTACCATTAAACATATTTTACAATTTACTATGTTTTACAAAGTGTTTCCATGTTTTGCCATTTATAACGATTTTTTTCCATGTTTTATGATATGTTATAATACTATAATTTAACTACAACTACTACTAACTGTTTAACTGTTTTCAACAATATTTTGCGATGTTTGAGAATTCTAACAATATTTACCATATTTTACCGTGTTTGACCATAATTTATCATATTTTACCATGTTTTCAAATATGTGTTACAATAGTTTACTGTATTTTACCATGATTTCAACGATTTTTACAATAGTTTACCGTATTTTACCGTGTTTGACCATGATTTATCACATTTTACCATGTTTTCAACGATGTGTTTCAATAGTTTACCGTATTTTCCCGTGTTTGACCACAATTTAACTATATTTTACAGTTTTACTGTTTTTGACAATATTTTGTGATATTTGAGAATGATAACCATTTTTTTACCATATTTTACCGTGTTAGACCATGATTTATCATGTTTTCAACGTATTTAAAGATTTTACCACCTTTGATTCATATCAAACGTCCTTAAAGCGGTAAAACATTTAAAAACGTAAAACAGATAAAATATGGTAAACCGTGGTAAAATATTGTTAACGTTAGAAAACGCGCTAAATCAGGTAAAAATATCGAGAAAGGTTAACTAACTAACCATCACGCCATTTTCCCGCAAGGGTAGGCAGAGAGGACGGACCGCCAAACAACTCGGTCTTGGCACACATTCCTTGCCTCGTTTACATTCATACAACGTCTCATACATGATGTTCTATTATTCTGACTCTTGATATGGCCCGACTCATTCTCTTGGTCGTGCCATGTCATTCTTGGGTTGTCCTCGACTTCTTCTACCATTCACATTCATTCTTAATCTTACACATTACTCTTACCTTGCATTCTTTGCGGATCTCCACGTTTCTCACACGATCATACATAGTTTTATCACACATTCGCTTCAGGGATCTCATTTCTACAGCATTCAGTCTACTTCTATCCTTCCTCCGCCAGTTCCATGCCTCACTGCCATACATCAGGGTAGATACCACTACTCCATTATGGACGGCTAGAAGAAGGTTAAATGTAGTAAAAAAAATAAAAAACACAACAGAACACAAAATTACGTGCAACAAGTTAACATTGCAGAATAATGTGAAAAATGTCATATAATATGCGGCTGAATTTAAAACAATGAAAAACATACTAAATAGTTGAACACGTTAAAACATGGTTGTTTGGAATAAAATTCCAATACCTTTGGTGCCGACTTAAGGAAAAACCTAGTCTCTATGGTATATTTGTATTTTTCGTTAGATTTCGGGATTGATGTGTGAAAAGATTTTATTTCGAAATAAATCCAAAAATATACGACATGTTTAGTAAATCACTAATAAAATAATTTTTGCTTTTTATTGCACGGTTTCATGATTTTTTTTATCTGGAATGCCCCTAGACATCGAAATATATAGGAATGACATTGTATGCCCGACTCATTAATTCTCTTAATAAAAATCATTTTTATTAAAATAACATTCTTGAGAGGTGAGCTCTGGTGTCCAAATGGTGAAATTTAACCAGCCTTTTATACAAGGTATGTTTTTAGCGTTAAGTGTTTTTTCTAATAAAAAATCTATTTATCTGTCATTTGAAATGAAAAGTTAAAAAAGTTTATTTTATTTCAGCCAAAGCCTGCAAACGGTGACGGAAATAGCTATGACAATTAATGTATTTTTCATATGGGGGAAATAGACATACGTACATCGTTTATCTGATTAGCATTTAGTGGATAAGAAAGAGATGCAGCATATTATGATAAATAATGCACGTTTTATCTTATTTAACCGTTGTCCTGTCATCGCCGTGGGAATATTAAAAGTACCCAATAAATAAAAAGATCACACTGGAAAAAAATCATTCCTTTAAATCACGTGAAACTTCGTATTAATAATTTTTTATACAGGGAAAAAATACAAAACCTCTAAAATAACATAAACGGTTAAAAAAATTAACGTACCTTTTTCAACTGCACTTCTCTCTATTGTGGGTTTCCAATAGAATAAAATAATTCGTTTCTTCCAATACCGAGCACGACCGAACAATGAAATAACTCTTTTTATTTTCAAAGATTCAGTTGAATGCTTCTATTGAACGCTAAAGCGATTTTAAACTCGAAAGCATAACTTAACTTTAATACGAAAAGAAATGTTATACATTTACAGTTCGGTAAAAGTTTATTTTAGATTTGTGCGATAATCGTTTAAAACTGAACATCACATAGGCAACCAAATTCTGGTACGAGTATTACGCAATCTGATGCCCAATTTCTAAGGGCAAACCTATAGGTCTCAAAATAATCCACATTATAGCACAGCTAACTAACCATAACGTATTTTTCCCCCCCAGTGGTAGGAAGAAAGAAAGGATCGCCTGACAACTAGCTCTTATTTATTTATTATTTTTTTTATTTTAGTAATTTGTAAATTTTATTTTACAAAATTTCTAATTAAATATAATATTTCATATTGCAAACTAAATTTTACTTTTCTTGACTCACATTCCTCCCCTCATTCACATTCATAAATCGTCTCATATATACACTTTAATTTTTCTGAATCTCGACATTGCCCTACTCATTATTTGAATTATTTGATCGTGCTTTTTCGCAGCTTAATATAAAACAAAATAAAAAAGGTACATAATTTATCATTTATATTTAGCAGTACTTGGTAAATTTATATATGCTATGTACACATGCTTGACGGTTTGCCTCGATCGAACTTGTTGATTTGGAACTATGCTTGTCGTTGCGTCCACACGCTCGAGCAGCTCGACGCAAGACATCATAGATATACCACCAAGTCACTCAGTATTCTGTCGAACATCGAGAAGAATTATTAGGGTCCTTGAATCTTATTTGCGGATTTTGTTGGCTCTATATCGAACAAAAAGCAACGAGCGAGGTGGTATTCGCTTTGAGATGTGTTCGGAATGAGCGTAAAACCATCGAGCATGAACGATTGTGGGGCCGGCCATTACAATAAACATCTTTGTGAAATGTTGAGATGTTCATCATGATGTAATTACAGCTTTAGTCCACGGCGTTGCTCGGGATTTACTTTAGAGTTAAATAACTTTAGAGTAATTTTCCAATTATTTTGAACGTCAATTGGGCAAATTTCGCCAAAAGCTTTAAGGAGAGGGAAAAAAGGGTAGGGGTGGTTTTTCGGAATCTCGTTTAGCCAGTGACCTTTCTTTGTTTTGAAGGTCAAGGGTACGAAATTGATTCAATCTAGAAATAAAATTGTAATTTTATTTAAAAAATAAATCCACACCAGTTTTCTTAATTTAACCCTTTACCACCGTGTTTTTAACTTCGTGAAATCTTCTAAAACGTACTAAAATTTGGTGAAACATGGTAAAACACAGTAAAACGCGGTATCCACAATATCCAATCCGCTTCCAAACGCATAATGCCAAAATGGACAAAACTAATGTGCGAATGGACAAAATGTTGTCGCCATTTTCCGAAAACTGTCACTAATTTTAAAATACCGTTGCCAATTTACGAAAACTGTAGCCAATTTTAAAATTATGAAGATTTAGGATTAAATGGAAATTAGAAAATATTACTTGAAAATCGATTTAAGAACTTATTTATTTTTATGTCCTAACCCAGTTGCATTGGGATTTAAAAAAATTAGACCATCAATCTCAGATTTGATAAAACTTTCAAAATAATGAATTCGGTAGTACAGAGCCTGTAAATGACACTTACATTTTTTCAAAAAGGAAATCACGTGTGCTTGATTATTGTTCCTTTCGAATTTTACGAACAAAGCACTAACTATCACTTAACTTACGAAAATAAAATAAACGCCGGGATAATAATAGAAACATTAAACGAAGTGTTTCTTTGAAAAGAAATTCATCAGACAGAAAATGACTGCTTGATTTGAATTTTACCCTCTCATAAAAAATTCTCCAATGATTCATACGTCGGTTCAGTCGGTAATGTAGACTTCTGTAATTTCAGCCCGCTGTGGAATATTTTATTTCAGTTTGAAAATGTTTTAAGAAACCTGAAATTTCAGTCAGACAAAGTGTTCCTCGTTAGTCACATGTCAGAAAGCCTCTTTAAGGGGAGAGATCTTTATTATGTGATTATTCTTGAAATATTTGGTACTTGACGAGCTAACGGCAAATGCTCCAAGGTTATACGCTATCTATTATGATAATGCTCTTGCTTATAGAGCCTAATTTACTTTGTTTAAAATTACAGCATTATTTTCTACGACGTTTTTATGTGGCTTTAAAATTATACGAGATTTAAGAGTCGTTCTCATTTTTCATCCGCAGTTAACTCGACTCAACATCCTGATGAAGGTACAAGATTTTATTGTCTGTGTGATTCGACAATAGGGAAAGATTTTAGAATCGGTAATAATAACTCACCATTAACGTAATTTTAACAATATTTTCATGGAAAATGGCTTCACTAAAAGTGAAGAATCATCTGGATTGGAATATTACAGTGGGATAAATGAAGGCGTCTTGCAACACACAAACATTCGTATGCATATTGCAAAATGCAATCAGACCAGTTCAGCATTTGCATTTTCAGACACTTGCAATTTACTTCAATTAAACGAGATTGGCATAATGTAAAATAATTACTATTCTTTCCGAATAATAATAATGAATATAACTACACAAAATAGTAACAATTTAAAAGTTTCTACCAAACTAGCCGAATTACACACAACGTTTTTTTTTAATAAACTAAAAATTTGCAATAAGCAATGTACATAATATTTTTAGGGAAATAATTCTGCTCTAGCCCTGTGTCATATTTGGGGATAATTTAGGCATCTTGATATACGCATTTTTGAAAATTAAATCCATGTATTTCAAAACTAGATTCCCAATTTTTTTTTTAATTAATGCCCACTGAAAAGAGTTCCGGTTACTGTAAATTTCATAAAAAAAATGTTAGACAAAATCTTTGACATAACTATGCCCAGTTGTGAGTACGCATACAGATGTGAGTACGCATACAGATGTTATTGAATAGAGTGGGCGAACACATTGTTATAGCTTCGTTGTGGAGATAAATTATTGCTACTGTTTATGAAAACGTAAAAGGAAATGAAATCACAGAGGGATGCACAACTTTATGAAGATTGGATGGATGCTGTGTAGCAAAATTAATTTGAAGAAAGACTTTTTTGGCGATAAATTGTTAGAAAAATTTTTCAAAAATATTCCCCACTTATTGATTAAAATACAATTTTTTTCTGCTATTCTAAAAAACTATAATAGAAAATATTATGAAAAAGGAGTTTTCAATGCCAAAAAGTGTTTGTTTTTAATAAAAATTCCAGTGTTATTGTTATTATTGGAAAATTTCTCTTTGTGATTTACAGAACCGCGTAAAATGTCACGCTTTGGTAGATTGTTTCTTGTAAAATATTCCACCCTTAAAGCGAGGCGAGGGATATGGTAAAGGGACGGGAAATACCATCAACTTAGAACGTGATCCGAATCTAAATATAAACAATAATCACTCGTCGGGTACGCTGTTACAACCGAAGCTACATGCCCAAATAAGAAAATACTAAAATATGGACCGAAAATTACGACAAACATTGCGATATTGTAAAAGACTCCGAATTGATTCCTGACGATGTTAAATAATAAAAATAAATGTAAGTATGTTTTATTTTTCAAAATTTTGTTGATTTAACCCTTCACCACCGTCTGTTGATGATCTGATACATACTCCTATTCTATAGTTACTCGGCGCCCAGTGAGTATGTCATCCACATGCCTGTCTGCATGATTTGTATCATATATGGCCTCCGCAGGAAATTTGACGAATACATTTTTTAACAAAAGTGTTTGTATGTGAATTGTCGTTATGATTTGTGCGCTTGTGTCGTATGATCGTGTTGATAAATGCGCAGCACATTTAGAACACTTTGGAATGTTTTCAGAACGGTTAACTATTGGCGTATCATATTAAAATCTACGTAAGAAAATGCTATTGAAATACCTCATAGTAGGGCATGGAAGAATCAATTCGTTTATTTGAGTACAAACCTTCATTAATTAATTGTAAATAAGTTTTCCCACGAAGATTAGATTGCCTTATTAAAAAAAATTATATCACATTAACTCAACACAGGAGACCCTGGGGAAAATGATTCTCCTCGGGGCCTAATTCATTTCTGGGAAGCTGTGTTTAGATTACTTTTAGAAAAGAAAGGATAGGAACTTCTGGGAAGGAAAAAGGTATGCGAGTGGGTAGGATATAGGAGTGGGCGTGTTCAGGAGTGACGGACAAATGAATCCAATCCACTTCGGTGCAAGGTAAATGATCCGAGAGAGTCCTAACGGAGAGTTCAAAAGGTATTCCTCAATCATATGTGGATCTATTCTCACTAGGTATTCCTCAATCGATCCGGCCTGCCACTCAGTTGTTGGGCAGACGTATCTGGCACCAAGCCCGGAAAAACCTCCTCTCATGAACCCAGAAACCCACGCTAAAAGTGCGATGCGAACCACTCAGGGTGACCGATCACAGAGGTTTTGAAGATCATCAAATGGTTTCCGGTGCAGCTGTACCCATATCCGCCTCATAAATCTAATTATTATAAAAAAATCTTTTTAAATATTAACAATTTATTGTTAACATGGCAACACACGAATAAATTGACAGACGCCTGGGGCAACCACAAATATACATTGGTTCGAGTTTTATCAATGCAAACATTAAGATGATCAAATACTGCGAAACTCTAAAATATTACTGTTATTGCTATAAAGCCTTGGAAATAGGGATTAAATTGAAATTTTGCGGGGACTGAATCCAATTAATTAATGTCTCTTGCGCTTAAATTTATTAGATGGAACGCAAACTGAAAAGGGGAAAACTGCGCTTATTTATAGAACCTTTTAGCTGAAAGGTTATTTCAGAGGAGTAATAATTATTATTTTCAAGTGTCTTTTAGTTTAAACACACTTCGTATCGTAAGGAAATCCCCAACTAAATAATCGAGCACATCGCATAATACGTTGGTATTGAACAATGAACAATAACCGATCATTACGATAATGTAAATATTACCAACTATAATGAACGTAATATTTTCATCAAATATTTGTTTTTATGTTTCTTTTGTTAACTTTGTTTTTTTACAGACTCCGCAAAAGCTTAACTTTAACCTTCCTGCACCCACGATTCAACTTACATTATTTTCTAACATGACACAAAGTAATTTATTTCGCAGGAAACAGTCAACATATTTCATGCCTACAAAGATTAGATACATAGTTGTACCAACAGATTGGTACTCGTATAATGTGATGTATAGGATACCTACAAAACGGATTTTTTTTACCCACCTTGCCCTGGTAAAATACCACCATTCAGATTTGATATGTAGTTTGAAATCGCTTTAGTCTTATTTGGTTACCAGATCTGAATAGCCAGGCACCCCCCCCCCCCTCCTTTTTCCCGTCTCCTTCCACTCCCCACTATCTTCAGCCTCATAACGTACCCCAAATAGAGACGCCATAGACTCACTGGCTCCAGACGGTTGATGGCAGTTGAGACTTTTGTTCGGTATTCACATTTAAAAAAAAAAAACAATTATTTCCCCATTTTCCTCCTCCTCATTTACTTTCCATACGCACTACCTTCAGCCTTATAACATAACCCAATTGGGAATGTTATATTTTCATCTGCTCCAGACTATTGGGAAAAGGCTGTACTTTAGTGTGGTATTCAAATGTAAACAACATAAATATAACTTTTTTCCAAAAATGTTCAACCCGAGAATGTTAAAATCACTCAAGTATAAGGGTAACGCTGACGTTTCATCTTGGGATCGATCTTATGTTTGAGATGAGAATTCAAATCTCGTTGAAAGGATGTCTTGCGACCGTACCCTTGCAACTGTACAAGTCGGTTTCGATTAGAAGGACTGATTACTCTCCGTACCAACCTTTTTTAAACGACTTCGAAAAGGAGGAGGTTATCAATTCGACGGCTTTTTTATTTTATTTTATCTTTGTTACCTCAGAACTTTCGATTGGGTGAACCGATATTGGTGATTTTTTTATTATCAGAAAGCTGGTGCTTCCCGTGTGGTCCCATTTTAATTTGGTTCAGTTCTGACAATGGGATCCATGAGAAAACAATATATGTCTTAAATTTGTAATAAGTATGTGCGCGACAAATGGACGAATAACTCAATATTACGCCAACAGATTTCGATGATTCTTTTTTTGAAGTAAAACTTCTTTACGCACGCTTGTCACTAAAAATCAAAAAAATAAACAAAAATTTTAACAAAACAAAACGACTTCAAAAAATGCACTAAAAAGTAAAAAAAAATTTCGGACGATTGTTGTTTTTGGAGTCGGTGTCAGCCAAGATCTCCACATCTCACCTATGTATGTAGTTTCCTTGACTGACACCGACTCCAAAAATAACAACCGTACGAAATTATTTTTTTACTTTTAAGTGCATTTTTTGAAGTCGTTTTTTGTTTTGTTAAAATTTTTGTTTATTAAACTAATAACTCAATATCGCTTTTATTTCATTCAAAACTTAAATTTAACCAAACCTTAAAACTTGTTTCATAATATGATTAACTTTATTAAAATTATTTACTTTTTACAATTATTTATATTATTATCTATGTATTTACAATTTTCCAATAATGTCTAAGCAAAATAATCGTGTAAAAAAAATCTGAAATATATCAGATTGTCAGATCATAAATAAATTGACAAACTGAAGTATTTTCTTCACAAAACCTGCGGGCAAATTTTTTTTAATGTTTTTATTTGAACTTAAATTAAAACTCTGAAAAGTGGCTATATTATATAATTTATTGATTTATTTTACTGCATGTTTATATGATTTGTAATGAGTGTTAATAAAACAAGTTTAACGGGTCTACCAATGACCAACAGTTTAATCTTATTATAATAAAAATTTGCATCCTTTTTTTAACTCAAAGCATAACTTGACTAAATAAAATAAAAATCTTTCGAAAACAATTTATATTTTTTGTAGAAAAGAATCGATAACTATTTAAAAATTACTTATTTCCTGCCGTTTCTGATTATTCCCTCTAATCACGTGAAAACAGTCTACAAAGAGCCAACGAGTACTTCAGTTTTATTTGTTATTTACTTCGTATGAAAATAAAAATTCTAGACTAGTTTTTGTTGCTGTAGCCGAATGTGTTTCGTAACGTCCTTATAAATAAGAGCCAAAGCTGGATTACTGCAAAGTAGATAATTATTATCATAAGAAATTTTCCTACCCTCGGTAGCCTAGTTATAATATTATCAAATTAAAAATTAGATCAGTATAACAATCCTATAAGATTATTATAACAACACTGAGCCTCGAGTATTTGCACCCTTCAAGAAAATCTTTAATAACTGCTATTTTATCCATTGAAGCGTTCCTTTGTATAATCCATTTAGGCCATGAGAGCTCGGAAATTTTCAAATGTCAGGTTTGGAAATTTCCGGCTCTCTTTCAAAAAATTATACATCTGAATTTTAATACGGAGACAGACAATCTGCTTATAGTGTTAGAGAGTCTTTAAATGCACCCATATTTGATCGTTTCTCCCCATATTTTTAGATTCATGCAAAAATATTTTAAAACCTATTAAATTTATTAAATTAAACAGGTTTTAAAATATTAATAAATTAAACTTGAATTCTCCGTATTATTAACTTGTAGCTTGCCATTCGTGGTGCCTACTTGGAGCAATATTAAATATTATAATTTATGTGTAATATCTATGGCCTAGTTGTGGTAATCACAGATGTAAATAAAAAATCGAACGTGCATTTTTTAATACGTAAAAACAGGAAATTTTTTGTAGTCCCAAAAGGAGTCCCAACTGCTTTCAACCGCCTGGAGCCAGTGAGACTACGGCACCCCAATTGGGGTATGTTTTGGGGCTGAAGGTAAGTGGAGAGGTGAATGGAGATGGGGAGAAGGAAGGTGGGGAAGTACTTAGAAATTAAGATATGGTCACCAAACCATTATTTTCGAAAATATCGATAGTACTGGTCTGGCGGTAGGACTAGAAGTTCTGGGTTCTGGTTTTCAATGAAAGTTTTTAATAATATTTTCATCGATTTAACTTATAAATATGTGTTTTTCGTGTATTGGGTTACTGATTCATAATTAATAATCCATTCGTTTCTTCGAATATTGAATATTAATAATGCCAAATTTAATAGTTTAAGATAGCGCTTGGAAACGAATTCGGTTCGCGCGTTTCATACATTCAGAGCCCATAGTATTATAATGTCCCTTTGACGTGCCAATGTTCCATTGAACAATTTGAACATACCCTGTGTAGAAGAAGCCAATGTACCAAAGTATCTGCATACAATAGTACAACTAGACTCGGCAATGATGGTAGGGGTCGTGAACGCAAGCACTCCCAAAAACTTACCCTCGTATCAGGGATCTTCAACCATTTACTCGCCAGATGCACTAAAAATATTCACACGACTATTATTCGCTTTTTGAAGACAGTAGTTGTGCTCAAAACGTGTAAAAGTTACGTTTTAAGCCGCCACTACCCGAATTTCTACCGATTTCTTACATATCTCCCTAAAAGGCTTTAAGAAAAAAATATAGGTTATTCTTGAAGATAATATCTAGACATTGCCCGCGCAGAAACGCAAATTATATAAAACTCCTTCGATAGAAAAAAATCCAAAAATTATTAAAAACACGTTTGTTTAAATTATTTTACAAGTTACAGGTATGAAAAAATTCACAGTGTTTCTTTAAATGCTGTTTAAGACGACTCCACGAGATTTTTGCTCTATTTTAAACGAGTCGTGTTTTATTAAACATTTTAACAATTTTGGCACCGATTTTATCTTTTTAAATGTAAGCGCGCTCCTTTAATATTCATAATACATATCTCTCCAACTTCTTCTTTTTGAGACCGGTTACGGTTCCTTAATGTATTGTCTTATAATACCTAAACATAGTCTCCACCCAGCAACCCAAAGATGGCATAGGCCTTGAGGGATTTTTTTCCTCAGAGCCTTCTCTGTGCAGCTAATAATTTTAAAATACCTTATCATAGAAAGTAGTACCGTGGGGTGATTCGAAACTTAGGGGTGAATAGGAACAAATTGGAGAAATAAGTTCACATGTCTCCCATTTTTACAATCGTTATTATTACGTTTTAAATTTTCACTATAATTTGGAAAAATAATATTTAAGTTTCCTGGTAACCTGAAACTGCTTTTGGCAAAACAGAAGTGTTAAATTTCAAGCATTTTTGTCAAGACAGTTTTTCGTGCCCGATTTTGGTCCGCAAAATTTAGTAAATTTCTACTAGTTCCTGTCATCAATTCCGCCTGTGCTTCTCATATTTCCCAAATATGAGAAGCACAGAATAGAGAACTGATTAAAAGTGAAAGCTAAGCTGCATTTCTTTATTAACCGTAGAATTTGAATTTGTATTTTTACCGGTGAATTTGGAATCGAAATGGGGTGATCAGAAACACCATGGGGGTGTAGAGAAACGAGATATATGGTGATTAGAAACAACGTATGTGGTTTTATTTTTCATTGTGCGTTTTTGGGGTGTTATGCCGTGTTGAGCTATCTCCTTCTTTAGCCGACGTTTTGGACAGCGTTGCAGTGTCCATCATCGGGGCAGATCCGGCAGATCCGGCAGATCCGACGTATGTGGTGGCTAGAAACATATGTAAAAAGATTGCGTGGTTAATTTTTGCAATCCCATTATTTAACGTATTTTTTGTTTCAAAAACCCTTTACACTACAATATGCTAATTAACTACAAGCCTAATCCTCGATCCAGACGCCATCGTTCTCATAAAATAGAAGAGATAAAACATATATTAGAAGACGTATAATGATGAAGAAGAATAATTTGTCGTACAGAGAGACTGCTAAAAAACACCACATCACTTATTTCGTACCATATATAGACACGCATGTGCCGAATGGGGCTATCCAGTAGATCAGTTTGATTTACGCCTTATCGTAAAACACTACCCTTATCGCTATCGTCCTCCCAAAAAATGGTAATGTAATTACAATAAAAAAATTGTAAAATATGTCACTCTATAAAAAATTATATAAGCCAAACTGGATAAGGAAAAAAATCCCTTTGAATTTGATGTACAATATGCTACATGAAGACTTATGATAGCTTTGAAAAAATAAAATAAAAGTAGTGAGTAAAATTATTTAAAAAAACACCATTTAATCCATGTAGCTATGTGTGTTACGAATAAAGACTTAAATTTTCTCATGTGTTTCCATGGAAATAATACAATAAAACAATGTTCCTATTGACCCCACTGTGAAGGAGAATAGACACATCACAGTTTTTTTTCATAATTTCTCAATGAGAATGCAAATTTCATGTTATAAGTGGATAGAAACAAAAAGACTAACCAAAGAAATATATTTCTAAGGCATTCCAATGTACTTTGAACTTACAGTTTCTGAGCCAGAAGGTCGGAAATGTTCTAAACTGTTTCTAATCACCCCATTCTACGGTAAGTTGTTATTAATGAATGTTGAGTCATGTTGAAAAGAGTTAATAGCAATATCTTCTATATCTTGGAGATATATATCTTGCGATATTCTGGAGACTGTGAACTAACTTAAATGCAGTTTTTTATGGGGCATAAATAATCACAATCACTTTACTTTTCAGAAATAAAACGAAAAATAGAACATTTTGTTTTTTGAATTTCTTGGGCATTAACTATGTGACAATTTCTAGACATTTTGTTTTGAAGAGTTTTAATTTTCAGTGTACATTTGTTACTTAAATTTTAAATTTTCTGCGACCGGTTTCAACACATCCGTGTCATTCACGAGCAAACTTAAAAGTTTTAAGTTTGCTCGTGTCTAGAACATTTTGATTTAAGACACTTTTCTATGGGATGTGCGATATGTAAACTCGCGATATCAAAATTAGTAATGATCACATTTCTAGGGATTTTTCATTCTGTGGTCAAAAGTGAAGTACTGCAATCATGCCGGGGATGGAGACGACAACGATTTGCGGTTTTAGTTCCTTCTTCCATTATCGGCGTACGTACTGCCATTCACTGGTCGGTCGAAATAATGATATTTTTTAATCTAAATTCCCGGAATAGTTTCCCACCCCTACCTACTATATATTTCAACCCAGGCATCGGTGCAAGTACCTAAATTCGAATAGATTCGTTCAAACTCCATCAAAAGCTGAGCGAGTATTATGATATGTGTTGTATTGGATTACTTGTTCTCCAATACCCAACAAGTACGACAATAGCAAGCTACTGTATGACAGTCAAATCGAACAAAGAAAAATATTTGTACTGCCGGCATTGCTTGTGACATTGGGTACCTACGTCGATACGAGAATAATATATCGGGTCGTGTATCGTCCTTATTTAGACAAGTCACCGAATCTGATACAAAGGTTTGAGATTTCGCAATAATGTATTATTTGAAAATTTAATAGTCTTAAAATTTAATTAATTTAGTAAGTCCTCCAAATTGGGCTGTTAAATTTAATACAGACATCAATATGTAAAAATGAATATTTCTTTGTTTTTCTCATAAGCGTACCTAAATAATCATCCGATTGCGATGAAACTTTGGTAATTTGACGTGCGTATGCCCGCGATGGTTTCTATGTAGGTATGATAGTGAGCTCTGTTATGAAATTATTTCCTATACTATTCATCCGTTTGCGATGAAATTTTGGTGAGCTTTTGTGAGCCCGCGAAGGTTTCTGTACGTAATGGTGAGCTTTGGCCTTATGAAATTTGTATTAAAAAAAGTGGCGGGTGAGTTTTTGAAAAATGAGTGTATTTCATATAGAATGGGAAAGGAAAAGCAGGGAGAAACTTTTTTTATTTTAGTAGCATTCAACGCGTGCCAGGAACTCGCTAGTTATGTAATAAAAACCAAATATCATAACTTTAAATATAGAAATTAAAGCAAAGTGGATACCTAGATGTAAACGGCAAAGGTCTACATTACTTTGAAGTGGGCAGGTGACAAAGAAAACAGTTTAAAACATTCCTGTAAACACTTTTTTTATTGGGTAGTATTATGACGATTATATTTCATCTTTTCATGGCCTCTTCCTTGATATTTTTTGTCACAGATTTAGCTCTGTGGATGGATTTTGAATTTTTGACTTTGTGGCATCAAAGTATATGGAATTAATTGGGGCTCTACGGTCTACGCCGTCTAAGGGTGACCAATTTGAAGAACTTTCAACAACAAAAAATATATTTAGGAATGAATGAATTAGATATGTACTTTTTTCGGTCTTCGGTGTATGGGTGCGTGATATGAAATTTTATTCGAAAAATAATTCAAGTTCAATCAATTTTTAATTTCTTGAAATTGGAACTGACAAATATACATAAAACTAATTGAAAATTTATTCCAAGCCTATTTTTAAACCTTTGATTATTTCTTGATAAAACCTATGTGATCATTCTATTAATATCTTTGTGTAATCAATATTTTTGTGAAAGCCCTCTGGGCGTAAAATAAGTAATAAATAAATAAATATCAGATAAGCAATAAATTATGTATCAACCATTTTTTTATTAATAATAATTAATCAATCTTTATTTGAAATGTATTTTTTTAAATATTTGACAGTTGCTCGATAGATGTTTAAATTTTTAAAGTTTACTAACATTCGAGAGGTAAATTTATTATTTTGAAAGAAACTGATCCTAGGGCAAATATGTTATATGGCAAATATGTTATTTAAAATGTTTTCAACTTTACAAATAACAATATCCCAGGATTTTTATTTTTTAAATAATATCTTTGAATGTTTTCAATACTCCCAATTCATCCGGAAAGCGAAAAATATAATTTCAGAGTCAAAGTATACATACAGGGTGTCTGAGGGTAAAGTGCACAAACTTCATGAGGTGATTCTACTAATAGTAAAAATGAAAATGGTAGTAACTTTTTTCGAAATTTCAACGTTTATAGGTAGTTTCGGGGTAAAAAAGTTGAATTTTTATGATATATATTCCTATGGATAAATATTTTTGTATGGGAAAAAAGTTGTAATTTCTAAAAAAGTTATTAATCCTTTTTACTTCTGCCATCATGTAAAATCGCCTCCCGAAGTTTGTGCATTTTACCCCAGGACACCTTGTATTATTATTTTATAGATCACCCCAAGTGGTTCGCTACCTTTGGTGACTTAGCAGGGATGCTCGGGTTCATGAGGTGAGGTTTGTCTAGATCTTGGCGACGGATGCGTCTGCCCACCAACTGCTTAGCAGGCCGGATCGGGAGAGGATGGTAGAGGGAGCGACCTTTTGACCTCTCCAGTAGGACCTTATCCTTCCCAGAACTTCCACTCCTTCCTTTCCTAAAAACACCCTCCACATGGCATCCCTAAAGATGACGTAGGCTCTGAGAGAAATTAGTTTCCTCAGGGCCTGCAGTGTGGAAATAATATTAAAAAAATACCTTGTCTACCTTACTGAAAACTAGAATATTATTATTAAAACTGGGTAGAATGTATAACATTTAGGCTCATTTAGAATAAATTATTATCGGAGCAAAATGTAATAAATATGATATAGGTAAATATGATGAAAATTTCCTAATGAATATTTCTGAGAACTCGGTGATTATTCTCAACCTTAGGCAATATTATATTATTTCTAGTCATACCAAGTATTGCTTACAGTGTGCCTTTAATATTTCATCATTATTTTTAATAAATAATATGAAATACCTAAAGAACAGGCTGTTACTTTCTAATTTTGACTTATAACGTCAAAGAATAAAACATATTATACGTAATATAAATTACCATCCCAACATTCACTTTATTATGTAAAAACCTACCTCATGTTAGCCGTTTTTTTTTGCATAACCGCCTTCATTATTGTGTTTTATTTTATTTTACTTAATTATTTCATATTTTATTTTAATAGAATTTTATTGTACACACTCTCCCAAAAACGTTTAAGTATATCAATCATCCAGTTGATTAGTCAGACATCTCATAAGGCAAATATTATTTATACGTGTCTGTGTTTTTACGTATTAAATATGCTATGAAATAACACTGGGAAGCATAAAGATTCCGTACGTTAGTATGACATTTTTAAATTTCCTGCTAGTGACCCAGACGATGTCAAAAGTCAAAGGTCCGAGTAAGAAATTGAGATTTTAATGTTTAAAAATATCGATAACATAGATGATAAAAAGTAATGGACCCAATACAGTGCCTTGTGGTATTCCAAAATCACTTGTCGGTGGTAGACTTAATGTGTGGTTTATGTTTTTGTGAAGATAATTTTTTTATACAATTTAATGCTAATACAATTTAATGCTAAACCCACAATATTTATTTTATTCTATTGGTTTGACGTGAGATATGCTGTCGAAAGCTTTTTTGGACATCAACAAATGTACCAATTCACTTCAAAGATTTATCTAAAGCGTCTTATATAAAATTAGATAATTTAGTGATGACGTATTGCTGTGCTTCTGTTCTCCATGAATCCTAACTGGTTTTCAATAATTATTTATGAGTTATTCATTTTCTATATTCGATATTTAAAAAAATGGTCGATAATTGGTTGTTTCTGTCAGATTACCGGTTTTAAATGAAATTTTAGCCTCCGGTGACACTTTTGATGTTTTGTTTTCAACTTTAAACATAAAAAATCAGCAGGTATCGGATAGTTAGGGCAGGGGCGATGGGTTAGGCAGTAATTCGCACGAGTGGCCATTGAAGACATGTGAAAGATGTTTTTTTTTTTTAAACATTTCGAAAAAAATGACCATAAAAAAGTCATCGAAGACTAAATTTTTTTTTAAATTATTTACTCCATATAATGTATGGAATCACTGGTTAAATAAGGTCAAGTACGTCCCATAACACCCCGTTTTTATTAAAATAATATGAGCTTATGCATTCATACAGTACAGCACTTGCTATATAAGCCTTGATTGTATAATAATGAATGTTTAAAACAATTCCCCGGGCTATACAAATTGTACCAACTTTCAAACTTGAAAGTCAGTTTATTTTCAACTTGGCAATAAATACTCATGTCCGAGTTTGCAAATATTATGAGCGCTTGGGGATTAGATGGGCTTTACTGTTCATTGTTTGATTGGTGGAATACAACTCGTGTACGTAAGAGCTATGAATAATAATATTATAAATACGGTGATTAATGAAAACCGAACTAAAAACAATTATTTTATTGGTTGTGTATTATTCCACCTGGAAGGCATTTTTAGGGATTCTCTGAAAATTTGAACGGTGTAGTTAAGTGATTTTTATCTTTTAAGCATTTTTGACAAGAACCATTTTTTTTTTTAATTTGTAAGAGGCATTACTTATATAACCTGTAAATTTTACATGTCGCAAAAAGATGCGTAACGCAAAACCCAAAACGCTTTTCTTTGTGAGAATAATACAATAATTGTTACGTATAATCTATATGGCGCTTAATAAGACAAGTTAAACACAGCTGATGATTTAATTTTTCCAGAATGAAAGATATTCTCGGTATCGCCCTTTTGTAGGACCACCATTCAGAATTGAAACGTTGCTTGAAATGGCTTTAGCCGTATTTGGTGGCTCGGATTGGAACAGCCAATTAATCCCCACCTTCCTCTTTCACATCTCCTTTCCCTCCCCGCTATCTTCAGACTCACAACGTGCCTTGATTGAGGATGCCATTATCTCACTTGTTCCAGACGGTTGGGAGCAGTTGAGACTCTTGTGCGGTGTTCACATAAAAAAGTGATATTTTTTGCAGTGCCTTTTCATGGCAGATTTATTATTTATTTATTTGTAAGAGACAAACAGCGTGTACATAAAATAAAGAGATAATTAGATACATATAGGTATTAATTTAACTGAAGTCACGCCAAAAAAGTCTATTATTAATATAACATGTTTTCGAAGGGTATTTTCTAAAAATGTCTATATTGTGAAATATTGCCCACATACACGGAAAATTACGGATTTTTTTCCAATGTTGGTTCTACATGTTAGCAAATTAAATAAATTGGATTGTCGTGTTGATCTTGACGGAATATGAATTTTTACTAAGTTGATAAGCTCTAGAGAGTCCAGGCCAATTTTCTGAATTTTATATAACCAGATTTGGTCAAAAATTAAACGTCGTCTTTAAAGGGAGTTGAAGTTGTAAAAATTCAAAGGTTCGGTGTAAAAGTGCGACTTTTGTTAATAACCAATGTTTCAAAAAAATATAAAGGTTTGGTAGTGCTGAAATGGGTTGACGCGTGGTTTTTTATGGAGAAAACACAATTAGAGACAGAGATTAATAAGACAAAATTATAAAATAATAACTATATAATTCGCCTACATTCTAACTATTTCTCACTAATTGATTGTGGTAAAGTAATGTGGATTATACACAGATACAATAATACTACGTTTAAAAGGTTACTTTCCTAAAATATAAAAGAAACGTTTGCACTTTCTATGGTCTAAGCTTCTACTCTCATTGTGCGATACCTACCAAAATCATTTCATAGTAACCTTGAAATGACAAAAGGTACCGATCTCAAAATTTCACGCCAAACGAAGTCACGTTTTATATTATGACTATGACTATTGCTTTCCCTCAGGATATTTTTTCCAAACTTACATGTTTTTGTAACACCTCACACGTGCGATGGTGATAAAGATCTGTGTTAAATATTTTCCGGTATGAGATTTTTCTTTACGTGACGTTACAGCGTTTGAAAAATCACCGTAGCCTTCTTCGCGATGTTTTACACATATAAACGGAGCCAAATACAAATTCCTCCAATAAAAGCCTTTCCGACGTGTCGGCTACACCTTACAATCTTTCCCTTAGCGGGTCTGAATATGTGGAAATACCAGGAGTAGAGAAGGGATGCAGAGGTGGAAATCACGGTCTTCTCTTATTGGAATAAAAAGGTCGCTTTAGGGCAAGTAGGTACACACTTCTAAGCGAATGTGTAGGTACTTTTTCATTCACACGTCGGATATGAACACGTGGAGATGGGATATCCCATGATCAAACACTCCCATGCAAATAATATTAGGAATGTTGGTGCCTGCCTGTCGGACACTCGCTTTCGTTTCGTTTATTGTCGTGGAAAATGTCTGAGGGTTTCGCAAGGGGTGTCGCTGCGACAACTGATATTTTCACATCGCAAACAGTTTCAGCTGGCGAAGGTTTTCGGCGTTTTCCTGAAATACAACAGATTTAGTAGAGCATTTTTTTTTTAAATTATTCAATTTTATTGGAATAATATCTTAATAACTTTTGTTATACCTACTCTTTGTTTTATTCCCTTCAGAAGGATTTCACTCTTCTCCTTATACATTATCCATACGATAACCTACATTTTCAATTTATGAAACACGATTTATTTATTTTTAAGTTTACTATTCGGTACTTGAACCTATGAATAGAGGATACTTAATAAATAAGTTAGCCGGGTGTTTTAGTATTTATTTGTTTGTATATTCATATTTCGTTATCGTATGAGGAGAATGGTGAAATACTCCCTCAATGTGATATTTATTAATTGAAGAAGAAGATAATAGTAAAAAATCTAGATGAAACATGAAACAAAACAAGTCACAGAAAGTAAAAACTTAACGGCCGTAACTGGGAATCGAACCCAGGATCTCTGTATTACTGAGACAACGCCTTAAAGAACTCGGACATTGGAAACTATTTTATTTCTGTCAAATTGGCGATCTTATTCAATTTCAGAATAAACAATATTAACTTACCGTTACCTTTTTTATTTTATTTTCCGTATCTTGTTCTGTTTCATGTTTCGTTTAGAATTATTAGTGTAATCGTCTTTTTCAACGATTAATAAATATATTTTTAAAATGAATATATTTAAGACAGGATACTGACGAGGTCAAAGATTTTATCATTAAACCATCCACTAACTACATCCTCCCTAACAAACTGGCACAGGATTCAAGAAATACCTACGTGTATTGTCAAAGAATTTATTAATTAAAGATATTTTTAACATCCCAGTATACATTACGTAAACAAGGGATACAAAGGATACGTTTTTAGATTTTCACGGCCAAAAGCATTTTCGTTATTTGTTTTTGGGGTGTTATGCCGTGTTGCGCTACCTCCTTGCAGCGTTGCAGTTTCCATCATCATGGCAGATCCGACGATGTGTAATTGTTAGTGTTGAGTGTGTGCTTATTTAAAACGTCGGCTAAGGAAGTAGGTAGCGCAACACTGCATAACACCCCAAAAACAAATAACGAAGATACAAAGGATGTATAAAACACATTTTTATCGCATGACATTCCTTAATGATGAGGATTTAAAAATAAAAAAAACTATCTTTATTTCTAGATACAGAATGTAGGGTAGAGTGGGCACCCTCCGACACTTTTTTAAAGTAATAACTTCTTCAAGGAATTCAGGAATTAATTAATAATGTCTTCAAAAAGGAATTTGCTTCTTAATTTAGAGGTATGGCGTTTTTCAAAATATTATGTGAATCCTTTAAAGTAAACAGTTTGCCGAAGAATTAATTATAACCAAGGAATAAATAATGTCGTAAGTGTCCCACAACGAGACACTTTTGAATTCATATAAAACGTATTGTGAAAAACTTAAATACCCTTCGACGCCATATTATCATATTTACACAAATCTATGCTAAACATAACGTTTCCTAAAATAAGTTGATAAGTTTGTTTCCTAAACCTACTTTGAATCAGACTTGATGTAAATTTCTACTGATATTTGAAAAAATACGAGTTCAAAGTATTTTTCTCAAAGCCATTTTTATGTTTGGAGATTATCGTCGTTCACTTTATATTACATTTCTTTGCAGCTTGAGAATGTGTTAAATTTTTGATAATAGATATGAGCTATACCTTTTTTTCATGATATCTTCGTCAACGAATTGATCCTATTTTTTGTAATTGCGGACCGTTTTACTTAATAATACATTTTAATTATTAGTAAGAAAATAGAAAATCGTAATGCAATCACGTTAAAATTTAAAAACCTTATAGTAATAAAATGACCAGTCAGTGGCTGAGTTGGCAACGCCTCTGTTTCTCACCTAGGCGTTGTGAGTTAAAATCCTCGGTTGGTTAAATCCTCTATCACGACACAAGCAACATTTTCCACTTACTGTGATGGTAGTAGAAGATTTGAAACTATTTTCAGGTTATTCGTAGCCTTGAATTACATATTTGTTTTAAAAGAGGGACTCCTCCAACATGCCATCGAATCTGCTCCTCTTCTACGTTTCATGTTAAAAATAAATAATATAAAGCACAAAATGCGTACCAAATTAAAAACGAAATTTTATTTTAAAAAACGCATAAAATCTACTCGTGAGTGTCTCCGCTAAGCGCATGACACAGACTCGACAGACTGCTGAAATGTTTAAAGGCACAGATAACTTGTCGAGCAGCATAAACATTTTTTGTTCATGATTTTTCGAACCACATTCACTTATCAAATTCTAAACTGTCATATGTGCCCCTCCACCTGTCGGAGGATGCCATTCTATTAAAGAAAACCCTTGACTGTCAAAATGTTACTTTAGGAAAGCTTTATTGTTTTCAAATAACTTGATGGTAATAGGTTTCACAAAAGATGATATGAATTTACCAAGAAGAAATTAATTGAAAAGAGCTGAAAACAAAACAACTGGATTTTATCATCTTGAAAATAAGTTGACGTGTAAAATGCCTAACACTGGAAATGCTGTTCCAGTTAAAATTAATTATTGAAAATCTCCGCCTCCTCGAATTCATGTTCTCCCAATGGAAAACAAAAATGTTAATTTAGTACTCTCAGCTTATTCTGGTAATTTATTGTTGCGTCACCGCAGTGTTTGGTTTAACTACGTTTTACAATGAACAAAAATATCACATCGAAATAACAGGATAATACAATACTCCTCAATGTAATATGTTAATATTTTATTTTAATTACTGGTTTCAAGAGCTAGTTTTACGTAGGTAGTACACGTATTTACAGACATGGTTTCAATATTATTATTATTCTGTGGTAATAATATTATTTTCACCACCGCTTAGGCGATGTTGTATAGTGTGAGAGAGGGGCTATTTGTTAAGGCGAATTTGGAAGGAAAGGGTTTTGACATATTTTTATTGTGACCTTCTCTTTGACATCGTCATATTTGAGAATGTCATATTGAGGTTAATATTGAAAAAAAATTGCCTGTGTAGAACGTCCAGTTTCCAGAGGCAACTCTTTTTTTTCTATGGGATTTCCACTTAGAATAAATGTATTATTTTCCTAGACATTATGGATGCGTCACAAAGAAAATTCCTGTAAAAAGGTTACAACGAAAATTTATGACATTATATGTTTTTCTTCTTCTTTCAATGTCGATATGAGTTTCTACATCTCTGAAAATTATTGCTTTCACAATTTTTTACCTGCACTGCACCTGTGACTTACTCACTTTCTTATACACCTACATACAGGGTGTTACAGGTCGTACATTACTTTCTTTAATCAGTGATCCCTGACATTACATGGAGTAAAAATGTTTAATAAAATTTGGTGCTTTTTTGATTTTTTTTTTCTTCGAACCGAACAAAAACAATTTTTTTCCACGGGTCATCTCTGGCCACTCGCCAAGTACCCGCCCAAACCCTCACTCGACTCTTATTCAAAAATTTCAATTAAGTACATTTTTTAGTCAAAATAATGTCAGGAATCACTAGTAAGTCAAATAGGTAAGTTCCTTAATATATCATTTCCGTAATGCTTCCCTTCTTTTCCTGACATCAACGCTATCGAACTGTAGTTCGAATGATTCAATTAATTAATAAAAAATAAAAAAATCAATTCAAAATATGATTAGAAGTGGTTCTGAAATCTATCGTGTGTTAATCATTCAACATTTTTTCAAATGAACATTTTTTAAGCCTTTCGGGCCCTTTGATTGGATTTAGCAAGAAAACGGCGCTATAGACGTATTCCAATAATTATAATCATCTTCACAGGCGTATTAAAAAACGTGAAGCATTAAAATAGCGTTAACAAAAAAATGTCAAAAGAATCGAAGACGCAGTCCACAGTGGGTAATGGTACTTCCTCGCGGCATCAGTGAGGCATGGAATTGGTAGAGAAAGGATGAAAGTGGAGTGAATGCCGTGTAAATGGGATTATTTCCGAAATGTGGAGATTTGCAAAGAATGCAAGGCTGATGTAAGCGTAATGAATATAAAGGGAGGCTTATATCGTGCGCAAAGCGAATGAACGAAGAAAGAGCGTAAGTTGAGTAAGGTGAATATACCTATGATGCGAATGTGAATGGTAGAAGAAGTCAGGGAAGATGTAATATGATCAATTGAAATAAAAAAAAAACTAATTTGAAAAGTCAGAATAACAGAAGGGTTCGCATAAAACGATGTATCAATGTGATTGAAGCAAAGAGTGTATGCCAAGACCGAGTTTTATTTGTTCTTTATTTCTGCCTACCCCTACAGAGAAACGGCACGATGGTTAAAATTGCTACGTACATAAGTAAATTGAAGCTGTAAGGATATCTAAAACTTCTCACAACCACTCGATCGTTCTCGTTAATAAATGATATACGCGTCCAGCGGTCTAGATTTTTGAGCGTCCGATTTGCAAATTTTCGGGCCTCATTAAAAATTCGTGCTTCCGAATTTTAATATAGAGATATACGAACTGCTTATAGTGTTAGAGAGTCATTGAATGCACTATTTTTAACTGTTTGTCCCATAATTTTAGGATTCCTATAAAAATTATAAAAATTCGTTAAATATATAGAGGCTTCAATTATGCATGTTATTTACTTTAAAACAGGCGCACGTAGAACCTGTATGGAGAGTAATAAATATGATGACTTCTGAATGTTGATCAATAATTTCTAATAAAAAAAATATTTCAATAATTTCGTTTCACGAAAAGTCAATAATAAATCATTCAACAGGAATGCTTGATGAAAGACAATGAAATGAATTAATATCTCTGCAAATTGGCCAAAATGTGGCCATAAACGCTCTAGTGATTAGGTATTTTAAATAATAATAATTTTGCTAAAATACGGTTTCTTATGAATAAAATGGATTACTTTATCAAGGTTCTAACAGTTGGGAGAATTACATATAAATATAAGCTTCAGCTCCAAATTAATGATGAAGTTATTGAACGGGTAATATTTACCACGGGATGTCGGTATTTACGAAATTACCAGTAGAGGGAAAGTGAGGCTTCACACATCCCTAAGATTCTACGTCTTTTGCAGAACCAACAACCTCGCATTAGGGTAAATATTATTTTAACCCCGTCTCGAGTAAACAAGACAACTTGCAAGTAATGATTGCTGGGGAATCAGGATATGTCTTCTTTGATAGAAGGGAGTTTAAATTTCTGGTGCAATCAAATGTGTGAGGATCATATCAGTGATTGAAATGGCTTTAGCCTATTTAGTTACTAATATTTCTCTTCCTCTATATCCTTCCCCTCCTACACCATTCAACCACTCATTAATAATAAAACTAATAGTAATAATTGTATTTTTGTTTTTGTGAAAAATCGCTACTATGCCTGTTAGGGTTCCATAGTCACACCGTCTCTTGGCTGTTGCTGCTCTTGTGCGGTTTTCACATAAAAATTCTAATCTAAATCCGCACAAGATTTATTATTATTATTTATTTATTTCTATATATTACAGTTTTTACCTTATATATTTAATATTTTAACATAATATATTTTAGAAAACATTTTTACATATTAATTAAAATAACATTTTATTATGTTGGGTGTAAGGTAGGTTTGAGAAGGTGAAACTGTTGGTTTATAATGTTGTATGTTTCGTGAACACCTCACTAGGAGAACCTGTGCTGAGGTGTTTACGTGTTTATGATTCAGTGTGACAAGTACAGGTATTTATGTGTTGGTTTTTGTACTTACTTAAGATGTACTTACTGTTTATTTATTTAAACGTCCAGTAAATCTGACTCTTAAGTTAAAAATAATATGTGCAGGTTGTTTTTTTCTCAAATTGTTTATTTCGTTCATCTAATTTTTCATCCGATCCTTTTATAATGAAAGTGCTTTTAGCATCACCAATCGGCGTCTGCACAGTAACACGCCAAAATGTTTGTATGTACGAACTTATATATTTCAGTACCGTCGTATCATACCGATACATAATTTAAAACAGATTTTTTTCGATATTTACGGAATATAGGTGAAATTTACGTAAGTTCCTGTATCATGAATAAAAAATAAATAAAATTAAAACAAGGATTGCTTCGTAAAAGGTACAAAAAAAAGAAAGATAAATTACAGATATGAGGAATTTTAAAGAAATTTGTAGATACTGTTGACAGAAAATAAATATCTCTGTTTACAATCCACTTATATGTATAAGGGTAGGGTTATACCCGTAAGTTTTTTCCTGTAAATCGCTCTTGTAAGCGATTTATGGCCAAATTACCAATGTAAACGACACTAAAAGTCACTTTACGTAATTTATAGCAAGTTACAGAACTTATTCTTTCGGAAGTTTTTTGACAGGTCTAATTGCGCCCGCGCGAATTTCCAGCCTTCTTACAGCTTATAAAATCAGTTTGATAAGCTAAGAGGCTTACCGCAAGAAATAGTTCCGAAATGCGCCATTGCCGCCGTAGCGAAATGTCAAAAATTAAAAGACAATTGTTTTCATAGGATTTTTTCCTACAAAACTAGTATTTATTTCCACTTATTTAAGTTTTCTGGAAAACGAGCATCCTTCTATTCAATTATCGGTCCAATCCTTTCCAATCTTGATGTTTCTTTTTTTAACATTTACGTATTTGAAATTTTGAATTCGAAGTCGGTTGCTGTCAGGCAGCTGTCATTCGGATAAAACGAAATTAATTCAGTTTCAGTTCAGTTTCAGTGCCGGCAACCCGGGCGTTTATTTAGTATCATGGTTATTTACATTGTTTTCTTTTCTTTTACCCGCCTCACTAGACAAAGTCTGTTCCGAGGCGGGTAAATCACATCTATGTTTGTTCCAAAAGAAATGTGTTTAAACAAATATATATATGTATGTGGAAAGATAAAAAAGATAAATTATATGTTGGTATATTAAATATTTACATACATACTTTGTTTTTTTTTTTTCTTTTTTTTTTTTTTTTATTAGTTACATTTCCATGAGAGATGTTATATAGATAAAAGTAAATTAAAATTTTGTGACAGTTGAATATAGCGGTTACATAATAATTAAATATTGCAAAATTGCAGTTTCTCGTGTTTGTTTTATTTGAATATTATATAATTTCGTGAGAACTTGTATGAAATGTTATTTATTTAGAATATTTTGAATGTCTGTTCTTTCCTTTTCATTCAACCATATTATAAATCTTTTGAACAGCCAATTCAAATTATTTGGGGTGACGTAAGTTTTTGTTTGTGTTAGGAAGGTATTGAAAATGTGTGGTGCTAGGTAAGATTCGTGTTTTTTTGCAAAAGTTGATTTGATATGGGGAACTTGAAAGTGCTTATTAATTTTTGCTCTTGTGTTTTGCGAGTGAGGTATGTGGAGATGTGAAGTTTTGATACAGTTTTTGTGAATGATCTTCCTTATGAATAGTTTATTTACGTCTAGTAATTTGTTTTTGATCATTAGCTGTTCCGTCGGATGTTGGTAAGGTTTTTTAAACATAATTCTAATTATTGTTTTATGATTTATTTTAAGTGAATTGAGGTAAGTATCTGCTGCTCCTCCCCAAACTGAAATTCCATACGTTAAAATACTTTGACAGAGTGCGAAATATATATTTTTTAGTTGATTTAATGACATGATGTTTCGTATTGTTTTGAAGATGTATGATAATTTTCGTATTTTTTTTGATAATATATTAATATGGAGATCCCATTTTAGTTTATGGTCAACAGTTAAACCTAGATATTTAATATTGTCTGCATAAACAATTTTGTCACAAGTACAGCATGTGTTATTTGACGAAATATTGGTGCAGGGGTTAAGATGTAGTTGTGGTTGGTTATGTGGTTGACCAGCCTTTGTTTTGCTAAAAGTTAAATATTTGGTTTTTGAAATGTTCAGTGTTAGTAGATTATTTTGTAGCCATTTATTTACTACAGTCATCCCTGTTTCTGTGTTTTTGAATACCTTTTCCCATGATTGTGCCTTGAACAAAATTGCAGTGTCGTCTGCATAACTGATTACTTTGTACTCAATTTTTCCTAGGTTTATCTCAGTTAGACTATTTATATAAATGAGGAATAGTATGGGACCCAAGACGCTGCCTTGCGGTACTCCATACCTGATATCTGCTTTGTCACTGCTGTATTTATTTATTTTTACTATTTGTTGTCTCTTTTCAATGTAGCTGACAAACCATTTTAGCGGTTGACCAGTTATACCGATATTTTTGAGTTTTTGTTGTAGTAAGTTATGCGAAATAGTGTCGAAAGCTTTTGCTAGGTCTAAGAACACCCCTATCACCTTTGATCCGCCATCTATGCTTTTCACTATGTAGTTGGTTAATTCTGATAAAGCGTCTTCTGTGCCCATTTTGGCACGAAATCCAAATTGGCGGCTTGAGAGCAGGTTGTGTTTTTCAAGGTACGCAAGTAATCTTTTTTTCATGGCTTTTTCTAGAAGTTTAGATAGTGAGTTTAGCAGAGTGATTGGTCTGTAGTTTAATATCAGAGTTTTGTCTCCCGATTTATGTATTGGAGTAATACATCCTATTTTTAAATGATCAGGGACAATTCCGAGCCTAAAACTTTGGTTGAAAATGTGCTGAAGCGGTATAAGTATGTATTCTCGTAGATTTATCAGTATTTGATTGGAAATGTTATCCGGTCCCATCGCGCAATTTGGTTTGAGAGATTTAATAAGATCCGAGATTTCCTTTGTATTTACTTGATAAGCATTGAACGAGTGATTTGGTCGTATGGAAGAGCAAAGTTTGTGTAAAGAGTCTTCTGATGTACAGTTTTTTTTAAGAATTTTTTCGGCTAGGGTAGAGCCAACTTTTGCGAATTCTGTGTTAATAAAATTAGCTATTTTATTAGGTTCATTGTTTGTTAAGACTTTGTCTCCGTTTATTAATAGTTCTTTGATATGTGAATCTTTCTTCGGAGTGGAATAAGTAATATTTCTTACAATTTCCCAAATTTTTTTTGGATCATTTTTTGCGATTTTTATTTTTTTTTTGTAATATTTGTATTTGGCTTGTTTAATTAACTTATTACACAGGTTTCTATACAGTAAGTAATCTTGCTTTAGTTTGTTATCATTCGGGTTTTTGTGGACTCGCATATGCATTGCATCTCTTTTGTGAATACTGTTGACTATTCCTTTCGTGATCCATGGTGTTATTTTTTTTTCTTTATGTGTGTAGTTCTTTTGTGGATTTTTTGTGGTGTGTTTGGTTATGTAGGTTTCAACCGTATTTATAAATGTGTTCAGCGCTGTGTTCGGGTCTATTTCATTTAGTACATTAGTCCAAGGTTCATCGTGAATATCCGATTTTAGGGACTTAAAGTTTATTTTGTCTTTCATGTTGTCATTTTTTTTTTTACTTTGTTCTTTGTTAAGAAGTATGTTTAATGTAGTTGTGAAATGGTCAGTGACAGTTGAGCGAATAATGGATGAAAAAGTTTTTTTTCTAGTTTTAGCAAATATGTGATCGATGCAGGATTCGGAGTGTGATGTAGTTCTTGTTGGCGAGTTTATTGTAGATTTAAGTCCGTAGTGAGTAAAAACATTTAAGAATTCCGTAGTTTTTGGTTGGCAGTTTAATATGTTAATGTTCATGTCACCAGCAATAATTATTTGTTGAGTTTTTTTATGTTTTTCAAGAAGTTTATTTAATGAATTTAAGAAAGGGGTGAGATTGTTGTAGCATGGTGGTCTGTATATAGCGAATATAGAAAGACATGGGCCAAGTGATATTTGAATGCAGTTTGCTTCAGTTATGTTAATTTCTGATATGGAAGATTTTATTGTGTCTTTGACAAAGATTACTATACCATCATTTTGATTTTGGTGTCTTGTGGTCTGGAATGTGGTATAGTCCTTTAAGTTTAAGTTGGTGTGAGAATCACCTAACCAGCATTCACTTAGGATAATGATATCGAAACTTATATCTATTTCATTTAGTAGGATACAGAAACTATCAAAGTTCTTTTGAATGCTTCTTATGTTTTGACATATTATGCTTAAACTGTGTTTTCCTGAGACAAGGATTTTGTATTCTTTTGCTTGGTTAAAAGTGTATTCTGTGTTATTTATTGTTTCTAAGTCAAAATTCAGTGCAGAAACCATTTATTACAGAATGAAAATAGAAGTTTTGGATGGAAAGCCATACATGATAACGTACATAAGATTTGGGAATGTTTAGGGTTATTATTAAGTACGAAGTAATATAAGGATACAGTTTGGCGCCTGTTTCAGGAACAGTTTCTGGTTGGTTTTCCTCTAGTTGTTCTTCAATGAGGTTGGTGGTATTTTCTGAGTTTAATTGAGTTGCTTGCGAGTCGATTGATCGAAGGCGAATATATACTCGCCTTGTTGTACTCCATAAGTAGGAGAAAAGGTAGTTTCTTGCAAATAGTTTGTAGAGATATAGTCTTCTTGTAGTGTGGGTGGCTAGATGTTCATTTATGTGTATAGGTTCATGTCGTCTTTCGTATCCTGTTTTGTTAATGTTCCTTCTCTCTTTATTTTTCTCTGTTTTTTTATTGCAATTTTTATCTGTTTCCAAAAACTCATCTCGACCATTTGTATTTTTAAATTTGATTATAATCAGTTTTGGAGTTGCATTTCTCAGAGATGCTAGTTTTTTTGGTATATCAGGTATTGGTATATTACGGTTAATTACCGTTAAAAAATTGGTTTTTATTTTTGTAGAAGCCATAATAAACATAATATTGAGTAAATAGTGCACTATTTTTTTTATTTTTTTTTAAATCATCTTTGTAGGTAAATCGTTTAGGTGTCTTATTTCAACCACCTTTGAGTCATTTGTTTTCCTTACCAAAATTTTTCCCGATTTTACCCATACATACTTGAATTCTTTTTCTTGTGCCCTTTTTCTGACATTCCAGTGTAGATTTTTATAATAAGGTGTTAGTGCTGCATTGAGGTAAACGAATTGGGCTCCTTCCCCGTTAAATTTTTTTATCGTATCACTATATCTAGCAGCTAACATGGTGTTTGCTTTTGTGATGTCTGCGAAATTAATCGTGATTTTTTTTTGATCATTTAATTTGTTGGTTATTATTTTGTAGGTATCCTCTGGTGCCATTTTGACGCCCGCGAGCTCCGCAATCCGCGTCACAGTATGGACTGGGGATAAGTTGTCTTGAAATTTTATACCGTTTATTTCTATACTGTTCAATAGTGCTGATTGTTCCAGATCTGCCAGGTGAACTTCTACTGCAGCCAATCTTTTTTCTTTTTCGGCTAGTTCTTCCTTGAGTTTATTTACTTGATTTGGTGTATCCATGATTTTTGACAGTTTGTGTATTATGTCATCGTATTTTTCGTTAACGAAGTTAGTAAAGCTTTTTATTTCTTGTAGCTCTGATGCAATTTTGTTGAGCATAACTTCCTTCATTTCTTCAAATTTGGAATTGATAAATTCCAAGATGGAGTCGCTGTCAATGTTAATCATCGACTGATGAGCCTCCGACGCAGAGTCCATTGTGCCAGGCGCGTTTGTTAGTGGTGATGATGTTGTCAGTACTTTCTTCACATTCGAGAACTTGCTGCGAGATTTGGACATTTTCTTGATGTTATATTTAATTATTTAATTCGTAGGAAAATTTCAATTTTTTGTTCATAAATGCCCCTTATTAAAATTTGAAATATATAATTTAGTTGTTTAGTCTATGACAAAAACGGCACTTGTTTTTCACAAATTCAAAATCCATAAATTGTCTTTGGTTAACAATGACTTGTAATTTGGCATATATTTATTTTAACAAAATGTGTAGTTATTTTACACTGCCACTACCGGATAAACTGTCACTTTGTTTTACGTAACACTGGTTTTTTGGTTTTTATTGAATTACTGTGTTGATTTGCTTAATTGTCACTTATTTTGGTATAAAGTTTGGAGCTGTCAGAATCAGCTGTTGTTTGCTTACGGTTATCCATAGAAGTCGTAATTGCCGCCTTTGACGGCACAAAAGCGCGTGGAGATTGTTTAATTAAAGCCAAAATCTATTTCAACACTTTATTTGGGCCTTTTCGTCTTTATTGACAAAATCGCGTAAATTTGACAGTAGCAGGTGGTTGTTGACAGGAAGTCATCTTACCGCAAATAAATTTACAGATGTAAACGGTCGCATGAGCATTTATACAGGTCGAACTTCCGAACAACTTCCGTGATCATTAATTACCACAAGTCGGATGCAAATGTAAACGCTCCTGTGAGTGATCTGTCAAAATCTTATGTAATCCGTAAATTTTAATTACGAGTGTAACCCTTGCCTAATGTAGAGTTTCTGTGCCTTGTGGCAGGCGGCGTAGAATCGATTTTTGATGAAATTTTGCACACTCGACCTCCAAATTAAGAATAAGGTCTTCATCTACCTATAACCCTCTAGTCACTTATATTTTTTTTAATTTGACCTAAAAAATTCCAGCAGTAAACTCTTTTATTACTGGAAAACGAAAACGAAAATCAAAAAAGTTATACCACCTAATCTTCTCCAAGTGTTCACCATAACATGTACTGCATACCTGTAGTTAATTTTATTTAATAAATTAATGATATTTTCAATAAAAATCACGACACGTGATTATTTTTCTGGAAAGAGATAAACTCCACAGCTCTTTCCTAATCAGTTCGGCATTCCTAGGTACAGAAGGTAGAGTTCTCTATTCGATAAAAAAGGAGAGGGTTTTAGTTATATACCTTCAGAGATTCGTACATGCCAAGTTCGCCATTAGCCGAGTTTTTCCTAAGAATATATTTCAAATTCTTATTTCTGAATGCTTAGAATTTTGTAATTTTCTTTGATCGGCATTCCACTCAACGTTAAACATCGCATTCGATCATAAAAGGGGACGACGAGTATAAAATTCCGTTGTTAGGATATTTACGGGTTGAAAGAAATAAATGATGTCCTCGCTTTTGATATCAAATCACTCAAAAGGATCGTTCTAAATGCCATTTTATGTTTATTGCAACTGTGGTAACAATACACCTATTATCTAGGATACAAAATGAAGGAATTTTCGTATTACTGATAATGTTGTTGTTGTTTCTTGTAAATGTTTGACACAGGAATTTCATGATATTTATGAAATTTTTATTAGAAAATTCGTTATGAAAATATGTTGTCTTAACCCTGCAGTAGTCACGCTCTTCAAAGTAATGCCAGTGGTCGCGTGGATTACATATGTAGACCATTTTTTAAATAAAAAAAGTAAGTGAAATCATTTACAATTAATGTGTATTTATGTTTTAATCTTATAATCTAAGCATTGTGTAGTAGAAATAAGCAACATAAGCAACACAACTTCTATGTTTTTCACAATTTAAGCAAAATATTAACGATTTCTTTTTTTAAAAAAAAGTAAAATAAAAAAACATAACATCTACCTAGTAATTTAATTGCTTTTTTCTGAGCAGGATGAACATAAAATTATAGAATTATTAGGAAATTTTATTTTTGCATTTTGTATACACTTTTCGTCTATGCAAAATGTGTAACGTAATTGGTCGCGCGGATTACAAGTGTAGACCATCGACTTTGCGGAGCTCCTGTAACACAATCAATGCGTGCCCGACACCAGCGCTGAGCTGAACGCGTCCGTGTGTTATCCAACTTAAAGTACACGGAAGATAAAATGATTCGCGCCACCCGTTTTTGAGAAGTCTTAAAATTTGCATGAGTGGATTACATTATGTAATCCACGCGACCACTCCAGGGTTAAGGTGACTCGTCCTGGCCTGTCCTGGCACACTGATTATTTCCCTACGGTTTGGAAACATAGACACTTAGAGCTGGCGAAAGAAAACGGATAGAGGCCCTCGAAATGTGATGCTGGAAAAAATACACTGGATTCCATAGACAATCAGACGCACAAATGTGTCCTTCCTGGAAGAGTTATGCGTCCACAATTGGCTTTCTAGTATCTGCTTACAACCAATCCTAAGATACTTAGGATACGTTGCTCGCCAAACTGAGGACTGCAACTTGGAGAAACTCTTAGTCACTGATAAAGTGGAAGGCAGAAGAAGCAGAGAATTGTGATGAAGTGACTAAGAATCACTGGCTTCTGGTACGTCGGTGTCTGCAGCTCTCCACGCAGCGCAGAACCGCGAAGAATGGATGAGCCTTGTCCACAATAGACATTGGAGTAGGGATCTCGATCCTCACCAATGAGGAACCATCTTGAGACCAAGAAGAATGTGAACACCACGGACGTACAAAATACATGGACTTGCCCTAAGCGATGAAAGGCGTATTATTTCCCTCTCCCATTGGAACCATTTTTCGGAACCGGCTGGGCTTGCGAGAGCCACGCGTCAATCTAAAAAATGTGACGTCATCATTCGTGTCCGGACCAGTGTCGAGCTCTCATCGTAAATAACACGGTAAAAATGGTGGCTTGTGCCATAAATACGTGTAAACATAGAAGAGAAAAAGAGAATAAACCCAATTGTGGTATTACATTCCATAAGCAAGCATTATTTTACACTATTTTAAGCTAATTCAGATCACATAATATGATCGTTTTTGAACATACACCATAAATATACCAAACCACCCATACATACACTCACTCCGAGATACATGGCGTGTGCCCGTCACTGTTTACTGGGGTAAGTAAATTATGAAACATTTGTAAAAGTGTATTGACTAACTACAGGAGCAAAATATTGGACTCGACCTTATAGGCGACCTTACTTTGACGTATTTGAACTTCAAATTTGTTCATTGCGTGGCGAGCAATTTGCGCTCCCATGTAAAAAGGTCTATTCATTCAAAAGCAGAGTTTACTTTTAAGAACTAAATGATGATTTTATAGTGCGAGATGCCTATATACTGTCAGATTGAGTTTTGGCGAATCACGTATCACCAAAGCCATCTTCCTGCCCTTCGTCCCGCTGTAGTTGGCTTCTACCCCTCACCTTTATGTTCTGGTCTATCAATATTCATATGTCTATGGTGAAAACTATTAAGTTACTCAAAATCTTGTGATTTTTTGAAACTTAATAGTGTTCACGTTCTTCTTCTTCGTCTCAAGTCGGTTCAATAGGATCGTGACTCATACTCCAATTTCCATGGTGCTCAAGGCTCCTCCACTCTTTGCCTATAAATGTGTATTTTTTAAGCCTTTTTAATTAGTACTTTTTTAAATTAGTCTTTTATAAGACGAGATAAAATAAAATATCAGGCCTATAAAAACTGCTTTAAAGTTTAAAATCTTCTACTTACGACCGTGGAACTTATAATGTTCAAAATTAAATTATTCAGAAAATGATCGTAAAATAATAAAATATTTCTGCCTGACCTTCACAAAATAACATCCGCTTTTCGGCAATGTTTTTTTCTTAAATAAATCAAAACAGGCGGCTGATTATGATCGCCTACGGGAATTTAAACCTTATCGTCATCTACGTAAGGAGTGTTATTGTTAGAGGCCTATTCAAGATATCAAAGGTTTTTTTTACATAATTTTAATGAACGAATAATATTTTTTTTGCGATTAATGAAGAAAGGGTGTGTCGGGGGATTAATTGGATAACCGGACAACTCAACACAGTGACAAATCAACACCCATTTGAAAAGTTATATGAAATCATGAAAAGTGATGAAAAATGACAAGGTTAAAAATGTTTAACTTAGCCTAACTTAACCTAAGTTAGGCTAGGTTTATAGTTTTTTTTTCATCGATTCTAATGATTTTACGTATTTAATTATCATGGAAACGATTTTTTTTCATTTGTCGTTTTTTGAACTAACGTTTCATAATATTGCCATTCTTAGCAATAAAGTTCATAAACATCGAACTGAAGTACCTAATGCATTCGATGTACGATCAAAGGACAGGGTTTATGTCGGGAGCTTCGCCTATCCTTATCCTACATTCTTCTTTCTCTCCCCTTAACCTATTTATTAGTTTAAAAGCAAAATTAAACTCTTAACTTCCAATTGGTGAACAACTCAACAACATACAACTTCATCACCTCCTTAGAAAACTCATTAAAAGCGATGAAATTAAAAAAAGGTTATAAGCTATTTTTAAATCATTTTAATGACTTTTGAAGGGGTGTTGAAAAGCCACTTTGTTGAGTTGTTGTGGAACCAAAATTGAAAGTAGGTACCTATAAACATTATACAATATCATCTTCCCCATAAAACCAATTATATTGAAGTCATAAAACAAGCTTTATGATAGGTACGTACACTTTACACTTACCTTATAGCCACTTTAAATTGCCCGACAAGGCAGTGACAATATTTAAAATTATATTTCCTAAGTTCTCATCTTCTATCTATATATATATATATATATATATATATATACAAATCTCGACTCACGGTGTTTACGGTCGCACCTCTACGAAACGGCTCGACCGATTTTTATGAAATGTTTTATGTATAGGTTTTAAGGCTCCATTCCCGGCCCCAAAAAGAAGAAGACGGAGAGATATGAAATTACGAATGTTAGAAGAGCGCGCTAACATTTACAACGATAAAATCGTTGCAAAAATCATGAAAATCTTTAATAAAACACGACTCGTTTAAAATAGAGCAAAAATCTCGAGATAATTGTATTAAAAAGCATTTAAAGAAACGTTGTGAAATTTTTCATACACAGGTATAACTTGTAAAATAACTGAAACAAACGTGTTTATAATAATTTTTGGAGCATACTTTACGATTTTTTTCTATCGAGGGAATTTTATATAATTTGGGTTTGGACGCGACTAATGTCTAGATATTATCTTCAAGAATAACATATATTTTTTTAAGAGCTTAAAAACTTCAAATGTTTAAGGGAGGTTTGCAATAAATCGGTAGAAATTCTAACACCGGCCTCTTAAGGTTTGAGAATAGGTCTTAAAGTATATTTCATACCGCTAGATAGTTAGGTGTCCCTATAAATAATGTATACGGCAGAACAACGTTTTTCCGGGTCAGCTGGTTAATTTATAAATAGCCAAAGAAATAAATCGATAAAAGTATATTCTGGGCGTATCTGTGTGCTCGTAGTAAGCTTATGTTTTCCTTACTTCTGTAGAAATTGGTCAAATATTTTCAAATATCCATCGATATTCTTTCTTGAGCAGATAATCAATTTTATTAGCCTGTTTTGACCAACGGGTCTAAAGGGACTCGAGATACTAATATCTACAGCCTGTATGTCGGACAAATATCTACAGCTCATATGTTGGACATATATTTATGAACTTCAGAGTGAAGACTATTATCTACAGAGCCTAGGTCGGATAAATATCTATGACGGTCCCAGTGGTGACGAATATCTATTGAGCGTAGATGGGTTATCTACAGAGGGCAGCTGAGCAAGAGGTTGAACGGAAAAGCATAAATTACTTCAATTACGTAATACTAACTTAACCTAACCTAACCTAACTTAACATAAATTAAGATTTTTAAACTGTATACGCAATGGCGTAGCTATCATGGGTGGCAGCCGGGGCGGAAAGGGCGGAGAACGTGGTTAGTGTCACCCCCCCCCCCCCCCCCCATTTATGTTGACAAACACTAATTTTGACTCATGAAAAATTGGTCTCTCCTGGGGGGGGGAGGGTGGCTAGAGAATTGTGATTGGGGGGGTGCCACTCGACCGAGTGTCACCCCCCCCCCCCCCCGTCGGGTGGCACCCGGGGCGGTCCGTCCCCCCTCGCTACGCCACTGTGTATACGCAATATTACGTTATGCCAATATGCTATACATAATCGCAAATTCAACCTCTGCCAGTGCTGTAGATATTCGTCGACATTCGTCCTCACTTTGGTTCTCATATATATTAGTCAGCAGTTTGAGCTGTAGATATTCGTCCTCACTTTGGTTCTCATAGATATTATTCCGATTTGTTCGGTACTTTATGGCTAGGTACTTTACAATCTTCCTCACCCCATCTTATTTCCTTACCCGCTCTATTCAACTCCACAGCACAACCCAATTGAGGATGCCATAGGCTTCTAGGTTCCGATTATTAGGGAGCATTTTTTGTTTTTATAGTAGCATTTTTTAATATATTCTGCTTGATAGTGGATTTATTTTAAGCACTTAATCATCTACCAAATATTATCTAGACAGGGTATGTGAATTTTAAAAACCTCGTTGGTTTGCATGGAGAAAAAATGTCTTCCAGCAAGTTCGTCCCAACGCTCACAACTTTATGACGATCATTTTTCATAGGGGCTATCGAGGACTTTATCATTAAAAATTTGATCAGCTATAGGTATCACCTACCTACCTCATAAAAAGCTTCAAGGCGGTGGCGTATTGGTAAAAGTAAAAAGTTTAAAACAACTACAACTAGGTACCTACGTCACGCATTTTATTACGATAACACTTTTGCCAGTTGCAATAAATAATACTCCACCCAATATGAATGCATTCCCTTTGATTCTGGCCTATTTAACATGCTCTCTGTCTCTCTTACACTCTCCTGAGATCGCATATCGCCACCCCATTCGATCGAAGTGAATTTTTCGTAATGATGATGAAACGAAGTTCTGTATTTGAATTTTAAGCAAAGAATGGCTAGACTTTTGGATCACAAAACAAACCCTCATCACATTTCTTATGTTATAAGCTGTTTATTTTCTGTTTTCAGGTAGGAGTGGTTGCTATCCAGGCAGCAACCTTCATGATATTCCTGTTCGAGTGGCTTTCCCCTAGCGGATTTGACATGAAGCTCTCCCTCAGGGCGGACCAGCCAAACACGCCGCATCGCTTCTCCCTCTTCCGGACTTACTGGCTAGTGTGGGCGGTGCTTTTCCAGGTGTGTTTCTCGGATAATTTATGTAATGTCATTATGTCGCAGGGGTTGAGTTTTCATGTTAGTTCGATAGATGGCCGCAAAAAAAATAAAATTATATTGTTAATTTATTTTCCAAGTAATTTATTATGTCATCTATATTTAACAAAAGAAATGTTTTGTGCTTCTGTACCTATTGTTTTAACCCTTCAAAATTTGAGTTATTTTTCAGACCTAAAAACTAAAAAATTTTTTTGAGAGGTGATGAAATACGCTTTCAAATGTTATATACACAGGAGGCCCTATGTCAACTTTGAAGATACTGTGTGGAGGGTCCTTTTGAGGAAAAGAAGGAGTGAACATGGGTCTTGAAGAGAACATGTTGTAGGAGGGAGGAAACACAGAGGCCGGCAAATCGTTCCAATGTCAACCGTGTACAAATGTTGGGCGCGTGTTTGGCATGTTTCCGTTTCCCGACTATGCACCGGTGCCGAGGGGATCAATGACGCCAATTCCTCGGAGCATCTTCCATTGTAATACCGGTAGAATAAGGACAGCATTCCCACCTGACGCCTGAGCTCTAAAGGTTGCAATCCATCTGTTAAGATGGGAGAATCTATCAAACGGACCGCCCGTTTCTGCACAGAGTTATGGGTTTTTCTAGGTATTTTGGAGCTCCAGACCAGAGGTGGCTGCCAAATTCAACCGTGGGGCGCACTTGCGATTTGTACAGGGTTAGCAGTTGTGTACTATTAAAGTATCTGCGAGCCCTGTACAGTACGCCCAGTTAATATATGCAGGCAAACATAAAAAGTTTTAAAAATGGCTCACCTCGCGTTTTTTGGAACATGAACACAAGTTTTTCCGATCCATCGCCATTTGAAGCCACAAAAATGATGTACATAACCGCAATGTTTCTGAGAGAATATTATTGGATTGCTACTGTTTTATAAAAGCAGTTAGATATTTGACCTCGAATTTTCTATATTTTTCTCCCTGTCTGTCCCTCACTTTCCAAAAATCTTTGAGGTTTTTTTATAATGTGACGCTGCTCTTAAAAATTGGCTCTACAACCTCCATAAAACCGGAATTCTTTCTGCGAAGAATAAGATATTATCTTGGGAATTAAATTTAAACAATCTAGTAAAATTTTAAATAAATTAGTACTTATACAGTGTACCCACATATATGCATTTTGATTAAAAATACACAATGTGTACTGTTTTATAATTACCTAGGTGCATTATGTTAGGTATATTACATAATATGTAATGAAAATTATTAACTTTAATTGATTCCAGGCTGCGGTCCACGTGGACTCTCCCAGAGGCTTCACAGCCCGCTTCATGACCAACGTGTGGGCCATGTTCGCCGTAGTGTTCCTTGCCATCTACACTGCCAACCTCGCTGCCTTCATGATAACCAGGTAATCAACAATTTATCACTGGGGTAGGGCTAGCCAAGTAACCTATCATTAGGAAATGGCAGAGAAGGTCACCTATCATTGGGAACGGTAAAACCAGGTAACTTACCACTAGAAAGTTATACAAAGGAAAGCTTATAATGTAACAATGAGAGTTAAAAAGAAGTAAGTAAGTAAGTAATAAGTAGAGACACTGATTCATAGCTTTAATTTTTAAGAAATGTAGCATTAATTATTGAAAAAATAGCTTTTATAGCTTTAATTTTGCGTTTATAGCTAAATAGGATAACGTCAAGGTATGGGAGTCAAGGGAAGAGGGGAAAAACAATTAAATTAGCAAAATCACTTGAAACATGTTTATTGGATTATTGATTGAAACTCAACATAGCACATGTTTCTACAGCAGAGTTTGTCATGTTCGTTCTACGATCTGTCAATACAAGATTATAGCAACTAAAAAATCTTTCAGCGTCAACACTATTCACAGGGGCCCACACAGTCATCAGAGCTGCCTTAGCAAATTCTCTGTGAACAATTTTTACAGCTAAGAGTAGCTGAATTATGTCTAACTCCATCTCTCACTTGCTCTACAAGCTGTCTTTGAAAATAGCTGTTACTTTCCAGGAATTTACTTTAATTTACAGATTTGAATGTTGGCCCAAGCCAACTTTTACTTGCTAAAAGAATAGTGTCTGATCGCTGGACATTCTGACCTACAATCGCAGGATTGAACATTTTACCTGCGTGCTCAAGAAATAAACTAGTGCTGTTGATTTGACGGTTCGGCGTATGAGATGCCAGTTTCAAGGAACTCTTCTGACAACTCTCTCTTATTTGGGTTAAGACAACCTGGTTCTTTACCTCCGAACAGCCTTTAAGGTTTTGACAGGGAAAACACCATCATTCATTTTTTTTGAAGTAAGGCTTAGGGACACCAAGTCCTCCCAAAGTAAATGAGCGTATGGATATTTTTAGCCTTCTACATCATTTACCAATTTGACAAATTGGACACACACTTCGTCAATAAATGTCAAATGAATACATATCAAAGTTGCCTTACTACTGTCTGCAAACTACTCTAAAATGTAATCAATACTCGAGTTTTTGGGTTACTTTTGCTTCCTTTACTGAAAAGTTCGCATATTGTTGAGTTTTGTCGTAAAAATCGCCACTATTTCATGTTTTAACGTATTTATCGCTAAAACACCATTTATCGCTTTAATTCGCGATTATATCGTTAATGCGATGAATCAGTGTCTCTAGTAATAAGTAGTTACCTACATTTAGATTTTTATTATTATCATTATGAAAATTAAACATGAATAGTTTGTTTGTAATTAGAAAACCTTTATTTCTCACGCCCGATTGGGTGTTTTACAGAATACAGCTAAATTAATATAACTAAAAAGTAAAACTACAGAAAAAAATTGCACTTGAAAAAAAATTTTAGACTGGTTCAAACAAATAGACTAATTTTTAGTTTGGTCACAGTGTCATGGCAGTAAAAGAATAATAAGATAACCAATCATTAGGAAAAGGGTGACTGTGACTACCATCGTCTATCATCGGGATAAGTTAGTGTAAAAAGAGTAAACAGGTAACCTCTCATTGGAAACTTGCGTAGGAAAAAGGAAACCTATCATAGGAGATAGGGTAACACACATAATATTTTATCTGGGAAAATAGCTATCTAGCATTGGAGAAGAGGTAACCAAGAAATACGTTGCCAAAGGTGTACCTAACTTGTCTTTAGGTTAACCGTACAATGATGAAATTGAAAACAAGTTCTCACATTAAACATTCTCCATGTTTTGCCTTTCCAGAGAAGAGTTCCACGAGTTCTCGGGGCTGGATGACCACCGCCTGGCACGTCCCTTCTCCCACAAACCCATGTTCAAGTTCGGCACCATTCCCTGGAGCCACACGGACTCTACTCTGGCCAGATACTTCAAGGAGATGCATGCCTACATGAGGGCGTAAGTATTTTCAAAGTGTTTATACAATTTAGACTTGTTAAAAATGTAGTGCAAAACACTGATAAATTCAAACGATCATAATCATTAAAAAAACCTTCTCTTAATGGTTCCCGTCAATCTCGAATGGCTGGTAAATGAGTGGAACATAAATCGTGTCTCAAATATTTACCTTTTGTATGCTACATATATTACAGATACAATAAGACAAGTGTAGCTGATGGTATTGGAGCAGTGCTGACAGGCGAAATGGATGCCTTCATTTATGATGGAACAGTCTTGGACTACTTGGTTTCTCAGGTATGATATATTTAGCACTGCATCACCACAATAAAGAATTAAGGCTTCTGTCAATTATGTCAATCCTTTGAAATTAAATTTCAGATACATCCAAGCGGAAAAAATAATGACATCAGCACAAACTTTCTTGGTGTGATTCCTGCAAAATGAATGCAAGAATTAATACCATTGTTAATACCTTTAACAATGGTATTAATTCTCGTTGGTCTCTTGTTGGTCCTATTTTTTACGAAGGAAAAGTGTCCCGCTTTTCATTAAACGTTCATCTGTTAATATTCCTATTTTACCTGGCAACCTTTTGCTATTAGCCAATGCTGCCTTATTTCGATAACTTTCTGAAAGTAGAATCTTTCTTTATGGCCACAATCAAAAGCATTATCAATCACCTTTCATAATCAAGAAATCCTGAAACTTTTCATACTCCTTTCCAAAGAACCTACTTAACCTTCCTCCAACCTCTTGTGCAAATGTGTAGACTAAATAACATCCAGAGTGGTCCTGGACACAAACTTAGCGATAGCTCCCATAACTTTTTTGAATGTCTGGAATCTCATGGTTTCACTAGACTTCACTTGGCCCAAACTTTATTGTCTCTTCTTTTTAACAGTTGTTTACATTCTGAGGGCCTTAAAAAATTAAGAGTTCTATTGTTTTATTTTTAAATGCTTAGGTATTGTTGTAGACAGATATTGGACGATTTATTTATACATTGCCCTTTCTTTGTATTTTTTTTAAAACATTATCCTTGTGTTTGTTGTATTTAATTTTAAAAAATAAAATGGAAACTTTTATTTTGAATATTCCTAATAACAAACGTGGAATCAACTAATGTATTTCAGGATGAAGACTGCCGCCTCCTGACAGTTGGCGCTTGGTACGCGATGACGGGCTATGGATTGGCTTTCAGCAGAAATTCTAAATACGTTAAGATGTTCAACAAGAGACTACTAGACTTTCGAGCTAACGGGGATTTGGAGAGACTCAGAAGGTATAGTTCGCTTTTGAAATATGTAGATTTTTTATGAAGTCGAAATTTGTGTTTGTCAACTTTAATGGGGGGGGCTTTTCCGACCGCGCTTTCCCCCGACCGTACCGCTCTCGCAAACGCTGATTATCATCTTTCATTTGCAAGTGCATGAAAGGGATGCAACAAACAAAATTCGCAATTCCAGCCAGAAATAGACAAGAGTTTGACTCATGTTCTTTCTGTTATTTTATTAATATATTTTAACAACTCTGATAATTTGATTTGCTACTAATATGTACTGTGATGGAATCTCCACAGTACAAAAAATACCGTCCTGGGGGAGGCACGTGCCCCCGTTCCCCCCCCCCCCCCCCCCCCCCTGTAAATCCTTGGATAGATCACAAAAGGTTTCCCATCATGACTAGGTTTACAAAAATTGAATATGTGAAACCCATGACTTTACAAAACTGAAATTAAAATAGCATTCTTGAAAATTATGCTATTTCTTGCTAAATTCTATTATATTGTGGGGTAAGGGACTCTCAGTCTTTACTATGTACGTACAGCTATTAATTCTAACAAAATCAAAACAGGATTTAGCAAAAAATATAATATATTGCTTGATTTTCAATTTTTTTTACATTAGTTCCGTGTAGGAGGCCCTAAGGAAAATAATTTACCTCAAGGCCTATGTCATCTTGGACGATGCTGTGTGGACGGTATTTTTGAAGAAATAAAGGAGAGGAAGTTCTGGGAAGGAAAAATGAATGAGGGATGGGTAGGAATTTGGGAGTCAGTGTGTCCTAGAATGACGAATGTTTGAATCCATCCCTCCGACTGTTATAAAGGGTGGTGGTTCGAGAGAGTCCGGTCGAAGATCAAAACGTCTCCCTCAACCAGTCTCCCTCACTGTCTCCCTGGCTTACCATGCGGTGGGTGGGCAGATGTGTCCACCACCAAGACCTAGAGAATACCAACCCCACATGAACCCATGACTTATCACCAAACGTAGCGAATCACGAATCACACAGTGTTAAGAATTCAGCTCTGATAGCTACCTACTTTCAGCTTTCAACCATGTAGGTAAATGACAAACAGTTTTTTTTTTTATAATTTTACGCTTTCATAAAAATATCAACTGATTTGAAAACTGCTCTTAGAATCATGCTTGTGTTCAACTGCTCATCTGTGGAATAACTTGCAGACTTCTGTATTTTCCTCCTATTGCAACATGATTTTTCATTCCTTATAAATTCCCTCTGCACGGTACCCCTTATGATGGCATAAGCCCTACAAAGGAACTCAACTTATTAAAAAAGCTTGACAGGCAGGACGATATTTATATTTTTCTCCAATCAATTCCAGATACTGGATGACCGGCACCTGCAAACCCGGGAAGCAAGAGCACAAATCCTCTGACCCCCTCGCCCTGGAGCAGTTCCTCTCCGCCTTCCTGCTGTTAATGGCGGGCATCCTTCTGGCCGCACTTCTGCTGCTCATGGAGCACATGTACTTCAAATACCTGCGACAGCACCTCGCCAAGACCGACCAGGGCGGCTGCTGCGCGCTCATCTCTCTCTCCATGGGTACTGAATATGCGATCAAATAATGTCCTTGTTACTCTGCCGACATAAGCAAAAACCCTTAAAGTAATTTTCAAATATCACATTCTGATGTACTTTTTAATATAACTGGTGAAAGGTCTCTTTTAATTTAAGAATGTGACTTTCAGGACCTAGCTGTTATTTTACTTGTGACGGCAGTAACTGTAGTCATGGTGTTAGAGTTTTTCTTTTAATTGTTGCTGTAGGATGGTGACCTCTTCTGCATATGAATAATAATCGCACTAAGCTTTATTAAAATCAACAATGTACACAATATTAAGCTTCTTGTTGATGGCCATAACTGGAACTCCAATAAAAGTTTTATCAAAACACCTTAAAACAACAGAATTTTGGACGTTCATTCAAATGAATTCGTTAAATTTTAAAAACTCTTGGGATTGGTTTAAGATGAGTTAGTCAACCTCAGATTTTATTAGCTTGCCAAAGCATTTAGTCAATTTTTATCAGCCATTGTCCATTACTAATTTTTTTTTCTCCAAAACGAGACACTTGGCGGGGGGAGGATGGCAAAAGTTATAACTTTTATTCAAATAGAGAGAAATAAAATTGCAAACATCGAGTTGTGTGGCATTTCTTTATTCATATGTTTTTTTACATTTTATTTGTCAGATTTGAAATATCCATCAACACACACATCATCGATGATTTTTAGTTCAAGCGAAATTCTTGGCATATTGAAACCCGTGGATCTCCTGTAATACTGGTGAATTGGTGCCAGGTCGAGAATCGGCAATGTTAAAATGTCAAATATTCAAAATTATACTAATCTTGCTTACTTTGTGGCTGGCTAGTACATAAAAACCATTTCAAACTTTTATTCTTATGAGAATATGAGGTTACCAATTTACAGTTTCTGCATGTTAAAACACTTAAGGCATTTTTAAAAATGACTGATTTTATATAATGTATGGTATTCATGATTAGTGAATACCGATACAATTATTTTTATAAATATGTGTGATCTCCTATTATAACTCAGTGTCTTAATTATCTTTTAGATGTAAATATATGGCATTAATAACATTGTAATAAATTTATTTTCATATGCACATAGAAATATGTGTAATATTGTGATATATATACATAACTACTAATTAGATTGCATATTTTTTTTAAAGTGGAATGTTCGCGCGGCCCGTTTCGTACAAATCTTAATTTGGTGTTTAGATTAAAATCCCCAACCAAATTAAAAAATTAGTTTTGCAATAAAAAGGTATATCAAATATCTAATACGGATGTGAGCTTTATTTATTTTTGCTCTAAAATATAAAATATGGGCCATTAAAAATTAATGTTTCATGATTTTGGAGGCAACTTTGGTAATTATTTTTTAAACGAAAAACATTTTTTTAATTATTTTACTATATTTATTACAAAACCATGATGAAATATAAAATCAAAAATTATTTAGAAATCATTTTTGTCCGGTGTAAATTTAAATTATAAATTACCTATTTACGTCTGAACAAAAATTTGTAGTTTATTAATTAAAATTATTTACATAAAACACTTATTTTTTTTCATTTCATTATATTTTTATAATAAATATAGTAAATTTTTTTTTAATGTTTTACATTTACTCAAAAATAATTGTCAAAATTGCCTTTCAAATCATGAAACATTAAAATCTTTAATTACCTATATCTTATAATTTGTAAAAATAAATAAAGTAGCTCAAATCCGAATTAAATATTCGATATACTTTTTGATTGCAAAAAATAATTTTTCAGTTTGGCTAGGTATTTTGATCTCAAATCCAAAATTAAGATTTGTATGAAACAGGCCGCGTAAATGTTCCTCTTAAGATTTATGTAAACAATGTTTTAAGGTTTGTATACGAATTTCGTTAGTGTACCTTGTAGTAAAATTATGAATGAAAAGCCGAAAGTAGCATGCTATAAGATATTACCTACTAAAAGGAAATGCAACATTGTTTTTTTTTCACCATTTATAAAAGTAAATAATGTGTAGGTATATAAGTTCAAAATTGTACCAGTTGCTGAACAGAAGCGAAAGCAGGTAGGATATCTGAAGCACAGAACTGGAAAAGTGCTTCATCAGAGAAATAATATTATAAACATGTACATATTATGTACAGATGGATTCTTACGAGATGTTTGTGTTTTGGTGGCCATTACCATACCTAATAAGTATCTCATTGTAAGTACATATTATTTGACTACACATATTTTACAGGATGACTCATACTGATATTGAAATACTTAAATAAAAAAAAATATCTAATAACGAATATTTGGTTACCTATTATATTTAGGGTTCCACTGCCAATTCAGTGATTTTTTCAGGTGGTTATTATTATCTCTTATGCCCAGGGCACACGAGGCTAATATTTCAAGCCAGGATAGCAAGCTAGTATGCGTAGGTATAGACGTAGGTCCCGTCCTGGCATCATCCTGGCTTTCTATCCTGGCTTGCTAGGTAATTTTAAGCCAGTATCATTCGAGTAACTACGTTAACCACACGTCCACATCCATCCGTAGGGAAAAATGAACAGCATTCGAAGAAGAAACATTAACCGTCATTATTATGCCGATTGTCAATAAATCGACAAAAATGTTTTATAATGCTGAATTACGCATAGGCTTTTCTTCTTTATCACGATACAATTGTACAAACTTTAAATTAATCTCGTTACTGAGTCTTCGCGAATCGTATCTTGTGTCAGAAAAAATCCAGCGCATCTTCACCGTGCCCAAGCAAATCATGTACTAGCTTTGGGCGGCCACACGAAGCTAAACACAAAACTAGGATAGAAACTTCGGTGGTAGGGGTACTAATAGCTCAAATAATAGAACCAGATCATATTAAACTATCCTGTATTATGAGCTTACTAGCTTACAACTTCCTCTCTACCTTACTAGATTAAAAATAAAGCTAGTTGTTACTAGCTACTAGTCTACTAGCAATACCTTGCTTGGCTTGAAATACTAGCCTCGTATGCACCAGGCACTAGGAATATTGGTAGCCAAATTATCAACCAAGCTAGGCTATCTCGGTGATATTTATTCTCTTAGCTAATTAGGTTGTATTTCAAAAAGAATTTGGCCAATGTTCTCATTAGTTATTTTACGCGTGCTCATAGTGATATACTTGTGTTATCCCCTATGCATAATATATGTTACCTTATTAAATATTTCGCATAAAGAACCGTCACATGTTATGATAGTTCCAATTTCCATTTTAAGCTAGGTAAAATTATTATTATAAATCACTTCTTATATTATCCCAAATCAAACTGAAAAGCAATGTTGGAAGTAAGAATTGGAAACCAAATTTTCATTCTAGCTATGACTCCTTGCCATGAAAAAGCTGGTTCTACTATTTGATTGCTATGCCCGCTCTTTTTTGCTATAAAACATTGAAAAACTCACACCCCAATTCTTTTGACTTTGAATATTGAGACTTTTCAACTTATAGTCCCACAAGTCCTAAATTTAAGTACTTACAACTAGCGAATTTATTAAATATTTACATATATATATTCTGTATATCGTGTGTGTTTGTATGTAGGTATAATCACTAGAGTATAATTCATAACATTTATCATATTTACTATACATCTAAAATCAACACCTATCACCCGTTGGTGAATATAATAAATACTATGAATAAGTAGTGTCCCATAGGGAGACCGTAACATCATGTTAGATGTAGTCGTGTTTATAGAGGTTTTCATTTGATTTTTTAATTTCTTTGTGTAACCTGTTTGATAATAACAGAGTACTTTTCACAAACCACATAATCACAAAACAATTACCATGTTTCTTTTAAGCGCAATCGGACCGAGCCCGCAACAAAAATAGTTAGTATACATCAAAAACCATATTTTAAATAAATTAGATTCCATTAAAAAAACATATTATTTTTCCTATAAAAATTCTCTACCAAGAGATAATAAAAATATTATTTTTTCTTTAATTTATTTTGACCCCTTGTTATAAAACCCTCATTTTTAACAATGTTTTTAGTCTGTAGACAAACGTAGTAAAAAAGATGATTCTCCATAAATGAATAGGTAATTCTGTGAACTGAATTTTTATTACATTCATCAACAACAATAACAGTCGACAGTCATATTGCAGAATTGTTCACCGAGAAGGAACCATTTTTTAAAACAAACATTTACATATTTCATTAGTTTTATTTAATTTCAGTGAACATTACTATTCTACAAATACTAACTGCTTGTTCGCACTGGGAGAGTTGTTTAGTCCAGTAGCGACTAACTTGCTACTTGACTCACCGAAAAGCGTTCGCATTGCAGTCAAGTTAGAGGAAATCAAATAATGTTTTATGATTTTTTGTTACCCGGGAATGTTGTCTTTCTTTTTATATTCAGAAAACTGAGGCAGATATTTTTCAGTTTTTGAATTTGATTCCTTCTCGTTAATCAGGGTAAATTAAACGACATTACATTCAAATTTTATAATATTGATTCATTACACAAATTTTAACTATATTTTAGGCAATCATTTTCACTCATAAACGTTTTACTTGTGATTATACCTACATAATCACTATACATATTTAAAATAATTTTATTTTTGGCATATTATATACACATTTTGAGGTAAATGCCCCAAAAAATTATAATACAGCCATGCTTTCCAAGATCAATAGAATTTTATTGTCATAGCTATCTACAGATATACATTTTTGGTAATTAAAGAAAATTACCTACATTCATTGACCTATTTGAAGCCTACGTGTAATTTTTTTTTCTGGAAAAGGACATTTTTTCTTTATGATATTTCATGCAGCTTTTACAGAAGGAGAGGATATTGTGCTTTTCCACAGATCTCAACAAGACAATAGTATTGAATATCTTTTTAAACCATTTTTATTTTTTTAATTGATGGATTTTTTGTGTATTTTCAAATACTTTTAAAATAAATATCCTCGCTGGGCACGTAATACCTAGAATCTGATTTTTTTTTTAAATTTTACGGAAGAGTGAAAAAACTAATTTTTGAGCAGGAAAATGAAGGGAGACTTACGATTTCTTTTTTATTTATTGTGTATATTAATAATCATTATTAACATAATAAATATTGTTTGTTTTCATTGAAGGTATTACATGCCCAATGACGATATACCTAAATTTTTTGAGGAAATTTCACAGGATACTTTAGTAATATAATATTTTCTATACATTGCAAGGTGAAACCCGCTTAAGAAGTTTTCATGCTTGAGCAGTTTGGTTTTTTCGGTCCTTTGAAGACTGAATGCCCCAATTTTTCCCATGTGTAAGGTTTTCCCGCATAAGAAGTTTTTAATTAAATGAAGAGAATATTAGCGAAACTCAATCGAAAATCAAGAGACAGAAAAATCAGAAAAAGAAATTGGTTCCGCTGGGACTCGAACCCAGGGCCCTTTGTTGACATGACAAGAGCTCTACCAACTGAGCTATGGAACCCATTTCTAATTCGGTCATTTTTAACTGTATCATACTTCGACTAAGAACTACCAACATTATCTTCATTTTCTTAACACACATATTATTGGCTGCTATCTTTACATATGATTGCAGACACTATCTAGATAGCATTTAGTTCGGGTTGAATCTTGCAATCATATAACGTATAAAGATAGCAGCCAATAATATGTGAATTAAGAAAATGAAGATAATGTTGGTAGTTTTAAGTCGAAGTATGATACAGTTAAAAGTGACCGAATTATAAATGGGTTTCATAGCTCAGTTTGTAGAGCTCTTGTCATGTCAACAAAGGGCACTGGGTTCGAGTCCCAGTGGAGCCAATTTCTTTTTCTGTCTCCAGATTTTCGATTGAGTTTCGCTAATATTGTCTTCATTTAATTAAATGTTATAATTTGAGATTTTACTCATAAAGTTAAAATAAAAATAAAACTAAGAAGTTTTTTCTGGTCCCTTGGAAAATTTCTTAAGAGAATTTCACTGTATTTGGTATATCTTAATAAATTTGTATATTTTTAATAATTTCCAATTCGAAAAAGGTTAATAATTAACAGTTTGGGGAACAACACGGCAGTTAAATTATTTTTATAAATTGTTGTAAATTAGTCCCAGCGAGAGCTTGTATGGACATCATCGATGTTCATCCATTTCCTTCTCACATGTCTTATTTGAAGAAGACAAAAGATACTAGAAAGATGACGTCATGTATGATTTCTCGCTGGGACTAGTACATTGAGATGATTGGAGTTTTTTAAACATTTATTTTAACATTGAGAACAGAAGTGCCGTGGAATATTACAAAAACTTAATAACAATGCACACCTACTTGTTTTTTAAAAATTTACTGTATAATATCTAAACCTTTGTCAACTTTATTATTTCATATTTGGTCCAAATTATTCTCTTGACTGTGGAGTGTTTTAGCAGGCCAGAATTCCAATAAAAATTACCCATTTGCACAAGTATTTATGTACCTACTAGGCAATTTTTTGTGCACATACAAACCTATTTGCTTTACAGGTAATAAGTATTCAAAAGTCTTAAAAACTAAAATTAGATGTTAATTACGGTTCTATGCTCCATGGCAGTGGTTCCCAATTAGTTTTTCCTGAGTGGTCCTTCGAGAAAGAGCCAAGCTCGCGTATTCCTTGTAGTAAAAATGTTCGAAAAGTCTGTCCTGCACAGAGTGCAAACATGCGTGCACATACCCTTTCAAGTAAACTCACATACCCTTGGGGGTATGCGTACCACTAATTAGGCGGCCCCTAGACGACACAATTATATTGAGCAATATTACGAATTGTGTAATATTATTGACCGTTTTGGGTGAATATTAATATAATTAAACTCGCATAAATTTGGTTCAATCATTGCGCAATCCTCAATATTAACCCCAAACGGTCAATAATATTGGACAATTCGTAATATTGCTCAATATAATTGATCGTCTAGGGGCCGCCTTAGGAACCACTGCCCTATGGGAATGTACAATTTGTGACATTGGGGGTGTAAAGCTAAATAGACTGAAGAAAAATAAGCTTGTTTACTTGATCTACTCTGCGTTTCACGCCCATACTCAAAATAATAGTAATTTATATAATTTATTAGTAAATAAAATTTTTTACTTAAAAATCTTTTCACAGTTTATCAAACCAAACAAGTAAAGAAAATTGTAACTTGTTAAGGGGCCATCACATTCAGATTGTAGTGATGTAAAGCATTTGCAACTCTCAGCAAGAAGATTAATGAAACTTATTTCCATAGATTATCATAAATTCTGAATCCCTCATGAACTTTTTGAATTGTGGTTCTGATACATATATGTATACGGTATCCGGAAACTCGTAGTACAAGTGGGAAACTAGTCAATCTACGTCACATGTATTTGGGGTCGGTTTTGAGGTATAACTTTTTCAGATTTGAGTTTTCATTTTCGACTAAATCAAGTATTTTAAGTAATAATATCAGCTGTTTATCTCTTTTAAAATGTGTCAAAGCTTAGACCCAACGATGTAGATTCACCAGTTTCCCGCTTGCACTACGAATTTCCGGACTCCATGTATATTAAAGTAAAATTAATATTTAGAAGGTATCATTGATAAATGTACACTTTATTGTGGTGTCAAAAAACGAAATCTTACCGACACACAACCCATAAAACCTTCCAGGCAAGTCACTCACCTTCCGCGGGGCCGTGTATGAGGCTACAGACATAATCCGCCAGCACCGCTGCGTAGACCCCATGTGTGACTCCCGCCTGTGGAAGGCCCGCCACGAGTTGGAGTTGGCCCGCCTACGAATCCGGCAGCTGCTCAAGGAGATGGAGGCCCACGGTGTGAAAGCACCCCACAGGAGGTAATCATACTATCCTATACTTAACTTTGTAGATTGTGTTTAAATAACTTGATAGGTGCTGTGATTTGAGGAAAATTACGCTAAACCTAAAGTCTTTTCATCGCCTTAGTTCTTAATTATCCAAAAGATCATTTTAGTTTTTGTTCAATATCCACTAAAATTAAACAAAAAAATATATAAAAATTATATTTAACGACTTAACTAAAAACTATTTAAACCATTATGGAAATGGCTTTATTTTAAGCACCTATCATAATGTTTTATTTAAATAATGAAAGAAAACCTTCTCCTCCTGTAAAATTTTCTAATGGACATTTGGACAATTAAGAATTATGGCGACACTTTGTCAATTATGAAATTGGAAATACCAACTGTACCTGAGGCTGTTAGATCTATATATCAATTTGACAAAAAAACACAAATGATTTAATAACTCAGGTAAACCTCACACGTCATTACATAATATGTCTGGCTGTGTTGTAGGTAGCTTGAAAACAAGCTAATGGGTCCAAGTGGTTAAGTCATAAGAACGACTTTTACTTATTTCGTCAAAATCGTCAAAAGTCCAGTTTTATTTGTTATAGATATGCAAAAATTCTACCTGTTTTGCAATTTTTACATTGGAAGAATTTTATTGAAAATAACATTCAATTTTGGTTGATTCAAAGATATTCTTGAAAGCTAGATTTTAATGGGTTACAATACAATCAGTATTGTGTTTATTATGCAAGAGTTTATGAAAAATATAACCGTTGTTCTTAAATGTATCACGTCCTTGTAGATTATTGAAATTAAATGTGTTACACATTATTGGCTTTTGTGACTGTATTTTCTTTCTGACTAATTCTTCTTCTTCTTTATATTATCACAAAACACCTTTTGTAGGTAAATGCACAAAATTTAAAGAAATGATTTTGCATGTTTTGGCAACAATTTCAATTGGTTACATTTCGCTAAATTAATTATTCACTTATAATAATTTATACTAAATCAATTAAGTACCTAATTAGATTACTAATACTCTGCTAAGAGTATAATCATAATGTTGGCACTATTTTTTTGATCAATATTTACAGAATGTCGGCGAAAAAAATTACATTTATTTTCAGAATCTAATAAAATTTCAGGAGGGATTCCAAGTTTGACAAAAAGATAAGAATGTTCCTATAATATTTCATTATGTTTGTTCTTTATCGTTCGTTTGAATTTTAATAAATGAAGTTCAGTGAGAATCATTCCTCAATAGGCCACTTGCATTGATTTCATAACGACTTGGAAAAAATCGTGTGGATAGATTTTTTTACTAAGATTACGAAAATGTTAGTAAAAATTTTTAGAAATGTATAGTTTTTTTTTATTTTTAAATGAATAAATCCATTATTTGAGCTCGTGACGTCACTACATGAAAATGTCCCGTCTCCGATTATGTTCCCTTAATTTTGTAAAATTCCACACTTTTTTTTATATGCCAATACTTTGATTTCTGGCGAATTTTTGAATTTGCGTTTAACGTTCACTGGATTTATTGTTTGTTCTTTGCGAACTTATCCTTTGGTTTGATTTTTTGATAAAGATGGCGGTGTTTTTACAGATGTTACGAAGAGAACCCCTTACAATTTATTGCTATTCGTGTGGAAAACGTTCTTTTTTAAAAATGGTTTTCGGCTATGTAATTATCGTTTTTTCGCACCTGTATAATTATGTCCCGTCTTTCCGGTTTATAAAAAATGGTCTGATTTTTCGGATTGAAATTTTCAAAAAATCGCCAGGATTTCAAAAATACGATTGAAAAAAAAAAAATACAGAATGTCTTAGAATATTTGCCTAAACCGGAAAAAATTTTTAAAAAATGTGATGCAAGTGGCCTATTGGTTGGCATAAAATACAATGAAACCCCCTTAAGAAGTTTTGTGGCAACCTGGCTAAAGCCAGGCGTATTTGTAAGTTTGGTTTTCGGTCCCCTTGCACAAAATTGTTCCAATTTTTTCCACATATAAGGTGTGGCAGAATAGCCAAATTATTACCGCAGATAAATTTTCTAGACTGGTATCACCAAAAGTTGTCTATCGCCTCAGAAGATGACAATGCATTATTCCGGTTCTGGCATCGATCCATCGACCTAGTTCGGTCGCTTTACCTTCCCCCCGCTGTTACGTTTCAAGTTCAGTTTTAAGTTAACCTCTCCACGCCTACCTATGGCCGAAACGGTTCGGCGAAGCGAAAAAATGCCCAGAAGAGTATGGCCGAAATGTTTCGTTCGCGGCCTGTATTCAAATGCCGTCATATTTAATGAAAATATTTGACTTGAAGTGGCATCTATTGAGATCTGCGCGTAGTTTGTTAAAGTTTTGGAAGACATACCTACAATACCGACTTCACAGTTTTAGTTAAAAAATTTATCATTTAGCGGTCGTCAGAGGAAGGAAGCAGTTTTTTTGTATGGACATGTTTTTTTTTTCGATGTTGGATTGATGTCGCTGACGTTTTAATTCAAAATATAAGATTATTTTTAGTTAATCCATGATTATGCATAAAAAATTAACAAAAAAAAACTCACTCCTCACGTACAGTTTTGTTCGCCAAAACTCACTCGCAGAGAGTTTAATTTTAAAAGAACATTTTTTGTAAATATATATTTGACTTGAATAATCAAGAATTTTTATTAGCAAATATCCACAACACCACGGAGCTTAGTTTACAGATCTTGGAAGTGCTGTAAACTGCCACCCTAACCAGGATTTAAAAAAAAAACCAACCTTCCTAAAAAGGTTTACGTGCTTAAGAGCGTATAACCAGCCTGCGGACATTTCGTCGAAATTGGTTCTTACGATCGTACGGGCAGTTCCAATGAGAAAGATTAATTACTCTCCGGACCAGCTTTTTAAAATTATAACTGAATATCGATTTTATTTCATTCCAAATTTGCTTTAATTTATACCTACATCCAAAAATGCTGAAAGGCGTGTTGATAAAACTATTAATATTTTGTACTTTTTGTTATTATTTTTTCATGATAAGTATTAATGATTTTTCAATAATGTCTCAGCAAAACAAGAATTTAAAAAAAAATTGATATATATTTGTCTGGAAGTATGCAAATAAATACACATAATTTATAATTTTATTTAAACTTAAATTAAAATTCTGTTACATACGTTTACCAGATAATGTATTGATTTATTTTACTGCATGATTATATGATTTGAAATGGGTGTTGTATAATAAATGTACTTTTTTGAAAATTTTACAATTCTGCCAACGACCTATGGTATAACTTTATTACACTAAAAATTATCATTTTTTCTGAAAATTTAAAACATACGTTTACTAGATAAAAGAACAATCTTTCGAAATCAATTTATAATTTTTTTGTGGAAAAGAGTCAATACGTCTAAACACTGATTTAAAAACGACATATTTCTGGTGTTCTCTGGTTATACGCTCTTTAATTCTTTCTGGTCCCTTGGAAAACTTCTTAAGAGGGTTTCACTGTATTTCTCTTTCATTGGAGATCCAATTTGAAATACGGATAATATTCAGAGCCGGTCCTGTGCAGGCGCAATTGGAGCAATCCTCTCCAGGCGCCATCTTGCCAAGGCATCAAGGAGCCAAGGAGCAAGGGTGCTGATAATAACCGAATACCTACCACAGGGTCTTTGAGGTTTTCACTTGTGCCAGGCACTTTGCCCTAGACCGGTCCTGATAACATTTAGACTATTTTAAGCTTGACAAAATATTATTCAGATCTCCCCCAGTTTTTAAAGGGATTTCCACTGCCTGGGAAAAGGTAAGGGGCCGTCCATAAAATTCGAGGAAACGAGTGAACGATGATGTACTACTTATGTTCATGAACCAAGAAAATATCTCTCGGTACAAGCAAATACTTGTTAGATTCCAGAAGGGAGCCAAAAAAAATATCAAAAATAAAAATTTTCGTAACCTTGTGGACGACCCCTCCTTGGTATAAGTAATAATGATGGATTGATTGGGCGGGTAGGGGCGTGGTGGGCGCATCATGTTGGCCTTGCGTCCCGGTAGCCATGGAGTCTCCGCCAGAGGTGATGGCCTTCAAGACCTCCTTCTCCGCCAGTGAATCTCGCCTCGCGGAGTAAGTCTCCATCTCAAACAAGTACAGACCTCTAGCCCCAGCCATACATATAATGATCTGTGACCATTGAAATATTTTTGGCATTAAAAACCCTGTTGTTACACACTCATATCGCCAATCTTCAGGGGATTGTGAAACTTATTAAATCTAATCATTTAAGTTCATATAAATGTTTGTGGAAACGGCCGCAGGATATCTGCCTTTTCTAAGATTAAGAACATTAGTCATGTTAGCAAGACTACATGTAAAACCAGGAAAGCTTTGAATATAAAGGCACCTGACTAATATCATAAAATTTTCCTTGGATTTTCATTAAGAGGCCGGTATTCGAATTTCTACCGATTTCTTGCAAACCTCCCTTAAACATTTGAAGTTTTGTTTTTAAGCTCTTAAAAAAAAATGTTATTCTTGAAGATAATATCTAGACATTAGTCGCGCCCAAAAGCAAATTATATAAAATTCCCTCGATAGAAAAAAATCGCAAAGTATGCTCCAAAAATTATTATAAACACGTTTGTTTCAGTTATTTTACAAGTTATATGTATGAAAAAATTCACTGCTTTTCTTTAAATGCTGTTTAATACAATTATTGCGAGATTTTTGCTCTATTTTAAACAAGTCGTGTTTTATTAAAGATTTTCATGATTTTTGCATCGATTTTATCGTTGTAAATGTTAGCGCGCTCTTCTAACATTCGTAATTTCATATCTCTCCGTCTTCTTCTTTTTGGGGCCGGGAACGGAGCCTTAAACCCCCCTAAGCATTCGCGGTATTTGAGTGTAACATGGTTTATGTAATAATAAATTATTATTGTCATAAAATAAATAATTGACCTAAACCAAAATATTTGTCTGTAACATCATTTGAAATGTACCTATTAGCTTCTTGTGAAAAGTAATGTGATCAAATCTGAATAATCTTTTTAAAACTGATTTGTTAATTTTTATGTGTAACTGAATGTTTTTAAATTTACATGTGAAGGTTTCAATTTTATGACAGTAAGTTTTTGCAAGTTTTCCAAAGTGCTGGGTTCCAAACACTAGATATTAGAAAAAAAAATCTGTACTCAGCAGTTTCATTAAATTTTGGTTTAGATTAAGGTTTGAACAATCTGTATTTGGGATGGTCAAAAAATGTACAATAATATAGTGTACAACTATCTAACATTGAATCATGGCTGTTAACTATTGTTATTTATATACCTATTAATAATCCTTTAGTGCTTTTGATTTATTCTGTATAAAGACATTGATTTCATTGGAACTTCTAGAACGAGCTAAGTGGCGGCTGATGTATTGTTTTTTTATAAATAAAAACGCTTGTAAAATTTCTTATTGCTTTCGTATGTTAATAACGCTTGAGCACCTGTATACCAAAATTAACCCATCCGAAATGTAATAAATCACAAGGTTAAATACCCATCCAAAATTAAAGCCCAAGATTACTCACCCATCCATAAACGTAAGATTACTTTACCTGTCCAATATTATATTTCAAGAGTACTTATCCATCTAATTTTAAAACCCAAAATTACTAACCCGTTCAGTTTAATAGAACAGTATATATTACTTTGTTTACCAAAATTAACCCGTCCAAAATGTAATAAACCACAAGGTTACTTACCCATTTAAAATTAAAACCCAAGAATACTCACTAATCCACTACAAAACCTAAGATTATTTTGTCCGTTGAATATGATAATGCAAGATTATTTATCCATATTATTTTACAACCCAAGATACCCACCTACTCAATTTTAACAATGCAATATTGAGAACAAAAAAGGAATATTACTTACCTACATTATTTCCTATACTAAAAGACAATGTAAATTACCCATCCAATGTTGTTAGCATTACCTCTTACGTATTTTATTACTGTATATGCCTCAGTCCTTTCTTATGTGTAAAATGCTATCATGGTTGCAAAACGTATTATATTTGTGCAAAGCACACATTTGCCTTTTATGAAACCGCCTTGCTTTGTTTTAGAAATGTAAAATTATGTAGGTGCAAATATATTATGTAATACAATTGCCACACTGTAATAAACTTTTAATTTTTCCGCTATCGCTGATCGCTATTTCAAATTTCTCCAGAGTGTACTTATTTTCGAAAGTTGAAGATTGCAATCTAGATTGATAAAGTATGCTTGTTCTCTCTATTTACATACATATATTCCTTAATATGTATTTATGTACTGAGAAAACTTTCCTCATTAAAACATTGTAATATAAGACGAAACAATTAGAAAAACATTGCCTTCATTTATAAGTTCTGCCGTATAGTTCTTTTTCATTGTAGATAAGCATTACATTTGAGATAACCTCGGATAGTAAGTGTTTTTTCTTTCTTTTACATTCTAGACTAGCAAGTGCATCAGATTTACTGCGGGCCGGAACAAGGGACATGACAAGAAGTCAATTGCTGTCACCAGAGTTTATTGGGGGCAGCGCCAGAGATCTTTATCGGTAAGCAATCAATTTATTATTCCCGTTTTGAAAAGTTGGCTACTAACCCATTTTTTATAGATTTTCTGAAAGGGTACATAGATATCTAAGAAAGTAGCTATATGGGTATTCATAAATTAATTAATCAATTATCTAAGGCCCGGAATTTCAGTTATTATTTAACCTCAAGCTAGAATTTCAAACATTTAACATGAGGCTAGAATTTCAAACCAGTCGAGCGATTCTAAATCTTTTGTGGGATCGTTATTAGATAACGGACGTTATCCCCTGTCATATTTGTGTGATTTTTATGGCTGTTATTTGCTTTTTCTATGTACAATGTACATTAATCATTTGAGTGCTGATTGTCATCCGGGTGACAATATTTCAAGCATATGCGGCCAAACTGCTTTTTCTATGTACAACGTACATTAATCATTTGAGTGCTGATTGTCATCCGGGTGACAATATTTCAAGCATATGCGGCCACATTCGGCACACAACAAGTTAAATGAATAATCATGCGTACTTGCAGAATTCGTGTTTAAAACGATCTAAATTAAAATATGTGACAGTAGGATATGGTTGTTACCTTAGCCTACCTAATATTAGCTTTGTATAAACTACTCTAGCTTGTGCCAAGCCAGGAGAGTAAGCCAGGATCTTGCCAGGATTCGAAGCCAGCATAGTAGCTTGCTATTCTGGCTTGAAATACTAGCCTCATGTGGCTCGAGCATGAAGTTGCTCCCTGGTAGAAGCCCTGACAAGATAAAACGACTAGCATTACTAAAAAATTACTGAAATGCCAAGAAAAAATATTACTACACTACTGCACAGTGATTCTATATCTTTTGTGGGATCGTTATGGAGATAACGGACGTGGTCTCCTGTCAGATTTGTGTGATTTATTTGCTTTTTACAACGTACATAAAATGAATAAATAATTATGCTTACTTGCAGGAACTCGTTTAAAACGATCTAAACTAAAATATGTGACAGTAAGTATGTAAAAATCACACAAATCTGACAGGAGATCACGTCTGTTATCTTGATAATGATCCCACAAAAGATATAGAATCGATATGCTGGTTCGTAGTGCTGAAAATAATTCCAAGAACAGTAGGTATTGTGGAGTGTACTTTGCAAAGGGGATAAATGTGAATTTATGAAATACAAATATATACATTTGAAATAACTTGAAATATGAATACAAAAACATGAAACTTTACAATCTGACTGTTTATTTCACATTGTTAACATATTTTTCTTTTTAAGGCATTGTTAAATGGCTATTCCGAGGCAGAATGTTAATATTTAGCAATTTTGCTTATGCAAGACAATATAAATTGTTAACTAATATGTTCGTTATATTTTCAGGCCAGATCGAACAGAAATAGCAGAGATGGAAACAGTTCTGTGATCCACAGATCATTCTTACTGCCGAAGAATACACTTGTATTAGTTATGTTTTTGTACAAATCATCCATAGTTTTAATATTTAAGACCAAAAGGTTTAAGTTTTTACAAATAACCCCACAGTGATTCACAGAATACAGGGGTAAACTTAGTAGCATTTTTATTCAGTGGTCATAGGTTGTTTCCTTGAAGTAGTGTCAATTTAGAGATCTGCCAAATTTTAATATTGCAGTAGGTACGTACATGTATGCACATTTTCTGTCACAAGCACAAACGATGATCATTTCTGTATGAAATTTCATACAGAAATTTTCATTGCTCGGCATACACCTGTAAGCACAATATTATGTCCTACTTATTACATTGTGCAGAATGTATGAAAATATTAATTGAGTAAATAAATATCAAAACAAAAATAAAATGGAAAATATGTTTTTAAGCATATTTTCCATGTATAGCGCAGGAGTCTGCAGGAGGGGCTGATGTAGTAGAAAACGAAGCAGCTATTTTGAAATGCAGAATCATTCCTATTGGCTCCTAATTGGCAAGCCAATAGCGCTCCCACAATATTTTCACCTAGCCACCGACTGCCGGTACAAATTGTGAGGAACTATTCTGTTCTAGATTGCCGACGACTTAATGATGTTTGAGGCACATTTACTGACTTAATTAAGCTTTACCTAGTTGATGTGACGTCAGAAATTATAAGGACTTCAAAATATAGGTGTTGTTCTACGTGATAAAATATGCATAAATATATTTACTGCAATACTAAGATGGGACACTTCTACCAATTTTAAGGTGTGCCAAATATTATTACAGAGTGCCAAATTATCATTGAATGGTGTGCCAAGCTTTGAGAAATGCAATACAGAAGATAATATTTAAAATTAACTCAGAATTGGTTTACCCCAAGCAGAATGTATCATATAATAAACCTTCGAGCGGTATTTTTAAAATTTGTTTGGTGAAGAATATCCACGATGATGCTTCCATTATTCTTATGAAGCAGTATTAATAAGTTGTGTAGTTTTCAATAAAACTGAATAATTATCGGGAATGTGTAAAGCTTTCTTTAATGGAGAAGTTGTACTAGCGTTATTATTTGGCAGTTCACATCTCTGTACATGGTTATAAACTATGACACACATACTTTATAATTATGTATGCAAATAGTTGTGGCTTATTTCTAATATTAGGAATTAAACTTAGTAACAATAGTAGATTTAATCATTCCTAATATATAATGTATGTAGGTAGATATATTATGTAGATTACAAATCAATAAAAATACATATTTTGTCTTACAAAATTTACAAACGATCACGATAATGTACATGTATATTTATTCAGAATTTTTTTACAACTTCTCCACAATGAAATTATAGAAATGAATATTGATTGAATCAGTTAGTTAGTAATGTGGTGGAAATGATTATGACAAACATGGATAAATATTATACATAATTAAAGTGTGGTATTTATAAGTTCACTCGTCTCGGAGTTCCGAGGTTGGTGAGAGTTGGGCGATCTCTGTTGCCCGCAGTTAGTAATGCTCCTATACAGATAACTGTTACGGATTTGACATTGACAAATGGTAAATTATATTCGTGTTACTCTTAAGAATATTACTTGGATGAGCAAATATTTACACCAATTATTCTAAGCCTAATAATTAACTATGTACTAAACAGGAAATAAATGAATTACGCTGTAATTATTAAATAAACTATTTGAATTCTTAAATTGACTGTAATACATGGTAGGATAAATCAGAGTTTGGCTCATTTATATTTCAATATAAGATCGAAGTCATTACCAGCAAACAAGGTCTGGAAAAAAACACTTTTCATTGTATTTAATAAAGTATAATTTTTGTAAAATTGCGTCCACATTGCATTTTGAATTGTTAGTTTGAGAATGTTTTTTATTTTATTTTTCTTAATTACGAGTAGATAGCGAGGTAAGAAACCCAATAAGATTGTAATAAAGTTGATTTGAAGAATAATAATATATTTTTTACCTGAAATTGAGAGCTTTTTTTTTTCAATACATACTCGGATAGTTTCTTATGAAATTTGTTGGAAATGTTGTTGCGCCCATAGTGGATGGATTGTTATTACTGTTAACTGTTGTTACATTGTTGTTATACCTCACTTAGCTCAGTTCCGCGATTGCAGTAGATCCCTTTCTTGCTCTTACTCTAATTTTACTGTTACCTGCCACCTTATTCCAAACCATGGCTGGGGACGGGATAACTTGACACGTAACTATTGAAGCACTAAACGAAAATTACATTTAATGCTAAAAAGATTTATTTAAACTACACGCAATAAGGTCACCTTAAAATAAAAAGGGTAATAAATAGTAAGTTTTTCTCAAAATGAATAGCAATTTGTTTAACCCCTAGAGGCCAGAGACCTGCATTTTAAGGGTCGAAGAATCGTGCCCTCGCACGGTACGAAGCTCTGCAATTGCAGTGTCTTTGCCCTAGGTTGTTACCTCTACCGGGTCAATTAAAGACATAAAAATGTCACTTTACCAAGTATGATATTCTCTAAATTTTGGCTTTAACAAAAATGTTTTTGAATTTCTTGCTGGCCCCTACGGGTTAATCAACGAAATCACACAGAAGTACAAATGATATATTATTAAATATACATGTATGTATTTGAAAATCACTGTTAAAAAATGTGCAGTATATGTGTGAGAGGCTTACAAAAGCTAAGATATTTTCAGTGCAATTTTACATACCCTGGTCACAAAATATTTAATAATATAACAAAAAAATGTGTTTTTTTTAAACTCAATGAATGCACAAGTGCCCTTTTGATTTTAAGGTGACATTTATTGATAAATATCAGATAATTGTAGTATCTGATATAATAAGATCAGCAAATATATAAACCAACTTCATTAATTTCATTTTATTGATCCATCGACATTTCATTGGTGTTAAGTCCAATACTGCGAAAGAACCATTTGTAAAAATATTTAGGAGGGACTAAAAACTACCTAGCGATACACGCACTCTTGTTTGTGTACCGGCAATGGTTCATTCACGGTACTGACTTTAACCAGTGCAAAGATGCTGTTCAACTGAAAGTGCTTTATTGAACTTACATATACAATATTATATGATTTTTTTAAAAAGAGTCCCCCAAATCACAAATGTGTAACGATACTCCGGCCTTATAAGATACTACTTTGTAAAATATTGCTTTCGTTGTTAATCTACCTTTTAGTAATTGAATAAACATCATTGGATTTGTTACGCGCAAAATGCAAAAAAGGCACAAATGAACGCAAGCACATCAATCAATAAAATTCAAATAAATAATATAAAGAAATTATTTAACACATATTTGTTTCATTCAAATTGTTAGATTAAACGAAATGGATTCTGTATCAAAGTAATTGTTTTTAAAGCTGTAAATACCAACTGCGAACATCTACTGCAATCAACGAATCATAGTTGTAGATTAGCTTAAGGAGCTCAACAAACTGCTTATTATAATATTAATACATACTTGCACATTGTGTGTCATACAAACCCACTCACACAATCACTTGTATTTTGTACTCATTAATCTCATTCCAATCATTGTTCTCTTCTCACTTCCTTTAAAGAACAAATGGGAAACAATAAACTCTGTAAATAGCTTCTAACGTAATAAGACGAAGCGATATACTAAGAATAATAATTAATGAAATCAGAACTTCACTTCAGTGTGGTTTTGGTAACAAAATATGTACTGACAAATTACTGTAATGTGTGATGTATTACTTTTGTTAATGAATATGAATGTTATGAGGATGTAAACATTATGTAGGTATGTGTATCAAAATAATACATGTATATTACCTTTTATAATAAGCACTGTCTTTTATTGTTACACTTTTTATTTATTTCATCTACAATCAATATCACTGTTAAAATATTCGTTAATAACCTGCAACTATAGTCCATCAAGAATGGTGATTCTGTATCTTTTGTGACACGTGTTAAATCGGCCGTATACGACACATTTTAAAAGTTTCCTTAAATGTGGTATTCCGTATCGCGCTAACGAACTAAATACTGCACTTGCGTTAAGACACCAACTCTTAAAAGTAGTAATTTGTGTTTTTAAGTAGGTAATTAATCCAAACCAAATGAAACTAACCAGAGGCGCCATTGAAAGTCATAGAAAATCACAGAAATTTAATAGCCAATAACGCACCACGGATACCTTCAGATATACAACAAATTTTGTCTTTTTGTCTCAATGGTCTCTTAACACTGACTTAACACAAAAGATACAGAATAAACCGTCAGAAAGGAAATAGTTGAAAATATCTATTTTAGATACAAATATACGTTTTTGTTTTTTTTCATGGGTAAGCTGTGGATAACCCTCTAGGTTTATTTTATGTTAGTAAACCAATATGACCACACAAAGAATGACAAATAAAAAATAAAAAAAAATTACAAAATCCACAATAATTTATTCACAAAATATTACATAAAATCAAATTTAGTAAAAGCATCTGAATTTCTTTGTGTAATTTATAGAAGCAACAATCTTCAAATAATTAAATTAAATAACTTTACTCTTATATCAGTTGACATAAGTAATACCTAAATCGTGTCCAGAAACATTAAGTATTTACAAGCGGGAAATAGGTATATGTACATTATAGAGAACCCAAAAGAACTTTTTTTAAAACTTTTTTGACAACCCCAAAGAGTTAAAAATACTTTTGGAGCCAGGCCTATGCTTTGGAGCATTTTAAAAGGCATTAAAGAGTTGATATTAACCCCAAGCGATCTAGAGATGGGTGAGTTCAACATTTTGCCGGATGCCTTCGTAGCGTGTTTCCTTTTAAAAGTATTCAGGTGCTGGAGCAGGTCCCCGGTTCGAGTTTTTTGGTGCAGGTGGATATTGCGGCTACCGGGACACACGGGTTAGGCGGGAGCCTGACCCAGATAAAACCCGCACAAAAACTCGAACCCGGACAAGAACCCTCATGACTTGCAAATGGCGCAGACCGCAGACACGGGGACGCTGGTGGAGACATTCGGGTTCCGGCTCTGAGTTCCGGGTTTGGGTCCAAGTCCTGGACCGGGTTCTCTGGGAGTAGGAGTAGGATTCGCTTCTCGCAAAGAACCCGAGTTCACCCACTCTAGCTGGAACGGACTAATTTTTTTCAAATTAGACCAAAAAATTTTTTGACTTGGTTGATTTGAAAAAGAAAGCTCAAATAAAAGAAGTATGTAATACCACAAAATCGACTCCAAATGTTATGTAGATTCACCATATCGTACTATGAGTTTCCGGACACTCAGCATAATGTGTGACATAATAATCTGCCCTGCCGAGCGATTCTCTGATTTTGTGAGATCGAGATAGATCTCGGGCGAGATTCTAAGGCTGTTAAATGAATAAATAATCATGCATACTTGCATGAATTCATGTTTAAAACGACCTAAACTAAAAGATGTGACAGCTCACAGCTGAAATTCTGACATCAGCCCATAGAAAAAGCAAAAAACAGCCAAAGAAAATCACACAAATCTGACAGTAGATCTCACCCGAGATCTATCTCGATCTCACAAAAGATAGAGAATCGCTCAGCTGATTGTGATGGAGAATTCAGTTACTAGAGAAGTAGAAACAAATGCAATATAACACTCCTGACAATGTATGTACTTTAACAGAAAATGTATTTAAATATAATTACTGGAGTCCTGATCGTCAAATAATGATTTTCATTTATGTGATAGAAGATGCGTCTTCAAAGTTGGCATATTTTTGGGAATAAAATCACATTTATGACACTTTAGTGGGGTGGCCATGTATTCTTTGTGTAGGTCATCGGATAATTTTTTAACACAGTTATTTTCTTCAATCATCTTCAGTAGTTCTGAAATGCAAAATAATACACAACATGAACTGGGACTTCTGCAAGAATTTTTAAACCTAGAAATCACCATAATACAAAATTTACAAGATTAATTAAGTTATTGTAGAAATCTTAAGAAAATCCATGGTTCTTGTTAACCCGTCATGCTAATTTAATCGCTTTTAATTTCGTCTCAAAGAAATCATTGTCTCCCTTAAATCTTAAGAGTGTGTGCCAAGATCGAGTTGTTTGGCGGTCCTTCCTCTCTGCCTACTCCTACTCTCTTAGTTAGTTAGTTATGGGCTTTTATAGTAACATATACACACTATGATCCGCAGCTTTCACTAATTGGACACTTGTCCAGTTTTTTGGGGGGCAGATTATTGAGAGAGTACTGTATGTACTAACACTTAAAAAATGTTGATGACAGAATTGTTAAACTTCACAGGATTGCTGGCTGAGGACAAGAATGATGAATACAAATATCATGGAATTTCTTGAAACATCATATTAAGTAATTAGTGATGCGACGAATACGAATACGAATATTCGTATTCGCCGAATAGTAGACATTTACCGAATATTCGTATTCGGCGAATAAATATTTACGAACACAAATACTATAAAAAAAACCTTTGTACGCATCACCGTTTGATTATACCGTGTGTCACGCACCTCTCTATCCAAACGCTATAGCTGCAACGACAAGACGCGATGGGTTCAATTTCTTCAAATATGTAATTTATTATTTAAAATTTATTACACTTATTTTTACAGGAACTTAGATCATTAAAAACGAGATTGATGCTTATCTAAAGCTCCCAAATTTATTGCCGTCTGCTAATCCATTGCTCTTCTGGCGAGACGATATAGGTACATTTCCCACGACTGAAAGAACTTGCGCAAAAATATTTTTCATACAAGTCGTGTAGGTACAGTTGCCTAGGACCCTAGGAGAGGCTTTTATCAACGGCTGGCAAAATCGAAACTGAAAAAAAGAAATCGCCTGTCACCCGGGAATCTACAGATGTTGTGTTTTCTCAATAAAAATTTGACAGTTGTAAATTTTTATTATTGGTATAATAAAACAAACAGAAAAAGTTTAAATAAATGAGTGTTTTATTACTCTGCCAAGTTATTCGTATTCGCCGGATAGTAGGTTTGATATTCGTATTCATATTCATATTCGTAAAAGTAGTATTCGTTGCATCACTAGAAGTAATACAAAATCAGAAATAAAATATGCACATTTCACTGAAATAATTCCGTTGAGAGCAATACAAATCATTTCAATAAAAATGGAACCGCCAAGCATAAAATCGCTAAAATGAGAATAATAAGGTCTACTTCATATTATAATAATTTGTTATCTTTCGAGAAGACTGGACACACTTAATACAAATATTTTAGTGAAAAACCTACCATAAAAACAACAATTTGCAATCGGGGCGATGAAAAATACTGCTTTTAAAATCTAATTAAGTAATAAAGGTTTTTCTAAAAAATATTAGTACTAAGCATGTCCGGTCATCCCGAAAGCTTTTACCAAACAATCAATATACTTGGGGTCATTTCCTGTGCTTAGGCTTTATCTCAAACTTTCTAATTTCCTACTCCTTTCCTTATTTCCGTGCCCCAGATAAGCTTTGGTAGGGTCGCAAAAAGGAATGATTAAAATGTTCACATAGTAGACTGATTATTTACCTTCAGATGGAATGAAGAACTTGGTTGTGAAGCTATTCCAGTGTGTTTTACTCTTCAAAGATGGAGACACCATATCATCGCTGATGACGTGAAGGTGTAACCTCTGCATGCTGGGAACACTGTGGTAGCCTATTTTAAAGGTAACTTCATCTTTATCAGCGGTGACTTTCCATGCAACTTCTTCCATATGTCTGAGCAGGGGCAAATGACTTTTATCCAGCTTAAAAATATTGTTGATATTCTCCTTCGGTAAAACTAAATAGTGAAATTTAGCTTTGGGATAACCGTCCTTAATAACTGTAACTTGTTCATCTTGTATGACGATGTTTTCAGGGTTTTCCATGCTGTTCACTAATCCTTGAGACCAATGATTTGATGTTTTTGGTTTCTTCTCATTTTCTAACGAAACCGTCTCGATCGTTCTTTTTTTAGGGGCTGACATTGCTCTTCCAGTATTCTGTACAATAAATCTTAACGGATCTCTCTTTAAATAAAGATAACAGCAATGAATTATCAATATCGCACAACACCGGGTGTAATGAAACGTTAAATATTATAATGATATTGAGAAGTTTTGAAGTAGAGCGCGCTACACATAACCTGACATAACCTGTAAGCAAATTGACAGTTATTGCCGTTAGCCGTTATTGGCGATAGGTTATGTTCTATGTTGTTATGTTGACACTTGACACCATAGATATATACCATAGATATATGACAGCTAATAATGATGCTATGTAAAGAAAACATGTTTCAGGGTTAGAAAAACATGTTTTACCAGGTTTTGAAAGATAAAAGAGGATTTGTTTGGTAAGCTTTTCAATGACAAATTAAATAAGAAAACATCGGTACGTAAGTTAACTTTCTACAATGCTTTATAAAAAAACAATAATTTATAATTTTCTTCTGGATAATATTAAAAAAAAAGTTTTTTGAAAAATAAACAAATGAAAACGGATTTTTTTGTGTTATTAAGATTAATTTGTGGAATTCGATATAAGTTTTTTCAAATCCAAGAGATGAGGCAGAAAAAATTCCTTCATAATTCCAATATTGTATTTTTAAACATTTCACGGTGTAGATACCTAATGATGTATCGATACCTTCGACCGATTACTTGGTCGATTATCCATTATCCATACTATTTATTGATATGTCAACCCTTACTTAAATAAAAACTACATTCCTCATTAAGGATTTCCTCAACGCAGCCCCTGCTAAAACATAGTATCTTATTGAATAGTATATATTTTTGGTGACCGGTAAACACCACAACATCATAATATTTAATTAAAAATGACCCAAAAAATTATGAAAACTATGCATCTGCAACATTGCTTGACACCGTTGACAAACGGCAAAACGGTAAACCGGGGAAGGTTGTTCTTGAAATAAATATCTCGTCATGCATAGAAAGAAGTGCCTATTATTCATTTTTTAATACTGTTATTTTTTTCTGGTCTGGTAACATTTTCAGTAGATGTCAAAATTTTAAATAATGACAGATGCCGATGGCAGGAAAAATAAAATTAAAAAATATTTTATTCCTTCAAGGAGTTCAAGGATAATTACCGAAATCAGATCAAAAAGGGTTATCACCGTGATAAAGTAAGTTATAATTTTTTTTAAACTGTTGGATTGTTGTTGACGGTGTTAGATATTTTAACGGTAAATATTCGGAACAAACGTCAACGGTTAATACGCACTTTTTTTTGATAAAACTTTTAGATTCTTCTTAATTACCATAAAATACAACTATTTGCATTGGGGGAGGTTGAAAATGTAACATTTTTAATTTTAGTTACGTAAATTGAAAATTTGCTTTCGTATTTAGACACAACGCTTCACCATATGCAATTTGTAATGATTATTGTCATTTTATTATGTTGGTATTACTGATACTTTATGGAAGGCTACATCATACCGTAACTGACTTCATGGCAATATATTCAAAGGCGCGTAACCGAAAAAACCTATACGCTAGGTTTGTGTAACATGGTTTGTGATTCAAAAGAAAGTGCCCCTTTATAACGCCTACTCACGTCAAGGCAAGAAAAACATCCCAGTTTTCAAGTAGTTTAGCGGCTACGCTAGGTTTGTGTAACATGGATTGTAAAATATCAGTAATACCAACATATTAAAATAACAATAATATTGCAAACAGAGTGATTTGACAGTTTAAAGCAATTTTTCAATTTCCGTAACTAAAATTAAAAATGTAACATTTTCAACCTCCCCCAATGCAAATAGTTGTATTTTATGGTAATTCAGAAGAATCTAAAAGTTTTATAAAAAAAAAGTGCGTATTAACTGTTGACGTTTGTTCCGAAGAATTACCGAAGTAATTATGGAGAATTATTCTTCATTTGAGATCCACATTATTTAACGCGGAGCTTAGTTTTATCACCACGACATCCTTTTTGTAAAATAAAGATTATACAATTATTTTATTTGAATCAGGGTGAAAGTGGAAGGCAATGAAAGCACGGTTCTCTTACACTTAAGTTATTTTATTCATCAATACACCTTTCAGATTTGGCTAAGATATTACTCAGTTTTTACTTAGTTTATTACTCAGTAATAAATTGTAAATACACGGATTGAAGGTCAGTATTTACTGTGTGATTTTCATTACTCTACAAACTACAATCAACTCAAGCAAATACAAATGTTTATCTTACCATTCAAAGTGCTCAGGTATTTTAAAGTAACTTTCCTTACTTTAATATTAAAAATAAACAAAAAAGTATTTCTGTGCACGATGACATCCTATTTTTGAGTTATGAATTTATTCATATTTATTCTTTGTACATTTCTTTTAATCTCTTAAATGGTTTTGTTATGAGATGAAATAACGAATACTTGTGCTTTCTAATAGGAAACATTAATTGAAAGTTTTTAATTAACTAAGACAATTATTGAACACATTTAATAGATTTTTCACATAAATATTATTTCTGAATTGAATACATTATTTTGATTTCCAAATATTTTGATAATTCATATAAAGTAGTGTTGTTATATTGATAGATTTGAGAAAATCATCAGGGTCGTAATTTTTAACAAATATTATTTATTTAATTAGTTAAGTTGTTATAAAAACAATAATAAAATTACTCTACTTAAATAATACCTCAAATTTCTTTTATATTTACTACAACAATAATTAATCCAATTTCTTGCATAACAGTGAAATAATTATAACCAATCAAAGTTATTTATTCTTTTTTATTATTTCTTACAAACTTAACAACTTGCTTTAAAAATGCGTACCTAATGAAATTCAGAAATATTAGGTATGTTTTTATCAACTCAATTTCACATTGACTGACTTGCTGCTGTTACCAACAGTTTTTGAAGATAAATTTTTATTTATTTATTTCTGTAACACAATACTTTGTTATAAGTTTAGAAACCCATTCGATATAATATGTAGTATTTTTCAACTGTTTTCATCTCATATCCATTCTCAATAATAATTATTATTTCAATCTTAATTAACACCTTATCATAAATATTCTTAATCTTTTCTTGTGTTAATGGAACAAGTCACAATATTGTTGTACAATCAAGTTTTTATCAGAAGTCATTGCGTTTCCAATGATGGTTTTGAAATATGTTGGTGCGATAGTACCTATTCTAGTGTTACCAATCAACACAAAAGTTTTACAGGCTGGTAGATACAACATGCTTCTGTAATATGTAAAGCATTAAGGTAGCCTCTGTTCAACATAGAACATTAGGTTGAACTTCTGGTGAACATAGAACATTTAAAGTTGACCCCCTGTACAACATTGAATTTTGAAAGCTGACTTTTGTTCAACATAGAACATTAAAGGGTGACTTCTATTCAACATAGAACATTCAAATTGTACTTTTATTTAGCTGAAAACTTTCCATGGTGACTTCTGTTCAACATAGGACATTCAAAGGTAACTTCTGTTCAACATAGAACATTGAAAAGTACTTCTGTGCAACACAGAACATTAAAATATAAAACCTTTTTGGGCATTATTTTTCACAGAATTTCAGTATAGAAAGCTTTTTCCGACGTTTTGTGACAGCGCAATGAAAAATCACTTAATTTAAATTAGCTTGCAAATTACAGGAGTTTCACAATAATGTTATTCATTGTGAATTCCACACCCGCTAATGTTTTGAACTAGAACATTTAAATTATGTACATTTGTGTCACGCAAGAAACAATAAGATCTATTTAAAGAATATTTGTGAGTGAACGAAGCTACATTTTCTAATGTTGTCTAATGAATGAAGTTGGAAAGATTGTGCATGAAACTAAACAAAGGTTTAATTGTTTTATTTTAAATACAAAAATAAAGATAAGATCCCGATTCAATCGGACACAATTAATTTTTGTTGTGTAAACTGTTGTGGGATTCGAACTCCTCTGTTAACAAATTTTTCTGGCTCATTTCTGTTTTTTTTTTTTACAAAGTACTGTCTTATGGAAAATTATTTCCCTCAGGGCCGATGACTTCTTTAGAGATGCTGTGTGAGGGGTCTTTTTAAGAAAAGGAGGTATGTAAAAGGAAGTTCTGAAATGGAAAAAAGATATGAGAGGTGGGCAGGAATCAGGGGTTCAGTGTGTCCAGGACATTCGCCGCCAAGACCTAGACAAACTTCACCCCATGAAACCGGGTACCCCTACTCAGTCGCCAAACATAATTGCTTACTGCATAGTGTGAATTTCTTAAGTTTTGATACTTTTAATGAAATATTAGGAAATTATTTATTTCTTTACTGACCAGATTTCTTCGTTATTTTTTCATTTTTCAGACACGTTTTAGCCTGTGATTTTTCTACGTAAACACCAGAGTATGAGAAAGGTTATTTTTGGGCTTCTTGTAATGAAGTGGTACCTTTTAAATTTCATAAAGTAAGAGTAACATGTTTTCTCCGGTTAAATTTGGGATCTAATAAATCCAAATTAAATTACATATACAAATAAGTAACAAATATTACCTGACAGAAATAATATTGTACCTATAAGAGTTAAAGAAGAATTTCTGTTTAAGTAAAACTTGTGCCTATGACTTAGTATGAGAAATAGGTAGTTAAAAAAGTTCTTAACTTAGGGGAATTCTCTTAACATTTATTTATAAACTGATATCTTTCATTTTGTGCGTTGGGTAAACTCACACTGATTTTCTTACATTTAATATAAATTAATTTAATTTAAGTATGTCGCTGGGAAAATATGATTATTATTCTAAGTTTATGGCAGAGTTCATTGGATAGCAAACAAATACCAGTATAATTTAAACGTCTATGTATGGAAATAAAAACCTATTTAGGTACCTTGATTCAGTAAGTTTTGCAGTAAAAAGAGTTATAAAACAAATACACAGAAAGACATATTTCCTTTTTTTTTTAAATTCAGTGTTCCGTTTATGTCATCCAACATTCAACCTAGTTTTTATTTAATTTTCAACTTAATATATGCATGTGTTAAAACTTTGTTATTATTTACATAAATTTTTCAGATAATTTATATTAAATTATATTTTGTAGGAATTCTTTAAAACAATATTCTGTATATTTGTGATGGCTCACTCGGCTTGAATAACCAAATTTTCAGAAACTTAAAAAGATGTTTATCGGTCAACATTTTTTAGTGAACTGCAAAATTATTCGGATTTTTTTCAATGTTAATTTATTGTTGCCCGTTGTTTAATGAAATTATCCAGATTCACACACATTAAATACAAAAAGGTATTTTGTATAATATTTTGTAATCGGTTAAGTAATGGTGAAGTTTTTAGAAGGTTAAACGGCCACACTTTACAATGTTTTAAAATTATTATCTACTTAGGAATACGTTACAGAAACAAACGGAACATAATTTTTTGTACATGATGATCATAATGTCAAGGTAATTAATTAATTATACAAAGGCATGGGCGAGACCATCAAACCGAGTTTGGACAAATAGAAATGTTCTTTGCGCCATCTTGTCGGGGAGGAAGAAGGTGAAATTAAATGAAGACGTGAATAGTGAACATGACATGACATGTATTGCACAACCTGCCCCGGCTGCCCGGGAGTGTCCCAGACCACACAGTTCCCACGCGGATCGGGTACAAAACAATTGGCTAATTAGACTCGAACAATAACTTAGGGTAATCACTAATCACATCACTTCCACTGAGAGTATGTACACATAGCCGGGCCGGCGCGGCGGTCAGGAGAGCGGGTAGGAGCACGAGGAGGGCTCGGCGGGCGCAGGCGGGGGCTCCTCGGCCGGCAGCACCGCGGCCAGTCGCCACTTGTCCCGCACCTCCTCCACGCGGCCCAGGGCGCGCACCACGTTCAGCCCCGCCAGCTTCAGCACGTCGCGCTCGCTCCACGCCGGGTCTGCCAGCAGCTCGGCCAGCAGGTGCGGGTAGCGAGACACGTCCTCCAGCCCCGTGGGCGTCATATTGATCCCGTCGTAACCCGCACCGATACCCACGTGATCCACGCCCGCCACGGCACGAATGTGGTTAATGTGCCGGATCACGTCTTTGATGGTGGCCGTGTCGTTGCACGTCACCAGCTGCGAGAAGAAGTTCACCATTACCACTCCTCCGTTGCGTGCCACAAGTTTCAAGATGTCGTCGGGCACATTGCGGGTGGAGTTGCACAGTGCCATGGCACCTGAATGGGAGAACACGACGGGAGCGTGAGACGCGTTGAGCGCGTCGCGTGCTGTGGTGGCCGCCACGTGCGATAGGTCTACCAGCATTCCTAGGCGGTTCATCTCCCGGATGACGGTGCGGCCAAAGGGCGTGAGACCCTTGTCCCCGCCGGCGGCTCCTGCCCAAGGCGTGTCGCACGTGTGAGTCACGGTGAGATACCGCGCACCCAATCCGTACAAAGATCTGAGTACCCCCAAGGAGTTGCCCAGCGAGTGTCCACCTTCGACACCAATAAGCGAAGCGATGCGGCCCGCTCGATGGGTGTCGAGTAACTCTCGCGAACCCGTCACCAGGCTGAGATGGCGCGGGTTGAGGTCGATGAGCCGTTTGATGACGTCGATCTGTTCCAGAGTGAGCTGCACGGCATCAGCGTGTTGGGCGCCGCAGGGCACGTAGGCTGACCAGAATTGAGCTCCCACCAAGCCAGCTCGAAGTCGCGGGATATCCGTGTGAGACCACTGACTCTTGGCCCATGGCTCCACGCGCGCCAGGTCCGCGCTCAAGTTGAGGCCGCCGATCTTGTTGTGCATGAACTTGCGCACGTTCCAGGCGAGGTCGTTGTGCCCGTCCACGAGCGGCGAGTCCCTGAGCAGGCGGCGCACAGTGTCCAGGCGGGCCTGCGGAGTGTCCCGACGGCCCGGGCCCCCGAGCGCCAGGGGCAGGCCCAGGCCGGCGCCCAGCGCGAGTAGTAGCGCCAGCGCCACCAGCCACAGGCGCCAGGGCCGGGCGGGGGGTGCTGGCCCCTTGGCGGGCTCCCCGGACGAGCTGTAGCTGCTGGAGGCCGAGTCCGCCGCCAGGAAGTGGCCCCCGTTGCAGCGCTCCGCCACGTCCGGCAGGTCCCGTCCACCCTGCAACATAATCATTATTTTCAGAAATATGCTAAAAAATCTTAAATTTCGCGAAATTTGAAAGTAAATAGATAAAAGTAAATATCACACAATTTTTTTTTATTACTATTTGGGAAATCCAACAGTTTCAGTCTTTTTTAAGGTACGGTAAAATAATAACTGAATCAATTTTAATTAATTTAATTATTTTCATATTTCATTAGGTTACAATAATGACGTATTGCCCATCTCAATAGGTGTGAAACGCCTGTGTTGAGATGGCAATTTACAGAGTGGTTATTATCTATGATTTTGTTTTATGAATATTATGAACATGACAGCTTGATATAAAATCTTTTTTTTTCTAAATAAATATACAATTCAAGTATGTTATATACATATATAGAAGATTGCAGGAGGTACATGGTTACATATTTACACACAGTAGGCATAAAGGTAAGTGTGTTATTAAATACTCCTGATAGATGTGTTTATTTGAGGTGATCAATGATTCTACTTTTAAATGCACTTTTGGTTTGGGTGTTTCTTATTTCAGTAGGTAGAGAATTGAATAGCTTTGTTGCATTATATTTAAAATTTCTTTGTCCATAGGAGTCCATTAAGTCACTTATGTTTCTTATTTACTAGTGAATATAAAAGAGAAAAGGGTTACAAATAACCTACGAGGATTGAATGGTGGAGAGAAAGAAATGGATATTAATTATTAATGGACGAATAGTGTTTGATAAACTAGGATAAAAACAGCGAAAGTCTTTGTCTTGAAGACAACTTTCCCCAAAAACATTACTAATTCTAATTAGGTACCATTCCTTCTTCCTTCATCTTCACATCATGCCCCAAATCGAGATCGCCATAGTTCTGCTAGCTCTCATTAACTCATTATTGGAACATGAAAAAATCTTTTCACAATGATTCAAGCATACCAATACAAAAATAAAATAATGAATTGGACCACTTATTCCATTAAAAGTTTCGTATCGCCAAGCGGGAGCAATGTTTAGGTAACTACTCGCTTGCTTTTATATGGATCGATTTCGCGATTTGATTACATTTTCCATTCACAGGACTTTAGTCGGAATTCCGATCCACGATTGTCGAATCGTCGAATCACGCTCTCCGACGCGATACATTTAGTTTTTCGACTGATTTATTCCGATTCACTCCACACTCACTGGAAATGCAATCCGGGACGTATTTGCATTCGGATAAATGTGCTGCTGTTCGGAGCTTTAGAATTTATTAGATTAATGTTGGGTTGGATTAACTACTACCCACTACCCACTGCTCATGAATTAAATTGTTTTGACTTGTGCGTATTTATTGCGATAGGCAAACAGTAAAGCCGAATTTACATCATGTTCCAAATAATTAGGTACATGACACCAAAAAGTTGGTGTAAACCATCAATATCAAAGCTTTATTCTGCAATGCACAATGTTGTATACTACCTACTATCACGCAGTTACAAGGAACACACGTCCGTTAAAATGAAATGGTTTCGCGATACTAGTTGCATCAAGTTTTTACACTTCGCAATTAGTTGCATACCACTAGTGGTGCCGTAATTTTATGTTTCAATATGTTCTCATTCCTATTAAGTATGTTGTTCTTCTTTTTTTTAAATCATGCTTATCTTTGAATATTATCTTATGACGTGAAAATGTACTAGATTTTTTTAATATGGTTGTGTAGTTTAATTTCACAATATCTATCCCATACCTAAGCTTTAATCTGAGTTTTTTTTTTTTAAATTTCATTCTCTCTAAAAAATCTTTTTTTACCAAATGTAATCTATGTATGTATTTTTCTGTACATGATACGAATTTTGTGCTGGTTCAAGCAACCATGCAACCATGCAACCATGCAACAAGAAATTACTTTAATAAAACATGTTTAGGTAACTGTTTATTTCCCTAATAAACTAAAATCAATAATTTCGCGCTAAATTATAAATAATATATTTACACGTGAAACTAGCAGTGCAACTAATGTCATGAAACATTTTGTGCGTAACTATTTACGTAATTAATTTTGGCTTAAAGTAATTTAAAGTGCGTACGCATAGGTAGGTAAAAGATAAATTATTATCAGAGACAAATTCTTGCAAAAGTCTAATTACCTAATCTACATACCCGTTATTTTTTGATCAAATCAGCTAACCTGCATAAAAAACATAACCATTAAAATGTTATAATTGTTTCTGTACCCTGTTTTAACTCTCTTATATTTCTGTCAAACCGGGTCATTAAAACATAGGCTGTATTTATTACTACTCCATCTTTCAACAATTCCCATGTCTTTTTTGGTGCCTTGTTCGGCTCTCTTTTAAATGTATGTCAAACCGGGTCATAAAAAATGGACTGTATTTTATACTTATTACTATTCCATAATTCAGCAACATCCTTGTCTCGTTTGTTACCTTGTTATTATTATTGAATATTAGTTTTAGTTATTGTATAGAATAGTAATTATTATACTGAATATTAATTTTAGTGCTGTGCAAATCGGTAGTGTGTATTTTTGATATTTAATATTTTAAATTTAACTTCGTTATGTATGTATTTAGCACATTCAAATTATCGATTCACAAGATCTACACTACAACATAAATTCCACCAACCTACAACTAAAACGACACTTGGATAAATAAATATGCAGTACTTCTCCATAAAATTATTTAATTTTCTCCCTCTTACAATAAATATAATTTAAAAAATAACCGACTTCAAAAGAAACATAAAAATATGGATTATGGACATGGGAAGGAAGAAGATAGACCCAATTTTGCAACCGAACAAATATTAATGTAATGTACTTTCTTTTACATTCAACTTGATAATTTTCGTATGTAATATTTTAACTAAGGTATTTACTTATATTCAAACAAAAAAACTTGTACAATGTGTCCTTAGAACGGGTTACTCCAGTAAGGACACATTTTTCTCTGAAAAAAATGTAAAACAAAGAAAAAAAAATGTGTAGAGAACCCATATAATATTATTTTATGTTTCATTTTATGTGACCTGCAGTTTAAAAAACTGATTTTTCTGTCTCTTTTATTGTATAACGTTATACTTCATCTTTTCATCTTGGTACCATGTGTAATGCACATTTTTTTTGTTATCTAAACCTTTAACACTGTTTTTGGCACCTGTATGCACTAAACCTTAGAAAATGTAAAAAAAATTGTAAAAGGGCGTTGATGATTACAAATAAAACCAGGTCATTAAAACATGGACTGTATTTTATACTTATAAATATTCCATAATTCAGCAATTTCCTTGACTCGTTTGGTGCCTTGTTCTCAGTTCCGCATGCTCTTATATTTATGTCAAACCGGGTCATTAAAACACTACTATTCCATATTTCAGCAATATCTATGTCTGGCTAGGTGCCTTGGTCCGCACTCTCGTACATTTCTGTCGAATCAGGTCATTAAATCAAAGAGCTTTTTCCATAGTTCAGCAATATCCTTGCTCCTGTTCTTCACTTTCTTATATTTCATCCTAACAAAACGCTTCCTGTCCAGGGAGTTCCTCGTGAATTGATCGCAGAATTGATAGTTCCGTAAGCTTTATAATGCTCATATAAACTTTCTAGTCAGGCGGCGCGGGCGTGATGGAATGCGGAAACGTGTTCGCAAAATTAATGGAAAATTTTACTCATAAATTATAGGAAAAAATACCCCAACGCTAACGCCGGGTTATGGGTTATGGCCCCACGCCTCGCGAGGTTATGAATGAATATACGGGAACCAATAACATTACTATGAAGATTGTAGCTGAATTCATTTTTAAATTAGATAAAATTAACGGAATTCTTTGTAAAAAAACCCATACTTTTGAATTTTGTAGACTGACTATTTTTACATTAGCTCCATGCAGGAGGTCCTGTGGAAAACAATCTCCCTTAGGGCCTGTGTCATCTTTGGGGATGCAGTGTGGGGGTATTTTTAGGGAAGGAAGTTCTAGGAAGGAAAAAGGTAAGAGGGGTGGGTATTATAAGAGGAGTGGCGGACGTATGAATCCATTCCACTTACGCAGAGTAGATGAGTATACGCATCCGCTGCCAAGAAAAACCTCGCCTCATGAACGAGGGTACCCCTGCTAACTTACCAAATGTAGCTTGGGGTGACCTATTGCAGGGGTGTTGGTTATACAATAAATGATTCTCGGTGCGGCGGTACCCATACCAGCCTCCCAAAATTGAAAAAAATAATTTTGCCGTGGTGGAAGAATTGATTGAGCCAGTCGTGTGAATTGATCTAGTGACTCCTGGTTGGGGAAGCAGTCGCGATTCCAACTCGTCCACTGACCGGTTTATTTTATAAATTCCATCTTCTTTATAGCGAAGGCAAGAGGAAATACTATTTTAAGACTTAGATTAATTTATTTTCGCTTTAAAAATATATTAATTAAAAAAATACAAACAACAACACATTTATCTGAAAATTCGTTATAAAAATAATGTTGATTATTTGGTTCATATTTTTGCCTCCAAAAACATTAATTTGTATATCTTCAACTACGGCGAAGCAATCATCGCAAACGGACGCAAAGATCGCACGGAAGCAGCTACCAAGCTGGATCACCGCTCGTTTTTAGGGGAAAGGCTGAGCTACACGCTAGTGTCACTATATTTTGAGTAATAGTATCGTGTACAATGCTTACAACCTTTCTTTTCCTATATACATATTGCTCAGTGGCTAACATTTGATATGCACACAATTCACCTTAATACTAAATGAGGAGCTCAGTATCAAAGTGGGACATACGCCACTTTTTCCAAAATGCATATTTTAATTGATTATGGTAGTATGTCTGATTCTCTAACTGAATGACTGCGAAAATCTTTCGAAAACGGACAATTAATACAAGAAATCGTATGTTAACGTTTCCACTTTGTTTCAAAAGCGGACACTTGCAACTCATGTTTGCAACAAACTCGGACATACAATACAAAAGCGTCACAAAAAAGGCTGTTATTTTCAGTCAGACACCAACCGCCAAATTTGATAGTGGGTTGACTGTTTTAGGGCGAAATTTGAGGTTTATCGAAGTTTTCCAGCTCAATATTGAACAAAATATGATAAAAGGAGATTACTCACGGTCGCAAGCGCGTAACAAGCTCTCGTAAAAGCGGACATAAGCATTTTTAAATTTAAAAATAAAATAGTAAGAGTATTAAATTATAGAATGTTATGTATGGCTTGTGATTCTTTACACGTAAGGATAACACAAGTAGAAAAAAATACCAGATATTTCATACCGGCATACTCGAAACAAAAAACTCACTCTACTGAAAAATAATCCAAATGGCTTATGTCCCACTTTGATGCTGAGCTCCTCAAATATCAATATATTTTCCTTCACTTGTACACCACCTGAGATCGCAAAATCACGGTACAACTAAGGGAATGAAATGTTTCAAAGAAGAGTTCAAAGCTGCATAATTCTCATTTGTAATTGTTACAGCAAATTCTAGTATTAAATGCGATGGCGAAATTACATTATTTATCCTTTTCCTCGGTATGTGTTTGTATACGAGTATGTAAGCTCATACTTTATTCATTCCCCAATCGTATAAAGCTATTCACTATACATACAGTCGGTATGTGTGGTCGTAATCTGTATTGAAGTATAAAATATATATGTACGTATTTGGTGTTTCGTGTTGCGATTTCTTGCAGGAATAAATGTCAACACCTGGCTACACTGGTTCCGCCCTAGGGGTAGTTTGGGGAGGCTTTGCAGGGTGGGTTAGAGCATGTAAGAGGATAGGGGTTAAAGAGGCCAGTGCGTCGATACACGTAGAAAATAATAAATAAACGCAGTGCCAATAAATGTTCCAGACATCTGTCGGTATTAAATCGTAGACAATAAAACTCTCCCTGCTATAATTGGGGTTTCTCACCTATATTAGGGTTAATCGGTGGTAGATTTTTTGGACCTCTACCGAATATAATAAAAACTTAAAATCGTCTATTTTGCGTCGTGTCTCCGTAAATTTATTCGTTAAATTAAAAATGTAAAAAAAAAGTTTTTCAACACAAAATAAAATTCAGTTATGTTAACGGACCGATTGCAATCCTTAGAATAGAATATAGGTAAAAGGTGTAAATGATGATGTGTACATATATTATATTGGTGTTTCACAGGAAGGTGCTCTGAGAAAGGAATCATTCATAAATTTGGGAAACAACTCTAGAATTTCCTTTCAATTTTATTGATTCCTTTCCAACATTTTTTTACGTTAGCTCCACGCATCTTTAAGGATGCTGTGGGGAGGGTCTTTTTAGAAAAGGAATGATTGTAAGTTCTGGGAAGGGAAAAGGTATGAGGGCTGGGTACGAATTTGGGGGTCAGTGTTTCCAGGAGTAACAGGCGTATGAATCCAACCCTCCCCCTTGGTGCAAGGTGTTATTCCGAGAGTCTCTTTGGAAAGACTCAACCAGTCTCAAGACTCAAAAAGTTTCCCTTAACCAGTCTCTCCCGATCCGGCCTGCCACGCAGTCGGTGGGCAGACGCATACGCCACCAAGACAATGAAGTTTATTTTTCGGCTCAAAATTTAGTTATAATTAATGTAACACTTCTGTAGTGCGTAGTGTTAACTACGCACTACAGAAGTGATTAAAACTTTATTAGTAAATCACTAATTATATTATATTTATTATTACGGAAAAAAACTTTGGTACTTGGTAGGAATATTGGCGGAGCCCCAAAAAAATATCGTGTTATTTTTTGTGTTGGCGTCGGAAGTTTGATGGATTACGTGAGATTTGTTTAATCTCAGCGCCTGATAGAGCCTGGAGTCTGTGTGTTCATCTCAGTCTGGTACTCCAGGTACTATAGTGCTTCGTGTGATTCGGAGACAGAGGCGGATCGACGCTCGAAATGGGGCCGGATTTTTTTTTAAAGTAGCGCCATTGTTTATCTTAGTTTAAATTACATAATTATAGCGAGCGGCAGACTAATATTTATGCAATAAAGACTTTCTAATAAATTTGTGTATTGCAATGAGATTTGTATTGGAATGTCGTTTTAGAGTTGTATAGAGCAGAATATAAGTAATTTCCGCTTTGTAATCTTGAGTTGTTTCGGGATCCTGTCCACAGGATGAAGATTGTTCTGATGACAGCCAATCTCCTATAGCAGAGGGCACCAGAAAAATAAATTTAAGCATTTCTTTAAAGATGACTATCTCTTAGAGAGTGCTTTTTGGCCCTCGAGACAAAATTTAGGACTCTGTTGAATGCATTTTCTCTTCCATCGTACTGTGGAAAGTCTAGCTGTCAGGAGTTTTACAGATATTTCAATAGTGCCTGCTTGAAGATATTTACATCTTTTATATCAGTGTACTGGCAAGAAACAGACAGCTAAAAAGATAATGAGTCATTTATTTATTGTAAAACGGCACGCGCCTACATTTTAACAGACCCCTCTAAACATTAACAGATGTTTTTCCGCAGCCTCTTCCAGAACTGTCAATGTTGTCCAACCAAATGGCGACATATTTGCTATGGTTATCCGCGGTAGGTACCGCCAGAAAAAGTTCTTGTGAGGTGCCAAAAAATTATAAAAATGCGTGCTCACTGATGTACAACAGTTGCAAAGGACAGGCAATCGATATACAGGTAGATACTAGCTGGGGTACCTACCCGGCTTCGCTCAGGGAGTTGATTTGAGATTGAACTGATGTTCAAACCCACGCCCATGACAGATCTTTCTTTATATACCCCTACCATACAAAAAAGGCTTCGAATGGTCCACAATGTTCCAGAACATTCCACATCATTTGAGAGTGTTCTGGAATCTTCCGCAATGATCTGGGATATTCCGGAATGCTCTCTGCTACATTTCACTACATTCCAGAATGTTACGGGATGTTCTGGAATATTGTGGAATGCTCTCAATTACTCTCGAATGTTCTGGACTGTTCTAGAAATTTGTAGAGGGCGAAACTTCCAGTCATATCTTCAATAGCACGCCCTTGAGGTAAAAACGGGAACCTTCTTCATGGATGGGGTTTAGAGGGCTACCACACTATGTAACTCCCGAGGACTCGTCTCTGAGTTTTAGTCTCACGAACATTGTAGTAAACCATCTTATATAATGTATACATACATATACCAAAGTCCCTTCTGAACTCGATACCAACAGGGCGAAGGAGCCTGGGAAGACCATGTTTAAGGTGGAGTGACAACGTCCTCAAAGATTTATCCACCTTGGAGATTGTTAACTGGAGAGAGCTGGAACTAAACCGTGACGGGTGGAGGTAGACTCTTGAGGAGGCCAAGAACCACCAGGGGTTGTAGAGCCAACAGTGATGATGATGATAGTGATATACATATATTGATTATTTTGACTGCCATTCTAATTTTTGCACAACCCCGGCCCATTTATCCACCAATCCGGCCCTGCCGTGCGATGTGAAGATGTTGATTATGACAGATTGGCTGAATGCTCTATACTCGACACCTCCTCCGCAACGTGAGGAATGAGGAGTCTTTATTCGCGAGGAATTTATTAGGCGCGCAATCAAGAGACATTGGGAGTGTCTGAAGGGAGGGGTTAACCGGGATAACTTTATTGGAATAACGTTTTTTTTAAAAGTTATTGTAACCCACATATTTTTGCATAATAATATCACCTCTTTATTCGTGAGGTAACTATCTATTACCTACGTGTATGCCACATCAAGATACATTGGGGATGTCTGAGGGGTTTGGTTTACCTGGGATAACTTTATTGGGATTAGGTTTTCTAATTATTAACTATTAAGGTTATTGTCACCAACATTTTTTAATAATGCCATCCTCGAGGGCGCTTTACAACATTCAACAATAGTTCAAGTACTAATGTACTGTTTTTGACTATCATATTTATCTATTTACAAGCGCAGACCCGTGAAAAATCGCGGTGTATAAAATAAAATAATTGAAACAAGTTAATTTTTATTTAATACTAGCTGGGTTACCCGGCTTCGCTCAGGACAACATTCGAGAGTGTTTTGGAATGTTCCACAATGATATTCCCGATTCCCTATTCCTGAACATTCCATGGCGTTCTCCGCTACTCCTTCCAGAACTTTCTAGAGCTCAAAGGAACCTTCTAGAACTTTCCGGAAGACTGTTCTAGAAGTGGGCGAAACTTCCAGCCCTTATATCTTCGAAAGCACACTCTTTAGGTAAAAACGGGAACCGTCATCCTGGAGGGGGGATAGAGATCTATTACACCATATCACTCCCTTTATCGTACTGGTACTTGTTTCTCTGTTTTCGCGAGCTGCACGTTTTTTGGACTTTCTTTTATAATATATAGCTGTTTCCCGGCATGCATTGCAATGCCATATTCAAATAAATAAAATGTTACTCCTTGCGTGTCCTTTCCCGAGCGTTCCCCTCCAGCGTTCCACTTCCACTTTTCCCGCCACTGCTCTCCCGCTCCCCCGAACCGCCAACCCCCTTGGCACTTCATTTCTTGACTCCTCTCCCACCCGGCCCGTAGCCGAAACTTTTTTCTAATACTAACATTTTTAAACTCGTGATATCTTTCTAATTAAATATTCGAATTGAAAAATTCAAAAAGTTAAATAAAGGTATTGAAGCTGTCTTGAATATGAAGTAATTTATTTTGATAAGGATTAAAACCAAGATACAAATAAAGAGCCTTTTCCAGCGGCGACATATTAATTAAATTTTTTAAATAAAAGAATACTTATTGTGGTATAACCATAATAGTTAGACATATGCTGTTGCGACCTTTTGTGTAAATAATGATGTGTTCTACAAAGTCGTAGTACATTATTTTATTCTATCATCAATAGTTTTCGCAGCGCACGCGATGTAAAGAATATTTTAGGTAATTTTTTACACCTTGGGTTACATTATTGAAGTTTTAGTAAGGATGCCTATTTTTTTTTGAAAATATAATATAGCTTATGTTACCCAGGGATAGTGTAGCTTCCCAACAGCGAAAGAATTTTTCAATTCGGTTCAGAAGTTTCGGAGCCTATTCAATGCAAACAAACAAACAAATCTTACCTCTTTATATAGTGTAGTAGATTTAACAACTCAAATAGGTCCCATTTTTTTTATTATGTCCGTACTCACATAATAACTGAAATTAAATTTAATTAAATGAAGACAATTTTAACTAAACTCAATCGAAAATCTGAAAACATAAAAACTAGAAAAATATTTGAAAATACAATGAGTTTCATTTAATTAAATATTACTATTTGAGGTTTTACCCATTAAGTTATAAAAAAAAACAAATTTAATTGCCTGTCTTTGAGATGCAAATAGGACGTTATTTATAAAACATTCTTGTTTTAAAAAAATGGTAATGAGTGCAAACGTCCCAAGGCTAATGCGTTTGCAGAATTCATTTTAAATAACAAATAGAATGACATATTAGTATTAAATTATTTAAATTCGTTTTGGACGCCAATTCTCTTAGACACATGGGGCGGCCATCTTAAATATTTCTTTCGCAATTTGTCAAAAAATTATCTACATTTTGTTATTTTAGCGAGTGCTGTGGTTATCTTCGAAAAGCCAAGACTTGTAAAGTCAAATACATTGATATTCTATACATAAAAAAATCTCGTGTCACGGTGTTTGTGGTCGCACTCCGAAACGTCTCGACCGATTTTTATGATTTTTTTAATGTATATTTGGTAGGTATAAGAATAGGTTGTAAAGTATATTTCATACCGCTAGGTGATTATGGTACCTATCCAGAAATTTTTTTCAATTTAAAAAAAAATACCTATAACTCCAAATTTTCACTCTCCTACCCCCACCGTCCCATTTTTTAATCGCGATTTAGATATTTTTTCATGAACAAATTTAACCGTCCTTCTTATTTCAAACAGAATGAAATTATTTATGTTCTTGAATGACAGGTGGCGCTACGTTCTCCTCAACGAACCTTCATTTATATGGCAGAACAACGTTTGCCGGGTTATCTAGTTATTTAATAATAGAACGCATTTATAAAAAAAATGTATGTAAATATAATCTGAAATTGTCAATGATTTCTTTTCAGAAAAAGTTGAATTTGTGTAGTTATTATATCATATTTTATTAAAAAATGAACAAAGGAGTTAGATACAATTTTCTTCGCGTGTTGGTCTTTTGTGTAGCGCGGAAAAGAGAAAAGACCCCCAAACAGATAACCCAGCATTATGTGTTTGAACTATATATATACGTATTTACCAGAGAGAAGCTTTCAGAAAGAATGTAGCATCAACTGTATAAATTAAACTAGGTCGAGATAAAAATATCTACCGAACCTCGCGGAGAATGGCTTAAAGGTATGATTATGTAAATAGGACTGTACGAAAATGGGTGGTATTTTTTCGATGAATACATGACCGCGGTAGGGAAATGCCATTCCCAAGCCTTTTCCGAAGATGGTGTTCCCGAGCTTTCGGCTTTTACAATTTTCTTTCAAGATTTTTTATTTATTTTAAAGACGACCACAGTTGTAGAAGATCGGTAAACAAGAAAGCGGGTCAAACCCGACGTAAAGATGTTTGAATTAAGTCGTTTTATATTAATTGTTTGTTCTGCTTTGAACAATAAATTTTAATATAATGGTTTCATGACAGCTTAGAATCATGAAACACCTCTTTGGAAAATAACCATAACCTATCCTAACGTATCCTATGTAACAATTTTTTTTTCAACACTTTTAATAACTTTTCAAAGAATGATTCTGAGTTGGCCAGTCATCGTTGTGCACGACGGAGGCACAATTGAAATAAAAAAAATTTTACGACCTTCAATAAGAGATTTGGTCTATTTTGAATAGGAGTTGTATATTCTTTGCTGAAATATTAGACCTTCCGGTTCAAAATTGACAAAAACTGAAAAAGGGTTAAAAGTTTTACATTTTTTTTGATTTTGACAAAAATCCGAAAAATTTTCATTAGGTCTCCGTTATGTAGGTACAACATACCAAAAATCATAATTAAGACGTCCATTTGACGCAAGGTGGTCCACTTTTAAATTATTAATTTACCAAATTACTGTTTAGTTTTTGATTTTTGTGACTCCAATTGAAGTCCCCGGCGTTACTCCGGTTTTTCGCAAATGTAGACAGTGACCTTCCTCTTATTCTGAAGTTTAATTGCGCAAAATTTCATCAATCTTGGAATTAAACTTCAGATTTATATTAATATCAAATCTTTTCCATCCGCCAGTGTCTGTCAAGCGACCGCATGCCATAGATACTCTTATTTACATAAATAGACAGATGGATAATACATAAATATCAAATGAATTGTATTTGCGCACGTCGGATTTCTACGTCAGGGTCCGGAAATAAGAATCGTGCTCAAACACACCCGCTCGTTGCTCGTCAAAGTCAGTTCGTTTGGAGCCACGGGACTACGCAACTACGGTTTCATTAAAACCAGGAATATGCATATTTCAGCCAGAAATCATAGTAATTAGTATTAAAAATTCTGTAATAATTGCGACATCTGTTTGTACATTTATCATTCGGTTGGTAAACTTCTGACCTAAATATTCGTCCCCGGGGCCGGGAATAATTCCAGCCACCGCCGCCGCATCACGTAGCCTTTATGGACCACAATCAGAGTCAGAGGGGAGATAAAACTTGAAGCATGTTGCGAATATTTTGGATAACGAATTATTTGCATAAGCACCAAAAATGATCTCCTTTGGATACTTACGCATCGTAAAAGAAGAGATTTTTAAAAATAAGGATTTGGAAGACGATATGAACATGGGAAATAAATCTTGATTGAAGAGTAGGTATACAGTATTAAAACATTAAAAGTAGTTTTTTGTAGTTCTCAAGGTCCATCGACTGGTCCAGTCTTAAAAAAAGGTCCGCATTGAGACAAAATATGCTTGACAAATCACGTGAAACTTGAAATCTGGAGATATTTGAGAATGGTATATGTTAAAAAAAGTACTCTAGAAATATGTGATTTCACAATTAACGCTATTACACGGGAGGTTCTTGGCCAATATTTGGAAATTCATGCACAAAATATATTGTATCTTACTAGTTGATCGCAACTCCATTCCCGGACTGTCTTTTGCCACAATAACAGTGCGAAACGTAAATATTGTCTGCCTACAATGAATTGATTGTGAAACTTTTTTATTCTACCTTTTACTCATTCTTGTTTACCATTTACTTTTGCATATTTAGCTAATTATTTTTGTTGCTATTTTTTTTATGATTTCTATTATATTTAAATCATCCATGAATGTAAACTTTTAGGTAACATGCCTGTTTTATGTACTGAAATAAAAAAATAATCTAGCCGCTATAAATTAAATAAAATATTTATTCAGTGTCATTTTATTACAGAAATATTTTTACTTTCTATCAAGTTGCAATTTAAAAATAACATTATATAACCCGTGCTCGATGCGTTCCCCCAAAGAGCCCAAATACAACGTGCAGGAAATATTTAGAGAAGAAAACGAAATGCTCAAAATTTATGAAAATTCGTATTCACATTCGCAAATGGTTACGGGGAACGAACAGCAAGCTTGGCAGCTTTTTGCTAAGCCACTGGCTCTTTGGAAAAACCTTCGTTTATTACAAAGTTACCCAAATCCAATAACGTCCAATAAATCGATTAGGGATTATTATATAATGAAAGCGAAGAACTTGGTTAATTTTCTTAACCTTTTCAAGACAATGTACAATTTACAGTATGAATATAAATAATTAACATTTCAATTTGCTTTAATATCAGCTCTATGCAATTACCTTTCCCAAATTCGGAACTGGGGTACTTACACTAAAAAAAAGTTTTTTCTTTGCAGATTTGCCAAGGATTTGGCCGAGTTTCCACTACTTGGAACTACTCAAAACTTTCTAACTGCATTTGTCGCGTTGCTGTTGATAGGAAAAACACAACGCAGCCGTCTGCAAACAATTAAGGTTGTTAAAGTTTCTGGCTATAAAGCATTGGTCTGTTTTTCCGCGGCGTTAAAATTTCTCAAACATTGATTTTTGGCGTCATGCACAATTTTATCAGCGAGTACACTTCTAAGAATTTCGGCATCTAACTAAACAAATTAACTAATCATTATGCCATTTCTCCGTAGGGGTATGGAACGAAATGCCTACTACGGCTCTGTCGTAATCACACTCGTGGTACAATCTCTCCTGCTGTGATCTCTTATATGATCAGACTCAATATTAGATTCCCTTCGTCTTGATATGCGTTCCTGGGGCGTCTGCTACCTCTAATTTCATCCACTTGCGTTTCAAATTTGGGCTGGTGGGCTGAATCCGGAGAGGTCAGTTGAGGGAGATCCTTTGACCTCTCCAGTCTTTGACTCTCATCCCATTGCCTAAAGCCGCAGTGGGAGGGTTGGATATATGCGTCCGACACTCCTGGACAAACTGTCCCCCAGATTCCTACCCATCCCTCATACCCTTTTCTTTCCCAAAACTTCATCTCTTTCGGTTCCTTAAAAAGACCCTCAACACAGAATCACCGAAGATTATGCCTGGTTAAAGATTTTTTACAAACCAATCTCATTTCCCCTTAGTTCAGTCTACTTTCATACACATTTTATATAATTTGAAGAAGACATTTTATATAAGTTCAATGGTTTTGCTTTAATATATTCGTAAAACGGATAACATGTTATTAAAATTTATCAAATTTACAACGCAAGTTCCGTAACGACTTTAATACTGGCAAAATAATGAAAAGCGTAGAACAAAATTGCATCCCTCGCAAGCACAGTTTCCACTTGTTTCCTTAATAATTGGCATCACGGTTATTAAATGCTGCCCGCCTGAAAAGCTGGCTTATTATTCAATATTCGCGTCCCCTGGTTCGGGAGCTTTGGCTAAAAGTCAGACCCGGATTCGGACCCGGACCTACAACATACATTTTTTGATAAGGAGAGGATAATCTTAGAAACATTTTTTTTTTGAACAGCAGCATATTCGCCTTACACTGCATTCTATTTTATTTTGGGAGGCGAGTATAGGTACCGCCGCCCGGAAACTATTAATTGGATAACCAACCCCTCTGCCATAGGTTATCCTAAGTGGTTCGCTACATTTGGTGACTAAGCAGGGGTGCCCGGGTTCATTAGAGTGAGATTTATCCCTCTTGGCGGCGGACGGGTCTGCTCACCAATTGCGTGGAAGGCCGGATCGGGAGATAATGGTTTCCTTCATCGGAAATAATCTTCCGAATAGCTGATATGCTGATAAGCAAGAGTCAAGTTAGTACCTCAGCCGGGCGTACTGTACAAGCCCCCCAGATACTTTAATAGTACACAACTGCTGACCCTGTACAAATTGCAAGGGCGCCCCACCGTTGAATTTGGCAGCCACCTCTGGTCAGGAGCCCTAAAATTCCTGAAAAAACGTTGTTCAGAAACGGGTCCGTTCGATATATTCCCCAATCTTAACAAGCGGATTGTAATCTTTAGAGCATGTCTTTAGAGCAGTCAATAAGATATGCTGTCCTTGTTCAACTGGTTATACGATGGAATACCGAGAAACTAACGGCATTGATCCCTTCGGCATCAGTCCATAATCGGGAAATAGGCCAAACCCGCGCCAATGTACACGGTTGGAATTGTACACGGTTGATTTGTCACATGAGAACTGGTCGCTTCTATGACTCGTTATTGTGTTTAACAGTTCGGCTGTGGAATGATTCGCCGGCCTCTGTGTCTCTTCAAGACCCATGTTCCCTCGTTCCTCCCCTCAAAAAAACCCTCCACACAGCATCTCAAAAGAAGACATAGTTGCTGAGGGAAATTATATTCCTCAGGGTCTCTTGTGAGGAGTCATAAAAAAGCGCCTTTTTCGATTTCGCGCACTTCAGTTCAAAGTTCCACCTACACCTGCTTTAATCCGGCCCTGCCGCCAGTCGGGTATGTTTCCATTAACATCGCAGACGCTTTTATCAGCAGCACAAAAAAGCTTCAGGCTTTTACACGGATCTCCCTCACTGGCTTTGTTCACACACGGAATACAAGTTACAGCTGGTAGGTAGTTGCTAGTGGGTAAGGTGGGTGCCGCCTGTATCTATTCGCGGAGTACAAATTCCGGGACCCAGTATCCGAATTCTTTCGCGCCATTGTCCCGCATGGGCTGAGTACATCATTTGGAAGGAAGCTTTTATCATTACTTCTTTATTTGAATATTTTAAATCGAGATTTTTTTAGTTTGAGCGGATGCGACGGCGCTCGGGCGGACGATATAGGTAACTTGCTACGTAGGTACTTAGGTACTTAGCGAAACATGAAAAAAGATCATACAGACCTGAATACTGTTTTTTGTCACAATTTATATTCCACGGAGCTTAGTACGAATTGTTTCTGACCAACTTTTAAATGAAGGCATGTTACCTTTTTTTTAAAATTCGGAATCGATAATAATGCCAAGACCATTAATTTATTCGACAGAGGTGAGGAAAAAATTAAGGGAAAAGTTGGTTTGATCTGAAAAATCTTATTATGTGGCATTTACTAGTGTCTAGATACAATTTGTTTAGTTTGCATAAATCTTGTAGTTTATTTCAATTTATTTGTTTATGAATATTGGTCTAATATAGTTTTTATAAGTTTTAAATCGTCGGCAAAAAGCGACACTTCAAAATCATTATAAAAAACAGTGACAATATCTTTTATAAAAGGGACGAATAGTATTGGGCCTAAATGTGACCCTTGGGATACCCCGCTAGTAGCCATGAATTTATGTGACAGGTTTGAATAATTTTTTACTTGAAGAATTGTATTAGTTAAGTAGTTCTTTATTGAGAAGAATTATTGGAAAATTGTAGAATAATTATGGAATATTTATATTTCTGTTTTCTGCGGCCATTCGGTTATTGTGAATACGCATAGAAAATCATGTTTTCCTATTCATTTGGTTCCGAGCGTTACAACAGCGTCTGCCCCTCGAGTGAAAAGGCCCGCCCAGACGCCAGACGGCCGTGGACTTGTAAAGTTTTAATGAAGGCTGTTGTATTCTTTGTGCTTCCCCTTTTTGTTTGGCAGAGGTGAGACCGGCGGATCAGTGTTATGACTTCCCGTGTGGCTCACAGGCTCGGAGGTGTTCGGAGAGGAGAGGAACTTTCCGACCCGACTCCTGAGGGCCCGGATGATGTTCTTCGCGTACTTGAAAGCCCGGTTTCCCTTTCTTTTCTCGCGCAGAGAGTGGAAAAAATGAGAGAATTTTATGAATAAAGCTTCCGCTGAAAACAAAAGGTTGGAGCACAGTTAGGTGCAGTTAGGATATTTTGCATTTTTTTTTACATTAGCTCCACAGGAAAATAATTTCCCTGGGGGCCACTGTCATCTTAGGGGATGCTGTGCGAAGGGTCTTTTTAATCTAAGGAAGGAGAGAAAGTTTTGGAAAGGAAAATGGTATAAGGTATGGGTAGGAATCTGGGGGTCATTGTATCCAGGAGTGACGGACCTATGATCCCGTCGGAGAGCTCAAGATGCCTCCCTCAACCAGTATCTCTCGATCCGACCCACCATGCAGTAAGTGACAAACCTCACCCCTTGAATCCTGGCACCCGTCACCAATACGTATGCAAACCACTTGAGGTAACCAATAAATGATTTGATGGTTATCCAATAAATGATTTCCGGGGAGGCGGTACCCGTATCCGCCTCCCAAATTTAATAATGTAATGAGTCAATATACATGTTTAATTTTAACATTAATTATTTAAGTTGCTCTTAAAAAACCAGTGAAGGTTTTGATAAATTTAAGGTCCTACCGGTGTTAAAACTTTTTGAAAAAAGCTTTTCTAAAAGTTTAAAAAAAATCTGATTTGTCCTCAACGCGGAGTGTAAGACTTAGAACATCTAGGAATTTATATGAACCTAGATGCAGCTATCGTAGCCGCACATCTTTAGAAATAACCAGGCCCTTAGCTATTTAATGATTTACCTGATTTAATAAACAACTGAGAAAAGCTTGTGATAAACTCGTTTTCTCGTCTCTTCTTTTGAATTCTTTTTTTTTTTAAATATTTTTCCATTTTAATTTTACTATTTTTGAATTCTTTCATCCTTTCAAGTTTTCTTAAACTTTTCTTTTGGCTCTGATCGATATTTAATTTTCTCAAAGGCTTTATATGTATGACACACAAGCCTTCATGAAAATGTGACCCTTATTTTCTTTGATTACTACAGGAAGCTATTTAAAACTCCCTTGTACTACATATCTTTATAGATATAAGTACTTAATTAATTAATACGTTATCTACGACCTTGAACGTAAATTTTCGTATTTATGTTGTAAATAAATTCCACCAAACGTTGTGTTATTTTTTTGATTTATGGTGTGGGAACTTAATTACTTTTGTTTTGTGGTACCCTTTGATTCTGAAAGGAGCGTTGAGCATCGAATTTGATTGGTCTATTTCTTGCAATTCTAAATTTTATTTTATTTTCTTTATGAACTTAACTTTCCCTAAACACTATTTCGACTTCCTACCTCTAATGAATTCGTAATATACCTGTAATTAATGACATTTACCTGTTCAATTGTTTGTGTAATTAAGAATGACTCAAATGGTTAATTGTTAGTGAAGTCTTTTGTTACTCAAGATTTATTTACTGCTTGGCTCTCCCCTATTTTGGTCCTGATGCTATAACGTACATATGACATTGTTTTAGTAGATTATTGTTATTTATTGATTGTCTTTTAGAACGAACTCAGAAATGCTCTTTTGCTTGCATAATTTGGCTCCTATCCTCCTGCAGATACACAGGGTGGTCAAAGATCAACTAGAACTTCGCACAGTCAGCCGACGCGATTTTCCAGAGGGCCGTTATACCTTGTTCTGTCAATCTTCCATGTCGTCGTGTACGTTACTCAGGTCTTTCTCTAAGCCCCGAAATCTCCAAATTCCAACTCCTCCGAAGTCTACTATTTACTTAGAGCGAACCGGTTTCGTTCTATACACAATCATATACTCACGGTTTTTGCAAGAGTTCGAGTCGTGAATTCTAATTCTCGCATACAAGAGAAAATGCGACGACGATCCGACAGACCTTAAACGCAAACTGTATGCGGGTCCGCATTTTCCAATGTACAGTACATAAGAAGATATATATGTATACATACGTTTGGGAAGGATTATAACTCGCAATGTGAAGCTAGCTAGCCTCGCATTCCAAGCTCGGATTTCGTGAAAAGGAATTCTGCACAAAACCTTAGCCGATGACCGAATATATACATATTAAAAGTAGGAAATATCAATATATAAGAATAAACTAAGAATATTTATTAGTTTTATTAATGGAGAGCTAATAACTCCAGGCTTTTGTTTGTTTGGTTGACAATTTTATTTAAGAGATTGCCATCTCTATTGATTTCTTGATTTGTTTGGTTGACAATTTTATTTAAGAGATTGCCATCTCTATTGGTTTATTGATTTGTTTTTTTGAACTGTTATTCTAGATTTTCCCCCTCCCCAGACTCAACTCTCTGATATAAATTTTTACTATCCCGTGATTTTTCAAAAGTCTCATGTAAATGTTTGATACGTGTGAGGTTTTTATTCCCATAACTTCAAATGTTTTCATATAATTCCTCAATTCATTTTTATACTACTATCCCGTGATTTTTCAAAAGTCAAATGTAATTTTAAACTGCAATTTAATCTTCTTGTTAATTTTTCAAATCAAATTTCGCTGCTATCCCGTGAATTTTCCAAATGTTTCGAATAGATGATTTATATATATTTTTTTTGTAAATAAATACTAACTTTATTTTATATAAATTGGTTTTTAAATCCTTTTGTATTTTAATATCGTAGTAATGTTAGCCCGAAACAATTAAAGAATGTCAATTGTTTATTTTACCTTTAAATTTATAAACAAAACCGTCACTGACTTCGTGACCCACTAACCCAATAACATACTCTCGAATAAGTAAATGAAATGACACGTGTTTTTGTTTACACTATGCATTCCAAAACAATTTGCCCTAATTAAATTCTTTATTTCATTGTATTGGTTTCACTTTATATCTGATCGAAGCCCCGTCTGCTAATTTATTATTCAATATATATATACAACTATATTTATATAGGCTTTATACGTAAATAAATGTGGTTTATATTCTAAATACACATATACATATATTAATTATATAGAGATAATATAGCATAGAATAAATTTACATAAACTACATATTTTTAATAAATTATAATTATAAGATTTATAACTCTATAGGAACTCGGAAATTAATTAGTGTAATATTTTTGTAGGTAGGTATCTGATAGATATCACTCAAATTCAATATAAAAGATGTTTTGTTTAATTAACCTCTTTTTTTCTGGGAATGTAAATATATATATTTAATTACCCATATATGGATAACTTATCAATATAAGACATATATATGTAATAAACATCTAATCATAATTGTGCAATATCTCTCTGAGATATTTTATTTCCGGAATATATATAGAAATACATATACATACATACAAGTATAATTCGAAATACATATTATATACATTATTTTTAATATACATATATAGCACAGATTTGAATCAAGTAATATTTTGTCGTAATAATATAAATTTTTATACCGATGATCAGCTGTTCTCTCCTCGTCCATGATTCTGAAAATATTTATACTTATGAAAACTTACCCCAACATGTCGGTTCCAGTCGGGTTCTACACGACCACCATTTTTGTTTATATATATTTTTTTCTAACTAATTCAGCTATTGTCTAACTAAATCTAAATTAATCCTATCGATTTATTATTCCGCTATTTTGTTGAATCTAAACTGAATTAATTGACGACTAATCTTTATTAATCAAAATGTATTTTATTTTCAAAACTCGTTGATTAACCTAACACTTTGTTAAATTAAGTTTAACAAATTAATTCATAATTATTATCCGGAGTAATATTATCATTATTTATTTCGTGTTCTCTTTTTTCACCGAACTTTTATCTAGCAACAAAGTACTATACAATTAAATACCGAATAGATTTTTATCATTTATTGTATTTATTATTTATCTTAACTTCCAGATTTATTATTATAGTTATTCCATTATTAAATAACATTCTGCTTAAATTATAATTTTTAAGCAATAACCACCTCACGATTATTTACGAAATAATAGATTTATTATTATTTAATCTAACAATAGATTACTATTCTGTGATAGAAATGTTCCGTTCAATCGTACGTTATCTAGCCGAATTAATTCGATGTTAATTTTTTTTAGATTAATGTGGTTCGACAATTATTCTCTAAACACTATTAATTTTTTTTTTTAATTCGTTACACTATATTATAACCTTTTTATTTTAATGATAAGTTGAATTTATAAATAGATATATTATTATTCAATGCTGTTATAAAATTCTTTAAACACTGTTGTTTCTTTTTAAATTCGCTACACTATATAAACTTTTTATTTTAATGACAAGTTGAATTTATAAATAAATATATTATTATTCACTGCTGTTATAAAATTCTTTAAACACTGTTGTTTCTTTTTAAATTCACTACACTATGTAAACTTTTTATTTTAATGATGATTTAAATCTATTGTAAAACGATATAAAACACTTTATTTAATTTTCAACACTTCACAGATTTAATCACTAACACTGACTGTAAATTTTTAGAAGTCCCAGAATTCCCACTCCGAATTTTTCTAAGTCTCAAAATTTTACAACACTTAAGAAATTTTCAACTAATAACCGTTTTAGACGCTACGTCACGTAACTTCCACGATTTTAATCCGACGATTGGTCCTCGACGACACCTTCCCGACAACTAACACCGAAAACTGATCTCGATTCTTCTAAGTCCTAAGTTTTATATGTACCTCCAGGATTAGAACATCTTAATTACGCGTTCATTGATTTTCTAATTCAAACTCTAACAACTCGAGATTTCATATATCAATTCTGTCATTTTCGTATCAACGTGTTAAGTCCGGCCCCCTTGATTTTAGAAATCTTCTGTCTCTTACGTAAATTGTTCCAGTGTCGAACCTACCATTATGTCAAATTTTGCCCCGTCGTTCCTTTGTCTTCTGGTCTTACGAATTTAACTAAAATATCATGATTTTCGTGTCCTTTTTTCTCTCAATATATAATAGGTACGTCTTCAATAAACTGTATATAATTCTCAATTTGGTTTATCGCTTCCAGAACACGAACAAACTCATGTCGAAATCTTTATTACGCATTTTCCAATTCCCATTTCCCAAAATTTCCCCACATTTTCATGTTCCCTATATGAATCAATTCAATTTTAAGCTGTATTGTCTCTACTTATGTCGTAGACTTGAATTTTCTTATTTTTCTTCAATTATATTTTATATACGACGTTATTTTTATGATTTCTTTGCTTCATTCTTATGTCATTGTCCATAACTATATGATTAGTTATATTCCAAGCCAAATTTACTGTTTTCGTCGATACTTCTGAATTTTCATGAGTTTTCCTTACGAAATCGTCTTTTAACTGTCTTTACTTCATTCTTTACCATCATTTGTATAATTTCCAATGCTTATCTTCTCTTACAAAACTTCACCTTCTAGTCATAAATATTCAATCTGCTATTTTTTCATAATTTTCATAGAAGAAAATTCCAATTTGACTCTGGGATATGTGTCAGGTTAATTGCTTCGTATAAAAACGTATAAAATTGTGTCTCGTTTCATCCCAAAACCCCATAAAGTATCATCGCTGACGACGCTGACATATGTTGATGTTTTCGATTTCTACGTACTTGGTCGTAAATAATAAATTAATATTAACTCGTTAAATTTAATCTCTTTTATCTTATCCAAATATTGCATTAGTTCCATGTTAACTTTTATTGCCCCAAAAGCAATAAAGACTATCATAATCACCCAAAACCATGTCGGAAATCTCATTGTTTAAACAACAAAATAGTGTGTGAGCTCGACAACCTTTTTTTTCATCAATTGCCTCAGCAATTTGTTCTATCGTCTATAGTATTTTCTCATAGCAAATGACGTAAAACGATCCCTTCCTTTGAATTAATCTAACGTAATATAACTAGAATAACCATCCTATTTCAAATATATAACGATATCTATTTAAACTCGTCTGAAAACGCAAAATTAAGCTGAAATCTTATATTGTTCAATAAATACTTCCGTTTAAATGTCCGTTTTTTCCATTAGATTTTCTTTCCAAATCGTTTTCCCTGACTTTATTGCTTCATCTAAAAGTGACATTCCTAATTTCCATCGTTTTTTTTTCTTTTAAATATCAAACGTACGTTTTCCTCTGAATCTGGCCTCTTTTTATTCTTCACGTTCTCGTTATGCAATTGAGTATCCCTACAGTAGCTTCTCCCACGTTTTCCAGGTCTTTTCTTCAATTTTTCATTCATTATATTTTCTCGTTATTTTATTGCATCATTTTTTCAACATAATATGGATTTATTTGTTCGTTAACTGCGGTTGTCGATTCCTCTGTTGCACTCAATATTTACCTTACATATAGGGTCATTGTACCAAATGCACCGAACGTGGGATTGTGTTTATCTTAAAGCGTATTGATCTCTCGGGTTGATGATGATTTTTACCCCATAAATCTCAGACTAATGGTCTAGTCCAAAGTCCATCTCTTTGTCTTGAAAAAGGGTAACCTCCCCCTCCTCTGATTGGTTGATCAATCTTAAGTGTTTATAATTGGATCCCTCTGTGTTCTATTTATCAAAACTTGACATGAATTTAATAATTATAGATCTCTGCAGTCTCCATGGCCCAATCAAACTTAATCCGCTAGGTGTCGCTAGTGTGTTGATTTCGTTATAATTCTGAATTATTATTTATTCATTCGTAAGGTGGAAGCTACTATATTTTCGTATCCACTGCGATTCATCACAAGCTACAAGGGAGGGGAAGGATACGAGTCAGAGGAAGATGGGTACGTACTTGGCTTTTCAGATCTGGTTAACAAACACGGCTAAAGCCATTTCAAGCAATGTTTAATTCTGAATGGCGGTCTTTCACCAGGGCGATCATGAGAATATCTTTCACTCTGAAACGCGCCGAATTTATACCATATATTATTTTAAATGAATAAATTGTGAAATAACACAAATTGATCGAAAAAAAATTTCTTTCGCACGCCGGGATTCGAACCCGCTACCTTGTGATTGCTAGTCAAGAGCCTTACTCCTCGACCACAGAGGCCATCGGTATTGTTTGGTCGTGTGTTTTGGTTGCCTCAAATATGTGTGTGCCTTGTGTTCAATATAATTAGCTGGTAGATAGAATGGTATTGTAGGTAGGTGCTATTATGCCACTTTTCAATATTATCGAATCGTTTTTGCAATCTAAGTCTTTTTTTGTAATTCAATTTATTAACTACACAGTAAGAGAAGTAAAAAAATAATTATTTTAGGAATAAGTTAACAGGAAAACTTCAAAATATAATATTTAATCATTGGAAAAAAGCTACCACCAAACGATAATTTGAAACAGAAAAATATTCGGTCTCATCTAGGAATTGAACCCATGATCATAGCGTTACCCGGGCTCTGCTCTAACCCTGAGCAAATTCAACCCTTTCCCCTTCGGTCATATTTAACAGCGTCGTACTTCGACTCCGGCTTGGCTACGTCCCTGAGTTCAATTCCTAGATGTAACATTATTTTGTACCTATCCTTTCAAAGCCTCATCATATTTAATAATATGGGTCTCTATGTTCATAACAAGTCTCCGGTTAAAAAATATGGTGAGTGATTAAAATACCTTTCCACCATTGACTTCTCTCTGAAGAGTGAGTAAAAAACTCATTAATTTTATGCCTTGACAAGAAACAGATTTTTAATGGCGCTGTTCTCACAGCACTACCTATAAAGCAGCTAATTAAAATGCCTATTAATTACTTCACTCGGGAAGTTATGGGTTTTGAAACCCCCTGAAACCAAAAATTCATATTATATTACACAATTCTCGTTATAGTTTCAAAGAGTAGACAGAATGAGAAAACTGATCTATATATTTTTTAGATTAAGAAATACTGTATCATTAAAAACACTAAAAGATATTTATTATGCACTTGCGCACTCTGTACTACAATATGGAATCGTGGCTTGGGGGGGTGCATACAAAGCAACCCTTCTCCCATTGGAAACAATTCAAAAAATGTTAATAAAAATCATTCTAAAAAAGCCCTACGACTACCCAACTATAAATGTTTTTCAAGATTTCCCGGTTCCCCCACTTACAAAAATCTATGACAAAATTGCACTTTTACAAATACATAAAGATTTCTTTAGTAAAAATAATTTACCAAAATTAAATATAAGCAAAAGAATAATATCTGTTGGAGGATTTACCGTGCCACTAGTGCGAACCACAACAGCACAGCATCACTATGTATTCAAGGGTATAAAATTATTTAATAAATTACCCCTTGATATACGATCGGAAGAAAGCTACGAAAAATATTAAAAAAAAAAAAAATTACAATATTCTAGTACCACCTCATAACTTAAATTATGTTATATTATATCTAGAAATAAGTATTGAATATTTAGAAATATGTTTTTGCCTTATCAATACTTTTAATCATTTATTTTAACTAACCTATATTTTTATTACTTTTATCTGTATTTTCTCATGAAATCACTAATATTTTTTGTTAAATTACTAATATTTTTTGTTTTAATTTAAACAAATGTAATTTTTTTTAAGTTGTCCTCTCCTAAACACAAGCAGCTGCTTTATTAGGAGAGTGATTGAAATATTAATGTATATATAATGTTGTAAAACTGTTACCTTGTTATATTTTTAAGTAAAAAAAAAAACAATGTTTTTGAGGCATAATTTGTCGAAAATTATGAGGCTTTAAAACAATACTGAGTCTCAGCGAAATTTTGTACAAGATGTTCATCACTAATGTTTATTTCCTGTGAAATGTAGACATCTTCTCAACTTGAAATAAATCTTACTTACCTACCATTAAACATTTTTAACGTTCCTCATCTTTATGTTAAGTTAGATATATATATTACACATTTTTTTTATTGTTTATCTTGTTATACACACATGTTTTCAACTTCTATTTTCTATTCTTTGTTGTTTTACACGTTAGAGTTGTCTTTTACTTGGTTTTAATTCTCATTCAGATATATTTTTATCATGTCTGTTTATTTCTTAGGCATTCTTATTTTGAATTAATTAAACAGGATCTCATTTTGCATTGTTATATACACATCATGTTTTTAACTGCTATTTGCTGTTTTACACTTCATGGGGTAGTTATTACATACGCAATTCTAATTTCTCATGTTACAGATAATGTTTTATACTATGTTATATTATGTAAAAGCCGAAAGGCGTTAATATAGGTCTAGTTTTATGGTTGAAAAACTCTTAAATATTTGGCAAAGGAATAATTGAAACAAAAACGCCCCAGTTAAATAATTTACTTAAAATTTTATTTGTTTTGTTTCGAACTTCCCAAAAATGTCTTCAGATTCCTTACAATAATTTTAAATCTCATTAGCGAAAAGAAAACACTGGGTTTCCGTTTTCTTCTTAATTGAATCTCCACTCTGTTAGGTACTTGAGGAAACAAAGCATTTTGAAAATTAAATCTGAAAAAATAAACGAAAATGCTTTGGGCTATTTAAGAGTAAGTGGATGGCGCAGGGCAAGTAAAGTTAAAACAAACTACGAGCAACATGAATAATACGAGTGAATAAACTCCTACGTTTACTACGTGTTTTACTTCCCACGCCAGGAATTATCTACAGCATATATCGTTCTCTCGGTACCTATATTATTTTATGTCTTTAGTTAACGGTTTATCTTGTACATCGTCACTCATAACAATAGTTAAGTTTGGCGTGAAAAGTGGAAGTACGTCACACGAGGGTACCACCGGCCAAAGTTTTGTTTAACATAAATTAATTTAAGTGGTGGTCAAAAAATTGAATCACCTTCGTACCAAAATAAAGAAAAAAAGCCGTAATCTAAGTCTACTAATTAACAAGGCCAAAATAAAACTAAAGGTGATCGACAGGGCAAACAACTTTGTAAGAACAAATAATAATGCCCTCACGAAACGGCGAACAACTTTAAATACCTAGGCTCATCTACAAGTGACGAAGGAGGATGTGAAACAGAAGTGAAGAGAAAAATTTGAATGAAAAGAGACGCCATGAGCAAAATTCAAAACATCTGGAGTGACAGAGGCATAACGAAGACTACCAAGATGATGATACTTCGTTGGACGTGTTGATAACGGTGCGGAAACATGGAAAGAAAGCGAAATAAAGCGGGTAAACGCCCTCGAAATGTAGTGCTATAGAAAAATGCTCAGAATCCCATGGACAACCAGTCCTTGTGTCCGTACTGGACGTGTTAGGCATCAACAATTGGCTTTCAACTGTCTGCCTACAACGAATCTTCAGATACTTTGAACACGTTGCTCGCCAAAATGAAGTCTACAACTAAGAGAAACTTATGGTCACTGGTAAAGTGGAAGGCAGAAGAAGCAGAGGAAGGTCAGCAATGAGTAATGCGCTGGAGTGAAGTATCACTGGCGTGTCCGCAGCTCTCCACGCAGCGCAGAACCGCGAGGAGTAAAGGAGCCTTGCCCACCATAGAAATTGGAGTAGGGGCCACGATCCTCAGCAATGACGGATCGACTTGAGAAGAATGTCATAACATGACGTGAAGAAAATTCAATTATCCGTTTAATTTATCCGTTTTTTAAATGAAATAGCTACAAAAATGCATTATTTTCAATTCTCTAAATTGTTTTAGAAATAAAAAAGGGCTGATTAAACATGTCACTATCTTGTAAATATTTACCATTTCTGTTACTTACTACTTTAACTCAGGCTTGTCTCATAACAATTTGGAATAGAACTCCGTGTCAATAAAATTCTTTGGTCTTTACTGTGAGAGATTTAAGCTCTAATTACTTATTTACAAGTCGGTAGGAATAATCTGGAACCCAAACTTCAGGTTGCAACAGTATTTATTAATAATAATAATAATTGGACAATTTGTAGAGCGCCGTTTTTGTGAAAAATCACCTCAAGGGCACTATACTATTGTACTGTCGATCCCTACATTATCGACAGCTATCTGCCATTTATGGTTAAGCTAATAAACTATTATCTAGTGCCATCTATAGTGACCTCTCAAACTACTCTCTATGATATCACTCTAACCATCATGCAAGATAAAAAACAAACATTTTATGCTGATAGGGAATTGCTTTCGAGCAATCGAGAAATCGCATTACGGTCATTTTGACTACTGGCGGCAGTTTCAGACTGCGGGTAGTAATATCATAAAAAAACTGAATATACAGTGTATGCAAGGACCATTACAATTTTTAGTTTAGATATTGAAATATTCCAACTGTACGGCGAGGGTTCGCGTTCAAGGAATCTGGAAAGTTGTGAAATGGAATCTGGAAAGTTGTGAAAATGATGGCTGCTACAGTGCTAGTGTTTGTGATATTCTTAGGATCATTAAACCAGACAATCAACATCAGAACACTCACACTTGAAGCTCACTAGTTCTTATAAGTTATCAAATAGATACTCGCACTGTTCTAGTGGTATTCTCCATTCTCCCATGAAAGGTGCTAATTGAGCTACCCTGTCAATATTTTTAAGTTCTCTATTTCAAAGCTGCCAGGGTTTTTAACTTGAAAAGGTCTGAAAAGGCGCGTTAGAAAACCAACAAGTTATATATTTTTATATCTTTTCAGTTAAAAATACGTACTTTTAATATTAAAGGATGTGTTTATACATCGCAGATGGTCCCAGTATCACAGTGGTGAAACATTGTCAGATTCAAGACCTTATTTGAAATGGCTTAATAGCTGGGCTTATTAACTATTTAAATAACCACCAGATTCCATTTATTGCGATTACTATGATTCAATTGAAGATCTGTCTTTACCCATGTATATCTAAAATTGCAAATTCGACATTTGCTATCGATTCAATGATTTGAATTCTATTTTTTTTCTACCCAAATACTTAGGTACACCTAAGATACACTACCTAGCAGATATAACTTCCTCACCCTATTCTTCCCCATTTCTTTCCCCTCTCCAGACATGCTCTTCAGCCTAACAACATATCCCAATTAGAGATGCCATAGTCTCACTAACTCTGGTTAGCAGGGAGCAGTTGGGATTCTTATCTAGTATTCATCTAAGGAAAAAAAAACTGTATTTTAGTTTTTTCCCAAGTAAACTCATATTAAAACTCATAATAATTTAATAAGAATTTGGACGCCATGTGGTCCGTTGACTAAAATGTTACGTTAGAGATATACTGATATACCCATACACTGTATTGTATAATATAATACCAATGTTCTTTATAATCTGCACCTGACAAAAAGGCGCTCGCATACTTAACAGAAAAGCAAAACGAAACGACAGCGAAGAGGCGGCAAACGAAGTAAAAAATATAAACACAAGGCAGCGGGAAGTTTAACTGGTGGGGGTGATATTTTATTAAAGTTGGAAGAAAACAATGGAAGGGTGGCGGCTGACAGGGAAAAGAACTTAATGTCTGTATTCACTCTGCAGCGTACAAAGTACACAACCGGCTTGTAAATATCCCATGAAAAACATTCACATATTTTGTATATCAAAAGCCTCCCCGAAAAACGTAGGGGCTCTAGAATCTTTGGTGTTGCTGATGTTACAAATTGAATTCTTGACTTTTTATTTGATACGGTACGTACTGGCTTTATTACCAGATTTGAACTGAAGAGTTTGGCAAGTGTTTCAAGACATTATGATTATCTCTGATATAAATATTTTATTGCCGAAATGTTTTTTAGTTTCTGACTAAATGTTAGCTCCAATTTTTTGTTACGCTTTTTTTTACATCAACTCCACACATGAGGCCCTGAAGAAAAAATAATCCGCGTGGGTCTATGTCATCCTTTGGGATGGCGTGTAGAGGGTCCTTTTATAAAGGAAGTACTGGGAAGGAAAAAGGTTTGAGGGGTGGGTAGGAATCAGGACAACGTGTCCAGAAGTGACGGACATATGAATACGTATATTGTTTTAAAAAAACTTTGTTTCATACAGGTTATTTTTTTAACGGTTTAATAGTTGTTTAGAAACTTCAATGCTTGTGGTGGTTCAACGCCAGAGCTCACCGTTCGAAAGTTTTATCATTTCATGTAACAGATTTCTGCTTTATTGTTGAACTATTTCGATTTTCTAGCTGCCAACTCCACCTCTCGACTAACGGTAACATTACATTCTATTATAACAGATTACAAGGGCCGACCTAAAATTTCCTTCAATCTAAGTTCCTTGCGTGTGTCGTTTGACCGGGGCCAGAGTTGAAGGGTTAAACAGCAGTGCGTCCTTTCTCCCTGAAGTATCATTAATTAAGTTTAATTGCTCATAAGGCAGTGTTTCACCGCAGGACATAACTAAATAATATTAATAACTAGCCCTGCGTTGTGCTATATATTCTGTTTAAGGGTGAAGGGCGTGCATTTATCACATAATATATTTTATTAGGGGCGAAAAGTTCGATGGCGTCTGGGAATCTGTCCCCAGGCAAATTACACGGCACGAAAGTTTTGATTTATACTGATTGTATGAGCAAAGATACTGTTATATTCCAATCAGTTAGTATTTATATAATTCCGCTCAAACAAGCAATAATCTATCTCAACTTAAAATTCTTACGATACTCTTAGTTAAGGTGAAACAGAAGCGACAATTTTCATACAATCTAATTTTCAGCCGCATTCGTAAACTACAGATAATACTGTATTTATTTTAGTACAGAAAAATAATACTAATAATTAAATTAGCGCTAACGAAAATTTCACTGTTATATGACTTATAATAACCAAGTAATTACATTAACAAAAGTAATTATTTTTCATCAGATTTACGTTCGACACGGGTAGCTAAATTCCGCTACACCACCGGGCGCAAGGCGCGGGGCGCGGGCGCGGGAATAGGAATCCGTATGTTAGAAGGCGACAAACTGTGCGAGCGGTCCCGATATGCTCGTCTCGTGCACGCTTTCGGCACATTCCTATGGTGTAGTATTATTTGTCGAAAAAATGTCATGTTGCTATTCTGATTTTATTGTTTCTGGGCGCAGGGAATATTTGCGGTCGAGGCACGCAGTAAAAGAGGCGAAATTAACTACATAATGATAATAAGGGCCACTGTAATAATTTAGAACTTTCATAAAACTGTAAATATCACTAGAGACTTGCTTAGTTATTTTGTTGTTGCGACTTACTAAACAATAAAATGAATAGATCAAGCTGCATGGGTTTTTACATTCTGTCACATTGTCGCATATACACGATCTATCAGTCTTCATATATCTCTTCTGTTATTCTGACTGACCGTTTTCAAATAATTGATTCACTTGGTTGCGCCGTTTTTTGGGAAAAATTACCTCAAGACACAGAGATATAGTTAGAGGTGCTGAGCTTTACATAAATCCGATCGGGAGGAACTTGTTGAGGGAGACTATTTGAGCCTTCCTGCACTCTTCTCTTGACCCATCGCCTTGCTCCGCAGTGGGAGGGACGGATTCATTCGTCCGTCACTCCTGAACCCACTGACCCCAGATTCGTAGCCACGCCTCATGCCTTTTTCCTTCTCAGAACATCATCTCCTTCCTTTACTTTAAATTACCATCCACACAGCATCTCCAAAGATGACATAGGCCCTGGAGGAAATTATTTTCCTATTGTAGCTATTGTAAAAATAAATAAATAACATTATTTTCTCAGAAAACAGTTTAGCGTTATTCTGTAACATTAGGCTTGCATTTTATAAACAAATATTCTGGGAAGAAACGAATCCCAGAATGGGTGAAACACTTACATATTATTTCTACAAACATTTGCTATGTAGGTAGGTAGGTAGGAAGGTACTGTAATTATCATCTAATTTATTTATTTACTGTGTAACCATCACGTTTCGCGCCCTTTCCCGGGAACCCCTGCTAAGTCATCAAACATAATGAACCACTTGGGGTGACGTATGTTGGTTTTTCAATAAATGGTTCCCGGGGCGGCGGTACCATAACCCGCCACTCAAATTGAAATGTCTTCCTCGGGCGTCTCCGACTTCTTTTACCCTTCACTATCGTGTCATATTCACATTCCTACATCGTCTCATAATAATATTATTATGAGACGATGTAGGAAATTACCAAATTAGCAAACTCCTAAATACAAACTTATTTTTTATTACGTATAATGAAGTTGTAAATTAATGTACACTTGCCGTGGATTGAGCACACGAGAAACCATTTCTCAGATATAGTAATAATCACCAATTTGTTTATTTGATAAATTTGATGCATACAAATATAGGAACAGGTCCTTTTGACAAATAGGTGTCACTCATTTATTGCTTTTTGACAAACATAAATCTCCTCACGGCGAAAAGCAAGCAGATACGAGGGTGCCTACATACAGCTTGCGTCCTTGGCGAAAGAGCCCGTCAAACACGATAAAGCATTTATGTTTTTATTAAAATTAAACTGAAAACTTGTCAGCAAAATGAGGCCTGGTATTAGAAAAAAACCAGCGCTTGCAATCATGTTTGAGTTTAGATGTAAGTCACTAGTTATAATTGTAAATCTTAGTTGTAAGCCAGTAATATTAATTCTTTTATATATTTATTTGTACAGTGCCCTTGAGGTGATTTTTCACAAAAACGGTGCTATATAAATTAGCCAAATATTATTATTATTGGCTATTTGAAGCTAGTAGCAATGTGAATGGTCGAAGAAGTAGGGGACGCCCGAGGAAGACATGGCACGATCAAGTGAATCAGATACTTGAGTCGGGCCATGTTAAGAGTCAGAATAATAGAAGAGTGTGTATGAGACCAAGTATGTGTGAATATGAATGAGGTACAGAGTATGTGCCAAGACCCGAGTTGTTTGGCGGTCCGTCCTCTCTGCCTACCCCTGCGGGGAAACGGCGTAATGTTTAGTTAGTTAGTTACTAGCGATTTCAGCACATTTTATCCTGCGAATTTGCGGGATTTTCATGTGCGGGTTTTGGGGGAAAAACTTATTTTAATTACCGTTCTATTCTGATTCAGAGTAATATCACAATAAAACTACGTTGAATTTACCCAATACTTATAATAACCCAATTACAAGTTCCCGATTCTACTAAGCCAAAACTAAGGTTCAAAACTACTTAAACATCACTTAATCTAGACTAAGTGATGCTTAAGCAGTTTCGAACTTTAGTTTCGGCTTAGCAGAATTGGGAACAGCGGCTGTTAGTGTAACTAACATCACTTAAACACGAATAAAAAATATATGAATTTTAAGTTGTTTAATTTCATGTAATATAACACTTAAAGCGGTACCACATGTGCAGATAAAATATGTGGCTTGGCCTATTTCAGCATATTTCTCCCCATATATTCCCTTATAGCTGCGTGTGGCACAGGTCTTATGTTATACTAGCTGGGTTACCCGGCTTCAGGCTCAGGACATCAATTCCAGAGTGTTTGGAATGTTCCACAATGATGTTCACTATTCCCTATTCCCCAAAATTACACCACATACTCCGCGACTCCTTCCAGAACTTTCTAGAGTTCTATGGAACCTACTCGAACTTTCTGGAAGACTGTTCTAGAAATTACAAGAGGACGAAACTTCCAGCCCTTATTTCTTTAAAAACACGCCCTTTAGGTAAAAGCGGGAACCGTCATCCTGGAGGGGGGGATAGAGATCTACCACACCATATAACTCACTAGATCGTACCGGGACTCGTTTCTAAGTTTTTGCGAGCCGCACGTGTTTTTAGACTTTCTATTGTAATATATTTATATATATTATCTCTCTTATACTAACTCTTCGCGATCTCATTAAACACTATTATAGTATCTAAAATATTTAAAACTGATTAAAATTACTCCAGTTACTTGGAGGCCCTTAAGTGGGTAAGCACTTTAAATTATTTTAAAAAAAAGAGTATGCTTTAGATCACACTACTAAAGTAAAACTTCACTAACTTATAAAAGAACATTTGACATTGGGGTGACATTAAAATTGACATTCCAGACAATATGGTTTGTTGCTTTTTGCACAGTAGTACACACTCATGCATTTTTTTTTCTTTTTGGGCAAAAGTTGCACTTCGTTTTCCTTTTTTAATGACATTGATCACCGTTCGCATCGATTACCGTTCGCATGTCATTTTTCACAACAATAACCACTTTTCGTAACGCATTCACCAGTTTACCCCCAAGTGTCGATCGTGCGTAAAGAAGTTTTACTTCAAAAAATATAATTTCAACGTTCTTCATTGAGCAAATGAAGCTTATTTTACGTGAAGGGAAGACAAAAAAAAATATGAGAGGTGGTGCATTATTTTGAAGTATAAACAACTTCCACCAAGAAAAGATACTGTTGACGATTTTTCTACAGAAGCGATAGCTATCTACGTTGAAATTCATTAATTTTGCAGCTAAAGAGGGTTCTAAAATTACAGGTGGCGTTGAAGGAGTGGGAAATTTTCGGCAGCAGCACATATTATTTACGGACACCTCCATAAAACTTGGAACTTTTCGATGGAAAAAATATAATTCACTAGAAAAAAATACAATACAGTTTTCTGGAACCATGTAATACGGACTTCGCTGTTGCCCGAATATCGTACACAGCGAAGTAAGTCTTGCAAGCGGTCTTTAAAAAAAAGGTTCAGTTGACGCCAGCAACCGCAAGATATGCTCTTGTAACCTAGCCGGCCCTTTTTATAAATTATTCTATCTACCCGGGTGTTGATTTAATTTACTGAATCCAACAAACCTTTTGTATTCCGTCTCTTTCGAACTCGTGAGTTTTACCGTTAAATTTATGAAACGCACCTGTTTCGCAAATATGTTTCGGTTGGGTAAAATAAAATTTTGTATGAGCGCGCGCGGGATTGTAGCAAATGTATTTTTTACGTGTTAATTTTGTAATAAAATTGTGCTTTTTTCAGCCGCATTTTAACATTATAAAAGTATAGGTATGCAAAACTATTTAAGCAGATTACTATATCTTATGTACGTTCGCAAACCAATCATTCATCCCAATATTAAAAAGCATAACGTGTTAAAAGCGTTTTATTCGACAATATTGAAAATAACGCCATCTATCGGTGTGAAGTTTCTAAATATATTTTGAGAATACCCTTAATAAGAAAATCAATAATTAATACCACTCTGGTGTGGTTTAACTACCGCAAGCAACCAAAATGTAGAATCTCTGTTGGATAAATGAATATTAGAATAAGTTAACAATAATAATCTAAACGAAAATATGAAAGAGAACAAGACACAGAAAAACAGAAAAAAGACAATGGTCGCAACTGGAGAAAAATAATTAGTTGATAATAATGTAATTCTAAAATTTGAAAATATGAGATTGAAAAATATGACGGTATGACAGAAGGTGGCAATAGCGAAATTGGTTAACGCGCTCATCCCGGTTAGGCGGAGAGGTCTGGGTTCGTATCCCAGTTGCGACCATTGTCTTTTTTCTGTTTTCCTGTGTCTTGTTATCTTTCATATTTTCGTTTAGATTATTATTGTTAACTTATTCTAATATGATATATTTCACTGATGGGAATAACCTTCAAAAAAGTATAAAAAGAAAGTTTTTTCTTATAAAAATTGGATAAATGAATTACTGAGTTCTGAATCACACATATAATGTTTTTTTTAAATTTTACATTAGCTTATTAGAAGGCTCTGAGGAAAACAACTTCCCTCGAGGCCTATGTCATCTTTGGGGATGCTGTGTGAAGGGTTTTTAGGAAAAAGCAGGAGAGGAAGTTCTGGAAACGAAAAAGGTATGAGGGGTGGGTATGGGGGTCAATGTATTCAGGAGTGATGGATGTTTAAATCCTTTCCTCCCACTACGGTGCACGCCGATGGATGGAGAGAGTCTGGCTGGAGAGATTTAGGGTTGGCCTCCATCAATCAGTCTTTCCCGATCCGGTCCGCCACGTAGTAGGTGGGCAAACGAATTTAAGTCTAGACCTAGACAAACCTCAGCGAACAACTTGGGGTAACTTGACTTATGGCAGAGGTGCTGATTATCCAATAAATGGTTCCAGGGGTGGCGGTACCCATACCCACCTCCCAAAATTAAATTGTAACATGGTTTGTCGGTGTATCGAGGTTGTTTTTAGCTTTCGTTATCCAACGGGTCTTAAAAGTTGCTCAAAGTGATTTCTTAAAATATTACAACCTCTTAAAAATAAGCAAACAATTATTACAGATATATATACATTTATTTAATTTTTGATCCTCTACTACCCAACCGTAGCTTGAATTTGGGATAGTTGTAAGTGATTGAAATTTGTTTTAAACAGTTTTAACTCAATCTTAACATAAAACATGCACTTCTTGTGCACTTCAGACATGTAACTTCTATAGCCCCGCTGTGATTTGGATTTCGGATGAAATGGAAATGACGCTTACTGCACCTGCGACGCATCAACTGCGCTCATTGGCCGGTTTAATTATGATGTCACTTTTAAAGTATTGTTTGAGATTGTTTTGGTTATGTTTCGCTCTACCGCGTGTAAGCTGCGCCCAATTTTTTTTTAATTTCTGATGAACATTATTATTTTATAATCATCTTGGCGCTATACTGAAAAACTTTTTAAAAATGCTTTACTGATAAGAACACAGTTTATTTTATCTATTTCACCTAACATTTTTAATTTCAGACATGAATGGCTAACAAAACTACCGTCAAAAGTTGCGGTGAAAGAATTATTCATTGATGAATGTCTTTTTTCAATCTAAATTCGTGTCCAATTCGCTCTCACGGACTTTATTATGCAAAAGTTGCAATCTTCTCTTAATGAATTGTTCCTTCTGCGAGATAATCAAGTTCAGCCAACTGAAGCTCGTAGCGGCGCTAAAACTGCAACAAATGCACAATGCGCAGACACAGTGCAGAGTACACCTGCATATATTGCACATCCCGCGGCTGCACTTAATTGCTACGGCAAATGGCAGCCGCCCAGAGATAAGCAATAGTTAAATGACTTTCAGTGCTATACCTGAAAGGTGAAACAGTGGATGTCTGTTATAATACATTTGCAGGAAATTTAAAGCTTCGGCAACGGTTCCTGATATTCCTGAGTGAAATATGAAATAAGTGAAATGTTAATGAAATATCAAAGAATGCACTTGAAATTGCCTTTCAAATTTATAATAAAAATACATGGTCAGGAGTACTTTATGTTGGTTTTTTGGTTATTTTAAATGATAGTTAACGATTTTAAAAAGATGTGAATATCTGTTAACCCTTAAGGATTTCAATTTCTACGTTTTTTATTGGGTGACTGGACAACTCAACGAATGAAATCAACTCAGAACCTCTTTTGAAAAATCAATAAAAGTGATGAAAAATTGGTTAAATAGGTTACGTTAGATAAGGGTTATGGGATATTTTAAAAATTATTTTTTTCATAACTTTTAATGACTTTTCAAAGAGATGTTGAGTTGATTCTGAGTTGGCATGGAACTGTTTTATTAATTTTGTAGTTTTCATTAACATTCCAATTGAAAGGTCATGGGAATGCCGCACGATCGAAATCAATAACAAAGAATTTATATTATTTTCAATTCGGGAGGCGGATATGGGTACCACCAACGCCTCTGCCATAGGTCACCCCAGTTGGTTCGCTACGTTTGGTGATTTAGCAGGGGTACCCCGTGGAGTAAGGTGTTTAAAGGTCTTAAGGGTGGATGCGCCCGCCCACCAGCTGCGCGGTGGACCGGAACGGGAGAATCTGGTTTGGGTTTATCTTTTAATCTTTCCAGCGGGTTTCTCTCGACCCATCGTCTTGAAATGCAGCGGAAAGGATGGATTCAAACGGACACACTGGACACACTGACACCTATATTAATTTAACACCCCCTCATACCTTTTTCTTTCCAGAACTTTGCCTCCTCCCATTTCTCAAAAATACACTCCATATAGCATCCCCAAAGATGGCATAGGCCCCGAGGAAAATTCATATTGCATATGTACGGGCGGAAACAAATAATGCATCTTAATATTTTAAAGCACAACTAGCAAAATGTGTTTTTTCATAAAATAATTAACTTAGAGCCATCTATGAAAGAGCATATTATTAATTCTTTTGAGTTTACCCTTAAATCAGAGTTTACAAATCTTTTTTAATTGATGAAAATTTTCCTTTACTATATCGAAAAAAAGCATTCATATTATCGGTTGAACTCTGCTTTCAAACGCGTGTGTTTAACAACAGTGCAATTGTAAAGAAAAATGCTTAACAATAACAAAACTAATTAACATTATAAAATACTGGCGCAAATTCAGCACACAGTGTATGATTTCAAAATTCGCGCGAACAAATCGGATGTTTCAGTTAGCGGATTGTTTCCTTCCGGAGTGAATATGTTTTCCGTGTTTTATTTTGCACACGAAATGTTTTTTTTTGTTTTAGTACATGAAAACAAGGCAACAAGGCCATAGCTGCTCTCGGCTGTTTCACGAAGATCGCATCAGTAATTAAGGGGACCACGGTGCGGGGAGTCGGCTAAAGTTCGGTCCATTCTACCGGACTAATTACTTCATTTAACGGCAATGGCTTAATTTGTGGAATCAAAAAATAAGTTTATTGCCCATTTTAAAGATAAATAGGTCCAAATGCGCCGTAAACCTGCGGCACATTGGCATAACTGCTTCAGAAGCTGCTTTATAAGTTCGGTTTAGGAGAAACCTGCTTTTTACTAGCTGTCTGTTAATGAAAATGAAATTACTCGGTGAATCAGACAATCAAAAATACTAATTTCATTTGTAACCCCATCTGTCTGTCGGTAACTACAGTTTAAAGATCTCTAGAACTCGGATTTGCTTTGAATGTACGGGTCATTTTTAAAATTGGAAGTGTTTGTTTGGAGATTTCGCACGAGCGATAAAATGCCTGCTTATAATGTAATATTTTGAAAAGAAACATATTGTAAGGTGTTACTTAAAATAATTCACAATCTGCTATTTAATCGTTTAATTATTTTAGGAAAAAACACTCATTCGGTGTTGTACAACAAACACATTAAAGCAATTTATACATCAATGAAGCACAATCATACTAATAGCAATAAAGCTTGCCGTCTGAATTGTGCTTAATTGATGTTAAACATATCGATATTAGAAGTAATTCTATTTAACAACAAGACAGCTCTCCCGACTTGCATAACCATTGGCAAGTTAGTTCTGCAAGCCGGGAGATAAAACAGTCTATGCTGCCGGTGACGGAGATAACCATCGGGAATTAGAAACTAATGGTCTCCATGATAGCCGAGTTTTCGAACCTTCCACGAATCAGTCTGAAGAAAAAACCTTAAATAATAATAATAATGAACTTACATAACGTGGATTGACTAGATAAACATTTGTGGAAAAGTGTGTGAAAGGGTTTAGTTTTTCCTGTAGGGAAGATTTAACCCGGACATAAAATAAATACATTCAAACCTGTTCTCTTTAAAACGATTTACCTATATATATTTTTTAAATCTGAATACAGTAAGTACATTTTTTTGTTTTTTATATATGAATACCTTACAAGAGTCCCAGATGCTCCCCTCTAGAGCCAGTGAGTCTATTGAATCCCCAATTGGGGTATGTTGTGGCTGAAGGTAGTGGGCAGGGAAAAGAGATAGGGAAGAGGAAGGTAGGGAAGTACCTTGCTATTTAGATCTGGTCACCATACAGGGCGAAAGCCATTTCAAGCAACGTTTCAATTCTAAATGGCTGACTTACACCAGGGAGAGTATCTTCCACTATGATGCGGTAAATCAATATATATACATAAATATCGCTTCACGATGTTTGTTCGAGATAAACTCCGAAACTACTTAACCGATTTTGATGAAATTTGGCTTACTTAGTGTAATTTGGTTCAACTTAAAAGATACGATAGTTTTTATCTAGATTATTGAATTCAATATTTATTATTGCAAAATAAATGTTTGTTATAGGACAATGCTTTGTAATTATCTGCAAGTTCCACAAGTTTCTAACAGATGGCGGTGTGAGTTAATTTATCGATGCGACGCTTGGTTATCTACTTTGTGTAACCATCCTCTAGATGGTGTTGTTTTTCGTTAGCCACAGCAACGTGTGTCCGGGTTAGCTAGTATACTATGTATTATTTTACATGAATTAATCGTGAAATAACACAAATTGATCTAATAAAATTTATTTTCCCACGCCGGGATTCGATCCCGTGACCTTCAGATTGCGAGTCAAAAACCTTACTGCTAGACCACGCCTGCCGTCAATCCGTTGAATCTTTTAATGTTTGAATTTCGAATCAACAGTGTGTGAAACCAACGTTTGAATTTGGAATAAATGATCCGTCAAAACGATAAAAATGCACCAACGTTGCTTTGACTTCGTTGCTACATTTTTGCATCGCAATGAATCTGATTGTGGGTTGTTCGCCAGGTGGACTATAAAATTATTCCACAGTTACCGTATATTTTTATCCCCGGTCCGAGTTTATCGCTGTGAATAAGTTCGCAAAAAGGAATTTATAAAACCGTCTGCAGCAGCGTTTTCTAACCTTTTTCAGTCACGGGCCCCTAGCAAATCAAGGTCAATTTTCAAGGACCCCCAACAAAAAACAATTAACTTCGAACAATTTTTAAAGTGAAAACATCTTTGCTGTGATTTGAAACTCGATGAAACGAAAAATAGCAACACTAAAAAGAGACAAACACATACGTCTGTAGGATTTAGCCTGTGAGAGAATGAGATAGTATAATCGGTCTCCTCTTTGGGCGGTGCTTCGTAGCCTCCCCACACTAATTATTAACGTACAACAGCAATACCAACATTAACATTAATTAACGGTTAATTATAGCGAAGGTTGGTGTTTTATGTAATCTCACTCACTTGTAATCTGTTTCTGAATTTGTTTTTAGTAAAATAGAATCACTTCGAATGTCGATAGGTTTAACATCAATGAAACACAATTCAGACGACAAGATTTGTTGCTGTTTGTATGAAAGTGCTTCATTGATGTATAAATTGCTTAAATCTGTTGAATCTTAATATTTTATCTCTTTTAACCACTGGAGCGAAAGCGTAAGTTGAAACTTTTTTTCTCCCTTTGCTCGAGATTTTTTGGTGACCATTTTGAATATTATCCGCCCACACTCAAAAAATAATACCCATGAATTTTAATATGGAGACACATAAATTGATTATAGTTCTATATAGCCAATGAATTCACATATCTTTAATCGATTTTCACATATTCGTAGGATTTATAATTTTTTTAATAAAATCGTTAACTTCTACGTGATTACTTACAAATAAGGGAAAATTTGCCACAATTGGCAGCAACGCAATCCGAGGTATTTTAAATAGTGCCATATTGGCAAAAGGCGCTCCAGTGGATATAGCGCTTTAAAATTTTGATTTTGTAATGTTTTGAAAATGAATAAATTGAAATGAATAACATACAAGAGCACAGAATACTTTTTCACAGAGGTATGTGGTTGAGAAAAGCAGTAAATGTTTCAGTATTTCTTCTGATATTTCCTTATAATCTTTCTTTACATTCACTCAAAAACTTGATAAAGAGGCATCTTTGAAATTATGTTTCAAAGCTTAATCACAAGATTTTCCATTAATTGGTTTTCCTGTGCCGTTCTCAAGCCAGTAATACCAGTAACATCTGTGTTGAAAAGGTCTAATATGCATTTTTTTTTGTCGGGTACTGGAAAATAATCCGAAACGAAGACGCTTAGCAATTACCAGAGTTTTGGTAGCATTTCTTTATTATTGTTAAATGGTCCAAAGATGAGACTGCAGACCCCCATACTTGTATTCGCGGACCCTCAGGGGTCCGCGGACCACAGGTTAAGAACCAATGGTCTACAGAAAGTGTTAAGCCAATGTCAGAGGAAAGTGAATCACAGGTCGCCAATGTGTTAGGGAGATTTAATTATCTCCAATCTAGTTTTAAGGCCGTCGGAGATCCCATTTCTCGGTTTTTCGATTTACCCCAAAGAAATAAATATTCATTAAGCCACGCTTTGAATACTTAATAGAAGCTCTCGGCATTTTTCCATTGAAATCTTTATCGAATTGAAAGTTTTTTTGTGCTTATTGGAATTCTGGGGAATTAAATATTTCTAGAATTATCTCCGGATTCTAAACAAACTTTCCCCCTCGAAGCGAATAAAATATGTTTTCTTCGAAAAATGCATTTTTAAATTTACAATAATATGTATTTATTTTACTAGCTGGGGTACGGCTTCACTCAGGGAGCTGACTTGAGTTGAACTGAAGTTCGACCTCACGTCGGATCTTGCATTATATACCACAACCAATGGGTAGCCCCACCCATACAAAAAAGGCTTCGAATGGTCCACAATGTTCCAGAAAATTCTACGACATTCGAGAGTGCTCTGGAATGTTCCACAATGATGTTCTCGAATATTCCACAACATTCCAGAATGTTCTGGAATACTCTCGAATGTTCTGGACTATGGAAATCATGGACTGTTATAGAGGGCGAAACTTCCAGCCCTTATATCTTCAAAAGCATGCCCTTCAGGTAATAACGGGAACCTTCTTCATGGATGGGGGTTAGAGTTCTACAACACCATACGATCATACCGAGACTCGTTTCTGAGTTTTAGCGGTAATCACACTTTCTTACACGGTCTTTTATAATATTAATATATTGATAATAGTACTTCAGAGAAATTATTTCCTACTGCATTCTATCTAGGTACAAGCGAGTATCTAAATGACTCAACCTTGATATTGTTATTGTAATTTAAAATCGAGTAGTTCTTGTTTGTATCTGGAAGGTAATCAGGCTTAATAAAATAGGGCTACCATTCATACAGAATTCTATATGAGAGTATTAATATATTTTTGAAGTTGAACTTCTTTAGCGCCGTTAGTGACTTGAAAATCGGGTGAAACGACAATGCGTCACAACTCGGTTCTAATATAATGCTGTAAAATAACAAATCATCTATGAATGGGTTTAGCAAATATATTATGATTAGCGTGACATTTTTAGTTTTTACAAAAGATTTGAACTTTTTATGTTTATTTATGCTGAATATTTTATTTCTAGAAAACGCTTTTTAAAAATTTTAACCCCTTCCAGAGATATCTGTACCAAAAATATTCAACTTTAATTCGGCATTCATTCATACTTTCCCAGTTTATTTTCTTGATGTTATTTTTGCAGGTAAAGTTTTCTTTCTGGGGTCCCATTCAGAATTCTCAATTGGCCGAATTATTCTTACAATGTTAGTGCGTGCCGACCAGACAGTCAAAGTTCCTTTAACGAGACTTTTGTTTGCAGCTCTCTGAATGTTTAATGTGAACGGGTCTCTTGAAGGGGTGAGGGTAGTTGGGATAAATTGGAGCCTTTTAAAATCACTTACAAACCTGATACATCTAAGAAGGTTTTCGTTTAGTTTGGCATTTCTTTTAACAGATGATTTAGATTAGGGTGCGGTAGTTTTCTTTCTAAATAGGAACAGACTGTAATATATGCAGGACTCCATCGTGAGGGAATAGAGATGTTGCTTGGAGTAAAGGAAAAAGATTTTATTTCTTTATGCTTCCCCTCAAGGACCGTTTAAGGGCGTCACTTTCAATGTATATTTCAGAATGGTAGATAGTGACAAGATCTGAAGAGTCAGGTATTTGATTATCTTCATCCTCCCTATATCTTTCTTCTCTCACTTTCTTCAACCTCAAAATTACCTCAATTTGGGGACACCAATATTCTAGAATCTTTTGTCTTTATCGTTTGTAATTTAATTTATTCTTAAAATTCAAGGCGATGAAATATTACATTTAAGTGAAATACCGTGATGGTAAATACGTTAGCGAAGTGTAGGAATCAGTGGCGGTTCGTGACTTTTGGGTGTGCTAAAGTCGTAATATAAAAAATTGCATTACTGATGTTGTTTGAGCCGAAGATATTGTTTTTTTTTGGAAATTGGTTTTTGTATGAAGATTTTCAAGAAATTTCAGTTTGGCAGTGCACTGAACATGGATTTTCTGAAAATCTTCATACAAAAAAAACTGTGCTTAAAAAAATTTTGTCAATTTCGGCTGAGAACATTATTTTAATAATATTTAAAACTTTACTGGAGTTTTTGGAACCCATATCGATCGTTCAAATTGATTAGTCAGACATTTCTGAAACATTGACACAAGCTAATGCTTCTATGGAAGAGTGGTATTAACATTCGAACATGAACATGTATGCTAATTATAACATTATCTAAATGTATACTATAAATTATATGCTAATCGGAATTTTAGTTTGGTGTGCAGTAATATGTAAACGTGTACCCTCTATCTCCGACAGGGCGAAGGAGCGTGGGAAGACCAAGATTAAGATGGATCGACAACGTCCTCAAAGATATATCTACGTAAGATATAAACTTAATTTTTGACATGTTGAATATTGTACTCGCTGTTAATTTTTATGTTTTTGAAGATAATTTTCTTTTAAATGATCAATTCACTGTGACATTAGTGTATTTTAACATAATTACCAATGTTGGCGTTACTTTTTTTCAGTTTTAGTCCTTTAAATAATGTTTTGTTGATGGTTTATGTAGATTCGTTAACGATAGGTTTTAGGTTATTTCTGAAATATAATTTTTTTAAAGACTTTTAGGCGTGAATTTAATAAAACTTCTATAAAACAATAATAATATAAAATACTTCGAGAAATCAACGTAATAATTGTGTAAAACTGAATCCTAGATGTCAGATTTTTTCAGTTATTTTTTTCGGAATTATTATTATATTTTTTTATCATTTTTAATTGTATGAACGATATAAAAAGTGAAGAGACAGTTTTCTTTCAAATTTATACAATAAGAGGACTGTATTTTATAATTCTACAATTTAATAAAATATGTTTGCGGTCAGCTGTTTTACAAATGTTTTCATGTTGAAGCTAAAAAAACTGCAATTTGTAAACAAGATCGTATATTTCAGATACTATAATTTAAAATTCAATTTTATCTAGTTTCTATAAAGGTATATGATTTGACGACATCTTCAAAAATAAGAAATGTACAAGAAATTTAAAAAGCGTTAGAAAAATTCCAAACTTCGTTCAGAAATTATAAATACAACAGTCGTACACAACAGATAAACTACTTCCTCAGGCTATGTAAGCCCTGAATATATCTTTTCATGAACATTTTTTTTAATTAGTAATGTTTTCATTTCCGCGGTCGTTTATCAATTGAATAAAATTTTCGCGAGGTTTTTTAGTAAGGCTGTTTATGTATTATGTAGTGTTTGTCGATTGTTGTGGGTTAGGTGGTGTATTATATTTCTAGCTGTTGGCATCGTCACAAGCACATATATAATTAATTACAAACGGGTTCTTGATATACTGAGAATGTATGCAAATTAAACAAGCATGCAAATATGCGATAGAGGCACTTAGGCCATAACATAACAATAATATTATTACTGCTACGAGATAAGAATAAACATACGATGCACCAAATGTGACTACGGATTGAGAGTTGCATTTAAGAGCGTTTCTTCAATATTATTTAAAAAAAAACATTTATCACAAAGACTATCAACATGTATTTTTTTAATGGTGTTTTTTTAAAGCAAGGCAAAATTCTATTGATTTTGGAAAGCAGGGCCGTATTATAATTTTTTGGGGCAATTACCTCAAAATGTGCATAATAAGCTTTTTTTTATATGACCTCCACACAGGAAGCTCCGAAGAAAATATTTTCCCTCAGGCCCTATGTCATCTATCGGGATGCTGTGTGGAGGTTTTTTTTTAAGAAATTAAGGATAGGAGAGTTCTGGGAAGGAAAAGGGTTTAAGGGGTGGGTAGGAATCTGGGGTTCAGTGTATCTTGGTCATCCGCCTCCAAGACCTTGACAAACCTCTCCCCGTGAACCCGGGCACCCCTGCTAAATCACTAAACGTAGCGAACCACTTGGGATGACCTATGGCAGAGGTGTTGGTTATCCAATAAAGGTTCCCGGGGCGGCGGTACCCATTTCCGCCTCCCAAATTGAAAATGTTTCATCCGAGTTTCAAATCACAACGGTGTTAAAGAAGTTTCACTTAAAATATCCTTGCTATTATCGATCAGAAAGCACATAAGACGTTTTATGCATGACCTACCGGCCGTACGTAAAATATAAGACATTTATTATTACATGCTCATTAATTTAGCGAACGTTTCAAAGTCCTTCAACTAGCCCTTGAGAGAGCTCACCCACCCTATTCGCCCACTCCCGAAAATAAACGTTCCACGGTTTGGGAGATTCTATTCATTCCCAAAGCCATCAAACCTTTGAAATGGAAAACCGTGGGCAATTTTTCCACTAGAATATGGACTGGTCATTTGACGTATGATTAAGGTTGGGTTGTTTGAAACTTCGACAAATTTGATTGACAGTCGAATCGAAAACGAATGCCATTTTGAATGTTTGACGTTAGTACGAATTCTTGGTTGAATGAACGAATTGATTCTCGGACCGTTTAAGCATTTTATCGAATTGCGATCAGTCGTCAGGTGTAGCAGTATGATTATTTATATATAATAATATATATTATATATATATAAGTCTGGTTAGTTACACCGTTTATAACTCAATAACGGCTGGACCGATTTTTAAATATATTTGATTTGTTGGATTTGTCTTCACCCCGAATAGCAGAATAGCTATTAAAACATCGGAAATTCACGAATTAAAAATTATGAAGAAAATTCTTTTCCTCATACATTTTGTATGGAACGAATTCTCATATTTTGAATGAGCTGCAGCAATATAGTGATAAATGTAATATTGAATAGTGGGTGAAGTCCAAAAATCAAAAACGTCAAATGCCAATGCACTGATTGTTTTTTTGTTCTTAAACATATTATACTACCCCTCTTTCTTCCACACTAAATGTCAATAGTCGAAAATGAGACAAACGGTGAAGGAAAAATACAATAATTTTAATAAATCTCCCTCACACGTATACAGAAAATGAAACGCAATTCCCGTAAGTAAGTGGAAAAGTAAGAAAATCACAAAAATATAAATCCGTACACAACGCCATCTCTGATACCGACAAAAACAAAACACTGACAGTTGCGCATCGATGAAAAATTGCTTAAAAAACTGAATTTAATGCAACTAATCAGTTAACACAATATGTATTGATTCGGAGGCGGTCCTAAGTTCGTCGGGTCAGCTAGTATAATATAATATAGTAAACTCTCATAAATTTAAATATATTTTCATTGTTTCAAATAAACATTAAATCACTGTGAAATTGTGATTACCAATGGTTCCAAAATATTGTAGTGGAGCAATCCATTTGTTAGATCGAAAAACCTCTCAAACTCACTTTGATAAATAATTTAATAATACATTTGTTTTCGAAGCCATTTAAAACTGCCCATTCTACTATTTTTGATTCTTACAATTTATGTGGGAATTCAATTATAATACTATATTAAAACAATTTTTTAAAATTTTTTCTACCTAATTTATTTCTTTACCATAACCAGTTTCCTGCTAAGGCAATCTTCAGACTGGTACGATTGTTATTGTTTTTTTTCCTGAGGAAAATAATTTCCCTCAGGGGTTATGTCATCTTTGTGGATGCTGTGTGAAGGGTCTTTTGAAAGAAGGAAGGAGCTAACATGTAGGAGGAAGGAAACACAGAGGCCGGCAAATCGTTCCACAGCTGAGCTGTTAACTTAAGAAAGTTGAAGTCATTGAAAATTGAAGTCGTAAAAACGACCAATTCTCATGTGACAATTGTCAACCGTGTACTTATGGTGGGCGTTTTTCCCGACTACGCACCGGACCTAGGGAATCAATAACGCTAGTTCCTTGGAGCATCTTCCATTGTCCAGACCAAGGACAGCATTCCCACTCGACGCCTGTGCTCTAAGAATTGAAATCCGTTTAAGAGAGGAGAAACTATCAAACGAACCCCCCGTTTCTGCACAAAGTCTAGGGTTTTTCAGGTATTTTGGGGCTCCAGATTGGAGGTGGCTGCCAAATTCAACCGCGGTGTGCACTTGCGAAATATACAGGGTTTAAAGTTGGGTACTATTAAATTATCTGCAGGCCCTACACAGGACGCCCAGTTTCTGAGAGGCTAACTTAACTCTGCCTTCGATTGAGTCCCAGTCTCCGTCGAATCAATGTTAGAAGGAGAAACTATCAGATTGTCTGACGAAAAGGGATCGGTCGGCTCTGGATGGTTTAAGATCATTGCGAGTCGAAAAACTTGAAACATTTATGGAAGCCTACGAATGTCCAAAGCCAGACTCTAAAAGACTTGTGAGAATTGTAAGGAAGAAGGATATAACCTTTTAGACATCTGTGGTAGAGCGAAATGCATGTTGGCTCTGAAACACGGCGAGAGCAAATACAATTAATGAAAAATATGTACAATATTTAGACCACTTATAGATGTTTCAGTAGATGCGAAGATTACTGCCAAAATTGTTAAGGATTTAACCGTACAGTGACCACGAATAGCGCGGTGCTCCCCAAATATCAATTTTCTCTCTCCTACCCAAGAAGTTCAGCTTCAAAACATTTCACAAATTACGCCATATTCCCATTGGACTTTTGTGCGGTAGGCCACAAAATAATTATAAAAACACGGTTTAGGAACCCCTGGTGTATATTATTATTATTAATGTGCACGGTGTTCAACATTGTGCGAGCATCGGACCGGCGATGTGGGGTGGAATGGGGTGAGTTCGTCCAGTCATTAAATATTTGCTCCGCGTACAAATTAAAATAATTTTGTTGAATTTTAATAATTGGTGCACCCCACTTGTTCCGAAAACTCCTAACTTTATTCGTTTAATTTTGGAAACTTCGTTAAAAAGGTTTGACATTATGAGCACACACGACACGTTGAATGTAATTTTCACGCTTAAAAAATGTTAAAGCCAAAAAATGGGTATCTACTAAGTAAATTCTTTATAAAAGGTAAAAGCAATGATATAAGTACCTTCTGAGTCCCGGTTGTTTGATACCAGTAGCCCGGTTAAAAAAAATTATATTATTTATAAACATATTATTTTGAGCTGCGTTCAATCATCAAAAACTTCTTTTAAGCTATTAGTTGGTACCTATTGTGGTTGATTGTGACCCGATAGTTGATCCCTCTAAATTTGACACGCGGAAATTATAATCATAATAAAATTGTAATTTCTTAGCATTATTTACCAATTTTAAACCAAAAATGACTTCCAAAATAACTTAATAAATAAGTTGGCATGGATATCAAATGAACTTATGTATAATGTCGATTATTTTGTACTTATACGCAAATTATTAATTATTATATTATTTTAATGAAAAAAAAATAATTAAAAAAGAAAGGCAAACATTCCCGGGTTACGAATAACCCGACAATGTTTTAAAGTCTCCTACTGCCACCTCAGTAAGTCGAAAATGTTGCTTGAGTCATGATAAAGGACTTAGCCAGCGGAGGAATCGAATACTGAACGTCTGGATGAGATGAGATGAGAGATGTTAATCTGTTAACCTCAAAATAAATTAATTTCTACTGAACACTGCTTTGCAAACATCCACGAAAAATGTACATTTCGTTAAAAATAAATGGTAATTATATTAATGACGCCGAAGAGCTGCGAAACAGTTTCCCCCTTGAACAATGCGAGGGCAATCACAGCACATCCATTAATTCCCCCGAGTGGCATTTTTGCCCCATATTTACTGAAGCTTTCGCTAGCTTCCCCCGGTTTCCCCAATCGCAGGAAGTTAATGTATTTAGCCGCAGAACGCTGTCAAACAATGCCAGAAAACCGCTAATGAAAGCCATTTTCAATTATTTTTGCACGCCCAGAACAAATTATTGTGCGAAGCGCCGCTGCATGCTTCGTGTTGGCAAATATTTTGCCACTCTGTCGCCCGTTGAATTGTTGACTAAATGTCCCTTTTAATGACCCGTGTGCAATTGGAAATAATGTTTTTCAACACACAGCAAAATAGGCGGTGATCAACGAAAACCTCTGATTGCAAATTTGCAATCATAATTTAATTAACCGTTTTTCCAATTGAATTTTATTTTCACATTTTCACCTTTTATCTTCTACTTTTTCTACTTCTGAAGTACAATCTTGGTACAATGGATTTTTTAAAAGTGGTTTTTGAGTTTATATCGCTTACACTACTCTACCTCTACAATACTACAATACTCATCACTTTTGAAATCAGACTCTTATTTTAAAAGGTCAAGTATGCAAAATTTCATCGATCTCAGAATAAACAGTTACAGTTTGTGTTTCGTTTTTGTGCTCATTAAGAAGTTCATTATATTAGAATGGCATTAAATTTAAAAAAATAAGTTGGGTTTGACGGTTTTCTGTTTAATAGATCCTATTGCAAATTTACAAAAAATATCTCTAATTTGGATACAACGATCATCAAAAACTGATTTTCAATTTTGGAGGATAACCAAAACCTCTTCCATAGGTCACCCCAAGTGTTTCGCTACAGTTGGTGATTTAGCAGGGGTTCCCGGGTTCACGTGAGCTTTGTCTAAGTCTTGGCGGCGGATGACCTGGATACTCTGAAACTCAGATGTCTACCCACCCCTCAAATATTTTTCCTTACCAGAACTCACTCCTCCTTCCTTTCCTTAAGAAAAACCCTCCACACAGTACAAGATGACATAGGCCCTGAGGGAAATTATTTTCCTCAGTGCTTCCTGTGTGGAGCTTATGTAAAAAAAACTACCACGACTTTTCACTTAGTTCCACGAGATTAGAAAAAATATCTCGAAAATAGAGAATATATCACGAAATTTAACCAACATCACAATTTTCGCTATAACATTACATGTTAGAGTATTTGAGTACTTTTTCTGGCAGGTCCCGAAATAACCTTTGCCGGAGTGATATGGTGAGTCGGGTGATATATCAAGTAACTGACAGTGACTCCCCCCGGAGAGCAGTCGTTGGCTCGGTTCACACCACGCGACACAAACATCTCCGCGTTCAATTATTTACTTTCACTGGATATTCTAATATTCTGATGGACGGTGGCCGATATTGACAGTGATTTGCGATGTTTGGTATGTCCTAAAACAGCATTGTGGATTTAAAAATTCTTAATATTACCCAGCCTCGCTAATCTAAAACAACTGACCTAAACAGCTTACAGAACCTAACATAACCATTCTCTTGTATTCCATGACTACGAGCACAGATAATGTATCTCCACTTTTCCATAAACCATTATTTTATGAGAGTCCCAAGTTTTAATCTCTTCCATTGAAAATGCGTATTTATCCACATATCTGTATGTATTATAAATATCTTTGGAAGCATATGGGTTAGAAATATCATATTATTATAACTGAAATTCTCACAATCTTTTTTATTGACGATTTTTTTGAAAAAAATGGAGTTTTAATGTCTGTACTCCAAACTGTTCAATGATAGTTAACCCCCGGCATTCCTATATACAATATGCAGTCGGTGTAAGAAAAATACGGCATACCTACTTACACAAAGGGGTGTGAAAAGAAGATGAACCGCCGAAAAACAATAGTGTAAAACATATTTTCTTCAACTGCATCAAGTAAAAAAACTACTAATCTATAGCTTATAAGTACAATAAATCGACATTGTATATAAATTCTTTTGATATCCGTACCAACTTATTATTAAAGATATTTTTGAAATCAATTTTAGGTTCGAAATTTATATTAGGTTATGCATAAAACATGTAATTTTAAAATAATTCTATATAATTCAGTAATAATTCAATAATAATTCAGGGTCTAACTGCCAAGGAACAACTGCCGGGTCACCACTTCAAACATCTTAGCCACCGACATAATATTAATAAATGCGTAAATTGGGGGCCTCATAATGGATAGACTATTTGCAAAGATAAAGCTTTGTCCATTGCGCGGGCAAACGCCAGACTTTTGACAGTCCAACACAACAATCAAGGTCATAATTTTTGCCAACACTCAAGGCCATAACTTTACACCAACATCGTTTGGGGTGAAGTTCGCGCGGTCCACACAATTTGACAAGTGGTCTGAGGTACGTACGTGTCCACGGCACGCACACTTGACGTTTATATCAATATTAAAATGCGTTCTGATGACAAAAGAGATGCATCAGGGAGAAAACACAGATATTTTAATAGATATTTATTTATCAGGAAAGATTTCCGACTAATACGCACGACCTAAAGTTACTATTTATTAAGAATTTAGAGTGAATACGTTTTGTTGCTACGTAAATAATTACGTAGCATCAAAAATAGAATATCGATTTACAATGGTCAATTTCTCCCGTGTCTCTGAAACCGATTAATAAATTAATAGACTTTATTTACAAGTGAGTTCACGAAAGAAATAATCATCCATTACGACAGTGTGTTTATTTACAACTTAAAATCATAATTATTAGGTCCGCGTACCAAAAAATTTGACGTTTATCGTTTGCATAAATGTTAAAATGCGTTCGATGTAGAAAAGATGCTACCTGCATCAGGAGGAAAACACAGATCAGGGTTTATCAGGAAAGATTTCCGACTAATATCGATTATTGCACCAATGACATTATATAATAACGTCATTTAATTGCACGACCTAATTTAGAACTATAGAATCTAAATTCTATTATCTATCTAAAATCTAATTCTACTCTAAAGTACGTAAATATTTACGTCAATAACAGAATAATTATTAATATTTGATATTATATTATCAAATATTTCTATTATTATATTATATTTAGGTATAATAATATTTTAAACTCGTGATTATGTTCGCTCATACATAGCACATAACCACAAAAATCCGTTCCGATTTTTCTACATACACGGACCGCACCGCGCGACTTCTGTCAAAAAATGAATTCTCCCCCCCCCCGCTGGACCCCGCCTGCCTTCCCGCTTCACCCGGGATGAGATGTTTAAGTTTTGTTTTCCGCCAAACACGGGAAGCACAAACACTGCGGCCTTGAGTGTTGGCAAAAATTGTGACCTTGATTGTTGTATAGGACTGTCAAGCAAAATTCTGGCGTTTGCCGGCGCAATGGACCCCGCATTATATAAACATATATTTGGGGATAAACATTATACAAAACTAGCGCCGTAGTTTTTAGAGCTTTTTAGAGCGTAGTTATTCACGCTGTCATTTTCAATTCCACTAAAGTAACGCTTTGGAACGTTCACTAATCTGTAGTAATTTTTGGTTGGTTACATGCCAGTTTTCATCACTGAACCGGCACGGAGCGTCCGACGGTGTCGGTGGTCAATCAATACATATCCAATCTAAAATAATCGGTAAACTTATACAGGGATAGTTTGTTGGAATCGATACCACTTTCCCAAAGGGTTTTGGGATTGCTACCAGATTTGTTTTGAGTATTAATTGAAGCCGAGTTGACGAGATCTAGGTACTATACTATGCACCTTTATAAATTCACTTCTATATTAATTTAGAATTAAAACGAAAAGAGTTTGTTGTATTTGGTTGTGCTTTTAAAATGTTTATTTTAAAGATTGGCGTCAAGATTTGATTTTCAACAGATATATTAATAACGGTGGTCAGTGCGTTAGTCCTGCGTGAAATCTGGTTCAATGAACTGATATTTTCTTTAAATTTAAAGTATGTTTTTTTCAAAATTTGAACTAATTATTTGAAGAATTCAGCAAAGCGATAAAGTACAAATCTATATTATAATATTTTAATAGAAAATAATTAGAAATGCCATTTTAAAAATTGGAACTGTTTGTCGAGAATGCAGATTATCCCGTGATTTGTCACGGGCCTGCGCTAGTTAATGAAAAGCACTAATTTCGGATGTGTGTCGGTCCTGCATAACTCTGTTACAATGAACTCAAACTTGTTTGTTTCATCCCTCACCTGATCAGTATGGGTATATTGCCCCCCTCCCCCTAAAATATTGCATGCCTGTTATCTTCTGTAGACAAACGAATCGGCATAAATTTGTAATCGTAATTGTGTGCACTCATATTTACTTTTGTATTAGTTTGTTTAGTTTCATGTTTTTATTTAGTGTTTTGTTTATTTTTTATGTATAATAATTACTAATTACCTATTGATTCAACTCGTAAATTTGTATGTAATCACAATCATCTTGTATTGGTCAGTAGTTGAGTGGGCATAGCGCTTGAGTCCCACCCGGGCGCCGCATGTTCTCTATCACAACACAAGCAACATTTTCGGCTTTCTGTGGTGGAAGTAGGAGATTTTCAAACATTGTTAGGTTATTCGTAACCCGGGAATGCTTGTCTTTCTTTTTAAAAAAAAAAAAATTTGGGTATTTATCGTATTTTTTAAATTAATATTATTGTCATTATGTTCTTGAATTTGCATATACCCATCAATTATACTTAAATCCATTATTAACAAACTCATTCACGTGACACTCCTTTGGGGTGAAAAGCCATGGAAAAATACTCAAACTTGTAATTTTCTAAATTGGTACTGCTTTTGCAAGAATTTAGATTATTTTGTGATTTTTCACGGGCCTGCGCTAGTAATAACAATAAAAACCAAGAGAATTTTGACTATTACAGAAAAAATAAACCTTTTGATACATTGGGTATAATGCACAAATATATCAGTAAATCTGATTTCTGTAGGAGCTAGTGATTGAGCTGACTAGCTCAGTCAACAACAGTCAATCTCTTGATTGACTGACAATAGTGTGTTATGTACGGTGTGCCCGAAGGAACGCCAATTTACCCTTTCTTATTCTTTCATGAACAGATAACCCGTTCCACGTTTTAGTGACAATATGGTGACACCTACTCTGGTTATTAATGATTCTCTGCAGTTTGCGTATAACACTTCATTAAAATCACTCACGCGTAAAGAGAGCATTCAGGTGAAAACAATAAAATAAAATTCACTGCGATCATCCTGAAATAATTAATTACGAATTCATTTTTATGTGACAGGATGACATGAATTTCATCACAGAATTAATTAACTGAGCGAGTGCAATTAAAATGTTAATTATTGCATTAATTAATTTTATGTAATTTCCTTTTGTGCTGGAAGTTTTTGATGGGCAATTTAAAATATGGAACCTTTTAATGAATAAAAGTAAAAAGAATATATTTTACGCTGAGTTTAGAATTTTATCATCATTAGTGGAAAAAAGCGAACGCTGCATTTTCACCTGGCATATATTTATGAAGAGATTGTGATACTAGTATCTGGAAAGAGCCTGTAGCAAAAACATATTTTTAAATAAATACATTTTTTTGATAAGCAAATGTATATATATATTTTTTGATGTGAATTCCACACAAGATTTCCAGCTGCCTTTAGCCAATGAGATCATGTAACCCCCTATTGGAGTATGTAGTGAGGCTGAAAGTAATAGGGAGGGGAAGGAGATGGGGAAGATGAAGGTGGGGAAGTACCTGGCTAATCAGTTAGCTATCTGGATAATGTAGTCACCAAACACGGCATCAGCCATTTCAAGGAAAGTTTCAATTCTGAATGGTGGTCTTACACCAGGGTAATACTGAGAATGTCTTTCGCTCCAAAACGTGCCGCAAATATACATTATTTTATTATAAATGATTGTGAAGTAGCAAAAATCAATCAAGCAAAATTTACTCGTTCATACCGGGATTTGAACCCGCTATCTCCGGACCTAATCGTGCTAGTCTCCCCTCGACCTGTCGATTTTTTTTAGTGTGTTTAGGAGTGACGGACGTATGAATTTTTATACAACCCATCTGTGTAGGACTATGATATGCAATGCTTACACGTTTGTTCTATATCTATATGTTTTAATCCTCTGTAATTAAGTACCTACCTACGTAATTAATATTATTTTTTTTAAAACTTTGCTAAACAAAGAACAGTCACTTTGTTTTAATCTTTTATTTTTGTTTTGTTTTTTTTTTTAATATTATTTACAGACCATGTTCCGTATGTTAATACGCATCCTAATTTGACTGTCCTAAAACGGGAATCCTCCTAGTTGGGCAGTCAAAAAATTTCTCAAATAATTTATATAAATGTATAATCTTTTACTAAATAAAATAAATCAATGGCAGAGGTGTTTGAAAGTAAGGATATGAAAACCATTTTAGTATTCTTACGCGAATCTGCTTTTTCGTTTTATCAATTTGAAAATGGTGTGCAAGAATGCAGGCGATAGGCCAATTGTGCTATCCCACGAGTTTATCGTATTTGCATTACATTATTTCTATCTCATTGAATATTATTTGGCAATGTATCTTGGTACCACCACGTGTCTTTCCAGGAATCCCATATATCTACCTGAGTATTCTACCTACCAACGCGAGAAATTGGCAACATAGTGGATATAAAACAATATTCTTCTTTTTCTGATTTCGGTTGACAGATATTTCAATATCTTTGGTTGACAGCCTCCCAAATTATTTTAAATTATGATATAAACTAGAAATGCATTCTAATTGTAGGTAGGTTTGAATGGAAATCAACGTCGCAATTGGCTTTCTGTCTCTCTCACCTGACATCATACATCGCCATCCCATTTGAATTTCACAATGATGATGTAACCATAAAGCTTTACAATTAGAAGCCCGATTGCGTACTAATATCTCATCGAAACCGGTTCCACTGTTAGAACGCAATAATTGGTAATAGACAGCCGGCGTGCAGCGGTAAGGCGCTTGACTCGCACACCGAAGGTCGCGGGATCGAATCCCGGCGTGGCAAATAAATTTTATTTGATGAATTTGTGTTATTTCGCAATTTATTCATTAAAAATAATATATAGTATATTTACGGCATGTTCCAGAGTGGAAGATACTCTCAGTATCGCCCTGGTGTAAGACCACCATTCAGAATTGAAACGTTGCTTGAAATGGCATTAGCCGTGTTTGGTGGCCAGATCTGAATAGCCAGGTACTTCCCCACCTTCCTCCTCCCTATCTCCTTCCCCTCCCCACTACACTCAGCCACACAACATACCCCAATTGGGGATGACGGGAGCAGTTGGGACTCTTGTGCGGTTTCATATAAAAATAAAATTAAAATTTAAAACAAAAAATCGGTACGGGAAGATTGCATTTTGTAGTTTCCGATCGTTCGACGTTTAAGTGTTGGGGGCGTTGAATGCCAAATCGAACCAGTCGAATGTACAGAAGTCGAACGTAATTTTTCAAAGTTTTGTATAGGAAATTTCCTGAGTTTTGGATTACGTAAAACACCCACATCGCAATTTTTGTGTTCTTCTTATACCTCAAGCTTTGAGAATTTTAAAACGCTTTCTCCTAAAAAGCTTTGTCTTACAATATTACATTACTTACAGTGCCCTTCAGGCATTTTCAGGAATAAACCAACACTTAACAGTAGTTGCTACATAAAATTCACCAAGTATTATTATTATTTTAAGCGATTTTTTTTTTTCAAGTTACGGTGGTTACGCAGGTCGTCATTAAACAAGGTGTCCGGAAACTCTTAATACTTAGGGTGGAGAACTGGTGAATTTTCATCACATTTTTAGAGTTGATTTTGTGGTACCCAACTTTTTTATTTGAGTTTACGTTTTCGAGAAAATCCTGTCCGAAGTTGGGTTTTTTCAAATTTGATAAAAATTGATCACTAGGGGGTTAATAATAATAACAATAATAATTTATTTATCAGAGGTTATTGCAGTACCTCATAAATGGTGCACATATATTAGGTTATTTAAATGAGAAGTAACATCATCTGTTTAAGGTCTTTTAAAATTCGTCAAAGCGTAAACCCAGCTTAAAAAGTGTGTTAAACATTTTTTTCGAACGTTTCTGACTTGTATCCATCAAGAGCGTTCTAGGCCATCATTTAAAATTATGGCGAGAGGAAATGTGAATTTATATTTTATTTTATATCAAATTTCAAAGGCCCTAAGGAAAGAAATCCATCATGACCTATGTCTTCTTTGGGGATGCTGAGTGAAGGGTCTTTTTTTGGGAAAGAAAAAGGTCTGAGGGGCGGGTAAGAATCTGGGGGTCAATGTGTTCAGGTTTATTGAACGTATGAATCTATGGGAGTTGTTTCCCAACTCTCATAATATTAAATTTAATTTGTAAGGTTCTGTTAAAATGAAATAAGAAGTATTGTACTCACTTGGTTTATTGATAAATACAATGTTTAAATAACAATGAGCAGTTGTTGCTTGATACACGTATCGTCACGGAGTGACGGGCCGTGCCACGTCTCTCCCCACCTCTCGTCCCAATGGTGGTGGGAGTATCGACACTCCACATGCCTCCCCTCTTAGAATGATGATCATCCTTCCTGAAGTCGTCCTGAATCCTCTAGTCTAGCAGGTGGATGAAATATTGGACTGAAGAGGTATAGGTACATGAAGGAGAGACAGATGATTGTGTGGAATGAAGGACACGAGTGTTCGAAGATATCTCGTGCTTAGTATGCCCATCTTTCAGGGAATCTAACTCGTCTGCCCGATCGAGTTGTTCTCTCAGGTGTTTTCTCAGTAACTTTTATTGGTGTGGTCGGTTTAATAGTGGGAATTTCGTTGTCCTCCAAATCTGTTGGGAGAAAAGCAGGTTTTAGCCTATCAATGCTTATGTACTTTTGATGGCCGCGTATTTCCACCAACATTTTCTTAGAATCCCTCATCAATACTTTGAAGGGTCCTTCGTATGGCGCCTGCAAGGGAGCTTTTACCGAGTCTGTTCGAATGAAAACATGAGTGCATGTTCCCAACAAACCGTGTATAAAAGGTTTGTCATGGTTATGGTTTGTAGCTGGTATGGGTTTAATATCTTTCAACATATCGGTGACCTTTCTAGCGAATGTCTCTGGATCTGTTGGTGTTGTTTCCGTGAAAAAATCTCCCGGGAGCTTAAGTGGAGTTCCGTATGTCATTTCCGCGGGTGATGTTTTCGCATCCTGTCGAACGCAAGATCTGAGGCCCAAGAGAATCAATGGAAGTCTTTCTGACCAACTGCTTGTGGAGGCTACTTTTAGAGCACCTTTTAGTATTCTATGCCATCGCTCTATTAATCCGTTTGCTTGCGGGTGGTACGCTGTTGTTCTTAAGTGTTTTACACCACACAATTTCATGAGGTCTTCGAAGAGCTTACTTTCAAATTGTCGTCCTTGATCCGACGTTATTGTATCGGGCACTCCAAACCTAGCTATCCAGTTCTCCATGAGAGCGAGAGCAACTGTCTCTGCCATGATATCCTTAATGGGAATCGCTTCTGGCCATCTAGTGAAACGATCTATAATGGTCAAAAGGTAGTTGTTGCCACGTGATGGAGGCAAGGGTCCAACAATATCAATATGGATATTTCTAAACCTCTCCTTGGGCAACGGTAGTGTTCCAATAGGACTGTGGGTATGCCTATTTACCTTGGCCTTCTGGCATAATATGCACGTGGTGACGAACTCTTTTACGTCTCTTTGCATCTTAGGCCAAACGAATCTTTGCCTAAGTGTTTTGTAGGTAGCTCCAATGCCGGGATGACAAATACTGTGCATGCTATCAAGTATACGCTGTCTCCAAGCCTTTGGTATAAATGGTCTGGCAACCCCAGTAGACATGTCACACCAAAGAGTTGTAGGACTTCCGGGAATCTGGACACGTTCCAAACGCAGAGAAGTCTCGGTGTTCATGAATGTGATGAGTTCTGGGTCGTTGTTCTGGTCTAACGCCATCTCTTCATAATTGATTGGAGATGGAATTTGTATTTCTTCAATCCTTGATAATGCATCGGCTACCTGATTTTCTTTTCCGGGTGTGTAGACGATTTTTGTTGTAAATTGCGCAATAAAATCTAACTGTCGTCTTTGCCTTGGCGAATCATTATCCGCTTTTTTGGTGAATGCAAAGCATAAAGGTTTATGGTCAGTATATATGGTCACTTCTCTACCCTCAACCTGTCCTCGGAAGTACTTAATTGCTTCGTAAATGGCTGTGAGTTCTCTATCATAAGTACTGTAATTTTTTTGTGCGTTGTTAAGTTTCCGCGAAAAAAATCCGAGCGGTTTCCATTTTCTTTGTTTTTCTGTTCGTTGTTGGAGAGCTGCGCCTACTGCGAAATTTGATGCATCCACCATTATTGCGAGGTCTGATGATATTTCTGGATGTGTGAGGAGTGTAGCATTAGCCAAATCAACTTTGGTCTGGTCGAATGCCCAAATGAGCTCCTCTGTCCATTGGATTGGTTGCTTGTCCGCTTTATTTGTGTTGGCTATAACGGCGTACAACAATCGTTGGGCCTCCACAGCCTTTGGAATGAACTTTCGGTAATAATTTAGCATACCTAAGTATCTGCGCATGTCTTTCGCTGTTTTTGGTCTTGGGAAATCTTTGATGATCTCCACTTTGTCAGAAAGTGGAGTCGTTCCCTCATTTGAAATTTGGTAGCCAAGAAATTTAATACTGGATTGACCAAACGTGCTTTTTTCGGCGTTAATGATCAAACCGTGTTCCTCAAGACGTTTGAAAACCATTTCGAGGTGTTCCATGTGTTGATTTTCGTCTTCGGATGCAATCATGATGTCATCGATATATGCAAAACAAAATTCCAAGCCATTCAGTACCTGGTTTATAACGCGTTGAAACGTCTGTGCTGCGTTACAAAGCCCAAACTGTAACTGTGTGAACTCAAAGAGACCAAATGGTGTTATGATGGCAGTCTTTGGAATATCACTCGAACTAATGGGAATTTGGTGGTATGCACGGACTAAATCTATAGTGCTAAAAATGTTGGCTTTAGACAGCTTGTGAGCGAAATCGTTCAGTTGTGGAATCGGGTAACGGTCTGGAATCGTCTGAGAATTGAGCCTGCGATAGTCTCCGCAGGGTCTCCAACTGCCGTCCGATTTTTGTACCATATGTAAAGGGCTTGCCCAACAGCTTTTTGATGGCCTACATATTCCTTGTTGTACCATAAGGGCAAATTCCTTCTTTGCTGCCTCTAACATTAGCGGTGTCATTCTTCTGGCTCTAGCTGAGGTGGGCGGTCCAGTTGTTTCAATACAATGGGCTACAGAATGTTTTACTTCTACTTCTCGGTTGAAAGGTCGTGTAATTGCAGGGTACCGTTGTAGACATTGGTGGTATTTGCTTGTATTGTTGACCGTAGATATACCCGTACTTGCATAGTTAATACGCTGTCCCGTTGAAGTTAGCCCCGTCGTTGCGTCAATGAGTCTCTCTTTCCGAAGGTCCACTAGAAGATTAAAATTTTCTAAGAAATCTGCCCCCAAAATTGCGCGCTCGACTTCGGCTATGACAAATGTCCATGGAAATGTTCGACGCAATCCGAAGTTAACCATCATTCGGCGTAGTCCGTGCGTCTTGATAGGAGTACCATTTGCTGCGTAGAGGGCCACATTTGGCTCGTGTTGTTCAATTGTTCGCTGTGTTTTGAATTTGGCGGGAATTACAGATATCTCCGCCCCGGAATCTATCAAAAAGTTTATATTGTTTTGCCGGTCCCAGATGTGCAACCTTTTTCCAATTTGCTCTATGTAAGTTGCATTGACACAGAGCTTCTTTAGTTTTCCGAACTCTTTGTCGTCGGCGACCAATCACAGGGTGCGATGCACTTTTTCGCAAGTTTCCCGAACTTATAATGATACCAGCATCGTTTGTAATCTTTTTTTGTTTGATATCTGTTACGCGCTGGTGACCTTATTCGCCTCTGTTTATTAATTTCCATTACTTTTCCATCGCTTATTTTAGTTGAGCAGGATGAACTAGGAAAACCTTCTTCTACGTGGCATACTTCATTGCTGCTATAGACATCTGTCATTTTGTCGGCGATTTCTGCTAGCTTGTCCAAGTCCTGATCAGCCGATACAGTCAGTATAGCTTGCATGTTATTAGGCAGCCGTTGCAACCACAGCGTCCTGAAGAGTTCCGTGTTAATGATGGTGGGTCCTGCCAGTTCTTTCATCTGACGTAATAGCTGGGATGGTGTATTATCTCCAAGCTGAAGACCGTATATGAGCTTGGCAGTTTTTTTCCGTTCGGACTCTGTAAACCTAGTCACCAATGCCGATCTTAATGTGGCATACATATCCCGTGTGGGTGGATTCAAAACGATGTCACTAACCATGGTTAGTGTTTCACTGTCCAGGCAACTTACGATCGAGTAGTATTTTGTTGCATCGGAAGTAATACCGGCTATGATGAATTGAGCCTCAATTTGCGTCAACCACAATTGACACTTGTCCCGCCAAAAAGGCGGCATTCGAACCCCCACTTTTGCAACCTGATGACTAGTGCCCTGGTCCGTCATATCTTTATCGTTATTTTGCTGCGTGTTAGCCATTAAATCGCTTGGGCAACTTTAATTGTAATTGTGTGCAGACTCAAATATAATAAATTTGTAATTTATTATAAATACGTAACTTATAATATTATTTGAAATTGATTGACTCCGTGACGTAATTTATTTGTGTTAAGAAATTTACGTTAGTGAAACGCCAAGTGGTACCTCTACTATTATACTAGCAATCTACACAGAACCCTACGCAAGGAACTAGGTAATTAACAGCGGTATCGAAACGTCAAAATTGTTAAAACGGCAAATAAAAGGGACAATAAAAGGAAGCCGGCCTTGCCTTGTGCGGTCGAGTACACAAGATGCCCTTTTCTAGAGGCAACTTTACTCGTCTAGGCTCAGCCGCTCGGGTTTCGATTTAGCGGTACAAAATTACTTTCAGTGTGTAGGTACGCGGTCAAATAATATTCCGATGGCGTAAATAATATTAATTTCGCGTGTTTTTATCGAGGTCACCAATTTATGGGAGTTGTTTCCCAACTCTCATAATATTAAATTTAATTTGTAAGGTTCTGTTAAAATGAAATAAGAAGTATTGTACTCACTTGGTTTATTGATAAATACAATGTTTAAATAACAATGAGCAGTTGTTGCTTGATACACGTATCGTCACGGAGTGACGGGCCGTGCCACGTCTCTCCCCACCTCTCGTCCCAATGGTGGTGGGAGTATCGACACTCCACAAATCCATCTCTTCCACTGCGATGTAAGGCGATGGGCCGAAAGAATCCGGCTGGAGATGTCAAAAGGTCTCCCTCAACCAATCTCTCGATAGAAATGAGGATATTTATTTAGAGAGGAACAACCAAAAAATATGTGATCTTAAGTTCTCGCTTCCATGCTACAAAATTTACAAACTGGGGAGTCAAGTACGTAAATTTTAAAAAGTTGACAAGGAATGAAACAACGTCCCATTTTATCATTCGAATAAGTGAGAAAATTTATGTTGTGGAAAAATGGAGGAATTGTTGAAACCACGAATTTGATATGATAGTCCTTTGTATTGAGGCATAGCAGGCTCCCTTGGATTAACAGTGTGCCAATACTATAAAATTTTTATTACATGTTGATGAAATAAATTGAAAAATGTAAAAAAAAGTTTTTTTTGTTCCCAATGTGATGCAGATTCACCAGTTTCCAACTTGCATCTGCCAAGAGTTTCTGGACACCGTGTATAAATGTATGTTTTATATTTTACTACCGATTTTCAAAAATGTAACATTCATAAAAAAAGTATGGTCTTATGAAAAAAAAAGTTTTTTTTGTTCCCTATGTGATGCAGATTCACCAGTTTCCCGCTTGCATCTACCAAGAGTTTCTGGACACCGTGTATAATTGTATGTTTTATATTTTACTACCGATTTTCAAAAATGTAACATTCATAAAAAAAAGTATGGTCTTATCTCACCTGACACGTAGTGCCAGTAGTGGAATGGCCGGGACCTGGGCAGCACATCTGGAATTAAAATAATTATCATTAGATTAGGTAGTATTTTTATTTTTATTTCTCATCAATTAAATATGTATCGGTTTTATTTTATTCACCTTTATATCCGATTAATATTTCAAAATTCGTTTCAACCATAATTTATACTAGCCATTTCATAAATATAAAAACGTGTTCCTTTTTTCTGGCATTAATCTCACGACATCGCAAGCAAATCATATTTCTCCACACTTTTCAAACTGGTATTTGTTTACGGTTTTGTCACAAATTAGCCTCAGGGATCTTTTGCAGTATTCAGTTGCCCTTCGTCTTTCTCTTTAAATTCCATGCTTTACTGCGATACTGCATCAGAGTTGGTATCAGCTCTCATCACTCATCCACTTACCTAAGTATTTACCATTCACAATTATATTACATCCTGTCTTCGTGCTATCTCTCTTTCAAATACCATGACTTTGTAGTTTCTTTCGTTCATCATTAATGCATTCTACATAACATACAAACTTAATTCACCCTAGATACTTAAGATCTTCAATTCTTAACATTAACATAACTCAATTCTTAACATCAACACTATGTACATTAACAGAACTCTTGCATCATTTATACAAACTATATGAAAGCACAACAATTGTACCTGTTGAGGCAAATGCTAAATCAACATTTGAGGTTAATTTTTACTACGAATCGGCTTACATTACACATTTTTTTTTTTAATAAATTTAACATTTTACTGTCATTTCCATTGACTAGAATTAAAATAGAATTGTTAATTTCTTTAAAAAATAATAGCGTAAACTACTAAAGAGTGATTTTTTTAATTAGAAATGTATGAACGCCTATATATAAGAAACAACTTTTTTTAAATGTAATTTTATGTCTTAAATTATATGTAACAGTTTCCATTGATTAACTTTTTTTTCGTATACAATTATTCACAAAATAAATAAAAATCACCTTTGCGTTTAAAATGGTCACCTATGGACTCCGTTCGTCCAGCGATTTTTATGCCTGTTACCTATATTCTTGGCGATATAAGAAGTTATTAGGTCACTTAGAATTCATACATTTTTAGCTTGCGATTTCCTCTTAAGGGTATAAGATCAAATTAACCCCTTATCTCGGGAAACAGGAAATTAGATTTTTTTAAATTTTGGAAATGTAATGGAAAAATGTCACAAAATTTCAGGTCTTTACGGCTAAGTTTTTTCACCGAACTACGTATTGTATCTTTTGAAATACTGTAGTCAATATTGAAGTATCAACAATTATTCTACACCCTTTAGCATTAGTTTAGAAAAAAAAAGTGAAGGGACTAAAATAGTGCTTAAACAGATCTCTGAAGGCGGCATCAGTATGGGAAAGTGCTCATTCAGTTATCGCCTGCGTACTTTTAAAAGTAGGCTGTTTTGTTAAACTAATCAGATATAATGTACAGAAAATGTAAAGCTCGGTGTTTTTAAATCAGAACACGTGCTGCAGACAGTTAACACGGAGATATCAGATAAAGGCAAGAAAAGAAGATGTTTCCAAAGATTCTAATTTTGTGATTCGCGAGTACAACCCTCCATTCTGTCAGGGGAGATTTTATCATATTCCTGATTCTTCTTTGGTGTATTTTCAACCTTTGGTTACAAGGGAAGGCTTGAAAAGAATATTTTTGATGAAAAAGATCGGCTAATGAAAGCGAAAATGATAAAAAAAATATTTTCATTTACCTACATGTCGACTTTACTTAACAACAATTTAATACTGAAAAAATGATAAGTATGTAATCTAAGTGTACGACAAACATTATTCTTCACTTGAATATAAAACTGTTCTAATTCAAGACAATTTTGTTTTGGTTAATATGTACTAAGCACCAATGTTGGCTGAGTTTCAAAACTTTTTCTCTTCTTGAGCATATTGAAAAAAAAACCGCAACAACCGAAATAGTAGATAAATTTTTAGATTTTCACGGCCAAAAGTATTATCGTTATTTGTTTTTGGGGTGTTATGCCGTTTTGCGCTACCTTCTTCTTTAGCCAACGTTTCGGACATCTGCCCTGATGATGAACATAGCAAAAAAGAGTGTGCAATTCACACGCGGTAGAAGCGAAACGTTCAGAAAACTAAAGTAGACGAGAGTGGGGTGGTAAAGCCCCGCACAAAGAGGAGACCGATTATACCATCTCATTCTCTTGAAGGCTAAATCCTATAGTTATATTTTGTCTCTTTTCAGTGTAGCTATTTTTCGTTTCATCGAGTTTAAAATTACAGCGGTGCTAAAGAAGTTTTCACTTTTAAAAAAATTTTATTTAAGAGCAAGTGGTCAGTTAAAAACAATTGAATATACTTAATTGAAAAAAAATTTGTTTTCATCACGTAATGTTTCCTTTTTTTATTGATCTAGGATTGTTTTACAGGTTCTGAAGTTGAAATATAAACAATGTACTATGAGTACCTGCTCAATGATATTGATATAAAATTGAAAGTAAACAGTGTGCCGCTAATAAAATAAACAAAGTACCTTCGTAGACTATGGGATATTTATTTGGCGTTGAGTCGGGAGGCTGAGTTTACAATTCCCACCGCCAAATGAAAATATAGCAGGGCAGAAGTAACCATAAAGCTGTCGAAAGAAAAAAGGAAAAATATTGAAGCCTTGAAGCCTTGAAAACAGCCTGGCTGTTTTTGTTGCTAAGTCTGAAAATATTAATTTGTTCCGCAAGGAAAACAACGGAGTAGGAAGACGAGAAATACTTAGTTTTTTTTTAACATTAACTCCACACTGGAGGCCCTGAGGAAAATCATTCACCTCAGGGCCAATTTCATCTTTGGGGATGCTATGTGGTGGGTCTTTTTAGGAAAAGATGGAGAGGAAGTTCTGGGAAGAAAAATGGTATGAGGGAAGGGGGTAAGAATCTGAGGGTCAGTGAGTCCAGAAGTGACGGACGTATGAATTCATCCCTCTCACTGCAGTGTGATGTTCCGAGAGAGTACAGCTGGAGAAGTCAAAAATACTCTCTCAACCACTCTCTCCTGATCCCGCCTACCAATTATCTGATGGGCAGACGCATCCGCCGCCAAGACCCGGATGAACCTCACCCCATGAACCCAGGCACCTCGCTCAGTCACCAAACGTAGCGAACCATTTGGATTGACCTATGGCAGATTTGTTAGTTATCTAATAAATAGTTCCCGGGGCAGTGGTACCCATGCCCGGATCCCAAATTAGTGGAAGCAAAAAAAACAAAGTTTTACGATAATTTTCAGTTTAATTGGTTGAATTATCTTTATGGAAAAAAATGAAATTTCTGAAATAGTTATTTTTTTCTTTACTTCTACCATCATGCGGAAACACTTCCCGCAGTTTTAAACCATTTAACCCCGGACACCCTGTATAATATATATCATATCCACGTAGTTAATAATAAATTACTATGTAGGAACATATTTTTGTACTTTATCACATTTTGAATACACTATCTATGATCCCAGAGATCAGGATCTCACCGATCGGCAACAAAAAGCGGAGTTTGATGCCTCCGTTATTCATGAATATATTGAAATGTCTCTGTAAAACAATCGTAAATTGGCTCCCTTATATATCCGGAAGTTAGCTACCTGAGTAAAATGAATGTGTAATGACTTAAACCACGAGGTTAGATAAGTACCCAGTACCCACCCACCTTCCTGGGGTAGTACAGTACAACCCCTGTGGGGAGAGCAAAGAGGAAGGGATTCAATTATCATTTAACAGGTTTTTCAAGGATGGCTTAACCGCGGGTTCTCGCAGTTCAAGGGGCTTTTATTCACCCTTTCCGTTTAATTTTAAAAAGTAATAATTTACGACAACTCAAAAAGTGTTATTAGGATCAACAAAAGAATAAAAATACTAATAACACCGTTAGCATCGAAAAAATGAAAAATATTTCGACTGTGTAATTTGGCAAAACAAATTTGAAATTTTTACTCTTTTCCCAGGCGGATTTTTGTCCCAAAACGTGACCTTTTTTAATTCAATTAATTTCGACAAGGAGATCAATAATGAAATAGATGGATATTTTCATTTTCGTTCATGGAATACTCTCGCATTGATGGCGAGGTGGAAATTCTATCAGCTCAATTTGATACCCACAATATTTTTTAAAAAAACACGAGTTAAACGTCCTTCCAATATTGTACTAAAATAAAATATGCTGTACATCAACCACATTCATTGATTTAAAAAAAACGGTAATTAAATTCACACAATTGTCAAATTCATTACGAAATATCTATTAATGTCGAATCATTTTTATAGCGCCGTTTAGGGAAAATATCATACGAAGGCTTTACAATGAATATTAAGAGATCATTTATATACCTACCTAAATATCTTACTAATATTACTCTATTTTGACTGTTCATGATAAAACTATTCAAATTAAAAATTTATCAATAATTTGTAACTAATTGCTTGTGACTTAACTTAAAAAGGCAACGTTCATAGGTGTGTGCCTTATAAACTCAAGAACTAGTACCAGGAGTGTTTAGAGGGTATTTTTAATAAGTCGGAAATGACAAAGGAAGACTGAATTTTTTTTAGTCCAAATCATTCACAACCCTGAACAATGCCACGTCACACGTCAGAAACAAACAATTTGCGACTTTCAAATGATAAGCTTAACAATAATAATATGTGCAGAGTAGGCAATGTTCAGACTTCTTTTACCTCACCGACTTCTTTTTTTATCGAGTAGTTTGAGGATAATGAGCGAGGAAGAAAATACGTTTACCAAGCAACGTCTAACATTTTACACAAAAAAGAACCGTAAATACCTGTATTTTTAAATACATTGTTAGGCATTGGCTTCCAGGGGCACCGGGGTTAAACATGGGGTGGACTGCGACTGTGGGGCTTACGGTGACAGGAGAGTCTCTCTTGGAGTTCCATGGAGGGGTCTTGCTCCGACGCATTCTTAGAACCCGCCAAAATGGCGGTTCCAGAACGTTTGTTAGACGCGGCTGGCGTCGATTCAAACACGGACACATCGCGCGTGGGATGTATGCACTTCGGGCGCTGGCGGGGGAATGAATGGCCGCGCTTGGCTTTCGCCACGGGCCGAGGTATGCGGGGGGGTTTTGAACTAGTCGCGGCGAGAGTGTGCTGATTCCAGCGCCAATCTCGTCTGGCGGTATGCGGTAGGCTCAAACACTATTCTTTGTATCGTAACAACATCTATTGAATTTCGATTTTGTTTTCTTGAATGAATGCAAATCTTGGAAGCAGAAATTAACAAATTTTCCAACATCCCATCCATCGTGCTGAAACTTTTTTTATTTTTTTTTTATTATTTCAACACAGGAAAATAATTCTCACAGGACTTACGCCGTCTTTTAAGGAAATGAAGAAGGGGAAATTGTGGAAAAAAAAGGTATGAGGAGTGGGTAGGAATCTGGGGATCAGTGTGTCCAGGAGCAACCGACGCGACGTAAGAATCCATCCCTCCCACTGCAGTGCAAGGCGGTGGATTGAGTTAGTTTTGCTGAAGAAATCCAACCAGTCCCTCTCTATCCCGCCTGCCATTGGTGGACAGAAGCATCCGCCACCAATACCTGGACATACCTAACCCTATGAATCTGGGCATCCATACTAAGTAACCAAACGTAGCAATCCACTATGGCAGAGGTGTTGGTAATTCAATAAATGGTTCCCGCACCCGCCTAATAAATTGAGAGAAGGTAATAAAAAGTGCGAAGTTAACCTAAAAGGTAGTTACTTAAAAGGTCCCTGAAATTTAAAATAGATTGATCATAATAAAAAGGCTTTGTTTTGATTTTTTTCTTTTCATGTCTCATATTCAAATAGATTATAATAACAACATAAACAATATACATTGTACAAGAAAGTGTTCGAGGCCCGATATATGGTGTGGTAGCCCTCTATACCCATCCATGAAAAAGGTTCCATTTTTTACCTGAAGGGCGTTATTTTGAAGATGTAAGGGCTGGAAGTTTCGCCCTCTAGAAATTTCTTAAACAGTCCCTAACATTAGAGAGTGTTCGAGAGCATTCCACAACATTCCGGAACATTCTGGAATGTTTGGAAATAGTCTGGAACATTCGGAATATCCCATATCATTGTGGAACATTCCAGCACACCCGCGAATGTTGTGGAATATTCTGGAACATTGTGGACCATTCGATGCCTTTTTTGTAAAGGTGGCGCTACCGATTGATATGGGTATATAAAGCAAGATCCGTCGTGGGTACCCCAGATAGTATATTATAAATAGAAAACATCGTTAAAAACAAGGCATAAAACAACATAATATTTCATATGCTTGTTTTAAATTAATGTACCACACAAAAGGGCTCATCATTTTAATTAAAACAAATGAAGCCCTATTTATATAACTTTGTTTAGTAAAGTGGGTACTTGAAATGCGTTCGGACCCTCCCCAGGTATTGCGAAGGGTTAATTGTTGATATAAGGGTTCAAACGAGAGGTGTTGGGGGTGGCAGGGGAGATTCATTAACCCTTTCGAGCTACACCTAAAACCATCCCTATATTATTTGCATTAGAGGCTGTTGTTTGCTCTGGAAGGTAATATAAGGGAATAAGTTTATTTATCTCCGTTTAACAATGCGCAATATGATTTATGTTACCAACTAGTTATCCCAAGATATGTGTGCGGTTATGGTTAGCGAAATTATAACTAACCCTATAAGCTTTCCTGCAATAAGAGTAAAATATTTGGAATATGTTTTCTTTTCTTAACTTGTTAAAATGATACTCGAATGGTTTTATGTACTACGACCTCCGTTGTCGATGGGTAAGGCTCTTAACTCACAATCCGAAGGTTGTGGAATAGAATCCTGGCGTAGGCAAATACATTTTATTTGACTAATTTGTGTTATTTCACAATAAATAAATTAAAAATGATATATACTGTATTTTCAGCACCTTCCAGGGTGGAAGATACTCTCAGTGTCGTCTTGTTAAGACCACCATTTAAAATTGAAACGTTGCTTGAAATGGCTTCAGCCATGTTTGGTGACCAGATCTGAATAGCCAGGTACTTTCCCACCTTACCCTATCTCCTTCCTCTCCCACTACCTTCAGCCTCACAATATTTCCCAATTGGGTATGCCATGGTCTCACTGGCTCCAGATGGGAGTAGCTGGGATCTTATGAGGTATTCAAATAAAAAAAAAGAAGTTTACTTTGAAAAGGTTAAAAAAGAGAGGCTACATTAAGGCTATCTCTTCTTTAATGTTACTAGTACATTTTTAAAAGTTTGAATAATTATTTCGGAAAGTGAAATTAGTCTAAACAAAAATACATTATTAATTATTAATTATTTATTATTATTATTATTATCGTAGATGAAAAAAAAAGTTGGTGACCGGTCAGTGGCTGAGTTAGCATTACGTTTAAGTCTCACCCAGGCGTTGGGTGAGATCCACGGCTGGTTTAGTCCTCCATCACGACACTAACAATATTTTTCGCTTACTGTGGAGGTAGTAGGAGATTTTCAAATATTTTCAGGTTATTCGTAACCTAAATTTAAAAAAAAAGTTAAATAAAGTTACAATGTTGATTAGATTATTATTTTATCCTAAATCACTGGTTCAGAAACTTAAACATATTTGGTGGATTTACATAATCGTGATCATTAAAAATATCTTTTTTTTTTCGGAAAAACTTATTTAACACCTCAAATAGTGATATTTAATCAGTGAAGACAATATTAGACACTATTCAACGAAAATTTGAATCAGAAAAACATACGGTCGCATTTTAAGCAGAGCTCCGGCAAGGCAAAATCAAAATCAAAAATCAAATCAAAAATATATTTATTGTATAAATTAAAATTCGAAAGGTGTAGCTTATGGATAGATCCCATTTCTTCCAGCCAACCACATAATTATATCCAATTAAAACAATTACATGTTACATTGTATGAGAAAAAAAAAACTAAAAATGAAAAAAAAAAAAAAAACAGGGTTGATTTATATAAGGTATTCATTAAGAGTATATTAACAAAGCTTCTGAGTTCATTTCCTAGATACGACCGTATCTTTTTCTGATTTTTCTGTTTAAAATTTTCATTTAACAGTAGCTAATAATGATTAATAATTAAATTCATCATTCAAATATGAAGATAAAATACATCTTATTCGCTTCTGATTATTACTTTTAAATTATTTTAACATTAACTCCACACAGGAGACTATGAAAAAAATAATTTCTCTTAGGGCCTATATCATGTTGGTGATGTTGTGTGCAGGGTATTTTTGAGGAAAGTAGGAGTGGATACGGGTCTTGAAGAAAGGTTGCAGGACGGAGGAAGCATAGAAGGCAGCAAAGCGTAAAAACTACCCGTTGTCATTTGATAAATATCAACCGTATATGCGCGTTTAACGTTTTTTTTGCATTGAAATATCGGTAGAACAAGGGTAGCATTTCAACTTGACGCCTATACTGCAATTCATTTATTAAGATTAGGGAACCTACCAATTGGACCGCCCGTTTCTGCCCCGAGTTTGAGATTTTTTTAGTTTCGCGTACTGTCCTTATGAACATGCTATATGTACTTACGTAACTTAATTTGGTTGTAAATAATATTATTGTGTAGGTATTTTTATGAATTACCTGAAGCCTTTATCAGGCTCCGCGTGAGTTTGAGCACCTTTCTTTTGTAATTAAAAAAAAAATTGTTGAAAGAAACCGCCGACTTGTTTTATTTTTTTCCTTGTTTTTCCCCAGGGATGGAAATAATGTTGTACATAATATGTGTAGATAAAACCTATGTGCATAACTATTTCTGGTGGTTTTTAAACTTTCTGTCTGATTTTTTACGTAAAGGTTCAACATAAAAGCAATTGATCAATAATACGATTTGTTAAAAAACTTTTTTTGGTCAATATGCGATAATACCTCTTTATGTAATCCATAATATCCAGTTGAAAAATATATTCATATTTGTATTTCAGTGCGTTAATTTTTTTTTTATGTAATGTTTCAAACTATTTTGTTTCATTACCTATGCACTTCAATGTTGAATTTGGCAGAATCTGATCTGGAGCCCAAAATATCTGAAAAACTATTGACTCTGTGCAGAAACTGGCGGTCCCTTAGGTAGATAATCCCATCTTAACAAGCGGATTGCAATCCTTAAACCACAGGCGTCAGCTGGGTATGCTATCCTTGTTCTATCGGTATTACAAAGGAATACCGAGGATACGGTCATTGATCCCTTCGGCACCGGTCCGTAATCGGGAAACACACCAAACGCGTACCCAGCATATGTGTTCACGGTTGATATTTGTCTCATGAGAATGAGTCTACGACTACGACTCGTTCTTTAGTTCAATATCTCGGCTGTGTAATGATTTGCCGGCCTCTGTATTTCCTCCATCCACACACAGGTCTCTTTAAGACTCACATTCCTCTCATCAAAAAAATTCCTCCACACAGTATCGTCAAAGATGACATAGGCCTTAACGGAAATTATTTTCCTCAAGGTCTCATGTGTGGAGTTAATGTAAAATATATGAAAGTATGCAATACCTGTCGTAACGAATATTAAAATAAACAATTAACATCGCAACATCCACACTTATACGATAAAAGAAAATAAATAAAGGGAAACTGAAAAAACAGACGATTTAATTTAAATAAAAGTGCTCTGCCCAATTTTCATCATCGTAATAAACTCAATAGAGCCTCAATTGAATTCAAATTATTGAATGATTGTATTGTGTGTGCAACTAACCAAACCATACCCAGTACAAGCAGGTATACAATTGTTAAGGGAACACCGGACTTCATTGAAAACAATTTCCCTCGGAATTCGCGTTCTGCGAAGTAGGCTTTCAAGGAATATTATACAGCCTCCGCGGGGCGCTCCGTGCTGTGATGAATCGCAGTGGATACGAAAATATAGTAGCTTCCACCTTACGAATGAATAAATAATAATTCAGAATTATAACGAAATCAACACACTAGCGACACCTAGCTGATTAAGTTTGATTGGGCCATGGAGACTGCAGAGATCTATAATTATTAAATTAATGTCAAGTTTTGATAAATAGAACACAGAGGGATCCAATTATAAACACTTAAGATTGATCTACCAATCAGAGAAGGGGGAGGTTACCTTTTTTCAAGACAAAGAGATGGACTTTGGACTAGACCATTAGTCTGAGATTTATGGGGTAAAAATCATCATCAACCCGAGAGATCAATACGCTTTAAGATAAACACAATCCCACGTTCGGTGCATTTGGGACAATGACCCTAATTGTAAAGGTAAATATTGAGTGCAACAGAGGAATCGACAACCGCAGTTAACGAACAAATAAATCCATATTATGTTGAAAAAATGATGCAATAAAATAGCAAGGAAATATAATGAACGGAAGATTAAAGAAAAGACCTGGAAAACGTGGGAAAAGCTACTGTAGGGATACTCAATTGCATAACGAGAACGTGAAGAACAAAAGGAGGCCAGATTCAGAGGAAAACGTACGTTTGATATTTAAAAGAAAGAAAAACGATGGAAATTAGGAATGTCACTTTTAAATGAAGCAATACGGTCAGGGAAAACGATTTGAAAAGGAAATCTAATAAAAAAAACGGACATTTAAACGGAAGTATTTATTGAACAATATAAGATTTCGACTTAATTTTGCGTTTTCAGACGAGTTTAAATAGATATCGTTATATATTTGAAATAGGATGGTTATTCTAGTTATATTACGTTAGATTAATTCAAAGGAAGGGATCGTTTTACGTCATTTGCTATGAGAAAATACTATAGACGATAGAACAAATTGCTGAGGCAATTGATGTAAAAAAAAGGTTGTCGAGCTCACACACGATTTTGTTGTTTAAACAATAATATTTCCGACATGGTTTTGGGTGATTATGATAGTCTTTATTGCTTTTGGGGCAATAAAAGTTAACATGGAACTTATGCAATATTTGGATAAGATAAAAGAGATTAAATTTAACGAGTTAATATTAATTTATTATTTACGACCAAGTACGTAGAAATCGAAAACATCAACATATGTCAGCGATGATACTTTATGGGGTTTTGGGATGAAACGAGACACAATTTTATACGTTTTTATACGAAGCAATTAACCGGACACATATCCCAGAGTCAAATTGGAATTTTCTTCTATGAAAATTATGAAAAAATAGCAGATTGAATATTTATGACTAGAAGGTGAAGTTTTCTAAGAGAAGATAAGCATTGGAAATTATGCAAATGATGGTAAAGAATGAAGTAAAGACAGTTTAAAGACGATTCCGTAAGGAAAACTCATGAAAATTCAGAAGTATTGATGAAAACAGTAAATTTGGCTTGGAATATAACTAATCATATAGTTATGGACAATGACATAAGAATGAAGCAGAGAAATCATAAAAATAACGTCGTATATAAAATATAATTGAAGAAAATAAGAAAATTCAAGTCTACGACATAAGTAGAGACAATACAGCTTAAAATTGAATTGATTCATATAGGAAACATGAAAATGTGGGGAAATTTAGGGAAATGAAAATTGGAAAATGCGTAATGAAGATTTCGACATGAGTTTGTTCGTGTTCTGGTAACGATAAACCAAATTGAGAATTACATACAGTTTATTGAAGACGTACCTATTATATATTGAGAGAAAAAAGGACACGAAAATCATGATATTTTAGTTAAATTTGTAAGACCTGAAGACAAAGGAACGACGGGGCAAAATTTGACATAATGGTAGGTTCGACACTGGAACAATTTACGTAAGAGACGGAAGATTTCTAAAATCAAAGGGGCCGGACTTAACACGTTGATACGAAAATAACAGAATTGATATATGAAATCTCGAGTTGTTAGAGTTTGAATTAGAAAATCAATGAACGCGTAATTAAGATGTTCTAATCCTGGAGGTACATATAAAACTGAGGACTTAGAAGAATCGAGATCAGTTTTCGGTGTGAGTTGTCGGGAAGGAGTCGTCGGGGACCAATCGTCGGGTTAAAACGTGGAAGTTACGTGACGTAGCGTCTAAAACGGTTATTAGTTGAAAATTTCTTAAGTGTTGTAAAATTTTGAGACTTAGAAAAATTCGGAGTGGGAATTCTGGGACTTATAAAAATTACGGTCGTGATTAAATCTGTGGAGTGTTGAAAATTAAATAAAGTGTTTTATATAGTTTTACAATAAATTCAACTTGTCATTAAAATAAAAGGTTTATATAGTGTAGCGAATTTAAAAAGAAACAACAGTGTTTAAAGAATTTTATAACAGCAGTGAATAATAATATATTTATTTATAAATTCAACTTGTCATTAAAATAAAAAGTTTATATAGTGTAGCGAATTTAAAGAAAATCAACAGTGTTTAAAGAATTTTATAACAGCAGTGAATAATAATATATTTATTTATAAATTCAACTTGTCATTAAAATAAAAAGTTTATATAGTGTAGCGAATTTAAAAAGAAACAACAGTGTTTAAAGAATTTTATAACAGCATTGAATAATAATATATCTATTTATAAATTCAACTTATCATTAAAATAAAAAGGGGTCCTTCGACAACTGGCAAGGTTGATTAAAACGTCGCGCATGTTGTGAGAATTACCCTGGTGATTAATTAATAGAGTCTAGAGTCAGTTTTATACTTTAAAAATACAGTGGAAAAATAGAGTCTACAATCAGTTTATACTTTGATAAAACAGGGAGTGAAGTGCCCGGATAGGGTTAATCGTGCAATTTAACGGAGTGTATGATCTTATAATAAATCTAAAATCAGTGTTTGCAATAATTTCCGATTCAATAAAATCTAATAATTAATTAATTAATTACAAATTCAATGCGGGAGGAGTTTAATATAGTGTGTTTGAATTGCTTTAAATTTGTACTATGAAGGTTAAAATAGAGTTATTTAGTCCGAGGTTATATAAAGAAAATTACAGTCTAATAAGTTTCATTAAATAAAAAATTTACGTTTAGGTCGAAAGTTGGAAATTTTATTACGAGATATTAATTATCGTTAGGTGACAACGCAATAATAATAATTGATCCGAAATCTGGAAAATACTTAACACATAATTAGATAGGATCGTTCTTCTCCAATAATAACGGCAGATATTAAAGGAAAACGTGAGGATTTTTTACATCAGAGATCTATTCAAAGGAGAAAGGAAGGAGATGAGTTCCGGATCTTGTAGGATTAAAGCGTTAAAAGTGGGAAGTCGAAATAAAAGTGCGATAGTTACACAGGTAGTCTGGATGCTCTAATAAGTTTCTCGCCGATGATAGTAACCCGGTGGAGCTGAAATTAAGACATTAGAGCTTGGTGAGTCCTTACAATATTTAAGCTTTTACAGGTTCCTGTGGATATCCTGACACTGATGGACGTAATGCCAAGTAAGGGTAAATAAATAACTAACCAATTTATTAGCATTCGCATGTCACACCTCCCATACAGAATGAAATGTTGCTAAACAAATACTTAACACATAATTAGATAGAAACGCATCACTAAATCAATTTTGGTATCTTAGCGTATTTGTAAGATAAATACCTATCGTTTCTTTTCACTAGCACGATTAGGGTATGGTTATATGACCTTTGATAGTGTACCAAAATTTCGATTTGAGTTCAAGGCCATCCATTGACCCAGTCACCTAAATTCATTAACGAATAAACAAAACAAAACTTAACGTCAGGGACAAGTTTATCAATTATAGCTTGAGATGAAATCTGCGGTCAATATGTGAAGGCGACATTGACGTTTAAATTCACTCAATTCTAAATGACTTGATTTTACTAGAGCGACCGCCAATAGTTAGCATTGATTCAGCATGCAAAAATTTCGCAAAGTAAAGTACTGCGACTAGCTTCAAACTCTAAGAGAGCACATCACAATTATTCAGGAGGTCATTGATTCAATGTCGACTTGATTTATCTCATTTTTAAATCTTCCTTATAGGAAGTAGGTATCCAAGAACCCATAAATACCCATTATCCTAAATACCTAACACACGAGGAGCTAGTGACCTCATTTAAACAACACTGGTGTTCAAATACTCATACAGTCCTGAATCCTAACTTGTCTTCGAACGTAAACTTCAAGGCTTCTGTATGTAGGTATGAGCCATCTGGAAATGTAAGTGTCAACCTTTCTCGAACGGACGGCTTTGATCTTGTGGCGGTATTGTCGAGGTGGGCATGCGGGGAAGAGGAAGGACGTATGCGGACAGTACGCTGACGCGGCATTAAAGCCACAGGTTATTTGCATACCGTGAGTCTTGTCGAACCTGAAAGCAAACATAAGGTTCACGAGGTGAGTTTTATGTCAGCTAGTCAGAGGTGGAATGTAACGCTGGGTCGGTTACGTGGGAGGAAGGATCTGCCCGTCACAAGCTTACGCCACATTTAACGGATAGAGGCATGATAAGGGAAGACATGAAATACCCCTTCTAGACTCAGTAGAGTTAAATTCAATCCGGCGGAGATGGAAGTCGGAGTGAGGCAGAAAAACGGCATGAAGACTTGGTATTCCCCCATCTGGCGTGAAGAGCCCCTTTCGTAACAAGAGACGCTCGTCGAAGAGAGTAAAACTCGGACTTAAGGATAAGCTTAGCAAACGTACTTGGGAGAATCCGGTTTGAAATTGTTGTTCATCGGTTTTCACTTGGTTAGCGGAGGTGCCGACTTTTTAAGCAAACATATTATCCCCTCCCCATATCCCTCCATTCCTGCTCTTTCAACAATTTTGCGAATACTAACCAATAGCACTAACTATGACTACAAACACATTATGTTAGGAGAAGTTGCAGACAAGGACTTCAATTGAGAAAACTGGACCTTCGAGTTCGATCATCCTAAGGTAAGGTTTGCTTTCTTGAAATGTTTAATTTATTAACTGTTGTTTATGTTATCGATGTATCAGCGGTGATAGGAAGAATTAAATAAACACACTAAATTCCTATGGAAATCAAATAGACACAAGGTTTAGGGCGGGGGTAGTTTATCAAACTCGGTTAAATATTCTAAAATAATAATAAATAAATTGATCGGAAAATTCTCACCCTTTCTCTAAAAGAATCTATGGGTTACCACACGTAATACATTATCTTCTCTACATATGTGTGCATATTAAGTATGCAAACAGATGTAAAATCTAAAACAAAAAAAATTACACAACGCAGATTATAGAAATAATGTGAACAAAAATCTTAAATCTTGATTACTGTGAGAAAATCGCAGGGATTTAAGAAGATAGGGTAGGTTTAGCTAGATTATAAGGTATAGGGGTTTAGAAATCACGAGCCTGAGGTAGAAATAAACCGAAAGGAGGGTTGAGTCAGGCCATCATACCTAGTGGTGTGATCAGTAGGACATAAGGGTAGAATTATGAGCGTGGCTACGAGACAGGAGCTACGAGATTTAAACTACGAGGTAGAAGCTTAGAAAAGTAAATCAGCTAGGTAGGGTTCATCACAATTGGCGTCAAAAGCCAAGAGTGGCGGACCATTACAGTGCGGCGCGGGGGGGGGGGGAGGGGGGGGGGGGGCGGCAGGTAGCCGCACTCATTCTCGTGCAATTACACGCCCAAGGGATGAAGACTGGCGAGAGGTATGGTGGTAGACGGGTGTAGAGGTGTGTGAGGGATAAGAGGGGTTGATATTACCTGTGGGGGTGGCGGACATTTTGTTTCAATGCTGGGAATGACGTGATGGGGTGAATTTTGGATCAGTCAGGTTGATATTTGACTTATACAGTACCACCTCACATTGACTGTTTTTCAACGAATTTTACGAAATTAAAAAAGTCTATTTTAAACTTTCATTGCTAGTATCTTGAGGTTTAAATTAAAATAATTAATAATCTGTTCATGGATAGCGGTAATTTAAGTATTTTAGGAAAAAATCCCTTTCAAGTTAAACTATAAATTACTAAGATGAATTGTTTGTTTGCGTCTGTAAACATGCAACATGAATATGAATAAGTAAGTTTTTTGGTATAACAATCAATTCTTTGTAGAAAGGCATGCATATACTATGTATATGTACTTGTGTTTCAATTCAAGATTATATTTGCATGCCTTTCTTGAAATTATTGAGTTTGTTAGCGGACATAACTATTTGTTCATATGTACGAGTATGTTGCTCAAACTAATAATTAACTTAATGTTTTGAAGCGTAATTTGAAAAAATGTTTTTTTCAAAAATAATTAAAATAGCGCCTTCTATGAAAGAGCATATTATGAATTCTTTTAAGATTATACTTAAGTCCTCCTTGAAAAAATGTATCATCGTGAAGTGCATTATTGCTGTTTAGATTAATTTAGTAAAATGAATATGAATTACTTCAAAAATTAGCAATGTATACATATTCATTTTACTAAATTAATCTAAACAGCAATAATGTACGCGTCCTTGCGAAATTTGTTTTTATCATATTAATTTCCAAAATATCTAATAGTAGGTACTGGTTCTTTCATACATAACTTTTCTTTAAAACTGACGGCAACCTTCGTTCATACTTATTTTGTATAAGCCTTGAAATATTATAATAATAAATTATAAAATTTATTAGAATAACACAGCTAGTGAAATTCTTCGATAAATGTTTAAACTTAAGCGTCTGTTCTGGTACAAGTTTCTACCACCAATAAACCTAGTATTCTATACTGAAAGTGATTTGAAATGAATTTCAATTCAACATTTAATTTTTTTAGTAAAACCCCTAACTTGTTCATTGCACAGATTTTTTGCTCACATTTTACATGCACAGAAAAGTTTCAGTAACGCGGAATTGTAAAAAAGTAATTCACTGACTATTCTAAACGAAATGTTCAGTTTTATTAAAACAAAATGAAGTAATGAAAGTAGCAAATATTTTTTATAAGCTCTATTTATTATTCAAAGCATTCTCTTCACATTTGATAATTACCAAGGAGGGTTAATGAACTAAGGAACAAACCAAAAATCTTTTCCTGGTAAAATTCCATCTAATTGCCAGAGTTTTATCCTAGATAGAAGTTTGTTGACATTCTTTGAACGTACTTGATCTTAAAAAACTTCAACTATAAAACGCTTAAAAACTGTTCGCCATTCCAGAAGATAAAACGATCGTATATTTTTTGTGTTTTTTGCGACATTGTGTCTACAAACCAATAATTTTATTAACATTTCCTACAATAATAACTGTTCATAATATAATCAGTTTCATAACAGACTCATTTTTGATTGCTACTTTTTAAGAATTTTCCCAATAACATCTTGTAATCGAGCAAATAACGATATCAGCAAGTACATGACACACGTATCTACTTGAAATATCAAGTAACTTTTTTTTATCACCAACATTATCGGAACCGTAAATTATTAATAATTTATCCGGAAAGTGGGAAATTAATGGTGATATGACAGTTGATCTCCCTGAAGTTATCATTATTTTAAAATGATAATTTTTTGTGCATTATTTACTTATTTCAAACCTAAAATCGACTTCAAAAATACCTTTCATAATAAGTTGGTATAGATATCAAACGAATTTATTTTGTGTAGATTTTTTGTACACATACGCTAGTATATATCTACAATACAGTATAATTATAGAAAAGTATTTATTTATTTATTTGAGAGACGGGTATGGGTACCGCCGGGGCCACACCGGGAACCATTTATTGAATAACCAACACCTCTGCCATACGTCCTTTAAGTGGTTCGCTACGTTTGGTGACTTAGCAGGAGTACCCGGGTTCATGGAGTGAGTTTGTTGAGGTGTCCGGGTCTTGGCGGCGGGTAGGTTTGCCCACCAGCTAGCTGCACATCAGGCAAGATCGGGAGATAATGGTTGAGGGAGTCCGCTTGACTTCTCCAGCCGTACTCTCTCAGAACATCGACTTGCACCGCCGTGAGAGGGATGGATTCATACATCTGTCACTCCTGGACATACTGACTCAGATTTCTACCCACCCCTAATACCATTTTCCTTCCCAGAACCTACTCTCTTCCCTTTCCAAAAAAGACTCTCTACACAGCATCCCCAAAGATGACATGGGCCCTGAGGGAAATTATTTTCCTCAGGGCCTCCTGTGTGGAGCTAATGTAAAAAAAAGTTTTATCCTTGATGGGTTCGAATGAAAAGATGTTTAATACTTTTTTAATTCGGCGGTACATCAACATCTCTTTGTGTAAGTATGTATACCGTATTTTCCTTGAACCGACCGCATATTGTATATAACTATGCCAGGGGTTAAATGTCAAGGAATAAACTGCCACAGAACCGAAATTAATATTTGAAAGGTATCAGGACATAAAACAATCACAAACCTACATCGAAATGGTATTAATTTCTTCAGTAATGAATAACTTAATTAGTTAGAGGATGCAATTCTGAGAATGTAACGGAAGCCTCAAAGGAACGATGGGTGGGATCACAATAGCCACAATGGGTATTACAGGAGTTAATGAAAGTACGAAGTTCCGAGGAAACAGAGCAAAGGCGGAGATTCCTGGATCAATCAATTTGGGGCTGACGGGCTAATTGACCCGGAACTGCTTCCAAAAGTTGGGACGGCAAATTTAGCCGTCTCAAGCGAACAATGAACTAAAAGAGTGCATGAAGCTTTTGTTATCCGCTGACTATAGTGTGGTATTTTATCCATATAAACGAGGGTGTAGCGCGGTGGAGGAAATATCCAACCACATGAAGTAATTTATAAAAAATAATGACTACATAATTATATACCTACATAGAAATATCAATACTAAGTAATGTCATTCCAAGACATGGAAAAAAACCTTAATTTTCAAATGCATGCCCAGTTTAAGTGTTGGTGAACATTATATAAATCCGTAAGAAACTGATTCCAAAAATAGACGTTTCCTCGGAAAAATAATCTTAGGTGATCCAGTGACCGCAAGACACCGGGACAAAGTAACCGTCTCAGGCAATGATATCATACATGATGTATGTGTGGTATCATAATTGACAACTGTTAGTTACAATAATAATAATATTACCAACAATCTCTCCACACCCGGAGAGATTAACGAAATTACAAATTCAATACTACTTAGGCCGACATTCCTCACGCTAGCTGTTAACGTAAGTGGCGACATCTTCTGGCATTATGGGCTACTTGATTGAACTCGGTTCCATTACAAAAGTTGTTTTTTAACAAACTTCAAGTACGAAGAAGGTTTTGTAAAAGGCGCGGCGTCAGAGATGTATTTGATGCATGGTTCTTAAATTTCAACCGTACATTCGCTAGCCTAATAGCCTTATAATAACTTCAGATACCTTAAACAATCCCTTTTGCAGCCTCATTTCAGTCATTCAACATGTTTGATTATTATTATCTAGTTCCATCAACCAGTGAAGTTTCCGCTAATAGGCAATGATAATATTGTTTTGTAATCATTGCTTAAAATACTAAAATAACTTCTTTAAACATAACCTAAATAAAGGTCGAAGCGTTACGGATCAATAAATTGGACAAGTCTAAACGAAAACTTCATCCAAACCAAACAACTTCCAATAGTAATCACAATCGTGAAATCAAACTATTGCAACTTTTTCAATACCCAAACACCTCGCTTCAACCAACCTCACCATCCATGAAATTTAAAAAATACTAGAATAACAGAATCGTGTTAAACTACCACATAAAATCGTGAACTAACTTGCGACTGGATACACTGAACATGGAACACGCTTTCACAGTGCCCCTGCATCAGCAAAAAGATAAACAACGATTATTCTCAAAACACAATAGAAACAGGTTTTTTCATCCCCTAGTCTTTCTCTGCTCCTGTCACGACACTCCCCTGTTTCCAAAGCCTAACACATAAGTATATCACCGTCTTACTACCCTATATCCTACCTTCTATCTCCTTGTTCCTTAAAGTGGCACAAATTGTTGCCACAGTGGGAAATAAGAGCTTGGTGTGGAAATAAATTGTTGTGTAATGTATTTGTTCACAGATGAATTAAACACGTAATGAGATTGCATCCAATTCATAGGATTCTTAAGATAGAGAGATAAAATAAAATAAAATAAAATATAATATGTAATACATGTTACTACAATCTTTCAATGTTAGTTTATCAATGGATGGATGAGTACCGCGTTTTTTTTTCACGTGACTTATTTTGGCCTTTGCTAATTGACTATGTACCCCTTTAGGCGTTCAAAATAGTAATGAGAATATACGCAAAAATTCAATTATCGTACATATCGTAAAAAATATCCATTTGTGTCACATTGTAAACAATTCTTTATCCAAGTGAACAATAAAAGCGCAAAGCATCAGTTGGCGGGTGGGAATTCTTAAGGATATATGTGGATATTTTAAGATTTTAATGGATTTTAAAATGTTTATGAAAATTGTGGATAATTGATTTGAATCCGTCAAAGTTAACTAAACATACAAGCTCTGTGGCAACATGTTTTTCAGAAAGACGTGTATAATATAAAATTCACGCGAGCATAATTTGCCTAAATGGCTTTCATCCTTACTCGTATCTCTTTTTTATGACTTTGCCTCATTTTTATTTCTTGCTCCATAAATACAGCGCTTCTAAAATGTTTACTGACTGAGCCGACTCAATCTTTTTGGGCGATAAGTAAGAACCTAGCTTTTTATTTAATTAATAATTCAACGTACATCCATTCTGACGGCACTAAATATTATGTACAAACTTTTACATACAATTTGAGAATGTACATTTTAAATGTGAGAACCCAGCGCAATAAATTCCAATTTTAAGACACTTATCTTCTTATTAGCTTGGCAAAGTACCCTTGTGGTGATGATTAATATTAAAAAAGCTTTTGGTATCCGTTTTCGCCCGAAATCAAGCAACCTATTTTTTTCAAACTATTCTCTAGTTTAATAATGAGGAAAATGTCGTTGAGAGCAGGAAAAAGTTTCGCTGGCTTTTGAAAATCAGTATCTTGCGTACATTTATTTACGATTCTGCTTACCCGGCAAGATTTTTTTGATTTTTCGTTAGTTAAAATAACAAAAATTCTTCCAATGGTGCCCTCTCTTATTGGAAGTTGGCAGTCGATCAGAACACTCTTCATCACACTTGCTGCAGTCCAGAAAAAGATAGCGGAACTGCAGTCGTACGGCTAAGTTATGTGGAAGCTATGAAAGTACGTCTTTTTCTGCTTCGTCTTCCACCAATCTTTCCCAGGATTATCTACCAAAAAACACACATGAATCAAGATTGACACCGGATAATAGGACACATTTACAGTGAAGAAAGGGTACGTCACCAATATTGTTTAATAAGGTTCTTGATGGATGAAAAGGTGGAATGAGCATTGATGGCCAAAAAATCTTAAATCTTTAACATGCACTTATCACCACTTTTGAAGAAGAAATTAATAAATAATTATTAGCCTGAAACACTCATCAACATTGAAAAAATCTCCCGAGAAAAGAAAAATGCCGCCGACGGGACTTGAACCCGCGTCCGATATCCGGTCAACTGCTCTACCACTGAGCTACGTCGGCTTTTCTCCCACCCGCCAAATGATTCTATATATACTAGTGTTTCATTCAACAATTACTGCTTATTACATTATTCACCTGAAAACAGTTTTCAAATGCTTTCACAGACTTGGTAACGGTGAAAGACGTTATAGAAGTAATGAGAGGCTGTGAAACTGATGTTAGAGGCAATAACGGAGAGCACCTACATAGATACTCGTCCGGGCGCTGATTTTTATATAGCGGTGTGGAAACATGAACACTTAAAGACAGCGAAAGTAAGCGAATAGACGTCTTCGAAACGTGGTGTTGGAGAAAAATGCTCAAGAATCCATGAACAACCATTCGCACACATGCCAACATTCTGGAAGAGGTAGACATCCACATATTCACAATAAACTTTCAACTTTTTGCCTACAAGAAATTTTAAGATTGGATATGGATATGTTGCTCGCCAAACTGAGAACTCCAACTTAGAGAAACTTATAGTCATCGCAAATTGGAAAGCAGTAGAAGCAGAAAAAGGTCACCAATGCGCTGGAGTGACTAAATATATCACTTGCGTCCGGTTCGACGGTGTTCGCAGCTCTCTGCAGGGCACAATCGCGAGGTATGGAGGAGCTTTTTCCAATATGGGAAATGTAATACCTAGGGTAACGATCCTCAGCAATGAGGAAGTGACAAAAGAAGAAGAATCTTGTATCTGTCATCAAATGTGATCAAAGTAATGCAATTTTATGCTTTCATAGCTAGTACAAATAATAGACTTTTCTTTGGTATTCGACGAAGAACTTCTTGAGACAGGTCCAGACTCTTTTATCCATCTGTTCAGTGTATTTTGAGGATGCAGTTCTGTAAATCCATATTCCGAAAGTTTCGAAATTAGCTTAAATGTTTGGTTTGGTGAACAAGATTAAATTCGTTTTAAAACAAGTTTTTATACAAAATATCTATTTCTTTCGGCAATTTCATCAGTGCATATCGAATAGATCAACAAATATAATATACTTCTTCAAATTTTGAAAATTCACTTTGTGGCACCATTTTATTAATTAAATAATTGAAAACACTTTGTTTTTACCACAATAATCTTTATTTAAAAAGTCAATTTAAATAAATATAACATAATCTTAAGATCGTAAATTAAAGTATTTTAAAGTCTTTCACTGTATTGAATTGATCCTTGGATAAATGTTATCGAAATTTATTGCGATGAAATTTTACTGCTATTATATTTTGTAATTATATTTTAAGTTGTGTTTGTATTATTCTCCGACTATAATACTGTATTAATTTTTCCCTGAAAATATCACAAAAAACTCAGGTGAGCTAATAGCATGGAGGACAATAATAATTATAAATGTACAATCTCTTGTTGAAATAAACAAGTTTTGGAAATAAAAAAATAATAAAAAAACTCCAGCGGAGCGTCACTCCTAGCGGGCTATCGAAAACTTCAAAGGAAAGAAAAAGAGACCGCAGCGCCGGATTTACCTTTGATCAGGCGGAAATCTATAAAAAAACATCACGGGGGGTGAGGTTGAGAAATACAGCTACCGTAATGGTTTTTTTTTATTATGATTGCAAAATAAATTTTACATTGAGATTTTCGTTTGTGGACAATATTTTGTAGTTCAAATTTAATATTCCAGAATAATCTTCAGACTTGTTTGTTTACAATATTATTCGGTGTACATTTTCCTCAAATCCCACGTGATTTTATTGTGAGTAGTTATTATCAGTTAGAGATTTTTCAATTGCTTTGCCGGCTATCGAGGTTTTTACCAGTGTATACATACATAATATTTGTATTTCGGTACAAATCCCGCCTCAGTAGACAATTATTTCTGTTTTTAAACTTGTTTGCCTCCATATATCCTCCCTTGGTTAATGGGTAAGGACTAATGTGAGTAAGCAATTATTGAAATAACTTTTTTTTAATCAAATTTATGAACGTAGATACTTTGTTGAAAGACCGCTATTCAGGACCTAAGCGTTCCTTGAGATGGTTTTAGATATGCTTAGTGATATGATTTGGGAGACGGGAATGGGTACCGCCGCCCCGGGAACCTTTATTAGATAACCAATACCTCTGCCATAGGTCACCCCAAGTGGTTCGTTACATTTGGTGATTTAGCAGGGGTGCCCGGGTTCATGGGGTGAGGTTTGTCTAAGTCTTGGAGGTGGATGACCTTGACACACTGAACCCCAGATTCCTACCCACCCCATATACCCTTTTCCTTCCCAGAACTCTCCTCTCCCTCCTTTCCTTAAAAAACCCTCCACACAGCATCCCCAAAGATGACATAGGCCCTATGGGAAATTTTTTTCCTAAGGGCCTCCTGTGTGGAGCTCATGTAAAAAAAATATATGAATAACCAGGTACTTTCCATACTCCCTCTTATTTATCTCCTTTCTCACCCACTCCCTTCAACTGCCATCATCTCCCTTCAACCTTCCATTTTCTTCAACCCTCGTCGACATCCTACAACTTCCTTCAATTTCCATGAACTCCCTATAGTTTTGCAATATTTCCCAATTATTGGTGTTGGCATAGTGCTACTGGCTTCGAACAGTGGCTAAGACCGTTTTTTTTTTTATTTTTACCTGTACGTCAAGCTTAAATTGATGGTAATGCTTTTTTACCAATAAAGAATTATGTAATAGGTGCCTATAAATATATTTCAGAATGCCATTTAGAAGCCACAGAATCGAAGAAGTGGATTTACCGATATCTGACGTTATTAGAATTGAGTACGCACCCATGTTTCTTAATAAACCGTTTGTGAGGGTTATTCAACCCTCTTCCGACTTTATTTTATTTGATATTCCCTGTTTTTCTTTATTCGTCACGTTCTATGCATTTAGCGTCTTGCTTGGAGACGTGACCGGGTCAGATTCCTCCCCTTCCCACACCTCCCAATACTTTGACACCACCCTCCTCCACAAGGCAAAAACTACGGAACTTTACCCACTGAAGGGAAAATAATTAGAAGTGTGATCAATACCGATTCCAAAGAAAATTGATTCATCAATGAATACCATGAAAGTTTGATTACCATAAAATCAGTCAAACAGATCTAATTCAGCGGCGAGTATATACTGTCATGTATATTTAACAAATGTGTCTCTCTGATTGTTGTAGTTAGTGATTTGTTTTCATTTGAAAGAAAACTGATCTTCCCAAATAATAAAAGACAATTATTTTCCTAGGCCTTAGACACGCCAAATAAATTGTTTAAATGTTTAAGAAGGAAATAAACTCAATATTTGAAATTCAAATTTGATTAATTTCAGGATTATTAAGAGGAAATAACCAGACAAAATCGGAAATATGTCATTTTTACATCAAATTATTGACTCTTTTCCACAAAAAAATTATAAATTGATTAAAGACTGTTCTTTTATCTAGTAAAGCTTTGTTTTAAATTTAGAGAAAATATGTTTATTTTTAGTACAATAAGGTTTTACCGTAGGTAGTTGACAGATTTGTTAAATTTTCAAATTTTTTTTTTTATTATGCAATACACATTTCAAATCATATAATCATGCAATAAAATAAATCAATAATCTACCTGGGAAAGTTATGTTTCAGAATTTTAATTTTAGTTTAAATAAAATCATTTAAAATAAATACTGTCGCATTGATAACCTCCTCCTTTTCGAAGTCGTTTAAAAAAAGATCCGTACACGAATTTTGTGACTAAAATACTTCAGTTTGTTTATTTATTTAAGGTATTACAAACTAATATATTTAACATATCCTGATGAAGATAACATTGTTTTTGAAATTATATAATATATTTAAGATTTTTTTACATTCTTATTTTGCTTAGACATTATTGAAAAATTATAAATACTTATGATTAAAAATAATTACAAAAAGTACACAATTTTAATAGTTTTATCATCACGCCTTTCAGCATTCTTCAATTAAGGTATAAATTAAAGCAATTTTTAATGAAATAAAATCGATAACGAGTTATAATTTAAGAAAGCTGGTACGGAGAATAATTAACCTTTCTCATTGGAACTGCCCTGTACGACTCGGCCGCTGGTTGGTTAATGGCCCTTAAGGAAACATCGGCTTGCTCTGGACTCACGGACAGTTCCACAAGACACATCTGTCCACTGAACTAGATAATCTCAAGACGTGTGGTCTGGGCTAATTTGAAAGATAACTTAAGTAGCCAATTTAAACAAGTCTTTTCGTTTTCTAATCATGGCAATGACGTTGAAAAAGAAAATCTGTATTTTAATGGAGTAAATTATGCTATTGTTGCCCGCAACTAGTGATCGCCCACTTTCTGTTCGATTGTCTTTTTATCACTAACGTGTAAATATGTTTTTTTTTTTTTTTTTTTTTTTTTTTTTTTTTATTATTTCATAAATTTTTACAAGTTACATAATACAGCCAATTTTTTAAACTACCATACTAGGCTATTGCCCGTGCTGTGGTAGTCATAATATGATACATTATTTTAAATAAACATGTAATAAAATATATAAAAAGGAAAGAAAAAAAGAACATATTTAGGGATAAATAAAATTAAAGATAAATACTAATACAGATAAAAATATAAGAATTAGAAGAAAGCTGAGAAAAAAGTGTATAAAGATATTTAAAAAAAGATTGAAAAAAAAGATAGAAATAAAATTTGTCAAGTATTCTTCCCATTGACGTATGATATCTTGGTCGATGATTATGTTTATGTTCAGTTTTGAAGTTCTTTCTGCGAAAGAAATAGGAGAATATATGCGCCAGAGTGGTTTTTTTTTTAAATATAATGTTAAGCTCTTATGTGTTTTTTGAAGAAATCTCTTCCTTTTTCAGATATCCAAAGTTTTAAATGGGATTTGAAAAGAGATTTAGAATTATGTGACTTTATGTCGGCACTCAAAGCATTATATATTTTAGGAGCGATGAACCAGAATTGTCTTTGAGCGAATGAGGTTTTAGTTTTAGGGACCACGCAGCCCAGGTTTGATGAGAAACGAGTGTGTGCTTGATGTTGTGGAGCAACCAGTTGGTTTTTTTGCCATGTGTAACATACGCTAATCTGAGTAAATAACTGTCGAATATCTAAGACCTTGAGTTTAGCAAAGAGTTCCTTTGAGGGATGGGTAGGTTTGCATTTAAATATGATTCTCAAAATTAGTTTTTGAACTTTAATAATTGGATTGATGATGGATTCAGCACAACCACCCCATCCCACAATACCATATGTTGCTATGGATTGGAAGAGGGCAAAGTATACGCTTCTTATGGTCTGTAAATCTAAGATAGACCTAAGGGAGCAGAATATATGGCAGAGTTTACGGAGTTTTTTAACTGTGTCACTGATATGGGCTTCCCAACGTAGTTGATTGTCTATGATTATCCCCAGATATTTAACTACCTTTGATGATTTAAGGACAGAACAAGTGCAATTAATATTAGGTGTGGTTACGGGATTGTGTAAATTAAGTGAGCATGAATGAATGATTGGTTTAGGACAGTTGTTAGGTAAAGTATGTTGACGTATGGAAAATGTCATATATTGGGTTTTGTCGATGTTAAGAGTGAGGAGGTTAGTGTCTAGCCAATGCTTTACTATTATTAGGGCATTATTAGTTTTTTCAATGACGGATTGCCATGTTTCGTCTTCGAATATTAGGACCGTGTCGTCGGCAAATGATAATATCTTACCTCCAATATTCATGGCACATAGTGAGTTTATATATATGAGAAATAAAATTGGTCCTAGTATACTGCCTTGGGGTACACCATATGACGCAGGTAATTTATTGCTTATATGTATTTTATCAGATTGGATGAGAGTTTGTTGTGTTCGGTTTATAAGATAGCTTTCAAACCATGTGTAGGCTATTCCTGTTATTCCAATCTGCTGTAGTTTTTTTAGCAGTAAGGGATGGGAGACCGTATCGAATGCTTTTGCCAGATCAAGAAAAACAGCAAGTGGTTTGCGACCAATGTCAAGATTAAGGGAAACAATCTTTGTGAGGACGGCTATTGCATCTGAAGTGCTCCTACCTTTGCGAAAGCCATATTGGTTATCCGACAGTATTTTGTTATCTTCGAGGAATTTACAGAGTCTACGTTTTACCGCTTTTTCTACAATTTTAGATATCGTGCTTAGTAGGGATATCGGTCGGTAGTTATTTACAGATAATTTGTCACCTGCTTTGAAGATTGGGATTATTGTGGCCTGTTTCAAGGAGTCTGGAAAAATTCCAGTTTTGAAACTTAAATTGATAATGTGTTTAAGAGGGGAGACGATATATTTTTGGATGTTTTTAATAATTTTTGCCGAGATGTGATCTATACCGGTAGAGTTACTATTTTTAAGAGATGCTATTAGTTCTATTATTTCAGGTTCAGTGGTGGGAGTAAAGTGAAATGGGTTATAACTCAGAGTATCGATAGGTATATTGTTGGCCAGGTCTTTCTCTGAGACGCAGTTTCTGTCCAAAATATTTTTTGCTAAGTTGGGTCCGATATTGGAAAAAAATTTATTGAAATGGTTAGATATTTTTTTAGGTTCAGAATTTACATGTATTGTTCGGTCTTCGATATCAACCTTAACAATAGGTGTGTCGGTTTTATTAATATTAGTTATATCTTTTATGATGTTCCAAATTTTTTTTTTATCATCGGTAGCTTCACTGATTTTTTTTTTGTAGTAGTCTGTTTTAACCTTTTCAATTATTTTTTTGCAATGGTTTCTATAACGTTTGTAGAATATGAGAGAATTATAATCATTGGGGTTTTCCCTGCAGAAGTTATGTATTTTATCACGTTTTCTAATACAATGGAGAATACCAGCAGTGATCCATGGTTTCAGTTTTGTTTCCGATCGTTTTTTTTTACATTTTGTATAAGATGTTGCATTGGCCAAGTGGTTTTGTAAAGTATTTATAAAAACATCGCATGCAGAGGTGGGATCAGTACATGAATAGGTAAGTTCCCATTTTTCCTCCGAGACATGATTTAGAAGAATTTCATAAGAAATGTTTTCTTGGGGTTGAGTGTTTTGGGGCGGTTTATGTTTTTTTTTGGTGATGGAAGTGATAATTGCATAGTGATCTGTAATAGTTGATTGAAATATAATTGATTTATTGTCTAGTTTACTCTTAACAAATACATGATCTATACAACTGCCGTTTTTTGAGTCTGGTTCTCGTGTTGGAGCGGTGACAGCAGGGAAGTATCCTAATAAAGTTAATACATTTAGGTATTCATTGGCTTGAGGATGCATTTTGTTGATTATGTTTATGTTCAGGTCACCTATTATGTAGGTGTTTTGGCAGTGTTCTATGTTTGATAATGTTTCTTGTAGTGAGTGTAAAAATGGGGTTATATTGTGTGTTGTTGGAGATCTGTATATGGTAAGAATTGTTATGAGACTATCTAGTTGAATTTGAAGACAGTTTGCGTTTTGAATTCTGACCTCTTTGACTGAGTGTGCGATGTGGTTTTTAATGTAAACAATGACGCCATCGTTTTGAGTTTGGTTATAAAGAGTGTTATAGTGATTGTAGTTTCTTAACGTTTTAGGAATGTAACATTTTTTAATCCAACATTCGGTCAAGATAATTAGATCGAAATCTAAGGCAAGATCAGTAAGAAGAATTAGTAGTTCATCAAAATTTTTGTTAATACTTCTTATATTCATAGAGAATATTGTAGGCGAAGAGTTACCTAGTAATAAATGACGAACTACTTCAGAATCATTAGTTGATGTAAATGGGATTTGTGTTGAGTTATCTAGTAAATCTGCTAATTCTTCCATTTTTTAATTTTTTTTTCTTTGATTCAATAGGTAATTGTAAAGATCCAGTGAAAGTGATGTTTTTGAAAGGATTAAATTATTGAAGAGACATAGTATGAACATATAATTTATACCGGGTTTTTTAAATTTATGAGTGTAGAAATAAGTATCGAAAGCGATAGTTAAAAGTACACATGTTATACATGGAATTCGAAATAAAGATTTTGTGATAAAGGTTGTGTTTGTAGATAAAAATAAGGAATGTTTAAGTACAGAAATGAAAAAATATTTAAAAAAATATCTTTTGTTGGCAGAACTATAAACAATAAAATTTGATAAGGTAATTACACTTCTGATAGTTATTTTAGTAATATTGTTTTGGGTGATTGTTTCAATGTTTTGAATATTAATAAAATAAATTGAACCATCGGTTTCTGTTGTAGGTAAGAGGTGAAAAGGATTTTGAGAGTTATTCGAAGCGATGACAATAATAGCAATAACATTGGCCTTCACAATGGATACAGAAACATAATAAGCAATATAAGTGTTTTTTGTGATAATTACATTTATAAAATTCTGACATATGGAGTCAATATCAAAAATAGAAGATTTATCTTTGTTGGTACTAGAACTACTTGAAAAATTTAATAGGAAATTAAAAAAAGATTTGTCGACAACAATAATGTTTGTTGCTAAAAATAAATTACAGTTAAGTAATGTATGAAAAAAATATTTCAAAAAGTATCTAATTTTGTTAAAATAACAATCATTAGAATTTAAAAAGTTATTTTCGCTTCTGGTAATATTTGCAGTAGTAGATGCATGTTGTATATGATAATACCTGTAATAATGGATAATACTTGCATGTTGCATATAAATAATAATAACCTGGAGAGTATTATTTAGGGAAATTATGCCATTGGTTTTTGTTGTTGGTGATAATAGAGAAGGATTTTGACAGTTATTCAGAGCAATGACAAAAATACACAGTTCGGTGACTTTTATAATAATAGTAGAAATTGTTAAAAATGAGGAATGGTTAAGTTTAGAAAGGAAAACATATTTAGAAAAACATCTATTGTTGGCAAAACTAAAAACAATAAAATTTGAAAAGTTAATTACACTCTTGATACTAATTTTAGTAATATTGTTTTGGGTGATTGTTTCAATGTTTTGAATATTAATAAAATAACTTGAACCATAGGTTTCTGTTGTAGGTAAGGGGTGGAAAGGATTTTGAGAGTTATTCGAAGCGATGACAGTAATAGCAATAACATTGGCGTTCACAATGGTTACAGAAACAAAATAAGCAATTAAAGTGTTTTTTAAGATAATTTCATTTATAAAATTCTGACATTTGGAGTCTATATCAAAAATACAAGACTTATCTTTATTGGTACTAGAACTACGTGAAATGTATAATAGGAATTTAGAAAATGATTTGTTGACAACAATAGTGTTTTTTGATAATAATAAATTACAGTTAAGTAATGTATGAAAAAAATATTTCAAAAAGTATCTTTTTTTGTTAAAATAAAAATCATTAGAAATTAAAAAGTTATTTTCAATTTTGATTATATTTATAGTAGTAAATGCATGTTGTATATGATAAGAATTGTAATCATGGGTAATAGTTGCAGGTTGCATACAAATAAAAAATAACCTGTGAAGTATTATTTAGGGAAATTATGCCATTGGCTTTTGTTGTTGGTAATAGTAGAGAAGGATTTTGACAGTTACTCAGAGCAATGACAAAAATACACAGTTCGGTGACCTTTATAATAATAGCAGAATTTGTTTTACAGTTAGAATCCATTTCAAAAATTCGAGATTTGTGTTTGTAATTACTGAGACTACATTTATTTTTTAAGTAAATATAATTATCAGAAAAACTAGTTATTAAATGATTCTTTAAAAACAAGTTAACTTTATAGTAATAATGTTCTGTGAATGTGGTATTACAAAATATGAGGGAGAGAGAAGTAACTGATTTCATAATATTGTTGAAGCTAGAGAAAGATAGATTAAAAACAAATAGATAAGCAACATTGTAGGGCGAGTAGAGTTTATGAGATGTTGGGGGGGGGGCGATAAAAGATGTTTGTTTTTTTCATTGATGAGTAAAACAGGCGTCCCAATGTCTTTTCGCACATACACCTTTCCCTCACGGACCCAGGCGAATTTGAAGATGTTGTCCCGTGAAGCCTTCCGTGCAAGATACCAAAGATGTTTCGCACGAAAAGTTGTTCGGTGATGTAGATCTGAGAGCGAGTTCCTGCCATTCCGATGAGAGAGGTATTAAGTTTATTGTCTCTATTTGTAGTTTTTTTGTTGTACGTTTTGACGTCGCTTAAGAAGTTTTCACGATCAATGTTAGTTTTAAATTTAAGTATTATAGGCCTCTGTTGATCTTTATTGTTTTTTTGAGAGATACGGTATGCTGTATCTACGTTCTTGTGTTTTTCACATCTCTATGTATTTCACCGAAATCTTTACATATCTCTATATATGTTCATTGTCAGATATAATGCCATATTGACAGACACGTCGTCGCTTCATTGTAAAGTGATAACAAATTTTTTGAAGCGCGTCGAAGCTTTATCAATTTTGCAGACATTTTTTATTTTATAAAGGATTTTTTTTTTCAAATACTTAAACAATAAATTCACCAAATATCAAAGTTGATATTCAACTTCCGTGAAAGTTCTATTAGTATCCAAGTATTGTGAAACAACTTGCCAATAAAAGAATAATAATGGAACTTGATTTGAAATTTCGCAGAACTTGAAATTTGTTGAATAATTCAAGTTCTGTGAATCAGCTAGCCTTTAATATTTTATCTATTATTATTGACTCTATTGATTACCAATGAAACAATAATAAAAAAGTGTATTCCATCCGTAGGTTGTTTTACTAACGATTTTTACCAAATCACTGAAGTGGGAAATCACTGTTTATAGGAAATCACCGGGTATTAACTGTTTACATTTAGCTATGTTTTTGGTTAATTAAAACATGATTATTTATGATAGTAGTCGTATAGTGCGATGAAAATGGAATGATTTGAAAGATAATTAATTAAATATTTTGCAACTGACTAAAACTACACCCAATCCAAAAATTTCCTTGCGGGCAATCATTACCTATTTTTTCCCGATTATTTATGATCAGTTTCAGCAGAAGCAGTTAAAAATTGACCTCACATCGGGCACACTGGTACGTCTTTCATATACTTCTATCGCTTTATCTCTTCATTGGCTTTACCTCTCTAACGTCACGGACTACCGGGTAAAGACAATACAGGACTTTGCTCCATTATCCCAGTTTGCATATGACTGTGTGTCGTCCTCGAGATAATAAGTCTCCTCAAGTTGTAAGTTTAGTTTAGTATATATATTAAAGTAGTAAACACCCCACTCTGATGAAATCTCACGTACGGATAGTTTATTTCGACACGCGGAGATGTTGAATTTAATACCGCTAGTGTGTTTTGGAAGATTCGAGGCCGATTCACGCTAGGAGAGTTACTTATTTTTTGTTATTTAAAGATAATTAAGGTGTTGTGAGTGAAAATACTTTTTGTTTTCCAGATTTCTGAAGGTTTTCGTAACATCAAGTTAAATTTTAAAATTTATTTATTTCATCCAAAAAATATATGAATACATAATAGATGTAATATCATATTGCAGTCGGTATTGGTTACATTTTAAGTACATTTTCCCTTTTTATTTTCTTCCTTTTCTTTTACACAGTAGTAATAATAACATAATTTTAATGACAATAGCATGTTACTTACAAAGTTAAAGACATAAGGTAATAAATTATGCATTATTAAGTTAATATCTATAAGTTAATAACATTGTTATAAGAATAATTTTATAATAATAATTTATGCCATTAAGCAGTATCAAAATAGGAAAAAAGATATGGAGGTAAGAACTGTTATATAGAAGAAACATAATATATATTTTAATTTGTGCATAGTCTGCCTCGCAAGTATTTTGGAAATATGTTTTTTTTCATTCTTACTACCTTAATTGTCTTATAACAACTTTACGCACCATATTTACAAAGCGTCGCGCCATTTTGACACAACTTTTATTTTTGACAAATCACAATGCAGAGTTTTTAGTGTTTATTTTCGTAAGTAATTATTGACAGCGATAATAATACTTATGTACCGAGCGGTAAACTATACGAGAAGTACCGATGTTTTTTTTTTTAAATTTATCTGTTTGAATGTCGATTTTCTTTTCGAGAATTAATGAACAAAGGCAAAATGAGTAATCATTTTTGTTAGTAAATTGTAATGGCTGCGGCGGCACGGTATTTTAAAACTGAACGGAGCTCCCAAAAAAAAAAATTCAATACAAACTTTTTGTCTAGTCAACTTTTAAGCTCTGCATAATAATTGTCATGGATTTTTTCAAAGCAATACTTATCCAGGTAGAAGCTACTCGCGTGGCTTAGTTAAATTTGGACCTAATTTCAAAACTGCCCATAAAGTTGGCAGCTAAAATTTTCCGTCTGTTGGATGATAGTTCCCTGTCGGCAGAATGTAATGTTGACGATTCTTGGTCGAAAGTCATTAAATGTGACACGGTCCTTGGAACCAGACTACGCAGACAACAGAGTTGTACTAGGAATTCCCGACCTCGGAGTTTTAGGCGGCCACTTTACACTGACCTCATGCCTTTTTGTTTCCCAGAACGTCCTCTCTCTTACCTTTCATAAAAGTACCCTCCTCTCAGCATCCCTAAATATGACAGAGGACTTAGGGGACTGATTTTCTTCTTTCTGGACCTCCTGTGTGGAGCTATTATAAAAAAAATCGAACTTTTGTGTGACACGATCGTCGATCATGTTTCTATCGCCTAGACATAAATATATCCCACGGTTAATAGCCAAATGGTTGTTTTTGACTTGGACAATTAAATTAACCCTCACCAACTCTACTGTTCTTATTCAAGTACATAATATAATGTGAGTTTGCAACACACTGCTGGATGATATTATAACAAATCCCTTTTAACAATTATTATTATTAATACAATCGTTTCCCAAGATAATAGGGGTGGCATAATTTGGACTTAAGTTCGAACCGTTTTACTATCCAAGTAACTGTTATTATTATTATTGGACAATTTTAAACGCCGCTTAGCAGTAACAATATCAGCCCAAAGGCGCGTTGTCGTTATTGTAGGATGTAGTTATCTAACACTTCATTCTGCTATTATTGTACGGTTATCTGTGATTTAGCTTATTAGACTTATATGTTGGAATTTTCTTACAAACAATTAAATTAAAGATAATGTTAAACGTTTTCGTCTAAATCAAATAGTAAGTCAAGTCAATTGTAGGTCATGGAATTTATAGGTATAATTTTTTTTTCAATTTAGCAAACATGAATTTTTAAAGTGTAATTAATTAATTAAACAAACAAACTATGAAAGTTTTAAGCAAACTTTTTAAACAACAGTAATAATTAGATAAGTAAAATTTATCAAATGTGTACGGCCCCTATGGCTTTCTACTAGTAATTCGAAGGTTGCGGGTTCAAATCTGAGCGTGCGCAGATAAATTTTGCTGATTTTTTTTTTGCCCTAAGAAAAATGAAGACAATGTGGGTGGTTCGTAGTCGAAGTATGATACAGTTAAAAATGACCGAATAGGATATCGACACCTTGGCGCAGTGGTAAGCGCATTTTCCTGGAAAGCGAAAGGTCCTGGGTTGGAGTACCAGAGGTGCAAATATCTTTTATGTTTTTTCTGTTTCCAGATTTTTTATTGAGTTTGGCTAATATTGGCCTTATTTAATTAAATATGTTTAATTTTTCTTATTTCACATTATTTTCAGTACAAAAAATATGCAGCATATTTACGACACTTCCAGAGTGGAAGACACTATCAGCATTGTCCTGTTGCAAGACCACCATTCAGAATTGAAACGCTGCTTGAAATGGCTTTAGCCGTGTTGGTGACCAGACCACCATTCACAATTGAAACATTGCTTGAAATGGATTTAGCGGTGTTTGGTCACCAGATCTGAATTTTCAGGTATTTTCCTACCTTCCTCTTCCCCATTGGGAAGTACTTCTTCCTCAGTAGCCAGGTAATTCCCATCTCCTTGCCCTCCCCACTACCTTTAGTCTCACAATATACCCAAATTGGGGATGCCATTGTATCACTGCCTCCAGACGGAAGAAGTTGGAACTCTTGAGAAGTATGCACATTAAAAAAAAAAAAAAACAGAAAGAGAGGTTTTTTTTTGGTTTTCCAACAAAATTTGGGCCATAGTAAGTTCTTTGTTATAAATTGTTGTAAATCCCAGAAACATTATTCTAATATTTTTCCATATTTTCTGTATGATCATTTCAATAGGTAGTACATTTTTTTTCAATTGTATATCTCCCACTACAAACAGTGAAAAACACAAATAAAAGCTTTAAATCGCAGAAAAATAATTAATAGGCAAAACTAAAGGTATTCTCTACGAGAAATAATATTTTCCGAGACACAATAGGTGTAGTTAGTTACCCGGCCGCCGTTTATCTGCGAATATTTGCTTTTCCAGCATTAAAATTACACTGAAAATTTATGTTAGACCCGCTCCTACTCGCATATCATATTATCTGCTTGCCAATAAAATTCTGGCCGAAGACAAAAACGTTAATAATTTACCGCACCGAACAGCACTGTCGGTGTTAGAGGTACAGGAATACTCCGTTCCGATTCTCATACCCATTTTCCATAATCTGAGGAAGGATGATAGAACCTGTTAGGTAGCTACCGTAAAATGACAGCACTTTACCCCACAAAGGGTAACATTGACAGTGTTTTCTTTTTTTCAGTTATATTTTATTTCAGGAACTACTTTAAAGAATGCCTGAAGTCAACAAATTAAGTTAATTTGCTTTATTATTATAATTTTTATTTTTTTTACTTTCAAATTTAAAAAAAAAATCTTTTGATATTTATCATAAAAAATATTTATATTTGTATGTCTTATTTTCAACATTTCCACAAAAATAGTCATTAATTTATTTATCTATCTATCATGTATTTATGTACCTATTTTATTTAAGCTAAACAGCAGCCTAGAATAAGAATGGTTTATTGCTTATGGTATCTACTTAATTGTGAAACCACTTAAAGAATTCGCTGTTATCCAAAACCATTGTACCTAATTAAACTATGTATTAACCAATAACAATTCTTACATTTATATAATTATATATTCATAATTCGACTACCATAATACGGGCATGTGCCTAGCGTGGTAGTCGAATCACCTGTAAAAACTGAATAAAAAGAAATATGATGAATAAAGAAAGCGAAAAAAACTCAGTAGCTACAGGAAAATAATTCTACTTTCATATCTATTTCTATAATCCAAATCGGAACGATGGAGCCTGTTAAGTAACTACCAAAAACCATTACTAATTCAAAGTGTGTAAAAATTCGTAAATTCGCAAAATGCTCCACGTTTTATTTAAAAATTTAACCCTTTTTTGTTGTGGTTGAAATTGTCTTAAGCAAAACTTTTAATTTTTTGTTCAAATCAATATGCCTTTTACCCTTGAAGGGTGTTTCAGGCCATCATTTCAATTTATGGAGAGTGAAAATGTATTTTTTTATGTAAGTTTTATTTAAAAGGGCAAATTTTAAAATTTCATGTAGGATCGAGTTCAGATACAGAAGTAATGAGTTGTTGAGTGGAGGGGAGGCAATTTTAGAAAAGGCTTGATAGAAGAGAGATTTGTTTAGAAAAGGACAACCATAAAAATTTGAACTTCACACTTTTCGACCACAGAAAGTACATACCCAAAAATGTGAAGTTTACACTTCTAGACCTCGGAAAGTACAAACCCAAACAGATTATTTCGTACACAAAATTGGCATAGATACCTACCTACCCACTGGTTTTCGCCAACATTAAAAAATCATCGATTCGTATTTTAACATGGAGACATAAAAAAATATTATGGTGTCATATAGCCAACAAATTAGCCTCCATTTTATCGTTTTTCTCATATTTGTAGGATTTATAAAATAAATATTAACAAATTGTTAATTTTATAACCGCGCGAATCGTGCGTGTTTGTTACTTTGAAACTCCGTGAGAGGAACTTATTCGAGTCAACATAGAATATTTTCGTTTTCTGTATGTGGTCTGTGATATTCTTGATGATGAAAGGTGCATATATATGGAAAAAGGTCTTAATTTTAACGGTTAACAGCTGATCAAAAATTCGGCATGAAAAAAATATTTTAAAAATTTATTTTTAACATCGTTCTAAAATACTCTACGATGTTCGCATTTGTGACATCTGTGGTCATAATAGATAAATCATTTTAATACCTTCGTTTTAAAATAAATGGCTGGCCATGGAAATGTTTGAAATAATTACAATAAATGTTTTACGAATGGTTAGAAAATGTGGTCCAATTTTGGACCGCTGTCAATCGCAGAAAAATAAAAGTGGTCTATTTTTTTACCATAATCGCTCCAGTGGCTACACTTCTAACTAGATAGATTTTGTAATTTGAACCCCACACTGAGGGCTGCACTCACACAAGCAAAGACAGCAATCTTAAAATCGTAAATGAATGTTAAATTTTATCTTGAAGGAAAAGTCTTCAAAAAAGCTTCATTACCTACAGACACAGATTTTTTTGAGTTAAGTGGAGACTGCTGTAATTATGCAGCTTCCAAATAGTACGTTAATGAAATCAATTTTTATATTCAGCTTATCTTATAATGCACCGTTTTATTGATATAATTTAAAACCTTTTTTAATGGGGTAATGTTACCCCTAAAAGAGCAAAGTGAAGCCTTATTACGGTACAGGAAATGTGCCTGAGGGTATCCATTATCATGAGTGTTCCATCCCTAACGTAGCTACGGAGGATGAGGAAGCCTTCAGCCATAAAAAAGTTCAAACGCAGTCTTTCTACCACTTTTTCTTTTGAAATTCAATGGGGAATTTTATTTGTACATTCTTCCGTTTTTAAATCTTTTAACAAATACCTAGTACTGGAAATGTTTTTCTCGCAGTTTTTTTTGAGGTTAAACGTCACGCAAGTTATAATCTACGCATTCACAGATGGCGCCAATCAAATTATTTTAGGTTTTTAATGCTTTTTGCACGTTTCGCTTTAAAATATTAAGATAAATTAATTGTTCGCGCTTGTACATATTTAATTAGAATATAAATAAATAGTTTTGTCCCTAAACAAACCCAAATCTTTGAAGAAAGGCTGAAAAATTCAATTTTGTATCGGAGACTCAATCCAATATTGTATTTTTCAGCCTTTCTTGAAAGATTTGGGTTTGGTTATGGACAAAACCATTTATTTATATTCTAATTAAATATGTACAAGCGCGAACAATTAACCTACCTTAATATTTTAAAGCGTAATGTGCGAAAATCATTAAAAACCTAAAATAATTTGATTGGCGCCATCTGTGAATGCGTAGATTATAACGTGCGTGACGTTTAACCTTAATATATGATAATAATCTGATCATGAGATCTCGACTGTAAGAAGCCAGCAGCATAACGTAACCCCTCCTTTATTGCATTTTATAATGTATGTGTATTATTTGTGGGATTATATAAATTGAGGTGAAGGATGGAGAAAATTTATAAAAAGTTAGCTAGTTCAATCTTTATACATTACTTTTATTTAAGCGTTACAAAAGTGCCTGCAAAAGTAAGAATAAAGTCACAAGTGAAGTAAAAAGTTTAAGATAACTTAACAAATAATGTACTCGTAAGTACAGTATTTGAGTATTGAACCATATATAAAGCTAGGTTTAAAAAATGACAAGTATAAAGGTAAAATGTATAATAACTAAGAAAGTATAAGAATTGGTACAGACAGTATAAATAACTAGCTGGTTCCCGGCATGTAAATTGGTTCCATTCAAAGAAGTTAATTGTTTCTCCCTTCATGTCCATTCTCATGCGTCTCCGTTCCACTCCCGCCCCCCTTTCCCTCAAGCGTTTCCCTTCCACCTTCCCCGCCTTCCCCCACCCTTGTCACCTTTCCCGTGAACCCCACATCCTTACCAATCCCACACCGTTACCCTCCTACCTTCCCTCCCTGCCGCTAAAATGTATGAAACACACACATTTTTAAACCACTCGCCCACCAAATGTAGTAATTTTTTAATACAAATTTCATAACGCCAGACCTTACCATTACATATAGAAATACTCTTCTGCTGAAATGCAATGTTCTGTAAAAAATTTGGGCAATCGAGATTTTTGGAACCAAACATACGGAACCTAAATTTTTATTTTTTTATAAAAAATTCATAACGCCAGAGCTTAAAATTATATACAGAAACACTCGTCTGCTAAAATTCAATGTTCTGTAATTTTTTGAGTCAATCCATCGATTACTTTCCGATATTTGCGGACCCAAACATAGAGAACCTACATTTTTTAATACACATTTCATAAGGCTAGAGCTTACCATTATACATAGAAACATTATTCTGCTGAAGAGCAATGTTTTGTAAAAAAAATTGAGTCAATTTATAGATTACTTTCTGAGATTTCCGCGAACGCAAACATACGCAACCTAAATTTTTATATACATATGTATGTATGTATATAGAAGATATAAATATAAAAAATAAATATTTTTTATTAACAACACCTGTTTAATTCCCGATGGCAAACTTAAGCAGACTGTAAATACTTAACCAAGAAACAAAAGAACATTCGATTGCGTTTCTTTTTATCAAAGGAAAAAGATGGGAGATGGAAAAAAGCCCTACTTTCAAATGTGGCGATCTACTTCTTCATCCACGGGTCATTTGGCGCAATTACACCGTAAACAAGTAGGTATCATACAAAATTTGTATGAATACAATTTTTTGAGAGATCCTATAATTGCTGTGGTCACAATATTTTGACATGGATAATGAAGGGTATTTAAAAATACTTGTATAAATGATATTTTGATATTGGATATTAATCATCGTTTTCTTTCTTCTGATTCCCAATTAGGGCTTTGTAAGGAAGGAAAAGAACAATGGAAGACGACAATATATTGAACAGGACCCTGGGAACTGAATTAGTCCCAAAGCCGTTTCAATAGGGGCAGTTCCTTGGTATGTGCAGCTTGTCTTCAGCCTTACATAACTTACTACAACATCAACTGTGCCTAGGGACACGATATCAAATAGAAAGTATCTATACTGTACTCATGAGTAGTATCGGAAAAAAGTAATCTATACTGTACTCATGAGTAGTATCGGAAAAAAAGAATCGTACACGTAAAAGTATTACAAAAGTATCGATACTTCAAAGTATCGAGTACATTTCATAGGGCCTAATTTACAGCTCTGACCGGGCTAACTACCTATCAAACCCCTCTCCCCAGGATCAGATTTTTCAAATTCAAGTATCTCTTTTATATAAGAAAGGTCAAAGGACGTCAACGTCAGTGAAATGAAAAGAAATAATCAAATTTAAGTACGTATAATCAATAATAAAGAAGGACATGTAAATTCACAAATTGCTATCTTAGGTACTCATAAAAAAGTTAAATCAACTGCAAAACTAAACGTGCGTAATTATAAATAATAAAACACTACACCCCCGTTAAAACTCGAACTTAAAAGTAAAACAAATTTGCAATAGATTTTTTCTCTACTTTGTGTTTTGGCAGGACAGTCAGTATGGCACTTTTCAGATTTTTTTCACCTAATGGTGTTTTTCAGTAACTAAATGTTTAGATAACTTAATAAACTTATTTTTCTTGAATTATAAGCCATTTATTCGTTCCATCACACACTAGCTTGCTTGCGCTTGCAATTATACCAACGCAATGGAATGTTTTAGAAGGTTTGCCATGATTGAATTAGATGGCGTTACCATAAACATGAGCCGCTTAGCCAAATTTTTACAGGTATCGATACTTGCCAAAAAGTACTCATTGAGTAAAAGTATCGAATACAAAGTATCGAGTACAAAGTATGGGTATCGAAAGGAAAAGTACTCGATACTACAAAGTATCGATACTTTTTTCGTGTCCCTATCTGTGCCCCAGTCATCGATAAAAAAAAGTACGCTTCAATCATAATCCTCGCCAGGACATAATTTGGCATTTTTCGATGTGCAAAAAACCTTGTTTTAACATACTACTGGTACCGCAAACGAGTGTTATCGAGACAACTCGACTAATCGAGAAAGCTCGGCAGGCCTAAACGGTGACATGAGCGGGACAGGCTATACCCATAACCGCAAATCACGTATTGGAAATTGGAACAGCGCACATATATAATCCAGCCTGTCCACTTGGGATGCATGAGCCAAGAGCCTTGAAGACAAATTAATTTTGAACAACTTTTACCAATGTGGATTACAATGGACTACAATGTGTCTGGAACATATTCCATTAAGAATACTATATTCAAATGTTAGCTCTTCAACATTTACACATTGGCACCCATGCGTGGTGAATTTAAACGGTTTCGCGAGATTTTCGTGATGAATTGCGATTTTTTTTCTCGAAATGATTTTGCGAACGCTGATGGAGTATTATTTTACAAATGCAATTTAGTGGAGTGAATTGATTGCAGTGTCACCATTAATGAATTTGCTACACTTAAATTACATTCTAGGTACATTAAAAGTGAAATGCACTGCTGACAATTTTAGTCACGAGCCGCTTCTGCAAATAGTGTTTACATCATTAATTAACATTAACGTTAAAATACAGTAAATGAATGTATGCTCATCCATTGGTATTTGCAGACAAATTTTGTTTTACGCGTCTTTTTCATGCTAATGGACATCCGGCATGACCGATATTAGAACATTCATTAACTAATCGGCGCAAGCGAAATATTGATGAATTTTGTTGCATTACTGCCAGTATTGCTGCAATAATAGAGTGATTTGAGTACAGTTGGTCTATTAGGCAATTGATATTTTATTAAAGAAACTAATTCAGGGGAATCAAACTAGTTATCGTCAAAAAATGCCTTTTTTATTAAAGTTGGTATTTAATCAAAAAGCCTTTTTTGGCGATATTATGATAGTAAAAGTGTTTGAAACATCCAGACCCGAAAAATTTAACATTTTATTTGCGGTACACCCCTGCTTTTTACAACACTTTTCATAATTAAAGGTAAATTCTCATCTCTTCCGCATTCAATTTACATTACGATAAACGCGATTATTTGAGTTATGAAGCGTTGTGCCCGAAACGGGAAGAAAGAAAATAATTAGGTTCTTTGTCCATCTCCGAAAGGAAAGTCCCCCCCCCCCTCCCCCCTTTCAGCGGAAACAAACTTGTTAGGCTTAGAATTATTGTTTAACTTATAATTTGATACAAAATATTCAGCGAAAACCAAACACGGAAGATCGTGCGGCTATTGTGATAAAAATACAATTGAGAATCACGCCAATATTACGGGAAATCGTATTTGGTTCTTAAAAGTACTATGTAATTCTTTTAATGACTTGCAAAAATAAATTATGGAAGATAACTGTTATGCATAAGATTATCTATGTATTTTAAGTGTCCTTCAACAGTTGTCGTTAGTATATGTGGTTTTAAAGTGTCTCGACAGATATCAGTAAAGTAGTAATAGGTAGAATGAGGCACAGAAAAACATAAAGGTAACGATCGCAACTGGTAAGCGAACCCAGGATCTTGATCTTACCGAGATAGCCCATAATCTGATTTTTTCGTTATTTTTGACGATCTCGTATTTCAATATCATAATAAAAAATATTTTCCTCAACCCTCAATTAATTTTACCGTGATGCAGGGATCCTGGGCTCGATTCCCAGTTGCGACCGTTTAATTTTTATTTCTTGTGTCTGCATATTAGCTAATTATACCTTCCATTACAAAAATATATCAATTTTTAAAGAATTTTTAATGCACCCTCGAGGTGATATAAAAAAAAGAATGTCCAATTATTTTTAACTCATATGATAACCATCTTCATAGGCATTTCGGTTTGTTTAAATGGGAAAACGTGCAATAAAATGTGTGTTCCACCGTTATTTGAGAAAACGTGGGCAATTATAATTATTTTTATAACTTTAATGTCTAATTTCGATTAGAGATCATGATCTGATCATGTAAAACTAATTATGTAAGTTACATATTTATTTCTTAAAACTAACCACCAAACACATGTAAAAATACCCTTGATGGTTCCAAAAACGCTAGTAACCAATTAGGCATAATAATATATCATTATCTTTGGCGAAAACTTGTCTGAACTATGATCATTTTTAAGTCGGCAATAAAATTGTTTCTAACTTAAACTAAAATGTATAAACAAATTATTATAGAAGCGATAATGATGTCTAACCTAACCTAATCCAGCCATGTAAATTTAATTTGATTGTCGATTTAACACATAATTGTATCTAAACAAGTTTCCAGAGATCACTACTAAATAAATGTTTAACCACAAGTTATTGTGCAAATATTATATCTAAAGGCGACCGATATTTCAATAAATAGTTGTAATTGATTTGGGGACCATTTACTTTGGTGCTCGTTTACAAAATTTCCTACGCAATTTAATATATATTACGCAATAAATATTTTTATGAATATTCGAGTCGGATATTATGCTAAAATAATGGATGGAGTAGGTTAATAAAAAATTGAATCCATGTGTGAAACTCAAGCTCTGAGTAAAATATAAATTTGTATGTACAATACGAGTGGAGCTTCCCATTTCAATTTCGGAGAGGTAATAAAACCAGGATAACTTACCACGTAAAGAAGGCAAACTTAGCATAATAAACATGTTTCTTTACTTCCTTTGATAGGCTTCATTTTCCCCGAAAGGAAACGGATATAACGTATTTTGAAACAATAAAACTGTGGAAGTTATATTGAACTGTAAGCAATCTTGCTCTCAATTTTATGGAGTTTGATTTTGTAGTATAATTGGGGGTTTAAGGTATAAGTTGTTAAACGAATGAACTTAAGATACTAGAAATTGTTTATGTTGGTTAGTCAAACAATAGACTAACAATTAACGGTATTTGCATACGTTCATGTTAATTTATTTCACATTCATGAAACCCTCAGCTGAAGGCTTAGGTATAATATGTAGATTATTTTCTCAGAACAAATTTGGGTTACCTGTATTATTAGGTGGGTAGATAAACTCGTAGTTTTTTTAAAGCAAATGTTAGTAGTTTTCTTTAAATCTCGAATACTTGAATTGTTTTTAATATCATTGGAAAGAAATCTATCTATATAAATAAAAATGAATCCCTGAAATGTATGTACGCGCATAACTTCCGAACGACTGTACCAAATTCGATAATAATTTTTTTATCGTGTTTTTTATTGTCACGACAAGGTTTGTATAAAACTATTGGTGATCTCTGACTTTACGAAATTTGTATACAAATTACAATAGGTGGCACCTGAGCTATTTGAAATCTGAATGTACCGGGAATGAATGTATGGAATGCGGGAGGGGGAGGGGAGAGGAGGGAGGGGAACCTGAAAAGGGGGAGGGGAACTTGGAAGGGGGAGGGGAATTCGAGAGGGGGGTTCGCTGGAAGAGGGAAGGGATGGAGTGGAGTGGGGAGAGGGAAGGTGGAGGAGGTGGAGTAGGAACGCGAGAGGGGAAAGGGACGCGGGAGAGGGAGGGGAGGCGGAAGGAGAACGGGACGAATGGAAAAGGACACGCAGGGAGGAACAATTTATTTATTTAATGGCATAGCAACGCATGACGGGTACTAGCTAGTTTTAAATAATTATGTATCTACTAAAATGATAAGAACAAAGTACGAGTATGACAAGTTTGTAGATTTAATTTAATCATTATTCATTGTGTGATTCTAGTGATATCTTTGTGATTAGGAAAATAAATATGTAATAAGCAATCTGTTTGAGGAAAACTCCGCCAATACAAAAGTGAGAAACACACATCTTTGTACCTTATTTATGTGGGAATCCTGTCACTGGTTCGGCTCACCACGACTCAAAAGAACAATTTTTTGACTGAGGTAGAATTGCACCAAAAAGCCTTGCTATTTATTTATCACGCCATAAGAAAACTGAAACGAATTAAATATCAAGTATCATTTTTTCACTCATTTTAATTTCTTGTATTCTGTGGGTTTTCGGTTTTATTGGTTGGAAACGAATTGGGTAATCCAAGGGTCAGGCTGGTCCTAATAATCATTTGATCTGCTGTCCAGCTGCTGCAATCGAGACCAGAAGGCTGTAGGCTGTATACTACCCTCCCCCACTCCCGGGGTTAGCCATAGAGCCTTATTTATGTTGCCAATAAAAACGAAGAGATTTGAGGGTAGTTTTATTATTAGGTATTTTTAACCTTTTTTAAAGGCATTGAAACATTGTACAGAGATGAAAAAAATTTGATTTTGGGTTTTATGCATAGTTTTTAAATATGTATATATATATATATATATATATATATTTTTTTTTAGTTAAAGTTTAATAAGTCGATTATAGATTATCAGATATAATAAGCTACAGAAAATTATTTAAACGTTTTTAAAGCGTACAGTAGTGTTAGGCCGATGATTTAAAATTAAAAAAAGTAACACAAATAATCTAAACGAAAATATGAAAGAGAACAAAACACAGAAAAATAGAAAAAGATAATGGTCGCAACTGGGACACGAATCCAGAACGTCTCGTCTAACCGGGGCGTGCGCTTTTTATCAATTCAGCCATTGCCAACTTCCATCAAACACACATTTCATCAATTGTCAATGTCATATTTTCTAATTTTATAATTAACGATATTATATTCGACTAATTTTTCATAACATAGGCAAATATCTTTTTCAAGGGAAACAATCGTTTTATGGACTGGTTTGTAACCTAGATAGCGTATTGTATAAATATACCCGATTTTATTTATATGGAACATATTTATAAAAGTATAAATGAATATTCAATTAGATTTTTTTTATTTTATTTAATTTTTTTTTATTGAGTAAATTTTTTACAATAAGTTTATTTCATTCTAATATTACATATTTTATATACTCTATTAATAAAGCAAGTGCTTGTGTTTAGGAGAGGACAACTTGATAATAACTTCTTTTTTTTTTTCAAATCCTTATAACAAACTTAAGAACTTAACTTATGAATAGATTTAGACTTAATAACATATTTTTTTAAAGATTATAAGGGTAATTAAACAAAATATATATATATAGGATGTACGTAAAACCTTTGGAATAACAAACAGTCAAAAACATATCCAATAAAAGTTAAAATTATATGGTGGGACTACCAAAATATGATTTAATTTTTTTTTTATATTTGTCGTAATTTTTTTCTGTTCGCATTTTGGCGGGTAATTGATTAATATTAGAACAACTCTCTTTTTATAACTTTTGAAAGTGAACAAGACACAGAAAAATAGAAAAAGATAATGGTCGCAACTGGGACGCAAAAGCCCACGTCCCGGTTAGACGAGAGGTTCTGGGTTATTGTGTTCTTCTTCAATGATATATTACATTGATGAGAATAACCTTCGAAATTTATAAAAAGAGAGTTGTTCTAATAAAAAATTGAGTCAGTAAATATATTATCAAAAGAGTACCCTAAACTTCTCGCCCAGGTCATCCATCCTATTGGTTAGTGAGTGTATCAATTGGTTGTGTACGTGTTGCAACAAAATGTTTATCTTGTCTTGTGTCCCCTGGTACATGACCCTAATAGATCTTAAGATATCTTTCTTACTTCTTGCTTTGAGTGACCTAAAGCGGAAGTCATGTATTTATAAAGGATTTGAGATTTTCACCGCTAAAAGCATTATGATTTGAAGTGAATTATACTTGGTTTATTATGCCGTATTGCGCTGCCTCCTTCTCTAATCAAACTTTTAGACAGTATTACAGGGTCCATTATGAGGGCAGTTATTCAATCTTACAGTATTTGGACGATTACGCGTCTATCCTGATAATGAACACAGTATTGATATCCGAAGCGTTGGCTAAATAAGGTGGTAGAGCAACACGGCAAAACAACCCAAAAATAAATCACGTTAAAAGGTTTAATTTATTCAGTAGGTACCTACATATGAAGTATTTCGTTGTTTAAATTTAAAGCAGTTGTTTAATATCATTACGAAAATGTGTGTTTTGTCAAGATTTGTATGTTTGATATTCCCTTACTTACATTGCTGGGCTAACACGAATACGTCGTTATCTTTATGAATAGTTTAGTAAAACTGCGATAATTCTGCATTAATTTTGGTAAACAATGCTAATAGGTCCGTTTAACGCAATTTTTTGTAAGCTCGTTAAGAAGGCTAATTTCAACAAATTACTGCATTTAATTAAAACAAAGGTGCGCATTGCGCATAGTTTGCGGAAGGCAAATAGTTAAAAAGAATGAACGGAAAAAGTTTTCTGCGGTCGCTTTTAGTTAGCGCGAGAGGGAGAACACTTAAATTCTCATATTTTAGTCGAGAAAATTAAATTATCACGCTGTTTGTGAAAAATTGAAAAATATCCAAATAGTGACACAACTTGTATTTAGTAATTTTTTTCTGTTATACATACCTGTAGTATGTAATCTAAAGTTTATACGTGCATTTATATGTTAAATTCTAAGACATAGACGAACGCCTCCGCTTTCAGAATTTCTAATTTTTTTTTTAAATTTTTTTTTTATTGTAATATAAAACATGAGTTACATATTATACATATATATTTTACAAAATATTATAATAAAGGTCGTTATTGGTCATGTATACCTTATCAGAAAAGAGGAGCTCTTGTGCCTGATAAGGGAGCCACGATTCTTACTTAGGTTATAAGTTATAATATATTTCTATTTTATAACATATTTCTCTTCCACACTGTAAGTGTTTAAGTTTCTAAAAAAATATATACGAAAATTATTATATTCTGTTATTATGAAAATATTCTGTTATTATATTATATTATTCTGTTATTATATTATATTATTCTGTTATTATATTATATTATTCTGTTATTATATTATATTATTCTGTTATTATATTATGTTCTGTTTTTATGAAAAAAGTCGCAAATTATTTAAGAAAATTATTATATTCTGTTATTACGTTTACGAAAAATCACAGCTTTATTTAAATGCTATTCAAGACATTTTGCACCAGATTTTGGTTCTATTTTAAAAGAGTCGTGTTTAATTAAAGATTTTAACAACTTTCGCTTAATTTTATTAAAGTGTTTAAAATGTTAGCGCGCTCCCTCTAACATTCTTAAATACATATCTCACCATCTTCTTCTAATTGAGTGCTTACTACCGTGCCTTAATTTGGATTTCATGTTGTCACCTGATAAAATATATTTTATTTACTACTCGTATAATAAATAAAGTACCAAGAGAACGGTAGTAATGGCATGAATATGATCTTTATTTATTCAGCTAAAACTAAACATATATCTAATATTAGTATTTTAATTAATGGAATTCATTTACAATTATTGTAACCTTTTTAAACTTTGCGATAATTTTTTTGCTACTGCGTAAGGATGGTACATTAAAAACTTATTTACATAAAAATGTACTTAATTTAAGATTGTTAAGTAAGCATAAGTTTAAAGAAAATAATAATTTAAATATTTCAAACAAAGTTAGAAATAAAGTTTTTTATTCATAATAATACGTAGGTACCTAAAATTGAAAGCTTGGTGATTAACATTAATATCGTAGGAGTCTAATATTAATATGCAAATATTACGTAAACAAATTTACTGTATAACGTAAAGTTATGCCCTTAATAAACCGCGCAACCTCTCAGTTTAATAAACCTCGTCTGTTAGACAAATTATCAATCTTGAACAAAACTTGTCAACTCACCCGCTTTCAACTCCCTCCTCCCCGCACCCTCTCCCACCACTCTTGAACAAACATCCGCTCCCACCCTTTCCTGCAGAGTAGTGCCAACACAAAGCCTTAATTTAAGGCTGTTCTGTGACATGTAAGGCTTTTATTGGAAACAAAACTGACTAACTATCGGAACAGAAGTACTGTGATATATTTTCATGGTGTGATATATTTGTCACTCAATTAATTTTCATAATTGTTCAAATAGTGGAATTTGTTTTGTTAATATTATAATAAGGATATCTTTAGATCTGTTTTCCTTTTGGGTGAATCTGAATGATATTAAGAATAATTATTTAAATTAAATTATATTAAATCTACTCTGAGCTTTCCCCTTAGCAAGTGTTACCTTTGATAACGCTGTTTCAAGGTAGTTGTTACTTAGAGGTTTTCCTTTCACAGCATATTAGTTGTGCAAAGGTCACTGAGTTGTAAAAACCACCTACTCTGAAGCAATATGCATCTATTTGGAGGTGAATAATCAATGATGGTGGTTCCTTAGTGTACCTTTCAACGAAATATCGTAAAAACAAAATCAGATAATGCAGAGAGATCATGCAGTTTTTAAGGTGTATAAGTAACATTAATTTTCGAAAAATACGCTGAATTAGCTTAAATAAGAAATTTAAAGATGTGCATTTCATCTAATGAATGTTATTCGTTGAAAAAAATATATTTTTTTAATTTGAATATCGCACAAGAGTCCCAACTGCTCCCGTATGGAGCCAGTGACATTCCTATGGCATCCCCTAATTGGGGAAAGTGGTGAAGCTGAAGATAGTGGGGAAGGGAAGGAGATTGGTAAGAGAAAGGTGGGGAAGTACCAAACTATTCAGATTTGGTTACAAAACACGTTTTTTTTTCGTTAGCTCCACACAGGAGGCCCTGAAAATAATTATTTTCCTCAGGGCCTGTGTCATCTTTGGGTACGCTGTGTGGAGAGTCTTTTTAAGGAAAGGAAGTAGAGGAAGTTCTGTGAATGAAATGGTTCTCGGGGCGGAGGTCCCCAAATTTTATGAAGCTGAAATGGCTAAAGCCATTTCAAGTAATGTTTCAATTCTGAATATTGATCTTACACAAGGTCGATACTGAGAGTACCTTCCAATCTGGAATTGCCGCATATATACAATATATCATTTTTAATGATTTAATTGTGAAATAAAACAAATTAATCAATTACTTATTGTGTAATTTTACTTTATCTTATATTGTCATAAAAAAAAAAAAATAAAAAAAAATATTTATTTGGACACGACGAGATTTGATCCTGCGGATCTTCGGATTGCCAGTCAAGAGCCTCACCCCTCGACCATGGAGACTAAGGTCGAGGGTTAAGATTAATAAAAACGTCTAGGTATTTATAAATAAGGTATAATGCATTGTTCTATTATTTGCAACGAAATTCGTTTATGATACCACATCTTATAAGAGCTTTCCACTGGTGTGAAAAGTTTCTACACAATACTGTTTCAAATATATAATATATATATATATATATATATATATATATATATATATATATATATATATCGTTTGAAAAATATTGATTCATTTTTAAGGCACTAAATAAATTTGAAACACTTTGCAATTTGGTAACAGGTCTACAAATTTGATGAATTAATAATTTTTATATTTTAATGGTTTTTTCAAAATGATTGTTTTTCAAACTCGCCACTACTGCAAAGTTAGCCGAGTCGAGCTGCATTTATAAGTACAATGTAAATTTAGGTATATATTCACATTCTGACTAACCCTGCAACATTGTTAGCGCTAATTTAAAATAAATGCAATTGGAGCCACGCTGGTTCACCAAGCCCGCAGTAACGCCTGTTATACGTGACATCTGCAATCTGCATAACACAACCCAATTTGAGGGTTATTACGACCCGATCTGAACAGCCTTCAGCTAAGTAACAATGTTATGCACCCCTTGTACTGGCATGTATCCCTGGTAGGGATGGCTTCATTTACTACCCGCAGCAGGTGCGATAGGTTATCTTGTTTTTACGCCTTTACGATTCAATGTTTGAATGGAACATTTCAATGAAATCGCTTACTTTTTGCACTCGAGTAGGGTTCTGGGGGTGTGTAACAAACAAATATATAATTAAGTAGACTAATAACCAAAATAAAGAATTTGAAATCAACAATTGTGACTACAATTTAATAAGTTCGAGCCTTTTCATTTCTGTTTTGATACTAATTGTTTGCGCGTGTCTGACATTTGAAAAACGCCTAGTGCCATATTTACGACCTTCTATAGCTAGCGAACAATTTGCAACTAACAGTTTTTCGAAATATGATTTAATAATTAAACATTTGGCACCCTACTGATAAAAACATTTAAAAATTTACACAACTGATAAACGCCCATTAATGAATATTAAATAGTTGTTTATCAGTTTTGTAAGAGGGTTGAACAATAAATTTTCGAAATATCTAAAGCGCAGATCTGCTGTAACATTTTAACATTTTATGTCGATTTCTGTCTTATAATTTCTAATTTATGTTCGCTTAATATTTTAGTCGGCTAAGGTGTTTATTACTGGATAATATTTGCGGCACGTTATAGAGTGTTTATATTGTCAGTATCGCCATGGTTTAGACCACCATTTAGAATTGAAACGTTTCTTGAAATGTCGAAAGACGTGTTTGGTAACCAGATCTGAATGGTCAGCTACTTTCCCACCGTCCTCTTTCCCCATTACCATTCCTCGTCCCACTACCTTCAGCCTCACAACATTTGGGGATGCCGTAGTCTCACTGGTATAATTCTGGTGTAAGACTACCATTCAGAATTAAAACGTTGCTTGAAATGACTTCAGTGTGTTTAGTGACGAAATCTGAATGGTCAACTACTTTCCCATCGCCCTCTTCTGTATCTCCATTCCTCGTCCCACTACCTTCAACCTCACAAAATAACCTAATTGGGGATGCCATAATCTCACTGGTCTCAAAATAGGAACGTTTGTGCGGTATGAGCATTAAAAAAACACAAAAAATTGCATCGTGGTACTAATGTAAGGTGGTGTTATTTTTAGGTTAAAATTAGTTATGAGGGGGCTAATCTATTGTTCACATATGTCGATGGGTATATTATATTACCTAGGGGAGGCCCAGGGAAGTAGCATAGGGTCTGCCATGCTTTATGTTATAGTAGCAATCCGGAACTGGGGACTGGGACAGGCCAAGCCGGCCGGTGAACTAAGCTCATTAGGATGCCGGGAGGTGCTCCCACATTGAATGATGTCCAAGCGGCCAGGCTCTACCCACTGAGCTACTCGGCTGCCCGGAGAATGGTAAATACGGCGACCATTGGCCGTGTGTTTATCTGGGAGGGGCACATTGTTAGTGCGTGCGTGTAAATGGACCAGTTATCAGATGGATCGCAAATTTCTGCCGAGTGGAACGTGATGCATTAAAACGTTTTTATGTTTTCTCGATACTTTTTGCGTATATAATATCTACTAATAACAAAATTACTTTAACGACTTATACTAACTTCCTACTTATATTTTTTATGATACTCTGTTATGTAACCTTACTCTGTTATAATATATTATCGAACTCATTAATTTGTCCTTTCCGTGATAGTGTAAATATCTGACATTATTTTTATAAATCTGAAATGTTCCATGGTACCAGTCTAAAGCATTTTGTTTTCTAAAATTGAATTCTATAATCATAAGTTCTGACGATAATGTCATTGGTTTAGGGTGATTGTCCAAATTATTCGTATTCTACTCTTTCATAGATGGCGCGCGAATAATTATTTTACGGTTAAACGATTTTTACTAGTTATGCTTTAAAATATTAAGAAAAATGAATTATTTGCGCCCATACATACGCAATATGAATATGAATAAGTTGTTTTGTCATTGAAAAAAACTAAAATCTTTCGAGAAAGGCTAACAAATACAATATTGGATTGAATAACCGATGTAATATTGTATTTTTCAGCTTTTCTTGAAAGATTTTAGTTTTTTCAATGACAGAACAATTTATTCATATACAATATTGGATTGAATAACCGATGTAATATTGTATTTTTTAGCTTTTCTTGAAAGATTTTAGTTTTTTCAATGACAAAACAATTTATTCATATTCATATTGCGTATGTACGGGCGCAAACAATTGATTATTCTTCATATTTTAAAGCATAACTTGTAAAAATCGTTTAACCGTAAAATAATTATACGCGCGCCATCTATGAAAGAGTAGAATACGAAATATTTTGATAATCACCTTAAGTAGAACATTAATTTTAGTGCCGTGCAAATTGGTAGTGTGTATATTTATTTTTAAATCTACCTTAATGCACTTTCAATAATTATGTATTAAAAATCGACACACTATTATTGTTTGTTATATTTTATGCAATCTGCAGTCGTATAACGTTATATTTTTTACCTTCCAACTATATACCCACCCATGTTAACTGACTGGTCTCCTGTCTTAAACGCACAGGACGTCAACACGGCGGTTAACAGCTTTTATTTAATCATTGACGCCTTAATAGATAACTTTGTTCCAAAAAAAATTCTGAAACCAAACAAATTCCCAACGTGGTATTCTTCGGCTCTTATCAACATTACAAAAGAAAAGCTCAAATTCTTTCGAGCCTGGAAACGCCACAAGAATCCACTAGATTACCAAACCTTTTCACTGCTCCGAAAACGACAAAAGAAAATCGCTGCTCTCACATACCACAAATATATTTCACATTTAGAATATGCCGTACAAAATAATGTTAAAAAAATATGGAGCTTTGTCAAAACGCAAAGAAAATCTCCTTCCATACCTGAACACCTAACATACGGCTCGAGAATCGCACACAATAGTAAGGAGATTACAGATCTGTTTGCCGACTATTTCTCTACCGTCTTCACTGATCATACCCAAAATTTTGCATCCGATGTTCACGAACCTGATCCACTGAATAATATATCTATAAACTCAATTACAATCAATGACGACATCACCTACAAGTATCTTTCATCCATTGACATTAACAAAGGACCCGGTTTAGATAGTTTGCCTGGTATCTTCATACGTAACTGTAGTAAATATATCACTCCTCCGGTCAGTGCAATTTTCAAAAAATCATTAAGTGAAGGAACTTTTCCTCATAAGTGGAAGTCTGCCGTAATAACTGCGATTTTTAAAAAGGGCGACAAACATGACGTTACAAACTATAGACCTATCTCTCAACTTCCCATCTTAAGTAAAATTCTCGAAAAAATCGTTTACGACCAACTTTACCCGACTATCACAACAATAATTACACAGAACCAACACGGATTCATGAAAAATCGGTCTACAACATCTAACCTGGCCCTTTTCGTCAACTATTTGCACAGCAATATGGACGAAAGGGTGCAGGTCGATGCTATGTATACCGACTTTTCAAAGGCCTTCGACCGCGTTATCCACTCAATTCTGTTAAATAAACTCACTCGTCTTGGAATACACGGTGACTTGTTTAGATGGATTAAATCATACATCAGCAATCGTAGTCAAGTTATCTCAATAAATGGAGTTTTATCCAAAATTATCAAAGCAACCTCGGGTGTCCCTCAGGGTTCCCATCTTGGTCCGCTCCTCTTTAATATATACATAAATGACATAGGCTCATGCTTCCATCACTCTAAATTTTTAATGTATGCAGATGATATGAAAATTTATAAAACGGTTCGCTCTCTATCGGACTGTAAAGAGCTACAAAGTGACTTAGATAGGCTCTGCAACTATTGCACAGCTAACTACTTGGATCTCAATGTTTCTAAATGCCACACTATGTCCTTTACTAGAAACAAGCATATAATTAACTTCCGCTATTCACTCTGCGATGAACCCGTGATCTCAAAAAATGAATGTAAGGACCTAGGAGTATATTTAGACAGTAAACTTATATTTAATACGCACATTGATTCAATCACTGATAAATCCTACAAAATGTTGGGTTTCATACTACGTCTGAGTAAATTATTTAAAAATCCAAATACGCTAGTAATGCTTTACTCCTCACTAGTCAGATGTACACTGGAATTTGCATCGCCTGTCTGGAATCCCAAATACACCCAATACGTCAATAATATAGAGCGCATACAAAATAAATTTATTAAGTATCTCGGTTATAAATACAACAATAATTATATCTGCACTCTCCAATCCCTGAAATCCAGGCGAACGGTAGCCGACATGACATTTCTCCATAAAATAATACATAACGAAATAGACTGCCCAGAACTCCTATCCCAAATAAATTTTAACATCCCATCTAAAAGAACTCGCCACACCAACCTTTTTTACACAACCAGTAATAATACGAACGCTGCAGCCAACTCCCCCATATCCCGCATCCTTCAAAGATTCAACTCAATTCAAACAAGTACAAATATCGACATATTTTTTGATTCCCTTCCTTTATTTAAGAAAAACATTTCTAGCACACTGAACTTGCACACATAACACACACATCCACACACACACACACACACACACACACACACACACCCTTACCCCTCTCCCTCAATAATTTATTAATTAAATATAGGTAAAATGCATCATTTGTCACATAAAAACATATACTATATAACAGCGACATGTCATTGGTACCAATTATTGTATTAACTCTATAACTTGTAACTACTTTCTAATATGTAATAATGTACTGTTTGTTTCTGCAAAATAAAAATAAAATAAAAAAATGTACCACGTCGTGTAGTACCCATTTGTGCTATTTTTGTTATCTAAATCTTTAACACTGTTTTTGACACCTATATTGTCCTGTATGCACCAAATCATACAAAAATAAAAAATATATGCTAAACTCATTCGGGCGTTAATAATTACTGATAAATAAACAAGTGTCAAATAAAATAAAATACTTTTTTGTTTAAAACCACAAAATTTGTTAATTTTTCGCTTTACTCAAGCATCTTCAGGGTTCACATTAATACTAAACAATAAATACATAATGTGTGCTTATATATAACAAAATATAGAGGGAGACGACATGATACAAATATAACAAACAGACGCACGGTCATAAAATACATTAACATAAGTACACAAATAATGGAAAAAACCGAAATATAATTATGTGACTAATGAGTCACAATATGACCTGAATATGCTTGAGTAAAGCGAAACCGGTCGGTTCATAAATTAATAAATCTCGTGGTTTTAAACAAAAAAAGTATTTTATTTGATTAAATATATCAAACCACAAAGCGATTGCTTTCTAAAATAATAATAAATAAGTATCAATAAATTGACAATGTTGAAAGTGGCAGTGAAATTAGAACTTATGCATTGTATGAGATGTTCTTTTTATTTTAAGTATTTTTTGTTTTTTTATTTACTACTCTTAGCTACCTACTTAGCTGTAAGAGAAATTACAACACTTACTTGTTTTCCCTTTTATTGAACAATTAGTTAACACGTGGAACTAACATTATGATTTGTTTTGACTCATTTTCAGTGTATTATAAGTAATTAAAGGGATATTACGAAGCTCTATAGCTCGTTATGAAGATGACACCGCGAGCTAAAATTAGACGTATTGAGCCAGTAAATTTCAGCAAAAGAATGTTTTAGTAAGCTTTCGATGCCAGATTTCACCGTAAGAGAAATGATGTTACAAAAAACATATAAAAATGAAATAAAGATAGATTGTGTCTATACTAAGATATTATTATTACCAAATTATCAACTTTTAAAGGTTATACCCTTCAATGCCGGCTGGCCGGCGTAGCGCGGTGGTAAGGCGCTTGACTCGCACACCGAACGTCGTGGGATCGAATCCCGGTGTGGAAAATAATTTTTATTCGATCAATTTGTGTTATTTCACAATTTGTTAATTAAAAATAATATACAGTATATTTGCGGCACGTTCCAGAGTGGAAGATACTCCCTGTATCGCCCTGGTGTAAGACCACCATTCGAAATTGAAACGTTGCTTCAAATGGCATTAGCCGTGTTTGGTGACCAGATCTGAATAGCCAGGTACTTCCCCACCTTCCTCTCCCGTATCTCCTTCCCCTCCCCACTACCCTCAGCCTCACAACATACCCCAATTGGGGATGCCATAGTCTCACTGGCTTCAGACGGGAGCAGTTGGGACTCTTGTGCGGTATCTATATAAAAAAAATGCAATATATCACTGAAGAAGAAGATAATATTAATAAATCTAAATGAAACATGAAACAGAACAAGGCACCTTTAAAAAAAAAAGGTTAGGTAAAGGCAACTGGGACTCGAACCCAGGATCTTTTGTGCTGGGACAAATAGAGTTAACCGGCTCGGCCATTGGGACCTACATTTTTTCTTTAATTTTTGTCCGACAATTTTGTTTGAGAAATTGACAGAAATATAAGTCCCAATAACCGAGTTGGTTTGAGGCGCTGTGTCACGGTAAGACAAGAGATCCTGGTTTCAAGTCCAAGTTGCCACTTTTATGTTTAGCTTAGATTTATTAGTATTATCTTCTACTTCTAAAAATTACCTCTCGAGATTGAGGAGGTACCTGATAGATGAAAAACAATAATAGTGTGAAATAAACTTTGCTCTTTTTCAATCGTTGCAAAAGTACTCTTTCGTATTTTTTTACAACGAGAAAAACAGAGTGAGCAAAGATGTAGTATTATTATTCATTAAGAAAAAACGTGCTGGCGAACTTACGAACCCGTCCGTGATTATTCCAGCAACCCCCTTTCACCCCCAGTTGTGGGTTACCAATTAATCACGTAGTCGCTGAATACAGCCACGCTTTAATCCTGGATATACTGAAAACATATCTCGCTCAGGTAAACAAACAAGCCGTAATCTATGTCGATAGGTGGCGCCTTGTCGCGAGCCGCTCCACTAGGCCGCAGCCACTGAGTTTATAATCACTAGAAGGGTATTATGATACATTATAGCGAGAATAAATTGGGGATTTAGCACAACTTCATCCACAAGCTCGTGAATACAGAGGATCCATATTATTTTTCAAAAATACTTAACCCTTAACTATGGACGTGAAATAAAAATCACACTCCCATGGACGTCGGGTCACACAGACCCCTTCATAAAATTCTTCTAATTTTCATACCTGGACCAATCTGACTTTAGCAAAGAGTTTATATGTATAAAGTATTTATGAATAAACGATCGTGTAATAAAAATAATTAACTTTTATTCATGTTTAAATAATTATCTCCAAATTTAACAAACTTAGTCAGTTTTCAGTCTTTATTGACTTGAGATCATATTAAGGCTCCTTAATTATAGTAGGTATCACATAAATCAAATCTAATAATTTTTCCTAGCTAATAAAAAAGACAGTAACAAAAACTCATAAAAACAACTGCTGAAAGAAATAAAATAAAATTTCTGACAAGGATCAAACTTATGTAAAATTACTGGTACTCAGAACATAGAGGCTTGGAACACTGAAGACAAACTGGCTTCTTGCAGTTAATACGAGGCATGGGTTGCCTTTCTAGAGAGCTTTGATGGGCAAAATCTACATCTTTTACGATTTGTAGGGTCAACTTCTTCAGCCTGTATTGCCGCTGGGGGCACATCTGCACCTAATATTCCGAGTATACTTGTATGGAAATTATAGTCAGCGGGTCTCACAGACCCTGATCAAATTTTAAATGATTATTTCTCACGTGTTAAGTGCCGGACGACGCGACTTTCTCCCTCCTTGGTCCAAAAAAAACTAAAACTGAAGCTACTGAGACGCGCAAGGGTGGCGCGCGCGGGGAAGGTGTTTATTCCGAGAAATTGAAGAAGGGGCTGGGCCTCTGAGACCCGGCGTCCAAAGTTAAAGGTTAAAGAAAAAGATATAGGCTGTAAGTACGTTTTTTTAAATGTTAAGTTATCAATTACAAATCTTTTTTTTAAATTAGCTCTACACAGGATGCCCAGAGGAAAATAATTCCTCTCAGGGCCTGTAACATCTTTGGGGATGCTCAGTGGATGGTCTTTGAAGGGAAAAAAGGAGAGAAAGTTCTGGGGAGTTAAGGGTATGAGGGCTGGGTAGGAATCTGAGGGTCGGTGTGTCCAGGAGTGATGGACGTATGAATCCATCCCTCCCACTACGGTGCAAGGCGATGTTCTGAGAAACTACGGCTGTAGACGTCAAAGGAACTCCTCCAACTATTCTCTTTACAAGAAATCAAAGATATAATGCAAAATTAAATTAAAGTAGTAGTATTTTCATTGTTGAACTTATGATGGCACAATGCTATCCACAATAATATGTCCACGAACAATAGTTAAGATCTACATAAATATGACACCTTCGTTACTAAAAATGATGTTTTCTTAATATAAATGACAAACTTTTAAAATATATGAATATGAAACAACAATAACCTTGAATATAAAAATAATGAAAATTGGTAAAGTTACACGAACAAGAACTTTTGCACCAAATGCAATACATCATTCACGATCTGGGATTGAATTTTTAATTTGATATCTCAAACAGTTACTCCAATATAGCCAACATTCGACATTGTCGCCTTTGAGAAAAATATGGATTATAAAAACTTGCTCCGGGGTTTTGGTTCGCTATCTTGACAAATTATATAATTATATCGATCGACTAATTACCGATATTGTTGATAAAATCTGGTCGTCTCAGTGTTGAATGTTGCCAGGAACCTTGATTTCGCAAATTCTCGTGAGTTCTCTCGACTTCTTGGCTTCAGACAGGATACTAAGTGATATTGTTTACATGCTGAAGAAATATTTTCAGTATTTAAAAATGCATTTGGTAATTCAAGCAGAACTAAAAAGAAATTGCGCTTATTTCAGGCACACGAACACGCCCACAACGCACTTCTATCGGTGTTCTCTTCAGTGATAGCAGCCATCAACAAGGAATATCGGCAGGGTTGGTAGACTATAACCACTGTGGGTAGGTAGGTAGGTACTCTCCAAAGATTTAAGCCTAGAATCTTATACCAACGCGCTGGAAATTTATCTGACAAAGGCTTTTGCTGATTAATTATAAAGTAAGATTTGTGGTTTTGGTATTCACTTAGTGGAAATCTACGAGTGAGATTCCTTAAAACTCACTTCATTTATAATTGTTTTAAAAAAACACTACGAAATGGGTAGGTATTCCATCGGTTTTTGCAAGAATGTATTTAATATTTTCTTTTGTTTTTTAGTAAACCAATATACCTACTACTTACCTGTAGTGGATCTGTAATGACATCACGTTAACTTGGTTATGACGGAGATTTTCATGGCCAAAATTATTATCGTGATTTATTTTTTGGGTCATCATCCAACGCCAACATCTGCCCTGATTATGGATACCGTGATGCAGGGCGAAACGTTGGCTAAAGAAGAACGAAGCACAACACGGCATAATAGCACAAAAAATAATCACGATGTTACTGGACACTTAAAATAACAGGACTGATCGCACAGACACCTCGTTAAAAATATTTCATACGGTTATATAGGTACAAATAACACAATTTAAGCTAAAAAGTTATACAGGTTTCAACCGATCTAAATCTATACATTATTTTAGCAATTAAATTTTTACCACCATTTCTATCGCAATTGATTTCTTCCTGGAACTTGCAATGAAATATTACACAAATTTTTACGATTAATTAAAATATTGTAAGAAGCAGGTTTTAATACTACCCATTTGTCATTTTTACAGAAAGATACCCGTAGTGTCAAGTTGCAAAAGTTGTCCGATTTTTCACCCGATCTTAAATAGAACAAAGGTAGCGGAGGACTAGGAAAATGGGAATAAAATAGGGCGAATGAAGATTAATGTGAATCGCGCATGACTGCTCTTAATGGGATTTTTACCATCATCAAGAACTCTATCTCAGTTCTTAAATCTTTGGTCAAAGGTTTTTTGATTTATCAAAAGAACAAGGTATATCAAAGGCAACACTGAAAATATATGATGTTTGTTTTTATATACTATTCGATAAAGTAAGATACCATCAGGTCTACCAGTTACACACACTTTCCGAAAACTCTACAAACGGTATGTTTTTATATATTTAATTATAATATTGAATTTATAAACTTATAATATTGAATTTATAAACTTTTGTTTTATAATAAAGTTCCGTTATGTAATTATTATCAGGCGTGACAGCTGAAGCCTTCTGAAGGCATTATTCCCCCTACGAATGCAACGATAATACGCGCATTTTCCCCGCCACCAATTTTTTTTCGCAACGTAAAATTTTGATTTAAGGAAGTTGAGATGAGAGTTATATAATATATATATATTATATATTATATAAAATATTTATTTAAAAAGGTACTTCAATACGTTATGAATTTTAATTAAAACCTAAATTAAACCTAAACCAAATTTTGTATAAAATGAGCCTTTCTCTTAACTAGTTTTATACTGACTTCTACAGATAATGGAAAAAAAAATGTTTATGAAAAACAACATGTCAGACCTGATATATTTTCAAGGTATTTAAATTGAAAATTTAAAGCAACACTGTTCACAACGGAAATGCCGCAAAACTAGATTAATTGGCTTCAGAAGCAGGTTTTAGTGGGACTGAGAAGTAGATTTTATTCAGATAGACAAGATTATCATAATATTAATATATAATCGATATGTTTCGTATAAAAAACATATTATATTTAGATACAATTTATAATCCAATATCGGAAAAAAAGAATGTTTGGACGGAAGTCATACATTTGCCAGCAAGTGGTGACTTAGAATATGTAACACCACTCCGCATTCACCGGAAAGAAAGTTTAGGATTTCCGTTACAATAAACGGAACCGGATTCACCGGAATAGAGCCTTAGTGTTTCAGCGTCCCACCAGGGGGCGGGTATTTCCATATCGATGGGGTAAATAAACGATTTTTCATAAATTTATGCATGGGGACAGGATTCAAACGAGACCCTGAGTTTTCTCAAACAGTCCTTTGTCAGCTGGTTTTCTTGCGAGTCGAAACAAATATCTGATTTTAAACAGCACATTTGTTTACTAATGAAACGGATCATTGTCTATCTTTTTGTTTCCCAAACATCGACTTCCTTGATAAAAAAAAGATTTGTACCTAAATGGGAATAAATGATGGTCAAGTCTGTGATGATCTCGCCTTTGGGCCTACGAAATAATTCCTTTAAAATTGAGAGATCGATTTAGAAATATATTTAATTTTGTAACATGGAATGTATTCAGCATACGATTCTCTGTTTCCAATTCATGGGGGTGATTTATGGGTCCTTACCACTAAGTAACCACATGTGTTTGCGTGCCCCAAGTGCATGCGAGCCCCGGCAAAGGCCATTCTTCACAAAACTAAGAAGGAACCCAGAAGAACATTTAAAGGATATATCAGGATCGTTAACAAAACCAGAGGCGGCCGATGAATATTTGCCCGTGTGGTGATTGATCTTAAAGCGAGCAGATTGATTTGCGAAACAATTATCTGGTGAATTTTCTATGGCAGTGGGGAGTTGAAAAATTAGGCAATAAAGATTGATCGTTGGTGCATTTAAATATACGAGAGCGACGCGCCGATTAGGGGTTAAAATATTTAACATATTTGTCAAAATAAGATTGCAGAATTCGTTAAATAGTGACGCACGCAGAAAGAACGAAAACGTGTACAGACAATGCTTATATAATGTTATTATATAACCAATAAAGTCGACGCAAGTAATTAGGACGAGTAGTGAATTGAAGTGCGCCACTGAGCTATTCTTTTAAGCGTTATTGGGATAATTTATGACTCCGGCGCAGACAAAATTAGTTTGTATTTTGTTATGTAAGGTTACACACAAAAAAAATAGCAAACATGAAAGTTGCACTGAATTCTTGGAATTTGGGACCTAATGTGACAGAACACTATTAAAACGATTGAAATATGCATATTGGGAGATGTGTTTATCACTTAAGATTTGAAGAAGTGGCTAATATATTATTGAAACCACACAAGTAGATGGGTGGGAGTCAGGGGGCAGAGAGTTGGAACAGGACAGTCGGGGTAGCGAAGTGTTGGTGGACGGTCGGTGAAAGAACCTGGAGACGCACGGTCGGGATTAAAAGTCATCGAGTTTTGATAAACGGTAGAATAATAGTTTGGTGCTTCTAAACCGGGAATAAGTCATTTAATTAAAGGATAATAGTTCACGCGATTGAGGGGAGTCAAGATTTGGTCGTTGGGAAGCAAGGTTTAAATTAAGGGATCGAGATCCTGTTGAGAATTAAGATCGTCAAGTTCTGATAGTCGCGAGGAGACCAGCTCGGTGCTTCTAAATCAGGGATATTTCATTTTAATTAAACAAAGGATATTTCGTTTTATTAAACAAAAAAGAGTCCACGCGAATAAGGAAGTCAGAGATTGAGGCTTGCGAGTTCATATCTGTGAAGTTAAATAATATAATTTGTAAATTGAGGCGGTCAATGTTAATTTAATATCAATACAAAATGCACTTTCGGGGCATTTATCAGGGATAGGATAAAATTTAATACAAACCGACGCGAAAGTTAGACCGAAATAATAAGTGCTTTAATTAGTGATTAATCAATTAGTGCACGAGGGATGCTGGTTTTGGATTGTGATTCGTGCATGTCAAGGTTTTGTGTGCATGAGAGGGGTAAGTTTGACAAATTGATTTAATTATTAACAACATTAATGTTCGGATTTCGTACAAAGTAGGGTTAAAACAATAGAATCATCATTACTCCCCGAGTATTTTAATTGTTTATAATTGTTCGTCTAGCTTGTAGTTTTCTAGATTTAAACATGTATTATAGGATATATAGCGCCCTTGAGGTGATTTTCCATAAAAGCGGTGCTATGTGGATCGTTCAAATATTAGTATTATTATTATAGCTACTTTAATGAGGCCTTTAATAAGGAACCATGTCATCTAAGTCGGATGCTTTAATCGAAAAAAAAGGGCGTTCCCTCCGTAAGTCGATCCGGGGCTGCCTGAGGTTGGCCGGCGACAATTTCTTGAGACAAGACCGTTGTAAAATAATAATTTGGGGTTCAATGAACTAAAATAGCATTTTAAGCACCAAGTGCGCTTTCGGGCAATAAATCTTAGACGAGAGACTTCATTTAAAAGACGGGATTTTGAAACCACAAAACAATAATTAAATCCTTTAAAAGTGCTTTGTTGGTGAACGAGAAAACTAGGTATAACGGGTGACAAAATACATAGGTATAGAATATAGGTATAAATTAATGTGTAAAGCGCCTTTGAGGTGATAATTATTATTTACGAGTCTCGCAATAATATTTTTAAACGTAGCTAGGGGACTATATTCAGGAAGGTTTTTTTGAAAAGGCATTGGGTAATATAACGGTTTATGAAGGGTGCGTAGCATGGGCATTTTTGATTACTAACAAAATCTGACATAATTGAATTCCCATTCCAAAAATTTCCCACATCTTATTCCAAAATTTAGGTATCACGACAAGTCTATTACATAGGACTATACATAAAATTATCGTATAATCCTCACCTTTTGGTTTACGCTTAGGTAGGTATATTTCATTCGATATTCGATTAAGCAAAAACTTTCACATTGTCGGTTGAATGAAGCCGTCAGTAGGTATTCATATTTTAAGCGTAATGCGTTATATCCACCTACATAAGTAGCAAAAGTTCTCTTAACTCCCTCCCACTAGGAATAGGGATCATCCAGCATCAGGGTGGGAATGTACTCTGGACGAAAGGGCAGCCGGGGAAATAGAAGGGACGGAAACCAGATTCACGACCTGGTGCCTTTCATTCTTGGACCCAGCACCCTGGACGCCGAGCTTGACCTTCCTTCTTTGAGCTGATATTTGAGTTTGAGCTTGGGGTACGCCTATCGTAGAGCATATGCCCGTGACACATTTAGGGGAAGGTCCCAAGTTACGCTTGTGTATGTTATGCGAGGGGACGTATTTTTCATTCAAATCAAATACCGATGACCATCGCGATTGCAGGCTGGCGCATGTTTCTGTAACGTGCCTAGAAAAAACGTAATCAATATTTCTACTGGTTCGACGTTTCTTTGTTGGAATCCAGATAAGTTTTCTTAACTCCCTCCCACTAGGAATAGGGATCATCCAGCATCAGGGTGGGAATGTACTCTGGACGAAAGAGCAGCGGGGGAAATAGAAGGGAGGGAAGCCAGATTCACGACCTGGTGCCTTTCGTTCTCGGACCCGGCACCCTGGAAACCGAGCTTGACATTCCTTCTTTGAGCTAATTTTTGAGTTTGAGCTTGGGGTACGCCTATCGTAGAGCATATGCCCGTGACACATATAGGGGAAGGTCCCAAGTTACGCTTGTGTATGTTATGCGAGAGGACGTATTTTTCATTCAAATCAAATACCGATGACCATCGCGATTGCAGGCTGGCGCGTGTTTCTGTATCGTGCCTAGAAAAAACGTAATCAATATTTCTACTGGTTCGACGTTTCTTTGTTGGAATCCAGATAAGTTTTCTTAACTCCCTCCCACTAGGAATAGGGATCATCCAGCATCAGGGTGGGAATGTACTCTGGACGAAAGAGCAGCGGGGGAAATAGAAGGGAGGGAAGCCAGATTCACGACCTGGTGCCTTTCATTCTCGGACCCGGCACCCTGGAAACCGAGCTTGACATTCCTTCTTTGAGCTAATTTTTGAGTTTGAGCTTGGGGTACGCCTATCGTAGAGCATATGCCCGTGACACATATAGGGGAAGGTCCCAAGTTACGCTTGTGTATGTTATGCGAGAGGACGTATTTTTCATTCAAATCAAATACCGATGACCATCGCGATTGCAGGCTGGCGCATGTTTCTGTAACGTGCCTAGAAAAAAACGTAATCAATATTTCTACTGGTTCGACGTTTCTTTGTTGGAATCCAGATAAGTTTTCTTAACTCCCTCACACTAGGAATAGGGATCATCCAGCATCAGGGTGGGAATGTACTCTGGACGAAAGCGCAGCGGGGGAAATAGAAGGGAGGGAAGCCAGATTCACGACCTGGTGCCTTTCATTCTCGGACCCGGCACCCTGGAAACCGAGCTTGACATTCCTTCTTTGAGCTAATTTTTGAGTTTGAGCTTGGGGTACGCCTATCGTAGAGCATATGCCCGTGACACATATAGGGGAAGGTCCCAAGTTACGCTTGTGTATGTTATGCGAGAGGACGTATTTTTCATTCAAATCAAATACCGATGACCATCGCGATTGCAGGCTGGCGCATGTTTCTGTAGCGTGCCTAGGAAAAACGTAATCATTATTTCTACTGGTTCGAGGCGGCGTGCTGGACGGAGAACGGGACTGTTGAGGACATGAGTGGCTGCCAAGGCGAGGATCGGTGACATCAAAATCTTCCTTAATTAAATTCATACATCGCCAGATCAGAGGAGAGAGCGGCCCCACCGATCTCCTGACATTGCCGATTGTCTAATCAACTTCGGTTTAATGTTTATGCCGGTGCTTTAGGAGTAAATGGAACTCAAGTCATCGGCATGCTGAAGAACTTCAGAATTATCATCATCATCATCAATCCAGAGTAGGATGTCACGATCCAAAACCTCGTGCCACCCACACATTTCCTGAACAGTTCCTGACATCGGCTATCACGCCATTAATCGGAGCAGACCCTCATATCAAACGGTATGAGATGACCTCTCATCATCATCATCAACATATTTTTAATTTGGCGGCTTATTGGTCGATATTATTCCCATTACCACTCTATGATCCAGAAACACACATCAAACTCTTTCCCGACAGAAGGCAAAACATGTCGATTTTCATTCGTCACTTGCGACCTTAACATTTTCCGGAGGCGTTGGAATTGGAAGCTGATTCGGCGGTCTATGACCATCACCTTATCAGTTGGGCTATGGAGGAGTCCAATTATTTAAACAGCACATGTTCTGTCTCATGTTAATCCAAAATACCTACCCGTAGAATCAAATTAACAAAATAAAACAAGCTAGCTAACTAACAAACTGCATCTAGAACTGTGAGTGTAGAATTATTGCACTCCGTACTGCTTGAGTGTAAATCTTTTGTTAGAATGTACATAAATGTCAAATTATTTTCATGATAGCATTTTATAGAGCTGCAGAGAGTACGTGACATCGCATCGAAAGGTAGGATCTTCTTTATTCGCCGTTTGAATGTAAATTTATATATTAGATGCTAGGAGGGAAAATGCAGATTACTTCAATAAAAATAGTCGTCGATGAGCGTAGGTGTATAACAGGTGCTAGGGGAGGAAGCTGAACGAATATAGATAGATAATTAGTTAATTTTCAAGCTAGTCAGACTCAGTCATTGTTATTCGAAGCCTTGCAAATTGTAACACGCCATATCTAAAAGAACAAGGGTTTACCACAAATAAATTATTAATTAAATTGGATTAACTATACCAAACCACTAAAACAAAAAAGTACACAACGTTGTGGGGTTAATTACGATTGATTAATTGAGAGCATCTCGTCACGTTTGCATAAAAGTATTACGTGATGGGGTTGAAAAGGCGCTGCAAAAGAAATGCAGGGGAGAGACGCGAGAACGGGCGAGCTACGAGTTTTTAAAGGCCGGCCGGGGTTGCGCCTGTAGCTGTGGCACTGTAGTAGCATTTAGAAATCAAAAGGTAGGTTTTACTTCGTAGGGGGGGGGGGGGGGTTTATCACAGTGGTGCCGTGACCAGGAGGTATGGTTTTACAAAGTGTTGCATTTTGCTGGGCTTTATACAATGACTTAAACAAGAATAGAAAAAAAAATTAATACAGTAGGTATAACGGTTCGAATGTCATCCGAAAATGACTGAAAACACAACGAAAAAAAAGGTAAAATATTAGGACAAAAGATATGTCGCAGAGGAATTAGACACAATGACGTTTACATTAGATTAATCAGATAAATATAGGAGAGATAGACCGATGATCTCCAACTTCCGATAAGACGCAGGTTAAAGTTATCATATTTTGAGGGAAAGAGATCCGTACGGCTATAAAAAGTGGAACAAAATTAACAAAGAGTAGGTACTTCAAATAATGTATAGGTACATAAGCTTAACTAGATAAAGATAGGAGAGATAGGCCGATGATCTCCAACTTCCGATAAGACGCAGGTTAAAGGTATCATATTTTGAGGGAAGGAGCTCCGTACGGCTATAAAAAGTGGAACAAAACTTAACAAAGAGTAGGTACTTCAACTAATGCATAGGTTCATTTGCTAACTAGATAAAGATAGGGGAGATAGGCCGATGATGTCCAACTTCCGATGAGACGCAGGTTAAAGGTATCATATTTTGAGGGGAGTAGCGCCATACGTCTATAAAAAGTGAAACAAAATTAATCAAGAGAGTAGGTAGTGCAATAATGTACACATTAGCTTAACCAGATAAATTTAGGAGAGGTTGGTTGATGATGTCCAATTTCCGATGAGACGCAGGTTAAAGGTATCATATTTTGAGGGGAGTAGCGCCATACGTCTATAAAAAGTGAAACAAAATTAATCAAGAGAGTAGGTAGTGCAGTAATGTACACATTAGCTTAACCAGATAAATTTAGCAGAGGTAGGTTGATGATGTCCAATTTCTGATAAGACGCAGGTTAAAGGTATCATATTTTGAGGGGAGGAGCGCTGTACGTCAATAAAAAGTGTAACAAAATTAATCAAGAGAAATTAATGATATCCAACCTTCGATAAGTATTAGTGAGAAAGGGTGTTACGTTATTAGGGGAGATAGTCCTTCAATAATGCATTCAATATCAAATCGCCAAGGTGATAATATCGATGTTAGTCAACTTTCAATTGGATTAGAACGTTTGTTAAATTGGAGGCCGGACAGTACAAGACATCGAGTAGTTCTGGTTACCGAAGTAAACAAAACATTACAATTGAACGTTGTTATGCAGAAAGCAGCCAGCTATAAAAAACTCAAACGGAGATACGAGCACTTTTGCCTAAAGATTTAATAATTAAATCTACATAACACCTAGGATGTTTTTTACTTCAAAAAATTATAAATAATATACAAAAATCAAATTCTTATAACTTTAAAGTGGATTTATGGGTAGGTTTTTAGAGATATTGGTGTTTTATAAGGTCTGGCTGCTTTCTGCAGAATACATTATTGAAAATGTAAGCTCAGCAATCAACCATCCGACCTTACTTTGCAAAATACGCATTACGTAGAAAACAGCCAGACCTACCAAATACACTAAATATATGAAATTATGCTTTATTATTTAACTTAAAATCGGCAGTTATATATATATTACTATTATATCCAGTTAGTAATTTTATGCTCCGAGGATTTTTTAATATCTCCAAAGAAATGTAAATTTTTAAACTTTAATACGTAATGCTTTGTGAAACATAATATACATAGATATTATTATTTATTTTATATTCATTATGGGTTTTTATAACTATCTACTAGAAATCAATGCATGTAGTCATGCTTATAATATATGTGCATTTAATTTACGTAATTAAAATATTTCAAAAAAATTATTTTATAATTAGAGTTTTTTTTATTATGAAATATCATTAAAAAAATCTTGATGTTTATCATTTCGTTTATTCATAAGTTATAAGAAAAATTATTCGTAATTTACAAAAGGAGATGTAAGTTGAAAAAAAAACATGAACTGATTAATGTCTCTCTATTTTTCTATGTACTACTTTTTTTATTTTATATTCATTCTTCGTTGTTTTTTTTATTTTTATATCATTTACTATAAATATTTTATTTTTATGCGTTAAAATAATGTTACATAATAGGTTCAGTACCTAAATTTTAAATTAATATAAGTAGATTGTTATTAGAACCGGCTTACAAATGCTGTCGAACGTCTAACAGGACTTCATTGAATTTATGTAATATTATTAAAATGATAATACATACTTAAAATTATTGATTTTTCTCAAAAAACAAGTTATTATTATAACGCGAGAGTGCTTTCTGTAGATCGCCACTTGAAAGTTTCGGTACAAAAGCTATAGTGTAGAAAACGGACAAGCGCCGTGACCGTTTTCTGCAGATCAGGTAAACGTCAGCTTTAAAATGTTAATTGTACTGACAAAATCGACTAGTTGTCTCTGGCTGTTTTCTGCTGAATATGAATGCCGTGGGCGCTTTCTGCAGATTGTTAAACGGTGTTTTCGTGATCAGCAAATATTTAAGATGGCTATTATTATGAATTTTTGTATGAAAGCAGCCTGGCAGGTTTTAATAGAATATAGAATTGACGTTTCTCCGTCGGATTACAACAATATCTCATTTTTGCCAAAATTGTGGCCTGGCTGCTTTTTGCATAACTACGTTCAATTGTAATATTGATAGGTATTAGTGTCCTTTAGTGTCAACAATAGAAAAAAGGGTCTCTTTCATTTTGAGGGCAGATCATTTAAACATTTAACGCTCAGTGTGAAGAACAAAAAAAAGGGAGGTCATTAAACCGAGTGCCGACTAGCGGAGATATGTGTCAAATAGGTTTGTGCGTTAAACGTAACGGTAAATTGAAACCCTTCCTACAGCCGGTCATCACAAGAAGTGGGTGACAGTCGGAATAAAAGCATTATTTTGAAACGTAATTTCAAAATAACCTTTACAGGATTAAACGCAATTAGTTTAACTAAATAGTTCAAAGAAACAGAATCTGTTGAGAAACAAAATACATGCAGAATAAACATTAGTGACGTGAACCGGATTAGGCGTGAAGACAATAAAACCAAATTAAAGATAGGAGAGGTAGGTAAAATGTTAGGCAACCTCCGATAAGTATAGGGAATAAAAGGTATTCCGATGTGAGGGGAGGAAGTCGGTTCTTGATGGCAAATTAAATTTTAAAAATAAATTTTTTGCTAATATTCCACCCGACTTACAGAATGAACGTATCCAAAATGTTTAATTCTATTAATGCACTAGATTTAAAGGACTACAATAATAATTACGTACTCAAACGTATGAATCTGGGGAAAAAAATGACAAGGTACCTACTGTAGACAATTGGCATTTCTTAGCAGTTAAATACTTTTATGATGATATTGGTCCCCAGTACCAAATGGTTAAATTTGGAACAACGGTCAGGTCCATTTTGGGCAAAGTTCCTTTAACGAAAAAACAAACAAAAAAAGGGAAAGGTCGGTCACACTCGTATAATTACGGTCGAGTTATTATGGAGAAAAAAATGCAGATGGACCTTCGAGACGGCCATTATGTGAAACCGAAAGGAGATATTAAGGGGAGAAGTACCGATTTAAGCGCTCTGTGCGAGCAGATACTTGCAATTTTGTAAGGGAAGTTGTATGGGTGAAACGTCACCTGATCGCCTCTTAAAACCAGATAACAGATAACAGCGACTAAGCAAATACAGTTTCAAAAGTGTTTTGAAAACGGAGACGGAGCCAGCTTACGAGTGATAGCCGTGTTACCGTTAACAATGACAGGGCCGAATTGGGGAAAACACTCAGGGTTATTTTATAGAGAAAAATACATTATGAGTTTAGACACAGTGAGATGTGGAGCATTGGAACATTTATAATGTTTAGTAGTAGATGGTGGAAGGGTTTACAAATTACGCAAACAGAGTTTATTGTGAAGCGGTGGGTATTTAAAATCAGCGTAAGTCGGTGAAAAAGTTAGGCCGAAATTAAAATTTGGATTAATTGGTTTAGAGACAATAATAGACACCTAATTGCTCACATAATATATTGTCGGCTTATGTGGGGAGTACAATAGGAGACAGTTAGGGTACCATGACTAGGTACCGTTGTAGGTGGTAACCGGGACAAATTCCTGGAAATATGTAGGCGTAACGCAAGGTACATTGACCGTAGTTTCAACATTAGACAAACATTGGGCAAGGCCGACGAAGAAACGGAATTGGAAAGGGATGCGATGACGTACAGGACAGGGCCGGATTAGGAAATATTCATCATTACAATTTTGAAAAAAAAAAGGCACAAAGATTTAAGGCGAGTTCAAACGGGCTGACTACTGCTGAAGTTCTGGAACAAAATAGGTGGTTGTAGTTTGGATTTATATCTACCTCCACTATTTTTTTCCATAAAGGGGAGACTGTGATGATCTCGCCTTTGGGCCTACGAAATAATTCCTTTAAAATTGAGAGATCGATTTAGAAATATATTTAATTTTGTAACATGGAATGTTTTCAGCATACGATTCTCTGTTTCCAATTCATGGGGGTGATTTATGGGTCCTTACCACTAAGTAACCACATGTGTTTGCGTGCCCTAAGTGCATGCGAGCCCCGGCAAAGGCCATTCTTCACAAAACTAAGAAGGAACCCAGAAGAACATTTAAAGGATATATCAGGATCGTTAACAAAACCAGAGGCGGCCGATGAATATTTGCCCGTGTGGTGATTGATCTTAAAGCGAGCAGATTGATTTGCGAAACAATTATCTGGTGAATTTTCTATGGCAGTGGGGAGTTGAAAAATTATGCAATAAAGATTGATCGTTGGTGCATTTAAATATACGAGAGCGACGCGCCGATAAGGGGTTCAAATATTTAACACATTTGTCAAAATAAGATTGCAGAATTCGTTAAATAGTGACGCACGCAGAAAGAACGAAAACGTGTACAGACAATGCTTATATAATGTTATTATATAACCAATAAAGTCGACGCAAGTAATTAGGACGAGTAGTGAATTGAAGTGCGCCACTGAGCTCTTCTTTTAAGCGTTATTGGGATAATTTATGACTCCGGCGCAGACAAAATTAGTTTGTATTTTGTTATGTAAGGTTACACAAGTAGATGGGTGGGAGTCAGGGGGCAGAGAGTTGGAACAGGACAGTCGGGGTAGAGAAGTGTTGGTGGACGGTCGGTGAAAGAACCTGGAGACGCACGGTCGGGATTAAAAGTCATCGAGTTTTGATAAACGGTAGAATAATAGTTTGGTGCTTCTAAACCGGGAATAAGTCATTTAATTAAAGGATAATAGTTCACGCGATTGAGGGGAGTCAAGATTTGGTCGTTGGGAAGCAAGATTTAAATTAAGGGATCGAGATCCTGTTGAGAATTAAGATCGTCAAGTTCTGATAGTCGCGAGGAGACCAGCTCGGTGCTTCTAAATCGGGGATATTTCATTTTAATTAAACAAAGGATATTTCGTTTTATTAAACAAAAAAGAGTCCACGCGAATAAGGAAGTCAGAGATTGAGGCTTGCGAGTTCATATCTGTGAAGTTAAATAATATAATTTGTAAATTGAGGCGGTCAATGTTAATTTAATATCAATACAAAATGCACTTTCGGGGCATTTATCAGGGATAGGATAAAATTTAATACAAACCGACGCGAAAGTTAGACCGAAATAATAAGTGCTTTAATTAGTGATTAATCAATTAGTGCACGAGGGATGCTGGTTTTGGATTGTGATTCGTGCATGTCAAGGTTTTGTGTGCATGAGAGGGGTAAGTTTGACAAATTGATTTAATTATTAACAACATTAATGTTCGGATTTCGTACAAAGTAGGGTTAAAACAATAGAATCATCATTACTCCCCGAGTATTTTAATTGTTTATAATTGTTCGTCTAGCTTGTAGTTTTCTAGATTTAAACATGTATTATAGGATATATAGCGCCCTTGAGGTGATTTTCCATAAAAGCGGTGCTATGTGGATCGTTCAAATATTAGTATTATTATTATAGCTACTTTAATGAGGCCTTTAATAAGGAACCATGTCATCTAAGTCGGATGCTTTAATCGAAAAAAAAGGGCGTTCCCTCCGTAAGTCGATCCGGGGCTGCCTGAGGTTGGCCGGCGACAATTTCTTGAGACAAGACCGTTGTAAAATAATAATTTGGGGTTCAATGAACTAAAATAGCATTTTAAGCACCAAGTGCGCTTTCGGGCAATAAATCTTAGACGAGAGACTTCATTTAAAAGACGGGATTTTGAAACCACAAAACAATAATTAAATCCTTTAAAAGTGCTTTGTTGGTGAACGAGAAAACTAGGTATAACGGGTGACAAAATACATAGGTATAGAATATAGGTATAAATTAATGTGTAAAGCGCCTTTGAGGTGATAATTATTATTTACGAGTCTCGCAATAATATTTTTAAACGTAGCTAGGGGACTATACTCAGGAAGGTTTTTTTGAAAAGGCATTGGGTAATATAACGGTTTATGAAGGGTGCGTAGCATGGGCATTTTTGATTACTAACAAAATCTGACATAATTGAATTCCCATTCCAAAAATTTCCCACATCTTATTCCAAAATTTAGGTATCACGACAAGTCAATTACATAGGACTAAACATAAAATTATCGTATAATCCTCACCTTTTGGTTTACGCTTAGGTAGGTATATTTCATTCGATATTCGATTTAGCAAAAACTTTCACATTGTCGGTTGAATGAAGCCGTCAGTAGGTATTCATATTTTAAGCGTAATGCGTTAAATCCACCTACATAAGTAGCAAAAGTTCTCTTAACTCCCTCACACTAGGAATAGGGATCATCCAGCATCAGGGTGGGAATGTACTCTGGACGAAAGGGCAGCCGGGGAAATAGAAGGGACGGAAACCAGATTCACGACCTGGTGCCTTTCATTCTTGGACCCAGCACCCTGGACGCCGAGCTTGACCTTCCTTCTTTGAGCTGATATTTGAGTTTGAGCTTGGGGTACGCCTATCGTAGAGCATATGCCCGTGACACATTTAGGGGAAGGTCCCAAGTTACGCTTGTGTATGTTATGTGAGGGGACGTATTTTTCATTCAAATCAAATACCGATGACCATCGCGATTGCAGGCTGGCGCATGTTTCTGTAACGTGCCTAGAAAAAACGTAATCAATATTTCTACTGGTTCGACGTTTCTTTGTTGGAATCCAGATAAGTTTTCTTAACTCCCTCCCACTAGGAATAGGGATCATCCAGCATCAGGGTGGGAATGTACTCTGGACGAAAGAGCAGCGGGGGAAATAGAAGGGAGGGAAGCCAGATTCACGACCTGGTGCCTTTCATTCTCGGACCCGGCACCCTGGAAACCGAGCTTGACATTCCTTCTTTGAGCTAATTTTTGAGTTTGAGCTTGGGGTACGCCTATCGTAGAGCATATGCCCGTGACACATATAGGGGAAGGTCCCAAGTTACGCTTGTGTATGTTATGCGAGAGGACGTATTTTTCATTCAAATCAAATACCGATGACCATCGCGATTGCAGGCTGGCGCATGTTTCTGTAACGTGCCTAGAAAAAAACGTAATCAATATTTCTACTGGTTCGACGTTTCTTTGTTGGAATCTAGATAAGTTTTCTTAACTCCCTCCCACTAGGAATAGGGATCATCCAGCATCAGGGTGGGAATGTACTCTGGACGAAAGAGCAGCGGGGGAAATAGAAGGGAGGGAAGCCAGATTCACGACCTGGTGCCTTTCATTCTCGGACCCGGCACCCTGGAAACCGAGCTTGACATTCCTTCTTTGAGCTAATTTTTGAGTTTGAGCTTGGGGTACGCCTATCGTAGAGCATATGCCCGTGACACATATAGGGGAAGGTCCCAAGTTACGCTTGTGTATGTTATGCGAGAGGACGTATTTTTCATTCAAATCAAATACCGATGACCATCGCGATTGCAGGCTGGCGCATGTTTCTGTAACGTGCCTAGAAAAAAACGTAATCAATATTTCTACTGGTTCGACGTTTCTTTGTTGGAATCCAGATAAGTTTTCTTAACTCCCTCACACTAGGAATAGGGATCATCCAGCATCAGGGTGGGAATGTACTCTGGACGAAAGCGCAGCGGGGGAAATAGAAGGGAGGGAAGCCAGATTCACGACCTGGTGCCTTTCATTCTCGGACCCGGCACCCTGGAAACCGAGCTTGACATTCCTTCTTTGAGCTAATTTTTGAGTTTGAGCTTGGGGTACGCCTATCGTAGAGCATATGCCCGTGACACATATAGGGGAAGGTCCCAAGTTACGCTTGTGTATGTTATGCGAGAGGACGTATTTTTCATTCAAATCAAATACCGATGACCATCGCGATTGCAGGCTGGCGCATGTTTCTGTAGCGTGCCTAGGAAAAACGTAATCATTATTTCTACTTGTTCGAGGCGGCGTGCTGGACGGAGAACGGGACTGTTGAGGACATGAGTGGCTGCCAAGGCGAGGATCGGTGACATCAAAATCTTCCTTAATTAAATTCATACATCGCCAGATCAGAGGAGAGAGCGGCCCCACCGATCTCCTGACATTGCCGATTGTCTAATCAACTTCGGTTTAATGTTTATGCCGGTGCTTTAGGAGTAAATGGAACTCAAGTCATCGGCATGCTGAAGAACTTCAGAATCATCATCATCATCATCAATCCAGAGTAGGATGTCACGATCCAAAACCTCGTGCCACCCACACATTTCCTGAACAGTTCCTGACATCGGCTATCACGCCATTAATCGGAGCAGACCCTCATATCAAACGGTATGAGATGACCTCTCATCATCATCATCAACATATTTTTAATTTGGCGGCTTATTGGTCGATATTATTCCCATTACCACTCTATGATCCAGAAACACACATCAAACTCTTTCCCGACAGAAGGCAAAACATGTCGATTTTCATTCGTCGCTTGCGACCTTAACATTCTCCGGAGGCGTTGGAATTGGAAGCTGATTCGGCGGTCTATGACCATCACCTTATCAGTTGGGCTATGGAGGAGTCCAATTATTTAAACAGCACATGTTCTGTCTCATGTTAATCCAAAATACCTACCCGTAGAATCAAATTAACAAAATAAAACAAGCTAGCTAACTAACAAACTGCATCTAGAACTGTGAGTGTAGAATTATTGCACTCCGTACTGCTTGAGTGTAAATCTTTTGTTAGAATGTACATAAATGTCAAATTATTTTCATGATAGCATTTTATAGAGCTGCAGAGAGTACGTGACATCGCATCGAAAGGTAGGATCTTCTCAATTCGCCGTTTGAATGTAAATTTATATATTAGATGCTAGGAGGGAAAATGCAGATTACTTCAATAAAAATAGTCGTCGATGAGCGTAGGTGTATAACAGGTGCTAGGGGAGGAAGCTGAACGAATATAGATAGGTAATTAGTTAATTTTCAAGCTAGTCAGACTCAGTCATTGTTATTCGAAGCCTTGCAAATTGTAACACGCCATATCTAAAAGAACAAGGGTTTACCACAAATAAATTATTAATTAAATTGGATTAACTATACCAAACCACTAAAACAAAAAAGTACACAACGTTGTGGGGTTAATTACAATTGATTAATTGAGAGCATCTCGTCACGTTTGCATAAAAGTATTACGTGATGGGGTTGAAAAGGCGCTGCAAAAGAAATGCAGGGGAGAGACGCGAGAACGGGCGAGCTACGAGTTTTTAAAGGCCGGCCGGGGTTGCGCCTGTAGCTGTGGCACTGTAGTAGCATTTAGAAATCAAAATGTAGGTTTTACTTCGTAGGGGGGGGGGGGGGGGGGGTTTATCACAAGTCTTGTGATATCAAAAAGGATTTGTATTTGATTTTTGGTTAAAAACGGGTTATTTATTTTAGCTGTGCACCAGAGGCACTGAGGAAAAAGAGGCATCTTTGAGGATGGTGTGTGGAAGGTCTTTTTAGGGAAGGAGAGGAAGATCTGGGAACGAAAAATAAAAGAGAGGTGTATAGGAATCTGCCTGTAATTATTTCATTGATTTTTATTTGTGTTAAACTACATTGTGTAGAAATTTGCTTAAAATAAATATTCAGTTTAAATATATACAAAATTCTTATACATTTTGGTAAAACCAATACATTTTCATACCTGGCAGCCCCAAAACCCCCTAAAACTCCATTAAAAAGGTTCCAGATTGGTAGATAACTATTGCTTAACTATCCTTTTCCTTTGTAACGAAAGAGAACAAAATAAGTTCTAAATTCTGTAAAACAGGGCAATGAGAATAATACTTCGGCGAAATAGATTTTCAAAAGTAAACAAAATGTTAAAGGAACTGAATTGGCTAACCGTGAAACAGATGCTGACTTTGAATACGATGATATTTATACATAAAATAATAAACAACATTTTACCAAAATACTTCTCAAATAAAATTATATTCAACAAGGACGTGCAAGGCTTCAAAAAAGGACAAGGCGAATACGCAGAACAGTTTACTGTACAAAGGGATGAAGTTATATTACACGCTACCAGAAACTTTAAAGACCATATCCATTGGAAAGTTCAAGATGTATTGTAGGAGCTACATAAAACTACATAAAATTTAGTTTGTAATATAATTAGTTAAAAATTTTGTAAACTTAAATGTACAAATTACCAAAATAAAAATTAATAAAAAAAGAAAATAATAAAAACAACTAAAAAAAGATATTCCAAGTATCGATCTGTCCGAAAAACAGCATTTTCAGCGGAATCGAAACATTGCTTGATATGGCGTTAGTAGAAGTGTTTAGTGACCAGATATGAATAGTATGTTTCTTTTCCACCTTCATTTTATCCATCTCCTTCTCCTTCTTACTCCCTTCAGCCCAGCTACGAGAAGTATCAACACATGGTGAATTTAAAAGAATCAAGAAACAAAAAAAGGTTGTATATTTTATGGTTCCTAATTTGGTTGCCCGTAGAGTTAAGCATGTCATTCTATATATTATGGCGCAGTCCAGCATCTATGCATTTCTAGTACAGGTGTAGAATTGTTAAATCATCCACCAGCTACTCCCACTTACTGTACTTCCCACGCGACACAAATGCGAACCACGCGCCGCCGCGGCCGTTGAAACAATCCACTAAATAAACAGTGATATGGTTAACGGCTATTGTTTAATCAGTGCCGGCGTGACTGCTTTCTCGCTGGATTATGGAACTTAATACAATTTAATTGATTACACAACAAACAACAACATAATTTTAACTTAAAATTTTGATTCGAGACATATCATAAAACAAAAGATTTACTTATTTAAAAATGGTTAGGTTGGGGTGTAATGTCATTACATTGACGATCAGCGCTATTTTTAATTTCAGAAAAATGAAATTATCTGCCCGTATCAGCTTTTGAACTGAATTCTGATCAGTACGTTAAAAAGCTTGAACGTTTGAGGTGTTACACTTATTTTTTTCGTTGCACGATCGGTAGATGGTCAACCAGGCAAGCGGAAAGTTTCGAGCTCTTTCCTGAATATTTATCCAGATTAGGCTGTTAGAAAATATGTATTTCCTCTGCGTGCAAACCGTATCTAATTTTATCTAACAAAAAAACGGTGTTAATATCAACTGTACGTATGGTCAAGTATATTCTCTGCCTGTACAGAATATAAATTAATAATAATGTGTCTACATTTTAATGCAGCATCACATCACTACAACATCATTGGTAAAACTCCCACTATTTGAAAAAATAGCATTGTGGTTCCGATGATAATTTAAATTTAAATCTTCTATTACCTACATGTATACAAAATAAGAGTGTCTGTTGGTTTTTTATTTTATACAAATCTACAGTTCTGTTACGAGATTGATGAAATTGAAATTAGACCTTCAAAAAAGGACGGTCACTGTCTACATGAGTTTTATAAACACAATCCCTTTCTTTTTCCCTACCCCTTACAGAAGAGTAAAGCCCCGGCACGGCCGGGTTCTTCAGCCAGCTTAATGTAAAACTAACAATATTTTCCACATAAATATGATAATTATCTCGAGATTTTACTAGCATCTCATATTTGCTTTCCATGTCGACTGTGAAAATGCATTAAGGGAAAAAGACATCCTTTTACAAACATGACATTATTTATCCTTTATTACTTTTTCCATGCAAAATGCAATTCTTGGTAAATAGAAATATTTTACAGTTTTAATAGTTTTCTAGCCGTTTATTCGTTCACTTTTTATTTACTCTTCTTTTAAACATGTTTATTGTTAATTTGTATTTATCTAACATTAGTTTACCATTATTTCTTTAAATTAGTACTCTACTGCCATTTTTAAATAATTTACTATAGGCATGTTGATTTTACTGTTCGGTTTCAATTATATAACTATTTGAACGGATTTCAAAGTAGTTCACTTCTCACTTAAAATCTTTTACAAAATGAGATCGATTGTTAAAACAATGTACACTGTGCAATGCATTTGAGCAATGAACGTGATGCTGCATTGAAATGTACATACATTATTATTAATTTAATGATAAGTATTCTATACAGGCAGGACAAATACAGGACCATACTTACACTTGAGATTAACAACGTTTTTTTTATAAGAAATAATATATATATATTTTTTTAAATAAAGACAAACATTCCCGGGTTACGAATAACCTAACAATCTTTGAAAATCTCCTACTACCACCACAGAAAGCCGAAAATGTTGCTTGTGTTGTGATGGAGGACTTAGCCAGCAGAGGAATCGAACGTGCGACGCCCGGGTGGGACCCAAGCGCTATGCCCACTCAACCACAGCATATGGAACACATGTTACTGCAAATATTATTATTAACCCTGGTTTATATTTATAATGAATTAAGTACATATTTATTTAAGCTGGTTTGGTAATAATATAAATCGAAACATGATAACAATTGTAAACTTCAAACATCAATGTCTCTGAATGTCGTTTTTGCGGATTCGCGACTCTGGCATTGGACGGATTGTGTTCTGTAATGAACGTGTTTGGGAAAGCCAAGGCAAATTTTCACGATGGGCTGCTCAGTAACACGAGGATTTAATTAGAATATTTATCTTCCTAAATGCGGTTCGTCCCTCGGTAATAGACAGATTGAGGCGTAAGGCCTAACGTTAATTCAATAAGAAAATAGTGATTACGAAATGTTATAGGCAATACAAGAATGATACTTTCAGGTAGGAATATTTAATTTATGTGCATGAGAGCCTAAATAGGGAAGTTTTTAGTTTAGCATGTTAGTAAGTGGCAGTTATAGGCAGCAGTAACTATTATATGGGCAATATGGAACGCAGTAGCAGAGCGCTTATGTGTTGTACCGTTACACTTCGCTATCAAATATTTCTTCCTATAGTAGGAGATGGGGTCAGATGAATTAGGGAGCTGCCATGAAATGCCGTTTCTTTGTACTATGTTTTACATATTATCTGTCAATTTGACAGCTGTCATTCGCCCGCTTAAGCAGCTCCGTAATTGAAATGACCACCTCTCCTATTTACGGCAGAGAGGGGGTCGCATAAATTTTCTTATATCGCCTCAGAAGTGGTTACGGCGTAAGATCTGCATTGTCTATGGTTGATCTGCGCATAAACCGCTAAGGTGTGACAGGTCTGATTGAATTGTATGGAGAGCGTTATTTGGCGTGCGATGATCTTTTATATTTTATCTGGGCGTGTAAAAAATAGATATTTACAGCACAGAGTTATCAGCTCAAAGACATTTATACGAATACACCATTTCAAATCACCAATATTTCATAGAATTTACACGAGGAACACATATACGGAATCGGACTAAATTTCAGATTGGCTAAAATAATAATGTTAACACGCTATTCAACAATATTACCTATATATTAAGGCAGTTTTGTGTCCATTAATAATAAATTCTGCCCTAATAATATAATGATTATCCTCAAAATTCAATACTTATTCATTTAGTTAAAGTGCGAGCTTTACAATGAAATATTACAGACCTAATAACCACCAAGGATTCCCTGCGATAATATGAAATATTCAGGGTGTATCAGCACTTACCCGAAGAATTTTAACCAGCTATTGCATTTTGATTCCTGGTGACATTTTGTTTCAATTTAAAAAAAAATCATCACACGTCACCACTTAGAGTCCTGCAGGTCGTGTGAATCGCACTCCATCTCGTTCCAGCAGTATCGTACAGATGAGACAGAGCGGGAATCACCGGTGCTCAGTGGCGACGTATGAATTTATCTTTTTAAGACACTGTAATTTTTTTCCAAATATACTTGCTAAGGAATCGATGTGTAAAATCTTTCGGATACAGAAGGCATTAAGAATAACTAACAAGATATTCCGAACTGCCATGGGATTCTGTATCTTGTGTCGATACAGAATCGATTCCATATGTAATCTACTGTCAGATATTTGTGATTGTCTATGGCTTGCAATTGCTTTTTCTATGGACTATGGACTGATTTCTCAACGAATTGGTTTATTCATGATGTCAGCTATCGTATTTCCACTAGGAACACGCAAGTATATATCGCAAGTAATCATACACATATTCATTTAATGTATGTTTAAAAGTTGTATACCGTGGATTTGACATTCGCGAAGTTTCAATCTAAATACATATTATTGTTTGCCCAAATTAAGAACCTAATAACCTATTTTGTGCAAGCAAATAGTTGTTTCTTGTAGTAATTGTTGAAAAGAAGTGTAATTCCCGTGATCCGTGCCTAAAAGTGAAACAAAACTTCGCAAATGTCAAATCCATGGTACACAATAATAATGCATTTCGAGTTTTAAACTAGTTGAAATATCAGTCCATAAAAAAGGCAAGCCATTGACAATACAAATTTGACAGGAAATTACGTGTGAAATCGATTCCGTATCCACAAAAGATACAGAATCACTCTTCTGATACACCCTATGTATAACGCCGATAAATAATAAAATGTAAAGCTCCCGTGAATAGGAATATTTTGCAGGTGTAAATATTTGAAGGGGTCGCCATTCATTTATCCATAGATAATACTAGTATAACCATCCTACTCGTAATATAGTGTTATCGATTATCATGGATATTTAATAGGCTGCGGAGCCTCCCAACACTTTAGTGGTCTACATTCCTTTCAGCCCCGGGGGAGAGTAGGTTGTTGGAAGCTTTGGGGGAATAGGGGTTGGTTGGGACTAAGGCAGTTTGAATTCTGATAGTGAGCTGCGACCACAGTGGCGCTATTGGACAGGTACGCAATAGATGTGGACCATAATTTCGTTATTTACCGTTATCACCCTCTCTGGGAGATACTGGAGAACACATATAATACAGTAATAGTAGTTAAGGGTATAAGACGTTTCCAAAGGTTGCAAACTTTGTGGAACCTATCGGATATCAGAAGATATACTTTTTTCGTTATTTTTTTTCGTTTTTCTTCATCTTCTTCGCTTTTCCGCTCCTATCTAAGGTTCGTTATAATCAATAGAATATTCACACAAACATTGAAATGTACGTACGCATGTGACATATTTCTCAGGGATAATCAATACTTGCATTCATACAACTAAGAAAATTACTCCTTAACATACAGGTATATTGTTTAGATTTAAACATAATTTATTCACTTCAACGCATGCTTAATTTTACCAGTTTTTGCATATCTTTGAAAATTTAATTTAGTTGTATGTTGTATCGGAATTGGAATGACAAAGCATTACTTTATGTAGGTTCTTAGGTTCTTATTACATATACGTATTTATGATCCGGTTTTAAAAACACTCATCTTTGAGTAATATTCTTTTCTTACTGAACAGTTTAAAAGTAAGAAAACGAAAAATTGTATACCTTTTAGACTGCTTCGTGTACATTTAAAACTCTGGCTCAAGTTGGAAAAGTCAGGTTGTCATGTGTTGGAAATTAGACGAAAGACACTCTGCAAATTTCGACACCTTTCGAGGGTTTCGTTGTCTCTGACGAACGAATTTCTGCGTAGTTAGATGTATTCTGATTGAGATAAATTATCGGAGTAATAACCGAGACTAAAAAGTAACAAAATAACATAAATTTAGCCATTATGGGCTACCGCACAAATACTTACATTGACATAATTTTGTTGGTTTTTTCACAGATCTCAAAGATTCAATTTCGAACTATTGCTGCTATTTAACATCAATATTTATTTTACTTAGATAGTAATAACAAACTGGCTTATGTTCTTATCTGTTTGTCATCGAAGACGTTCCCCCGAAAGCCTATTTCCCGTTTGGGGAGGTAGGGGGTTGAAGTTGGAGAACATAGAGCGAGGAAGGCTCTATCTGGGATGTACTCTGTAATCTATATTATAATACAATTTTGCTTGCATAATGCCTCCTCCGTTCAAATCTGTTTACTTCCTGGGAATTTTCGAGGCATCAATGTATTTGCTCACTTTATTATAATAATATTAGATCTCCATCACATCGTGTGTAATGTGGTTTAAAGCTTATAATGTATTAAATAAATGATTTCCTCGTCATGTACCTACGTATAGTAAAAACCATGTACCTACATACGACTGTATTACAAATGCAAAAATTAAAGAAATAATTTCAGGTCGATGATGATCTTTATTAAGATAAATGAAGAGTGTTTGAAGTTTTGGGTATATTAGTATCAGGAGTAGGTATACATTTACTTACTTATATATAGGTATGTACAGAAGAAAGTATAAGGTATCTGATATAATTGTTTTTTTATTAATTCCCTTATTGCTAGTTCTGCAATTAATTTCATTTCATCATACTAGGGTCAACTACTTTATAAACTAAATTATTTTATAAACTCGCTTGTACCACAAGCACACACATTGGATAAAGAGAAGCAGCAGATATTTTTAAAAGTTTCGAAAGAACTTACAAAAATGAATGTCATGTGTTCATATTGTTTCCTGTAGCCTGGTTGTATTTGAATTAATTTGAATCATATCAGTTTCTTTAAGCTGCAGAATTGTTTTGTCATCATTGTTTTGTAAAAAATGTTTAATAATAAATGTGAATAAATGTATCAACGGTAGTTGTATATGTAGCTAAACTTATATTGAGCATGTTGTTGAACTGAATTTCCCATTAAATATTTGAAAAATTCCATTTTATTATCCTTCTAAAAAGTGTAAATTATTAACAAAATATTAAAAAATTTATGGATAAAAATACATTTTGGCAAAAAATCCTCTTACTTTCGTAAATGGTTCGTTTTTTTATGGTACTATTTTCAGAATTTATTTACTGCATACCACTGGTTGCTATGAACGGCACTGAAAAATATCGACTATTGAGCATTAGATACTGTTAATACAGCTTTTGCCCAACTAATTTTAGTACTAAGCGATTTGATATTTGAATGTGGGTAAAGCAAGGAGTGTATGCCTACAACTTTAAAAAAAAATGATTAGTTTACAGGGTGCATATCGCCATTAAAACAACTAACTTCCGAATAATGAGACACTGGAATAATACAAAGTTTTATCAAGAAGCAGCAACAACTAGCAAAAAAAGTTGGAAAACTGCGTTAAGAAAACTATAATTCCCGTAGAACTTCGAATTTGTCCATTTGACACTGGTCGGAACGTCTTGTTAGTTATTCTTAATGCCTTCTATGACAGGAAAAAACGAAGAACAAGAATTAAAAGAAGAACGAAACTTTGTACAAATGACGACAAGGCAAAAAAACCTAATTTGCACTCACCCATTTCCCTAGAACTTAATTTTGTTGTTTCTTTGTTCTTTTTCTATTAATGGGTAAGCAACATTAACTGAAACATTGTCCCAGCATGTTCGGCTTGTTAAATAAGTGTTGTACACGAATCCCGAGCTTAACAATTTAAGCTAAACGAGAAAATGGTATTTCGTTGAATAAATAAGGTTTGCAGGGGGTAGCTGGTAGCGGTGTCGCCGCCTGTTCTAAATTATTAATATCCTTATTGAAATCACATAATCACCCCCCGGGAACACACTCGCGTAATTAGAATATAATCTTCCCTTTGGTTTGATCGTGGAAATAAATATTAATGAGGATCCTGTGCGTAAGCCTCTGGTTTAACTCCTGCCAATTTGGTCGGGAGAGGAAACGGAGGTTAAATATCCAGCGGAACGTTTGTTTACTAAACAATTAGGAGATGCCTCACTGCAATAAAGGCATTATATTATATTATGTAGGATGTAAACACTTGTTCTGTTTGTCTGTACATCTTTTGTAATTGCTAAGGATATACAATGGGATTTTCTAACTGTTTGCAATCTAAATATTCATTACCGCTTAATTATTTCATTGTTGGAAATAGCACATTATTTTCATCTACCTTCCTTAATTTCATTTCACATTATTACTTTTTATAAAGTTATAATAATATATATCTTACCTTTTTCTGCGGTTATTTTTCTGTGGTTATTTTATGCAGAAGGTCACGATGAAAAAACGTTCTTCCAGGACCTATTTTGTCTTTGGGGATGCTGTGTGGAGGGTCTATTTAAGGAAAATAAGAAGGGGAAGTTAGCGAAAGGTGGGTAGTACTATCTGTGGATTAGTGGGACGCTATTCACATTCATACACCGTCTCATAAACACTCTTCTGTTATACTGACTCTTGACATTGCCCGACTCAAGTACTGTTCACTTGATCGTGCCATGTCTTCATCGGGCGTCCCCGTCTTCTTCTATCGTTCACATTCGCATAAAATCCTTTCTCCTGGTTTTGTTCTCCTTTCTTCGTTCATTTTTTGCAACATACCACCTAAGCGCCACTTTCTTAATCTCATTCATTACGCATATCATCCTTGCTTTTTTTTACAGATCTCCACATTTTCATACAATCATCCATGGTTTTACCACACACCGCCTCAAAGATCTATTTTCTATAGCATTACTCTGCCAGTTCTATGCCTTACTGTCGTACACCAGATTAGGTACCAGCACTCCATAGTGGACTGCTAGCTTCGTTTCTTTGAAAAAAATTTAGTTAGCGCCATGCGCGTTCTGTCCTTCAATAATAGAGCTACCTGCATTTACCTTTCTTTCAATATCTCTATCAGCCTTTCCATCTCTCGTAAACTTACTTGCCAAACTAAAAAACTCATTCACCTACTCCCAGTATTCATCACTCACAACAATACTGCATATGATTTAATGGTTGTTTAATGCAAATAATAAACAAGTTATAAAGATCACCCCGATGAAAAGAAGGATAATAATTATTTTATAAATTATGCATCACGTCCATATTCAAACTTTAAGAAAGAAGAGTAAGCACAGATTTAATACTATTTCATAAAATACTGGATTGCAAAATTGTCTGTTCTAAATTGCTTCAATTAATCAACATCCATATACCCAAAAGATCTTGCCGACATTTATTACGCCTTTACCTTTAACAACACCAGGATACTGGCTTATCAAAATTCTCCAATTCCGAGACTTCACAGCCTCGAAAATAAACATTATGATCTAGTAATACAAATGTTATTTATTCCAATACTTTATTTATCTAGTCATATATAGACATTATATACTTTCTATTTTAATATTGCATTTCTATTCATGTGAGGATTCTTAGTTTCCATTCAGATTTTTACCTATGTATTTTATTTTGTGCCGTTGCTGTAACATTTTTCACTAATATTGTATTTTCTTATTTGTTTTAACTTTTGTTATTTGAGCCCATTTTAATTTGGCGTTTAATAAATAAATAAATTAATACATTTTACATGGTGAATTTGACATAGTACTTACCATGCAATCCAAAATAAAGCCATCCATGATTAAATGTAGGTACTAACGCAAACAAACAAATACTTCCTGCAGGCCCTAAAATATTTTTAATCTCTCGTCAAAAAAATCTCCATAAAATTTTAGCACACGTTAAGTTTAATGTGAATTTTTATTAATATAGCCAAGCGGGAGATGTTCCCAGGGGGGAGGGAAGAGCATTTTACAAGTCGTAAAAATAGCGCAGAATGGTAAAATTTTACATAAATTTATGCATTAATTATTATTTCATTACTTGGGACCGTAATATTACTTACTATTCATACCGTAATTTAATAAAGCATGATGGAATAAAATAGACGAGATGTTCCGCAGACCGGACAGTTTCATAATTGAACTTGATTAAAATTTTAATTATCATAGCAAATTTATTATTTTCTCCTTTCCTACTTGTTGAGTATTTTATATTATAACTACCTGTCCCGCTCACGCGTTTCTGTGGCTAACGAAATACAACGCCATCTACTGGATGGTTACCCTAGATAACCAAGTCTTGTGACGATAAATTAACTCACACTGCCATCTGTTAGAAACTTATGGAATTTAAAAATAATTACAAAAGCATTGTCCTATAATAAACATTAAAATTGCGATAATAAATATTGCGGTCAATAATGGATATACAAACTATCTATCTTTTAAGTTGGACCTGATTACACACAGTAAGCCAAATTTCATAAAAATCGGTAGATTTAAATATCGGTTTAAGTAGTTTCGGAGTTTATCTCGAACCACCTTTTTTCAGACTTTTATATATAAAAATAAAATAATTATATTAGAACAATAACAATCTAAACGAAAATATAAAAGAGAACAAGACACAGAAAAAGACAATGGTCGCAATTGGGACTCGAATCCAGACCTCTCCGTCTAACCGGGACGAGTGCGTTAACCAATTTCGCTATTGCCACCTTCTGTCAAAACGTCATAATTGTCAATCTCATATTTTCAAATTTCAGAATTACATTATTATCAACTAATTATTTTTCTTCATATTACTAATATGATATATTTCTCTGATGTGAATAACCTTCAAAAAAGTATAAAAAGAAAGTTTTTCTTATAAAAATTGAATAAAATAATTATATTCGATAAATCTCTTTTCCAATGTAAATCGGTCATTTGTAATTTAAATTGAGGCTCATCAAATTGTTTTTTATTGTGATGATTTTAATTTTTAATTTTTTTATTTCATCCCATTTTATAATAAATAGGGCAAAATAATTTGTTTAACCCCTGGGGCTTAGTTTACTGGCAGGTAAAAAAAAGATTTGCAATTAAACTTAAAAAATTGGATTATTTCTGAACGCATCCGAAAACTATAAACTGTTTTTGAAAAGTGATCTAATAAACTTTTTTTCAAATTGCGCTCGGAAACTTTTCATTCATAAAGGTGTATCATAGGCTATCACCGTTTAAATCATATTTCTAACCACGATTTTTTATTTTATTTTTTATATGAATACCTCACAAGAGTCCCAGCTGCTCCCGTCTGGAGCCAGTGAGTCTGTTGCATTCCAAATTGGGGTATGCTGTGAGGCTGAAGTTAGTGGGAAATGGAAGTAAGGGAAGAGGAAGTATGGAGTATGATAGCAAGGGAGACAACGATTTCTATGAAATCTTTATGAATTGTTCCGAAAACCGAATAAATTAGCCCGAGGGGATAAATAAGTATCGGAAATAATTGCCAAAGTTGCCTCTAAAATCATAAAAAATTGTTTTCTTTAATGGCCTTTGTTTATTATTTAAAACACAAATAAATAGAGTAGCACACATCCGTATATATTTGCTAAACTTTTATGTTAGAAAATTATTACTCAATTTGGTTTATTATTTTCGCCTCAAATGAATAACAAACATTCGCCGTTTCTATGCGTGGTGAATGTGTTATTGGTGCTGGATTATAATTAATGTTAAATTTGGTTATATTTGTGCAATAGTGCGTAAAGAATAATAATTCATATTGCCATGCGTGATGAACGTTGGTGTATTAATTCGTAATGAATTTTAATGTTGTTATACTAATGCGTAATTAATCTTAATTCATTTTCGTTTAGTAAGCATGATGAATGTCATTTCATGTTGATGTATTTGCTTAATGAATGTTAATTCATGTTGGTGTATTAATGCGTCATGAATTTTGATTCATTTTGGTGTATTGATTTGTGATGAATGTTAATTCATGTTGGTGTATTAATGCGTGATGAATTTTATTTCATTATGGTGTATTCAAGCGTAGTGAATGTTAATTTGTGTTGGTGCATAGGTGTATTATTGTGTGATGTATGTTAATTCATGTTAGAATGAAATGCAACAATCTCAATTTTTTCAAAAGTAGACTAACAATGCAACTTTGTTAATGATTACATCCTCTTATTTAGAAAAGCAGTTAACATTAAAACCAGCTCTTCGTGTTTCTATGACTTTGTGAATATAATTATTACCTTATGAATGCGTGAGAATTACTGAAATGATCCGTTTTGCTTTTGGTTTTCTCAAAATAACGTATTTGGAGATTGCTGCATTTGATTCTATACACCTCAATTCATGTTGATCTATTAATGTGTGATGAGTGTTAATTTATGTTGGTGTATTCATGTGTAATGAATGTTAAATCGTGTTGTTGTAATAATGCATGATGGATGTTAATTCATGTTGGTATACTAATGCACGATGAATGTTAATTCATGTTGATGTATTAATGCGTGATGAATGTTAACTCATACTTTTGAATGTAGCTATAACTTTGTGGTTATCCATTATAGATAAATGAAACAATGTTACTTTGTTTGAACCACTTGTATATTTGTTTAAAGCCGACCGGTTTCGGAACGACCGTTCCTTCCTCAGGGCAAACGTATACTGACTTGACAATTATAAAATAGTAGGTGGGTACAATATATTATTACAGAGTGTTGTGGTAGGGGTGAAGGCGTGGCTGGGGATTCATTAGGAGTGGGTGGGGGAACATATCAATGATTGGGCTATATGATAATATTTTTTGTTTGTTAATAATGGGTTCATTATTTTTAAGAAATTTTCCGAGTTCGCTAACCATATCATTGAAAATAACCATAGTTTTGATAAAAATACGGGGATAAATGTTCTTCACATTAATACTAAGGGAAAACGGTTAGATAACTTAGAAGCCATAGAAATAAAAAAATCTCTTAAAAATAATGAACCCATTATTAACAAACAAAAAATATTATCATATAGCCCTATCATGGAGATATGTTCCCCCACCCACTCCTAATTAATCCCTAGCTACGCCTTCACCCCTACCACAACACTCTGTAATAATATATTGTACCCACCTACTATTTTATAATTGTCAAGTCAGTATACGTTTGCCCTGAGGAAGGAACGGTCGTTCCGAAACCGGTCGGCTTTAAACAAATATACAAGTGGTTCAAACAAAGTAACATTGTTTCATTTAATGTTAACTCATGTTGGTGTATTAATGTGTAATGAATATTAATTCATGTTGGCGTATTAATGTTGGATAAATGTTAATTCATGTTGGCGTGTATTAATGCGTAATGAATGTTAATTTATGTTAGTATATTAATGGAAAAATGCGTGTGTGATGAATGTTAATTCATGTTGGTGTATTAATGCATAATGAATGTAAATTCATGTTCTTGTATTAACGCATGGTGTATATTAATTCAAACAATGTGCAATGTGCATCCAATTAGGTGAATTTGTCCGAAAATGGACCGCTTCTCTGCAGATGACAACTGATGCCGCATGATGCTGTACCTAACTGGATGTCTCTATTCGTATATTTGGCGTCGTATGTAACTGGTGAAACATGTGGCCAGGGAATAAATACAAGTGTGAACATAGATATGTAGTACCTGGTACCATAGAGAGACTTGTGTCACTTGTAAGACAATACTGGACCAGAATGCAGTGCCCATCTCTAGAATTGTGGTTAATTTTCAATATTGAATCAGTAACAAGCGTAAGTGGCCAGCACAAATTACGTTAATTGTCTAAAATTAAAATTGTTCATGTTCTTTGGTGTGCTATATTTGTGAGGTTATACACCACCTCTGAATAAAATATCGTTTAGCGCTAGTTGTCTACCTCGAGTAGTTGTATTATGTGTGTCACCAATAACGCTACCCGTCAAGTAAATATCTGTTTTTACCCTCACGCCATTTATTAATTTAATTTTAATTGTTAATTGAAGTAAAATGTATTGGTATATATCCCGATACTCGCCCCTCTTCTAATCACAAGCGTCTGCTTCTATAGAAGAGAAATATCATACAAAAAAAATCTGTGAAAATTTATTATGTAGTTTATTTGTATCAAAAAAGGTTTTTTTTTGTTAATTGTTAAAGTTACGTGGTTACGTGGTAGATGGTGAAATATCACTCTTCGTATCGAGTGGTAAATACTCTCTGTACCATTACCATGGTGATGAAATCTACAATAAATTCAGAATCTAAGCGATGCTAAATTTGACTAGCCGTGTTTCATGACCAGATCTAAATAAATAATTATTATTATTATTGGATGATTTTTATAGCGCCATTTTCATGAGAAAATCATCTCAATACAAGGTAGGTACTTCGCGAGCTGTCTCTTTCCATCTCCTTCCACTCCCCATTTCCCCAAATTTCTGCAAATTGACGATACCATAGTCCCATATAAGAATGTTGGCATATTTTTACAATAGTCAGTAAAATGTTTACCAATTTAAATTAAAACTTTTAAAAAGATTTTTTTACCTATTGCATAACAGTTTGCAATTTTTTTCATCCCAAAATGATGGAAAAAAACACATAAAAAAAAACATTCAAAAATTTAAATTTCACCCAAAGTTAAAAATATTCTTTATGCAAGTATTGCATTAGTATTGTGTATTAGTTGGTAGTGTGTTCAACTTTAGCTGCATAGTGCACTGCCGTTAAATTTCCTCAACTAGTTATTATTTAAGCTAGTAACTGTTACAAACTTACTTCAGATGGATTTAAAAAGGCTTGAATGGTTCTATTAAAACGACGCCGACGATCGAAAACGCCATTTTGCTTTTCGATCGGTTTTCATAAACTTCCTGCAGCTTAGCTATGAATATGATCGCTTGTAAGCCGAGCTTATCCCATAAGACGTATTTCAATCGATATACCTATGAAGCTGAGGACATTTTATGTCATTCAAATTTTTTTTACAAAGGAAATATTGCGAGTTTTCGATTTCTACCAGATGATGCAATGAACGGTTGTACAAAAAAAAACACGTGGTGTATCTTTATACTTCAGATCAAATACAGCACAATTTTTTTAAATTATAACATTTTTTAACTAGCGAGTTCCCGGTATGCGTTGCTATGCCACTTAATAAAGAAATTATTTCTCCTTACGTTTCCTTTCCCATTCGTCCCGTTCCCCTTCCGCCTCCCCTTCTTCTCCCCATCCCCTTACCCTCACGCGTCCCACTCCGCATTCTCCGCCTTCCCTCTCCTCTCACCCTTCTCCCGCTTCCCCCGCCCCGCGAACCATTGAGTCCCGGTACATTCAGTTTTCATACAGCTCACGTGCCGCCTATTGCAATTTTTTTAAATATAAATTTCATTATGCCAGAGGTCACAAACCTTGTCCTCATAATAACAAACACAAATTAAAAGAATTATCCAATTGGTGCAGTCGTTCGGAAGTTATGCGCGTACATACATTTTGGCGATTCATTTTTATTCATATAGAAGCTAGAAGATAGATAGATAGATAGAAGAGAAGATAAAAAATAGATAGATAGATAAAGCATAATATAAAGTTTCATAACTCATAGTAAAATTTTTGCGGTAAGCTATACATACTTTGTGAAATTGCTGTCAGAAAATTCATAGTTTACGCTTGTTCAAACCGCAGATTTCTAAATATTGAAATAAAAAGTTCTTGTTTATTCCCAACCGTTAACATCAAAGTAAAAGGTATAACAAATAACAAGCAATTTATTTCAATATTTCTATTTTTTAAACTGAATATTGTTAACCGGCCCAAAGGAGCCTCCTCGTTGAAGCGCCAGTGTTAACCAAAAAGGGCCCCCAAGTTATAGCAAACCTGTTTCCGGTGTCTAGCTCAGTCGTTCCGGTGTAGAGCAGGCTCTCTTCACCCAGGGGCGGGTGGGCAGCAAGAAATGGTTAATTGGGGAAACTCAACACATGATTCTTCTCAAAACAAAGAATGCTTCAGGGTAACAAAAGCGGTGTATTGTATTCTATAGTTGGTTACATCGTACATGGATTATATAAGGGTAAATTGGCATCCTGAATCCTAGCTACTTCTCTCTCCAAATCTGGGTTTATCGCGCAAGTGCAAGGAAATTTACAGGGACACAATAAAATGGGAAAATGTAGCAACTCACGGTGTTTGTCGGGCGGCATGTCGTCACGTGCTCCGTAAGCGAGGAAAAACAATACCAAGTCTCATAGAGAGGCCCGAGCGCGTGGTGTACGTTATCTGGACATCCACCGGCGTAGAAAACCACTCCAGAACGGGGGACCAACTATAATTCTCCCCGTCCACAGATTAGGAGTACGTTAATTCACATGTTTGGTTTAACGGCCAACGGCGCCAGCGAGAGCACGGGTCAGCTTACTTCGACGGCTCGTTTGTTTCTCGCCGGCGGGGTCTCTGCGGACCGAGAGGGGAGCAAAACAGGGAGCGGGGGGAAAGGGTGCCCGCCGTTGGGTCAGGCCACTGGCCAGCTCCAATCAGCGCAAACTTCCAGTGTTGCCGACTCTCGAAACACTTCTTCCCGAAAATTACCATGTACCTACTTGTGTTACATAACAATATAAAACTTTTTTACACATAATTTTATTGATTCAGTACCATTTGTACCAGTCTGAAGATGGCTTAAACGAGTTGAATCCGGTTACGGTCATTATAATTAAGTGGAAAAATGTTTTATATTTGATCAATTTATTTCACATGCAATTTAGTTCTTACTTAAACTTGTTAAGGTCATCTGGAAAATATGTACATTTTCACTAGGATAGTTAACTTACCTAGTAGGTATGTTTTCATAATCTTATCAAGGTTAGCTGTAAATCATCAAGATAAATGTACATATTTTCCTTAAATATTACCTATTGGTACCTATGTTTTGTGATGGCATTTATCATGAGCAATTTGAAATGTTTCTTTAATAATAATAGCCGTTATTTCTCATATCATTTCCAGATAGAGCTGTCTACTCGTCTACTGAAAACTATTTCATAACGCCGTGATATATAACAAGCAAAATTGCATTCCTGACATTTCGAACGACGCTTGACGCTTTCAACAGCTGTCACGTTCTTGTGACGTCGGCACGCCGCGCCGTGGACGTACATCCCGTAAACTACATTTATCCTGGAACAAAGGTAGAAAATTGTCTACGCTGTAGGGGGACTCTCTACTATAGATATTACGTTTACCTGCGCAATAAGTAGTAAAACAAATCTTTCGATAGTTGTCGACTTTTATCAGTTGTCGATCAAAGATAGATAACAGGTAGGTGATTTTCTTTTGTTTTTACCGTCGCGTCGATTCGTGCGATGCTTAGAGAAGAAAAAATTTTTAAAAAATCTAATGAAAACGTTTTTTTAACCATCCACATTTTACATACTGTCTAGACTTGACACGAGGAACCAGCTTAAAATAATATTAATGTAATATATCAGAATATTAGTTATGATCAGTTTTATCTTTGTTCTGTTGTTTATGCTAGGTTTGGGTCCCATGGTGTCGGTTACAACGTGTGCCGAACATAGTCGATCAGAGAAGGGCACGTCATTCCAGCAAAATGTGGTTTGGTTTATTTAGGTCGCCAGATAAAACCTAGCTAGCAAGTTATAAGGACTTTTGTCCTCTTAAATCATATTTGCATAGTGCGTAATAACAATACATTCACTGTGATTAAAAAAAAATTAAATCAAATAACATAGTACTGACATAAGGTCCAGTACTAATAACAAAAAAAAATATCTCTGTAAAGGATAACAGAGAGGCACATTATGATTAGGTACTTTCGAAAGTATTTATTTCTGAAAGGAAAGGAAAAATAATACATCTAATTTGAATATAATAAATAATAACTTTGTTTGGTTACCACTTTATATATAAACTAATATCTGGGGCTTAATGCAAGAAGTGCCTTTGACAAATTTCTGAATCGCCCAGGGATGAAGATTGTTTACTGATAAATTAGTGATAAACACGCACTCAACTTCTACGTTAGAGAGACCACAACTTAATGAATCTAGAACACCTGACAAAGGTATGTCATAATATTCACATAAAGGAAATTTTTGATTACTTTCTCGTATCTAAAACAAAATGGCAAAACTGACATAGGCACTTATAATATTAACCCCTAGCTACATATTATATAAACCAACAGGTTTCAGTTCCCCAAAAATTTCTCGTGGTTTCATAAAACCATACTAAAATAATTCAAAATTTCAGTACATACTTAGGAAACATAGAGAGGGCGAGAGAACAACAAATTTGATTGGGGGGGGGGGCGGGCGAGGGGGTAGTAATATAGAGGAGAGGGAACTCAATAGAATTGTGTCCAAAAGAAGATTATTAATTCTAATTATAATTGTGATGATTAAAATAATGATTAAAAAATTTGGGAAATTATAAGTAAAAGTTATAGAAATAATCGCGATTTCTTTTTCCGCGACCCTTTGAATTAACCTGGAATATGCCGGCGACTTCATTTCAGCCCGTCCCTATCATCTTTCAGTAATTCATAAGAGTGATGTATTTAATCAGAAAAAAAATAATACTCGTATAATACTCCAGAATCAAAGCAAACATTTTAACCTCTTCTACGGGATAAAGCTAAGGATGTTTTTAATTAGGAGTAATAACAATAAAGTTACAGTTAATCTTTATCTCTTGAAAAAAAAGGAATAAATATTAAACCACATAAGCATAGCAATGGCCGTTGTGCACAGGTACATGCATGGGGCAGATATCGGGAAAATAATAACTTGGCGTTATGCAAATGTACCTGACCTAAGCAACGTCAAAGCTTGATAATTAATTCTGAGGTCTCAAAAGATGCATAAAATTCAGGTTTCAAAATCGCAATGATAACGCATAAAATATATTTTTTTACGGCGAACTTCTAAAAACAGTAGAATCCACCAAATATCAAGGACATATCATCAACAATAAATTAACAGATGACGAAGATATTGACAGGCAGAGGCGTGTACTGGGCATAAAATGCAACATGCTCAGTAGAAGGTTTCGACTCTGCAGTCCACGGGTGAAAAGGACGCTCTTCTTGGCCTTCTGCACCACCCTGTACATATGCGAGCTTTGGGCAAACTTCAAAAAAAGAACCATGGAAAGGCTTCGTGTACAATATAATAATGCTTACCGTCTGATGTTCGGACTCCCCAGGCACTGCAGTGCCTCCTCAATGTTTACAGAAGGGCGAGTTCCAGGATTTAAAGCTATATTAAGGACCAGGATTGCAGGACTGAGGGAAAGGATAAACTACTCCAGAAATATTCTCATCATAGAATCCCGTCTGTCTTCAGGTTCGAGCATCGAAGAACACTGGAGAAAGACACTGGCTCCCACAATAAGAGCTCAGTAAAAGATTTTATCATATATCTTTGAATCCTTATTATTATCTAATGATATTACTTCTTTTATTTTATTTTTATCTTTCTAAATTCAATCTTACTATATTATTGCACGTGAAGTTTTGGACATGGTAAACTTTCTAAACTTTCACCAACATAATTTTATTTATAACAGTAACAATCGCTTATTAGACTTAGCTTTATCAAACTATCCTAAAATATCTGTAGAACTCTCAAATGATCCACTCCTACCAATAGATAATCACCATCCTCCCCTATACATTAAATTAAATATTACATGCGAAAATGAAAAAATACCTGTACAAAGAGTCCTAAACTTTAAACGAGCCGACTTCGACTCAATTAACAGCCATCTCTCAAAAACAGACTGGTCGTTTTTATCCGATGAAAACATTGATGAATCTTTAGACCAACTCTATTTATACTTTTCTAATATTATTGAATCCTATGTACCTTTTTATACACCGAGAAGCTATACCTACCCGGTTTGGTTCTCATCAGAGCTTACTGCCTCTCTTCAGCAAAAAAAGAGTCAACACAAAAAATTCAAACAAAGCAAATCCATAAGTGATTATAAAATCTTTAGCGAAACCAGGAAAAAATGTAAAGATCTTTCCAAACAATGTTACAAAATGTATATAACCTCTATCGAGGACACTGTCTTTAAATCCAAAAATCTTTGGAAATTTCTTAAAAAACTAAACAATGAAAACACAGACTACCCGCCAATAATGCAAATGAATGGAACCAGTGCAAACAATACACAGGACATTGTAAACCTTTTTTCGGACTTCTTCAAAGATGTATATGATGAAGAAACCCCAGATAACAAAATACCTGAATACAAATTTAGCAAGACCATACACTTAACAAATTTCCATATCACACAAAAATGTTGCGAACAGAAATTATTTTCCTTGGACACTGACAAATCCGCTGGCCCAGACAACATTCCACCAATATTCCTCAAAAAATGCTCTAATACATTGTCTAAACCACTCACATTATTATTCAACCGTCTCTTAACCCTTGGACACTTTCCAGACCGCTGGAAATCTAGCTTCATTACACCTATCTACAAAAAAGGAGACGACACTAATATAGCCAATTATCGTCCCATTTGTATACAGTCAGTACTACCTAAGCTTTTCGAATCACTGGTCCTTGATGAAATCTATCCCAAATTAATAAAATTAATTGACCAAAAACAGCACGGTTTTATCAAAGGTAGATCTACCGCAACTAACTTAACAATATTTCAAAACTTCATATTACAATCTTTTGCAGAAAATAAACAAGTCGACTGCATATATACAGACTTTTCGAAGGCATTTGACAAAGTATCCCATAAACTACTAATCCAAAAACTATTTGCTCTAGGAATAAGGGGTAACATGCTAAAATGGTTTACTAGCTATTTATTAAATCGTAAACTGTTCGTCAAAATAAAATCTTGGATGTCGAAAGCGTTCTGGGCTACTAGTGGCCTACCGCAAGGCAGTCACCTTGGCCCGGTTTTGTTCCTCATTTTCATCAATGATATAACCAATTGCTTCAATGATGTCGAGGTATTGCTGTTTGCTGATGACATCAAGCTATACAAGAAAATAACTGATATAAATCATTGCCAAATATTACAGTCGAATATTAGTAAGTTTAAAGATTGGTGCATTCAAAATAATTTATTTTTAAATGTAGAAAAGTGTAAAACCTTGACTTTCTTCAGAAATAAAAATCCTGTTTTATTCGAATATTCCATCAATAACACAGCTTTAGAAAGAGTCACGGAAATGAGGGATCTTGGGATCATTTTGGATGAAAAACTAAGTTTCGCCAATCATATCCACCAAATTATGAACAAAGGTATGAAAACACTAGGCTTCGTTTTAAGAACAACTAAAAGCTTTAATTCCATAGAAGCCATTAAACTATTATATGTATCTCTAGTTAGAAGCCAAATTGAATATAACTCGGTAGTTTGGTCTCCATCTTACAAAATTCACATTAATAATATTGAGCGAATACAAAAAAAATTTCTGCGTTTTATAAATTTTAAATTAAATATCCCACTAGAAGACTTAAAATATAATCTATTACTAAATATTCTAAAAATACACACACTAGAAGACAGACGTAAAATAAACGACTTGACATTTTTATTCAAAATACTTAACTCTAAATTCGACTGTTGCGAACTCCTACAACTCATAAACTTACGAATACCGACAGTAACCACACGACAAAACACACTATTCTACTGCAGCATTCATAAGCGGGACTACATTGCCCACTCTCCGATACAAAGATTTCACACTATGGGAAATCAGTATTTAAGTGATGTTGACATATTCAACATCAACTTGGCGAATTTTGTGGATCTTGTAAAAAACTTGTTCCAAAACTATTCCTAAACATATATGTATTTTTGTAAACTTATCAAATCGCTGTATTTTTGTATTTTTGTGACTTGTGTGCATTTTTATCTAATTTTATTCTTATCATTTCTCTATCTGTTGAAAAATCATCTGTTATATCTGTATTACTGTAAAAGCCCTCTGGGCGTTGAATAAATAAATAAATAAATAAATAAAAAATAAATTATTGTCACTTTCCTATTTTTCTTTGCTTTCAATTTTTATTTTTAGTCTATTTTATTATCTTTTAGCCTTGACTCTGTTTCATCTTAACTCTTATTTATTTATAAATACCTATGATTTTATTATATGCTGTACTTATACTCTGTATGGGATGTGTGGGATAAAGAATAAAGACCTTTATTATTATTATTATTACCATCGAAAAATATCTGATTATTTCCGTACATGTAAAATTTAAAGTTACTTTTGAAAAAGCTAGTGAAAGGTACAAATCTTTCGAAAATGGCTGCAAATTATAAAAAAAATAGGTAGCTGGCAATATTTAAATTCAAATATTTATTTTTTCATTTATTTTCAAAAGAGCACACATTTCAACACAAACAATAACATATCTGTAGGATCAGCTGGATCTGCCCTGATGATGGACACTGCAACGCTGTTCGAAAAGTTGGCTAAAGAAGGAGGTAGCGAAAAATGGCATAACACCCTCAAAACAAATAATGAAAATACTTTTGGCTGTCAAAATCTAAAAAATTATCTTAATAGGTAACAAGTGTACAGTATACAATTAATTTCTTCAAAATCAATTTGCACCTGCTGCATTGCTTGGTACGACAGGATTGTCCCTTTATTCAGAGCAATTTAGGACTGTTCCTCAAATCAGATGTGTAATTCTGTGAGACGCATTGTGGACACCAATCGGTGTGATTAATCAATACGTCATTGGAGCTTATCGGATTATATTACAAATCACTTGGCGGATGAAACACTCGTGGAATATGGCACCACGATGTATAGGAATATTGTAATACAAGCACGACGATTTGCATCGATTGAGTGAACATGTGTCACAGTTTGAGATGCGGGGAAGACCCCCTAAATGTATGTAGGTATATTAAGGAACATTGTACGTGTCATAATACGATATAAATAGTAGTTTAGCACCATAATATTTACTTCACTTAGTTTTTTTTGTCTTGTGTTATAAAATATTATTTTCATATTGCAAAGACGGTTTTCCTGCCACTATGTATTTGAAGTTCGCTAAATATTTACTGCTTGTTGAAATGCACCGTAGATGGCATTCTAATATCCGTTTGGGCAGAAATTTTAAATTCAATTTTGCAACTGTCACATGAATTTAAATAACCTTCGATTATCATTGTGAGTATTGCTTTCATCGGGTCGAGTTGGAGTCATAATATTTATTTTAGTACATGGTTACAATTCTTGAGATATTAACGGCGAGGAAATAAATTCTATTCAATATTTTTAAGGGTAAACTTACGTATAGTTTGGTGCTATTTACACGCTCCAGGCTTATACAGGTAGTTAACTATTCTAATGTAAATCATCTGATCCCGTAATATTTTATTTACTCTGGTGGATCTATTTAATTACACGGAAGGTTATGCTATCAAATCTTTTCACTCAATATTAATTTTTTTCGAAGTCTGCCTTGTTTGTACTACATAATTTTAAACATACTTGTAAGTCATTTCACAATCAAATGCCACAATAGTTATTCTTTTTTTTATTATTCCTAATATTTTCTTATGATTTAAACTGTGGAATGTAATCATTGTTTATTGTATATTTATACCGTTGATATTAAATAAATAAACCATTTACCATATAACTTGTGTACTGTAAATATTTTCGAAATTAAAACCTGATGAACTATCATAAATAAAAAAATAAAATTAAAAAAAAAACCTTACATCTCAGATGGTTAAAAACTACCTTTCCTCCATTGATGCCACCCTTCATGTATTTACAATATAAAAAAGTAGTGTAGGCATTCAGCTCCCCAACAAAAGGTTTAAATATGTGACTAAAAAGCCGTTCCACGTATTTTCATTACGAGGAAACATTTCGGCTGGAATGGAAAATCGCCTCTATTGCCATACAATCGACGAGACTCCGAGACCGGAAAACTGAAAACTGACGGCACGATTTCCAAAACGTCTTTTCAAATAGCGCAGTGAAATAATATGTCCAGACAGTAAGCGAATCACACGCCATCAAGGAGGAAATATCGTCAGATAAAGATCACCTAAGATGTTTCAGCGTTTCCATCGGAATTATATTGTGTTTATTTCGTAATAAATGTTAAACCATTGAATCTGGAAAAAGGGATAGGGTTGTTTTGAAAAAAAGGTTTAATGCGCATATTTGAAGCGTTATAATTTCCTTTATTTTTATTTTGTATAGCCACCATCATCGGAAAGAGTGAGTTTGTTCTGTGCCATTTCCAATACCGAGAATTCCAAATTAAAACAAGTGCCAGATATCCAAAAATTTGATGTTAAAATAGTCATTTTAAAGTAGCCACGTGCATTTATTTTAAAGATGTTGTCACGTTTATTAATAGTTAAAATTATTTTTTGGGCTTAAGAAAATTTTTTCTGATTTTCAATTAAAACTAATTGAGTTTCGACTTTGTTTTCGTGCATAAATTAATACATTATAGTATAAAAACCAATTAATTTGCATATACTACTTATCTCATCAAAAATTATAAACATGTTTCAAAACCAATGGTATCTTCATTAGAATAAAATTAAAATTAATAAAAATAACAACAGATTTATTTTATTTTATTAATGCATCTATATAAAAGGTTTACATTTTTTTGAACCGTGCCTGTCTCACTAGGAAATCCTGTGTCATGACAGACTAGTTTACAAATATTTTTTTAAATAATAAATAAAATACATTTTTCAATTAAGTAAAAATATTTGACAAAAAAATTCAGGTTGGTAGGTAGTGGTAATAAAAATGGGATAAAAGGATTGTATTTGGGTGAGGTGACTAATTATTGCATTAATGATAAATTTTAATATTAATATTAATGATAAACAGTAAAGATAAATAAGTTCTTAGACAAAAACTTCTATCCCTTCAAAAATCTATCCATCAATCAATCAAAAATTTTATATAATCATAAATATAATAAAGATTTGACAATAATAAAATTGGGTAATTAATAATTCATATTACTTTTAGGGTAATCCCAAATAATTATCGAAGTAAGCTAAAAACCCGAGGTAATTTTGTCTACTGGGAATAACCAAAGTAATTAGAAATTCATCAGTCGAAGACGACGTAACAAATGTAAGAAAACCCATACATAATTGAATAAAATCCTACAAAACCACCCCTCTCCCTCCTCCATTATATTATGTTATAGATTAAATAAGTGGTGTATAAAAAGTAATTTGTTATTTTTTTTATTGCAGTTCTATATGAACTGGCCGTGTTGCATGTCCAGATACAAGAAATATAAGGATAATATATAAGGATAATAATATAAGGATACCAAAAACTCAAAATGAAGACAGTACGTACCCAGAGGTACACCGATGAAGAGATAAACTGACTTCGTGTAAGAAAATTGGTACTAGTAATTGGTAGTAGTAAGATGTGAAGGCCGGAGGACTGGATATGAATAACTATTTACCAAAGTCAAAGAAGATAACATTTCTGCATAAGGTCAAACAAGCAGTGCAGTGTTGACGTCACTTTATTTTGTTGGCTTGGGTATTTTCAACGTACCCCGGCATGTTACAAAAATGAGTTTATGTAGCAGAGAAAGTTTTCGTCACCAAAATACAAATATATTATTACAGCATCCTAAAATAGGTCTTAAAATGTGGTAGTAGAGAACTCCGAGGGTGATTGACATAAAGTACTTTTGTAGTAGAAGATCAATCATCAAAGAGAGATGTTTAAGGTACACGGAAAGACCGGAAGATGCTTGGAAAATTAAGAAACTTGAAAAAATTGGTTTACGATATCCTAGACCTATTTTAAGATGTCGATGTAAATAATGTAACAATATCAACACGCCAAGTCAGATTGACATAATAAATTTGCACGAAAAAATCATGTTAATAGGGGAGTAAGAAGAAAAGGCCTTCCTCGACTACCAATGATAATGATAATCGAAATACATATTGCATTTAGTAGGGGAATAACTTCAGATTTATTTTGAAAATGTTTTATTTTTTACTGAGAAATCAAAATGCGGCCCAAAATAATTTACCAGTGCTGTACAAAAATAATAGGAATATCTAATTTATTACCGCCAGAAAATGCTTTCACTGCATTTTACTAAAATATTCACATCATGTTATAACGAGGGAAATGTGTATCCCAAAATATTTTCAATATTTCCTGAAAGCTTTGTTTTGTTATATTATTTTTGCTTGTTTTATACAAGAAACAAGGAGATGTTTCCCGTCGGCAAATATATTTGATATATTTGCAGACCAACCGTGAGAAGGGTCGACGTTAGGGGAGTCTGGGGGTCGGTACCGGGTCCCTCCAGGTCCTTGGGGCATCCGGACTCGGGCCTCTTACCTGGAGGTGCGGAGATACTGGGAAAGTGTCATATTTAATAAAGAGTGTCGTGAAGTTGGATTATGGACCCCAAAAAGCAATAATCTAGCATAAATATCATTAGAAACGTCGTATATTTTGGTTTTCTACGAGGATAATAATATAATGGTATATTTCATGAATTGAAATAAAGGATGCGAATATACAAAAAGGGAACTTAGATTCGTTTGGTATTTTGAATGCGATTAATGTTAAAGCAACTTTCAGGTTGCGAGTATTCTTAAAGAAACGTTCAGAGAACGGATGACGTCACGCACCCCCCGCCTCTTTCCGCTCGGATTGCGTCATTTTGGCAGGTTTAAAACAATTCAAACTTGGAGAATTAATTAAACCATGAAAACAAATTTTAAAATATGAGTATGTATTTAAGTATAGATGAGTATTGATTTAAAAAAATGAACTCAAATTCTTTTTTGTATTTCCACATTGAAGTAATTTTTTTTTATATTAGCTCTACATAGGAGGCTCTGAGTAAAAACAATCCCCTAGGGCCTGAGTCATCTTATGCTGAACGGAGGTGTTTTTTTACGGAGAGAAAGAAGAGGAAGTTCTGGAAAGGAAAAAGGTATAAGGGGTGGGTATAATTAAGTGGTCAATGTGTCTAGGAGTGATAGATGTACGGATCCATCCCTCCCACTGCGGTGCAAAACGATGGGTTGAGAGAGTCCGACTGGAGAGGTCTAGGTAAGGTCTCCCTCAACTACTATCTCCCGATCCAGCCCACCACGCAGTAGGTAGGCAAACGTATTAGCTGTTAAGACCAAGACAAACCTCACCCCATGTGATGTTTTTCTAGGTCTTGGCGGTCTTGGCAGTCGAACCTCGAACAGTGATGGCGGAGATCACTTTTCGAGAGTTTTATTCAACTTGTAGTTGTGCAAATTTGGATACGTTTTTATCTAAGTACTTTTCGTATTTCTCCCGAATCTTAATCACAGAACCACCCAAAACCATTTTTAAAAAAAGATAACGTATAAATAAAAAAAACGGTTTTGCATATTACACATAAATTAAAAACCCCTTTTCAACCAATAAGCGTTATGTGTTTTTAACGTGTGCATCGAAAACGATTTAAGCTACGTGTCACTCTTTCGCTGAAAACCATCGATACACAGTTGGTCGATGCTGATATCACTTTGAAAAAACGGGTAATTTTCTGCCAAAAAATACGTACAAAAAATTCCGAACTCCCATTTGTAAATGGGTTTCGCAAACGTTTGCCAAACCGTCGAAAGCTCAAACGTTCGCTCTCAAAATCACCCGACCAATCTATCGAAGTAGTGATTTGCTTCGATTAGATACTTTGCGAAAAGGCAATCTTATGATGAAACTTATGTTAAACTGATGCCAACCTACCAAGGACTGGGTTCTTGGATCTTGTAAAATAATATTCTGAAGAAACTTATACGAAAGGAAAATGCTATCCGTCAAAGTAAAAAGCCACAAACTAAAAAGAAGACTTCATTTGGATAATGTGAGCAGAAACTTTACTTTATAAGACCTTTTTTTCTCTATTCTGTGACCCAGCGACGGATAGCTGACAAAACTTCTATTTTACACGTATTTTAAGATTGAGCAAACAAAAATAGACAATAAACTTTTACTAACAACATGTAACGAATGTCAACTGGCGAATGAGAAAACGTTTCTCTTCTTCAGCTGAGAAAATAAATTGCGTAAATTAATACTGCCCATTATTCCACCATTCAAATATCACAAAAAATCTTTTTTTTTTACATTAGCTCCACAGAAAAATAATTATCCACTAGGATTGTCATCTTTGGGGATGCTGTGTGGAGGGCCCTTTTAAGGAAAGAAGGTTAGAAAATTCGTACGAGGTAAGGAAAGAGGTAAGAGGGGTGTGTAGGAATCTAGGGTTCAGTGTGTCCAGGTCATCCACCGCCAAATCCAGATAAACCTCACCCCATGAACCCGGACACCCCTGCCAAGTCACCGAACGTAGCGAACAACTTGGGGTGATCTACGGGCAGAGGCGTTCGTTATCCAATAAATGGTTTCCGGGGCGGCGGAAATCTTAAATTCAAAAGGCCATCATATTCAAAGGCATTGTACAAAACAATTACACGAAAATATTATAGATACCTAAATATAGGGTTATATTCGAGTTTATGCGCCGCTTTCCGAAATATTTTTCTAATTGAATAATTTAATAATGTTTGAATACAAAATTAATTGGGCGTATTATTTTTTAGATTAAAAAAGGAACATTGAAATACCCATAACAGAGTTCATTACTGAAATTGTGTTGCCAATTTATCGTGATCTAGTTGACGAAGAAGCTCTGCGCAGAAAAAAGATCGCATTTCATGCTATGTAAGGAAGATTTACGAAGTTTCCCAGCTACATGCTATTAAATTTTATTTTTTGTTTCTGCACCTTTTACTGGATGCAATTTAAATGGAAAACCGATAACTTTTAAGATTTCTGCTAACCTCTAGGTCGTGAAAATCGATCCTTTAATAGCCTTTTGACATAATTGTGAACATTTCTTTCCGAAAAGATTGATTTTGGGAATCATAAATGGAACGGATTGTAGCTGAAACTTGATCTAATGACCAATTTCCCCGGGGGCGGAAATTCTTTCTGAGAATCGATTCAAAGAAACGAAAAGTTTTCTAATGAAAGATTAGAAGATTGTAATCCTATTAAAAGCGTTGAAAAGTTCATGAACCTATGTACCTAATTAGGGAGAACAAAATGGTTGGTCCAGTGAAAATCCGCATAATCTCTCCTTTGAAAATCCCAAAGGGTGGGTATCGGATTAAATTCATGTGATTGGGATAGGAATGAATACTTTTAAAAAAAGTTTGTGTTCATAAATTTGTTAAAATGAATACTCGAAAAGAATATTGAGCACAAATTGTGCGAATGAAAATATTTACATCGATTTCACAACGGGTATCACTACTATATTTATACTTGGTCGCAAGTTCCGTTAAAACATAATCAGCCTTACTAAAAAAAAACTACAACACGACCGATAAACTGTGTTTTTGCAGTAACATCAATAAAACAAATTAAAACTAAAACACGAAATACTACTAATAACGAATTTCACTCTAAAACAGGTTTTAAAATCTGGCTCCAGTGCAATTTTTAGTAATGTTCATACTAAATTGTTGTTTTTAATGTTTTCATTCATAGCCGCTGTATCGAACGTGTGATGCAATTAGATAACTCACCGCCAAGTCCTTGTTGCACCATTATTACGCGGCGGTACGAAAATACTGATTTCATAACATTTATGAAAACGTGAATCACCCGACACCGGACCTTTACTATAAAAGCCAGTACAAAACGGGGAGCTGCATTCAGTTCTCAGTGATCAGTTATTGTGGCAACACCTCTACAGAAATTACTCGATACAAGACGTCAGTATCGCCGTTACAAGTTGGAACTTCAAGACTGCAGTCTCTTTAGATCGCCCACACGATTCAAAACATCAGTATCGCCGTTACAAGTTGGAAATTCAAGACTGCAGTCTCTTTCACCTAAAGAATTCGTCGGAGCGACATCGCCTGCCTGTCTGAATAATACCTACAAAACGCTGACGCCTGAGCCCCATGGCCACTCTCGGGCTCCTTTGAACTTGCTGATCCTTACCAAGTCCTTGAAGATGCTGACGCCTGAGTCCCATGACCACCCTCGGGCTCCTTTGAACTTGCTTATTCTTACCAAGCCATTGAAGACGCTGACGCCTGAGCCCCATGGCCACCCTTGGGCTCCTTTGAACTTGTTGATTCTTACCAAGCTCTTGAAGTCGCTGCGCTACCCCTAACCATCTTGCTCCGGGCTGCTAGCCTGGGGCCCCCTTGCGTCGGGCCTTGCATCTCTCTGCCCTCATGATAACGCCTGAGCAAGATACACGATAAGGACTCCCGCCACGCCTGATAAAATGAAAACCGATTACCCCTGAAGCCAAGTAACATGTGAGTGGCTGCGACCGCCCCAGCAGTCCTGACGCCCAATAGAATGCAGACCTACCTGATGATGACGCCACGTCTGTCAAATGATGACACCATTTAAAGAGGGGTGCTATTCACCCGCAGCACGCCCAAAAGAAAGCAGAACGATTATCCTGAAGCCAATCAACATGTGAGTTGCTGCGACCACCCCCCTGGATGCTGATGCCAGATGTGCAGCAACCCACGAGAACATACACATCTGGGGCGCAGCCCGTCTCGATTACTAGCAACCAGCGTCCACCGCAGCCTACATGCTCCGATGCAAGAGTATTCCATTTCACAATGCATGGTGGAAGATGCAATACCACTCCACCCCAATGCGCAGGAGATGCTCGTCCAGCATAGACGCTTGTGACCATACTACGGAACTTCAACAGCTGTCAAGGCGAGAACACATCTCTATCAAGACATTTCGATTGTCAGGCGTCTCTGTGTGCCGGCGCTTATTATCTACAGTTTTATGCTGGCCTAGAGGTCTCGTACAGCCGCGAGATGGAGGCGCCAGCGCGTTCGCTGTTCACAATGAAAACATATTTTAAGCCGCGAAAGATTTTTTGGGTACGGCGATGTGTTTCGTAATGTTACAAAAGTGATCGTAATTTTTATTAATATGACTAATTCACTCTTATATTCATATATTTGATATATTTACCGTGTTTTTGTAGTTTTTCATAAGTTTTAGTGAAGTTATAATAACAATAATTGTAATTTCAAAGTTGAAATGTCAAAAAGTTTTTTATATAATACATAAAAATGCATATTTACATTTAATAATATTTATTTTATGAGAATTTCATAAAAGTGGTGTTTTTTGTAAATGTTAATATCAAATTCATGTGTTGGTAAACTTATCAAAGAAATTAACATCTTTAGTGGTGCAAGAAATGTGTTGAAATGTCAGAGATATTTTTAGGGTATTTTTTTGGTAATAAAAAAACTTTGAAATATTTTATTATTTTTTAATTGTATGCACGAGGAAAAGTAAGGTAACTTTTTTATTCCAAATTCATTATATAAAAGGTTTTTATTTTTTTAATTTTAATTTTTTATGTATTTCTGTATACTTTCATCGAAAATGTTTTGGTAAGAAATTATTTAACATTTTTTTCCGTGTTTAAATCTTAAAAAATGGCAGTTTTTTTAAAAGTAAAGTGTATTTCAATTACAAAAATCTAAAAGGTAATTTTTCTAGTTTTTATAAATGGTATTTGTTTTTACAACATCTTCAAAAAAAAGAAATATATAGAACATTCAAAATACTTTGGAAATTTCCGAATTTCGTTCAAACATCATCACTAAAACAGAGATAAACTACCCTTCCAGGCTGTGCAAACGGTGTGTATTTTTTTCCAAGAACAATTTTTTAATTAATAATGTTTTCACATCCACGGCCGTTTGTCAATTGAATAAAATTTTCACGGGGTGTTTTTAGTAAGGCCAAATGAGATTAATAAGTATACATACTGGGTGTATTACGACGAACCTTACTGACTTCAGTAATAGTTCTAGAGCTTTGCTGGAGTAAACACTGTAGGTATAGATGGCATATTGGTTTCCGGCAACACAAGAAAAAATATTTCTTTTACGTGTCGCCACTGACTTAAACAAATCCCAATGAGCTTTTACCAAGCAGTGATGCCGTGCCGCGAAAACGATAATTGGTATAACGTATATTTGAGAGTTTAAAAATTCCATAGAATTTTTCCAGCAACACTAAAGTAGTTATTTTATACATAATAATTGAGAGTTTAAAAATTCCATAGATTCCCCAACAACACTTATGTAATCATTTTATTTTTTATACTTAAAATTCAAAAGTTTTCCCCAGCAATGCTAAAGTAGTCATTTTATACATGAGAGTTTAAAAATTCCATAGATTTCTCCAGCAACAGTAATGTAGTCATTTTATAGATGGAATAGGGTTTGACCCCAGATACTGAGGGGGGGGGGGGGGTCCCTCAAAATCTCTCTTAATTTATCCAAGGGGGGAGGGCTCTAAATTGAAAAAAAATCTGCTCACGTAATTAATGTATGCCCCCTCACATTAATTAGGAATGGCATTTCCCTTACCAAGTATCTATGATATGCTTTATACCTTATATCATATGCACGCGTTCCCACAGCATGGATGATTATAGAGAGTTTTATATGGTGCATGATTGAGCTTTGGATGGGTACCTACTGTCTTTATACTAAATAAACAGGAGTTAATAGATGTACCCATCTTAGTTTAAACCAGAAATTTCTTCGAAAACTTGAGTTAAAAATATTGATGGCATCTTAAATATTATCGACACAATAATTGTTTTCGACAACTTTTTTTTTCAATCTATAGTCATTTTTGCGTACACAGTTGGGCGTTCACTCGCCTGAGTTTTATCATGTTCGTCATCTTATTTCATGTTCCTATTTGAAAAAAAAAATGAGTGGAGACCAAAATTTTATTAACATTTTTTACTGCAAATTAGGTTATGAACCATTCTTTAAAGCTTGTCAAGAACAACTCTTAACACGCTTTAAGGCCATCACGTGTACCCGAAACTCCCATACATACTTATAATTATTTTAATTTATAATATATAAGGCCCTCCAAGTGTTTTATTTCTCCCACATCAAAAGCAAGATAACTTACCGATCTCACACGAAGGTCATAAAAAATGATATTTTAAAGGTGTTTTTTTTAATCTCCGTCGTTAAAATAATAATAATGGCAAAACCCGCGAGAAGCTAAGGAATAATCTCAATTTTTGTAGGGAAAGTAAGGAAGGTAGATTGGGAGGGGGATACTGGGGTAGTAAAACAAAGAAGTAAAGTGTTTATAAGGAAGATAAATGATACTCGCGGAGATTTCCCTCTAGACTCCCTAACAAGGCAGACAGAACTTCGTGTGTAATAATTGTTATTTTGTTCCTCTTCTGTTTCTTTTACGGAAAGAGATCTGTCAAATTAATGAACTACAGATAATGGGCGAAGGCTATTTGTTTGTTGAAAATTATTAAAACATTTTTTTCGACTGAGCGTCGACAAGTCCTGTTTTGACCAGTCCACTTTGCATTTCGTCTGACTGTAAATTTGTTTGCTTGTTAATCTTGGACCGTGCCCGGTCAATCTTATCTAGGTTTATCTATGTTTGATAGTAAGTACTATAGAACTAAAGTAATGTGTTATGTTGTATTTTGATCCTTCTAGTTATGTAAGTATTATATGGTGCGTGTAATACAAATTGTGCATGTAATAATTGATTTGTACAAATTATTAAAATAACTCACCAACGGTTGCGAGAGTTGGGTTATTAAAGTATTTTATATAGGGATATATTTAACAGAGCGATAGCTAAGTCGTGTCTAGATCAAACTAACAATATCAGTGTTACCAACATGCCCGGGTCATGTTTACAGGCAAAAAAATAAATTATATGGAAGCCTAAAACTTTGTATAAAATTTGTACTTGAAGTTTATCTTAAAAATGGAATAATAGTTGCATCGCGATTTTATTACGGTTATTTATGAACAAACAAGAATTTTTCAAAGAACATTCATTATTCAACCTTCTCAGATGCTTTCATTAGCGTAACTACTGGAGTATAAAGGAAAAAAAAACTTTAAATGGATTTCCAAAAGTTGGTCCAGAAATGAGATAAATAGTAGATAATTCAATAATGGTACAAACTACAAGAATCGTGAATAAAGAGATTTTCCCAGAATCCTCTCAGAAATTCCGAACTTTTGAACAAGGGAAATTAACAAGACGTTCATCACTATACATATTTTACTTATTAGCGCAACTTTTCACTTCCTAGAGATAAACGAATTATTTATGTATTTCCAGCAAGAAGCTGAACTACAGTTGACCAGTTATAACTGCATTGCAGCTTTATAAAAGTTCAGCTTTAATCCTAACAGTCGAGTGTTGTGCTTATTCAACTCCCGCATAGAATATTTCATGTTCCAGGTAAAACCCACGTAATTTCTTTACCGTTCCTTACTTACTTCTTCGCCAACTTCACCTGGTCGACATCTACCTGTTTTTTTTCAACTCTGTTATGCAACCATATAGTTGTGTGTATTATTTTGTATATAATGTAGTAAGTGGACGTATACTCTATACACTGCTTACGCATTCTGAATATAAGAAACTTCTAAAAAAATTCTAATTATAAACATTCAGTGAACGTCGTCGTGAATAAAATGGCATCAAATTTCTATTCAAAACTATAAATAACAATGTAGAATCTTCCCTCTTGACCATAATCAAAATCAATATCAATATTGATTACTGAGAAACCCCGAAACTTTCCATATTCCTTTTCAAATAACAAACGTAATCCTTCTTGCAACCTCTTTTGCGAATGTTGTTTGGTTTTCTGGTTAAGTTTTAAACCAATTATGGATTATAAATAGTGATAAAAAGATATTTTTAAGTGTTTTGACATTCTAAATTTAAAACAAATATATGCCAAGAATATTCTAATACATCATTTTAAAAACAGAAAATCTCCTAATGAAACTCGGATACATGACACAAGAGCCTCAAAAAAGGATATACGAGATGTTCCAAAATTCAAGACAAGTTTTGGCCAAAGAAACCACATATATCTGGCAACCAAACTTTACAACGTCCTTCCTCCAAGTTTGTAAAAGATAGAAAAGATAAATAAGTATGAAAAAATCAAAACATGGGTGAAATAAATTAATGCAGACATACTAGAAAATGTATTATAAACATCATAGAAATTAAAGAACGGAAAATTAGGACTAAACGGACTAAGAACAAACAGATGAAATATTTATATACATTATCATATCTTGTAATTGTCATCAAACCTCTAATTAAATAGTCACCAATTAAAAAAAAATTATATATATATATTATAAACAAGTTCATTTTGGCCAAAGATAACGCCAGTAATTTCAAATGTCGCTGATTGTGTGATTTTTTTTTTTAACTTCCTCTCTTCTCAATATACAAAGGAATTTAACTATTAAAAGCCCACGCGAGCTAAAAATTAACTCTTACTTCTCTAACTAAACTTGCATAGAAAACATAAAGTGATATTAAACCTTTGTCCGTTGGGTGGGGAAAAAGTTATGTGTCGGTAACTTGTAACTTTAAAAACATAGCAATAAAAACGATGGATTTAATTTCTCAAAGGGTGCTTTATTTAAAAAACAACACAACCACTTCTTCTTCTGTTAAGTCCTAACTTTTTTACAAATGTGTCGACTTATATAAAATTTACTAATGTAGTGACAAGATTCCGAACATACCTATTGAGCAAAAGCTCCCAGAAGTTACAAATCTTCTCGTACCTCTTTTTTTCACCTAACGTCACTTGACCCAAACATTATTGTCACTTATTTTTTGTTATTGTTTTACATACTAAGTTTTTTATTCTTTCATATTGTTGTACAATGTATACTTTTATTGAACGGTTGGTATTTATTATACGTATTTTTTAATGTTAACCCCACTGTCTGTATTATATATTTTTTTAAATCGATAGGTCGTTAGGCATATGTAGTTTTTAGTTATCTCAATAGATATTAGTAAAGTAGTACCTTGGTAGAGTAACTGTCGCAGTTCGTGTCTAATACCCGAACGGTTACGGAAATAGCCGATTATATACGATAGACAGCTGGACACCTTCAGTGTTGAGTTCTCTTGCTTGAGAATTACCAAAACATCCTTTTAAATTTAAATTAAAATAAAACACACGATAAAAAATTAATGTAAAGTGTTGTAATCTCGACAAACCACAAGCTTTACTGAAGATACTCTAACATACATCAAGTAATCTAAATTACTGAGATTAAAGAAAATTACAAATATGTAAACATAAAAAAATGTGCGCAACGGTAATAAACAATAGAAAATAAACAATAATGTGAGTAATAAACAAGATAAAATAATAATAACCTAATATGATATATTTTTTTATAAAACTTTTTAAATAGGAACGGTATATTTATAATGAAGCCATGGTACAAGAGAAACCTGATCGGCGTTTAATGTATTCATGAATAGTGATGTTTTAATAAAGTATCGACTGATATTTTATGATGTACTGGGAAATTTTAATTTTTAATTAAAAATAATTGGATTTTTCATTTCACCAATCCAATTATTATGATAGGAAAACTGTAAATTTTTAGGAATGAGAATAACGCTACTTGGTGTAAGCAAATAGGTAACTATAAAATTGGGGTGCACATTATTCAGCGGGATGGCGTCCTACAACGCAGCCATCACGGCCAGCCAGGGCGGCATGTTTGCTGCTCGCCGTTAGCTGTGCTGTTAGCTGTGCTGTTAGCTCTAGTACTGGAGCTAACAAGGGGTGTCAGCGAGGTGCCTGGTGCTAACTAACGGTGCCGGCGTCACGGGTGCCAAGGGCGCTGCATCACGCCGAACCGCACTATTGTGAAGAGATTCGAGTTATTGTTGTTAAATGATTCGAATAATGGGCGGCAATTAGGAGAGAATACGGAATTACGCCTTACCATGTACAACTGTACAGGCGTGAGACTATGATTGAGCTATGCTTTTATGAACAGTCGAGCAAAATTAATTTACGAGTAATTCTATTGTTTCTTTAAAATTCTAATAGTTCTGCTTCCCGCTTACTGACAGTTCAGATCCTAAAAACTTAGGACGTAGGTCAATATCGCTCTACTTGACTTTTAAGGTCTTCGGGAGGGTAAATTTCTAGGTCACTGCAGAACTTTTGAACACCATTGACCTTCGAGGATAGGGGTGAAGAAAGTCAACATTATTTTACAGCATTAATTACCTACGAATAATGCGATTTTTAAATAGCTAACCCTTATGTATAATATAATAGCTATAGTTGAACAAATACCAAATGCACTCCCAAAATATCACACGGGGATTAACGTACAGTCAAAACTCCGAAAAACCCAAACTCGAAAGACACTCCTCCATTATATTATTAATATTTATATTTTCCATTCATTACACATATTTTCTTTTAGATCTTTTTTTTTATAACAAAGGTGTACTCTCTAAGTACTTTTGGTTGGAACCCACCAAAGTAATAAAAACAATTACTTTCCAAAAATTTAAAGTCATGCCGAGTGCGGCGGCCGTTAATATGACTTGAATATTCTCGTCTTTGACGGATAACACTTGGCAAATCGTTTGTTGAACGAAGGTAACCGTACACGTCATACATGTTCAGAGTCGGCAGTCGAGCGCGTGAATTTAAAATGTAGATCCAGCATTCATTGTCGGCGGCAAGTTAAATCACATGTATGAAAGTTGCAACTCGTATTCACTTGAAATTCCACTTGTACGTCAAGAAGATGCGGGGAGACAAGCACTGCAGAAATGAATTTTTGAACAGAAGTGCAGCTGATGCATTTTGATGTGCATTAAATATTCAATTGCTGGAAAATTTTATTTTATTTTATTTTTTAGCTTATTATCCTGTTCACAACAGACGAAAGGTTATGAAAAAATAATAACAAATAATGTATAGGAACCAACCATCCAATAACCATACAATATTCCAATAACCTACAATATTCTAGAACATAGAATTATATAATACTAGCAGACCCAGTAACACGTTGCTGTGGCTAACGAAACACAACGCCATTACCGAACCTTTATAAAATACACACCACCCGCTGGCCAGCTGCCCGCTGCCCGCTGCCTGAATTGAATATTTGAATTTCTCAGCTTTCATCTATTATAAAAAGCACGTATTATACATATAAACCCTCCTCTTGAATCACTCTACCTATTGGTGAAAACCGCATGAAAATCCGTTGCGTAGTTTAAAAGATCTAAGCGCACAAACATTTTGAGCGATATCATTTTATACTATGTAATGATGCTGTTTTAATGTCCTTCAAGAGATGTCGTTATTGAAGGTACCAACTTAATAAATGAAACACATACCTGGTCGCTAGGATGTTTCTTCCGGAACTGACCGGTTACAATTAATTAATGTTTGATGTTGTTTACACAGTTGGGAGCATTACCATACTGCGGTTATATGTTGTATTGAGGTGTCTCCAATAGAGTAGTTAGTACCTTAGGAAAGTGGCAACTACTGTCACCGTTCGTGTCAAATACCCAAATGGTTTCGGAAATAACCGATGATATTCGAACGACAGCTGGGCACCTTCAGTGTCGAGTTCCCTTGCTTGAGAATTTCACAGAGCATCCATTATACTGGCCGTTTGGTCCAGTTAGGTAAAGTAAAGTAATATGTTATCTCGACTAACCACGAGCTCAATTGAAGATTCTCGAAAATTCATCAAGTAATTACAATTACTGGGATTGAACAATATACCAGCAATATGTAAAACAATAACAGCAAAAACAAGAGAAAATAAATGTCACCTAATATGATTAGTTTTTTAAAAGAATTTGTTTAAAAAAATAGTAATGGTATTCATTTCAATATCAAGAAGAAATTCCTTCTGAGCGGTGGTGATCTGACACCATTTCCCATCGTACTTATTCCCATCGTAGTATCTGGGCCTAAGGCTTGGAATAGACTCCCTCCGGAATTAAGATGCATAAAAAGCCCAACATAGTTTAGGTCCAAACTAAAATCCTACCTTTTCGGGCTCTCATACCCTTAACTTAATTTAAATATGCCTATCTGAGAGTATCATACTTGTATTGCCTATGATAAGTCTTATTCACACTTTTCTAACTGAATTAAAATTACTCGAAACCTTACACATCAATCTGTTTCTCGGAAGATCAAATCCTTGTACTACTGCACCGCCCACCACTAAATGTTGCTTTTACTTTCCAAAAGACACTCATTAAAGAATATACTACATATTAATATTAAAATATTTTCAGGATTAAACAACATGTGTTCACAATTATGTCCTCTGCGTGCGAACTCTATCTAAATTTCTTTACATAGACAATAAACAGTGTTAATTTCAAGCGACCTCCCAGGTAAGTATGGTCCTGTATTAATTCATTTTTAGGCAGCATCGCGTTCATTGGTCAAAATATTGTACATATATTTTCGTATCGGTGATCAATGAACTGGTGTTTGCAATTTTTAGCCATAAGTTGTTTTTAATTGTTTGTCTATCTTGTAGTCTTTCTAGATTTTAGGCATGTATGGAAAGTTTGTACAGCGCCCTTGAGGTGATTTTTCACAAAAACGGCGCTATATAAATCGTCCAAATATTATTATTATTATTATTACTTTTTAACACATTTTTAATTGCGATTTGAAATTGACCTCGCAAATAGTACTTTTTTTACGCTTTTAAATATGCAATTTTTTCTTTAATTTTTAATACATTCATTTTGTACTTTTGGATGAGGTCAATGTATTGCTTCAAATGGCTAAAATTAAAGGGGGGACAAATCTTCTTCAAACTTGGCAAATTTACTTTGCAACGTTATTATTGATATATCAATATAGAGTGATTATTAAGTTATTTGTTTTCATAATATCAATTAAAATCATTTAAATTTCAATTCAATTCAGTTTATTGTTTTAAAAACATTAAAAAATTGCTCTGTTTAATGCGTTATTAAGTATATTTGTAAAAGAGAATTACAAAACAAACAGTAGGGTTATCAACTATACCAATAGTACCTAATGGAGCTTGTCTTTTAAAAGCAGCTTCTTTGATGCTAAATATGTCGATATCCGAATTGATTCTGCTCAAAAGCAAGATCGCTCTCCTGACCGGCATAACGATTGACAAGTTAGTCCTGCAGGCTGGAACAATCTACGCTGTCGACGACGGAGATAACCATCGGGAACATAGATATAAATGCTTTCCATGTTATCGAGGTTTAAAGCAATTTACAAATCAGTCTGAAGAAATGTGTAGCAACGAATACATCCCTTTCTGACTCTTAGATGGTTTGTTGCGAAGTTATCAAAAGAAAGTCAGTAGGATAGAGCTATCATCGAAATGTAATGTTTTTTTTTTAAATGAGCTTCAAGATTTATAGGAGATACCTACCTTAGAATTCTTCACTTTACATATATTTTGCTGAAAAAGGAGCAATGACAAAGTGAGGAAAAAAGGTGAGGGGTATCTCACTAAAAAGTATAATTCTGCAAAGTTAATGTAAATGGGAAAGACTTACCATTCAGATCTAGTAATTTAATATGGACAGCAAGTCATAACAACTAACAGTTCGATTCTGAAAGGAGCTCTCAAATCTCTCGACAGCCTCCGTAGTCAAGGAGTAATGCTCTCTATTCACAGCACACTAGATATACTCTTAGTAACACCCTGGTGTAAGACCAGTATTTAGATCTGAATAGCCATTTACTTTCCCACCTTCCCCTTCCACATCACCTTCCCCTCCTCACTACCTTTAGCCTCACAATACTCCAATTTGGGAAGCCATAGTATTACAGGCTCCAGACGAGTGAAATTGGGAATCTTGAGTTGTATTCACATCAAAATAAAAATATAATAGACTGTGCAATTCACACGCGGTAGAAGTGAAACCTTCAGAAAAATAAAGTAGACAACAGTGGGGAGGCTAAGAAGCACCCCACAAAGAGAAGACCGATTATTATTGGAGACGGATTATATTGCAGGCTAAATCCTATAGATGTATGTGTTTGTCGCCATTTTCGTTCAATCGAGTTTCAAATCACAGCGGTGCTAAAGAAGTTTTCACTTTAAAAAATACTTTCAAAATTTTTCTAATTTGTGGTGTCATAGATAAAATTATTGGACATCGATAATCAAATCAAAATCGAATTGTATAAAAATACCAGCAATTCGACACGAGCATTCGCCGGAATTTTTATTATTCATTTAAACTGATTGCTAACATTCGAAACGCCATAAAACTCACCCCGACAGCGTTATAATGGTAATATTCGAGTGACAGTCCAAACCAGACGATCTTCCATCCACCCGAATAAGTAATAGGTACATACCCATACTGTACATGTTCAGCATAGTATACCGATCTGTGGGCGAATAGTATATTCTTTGCCAGGGGTTCGCAATTAGAAAGTAGGTACAGTGCCTATAAAAAATATCTCTAAACGGGTTTGTTACATTAAATGGACGGTATCCTTACAAATAAAGTAAAAATTATGTTCAACTTATTAAAGCTTATAAATCTCATTTGCTTCAATAAGTTCAATCTTATAAACTTCATTGGTTTCAATTAGTTGAAGTTTATAACCTCGTTTGCTTCAATAAGTTGAAGCTTATACACCTCACTTGCTTTAATAAGTTGAAGCTTATAAACCTCATTTGCTTCAATACGTTGAGCTTACACTTATAGGATTCAAATCCTGGCGAGCGCAAGAAAAGTTTATTTGAGTTATTTCACAATTTAATCTCTTAAAAATAATATAAAGTATATTTGCGCCACGTTACAGATTGGAAAACTCTCAGTATCACCTGTTGTCAGACCAGCATTCATAATTTAAAGGTCGCTTTAAATGGAATTAGCCGGGTTTGATGATCCAGGTACCTCTCCACCTTCCTCTTTCCTCATCCTACAAACTTCATACCAGCTACCTACTTCGAAATCAGCCTCACAACATACCCCTTTTGGGGACACCATAGTCTCACTAGCCCCAGGCAGTTGAGAACAGTTGGGTCTTTTTTTTAACAGTTGGGTAATTTTGTAATAAATTGATTGACTTTTGCGTTGTAATTTTTTGACGTTGCGAAGGACATTTTTCTATGAATCATTTTGACTGTCGGCTTACATCGATTGAAAATCATATGTTATAATCCTGTGTTTTATTTATATTTATTATGGTTGGGAAAATTTATTAGCAATGATATTTGTATTTACTTTGAAATGCAAATTTATTTCTCAATGTTATGGTGATTTGCCTGGTGTTTAGTGAAAATCAGGCTTCTTTTTTTCAAACGGTAGGAATAAGAGCTATCATTTTAAAATGCATATTTTAATCAAAGTCAATGATAAAATCGTACAAAGTAGGCTTATACTCGTAATACCCATTTTTAGGTTCCAAAGGTGAAATGTTATTCCATTTGAATTATCTAGTTGATTTAAAAAAATGTTCGTCTGTTGAGTAGCTATCTTTGGAACAGTTGGAACTCTTGGGCGATGTTCACATTAAAAATAGTAATATTTGAAACTGTGAAAGTATGAAGGAAACAAAGACAGAAAAAAAAATTTACGGTTGCAACTGAGATTCGAACCCAGATCCTCTAACCTTATCGAGACTGGTGTCTCCACCAACTGAGTTATCGCCTGCTAATTTTGTCTGTGTTTTTTTCACATTTTCATTGAGATGTTAATATTCCTTTTTCAAGAAAAAAATATTATGTGATTGGTGAGATTTGAATTCCTGTGTGTTACATACGCAAAAACTAACTATTTTATTATGTCTCTTCTTCATTTCGTATAATATATTATTTAATTGTAATTGGACTAAATTTGCAAAAAAATACACACATATTTCTTAAACATAAAGCAGAATATCTGTTTTTCAGAAACTGAGTAAACTCGAAACATGAGATCTTAAACTTTTTACCGTTGGAAATTCTAGGAAAAGGCAAGTTTCAGCAGCTTCCTACACGAGTTTTAGAATAAGCAATGGCACTTACTCATATAACTGTTAAAGTAGAAATGAAGTCATGTGTTTTACTTTGTTGAGTAAGAAAACAATCGTCTATAAACGTGTGCAAATTCAGGGTAGTGCAGCAGAACTCAATCTAAAGAAAAATATACGTTAGCATTTTGTTTAGTTTAACGTATGATTTACAGTGCAGGCTTTTTCTTTGAGCATAAAGAAAATTAAGTAGATTGGGTCCCGTTGCGAGAAACTGGGACGGATTGATTACCCACCGAGCTATCGACCACCTCGCACTGTTATTTTCACACCAAGTACCTACTATTAGCCCTAATGTATTGTGAATGTGACCACATGAGGCTTTTCAACGAACACACTCCATACAGTTTTGATTATGACCTCTAAAATTCTAATACTTTTGTGCCTCGGGTATGCTTAAAATGGATTTTTCCATGTTATCTTTTCTTGCACCATAGCAGGATAAAACCTGTCCGGTTAAAATTAAGTTTTAATGATGTATGTATATAATTACGATGGCGTTAATAAATATAATTTTTGTTTTTGAATGAACTTGTAAAATAATATTTTCTATCTGTTTCGATTTTTCTCATTCCTGTAGAAGTTTTCGGATTCCTTTGTTTCGTTTTTTCTTTATTTTTTGTTTCATTACTACACACATTCGAACTATCCAGTGTCAGTGGTACTATGTTATGAGGCTTAAGGACTTATAGAAGGGAAGAAAATGGGTAAAAGGAAGGTTGGGAAGTTGGAAAGTTGGCTAATCAATTTTTGTCACTCCTTATGCAACTTGTGTTGCAACGGTCAAACCAACAAAAATATTCTGATATATTTTAGTGTGTGAAATAATACGTATATGTTAATAAATTATAATTGATTTGCGCACGCTGGAAAAATGAGCTTGACTGCTCAACCAGTCGAAGGGCTTCAAGTAATAAGTAATACGTATAGTCACACTATTGCAAACATCTGTAAAATAAACTACAAATAGACAGAAATATCCATCTACATACGTCCTTACCCATATAAAACAAATTAAAAATATAAAATCCTAAATAATCTAAATCCATAAATAGATTTGACAGGATTTACTACTGTATTGTATCTCTTCCCTCATTTATAAGAAAACTCTCTTTATGTGATTTACCCACACTTTCAATCATCTTTATGTTTAATTGTAAATTATATTACTCTTATATATGATATGTAATTATGTACCTATACGCCTGTCTCAACACAGGTATACCCTAGCGAGACAGGCATCGAATAATATATTGTAAACATCACGTATATAGTTCAATAAAAAAAAAGTATTTCTACTAGTGAAACTAGTTGACTTCTAACTTGTTGCGAATTTTGAAATAAGGTAGTTGTATCATAATTTGAGCCTGGGGTGTGTAAATAACCCCAAAACTCTCTGGGAATAATACCCTAACAATTACTTGATTGATGAATCTACTCGCGAACAAAATATATCAAAATCAGCAACGGTCTAAAATGCACAGCAAGAGACACCAACCTTGTAGAGTGGCGCTGCAGCATAGGCGGCCTTTTAGATATTTCCAGTCCAAGATTAAACACGCCACAATTCAATAATATTTTATGTCGGACACCACCAAGGTTAAGTTGGTCCGGAGACAGTAAAATTCACAATGATGCAGATCACAATGATTAGGCAGATTGGGTTTTTGTGACACGTTACCATAAAATGTTAACAAATTGAATTATGTATCCAAAAGGACATTTCAGCGACATCTATTATCTGTAGTCGTCTATTCGGAGTTCAACGGGCACAATATAACTTTAGTATTCCGAAAGAACACAAAGACCGCCAGTCAACCACTTTGTGATATAATTTCAATTTATAAATATAAATTTTTATACTAGTTCAAAAACATTAAAACGTGTTATGATGCCTAACCAGTAGTCATTAGTCAATACTTATAATAAATGAATAAAATAATGCATTTTATTTTCAGTAAGGACCTATGTACCTGTATTACAACAAATGATATAAAGTAGCAAATACACTGTGGGTATTGCGCCAGATCATTCGAATTGATTCGTGGATGGATCGTAAACTCCGCAATCAAGGAGACCATTCATTTCTATGTTACCGATGGTTATCTATCGATCTGCAGGACAGGTCAATGGTAATACCGGTGGAGAGGACTATCGTGTGAAAATCGAATCGGATGTGGACACATTTGTAATCAATGAGGCTGCGTTTAAACGGTAAGCTTCCGTTTTGCTTGCATATGACCTTTGATATTTCATACGCTATTGTTAACAATTTTTTTTCTAATTGTACTTTCTGTTTTATTGATATTTTTGCAAGTTATAATAAATGCTGTAGAGCTCTTTGATTCATTAAAACAATTCATTTTAAAAAACGCGCTGCCGATATTCAGTTTTCTAATGTTTAAAAAATATTAAAATAATGCCTTAACAGCGCTACTGTTCTATACAAACGGTCGTCGTAGGAAAAGTAAGTCTCAGTTGGTTTTGAAATCATTATTCCCTACTTACTTATCTTTTGCTCCAGTAAAAGTATAAATTTTCTCATAAAACAAACTACCAATCGGATCTGCCGGATCTGCCCTTATGATGGACACTGCAACGCTGTCCGAAACATCGGCTAAATAAAGAGGTAGCGCAATACGGCATAACACCCTAAAAACAAACAATGAAAATTATCAATCATTTAAATATTATTTCGAATATTATAATTTTAAAAAGAATGTCTGCTAGATTTCTTGATGTAAGATATAGCACTGGTATTTATAGAATATTTTTTTTAAGGCATTTAGGTATATCATTTAGAAAAGTTAGAGAACACCTGACCTATGCATTCATCTGGCGAAGTAGCCACCCCCCCCCCCCCCCCCCACCCAGAGTCCCGTGGCACATGCAGTGCAGTGCTTGCAGTGGGCGGGCATTATTATGAATACTTGACAGCGGGCGGGGGGGTGATTCTCTGCTTCAGTCCGCCCAGCCGCCCAGTCGTCCCACACCGCCCAGCCCGGCAGGCGCGGAAGCTTTGTGATGCATTTCTGCCGGAACACCACGATCAGAATCAATAAGTTCTTATGATTTATGTACTGCTATCTTCGTTTAACGCTTGATAATATTAGCCACTGGCAAAACCAAAGACGATAGAAGCCAAAGAATATCACTTTTTTTCAGGTTCTCCATAAAACAGTTATATACCAAATTATGACGGAGGAGATTACAAAATTTAAAAGAAAAAATTCCAAGGGGGACAGTTTCACTATGTTGAGACGTATGTCAAAAGATACAGACTTCTCTATAGGTAACATCGAAGATGTCGATGCTCAAAACAGAATCGTTAAGCAGTTGAATTGCTCTGTTTGATGGCGCATTTTGAGAGGAAGAAGTTCTCGCTTTCGGAGCATAAAAAAGTGCATAGGATCTCCTACGAGTATACACTTTACGGAAATATAGGTTAATCTCCTTCAACATTGGTGGATTCAATACAGTACCGGAGATCAGCTTAAAAAAATGTTTCCCCAAAAATATTTTTCGGTGGGCTTCTAAGGTGTTAAGACCGAGCATTCATGTTAAAAACAACGATGGAAACAGGAATGGGTAGTATGTATATTCCCCCATATACAAGTAACGCATAAACCTTTTTTGTACTCTTTCTATTTCTAAGATATGATTTTGTTCAGAGGGGGCCCAAATAATAGAGCTGTATTCCAGGATGCTCCGGACAAGTGCTTCATATGTTCTTCGTATTGCAATTTCATTAGTAAATGATCTCGCATTACGAAGAACAAATGCCTTATTGTCTGGATTTTTTCCTTTACTTTGAAAGTTCTATAAAACTTGCATTTCAGGCAAACAACACCTACAACAATAGGTAATGTTTTTCACGAAAACTTTCACAAAAAAACTATGTAACTCATCTATAATAATGGAATTCATAAATCCAACACCCACAACTTTTCGAACAAAATTAATTACGTTTTAAAAGACAACATTTCGCCTGCGAGGATGTAAGGAATAAGTGCTGGAATGATATTTCCTTTAAAGGAAACCCTTTTGTTAATGTGAATGCGTATATTACTTTCTTGTCACAATATAAATAACAAGTCAAATAGTGGATACGCTTGGGTAATCCCTGAGAAAATTACACAGCCTTATGTCTCCCTCCCCCAACAGACAAACAAACAAACCCTCTTATGGAAATATCCCACTTCTATGGCCTTCAAAATTTATGAACAGTTTTTTTTTTACATTTGTAAAATGTGAAGCGGTTTTTTTTATTCAGCTTGTGTTTGCGCGGCGCGGATTTCACGGTGGAAAATGATATCAAAGTGAATTATTTAAATTTGAAACATTCATTTCGTTTTTGCCGTGCGGAATGTTGTCTGTTGCCAATAAGCTGGAAAACAATTACTTGTTTCCGTGGGTGTTTTCCCTTTTAATGAAATCTCACAAGGTTCCATGGATATAAGCTTGGGATGGAAATTCGTAAGCGTGTAAAAAAACTTTGAAAGATGCGAATATCGAGTATTTGAAACATTTCTCTGCCAAAAATGAGTTAAGATTACCGCTGAGGTAGAGTATAGTAGAAATTTTCCATTCCGGGGATGACACAACCGGCTCAAAAATATTGTATCTTCCTATAACCATCTAAATTTTAATCCAATTTTTAAAATTACTTACAAGTAACCAACATTACCTGATAATTATCAAAAAAATGCTTTTTCACTCCATGAAAGTCTTTTTTGAATGATTACATATAAAACCTCACGAGTTAATTAACACTTTTTATTGTAAGGTTATACACAACATGCATTTTTGCTAGTTACGTATTTTATTTCGTACAAATATATTTTTTTATATTTTTAGTGCATTGTTTATTACAGTTGTTGAGAATTTTTCGACCACTAAGCTTGGCTTAATTTAAAATTGTGGTTTTAGTATTAAACTCTTTTTGTTTTTGGATTTATTAAACAATTAATGCTTTAATAGCTATAACTGTGCTTAGTGCCAAGATGTGAATAGCCAGGTACTTCGCCCCTTTCCCTCCCCCATCTCATTCCCCTCCCAACTATCTTAAGCCTCACAGCCAAAATTGGGGATGTAATAGTCTCACCGGCTGCAGACAGTTGGGACTCTTGGACGATGTGAACATGTACTGTTGGATTTTCAACGACAAGCACTGAAAACTTCAATAAAACAAGTTTAAAAAATGAGCGATCAAGTAATAGTAGTAGTAATAGTCAACGGATAGATTAAGAGCCGGCGACAGGGACCAAGAGAACAGGAGCGGATAAGAATGGCAGTTCGATCAGCGGAGCCATTACGTCTGTATTAGGGGCATTACGGCCCAGTGGAGGGGCTAATCGGGCCAGATCACTCAAGGGGCAGGGGGGTTACAATGGGCAATGGGGCTGGTCTGGCTCACTCCTCGCTCTCCCGTCCACAATAGCCCCGATAACGGCTAAAATGTTATGCCAAATGTTTCTGCAAACGTTTATTTTCAATGGGAATTTTAGATTAAGGTTTACACGCTCGATTGACGGTCGAAATGAGTATTTGATGTAAGGCGACATCTACACGGTGATTTGTGATTTACTGCCTTCTTTCATAGATATACGCAAGTATCCTATACCCACGTTGTGTACTCGCGTCGTAAACAACTTGTAATGCTCGGTCCTCTACACGTGGTATCATTTTTGAATTTTAGAAACGTCAATGCTAGAATGCTTTCATAAAATCACTCACAACCAAACAGTTAGTTGGTGCATTGAAGCTTTCACCCACCTATTCCCACCACGGTATAGGCGACTCATGGTCGCCCCTTCGGAGTTCTCGCAAGAATCAAATTTTTTGAACGACTCTACATTTAAAAAATGTAACGATTCTAGAACTTCAATGTCCCCGCATACGTTGTTAGAGGGCGGTATGCAGGCGCGCCTACAGGAATGTACTGTGATGGTCAATTCTACAATTCTAAAGCCCATAAAGGTAATCACTGCTAAAGCAGTGAGCCCTATGGACAGTCAAACAAGGTGTTAGTAACAAAACTAGGTAATAGAGAAAATATAAGGAAAAAACAAAATGAACGACAACCGTCATGAGTGGGAAGCTCATGGCGGCGAAGGACCACACAATGATCCAGCAGGCAGCACCGTGCACTGTACATAAAACAAGGAAGAAAAAATAAACATATATATAATGTAGAACTGGTGTTACCGAAATCCAGCCACCGGCAGACCCAGAGACAGTGAAGAAGGCTGGTTGTCAGGCCTCCCGATAACCGGCAGCGTCGTCCGTAAGCCAGCTAGCCGGTGGTGCCTAGACGAGGAGTGTGTGGAAATCAAAAAGAAGACCCTAGGGATAGAAGCGTCGGGTCGCTGGAGGCGGGACGGACAGCTTTTGGATGACGTTTAGCCCTCTCCCCAACCTCTTCATGTCACGAGGGTCAGCGCGGTGGCCGGGTGCAGTCCCACCAGTTCCAAGAGATCGGCCATGGCACGTACACGGGGACACGTTCTAGGGTCCGACCCCTTAAATGGGGATAAGGACGATACAAAACGGGCAACGGAGTTCAGTTCTCTCTCGCTAAACAAAACTAAAAGAAATGAAAAAATATAAAAATAATAAAAAACAGTAAGGCAACCAAGAAAACCAAAATAATATGAAATAGGCACGTGCGTTTAATTACGCTATATGTATCAGGAACCAAAGAGCCTAAAGTATAAATAAAAATGTTTTTAAAAATATGTGTAAAAAAAAAAAAGAAGACATGAGCGTAAAATCACGCGGACATGTGTGAACATGATAGTGCTAATAGAAAAATCAAGATGTAAAAAATAAAAACAGCATTAAATTACATATGCAAAAAAAAGCAAACTGTAAAAAAAACATAAAAAATAAACATACTGTACAGTATTCAATTATAAAAGTCGAGGGTATAAACAATAAACATAAAAGTGTAAAATAAGAAACAAAGAAAAAAAAACTGTACATCCTTGGCAAATTAAGATGATAGAGTAATATGGGATAGTCCGTGGTAAAACAGGAACAAGTACACCTGGTGTCAAAGTCAACTAGTCAGCGACTCTAAGTTCAGGCCATCTCTCAACCCAGATCCTTGCAAATTTCTTCAGACACTCGAAGTTCGTCTTATTCGAAACCAGATCAGTATTCCATACTGGTCTAATAGGTACGTCCAAACCATCGAGCATTTCCTCTCTCGCATCCGTCATGATCTCACAGTGCCACAGAATGTGCTCGGCTGACTGGTTCGTCGATCCGCATGCGCAGTTGGGATGGGGAGACAGGGCGAGGGTGTGAAGTCTCCCCCTGAATTCCCCATGCCCGGACAGAAGCTGGGTGATGTGGTGGTCCAGTTGTAGATATGCCCCTTCCATTCTGATTTTAACTGATGGGAAGAAGGAGAAGGTCCATCTTCCCATATTCGACCTATCCCAACGGACCTGCCACTCTTGGAGCGACAGATCCCTCATTTGACGGAGCAGTCCACGGAGAGTCCCCGGCCCGCCCAGTGTCAGAACAACACCTACATAGGTGAGTGGCCGGTGTTCCTCTAGTTAATTTCTGCTTAGTGAGCACTTCCCTAATTTCCAGATCGATTGGCAATATGCCAGCCAAAACGGGTAAAGCGTCTGAAGCAACGGTTCTATACGCGCCAGAGAGTGCCAGCAAGGGGGTTCGTTGGCCACGCCTGAGAGCTAAGAGAATCAGCGAGTTGTCTAGGCGGTGCTCCCACACAGAGGCGGCATACGAGACTTGCGCCACGTACACACACCTATATAGCGTTTGCAAAGCCGGATTTCGCAATCCCCACTCAGCTGTGGAGAGTCTCCTCAGCTTCAAGAAGAGAGCCTGGGCCTTGCTGGATACTTCTTTAACGTGAGCCAGAAAAGAGGACGATCGATCTAGTGTAACGCCTAAATATTTAACAGTTTCGCAAAATCGGACAGTAGAATCCCCCATTTTGATGACAGGATTTCTTTTTCTGCTGAGAAAGCCCTTCATCAGGTGGCCCTGGGTCTTGTGGGGAGCGAAGGTCATCTTGTTTCTTTTCCCCCAATCGAGGAACATGTTCAAACCTTCACTGCCTTTGCTCTCAACTTCCTTTCTGCTGTCCCCAGCGACCAGATACGTTTTGTCATCAGCGTAGTCGACAGCGATACATCCTCCAGGCAAGGGTAACCTGGAGGAGTCGTCAAAGTTGATGTTCCACAGGTCAGGTCCAAGAATGGAGCCCTGCGGGCATCCCATGTCAGCTTCCCTTCGAAGCTAATCGTGATAGTACGATTAAAGGTAATCGTCGATTGCTTGGAACAAAAGTTTGGAACACTACTTGTTTTTCACCTTTGTCCGTATCATGTCCCACCACGCGTGATCGAAGGCACCAGTGATATCGAGGAAGATTGCAACTACATACCTCTTTGGACAAGCCTTCACCCAGTCAAGCACATACGACAGGGCGTGCACCGTGGATCTACCGGGGACGAAGCCGAACTGCAGGTCACTTGCCGGAGACAGGGTTTGCCGAAGTCGCTCTTGTATCAGTTTCTCCAGAATTTTGCCGAGTACCGGGAGGAGGGTAATTGGCCGGTACGCCTTGATGTCGGTCAGTGGTTTTCCGTTCCCCTTTGGTATGATCCGGAGCACGTCGCGCTTCCACTCGGAGGGGAAAACTCCTCTCCTCAGGCACGTGTCCATCACCTGGAAAAGCTCTTCCTTGGCGTGGACCCAGACTTGCTTCGCAATCACGCCATTGAGCCTATCATGCCCTGGTGCCTTCTTAGGACCCAAACCCTTAATTATCACATCAATTTCAGCTTTAGTGACTCTAGTGAAGTTAGCCTCTTGGGCGAGGTCTCTAGGTGGTAGCCGTGCTAGATTTCTAATCTGTTTATGGTGGTCACTTTCCTCAACAACTGACTTTAAAGGAACTAACTCGCCCAATAGTGTCTTGAGAGTGGAGGCCACGTCCACAGTCTCAGCGTTCCTCCCATCTGTTAACCCAATTACTGTTGACAAATACCGATCAGAACCTTTCCCGGATTTTCCAATCGCGCTGTGGATTTCCCACGGGTTGGCGTTACCCACGTCTTTAACCCAGTTATGCCAAGCAGCTCGTTTCGCTCGAAGGACGGCCCGTTTGAAGGCCGACCTAGCAGACCTGAGGCTCGCCTGAAGAGCAACCGTCTCCTCCTCCGTACAGTTGCCACTCCTGGACAGCCCCAGCGCCCTGCAGGCCCTCTTGAAGGCCCCCTTCAGCGAAGTCAGCTCAGGTGACCACCACGGCGTTTTAATACTCGTCTTCGGGTTTAATCTTCCTAAAGACGAGTTGGCGGCAGATACAACCGCCCTATTGAAAAAATTTCCCAAATTGTCCGGATCAGTAGCTGCTACGTGTTGAAAATCCCTTAACGTGTTGAAGTTCCAGGAGGATCTTGGAGCTTCTGTTTTCCTAACACCAACCGTAAAAGTAATCAATCTATGATCCGAATTTATTGCGCACTCCTGGACTGTCCACTTTGAAATCCTTGTCGCAACAGATCCAGAGCAGAGAGTTAGATCAATGTTGCTCTCACCATGTGTGTTCGAAAAGGTATAAAAAGAACTCTGTTCATTAATGATACTAAGACCTTGCGCAGCAATCAGGTCCTCAACGGCGTCTGACCGTTCCGTTCTACAATCACTAGTGTCGAACCATAATGGTGAGCGTGCATTAAAGTCACCTCCGATAACTATGTTACGGCCTTTAAGCGCGTTGAGCGCGCGCGTCAGACTCAGGATGTGGGGTCCTACCGGGTTCCCAAATTTAAAATAGACTGAGATCAAGAAGATCTCAGTATCGCCAAATCTAATACATACACAGGTTTGGAACTCGTCAGAGAGACCAGCCAGAAGGAGGGGACTGATCAACGAAGTGTTGACCAGGACACCCGCCCCCGGCGAGCGGCCCACTTCAAGTACCGCACCCGGAAAATTAATGGGGGTCTTACCTTTCCAAGTGTACTGTTCCTGAATGAGCATGATGTCGATGTGGTGGTCAGACATGACCTTCAGCACCTCCAGCGTGGCCATTCGGGATCTCTGAAGGTTAATCTGGCCAAGGGAAAGGGGACTACGAGGATCCATAGTCCGTCATGCGGAAGGCTGCTTCAACCGCTGCTTTCTGGGCCGGACAGTACCTATTACCTGTTGGGTGATCTGCCGGTTTTTTAAAGCGCGTACAGGTGGCGCAGACAGCGGGTAGTGCCTTCTTGGGGCAATCTTCAAAGCCATGACCCACTGCGGCGCAGTGTCGGCAAGATTCCTTCTTTTGAGAGCAACTTTTGGAGATGTGACCATATTGGTGACATTTGTAACACCTAGTGGCTCCAGTGTAATCGCGGGTCCGACAAGCATTCCACCCAAGGAAGCACATCCCGCTGTCTATAAGTACCTTCCTGGCAGCCGGGTGGCACGTCAGGACCATGTTCATGGTGCCGGTGTCTCTCTTTCCAAAGAAGGACACCCTCCTCATCGTACGGAGGTGGTCCTCCAAAGTCAGGGGGGTACGTCCCTCCAGGTTGTTATCGAAGATCTCGGTGAAGAGAGCTGGATCAGCAGTGGATTCTCCCTTTGGTACATTGTACAGGACAATCTTTGGTAATCGTCCTAGAGGGTTAACTATTTTCAAGCCGCTAGCTGCCAACTTGGACCCAGCCTTCAATATGTTCTCCAGATCCTTTTTTCCTTTGGCTTGGAGAGCCATGCCCGCACCTTTTATCTTCCTGACTCTGACGACTTGGAAGTCATCAACCCTAGGGTTAATTACTTTCTCCAGGTGCTTTTGCGTTCCCTCGGAGGTTTTCCCTTCTGGAACATCCGGATACACCAAAACTGTAAGAGGTTTGGGCGGCAAAGGGCGTTCATACCCGTTAATCAGGACCTTTTTGGACGAAGATAGGCCGGCCGCGGCTGTAGCGTATGATCTAGTAGGGTGTGCGTTAGCAGTGAGTGGACGCGTCGTGATGGCTTTATCCAGTTTGACGTTCATGAGCTCCTGCGCATGAAGTAGATCTTCAATTGTGGTGTTCTTGGTGTTGGAGGTGTTCAGATCTAGCATGAGGTGTGTTATGTCTGACATCAATTCATCAAGAATGTCATTCAGAGCACTCTTGTCCGCTTTGTTAAGCCTATTGGATCCGTCCATAATTATAGTACGGATCCTGTGGCATTTAGCCATAGCCGGAATCACCTTCTGTTGGTTGACATTAGGGGAGTCAGACAGACGCTGACGCTTCTTATTAGCTACGTTGGGAGAGATGTGCTGCACTATTGTGATGGATTCACTACTGCGACCGGGGTTGGCGGCTTCCAGTTCCATTTCCGACTCTTCATGGTCACTCCCAATGTCCTCGACGTGAGCAATTCTGTTTTTTTTTTTTTATCTTTTTGGATGTCCTCTGACTGATACTAGGGGCACACTCACTAATCTTCTTGCTAAGATCATCCATTTTCAGTGAAAGTCTTTTTCGTTGCGCTTCTAGCGATCGGACACGGTCAGCTATCAGTTGTATTACATTATCCTATTTGGTTACTAGCATTGACCAAAAGCACACGCAAATTACGAAATGTTTGACAAGTGACGACACGTCCAAAGTCTTGACGATGTGAGTGGTGACAACCTCGTTCGACTGGTCATACAGGTTTTCAAAATATCAGCCTATATACGAACCTACGTGGTGATCGCCTAGATACTTGAACGGTCGAGTTTCGGATACTTGCATACTGTCCCTATCCCTGTGAAAGAATTCTTTTACACGAGACGTCGATCGATGAATATGGTGATTTTTTTAATGTTGTGTCTTTTTTAGTACAAATTGAGCACGTGCCTGGTAACCTGGTGCCTGGTGCCTGGTGCCTGGTTCATGGTGCCTGGTGCCTTGTGCCTGGTGCCTGGTGCCTGGTGCCTGGTGCCTGGTGCCTGGTGCCTGGTGCCTGGTGCCTGGTGCCTGGTGCCTGGTGCCTGGTGCCTGGTGCCTGGTGCTTGGTACCTGGTGCCTGGTGCCTGGTGCCTGGTGCCTGGTGCCTGGTGCCTGGTGCCTGGTGCTCCAAGTAACAAATGATAACATTATCATGAAAAGGCGATTTTTTTTTCTCTTATGTTATTTCATTTTTATTTTATGTATTAAATAATTGAATTTGCCTTATTTTTCACGTGGTTAAAAATTAGCGAGTTTTCCGAACAGCGTGTTTTCATAAAACTTTTTTTTTTCATTATGAATCTAACAACGTCCGAATAATGAAATATTAAGACAACCAGCGTGGTCGAGGGGTAAGGCTCCCAATTCGCAATCTAGAGGTCGCGGATTTAAACCCAAGTAAATAATAAATTGTTCATTTGCGTTATTTAACAATTTAATTTTTCAAAATAACATGTAGTAGGTACATTTGCGGCAAGTTCCAGAGCAGAAGACACTCTCAGTACCACCCTTGTGAAAGACCACCATTCAGAATTGGAACGCTTGAAATAGCTTTAGCTGTGTTTTACGTCCAGATCTGAATAGACAAGATACGCCTCTACCTTCCTCTTTCCCATCTTCTTCTCCTCCTTACTACCTTCGGCCTCACAATGTACCCCAGTTTGGTAGTCAAAAATCTTCACCGAGTTATTGGAGACGCATAGCATGAATTTACTATATTTTAACAAAAAGGAGATTTTACATTTACAAAGAAATAAAATTTTCGTTAGTTTGCGATCAATTTTCACCGATGTGAATTCGTGATTTTATATTATAAGATAACGTTTAAAGGTCGTGATTTACTTGGAAATAAAGTTATATTCTTTTTGATTTTCCCAATTTGAACAAGCACCTTATTATTCCTTCAAGTAACGAACCTAGTAATTTTGAGTGACTAACGTAGTCGTTAAATCGGAATTTATTTGTCATTGATGTGAAAAAACAAAAAAAAGAAAGATTTTACAAGATCGTGGAGCAAATTGTGTTGGTGCACAAACTAATGGTTTCGTAAGAATGTGAATGCATTTTTTTCTATTTTTTTTTTATATTCTCTATTTAACAATTTCGTTTTGAGGTGTTTTATTCATAACGTATATTTTTTACTTAATTTTATTTATAATATGCTTCCGGTTTTGACATATACGCGTCATTCACTTATCTTAAAAATTTTACGAGTACAGAAATGATCAGATACGAGTATTATTAGGTGAGGGTAGTGGGAGTGGTGATTTAGTGAGTCAAAATAACAAGAAAACTTGTTTAACACAGCAGACTTTCAGGCTAATATTATGATTTGTTCAAAATTTTTTATTCAATTTTTTTATATCTAAGATTTCTAAGGCAAACAAATTAAATTTGTATCAATATATGAATGTTTATACTATGTTTTTTCTTGTCTTTATCGAAGCTATGGCCTGTCTCGGTGCTCCAGATCTTATGTCCGGGTTAAATCTTTCCCAAATGAAAGACTAAACCCTTCCACACACTTTTCCACAAATGAATATCTAGTAAATTCACGTAATGTAAGTGCACTATATAAGTATAATAAATACAAAACAATACAAGAACAATACGTCAATCCACCAGAAACATAATGGGAAAATATTTCACCGACTCCAGATATTTTCATATCAGAGGGTTCGGCTCTGATGAAATCCTAACTGGTCCGAAAAATCCTACTGATCCCTCAATATAAATATTTAAAAAATCTTTCGTAATCCTACATGTATTTAAAATGACCGACTTTTGCATTTTTATGTACAAATTTTTTGACAAATCTAATACACCTAAATTTTGAATGAGAGAGCTAGGTATAATGCCAGTAGCCGAAATAATAAATGGCAATATTTTTATAGTCTGAGAATGCCAAATTCTTTTAATCTCATTTCCTTAATCTGTATATTTTCTTATTTTTTTCAGAAACAGTTTTCTGAATATTACAAGAATTTGGAATAGCGACATCTATGATATAAGTTATTTTTTTTAATTTGGTCATGTAAAACTATATCGGGTCTATTATGACTAATTGTTCTGTGTGTTAGAATAGTTTTATCATAATAAATTTTATAAAATTCATTTTCTAAAAATGAATTTGGTTCATATTCATAATATGGTACATTACGGCAGTCAATCAAGTTATGTTTAATTACCAAACTTTGGTGAATTATTTTTAAAACTTGATTGTGCCTAAATGTATACTCGGACGGCGCTAATACAGAATAAATGATTAGCAAACTTTGAATACTTATTATTTCGTAAGCAGAGTTGATCTCAATATAATTTTAAAATTTCTAGAAGTCATATTTACGCACTATGCGTCAAATTCATTACATTCTTTAAGTGAAAATTCCGGTTTCCTAATTTATTGGAAATGTTATTTTTTTTAATAAAAAAAATGCTAATACCTTCAATAATAAAAAAAATACTAATATCGGGATGTTCTGTATTAGCGCCGTCCGAGTATACATTAAGGCACAATCAAGTTTTAAAAATAATTCACCAAAGATTGGTAATTAAACATAACTTGATTGACTGTTGTAATGTACCATATTATGAATATGAACCAAATTCATTTTTAGAAAATTAATTTTATAAAATTTATTATGATAAAACTATTCTAACAGACAGAACAATAAGTCATAATAGACCCGATATAGTTTTACATGACAAAATTTAAAAAAAAAACTTATATAATTGATGTCGCTATTCCAAATTCGTGTAATATTCAGAAAACTGTTTCTGAAAAAATAAGAAAATATACAGATTTAGGAAATTAGATTAAAAGAATTTGGCATTCTCAGGCTATAAAAATATTACCATTTGTTATTTCGGCCACTGGCATTATACCTAGCTCTCTCATTCAAAATTTTGGCGTATTAGATTTTTCAAATAATTTATGTATAAAAATGCAAAAGGCAGTCATTTTAAATACATGTAGGATTACGAAAGATTTTTTAAATATTTATATTGAGGGATCAGTACGATTTATCGCACCAGTTAGGATTTCATCAGAGCCAAACCCTCTGATATGAAAATATCTGGAGTCGGTGAAATATTTTCCCATTATGTTTCTGGTGGATTGACGTATTGTTCTTGTATTGTTTTGTATTTATTATACTTATATAGTGCACTTTCATTGCGTGGATTTACTAGATAATCATTTGTGAAAAAGTGTGTGGGAGGGTTTAGTCTTTCATTTGGGAAAGATTTAACCCGGACATAAAATCTGGAGCACAATAAAATTAAGTAAAAAATGCAAGTTGTGAATAAAACTCTTCAAAACTAAAAATATATATAAACAGGTTCCGTTGGTGGAAATTTTGCAAAAACCAATATTTTCGTAAAAGCATAGGTTTTTTTTTAAATTGTATAATATTGTTTTTGATAATCACAAGTTGAACAAAGACCTTATTAGCCCTTGACTAACGTGTTGAGGATTAACTGCTTATTCAAATAGCGAAATTCTGAACAATTATTTGTGAATAGCGCCAGCTTTTAGCTGATGTGGATTACCGGATTAAATAGTTTCACATTTCTCAAGAATAATGACTTATGTAGAGTAAGAGCTTGAGTTTACGCGTAGCTACAAATTTATATAATGGATTATACACCCGTAATATAATATATAGCGAATTTGTATATCAAACAAATCACGAAAGCTATGACTATTGACTTCACGGTCGCTATTTGCTTTTTTGTCAGAATATATAGAAATATATTATGACATTTTAAATTAAGTAAAAATCTGAAAATAGGTCAATGTTTCGATTTAATTTTCATTTGGGAGGCGGGTATGGGTACCGCCGTCCTGGGAACCATTCTTTGGAAAAAACAAACACCTCTGCCATAGATCACCCCTGGTTAGGTGACTTAGGGTTGCCGGGGTTCGTTGGGTGATTTGTATCCAGGTCTTGACAGCGGATGAGACCAGTTTGGTGAGACCCTTTGTTGGTCCTCTGCAAATGGTCTCTCTCAACTCATCTCCTTGCACCGCTGTGGGAGGAGTGGATACACTCCTAGACACGATGACCCCTAGATTTCTACTCAATCTTCATTATTTTTTTCTTCCCAGAACTTCCTATACTTCCTTTCCTTAAAAAACCCTCCACCGAGTATCTCCAAATATGAGATATGCCCGAGGGAAATTATTTTCGTCAGGGCCTCTTGTGTGAGATTAATGTAAACAAAAAGTCTTTCTGGATGCCTATATAGATGATGTAACTAAAATGTCACATTATCACAATATGATCTAACATTGAGTAAGTTACTAATAATCTGGGCGCCATGTCATTTTAACATTTTGACAAAGTATTTGAATGAAACTATTTGATAAACCAATAATTGAAAGAATCTAAATAAGTATTTTCTGATCGACCACTACAACACGGGAATGTGCCTAGCATGGTGGTTGAAAAATCCCCAATTTATGTTATAAAAAAATCAATAAATAAAGAAAAGTTAAAAGTTTTTATTTAATTAAAATGTTTGTAAAGTGTTCCGATGGTTCGCCTTTGTCTTCTTCTGGTTTTCGTGAGATGTACGTCCGTTTCCAAACCCTGATATTTCCCAACTGAAGTGCAAATGAAGAAACTTCCAAATGGCCAGCTGTCGTACTGATGTGCAAGTTATTCATCGACATATTTGATTGGATCACGAACAAGAGACCAGGGTCTCAGATGTTTTAATTCGCTACATTATCTATGGTCTATTTATATAATTATATTCCTCAATGGTCTTTGTCTCTTCTTGTTTGGTCTCAACAATATTATTTTCTCCCAGAAACATTAAAGCACAATCTCCTTTTCTCCTTGCGAGTTCCGCCCAAACTTATTGCAGAGACGGATATGAAGCTCAGAAATTACCATGTTATCAAGTGAAACCGACCCCGAGGACTGTTTTATTTTACACTCCAGACTTTTGCAATTTATTATCCCCGCTGACATATTATTCCGCGAGTGTTGAAATAATACTTTTGATAAATAATATTTGTTGAGATATAATTTTCACAAAGGAAGGGAGCAAAAAAATTAATGCAAAGATCATTTTTTGCTCGATTGTTTTCAACGTAAAATAATTTTACTCGGGATCTTTTCCAGTAATAATTTTTTGTTTGTTTGAGCAAATACAAAATCTTTGGGGCAGTTTATATTATTTTAGTACGATTAAAAGTATTTACCTATTGAGGATCTCCGTGATTACATAGTTACGATCCTTGGCCATGAACCCAGAGGGCACGGGTTTAAATTGAGTTGTGCGCATGTCAATTTTAATTGTTTAATTTAAGTTGTTTCATAATTTACTCAATAAAATAATATTTATTATATTTGCCGCACGTTGCAGAGTGACAGGTAATTCACATGTCAGTCTACGTGACAGAGTTCTAGCCCACAATAAAAACGCCTGCTACTCCTACATAGTGAACTTTCTTGACACACCTACATCTTTACCTAGTATTAAGCAAAGTTGCTCCCGCTGTCTGTATGCTTAGATCTTTTAAACTACACAAGGATTTTCATGCGGTTTTCACCAATAGATAGAGTGATTCACGAGGAAGGTTTAGGTATATAAATTGCCAAGGTTTTGTGTAAATTGGTTGAAATATATAATATATAAAGGGAGCGGGCTGGCAAGCGGGCGGCGTGGATTTGATATGAATGCAAATTAACAGATGGCGTTGGTTATGAAGTTTGGGTAATGGCGTTGTCAGTAGATGGAATTTTGTTTCGTTAGCCACAGCAACGTGTCGCCGGATCCGTTAGTATTTTTATATAACTTAAACTTTTTTATATATTTAATTAATAACATTATAAAAATAAAACACAAACACTTTGTATTTAACCACGAATTTAGTGGTTAAATACAAAGTGTTTGTGTTTTATTTTTATAATATAATGTCTAACCACAAAGTAATTGCTTCCTATGAAAAAAAAAAAAATAATTAATAACAAATCACTTTGTTTAAACTACTTTTTTAATTAACAGTATCGACATGTTTCAATAACAATGTTATCTTCTCCAGGAAATGTTAATATTAATTATGTAAATAATCAATAATGCCACAAAGTTATTTTGCAAAGTTTGAAGAAGTTTTTTTGTATATATTTATTTATGAGCGTTCTCGCGTCTAGATTGAAGAAAATGTGAAGCCAGGCAATAAAAACTACGCCAAATTTTAAGACCGGCCTGACGACGAACGAAAATCGTTGCAATATGCGAGTTTAAGGTTAAAAAAAGCCCACCCCTGCCCACGCTTTTCTCTGTCGCACGTATGTTTTTACGGATCTATCGCTTACGTTCATTGTAAAGTAAGTAACTACACGAGAATGAATCAGTATCATGTTCAGGTCGGTCTTTTAGTTTGGAGTGTTCTATACCAGGGACTAAATTCTACAATAACGATTAAGAGTTAGTAGTTATGCGCCATCAACGAATGAAAAATTACCCGTCGTCCCGACGAAGTTTGTCGAATATTTAATTTATACGTATTCTTGAAAGTCGATGGGTTGAAGAGATGATTATGTTGGCAGCCCTGTGAATATTAATATGTTTCCGATGTTTTTGACGTTTTGTCATACTTCCTGGGGCCAGGGTGATACTGAAGCCACGTAGGGTCCAGTGTAATACTTCTGGTCTCCAGAAATATGTCCCTCCCGGGGGGGGACAAGTGTTAAGCAGGCCCCCCGGGGGCCATATGCCTCGGCTTGGAAGGCTCAGCTCAGGGTCGTAGGGCTCCTCCGAGGCTGTCGATGGTTGACTCCAATGAAACAAGGTTTGGGCACAATTCAAATGTATTCAATAATGCAAGGGTGAACAGTACAGGCAACCAGGTAAGCTGTTTAAGGCCTAGCATTAGAGAGAGTGAGGCACTAGAAATACTACGGAATTTAGGCTCGGAAAGACTATAAGAGGGTTAGAATCTCACGTGGCGTCGTACGGATGCAGGCAGCTTCCCTACGAAGTGGAGAGGTCTAGAGCAAAGCTCATAGACTGTGTGCAGGAACTGGGCGGCTCGGCGGGAGAGGGCGGCTTCTCGGCGTCATGGTGGGCGGATTCGGTCAGCTTACCGAACCGGTGGGTGATAACGGTGAATTAAGCGGCTATCGGCAATGTAGGCGGAATAAAAGCCGGGCGCGTCAGGGCGGCCATGGTATTAAGTAGGCGGCAGTTGTGAATTACTCGGCTCGTCGGCACGTAGGCGGATTAAAAGCCGGGCGCGTCTGGGCTGCCATGGTAGGCGGCAGTAGGATTATACAGGCGTCTGTGGTGATAGCGCCATACTTGGTTCGTAGGTGAAGACTTAATTAGCCGCGTCGAAGGGTGGCATACTGCCCGACAGTACGTAGTAGTGCGTACGACCGCTCGCGCCGTTGTCTGAAATATGTCTGTTGCTTTGGCGATCGGTGGCTGGATCTCTCTGCCCGTGATGAGCGAGACGGAAGACTCGAACGCGTGCCCTATAAGGTAATGTCTTCTGCCATTGGCTGGAATTCGCGCCGTGTGGCCATATATGGTAATGTCTTCTGCCAGCCTGAGAGGGACAGCAATAATCATGCGAGAATGTACATGTACTGTGCACGTGACACACAGCTGCCTGCCGCTTGTATAGTCCGTTCGTACGATTTATGGGCAACTCATAACAGTTTCTATGGTGTATATTTGAAATTATGACGGCACTTTCCTTGAAATAGCTGGCGGGTACCTACTCAAATCCATAAACTGCTTGTAACCTCCCTCGGAAAAGAAAATAAATGCTATTAACACCCGCAAAACGACTTAGTTGAGCCTAAAATTCTAAGACTAATTAAAAAAAGAATCTAACCTCTGGTGAGATGTCCTTGGTGGTCTCAAAGCTCAATTATGTATTGCAGCCAACATTGCCAATAAATCAACCATGTATGAATGGATGGAAGATTTATTGGCAATGTTAAAAATCTTAAAACAACTTTGTAAAAATATACGAAGCCCATCTTCCGAAGAGCGCGCGGGAAAGGATCTTAGGTTAAGATACAATGTACCTACTAGATTTAAACAGATTTGTCAGTGTCGACTGGTTCTACTCGCTCGTTGTTCGAGTAGAATGACTTTAGACCTTATTTACCTTTGATGAGACTTGAGAATAACATAGTCGATTGGAGAAATTGATACCAGGTCGTGTAACTAATAAAATAGGCTTCAGCAATACATTAATGGCAATGGCAAAGGCATTTGCCTTCGAGTTTTTACCTTAGAGAAAACTTAACACTTAACTCAATATCTAGAAAAATATATGGGGCAATACGTGTTCCTCTGGACGAATGTTCCTCTGGACAGTAGTGTTATTTTCTAAACTCTCAATTTTTGTATTAATTAAGTACAATAAAAAATGCGCTTTTTAAAGTTGGCAACACTGATCCATTCTCTCTTGTCAAAGTTAAAGTGAAAAAGTTACAAATTAAGACGATTTAAATCGGCAACAACATCACAATTAGGTATTAATGAATATTACAAAATATAACAGGAAAAAAAAGGTAATACAAATTCACCAAGTTTTTTTTTTTAAATATGTGAGTAGGTACTTAATTGAATAAAGGTTAGCGCCCATAAAGAGCGTCAAAGAAAACAAAATTTATTTTCTAACGTATAAATCGTATTGATGTGGTTTTCGCTTTATAAAGCGCGCCTCAAATGTGAAGAAAGAAACTTAAATTTGTCAATGCCACGATATCCAACCGTGCGCAGTTCTTTGAGAAAGGTGAGAAGAGTTAGGGGGTGTAAGTGCTCTCTTAGGGGTTAATTCTACTCGTCCACCCCCTTTCCCAACTCCACCGAGGGGGTGGAAAACACCCCTGAAGATTCTGGGCCACTACTGACCAAACGGCCGGGAAAATTGCAACCATCAATTATTATTACATCAGACAGGATCGAGGACTATCGGATTAGGGGTAATCAAATGAAAGGGGATTGTGTGGATATGATCTGAGACGTCTGCTTTATCTTATTTATTTATGTTTTAAGGCCCCTAATAATGTTGTAAAGCCATTTTTTCAGGTCAAAGATAAATAACAATTGTCTCGGAACAGTCGCTGAAGCGTAGGGGTCGTTCGCTCGTTTGCCCATTTCACAATTGGAATTTCGCAAATAAATTTATTTTTTGCTATCTAAGAAAACAATCGCTTTATTGCCTGACATTATATTTGAATGAAAGGTTTAGTTTTAACTTTTTGATTTGTTTATTCCTAATCCGCACACAGTTAATTACAAATGATTACGAATGATTACAATTTACATAGATAATAAGTTCCACTAATATAAAATATGTAATTAATCAGTAATTGGTTAGTGATCTGGTGTTGTGAACATTTCACCAAAAGAACCAGCGCTGAGGTGTTCGCATGTTTTAGGTAAAGTTTTATTCTGCTAACTTTAGTAAAAATACAGTAACCTACTTGAGACTATCGAGTTCGAGAAGAACACTGCGCTTTCATCCATGTACAGCCGAAGTGCTTTTATTGTGAAACCGCGATATTAAATGCTAGAAGACATAAACTGACTGTACATGCGCCTATGTGTGTTCTTTGCACTCACCCTCCACTTATTAAAATTATGTCAGTTGCCCAAGAAATGTGCAGAAAAAATATATTGGTTGAAACTGATTGCGAAAATAAATTCCTAGAGCGGTCACGCGCCTGTCATTTTTCAAGCAATAAATCATAAACCCCATCGAGAGTACTGTTCTAATAAGAATAAAGTTCTAATTTAACAAAATCTTACTAATATTATAAAGGCGAATGTTTGTATGGATGTATGTTTGTTACTCTTTCACGCAAAAAACTACCAGATGGATTAATAAAAATTTACAATAATATAGCTCATACATCAAAATAACATATATGAGCTCTGGCATATAAAAAAAATTGAAATAGGTGGCACGCGACCTGTTTCAAAACGGAATGTACCGGGAATGAATGAATGGAACGCGGGAGGGGGAAGCAGAACCCGGGAGGAGGGAAGGGAACTCAGGAAGGCGATTTGCGGGAGGGGGGAGGCGAATAAGGGAGGAAGGAGGGGAACCTGGGAGGTGGGAGGTGATCTCGGGAAGGTGGTTCGCGGGACAGGGGAAGGGGGGGGATTGAAGTGGGGAAAGAGAAGGTGGAGCAATCGGAGTGGGAACGAGAGAGGGGAAGGGGACGCGGGAAAGGACGGTGAAGCGGAAGGGAATAGGACGATTGGGCAAGGACACGCAGGGAGAAACAATTTATTTATTAAACGACATAGCAACGCGTGCCGGGAACCAGCTAGTATAATATTTATTTTTTTTTTATTTATTTAATATTTGTTTGTTTTTACAATAATTATACATTTTTTTTTACATATTAAACAGATTTGTAATATTAATGTAATAAAAGCCTTTCCTCACCATAAAGAGACAAGGCTCTTGTGTTTGGTGAGTGAATTCATACTCAATTATGTTATCAATGTTATCATTTGAGTAGGTGAATAATAATATTGCAACTATTAACAATAGATATAGTAAGAGAAACTTGAGATGTATCGATTAACAGATTTAAATGAAGTGATATAGTAATGTAACTCTTACAGTTGTTTCAGGTAATTTTTTAATTAAGTTTGGAATTTACTTTTATTTTCAATAATTTTTACTTCTAATGGGAGTTTGTTGAAATAATTTATACCATGATACAGATAGGAATTTTGGATGTGCTTGGAATTAAATTTTGGGATTTTAATATTGTTTTGATATCTTGCTGAGATATTGAAATGTAATTTTTTTAGCTGTATTTCTTTGAAAGTTTGTAGAATTGAATATTTTTTATATAAATTGTCTATTGTAGTTACTTTGAATATTGAAAAGATTTTTTCGGTAGAAAATGTAGATGGTTTTTTCAATATAATCTTAATTATTAATCTTTGAACTATTTTGAGAGGATTTAAAATAACATCATATGTTCCTCCCCATCCTATAATATCGTATTGTAATATAGATTGAACAATTGCATAGTACACTCTTTTTAGGTTTTCCAGTCTAAGAATATTTCCGAGTCTTATAAATATATATATACATTTCCCAATTCTTTTGACAAGTTCACAAATATGTGTTTTCCATTTAAAATGTTGATCTATATATACACCAAGATATTTAATTTTGGAAGTTGAATTAAGTGTAGAACATTCTGGAGTGCAATTAGTTCCACTACATTTACTCTGATGTATTAGAATTTTTATTTCTGGTTTAGATTTAAATTTATTGATAGAGAATGGGATAAAGTTTGTTTTTTCGGTATTTAAAGAGAGGAGATTTTTATCGAACCAGTTTTTCAGTGTATTGATGTCAATATTCGCTTGGTTGTTCACAGTATTCCAATCAGCACCTTCAATTATTATGACAGTGTCATCAGCATAAGATATTATTTTTCCGTTTATTCTTTGTGTGAATATATCATTTACATAGATGATAAACAGTAACGGCCCCAGGACTGTACCTTGAGGTATACCAAAACTACTTGTATCTTGTTGGCTAAGCACATTGTTGATTTTTATGACTTGAGGGCGTTTGAAAAGGTAGCTTTTTATCCATTCTAGAGCAGTACCGTTTAATCCAATGTTTCTTAATTTAGTTACGAGTTTGTCATGTGATATGCTGTCAAACGCTTTTTTGAGATCTATGAAAATTCCAATACATTTGAATGATTTATCTAATGAATCGAGAACAAGGCTAGTTAATTTTGCAATTGCATCCTGTGTGCTTCTACCTTCCATAAATCCAAACTGATTTTCATCAATTATTTTGTTACATTTTATAAACTGGTTCATTCTTTTTTTTACTATCTTTTTAAATTTTTTTGCTATATTTGAGATTACTGATATTGGTCGGTAGTTGCTTACTTCTTCTGGATTACCAGATTTAAATATTGGAGTAATGATAGTTTGCTTGTAAATGGATGGGAACACACCGCTTTGGAAACTTAAATTTACTATATGCATTAATGGTTTAGAAATTTGATTTTTAATATTTTTAAAAATATTAACCGTAACTCCATCAAATCCCGGTGCAGAACCTCGTTTCATATCGTTTATGATAGATACTATTTCATCCTCTGTTGTGACTTGAAATGTGGCTATTTTATTTTCTGTATCAATATTGCAATCTGAAATTGGGTTGGTATTTATGTGATTTGCAAGATTTTTTCCTATGTTTGCAAAGAATGTGTTAAATATATTTCCAGCTTTTGACGGGTTTTCTTTACAGCACATTTTCGAGTTATCGTGAGTAATAGCATTGATTTCATTATTCCTGCATTTTTTCTTATCAATTATTTCATTTATAACCGTCCACACTCTTTTACTATCATTTTCCGCCTGATCAATCTTTTGTTTATAATAACTTTCTTTTCTGTGTTTTATAATATATGAAAGTTTGTTTTTATATGCCTTAAAACTGTTTAGTAAATTTTTATTATTTGGTTGTTGGGTAATTAACTTGCAAAGGGCTTGTTTATGTCGTACAGATATTATAAGACCATGGGTAATCCACCTTTTTATAGGCTTGTACTTAGGTTGTTTGGATTTGGAAATATTAATATTTTTTGTCGAATCGTTTATGTATGTAGATATTTTTTCTTCAAACAAATTGCAGCAAATATTGACATCATTACATTGTAGTAATTTATTCCAGTTTTCTGTTTCAAATTTATGTAGTAACGTATCCATATTAAGTATTTTTTTTGAGGCATTAATTTGGTTAGGTAATGGAGAAGATGGATTACTGCATTTATAATTAAATATACATGAATAATGATCAGTGATAGTCGTATGTATGACAGCTGAGGTTATATTTTTAATGCAAGGGATATTTGTAAATATATGATCTAGACACGAAGGCCGTTGACCTCGGACGTTTCTTGTATAATGATTTATGCATGAGATATAGTTTAGTTCGGCCAACATATTAAGGTAATCATCTTAATTCTTACTAGAGGAATCGTTTGCAATATTTAAATTCACATCTCCCACAAGAATATTATTTTTATTTCTAAAATTTAGTAAATGAATATTCCAATACTAGAGTTTTTGTTAATTTTTGTTATTGTTGTATGATATGAGTACCCAGGAATAGAGTAGTTCAATTCGCCTGCAGAATGTGTTTCAGACAACACAATCAGGCCCGGGAAAAAAATTAAATCTTTTAATGATATTATTAATTCTTCTAGGTTTTTTTCTATGCTTCTAATATTTATATGAAATAGGGTAAATCCTTTTTCAGTACAAATTAAATTGAAATCTCTTAAGGAGTGACATAATTTTTCTTCTATACATTTTTTTATCTAGTGCGCTACATAAAAAATCATTCATTTTTTTTTTTTTTAGAATTTGAGTAAATAAGAAATTTCAAAATTTATTCATAGTCAATGCGCTCTCTAGCAATTTGAAGCATTTTTTGACGGTATAGACATTTTATGCTATCGACTCTATGTTCAGTGGAATAATTTGTATCAAACCTTTTATTTTGGATACAGCAATTGTTGCATATTGGCATTTTTTCTTTATTTTCACATTTTGAAAGTGTGTGCTCCTTAGTGCAATGTGGGCAAATGGGGGGCTGCGTCCTGGCGAGACATCTTTGTGCTGTGTGACCGAATTTGAGGCAATGGTAACATTGGGTGATCGGATTGCAGTCCTCTACGTACACTCTTTGGAATTTGATATATATTTTTTTTATCAATAAGTATTTTTGGTAAATATTCGGAACAAACGTCAACGGTTAATACGCACTTTTTTTTTATAAAACCTTTAGATTCTTCTTAATTACCATAAAAGACAACTATTTGCATTGGGGGAGGTTGAAAATGATACATTTTTAATTTTAGTTACGTAAATTGAAAATTCGCTTTCGTATTTAGACACAACGCTTCACCATATGCAATTTTTAATGATTATTGTCATTTTATTATGTTTGTATTACTGATACTATATGGAAGGCTACATCATACCGTAACTGACTTCATGGCAATATATATTAAAAGGCGCGTAACCGAAAAAACCTATACGCTAGATTTGTGTAACATGGTTTGTGATTCAAAATAAAGTGCCCCTTTATAACGCCTACTCACGTCAAGGCAAGAAAAACATCCCAGTTTTCAAGTAGTTTAGCGGCTACGCTAGGTTTGTGTAACATGGAATGTAAAATATCAGAAATACCAACATATTAAAATAACAATAATATTGCAAACAGAGTGATTTGACATTGTTAAAGCAAATTTTCAATTTACGTAACTAAAATTAAAAATGTATCATTTTCAACCTCCCCCAATGCAAATAGTTGTCTTTTATGGTAATTAAGAAGAATCTAAAAGTTTTATCAAAAAAAAGTGCGTATTAACCGTTGACGTTTGTTCCGAAGAATTACCGTATTTTTCTTAATTTACCGGTTGTTTCAATAATGTAGTTGGTGGTGTCATTTTCTTTTCCTTCATTGTACTTGTTTTTTAATTCCTTGATGAGTTTAATGTTATTTTTATCGTCTATGGTTAATCCTTCATTTTGTTGAACTATCCCATCTATAATTTCCTCTTCAGACAATTGGCATTGTAGCCTTTTCAACATTAAGAATGGTTTCTTTTTTTTTTATTTCTTCGGCTGATATTTCTTTTCCAATTACCTTATTTATTTCTTCAGTTAATTTTTCTGCTTCTTCTTTTTTTTGGCATGAAATCAGTAATTTCTGTTCTCCGATCTTTTTTACTCCATTAACTCTGACTTTTATTTTTGATAAATTAATATTTTTTTGAATTTTTATTTTTATATCCTCGGCCTTCAAGGTGTTTTTTGAGGTAACTAATATGGCATATTTCTGTTCTGTCAATATAAATGCGATAAATTTACAAGAACATTTTCTTTTCTTGTATGAATACCAACATTCAAAACATAAAAAGCTGAATGCTTTACTTGGCCTTACTTTACTTAAAGTTAATAATATAACTATTGGGTTCTTAACTATAAGTATTTTAGTTTTTTTTAAATTATAGTGACAACTGATAGTTAAAAGTCATTATAACACGGTTTAACTTATAAGTCAGGTACTCCTCATACGTCATAAATATGTCTGGTAATGTTATATTATCATGAAAACAAGCTTGTGGGTCTTAGTGGTTTAAAATAATCGCATTAAATTTGAATTGGTGGGTATTTTATCATCCACTTGATAGCTTATCCATAAGATAACGAATAATAAATAAACAAATAAATACTCGCAACAGGTGAAAAACTCGGCTTACTTATCCTGTATATAGCCACTAAAGACTTTTAAAATAAATAAATCGTGTTTAATTAATCGAAAATGTACGTTACTGACGTTATTGTTTGGATAATCTATAAAGAGGATGGTAAAATACCCCCTTAATATAATAAGAAGCTGCACAAAGTGCTTATTTTGAATACCTCTTTTGAACATACTATTATTACTTTGGTTTTTGAGTTCCGCGAATCTATGAAATCTGAAAGTTGTTTATTTTACATATCTAAGAAAATATGAACAATAAATATTATGTGTTTAAAGCTCTAATCTGAGAGGAGGGTGTAGGTACCGTCGCCCCGGGAAATATTTATCAGATAACCAACACTTCTGCCATAGGTCGCCCCAAGTGGTTCCCTACGTGGTTTGTGTAGGTCTTGGCGGCAAATGCATTTACCCACCTACTCATGGCGGGTCGGATCGGGAGAGGCTGGTTGAGGGAGTGCTTTTGACCTCTCCAGCCGGACTCTCTTGACGCCTTGTACCGCAGTGAGAGGGATGGATTCACACGTCTGTCACTCCTGGATACGTTGACCCCAGATTCTTACACATCCCTCAAACCTTTCTCCTCCCGAGAACTTCCACTCCTACCTTCAATAAAAAAGACCCTCCACACAGCATCCTCAAAGATGACCTGAGTGGCTTTTTTCCTGTGCGTGGAGCTATTGTAAAGAAAATATCAGAACCATTTTGACGCCAAGTTACTTTCCAGCAATAATGCGAAAAGTTGGGTTTAGGTAATATTATTTTTATAATTCATCGCTTTTCTCGATACCAATATGTATTTATTATTTCAAAGGTTGAAAAAGCAATGTTTTTTCTTCAGAAAGTATACAAAGCGTAAAATAATACGCTTTCCATTATGTTGCTCTGAACATGAAATTATCTTTTTATATAAATACATAATACATGCGGCTTAGATAAAAAATATATGTTTTCTGTATAACCGTTATGAAATTTTACCTCGTTTCAAAATGTGAGTAGAATAGAGTTAATGTTATTTTTTGATAAATGTTTTGTAAGTACCACTGTTAATTTCAAAATTGTATTTACATAGAGCATCTTCAAAGTTTCAGGAATATTTTATTATAGCAAAATTCGTATCTATGGATTCTAATTTTTCTGCAGCATCCTCTAAATAACTCAATGTTTGGGAGCCATTTTATCATCCCGGTAGTAGGTAAGTTCATTTTTAATAGTTTCGAAGAAGTTTATGAACAAACTTTCTTTTACTTTTGCTGACATGTATTACTTGCTCAATGGTAAAGACTATTTTTTGTACATTTTTCGTCAAAATATTTTTGGTTTCATTCTTGGCAATTGCTACTCTCATTAATTAATTAATTAGGTCTTAAGAACTAGGCAAACTGCATTCGATATCGAGCTTTAATTAACCAAATATTAAATGTTGCCTTCCTCCTCCCCCGTCTAACATTCCCCACTCCTTCCTGCATTTCCCCTCCACCTTTCCACCCCCTCCTTAATTTCCCCCCCCCCCCTGGTTTCCCCCCCCCCTCCCTCCTTTTATCTTTGCCGCAAAATTTTACAAAATATACACATTTTCATACAAATTTTATAACGCTCACCAATATACGAATATAAAGAAACATTCGCGGGCGTGCGCTGCGCACCAAAATTCATGAAAGTTTCATTGCAATCGGATGAATGGTATAGGAACGCACAAGGGACACACAGAGAAATGATTATTTCTTTTAATATAAACACTGGTGTGCTTGGTGTTTTTTAATATACCTATAAGCTATCAAAATGTTCATTCTTTCACGTCAAGGGAAATTCGCGGCAGTACTACAACACTAGTGCCATTCGAATCATGAATTATTAATGTTTAATTAAATGTTACAATTTGAGGTTTTACTCATAAAGTTAAAATAAAAATTATATAATTATTAATGTACTTCGTGTGACTTCACGGGACACTATTACAGATATTTTACAAATGTTCAATTTGAAAGCTCCCAACTTCGAAATTTTTGGAGATATGAATAAACTGATTTTACTGTCTTCAATCTTAAAATATAAGTAACTAATTTTCATTAAAATATAAGTAAAATTTTCAAAGTTTTAAGCAACCCCCTACTCAAAAAAGAGCTGATAATCTTGAAATGTCTGAACAGATTTTCATGAATTGTAGCTAAGAACCATTACGACTATGTCAGCTTTCAAACAACAACAAAAAAACAAATCATAATCGATCCATTCGTTTAAGAGCTACGGTGTCACAGACAAACACATACACAGACACACAGACACAAAGACACACAGACCCACAGACACACAGACACACAGTCACACAGACACAAAGACACACAGACACACAGACACACAGACAAACAGAAAGTCAAACTTATAACACCACTCCTTGCGTCGGGGGTTAAAAATAAAACAGAGTGTGTAATTCACACGCGGTAGAAGTGAAACTAAAGAGACTTATTTATTTTAAAGTGGTTTGAAGATTGGATATTGTGATGGATCGCAGTGGATACGAAAATATCGTAGCTTCCACCTTACGAATGGATAAATAATATTTCAGAATTATAGCGAAATCAACACACTAGCGACACCTAGCGGATTAAGTTTGATTGGGCCATGGAGACAGTAGAGATCTATAATTATTAAATTCATGTCAAGTTTTGATAAATAGAACACAGAGGGATCCAATTATAAACACTAAGATTGATCAACCAATCACAGAGTGAAGGGCGTATTCATATTTTAAACAACGAAATGAACTTTAGACTAGACAATTAGTCTGAGATTAATGGGGTAAAAAATCGTCATCAACCGAGAGATCAATACGCTCTAAAATAAACATAGTCACATGCTCGGTGCATTTGGTACAATGACCCTGGATGTAAAGTAAGCAATCGGTACAATAGAGGAATCGACAACCGCAGTTAACGAACAAATAAATCCATATTATGTTAAAAAAAATGATGGATAAAAATAACGAGAAAAATATAATGAATGGAAAATTAATTAAAATTAATATTCAATTGTATAACGAGTACGTGAAAAACAAAAGGAGGTCAGATTCAGTTGAAAACGTACGTTTGATATTTAAAAGAAAGAAAAACAATGGAAATTAGGAATGTCACTTTTAGATGAAGCAATAAAGTCAGGGAAAATGATTTGAAAATAAAATCTAATGGAAAAAATGGACATTTAAACGGAAGTGTTTACTGAACAATATAAGATTTCGACTTAATTTTGCGTTTTCAGACGAGTTTAAATGGATATCGTTATATATTTGAAATAGGGTGGTTATTCTAGTTATATTACGTTAAATTAATTCAAAGGAAGGGATAGTTTTTACATCATTTGTTATGAGAAAATACTATAGACGATAGAACGAATTGATGAGACAATTGAAAAAAAAGGTTGTCGAGCTCACACATGATTCTGTTGTTTAAACAATAAGATTTTGAACAAGATTTTTGGTGATTAAACCCATTTTAACGGCTCTTGGGGCAATAAAAATTAACATGAGGCTTATGCAATATTTGGATAAAATAAAAGAGATAAAATTTAACGAGTTAATATTAATCAATCACAATTGTATACCCCCGTTCGCCGTATACAAAATTTGGGTAATGACTATAAAGATGTTGTTGACATATTTAACACATCATTCACTAAATATAAACAAGCCATAGTAGAATTTATATCAGAAAGAAAAACCACAAATCTCATTTATCCAACTGCATAGCTCTGCTTCGATTTATTTCATATGTATTGCACTTTTCCCAGTTTTCAGTTTTTCCATCTTGCATGGTGGTGTGTTTTGTTTTTATTTCGATTTGTTTTTTACTCTATTTTTGTTTTAGATTTGATGTTTGATTATGATTTTGATTTTGATATTGATATTGATATTGATATTGATATTGATATTGATATTGATATTGATATTGATATTGATTATGATTATGATTATGATTTTGATTTTGATTTTGATATTGATATTGATTCTGATTTTGATTTTGATTTTGTTTTTGTTTTGTTTATGATTTTGTTTTTTTTTTTTATTTTGTAATGCACAATTAGATTTAGATGTTCTTTGTTTAAAAAAAAATGCATGTAAAAGCCCAGCCGGGCGTGAAATTCCAAATAAATAAATAAATTTCTTATTTACGACCGAGTACGTAGAAATCGAAGCATCAACATGTGTCAACGAGGATACTTTATGGGATTTTAAGGAGAAACGAGACGCAATTTTACACGTTTTTATACAAAGTAATTAACCTGACACATATCCCAGAGTCAAATTGGAATTTTCTTCTATAAAAAATTGTGAAAAATAACATATTGAATATTTACGGCTAGAAGGTGAAGTTTTCTAAGAGAAGATAAACATTGGAAATTATACAAATGATGGTAAAGAATGAAGTATAGACAATTAAAAGATGATTCCGTAAGGAAAACTCAGGGAAATTCCGAAATATCTATGAAAATAATAAATTTGGCTTGGAGTATAACTAATCATATAGTTATGGACAATGACATAAGAATGAAGCAGAGAAATCATAAAAATAACGTCGTAAATAAAAGATAATTGAAGGAAAATAGGAAAATTCAAGTCTACGACATAAGTAGAGACAATACAGTTTAAAATTGAATTGGTTCTTATAGGAAACATGGAAATATGGAGAAATTTAGAAAAATGGAAATTGGAAAATGCATAATAAAGATTTAGACATGAGTTTGTTCATGTTCTGGTAGCGATAAACAAAATTGAGAATTATATACAGTTTATTGAAGACATACCTATTATATTTTGAGAAAAAAAAGGATACGAAAATCATGATATTTTAGTTAAATTCATAAGACCAGAAGACAAAGGAACGACAAGGCAATTTTGACAAAATATTGCAGGTTCGATCCTGGAACAATTTACGTAAGAGACAGGAGACTTCAAAAATCAGGGAGGCCGGACTTAAGACAGTGATACAAAAATGACAGAATTGATATATGAAATCTCGAGTTGTTAGAGTTTGAATTAGAAAATCAATGAACGCGTAATTAAGATGTTCTAGTCCTGGAGGGACACATAAAACTAGAGACTTAGAAAAGTCAGGATCAGTAGTCGGGGATCAATCGTCGGATTATCTAACGTGGAAGTTACGTGACGTGACAATTTCTTAAGTGTTGTAAAATTTTGAGACATAGAAAATTTGGGGTGGAAAGCCTGAGACTCATAATAATTTATAGTCAGTGTTAGTGTTAAAATCTGTGAAGTTTTGAAAATTAAATAAAGTGTTTTATATCGTTTTACAATAAATTCAACTCGTCATTAAAATAAAAAAGTTTATATAGTGTAGCGAATTAAAAAAAAAAAAACCAACAGTGTTTAAAGAATTTTATAACAGCAGTGAATAATAATAATAATAACTTTAAATCATAATTGTTTAAATTCCTTTCTCATCATTTATGAAAATTATATTCAGTGAAGTGATTAATTATAATAAAAAGTTAACAGTGTAGAGAAGTTTAAAAAGAAAAAAAAGAGTTTAAAATATAGTGTAACGATTTTAAAAATAGTGTTTAGAGAATTTAATAAAAGATAATAATAATTGTCGAACCCCATTAATCTAAAAAAAATTAACATCGATTTAATTCGGCTAGATAACGCACGATTGAACGGAACATTTCTATCACAAAGTATTAATCTATTGTTAAATTAAATAATAATAAATCTATTATTTCGTAAATGATCGTGAAGTGGTTATTGCTTAAAAATTATAATTTAAGCAGAATGTTATTTTAACAATGGAATAATTATAATAATAAATCTGGAAGTTAAAATAAATAATAAATAAAACGGATAATAATCATGAATTAATTTGTTAAATTTAATTTAACAAAGTGTTAAGTTAACCAACAAGTTTTGAAAATAAAATATATTTTGATTGTTAAAGATTAGTCGTCAATTAATTCAGTTTAGATTCGACAAAATAGCGGAATAATAAATCGAAAGGATTAATTTAGATTTAGTTTGACAATAGCTGAATTAGTTGGAAAAAATAAATATAAACAAAAGGGTTGGTCGTGTAGCACCCGACCGGAATCGACATTTTGGGGTAAGTTTTACATGAGTATAAATATTTTCAGAGTCATGGACGAGGAGAGAACAGCTGATCATCGGTATAAAAATTTATATTATTACGACAAAATATTACTTGATTCAAATCTGTACTATATATGTATATTAAAAATAATGTATATAAATATGAATGTAGAATTATACTTGTATATATGTATGTAAATTTACATATATTCCTGAAATAAAATATCTCAGAGAGATATTGCACAATTATGATTAAATGTTTATGACATATATATGTCTTACATTTGGTTATATTGATATGTTATACATATATGGGTAATTTTATATATTTAAATATATTCCCAGTAAAAAAGAGGTTAATTACACAAAACATCTTTAATATTGAATTTGGGTGATATCTATCTTAGATATCTACCTTCAAATATATCTACACTTCATTAATTTCCGAGTTCCTATAGAGTTATACATATATATATATGTATATATATTTTTTTTATTTATTCAACGCCCAGAGGGCTTTTACAGTAGTACAATTTGTTTATGTTTATGACAGATGATTTTTAAACACATAGACAGATGACAGATGATTTTTAAACAGATAGAGAAATGATAAGAATAAAATTAAATAAAAATGCACACAAGTCACAAAAATACAAAAATACAGTGATTTGATAAGTTTACAAAAATACATATATGTTTAGGAATAGTTTTGGAATAAGTTTTTTACAAAATCCACAAAATTCGCCAAGTTGATGTTGAATATGTCAACATCACTTAAATACTGATTTCCCATAGTGTGAAATCTTTGTATCGGAGAGTGGGCAGTGTAATTCCGCTTATGAATGCTGCAGTAGAATAGGGTATTTTGTCGTATGGTTACTGTCGGTATTCGTAAGTTTATGAGTTGTAGGAGTTCGCAACAGTCGAATTTAGAGTTAAGTATTTTGAATAAAAATGTCAAGTCGTTTATTTTACGTCTGTCTTCTAGTGTGTGTATTTTTAGAATATTTAATAATAGATTATATTTTAAGTCTTCTAGTGGGATATTTAATTTAAAATTTATAAAACGCAGAAATTTCTTTTGTATTCGCTCAATATTATTAACGTGAATTTTGTAAGATGGAGACCAAACTACCGAGTTATACTCAATTTGGCTTCTAACTAGAGATACATATAATAGTTTAATGGCTTCTATGGAATTAAAGTTTTTAGTTGTTCTTAAAACGAAGCCTAGTGATTTCATACCATATATATTATACTTAATTTATTTTTAAAAATGTAGGTTAGGTTAGGTTAGGTTAGATAAACGTTATGTAAACTTATTCTATGCGAAATTATCTCTACATATATAAGTAATCTATGATATTAGGGCAAATTGTTTCGGAATGCAAAGTGTAAACAAAACCACGTGTCATTCCATGTACTTATTCGAAAGTATGTTATTGGGTTAGTGGGTCACGAAGTCAATGACGATTTTGTTTATGAATTCAAAGGTAAAATAAACAATTGACGGGGCTAACATTACTGCGATATTAAAATACAAAAGGATTAAAACCATTTATATATAATGAAATTAGTATTTATTTTACAAAAAAAAATATAAATCATCTATTTGAAACATTTGGAAAATTCACGGGATAGCAGCGAAATATGATTTGAAAAATTAACAAGAAGATTAAATTACAGTTTATAATTACATTTGACTTTTGAAAAATCACGGGATAGTAGTATAAAAATGAATTGAGGAATTACATGAAAACATTTGAAGTTATGGGAATAAAAACCTCACAAGTGTCAAACATTTACATGAGGCAATTGGAAAAAAAAGTCGCGGGATAGTAAAAGTCTTGAACCTAGGGAGGGGGAAAATTTAGAAAAACAGTTCAACAATAGGAGGCAGTGGTCGCTCCTAAAACAAGGACCATTAACCAAACACATAATAGAGATGGCAATCTCTTAAATAAAATTGTCAACCAAACAAACAAAAACCGGAATTATTAGTCTTCATTAATAAAACTAATAAATATTCTTAGTTTATTCCTATATATTGATATTTACCACTTTTAATATGTATATATTCGGTCATCGGCTAAGGTTTTGTGCAGAATTCCTTTTCACGAAATCCGAGCTTGGAATGTGAGGCTAGCTGGCTTCATATTCCGAGTTATAATCCTTCCCAAACATGTATACATATATATCTTTCTATGTACTGTACATTGGAAAATGCGGACCCGCATACAGTTTGCGTTTAAGGTCTGTCGGATCGTTGTCGCATTTTCTCTCGTACGTGGAAACGAGGAATCACGCCCCGAGTTTTCACAAAGACCGTGAGTATATGATTGTGTATAGAATGAAACCGGTTCGCTCTAAGTAAATAGTAGACTTCGGAGGAGTTGGAATTTGGAGGTTTCGGGGCTAGGGGAAAGACCTAAGTGACGTGCACGACGACATGGAAGATTGACAGGACATGGAAGATTGACAGAACAAAGACCCTCTGAAAATCGCGTCGGCTGACTGTGCGAAGTTCTAGTTGATTCTGGACCACCCTGTTTATCTGCAGGAGGATTGGAGCCAAATTATGCAAGCAAAAGAGCATTTCTGAGTTCGTTCTAAAAGACAATCAATTAATAACAATAATCTACTAAAACAATGTCACATGTACGTTATAGCATCAGGACCAAAATAGGGGAGAGCCAAGCAGTAAATAAATCTTAAGTAACAAAAGACTTCACTAACAATTAACCATTTGAGTGATTCTTAATTATACAATTTATGGAACAGGTAAATGTCATTAATTACAGGTACATTACGAATTCATTAGTGGTAGGAAATCGAAATAGTGTTTCGGGAAAGTTTAGTTCCTAAAGAAAATAAAATGAAATTTAGAATTGCAAGAGATAGACTAATCAAATTCGATGCTCAACGCTCCTTTCAGAATCAAAGGGTACCACAAAACAAACGTAAATTAAGTTCCCACACTATAAATCAAAAAATCACACAACGTTTTTCATCAATTTACGTTCAAGGTCGTAGATAACGTATTAATTAATTAAGTACTTATATCTATAAAGATATGTAGTACAAGGGAGCTTTAAATAGCTTCCTGTAGCAATCAAAGAAAATAAGGGTCACATTTTCATGAAGGATTGTGTGTCATACATACAAAGCCTTAGAAAAAATTAAATTTCGATCAGAGCCAAAAGAAAAGTTCAAGAAAACTGGAAAGGATGAAAGAATTCAAAAATAGTAAAATTGAAAAGAAGAGACAAGAGAAGGGATATATCACAATATTGATTTACAAAAATAAAAATGTTTATTTTTTTTGGATTTCGTAGGATTCGAACCTCCGTTCGCTGGATTTCTCTGGCCGCTGAGATTTGCGGACGCGCTATAACGCTACGCCACCAGAATCGAGGACCCGTCACATAATCAATTTTTTGACGAATTTCCGTTTCATCCAAATTTTTTTTATCACTAACGGGGCTAAAGAAACTTTACTTCAAAATTGGAAATCTATCGTAAATGGAAGTGATATGCTTTAAAAAAGTGTATTTTTTAATATGTTGGACTGGATTTGCTCCTAATAGAAAACAACTCCTGAAACTTTGTAACTGATCTATTTGCTCGTGCCTTATGGTAATCGTGTTTACGTTGAGCGTACGTAAGGTATTATGTTCGTGAAGCCCCATTAGAAAGAAACGCCCCGGGATATTTGGAACAACTTGTGTATTATAATAATATTCCACAGAATGTTGAACACTTGTTCACAATTTACGAACATATGTTCGTCAATTATTATTCTGAAGTCCTTTAACATTGGGAAATTTGTTCACATTAACCGCGAAGCTATGAATACTAAACCGGTTTTATATCATCATAATATTACATAACTGATTTGAAATATATTTTACCAACTAGCTATCCACAATGCTGACGCAAACCCTGATATGTGGCAGTGAGGCATGGAACTGGCAGAGAAAGGATGAAAATATACTGAAAGCTGAATAAATGACATTCCAGAGACGTATATATAATTAAACCATATATGGCGGTAAATAAATAATCCGAGGTTGACTTTAGCGTCATGAACAAGGTTAAGAAAGGTACGCTTAAATTAATTGAATACGTAGAGCGAATAGACGAAACATAAAATGTAAGGAGAACTTTAATGTAGTACATAAATACATTCATAATCTACTCTTTCATAGATAGTGTGAGTTTAATTATTTTAAGATGTACAACAAGATGAAATAATTGTTTGCGCCAGAACAAGAGCAATATGAATATGAATAAATAGTTTTGTCCATAAAAAAACTCAAATCCTAAAGAAAGGCTAGCAAATACAATATTGGATTGAATAACCGGTAGAATAATGTGTTGGTTAGCCTTTCTTGAAAGATTTGATATTGCTTATGGACAAAACAATTTATTCAATTTTAAATTGCGTATGTTCTGGCGCAAACAATTAATTAATCTTAAATTTTAAAGCACAGCTTATGAAATCGGTCTCGCTAAAACGATTATACTCGCGACATCTATGAAAGAATATTTTATGAATTTTTTTAAGTATCACCTTAATACTCGAATGTCAAATAGTAAAAAAAGTCGGGGACTCCCGAGAAACGTACCATACAATCAAATGAATCAAATAAATGATACGGGTCAAGAGTCTGAATAAAAGAAGAGTATGCATTAATATATGAATGAAGCAAGAAGTGTTGTATGCCGGTTACTCTTCTATGCCTACATCTGCGAGGAAACTGCTTGGTATTTTTTTACCACCTCAACGGTATCTGTAATATATAATAATAAGTTTTCATTGATTTTTTTTTATTGATTGAACTATTCCAAACAACTTTCATATTCATCAAATTACTTCATCCTCTTTCCTAGTAAGATGTCTCCAGGCATCCCTATATTGCTTTTCTTTCGTGACCTCAGTCCATTGTGAACCTTCCCCATAGAGCCTCTAATCGCTACCTGGAATATAACCATCTTAGACCGGAAAGGAAAACGATTTGATACAGGATGCTATAATAGTTATGTGAAAGGGAGTAAAATCTTCGGTATTTAACCTTCCTGTATCCAAGAGGGCAACCGACATTACTAGATTCTTAAATAATGTTGTATGCATAAAATTTATTTATTTTCAACCTTTTTTATTTTTTTCTGTTTAATAAAAAAGTAAGATACAAATTGACACTCAGATTCACTCAAAAAGTACTTCTATCGGTTTTACATTCTGTGCAAATTACATATTTATAAAAAAGTGCCATGACATCCTCCAAATTATCTTGCTTTGCTTGCACTATCTTGACTTCTTGGCACTTAACACAGAACTGTTTTTGACAATGTCCAAACTGCTCAAGTCACTAGAACCAAAGGGAATAATCTCTTACTAACCCTATTTGCTAAAACAACTTTTGTCAAATTTTTTTTAGATGCTTTGCAACAAAGCAATACAATGCATTTCCACTGGCCATTAGACAGAACCCAACTCATTTTAAATACAAATCAGACCTTACTATTCCACACGCTTAATTACAAGACAAATGCAGCAACTAATTTGCCAATCAAATCTAAATTTTCTCCGATTCACTGCCAATCGATATTTTCTCCGATTTACTGCCCAAATTTAAAAAGAACATCATGTCAATCTTATAAACTATTTAATGCGCATACACACATATTCACACACATACACACACCCTCACACACACACACACACCTACACACCCTCCCACTACTCACATTACCCGGTAATTACTTAGTATGCACACCATAAATAAGACACTACAATGAAACACATAATATGTATGTACCCATCATGAATTGTTTTTATTAATTGTAAATTTTCACCAATGGATAATATAAAGTACTGTTTGTTTCTGTTTATAAATAAAATAAAATAAAATAAAAATAAGGATGGATTGTTTATAAAAATTTGAACAATTCATTAAATAATATTTTAAGTCAATTTCACGTTCTGTGAAAGTTCTTACAATAAAAAAGTTCTATTTAAGTTCTATGATTTCGGTTTTATTATTTAACAACACTTGAATAGAACTTACACAGAATAATAAAATTATCTCCAAATATTGTATGAATTGATCAAATTTTTTGAAACAATCTGTCGTAAGACTTGGATTATCAGCTATGACAGATCTAGGATCATAGATTTTACCAAAACCGATTAATCAGTTTGCATTTCCAATGGTACGAGGCTGATTGTCTTTTATTTTAAACGTAATATTGTGTTGTTATTTGTATTTTTATTATTAACTGCGCCTGTTGTCATCACAGGAGTTCCTAGTTAGACAAGCATTGCGCATCTCCAATTGTAAATAAATCAATAAAAAAATTTGCTTGTGCTCAAATGTCATGTTTCGGAATTTTGTGAACATTTATTAGTCTTTGCTCGTTTCTATCTGAATTTGTCGCACAAACCGAGCTGGTTCGGGAACATAGTGCAATGGATATTTCAAATTAATGGACCTCGGGTGAAGAACTGAAGCGAAAATATCGCTCTGCCGTTTAATTGACAGCGAAACGGACTTTATTCGAACACAGGGACAGTGGATATTGGACAGGTTCCCCGTACCTCCGACCACTGGTAAAATATTGCATTTGCAATGCTATTTTGTGGGCTTCAGTGTTTGCTAGAGTAATATTAAATTTATTTATGCTTACCTCTTCCGTCTCGATCCAAAAATCCATTTTATTTGCTTCAAGATATGGGTTGAGTTTTCAATTCACAAACCTGCAACAGAAAACAGATTTCGTTAATATATTATAATATTAAAATAAAATACTTGGAAAACATGTCTCTATCATGTACAATATTCGTGTAAAAGGTTGACAGGATAAATACACTGAAAAGGAGAATTTTTTGTTATAGAATATCATTAATTGCCTGTATACCAGAGTTACGAATATTCAAAACCGTACCTTCGGTAAAACGTTAATTTTTTTTATTTTGCTATATCATCACAAGAGTCTCTACATGTCCCAACCGTCTGAAGCAAGTGAGAATATTATGAGGCTGTGAAACAACTGCCCATAATCAACTGAAATATGTCCTGCCTGATTTGAAGAATGTACCAAACAGAGCAAAAATTCCAAGCAAAATCCTGAATTATAGTGGTTGGTTACGCCAATACATATACCCACACATACACACACCTACATAGCACACATACATACTGTTACTGCTTGGGATTGGTATTAATATTGTTGCAAATCCTGTCCTACCTTGTTCCCAAAATCCGCACCTATAACTACCTTCACCACGTCAGTCTGCAATCAACAGCCCGCGCCGCAACATACCTATAGCCACCGTGCTCCCGCTACCTGCAACATTGACGTAATTCCGCCGTGTCCGCCGTGTACACGAAACGCCCGCCTATTGCTGTTTTCAGTGCCAATTGGACGGGGAGAAAGAAGACAAAATTGCCAGCATACAAGTTCTTTATCCTGTTTCGGTGAGTCCTTTCCTTTATATGCAGCATATGTTTTTCCTCGTTCCAAGCAGTAAACAGTAACACAAAATTCAAGGTCCTTCGTCAGTCAATCTTCGCAAATATCAAATCCACTCTACACTCACACTATCTCATTCATCTTGATCCAAACGAGCCGGACATTTTTGAACCATAATATTAGTAGATAATAATCCAGCAGAGTGTGAATACGTTTTTACAATACCGCATATAAATAATTACCCGCATTCCCGCAGTTTGATATACCTACATGAGTAATTTTGTTTCTTTATACCTATCGTATTATGGTTGGAAATAACATATTTACCCGCTATTAGAATAAATAGATACAAGACACTGCTTTGATATTTATTTCTGATAACTCATGTAATTATATCTTGCTAATCAAATCGCATTACCTACCTTATAAATAATACGATTATTTCCTAATATTCGTATTGTTTATATTATTGGATTACATTACAAATAGAATAATACGATCGTAATATTTATAATTTGTTAATGATAATAAACGCAAAATAAAATAGTGCACGGCGCATCTGTTAACCTTTCACAGCTCACCAGTCAATTTAACCCCGTGCGGTTATCACTGTGAATTAATTAAATATTTATTAAATATTAATTAATTAATTCCGCATAAATAATACAGACACATTATTTTAACCGCAGTTTTAGTTGTTTATCGTCTCATATTTTGTAAAATATAACCGGAATAAATAAAATGGCTACAAGCGCGTCATCCGGGTCGTCTCGGGACGAAAGACGTCTCAAACGTTTAAATGCTAAACTATCAGCTAGCTTTGCAAGCTTACAGTCGGTGTATGACAAGATAAGGAAAGCTTCGGAAAGCATTAGCAATCGCCAATCTTTTTTGTCAGGCGCAACTACTGTTGAAAAAATTCGTTCTGAATTTATAACAATTTTAGATGAAAAGGTGGATTGCGAACTGGAATTGAATCCGGAAGCAATTGCTGAATACTCTCAATTAAATGCATTTGAAGAACTCTTCGGGGTTATTAAATATACCGAAGCAAATATGCTGTCCAATCCAGTTGCGAAACCTCGCCGTCAAATTAAGTTACCGCCTTTGGAAATAGCGTGCTTTGACGGAAAATTAGATAATTGGCCTCTTTTCTATGAAACATATAATTCGGTTATACATTTGAATGATTCTCTGGATAATGCTGAAAAGATGCAGTATCTGATGTCTAAATTAACCGGAAAAGCATTAAATATTTGCAAAACTATTACGCCTACTGGTACAAATTATCAAGTTATTTGGGACGCATTGTGTACTAAGTATAATGATCAACGCGTTCTTGCTGAATCATACTTTGACCGATTGCTGAAATTGCCTCCAGTTAACTCGGCCACGCCCGCTTCTTTAGAGAATTTCGCAGATGCATACTCCGCTAACGTCGCCGCGCTGAAGCAATTAAAAATAAAAGACCTCGCAGAATTCATATTGCTACAACTGGGTCTTAAACGGCTTGACATAGAGACTGTAAAGGCTTTCGAATCTTCTATTAAAAATAATGAAAATTTACCTTCCAGCGCGGAACTAATCGACTTTGTAAGACAACAGCAACGAATTCTCAACCGCGCGCAATTCACGCAACCGACCTCGAACCGCCTTGGCTCAAATATTAATTATACCGCTAAACCGCTAAAAACTAATTCCGCAAAGGCATTTATTAATGTCGAAAAAATCGATAATCACTCCATCGAAATTTGTTTTTGTTGTCAAAAGGGATCGCACCCTTTATACCAATGTTCTAAATTCACAAGTCTAGAACCACGCGATCGATTTAACTTTATTAAGTCATCGAATATTCGAGTTTGTGTGAACTGCCTCAGTACTAGGCACATCACAAAAGCTTGTAAATCAAAGAGTACATGCAAAACATGCGCGCTCAACCATCATAGTTTATTGCATTTCAAACAAACTGATGGGCGAAAGTCACAAACAGACCCAATACCATCTCCCGCGTTACAAGCAGATGCCGATAATGATAACTTAAATTCTTTGAATCCGGTTTCGCTATGTGTAACAAATTCATGCCCTAGTGCAAATACTACTGCACTCTTAGGAACGGCTGTTTGCACTACCAGAGACGCTAAGGGCCAGGTACAGACGTTACGGGCTCTAATAGATAGCGGCTCCCAAAGGGACATAATTACGCGCAAATGCTGTTCACGCTTGAATCTTACGGTGCGGTCATCTCCAAGTACTTACGTCACGGGAATAGGTGACGTAAGAAATGTGACAAATGGCGTAACTTGCTTAAAGTTACATTCCCGCTATGACATCACTCAGTCGTATACGATTAAACCATATGTAGTAGAAACTATAACCAGTGAGTTGCCTACTGTTAACATTAACCGTTCCTCTTTGTCGTATCTTGACAATTTGCCCTTAGCAGACACAACATTCTGTACGCCCGGTGAGATTGATATTATCTTAGGATGTGACATATTTGCTCGCATTCTAAAGGCAAACAAAATATCAGGTTCTCTCGGCCAGCCATTTGCTATTGAAACCACTTTGGGATATCTCATCTTGGGTACTGCCCCAACGATGATTGAAAACCCAAGTATAAACGCCACGCAATCATTTTGTACGTTCACGCAAAATAATGATTTTTGCCTGTCGCGCTTCTTCGAATTGGAAGACATTCCAGATGAGAAGTTTTTAACGCCTGATGAACAAGAGTGTGAGGACATTTTTAAACTCACTACCTCTCGTGACACGGCAGGTCGTTATATCGTCGCGTTGCCGTTTCGAAACAGTCCCTCTGTTCTCGGTGAATCGTTACCCGCCGCCGAACGCAGGTTTCGATCTCTCGAACGCCGCTTGATATCTCAACCCGCAATAAAGTTAGAATATGACAAAATATTACGCGAATACCTACAGAAAGGGTACATTTCGCCGGTCGACAATTCTGACTTACCTCATTACGTTATACCGCATCATATTGTAGTTCGTGAAGATAAACTTACTACTAAAATTCGCATGGTGCTAGACGCGAGTATGAAATCCGATTCGGGTTATTCGCTTAATGACATCCTACATACCGGAAAGAATTTACAAGGTGATTTGTTTCGCATTATCCTCAATTTCAGATTGTTCGCAATAGCTATAACCGCTGACATAAAACAAATGTGCCTACAAATCGTAGTGCAAGAAGAATGCCGTCGTTATCAGCGCATGCTGTATAGATTTAACAATAGTGACCCTTTACAATTGTTCGAATTTAATCGCGTCACTTTCGGCATGTCTTGTAGCCCATTTTTGGCTATGCGTTCACTGCGTCAACTCGCAACGCATGAAAAACCTCGTTTCCCACTCGCGGCAAACTTGGTGGAAAATGGCTCATTCTACATGGATGATTTCGTCACCAGTTGCTCATCAGTAGAGGAAGCTACCGAGTTGTCGACGGAATTAATTCAGTTATTCGCTGCCGGAGGATTCGACCTTGTAAAATTCTCTTCTAATTCTCCAAAGTTTTTATCCACGATTCCTACAGCTCGTCGTGTTAAGGAACATGTGGAATTTAATCCCGATGAAAACCTAAAAATACTAGGGCTTCATTGGATACCCGCTTCTGATCATTTTGTATTTGTCGTACACACCGACGAAAGAACGTGTACTAAACGAAATATTCTCTCGACGATTGCTCGTCTTTGGGATTTGATGGGTTTCGCCGCACCAGTTGTATTATTGGCTAAGCTGATAATTAAATCTCTATGGGAGTATAACCTGAATTGGGACGATACTCCTCCTGAAACAGTTGTCACACTTTGGCGACAGTTTAAAAAGGAATTGCCATTACTGCAATCTATTAAAATTCCTCGTTTTTTAGGAATCGAACCCCAATGTGTATTAACGCTTATCGGGTTTTCAGACGCAAGCGAACGCGCATATGGAGGTGTTATTTACTTACATGTTTACTGTCCGAATACCGATAAAACCACAATTAATTTATTATGCGCTAAATCCAAGGTCGCTCCGGCTAAGACGATTTCACTTGCGCGATTAGAACTATGTGGAGCGCTAGTACTTGCACGATTAATGCATACGGTCAGTAATACCTACACATCAAATTCAAAAGCTCATACGACTTTAGCTTTTTGCGACAGCACGGTTGCACTAGCTTGGATAAATTCACCGCCTGCAAAATGGCAGACCTTCGTTGCCAACCGTGTCTCACAAATACAAAACCATCTTGGGGCTGAATGCTTCCATTATATAAGAGGTCAAGACAATCCCGCCGACTGCTTATCGCGGGGTCTTACTCCCGCTCAGCTAATAGACCATCCGTTATGGTTTAACGGTCCCGTATTTGCCCAATTACCTAAAAGTGATTGGCCTTTACAACGTTTTGATACGAAATCGATATCTGATCCACCCGAATTAAAAACAAAAATTTTGATGTCCGTTCAAGACAATAACCGCCCCAAAACAATTGCTCCACCGTTATTGTGTGCACTAGCTTCTCGTGTTAGTTCATGGCCGAAATTAATTCGAATAGTAATTTATGTTTTTCGTTTCATTAAGAAATTACCACGAGCATTCGAATTAAGCCATATCTTAGTTGCAGAAATCGCTGTTATAAATTCTATACAGCAAGAACATTTCTCCGAAGATATAAAGGCAGTCAAAGATGGGAAGAAGGTTCGGCGAGCGATTGCAAAATTGAATCCGTTTCTTCATGACGGAATTCTAAGGGTAGGAGGCAGATTGAGTAATGCTGGAACAGAATTTGACAGTCGTCATCCCATTCTATTACCCGCTCGTGATAATGTAGTCAATTTAATAATAGACTACTATCATATTAAGAACCTACATACGGGTCCTACGTTACTGATGTCGCTGCTAAGACAAAGATTTTGGATACTTTCTTCGCGCAATTTGGTTCGGAAACGTGTGCATCAGTGCAATACGTGCTTCAAAGTCAATCCTAAACCACAATTCCCATTAATGGGAGATTTACCCGCATGCCGCGTCCGCGAAGCTAAGGCTTTTCTTCACACGGGGGTTGACTACGCTGGCCCGCTTCAAATAATCCCTTATAGACGTCGGGGGGTGCGAAGTCAAAAGGCATACATTTGCTTATTTATTTGCTTGGTGACCCGAGCAGTTCATATTGAACTCGCTTCGGATCTTTCCACCGAAGTCTTCCTCAACGCTTTCAAGCGTTTCCTTTCTCGTCGAGGTCCTGTGAGTATAATGTACTCCGATAATGGGACGAACTTTGTGGGAGCCAAATCCCATTTAAGGTCTTTATTTGCACTTATAGAGTCACCCAATTACAAAAAGGAATTCTCAGACAATCTGTTGGAGAATCGAATCGAATGGAAGATGAATCCACCGCAAGCTCCTCACTTTGGTGGGATCTGGGAAAGTAACATTAAATGCCTGAAAGGTTATTTAAATAAAATAGTAGGCACCTCTCTACTGACTTATGAAGAGATGCAAACAGTGCTTTCTCAGATTGAAGCAATTCTAAATTCACGCCCGCTATCTGTACTTAGCGTTAACGATGTTTCGGCTCCATTGCCGCTAACCCCCGCGCATTTTTTAACGCTCACTCCCTTAAAATCTTTACCCGCTGCTGATTTGTCAGACGAGCCAGTCAACTTGGTACAACGCAAACATCTCGTGGATCGTCTTGTTCAGACGTTCTGGAACCGATGGCGAATTGAGTATTTAAATACTTTGCAAGCTCGCCAGAAATGGAATACAAATGCTAATTCGGTAAAGACAGGCACGGTAGTAATGATTAAGAGTGACAACATCGCGCCTCTTCAATGGCCTATTGGGGTAATAGTCAATGTCTACCCCGGGGCAGATGGGGTGATCCGGGTTGCGGAAGTTAAAACTAACTCCGGAACATACCGCAGGGCAGTCGTTAAACTCTGTCCCTTACCGTCACAATAGATTTAACGACATCTTAGAAGTTAGTTCATAATACTTTAATTTTTAAAAATCAATTAGATTAGTTTCATTGTTAAATAGGTACCAAACCCTACTAGTTTTATCTACCGCAGGTTCAGTATTATTTATTGAATCCTTTCAAGTCATATTTTTCGTTTCAATGTTTTTTATTCATTTTATTTCCTTGCTATATCAGTCATTTTGACCATTTGGTGAAGCATTTATATAACTTACATAATATTTTCGTAACTTTTACATAATTTATTACATTCTACCGCGTGTCATTATAATTTTGTTTGCGCATTGAAACGTATTGGCACTCTTTTGGTTTATGGAAGTGGATTCTTTCATCCCCTTCCAGGCGGGGGGCATGGTTACGCCAATACATATACCCACACATACACACACCTACATAGCACACATACATACTGTTACTGCTTGGGATTGGTATTAATATTGTTGCAAATCCTGTCCTACCTTGTTCCCAAAATCCGCACCTATAACTACCTTCACCACGTCAGTCTGCAATCAACAGCCCGCGCCGCAACATACCTATAGCCACCGTGCTCCCGCTACCTGCAACATTGACGTAATTCCGCCGTGTCCGCCGTGTACACGAAACGCCCGCCTATTGCTGTTTTCAGTGCCAATTGGACGGGGAGAAAGAAGACAAAATTGCCAGCATACAAGTTCTTTATCCTGTTTCGGTGAGTCCTTTCCTTTATATGCAGCATATGTTTTTCCTCGTTCCAAGCAGTAAACAGTAACACAAAATTCAAGGTCCTTCGTCAGTCAATCTTCGCAAATATCAAATCCACTCTACACTCACACTATCTCATTCAGTGGTTTATATAATTATATGTGAATTTTTAAAATTATTTATTAAGTTTAAAAAAACACCTATTTCTTTTTCTTAACTTAAATGTATAATAATGTTTTATTTCAGGATGTGGGATCGAAAGTGCAATCCCACACATCCCATTCAGTTATACATATTTACAGAGTAAAATGTGAATACAGTAAATATTAAGAAAATAAACAAGTGGAATAGGAAAAAAATAACAATTAAAAATAAATAAATATTCAAAAATAAATAATCAATTATGTCAGGCGTGGTCTCAAGTGAGCTCTGGCCCAGCGCTCACTCGGGATAGAGCTCACTTGAGACTGGCGCTTGGTGTTGGAAGGCTGCGTTCACCACGTTGCTGTCGGAAGCAATCAGGCAGAGGCATATTATTTACTCAAATATATTTTTCCATTCATAAAACGTTTTCGGACTAAATTATCTTTTTTACTTGTACACGTAACATGTAACATAACACGTAGAATCACCTTGCAAAGTTCGCGAATCTCCGGAAATCTTGTACACTATATTATTTGCATTCGCTAAAACAGAAAACAAAATAATGTCAATACCATTTTTGTCGGATTTTTCCTGTGTCCTTTACATAAAAAGCTCTAAAGCAGATTACTGGCCGTGATTGAATGGAAGAACAATGGATATGTTTTTCAATACAACCTTTCCGTTTCGTGTGAGGATCCGGAGCACATAAGCCCGTAATAGGCGCACGTGTGACCGTTTTCACTTTCGCCACCTGGGCCTATCTCACCAGCTACCCTTCTTAGCCCATTCGCAGGAACCTCCATAAATAAATTCTATCATTTTCACTTTGCGCGGGCTCTTTTAAGACCTCTTATTTCGTGCGACACGAAGGTGAGGGTCGCGGAAGGATTTAGAACATAAATGCAAAATGCCTCGCTGTATTGAAAGCTGCCTTCAAACTTTCAACGTCGCGGACACAAAGGTAATCTTTACTAAAGCTCCTCAAAATACATGAGATTCATGCGTGGATACATTATGAATTGAAAAATTGCGATGCCAGTCCGAGATATGGCCCAAACTTTCCTTTGAACATTAGAGATAAGATACTGGGACAGTGTTTCCTAAATTCCGTATTTCAAAAAGATTATTTTAATAAATATCAACTTGATATTTTCTTTCTAAGACCCGTAATGTATGTGGACGAGATTCGCCGTATGTGACTTGTGGAAGGGTGGAGGGATGAAATATTAATGATATGTACTGGTTACTGGTTACGGTCACCGAATAAGTAATGAACACATCTCCGCTGAAAAGTAACCCGGAGAATTTCAGCTAAATGTAGTCTTTTGGCATTTTTTTATCTTGGTTAAGTTAAATATTCATCTTGAAGCAGGTCGGCGACCTACTTAAGAGGACACATTGATGTTTAAATTACCATAATATCGCAAAGAAAACCAAACAAAAAGAAAGAGAACAAAAATGAGAATATGGGTGTCTTTTTATATATATTTTTACATAAGGTAGCTGTTTTAAGTGAAAGTTAGTGGCTTTGTTCGGAAAACATCAAAATTCTCGAGCGGCGAGCTTCGGCGTCAGAGAATTTCCACCGATTTTCTTGCCTGAAATATCTAGGTCAGTGCAACTATTTCTAACTCGCCACATTTTAAATTTACCGTGAGCTTTGAAACATCAATTAACCATCCAATAAATAAGACATTTTGCCATTTTGTTTAATTTGAATAAAACGTTTCAATTAATATGATTAAACGTTAAATTAAAATATTTTATAATTAAACGTTTCAATTGACATATTATCGGATGCTGATAAATATTGGTGGTTTATTAAAATTATTTATTAAACACTGAAGAGTTTTTGGCTACATTTTGACCAACTAAAAAAAGAAGTCCCAGAGAGCGGTCGTACATAAATCATCGAAGACCTTTCACTTCATTCTCAAAAGGACAGAAGATATTGAAATGATAATGTCACTTAAGACCTCTCTCTGGAACTGTTTTTTACATTAGGCGCACAGGAGGCCCCGAGGAAAAAATCCCTCGGTGCCAATGTCGTCTTTAAGGATGCTATGAGGAAAGTATTTTCAAATAAAATAAGAAGATAAAGTTCTGAGAAGGAAAAGGGTATGAGGATGGGTATGAAACGCCCCCTGCTTACGGCTGATCACCAGAGCGCCTCCTAAAAATCTTGCGCCCTAGGTTAAAGTCTAGTGAGCCTAAAGCCCAGTTCTGATTGGGCGAGTAATTTAGTCGAGTCGAGTAACTCGCCACTCAATTGACCAAAATGCTCCTACTGACTACTAAATGTGTGGTGTTGGACACGTTTAGTTACTAAAATACTTGCCCAATCATAACGGGGAATAAGGATTAATCGGGCCCTGCCCAGGAGTGACATACGTATGAATCCACCCCTCCTTATGCGGTGACATCGATGCGTCACATAATACAAAGTCTACTATATAGAATGTCCATTTTATTTTATTTATTTACTGACAAAGAGTCCATTAACAATATAATAAAAACACGAATATGAAACAGAGATGGCAGTGAAAGGAGAACACGTGTAAATAATGAAGACCAATGACAATATATAATATAACAAGTACATATCGCGTCGTATATTATCTTATGATGTGAAAATCTATTATTTTTGTATAGTTTCACAGTTTAATTTCATTTTGTCAATCCTACATACTTTAATGTATGATTTTTATTTCTTTTTAATATATACTTGTCTTCTTTTTTTACCATATTCTACTGTTTAGTTCTACTATTTTAATCTATGTTTTTTCATACATATACTATGAATTTATGCAGAAACTTCGCTGATTCATGCAACCATGTAATACATATGCAATTACCAGAATAAAATATGTATAACTGTTTGTCTCCCTAATAAACTAAAATAAAAACATATGGCAGATAACTACAAATCAAAGCATGAAGAAGGACTTAAAAGGCTTTAAAAATAACACATTTCATATCGACTGCCGAAATTCAGTTAGACTTGGGTACACCAAAAAAATCAATGCTTTGACTTGGGTTGACAAGTATCGACATTCTGGACAAAGGAGAATAGTATCCATAATTAGTAGAATATTGATTGAAGAACAGCAATTCATTATTTTGGAGTCTAAGGGAAGGGATGAGTTGTAACAAAACAGGTGAGTAATAAATCAAAACTGTTGATAAATTTGTATATGCAAATTCGATCAGAGTCCTTTCTACGTTTTTCTAAAGAAGAAATGTTTAAAATTTGTTAAATTTCATCATATGAGTACTCGCCTCTTTCAAGTCCTAACCTCCAAGCAATTCCTCGTAGGAAGCTTTGTTGTACGGATTCGATGTACTGGTATATGCTCGTACAGTCTATGTAAGTACTTGTATCTGTTGATAAATATATTCGTTGAGTAATCTAAACAAAAATACTAAGTGGCCGCCGTTATTTTGACAAATGATAGTCAACGTAATATCACATAAATCCCACTCGCGTTGGGGGCCCCTCGAGAGAATATAATTGCTTTAAAGATTTAAAATTAAAATGAACGGTCATGTGCGCCGTCCCTCGCTTCAGACTAGGAAATTAATATTTTATTTTTACTCGAGCGCAGCTTTTTGTTAAAAATTCAGAATATTAAAAGCGGGAACAATAGTCCCAACAAAGCCACGCTTGCGAGTCGGTAATCGTAAATTAACCAAGGGATTTTTTTACGACCAACGGATCCAGAGAAAGTCGGAACAAGGATTAAAATTTGAATTCATCAACTGTTATCAAATTGCTTTACTGTGTTTTCGTTACGTTAATTTGCCCCGAACTCCAAAGTATTTATAACGCTTTGTAATATCTGCCCGGAAAACGAATCTACTTTCTTTCAATTTGTGGATTCCGGTCCAGGTTATGTTGTTCCATACGAAGTTTTTTTTCGAAGTGAATATGATAACTTTAAAATGAAATTTTAATAACCAGAGTCAAATGTTGACTTTGTTTGTTGGTTTTGAAAGTAATTACTTCCAACCAATATCATGCGTATTAAAAAACTCTCTCACACACTCTTTCTACATAAAACTTCAACTAAATAAAAATTAAATATCTATTTTTTCAACGGTTCAATAATGCCTGGTGGAACGTTTAAACAATATTAATATTAATCATAGCGATTTTGAATGATTACGTCAATTTTTAGACTGGTATTTCTTATCATGGAAGAAGAAGATATACAAAAATAAACGAAAATATGAAAGGAAAAAGAAAAAATCTTTGCTTATTATCCAATAACTTTACAATACATCTGTACTTGCTATTGTCTCGCATACTCAAAACTAATGTAACTCTTTGGTTTGCAGTTCAACTCTTAATTCATGTTTGACAAAGATAGTCATTCAAAGAATTTGTGCGTATAAATGGCAGGACCGGACGACGATATCGTATTCAAAAGTTTCATGGAATACTGCCTCAAGGCCGACTAAAGTACGAAGCCTTGGCACCAGTCGAATTTTGAGATGTCATGTGTCCAAGCTCTAATAGAGTAACGACAGTTAGCAAATGGCGGCAATTATTATTGTACTTGTTGTTACTGCTGATTTGTATGTTATTATACCGTTCGCATATTAATAAATGGAATGATTAGGCTATTTAAAAAAAAATGTTTATTTAGCTACAGCCCCGACTTTGTCATTTGGTTGTTGCGCGCCCAGACCCTGTACTTTAGTAGACCATGCATTATCTAAAGACATATTCAAATCTTCATTATTGTATTGCCAAGTATTGAAAATATTTTTGCCCGGGGACATTTTGGCACTTTTGAATGCAATTTACACGCTCTTACATGTGGCAGTTTAGTACTAAAGCTACGAAATCTAAGACAATACTTGTGTTTTTGGCTTGCCACTTCAAGATTTCTGCCACGCATCTATTACTTATTACTTATTATGTATTTACAACGATTTTAACATTAGGTTTCTTCACTATAATAATACTTAGGAATGACACACCGACTTATTTTATTATTTTCTTCCAATAATATGTAGTTTATATAGTATTATTATGTTACAAGGTATTGTTGATATTTTTATAATAATATGACAATGGGGATGGTGATACTTATAGCCTAATCATCTATTTATAATGATTTATTGACATTTATCCAAAAATAGTGATTACTAGGTGAGAAGAGCATGGCATTAGGTGCATATTATCCTTGTTAACCTCTTTGAGCAAAGTAAGCGATCGTTAGTTCAAAAATAAATCTTTTCACCAATCATAAATCATGGTTTTACTCCAGTTTCTTCAGCAGCGAGATTTGGAGAATCACTGCCTCACCAGAGTTCGGTTGCTCTTCCGAGTTTAGTGTCCCATAATTCTGCAAATGTTTACCCTACCCCCTCCTCGTAGCTTGCTCCTACCCTTGAAAAGGGATGGGGGGTGTGGAGGCAAGGGGTAGAGGGGAGAAGTGAAGCCTTTTCCCACTTTACGTGTTTACTTCCTAAACACGATCGATTCCCAATACGCTTGAGAAGGGATTGAAAACCCGTGGCTTGACAACGCTTTTACAATATATTCATGGCGGTATTGAGATAAAAATCCAAATATTTTTAAGCATAACGATTACAATGATGATAAATAGTTAGGTTTTGTAGTTTTTTGTTGTTGAAAAATAATGTAAGAGTTTATTTTTAATTAAATCATCCGAGAAAAAGGATAGTAATTAGATGGCCAATTCCAATGCTCATGTATTTTAATTAAAATACCAATTCCAATGCTCATGTATTTTAATTAAAAGACCAATTCTAATGCTCATCTATTTTAATTAGAAGACCAATTCCAATGCCCATGTATTTTAATTAGAAGACCTATTCCAATACCCATGTATTGTAATTAGAAGGCCAGTCTAACGCTCATTTATTTTAATTAAAAGATCAAATCCAATGCTAACGTATTTTAATTAGAAGACGAATGTCAATGCTCATGTTATTTAATTAGAAGACTAATACCAATGCTCATGTATTTTAATTAAAATGCCAAGTCTAATGCTCATGTATTATATTTAGAAAGTCAATTCCAATGCTCATGTATTTTAATTAGAAGGTCAATTCCAATGCTTATGAATTTTCAATGTTCAATGGAAAGTGACCTAGAAGCAGACCAAGGATGAAGTGGACTGACTGCGTTGAAGACTATTATAAGAGGATGAGCTGATTGTTTGAAGATTAGAAACGAATGATTGGGAAGACAAATCGGCCAAGGACCAGACCAAAATCACCCTGAGAAGCTGGGCCTTGATGATGTTGATTTTAAACCTAAAAATTTCTAGTACTTTGGTGGAACGACATACAGATTTATTTAATTTATACGGTCCTGGTCGTATCTATTTTTGAAAAGAAATTTTGATTCAACAATTTTTTTTTTCAAACTAAATTATTATCTTCTTCAAACTTCGCAAAATTACTTTGTGGCATCATTAATTATATAATGAATAATATGTCACTTTGTATAAACCACTATATTAATATAGTGGTTTAAACAAAGTAATCTATTACTTATTATATAAATTATTATCTTTTGTGTATCTAAATTAAATATAAGACTTGTTTCAAGCCCTGTTTTTCCCTTAGAGGAAAAGCTTTATGTAAAATGAATTTAAATGATTTCTATTAAAAAAAATAAATGCCTCTCAAAAATCGCTTTCATTTATTTATTTGGATAAAATAATCCAATGCCCGCTTTTCTCAATTCTTGTTTCCGTCACTCGTCACATTGGCGTTCTTTGAATTTTCTAATATTTCTTATTATTTGTGTTCCAAATTTGAATGGTTGCAGCCCCTCCTTCGTTATATTCCTTCTTCCTCATCCCCATCCCCTCTGTCTGCGGTATTATCCCGTCCCGGATGACTTACGACCGGGAAACACCCGGCGAAAAACTTGGCCCGATTTTCTAAAGAGGCCACCATAAATTTCATTATTTCAAACGAATTAAATTCGCAAGTTCCCCGCAAAATTTTATATCAATATTCAATGAACATAAGACCTTAAGCGGCTTGAGCATAATTTTCCCAATTTTCTCCGTTTAAATTACTTATTAAAATTATTGTTCCTTTCGATGCCAAAAGCAAATGAATTGATGATAAATCTTAAAACCGGCAATTTTGTTTAAACTTTTACATTTCAGATCAACAAAAAAATGTGAAAAAAAATAAAAATTTTTGGACATTTTCCTAGTGCTTCAATAAACAACGATTTTTGACTGCCTACAATACTTACCCGCTATTCCTTTTCAAATTAACATTGAGCTTCAATTTTGTTTAAATATTGTAGTGTTTTGGAAAGACACGTAGTTTCAGTTGATATCAATAGAAGCTATTAGGCTAAGAGCTTCTATCAAGTTCTGACAGATGTCCATAGACATATGTGTTTGTTGAATTGCCGAAGACACGAATGCCGCCGAGGTTGACCGAACGGCCAATGTTTAAGATAACGGTCAATGCTCACGAACCAGCTCAGATAAAATTCGTAAACAGTTAAGGTCGGTCGTGTGACCCAGTAGTATAATATATTGTAAATACGTACACACTACACTAATGAACCGGATTGTAACAAGGATCTTTGTTATTCTTGAAGAGCCCCAACACAAAAATTAATGTCTGTCTGGGGATAAGGAACACATAACAAATATAAATAGTCTCAAGTCAAGCATAATGGTCAGGCCGATATGCTTGAAGGGAGATTGAAATTTGATCAAATATCGAAAATCTGTCGTCAAAATTAAAATCATCGATCAAAGATGATAGGTTTGAACATAGCACAAAGAATAACACAAGAAATGTCTCGTGAGCGTGTTTCGTAAACAAAATATTGTCTAATTTGGGTCTATGTTTCCACACAAAACTGTGTTTTCGAATTACAAATGGGATGGAGATCTACGATGTCAGGCGAATTTAAGTGAGACGGAATGAAGATTTGTTTCCATTCAATTTTGTATGTAAGGCACTTGTAGTGTTCAATTATTTTTTCTACGGGTACAACCTTACATAAGAATGAAACTAAAGCATCACCCATTTCATTGAAGATAAGAAAAGTAATTTATTTTGGAGTAAGTTAAATTAACAAAAAACTTTTATACAATTCTCGACAGTCAAACCTGAGGTCAGCAGCGTCATCAGCAGTTGGAAGGTTAAAGGAACCAAAGCGCACACCAGATACTAAGTTCGGTGAGCGCGCTTTCGGAGTGTCGGGACCTAAAGCCTGGAATGGACTGCCACATGACTTAAGAACGATCACATACTCGGCAGAATTTAGAGCTAAACTTAAAACCCACCTTTTCAGACAGTCGTATTCATAAACTCAAATTCTTTAACCTTCACATTCAATGCCCGCGACATTGTAAATAACTAACCTAAAAATGTAAAAAAAAAAAACTAATTCTAAACGTTTTTAAAGGTCATTTCAATTACATTTTCCAGCCCTAAAGAGTCCGAAATTCTCCAGTCTTTTAAAATACATATTTTGATATTATGAACTCCACTTTTGCCAAATTTGTAAAATCGTGCAATGTCCAGTGTTTTAAACATAATGTCTTCGGCGTGCAAAGCCGTATCTTCTTCAAGCACAAAACATTCTAATTAAAGTGTTTATCGGAAGTGACCTGCAGGTAAGTATGTTTCTGTATCCATTTGTAAATATTAAAATTAGACAGAACCTTAGAATTCTGAATGAATTGTACAGCGCCCCTGAGGTGATTTTTCACAAAAAAGCGCTCTATAAATTATCCAATTATTATTATTATACATAGCTGCTTTGCTAATAGGGGTTTGCCTGGTACATTAAAACGATTGATAAATATTGTTAAAACGGCAAGTGGAGGGATGTAAATTTGATTAGCTTACCTGTTGGGTCAAGCCTGCGGAAGGGTAAAGGGTGTTGGGAGCCAAGGGTAGTGGGAAGCTTCAAAGAAGGTTTAATCGTATAAACTCCAGGCTTAAGTGTGACCCGAGTAGGCTAAAACAAGTCGTGCAGATTGATCAAATCAAACTTTTTAAAATCGTGGAGATCAGAATTTTTCTTTTTTTTTAGTGAAGGGCGTATTATTAAACAATGTTCTTTTACAGTTGTAGCGAAACCCGGTCGGCATAAAGTATATAAAAAAGTGGTGTTTACAAAGTTATAGTTTTGTTAAAAAAATATGTTGTGTTAAAAAAATATGTTGTGTTAAAACTGTAAGATTTTTTTAGGTGAGTAATGAGTACCGCACGAGAGTCCCAACTTCTCCCATCCCTCTGCAGCCAATGAGACTGCATCCCCAAAAATTAAGGTGTGTTGCGAGACTGAGGGTAATGGGAAGGGGAAGGAGATGGGAAAGAAGATGCTGAATTACTTGGCTATTCAGATCTGATCCATAAACACGGCTAAAGCCATTTCAAAAAACGTCGAATGGTGAGATGGTCTGCACAACATATCTGCAACTGAGAGTATCTCCCACCTTGGAACATGCCGCAAAAACACTGTAAATTATTTTAAATGATTAAATTATGAAATAATACAATATAAATTAACTTTCGCACGCCGAGATTTTAACCCGCGATCTCCAGATTTCCAGTTGAGAGCCTTGCTTTTCCGTCAATAAATGATTCTCGGGGTGGCGGTACCCATACCAGCCCTCCATTTGTAAACCAGTGAGTCTTTTTATACCTAGTGTTAAAATCAATAACAAGCTGATACTGCCCTCTTTGGAATAAAAATTATAATAAATATAATATTGTATAAAATGGTTCGGCGCTTGGCTGAATCCCTGTTGTGTGTTCTATGTAGTAACTAAACCTCAGTTGGTCAATAGATACCTAATCCAGCCGGTCATTTCTCTTTGAAAGTTGCTTGTTGTAATTTGATTGTGCTTGTTCTTAATTCTACCATTTTAATAAATACGATGTGCTTCTTTAATCTCCCCTCCTTTTACCCGAAGCAACAAGCAAACTAGGAATGTTTTAGATCCCAGGAACTGAGCCGTTGTAGATCATATACCATGGAGAGTCAAAAAATAGTGCAAGTCATGTCTAAGTAAAACTGTAAATAAATTAATGAATAATAATTTGAAATGGTGCCTTTCATATGAATTGAGACCTTAAGATATGTATAAAAAGAGTATTTTCTTGATATCCTTCCATCTTAAATGTAATATGGAGCAATGATTATTGACGCTAAATAATATATTGAAAAAAGAAAATATATATTAACAGTATCAAATCTACTTATTCGTGTTTACGCCACAAAAAAAAACTAACGGGGATCATATTTCTAATGCATTCAGTTAGTAGAATATTTGAATTTCTCCTTATCCTTTATAAAAAAATGTCAAAAAATTGCTTGTGGATTGATGGAGGACTAAAGGATATGGGATGGAAAATGGTCATCAACTTTCGATCAATTCGATATGTTACTGCCATTGATTGCATTGATATCATAAATTCATTGACGCTTTCTATGACAAACTTTCATTGGCGACTACTAAATCTTAACATATAAAAATAATGTTTCTTTGTTTATCCCTTATGCGCTCCTAAATTATTTATCCTATTACGATGAAACTTTGGTGATTTGATGTACGCTTGCCCGGGATGATTTCTAGTGAGATCTGCCGTTATAAAACTATTTATTATACTATTCATCCGGTTGCGCGATGAAACTTTGGTGAGTTATTGTGTGGACGTTTGCAAAGATTTCTTTATACACTTGTGAGCTCTGCCATTATGAAATGTGTACAAAAAATTTGCAATAGATGGGATGCAAATGCAAGTTTAAAATGTAGTAGATTTTCATGTAGTAGATCGTCAGTGAGGGTAGGCAGAAGGGGAGGGAAATCCGGGAAAGGCGGTGGGGAATGAAGGGGGGGATTACTGGGAGAGAGGTTGACGGAGAGGGGAAGGCGGGGAACTTTATTTAAGTGGCATTGCTACGCATTCCGGGAACTCGCTAGTTCGTCCATAAATTAAATCTCCTGCATTCGCCCTTCTGCCAATGTCATTATCTTTACGGTTTCAAACAAACCCATCAACTTGCTTCACGAACAAAAATATATTAGTTATTTAAGGTGTATATTTTATTTAACACAATTAAAGCGAGCTTCTGACGGTGGTTAGAACCCTGCCGTAATGAGGTGAGCAGGCTGTAGCGGGAAACGGAAATTCTTCTCAGAGATGATGTCAGTGCGAAGCCTACTTCCTACTTCCGGTTGCTTCCGCGCTACGTTTTCGGCAAGTAGAACAGAATTCGCTAAGGCGATTATTGTCTTCGATGTCATAAATGGGGCTCGGTTACGTTTCCTGAATACATTTATCTTCATTTACATTTTCTGTGCGTATTATTCATGTCATCCCTTTATTTCAATAATTACTTTACGTAGGTTTACATACATATGTCGTTGGTGCGTGTAAAGTGCTGAGTCAGCGGCTACCCCCGCTGCCGACTCAGCATCGCATGGATTAGTAAATGGCAATACGTCTGTTTGGTGAAGTGATCTGTTATAAACGGTTTTTGGTTAGTGATTAATATGTATCTACACAGATTAATGAATTTTACAAATTTAACTTAAAAAAGTCGTCTAACTTTTTGACCAGAAGTTACAGGAGTTTGGAATTAAGGTTAATATCGTTGATTACCGCGGACTTAGAGGTTGCTCATTTATAAAAATGATTATATATTAAAAAAGTCGTATTTTATTATTTAAAAAAAAATTGTGAATAAGCAAAAAATTACAGTATTTATAAACAAGGTCATACTTTACTAATGTGATAGTAATGAACAACTCTGAGAGTTTTGTGCTATTTGACCTAGAGAAGCCCAACCGCCCACGCCAGCAATATTCAAATGCCACCAAATAGACAGGTCGTCATATAGAATAATGAATGTTGGTTAGACACTTAGGTTGAACGGTCTAGTATGGAGATTTTATTTCACAATATCGATTCAACATACGCGAGAATGACCTGTCACCTGGGAAGGTCGTAAAGGACAATAAAGCTTCCTAAAGCTAATTCCTGTATTTCACCTTGCCAACAAGTCCTCGATCATTCCCGTCCGTCGATAATTTCAGTAATTACTCACCACCACTTCGCCCGATGAACAAAAGTTTGTCGTAGCATTACTCTACGCTTTCATTAACCCCTTGAAATTTAGTCATGTTTTTTATCTTGAACATTATTGTGTTATTTAAATTTGCTAGCTCCATCATACATAGTCCAGTGGTCTAAGCATTTTTTGGGGGGCATCTTGTTCGAAATCTGTCACCACGCCGAAAGCTTAATTTGTCAGTGCTCCTTTTCATAAGCGCTACCATTTCGAGTATATGTATGTAAGTTACATCAATTTCGGTTAGTTAGACACTGCAATAACCAATATTAGTCCTTGAAGTGAGCCCATCCACTAAATTTACCAACAATAATCTTAATATGTAAAAATTAATGTTTCTTTGTTTGTCTGAGGAAAGGAGGGAGGTGAAGACAAATGCGAGAGGTGAACAAAGAAGGGTAGGTTTGCAGAAGGGGTAAAGGAAGGAACGGTGGAAGAAAAACGCGGGAGGGGGAGGGGAACGTTTTTGCGGGAGGGTGAAAAGGTGGGGAAGGTAGAAGGGGAACGCGGGAGGGAAAATGGACGCTGGAGGGAAGGGAGAGCGGGAACGGGGATGCATGGGAAAGGACAAGTGGGGGATGAGACATAACAGTTGTAAGAGATAGCAGGGGGTAAATTTGGAAAATCTATGTTTCTCACACAGACAGCTGTATGTATGTATGTGGCTTGCTTATATTTTGGAAAACCTTCTGATTTATTTGTGTAAATTCCAGATGGTAAAACAATTTGGCACCCAATAGTACTTCAATAAACAGAACTAAAAAGCAAAGACTTTTTCTTTGAGTGAGATTGCAACGCTTTTTTTTTTCATTAACTCCACACATGAGGCCCTGAGAAAAATAATTTCCCTCAGGGCCGATGTCATCTTTGAAGATGCTGTGTGAAGGGTCCTTTTGAGGAAGGGAAGGAGTGAACTTGGGTCTTGAAGAGACCCATGTTGTAGGAGGGAGGAAACACAGAGGCCGGCAAATCGTTCCACAGCCGAGCTGTTGAACTCAAGAACGAGTCGTAGAAACGACCCGTCAACCGTCTAAAAATGTTGGGCGCGTGTTTGGCGAATTTTCCGATTATGCATATGTATGTTATGGGTACCCGCTAGTTGCTAAATAAAATATGGTTTGTAAGAAATTTGTATTTTGCTATGAATTCCGTTGAGCTCCTAAAGCATCACAAATCAGGGGTTGGTTTATTTTTTCCTAGGTTTATAACCATTAGACCCGAAGGTTAGGTTTGCGAACTAAATATCTAGGCTGTATTTCGGGTTCATTGAACCTTTCGGTATTGTGAGGTTTCTGATCCACTAATGGATTGGGTTAAAATTTTATACGTCGAAGGCGGAACCATTTTCCATTGCTTTGAACCCCATTCAATGGAGTTTGAAATCCTTCACTTGGAATGAATTGACACAAATTAGGTTGGTACTGATTCCGAAGGAAATTTACCGAAAGGAGTTTGAGACACCGATTCGTTCAGATTGGCGTGTGTTAAATTTATGGCTTTGAACTTCTTTACCGCTGTCGAAAGTTTAAGAAACTTTCAAGTGCAATTTTGAGAAAATGGGGTGATTCGCAGAATCGAACAAAGAAATTTTAATCACCCGTTGTAACTTTTTCTATCTTGAAAGTTATTCGAACAAAGTTTAAGCATAGACGGCATTAGGTGTATTTCAGTTGGCTTATTTTGTGTGGTCGGTCCCAAGGGGGGTAAAACACCGTGGGACTTGTATTTATGTACTATAAAGAACTGTGTTTTATGGAACTCAAACCTTTCAATAAGCATCCATATATAAGAACTAGATAATATAGGTCCCAGTACGTACCAAATTACAATATTCTCTAGAGGGAATAAAACAGCCGCTACAAATACTAAAATACGTATTATAGACTATGCAACTCAGTCATAACCTACGGTTGCATTGGGTGGAGGATACACAAAGAACACTATAAAACCCGTTATTGAAGGTAGAGAAATCTTTTTTACGTGTAAAAAACCTTTCAGATATTTGAGAGACACTCTCTTCAAGGAATTTAATGTATTTGATGTGACAGTGATATTATGACACCGGTGTGTAATAAAAGATAATATTGTATGTCTATAAAAATAAGCCAATTATTGGATCACTATTTATTCTCGATATCGGAACAACAGTTTTTCTTTGTCATACAAATTTTGAAAGGTGCTGACTTCACTAAAATATCTGTAAAGTACATATCTGTAAACCACTACACCACGGGCATCTGCCTAGCATGGTGGTTGAAAAATCCTCAAATTATATAATTAACAATGCAATAAATAAAATAAAACTGAATCTTGATTTTTTACAGATTTTTTAATTATTTTTAAATGTAAATACCATTGTCCGGATCCATTAAGTCCCAGTCCTTGTACCCTGTTTCGTAATTATACATTGTGATTGACAATCAACTCGAAGATAACCGCCATTTTTTGACAATAGATTTTTCTTTTAAAATAAAATTAGTTTCCGTTATACTTAAGGTGTGATCATAATTTTAATGAAGCTGAAACTGACCGAGTGGTCCACGGCGATCATTCATATGTCATTTTTTTTTAAATTAGCTAATCTCAATCAAATATAACAGGCGTTCAAACTTCCCGATCAAAGACACGTTGTAAGAAGAAGTAGAGCGATATTTCAAAGCTCCATAGCTCAGGATAAAAATAGCGAAAGGTATTTAAAAGTGATCCAGAAAATCCGAAAGCAAATTTTGTAGAAATTATACCATAGATTGCTGATTTGCCTAAACTTGAACAAAGTTTTCAGCCTAATTCAAACATTATTATTTCGGTTTTATTTTAAAGATATTTTACTACATACAAGATAAGTTTCGAGTAGATAAGTAGTTTTAATACGCAATACGCTTAACATCAAGCTACATTGGTAAAACAAATAAGCCGTCTTGTTTGTTCCCAATGTTTGTTTGTCAAAAATGGTTAGGAAAGTCTTCTACCGAGAGAAGATGTGGCTCCACCCCCATCCCCCCACCCCTCACCTCCACACGCTGTATAATATAATCGGTAAAGTTTAAGTTGCCTGAAATTTCATACGTTTCTCTTACAAACTCCTTCAAAGATCTGCTTTATATTTCCTTTACTATAAAAACAACTGGAAAAAGAACTCGCGACAAACTTTCGGCAATGCGATGAGAAAAATGAATCGGAACCGAGTCTCTCGCAATACATGTTTGTGACTGCAATGAGACTTTTAACTTTTTGGTGTTTTGTTCAAACCCAGTGAGTGAAAATATTTGATAGGATTTGAAGAAATCTTCCATAATAAATGAGAACGAAGCATTCTAACGACTTTTAAAAAACATTTATTTACTACTACTTTACTACTTTATTTATTTACTTAAATACTTTATGTTTCACTTCTTTATTTATTTACTTAAATATCATTCCCATAATATGAGAATCAGAAATCAACACTCTCGAACGGAGATCTCTGGGATCGTGCAATTAATACACAGCTTTTCTGTCTGGAATTTCTAAGTAATCAGTGTTGTATGTTGTGTGTTGTGATTGTCCTATTTCAAATATTTAAATTTTATTTCAGCTCTGAACACTTCTAATTTTATCATTTTTTCCTAATCTAGAAGTGTTGAGTCCTTTACCTATAACTTTCGCGTCTATGCCACCCTTTATTTATAAACATTTCAATTCATTCTGCGTCTACGATCTCTATTGTCTGTGGCCGCGCTGACTTTCTCTTTGTTGTGTATAAAATTTGTTGTTTTGATTTTGGCCAGTTAGTCATTCTTTCTACAATTCATATCTACATTCTACAATTGCAACTCTAGTGCTCAAAATAGAATCTATCTCGCTATAAACTGTAAACAGCAATAAAAAAAATCCAAAATAAACAAACAAATAATAACTTCCTCCCGTACACACAAGCATTTGCTTATTATGGGAGAATAATAAAAAAAAATTGTTGTAATAATAACTGTATTAAGCTTTATATAATTTCATTATATTTATGTATCTATTGTTGTAATGTACCAAAGAAAAAAAAATTATAAAAAAAACTTATTCATCTGAATAAGCCAAAGTTGTACAACAACATTCCCAGTACAAACAGGTTATCATTGTTTTACTAAAACAATGATAACCTCGCAATCATAACCTCTCACTATGCGTTTCCTGAGTTTGGAAACGAAATAAGTCCAACGACGCTGCTCAGCTTACACCTGACGTTAGACTGTCCGGAGGCCTTACCCTGGGACCCTACGCAATCAGAACTAATTTGAAATGTCTAATTGTTTTTTTCTATAATAAGCTATTGAACTTTGTTTTATTAATCGGAGTTTCAAAATAAAAAAAGGCTGGAAAATGTGTCCTGAAAGGATCCAATACAAGTTATGCTGGATGGTGTTTAAAGCTCTCAATGAAATGGCTCCACCCTATATCTCTGAACTGTGCATTCCGAAAAATATTGGTCTAAGGTTGTCAACTCTTAGATCAGCGACATCATCTGCAATCGGAAGGTTGAAAAAACCTAAGCGAAATCCGAACACTAATTTTGGTGATCGTGCATTCGGAGTATCCGGCCCTGAGGCTTGGATTAAACTTCCTATGGAATTAAGATGCATAACCAACCCAACAGAATTTAGATCCAAAATTAAAACTCACGTATTTAAACAATTATTTCCATAAATTCGCTATTCCATTAAAACATAACCATCTAATCTGTTGTTGAGTGATGAATTATCTTATTGCGGTTGAGAACGACGATTAAATTCATTCCTTCATTTAAGATACCTACGCTTTCCTTTAAAAACAGGTAACCTATTAAAATCATTTTCACAACCGTGTTATAAAATTATAATATTATGTACGAACTTCCTTCTTATTCTGGCGCTAACAATATTAATATAAAAAAGGTATAAAATAATTTGTAAAATGTGTAGAATAAAATATGTATGTATGTATACATGTATATATAAAATCCTCAAACTGCTTCGATTTGCAGCAATAACTTTCTTCTCTGTCTGTACCTATATCTGTAGAGTTTTGTTGATCGCTTGGTAATATAAGATACCTGGCAAAACTAAAAATATTTATTGTTATATGTAAATACCTATTTTCATTATTGGAAATCTCTAATTTTAAGTCACGGTTGCAAATATATACATAGATGTATTATGTAAGTCACTAGCTACATATAAGTCTAAAATGTAAGTCCCTAGTTAATTACATATATAATTTTGAATCTTAGTTTTAAGCCTATCGTATTAATTTTATTTTATTGTAAAATTATAATAACAGCGCCCTTGAGGTTATTTTTCACAAAAACGGCGCTTTATAAATCAGCCAAATATTATTATTATTGTGTAGTAACATACATTTTGGTTTTTAAAGTAACTTTTTGTTCAATTGAATTTGATGATTTCTGCAAGAAAAATGGAATGGAACATCTTACTACATCGTTCTATATAAGTAGTAACAGTATAGCGGAAAACGCAGAAAAAACAAGTAAAAATGAAGGAAAAAAATGAAAATAATTTTCCCCATAGATTACAAAGGAAATTTAGATAATTTTAAAAACTTGGGTAATTTTAGAACCATCTTTATTATGAATTGGAAGGAAAGTTAGACAGTTTTTGACTCATTGATCTATAGAAAAATTGTGGAAGAAAAGGAAAATATAAATTTCTCAGAACAAAGAAAAATATTAAACATTTTGAAACAAGTCAAGTTAATCAAAAGAAGCAATATAAATGAAGGAATATAGTAGGTTTAAATATTGGGAAATAATGGCTACTTTTTACAATTAAACACATTATAATAAAATAATTATTAGCCCTACGTAATGCTAGATTACGCCACAAAAATCTTTCACAAAAATATTTTGTTTTATTTGATGTTTAAATATTAGTATTAAGTTCATAAATTGGCAAGTTATCAATTGAAATTATGTTGCGTGTGCTGATATTTCTATTAATATTTTGGTTATAAGTTATGCTTTTAACAAGTTGTTATCTCGCCCTTGAGTCATGAATAATAAAAGGATTGGAGGTCAAATTAATTAATTCCTGTCATTTATGCACCATTCAGAACACCCTCTCCTAGTTTTTGTGAAACCTTCATTCGATTAAATCTCACCGATGAGACTCATTTGTGCAAATTCAAAACCCTACGCTGCGATATGAAATACGCTAGATTGAGCCCTATGCAATAACATGTAGGAATCATTTGAGTTTATCGAATGGTTGCATGTTTGAACCTCACAGCGGTTTTGAAATAATGTTGTATAAATAGTTCGATATTTTAAAAGCATGAGATAGTGGCCTAGGTATCAAAATTAGATTTAAGAAAACCTGCAGCCACCCAACACATCCCATTAATAAGGGATGCTAGTCTCCCTGGCTCCAGACGGTTGGGAGCAGTCGAAATTCTTGTGCGGTATTAATGTTAAAAAAATAGTAAAGAGAAATTCATAAATATGAAGATAAAATATAATCTAACTATCCACAGAGTATGAAAATAAAACATTGTATTATCGAAACAAACAACTTCATGATTTAATAATAAAAAAAACTACATCAGGGAGAGGCAGTGCAGTTCCCCCTCCTACGTGTATATTTTTTTGTCTCCATTATGGAGACAATAAAAAATAAAATCACTATGGCAAGCTGAAAATAACAATCTAGGTATGAACTTAAAGGGTATGCGAAATTTCTTTATCAGTTGAAGCATATGTAACTAAAGTTAAATAAAGTTATTGTTGATAGAATAAAAAGTTTTTTACATTATTTCTTCACAGGAGGACCTGAGGAAAAAAAAATCCTCAGGACCTAAAGGAGATGTTGTGTGGAGGATCTTTTTATGGAAAGGGGAGGAAGTTTAGGGTACATGTTTTCAACAGTGTGTTTTGATCATGTTTCTTAATATCGAAAGAAGTCTTGTAAATAAATGACTCGGTAAAAAATCGCAGAGTGTTTTAAGTCAAAGAATATCCTCGCATAAAACCCCAACTGGCCGTATAGTAAAACATCATGAAGGTTTCTCTAGAATGTTCTGTTCCACTGCATTTGCGATTTCCCACGTTTATTAATGAAACCTCATACGCAGATTCTCACTAGGAAATGTTTTTGCGAGGAGATAAGGGTAGCAGAGGAAGAGTAAATTAAACATGGGATCTCTCGCAGAGTGAAGTATTAATCAGCTTCTAAAATTGTTTTTTACATCATACCGCACAAGCTTCCTAATTGCTCAGAGGAAAATTAGTACTGCTTTTTAAGGATTACCTGCAAGCTTAAGTTTCTGGCGTTGGCCGTGCTTTATTTTGCTTTGAGTGATGAGAAAAGGAGATCTGGGTGTTTTTCAGAAAACTCGTATAAAAAATCACCCTTTTATTGTTTTAAAGATCAAGTGTGCTAAATTTCATCAATCTCGGAATAAAAATGTAAATTTGTGTAAAAAACAAACCCATAGACAAATCAATAGAAGACTAGCTGAAGTCCACAGCGTTGCCCGGGCTTTACGCATAGTTTTTTGAAATCAGATAAATATAGCAATTATTATTATCCTCTTATTTTGAACGTCAAGTGTACAAAATTTCATCACAACTCTGCTACAAAGGGTGGAAAGAGGAGTGGAGGTGGTTAAAGTGTATAAAATTTCATCGTTCTTGGAATAAATTTGTAAAAAACAAAACGGTACCATACTTCCACCATAAATACTCTTCGATATAAATACATTATTTATAAATAGTCCGAAGTCCCCGGCGTTGCTCGGGCTTTTATCAAGTTAATTGTAAACATATTTACAGTTAGCTTTCTCTTGTATTGAAGATCAAGTTTGCAAAATTTCATCAATTTCGGAATAAAACTGCGCATTGTATAAAAACAAAACCACGCCGCCCCTCGCGCGCTGAACCGCTCGCGCGCCACAGTCACTCTTCTTTAATTTTAAACAACTTCGAAAAGGAGGAGGTTATCAATTCGACGGTATTATTATTTTTATTTTTTTTTTACGTTTGTTACCTCAGAACTTTTGATTGGGTGAACCGATATTGATGATTCTTTTTTTATTAGAAAGCTGGTGCTTCCCGTGTGGTTCCATTTTAATTTGGTCCAGTTCTGACAATGTAATCCATGTCAGAACCATATATTTCTTAAATTTGCAATAAGTATGTGCGCGACAAATAGACGAATAACTCAATATGACGCCAACAGATTTCGATGATTCTTTTTTTAAAGTGAAACTTCTTTACGCACGCTCGTCACTAAAAATAAAAAAAATAAACAAAAATTTTAACAAAACAAAAAACGACTTCAAAAATGCCCTAAAAAGTAAAAAAATAATTTCGTACGATTGTTATTTTTGGAGTCGGTGTTTTTAACTTTTTAGTGCATTTTTGAAGTCGTTTTTTGTTTGGTTAAAATTTTTGTTTATATTAGATATAAACATTGAGAGGCTAAATGAAGGGACATGGGAAAGAGCTCTGGAGTAAATAATTTTTGGAAAAATACCTGACTGCTGAGATCAGATTACTAAAAACAAACATAGTTACTGAACGGGTATTGCCGTCATAGTTTTTTTTTAAAGTCACAGACAAACTTTGAAGTCTGTAATGAATCCCTTGAATGTATGCAAAAAAAATAATGACGTCCATATTTCCAAATAAAGCCGAATAGAAATCAATGTCACGTCAAGAGTCGGAATAACAGCAAAGTATTTACAATACGATGACGAACGGATGCAAATTAAGCAATGAAGACTAATTTCCATAACGTTTGTAGCCGTGTGGACCAAAGTGCTAGGTTTCCCACCCAGCGTGGCAGATTTAAATTTTTGCCTAAATAAGTACTCCATCATTGCGTATGCAATATAATCCGCTATTATATTTGAAGCAGCTATGAAAATAAAACGGTTTTTCTTAACCCGGGTATCTTTGAATAGTTCTATGAAATAAAATAGTTTTTTTTCCATTAGCTCCCTCAGAAAAATAATATCATCTTTCATGTCATCTTTGGGGATGCTGTGTGGTGGGTCTTTTTAAAGAAAGGAAGGAGGGGAAGCTCTGGAAAGGAAAAAGTTACGATGGGTGTGTAGGAATCTGGGGGTCAGTGTGTCGAGAAATGATGGACGTATGAATCCATTCTTTCCACTGTGGTGCAAAGCGATGGAACGAGAGACTCTGACAACAGGTCTTCCTCAACCAATCTCTCCCGATCCGAACTACTACGCAGTAGGTGGCAAATGCAATCGTCGCTAAGTTCTAGACAAACCTCATCCCATGAACCCGGGTACCCCTGCTAAATCACCGAACGAAGGGAACCCCTTGTGGTGACCTATGGTCCAATAAATTTTACCGGGGCGGCGGTACCTAAATCCACCTACCAAATTGTTTAATTTCAATCCTTCCTGACTATCCGTAGCATGAGAGTTCGTTAATTAGCTAATGAATCGTAAAATGTTTTCAATTACTTCTGAATATTTGTGATTCCACAAAGCAGGTAAAAACGATTCGCTAAAAGATATTAAGCCCACCTGTCTCCGCTTTCACGGTATAAAGTGTCTAATCCACATCCCTCCACCCTAAACCTTATACCTTATACCTTCCCCTGAATCCAGAACTGGGTTGGTGTGACTGACAGAGACTTATTCATTCATCCCTTATAAATCTCCCGGTGCAATGATTACAGGAGGGGTGGAATATATCTAACGTCTTTGCCATTTTTCTTTGATGCTGCAATTAGCGACGTAGGCGCTGTTTTAAAATGGCATCAAAGATCTAAATGAAATTTTCAAAATCATCTAAATAAAATTTTCTTTTTTTTTAAAACTCACTTTTGAAATGAGATTGTTTCGCTAAGGAATGAAATTCACTTCCAAAGAATTTATTAAAATTTTGTACAAAAAAAGTTGATTAAAAAGTGAATGAAATAAATGATTAAGTACTCACTCTGTTGCTTCTTTTTTCCACGTTATTCATCTTTGCATGAATAATTACCGAATTTAGAATTGATGTATTGTAGTTCACTATTTTGAAAATCACGCCCTATGTGGTTGAGGAGTAAGACTCTCGACTCGTAATCCGTAGGTCGCGAGATCGAACACCGGCGCGTGGGTAAATAGATTTTATTTTTTTAATTCGTGTTATTTCACAATTAATAAATTAAATATAATATACAGCATAATTCCAGCACGGTCAGAGTAGAAGATACTGTCAGTATTGCTCTGGTGTAAGACCACATTCAGAAATAAAATTTCCCTTGAAATCGCTTAATACATGTTTGGTGACTAAAACTGAATAGCCAGATACTTCCCAACCTTCCTCTGCCCCACCATCATCCCTTTCCCACTTACCTTCAGCCTCAAACATTATCTAATTGAGGAGGCATAGTCTCACTGGCTCCAGATAGGAACAGATGGTAGCTTATGAGGTATTCGCATAAAAGAAAAATTAAAATTGATAAACCCAATATTTGGCATAGATTAGGTAGGTACCAACACAACAAATTTTAATAACGTGTTCTCGTAATTGAAATAATGAAATACCAATTATTTATCAATCATTATTTTAGAAAAAGGCATTTACGGTAAGTTTTTATTAAAAATTACAAAGTTTCGTGAGAATAATAAAAATTATAAACCTTTTCTGTATCCATTAAATAAACTTTCAAAAACTCTCTCTTGGTCATAAATAAAACATGCGCCGGTTTCCACATTTCACCGAAAATAAGTTAATTTTATTAAACGCGCTGAAAAACGCGTTTCCGGCAGCTAAATGAAAATTATTTTTCTTCCACAATTCAAATTGCCCTTACGGAGACCTTTGCACCGGCTAACAGGGGAGGGGGAGGGGGAGAGGGGTTTCTTTAGGGTCTGTGGTTTGGGGGAGGAAGGGTAGGAGAGGTTCTATAATATCTTGTCCGGAGAAGATTTACCGCCCTCCGTCGACAGTGGAACCACCGCAGGGTTTATAGATTAACGTTTTAAAGTGCAGATAAACGATTATCAACCTTTATTATAGTATCTGCGAACGACCCCTACTGAAAAATAACACAGGTATTATTAATCATAAAATGTAATGTTATTGAGACGCCCACATAAACCTCGAAAGTTAGCCACTATATTAACCTTTTTTATGTTTTTATCCCCCATTCAAGAAAAGAAATACGATGATTGCTTTTACCAAAACAATTTTTACGGTTTATTATTTTGTGGTAGGTATTCCCTTATTATTTTTTTTGCACTTGTAGGTTAAAATTGTTATTTTCAAAGGAGAAATTTATTCTCATTGAAAATATTGCCCGACTTTAATGTATTTGTGTTTGTTCACGAAAGGCAACGAATTATTTTTGTTTCGGCAATTGTGTCGAAGAAGAATACTTCTTAAAAAATGCGCTACACAATTTTTTTTAATAATATACTAACTAAACATTTCGTATCTATGGAAAAAAACTATTTTGTCATAAATATATTTAACCTTCGTATACTAGCGCCCAACGACATAATCCTAATTCTCGCGCATGGTGTCTCAGGCCGATATTTCATCTCGTCTGTATTATTTTATTACATATATACTTTTTAAGCATTTTTGGTAATTGAACGTATTCAGAATAATAAAATATTATAAAAATAAAAATAAATCATTTTTAGGATTTTTGGGTAGAAATTGTTATTTGTCTAAATGACCGATAACAGTAAATAAGTGTCACACGTTCACTCAGCACCAATTCATGCGCCGCACTAAATAATGTCCAATAAATACAAAAAAGCTACTAAAAACCTCAAAGTCCCATTGTTATTATTTTATGAGATAACAACGAATTATTGATTTGTCGGTTTATCGGTTTGAGAGACCAACGCTCGAATATAGGAAAGTTAATAAATATTGAACCAATATTTGGCAATACTTGTGATGAAATGACAACGATTAAAAAATTATAAAGATTATTCAAAATAAAACTTCTCTATCTTTACACAATTTAATTTAATTAAATAATTATTATCACTTTTAATTATTAACACGACTGCACGGATCTAGAAACGAAAATACTAATAAAAAAATTCTTCAACTATATCACTCCATATGCCTTCCTACCTCCTCCCGTCCTTCGTTCCTTTATCCTAATCCTATAATCCTCCCTCAACCACCCAAATCACATGCTATCGCCCTTCTATCATTAAATATCCGCAGAAGTAAGTTCATAGTTGATCAAGTTAACTATGTTTATTATTATACATATGTTAGCTTTAAGATTTGAAAAAAAAAAATTAAATAAAAAAAATATAATTAAATAAAATGAGCAATTGGGTTGAAAGTGGTAAAAATAGTAAATAAATAGGTAATTAAAAACAAAATTACTAAGCCATCCTATAATTATTTAGAAATTATATATTATTTTGTAGTGTTAGGTGTCTCAGTGACAGATTTCGTATCAACGCGGTTCCTATATAAAATTACAACTTGGGGAGCTGACTATAGAAACATATGTTGTCAACAAAGGCGTGAATTGTTGCACCTGCCTTGGCAGTAAGAGACAAATTTAATAATTTGTAATGGTTATATTTTTCATTCATAATTTTACCACTACCACGCTTAGTATTCTGCAAAAAAAATACATTCCATAAATTCCTTCCCATTCACAATGCAAAAAAACCTCCGTTTAATGTGTTCAGCCGCAGGCTTACATAGAGATACGTAGGCAGTTGAAGTCATAGATTGTAGGCTGTAGGGCGTTGTTGTGAGGCTTTTGAACCTTTTTGTGGCAAATATCATTTTATGTAAGCTGACTTCAGTGGATCATATTGTGTGGGCATTCCTACCACGTTTAATATTGTTATTATTCTCTTTATAGGGCGCGGTAAAGAAAGGGTTTTTGCTATAATTTACACCGGGACTACGCAAGTTGGATGCGTGGGACTTATTTATTATCATTTCTTTTATTTACAGGATTTACAGGATTGGCCGATGTAAATTAAGTTTGTACGAAATATTCTTGTTTGCACTAATTTTGGCTGTTGGTGCACGCGTGATGTGAAATATTTCTACATTATCCTGCGTATTTCCTAACATTATTAAGTCTTATAAACTTTTAATTTTCTAAATAAAATTTGATAACTGAGGTGTATAAAAGCAAAACCGCCACTATTTTTTTTTTCTATTTGATCTAATGATTGACTAGTAATCTATATCTTACTTCCTACACCATACAATCTTCAAACCAATGCAAAAACGCTTCTAAAACATTCACTTTTAAAATGGTGGTCTAATGCAAATTCGCCTCTCTTCCAATTTTGTTGAGGTTCAAAGTAACCACTCTCGAAATGCACTTATCAGGAGCCTGAAAACATAAAAGGCTTGGATAAAATTGTAGAGTTAATATATGTGACAACAAGGTGATGACGTCATCCCAAGAGGTTTGCTACGTTTGGCGACTTAGCAGGGGTGCCCGGGTTCATGGGGGGTGAGGTTTTGTCTAAATCTTGGCGGCGGATGCGTCTGCCCACCTTCTGTGTGGCGGGCCGGATCGAGAGAGATTGGTTGAGGGAGTCCTTTTGATCTCTCCCGCCGAACTCTCTCGATCCCCTTGCACCGTAATTGGATGGATGGATTCTTATATCCGTCACACCTGGACATACTGACCCCCAGATTCCTACCCATCCAGCATATTTTTTTCCTTTCCAGAACTTCCTCTCCTCCCTTTTCTTAAAAGACCCTCCACACAGCAACCCATGTGTAGGAGCTAATGTAAAAAAAACCCGCTCTACCTTACGTCACAACAGGCTGCCAACTGCTGTGGAGTGGCGTGGCTTTTCAGAAACAAGCAGGCAGGGGTGCATGGGTTCATGTGGTGAGGTTTGTCCGGATCTTCGCAGCGGATGCGTCTGCCCACCAACTGCGTGGTAGGCCGGATCAGGAGAGACTGGTTGAGAAAGACCTGTAGATCTCTTCAGCAGGACTCTAGGAACATCGCCTTAACCGGATTTGGGGGATTGATACATACGTCCGTCACTCCTGGACATAATGCCCCCCAGATTCCTTCATACCCTTTTCCTTCCCACGATTTCCTCTACTTCTTTTCCATAAAAGTACCCTCCACATATCATTCCCAAAGATGACCCTGGCCCTGAGGGGAATTAATTTTTCAGGGCTTCCTGTGTGGAGCTAATGGAAACAACGGCACAATTATTAAACCCTAGGGTTGTCAACAAAAATATTCAAGTTTGGTTTAAAAAATCCACCATATAAATAAATAATGAGTTAAAAGTAGGTAAAGATTCAAATCAAAGGAAATTCAACTCAAAACTTTTATGTTCTTACAAATATTGTTCAGCATTACTTCAAAGGCCTAATAAAAGTTAACAGAAACCGTTGTATTATTAATACAAGATTTGCAGCTTCTTGAGATGCGAATAAAGAAGACGTCTCAGATTAATCTGTGAACCGCAGCAACCTGGCCGATTGTTTGTTCCGGAGGGGCTGTGACAAGTGGTCATAATTTATAGCTACCCCCTACCCTATTTTCCGAGCGTAGAATATAACAAAACCATCAGCCTGCGATGCGAAATGCATAAGAGTGGTCCTATTTTAGGCTTTCCACCTGCTCCTAACCATATAACAACTAAATGTTAGTCATAGTATTTAAAAACAAGAAGAAAAATGAACATTTCCAGGTCGACAATATTTGAAATATTTATACTGTCATTGTGGCGCTTTTGCAATGATCAATAACTAAAGCCATGTATTCACTGTAAACAAAGTTTTTGAAATAACACGTAGATATTTACTGAAACAATATTTCCGTAACATGGCCGTCCACGCTCAGTCGTTTCAGCAATCCCATAATATCGGATTCTTTTCAAATATTTCTATTAATTCTAAAATGATGTTGTCGTCCCACACTACCGTCATGTTTATAAACAATGTAAGCAGCTGTTGCAAAACTGATTTGCGAGAAACACGCAGTGTTTACTGAAACAGTTTAAAATGTTTCAGAAACATAGTGAATTGTTTCAGAAACACGTAGATTTTGTTTCTGTTATAAACAATTGTTTCTGGCAGAAGGTTGCACCCGCAACGCCTAAGTAAGAACTTGACGCATTTGTCCACCCGGCTTCTAAAAACTGCCGGTGTTATTACATTGTTCAGACGTATAAAGAGTTGGAACCGAATATTTCAGTATTACTCTGCGAGGTTGAGGCTTCAACTTTATCACGATTTGATATCCATATCGAGTATTTTGAAAGTAAACAGTGTTAAATCGCCTGTACTTTCGAATGTAAATTACACGATGCGGCGTTGAAAGTATATTATTTTATTACGTAGCAATTTATATTATTATTTTCGACTAAAATAGGTACCTACACCTATAGGTATATGTATTTATAATATATACCACATCAGAACCATCGCGGACTAATCGTATACACTCTCCGGCACATGTTTTTAGGTAGTAGGTTACAGATTTTACGGCAAAAGTCTTCGTAAAATATCTAACTAAAATTGTCAAAAAAAAAACAAACCTAAGAAAATTGCACACTTTACAAAATAGGTTGCTACCTCATTAATCATATTTTGTAACTTTACAATGTTAGAATTGGAGTTAGTACATTATGTACGAAATTTTGTCAACAAACCTTCGTTACTGATAATAAACCTAACAGTGCAATAGCAATTGTGCCTAAACTCATCAATACAAAACCACGCAAAAAGCTTTGAAACCTATAAATCAGCTAAGGGATCGCCTAGTGCGGGATGCAGCAAGGCTAACGCAGCCTCGGCACTAGGCCGGCGCGAGGCCAGGGCAAGGCGGGCCAATGTCCCGGCCGACTCGGCCCGCCTCGCCTCGGGTCAGGGGAGAAATTAAGATGATGTTAAGATGTTTTTGCTAAACACAAGGTTTCATTATTCCGTGATATATGGCTTTCGAAAAGATACATTTTTGGGTAGGGCCCTTCTTTTGGTTCGTTTTCAGCTTTCTGGTTTTTTCCCTCTGTTGTAGGATGACAACATTAACTTTAACTTTTATTTATATGTTTGCATCGATTCTTGTTTATAGCCATTTTCGTATCAAAAAAAAAACATATCACAGCCATTTTCGTATTAAAAAAACAGTTTCACCCGAGATTGAATCATTTTTTTCGAAATCATTTTCTTATAAAAATGATTAAATTATACAAGAAAATGCTTTGCTTATAACCAAAGTCCTGTTTTGACTCGTCCTTTTGCATTCGTCGGTCTGCAATTTATTTATAACAGTTTTTTTTTCAAGATGATAAGTACAAGTAAATTTTCATTTTCCAAGATAGAGATCATTCTGTTTAATTGAACTTTTTTATTCGCATTTTTTCAATATGGTCGTACCAACTACCCGGAAGATCAGTTGAAGAATAAATTGTCATAGTGAGGTTTGTTTGGAAAAAATGTGTAAATACTTATTTTAAGTGTAAAAATAATAATATTGTTTATAATTAAGAATTTAGGTGTGTAAGTATACAAATCTTTTGATCTCAGAGGATATTTTGGTTTTGGTTTATTAAATAAGAGTAAATTAGAAACTAACTTCTTTGAACGGGAGTTCGCAGAGCAACTAGTTATAATTAAATGCATTATGTTAACCAGTTTCTAATGTACATTTTAATCGGATAACATAAGCACATCAACGATTGTAAAATACTTGGGGCACATCATCACTGAAGACCTCTCGGTTGGTGATGATATTGAACGACAGAGGAGATAGTCCTAGATTCGAATTCTAAACTTTATTTTATATTTGTCATTAAAACTTTACTTCAATGAATGAATTTCTGTTTATGGACTCCTTTATTACCGCAACGTCTGTGTTGACTTTTTTCTCAACTTTGTACTCTATCTTTGGATAGTTTTGTGTGTGATTTTAACTCCGTTATCAACCCTTTTCTAAAACTAATCGCTTTCCATCTCTGAGAGCTTTCACGATAGCAACATAATTCAAATCACTTATTGCTAGTTTATTTGAACTTTCAAAAGCAATTTAAAATATATCCAGTGTTAACTGAACATAAGTATATCATTACAAACCTAAATTCAACATCTTTTTGTGCGAATCAACCCTGGTTTTAGAAACAAAACAGGTCAGTGAAGAAAGTTTGAGACGGTACCAACCAAGTATTGCTAATATCAAGCTACAAAGTGATTGCTTTGTTCCTTAATAAACAATATGATGTAATTTAATGGGTGGGAATTTAATACGTGTGTTTTATGAAGAAATAAAATTATAAAAATAAAGAAATAGCTAATAAAACGTATTATTTGTCAAAAGCTCAGAAAATAGTAGCGTTGATCTGGAAATCCCATACAGAAAAAAAACTGTACACATTTCATGACGCACAAAATATAATATTAAAATGAATAACAAATATTATAATCAATAATTATCAGCCTGAAACACTCATCTACATTGAAAAAATCTTCCGAGAAAAGATACTGGCCGCCAACGGGAATTGAACCCGTGTCCCTCTGATTGCCGGTCAGGAGCTATGGCGGCTTATCTAATACCCGCCAAATAATTCAATATATTTGGCGGGTATTAGATAAGCCGCCATAGCTCAGTGGTCAGATCTCCTGACCGGCAATCAATTCCCGTTGGCGGCCAATATATTTTCTCGGAAGATTTTTTCAATGTAGATGAGTGTTTCAGGCTGATAATTATTGATTATAATATTTGTTATCTACCCTTTGTGCTATGCATTAAAAATCTTGTTTAAACTTTAGTTTATAAATTAAAAATAATAAATAATATTTGACAAGTTAAAGTATTTCAGCAAAAAATGCAGACATAATTAGTCTCGACGCCACCTAGCGGGAGATTTAGTATTTAACAATACCTCTCTCACAAAAATAAAGTTGGTTGTTTTCAGTTGGAAAAATGTAATACTAAAAAATTGCGAATGAAAAACTAGTATGTATTGAATTATTTGGCGGGTATTAGATAAGCTGCCATAGCTCAGTAGTCAGATCTCCTGACCGGCAATCAGAGGGACACGGGTTCAATTCCCGTTGGCGGCCAGTATCTTTTCTCGGAAGATTTTTTCAATGTAGATGAGTGTTTCAGGCTGATAATTATTGATATAATATTTGTTATCTACCCTTTGTGCTATGCATAAAAATCTTGTTTAAACGTTAGTTTATCAATTAAAAATAATAATTAAAATGAATATTCCGCACACTAGTTTTCAACGTCCCTTTTCCAAAATCAACTGAATTCAAACGCACGGAACGGAAAATTCGCAATCATTTAATTATTTTCAATCATCAGGCCATAACGAACTTATAATTATAACGATAATAACAGCCCCTGTAAACAGGCCGTGTGGTAACAAAATCCCTTCACACAATTCCGAAGTTAGCGAGCTATTTGGACATTTCGGCATTTTCCAGTTCTGTGTTCCAAACACTAAATAGTTCCGGGTAGTTAACGCTAACTGTAATTCCCTCGCTAGGTATTCGGGTGAAGGGGTTGGTATTTCGTTAAGGGAGTAGATATGGCAGCCAATTTTCTTTGCGATGCGGCGTACATTAGTGCCGCTGGGGTGTGATACGGAACAGGCATTTATCTCATACCACCTACGTAAATAACCACAATTATTAATGTGGCCTTTATTAATAAAGGAGCATAATCTCCGTGTAACCTTTTCAGTAAATAATTACTTGGGAATTGTGATCAAGAGGACTGTGATGCCTGTGATAAAATTAGCCGAGAATGGAAATCTATTGTATTTATATGAACGTAGGCAATATTTTAACCTTTGTTTTAAATATTTCTATCTGATGTCTCTTGCGTTGCCCGGGATTTAAGCAGAGTTTTACAGAAATAGAACGTAAACAGATATTTTCATCTTGTTTTTGTTTTCATCTTGAAGATTAAGTCTGCAAAATTTAATCAATCAAGGATTAAAACTGTAGATTTGTTAAAAGGCAAAGAAACACTGCCATAGGCGTCTTCTTTACCTGATACCAGCTGAAATCTATAGGGTTTCCCTGGTTTTACGCAGAATTCTTCGAAACTACACGTGGATGGTGAACTTCCTCTTTTTGAAGGTCAAATGTGCAAAAGAACTTCCATCATGGTAAAAGACTGCAGATTTGTTTTAAAATTAAATCCACATCTAATTTTTAGTTTATTTTTCGTTAAATGAAAACAGTAGGTAAGGAAAAACTTTTTCAAATTCACATCGAGTTTTTAGTTGCAAAAAAAACGTCAAAAATGTCAACGGAGACCTGTCTGGAGAAATGTCATTCATAGTTTTTATTCCAAATAATGTCAGAAATCATGGTTAAAGTAAGTCAAGTACGTCCCTTGACACTTATAGCTAGATAAATAACTGCAAGAGTTGTCTAATCCAACATGCGACAGGAAATTAGAACTATGAAAATATAATGTACTTTTTTAATGGATTAGGATGGTGAAACACGTGACATTTTTTTTAACATTAGTTTTACACAGGAGGCCCTAAGGAAAATAATTTCCCTTAGGGCCTATGTCATCTGAGATGCTGTGTGGAGGTTCTTTTTGAGGAGAGGAAGGAATAAACATTGGCCTTGAAGAGATCCAAGTTGTAGGAAGGAGGAAACACAAAGGCCGGCAAATCGTTCCACAGCCGAGTGTTGAACAAAAAAACGAGTCGAAGAAGCGAGCCGTTCTCTTGTAACAAATGTCAACCGTATACATTTGCTTAATCTTTAGAATAATTTAATGATAAGTTTAAAAAACCTGGCTGTACAGTTTATTATTGCAGAACAATTCCTTGCGAAAATAAGATTCTTAAGATAATTTTCTCTTGTAGTAGGTACATTACAAATACATATGGTTCATAATTTAGACCAATATTTAATTATTTCCTTCTAAAAAGATCTATAATTTCATTGTTTAGATACTAAAAATTGTTTATCACGTAAGTATTTTTTGGCATTGGATGCTCAAATCAGATTCGTTGATAGAAAAGCCTGTATAAATTTCCATTGTAAACACCAGATCAAACCCTTCGAAAAATGACTTCTAATAAGAAAAAAAGTTGTGTCCTAAAGTAAAAAAAGATGATATATAACAATTGTTTTTTTTTAAATATAACGGGTGTCTGACTTAAACTTTTTGTAAAGTGAATAGTCCCAACTGCACTACTCTGGAGCCAGTGAGACTGTGGCATTCCCAATTGAGGTATGTTGTGAGGATCAAGGTAGTAAGAAGTGAAATAATATGGAGAGACGAATATGGCGAAGAAATTAGCTATTCTGATCAGGTCCCCAAATAAGACTAAAGCTTTTTAAAGCAAAGCTTAATTAATAGTGTTGGTCTTACACAAGGGCGATATTGAGACCATTTTTCACTCTGGAACGTACCGCAAATACTTTATTTTTTAATTTTAAAATTAATAAAGTTGTGAAATAAGACAAATTAATCATTAGCGCAACCCGGGATTTGAACCCATATCCTCCAGATTGATAATCGAGAACCTTGCACTCGAGGCCGCCTAAACCTGAGTCTAAACGCGTGAGCCGTTACGCTTGAGATCATGCAGGTCATCATACAAAAACCTACACGATTTAAAACAGTGCAACAATATTACAAACAAAAATGAATATCCAGTCATTATTTACAACCGTAAAATTAATGACTTTTTGTGCCACCCAACAATTTCCAGGATTAATTTCGAATTCAGTTTCAACCATAAATTTCCCCGGATATTTGAATTTTTTTATTACGCTTTCCCAGAACTGATGAATCGAACTAATGAAATGGAACCTAACGCTTTACCTGCGCGGTAAAGGCTGACGTTTATGCAGCCCAATAAATACAATGTTTGCCAAAATAATGATTTAATTGATTCCGTGAATTCAAGTGGGATTTTTGGGTCACCCTTTACTACATGATTGCGGTTTAATGAATTTTGTTTTCGGATGGCGGCCCTAACGGCATTGTTAACGATTAAATTTAAAGCGTTTTTGCTCTCTTTATTGCCGTTTGGTATTGATGGGCCATTTTGAATAATTATCAACGCTTCCGAATCAATTAATTTTTATTTTTTTTAATAAAGATATTTGGTCTTCCAGAAAAAAAGCTTAAATTTGAGCTGAGTTTTTTAATTTTATTTTTTGAAAGAAAGCGAATATGTTCCCGGTTTAAGAATAAGCTGACAATAATTGTTGCTTGTGTTGCTTGAACTGAACTCACGATGCATGCCAAATGACAATGATGCCAAATCATCCACTGTCCGGGTTCAAGATGTACTCAAGCCCTACTTTCACAGAGTTACGCAAATATTCGATAATCAACGATAGTTGACTTGAATATTCTATTTGGTGTATAGGAAAAATATATTATGTCGGGGATATAGACACATTAGCTTAGTTGGTAAAGCTCCTTCCCGGCAAGGCGTAGGTCCAAGATTCGAATCCTAGATGTGACCGTATCTTTTTCTGATTTTTTTCAATTTTCATATTTTTGATTGAGTTTTGCTTATATTGTGTTCATTTCAATAAACTACAACAATTTGAAGTTTTACTCACTAAGTTAAAAATAAAAAAAATATATATATTTTATTATTATATCATTTTTGTATTTGCTTCATTTGTTTAGTATTAAATTTTTACTTTTCTTTTTCTGTAACTATTATTTGTATCATTTCTTTTTAGGTGTTTTATATATTTGGACAATAGTTTGTTAGCATAAACTAAATAAATTAATAGACTTGTCGGTTTTATCAGTGTTAAAATAGAAAACGCGTCATTGCACAAAAAAAAATTCTCCAGAAGAAGTCCCTAATAAAACAGGATTGACTCTAATTGATAATAACATATATTTTCTAAAAAACCAATCATATACATATTTGAATTTATTTTCCTTTGCAAACACATTTGGCATCCTTAAAATCTCACATCTAGGGCCAGTACTTAATTTGCCCAATCATTTTCCATCGCAGCGTTTTCTTTTAAAATATAGAAGCATCCCTTTAAAACCACTTGCCTTATTAACCTCTCCTCGAGGAAATCATTCTCGCTTTCGGATTTTATTGCTGTGAATTCCTTCAAGAGATTTAATAACCCATCAAGACGAGGGTAGTATTCAACACTCGATCAAAAACTATGGGGTGACCAATCCCCCAGTACTAATTGGCGGCCCTTTGAGGACATTAGTGCCGTAAAGATGTACCGTCACACCGCATTTAAAATCATCCATCTGGCACAACAAGCATTCTCCGTGACCCTAGCTGGGGGAGGGAGACCCCCATCATCCCCACAGCCCAGTTTACCCTCTCGCTTCCACACCCTGCACAGCCTCCATCGACTGTAACAGTGCAGGGTTGGAGCCTTTTTAGCGCCAATGCTTAGATTTTTAATGCTGTGTGAATAATATCTAAAAGCATGACATGGATCGGAAATATGCTGTACACCTAGTGATCTAGTTATTTTCTTTCTTCCAAATCGTTGACCCTTTCTTTTAGTTGTTCTAGTTGTTCTTAACGTGAAGCATGTTCCCTATTTAACTCTAAATTTGGGAAGGGAACAAAATTATTTTTATCCGGGTAAGGCTGAAATTGTTTGGTTGCATCAAACGATACTTACGTATTGAATAAAGTTTAAAACTGTATGCTTATTTCTTTTAATCTGTAAATGTCAGTTTATTTTATTTATCTTAGTATGAGTAATTTAACGTTAAGTTCCTAGTTTGAACATCCGTCTTTCATCCAGGCTAAACCGTAAGAAAAATATTTCCACTTTGCATTATTGCATTGCATTTTGGCAATACCCACTGGAGCGATCACGCGAAATAAATAAATTTGCCTCGATTGCTTGAGATTTCCCAGAAGGTCATTTTTTTAATTTTTCGCCAACATTAAAAAAATTATACCTTCGAATTTCAACATGGAGACATAAAAACTTGTTATAGTGCTATATAACCAATGAATTAACCTGTGTTTAACCGTTTATTTTATATTTGTTGGATTTATAAAAAATCGTAAAGTTTATAATCGCGCGAATCATGGGTATTTTTTAATTGAAATTGCCGTGAGGGATACTTATTCGGGTCAACTACGAAGTTAAGATTTGCGACATCTATGGTCATAATAGATAAAGCATTTCAATATCTTAGTTTTAAAATTAACGGCGGGCCAATGTAATGTTTTAAATAATTACAATAATTTTTTACGAATAGTAGGAAAATGTGGTCGATTTTTGGACCGAAATCAATCGCAGAAAAATAAAAGTGGTCCATTTTTTGACCGAAATCGCTCCAGTGGTTGTATGTTTTGTAAAGAAAAATTGCCTTGTGTGTTATACAATAGAAATTATATATGTAGATACTTATTGTTTGCTCATATACGAATGCATCATTCAATATCATGAAGAAGATAGATCTACTAATCATCCGTTAGGCGGGCATTGCACGTCAATATAGTCAGCTTGTAAAAGGGCTGTGGTATTAAAAACTTCTTAAAAGAAGACCAATGAGGAATGCTAGCAACGGATCTGACCTTGTGTTGGCACAATAACCATCCTTCGTGGTAGGTCACATCTCAATAGCGTTCCTGACCCAGTAGGCACTTGGCGTGGCAGCCAAATTAAAAAGTACCCTGTGGGGACCCTGAATATGACCCACTGGGCACCCAGATAAAAGCACACATGTGTCGACCCTGAAACCATTGGACACCCAGATTTTAAGCACCCTGTGCAAACCCTGAATCTGACCCAATGGGCACCGCGTCCAGCCTTGCAGTCACCTGGTAGACAGCCCTGTGGGTGACCCACTAGCCCACATTGTGGGGGCAGGAATGCCATTAGTGGGCGCCAACACTCCACCCATTCCGCAGTGCCCCCTTTTCACCGCCCGCTACCAGGGCGTCAAGGGGACGCAGAGGTTGGAAAGTGTATGTAACAATTCCGGTACGGTTTTAACCACATTTCGTTTCAACGGGCTCCGTCAGTTAAGCATCCTCATTCAGCATTTTTACGGTCAAAGGCTAGTTAACAATACACTATAAAACTATTTTCGAGAAACTTCCGATGGCTAACAAACCAAAGGGATACAATTATGCTATAAGTTGTAATACTTTGAAAAATGGCTATTTTATAGATATTTATATCAAACTATGGTACAGCATCGTCCATAAACCCATGTGAATTCATTTTAAGCAGTTAAGTTATATTTTTCATACGAGTTGTATTTTTTCAATTTGCAATGTCTACTTAAAAATGTATGTATGTAGCTATGCGCTACTAAAATAATACGAACCGTTAGCAACACGATCTTAAATCTCCTAGATTTCAAGTACGCTCTACTATAATAACAGCGTAGAAGCTTCATCTCCACCATCACTGGTGTTGAACATAGGCCTGGAGGATTCGCCACATCGTCTCCACCAACCGCGCCATCGAGCATCTTACTGGTGGACCGGGAAGATCAGTAATTTTCACCGCCAGTTGACCACAACATCATCATCGAGTCTCCGCGCGTCGAGCACAGATCCGCCTTCCACTGCGGTGTGACCTACGTGTTATACATTCCATCGAGATATATACACAACACAACACTACTATCTACGTAATAAAGACACACTACTACATAATATTTTTCATTTGCTCTACGTGCCTTTAACCGCAAATGAATAAAACTTTCTAGCATATTAATAAATCCCTTGGAAAAGTGCATTATAAACGCTGTCTTTTTATAACATACGAGTAGTTTCTAATCATTTATAAAATGATAAGTAAACTTCTTCTCAAACTATTGAAACTTTATCCACCCGTAAATTTTTAATCAATTTTCAAGATTAATTTTTCAATGCCCACAGTGTTCTAATTAGGTAACTTAAATTTAATAACATGGTTTATAATTTTTTTTAAGCCCAAAAATTTACGACGACAATTTTTTACTCTTACCCTCTAGGGATGAATTATATTGTGTTTGGTTCCCTCGCGTTTGTTTACTCAAATATGTTGCCCTACTCATTTGACTTAACATCAAAACAACCGCCACAAAAACGTTTCAAACTTTTGTTTAATTGTCCAACTTCATATTTCCTCCCCTTCAAATGGCGGTTGAATGGAGTACAACGAAGGCATTCCTGCGCCCAGATATGCTCTGACTTATTTGACCTCAGCGTATGGACATGCAAGGGAAGAAGTGGGCCAGGCTTATGGCTATGTCAAATATTTACACCGAATACGATGTATTTTTCCTAGTGTGTTTACGTATTTAAAAATAACAATAAATAAACAAAAATATAAAAAGAGATTCGAAAACTAAAACATAAGTAATAACATATGGCAGAAAAAGAAAATAATAAATAACAACCGTTCACATTTGAGATAAACGATAACTACTGTTTTCCATGACAAGTCATGTTAGTAGAGAGCTAATTTTATTTTTTAAATATGCCAGATTGTTTGCATGTTTTGCATAGAGTCACATTCGATAGTTGGATTAGCTGTAAGAAATAGGATGTACCTATAAGCGTTGTCTTTCATACTTAAATATTTGTGTAAAATATATTTTTTAATTTGAATTTTTAAACTTATTATACTGACGGCTCAATCGAGACAGTAGATTGAAGTGCGAATAATTCAAGATGGAATAATATAGTATTCCTTGATTTACGTCTTTTAGGAACTTTAATGTGATTATTACTCAGACAAAGCTTATCATGAATATTAATATATAAATATAAGCATAGGCCCGGTGATAAGCACTCAAAACGAAGAAGAAGGGAAGATATGTCAATACGATTGTTAGAGGGAGCGCATTAACATTAAAACGATAATAATTAAGCGAAAATTGTGAATATGTTTAATAAAACACGACTCGTTCAAAATAAACTTGAAAAATAAGGTGTTTATAATAATTTTTGGAGCATACTTAGGAATTTTTTTCTAACGAAAGAATTTCTTATAATTACCATTTCGGCATGGCAAATGTGTATACATTATCTTAAAAAATAATATTTTTTTAGAAACTTAAACTCTTAAAGTTTTATAATAAATTATAAAATGGTATAAATTCGGAATGCGGCAGCTTAAGTAAGCAAATAGTTTTCTTTTTTCTAGGGTTCTAAAATTAAAGCGTTGGGATCATTCCTCGTAAGATTGGAGTAAGACATTTATAAGGACAATATAAATATGATAAAATAATATACTGTTTTGTTTAAGATACGTTTTTAGATTTTCACGGCCAAAAGCATTTTCATTGTTTGTTTTTGGGGTGTTATGCCGTGTTGCACTACCTCCTTCTTTAGCCGACGTTTCGGACAGCGCTGCAGTTTCCATCATCAGATCTGCCGGATCTGCCCTTATGATGGATTCTGCAATGCTGTCCGAAACGTCGGCTAACGAATGAGGTAGTGCAACACGGCATAACACCCCAAAAACAAACAATTAAAATGTTTTGTTTAACATCATTCTAGTCAAAACTTCCCTCGTTTGATTCCAAGCATAGCCTGATCGGTTTGATGATAAGGTTTTGTATTTTTTTTTCACTTCGGTGGCCTTAGTGTTATCAGATGCGTATAACGACGTTATTTGCCGAGTTCCGGTCAGAATGAGTTGTAACGCTATAATCGGATCTGGAATGTGGAATGCGGAATGCATTGCATTCCAAATGATATTAAAAAATGTATTATTTTTGAGGTATCAACGAATAGTTACTCATAATTTAATGTTCCTATTAGAGCAATAATAATAAATAAAGGTTAAGGTTAAGGTGATGACTATAGAATAAGTAATGAAAAATCGTGTTTTTAGTATTTTTAATTGGATTACTAATAAATATTTTAGATGCTGCAATTAATTCTGCGAGTAGAAACATATACATTTTTGAAATAATCGTGTATTTTTTGATCAGTATTTTTACAAGTCCTAAAAAAAGGCAACAGGCTTACAAAAACTGCTTTAAAGTTCAAAGTTCTTCTTCTTACGAACCCCTTTTCGGTTATGGTTTTTTTTTAATAGTGTGGAAAATTAAAATGCTTAAAATATACATAAATGACATATTTGTGTCGGAACTTTTCAAAATAACATAAAACACACTTTTCGGCGATATTTTTTTCTTGAATAAATCAAAATAGGCGGTTGGTGGTAAAGGGGAATTTAAACCTTATTGCCATTTATACATGGGGTGTTATTGTTAGCGATCTGTTTGCTAATTTTACACAACGTTTTTTTTACTCACATCTCCAATTGGGGTATGTGGTGAGGCTGAAGGTATTATGGAGAAGGAGACGAGGGAGAGGAAGGTTGGGAAGTACCTGGCTATTCAGATCTAATGATCAAACACGGCTAAAGCCATTTCAAGCAACGTTTCAATTCTGAATGGTGGTCTTATACTAGGGCGATACTGAGAGTATCTTCCACTCTGGAACGTGCCGCAAATTTATATTATTATTTTTTTTTTAATTAGTTGTGAAATACCACAAATTAATCAAGAAAAAATACGCGCCGGGTTCGAACCGGCGACCTTCCAATTGCGAGTCGAGAGCCTTACCCCTAGAACACGGAGGCCGTCCAGTAAGTGACGTAATATGGATGTTTTTTTTGGAAATTTGAAGACGTTGTCCGTATTCAGTTATCAAATTTTAATAGTCAGATAAGTACTTCGCAACCGTCATCTTTCCCACCTCCTTCCTTAAGCCTCACAATTTTCCTAGATTGATGATGCCATATTTCCAATGGCTTCGGATTTTATGGACTGCGGTTTGTAACACAATTTAAAATCACCAACTCATTTTAATGCAGTGGGAATTGCAATTTTATTCTTGTCTTGTAAGATGATATGCGCTTCCAAACCCTTGTCACAAAAAACAGGCCTAATAATCGCCTTGTGTCATACCCCTTTTACCTAAACCTAATCCACTCCCTTCACCCAGATTCAAAATATCTTTTTACATTTGCTGATATTCCTTATTCCGTGTTCATACCATTAATCAAAATGTTGAAATTCCTTTTAAACCAGGGTGAAACATTCTCTCAGTAAAAGGTTTACTTTATCTAATGATTAAACAGATAAACTGTCTTCCTTTTAATTTAACCCTTTGGCATCCACTCAACAGGTGTGTTTAGTTCAGTAGCTACACATCGCGTGACGGGTCAATTAGTATTGCAGTCATACCGGCGAAGTCACGCAGGCGCTAAGGGAATCGTGAGCTTCGAAGCAAACTGTTGTTTACGTATTAAACGGGTTGCACGTAATGCGAATGATTTACTTAGCAACGTAATGACCATGTACTGTGCAACAAAGTCACGTGAAATAGTCAAAAGTACCTAACCATGTTTATTTAATTTTGAAGTGAAAACTTCTTTAGCACCGTTGTGATTTGAAACTCGATGAAACCGAAGAAGAACTTAAAAGAGTCAAAAACATACTTCTATAGGATTTTGCCTGCGAAGGAATGAGCTAGCAATAAAATATTTATTTATTTCTGGGTGGTGAACTCGGTTCCAATATAATACGATAAATCCAAAGTTCCACGCAAGTATCCTTTAGAATTGTGGTAAAGCGCCTGACGAACATCAGCGGCCAGACATTCAGAGGACCAAGGATCGAATCCCACGAATTCCTACAAAAAAAATTTTTTGTAAAGTCAATATTTAATCTATGTACCACTCCAAAATGAACAGACAAAGAAAACGCAAAAGAAAGGGACATCTAGAGACTCCGAAGAAGAAAACACAAGTTCTAATCAGATGACTAAATGTTTAGGAAAAGGTGCACTGGAATTCGGTATCAGAAGACCTATGGAAAAAATCATCCTACACATTGATAAAAAAGTGCTTCGTAGTTTGCCCACTCTTGTCTACTTTAGTTTTCTGAATGTTTTAATTCTAACGCGTGTGAATTATTCCCTCGGGCCAGTGTAATATTTGAAATTGCTGTGGAGGAGGTATTTTTGAGGAAATGAAGAAATGGATCCAGGTCTTAAAGATACCCACGTTGTAGGAGAGTAGAAACACATTACCTATTACGTTGGCATGTCATTCCACGATCGAGCTATTGGACGCATGAACGATTAATAGAAATTACCTAATATGTGATGTCGAGATCTTTTGAGTAAAGTCGGTATGTAGGTACTCGTATGTAACGATATTTATTGTAACCTCAAAGTAGGTATTATTTGCGAATTTCTCTTGAAGGTATTTAATATATTTTATTTCTATTTAAGGCGTTGATAACACAGGATTTACTCAAATTTAAAAAAAAGTGGTTTTAAAAAAATTGCCACAATCTCTCATACGGATGTTTGTTTGCAGGTTCTACCTTATACTTTGCCATTAATAAGAAACGCAGAGCATCATTCAATGGAAAACATAGAAGTGTGTATCCATATGCATAGATTCAAATTAAATTAACGTTCCATTGGTTGAACCACACAGGAAATGTATGCAATAGAATAAATTATCCGTTTTACGGAAATTTTACCATCTTAAAAATATTATTGTAGACTACGCATTAACGTTATCATTATGATAGGCTACAGAGTAAAAAGTTATGGTCTAGCAAACACAACGGAGGTACCTAACCTATTGGACACCCCTTTGTGAGGCACATGAGTGAGACTCGTCAAAAATCCAATATTTTCATAAAAATCTTATAAACATAATTTGTGAATGGAAAGTGATTACGCAGTTGTTCTACGTAAATTCACATTAATTTCAACAATTATGTGGAACATTGGATTGTTCCAATTTAAAAGAGGATTTTCTAAGCTCACGAGACTTTTCGTCTAATGTTTTCCCATACACAAACTCCATTCGCGTGCCAGGTAGTAAATAAAATTTACCAAATACAACTAACTCCATTTCATAAATTTGATATCGGGTAAAAATATACATGTGAAGGCAAATTTAAAAAAGGGGTTTTAATTTTGTAACATTCTTCCATGCACAGCGAGTTATATCGTCAATTATTATCATGCTCGTCAGAATTAAAACTTATTTAATTATATTAATTTTAAAAAAAGCAAACTGTGTCCGTATATTTTTACTTACGTTATAGGTTGTATTTTTACTTACGTTATAGATTGTAAAAGTAATAGAAGCTGTCAATTAATGATTTATTAACTATAACTTGCTAATTTTATTAGTTATAAGCTAATTTGACGTCATGGAAAATAGAAGTATTTGAACTAAAAATTACGTAATTGCTTTATCACGCTTTATTAATATTTCTTTCTTTCTTCTCTTTCTCTGTACTGTATACTTATTGTGTTTTATATTTTATTTTGCTTATTACTTTAATTATTCCTGTTTTTTCACTAGTAGCATCTGAAACAACTAAACTTACATTTACGTATGCTGTGAATAATTTCATTAATGTAATAATTGTTAATACTGTAAATGTTTCAAACAATAACTAAATAAGTAAAACCAAACAGAAATTAAAACCAAAATAACGAACTTATTGCAAAACAGTAAAATAAGTGTTGTAACTTTCGGGTTACACTGGCTCTCCGAGGGTTAAACAATATTTGCACAAGTTGGCAGATAGATTAGTGACCGCAAAAATTAACGTATAACGCACAAATCTGTGGGAAGCCTTCCACCTTAATTAATTAAATAAATTACTTTGCTTGCTCCTTGTGAAAGATACATCACGTTTCATTACACTGGGGTAAGCCACCATTCACTACTGAAAAGGCTTCAGCTTTGCCTAGGTGCTGCTTAAAGGCCTTTGGGATATGAATAGATAGATAATTTCACAACACCTTCATCTGTCGCATTTCCTTTCTTCTTCTCTAATTTACCCAGTTTCTCAGGCGTTTTGAAAATATTAATACCTAGTCTATTCCAAGGATAAAAATATATCCTACAGGCTTAATATGGATTTTATTTAAATGAAATATTTAATGGTACTATATCGATCATCCAATTGATTGATCAGACATCTCCAAAAAATCGAAACTTGAGTTGAATATGCAATTAGTCAAGTGTCAAATTTGAAGATACCATTCGTTTCAACCATTTTAAACAACGATCTTATAATTGATTAGTCAGACATCTCCGAAAAATCGTAATTTGAGTTGAATATTGTGATGATCTCGCCTTTGGGCCTACGAAATAATTCTTTTAAAATTGAGAGATCAATTTAGAATTATATTTAATTTTTGTAACATGGAATGGTTTCAGCATACGATTCTCTGTTTCAATTCATGGGGGTGATTTATGGGTCCTTACCACTAAATAACCACATGTGTTTGCGTAGCTCAAGTGCATGCGAGCCCCGGCAAAGGCCATTCTTCACAAAACTAAGAAGGGACCCAGAATAACATTTAGAGGGATTTTTTCAGGTTCATTATCAAGTCAGGGGCGGCCGATGGATATTTGCCCGAGTGGTGACTGACTTTAACGCGAGCAAATTGATTTGCGAAACAATTGTCTTGTGAATTTTCTATGGCAGTAGGAAATTGAAAACTAGGCAATAAAGATTAATCTTGGTGCATTTAAATATACTAGAGCGACGCGCCGATTAGGGGTTAAAATATTTAACATATTTGTCAAAATAAGATTGCAAAATTCGTTAAATAGTGACGCACGCAGAAAGAACGAAAACGTGTACAGACAATGCTTATATAATGTTATTATATAACCAATAAAGTCGACGCAAGTAATTAGGATGAGTAGTGAATTGAAGTGCGCCACTGAGCTCTTCTTTTAAGCGTTATTGGGATAATTTATGACTCCGGCGCAGACAAAATTAGTTTGTATTTTGTTATGTAAGGTTACACACAAAAAAAATAGCAAACATGAAAGTTGCACTGAATTCTTGGAATTTGGGACCTAATGTGACAGAACACTATTAAAACGATTGAAATATGCATATTGGGAGATGTGTTTATCACTTAAGATTTGAAGAAGTGGCTAATATATTATTGAAACCACACAAGTAGATGGGTGGGAGTCAGGGGGCAGAGAGTTGGAACAGGGCAGTCGGGGAGAGATTCTGGAGACGCACGGGCTAGCGAAAAATCATCGAGGTTGAATACACGATAGAATAATAACTCTGTGCGCGTAAACCGGGAATAATTCATAAAATTAAAGGATAATAGTTCACGCGATTGAGGGGAGTCAAGATTTGGAAGGAGTCCACGCGAATAAGGAAGTCAGAGATTGCGGCTTGAGAGTTCATATCTGTGACGTTAAATTATATAATTTGTAAATTGAAGCGGTCAATTATCAATACGGGACGTGCTTTCTGGGGCGTTTATCAGGGTCAGGAAAAATTTTACAACGAATCGACGCGAGAATTGTGTTTGACGGCTGCATCTTGGAATAAATAACTGCATGACGGGTTGTGGTTTAGAAATGCTTGTTTGAGTTAAATATTAGAGTAGTGAATTGATTTGTGAAATTATTTTGTGCAACATGGCGAATTTGGTAAGTTTGAAAAATTGAATTAATTATTAACAACATTAATGTTTGGATTTCGTACAAAGCAGGGTTAAAACAATAGAATCATCATTACTCCCCGAGTATTTTAATTGTTTATAATTGTTCGTCTAGCTTGTAGTTTTCTAGATTTAAACATGTATTATAGGTTATATAGCGCCCTTGAGGTGATTTTCCATAAAAGCGGTGCTATGTGGATCGTTGAAATATTAGTATTATTATTATGGCTACCTTAATGGGGCCTTTAATAAGGAACCATGTCATCTAAGTCGGATGATTTAATCGGAAAATTATAACGGTAACATTTAAAAAGCTATCGGGTAATTATCGGTAATCGTAAAAAAGGAGCGTTCCCTCCGTAAGTCGATCCGGAGCTGCCTGATGTTGACCGGCGACGATTCTTGAGACAATACCGTTGTAAAATAATAATTTGGGGTTCAATGAACTAAAATACTATTTGATGCACAAAAGACACTTTCGGGCAATAAATCTTAGACGAGAGACTTCATTTAAAAGACATTTGAAAAAGGATTTTGAAACCACAAAACAATAATAAAATCCTTTAAAAGTGCTTTGTTGGTGATCTAGAAAACTAGGTTACTGGGTATTCTCCGATACATAACGGGTAACAAAATACATAGGTATAGAATGTAGGTATAAATTAATGTGTAAAGCGCCTTTGAGGTGTTAATTATTATTTACGAGTTTCGTAATAATAATTTTAAACGTAGCTAGGGGACTATATTCAGGAAGGTTTTTTTTTTTGAAAAGGCATTAGGTAATATAACAGTTTATGGAAGGTGCGTAGCATGGGCATCTTTGCTTACTAACAAAATCTGACATAATTAAAATCCCACTCCTAAAAAATTTCCCATATCTTATTCCAAAATTTAGGTATCACGACAAGTCTATTACATAGGACTATACATAAAATTATCGTATAATCCTCACTTTTTGGTTTACGCTTAGGTAGGTATATTTCATTCGATATTCGATTTAGCAAAAACTTTCACATTGTCGGTTGAATGAAGCCGTCAGTAGGTATTCATATTTTAAGCGTAATGCGTTATATCCACCTACATAAGTAGCAAAAGTTCTCTTAACTCCCTCACACTAGGAATAGGGATCATCCAGCATCAGGGTGGGAATGTACTCTGGACGAAAGAGCAGCCGGGGAAATAGAAGGGAGGGAAACCAGATTCACGACCTGGTGCCTTTCATTCTTGGACCCAGCACCCTGGACGCCGAGCTTGACCTTCCTTCTTTGAGCTGATATTTGAGTTTGAGCTTGGGGTACGCCTATCGTAGAGCATATGCCCGTGACACATATAGGGGAAGGACCCAAGTTACGCTTGTGTATGTTATGCGAGAGGACGTATTTTTCATTCAAATCAAATACCGATGACCATCGCGATTGCAGGCTGGCGCATGTTTCTGTAACGTGCCTAGAAAAAAACGTAATCGTTATTTCTACTGGTTCGAGGCGGCGTGCTGGACGGAGAACGGGACTGTTGAGGACATGAGTGACTGCCAAGGCGAGGATCGGTGACATCAAAATCTTCCTTAATTAAATTCATACATCGCCAGATCAGAGGAGAGAGCGGCCCCACCGATCTCCTGACATTGCCGATTGCCTAATCAACTTCGGTTTAATGTTTATGCCGGTGCTTTAGGAGTTAATGGAACTCAAGTCATCGGCATGCTGAAGAACTTCAACCTCATCATCAATCCAGAGTAGGATGTCACGTTCCAAAACCTCGTGCCACCCACACATTTCTTGAACAGTTCCTGACATCGGCTATCACGCCATTAATCGGAGCAGACCCTCATATCAAACGGTATGAGATGACCTCTCATCATCATCATCAACATATTTTTAATTTGGCGGCTTATTGGTCGATATTATTCCCATTACCACCCTATGATCCAGAAACACACATCAAACTCTTTCCCGACAGAAGGCAAAACATGTCGATTTTCATTCGTCGCTTGCGACCTTAACATTCTCCGGAGGCGTTGGAATTGGAAGCTGATTCGGCGGTCTATGACCATCACCTTATCAGTTGGGCTATGGAGGAGTCCAATTATTTAAACAGCACATGTTCTGTCTCATGTTAATCCAAAATACCTACCCGTAGAATCAAATTAACAAAATAAAACAAGCTAGCTAACTAACAAACTGCATCTAGAACTGTGAGTGTAGAATTATTGCACTCCGTACTGCTTTGAGTGTAAATCTTTTGTTAGAATATACATAAATGTCAAATTATTTTCATGATAGCATTTTATAGAGCCGCAGCGAGTACGCGACATCGCATCGAAAGGTAGGATCTTCTCAATTCGCCGTTTGAATGTAAATTTATATACTAGATGCTAGGAGGGAAAATGCAGATTACTTCAATAAAAATAGTCGTCGATGAGCGTAGGTGTATAACAGGTGCTAGGGGAGGAAACTGGATGAATATAGATAGATAATTAGTTATTTTTCAAGTTAGTCAGACCCAGTCATTGTTATTCGAAGCCTTGCAAATTGTAACACGCCATACCTAAAAGAACAAGGGTTTACCACAAATAAATTATTAATTAAGTTGGATTAACTATACCAAACCACTAAAACAAAAAAGTACACAACGTTGTGGGGTTAATTACAATTGATTAATTGAGAGCATCTCGTCACGTTTGCATAAAAGTATTACGTGATGGGGTTGAAAAGGCGCTGCAAAAGAAATGCAGGGGAGAGACGCGAGAACGGGCGAGCTACGAGCTTTTAAAGGCCGACCGGGGTTGCGCCTGTAGCTGTAGCACTGTAGCAGCGTTTGGAAATCAAAAGTGGTAGGTTTTACTTCGTAGGGGGGGGGGGGTTTATCACAATATTCAATTAGTCAACTGTCAAATTTGAAGATAAAATTCGTTTCAACTATTTTAAACTATGATCGTCCAGTTGATTAGTTAGACATCTCCGAAAAGTCTAAATTTGAGTTGAGTTAATAATTATGTGTAAAAGTTTATCCTCTATTTGGTACAATACCCTGATTACGCATAAATACCACCAAGTCAATTAAAATGCACACAATTATTTTTTGAAATAAACAAAAAAAATTTTTTTTTTGTATTACCATTAGGAAATTTCAAAATGTCATACTAATGTACTAGACCGTTATGCTTTCCCGTGTATTTTATAGCATATTTAATATATAAAACAGAGACACATGCAAACAACATTTGATTTACGGCGAGCATTAGAATATTGCTTTATTCATTATCTCAAAACGTGGTATTTGAAGATGTCTGACTAATCAACTGAACGATCGACATGCACATGTGACATAGATTGAATTAAGATAAAAACTCATACACAAACACAGATTTCATCCAAACACGGTGAGAAAACGCTTTACAAGACAATTTTGTTTTTGGAATAAATTAATGATTAAAACCACAAATTATAAAATTTAATCACTGAAGTCGATATGAGCGACTATCAAACAAAAAATTGAAACAAAAAAATAAGAAAAAGATTCGGTCGGATCTAGGAATCGAATCCTGTCCAAATCAGCAACACTCTAAAGTTATGGCTCCAGCGTTGACAATGTGGTAGCGAACGATACAGCTATTTTGAATCGCGGAATCATTTCTATTTGTCACTCACATGCCAATAGCGACCCCACAACATTTTCACCTAGTCACTGACTGCCGCGCCGTCACAAAATAATAGGAACCATTCTGTTCCAGATTGCCGACGACGTAACAGCTTGTAAATCGCTACTTGTTTGCTCCCACTTTCCATATACGAACATTTTATAAATATAAATTATGGCACGGATTTAAATTGCTATAATAAACTTGTAATGTAAGTACATTGTTAATTTCTTACTTGATTTATACACAACCAAACATGTTATCTCCCATAACGATGATGATAATGATGAAAATGGTATCGTGGTGTGTTCACTATAAATTATTATTAATTAGCTAATTTAATACAGATTTTTTGGAAAACTCGCTGAACCGCCGCTTTCACTGGATATCAAAATATATTCCGATAAATTTCATTAATATTATGATTTGTACTTTTTGACCTATTACATCCCGCCAGCCAGATCGCTGCTGCATTATGCTAAATTGTTATAGGGAAAGTTTCCCGGTGGCCTAATTTACATAATGTATTTTACACGGGATCTCTTTTCGCTAGCAGCGGATAAACCGACATCCACGTTGAAAAACACGGAGCAAGTTTATGGAATTATGAATAATTTCATCTGTTGCTCTATTGATGTAAATTTAACGATATCAAAACAATTCGCTCGGTAGCGTAACGTATTTAATTTAATTGTGTCGATAAGCTGTGTTGTCGTTTCCCGTTCAAAAATATAATTAGTTAAGTTAATTTTAACTAAATAATATTTAAACATTAAAAAACACACTAAAAAAATAGTGCAATTCACATGCGGTAGAAGTAAACAAAACTAATGTAGACAAGAGTGACTACGAAGCACCATTTTTATCAATGTGAAGGATCATTTTTTCCATATTTTTATTGTCGTATTCCAGTGCACCTTTCCTAAACATTTGGTCATCTTATTAGTATTGGTGTTTTCTTCTTCGGAGTCGCTAGATGTAGCTTTCTTTTGTGTTTTCTCATGCCTGTTCATTTTGGAGTGGTTTGAAGATTGGATATTGATTTCACATGTACATACATATTATATAAATATATTTTTTTAATTTGGATTTCGTAGAATTCCACCTTTGGTCTGCTGAATATTTGGCAGCTAAGGTTTGTCATGCGCTTCATATCAATAGACCAAAAAAGGCTGCGTGGGACTGTGGATTTATCGTATTATATTGGAAATTGGAACCGAGTACCCATGAAATGAATTAAATTTTGTTGGTAACTCATTCTCTCGCAGTATAAATCCTATAGATATATGTTTTTGTCTCTTTTTAATGTCGCACTTTTCGGTTTCATAGAGTTTCAAATCACAACTGTGCTAACAAAGTTTTCACTTAAAAAAAAGCTTTGGACACCTACGACTGAGAATCGATCTCGGGATAACCTTTTTGGTGCGTTTACAAATGTTGACACGAAAACCCCTTTCAATGGTGTAATGTTTACCAAGGTGACGAAATAACTCAACAAACTGACAGACACTTCATCATTCCATTCAAAAAGTGATGAAAATTAAACTAGGTAAAATAGGTTACTTTAGATTAGGTTGTGGTTTTTTTCATCACTTTTAATGACTCTTCAAAGTCGCAAACTTGGCCGAACAAATTCTGGGGAAACTATCCATTTTCAACAGAAAATCTTTACTGCATAATCTGATTATTAAAAAACAAATTAGTAAGGGTGAATAGAACGCCGTATATCTTGACACAAAAGCATGATACTGACTATACATAGAGATGGCGTGAGGCATAAATTAATACATAGATTAACTCATTTACTCCACGATTTTACATTAATATTTTTAAATAAATTGCCAAAAACAATCAAAAATACACAGAAACATGACATACACATAATGACAGCTGTTATAAACACAGTATCTCTTTTGTGAATACAGATTTCGCGATTTGTATTCCTCTTATATTTCCGCTGTACAGAGCTTTTGTTACTTTAAAATTCTTAATTAGCGGTCTGCGCGAATAAAGTGCCTATCTGGAGCAATGAACAAACAAGCTTAATGGCATCAACTTGTTTGGAATCAAGAGAGAAAGGAATACAGACCAAGATATGTACATACCGACAAATGTACATTGTACACACAGACAGACTTACTTTATTTCCCATTGTTCAGACCACCGCACATTTCCAGTAGTAGACTACATTAATAGCGCTGATATTACACAAACTAGTATCAAACTTCATTTAATTCAGAGGTGGAGGAATACTTTTCAACTACTAACGTACTTTAAGAAGTTCTTGCTGAGACAAGTGTTGAGCGGAACTGCAATATAGTTAGAGATATTGTTGATTTTTTTTCTAACTCGACAAACGGTTTGTGGCTTTGCATTGAAATTATTAATTATTTATTTATTTATTACACGCCCAAGTGGGCTTTTCTTATAAATTTTTTAACAAACTATTTGTATCAAAGTAAATACTTAAAAATTTAAACAAAAAAGAAAAATATAAAGATAATGACAAATAACGTTGAAACAAAACACAAAACAAAATACATAGATAAAAAAGTAAACAGAAACTAATAATCCTCACAATTGAATTTAAAAGATTCTACAAAACAAAATAGTAGCAGCAAAGAAGTTATTTGGTAGTATGTACCTACCAAATAACTTCTATGCTCTGGTCTACTTGTGTCTTAAAGAATAAAAGTGGTAAAATAAACAACATTTATACTGATGAGTTTTGAGATGAAACATATCGCCCAGATCAGAATATTTATTTCCGAGACTGTGAAGTCTCGGAATCGGAGAATTTTGATAAGCTGGTGTCCTGGTGTTATTGAAGTAAAACGGTAATAAATGTCGGCATGATTTTTTGGGAACATGGATATTGATAAATTGAAGTAATTCAGGAGAGTCAATTTCGTAATGCAGTATTTTATGTAATAGTACTTATTCTTCTTTCTGAAAGTTTCAATAGTGACATTTTATCCAGGAGGTAATTGTAATCAATGTTTTGTATAGGAATATGCAATTTAAAGTTCATAAACCTAAGAAACTTACGTTGAATTTTTTCAATGTTATCTGAATGAATATTGTAAAAAGGAGACCATAACGAAAAGTTATACTCAAGTTGGCATCTGAGGAGGGTTTTATATAACGTGATAGATGTACCCAAATAATTAAAATCTTTTGCAGCTCTCAACACAAAACCAAGAGTCTTAAGAGCCTTATTGATAATATTATTAATATGACAAAGGTGAGTTTACTTGGAATATAATGCCTAGATCAATAATTTCACTAACGCAATTTAAAAATAAATTAACTAAAATAATGCTTTGTTTCAAAAGAAATACGTTTTATGCAAACATTCCCAGATTACGAATAAACCGACAATATTGCAAAAAACTTCTACGATGGAGGATATATCAGAGGAATTGAACCCATGATGTCTGTGAGGAAACAAGATGCATTTGTCCACCCGGTTACTAATCATTGACGTGTGTTATGCTGTTGTGTTCTGAAGTAGTGTAAATATTGGAAGTGTGAAATTCACAATATTCCTCAGCTTCATAAATGGCTGATGCCTCAATTTTATTACGATATGATATCTGTATAATAATTAATAAAAAATAAAGAAAATCTTTCTTAACTTTTCGTATGCCGGTAGTTTATTCGTAAATACCCGACGCGTTATCTTTTCGGGATATTTCAGCAGGACTCGGGCCCTCGATTAGCCGAAGCAGGTGAAGTTAGGTAATTTTTTTTGAAGAGTTTTACTTCACACGTGCATTTGTTACTTAATTATATTTATCTGTTACCTGTTTAGACACATCTGTGTCATTCATTAACAATCTTACAACTAACTTTAAAAATTTTGCACCTACAGAAATGATTTGATTTTATAAAGTGAGGGGGGTGGTGAATATAGGAAGGGGGGGGGAACGTTGGGAGGATGTGTTATATAGTTATATATAACATCTCCTATATAAGCAACAACTAACTACAAATCCATGCACAATTCTTTACAAAAAACACATCAAAGACTGGATCAAACAACAAGGTATTCAATTTACTCAAAACATTACAACACCTAACCAAACATAACCAAAACAAATATTTAAAAAAAAAATAGGTAATAAAAACTTTGTTTTAAGAAAAAAAAAATATCCTAATATTATTCATACCGGTGGCGTGTGGTCCCTAGAATAATATACCTACCTATTTATCAAAACTATAATTTATCTTTTACATAAACTAGATGCTGTGAATAACTGTATTATATAGATCCTAACTGCAACTAATCTTTTATTTTACGTATTCGATACTGCCGCCATGGGTCAACCCACAGTCTCCTTTTTTACAATATCAAGGAGGATACGGTGTTTCTACTTTTATCGACAGAATTGCATTTATTCCAAAACATGGGAACACCTCAGCACAGGTTTGCCTAGTGAGGTGTTCACAAAATACTACTTCATAGATACTTACCTATGTACAGTTACGGATCAGTAACATCTTTTTTTCCTTATTACTAAACTTAATATCTATGTATAATGTATACCAATGTAATTATATGTAATATGTATGTATGTTAAAGAATACAAATAAATAAAGAAAAAATATATACATTAGGTTTGGTTTGAACTTTTAAACACCACTGATTAAGAAAGAGGTAAATAACGTTCGTATCGTCACGAGACGTCACATACTTACGAGCACTGCCGAAATTTTACGAATAGATAGGTCAGGTATTTACAAATATGCGTGCCGGAAGCCCCACGAGAATGTGTACCCCGTGAATGCCAACCACCGTGACTAATGGATAAATTTAAAACATTCTTTCTTATCATGATATGTTGCATCATAAAAAATGTTCACGGCTTACTGAACTAAATCTTATTCGGTTGACAACAATACAATGCCATTTTTGAAAATATATAATATCATTTAAAAAACCTAATCATGCAAAAAAAAGTAAGTTATCATGAAAATAAAATCAGTTTTAATAATTTTGTGTCGGCACGCGACTGAGATAAGATCGCTGGAGCTCGGCGTTCCAAAGGTTAAAGGTTAATAAATAAGGAATTCCATTTGAGAATTTGATATTCTCATTGAATCTTGACTGAAAAGGTTAATACAAATACGTACGCTTCATGGTCCATCTATTCAGAATATTACCCATGCATTCCAAAGTACCATTTGGCAGATTTTTTATTTATTATTTGAGTCCAAAAGGTTCTTTCATATTATCATACATATTCTCTTTTCATGTTCTGTTACTCACATTTAGAATATTTTTATAAAATTATATTAAAAATAAAACCTGCGAATGGGGCACACTGCGATGAAATATAAAGATGTTTCTGTGCCTTTTTTATTCTTTACAAAAGTAAGAATTTAATTAACATGGATTTTAATTTTCACCACCAAGCATTTCAATATTTTATTAAGCAAAACAAACAGCGCTCGCTCCCGCCCACAGCTGTAGTCTACCCCAAGCCTGGCGGGCGGCTGGAGCTAGGGCGGCTGGAACTAGGGCGGCTGGAGGTAGGGTGGTTCGAAAGCGAGGGAAGCGAGTGGATATCGAAGGCTGTTGTATTTCGGAGGCATTGTTTCGCTCTCGCCGCTGGACCGTGGGGGAGGGGTGGGGGGGGGGGGGGGGGGGGCTAATCGGTCTGGAAAACTCTCCCGGGGCATAGTAGCATAGAAGTTGGTTCCATTGCAACTGCAACCCCTGCCCTGCCACTGGGGCTGTGATCTATCCCCGATACCTACCTACTTAATGAAGGTCGCGATCTGTGCAGCTATCAACTTTGATTTTGTTTGTGTAAGTTTGTAAAATGATAAATAAACAGGTTAGAAATATTCATTCTGAATATGGCATACATGTCGTCATAATATGTTCTGGTGATGAACTGACAATTGATCCAATGACAATTGGCCCGCCGACAGTTGGCCCGCCGATATTTGATCCCTCGGACAGTTCATTTCCGAAAAGATTATTTCTACAAGTAAGTATGCAAATTGAATATACGGTCGTTAATCCAAAGTCCATGTACAGGCAGGCATATATCTGCAGGCATCTTGAATGGAAGTCTGCTATACAAATATTTTTACTAGCAATAATTCCGAGTGCTCGAAGAAGCATGCGGTGCGGCAATACGGCCGAATAACAAAATACGACATACTTATATGTGCAATCTGTTTAGGAAATACTTTATTTTTACTTACCTACACGTTATTATGTGTAAGTAAAAATAAAGTATTTAAAGTAAAAATAACCTATACACACCCATTCGGAACACTTAAGTTATATTTAACCAAGTGTTACGAATGGATGTGTATAGGTATAACAAAAGTCCTTTAGAGGATAAGAAGAAATAATCTTTTAGTGGATCAACTGTCCAAAGGATCATTTAGTAGAGGGATCAACTGTCATTTGTCCGGCCGCGGCGGATCAACTGTATGGAAGATCAACTGCCGGCAGGTCAATTGTCGGCAGGCCAATTGTCGTCGGATCAATTGTCATGGAACCGTTCTGGTAGAATTATAGTATTTTTGAAGTGTCGTAAATTTCACTTTGCAAGTTTTAGTTTAGTGAAATAGACGTGGACAAGTAATGGATTAAACTTTTTTGGCAAAGGCGCTGTGAATATCATTGTCAAGTTTTATTACAAACTCCCTCAAATATGAGTATAGTAATAACATGTGAATAAAAAACTGCGAAATGACCAATTAAATTCAAATGCTTTCTTGAAGTTTAATTTTGACTCTTTTACGATTTAGCCGTGGGGTAAAGTAGACCTATCTAAAAACTACTCTTTCAAGGACGATGAAAATGCAATTCACAGCTATTATTATTCATACTGTGAATGCAGCATTCAATTCCGTTGGCACTACCGACTAGTTTATTTACTATCCATGTAAATCCGACACTTATCGCCAATTGCTCTGTGAAAACTTCATGCTGTTGTCATGATAAATAAATAAATGTTATTTTTGTTTACAATGTTGAAAGAATTGAAAATCTATATGAATTAATGTGATGCCAAAAAAATACCGGTTTTTAAAAGTTTTTTGGGCAGATTTTTAGACAATCTCCAGGTTGCTTAATTGTTGAATTTCTGAACTGTTTGATGTTTGACCAATTTTTAAAAAAAATATTTCGAAAGGTGTGTTCAAAATGTCTTGAAAATATGGAGTGATTGGTTAAGAATAATTAACGAAATTTACAGTATATAAAATTAGAAATTTATAGTAGTTCGAATTAATTAGTGAAGAATTTCGTCAGAATTTTTTTGAGATGAAAGTAGCACTGTTTTTGCGCAATGTGCAGAATACAGTTTTGGCTACGTTGAGCCTTTCTGTGTGAGTATTCAAGGTAGACTCGCATCCCATCCAGTTATTCTGTACTCTAATTGTGATTGACACAAATTGTAGTATCCTTTTTTGTAGGTGAAATTTGTAATGTACTTCGTCAATGTTTGAGTTCCGTCGGAGATTTTCATCACTTTCGATTCTAAGATATTCGATGCGTTTGGTGTGTCATTCAGTGGGACAGAGGCATACTAAACCTTTATTATGTTGATAGATGATTCCTTGGTATTTTTATTAGATGTGAATATCTCACAAGTTTCAGCTGCTCCCGCCTGGAGCCAGTGAGACTATGGCATCCCCAATTGTGGTATGTTGTGAGGCTGAAGGTAGTGAGGAGGGGAAAGAGATGAAGAAGAGGAAGGTGGGGAAGTACCTGGCTATTCAGATCTGGTCACTAACACGTTTAAAGCCATTTCAAGCCGAGTTTCAATTCTGAATCAGGGTTTTACATTAGGGCGGTACTGAGAGTATCTTCCACTCTGGAACCTGCCGCAAATTAACTATATATAAATTAATTGATTGTGAAATAACATAAAATAAACAAATAAATTTTTTGCTTTAGTAGCCTTTGGTTTAAACAACGTGATTTGTTATTAATTAAATAAAATTTTCCCAACGCCGGAATTCGATCCTTAGAGACTTATCCACGGCGGCCGTCTGTAATTTATGTAATTTGAAAGTAAAGTCATCGGTTGGCATTTTATTGGCATTAATTGTGCGGGAATATCTCTATAAAGCCAGTTTTGCAGGAGACCAAATATATGTTCGGCTTCTTTGTAGGTAGGTTAGATAATTGAAGGTATTCAAACTTTTCATTAAATAACATCGATTTGTCGTCAGCAAAACTACATAATGTTTTTTCCCCTTTCGTCATTAGGTTACAAATATTATTGATGTACGTATAGTAAACATAATATCGGTCCTAGTACGCTTTTTTGCGGTACTCCATAGTTGATTTGAAGATGTTTGCTTTTTCGCGTGTTAATTTGAATGCTCTGTGTAGCTTTTTAGTAAGATTTGTGTTTGATATACCTATCAATTTTTATAAGTTGTGTGAATAGGATTTTGTGATCTGTTATATCAAAAGTATCTATTATATTATGTGAGTCTATGAAGATTGCCAAGGTTTTTCTCCACCGTCTAAACTTTTCGCGATCATATCTGTATCATAATAAATTTCTTACCAGAACTTAAGTTCTCCCTAAAACCAAACTAAATAATGTTTTTCTGATAACATTTTATTATCATCTAAATAAAATAGAAGTTGTTTTTTAGTATTCTCTCCAGAATTTTTGATAATGAATGGCGCAGACTATTTGGTTGATATTTTACAAAATTGTTTAAATATTTGAAATTCGACAGCGTTTTTGAGAGCTGTCGGGAATAAGCGTTCAGTTTTATACCGATTGACGAAGTATCTCAATGATGCGATAAGTTCCCAACTGAAGATTCCATAATATTGTTATTCTACCGTTACAAATATTAATCAATGATATAACGTTTCCTTTTACCGACACGCATCTAAGTGCATCTGAATAATCTCATGCAAGGATACACCTATTTGGTAAACTACTGCTAACAGGTTTTAATTAAGAAGAACAAGCCATTATCCGTACGATCATTACAAATCCTCTAAGGAGAGTCTGTTAATCCAGTGTTGTGTTCTAGAGATCTAGAGCAATGTTTCGCATCTATCGGTCGGGTGTAACTCGATAGCTTAATACAAGTGCAGTAGAAAGCCTTCTCGTGTAGAATTCGTATCGATACTGCAGCTCTTGCCGAGTGTCAGCTTTATTTTGCCAGTGTCTTGTTTCCCATTCTCACGTTTGAAGCACTGTCTGCAGCAGTAGATTTAGTAGGTCACTCAAATATTTGAGTTGGAATAGAGACGCTCCGTTTTAGAATTAAAAAGAACTTCTTTCAATTAAGTACTTCGTTAAAATAAAGTACTACATTTTGAAAGATTGTTAGTTTATTTACGTGAGTGTACTACTGTCTGTCCTCGCTCAAGATTTGGATAAGTAGGTTATATTTTCTACTATCATAATAACTATTATAGATATTGTACAGACCTAACATTTTCTTCCAAATGTATATTTTTGTGCAACTTAATTGTCATTATTCAAATGTATGTGGAGGATCATCGGAACTTTTATGCGGAATCAAATCTAAAAATATAAAATCAAACTCTGAAAATTTTAATGGAATGAAATTTTTCGTAACGCTCTTCAAATAAAATTACCATAAGTTGAACTTAAAACGATCCTGTTCACACTCCCCAATATACGAAAAGCTTCCAAGAGTTGAATGCGCTTATTGGCAGATCCCGTTGGTACGATATAGATATGGGATATTACAGATATGGTTGGGAGGAACAAGGGTTGGCTGGGTAGAATATCTGCAGAGAGGTCTCGGCACTGGAAACTGGAAACTGATATTAAACATAGCACTTATCGCGCTCCGATAAATTCATCCGAGCTCAAATTGAAAGCATCCCGACCCATTGTCCGTGGTAAAAAAGAAGAAAATTTTCACTAAACTTAAAAGTGCATTAATCTTTAAACGACAAAACTTCGTTTTTCCCGGACAGTTTTTTTAATGTTGTTATTTTGATAATATAGCAATATCTTTTGAAGTGAAAACTTCTTAAGCACCATTGTGACTTGAAACTCGATGAAACGGAAACGAGCGACACTAAAAAGAGACAAACACGTACATCTATAGGATTTAGCCTCCGTAGAATAAATTGTAAAGTATTTTTTAAACTTGTAACACTATTATATTAAATAAACCCTACAATTATCCTACTCCTGATACTCTGTATGCCTATCATTATCTTCTGAAGGTTTTACTTCTACCGCGTGTGAACTACACACTTCTTTTTGTTTTTTTTTTTATTAAGCCACAGCATATTTTATATAATTTAAAAATTACACTGAATGACCAGTTTTCTTTACACAACTTTCAGGTTAGCGTGGTACATTTTTATTACAATAGCCTATCAGCACTCCAAAGGATAAGGTTGAGTTTTGGGGACACCTCAGTTAATACTCCAAAATTTTCCGGTTTAATTAAGTTAATATTAATTTATTACAAAAAATTGCATAATGTTTTTAATACTTGCATTTGAATTAGACGGTTATGTAATGTTGTCGAAATTTTTAGTGAAATTGCTAATTTCCACATTTGTTTTTTTTTCAGATTCTATAAAAAAAATTCTTCACCAAGATTTGCAATGAAACAATAATAAATAAAACACCAAATGGCCAATCTTGGAATATAGCTACAATTCTTTATCGTAAAACACAGTGTTTATCGTTTAAACTTGTAAATGGCGGGGTTCTCTTGTCCGCGCCGAGGCATCGATACCAGTCTTGCGAAAGGATTGTGTTAACCTTTCGGAAGTGTACAAAGATTTATGATGATATATTTCAGTGTTTGTGCTGGGAAAGAGTAAGAACATGTCGGGGGCAATCCGTCTTCTTTGTGCTGGACCGCGGTAACTCAGGAATAGTTCCGTCATCCATCACCGCCCGGTGCACCCGGCAACCAACCAAACAAACACCATTGATTGTTAAGAGAGACAAAATGCTGCCATTACTGGACAAAATGCGACCATTTTCAATGAATAGTAAATAGAATTCGGTTGTAAAATGATTTGTTTTACATCAGTTTTTAAATGATCGGTTGCGCTACTTTATTGTCTTGTTAGACAAATATTTTAACATGCTGAGTAGTTAATTATAATTTTCAAAGGACTGACAAATCAAATACCATTGATTGTTAAGAGGAATAAATTGCTGCCATTACCGGAAAAAATGCGACAAGTGGAGTTTTTTTTTTTTTTTTTTATAATTGTACGACAGACAGGTTAGTCCAATTATGGTACAATTTTCTTACAACTAACAATACATAATTTTTTTAAAACATGTTATAGTTATGTTAAACACATCTATATCCGCTGGTAGAGCATTAAGCAATGTCATACCTCTTGTCATGCTATGTTCAGCCATGACATCTGTCCGCCCCTGCGGTATGTAGAATAGGGCGTGGCTCCGAGTTCGACAGTATTTGTCAGGAACGAATAAGCCACAGCATGACAGGAGATATGGACAATCGATGAAGTTTTTTATTAACTTTAATTCAAATACCATGAGACCGGCATTACGCCTGGTCTCCCGGCTTTGATAATTTGTCTCCTTTAGCAGTTCCACGTGATGCATGAATTTCGGATATATTCCGTGTGATCGCATGTAAACATACCTTAGGAATTTTTTTTGAATTTGTTCAATCATATTTATGTATTTAACTTGATAAGGTATCCAGACAGTACTAGCGTACTCCAGCTTGCTTCTGACCACTCCGTTGAACATGGCGGTCATTGCTTCTATATTATTGAATTGTTTGCAAATTCTAATTACAAAACCAAGAATATTGTAGCAAGCCGAAGTAAGCTGCACTATATGATTTAAAAATTTCAGCCTGGGATCAAAGACCACCCCAAGATCCTTGATGGTATTTACGCGTGTTAGTACTTCTCCATTCATTCTATACTGGTAGAATAACGGATTTTGTGAACGACTATAAGTCATAACGACGCATTTTTTTGTATTAAAATTAAGTTTGTTATTTAACGACCATTTCATGATTGAATCTATGTCAGCCTGCAGTTTGGAATAATCGTCATCTGTTTCGATTTCCATCATCAGTTTCATGTCATCCTTGAATAGGAGACATGTGCCATGACGTATGCAGTCCTGAATGTCATCTATCAGAATAAGGAATAACATGGGACCAAGATTCGATCCCTGAGGAATTCCTGACAGAGCTACGAACTCGTGGGAGTCGTATCCATTTACATTTACGTACTGGCTTCTATTTTTTAAATATGATGCAAAAAATATCAGTAGGGGTTGATTAAAACCTATTTTGTGCATTTTTCTTAACAGAACATCGTGATCTACTCGGTCAAATGCCTTTGCGAAATCCGTGTAGATTACGTCCGTCTGATGCCTACAGTCCAGGCCTTTTGCTACCCGTCGAGAGAAAGAGAGTAAGTTGGTTACCGTTGATTTCCTCGGTAAGAAGCCATGTTGATTTTCTCTTAAGAAAGGCGCGATTTGCGGACTGAGTTTTTTTTTTTTTTTTTTAAAGAAAGACAAACATTCCCGGGTTACGAATAACCCAACAATGTTTGAAAATCTCCTACTAACACCACAGAAAGCCGAAAATGTTGCTTGTGTTGTGATGGAGGACTTAGCCAGCGGAGGAATCGAACACGCGACGCTCGGGTGGGACCCAAGCGCTATGCCCACTCAACCACTGACCGGTCAATATCACAGATAATCATTTCAAAAATTTTTGGAATTGTTGACAGTACTGCAACTGGTCTATAATTTCTGACATCAGTCTTTTCGTCAGCTTTATGTATAGGCGTGACTCTCGTTTGTTTCCAACACTGTGGAAACGTTGATGACATGATGCAGAGATTAAATATGTAAGCAAGGGACACACAGATATTTGGAGAGATTTTTTTAATTATTGAAGGAGGAATACTGTCCGGACCAGTAGCCTTGTCACGTCGGATATTCCGGATACAGGCTTCTATTTCCTGGATGCTGGTCAATCCGAGTGAGATATCTCCAACATTCCAGGGTGATGTTGTTGGGAAATCGGTTTCAAGTTTCGGGGTTACTTTACTATAAACGGAATGAAAATAGTCAGCAAATTTATTAGCAATTGTGTCAGGGTTAGTATAAGTTAAGCCTTCCTCAGTCAAACATGTTGGTGAGGTTGGGTTAACTTTTTGTGACCTAATATAGTCCCAGAAAGACTTTACGTCATCTTTGATCCGATTCTGAACATTTTCCATATATTGTTTTTTAGCAAAATTAATTTCATATTTTAGCTCGGATCTACTCGCTGAAAATATTTGATAATCGGATTGCTTTTTGTGCAATAGATATCTTTTCCGGAGCGTTTCCTTTCTTTTCAATTTATCTATAATACTCTTATTGAACCATATCGGATATACATCGTTTGTGATGTTGGGTTTCTTAATGGGTATACATAATTCAAAAACACGGAACAAAACATTATATAAATATTTCACTGCTTCGTCTACTGATTTTATGGTGTACAAAAATGTCCAATCAAAGTGCGATAGAATATTATTGCACAGTTCTATGTTAGCTCGCTTATAATTAAATTTGTAGAAATTATAATTGAGGAGCGAAGGCGGGGGCTCGGGGGGGACGCGGCGAACGTTTTGGCGGGGTCGCCGTCTGCACCGAACCGCTCTTGAAAGTCGCGCGGAGATGTCCAGCGTCGGGTGATGCTGGTCTTCATTCACCAATGGTTCCTCGCTTCTCGTCACATCACACATATTAATGTTACTGAGGATAAGATCAAGGATGTTGTCGCTACTGTTCTTCACTTTATTGTACTGGGTCAGTCCATTTGAGCTTGTAAAATATGAAAAATCAGTTAAGACCTCTTCGGGTTTATTATTTAAATTAAAATCACCCAAAATAAATATATTCTTATTTAATAATATATTGGCTTTATTATCTAAATGTTCATAGAAGATACATCTATTTTCACTGTCATCTGTGCAATAGAAATATGATACACAAATAAACACAGTAAAGTTGTAAAACGATTTGACTTGTTTAGTCAAATAGTAGGTACTATTTAGATATCTTATCACTCTGAATAACTGAAAATGAGCAAGTAATATAATTGAGAAGAATTAAAAGAAGAAGTATCACGGAAAGGTATGGTTTGGTAAAACTGTTTGACTTGGAAATGCTAGATGGTTGGTAACATTGTTGTTTTACTAGATAGATATCTCATCGTATGGAAATAATTATTGTAACTGAGAAAGGTAGAAGAAGTCAAATGTTGACATCGATTTTTAATAGTGACTAAATGCTACCACTAAAATGCTGACAAAATGCGATCATTTTCAATGGAAACTAAGGATCGAGGAAAGGAGAGTTCAGTTTGAAAATAGATTTACTTTTTTTAGAAGATAATAAGTATAATGAACCTAGATTGGAGTTCTTTTGAACAACGAATGAACGTACATTTGATTTGACAGTACGACGCGAATGGAGGATTTAAAAGGCGAGTTGGTGTGTCAGAAGTTCTCTTTGCCTTTGGACCACCACCTTAATAGTACCCAATGCTGATAATCTCGGTCTATATTATTATTTGATCAGTACAGAACAACAGTATATGTAACATTGTCGCGGTTACCTGTAAAAGAACATTACATTTGGCGCAGCCGGTAGGATTCAGTCAATAGTTATAATTGACTGACTGCTTTATTGTCTTACTAAATAGATAATCTACCGAATTTTTGTACCTTTTATTTTTAATTTTTTTACAAAAAGTGTAGAAAGTCGAGGTTTCAAAATCAATAAATGAACTTTTTCTTAAATCAAGTATGCGAACAGTAAAACATTACTCGTAGTAGATTCGAACTTATTCTTTGAGCATAACTCACGTTGAAAAGGAAGTAAGTCAGATATGACTTAAGATTCCATGGCCAAAGTGAGGCAGATTTATGAACAATCCTGATAATAGAGACTGCAAGGATGACCGAAATATTTGCTCTAGAAGGAGGAAGAAACACGGGTTATTTCTACGATTAAACTATCAATATAAGGGAGAAGTTACGAGATTGTGAGATTCGCGCTCAAGTCATTTTACTATCAAGCGAACGAATTAACCACTAACCGCTTATCGACCTATTTTATGTGACTAATACGGCAAAGCGTATCTCTGGGTCTAGAGTGAAGAAACGTTTTATCAACACCAACTATAAATACAATAAGCAGTATAAACCGGATAATATCATTTCTAAAATCCACCTAGGAAGCAGGCCACGATATACGCTCCATCAAAACAATTGAATTCCCAACCCTCCTCCTGCCCCCCGCCATCAGTCAGCCCCACCCCTAATATCCCCCACAAACACAATTGACCACGATCTTCCCGAAACACATGTGATACCAAGTTCATGAGAAATGCTGTTCCGGGTGGAAAGGGAATACTAATGAGACCGCCTTCTAAAAGTTTCTTTCACAAAATACAATGAAAAAAAAATCATCACAAATCTGTAGGACGCGTGCGAAAAAATCTCGATTTTGATATCTTTTAGGAAATAAAGTAATAATATGTCTGGCAGCTATGTTATGGAAGTTTTCTCCGGGCACGCGTTCCGGCAAAGAAAATACATTGGGGCCTATGCTTACGATGCTTTGTAGAGGGTTTTTTAAGGGAAAGGAAGGAGAGGAAGTTCTGCGAAGGATAAAGATGAGGGTAGGCATCTGTGGGGTTTAAAATGTCCAGGAGTGACGAACGTAAGAATCCATCCCTACTGCGGCGCTAGGCAAAATGGATCGAGAGAGTCCGGCTGGAGAGGTCAAAAGACCTTCCTCAACCAGTCTCTTCCAATTTCATAAATCCGGGCACCCCTGCTAAATTACAAAACGTAGTGAACCACTTGGGGTGATCTATGGCAGGGGCGTTGGTTATCCAATAAATGATTCCCAGGGCGATGAACGCTATGACAGCTTTTCGCACCAAAACTACATCAATTATTCAATATAAAATCCGTATTTATAAAAACTCTTTCACAGTTTCCTGTTGAATCCCTTCGTTAAGGTTTAGGGATTTCTGAGAAAAAGTAAGTCAAAAAGTGTCAATTATTCGCAAAAATTGGGAATATAGTAAAACGTTACTGCTAATCTTTAACGTTTTAGACAATTTACTCCGTGGTTATAATTTTATTTACCAACATATTTCTGAAATCAGAAATTTTTACGGCATTTCATAAAGTAGTCAGCGCACGTGATCGGTGAGGAAATGGGGAGGAGGAAAGAGGGGTTACCTCAGCCCTCACTCTTTTCTTTCCCTCTCCAATTCTTGGTTGATCTGGATATTTCGTACCACCAATACAACTTTATAGACACTTTACAATGAGGAATATACTTGTATCATGGCGATCAGCCATTGACTAGCTGAAACTTTTCTCACCACACAAACATTTCTAAATGCCATCTAACTACAAATAAGTCTAAATAAGTCAAACTAACTCAATCAGAGTCATGGTACGTTTGCAATGAATTATGTACTTCATACGTGTGTGTGAGAGTCACAAAGCAACTTTTTAACCCGTCAAGTACTAGTATATTAGTCTGGTTTTCAGAACAACTCATACGAGTTGTTATTATAGTGAGATATATTATTATATAACCGGTGTTAAACAGAAAACACCACGCTTTATATACATATAACTTTGGTATTTTTTATGAATTATTTTTACGTGGAATAACAATTAAGTGAGGCGACCATAAAATTTCTAATACGTTTATCTAATAAAATATGATTGTGTTTTTTATTTTATTCGTTTTAGGAAAAACTTAAAGTGAGTCATTTTTAAAACTGTTTAAGTTTGCAAGAAAAAAATTATGTTTTAAAAATTATATATAAATAATTTGAAAGCATATTTTATCACCTTTGAAAAACGATTTTTAGTTTTTAAATACGTTCAGAAATATTCTTTTTATTTGTAAAATTTATTGTAAACCGTAAATATTTTGATCTTTTGGTAAAATATGGTCGAGGCTTGAGGGGTTAAATTGTACCAATTGCGGTTACCAAATGCACAAAAATTAAAATGTCTATCTTTATTTCTAGGTTATAACTCTTTTCAGGGAAGGATCTATGAGATATTTAATAGTGAACACATATATTTATTATGTATTCTATATTTTTTGATATTTCGTGAAGATGTTAGAAAAATGTAGGCATGCTTAGGCCAGATATAAAAGCGAGTTATTCAATCTAAATTACATATTCCGAGCATTTAATTTCAATTCAAGCCATAAAAATGGTATGAATGGACAGTAATAGAGTTTTCTCTTTACAAAAATATCCAATTAATTAAAAAAAGATTGTCAAATACACAATGAAGCTCCTTGAAAGACGAATTTAAATTAAGTCAAAAGGCGCAAAACAAAAGTTTTTCGATTAATTGAAGAGCAAGAAAATCAACAAAGTAATTCGCGCGACATTTTAATTGGAGGAAGTCGCCTTCACACTGCCTGCCCATTCCAAAAGTAAATAATTAATTACGAAAAATTACTGGCCAAGCAAAATTAAGAATAGAATTCATTTAATTTTCCTTAATAATTGTATTTTTTTATTTTTTTGAACTGAGGTGTGAGTATTATTTATTATTAAGTTCGGCTCTTAAAAAAATCTAGATAATTTTTACCACGCATGCTTTTCAAACAAATAATGTTTTTTTTTTGTACTGTTTCCCTCGTTGAATTTAATGTTTCAAAGACCCAATCATGTCTGATTTCATCTAAAATGAATCGAAATGGAAATCTAGTCACCTTTAACAGAAGCACTCTTCACTCTAATGGTACTTGGTGTAACTCTAAGTGACCATTCAGGTATGGGTGCTCCATCGAAGCCAGAGTTAAGTTAGCAACTGAGTAACTGAATGTACTGTACAGGGCTCACAGATACTTAATGATACACAACTGCTAACTCTGTACCAAATGCAAGTGCGCCAGGTTGAATTAGTCAGCCACCTTCTGATCTGGAGCCCCGAAATACCCGAAAAAATCCCGTGCAGAAAAAGGCGGTCTGTTTGTTAGATCCTCCTATCTTAACAAACGGATTGCAATACTCAGAGCATAAACGTCAGATGGGTATGCTGTCTTTGTTCTACCGACATTCCAATGGAAGATGCTTCGATAAATTAACGTCATTGATCCCCTCGGCAATGGTGCGTAGTCGGAAACATGCTAAACACGCGTGTAAATCATATATGTATACGTTTGAATTTTGTTACACGAGAACGGGTCGTTTCTAAGACTGGTTCTTGAATTCAACTGCTCAGCTGTGGAACGATTTGCCGGCCTCTGTGTTTCCTCCCACCTATAACATGGGTCTCTTCAAGAACCATCTTCACTCTTTTCTCTCTAAAAGTCCGTCTACAGATATGACATGCCCCGAAGGAAATTATTTTCCTCAGGGCCTCCTGCTTGGAGTTAATGCAAAAAAAGAAGATTAAAAATCCAGCCTCTTTCGCACACACCTTAGAACGGGGATAAAATAAACATATATTTTTATGATAAGTTTTTAGATTTTCACGGCCAAAAGCATTTTTGTTGTTAGTTTTTGGGGTGTTCACATGGACAGGCCCCAGGCTAACGTAAATACTGCGCTTTCACTAAAATTGCGGTTCCCTTTTTACTGTAATACCTACCAGCTCGTAGTGGATTGAAGCTGGCGACACGGTATCGCTTCCAAGTAAATAATCACACACTCTACACTAACAATTACACATCGTCAGATCTACCGGATCTGCCCTGATGATGGACACTGCAACGCTGTCCAAAACGTCGAAACAACAAAAAATATTTTTAATTTAATATTACATTTGATTACAGTAATAATGTATTGGCCATCTCACTAAGTGTGAAACGCCTGTAATGAGATGGCAATTAACAGAATGGTTGTTAGCTAGGATTTTGTTAACATAATATTATGAAAATGAGAGTTAAAAAGAAAATCAGTATTTTAAAAAAATAATACAATTCAAGAAAAATGTAGAAAATTAAGACAAAACAAGAATAATTTTTAAGCATTAAACATAAATTTAGGTTCTTTCTGCACGGATAATTGTTACGAATTACCCTGCGGAATTATCCCTAAAGCCGGAAATCCTGATGTTTGATATAATACATTGAAATTGAATTTAAATATGGCGTCTTTCCGCATACGTTTCCGAGCTAGCTAGATACTAGGAAGATGTGTATTATAATGTTATTATTATTGTCATAATATTCTCGTTCCGAAAGAAGGCGTCTTAGCCAGTTAAAGAGTTTTATCTAATGACTTGTGAATATTGTTTAAAAAAATTTATCCGCAAGCCATTCGCCGAAAACCTTAATTTTATACGATTTTGACAAGTAGCTACCCGGTTTCAGTCGTAAAGCTAGGAGCCAAATAATTGAATTAGAAGTACATTTATACCTTAAATCCAAAGAGCAGGTGTTTTAAGCCCTAACAAATCAGTGCTTCTCGGTGTTGCTACTGACTGTGGGGTACAATCGTTTCGTATCGTATCGTATCTTTATTAAATGTATAGCGAATTTTTAAAAACCTACACTACTTAGGGACCTCGTGTATTCAATCGCTCCGCTCCAGGAATCATCTATAAGATAACCAACTCCTCTGCCACAGGTCACTTCAAGTGCATCGCTACATTTGGTAACAAAGCAGAGGTACCCGGGTTTATGGGGTTTTTCCGGGTCTTGGCGGCGGATGCATCTGCCCATCAACTGCGTGGCAGGCCATTTCGCGAGAGACTGGCAGAGAGAGATCTTTTGATCTCTCCAGCACGACTCTCTCGAAGCATTGCCTTGCACCGTACTGAGTATTGGATTCATACGTTCGTTTCTCCTGGACCCACTGAACCCCGAATTCCTACCTTATTTCATACCTTTTTCCTTCCCAGAACTTCTTCTTCCTTTTCTTACAAGATCCTCCATACAGCGTACCCAAAGACGACATAGGTTATACTTATTTTTCTCAGAGCCTCCTGTGTGAAGTTAATGTAAAAAATAAGAAGTTATACGAAAAAAAAAGTCTGGAATAAAAATGACAAAACACTTCCAAGAAAATATTAAACTGTTTTGGAAGGAGGTCAAAAGGTCCCGGAGTGGTTCAGAGAACGGAAGCCGTTCAGAGAAGAAAGTGATAAAATCGAAAGATGGAAAAATGTTGACGAATGAGGAAGAAATAAAAGAGAGATGGATGAAATATTTTTAGGAAGTCTTCGAAAGCAACCCGGGTGATAGTGAGGCCAGCGTTGAATCGGGTATGAACGATGACGGAGTGAATGTTACTAAAATCAGCGTGGATGAAATTAAAAAATCGATAAAATGCATGAAGAATGGTAAGGCTGTTGGTTTCGACAATATTGCTGCCGAATACTTTAAAGGGGATAGCCATGTTATTCTCACATGATTGTGCAAACTTTTTAACCAGTGTTTAAAGGAGGGTTAGACGCCATTAGATTGGAGAAGGGCTGTAATCATGCCATTATACAAAGGTAAAGGGTCACGTATGGAATGTGGGAATCATAAGGCTATTAGCCTGCTAAGTTCAGTCGGCAAGTTGTACGGAAGAATATTGATTGAAAGGGTAAGAATGGAAACAAATGATAAAATATGGGATGTGCAAGGTGCCTTTATGAGTGGAAGGGGATGCATGGACCAGATTTTCTCCTTGCGTATGCTCACTGAGAAGTTTCTAGCGAAAAACCAGAAACTTTTCTGCGCCTTTGTAGATCTACAAAAAGCATACGACTGAATAGACAGGAAAAAGCTATGGAAGGTGTTGTCCAAGGATGGAGTGAATACAAATCTCATACAGGCAATTACGTCTCCGTATGAGGAAAGCGTTGCATGTGTTAGGGTGAACGGTGATTTTACGCGGTGGTTTGACATCACAAAAGGTGTTAAACAAGGCTGCGTAATGTCACCATAGTTATTCAATCTGTACATGGATAATGTATGCAAGAATTGAAAGAAGTGGGATTGGGCGCGAAATTGAGTAATTTATTTATTTTATTTTAGGGAAATCAACAGTTTACAATAATGATTAATTTATACATGTATAATTAACCTAACTGAGAAACCATTATAGATTTCCTCATTATAGTATTACATTGTTTGTCTAGAAATTAAACAGTAATCTTAGAAAATTAAAGAGAGTATTTTGTTTTGAAGAGTTTTAATTTTCAATGTACGTTTGTTACTTAAATTTTAATTTTTTTCTGCGAATGACACGGGTGTGTCGAAACCGGTCGCAGAAAAAATTTAAAATTTAAGTAACAAACGTACATTGAAAATTAAAACTCTTCAAAACAAAATGTCTAGAAATTGTTACATAGTTAATGCCCAAGAAATACAATAAAAGAGAGTACATTAAAAGATATTACATAGGTATAACAGGTGGAAGGTAGTCCATAATATGTCATTACATTTATGAATTTTGTAGTCATTTAATACACTTTTGATAGAATTTTTATATTTATTTTAGTTACAATTGAAGATATCTATATCAGAGAAAATTTTATTATATGTTGAACACAGTCTAATATGGCAAGCATTTTGGTTTGAATTTGTTTTACAGTGTTTTTCCTTAAAAATATTACACGAACGTGTGTGCCGTGTATGTACTTTAAAATCTATTCCGTTCAATAATTCAGGATAGTCTGTTATATTATTTACGATTTTATACAGCAACATCGCATTTGAGAATTGTCTGCGTACACTCAATGCATCAATTCTGAAGAAATTTATTGCATAAAGATAATTATTAAATCGATTGTACGATTTGTAAGAAAGGTATTTTATGAATTTTGTCTGAATCGATTCAATTTTGTTTATATGTACTGCATAAAATGGAGACCACACAGTTGACGCAAACTCTAAATGGCTTTGTAATCTGAAAGTATGTTGCCTGTTGTATGCTGATGATGCGGTGCTGATTTCTAACACTATGGAAGATCTTCAGTCGCTCGTATCAAGAACGAACTAAGTACGTATGAAGAATGAGTTAATGATGAATGTAAGTAAGTCTAAAGTCATGGTGTTTGAAAGAGAGAGTACGAAAACAGAATGCAATATAGTTATGAATGATGAAAACTTGGAGCAGGTGGATGAGTTTGTGTATCTAGGTAGTATGTTTACGAGAGATGGGAAGGCTGATAGAGATATTGAAAGAAGGGTGAATGCCGGTAACTCCATTAATGGAGGACTGAATGCCGTCGGCGCTAATAAAAAAAACTGTCAAAATAGCCGAAGCTAGCAGTCCACAATGGAGTCCTAGTACCTACCCTGATGTATGGCAGTGAGGCATGGAACTGGCAGAGGAAGGATGAAAGTAAACTGAATGCTGTTGAAATGAGATCCCTGAGGCGTATGTGCGGTAAAACAATGTATGATCGTGTGAGAAATGTGGATATCTGCAAATAATGTAAGGCTGATGTAAGCATAATGAGTAAGATTAAGAAAGGGACCTTTAAATGGTTTGGGCATGTAGAGCGAACGAACGAAGAAAGTAGTCTAAGAAGAATATACGACGCAAATATGAATGGTAGAATAAGTCGGGGTCGTCCGAGGAAGACATGGCACGATCAAGTGAATCAGATACTTGAGTCGGGCCATGTCAAAAGTCAGAATAATAGAAGAAAACGTATGAGACGATGTATGAATGTGAGTGAGGCAAAGAGTGTGTGCCAAGACCGAGTTGTTTGGCGGTCCGTCCTCTCTGCCTACCCCTGAGGGGAAACGGCGTGATGGTTAGTTAGTTAGTTTTATTTTATTTAAGTTGTTTCGAAAATGTTATTATTAATTTAATATTAATCGATGGTGATCGTAAATCTAACAGTTTTTATGTTTCTCAGTGGTCTTTCTAACAAAAATTTAAAATACTCTGGGAATTTTTAGCTGTTATTATGAATTTTGGTTAAAATGAATGAAGTAAAATGCTTTTACTAACTCCACAAACAAAATGCATCTATTCCAACGAAACCCGAGGCTGGAGAGAGTTATTGTAATTTTTATATCCATTTTTAGTAAAGTTGAAACGCTCCGCGCCGAGGGCAGCAAAATATGCGATTGTTATATTCTAAAGCTAAATGTTTCACATTTCCCCAAAGTAGCTGTCATTTGTATCCCGAGCTCAACCCTGTTTCATGGACCAGCTGCGCGCATACAATAAAGAATACTCCGTCGCGGGAATGAGACCCGAAAATATTTTCTATACCAGCCTTCATAATTATTTCTCAAGTTATGAAAAAAAAAAAATATATAAATCTAATAGTGAAAGGTCAGATTTCTAGGGGTGAGGATTTACTAGGTCTTGGTAGCGGATGCGTATACTCACCTACTGTGTGGCGGGCTGGATTTGGAGAGACTCGTCGAGGGAGACCTCTTTAACTCTCCGGTACTATTTCGACCCATCGCCTTTCATCGAATTGGAAGGGAGCAATTCAAACGCCTGTCATTCCTGGACATACGACTTCAAGATTCCTACCCACTTCTAAAAAATTTTGTAGTGAAACTTCCATAGTCCCGCTGTGATTTGGATTTCGGATGAAACGGAAATGAATATTACTGCATCTGCGACGTATCAACTGCACTCATTGGCGGCTTTGATTATGATGTTACTTTTAAAGGCTCCTATTGGTTGAGATATGAAATGGAAAATACGCAAGGTCTGCTCTCATTGGTCGCTTTGATTGTGACCTCACTTTTCAAGTATTGGTTGAGATTGTTTTGATCAAGTTTTGCTTTTTCCGCGTGTAAACTGCACTCGATTTTTTTCTTTCCAGATCTTCCACTCTTTTCTTAACTTAAACCATCCACACAGCGTCCCCAAAGATTACATAGTCATAAAAGAAAGACAAAACATTCGTAAAGTAAAAAATAATCTGACGCATTATAATTGCTCTTCTTTTTTTGTGGTTACCGCACAAGAGTTCCAACTGTTCACAACCGTCTAGAACCATTTAGGCTATGGCATCTCCGATTAGGGTATATGAGAAGCAGATAGAGAACTGCTTACATTAATTAAAAACAAGAAAATTTCATATCTGGGTCATGTACTTCGAGAAGAGAAGTATCACTTGCTCCATTTAATATTGAAAGGCAAGATAGAGGGTCGCCGAGGGCCTGGTAGGAGACAAATGTCTTGGTTGCGAAATATACGAGAGTGGACCGGCATTAGAAGTATGGAGGAGCTATTCCGCGCAGCGCAAGACAGAGAGACCTTTTCAAGAGTGATCGCCAACGTCGGGGGGACCTGATAAGGCACACAAAGAAGAAGAAGGATGTGGACAGAGAGAAAGTTGGGGATGTACCTTGCTATTCAGATCTGATTACTCAACATGGCTAAAGTCATTTAGAGCAACTGTTCGATTCTGAATAGTGGTATTTCACCAGTTTGAAACTGAAAATATCTACCACTCTGGAAAACGCCGAAAATCCAACTCATATTATTTTTAATTTGCTAATAAATTTATAAATCATATTATAAACAAATATTTATTTGTGAAATGACATAAATTAAAATAAAATTTACATGCGCTAGCCGGGATTCAAACCCCCGATTTCCGGATTCAAAAATTAACAATACGGAATGTACCTACATAATACACATGATAAAAATAAACATAAAAAGTAAGTTAAAAATTATTAAAGATTAATGAAATGAAACGTTTAAGTTTCTGATTTAAATTTTAGTAAGGAATGAATAAAAATAATAATAATAATAATGATTTGCATAGAGGCATCGGTGGTTAAAATCCTTCTTAAACTGTTCCGGGGAAAACATCCATTGAAAAGAGGAAACTTCGCTGAAAGGAAAACTTTACTTCGCTCGAGCCACAAAAGGCTGTACTTCAAATGACTCGATACTTTAAAAAGCGTCTGTGACTATGGATATTTAAAAAAAAATTCTTTAAGATCCTATTAACTTTCCTAAGAACGTACCTACATATAAAAAGGATAGAAAATTTATGGCGTAATTTCGTGGTGTGAAGAATTAAACATTGTTGCAATTTGGGAGTCAGATATGGACACTGCCGCCTTAGGAAACGTTTATTAGATAACCAACACCTCTTTCATGGGTCGCCTTAAGTGGTTCGATAAGTTTTGTGATTTAGTTAATTTTGTCAGGACCTTGGCGGTGGATTTTTCTGCCCTTCTGGGAGAGTCTGTTTGAGAGAGACCTTTTGTTCTCTCATGGAACACAACCTTGCCCTGCAGTGGGAAGATAGATTCATACGTTCGTCACTCCTGAAAATAATGACCCCCAGATTCCTAGTCACACTTCATACCTTTTTCCTTCACAGAACTTCCTTTCCTAAAATTACCCTCAACATAGCATTCCCAATGGTGACATAGGCCCAAAGGGAATTCTTTTATTCAGAGCCTCCTGTGTAGAGCTAATATAAAAAAATAATAAATAGCAAAACATATTTAATTAAATGAAGACAATATTAGCGAAACTCAATCGAAAATCTGGAGTTTTTCTGTCTCCAGATTTTCGATTAAGTTTCACTAATATTGTCTTGATTTAATTAAATGTTATAATTTTTGTTTTTTTTTTATATTATTTACAGACCATGTTCCGTATGTTAATACACTAATCCTAATTTGACTGTCCTAAAACGGGAATCCTCCTAGTTGGGCAGTCAAAAAATTTCTTAAATAATGTATATAAATGTATAATCTTTTTCTAAATAAAAAAAAAAAAATTAGATTTTACTCATAAAGTTAAAAATAAAAATAAAAATATCAAATAATAGTTTCGTGGAAACGAGCCGATGCGATGCTTCATTTTAAATACAAAATGCATACTATATACGATCTCCACGAACTCAAATTTTCTTCAATTGAAATACATTCACACCAAAACTCGTACCTTACCCTTAATTATACGTATATTTTGTTCGAACATACAATTATGTATAATACTACGCTTTTGTGCCTTCACGGATAACACTAATGTTCACTTGGCTATGAAGCATGTTCAGTTGCTCAGGTAACAAAAACTTGTAGTGGAAGTAACTCTCTCTACATTCTCTTCTATGGGCACAAGAAGAGAACAAAAGTAATAACAGAAGAGAGAAATAGAGGATATCATTTAGCTGCTGCTGATCGTAAATCAAGTGGAACAGTTCGTTTTATATTATGGCTTTATTGCAGCAGTTAAAATATAGGAGTATGTTCATCTTGTTATATTTTTTGATGTGAATACTGCAACCGCTTCCAACCGGCTGGAGCAAGTGAGACTGTAGCATTTGCAATTGGGGCATGACGTGAGGCTGAAGAAAGAGGAGAGGAGAAGGAGATGGGGAGGAGACAGTACCTATCTGGCTATTCGGATTTGGTCACCAAACACGACTAAAGCAAACATCGTTTTAATTAAGTCGTGGTCGAGAGCTTTACTCCTCGACCACGGAAGCCGTCAGATGCCTTGCAGGTTATGTGAAACATATTGGATAGGTTTTTCACTAAAGTCCTGAAGAAAGAACCAGTTATACGATATATTGCTGAATAATGAATTTCGTAACTTTTCCATGCACACTGTATCGATTATATTTTTAAAAGTTAGTAATAGAAACGTATAAATTATGATTTTTAATTGATAAACTAACATTTTCGTGCATAGCACAAAGGTTAACAATAATTATTATAAGTAATAACCTGAACCAAAAAAAAAATTACCAAATTCATTTTTAGAATATGAACCAAATTCATTTTTCATAAATCTATTCTAACAGACAGAACAATTAGTCATAATATACCCGATATAGTTTTACATGACAAAATTTAAAAAATAACTTATATCATTGATGTCGCTATTCCAAATTCTTGTAATATTCAGAAAACTGTTTCTGAAAAAACTAGAAAATATACAGATTTAGGAAATGAGATTAAAAGAATTTGGCATTCTCAGAATATAAAAATATTACCATTTGTTATTTCGGCTACTGGCATTATACCTAACTCTCTCATTCAAAATTTAGGCGTATTAGATTTGTCAAAGAATTTGTTTATTAAAATGCAAAATTCAGTCATTTTAAATACATGTAGGATTACGAAAGATTTTTTTTAATATTTATATTGAGGGATCAGTAGGTTTTATCAGTCGAGTTAGGATTTCATCAGAGCCGAACCCTCTGATATAAAAAATATCTGGAGCCGGTGAAATATTTTCCCATTATGTTTTTGGTTGATTGACGTATTGTTATTGTATTGTTTAGTATTTATTATACTTATGTAGTGCACTTACATTGCGTGGATTTAATAGATAATCATTTGTGGAAAAGTGTGTGAAAGGGTTTAGTCTTTCATTTGGGAACGATTTAACCCGGACATAAAATCTCGAGCACCGTTAAAAACACATAATAAAAACATTATTTGTAAAAATGTCACCAATATAAACAGGTGTTATGTTTATTTCTGCACCATCATTGTTCGTTAGTTAAATCAGTGCATATTCAGCCAGTACTTAATTATGTAGAAAATATTCATAGGCTCAGTATTGTTTTTGGATGAATTGGTCATTAATTTGGGTGGTAGATGTAACAGATTAAACTGTTTTGTACAGCTTTTTTGGCTAAGCGTTCAACCACAATTTTATATGAAATCAACTAGACACCCAGTAGGTACTTTAAACATTGTAAGCCCTGGATTGCAAGCACTAACTACAGTGATACGTTAAACATATCCAGACTCCCATTTGTCAGATTCCCGGCATCCAAAGTTCGGTACAAACAGAAAACAAGCGTGCTTACACCAGCAGCGATAAATCAGCAGCCAGCTAGAGGACTAGCCGCACCACAAGTATCAAACATTAACTCTAAAGAAGTGCTTTGTACACTCCCTACAGATATACTACAAGTAGAGTATCTTGCTACAAAGTTGCTCGCATGATGTGCAAAGCTTGGACAAAATTACTCCGGCTTTTTACTGTAATTCAAACTCCATAAATTCTTCATTCCCTACTTTGCAGAGTAAATGTACTCTTACATTTTAAGAGATTATTTACGGAGCAGCGCAGCAGAGAGTTCTGCTTTTGTAGAGAGAGATGCGAGTACTTTGCAAATGGTTGACAAAATATAAACTTTAATGCTTACTATTGAAATAATTAATCAGGACTTGCTTTTACATGTGAAAATCTGGTGCTCGCTCAAGTTTTATGAAATAATCTTTTTTTTTTTAAATGAAAACCTTTTTGGCAGCGTTGTGATTTGAAACTCTATGAAACGGAAAAGCGACACTAAGAAAAAAACACATACATTTATAGGATTTAACCAGCGAGAGAATGAGATAGAATAATCGGTCTCCTCTTTGGCGGTGCTTCGTAGCCTCCCCACGCATGTCTACTTTAGTTTTCTGAAGGTTTCACTTTTACCATGTGTGAATTACGCACTCTATTTTTTTTACATTAGCGCCACGCACAAGGCCCTGAATAAAATAGTTCACCTCAGGACCTATGTCATCTTTAGGGATGCTGTGTGGTGGGCCTTTCAAGGAAAGGAAGGAGATGAAGTTCTGGGAAGGAGGCATGGGAGAGGGTAGGACTCTGGGGATCAATGTCTCCGAGAGAACGGAGATATGAATCCATCCCTCCAAATTCCCAAAGATTCCTGCTGGAGAGGTCAAAAGGTCTCCCTCAACAAGTCTCTTCCAATCCTGCAACGCACTAGGTGGCCATGCGCAACTGCCGCCAAGACCCGGACAAACCTCATACCATGAACTCAGACACCCCTGCCAAGTCACCAAACGTACCAAACCACTTAGGGTGACCTATGGCAGAGGAATTCGTTAGCCAATAAACAGTTCGCGGGCAGTGGTACCCATAACCGCCTCCCAAGTTGCAGATGTTATTATATTATTCATACTTTCTCAGTGATAATTAAGGTTTATTGACTGAGCCTAACGAAGTCCTGTTTTAACCCCACCATTTGTCACTTAACCACCGACCATTAAACATTTTTTTATGTCAACATAATTGTTTCTGATATTTTCAGTTTATTTTTATAATTGTTATTTTTCTTTTTAAATTTTATCCCGTTGTAAATCACTGTAATACATGAAATTATTTTTGCACTAACTTGTTTATTACTAACACTCACGTAATTTTTTTTTTAAAATATCATATTCCCAATGTAAAAGTCCCACCGGCGTATAAACGAGTAAATAAATAAATCATATTTTGGACAAACATGGCTTTACAACAGTAGTTAATCCTAATGGGACCTAACTTATTCTGCATTAGTTAAATTTTTTATTTTCTCTGCCAGTTCCATACTTTACTCTTATAATGTTGGTATCAGAACTTATATCGTATTTTTATAAACATCTTTTGATTATCTATTTCGTTTTGTCATTTTGAATAAATGGAAATCTTGGAAACAGAAATTAACCCATATTAGATCAAGCTAAAAATCGGCAAATAGACTCCTTGTTCATGACAAAGTATTGTATCAACTTTTGGTGGCGGCAACATTGTAAAAAATTGTGACACTGACGCACACACACACACACACGCACACACTGCTGAAAATGGCTTCTTGCCGGCCCAAGGGATGGTCTGAAAATTGAAAATAGATTGATGTATTATAGTAAAAAAAACTTTGTTTTTATTACTGGTACAACATAAAAAATTAGTTACGTCATAAAAATGTTACCAAATACATAGTTAGTAACGTATTCTGATAACCTTCAAAATATTGATAGCTTTCGTTACTTTCTTATAAATACGACGTTTTGCTACTTAAAATGAACGCGGATAATTTAAAAAAAACCTTTGAAGGCTGTCGGGCGAAAGATATTCGGGTTGAGAACTCACTGAGCTAAGGGTTTAAGGTTTACACGTCAAACCACCCTAACCTTGTTGGCCAACTATATGTTTCTAGATTGTTTTAGGTACAGCGTGCATACACACAGTGTACAGATGACAAGATTATACATGCGCAAACTGACGTCCTTCATTTCAGACTATATAAACAGAGTTATCTTCCATGGAAATAGAGTGCATCGGATGAAGCGTCGGGCGGTAATTAATAATAAACGCTGAGAAAACGGATAAAGTCTCTTTATCGTGAATCAATATTGAATAACATAGTATCAATATGTTTCTTGAAGCAATGCTGAATAATTTGAGGAAAAGAAAAAGATTCTTCTTAACGTCTTTATCCCTTTTATCGTTTGATGAAGGAATTAAAATTATTAATACTCTCAGGGGACTTGACTTTCATTTTTTAAATTTATATAATAGACATAGACAGTCCTGATTTATTAAGATCTAAAATTATTTTCATTGACATTATTTTAATAACCAACAACAATATCAGGATTGATTCACATAGATTCTTGCTTTTACCTAGATTTCATGAAATTGGCAATACTTTCTCAGAAGTAGTAGTTTTTTTTAAGCTTTAGCTCCATACAGGAAAATAATTTCCCTCAGTGCTTTTGTCATCTGATTAGGGGATGATGATTTTTAAGGAAAGTAAGGAAAGGAAGTTCTGGGAAGGAAAAACGTTTGAGGGGTGGGTAGGAATCTAGGGTAGGTACGTGTGTGTTTGGGAGTGACGGATGTATGAATCCATCCCTCCAATTGCAGTGCAAGGCGATGGGTCGAGAGAGTCCGGCTGGGAAGGTCAAAAGGCCTCCCTCAACCGGTCTCTCTCGTTGCGGCCTGCCACGTAGCAAGTGGGCAGACTCATTCGACGCCTTGGACATAAATCACCCAATTAACCCGGGCACCCAAGCTAAGTCACCAAACGTTGCGAACCACTTGGGTTGACCTATATCAAAGGTGTTGGTAATCCAAAAAATGGTTCTTGAAGCGGCGGTACCCATACCCGTCTCCAAAACTTAAGTAGATGTGTTCAACTGCACGGAAAATAGCTATAAAATAGCTATAATAACATACATCGAAAATAATAATGAATGTTAGTGTGATATGGACACAATTTAAATATCGTATTTTACTTCATGATTACTGTTCCACAAAATTATTATATACCTACGAGACATGTTTGTAAAAGCCCATGTAGGCGTATCATATAATAAATAAATAGATATTAATTGGATTTTTTTTTCACGAAGGCCACTCTGGTATATTTATATCATTATTTCTACGTGGTCTTGTATGAACAAACCACAGGGAAGCGGAGCGTGTGGAGAAAACTTTGCAAAGTATTATTTAATTAGATTAGTATTCTGAATTTCTCCCTGTGAAACCTTAAACTGTTGTTATTTTGGGATAAACGGTAAAGTTATGCGCGTGCCTGACTATTAAAATAAACCTCATTCCAAAAGCCTTTTAAAAGGAAGGTATTTATATCATATATATACTGGAATTAAAAAATATATAACTTGTAATTATGATTCATTATTGGATCAATAAAATATATCAGTATTCGAAACGTTTAAAAAATCGATTTCGAACTCATAACATTCAAAATTGACTACAGCGTTTTTAGGCAAACTATGGTCTTACGACAGTCGAAAACCATTTGGATTCCCTAGGCCCAGTTGTTTCGCAGAAATTCACGTGTGACAAAGTCATCGTATGGCCATTGAGCGCCATTTTACTTTTTTGACAGTAAAAGGTTCCTGTTAACTGCCGATCCTAGGGACTTTTTTTTTTTTTTTAAATTGAAGAATTCATCAAATATTTGAATTTAATTTACATGTTCTTAAGTTCTGTTATTACATCATTAAAGGCCAGATGCTTCAAAAAACTGAAATAATCACAGAACTTGAAAAGATTAACTTCAAATATTTGATGAATTGTTCAAATTTTTAAAGCACCCCTTCCTAAGTTCGTTTTAGCGTTAAGCAAAAGAGGACAATTATAATATTGTTAAGTTTATCAGCTTATTACAATTTGATAAAAAAAAGGAAATGCACCTAGAATCTACGTTTAAGGGGGACCATTCAAATATAAAAAAAAAATAAAAAAATATATAATGGCTCTGAATAGGGTATTCTATGACAATGTTACATTTGAATTTCTGCGAAAAAATTGGACATTAGTCTTACTGATCGATTAATTCAAAACACCACTTTAACGTATTAATTATTTCGATAACTGTGCTATTTAGAAAAGGAGAGAATTTTTATGCATGCGACTTTCAATCGGTAATTTTAGCATTAAATGCGTTTTTATTCTCACAAAAGTGTTTCATTTTGATGACCATTCAATGCCACATTGAAATTTAGTGATGTGAAAGGTCTCCGTTGTTAAATGCCGATTATCGGTCGGTTCTAGATTTAAACTAAAGTTTGATTAAAGGATAACAGTTATGATGTTATACATTCAGGCGATAACTATCAAAATATTTATTTTGTGATATAGTTTGGAACACCCCCACTATGTTCATGAAAGCAAGGTGGAAGGCAGGTATGGGTATGTATGATTTACCCAAGTGTTTTAATATTTCTATGAAAACAATGTTAAAAAAGCAACGTAACGACGTGGATTTGTGGTTTTGAAATAATGCTTTTATCATCACTTTAAAGCAACGGTGACATAATTTGAAATAAAAAAAATCTCAGACGATTCCAGCAGTTCTATCAGATTTCAGTGGTATGACGAACGGATGCGGGTTTGTTTGAAAGGAAATATAATCACTTCCATTACCTGTCTTCAGTGCCTCACTATCCTATCTCATACTAACCATTACTTTCCACCTTTCACTGTATTTATAAAACCCTCTGTGATCCAAAATAATTATTTATAGTGACGTAAACAAAAATGTATTTTATTTTTTGCAAAAACTGGAACAAAAAATTAAAATATGAAGTTTTTTTTTTTTTTTTTTTTTTTTTTCATAGGAAGCAATTACTTTGTGTTATTATTTATATCCTGAAGAAGCTTGGTCAAAGTGAAACCGGTCGATATATGCAATAATAAATTCGTGGTTAAATACAAAGTGTTTGTGTTTTATTTTTATAATAAAATATGAAGATTTGTTTTTAGGGTACTATGCCGTGTTGTGCTACCCTCTGATTTAGCCAACGTTTTGGACAGCGTTACAGTATCCATCATCAGGGGAGATGTTTGTTTTTAATCAAATCTACGCAGGAGTGTCATTTTTATCAGGGACTATATCACCATCATTGGCGATGATATATATATTTTTTTTTTTTTTTTTTTTATTATTTTTTATTTTCATTTATATGTTTTACATGTTGCTAAATGATCATTTACATCTTAGGTTTTTTACTACTTTTCCATTTAAAGCATTTGATTGTGTATGGAAAAGGAGTATATGGTCTTTTTTGACCAAGTGAACCTTGGTCTTTAGGAGACCTGCGTTATAGGAAAAAGGAAACACAGAGGCCAGCAAATCATTCTAGAGCCGAACTATTGAAATCAAGTCATGGAAACGACCCACTCTCACGCCCCTTCACGAAAATCGGCGCTTTATGAAGCAGCCAAATAAGATTATTATTATACACATTTAAATATCTTTTCACTTCTTAGCAAATTAGGGTTTTAAAGGCAATTCTTGAATAATTCGGAAAAGGTATGTCCGCTCTGCAGACAGCTTTGTTGAAGGAAAATGAGTTTTTCGAACAGTATTTGGTCTGACTCCTTTTGCTTTATGCTGCACAATTTTCTAGGATCTTCCTCAAGAGCTACCCTGTTAAGAAAAGATTGTTTTGAAATGTTCTGAATAACATTTCTGTGGAGTTAACGGGAAAAAGTGTTCAGATTATAAAAGGATGCGTTATTTTAATACTATCCGCCCCAGGCCGTATGTCGGAATCTCCATGTTAAGGGCTGCGCGACCCTTCAGCTACAACCTACTACCTCCTGCCAAACCATCCCATATATTCCAGTGGTGTTCCGAATAAAACTTAATTGAAATAAGTATTTTTACATTTTACACTTTTTTATATGAATACCGCACAAGAGTCCCAACTGCTCCCGTCTGGAGCCAGTGAGACTATGGCATCCCCAATCGGGTTATATTGTGAGACTGAAGGTAGTGGGGAGGGGAAGGAGATGGGGAAGAGGTAGGTGGGGAAGTACCTGGCTATTCAGATCTGGTCACCAAATATGGCTAAAGCCATTTCCAGCAACGTTTGAATTCTGAATGATGGTCTTAAACCAGGGCGAAACTGAGAGTATCTTCCACTCTGGAACGTGCAGCAAATATACTATATATTATTTTAAATGAATAAATTGTGAAATAAACACAAATTAATAAAATAAAATTTATTTGCCACGCCGGGATTCGATCCCGCGACCTTCGGAATGCGAGTCAAGAACCTTACCGCTGGATTACTCCGGCCGTCAGTATAATTTCAAATCACAACGATCACGGCCGTCGTACATTACTATGCCCACTTTCATCCTGAGCTGAATATATGTGAAATGTTTGAACCACTTCTAAAAGTCCACACTTTTGTAACTTCTTAGGTTACCCAAAACTGTATGCTACAGATAATATTTATGTTCTAGGCAATTGTTCATAGTTGTCAAAAGCCAACAAAAACTAAAATTTGGGAAACTGTTTCGGATACCATCAAAGATATTGAAATATAAGAGTATTATTTATTTATTTTGAATTTTACGCCCGGCTGTGCCTTTACATGCATTTTTTTTAAATCAAATAACATCTAAATCTAAATGCGCATAACAAAATCAAAAACAAAATCATAAAGAAAATCAAAATCAAAAGAGGTGTGCTATCCCCAGTTTTTACTGGGTGGGACTGTGCTTCCGGCAGTGCCGATATCGTTAGCCAAATAACAAATAAACTGAATGAACGAATAAACTAAAGTAAGGCTAAACTAGATGAACGAATTCTTTCCGCATTCAAACTATATTGTCAACCAATACTACAGCACACTTTAAAAATCAACTTAATGAAGACATTCTTTCAGTATGCTAACTATTTCAACTATTAGTTAGTAGTCCGCCGACAGTCGGGCAGACATCATAGACAATTTATTTTATATTTCAATATCTTTGGGTACCACCGTCCCGGGAACAATTTATTGGATAACCAATATTCTGCCATACGTCACCCCAAGTAGTTCGCTACGTTTGGCGACCTAAAAAGGGTGCACAGGCTCATGGAGTGAGGTTTGTCCAGGTTTTGGTGGCAGTTGCACCTGCCTACCTACTGTATGGCAGGGCGGATCGGAAGAGATGGTTCGTGGGAGACTTTTTGACCTCTGAAGCAAAATATGGATAGATTCATACTCCTGGACGTACTGATCCCCCGATTCCTACTCACCCTTCGTATCTTTTTCCTTTCCAGAATATCCTATCTGTCCTTACCTAAAAGACGCTTTACAAAGCGTCCTCAAAGACAACATAGGCGGATGTCCTGAATTTCAACTCACAACGGCGCTTAAGAAGTTACACTTCAAATATATTTTAAAATAGACCATCCACGGATCCAACTCGTAATGTGCTATGTACTCGTATATTGTACATTATACCTACCTACATATATTGTATAGTATATATATATATTTATGCATTAATACTTAAGAAAAGTATTCTCAATTTTTTTTGAGGTTATCGAAAACCTTCATTTGCAAAATAGTGGATTTTATAGTTAAGGTTTGCCCAGGGGCTGTGTGGCTTTCTAGGCCACTGGCTAAAACCCAACTCCGAGGATCAATTACTTACGTGTTATGCCGAAAATTTGAATATGTTTCACTAACCAAGGGATACACATACACAGTTCTAATGCCTGTAGAGAATTCCTAGGATTACAAAGCTCTTCATTTGTCATAGAACTAACCGTTAGAATTTAATTTTTGCTTACACGTCACTGCTTTCCCCAGGGGCGGAGCCGGGCCTCGTGGAATTTATTTCACTTTGTGGAGAGTAAAAATGGCTTTTTTCGCTTTCCGGGCTCCAGGGGAGTAGTCGGGCGTGCTGCAATATTTTACCTGTAAAGATATGAGACATTAATTTATTTTTACTGGAATTTATTTTTTTGGAAGTCAGAGACACGAGCATTTTAAATTACTAAAGGAATTTGAAAAAAAATTGCCACTGTTCGGAATAGACACTAAAAGGCTGACTTGTAATACATTCAGGGAAATAAAATAGTAAACGAAGTATTTTTTTTTTCTGTAAGTACCAAGCATATGAGTCTCTACTACTTCTATTTGTTCAGAGCCAGTGGGTCTATGGTATCTCCGGTTGGGTTGTCTTGTAAAATGTAAAATGAGGAAGGAAAATGTTGGCGAGTATCTGGATACTCACATCTGGCGACCAAACATTGCTATTGCTATATCGAGCATCGAGCGTCCAGCATCGAGCATCGAGTATTTAGTAACGAGCATCGAGCATCAAGCCTCGAGGATCGCGCGTCGAACATCGTTTCGTTTCTGAATTGTTGTGTTTCTCCAGGGTTATACTGACCGTCTTACTCATAATCGCAGCATAACATAATACCACGATAATACGAACGGGTTAGGTGAAATTGTCGTACAAAGTTCACCTAACCCGTTCGTTTTATCTTGGTATTATCTTATTCTGCGATTATGAGTAAGACGGAGAGTGTCTACCATTAAGAACTAAAAAAAATCGAGAGAATTCCGTGACTTTTTATCCCTCTTTTTATAAATTATCGTTAAAATTTCCTAATTCATATTGTCAAATTTCAATATCTTTGGTTAAAACTTACAACTGAGATTATTCAAAGAAAGCAATTTACTTGCGATTATTTTGTAAATACATTTGTTTGTGCAAAAACACCTTGTAAAAACGTTTGTTCTGAAAGCTCTCGAAAAACTCACAACAACGTTCCGACGCAACCCTGCAAAATATATTTAAAGATCAAAATTCCGAATCGATGCGTTTTTTGGTGAATGGTTCATGATATTATGACTTTTGACTTATTCACATAAAAAAAATTCATGTAAAACCATCTTGTAACGTAAATCTCTTTTCATTCTCCCTTCTTTTTTTTCTTCCATAAAAGCATACAAATTGTTGTAATAATCTGGCCCATTCTATGAAGACTTATTTGCGATAACGAAATTAGCGAAGAATTAAATGCTTGTGGTTCTAGTTCAACAAAATTTTGTATGATATTCATATCTTATTTGTTAAATATTTATTCAGTTTATCGGTTGAGCAGCCCAAAATCGTCGAAAGCACAAGTGTCGCGGGTTCAGTCCTCTGCTAGCCAAATCCTCCATTCCTCATACACAAGCAACCTTTTCAGCTTATAAAGATGGTAGAATGAGGAATATAATTTTTGCCATGTTTTTCATTACAGTGTTATAATTGCCTTTCTAAAAAAAACTTATATTATTATCATAAAAGGAAGTGTAGAATTTTTCAGAAAACCGATTTTTTGTTAAAAGATTTTCGCTTTTATAAAAACCGTAATAGGTATAGACCTACTCGTATGGGGTTTTGGCTAGTCACTTCCTTCACAAAACGTTAAGCGTTTGTATAATCTGGTACGAGGCTACCCTTACAGAGTTGTATAAAAACAAACCCACCCCTAACAGGGTCTCAGAGACAAGAAGATAGAATTGACTTACTATAATCACAACCCCGCATGGGTCCCAGTTTATGGGTCACTTGCGCAAGGGTTGCCGGGGAAACCCCTTGAATGATTCAAATTCCTATAAAACTAACTCCCATCAAACATGTATGGGGATCACAGATGCTAGCGGAGACAACTTTCGGTTGATTTGTCAAGATTTTTTACCCTTTCCTCGGGTTATTTGAAATGGAGTGGCCTGACCTAAGTTATTTATTTCGCATCAGGCAACTTCCACTGTGCAATTTTGTTGAATGTTTTTTTTACAGATCGTGACACACAGATAAATCTGGATGAAATACATCGTGATGGTTGTGAGAAATTGTATGAAAATAATTATTTTTTAGTGGTTACAAAAAATATAGATTTACGGTTTATTATTTGTTTATCTATACTAATATTATAAATGCGAAAGTGCATCTGTTTGTTTGTTACGCTTTAACGCCTAAACCACTAAACTGATTTAAAAATACTTTCAGCAATAGAAAGCTACATTATCAGCGAGTAACTTAGGCTGTGTATAATGGTGAGCTCTGGCGTTATGAAATTTGGTACAAATGAAAATGTGTGTGATTATTGTATATATAAGTAATTATTTTTACGTACGCTGTCAATTTGTTAATTTGACGTACGCTGTCATTTTGTTATTTGTTAAAAAATTTAAGTAACTATGGAGATCTCTTTGATAATAAAAATTCAAATATCTATACTAACATTAGGTTTAAATGCGAAAGTGATTGTGTTTGTTTGTTACGCTTTCACGCCTAAACCAGTAAACCGATTTTAAAAATTCTTTCACCAATAGAAAGCTTTATAAGCGAGTAACATAGGCTGTGCATAATAGTTAGCTCTGGCGTTATAAAATTGTAATATTTCATATATTTTGTGTGTATTTCATATATTTTAGCGGCAGGGAAGAAAGGCAGGGGGAAGGTGGGGTTCGCTGAGAGGGAAGATACAAGGGAGGGGGAAGGCGGAGAAGGTGGAAGGGAACGGAGATGCACGGGAAAGGACATGCAGGGAAAATAAATTTATTTCTTTGCATGGCATTGCAATGCATGCCGGGTACCAGCTACTTTGTTGAATAAAGCAAGAGAACAAAAACGACGGCATTTTTGTAACAATGGCCTTAAAACGGCGCGTTTTATGTACCTATTAAATTATTGTCTTCAGATGAAGATTTTATTGTGAAAATATCCGTAAAATGTCCTACTTCACATTGTTTAGAACTCAAAGCATGCTTCATATTTTCACGAATGCATTTTCTATTAAATGCGATTTCTTCAGTTTTAGATTTTATCGAATTTTTAAATTTCTTTTTCTGAAGAAAATGAGCTGGTTTTGACATGTGGTGAACTGAAAGGAATACAAAGTATGTGAGAAAATCAGTTAGGAGACTGTGGGTTGGAGAGAGTTTGATTGTTAGACTAGTAAGTGTATTGATGAAATTATGGCTCATTGCGGTATTTTAAATAGGTACATAGTTATCTTTGTCCTGATACAATCATTATACAGATACACTTAAAATAACACATCTATACCAAATCAATCACACATCTTCGCAATTTAATTTTAAATGCCTTTATGCTCTCTTCCAATTTTATTTCTTCTGGTAATTCTCCAAATAAGTATCTTCAATGCTATGTACATCAATGACTTTTGACTCTGTGTTTTTTTCCTGAAGGGGAGTCTTAGTTCATTTCTCTTCCTCGTCTCATGTGTTTGCTTTGTAGTTTATCAATTTTTCTTAGGAATTCCATAGACGTATGGCCATTTATTATTTTGTAGATTAACAATATAGTATTGAAGTAAATAATTTGTTTAAATGACAAGATATTTAACTTCTTCAATGATGATCTGCCTTATGTGATAAATTTTTAAAAAGAATATTGGAAACGCGAAAATAAAATGATTATAAGATTTTTTTATCGTTCTGAAGGCTCAAACTCAACCCTATAATATTTCAATTTTTGCTCTTCAAAAGGAAAAAAAAATCGTAATATTTTCTTAATATTTCTACCTCCTTAATGATGTCCTTTTCACGTTGGTCTCATTTAAGTATGATAAACGCCCTGCAAAGCAAAAACACAGCCTTTTAGATATTTTAGCAGCCGACAAATTGTGTATAGAACCTTACATTTTCCTCGTATTTCCACCCTAGTTAGTTTACGACACAGATCTTATCTCATTCTCCAGAAGGATTCGTCTTCCTTAACTTTATCCTCGTCACGGTACTGCTGAAAGATGTCCGTCCTTAAATTTAACTTTTCCCCCCCTTTACATGCATGGAGGAACAAATGGATTTGGTTAGGCAGGAAATTACATTTCCAATGGGACTTTTTTTATTTCCGAAACTCGTATCGTCATTTTATTATTTTTTCATTTCTCTTCCGGGTAAAATAAATGTGCACAACACCCGAATACCAAAATGAATTGGGTAATATTTATAAATTTTTTGTTGTTTTAAAAAAAAAATTATCCGTTTAAATGATCATTGCGTTTAATGTTAATTATTTAAAAAAATAGTAATATCATTAAAATGTTTTAAAATTGTTATTATTACGTAACGTTTATAGAATAATGCTTTTTTGATTTTTTTATAATGCAGAAAACAAGTCTACAATGGTTACAACGGCCTCCGTGGTCCCGTGGTAAGATTCTCGATTCACAATCGTCACAATCGACGATGTAGTATATTTTGCGGCATGTTCCATAGTGGAAGATACTCTCAGTATTGCCCTAAGACCACCATTCAATATTGAAACGTTGCTTTAAATGGCTTAGCCCTGTTTGGTGACTAGATCTGAATAGCCAGGTATTTCCCCACATTCCTCTTTCCTGTCTCCTTCCCCACCATAGTACCTTCAGCCTCATGACATACTTTAATTGGGGATGCCATAGATCTCATAGTGCGGTGTTCATATACAAAAAATGGTCAGTGGCTGAGTGGGCATAGCATTTGGGTCCCACCCGGGCGTCGCGTGTCCGATTCCTCGGCTGGCTAAGTTCTCCATCACGACACAACCAACATTTTACCGTGGTAGTAAGAGAATTTTAAGAAACTTTATTGGGTTATTCTTAACTCGGGAATGTTTGTTTTTCTTTATTTAGAAAATAAAAACAAAAAATAAAAAATCGCTAAGTCAAAGTCACTGAAAGTTAATACAACAAAATGAATATTTCATAATCTACTCGTTGTAATTTTAATAACACATGATTTTTTCGTTGTAACGACTTTTAATATCTACCATTCATCAAATATTATGTAATTCCATAAGAAAGAAACGTAAATTAGGCGTTGATTTCTAAAAACATTATCCCATCAATTTTCATCCTACAAAGAAACTGACAGAAACAAAGCGAGGTGCTTTAACATACATTACTAATAAAAGAAAATGTTTCAGAAAACATTGTTGAAAACGTTAATACTTCATCTTGTGAATGTAAATACAAAGACATTTAATATATATACTTTAAAGATATAATTAATGTTATTTATTTAAAATTAACTTGAAAAATTGTGCTGGATATTTATTCTCAAAATAAACGTTTCTTTTAACAAGCGCGAAATGGGGTGGCGTCTTCATAAATGGCGTGATTGCTTTAATAAATATAAGGTTCTATGAGGCATTTCCGGGTGACCTTCCTCATAAAATTGTCCTAAAAAACACAGTATTCGCGAAAAAGACACGAAGCAAATTCAATTTCGGGGTTCACGGTTGTCGGATGGGTGGCTTGGAACTGGGGCGGTAGGTGACCAATTTCGTACTGCAGTAAGAAGATTGCTGTTATTAAAAAAGAGATAGGATGCAAGATAATTTGAAAAAAATTCATCAATTTTTTATAGTTAATATTCGCGTTCCATATAAGTTCTATTCAAATTCTGTTATGGTATCTTTATAGGCCAGTTGCTTTATAAATCTACAATAATAGTCAGAACTTGAATAGTCTATTCTTAGAATGTGAAAATTAACTTAAAAAATTGGGTCAATTGTTCAAAATTTTTAAAACAACCCGTCGTAAACGTAAGAAAGACATTTTATTCTTCATGAAATGGTCACAGGTTCCAGTCCAGTTCTAGTTCCGCTGGCTCTGGATATTTGGAAAAAAAATTGGGATTCTTGTGCAGTAATAACATTGAAAATATTCCTTTTGATACCCTTGTTTTGGGTTGAAATATTTTTCAAATGTCTCCAGTGCTGTCAATTTTTGTAATTTTATTTATTTGGAAAACTAACAGAGCCTTATCTCGCAAAAAGGGGCCTTGGAGTTTACTGCGCAATTTCAGCCCATTTGATTGTGTAGGTTGGTCTATCTCAGGTTTTTATGGTTAAATTAATTAAATGTAGGTACAAAAAAAACCTGCAGTAGTATGCCATGTATTCCGATCGAAAATATCCGTTTACGTACCTACCGATTTTTGCAAAAAAATAAAGTTTTATCCACCTAATTTATTTAATTAAACTTATTTCTATATTATTTAGTCTCTGCCACTTGATGTTCTCACTTTTTAAGTCTAGCACAATTAATTAAATACAGTCGGTTTTCTTTCTTATCCAGTACTCCTCAAAGTTATCCTTTAAGCGTTTAGATGTAGCCATTAAAAAAAATATATATCGAAGTCTTATTGATTGAAATCTAGCAAAAAAGTCACTCGCTGCCACTGTCGACGGTTTCTTTATTGAGAAACACTGTTGGAAATTCGCATTTCTCTATTTCCGTAAAACACAATCCTGTCTGCGGTATAATGTTATCTTGCCTGTTTGATTTTGGAACATATTTTTAAAGGCCTTACAGATTGCTGGTTATTATAAATACTTGCCACTTATCAATTGTGCCCTGTAAAGGTTGAAGAAATTTAAAAAAAATTCTATTACGTGTCTTTTATAACCATCTCAAAACTATTTGTTTAAAGAATCCATTTCGAAAAAAGTAAAACTCGAATATTTTGCTTCTTTTGATTTCATGTGCTAAAATAAAGTCGCGTAGTCCTACTTCAATAGGTGAAGATTTTAGGAACCCAATTATTCCTCTTTGAAGATGATAATAGAGTGAACGTTCAGAAAAATAATTGATGTCCTCTTAAATGTGGCCAATGAATTACATTCGAATAACAAAATAATCTAAATGATGTTCTCTAGATACAAAATGATTTACTGCCGATTTTTCTTTTCATATTGAAATTTTTTTGAAACACATAATATATTTCTAGTGAAAAACGAAGAATAAAAAAAAAAGATTTTTGAAGTTTTTTTTGCCGTTAATTTTTTTGGTTTTCTGATAATATGCTACCGCGGGCATATTTATTTTTAAAAACTGTTGACAACGCATATGTAAATTGTTTCATTATAATTTACATACACAATAAGATCGCTTTTATGAACAAAACCTGCAGAAAGCAATAATCAAACACCCACTCAGCAATACTGGTGACAGATTTCGTAACAACTGAATTATTTTTAAGAGGAACTTATCCGTTTTATGGTTGTGTAGAAAATTAACCATCTACATGATAATCTACCATCTACAATGGTGTCGTTCCTGAAATACTGCATAACCAAATATCTATTTACTTCGCAACCATTTTCGCCAAAAAAATATGTAAATCTGATATTTTTGGCAGTCTATTTGCTATAAATAATGTATTTTCAATGAATATTTATTTTGTCTCTCGTTTTATTTTCCCATCTCAGACCGATGAGTGTTATTACACTTTACTTTTGTATTAAAAAAAATCCAATATTTTATTTACTTAATGGCACCGTTACAATCAAATGATTTTGTCAAGTTTCCACAGTAATTTTAGGTAGTGATAAGATTGTTGAAGAATACAAATTAAGTTCCATCCGCTTTATCGAATAAAAATCAAACGAAACGCCCAACCCCCGGCATCTCTAACAAGCGAGGCGTCATTTAATTAAATAAAAAAGTGTTCCCTCTTCAGGACATTTTATTTTCTCAATTCCACCTACCCTGAAGCCTTATTTCAGCTAAGGGTGGGACAATTGACGAGACGGAACATCCCTGGAAGTAAAACTCGGCACTGAGCTCCCGTTAAGGGTAGTACCTAGAACCTACCCTCTACCATCTACACTCTACCCTGTCGAGGTGACGTTTTTCATTCGAAACGAACTTTCATTGGAAGAAATGATATCACTGCTTTGATTAAATGACGTGTTGCTATTGTAGGCAGTAATATGATGAGTATTTTTCAAATCGATTTGACAGTTGGAGTGAAAAACTTTATTTGGTAATATATTGGAACTCGCTGTACAATTTGATTTGTATACCTACTCGTATATATCTATACAATATATTTAATATACGTATAAAATATATTTTGCAAAAATAATTTGTAACAAGCTCTGTGCACCCTCTTATACACAATATATGGTTTCGTTGTGTGGCATCTATAGTGTTTACCCATTGACAATTGGGCATTGGTAATATCGCGAGCCCGGCAATATTTTGGAATGCAACAGTTTCATAATGCGTCATTTCAATTTACCACGGTATCAAAATGAACAATTTAAACTTAAGCAAGCCCATGCCAGACAGCCTTAGTTTCACGATATATTTTTTTAGTTAATATATATTTTTGTATTTCTAATACCTTCTTTTCTTTGAAAATCATGAACTTATTCCTTACATCTGCCATGCGAGTCATTTTTTGCTAATGACAATCTACCCTGCACATTGTTGCCACCTTATCTCCGATAACAGACTTTTTCATATTACATATATCACTTACATAATATTATGTTTTGTATTCCAAAGTTTTGCATGGCTCTCAATTCACTTCGTGCTAAAATGTTCGAATTCCTTGATCTCGAGTAAATATTTGAATTATGATTTTAAAAGAAATATGAATATAAATCTTATTATTTTCTTCGTAACAGATAGCTTTTATTAAGTCAGAACAGTCGACCATGGTCTACCGGTAGCTCGCGGCGAATTTTTGGCAGTTCCCTAAAAATTATGGAAATTTTCCTCACAGTAATGAAATACGATGATAAGTCCCCAAAAATGTGTAAAAAGGTTTAACATTACATTCGTCTCATTTTGTTACATTCAAAGGACCTTTTCAATTACGCTTTTTTTTCAAAGTTATAAAACCAATTCATGTAGAAGCTTTCGCAAAATTAAAATGAGGATTAAATTTCTTTTTGTATTATGATTCCTATGACCTACAGTGTTAATTTTCCTATTTCTCCAAAACCAATTGCTTTTACATTTTTAAAATCTAATACATTTCCAATTTGGGTGGCGGTGTGGGTACCACAGCTCCGGAAACGATTTATTGGATAACCAACATATCTGCTACAGGCGCAAATAGTTCGCTTCGTTTGATGATTTAGCAGGGGTGTCCGGGTTCATGGAGTGTGATTTGACGTTTGGCGGAGGATGTGTCTGCCGAAACGAACGACACTGGATGAGGGTGGAATTTTGACTTACCCAGCCATACATAGTCTTTCGACCCATCGCCTTGCACCGCAGTTGGATGGGTGGATTCATACATCCGTCACTCCTGGACACACTGATCCCCAGATTCCTACCCACCTCTCATACCGTTTTCCTTCCCAGGACTTACTCTAATTCATTTCTTTAATAATACCCATCACACAACATCCCCAAAAGTGATACAAGCACTGATGGGAATTATTTTTCTGCTATTCACATTTGGTAGAAGTGAAACCTTCAGAAAACTAAAGTAGACAAAATTGGGGAGGCTGCGAAGCACCGCACAAAGAGGAGACTGATTATACTATATCATTCTATCGCCGGCTAAATCCTATAGACGTATGCGTTTGTCTCTTTTAAGTGTCGTTATTTTTTGTTTCACCGAGTTTCAAATCACAAAGATGCCAAAGAAGTTTTCACTTCAAAATATTTTTTTAATTCAATTAAATTGAATTTCAATTTAAAACCACTCGAACCCATTCCCACCCCCTATTTAAGCATCAAATAAAATAAAACAAATGATAACAGACCACTGCAAAGCCCTGTAAATGTGGAATTCGTTCAGTCGCAACTAATCCTGTGTATAAGCCTCGAGTGCTTATCATTCACGTAGTAATTCTAAGCTAACTTTTGGTAAATGGTGACAGTTTTCCGTAAAATTATGTACGTGGGTTGTTTAACAAACTCTAAGCTCTACTAAGTGCTTTCCTTAATGAAATCATAATGATTTATTATTATTGTTTATATTTCGCATGACAAACATAATACTTAATTACATACTAGGAATAGTACTAGTGGAACAGCAAGACGGCCTCGTTGCGATGGTCGGGTACGAATCCGGAAGTCGCGGGTTCAAATTCAGATGTGTGCAAGTTCCATTTATTTATATCTCTCTCTTTTTTTTTCTCTATTATTACAAAGAAAGACAAACATTCCCGTGTGTCATACTTCCTGGGGCCAGGGTGATACTGAAGCCACGTAGGGTCCAGTGTTATACTTCTGGTCTCCAGAAATATGTCCCTCCCGGGGGGGGACAAGTGTTAAGCAGGCCCCCCGGGGGCCATATGCCTCGGCTTGGAAGGCTCAGCTCAGGGTCGTAGGGCTCCTCCGAGGCTGTCGATGGTTGACTCCAATGAAACAAGGTTTGGGCACAATTCAAATGTATCCAATAATGCAAGGGTGAACAGTACAGGCAACCAGGTAAGCTGTTTAAGGCCTAGCATAAGAGAGAGAGAGGCACTAGAAATACTACTGAATTTAGGCTCGGAAATACTATAAGAGGGTTTAAAATCTCACGTGGCGTCGTACGGATGCAGGCAGCTTCCTACGAAGTGGAGAGATCTAGAGCAAAGCTCATAGATCGTGTGCAGGAACGGGGCGGCTCGGGGTGCGTGGGCGGCTTCTCGGCGTCATGGTGGGCGGATTCGGTCAGCTTACCGAACCGGTGGGTGATAACGGTGAATTAAGCGGCTATCGGCAATGCAGGCGGATTAAAAGCCGTGCGCGGCCAGGGCGGCCATGGTATTAAGTAGGCGGCCGTTGTGAATTACTCGGCTCGTCGGCACGTAGGCGGATTAAAAACCGTGCGCGGCCATGGCTGCTATGGTAGGCGGCAGTAGGATTATACAGGCGGCTGTGGTGATAGCGCCATACTTGAATCGTAGGTGAAGGCTTAATTAGCCGCGTCGAAGGGTGGCATACTGCCCGACAGTACGTAGTAGTGCGTACGACCGCTCGCGCCGTTGTCTGAAATATGTCTGTTGCTTTGGCGATCGGTGGCTGGATCTCTCTGCCCGTGATGAGCGAGACGGAAGACTCGAACGCGTGCCCTATAAGGTAATGTCTTCTGCCATTGGCTGGATTTCGCGCCGTGTGGCCATATATGGTAATGTCTTCTGCCAGCCTGAGAGGGACAGCAATAATCATACGATGCTGAACATGTACTGAGCACGTGACACACAGCTGCCTGCCGCTTGTATAGTTCGTTCGTAGGATTTATGGGCAACTCATAACACTACCCTCCTCCCCCTGAAAAATGAAGGGAAAAGGCAGCGAGGCTGATGCAGGGGACCACGACCTTCCATACAGCATGTGATGCGATGATTGCCACAATGTGAGGTACAGAGCTACCTCTTCACCAGGATTTAAACACTCCCTACCTAAGAGCCAACAAAATTTTAACTACCTGTGAGCCAAGCTAAAAAAAACTAGCAATAAACTGAACAAAGGTTGCCAACTCTCTCAAGAAATTAAAAAAATGTGACGTACCTAGTGCGATACAAGACACGCTAACGAAGGTGCATGAAGAAATAAGGAAAACATGACCCTTCCGAGAAGGATTACTACCATGTAAAAATCTTAAAATTAGACAAAAAATTTCCAACCCTATTCCTGTTACGGAATATTGTACGCTGACCAATGTCATGAAATGATCGAAATCACTCATATTCGCGTCTTACAATAGAATTCTTAAAATTATACAACTTTGTTTTTATACACTTTATTCCTGTTATGGAATATTGTACGCTGACCAATGTCATGAAATGATCGAAATCACTCATATTCGCGTCTTACAATGGAATTTTTTAAATTATACAACTTTGTTTTTATACACTATGCTATTTTCACAATTCAATTCTAACCCAAATGTTAGTTTCCCGCACTCTCAGCTTGTCATGGTTTGTCTGGTTTGCATTTAATTATCAGGCATAAACGACCATCCTCTCATGTTCGCATATAATTGTAAGGTAATGCTACAAAACCTATCATGAATATTAATTTTCAGGCATAATATGAATCCTCTCATGTTTTCTCGACTCACCCTCGGTGACCCGTACAGCGCTGTACTTGGTATACTAGAAATATACCCTTGCCGCAACGACATAGACAACCGGATAGATCCCTTGGAATCCTCACGGTGAACTTGCGTTCGACGAAACCACATAGGACACCCTCTAGGTGTTCCCACCAAAAAAACCAGACGAACCGTAATGACCATAAGTGCAATTACATTATTCTCTAATAAGAACAATACGACCCGAATGACATAACTTTATGACATTACCGAGCTAATTTACTCAACTGGGTGCATACTCTTAAATCTTCTTACTACGAGAAGTACTACTCCTTATTTGAATACAGTGATATAGCAAGTTACAAAACACCGTACAATTGCGTCCTGATATGGCAAGGACTTTACACGCTGGCTTACCATATTGATACCGAAGTAATCAATTACGTGTTTACAAAATATTTATATAGTAATTTAATTAATTACATTTATCATAATTAAAACACTTGAATATACATTTGTTTACCCACCAAAAACTCTATGTGTGTATACAATTTTGTTAAATAACTTTCAATTCGAGTTTGTTTCAACTCAACTTAAACTCTCAGGGTTTGACTACGTAAGGAGAGAAGAAAAAAAAAAAAAAATTAAAATAAATAACAACAACGCCACGTATTTTTACACAAAAAATACGAAAATTTAATACTACCGACAATGTTATTAGAAGAGGAAAAATTTTTTAATTGAGTAACGAATTTCTTCCTAACACCGGAATCATATATACTTCCCTTGTTCGGAAATTCGCGTTTCCAACAATCCTTCTGCTCTAATTCTAAGGAGTTTAGCCATCCTATCACGCTTTGGATTATAGTTTACCTGCCGAATGACACGTTAGGTCGATACCCAAGTTCCATCCTATCAGACTTGTAACAGCTCTATAATACCACACAACGAGTAACCGTTGTTATATGATCGCGGAAGAAGGTTAAAATTCGATACCACCACAACCTATGTGAACCGAATAGTGTTGTCTATTGGGCCTATTCTGATAACAAAAATGTGGTAATATAATTATTACATTGCCTTTTCATCGTGAATTCACTCCAACATACGCTAGAATTGAGACATACCCCGTTAAGGAGTGGGTAACTACCCGATTGTGAACGTTTTACCGCCCCAATTTCTCCTATATCGCAACGTGTGAGATGTCCAATACTATAACGATTTAACCTACCTGTGAGAATAATTCGACAATGAAAGAGATTGAAAAACCCGAAAAAAAAAAAGGACAAAAAATAAAAAAAAATTATAATTGAAATGATATTTCCATTTATACATGACCTTATATTAATATATACACAAGGTTATTTACAACCATAAGGTTCCTAAGTTTCTTACTACCCAATGACCTACCCCAGTATGATGAGAGCTAGGCGCCTTTATACCTACCACTTGTACAAGAATTTTCTTATGCCGTCTCTTGCCAACGAAAAGAAAAGAATATGCTTGCATATTCTTTCATTGCAACTAAAATTAAGTACTTTTTAGAATGCAAATTGTTCCACGAAAATAGAAATTAGGTCTCTACTTCGGTCCCGGGCAGGATACTGAATACCTAACGCAGTTTTTTCTAATGAAAAACCTAGCCTAATTTAGGGTTCCTTGAACTACGCCCTCAATCAGTGTATCGTGTCGTGTTTCTTAGACGAATTTATATACTTATGTAACCATATTCATATATAAATTTAAAAAACATTTTTTTTTTAAAAAAAAACAACCTAAGTGGCTACGCACTAGGATGGAAAAGTAATAAATTATTACTACCAATAATAGTCATTACAATAAATGAACTAAATATCGCATCAGTAATTTCACTAGTGTAAGGTGAGTTACCTCTTTTTTTATAATAATAACAATCATAACACAAGTCTTCACGTGCAGACATACCGGCGTCCCGGATTGTCAACACTTGTGATGACGATCCATTAAGAAAGGAATTGTATACTTCTCTAATAACAAAGGTTAAGTTATATGCGTTATAACCTCGTACTAACCACTAGGGTTCATGACGTCCTAGGGTTGTACCTACGGGGTAATAATTATATCTCAACTAATAACCGGACTAATCAGAGAAAATAACAACAAAAACATAAATAAAAACACTTATAAGGTTGCAACGACCGGGGTGTCACTACCCTTTTTTACTATGTCTTTAATGTGGAATTTACCGACAATTTTTCCATTTAAATTCTCTAGTACGTATACCGTGCTAGAGATTTTTTCCTTTATTCTGTTCTCTACAAAACGGGGTGCTAGTTTCGCTGAAAAATATACGCCTGCCTTAGATTGAGGGAAGTTTCTTCTCCAAACTCTGTCTCCGATTTTATAGGATTCCAACTTGTGTCTAGTGTTATAACGAAAAGCACTTTGTTTATACGCGGCGGCGAGTGAATCGCTCACCTTGTCATACACGGCTACAAGTTCTTGTAGTTTATTTGCATAATCCACTACCGTATCTGGTTGTGTGTTATTTTGACTAGCACCAGGGGAGATACGCCAATGTGACGTGCCATGCACTGTCTGTTCAAAGCCGTGCATGAGGAAAAACGGGGTGTATCCAGTAGTAAGGTTGACCGTATTATTAATTGCTGCTTGTACCGTTCTGACGTGCTTTGACCACTGACGGTGATCGTTGCCCACCAAAATAGCCAACGAGGTTCCGATGGTTTGGTTATAGCGCTCTACCGTGTTGTTCATAGGAGTATAGAAAGAATTATAAAATACATCAGGAACGCCGTATTGAGACAAGAAGGCTTTAAAAGCACCTGAAGTGAACTGGCGACCGTTATCAACTATGAGTGTTCTAGGTACAGAGATTGGTAAAAATATATTGTATTCCAAGGCTTCTATTATGGTTTTTGCCGTCGCGTGGCGTAATGGGAATAACCAGCAGTACTTAGTAAAAACGTCTACCACGCTCAGAATATGAAAGTTTCCGTCATAACCTTTCGGAAAGGGACCTATCAAATCTACGCTAAGACTTTGCATTGGGCGATCTACGTTTTTGGGGTGGGACATATGACCTAAGGCTGGCTTAGTTGAATGTTTATAAGCCTTGCAAATATTGCAATTGGACACTAATTTTTTTACATCATTATACATTCCGGGCCAGAAATTCCTTAACGATAATTTTTTAAAGGTTTTAAACACACCTGGGTGTATTGCTGTGGGTGAATTATGACATTCCGAGATTAAGGCCTGTCTATCCTCTACCGGGGATACTAATTTCCATTCGTAGTCTGTATGTAAGGAAAAATCAGCTTTACAATGCTTATACAACCTATTACCTTGTATTAAGAAATTAGGACTAGCTTGTGGGTTATTGGCGCACTTATTATACAGCTCTGAGTACCACTTGTCTTTAGAGCCAGGCGTGCCAAGTAATGAATTTAATTGGGTAATTTCAATACGAGATAGTACGTCTGGAACTACATGAAGGGAGCCTTTACGGTGAATTATGTCAAAATCGAACTGAGACAAACGTGTCCCCCACCTGGCAAGTCTACCTGTTGGATTCTCGAGTGACATAAGCCATTTTAAACTTGAATGGTCCGTGACCACTGTGAATTTTGACCCTTCGACGTACGAGCGAAAGTTGTATACGGCGTCGAGAATGGCCAATAATTCGCGTTCAGTTGTACTATAGTTTCTCTCCGTTTTAGAGAGTACTCTGGAGTAATACGCGACGGGGTGTTCTGCGTCCTCAAATTGTTGTGAAAGGCACGCTCCGATGGCGAAATTGGAACTGTCACATTGTATTATAAAGGGTAACTTAAAATCAGGGCAGCTTAGTACCGGCGCTGAAATTAAGGCATTCTTTAAGGCGGAAAATGATTTTTCTATCTCCTCATTCCACGTAAAATTAGGTAGGTTCTTTTTACCACCAGTTATGTGAGTTAAAGGGGCTGCAATATTTGAAAAGTTGTTGATAAAACGTCTATAATAACTGCATAATCCAAGGAATGATTTTACCTGTTTTGTATTCTGAGGTCGGGGGAAATTTTTGATAGTATCTATCTTTGCCGGGTCTGTTCGGAGACCTTCCTTGTCCACTACGAAACCTAAATATTTGAGTCTTGATTTACAGAATTCCGACTTTTCTATATTTAATGTTAATCCGGCGGCCTTTAAAATATTACAAACCTTTTTAAGGAGTTCAATATGTTCTTCAAAGGTACGTGAGATAATTATTAGATCATCTAGATATGCAAAAAGGTTGGGTTCGAATTCTGGACCAAATAAGGTGTCCACGAGGCGTTGCAGTTCGCTAGGAGCATTACGTAGCCCGAAGGGTAGTCTTACGAACATGAAGGTACCCCTACCTGGAACTACGAAACTAGTTTTCTCACAAGACGAAGGGTGCAAGGGTATCTGCCAGAAAGCTTTAAGCAAGTCTAAGGAAGTAATAAAGTTTGCATGCCGTAAGTTATCAAGAATACGATGAACGTTTGGCAACGGATAAATTTGTGCCCTTGTAACAGCATTGAGTCTTCTACTGTCCAAACAGAACCTAGCTGTTCCGTCCTTTTTGGGAACTAAAATAACCGGGTTTGACCAAGGAGATTTACTTTTAACGATTACGCCTAATTCCAACATTTTATCCACCTCACATTCTAGCTGTTTCAACCTTACTGGTGACAGGGGGTAATAACGTTGTTTTATTGGGGTTCCTTCGGTTTCGATAACATGTTCGATCAAATTAGTTTTACCTAAACCGCGTTTAGCAAAAGATATGGATTGAAATTCCTCTATCACATCACTAAGTGTTTTTAGTTGCGCGGGTGTGAGATCGTTTTTTGACCTTACTACGTTAACTTCTGAGATGGAAGTATACGTAATACTTTGATTTGCTGTAAATAAATTTGGAGCTATGTTGAATTTTTTCCAAAAATCCACGCCTAAAATAATTTTCCGGCCGAGCGAAGGTATCACTACAAAGTCTATGGTCTGCAACTTATCGTTATAAACTACTGGAAGTGACAGCTTGCCAGAAACTTCTTGTATCTTGTTATCTGCTGTAGTAATTACCAGATCACAAGGGGACAGCGCACGAGACGTGAATTGTTTGTGCAAATTCCCACCTATACAAGATAGTGACGCACCCGAGTCTAGTAAACCTGATAAAACACGATTTTTAACTTTGAATGTGACATGTGGCCGGCCATCTCCGCTACACTTCACATTCACTGCCTCGAGTGGATCGGTATTCAGAAAAACCTTCACGTAACCTAACCAGTCATTCCATTCCTTTTCGATTGTCTCTGCTGATGGCTTTGGACTGCAATGACCGCCTAGAAGTTTTTTTGATTCGAATTACAATGAGTCGGGGGTGGTTTAGAGAGATCAGGAAAATCGTTTGCTCTGCTGTAATCAGGCTTTTTCCATCGTGGGCTACGGCGCGGGACGCTTTTGCTGTTAATTTTATTGCAATTTTTTGCAAAGTGACCGTTTTGATTGCATTTAAAACAAGCACGATTAGCGATATCCGTGGTTCTTTGTGAAATCGCCGCGAGCTGTGAGTTTTTATTACGTCCGAAAGTTCTAACCCTGTGATTCTGTTGGGAATTATCGAAATGAGTATCTTCTAAGATCTCGCATCTTTGTATTACCTCCGCGCAAGTACGGGGCACATCGTACGAGAATAGTTTACTATATTTGTGCAACAACCCATTTTTAATTATAAGAACCAAGTCTAATTCAGACAATGGTGATGATAACTTATCATTCAGGGATGATATTAGATTTACATACTGCCGAACCGGTACGTTATACATTTGCTTGTAACGGTGAATTTTAGATTTAATTCCCAAATCACTGTCAACCTCCTTATAACTTGAGACGACCTCCGGCTCGACTGCCTTTTTACTTGATGCGCGACTGAATTTGATTTTATCCATCTCCTCACATAACGCTTGTAACTCCGAAACGTTGGTGATATTTTTACCGATCTTCAGTTGTGCGTAATCTGGCGTGAGACCTTTTGTGACTAACGATAAAAGTTCCGATTCCTCTAACGGCAAATTCAGCTTGGAATTGATAGCTAAAGCTTCCAAAATAAAATCCGCAGCTCTTTCGTTATTTTTCTGACACAAGTTAAATAACTTCGACTTCTCAGTCATTTGAAACGTCGGGTCCTCGAATCTCTTCAAAAAGGCTGTTTTAATTTCTTCCCACTTTAGATTAGTTTTGAAAATTTTCCTATAGAATAATAGTGCTGAACCAGTGAGAAGTTCGACAAAACCCCTAGCCAAATCTTGACAATCAACGCCCCTCGCGTATTGTAATTCGGCGATTCTGTCTAAAAAAGCGCGGACATCCGAATTCCCGTCAAAAGAAATTTTCCAATTTGTTAAATTAACTATTTTTCTTTCAACGTACCTTGTGGTAGTCCTTTCATAGTGATTTTGCGTAGGCGAGGATACTATGTTAACGAGGTTTCCCGAATTACTAGTTTTTGGGGTGGTTGCTACACTTGGAGAATTTAATAAAATAGCAGGAGACTCAACCCGCCCACTAAGGGATTCATTAAACTCGACACATTGTTTCCGTAAAGACAACAAAGCCCTTTTGGGGACTATGCCTCTATCCATCAACATTTTTCTTATTACCGACGCGTTTGCTTTCTCGAAATTTAATATTCTATCCATTATTGGTATGGTGGCCTCCATGATTATGCGTTATTATAATGAACAAAGCAAAAAAAAAATTTCGGACGATTATAGAAGACGAGAGCAGTTGCTGGCAGTCGACATTATATCCTCCTATTACAGGGAAACGAGCGGACAAACCTACTCGACAGCAGAAATTTCTTTTTTATTGGAAACAACCGCTGCTCTTCAAGGAAGAAATAATACAACTACACAGCATCAAGGTGGAGATTTTAAAATAACGAGATTCATTACTCAATAAAAAAAATTCCGCGCGAATGACGAACAACTCTGACTGCCGCGATAGAAACGTAATAGCTTGAGAATGCTACTGTAGTAAGCGATGTTTAAAATACCTAACACTCGAATAGCACTAGCCGACGGACTCGCGACGTTTGGAATAATTCACACAGAGCTACAACGTTACGGTAATAAGCGATGTTTAAAATACCTAACCTCGAATAGCACTAGCCGACGGACTCGCGACGTTTGGAATAATTCACACAGAGCTACAACGTTGTTGATGGGAGCACAAATATAAAATATTTATAGCTAAGATTACATAATTATGTTTCTAGGGAGACAACAATCGACAAGACTTCGGCCCAGTTGGCGCGCCAGTGTCATACTTCCTGGGGCCAGGGTGATACTGAAGCCACGTAGGGTCCAGTGTTATACTTCTGGTCTCCAGAAATATGTCCCTCCCGGGGGGGGACAAGTGTTAAGCAGGCCCCCCGGGGGCCATATGCCTCGGCTTGGAAGGCTCAGCTCAGGGTCGTAGGGCTCCTCCGAGGCTGTCGATGGTTGACTCCAATGAAACAAGGTTTGGGCACAATTCAAATGTATCCAATAATGCAAGGGTGAACAGTACAGGCAACCAGGTAAGCTGTTTAAGGCCTAGCATAAGAGAGAGAGAGGCACTAGAAATACTACTGAATTTAGGCTCGGAAATACTATAAGAGGGTTTAAAATCTCACGTGGCGTCGTACGGATGCAGGCAGCTTCCTACGAAGTGGAGAGATCTAGAGCAAAGCTCATAGATCGTGTGCAGGAACGGGGCGGCTCGGGGTGCGTGGGCGGCTTCTCGGCGTCATGGTGGGCGGATTCGGTCAGCTTACCGAACCGGTGGGTGATAACGGTGAATTAAGCGGCTATCGGCAATGCAGGCGGATTAAAAGCCGTGCGCGGCCAGGGCGGCCATGGTATTAAGTAGGCGGCCGTTGTGAATTACTCGGCTCGTCGGCACGTAGGCGGATTAAAAACCGTGCGCGGCCATGGCTGCTATGGTAGGCGGCAGTAGGATTATACAGGCGGCTGTGGTGATAGCGCCATACTTGAATCGTAGGTGAAGGCTTAATTAGCCGCGTCGAAGGGTGGCATACTGCCCGACAGTACGTAGTAGTGCGTACGACCGCTCGCGCCGTTGTCTGAAATATGTCTGTTGCTTTGGCGATCGGTGGCTGGATCTCTCTGCCCGTGATGAGCGAGACGGAAGACTCGAACGCGTGCCCTATAAGGTAATGTCTTCTGCCATTGGCTGGATTTCGCGCCGTGTGGCCATATATGGTAATGTCTTCTGCCAGCCTGAGAGGGACAGCAATAATCATACGATGCTGAACATGTACTGAGCACGTGACACACAGCTGCCTGCCGCTTGTATAGTTCGTTCGTAGGATTTATGGGCAACTCATAACACGTGTTACGAATAACTCAACAAAGTTTGAAAATCTCCTATTACCACCACATTAAGCGGAAAATGTTGCTTGTGTCGTGATCGAGGACTTAGCCAGCCGAGGCATTGAAAAATAGCGATGTATAGTATATAATTTCGATGCCCGGGTTGGAACAAACGCGATGCCCACTCAGCCACTGACCGGTCACAATTTATTGTTTTTAAATTTTTTTTTTTTTTTTTTTTTTAATTTAATCATATTATTTCTTACCACAAGTAACATTTCTTGCGCACTGGAGGTGGCGGGTTCAAATCATATGTCATTTCATAATTTATTCATTAAAAATAATATGTAGTATATTTGCGGTACTTTCCAGAATGGTATATACTTTCAGAATCGCCTTGATGAAAGACTCACATTCAATATCGAAACGTTGCTTGAAATGGTTTCAACTGTGTTTAGTAACCAGATCTGAATATCCATGTACTTCCCTACCTTCTTTTCTCCTATCTCCTTTCCGCCCCTCAGCCTCACAATAGTCCCCTATGATTGGGCATGCCGTAATCTCAATAGCTACAAATGGCTGGGAGCAGTTGGGACTCTAAAAAAGGCGCGTACATACCCCCATTTTTATTAATATCAAACCATCTTTCGTTATTTACATGTTTTCAGAAACATAATTTGGAAGCGTAGCTTCTCTAATAAAATGGAACCCAAGCAAAATATCAAGATATCAAGACTATAAAGATTATCGCTAATTTCTTTTAAATAATAGAACAAATTTTTTTTTTACTATCTATACCTCAAATTTCTTTATATTTTATTTAGCCAAGTGGAAGTTCGAAAAAGGGCTCGCTAACCGCAGATTGGTCATCACTGCTTTGACCTCTCCAGCTGGAATATTGCTTTGTACCGCAGTGAGAGGAATCGATTCATCACCCTACGTCCGTCACTGATCCCTTATACCTTTTCCTTCCATGAACTTTCTCTCCTTATTCCCTTAAAAATATCCTCTGCAAGCATTATCAGAGATGATATAGGGCCTGATTTTTTTTTATCCTACGTGGCCTCCGTGGTCAAGGGGTAAGGCTCTTGAATCGCAATCCGAAGATCGAAAGATCGTGGCAATCGTGGGCAAATAAATTTTACTTTATAAATTTGTATTATTTTACAATTAATTAATTCAAAATAATATATAGTATGCATGCGGCACGTTCCAGAGTGAAAGATACTCTCAGTATCGACCTAGTGTAAGACCACCATTCAGAATTGAAATGTTTGGTGACCACATCTGAATAGCCAGGTACTTTCCCGTCTTACTCTTCCATTTATCGTTCTCCTCCCCTCTACCCTCAACCTGACAACATACCCAAATTGCGGATGCCATAGGCTCACTGCCTCCAGACGGGAGCAACTGAGACTCTTGTGGGGTATTCACATTAAAAAAAGAGATAATAATTTTCGTGAATTACAATAAAAAATTATGCAAAAAGAGACGATTTAATATGATATTATATTCAGTAATAATACGCGTTAAGTCTTCAAAAGAATCCCTCGTTTAAAAAAAAAAACAAATATAAATTGAAGGGAATTTTTTCATTAATCAGACAAAGAAACGTTGTTTCTGTTAATTGAGTTACCTTCTTCTTTTCTTTCCACGATATTCTTCTCCTGCAACTTCTGTCTCCTTACAATTTACGGAGGGAATATTCTTTTGAAACATACTGTTTCCTGTTTACAACAACAGGAAACGGAAAATTTTAGACATTTTACGTTCAGTCTGTAGTTAAATTTTGTATTATACTGTAAAGTTTATTGTTATTTTGTTTGCAATATTTTCTATGCGAATACTTAAATATTAAATCATCTTACTTGGCTTACTTGGTAAAACGACGAAGAATTACTTTGGGTATTTTAACAATATTCAAACAAATATGAATAAGGATAACAGAAATAAAAATTTAAAAAGTCAGAAAATAAAAATAACCATATATAAAGATAGAAGCCAAAAATATGCGCATTAAGAAAATGAAGATATTGTTGGTAGTTCCTAGTCGAAATACAGTTAAAAGTGACCGATTTGGATATAGACACCTTAGCTAAGTTGGTAGAGCTGTTGCCATGAACGCAGAAGGTCCTGGGTTCGAGTCCCAGAGGTGCCACTATCTTTTTCTGATTTTTATGTCTCCAGATTTTCGATTAAGTTTCTTTATTTAATTAAATAAAATTACTATTTTTCATAAATTTTAAAATTAATATCTATCTACTGGAGAATCATTTTGTTATAACTACAATTATATGGTCGCTAAGTTTATCATTTCATCGAAGAGATTCTTGTTTATGTTCGAAAATATTAAGTATAATGGGTGCTTACATCACATTCATTTATATATTTTTTAAATTTCTGGCTTTTGCCTTTCAAGAGTGTTTTACACAATCATTTCAAATTGGAGAGGAGAGAGGAAAGGTTAATTTAGATTTTAATTTGATCAAAATGGTCTTTTTAAAAATTATGTGGAACATTGGAGCCGAGTTTAGAAGAGGTGGTGAATGGGGGGAGGCAATTTCAGACAATGCTTGATAGAGGAGAACATATATGTTTAGACAGGGACAACTTAAAAATATGTGATCTAAAATTTCCACTTCTAAACATAGAATGTACAATCTGGGGAGTCAATGGAATTTTAAAAAAGAAGAGAAAGAATGGAACAATTTCAAATTCTTATTCGAATACGTGAGGAAATTTCTTTTTTGGAAAAATGGGGGAATTGTCGAAAGCAAGGTTTAGATGGGATATTCCTTTGTATTGAGGCACCACAGGCTCCTTTGGATTGATTAGCAATGTGCCAATGCTCTGCCCAAACGTGGGGATGGGAAAAATGTCAGATAGGGAAATCGGGTTTACGAGGGTAAAAATAGAGGGTTGGATGCTCTTTTTTGCCTGGAAATCCGCTATATCATTACCGACCATGCAATTCGTTGATATATGTACTTAAAAATAATAAATTAGGTAATAACGTAAACAGAACATTTAAAATTTAATTCTGAGTCTAAATGTAAACAATTCACTTCTCAGACTAGGTATCTACTGATGCTAGATGAAAATAATAATTTTAAATTCAAGTATTGTATTTATAAAGATAAACGTTGCAAAGCACCATATATCACTGGGCTACTGCCGTGAAGTAAGAGAAGACATCGGGCGGGTGTACCAAATTAGTTAGAATTTTTTTTCATAACTTTCGATGCTCTCGGTCTGCAAAAGTGCATTAAATCGTGCGCTCTTTAAAATGACTTTCCTTTCAGAGATCTAAGAGAGATGTGTACTAAAGGCAAACGTGGAAAAATTTATCAAACGGGAAAAGAGTTAAATTGGATTGCAATTAAAAGGAGACTGCAGTTTTTTGTTTTAATTTCTATACCTAAAATTATGAAAAAACAAAAAACAGGCTGAAATGGTTCTAATAAAATAAATTTACATAATTATTATGAAACCAGAAATGTAAATAGAATAAGATTGCCGCTTACGAGTCACAGAACTACTCAATGCATAATGATGAAATGCCTGAAAGTCTGAAGAATGAATGGTATTTATAAAAAAACGTTATGCTTGCTGAAAAAGTATAATTTTATAAACAATGAAATTAAACCTTGTGCATATTAGTTTATACAGGAATTTGTTATATAAACTAACTCGATCAATAATAAATAAACTAGCTTATGCCTGTTGCAAATGCAACTAACGGGTTAAAACTAACTTGACTTACTAACTAACAGAAAAAAAATCATAGTAAGCGGGTAGGTACCTACGGTTAAACATACAAATATATATAAAGCTGCCCACAGGGCCTAGCAGCAAAAATCTGCCATCCGTTAGTATATAGACACCATTGTAGGCATGCACACATCAAATCCCCAAAGTTTCATCGCAATCGGATGAACGGTTTAGCAATGCGTAATTTCATGATGCCAGAGCTCACTTTTGTATACAGAAACCGTCGTGGGCATGCACACATCAAATTTACAAATTTTCATCGCAATCGAATGAATGGTTTAGCAACGCTAAGCGGTTAAACACACAACTATGTATAAAGCCGCCCGCATGACCTAGCAGCAAAAACCTGCCATACTTTAGTAAATAAACACCATTTTAGACATGCACACATCAAATCCACAAAGTTTCATCGCAATCGGATGAATGGTTTAGCAATGCGTAATTTCATGATGCCAGAGCTCACTTTTGTATACAGAAACCGTCGTGGGCATGCACACATCAAATCCTCAAATTTTCATCGCAATCGGATGAATGGTTTAGCAACGCTTAGCGGTTAAACAAACAACTATGTATAAAGCCGTCCGCAGGACCTAGCAGCAACAACCTGCTATACGTTAGTATATAAACACCCTTGTAGAAATGCACACATCAAATCCCCAAAGTGTCATCACAATCGGATGAACGGTTGAGCAATGCGTAATTTCGTGTTGCCAGAGCTCACTATTGTATACAGGAACCATAGCAGTCATGCGCACATCAAATTCCCAATGTTTCATCGCAATCGGATGAATGGTTTAGCAACGCATAGCGGACATACATACAGCCAAACATTTTTTTGATTTTTATATATATAGAAGATAGCTGGTACCCGGCATGCGTTGCGATACCATTTAATAAAGAAAAATTTTCTACCTGCGTGTCCTTTCTCATTTGTTCCGATCCCCTTCCTCCCCCACCTTCCCCCCCCCCCCCCTTCCCCCACCTCCCCCCTCCCCCCCCCTCTTTCCTCCCCCCCTTTCTAACCAGCGTCCTCTTCCCCTTTCCACTCCGCCTCCCTCACCTTCCCTCACCCCACTTCACTCCTAGGCTTCTCCGTATCGTAAACCCCCTCCCGAGTTCCCCTCCCCCCTCCCAGGTCCCCCTCCCCCCCCTTCCTGTTTCCACCCCCCCCCCACCTGCCGCATTACATACACTAATTCCCGGTACATTTATTTTTCAAACAGCTCGCGCGCCACCTATCAATTTTTTTTTTACAAATTTCGTAATGCCAGAACTCACCAGTAATTTTATACAAACCTTGTACTAACAATAACGAACACAACACAAAAAGAATTTTTCAATTTGTTGCAGTCCTTCGGAAGTTATGAGCGTACGTACATTTTCATACAAATTTTATAATGCCAGAACTCACCAGTAGTTTTACTGCTTAAAATAAAGCGCTATATGAATTTAATAGTTTTAAAAAAATATTCCGTTCAACTTCGAGTAATTTCATTGTAAAATTAGAAAACTAATACGTATGCAATATAGTTGGATGATATCGAGTTGTTATGTGCAGATGGGTACCTACCTAAATTCCGAGTGAAAAAAGAGTGAGTAAAAAAAACACATATTTAGGCTGGGTTGTTTAACGAAATTAAAAATTCTTCAATTTTTCAAGTCAATTTTAACGTTCTGTAAAAGTTCGGTTCGAATTCTATTCAAGTTCTGTAATTATTTCAGTTTTATGATGCAACTGGCATTTACTGATAAAAAAACAGAACTTACACAGAAAGTGAAAATGAACTTTAAAAAATTGTTAAATTATTCAGTATCGTGGAAACAACATTACCTTAGTAAATTAAATTGCATCAAAAACCTAAATAATTGTCCAACTAACCATTCCGGTAGGTACCGGCGCATCTCCTTACAAAATTCCGGCAATGGTTTTGCTTTTTTCATCATATTTGCAATACTACCGAGATAAGTAGGTACCTACCCTGAATTAATAACATAATTTGTACTGGCCGGTTAATATCCACCCTACTGAAGGGAATCTATGGACACGTATTTTCTTGTTTTTTTTGGAAAATTTTATAGGTTTTTCGGAGACCCTGAAATTTTTTACACGGAAAGGACACAAAATTTTGGTGTTAAAAGTTGTCTTATGTTGCCGGGTACCGAATTTTTCAAAAACATCTAACCGGGGATCGTTTTTTCGGCTGCAATGCCGTTTCCCGAAAAACAACAACCCAAACCGCTGAGAGATCCGTTTTGTTTTGACATCTCGGATAACTGACCTGTCTCAACATTCTCTCTAGTATTTTCCATTGCATCGAAACTAAGGCCTAATTTGTGGTTTTTTTTTTTTAATGCGAACCTGTCGGCGGGAACTATAACTGAGCCGAATTGGTTGATTTAATGAGTAGTTCCAGTTTTCGCCGCAAATTTATATAATTTTCGCTCTTAAAATGTGTCAGTTCAATTTTATGTGAGTTTCCTGTCTAGTCTATTTTTTTGTGAAAATCGTGAAGCTAGCGTATTTATTTAAATTCAGACGAAGCTGCCATTTCGAACGGATGAAAATAGAACTACAACAGTATTCGATAGACATTTGATTTTTTCTAATGTGAATAATCCATACTTGTATTCCGCACCGCTAGAAGTCTCCCGTAAAGTTTTGGCAAACATATTGATAACGATGAAAAATGTTTCCCCTATCAAAAAAAAAACAACTGCTAGTGGCTGGAAAATAATCGACTCTTCGAAGGATTGTGAACTTTGAAGCGTTCCAAAATAGCGAGCGCTAATGTCCATTCTCGCTTGTCAGCCGTTGGGACAATTTCCTTCGAACAAAATTGAACCTTGAGGTGTGCGAAACTCGAGGACCGGAGAGGTCGTTTTGGCGTGCCAGCGGCGTTTTTGCGTCGCCAAGCCAAAGTGAACCTTGAGGTTGGTGAAACGCGAGGGGCGGTGCGGTCGATTTTCCCGTCAAGCGAAAAGTGAGTTTTTTGAAAAACCGAACAATACTATATAACTAGCTTATGCCTGTTGCAAATGCAACTAACGGGTTAAAACACTATGCGATTTGACGTGTGAACGTGGATGAAGCGAGGAGCGGGTGTTTAACTAAATAAATGAAGAAAAAAACGACGTTTGAATGTGGATAAGGCGAAAAATTCAAAACTCAAAGTTTCATCGCAATTGGATGAATGTTTTAGCAACGCTTAGCGGTTAGACATGCAAATATATATAAAGCCACCATGCAAATATATATAAAGGGGCTAGCAGCAAAAACCTGCTATACGTTAGTATATAGACACCATTGTAGGCATGCACACACCAAATCCCCAAAGTTTCATCGCAATCGGATGAACGGTTAAGCAATGGGTAATTTCATGATTCCAGAGCTCACTTTTGCATACAGAAACCGTCGGGGACATGCACACATCAAATCCTCAAATTTTCATCGCAATCGGATGAATGGTGTAGCAACGGTTAGCGGTTAAACATACAAATAAACATAAAGCCGCCCGCAGGGCCTAGCAGCAAAAACCTGCCATACGTTAGTAAATAGACACCATTGTAGGTATGTACACATCAAATCCTTAAGGTTTCATCGCAATCGGATGAACGGTTTAGCAATGCGTAATTTCATGATGCCAGAGCTCACTTTTGTATACAGAAACCATCGCAAGCATGCGCACATCAAATCCCCAAAGTTTTATCGCAATCGGATGAATGGTTTAGCAACGCTAAGCGGACATACATACATACATGCAAACATTTTTTGATTTTTACAAATATAAAAGATACCTGTTACCCGGCATGCGTAACTATGCCATTTAATAAAAAAATCTTCCTGCGTGTCCTTTCCCATTCGTCCCGTTCCCCACCCCCCCCCCTTCCTCTCCCGCGTCCTCTTCCCTTCTCGCATTTCCACTCCACCCCCCCCCTTCCCCCCCCTTCCCCCACCTTCCCCCCCCCTTCCCCCCTTCCCCCCCTTCCCTTCCCTTCACATCACCCCCCCCCCATCTCCGTCCCAAAAACCCCCTCCCGAAATCCCCTCCCCCCTCCCTGTTTCCCCTTCCCACAACTCCCGCGTTTCATACATTCATTCCCGGTACATTTAGTTTTCAAACATCTCGCGTGCCACCTATTGAAATTTTTTGTACAAATTTCTTAATGACAGTGCTCACCAGCCAATAACCAACACAACATAAAAAGAATTATCCGATTTAGTGCAGTCGTTAGAAAGTTATGCGTGTACATACTTTTCGGCGATTAATTTTTATACAAATTTCATAATGCCAGTTCTCGCAATTAGTTATATAAAAACCTTGTCCTAACAATAACAATAACTACATAAAAAGTATTATCCAATTTGGTGCAGTCGTTCAGAAGTTATAAGCGTACATGCATTTCGGGGATTCATTTTAATACAAATTTCATGATGCCAGAGCTCACCATTAGTTTAATACAAACTTTGCCCTAACAATAACGAACACAACAAAAAAAGAATTTTCCAATTTGTTACAGTATTTCGGAAGTTATGAGCGTACATAAACTTCGGTAATTCATTTTATTCAAATTTAATAATGCTAGAGCTCACCGGTAAATTTATAAAAACCTTGTCCAAACAATAAGGATCACAACGTAAAAAGAATTATTCAATTTGGTTCAATCGTTTGGAAGTTATGTGCGGACATATTTCGACAATTCATATGTAATAATAATATAAATAAATACTCGTAGATATAATTTATCGGGTCCCTACCTAGTTCATCTCAATATTCTAAAATTATTTTTTTCAATGCTGGCAAGACCAACGGAAAACATTGTCAAAAAGCACCTCAAACCAGGCCTGAAAATCGAATAAAGGCATCGTTTTTAAAAAAAATTCCATACAAATAAGCTGTCCTGGCCTTGCCGAGGGCTTGAGGTAGTATGTTGAGAATTGGAATATCATTCCATTTTCAGTGTTGCACAGTTGGGGAAAATTTAAATATCTGCCGAATTTTATAAGCGATTTTACAGGCTGCAAACAATTAACATTATCTATGAAAGTGAATTTTTCGCAAATGTCAGAAAAATGTCGAATTTGAATGCAATATTGTGAAACATTTTCAAGGGGGAGCTAAACATGTTTTGGTTTTAAAAGTTTCTAAATCTTGTATTGTTTATGTTTATTAAAAAACATCTCCGCCGGAAGGTGTACTTTTAACGCAATCTTTAATTTCGTAATGCCCCTATAAAATGTCAATTTTTTCTCAAGAACTTTCTCGAAGCCGTTTAATTAATTAGAATAAATTCCTAGCAAAATCAGTTTTGTATGGGAAACTAACTTTTTTTTACTTCCCTTCTCGATCCGACGTTTTTAAAGGGGCGAACCTGTCGGCGGAAAATATAACCTAGCCGAATTGAGTGATTTTATGAGTAGTTCCAGTTTTCGCCGCAAATTTATATTATTTTTCGCTCTTAAAATGTATCAGTTCAATTTTATGTGAGTTTCCTGTCTAGTCTATTTTTTTTGTAAAAATCGTGAAGCTAGCGTATTTATTCAAATTCAGACGAAGCTGCCATTTCGAACGGATGAAAATAGAACTACAACAGTATTCGATAGACATTTGATTTTTTCTAATGTGAATAATCCATACTTGTATTCCGCACCGCTAGAAGTCTCCCGTAAAGTTTTGGCAAACATATTGATAACGATGAAAAATGTTTCCCCTAACAAAAAAGAAACAAAAGCTAGTGGCTGGAAAATAATCGACTCTTCGAAGGATTGTGAACTTTGAAGCGTTCCAAAATAGCGAGCGCTAATGTCCATTCTCGCGTGTCAGCCGAAGGGACAATTCTAGACTTCGAGCCAAAGTGAACCTTGAGGTTGGTGAAACGCGAGGGGCGGTGAGGTCGATTTTCGCATCAAGGAAAAAGTGAGTTTTTTGAAAAACCAAGCAATACTATATAAACTAGCTTATGCCCGTTGCAAATGCAACTAACGGGTTAAAACATTATGCAAATTGATGTGTGAACGTGGATGAAGCGAAGAGCGGGTGTTTAATTAAATATGTAAAGAAAAAAACGATGCGTAGCTGTTTGCCCGTTACAGGCAACTAACGGGTCAAAACTAACTCAACTTTAACTTAAAACGGGGTTGGATTGGTGTATTTATGGTTAAAACACAAAGCGAGGAGCGAGTGTTTAATTAAATATATGAAGAAAAACGATGTTTGAATGTGGATAAAGCGAAAATATAGTTCCTATTTTCAGTACCTGCCCACTGAGTGCATCAATTTATTTTGATGCACAATATCCGAACAGGTACCAATAGTAGCTTTTGCTCGTTGCAGGCAACTAACGGGTTAAAATACTATACGATTTGATGTGTGAACGTGGATGAAGCAAGGAGTGTATGTCAATACTTAAATCAGTTATAGTCTTTGTACATTGCATTAAACGGGTTAAAACACTAAAAGATTTGACATGGGAACGTGAATGAAGCGAGGAGTGTGTGCTAATATTTAAATCAGTAGTCTTTGTATATCATATTAGTGCTTGTACATCGAAATAGATATTTTAATTAATACTTTCGTATATAACTTTTAATTTATGTGCCTTAAATTAAAAAAAAAAGAATAATAATATTATCTTTTTTATCGTTTTTCTATGATTTTTCTATGATGACATTGATGACACATGTCACATGTCAGTGAACGAAAATCAATGTTTTATTTTACATTCATTCATTAGAATAGGATGAATTCTAATTTAGAATTCATCCTTCCCGCTACTATAAGAAAATTAAGTGTTGAAAGGATAATATTATGAATTTCGTGGAGTTCAGGTCGCAATTGAAAGTACAAATATGTACCTACATTACGATTAAAAAAAAAATTTGAGAGGCTAGTCTATTGATTTAGCAAACATTTATTATAATGGTAATTCTTCGGAACAAACGTCAACGGTTAATACGGAATATTTATTTCATAACAATCAATCATTATTACACAAACCCGCTAGGATAAACCCTGCCTTGCCCTCAAACCATTCAAAACCTGGGATGTTTTTTAAAATAATTTCAATACTGCTGAATTACCAACATATCTGGATTTAATAATATTGTAGTTCAGTGTTGATTCAAAGTAACATGGCAAAGCTATGATGAATTTCCCAAAAATTGGAGATCGTACGAAAGCACCCCATGCGTGGGGGTAGCTTCTTACATAGAGTGGGGTACATTCGTATTAATGGGGAGCCTCCGTTCACAGTAATTGAAAAAGCTATTTACATGAAATTAAAAATTTATTGAGATTAAAATTGAGACAGAATAAACCTTAAACATAGTAATAATTAACAACATGTTGTTTTAAAAACTTGTTAAAATAAGTCATAAAATCATTTTTCATAGTTTCAGTGTTCATTAAAATAAACCATCAGGGTAATGTGTCATAATGACACATAACGGATCTACTAATGCTATACATAGTTAGATCTTTTTTAAATCTAAATATATTAACTGTTCTGCTGTAGAAGCAGATTTGTGTGGCGGCAATATACAGACGTCTGATAAGTAAACCGTTCCTTCGCTTTGGTATTACGTAGCACGAATCCTCCCCACTCATAACTGTGCGAAGGTACCCCAACAAAAACAATCGAACCATAAATTCAAAATAAAAATATCGGTTAAGGTTATCACAAAATTAATGTTTACATATTAATCTAAGGCACTTATTAAAAAAGCATGATAAATTACTTAAATAATTTGAGCAAAACTTATTACGAATGAATGTTTTCAAAGGTGAATCGTAAAACTACTGCTCGTAAACTGGTGCGAAAACGTATTTAACATGTAGAATAGTGTAGATATGACTACTGTACGAATGCTCCCTCCGTAGGAATCCTACCTGCTCTCCCCTACGCTAAATAAAACTTGATTTCATACTTAATAAAGGTTAAATTGATAACAAAATATTGTGTAATTACATAAACCGCATACGGCTTCGGAGCAACACTTTGTCGACCTCTCAGTTAGATAATAATGAGAAGTATTTTAGTTTCCGGAAATGGAAAATGATGCATTTTAGTAGGTATTTCATTTAAAAAACAGACGATTTGATATCTTTTCTTCACTCCATGTTTTGATATAATAATATTAAATAGTTTTTCAGGTTTGTTTTTTATTCTTCTTCTTTTAACTAAAGCCAAACTAAGAACCTATTAGTATAATAGGTCATAGGTTAATATTTTGGATTAAATAAGAGAAGAAAAAAAAAACAAAACTTTGACGACAATAGCCGCCAAGTGAATAATGGATTTTAATTTTAACAATATAACTATTAAAATTCATGATGGTCAACGCCCACTGTTTAAAAATTCGGTCAAAGTCCATGTTTAAAAATCGTGTCAGAACTTACTTGCTTACTGGTTTGTATGAAGTTATTCACACTTGCATTAATTGCAACCCTTGTCATTCCAGCGAGAACCCCACTACATCTCGACCCTTTAATTCGCCTGTTTCCCATTTGCAAGGAAGCATGCTTGCAGCGTCTTTGTGATCAACTGATTATTGTCCCTCCATTTTAAACAGAAGTGTGAACAGGACACCCCACATCCAATTTGTGTAGTTAATTTTTTTAAATGGAGAAGTGAAAAGAGCGTCCGCCAACAGTTTTTTTTCATCTGTTGTTTAAACAGAAATGGAAACAGGCTCTCAGACAATCATTATGGAAATAGACATAGATCTAAATGCCTGCTCTAGTCTAGCATTCTGCAGGGCGGAGTGCGCGCCAAATTCACATGTTCATAAATGGCATAGATCCTTAGTAACGGTCAATTTGATAGTTTTTGTTAATCATTTGACCAGTCGACAGAGTGTTTTTGGATGTGTGGTCGAATGAAAACGATGTTTGAATTTAATAAAAGTATTTATTTTTTTATATGTTGGTTCAATGATATATTTTTTTATCTTCCGAAAAAGAACCAACTAAAGGAAACTGGAAGATTAGTTAAAAGTATGTAAAAGTATTCAACGGTCCTGAAGAACAATGTCAGATGTGCGATTTTGTAGTTCGGCAATAGTACTGTTTATCGTTTCATTTCTGCATATTTTTAGTTTTTTTCTACTGTTTTTGAGATCAAGAACAACTTTTTTTTGTAAATAAAACAACAGCGCAATTTTCAATTTTTAGCAGATCCGACATTGTTCTTTGTCAATATACAGTTGTTATTTAAAAATAATATGCAAAGATGGGAAATAAGAAGGTATTACAAATAAATTAGATCATTAAGGCCAATGGGTACATTTTACATTTCATTTTCAGTTAAGCTTAACATTTCAGAGACAGTACAAATGTAATTTATTAATTTAGATTTAATTTTGGTCGGGTGGGTAGATTTTATATTTAATTTTCAGTTTAGCGTACCATCTCAGACACAGTACAAATGTAATTTAATAATCTAGATTAAATTTTTTTTATGTACAAACCTAGAAGGGAATAAATATGCAAAGCATGAAAATTTCTAAAGGAATAGTTCAAATTCTATGAAACTATCAAATATTATACAACACAGTGTCGATTTTTTCTGTACTTACGCGTTGGTATATAAAGTAAATAGTAAAGTAAATTTTTCTCGATGCATTTTAATGAAAATATGTTTTATTTTTTCATTATTTGGCGGTACATCATCTCGGCATATCCCTACGGGGTCATTTAGTTATATTTTGTGTAATGAGGTATAACCTTCCTTAATGCAACTGTGCATTGTATATAAGTACGCCTACTGTCATGAAACACATAATAACAGAAAAAACATATAATACACAAAGATATATACAAAGAGTAAGAAGAAAAAATTGGCAATAATTATATACAAAGATTACATTGTATGTTTTTGTGAAAATCACCAGAAGAACAGAAAATTCAAACAAAAGATAAAAATATTTTCATGCTCAGACTTGTGGATTAAATTGTATGAAATGAAAACATATAAAATTAAAATTTACATAAATGGGGCACAAAATATAGTATTGTATGTACATATATGGTTGCAAATTATTATTTAATAAAAATGACTACAGATATGTGGTGATTACTTATTATTTAAAGTTAATAAAGTTCCCTTTTTTACATTAGTTCCACACAGGAGAACTCTGAGGGAAACAATTTCCCTCATGGCTTAGGTAATTTTTAGGGACTCTGTGTCGTGGATCTTTTTAGGAACTGGAAGTTTTGGGAAGGAAAAGGTATGACGGTATGGGTAGGAATCTGGGGCTCAGTGTGTCTAGGAGTAATGGATGCACAAATCCATTCCTTCGAGAGAATCCGGCTGGAGAAATCAAAAGGTCTCCGCCAACCAGTTATCTACTATATAAATAAAAATACGTGTGTTTGGGAATGTATGAGTACAGAAATGTCTACGTATTGCTATATTAATACATAAAATGTTTGAAACTTTCAAAACACCTTCTTCCCGTCCTTGCGTAGATAGCTGTATTATTACAACCACGTGACAACACATCTGAAAAGTTTTTTTAATCATGACAAAATATCTTACAAAACTTTTGAAAATGTGCTATCTCGCAATTTGAGAATGACTTTTTACAAACCACCGATTGTTAATTCAAAATTCAATTTTCGAAACTCTTTCAATTAATGAAATTATTTAAAGTACTTATCTAATACTTTAAATCGAATCAAGAATTGTAGATAGGTATTTTAAATAGGTACCAACTTTGATTGATTGTTCTTATAATATACAAAAAGGAATATGTATTTTTATAAAAATGATCACAGATAATATGTGGTCATCATATTATTTAAAGTTAATAAAGTGCCCTTTTTTACATTAGCTTCACACAGGAGAATCTTGATGAAAAAAATTCCCTCGGGGCTTACGTCATCTTTAGGGAAGCTGTGTCGAGGATCTTTTTAGGGAAAGGAAATTTTGGGAAGAAAAAAGGTACGACGGTATGGATAGGAATCTGGGGGTCATTGGGTCCAGGAGTAATGGATGCATGAATCCATTCCTTCAAATGAGGCATAAGGTGATGGGTTGAGAATCCGGCTGGAAAAATCAAAAGGTCTCCGTTAACCAGTCTTGTCTGATCCTGACCGCCACGCAGTAAGTGAACAAACGTATCCGACGCCACGATCTAGACAAATTTCACCTCATGAATTCGGGAACCCCTGCTAAGTCACGAAACGTAGTAAAACACTTGGGGTGACTTGTGGCAGGGGTGTGGGTTATCCAATAAGTGGTTCCCGGGGCAGCAGTACCCATGCCTACCAGACGCGGTCCCTCTATACATACTGTGGATGCTGCTGTCCTTCCTTTTTAGGTGTATAATAATTGTTATTTATTTAATCTGAATTAAAAAAAAGCTCAGGCTTTATTTTACGTTAATGTCCTTGGCTATCCAGATAGCGCAGGATTGCGGGGAGCGGAAGAAAGATCCTTATCCACCATGGAAATTGAAGTACGGTACATGATCCTCAGCAATGATGAATCTCCACGGTATTTACTCAATATTGGATCAACATAGCCAGTGGACATCAGTGCAGCTGCAGTATCTTGAAACACAAATATTATTTAAATTTAGTAATTACACAGCGAAGTTTGGTTTTCATATAAAATTCTTTATAGCAACGTCAGATAATATAATGACTTCGCTTATGTCGCTTATTATTTCACATTTTTAATCAATTATGTCCGGTTATAGTTACTGATATGATTTCTAACACAGTTGATTTTTATCCTAAAACACTTAATTTCCTTTAGCTGAATACAAAAACACACCCGTATTCAGAGTCGATCCTTTAGTTCAAGGAGCCTTTCTTTCCTTTAAGAAACACCGTTTTGTATTCAGAGACACACCTAAGGTCGGTGTGACGTCACATAGTAAGGAATCTACCTTCCGAGTGCCGATTGTCATCCGGGTGACCATATTTAAAGCATATGCGACCACATTCGGCACATTTTTTGTATTCAGAAACTGAAGTCTGGAAGTCTCTACGACACTGCGCACGCGCATTCTTGCTTACTTTGACTTCTAGCTGTCACAACTCAAGGTTGGTGGGATAGGTACCTTTAACTTGCCAAGTGACCGCCAATTTAAGGAGCGATATCGGTTGGAGAAAACAACTGTAATGCATTTATTAATTCCTATATTATTTCCAAATTACACTTTAGTAAATAATAGAGGCTTGCCCATACCTCCTGTTATTCAGGTAGCTATCGCGTTGAGATTCTACGCAACTGGTAATTATCAGGTAAATGCGTCTTTTTAGTAGATATCTATTGTAAAATTCTGTTCTACTTTTGTGAAACGAAAATATTGCATTTTGTGATGCAGCTATGATGAAACTTGTTATTTACATTATGTCTATACTGATTTGAAATCGACAAAGAATGAAAGAATGCATACTTATTTTGAAAACATGATGTTAACCTAAAATAAACCTTATGACGGGATGACTTTAAATGTATAAAAGCCGGCCGGGGACATTACTTACCTTTGCTAAGGTAAGACCGACTTGACAACTTTTAAGGATCGACTCTGAATACGGGTGTCAGTCTTACAGTCAATGGATTAAGGAATAATATGGTCACTCAAAACTAATGTTGGAAAGAATCTTGTGCTTAAAATGATAAATTGTCTTGATGCAAAAATAACGGTGCTAAATGCAATTCTTATGGCTGATGCCTGGAATAAAATGTCACAAAGTACCATTCACAACTGTTTCAAACATGCGGGATTCATTGAAACACACATCGGTTTACCTGTTCAGTCGTCATTGGTCATTTTTTGGTGTGCCTTGGCCCATTCTAGTCGATTTTTCAAGGGGGTGTTGAAATTCCACTTTGTTGAGTTTTATTGAACCCTCATTATACTATTTCACTGCTAGAAAATATAACGACATTTGAAATGAAGATGTTTGCACCCACAAATAAGTTCAGAAAGTGATTGTAGGTTAAAACAATAGGAAATACATTTTTAATAATAATTATCTTGTAAATTGCTGTTTTTTTAATGAAAATAATAAAAAATGGAAAATAAATACCTTCAATAATAATTATCTTGTAAATTGATAGATTCCTTTGTTCATTTTTTTGAAAGATTGCATCGTTATGTTATCACTGAGGATTTTACAGTATAAATAGGTAATTTCAAACATTCAATATTTATAGCGGCATTTTTCAACTTCATTCCTGTAAACAGAGGACCATTTAGGTTATATTTATGACTAATAGTACTGACTACTGACATAACATATGTTGCTTGTCACTATAATAATAAATAAATACCTTCAAAATGTTGAAAATTTACATAAAATTATCAATGAAGATATATTTTATATATTATATCATTATCCTACCTACTTGCAATCAGTAATTTAGTTAACCAGTCAGTGTATAATTATTATAAATTATAAGCCCGTAATCGCCATCTTGTTCATTACCTTTGAAAATAAAACTTTTAATAAGCTGTCAGCTTGAATACGTAGTGTCCAGTGATGCCATTTAAAAAAATACATGTTTCAGGGGTAAAAAATGTTAATGCTTACTAAGAAAAAACATGGTTTTCGTAAACTTTTTTTATTGAGAACAAAGATATCTTAATAAATTAACTTTGATGCTTTATTTAAAAACAAAATTTTAAAATATACCTGTGAATAGCATGAAAAAATAATTTTTTTGAAAAAATAACAACTAAACACCCTAAAAAAAAATTTTTTTACATATTTTTTCGCTGTTGTCAAGCGTAAAGTATGTAGAACTTCATTTAAAATATTATATATTTAAAATATTATTAATTAAAATATTATTAAATATTATATATTTCAAATAATAATATGAAATTATAAATGAGTAGAAAAAAAAAGAACAAACAATATTCATGAAATGAGGTAAAAGAAATTCTTCCACAACTAAAATAATGTATTTTTTCTATTTAGTGTAGGTACAGCAGTTAAATATTCACTATATTTTAATGTATCCATATTATTTATTGACAAAGTTAAAAATTTTAGTAAGAAACATTCTGAATATTAAAAAACAACATTCCAAAATTAGGCATTCCAAAACCAAGCATATAGCAACATTATACGAATACTGTCGTTATGTTGATTCCTCCTTTTTCGAGAAAATCGTGAAGCGAGCGTATTTATTTAAATTCAGACGAAGCTGCCATTTCGAACGGATGAAAATAGAACTACAATAGTATTCGATAGATATTTGATTTTTTCTTATGTGAATAATCCATACTTGTATTCCGCACCGCTAGATGTCTCCCGTAAACTTTTGGCAAACATATTGAAATGTTTCCCCTATCAAAAAAAAAAACAACTGCTAGTGGCTGGAAAATAATCGACTCTTCGAAGGATTGTGAACTTTGAAGCGTTCCAAAACAGCGAGCGCTAATGTCCATTCTCGCGTGTCAGCCGTAGGGACAATTTCCTTCGAACAAAATTGAACCTTGAGGTGTGCGAAACTCGAGGATCGGAGAGGTCGTTTTGGCGTGCCAGCGGCATTTTTGCGTCGCCAAGCCAAAGTGAACCTTGAGGTTGGTGAAACGCGAGGGGCGGTGCGGTCGATTTTCCCGTCAAACGAAAAGTGAGTTTTTTGAAAAACCAAACAATACTATATAAACTAGCTTATGCCCATTGCAAATGCAACTAACGGGTTAAAACTAATTTGACTTACTTACTAACAGAAAAAAAATATATTTCATAGTAAGCGGGTAGGTACCTACGGTTAAACATACAAATATATATAAAGCCGCCCACAGGGCCTAGCAGCAAAAACCTGCCATACGTTAGTATATAGACACCATTGTAGGCATGCACACATCAAATCCCCAAAGTTTCATCGCAATCGGATGAACGGTTTAGCAATGCGTAATTTCAAAATGCCAGAGCTCACTTTTGTATACAGAAACCGTCGTGGGCATGCACACATTAAATCTACAAATTTTCATCGCAATCGGATGAATGGTTTAGCAACGCTTAGCGGTTAAACACAAAACTATGTATAAAGCCGCCCGCAGGACCTAGCAGCAAAATCCTGCCATACGTTAGTAAATAAACACCATTGTAGACATGCATACATCAAATCCCCAAAGTTTCATCGCAATCGTATGAATGGTTTAGCAATGCGTAATTTCATGATGCCAGAGCTCACTTTTGTATACAAAAACCGTCGTGGGTATGCACACATCAAATCTTCAAATTTTCATCGCAATCGGATGAAAGGTTTAGCAACGCTTAGCGGTTAAACATACAAATACATATAAAGCCGGCCGCAGGGCCTAGCAGCAAAAACATGTCATACGTTAGTATATAGACATCATTTTAGGCATGCACACATCAAATCCCCAAATTTTCATCGCAATCGGATGAACGGTTCAGCAATGCGTAATTTCATTATGCCAGAGCTCACCATTGTATGCAGAAACCATCGCGAGCATGCGCACATCAAATCCCCAAAGTTTCATCGCAATCGGATAAATGGTTTAGCAACGCATAGCGGACATACATACATACTTACTTGCAAATATTTTTTTGATTTTTATACATATAGAAGATAGCTGGTATCCGGCATGCGTTGCTATACCATTTAATAAAGAAAATGTTTCTACCTGCGTGTCTTTTCTCATTTGTTCCAATCCCCTTCCCCCCCCCCCCATTTTCCTCACCAGCGTCCGCTTCCCCTTTCCCCCACTTCACTCCTACGCTTCTCCGTCTCGTAAACCCCCTCCCGAGTTCCCCTCCCCCCTCCCAGGTTCCCCCTTCCTGTTTCCACCCCCCTGCCTCATTACATTCACTAATTCTCGGTACATTAAGTTTTCAAACAGCTCGCGCGCCACCTATTCAACTTTTTTTTACAAATTTCGTCAAGCCAGAACTCACCAGTAGTTTTATACAAACCTTGAACTAACAATAACGAACACAACAAAAAAAGAATTTTTCAATTTGTTGCAGTCCTTCAGAAGTTATGAGCGTACGTACATTTTCATACAAATTTTATAATTACAGAACTCACCAGTAGTTTTACTGCTTAAAAATAAGCGCTATATTAATTTAATACTTAAAAAATATCCCGTTCAACTTTGAGTAATTTCATTGTAAAATTAGAAAACTAATACTTATGCAATATCGTCGGATGATATCGAGTGTTTGTGTGCAGGTAGGAACCTACTTATATTCTGAGTATAGGTACTTGCATACATACGTAAAAAAGAACTCATATTTAGGCTGGGTTGTTTAACGAAATTAAAAATTCTTCAATTTTTCAAGTCAATTTTAACGTTCTGTAAAAGTTCGGTTCGAATTCTATTCAAGTTCTGTAATTATTTCAGTTTAATGATGCAACTGGCATTTACTGATAAAAAAACAGAACTTACACAGAAAGTGAAAATAAACTTTAAAAAATTGTTAAATTATTCAGTATCGGTGAAACAACATTACCTTAGTAAATTAAATTGCATCAAAAACCTAAATAATTGTCCAACTACCCATTCCGGCAGGTACCGGCGCATTTCCTTACAAAATTCCGGCAATGTTTTTGCTTTTCTCATCATATTTTCAATACTACCGAGATAAGTAGGTACCTACCCTGAATTAATAACATTTCAATGTACTGGCCGGTAAATATCCACCCTACTGAAGTGAATCTATGGACACCAATTTTCTTGTTTTTTTTGGAAAATTTTATAGGTTTTTCGGCGACCCTGAACTTTTTTACATGGGACAGACACCTCATATTGGTATCAAAAGACGCGAAATGTTTTCGGGTACCGAATTTTTCAAAAACATTCAAGCCGGAATCGTTTTTCCGGCCGCAATGCCGTTTCCCGAAAAACAACAACCCAAACCGCTGAGAGATCCGTTTTCTTTTGACATTTCAATTTGCTGTTGAAGCGCGGGTAAATCTAGCGCTTTTGTATTAGGTACTTACCTAATATATCATACACAGACAGATAATATTCCATAATTATATTTTTTAAACAGGCAAGACCGATGCACAAATTTGCACAATTCCTGCTTAAATTAAGGCCCTGCCGAATCACACAAATTGAAATCCGCCATTAAAAAAAAAAATTCTTCATACAAAACCTATTAGGGCTGGGTCTGCTTTTTTTTAAGGTGGTAGTGGATTTTAACGCCATCACGACTCCATCTTCAGTGTTGCAAAGTTCGAGAAAAATTATAAAATTTTAATATAGCAGCCGATTTTACAGGCTGCAAACGATTTGCATTTATCGATGAAAGTGAATTTTTCGCAAATGTCAGAAAAATGTCGAATTTGAATGCAATATTGTGAAACATTTTCAAGGGGGAGCAAAACATGTTTTGGTTTTAAAAGTTTCTAAAACTTGTATTGTTTATGTTTATTAAAAAACATCTCCGCCGGAAGGTGTACTTTTAACGCAATCTTTAATTCCGTATTGCCCCTATAAAATGTCAATTTTTCCCAAGAACTTTCTCGAAGCCGTTTAATTAATTAGAATAAATTCCTAGCAAAATCAGTTTTGTATGGGAAACTAACTTTTTTTTACTTCCCTTCTCGATCCGACGATTTTAAAGGGGCGAACCTGTCGGCGGAAAATATAACCTAGCCGAATTGAGTGATTTTATGAGTAGTTCCAGTTTTCGCCGCAAATTTATATTATTTTTCGCTCTTAAAATGTATCGGTTCAATTTTATGTGAGTTTCCTGTCTAGTCTATTTTTTTTGTGAAAATCGTGAAGCTAGCGTATTTATTTAAATTCAGACGAAGCTGCCATTTCGAACGGATGAAAATAGAACTACAACAGTATTCGATAGAAATTTGATTTTTTCTAATGTGAATAATCCATACTTGTATTCCGCACCGCTAGAAGTCTCCCGTAAAGTTTTGGCAAACATATTGATAACGATGAAAAATGTTTCCCCTAACAAAAAAGAAACAAAAGCTAGTGGCTGGAAAATAATCGACTCTTCGAAGGATTGTGAACTTTGAAGCGTTCCAAAATAGCGAGCGCTAATGTCCATTCTCGCGTGTCAGCCGAAGGGACAATTCTAGACTTCGAGCCAAAGTGAACCTTGAGGTTGGTGAAACGCGAGGGGCGGTGAGGTCGATTTTCGCATCAAGGAAAAAGTGAGTTTTTTGAAAAACCAAGCAATACTAAACTAGCTTATGCCTGTTGCAAATGCAACTAACGGGTTAAAACTAACTTGACTTACTAACAGAAAAAAAAATATTTCGTAGTAAGCGGGTAGGTACCTACGGTTAAACATACAAATATATATAAAGCCGCCCACAGGGCCTAGCAGCAAAAATCTGCCATACGTTAGTAAATAAACACCATTGTAGACATGCAAACATCAAATCCCCAAAGTTTCATCGCAATCGGATGAATGGTTTAGCAATGCGTAATTTCATGATGCCAGAGCTCACTTTTGTATACAGAAACCGTCGTGGGCATGCACACATCAAATCCTCAAATTTTCATCACAATCGAATAAATGGTTTAGCAACGCTTAGCGGTTAAACATACAACTATGTATAAAGCCGCCCGCAGGACCTAGCAGCAAAAACCTGCCATACGTTAGTATATAAACACCATTGTAGACATGCACACATCAAATCCTAAAAGATTCATCGCAATCGGATGAATGGTTTAGCAATGCGTAATTTCATGATGCCAGAGCTCACTTTTGTATACAGAAACCGTCGTGGGCATGCACACATCAAATCCTCAAATTTTCATCGCAATCGGATGAATGGTTTAGAAACGCTTAGCGGTTAAACATACAACCATGTATAAAGCCGTCCGCAGGACCTAGCAGCAAAAACCTGCTATACGTTAGTATATAAACACCATTGTAGAAATGCACACATCAAATCCCCAAAGTTTCATCACAATCGGATAAACGGTTGAGCAATGCGTAATTTCGTGTTGCCAGAGCTCACCCCCACTTCACTCCTAGGCTTCTCCGTATCGTAAACCCCCTCCCGAGTTCCCCTCCCCCCCTTCCTGTTTCCACCCCCCCCCCCCCACCTGCCGCATTATTAATACACTAATTCCCGGTACATTTATTTTTCAAACAGCTCGCGCGCCATCTATAATTTTTTTTTTACAAATTTCGTAATGCCAGAACTCACCAGTAATTTTATACAAACCTTGTACTAACAATAACGAACACAACAAAAAAAGAATTTTTCAATTTGTTGCAGTCCTTCGGAAGTTATGAGCGTACGTACATTTTCATACAAATTTTATAATGCCAGAACTCACCAGTAGTTTTACTGCTTAAAATAAAGCGCTATATGAATTTAATACTTTTAAAAAATATTCCGTTCAACTTCGAGTAATTTCATTGTAAAATTAGAAAACTAATACGTATGCAATATCGTCGGATGATATCGAGTGTTTATGTGCAGGTAGGAACCTACTTATATTCTGAGTATAGGTACTTGCATACATACGTAAAAAAGAACTCATATTTAGGCTGGGTTGTTTAACGAAATTAAATTTTTTTTTAATTTTTCAAGTCAATTTTAACGTTCTGTAAAAGTTCGGTTCGAATTCTATTCAAGTTCTGTAAATATTTCAGTTTTATGATGCAACTGGCATTTACTGATAAAAAAACACAACTTACACAGAACGTGAAAATGAACTTTAAAAAATTGTTAAATTATTCAGTACGTGGAAACAACATTACCTTAGTAAATTAAATTGCATCAAAAACCTAAATAATTGTCCAACTACCCATTCCGGCAGGTACCGGCGCATTTCCTTACAAAATTCCGGCAATGTTTTTGCCTTTCTCGTCATATTTGCAATACTACCGAGATAAGTAGGTACCTACCCTGAATTAATAACATTTCAATTTGGCCGGTAAATATCCACCCTACTGAAGTGAATCTATGGACACCAATTTTCTTGTTTTTTTTGGAAAATTTTATAGGTTTTTCGGCGACCCTGAAATTTTTTACATGGAACTAACACAAAATTTTGGTCTTAAAAGTTGCCTAATATTGCCGGGTACCGTATTTTTCAAAAACATCCAAGCTGGAATCGTTTTTCCGGCCGCAATGCCGTTTCCCGAAAAACAACAACCCAAACCGCTGAGAGATCCGTTTTCTTTTGACATTTCAATTTGCTGTTGAAGCGCGGGTAAATCTAGCGCTTTTGTATTAGGTACTTACCTAATTTATCATACACAGACAGATAATATTCCATAATTATATTTTTTAAACAGGCAAGACCGATGCACAAATTTGCACAATTCCTGCTTAAATTAAGGCCCTGCCGAATCACACAAATTGAAATCCGCCATTAAAAAAAAAAATTCTTCATACAAAACCTATTAGGGCGGGGTCTGCTTTTTTTTAAGGTGGTAGTGGCTTTTAACGCCATCACGACTCCATCTTCAGTGTTGCAAAGTTCGAGAAAAATTATAAAATTTTAATATACCAGCCAATTTTACGGGCTGCAAACGATTTGCATTTATCGATGAAAGCGAATTTTTCGCAAATGTCAGAAAAATGTCGAATTTGAATGCAATATTGTGAAACATTTTCAAGGGGGAGCTAAACATGTTTTGGTTTTAAAAGTTTCTAAAACTTGTATTGTTTATGTTTATTAAAAAACATCTCCGCCGGAAGGTGTACTTTTAACGCAATCTTTAATTCCGTAATGCCCCTATAAAATGTCAATTTTTCTAAAGAACTTTCTCGAAGCCGTTTAATTAATTAGAATAAATTCCTAGCGAAATCAGTTTTGTATGGGAAACTGACTTTTTTTACTTCCCTTCTCGATCTGACGTTTTTAAAGGGGCGAACCTGTCGGCGGAAAATATAACCTAGCCGAATTGAGTGATTTTATGAGTAGTTCCAGTTTTCGCCGCAAATTTATATTATTTTTCGCTCTTAAAATGTATCGGTTCAATTTTATGTGAGTTTCCTGTCTAGTCTATTTTTTTTGTGAAAATCGTGAAGCTAGCGTATTTATTTAAATTCAGACGAAGCTGCCATTTCGAACGGATGAAAGTAGAACTACAACAGTATTCGATAGACATTTGATTTTTTCTAATGTGAATAATCCATACTTGTATTCCGCACCGCTAGAAGTCTCCCGTAAAGTTTTGGCAAACGTATTGATAACGATGAAAAATGTTTCCCCTAACAAAAAAGAAACAAAAGCTAGTGGCTGGAAAATAATCGACTCTTCGAAGGATTGTGAACTTTGAAGCGTTCCAAAATAGCGAGCGCTAATGTCCATTCTCGCGTGTCAGCCGAAGGGACAATTCTAGACTTCGAGCCAAAGTGAACCTTGAGGTTGGTGAAACGCGAGGGGCGGTGAGGTCGATTTTCGCATCAAGGAAAAAGTGAGTTTTTTGAAAAACCAAGCAATACTATATAATATATATACTAGCTTATGCCCATTGCAAATGCAACTAACGGGTTAAAACTAACTTGACTTACTTACTAACAGAAAAAAAATTTTCATAGTAAGCGGGTAGGTACCTACGGTTAAACATTCAAATATATATAAAGCCGCCCACAGGGCCTAGCAGCAAAAACCTGCCATACGTTAGTATAAAGACACCATTGTAGGCATGCACACATCAAATCTCCAAATTTTCATCGCAATCGGATGAACGGTTAAGCAATGCGTAATTTCATGATGCCAGGGCTCACGTTTGTATACAGAAACTGTCGTGGGCATGCTAACATCAAATCTACAATTTTTTATCGCAATCGGATGAATAGTTTAGCAGCGCTTAGCGGTTAAACACACAATTATGTATAAAGCCGCCCGCAGGACCTAGCAGCAAAAAGCTGCCACACTACATACACTAATTCCCGGTATATTCAGTTTTCAAACAGCTCGTGCGCCACCTATTAAATTTTTTTATACAAATTTCGTGAAGCCAGAACTCACCAGTAGTTTTATACAAACCTTGTATTAACAATAAAGAACACAACAAAAAAAGAATTTTTCAATTTGTTGCAGTCCTTCAGAAGTTATGAGCGTACGTACATTTTCATAAAAAAATTTTAATGCCAGAACTCACCAGTAGTTTTACTGCTTAAAAAAAGCGCTATACGAATTTAATACTTTTAAAAAAATATCCCGTTCAACTTCGAGTAATTTCTGTAAAAGTTAGGTTCGAATTCTATTCAAGTTCTATAGATATTTTTGTTTTATGATGCAACTGATAAAAAAAATACAACTTACACAGAACGTGGGATCATCTTAGTTATTAACAATATATTATTACCTCAGCAAAATTCTGTGCTCCTGATACATTTTCAACCGGAGTACAGCGTCCTTTAGTTAATTTTTCACAAAAATGGCGCTATATATACTATATATTTTTTTTTTATAAGAAAAAAAAACTTGAAACTTTATTTTATTGCAATAATAAATACAGGAAACAAAATTTTTTACAATGTTAACAATATGTTACAATGTTTAAAATTTTACAATATTTTACAATTCATCTTTTCACAAAAAAATATTTGTCAATAAATATTTAATTTAATTCAAAACATTATGATATTGTAACTGATCCTATACCTGTGCTCCTGGTATTTTTAATGGTGTTCAAAGCGAACGAAGCCACCTATTTTTTACCTATTAAGATTCATAAATGAAAAATATTTAGCATTGCATTTGAACCCGACTAATTAAAAAAAAAAGTTCCTACCGAAGCTACCTCCGTGTACATAACTGCGCGTGCTGGCAAAAGGAACCATCTTGAGTGAATTCTTTTATTTTATATTAGTAATTTTCGATTTAATATTCAAAGGAAAGAATACCCTACAATCTTCATGAGCCGGTACCTACCTGGTAAATACCGAGATAGAGAATATTCGAGTAGGTACCTACAAATTTTCTCAATAAAAACTGCGTACTTGATTACTTTTGTTTTAGCATATTTGCATTAATTCGATGGAACGGTAGGTACTTACTCAGTAATAAATTGTGGTATTTTAATATGGCCAGCAATATCCACACTCTCGAGGAATTTGAGAACACGTTTTTCACACGATTTTTTTTGGAAAAATTGTCATTTTCGGCAGATTCTCCTGATATATTTAATATGATTGCGTATATAATATTATAATCAAAAGATGCGGAATCCTCTACTCTAATAGATTTTATAAAAACATTGAAGCCGGGATCGTTTTTCGGGCCGCAATGCCGTGTCCCGTAAAAGACTACGGAAAATTCTGAAAAATCTGTTTTATTTAGGCTAAAAATTTGACATCTGAGAGATACTGACCTATGTCAACAAATCCTAGATTTCCATTGAAACTGAAGACAATTTGGACGGTTCTTTTTTTTAGGGTTGACATCTGGCGGCGAAAAATAGAACCGAGCCGATTTGAGTGATTTTATTCGAGGTTCTAGTCTTCGCCGCGTCAGTTTTCTTCTGCGAATAGAGCGCTGGCGACATTCATTTTGTCGGAAAAAAAAGACACGCGAAATTTGTACTGGAGCTTGTCTGAATTTTTTCCTCGAGCGAAAATGAACCTTGAGGTGTGCGAAACGCGAAGGCGGTGCGGTCGCTTTTCGCGTGCGGGAAAAAAAAAATTTCACGCGAGAATGAACCTTGAGGTGGGTGAAACTCTAGGGGGGTGCGGTCGATTTTCACATCCAGGAAAAAAAGTGAGTTTTTTCAAAACCAAGCAATACTATATAGTACTAGCTTATGCCTGTTGCAAATGCAACTAACGGGTTAAAACTAACTTGACTTACTAACAGAAAAAAAAATATTTCGTAGTAAGCGGGTAGGTACCTACGGTTAAACATACAAATATATATAAAGCCGCCCACAGGGCCTAGCAGCAAAAATCTGCCATACGTTAGTAAATAAACACCATTGTAGACATGCAAACATCAAATCCCCAAAGTTTCATCGCAATCGGATGAATGGTTTAGCAATGCGTAATTTCATGATGCCAGAGCTCACTTTTGTATACAGAAACCGTCGTGGGCATGCACACATCAAATCCTCAAATTTTCATCACAATCGAATAAATGGTTTAGCAACGCTTAGCGGTTAAACATACAACTATGTATAAAGCCGCCCGCAGGACCTAGCAGCAAAAACCTGCCATACGTTAGTATATAAACACCATTGTAGACATGCACACATCAAATCCTAAAAGATTCATCGCAATCGGATGAATGGTTTAGCAATGCGTAATTTCATGATGCCAGAGCTCACTTTTGTATACAGAAACCGTCGTGGGCATGCACACATCAAATCCTCAAATTTTCATCGCAATCGGATGAATGGTTTAGAAACGCTTAGCGGTTAAACATACAACCATGTATAAAGCCGTCCGCAGGACCTAGCAGCAAAAACCTGCTATACGTTAGTATATAAACACCATTGTAGAAATGCACACATCAAATCCCCAAAGTTTCATCACAATCGGATAAACGGTTGAGCAATGCGTAATTTCGTGTTGCCAGAGCTCACCCCCACTTCACTCCTAGGCTTCTCCGTATCGTAAACCCCCTCCCGAGTTCCCCTCCCCCCCTTCCTGTTTCCACCCCCCCCCCCCCCCACCTGCCGCATTATTAATACACTAATTCCCGGTACATTTATTTTTCAAACAGCTCGCGCGCCATCTATAATTTTTTTTTTACAAATTTCGTAATGCCAGAACTCACCAGTAATTTTATACAAACCTTGTACTAACAATAACGAACACAACAAAAAAAGAATTTTTCAATTTGTTGCAGTCCTTCGGAAGTTATGAGCGTACGTACATTTTCATACAAATTTTATAATGCCAGAACTCACCAGTAGTTTTACTGCTTAAAATAAAGCGCTATATGAATTTAATACTTTTAAAAAATATTCCGTTCAACTTCGAGTAATTTCATTGTAAAATTAGAAAACTAATACGTATGCAATATCGTCGGATGATATCGAGTGTTTATTTGCAGGTAGGAACCTACTTATATTCTGAGTATAGGTACTTGCATACATACGTAAAAAAGAACTCATATTTAGGCTGGGTTGTTTAACGAAATTAAATTTTTTTTTAATTTTTCAAGTCAATTTTAACGTTCTGTAAAAGTTCGGTTCGAATTCTATTCAAGTTCTGTAAATATTTCAGTTTTATGATGCAACTGGCATTTACTGATAAAAAAACACAACTTACACAGAACGTGAAAATGAACTTTAAAAAATTGTTAAATTATTCAGTACGTGGAAACAACATTACCTTAGTAAATTAAATTGCATCAAAAACCTAAATAATTGTCCAACTACCCATTCCGGCAGGTACCGGCGCATTTCCTTACAAAATTCCGGCAATGTTTTTGCCTTTCTCGTCATATTTGCAATACTACCGAGATAAGTAGGTACCTACCCTGAATTAATAACATTTCAATTTGGCCGGTAAATATCCACCCTACTGAAGTGAATCTATGGACACCAATTTTCTTGTTTTTTTTGGAAAATTTTATAGGTTTTTCGGCGACCCTGAAATTTTTTACATGGAACTAACACAAAATTTTGGTCTTAAAAGTTGCCTAATATTGCCGGGTACCGTATTTTTCAAAAACATCCAAGCTGGAATCGTTTTTTCCGGCCGCAATGCCGTTTCCCGAAAAACAACAACCCAAACCGCTGAGAGATCCGTTTTCTTTTGACATTTCAATTTGCTGTTGAAGCGCGGGTAAATCTAGCGCTTTTGTATTAGGTACTTACCTAATTTATCATACACAGACAGATAATATTCCATAATTATATTTTTTAAACAGGCAAGACCGATGCACAAATTTGCACAATTCCTGCTTAAATTAAGGCCCTGCCGAATCACACAAATTGAAATCCGCCATTAAAAAAAAAAATTCTTCATACAAAACCTATTAGGGCGGGGTCTGCTTTTTTTTAAGGTGGTAGTGGCTTTTAACGCCATCACGACTCCATCTTCAGTGTTGCAAAGTTCGAGAAAAATTATAAAATTTTAATATACCAGCCAATTTTACGGGCTGCAAACGATTTGCATTTATCGATGAAAGCGAATTTTTCGCAAATGTCAGAAAAATGTCGAATTTGAATGCAATATTGTGAAACATTTTCAAGGGGGAGCTAAACATGTTTTGGTTTTAAAAGTTTCTAAAACTTGTATTGTTTATGTTTATTAAAAAACATCTCCGCCGGAAGGTGTACTTTTAACGCAATCTTTAATTCCGTAATGCCCCTATAAAATGTCAATTTTTCTAAAGAACTTTCTCGAAGCCGTTTAATTAATTAGAATAAATTCCTAGCGAAATCAGTTTTGTATGGGAAACTGACTTTTTTTACTTCCCTTCTCGATCCGACGTTTTTAAAGGGGCGAACCTGTCGGCGGAAAATATAACCTAGCCGAATTGAGTGATTTTATGAGTAGTTCCAGTTTTCGCCGCAAATTTATATTATTTTTCGCTCTTAAAATGTATCGGTTCAATTTTATGTGAGTTTCCTGTCTAGTCTATTTTTTTTGTGAAAATCGTGAAGCTAGCGTATTTATTTAAATTCAGACGAAGCTGCCATTTCGAACGGATGAAAGTAGAACTACAACAGTATTCGATAGACATTTGATTTTTTCTAATGTGAATAATCCATACTTGTATTCCGCACCGCTAGAAGTCTCCCGTAAAGTTTTGGCAAACGTATTGATAACGATGAAAAATGTTTCCCCTAACAAAAAAGAAACAAAAGCTAGTGGCTGGAAAATAATCGACTCTTCGAAGGATTGTGAACTTTGAAGCGTTCCAAAATAGCGAGCGCTAATGTCCATTCTCGCGTGTCAGCCGAAGGGACAATTCTAGACTTCGAGCCAAAGAGAACCTTGAGGTTGGTGAAACGCGAGGGGCGGTGAGGTCGATTTTCGCATCAAGGAAAAAGTGAGTTTTTTGAAAAACCAAGCAATACTATATAACTAGCTTATGCCTGTTGCAAATGCAACTAACGGGTTTAAACTAACTTGACTTACTAACAGAAAAAATATTAATTCATAGTAAGTGGGTAGGTACCTATTGCCCTGCAGGCATGGTAAGTATGTGCTAATCAAAACCCAAAGTTTCATCGCAATCGGATGAATGGTTTAGCAACGCTTAGCGGTTAAACATACAAATACATATAAAGCCGCCCGCAGGGCCTAGCAGCAAAAACCTGCCATACGTTAGTATATACACACCATTGTAGGCATGTACACATCAAATCCCCAAAGTTTCATCGAAATTGGATGAACGGTTAAGAAATGCGTAATTTCATGATGCCAGAGCTCACTTTTGTATACAGAAACCGTCGTGGGCATGCACACATCAAATCCTCAAATTTTTATCGCAATCGAGTCAATGGTTTAGCAACGCTTAGCAGTTAAATATACAAATATATATTAAGCCGCCCGCAGGGCCTAGCAGCAAAAACCTGTCATACGTTAGTATATAGACACCATTTTAGGCATGCACATATCAAATCTCCAAAGTTTCATCGCAATCGGATGAACGGTTTAGCAATGCGTAATTTCATGTTGCCAGAGCTCACTATTGTATACAGAAACTATCGCGGGCATGCGCACATCAAATCCCAAATGTTTCATCGCAATCGGATGAATGGTTTAGCAACGCATAGCGGACATACATACATGCTTGCATTGCAAACATTTTTTGATTTTTTCGTCTCGTAAACCCCCTCCCGAGTTCCCCTCCCCCCTCCCAGGTTCCCCTCCCCCCTTCCTGTTCCCCCTCCCTGCCGCATTACATACACTAATATCCGGTACATTTAGTTTTCAAACAGCTCGCATGCCACCAATTAATTTTTTTTATACAAATTTCGTAATGCTAGAGCTCACCGGTAGTTTTATACAAACCTTGTCCTAACCATAACGAACACAACAAAAAAAGAATTTTTGAATTTGTTGCAGTCGTTCGGAAGTTATTAAATATTAAGTCATACAAATTTTATAATGCCAGAACTCATCAGTAGTTTTACTGCTTAAAAAAAAGCGCTATATGAATTTAATACTTAAAAAAAATATCCCGTTCAACTTCGAGTAATTTCATTGTAAAATTAGAAAACTAATACGTATGCAATATAGTCGGATGATACCGAGTTGTTATATGCAGATGGGTACCTACCTAATTTTGAGTGCAGGTACATGCATACATACGTAAAAAAAAACACATATTTAGGCTGGGTTGTTTAACGAAATTAAAAATTCTTCAATTTTTCAAGTCAATTTTAACGTTCTGTAAAAGTTCTGTTCAAATTCTATTCAAGTTCAGTAATTATTTCAGATTTATGATGCAACTGGCATGTACTGATAAAATAACAGAACTTGAATAGAACTTACGCAGAACGTGAAAATGAACTTTAAAAAAATGTTGAATTATTCAGTATCGTTGTATAACAACCTTACCTAAGTATTGCATTTAATTGTGTAGCTACGTATTCGGGTAGGTACCTCCGCATTTGGTTCTATAATTCCAGCAATATTTGCTTTTTCATCATATTTGCAATACCACCGAAATAAGTACCTACCCTGTAGGAACATATTTAAACTGGCCAGTATAAATCTCCACTTCTGAATAATCTATGGCAATATGTTTTCTTCATTTTTTTGGAAAATTTTACATTTTTGTCGGCTAACCCTGAACATTTTTACATGGGACGAACATGTCATTTTAGTGTTAAAAGTTGCGGAATATTTCCGGGTACCGTATTTTTCAAAAACATCTAAGCGGGGATCGTTTTTTCGGCTGTAATGCCCTTTTCCGAAAAACAACAACCCAAACCGCTGAGAGATCCGTTTTCATTTGACGTCTCGGATAACTGACCTATCTCAACATTTTCTCTAGTATTTTCCTTTGCATTGAAACTGAGGTCTAATTTGTCTTTCCTATTTTTAATGCGAACCTGGCGGCGGGAAATATAACCTAGCCGAATTAGGTGATTTAATGAGAAGTTCCAGTTTTCGCCACTGGTTCGTTTGAGAGAATAAATCGCTGGCGACATTAATTTTTTCGACAAAAAAAACACCTAATTTCAGCGACTGAATTTCAATTTGACCGACAACGAACCTTAAGGTTGGTGAAACTCGGAGAGTGGAAAGGTCGTTTTGGCGTGCAGGGGGTCGTCTTAAAATGGTTTATCCGAAAGCGATCCTTGAGGTTGGAGAAACTTAAGGGGCGGTACGGTCGATTTTAGCGTGCCAGAAAAAGTGAGTTTTTCAAAAAACCAAACAATACTATATAGTACTAGCTTATGCCCATTGCAAATGCAACTAACGGGTTAAAACTAACTTGACTTACTAACTAACAGATAAAAAAATCAAAGTAAGCGGGTAGGTACCTACGGTTAAACATACAAATATATATAAAGCCGCCCACAGGGCCTAGCAGCAAAAATCTGCTATACGTTAGTATATAAACACCATTGTAGAAATGCACACATCAAATCCCCAAAGTTTCATCACAATCGGATGAACGGCTTAGCAATGCGTAATTTCGTGTTGCCAGAGCTCACTATTGTATACAGGAACCAGGAATCCCCCCCCCCCCCTTCCTCACCAGCGTCCTCTTCCCCTTTCCACTCCGCCTCCCTCACCTTCCCTCACCCCACTTCACTCCTAGGCTTCTCCGTATCGTAAACCCCCTCCCAAGTTCCCCTCCCCCCTCTTAGGCTCCCCTCCCCCTTCCTGTTTCCACCCCCCCCCACCTGCCGCATTACATACACTAATTCCCGGTACATTTAGTTTTCAAACAGCTCGCGCGCCACCTATAATTTTTTTTTTACAAATTTCGTAATGCCAGAACTCACCAGTAATTTTGTACAAACCTTGTACTAACAATAACGAACACAACAAAAAAAGAATTTTTCAAATTGTTGGAGTCCTTCGGAAGTTATGAGGGTACGTACATTTTCATACAAATTTTATAATGCCAGAACTCACCTGTAGTTTTACTGCTTAAAATAAAGCGCTATATGAATTTAATACTTTTAAAAAAATATTCCGTTCAACTTCGAGTAATTTAATTGTAAAATTAGAAAACTAATAGGTATGCAATATAGTTGGATGATATCGAGTTTTTATGTGCAGATGGGTACCTACCTAAATTCCGAGTGCAAAAAGAGTGAGTAAGAAAACACGTATTTAGGCTGGGTTGTTTAACAAAATTAAAAATTCTTCAATTTTTCAAGTCAATTTTAACGTTCTGTAAAAGTTCGGTTCGAATTCTATTCAAGTTCTGTAATTATTTCAGTTTTATGATGCAACTGGCATTTACTGATAAAAAAACAGAACTTACACAGAAAGTGAAAATGAACTTTAAAAAATTGTTAAATTATTCAGTATCGTGGAAACAACATTACCTTAGTAAATTAAATTGCATCAAAAACCTAAATAATAGTCCAACTACCCATTCCGGTAGGTACCGGCGCATCTCCTTACAAAATTCCGGCAATGGTTTTGCTTTTTTCATCATATTTGCAATACTACCGAGATAAGTAGGTACCTACCCTGAATTAATAACATAATTTGTACTGGCCGGTTAATATCCACCCTACTGAAGGGAATCTATGGACACGTTTTTTCTTGTTTTTTTTGGAAAATTTTATAGGTTTTTCGGAGACCCTGAAATTTTTTACACGGAAAGGACACAAAATTTTGGTGTTAAAAGTTGCCTTATATTGCCGGGTACCGAATTTTTCAAAAACATCTAACCGGGGATCGTTTTTTCGGCTGCAATGCCGTTTCCCGAAAAACAACAACCCAAACCGCTGAGAGATCCGTTTTGTTTTGACATCTCGGATAACTGACCTATCTCAACATTCTCTCTAGTATTTTCCATTGCATCGAAACTAAGGCCTAATTTGTGGTTTTTTTTTTTAATGCGAACCTGTCGGCGGGAACTATAACTGAGCCGAATTGGTTGATTTAATGAGTAGTTCCAGTTTTCGCCGCAAATTTATATAATTTTCGCTCTTAAAATGTGTCAGTTCAATTTTATGTGAGTTTCCTGTCTAGTCTATTTTTTTGTGAAAATCGTGAAGCTAGCGTATTTATTTAAATTCAGACGAAGCTGCCATTTCGAACGGATGAAAATAGAACTACAACAGTATTCGATAGACATTTGATTTTTTCTAATGTGAATAATCCATACTTGTATTCCGCACCGCTAGAAGTCTCCCGTAAAGTTTTGGCAAACATATTGATAACGATGAAAAATGTTTCCCCTATCAAAAAAAAAACAACTGCTAGTGGCTGGAAAATAATCGACTCTTCGAAGGATTGTGAACTTTGAAGCGTTCCAAAATAGCGAGCGCTAATGTCCATTCTCGCGTGTCAGCCGTTGGGACAATTTCCTTCGAACAAAATTGAACCTTGAGGTGTGCGAAACTCGAGGACCGGAGAGGTCGTTTTGGCGTGCCAGCGGCGTTTTTGCGTCGCCAAGCCAAAGTGAACCTTGAGGTTGGTGAAACGCGAGGGGCGGTGCGGTCGATTTTCCCGTCAAGCGAAAAGTGAGTTTTTTGAAAAACCAAACAATACTATATAACTAGCTTATGCCCATTGCAAATGCAACTAACGGGTTAAAACTAACTTGACTTACTTACTAACAGAAAAAATATATATTTCATAGTAAGCGGGTAGGTACCTACGGTTAAACATACAATATATATAAAGCCGCCCACAGGGCCTAGCAGCAAAAATCTGCCATACGTTAGTATATAGACACCATTGTAGGCATGCACACATTAAATCCCCAAAGTTTCATCGCAATCGCATGAACGGTTTAGCAATGCGTAATTTCATGATGCCAGAGCTCACTTTTGTATACAGAAACCGTCGTGGGCATGCACACATCAAATATACAATTTTTTATCGCAATCGGATGAAAGGTTTAGCAACGCTTAGCGGTTTAACACAGAATTATGTATAAAGCCGCCCGCAGGACCTAGCAGCAAAAAGCTGCCACACTACATACACTAATTCCCGGTACATTTAGTTTTCAAACAGCTCATGCGCCACCTATTAAATTTTTTTATACAAATTTCGTGAAGCCAGAACTCACCAGTAGTTTTATACAAACCTTGTATTAACAATAACGAACACAAAAAAAAAAAAATTTTCAAATTATTGCAGTCCTTCGGAAGTTATGAGCGTACGTACATTTTCATACAAATTTTATAATGCCAGAACTCACCAGTAGTTTTACTGCTTAAAATAAAGCGCTTTATGAATTTAATACTTTTAAAAAATATTCCGTTCAACTTCGAATAATTTCATTGTAAAATTAGAAAACTAATACGTATGCAATATAGTTGGATGATATCGAGTCTTTATGTGCAGATGGGTACCTACCTAAATTCCGAGTGCAAAAAGAGTGATTAAAAAAAAACATATTTAGGCTGGGTTGTTTAACAAAATTAAAAATTCTTCAATTTTTCAAGTCAATTTTAACGTTCTGTAAAAGTTCGGTTCGAATTCTATTCAAGTTCTGTAATTATTTCAGTTTTATGATGCAACTGGCATTAACTGATAAAAAAAACGAACTTTCACAGAACGTGAAAATGAACTTTAAAAAATTATTAAATTATTCAGTATCGTGGAAATAACATTACCTTAGTAAATTATATTACATTAAAACCTAAATAATTGTCTAACTACCCATTCCGGTAGGTACCGGCGCATCTCCTTACAAAATTCCGGCAATGGTTTTGCTTTTTTCATCATATTTTTGCAATACTACCGAGATAAGTAGGTACCTACCCTGAATTCATAACATAATTTGTACTGGCAGGTAAATATCCACCCTACTGAAGTGAATCTATGGATTTTCTTGTTTTTTTTGGAAAATTTTATTAGTTTTTCGGCGATCCTGAAATTTTTTACATGGAACGGAAACAAAATTTTGGTGTTGAAAGTTGTCTAATATTGCCGCGTACCGAATTTTTCAAAAACATCTAACCGGGGATCGTTTTTTTCGGCTGCAATGCCATTTTCCAAAAAACAACAACCCAAACCGCTGAGAGATCCGTTTTGTTTTGACATCTCGGATAACTGACCTGTCTCAACATTCTCTCTAGTATTTTCCATTGCATTGAAACTAAGGCCTGATTTGTGGTTGTTTTTTTAATGCGAACCTGTCGGCGGGAACTATAACTGAGCCGAATTGGTTGATTTAATGAGTAGTTCCAGTTTTCGCCGCAAATTTATATAATTTTCGCTCTTAAAATGTGTCAGTTCAATTTTATGTGAGTTTCCTGTCTGGTCTATTTTTTTGTGAAAATCGTGAAGCTAGCGTATTTATTTAAATTCAGACGAAGCTGCCATTTCGAACGGATGAAAATAGAACTACAACAGTATTCGATAGACATTTGATTTTTTCTAATGTGAATAATCCATACTTGTATTCCGCACCGCTAGAAGTCTCCCGTAAAGTTTTGGCAAACATATTGATAACGATGAAAAATGTTTCCCCTATCAAAAAAAAAACAACTGCTAGTGGCTGGAAAATAATCGACTCTTCGAAGGATTGTGAACTTTGAAGCGTTCCAAAATAGCGAGCGCTAATGTCCATTCTCGCGTGTCAGCCGTCGGGACAATTTCCTTCGAACAAAATTGAACCTTGAGGTGTGCGAAACTCGAGGATCGGAGAGGTCGTTTTGGCGTGCCAGCGGCATTTTTGCGTCGCCAAGCCAAATTAAACCTTGAGGTTGGTGAAACGCGAGGGGCGGTGAGGTCGATTTTCCCGTCAAGCGAAAAGTGAGTTTTTTGAAAAACCAAACAATACTATATAACTAGCTTATGCCCATTGCAAATGCAACTAACGGGTTAAAACTAACTTGACTTACTAACTAACAGAAAAAAAAAATCAAAATAAGCGGGTAGGTACCTACGGTTAAACATACAAATATATATAAAGCAGCCCACAGGGCCTAGCAGCAAAAATCTGCCATACGTTAGTATATAGACACCATTGTAGGCATGCACACAACAAATCCCCAAAGTTTCATCGCAATCGCATGAACGGTTTAGCAATGCGTAATTTCATGATGCCAGAGCTCACTTTTGTATACAGAAACCGTCGTGGGCATGCACACATCAAATATACAATTTTTTATCGCAATCGGATGAAAGGTTTAGCAACGCTTAGCGGTTAAACACAGAATTATGTATAAAGCCGCCCGCAGGACCTAGCAGCAAAAAGCCGAAACACTACATACACTAATTCCGGGTACATTTAGTTTTCAAACAGCTCGTGCGCCACCTATTTAATTTTTTTATACAAATTTCGTGAAGCCAGAACTCACCAGTAGTTTTATACAAACATTGTGTTAACAATAACGAACACAACAAAAAAAGAATTTTTCAATTTGTTGCAGTCCTTCAGAAGTTATGAGCGTACGTACATTTTCATAAAAATTTTATAATGCCAGAACTCACCAGTAGTTTTACTGCTTAAAAAAAGCGCTATACGAATTTAATACTTTAAAAAATATCCCGTTCAACTTCGGGTAATTTCTGTAAAAGTTCTGTTCGAATTCTATTCAAGTTCTATATATATTTTTGTTTAATGATGCAACTGGCATTTACTGATAAAAAAAATAGAACTTACACAGAACGTGAAAATGAACTTAAAAAAATTGTTAATTATTCAGTATCGGTGAAACAACATTACCTTAGTAAATTAAATTGCATTTAAACCTAAATAATTGTCTAACTACCCATTCCGGTAGGTACCGGCGCTTTTCCTTACAAAATTCCGGCAATGGTTTTGCTTTTTTCATCATATTTGCAATAGGTACTACCGAAATAAGTAGGCACCTTTCCTTGAAATCAATTACATTTCAATTTGCACTTGCCGGTAAATATCTATCCTTCTGAAGTTAATCTATGGGCGTATATTGTCGTATTTTTTTTCGAAAATTTTATAGGTTTTTCGGCGACCCTGAACTTTTTTACATGGGACGAACACCTTATATTATTATCAAAAGATGCGTTATGTTTTTGTGTACCGTATTTTTCAAAAACATCCAAGCCGGAATCGTTTTTTGGGCCGTAATGCCGTATACCGCAAAATCAACAACCCAAACCGCTGAGAGATCCGTTTTATTAGAGTAAACATATGACATTTCGGATACTGGGCTGTCTCAACATTTGCTGTTTAAGCGCGGGTCTTTTGTATGAGGTACTTACCTACGATATCATACACAGACAGATAATATTCCATAATTATATTTTTTAAACAGGCAAGACCGATGCACAAATTTGCACAATTCCCGCTAAAATTAAGGCCCTGCCGAACCACACAAATTGAAATCCGCCATTAAAAAAAAAAATTCTTCATACAAAACCTATTAGGGCGGGGTCTGCTTTTTTTTAAGGTGGTAGTGGATTTTAACGCCATCACGACTCCATTTTCAGTGTTGCAAAGTTCGAGAAAAATTATAAAATTTTAATATACCAGCCGATTTTACAGGCTGCAAACGATTTGCATTTATCGATGAAAGTGAATTTTTCGCAAATGTCAGAAAAATGTCGAATTTGAATGCAATATTGTGAAACATTTTCAAGGGGGAGCTAAACATGTTTTGGTTTTAAAAGTTTCTAAAACTTGTATTGTTTATGTTTATTAAAAAACATCTCCGCCGGAAGGTGTACTTTTAACGCAATCTTTAATTCCGTAATGCCCCTATAAAATGTAAATTTTTCTCAAGAACTTTCTCGAAGCCGTTTAATTAATTAGAATAAATTCCTAGCAAAATCAGTTTTGTATGGGAAACTAACTTTTTTTTACTTCCCTTCTCGATCCGACGTTTTTAAAGGGGCGAACCTGTCGGCGGGAAATATAACCTAGCCGAATTGAGTGATTTTATGAGTAGTTCCAGTTTTCGCCGCAAATTTATATTATTTTTCGCTCTTAAAATGTATCAGTTCAATTTTATGTGAGTTTCCTGTCTAGTCTATTTTTTTTGTGAAAATCGTGAAGCTAGCGTATTTATTTAAATTCAGACGAAGCTGCCATTTCGAACGGATGAAAATAGAACTACAACAGTATTCGATAGACATTTGATTTTTTCTAATGTGAATAATCCATACTTGTATTCCGCACCGCTAGATGTCTCCCGTAAAGTTTTGGCAAACATATTGATAACGATGAAAAATGTTTCCCCTAACAAAAAAGAAACAAAAGCTAGTGGCTGGAAAATAATCGACTCTTCGAAGGATTGTGAACTTTGAAGCGTTCCAAAATAGCGAGCGCTAATGTCCATTCTCGCGTGTCAGCCGAAGGGACAATTTTAGACTTCGAGCCAAAGTGAACCTTGAGGTTGGTGAAACGCGAGGGGCGGTGAGGTCGATTTTCGCATCAAGGAAAAAGTGAGTTTTTTGAAAAACCAAGCAATACTATATAACTAGCTTATGCCTATTGCAAATGCAATAAACGGGTTAAAACTAACTTGACTTACTAACTAACAGAAAAAAAATCATAGTAAGCGGGTAGGTACCTACGGTTAAACATACAAATATATATAAAGCCGCCCACAGGGCCTAGCAGCAAAAATCTGCCATACGTTAGTATATAGACACCATTGTAGGCATGCACACATCAAATCCCCAAAGTTTCATCGCAATCGCATGAACGGTTTAGCAATGCGTAATTTCATGATGCCAGAGCTCACTTTTGTATACAGAAACCGTCGTGGGCATGCACACATCAAATATACAATTTTTTATCGCAATCGGATGAAAGGTTTAGCAACGCTTAGCGGTTAAAAACAGAATTATGTATAAAGCCGCCCGCAGGACCTAGCAGCAAAAAGCTGCCACACTACATACACTAATTCCCGGTACATTTAGTTTTCAAACAGCTCATGCGCCACCTATTAAATTTTTTTATACAAATTTCGTGAAGCCAGAACTCACCAGTAGTTTTATACAAACCTTGTATTAACAATAACGAACACAACAAAAAAAGAATTTTTCAAATTGTTGCAGTCCTTCGGAAGTTATGAGCGTACGTACATTTTCATACAAATTTTATAATGCCAGAACTCACCAGTAGTTTTACTGCTTAAAATAAAGCGCTCTATGAATTTAATACTTTTAAAAAATATTCCGTTCAACTTCGAATAATTTCATTGTAAAATTAGAAAACTAATACGTATGCAATATAGTTGGATGATATCGAGTCGTTATGTGCAGATGGGTACCTACCTAAATTCCGAGTGCAAAAAGAGTGATTAAAAAAACACATATTTAGGCTGGGGTGTTTAACAAAATTAAAAATTCTTCAATTTTTCAAGTCAATTTTAACGTTCTGTAAAAGTTCGGTTCGAATTCTATTCAAGTTCTGTAATTATTTCAGTTTTATGATGCAACTGGCATTAACTGATAAAACAACCGAACTTTCATAGAACGTGAAAATGAACTTTAAAAAATTATTAAATTATTCAGTATCGTGGAAATAACATTACCTTAGTAAATTATATTGCATTAAAACCTAAATAATTGTCTAACTACCCGTTCCGGTAGGTACCGGCGCATCTCCTTACAAAATTCCGGCAATGGTTTTGCTTTTTTCATCATATTTGCAATACTACCGAGATAAGTAGGTACCTACCCTGAATTAATAACATTTCAATTTGTACCTACTGGCCGGTAAATATCCACCCTACTGAAGTGAATCTATGGACTCCAATTTTCTTGTTTTTTTTGGAAAATTTTATAGGTTTTTCGGCGACCCTGAAATTTTTTACATGGAACGGACACAAAATTTTGGTGTTCAAAGTTGCCTTATATTGCCGGGTACCGAATTTTTCAAAAACATCTAACCGGGGATCGTTTTTTCGGCTGCAATGCCGTTTCCCGAAAAACAACAACCCAAACCGCTGAGAGATCCGTTTTGTTTTGACATCTCGGATAACTGACCTGTCTCAACATTCTCTCTAGTATTTTCCATTGCATTGAAACTAAGGCCTAATTTGTGGTTTTTTTTTTTAATGCGAACCTGTCGGCGGGAACTATAACTGAGCCGAATTGGTTGATTTAATGAGTAGTTCCAGTTTTCGCCGCAAATTTATATAATTTTCGCTCTTAAAATGTGTCAGTTCAATTTTATGTGAGTTTCCTGTCTAGTCTATTTTTTTGTGAAAATCGTGAAGCTAGCGTATTTATTTAAATTCAGACGAAGCTGCCATTTCGAACGGATGAAAATAGAACTACAACAGTATTCGATAGACATTTGATTTTTTCTAATGTGAATAATCCATACTTGTATTCCGCACCGCTAGAAGTCTCCCGTAAAGTTTTGGCAAACATATTGATTACGATGAAAAATGTTTCCCCTATCAAAAAAAAACAACTGCTAGTGGCTAGAAAATAATCGACTCTTCGAAGGATTGTGAACTTTGAAGCGTTCCAAAATAGCGAGCGCTAATGTCCATTCTCGCGTGTCAGCCGAAGGGACAATTCTAGACTTCGAGCCAAAGTGAACCTTGAGGTTGGTGAAACGCGAGGGGCGGTGAGGTCGATTTTCGCATCAAGGAAAAAGTGAGTTTTTTGAAAAACCAAGCAATACTATATAACTAGCTTATGCCTGTTGCAAATGCAACTAACGGGTTAAAACTAACTTGACTTACTAACTAACAGAAAAAAAATCATAGTAAGCGGGTAGGTACCTACGGTTAAACATACAAATATATATAAAGCCGGCCACAGGGCCTAGAAGCAAAAACCTGCCATACGTTAGTATATAGACACCATTGTTGGCATGCACACATCAAATCTCCAAAGTTTCATCGCAATCGGATGAACGGTTAGGCAATGCGTAATTTCATGATGCCAGAGCTCACTTTTGTATACAGAAACCGTTGTGGGCATGCACACATCAAATCTACAATTTTTTATCGCAATCGGATGAATGGTTTAGCAACGCTTAGCGGTTAAACACACAATTATGTATAAAGCCGCTCGCAGGACCTAGCAGCAAAAACCTGCCATACGTTAGTATATAAACACCATTGTAGACATGCACACATCAAATCCCCAAAGTTTCATCGCAATCGTATGAATGCTTTAGCAATGCGTAATTTCATGATGCCAGAGCTCACTTTTGTATACAGAAACCGTCGTGGGCATGCACACATCAAATCTTCAAATTTTCATCGCAATCGGATGAAAGGTTTAGCAACGCTTAGCGGTTAAACATACAAATACATATAAAGCCGGCCGCAGGGCCTAGCAGCAAAAACATGTCATACGTTAGTATATAGACATCATTTTAGGCATGCACACATCAAATCCCCAAATTTTCATCGCAATCGGATGAACGGTTCAGCAATGCGTAATTTCATTATGCCAGAGCTCACCATTGTATGCAGAAACCATCGCGGGCATGCGCACATCAAATCCCCAAAGTTTCATCGCAATCGGATAAATGGTTTACCAACGCATAGCGGACATACATACATACTTACTTGCAAACATTTATTTGATTTTTATATATATAGAAGATAGCTGGTATCCGGCATGCGTTGCTATACCATTTAATAAAGAAAATGTTTCTACCTGCGTGTCTTTTCTCATTTGTTCCAATCCCCTTCCCCCCCCCCCCCCCCTTTTCCTCACCAGCGTCCGCTTCCCCTTTCCCCCACTTCACTCCTACGCTTCTCCGTCTCGTAAACCCCCTCCCGAGTTCCCCTCCCCCCTCCCAGGTTCCCCCTTCCTGTTTCCACCCCCCCTGCCTCATTACATTCACTAATTCCCGGTACATTAAGTTTTTCAAACAGCTCGCGCGCCACCTATTCAATTTTTTTTTACAAATTTCGTCAAGCCAGAACTCACCAGTAGTTTTATACAAACCTTGAACTAACAATAACGAACACAACAAAAAAAAAAATTTTCAATTTGTTGCAGTCCTTCAGAAGTTATGAGCGTACGTACATTTTCATACCAATTTTATAATTCCAGAACTCACCAGTAGTTTTACTGCTTAAAAATAAGCGCTATATTAATTTAATACTTAAAAAATATCCCGTTCAACTTCGAGTAATTTCATTGTAAAATTAGAAAACTAATACATATGCAATATCGTCGGATGATATCGAGTGTTTATGTGCAGGTAGGAACCTACTTATATTCTGAGTATAGGTACTTGCATACATACGTAAAAAAGAACTCATATTTAGGCTGGGTTGTTTAACGAAATTAAAAATTCTTCAATTTTTCAAGTCAATTTTAACGTTCTGTAAAAGTTCGGTTCGAATTCTATTCAAGTTCTGTAATTATTTCAGTTTTATGATGCAACTGGCATTTACTGATAAAAAACAGAACTTACACAGAAAGTGAAAATTAACTTTAAAAAATTGTTAAATTATTCAGTATCGTGGAAACAACATTACCTTAGAAAATTAAATTGCATCAAAAACCTAAATAATTGTCCAACTGCCCATTCCGGCAGGTACCGGCGCATTTCCTTACAAAATTCCGGCAATGTTTTTGCTTTTCTCATCATATTTGCAATACTACCGAGATAAGTAGGTACCTACCCTGAATTAATAACATTTCAATGTACTGGCCGGTAAATATCCACCCTACTGAAGTGAATCTATGGACACCAATTTTCTTGTTTTTTTTGGAAAATTTTATAGGTTTTTCGGCGACCCTGAACTTTTTTACATGGGACGGACACTTTATATCGTTATCAAAAGTTGCCTTATATTGCCGGGTACCGAATTTTTCAAAAACATCTAACCGGGGATCGTTTTTTCGGCTGCAATGCCATTTTCCAAAAAACAACAACCCAAACCGCTGAGAGATCCGTTTTGTTTTGACATCTCGGATAACTGATAACTGACCTGTCTCAACATTCTCTCTAATATTTACCATTGAATTGAAACTAAGGCCTAATTTGTGGTTCTTTTTTTTAATGCGAACCTGTCGGCGGGAACTATAACTGAGCCGAATTGGTTGATTTAATGAGAAGTTCCAGTTTTCGCCGTTAATTCGTATGAGAAAATAAATCGCTAGCGACGTTAATTTTGTCTACAAAAAAACTCTATTTCCGCGATTGAATTTCACCTCCTCAGTAAACGGTCTCTCAGAAATAAAAGCTAGTGTCAAACAAATTCAAAGGATTGTGAACTTTAAATTGTTCCGAAATACCGACCGCCGAGGTCCATTCTGGCTTGAGATGATCGACACATTTTTTGGCTGAATTTTTCCCATACAAAGGGTGGGCCGCGGGCCTTTGAGGGAGAGTGAACCTTTAAGTGTGCGAAATTAAAACAGGCTAGAGGTCTTTTTGGCGTGCCAGCGGCATTTTTGCGTCGCCAAGCCGATTTGAACCTTGAGGTTGGTGAAACGCGAGGGGCGGTGCGGTCGTTTTTCGCATCAAGGCAAAAGTGAGTTTTTCAAAAAACCAAACAATACTATATAGTATATATATATATATATATAAAAACTTGCACTCTTCGTCATGATTTACCTAACGGAGTTAATATAATACGTAAAGTTTGTTGATTTTTCTCGAATTTTATTTGTACAACGTGGTTGATGCAAATTCGCACATTGGCTGTGATACAAACACATGAATAATGCATGTTATACACAAGCTCCGATAGGGTATAATAACTTGTTCCAAGAAGCTCAATGATAGCAATCAGGGTTTACTTCTTTGATAAAAGACTAACTACTCCTGCTCACACATTCTGGTGCAGATGCTTTCCATGATAAGCCTTTAAACACTGAACTGAACATCCCTAGAATCTTCAAATTTACAGCTTAATACAAATATATTAAATAATAACTAGCTGTTAAAAACCCGCTCCGCAGGTTTTGCTGCCAAGTTCTGCGTTCGACTTTTGGTTCACAAAGGGTTGGAAAAATCAAAATACACATTCATATTCCTAGTTGGGACTGAATATTTTTCTAATTTTTCTGTTGAGTGTCGCTTACATTATCTTCGGTAATTAAATAATACTATCGGAGGTTTTACTTATTAATTTAAATTACAATAAACAAATTTTCTATGCTGGATAATAAAAATGAGCACCTTTTTAAAATTTAAGGATGATGAAGGGACTTCGCAAGGCCGCGCCAAAACAGCTTTATTGATTACTTTTGCGTATTCCCAAAAGTTGAGAAATTTTTTTAAAGTCCACTTTATAGGTACCTAATTAAAATCTAACGTTATATTTTCTTTTACAATGTTTTCATGTTTGCAGTAATATGGATTCGAAATAGTGCTTTCTTATTCCAGTTCATTTTTAATTAAGTCATTGTAAAGGGTTAGAATTGGCTGAGGATCTGCACTTAGGAGGGGTTATTTCACAGAATTTGAACAATCTGTCAAATTTCAAAGTTCATATTAAAGTTTTCGGACGTCTTATTCAGACAATTTGAGTACTATAAAACAACCGGCCAATGATAAAATGCATACATAATCCTTACAACAGAACATGAATATATGTAGAACATTCACAGAACTAGTATTTTAAGTTTGATTAATTGTTTAAATTCTGTGAATCAATCCATTCTTAATGTTGTCATTAAAAAATGATTCCTCCAAAACAATTTTTTTCATTAAAATTTTTAGGTTAAAATGACCTTAATATCTGACATACAGACACGTCAACTGTACACTTCTATCGGTTCATCTGTCCAGTGACTGTAAACACCCCCTTCGGCCTTTCCTCGAATACTGTTGGGGAACTGTCGGGAAAGTTAAGTAAGGGTTTAACGAAGTTAATTAACACAGAACCACAACCTAACCTTACCTTTACTAACATAACCCAACCTATCCTTTCCCAACATGTCACTTGAAAACATAACTGGAAATCTGCAGTACAGGCATTAACATCAGTGTCTGTTATATTTTATACGGTTTTTATTTTATTTTATTTTTCTTCATATAAAGTGAAGTTTTTATTAATTTCGCTCTGGCTTTAAAAAAAATTAATATTACTGGACAATATAAGGTAGGTGGTAGGTATTTGCACCTATGTGGGTCTACACGATAACCTCCGAGGCCAAAAAATTTAGCTGTTATGTTATGTACCTTTCTAATACTGTTACAACCTTTGAACATATTATGCTTCATTCACTATCTATTATTTGTCCGTCACACCAATGCATAATAAAGTCAACATTATGATTGTCATATCTCTTGTATATTGTAAATTTCCATGTTTATTATTAATTTACTTTATTTACCACACTAGTTAAATATAAGATTACTATAAGATACATTATGCTCAGTTTCAGGGCAGATTCATTCTAGACTTAGATAGTGAATGAAGCATAATATGTTCAAAGTTTATTAGAAAGGTACATAAAAGTTACGTAGTTAGTAAGCGGCTTGAATCACACATGGACGAAATGACACTTAGCGAGAGTTACACCTTCTTAAAACAAAAGTAATGGAATTATCTAAACATGTCAGAAAAACCTAATCTAACTTCTATTTTGTTTTTAAATATTATTTAGTATGCACATAAACACTGTAAAAAAAATATTGAATTTAAAAGTTGATCCCCCGACTCTTGGCCCTCCAGCATACTTATAGTCAATATGCAGTTGGTTGGTGGGAAGTAAGGTGTAACTAACTTACCATCACGCTGTTTCCCGCAGGAGTAGGCAGAGAGGTCGGACCGCCAAACAACTCGGTCATGTCACACACTCTTTGCCTCTCTCACATTCATACATCGTATCATACATACTCTTCTATTATTCTTACTTTTGACATGGCCCGACTCAAGTGTCTGATTCACTTGATCGCGCCTTGTCTTCCTCTGGCGTCCCTGACTTCTTCTTTCATTCACATTTGCGTCATATATTCTTCTCACATTATTTTCTATACCCACCCACACAAAATCTAACTAAGTGTTTCCGAAAGCGTATACATAGAGAATACACCGCCGAATATATTTTTATGTAATATATCATATTTTCATTCAATTGCAACAAGGATAAAACTACTTGTTTATATACTGTACTAAAGATTTGTTTCATAGTGCTTTCACACAAACGGAGTATTGAATTCCGTAAGTCTAAACTTAAACTTTAGGGCGCACAGTTTACACCCGCGCTGGGCAAGCGGGTTCCCTACAGAGCATCGGACCATCCCACCGGTGATGCCTCCGGTGATCCGAGGCTCACTTCATTTCCTACGGTCTTTGGGAGTATCTCCCCCCCTCCACAGACACTTTTTCAAGGGTACTCTTGGAAAACCGGCTAAGGGTGTTTGGGCACGTTGCGGCCAGGCCGCTCGCCCGCTCATTCTCGCCGGGTCTGCCCCGTGATAGTGGGATAACTGCCCCCGATACCTTTCTTTTTATATATTTTCTTTGGTTTTAATCATACTTACACCTGTAAATATTTTTCTTTTTATTTATTATTTCACTCTAACTAGAACTGAATCTGGATGTCTGGATGATGCTGAACCGATTAGCGAACACATCTATGATGTGTCTTTATCTTGTTAATTACTGCAAATGTAAGTATGCATACAATTTTCTTTTTTTACTAACAATCATGCATGCAGGGACATTGGAGGGTCAGGATTCGTTTTAAAAAGAAATGTAGCTTCCTTTTTACAAAAATTAGAGTCCTGACGTGTGCGGCTAAGGAGGTTAAAGAATCAGTTTCCTCACACAGTCGTGGGAAAGTGGTGGGTCCCCTCCGATGTACTAAAGATTTCCCGGCATGCGTTGCAATATCACTAATAAAGAAATTTCGTCCCGTTCCTCTTCCGCCTCCCCTTCCCTTCATGTGATCCCTTCCCCTCACTCTTTCTCCCTCCGCCTTTCCCGCCTTCCTTCTCCCCTCTCCTCAACCCCCCTCCCTCGTTTCCTATATTTAGTCCCAGTTCATTCAGTTTTTAAACAGCTAGCGTGCCACTAATATATATTTTTTCAAATTTTAATTTTTCATAAGTAACTTATATTCCTTTTTGTATAATATAAAAAAATCGATCAAATTTGGTACCTTACATAGATAGCTATGTATAATACCTATAATTCTTACTTAGTAGATACTTCAAGTTATTTCATTAATGTAAAGAGTTTATTCGAAAATTGCATTTTGTTTTAGCGATCGATGTCATTCTCAAATCGTGAAATTTTTGACAGTTTCGTTAGAGTTTTTGTAATGATAAAAAAATCTTTTCAGGTGTATTGTCTTGTAGTTGTAATAATCCAGAAACTTACGCGAGGGTGGAAAGAAGGTATTTTGAAAGTTTCAAACATTTCATTTGCCTTATATAGCAATGCATAGACAACTCACGTACATAGAAATGTATATTGATTTTTTTAATGTAAGTGTATATAGATAATTTCGAGATGCCAACTGTCGGGGAATCAACTATGGGATCACCATAAAATTTAAACCAATTAAAAAATAGATTTTTGTCACGTTTTTAATTTCGGTAGTGGTAATTTCGACGGTAGGTAATTCTGGCAGTGAAATTCACGCCTTTGTAATTTCGTCCTGACACACAGGCGAACATAATAACGTAGGAGCAGTGTCTACATAGTTGAAATTAGAGAGCCGATCACTAACTAGGTTGACACCACTTACTACTTGTAGTTAGAAACCCATAGTATCTACCGCACGGGTAGGTGCGCGCGCCGGCCATATGTGCGATAAATTGGAGTTTAAAAGGCACTTTGGCTTTGTAATACTTCCGCTGTAATGCCGCCCAAGAAAGTGATATCAGCCACGAAGGGCGGAATTGCTTCCAATTTCAGCTTTCTTTATTTATTATTTCCAGTTACAATGTTTTAGCGGATATAAAAGCATTTAGACGTAACGGAATCCGTAGCAACATTTTGCAATTTAAACAAGTAATCAGAAATAAAGCAGATAAGATTTTACATTTTAGAAAATTGCAATAGAGTGATTTATTTCTGGGGTATTATGTCGTGTTACGCAACCTTCTTCTTTAGCCATCGTTTCGAAGGTTCCATGCTAACCCAGACTGAAACCAACTCAGAACCATCTCAGATAGGTCATTAAAAGCTTTGAAAAAATAAATTTAAAATAGCCGGTAACCCTAACCTAACTTAACCTACTTAAATAATGTTTTTTATCATCACTCTTAATTACCTTTCTGAGGTGGTTCTGAATTGGTTTCATTCTGGGTTGGCCGGTCACCCGTTTCGAACAGCGTTACAGTGTACACATCTGCCCTGATGATTGACACTGTAACACTATCCGAAACGTTGGCTAAAGAAGGAGGTAGCGCAACACGGCGTAATACTCCAAAAATAAATCACTATCAGTAAAAAAGCAATTACAAAATCACATATGAGGGTTTCATTAAAATTTTCAAAAAATAAAGACTTTTTATTCATAAACTATTGAATTAACATATCTAGCACTTATTGACTTACTACATTATTAAATAATTAATACTACACATTTTAAAAAAGGTTATTGAATCAAATGAAAAAAATAATTACCTAACTAGCCTATAACTATCACAGTTTCCACGCAGGGGTAGACAGATAGGATAGACCACCAGAAACTCAGTCTTGGAACACATTCCTTGCTTTATTCACATTCATAAACCATCTCAAACATAGCCTTCTCTTAATCGGACCCTTGATCGCAAGACTCAATTATTTTGTTCACTCGATCTTGCCATGTCTTCATCGACTTGTTCTATCATATTCATATTCGCGTCATTCCCTCTTTTCTTAGTTCATTCTTAATACTATTCATTACGCTTATATCAGCCATGCATTCTTTGCGAATCTCCACATTTATCAAACGATCATACATAGTTTTACCACACATACCTCTCGAGTAATTCATTTCTACAATGTGCAGGCTACGGCCTACAAGAAAAAAATCGTTGTGATTTTTAATAATATCTAATAATAATTGATTAGAAGAAGAATTACACATTTTGTTTGAAGAATTATATTATTTGTTGAAAATAAATTATAATTTTTTACTGTTAAATCTATGGCATCTCGAATAGAGTATTAAGTTGTAAGACTCAAGAGTGAGGGAGGGGAAGGAGATAGCAAAGAGAAAGATTTGGAAGTGCCTGGCTATTCAAATTTGGTCACTAAAGACGGTTAAAGTCATTTCTTGCTGTGACTCTAAACCTGCGACTTACGAATCCTGGGGTCGTCAAAATTAACTCCAATAATTGTGTTCCGGGTATCTAGTACGGTAAATAGATAAAGATTTGAATATCACCAATCAAAATAATATAACTTCAATATATGCCAGATTAAAAATTTAACGTCACAACATCCTAGTACTGAAGATTATATTTATTGTACACTCTATGATATATTTATGAAATAACTCCTAAACGATAGCTCTGTTAATTGGCGTAGAAATCCTCGAAAACGTGTATTTCACATTTTGTTTTTGCCATAGTTATTATTCATTAGGTATGTCTATTACTGTTACAATGTTTAATTTAAAAATAAAAATAAAATTTATCGATGACATTTGTAACTTGTCATGGTTGTCGAGAATTACTACAGATCGCTAATGTATAAACTATAGTTCACGTCGAATAAATTAAGTCGTTTAGTAACATGTTTTTATTCATTGGAGATCTTCAGTCATGCGAGGGAACAATTATTAGAAGTTACCAAATTATCGATAAAAAATTTATCGATCGACCGTGTTATACTCGTATACCCAGCTCAGTAAACCAAAGTTCAAGCACAGCGTAAGTTGTCGAGAACCGGAACGTAATATTTAATGGTACAAAATCAAACAATTCAAAGTGGTTAAGACGATGAACTTGGGTTAGGAAAGCTATTAATAAATTAATTCACTGGCGGGTCCAACTAACGGATTGATTGACTTTACCCCATTTTTTCATTTCCCGCTTTCTGACATAACAGCCGGGTTCGTTTTATCCTAAATTGAAATGCCAATCAAGTATTTGATGAGGCAAATTCTTATCGAAACCCAATAAGGAAAACAGAGCATTTGCCATTTACCCAACCCCCAACCACGTATTTTAGATTAAAACTATTAAAGGCAAACAAAAACCAACGGTTGGTACTGTTTTTTACTTATCAGAAAGGTATTTTTAGGACATGTTTTAGTTTACGTACCTAATTGATATTTCAAGATTTTTTTTAACTCAACACAATAGTAGAAACAACAATACGAATTCAGTTCACATTTATTAAACTATTATTGTGAAAATACAAAATCTTGCTCCGTGGTCGATCTGAGAAATTCTCGAATCCGAATCCTTAGTTTCCTTTTTGGATACCACACAAGAGTTTCAACTGCTACCAACCGCCTGAAGCCAGTAAGACTATGGCAACCCAAGATTTGATGTGATGCTGAAGGTAGTTGGAAGGGGAAGTAGATTAGGAAGAAAATGGTGGGGAAGTCCTTTTTTTATGTGAATACCTCACAATAGTCTTAACTGTTCCGATCTGAAGCCAGTGAGACTATGGCAACCACAATTGGGGTATCTTGTGAGGCTGAAAGTAAGTGGGGAAAGGAGACGGGGAAAAGGAAGGTGGGGAAGTAACTGGCTATTCATATCTAGTCACCAAACACGGATAAAGCCATTTCAAGCAACTTTTCAATTCTAAATGGTAATCTTACCCAGGGCGATAATGATAGCTTCTACTCTGGATCGTGCCGCAAATATACCACAAAATTGTGAAATATCATAAAACTTCCCCTTTGAAATAATTAATTTTCAATTATAATAAGCAATAATTATTAGCCTGAAACACTCATCAACATTAAAAAAATCTTCCGAGAAAAGATAAATGCCGCCGACGGGACTTGAACCCGCGTCCTTCTGATATGAGATGTCTCGACGCCATCTAGTGGAAGAGTTAGCACTTGTAATGCCTTTCTCACAAAAAATAAAGTTGGTTGTTTTCATGTGAAAAAAATGTAATACCTAAGCAGTAATTGTTGAATGAAATACTAGTATATATTGAATTATTTGGCCGGTGGGAGATAAGCCGACGTAGCTCAGTTGGTAGAGCAGTTGACCGGATATCAGAAGGACGCGGATTCAAGTCCCGTCGGCGGCATTTATCTTTTCTCGGGAGATTTTTTCAATGTTAATGAGTGTATCAGGCTAATAATTATTGCTTATAATAATTGTTATCCTTTGTGCCATGCATAAAAATCTTGTCTTAAACATTAGTTTACCAATTAAAAATAATAGATAATTTTCAGTTAAAATATTTTATTACAGGAAGGTACTTACTTTGTCACTTTTCTGAATTATTCAAAGTAATTCAATTCATGTAATTTAAATTCAAAGCAAAATTGAGTTCATTGAACCAGATTTTACGCAGGACTAACTAACGCACAGCGCAAACAACGAAAATTAGTATGTTTATATGTTTTCTGAATTTTTCACCATCATTTTATGAGTTACAATTAATGAAAATGGAACAAAACAAATTCAAGTTCAATAAATAAGATTTCACGTAGGACTAACGCACAGACTACGCACGGATAACCGAAATAAATATGTTTAATGATGTATATGCATTTTTATTTATTGTTATTAAGTTTATTTTGTAGAACTCCATTTTAATTTTTATTTATTTTATAAATTCAATAATATTATTATTTTATGTATAAAAACAGTTTATTATAAACGAGTTCTGCTTCGTAATTATTATTATGTGTTACAGCTGTTTCGCCCTCTAAAGGCATTATCAAACTGTGGTTGTTACCACCTACAGACGATGTATTTATAACATTTATAGACAGGTACTTATGACGAAAAAATGAAATGCTTTTATTTTTATTACCTGTCTCCCTTTTAACTTCAGAGTAAAATGATTGAAAATATTAATGGTTAAGTTTCCCAATTAGTGCATTGTTTAATTTTGACTGAAGGTCTGGTGGATAATTATGCCATTAAATAAACCCGTGATGATTCATCGGATAATGCCTTTAGAGGGCGAAACAGCTGTAACACATAATAATAATTACGAAGCAGAACTCGTTTATAATAAACTGTTTTTATACATAAAATAATAATATTATTGAATTTATAAAAAAAATAAAATAAAAAAAATATGTATATGCATGTATAGTAAACTAATATAATTCACGAATATACCGTATTAGCCGGTTCCATTAAGTAAATAACAAATTAATTAATAAACATCTTGAATAATGAACTTTAAACACATATCTTTTAACCAATTAATTATCTACTTCAATGGGTATGCTGTACAACTATAAGATTCAGCGTTGGTTGAATTATTTCGTATTAATTATTTATTAATTGTTTCATATTCATGTTGCTGAATACAAAATTGATTAAATATTTATATTAATAACAACGGAGGTAATATTTTTTGCCACAAGACGTTAAGACGCTTCCCTCAAAGGGCGGGTGTTCAACACGGGAAAGGCAGGTAATGCGATTACCGAGGAAACTCATTAGTATGAACCTGGTGAGAAATATTCTTAACGCTAACGAGATCTGTAATAACCTTAGACCAGGAAATACATTCGCCACATAAAAGGAAACTTTTCAAACGAATTTAGCAAAGGGAGCCACCGAAATGTCGGCTTTCCATTCTGCATATTCAGCATTTTATTTGATTATGAGCGTGGAGGGATATCTTGCGGTAACTAACTAATTAACCCAACGCCTTGCTATTTCACCGCAGGGTTGGGCAGTGCGCAGGATCAGACTTGAAACGTTTTGCGCCCTGTGTGGAAAGAATGATGATGTTTTGCCCACGAAAAGTGATTTGGAATCGAGAGAATCCTTGTCCCAGAGAGATCTTATGCACGTCAATGAAGATCTTAAATAAATCGACGAAAATATAACGCATTTAAATGAGTCATTGCAGTAACATCATTATAAAACAATTAAGAAAACCCTAACATTTAGTGCGAGGGAAACAGATTCCAAACCCTACATAACACTCTCTAAATTAGTGTCTAGCAAATTGGTTAAACCGGTAATAAACCAATTTAGACACCTTCAAAAATTTACATTTAAAATAGTATAAATAAGTCGTCTGAAAGTGGATTAACCACAGTTTGAAAACGGCCTAGTAAGCCGAAACACCTGTAACTAAAATACATACTTATAGAACTTGATACTAACAATATTAAATTTATTAAAAAAAAAATGGAGTTCAACAAATTAAACACAAAAATAATTATTAAATTAGTACTCAACGACGATCGTTATAAAAATACAGAAGATACTAGAATGTCGAATGTCTTTAATCATATTCCTATAGAAATTTTGCGAACGTGTCTTTTTTTCGAATTGTAGAACTATACTTAGTGGTATTGCCAGTTATAAAAACAAGGAAAAAAATGTAACGCTTTATTTCATGAAACCTACTCTATGCTACCTAATAAAATTCGCTAATTAAAATAAATTGCATAATTATTCAGTTATAATTTTACCGTAAAAATAATATGATTTTACCGTTACAAAGTATAAAAGTTCCTGACCGAGATGACTTATTTTTAGCACTCTAAACTAAAATATGCCACAGTATCTGACATCTTACATCAGCTAACGTCACCCATATAAAAAGCAGTTGACAGCCGTAGAAAATCATATAAATTTTATAGATGATTCCGAATGGAATCTTTTTCGCGCACTTGAAGTGAAATGACACAAAACTGCGCTATACAAATATTACGTTATTATTATTATTATTCCACATCCACACACATATAGAATCGCTCCTCAGGCCCTTGGTACAATTCGCATTATAATAATTCACATTTTGGCCAAAACAAAACTGTAATTTGCCAATATTATCATTACGAAGATACTACAGGTTTGATTATAACATACTAGCTAGTTCCCGGCATGCGTTGCAATGCCGTATTCAAAGAAATACATCGTTTCTCCCTGAATCACCTTTCCCGTGCGTCCCTGTTCCCCTCACGCATCCCCTTTCTACCTAGCTTCATAAACTATAGCCTTTACCTATGCTATTCTGATGCATGAACTACATTATTGTAAAGTTTCATTAAAATCCATTTAGTAGTTAGTTTGGGTGAAAGAGTAACAAACACACATACATCCATACAAACTTTCGCGTTTATAATATAAGCAAGATTTTTGTTTTCCAAATGCAGCATATTTATGCTGTATATCGAAAGGCTAAATTATTGATGGGTAAATAAGATAATTTTATTTTTATTTCATTTTATTTTTTATTTTAAAGAAAAAGTTATTATGGGAAATAAAATATTACAGAAAAAAGAAAAGTCCCAATAAACTAATTTTAAGTAGTTTGTAAATGGGTGCTTTTACTTTGAAGTTTAAAAAATAAAACTTGTTATGCAGTTAGAAATTTTTTGTGTTAGGGTCTAATACAAACAATTTCTTTCGGCGAGCCAATTTTTCAATATAATATTTGTTTTTACATTATTTGTGCGTTTTTTAAATTTTAGCAGGTAAAATATTTAAACAAGTAGTTATCATATAGTCCAGCGTTCTTTGTCCATATTTGTTTAAGTGCTTAGGTACGATTAGTCCTTCATTTAACGTAAAACGAGTATTGTAAGTGTGGTCCAGTCTATTCATGTATATAGGGCTATTCATAAGCTGAAAAATAATTTTATGCCACAGAATTGCTCTTACTGAGAGAATTTTGAGATTCCGGTAAAATTACGGAACATTATGCCTTTGTTCGTATAAGTTTAACTTACATGATTTACATTTGTTTTACAGGAAAATCCCCAAGCTGTAATTCCATACCTTATAATAGATTCAGCTAATAATAATAATGATTGTCTGAAGTTCATGGATTGTATTACATAGATGGCGATGATAAATAACATTATTTGGTTTTGGTTTGTTACTTTCGCACCTATAAAAGATAAGACGCTGTGTACCTGTTGTAACACTGCGGGGTTCCAACAAGTTAATTGAATACTTGCTTTTCATACTAATAACAACCTACTTGGCGGAACGTTAAGTGTTTGGTTTCAGGCCTAGAAATATATTAAATTGAATTGGGTTTTTCCACTTCCAAAAGTAATCATAATTTGTTTGCAATTTAATCAAGATTAAAACATTCTCTCAAAATTGTTTTCGAGAGCGACTATTATTATAATTCGCACTTCTTCCAGAATAACCATGAACGATTCAGGTCATTCTGGAAAAACAGCATTTTTAAAGTAAAACTTCTTTACGCACGCTTGACTTGGGGAGTAAGCTGGTAAATGCGTTACGAAAAGTGTGATGCGAACGGTGATCGGGCGAGGCGAACGGTCGGGCCTTTATGCCCGCTTTACTTGGGGAATAAGCTGGTGAATGCGTGACGAGAGCATTATGAAAAGTGTGATCGGGCGAGGCGAACGGAAGTTGAGAAGGAGATATAAGTTAGTTAAGTTTTACTTCAGCCGTATGGTCTAAGGCACACTCGTTTTTTTCATATCTTTTCTGTTTTTATTCCTCTTGTCATTTAATCTCATAAATCAAAAATTTTTCACTTGAACTAAAATCTGATATAAAACAATATAATTAATTAAATTTAAATTGAAATAAGCATTGTCGGCCTTCTTTGTCGAGGAGTAAGACTCTCGACTAGCGATCCGGAGGTCCGACTTAAAATCCCGGCGTACTCAATAAATTTTATTTTGATTGTTGATTATATTTTACAATTTTGTGGTATACTCGTATTTACGGCACGATCAAGAGTAGAAAATACTTTCTGTATCGCCCTGGTGTAAGATTTATTAGATTAAAATCATTTTGCTGTATGAATGTGAAACATGGACCTTGAAAGTAAATTCAATGAACACGTTAGAGACTTTTGAAATGTGGCTTCACCGGAGAATGCTCAAGGTCCAATGGACCGACATGATAACCAAAACAGAATTCCCAGGCGGGCTTAGAGCAGATAGAGTACTGCTTACATTAATAAAAATCAAGAAAATTTCATATCTGGGTCATATACTTCGAAGGGAGAAGTATCACTTGCTCCAATTAATATTGAAAGGCAAGATAGAGGGTGGCCGAGGGCCTGGTAGGAGACAAATGTCTTGGCTGCGAAATATACGAGAGTGGAACGCCATTAGAAGTGTGGAGGAGTTACTCCGGGCACGTCGGAGGGACTTGATAGGGCACACAAAGAAGAAAAAAATCGAAATTACGATATTTCATCATGTTTCACGATACGCGCAGTAATATAATATTTCAATAAAGGGTAATCTTTTTATATGAATATTAGCCATCTAATTCTCAATCTCGTAAATTACTCTAATATTAATAACAGTGCAATACGAAGTAAAGAAAAAATAAATTCAACTTGAAGTCAAATAAAAATACTTCATATTAGAATAAGTTAACAATAATAATCTAAACGAAAATATGAAAGAGAACAAGACACAGAAAAACAGAAAAAGACAATGGTCGGAACTGGGACTCGAACCCAGTCCTCTCCGTCTAACCGGGACGAGCGCGTTAACCAATTTCGCTATTTGCCACCTTCTGTCAAAGCCGTCATATTTGTCAATCTCATATTTACAAATTTTAGAATTACATTATTATCAACTAATTATTTTTCTCCATATTTGGGAATAACCTTCAAAAAAGTATAAAAAGAAAGTTTTTCTTATAAAAATTGAAAAATACTTCAATTTCTTTTTATTTTTTCTGGGCTAGCCCCAACACCTTATTTTATCAACTGGCCTTTCATTTTTTATATTCTTCTTGCCCTAAAATACTGTTGCTATAATTCCGATCTCATTATGTCATTATTAATTTCAACTGCTTTAAAAATTCATTAGAATAAAGTCCCTGGAGTCCGCAATGCTTCAGTTTGTATAAACTTAATCGCTCTTATTTCCAACAAGGCGGGAGTTACCCTTTATACTTTATAATACAAGGCCGGTACCCGCTGCGGAGTCGGAATGCGAGGAATGACCAGAAGCATTAAAATTTCCCAACAAGGCTGGATTTCGTTTTGTGTTGCCTTCGACCGCTGTATATTATACTATATTATATCCGTCATCCCTTTATTCGGAGTTCGGACTTGGTGCTTAATTTCTGTGTTTCATGTTTTATTTGACTGGGGCTTTTATTTCTCCGAGTGAACGCACAATAATGATGTCCCTTGGCGTTGCCTGGTACTGCGGGCGCACACTTTATGTCCCCCATCGAAGGTCTTTTATTATATTCATATTCCGGCTTTTCGTAATATTTAACCCGAAGGCTTAAATCATCATGGCGTATTCATTTAGAGGCCCCATAACCAGGGAAACCCACGGGAATATAAAGCATATTTAATTATTTAATAAGGGTATTTTTAATTGAATAGACGATATATGTATCACGACGTTTAAAAATGTACAGTTTGAATACGAAATTTCAAATTGTGATCAATGTGAATTTGAAAAAAAAACACATAATTGGCAACATTTAATAAACTTTCTTTTTTTTTTAAATTAGCCCTGAGGAAAATATTTCCCTTCGTAGCCTCTGTCATCTTTGGGAATGCTGGGTGGAGAGTCCTTTTAGGAAGGAAAGGTCTGGAAAGGAAAATATATGAAGGGTGGGTAGGCACCTTGGGCTTAGTGTGTCCAGGAGTGAAGGACTTATGAATCTATCCCTCCCAAGGTGCAAGGCGATATTCTGAGAGAGTCCTGCTGGAAAAGTCAAGAGATCTCTCTCAACCAGCACCTCCCGAACCGACCCTCCACGCCCTCTAACTACCGCCAAGACGCGGACAAACTTTAACCCAGGCACCCTTGCTAAGTCACCAAACGTAGCGAACCACTTGGGGTGATCTATGACAGAGGTGTTGGTTATCCAATAAAGGGACTGCGAGCGGGGTCGACATCAAATGTATGAATTTTCCTATTATTTTTAACTAAAAGTGTGCAAAATTTCATTAAGAAGTACAAAAAAATCTGCTTTAAGGGGTGGGAAAAGAGGATTGGATTTTGAAATGCAATGAAGTTTTCATTGTATCAATGGTAAAGTTCAATGTTTGAAATGCAAACTGTGACCTTCCTCTTTTTTTGAAATTAAAATGTGAAATTTCATCAATTTCGTAAAAAAACTGAAGATTTGTATGAAATTTAATCCATGCCGCCCGCCACAGATACTCTTAAATAGATAGATATCAGTGTTGGGTAGCAGGTATCACTTTAGATGATTAGAAGTTTCTGCTTTTGACTTGTTAGTTTATGTAATTTGATTTATAATATATTTGTTTTATAATTCAGATCATTTAGATTTATTTTCAATCGAAAATAAGTATCATACGAGTGTTTTGGATCCAGTAGAAGCAAATTTTAAACCAATGGAGTTTCCTCTAAAATCCACAACTTTAACAAGAACATACGTTTTTATATATTGGAATTGGTAAATTCAATTTAAGCCGGTTATAAACTAGCAACTCAACCAACCGATGCTTTTGATGTGACTTTTTCAAGAATGTAATTTTTGTTTTAACAAATTTGGTTTGACAATGTCGCAAAGTTAACTTTACAGAATCAACAAGCAAACACAACACATGAATTCAACTATTTTTAGGAGAAACAAACGTTGTTTTAAACAGACCACTATTATAGAAGTCCTTTGACCAAACTGAAGTCCTCTGCAATGGTTTACTGTTGGTTCACTTTACGAAATTGCAGGGAGACTACCCTAGTTCAAGCCATCTGTCCCCTTCTCTCGCCATCTTTGTCCTTTTCCCTCTCACAAGTTGCAAGAGAGAATCTGTTACACATTTTGCTTTGATCACCGATGTTTCTGATTTTGGTTCATCGTACATAAGTCGTTTGTGTTAAAATTTTTCGGTCAAACAAATGTTTTTTTTACTTGTGGTTATTATTGTGTAGGGTAGGATAAACCACCCAACGAATCCCACAAATTTAAAAAGGTAAATATGGCTATATATAAAGGCTATTTATGAAGGTTTTATTTTAATTTTTAGAAAGCCAGATATCCACCGTACAAAGCCAATGAATTTATGGCATGCCATAGAGGATTTATTGTCTTGTTAAGTAAGCAAGGATGGTATCAAATGCACAAATGTTTGTATATGATCGTTTTTGAATCCAAAGTCCGGCGAGTCAAAATATAAAAAAACGGAAAATAACAATGATGCAGATACGATGTCATGATTATGTATATTGAACTATTGCACAAAAAGCAAGTCACAATTCCATTGGAATTGTTATTTTTTATAATTCTTTCGAATTAGGCTTGAAAATATTTTCTGCGGAATCAAGTCAAAAATCAAACGAAAATTTATTAGGTACCGGAGACAATTTCAAATCAGTACGAAGTTCGATGATTATTAAATCTGTTCTCATAGAGTAAATACGCTATAAAAATAATATTCAACTTATCTTACTCCGCTTCCCGGTTAGTACGGAATATTTCATAATCAAACAGTTAGCTTTAGCTTTACTATTATGTCAGGGAGATGAAAAAACATGCATTTTACATTTTAATTTTGTTAAAATTAATTCTTTTACGCGATATATGAACTGCACTACGCCATATTTATTTTACATTTAATAGGCAATCAATGCTGCCAATCATAGAAAAAAATTTATTGCCATATAAAACCATAATTTATTCATATCATGAAGTTTTTGACAAGTATGAACCTGTATTTATAACAGAAGAACACGGAAAGAAAGGTATTAGTATAATTCCACATGCCCGTTGTTTATCTAAGTAGCTTGCGCAGCTTGAACTCCAACCCAGTACCAGCAGTAATTTGAATTTGATACTTATTTTTATTTTTGTTTTGAAAAGAATTTATTTTAAAGGTTGGTACTTCCGACAAAAAATGTCATATTTGATTATCTAACTATTAATATTCTAACTATCCTGGAAACATTCCAATTAATATCTCAATATTTTATGATTCAATCAACGTTCATGTACGAATATTCTATATCGCATTGGTAGCAATGTTTATTTATGACAGAATAAAACTTATAACTTGGTTTTAAAAAGGAATATCCTACTTTTTGTTTTTCTTTTGCTTTCTTTATTCTAAATTTAAATATCAAATTGAATCCACACCGCGAGTTGTAACTGGGTTAATCATTCTACGTAGGGCATTATTATAAATAATAATCTGTTACCAAAATAAGGAATCGACGTTCATTAGGTTCTCCCGGTGGCTGTGTGCTTTGTTGAATTAAAGCGCTTCCGTATCTAAATTATTTAAACAACTCGATGTAAATTTGGAAATGCCGACTTGTTACGTATTCATTCGTATTGATATAATATATAAATTCGTTTCAGGTTCCTCTTTCCTTCTCTTTCGCTCACCATTTTTCATTTTACATTATATTCTCCAATTAGGATTACGTCCCACTGGTTCAGTTGAAGTCCGCAGTGAAAGTAATATTTTTTTAAACAAAATATGTGGAAATCTCACCCACCTGAGAAGTGGTATTCGAAGGTCTGAGACCCGTCATACACGAACTTAAATTTTTTATTTGGTTGCCTTTAAATACATATATTAAAAAAGGGCTGTTTAAGGACGTAGGAATTGTACATGATGCTTGCTTAATATTTCGTGCTAACATTGAAAAGATTTATAAATCCCTCACAAAGATATTGGGTTTTGCCACCCATAATTCAATTTACTTTTTACTTTAGCTAAGTGCGTATCATTCTCGAGAGTGGATCTCAGGTTAGGACACCGTCTATGCACCAATGGTCGAGAAAATACACCAAAAAAATGAAAAATCTCTACCTAAGATAGTTCGGTTTTTACCCATGGCTGTTTAAAACAGCATTTATCTCGGCCTTAATTTTAGGATGGATATCACATTACTGCTGATGGCTTATAGGCGTGGTCTAGCGGTAAGGCTCTTGACTCCCAATCCGAAGGTCGCGGGATCGAATCCCGGCTTGTGTTATTTCACAATTAATTCATTTAAAATAATATATAGAATATTTGCGGCACGTTCCAGAGTGGAAGATACTATCAGCATCGCCCTGGTGTAAGACCACCATTCAGAATTTAAACGTTGCTTGAAATGGCTTGTAACCAGATCTGAATAGCCAGGTACTTTCTTCCATCCTCTTTCCCATCTCTTTCCCGTCTCCACCACAATCAGGGATGCCATATTTGCACTGGCTTCAGACGGGAGCAGTTGGGACTCTTGTGCGGTATTCATATTAAAAAAAAAGGTTCTGAACTTCTGATTCCTTATCATCAATACCAGACGTTCTGTATAAAACAAGATTCTATCTCCCGGATAATTTCACGCGAGACCGCCAACACAGGCTTTGGATTCTTCCCAGGAGCAGAACTAACTTGCCAATGGTAATGCCCCTGAGAAGACTCACAAAGATAATTAACTGCCTCGCGTATATTTTCCACGTGTCGTACAACGAATTTAAGCATTATTTGAACTTTAACTACATGTTCCTACGTGTAACCTTTTTTGTCCCACGTATATATAAGCTTATATTTATATTTATACTGCCAAATATTTATATTTTGTAATTTTCTTTTCCGCTATTGTAATGTATTGTTTTTGGACTGTTTTTGCAAAATGCATAAAAATAATATTTCTTACGTTCCAAAGCTGTAGATTGATTTTCTGACTCTTATCTCCTCCTCCTCCCGGAAAAGCCAGTCATCCTTTCTATAAAAATACCCTACAAACAACGTCCCCAAGGGAGGTACGGGTCCTGATAGAAGTCTCAAGATAACCAGCGTGCATTAATACATAAAATAAAATAAATTTGCATGCTACGTCTTGAAGAAAGTAAAGTTTTTTCAAATCCATTTTCATCATACTTCTGTTTCCCCCGAGTAGTCCAGTTATTTCGTCTACCTCTAAAGCTTGTTGACTCTGCCGGTGCAGCTGTTGTGAGACGTAACTCTGCTAACATGCAGTCGCAAAACGAAGAGGGAAGAATGCAACTTTCTTTGCAACAGGACCAGGACCGCTTGTGCAAATTTCCTTAGAGGAAACTTCTACTGGAAAATGTAAACAAGATTCTTTGACGACTGCATAAGCGAGCTATTCACGATATATTTATGTTGCTTTTATTTAATACGCACATCTGAAGTAAACAGTAATTTAATTTGCAAGAATCAACAATTTGCGGTACCTCCTTATATCTTACTAATATTATAAATGCAAAAGTTTGTACGGATGGTTGGATGGTCCTTACTCTTTCACGCAATAAATATCAAATGGAATTTAAAAATTCTTTCACTAATCGAAAGCTACATTATTTGCGAGTAACAACGGCTTTATATATTTGAATGAGCCGTGGCGTTATGAAATTATGTATCATACGTTTTCTGTCCCTAACAAAATCGAGTTATTGCAAACGTCAAACAAATTGTTACCTTGGAAACAATGTTTTTTTTTTTAATTTTAGGCTTAAAAAGATTGCTATGTTGTCATTAAAAAGAGTACTTTTTTGGCGTCGTAGTTAATATCTACATAACTCTAAAAATGTTTATTCTCCGAACAAAAATCACAACATTGCTATAAAGCATAGCGTTTGAAGTGGACTGTCATTTTCTTATTTTTTTAGGTTACTCTGGATTCAAATATGAATAAAATACTAATAAAGCGAGAAGGTACAAAATAAATTTCTATTTCTATAATTTAAATATTTTCTAAAATAGAATTTTTATTTGCGAAATGTCATTCTCAAATTTTGAAATTTTCTATTAAACAATTAATATACAATTATGCCAATAATTATGCCAGTAATTTCCCACTAATACTATGCGAGCGAAGCCGTGGGTAAAAGCTAGTAATATTTATATGGACTAAGTAGTAATAACTAGTTGCCTTCCGTTAATGAAGATTTAAAAAAAATTAAATTATATAATAGACCAAAATTAGGTCATTTTAAGGACCAACTTACACCAACTCCTACATAACTACTTACACAAAAGAAAGAAAGCTTTTGTTGTATCAATGGTAAAGCTTATCATTGGGAAAAAGAGCTAAGAAATTTGTTAGAATTTTTACAGCTTTTTCGACGGCCGCCGTGGTCGAGGGGTAAGGCTCTTGATTCACAATCCGAATATAACGGGATCAAAAATAATTTATATTTGATTAATTTGCATTTAAAAATCTCTCAGTATCGCCCTTGTGTAAGACTACCATTCAGAATTGAAATGGCTTTAGCCGTGTTTGATGACCAGATCTGAATAGCCACCGTCTCCTTTCCCTCCCCACTATCTTCAGCCTCACAACATACCACAATTGGGGATGCTATAGTTTCACTGGGAGCAGATGTGACTCAAGTGATGTATTCACGCAAAAAAACAAAAATAGCTACTTTCTAATAGCTTTTACCCATAACTGCTTGCTTCCCTTCGATTTAATCTAAATTAGCAGGTGGTGATAATTTTTTATTGTACCGAAATTTTAGAAATGTCAAAATATATCGCGCTTGTGCTCTCTACATCTACGCCCAGAAAATGTGTTACCCGTTGACATTCATCTCCAAAATACGTCGCCCTTTCACCTCCCACCATTTAAAAAAACCAAAAAACATATATTTAATCCTCGAACAAACCATATGTCCCAAACATAACTTGTCGTCTGTTGGTATATTTTGTAGAAAAGAAGTCTATATGCACCATTCCCCCCCCCCCCTTCTCTTATAAACCATAGGTCTTTCAACTTCCCACAATCCCAAAAACAAATTAGTCTTTATTCAAACACACCCGACACAAAAAAAGAGTTCTTAAAAGCAGTTTCTCCGACAGAGACGATAAATTTAGAAGTATCCTGAAATATTTGTGTAAAATTTAGTATTCAAAACAGCGCAACGCGACACTGTGCTACGGGACTTTGTTGAGATAACTTGATATGCTTCTGGTTTAATATCCAAACACAACACCGCACCACATGCACGATACGACAGCCTTCAAGTAAATTGCCTTTATTCCACGAAGTAAAGTCGACTATTTAACTTCTGGTAGCTAAACTAAGTGCATAAAAACGACGAGTAATGGAGAGCAAGTAGCTATCTGAAATATTCTAATGATTTAACCATTAATTCCATGAATTGAAAGTGTTCCGAACAATTTGAAGTGGCGATATTTAAGCACTCTTGATATCATTATCCATGCAACTACTAAGAGACTGGAGAAATACATTGCTCATTATTCTGAGTTTGGGAAATTTTCCAAGGTTGGGGAGAAGGTCTAGGTGAAACACGATGAAACGTAAAAATGTTTTACCTGTTGAACGCGATCATCTAATTTGTCTCTCATTCATCATCAAGTTTCTTGGTGTTTCTTACTTCAATCATTATGCCTTCATCAATATCCAGCTTCTTCCACTTATGAGCCCAGAAAGGCTGGTTTGTGTTGTTCCATAGTTTGTAAGAATTGCTCTGGACGATCATGCAGAGAATGTTCTTACACACGATGATGATATTGAAGATGCGGTTTACGTAATTGAGGAGATGATTGCCCAAGATTAATTATCTCTTCAGTATGGTTAGGGAAAGGATTGAATCAACCGCAATCGGAGTTAGACATTGAATATTTTTTAATTATAAAGATGTTGGAAGTGACAGCTACAATATAAAACCAAAAGATTAAAGGACTAACTTAGGTACATTTTGTTTAACGTATTTGCAAAAACTTTTATTAAAATGTGTACAACTGCCATTTGAATATAATTATACAACCTAAAGAAATATCGATGTGAAGTAACGCGTACGATCGATTATTAATATGAGAATATATCGTGAGCATCTCCTATCCTTTTCCTATATTCCTCTTCCTCTCCCCTTCCTATGACCCAAAATTAATTATAATATAATAAAACTTCATTTCCGATGTAATTTAGCATAAGAAACCTCTGTGGCTTGACTCCAGTTCAATTATATATTTATCACTGTACATGTATTATGTAAAAGCTGTTCGTTTCTTACAAATAAATAAATAATGTTATTTTATCTTCAATTGCATTACTGACGATATAATAAACCTTTAATTTTGAAAAAAACTATGATTATTTGTTAGTTTTTATATTTTTTTTTTATTTGAAGATATGCAGTTCGGAAAGTGTTAGGTATACAAAAAGATCAGAGTGTTTAGTTCACACGCGGTATAAGTAAAACCTTCAGAAAGCTAGTAAAAGTAGGCAAAGAGTGGGGAGGATATGAAGCACCGCACAAAAAGGAAACAGATAGGCCTCGAAATACTGCACAAAATTTTTCACATGCTAAATCCTACAGATGCATGTGGTTGTCTCTTTTTAGCGTCGCTATTTTTCATTTCATCGAGTTTCAAATCAGAATGGTGATAAAGAAATTTTCAATTCAAAAATGTTTTATAGCTAAATTGTAAAAAAATGCTTTCTGCAAAAGATGCAATAATTTTTGTTTTGAGAGTTATTTATCGAAAACCTAAAATGGTAACACAAATCTACCGACGCGCATTCGCGATTTCTCAGAAAACTTGGATTTTTAAGTACGACCAAGGCATGTACAGCAAACAAAAGAACTACAAAAACCTTTTGTAAGGTTCTTCCCTTTCTGACGACTCACTGACTGAGCTATCAGGTCTTCGTGTCGTACGGTTCTCAATGGTGAATTTAGAGTGTTACCTGTTAACTGATATTATTAATATCTCTTAGCCAGCATCCATTACCTTTGTCTTGCTTGTTATATATATACTCATTAGTTTTCTTGCCTCGTGGTCTACCAATATTCTGTGTTATATGGCTCATTCTGAGGCTCTTTGTGAAACTGTCTTCAATCTCACGTTTGGTCCGCGTTTGTGCCAATAACATCATAACTATATGATGTAGAAGTGTGGATACATCGCAAACCTGCATACATTCCTTTGTAACATAAAATATATGTCTAACTGAGATAACGGTCTTTGAAGTTTGGCATTTTCACAGTGTATTTGCATATAATTCAAACTTCAATTATGTTTTTGAAATGTGTTTAAACAATGAAATAAAGTGAGTTTAGTTCCATTATCTCAGTAACATACTCTAACTTATTACTGACGTCCTACCATACAAGTTTGAAAATCTGTTGTCGTTTTTGTTAGTTTTAAATTTTGTTCATTGTTCGGTATTTTTATTTTATTTAATCTTTGTATTTTAGTCACTTGTAATTTTACTCTTCCATTGATATGAAACTACTTCACTCCTTTGAAAAGTCATTAAAAGTAATGGAAAAAAACTCTATTGAATTAGTTACGTTAGATAAGGTTATGAGTAGGGGTACGTAAATTTTGTTTTTACGAAATAGATGCGATAAAAGCGAAATCTGCATTTTATTTGCGATAAAAGCGAAATTTAAAAATGAAATACTTTCGCACCTTTTTACGTAACGTGCTTTCAAATGTTAATCAGACGCGCTAACAATTATTACAACTCTATTCAAAACAGACGAATTCTATCGATCACAGCATGATGTTGAAGACAGCAGCTCAAAAGAGCTTGGATAAATTGTTGGTACACATGGGGCCGAATCCAACAAATGAGTGCTATATGCACATTGGCAGAAGCAGCAAATGTGCCATCTTCTTCTGTCAATTCATATAACATAGTGGAAAGCTTCGCAAAAATTCCGTTTTTCAAAAGTGTACCACAAAAAGAAATAATTGACGGGTACTCTCAATTTCACAGACAATCACTTCGATTGGTCGGCCAAGATCCAAGAAGCTCCTGTGGATGTAATGCAAGTTTTACAAGTTACATCAAAATCTTGCTACCCTGGATTTGCAAAAGCAGCTATTCTATCTCTCAATTGGCCTGTCAATAGTGTTGATGCCGAGAGGTACTATAGTATCTACAACATTGTCGTAACTGATCGCAGGCAAACAATGAAAGATGAAAATGTGGATTACAACAATGCTAGCCTTTAATTGAGTTTTTAACATTGTATTTTTTTTTTGCGAAATAAATGCGAAATTTTCTATCCTAGTTATGAGCTATTTAAAATCATCACTGTTATAGACTTTTTAAAGGAGTGTTGAAATTTCGTGTAACCCTATTTTCTATGTTATGGTTTATTGAGCTTTAGTGTCATAGTTAATATTATGAAATTGACCTGCTGACAAACTGCTTTGGCAGGCTAACGGGTGCTTAGATTGAATAATATTCTGGGACAAATGGGAAAGGATAAGCAGAGCGAAAATTCTTCGTTAAGTGTAACTCGCTTTAGTATTTAAATGCCTTTGTCAGAATTTGGTAAATTGAATTATGTAACAGAAAGTACCTACTCTAAAATAGTGCAGTTGTACAAAATGCATTGATGACATACGACCGTAAAAATGTGACCATTAAACACGAAACTTATTGATATACTTATTGACCATAAAAATGTGACCGAAAAAAATTAAACTTATTACACAACAATAATAATAAATAAAAAATTGATATATGACCATAAGAATACGAAATGTATTAAATTATGCATTATAAAAATTTGACCATAAAAATACGGAAGGTATTGATGATATATTACCATAAAAATTCAAAACGTATTAATAACATGACCATAAAAAAACGAAGCGTATTGATAAACAACTATAAAAATACAAAACGTCTTGATGATATTTGTCCATAAAAATCTGAGCACAAAAATACGAAACGTATTGATGTACGACCATTAAAAGGTGACCATATAAATATGAAACGTTTTGATATTTGACAATAAAAATATAACCATAAAAATACGAAAGGTTTTGATACAAGACAATAAAAATGTAACCATAAAAATATGAAATGTATTAACAAATGACTATAAAAATGTAACCATACAAATACAAAACGTATTGATGATATACGACCATAAAAATACGAAACGTATTGATATTTGGCAATAAAAATGTAACCATAAAAAAACGAAACGTTTTGATACACGACCATAAAAATGTGACCATAAAAAACTAAATTCTAACTAAAATACGAATTGTATTGATATTATTTTCTTTTACTAGTCCAGTCAAGTTAAACATGAAAAGGGGGCTGTTCTTGCAAAAGGTCCCGTCATTCTGAATTTTTTATATGTTGTTAGGACCTAAACCAGTATTAAAAAAAAAATTTTGCAACTTCGAAAGTGCTTTGCGACCGGCGGTGGACCCAAAAAACCAGGAAATTTTCGGATTTTTTTCAGTTTTTGCTCAATATCTCAGTGAAGGAAGGGTCTGACTTGTTTAGTTAGTTTTCCTAACTTTTAAAGTAGACTAAATTTCCTACAATTTGAGACCAAAGTGAGCTATATACAACCATTGGTTTCCAAGATAAAGTTCTTCGAAAATAGGCAATTTTTTCCAAAAAGTGAAATTTTTTCAAAATGGTCAGTTATTTTGTAAAATATTTTCTACAAAACGCATCCCACGTCAAATTTTATGTGAAATAAAGTTGTAGTAAATTTAATTATCTTTCATTTAAGACTAGATTGATATCTGTAGACCTAACGGTTCTCTCAAGAACACCAGATAACCAAAAACAGTCATAAGTGGGAGTTTTTGGGCGAAATGCAAATAAACTGTTCTCGCGTCTTTTTATGGTTTTATTTATCAAATAGTTACTATTTTTTTGTTTGTTATTGTGAACACATTTTTTATTTAAAAAAAGATAAGATAATTCATCGATCGGGAATTACGTCATCTTCGAACCTTGTTTTATATACCTACATACTAAAATGCTTGTACAAACATCATGGTACGTATTATAAGGACAAATTACATGTACACAAAAAATAAAAATAATATAAATCATGTAGGTATTGTGTATTGGTTGCCAAATCATGTCTTTCTTTTTATCTTAGATGGCCCGGGCTTGGGCTCGCACGAAGAAGGTGTCTCGATATCTGTGGTGGACGCTGAGAGAGGCGCCCAGTCTGTAGTCAGGTCATCTTCATCGTCCAAGCATTTCAGCTCCACATCCGGGACGTTAATGCACAATTTGCCACCGCATGATTGACAGAGGACTGAGCAGTGGAGCCCAGCCTTTCTGCACGAGCAGCTCCCGGAGCATCCTTTCTTGCATTTACATGAAAATTTTCGCAGAAGGGCAGGAGGTGCGGGATCCATCGTGGTGGGGATGGGGGTGAGTCCCTGAGGAGACAGCTTCCACCCCCATTCAGTGGGATTCAAGTTGACTCCCTGCCACTTCTGCACTTGGAGGTAGCACCTTGCTGCATGGTGGCCTGCGGCATCTTCCGTCGGTGGCAAACGGGCGAGGTTTATGCTTGTTGAAGTGACAAACGTCTTTTACCTCAGGAAATCCAAAGTATCCCTCGCGATGTTACCCCCATATAGAGCCACAAAGCACTTGATGCCTGCTTCACTAACGGCTTGTGGGGTGGAGTCTGGCCGAAGGAAGACCTCCACTAGCTCAGCAAGTAGTTCAATCTTGCTCGGAAGTGTGGTGATTTTGGTATTTCCTTGGCCAAACGGTGCTGAGGTAGTATCGCACCCGGTAAACGCGTGGGTGAATAGTACCGTTCCTGATAATCGCCGGTAGCCTTGGTGGTTGTAGAAGGTCGTAGAGAAGTGACAGCAACCAGCTTCACCCTTCGTACTCTTCTGAAGATAGATGTTTGTCTCTTCAGCGCCTAAACCATTGAGAAGAACGAGCAGGTCGACGTCTTCTCCCACTATGACGACCCGATCGGCTACTGCTCTTTTTGAAAGCGCCATCATGACGATCTCTCGATCCGCATCTTCTTCGGCAACAGCCACTTATACTCCCTCCTTCTGAAAGGCGTCACAGAGAAGAGTTATAAGGCATCTCTTATTGTTCTCATTGCCCAATACATGCTCTTGAGCAATTTGAATTACTGTGGATTCATCGAACGTCAATTCGTAGCTGGAATGAGCTGCGTAGCGCCGGAGTCGTTCCGCTGTTTTGGTGTTTTTTTTGTAGCATCTTCTGGGTAGCCGTCAAAAACGATGGAGACGTTCTTCCCAAAGTGGTTTTGGACGTTTGTAGGTGGTATAACGCGCCAAAAGTGCTCGAACCGTGCTCTTCCGCTGCCACACGACCTTGTGCAAGAGGTAGCCACCATCTAAAATGACGTGAGTGCTGGCATCTATCGGCGTGTGGCTGGAAAGAGGAGTGAAGGCAGAGTACAGAGTATATTTTGTGCCCTTGCACATCCCTTGTGCATTGAACAGAGACATCGGGAACGGGGCCAAATGATACTTGAAGTCATCCTTTAAATCCTGTTCAGATTGCTTTGCAATACACACTCGCTGGAAAATTGTGAGCGGATCCACAGCCACTCTTCTGTTTTTGTCCGGCAGTTTAACGGTCGAGGTGATCGATGCCAGCGTGGTAACTATATTTTTCCGTTTTATTACTACCTTGTCGTATATTTGCCCCACAATTTTCATCACTCCCTCCGTTCCAATTGTCTGGGCTGTATGGCAATTAATTTCAGGACCTGCCAGTAAACCACTACTGATAAAAATCAAACTGTCAGTTTTAGGAAATGGAGGGTGGAGAGCAAACCAGTTTTTTAGTTTTTCCACATCACTATTATCTCTGATGATTCGAGAAGGTCTCATGTCTACATCCTGCTCTTCAGTGGGACATGAGATGCTGCAAAAACTTTCTAGTTCTTCAAAAATGTTCAACACAAACACCATTCCTGTTATCCAGCTTACCAGAACACTGTCGGAGATTCCCCTTCCTTGGGTCAACCCACCGTAGGTTTTCATGAATCGCATCAGCTTCTGCTCAATTGTTAGGTCTGACCACAACCTAGACCAAAACTTGTCTGACCGGCGAATGGTAAAGGATCCTTTTGTGAACATGTCGTATTCACTTTTATCCATCCGATCTTGTAGAGCCATCATATCTTGAAGGTATGCGCTCTTAGCATACAAAAAATGTCCAGCTGCGTGGAAAAAATGGAGCATCTTGTGGACAGTGTACAAATGAAGGTTCCAATCACCAACACGCTCTACCTGGATGAATAGTTTTATCAAAGTGGTGATACGAAAGTATTGGACCCACAACTGTGATGTTGGACCGTATGCTTCAATTTTCTCCAAGGCACTTTTAAATTTTGCCTTTAGTATTTGGTAGGTATCAATTTCTTCTGCTGATATAGTGAGAGACCTTTCAGTGTCTCTCAGCAATTTTTCAGTCTCGTCTCGCTCCTCAGAAGTTATTTCAAGCTCATAAAAAGCAATGCTGGCCAGTGTAAGGTTTGCCGAGAGACGTGAGAACAGTTTATTTGCATTTCCCACAAAACCCGCTTATGACTGTTTGTGGTTATCTGCCATTTTTGAGAAAACCGTTAAGTCTACATATATCAATTTAGTTTCACATGAAAGCCTATAAAATTTACAACAACTTTATTTCAAATAATATTTGACGTGGGATGCGTATTTTAGAAATTATTTTACAAAATAAGTGACCATTTCGAAAAAATTTCACTTTTTGGAAAAAATGGCCTATTTCCTAAGTACTGTATCTTAGAAACCAATAGCTGTATATAGCTGGCTTTGGTTTCAAATTATAGGAAATTTAGTCTACTTCAAAAATACGTTTACGGACTACACCGGTCAGACACCCTTCCTTCACCGAGATATTGAGCAAAAACTGAAAAAAATCCGAAAATTTCCTGGTTTTTTGGGTCCACCGCCGCTCGCACAGCACTTTCGAAGTTGCAAATTTTTTTTTTAATAATGGTTTAGGTCCTAAAAACATATACAAAAATCAGAATGACGGGACCTTTTGCAAGTGCGGATGTACATCTTGACTGGAGTATACTGAGTACATGGATGTTTGTGTTATTTAGTTAAAGGATCTTGATTATGTGATTTCTGTATATTAACTGTATCTACCTATATATGTGACACACGTGACTGTATTAACTGTACATATGTGAAATGTAAACTCTTCTTCCATCCACAAGCAAATGCTTTTTATGGAAGATAAGTAATATTATAATATGTTCCATTTTTTAAGATCAATAAATAAAAAAAATATATATATATGACCATAAAAATGTGACCATAAAATACGAAATATATTGATACCATAAAAATGTGACTTGTGAAAATATGAAACGTATTGATATACGACCATAAAAATACAAAGCGTATTCATTATATATAATCATACAAATGTGACCATAAAAATACGAAACGTCACGGTTACCTGTCACTGTTACTTTAACTCGGTGACTAGCTGTCACTGGATCACAATGGATCCGAGGAACTGGCTATTTTTGGAACCAGTTCTTATCGAATTTATAAAATGGTTACTTACACTTAAACTGGGCGAAGCCGAATTAAAAGCCGCCCGCAGAGCCTAGCAATCAAAACCTGCGGAACGGGTTTTTACTGCTATAATAAAATGAAATAAATATTAAAATTTATTTTTTCGTCTATACATTTTTTTTAAATTTATGTTTTAAATGTGTTTTGAACTCATTAAGAGGGAATAACTAGACAGAACCGGAAATATGACATTTTTAAATCAAATTTTAGACGTATTGACTCTTTTCCACAAAAAAATATAAATTGATTTCGAAAGACTGTTCTTTTATCTAGTAAAGTTTTGTGTTATCTAGTAAAGAAATTGTGTTTCAAGTGTTGAGAAATTATGTTTATTTTTATTAATTATTTAGGTCCATGGCAGATTTGTTATATTTTCAAACAAAGCTTTGTATTATGCAATACACATTTCAAATCATGTAATCATGCAGTAAAATAAATCAAAAAATTATTTGGGAAAGCTGTGTTTCAGAATTTTAATTTTAGTTCAAATAAAATCACCTTAAAAAAGATCCGCACACTTATTTTGTGACGAAAATTCTTCAGTTTGTCTTTTTATTTACGGTTTTACAAACTAATATATTTAAGAGTACCTATTTAGATTCGTATTTTGTTTGGAAATTATTGAAAAATTATAAATAATAACGATTAAAAATATGCAAAAAGTACATATAATTTTATTAGTTTTATCATCACGCCTATCAGCATCTTTTAATGTAGGTATAAATTAAAGCAAATTTTAAATTAAATAAATTCGATATTGAGTTATTATTTAAAAAAGCTGGTATGGGGAATATTTGATCTTTCTCATTGGAACCGCCCTGTACGATCATTATTACATCTTTCGATGAAATATGAATTCTCGGCCGCTGGCGGGTTGATGGCCCTTAAAGCTATTATTTAGTAATCTTACATTTTCTTTTGATTTACGAGTATTAAAGAGTTTTTTATTAATAACAATTTGTAGTTCTGTTGACCTAACGTTTTTTTACATAACGTATTTCAAAACATGTGTTTTTGCCTGAGATCTGTTTTATTATTCGATTATTTTTAAACCCGATGTGTGTATACAAGCATCTCTGTATTTGTTTTTTCAATTTCAAATGTCATTTTTACAAATAAATAAAATCAAATTTTCCGCAAATCGAATAACAGTGTGTGTTTCTTTATGTACGGGTATAGCTCGTAGCAAAATAATACAATTTTATATATCCAGCGCAAAACCCGGCTCCATTTTTTTCATCCGGCATTAGGGGATGATTGATTCTTTTAACGTCAATACGACAAAGGCCTCATAATTCCCAGAGCAATATTTGCAGAGCGGAATTTACGAGATCTTTCAGTAATTCGGCAATATTTGTTGACGTTCCGCACAAGTATAAATCAATACGGCTCAACAGTGAAGGCATTTATGCCTTGAGCGGCAGTCCGGTGCCTCTCGCTGTATGCTGCACTATGGGAGAGAGAAGGACGCCAAAGCTCATATGCCGACAAATCAACGCGAGATTTCATTTGGACTCTCGTTTCTACTGGTAAATGGGCTAGGGATACTAAAAGGTTGAAAGAAAATGACATTTTGGAATTGTAACTTAGATATAAACATAACTGTTACATAAACTAGATTCCAGTATGTTACAGAATAGTTCGTTTGTACCACCTATTTCCTTAGAATTCCCCTTTAATTATTTTATCAATTTTACGAATAGCTCTGAAAATGAATTCGACGAGAATTATTTCCTTTTTATTATTGACACAATAATATTAACCTCCATATATACGATTATAACTTTGAAAGAATATGAATCAAAAAAACAAATAGTAAATGAATTTTAAAGTTTTATTACTCACTTAAAAAAAAAATAGCGCTTATCGTCGATTTGTGAAGATGCTAATTGTTTTGGTCAGTCAAAATTAATGGCCTTTTACGTTTAAATTATAGTGTTTCTTTTAATTTCTATTGATTTTCTTTCCACCCTACTTCCTAGTACAATCTTTTCCAATGACACCCTGTAGGTACCTTCCCAAATTTGATACGTAGAACACGAATATGTCATGTAATAATTTATTATTGGTTCTCTTTCCTTTGTACAAACTGGTACAATCTTTTCCAATGACATCCAGTAGGTACCTTCCCAAATTTGATACGTAGAACACGAATATGTCATGTAATAATTTATTATTGTTTTTCTTTCCATCCTACTTCCTAGTACAATCTTTTCCAATGACACCCAGTAGGTACCTTCCCAAATTTGATACGTAGAACACGAATATGTCATGTAACAATTTATTATTGGTTCTCTTTCCATCCTACTTCCTAGTACAATCTTTTCCAATGATACCCAGCAGGTAACTTCCCAAATTTGATACGTAGAACACGAATATGTCATGTAATAATTTATTATTGTTTTTCTTTCCATCCGACTTCCTAGTACAATCTTTTCCAATGACACCCAGTAGGTACCTTCCCAAATGTGATACGTAGAACAGGAATGTAAATTGGCAGATAAACAGCTTACACAAACACACAGATACATGATGGCACATTGTACATTAAGGTATCTACGTGTACTTGACGTGTTCTGACGTCATGTTTGCGTATGAGTAAGCAAACACCAACATTAAATAATTAAATGGGAGGAAATGTTTTCCGTTTGTTTCAGATGAGAGAGGAAATTTCAACTCTGTGATTTTTTCGTGTTTATAAAAGCTCTTTTGGTGCGTGAACAGCGGATTTATTTTCAGGGAATGGAAAAAGGCATTGATAAAAATTATGTTTGAGCTATTTACGTGCTAAGTAGGCACAAACAACTTTTAATTTACGGCGATGCAAACGAAGTAATGCAAAATCATGTGTTTTGTTTTGAAAATTTGATTGCTCGGAAATAATTTAAATTGTTTAAATAAATTCAATGTATTGTACTTTTCCTAGTACTTAATTTATTGTTCCATTTTGCATGGTGGAGCATTTGGTTTTTATATTTTTTTGTTTTTTGTTTATTTTTGTATATTTGGCCTTTGCAATAATCGAGTAATTTTTATAAATGTTTTCAAAATCCTTATCGAAAATCTTCTACTTTTTTGGAAATAGTTTTATTGTATAGTGTGGCAAATGTCGTTCTTCAGAAAATAAGTGTAAAACATTTTAATATTTATGCCTGAACTTTGCAAAATAAAATAAAAAACAGCTTTTTGGCAATGATCTTTGGATGAACAGGTGGGAGATGTAAAGCAGGAATTTAAACCTTATCGCCTTCTTCCTGAGGAGTGTTATTGTAAACGGACCGATTCCGAATGTTAATAACTAAAAAATAATCTGACATATTGACCGATATTTTAGGCTCGTTTTTATCATAGAAAGTAACCTCTAAGATAGTCAAACGTAACTTTGTCATCCAAAGGCCAATCAGCCATCATTTGTTTTTTTTTACATTTAAAAAGTCTTGTTAAACGCCGATTCTAAGTGCGTTTTAGCTTTCTGTCAAATTGTAAAACGCTGACAAGCTTAACAACATGATAGTTGTCACTTACTGGTATCTCAATTTGTTTAAAAGCAGAAACGGACTAAGAATCGACAACATTCAACTGTTATAAAAACAAAAAAGCGCTGAATGTTGATTTGATGACTTTGTCACACGTGAATTTCTGCAAAAACTGGGCATAAATAATAATAATAATGTTTTATTCCAGGATGTGGAGAGGGTAGTGCAATATTACACGTCCCATAGAGTTATCTTAATATATAAAACAAAGTCGGGTTAGTTACACTATTTATAACTCGAGAACGGCCGGGCCGATTTTGAAGGTCTTTGATTTTTTGGATTTGTCTCCGCCCCGGAAAGGATAATAACTATTAAAATATTGCAAAAATTAACGTAAAATATAGTTATTAAGAAAATTATTTTCCCCATACATTTTGTATGGAACGAATTCTCATATTTGAAAGAGCTGCGGGCATTTTGTAATATTGAGTAGTGAGTGAGTTCCAAAAATTTAAAAACGTCAAATATCAATGCGCTGATTGTTTTGTTTTTATTCTTAAACATATAATGCTGCCTCTCTTTCTTACAAAATAAATGTCAATAGTTGAAAATGAGACAAACAGTTGACGTATGTCTCCATCCATCCAAAGGAAAGATTCAATAATTATAATAAAAATCCCTCAGACTTATAAAGAAAATGAAAAGCATATTTTTTACATCAGCTCCGCAACACATGAGTCCCTGAGGAAAATTATTTTCCTCAGGACCTATGTCATCTTAGGGGATGCTGTGTGAAGGGTCTTTTTAAGGAAGGGAAGGATAGGAAGTTCTGGGAAGGAAAAAAGGTATGAGAAGTGGATAAGAGTCTGGGGGCAGTATGTAAGGGATTGGCGGACGTATGAATCCATCCCTCCAACTGCGGTGCAAGGCGATGGGTCGAGAGAGTCCAGCTGGAATGGTCAAAAGGCTTCCCTTAACCAGTCTCTCTCGATCACATCCGCCACGCAGCAGGTGGGCAGACGCATCCGCTGCCAAGACCCGGACAAACGTCACCCCATGAACCCGGGCACCCCTGCTAAGTCACCAAACGTAGCGAACCACTTTTGGTGACTTATGGGTGGCGTATGACAGTGTTGGTTATCCAATAAATGGTTCCCGGGGCGGCGGCACCGATACCCGCCTCCCAATTTCCCGTAAGTAAGTGGAAAAATAAGAAAAATCACAAAAAATATATTTCCGTAACAAGGACAAACAAGGACAGTTGCGCATTGATGAGTGCTTCATTGTGTAATTTTTTACTTAATAAAATTGATTCTGAGGCGGTACGAAGTTCGTCGGGTCAGCTAGTACATACATATTTTATACAACAGATCAAGTTAAGAAAAAAAAAAAACATATGCGATAATAGAAATAATCAATTATAATGAAGGACCTGGGCTGGAGTGTGCTCGGGCTCAGCGCTCGCTCAGGAGTGGCGCTTGGTGCTGGAAGGCTGCGATCACCACTGTGTTCTCGGAGGCCATTAGCCGCATCCTGGCTCCAGCGGCCCGGTGGCGTATTCCCAAACCCTTACGCGTTTCAGTCGCTCTACCGACTGAAATGCGTTAGGGTTTGGAATGCATAAATCACCTTCCAAACACTACCGCGTTTCAGTCGCTCTACCGACTGAAACGCGTTAGGGATTGGAATGCATAAATCACCTTCCAAACACTACCGCGTTTCAGTCGCCTTCGCGCTCTGTCGCTCTCTGTTTCTGTGAGGGTGACGAACGTAATTATAGAAGGGTAAGCAGAGAGGATGGACCGCGTTGATTTTTTACTTACAAAATCTATTTTCTACATTGAAAATATTTATTTTTCAAGTCAATAAAACCCGCGTTTTTTTTTAACTTAAAAAATATATATAGTCACATTTACTTACAAGCCTATACCTACTGGTTCAGTTACCCAACCCAACATACCAAAATACCATCAGATAGTTTCACCGCAGGGGTAGGCAGAGAGGATGGACCGCTAAACAACTCGGTCAAATTGCTTGGTTTAATCATATTCATACATACAAGATTAGGGACCTATACCTAATATTTTAGTTTTGACAACGGACTAATGTCTATTCTATTAGAGTAAAAGAAGTGACCGAAAACGCATTGATTTTTGTTGTATCTTTCAATCTCCTTAATAAAATCTATTTTATGGATATTGGAAGATACATTATTACTCCAATATGGCTTCTTATGTTTAGCAATATTTCCCTATTACTAATACTATGCTAAACAAAGGTACGTGAAATTTATGAAATACATAATTCAAATAATTATAGACTGGGTTTAATAAAGATTACTAAATAAGACATAATAAGCATTCCTATATAACTGAAACGCGGTAGGGATTGTTATGAATAAATCACCTTACAAATCCTATACTGATTCAGTCGCCTACGCGCTACGTTGCTCTATCGGTTTCTGTGAGGGTAACGACCGTAATTATAAGAGAAGTTTTTGATAATAATAATTAAATGTGTACAATATTTGCATTATATTCCCAAATATAATTCCCATCTGTTCTAATCTTTATCATTATGTGTATATAATACGTACCTACATATTATCATTATGTGTATATATGTACCTACCTATTACTTTAAAATTAGAATGCTAAACAAGCAGCAGTTAATCTTATGTTTAAATGGTTATTTTATTTTATTCTATTTCTTCTCTTTGTTATTCATACTTATACAAAATATGTCAGTAGGCTTATGCAATGCAAACACCAGTTAAAAGCACATTTAACTATTATTATAATATCATTTTAATACTAGAGTAATCAAACAACAGTAATAATTTTGTATAAATTGTTTGATTTATTTTATTGTTTCTGTTCTCTTTCTAGTTCTCATTTATACAAAATGTCTACGTAGGACTATAATTTGAAATGCAAACACCAGATACCTTTATGTTTTAATCATTTACTTTTCAGTATACTTATATATTACTTTTATGATAATTTAAATAACTATTCTAAACAAACCACGGTTATCTTTTTTGTATTAATTGGTTATTTAATTTATTAGTATTATTTTTTTTTTTTTTAATTCTTTCTCTTCTCTTTTTTTCTTATTTTATATAACCCATGTGTGTAGGACTATGATTTGCAATGCTTACACAAATAACCTATATGATTTAATCATCTGTTATTAAGTACCTACCTAAGTAATTAATATTATTAAAAAAAAAACTATGCTAAACAAAGAACAGTTACTATGTTTTAATCTTTTATTTTATTTTTTTATATTATTTACAGACCATGTTCCAAATATGTTAATACTCATCCTAATTTGACTGTCCTAAAACAAGAATCCTCCTAGTTGGCCAGTCAAAACATTTCTTAAATAATGTATATAAATGTATAATTTTTTACTACTATATATAAAAAAAATAAAGCTTGCATTTTATTCCCGAAAGGTTATATACCCATTGTGGGATCTTTAATAGTACAGTGACAGTACGTGCAGACGATGTAGACATGTAATTAAAACTAGCAATAAATATTTCGTCATTTACTGCCTGCTCCTTGCTTCAGTGACATTCATTCACTGTCACATTTACTTACAAGCCTATACCTACTGGTTCAGTTACCCCAACATACCATAATACCATCAGATAGTTTCACCGCAGGGGTAGGCAGAGAGGATGGGCCGCCAAACAATTCGGTCACATTGCTTGGTTCAATCACATTCATACATACAAGATTAGGCACCTATACCTAAGATTTTAGTTATATGACTGAAATGTATGTATGTTTTTAAATGCTTACATTGCAAAAGCAAATGCAACTATTACAAAAGCTTTTTTATGTTTTGATACAATGTATCGTATTATTTGTAGGATAAATAAATTATCACATGATTCAAGAGTCTTATTAGATTATTAAATCAAAAATAATTAAATTTATTTCAAATGTTCTGGATTTCAATGAGGCTAATTACTGTATTATTTATCATTAAAGAGTACTCGCCACAGTTTTTATTTGTGATTTGTTAGTTTGAACTTACCTCTGTTTAATCACACGTTCAAAGGTTATAATAATGTGAGTCAATATTAAAGTGAAATCGTTAAAATGGTTTGTTATATTTACAAGCAGAGTACCTAACAGAGTTGTTTAACGGTCCGCCCTCTCTGCCTACCCCTGCGGTGAAATTATCTAATGATAATATAGTACGTTGGGGTAACTGTAGTAAGCATTGGCTTGTAAGTAAGTGTGACAATGAATGAATGTCACTGAAGCAAGGAGCAGGAATTAAATGACGACATATTATTTGCTAGTCTTAATTACATGTCTACATCGTCTACACGTACTGTCACTGTACTATTAAATATCCCACAATGGGTATCTTACCTTTTGGGAATAAAATTCAAGCTATATGGGAATTATTTTTGGAAAAATAATGCAAATATTGTACACATTTAATTATTATTATCAAAAATTTCTCTATAATTACGGTCGTCACCCTCACAGAAACAGATAAAGCAACGTAGCGCGTAGGCGACTGAATCGGTATAGGATTTATAAGGTGATTTTATGCATAACAAACCCTTCCGCGTTTCAGTCATATAGCAATCCTTATTATGTCCAATTTAGCAATCCTTATTAAACCCAGTCTATAGTTATTTTGAATTAGGTATTTCATAAATCTCACGTACCTACTCATGCGAATCAAAAATGGTGATAAATATTGCTAGACATAAGAAGCCACATTGGAGTAATAGTGTATCTTTCAATATCAATAAAATAGATTTTATTAAAGAGATTGAAAGATTCAAAAAAATCCGTGCGTTTTCGGTCAGTTCTTTAACTCTAATAGAATAGACATTAGACCGTTTACATAACTAAAATATTAGGTATAGGTGCCTAATCTTGTATGTATAAATGTGATTGAACCAAGCAATGTGACCGAGTTGTTTGGCGGTCCATCCTCTCTGCCTACCCCTGCGGTGAAACTATCTGATGTTATTTTGGTATGTTGGGTTGGGTAACTGAACCAGTAGGTATAGGCTTGTAAGTAAATGTGACAGTGAATGAATGTCACTGAAGCAAGGAGCAGGCAGTAAATGACGACATATTTATTGCTAGTTTTAATTACATGTCTACATCGTCTACACGTACTGTCACTGTACTATTAAAGATCCCACAATGGGTATATTACCTTTCGGGAATAAAATGCAAGCTATATTTTTTTTATATATATATATAGTAGTAAAAAATTATACATTTATATACATTATTTAAGAAATGTTTTGACTGCCCAACTAGGAGGATTCTTGTTTTAGGGCAGTCAAATTAGGATGAGTATTAACATATTTGGAACATGGTCTGTAAATAATATAAAAAAATAAAATAAAAGATTAAAACATAGTAACTGTTCTTTGTTTAGCATAGTTTTTTTTTTAATAATATTAATTACTTAGGTAGGTACTTAATAACAGATGATTAAATCATATGGGTTATTTGTGTAAGCATTGCAAATCATAGTCCTACACACATGGGTTATATAAAATAAGAAAAAAAGAGAAGAGAAAGAATTAAAAAAAAATAATAATAATACTAATAAATTAAATAACCAATTAATACAAAAAAGATAACCGTGGTTTGTTTAGAATAGTTATTTAAATTATCATAAAAGTAATATATAAGTATACTGAAAAGTAAATGATTATAACATAAAGGTATCTTTTTTTTTTTTTTTTTTTTAATTATTTATTGACCAAGATATTGCAATACATATATACAAAATACAATGTACATTTTTTTTTTTTTTTTGTATAAACCACCTCACTAGGCTGAGCCTGTTCCGAGGTGGCAGAAATTTAAACTAATTTTGATATCTTAATCTTGGAAGAAAAATAAGATTAAAAAGATAAATATTTAAGTTTAGAAAGATAAATACAATAAAAGAAAAATAAAAGAGTAAAATAGAAAAAAATATGATAGAAACAAATTAGAGTCATAATAATAATTGAGAGGAAAAGAGGAAAAATTCAGGTGTTGAGTGTGTTCTTGTATTGTTCAGGTTATCTGACCGCAGTATATAATGCCTTTGTCGATTATCCACATATGGATTTTGTGTTTTGCATTTTTTGTCATGTGGATATCTTTAACATCTTTTTTAATTAAATTAAAAATTTTTGGAGCCAGATTATGATAATGTCTTTGTCCATATGTAGTATTTGTCTTCGGAGTCATGTGTTGATGTCTATGTCTTGTGTCGTAATTGTGTTGTGCAGTATGATGGTTTAAGTTGTCTTGTTGGTAATGTGTAGCTATAATTTTGATGTACAGTTGCTGTATGTTCAATACAGCAAAGTCTTTAAATAACTGTATTGTCGAGAATCTAAAAGGTTTTTTAGTAATAACTTTAATTAAGGCCTTTTGCGCTTTGTTGAGAGGGTCCATATTAGTTTTCGCAGCACCACCCCAACCGATCATACCATGGGTGATAATTGATTGGCCTAAAGCGTAGTATATAGTTTTTAAGGTCTTCATTGGCATTATGTTTCGTATGTTCTTAAAAAAATATATAAGTTTTCTGACTTTACCCGCTGTTTTATGTATTTGTTCTGTCCACCTAAAATAGTTGTCAACGTAAATTCCTAAGTATTTTATTATCTCAGTCCGTGTTAGCGGGTTGCATAGGCAGTTTTCTTTAGATAAGCAGTCGTGTATGGTTAAGTTTTCATTAGGTCTCGGTTGACGTCTGGGATCTATACTAAATGTCATGTACTTTGTTTTGTCTATATTTAGTGTTAGCAGGTTATTGTCTAGCCAATTTTTAATCCGGTTGATTCCATGGGCAGCCTTTTTATAAACATTTGTCCAGGAGTCACAAGTAAAAAAGAGAACAGTGTCATCCGTATCTGGTGTTTGCATTTCAAATTATAGTCCTACGTAGACATTTTGTATAAATGAGAACTAGAAAGAGAACAGAAACAATAAAATAAATCAAACAATTTATACATAATTTTTACTGTTGTTTGATTACTCTAGTATTAAAATGATATTATAATAATAGTTAAATGTGCTTTTAACTGGTGTTTGCATTGCAAAAGCCTACTTACATATTTTGTATAAGTATGAATAACAAAGAGAAAAAATAGAATAAAATAAAATATCCATTTAAACATAAGATTAACTGCTGCTTGTTTAGCATTCTAATTTAAAAGTAATAGGTAGGTACATATATATACATAATGATAATATGTAGGTACATATTATATACACATAATGATAAAAATTAGAACAGATGGGAATTATATTTGGGAATATAATGCAAATATTGTACACATTTAATTATTATTATCAAAAACTTCTCTTATAATTACGGTCGTTACCCTCACAGAAACCGATAGAGCAACGTAGCGCGTAGGCGACTGAATCAGTATAGGATTTGTAAGGTGATTTATTCATAACAATCCCTACCGCGTTTCAGTTATATAGGAATGCTTATTATGTCTAATTTAGTAATCTTTATTAAACCCTGTCTATAATTATTTTGAATTATGTATTTCATAAATCTCACGTACCTACATAATGGGAAATATTGCTAAACATAAGAAGCCATATTGGAGTAATAATGTATCTTCCAATATCCATAAAATAGATTTTATTAAGGAGATTGAAAGATACAACAAAAATCAATGCGTTTTCGGTCACTTCTTTTACTCTAATAGAATATACATTAGTCCGTTGTCAAAACTAAAATATTAGGTATAGGTCCCTAATCTTGTATGTATGAATGTGATTAAACCAAGCAATGTGACCGAGTTGTTTGGCGGTCCATCCTCTCTGCCTACCCCTGCGGTGAAACTATCTGATGTTATTTTGGTATGTTGGGTTGGGTAACTGAACCAGTAGGTATAGGCTTGTAAGTAAATGTGACTATATATATATTTTTAAGTTAAAAAAAAAACGCGGGTTTTATTGACTTGAAAAATAAATATTTTCAATGTAGAAAATAGATTTTGTAAGTAAAAAAAAACGCGGTCCATCCTCTCTGCTTACCCTTCTATAATTACGTTCGTCACCCTCACAGAAACAGAGAGCGACAGAGCGCGAAGGCGACTGAAACGCGGTAGTGTTTGGAAGGTGATTTATGCATTCCAATCCCTAACGCGTTTCAGTCGGTAGAGCGACTGAAACGCGGTAGTGTTTGGAAGGTGATTTATGCATTCCAAACCCTAACGCATTTAAGTCGGTAGAGCGACTGAAACGCGTTAGGGTTTGGGAATTCGCGGCCCGGTGTCTCATCAAACCGGAAAATCCGTGTAGTCCTAGCTCCGTAAACATTGTAGATGCGCTGCTGTATCTTTTGTATCCAAATATAATTTTGCAAGCGTCATTATATTGGATCCGGAGTCGTTCTTTTGAGCTGGTTCGGTAGTGACACCATGTTTCACACGTATATAGGGTGCGAAATGCATTGAATAATGTTTTTTTTTACATTGTTGCTGCATTTGAAGAATCTTCGGGCAATCATATTAGACAGTATACTTGAGTATACTGATACTTCTCCGCTGTCGTTCAATATCACCGTCATCCGAGAGGTCTTCAGTAATGATCAATATAGTTTGAAGTAAAACTGATATCTCAAATCACATTTCACAAATTCACGGTCCTATCGACTCCTTGCCCCCAGTCAGGCATATGATATTGATTTTCTATTTTAGAAAAAAAATTGAAAAAGATTGGTCATTTTTCATCCAAAGCAAAGTAATATTCCCATACTTGTATCTGAGTATCAAACACGACCAACATATTTTTATCCATTATTTTATCATGTTTCTAAAATTACAAACACACTCTTTTGGATGCGAGGTCTAGTGTTTACAGAATTTGAGTGTACGGTTTTGTTGTGTTTTGTATTCAATTTTTTTCTCACATTTATTGATTCTTTACTTCACGATCTTTATTCAAAAACCCTTGAGTGACTTCCTAACAACGCTATTTTTCAAAATAGGCGTGAACTTCTATAAAATTCCTTTTTTTATTTTTTATTTCTCAAATCACGGAATCGAAGGCTTAGAAATTAAAAAAAAGCTCAATTTTGTTTTCCAACTTCAGGAATTGAACCCGTGAACTTTATGTCCAGAACCTAAGAGCTTACTGCTCTGTCTCAAAGTTAGTCGGGCCTTTTCAACGTGGTACTTATCTATACAAGTTTAAACCTCATTTAGACAGAATTTAAAAAAGCCCCCAGGAGACAACTTTTGGTCAATGACAGTCACTAAAAAGTGTTGCCAAGGGTTGCCGTCACAATAATGAACACTTTTTAGTAGCTACAAGGGATAGAAAAGATCGTGGTGGCTCTTTACCCCCATCTAAACAGGACAAAACTACTCGTAGATCCTTAATGTTATCACTCTCTTTGTCGCAATTAATGATAGTAATTTTTTTATCAGATAGCTTTCCACAAACAATAATTATACCTCATTTTATTTTATAGCGTGAATCTTAATTTAAATGATCTAACATGATTGACCGAACCGAAACCGAACTGATGATGAGGGAGACATGGTATTTGTAATTTTGTTTTTTTACGTTAACTCCATGCAGGAGACTCTGAAGAAAACATTTTCCCTCGGGGCGTATATCATCTTTAGGGAAAATATGTGGTGGGTCTTTTCCCCTCCCTCCAGTACTCTCTCAACGGCCTGTCTTGCAGTAGGTGGGCAAACGCATCCGCTGCCAAGATCGGACTAACCTCGCATCAAGACAATGCTGATTGATCTTTTCGGTGATAGAAGAGATGTCCATTCTGAGTAAAAGTAGGTAGCACAATTATTTTATTACTAATACTTCTTTATTAGAACTTTGTATTCTTTTTGTTTATATGTTTGATAGATATGGAAAGATAGCGTAATTTTTCAAGTTTACTAATATTCGAAAGGTAAACTTCTTGGTTTGAACGTCATGTTCAAAAATTTTTTTTTAACAAATACTTTCAGGTTCTTAGATCCTAAAATATTATACCGTGAGTTTTCACATTTTTGCGCTAGCATAAAATAGTCGTACAACGTTTTATTTATTAGGAAGCATTAAATTATTGGATACAAACTTGGCAAGCATTTTGACAACATCGGTCACTACAATATTTGGAGACCACTAAATTTATTTCAGCTATCAGAAAAAAAAACTTTATGAGAGATTTTCCTTTTCTTATAATAACAAACTCTTCAAGTTATTACGTTGACCTTTTGAAGATTTATTAAAAACGAATGATGTAAAATATGCATTTGTAGCCGAACTGTCCAAAGCGTCGGGTTGGCAACTAGGTGTCTCGAGTTCTGTCCTCTGCAAGATAAACTACCCTTCATTGCCCAATATTTTTTTTCTGCTTTAATCAGATATCAAAGCAAATATCGCCAATAATGAGTTTATGCTTCACTGGGAATGTTTGTCTTGATCAATTCCTCGGGGCAATATACAGGGTGTCCGCGATGTCAATAAACTGGGAGTACATGATAGTACAATTAAAAAAAGAAAATTAACTTTTTTAGGTTATTTTCAAGCAAAGAAGTTGAATTGTTTGCATGGAAAAAATAATATTCTTCCATGGAAAAATACTTTTGAGTGGTAAAAAAAGTTGGAATTTCGAAAAGCGTTATTTATTACATTTACTTCTACCCATCACGTATAATCACTTACGAAGTTTTTGCACTTCACCCCTGGACACCCTGTATAACCTTCAAATAAAAAAAAAATAACTGGTAGTTCTATGAACCGTAGAAATCACGTCCATAAAATAGTTTTTCTAATTTTCTCTTATTTGAAAAATCATAACAACAATTTCCTCTGAAATCATCAGATATTTTATTTAAGCGTATAGTATATAGTTATAAACAACATATTTCACGTAAATATTTTTTTTTAATTATGTGCTATATAATTTTTCAAAAAGGAACTTCAATATATCAATGACAATTCTTTTTTTTTCATTGGGTATTGGTACCATAATATTGAAAAAATGCGAACAAGAAAGTCCAAACAAGCACGACATTTTACATTTGAAAAAAATAATCTTTGTTAAACTATTAAAATGACCACCACCTTAAAACGGAACCTAAAAACATATTTAAACACTGAAGTAATGCAAAACAGTCGAGTTACGTCAAATTCAAATTGATAAAAAAAATCAGTTCAATTCGTACGGTAAAAAACTTCAGCAAATAGTTCGATGATTAAAAAGTATAGAAACAAATTCTAAGTAAGAATCATGGCTCCCTTATCAGACACAAGTAAGAGTTCCTCTTTTCTGATAATGTATACATTACCTATGACGACCTTAAATTTTATATTTTGTTAAATATGTGTATATAAATGAAACTCATATTCTTTATATTACAACCAAAAAATTCGACCACCAAACCACGGGCGGGGTCGAAAATTCTCAAAGTATGTAATTAAAAATGCAATGAATTCAAAGCAAAATTAATAAAAAATAAATGTCGCTAACCGCGTTATTAAAAAAAATATATCTGTACGTGAATACGTTCAAACATCAAGTTACGCTATTTGGCAAAAACAATTCCTTTGTCCATCCATTTCTCCTTTTAATATCTCAGTTTCTCCGTTGAATAATGGGCACAATGAAGTACGCCAGTCAGTGGTAGTGGGTAGAACTAGAAGGTAGGATGAGTAGGTAGGTATCCCTTACCAATACCCTGACAGTACCTACCTCAGCTTGGCACGTAACCAAGCTTCAGAAGAGATATGTGCAAATAGATTCCCTAACACATCACTTGAGTGGGTTTGTGTAAAACGTTGGAACAAACGAGGAATTTGCCAAAAAACTTGCTGGGCGTGAGAGGAAATTTTTATTTCCAACCAACATTTCTCCCCACGTACTAAAGTTAATCTATCAATTACCTGGCTTTGGAATAATTTGTTCCAAGCTATTCAGAACAAATCTTAAGTGAAATCAGTATTTTAAAATGCGACACTATTTGTGTCAGATATCACACATCCCGTAGAAAAAGGTCGTAAGTCAAAAAAAAAATTTACAGGAGAGCTAAAACAAACGATGATTGATGAAGCAAGCGGTCCCGTCGAAAAGAGACACTAGTGGCATCTCACGGAGATAAAGTGATCTAACTTAAATTCGGTTTTCGAGGGGCATAGATAATCACAGTCACTTTACTATTCAGAGACAAAAAAAAACTTTATAAGACAGAAAATTTGAACTTACGACCTTTTTCTTCGAGATGTGAGATATACATCGATCGTCCAGTTAATTAGTCTGACATCTCCGAAAAAATAAAATTTGAGTCGAGTATGCAGTTATATGTATGTTAAAGTGTACCCTCTATCTGGCACAATACTCAGATTATTAAAAAGATCACCAAATTGTGTACCTATGTGCAAAAAAATGATATGTCCTTAGTGAATTAAACAAAATGTTTTCTTCTGGGTCACTTATAAGATTTCAAAATGTCATACTTTAATGTACCAGACCGTTATGCCTCCCGGTGTTTGCTTATAGCACATTTAATATTTAAAGTACAAACACGTGTAAACAATATTTGATTTATGGTGAGCATTCGAGTATTGCTTTACTCATTATCTCAAAAAATTTACGAATTATATCAACTTGACGATCGATATCTAAAGGGCTTCCTTAAATTACCAGCAAGTAAAGCAAAAAAAGTATTTATTTTATTAACATTTCAATATTTCAAATACCAGTATAAATATAATCACTCCCGGCTTTGTTATGTTTTGTTACAGAAAAATTGTAATACATGACGCCATTACATGTTTTTTAAATATATTTTACATATAAATATTTTTTAAAACTCACTCCTCACAGGAAACCCTGAGGAAAATATTTTCCCTAAGGTCGTACGATATGTTCTCATATTGCTTATGCAATCATTTTTTGATGTGACATTATAATTTAATTGTTTAATTTTCAGTTTTGAGAGTTAAAATGGTGCTTAAATCTCGAACTAAACCAGGCACCTGTATACTATTCATATTTTAAATGCAAATTTGATATATGGTATTACCATTTGCAGTAAAATAGCAGTCACCAAAACAAACAAAACCTGTGAGAAGATCGTTTAGACTGAGCGCTCCGTCGTTCATACGGCCACTTCCCATGAATGGAAGCTCCGAGGAAGCTACTTCTCCTGATCCTGGAGCAATCCAAACTTGCTCAGCTGTAAATAACTTTCACAACTCGCATAAAGCTGAGCCACTCCACTAAAAGACGTTCCGGGCCGAGGGTGATCTGGGTGGTGAGGCTGGCAGGGGGAGAGGGGGCCAGCAGGTGTTATTGCAATACATCGGCCCAATAAAACATCTTGCCCCCCAATCACTTTATCGAGAGATCCATTCATCTAAGATGGTCCTCTTAAACGGAGGCACTTAAATCCGCTAGGGCTTTTCATTTTATTTAACAGCTATTTAATATCTCCGCGACTTTCTTTTATTATTACTTCTTCGCATTGTTTTATCTGGGGGAGTGAGTTATTTGTTGTAGTCGGCAATGAATCGGAACAAATCGCTCGATAAACGATATTAGTTCATTTGGTTGTGGGAATTGTTTTGTTTATTGAAATCCACTCAATGTTTACAGCGGAATGAATTTGATTGTAAGGGGTTTTAGTAAAATTTATGAACCATTGACTTCTTATTACATTACTAAAATAATCATTTCGTGTTCCCGTTGGATTGTACAACAATTACATACCATTAAGCATCTGCGAGAAGCTTGACAGACAATTAGTGCGTTCACTTGTTGATGTGGGGTGCATGCCGCGTTCTCCAGCAATATTTAAACTCTAAACTATACGTATATGGAACAAACCACCATCTTCCACATTTCCTGCTTCATTTAGTCCGGAAATCATCAAGACCCGCATTAAAATGTCTCTTCCTACAGACTTTTCCTAACCGTTCCTCTCACATTGTCGCCGGGTTACTATATAGTTACCCTGGAAGTTCCCGGTTCAGATGTGACATATCCCAACCAAATAGTTTTCTACCTCTATCCTGGTAATGTGGTAATACACTTCGTATGTAAAATAGATAAATACACTTACCAAACGTATATTCTGCCAAATGAGCTTTACCGTTAGCCATGACCGATTGGGCAAAAAGAGCTTGTACTTTAGGGAACAAAAGAGGAACACAGGAAGGTCTCAAACTAGATGGCCTAATCATCTGACTGAGACAACTGGATCTAGATCGCATACAGGGGCGACATGCAAAAGTTTTAGGATGAAACTTATTGAGATCTATGCCCAACAGCATATTGAAAATTAAAATATTATGTAAACTGCCTTTCCGCACTCCTTCCAATTGCTCTCTTGCTGTATATTTTTCCACCATTCCACATCTTTGGCTATCTAATGGCTATCTATCCTTTGATTACTTTTATTACTTATGACTGAAGACTAAATTGCATGGACTTGATTCAATAACTGCTGGACACTTGTCTTATCAGCATCATTTCTACAAATATCTACCCTAATTTCGTATTCATTTGATATTTTTAATGTAGCGTTTACTTGTATTCTTATTTAATCTTTACGTACCTATTTTATGTCGAAATAAATACGAAAATGTGGGAATATATTAATGTTACGCATAGACACGGTAAAATATCAAACAGACAGTGACTTTATCGATGTAAGGTCATTTACAGTTCAACAAATGTCCACTTAAATTTAATCCGATGATTTATTCTAATTTCATTCAATTCATTTCATGTCCCTATTTACTTGATTATTAATAATCCAATTTCAGAAAATATAATAGCGCTATCGGAAGCTACCATTAAGCATGAATCACTTTAATAGGGAAGAGATTCTCGAATTTACATAAATGATCGCCTTTCAATTTCCTGCAGTCGCAGGGATTTATTTTGTGGAATCTATCCCCGCTTCCTGTTGCCGAACTATGTATTTGAGAAGGGCTGTGTTTACAGAAGTATGTTTCCAGAACCTTCTAGACTGTTAGCAGAACCTTACATAATGTTTGCAGAATTCAGGAGTGGACTGGTTTTTCTCGGTGGGCCGAAATTAAAGGGCCCCAAATTTTCGGTGGCTTAATACAATGTGATCATTTTAACTTTTGTTTACCAGTGGACCATTTTACATTCAGGTTTACTAGTTCCCTTGCTACTTTTACCTTCCCCGAGCCGTTCCTGTTGTCAATTATTATTGAGGTGTTCGTCAGAAACGGATTAATTCATTCGAGTTATATTAAGATGCCAGTTCAGCAGTTAAATGCTAAGCGGTGAGAGCAGAGAAGTTGGTGGTTTGATGTGTCGACTATGTTCATAATCAAATAATTTGTTAAATAAATTGGCCAAGCATTGTGATCAACCTTCCAACCTCGAAAAGTGCGTTGTTCATGATGCAGGTTGGTCCTTCGAGCCGGATTCAATAAAGATAAAAATTGTGAATTCTGCTTATTACTAGAGAAGAATCCAGGATTTGTTAAATTACTTGGTAGTTAGAAAATTTGTTGGCCTAGTCAGCAATATAGACTTCTTATGTGGTAGAGTAGAAGTAGAGGTCTAATAGGATGCGCCCGTTCATCCAGGAACGTTTCCGTGCTGCAGCATCTCTGTAGGCGGAAAAGTCATTTAGCTTTATTTTAGATCATGTCACACGACATGTGGCCAAAGAAAGCTTTACAATTATTGACATCGCAGCCTTTCGTGTTGACTTAATATTGAAAAAAATAAAAAAGTGTATCGATTATCTAATCTAAAAGCATTAAAAATAATTCACACAAAAATGCTACAACTGAGCGAAAAATATTCAAGTACAGCCTTTAGAATTCAAATGTGATATTGCTTGGTTTTAGCTAATTTTTAACCTTATGTGATATTTCACATCTTCCGGGCCTAATTTGGTTACCAGTCCGCCCCTGGTATGACCTGCCGGAAGCACTCGGATAAGCAAAGTAATGCTAATGCCACGTCACACTCTCAAGGAGTTCGCGATGTTTGACAAACAAACATCATTCACACTTCCTACCCCGTTGCGACGCGATGTTAAGGCGTAAGAAATGGTAGCTTGCATTTAACACGTTGGCAGTTGGCCCTGTAGAAGAATCTTGTTCCAACATTTATTTGGGAAACAAATCTCTTTTGAAATATGTAAAAAACGTAGATCGGATATTGTATAGTGAATGGAAAAGTATGTCTCTCATTATTATATGGATGTGAAATTTGTATATAAAATTGTGGCTTGTTCACATTGGTAGGGTGCTTTAGTCAATTAGCAAGTAACTTGCTACTTGACTCACCGAAAAGCGTTCGCATTACGTTCATGTAGAGTTCATTAGTGAGCCGCGCAATATAACGGGCTACCACGGAATAAAGTAAATGCACTATTTAAGCTGATTGTAATTATTATTGTAGAAGAGGTGGAATAATAAATTAGTGAGATGAAAAAAATTGACAATGGTCACTAAAAGAGTTTAATAGCAGCATAAATAAATAATTTTAGAGTGGGATCTTTGCTCCAATGGCATGACATTTTTACATGTCTAATAATGAACTAATGAGCTAAAAAGACGGATTCGCGCATGTCAGTTCGCACGGATGCGTTGTGGGGGTCGCTACTCGCCTGAAAAATTAGAATAAAATGGATTGACTCTACTGAAGAGCTGACTAAACTAATCTACTAAAATTGTGGTGTTCGGACTCGTTTACTTACTAATATACTCGCTACTCGACTAAACTACTCTCCCAATGCAAACGGGTCTTAAGTGCCGTTCTCATAGAGCTTTGCCGAGCTCTTTAGTAGAGTCAATTCATTTCATTCTATTTTTTCGAGCGACTAGCGACCTCCATCACGCGTCCTTGCGCACTTCTGTGCGCAAACCCGTCGTTTTAGCAGAGTTCATTAGCAGATGCGTAGAAATGTCGTGCCGTTGAAGCGAAAATCACCACTCTAAATTTTTCATTTAAGTTGCTATTCATCTCTTTTCGTGTAAATGTTTTTTTTTTTATTTTCATCTCACTAATTTATTCTTCGAACTTTTCATAAATAAGCATTACAATCAGCTTAATTGGCGTATTTACTTTGTTGCATTGCAGCCCGTCAACTTGTAACGCGCTGCTTACCAATGTACTCTACTTGAATGTAATGCGAACAGTTTTCGGCGAGTCAAGTAACAAGTTACTCGCTACTCCACTAAACTACTCTCCCAATGCGAACAAGTCATTAAGGACGACGATTTTCTTCCATTCTTATCTTCATACACCAGTAACTGTTGTTACTAAATACTAATATTTTATAGGTGCTTAACATTGAAGTCTGTATACTATTTCACCGAATAATTAACAAATCACCAAGCATTACACCTCGAATGTAGGGCTGCGTATACGAGTGTAACGTGACGCGATACGAACCAGGAATTATGGGAAAGGAACGAAGTAACTGCAAGTGTCACGAATTATGTTTCCCATAATTCGTGGTTCGGTTCGCGTCTCGTTACATGCATGTATATTGTATATTCAGCCTAATATTATTACAGTGCGTGCAAAATGTGGTTACGCCACATTGAGACGACTTCAAAATATTTGTATAATTTAACTGAAATCACCCAATTTGCCTGGGCTTTCAGCAGAGTTTTCGAAATCTAATGTAGACAGTGACCTTCATCTTGTTTTGAAGGTCAAGTGTTAGAATTTTCTTCAATTTCAGAAACAGAAACTGTAGATATGGAAAAAATGTAGAAACGGAAATATTAGATTTACAAACCTCAACGCCACGCCGCCCGCCCGCCCGCCACAGACTTTCTTCTTAATGTAAATAGATTTAACATTATCCTACTTTATTTTCATGATTTATTAATATTTTCGCTAAAAATCGATTTACTTAGAAAGTCAACATAATTTCAATTATTTGACGGTTTGCATTCATTGGTCATACGTTAGACGTTCTCTGAATGCTTAAATGGAAGGTGATCCGACTCACTTATTATTGTCTTTGGCACTAGTGCATAACTCGGAGGCACGCCAAGTGCATGTTCAACATTCGTACATAATTCATCTTTGCCGGCTTGTTTTTACCACTCAATACTCTCAATACCACTCGGCTGTACGATGACTTTGTATAAATTTATTGTATCCTCCCCTTGTTTAATGTCCTAATATCCGTCCTTTGCGAATAAAGAAAACAAATACCTTTCTCTGAAAATTAAGTAAGTATGTCCTGAGTAAATTAATGTTTTTTTTTTGTAAAAAGTAAACAGATTCGTACAAAATGAAAACAAAAAATCTACAGAATACAAGAAATAATCCCTGTGTTTTCTTAGAGAATGGTTCAGCATGAAAAACATCTAATTATAGCGCAACATCTCCAATCTCCATATTATATACCCTGCTCTTTTTTTTCAATAATTGGTCCGGCGAATACAACGTTTGCTTCACATTTAATCCCTTGCAAAAACAAATCACTCGGCGGCAAAAACCGCCGCGGCTGATGATGGCGATATAAACCTCGGAGCAAAAAGTTCGCTGGGTTTTGATTTGATGAACGTGGGCGGCCGATGGAGAGCGGGGGCGGTATGAAGGATTGGGGGGCGGTATGGGGGGTAGGGCAGGACGGGTGGGGCGGCGGAGGGTAAGGCGGGCGGGAGGCTGCCCGGGGCACGCTGGGCTGCCAAGGGGGTTGCCAGGGTTACCAAACATCATTCAAATAATGTTCCATTGATGTAGGGAATGAGTTTGAATGACACTTATGATTATTTTGGTTAATGCACGGTTAAAATGTTGAAATTTCTATGGTCTTATAATCTTTCTTTCTATTACGTGTGTCGTTAATAGAAAAGAGGGAGAGATTATAGCAAAGCTTTGAGGGGTATGCCTTTGTATTCCCAAATTGTTTTTTTATTATCTTTTATCTTATCTTAGCATTTTTTACCAAAAGCTTGTGAAGGAAATATTAAAAAATAAACGCATTGAAAATCGAAGTTGCTAATAATGGGATGGTCCAATGCTCTGAGGGAAACCCGCTTGCATAGCGCGCGTGTATACTGTGTACCCTAAAGTTAAAGCTTAGACTTACGGATTTCAATACTTCGTTTGTATGGAAACACTACGATATGAAATACTCGACGCGACTATTCGGATGTATAATAATATCACGAATACATGTGTAAGGCTAATAAACCACGGACATCATATTTTTTGTATGTTTCGTATTTGGAGTAGCAAATACCATAATTTATCGTACCGTACCTGTCTGCCACTATTAACTACCAGCAATCCGACCTGGCCACCACTATGCTTTAATAGAAACTCACTAAACAATAATTTATAAGGTTCTAAAAACTTCAACAAGCACCAAAAAATCAGGAAATATAAGAAAACCAACATAATCCTTTATAGGCCGATTGCCCCTACAAAATTCATTCATTTTCCAGATGTCATGATTCAGTGACCAAATAACGTAACATTTAAACTTCCATCTTGTCGCTTCATATTCAAGGGTTGCATTAATTTTAATAATAGTTATTGAATAACTGTTGATAAAATTAACGGAACAATTTTGTTATTGTGGCACCTTAGATGACTAATTTGTTTTGGCGTATAGTTGCTTAAAACATACTATGTTATGTAACTACGCCAAATACGCCAATAAAAATAGCCATGAAAGATACCACCATTACTTATATGACAACCGATGTCCCATTGACGTTACAACACCTGTGTTCTGTTAACAACATGCATAAGATAAATAGGGTTTTACATAAAAGACATTGCAGAAACCAAAACATTGTTATCGAAATATATTTTTTTGTAAGATTAATTAACTACACAAGCTTAATTAAGTCGTGAAACATGCACAGATTTTTCAATTTTAAATTTCAAACGTCTATCTTATTTTCAGCTGCATTACTTTGAAGTAGGTATCTGTTGAAATGTAATACGATGGATTTTCAAACCAATCGTTAATAATTTTTTCAAGAAATTGCTGCCGTTATGAAAGAATAAATTTTTTGAAAAGTCGATGGCCCTGAAGTCAAAATATTCGCTGAGATGGGAGAAATGAGCAGGAGAGGTCTGCACGTAACCTCGGACGAGTCCCTGGGCCAGGGGAGAAAGGGGGGAAGGTAGGCGAAAAGGGAGAGAGACTCCCTGCAAACCTTGCCATTCATAAAGCCCGACCCCCCGTTCCGAAATCGGAGAAAAGTTGCGACGCACCCCAGAAAAAATAACAACCCAAAACATCAATTCGAAAACTTGATTGGGTTTTCGGAAAGATCCTTTTGAAAAAAGCCTTTGTTTAACTTTCCGATGATGTCGTTGGCTTGATTGCAAAATCCCTTTGCCAGGATTCAGATAGTAATGGCACTTGTGGGCTACGGAATCAAAACCTCTAAAGATCGTATCGGGAAAATCCATAAGCAGATAAGGAAAATTTCAGGTTGTTTGCATACTACGAGCTACTTACACGTGGCAGCAGATTTATCTGCTAAGTGTCAAAGTCCCGGGGGAGGACACGTTTCGGGGTGTTGCTCATTTTTCGGTCACTCATAGGAAATTTTACGTGCCAAGGGAACCTGTTGATTTATTGCTTGATGTCTTGAATACCACGCAATTTAAAGAGGAGAACCTGAAATAATAGTATATTCGATATATGTTTATTTAGTATCGAAATCTCCCAATCGGTGTCCTCTCCCGTCATTAACTTTTTAGGTGATCACTTATTGTAACAGTATACCTACACTTTTAACATAAAACTACACCCTCGCCATCTACCGGGCTAATTGGTTTTTAGTAGGCATTTTGTAACAATTCTGTATTTATTTGTATTTAAAAAAATTTGTTGTCATCCTAATGGGTGAAAGTAAAAACAAAAAAATTTAAAAGCTTAGGTATTTTAAGGTCGTGAACATCAATGTGTTGGTTTTAATTAAATGTAGGTATTTTTTTTATATTACCAAAGAAAACAAAATTAAAAGAAATTGTAAACAAATTTAAACTTAAATCACTTACCATAAAATGTGATCCATTCGTACTAAAAATGTTTTAAAAATAATATATGTAAATAAAAGGATTGTATTAAGACGCAGGTAAATAGCAACCTAATTAAAAAAAACCACAAAAAAAGTATTTAATTTATTGAGTGTATACTATAATTTATTGTTTAACTACTGACTTAAATTGAATATCAATGTTTTATTTTTTTTAAACTGATTGATTATAAAAGCATAATCATTGTTTAGAATTGCTGGATATGTATTTATAAATGTTTATTGTATTTAAAGCTGAATATTCTTTCAAGGAACCTTAAAAAAAACTAGCAATAAAATTTTTTTTTTATTAAAATAGGTACATATTTTAAAAAATGTCTATGTAAACTTTTTTTGTTTGAGTGAAGTTTGAACCTTCCTTCTAATCAATCAAACAATAAATCAGCATCACTGCCGACTGGACCAGATCTGGAGTTGGTAAAATCGACATTTATTTCATATATACATACCAGAAGCAATGTCAGACTGACCACTGACAGGATGACACGTCACCAGTCAATCAATTCTCTCACATTTGCGATTAACATGTGGGTGTATTTGTTATAGTGGCACCTTACATGGCTATTCATATTGGCGTATTTGGCATAGTTACAAATAGCCATCTATGGTGCCACTATTAGGCTAAAGCAACGCCTTCCAAAGATGGGGAGATTGCCTGATTAATTAAAAGCGCAAGGTATTAACAAGTGCTGATGGTACGCTTACATGCCATAACTAGCATTTTTATATGCTTGCTCTCTGATATTGACAAAATCTTTACCTAAATTCCTGGTAGCCTATTTTATGCAGTGTTGTGTTCTCGAATACAGATATCTCCGACACTTCGTGGAAGGAGAGGATTTAACTTTAAAGAATAGAATTATTTTGAACAATCTGAGTTTTATTACGATTACACGGATTTACAAGGTGGGGACTACGGTGTAGTCGACCTAACTAAGAGCTTGCTATAATTGATCTGGTGGTCATTGACTTTCGTGGGTTCAGCTGGCCTCGGCCCTCTGGTAAACTTGCTGGGAACCCATTCTACTGACATATTACGGATTTTACGGAAAGCTTTTATACCTGACATCTAAGTGACAAGACAAGAAAAATTAAAGTGAAAAAATGTTTTGTATTTGTTTTATTATAATATATTATGAAGGAATTCCACCATGAATTGTCAGTTTCAAAAAGAGAAATATTAAGATAAGAAGCTTTTAGACACACTACACATTAAACCATCTCTAGTTTCGGGACTTCGAGCTACGTCAAGAGCCTGATTAGTTTTTTTTCGGAAAGTGCCTGGATGAACAAACCTTGTTAAATATATTTTCTACGAACCTCGGTATGCACCGTATTATTTGAAAAGATCATTCTAATTTATTCACCATGTCAAAGTCAGCAACCTAGTCAAAGTTTGCCACGTTGCCAAAAAAGGCTTGCTAAAAAAAATTAGATGCAGCAGATGTATGAAACTAAAAACGGAACGTAAAACCAATTTACAGACATATGAGATGCCAAACAGTTGAGTTAAAAGAGCACTTTGCTATCCTGATTCAAATACTTATTGTACGTGATATTTATATCGATTTGGTCTTCCGTATATATTTTCAATCTGAATAATATTTGGGAAATTGTTAAATTTTGATAAATGTCTCATAGTTTGATGATGAGTTCGGAAGGCGAAATAGCTGTCAACGCGTAATAGCTGTTGTTAGGTCTTTCAACTTATTCCTTTTTCTTTCTCCCGTCAGTTATTTTTTTCCTAGGAACCTGTTAATATTGTCGATTCAGTTCAGTTTAGGGCCGTCTAGAGCACCCTTGGGTGAAACCTGAAAGAAACCATTCAAAAGGAAGTGGAGAGATGCGTGCCAAGTATTAACGGAGGGATAGAAAAACAAACTAATGGGTGAAAAAGATAACAAAGAAACCAGCGTAATTGAAATCACCATCAAGAAAATAAATGGCATCGGGTGGAATTCGAATAGGGAGCAAATAGTGGAGAAATAAGTACTAATCATTGAATTATTTGTGTACTTACTTACTTTCAAAGTAATCATGAAGTTGCACATTGTTAAGTTGTCCGGTCATCATTTTTTTTTATATCAAAAGGTGCTATTTTCACTGAAAAAAAGGTATCAATTTATGCGTCAACCCAATATTATGGACTCATTCGAATAATTTATTACACCTATTCGTACCCAAAAGTTTGTAATGCCGAAGTGTTTTGATTCCGGGGCTCTGTTTTGTTAAGGCCTGTCGATCTCAACAGAGAGCCGCATTTGCTTGCGAATTTTACGTCGGGGCTTTTTGTCAAAGTGCCCTTTCACGAAAAGGAAAACTTTCTACAATATTATACCGTAAGTGGTTTCTGACGTGTTTTTAGGTGGTTTTAATCCAAACATAGTTAAAAGAAAACTTAAAGAGCATAGTTTGGCGTCAACATGTTAGTGCCAAGTCACATTCAATTCGTTTTTCCACTTATCAAAACTCTGTTCGCTGTGTGTGGACATTTTGTTCTTTGATTTTACATTTCGTTCTCCAGTTTTTTTGCCCCTTTACCCTTCTTAAGTCTTTCGATTGGTAGTAGGTATGATTGAGTTGTTTGTCAAAGGTGGATTCAATGAAAATAATAAGTTACATCAGATTTAAATTTACGCTTATTGTGATCTTAAGTTTATTATAATTGTATTGGATATTGAAGATTATGTTGACAATTGTTATGCAAACATTAGAAAAGGCGTTGTGCATTGTTTTTGGACACAAAATAAAAAGTTTTTGCAGATATAACCTCCTCAGAAATTATCAAGTGACTAGCGCAGACCCTTAAAAAATCAAGGGATATTATAATTGTAGGATTGATAACTGCATGGTAGCTAAAAAGATTAGATCCTTAATAAATCACAAATCTGGCTATACTTGCCAAAATTAACCCTAAGATTTTTGTACAAATGTAATCCACATTTAAAATTCAGAATTAAAATGATTTTTTGGTTTAAAAAAATATACCATAAACATATAGACAGTTACGCCTTTCCGAATGTTTGTCATGTCATGTCATGTCATGTCAATTTCAATTATTGTCATCTTGAATTCAATATTGAAGATGACAATACTAATTTACTGTTAAAATATTATATAATGGGTAGAAAAAATAAAATTTAAAACTAATTCGAATTCCTAGAACCAGAGTTACAATAACACATGGACCCACAACCGAAATCAGTGTTTTTAATGATGTGAGAGAAAAAATGACAGTTGAATGTCGAATTCTACCATCATACATAAATGTTTTGTGGGTTGTATGTATTAAGCCCTGCTCCTATATTACTAGTGCCTTATTATATAATTTTATTTGGTGACATTCCAACTCAATGAAAATACCCGAATAGCTTAACCTTTAAATATTTTCCATTGACTTAGATAATCCATTCAGAGGTTCTATTTTAGCTTGCAATGCCTCCCGCAGCAGTGTTTACTTAAGACAATGCAAACTAGCTTACAGCTATGTTGCTAACAAGTATTAAAGATTTAGGGCGAATTCCGTCCTACGCTTAAATTTGGATCATTTTTTTATACTCGTTAATGTCACAAATAGTTATTTGAAGATGATTTTGCGGAGCTTTCGAGATTATCTTGAAGAAGAAGTAGGTTTGAGAAGGATAAAAAGAAGCGTGCTCGAGTTGCCCATAGGGGGCGCTTTGTGTTTCTGGCTACAAAAGGAAAATAATAACCGAAAAGATTTTACAAGCGAAAGAAAATAAATAGCTGACGAAATTATTTGTTTTTGCAGTTACATTGAATCGTAATTTATTTGAAAAGGGCAGTGGAGCATTATTTTCTGTCATTATTTATTTTAATGAAATACAATATAGGTAATAGGGTGGAACACTTTTGTATGAATTTTTTTTTTTCGGAATTCGAATTGGAATACGAGGAAAGAGTTGCTTTATATAATTTTAAATAGCACTTCTCAATTTGTAAGTTCTAGCTCGACTGCTTGAGCCCCCGCCATAGACTTGAAATTTTATTTTTTAGTTTTTATTGACGTTTTGTATTATACACCCTATAAACAAAATAATAAGTAAATATAATATGTTATACATTAAATGATAAAATAAAAGAAGTTTTTAATTAATAAAATCGTTTATTTTAAAATTAAACACAAGTTTATAAAGTTATGTTGGTATGAATAACATCATTTTTCATTAAAAAAATCCATTTTTGTCTTAAACTTTAGCATGAGCTTTCGCGATGCTTATTTAGATTTTATGAATCCCTCTCGTATTTTCTTGTCGCATACACTTAGAACTGCTACTGTCACAACTTTTACAGATCTTTCCACAGCTTGGGTGTGGCAAGGCAGTCTCATAAACTCCAACACTGTATCTTCTCCATTTTCAATAAGGCCTTGTAACTGCTCATCGGAAATATTTATCAATATTGGGGGTTCGTATATATTTTGTTACCAGTCAATCATGTGTATGCAAGAATGTGCATTTAAGTCAACTTTTGGCACCTCAAAAATGCGCGAAAAAGAATTTTTATTAATATGACGAGCCTTTAAAATGTGTCTTGCAGCGAGTTCTCTAATGTACTTACGTGAATCTATTATCATGCTGTTAATGAGTTTCCATAAATGATTTGAACCTTGCAGGATGAATGTGTTTTGATAGCAAACCAGACAGGAGCGTATGATTTTACGACGAACGTTGCTAAAGTCATAAGATTTTGTTGTTGATTTTCCATAGAAATATACAAACGCAGTATGCAGTATGGGATAGTTTACATGGGCTTCTCTGTAATAAATTAGGAGAGCAGGATCCAATTATGATAGCAGTAGTAATTTCTTGTAAATATTTCTGGTCTGTACTGAGATCTGTGGATTTTTTGGAGGTAGTTCACCTTCTATCTTCTCAAAGTTGGCCAACGGCAGCGTCTCGCAAATCTCTAATGCTTTATCAATTTGACCTGCAAATTATTTAAGTCCTGCAGAAAGGCCATCCAAATAGGTAAACAAATGCCTCAATGGTAGCTCATCGGCGTGTAAGAGACAAATTATCCATTGCAATGGTCGAGATAGTCTGTTTTCCAAAAGACGAATCACGCCTCCTACTTTCCGTGTATTTGTGTTTATTCCATCACAGCCAACAGACATTAAACCCTCTAGTGATATCTTTTCCAACACTTTTCCTTCCCTTTTAAAACACGACGAACAAAAAGGAATGTCGGCATTATAAAAAACTTCTGATCTATTTAGCCGATATGAAGTAGAGGGAATTTCTTCAATTCGTGTCTTTGAATTATGCCTGATTTCTTGTTTTAGAACACAAAATCTTCTATTCAGCAATTTTTTACTCTGCGTAAGATTCGTTATTCCTAAAGCCATAGGAAGTTATAGCTTGTAAAAACATTTGTTCCTCTTTTGGCACTTTTTTTTCACTCAAACAAGTACAGCTTACAAATTCTTTACAATTACATGCAGCTATGTCAAAAAGCTATCGACTTTGTACTATGACTTCTTCTAACCTTTCTTCCTTAAGTTTCTTCAAAGACTTTTTCAAATTATAACACTTTTAGCGATAACTTTTTAGTAACTGTAAGACTCGTTTGTGTGTGACAATTGGAATAGAAGATATTATCCACAAATTTTCAATTTTCGTTCCAACTATTTCGGCAATTTCCAAAAAAGTTGGTTCTTTTGTTGTGTTATTCCTTACTTTTAAGTCTTGTCGAACCCATTCATAGAATTTCATCACATTTTAATACGTGGGTAGGATATTCTCTTTCAACTCTGCACTTTCACTAAATATCGGACATTTTAACTTTTGTCTTGTAAAAATCATGTTAAATCACTTAAAAAACGTTTATTAACAAGTACTCGTGAATATAATTACTGACGTGCGACCTTCTGCCTTGAGAAAATAGTGGACACTAGTTTAAACAAAACACTGCATTTCGTAGATTGTCATGTGCCACCCCCCGCTTTGCCCCGCACTTTGCTCCTTTGTCACAGCGCCAAAGTGTATTAAAAAAAAATTTGATTGCAACAGCTAGCTAACTATATTTGAATATGTTATAAAATAAAATAAACCTATTTTAATAAATTCTGTACTATTTTGAAGGCCGTGAAAATAGCCCCTTGTAATGGGGTGTCACTCTTGGCTTTTGACTCCAATTGTGATGAACCCTACCTAGCTGATTTACTTTTCTAAGCTTCTACCTCGTAGTTTAAATCTCGTAGCTCCTGTCTCGTAGCCACGCTCATAACTCTACCCTTATGTCCTACTGATCACACCACTAGGTATGATGGCCTGACTCAACCCTCCTTTCGGTTTATTTCTACCTCAGGCTCGTGATTTCTAAACCCCTATACCTTATAATCTAGCTAAACCTACCCTATCTTCTTAAATCTCTGCGATTTTCTCACAGTAATCAAGATTTAAGATTTTAGTTCACATTATTTCTATAATCTGCGTTGTGTATTTTTTTTTGTTTTAGATTTTACATCTGTTTGCATACTTAATATGCACACATATGTAGAGAAGATAATGTATTACGTGTGGTAACCCATAGATTCTTTTAGAGAAAGGGTGAGAATTTTCCGATCAATTTATTTATTATTATTTTAGAATATTTAACCGAGTTTGATAAACTACCCCCGCCCTAAACCTTGTGTCTATTTGATTTCCATAGGAATTTAGTGTGTTTATTTAATTCTTCCTATCACCGCTGATACATCGATAACATAAACAACAGTTAATAAATTAAACATTTCAAGAAAGCAAACCTTACCTTAGGATGATCGAACTCGAAGGTCCAGTTTTCTCAATTGAAGTCCTTGTCTGCAACTTCTCCTAACATAATGTGTTTGTAGTCATAGTTAGTGCTATTGGTTAGTATTCGCAAAATTGTTGAAAGAGCAGGAATGGAGGGATATGGGGAGGGGATAATATGTTTGCTTAAAAAGTCGGCACCTCCGCTAACCAAGTGAAAACCGATGAACAACAATTTCAAACCGGATTCTCCCAAGTACGTTTGCTAAGCTTATCCTTAAGTCCGAGTTTTACTCTCTTCGACGAGCGTCTCTTGTTACGAAAGGGGCTCTTCACGCCAGATGGGGGAATACCAAGTCTTCATGCCGTTTTTCTGCCTCACTCCGACTTCCATCTCCGCCGGATTGAATTTAACTCTACTGAGTCTAGAAGGGGTATTTCATGTCTTCCCTTATCATGCCTCTATCCGTTAAATGTGGCGTAAGCTTGTGACGGGCAGATCCTTCCTCCCACGTAACCGACCCAGCGTTACATTCCACCTCTGACTAGCTGACATAAAACTCACCTCGTGAACCTTATGTTTGCTTTCAGGTTCGACAAGACTCACGGTATGCAAATAACCTGTGGCTTTAATGCCGTGTCAGCGTACTGTCCGCATACGTCCTTCCTCTTCCCCGCATGCCCACCTCGACAATACCGCCACAAGATCAAAGCCGTCCGTTCGAGAAAGGTTGACACTTACATTTCCAGATGGCTCATACCTACATACAGAAGCCTTGAAGTTTACGTTCGAAGACAAGTTAGGATTCAGGACTGTATGAGTATTTGAACACCAGTGTTGTTTAAATGAGGTCACTAGCTCCTCGTGTGTTAGGTATTTAGGATAATGGGTATTTATGGGTTCTTGGATACCTACTTCCTATAAGAAAGATTTAAAAATGAGATAAATCAAGTCGACATTGAATCAATGACCTCCTGAATAATTGTGATGTGCTCTCTTAGAGTTTGAAGCTAGTCGCAGTACTTTACTTTGCGAAATTTTTGCATGCTGAATCAATGCTAACTATTGGCGGTCGCTCTAGTAAAATCAAGTCGTTTAGAATTGAGTGAATTTAAACGTCAATGTCGCCTTCACATATTGACCGCAGATTTCATCTCAAGCTATAATTGATAAACTTGTCCCTGACGTTAAGTTTTGTTTTGTTTATTCGTTAATGAATTTAGGTGACTGGGTCAATGGATGGCCTTGAACTCAAATCGAAATTTTGGTACACTATCGAAGGTCATATAACCATATCCTAATCGTGCTAGTGAAAAGAAACGATAGGTATTTATCTTACAAATACGCTAAGATACCAAAATTGATTTAGTGATGCGTTTCTATCTAATTATGTGTTAAGTATTTGTTTAACAACATTTCATTCTGTATGGGAGGTGTGACATGCGAATGCTAATAAATTGGTTAGTTATTTATTTACCCTTACTTGGCGTTACGTCCATCAGTGTCAGGATATCCACAGGAACCTGTAAAAGCTTAAATATTGTAAGGACTCACCAAGCTCTAATGTCTTAATTTCAGCTCCACCGGGTTACTATCATAGGCGAGAAACTTATTAGAGCATCCAGACTACCTGTGTAACTTATCGCACTTTTATTTCGACTTCCCACTTTTAACGATTTAATCCTACAAGATCCGGAACTCATCTCCTTCCTTTCTCCTTTGAATAGATCTCTGATGTAAAAAATCCTCACGTTTTCCTTTAATATCTGCCGTTATTATTGGGGAAGAACGATCCTATCTAATTATGTGTTAAGTATTTTCCAGATTTCGGATCAATTATTATTATTGCGTTGTCACCTAACGATAATTAATATCTCGTAATAAAATTTCCAACTTTCGACCTAAACGTAAATTTTTTATTTAATGAAACTTATTAGACTGTAATTTTCTTTATATAACCTCGGACTAAATAACTCTATTTTAACCTTCATAGTACAAATTTAAAGCAATTCAAACACACTATATTAAACTCCTCCCGCATTGAATTTGTAATTAATTAATTAGTTATTAGATTTTATTGAATCGGAAATTATTGCAAACACTGATTTTAGATTTATTATAAGATCATACACTCCGTTAAATTGCACGATTAACCCTATCCGGGCACTTCACTCCCTGTTTTATCAAAGTATAAAACTGATTGTAGACTCTATTTTACCACTGAATTTTTAAGGTATAAAACTGACTTTATTTTTCCACTGTATTTTTAAAGTATAAAACTGACTTTATTTTTCCACTGTATTTTTAAAGTATAAAAACTGATTCTAGACTCTATTAATTAATTACCAGGGTAATTCTCACGACACGCGCGACGTTTTAATCAACCTTGCCAGTTGTCGAAGGACCCCTTTTTTATTTTAATGATAAGTTGAATTTATAAATAGATATATTATTATTCAATGCTGTTATAAAATTCTTTAAACACTGTTGTTTCTTTTTAAATTAGCTACACTATATAAACTTTTTATTTTAATGACAAGTTGAATTTATAAATAAATATATTATTATTCACTGCTGTTATAAAATTCTTTAAACACTGTTGATTTTCTTTAAATTCGCTACACTATATAAACTTTTTATTTTAATGACAAGTTGAATTTATAAATAAATATATTATTATTCACTGCTGTTATAAAATTCTTTAAACACTGTTGTTTCTTTTTAAATTCGCTACACTATATAAACTCTTTATTTTAATGACAAGTTGAATTTATTGTAAAACTATATAAAACACTTTATTTAATTTTCAACACTCCACAGATTTAATCACGACCGTAATTTTTATAAGTCCCAGAATTCCCACTCCGAATTTTTCTAAGTCTCAAAATTTTACAACACTTAAGAAATATTCAACTAATAACCGTTTTAGACGCTACGTCACGTAACTTCCACGTTTTAACCCGACGATTGGTCCCCGACGACTCCTTCCCGACAACTCACACCGAAACTGATCCTAGATTCTATTAATTCCTAAGTTTTATATGTACCTCCAGGATTAGAACATCTTAATTACGCGTTCATTGATTTTCTAATTCAAACTCTAACAACTCGAGATTTCATATATCAATTCTGTTATTTTCGTATCAACGTGTTAAGTCCGGCCCCCCTGATTTTCGAAATCTTCTGTCTCTTACGTAAATTGTTCCAGTGTCGAACCTATCATTATGTCAAATTTTGCCCCGTCGTTCCTTTGTCTTCAGGTCTTACAAATTTAACTAAAATATCATGATTTTTGTGTCCTTTTTTCTCTCAATATATAATAGGTACGTCTTCAATAAACTGTATATAATTCTCAATTTGGTTTATCGCTACCAGAACACGAACAAACTCATGTCGGAATCTTCACTATGCTTTTCCCAACATTCATTTTCCTAAATTTCCCCACATTTTCATGTTTCTTATATGAATCAATTCAATTTTAGGCTGTATTGTCTCTACTTATGTCGTAGACTTGAATTTTCTTATTTTCTTCAATTATATTTTATATACGACGTTATTTTTTATGATTTCTCTGCTTCATTCTTATGTCATTGTCCATAACTATATGATTAGTTATATTCCAAGCCAAATTTACTGTTTTCATCAATACTTCTGAATTTTCATGAGTTTTCCTTACGGAATCGTCTTTAAACTGTCTTTACTTCATTCTTTACCATCATTTGCATAATTTCCAATGCTTATCTTCTCTTAGAAAACTTCACCTTCTAGTCATAAATATTCAATCTGCTATTTTTTCATAATTTTCATAGAAGAAAATTCCAATTTGACTCTGGGATATGTGTCTGGTTAATTGCTTCGTATAAAAACGTATAAAATTGTGTCTCGTTTCATCTCAAAAACCCATAAAGTATCATCGTTGACATATGTTGATATTTTCGATTTCTACGTACTGGATCGCAAATAATAAATTAATATTAACTCGTTAAATTTAATCTCTTTTATCTTATCCAAATATTGCATAAGTTCCATGTTAACTTTTATTGCCCCAAAAGCAATAAAGACTATCATAATCACCCAAAACCATGTCGGAAATATTATTGTTTAAACAACAAAATCGTGTGTGAGCTCGACAACCTTTTTTTTACATCAATTGCCTCAGCAATTTGTTCTATCGTCTATAGTATTTTCTCATAGCAAATGACGTAAAACGATCCCTTCCTTTGAATTAATCTAACGTAATATAACTAGAATAACCATCCTATTTCAAATATATAACGATATCTATTTAAACTCGTCTGAAAACGCAAAATTAAGTCGAAATCTTATATTGTTCAATAAATACTTCCGTTTAAATGTCCGTTTTTTTTTTATTAGATTTTCTTTTCAAATCGTTTTCCCTGACCGTATTGCTTCATTTAAAAGTGACATTCCTAATTTCCATCGTTTTTCTTTCTTTTAAATATCAAACGTACGTTTTCCTCTGAATCTGGCCTCCTTTTGTTCTTCACGTTCTCGTTATGTAATTGAGTATCCCTACAGTAGCTTTTCCCACGTTTTCCAGGTCTTTTCTTTAATCTTCCGTTCATTATATTTCCTTGCTATTTTATTGCATCATTTTTTCAACATAATATGGATTTATTTGTTCGTTAACTGCGGTTGTCGATTCCTCTGTTGCACTCAATATTTACCTTTAAAATTAGGGTCATTGTACCAAATGCACCGAACGTGGGATTGTGTTTATCTTAAAGCGTATTGATCTCTCGGGTTGATGATGATTTTTACCCCATAAATCTCAGACTAATGGTCTAGTCCAAAGTCCATCTCTTTGTCTTGGAAAAAGGTAACCTCCCCCTTCTCTGATTGGTAGATCAATCTTAAGTGTTTATAATTGGATCCCTCTGTGTTCTATTTATCAAAACTTGACATTAATTTAATAATTATAGATCTCTGCAGTCTCCATGGCCCAATCAAACTTAATCAGCTAGATGTCGCTAGTGTGTTGATTTCGTTATAATTCTGAATTATTATTTATTCATTCGTAAGGTGGAAGCTACTATATTTTCGTATCCACTGCGATTCATCACACCCTAAACTATCGTTTTTGTAAATGTTCGATGTCTTGGCGGGGGCTCTTACCGTTGTCTGATATATTTTATATTTTTAATTTAATAGGTAACGTTGTTTTAAATGAATTAATAAATCATATATATTTGTAGTTAGGTGCAGCCAGCACGGGTCACGTGTTACGCACTCCGTCACTTTCTATCAGCACGGAAACGGAGGAGAGAGAGCGCGTACATGATATTTTAAATTCCGATTTAACAATTAATAGGTAGACTCCTTCAAAGATATTTTTCAAAGTATCATATTAATTAGAGCTTTTTGAGGACAGAAAATTTTAAATTTTTCTAAAATACCGCAGGGTACCGAAGCTATAAGCCGTCAAAATGTTGAATCTTGCGACCGGCCCATCAACATGTGACTTCATGGGATGTGCGCGGCGGGAGTGTAGCACTGTCATTTGAATTAAACTTAGTGTGATTAATTTCACATTCTGCCAATTTTCGTTATTTATGAAGATATCGAAAAACTAATATTAAACTATTTTTACTGTCGTTAATACCAATTTAACTAAGTATATCACATTTTCATAAGACTAAAAATAAAATTTGAAAAATATTTGATTAAATATTGGATTAAATATTGGAATATTTCTTGTTGTAATAACTTTTGAAGGTTTTACGCATCAATGTAATATATATTATCATTGAAGAAGAAGACAATAGTAGTAAATCTAAACGAAAATATGAAAATGAACGAGACACAGAAAAATAAAAAGGTAACGGTCGCAACTGGGACTCGAACCAATGATGTCTTGTCTTACTTGGACAAACGTCTTAACCAACTCGGCCATTGGGACCTCTTATTTTGAAGTCATTTTGTCAATCTCATATTTCAAATCCGGAATAACAATATGATCTTCGACTATTTTTTCCCGTAATTTTGGCTGCCACCCTTTCAAATGATCACATGGTTCAAAAGAATTGGTTTGTAACCTAGGTAGTGTCTGGGATAAATATATCCGATTTTATTAATTTGATAATTCAATTTTTATTGGAATAATAACTTTTGGGGGTTATTTATACCCATCAATATGAATATCAATGAAGAATGACATTCATAATAGATGTTTTATTATCTTCCTTTTTTGTTTCAAGCATATTACATCGATGGGTATTGCGCAGTTACTTTTTAATCTTTCTGTGTCTTGTTTTTTTAATATATTCGGTTAGATTTATAAGTATTATCTTCTTTATCGATGACCAAATATTTAGTTTAGCAATTTAATATCGAATGTGCAACATCATGAAAACCAAATCTAGGTCAGTGGTCAATAACTAACCCGTATTAAAATATCTATATAGCAAAAATATTTAGGAGAGATTGGGGTTATTTAGTACGGTGGGTAATCCCTAACAACGAATTTCTAGAAGCGAACGACATTCTAACCACCGAAAAACCCGTGCCAAGGGGTAATTTTCTCCGTCCGCCCATACTGAGTTGCAAGTCGTAGACGAGAATATCAAGGCATTCAAAAGAGAAACATTTACATATTACCTAACAGACTGATCGCTAAAGATGATGCATGAAATAAAATGCTCGTTTACTCTGCGGAAACTCAGAGCTATGTGAAAATTTAAATATTACGCGTGCAGAAATTTTTTCTTTCAGCTTGTAAATCAGTTCTCTTAAACTACAAAAACTGAAATCATAAAATTTCAATAGTGTTCCTGGGTTAATTTTCTAGGTCAAAGCAATTATTTCCACGTGATGTCATTTCTTTCATGCTTTGAAATAAAATTTAACCACCCTCCAAAAAAACGAGGTGTCATATTACTGCACCTATTCCTTTTTTTCAGTAAGAAAAAAATGTTAATCCGATTCAGGAGAGGCTCCATATTATAAGTGAATTAGTAATCATTACGCTACTAAAACATCTACAAAGGGAATAGTTAAAAACTTGCAACAGATTTGTTGGGTTTCTGATTTCAGATATTTTTTTTTCAACTTTCGATGGGCAATATGGCCTAGCCAGGCCATTTTTAAGTGATTTTTTCCTAACGAATTTTTGGCAAGCGGCTTCAATATTCTATATAGCTACTATTGCCTATGAGTTTGATTGCCTGAATGGAATGTTGATTTAATCAGTACACGTCAAAGATACCATTTACTCGTTCTCCCCAGACAACAAACTGCTGTATTTGAGGTTAGTTTCAGCTATTCATCATCAAAACTTTGGAATGAAATACAACTGCCTATTCGAATATCGACATAGTTGCAGTGCTTCAAGCAGCTCTGCGGCGAATGGTTTGCTGACTGCATAGTCAACCACACAACATAATTGATAGAATGTTGAACGAAAGGAATACTTCCTTCGTCACTTCATTTAGATAGAGTTCTAACTTCACTTCACCTTGTCCTGACATATGAGGTGTCAAAGTTTGCAAAGACGATTCCTCATAATCTATTTACCAATTTCCGGGTTTGAGGTTGAACCTTCTATAAAGTAATTTAATTGAATCTTTTTTAAAGGAAATTATTTAAATAGGACGTATACCTACCATTTTAGAACATACCTAAACATGCAAATAGAACCTTGTGCAACCAGTTAAGGCATAATAATTCATTGCACAAGGTTCTATCTACATTTACCTATTGCAATTCCTGGCTAGGGCCACGTTCTATTTAAATATTTTCCATTAAAATATGATAAACTAAAATACTTGAACTAAAATTGTTAAATAGATTACGAAAATTCGTCTCTGGAAACATAGAAACCTTAGAAAATGGTAAGGCGTAATTAGAACCCTATCCAAATGAAGTGACGAACCATAATGCGCCTCGTATTTAGATCAACAGTCAGATACAAACGAAATAGAGAGTATAAGGGATGATAAAACCTTGTAAAATGAATTATTATTGAAAATGCTTGATGTTAGAACTTTGTCATACAAAGATTATCATACGAAAATTATTTTGGGAATAGAAATGAGCAAAAGAAATGCTTTGGCATTCAAAGGTCATTTTTGAAAAAAAATTCAGTTAGAACCCTATCCAAATGAAGTGACGACTTGTATTATTTGTGATATAAATATATTTTGTAATATTATAATTATACATTTCAAATTATTGTTTGGTATTATGATTGTATATTATAATTTAAAGTTTTATTAATATAATTTAATTTTGATTCTTTATTACATAATTATATACATATACGAACACCGCTAAACTGCTCAAAAATATCTGCATTCTGGGAGAAATCCTGAGCTGGTTCAATGTTATAAAAAGTGCATAAATTTGTAAAAATTTATTGACAAATAAATGTTTATATTACTATTCACCTGATCCTGAAGCAGTTGTTGAGTCAGTGGCTAATGTGCCAGAGTTGCTAGTGTTAGAATCTAAGTTTGTCGACTCATAATACCATTACTAGTGTAAATACGCGAATATCTTATGGAATATTGAGCAACCAACACCAAGAGCAACCCCTCTTATATTGCCTAGCCAGGCAGTGGTGCCCGTCAAAAAGGATAAAAGTATATTATTGTAGAAAGCAATCACTTTGTGGTTTGACATATTTAATAAAATAAAATACTGTTTTGTTTAAAACCACGAGTTTTATTAATTTTTTGAACCGACCGGTTTCGCTTTACTCAAGCATCATCAGGGTACAAATTAATTTGTACCCTGATGATGCTTGAGTAAAGCGAAACCGGTCGGTTCAAAAAATTAATAAAACTCGTGGTTTTAAACAAAACAGTATTTTATTTTATTAAGGATAAAAGTATGTCGTTTATAACATGGTTAAGGATTTAATGAAAAATCTCTTCATTTGAAGATAAGATAGTGTGATTTAATGATTCTTAAAAATAAGTTAATATTATTTTTCAATTATAGTATGCACATTCCCCTCTCTTCCATGTACACCACGTGTGCTCACAAATAATAATGTTGGTGGGAACACGGTGGGCAATTCCTCCGCGATAATTACATGCGCCACGCGGCGTGGTGTGATCAATTTATTACCCGACTCGTTTGTGATACGTTGCAGGTTGCAGCTTTACAATGTTTCCCATGGTGGGTTGCGGGTAATAGTTTTACAAGCTTTTCAAGTTCCCTGATTAGCTAAAGTATTCTAACCTAACTTGCCTTTCTCACTTAATTCTGTTTCTAAATATTAATTATATGATTTATCATTTCTTACTGATGATTTACTAAATTCAGGGTGCAACGGAACGTACAAAAAGGATTTTGAGCATATTTGGAGTAAGAATGTAGATGTTATTTTGCTATTCGACGATATTTTTTTAAATTAAAAACAATAAAAAAATGTGTGTGCAGTTCACACGCGGTAGAAGTAAAACTTTCAGTAAACTAAAGTAGACAAGAATAGGGAGGCTACGAAGCACCAAGCAAAGAAGAGGCCAATTTGTCTCACTCTTGCAGGCTAAATCCCATAGATGTAAGTGTTTTCCTCTTTTTAATGTCACTTTTTCGTTTCATCGAGTATCAATTTTTTATTTCAACAATATATTTTTCCATCACATGTCGCAACTTAGTAGTTGGGTTCAGCCAACCTGGGTAACATGTTACCCACTCCGTCTCGTTCTAACAACATGGAAACAGAAGAGAGAGAGCGCGTACCACGTGATCCCGCCGCCAGTCAGCCCCCGCAGTATTATCAGTGGTGACGTGTGATAGAAACATCGAACAGAAAAATGATAAAAAATATGCCCAAAAATCGCTGGTTAAAATCCTTGGTATACATCCTGTATACATTTTGTATCAAATGTCCAACCATGCCCACAATAACTAGCATCTAATCGGGATACAATATATTGTTTCGAAAACCCGACATCTTTCTTACAGCTGGACCCGAATGCGCAATAATACACAATACGATGAATAATAAAAATTATTCTTTCATCATATTATATTCATTTACAATACAAACTTTCCAGCAAAAGTTTACCAACAAACTTTATCTGACGATTAAATTTAATTAATTTTGAATTTTTCATAACAGAAACGGAAAGTCGTAATTTCTTTTAGGGTCCATTTCTACTTAGTTTTCCCCCATAAATTCAGCGTTTCGTTCTCGCGCGGGTTTACCGCAAACTCTTTTATCAGCAACGAGCTTTTATTTTAATATATTCTTCCATGTTATAAGGTTTTCAACTCCACAAAAGATTATTCGGACCACAAAATCTACATAACATTCTAAATTAAATTGCGGAATAGTTGAACTTAATTGATTTATGCGGCGTTATTATCTAATGCTGCCTGTTTGGAGGCTTGCTGTTATTATTTGACAATTCTCGCCGGACATGAACTAATAAATCAGCTAGGATAATATTGAAACCTACGCATTTGATGCTCGGATTGTGAATATATTGAATATCAGTGATATTCTAAATTCATGAACGTTTTTTTGCAATTTGCAATATTACATTAAAACGCTTGACATTTTCCGTACAAAATACGGATTATTACTTTTGCAGTAACTAACTTCTCATTTATTTACATAATCAATAATAATGCAGGTGAAATCCTCTTGATGGTATATGTTAATATAATTGAATTACACTTTGTTTCTGGTAAATGTATTATTGTATGTAAGCACAGATCATTAATATTTTCTTCAGAAATGCAGAACGAAACTACCCTTAACAACCTGCCTATCTATTTAAAAAAATTATATGTCCTCGCCTTTGATACTACGTACTTTTAGCAGTAAGTATATGCCGTCATGGATAAACAGGCAGCCATTTGCAAAAGGCTTATGCTAAGATTCGAGACCTTTCTGATAAAATAAAAATGTTATTATTTAGATAACGTTTCAGATTTTGTTTCCTAATTTTGATTCCTAATACATTAATTCTTTTTTAACATTAAAAATTAATTTTGAGTTCTTGCAAATGAAGAGAAACTGAGTTGATGTTATAAAAAATAAATGCATAGTCTAGCTGCGTACTGACAAAAAAAAGGGGCATAAAAATACTAAAAATTGATTTTGTTGACAAAAAATTTATAAAAATAAATTCACAAGACAAGATAAATCTCGATATGATTAAAAGCGATGTGATTAATCACATCGCGATTTGTTTTAAAAAAGGTATTTTTTTATTATTTTTTTACAGTGAATACCGCACAAGAATCTCAACTGCTCCCGTCTGGAGCCAGAGGACTATGGCATCCCCAATTGGAGTATGTTGTGAGGCTGAAGTTTGTGGGGAGGGGAAGGAGGTGGGGAAGAGGAAGGTTGGGAAGTACCTGGCTATTCAGATCTGATCACCAAACACGGCTAAAGCCATTTTTAAGTAACGTTTCAATTCTGAATGGTGGTCTTACACCAGGGCGATACTGATAGTATCTTCCAATCTGGAACGTGCCGCAAATATACTATATATATTATTTTTAAATGAATTAATTGTGAAATAACACAAATTAATCAAATAAAATTTATTTGCGCACGCCGGGTTCGAACCCGCGACCGGATTGTGAGTCAAGAGTCTTAGCCACTGGACTACGGAGGTCGTCAAAGCAAACTTCATTGCTTCTCCCAGAACGAGGAATAATTCTTATTTTTTTGTCCTAAACATAGTTTTTTTTAAGTTTTTTGTTATTAATTATTTTTTTATTTTTGATAAAAATAAAGCATTTGGTTAACAATATTGATGAAGTTGGTCTAAGTTAAAGTAAAGTAAAATTTGACAACCATAAAAATTTCGTATTCTTTTATACAGTGATCGTCTACAAATAGTAGGACTTATATATCTTTGAATTTTTTAACAATATCATTAAAATTTAATAAAAAATATATTGGGCTGAGGTGGGACCCTTGGAGGACACCGTTTATGGCCTCAAGTATGTAAGAATGTACAGAATTAATCTGTACACTAATTAAAAAAAATGTTAATGACAATCCAATTCAACTCATCCTAAGCTAACCTGAACCAAACATATATTGATAAATTGAAATGAAAGGGAAAATTGACGATCGTAGGTGGAATGGAGAATTGCAGTTCCACTAAGTGTTCACGAATTGCAATCTGTATGGTTAGAAATACCCCGATCATAGCCAAACTTCGATACGAAAGAAAATCAGAATTAAAATAACAACCCTAAATGAGATGATTTTACTATTCCATCGCCTTTTTACTATTCCATTGCCTTAGATTAATTGATTATTTTGCAGCAATGCCCCATCACTTTAATAAAATTTGTTTTCACTCGACTGTAAGTAATGCGATTATTCCTGCATTCATAATAATCTCAAAATAAACTATAAAATATTATGTTTGTGTTATGGGAGCCCTTTTGAATTTATTAAACGTAAATTCCAGGAGCTGTAAAAACCACCGTAAACGTAGAGCCTCATGAAATTACCTGCCGTAATAAAATCCTGAAATATTCGTTAATATTCCACGTTTTATTGCTGAAGACATCCATAGGAATTCCTTCTCAACCGAGAGTTTCTTCAGCGCGAGTTCTGAATAACGCGTTATTATTTTATCACTGTTCTAAACAATATTTTCGTATTAGCGTTTTAGACACGAATTTCCGTGAAACGTGACATCGTTACATCAACATCAGCATTCAAAATATTTGAAGATTGTAAATTTAATCGTTTTAAATAATTTAAAAAACTTGTATTTTATATTCCCTATTCTATTACAAGCAGAGAAAATATGATATCCTCACCGGGATTTCCATGCTGAGAAGTTTATTTAAATGTTAACATTTAGTAACATGAATAAAATATGAAGTTAATGAAAGAATTACAAATAAATTATGAAGTGTTTTAGTACTGCTTCAGTCAGAATAAGTTCTATCAAATTTAAAAAAAGAGATGAAGCCCCAGTATTAGTACCCTGCGCTACCCCGGAAATTTAGTATTTTTTGTATTATCTATCGTTAAGCTTAGTTTTATAAACCGCGGTGTTCTTCGGGAACTTTAACCCCGCACAACAGAGAGAGCTTACTGTCATGCTGTGCACAGGAATATTATTTTAACGTTGTTTTTAAACGAATTCTTTTATCAAGTGCTATTAATATATCGGATATAAACCGGGCTCTCCTTTTATTTGGTTAGAGCAACATTTTGATATTGATGGATTTATGTGGATAAAACTTTTAAAATCGCAAAACCCAAAAGGAAAAACTCTTAAAATCGTTGTTTAAACAACACGGTTCATCATAATATCTACGTTTTTATCACATTTTCAAAGTTCGATCGGGGTCGTTTTTCTTCGAACTGAAGCCGCCAGGCGTCCCAATCTTATGCTACTTCGTTATATTTTGTCAAATGCTGGCCCAGTGAGTTATTGTTCAACCTGTTCATTTTTTCCACGTTAATTATCACGAACTCTCGATGGTACCATTTTATTGATAAAACACTTCAAATAACATATACGAGTATGTAGCAAATGGTACCCTGAAATAATGCAAACTTAGTGATTTCCTAATACTATGTATATTTATTACAGAACATTATTAATACTATTTTTATTATAACGGACATTAAATTTCCTCTTACCGCACCTTTGCTACAGTCCATCTATCCATTCTGCTTGACATTTCTTCGAAAAAGCGACGGCAAATTGTTAAAACTAGTTAACTTTTCAGCTGATAATAATGGAAATTGCAAAAAAATGCACTGTGTTTGATCTCTTTCTGAAATCATGGTTTCTTTTATAGAAGATTACAACCCCATTCTTGCTTTGTTAAACTTTGTTTTCCTAGTGTTTCCCAAAAAAGTTCCTAGTGTTTTCTGAAAATCGTCTCCCAAGTTTTGTCTTCCAAAATTGTTTTGCCAAAAAATACTTCGACCCTTCCATCGTTTTTTTCGAAAAGGGTGAAAATCATATATAACCGCATATACATAAAAATCGTTATTTTAAATTCAAAGGAAGTACTTACCCACACCAGGCGTCGTTATTCATCGGGTAGGTACCTACGCTTTGACGGTAAAAATTGTAAAGAAAATGTGAATAAAAAAGATTTTTGATCAAATAAATTCGTTTGCTGTTTACATACAAGCGACACGAAATTGAATTGGAAAATTTAATTGTTCGCGTTTCATGTTTTTGGGGGGAATTATTTATTAAATGGTAGCTTTTTTAATTCACCTGAACGTGATTGTTTTAGCTTCCGTGCGGATATCGTATCCTTATTTATTTATTCCAAGTCAATGTATTGTGCGTATCTTTATTGAATCTTGCTCTCAAGAATAATAATTCAAGTAAACAAAGCAGTCATATCGATCTGATAATGTATACAAGTAAACGGAGTAGGTATCTCAAGCGTTATTCGAGAGTAATTCAACATGTTAAATTAAATTGAAAATTCAAATTAAAGTAAATAAGTATTTTATTATAATATATTAAGGTATATACGGAGTATCCGTGGGTAAAATGTACTGTAATTTCTGAATTCTGAAAAGCAGAGAAGCATTATTTTTTCCATACGAATAATTCAATTTTTGTTTACCGATAAACTACCTTAAAATGTAGAAATTTCGAATTATATGTGCCTTTATATACTAACTTGTAGAATCATCTCCTGAAATTATTGCACTTTGAGGTGATTTTTTTACAAAAACAGCGCTACGCAATTTACCTAATATTGTTATTAAGAAAAAGAAAAAAACATTAAATTTGTATTGTAAAATTATAACTTTCATAAATGATCTTCAATATTGATCTTTAAATTCTTTTATTAATAAATGACCTGTAAAATGATCACATGAAAAAATGTGGATTAATTAATTTTAATTTAAGTAAGTATTTTATTCATTTCGGCTTAGTTTTACTTTATTTCATAGAATTTTATTGAATTATAGAATGGGTGCTTCAGAACAAGTTAGACACCACATTATTTATCAATTAATTTTAAAATGTAAAGTTATTGTATGAAATAAAATAAAAAATTAAAAAATATATAGAAACCTACTTGATCTTTCATTAACTAAATACATATCATAGTATCATCTTCTCTCGTACAGTAACTCTTTATTCTGAAATATTCCCAGAGGAATAAATAAGTATGCATTAGTGCTAGGGTAATGAGACAACTTGAGAGTGATGAAGGGGTAGACGCTCATTTTTATGGTAAAATATTTTTAACTACTTCCTTTAAAAATACATTGTGTTGAAAAGTAGTTCCTGCATTTTTTTATAATTGCATCATATGTTAAGAGCCTCTGTGAATAAAATAAATATGTTTGGCATTAGTAATAAGTAATAAATAATTGTGAAATTTGACGTGTTCATTTTTCATCCTAATTTGAACATTGGATTTCCATTGACTAACTAAATGACTATCTATCTCGCCGTTTCCCGGAGGATGAGGCAGAGAGGACGGACCGCCAAACAACTCGGGCTAGGCATACAATGCTTGCCTCATTCAAATTCTTGCAGCATCTCGTACATACTCTTCTACTATTCTGATCCTTGACAAGGTCCGACTAAGTTTCTGATTCACTTATTCGCGTTATACCTTCCTAGGGAATCCCCGACTTTTTCTACCATTCACATTTTCGTCACATAAACATTCTCCTTACACTCCTTTCTTCTTACACCAGCATAATTGCCAGAGTTCGTAACTGCTCTACGTTCGTAATTTGCTTTAGATCAAATACCCACCTATGTCGTTTAATCAGTGAGTGAGTGTTGGTAGAGACAGAGAGAGTAGATAATAAAATATATGTACATAGAATCACTGTGTCTTTATTAAGAGCGGTGATAAAGTTGTGGAATTACATAACAAGTAAAACAAGGAATAAGAATCGATAAATAAACGAGCGCGGACTCGAGAGCGGTGTCTCGGCTCGAGTTGGTTGTTGTTCTTTTCTTAATTTTAACTATCGTAGCTAGTAGACTTAACTCCCTTCCTACATAGATCACACACATCTACTGTTGTACAATGTTTCTTTAAACTAAGATTTCCTTCTTAAATGCTCAGATTCTTGTGAAACGCTGCTCGTTTTACAAAAAAAAGGATACTACGTACATTTCCTTGGTTGAATCTTTTAAAATAGGTCACTGGCTGTCGAATAGAAACATCTAAGTTGGATGCAACGCGCGGGGAAATGAAAACACTTAAATGGTACAAATAACGGTTGGCAAGACATGCTAGCTTACTGAAGCATGGCACGCTTGACGAGAGAATTATATATAAACACAAATAAAACAATACGACTCAAGAAAACTGCGCGAGAGCTCCTCATAATGTACATTAAAGGCATGTACGCCATTTAGCTAGAATCCTTTCACAAATTTAAGACGCAATGTGAGGAAACACAATGGAACAGAACTATTATGTATGTTTCCAGGACAGGCTGCGAAATTCTCCATATTTCTGGTGTATTTGTATTCAGATACGCTATGCATAGGAACTACAAAGTCGTTATTCAGTTAACATTCGTGAGATTGTGTAGGTCACAAAGACCGCAATGGGGTGGCCAAGTGGAAATAATTCAAGATGACAGGATGCCGAAATTCACGACAGAATGGATGCGTCAGCAGAGTTACAAAATGAGAAAGAGGTAGACTGACTTTGTGCAAGGAGACAAGAGAATAAGAACTGGCGACAAAAATGACACGATTGAAATAACTACCTATATAATATCTATTACTTTATACATTTAAATCCATTTGTAATTCATGTGAAAAGAGCTGTCACAACTTTGTGACCTCTCAAGCAGAACTCTTTTGGAACATTGCCTTGCACCGCAGTGGGAGGTATGGATTAATTCGTCCGTCACTCCTGGACCCACTGACCCCCAGATTCCTACCCACTCCTCATAGCTTATTCTTCCCAGAACTTCCTTTCCTTCATTTCCTTTAAAAGACTCTCCACATAGAATCCCCAAAGATTTCATAGCCCCTGAGGGAAAATATTTTTCTCTGGGCCTCCGGAGCTATTAAACAAAAAAAGAAAGCAATCAATTAAAGTCTTTCTGAAAATTTCAATATTGAGTGAAGAATTCAGACAAGCGATAAAGTTTTGTCGTTTTAAAAATTAAAACTGAATTCAGACCAAACCGTGATTTTCCATGGGTCGTCTAGTAAATAATAAAAATTGCAGCTTTTTCTAAATATTTTTTCGGTTTTTATTACGTGTTTCGTGCTGATACGTGTGTAACAAACATGGCGATGAACTCCGCTTTCATGAATGTTTTATTGAAAAATACGGAGTTTTTGTCATAAGCGGGTTTGGCCGAATTTGGAAGCCGATTACCACTGCGGCACGTAGGTTGAATGTCAACATTTTTCATCTACTTACTATTTACTGTACATATATTCCGAGATAAAACATTGTTATGAAAAAACATATGTGATATGCATAATATTCCTTATCAATACCAATGGTCATTTATCAATGCGACATCGCAAGATAAAAACCATCAACAATTTTTCACCATAATAAAACAAGCAAACGAGTAATACAATCAAATCATCGTCGTAACATAATATAATGTTTAATATTAAATGTTATGCCGAAACTGCAGCCTGTCATGGAGGCGGAAATATGCATTTGGAAATAACGGTACAATGCTTAATTATTCAGGACAACTAGATTGTACCGGTGAAAATTCACTGGAAAACTTTTTTGCACTGAATGGGTCGAGTTAAACAACAATTCACGATTTATTAATATTTCATTAATAATATTGCAACTGGGCTTTTGTAATTCTACCGGTATCCATTTTTGGGATTCCAATTTTGTATTCCCTAAAAAGATTATAACTAGCTGACCCGGAGAACTTCGTACCGCCTCAGAATCAATAACTGTTGTGTTAACTTATTAGCTTAAATTCAAATTCAGTTTTTTTAAGTTAAAAAATTACACAATGAAGCAATTATCGCTGCGTTACTGTCCGCGTTTTGTTTTTGTCAGTATCAGAGATGGCGTTGCATACGGATTAATAATTTATGTGATTTTCTTACTTTTCGACTTACTTACGGGAATTGCGTTTCATTTTCTTCATAAGTGTGACGGAGATTAATTATTTTATTGTATTTTTCCTTTGGAGGGGTGTAGACATCGTTCACCGTTTGTCCCATTTTCGACTGTTGACATTTAGTGTGAAAGAAAGAGGGGCAGCATTATATGTTTAATAACAACAACTCTTTCCTAAATGTATCCAAAAACTCTTATCGCAATAAATCTCTCACCTTATACTCATATCCCTATGAAAGTCTTACTTTATATCCAAAGGTGCACCAATTTATAGGAATATGTAAAAAAATATAAAAAACTCAGCTCAATCCAATAATGTAGAATTCAACAAAATTATTGAAAATAACTGGCCAAATTATATAATTTTTTTCACAGATGGTTCCAAACTCAGTCCGGACTCCCATTGTGGGGCCAGTGTCTATGCACCTCACAGGAAGTTGTGTGTCCCATACAGACTTCCCAAAGAGTGTTCCATTTTCTCTGCTGAATGCATAGCTATCATAAAAGCTTTACGACTCGTCAAATCTCTCAACAGAAATGCCCTCATCCTTTCAGAATCACTTAGCTCACTACAAAAAATAAGCGCATCCCCTCTCAATTCCAGTAGCGACTCTCTTACCTGCTCTATCAGAGACCTCCTGAATCCCATGTCGTGGTATTGGCCTGGATCCCAGGACATTTTGGTATTGTTGGAAATGGAAAGACTGATTCTATTGCTAAGGAATCCATTGTCCATGGTCCATTAAATAGTATTCCTATTCCTGTTGGAGACTATTTCCCTATTTAAAAAAAAAGTTACAACGCCAATAGTCCTCTGAATGGAAATCATCCTCTCTGATAAAAGGTCACCAGTACTCATTTATTCAACCTTCTCTTCCTTTCAAGCCCTGGTTTCACAAATACACTTCCATGCCTTAAAAATACATCTCTTCCATAACTCGAATGCGTCTAGGTCATAATTGTTGTCTTAGCCATCTCTCCAGATTCCACATAGTCAATTCGCTTTATTGTGATTGTGGTTCAGAGGATATTTTAGACCATAATTCTTTTGAGTGTCTTATCAATGACCAATTTCCAAACTTCATACATGAATTAATAAAACTTAAAATTGAATTACCTACCAGCATACCCTGCCTTCTTAGTCTCAACTGTCCTTAAATTCGCTATTTGTTAGCAAAATTTATTTGTTAAAATGGCCTTAACATTTAAGCATCGATCACATTTCTTTCTCTTCCATACGTATGCGTTTGTTCTTGCAGTGTTATTATGTACAATTGTACAGGTTCCTATTTTTTGGAACCTGTACATCTTCCTACTCTACAATTTTTAATTACTATTAATATCCACTCTGAATATTTGTATAACTTGTATAATCACACAAATATTTGTCATGGCCCATTGTCTATATTTGCTAATATTTTATCTATGTATTACATGTAAAAAACTGATCTGAAAATGTAACTTATTTAAAAAAAAAAAATTGATATTGTAAATAATTAAAAAAAAAACTGAAAATGTTAATATTTAAAGAAATGGCCAAGATTAGCCTTAATGTTTGAAAACCAAAAAAATAATTTAAAAAATAATAATAATAACAAAAGCAAAACAACCAGCGCGTTGACATTTGACGTTTTTGAATTTTTGGAATTCACTCACTACTCAATATTATACAATATCACAATGTCCCTGGAGCTCTTTTAAAATATGAGAATTCGTTCCATACACAATGTATGGGGAAAAGAATTTTCTTAATAACTATATTTTTCGTTAATTTTTGCGATGTTTTAATAGTTATTATCCTTTCCGGGGCGGAGACAAATCCAACAAATCAAAGATCATCAAAATCAGCCCGGCCGTTCTCGAGTTATAAATAGTGTAACTAACCCGACTTTGTTTTATATATTAAGATTGTTTTTTATTGAAGATGCTTTTTAAAATATATTTTGTAAAAGAAGTACAGACAGCTCTGATTTAATTAACCTCATTGAATTTCATTTTATTTATTTATTTTGATACAATATTTTACATTTCATAGTACAATCCAGTAATGTTGGCCTCACTGGGTGGCTGACCCGTGCTGAGGCTCCAATTTTATAATATAAGATACATAATACATTTTCGAAAAAAAAAATAATGTTGGTGACGAAAAAACACTTATAATTAAGATTAATTTAAACTAAAATTAAAGATAAAACATTAAAGTAAAGTCAAAAAAAATAAAATTAAATGAAAATTGGGACATATTATGATTTGTGTGTTTGTTAGTGTTGCTTGTTTTATATTGGGTTTGCGTGTTGCGTGTATACGTTTTATTCTTTTATGTTATAAACTTTTGGTAATATTGTCTTTTTTGTTCTTTAATCAACTTTTTTATTTTGTGTCTGAATTTATTTTTGTTTTCCTCAATTTTTGTTTCAAGTGAAAGACCTTTAAGATCTTTCTCTGCGCGATTTCTATTTGAACAAAAGCTGCGTTCGTTGCTCCTCCCCAAACAATTATTCCATATTCTATTATTGATTAGCAAACTGCAAAATATGTTGGTTAAGTTTTTAGATTTTCTCGGCCAAAGGCATTTTCATTGTTAGTTTTTGGGATGTTATGCCGTGTTGTGCTTTCTCCTTCTTTAGCCGACACATCGTCGTATCTACCGGATCTGCCCTGATGATGGACACTGCAACGCTGTCCGAAACATCGGCTAAAGGAGGAGATAGTGCAACATGGCTTAACATCCCAAAAACTAACAATGGCAATGCAAAATATATTGTTTTCTCTTGTTTTATTTTATATATGTTTCTTATGTTTAGGAAAATGTGTATTGTTTTGAGGAGTTTATTTGTGATTTGTTTGATATGATGTGTTCATCTAAGATTATGGTCATTTACGATTTCTGGAAACTTTATTTGTTCTGTTTTTTCTAGAGGAGGGCAATCGCATATGTTAGTGTTAAATATACCTACTGTTGCTCGTTCCAAAATCCATTTTTAATGTAACAACTCCAGGACTGAGTATTTCAAACACTCATTCCTCAGTTGCATTAAGTTAGTAGTAGTAATAGATTCGCAGATGTAGCGGTACAAGGCTGTTATATAATGTTTTTATATGTATATTATAACTTGTTTTTACTTGTTCTTCTTACGTTTATTTCCATCAGAACTTTTATTAATTGTGTACTTTCTAATGTCATTTTAAGATCAATGCCACAATTAATTGTTGTTCTATTTTGAATTATTTCTAACATTTTGTAATGCTTTTAACCGTCACATGTAATATTATTAATGATATATTTGTACCGTAGATCATTAAAAATAATAATAGTTGCACTCTTTAATAAATAAGTTAAGTACTTTTTTTTTTAAAAAGAAAGACAAACATTCTCAAGTTACAAATTACCAGACAATATTTGAAAATATCCTACTATCACCACAGTAAGCGGAAAATTTTGCTTTTGTCGTGAAGGAGGAATTTAACACGTAACACCTGGGTGGGACCCAAACGCAATGCCAATTCAGCCACTGACCGATCGTAAATCATCAGATCATCAAAATTATATATTTACTACTACATAGTAGTCTGAAAGTCATGTATCTATGAGTATAACAAACATTTTGTCGCAAAATCGTCATTAGTAAATTATTGTACATAAAAAAAAGGTTTATTTGTAAATACTAGTCTGAAATGCGGTTGTTACAAAATGATGGTCTGAAAAGCATGTACGTATTTCTTAGTAATAGTCTGAATAGCATGTGCACAGAAAATGTTCCATGACAGCTCAATTGCCATAACTTGGCGTACTAAATTCATTATTCACAGGCAATAAATCTGAGAAAATTGATAGGCATAATATTCCCTCTCTGATATATAAAATAATGCCGGGGGTGGAAACACCAACGTTAACGTGTCGTAGCAAGCGAGTCTGTTTGGCGTGACATCAATATTTACGCAGATTTGCCGAGATTTAGCATAAATAATGCAGAACAACGCCATTCAATAATATGGAGATTGATATTGACGTGAGACGAGATGAGGGGTTCGCAGCTCAGGGCTCTCGTCTCTCTCGTTTCGTCCCAGCATCCCTTGTTCTGCGTCTTGCCTTGTGTTTACTGAGACAACTTGGATTATAATTGGCGTGACGTTGGGCTTATTGTTTATAGACCAAGGGAGTACTCAGTGGAATTTCAATATCGTTGTCTTGTTTAAATTCATTCAATTAATATTGGAGCACTATTCCATGATCGTTTTTTACCGTAGTCATCTCTTTACAACCTTTATGAATACTTTTCCTAAAATTGTGCTGAATTACGATAATTGAAGATTTACCAATTTTATAAAATAAAGCATTAACAATTACACTTACGGTTTTAACAGTTGTAAAAAGCATTACAAATATCAGAATATCTCATTATTCGGAATCAAAGTGATGACAGATAAAGGATTGGATATAATGATGTGGAGAAGTGAAAGTGGGGTTTAAAGTCCTCGGATCTTTTCGGGTCAAAAGGGAACAAGGAGTTCAATTCGAAGGGGCAAGTAGAAGGATTACCACATACGGGCATCCCTTTCTCTGTCCTTCGCTATACATGTATGTATTTCTAATCCAACAAGGTTTCAATAATGTATTAATTACCGAACATTGATTGACCTGGCTTTTCGGATATTCTCTACCGTTATACTTTCATAAGAGGCTGTATTACATTTTTATTATTTTTTGATCGAACATCGTTCTACGGCAGTTATCCTAACATGACCAATATCGCTCACAATTGGGCGATTGTGAGGCGATCAAGAGATAAAAGTGCTTTGAGGGGCAATTTTATATGAGCATACTATGTTGTGCACCTATTTTATTATCTTCGTCATCTTGAACTCACCATCTTTAATACCTCTGTCATAGATCACTCCAAGTGGCTCGCTACGATTGATGGCTTAGCAGGGGTGCCTGGGTTCATGGGATTAGGTTTGTCCAGATCTTGGCGGCGGATCGTCTGTCCACTAACTCTCTGGCAGACCGGATCGTGAGACTCTGGAAACTCACGTCACTAAAAATCTGTCACTCCTGGAAACAATGAACCCTGTATTCCTATCCACTCCCAAACTCTTTTCCTTCCCAGAATTACATCGCCGTACTTTCCTAAAATGACCCTTCACACAGCATCCCCAAAGAAAATAGAGGCCTGAGGGGAGTCATTCTCCGTAGGGCCTCCTATGTAGAGTGAATGTAAAAAATATAATAAAAACATTATATGTCGAGATCTATGTTTTTGCAATTTAGATGTACCCGATTAATAATTTCGGGTGTTTAATATCGTTGCCCACTGTCGGAAAACTACATTGCTGATAATTCCTATTCTTGAACAGTCACAATAGCCATCCAGAGATTTTAGAAAAAAATACCTTTATATCCCTGTCAATTTTACGCGTGCAAAGATCTTTCCTTGTTCCGAGACGTAGAACTAATCTACCGTTATTAATGCCCCTCGGAAAAATGATCGTCACGCCTGCAGTCGACATTTTCTGCGTGAATATTGATTAATTCAAAATGGTAATAATTGATTACCATTAGTGATTAATAATTTATTGCTCAAATGTGTGAACAAAGTAAAATAAATTGAATTCTAAAATATTTCAAGACAGAAATTTTATTTAGAAATTGACTATACTTTTTGTGGACCTAGCAAAAAAAAATTGCAGGGGGAGGCGCTGAAGCAAATATTTAATAAAAGTGTTGTGAAAAGGGCTTTCAGTTAAACGCTCTATCTAGATTAAATAGCTTTTCCTTTTCAACCGCTACTTATTTTCAAAAAATGTGTTTTACTGTATCCGCAAAGAGTAACGAAATCGGGAAGTCTTGCAGCAAATGAAGTGTGAAATCGTAGGCAATTTCTCAGCAGCTTAAGGGAATCAGAGGCGGAATATCGTTGGGATTATTGCGTTATGTTGGTGGCTTCATCATGCGATACCCCCACGCTACCCCCTTTAACCTCTGGGCTCCGGGGACTCTTTGTATCGGGAAGGGGAAACTGTCTTAGAGATGTGACGTTATCTCGAATGGGTTTCCTATTGCATTGGCCATAAAGAAAATATAACAGGCCGATGTGGTAAATCATCTTAATGACCACTTGCTAATATTACAATTATGTCAGATTATTAACTTCTTGAATATAATATAGTGAGTAATTATTAGTACAACTAGGCAACTCTGAAATTAACTTCGTATGGAAATTGAATTATAAGATGGTAATTAATCTGATAAATCGGTTGATGTACGTGATGGTCAAATCATAGATTTGTGTATTGGGAACCGTAATACTTATATTTTGGAAATAAGAAAATGGCAAATATTTTTTTTTATGTATTTATTTAAAAAAAAAGGAATGACTTATTTATTTGTGTCGTACAAAGATGCAACGAAATCAACTTAAGCAAATTCCACCAAATTTAGTGCTACAACCAGCTAAGTCTAATGGCCCAATTGAAACATGAACTAGAGTTACCTAAATATAGAAGTAAAACACACCGTTTTTCATCAATAAATATTTTTAAACACATAAAAAAACTACCTATTGAATATTTGATTAAAGACAATTTGAGGTTTTGTGGAGCAGTGAAAACATTTTTTGTGGAACAAGTCCCCGGTGTTGCCCAGGCTTTACGCAGATTTATGAAAACAGAAGTAATTTTCCTTTTATTTTGAATGTTAAGTGAGCAAAATTTCAACAAGTGCAACAACAAGCATAACATTGTGCTTTAAGGGGTGGGAAAAGGGGATTAGGGTATTTTTTTAAATTCTCATGTAAACAGCGATCTTCCTCTTGTTTTGAAGGTGATTTTGATGTTGATAGTGAAATGTGCGCAAAATTTCACCAATTTAAAAATAAAACCATCATCATCTTCTTCCCCTTGTCCTATTTGGGTCGGGGACCCATTGCATCGACAAGGCTCCTCCATACGTCCCTGTCTTGTGCTGATTGTTCGGCCTCCGTCCATGGTAGATCCATCCTCTCCTCACACAGTTTCTGGAGTTGCCTCGCCCAACTGTGTCTGGGGCGGTCCACTAGACGTCTGCCCTCTGGAATCGCACTCAGTATCTTCCTCGGAATTCGGTCATCAGACATTTTTAGTACATGCCCAAGCCACCTCAGTTGCAATTTTTCTATGAAGAGTAGCAGTAGTTCAATGTTTAGATCATCTCGGACCGTCGATTTTCTTATATAATCCCATTTCGTAACCCCTGCCACTCCTCTGAAGTATCTCATTTTAGCAGCTTGAACTTTGGATTGTGTTCGTCCATTTAGCATCCATGTCTGGTGGCCGTAAGTGAGTGTCGGGTGGTATACCGTTTTAAACACTGCCATCTTTGTCTTGATGCTGAGCTCGCTCTAAAACCATTTTTTTAAATCACACTACCCGCCCGCCACATACATTCTTTTTGGTAACGCTATAACTTGTCTTTTTCTGTCCGTTTTAGGTCAAAAATTTTGATGTTTATCTATAATATGTATAAATTCCTTTTTGGATAACACCCTTTACCAAAATTAATAAAAATCATAATTATATTACATATTATTAGGAACACCTCAAAACATTATGTCTATTGGTCACCCAGAGTTGAAAATATAAGTTTATTTTAAATGTGTAAATTTCATAATGCCAAGGCTCACAGTTCGAAAAGTTTTAATACTTCAACCACTCAACTTAAACGTGTTCTCGCTACTTTATAATCAAGATAAATTTCCCTCAAAAAAGCTTTTAGGTACATCACAATATCATTTCTATATTTGAGCAGCAAGTCCTTTATTTGACGTAAAAGGATGAAAATTAATGCGGTTAGGGACCCGTGAATAATCCCATGAATCAGGGTTTGGGCGCAATTGGGCGGAGCAAAGTGCATTATCGTTGCAATAAAGACATTTCACTGTGTAACAGAACGGAGCGGGCGTTAAAACGCTCCGGATAGTCCCCGCTAAGCCACTGTGACCATATTTCTTTACTGTTTTCAGGGATCATACTAACTTCGGGCGCAGCGGAAAAAGGGCGATAAGTAATGGCCAATTAAAGAAAAATAAATAATACGTTTATTTGATTTAGTACCTACATACGATGTTTACACAACTTTTTCTGATTACAGATAAAAAAAATTATTAAAGAACGTCATTAGATCAAATTTCACTTAGCTTTACTTAATTTTAAAGGGTTTATAAAAATTGTTATATGATATGATAAGGTTAAAAAATGGAACTCTGTTACGCTAACATGGTTCAATGACTACGCAACAAAGTGGTATTTCAAAACCTTTTCAATAAGTCATTAAAAATAATAGCCCAAAATCCAGCAATACACTTTTTAAGATTTTTCAACATAATACTAATCGCAAGACAAGTATCATACGACAAAACTATGATTTGGTAAAAAAAACATGGCGTCGTGGCAGATTCGTCATTGCAATTCTCTACTTCTTCTGCATTCCATTTTGCCAGTAACTATGAGTTTCTCCAAGTTGGAGTCCTCGGTTTGATGAGCTACGTGTGCAAATTATCTCAAAATATCTTTATTAGATGCAGATATTTGAAAGCCTAGTTCTTCTAGAATGGACACATTTGACTCATACCCCGTACAAGAATTATTAATATAAGTTTAATGAAAAAAATATTAACCACCAAAAAAAGAGGTGAAATACATTAATCAACCATATTTTAATGAAGTGATAAATTCAAAGTGACATCATATTTTTAGGAGAAATGCCATCATTACAAAGAAAATTTCTTTAAAATATTAAGTACATTATTTTATGAAATTTGATCAACCTCAAAAAATGTAAAAAGTTATTTTACGCTTTAAACGTAATTTAAGAGTGAATATACATATATATGTAATTATCTTCTCTGTCAATTGTTTTTTCATTTTATCAACATTAATAAAAATCTACCTAAAAATCCCATTAAATTCTTTACTGGTTAGCACACCACTGTGGAAGTTTAATGGGTTTTTATTAAGAATAAATGATAAATAAAAGGGTGCCCATCAAACAAGCATTTCAAAATTCAACCCCTTTGGCGGTGAGCCTGTTAAAACTTAGGAACATTTCAATTATTTACTTACCAACACTTAGCATCCTCTCAAATGAAGTACTAAAAAGCATAATAATTATTTATAAGGTCGTTCTTTGCAAGCTGAAAGCATTAAGGGAACAACCTCAGGCTGATAATTATAATATGTCCTTCAACATTTTACTCGCTCGTATGTCGTTGCGGTTGCTCATAAATAATCCTAAGTTACATTTTACAAGGAGGTAGAGCAGTCGCGAGAGCAACCCTCACAAACACTGTCCATCACGGCAGTTAGGCGCGCGGCTCGCTCCGGAGTTATGAATACTGTACGAGCGGGTGTTCGCAGCCATTAATATTTCACCCTGAGGAGTGCTGAATGATGATGGGTCAACCCTTATAGCGGGCAGTGTCCGGCGAACACCCTGCGTTCGCCGGGAGAGCGAGGGGCCCATCGCCGTAAAACAACATTATCATCTCCCGCACAACACGTGCTCCCGATACATGAATCCATTCGATTCGTGTGTCGAATTCATATATTTATTGATTTTGTGAGTGGTTTTTGGTTTAGTAAAAGATATGTTATAAAATATAAGTTTCCGTTATTGGGGCGTGAAGTGAAATATCTCTGCATGAAATTATTCGTGTTAAATGAAATCAAAATTGCTTTGAAACTTTCAATACTGGATTTGATTGTGAGAATTCAGATAAGCAATAAAATAGTTCCCTACTAATCAGCACTATTATTGTGTTGTTAATAATTAATGTTTCTATATTTAAAACGCGTATTTATTTAATTGAAATTATTGACAAATTTCGTGATTTTTACTAGACTTAGTTTCTCTAGCATCCTCAAGTAAAGATTGTGATGGGAAGACTTCTGTTTAAGATTGGTTTATACTACTTGTTTTAGAGTTGTCGTCTTCTCTGTGAGGATTTTTTTTGTAGAACTCTTTTAGGATCGAAAGGAGAAAATCCTGATGCTACGAGCCCGGCTGCCAAATTTAAGGGTGTCTTAGAGTATATTTATATTTTTCAATCAGTGTTGGAGTCGGAAAAGGCACAACGAAGAGCAATGAGAAGGAAGAACGTGCAGAAGATATAATAATAATCTTCAGCAATAAAAAAAATCGTAATATTTCTTAACAGATGTGTCAAAGAAGTCTATTCTTCCATATATTTCCACTCCAAAACTTAATGACGAACCAAAGATATTAGGGTTTTCTCTTATCTGTGTGACGAACCAAAGTACGGCAGCTGCCTTTTAAAGACTAGAGCAGGGGTTCCCAAACTTTTCCAAGTCGCGGCACAAAATCTGAATTTTCTCACGGCACCCCTGACATATAATGTCTATCTGTGGTAGCCTCGGGACCGAGTGTCACCCCCAAGAGCACAATTCTCTAGCCATCCCCCTCCTCACCCCCCCAGGATAGAGGATCAATTTTTTACCTACTCCACTGAATAATACAACTCGTAATTTTTTTTTTTTTTACATGAGCTCCATACAGGATGCCATGAGGAAAATAATTTCCCTCAGGACCTATGACATCTTTGGGGATGCTGTGTGGAGGATTTTTTAAGGAAAGGAAGGAGAGGAGATTTCTGGGAAGGAAAAGGGTTAAAGGGATGGGTAGGAATCTGGGGTTCAGTGTGTCACAGTCGTCCGCCGCCAAGACCTAGACAAACCTCACCCCATGAACCCGGGCACCCCTGCTAAATCACCAAACGTAGCGAACCTCTTGGGGTGACCTATGGCAGAGGTGTTGGTTATCCAATGAAGGTTCCCGGGGCGGCGGTACCCATTCCCGCCTCCCAAATTGTCTGAATGAATAAGTTCATTTATTGATAGGAAAACTTACAAAGAAAATGCAAATATAATACAAATACAAAAACAGTTTAGTGCGACGGGTGAGCCTGCAGCTCGCTGCACAATTTTTCAAACCGGGGAATAAGGCTTGATACAGCTCTATTCCTTCCTCCGTGAGCTACTCTCATTTCTTTTTCTACATTTATTTTTGAACGATATTTGCTCTTTATAACCGCAACCGCTGAAAATCCAGCTTCTCACAGATATGAAGTAGCAAAGGGAATGAGGACCCTAACAGCTTTTCCACTTAGAATCGGATATTGATTTCTGATTGATATCCAAAACTGCGTAGTAAAATCTTGGGGAGCTTGAGCACGGAATGGATCTTGGATCCATGCAAACTTCTCCACTTGGTCGTCTGCGAAGTACTTTGCAAACCAGTCAGTCAACTGTGATAGGTGCTCTGTGAAAAGGGTCAGCAAGTTATTTGAAACCTTAGAGACAGATATAAGACATTTAGTTTTCGAATATGTCGCACAAGTATGCCAGTTTCAGCAGGAAGTCTTCATCCGCGAAAATGTTGGGGTTTACATGATAATTTTCTTCCAGGAAAGTGTGAATTTCTTGTCGCAGTTCAAACGTACGAGATAGTACATTGCCACGTGAGAGCCATCGCGAGCTACAATAGTACAAATGGGAGGTGTGCTCGGCTCCCAAATCCTCACGTAGTTTTTTGAAAAATCTTGCTTTGAGAGGCCTAGTTTTTATGTAGTTTACCACATTTACTACACATTCTAGGACGAGATTCAGTGGCGGACTCAGCGATTTCGATGCGAGTGCTTCTCTGTGGATGATGCAATGGGTCCACAGAGCATCAGGGGCTTTGCTGCAAATCAGCGCTTGTAATCCTCCGTAGCAACCAGACATTGATTGAGCATCACCAGTGCACACACTGATGCACTTTGTCCACTCCAAATTATTTTCCGTCATGAACGTATCAAGGATGTCGAACAGATCTTGAGCCTTCGCACCTCCAGTAATACTTTTACAAAACAGAAGATCCTCAAAAATAGTACTCCCATCAAGGAAACGTACATAGCAGATGAGATGTGCATCCCTGTTGCTATCCGTGGCCTCATCTAGTTGCACTCCAAATTCGCTTCCCTTCATTTTTTCTGTCAATTGATCATTCAGATCTTGAGCCATGTGCTGAATTCTTCGACCGATGGTGTTGTTCGACAAAAGAATCTTCGAAAGTAGTTTTCCCGCAGATTCTCCGATCATTATATTGACCATGTCCACGGCAGCCGGTAAAATCAGTTCGTCGGCAATAGTGTGGGGTTTTTTTGCACTTCGCTACTCTATATGCCACCTTGAACCAGCAAGGCATTGTTCGGCACTGACGCTTTCTTAGTGAAGACATTTTTTTTTCATACGGTTGTGATGCGCATACGGTTGTGATGCGCAGCAAGGTGTATTCCCAATCCTGTGCCTCCCACCCAATCTATTCCATTCCATAAAATGTTTGTATTTGTTCAGGTCAATTTTGATTTTCAGTAGAGATATCAGGGGCGCCTCGCGGCACCCCTGACCTCTATCCGCGGCACCCACTTTGGGAACCTCTGGACTAGAGAAAAAAATCATACGTCACGTCCTAAGTACATTGTTTTAACTCTTGGCATAATTTTCCTCAGAGAACTATTAAACAAAAAAGCACAAACAACATTTTGCCTCACGGTAAATACCTATAAAAGTTCCAAATATTGCAAACATCAGAAGTCCACCATCGCCAGACTTAAATATCTCCCTGCGAGAACTTGATACTTGACACAAGTCACTTGAAACCCAAACTTTCCGTGAGTTTAATAATAATTAGCTACAATTCGAATATCAGAAATTTCCTCGGAAAGCGGTCGGCAAACCTGGACTGCTTTAACAATTTTTAAATTCTTCACGGTTTGCTCTTAAACTGGTTTATTGGTGTTTTTAACTAGTTTGTCTAGTTTATCAGCATCTCATACAAGTAAGTTTGAAGTATCATAAACTTTTTTATGTCAATCCAAAACAACTCTTGACAAATTGGAAATGTTAAGATTTTAGGAGTGAAATTAAAAAGTTTTGGCAGGGTTGTTCCAGACAGCAGTTTTCAGAGTGATTATTATCCTGATGAAAGTGACCCTTCGATAAGAGAGAACACCGACAATTAATTTCAAATAGATTCTCATAGAGTTTCAATTTTGGGCCGGAATTAACATGGTTTAAAAACGACTTTGGTCCATGATTTTTGTTAGTTTGTTATAATATGTTTCACAAAAAGCTCTGTATTTAGTATTTTTATTTATTTATTTTTAATTTTTATTCTGTATGTAGTATTTTTAAATATGAAAACACTCCTTGAATAATCAGAGTATGCAATTTACAGGCGGTAGAAGTAAAACTTTCAGAAAACTAAAGTACCTAGACAAGAACGGGTAAGCTACGAATCAACAAAGAGGAGACCGATTACACAATCTCATTGTCTCGCGGGCTAAATCCTATAGACGTATGTATGTGTTTGTTTCTTTTTAGTGTTGCTATTTCTCATGTCATCGAGCTTCAAATCACAATGGTGATAGAGATTTCACTTTTAAAATAAAGCTTTTAAAGTTATACAATTGGAAGAGAATATTTATGTTAAATTACAATATTTCAAATAACATCACTACTCTCCATGGTACGTTCTTAGATGGGTAATTTGCCTTTAAAGTATTCGAGACTGTTTGTACAGTTTCCAATATGCACTTTGAATATAAACTTTAATAATTTACAAATAGGTACACTACATGCAGTTATTTTTTTTTTTCCTACCGATTTTAACACATCTGTATCGTTACCTAGGGTTTTTACAAATCTAACTTAATACTTTTTTTATAAATCATAAGTAATCTAAGATTAGTTCTCATATTGCTTCAGTTTACTACGGGCTCTTCGGGTCACATGTTCTCGTTTCCGAGATGTGCCGAAAGTAACCGAAGGTAGATATGCAGAGTCTAGCTTCCAGTTAGAAAGGACGTTAGTCCTCTGAACTGTAATTACCTATAAATTACGGTACGTCAACAAACAGTCACTGTGATTCAAAGAACCTGAGTCTTTCAATAAGCATCATGAAGTGCATCAGGAGAATACTGGTTCCAGTACTTATATAAAACGAATGTCTTTTGAGAGGACCTAAGAGACATTACATATACGAAATTTACGTCTGCACATGTACTACGCATTCAAAATGATATATGTGATATATTCACTTAATTATCCTCGTACTGCCGCATCAGATATTACGTGTATTCACGTTCTGTCCACGATCTCGTTAACTGATGCTGATTAGCTGCAGCTTCCTAAAGCGAGTACCAATCAGCCCTCAAAGCCGGGATAGCTAGAGAGCCAGAGGATCATTATTAATACTTGGACTAGCGTAGCTACTCGTATTATGTTCCACGAATCGTACCGCGCTTCCTGGTACTGTGGAACCAAGCGTGGCTTCCCGGGGCTGCCAAATGTTTCCTATTATGGTGAATACAGAGAGAAGGAAATTTAATTAGCTATTTTCCTATCATCATTAATAAAAATAATAATATTTTATCTGATGGCGTTATAATGTATTTTTGAATTCAATTCTTTAGCACAAGGATTGCACTCTAGTTTTGAAGATGACTCGACAGTTGATCTGATGACAATATTGGCTCCCGAAATGATATCTCTACATATCATACATTAAATTCCTCCACCCCGTCTGTCTGTCTGTCTGTTAACGATAAACTCAAAAACCACTGAACGGATTGACATAGATGAATTTATGAGGAAGGTTATAATTTATAATAGGTATGAATAGGTATATAATTTGTCAAGGTTTTGTGAAAATTGGTTGAAATATATAATATATAAAGGAGAATGTCTGTGTGCGGTTGACAAGTGAGCTGGCAAGTGTGGGCGGTGTGGCTTTGATTTGTACTCGTATGTAAATCAATAGTTTTAAGCCGATGTTGATGAAATTTTGCACATATTTGATTTCGCAAACTCTGTTTAAAGCCCGGGCATCGCCGGGGACTTCAGCTAGTTTGCTATAAAATGATAATATTTTTGTGCATTATTTACCAATTTCAGACGTAAAATGTGAAGTTGGTAGGAATATCAAACGAATTTATATACACATGTCTATTTTTGTACTAATCCGCTGGAACACACAGTATACAGAGTAGTAGATTTTTCCTGGATGCAATGGAATGGAAATATTTTTTATTCTTTGTTATTAGGCAGTACATGCTCTCTGCACATCCCTTCGGGGTTACTTAGTTATATTTTGTGTAATTAGGTATACCGTATTTTCCCTAGACCGACTGCATATTGCACATAAGTATGCCGGTGGGCTAGTTATCGGTGGATCAACTTTTCATGGAACCGTTTTGAATGCGGTGTTTTATATTAAAACAGTCCCAGAGAGAGCTTGTACGTACATTATTTATTTACCTATAGTGATGTACGTAATAATTTTGCGGAACGGTAATAATGAAGTAAAATAAACTAATTAAATTATATAGAACCCATGCAGAAGAACAGTGGATATCGAGCTAACATTGATTTATTGAGTTACGTTATTATGGCCAGCTTGTAACTACATTCCGTGCAGTTGAACTCATTTTGAGAAAGCATTTCCAACTGCATGCAATCTATATATATATACCTAAGCAAGTATCTAAATGTCTTAATCCTAATAGGGTTGTTACAATTAAAAATAGTTTTAGATCGAGTAGTTCTTGTGGTTTATGGATTAATTTTAATAAATCAGAGCTGCCGATAATACCATTAACAATTAAAAAAAAAGTTAAGTCGGAAACAAGTCTTTTATCTGAGAGTTTTAATTATTTTTCTTTGGTCTAGTTGTTGTAATTTATTGTTTCTATTGTTTCTAGGGTAGATAGAACGAGTTTACGGTTAATGTATCTTAGATGAATTATTATGTGGATTTTTGTTGCTGAATTTTGTTTATGGAATCGGAGCGGATCTGAAAGTGATGGGATGAAATAGGAGAGTTATATTCGACTTTACTTCAAACTTTAGAAGAGTGTAAGATTTTTAATTTTGAAATATTTTGATAGTCCGCCATTACGGATATTATTTATGCTATTATATTATACATTATCGACGATGGTACTCTTCCCTCTCAAGTGTCTTGTGTGAAAGTGAAAAAGACAGAAGATAATAGAATATGACGTCACGTACGACCTTTCTACATTAAATTTTAGCGTAATTAAAATTAGATATTTGAAGTTAATTTTGTTAGAACTCCCTTATACTACGCGTACACAGTTTAGGCTTATGGGCAGAAATATCACCAGAATAGCATTTCAATTTTTTTTTAAACAGATATGAGTTTATATTTTATTTCCAATAGCCCGATTTTATTTCATTGTAATCCATTTTTGTATAAAACATATTTTAAGGTAAAAAAATTTCATACAAACTGTACTTTGTACTGTACTTTTAAACGATTTATCAACAATGTCAGATTTTATTACTGTGGGATGTTATTTCCACTGCTAGTTGCCAATATCAAATTCGTGTGAATTGCCTGAAATATGCGTAAATTATGATTTACATATTGTTATCAAGTTAAATTTGTAGAACTCGATTTTCATTTTCATGTTTAATTTTATTTAATATTACTATTTTTTTAAACAAAAAACTTTTTATTTTGTTCAGCATTAGAATATAGTACCTAAAAGTAATAACAATCAATAATTTCCTATAATTTACTCGGAAATCAATAAGGGCGCTGGATTTTTTTTTTAACATTTTGATTTTATGAGTATCTATACATAAATATATATATATATATGTATATGTATATATTTTTTTATTACCAATAGATTTACAAATTTGACATATACACTTCAAACATTAAGCTCCAAACTATCAGATTTTTTACGAAGCGGCGCCCTACAATTTATCCCATTATTATTATTATAAACATTTTTTTAATTTTATTGGTAACCAAAAGAAACATAAATTACAAATAAATTTTATACAGTAATTAATTACATGGTAGATATATTTGATGTACCCCGATAAGTAAGAAGGGCTTGTGTAAGGGGGAAAAAAAAAATTTTAACCATAAAAATATATTATTAACTGTTTAATCACAGGAGACCATATTTGTCCCAGCTCTCATAGGTCTCTTATAAATCGCTGTAACTCCCTTATCATATTGAGAAATATGTTCAAAACGAATTAGAAAAGCTAAACACCAAGCTTTATATACAAATCTAAAAAAATAACACTAATAAAGTAAAATGTACACCTTTCTAAAACCAATGTTTTGAAACGCAAATTGAAAAAAAAAATGAAACTTTTGGATTTTTTAAAATTATTTTCATATGAATAGACAAAAAAGTATATACAAAAAAAGGAATGACGAATATGTATGTGTTTTTATTTTTTACCGTTATCGGTAATTTTAGTTACAAAAAGCGTATGATTAGCCATTTTTAAATCCTTTTAATATTTAAATGGTAAATTTTTATTTTTCAAAAATTATCTTAATTTCAAATTGTAAAATCGTATTATTTCACCTTTCAAAAACCGTTTTTGATTTGAGGATATGTTCTTAAATTTTCTATTTATTTTCATTTTATTGAAAAGCGGAAATATTTTGTCCATCTCAAAAATACTCCAAATTTTGGACGGTTAAATATAAAAACTTTAAATTAAACATTTTTTGACTTCATCATTAATTGCAACTTGCAATTTATTTTATTAAAATGAAGAGAAAAAAAAACAAGCGATAAAAGATTTTTACTCTCATCTACCGACAAACGACCAAACTGCTCTCTAAGCCCTAAACCACTGAGCTATCTAGGTAACTTATAGACCCAATTGAATAATAAAATAGGTTTTACTGTTTTAAGATTCTCTCCGCTGCGCTAGTGGCCTCCACCTCTATTTATTGCAAACGAACTTTTTATGCGCACGAAATAGCTGTTACATAATGTCATGGAATTGGTTTTCTGCTTTTTTGCAGACGCGGTGTGAATTTAATTTCAGTAGGATTTGATTTGTATTTATGTATTTTGTAGAGAATAATAATTTTGGTCATGTTTTGATTGAATGTGTATTTCTAAAGTCATATTTACCTTCGTGCGTTTTGTACAAATAAAAGACAAATTGTTTTTATTTAAAGTAGTCAGTTAATAGTAAGTAGGAGGTATGTAAGCTGACTTGGCCGAACCCAGGTTTAATCGTTTGCTAGTTTTAGGCTTAGGTATCTTAAAAACATCCCAGCTTCAACAAAAAAGTTCTTTGACACGAAATACTTATTTAATTACCGCCGACCCGGGAAACATTTATTGGATTACGAACGCCTCTGCCATAGGTCACCCCAAGCGGTTCGCTACGTTTGATGACCAAGCAGTAGTGCCCGGATTCATAGGGCGAGGTTTGTCCGGATCTTGGAAGCGTACGAGTCTGTACGGCCGGAAAGAGAATCTCTCGAAATATCGCCTTCACTGCAGTGGTAGGGATATACTTATACGTCTGTTACTCCTGGACACACTGACTCCCAAATTCTTACCCACCCCTCATGCCTTTTATTTTCCAGAACTTTCTCTCTTTCCTTTTTCTAAAAAGACCCTCCCTACCACCCTACAGCATCCGTAAAGATCACATAGGCATCAAGGGAAACATTTTACCGTCAAAAAATGTTGTAATTATTCACATTTACTAACATTTGAAAGGTGAATTTCTTCTTTTGAAGGGCGATGATCGGAAGGCAAATATTTTTTAATAAATACTTTCACAAACTAATCTTGCTTCACTAGTTCTACAATTATAATATCTCGTGATTTTTTATGGGTTTGCGCTATTGATGTACCTAATAATAAATAATTAAACGATATTACGCATTATTCATCTAACACTAAAACAGAAGCATTATTCAAGGTAGTTGACGTTGCCGCATCATATTTTATACCCAGTGCTCATTAAGGAAAGTGATGTTCCACTATTATAACCTTCTTTTTACTTTTGAACGATCACCTGAATCCCCAAAAGATTAGTGAATTTCATTCAGAAATATGACGGTATTTTTTCAGTTTCAGTTCCACCATCGAATGATTATTTGCCATTACGACTTAGCTGTCATGATTTATAACTACTTATCAGTTCCAATTTTAAAAATTAGAATTCATTGAACTTTAATAATTTTATGCATATCCTGCGGCAGGAGTACGGTTTACGGAAAACCAAAATAAGTATGTTTAATTATGGTAATGAGGCCTATTGGTTTTTGCTAAATCCACCTAGTCCACCTGCAGTAATCAATATATTATATTACAAAAAAAAGTTATAGACTTGAAGTGTGTGAAGTGTGTGTGACAATCAAGAGAGTTGATGTGGCAGCCCTCCATCTCCATTCATGAAGAATGTTCCCGTTTTCACCTGAAAGTCGTCCCTTTGAAGATATAAGGGCTGGAAGATTAGCTCTCTAGAAATTTCTAGAACAGTCGAAAAAATTTGAAAGTATTCGAGAGTATTCGAGAGCATTCCACAACATTCCAGAACATCCAAGAACATTCTGGAACGTTGCAGAATGTTCGGAAATAGGAAATTGGGAACATCATTGTGCAACATTCCAGAACACTCTCGGATGTTGTTTATTTATTTATTTATTTACGCCCTTTTTCGGGGCTTTTATATATACAATTTAAAAATTACACTTGATTAAATAAAATATAAACACTGTATATTTCTTTTACCAATAAATATAAAAGGTATATATTTCTTTTATTAAGAAATATACAGTATTTATTTTACATAACTGAACTGCCTCAGTAACAGCATTTTGTATTTGCCTAAAGATAAATTGAAGATGTCCACAGACTTGGTAAAATTATTTCCCTCCATTAGTATTCTGGGCAAAGAGGAATACATATGGTAGTTAGTTCCAGAATTTCTGCACTGAAATAAGTCCTGACTTCTAGTATTACGTAGAGGAATCCGGAAGCTTATTAATTCAAGTAATAATGGACTATCAACTAAATCATTTAGAATTTTATAAAGAAATACCAAGTCTGTGAAAATTCTTCTGTCTGATAATTTGAGCATATTCATATCATTTAAAATAGTGTTGTAGTTCAACATAATTGCTGGAATACCCATTTTAAAATTTAGAAAACGTAAGAATTTATTTTGTATTCTTTCAACAGCTTGTACATGTGTATTATAATATGGGTTCCAGACGGGAGAATTGTACTCAAGTTGACTTCTAACAAATGCAAAATATAACAATTTAATACATTTTATATTTTTAAAATTTCTAGTTAGCCTAGTTATAAATCCCAACATTTTTAAGCCCTTATTAGAAATTTCTGTTATGTGGTTAACAAATGAAAGATTTGATTGAAAAGTGATGCCTAAGTCTTTAATTTGTGTTAATGTCTCAAGAGTATTGTTATCAATGTTGTAATTAAAGATCACTGGATTTTTTATTCGAGAAAATCTAACTACTTGACATTTTGAGATATTTAAGTAGAGTCTATTTTCATTACACCAAATCAACAATTTGTTGATATTATCTTGAAGAATGTTGCAATGGTAAATATTTTTAATAATTCTAAACATTTTGAGATCATCAGCAAAAAGTAAGAAAAATACATCATGAAATACTTTTGTTAGATCATTTATAAACAAGATAAATAAGACTGGGCCAAGGTGTGAACCCTGTGGAACTCCACTTGTTGCATAAATTTTTTCGGACAAAGAGGATTTTATTCTTACAATTTGTTGTTTTTTAGTAAGATAGCTTTCAATCCAGGTTAATAAATTGCCACGTATACCAAGTTTTTCTAATTTCCAAATGAGAATTTCATGGGAAACTGAATCAAATGCTTTACTAAAATCAGTATAGACAGAGTCTACTTGTAGTTTTTCTTTAAAAGCATTAGTTATAAAATTTTCATAAATAATCAAGTTAGAAAGAGTACTTCTACCCGGCATAAATCCAAACTGGTAAGGTGATATTACAGGTTTTATTTGTGTAAAAAGTTTGTCAAGTATTAGGCTTTCAAAGAGTTTCGGTATGGTGGATTGAATGCATATTGGTCTGTAATTACAAATATCACTTTTATCGCCCTTTTTGAAAATTGGAGTCAAATAACTAATTTTCCACTTATCGCGAAAAATTCCACTAGATAAAGACAAATTAAAAAGTTTGGTTAATGGAAGAGCAATTACTTTGATACATTCTTTAATAAATATTGTAGGGATATTATCCGGTCCCGCAGATTTGTGGATATCTAAGAATTTAACTTTAGTAATTACATCAGAGAGACTTATGGTACACTGTGAAATATCAAGAGTTTCATCTAGTGTTGTTGTTGGAAGAGGAGCATTATTTGAGTCTGTTGAATAAACACTTTTAAAAAATTTTGCAAACAAGTTCACAATACCATCAGTATTATTGCTATGGCTGCCATTTAGGTGCATAATGCTCGGGAAATCAGAATCATCTTCTTTAAGTGATTTTGAGTATTTCCAAAAAGAACTAACATTATTTATTATGGAGTTTTGAATATAGTTACGGTAGCAGGTCATAGACATTCTTTTACATGAGGTTCTTATATTTTTAAATTCAATGTAATCAGAATATTTTTGATGTAATTTATATTCTTTATGTTTAAGTTTTTTGGTGATAAGCAGATTTATAAGTTCTTTGGAGTACCATTTTGGATAGGTTTTTGGCTTACATTTCATGGTTGGAATATACATGCTAATAGTCTTTTCCAAAACAGAATAAAATTCATTGGTAGATGTGTTGATATCATCATATTGGATAGATGACCAATCAAAAGAGAGAAGATAATTACAAATTTTCGCGTAATCAGTTTTGAAAAAATTTTGGTAACTGAACGATAGTTTAGAAGTATTAATATGTACATTAGAGATAATAACTTCTAGTGGAGGATGATAAACATCAGTGGGCACCAGCGGCTCACTACATTCTTCAATTTCTAGTGAATCTAAGTTAGAAAAACATAAGTCAAGAGTACGATTAATTACATTTGGTAAAGTATTTGCCTGATTAAGACCTAGGAATAACGCCATGTCTAGAATAATGCGACCAGACTCACTAACACTGATATTATCGTCACTGTTCACCCAATTCACGTTTGGAAGGTTATAATCACCAGCGAGTAAAAATGTCGCACTAGGATTCCTTTTTAATATAACTTCCACTTCCTCACTATGGCACCTGTATACTTCATTGCTTGAATTTGGTGGGATGTAAATGCAGCCCACAATAATCTTTTTATTCCTGGCAACATTTACTTGCAAGAAAATTTGTTCAAGATGTTTATGTTTAGTTGTAATTAAGTTAGATTTGTATTTCTTGCTTATAGCGATTAAAACCCCACCACCTCTGCTTTTAGCACTTGTCGATGAATTTCTGTCTAATCTATGCACATTATGATTTATGAAACCTAATTCACTAGAGTGAATATTTGGCTCTAACCACGTTTCAGTAAGTAGCACAAAGTCGTGTTCAAACATTGGTAGTGTAGACTGAAGTAAACTCAATTTGGTTTTTAGACCTCTGACATTTTGGTAGTACAGGTTGCAATTATTAGGTTGACGTCTTTTAGAGGAATTTTTTAATGGCATAAAAAATCGATTTCCTTTTTTTCAGCTTCAATTTTTCTCAAATGTACTGAGCATTCATTACTCCAAGCATAATGATCAGTTGGCAATTGTAATTTTAGTTTCTCATTCATTTTTTTGCAGTTTATGCACTGAATATCGTTTTGACAGTTTACATTTTCATGTGATTCGGAGCATCGAGTACAAGCTTTTTCGCTTCTGCAGTCTTGTGCTTTGTGCATATAGCCATTGCACTTGTAACATTTCAGAAGTGAGATGTTGTCGAAAACCCGACATCTATCCCATCCAATATTAACTTTACCTTCTTTTAACATTATGTCGTAAGTTTTTCCATCGACTTCCATGAAAATGGTGTAGTTAATATCACCTCGTTTGGTTTTAATTTCTTTTATATATTTTATGTCAATTTTCGCTTCAACTGTTTGCAAATAATCATTTTGCATCTTAATTTTTAAAACAATTTCTTCTGGTGTGTATTTATCCGATAAACCAATAATTTTTAGTTTAGGATTCTTTGGTTTTGGTGTATTCACATCATATTTTTGTCCCATCTTTGAAATTATTTGTTCTTCCATCATTTTTGTAGCAGCTACATTCTTGCACTCTACTATGACTGCCCCTTGTTTGAAGTTTCTAATTCCAGTAACACCAAAATTAACAGGATCTATATTTTGTTTTATTTCATCCTTTGTTACCGTATTTTTTTGATCCTTATCTTTTGGTTTAATGATGACAATAGGTTCATGTTTTTTACATTTGCTTTGTTCTTCATTAGTTTTACCATATTTCGTTATTTCAGCATACGATTTGGCTTCAATGTTCAATTTAAGATCTTCAATGTTCCTATCTATTTTAGATAGCGACTGATACAATCTGTCGAGTCCATCATCTTCTTTGGTTGTTGGTGCCTTGTATTCGTGAACCATGGCCTCGATATGATTCAGCATTTCACACATAGCCTCAGTTAGAGAGGTTTTTTGATCTTTTGATAAGATGTTAGAGGTTAAAATTTTATTAAAATTTTTCATTAGAATTTTTGCACTTTTCAGCCTGTCTTCCGGAGTTAGGGAAGTCATTCTAAATTATAAAATTTATATTTATAAAAAATAGATATTATTTTGTTGTTTGCAAAAAATAACACCATCTATTGGGCAATAGTGGTATTAAAAAAATTTCATTCAGAAATTACGCATGCATTGCCATCTGTTGATAAGTAGCGTAACTCAATTAATTTACAATTTTATTCGTGCGCGTAGGTAGTTACTGCCATCTATTGAGAGGTAGCATAAATATACCTTATGTAGGTAGAGCAACCAAATTGTTAAAAATTATAGTAATTTGACTTTTTAAAACGAGTTTCTCTTATGAAAATGGTTCAGTACATACATGGTATTAGCACCAGAATTATCGCAGCACTGAGATGCATATAACAAGTATTTAATGCTCAAAATAAACTTTTTGCGCTTGATTCTACTGTTTTATACGGAGCAAAATTATACGTCTGTCACTGACTTTGTTGTTGTTTAATAATGTTCTGGAACATTGTGGACCATTCGAAGCCTTTTTGGTACGGGTGGGGGCTATCCATCGGTAGGGGTATATAATGCAAGATCCGTCGTGGGTTCTAACGTCAGTTCAATTTCATATCAACTCCCGGTGCGAAGCTGAGTACCCCAGCTATTAACTTAAATAAGTCACTAGAAGCTCTATATAGCAAAACATGCAAAATATTTTTTTAAATAGGCCAAAAAAGATCACATCCTTGAAAATTAAAAGTTGGTTAGATAAATAAATTTGTTGCATGAATAGGCATCAGACGTTATTTTGGTTACTAATGTTGTATGTCCCTGGAGCCTATAACCAAACCGTTAAATTAAGTAAGGCAAAATGATGATAAACGCGACGAATATCAAATCAACAAGCCAAACAGCCAAATGAAAATGACACGCTTGACCTTAGCCTGAAATGAACCAAAACCTAAAACACTCACTGTACCAAATGCTGCAGGAATCATGCTGCCACAGTCCTAGTTAAACCTGCCCAGGTATCACCATACCTCCCTCAACTATATATTAATAGACCAGGTAGCGAGGTATGACACACACTACAACCACGTTACAGTAATACAACACTCGTAAGATATTCGATGTGATTACCAAAGTTTGCACAGGTCTACTTTGTGTAATTAATTATTCCAGTTCTACCTTCAAACAGTTAGTGGCAAGTTAATGACATCCGTAGATCACGATCCTTTCATAAACGCTGACCTTATTAGATTTATGAGTTGTTGACGTATCCCGTGTAGTAATAAAAGATAGGTACTGTGTAACTACTTTAGCTCCTAGAGAAGATTTACCATACCTTTTTCTCTATACTCTGATGACATCCACTGCAAGTAAGGCATGCTACAATAACAACCAGCACTCACCTAAGAGTCCACGAAGGTAGTAAGTAGTATTATTATTCCTGCTATATCCTATGTGGTTACTTACAGGTACCAGCGAGTTTTTAGTTTTTTTGTTCGTCTTCCCGCGACACCTATATGCAGCAATGCACTAATCCCAAGCACGTCGCTGTAATCTTCACCACTCTCCTGATTTCAGACATATCGCATGTTCTCACATAATACAGGTAGGTACTGCGCTTTCTTAACTCCAGTTGAATCTGACATTGGATCCTGAAAATTTGAACAGGTGGCGAAGTTATGACATCTGCTTCAACTACGAAAGACTGCAGTGACCTATGGCACTCACCTGATAGTCCATGTAGTTGCCATATCCCATGTGGTTACAGGTACAGGCGCACGTCTGGATATGCTGCCGCAGCTCCAATTCCACCTCCCAAGGGCTCTCCATGCCTCCCTCCCCGTCACATACCTCGCAGCCCTCCCCCACCCCCACCCTGGTAGCCCCACCAGGTGGCGGGGCACATCACAAGCCACTAGGCCGAGGGCTGAGGTTCGGGCTCGCGAGCAACTGGTGCTGGTTCTGGTGCACAGACATCACTCACTCAAATCACTACCAAACACCAAACAAGTTTCCAAAAAAAACAACCCAAAACAAAAATGTGATAAATTAAGTCACCCTTCACTTTTGATCAACACAGTGTTTAAAATACCTTTACTAAAATCTTGAAGATTGATTGACGTGCGTTTTTTTTTGTTTTGTTATCACTGCATTCCTTAAACACTTGTTTTTTTTTTTAATTAAGTAATGCCACTTGGTTGATGATGATTAATAATTAGTGAATCACGCTTGTATTTTGGACAACCGAGCGATTGAGTGAAGGGAGAGAGCGCGCGGCGGGAGTTTGGCGCGGAAGGGGGGCGACATGTCGCTCTGTGCGCTGCTCACGGCAGACTGTTGGTGGAAGCCTCTACAGCCTCCTTCTGGACCCCTTCTCCCCACAACCCAATCCTCTCCTACCCCCCACACACCAACCAAGGCTATCGGTGTTGCCAGTTGATAGGAAAAAAAAAATGTTTGTGCAGGAAAATATTTCAAGAATAAGAGTATTATTACCTTGCGAAACAGAATGCGTTCGTATATGTGAATTTATTTTAAGGTCAGGTTTTTAAATGATTCCAAAGAATATAATATATAAAAGTATGTAGGTTCAATTTACCATACCTTTTACAATTCCGTTAACCATACCATTTACCATACCATTTACCATACCATTTACCATACCGTTTACGATACCGTTTACCATACCATTTATCATGTCATTTACCATACCATTTACCATACCATTTATCATACCTTGTATCATACCATTTATCATACCATTTACCATACTATTAAACAAACCATTGTACCATTTTCCGTTCCATTTACCGCACTATTTACCGTACAATTTACCGTACCATTAACCGTATCATTTCCATTACCATCATTTCATTTATTTATATTATTTATTTATTATTGTATAATTTCCATTTCCGTACCATTAACCGTATCAATTTACCGTACCATTAACCATACCACTTACCGTACCATATACCATATCATTTACCATATCATTTACCATACCATTTACCGTACCATTTACCATAACCTTTACCGTATCATTTAATACCATTTACCGTGCCATTTACCAAACCATTTACCGTACCATTAACCGTTTCATTTTCCGTACTATTTACCGTACCATTTGCCATACCATTTACCGTAACATTAATCTCACCATTAACCGTACCACTTACCATAACATTTACCGTACCAATTACAGTACCATTTACCGTACCATTTACCGAACCATTTACCATACCATTTACCGTACCATTTTCCGTACCAACGAAAATATTGGTGTACAAATCGTAAAAAATATATTTACCAAGAAAATCTATTATTTTTAGTAAATCTCAAATGCTCTACAATTTCACCAAAAATGGCGAGTTTCTCGGTTGGCAACCCGACGGTTTTCTCCGGGCCAGCAGCGGCTGCGGTTGCCTAGCGACGCCCGCCCCCACCCCGCAGCACGCACACTGGCGCGCTCAGACGGGCACGCACACACCTGGCCCGGCGCCCCTGCCGCCCCCCGCCCTCCCCCCCTAGCTCTCCACCCGCTCTATTTACACCGCTGCGCCGCGACGCCGACACCGGGATACGCCGGGACGAGAAGGAATGACGGGACGTTGCGACGACGTGGTGTTACGATGTTGCGATGATGGTGCGATGGTGCTGATGGCTCTTGACAGAAAGACGGTAAGCCTTCTCAGTTGCTACAGTTTTGTTGGGTTGGTGAAAAAACGTTACTTTAATTTACATTTTTAATTTTCTGACCATCCTTGGGTCGGCTAGTAGCTAATTTCAAATGCCTGTGTATTCATGTGTATGTGGGTGAGGGCCACCAAAAATTCATAGAATGCATTTTCTTCGACAACGATTCTATCTGCTGAGATTTGACTCGATAGGATATAGAAAAATGGGTTAATTTCCACTTCCAAGATTCATTGATGAAAAACAAAATCGAAATTCAAATGGATGTATTTAAAAACTCATGATTGATTAATATTTTTTTTTTTTGTTGGAATATTAGAAGATGGTATTTTTATATTTATTTTCTCTAACACTACAAATTTAAAGTTTTATAAAACCATGTAGATTAAAGGTGTTATTAAACTATATGAATGTTCGTTTATTTATGTGAATAACTCACAAGAGCCCAAACTGTTACCAACCGTCTAGAGTAGAGCCAGTGAGACTATGGTTTCACTCTTGAACCAGTATTAGTAAACCACACGTATTACACAAACCGGGTTTTGAACCCGTGATCTCCAAAGAGTTAAGAGTCTTTCCTCTAGACCACGGAGGTCCTAGGATCTGGGCTAATGAATCTACAGTTCCCAAAATACTTTTAAGGAAATTAAAAATATTCAAATATAATATGATCCTCGTGGAACCTACAAATCAATATGGGGGAAATAATACGATTTCTAACCGAACACTTGTTACGCTAAAATCACAAAGAAAAATTTAAAACTCGGCTTTCCGAATTTCTTCCGATTTATAACACATTTTCCTTTAACACTTTATATTTTTAAGTTCTTTAAAAATTAGGTGTGTAGATATTGTTTTTTAAGTAAATCTCCGTACATTTGATGAGATGACTTCGAAAGAAAAAAATCGAATTTTGTTCTGTTATTTAATATGTTGTGGTTAGGAAATTCACGGTTTCTTTAAATGCTACTTATGATATTTGCCGAGAAATTTTTAGTCTATTTTAAACGAATCGTATTTCATTTAATATTTTCACAATTTTCGCTTAATTATTATCGTTTTTTAAATAATAATAATCTCGCGCTCCCTCTAACATTCTAATTTATATATTATCTCCCTTTCAAACTGCCTTCTTTTTCTTTTTGAACGCTTACTACGGAGCCTTAACCAAATGACATAAAATTAGAAAAAAATGGGAAACGTCATATTCAAAGAAATAAAATATATACTCTTTGTACGCATTAGTGCAATAGATAGATTCTGCAAGCCAGGTGGGTAATCGTTCAACTAGGTAGATGCTGTTTAAATTATTTTTATCTGAATTCCAGTAGTTTGTTCACAATGCAAATTATATAATCTGCATACGAAAATGTTGAACGTTTGTATAAAAAGTGTCAACAGTATACGGCAAAGGAAAAGTAAAATATCTCTGAGAAAGAATGGTGCCGCTTTGCGAGACTTAAAAAAAAAACTTTAATTGAAAAAGAGATCTTTGGGATTGCGCCGGGCAATGGTTTCTACAACTTTCTTCAATCTGGAAATGGGTTCAAAAAGGGTTTAAAATCGTGTTGGATCTTGGGCTTAAAGTATCAATCACTTGTTTTTTGTTCTTGTAATAAATTAATGTTTATAAACATTTTTTTGTGTAATTAAAGCTAAAGGCAATTATTTATCTGGGTTAAGTTTATTATCTTTAAAAATATTTTGAATAATGGCCTCTATAAAAATAAACGGCGGACCGGATCGGAAGAGACTGGTTGAGGGAGTTCTTTGACTTATCCATCCGGACTCTCTCGACCCCTCGCCTTTCAGCGCAGTGGGAGGAATGATTTCATTCGCCCGTCACATTGACTCCCATATTCCTACCCACCTCTCGTACCTTTTTCTTTCACAGAACTTCTCCTGCTTTCTTTTCCTAAAAAGGCCTTAGATACAAAAATATGACATAGACCCCGAGATAATTGTTTTCCTCGGGGCATCCTGTGTGGAACTAATGAAAAAAACGGGTCATTTGTTGCATTAATTTAGATCATGCATTATATTTTCAACAATTCTGTACTTCTGCTTAGAAAGTAGTGTAGTTCGGGTTTATTGGGAGAGGTTTGTCTGGTGATCACCAGACAATTCCAGAGGAACAAGCAAAAAAAGGCCGAAGGAACACAGAGTGGTAATTTTTTACAGTATCAAAAAATTCTCATTTTGTGATTAAGTTATTAGAACGATAAATTCCCTTTCTTAGAAAAACATGCATTTTAAAGTAGAGTTTAAATAATACAGAATCTTAAGTCTTTACAACATAAAATCACTCAATAAAAATAAAATACTTTTTCGATGAAAAAAATACAATCAGCGTCCCTCTTTTTAATTTTTATAAGAGAGAATGGAAATTAAATCAGTGTTATTAGTGACGGTATTTAGTTAATACAAAAATTGATAGTTTAGGAAATAAAACTACTGTCCAGAGGAATGCGTATTGCCCCTATATATGTAATATCTTAATATTTACCAAAATTAGAAGCCGATGTTTAATAAAAGTATGTAGTTATCTAATTATCGATTTTGTATTGAACACTAGAACACCGAAATCGATAGACAAGTGTATTTTTAATAGGGTGAAAAGGTTGGGTTTTCGAATTTTTGACGATATATTTATTGCTTTATAGGTGGAGCTCATCTGTTCATGGATTTGGCAAACCTTTTTAGTGAATTTTATCAATAATGAGGTGGACTGTAATCGACATAAATTGACGCCACAGCTAATAAATTTGTTGATCTCGATTTTAACTGCGATTGACGGTAATGGAATTGGAGTTTTAATTGTTAAGTTTGATGTAAACTTTATGAAAGCTTTTAGGTACACCTGTTATAAATAAATGAACATGGTGAATCCTTGGATAAAGTAGATGAGTTTATGTACTTCGGAAGAATGTTCGCGAGAGGCGGAAGGAAGAATGCTGGGGACATTGGAAGAAGGGTAAATGCAGGCAATACAATTAATGGAGGACAGTACGCAGTAGTCGGAAATAAGAATTTGACTAGAAAGGATGGAAATAGAATGAATTCCGAAGAAATGATATTCTTCAGACTAGTATATTTAAAACTCCAAAGAGTCAAATAAAATGGACGAGGAGAAGGTTTAAGATTTTTTTTTTAATTAAAAATGTATAACTATATTATTGTATTTAATTAAACGAAGATACTATTAGCGAAATCCAATCGAGAATCCGGAGACAGCAAAATCAGAAAAAGATATTGGCACCTCTGGGAAAAAAAAATTATCCAGACACTATCTAGATAGCATTAAGTTCGGGTTTGAATCTTGCAATCAGATATAAAGAAAGCAGCCAAAAATATGTGCGTTAAGAAAATGAAGATAATGTTGGTAGTTCTTAGTCGATATGATATAGTTAAAAGTGACCGAATCGGATATAGACACCTTAGCTCAGTTGGTAGAGCTGTTTCCGTGTAAGCAAAAGGTTCTAGGTTCGCGTCCCACAGGGGCCAATATCTTTTTCTGATTATTCTCTCTCCAGATTTTCAATTGGATTTCGCTAATTTTATCTTCGTTTAATTAAATATTACAATATCAGGTTTTACTCATAAAAATAAAAATAAAAATATGTTATATTTTAATTCATAATTATTGAATTTAAAAACGATCTAAAACCGTACATTCCGAACCGATTTCAACTGACCACGACGTCATTATGTCGAATAAAACGCTACTGGCTAGTAAGTCGGCTATCCCTGATGTTGGCCAGTGTGACGTCAACAACGCCGTACGTACGAATAAAAATAACAAACTGTAATGCGTCGTAGAAAAGTTATTCGACAAATTCGAAAAAAAAAACATTTAAAATACCTTAATATGGACACAGTGCATAATTTATGATGTATATCGATAACATTATATTGTATTATGTAATATTTACAAACAATTAATAAATAAATAAATAACATAAACATAATTCATGATATATATCAATCGTCCAGTTCTTTAGTCAGACATCTCCAAACACTAAGTTTTGATTAATAATTTTAATTGATAAGTAATTATTGAATGAAACAGCAAACATCTAACAATTTTGCAAACTTCTATTCAGAAAATGTTAGGAAATTATTACATAGATGTGATAAAAAAGCTTTGAATATTCAAAAATATAGACTTCCACATAGCATGCTCTTAACACAAGCAAAACTCCGCGACATCGAAAAAGTTGTCAGAAGTTTAAAACATAGTCAGTCGCCGGGAATAGATAAAATTAGAATGTCTGATATTAAAAAACATTTCGATATTTTAGGACCTATCTTAACTCTATTAATTAATATGATTTTAAAGGAGGCAATTATACCAGAGGATCTCAAATGTAGCATCATCCGTCCCATGTACAAAGGTGGTAAACACAGTGAAATTAAAAACTATAGACCAAACAGTATTTTGCCTGCACTTGAAAAGAGCCTAGAGAAATATATATATATGAAACTGATAAAGTACCTTGAAAAATGTTCTATTGTTGATAACCATCAATATGGTTTCCGGAAAGGAAGGAGCACGGATCAACTGCTTCAAGAATTTTCAAATACAATTAATAATGATCTCAATAAAAGGAAACATATACTCGTATTATTTATTGATAATTCAAAGGCCTTTGATACATTTGATCATGATAAATTACTAGAAACTCTGGAAGCAATTGGAATTACAGGAAACCTAAACAAATTATTTGTTAATTACTTTAAACAAAGAAAGATTTGTGTAAAAATTTTAGATCATTATAGCAAAAAAATAACGTTTCCGCAGGAGTACCACAAGGGTCTATACTAGGCCCTACCTTGTACATTATATATGTTACTACAATGAAATTGATTTTCTCTTTTGCAAAACATTATGTTTATGCTGATGACACTGCATTGATTATTTCACATGAGGATTTGTTAATTGCAAGTACTCTACTGCAAATATACTTTATCACTCTTCAAAAATGGTCGCATGATGAAGGTTTAATAACCAATCCTAAAAAAACGAAGCTTATGCACATCAGATCTCCTCATGCCAACATCACCATAACTCTTAAAATTGTTTCTCATAATTTAATTGCATTCATAATTCTATAATACAACCATGCTCATGTAAAAATATTGAACTAGTTTCTAAATACGTATACCTAAGCTTAACAATTGATTGTAATTTTAAATGGGATATACATACACAAAAAGTTTGCACACGGCTTAGAGCTATAGTGAACAAACTTTATAGACTGAAGTTTTTTGTTCCACTAAATACCCTTAGATTATCTGTTGTGGCGACCAGAACGGTCGCCCCCTTTAGCCAAAATACAGTCACGCCACTGATACAGCCAGCATATTCTCGAAAGAGACAACCTACATACAATTGTTGTGTTTCACGCCGCACACGGCTACACATTTCGGGAAGCACATCGAAAGGCCTCGACTCAACAGCCGTTGCATAGTTACGGCCCCGGAAGGTTCGAGAGGCTTCTCTCTTTTGCGCGGGCACTCAACAATATTACTTGGCGCTGCGGGAAGTTACTCACACGGTCAGCTATATAAGCGCAGCGACACAGCGCTAGTCAGTCAGTCAGTTCCAGTCTCTAGTTCAGTAACAGTTCACCAACACATAGACAGTGCATCCTAACGTTCCAGTGCGGTAACCCGCCAGGTCCACGGCGACATGTCGGACCTGTGTCGGTGCATCATCATCCTTCGAGGACGCAACATCTCACAGCTTATATAGTCCATCGCACCATAAGCTCAAGAGACTCAATTGCCCGCGACATAAGGCCGGCCGCATCTTCTTGTCACGTGCGCAGCAACTCCATTCCTCCTCACAAGATTCACCGCTACCCATCTCCGCGACTCACCGCGTCGAGCATTCATCCTGGACGACAAGATCATCTCCACCAACAAGGTGCGAAACTACATGCTGGCGACATGCAGACCCGTGGTCTTCTCCACCACGCATCACCGACCTTCATCACTGCATCACCTACGAGCCTCATCATCATCGCTCCTGTCTGCACACTGTTACTCCACACCAACTTACCATCGCTACGTTGCAGTAATAAAGACTGACTCAATACATCGACTGACGCCTTTCATTTAACCGTCCCCCGTCTATGCCGATCCGCGCGTCCGCTCCCTCACTGTCATTGGCGGAATCCAAAATAAGATATGGAATAACCATATGGGGACATTCAACCAAAACAAACCTTCTTTCAGTGCAAAACGAACAATATTCTTTGGTAAAATTATTATTGAAAAAAACTGAATACGAACAAAGACATGATGTACCAAAATCGTTACTATACAACACTGTAAATTTATTATCTGTTCATGCTATATTGTGGCTTAAAATTGTGAGTCAGCATACATCTCAATCCGAATATAATAAACTAGTGCTTCATGTTCATAATACAAGACTAACTGCAAACAATGGACTTGTAATTCCCAGATAATTAAATAAATACGGTCAAAAAACTCTAGAATACCTTGTTCCAAAAATTTACAACTTGTTACCCAACGCAATAAAAAGTTGTGGATTGAGTTTCAGAAGGAAATGTATGCTAAAGAAATAGTTAAGTGAAAGAATTTTTTTGTACTAATCTCTGTTTTATTTTTCTTTGTTTCTGTCATTTTCTCTTTTCCGTATTTCTTATAAATTTTATTAACAATTTTTTCTCCATAATATATTATGTATGTATGTATGTGTATATGTATTTGTATATATATATATATATATATATAAAATAAAATGAAATAAAATAAAATAAAAAGCCTTTTATTTCTTGCAAATAGGTAAGTTACCGAGTTATAAAAAAGTATAATTAATGTTATTTCCAATTTTGTTGAAAAATGTTACATAGATATCTTAAATTATTCATAAGCAAGAACCCCTCTCTCAGGCGAAGGTGAAGGCCTCCTCCAAAGAATTCCATTTATCTCTCTCTTGAGCTATTTGCGGCCAGCAGGGGCCAGCTATTTTTATTATTTCATCTGCCCATCTCGTGTGAGGTCTGCTTTTGAGACGCTTACCGTGTGGGCCATTCCACATATTTCATATATGTGTGTATATATAATGTAATAATATGAAATGTCAAAAGAACCCGTTGACAAACTGATATCAATCAGTTTAACGGGACTTTATTTGGAAATAAAAAAAATAAAAAAATCACTAGTACCTATATATTGAATTATTTGGCGGGCAGGAGATAAGTCGACGTAGCTCTGTGGACAGAGCATTTGACCTGAAATCAGAAGGACGCGGGTTCGAGTCCCATCGGCGGCATGTACCTTTTCTCGAGAGATTTTTCAGTGTAGATGAGTATTTCAGGCTAATAATTATTACTTATAATAATTTTTATACTAAGTTTTGAGATAATGAGGATAGCAATAAGCTCACCATAAATCGAAAATTATTTATGTGTTTTACATTTTACATATGCTATAAAATAATTCTGGGAGGCTTAACGGTCCGATACATCAGTACAAAATTTTGAAATATCATGGTAGTGTGCCAGAAAGCAGCAACATTTTGTTGAGTTGACTACAAAATTCTTTGCATTATAATTAAAGTATTGTTCGAGATAGAGGGTATATTTTAATATATAACTGCATACTTATCGAATTTTTTGGAGATGTCTGACTAATCAAATGCACGATTGATATACAGCGGATAAATGATACATATATGGAGAATATTAGAAACGCAAGAGGATGGAAAAAGAAGTGAGGAAAAATATCGTAAAACACCACACAATGAATTTGTTAATACAGATATGTCAAAGATCGGAATAATGAAACTATGTATGTTTTATCCAGTTGTTAACAATGATTTACTGCGATCCCGTAGGGGTCCAATGATATTCACACGTTAGAAGGAAACTAACAATATTTAAACGTGGAGTAATGCTGGCGTGTCCTCTTGGGAACGAATGGAAGTTTTCGAACGCGGTCCGAGGAAGATATGAAGAACCACCAAGTTTTCGAAACTTTTGCTAAAAATAAGTGTTTCACCAAATGTTTGCAGTGCATGACCACACAGAAACAACAACACAAACCACGGAAAAGTTTTATGGGAAAGAGTTCATTGGTTTGATGTGTTCGCTACACGCCCGACTGTAAACCAGTTTAATAAAGCTGCCAAGTGTTCGCCAAACAGTAACAGAAACTGCGGGTGATCTCCTCTCCCGCAATAAACATTTAACGACGGCTGTTAAAGACATAATGGGTTCATTAGGCAACACCAGCGAGTACCGGCAGGACCTCAACAGCAGGAAACCGCTCATTATCTGGACTCCCTTGCAGCGGGATAATTAAACAACATTTTATATGGATTCGGGGTGACTTAAAATAAATTATTTTTATTTTTAATGTAGTATACGGTACACCGAAACGATATTAGCATTTGAAATGTTATGTTATTATTGTACTTAATTGTTAATGTTGTACAAATATTACATGTGACCGGTCAGTGGTTGAGTGGGCATAGTGCTTGGGTCCCACCCGGGCGTCGCATGTTCGATTCCTCTGCTGGCTAAGTCCTCCATCACAACACAAGCAACATTTTCGGCTTTCTGTGGTGGTAGTAGGAGATTTTCAAAGATTGTTGGGTTATGCGTAACCCGGGAATGTTTGTCTTTCTTTTTAAAAAAAAAAAAATGTTTAAATTGTATATTAAAAAGACAAATAAATCTTTCAACGTGGAAACCATGACATTATAAGTCAGCGTAAGAAAACAGACAGACAATCTAAGAAAAACTGAAAAATATTGCTCTAGACACCATGGACAGTCAGGGCACCAGCCCGACCATTCTAAAAGAGCTTTGAATCGTAAACAGGCTCTCAGTTAAAGTTCTTCTCGAGTCAGAAGAAGCTCGTAGTCATTGATAACGCGGAAGAAAGAACTAACAGAGGAACTTCAGCAGAAATTGACGTTTTCACGGTTAAAGAAATTGTTTAGAAGAAATGCTCAGCTGGAAACTAGTCATTCTGCAATGGGAATCTCTCAACTTTTGACCCTTTAGTCATATTCAGTCATATTTAGTGATATTCAATAATTTAACCAAAATAATGCTTTTTAAGTGTTGAGAAAACGCAAGGATCTTGAGAGGTCTCTTCTTCTTCATTATCCCACCGTCTTTATAGAGGTCGCATCTATTCACTATGCTGCTGGGGATATGGTCCAAAGGGATTGAAGGACCACCTTGCATTCCCATTGCTCACAGTCTCTCGTCGGCACTGCCTATGGTACCTACGCCAGAAGCTGTTCTTGCATTGGGACACTGCAATGGGACCATGGTTGATTTTTATATTCATTTCATAATGTGTGGTCCTCTTTGTAAATTGTCTTTCAACTCAACTCGAGAACAAAAACAAACTGTCTCAGACAATAACATGTAAATGTTTTTGAGTATTATGCAAGTTGTGCCATTTCGGACAGCAGTAGCGTAAAAAAATAGAGTTAAGACATGAAAATCTTAATACGTGCATTAGCCTAGCATGGTAGTAAAAAAAACAAATAAAAATTGTACTTTCAAGAAATCTATGAAATACTAAAAAATAAAATAAAATAATGAAAACCGATAGAGGGATACATCTGATCCTGAACACCTTCAGTAAATAATAATAAAAAATAAAAACCGGAAAAACCAAATTTTTACTACGTTAGTACTAAGTTTGTCCGAGTTATTTCGAGTGTGGGATTTTTCGCACATAATAGTCGCCGAGTATACTCGGGGTATACTCTAATTGGTTAAAATGGTTTGAGAAATGGATGGGTACCGTTAACTTTGGATACGACTTAAAAAATGATCCCCACCAATAGTATTAACATAATATAATTCATTATCGGGTAATAAAAGACTATTTCTCCATGCACTTCAATCGGGAAAGATATGATTTTACTGTGTGCTTTTCTTGTGCAAAAAAAAATTGGGTGTTTACTTTCTAAACATCGAGAATAACATTTTGTTTTCGGAGATTACAAACCAAGTCTTAAAAAATTAAGTCTACCCTACATTGGGTTATTGAATTCTCCAGGGTGAAGTAATATTCCCATCTTAGTGTATTATTTGCACGTTCAAATGCCAGTTTAAGTAGGTACTTTTAGTTACAGGTAGCTTTTAAGCACCTCCCAAGGTCTTCGCGCGGTCCCATAAATATTAAATATAAATTTCACCTGTCAAAAACCGCTTACTTCATCGTACAGTTTTCTGGGAACGAACTTTAATGGCGGCATCCAAATTTAATGGGACTGCCGTGGAAATGGCCGAAGTTTGTACACAAATTTTACGATTAACCTTTTAAAGGGAAAAGCGGCCAACAGATTCGGCCCGCGAGGGGAACTAAACATTTCACCGTTGATTTTACTGTCTCGATGCCCTGAATTTTATACCATGGAGTTTGAACCGTACTCTTGAATAGTACATAAACCGTCTTATTTGAAATGAGCTGTGGTTACTGGGTTTTTCGAGAAAATAAACTAATAATGAAGATCTGAAATGCGTAAAATACTGGGGGCGTTTTACACACATATGTTTCAGGTCAATGTTTTTTTTATAACTTTTAAATGAAAATCATATTATTGTGTGACTTCAGTAATTTCGTTTCGAATGTTGCCCTCAAGGAAAGAAGTTGTGGTTGGTTTTTTTGTTTATTCTTTTTCCTTTAAGTACCTCCATAAGAAATTGGAAAGGGTCAAATCATTGGATCGTGGGAGCCAGTCGAAATCACCACGTTTTGACGTTATTCGGCCGGGAAAAAATTCTCGCAAAATATGCATCGTCGCACGAGCTGTGTGTGATATGGCACCGTATTGTTGGAACCACATGTACTACAGACGTAATTAATTCAATTCGAGTACGAGAAATTTTTTCAACATGTCCCGATAGCGGTAACGATTAAGTGTTACAGCATCGCCTCTAGCAACCTCAAAAATATGGCTCAGTAATGTCGCCGCAAATGGCGCACCATACAGTTATTCTAGAGAGTGTGGAGGACTTTGGTGCAACAATGACCGGTCAGTGTGGGCATCGGGTTTGGATCCCACCCAGGCGTTCTGTGTTCAGTTCCTCGGCTGGCTAAGTCCTCCATCAAAATATGTGTCGTAATGTTTGATGTATTATTTGTGGAAACGGTCGCAGAAGACCGGATTTAATATTTATTTAATACTTTACAAGTAGTAGTTGGGTTCTACCCATTTTTAATCGAGTAATGAATTACTAAAATTATCATTTTTTAACAATTATTGTTCAGTAGAGGAATAAGACAAAAGTTTCCGTGGTGAACTGTAAATGGCTACAGTTGCGACATATCAAACTTAGGTAAACATGTCGGAAACAATAGTGAAAAATGTTGAACTAACAGTGTACGGATTTCATTGTAATTCTGTACAAAATATCTGATTTTACTACATAATTAAGACAAATTTGACTTTTTTATGAAATATGAAGAGCGGGAGTTTCTTTTCTTTAACTTTTATTTACTTAACGAGTAAAACCTCAAATTATAATATTTAATTAAATGAAGACAATATTAGCGAAACTCAATCAAAAATCTGAAAACAGAAAAATCGGAAAAAGATACGGACACATCTGGGATTCGAATCCAAGATCTTCGGATTTCCGGGCCGCGACTCTACTAACTTAGCTAATGTGTCCCTATCCGAACCGGTCATAATAACTGTATCATAATACTTCGACTAAAAAGTAAAAACATTATCTTCATTTTCTTCGCCCCGGCAAGGCGAAGGGCCTGGGTTCGAGTCCCAGATGTTACCTTATCTTTTTTCTGATTGTTCTGTTTTCAGAATTTTGATGGAGTTTCTTTTCAATTTGGCATCATTTACATAAAACCCTGAGATTTTGAGATATTTCCCAATTGGACTAGAGTATCATTATTTCTTCTTACGCCCTAGTGGACTGAAACGTAATTTAAATAATCGTACGAACACCTATGTACGTGTGTCGCACGTATTATAATTATAACCGATCAACGTTATAACAAAACACAAAGAATACGACAAATATGAAATAACTTAAAAATTGTTTTGGAAATGCTGGGATATAATAATTCATTCAAAATTCCTCAAATAATTGAAACCGGTTACCAAATGTAAGGAATTTTCTTAAACGCAGGCCCTTATTCTGAGATTTATCTCCCATCTTTCTTAATTCCAGCAATGTTCATTAGGAGGACCCGCGCTACTAATGGATCGCATCAAATTACAGACTCCATTAAATATTCCGACTTGTAAAATATCCTATTATTTAAAGAGGATCGCGAATTATCTTCATAGATTAAAATCACCTCGGACCTCGAGCACCTATCCGAAAGGAAAAATAATTTCTGTATACATAAAACTGTGAATTTCAGTCATTAAGAATAACGTTGTTCTGCAGTTATTACACCCTTCCGAGGTGACAACCTTCTTCTGTATTGTACGCTCTAATACAAAAATCAAAAAAATACAAAAATCTAACACAAAAATCTAAAAATAAATATTAAAAGGTCCATGGTGTAGTGACGAATCGGTCGAAGGTATGGAGACATAATATGTTAGTAGAAATACACATTTACCATCTCACTATAAATCATTTTTTAAATTTTACACATCTGATTAACAACCATTTTGTTAGGTATATAGTTCTTTATCAGTTGTGCAAAATTTAATAAACTTTTATTAGTAAGGTTCTAAATGTGTAAGTAATAAGAATAATAAGCATGAAAAAAAGTCATTAAAAATAATAAGATGCGTGGGGTATCTGTATTATTCAATCGTGGAAACAAAAGTTTTGTTTAACATCTTGTCGAAAGTAAAAACTTTAAAATTAACTTGTTTCAAAGACGTTTATTTGGATCGAGAATACCTGTATTACATAACTGTAGCGAAATACATGAATGAGGCGAAAAAAACTTGTGGATAGGTGAGTCCCGAAAGAGTAAAATGAGGTTTTGAGGCAGGCTAATAATAAAAAAATGTTTTTTAAAAGAAATGTGCGAAAATTATTATAATTTATTTTTCCTTTTTTATACCTACCCTACATGCTTGCTTTTCAGCCGACTTTTCGGCTGTATTAGCCAATGTTTAAAAAAAACTCAGAATTTACATTGATTTATTGTTTCTTTACACGTTAGGAATTACTTTATTGATTTCAATTTGTAATCTTATTAGACAAGCGTTTGTTGAGAAATAAATAAATAAAAATAACATTGAATGAACAATATTGTTACATTAATGTTTCTCACAGATAATGGGTAGCTACTAAGTTGAAGGAAACTGATACATTATAAAGTAGGGTGACCTAACACGTAAAGTGATCAAGTTACCCTGTTTTGAAATTTTATTTGAAATAATATATCATTCTATTAATTTAAAAAGGCCTAAGATAAAAAGAGAACTTATGCCAATAGCGAAAAAATGAAATTCTGTAAAGGACGATAAATCAAAAAATTCTAGGAAAATAAGTGCTTGCGTTTCAAAAGGATTTTTTTTCGAAAGGTTAAAAAAATTAAAATACAGTTACAATTAAATAAATTTACAAAAAAAATTAAGAATTCTGAAAGATTCATTCAATGTTATTTCATAATTAGTTGTCTACAAAATTCATAATTGTTGGAGGCATGATTTTATGAAGAAAAAAAAACTTAAATTGCGCTCTCTTGAACAATTAACTTTTTGTCCTTTTTTTCATTTTTACATTAGCTCCACACAGGAGGCGCTGAGGAAAATAATTTCCCTCAGGGCCTATGTCATCTCAGGGGATGCTGTGCGGAGGTTTTTTTTAAATAATGAAAGGATATAAAGTTCTGGGAAGGAAAAGGTATAACGGGTGGGTAGGAATCTGGGGGTCAGTGTATCCAGGAGTAATGGATGTATAAACATATCCCTTCAACTGCGGTGCAAGGTGATGGATCGAGAGTCCGGCTGGGAAGGTCAAAAGGTCTCCTCCAACCAGTCTCTCTTGATCCGGCAAGCAATGCAGCAGGTGGGCAGACGCATCCGCCGCTAAGACCTGGACAAGCTTCGCCCCATGAACCCGGGCACCCCTGCTAATGCTTTACAGAACCACAAATTTCCTTGATCGATACGTATGTAATATACTATGCTATTTATTTCATTTTTTGTTTTTTCGAGTTTCATCGAATTATTCGACAATAAATTGTGCCTTCGTCAAAAATAGAATTTATCTCTCACTCGTCAGGTCTGAACTACACTGAAACCAGAATCACTAGTGCTATTACAGGAATCATGTAATGTATTTCATCAAAACCATGTTCAGAAATCATGGTGTTTTTGTGCAATTCGTCTTTGCATATTCAGGTGTAGTTAATTTGTAGGTTGGTACCTACCGTTCTCTTCTTTCATTTCAACTGTTCGTTTTATATATTGTGTACATACTATGTTATTAGATAATAGTCTGCAAACAAATAAAGTAATAAATAAATAAATTAAATTAAATCTTCTTCATTCTCTTGGCGGAATAAAGCTGTCTCAGTAGTGTAAAGTTGTAATTGAATCGTACTGCTAGTTAAATTTGAATTCATGAAATTCAATTTAAACGCCAACACTACAGAATCAAACAAGTTCCGAATGTCCAACACAGGAGGGTTATAATGTCTTTTCATTGTAATCGGCTGACTGGACATTGAATATTTTAAAACTCGACTGAAAGCATTTCAGCGTCGACCATTGTATAAATTCGCCCACATTATTTTTAGAACAATGCTTTACTATTCACTTTACGGAAATGGAATAAGCAAAAACTAAGAGATGAATATTTTTCGTCGTTCAATGGAGTTGAAAATATCACAGACACCAGAACTTTCATTAACATTTTTTCTCGTATTAAAATTATTATGTCATCATCCTCGCTATTAGAGAGTCACGGTCATATTCTAGAAACTGATATCTCTCTATAGTTCTTCGTGCCAAAGATATGCATTGTACCATTTGTATCTACAACTAGGTATATTGTATTAATAAACCTTTTATTATGTTTTTAGATTTTCATGGCCAAAAGCATTTTCGTTGTTTGTTTTTGGGGTGTTATGCCATGTTGCGCTACCTTCTTCTTTAGCCAACGTTTGTCACACATCTGTCGGATCTGCCGGATCTGCCCTGATGATGGACACTGCAACGCAGTCCGAAACTTTGACTAAAGAAGGAGGTAGAGCAACACGGCATAACACCCCAAAAGCAAACAACGAAAAAAAAACCTTTAATATACTTCGTTTATTATAATCAAATATCCTCAGATTTATAACCCGATTTTTTTCCTTGCGCATTACTTACGCTATCAATTATTATTATTATGTAGTCAATTGCTGGTATCAATTGATTAATATGTTAATGTGCCAAATTACTAGAAAGACATTTCCTGCGCTGCTTCGAAGATTGTAATAAGGATCTGACTTTAAAAAATATTCAAATTTTTCGACCTTCTCATGCTCATGACTACAAAAGACTCCAAACCACAGCTTATCATTTTTCTTACATAGTTAAGTGTTTTATACAGGGTGTTAGGAAACACACTTTACTTACTTTAACTTTTGAAATTATTTGGAGTGAAAATGTAAATAAAGTTTTGGTTTCAGGTAAAATTTTTCATAGTTTTTTTTTTTAAATTTAAAATTCTTCCATTTTAGTGATGGTTAGGTTCAGCTCGAGTTGGCTCTTGAACTCGGGTTTTTTGCGAGAAGCGGATTTAACTCCTATTCCTTTTTCAAATGGACCACTCCCAGAGAACCTCTGGCCCAAACCTGGAACTAGGCAGTCCCAGCCACTCGCAAATATTTTTTTAATATAATATAGATATCGACCACTAGCGCATTGGCACGTTTTGCATTTTTTGATAATTTACTTCTTATAGGAGTTGGAACGAAAGATTTCCTGGTTTGAACGCCATAAACAGACTTTCAGTGTACGTACAACCTACATAAAGTATTGAAAAAAAAACTTATAGCTGTAGAAAATTTTCTTCTAATGCAAATAGTGAGAAAATCTTAAAAATCGGTCTAGTTTTAGAAGAGAAAAATGGGGAATTCAAAACTTCATTTTTTATGATTATTTAGGTATTACCAGCCTGCGGTGCAGTTATCTTTTTCACTTAGTATTTGGGGTGGTAAGAGCGACAGCGACAGCAAAAAATTGGTAAAATACCCATTGTTTAAATTTGTCAGCGACAAGTTTACTTCATATCAACCTCTATAGATTGGCTCTGATCCTTCTTGAGGGGAATCTTGATTTAATATGGCAACATAATTAGTGATGATTCTGTTATTTTTCTGGCTACTAATCTTATGCACGCCACCATTAGTCCTGCGACTTTTTATTCCGCGACAAAATTCCCCCTGACAAATATCCCCGACAAACTATCCTACGGACAAAACATCCCCCGACAAAATATCCTTCAGACAAGTCATCCTCAAACAAACTATCTACTACAACCTTACCTTACCTAACATTACCTAACATTACCTAACACAACCTAACCAAACTTAACCTAACCTTACCTAAATCAACCTAACCTAACAAAAAATGGGACTAAAATAATACAGAAAACCTATTGAAATATAGTAAAATGGAACAAAAATAATACAGACATCCTGTAATGACATTAAATTATTGTTCAAAAATAGTAAAATGTAAAATAAACTTAGGTTGGGTTATGTAAGGTTAGTTTATATAAGGTTGGGTTAGATTTTCGTTAATATTTGGTTGGAGGATGTTTTATCCGTAGGATATTTTGTTATTGGGATATTATGTGGAGAGATATTTTGTCGGAGTTTGTTGTGTCGAGGATATTTTGTCGCGGGCCATGCGGCCTGTCCGCTCGCCACTAAAAGACAAACAACTGCCTGTCTCAACACAAGTATACCCTAGCGAGACAGGCATCGAATAGTATTATGTAAACATTCCGTATATAGATCAATAAATAAAAATATATTAGAAAATTAATACCTTAAAATGGTAAGCAGGGAAAAAACTTTGATGTGAAATTAAATCTTAAACGAATTTATGTATAAGTTTCCCGCAGTTTTCCGAGTGTGAATTTTTCATTACTGTAATCTATAATTTTTGTATAACATATTTTCTTTTTGTCTATAACGGAAATAAAATAAGAATTAATTGAATTTTACAATTGTTCAGAACAGCCGATCCTTTGGGTAAGGCCATTGTTGTATAGATATGATATTGCAATCACGGTTTAATTGGCAAGTGGTCCCGGCAAGCGTATCAACAATCCATTCCGCTCCCACTGTCATGTCGTTAGCACATCCTCCATGATTAGAGATGTGAAATTTTCGCCATCCAATAAAAGCAATTATCCCCATTAATTCTACCCGAATTACGCGAAATTGTGACATTTCAATAAAAAGCGTTTTTAAAGTATTGCGAAGTTTTGTAATTTACACGTTTGAATATTTTTTTTCATTGGACTTTCAGCTTATTGATTCTATGTTGGTAGAAAGGAGATATTTTTCTTTTTAGCAACCATTATTTTCAAATTTAGAATGATTATGAAGCTCTGACGTCTTGAAGTCTGTATAACTGTTTGTAATTCAAGCTAAAGCAACTGCAACTATGCAAATATTTTATTTTAGTCATGACATATTGAGCATACTTTTTCCGTAAGTGTTTTTATAAATTTTAACAAGTAATATTATGGTAATATAAATTATTTTACAACTACTTGCATTTCATTTTTCATTAAACATTTTGTATTAACAGGCAATTACAATTCGTGATAACAATTTTTTTCTACATACTATATTCCTTTTTACTAGAATTACTCATACATTAGTTATATTTTAAGAACCGTTCACATCTCGGGCGAAATTACCTAATGACTTTCTATATTACATTCTAGGTAACATAACGTCACAATAATTTAATTTAATATACCTATAACTTGTTTCATAATGTACTATATGTGTTAATAAACAAATATGAAACGTTAAGAAAAAAATACTATTGCTTTTAAAAGTAATACGACCTCTAGAGATAATGGATAAGCCATCCAATACCGTTTATAATCACAGCGCCATGGTGCATTATAAAAATAATCAAACATCTACTATATACACTATATAAAGAGGTAAGGTTTGTTTGTTTGCATCGAATAGGCTCTGAAACTACTGAACCGATTTGAAAATTTTTTTCGCTGTTGGGAAGCTACACTATCCTTGAGTGACATAGGCTATATAATATTTTCAAAATAATTAGGGATCATTACTAAAACTCCAATAATGCAACCCAAGGTGTAAAAAAATTACCTAAAATATTCTTTACATCGCGTGCGCTGCGAAAACTATTGATGATAGAATAAAATAATGTACTACGACTTTGTAGAACACATCATTATTTACAAAAAAGGTCGCGACAGCATATGTCTAACTATTATGGTTATGCCACAATAAGTATTCTTTTATTTTAAAAATTTAATTAATATGTCGCCGCTTGAAAAGGCTTTTTATTTGTATCTTGGTGTTAATCCTTATCAAAATAAATTACTTCACATTCAAGACAGCTTCAATACCTTTATTTAACTTTTTGAATTTTTCAATTCGGATATTTAATTAGAAGGATATCACGAGTTTAAAAATGTTAGTATTAGAAAAAAGTTTCTGCTACGGGCCGGGCGGGAGAGGAGTCAAGAAATGAAGTGCCAGGGGGGTTGGCGGGACGGGGGAGCGGGAGAGCGGTGGCGGGGAAGGTGGAAGTGGAACGCTGGAGGTTAACGCACGGGAATGTACGCACGGGAGTAACATTTTATTTATTTAAATATGACATTGCAACGCATGCCGGGAAACAGCTAGTACTATATAAAGAGGAAAGATTTGTTTGTTTGTTTGTGTGTTTGTTTGCATCGAATAGGCTCCGAAACTACTGAACCGATTTGAAAAATTCTTTCACTGTTGGGAAGCTACACTATCCTCGGGTGACATAGGCTATATTATATTTTCAAAAAAATTAGGGATCCTTACTAAAACTTCAATAATGCAACCCAGGGTGTAAAAAAATTACCTAAAATATTCTTTAAATCGCGTGCGCTGCGAAAACTATTGATGATAGAATAAAATAATGTAGTACGACTTTATAGAACACATCATTATTTACAAAACAGCATATGTCTAACTATTATGGTTATGCCACAATAAGTATTCTTTTATTTTAAAAATTTAATTTAAATATCGCCGATCGAAAAGGCTCTTTATTTGTATCTTGGTTTTAATTCTTATCAAAATAAATTACTTCATATTCAAAACAGCTTTAATACCTTTATTTAACTTTTTGAATTTTTCAATTCGGATATTTAGTTAGAAAGATATCATGAGTTTAAAATTGTTAGTATTAGAAAAAAGTTTCGGCTACGGGCCGGGCGGGAGAGGAGTCAAGAAATGCAGTGCCAGGGGGGTTGGCGGGACGGGAGAGCGGGAGAGCGGTGGTGGGGAAGGTGGAAGTGGAACGCTGGAGGGGAACGCACGGGAAAGGACATGTGAGGAGTAACATTTTATTTATTTGAATATGGCATATATTATAAAAGAAAGTCCAAAAAAACGTGCAGCTCGCAAAAACTCAGAAACGAGTCCCGGTTCGATCAAGGGAGTTATATGGTGTGGTAGATCTCTATCCCCCCTAGGGAATAAGGGTATCCGTTTTTACCTAAAGGGCGTGCTTTTAAAGATATAAGGGCTGAAAGTTTCGCCCTCTTGAAATTTCTAGAACAGTCTTCCGGAAAGTTCTAAAAGGTTCCATAGAGCTGTAGAAAGTTGTGGAAGGAGTGGCGGAGTATGTCGTGGAATGATCTGGAACAGGGAATCGGGAACATCATTGTGCAATATTCCAGAACTCTATCTTATTGTCCTGAGCGAAGCCGGGTAACCCAGCTAGTATTAAAATAAAATGGCAAATTCACTATGAATATTTCAGCACAAGATACCGCCCGACACCTCCGGTAATATCTGATAAAGGAGTTTCCTCTCGGGAGATGCAATTTCCCATAAAATGATGAAACGAAGATTTCACTACTGCTGTCCCTCGTCTTACGATAAGACCAGCAATCTATCATTTTGTTTATCTTTACAAGCATTTTGTGATCATTAAAGTTTTATTTTTATATTTATTTTTGTTTTCTTCATCTTGTGACCTCCGTTATCTTGTATCTTTTTACCAGTGTTTCTTTATGCAATTTAATTGAATTCAATTCAATTTATTCATTTCTAAAAGATTATAAAATTAACATTTCAAAGCGTTTTTAAAAGAGAGAAAATATTTAAGATTAGACGGGCAGAATGGTTCCCAGGCGGCGGTACTGTTACATAATTACGGTTTTGCACCGCTGTATTATTGAGTTATTGGTAAATTAATATAGAATAAAACCACAATGTTATATTTAAATACTTACTTACAAAATCAACTTTATATATCCACAAACCTCCAGCTAGCTCCTCTAGAGATTGTGTTTGCAGTCCACTCGGGTACTTGATTCAGAACAATTATCGCTTCATTGGTAGAATAAATACAGGTAAGGTGTAATAAATTAAAAGATTGATTGTCGCTTTAAATACTGAAGAATTTATTTGTGTCTTTACGCTTCTAGGAAAAAGCGTGTATCTCTTTGTGAACGGAAAGTTAATGATTTTAAACCACAATAAAAGGAATGAATTGATAACATAATTAAATATGGCTTACGTACGTTATCTCGCACGGGTTACATCTGCAGAGCTGTCTCCTCGTCAGAAAACATCACAGAATTTATTTTAATCTCTAAACACAAAAAAAATGTTGTGATATTAAAGATCTAGGCAAAACCACGAAGGTGTCGTGACCAACCCCTAGGGAAGCTAAGACCAGAAGAAGTTTGGAAAGGCGCCTGCAGCCCTGTGGCGCTTGCCTCGCCCCTCCTCCACCGAATTCCTGGCCAATCAAAGCGTCTAGCCAAGGTTGTCAACGTTTGACAACTAATATTATTAAATTTAGCACTTGATGACGGAAATAATCTTATAGGGGTAGGAAGTTAAGATTCAAGAAAGTACTTCATAACAGTACCCATACCCGCCACCCAAATTAAAATAATCAAAAACACTCAGCCCTTTGTCATGAATCTTTTTTTTTAATAGTAGATAGGTAATTTTTGGCTCTAGCCTCTCTTACTTGACACCGTATATCGCCATCCAATTTAAATTTCATGACGAAACTTAGTTTTGCATTGGAAATTTAAAGCTCGTTGGCCACACTTTTGGATCACGAAACACGCCCCGTCGCATATTTTTGTTCTTCTTTATTCTATGATTTTGTCATTTATATTTATATATGAGCAGTTTGATCATTTGACCTTTTCTACTTACCATTCGTCAAAAGTACCCCAATAATAAATTATCTACAGCCCAATAACTCCATTTTCATCGTTAAATCGTCAATTTTAGAGTTCCACATTCCTTTTGTACCTTTTGTGACGTCCTAACATTGACAAGGTTCTCATATAATGTCATTGTTTGACCCTTGTTTTAAATTGAAAGCAATTTCCACTGACTCTTAGTGACTGAAAAGAGGGTTTAATTAATTATATTCGAGGTCGGAAAGTGTTATGATTCGATACTAAAAGCATTCATTTATTTCATATTGTCATTACTCGGTCAGGTAAGATAGAGAAGTGTACTTAATACGCCACAATAAAACTTAAGTACAAGATTATCATAACAAACCGAACTATTTAATAAGGCAAGCAATTACAATACATTTTGTTAATAACTGTTTTTATATCGAGTCATTTGCACGTCTTGGATAAAGTACCAATAATTATTAAAAACTGAGATGGGATTTTTTTTTCTTCTTTTAATAATTTTAGATTTGTTGACAATTTATAGTAAGGAACTGAATAAAATAAGAGATAAACGATTATTGCCTAACTGGGTGTTTTCACAAAGAGAAATATCAGTCAGACAGTTTTAAGTGAATTATCATTTGTAAAAAAATGATTAAGATCTTAAAAGCAAATTCAATTGTCGTTGATGATGAGTAATAAAAAATAAATACATATACTCATTTGTTAAAAGCCATTTTTATTTTTTATATCTGAAATATAGAAATATCTGTCTATATTTAAAAAAAGAGTTTTCGCAAAACGAAATATCTCTTACATTTTAGTTCTAAAATAAAACTGTTTTATAAAAAAAAAATATATATATATATTTGTTTTCTTACCACCCATTAAAAAAAATTATATTTACAAAACTGGAGGCCTATTCAGTTAAACATATCGAAATATGATTACAATTGTAATGGTCCGCCACTCTTGGCTTTTGACTCCAATTGTGATGAACCCTACCTAGCTGATTTACTTTTCTAAGCTTCTACCTCGTAGTTTAAATCTCGTAGCTCCTGTCTCGTAGCCACGCTCATAATTCTACCCTTATGTCCTACTGATCACACCACTAGGTATGATGGCCTGACTCAACCCTCCTTTCGGTTTATTTCTACCTCAGGCTCGTGATTTCTAAACCCCTATACCTTATAATCTAGCTAAACCTACCCTATCTTCTTAAATCCCTGCGATTTTCTCACAGTAATCAAGATTTAAGATTTTAGTTCACATTATTTCTATAATCTGCGTTGTGTAATTTTTTTTGTTTTAGATTTTACATCTGTTTGCATACTTAATATGCACACATATGTAGAGAAGATAATGTATTACGTGTGGTAACCCATGGATTCTTTTAGAGAAAGGGTGAGAATTTTCTGATCAATTTATTTATTATTATTTTAGAATATTTAACCGAGTTTGATAAACTACCCCCCCGCCCTAAACCTTGTGTCTATTTGATTTCCATAGGAATTTAGTGTGTTTATTTAATTCTTCCTATCACCGCTGATACATCGATAACATAAACAACAGTTATTAAATTAAACATTTCAAGAAAGCAAACCTTACCTTAGGATGATCGAACTCGAAGGTCCAGTTTTCTCAATTGAAGTCCTTGTCTGCAACTTCTCCTAACATAATGTGTTTGTAGTCATAGTTAGTGCTATTGGTTAGTATTCGCAAAATTGTTGAAAGAGCAGGAATGGAGGGATATGGAGAGGGGATAATATGTTTGCTGAAAAGTCGGCACCTCCGCTAACCAAGTGAAAACCGATGAACAACAATTTCAAACCGGATTCTCCCAAGTACGTTTGCTAAGCTTATCCTTAAGTCCGAGTTTTACTCTCTTCGACGAGCGTCTCTTGTTACGAAAGGGGCTCTTCACGCCAGATGGGGGAATACCAAGTCTTCATGCCGTTTTTCTGCCTCACTCCGACTTCCATCTCCGCCGGATTGAATTTAACTCTACTGAGTCTAGAAGGGGTATTTCATGTCTTCCCTTATCATGCCTCTATCCGTTAAATGTGGCGTAAGCTTGTGACGGGCAGATCCTTCCTCCCACGTAACCGACCCAGCGTTACATTCCACCTCTGACTAGCTGACATAAAACTCACCTCGTGAACCTTATGTTTGCTTTCAGGTTCGACAAGACTCACGGTATGCAAATAACCTGTGGCTTTAATGCCGCGTCAGCGTACTGTCCGCATACGTCCTTCCTCTTCCCCGCATGCCCACCTCGACAATACCGCCACAAGATCAAAGCCGTCCGTTCGAGAAAGGTTGACACTTACATTTCCAGATGGCTCATACCTACATACAGAAGCCTTGAAGCTTACGTTCGAAGACAAGTTAGGATTCAGGACTGTATGAGTATTTGAACACCAGTGTTGTTTAAATGAGGTCACTAGCTCCTCGTGTGTTAAATATTTAGGATAATGGGTATTTATGGGTTCTTGGATACCTACTTCCTATAAGAAAGATTTAAAAATGAGATAAATCAAGTCGACATTGAATCAATGACCTCCTGAATAATCGTGATGTGCTCTCTTAGAGTTTGAAGCTAGTCGCAGTACTTTACTTTGCGAAATTTTTGCATGCTGAATCAATGCTACCTATTGGCGATCGCTCTAGTAAAATCAAGTCGTTTAGAATTGAGTGAATTTAAACGTCAATGTCGCCTTCACATATTGACCGCAGATTTCATCTCAAGCTATAATTGATAAACTTGTCCCTGACGTTAAGTTTTGTTTTGTTTATTCGTTAATGAATTTAGGTGACTGGGTCAATGGATGGCCTTGAACTCAAATCGAAATTTTGGTACACTATCGAAGGTCATATAACCATACCCTAGTCGTGCTAGTGAAAAGAAACGATAGGTATTTATCTTACAAATACGCTAAGATACCAAAATTGATTTAGTGATGCGTTTCTATCTAATTATGTGTTAAGTATCTGTTTAGCAACATTTCATTCCGTATGGGAGGTGTGACATGCGAATGCTAATAAATTGGTTAGTTATTTATTTACCCTTACTTGGCGTAACGTCCATCAGTGTCAGGATATCCACAGGAACCTGTAAAAGCTTAAATATTGTAAGGACTCACCAAGCTCTAATGTCTTAATTTCAGCTCCACCGGGTTACTATCATCGGCGAGAAACTTATTAGAGCATCCAGACTACCTGTGTAACTTATCGCACTTTTATTTCGACTTCCCACTTTTAAAGATTTAATCCTACAAGATCCGGAACTCATCTCCTTCCTTTCTCCTTTGAATAGATCTCTGATGTAAAAAATCCTCACGTTTTCCTTTAATATCTGCCGTTATTATTGAAGAAGAACGATCCTATCTAATTAATCCCGACAACCCTCACCTCCCTCCCCTTTCCTTCCATATTTGATTCCAATCTAAAGAGGGGAATCGATTCTTAATAATCGTTCGCTCGAATATTATTTTATTATGTGGTGTATAACTATACCTATTTACTCTTTAATAAATTAATTTATTAATTTGAATTTCCTTTAAATTTGTATTATTCCACTTTATAAAAATATTTAAGTTTTATTTTTTTTTTTTCTCAATTTAAATTATATATTTTTTTTCATAACAACTAAAGATTTTCTTTAAATTTGAATTATTCCACTTAAGGACAAAGCTAAAGTTTTATTTATGTTTCCAATTTGAACTAGAATCCCTTTGTAACGAATAACTAAATATTATTCGTCACTCAGATTACAACAAAACTGAAAGAACCCCTTCCACTTTATTTTATAACACTTTTGTTTAGCAGCAAATTAATCACTTGGATTATTCATTTAAACTTCGGCTAAGTATTTTCCAGATTTCGGATCAATTATTATTATTGCGTTGTCACCTAACGATAATTAATATCTCGTAATAAAATTTCCAACTTTCGACCTAAACGTAAATTTTTTATTTAATGAAACTTATTAGATTGTAATTTTCTTTATATAACCTCGGACTAAATAACTCTATTTTAACCTTCATAGAACAAATTTAAAGCAATTCAAACACACTATATTAAACTCCTCCCGCATTGAATTTGTAATTAATTAATTAATTATTAGATTTTATTGAATCGGAAATTATTGCAAACACTGATTTTAGATTTATTATAAGATCATACATTCCGTTAAATTGCACGATTAACCCTATCCGGGCACTTCACTCCCTGTTTTATCAAAGTATAAAACTGATTGTAGACTCTATTTTACCACTGAATTTTTTAAGTATAAAAACTGATTCTAGATTCTATTAATTAATTACCAGGGTAATTCTCACAACATGCGCGACGTTTTAATCAACCTTGCCAGTTGTCGAAGGACCCCTTTTTTTATTTTAATGATAAGTTGAATTTATAAATAGATATATTATTATTCAATGCTGTTATAAAATTCTTTAAACACTGTTGTTTCTTTTTAAATTAGCTACACTATATAAACTTTTTATTTTAATGACAAGTTGAATTTATAAATAAATATATTATTATTCACTGCTGTTATAAAATTCTTTAAACACTGTTGATTTTCTTTAAATTCGCTACACTATATAAACTTTTTATTTTAATGACAAGTTGAATTTATAAATAAATATATTATTATTCACTGCTGTTATAAAATTCTTTAAACACTGTTGTTTCTTTTTAAATTCGCTACACTATATAAACTTTTTATTTTAATGACAAGTTGAATTTATAAATAAATATATTATTATTCACTGCTGTTATAAAATTCTTTAAACACTGTTGATTTTCTTTAAATTCGCTACACTATATAAACTTTTTATTTTAATGACAAGTTGAATTTATAAATAAATATATTATTATTCACTGCTGTTATAAAATTCTTTAAACACTGTTGTTTCTTTTTAAATTCGCTACACTATATAAACTTTTTATTTTAATGACAAGTTGAATTTATTGTAAAACTATATAAAACACTTTATTTAATTTTCAACACTCCACAGATTTAATCACGACCGTAATTTTTATAAGTCCCAGAATTCCCACTCCGAATTTTTCTAAGTCTCAAAATTTTACAACACTTAAGAAATTTTCAACTAATAACCGTTTTAGACGCTACGTCACGTAACTTCCACGTTTTAATCCGACGATTGGTCCCCGACGACTCCTTCCCGACAACTAACACCAAAAACTGATCTCGATTCTTCTAAGTCCTAAGTTTTATATGTACCTCCAGGATTAGAACATCTTAATTACGCGTTCATTGATTTTCTAATTCAAACTCTAACAACTCGAGATTTCATATATCAATTCTGTTATTTTCGTATCAACGTGTTAAGTCCGGCCCCCTTGATTTTAGAAATCTTCTGTCTCTTACGTAAATTGTTCCAGTGTCGAACCTACCATTATGTCAAATTTTGCCCCGTCGTTCCTTTGTCTTCAGGTCTTACAAATTTAACTAAAATATCATGATTTTTGTGTCCTTTTTTCTCTCAATATATAATAGGTACGTCTTCAATAAACTGTATATAATTCTCAATTTGGTTTATCGCTATCAGAACACGAACAAACTCATGTCGAAATCTTCACTATGCTTTTCCCAACATTCATTTTCCTAAATTTCCCCACATTTTCATGTTTCTTATATGAATCAATTCAATTTTTAACTGTATTGTCTCTACTTACGTCGTAGACTTGAATTTTCTTATTTTTCTTCAATTATATTTTATATACGACGTTATTTTTATGATTTCTCTGCTTCATTCTTATGTCATTGTCCATAACTATATGATTAGTTATATTCCAAGCCAAATTTATTATTTTCATCGATGTTTCGGAATTTTCCGGAGTTTTCCTTCCGAAATCATCTTTTAATTATCTTTACTTCATTCTTTACCATCATTTGTATAATTTCCAATGTTTATCTTCTCTTAGAAAACTTCACCTTCTAGTCATAAATATTCAATCTGCTATTTTTTCATAATTTTCATAGAAGAAAATTCCAATTTGACTCTGGGATATGTGTCAGGTTAACTACTTCGATCAAATTCCGCCCAATTTTCCATCTCTCTCTTGTTCAAAATCCCATAAACTGCAAGCCCTGACGTGTGTATACATTACGATTTCTACATACTTGGCGATAAATCCATTTTAATGTGTTTATAATTAAATTTTACGGAAATTCTATAATCTAAATACTAGGTAAGAGCAATGTTAATTTTTATGACCCTTTTTAATGGATAATGGGCCTTAAATAAACAAAAGGCATGTTCGAATTTTCCTTGTTTATATCAACAATATACATGTGGGGTCGACAACCGTTGTAATGTTTCATTTTCCCTCGCAGTCTCGTGTAACTTTATGTTATGATCCCTATTTTAATTACGTAAAATGACTCCTTTTTATGAATTAAATCTATCGCAATGTTTGCAGTATTTCCACCCCCCCCTAAGTATACTATTCCAATTCCTTTCCAAGCACCTGCTACTGCACCAAACCCTTGTTTCGTCCTCTTGAACTCTAAATCTTTTTGAAATTTTCCTTCCCAATTCGCTTTCCTAATCTCTCCGTTCCGTCTAGAATTGATAACAATAATTTTCCATTGTGTTATGTATATTCATTTTCTTTTCGTACGTTTTTCCTCGAATTAATCCTCTCGGCCGTCATATGTAGTTATTCTATAATTGAGAATCCTCCCGCAAGCATGCCCCGTTGTCCCCGCGTTTTCCACTCAATATATTACTGATAAAATTTTTATCGTTATCCAAGTGTGTTTTTCCGCAACTAAAAACGCTCTAATGCACTCGAAACTAAGGTCTCCCGACCCCTTGAAGGTACCCTTTATTAATAACATTACTTGGGTTCGTTGTACTAAAAACCTTGAATAATTCGATATTTATCTCTTAGTTCATTCAACCCTGATCTCTGTGGGAACGTCTAGACCATAAATTTCTTCACTAATCACTCGGGTCAAAGTACAATCCTTTGTGTTCAAAATGGGCACGACCCCCTTCTTGCTGATAGGCTGAGTTGATTTTTAATTGCTTTTCCTACTTTTTAATTGGTTGTCTCAACTCTCGCGTTTAAAATCGTCCCTAAACCTGGGGTTCCCATTAAATATCGATCTCATCACCATCTGTGTATATTTAAGGCAATTATAACACATCAACTTAACAATACCTCTTTTTTTCGAGCAAGTTTTGAATTTGACCATACAGATGTCGTAGCACTGCGCTTTTCTCCTTAGAATAAAAAAAAATTCTCGTAGGCCTTCTCGTAAATTGGAGGTTACCATTCATCACACAATGGATGTTTTACATTATAAATAGTAACTTCTCTTTTATAATAATGTAGGTATGTAGAAATTAGTTGGTGAAAATGTATCTATTTTTATTAAATGTAAAGCAGGTATCGATAACTGAAAATCTCAATTAGCTACCGTAGACATTTATACAATAATAATAAATAAATAAAAATAAAACATTAAGGGTACATATTTTTCTTTGAGATAATGATAAAGATATTTTATTTAAGCGAAAAAGCAGCCAACAATAAGAATGGTTTATTGCTTAAGCTATCAACTTAATTGCGAAATCACTTAAAGAATTCGTTGTTATACAAAAATATTGTACCTAACTAAACTATGTAGTAACCAATAACAATTCTTACATTTATATAATTATATATTCATAATTCGATTACCCTAATACGGGCATGTGCCTAGCGTGGTAGTCGAAACACCTGTAAAACTGTAAACAAATTATATAATGAATAAAGAAAAAAAAAAAAAAAAAAGCTCCTTAATTGGCAATTGAATCTACATGACTCGCACAGGTACGGGGCTCGATTCTCCAATCGAGGTCGCTCGCAATTACGCGTAGACGCCAAACGTCAAAAGTCATTCCACTCAAACAAGTTGATCGATCCAGTTGACTCCGACAAAACTTTCAAAATCTAGTATCCTAACCTAAGATCGTTTGCCGTGCGTTTTTCGAAGGACAGGCATATTAAATTTATAAAAAGTTGTATTAAGGTTCAATAGTAATGTAAAGTAAATGTTTGAGACCAACAAAAATGTTTTACCGGAGAGTAGATAGTTTTCACATGAGTATTAACTTCCTTATTGATAATATATGTTAGTTATGTTAAATTTCTTTTCCGCGGGCGGTTACCGGCTGTTTTGGTTTTGAGTAAAATATCCTCCAACTTTTTCGAAGAAAGTGAGGACTTAATTTCAAATTCACACCACAGAAGCACCCAAAACATCAGAAACTTAGACAATATTCACAGGCCTGCCAATATAATCATCTTATAAATTATTCGACATTCAATAAAACCTATAAATTAAATATTCTACAACATTGATGGCGCATACCGTATAAGTCTGGATCGCTATTGGGGAATCAATCCCCAGTTCCGCGGAATCGCTTCGGACTGTAACCTGCAGGGTGAAGATTGCCCCGATGATAGTCGATTTCCGATAAGATAAGCCAATAGAAGAAGAAGAAAAATAACAAGCATTCTTATAATAGTTAATACATATCTGTGTTAAATATTTTATCATGCAACTTATATTAAAAATTCTCATTCTTGTACACTGGACTTTTAAAATACTTTTAATACGAATTCAAGCTTGAAACTTAAAAAAAATAACCCTTAAAAACACAATTTTTTTTAACAAAATTACGTCTATTTTTAAAGGTATTTTATAACATATAGAAAATGGTTTGACTGAGGATTGAACCTTCCTACCCAGGAAGAACCGAACCAAATTACAATTGGATAAAACTGCTTTTTATTTATCGAATTTCAGAGAATCGCTCAGATACCCGCGTGTGGGCGTGATTGCCAGCAAAATATATGCATTGATAGAATGTATTGTAATCGATAAAGAGTTTAGGTATCTTCCGATTTTCAGCTCGATCGAATGTCGGGAAGTGGGTTCATTTCCACTTCCAAGATTCCACTGCGTACGTACGCTCATTCAATCATGAAAACAAAATTGAAATTCCAATAGACATATTTAAAAAAAATAATAAGCGTCTAAAATATCGGAATAAAGTTCCAAAATTTACATGCATGAAACATCAAAACTCATAAAATACTTCCTTTGTTTGAACCTTCGCCCTTGTTCGAAAGGACCGATGAATTGATTTCCACAAATCCATTAATTCCACATGAATCAGTGGAAATGTGGTAACAGAACGTAACTAAAACACACGACGGAAAATGTTAGTGACGGCCCTGCCCGTATTTTTTACTGTTCATATTTTCCCGGGAGAGAAATATCTAGAAATATTCCCGGGAAAATATCTGGGAATATTCCCGGCAAACTATTGTAGAGGAAAATGTTTCCTTGAAACGGTACGAGAATGCCGATTCTCTGCGTAAAGAGGTTTGTTATTCATATTCCAAGTCAGGCCAGAGCGGCGGTGAAACAATTTGAATTTTAAAAAATATTTTCTTAAGCATGCCCATTCTTGAAAATATATTTTTTTATAAATGCAAAAGTTGAACGCTCGCTCTTAAATTAAATGTTTTCTTTGTTGATTAATAAGAAACATGTGAATAAAACATAAAGATAAAACGGTATAAGGCGAAGCTAGCAGCACACAATCGAGTACCTACCCTAATATAATATGGCAGTGGGGCATAAAATCGGCAGAGGAAGGATGGATTTAGACTGATTGTTGTAGAAATGAGATCACTGTTTGTGGTACGAGTAACGTGGAGATCCTCAAAGAATGCAAGGCTGATGTAATCGCAGTAAGATTAAGAAAGGGGCCCTCGAAAGGTTTGGACGTGTAGAGCAAATGCACGAAGAAGGGAGTGTAAAGAGAATATATAACCCAAATGTTGATGGTAGAAGAAGTCGGTGTCGTCCGAGGAAGACATTGTGCGATCAAATGAATCAACCTACTTGAGTCGGGCCATGTCAAGAGTTAGACTAAAAGAAAGTATGTAAGAGACGATTTTTGAATGTGAATGAGGCAAAGAGTGAGTTATTTGTCGGTCCGTCTTCTCTGCCTACCCCTCGTGGTGGTTATTTAGTTTAATTATAATTAGCAATGATTTTTCCTGAAATTCAATTTTCATTTGTGTTTTGGTAACTCTGTATTATATGTATTATAAAAACTTTTTCTATTAACTTTGTGTTAAAATATTTTATTTTAATAAATATTTTATTTGACAAATACAGTGCTTTATCGTATTTTTTTATGTTTTTACTTGTTAGTTTTATTATTATTGTACTGACCGTAACAATATCATGGTAATAGAAATGTCGGTAATCGAAATTCTAAATAAAATGATGTTATGCATAACTAGCGCAAACCCGTTAAAAATCACGGAATATAAAAATTCCGATTTTGAAAATGGCAATAAAAAAAAATTCTATTAAAAATATTATATTGTAGGTGTATGTACCATATCGCTTCTTTGAATTTTGCAAGCAAACAAACTCTTCCAATTTTGAGAAATAATATTGATCATTAATTTAACTCAAAGCAAATTTGAGTTCTAGAGTTCATTGAGTCAGAGTTACAGATACTCAAACGAAATATTTTGAAAGAAAACGCAGAACAGGTAGGCAGCTTTCTACATGTTAATTATTAAAAAATTGTTTCTTAACTTCGCAAAAGTAAAATAAGTACCTACCTGTAACTTGGCGGACGCTCGCGATTTTTCACTTACTGGAATTTCTGAGGACAGTCTGCATTATAAATCTCCTCAGAAAATTGTGAATCTCTAGCTATACTACGTCGGGCAAGGAACGAGAGTATAATCTATTTCGTAGTGTATTTCTTTCAGATATGTATTTATCACAGTTGGAAACGGTTGGAAAATGTTTTGTAAATAATGCTATTAGTATTTAACTACTACCATATTACATTACTTTATATATGGACCGGTTTCGCTTTATAGGATATAACTAAATACTAAGACCGAGTTATTGGTTATATATACATATACACAGAGGGAGAAAGAATATTACATATTACAAAAGCAAATGTACCAGAAGGTGACAAAATATTTTTTAATGTCTTTTAAAACCTTAAAATAAAATAAAATTGAATTAGTTTTACTAAGATTTGAAACTTTTTACCCAGTGACCTGAACGAATCGCGCCACCAACAGGGTCAAATAGCGATTTGGTGTGGCCGACATTATTTATTTCGTGTTTAAAGTGCTTTAATTTCTTAGAATTTCAGAAAAAAGCGTATATGTCCGTGTGTACGCATGATTATCACTGTAGAATGTATTGTCATAGACAACGAGTCTATCTGCCGAGTTTCAGCTCAATAGGATATCGGGAAGTGGGTTAGTTTCCACTATCAAGATTCCAAGTCATTCGTTCAATCAATAAAATAATAATAAAATAGAACCACAGAGAAATTCTTACAGGTGTATTTTAAAACTAAAAGTCACCAAATTTTTTTGAATCAACTTAAAATGATGTATAATATATTAGTAGGTAACCAAAGTTAAGAATTAATGATATTTCATCCTACAAAATTCAATGCATCAAAAATTTTAAGCAAGTTATGAACAATTTCGGACGTAAATTAAAAAATGAAAAGAAAAGGCAATTTTCTTATTTACAAGCCAGAATCAGGCTACCTAACTGAAATAGATGTTTAAGGGTCCGGAATTCAGTTTCTCTCGTCCCTGGAAAAAAATATATTCCATTGAAAAGAAGAGATTTTTTTCATTTCATCCTCGGTCCCGTCTAAATAAGTTGTACACAGTGATGAAAACACTTTAAGAGGTGTGTTAACATTGTTGCTAAGAAGAAAAGAAAGAAACTTTTAAAAGATTTAGGTGAAACTTTTATAAACTTTTATAAACGGTCGTCTTCGATTTATTATTTAAGGTTCTTTCCTCTTATAGGTATGTTTGTAGGTATGCAATTAAATTTACTAATAAAATATCTAGGTGAATAGGCGCACTATACAGAGTTTGTATTTTTGTTCATCCTGGCAAAAACAATTAAGTGAGAGGGTACAATACCCAGAGTTGATTTTGAGGCTCATCTAGCAATAATGTGAGAGGGTACAATATACCTACAGTTACACAGGGTTAATATTAAGGCTCATCTTATTATATATATATATATATTTTTCCCTGATGTCTGACTCCGGACATAGGTTTTTTTAGCCGCTAAAATACTGTTGCACTCTAAAACTGGGTGACTAACAATACCCAGAGTTGATATTAAGGCTCATCTAGCAAAAGCAATAATGTGAGAGGATACAATATATAACCACACAGGGTTGATATTAAGGATAACTGTAGCAAAACCAATACGGGGAGAGGGTACAATAGATAGAGTTGGTATTTCGGCTCATGATAACAAAAAAAATTACGTGAGAGAGTACAATACCCATAGTTCTCTCTCTGAGAGGATACAATGTACAGTTGCACAGGTTTGATATTAATTAAGGCTCATCTTAGCAAAACCAATTTAGGGGAGAGTGTACAATAGATAGAGTTGGTAATTTGGCCCATCATAACAAAAGCAATAACGTCAGAGGGAACAATACACAGAGTTGGTATTTAGGCTCATATTTGCAAAAACAATAAGGTAAGAGGGTGCAATACACAGAATTGGTATTTAGGCTCATCTTAGCAAAAGCACTTAGAAATAACAAATAACAGAAGTGGTATTTAGGCTCATATTTTCAAAAACAATTAGGTGAGAAGGTACAATATACAGAGTTAGTATTTTGTGTCATCTTGCAAAATTATATGAGGGGTACACTGTGGCAATTGTTCCTTAGGCTCATCTTAGCACAAATTCAATCCAAATTGCCGAAGCCTACGTTACGCATTTTAACCCCATTTTGAAAATGATGTTAGGGTAACGAAGGTAGATGGGGGGGGGGGGGGGATTTAAGAGAAAAAAATACTTGGGCATTCCGGGATACGAAACCAAAGTTTATTTCATCGTAGGACTGCGTCTTCGACAGACTTGAGCTAACACAGCCAGGGTAGTTCAGGAAAACATTAATCTAGTTTTGTGAAGCTAATTGGGTTCCTATTGTCATGATATAAAAACACTTACCTACCTTAGTGCTCGTATTATTTCACGGATGACCTATCTCATGTTTACACATTTTAATGGTTATGTATTTGCTTTTCGTTCTTCGCTAACACATAGGAAATAAAAAGTTTAATTTAGAGGGTTTTTATTTTAGAAATTTTAAAAAATAAAACCATAGAAAACCAGAAATATGTCATTCTTAAATCAGATTTTAAACGTATTGACTCTTTTTCACAAAAAAATATATATTGATTTCGAAAGATTGTTCTTTTATCTGGTACAATTATGTTTAAAATTTTGAGAAAAAATATTTATTTGTAGTATAATAAGGTTAGGTATACCATAGGTCATAGGTCGTTGGCAGATTTGTAAAATTTTCAAAAAAGATTTTTTATTATTATTCCACACCCATTTCAAATCATATAATCATGTAGTAAAATAAATCAATACATTATCTGGAAACGCATGTTACATAATTTTAATTTAAGTTTCAATAAAATAATAAAAAATATATAAGTTCATGTGTTTCTAAATGAAAATTGGTCCGTTTGTGTATTTATTTGCGCACTTACAAACTAATAAAAAAAAAATTTTACATTCTTATTTTGCTCAGACATTATTGAAAAATGATAAATACTTATGACCAAAAATAATTACAAAAAATACATAATTTTAATAGTTTTATCATCACGCCATACAGCATTTTTGGAAGTAGGTATAAATTAAATAAAATTTTGAATGAAATAAAATCGATATTGAGTTATAATTTTAAAAAGCTGGTACGGATAATAATTAATCTTTCTCATTGGAATCACCCTGTGCAAATGTAAGAACATCTTTCTACGAATTGTGGATTTTTGGCCGCTTTTCTTGCGAAACAATAGCATTAAGAGGGTATAACTACAGAAAACCAGCCAGGTTATTTCTGGTATTCTCTTGTTATACCCTCTTAAGGCTGTTGTTTCGTAAAAATTCACGTTTGAAAAAGTTGTCAAATTGCAATTCAGCGCCATTTTGTTTTTTTTTCTGTCTATTTGAAAGATCCCTCTTAAATGCCAATTCTAGATGGGTTTCAGCTTTTTATCAAATTGTAATAGGCTGATAAGCTGAACAACGTGTTATATACACTTCTGCTGATCAATTTTTTTTAGAAAGGGACTTGGAATCGGAATATAAAGGGGCCCTTTCAACTGTAAAAAAAATTAAAAAGCGCTGGCTAACCATTTGATGACTACTTTACATTAGAATTACTGTGAAACAATCAGTCCTATCTTTCCAAGGTTTCTAAACTAAATACCTGACAGCGTAGCATTATACAAGAACATAAGTATGTGGGCGTGTATTCCATTCTTTGCATTTCCAAATAGGAAAATGTTTTTCATTTGCATTTGAATGAAATGAAATGGCAATGTTATATTAGTATAAGGGATACAGAGCGCTTTCTCAATTAACTAAATCCAAAATGTCAGTCAGTGACTACATTGGTTTCCATTTAAATTAATCCAAATCTAAATGGAAAGCATTTAAAGATTCAGTGCCTGAATATTTTCCTATCAAATTCATAGTAAAAGTCATTCGCTTTCGCGTCATCTATTCTCCTTACACTCCTTTTTCAGCACTTTCCATTTTTTATTTTTTTTATTTTGTTTAGTTTTTATTGTAAATTAAAAGTAAATAATAATAATATAATATTTAACATTATTCTTACATATCATTTATTCACCCTTTAAACCCAGTTAGTAGAGAAAGAATCTCTGATCCCACCGGGGAGCTGGTCTATTTACGAAATTTTGGAATAATAAAGTTCGAATTTCTGCTTATAAATAGTATGTTTAGTTACAAACATAAAAAAATATCATTTTCCAAAATATTACAAAATATTGGAGAATAAGTGAAAAAAAAGCAACACAATAAATCTGAAAATCATCATTAAAATAAATCAATCTATTGGTTTTCAGTAAAAATGTAATGAAAGTCTTTTTTTATAAAAAAAATAGTTTTTTCTCACTTTTTATTATATCAGGTAAATTGTAAAATAACTTAGAGCCTACATATATTTATAATAGTGTTGTGCAACTGTCGTGTTGCATCTAGGTACATAAATGTTCCCAGATGTTCTAGAATATTCTAGATCTTAAACTTCGCGATGAGGACAGTTCAACCTTTAGAATAACATTTATTTAAATAGTTTTAAAACTGGCAGGAGTTTAAATTTTTATCAAAAAGTTCACTGGTTGGAAAAACTCTGGAAAATTACTTTAATAAACATTTTTTGTGTTATTACTATCGGAAATAAAAAAAGTGTTGTAGATGCTCCTCCAAGAGATTACAATATTGCAATACTTACTGAATAAGAGCAAAGTAATCATACAAAATTATAAGTGAGTTTTCTAATTCTTTTAACATTGGTATTTACATGTTTTTTAAATTTCAAATTGCTTTCAATAGTGATCCCTAGATATTTGACATCAGACGTTTTCTTTAAGAATTTAGACTTATCGTTACATTCTCCCCTGATCGACGACACGAACGACTATGCACCCTCACTCCAATGTTGGAAGAAGGGATAGATTCATTATGTTCAAAAGGCATTTATCATGTTTTTTCTACGTACAGACTAAGTAAGTTATCATCAAGCAGTTTTTTTAAATGTCATCATTTGTAGCTGCAGTCACATCCATCCATGTTATTCCTGATTGTGAACATGTCGAAACTATCTAATCGTACCTACATTTTTACCATTATTTTTTAACTGTGTTTTTATTATCATATTATTATTCACTTTAATTAAATTATTAAAACTATCCGTAGACATCCAAATTGATATTGAAAAAAACCAAATGTATGTATATAAGATCACCAAGCCTGGGAATATGGAATATACCCAAAATAATTGCTCATAATTCTGAATGTATTCATAAAAAAATTGAAAATATTTGCTACTGTGAAACAATTGACTTTACTAACGAATATACTTATCTGGGACTAATAGTAGATAATACATTTAAATGGGATAAACAAGTGGCTAAAATTTGTGACCAGCTCCGATCTTTTGCAAGTAATTTTTATAAATTGAAATTTATTTTGCCCCATTGTACTCTTAAAATTATTTATTTTTCTATGGTCGAATCCATCCTTAGATATGGCATACGAACTTGGGGGCACACAAGCAATATTTATATTAAATATATACAAAATTTACAAATTGCTTTAATAAAAAAAATTGTACCACCGAATATTTACAGACAAAGAAGTAATCAAAACTACTATATGGTTCTGAGAGCCTACTTCCAATAAAGGGTCTTCTTTGGTACATTATTATAATGGATAATGAGGGAGATAGCAAATACAAAAAGCAACCGGTGCATAATCATACAACAAGATTCACTGAAAATAAGGGCCTCATTACTCCAAGAGTAACTAATAAATATGGAAGCCGAACGCTTAAATACTTAATACCAGAGATTTTCAATAAATTCAATAATTTTTTTAAACCTCAGAATAATGAGAGACCCTGCCCCAAAAACACTAAGCGTTGGCTAATAAGCGACGAATCAATGTATCTCTGAACATTATAATTATTGATGTATCCCTGAACATCTCAACGTACCTGCCTAAATAATTTGTATATAGGTAAGTACATTGAGATATATTATTTTGTGATATTGTTTATTGTATAATATTGTGTTATACATGTATTAAAAATTAAAAAAAATTATATATATATTATTTTGTAGAACCTACAGACGAGCCGTCATGTGTGTCAGCTTTGTGGGACTGGATAAAACTTGTATTTTCTTGTATAAAATAAATAATAAAAAAATAAAAAAAATATATATGCCCTAACATGAAACCTAGGTGAAGTGAATTGGTAAATTATAAAACATTTTAAAATCATAACACAACAATGTCTAACTAAATAAAGTAAATTGTTAAATTTTGGAAACAAGCCCGAACTTTTGTTTACCCGATTTGGCTTTGTAATTAAGTTATTTTATGCAGCTAGCAATTTGCTAGTAATTTGGTCTGTTCTCCTTTGCTCAATTGGAAATTAATTTGAATGTCTATGTTACTTTCATATTGTATACATTAAAGATCTTAAAGTGTTTAAACCTAAAATCAGGAGAAAAATGAAGTTGTTAAAATGAGGGTGCTTCACAATATTCCTATCGTGACATGAAAACCAAGCAAGACGTAAAGTAAAATACAAAAAGGAACCTTAAAAAAATATCTTTGGTAGAACGGAAAAATGACTACTCAACCATTTTTCCAGCTTTATGGCTTGTTGGTCATTTCGCCTTTCCACCTACGAGTAGATAATGGTTCTTCCAAAAATTTGAAGAAAAAATAACAGCTTACAGATGTTTATTAAAGCATTTACTTTAATTCCTATAAATAACACTCAAATGTATATTAATATAGATCACCAATTCAAGTGCTTATAAAAAGTCAGATCAACATCCGTTTATACTTCTTAAAAGTAACTTATTTTCCGATATGAAGTAACCATCCCTCAATAAGTAAAGTTGGGGAGAAGAATCATTGATTGACTTCCCCTAGAAGGAATTCATGAATAACAAAATACTGGCGTGTTCCCTCCAGCGGGGAAAATTGTTGATCAAATTCCAACCCACTTACGTATGTAAGGGTTACGTTTGATGAGCAGGAATCAACAATATTCAACAACACAAATGAAAAGCTTATAACTTGCGACTTTCATTTAGCAATTTCTTTAGAAGTACCGAACCTAGAGATTGGCAAGATGGGGAGAGATGTGGAAAAATGGGGTGGGATCGGGAAGTTTTTAACTTTCCGTTGGGAAGGTAAACTGAAGCGAGTTGGGCATAAACATATCATAACCCTACACGCGGGGGAGTGAACGGGTGCGCACTTGTGAAAATATCACGAAGAAACGATTGGCGTTACTCCCGCAAAGGATGGGCCATTCATTGTCCAACGTATAACTTTGACGTAAAATGGATTGTTTCGTTAAGTGCTTGAAAGCGTTGGTTTTTAAAGGAAAAGCTTAAAGATTTTATGTCTAAATTATTTTTAATACTCTTACGTTACACGATACAGAAGTCAGCTAAAGAAAATTCTGCTGCAAAAGTATTTGAAAGTAGGTTTATCCATGAATGTATGGTGTAGTTTTTAATAAATGTGTTCAATATATGTTCTCAATCTTACTTTCTTATGACTTTCCTCCAGACATAATTTTTTTTTTACAAAATTCTTCAAAAGATCCACCTAAACAATCGTGTTTTTTATGTCACCATAGTCGTCACTGTAGCGATTTTTAAGCATTTATATAACTAATAAATTGTCAACAAGAGGTGGCAACGTTGAATCGCAAATCATAACAGATCAATTCTCTACGCATTCGTCCGAAACGGGGCTCCAGGCTGCGCCGTCCTCCTCCGCCTTTTTAACCCTAGAATACTAATATATTTTTTTACTGCTTAATACTAATCATCGCTTAGGAGGCTACTTTTTAAAAAACAAGTAATTTTTCAAGTGTCTTTATTAAAATATTAACAATATATTTTTACATAATAGAGCAACCTCTGCCTTTTTAAACAAAAAAATATATTTTCTAAATCAACACATTTACTTTTTTTGGCGCACAAAGATGTATTAAAAGTATGAAAAATGTAATTTTTCTTGCAAAAATCTTAAAAACTAAACATTTTTATAAAAATATAATATCAGTTTGTTGAGATCTTTATAAAAAACTTATATTTAGCATTATAATTTTTATGTCACATTACTTTAAAGTTAGTCTATTTATTTGTTATCAGAAGTGAAGAAATTAGCCGATCGATGTTCCAGATATTATGATTTGTTGCATTTAGCACAGTAGTACACAACGATGCGTCTTATTTTTGCTGGGCAAAAGTTGCACATGCTTCGTTTTATTTTTTTAATGAAATTTTCTTCCATATTTTGTTCATTTATATTTTAATCATAAAAACCAAACATTAACTTCTAAATTGTCTTCAATTTCACTAGCAGAGTCAGTCACCTTCCGTTAACCAATATTCTATTTGACTATTGTCTGGATTCATCTGTAAACAAAATATAAATAAAATTAACACCAATCATGTCAAAAACACCAATATTAATAAACAAGTCCAAAAAAATTACCTTTAATACTAAGGATCGCCTCCCAGGCGATCCAACACTTTGTATCCCGGCAAAAACACGAGCCCGCGGGACGCGCTAAGGCTATCCACTGCTTCGCGGGGGGCACTAAGTTGAGGTGAGTGCGCGAGTCGTAACAACGAAATTACAACGAGAAATTACAACGAAAAAACTGTGAGAGGCCGGCCTCCCAGGCGATGATTAGTACTCTAGGGTTAATTTCAATATTTAATCTGCCTTTGGTTTATTTTATCAAATAAATCTTCAACCAGTTACGAATTTGTTTTATTAATAGGTACATTGTCATTCCATAAAATTAGAATGCTTTGATCACCGGAGATCATTTGATTTGTGCTCTATCCAATGCATGCTACCAAACGCAGTAGATAAATGTAAGCACCAGATGTTTTACTTAAGTATAAACGACCTCCGTGGACGAGGGGCAAGGCTCTCGACTAGCAATCTGGAGATCGCGTGTTCAAATCCCCCAAATGCGTAAAAAAATTTGTTTAGATTAAATTGTGTTTTTATTTTTAAAAAAGACAAATATTTCCAAGTTACGAATATCCTGAAAATATTCGAAAATCTCCTACTACCACCACAATAAGCAGAGAATGTTGCTTGTGTCACGATAGAGGACTTAGCCAGCCGACGAATCGAACACGTGACGCCCGGGCTGGACGCCAACTCAGCCACTGACTGGTCACTAATTCACAATTTAGTCATTTAAGATAAGGAAACAGGTCACCGAAGATGCCCAGCTGTCGATCAAATGTGCGAAAACGGAATGGGAGACAGTTTACTTTCTCATGCAGTACAACTTTACTGAGATCTATTGATACTCCTCAAAACTACTTGTAACTACCTACACTAACGACATCTGTTGAAAGATATTAAAATGACGTACATTTTTAAAAACACTATAAATACATAAAATCCAATAAAAAAATCAGAGTGTGCAATTCACAAACGGCAGAAGTCAAACTAGAAAGTCGCTAGATGTCGCTTTCTTTTCTTTTGCCTATTTATTTTAAATTGGTTTGAAGATTGGATATTGATTTTATAAAAATTAAAAAAAATATATGTATTTTGGATTTGGATTTGGTAGGATTCGAACCTCTGTTGGCTGGATGGATCTCTGGGCGCTGAGAGTTAGGCGCTTTATACCGCTCCGCTATCGATGGCTCGCGCGTAGCCTTGAATTTACCGCATTATATTAGAACCGAGGACCGTCAAAATAAATTAATTTTAGTGACGCACTTCCGTTTCATCAGAATTTCAAATCACAACGAGGCAAAAGAAGTTTCACTTCAAGAATCCCTCGTAAGTAGCAATATAAATGTATTATTATTTTTTATTAACCCATTCAGACCCCTTGAGCATAATTATGCACACTAATTTCAAAGCGTAATATAAGGTGTAATTTTAGGTTTTTTAAATGTTTCCCCTTTTTTATTATACTAGCAACATTATTATTACCTAAAAATATAGCTAGTGGAGACATCTACCCGTGAAAGTTATAAATATTGGTTCTTTCAAATAGTGCGACTGAACCGTTTGACAAGAGTGTTGGTAAGTACATTTTGTTTTCATTGTTTTTACTAAAATTTCGTAAATGTTTAACAAAAGGAGTACGCAGATGCAATTTTAAAATATCAATAACTATAATGTATGCATTGAAGATATAAATAATGGAATAAATAAGCGTATGGACGTGTTTGAATTTGGATGTGCAGAATTGTGCACAATCAGTCTCTGTGGCACCTTTCCACGATGTACCCAAAATGTTGTACATCTTTGTTTATGATTTGGAAAACTTATTTTGTATGGTTTATTTTAGGAAAAATGTATAATCCTATGAATAAGGAAGATTAGGAGGTGATTTTATTTTAATTAGAATAGCTACAGATAAAATTTCTGCAAATATTATCATCAACGAAGAGATATACTTATATAGATAAAACTATTTTTGTAGTTGTGTAACTCTAAGTGACCAGCTCAGATATGGGGGCTCCATTGAAGCCAGAGTAAAGTTAGCTTCCCAAAAACTGGGCGTACTGTACAGGGCCCGCAGATACTTTAATAGTAAACAACTGCGAATCAAAAGTGTGCCCCACTCTTGAATTTGGCGGCCACCTCTACTTCTTGTTTTACCGGTATTACAATGGAAGATGCTCCGAGGAACTAGCGTCATTGATCCCTACGGCACCGGTGCATAGTCGGTAAACACGCCAAACGCGTGACCAACATATGTACCCGGTTGACATTTGTCACATGAGAACGGGACACTTCTTCGACTCGTTCTTGTGTTCAACAGCTCGGCTGTGTAACTATTTTCTACAACATGGGTCTCTTTTAGAACAATGTTCATTCCTTTCTCTCCTCAAAAAGACCCTCCACACAGCATCTCAGATGACATAGGTCCTGAGGGAAATTATTTTCCTCAGGGTCTCCTGTGTGGAGTTGATGTAAAAAAATAAATAATAATAATTGTGGAAAATTTTGTAATAAAAATCTATTAAAAACCTATTAAAAACCTATTGACAACCTTTTCAACAACATTCTACTTTCAGTCTTCTGCGTACGTTGAGACCTATTGGGCATAATTATGCACATGTTCAATTTCCTAATAAACAATAAAAAAAAAAAATCTAAAATATTTTCGTTTTATTAAAACCCCAATGAAGCCTAATCCAATCTTAAATAATTTTTTCTCGCTTAGCAATAATTCAGGTCAGAACGGGTTAAAGAATGTATTGTAATTATTACATAAAGAAATAATAAATGTACATATTTATAATGATAAATGTACATATTTATAATGTATGCTTTCATGTGGTTTATACAGAAAGTATACTTATATCGATCTCGTGTTAAGGTAATGTAAAGATAATTAATTTTGCAACAAATGAAACACACGTCTGGGGGTGACATTGAATCACAGAACGAAATGAAAGCCGTAAAGTTCGCGGTTCTCCTTGTCATTAGCACGAACATTTTCCATCGAATATTAACGACGTATTTGCCTTAATACTCAGCCAAAATGCTGTGAACTTCTTACGTGGGAGGAAAGCCGATAATTCTCATGCATATATTATGATTTTATGATAAATATGCACATATGGTAACACTTTATTCGTGGTAAATTTGCCCATGAAGATAGCATTAGGGTATGTTTTCCAGAGTGAATTGCTTGCTTATAACTTACAATACATAGTCAAATTTTCATAATAATTACATAATACATATTATTCATCTACTTCACTTTCTTGTTTAAAAAGACGTGACAAAGTTTTCTGACGAAATCGATCACATTACGTTAGGAGAAAGCGAAAAGGTTCTTACTGCTCTAATCATAGTTCTGAGAAGAGAGTTCAAATTTTTAAATTAATATTTAATAATTTCACTAACTCTCTTAATGGTTTGCTATTGCAAATGTACTAGTCCTAGGGAAAGATTGTAAGTGATGTCATGGTTCTAGGGTCTTCTATCTTTTTCCTTTTCAAACAAACAAAACAAGTAAAAAAAATATGACAAATACAGAAAACCACAAATGCAATATATTATGTACAAACATAGAAAGCAAGACCTATATTAAGTACCTGGGCATAAAAATAGACCAGCGTTTAAAAAGGTCCCCACACATAAATATTCTGAACAACAGAATAAGGAAACGAACATATATATTTAGATGTTTAAGAGATATTTTAAACGAAAAATTACTTAGAACCACATACTTTGCTTTCTGTCAATCAATTATACAATACGGCATTATAGGATGGGGAGGTACATATACAAATCAAACACAAACAATTTACATATCACAAAAACTAACAATAAAAACAATTTTAAAAAAACCCTACTCATATTCGTCAGAACTTTTATTCCAACAATTTAAAGTCAGAAAATTAAGTGCAATATATTTTTATCATGCAACATTACAAATTTATAAAAATAATATTCAAAATAAAGTTGCACCATTTAAAAACAACAGAAATCTTAGACAAACATCAATACTTCCTACTCCAAAATGTAAAAAAACACTACGACAGTTAAGTCATAAATATCTCGGAGTAAAATTTTTTAATTCACTTCCTGAAAAAATCAGAAACATGAACAGTAATATCAAAAAATTTAAAACTCACCTTAAAAATTATACCGAAAATTTGAACTGAATATAAAAAATAAAACAATTAAACCAATATAATAACACCCCCATATACACAAGCCCTGCTTTTTTATGGGGATAAATCAAATATGTACACATATTATGTAATTAATTATTATAATGAATTTATTGTTATTTATGTATCTTTCACTGAATAAAAAAAAATAAAAAATAAAATGGACGAACGTCGATGACGTCCGTGCAAGCTCTCGCTAGTACTATTTTTTTAAAGTAAATGGTGTTAAGGGACATACTTGTCTAACTTTAATCAGTGATTCCTGAAATTATTTGCAGGAAAAAATATAAATGAAATTTTGGTCTCCGATGACATTTTTGGTGATTTTTTTTCACCAAAAACATAATAAAAATTGTGGCTGTTTGGACAGTTGGGGGCGGGATAAGAAGTTGGGTGGTTACTCGGTTGAGTGACCAGTGACGAGATGCAAATATTTTTTGTTATTGTTGCTGGATTGTTAAGAAAATGAATTTGAAAAAAAACTCATCTAAAAAATCACCGGAAACCAAAATTTCAGTTACATTTTTTACTCTAAATAATGTCAGGAATCACTGGTTCAAGTAAGTCTCTAAATATTCTGTACCAACTATAACACAACATATTGTAGGTAACAAATATTAAGTAGTTAACAAGCATATTGATTATTCGCTATTCGATTTCTTCAGGCCTATCGATTATAATATATAGACCTGAAGAAAATTACCTTTCTTTGGACAAATTGTTCAATTACGCCTTAGAAATTTGAAAAATGCTACTTATAAATACAACGAGATGTCTACGCATATAAAATATCTCTATATTATGCATAATATTTAATATTAAAAATTAAATAATAAGTACCTACACCTTTAATATTTTTATGGAATTTTGACAATAGAAAAATAACGTAATTTTTCCTAGAACCAAAAAATCAAATTGCCAATTGATGTCACATTACACTTCACAAGTTCACAATTCCAAAAAAATGAAATGTATGAAACTTACGCTAATTAAAAATATACGAATGGTTGAAAACAAAATGAAATCGGAATATTGTTTAATTTGAGCTGACATGAACCCACCCCTACTAATATGATTGCCTGGGGGTTGTTATTTCAATTTAAAGTAAACTCTGGGGGATAGTTCACAGGGGAGGAAATAACATCAACCTGTTTTACGCAGAATTCCTGGCTTACATTTGGGTTCATTAAATATACGATGAATAATTAGAAAGTGCTTATTTTAATATGACATAGGGAAAGAACAAACGTAAATTAAAAAATGATAAAAATGATAATGAAAAATGAAGATTAATAAAAAATATTTTGGGTGAATGATGAATACCGGATTAGGTGAATGCGTTTGTATATTTCGGAAGTTTTTTTTCCTTATTCATTGCATTAATTATATAATTTGAGGATTTTTTCGACTATCATGCCAGCCACATGCCCGTGTTGTGGTGATTGGGTATATTAACGAGAGATGGGAATGGTTAGTCGCTATATCAGAATTAAGACGGGTGACTCTTCAACAATTTTTTTAAGGCTTTTAGAGAACAGTCACTTAAATCCAAATTGTTTGCAAGTTCATTTAACAGCACCACTCCCCTCGTCATGCTATGCTTTGCCAGGACGTCAGTTTTGCCATTCGGTACTCTGAACAGGTATCGAATATGGCTGTAGTGGTCTGATACATATATATCATAGCATCCCGAGAGGAATGGGCTATCGACAAAATTGTTCCAAATTGTGAAAGACATGATAGCTAGATTTACTTTCCGCCTAGTTTCCAGACTCATAGAATCAGTTTCCTCAAGTAAATCAATATGGTGAATGAACTTAGGATAGGTCCACGTGTCCGCATATAGATATGCCTAAAGAATTTCTTATAATCAGCTCCAATATATCAATACATTCGGTGGTACGGTGACCAAATACTGCTCGCGTATTCCAGCTGCTTCTCAGTATGCCATCGAACAATGCTAGCATAGCTTATTGGTTATAAAAATGTAAAATGGTCTAGCCACAATTTGAAAATGGCCTTATAAGCCGAAACAGCTGTTAGAATCACAAAAAATTAAAATATTTACATAACTTAATGATAACACTAATTTTAATTATTATTAATTTTTTTATACCAATATTTATTAAGTACATTATTTCGGTATGAGCATGAAAAATGATGCATAGATAAAAAGGGAGAGAATATAAAAATTAAATAGTGAGATGTAGTGTTTGTTTCGTTTAATAAAAAGGCACACAACTTATTGCTTTCTAGAAAAAAAACTTAAACACTTTTTTTTTATGATCGTTTGAAAAAAATGGAATTACAATTACGACATCATGTATATTTAATAGATATTTCAAAGCAGCATAACTCATAATGAAAATTTCATCGTGAATAGCAGACATTTGCTATATTGTGGGAATTCTACACACAACAAATCAATGATACGAGAACTCCAGGTAAGGTACTTTTTTTTACTGCTTTTAGATGTCATATTCACAATAAACAACAAACAGTACATTAATTTATAAGTTTTTATTTATGTTAAGTATTAATTTAATTTGTGGAGACAGCTTGAAGGACACGTTTAAACACTACTTAAAGTATTGAAATAATAATAAAATCTTTAATGAAAGGCTTATTATTTCCTATTTAAAAGAATAGCCGTATTTATCTATGCCAGCTGTAATTATTTCTATAAAATAACATTATTAACTTGACCAAATAATATATAATAAATTCCAGTATCTCACAGACAACCCCCAGAGCCTCCGCTAGAGACAGAAATTATCCTGACTCATCTACACAACACACAGTATTGGACCACTAGCAGAAACACCCCTTCATGGTAAGTAGCTCTAACTGCACACCGCCTGGAATCACCAATGGAAACTTGTGAATTATTCAAAGCATCTGATAATGTAGGATTGAATTTGTCCAGTGGCGAGGAGCTTTTTCTCTGCTTGAAGAACTGTTCATTATTTAAATTATAAATAAAATAAATTAATAATAATAACTGTGTTTTAGTAGCAGTTCTGAAATCAAATGTCATTTCCAGACCACTGATTGCAAGTTAGTGTTGATTTTTTTAAAAGCCTGAGCTCCATTTCTTAAACATTGGATATTTGTGATTACATCAGCATTTGTAATTCTTCCATGTGACTCCATAGTATGTAGTTGATTAATAAAATAGTCAATAACCAATATAAACGCCAGATTCAAACCAGTCCATTGTATCTTAGATTTATGTTATGTTTTAAAAAAAAATATATTTTCTTTGTTTTAACTTTTATTTTTTATTTTATTTTTTTTTAAATTTTATATATTATTTTTTTTTATATTTTGGTAGAAAGCAGTAACTTTGTGGCTTGACATATTAATTGAAATAAAACCATCACTTTGTTTGTGACCACGATTTTAATAATCTATTTTTTTCAATACCGACCGGTTTCGCTTAACACAAGCATCTTCAAGGTATAAAATTTATCAGTTTAATTTTACACCCTTAAGATGCTTGAGTTAAGCGAAACCGGTCGAAATTGAAAAAATTAAATTATTAAATTCGTGGTTTCAAACAAAGTGATTGTTTTATTTCAATTAATTTTTAGGTAGTTCACATGTGCTAATAATTTATAAACCAACTTATATAAAAAACATTGACTTATGGCAAACTTGCATTTTTTAAATAAACAAATTTTGTATTAACGATTGTGGCAGATCTATTTTCTCATCTCTTTTTAAAAGTTAAACATATTTTCGTTCACAGTAACTTTTTTGTAATTTTATTATTTAACTCGTCGAACGTCCTTGAAAAACTGATGAAGCGATGCAAGATTTTCTCAGCCGTCCTAAAATGAGTGTAAAAAATAAAATAAGAAAATTATAGGAATGTTAAGAAAAAATAAACAAAGATCTGTGCGTTTCTCGAATATGCTTGGCATTTCATTGGGCCTACTGTGGTGTGGAGGAATCTGTATGTAGTTTCATTATCTTTCTAAAGATTTTGTTAGTATATGTAGTTTTGAGATGTCTCTACATATGTCAGTAAAATTGTACTATAATCGTTCGAGTCTGATACCTGATCGGTTACGGAAATAGCCGATGCTATGTGTTCGAAAACTGGGTCCCTTTGGTGATGAGTTCTACCGCTTCATCTAAACACAGAGCATTTATTAGAATGGACGTTTAGCCCAGTTCCACATACATATTGAACAGGACGATAAATAAACACGACTACCACGACCACCGAGTACCATTTAAACTCCCGATCATCTGAGAAGTATTGTTCATCCAATACCATATAACACCACACCTAGCCACTCCAGTGCCCAACCCAGTATTAAAGTGCATATTATTTAACAACTGAGTTATAGTTATTTAGTACATCATGATTTTCAAATAAACAATTTTAAGATATTATAGAAATAATACGCTAATACTATAAAGCAACAATCATGGGATACTTTCTAGAAACTCCAAAAAATTCTAGTTTTGATGAACCATATCATTACTACAGAAGCTTATGGAGTTGAAGCGTAACATTCCTATTCTGAATTCAGTTCCTGCCTATCAATTTCATTACAATAATAGTTTTTTTTACAGGTATGTATATTTTCTAATAAGTCCTATCATCAATTAAATTTTTTCATCTTTTTGCGTTGGTTTTAAATATTTTTATAATAAATAAATTTCTTTTAAATAACTGCTAAGCTGAGATTCCACCTGCTCTGTTCTGTGGCCTATATATATAAAAATCAAAATATGTTTATATAATTTTTATTTTTAACTTTATGAGTAAAACCTCAAATTGTAACATTTAATTAAATAAAGACAATGTAAGCGAAACTCAATCGAAAATCTGGAAACAGAAAAATCAGAAAAAGATATTGGCACCTCTGGGACTCGAACCCAGGACCTCTCGTTTTCCGGGCGAAAATTCCCGGAAAGCGAGAGGTACTGGGTTCGAGTCCCAGAGGTACCAATATCTTTTTCTGATTTTTCTGTTTCCAGATTTTCGATTGAGTTTCGCTTACATTGTCTTCATTTAATCAAAATATGTTTGCTTTTGTCTATTTATATTTGATGTCTATGCGTTGCTAAACCATTCATCCGATTGCGTTGACACTTTGGGGATTTGATGTGCGCATTCCCGCAATGGTTTTTATATACAGTAGTGAGTTCTGGCATCAAGAAATTATGCGTTGCTATGCTAACCGTTCATCCGATTGCGATGAAACTTTGGGGATTCGATGTGTGCAATGTGTGCATGGCCGCGATGGTTCCTACATGCATAATACGTGGGCTATTTGAAAACTGATGTACTGAAACGTTTGAAAATTAAAATAAATTGTCTCACATACTCAATTTTCTATTCGATTTCTACGAGCTTGTATACATACTGCCTTTTTTATTGGACACAATCATGGATAATTAAGCCCTTTTGCGGAAAACAGCATTGTCACAAATAACCGAAGATCCATTCAAATTACACGCCATATATATAACCAACTATGTTCACACCAAAACCGTTTTAAAATCTCAACCACAGACAACAAATAGTACAAGGCCTGTGGTGACGGCCGGTAGCACGCTCTCGACACAAATCGACCATTATTTAACCCTTCTAATCACAGGAGACCCAAGTTGTCCCAAAACATCATATGCCGTTATAATAACAAGAGACCCAGATTGTCCCAGAGCGACCGTGCATTATTAAAAGTTATATATCTCTCTTCCTGTCATGTGAATTTTTGTGATTTCTTTTATGTTAGAGAGCCAAAGAAATAATGCTTCTCATTGTATTAGGATTATATGAGCTATATTGTTGAGATATTTTACAAACCCGATCATAAGTGACGGTTTTATTTCGAGCCAATTTTTGACGTAACAAACATTTAATTTTAAAATAAAATTGTATGAAAGTGATAAAAAGTGAGGTGACAGTTTTATTGCAAATTTTGTTAAAAAACGGAATCTGTATTTAAAATTTTAAGTTTATTCTATTTTAAGTACTTTAACTCCAATATTCGCAGGTATGCATTTTTTAGCTAATTTACATTTCCAATATCAAAATTTTAATATTTAGAAAAAAAAAAGTTGATTTCTAATAAACACATTGGAAAGATTATTTTATCTAGATTTTAGAACAATTTTTGTATTTGCAAAAGGGTTAAAAAATAATCCATAAATAGGAAAATTTAAGATGCACGGCAAGAACCAGGAATTTTGCGCGCGAAACTTGACAGGCAAAAGGTTACAGATATTATTTTCTTATTATTCAAAGGGTTAATTGAAACTGTCGGTTTGTGCGATCAGCGCTTGGCATGTTTCTCATTATTATAGTGATCAAGTTTTATCTCGGCATTGTGCTATTTATTAATATGTTTCAACTCGTCTGGAATTTTAAAATTTTTTGAAAATTATTGTTAGTTAAACAAAAAATATAGAATTTTTATAAGGTTATTCCCACCAATGTGTCATATCATTGAATAAGAATATAACACTAATAATCTCTTTTTTTACATGAGCTCCACACAGGAGGCCATATAATTGAAGAAGAATATAACACTAGTAATCTAAACGAAAATATGGAAGAGAAGACACGGAAAAAAAAATTCTCAGAGATTCTGGTTTTGAGTCGTTATTTTTCCATAAATCATTTTCCAAAAATTACATTAAATCGTCGACTTTGAACGACGACTGACTATGTCCAAGGCTAAGGAATGTACCACTTTACCATTGTTCTAATCAGGCTAGACTATTTTCGTCTATTTATAGTTATCAAGTTTAATTTGTAGAAATCCATTTTAATCAAACTGTCGAACAACAATGCCTTTGGAGGGCGAAATGGCTGTCATGCTTAATACTTTAACTTGTTTGTAAAAATCTGTTTTTTTACATTGATTATTAAAAAGAATTTTTTTTAATTAATCTCAACAAACAAATTATCCTAAATCCCTCAAAATAAACCGCTCATAAAAAAACGACCAAAGAATCATAAAAACCCAGGGAGTCATCATAACAGTATCATAATGCAGTTCAATTTAGTGATTGGTTAGATTGGGTTAGGTTAGACTAGATAGCATAATGCATTTTGAGTGATGATCCCTTGGCACATATCCCTTGTGTAATGTAGTGTTGATGACACCAGATGTTTGTGCAGATCTTTTACGAGCATTCGATTCCCTCCAAAGATATTTTTTTATGATGCAATAACAGAGAATATTCGTGAGCTTGATGGCTTCTGAGATAGCATTAAGGGCGTAAAAGAGGGTTCAAAACCCAGCGAAGGAAAATGAAAAAATAAGGCAATATTTTCTACTTCTTGAGCATTACCTATGTAACAATTTCAAGACGTTTTGTTTTGAAGAGTTTTATTCAGAATATACAATTTATTTATTACATAATTTTATTTATTTGCTCCCAGTTTCGACACATCAGTGTCATTCATTTTAAATTGTAGAGTACACAAATGATCAGATATTACAGTGAGAGTGGTGTTTTGGTGGAGGGGGGGGGGGGGGAAGAACGGTGGTAGGAGTTAACAAAAGTATCTTGAAGGGTGACATTATTTTTTTAACTAAAATAATTGTTTATTTAACTTTTTTCTTTATTTATAAGATTTCCAAGATTTTGTTTTGAAGAGTTTTATTCAGAATATACAATTTATTTATCACATAATTTTATTTATTTGCTCCCAGTTTCGACACATCAGTGTCATTCATTTTAAATTGTAGAGTACACAAATGATCAGATATTACAGTGAGAGTGGTGTTTTGGTGGAGGGGGGGGGGGGGAAGAACGGTGGTAGGAGTTAACAAAAGTATCTTGAAGGGTGACATTATTTTTTTAACTAAAATAATTGTTTATTTAACTTTTTTCTTTATTTATAAGATTTCCAAGGCGCACTAATTGAAAGCGAAAAACTAGTTTTAAAAGTAGATACCATAAATTTTTTTTGATCTCAAAATCTATTCAATAAAAATATTGATGTCGGTCGTAAGTCTGTCGGTAACTCCGGTTCAATGAAATCTAGACCTGCATTGAATTTACATTTCATTTTTTGTCATTGTTTGTTTTTAAATTCAATGATCCTTATGCAAATATTATTTTTACAAATAGCTTCACGAATCCTACAATAATAATGTCTCGGGCGAACAATAGCAAAGCAGAACGTAGTTTGCATTACGCATTTATTTATACAAAACCTTATCTCTCCCAAACGAGGTCAGCAAAAGGGAAGCTAAAAGCCATTTTACACAATTTGCTCGACAATGACTTTTTTTTCATTTTTTAAGATTATCCAATTTTGGCCACCACTGTCTGTAGTTTTCGTGTCGTTCTGCCTTTGAGGGCCCGCTCTGAGATTTGGCCCGCAGCGGCCGTAATATCACGTGCCACAGCCGCCATATCTGTCTGCCCCGTTCCCATTCTGACTCCCCCGCCAGCCCCGAGAGAGACAATTCCATTTGGAGATTGGCTCGGCGACTGAATGCCCCATTGATCTCTCACCGGCCAACCAACCAACCTTCAAGGGATGCTGGATGGTACATGCTGTGATTCATAAGGGAGGAATATGAATTAGGAATATTAAAATGTGGTACAGGAAAGTGTTACCGTCCTCCCGTCACTAGCTTTCATAAAATTGTTTTCTTTACTTAGGTACCTACTAGTTTTACTTCCAAGCATCGCCCTAGATACAGATTGATATTTTATTTTTGTGTCCAGACTACTTGCAGAATTCTTGCTATGCAATAAAATTACTGAGTCCTGACTTAATTAACCTCATTGAACCCCCGACGCTAGGAGCGGTGTTATTTTTTTAATACTTTATTTTTCTCAATTTTACATTTCATGTACACATATTTTGAAAATCATAAGAGTAATGGGACCCACTAAGGCGCAGCCTGTGCGTGGGTAATATAGTAAAATATATATTATTGAACCTTGTAAAAACAAAACAGTGGGCATAATAAGCAGAAACATAATTAAAATTTGTCTAAATAGTATATAAAACAGTGTACTGTGAAAAGTTTGTGTGAAAAATAAAAGTGATATTAATTATAAAAATAAAGGTTCAACATCTGCATTGTTTAGCCATATTTTTAACTCTTTTAGGTATTGGGGAAGTTTAGTAAATGCAGTAAATGTTTATTAGTTTGACTTTCTGTGTGTCTGTCTGTAGCATCGTAGCTCCTTGACGAATTAGTTTGATGATACAGTTTTTTTTGTTTGAAAGCGGACGTGATCGAGATGGTTCTTAGCTACAATTCATAATAATCTGTGCAGGCAGTCAATTCATGATAATCTGTTCCATATTTACATAAAATGCAGTACATGACTTTATTTAAATTACATAAAAAAATAATTGTTGACCCTTAGTCGTATTAACTTACGCTTGTATTTAACTGCGACGTGGAATTATTGTTTACGATGTATTTATACTCCGGATAAACAAGTATTAACTCAGAAATGTAATAAATTAATACCTTTTCAACTAATATTTAGTGTAACTCCATCGTAATAATTAGGTAAAATTAAAACATTTTTTAATCTTTGTTTATTAAACCGGTTTTGGACAATCACATTAATCTCCAATCAATAAATCAAAACCTTCAAATATTGGTGCTGATGACAAAGAAATAAAAAAGTTATATTTTTGAAGTAAAACTTCTTTACGCACGCTCGACAGGGGGGTAAGCAGGTGAATGTGTTGCTAAAAAGTATACGTATACATATATATATATTCAATTCGCATTAATATATATATGTATATATATATTTAATGCGAACGGTAATCGATGCAAACGGTGATCGTTGCGAACGGTAATCGATGCGAACGGTGATCGTTGCGAACGGTAATCGATGCGAACGGTGATCGTTGCGAACGGTAATCGATGCGAACGGTGATCGGGTGAGGCGAGCGGTCGGGCATTTACGCATGCTTGACTTCGGGAGCGATAAGGATGATCACTCCAAGGTTGTAGGTTGTAGGTCACCTCAAGGTCGTAGGTCACCCCATGGTCATATTTCACCCCAATGTCATATGTCACCCCTAGGTCAAAGGTCACCCCGTTCGCTACATTTGGTAACTTAGCAAGGATAACTGGGTTCATGGGGCGAGGTTTGTCTTGTAGTTTTACTTCAGTCGTGTGTCCTTTTTTTTTAATGAATGCGTGGATATCTTTTGTCATTAATTAAATTCTTAAACTAGTCGATCTTCAAAAAGTCTTAATTAACTGCAAATCTGATTTTTTTTATTACATGTACTAAAAAGTTCCAAAGGAAAACGATTTTTTTATACGGTGTTAAGTTGACAAATAATTTAAAAGGTTTGGTAGTGACGATTGTTTTTACTCACCCTAAAAAAATTGTGTGACAATATGCCGTACTTTCGCTGGCCAATAGCTAAAGTTGGAATAACAACTAAGGATCTAACATTCAACCAATGAAAACTTTTCTATCTTTGTAAAACAATACAAGCAAACCTACTAAATCAATTAGAAGAAGAGCCCATATTTGAAAATGGTGAAATCTTTCTTTGAGGAAAACTTTTGAAGTGTAAAATAATAACTAATTTTATGAAAATTCCTTTGACTTTGAGACTATAATTTTGAATTTTAAAATGTGCCAAAAGATTTCCTTTTAGAAAAATATACAATAATTTACAATTCTTTAATTCATGTCCTTCCGAATATGGACGAAATACATCAAATAATTAGACATTTTTCATCCTATAACACACTGAATCGACCTCGCATACGCTTTTATAGTACTCTTAAACAAAGGCTGGTGATCTCTATTTATAAAGCAGGAGAAAAGTGAAACTAAACAACGATTGTTAAACTCACTTTCAAAGATCTTCTAAAGAGTATTAAAAACTCAAATTATAAAATACCGGAAAGACAACTAATTAATCTCGTATAAACAGTATGAATTTTGAAGTAAAAAAATCCCACTGGGGATACCGTAGTGTGAGTGGCTCCAGACGGTTGGGAAAAGTTGAGATTCTTATGCGGTATTCATATAAAAAAATATATTTATATTCATATCAACAAGATCAAGGGCATAAATGCAGAGTGACATATCAAGATTTAGTTAAATCTTAGGATTCAATCGGCCACAATATTCTTTTTAAAAAATTAGAAAACATTTGTTCCAAGTACTTCGAGTTTCGCGTGTTTCCCGACTATGCACTGGTGCCGAGGAGTTCAACTAGCATTCCTCGGAGCTTCTTCCATTAAAATACCTGTATAACAAGGACAGCATTCCTATCCGATGCCTGTGCTCTAAAGATTGCCATCCGTTTATTAAGATAGGATATCAATCAAACGGACCGCCCATTTCTGCACATATTCGAGAGTTTTTCACGAATTTTGGGGATCCAGACAAGTTACGTGAGACAGAACACAAGTCGAAAAAATAATTTAGCACAGCCACTGCCATTACACACAGCGTACATAATGTTTTGAAGGTCAAGTGTGCAAAATTTCATCAATCTTGGAATAATGCTACAGTTTCTGTAAAAACTAATCCACACCACCGCAGATAATTTTCTTAACATAATACAATACTTAGATAGAAAGATAGACGGATAAGTGTCAATTGCTAACCAAATATGAGCCAAATTGATAATATAGTCCAGTAACTTTGTCGCCTGAATGTAAGGGGTAGTATGCGTTAAATTCGGTAGTTCTGATTTTTTGCAGACTTGTTTATAATGTTGGCCTTATGAATAATACAAGTTTTTGACCTCGAGCGCCGAACGCAACTTTGTCAGAAATCGAAAAAATCGTTATTTTTTCAAATTTTGACGATTATAACCCTAAAGACTAGTTTTTGAAAAAAAAATTGTATGAAATTTTTAAAGAAGACTAAATTTTCTACAATATGATACTAGAATTGTCTCGTTAGACCCAATGGTTTTCGAGATTAAGCCTTTCAAAGTTTATAATTTTTTCGAACTACGCATTTTTTTGCAATTCTCTCGTTCTGAATGAATTTTGACCCTGATTATACTATCGAAGCCCTGTACTTTTAACATGATGGGATGATGATGTTTAAGCTAAGCTACTAATAATGAAGTAAAAAGGATAAAAACAAAGTTTTTTTTTTTTTTTATTTAAAAAAAATAAGTACAACAAAAGTTAATAAGTTTATTTGTTAGGAAACTGAGTAATATACAAAATCAAAAAATTAAATTGATTTAGCCCTCTTTGAAGGTCCCGGTTGAGGTTCGTCCGTATCTGGATCGACGTATTGGGATGGCATATCCCCATCAGGAGATGGTGAAGAATCGTCGACGTCTTGTGCCCACAAGTCATCCTCCATTTCGACATCGGACAGATCGTCGCCTTCTGGGATATCTATTACTTAAACATCAGGTATATTGTCACAAGAGGCCCCGCTACAGTGCCTGCAGACTGATGAGCATTTTAATCCTGCCTTCCTGCAGCTGCACGCGTTCCCACAACATTTCGTGCAGCCGCAAGAAATCATCCGCAAGAGGTGTTGTGGGGCTGCATCTCTGATCATCATTTTGGGGTTGAGGCCTTGTGGCGTGGATATTCACCCCCAGGAGAGAGGGTTCATCACCCATCCCCCTCCCCAGGTTTTCTCATCAACAATTATCTCTCGCGATGAGTGTAAATTGGCTCTTCGAAGACGCTCAGAGCTCTTTGTGTTTTTCTGTAGAGCATCTACCGGGTAACCATCGAAAACTACTGCCACATTTGAGCCATAGTGAGCAGTAATGTACTGTATGTATCTATCAACTATCGCACCAAATGATGAGCTTCGAGGCCACACAACTTTGTGAAGTAGATGCCCTCCATCCACTACTACAAACATCGTTAAACCTTGCTTCTCATTTAAGGTTACAGGTTCAAATACTGAATACAAGGTGGATTTTGTGCCCTTTTTCATCCCCTCTTCAGAGAACAATGACATTGAAATTGGTGACAGTTAGTAAGTGAAGAACTCTTGCAATTCTTCATCCGATTGTTTTAAGACACACAACCTGTGAAACAGTGTTAGAGGATGAACAGTTACCTGATTATTGCCACCAGTAATAGTTCGTACAGCTGAAGAAAGGGACACCACATGGTTTTTACGTTTGAATTTCACTTCCTGGAAGTTATGGCCAACCATCTTTAGCATTAATTCTATTCCAATCTCTAGAGCCATGTGGCTGTTGACACTAGACTCTCCAACCAGGCCACTGATGATGGACATAATGAAATCTGCTTTAAGGAATGGAGGGTGCTGTGCTAACCATCTACAGAGTTTTTCAGTATCTGATTCATCTTTGGTGACACGAGATGGTCGTATGTCAACATGTTGTTCAGTTGTTGCAGTAGTAACCTCACAGTATGTTTCCACTTCATGGCAGATATTATGTAGATATACCATGCCTAACGTCCATCGAGAGAGTACACTGTCAGTCATACCACGTCCTCGGGTGAGCCCTCCATAGCTTTTCATATATTTCATCATTACTTGCTCAATGGTCATATTTGACCATATACCCGACCAAGTTATTCGAGTGACGTCTAAAATATTTCAAAAAATTGCGAAGTTCGAAAAAAATGATAAATTTTGAAAGACTTAATCTCGGAAACTATTTGGTATACAGAGAAAATTCTAGTATCATATTGTAGAAAATTTAGTCTACTTTAAAAACATCATCGAAAAGTTTTTTCAAAAACTAGTCCTTTAAGATTATAGTCGCCAAAATTTGAAAAAAAAAAAGATTTTTTCACGGTTTGCGCTCGAGGTCACAAACTTTGAAAGGCTTAATCTCGAAAATTATTGGGTCTACCGAGACAGTTCTAGTATCACATTATAGCAAATTTAGCTTACTTTAAAAACATCGTAAAAAAGTTTTTTCAAAAACTAGTACTTTAGGGTTATAATCGCCAAAATTTGAAAAAATAACGATTTTTGACAAAGTTGCGTTCGGCGCTCGAGGTCAAAAACTTGGATTATTCATTAGGCCAACATCATAAACAAGTCTGTAAAAAATCAGAACTACCAGATTTAACGCATACTGTGATAAAGTTACTGTACTAATATACTAGTAGTGTTGGTTCTGATCAGGAAAGGGTAACCCTAGGTTAATAATGACATTTCCAAGGTCTTCGGGTTTGGCACCAAGGACTTGTCAACAAACTGCTTTCTTACGGACTTCCCGCATCCTTGTGTATGTGGATTGCCGACTTTTTGAGGGAGAGGTCGATTCAGACGGTAGTCGATGGTTTCACCTCTTCCTCGCACTCGATAAATGCTAGCTAGTTCTGTCTCCGACTTTGTTTTGTTGCACATCAACGACCTTTTGTCATGTGCACCAATTCATTGTTACGCGGATGACTGTACAGTCCATGATAGCTTTTTGTTTGACAAGCCCCCAAAAGGCTCACTAACTCCAACGGCTCGGAAGGCTTTGAAACAAATAATGGACGGTTACCTCGAGATTGTTTTCTCATGGGGTAAAAATAATCTCGTTGAATTCAATATTTCAAAGACCCAATCTTGTCTGATTACGTCTAAAGGGATCGAAATGAAAATCTAGTCTCCTTCAACGGAATCAATCTGCCGAACAGGCCCTCTATTGATATGCTTGGTGTGACCCTACGTGACCAGCTCAGATATGGCGGCTCCATCGAAGCCAGAGTAAAGTTAGCCTCCCAAAAACTGGGCGTACTGTACAGGACCCGCAGATACTTTAACAGCACACAACTGCTAACCCTGTACAAATCACAAGTGCGCCCTACGTTTGAATTTGGTAGCCACCTCTGGTCTGGAGCTCCAAAATACCTGAAAAATACCCTCGACTCTGTGCAAAAGCGGGCGGTCCTTTTGATAGATTCTCCCATCTTAACAGACGGATTGCAATCTTTAGAGCACAGGCGTCGGGTGGGAATGCTATCCTTATTCTACCGGTATTACAATGGAAGATTCTCCGAGGAACTAGCGTCATTGATCCATTCGACACCGGTGCATATTCGGAAAACACGCCAAACGCATGCCAAACATATGAACACGGTTGACATTTGTCACATGAGAACGGGTCGTTTCTTCGACTCGTTCTTGAGTTCAACAGCTCGGCTGTGGAACGATTTGCCGGCCTCTGTGTTTCCTCCTTCCTACAACATGGGTTTTTTCAAGACCCTTCCTTTCCTTCCTCTCCTCAAACAGTCCCTCCACACAGCATCTCAAATAATATAGGCCCTGAGGGAATTTTTTTCCTCAGGGCCTCCTGTGTGGAATTAATGTAAGAAAAAAATGCCAGTAAAATGCTATTTGGCTCTCTGTCAGGATGTTGAATCAGTTTAACGTCTGTAAAAAGCCGTGTAATACAAAATTTTATACGCGCCACGGAATTATTTAGTTGTGGTGGACACTACGGATGTTCCGCATTTCTACTACGAGTGCTTTAAGAGTATTTTTTAATAAAATGTTGTTAGTGGTCAGTCCGGGGACATTATCCCTAAGAATGGCACTCAGAAGTATCGTGAAAGCGGAGAAATGGAGAAAGTGGCGCTGAAACGGTGGAGAGATGCCAGAGAATGGAGAATAACGCGTCTTAAGGAGGTCTTTTCTACGCAAAGGGTGAAAATTACAATACTTGAGGCACTGATATAAAACGAACTAGATGTAGGTACAAGGTACTCGTACTCTATTGTCGTACAAACTGTATAACCCCTGGAACAACGTTATAAGTATCTATACCTATAACGTTGTTCTAGGTTGTCCTATAGGCGCCGTCCGTCCATTCTTTTCGCGAAATAGATATTTTATACAACAGGCGCTGAGGCTCCGACTAGAGTCACCGCCTTTTTGCCCAAGTCTTTCACAGCTTAGTGATCAACACATCTTAGGATTTTGAAATATTGATTACGTACAGATAATTTTTTTTTTCGTTTAGAACCAGTGTGAGTTTCAGCTGCCAGGTAAGTGCGTAGGTAGGTACTACAGGTATTTGTAGATTATGTAGATATTCTGAAAATACAACACACAAAAAAAAATCAAAGACTGCAATTCACACGCGGTAGACGCGAAACCTTCAGAAAACTAAAGTAGACAAGAATGGAGAACAAGAGTGGGGGGGCAAGAGTGATTAAGAAGCACCGCGCAAAGAGGCGACCGATTATTCAATCTCATTCTCTCGCAGGCTAAATCCTACGGATGAATCTTCGTTTCATCGAGTTTCAAATCACAACGGTGCTAAAAAAAATTTCACTCAAGTATAGGCCCAATGCAGGCCTATATCTCCACGCAAAATTGTGTTTCACTTTGATTAAGAAATTCAATTGCGATGGAGATAGAACATTTCAGCCAAGTATACATAAGTGGGACATTACGCGTTCTAAATGGCCTAAAATCAAAAGGTGCTAAGTAAGCGGCACATTTTTTCATTCATATTTTGTATGGGAATCAATTCTGGTGAAATTGGCGAAAAAGGCGTGAGAAAAATTAATTTACGGCAGCGCTGAAAAATTATTTTCTCTAGTGAAGAGAGATTCATTTATTTAAGATGATCTTTAGATAGCTAATAGCGGATAAGTACCGTTGTTGTGGCTAAATTATATTCTGAGGGAATGTTATCCGGCTGTCTCATGTGGATGATTGGGGCTATTTCATATTTTGTCATCATTACGGTTCCATTTTTCTCCCAGATGAATTTGTAGCCGAGTCTTGAGGATATACTATCTCATTCTCTTGCAGGCTAAATCATATAGATATATGAGTTTATCTCTTTTTAGTGTCGCGATTTGTCATCAAATTTCTAATCGCAGTGGTGCTAAAGAAGTTTTTATTTCAATGGGTACATTTTTATACGATTAATTCTGTTACAGGGTACAGTCTAGTGAATTCTATTCCCATGATGGATGGAAAATTTTGTACGGTGGTAATTTCCCCGTGCGACCTCTGGAAGTACCTAGGCAGCTTCAGAGTAGCGCGGTGCTATCGGTTTATTAATCTAAACAATGTATGACAATAGGGACGACGGAGGTTTACCATTCGATATTAGCCTGGGGGGGATCTTATAACTAGAGAGAAACCTGGTAAAAATCACAAGAACAGACTTTAAAAAATCCAGTGCAGTTAACACGCAGTAGAAGCGTAACTTTTCCAAAAAATCTCAACCAATGAAGATTCAAGGAGCCTTGAAAAGTGAGGTCATAATCAAAGCAGCCAATGAAGGCAGACCTGGCGCCATTTCCGTTTTATATCTCAACTCGCAAATATTTATAGACACAATATATTTTGAAAACGTTTTTGGAAAATTGACATTTAAAAATAACAAAAATTTAAATCTTCTAGCTATATACCGACCTCCGAATCTCAATAAACAAGCATTTTTGTCTGAAATATCTTCTGTGTTTAAAAATAATATTGACCCAAATGAAAGTGTCATATATTTTGGTGACATCAATTTAAACTTATTAAATAGAAATGATTCAGTCATAATAACTTAAGAAAATATCCTTGCAAATAATTATTTAATAAGATGATGTAACAAGAGAAGTGATAGTTCAACAGAAAATAAAAAGCTCGTGTATCGATCATTTTTTTGTAAGGATTAGCGGAAGACAATCCGCTGGAGCTTTCACAGGTGTGAGTTCAATTTCCTCATGCGTAAGTGATTATAATATTGCTGATCACCACACCACGGCTATTAATGTTCAGTTAGATTCTATAGAACAAGTAAACTTGAAAAAAACTGAAAATATAACGATTCTTTCGCAGAGATGCAGATGTTTTATGTAAAATTAAAAAAGAGATAATTTATGTAAACGCTGGAAAAATTCTCCAACAAACAAATATTACGAGAAAGAATATAAATGTTTTAGAAATGTGTTAAATAAATTATTAGTTAAATTAAAAACTTCTTACTATAATGATAAATTCTAAAACTATTTTCAAGACTCAAAAAAAACATGGGAGGAGTGTAATAAAATTTTAGGAACTAAATGTAAAAATGACTGTGATGAAAATGCTTCTAAATATCTGATGAAAGGTCGAACAAAAGAAGGTTTAATTAATGATTTTGTTGATTATTTCTCTGAAAGTGTTTACAATATGTTACACAAGTGCAACCATAAGACAACTAAATTTGAACCGGAGGCGATGCCTCAAAGCATGTACCTACCGAGGGCAACAGCGGCGGATATACATAGAAAGCATTGTTAGACAAATGAAGAGTTCTTCTCCAGGAATTGATAGTATCAGAATGAGCGATATTAAAAAATATTTTAATCCTACATAGGTCCAATTATAACCCATTTTATAAACAGAATTTTATTTCAAGCAAAAATCCCCGATGACTTAAAATGTAGTATCATAAGACCTGTATATAAGGGAGGTGACCACACTGTATTGGGTAACTACAGACCAATTAGTATCTTGCCATCTCTAGAAAAAATTCTCGAAAAGTATGTTCAAATAAAATTAAAAAAATATTTAGAAGATTTTTCTATAATAGATACTAATCAATACGGTTTCCAAAAAAAAAAGAGTACAGAATTGATGCTTCAAAAATTTGCCAACATGATAAATAATGAATTAAACTGTAAAAAACATACATTAGTCTTATTTATAGATTATTCGAAAGCTTTTGATAATATTGATCATGGTAAATTACTTAAAATTCTAGAAATCATAGGAATACGAGAAAAACTACTAAAACTTTTTGAAAGTTACTTAAACAACCGACGCATAAAATTAAAACTCTTAAACTCTTTAAGTAAAAAAAAATAAGTTTTTTGCCGGCGTTCCTCAAGGTTCCATATTAGGTCCAATTCTGTATATTATATATGTATCTTTTATTAAATTATTTTTTAGACATGTAAAGTACTTTGTATACGCGGATGATACTGCTTTAATGATTTCTAGCAGTGATTTGCAAACTTGTATAGATATTTTACAAAAAGACTACATTGAACTCTTAAAGTGGTCTCATGACTCTGGCTTAATCATAAATGCCAAAAAAACTAAATTGTTACCAAAAGATCCCCTAATGTTAAGTTATATATTACATCTGAAATAAAGACACATACATCAGATTGCTTACACAATGGTATTCCTGCAACGTGTACATGTGAAAATATGGAACTAGTTAAAGAATATGTTAATTTAGGTGTTATTTTTGATTGCTTTTTCAAGTGGGATATACAAATAAACAAAGTTTGTTCACGACTAAGATCAATTGTAAGCAGATTGTATAAACTAAAAATTTTTGTTCCTATCTGCACACTTCGAATAATTTATTTATCTCTAGCTGAATCTGTTATAAGGTATGGAATAACAGCTTGGGGATTTTCCTGTAAAACAAATATAGACCATGTACAATCAGTGCAAAATTCATTGGTTAAATTATTAGCTGAAAAAAATTTATACAAAGAAAGGCATAATATTCCATACTTTTATCAGAGTCTCAAAGTTCTTTCAGTGAGAGCAATCCTGTGGTACAAAATTATATTTCAGCACATAAATAATCCTTTATATATTAACAGGCTAGAACACAACCATAATACTCGTTTTAACCTTAATGAAGGGCTAATTGTACCTAAGCATTCAAATAAATACGGACAAAGAACGTTAAATTACATGTTTAAATATGTTACCTGCTGAAATTAAAAACTGTGCCCAAAACAAACAATTAATTTACTGAAGACTTGGCTTACGGAAAGAATTAATTTGTATTAGCTCACAATGACATATTATTCTAAAGACTTTAAAAATGTTATTTATGTTTTCAAAAATTTATTTTTATCTATATTTCTGTAAAAAATTAAATTTTATTTTATATAATTGTAAAAATGTAACTATTAAATCACTATAATAAGATCTTTAACGTAAAGAACCTGTTAGACAAACTGCTAAAAAGTAGTTTATCGGGACTTTTTGTCTTGTATTTGTAAATTGTATAAAATAAATAAATAAAAAATAAAAAACCAATAGGAGCCTTAATAGGAGTTTTATGCTTCGCAGGTGCTGTATACGTCATTTCCCTTTCATCCGAATTCCTAATCGCAACTGGGCTGTAGAAGTTTCTCTTCAAAAACTGTGAACGACATACAGGTAAGCAGCCCACAAAAGAGTTCTGGTACCAACTCTGACGTATGACAGTGAGACATGGAACTTGCAGACGAACATAACTGTATACACTAAACAAACAAAAAAACATTTAATAAATTCACTCTTCACCAAACGGACGTGATGTTTTTTGTACACCCGTAGATTGCTGAATTGGTTGCCACTTACTCAGCACATTCCATACACTTTGTAACTATCCATCACACCATTTCTCCTCTTCGAAGGGGTAGTAGAGAGGACGGACCGCCAAAGATCTCCATCTTGGCATACTCCTTGCTTCATTCACATTTATACATCGTCTCATACATACATCAAGCTCAAGAAGACTTGATTTACTTCAACCAATGATTCCTGACATTATTTGGGGTAAAAAATGTAAATGAAATTCAGGTCTCCTCTGACTTTTCGATGTCATTTTTATTCAAAAATTGTTTCTTCGAAATCAAACAATTTTTGTCGTCACTGGTCACTAAGCCGAGTAACTATACAACACCTCACCACGCGCCTAACTGTCCAATACCTACAGATTTTTTTTCTGAAAATCTGTTCCTTATTTTCTTCATTGTGTAGTTCACAGTTGAAACTAACGCGACCCAAAATGCCATATTTTCAAGAGCTATCGAAACAACATATAATTTTTATTTTTTGTATTTTAACTACATATAAAAGCCTTGAATTCTTTGCAAATCTAAAAATTTCTCACACAATCGTACACGGTTATAATATTATTATATAACTGCAGAATGATAAAGGACGTACTTGACTTACTCTAACCAGTAACTTCTGACATTATTTGGAGAAAAAAATGTTAATGAAATTTTTGTCTCTGGTAATATTTTTAATGTTTTTTTTTTAAAACGAAAACATTAAAAATCAGTAGGTATTGGATAAATAGGGTCGGGTTGAGGGGTTGGGGTTGGGGTTTAATTAAAAAAAAATAGAAAAAAACATTAAAAATCTCTGTTTCTAAATAGCTTTTTTTTATACTTATAATTTTTGTATTCTCGAAACAAAGCAACAGAAATCATTAATAAATTTATTAACCTATTAAATTCCTCTACCTGAATTAGAGTTTCAAATTAAATTGTTTTGATTTGAATACTTCACCAAGTTTATTCCACGGAAATGTCATGCTACAATAACCAACCAACTACTTACTCAAGTTTTGTGAAATTTTCCACCAGTGCTATAGAAGCGGAAGCAAGCATTCCTTGAGATATTTCCTAGAGGAAACAAGTGTTAATTACAATAATGGTGCTCCGAAAGACAAACTTACGATAAATAGTTAATTAGGGTATCACAAGATGGCAGCAGTTTACCTAAGAGCTTAATTAGGCCAATAACGGAATACCTTCCTTAAACACTAAATGCCTCTAAGCAGTTATTGAGCACAGTCTATGGAATATTATTTAATCAGTTATGGGATTTAACGCTCAAAATTCCCTAAGGATTATTATTTGGTTGTTGATGTACTAAGATTGGGTTCCATGACAATTGATCCGGTAACAATTGGCCCGCGACCGTTGATCGCCCGGACAGTTGACTCGCCGGACAGTTGCCCACCGGACAGTTGACCCACCGGACAGTTGATCCTTCTGCCAATTGATCCCCTAAAAGATTATTTATTCAAGTAAGTATGCAAAGAGATTATACGGCTGTACGACCAAAGTCGATATAATTATGTTTGCTGGCGTCCATATATAATTTTTACATGACTAAGGGGTTAAAAAACTTTTCGAGCCGATTCTTCATTTCAACGCAAATCGTAAAACAATAGGATAATTGTAGGGTTTATTTATTAACATGTTTAACCGAGTTTAAAAACTATTTTACATTTTGTTCCACTAAATACCGCACATAAAGAGTACACCGATTAGTCTATCTATTCTCTAACAGGCTAAATCCTCTAGATGTATGTTTGTCTCTATTTAGTGTCGCTCGTTTCCGTTTCAACAAGTTTAGATTCCCAAAGGTGATAAAGAAGAAATGTCGGTATATGGTCATCGATTTTGACAAATACCCTTTAGGCTAACTATACGCGGTGATCGGAAACTCGTAGTACAAATTGGTTGCTAGTACAAATTGGTTCATTAATAACAGCTGTTCACTGTCTCTTAAATGTATTGAAGCGTAGAACCGGTACCAATATTTTTTATAACTCTACTAGCAACCCGGCCACACGTTGTTGTGGCTAACGAAACCTATAAAACCAACGCCATCTGTGAAATAAAATCCACACCGCGCTGCCCACTGAATAATAAACCTTCCTCATGAATTACGCTATCTATTGGTGAAAACTGTATGAAAATCCGTTGCGTAGTTTAAAAGATGTAATCGCACAAATAGCGTGAGCGACTTCATTTTATACTTAGTAAAGATATTTGACCAAATCCTTCCAAATTTAAACAAAAATCGAAACGCTCAAACCAAAATTTAAAAAAATCTCTTTAAAACTTTTGAAGGTTATTCCCACCAATGTAACATATCATTGAAGAAGAAGATAACAATAATAATCTAAACGAAAATATGAAAAAAGTATGAAAATATGTTTTTTTCGCTGTCTTTGTGATGTAGATTCACCTGTTTCCCGCCTGTACTACAAGTTTCCTGATACCGTTTTACACATGTTTACGACAAAGCCAAGATAGCTTAAATTTGTGGGTCTGGTTTAATAATTTTCTCTTAATAGATGGACTAAAAAGCAAATTGTTACTGTGATCAATAAAACATCATATTAGTTGCGGATGAATTATGCTCACTCGTCTTTACATGTAGCCCTCATGCATGACGAGCAAAATTTCGCCTTTTGGCAATTATTTTTTATCTCTCCCGTACAAAGAATAATGTTTGTGTTATCGAACGCAGAATACTTCCACGCCATTATGATTTTTATTTCAATAAGCCACGGAAAGCATAAATATTAAGCAGAACTCCCTAGAAAAGAATTGTGGGTAGGAAGTGGATGTAGGTAACATTAATATCTGCCCGCATCGTCTGTTTGAATAACATTATATTTTATTCAGGTCTTTCATGAATTGGCATTGATCGAAAATTTTGTATTTGGATAACAGAAGATGATTTGGATTCAACCTTACGATGTACCGGAGATTATGACGAGAAAGGAGCCACGAAGATAATGCATTCACAGAAGAAAGGACGGAGGGTGGATGGATAGATATGGTATGCTAATGCAGTAACCAAATTGAAGGCACTGCCAGAAGCGGGTGGTTTCAAGGCTGTATTTGTTTATGTCGAGGGGTTGGGGAGGCTCTAGTATATCAATCATCCTGTTGTACTACCGTAATATATTTTCTGTAAAACATTTGACCTCTTTTCTCGCATTTCTTCGAGGAACGACGTGTTCTTTCATTCTCAGATGTGTTTACGTAAAAATCGTTTGCGGAAACACTGGGAAATGCGCGTAGTGGGAAATTGATCGTGTTTGTGAATGGAAAAAAAAATCCGTTTTTATTTCTTCCACAACAGCGAGATTTTAGATCAGAACTACAATACGAAAACTACAACTACAAAACGAAAAGGAAACACAATGTTTTTTTCGGCATTTCTAAAAACGATTTCCATTTTACAAGATTTTTTGCCATATTGCACAATAATTCCAATTCCACCCAACATACATTTATACTTATGGCTTCTTTATTTTAACGAACAATAATTTTAGAGAGGTTGTTGTAAACGGGGAAGAAAAAAAGAAGAGCAAGAATAAGAATTAATATAAATAATAACGGTAGGTGGAAACAGATCAATTGGTAGAAACGCCGCGCGCCGGTCCCGGTAAAACAGAGTATTTCGGTTTAATTCCAGTTGCAACCATTACCTTTAATTTTCTGTGTCTTTATTTATTTCATATTTTTGTTGTGTTGAATTTCAATGCTCAAAAAATCTAAAAAAAAATCACCTTAGTTCATTTGAAGCCAAAGAAACAGCACCGATACACCGTTCTGTACAATTTAAGTACTCTTTCTCACATTGGTTGCTAGTAAGTTCATTTGACATTCACTCGCGGTGAAATCGACGAGATGCTTTGTTTGAAACATTAAAAAATATCTTTCTATGTATAATTTTATGTATTTATGCTTTCTGGTACACATTTTGGTGTAAACCTACACGTCAGTTACAAAAGAAAGAAAATTATTGTTACATCGATTCCGTTACATTAAGTTACAAGGTTCGTATTTACTAAATGTTTGCTAATACTTTAGGCATAAGATAGATACTAGACACTAGCTCCTAATATTTTGAATTTGTTTAAACCCCTTCTGTTTTGACTAATACAGATTCAATGTACACAATTTAAGTCAATTACTACGACGTGCGAGTTATTTCCTGTGTTCTGGAAATATATATTGTACGATACATAATATATTCGAGCAAGCCTAACAAGGGAACTATAACAACATTTTTGGGGTTAGGAGGCTGTTCGAACTGCACATTTACCTCTAAAACCTTCAAAAGACGGCAAAGGCGATCTTTTCAAATAACACTTTATACGGGTGTTTGTCAGAAAACAGAGATTCTTCTGCATCGAAGATTGACATGCAATTTTAATCACCCTTACTAAAACACAAACTTGGTTTACGCATTATGTCTGATTTACTGATGAAACCATTTTAAACATTGTTCACTTTTTGAAGTTAGTACTTCACAATCCAACTGCTCTCAACCGTCTAAAGTCAGTAGAAACACATCGCATCGCGGCATAAAAAACTTGTAAATCATGATCTTCCTTTTGGCAATAGAAATCATAAACCATCAATGCAATTTTAGTTTATCTCTTCGCCGCCTGCAAAGTTAACTAGCTGTTGGAGGAGTGGAAGAGGGTGGAGGGAGAAGGAGGAGAGAGAGGGTGGAGGGAGAGAGGGGAGGGTTGGGAGGTGGAGGGGTAGGAGGGAAAGGAGGGTTGGGACGGGGACGGGAGAGAGGGGGAGGGTATGTAAGGGAGAGTGACGAGGAAAGGTGAAGAAAGGAGGGAATGGAAGGATAAAAAAAAATTATGCCTACAGATATGATAGAACTGACTGTACATGTCCGATTAGAAAGGCTTCTCGTTTTAGCTCTATCACACCTCTTTTAGGAATCAATCAGGCTCACATAAGAGTATCAACTGCTCCATCTGGAGCCAGTGAGACCATGGCATCCCAAATTAGATTTGGCCTTAATTAGGCTTTGGACAGGTACTCTCCTAATTATTCAATTCTTTGACATATCGGAAGTCGGATACCGTAGTCCCTCTGTTTCCCAACTCTTTAAATCAGTTGTGACATATGGCATTCACGTAAAAACCAAACATACGCATAATTACCAATAATAATGTTTCCTTCTAAGAAACCCTAAATAAGAACACAAAAATACCAATGTTGTTTATATTTATAGGTTACAGTTCTATCAACATAACAGATGGCTATTACTGGGACGGTCCACTGGACTAGAGGTGAATACAATAACATGTGATAGTTTTAATCATATTATTTACAATAGCAGACACGTATCGTAATTAATGTGTTTGATTTTATTATCATTGTACTTTCGAATTTGGTAGCTAGTGGTTGAAAAAGTATTAAAAAAATTGAAATAAAAATGATTTATCAGGTAAGAAGTAAAATCATGAAAAACTCCCTACTTTCCCTACTTCTGCTGAATTTGATCCAAACATTTTCAAACATCAACATTCTTTCTTGAGCAGAGAATCAAGTTTATTACCCCGTTAGGGAGTCAGAAGGACTTATTAAATTAGGTAGGTTTTTAAAATCGTTATGGGTCCTTCTAGTATTCTAGTGTAAAACAATCCTAAACGACAATCAATAAATAATCCGAAAGATATTGTTTTCTGATTTCGTTCTCCCAGTATGACCAAATAGTTACAATTATAATTTTCTCTCTTTTTCATTTTATGTTACGTTTAAGTTTGTACGTTTATTTAATCAATATTTACGTATCCATATTACGTACATCCCCTACGCTTCTCATTGCCTTCGCGTTGCCGTTGTTGTATGTTAGCTACAGGCAAAAAAGAAAGTGTGCATGTTACAATGCAATAATTTCAGAAGTTGCATCAAAGTATTGCGTTTTATACTAAAGGACAAGCAATACATTTTTCCACCAACAAGTTCTTCAGAGTTTGTTTGCACTAAGTGCTTATCGGAGTTTTTAATAATACAAAGTTTATCCACCATACTCAAAAGTGCACTTTGTTAGCAGTTAAGTAACTACTCAAAAAGATGCCTTTCTGTTCAACGTGCCAATTACTTATTCTTATCTCGTTAATGACCTCTCAACCAGTAGCGGTTTTCTCTAAGGTGCATTTGTGATGTGAACTCACATTATCAAGAAGCGAAAATAAGACAAACTTACACTACAATAATATTAATTCCGCCTTTGAAAATCAAACGACCAAAAAATACCATATTCTGCGTTATATAATCAGCGTAAAATACTAAAATAAACAAAAATTTTAACAAAATAAAAAACGACTTCAAAAAATGCACTAAAAATAAAAAAATAATTTCGTACGATTGTTATTTTTGGAGTCGGTGTAAGCCAAGGTAACTACATACATAGGTAGTTATAGGTTAGATGTGGAGATCTTGGTTGACACCGACTCCAAAAATAACAATCGTACGAAATTATTTTTTTAGTTTTTAGTGCATTTTTTTTAAGTCGTTTTTTTGTTTTGTTAAAATTTTTGTTTATTTTTTTTTATTTTTAGTGACGAGCGTGCGTAAAGAAGTTTTACTTCAAAAAAAGAATCATCGAAATCTGTTGGCGTAATATTGAATTATTCGTCCATTTGTCGCGCACATACTTATTGCAAATTTAAGACATATCTGGTTTTCTCATAGATCCCATTGTCAGAATTGGACCAAATTAAAATGGGACCACACGGGAAGCACCAGCTTTCTATTAAAAAAGAATCATCAATATCGTTTCACCCAATCGAAAGTTCTGAGGTAACAAACATAAAAAAAAAAAAAAAAAAAAATACAGTCGAATTGAGAACCTCCTCTTTTTCGAAGTCGTTTAAAAAATACAAAACCACGCAATCAGTGGTTTTACGAAAAAATACAAAACTACAAAATTGTTTTTCACCTGACTGTGAAATCTAATAACCCACGCCAAAATAATTTGTACGCTTTTTGGAACAGTTCATATTTCATATTATAGTTCTCATAGAAATCGGTTGGTCTTCCTTACTACCATTGTGAAAAATGTGATCTAAACTTTAAACAGCGTTAGAAATATAAAACAACGCGCTTTACATTAAAATCTAAAATGCAATTTAAAAAAAAAAAATGCTAACAGAATTTTTTTGTTCATTATTTTTATATGATAGGTGAGTAGGTGAAATAGTTGAAATGATGAAAATATTTGTAATACATTTGTTCAATAAAATATGTGTTTATTTTTTTCGTTATCAGCAATTTAGTTGGAAAAAACGTAAGGTGAGCAATTTTTAAAACATTTTTATTTTGCATTCAAAAATCATTTATTACAAAAATTTGTAGGTTTATTTCTAACTAGCAGAACCGGCCACACGTTGCTGTGGCTAACGAAACACGCCATTACACAACCTTTATAAAATCCACACCACCCGCTTGCCAGCTGCCCGCTGCCTGAACTGAATATTTAAATGTCTCGGCTTTTCTCTACTATAATAAGCATGCAATATACATATAAACCTTCATCTTGAATCATTCTATCTATTGGTGAAAACCTCATGAAAATCCGTTTCGTAGTTTAAAAGATCTAAGCGAACAAACATTTTGAGCGACTTCATTTTATACTACGTAATGATAATAAATTTTAAAAACATATTTCATCCTTGGGAAAAACGAAAGGTGAGCCATTTTTAAAACTTTTATACCTATTTTGCATTCCTTAATTGTGTTTTACAAAAATTTATAGGTTTATTTCTAATAATAAAATTTAAAAACATCGTTGGAAAACACGAAAGGTAAGCCATTCTTAAAACTTTTTTATTTTGCATTCAAAACATGTGTATTACAAAAATTTGTAGGTTTATTTCTAATAATCAAATTTAATAACATATTTCATCGCCTTACAATAGTATAAGAGAGCCGTTATTCGTATCAAAATTCCAGTTATTCAACAAATTGCAATTATTATGAGTCGAGTTCAAACACGAACCGTAACAGAACTGCCAAGAAATTATAGTCACTCAGTAGAAGCAAGCAGAAGCAGAACAGAACAGAATAATACAATTTATATAAAGTTTAAGCAGAGTGTTCTGTAACGATTTGCTTGCAACCATTCTGCTCGCACGGAATCGCCGATAAACTTTAGCAGAGCAAACTTCTCACGGTAATAATTTCAGAAGAGGCGGGCCGCTCCTTGCGCGGGCGTGGGTTCGCCAGACCGGGTATTCCGAAACTTACTTCTAACAATAATAAGAAACTTTTATATATATAGCACAATTTTGGAGGCGGGTATGACTACCGCCTCCCCGGGAACCATATATTGGATAATCAACACTTCCGTCATAGGTTATTCCAAGTGGTTCACTTCGTTTGATGGACAAGCCCAGTTTCACGGGGTGATGTTTGTCTTAGTCTTGGTGGTGGACGTGTCTCCCATCAACTGCGTGGCATGACTGGCAGGCTGGATATGAAAATACTGGTTGAGTGATATTCAGACTTCAGCAGATATCTCTCGGAACTTCGCCTTGTACCGCAGTCAGAGGGATGGATTAACACTGACTCCCAGATTCCTAAACACCACCCAATCCCCTGTTTCTTCTCAGATCTTTCTCACCTTTATTTCCCAATAGGACCCTCTACACAGCATCCCCCCCCCCGAGGATGACATTACGACAGGATTAAATGCATTTTATTAAAAGTTTATTCATTTAACTGTAAAATTTGGATTGCTGTAAAAATGATTGTCTTAGCAATGACTGACTTTGAATGGTGACTTAGCAGGAGTGCCCGGGTTCTTATCTTAAGATTTGTCCGGGTCTTGTTGGTGGACGTACCTGCCCACCAAATGCCTTCGGATGAACTGTCGCCGGATGAATTGTCGCCGGACGAATTGTCGGGTCACCGTTTACACTAGACTTCATACTTAATACAAAGTAACTATACTCCACTGGTCACCATGAAACAGGCAGCCGCCTAGAATGGTGATCTAATACATCTACTCTACGAAAATGTCTTAATTATGTATCATATTGTGTTTTATAAATAAATAAATAAAAATAAATTTTGTAATAATTTAACTGTGCAGTTATTAAAATTGTATTAATTAAACTGTAAATTTATAAATAAATTTGAATTACTGTAAAAACTAATTTTAGATAATCATAGCGAATTTGAAATTGTCTCTACAAGTAAGTTTCTGGGAAATATTTAACCCCTTCAGTAATCCGTAAAAAAAGAAAAAAAAAAAACAATTAAAAACACACATTTTTACAACAGTAGTACTAAATTTACCCGGGTTATCTCGGGTGTGGGAATTTTCACACATAATAGCCGCCTAAGTATTCTCAGGGGTAATTTGTAAGTGTTTTAATTTTTTTAAATGATGCCATTAAAAAGTGATTCAGATCTATTCTAGCTAGCTTCTAGTTAGGTCGACTATTCGCAGTCACAACATATTGTTATTCGCAAAGTAATTATAAATCCAGATTAACATAAAGAACTCTATTATTCCAAAGAAGTAATCTCCTTCCAATGAGTTGGAGAACCGGATTGTGTGAATACAACAATTGGTGAACTAAGTAATTTATTTATTTATTTATCTGTTAACCAATTTATTGATCCCCCGGTTTGTTCTGCCTTGAATTTCATGACCCGTTGACTTTTCAATATCGGTTTACGTCAGCCCTGTTATATTCCGGATAGAAATATTATTTGATTTGAAAAAATATATTTATTTACAAATGTTTGAACTTTCTTCCTTGGAAGGAATGCAACTCTAAGGAGGGGAATTTAATGCTTCGTAGAATAATAACAATAAAGTGTAGATAGATTGGAAGATATTATAGAAATATCAGACAAATAGAACAGAATAGAAAAATAGAATAAATGGAAAGAATAAAGCTAAAAAAAGATAGAATACAGATATGGACAGATGTAATAGATAAATGGGATAGACATGTTGAATAAACACATAGATTAGAAAGATAGAATATTCGGTCAAAATTAACAGATTAAATAAAATAGACGACCTGTGTGGTCTAGGGGTAAGGCTCTTGACTCACAATCCGAAGGTCGCGGGCAAAGTGATTGTGAAATAACACAAATTAATAAAATGAAATTTATTTGCGCACGCTTGGATTCGAACCAGCGACCTTCAGATTGCGAGTCAAGAACCTCACCCCTCAACCACGGAGGACTTAACCACGGATTAAAAGAATTTTGACTGGACACCCAGGCGGAAGAGAAAAGTGGGAAGACCCAGACTGAGGTGGGAAGACGAGGTAACAGGGGATGCAGCACAGCTTCTTCAGGTACCAAACTGGAAGTTTGGACTGGAGCATTGGACTGGCCAGAGAAGGAAGGTTTACTAACCAGGACTTCCTTAGTTCAGCTTCCGGGTGCAGCAATTCGACAAAATTTAATTTCAAAGGAAAATCACGCATAACACCAGTGTACCACGATCGATACGGTTAACATAATGTATGGTAAGTATTCATTTTTGTCGGTCAGGCAAACAAAATAAATAATAAAAGCGCAAAATTATTGTTTAGAAACTATCTCAACAATAAAACGAGAAACTAGTTGGAATTAAAGTCAATATACTTCACAAGATACGGGTATGTGTAACGACGGCCCTGGAACTATTTATTGGATAACCATCACCACTGTCGTAGGTCATCCCAGGTGTTTCGCAATGTTTGGTGTCTTGGCAGGGGTGTCCGGGTCTTGGCGGCGGATGCATCTGTCCACTAACTGCGTGGTAGACCGGGTCGAGAAAGATTGATTGACTGAAGTCACCCCATCGCCTTGCACGGCAATTGGAGGGATGGATTCATACGTCAGTCACTCCTGGACACACTGACCCCCAGATTCCTACCCACCCCTCATACCTCTTTGCTTCCTAGAACTTCCTCTCCTTTCTTTCCTAAAAAAAACCCTCCACATAGCATATGACCAGATGATCGTTCATTTTGTATAAGCACAAAAATTCTGTTCATAGATTGAATTTCAAACAACAAATATAAAAGGTGTAATAGCAAGTACCCGAAAGATTTCAACCAGCGATTCCTGAGCACATTTGGTGTAAAACACGTAGATGTCATTTTGCTTTCCGATGATACTTTTTTTTCATTTAAAAACAACAAAAAAACTGTTTCAATCTCACGTTGCCACTTATCACACTGCTACGCAGTACACTTGGCGACGGGATTACGTGAGATGCAGTACGTATCACGTGACCCGTGATGGATGTACCCAACTACTCAGTTGCGACGTCCACCTCCAAAACTATAGAATTGTATAAGACTAGCGTAAATCCTTGTAAAACCAAAGGATTTATGAGAAATCAGTTCTTATTTTGAAAATGACAATAAAAATGATTTTCTATCAAAAGTGTTCTACAATATTTAGGTACCTACTCTATCGCTTTTTTGAATTCGTAACCCAATCAGTTCCGATTTGAAAATGACACTTAAATTCAAAGTATATATATATTTTTTTATAATAGTTCCAAAAAGGAGGAAAATATTTTCCCTGTGAAATTATTTTGGGGATGCTGTGTGGAGGGTCTTTTAAGGGAAAGAAAGGAGAGGAAGTTATGGGATAAAGTACAAGGAGTGAGTAAGAATCTGGGGGTCAATGGGTCCAGGAGTGACGGACGTATGAATCGATCCCTCCCACAGCGGTGCAGCGTGATTTTCTAAAAGAGTTCTGCTTGCAAGGTCACAAGGTCTCCCTCAACCGGTCTCTCAAAGACCCGGACAAACCTCCATGAACCCTGGTACCCCTGATAAGTCACCTAACGTAGTGAACCACTTGTGGTGATCTATGGCAGAGGTGTTGGTTATCCAATAAATGGTTCCTGGGGCAGCGGTACCCATACCCGCCTCCCAAATTGCAGATTTGAATTAAACGAGAATTACGCACTACGCACGTCAACCGAAATTAATATTTTCGATGATCACTGCACACTCTCATATAATTAAATTATATTGGCATTTTGATGTTTAACGAACGAAAAACACGCATTTTACGTCGTCCACCCCCTTGCACTCTGTCTTCGCGAACCCTTCTAAATCAATAAAACACAAAAAGCGTTTTATGTAAATGAATCATTTTTACAGCTTGCCGTCTAATACCATAAAACCTTTCTCTCATAAAGGCCGTCCGGAGACCCATGTCCCTTTATCCCCGTCCGACAGATAAGGCAGGCCCTGTACTCCAACAAATCCGCCCTTAAGAATGCCAGGCCTTTTGAATTCTCAGGATCAAAATTTCGGCGAGATTAGACAATCCATAAATTCTTGACCGCCATAATACGAGCGGCCAGGTGAACAGTGAGAATTTAATATTAAACTTGGCGCTTAGCACGAGTGGCTAGAAGCTAAAAGATACTTATAATGAGAACCTACTTGTGAAATGTTTCTAATGGACTTACGATACAAAATATCACAATGCTTATAGGAGTATAGATAGCAAGGTGGCCATTATAGTTCTAAGAAGAGAAGAGGTTTCACGCTGAATTTAATCCAAACCGGTTTTTCAGTTGAAATCATAATCAAATTCTAATATAAATAGTTTTAAAAAAACTCTATACCGAAGTGTTTATATTTTAAATAGAGAGCACAATTAAATAAAGACACCAAGTTTGATCAGCATTTTATAGTTCGTTTATTTATTTGTCTGTTCTGTTTAAAGACAGAGGAACTACGTCACCACCCGATTGGGCAGCGTTGAGAGATGGTATGAAGTGGGAAAAACAGATAACGGTAGCTCGCTCCACATTTGAGCCGACTAACACAAAAACGAGTCGAAAAAACCACCCGTTCTCATGAAGCCAACCTCAACCATGAATCAAATTCCCCAGCAATTATTCATTTTACGCCTTTTCAAGTAGGCATGTACTATATCTAAACGAATTACAAAAACACAAATGATCTTAGAACCACTAACTATAAGTAAACAAAGCATAATATAAAATAACTGATACTTATAATTAACAACAATAACATTGAACACAAATTAACCAAATTTTAAATTAAAAGCTTTTTTAGCTTTTAACATTGATAGCTTTTATAAATATGACAGGTCCTTTTAAAATAATCACATCACAAGATATATCGTGAATGCGAGCTTCGACTTTTTTTTATGTGAATACCGCACGAGAGTCCTAACTGCTCCCGTCTGGAGCTTGTGAGACTATGGCATCCCCAAATTGGGGTATTTTGTGAGGTTGAAGATATTAAGGAGGGGGAGGATATGGGGAAGAGGAAGATGGGGAAGTACCTGGATATTCAAATATAGTCACCAAACACGGCCACAGCCATTTCAAGCAATGTGTCAAATCTGAATGATGTTCTTAATGGAACGTGCCGCAAATATGCTACACATTATTTTTCATTAATTAATTGTGAAATAACACAATTTTTTCAAATAAAATTTAATTGCGCACGACGGGATTCGATCCCGCGACCTTCGGATTGGGAGTCAAGAACCTTACCCCTCGATCACGGAGGCCATAAATCACTGAGTCGAAGTTTCGTCTAATTTTTGGCTGACACTGAAACCACGATCGAAACTCGGTTAGTGGCCGAAAATCATTTAGTGGCCGAAACTCGTTTAGTGTCGAAAACTCGTTGGCCGAAACTCTTTAAGTGCCCAAAACTCGTTTAATGGCTGAAACTCGTTTAGTGTTCAAAACTCGCATAGTGGCTGAAACTCATTAAGTGTCCAAAACTTGTTTATTAGTCAAAACTCATTTTGTGTTCAAAACTCATTTAGTTGCCGAAACTGATTTAGTGGCCGAAACAGAAACTTCTGTCGATTATTATGTAATAATATGTCTATTTTGAGCACTGATTTCATGGTTTCAGCCACCGAAGAAATAAACCGAGCTGTAAAATATTAAATAATAAATCTGAGCTGTAAAATATTGAACAAAAAATTATGTAGCCATCAATATACACAAGTCTTTTCCACATTTAGGCCTCGGATAGGCCAATGAAAATGATAATCTGTCCATGAAAGAATTCGGGAATTCGAAAATATTTTATTATTTTCACTAGAAGTAAGAAAAAAATAGCTTACGCCTTGTCGACCGACGCAACGTTCTGAAGAGTCCCAGCTGCCCGGATCCAGTGGGGTGATGGCCTCCCCGAGCGGAGTAGGTATGTTGTGTGGCTGAAGGGAATGAAAAAGAAAGATTGACCTGGCTATCTAGTCACTAAACACTGCTAAACCAAATTCAATGGACGCAATTTATACAAAATGATAAGAAATAAAAACGGCATATTGTTTTGTTTACTGCTACTTGCTGACATAAAGAATTTTACTGCGAAATATTTTACTTTCTTTCGCAATTTATCTTCCTAAACGGTGTCCACTCCACGAGCAGATAAATCACGGATAAAGCTGTTGAACATATTTAAGATAACATCATTTCATCTTCCGCTACCATGATGGCTTAATTTTGGGGGTTTTGTCGAGTTTATGTAACGACGCGCTCTCCCACACTTAAATGTTGGTTCTTTCTAATAACCATCTTATATATTTTTCATAACTGCTATCCATTAACGTAGGGAACATAAAAATGTTTGTTTATCAATTGTGTAAAATGAAAATATGTTTATTAGTAAGGGCCTATCTACGTAAACACATACTAACTCCTTGTATGTGTCCATCTGCTCTAACCCGCCTGAGAATTTCTGTGTTGGTGATCATGTCGGTCCATGGGACCTTGAGCATTCTCCGGAGAAGCCACATTTCAAAAGCCTCAAAAGCCCCAAAATTTTTATACCTATTTACATTGTCACCCGAAAGTCCTCTTCATACGCTAGTCAGAAGCATTCTTGAATATAATTCATCTTTCTGGTCACCTTTATATTATATACATTAACATAACTTTGAAAGAGTACTACGGCACATACCTCAGTTATAAATTACATTTTCCAATTGATAATATAAATAGTGATTTAACGTAATAACAATAACTTAAACTACCCAAATTGTCAAAGAGAAGAAAATTTTGTTATGTTTTATTATCATTTAAAATAATCGGACATTTAGATAGCTACCCTATTCTACCGGGTGAGTATGCTTAATTACCATGTACCCAATACATACAACACTAGACTCCATGCTTCATTTAATAGAAATGCTTCTCGCACTAATTGTAAGCAAAATTCTTGTTCTCAGAGATTGCATCGTGTTGGGAATGATACTTGTTTCATCGAAATATTCAACTACAAGAACGTTGTTTCCTTTAAAAAGTAATATATGTATACATATTTAAAATAGTCTTTAACCGTGTCAGTTGGCAATTATAGAATTTAATAATTTGTATGAGATTATTATAACCATTACGTACTTTTGTTCTGTATAAAAAAAAACTATCTATGTAAGCAAAAGCCTGTAGGAACTATTTCGCGCCAATGAACAAGAAAGCCCAATGCGTTTCAGTTGGTAACTAAATGAATATTGCCATTATTTAAAATTGAATTACAAGTAGTTCCTAAAAGCCTAATAGACACTTCAATAAATGAATAAATACAGTTTCACAAAAACCATACATGTCGAATTTTAGAGGGGTAAAAACTTCGATCGAAACGTATTTAAATGGTGAAAACGCTCTTACTAACCCAATTTTATCTAGTCGTCTGTCGCATCCCTTCCTCTGTCTTATCTCTTAGCTTCACAACTTACTTCAATTTCTTGAGGATGCCATAGTTGCATTTGCCACGTACAAATGGGTTTCTTGTTAAGTGTTAAATTTAAAAAAAATCAAATTAAAAAAATAAATACTTCTTGAGATATTTTAATTATAACTTGCATTGCAGCACTTAAACAAATGTTAATTAAAGAAAATAATTTAAAACGTCGAGCTCTTCTTATCTCGGAGCGGCAGCTAAATATTTGCATTTAAGTTGAAGATTTGCGCTTTGCAAAGAAGAGTTCCTGGAAGTGCTGAAAAGTCCCCGGGCTGTTTATTTATATTATGTAGTAGTTGTGTGGATTACACGCTGGGCTTATACATAAAGTTACGCAAGAATTATTACGGTGGATGCATTCAGAAAGTTTTCTTTAAGCTTCTACGGATGTGTTGCATTATGTTTACTGAGATGGCGTTAGACTACAAAATATGCAATATGAATCTAAAACGCCTTATTACGATTTTTTTAATAGTCATTGGTGGCTTTGTTCATAATAATGGAGCCAATGAGACTATGGAATCCACAATTGGGGTATGTTGTGAAGTTTAAGGTAGTGAGGAGCAGAAGGAGATGGGGAAGGGGAAGGTGGGATTATCCTGGATACACAGATCACCAAACACGGCTAAAGCCATTTTAAGCAACGTTTCATTTCTGAGTGGTGATATTACACCAGGGCGATATTGAGAGCATCGTCCACTCTGAAACGTGTCGCAATTATCTTTACATAGTATAAAATAAAGTCGCTCCCGCTTCCTCGCCTCCCGTGCGCTTAGAACTTTTAAACTACGAAACGGATTTTCATGCGGTTTTCACCAATAGATAGAGCGCTTCACGAGGAAGGTTTTTAGGTATATAATTTGTCAAGATTTTGTGTAAATTGGTTGAAATATATAAATAAAAGGAGCGTGGGCAGCAGGCTGGCATGCGAGCGGTGTGGATTTGATTTAAGAGGCCGGTATTCGAATTTCTACCGATTTCTTGCAAACCTCCCTTAAACATTTGAAGTTTTTAAGCTCTTAAAAAAAAATGATATTCTTGAAGATAATATCTAGACATTAGTCATGCCCAAACGCAAAATTAAAAATATAAATAAAATTCCCTCGATAGAAAAAAATCACAAAGTATGCTCCAAAAATTATTATAAACACGTTTGTTTCACAAATATTATAATCAATAATTGTCAGCCTGAAACACTCATCTACATTGAAAAAATCTTCCGAGAAAAGATACTGGCCGCCAACGGGAATTGAACCCGTGACCTTCTGATTGCCGGTCAGCAGCTCTGACCACTGAGCTATGGCGGCTTATCTAATACCCGCCAAATAATTCAATATATACTGGTGTTTCATTCGACAATTACTTAATATTATTAGATAAGCCGCCATAGCTCAGTGGTCAGAGCTGCTGACCGGCAATCAGAAGGTCACGGGTTCAATTCCCGTTGGCGGCCAGTATCTTTTCTCGGAAGATTTTTTCAATGTAGATGAGTGTTTCAGGCTGACAATTATTGATTATAATATTTGTTATCTACCCTTTGTGCTATGCATAAAAATCTTGTTTAAACGTTAGTTTATCAATTAAAAATAAAAATTAATATTTGACAAGTTAAAGTATTTCAGCAAAAAATGCAGACATAATTAGTCTCGACGCCACCTAGCGGGAGATTTAGTATTTACAATACCTCTCTCACAAAAATAAAGTTGGTTGTTTTCAGTTGGAAAGATGTAATAATAAGTAATTGTCGAATGAAACACCAGTATATATTGAATTATTTGGCGGGTATTAGATAAGCTGCCATAGCTCAGTGGTCAGAGCTGCTGACCGGCAATCAGAAGGTTGTGATAAACTCGTTCTCTCGTCTCTTCTTTTGAATTCTTTTCAATTTTTACGATTTTTGAATTCTTTCATCCTTTCAAGTTTTCTTAAACTTTTCTTTTGGCTCTGATCGATATTTAATTTTCTCAAAGGCTTTATATGTATGACACACAAGCCTTCATGAAAATGTGACCCTTATTTTCTTTGATTACTACAGGAAGCTATTTAAAACTCCCTTGTACTACATATCTTTATAGATATAAGTACTTAATTAATTAATACGTTATCTACGACCTTGAACGTAAATTTTCGTATTTATGTTGTAAATAAATCTCACCAAACGTTGTGTTATTTTTTTATTTATGGTGTGGGAACTTAATTACTTTTGTTTTGTGGTACCCTTTGATTCTGAAAGGAGCCTTGAGCATCGATCTTGATTGGTCCATTTCTTGCAATTCTAAATTTTATTTTTTTTTCTTTATGAACTAAACTTTCCCTAAACACTATTTCGATTTCCTACCTCTAATGAATTCGTAATGTACCTGTAATTAATGACTTTTACCTGTTCAATTGTTTGTATAATTAAGAATGACTCAAATGGTTAATTTTTAGTAAGTCTTTTGTTACTCAAGATGTATTTACTGCTTGGCTCTCCCCTATTTTGGTCCTGATGCTATAACGTACATATGACATTGTTTTAGTAGATTATTGTTATTAATTGATTGTCTTTTAGAACGAACTCAGAAATGTTCTTTTGCTTGCATAATTTGGCTCCTATCCTCCTGCAGATAAACAGGGTGGTCAAAGATCAACTAGAACTTCGCACAGTCAGCCGACGCGATTTTCCAGAGGGCCATTATACCTTGTTCTGTCAATCTTCCATGTCGTCGTGTACGTTACTCAGGTCTTTCTCTAAGCCCCGAAATCTCCAAATTCCAACTCCTCCGAAGTCTACTATTTACTTAGAACGAACCGGTTTCGTTCTATACACAATCATATACTCACGGTTTTTTGCAAGAGTTCGGGTCGTGAATCCTAATTTCTCGCATGCAAGAGACGATGTGAGAGTGCCTCTGTCGAGACTAAAGCGCTAGCTGTAAGCGAGTCCACATCATCCAATGCACAGTACATAAGAAGATATATATGTATACATACGTTTGGGAAGGATTATAACTCGCAATGTGAAGCTAGCCAGCCTCGCATTCCAAGCTCGGATTTCGTGAAAAGGAATTCTGCACAAAACCTTAGCCGATGACCGAATATATACATATTAAGAGTAGGAAATATCAATATATGAGAATAAACTAAGAATATTTATTAGTTTTATTAATGAAGACTAATAACTCCGGTTTTTGTTTGTTTGGTTGACAATTTTATTTAAGAGATTGCCATCTCTATTGATTTCTTGATTTGTTTTGTTGAACTGTTATTCTAGATTTTCCCCTCCCCAGGTTCAACTCTTTGATATAATTTTTTTTCTATCCCGTGATTTTTCAAAAGTCTCATGTAAATGTTTGACACTTGTGAGGTTTTTATTCCCATAACTTCAAATGTTTTCATGTAATTCCTCAATTCATTTTTATACTACTATCCCGTGATTTCTCAAATGTCAAATGTAATTATAAACTGTAATTTAATCTTCTTGTTAATTTTTCGAATCATATTTCGCTGCTATCCCGTGAATTCTCCAAATGTCAATTGTTATATAAACTATAATTTAGCCTTCATGTTAATTTTGGCTATTTTTATTTCCCCTGGTGATTTGATATTACAATAAAACGAGTGTGCTTTAGACCACACGACTGAAGTAAAACTTCACAATCTTATGTCGTCAATTAGCAATATAACAGTAACAGGAATAAGATATCCCCATCCCCTCAACATCCCCATCAACTCAACTCCAACTCCAACTTCAACTCCACTTTACTCCACTTCACTTCACTTTACTTCATTTCACTTCACTTCACTTCACTTTACTTCACTTTACTTATGTTTACTTCACTTTACTTCACTTTAATTCACTTCGCTTCACTTCATTTTACTTCATTTCACTTCACTTCGCTTCCCTTCGCTTGACTTCGCCTAACTTCGCTTCACTTCGCTTGACTTCGCTTGACTTCGCTTGACTTCGCTTGACTTCGCTTGACTTCGCTTGACTTCGCTTGACTTCGCTTGACTTCGCTTGACTTCGCTTGACTTCGCTTGACTTCGCTTGACTTCGCTTGACTTCGCTTGACTTCGCTTGACTTCGCTTGACTTAGCTTGACTTCGCCTGACTTTGCTTGACTTCGCTTCACTTCGCCTGACTTCACTTCAATTCGCTTCACTTCATCTCACTTCACTTTACTTCGTTTTACTTCACTTAACTTCACTTTCATTTTACTTCACTTAACTTCGCTTGACTTCGCTTGACTTCACTTCACTTTGCTTGACTTCGCCTGACTTCGCTTGACTTTGCTTGACTTTGCTTCACTTCGCCTGACTTCGCTTGACTTCGCCTGACTTCGCCTGACTTCGCCTGACTTCGCTTGACTTCGCTTGACTTCGCTTAACTTCGCTTGACTTCGCTTCCATTTTACTTCACTTAACTTCGCTTGACTTCGCTTGACTTCGCTTCACTTCGCTTGACTTCGCCTGACTTCGCTTCACTTCGCTTGACTTCGCCTGACTTCGCTTAACTTCGCCTGACTTCGCTTCCATTTTACTTCACTTAACTACACTTTCATTTCACTTTACTTCACTTTACTTGACTTCGCTTGACTTCGCTTGACTTCGCTTGACTTCGCTTGACTTCGCTTGACTTCGCTTGACTTCGCTTGACTTAGCTTGACTTCGCCTGACTTTGCTTGACTTCGCTTCACTTCGCCTGACTTCACTTCAATTCGCTTCACTTCATTTCACTTCACTTTACTTCATTTTACTTCACTTAACTTCACTTTCATTATAGCGTTTCATTTAGATTTGCGTTACACATGGTTCTTTTCCGTGACATATTTATCAACTTACCCCCAGGTATCGAGCGTGCGTAAAAAAGCCTTGCTTTAATAACCTCGAAGAGCTCCAACTAACTAATATTTGAATTGTTTATTTTACCCTTAATGTCATATTATGTAACCAGATCTCCTACTGGCACATTAACCTACTGACATATTCCCAAAAGTACCTAGTTTGTTTATGTAAAGTAATCCCAGACATTTTATTTGGTTTAAATTTAAACTGGATGTAGTTTCAAATTTTCCTGATAACTAAACCTTTGCACGATGCAGACTGAAAGAAATGTTACTCTCTCCAAATGTTGGGAGTCCCAATAATGAATTCCTACCTTTGCAGTACCTCAGAACTACTATATGGTTGTCCTCATCCAAAAACGTAATCTTCTAATTGGGTTCTATATTTACCTAAACATATAATAAATGCGCAATATCTATCCGCCTTTATTTAAACTGATTGTAAGTATCGTAATCTGAAGACTCAGTATGTTCTTAAAACACTACGAAGTCCCATCGTAGGCTATAATTGATAAACTTGCCCCTAGACATATCTCCTTCAGTGTCTACCGTTTATTACTTTACGAATCTGGGTGACTGTGTTGGCATTTTTTACCACGATCGAAGATCACATAACAAATCCTAATCATGCTAGCAGTGGGAACGATAAGTGTTTGTTTCTTTTCGAGTACGACGCTGTAAATGACTAAAATTTATTGTAAGATGTGGAAATGTTTATTTATCTGAATGTATGCTACAATGCTTATTATTCCGTTCACATCTTCCCATAACGACTCTGTTTCAAAACAAATAAGGTACCTCCATCCACTCGACTAGATACACTTGACTAAGTATTTTATTTTTGTCCCTCGCCTATTAAGTTATGATGTGACAGTCTACTCATCCAAACCAAAACCATAACATTAACTGTAAACAAAGAAGTCAGTGAGTTTTTATTATTGTACCAACAATTTATTAGAACTAACGAACGAGGGGTCGGCCATGATTTATTACCATATTATAGTTTATTTTTTCTCACCTAGACGACACTCGACTTCGGGGGGTTACATAGACTGAAGTTTGTTTATTTAACGCAATCCCAGACGTTTTATTTTCTATCTTATCTGACTCGGTCCTTATTCAATTATTCAATCGTTTAAGTAGATAATTAGCTCACCTAATAGAGGAGATACCTTGACGTCCTAGTTCGAAATTTAGATATTCCTTGCTTGGCCCAGTTTTTTTGAAGGATGTAGGCACTAAATTCTACCCTTTTTTTTCTCTCATATCCTTAAATTAAATACCTATCGGAGATTATTATTAAATTTTGCTTCTGTTTTCAAAATATGCACATTACATAACATATTATAAATCTGTATAACGCCCGAGACGATGGGCTCTTCACCCTAATATCATTATTATTATTATTTTCATGGTTACGATTCAAGCTGATACTTTATGTGGTCCGCTGCCAGTCCCTATATGTTCTTAAATAAATAAAACATCTGCGTGAATATAAGTAAGTAGGTATTTGTTGTTCGACTTAATTTCGAGCTGATGGAAAAAGATGGCGTGCCTAGAAAAAATGACATAATCTTTTAATTATTTGACAGTGTTTGTTAATATTAGTTGGATGAGTTGATCGACAGCGCGTAACAGCATCTTCTAGGTCTGAAAATATTTTTAATACTTTTGATGTACTTACATACGTTTCCACAGCCACACGATGTTGGTATCACGGCTTCCGCTTTCAATTTAAATGAAATCTTACCCCATTGTGAAACTACTTTTCTTCACCAATATTTCAAATATGTAGTTACTTTAATTCACCTCTGTATATCACTCAAAACCTTGTTAGCTAAGTAATGCTTCGTTTAATTAAATTTTTAACAATAGATACTTCACGATTTTTTCGAAATAATAGATATTATTAAATATCAATTTTTGTTTTACTACCGAACTTTTCTATCTTTGCAATAAAATAATATTTATACTATAAATTATTATTATTATTTTTAACACTCACGTATTTAACAATAAATCAATAGTTGGTATTATTTATTTTAAATCTCAGATTAATTATTATCTTTGTGATAGAAGTATTCCGTTCAAATCTCACTTTATTTAACTGAAATATTACTGATGTAATTTTATCAACGATATTAAGTTCGAAAACCTAATACTAAACACTGATTTTAAGTTATCTATCGAACACAAAATAAAACACTGTTTCTATTATTATGTTCACTTTTAAACCGAAATAATGTCTTTTACTACAATTCAACAATTTACACTGAATTTAAATAACTTCCCCGTTTTACAAAACCGAACTTCAAAGCTGATCTCTCGCCACTCCCCTTATTTCAACTCAACACTTTACTCTGAACTATCCATCACACGCGCCGTTCAAAAACCCCTCTCACGTTTCAATATCAACAAAACGTCCCCTGTCCCTCTTTCTTTTATGGATATCCATTCAAATTAAAGTTTTTATGTATTTTGTCATAAATCAGTGTTTTTTACGGTCCACACTATTATTTTGAATTGAACATTTCTAAAATAAACATTGTCTCGCCTGTGTTCCAATTCAAAACAAACGCGCAGTTGGCTTATGTAAACATTCATATTATTTTGTTTTTTATAGCTTGTTGCGGTTGTTGAACTCCACTCTCTTTGAAGATAAATTCAAGGTTACTTCCTCTCATTAAATGAGAATGATATTCCTTTGTATTATCTGAGATAATGAGATAAACGCGTCTCATCACAAGGTCACGGGTTCAATTCCCGTTGGCGGCCAGTATCTTTTCTCGGAAGATTTTTTCAATGTAGATGAGTGTTTCAGGCTGACAATTATTGATTATAATATTTGTTATCTACCCTTTGTGCTATGCATAAAAATCTTGTTTAAACGTTAGTTTATCAATTAAAAGTAATAATTAACGTTTGTTTCAGTTATTTTACAAGTTATATGTACGAAAAAATTCACAGCGTTTCTTTAAATGCTTGAATTTTTGCTCTTTTTTAAACGAGTCGTGTTTTATTAAAGATTTTCATGATTTTTGCATCGATTTTATCGTTGTAAATGTTAGCGCGCTCTTCTAACATTCGTAATAATTGCATACCTCTCTGTCTTCTTCTTTTTGGGGCCGGGAACGGAGCCTTAAGATATGGCGTTGGTTATAAAGGTTGGGTAATGGCGTGGCGTTGTGTTTCGTTAGCCACAGTAACGTGTGGCCGTGTCTGCTGGTAATATATATTATTTTAAATGAATAAATTGTCAAATAACACAAATTAATCAAATAAAATTTATTTTGGACCCCGGAATTTGAACCTTGGAATGCTAGTCGAGAGCCTTATCCCTCGACCACGGAGACTGTCTTTCGATTACAATATTTGAATTCTGCCACCAAAGGCGGATAATGTTGCTTGCTCATTGATGGAGTTTCTTATTTAAGTTCGGTTGTTGCAACTTCATAGATTACTGATGAATTAAACTGTCCCCGTTAAGGGCTGATTCTCAGCGCGTTTCAACTGTTGATCATAATTTTTTTTCATTAACTCCCCACGGGAGATCTTGAGAAAAATAATTTCCTTCGAAACCATCTGTGGAGATGCTGGGTGGAGAGTTTTTTTAAGAAGTGGAAGAGGTGATCATGGGTCTTGAAGAGATCCATGTTCCACAGAGCCGGGCTGTTGAACTCATATACGAGTAGTAGAATCGACGAGTTCTCATAAGAGCAATGTCAACCGTGTACGAATTAATGATAAGCGCGCGTTTGGCGTGTACCCTGACTATGCACCGGTGCAAAAGAACCAATTATCGACATTTAATCTTAGCTGAAATGGGCCGGTAATTCGTCGTTTAATGGAACTAAAACTCGATTTTCTTTAGTAATCAGTGTTTGTGCATTTTTCAAATGCGCTTTAGCGTTCAATAAAAAATTAAATTTTGTAATGTGTTTTGTTCAGTTAAGTGCATGCTTTATAAAGTATGTTCTGACGGACTCTGCATTATGCAATTATTAAGGGTCTGAAAACACCACATGAGTTGAGAAGTGTTATTTTTATTGCAGCGCTATTTGGAGCCAAGCCAGATCGGGGCGGGAATCACTCTAAGCAAGCGAATACTGTTACTGTATGCTAACTTTAAACGACCTTAAATGTTCTCGTACCTTTATTGCTTTACTTTGGCCATAAATATAGTAGTTTAATAAACATCTAAACTATAAAAGAAAAAATATGTTGTTCTGGCATATTGAAATTAGTACCTCCGCCTTTTCATTCTATAGTTTTGGTTTCATGACGACTAAGAATCATTAAAAATTTTACAAAAAATATTTTAACTTCAAACTGGCGTATCTGGACATTAGAGCGATTTTTTCATTTCTTAAATATCTGGAAAATTTTAAAAAAGAAAATAATAAAACGTCAATCCTTTACCTCTGAAGTAGAAGGTTTGTAATAACGCGAAACAGTCCCAACTGCTCCCAGCTTACCGGAGCCAAAAATGGCATTCCTAATTGAAGGGAGTTGGTAGGGGAGAAAGGTAAGGGATGGGTAGAAATCTAGGGGTCAGTGTGTCCAGCAGACGGACGTATGAATCCATTCCTCCAACTGCAGTGCAAGACGAGGGGGTCGAGAGAGACAAGCTGGAAAGGTAAAAAGGGTTTCGGCAAAACCAGCCTCTCCAGATCCAGACCTAAACAGACCTCACCCGATGAACTCAGGCACCACTGCCAAATCAACCATAGCGAATCACTTGGGGTCACCTATGGCAAAAGTGTTGGCTATCCAATAAATGGTTACCCGTCTCCTGTATTGAAATGCAGTTTGTTCTCAATATTATTAATTTGTTCTAAAGTAACCTAATACCTAACCTAATCTTCAATTAAATAAACTTTAAAATAATGGAACGAAATGAAAACTAAAAAAACGTTAAAAAATAATAGGTCAAAGAGAAGCTAGGTTAATGCACAAACAACCATTATTTTAATTACACCCTCCTGGAAGTTGAAACGTCGGGTCCGGTGAAATGGCGTGCACACTGCACACTGCACTGTGGTACGCGACTCGCATAAAGGTGGGGAGGTTCCGGTATATTTCATAAGATAATACTTCGGCGGTTGGCAAAGGTCCAGCACCAGACCAGCATACCACCACCGTATTAAGCTGCCCGAGAGATGCGACAGCCTTACCTGATCTCTTTTATTTACATGCACCGCAACCCCTGAGATTTATATTTAATACGGACGCCCTAATATATTGCGTGCCAGTCGCCAAAATCTGGTGAATTGAATGAAAATAATGGCGACAAGCAAGTCTCTGGCCCTTTGTAGAAATGTTTCCTCTTTTCTCTCATGGGTGTATTTATCATGTTTTTACTTCCAATTCTATATTTCTGCTGGGCTTATAAAAATACTAATAAAAAAGTGCATATTTCAATATGTTTTCTGGTCGCAGTTTTTAATTAAAGCATCTAAAATATTTCTAAACGATCTTATTTTCAAATCAAAATAACAAGTGTTTGCATTGCTTAGTATTGCATCACCTTAATATACAATGTACACATGTTATGAAAAAACAGATGTACTTGAAATAAAATTAAAACGCTAGTAGGTACCTACCTAAAGTTTGCCATTAAAACAGCTACATTGAGAGTAAAGTCAATAAAAGTATCCAAATTGGCATGATATTATCGTAGATCTGAGAGTAAATCCTACCATTGATCATGCATTGCCCGCAAAATAAAAATGCACACAATAACATTGGAAATTGTCTAAGCAGCAATCTACCATTAAATTCCAAAAACTTGTTACTGCGAATCAATTATGGGGGTATTTCAAAACAAATGAATAGAATATTCCTAAGAGTGAAATAATAGTACCCATACAAATCTAAACAAAAAAATTTCGGGAGTACATTTCTTACATTAGCTCCTCACAGGAGGTCGTGAGGAAAAAAAATCCCTTAGGGCCTACGTCATCTTTGGGGATACTGTGCGAAGGGTCTCTTTAAAGGATGGGAGGAGAGTAAGTTCTGGGAAGGAAAAATGTATGAGGGTTGTATAGGAATCTAGGGTCCAGGAGTGACGGACGTATGAAATCATCCCTCCCACTGCGGTCATCCCTCACACAAATGGGTCGAGTCCAGCTGGAGAGATCTTGGTTGGGTGTCCCTCAACCAATCTCTCCCAATCCGGCCCGCCATGCAATAGGTCGGGAAAAGCAAAATACCTAATCAAACCTCACCCCTGCATTAACTCGGGCACCCCTGCTAAGTGACAAAACGTAGCAAACCAGATGGGGTGACCTATGGCAAGGGATATCCAATAAGTGGTTCTTAATGTAATCCAGCCCCCCAAATTGAAGATTTTTAGTTTTCAAGAAGACTACGTGGTACGAAATCTTATTTATTTACGTTTTTGCCGAGTTATGTTAGCTCAGTTCCACGTCATTCCTAAAAACGACGGCGTGGTGCCTTTTGTTTGATGTTTTTAACCGCAGATATACAATCAAATATCAGAACAAGAACGGAATGGCAATCAAATCAGACTCGGGAAAACTTAGAAAAGGTCCCATTACAGGCCCTTTGTGTCTTAATGATAAACCAATAATATGGGTCATCTGAGTTCTACGTTCACCGCAGATCGAATTTCCTGCTTTCTATTTTGGAATGGTTCTTTGCCAGGGATTGAATTTTCTTATCCATTTTTAGTATTTACAATTTGGAAAGCAGAAAAATATATGATAACCTACACTCCTGCCATACGTCACCCCAAGTGGTTCGCTGCGTTTGATGACTTAATAGCGGTGCCCGGGCTCATTGAGTACGGTCTGCCTAGGTACCTCGTAACGGACTGGATTCGAAGAGACTGGTTGAGCGAAATCTAACCTAGACCCCTTGGATTTTTTTTCATTACCGTCTTATAATTTTTTTTTTAAATGGGGGCCCACATTATAAAATAATGTTTTAAAATATTTACCCTTTGGAATAACAAGATTCCATCCGTTGCGGTAATGTCATGCGATAATATTAAGTATATACAAAATTTATTTACGACTTATATTAAGTATATACAAAATTTGCAAACCTCTATCATAAAACAAATTGTACCACCAACTATATATAGACAAAGACACAATGTGCAACTCTTATATTGTGCTGAGGGCCTGCTCTCAATAAAAGGTATATTCTGGTTCCTTACCATTAAGGATAACTGGGGAGATAGTACTTATAAAAGACCACTAGTACATAATCACAGCACACGTTTCACAGAAAAAAAAGGCCTGAAAATACCTAAAATATCCAATAAGTATGGAAGTCGGACGCTGGATTACTGTGTACCAGTGATTTTTAATAAGCTTAAAAATAATTTTGTTTTTGAGGAAAATGAGAATTTAACCATGAAAATTGTAAAAATGTGGCTTATCAATGAAAAATCTATGTATCTGTAAAATAAAACAGAATAAAAAAAATAAAAAAATTATTTGTGATGTTTTGGTAATTAATTTTTTTTAAATATTTTGACTTTTTCTTGAATGATACCAAAACTGTTATTTTATTTAAATTCTTCGGGAAGACTATTAAAATATTGTATTCCTTTGTAAATAAAATTATTGTGTATTTTTGGCCTTGAAAATATTGAAATTTGTGGTTTAGAAAATCGGTTGTTATGTTATGCCTAAATGATGAGTTATGTTTAAACATTTTTATTTTTATTATTTATTACATTTTCTTTAAATATTTGTAATAATTAATCTTTTTACAGAGGTATTAAATTTTTGGTAGGTACTTCAAAATTTTGAACAATGATGCTGGAGAGAATGTTGGTTCTTTTTTTATTGTTTTTATTTGTTATTACTATCTTTCAACCACCTTCACATTAACATTTTTCTTCATATGCGCCTCCCCATCCACTGATTTCCTACTGAATTAAGGATTGGACTAGTGCGAAATAGACTTTATTTATTTTTTAGATTACTTAAATTGAGTAATTTTCTTAATCTGATAAATATATGGATATATTTCCTAAAGCACATATGTGACTATTCTATTTCATATATTGATCTTCAATTACACCGAGGTTATTTTTTTTTTGTCGTATGATAATATGGTAAATTAATTATTACGTAAGTGCTAAACATATTCATTGAGAATATAAAGTGTTTTTATTCTGCATTAATTAAAAGGTTGTAATTAGATTTGTATCGCATCAGTTTTTTAGGATTAGGATGTCATTATTTGCATTTTCCATTACGATTTTTGATATTATACATATATATATATATTTTTAACTTCTAATATTAACGAGTGTATATTAAGGTAGAACCTGCAGACAAGCAGCCATGTGGCAGCTTCGCGGGACTACCGATAAATTGTCTAAATTATATTATGTAATTTGTGTTTTTGTTGGAAATAAAAAAAAAAAAAATTTGAAAAAAAAAAAAAAAAAAAAAAAATGAACTCTAAAGTAGCTTACTACAGATCCCATTTTTACATGACGTTACCCAAATATATGAAGCCTTATTATTCCAAAGGGTCGATATGTAAAGTTATTATTTCAAATAAAAATTAAAATAATAATGTTAACCCCCAACCTAACCATTAAAATTTTATTTTTATGTTTTTAATTTTAATTTTATTTTTTATTATATTTTCTATATTAATGGACTAATGAGAAATACGTTTTTTTTAGATTAACTTGGGCATATATCTTAATCTGATAAAAATATACTCAGATATATTTCCTAAATATATCTAAGTTGATCTACAATTACACCGAGGTTCCTTTTTTTAGTTGTAGGGTTAAATATGGTACATGAGTTATTACAGACTTCTTTGTCACATTTTTTTTGTTATATATAATTAGGGTAAGTTTTAAACATATTTATCGAAAATATATACTTTTTTTTCTGCATTAATTGTAAGATTGTAAGTATACTTGTATCGAATCAGTTTTTTAGGATTTGGATATCATTATTTGCATTTTCCTTTACAATTTTTGATATTATACATATTTTTTTACTTCTAATATTAACGAGTGTATATTGAGATAGAACCTGCAGACAAGCAACCATGTGGCAGCTTCACAGGACTACCGATAAATTGTCTAAATTATATATATTTATGTAAATTGTGTCATTGTTGGAAATAATAAAAATAAAACCAAACCATTCCTAACAAAACTTTTCTCCTTTCCTTTCCAGTATTGATCCTGTTATTTATTTCACTACCGACAAAATCGTAATGCGGTGTCCAAATGATATAATAATTTTTTTGTGGCTTAACAAAAAATTATTTATAAATTAATTCCCTTTAATTTATTGGCAATTTGGTTACCTAGTTTGGTTTTCGTAAGTTTAAAAACACAACACGAAATTTAATACAGCTGCCGTGGGTAGGATAGATTCATAATCTTGTTGAAGATGACGGTAAGATATTTCTAATGCAAAACGGAGACTAGAGGTATCCATCAAGGTTCCCTATATCAAGATTCTCAGCTACGACAATAAGCGTCTTCCAGTTCCACACTTTCTCTCTGAACGTCCTTTGTGGATAAGTTTACGAGGTATTTTCAAACCTCAGGATGTTGCCAATATCTGAGAACTTCTCCTCTCTAACTAATCAACTAACCATAACGCCGCTTCCCATGGGTAGCAGAGGACGGACCGCCAAATAATTAAGTCTTGGCACATACACCTTGCTTCAGTTTCATTCATATATTGTCTTATTACGTACCCTTCTGTTATTCTGACTCTTGACGTAACTTGACTCAAGTTGATGACAGGACACTTGATCATGTCATATCTTCCTTGGGTGTTCCCGACTACTTCTACCATTTACATTCGCATCATCTTCTCGATTTTCAGAAGATGTTTCCTTTCCTTCTTTCCTCATTCAAAGTCACATTCTCTACTTTGCTATATGTTTCATCCAAAGTACATTCTCCCAAAAAGAAAGATAGACCAACATTCCCGGAACACAAATAATCTAACAATATTTGAAAACAATCCTTCTGCCGCAATAATTATAATTAAAAATGCTCCTGCAATGAAGGAGGACTTATTTAACAGAGGAATTGAACTCACGGCGCCTGGGTGGGAATCAGAAACACTAGCCAACTTAGCCATTAATCATATATTTGCATTTCCTTTGTTTTGTCTCCAAGAATGGACTTGTTCTAAAAAACATGGGCGATACTGAGATTATCAGGGGGAACATACTCTCAGCATCTTCTCAGCCCTGATGTAAGACCACTTCAGCCGTATTTTGTGACAAGATCTGAATAGCCAGGTACTTCCCCACCTTCTTCCTCCTTTTCAAATAAAAAAAAATAATGTAAATAAATATTTGGGCGTCAAGCCTGTCTAATGTACTATAAAAAATTAAAACAAAAGGTAAATGAATTAAACGATAAATAAATAAATAATATAAAATATTGAAAAAAAACTTATTAAAACGAAAGTTCAAATGACACTTAGAATGTCTTCATCTAAAGATAGTGACCAAATATGAAAAGTGAGATACTTTCCAAGCCACCGACACCACAAAAATTTGAGATGCCATAATCTCACTTCGATCAGTTAGCTTGTGACCCTTACAATCATAACAAGAGCCTTAAAAATTACCAAAAATCTACATATTTTCCACATTATCCGAAAAATACTGTCATAAAACCAGGTACGGGAAATGTCCAGCCAGCAGCCGCCAAGAAGTTACCAATCTCCGTTACCAATCTGTTTAGAATGAAGTCAGCAGTTTTGCAATGTGGCTTAAGATGCCAAGAGCGCGGCGCTGCAGAACGGTTATTCCCCTGCATTTTACATTTTTCAGGTAACGCGTACACCTACACGATGCGGGTATATGGGTCACCTGATCATCTGCATGTGAACAGCAGGGGTGGGCAATAAAAGGCTTGATTTCAGTTAAAATAAGCTGTTTTTAAACGAACCGGAGACTGTTTTCCCTATACATGAACATAAGTCTTAAACTGCATAACAAATAAATACTAGACATCAAATTTGAACGTAAAAAATCTTCTCAGGAAAATCGCTAAGATTAAAAATATAATCTGATGATAAAACATTGGATTATAAGCAAGTTTAATAATTTCTGATATATTTTTATATAATATATTAGCCATTAATTTGACTTTCTGTCAATAACGGCAAAATTTATATTAAATTTAAGTTTTTTGAAGCTACTGACCTATAGTAATATAATAACATAATTTGAATAGAACTTTCACAGAATGTGAACATTAACTTTAAAAATTTGATGAATTGTTCAATTTTTGTAACAACTCGTACTCTAAGGGTATGTATTATAACTATTCAAATTAAAATCATTATTAAAGATTAAAAATAAGTTTGGTAAGCAATCATAGGCGTGAGTGAGAAATTTAGCACTCACAATGCCTTTCTTTTATAAATAAAGTTGGTTGTTTGCAGGCGGAAAAATGTAATAAGCAGTAATTGTTGAATGAAACACTAGTATACATATATTGAATTATTTGGCGGATAGGAGATAAGCCAACGTCGCTCTGTGGTCATAGCATTTGACCGGAAATCAGAAGGACGCGGGTTTAAGTCCCGTCGGTGGCATGTATCTTTTCTCGGGAGATTTTTTTCAATGTAGATGAGTGTTTCAGGCTAATAGTTATTGCTTATAATAATTGCAATCATAGGCCATAAGATTGTTAACCCTCAAATTGTAATATTTTTAATTAATGAAGACAATATTTCCGACACTCAATCGAAAATCTGAAACAAAAAATCAGAAAAAGATACGGTAACATCTACATAGGAATCGAAAACAGAACCTTTGCCTTGCCGGGGCGGAGCCTTGTGAGTCGCTAATATTGTATTCGTTAATCAAATATCATATTTCGATTATACATGCGAATAGCCAGCCAACATAAATAATGTGGGCTGGATATCCGCACGTTGATTAAAGAAGAGGGATTAAAAATAGCTCGCCAGCACAAGGTTGTCAATTTCATCTTATATCTGGCGGCTTGTTGTTGTGACAAATCCCTACCAGTTAGGCAACTATTGCCAGAGCCGGCTGGAGGTACGGCAACTTTGGGCCATGATAGAATGCCATCCGCCTATTTTGTCCCATAGGCCTGGAGCCTGTGTCGATTATGGTGATCCCTAATGGGGTAAAATAATTGAATGAGCATAGCGAAGTCCTCTTTTAACTCGACCGTTTTGCATTTCATATATCTGTAAATTTGTTTGTATGTTCAGTTTCAGTTTCAACATTGTGGCCGTTAAAAAAATGGTTTTTTCTAATGTGAAATCGTTGCGCATATTTGGAAATTCTTTTTGACTTTTTAAAATATTACAGTACCTATCTGCGTGAAGAAAGTTTTGAAAAAAGAATTGTCTTTGAGATTGTGACGTTTCTTTCCACAAACTGTAAATTTTCATATTTGAAATAAACATAAAGTAAATATATAGTTCATAATAAAATATGTAGTTTTTAAAGTATGAAACTTTGGGTTTGATTGTTTAAATAGAAGAAAAATGGGTTATTCGGGTAAAAGTGAGGCTTAAGTGAATCGGGAGGTGAAGGAGATAGGTAAGAGGAAAGTTGTGAAGTCTGGAGATGCACGTCGTCCTTCGTTCACTTTCATGACTCGTATCATATATTCTCTTTGAGCTTCCAGGAACACTGGAACTTGTAAGCCATAAGCATTATTTGTGAAATATCCCCCCGAGAAGTAAGATTGCATAGGTAATTAAAATAGTTCCATGACAACTTAGAATCAACTAAACTAAACACCCATTTGAAAATTCATTAAAAACCAATGACGTTATCTAACACACTATATAAAGAGGTAATATTTGTTTGTTTGTTTGTTTGTTTGTGTGTTTGTTTGCATCGAATAGGCTCCGAAACTACTGAACCGATTTGAAAAATTCTTTCGCTGTTGGGAAGCTACACTATCCATGGGTGACATAGGCTATATTATATTTAAAAAAAAATAGGCATCCTTACTAAAACTTCAATAATGTAACCCAGGGTGTAAAAAAATTACCTAAAATATTCTTTAAATCGCGTGCGCTGCGAAAACTATTGATGATAGAATAAAATAATATAATATGACTTTATAGAACACATTATTATTTACAAAAAAGGTTGCGACAGCATATGTCTAACTATTATGGTTGTGCCACAATAAGTATTCTTTTATTTGAAATTTTTAATTAATATGTCGCCGCTTGAAAAGGCTCTTTATTTGTATCTTGGTTTTAATCCTTATCAAAATAAATTACTTCATATTCAAGACAGCTTCAATACCTTTATTTAACTTTTTGAATTTTTCAATTCGGATATTTAATTAGAAAGATATCACGAGTTTAAAAATGTTAGTATTAGAAAAAAGATTCGGCTACGGGCCGCGCGGGAGAGGAGTCAAGAAATGCAGTGCCAGGGGGGTTGGCGGGACGGGGGAGCGGGAGAGCGGTGGCGAGGAAGGTGGAAGTGGAACGCTGGAGGGGAACGCACGGGAAAGGACATGTAAGGAGTAACATTTTATTTATTTGAATATGGCATGTATTATAAAAGAAAGTCCAAAAAACTTGCAGCTCGCAAAAACTCAGAAACGAGTCCCGGTTCGATCAAGGGAGTTATATGGTGTGGTAGATCTCTATCCCCCCTAGGGAATAAGGGTATTCGTTTTTACCTAAAGGCCGTGCTTTTAAAGATATAAGGGCTGAAAATTTCGCCCTCTTGAAATTTCTAGAACAGTCTTCCGGAAAGTTCTAGAAGGTTCCATAGAGCTGTAGAAAGTTGTGGAAGGAGTGGAATGATCAGGAATAGGAAATCGGGAACATCATTGTGCAACATTCCAGAACACTATCTTATTGTCCTGAGCGAAGCCGGGTAACCCAGCTAGTATATTATAAATAGACTCGCCATAGTCTCACATACTCGCAATATAATGTGGAAAGCAAGCAACACTCTTTTGTTTTCAGCGGTTTTCAATATGATTTCTAAATTCAAAAGTTTATTCCTGTGTGATAAAGACAGACAATCAAATAATGTACGAATGTGAATGTCATAGATATATGGTCGGGCAGCGTATGCTTATGTCACTTTGTGATGCACCTGATGCCTGTCGGACTTTGATGTGTCGAGCTACACAATAAATACAATAGGGCAACGACAGTTTTCAAATGGTGGTGGTTGTCGTCAATACTTGTTGGAACTGCTGATTTATGTGTGACATCACAATACTAAGCGAGAGACAGCTTACTCTAAGGTCAGCAGATCTGGATGTTACTAATCGTTTAATCGAACTTTCTCGGTCAAATCGAGCCGTTTACTGTGATCGCTCTTTTCGTGTAACTGGCCCTCTCATTTGGAATAAACTTCCCTCAGCTCTTACTAATATCCAGAATTTGGCAGAATTTAAACGGGCTTTAAAAACAAAATTATTTAAAAAATCGTACCATTCATGAATCCTAACATCTGTTCAATACAAGTAATAAGTCATGTTCTCAAGTATCCGGTAATCGTTTGGTTTCGGTTTCCTCCTAATTGTACTTTTATGTTTAATATCTGAATTTTTTTGTAAGAAGTTAGTGTATTATATATTAGTTTAAAAGTTCTTGTTTTGTCCTGTGCTACAATAACACTGTTATTGTATGTATATTATTATTTTCCTCTATGCCAGAGGTTCCCAAAGTGGGTGCCGCGGCACCCTGGGGTGCCGCGGACAGAGGTCAGGGGTGCCGCGAGGCACCCTGATGTCTCTACTAAAAATCAAAATTGACATGAACGAATACAAACACAACACATACCTGTGCAAAGCTGGATTTTCAGCGATTGCGGTTATAAAGAGCAAATATCGCTCAAAAATAAATGTGGAAAAAGAAATGAGAGCAGCTGTATCAAGCCTTATTCCCCGGTTTGAAAAATTGTGCAGCGAGCTGCAGGCTCACCCGTCGCACTAAACGGTTTTTGTATTTGTATTACATTTGCATTTTCTTTGTAAGTTTTCCTATCAATAAATATACTTCATTTTATCAGTAGTATTATTCAGTGGATTAGGTAAAGCGGGGGGGGGGGGGTGGATAGAGAATTGTGCTCTTGGGGGTGACACTCAGTCCCGAGGCTACCAAAGATAGACATTATATGACGGGGTGCCGTGAGAAAATTCAAAATTTCTAAGTATGCCGCGACTTGGAAAAGTTTGGGAACCCCTGCTCTATGCTATAATAGCATTGTTTTGTTAATCTTTGTTCTCTTGTCATTGTTTTGTAAATACTGTATATTCTTTATTTCATAGGTATTATTTTATAAATATTTTGTAATGATCTCGTAAGGAACACTGTAGGATTATTTTTAAATTTATTATAGTTAAGCGCACTTGAAGTGAAATGACACAAAATTGCGCTATACAAATATTACGTTATTATTATTATTATTAATACGTCTGTAATGTCATTGAGTCGAGGTGCAAAAGTAAGTCATGTCCACTGTCCAGGTGTCAAATAATCCAAAACCAACCCTGCTTGCGATCCGCTTACCTTATTCCCTGATACGTGCACTTTCTGTTTATGATGACGAATAACACCTACCAGCAATGTTCATTTTCCGGAGTCAGATTTCCCCAGAAACTCATTTCATTTCGACGTCACAATCATATTACCCGTTCATTTTACCTTACGCGGAAATAAGAAATAAAGTAAAGCTTGTCATTAGTTACCACGTCACTAGGTTATGTTACTGATGAATTTATACGAATGCAGTCAGAACATGGTAATGATGTCGATTTAGCACAAGGTATGGCGGCAATTTGTTAAGAAATTTAAGTCTTGGACTTGGATACTATTTATTGACAAAGTTCCTAAACAATGAGATCAATGATGAAACTGACTCAAAAATCAATGATGGTTTTCTATTGAAACTTTCCGTGGAAGGATTTTCTTTGGTGATGTGAAATGAAACTTAAAACTATACTGCGCCTTGAGGCAGGAATTATTTTTTGAAGTAAAACTTCTTTACGCACGTTCGACACTTGGGGGTAAAATGATGAATACGTTACGAAACAGAACCATATATTTGATGTGAAATGCTAATCGATGTGAAACGCTAATCGATGAGAACGCTAATTAAAGCGAACGCCAATGAAAGCGAACGCTAATTAAAGAGAACGCTAATGAAAGCGAACGCTAACTAATGCGAACGCTAATTAAAGCGTGATCGGGTGAGGCGGATGGTCGGGCCTTTACGCACGCTTGACTTGGGAAGTGATGAAAAAGATATGGATGGTCACCCCAAGGTCGTAGGTCACCCCAAGGTCTTTTTCTTTTATTTATGTGTTCATTTTGGAGGCCGGTATGGGTACCGCCGCCCCAGGAGTTCCCATGCAGATTGAACAAACCCAAACAACCGTTTCGGTATCAGGAGCTCAGAAGTAAGCCGGGCAATATTTATGTTAACTTGTACTAATTTAATTCAAATTCACGCGTTTATCTGTATTTTTACTCTTTCGAATTCTGCGCTCTGTGTAGCTAGGAAGAAATTCTTCGACAAAGCAGTAGGAAAAATATATAAAACAACATTTAACATTTTTTTTATTGGTGTGATATATTGTTTTAGCGGGTCCCCGGCATGCGTTGCAAGGCCACTGTAACCTCGGGGTCAACTAAACTGTAATGGTTCCATCCCAAGTCCCGGGAAACTGCATTATAATACAAGCGCCTACACTGTATGTATTATGCGCCTACATTATATGTAGCGGGCACCCGGCGGGTGTTGCAAGGCCACTCAAAGGAATAGAGGGTTTGTGCCCTTCAATTCTGTTTGTTAAAGTGCTTTTGGATAGGTTCACATGTATTTTTGTGTTTTCGTCCCACACGTCCGCAGGTCGCATACAGCTGTCCGTGTGTGAAGCTTGATTTTTTTACAAATTTACCGTTATAAGTTAGTGAAGTTTTACTTCAGTCGTGTGGTCTAAAGCACACTCGTCTTTTTGTTATTATTATTTTTTTAATATGTAGTTAATTGCTGTATCGGCCCCACGTAAGTTTCCTTTGGTCTATTTGTACACATATATAGCACCTGACAAAGCCAGCCAGACATTCAGCGAATCAAGGAAAAAAAAATAAAATCAATATCCAATCTTCAAACCACTCCAAAATGAACAGGCAAAGAAAACTCAAAAGAAAGCTACATCTTAGCGACTCCGAAGTAGAAAACACAAATTCTAATAAGATGACCAAATGTGTAGGAAAGGTGCCCTGAAATTCGACGACAAAAATTTAGAAAAAATTATCAGTATCCCCACCCTTATCTACTTTTGATTTCTGAAGGTTTCACTTCTACTTCTACCGTGTGTGAATTGCACACTCCTTTTTTTTAAATAAATAATTTTAATAAATGTAATTTTTTAATTTTTACTTGTTTATCAAGAATTCACCCTATCACGTGATTATTCCTGAATCTCCGCTAGCACTATTGAAAACATTGGAAAAGTAAATGAAATCAAATACCTGGGTGTAATACTCAATTCAAAACTGACTTTCACAGCGAAATTTGAATATGTGCTAAAAAAGGTTTCAAAAAATGTAAATTTTCTTAGAAGACTAAGACATAAATTAAATAGAAACACTACGGAGCTCATTTATAATACTATTGTTGCTCCACATTTGGATTACTGCTCTACGATGTTATATTTGGCCAATGAAGGAAATTTAAACAAACTAGAAATTATACAGAACAGAGCTACGAGATGTATACTGGGAAAAGGAAAATACGCAAGGATTAATCAAATGAGAGAGGAGCTAAATTGGATTCCAATTAAAAAAGACTACTAATTAATGTGTTAATTTTTGTGCAAAAAATTAATAAAAACCAAATGCCAAAATACTTTAAGGATGAAATTGTTTTTAATAGGGACGTACATAATTATCAAACAAGAAATATAAACAGAGTTCGATTGCCACAAATGAAGAAATCAAAATCACAGAACTGACTAATGTATAGAGGACTAAAGATGTATGATGAAATGCCTGAAAGTATGAAGAATGAAGAAAGAATGAATGTATTTAAAAAGAAATGTTATGCTTACTGTAAAAATATTTAAATTTATCAAATCAAATGTTACATTGTGCTTATTAGTTTATATTCATGTAGTATAAACTAACTCAATAAATAATAAAAAAAAAAGTAAAAAAAAAAGAAACTATTATACATTTTTATAAACAATCATTAATTAGATGTAAATTGGGATTGGGTAAATTCTGCAATAAAATTCGTCTTCCAATAAATCCATATTCTTAGTGTGAAAAAATAATAAATATTTCCTAACTTTGTTTCATTATTATTATTCGAAATAAATTACCTTTCTGAAACTCTGCCTTACATAAGGTAATATCTACATGGTATATTACCTCGCGCTGCATTAAGTCCCGTTCATTGTTACCTCCTTACCGTCAGGGAACAATGCACGATAGAGCTATTAACCAGAGATCAATTGAAAATTATATTTCAATGTTTATCCACATTTGTTAGCGGAAACAATAGACGGCTACGAGCTGGCAATTCAATTACGGCCCAACACTGAACGTTGTTCAAGATACGTGAATAAATAAGCTCTCTTTTGACGCCACCAAACGTGTTTCGATAAGTCTAAAAATGCTAACTTTTTAATCTTTATTGGTGAGAAAATATGGAAACACCGAGTAACTCCGATTTGGAATAAGTTGTAGACATTGAAATGTGAATTTCCAAAATTTAACATTTAATTTATTTACTGAAGTGCCCAAAAATTTAGCAAAAAAATTACTCGGGCGCTGGAGATTTCCATGCGTTTAATTTTTAATTCGCTAGCGCTCATTTGGGAGGCGGGTATGGGTACCGCCGCCCCGGGAACCACATATATAACACCTCTGCCATAGGTCACGCCTAGTGGTTCGCTACGTTTAGTGACTTAGCAGGGGTTCATGGGATGAGGTTTGACCGGGTCTTGGGTGTGAGTTAGTCTGCCCACCAGCTACGTGGCAGGCCGGATCGGGAGAGACTGGTTGAGGGAGACCTAGTAACCTCCCAAGCAGAACTCTTTTGTAACATCGCCTTGCACCGCACTGGGAGGGATGGATTCATACGTCCGTCACTCCTGGACCCGATGACCCCCAAATTCCTACCCACCCCTCATACCATATCCTTTCCTTCATTTCCTTTAAAAGTTACCACACAGCATCCTCAAAGATGACATAGGTCCTCAGGGAAAATATTTTCCTCAGGACCTCCTGGTGGAGCTTTGAAGTATAAATCATGACTTTGAATACTTATACAGTCACAGATAAACTGCTTGCTATCGTTAAGTCAATGAACTTACATAATATATTTCAACATTGATCTTGTACAGTTTGTAGGTTTTATAAAAGCAATTATAAAAAAAACATTCAATTTTAAAACTCATGAAATTTGTATGTTTTTAAAAGAAAAAAAATATTTTATGATTAAAATGCTTTTGAGCAGTTCAAAAAAAAAAAGCTGAGGCACATTTTGATTTTTTTTTAATTATTCAGTTTGGATGGGTATTTTGGCCTTAAACCCAAATAAAGTTTTGTATGAAAAAGTCCGCAAAGCCGTTTCTTTTAATGGCACTGAAAAAATAAAATTGCAAAAACGACAAAAAATATTATTTCCATCTAAAAAAACTAATTCTCAGCCATTATATTTCTAAATCAGGTTGAACCAGAGCGCACAATCGTGCAGTTGATTTCATTTACTACATCCAAATCATTTTATTACAGACATGTTTGTGTACTTTAATGCAGTTTAGGGCTTTGGTAAATTATTAAATAAACACAAATTTGAACATGTTCCATAGCAAATAATGTAATTGAGTTTTTACGCGCAAGCATTGTTTGAGTTTATTTTATTGTTGTTCGTTTTGCATCAAAATCAAACGGACATGAAATGAAATCTTCGTGATATGAAAACACAACATTCGCAATACGTGTAAATTTTTATCACATGTCTCACGTTTATCTACAATTGTCTCATTTAGCGCAAAATTTGCTCGTGATAGAATGTTTTTTTTTAAATTTAGACAAAGAATTCTTAAAATACTTTACTTTAAGATTTAAAAAAAGACTAACTTTATCGAGTAACGAATAATCTTATATGAATCTGAGTTTGAACCGGACAATTTTGACCACTCTGATTGCAAACCGGTCAAAATAATTCAATCCTGATATTCCTTGGGTTCGAAACCGGAAGTTGTCTTTTCAAATCCTGGCGTGTGGTGATTTTCTTTTTGTTTATTTTCCGTTGTTTCGCAATTTAGTAATTTAAATTAATAAAATAAATTGACTAATATTTTCCTAGTATATTTGCATCAAGTTTCAGAGTGGTCGATACTCCTAGTGTGCCTTGGTGAAAAACCACCATTTAAAATAGAAACATTACTTGAAATGGCTTTAAAAGTCTTTAGTGATCAGATCTGAACAGCCAGGTACTACCCCACCGTCCTTGTCTCTTTTCCCTTGCTTCTACCTTCAGCCTAACACCATATCCCGATTGGGGTGCTATAGTCTCGCTGGCCCCAGACGGTTGGAAGCAGTTGGGGCTCTTGTGCGGTATTCACATCGATTAAGTTTCGGGCGTTCAGCTTTGAAACGCTTCTAGCAGTGTCTATTGGTTCGGCGACTTTTAATACCGCGACAAAATATCCTCCAAATAAAATATCTTATAAAACCTAACCTAACCTGACATAACCTAACCTAATTTAACCTAACCTAACCTTACGTAATCTTATTTAACCTAACTAAATAAATATTTTGTTGAAGAATGTTTTGTCCGTAAGATATTTTGTCGGGGGTATATTTTGTCGGGTTTGTCGTGGGATGAAAACGCGCATTATGTCCCAAAAAACGTCCCAACCCAAACATCTGTGGTCTATAAGCAACAGTTTTTTTCCGCAGCAGCTCTCATTTACGGATGACCTCTACATATATCTATTCTCATCTCCCGAGAATATAACATTTAAAAAAAATCAACATGCTCTCCGGGTATAGATAAAACTGTCTAAAAAATCAGCAGGGCGAACAATAGTGCCCTTACGCCAAAGATAACACAATCTTATTTTTTATGCTTTCATTTTGATGATGTTCCGCTCAACGGCGTTAATTTCACAGCGAATTGAGTTTGTAATGTTCAACTTATTACAACATAAAGGCTATGAAGAGAGAGACGGTAACTTTCCGAGGGGTAAGAGCATGGGGGGGGGGGGGGGGCGAAAAGGAGAAAGGGGCGAAGAAGGCACCGACAATGGAACGAATAAACTTTTTAATGCGTACATAAACGCTACCTTATTATGAACGGAAGAAATGTTTACTCTTTATTACTCAAAATGAGAAAAAACGAGGTAGACGCGTTTCAAGTAGGATGCTTTTTAAATGTTTTTTTTATTACTTAAACGCACGTGCTTTCGGAATGTACATAGTGGTCCAATAAAAAAAAAACTTTTTGTGTCATATATTTGAGAGTTTGCGAAGGAAATTGTTGACAGTAAAAAATACAATCTATAGAGCAATATTATAATTATTTTATCCTACATTTGAAAGTTAGAAGTTTATCAGTTCTTTTACAAACAATTTAAAATTCTGAAAATATCTTGTGATAAGTTAATTGAGCCTTTGCCGGGAATAATATTTTTTTTTTTTTTTTTTTTTTTTTAAAAAGAAAGACAAACATTCCCGGGTTACGAATAACCCAACAATGTTTGAAAATCTCCTACTACCACCACAGAAAGCCGAAAATGTTGCTTGTGTTGTGATGGAGGACTTAGCCAGCCGAAGAATCGAACACGCGACGCTCGGGTGGGACCCAAGCGCTATGCCCACTCAACCACTGACCGGATATTAACAATCAATTTTGAGTTATTGATAAAACACGAATTTAATTGTTTTTCTTTACCTTTTTTCACGTATAACTCTTAAGAATTGTTTGTTTATTGTTCTTTAAATATAAAATGTAATGAAACATAATAGGTTTAGTTTTTTTTTGTCTTTCTCAAAACAAGAATATTTTTGGTTTATTATTCCTGGGCAAGGGCTCAATCATCTTTGGAAAATTGGTTGAATTTCTTATATGATTTCGGAGTTAAATTTTGGTTTTATGTAGGTATAACTTTTATAAATAAATCAAAACCAAAATTAAACATAATATGTATATACCGGTATTTTCATGCAAGATGCTCCGAGTAACTAGCTTCATTGATTCCCCGGCACCGGCAGACAGTCGCGAAACACGCCAAATGCGCGCCCAACATATGACCTTTATCACATGAGAATGGTCCGCTTCTACGACTCGTTTCCGAGTTCAACATCCCGGCTGTGGAACGATTTTCCGGCATCTATATTTTCTACTTCTTACGACATGGTTCTCTTCAAGACCCAATTAATGTAAATGAAAAAAACAGAGTGTGTAATTCACACGCCGTAAAAGTGAAACTAGAAAGTCGCTAGATGTCGCTTTCTTTTCTGTATATATCTAATTACATATGTATATACCGGTTTTTCCATGGAGGTTGCTCCGAGGAACTAGCTGCATTGATCCCAAGCACCGGTGGGTAGTCGGGAAACACGTATTTGATACTGATTTTACAAAAATAAAAATGTTTTTTTTTTGGATTTGGTAGGTTTCGAACCTCTGTTCACTGGATGTCTCTCTGGGTGCTGAAAATCGGGCGCTTCATACCGCTGCGCTATTGGAGGCCCATTTGTAGTCGTGAAATTACCGCATTTTGTTAGAACCGAGGACCGTCAAATAATAAACTTTTGTGACACATTTCCGTTTCATCCTAATTTATCCGTAAGAGAAGCTTCACTTCAAAAATATGTGAAAATTAGAAACATGCCTTTTGTTAACAGATTTATTTCAAATTCACCGATAAGATATTAATTATTGGTATTACTTTCAATCAGAGCTTTCTTCATGATTTCGTTCAACACGTGGCCGTTGATTTTGAATCCGTTACACTTCCTTTATTAAAATCATTCCACCATCAAAATAATGTTCGCTTCAGCCAACTTAAACCCAGCGCAGTTCCAGAATCACTAATAGGTAGAAAATAATGTAGGCTAGCAAACAATGTACATTGTAAAGTGCGGTACACAAGTTACAGATGAAATTACGCGGCATGATGAATCTGTAATGGCGGCGACAGAGGAGTATTTATTGTTCCGCGTGGTGCCGTTTCGCTGCCCCCGACGGTTGTTCAATTATACTGAAAAATTATGATTGCATTTCCAATGAAATAACAGGGAACAATAATTAAGGAAATAATTGATGTAATAAATAACAAGTCTTTTATATTCAGATTATTCTAAATTTCCTCCCTACCGTAGATCATCTCAAGTGGTTCGCTACGTTTGGTGACTTAGCACGGGGGCCCGAGTTCAAGAGGCGAGGTTTGTCTAGGTCTTGGCGGCGGATGCTTTTGCCCACCTGCTGCGTGGCGGGCCAGATCGGAAGATACTGTTGAGGGATACTTTTAAACGCTCCAGCCGGACAATGGAACATTAATCTTATTATTTAAGGAAGGTTAAATGTATTCGCAGTATCGTCATGCTGAAAGACCACCGTTCAGAATTGAAACGTTGCTTGAAATGGCTTTAGCTGTGTTTGGTGACTATATCTGAATAGCCAGGTACTTCTTCACCTTCCTCTTCCCCACCTTCCTCGTCACCATCGTCATCTTGCCCATCTCTTTACCCTCCCCACTTTCCTTCATCCTCACAACATACCCCAACTGTAGATGCCGTAGTCTCACTGTCTTCATGCGGTTGATATCAGTTGGGACTCTTGTGCCGTGTGTGCATTATAGAAAATCAGAATGCGCAATCCATGTGCAGTTAATATGAAACTTTCAGAAAACTAAAGTAGACACGAGTGGGGAGGCTACGAAGCACAAAGAGGAGACCGATTATACTATCTCATTCTCTTGCAGGCTAAAATCTGTCTAAATTCTTTTCATCAAGTTTCAAATCACAAGGGTGCGAACGAAGTTGTCGCTTTTAAAAAAAAACTATTTTTCGTTGCTATTAGCAAGTTTTTCACATACACGGTTGATTATCAAATGTATAAAATAATCACGATATTTCTATTTTTGAAACTGATAATTCGTGGTGGAAGTCCATTATAATATATTATAATAAAACAAATAAAAAAACTTTATTCCACTTAATTTTATTTGACCGTAACCGGTTTCAGCTCGTCAGAGCCATCTTCAGACTGGTACAAATAATTCTTAGCCTACGGTTTATATACATAACATATGGGGGAGGGGGAGAGGGGTGGTCTACAAGGCTTTTAATAAATTATTTTTGTTACTAAGTCGTTTTAGACTGTCGAATTTCTAAGTATTTTGGTAATTCCAGTGGGCTAATTACTTTGGGTTTGTAGCTCACTTCAATATCTATTGATTAGGGAAAAACCTTACAAGTAATGTGAATTATTAATGACCTAATTTTATTATACATATCTATGATCAATGGGATTTTTTTTTTTGCATTTTGAAGGGATACATGTTTTCATTGGAGTGGGAATGGTCAAAACTAAATACATATTTTAATTTTAAAATTATTATGAAAATTATACTGGATAAAAAAACTGATGTTTCAGTAAATGATTCTAATAGCTTATTATTTACAAAGTTACTTTTTGAAGGGATGTATGTTTACATTATATTAGGAATGGTTTAAACTAAATACATATTTTAATTTCGAAATTATTATGAAAATTACAATGGATACAAAAGCGGAGACTTAGCAAATGATTCTAATAGCTTATTAATTACAAAGTTACTTTTTGAAGGGATGCATGTTTACATTATATTAGGAATGGTTTAAACTAAATACATATTTTAATTTCGAATTTATTATGAAAATTACAATGGATACAAAAGCGGAGACTTAGCAAATGATTCTAATTGTTTATTCATTACAAAGTTAGGGTCTATTTTTTTTTGTTAAGCGGGTAATTTCTAAAGATGCTAGTCTATCTAGTTTATGACCTTTATTGCAAGTATGAAGAACTTTAACATCTCTGTCTTTATCAAATAAGTGTTTATTTTCTAATAATATGATGCTACATTCGACAATTCTCCTTTGTCATTCACCCAGTTCGTAAAGTGTTCTTCGTAGTCCAGTGGGTAAGATTCTTGACTCACAATCCGGAGGTCGCGGGTTCGAACCCGGCGTGCGCAAATACATTTTATTTGATTAATTTGTGTTATTTCACAATTAATTCATTTAAAATAATATATAGTATTTTTGCGGCACGTTCCAGAGTGGAAGATACTATCAGTATCGCCCTGGTGTAAGACCACCATTCAGAATTGAAACGATGCTTGAAAATGGCTTTAGCCGTGTTTGGTGACCAGATCTGAATAGCCAGGTACTTCCCAACCTTCCTCTTCCCCACCTCCTTCCCCTCCCTACTACCTTCAGCCTCACAACATACCCCAATTGGGGATGCCATAGTCTCACTGGCTCCAGACGGGAGCAGTTGAGATTCTTGTGCGGTATCACCAGATGGCTCTGACGAGCTGAAACCGGTTACGGTCAAATAAAATTAAGTGGAATAAAGTTTATTTTTTTATTATAATCAATCACGATATTTATTAGTGAGGCTGGTAGACTGCAAATAAGGGTGATACAGTATACTTTTGTAATCTAATATCACATAACCAATATAATATGACCTCCCCATTTAATTGTGTATTTGTTCAACAAGAAGTCACCAACATAAGACGCAATTTCCACAAGGTAAAAATACGAACTAACTAAAACATGGACGCTTTTCACATAAATAAATATCCTTTATACTCTTGGGACTTCACAGCAAGTAACAAGATCAACATGATCCAGTACAAGTGTGTATGAGAATATTTGTTCTACTTTTCAGCGCTCGTTACAGTTGCAACGGTCACAGTTACTGGTAGTAGTTACCTACAATAGGTAACTGTTACTGAGATTGTTAAAGGCGCACCTCTCTCTGGGTATGTGCTCCTGGTAGCAAAAAAGAAAGAAGTCCGCGTTAGTGAAGTGAAATCCATTCCGACGGCGGAAACAGAAAGTTTATCTCTCCCACGTGATTCCTTTCAGAGCAATCGAATCACCCTGTGTTACCTACTAACCTTTTCATGTAGACGGTGTTTAATTTAAAGTTAATTGAAACAAAGTTTTTAATTATTTTTAAATGGTACAACTTTTCGATGAATATCTTTATCAGACTTTGGGGATTTGGTGTTTTACGTGTAGGTGTGTAAGGTGTTGAGGCAAAGCGAATAAGTAAGACGTCGGTTCAATACTTACAAGTTTATTAACAATTTACAACAGACGTATAAATCAATCTCCAATTTAAATATTTGCAATAATAATGAATATTAAGGGCGAACAAAAACTATAGACAAGTGACTCTTGACCGAGAATTTAGAGCAGAATGAATCGGTGGTTTTTGATGCAGCACGAGGAAAGTGGCTTGAGATAAGGTTTGAATCCTATTGGTGCCTGGGGTACCAAACAGGTGGCCAGACGGTGCAGATCAGTGTCCTTTGTTCGACCTCCACAAGACCATTGCTTATTTCAAGCCCGCAATGCTAATTCAACCATGAAAAAAATCAATTTGATTTTTAACTTTTGAGGCAGTTTGTTTCAATCATTCAAAAAAAATAGTGTTGAGATGTTTGACAGTATGACATTCTAAAAATGGTTGCACAATTTAGCTGCCTACTACAGTGTGTATATTTCATGAAGATCTAGAGACCCTATAAAGAAAGCAGTTCACAAATAAAATTATACGTATATAATTGAGGTAAAATTCTTCTTACTTGATAGTATTCGTCTAAGTTAAATTCTAAAAAAAAAAAATCTTTGTTAAGTTGAGATAGCAAATTTATTATTATTACTTTTTAATTCGTGAAACACGGCAAATTAATTTTTCGGCACAATTTTTATTTAAAATTAATTAACATTTTAAAATATCAAGATGTTTCTTAAACAATGCTTTCAGTGTTTATTTTAAACTGAATAAAAGTGGTTAAAACTAAGCTTTGATTAATTTTAAATTTATTAATTAAACTGCATGTTATATATATATATATTTCTTTTTAATATTGTTACTATTATATGTACCTATACTAATAAGGGTTTAATAAGGGTTCATGGGGTGATATTTGTCTAGGTTTTGGCGACGGATGTGTTTGCCCAACTACTTGATGTCAGGTTGAGAGAGACCTTTTGACCTCTCCAGATGGACTCTTTCGACCCCTCACCTTGCACCGCATTGAGGGGTATGAACCCCAAATTCCTACCCACCCCTCATACCTTATTCCTTCCCAGAACTTCTCCTCTCCTTTCTTTCCATAAAAAGACCCCTCACAAAGCATCCTCAAAGATGAAATAGGCCCTGAGGGATTTTTTTACTCAGAGAATGTATGCAAAAAATGTCTGCAAAAAAATGCTTTTACGATGTGCTTTAACTGCTATTTATCTAATATAGATTAACTCATTACATAAAACCTCAGCACAGGTTCTCTTAGTGAGGACAAGTGTTCACAAAACATTACTATTTAACCATTTACATACAGTTACTAATTACTTACTATACACTCAACTTCCATGTTTTATTTTTATCATTTATTTTATTTATCTGTAACCGTACGTTAGAATATAGAAATAAAATAAATTATCAACTATTTTTAATGGCGCCTATCGTCAATTTAATGATAATGAAATTTGAGAATGAAACAACCCATCCGATGTTATATTATAATGCTTTATACTGAAATCATCTACAAACTAACTGACTTAAAAAAATATATATTATATTTAAAAAAAATCTGATGGTTACATTATTTCTGGGACGGGCTTTTTCACCAAGTGTAAAAAATAATAAATTTAATCGTAATATGTTCGTGTTTGTCAAAAAGAAAGAAAATAACAACCTGTTTGTACGTATGTTTGTGTTTATGTATGTCTGTGTAAGCTTGAGACAGTGTTAACGCTCTGGGCTGCAGTTCCTAGAATGGCATCAAAGCTAACACTGGGGGCGACTTCTGGAATGGATTTCTTTCTCCACGCGAGGACATTCATTGGAAGTCTTACCTACCTTCTTTTTCTTATTTCTAACTGCGGTTTCAATCAGAAACCAAGAAAGAAAAGCACTTAGCTACTTCGACGTTGAAACATTCTTTTTAAAAAAAAGTTTGTATGTGAGACTGTGCGACATACTGATAGTGGTACAACGAGGTCTACAATTTTGTTGATACAATTTTATTTTATTTTGTTTGGAAGACCAACAGTTTACATTTAACAGATCATAATTCGAGGGTAGGCTAAAAAATAATGCACACATGCTTGTACAACGCGAACAAAATGACAATTCAGAACGCGCCAAGTGGAATATGGAATGACATTCCCTCCTCTATATGTGTAGTGCAAGTTTGAGTTTGTTGAATAGTATCTGAGTCACAAAATTATTGTCTACACACCAATATATAATACTCATGTTTCCACATGGGTATTATATGTTGGTGAAGTTATATTTGAGAAATGATAATGAAAAATTAAATTTCAAGAAAAAAGTAATTTAGGTGGGAACAGGGAAGGGGTGTGATGGAGGGGGATCTGTTTAGTTAAGGTATAGTTATAAAAAATTTGCATAACAAAATATAAAAAAGGAATTGCGTAGGATGGTGGTTGCATTAGATGAGTATCTATAGTAAAGTATCGAGAGACCGCCTGTGTGATTTTAAAGAGTGTGGTACAGACTTAAAAATGTCAAATTGTTTATGGTGTATATTGAAAGCGTGTGATGCACCATAAATAAAGGAGTTCTGCTTAGAATTAGTTTTGCACTGAAGGAGGCCAAAAATTATGTCTGATCTGGTTAGTTTATTGGGAACTCGAAGTTGGATTCGTTGTAAGAGTTCTGGGCAATTTACGACGAATCAGGATATTTTTTGTAGAAAGAGTATACCAGCCGAGCTTCTTCGATCTTCCAACGGTAGTATATTGAAGTACGCGGCTGAATCTTGGTGATTTAAGTGGGGACGATAGCTACGGAAATCTAAGTAGCGTAAAAAACGATTCTCAACACCGATTAACGAAGGATTGAAAGCTGAAATTTCTGAAGAAGATGTCAATCTAGCAGTCCACAATAGAATGCGTACCTAGCAAACCTAGTACCTACTACGATGTATGGAAGTGAAGCGGATAACGGTTTAGACATGGAGAGCGATAGAAAAAAGATTTTTTTACATTAGCTCCTCACTAGTTAAATAAATCCCCTCAGAGTCTATGTCACCTTTGGACGGTATTTTTAGGAAAGGAATTAGAGAGAGTTCTGGTAAGGAAAAAAGTCAGAGGGGTGGGTAAGTAATCTAGGGCTCACTGTATCCGGGAGTGACTGACGTTTGAATTTATCCCTCCCATAGCAGTGCATGTGATTTGTCGAGAGAGTCCTGCAGGAGAGATACAAAAGGTCTTCCTGAACCAGTCTTTCCCGATCCGGCCTCACGCAATTAGTAGGCAGAAACATCCGCCACCTCACTCCTTGCACCTGGGCACTTCTGCTAAGTCACCAAACGTAGCGAACCACTTGCAGGTCTCTATAGATCACGTATAGGTTACTATGCCAGAGGTGTTGGTTGTCCAATAAATGGTTCCAGGATCAGCGGCATCTATACCTGCTTAAGTGTAAGGAAATATACGACGCGAATGTAAATGGTAGAAGTAATCGGGATGCCTGAAGAGAACACTGCACTATCAAGTGAACCAAATACTGTTTAGTCGGGCCACATCAAGAATCAGAATAATAGAAAGGTGTGTATGAGACGATGTACGAATGTGAATGAAGCAAGGAGTGTGTGCTAAGACCTAATTGTTTGTCGATTCATCCCTCGGCCGAGTTGTTAGCTTATTGATTAGTTAGTCGTTTAGGATTTCATTGGGCATAAAAGTACGCGGATTGCCTGAAATTCGATTCGTTGCTGAAATCATTTCGTGTGATTGACAAGATAACTCAACGACATGAAGTTCCACTCTAGACAATAAAATTACAGGTGTTTTATTTGTTTAACTTTAAAAAAAATACATAATAAAAGCTTATCTATCTTTGGACCCAATCTAGATAATATACGAATATAACCGCTCTGTGATCTCTCTAATAGTTATAAAAGTAGGGTAGAATAAACCTCACTTAATTTAAATTATATAGTCAAATTCTAAAGAAACCAGTGTGTTAAAATAATATTATGATGTGCTCTACTTAAGTCCATTGTGCAAGGTATACATTTTATATATATGTATATGTCAGTCTGTTTTCTTACCTCGAAATATATTTAGACTAATGTGTGTGTCCTGTTGTGTAATCTTTAATATCATAATTTTTAAAATTAAGGATTAAAACAATAACCAAAATTATTATTAAAACTTTTTCAAATGTATTTCTCGCTCACACGCCGCTCATTCCACTGATCAAAAATATTTTTACATTTTACATTTATAAAATACTGAAGTATGTTTAAATACCTACCTATATGCCTTTCTTTTCTTGAAGATGGATGAATAAAGAATAAAAATATGGAAAACCTTTTGAGACCCGAATGAAAAAAAAATCTTCATTTTCTTTTTAAAAGAATTTATTTTTTTTCTTAATGGCCGAAATTACATCACCAAAATTGAGTGAATATTCCTTTTGAAAACGTTACTTATGGAGAGGCCAAGGATTATTATTTTTTATTTCATTTTTTAAAAAATTGTGGAAATCAACTTTCTTAACGATCTTTTTTTTATTAAATTGTGAATAATGCGAAAACCGATATAACTAAATATTTGCTTTCAAAACTTTTTTAACTGCCTTTTATACGGACACATTTTATATTTGAATAAAGACGTTTTAGGATTCCAATATATTAATAATAACTCGGAAAAAAATAATTTTAACACTTAAATCACATATTAACGTAGTTATTATGTTCATAATATATGTAAACCTTTTATGTGGTCTTAAGATAGAGATTGCTATTTTGGAATTGCTGCATTTAAAATTTTAAATACTAAATAATATGTGAGATATAAACGTATATTTTGATACCTAGGATTCAGAATGCGAGCGGATTCAAAATTCAGAAAACTGGTTCCAAATTAAGTATGCCGTTGGCAATTATTATTACTTTATTATAAATTAATTAAAAATATTATTTCGGTTGTGTAAAATGTGTTAAATTCTAAAATACATTATAAAAATTCCTACATACCCAGTTCTTAATTTCAGTTAATGTAGTGATTTTATTGTAATTTAAGTTTATGTTGTGAACATACAGCTATACAGGGTGTTAAGGATGTTCTTAACTTACTTTAATCAGTGATTCCTTAACTTATTCAGGGTAAAAAATGTAATTAAAATTTCGGTCCTTTTCATTGTCTTTTTTTTCAATTTCTTTCTTAAAAATCATGTTGTCACTGGTCACTTAGCCCAGTAACCGCCCAACCTCTTACCCACCTCTCCAACACGTACTATTTTTTTTTGCCGAAAAAAAAAGTGAAAAATGTCACCGGAGATCAAAATTTTAATAAGATTTTTTACTTCAAATAATGTCAAAAAACGCTGGTTAAAGTAAGTCAAGTACGTCCCCTTACCCCCTTGTATATTAAATGATTTTACATTTAATAGTGACTATACTATCAACAGTTAAATTCCATAAAATTTATAATAATTATTTATATGCTTACAGATTACAAAGCAAGTAGATATTAAAAGTTTTAATATTACACATCATCTTTAAGATAAAAATTATAAATAATTAATAGTTTTCATTTAAATACATTGCAAGGTTAATTTTATTTTAAAAGGTACGGTGGAGAACATTAATATTTCTTAGGGTTAGGGCATTGTAAGATATTCAGATAGTCCGAGCAAAGAGGTTTGTGTGTATTTCGATTTGAAATGTAGTATATAAAATAAGGTATACAATATGTATGAAACTATTATTAAAACAGGTATATGAGGAACCATTTCTGCAAACACAAACGTACCTATTCTAAAAGTGGGTTTTATACTGACCGGGATTTTAAGCAAGATTTAAATAGTAATAAAAAAATATTTAAATAAATAAAAAAGAATATCCGCAATAGGAATATAGTTTTAAAAAGACACCGGGTCTCAGGTAGTTAATGGGTAAAAAGGTTCCTTTGAAAAAAGGTTATGATGTCATTATCTTGCGATATTGGAAAATATTTTTCGAACAAGTCATTTTATACAAGATTGAATATATTTGGTGAAAACTTTTTTCCTCAATGGCCGAACTTAATCTTCTCCTGGATGTAGAATTCATTAAGATTTTGGAGGTTTACAGAATAAATTAAATAAAAAATCTGTTACGCCGGTGATACGTTTACCAATTTAATTTGATACGCATTTAGAGGTTTGAAGGCACCACAAGAAGTGAAACTTTATTAGATCCAATCCATATCTCATAACCTAGACTCATTTTTTACATTAGCTCTACTCTGGAGGCCTTGAGGAAAATAATTTCCCTCAGAGTCAACGTTTTCTTTGGGGATGCTGGGTGGAGGGTATTTTTTAGGAAAATAAGACAGTATCAGGGGTTGAATCTGGAGGTCAGTAGGTCCAGGAGTAACGGACGTATGAATCCATCATTCCCACTGCGTTGCAAGGCAATAGGTCGAGAGAGTACTGCTGGAGGACGGTCACCCCAAGAGGTCTCCCTCAACCAGTCTCTCCCGATACGGGCCGTCTAGCAGTAAGTGGGCATCCGCTGCTAGCAGCTAGACAAACTTGAAAAATCAACCCGGGCATCCCTGCTAAGTCACCAAACGTAGCTTGCCACATGGGTTGACCTTTTTTTTTTTTACAGTGAATACCGCACAAGAATCTCAACTGCTCCCGTCTGGAGCCAGTGAGACTATGGCATCCCCAATTGGGGTATGTTGTGAGGCTGATGGTAGTGGGGAGGGGAAGGAGGTGGGGAAGAGGAAGGTTGGGAAGTACCTGGCTATTCAGATCTGGTCACCAAACACGGCTAAAGCCATTTTCAAGCAACGTTTCGATTCTGAATGGTGGTCTTACACCAGGGCGATACTGATAGTATCTTCCACTCTGGAACGTGCCGCAAATATACTATATATTATTTTAAATGAATTAATTGTGAAATAACACAAATTAATCAAATAAAATTTATTTGCGCACGCCGGATTCGAACCCGCGACCTCCGGATTGTGAGTCAAGAGTCTTAGCCACTGGACTACTGGACCACTGGACTATAGCAGAGGAGACGGTTATCTAAAAAATAAGTCCAGACGGTACCCATACCCGCCTCCTAAATTGCATGTGTACTGATATATTTTATATTTCTACATCATACAAAAATTTGACTAGATTTTTTTTTTTTTAAATACCTATGAGTAATTTAAAATGGTTTTCTGCGTTTGGTTTTGCTGTAGCCGTTAATTATCGGATACCAAAAACTGCTGAGCTTAGCTTGGTCGATTTTATTAATATTAATAGAATTATTGTGAATATTGATTACCTCTGTAATTAGGCGTGCTCTGTGCTGATTGCCGATTTGTCAAGGTGATCGAGTTTACACACTCGAAAGTGTTATCATATCCCTTTGGATATGGTCCGTTCTGTCTGGCCTGCGGCTGCAACCACAACAGCTGAGTTTATAAACTCCTTCTGTTTCTAGAGGAAACTTAGTTTTTGCAGGCTTCAGTATGTCGTGGTTCCGAAAAAAAAAACGATAATACTTTTGGCCGTGAAATCTCAAATCATGCCAAGTGTAATAAAAAGGTTGAATTAGTTTCGTTTCGTTGTACCTCTGTACTAATTACGATGAAATTCCTTCTAGTAATAATCCGGAGATATCTTTAGATTTCAATTTCAAAATCTTAACATTTGCCGAATTAATTTTTACATAATATCACAACATGAATATTTTATAAACGTTGACGATTGGCAGGTAGATAAATAGAATTCTTGGATTATTTATCCCATAAAGTCTTTGGCCGTTTTGCCATTTCGTCTTGAATAAACAATAATGAATATTGAATCATCCAGGAGAGCTGACAAAGCGCGTTATTTGGCCAATGAGCAAATTAGAATTTTTGCCAGCTAAGAGCCGAGCTGAATAATTAATAAGTGTTTGGGACTGAAACCCAAGAAAATGAATAATGAATAATCCTTTCGCAACTTGGGACATCGTTGGAATCATTGAAATCGAATGTGCGAGAATGGTCATAGCAGAAACTAAATATTTTTGAAGTGAAATTTCTATAGCGCCGCTTTGATTTGGATTTCGGATGAAACGGAAATGACGATTACTGCACCTGCGACGCATCAACTGCGCTCATCGGCCGCTTTGATATTGACCTCACTTTTCAAGTATTGGTTGAAATTGTTTTGGTAAAGTTTCGCATGTCCACTCGATTTTTTTTTATTTCTGGGCATTATTACTTTGTAACAATTTCTAGACATTTTGTTAAGAAGTGTTTTTTTTCACGATGTATATTTGTTAATTTTATTTGTTGCTACCAGTTTCGATACAACCGTGTCATTCACTAACGTTCTTAAAAAATACTTAAAAATTATAGAAGTACATAAATGATTAGATATTATTAGATGATGGTAGTGAGAGTAATAATTTTCACAAAACAAAATGAAAAGAAACAAAATATTTGTACCTAATTATTTTTTCTTGATTGACATTACAAAAACTTGAAAAAAAAATTGAAAATGATAATACATACATGTTACACTTTCCTAGTGAATTCAAATAAGTCTTTCCAAGAATTTCGTATTTGATCGGTTCTATTTTGTGAAGATAATTTTTTTTAATTTGTTAAATATTGTATGAATAACTAGAATTTATTTTTAAATTTAGATATTTATGAAATAGCATTTCTGGGTTACAAATAAATTCATATTATAGAAAATTTACCCACTTCCATTATTATAAGCGTGGTGGATTTTCCCTTGCAAACATAACTTTCGCTTTAAAAAAAGTAATCGCCTGCAGTGCTTTTTCCCTCTGTACTATTAAATTTTGGTTAAAAGGGCAGGGGGTTTTTTGAAGAAAATAATGTATCTACTTGGAAATTGGGCGGTGAGCCAGATAAGGTTTTATTAAAGAGTAATATCTTTTTAATGTATGTCCCCTTCGACCAAGTAACCCCCATTCTGAATAACCTAAAAACAAATTTAAATATCCTAGCATTAGACTGTGCACATCTAAAAAAAACGATAATTTTACTACAGTTACACTTTGCCTAAACATGTCCTTTTTGGGGACGAATTGATATTGAAAAGACGATTCCTTGAAAGAAGTAATTTTATTTGACTCAAAGAAAAGCCATTGTTCCATGCGACTAGGTTTCTTGTTAAAGTTTGTGATTTCATTCAATTAATCTTTGCCGTTAAGAGCGTATAACCAGCCAGCGGCCGAAAATCCACATTTCGTCGAAAGAGGTTCTTACGATCGTAAAGGGCGGTTCCAATGAGAAAGATTAATTACTCTCCGTACCAGCTTTTTAAAATTATAACTCAATATCGATTTTATTTCATTCCAAATTTGCTTTCATTTATATCTACATCCAAAAATTCTGAAAGGCGTGTTGATAACTATTAAAATTATGTACTTTTGTAATTATTTTTTAATCATAAGTATTTATCATTTTTCAATAATGTCTCAGCAAAATAAAAATGTAAAAAAAATTGAAATATAATTAGTCTATAAGTGCGCAAATAAATACACAAACGTACCAATTTTTTGTCAGAAAACACATTTACTAATTTTAAAATTAAAATTCTATTACAAACGTTTACCAGATAATGTATTGATTTATTTTACTGCATGATTATATGATTTGAAATGGGTGTTGTATAATAAATGTACTTTTTTGAAAATTTAAAAAATCAGCCAACGATCTATTGTATAACTTTATTATACTAAAAATTATCATTTTTTCTGAAAACTTAAAACATAAGTTTACGAGATAAAAGAACAATCTTTCGAAACCAATTTATAATTTTTTGTGGAAAAGAGTCAATACGTCTAAACACTGATTTAAAAATGAGATTTTTCTGGTAATCTCTGGTTATACGCTCTTAAGTTCCATATATTTACCAAAATTTCAATCAGGTAATAAACAATAAAATTAATTAAAAAGTGTACATGGTGGCAGAGCTACGAAAAATTTTGAACCGTTTTTAAGTGCAAACCTATTTAGCACCGTTGTGATTTGAAACTCGACGAAACGAAAAAGCGACACTAAAAATAGACAAACACTTACATCTAGGAGATTTAGCCCGCGAAAGAATGAGATAGTATAATTGCCCTCCCCTTTGTGCGTGTTTCGTAGCCTTCCTGTACTTGTCTACTTTAGTTTTCTGAAGGTTTCACTTCTACCGCGTGTGAACTGCATATTTTTTTGTGACTTTAAAAGCCACTTGTAAAATTATAACGAATATTACAATGAATTATTTTTTTTGTTTTATGTGTTTAGGTAAAAAGTGCTTTCGTCTGGAGCCAGTGATGGCATAATGGCATCCCCAACCGGGTCATGTTTTGATGCTGAAGGTAGTGGGGAAGGAATGAATGTGGAAGAGGGAGAGGAAGTACCTGGCTAATCAGATCTGGTCACTAAATGCGGCTAAAGCCATTTCAAGGAATGTTTCAATTTTAATTTATGGTTTTACACCAGGGTAACATTGGGAGTATTTTCAAATCTGGAACGTACCGCAAATATGCTATTTATTATTAAAAATTAATAAAATTGTGGAATGACACCAATTAATCACATAAAATTTGCTAATTTGCGCATGGCGGAATTGAGCCCACCTCCTCCGGATTGCTGGTTGAGAGCCGTGCCCCTCAATAACGAAGGCCGTTATTATATTAGCTTTGTGTAGGTTCCCTAAATGTAGCAAGGCGCTTGTTATTATTACTATTTGTAAAAAAATGATTTTTTTTGTTACATAATAGTATTATTATCATTGACATCAGTTGTATGAGGGTCTTGTGTAACTCTAGTTCAACGAACTCAGGAACTTGGATTTGCCTTGGAGTAAGTTTCACTTATGAAATTTGAAATGATTATGCCAAGAATTCATATGAAGGAAAAGTATCCTGTTATACAATATTTTAAAAGAAAATTGTTTAATTTTCATTTTGAAAATTGTTAATGATTTGTAAATAATTCAGCCTATCCCGCGATTTTTGGATCTGAGCAAGTACCTGATTCCATACGGCAAATAAATCATCATCTCGTAACATTTCCATCACAGGTTCGAATGATAAAAAGGCCGCGCCTCGCTGCATTGTTTATGAGCCCTAAATCCGCTTTAATTGGGTGTTTGGTGCGCTCCCCCACCGCACTGCGGCCGAGCCCACTGGCTTAGGCCTTGCCCCACCTACTCAAGCTCTTGCCACCCACATACAATCTACCACCCACCCACATAACATACCCCAACACCTAACGCCTACAAGTGTTTCTGTGTCACCACCGAGAAGATAATCACTTTTCTCTACAAGTGTTATGTAACCCATTTGAAAGGAGTCTCGTGTTGCCAATAATTGAAATTAAAAATACCACGGAGATAAATAATTTAAACAACATCAAATATAGCTTAGTAAAAGAAGATGAGAAAATCATAAACACACTCAACCAACAAGAAGATGAGGAAATTAACAAACATGAAGATGATATCTACTAACATGATGATGAAAAAATAAACAAACACACTCAATCCACAAGAAGATGGGGAAATTAGCAAACATGAAGTTGAGGTCTATAAACATGATGATGAGAAAATTATTAAAATAATTAGCAATGACATTTACACTTCAGCAGGAAATGGCGCTTGTAATTCCATATGTAGATATGTTTAGTGTTATATGTAACCGTAGATGTTTTCTGCACAATGCATATATCATATAGTAAGGTCGGACAGTGATTGCGGTTTTACTTTTTACTTTCACAAAAATGTATTCTATACAAAATAGCCAGTCTCGAAGAAAACAGAAATAACTTAATAAATTTATAAGAAATCTATGTATTATTTATATTTTTCAAAGTAAAAAACCTTCTAAGTGATGTGTAGCTTTGATTATTTAGCCGTTGGATCGAAAGAAGTTTTTTCTAACTTTTCTTTAATAATTTCATTAATGGTTACATAATTTGGGGATTGTTCGACCACCATGCTAGGCACATGCCAAATGCATTTACGAGGCAAACTTAAATGCCGACCGGAAATTGATAAATCCATTCCAGCACAGGTATAGTACTTTACTGACCTTACAATGTTCAAAATCGAAAGAGAAAGATGCATAAAATATATTTGTGACAGAGAAAACAGAGGCATGCCGCTTTGCGGACATTAATCCCGCCTGTGTATCAGCGTCAGATTGGCGCTTACTTTACCTTAATTTCAGGTTTTTATGACTGGGTGCTTTTTGCAAAACTACAGTCAATTCTATCAAATTTGCTGAATTTATCCGTCTTTCTGAAGTCCGTCCGGTGAGGTTTTGTCTTTTTTCTCTAGAAAACGATGATTGAAAATCGTTTTAAATTATTAAATTACGAGTACCGGGTACTCCAATTTCTCCTGTGTATTCGAGACTCGAAAATTTCCACTAATGGGGATGCCAATGGGTCTGAATTGATTTATCCTATGAAATGTAAAACTCCATTGAAAATTATTTACCTTCGCACTTTACAAATAATTTTCTGAACCAATGAAAATCATTCAGGAAATGAATTGGAGATTTAATTTTCTGAAGTGGTTCTGTTATTAATTGGGTTAATTTTCTTTCAAATCAAATTATCAAAAACCAATTAACGTTTGAAGACTGTGTGGAGTAATCGTGACATTCCGTCATTCGTCAAGTGTGATCAAATTATTCTCTTCAAACTGGGAAGTATAAGATTACATTATATTTTATAACTTATTTTTAGTAATGATCTGTTGTTATGCTATTTGATATATAACAAAAGCATTATTTATTTATCCGTGATCCGTGATCCATGATCTTTAAGTCAAAAACCCACATTCTAAAATAAATGTACGTACATACTACAAACAACGCTATTGAGTTTTTATTATAACTATCATTTTAATATTTATATTTTTGAGACTGACAGTTCATGGTGGAATTCCATTATAATATATTATTATAAAACCAATATTAAACTGTTTTATAATAGAACGCATATAAAATTTGTACCAGTCTGAAGATGGCCTTGACAGGCTGAAACCGGTTACGGTCAAATAAAATTAAATGGAATAAAGTTTTATATTAGTTTTATTATAATATATTAACTATCATTTTTCATTGTTATCAGTTATCCAGTACACGGCCTCTGTGTTGTGGTTGTGAGTAATCCGAAGGTCTCGGGTTCGAACCTCGGCGTGGGCCAATAAATTTTTCTAGATTACTTTATTTTATTTCACAATTAATTAAATTAAAATATTATTATATTTGCGGCACGTTCCAGACTGGATGATACTCTCAGTATCGCTCTGGTGTAAGACAATCATTCATAATTTAAAGGTCGCTTGACATGGCTTTAGCCGTGTTTGATAACTAGATTTAAATAGCCATGTACTTCCCCACCTTTCTCTACCACATATCCTTCCCCTCCCCTATTACCTTCAGCCTTACAACATACCCCAATTGGGGATTCCATAGACTCACTGGCTACAGATTGATTGTGTTTTATGTAAACTGATTTTAATTTGTTTCAAAATTTTAATATTAAGATTTTTTGCTTTTATATGAATTGTGATTAAAATCATATTTAAAAAAAAATATATTTTGGTTTCATGCTTATAATTATTGCTTTTAATAATTGTTATATTTTTATTGTTTTTATTGTATTATATTATGTGTGTTTAATTAGTGATTTGACTAGATTTTTTTTATGTAATTAGTTTTAATTTTATTTAAGTTTAATAAATTATTTTCTGTTTTATATTGGAAGCACTGTTGAAAACCAGCTGCAATCCAGGAGAAATTCCGAATTGTAGCTGAGCAGTGACCTTTTCGTCAATAGAATCAATGACCAAAATGTTTTGTAAAAAATGTATTGATGAATAAACGTTTTTATTCTTATTATTATACATAATTTCACATATAAAAGAATTTCTACTGAACCTTTAAAATTTCCACCATTTTTAATCGGAAACGGAACATACAAACAAATTAACGGACTGACGAAATTCATAGCTAAGATCTCTAAAAAAAATCAGAGTGTGCAATTCACACGCGGTATCAGTTAAACCTTCAAAAAACTAAAGTAAACAAGGATGGGAACACTACAAAGCACTTTTTTTATCAATGTGAAGGATGATTTTTTCCATATATTTGCCGTCGAGTTCCAGTGCACCTTTTCCTATACATTTGGTTATCTTATTAGTATCTGTGTTTTTTTTTGAAGTGGTTATCGTTTTCTTTTGTGTTTCTCTTGTCTGCTCATTTTGAAGATGTTTGAAGATTGGATTGTTTTACAAAAAAAAAAAAAATTTCATTTCGTAGGATTCGATCCTTGTCTGCTAAATGTCTGCAGAGGTTCATGATGCGCTTTATCTCAGGCTACACCAAAGGAGACTTGCGTGGGACTGTGGATTTATAGTATTATGTTAGAACCGATTTCCCGTGAATTAAATAAATATTTTATTGCTATCTCATTCTCTCGCAGGCTAAATCCTATAGATGCATGCGTTTCTCTCGTTTTAGTGTCGCTCGTTTTAGTTTCATAGAGTTTCAAATCACAACGGTGTTAAAGAAGTTTTCAATAGGAACATTATCAGAACAGATAAAACAATATTTCTCTTATACTAGTATAATCCATCAAAACTAAAAGCAACTAAATCGATCCCTTTGATTTTCACACCACGTCCGCAATGCAATTTCCTACAAATCTCTCTTGTGTGAATAACCTAGTTGCTACCGTGAAAATAGATGAAAATTCGAATAATCTATAATGTTGATCAAGCCCCATCTACCGGCGCCCCGTGGAAGCGTGAAACGGCCGGCACTGTCGGCAATCACTAGTTCCTAGTAGGTACACAGAACATCCGCTGCTGCTCTCATGCCGGAATGTTACTGACACAGTTTGTTCGGTAGAGGCCGTTAAGCTCAACACGTCTCTCATACAAGCTCCGTGTTAATGGACTCAATATACACTTCAAGCCTAACCTAGAATGTTAGGCGCATAGTTTTTTTTTTGTTGAACTTTGAAGACATTTTGATGATAAAAACTCAGTCGAATCTTAAACGATTTTAGAAGGTTTGGTTTTATTTATTTTTAACTTTATGAGTAACTTTAAGAGGCAAACACATTGATATCATATTTTAAAATGAGATTTACAAACAATATCCTCAAAATTTTTAATAAATATTTTTTATGCTGCCACCTTTGAAATGATTGCAAAACTCTAACCAGAATAATTTGTAACTATATTTGTAACCTAGATGGTGGGCAACGTGTCGACTCTGAGATGATTTTCTTCAAGGCGTCACTGGTAGTAGTAGATTCCATTGCTTTTCTATAATTTGATTTTTTTTTACATGCCCCACACAGGAGGCCCTGAGGAAAGTAACTTCCCTCAGGGCCTATGTGATCTTTGCGGACGCTGTGTGGAGGGTTTATTTAAGGAAAGGAGGGAGAGGAGAGTTCTGGAAAGGAAAAGGGTATAGGGGGCGGGTAGGAATCTGGGTTCAGTGTGTCCAGGTCCTCCGCCTCCAAGACCTAGACACATTTCACTCCATGAACCCGGGCACCCCTGCTAAATCACCAAACTTAGCGAACCACTTGGGGTGACCTATGGCAGAGGTGTTGGTTATCCAATAAAGATTCCCGGGGCGGCGGTACCCATTCCCGCCTCCAAATCATTAATAAGTAAAATTTTCAAAATTTTAAGTAACCCCCGACACCAAAAAGAGCTGATGACCTTGAAACGCCTGAACATATTTTCATGAATTGTAGCTAAGAACCACTTTTAAACAACAACAAAAAACGCATCTTAATCGATCCATTCGTTTAGGAGCTACGATGCAATAGACAGACACAGACAGACAGACACACAGACACGTCAAACTTATAACACCGCTCCTTATGTCGGGGGTTAAAAAGGAATGGATTGTTTGAACCCCTGCTGGCACGTTTGTTATATGATTAACGCAATTTAGAATGTTCAATATTTGAACGGTGATTCTCCGCCCGTTTCAATGGTTAATCAAATTTTGATCAGCATTCCGAAATTTTGTGTTTTTAATAATTTTACAAATAAAATAAATATTTGAGTAGGTTGCATGTTTTAACTACATCACATTTGATCGAGGATCAAATAGACGAAAAGCGCCATTTTTAACTTTACCCATTTTAACGGTCCCCGTTTATCGCCCATAGATCAAATTTTATATTGTTATTATGCTTAACAATAAACAACAATAATAACGAAATTCCAACGTGCTAATAAATTATCTTTAATTACAACATTGATAACAATACTCTCGAGACCTTATCATAAATTTAAGATTTGGGCATCACTTTTCAATCAAATCTTTCATTTGTTAACCACATAACAGAAATCTTTAGAGATTACGCTTTATCTTTATCTTAATCTTTAGGCTTAAAAATGTTGGGATTTATAACAAGGCTAACTAAAAAAATTAACAATATAAAGTTCGTTAAAATGTTATATGTTGTATATGTTAGAAGTCAACTTGAGTACAATTCTCCCGTCTGAAACCCATATTATAATATACGTGTGCAAGCTGTTGAAAGAATACAAAACAAATTTTTACGTTTTATAAATTTTAAAATGGGTATTCGTGCAATTATGTTGAACTACAACACTATTTTAAATGTTATGAATATGCTCAAATTGTCAGACAGAAGAATTGTCACTGACTTAGTATGTCTGTATAAAATTTTAAATGATTTAGTTGACAGTCCGGTATTGCTTGAATTGATAAGCTTCCGGATTCCACTACGTAATACTAGAAGTCAAGATTTATTTCAGTGCAGAAATTCTGGAACTAAATATCATATGTATTCCTCTTTACCCAGAATACTAATGGAAGGAAATTAATATACCAAGTCAACATCTTCAATTTATCTTTAAACAAATTCAAAATACTGTTCCTTAGGCAGTTCAGTTATGTACAATAAATACTTTATTTTATTTAATCACAATGTAATTTAAATGTCATATTTAAAAGCCCCGAAAAAGGGCGTAAATAAATTAATAAAATACAAACACACCTACCTTCTTTAATAATAATATAATTTAAAAATATTATTAAAAATACTAATTAGGATTGTAATGCCGATCATAAACTACGGTTTAGTGAATTCTAGAACTCGAATGAAAATGTCAGTTTCACATATGCAACTGATTTTGGGAACAATTCAGCCAAGCGATAAAGTTGGTAACAAAATTATTTTATTTTAATTAAGTAATCAATAATTTATAGATTTCGAGGTGTATGTATTTTAAATAAATAAAAAGAAAACACTTTGTTTTAGGTCACTTTATTGATATTTTATAGTCTACCGGTTTTGGTACCTCCGTACCATCCTCAGGACTGTTATAAAAATACTTATTTTAGTATTTTTAAGTATTTTTATAACAGTCCTGAGGATGGTACGGAGGTACCGAAACCGGTAGACTATAAAATATCAATAAAGTGACCTAAAACAAAGTATTTTAAAATAAAACAATAACTTTGTAAACACCACTTTTATTTTTTATATACTTTATGCCGACCGGGTTTCGCTACAACCGTAGCTTCTTCAGGGCAGTACAATCTCTACTAAAATTAATTTACATGTGTGTTATAGCTAATACATTATTTAAACGAATGGGCTGGACTCCTCAAGTAACGGAGGGAGTAGGTATAGGTGTAGATGGAGAATTGGGAAGGGAACGGGAGTGTTCTTTGTCAATAGGGAACAATCTTAGTATGGGGCTTTTATTTAAATTTAGTTAGTTCAACTAACTAAATTTAAATAAAAGCCCCATACTAAGATTGTTCCCTATTGACAACGAACACTCCCGTTCCCTTCCCAATTCTCCATCTACACCTATACCTACTCCCTCCGTTACTTGAGGAGTCCAGCCCATTCGTTTAAATAATGTATTAGCTATAACACACATGTAAATTAATTTTAGTAGAGATTGTACTGCCCTGAAGAAGCTACGGTTGTAGCGAAACCCGGTCGGCATAAAGTATATAAAAAATAAAAGTGGTGTTTACAAAGTTATTGTTTTATTTTAAATTATAATGTCACATCACCAAGTAACTGCTTCATATGAACAAACAAAGTATTTTCTTTTTATTAATTTAAAATGTCAAGTCACAATGTGTTTGCTTCTTTTGAAAAATGTATGTATTTTGTTTAAAACTTTGAAAACAGTTTATTTTAATTTTAAATGAAGTTTAAAACGGTGTTCATTCGAAAGGTTTATTTCTGATCGTCTCTGAAATTGCAATATTATTTGTTTTTGAAAGCAAACCTGTAATCATATATATCCCTTGATTTTTTACAGATTTTTAATAAATGAATACCAATTGTTTTTTGATTGCCTGTCTGCATGTATTTTTTTTCCATTTAAAAGGTGCGATATTTCACTGGAGTCGACAAGAAAAGCTTCAGACAGAACCATAACCTTATTTCTTTTCGTAGTTGTTACAATATTTCAGAAAAATTTGCAGGAATATGACAGTTGATATTTAAATATGAATGGAATCAGCGTTTTGCGGGAGACTCCAGCATAATGTAATCCAAATTACTTAGCGTAGACGTGTCGCCATTTTCTCCGTCACAATTGTTTTAACTTGAATATTTTCCGCGGGAGCACGATTCCGCCATTTCCCGCACTTCTCACAATCCCGCTGTCTGCTGCCACGGCTGACAGTTCGCGGGCCCCGAAAGTCGTTATCTGCTCTCACGGCGCGTCTGACAGTTGTTTGATACCACGGTTTGTGACAGTTCTCGTCTGCTAAACGAATGTCATGGCCACCAAGAGCGGGAAAACGGCTCCATCTAAGTTTATGGCTTAAATATAATCAGTTTTTCGAGGAATTTCCGTTTAAAAAAAGGCGTCATGGATTTTGGAATTTCTTTGTCCGCAAATGATTTGTCCCATCGACCAAATATATCTGCATATTATGTTGATGATTTTACCCAACCTTAGGTTGTCAACCTTCCTGTTTTCCCAGGACATGTCCTGTTTTTTGGGGTGTCGTGGGCGGTCCTGGATAGTTTTTAATCATCGACCTGAGTTTTTAAAGACTCCTGTTTAGGATCTATGTTTTGAAATTCGCTCCCCACTACTCTCCAATCGTTTTGTCTCTGGGCTCGCGCCGCGCGTGTGAAGGTAGGTAGGAAGTTGACTTTTTTTCAGTGCAATATAACTATAACAATTAGGTACTGCTCTTATACATAATATATAGTCCTGGCTTTAAACCGAAATGTCCTGGTATTTCTACCTTCAAATCCTGGATTTCAAAGATTGGAGATGGCAACCCTAACCTAACCTAATGTTTAACCCCCGACGCAAGGAGCGGTGTTATAATTTTGACTTTCTGTGTGTCTGCGTATGTATCTGTCTGTGGCATCGTAGTTCCTAAACTAATTGACCGATGCAAAATTTTTGAAAAAATAAACTTGCACGAATTTCCAGGTAAAAGTTTGATCATAAACTATTTATTTACAGTAAACGTCAAAGATTTTAACACGTGATTTAATTAAAATCTACCACCATCCGCTTTTCTCATCCCTTAAAGTAGAATTATTGAAAAATACTACGAAATTTGTAAAAATAATCGTGTATGATGATTGCCGGGTGAAAGTTTAATAAGAAACTATTTTTTTTATCGTAAACGTCAAATATTTTAACAAGTTATTTAATTTAAACCAACATCATCAGCTTTCCCCATCCCTTTTCTAAGATTTTGATAATGTATATTTTTTACAGAAAATGCCACAGATTTTAACACGTCCTTAAATTATAACCTACACCCATCCGCTTTTCCCATCGCAAAGTAGAGTTTTCATAATATAAAATGAGTTTTTGAAAAAAAAATGTAAACGATGATCGCCTGGTGAAAGTTTAAAAAAAAAACGATATTTTTCACCGTAAACGTCAAAGATTTTAAACACGTCATTCAATTAAAACCTCTGGTTTTTACTAATATTTTTTTTATTTATTTTTTGTATTTTTTGTTTGTTTTTTTTTTTCTTGTTTTCATTCGCATTTTCTCGTTGTTATATTTCCTCCTTTTTATTCATATTATTCTGATTTTAATAAATATTTTCATGAATTTATTAATATTTTCGGGTTTTAATTAATTTTTCCTTGGATTTATTTATATTTTATTCATATTTTCGCGTTATTATTCATATTTTCTCGTTTTTATTCCTATTTTTTTTTTTTTTTTTTTTTTTTCCTGTGTTTTTTTCATTTTTTCTTATTATCTCGTTGTTATTAATGAGTCTAGTTTTTGCACTGTTAATTCGTGGTGGAATTCCATTGTAATAGAATTGAAATTAAAAAACTTTTTCACTTTGTTCCACTTATTTATTATTACCAGGACCGATTTCATCCTACTACGGACATTTTCAGACTGGTAGTTAGTTAACTCGAGCGCCTAGTAATGTTGAAGAAGGCCCTCGAACATTCTGTTGCCGAAACCATGAGACATTTCGATGTGTTTCCCGAACATTGCAGGGCGTAAACAAATAGTAGGTAGATACATAGATGCTTCTGGCGTGTTCTTACAGAACCAGTGGCGGCGCAAAGAATTTTACGAAAAGGCGAACGTTGTGGTCGCCACATTTTTATATTAACAAATCATGTTTTTTCGTTTTTATTCATGTTTTCTGGTTTTAATTCATATTTTCTTGTTCTTTTTTTTAAATTTTTTCTCGTTTTAATCCTTTTTTTTAACGTTATTATTCATATTTTCTCGTTTTTATTCGTACTTTCTGGTTATCATTAATATATACGTATTTGTTTTTTAAAGTTTTCTTGTTTTTATTAATTTTTTCTCGTTGTTATTCATATTTTCTCATTTTTATTCTTTTTTTAATTAAAATTTTCTGGTTTTTACATTTAATTTTGGTTTTATGGTAATTTTGGTCTTACTGAAATTAGAAATTTTAAACAAGGGGCAGTAATAGTAGAGTGCAAGAATGTAGCTGCAATAAAAAAGATGGGGGACCAAATAATTTCAAAGATAGGTGACAAATATGATGTAAAAATCCCTCAAGAAAAAAACCATTTGTCAAAATTATAAGTTCAATCGAAAAATACTCTTTTGAGAGATGGAAAGAAAAAATAAATGTCAAAATTAGTTTTTTTTAACAAAACTCAAAAAATAAAAGTAAAACTTGAAACAAAAAATCTAAGAAATCAAACCAAAAATAAATATTGGATGGGACAGATGCAGGGTCTTTGATAATTTAAATATCATGAGATGTTTTAAATGTAATGGGTTTAAATCAACGACTGCATAAACCTAAAATCTTATCCAAAATGCGCAAAATGATGTAAAAGATTGCACCGATGAGGATATTCAGTGCAACAATGGTATAATGACTAGTAATAGATTAGGACTAAAACTAAATAGTGGTCACTCAGCCACGAGCAAGGAATGCCCAATTTATAAAAGAAAACTGGAAGCAAAAATCAGCAGAATCTCTTTTTTATTAAAAAAAGTTACGAGAAAGGTGAAATTACATACCTGAATATACAAAGCATCTGTTACATAATTACGGTTTTGAACCGCTTGATTACAGACTTATTGGTAAATTAATAAAGAATAAGACCACAATGTTATATTTAAATACTTACGAATCTTCACCGCTAGCTCATTCGGTAGATTATCGTGTTTGCAGTCCTCTCGGGTACTTGATTCAGAACAATCATCGCTTCATTGGTAGAATTTATACAGGTAAGGTGTAATAAATTAAAAGATTGATTGTCGCTTTAAATACTGAAGAATTTATTTATGCTTCGACGCTTCTAGGAAAAAGCTTTTTTTATCTCTTTGTGAATGGAAAGTTAATGATTTTAAACCAAAATAAAAGGAATGAATTGATAACATAATTAAATAAGGCTTACGTACGTTATCTCGCACGGGTTACATCTGCAGAGCTGGCTCCTCGTCAGAAATAAATCACTGAATTTATTTTAATCTCTAAACACAAAAAACTGGTGTGATATTAAGGATCACAGAAAACTATGAAGATTTCGTGACCAACCCCTAGGGAGGCTAAAATAAGAAGAAGGCTGGAGAGCGCCCGAAGCCTTTTGGCTTCGTTACTTACCCCCTCCCACCGAAATCTCGGCCAATCAAGGCAACGTCGGTGTGGCAAACATTACAAAAAATAATACTGAATTTAGTACCTAACGCAAATCATCGTACAGGGGTTGGAAGTAAAGATTCAAGAAAGTACTTCATAACACATCCCCGAAAACACCAGCAAAAAACCGCCGTTGTAACGAAGGTTTTTTGACTTTAAACCCTTCAAAGAATTCCCACGATAAACTTTACAAAAAAACATCATTCACATAGAGATTCGGCATTAAAAAACCTAGGCAAAAAGTTGTACAGTTTACATACACAATAAGTTATAAAGTTTACAGTCTACATAAAAATATCAAAAAACAGCAAAATCAACACGTCCAAGTGGCCTAGCAGGAACATCGTTAAACGCAGCTTTCAGGCAGTAGATAATGTCCATCAGGGCAACCAGAGCAACAGTGACGATCTTCAGCAGCGGAGAACGACTCAAGGATTGGCGTCAACATGAAAGCAAAAAATAACATAATAAGAAAAGTACAAACATTTAGGAATCGAGGCTCATAGAGTAAACAAAACTATCTGAATGGTAAATGTATTTGCAACAAGAAATCAGAGCATAGGGGAACTCCACATTATATGTTTATCGTGATGTATGTATATCGTTTGAGCATACGAAGAACATCAACCCCCTTTTAAAGGACAGGTAATGTATAAGTGTAGTCAGTATTCCACCTTTTAATGGTAGGTACGGATTACTGGTTTAAGACATACTAAAAAACAGTCAGTATTCCACCTTTTAACGGTACAGAATACTGATTAAAGATATGTCCAGAGACCCACATAGCGTCAGAAATCTTATAAGATTCCGACGTAGGTATAATTTAGGACAACACCTGAAAAAAACATTGGAAAACCGCAGCGATCCACATAAAATTAAATTGTCTTAATAGAAACGGCTAGACTCCAAGATTTCTTTAGACACACATTAATAATACCTCAGGTTAATTGGAAAACCGCAGCGATCCACATAAAATTAAATTGTCTTAGTAGAAACGGCTAGACTCTAAGATTTCTATAGACACACATTAATAATACCTTAAGTTTTATCACAGTTCACTGCAAAATAATTGTCGTCGATGTATTGCGTTTTAAGGCAATATTTATAATTATTATAGTCAGATCATTAGGGGTATCTTTTTAATGATGACAACAATAATTGTAATTCAGGTTTTATTTAATTTTGGTTAGAAAATAGTGTTAGAATATATTACATAAGAATAATGAACTACGTCATGGGCGCCAGCTTATTTTTTGTACCGAGAATAAGACAAACTCGAATCAAAATAACGAGGGTATCAATGACCCGCGTTACTCCCACCAGAGAACTGCAATATTCAGATTAAGTAATTGTTACTATAAAATACAATAAAAATATTGTATGATATAGCCGTATTATAAAATGTGAAGTGTGGTCATCGCATTCGGTTAATTACTCCGATGCGATTGTAGGGTGAATTGTATGTACACACTGTCTCAAAAGCGTCCTTTCAAAACAGTGCTATGTGAAAAGGGTGTGTGGATATGTGTAGTGTAAATTTCATATCTTATTTTGATAATGCGTTGATTTGTCATGTTCTTACAAAACCACTTGAATGATAAATCAATCGAAACACGATTCACGTCGCAAAACAAAAAAATTTCAAAATTATTTGGAGAATTTTCCACTTGGTATGGGCCAATATTTCTAATTGGATTCCATCTCGATCTTCTTATCAACTTATCAAATTCCTGTAAATAAGTTCGCTCCTTATCACCACCGGCGGGTGATTCCGAATAATATCATTAAAGTTCATTAATGCCTATTGATGTCGTATGCAATCAGTCTTCCCCGTTAGGCGAATGAATCCAGACACATGGTCTATGCTGAGCTTTACGTATTAATCTAATCATTATAAATCGAATAAAACATCCGAACAATAAATCGAACCCACCTCCTTTGCTACAATATGATTAATTAATAAATACCGATTATATCAGTCTATTTAAAAAAATCAGCCATTGTACTTTCGTTTTCATTGATTTCGTTTTCCTATCAATTTGGGTTGCGGGTATGGGTACCGTCGCTCCGGGAACTATTTATTCTATAACCAGCACCTCTGTTAATTCCTACATTTGTCACTCCTGGACACTGACCACGATATTCCTATCCGCTCCTCATACCTCTTTCCTTCTTCTCCTTCCTTTCCTTAAAAGGACCTCCCACTCAGCATCCCCTAAGATGACAAAGGCATTAAGGGAAATTATTTTCCTCAGGCCCTCCTGTGTGAAGCTAAATTTCATCGTAAATAAGTCTATACTCTTCGTTAGAGAGATCGGTGTGTTTGGAGATGTATAACTTCGCAAGGGATCGAACCCGCGACTGAATCTTAAAGTAAGTTGATTACATCGGTGTGCTTTGCATTATATATTATTTCAGATTCGAACTGGGAAATATTTATAAACTATAAAGAAGGCACTAAAAATGATATCATTGAACACTAAAAATGATATCTCACGGTTATATCACGAGGATTGAACTCGAATTTAGGACAGTTCTTTATTTCTGTCGTCATTTTAACTGGTAGGTATAACTCTCAATATGTAAATACCTATAACATTACCACACATAAGTAATGATGTATCGATGTACCTGACCGAATAGATATTATTTGATCGCGTAGCTTTTCTAAACATGGGATGCTCCCAGAATTATCTCAGTCCATGTCATACATTGCCAGAAGGTATGTATCTTCTACTTCAAACTATGACCGCCATTCTAAGTATCAAACTTATCTTTTAATATTGTATGTAATACAATATCATTAAACACTAGTCAATATCTTCACTTTGAAAGGATATCGGACCAAGTACCTGCTTTCCCATATTTGAAATAAATGCTAATCCCATAAAATAATAAAAGGTGCATTTCTCCAATCCTAGCAGACAATAGAACTTTCTATTTACAAATGGACCCAAAATATCCATTAGCCATCTGCCGACGGGTCATAAACTGGTCTGTTGCTTTATCTAACTTTTATGAGGGTGTCTACATTTAATTTTTAAAGAATTTCGAATTCCATTATTTGGGTACTAGCTAGATACCGACCCGGTCATAAAATAACTCTAAGCTTTATGGAGCTCTCCGAAAAATAGTCTAAGGAATGTGTTATAAATATAAGACCTTTCTGGGGTGCCATAAAATTAACATTGGCAGTGGGTTTTTCTGAAATGCCGAAAGCCGAATAATTACAAATAAACATAATATTCGTCTTATCTTAAATATTATCTCATTTAAAAATTTCACATTTAGTTTGTCCAAACCATATAAATAAATCCATAATATTCAGATTCTTTTCTCGTTTAGACTAAGTTCAAATCACGTCGATTCTAGCAGAAGTTCACATTATGTGGTCTCCACATATGTCTAAAACCATTTCGAGGAAGGTTTCGATTCAGAATGCTGGTCTTACACGACTTTTATCGTGATGGGACACACTCAACCTAACCTGTGGTAACGTATTTCATTTACAACCGGCTTCCCGTATTTCTACCGATTTTTCGCATTTTTTTTTTTTTTTTTGCTCTTTAAAACATAGATTTTAGTCTACATTTTTTCCACGCCGAAACGGCAATTATACCAAATTCTTTCGATAGAAAAAAACGCAAGTAATGCTCGCGCATTTTCTAGTTATGGTGATTCTATAAATGCTATTAGACAATCCCCACGAGGTTTTCGCTCTAATTTAAACAATTCATGTTTTATGAAGCATCATCACCATTTTCGCCCAAATATAATCGTTTTCAATATTGGCGCGCTGTCTCTATCATTCGAATTTAAAAACGGTCTCTTCTTCTTTTTGAGTGGACACGCCGCGCCTTAAGTTTCAAATTTGGCGGTAAAACCAAAACGCGTGGGTGGACCAACGGTTTAAAATGGCGTTCTTTCGAAAGACGGCGTGTTTCCAAAACAGAGCCTGCCGATTTTGATTATTCAACGGTCAAAACACATGCTGGTTTAAGATAACGGCATTTGAAAAGACGCGCGAACTTTTTAAAATATGAACACTTGTAAGATGCTTGATTTAAAATACCGGCGTTTGAAAAGAACACGTGCGTCAAAATGGATGCTAGCGGTTTAAAATATCTCTTTAAAAAACGGCGTGTTTCTAAAACAAAACACGTGGATTCACAGTTCAATTAACAAATCACAATCACTTATTTACCTATATATTTAAAGGGAAAAAATGGTTATTATTTACATATGTATACATACATCACGAAAAATAATATGGAGTTATGAAAAAAATCAAGGGAGCGATAATTATCCCGAATCAAGTTGGCCTCACGTTGGAAGGCGCTAGTGTTACATAATTACGGTTTTGAACCGCTTGATTACAGACTTATTGGTAAATTAATAAAGAATAAGACCACAATGTTATATTTAAATACTTACGAATCTTCACCGCTAGCTCATTCGGTAGATTATCGTGTTTGCAGTCCGCTCGGGTACTTGATTCAGAACAATCATCGCTTCATTGGTAGAATTTATACAGGTAAGGTGTAATAAATTAAAAGATTGATTGTCGCTTTAAATACTGAAGAATTTATTTATGCTTCGACGCTTCTAGGAAAAAGCTTTTTTTATCTCTTTGTGAATGGAAAGTTAATGATTTTAAACCAAAATAAAAGGAATGAATTGATAACATAATTAAATAAGGCTTACGTACGTTATCTCGCACGGGTTACATCTGCAGAGCTGGCTCCTCGTCAGAAATAAATCACTGAATTTATTTTAATCTCTAAACACAAAAAACTGGTGTGATATTAAGGATCACAGAAAACTATGAAGATTTCGTGACCAACCCCTAGGGAGGCTAAAATAAGAAGAAGGCTGGAGAGCGCCCGAAGCCTTTCGGCTTCGTTACTTACCCTCTCCCACCGAAATCTCGGCCAATCAAGGCAACGTCGGTGTGGCAAACATTACAAAAAATAATACTGAATTTAGTACCTAACGCAAATCATCGTACAGGGGTTGGAAGTAAAGATTCAAGAAAGTACTTCATAACACATCATAGCAAATTACGAAGAGGATTAGAGGTTTTATGCTTATGGCTCCGTTATACGTGCGAAAATTTTCGATTTGGACCAGTCGTGATATTTACTTTTAAAACGGTTTCAGAGGAGGTGTATCTGCAGCGCGCAGATAATAAGTAGTGTGCCTCATTAGAGACATCTATGAAAATGACAGAAAACTAAATATGAGTTGATATATCGTGGTTGTGTTCTCCGGGCAGTCACGAAGTTCAACGAAAATTCACAAACTGTGGAATGAATTAAATATTTTTTTAATTTTATAATAAAATGTAATATATATTTTTAAAAAAAAATTAAAATGAATGAAGGTTTTTCTTATTAGGTTATCTTTACAGGGTGTCCGGGTGCAAAGTGCACAAACTTCAGAAGGAGATCCTACATGACGGAAGGAGTAAAATACAACTTTTTTCGAAATTTCAATGTTTTTTTTCCCATTATAAAAATATTATTCCATGGAAGAATATACTTTTTTCTATACAAACAATTCAATTTTTTACCCAAAAACTAGCTTAAAACGTTAGAATTTCGAAAAAAGTTATCTATCTCTTTACTTAAACTATCATGTAAAATCACCTTCCTTGCGCGCTTTACCCCCGGACACCTTGTATAAAAAATATAATATATATTCATAAATTATCTACTTTTGAACATTTATATAAATTATATACACTCATACATTTTTGATGCTTATCATATTTTATTTGTATAACGAAGATAATTTATACATACAAAATAAATGAAATTTCGAAAAAAGTTGCTAATCTTTTTTACTTCTACCATCATGTAGAATAATCTCATTAGGTTTCTGCACTTTACCCCCGGACATCCTGTCCATTATTCTAATATGAGATATAGAAATATTATAATCAACAATTAACAGCCTGAAACACTCATCTACATTGAAAAAATCTTCCGAGAAAAGATACTGTCCGCCAACGGGAATTGAACCCGTATCCCTCTAGTTGCCGGTCAGGAGCTCTGACCACTGAGCTATGGCGGCTTATCTAATACCCGCCAAATAATTCAATATATACTAGTGTTTCATTCGATAATTACTTATTATTACATTTTTCCAACTGAAAACAACCAACTTTATTTTTGTGAGAGAGGTATTGTTAAATACTAAATTTCCCGCTAGGTGACGTCGAGACTAATTATGTCTGCATTTTTTGCTGAAATACTTTAACTTGTCAAATATCAATTATTATTTTTAATTGATAAACTAACTTTTAAACAAGATTTTTATGCATAGCACAAAGGGTAGATAACAAATATTATAATAATAAATATATATTCATATATATTATCTACTTTTGAACATTTATATAAATTATATACACTCATTAAACATTTTTGATTTTTTTTTATTATTATTTTTTTTTTTATTTAGAAAAAAAGTAAATATTTACAATAAATAATAATATATTACATTTCATATCAGACATCACTTTTTTTGGTTACCCAATTAGTAGAGAAATATCGGATCCAGATTATTCTTGTAGATGCCCCCCCATGCGATTATTCCGTACTGCAAAACTGACTGCACAAGAGCAAAGTAAACCATTTTAATATTTGAAAGTTTTAAGATATTTCTTAATCGTAAAAAAATGTAAGTAAGTTTTCTAATTCTTTTAACACAGTTTTCGATGTGTTTCTTAAATTTCATGTTACTTTCTATAGTGATCCCTAGATATTTGACATCTGGGGTTTTTTCAGGATTTTACAATTAATTTCGTTACATTCTCCTCGTTTACACGAACGACTGTGCACTATCACGCTAATATTGGAATCTGTGACAGGATCATTAAGGTAAAAAGGTATAAATGATGTTTTTTCTATATTAAGACTAAGTAAGTTATCATCAAACCATTCCTTCAATATGTCAATGTCAGCATTCGCAGCTATATTCACTTCTGTCCATGTTATTCCTTCGATTACGATGACTGTGTCATCCGCATATGAGATGACACTTCCATTAAGAGGGAGAGTGAACATGTCATTGACATACATATATAAGGAAAAGTATAGGCCCGGTTACTGTCCCTTGTGGAATTCCATATTCAGAAGACAAGGGTTCACTTAATGAATTATTTAGTTTAACGTATTGTTCTCTATTTTTTAAGTAACTCCGGAACCAAGATAAAGCTTTGTCTTCCAGTCCAATTTTCTCTAGCTTAGCGATCAGCCTAGAATGCGACACACTATCAAAAGCCTTATTCAGATTGATAAATATTCCCAGACACTTCCGACGTCTATCCAAATTCCTCATAACTAGAGAAGTCAATTTTGTAATTGCATCACGAGTTTCTAGATTAGGTCTAAATCCATATTGGTTAGAAAGGAGAATTTTTTTTTCTTCTAGAAATAGGAAAAGTATCTTTTTCACTATTTTTTCAATTATTTTAGAAATGTTAGATGTCAAAGATATAGGCCGGTAGTTAGTCATTTCCTCTGGGTTACCTAATTTATTGATGCTTATCATATTTTATTTGTATAACGAAATACATACAAAAAAAATAATTTTCGAAAAAAGTTGTTCATCTTTTTTACTTCTACTATCATGTAGAATCATCTCATAAAGTTACTGCACTTTACCCCCGGACATCCTGTCCATTATTCTAATATGAGATATAGAAGATATTATTACAATAGAAGATATACTCGTAACTAACTAACTAACCATCACGCCGTTTCCCCGCAGGGGTAGGCAGAGAGGACAGACCGCCAAACAATTCGATCCTGGCACACACCCCTTGCCTCGTTTACATTCATCCATCGTCTCACACATGCTCTTCTATTATTATGACTCTTGATATGGCCCGACTTAAGTCATTAAAAATAATATAGTATATTTGCGGCACGTTCCAGAGTGAAAGATACTATCAGTATCGCTCTGGTGTAAGACCACCATTCAGAATTCGTTGCTTGAAATGGCGCTAGCCGTATTTGGTGACCAGATCTGAATAGCCAGGTACTTCCCCACCTTCCTCTTCCCCATCTCCTTCCCCACTCCACTACCTTCAGCCTCACAACATACCCCAATTGGGGATGCCATAGTCTCACTGGTTCCAGACGGGAGCAGCTGAGACTCTTGTGAGGTATTACTATAAAAAAATTATTTATCTATTTAAAGTTTTTTTTTCATATAAAAAGGATTTGCACACTAGGTAAAGGCGTGTACTTGTTCAACAGAAATTCAAGTTCAGTTCAACAGAATTCGTTTTTGTGATTATTTAAAAAGCTGGGGCATTATTTATGCACATTGTTGAGAAATTTAGTTTCTTCTATTTTTAAGAGTTTAAGTTTTCAGAGTGCTGTCAATTTTATTTCGAATTATTTTTGGTTATATTTTTAGATTTTATTTTAAGTTTTTCTATGTTTTATTATTTAATTTGTCAAACATATTCATTTAACTATACACATGTTATAATTTATAGACGTCAGTAATAACAGGTGCATTTACGTGTTCATGACGAATGAAACTAAGTAAAATGTCAACCTAGTAATAACGCCTGTTATTTGTTGGGACCATAATAAAGAATAAGACTGGGACCATTACATGAACCGCTAGGCCAATACAAACGAAAACGTAAATTGAATTTTATATGTGTATATATACATTTTATAAAAGTATATTTTAAGAGATACATTTTAATTAACCGTATTATCTTTAAAAAATCATAATTCATTAAATCAAGATTTCTGATTCCCCACAGTTTAACAGTATACCAGCAGCGCAGAATATTATCTGGCCGCACGCAAGTCCCGACAGAAGAATAAAATCTGACTGCAAGAGCCAATATCGAGTTTGGTAAAAAATATGTATTATATTCTACGACAAATCATGTAAAAATACGAGCATAGATTCACCCGGCAAGCTCTCCTGGTAGCGACTGGCGGATATTTGAAAGGCACATAGGTTACACGCGCGTTAGACAGAGACGGCCTGTAATAATGATCTTCAGAATTAAAAAAACGCAAGCGCCTGTTGTTAAAATATTTAAATAACACGACTTACTTAAAAAGTGCAAAAATCTCGCGATAATTGTCTTTAGTTTTATTTAAAGAAACGCTGTGATTTTTTTCATACATGTAACTTGTAAAATAACTGAAACAAACGTGTTTATAATAATTTTTGGAGCGTACTTTGCGATTTTTTCTATCGAGGGAATTTTTTATAATTTGCGTTTAGGCGCAATAAATCTCTAGATATTATCTTCAAGAATAACATATATTTTTTTAAGAGCTTAAAAACTTCAAGTGTTTAAGGGAGGTTTGCAAGAAATCGGTAGAAATTCGGAGAACCGCCTATTAAGACGAGTAAAACACATGTGACTGAAGATATTCAAGATTGGATAAAACATTGTTGGATCTTAGCCATCACCATTAAATCAGGAATCAAGAACGGTGTATATATGCTGATATTTATAGATCGTCAAACACAAGCAAGTGCGATTTTTTACCATATTTTCAAAGATGGTGCATTAGTCCAGTCAGTGGGGGATAAAAAAGGCCTTCAGCTTGCAAAAGGTCATGTAGTAGCGATTTTGATATATGTTGTTTAGATTGGGACTCTAAAGAAAAAAAAAAGTTTTCGACCTTGGGGGTTCGATCTCGAGCCGCCATCTTGGATTGAAGGTGCCAAAATTTGTTTTTTTTCAAAATAATTCCTTCACGGTTGAATTTACAACAAAAATGTCTGAATGGATAAAGATTTATTCAGACACTATATAGATAGCATTTAGTTCGGCTTGAATCTTGCAATCACATATAAAGATAGCAGCCAATAATATGTGCGTTAAGAAAATGAAGATAATGTTGGTAGTTCTTAGTCGAAGTATGATACAGTTAAAAGTGATCGAATTGGAAATGGATTGCGTAGCTCAATCGGTAGAGCACTTGCTAAAGGACCTGGGTTCAAGTACCAGTGGAACCAATATCTTTTTCTGATTTTTCTGTCTGCAGATTTTTATTAAGTTTCGCTAATATTGTCTTCATTTAATTAAATATCAAAAATAAATATTTGCCCACTCGACCTCTGGACCATAGCCAAGGATTTTAACCACTCGTATCAGCCACATATATTACGAAGCCATGAAGAGCAACGTTTTGGTCAGTTTTATCTTCCATCAATCTTCCCCTGGTTTTATTATATAAGGCAAGTAAACAGGTGACCTAAAATTGGTGCTTAAGGGAATATTATTTACGAGTAAAGTATTAAATTGAGGGGCGCATCTAATATATTATTAATCATTGCTCATGACAGATCAATCAATAACCTAAACCAGCTCAGTAATTAACCCATAATTTGGGTATTAATTAATGACGTATGTTGTTTATAGCAAGCCCTGTTTATGATAATCATACCATACACAAACTACCCCACCACCTAATATTGGACGCTTTTATTTCATAAAAAGTGATGCTCAATAACACTGAATAAATTAATATTCTGTTTGGTAAAGCGTTTAAATAATCCACATAAATAATATATAAAGTATTTAAGATTTGTTTAATTTTGCCAAAAAATGTTTTTTTGTGACAAACATGAAATTAAAAAGTTTTGTGTCTACCTTGTTTTAACGTAAATACAAACGTTAATAGACAATTAATGTAGTGTATGTGAATATGTGTGTAATTTCAATGTCGATGTCGTTAATATAGGTAGTTATAATAATATGTAGTTTTAAGGTGTCCTAACAGATATCAGCAGTTTAACTATGTGAGAGAGACAACTGTGGTCGGTTCCCTGAACAGTTACGAAGATAGCCGATCATATCCGATCACCTGGTGGGCACCTTCGTTGAGCATGTCCCCTGCTTCAGATTATTACACAGCATCCTTTAGAAGGGACGTTAAATCCAGTTTGATATTCATTTAATAAGACAATAATAATCAAGACTCGTGATCTAGACTCTGGACAAACCGAAGTAATTATTGGAACTCCCGATCATCAGAGTTATATGTTTTATCATAAGAAATAACCACAATCGTTATGCAAATAAATTGTCTAGCGTTATGATATTATTTCCTACGCCATTAATCCGATGGCGATGAAACTTTGGTGAGTTGTTCTGTATGTAATAGTGAGCTCTGGCATTAAGAAATTTGTCTTAAAAAATGTAATGCTGTCTAGCAGTTTACGTTTACAGTTTACGGACGTAATTTTAATAAGGTATCCTTAAATAAATTAATGGTAAAAAATAAATAACAAATAAATTTTGTGAAATATTCTGTTTTAATCAGCAATTAAATAATACAAAAACGTATATGTGGTCCATATTGCTAAGTGTAAACTTACCTGTGGTCCATATTGTTAAGTGTAAACGTACCTTTGGTCCATATTGATAAGTGTAATCGTATCTGTGGTCCATATTGATAAACGTAAACGTATGTTTGTGGTCCGTATTTAAAAGTATAAATGTATCTGTGGTCCATTGGAAACGTATCTGTGATCCATATATTGATAAATGTAAACGTATTTGAAGACTATTTTGAAAAGTGAAAACGTATAGGTAACGTAAGATAATAGTATAATATCTGTGGACAATATTGATAAGTGTAGCAAACCTGTGGACAGTATTATAAGTTTAAACGTATTGTGGTCCATATTGATAAGACTTACTGTTGTGTTTTTGGCATAAATTCATTCGGTTGTGTTTCTTCTTGCTTTTTAAATATTTTAATGTGTGGTCATTATAATAGATTCTTAAAAACTTAACATTTTAAAGACTGTACTAAAACAAATTTAAGTTATATTGCTTTGCAGTTTGTGAGAATTTGCGTGGACCCAGTTTCACGAAGCAACTTGCGAAGTGTCTGAATATTCAAGTACAAGTATTGCCGGCATCAACTTTAGTGCAATAGTGTTAATCTTGAAGCGTGTTGCAACCATAACTTGAGATTCTCGCTTGAGCGCCCGAACACAAAGAAAACTTAGCTATCTTGCGAATGTTCAAAACTTTCCTGTTCGATGGTTGTTTTTTTGCTCTTTAAAACATAGATTTTAGTCTACATTTTTTCCACGCCGAAACGGCAATTATACCAAATTCTTTCGATAGAAAAAAACGCAAGTAATGCTCGCGCATTTTCTAGTTATGGTGATTCTATAAATGCTATTAGACAATCCCCACGAGGTTTTCGCTCTAATTTAAACAATTCATGTTTTATGAAGCATCATCACCATTTTCGCCCAAATATAATCGTTTTCAATATTGGCGCGCTGTCTCTATCATTCGAATTTAAAAACGGTCTCTTCTTCTTTTTGAGTGGACACGCCGCGCCTTAAGTTTCAAATTTGGCGGTAAAACCAAAACGCGTGGGTGGACCAACGGTTTAAAATGGCGTTCTTTCGAAAGACGGCGTGTTTCCAAAACAGAGCCTGCCGATTTTGATTATTCAACGGTCAAAACACATGCTGGTTTAAGATAACGGCATTTGAAAAGACGCGCGAACTTTTTAAAATATGAACACTTGTAAGATGCTTGATTTAAAATACCGGCGTTTGAAAAGAACACGTGCGTCAAAATGGATGCTAGCGGTTTAAAATATCTCTTTAAAAAACGGCGTGTTTCTAAAACAAAACACGTGGATTCACAGTTCAATTAACAAATCACAATCACTTATTTACCTATATATTTAAAGGGAAAAAATGGTTATTATTTACATATGTATACATACATCACGAAAAATAATATGGAGTTATGAAAAAAATCAAGGGAGCGATAATTATCCCGAATCAAGTTGGCCTCACGTTGGAAGGCGCTAGTGTTACATAATTACGGTTTTGAACCGCTTGATTACAGACTTATTGGTAAATTAATAAAGAATAAGACCACAATGTTATATTTAAATACTTACGAATCTTCACCGCTAGCTCATTCGGTAGATTATCGTGTTTGCAGTCCGCTCGGGTACTTGATTCAGAACAATCATCGCTTCATTGGTAGAATTTATACAGGTAAGGTGTAATAAATTAAAAGATTGATTGTCGCTTTAAATACTGAAGAATTTATTTATGCTTCGACGCTTCTAGGAAAAAGCTTTTTTTATCTCTTTGTGAATGGAAAGTTAATGATTTTAAACCAAAATAAAAGGAATGAATTGATAACATAATTAAATAAGGCTTACGTACGTTATCTCGCACGGGTTACATCTGCAGAGCTGGCTCCTCGTCAGAAATAAATCACTGAATTTATTTTAATCTCTAAACACAAAAAACTGGTGTGATATTAAGGATCACAGAAAACTATGAAGATTTCGTGACCAACCCCTAGGGAGGCTAAAATAAGAAGAAGGCTGGAGAGCGCCCGAAGCCTTTCGGCTTCGTTACTTACCCTCTCCCACCGAAATCTCGGCCAATCAAGGCAACGTCGGTGTGGCAAACATTACAAAAAATAATACTGAATTTAGTACCTAACGCAAATCATCGTACAGGGGTTGGAAGTAAAGATTCAAGAAAGTACTTCATAACACATCATAGCAAATTACGAAGAGGATTAGAGGTTTTATGCTTATGGCTCCGTTATACGTGCGAAAATTTTCGATTTGGACCAGTCGTGATATTTACTTTTAAAACGGTTTCAGAGGAGGTGTATCTGCAGCGCGCAGATAATAAGTAGTGTGCCTCATTAGAGACATCTATGAAAATGACAGAAAACTAAATATGAGTTGATATATCGTGGTTGTGTTCTCCGGGCAGTCACGAAGTTCAACGAAAATTCACAAACTGTGGAATGAATTAAATATTTTTTTAATTTTATAATAAAATGTAATATATATTTTTAAAAAAAAATTAAAATGAATGAAGGTTTTTCTTATTAGGTTATCTTTACAGGGTGTCCGGGTGCAAAGTGCACAAACTTCAGAAGGAGATCCTACATGACGGAAGGAGTAAAATACAACTTTTTTCGAAATTTCAATGTTTTTTTTCCCATTATAAAAATATTATTCCATGGAAGAATATACTTTTTTCTATACAAACAATTCAATTTTTTACCCAAAAACTAGCTTAAAACGTTAGAATTTCGAAAAAAGTTATCTATCTCTTTACTTAAACTATCATGTAAAATCACCTTCCTTGCGCGCTTTACCCCCGGACACCTTGTATAAAAAATATAATATATATTCATAAATTATCTACTTTTGAACATTTATATAAATTATATACACTCATACATTTTTGATGCTTATCATATTTTATTTGTATAACGAAGATAATTTATACATACAAAATAAATGAAATTTCGAAAAAAGTTGCTAATCTTTTTTACTTCTACCATCATGTAGAATAATCTCATTAGGTTTCTGCACTTTACCCCCGGACATCCTGTCCATTATTCTAATATGAGATATAGAAATATTATAATCAACAATTAACAGCCTGAAACACTCATCTACATTGAAAAAATCTTCCGAGAAAAGATACTGTCCGCCAACGGGAATTGAACCCGTATCCCTCTAGTTGCCGGTCAGGAGCTCTGACCACTGAGCTATGGCGGCTTATCTAATACCCGCCAAATAATTCAATATATACTAGTGTTTCATTCGATAATTACTTATTATTACATTTTTCCAACTGAAAACAACCAACTTTATTTTTGTGAGAGAGGTATTGTTAAATACTAAATTTCCCGCTAGGTGACGTCGAGACTAATTATGTCTGCATTTTTTGCTGAAATACTTTAACTTGTCAAATATCAATTATTATTTTTAATTGATAAACTAACTTTTAAACAAGATTTTTATGCATAGCACAAAGGGTAGATAACAAATATTATAATAATAAATATATATTCATATATATTATCTACTTTTGAACATTTATATAAATTATATACACTCATTAAACATTTTTGATTTTTTTTTATTATTATTTTTTTTTTTATTTAGAAAAAAAGTAAATATTTACAATAAATAATAATATATTACATTTCATATCAGACATCACTTTTTTTGGTTACCCAATTAGTAGAGAAATATCGGATCCAGATTATTCTTGTAGATGCCCCCCCATGCGATTATTCCGTACTGCAAAACTGACTGCACAAGAGCAAAGTAAACCATTTTAATATTTGAAAGTTTTAAGATATTTCTTAATCGTAAAAAAATGTAAGTAAGTTTTCTAATTCTTTTAACACAGTTTTCGATGTGTTTCTTAAATTTCATGTTACTTTCTATAGTGATCCCTAGATATTTGACATCTGGGGTTTTTTCAGGATTTTACAATTAATTTCGTTACATTCTCCTCGTTTACACGAACGACTGTGCACTATCACGCTAATATTGGAATCTGTGACAGGATCATTAAGGTAAAAAGGTATAAATGATGTTTTTTCTATATTAAGACTAAGTAAGTTATCATCAAACCATTCCTTCAATATGTCAATGTCAGCATTCGCAGCTATATTCACTTCTGTCCATGTTATTCCTTCGATTACGATGACTGTGTCATCCGCATATGAGATGACACTTCCATTAAGAGGGAGAGTGAACATGTCATTGACATACATATATAAGGAAAAGTATAGGCCCGGTTACTGTCCCTTGTGGAATTCCATATTCAGAAGACAAGGGTTCACTTAATGAATTATTTAGTTTAACGTATTGTTCTCTATTTTTTAAGTAACTCCGGAACCAAGATAAAGCTTTGTCTTCCAGTCCAATTTTCTCTAGCTTAGCGATCAGCCTAGAATGCGACACACTATCAAAAGCCTTATTCAGATTGATAAATATTCCCAGACACTTCCGACGTCTATCCAAATTCCTCATAACTAGAGAAGTCAATTTTGTAATTGCATCACGAGTTTCTAGATTAGGTCTAAATCCATATTGGTTAGAAAGGAGAATTTTTTTTTCTTCTAGAAATAGGAAAAGTATCTTTTTCACTATTTTTTCAATTATTTTAGAAATGTTAGATGTCAAAGATATAGGCCGGTAGTTAGTCATTTCCTCTGGGTTACCTAATTTATTGATGCTTATCATATTTTATTTGTATAACGAAATACATACAAAAAAAATAATTTTCGAAAAAAGTTGTTCATCTTTTTTACTTCTACTATCATGTAGAATCATCTCATAAAGTTACTGCACTTTACCCCCGGACATCCTGTCCATTATTCTAATATGAGATATAGAAGATATTATTACAATAGAAGATATACTCGTAACTAACTAACTAACCATCACGCCGTTTCCCCGCAGGGGTAGGCAGAGAGGACAGACCGCCAAACAATTCGATCCTGGCACACACCCCTTGCCTCGTTTACATTCATCCATCGTCTCACACATGCTCTTCTATTATTATGACTCTTGATATGGCCCGACTTAAGTCATTAAAAATAATATAGTATATTTGCGGCACGTTCCAGAGTGAAAGATACTATCAGTATCGCTCTGGTGTAAGACCACCATTCAGAATTCGTTGCTTGAAATGGCGCTAGCCGTATTTGGTGACCAGATCTGAATAGCCAGGTACTTCCCCACCTTCCTCTTCCCCATCTCCTTCCCCACTCCACTACCTTCAGCCTCACAACATACCCCAATTGGGGATGCCATAGTCTCACTGGTTCCAGACGGGAGCAGCTGAGACTCTTGTGAGGTATTACTATAAAAAAATTATTTATCTATTTAAAGTTTTTTTTTCATATAAAAAGGATTTGCACACTAGGTAAAGGCGTGTACTTGTTCAACAGAAATTCAAGTTCAGTTCAACAGAATTCGTTTTTGTGATTATTTAAAAAGCTGGGGCATTATTTATGCACATTGTTGAGAAATTTAGTTTCTTCTATTTTTAAGAGTTTAAGTTTTCAGAGTGCTGTCAATTTTATTTCGAATTATTTTTGGTTATATTTTTAGATTTTATTTTAAGTTTTTCTATGTTTTATTATTTAATTTGTCAAACATATTCATTTAACTATACACATGTTATAATTTATAGACGTCAGTAATAACAGGTGCATTTACGTGTTCATGACGAATGAAACTAAGTAAAATGTCAACCTAGTAATAACGCCTGTTATTTGTTGGGACCATAATAAAGAATAAGACTGGGACCATTACATGAACCGCTAGGCCAATACAAACGAAAACGTAAATTGAATTTTATATGTGTATATATACATTTTATAAAAGTATATTTTAAGAGATACATTTTAATTAACCGTATTATCTTTAAAAAATCATAATTCATTAAATCAAGATTTCTGATTCCCCACAGTTTAACAGTATACCAGCAGCGCAGAATATTATCTGGCCGCACGCAAGTCCCGACAGAAGAATAAAATCTGACTGCAAGAGCCAATATCGAGTTTGGTAAAAAATATGTATTATATTCTACGACAAATCATGTAAAAATACGAGCATAGATTCACCCGGCAAGCTCTCCTGGTAGCGACTGGCGGATATTTGAAAGGCACATAGGTTACACGCGCGTTAGACAGAGACGGCCTGTAATAATGATCTTCAGAATTAAAAAAACGCAAGCGCCTGTTGTTAAAATATTTAAATAACACGACTTACTTAAAAAGTGCAAAAATCTCGCGATAATTGTCTTTAGTTTTATTTAAAGAAACGCTGTGATTTTTTTCATACATGTAACTTGTAAAATAACTGAAACAAACGTGTTTATAATAATTTTTGGAGCGTACTTTGCGATTTTTTCTATCGAGGGAATTTTTTATAATTTGCGTTTAGGCGCAATAAATCTCTAGATATTATCTTCAAGAATAACATATATTTTTTTAAGAGCTTAAAAACTTCAAGTGTTTAAGGGAGGTTTGCAAGAAATCGGTAGAAATTCGGAGAACCGCCTATTAAGACGAGTAAAACACATGTGACTGAAGATATTCAAGATTGGATAAAACATTGTTGGATCTTAGCCATCACCATTAAATCAGGAATCAAGAACGGTGTATATATGCTGATATTTATAGATCGTCAAACACAAGCAAGTGCGATTTTTTACCATATTTTCAAAGATGGTGCATTAGTCCAGTCAGTGGGGGATAAAAAAGGCCTTCAGCTTGCAAAAGGTCATGTAGTAGCGATTTTGATATATGTTGTTTAGATTGGGACTCTAAAGAAAAAAAAAAAGTTTTCGACCTTGGGGGTTCGATCTCGAGCCGCCATCTTGGATTGAAGGTGCCAAAATTTGTTTTTTTTCAAAATAATTCCTTCACGGTTGAATTTACAACAAAAATGTCTGAATGGATAAAGATTTATTCAGACACTATATAGATAGCATTTAGTTCGGCTTGAATCTTGCAATCACATATAAAGATAGCAGCCAATAATATGTGCGTTAAGAAAATGAAGATAATGTTGGTAGTTCTTAGTCGAAGTATGATACAGTTAAAAGTGATCGAATTGGAAATGGATTGCGTAGCTCAATCGGTAGAGCACTTGCTAAAGGACCTGGGTTCAAGTACCAGTGGAACCAATATCTTTTTCTGATTTTTCTGTCTGCAGATTTTTATTAAGTTTCGCTAATATTGTCTTCATTTAATTAAATATCAAAAATAAATATTTGCCCACTCGACCTCTGGACCATAGCCAAGGATTTTAACCACTCGTATCAGCCACATATATTACGAAGCCATGAAGAGCAACGTTTTGGTCAGTTTTATCTTCCATCAATCTTCCCCTGGTTTTATTATATAAGGCAAGTAAACAGGTGACCTAAAATTGGTGCTTAAGGGAATATTATTTACGAGTAAAGTATTAAATTGAGGGGCGCATCTAATATATTATTAATCATTGCTCATGACAGATCAATCAATAACCTAAACCAGCTCAGTAATTAACCCATAATTTGGGTATTAATTAATGACGTATGTTGTTTATAGCAAGCCCTGTTTATGATAATCATACCATACACAAACTACCCCACCACCTAATATTGGACGCTTTTATTTCATAAAAAGTGATGCTCAATAACACTGAATAAATTAATATTCTGTTTGGTAAAGCGTTTAAATAATCCACATAAATAATATATAAAGTATTTAAGATTTGTTTAATTTTGCAAAAAATGTTTTTTTGTGACAAACATGAAATTAAAAAGTTTTGTGTCTACCTTGTTTTAACGTAAATACAAACGTTAATAGACAATTAATGTAGTGTATGTGAATATGTGTGTAATTTCAATGTCGATGTCGTTAATATAGGTAGTTATAATAATATGTAGTTTTAAGGTGTCCTAACAGATATCAGCAGTTTAACTATGTGAGAGAGACAACTGTGGTCGGTTCCCTGAACAGTTACGAAGATAGCCGATCATATCCGATCACCTGGTGGGCACCTTCGTTGAGCATGTCCCCTGCTTCAGATTATTACACAGCATCCTTTAGAAGGGACGTTAAATCCAGTTTGATATTCATTTAATAAGACAATAATAATCAAGACTCGTGATCTAGACTCTGGACAAACCGAAGTAATTATTGGAACTCCCGATCATCAGAGTTATATGTTTTATCATAAGAAATAACCACAATCGTTATGCAAATAAATTGTCTAGCGTTATGATATTATTTCCTACGCCATTAATCCGATGGCGATGAAACTTTGGTGAGTTGTTCTGTATGTAATAGTGAGCTCTGGCATTAAGAAATTTGTCTTAAAAAATGTAATGCTGTCTAGCAGTTTACGTTTACAGTTTACGGACGTAATTTTAATAAGGTATCCTTAAATAAATTAATGGTAAAAAATAAATAACAAATAAATTTTGTGAAATATTCTGTTTTAATCAGCAATTAAATAATACAAAAACGTATATGTGGTCCATATTGCTAAGTGTAAACTTACCTGTGGTCCATATTGTTAAGTGTAAACGTACCTTTGGTCCATATTGATAAGTGTAATCGTATCTGTGGTCCATATTGATAAACGTAAACGTATGTTTGTGGTCCGTATTTAAAAGTATAAATGTATCTGTGGTCCATTGGAAACGTATCTGTGATCCATATATTGATAAATGTAAACGTATTTGAAGACTATTTTGAAAAGTGAAAACGTATAGGTAACGTAAGATAATAGTATAATATCTGTGGACAATATTGATAAGTGTAGCAAACCTGTGGACAGTATTATAAGTTTAAACGTATTGTGGTCCATATTGATAAGACTTACTGTTGTGTTTTTGGCATAAATTCATTCGGTTGTGTTTCTTCTTGCTTTTTAAATATTTTAATGTGTGGTCATTATAATAGATTCTTAAAAACTTAACATTTTAAAGACTGTACTAAAACAAATTTAAGTTATATTGCTTTGCAGTTTGTGAGAATTTGCGTGGACCCAGTTTCACGAAGCAACTTGCGAAGTGTCTGAATATTCAAGTACAAGTATTGCCGGCATCAACTTTAGTGCAATAGTGTTAATCTTGAAGCGTGTTGCAACCATAACTTGAGATTCTCGCTTGAGCGCCCGAACACAAAGAAAACTTAGCTATCTTGCGAATGTTCAAAACTTTCCTGTTCGATGGTTGTTAAGTAGTACATTTGCATGTTGTACTAATACAACATTAATAGTCGTTACTCGTTAAAAATCACAGAATTTGACTCGTCTAATTATGTTTAATTGAGTTATTTTAATTCTGTCAACAACAAAACTAATGTATTTCACATTTAAATATATGTTAATAAATATTTAATGGCATAATATGTGTATATATGTACACTTACATGTTAGTTATATATACATAACATATATGTGTATATATTTCCCCTAAACTAAGTAATATATGGTTAAAAGCACCCATTGACAAACTACTTAAAAGTAAAATGAAGAAAAATAATTAGTTAATAATAATGTAATTCTGAAATTTGAAAATATGAGATTGATAAATATGACGGCTTTGACAGAAGGTGGCAAAAGCGAAATTGGTTAACGCGCTCGTCCCGGTTAGACGGAGAGGTCTGGGTTCGAGTCCCAGTTGCGACCATTGCTTTTTCTGTTTTTCTGTGTCTTGTTCTTTTTCATATTTTCGTTTAGATTATTATTGTTAACTTATTCTAATATGATATACTTAAAAGTAGTTTATTGGGACTTTTCTGTTTTATTTTGTTTCCCATAAGGTGTATTGTATTATTTTGTTTTTCTCTTCAAACAAATAAAAAATAAATAAAAATAAAAATATGGATTAAAAATAATGGTCTTTGGAAAAAATATTATGGCTAAATATTTACAGCATGTGTGGACGTAAGAAATTTCTATTTGTAATTCCTATTGCATGAAACGGCTTTACCCGTATTTGGTGACCATATATAAGTAGTCAGGTTCTGCACCACTTTCCCTATCTCCTTTATTCTGCCCCTCTACCTTCAACCTCACTGCATACCCCATTTCAGAAGGCCATAATATTAACGGTTGGGAGCCGTTGAGAATATTTCGCGGTACTCATATAAAAAAATCTAATTTGATAATTATTCACATTCATTGGTTTCAATTTTTAAAATGTCTCAACATGCGCGCAATGATATTGTTTTTTCCATTAAAGTACATCTATTTAAAATGTCTCAACATGCACGCAAAAATATTGTTTTTTTCCATTATAATACATCTATTTAAAATGTCTCAACATGCGCGCAATAATATTGTTTTTTCCATTATAATACATCTATTTAAAATGTTTCAACATGCGCGCAATAATATTGTTTTTTTCCATTATAATACATCTATTTAAAATGTCTCAACATGCGTGCAATAATATTGTTTTTTACTATTATAATACATCTATTTAAAATGTCTTTAAAAAAATTGAATGGTTTCCTTGACGGTTAAATCTTCCAACCCAGGAACTGGAGTCAACCACGCAACCAACTGAGCCAAATGCCGATTGGATTAGACTGACATTTATTTTGTGTATTAAATTTTAAAAAGTCACCGAATACAAAATTCCATTTACATTTCAACATCAAGAATCACTGGTTAAAGAAAATCGACTACGTTCCTTAATAATACTCCGTATAAATATGTATGAGTATTTATAAATATTTTAATAATTATTTTTAATACCTTTTTTATGTGATTTACCGAATGTCACACATTAATGCTTTTAAGGAAACAAAGTAAGTTTTTTTGTGTGCCAGCGTGAGTAGCCAAGTTAAATCTGTCCATTTTTTAAAACATGCAATACAAATAATTAATCGTACATTTTATAAATCTCGTTGATTTTTGATTATTTATTTCATGATTACATTTTCCAAAAAAACATGAGTTTTACAAAAAAAAAGAAAAATGAAAAAAGAAAATACACACATAAAAAATAAAATAGACAACTTTTTCAAAATTAAAAAGTTATTTATTATGCTTTGATTACCCTCCCAACAATAGTTTTCCTGTAATTTGAACGATTGAAAGGGAATGAATTCATGTTAGGCCAAGTGTAGTTTTCCCAAACATTACAATCGACGCTTGCCAATATCATGTTACGGTTAAAAATTTAAAAAAATTAAAAATTTTAGAAAAAAATGAAAGACTTCATAAAACTACATTTGACAGTATTTTTTTAATAATATGTGTTATCAAAAAACCATTCTTATTATAATATCGAAAAACATCGTTGGAATATGGCTTACTGAAAATATTTGAATTTTTTTAACAATTTGTTACAGTATTTAACAAAAAAGTTTTGTTTTATATCGCGCTGCCTTTTGTACAACATTGACTCGTTTATAAATTCCAAACTGTGACCAAAGTTTACATCTGTACTCTGTTAAATTACTCCATAAATAATTATAGCAAAAATAATAAATCTCTGCTGGGCGGAAAACCTGTACACTTATATGTCAAAAAATGTGAGAAAAATGGGAAATACGCCATTGTTATTTTATTTCAATAGTACATTAGGGAGACTCTTCATGATTTCCGAGTATGATTAAAGTGTATACTCCAAAAATATGTTTTTAAACCGATGAAAACCGAATACTGAACATAAAATTATTAATTATTATATTCCGTGGTTGAAAAATTAATATCATCGGATAAGGATTGATATCTCACTGTGCACAAATGAAGTTGAGTTAATTCACATGTTCATCCACGAAAAACATATATTTTCGACATGTTCCAGAATGCTAGATATTCTTATTATTACACAAGTGAAATACCACCTTTCAGAATAGAAACATTACTCGGAACGGTGTTTGACGTTTTTGGTTGATCTGTAATAACCAGATATTTTAAAAACTTTCCCATATCCGTCTATTTCCCTAGAACTTCCATCAGTGTCACAACATATGTAACATTACACAATTGGGGATGCCGAAGTCCTACTGGTTCCGGATAGTTTAATTTAGTTATTTTATGTGGTATTCAATTAATTTTCTTTTTAAATTTGGCTGCTGTTCGCACGCAGTAGAAGTGAAACCTTCAGTAAACTAAAGGACACGAGAGCGGGGAAGCTACGAAGCACCGCACAAAGAGGAGACAGATTATTCTATCTCATTCTGTCGCAGACTAAATCCTATATATAGATGTTTGTATTTGTCTCTTTTAAGTGACGCTTTTTCGTTTCATCGAGTTTCATAGAGATCAAATCACAACGTCGCTAAAGAAGTTTTCACTTCAAAAACCTTTATAATTTAAACACGATGCCTGTGTTACTATACAACTTCTCTTTTCCATCCGTTATTTTGTATGTTTCTCCAGTGCTTGATACGTTTATCAAAGTTTCAGGCGGAAGCCTCTCTATTTGGCAAAAACGTCAACACTTCATCACTGAAAATCTCAGCTGCCATTTTCTAGAGAATGGTGCGGAAAATGACATGTATTATGCCTTGCGTATTTCTGTACTGACAAACAATGACACATAACGCCCTAGATTGATCTTTGACATACCAAAACTAACTTCAAACCGGCAATTCACCTAATGGATGTTTTTATATATTTTTTGGAATAACTTTTTAAGGCGTATCAATTTAAATTAATAAATTAATGGAGTATAATTAACCCTAGAACCGTACCCTGGGGTACAAATTAATTTTTTTTTTGAAAATTTGCGATAATTTTTTCGTTTCACAAAGGATTTTTTCGCGCCGCCGCGTATTTGCAAGTGGGGGGGAGTCGCTTCGAAACATCAGTGGAGCGGGAGTCCTGCTAGTGTGTGGTCGTGGCAAAACGTGCGTGGGGCGCTCCAGTACCCCTGGGTACGGTTAAGGTAATTATTTTGATTATTGTGATTTTAATGTTTTTGCGAAATAAAGCATGTTATTGTGCTATTTGATACGTGTTTCTTTATTTGAATGTTATATTTATTTGCATAATAACCTTACACATAACCTTGTTTTGGAAAAAATGTGTAATTATTTATTATATTTCGGTATTTTGCATTTAGTTGCGTGTAACTTGAATATTTTTTTTTTTAGATGGCTATGGCTCGGAATCAATTCTATGATATTACTGCATTCATCTAACGCTACCGGAAAACAAGTTTTCAAGAATAGACGAACTTATCTGAAAACTTTAGCTTTTGACCTTATAAAACCTCACTTGGAGGATCGATTTTTATACAAAACTTTGCCGATGCATCTCCAAGAAAGTATTGGCGGAATATTGGGAAAAAAGCGGTCTTATGATGCTCCAACCCCTTCAGAATCAAAATCTGGAAGATGTTCATTTTGTCCCAGGTCAAAAGATCGTAAGTCACGCACTCAATGTCAGAAATGTACACGTTTCATATGTTTAGAGCACCAAACAAAGATTTGCCAAAATTGTTAAGAAAAGTTACTTTTAATTAAGCCTTATTTTATTATGTAAGACTGAAATAAGTGCCATAACAGTCTATGTAAGTTAATTTTGAATAAATGTTTTTTCTCACGTAAAAAAGATGTTTTATTTAACAGGGTACTCCAGTACCCCTGGGTACTGTTAGTGTATGGTCTATGATGGGTACGGTTCTAGTACGAGTACGATTAATTCTTATAAAAATATGAGATCTACATGGAAGCGAGTTATCCCGGTAAGACAGGGGTCTTTTTTCTTTTCGGGTTTTGTTTAGATTTATTAATACATATCATATATCTTTTTCTTCAATGAGGCAGGTTTTTATTATTTTTTTAACAAAAGAGACAAAAATTCCCGGTTTCAAATATGCTGACAGTAACCTCAACACAGACTTGTCCTAGTTAGGTTAAAAAAATTACTGTCAATAGTTATACCTACAAAAAATAATAATTAAAATAAATTGAAATATTCCTATTATCATCATAGAAGCAGAAAATGATTGGTTAGCTAGCACCCGATTGAATACGCGACACGAAATTGCGCGTTAGTGCAAGTGTTGCCCACGTGCATCGAAATACTTAATTTTTTTAAGTGAAATTTATTTAGCGCCGTTAGTGATTTGACATCCGGATGTAACGGTAATGCGTCACAACTCAGTTCTACACACAGATACTTGGTTCTAAAAAATCGCACCTCGGTGCGTGCCTCACGCAGTGGGCATAACGCGTGACAAGTCTCAGCGGCAAGAGATACAAACTTCGAGCGAACGGAAGTTCGAATCCAACAAAAAAAAACATTTCAATTTTTCTTCTAAAACAACATAATTCTATGTCTATTTTAAAAAATTAGTATTATTAAAACCCTGATAAAATAAGCTTGGCTTACGAAACATGTCGGTTTTTCATAATCAATTCTTCTTCTTATCTTCGATGGCGCTACAGCCCATATCGAGCCTTGGCCTCCTGCAACAGTCGCCTCCAACTCCTCCTGTCCTCAGCGGCTGACTTCCAGTTTGGTACCTGGAGAAGCTGTGCTGCATCCCCTCTTACCTCGTCTTCCCACCTCAGTCTGGGTCTTCCCACTTTTCTCTTTCCACCTGGGTGTCCAGTCAAAATTATTCATAATCAATTATAGTGGTGAAAACAAAGTAAATTATTAATTTTAATTTGAATTTTTATTTTTGTAAAATCATTATCCAATCTTCAAACCACTTTAAAGAAACGGGAAAAAGAAAAGAAAGCCACGGCTAGGGACTTTCTGACTTGCTAGTTTCACTTCTACTGCGTGTGAATTACAAACTCTAATTTTTTTTAAATTTTCTACCGTGACTAAAGCGGTAAGATGAAACATGAAAAGTGTTATTAGTTAAAATTAAAGTTAAAAAAATTATTGTATCTGTTAATATACTGTATTATCATGTCATAAATTAACAAAGATATTGAATTTATATGAAAACAGAAATTAATAACATCCATACGCACTGTGTTCTCATATTTCTCACTAAATCATTTTCTTTTATTTTGGAGGACCACTAAGACGATTTTAAACCAACGGCCAGTAAACAACTCAACAGCCACGTGTGTCACATGTATAATGGCCGAAGTGAAAAATGTCTCAGCTAGCTTCAGTCCTCTGGGAACACAACACATTACGCGGAAACATTAGTCTTGCTCTAAAAACAACGCGCGAAGGAAATGCTAGGAGAGCAGAGATGCAAGGAGGTATTGCAGACCTAATCCCGAATGCAAATACATCGCGAAGTACCTACCTAGGAGTAGCGCCACGCCGCACTGTGATGGGCCTATTACATTTGGAACATAATGTTTGCACTTTTTTACACAATGGTTAGTAATAAACAGTCGGTCAATACAAATAATTTCTTATATTTACAGTATTACAGTGCAAAATTTGAAGAAAATAAAAAGTTAACAATAATGAACTAAAATTATCAGAATTAATACGATGACATAAAAATAGTTTAAGTATGTTTTAAACACAGAAATTATTACAATTTATTTATTTATTTCTATTCTGTAACATACATACATATTACAGATAATTACATTGGTGTACATAGATATCAAGTTAAGTAATAAGGAAAAAAAAAAGTTAATGATCCGTAACTGTATATAGGTAAGTATCTAGTAGTATTTTGTGAACACCTCACTAGGCGAACCTGTGCTGAGGTGTTCCCAAATTTGGAATAATTGAAATTCTGACGACAAAAGAAGAAACACCGTATCCTCCTTGATATTGTCAAGGAGGAGACTGTGGGTCGACCCATGGCGGCAGTATCGTATACATAAAATAAAAGATTAGTTGCAGTTAAGATCTATACATACAATTATACATAGCATCTAGTTTATGTACAAGATAGATAGTAGTTTTGATAAATAGGTAGGTATATTATTCTAGGGACCACACGCCAATGGAATGAATAATATTGTGATTTTAATATTTTGTCTTAAAACAAAGTTATAATTGCCTACTATTTCTTTTTAATATTTGTTTTTGGTTATGTTTGGTTGGGTGTTGTGATTTTTTGAGTAAACTGAATACCTTGTTGTTTGATCCAGTCTTTGATGTGTTTTTTGTGAAGAATTGTATATGGATTTGTAGTTAGTAGTTGTTTCAGTGTGGTGGGCATGATGTCATATAGTTTGATTGCGTAATACTTGAAGTGTCTTTGCCCGTGTGAGGTATGAGTTATCGGTATGTTAAGTGTTTTTTTTTGTAGAGGCCCTGGTTTTAATTGCAAATTGAGGTTGAATTTGAATGTGAAGTTTATGTTGGAAGAAGTATAGTAGTACAGCTTTGGCGTAGAGTTGTCTTATTGTCATGACGTCTAGTGTTTCGTAAATTACATTCGAGCATGTGTAGCGAGGAACTTGGAGGATTAATTTTAATTGTTGCCTTTTGAATTTTTTCTAATGGATCTATTGCTATATTCGTTGCACTTCCCCAAGCAAGTATGCCATATGTAATAATGGATTGGCAAAGTGCAAAGAATATGGTTCTAAGGATTGTTATTGGAAATATGTTTTTTATTGTCTTTATCAGATGCATGACTCGTTTCAGTTTGTTTGTGATATAAGTTATGTGGTCAGTCCAGCGTTAGTTGGCAGCGTTATTTGTTATAACTCCTAGATATTTTGAGTGGTCAACCCTTTCTATTAGCTCGCATTGACATGTGCGAGAAGTTTGTCCGCAGTCGTGTAAGATAAGGTCTATGTGCGGTGGAGGTTGGCCTCTTTGTGTGATGCTGTGTGTAATATAATTGGTTTTTGTTGTATTTAGGGTAAAAATGTTGTTGTTTAGGCAATTTTTGACCACAGATAGACTTTTTTCGGCCTTTTTATATACCTCATTCCATGTTTCTGCCTGGCAGAGAAGTATTGTATCGTCAGCAAACGTTACAATTTTACCGTCGATATCAATGTCACACAGGTCGTTTATGTAAATAGGGAACATTAGGGGACCAAGAACGCTTCCCTGTGGTACTCCGTATCTTGATAGAAGTGGCTCGCTTACCATGTTGTTGATTTTAACCTGTTGCATTCCACCTGACATGAAGCTTTTCAGTAAGTTTAGTTCTATGACACTAACTCCGACGATTTTTAGTTTATTGAAGAGTTTTTCGTGAGAAATTGTGTCAAAAGCTTTACATAAGTCTAAATAAATTGATATAACTTTTTTTTTAGAATCTAGGTTATGTGAAATAAACTCAATTACAGTGGCAATTGAGTTTTCTGTGTTCCTATTTTTTCTAAAGCCATGTTGGTTTATTGAAAGTAATTGCTTGTTTTCCAGATAATGTTGTAGCTGTACTTTTATTGCTTTTTCAAGAATTTTTGACATATTGTTTAATAATGTAAATAGGTCTGTAGTTGTTCACGTTGTTTTTTGTTCCTGATTTATAAATAGGAATAACCAGACCTTTTTTAAGAATGTTTGGGAAAATTCCTTCTTTAAGGCTAAGATTAATTACGTACGTAAGTAGTATAAGCAGTTGTTGGCTTAGTGTTATCATTGTTTTAGAGTCTATTCCGTCAGGTCCCGATGTTGTGTTATCTTTTAGGGATTGTATTATTTGTTTGGTGTCTTCCAGAGTTCCTTTTTGTAGTTTGAAATGTTTGTCATTGTTTATAATAGAGCACTGAGTCATATGATTTCGAGGTTCTTGATTGTCGCTTCCAGTCAAAAGTTTTTTTTATATTTTCGGCTAGGCTTGCTCCGATATTTGTGTAATGTCTGTTTATGTAGTTAAAAATAAGTGCAGGATTTTCGTGGAAGTCTACTTCTTCGTCATTGATAATTAACTTTTTGATTTTATCATCTTTGTTTTTGTGTGTATGTGTACTTTTTCTCAGAATTGACCAGACACTTTTCGGGTCAAAGTTTTCAGTTATCAGTTTGTTTCTGTAATATAATTCTTTGGCTTTGCGTATAATTAGCGAACAAATATTTCTGTACCTTTTATAGTAAGAGAAAAGAAAATTATCATTCGGGTTGTGTTTAACTTGTTTGTGCAGTTTGTCCCGTTTTTTTATGCTGTTTAGTATGCTTTGGGTAATCCATTTTGATAGTGATAGAGTTGAATGTTGTTGTGGTGTTATGAGTGATGAGCGTTTGAAGGTATGCTATAAAGTAATTCCAGGCTTCTTCTGTCGTGTTAATTTGTTTTAGATGTTCCCACGTTTGTTTTTCTAGACAATTTTTTAGATTAACGTAGTCAGTTTCATATTTTATGCTATTATTTTGAATTGTTGGGTTCAAAGCCTGTGGAGTCAGGCCTATCATTGTTGTGTAGTGATCTGTGAACAAAATTTTGCTTTTGGATTTGATCATTAAGTGATCTAAACACGATTCTGAGTCTCTGGTAACTCTGGTTGGAGTATTGATGGCGCTTATTATGCCATGTTCCAGGAGCATCAGCTGGTATTCGATATTTTGGGGGTGGCCTTGTGGAAGTATATTTATGTTTAGATCCCCAGCTATGATGATTTTTTTGAAGTGGGTAATTTTTTTATATGAGTATCGAGAGCTAATATAAAGGGCGCGATGTTGTGTCTGGATGGAGATCTGTAAATAGCGAGAATGCATGTATCGGGGTCGGCGATTATTTGTAAGCAGTTAGTGTAATAAAGATGTCGATATCGTCGATATTGACCGGTCAGTGGTTGAGTGGGCATAGCGCTAGGGTCCCACCCGAGCGTCGCGTGTTCGATTCCTCCGCTGGCTAAGTCCTCCATCACAACACAAGCAACATTTTTGGCTTTCTGTGGTGGTAGTAGGAGATTTTCAAACATTGTTGGGTTATTCGTAACCCGGGAATGTTTGTCTTTCTTTTTAAAAAGTTAATTAAATTAAAAGTTAAAAAGTTTGTATATTTTTTTGCTATAAAACCAAAATATTTTTATTTTATTATTTTACTGGCACCATATTTGAGATTTCCAGGCAGTGCATTCACCCGGACGAGTTAGCCGAAGAAAAAAAGGCTTTAGAGAATAATATTTTAGGTGTATTTGAACTTGAAAAGTGGTGAAAAACAGTTAAATAGCAGAGGTGGGCCTATTTTAAACGTAATATATGTATGAAAACTTGTAACTACTAAATACGCGTATAATCGAAAATGCTTTATAAAATATTTGTAAAATAAACTTTAAAAGATTTGAAAGAATGCGCTAAATTCATTATAGATAGGTGCAATATCTATGCTGTAATACTTTTACAAGAAAAATGACTGTTACAAAACGAATTATCGGTAATCTATCCAAAATTGTTTCTTTAGGTACTTAAAATGTACTTGTAAGTATCAATATTATGTAATATGCGGGATTGCACCATTCTCCCCACATCCTGGAATAAAACATTATTTCTATTATAATTATTAAAAAAAAGTTAAAACTTCAAAAAAATATATGGTTTATCGCAAATATTCTTCATATGAAGGTTAAGTACCTACACCCTAAAGGTGGGTTAATTTTTTTTACCATTTAGCTTGTAAGAAACGAAATAGTGTGCGCCGCTCCTCTCGGGATGGGAGATATTGTTTGCCGTCTCGTAAAGTAATGAAATTTTCCGGCGGATCTTGAATTTTGAGACATGCCGCATTCGGTGGAAAAAGCTACGAAGTTTACATAGTATACTCGAAGAATTCGTATGATTTTTAGATTATGAGGCTCCGCTTCTCGGATGATAAAATATCTAACGGTTGCCAATGTTTGGGTATGCTAAATTATATAATAAGTAAAACTTAACTTGATAAAATTTTTCGATAGCCCTGAAGCTTTTATTTAATAATAGTGATTTTGAATACTCCGAGTTACTTGAATTTAAAGGCAAATAATGTTGACAACTCACTTCAATTTTGCACGTACAGCTTAAGGCGCGGTGTACTCGCTCAAAAAGAAGTCGATGGAGAGATAAGTAAAAATGATTATTATTAATATTGTGAAAATGTTTAATAGAACATGACTTGTTTAAAATAGAGCAAAAATCTCATTATAAATGCCGAAAGTAATATTTAGAAACACTGTGAATTTTTTCATGTATATAACTTGTAAAATAACAAAATAATAATAAGTTTCAAATAATTTTCGGAGCAAAGTATTGCGTTTTTTTTCTATCTAGGGAATTTCATATAATTAACGTTTTTCCGCGTGGGGAATGTATAGACATTATCTTCACGAATAATATTTTTTTTTCAAGTGCTTTAAAGTATTTAAATCAGTAGAAATGCGGGAAGCCGGGCCTTAAAATCAGAGCATTTATCTGCGGAGAAAGCATGTAATTATGGTATATCATCTACTTTCTGTAACCTTTGCTATCGGGGGTTGGATATGCTTGGAACTGCACTCGTTCCAAACACGTAGATTATGAAACCCTGAAGGTAAAAATACATAATATTTATTTTTGCGAGGAGGCAATAAATATATCTTATACATTTCTATTTGCAGAAAAATGAAGCTAAACCTGTTACCAAGAATGCTATCAACTTTTATTATGTTACTATTGCATACCCGTAAAAAAGCACGAGATATTTAAAGTGTGGGAATTTTGAAGTCGAAATTTCATATGAAGGACACATTAGAATAAGGACAATCGTCACAGAAGGAACTTTAAGAATGAAGAAAAATATTAACAGCAGGAACTCTTTAAAAACCGGCTACTGAGTTTCCTCCCTCCTATAACATGGGTCTCTTCAAGACCCTTGTTCACTCTTTTCTCTCCTCAGAAAACTCTCCACACATCACATCATCCCAAAAATGATATATATTGATTTTTTTATATTAACTCCACACAGGAGGCCCTGAGGAAAATAATTTCCCTCAAAGCCTACGTCATCTGAGATGCTGTATGGAGGGTCTTTTTGAGGAGAGGAATGAATGAATATTGTTCTTGAAGAGACCCATATTGTAGGAAGTAGGAAACACAGAGGACGGCCAATCGTTCCACAGCCGAGCTGTTGAACACATGAACGCGACCCATTCTCATATGACAGTTAACCGTATACATATGTTGAGCACGTGCAAACACGTTCCAAAGCGTGTTTCCCGACTATGCAGCGGTGCCAAAGAGATCAGTAACACTAGTTCCTCAAAGCATCTTCATTGTAATACGGATAGAACAAAAATAGCATTTCCACCTGACGCTTGTGCTCTAAAGATTGCAATCCGTCTGTTAAGATGGGAGAATCTATCAAACAGACCGCCCGTTTCTGCATAAAGTCGAGAGTATTTTTCAGGTATTTTGGAGCTCCAGAACAGAGGTGGCGGCTACTATAGTCCCCGAGGGAAATCATTTTCCATAATCCTGTGGATGTTTTATTGATCAGCTTTTTGAGTAATCAAATTATGTCTGAATTCTTGATATCAGTTCCAATTTTGAAAAAGACCTTTAAAATAATTTCTGTTAAAAACATTAGTTTGACTTTCCCTTATACGTTCCTAAACCAATCATCGGATTGCGAAGAAACTTTGGTGATTTGGTGTACGCATACCTTCAAAGATTTCTATGTTTAATGGTGAGCATTGGCATTGTGAAATTTGTATAAGAAGATAGCGTGCGAGTTAGATGAGTTAGAAGGCGGGAAAGGTTTAATGGGGACGCGGGAGGGGGAATGTGAACGTGGGAGGAGCGGGAGGGGAATGCGGGAGGGACGGTTCACATGATGAAGAGGGGAAGGTGGAAGAGAAACGCGGGACAGGAAAAGGACGCAGAAGGGAAACGAGGGCTGGCACGGGGAGGAATGGGAAAGGTCACGCGCAGGGAGAAACAATTTCTTTTTTTAAGAGGCATAGCAACGCAAGCTGGGAACTCGCTAGTATTTTATAAAATGCTTTGTATTTTGTGGATCCCTCTACAGTACAACTTTCTTAATTAACACCAGCACTTTATTTACAAACTTAGTTCAAAATTGCAGATCTCTCACTGTTTTTAATATAAATTAATTACTAAGCCAAAATATCTAATGCTCTAAAACAACCATTAGGGTTAAGGTTAAACGTCACGCGCGTTATAATCTACGCATTCATAGATGGCGCCAATCAAATTATTTTCAGTTTTTAATGCTTTTTGCACGTTACGCTTTAAAATATTAAGGTAAATTAATTGTTAGCGCACGTACACATTTCATTAGAATTTAAATAAATAGTTTTGTCCATAAAAAAACCCAAATCTCTCTAGAAAGGCTGAAAAATGCATTATTGGATTGAAACATCGATACAAAATTGAATTTTTCAGCCTTTCTTGAAAGATTTGGGTTTATGTATGGACAAAACTATTTATTTATATTCTAATTAAATATGTACGTGCGCGAACAATTAATTTACCTCAATATTTTAAAGCTTAACGTGCGAAAAGCAATAAAAACCAAAAATAATTTGATTGGCGGCATCTATGAATGCGTAGATTATAACGTACGTGACGTTTAACCTTAATGCAGATATTTTGTGATAGCCTTCAAAGTAGGGCACAAACCTCCGGTCAAACTTTTCAATAATAATTATCGCAACTTCCGTAAACAAAAAGTAGTTTGCAGGAATAGTAATTATTATTATATATATCAACTACCCCTACAAAGTGGAAGGACGGTATTCATTCATTAGAAAGTTTGTCGGCCGTAAGTCTTGATCGAACAGTTGACCTTTCACTGAATTCAAGAATAATGTCCTCTGGAATCAGAAACGAGGGACGACCATAATATTATGGACAACGCTATGTCTTTTGGTAATTAGCTATCTTTATTAGTTTTTTTACTAGATATGTAGGAATGTTGATATGGTGTTAGGCGCGCGCCGAGGCGCTCAGCAATTATTCGGGCCCCACCTTGGAAGCCAGTGTTAGGCGTGGGGCGCCAGTGTTAGACATCGTGGGGCGCCAGTGTTAAACATGGGGTTGAACTGCGACTGTGGGGTCCCCGCGCTTCACAGTGGAAGCCAACAGGTACCTACCTGCGACTAGCTCATTTCGGCAGGTGCATGATATTCAGGACGTGGATCCGGCCTCAGCTGAGATTCACCATGCATCGTAGGGATGCTTAGATTGTTTAAGGTTAATTTGCCAGCAAAATAAGAAGAGAGAGATTTCCTTCACTTCATTTATTCTTCAGAACAAGGCGGCAAAACATCACAAATTACAATGTTAGAACAATTGAACACGTGAGTATTTCTATACTATAAAACTCAATTCTCTCTCTCTGACTTCATCCCGGTTTTCGCGGTAAGGCAAACAGTTAATTTAGCACAAATAATGGGGAATATGTAGGGCTTACTTGATCAGCAATCGGCGTGGGCCGCGGCGGTGCCTCATAACACCGCCCTCTGGTCTAGCACAACGTTTTATGAGGGCCATTCTTAGCCCATCAACTACACACACGTGTAAGTAAAGTTTTTGATTAACTTTATATCTGAGTATAGTACGGGAATTGATCAGTCCAAGATGCAAACAGTGCAACGGCCAAAGCAGGAACACAGGGACCGCTTTCAAAAGTGGTCGCGGCTCGGATCGTGATTTTGTAATGGCGGCCGGCGCTTCTGGCAGCGCCAAGCCCGCCGACTTGAGTCGCCAGATGCGCGGCGTGGGTGCGCGGGAACGCGCGCCGTTTAGCGCCCTCTTTTGGTACTAATTGTAATTGAGGCGGAAAGTTTGAATATTAAATTGTGTATCGTAGCAATGGTTTGGTTACATTTATGTATATATATATATATATATATAGTGAGTGCGACTCTCAGTTAAAAACCGTGATTTTGTTTTTCTTTTATTAATTGAAATATTGTGTTTTTCCAAACTAAATCGTTAAATTTTAGTAGATACTTTCAATTCATCAAATGTGAGTTTGTTGGATCTGAATGAATGATAATGGAGATTGACTTTTGGTCAATGGCAATGCATTTTATCAACTTTTGATGTCAATCAAGCATATACACGCGGACATCCACACATTTCTTTGATTACAATACTTTACATACGAAGTAAATGTCAGTCTTATCAAATCGGTGTTTGGCTCAGTTGCTAGCGTGGTTGACTCCAATTCCTGGGTAGGGTTCTATCCTCAGTCAAATAAAAAAATAAAGTTTTAAAAGAAATTTGGCATGAAAAATGGTTCCATGACAATTGATCCGGCGACAGTTGATCCCCCGTACAATTGATCTGACGAAAACTTGATCCCTCTGCCAATTGACCCCTCGGACAATTGATCCTCTAAAAGATTATTTATTCAAGTAAGCATGCAGAGAGGATATACTGCCGTATAACCAAAGTCGATATACTTAGCCTGGAAGAGATTAATTTGTTCACCTGGTAAATCGGCGATACTTTTAGTATAACCCTGGTGTAACACCATCATACAGAATTGAAAGATTACTTAAAATAAAATATCCAGGTACATTTTCCACATCTCCTTCCCCTCCCCACTATCCTCAGCCTCACAACATACCAAAATTGGGGATACCATAGTCTCACTGGCTCCAGACGGTTGGGAGCAGTTGAGACTCTTGTGTGGTATTCAGATAAAATAGGTTATATTATATGCAAGTAGGAACCTTTTTGCTACGCCGACTGCATATACATGTATGTCGTATTTTGTTATTTGGCCGTATAGCGTCATTGCTTGCTCCTTTGGCGAGTCGGAATTATTGTTAGTAAAAAATTTTGAATAGTGTATTTTCTCTCAATACGCCCATAGTTATAAGTATCGACTTTGATTGTACGACTGTATATCCTTTTTGCATACTTACTTAAAGAAATAATCTTTTAAGGGTTCAACTGTCCTAAGAATCAATTGGGAGAAAGATCAACTATCCTGCAGATCAACAGTCCGGTGAGTCAACTGTCGGTGGGCCAAGTGACGGCATTACAATATCGCCGGATCAATTTTCGGGTCACCTTATTTCCTATCTTACACCATGGTCTGTGATTCAGTAAATAGGTATTTATAATACCTTTTCACAAATCTTATGATTGCAGAGGAAAGTTTGGTTTTGAATTATTAAATAAGAGCAAAAACCCACATTTTTAAGTGTTAAGCGAGGTCTAGAGGTTCACAGCTCTACTTGCTTACTATGCCCTTGAATTCTAATAAATAAATAATAAACGTGACCTCCAGGATGTTATATTCTAATCTGCGTCCCTGAAATTATGAACACAGTTTAGAGAGAGACGGAAACAGCGGGAGAAAGAGAGAGCGCAATAACAAGATCGCAGCAGAAACAGGAACCAGGACAAATAGTTGGGGTGGAAACTTTTCCCGATAAATAAGGGTTGTTTTTGAACTACAAATCGTAACAACCTTATTTATGGCGCACGGATATTGGTCTGCGCTCCGATATGAAATGTTTGCAAGTCAATAACCCGATATTTATCAACGAATAATTTTTTTCTCAACAATCAGAGCCTGCTCCGATTATTTTTGATAATGGTAACCATCTTTAATTAATTCATAGTAATGATTTATGAAACCTTTAATTTTCGACAAACTCCGTAGCGGTAAAGTCCGGCTAAATCCCATGACTGTTGGCCCCCGGGAATACTTATATATAATATGCAGTCGGTTTAGGGATAATACGGTTTTAAATATTTACATCAAATATAACTATAAGTGTCCCTGAAGGGGTGCACAGAGAGGATGTACCAAAGCGTAAAACATATTTTAATTCAAGTGCATTAAGCCGCCGCGCCGCTACCCGAATTTCTAATGATTTCTTACATATCTCCCCTAAAAATTTGAAATTTTTAAGCTCTTAAAAATTATATGTTATTTTTTTAATAATATCTGTACATTCCCCATGCCAAAACGTAAATTATATGAAATTCTCTGGATAGAAAAAAATCGCAAAATATGCTCCGAAAAATATTATAAACACTCGTTTGTTTCAGTTATTTTACAAGTTATACAGGGTGTCCGGGGGTAAAGTGCATTAACTTCATTCTAAATGATATTATAAAAAAAGGTACATAACTTTTTTCGAAATTCAAACTTTTAGGGGTAGTTTTGTGGTAAAAAGATAAAATTAGTCCAGCGTGTGCGGCCAGCTTTATTATTTTCCGTTGTTACGATAAGGGCTAATCTCAACCATGCAATGTTGCCACAATCGTGTCCGGCAGGCGCTCAGCAAGTAAGATCGCAGCAAGTACCTCACACTAAGGATTTTTAGTAGGTATGTCTTTATTTATGGGGAAAAAATGTTGGAATTTGGAAGTTAATAATCTTTTTTTACTCCTATCAACATGTAGAATCACCTCCCAAAGTTAATGCACTGTACCCCCGGACATCCTATATGTATGAAGAAATTCGCAGTGTTTCTTTGAATGCTGTTTTATACACCCCCACGAGATTTTTGCTGTTGAACGAGTGGTATTTTATTCAACATTTTCACAATTTTCGCTTCAATTTTATCATTTTAAATATTAGCGTGCTCTCTCCAACATTCGTAATCATATATCTCTCCATCTTCTTCGTTTTAAATATTTTCACAATTTTCGCTTCAGTTTAATCATTTTAAATATTAGCGCGCTCTCTCCAACATTCGTTATTATATATCTCTCCACCTTCTTCTTTTTGAGCGAGTATACGGCGCCTTAAAGAAAAACTTGTATATATAATGTATATATGCGAATAATTTCGATGGTCAACTGTCGGGAGATCAATTCTTGGGGTAAGTTCTTCGATCAACAAAGAGAGCCCTGGCTGATCTGGCTCTATTACTGGAAATAAGTTTAATATAAAAAAAATCTACAATAACGGCTGGCGTAGTCCAGCGGTAAGGCTCTTGACTCGCACTCCGTAGGTTGCGAGATAGAATCCCAGCGTTCCAAATAAATTTTATTTGATAAGTTTGTGTTTCTTTACAATTTATTCATTAAAATAATGTATAGTATGGCTTTGCCACCGTTTTTGGTGACTAGATCTGAATAGCCAGGTATTTCCCCACCTTCCTCTTCCCTATATCCTTCCCCTCCCCAATTCCCTTAGCCTCACAACATGTCCCACTGGCTCCAGATGGGAGCAGTTGGGACTCTTGTGCGGTATACAGGTTTAAAAAAATCTACGTAGGTACGTTTGTAAAGTAATCTGAAATAAAAAAAAATATTAAAAAACAAGTGGAAAAAATAACAAAACATTACGATGTTGAAATGTTGTGAGTTATTTTTAAACAGTAGGTATGTATTATAAAAACATACAAAAAAAATTACAAGTGTGCAGTTCACACGTAGTAGAAGTGAAACCTTCAGAAAACACAAGTAGATAAGAGTGGGGAAGCTACAAAGCACCGCACAAAAAGGAGACCGATCATTCTCTCGGATCGGTGTCAGCATTAAAAATGCGGGCAATTTAACGGAATGCGTACAAAATATTCACGAGTTTATAGTTGCTAGCTTTTTATTTTTGGATTTGTTGATTTCATACCGACTCAACTGTTACCGATAAAATTGAAGTCGGTACGTATGATGTTACATGTACCCCAAAATCAAGGATTTTTATTCTTCTGTTTTCTTCTACAAAACAGGACTGATTTTTAAGTCTTTTAACCAACTGTATTAGAAGAAAATATTCTGTCTGCGCGTTTTCTTTTGTAAAAATTCATTTCCAAATTTGTACTGATCGTCGGTTGATGGCGTTCAAACAAATTTAAGGATTTTAATTTTTTTTTTCTTTAAAGAAGTAACTTATCAAAAAAAAAACATTTACACTACTTTCAAAATCCAAATTGGAAATAGGAGAATGCGTTCGTTCGGACTAAACGCCACGCATGCCGCGCCGCCTGGATTTCCTTTTAACATGATCACTATATCTTATCTTTACTCTTTACTAAGTAATAAATTAAGTCGCTCACGTTGTAAGTGCGCTTAGATCTTTTGAACTACGCAACGGATTTTCATATAGAGAATTCATAAAGAAGGTTTTAAGGTATATAATATTTTTTTATTTTTTTTTTTTATGTTTATTTTTATTTTTTTATTTATTTAGGAAACAAACAGTCATACAAAATGATAATATAACAATGAACATTCATATTTTGTAGACCAATTAAGTTCCATAAGGTTAAAATATTGATGTTTTGATATGGTGTTTTTTTTTATCTACTCAACTTATGTGACAAAAAATAAATATAATAAGGAACAACAAAAAATAAAAACATAAAATGTAATAAAGAAAAAAAGTAAGGTTATTAACAAACATAGTTATTCTATTTACTACGGATAAAAATATTATAAATTTTCACAAAAAATAAAAAAAAAGTATTTTAAGTTATTAATATATTAAGCTGCATTTTATATGATTTCAAGTCATGGTTGAAAAAGTCTACATCTCGTAAGGCATTGTAAGTTTCACAGATACGTGTTATTACAGAGTTTTGCGCGTATTTGGTTTTACTGTGTGGTATTCTAAATAAGTCGTTCGATCTGTCATTTTGTTTGGGGCAACGAAATGCAATATTTTCTTACAGATATGATGAATCAACAAGGCAGTTCATGATTTTTATAAGAATAATGCATCAGAGATTTTTCTGCGTTTATATAAGGCGATAGGGTCAAATTGATGATCACTAAAGCGATACGATAGGTGTTTTATAAATTGTTTCTGGATATTTTCAATGCGATGAATATATGTTTGATATTGAGGATTCCAAATTACTGAGGCAAACACGAATTGGGACCGTACATATGACATATATAGCAGAATTAGGGTGTGTGCTATAGTAAAAGGCTTTGTAATGCGAATAATGAAACCCAATTGCTTATAAACTTTTTCTAGAATATTTTCAATATGATCAAAAATAACATTTTAGAGTCTAGTATTACTCCAAGATCTCTTATTGTTTCTACTCGTTGTAAAGATACATGGTTTAGTTTGTAAATATAATTAAATGGATTTTTTTTTCGTGTAAAAGTAATAACATTGCATTTGTCTATATTTAGATATAATGATTGTTTTCGCAATATTCCTCAATTCTGCTAACGTCTTCCTTTAATTGGTTGCAGTCATCTATGGAGCTAATACATTTATATAATTTCATGTTATCGGCGTAAAATAGGAAACAAGAATGATTTATGACACGGTTCATATCGTCTATATATATAATATACAAGAGAGACCCTAGATGGGAGCATTGCGGTACCCCTGAGGGAATAGTTGTGGCCACCAGAACGGTCGCCCTCTTTAGCCACAATCTTTGCGCCGCCACTGATACAGCCAGCAAATTCTCGAATTATACAACCTACCTGCAGTGGTAGTGTTTCATGCCGCACACGACTACACATTTCGGGAAGCGCATCGAAAGGCCTCGACTCAACAGCCGTCACATTTTTATGGCCGCGGAATGTTCCAGAGTCTTCTCCGCTTTGCGCGGGCGCTCGACATTACTTGGCGTTCCGGGTAGTTACTCACACGGTCGGCTATATAAAGCGCAGCGACACAACGCTAGTCAGTCAGTCAGTTCCAGTCTTTAGTATCAGTAACAGCTCACTAACACACATAGACAGTGCATCAAGTGATAACGCTCCAGTGCGGTAACCGCCAGGTACACGGCGACATGTCGGACCTGTGCCGGTGCATCATCAACCTTCGAGGATACATAAACTCGCAGCTTATATGGTCCATCGCACCATCAGCTCAAGCGACACAATTGCCCGTGACATAAGGCCCGCCTTATATAAGTTAATATATAAAACAAAGTCGGGTTAGTTACATTATTTATAACTCGAGAACGGCTGGACCAATTTTTATGATCTTTGATATGTTGTATTTTTCTCTGCCCCGAATAGCAGTGTAGCTATTAAAACATCCGAAAAATTCATGAAAAAAAATGTTATGAAAAAAAAAATCTTTTCAATCATTTTGTATGGAACGAATTCTCATCTTTTGAAAGAGCTGCAATATTGTGAGAAGTATATTATTAAAAAGTGAGTGAATTTCAAAAATTCAAAAAAGTCAAATTTCAATGCGGTGATTGTATTGCATTTGTTCTTAAACATATTATAATGCAGCCCCTCTTTCTTACACACTAAATGTCAACAGTCGAAAATGAGACAAATCGTGAACGTATGTTTACACCCCTTCGAAAGAAAATTACGTATAAAGAAAATGAAATGCAATCCCGTAAGTAAGTGGAAAAGTAAGAATCCATACACAACGCCATCTCTAATACTGACAAAAACTAAACACGGACAGTTGCGCATCGATAATTGCTGAATTGTGTAATTTTTCAACAAAAAAACTGAATTTAGTTCAGCTAATAAGTTAACACAACAGTTATTGATTCTGGTATGGTACGAAGTTACCGGGCCCCAGCTAGTTAAAAATAAAATTGCATATTCAAGTTTAAGAGTTTAATATTCAAAATATATATATCATTCATTGTGCCACCAAACCTCTTTTTCATTCACATCATTATTAGCTTCACTTTAAGCACAATCGAGCAAAATTAAGAGTATGGCCCCACGTGTGCAGAATTGTTCTACTTCGCATTAACTACTACCATTATGGAAAACTGGGTTGGGATTGAATAGTATCAGTAAACATAAAAATGTGTGGGTAATTACAATGGATGCTTACTTAATGATATCAAAACCCGATCAGCCCAAGTACAACTTTCCATTATGGCACTTAGGCCATGCTTGATAAACATAAAACCACAAAATACGTGTTTATTTTTCATCTAAATTATACTCTCTGATAATTCCCTCTAATTCAGACACAACAGTATTGTGGGTTTTAGAATGTGAATAAAAATTAATTTATAAAAAAGTACAACAATTTTTGGCTCTTTTATTTCGTTATGTGAATATTGTACAGTGCACAAGAGTCCCAACTTACTGCACAAAACCTAGCGGGATTGCATTTTTACAAATGTGAATATTGATTGGAGGATAATGGGGGCCAGGGAAGGGAAGAAATTGGGAAAGAGGGAGGTTGGGAAGGGCTATTAAAATCTGTTAACTAGCACGGAAAAAGCCATTTCAAGCAACGTTTCAATTCTGAATGGTGGTCTTACACCAGGGCGATACTGAGAGTATCCTCCACTCTGGAACGTTCCGCAAATACACTATATATTATTTTAAATTCATAAATTGTGAAATAAAAATAAATTAATCAAATTAAATTTATTTGCCACGCCGAGATTCGATCCCGCGACCTTCGGAGTGCTAGTCAAGAGCCTTTCCGCAGTAGGTATTGGATAAGTAGGCTCGGTGTGATGACATATTTTGTTTGGTTATGAAGAAAATTAAAAAAAAAAAAAACCATTAAAAAAAAACACCGGATTAAGGTAAAAAATTTGACATTATATTGTCAGTATAATTATATTTTGTGTAAGTAGATATACTATATTTTCCCTAAGCCGACTGCACACTGTATATTAGTAAGCCGAAGGGGCAACAGTTGGTGGGTCAAGTGTAATGGTGTGGAATTAAATACGTATTTTTTTTCAATATAGCACTTTATTCGAGCACACTAATTAATAAAACAATCAGATAAAACGAAAAAAAAGTTTTTTTTTTTTTTTAAATAAAATTTTATTAAAGTACCGTAACAAATAATAATAAATTTTCTTTATTCGTCTTTGAGTCAACAGACAAATTAAAAAAAAAAAATACAAAAAATTGGGCTCGTCCGGGATTTGAACCCGGGACCTCTCGCACCCAAAGCGAGAATCATACCCCTAGACCAACGAGCCATGTGAAACAAGCTCCGTACATTCGTTACTAATTACAGAATAGTTACATAGATACATTAGTGATATAATTACGTAATTATTGCCTGTTTACTCAACACTCTCATTACCTTTGAGTAATTACTGCAATAATTACTGTAATGACATTGATATGTAGTGCAGCAGATTAGCCCTGAGCTCGTAAGCAATGTATTAACGCAAGGCGATTCATAAGTTTAACGTATATCAAACCTGAGCCATATTGTGTTGAGCGTTGTTATGGACGTTAATAAGCAGGCAGGAAAACATACAATTTTAACCCAATATGAAAGAAATCAAAATGCAAGCGGCCGTTGTTTCTGATGCTCAAATATGCACTTCTCAATGCAATTCTCCGACTAATGGGCGAATCGAACGTTACTAATCAAATCACTAAGCTGATCAGAGACTCTGTAAGTAATAGTCGTAATAAGTTATAATTAATCCGGACGTCTTCAAGTAAATACAGTAATGCTAAAATCTTGGTCTGTGAGCCGCTTGTCATCCAATTCATCCCTTATGCCTAACATTTTTTTATGTCTAGATTTTTTAAATTAAATTTAGGCTTTCTTCTCAAGTCGGTTATAAATTGCTGAGGATCGTGACCCCTAAGCCATTTTCCATGGTGGGCAAGGTTCTTCTACTCCTCGCGGTCCTGCGCTGCGTAGGCATCGGCCGGCGTACCACGCGCTAGTGATATTTGGTCACTTCAGCGAATTGGTGGCGTTCCTCTACTTCTTTGCCAGTGACTATGAGTTTCTCCATGCTGGCGAGCAACGTGTCCAAAATATCTTAAGATAACGTTGTAGGCAGATAGTGGAAAGCCTGTTGTGGATGCTTAACTCTTCCAGAATGGACACATTTGTACGTCTGGCTGTCTATGGAATCCTGAGCATTTTTCTCCAACATCACACTTGTAGTAAAGTTGCCTCTGGGATTGAGCGAAAAACTCTTGGGAATGGTTGTTTAATTTTTCTTGACACAAATACAATTTAACGTATTTTTATTATGCTAACGTATTATTTTACAATTAGCTCCACACTGGAGGCCTTGAGAAAAATAATTTACTTCAGGGCCTACGTCGCCTTTGAGGATGCAGAGTTGATGGTTTTTTAATGAAAGTAATGAGATGAAGATTTGGGAATAAAAAAGTTATAATGGATGTGTTGTAATCTGGTGATCAATGTGTCCAGGCGGAACGGACGTGTGAATCCGTACCTTCCAGCGCGGTGCAAGGCGATAGGTCGAGGGTCCTGTTGGAGAGATAAAAAGGTCTCCCTCAACCAGTCTCTGTAAATCCTGCCCGCCACACATTAAGTGGATAGACGCATCCAACGCCGAGACTAGGACAATCCTCAACCCATAAACCTGGGCAACCTGCTAAGTCACCAAATGTGGCGAACCAAATGAGATAACTTATAACGGAGGTGTTGCTTATCCAATAAATGGTTCTCGGGGCGGAGGTACCCATATCCGATTCCCAAATTAAAGTGTTTGCCATACACTCCCACTATCAACGCGCTAAAATAAGCAAGTAAACGGAAGTATTGCCATTATAACCATATTTTGGCAACTATTGGATCAAATTAATATAAAACGTGAACAACATTTTTAAACATTAGGTACCTGTTTTATGTCAACTCCTATATTTTATAGACGATATTGTGTTTCTCATATTTTATGTTACCTATTATTTGTTAAAGCTTTATTATTGTATTTTGTTTGAGCTTATATTTTATGGAACCTATATTTTGTTTTTTACATATATTATGCTATTTGTACTTCGTAAACTCATTATTTCCACCGAAAAAAAAACAATGTACTGCATTCTTTGTAAAAGCCCTATGAACATTTAAATAAATAAATAAAATAAGAATAAATTATTTCTGATATTATTTCGAACCACAAAACTACTCTTACGTTACCTTTTCAATGATTTTCAGACACACAACACACCTGTTTTATCGGAAAATGTTTATTGCTGCAATACGCTCTGTCAATAGCGAGCCATAAATCTAAAGAATTTGATATCGCACCATATCAATAAACTTTACCGCGTGGATACATTTTACCGGTTTAATCCGACCGTTTTATCGAGACAGATGTTTTATGAAATACTTAGGTAAATCTTGTTGAATTACGTACATAATACGTACGTTATTTCATACAAGGACAATATTCACAATAATAATAATATTAATAAGCAAAAGTCAGTCATTTTAAATACATGTAGGATTACGAAAGATTTTTTAAATATTTATATAGAGGGATCAGATGGATTTATCGGACCACTTAGGATTTCATCAGAGCCGAACCCTCTGATATGAAAATATTGACATGAGTTGATATGAGTTGACATTTTCTTGTTTAGAATGGAAATATAAGTTGACACATCGTAACACATACCTAAATCTAGTAAAAAGTAAAATGTCTTTTAAGTTTTTGTTCTTTTAAAATTTCATAATTCCTTTCGGATTGTATTTCTTTGGGGAGTTCGTTAAAGCATTTTATGGCTGAGTATGTGTAATGATGTTGGGCTGTTGTTGTATTAAGTTTAGGGATTATTATTTGTCCTAAGGTTCTCGGTCTGGTGCTAAATGACTTTGTTGTTAGTTTATCTTTGTGGATTTGAAGTAATGCATTTTTTTGATAAATTTTATTTGGTGGTAATACTTTGAATTCATCGAATAATTTTTGGGTTGAATAGTCTAGTTGTTTCCTAAGAATAATTTTGATGAGTCTTCTATGTACTATTTCAAGTGGAAGACTATAATCACAGAACTTGTGTAGAACCTTGCCAGAACTCGAAAATAACTTTCGATTTGCTTGAATTGTTCAAAATCTGTGTAACTGCCTCTTAGTTTTAAAAGTTATATTCTTCAGTATTTATTTATACCGACAATAAATGTCTCTGAAATAAAAACTGTTTCAGAGACATTAAATTCAGTACATTAAAAACATAGCCTGCAGGCATTGCATAAATACAATTTAATTAATTCTATGTTTGGAAGACACACTTCTTGCAAATGCTAAGGAAAGTTTGGATTGTGTAGAAATGAAAAAGGTACTCTCATCACTGGGCCTCATGTTAGGAGTAATTGTGAAAATTAACATTTGAAGAGTAAGAGATGAAGATTTGTTGCCTTCCATTATGTGGTGAAACTTTGTTGATAGGGTTAGAATAAATTACGAGAATAAAACTTACAGCCTTCAGGTCCAAGAAACACAACTAGGAAATTCTCTAAATGCCTTACCGTTAGACCATGGCAGGATTTTCCTAAGGCTTTCTATTTAATCGTGTGTTTAATCAGAAACCTTACTGTGTGGGACAGTACCAACTAGTTCTAAGGATAGGACTTCTACATTTATCATTATAAAACAGGCAAGTTAGTTTTGTTTACCGAGAACGAATCAAAGGCAAAATAACTAAATATCACAAAAAAAACTATTACTAACTATTTTGCGAACTAGCGAGTTCCCGGCATGCGTTGTAATGCCACTTACACAAATAAAATGTTCCCTCCCTGCATTTCCTTTCCCTTTCGTCCCCGTTCTATTTCTGCCTCCGCTACCACTCCTGCATCCCCTTTACATCCCACGTTCTCCCTCCACCTTCACTATCTTCCCTCTCTCCAATCCCCCGTCCCTCCGTCCCCCTCGGGCGTTTTCCTCCCCCCCTACCGCGTTCCCCTCCACCTTTCGCGCCTTGCCCACGAACGTCCCCTCCATCGCTCCCCTCTGCACTTCTCGGATTCTTCTTCTGTTGTAATGGTTAATTTTTCAATTTTTTCGCGTACAATTTTTCCCAGAAAAAAAATTAGGAAAAATTTCGGATTTTTCTTTGATGGTTGGTCAGCAAGATTGTGTAATTTTTATTTGGGATAGTTAAATTAAGTAGCCAATTGCCATCAATTCCCTCAATTAAAAACATTAAAAAATATCAGACAACGGTAAAAGCCCCCGCCAAGACATCGAACATTTTACAAAAACGACAGTTTATGGGCTATTTTCACGACCTTCAAAATAGTACAGAATTTATTTAAATAGGTTTATTTTATTTTATAACATATTCAAATATACGAAATGCAGTGTTTTGTTTAAACTAGTGTCCGCTATTGTATCAAGGTGGAAGATCGCACGTCAATTATATTCACGAATACTTGTTTTTTAAGTGATTTTACATGATTTTTAAAAGACAAAAGTTAAAATGTCCGATATTTAGTGAAAGTGCAGAGTTGAAAGAGAATATTCTACCCACGCATGAAAATGTGATGAAATTCTATAAATGGGTTCGACAAGACTTAAAAGTAAGGAATAACACAACAAAATAACCTATATTTTTGGAAATTGCCGAAATAGTTGGAACGAAAATTGAAAAATTGTGGATAATATCTTATATTCCAATTGACACACACAGACGAGTCTTACAGTTACTAAAAAGTTATCACTAAAAGTGTTATAATTTAAAAAGTCTTTGAAGAAACTTAAGAAAGAAAGGTTAGAAGAGGTCAGAGTACAAAGTCAATAGCTTTTTGACATAGCTGCATGTAATTGTAAAGAATTTGTAAGCTGTACTTGTTTGAGTGAAAAAAAAGTGCCAAAAGAGGAACAAATGTTTTTAGAAGTACTAACTTATTATGCTTTAGGAATAACGGATCTAACGCAGAGTAAAAACTTGCTTAATAGAAGATTGTGTGCTCTAAAACAAGAAGTCAGGCATAATTCAAAGACACAAATTGAAGAAATTCCCTCTACCTGAAATGAGCTAAATAGATCTGAAGCTTGTTTTAATGCCAACCTTCCTTTTTTTTCGTCGTGTTTTATCGACGGAAAAGATATCACTAGAGGGTTTAATGTCTGTTGGCTGTGATGGAACAAACACAAATACAGGGAAACAGGGAAAGTAGGAGGCGTGATTCGTATTTTGGAAAACAGACTATCTCGACCATTGCAATGGATAATTTGTCTCTTACAGGCCAATGAGCTACCATTGAGGCATTTGTTTACCTATTTTGATGGCCTTACTGTAAGACTTAAATCATTTGCAGGTCAAATTGGTAGAGCAATGGAGATATGCGAGACGCTGCCGTTGGCCAACTTTGAGAAGATAGAAGGTGAACAACCTCCAAAAATATTCACAGATCTCAGTACAGACCAGAAATATTTACAAGACATTACTACTGCTGTCATAAATGGATCCTGCTCTCCTCATTTATTACAGAGAAGCCCAGGTAAATTATCCCATACTGCATACTGCGTTTGTATATTTCTACGGAAAATTAAAAACAAAATCTTATGACTTTAGCAAAGTTTGTCGTAAAATCATACGCTCCTGTCTGGTTTGCTATTAAAACACATTCATCCTGCAAAGATGGTTCAAATAATTTATGGAAGCTCATAAACAGCACTAGATATTTGTCCCAACGAGTTGTTAGCGATAATAAACCCTGTTATAATTCAAAACAATTACTTTGTCCTTCCAGAAAACTTGTTGTTGAGTATGTAATGTATGGTAAATAGGTATTTAATATGGAAATAATACGATAGATGGCGGTAAGCATTTAGCTTGCGCCATAGCTCGCCAGATGGCATTAGTGTACAAGAAGTGGTACTAGAGATAGACTTTACCAGCTCCCGAGGTGGGAGCGCAGAGATTTACCTACCCCCGAATAGTAAACAGTCGTAGCTATCCAGCAAGGTTATACAAAGTAATAAACACCTTTATATTTAAAGAACCTTTTTAATAATTAATATCTGCCAAGGAAAGGGCAGATATAACAACTGGCGCAGCCGTAAAAGTATAATTGTGTGAAAAGTTACGCGTGCGAATAATAATTTGTGCTGGGCACGGATGACTAAGTCACTGCTGGAGTGACTTGCAGTTTTGGCAAAGGAATCGGAAGAGATTCTGCTCGGGATTAAGGAGCTTTGTTTCCGTGGCTACGGGCTGGATAAGAAGATTTTTTGTTCTAGGAACAAGAAGTAAAATACCGCAAGGAGGCGATCTGGTTGTGGATCATTGGATTGGTTTCAAGGACAAAACGGATCATTGGATTAATCGTTTCAAGGACTAACCATTGGATTAATCAGAGGACAAGGATACAACCCAGAGGGAAGGGAAGGAGAGGACCAGACCAGAAGAGTTCCTGAGTTAAGTTCTTTTGCTTCTTTAAGAGGGATTATTTGTTATTGTTTTTTTTTTTTTTTTTGCCGATCTATCTGTTGGGAGTTATGGAATCGGGTAGAATTCCTCCGCTTGGCCATCTCTCCGGAGACTGGGAATTGTTTCGACTTCGGATAGAGCAATTTTTCGTGATCCATGATGACAAAGCGTCTGTTGAGAAAAAACGGGCTTTTTTATTGAATCTCCTAGAATCAGAAACGTTAACCTTACTAATTAATCTGTGTTTTCCAATTAAAGTAACGGACTTATCTTTTAATAAACTTTTAGCGCTTCTCGCCAAACATTGTAACAAAAATCGTTCAGTTTTTAAAGAACGGGAGATTTTTTTTTAGCGAAACAACAAGAAGGCAAGACGGTAAGAGATTTCGCGGTAAGATTTCGTTCTTTAGCAACGTATTGTCAATTTGAAACGAGGCTTGAAAAAAATCTTATAGACATGTTTGCAATCGGGTTGTTACCGGGTCGCGCGAAAGAGAAAATTTTTGTGGAAGGGCAAAAGTTATCGTTTAATGAAGTAGAAGGACTTGCAGTTAATATGTCAACTTTGGATAGTGCAAATACAGTTAAATCAGAAGTAAATCTGGTAAAAAAGCGAGTTACTAGCGATGGGTTCAAGCGAGATCAGCGTAGGGAACGATCGATGAGCCCCAATGGTAGTTTTAACAGGAAACCAGCATATAGGTTAGGATCAAATTCAGGTACGAATTTTAGATCACCCTCTGGTAATGTTAAAAAACAGTGTTTTATTTGTAAAAGGAATGATCATCTATCGTTTGATTGTAAATTTCGTAATGCGAAATGTTTTAAATGTAAAGGCGTTGGGCATTTACAGAAATTTTGCCAGAATAATCCTATACATCCCATTTTTGAAAATCACAGGGATAGTAAAGTTTAAGTTGCGTCAATTAGTTCTATCACTGCTGAAATTGAAATTAATAACAAGAAGTTTACGGCAATGATTGATTTAGGTTCATCTTTATGTGTGATGCCGGAGTGTATTTTTAAACGACATTTTAGCTCAATCATTTTGTCACAAGACAAGCGAATTATTTCAGGTTATGGAAATAATCGTTTAAAAGTCGTAGGAAAGGCGATTTTTGATGTGAAATTTAAGGATAGTAACAAGAATATTAATTTTATTGTAGTAATAAAAGGAACAGAATTAATTGTGGGTAGAGATTTTATGGAATGTTTCGATCTTGGGATAACTTCTCAGGAGACAATTAATTCAGTGACGCCACAAATGAGGAATGGAGAAAAGTTTTTTCAAGATTACCCGGAAGTGTTTTCGCAAAAGTTCTGAAAATTTAACAAATATAAAGTCTATTTTAAAGTAAACCGGGAATCGGATCCAATTTTTTTCAATGCTAGGCCGGTTCCTTTTTCTATAAAAGGGAAGATCGATCCGAATTAAGGTCGATGGTAGAAAAAGGTATAATCTCCCCGGTTACAAGTAGCGAGTTCGCTTCTCCGATTGTTCCGGTTGTCAAGAAAAATGGGGATATAAGAATTTGTGTAGATTATAAAAGGAGTCTTAATTTGATTTCCAATTTGGAGAAATATCCGATGCCAAAGATTGAGGAGGTCATACATAAGGTTAGTTCGGCCAAAGTTTTTGCAAAATTAGACCTTAAAGAAGCATATTCACAGTTAGAATTAGCAGATCATTGTAAAAAGTTTACAACTATTAACACCCATTTGGGTTTGTTTCAATATAACAGGTTGGTTTTTGGATTTAAGTCGGCTCCGGCCATCTTCGCAAGAACAATATCAAGTTGTTTACAAGGATTAAAAGGCGTGGCCTTTTATCTAGACGATATTATTATTTCAGGGGTCGATGAACGAGATCTGTATAATAATATTCGCGCGGTCTGCGAGCGGTTGAAAGAATGTGGTTTATGTGTCAATACTGGAAAGTGTCAGTTTTTTGATAAATCTATAGAATTTTTGGGATACGTTATTTCGGGAAGGGGCATTGAACCTCAAAAAGATAAATTGGAAGCAATTAAGAATGCGCCGTACCCATCCGACGTGCATCAATTGAGAAGTCTGTTGGGATTTTGTAATTTTGTAATGTTCGGACATGTCATCAATTTTAGAACCTTTGCATAATCTTTTAAAGAAGAATGCGAAGTTTGAATTTGGGAAATCATGCATTGACGCAGTAGATAAAGTAAAGTATCTAATGGGTTCTGATAGAATTCTCACTCATTATTTTCCCAACCTTCCTCTTAAGTTATATACAGACGCGAGCAGCGCAGGCCTCGGAGCCGTTTTATTGCACACATTTGCGGACGGTACATTGAAACCGATCGAATTTGCATCAAGAAGTTTGTCTAGTGCAGAAAAGAAATACAGTATTCTAGATTTAGAAGCGTTAGCTATTGTGTTTGGTTTGAATAAATTCTTTCAATACCTATTCGGTCGGGAGTTTACTTTATGCGTAGATAATATTATGCCTTTGATGAGGATATTAGATGAACACAAAAACATTCCAGTTTTAGCGGCTAATAGATTACAGCGTTATGGGATTATATTAGCAGGATTTGCGTATAAGGTAGAATATGTTAAGTCATGTCATAATCATGCGGATTTTCTATCCCGGCTTCCGGTAGAAAATTCTCAAGAAGAATTTGAAGATGATTATGGATCAGATTTTGTTTGTTATGTAGGTAAATGCGAGCACATAGATATCAAGCTCAATTCCACAGCTACAGAGACAGATACGGTTAGTCAGGAAGTTTTAACGTATTTGCGTAAGAGCTGGCCAAAACGAGTTGGTCAAGACAATGTACTGTGGAGATTCTGGGTTAAGAGAAACGAAATGTCTTTAGTCAAGGATTGCCTTTTCTGGCAACATAGAATTGTCATTCCGAGTTCTTTACAAGAACAAGTGCTAGAGTTATTACACAGATCTCACTTAGGAATAGTTAAAATGAAGGGCCTAGCAAAAGCTTATTTTTGGTGGCCATCACTGAACGATGACATTGAAAAAATGATTCTAAAATGTAATGATTGCGCGGCAATGAGGCCGGCACCTCAGAGTCACTTGTCAGTGTGGCCGAACCCTGGGTCAACTTGGAGTAGGGTGCACGTGGATTTCTGTGGGCCAATAGCAGGAAAAATGTTTCTTGTAATTTGTGACGCTTTTTTCAAGTGGATCGACTGCTTAGAGGTCCCAAAGGCGGATTCGTTTAACACGATTAAGGAATTGAGAAGAATTTTCTCTAATTTTGGTAACCCTGATTGCCTAGTTTCGGATAATGGAACAGCATTTTCTAGTGTAGAGTTTAAAGAATTTCTTAAAGAGAATAACATAGAATTTTTAAATTCACCGGTCAAATTCCCTCAGAGTAATGGGCAAGCCGAAAATTCCGTAAAAACGGTAAAAAAAAATTTGAAAAAAATTATGGTTAGGAATAATTTTCTAGTAAATTATGGAAATAGATTATTTGATTTTCTATCTGATTATCGAAATTCGCCACATTGCACCACGGAATTAGAACCGGCAGTCTTGATGTTTGGTAGGAGACTGAAATCAACTTTCAGTAGTTTAATTCCTAAAACCACTCAGGAAGATGTGTCAGAACAGAGAAAAATAGCTAACGATAATATCAAAAGGAGTCAAGATAATCAAATAAGGAATTATGGGGGCGTAAAAATTAGGAATTTACATGTTGGACAAAAATGTCTAGTCAAGGACTTCCGTCAGGTGAATAAAGTTTGTTGGGTTAGAGGTATTGTAGAAAAGAAAGTGGGAAAAAAAGTTTATATCGTTAGGATCTGTGGTACTCCGTTGACTTGGAAGAGGCATATTGATCAATTAAGGAGTTTATCTGTGAATTGGGAAGAGGAGAGTGAAGAAAATAACCCACCCACCGCGTCTGAGGTCACGAAATGCGCTTCAGACGAGTTGGGGACCTCAGATTTGTTGAAGGGGCTAACGGGGAGTTCTCTTGATTTCAGATTACCAGCGGATGATCGAGAGCAAACTACTCAAGCAAGACCTTGGGACGGGAGGCTCCGCTCAAGCCGTTCATAGAGGTCCCTCCCAGAGAAACAGAAGTACTTAAGTTGAAGTATTTAAAATCATGACTATGTTTGGTTGAATTTAGTGTATAAAATCGTGTAAAAATGAAATATTTAAAATCCCATTTTTGTCAATTGTAAAGGGTCCGCCAAATAACTTTTTTTTTTTGAAAATGCTATAAAAAAAAAACTAGTGAATATTTTCTCAAATTTCTTTTTTTATTTATAAGTACAATCCTTCCGGTTAATAATGGAAAATAATTTCATTCAAATGGCTGCCTCGGCTGGCCATGCAGTAGCCTACACGATCGGTCCAATTTTTAAGCACATTGTCGATTGTGTGCAGCTGTATTTCACCAATGGCTTCACGAATATTGTCCTTTAAAGCGTCAATTGTCTCTGGCTTGTTGGCGTAACATTTATCTTTGAGGGCACCCCACAAATAATAGTCCAACGGTGTCAAATCGCAGCTCCGAGGTGGCCAAACGACATCAGCTCTGCGGCTGATAATGCGATCTTCAAAAACAGGGCGCAAAACATCGAGTGTAGCTTCGGCTGTGTGGCACGTAGCGCCGTCCTGTTGAAACCAAATGTTGCCAATATCCTCCTCTTCAATTTTTGTGAACAAAAATTCGTTCAACATGGCCCGATAACGATCGCCATTGACTGTAACGGCCACTCCTTGCTCATTTTCAAAGAAAAATGGCCCAATTATGCCTCTGGACCAAAATCCGCACCAAACAGTGACTCGTTTTGGGTGTACCGGCTTTTCAATGTATGCGTGCGGGTTTTCTGTGCCCCAAATACGACAATTTTGCTTGTTTACATACCCGCCAAGATCAAAATGAGCTTCATCCGAAAAGATGATTTTTTTGGCAAAATCGGCATCTTCTGTAAGTCGATCGCAGGCCCACTCAGCGAAGCGAAAACGCATTGGATGGTCAGTTGGCTTCAACTCCTGAACCAATTGGACTTTGTATGGCGTCATACCAAGGTCTTTATGCAAAATTCGTCTCAATGATGTCTCCGAAATGTTCAATTGTTGAGAACGACGGTGAATTGATGTTGATGGCGCTTCACGCACACTTTCTGCCACAGCATCGATATTCTCGGGTGTACGCACTGTTTTTGGCTTTTCACGCTTTGGTTTATCGATGAGGATGCCAGTTTCTTTCACTTTTTTCACAAGATAACGAACATACGGAGCTGACGGTGCTTCTCTTCTTCCAAAAACCGTACGCAATTTTCGAACACATTCTGCAACATTACCATGATTTTCAAAGTAATGTCGCAATATTTCCCAGCGTTGTTCAAGCGTATACACAACCATATTCGCTCAGCGGAAGGATAAAACTAATTATCTGTCAAATCAGACATGAGCTAAGTGTTACCATTCACGAAATAAGCACTAGTTGAAAAAAAAAACTTTAGATGGCGGACCCTATATAGCAGCATTTTGTAAAGAACATGACTTGTATTTATTGTAGCCAGGGGCTTGAGATTAGGTCGAGAGGGTGTAATGTATAGTAAATAGGTATTTAATATGGAAATAATACGATAGATGGCGGTAAGCATTTAGCTTGCGCCATAGCTCGCCAGATGGCATATGTGTACAAGAAGTGGTACTAGAGATAGACTTTACCAGCTCCCGAGGTGGGAGCGCAGAGATTTACCTACCCCCGAATAGTAAACAGTCGTAGCTATCCAGCAAGGTTATACAAAGTAATAAACACCTTTATATTTAAAAAACCTTTTTAATAATTAATATCTGCCAAGGAAAGGGCAGATATAACAATAATAGATTCACATAAGCAGATTAGAGAACTCGCTGCAACACGCATTTTAAAGGCTCGTCATGTTAATAAAAATTCTGTTTCGCGCATGTTTGAGGTGCAAAAGTAAACTTAAATGCACATTCTTACATACACATGATTGACTGGCAACAAAATATATACGAACCCCAATACTGATGAATATTTCCGATGAGCAGTTAAAAGATCTAACTGAAAATGGAGAAGATACAATATTTGAGTTTTTGAGAGTGCCTTGCCACACTAAGGTTGTGAAAAGATCTGTAAAAGTTATGACAGAAGCAGCTCTAAGTGTATGCGACAAGAAAATACGAGAGGGATTCATAAAATCTAAATAAGCATCTCAAAAGCTCATGCTTAAGTTTGAGACGGAAAAGGATTTTGTTATAAAAAATGATGTTATTCATACCAACATAACTTTCTGAACTTGTGATTAATTTTAAAATAAATGATTTTATTAAATAAAAACTACTTATATTTTATCATTTAATGCATAATATATAATAAATACTTATTATTTTGTTTAAAGGGTGTATAATAAAAACTAAAAAAATAAAATTTCAAGTCTATGACGGGGGCTCATGCTATCAAGCTAGAACTTCTAAATTGAGGACTGTTATTTACAATTACATAAAGCAACTTTTTGCTGGTATTCCAATTCGGATTTCGAAAGAATAAAAAATTTCATACTAAAGTGTTCCACAATAGACGTGGGCAAAATTGAATGATTGAATTAAATGAATAAATTCAATCTTGTAACACACTTGATCTGATTCTCATTTTCAAAAGGAATTAAATCTTTATTCCTTACTCTTGGCCTTGCATCCTACGATTTTTTAACTGCACCATATTTATTTTTATTTGTATTAATTTATTTTACAGTTAAATTATTTCATGTTATATTGAGGTAAGAAAATAATAATGTACTCTTTAAATATTGTAGTGTTTCGTAGGAATTTATTTAAATATTATTCTGCATATTTGTTGCGCGGATAGGTACAAGTATCTACACCTACTACAGGCGGCGCGCCGCGAAATTGTCTATCACGTGTAGTAAGTATCCCGCACCCCGCGCAGTAAATCCACACAACAAAACCCCGTCGGCCATAGAGTCACTAATCCAAGCGACATAACCGCCAACCGAATCAGCCAAGAGCCAAGAGGCAAGGAGTCAAATAATTCTGAGATTCAAGTGTAGCGTGCCGGTCTCACTATTCATTATAGTCCTACAGGTCTACGCGGACCGTAGCGTTCAATTCTCAACTTCAATCAATGTTTCATTTTTATTCAAGGAATCAAAACATTTGTTTCTTGTTCATGTCCCAATTCCCATGTCCCACGTATCGAGTTGATTCGGCCGACAATTCAATTCCCATATGTTGTATCGAGGCTATGGTCCGCGGAATGCAATTTATTCAAGTCACAGCAAGACAAACAGCACATATTAGTCAGAAGTTCCTAATTTATTCCTTGATATGCCCGCAGAGAATCGGTTCGTCGTTAGTCCTCGCGCGCCAAGCCTCATATTAGGGCGAAACTTCTCACTTCGGACTCTGAACTTCTGCTAATAAAAAGCCGAAAGTTAATCCTATATTTTTCTCCCTCACACGTGCGTAAATTATGCAATGCGTTTAGCAACAAAACGATGTTTATGTATTATTGTTTTTTTTATGATATTGTCTATCTAGCCGATAGCCGTAAACAAAACAAACATCAGTCGCTGTCGTACCGTGATAAATGATAATCGAGTGATTTGTTCCTTTATTTTTGGAATAAATTGTATGACGCGTGTCGCTCAGACTTTTAATTAGTTTTATATTTGACGCATGGTTTTTACTTCACCATTGAGGTAGGTGCATTTAAAAATATATTTATTTATACTGGGTTTTACAGATGTTCGCACTTACGTGAGAACAATCCAGTTATAAAACTCAGTTATATATTTGAGTGGAGCTTATTCCAGGTGACCGGATCGGATATACGAAAGCGTGATAATAGTATATATATATTTTTTTACGTGAATACCGCACAAGTTCCAACTTCTAACGTCTGGAGCTAATGAGACTATGGCATCCCCAATTGGGATATTTTGTGAGGCTGAAGGTAGTGGGAAGTTTAGATCACGTAAAGTGAAACAATTTTTAGTTTAATAAATAAAACAAAATTGGTGAAACTGTAGGGTGAACCATAAAAATTGTTTAATTTTAAGATTTAATTGCTAGCCTTTATAAATATATTTTTCTGATCAAAAAAATTTTTTTTTGCAAAATAATAATATTTTTGGTACCTACAATTTTTCAGAACGACAAAATTCACCCTATACGTAGTGAAAACTTCTTTAACACCGTTGTGATTTGAAACGCGATGAAACGAAAAATAAACACATTCATCTAAAGGATGTAATCTGCGATATAATGAGATCGTATCATCAATTTCCTCTTAGTGATGTTTTTTTTTTATTTTTTTTTATTTTATTTTTTTATTTTTTTTATTTTTTTTTTGAATTAAAGGAATGAATAAAAGGAATCAATTCAAAAGGCCGGGGGAATCAGACTGAATCGATTCAGTTCTAGGAATGAATCTGCCCATGTCTATTCCACAATAGTATATACCTGTGTTGAGACATTGATTCGAGTACACTGTACAGACCATGATTCTTCGTAAGAATACAAAATTTCACTCGGATCGGTGATGACCTACCTTTAATTCAGGTCTCGTCTCCGGACGTGGTAAGTTGTCTCGTAATTGAGGCTGCCCCAGGTGTGATAGGTTTACGCCCCATCACACTGTCGTCCACACGAGGGGCCTTTTGCCGGTTCTTCACATCGGTCATCACCGAACCGATAGAAATTTTGGATCCTTATTAAGTATCATGTTCTGTACACGATTCAATCGAAAAATCTGTCAAAAGATTTTTTTTCTTTAACATGGTCATAACTTGGGGCCTATGGCACCGATTCGGCGGAAATTTTGGATTCTTAATAAGAAAGCATGGTCTATAAACGATTGAATCAAAAAATCTCCAAAAGAAGAATTTATAAGAAATAACATCGTTTTAAACTTTGGGTCGGCCGTTTTAGCACTAGGGTCTAATTGTTTTTACATTTGGTGTGGGTCACAACTCCGGCATTATGGCAAAAATCTGTCAAAAGTTTTTTTTTTACATGGTCATAAAATGGGCCCTATGGCACCGACCCGGCTGAAATTTTGGCCGGTTATCACATAATAATCTGGACTCCCTTTGATAAATCCAGATTCCTCTGTATTTGATGATCTCAGTACAGGGTTTCAATACAATAAAAAGACGTAGGTAGTCTCGTGATGTTTATTCCGGGATAAGGTACAATGGTAATTCTTAGGAAGTCTGATGGTAAGAGGACGAATGGACAACAATCACACCCTTTTATACCTTCCTCATGTTGTCTCACTCATAAAATCAACCAAAAGAAGATTTTGAAAAAAAAAATCATCGTTTTCACATTTGGGATCGCTAGTTTCAGTACTTGGGGTCGGTGTTGTTAATACTTAGGTTCGGCCATAACATTAGCCCTCTGGCACCAAGTCGACTGAAATTTTGGATTCTCACTGAGAATCATGGACTGTACCCGAATCAATAAAAAAATCTGCCAACAAAAGAATTTTAATTTTCTTCATACAAAATTTTCGTAGTTTCTATAGGCACTTTGTCAAACTTTTGTTCGGCCATAACTTTGGCCCTATGAAACCAAAGCGACTAAAATTTTGGATTCTTACTAAAAATCATGGTGTACACACGAATCAATAAAAAAATCAACCAAAAGAAGATTTTGAAAAAAATATCATCGTTTTCACACTAGGGTTCGCTCGTTTTAGTACTTGGGTTCGGTGTTTTAAATACTTGGGTTCGGCCATAACTTTGGCCCTCTGGCACAAAATCGACTGATATTTTGGATTCTCACTGAGAATCATGGTCTGTACCCGAATCAATCAAAAAATCTGCCAACAAAAGAATTTTAATTTTCTTCATACAAAATTTTCGTAGTTTCTATAGGCACTTTGTCAAACTTTTGTTCGGCCATAACTTTGGCCCTATGGCACCAAATCGACATAAATATTGGATTCTTACTAAGAATCATGGTGTGCACACGAATCAATAAAAAAATCGAACCAAAAGAAATTTACCTTATAATTTATTTTATAATTTTTATGAAAAAATATCATCGTTTTCACACTTGGGTTCGCTCGTTTTAGTACTTGGGTTCGGTGTTTTAAATACTTGGGTTCGGCCATTACTTTGGCCCTCTGGCACCAAATCGACTGAAATTTTGGATTCTCACTGAGAATCATGGTCTGTACCCGAACCATTCAAAAAATCTGCCAACAAAAGAATTTTAATTTTCTTCATACAAAATTTTCGTGGTTTCTATAGGCACTTTGTCAAACTTTTGTTCGGCCATAACTTTGGCCCTATGGCACCAAACCGACATAAATATTGGATTCTTACTAAGAATCATGGTGTGCACACGAATCAATAAAAAAATCAACCAAAAGAAGATTTTGAAAAAAATATCATAATTTTCACACTTGGGTTCGCTCGTTTTAGTACTTGGGTTCGGTGTTTTAAATACTTGGGTTCGACCATAACTTTGGCCCTCTGTCACCAAATCGACTTAAATTTTGGATTCTCACTGAGAATCATAGTGTGTACCCGAATCAGTCAAAAAATCTGCCAAAAAAAGAATTTTAATTTTCTTCATACAAAATTTTCGTGGTTTCTATAGGCACTTTGTCAAACTTTTGTACGGCAATAACTTTGGCCCTATGGCACCAAATCGACATAAATATTGGATTCTTACTAAGAATCATGGTGTGCACACGAATCAATAAAAAAATCGAACCAAAAGAAATTTACCTTCTAATTTATTTTATAATTTTTATGAAAAAATATCATCGTTTTCACACTTGGGTTCGCTCGTTTTAGTAATTGGGTTCGGTGTTTTAAATACTTGGGTTCGGCCATAACTTTGGCCCTCTGGCACCAAATCGACTGAAATTTTGGATTCACACTGAGAATCATGGTCTGTACCCGAATCATTCAAAAAATCTGCCAACAAAAGAATTTTAAGTTTCTTCATACAAAATTTTCCTAGTTTCTATAGGCACTTTGTTAAACTTTTGTTCGGCAATAACTTTGACCCTATGGCACCAAAGCGACTAAAATTTTGGATTCTTACTAAGAATCATGCTGTGCACACGAATCAATAAAAAAATCAACCAAAAGAAGATTTTGAAAAAAATATCATCATTTTCACACTTGGGTTCGCTCGTTTTAGTACTTGGGTTCGGTGTTTTAAATACTTAGGTTCGGCCATAACTTGGGCCCTCTGGCACCAAATCGACCGAAATTTTGGATTCTCACTGAGAATCATGGTCTGTACTTAGGCACTTTGTCAAACTTTTGTTCGGCCATAACTTTGGCCCTATGGCACCAAATCGACATAAATATTGGATTCTTACTAAGAATCATGGTTTGCACACGAATCAATAAAAAAATCGAACCAAAAGAAATTTACCTTATAATTTATTTTATAATTTTGATGAAAAAATATCATCGTTTTCACACTTGGGTTCGCTCGTTTTAGTACTTGGGTTCGGTGTTTTAAATACTTGAGTTCGGCCATAACTTTGGCCCTCTGGCACCAAATCGACTGAAATTTTGGATTCTCACTGAGAATCATGGTCTGTACCCGAATCATTCAAAAAATCTGCCAACAAAAGAATTTTAATTTTCTTCATACAAAATTTTCGTAGTTTCTATAGGCACTTTGTCAAACTTTTGTTCGGCAATAACTTTGACCCTATGGCACCAAAGCGATTAAAATTTTGGATTCTTACTAAGAATCATGCTGTGCACACGAATCAATAAAAAAATCAACAAAAAGAAGATTTTGAAAAAAATATCATCATTTTCACACTTGGGTTCGCTCGTTTTAGAACTTGGGTTCGGTGTTTTAAATACTTGGGTTTGGCCATTACTTTCGCCTTCTGGCACCAAATCGACCGAAATTTTGGATTCTCACTGAGAATCATGGTCTGTACCCGAATCAATCAAAAAATCTGCCAACAAAAGAATTTTAATTTTCTTCATACAAAATTTTCGTGGTTTCTATAGGCACTTTGTCAAACTTTTGTTCGGCCATAACTTTGGCCCTATGGCACCAAATCGACATAAATATTGGATTCTTACTAAGAATCATGGTGTGCACACGAATCAATAAAAAAATCGAACCAAAAGAAATTTATCTTATAATTTATTTTATAATTTTTATGAAAAAATATCATCGTTTTCACACTTGGGTTCGGTGTTTTAAATACTTGGGTTCGGCCATAACTTTGGCCCTCTGGCACCAAATCGACTGAAATTTTGGATTCTCACTGAGAATCATGGTCTGTACCCGAATCATTCAAAAAATCTGCCAACAAAAGAATTTTAATTTTCTTCATACAAAATTTTCGTAGTTTATATAGAGGCACTTTGTCAAACTTTTGTTCGGCAATAACTTTGGCCCTATGGCACCAAATCGACATAAATATTGGATTCTTACTAAGAATCATGGTGTGCACACGAATCAATAAAAAAATCGAACCAAAAGAAATTTACCTTATAATTTATTTTATAATTTTTATGAAAAAATATCATCGTTTTCACACTTGGGTTCGCTCGTTTTAGTACTTGGGTTCGGTGTTTTAAATACTTGGGTTCGGCCATAACTTTGGCCCTCTGGCACCAAATCGACTGAAATTTTGGATTCTCACTGAGAATAATGGTCTGTACCCGAATCATTCAAAAAATCTGCCAACAAAAGAATTTTAATTTTCTTCATACAAAATTTTCGTGGTTTCTATAGGCACTTTGTCAAACTTTTGTTCGGCCATAACTTTGGCCCTATGGCACCAAATCGACATAAATATTGGATTCTTACTAAGAATCATGGTGTGCACACGAATCAATAAAAAAATCGAACCAAAAGAAATTTACCTTATAATTTATTTTATAATTTTTATGAAAAAATATCATCGTTTTCACACTTGGGTTCGCTCGTTTTAGTACTTGGGTTCGGTGTTTTAAATACTTGGGTTCGGCCATTACTTTGGCCCTCTGGCACCAAATCGACTGAAATTTTGGATTCTCACTGAGAATCATGGTCTGTACCCGAACCATTCAAAAAATCTGCCAACAAAAGAATTTTAATTTTCTTCATACAAAATTTTCGTGGTTTCTATAGGCACTTTGTCAAACTTTTGTTCGGCCATAACTTTGGCCCTATGGCACCAAACCGACATAAATATTGGATTCTTACTAAGAATCATGGTGTGCACACGAATCAATAAAAAAATCAACCAAAAGAAGATTTTGAAAAAAATATCATCGTTTTCACACTTGGGTTCGCTCGTTTTAGTACTTGGGTTCGGTGTTTTAAATACTTGGTTTCGGCCATAACTTTGGCCCTCTGGCACCAAATCGACTGAAATTTTGGATTCTCACTGAGAATCATGGTCTGTACCCAAACCATTCAAAAAATCTACCAACAAAAGAATTTCAATTTTCTTCATACAAAATTTTCGTGGTTTCTATAGGCACTTTATCAAACTTTTTTTCGGCCATAACTTTGGCCCTATGGCACCAAACCGACATAAATATTGGATTCTTACTAAGAATCATGGTGTGCACACGAATCAATAAAAAAATCAACCAAAAGAAGATTTTGAAAAAAATATCATCGTTTTCACACTTGGGTTCGCTCGTTTTAGTACTTGGGTTCGGTGTTTTAAATACTTAGGTTCGGCCATAACTTGGGCCCTCTGGCACCAAATCGACCGAAATTTTGGATTCTCACTGAGAATCATGGTCTGTACCCGAATCAATCAAAAAATCTGCCAACAAAAGAATTTTAATTTTCTTCATACAAAATTTTCGTGGTTTCTATAGGCACTTTGTCAAACTTTTGTTCGGCCATAACTTTGGCCCTATGGCACCAAATCGACATAAATATTGGATTCTTACTAAGAATCATGGTGTGCACACGAATCAATAAAAAAATCGAACCAAAAGAAATTTACCTTATAATTTATTTTATAATTTTTATGAAAAAATATCATCGTTTTCACACTTGGGTTCGCTCGTTTTAGTACTTGGGTTCGGTGTTTTAAATACTTGAGTTCGGCCATAACTTTGGCCCTCTGGCACCAAATCGACTGAAATTTTGGATTCTCACTGAGAATCATGGTCTGTACCCGAATCATTCAAAAAATCTGCCAACAAAAGAATTTTAATTTTCTTCATACAAAATTTTCGTAGTTTCTATAGGCACTTTGTCAAACTTTTGTTCGGCAATAACTTTGACCCTATGGCACCAAAGCGACTAAAATTTTGGATTCTTACTAAGGATCATGCTGTGCACACGAATCAATAAAAAAATCAACCAAAAGAAGATTTTGAAAAAAATATCATCGTTTTCACACTTGGGTTCGCTCGTTTTAGTACTTGGGTTCGGTGTTTTAAATACTTGGGTTCGGCCATAACTTTGGCCCTCTGGCACCAAATCGACTGAAATTTTGGATTCTCACTGAGAATCATGGTCTGTACCCAAACCATTCAAAAAATCTACCAACAAAAGAATTTCAATTTTCTTCATACAAAATTTTCGTGGTTTCTATAGGCACTTTGTCAAACTTTTTTTCGGCCATAACTTTGGCCCTATGGCACCAAACCGACATAAATATTGGATTCTTACTAAGAATCATGGTGTGCACACGAATCAATAAAAAAATCAACCAAAAGAAGATTTTGAAAAAAATATCATCGTTTTCACACTTGGGTTCGCTCGTTTTAGTACTTGGGTTCGGTGTTTTAAATACTTAGGTTCGGCCATAACTTGGGCCCTCTGGCACCAAATCGACCGAAATTTTGGATTCTCACTGAGAATCATGGTCTGTACCCGAATCAATCAAAAAATCTGCCAACAAAAGAATTTTAATTTTTTTCATACAAAATTTTCGTGGTTTCTATAGGCACTTTGTCAAACTTTTGTTCGGCCATAACTTTGGCCCTATGGCACCAAATCGACATAAATATTGGATTCTTACTAAGAATCATGGTGTGCACACGAATCAATAAAAAAATCGAACCAAAAGAAATTTACCTTATAATTTATTTTATAATTTTTATGAAAAAATATCATCGTTTTCACACTTGGGTTCGCTCGTTTTAGTACTTGGGTTCGGTGTTTTAAATACTTGAGTTCGGCCATAACTTTGGCCCTCTGGCACCAAATCGACTGAAATTTTGGATTCTCACTGAGAATCATGGTCTGTACCCGAATCATTCAAAAAATCTGCCAACAAAAGAATTTTAATTTTCTTCATACAAAATTTTCGTAGTTTCTATAGGCACTTTGTCAAACTTTTGTTCGGCAATAACTTTGACCCTATGGCACCAAAGCGACTAAAATTTTGGATTCTTACTAAGGATCATGCTGTGCACACGAATCAATAAAAAAATCAACCAAAAGAAGATTTTGAAAAAAATATCATCGTTTTCACACTTGGGTTCGCTCGTTTTAGTACTTGGGTTCGGTGTTTTAAATACTTGGGTTCGGCCATAACTTTGGCCCTCTGTCACCTAATCGACTGAAATTTTGGATTCTCACTGAGAATCATAGTCTGTACCCGAATCAATCAAAAAATCTGCCAAAAAAAGAATTTTAATTTTCTTCATACAAAATTTTCGTGGTTTCTATAGGCACTTTGTCAAACTTTTGTTCGGCAATAACTTTGGCCCTATGGCACCAAATCGACATAAATATTGGATTCTTACTAAGAATCATGGTGTGCACACGAATCAATAAAAAAATCGAACCAAAAGAAATTTACCTTATAATTTATTTTATAATTTTTATGAAAAAATATCATCGTTTTCACACTTGGGTTCGCTCGTTTTAGTACTTGGGTTCGGTGTTTTAAATACTTGGGTTCGGCCATAACTTTGGCCCTCTGGCACCAAATCGACTGAAATTTTGGATTCTCACTGAGAATAATGGTCTGTACCCGAATCATTCAAAAAATCTGCCAACAAAAGAATTTTAATATTCTTCATACAAAATTTTCGTGGTTTCTTTAGGCACTTTGTCAAACTTTTGTTCGGCCATAACTTTGGCCCTATGGCACCAAATCGACATAAATATTGAATTCTTACTAAGAATCATGGTGTGCACACGAATCAATAAAAAAATCGAACCAAAAGAAATTTACCTTATAATTTATTTTATAATTTTTATGAAAAAATATCATCGTTTTCACACTTGGGTTCGCTCGTTTTAGTACTTGGGTTCGGTGTTTTAAATACTTGGGTTCGGCCATTACTTTGGCCCTCTGGCACCAAATCGACTGAAATTTTGGATTCTCACTGAGAATCATGGTCTGTACCCGAACCATTCAAAAAATCTGCCAACAAAAGAATTTTAATATTCTTCATACAAAATTTTCGTGGTTTCTTTAGGCACTTTGTCAAACTTTTGTTCGGCCATAACTTTGGCCCTATGGCACCAAATCGACATAAATATTGAATTCTTACTAAGAATCATGGTGTGCACACGAATCAATAAAAAAATCGAACCAAAAGAAATTTACCTTATAATTTATTTTATAATTTTTATGAAAAAATATCATCGTTTTCACACTTGGGTTCGCTCGTTTTAGTACTTGGGTTCGGTGTTTTAAATACTTGAGTTCGGCCATAACTTTGGCCCTCTGGCACCAAATCGACTGAAATTTTGGATTCTCACTGAGAATCATAGTCTGTACCCGAATCAATCAAAAAATCTGCCAACAAAAGAATTTTAATTTTCTTCATACAAAATTTTCGTAGTTTCTATAGGCACTTTGTCAAACTTTTGTTCGGCAATAACTTTGACCCTATGGCACCAAAGCGACTAAAATTTTGGATTCTTACTAAGGATCATGCTGTGCACACGAATCAATAAAAAAATCAACCAAAAGAAGATTTTGAAAAAAATATCATCGTTTTCACACTTGGGTTCGCTCGTTTTAGTACTTGGGTTCGGTGTTTTAAATACTTGGGTTCGGCCATAACTTTGGCCCTCTGTCACCTAATCGACTGAAATTTTGGATTCTCACTGAGAATCATAGTCTGTACCCGAATCAATCAAAAAATCTGCCAAAAAAAGAATTTTAATTTTCTTCATACAAAATTTTCGTGGTTTCTATAGGCACTTTGTCAAACTTTTGTTCGGCAATAACTTTGGCCCTATGGCACCAAATCGACATAAATATTGGATTCTTACTAAGAATCATGGTGTGCACACGAATCAATAAAAAAATCGAACCAAAAGAAATTTACCTTATAATTTATTTTATAATTTTTATGAAAAAATATCATCGTTTTCACACTTGGGTTCGCTCGTTTTAGTACTTGGGTTCGGTGTTTTAAATACTTGGGTTCGGCCATAACTTTGGCCCTCTGGCACCAAATCGACTGAAATTTTGGATTCTCACTGAGAATAATGGTCTGTACCCGAATCATTCAAAAAATCTGCCAACAAAAGAATTTTAATATTCTTCATACAAAATTTTCGTGGTTTCTTTAGGCACTTTGTCAAACTTTTGTTCGGCCATAACTTTGGCCCTATGGCACCAAATCGACATAAATATTGAATTCTTACTAAGAATCATGGTGTGCACACGAATCAATAAAAAAATCGAACCAAAAGAAATTTACCTTATAATTTATTTTATAATTTTTATGAAAAAATATCATCGTTTTCACACTTGGGTTCGCTCGTTTTAGTACTTGGGTTCGGTGTTTTAAATACTTGGGTTCGGCCATTACTTTGGCCCTCTGGCACCAAATCGACTGAAATTTTGGATTCTCACTGAGAATCATGGTCTGTACCCGAACCATTCAAAAAATCTGCCAACAAAAGAATTTTAATTTTCTTCATACAAAATTTTCGTGGTTTCTATAGGCACTTTGTCAAACTTTTGTTCGGCCATAACTTTGGCCCTATGGCACCAAACCGACATAAATATTGGATTCTTACTAAGAATCATGGTGTGCACACGAATCAATAAAAAAATCAACCAAAAGAAGATTTTGAAAAAAATATCATCGTTTTCACACTTGGGTTCGCTCGTTTTAGTACTTGGGTTCGGTGTTTTAAATACTTGGGTTCGGCCATAACTTTGGCCCTCTGGCACCAAATCGACTGAAATTTTGGATTCTCACTGAGAATCATGGTCTTTACCCGAATCATTCAAAAAATCTGCCAACATAAGAATTTTAATTTTCTTCATACAAAATTTTCGTAGTTTCTATAGGCACTTTGTCAAACTTTTGTTCGGCAATAACTTTGACCCTATGGCACCAAAGCGACTAAAATTTTGGATTCTTACTAAGAATCATGCTGTGCACACGAATCAATAAAAAAATCAACCAAACGAAGATTTTGAAAAAAATATCATCATTTTCACACTTGGGTTCGCTCGTTTTAGTACTTGGGTTCGGTGTTTTAAATACTTAGGTTCGGCCATAACTTGGGCCCTCTGGCACCAAATCGACCGAAATTTTGGATTCTCACTGAGAATCATGGTCTGTACCCGAATCAATCAAAAAATCTGCCAACAAAAGAATTTTAATTTTTTTCATACAAAATTTTCGTGGTTTCTATAGGCACTTTGTCAAACTTTTGTTCGGCCATAACTTTGGCCCTATGGCACCAAATCGACATAAATATTGGATTCTTACTAAGAATCATGGTGTGCACACGAATCAAAAAAAAAATTGAACCAAAAGAAATTTACCTTATAATTTATTTTATAATTTTTATGAAAAAATATCATCGTTTTCACACTTGGGTTCGCTCGTTTTAGTACTTGGGTTCGGTGTTTTAAATACTTGGGTTCGGCCATTACTTTGGCCCTCTTGCACCAAATCGACTGAAATTTTGGATTCTCACTGAGAATCATGGTCTGTACCCAAACCATTCAAAAAATCTGCCAACAAAAGAATTTTAATTTTCTTCATACAAAATTTTCGTGGTTTCTATAGGCACTTTGTCAAACTTTTTTTCGGCCATAACTTTGGCCCTATGGCACCAAACCGACATGAATATTGGATTCTTACTAAGAATCATGGTGTGCCCACGAATCAATAAAAAAATCAACCAAAAGAAGATTTTGAAAAAAATATCATCGTCTTCACACTTGGGTTCGCTCGTTTTAGTACTTGGGTTCGGTGTTTTAAATACTTGGGTTCGGCCATAACTTTGGCATTCTGGCACCAAATCGACTGAAATTTTGGATTCTCACTGAGAATGATGGTCTGTACCCGAATCATTCAAAAAATCTGCCAACAAAAGAATTTTAATTTTCTTCATACAAAATTTTCGTAGTTTCTATAGGCACTTTGTCAAACTTTTGTTCGGCAATAACTTTGACCCTATGGCACCAAAGCGATTAAAATTTTGGATTCTTACTAAGAATCATGCTATGCACACGAATCAATAAAAAAATCAACAAAAAGAAGATTTTGAAAAAAATATCATCATTTTCACACTTGGGTTCGCTCGTTTTAGTACTTGGGTTCGGTGTTTTAAATACTTGGGTTTGGCCATTACTTTCGCCTTCTGGCACCAAATCGACCGAAATTTTGGATTCTCACTGAGAATCATGGTCTGTACCCGAATCAATCAAAAAATCTGCCAACAAAAGAATTTTAATTTTCTTCATACAAAATTTTCGTGGTTTCTATAGGCACTTTGTCAAACTTTTGTTCGGCCATAACTTTGGCCCTATGGCACCAAATCGACATAAATATTGTATTCTTACTAAGAATCATGGTGTGCACACGAATCAATAAAAAAATCGAACCAAAAGAAATTTATCTTATAATTTATTTTATAATTTTTATGAAAAAATATCATCGTTTTCACACTTGGGTTCGGTGTTTTAAATACTTGGGTTCGGCCATAACTTTGGCCCTCTGGCACCAAATCGACTGAAATTTTGGATTCTCACTGAGAATCATGGTCTGTACCCGGATCATTCAAAAAATCTGCCAACAAAAGAATTTTAATTTTCTTCATACAAAATTTTCGTAGTTTATATAGAGGCACTTTGTCAAACTTTTGTTCGGCAATAACTTTGGCCCTTTGGCACCAAATCGACATAAATATTGGATTCTTACTAAGAATCATGGTGTGCACACGAATCAAAAAAAAAATCGAACCAAAAGAAATTTACCTTATAATTTATTTTATAATTTTTATGAAAAAATATCATCGTTTTCACACTTGGGTTCGCTCGTTTTAGTACTTGGGTTCGGTGTTTTAAATACTTGGGTTCGGCCATAACTTTGGCCCTCTGGCACCAAATCGACTGAAATTTTGGATTCTCACTGAGAATAATGGTCTGTACCCGAATCATTCAAAAAATCTGCCAACAAAAGAATTTTAATTTTCTTCATACAAAATTTTCGTGGTTTCTATAGGCACTTTGTCAAACTTTTGTTCGGCAATAACTTTGGCCCTATGGCACCAAATCGACATAAATATTGGATTCTTACTAAGAATCATGGTGTGCACACGAATCAATAAAAAAATCGAACCAAAAGAAATTTACCTTATAATTTATTTTATAATTTTTATGAAAAAATATCATCGTTTTCACACTTGGGTTCGCTCGTTTTAGTACTTGGGTTCGGTGTTTTAAATACTTGGGTTCGGCCATAACTTTGGCCCTCTGGCACCAAATCGACTGAAATTTTGGATTCTCACTGAGAATAATGGTCTGTACCCGAATCATTCAAAAAACTTGCCAACAAAAGAATTTTAAGTTTCTTCATACAAAATTTTCCTAGTTTCTATAGGCACTTTGTTAAACTTTTGTTCGGCAATAACTTTGACCCTATGGCACCAAAGCGACTAAAATTTTGGATTCTTACTAAGAATCATGCTGTGCACACGAATCAATAAAAAAATCAACCAAAAGAAGATTTTGAAAAAAATATCATCATTTTCACACTTGGGTTCGCTCGTTTTAGTACTTGGGTTCGGTGTTTTAAATACTTAGGTTCGGCCATAACTTGGGCCCTCTGGCACCAAATCGACCGAAATTTTGGATTCTCACTGAGAATCATGGTCTGTACCCGAATCAATCAAAAAATCTGCCAACAAAAGAATTTTAATTTTCTTCATACAAAATTTTCGTAGTTTATATAGAGGCACTTTGTCAAACTTTTGTTCGGCAATAACTTTGGCCCTATGGCACCAAATCGACATAAATATTGGATTCTTACTAAGAATCATGGTGTGCACACGAATCAATAAAAAAATCGAACCAAAAGAAATTTACCTTATAATTTATTTTATAATTTTTATGAAAAAATATCATCGTTTTCACACTTGGGTTCGCTCGTTTTAGTACTTGGGTTCGGTGTTTTAAATACTTGGGTTCGGCCATAACTTTGGCCCTCTGGCACCAAATCGACTGAAATTTTGGATTCTCACTGAGAATAATGGTCTGTACCCGAATCATTCAAAAAATCCGCCAACAAAAGAATTTTAATTTTCTTCATTCAAAATTTTCGTGGTTTCTATAGGCACTTTGTCAAACTTTTGTTCGGCCATAACTTTGGCCCTATGGCACCAAATCGACATAAATATTGGATTCTTACTAAGAATCATGGTGTGCACACGAATCAATAAAAAAATCGAACCAAAAGAAATTTACCTTATAATTTATTTTATAATTTTTATGAAAAAATATCATCGTTTTCACACTTGGGTTCGCTCGTTTTAGTACTTGGGTTCGGTGTTTTAAATACTTGGGTTCGGCCATTACTTTGGCCCTCTGGCACCAAATCGACTGAAATTTTGGATTCTCACTGAGAATCATGGTCTGTACCCGAACCATTCAAAAAATCTGCCAACAAAAGAATTTTAATTTTCTTCATACAAAATTTTCGTGGTTTCTATAGGCACTTTGTCAAACTTTTGTTCGGCCATAACTTTGGCCCTATGGCACCAAACCGACATAAATATTGGATTCTTACTAAGAATCATGGTGTGCACACGAATCAATAAAAAAATCAACCAAAAGAAGATTTTGAAAAAAATATCATCGTTTTCACACTTGGGTTCGCTCGTTTTAGTACTTGGGTTCGGTGTTTTAAATACTTGGTTTCGGCCATAACTTTGGCCCTCTGGCACCAAATCGACTGAAATTTTGGATTCTCACTGAGAATCATGGTCTGTACCCAAACCATTCAAAAAATCTGCCAACAAAAGAATTTTAATTTTCTTCATACAAAATTTTCGTGGTTTCTATAGGCACTTTGTCAAACTTTTTTTCGGCCATAACTTTGGCCCTATGGCACCAAACCGACATAAATATTGGATTCTTACTAAGAATCATGGTGTGCACACGAATCAATAAAAAAATCAACCAAAAGAAGATTTTGAAAAAAATATCATCGTTTTCACACTTGGGTTCGCTCGTTTTAGTACTTGGGTTCGGTGTTTTAAATACTTAGGTTCGGCCATAACTTGGGCCCTCTGGCACCATATCGACCGAAATTTTGGATTCTCACTGAGAATCATGGTCTGTACCCGAATCAATCAAAAAATCTGCCAACAAAAGAATTTTAATTTTTTTCATACAAAATTTTCGTGGTTTCTATAGGCACTTTGTCAAACTTTTGTTCGGCCATAACTTTGGCCCTATGGCACCAAATCGACATAAATATTGGATTCTTACTAAGAATCATGGTGTGCACACGAATCAATAAAAAAATCGAACCAAAAAAAATTTACCTTATAATTTATTTTATAATTTTTATGAAAAAATATCATCGTTTTCACACTTGGGTTCGCTCGTTTTAGTACTTGGGTTCGGTGTTTTAAATACTTGAGTTCGGCCATAACTTTGGCCCTCTGGCACCAAATCGACTGAAATTTTGGATTCTCACTGAGAATCATGGTCTGTACCCGAATCATTCAAAAAATCTGCCAACAAAAGAATTTTAATTTTCTTCATACAAAATTTTCGTAGTTTCTATAGGCACTTTGTCAAACTTTTGTTCGGCAATAACTTTGACCCTATGGCACCAAAGCGACTAAAATTTTGGATTCTTACTAAGGATCATGCTGTGCACACGAATCAATAAAAAAATCAACCAAAAGAAGATTTTGAAAAAAATATCATCGTTTTCACACTTGGGTTCGCTCGTTTTAGTACTTGGGTTCGGTGTTTTAAATACTTGGGTTCGGCCATAACTTTGGCCCTCTGTCACCTAATCGACTGAAATTTTGGATTCTCACTGAGAATCATAGTCTGTACCCGAATCAATCAAAAAATCTGCCAACAAAAGAATTTTAATATTCTTCATACAAAATTTTCGTGGTTTCTATAGGCACTTTGTCAAACTTTTGTTCGGCCATAACTTTGGCCCTATGGCACCAAATCGACATAAATATTGGATTCTTACTAAGAATCATGGTGTGCACACGAATCAATAAAAAAATCGAACCAAAAGAAATTTACCTTATAATTTATTTTATAATTTTTATGAAAAAATATCATCGTTTTCACACTTGGGTTCGCTCGTTTTAGTACTTGGGTTCGGTGTTTTAAATACTTGGGTTCGGCCATTACTTTGGCCCTCTGGCACCAAATCGACTGAAATTTTGGATTCTCACTGAGAATCATGGTCTGTACCCGAGCCATGCAAAAAATCTGCCAACAAAAGAATTTTAATTTTCTTCATACAAAATTTTCGTGGTTTCTATAGGCACTTTGTCAAACTTTTGTTCGGCCATAACTTTGGCCCTATGGCACCAAACCGACATAAATATTGGATTCTTACTAAGAATCATGGTGTAATAATAATAATAAAAAAATCAACCAAAAGAAGATTTTGAAAAAAATATCATGGTTTTCACACTTGGGTTCGCTCGTTTTAGTACTTGGGTTCGGTGTTTTAAATACTTGGGTTCGGCCATAACTTTGGCCCTCTGGCACCAAATCGACTGAAATTTTGGATTCTCACTGAGAATCATGGTCTGTACCCGAATCATTCAAAAAATCTGCCAACAAAAGAATTTTAATTTTCTTCATACAAAATTTTCGTGGTTTCTATAGGCACTTTGTCAAACTTTTGTTCGGCAATAACTTTGACCCTATGGCACCAAAGCGACTAAAATTTTGGATTCTTACTAAGGATCATGCTGTGCACACGAATCAATAAAAAAATCAACCAAAAGAAGATTTTGAAAAAAATATCATCGTTTTCACACTTGGGTTCGCTCGTTTTAGTACTTGGGTTCGGTGTTTTAAATACTTGGGTTCGGCCATAACTTTGGCCCTCTGTCACCTAATCGACTGAAATTTTGGATTCTCACTGAGAATCATAGTCTGTACCCGAATCAATCAAAAAATCTGCCAAAAAAAGAATTTTAATTTTCTTCATACAAAATTTTCGTGGTTTCTATAGGCACTTTGTCAAACTTTTGTTCGGCAATAACTTTGGCCCTATGGCACCAAATCGACATAAATATTGGATTCTTACTAAGAATCATGGTGTGCACACGAATCAATAAAAAAATCGAACCAAAAGAAATTTACCTTATAATTTATTTTATAATTTTTATGAAAAAATATCATCGTTTTCACACTTGGGTTCGCTCGTTTTAGTACTTGGGTTCGGTGTTTTAAATACTTGGGTTCGGCCATAACTTTGGCCCTCTGGCACCAAATCGACTGAAATTTTGGATTCTCACTGAGAATAATGGTCTGTACCCGAATCATTCAAAAAATCTGCCAACAAAAGAATTTTAATATTCTTCATACAAAATTTTCGTGGTTTCTATAGGCACTTTGTCAAACTTTTGTTCGGCCATAACTTTGGCCCTATGGCACCAAATCGACATAAATATTGGATTCTTACTAAGAATCATGGTGTGCACACGAATCAATAAAAAAATCGAACCAAAAGAAATTTACCTTATAATTTATTTTATAATTTTTATGAAAAAATATCATCGTTTTCACACTTGGGTTCGCTCGTTTTAGTACTTGGGTTCGGTGTTTTAAATACTTGGGTTCGGCCATTACTTTGGCCCTCTGGCACCAAATCGACTGAAATTTTGGATTCTCACTGAGAATCATGGTCTGTACCCGAATCATTCAAAAAATCTGCCAACAAAAGAATTTTAATTTTCTTCATACAAAATTTTCGTGGTTTCTATAGGCACTTTGTCAAACTTTTGTTCGGCCATAACTTTGGCCCTATGGCACCAAACCGACATAAATATTGGATTCTTACTAAGAATCATGGTGTGCACACGAATCAATAAAAAAATCAACCAAAAGAAGATTTTGAAAAAAATATCATCGTTTTCACACTTGGGTTCGCTCGTTTTAGTACTTGGGTTCGGTGTTTTAAATACTTGGTTTCGGCCATAACTTTGGCCCTCTGGCACCAAATCGACTGAAATTTTGGATTCTCACTGAGAATCATGGTCTGTACCCAAACCATTCAAAAAATCTGCCAACAAAAGAATTTTAATTTTCTTCATACAAAATTTTCGTGGTTTCTATAGGCACTTTGTCAAACTTTTTTTCGGCCATAACTTTGGCCCTATGGCACCAAACCGACATAAATATTGGATTCTTACTAAGAATCATGGTGTGCACACGAATCAATAAAAAAATCAACCAAAAGAAGATTTTGAAAAAAATATCATCGTTTTCACACTTGGGTTCGCTCGTTTTAGTACTTGGGTTCGGTGTTTTAAATACTTGGTTTCGGCCATAACTTTGGCCCTCTGGCACCAAATCGACTGAAATTTTGGATTCTCACTGAGAATCATGGTCTGTACCCAAACCATTCAAAAAATCTGCCAACAAAAGAATTTTAATTTTCTTCATACAAAATTTTCGTGGTTTCTATAGGCACTTTGTCAAACTTTTGTTCGGCCATAACTTTGGCCCTATGGCACCAAATCGACATAAATATTGGATTCTTACTAAGAATCATGGTGTGCACACGAATCAATAAAAAAATCGAACCAAAAGAAATTTACCTTATAATTTATTTTATAATTTTTATGAAAAAATATCATCGTTTTCACACTTGGGTTCGCTCGTTTTAGTACTTGGGTTCGGTGTTTTAAATACTTGGGTTCGGCCATTACTTTGGCCCTCTGGCACCAAATCGACTGAAATTTTGGATTCTCACTGAGAATCATGGTCTGTACCCGAGCCATGCAAAAAATCTGCCAACAAAAGAATTTTAATTTTCTTCATACAAAATTTTCGTGGTTTCTATAGGCACTTTGTCAAACTTTTGTTCGGCCATAACTTTGGCCCTATGGCACCAAACCGACATAAATATTGGATTCTTACTAAGAATCATGGTGTAATAATAATAATAAAAAAATCAACCAAAAGAAGATTTTGAAAAAAATATCATGGTTTTCACACTTGGGTTCGCTCGTTTTAGTACTTGGGTTCGGTGTTTTAAATACTTGGGTTCGGCCATAACTTTGGCCCTCTGGCACCAAATCGACTGAAATTTTGGATTCTCACTGAGAATCATGGTCTGTACCCGAATCATTCAAAAAATCTGCCAACAAAAGAATTTTAATTTTCTTCATACAAAATTTTCGTAGTTTCTATAGGCACTTTGTCAAACTTTTGTTCGGCAATAACTTTGACCCTATGGCACCAAAGCGACTAAAATTTTGGATTCTTACTAAGGATCATGCTGTGCACACGAATCAATAAAAAAATCAACCAAAAGAAGATTTTGAAAAAAATATCATCGTTTTCACACTTGGGTTCGCTCGTTTTAGTACTTGGGTTCGGTGTTTTAAATACTTGGGTTCGGCCATAACTTTGGCCCTCTGTCACCTCATCGACTGAAATTTTGGATTCTCACTGAGAATCATAGTCTGTACCCGAATCAATCAAAAAATCTGCCAAAAAAAGAATTTTAATTTTCTTCATACAAAATTTTCGTGGTTTCTATAGGCACTTTGTCAAACTTTTGTTCGGCAATAACTTTGGCCCTATGGCACCAAATCGACATAAATATTGGATTCTTACTAAGAATCATGGTGTGCACACGAATCAATAAAAAAATCGAACCAAAAGAAATTTACCTTATAATTTATTTTATAATTTTTATGAAAAAATATCATCGTTTTCACACTTGGGTTCGCTCGTTTTAGTACTTGGGTTCGGTGTTTTAAATACTTGGGTTCGGCCATAACTTTGGCCCTCTGGCACCAAATCGACTGAAATTTTGGATTCTCACTGAGAATAATGGTCTGTACCCGAATCATTCAAAAAATCTGCCAACAAAAGAATTTTAATATTCTTCATACAAAATTTTCGTGGTTTCTATAGGCACTTTGTCAAACTTTTGTTCGGCCATAACTTTGGCCCTATGGCACCAAATCGACATAAATATTGGATTCTTACTAAGAATCATGGTGTGCACACGAATCAATAAAAAAATCGAACCAAAAGAAATTTACCTTATAATTTATTTTATAATTTTTATGAAAAAATATCATCGTTTTCACACTTGGGTTCGCTCGTTTTAGTACTTGGGTTCGGTGTTTTAAATACTTGGGTTCGGCCATTACTTTGGCCCTCTGGCACCAAATCGACTGAAATTTTGGATTCTCACTGAGAATCATGGTCTGTACCCGAGCCATGCAAAAAATCTGCCAACAAAAGAATTTTAATTTTCTTCATACAAAATTTTCGTGGTTTCTATAGGCACTTTGTCAAACTTTTGTTCGGCCATAACTTTGGCCCTATGGCACCAAACCGACATAAATATTGGATTCTTACTAAGAATCATGGTGTAATAATAATAATAAAAAAATCAACCAAAAGAAGATTTTGAAAAAAATATCATGGTTTTCACACTTGGGTTCGCTCGTTTTAGTACTTGGGTTCGGTGTTTTAAATACTTGGGTTCGGCCATAACTTTGGCCCTCTGGCACCAAATCGACTGAAATTTTGGATTCTCACTGAGAATCATGGTCTGTACCCGAATCATTCAAAAAATCTGCCAACAAAAGAATTTTAATTTTCTTCATACAATAAAATTCATAATCAATAAAAAAATCGAACCAAAAGAAATTTATCTTATAATTTATTTTATAATTTTTTGAAAAAATATCATCGTTTTCACACTTGGGTTCGGTGTTTTAAATACTTGGGTTCGGCCATAACTTTGGCCCTCTGGCACCAAATCGACTGAAATTTTGGATTCTCACTGAGAATCATGGTCTGTACCCGAATCAATCAAAAAATCTGCCAACAAAAGAATTTTAATTTTCTTCATACAAAATTTTCGTGGTTTCTATAGGCACTTTGTCAAACTTTTGTTCGGCCATAACTTTGGCCCTATGGCACCAAATCGACATAAATATTGGATTCTTAGTAAGAATCATGGTGTGCACACGAATCAATAAAAAATCAACCAAAAGAAGATTTTGAAAAAAATATCATCATTTTCACACTTGGGTTCGCTCGTTTTAGTACTTGGGTTCGGTGTTTTGAATACTTGGGTTCGGCCATAACTTTGGCCTTCTATCACCAAATCGACTTAAATTTTGGATTCTCACTGAGAATCATAGTCTGTACCCGAATCAATCAAAAAATCTGCTAACAAAAGAATTTTAATTTTCTTCATACAAAATTTTCGTGGTTTCTATAGGCACTTTGTCAAACTTTTGTTCGGCCATAACTTTGGCCCTATGGCACCAAATCGACATTAATATTGGATTCTTACTAAGATTTATGGTGTGCACACGAATCAATAAAAAAATCAACCAAAAGAAGATTTTGAAAAAAATATCATCATTTTCACACTTGGGTTCGCTCGTTTTAGTACTTGGGTTCGGTGTTTAAAATACTTGGGTTCGGCCATAACTTTGGCCTTCTATCACCAAATCGACTTAAATTTTGGATTCTCACTGAGAATCATAGTCTGTACCCGAATCAATCAAAAAATCTGCTAACAAAAGAATTTTAATTTTCTTCATACAAAATTTTCGTGGTTTCTATAGGCACTTTGTCAAACTTTTGTTCGGCCATAACTTTGGCCCTATGGCACCAAATCGACATAAATATTGGATTCTTACTAAGATTCATGGTGTGCACACGAATCAATAAAAAAATCAACCAAAAGAAGATTTTGAAAAAAATATCATCGTTTTCACACTTGGGTTCGCTCGTTTTAGTACTTGGGTTCGGTGTTTTAAATACTTGGGTTCGGCCATAACTTTGGCCCTCTGGCACCAAATCGACTGAAATTTTGGATTCTCACTGAGAATCATGGTCTGTACCCGAATCATTCAAAAAATCTGCCAACAAAAGAATTTTAATTTTCTTCATACAATAAAATCATAATCAATAAAAAAATTGAACCAAAAGAAATTTATCTTATAATTTATTTTATAATTTTTATGAAAAAATATCATCGTTTTCACACTTGGGTTCGGTGTTTTAAATACTTGGGTTCGGCCATAACTTTGGCCTTCTGGCACCAAATCGACTGAAATTTTGGATTCTCACTGAGAATCATGGTCTGTACCCGAATCAATCAAAAAATCTGCCAACAAAAGAATTTTAATTTTCTTCATACAAAATTTTCGTGGTTTCTATAGGCACTTTGTCAAACTTTTGTTCGGCCATAACTTTGGCCCTATGGCACCAAATCGATATAAATATTGGATTCTTAGTAAGAATCATGGTGTGCACACGAATCAATAAAAAAATCAACCAAAAGAAGATTTTGAAAAAAATATCATCATTTTCACACTTGGGTTCGCTCGTTTTAGTACTTGGGTTCGGTGTTTAAAATACTTGGGTTCGGCCATAACTTTGGCCTTCTATCACCAAATCGACTTAAATTTTGGATTCTCACTGAGAATCATAGTCTGTACCCGAATCAATCAAAAAATCTGCTAACAAAAGAATTTTAATTTTCTTCATACAAAATTTTCGTGGTTTCTATAGGCACTTTGTCAAACTTTTGTTTGGCCATAACTTTGGCCCTATGGCACCAAATCGACATAAATATTGGATTCTTACTAAGAATCATGGTGTGCACACGAATCAATAAAAAAATCAACCAAAAGAAGATTTTGAAAAAAATATCATCGTTTTCACACTTGGGTTCGCTCGTTTTAGTACTTGGGTTCGGTGTTTTAAATACTTGGGTTCGGCCATAACTTTGGCCCTCTGGCACCAAATCGACTGAAATTTTGGATTCTCACTGAGAATCATGGTCTGTACCCGAATCATTCAAAAAATCTGCCAACAAAAGAATTTTAATTTTCTTCATACAATAAAATTCATAATCAATAAAAAAATCGAACCAAAAGAAGTTTATCTTATAATTTATTTTATAATTTTTATGAAAAAATATCATAGTTTTCACACTTGGGTTCGCTCGTTTTAGTACTTGGGTTCGGTGTTTTAAATACTTGGGTTCGGCCATAACTTTGGCCCTCTGGCACCAAATCGACTGAAATTTTGGATTCTCACTGAGAATCATGGTCTGTACCCGAATCATTCAAAAAATCTGCCAACAAAAGAATTTTAATTTTCTTCATACAATAAAATTCATTATCAATAAAAAAATTGAACCAAAAGAAATTTATCTTATAATTTATTTTATAATTTTTATGAAAAAATATCATCGTTTTCACACTTGGGTTCGGTGTTTTAAATACTTGGGTTTGGCCATAACTTTGGCCTTCTGGCACCAAATCGACTGAAATTTTGGATTCTCACTGAGAATCATGGTCTGTACCCGAATCAATCAAAAAATCTGCCAACAAAGGAATTTTAATTTTCTTCATACAAAATTTTCGTGGTTTCTATAGGCACTTTGTCAAACTTTTGTTCGGCCATAACTTTGGCCCTATGGCACCAAATCGACATAAATATTGGATTCTTAGTAAGAATCATGGTGTGCACACGAATCAATAAAAAAATCAACCAAAAGAAGATTTTGAAAAAATATCATCGTTTTCACACTTGGGTTCGCTCGTTTTAGTACTTGGGTTCGGTGTTTTAAATACTTGGGTTCGGCCATAACTTTGGCCCTCTGGCACCAAATCGACTGAAATTTTGGATTCTCACTGAGAATCATGGTCTGTACCCGAATCATTCAAAAAATCTGCCAACAAAAGAATTTTGATTTTCTTCATACAAAATTTTCGTGGTTTCTATAGGCACTTTGTCAAACTTTTGTTCGGCCATAACTTTGGCCCTATGGCACCAAATCAACATAAATATTGGATTCTTACTAAGAATCATGGTATGCACACGGATCAATAAAAAAATCAACCAAAAGAAGATTTTGAAAAAAATATCGTCGTTTTCACACTTGGGTTCGCTCGTTTTAGTACTTGGGTTCGGTGTTTTAAATACTTGGGTTCGGCCATAACTTTGGCCCTCTGGCACCAATTGACTGAAATTTTGGATTCTCACTCGCGAGAATCATGGTCTGTACCCGAATCATTCAAAAAATCTGCCAACAAAAGAATTTTAATTTTCTTCATACAAAATTTTCGTGGTTTCTATAGGCACTTTGTCAAACTTTTGTTCGGCCATAACTTTGGCCCTATGGCACCAAATCAACATAAATATTGGATTCTTACTAAGAATCATGGTGTGCATACGGATCAATAAAAAAATCAACCAAAAGAAGATTTTGAAAAAAATATAATCGTTTTCACACTTGGGTTCGCTCGTTTTAGTACTTGGGTTCGGTGTTTTAAATACTTGGGTTCGGCCATAACTTTGGCCCTCTGGCACCAAATTGACTGAAATTTTGGATTCTCACTGAGAATCATGGTCTGTACCCGAATCATTCAAAAAATCTGCCAACAAAAGAATTTTAATTTTTTCATACAAAATTTTCGTAGTTTCTATAGGCACTTTGTCAAACTTTTGTTCGGCCATAACTTTGACCCTTTGGCACCAAAGCAACAAAAATTTTGGATTCTTACTAAGAATCATGCTGTACACACGAATCAATAAAAAAATCAACCAAAAGAAGATTTTGAAAAAAATATCATCGTTTTCACACTTGGGTTCGCTCGTTTTAGTACTTGTGTTCGGTGTTTTAAATACTTGGGTTCGGCCATAACTTTGGCCCTCTGGTACCAAATCGACTGAAATTTTTGATTCTCACTGAGAATCATGGTCTGTACCCGAACCATTCAATAAATCTGCCAACAAAAGAATTTTATTTTTCTTCATACAAAATTTTCGTGGTTTCTATAGGCACTTTGTCAAACTTTTGTTCGGCCATAACTTTGGCCCTATGGCACCAAATCGACATAAATATTGGATTCTTACTAAGAATCATGGTGTGCACACGAATCAATAAAAAAATCAACCAAAAGAAGATTTTGAAAAAAATATCATCGTTTTCACACTTGGGTTCGCTCGTTTTAGTACTTGGGTTCGGTGTTTTAAATACTTGGGTTCGGCCATAACTTTGGCCCTCTGGCACCAAATTGACTGAAATTTTGGATTCTCACTGAGAATCATGGTCTGTACCCGAACCATTCAAAAAATCTGCCAACAAAAGAATTTTAATTTTCTTCATACAAAATTTTCGTAGTTTCTATAGGCACTTTGTCAAACTTTTGTTCGGCCATTACTTTGACCCTATGGCACCAAAGCACCAAAAATTTTGGATTCTTACTAAGAATCATGCTGTGCACACGAATCAATAAAAAAATCAACCAAAAGAAGATTTTGAAAAAAATATCATCGTTTTCACACTTGGGTTCGCTCGTTTTAGTACTTGGGTTCGGTGTTTTAAATACTTGGGTTCGGCCATAATTTTGGCCCTCTGGCACCAAATCGACTGAAATTTTGGATTCTCACTGAGAATCATGGTCTGTACCCGAACCATTCAAAAAATCTGCCAACAAAAGAATTTTAATTTTCTTCATACAAAATTTTCGTGGTTTCTATAGGCACTTTGTCAAACTTTTGTTCGGCCATAACTTTGGCCCTATGGCACCAAATCGACATAAATATTGGATTCTTACTAAGAATCATGGTGTGCACACGAATCAATAAAAAAATCAACCAAAAGAAGATTTTGAAAAAAATATCATCGTTTTCACACTTGGGTTCGCTCGTTTTAGTACTTGGGTTCGGTGTTTTAAATACTTGGGTTCGGCCATAATTTTGGCCCTCTGGCACCAAATCGACTGAAATTTTGGATTCTCACTGAGAATCATGGTCTGTACCCGAACCATTCAAAAAATCTGCCAACAAAAGAATTTTAATTTTCTTCATACAAAATTTTCGTGGTTTCTATAGGCACTTTGTCAAACTTTTGTTCGGCCATAACTTTGGCCCTATGCCACCAAATCGAAAAAAATATTGGATTCTTACTAAGAATCATGGTATGCACACGGATCAATAAAAAAATCAACCAAAAGAAGATTTTGAAAAAAATATCGTCGTTTTCACACTTGGGTTCGCTCGTTTTAGTACTTGGGTTCGGTGTTTTAAATACTTGGGTTCGGCCATAACTTTGGCCCTCTGGCACCAAATTGACTGAAATTTTGGATTCTCACTCGCGAGAATCATGGTCTGTACCCGAATCATTCAAAAAATCTGCCAACAAAAGAATTTTAATTTTCTTCATACAAAATTTTCGTGGTTTCTATAGGCACTTTGTCAAACTTTTGTTCGGCCATAACTTTGGCCCTATGGCACCAAATCAACATAAATATTGGATTCTTACTAAGAATCATGGTGTGCATACGGATCAATAAAAAAATCAACCAAAAGAAGATTTTGAAAAAAATATAATCGTTTTCACACTTGGGTTCGCTCGTTTTAGTACTTGGGTTCGGTGTTTTAAATACTTGGGTTCGGCCATAACTTTGGCCCTCTGGCACCAAATTGACTGAAATTTTGGATTCTCACTGAGAATCATGGTCTGTACCCGAATCATTCAAAAAATCTGCCAACAAAAGAATTTTAATTTTTTCATACAAAATTTTCGTAGTTTCTATAGGCACTTTGTCAAACTTTTGTTCGGCCATAACTTTGACCCTTTGGCACCAAAGCAACAAAAATTTTGGATTCTTACTAAGAATCATGCTGTACACACGAATCAATAAAAAAATCAACCAAAAGAAGATTTTGAAAAAAATATCATCGTTTTCACACTTGGGTTCGCTCGTTTTAGTACTTGTGTTCGGTGTTTTAAATACTTGGGTTCGGCCATAACTTTGGCCCTCTGGTACCAAATCGACTGAAATTTTTGATTCTCACTGAGAATCATGGTCTGTACCCGAACCATTCAATAAATCTGCCAACAAAAGAATTTTATTTTTCTTCATACAAAATTTTCGTGGTTTCTATAGGCACTTTGTCAAACTTTTGTTCGGCCATAACTTTGGCCCTATGGCACCAAATCGACATTAATATTGGATTCTTACTAAGAATCATGGTGTGCACACGAATCAATAAAAAAATCAACCAAAAGAAGATTTTGAAAAAAATATCATCGTTTTCACACTTGGGTTCGCTCGTTTTAGTACTTGGGTTCGGTGTTTTAAATACTTGGGTTCGGCCATAACTTTGGCCCTCTGGCACCAAATTGACTGAAATTTTGGATTCTCACTGAGAATCATGGTCTGTACCCGAACCATTCAAAAAATCTGCCAACAAAAGAATTTTAATTTTCTTCATACAAAATTTTCGTAGTTTCTATAGGCACTTTGTCAAACTTTTGTTCGGCCATTACTTTGACCCTATGGCACCAAAGCACCAAAAATTTTGGATTCTTACTAAGAATCATGCTGTGCACACGAATCAATAAAAAAATCAACCAAAAGAAGATTTTGAAAAAAATATCATCGTTTTCACACTTGGGTTCGCTCGTTTTAGTACTTGGGTTCGGTGTTTTAAATACTTGGGTTCGGCCATAATTTTGGCCCTCTGGCACCAAATCGACTGAAATTTTGGATTCTCACTGAGAATCATGGTCTGTACCCGAATCATTCAAAAAATCTGCCAACAAAAGAATTTTAATTTTCTTCATACAAAATTTTCGTAGTTTCTATAGGCACATTGTCAAACTTTTGTTCGGCCATAACTTTGACCCTATGGCACCAAAGCGACAAAAATTTTGGATTCTTACTAAGAATCATGCTGTGCACATGATTCAATAAAAAAATCAACCAAAAGATAATTTTGAAAAAAATATCATCGTTTTCACACTTGGGTTCGCTCGTTTTAGTACTTGGGTTCGGTGTTTTAAATATTTGGGTTCGGCCATAACTTTGGCCATCTGGCACCAAATTGACTGAAATTTTGGATTCTCACTGAGAATCATGGTCTGTACCCGAATCAATTTTCAATCAATCAACAAAATAATTTTAATTTTCTTCATACAAAATTTTCGTAGTTTCTATAGGCACTTTGTCAAACTTTTGTTCGGCCATAACTTTGGCCCTCTGGCACCAAATTGACTAAAATTTTGGATTCTCACTGAGAATCATGGTCTGTACCCGAATCAATCAAAAAATCTGCCAACAAAAGAATTTTAATTTTCTTCATACAAAATTTTCGTAGTTTCTATAGGCACTTTGTCAAACTTTTGTTCGGCAATAACTTTGACCCTATGGCACCAAATTGACTGAAATTTTGGATTCTCACTGAGAATCATGGTCTGTACCCGAATCATTCAAAAAATCTGCCAACAAAAGAATTTTAATTTTCTTCATACAAAATTTTCGTAGTTTCTATAGGCACTTTGTCAAACTTTTGTTCGGCCATAACTTTGACCCTATGGCAATAAAGCAGCAAAAATTTTGGATTCTTACTAAGAATCATGCTGTGCACACGAATCAAGAAAAAAATTAACCAAAAGAAGATTTTGAAAAAAATATCATCGTTTTCACACTTGGGTTCGCTCGTTTTAGTACTTGGGTTCGGTGTTTTAAATACTTGCGTTCGGCCATAACTTTGGCCCTCTGGCACCAAATTGACTGAAATTTTGGATTCTCACTGAGAATCATGGTCTGTACCCGAATCAATCAAAAAATCTGCCAACAAAAGAATTTTAATTTTCTTCATACAAAATTTTCGTAGTTTCTATAAGCACTTTGTCAAACTTTTGTTCGGCCATAACTTTGACCCTATGGCACCAAAGAAGCAAAAATTTTGGATTCTTACTAAGAATCATGCTGTGCACACGAATCAATAAAAAAATCAACCAAAAGAAGATTTTGAAAAAAAATATCATCGTTTTCACACATGGGTTCGCTCGTTTTAATACTTTGGTTCGGTGTTTTAAATACTTGGGTTCGGCCATAACCTTGGCCTTCTCTCACCAAATTGACTGAAATTTTGGATTCTCACTGAGAATCATGGTCTGTACCCGAATCAATTTTCAATCAATCAACAAAATAATTTTAATTTTCTTCATACAAAATTTTCGTAGTTTCTAAAGGCACTTTGTAAAACTTTTGTTCGGCAATAACTTTGACCCTATGGCACCAAATTGACTGAAATTTTTGATTCTCACTGAGAATCATGGTCTGTACCCGAATCATTCAAAAAATCTGCCAACAAAAGAATTTTAATTTTCTTCATACAAAATTTTCGTAGTTTCTATAGGCACTTTGTCAAACTTTTGTTCGGCCATAACTTTGACCCTATGGCACCAAAGCAGCAAAAATTTTGGATTCTTACTAAGAATCATGCTGTGCACACGAATCAATAAAAAAATTAACCAAAAGAAGATTTTGAAAAAAATATCATCGTTTTCACACTTGGGTTCGCTCGTTTTAGTACTTGGGTTCGGTGTTTTAAATACTTGGGTTCGGCCATAACCTTGGCCCTCTGGCACCAAATTGACTGAAATTTTGGATTCTCACTGAGAATCATGGTCTGTACCCGAATCAATTTTCAATCAATCAACAAAATAATTTTAATTTTCTTCATACAAAATTTTCGTAGTTTCTATAGGCACTTTGTCAAACTTTTGTTCGGCAATAACTTTGACCCTATGGCACCAAATTGACTGAAATTTTGAATTCTCACTGAGAATCATGGTTTGTACCCGAATCATTCAAAAAATCTGCCAACAAAAGAATTTTAATTTTCTTCATACAAAATTTTCGTAGTTTCTATAGGCACTTTGTCAAACTTTTGTTCGGCCATAACTTTGACCCTATGGCACCAAAGCGACTAAAATTTTGGATTCTTACTAAGAATCATGCTGTGCACACGAATCAATAAAAAAATCAACCAAAAGAAGATTTTGAAAAAAATATCATCGTTTTCACACTTGGGTTCGCTCGTTTTAGTACTTGGTTTCGGTGTTTTAAATACTTGGGTTCGGCCATAACTTTGGCCCTCTGGCACCAAATTGACTGAAATTTTGGATTCTCACTGAGAATCATTGTCTGTACCCGAATCAATCAAAAAATCTGCCAACAAAAGAATTTTAATTTTCTTCATACAAAATTTTCGTAGTTTCTATAGGCACTTTGTCAAACTTTTGTTCGGCATTAACTTTGACCCTATGGCACCAAAGCGACTAAAATTTTGGATCCTTAAAAATAATGCTGTGCACACGAATCAATAAAAAAATCAACCAAAAGAAGATTTTGAAAAAAATATCATCGTTTTCACACTTGGGTTCGCTCGTTTTAGTACTTGGGTTCGGTGTTTTAAATACTTGGGTTCGGCCATAACTTTGGCTCTCTGGCACCAAATTGACTGAAATTTTGGATTCTTACTGAGAATCATGGTCTGTACCCGAATCATTCAAAAAATCTGCCAACAAAAGAATTTTAATTTTCTTCATACAAAATTTTCGTAGTTTCTATAGGCACTGGTTAAAATTGATGCTTATTGAGTAGGTACTTGTTCTATGGGCAATTACTTCTAGGCAAGTAACTACCTAATTTTATTATTTTCTTTTTTTGTTCCATTATTCAAATAGTTCTATAGAAGAACAAAGGAAGGTAGCTTCCATTGTTACGTAAAAAAAAAAATGTGTTCCAACAAGCAGATCACAATATAAATCTTATAAAAAATCAGGATTATGTAAATAAAAGAATAATAAATTATGACCAGACAAACAAACACAAAACAAGCGTTTGATTTACAAAAGTGAGTACCACAGAAAACCTCCACCTGAAATCAAACAAGAGCGTAAAAAGCGCCATATGGTCCTTCGAGAAGCCAGATGAAAACCAGCTCATCCAGCCAGCCGTCCGGTCTACATCATTCTTATTCATCATTACATATTCCTAAGGTATTAAGGCATTATAATATAACTTGTAAAATCACGCGAAGAATTCGCCACCAAGAGCCACTCTTTTTGCGTGATATTATAATCAACAAGATAAAATATTGTCAACCTAATATAATTTAACCAGTAGGTAGATTCCAAATAATTTACTCTATGATTACCACTGATTATTAAATAATATAATTTATTTTATTGTAATCTATTTATTATTCGCCCCCGCAAAGGTGGAACAAACAAAAGTTTATTTTTAAATAATTTAATGTGTATGTTTGTGTAAAAAATTCTGCATTATGCCACAAACATTAAAATCACTGGTGAAGAAGCGCGGTGAATTGAAGGCACAATTAACACGATTTAAGAATTACCTATTAAGTGATTCAGTTGATGTAATAGAAACGGAAACAAGATTGGAGGAGGTAAACACACTGTTAAATCGCTTTAAGAATATACAATCTCAGATCGAAGAGTTTGATAGTAACTCAGATGAAGAGGATAGCCCACTTGAGTGTTTTGAATTGCAATATTATCAAGTAGTGACGTTAGCAAAAAAATCCATAAAAAGCATTGAAAAAATTGATGATACTAACAATATTAAGATCCAATTACCTACGTTTTCGCTCCCAGAATTTAGTGGTGATTATTCGAAATGGTTATCTTTTAAGGATGCTTTCGTCACGATAGTGGGTAATAATAAATCATTAAATAATTTTCAGAAACATTACTATTTGCGTGATTGTTTAAAAGGAAAGGCATCACAAATATTAAACGCACTTGAAATTACCCAAGACAATTTCGAAATAGCTTGGCAGGTTTTATCAAATAGATTTGAAAATAAGCGTGTAATAGCTAATCAACATTTAAATTCATTGTTTAAGCTCAAGGAATTAAAACAAGAAAGTCACGTCGCCTTGAGAAGTTTATTAGATCAAACACAATTACATTTGAATTCATTGAAAAACATAGGTCTACCCACGGAGTATTGGGATGTAATAATAATTTATATTTTGGCCAACAAATTAGATTCCAATACCCGGATCTATTGGGAACAATATCCAACTAAAGAAAAAATACCGACATTGCAAGAATTTTTAAAATGTTTAACAGATCGAGCGATAGTCTTGGAAGCATCGGAAGCAACATGTTCCACAGCCAAACCAATATTCGCGCATCATAAACCGTCAAGTTACAAAAAGGAATCTTCAGTTTCATTATTGTCGCAAAGGTTGAAATGCATTGTTTGTAAGGAAAATCATAAGATTTATTTCTGTAAACAGTTTTTGAAACTAAACCAACATGAACGGTTTGAGAAAATCAAGCAATTACAAGCTTGCATCAAGTGTTTAAATGTAGGTCATTCAACTAAAGAATGCAGGAGTAAGAATAATTGTAGAACTTGCGATAAAGCAGGACACAACACATTACTCCATATTTTCCCTAAAGAGGATCAAAATACTGAGAATGGCATAGATCAAGTACCAGTCTCAAACCATTCCACTTTTGGAGAAGCAGAAAAAACAATTTTGTTATCAACGGCAATGGTGAACGTTAAGGACAGTAATGGAATTATTCATTCAGCGAGAGTATTGTTGGATAATGGTTCTCAGGTGAATTTCATAACTGAACGATTTGCTAAAAAATTAAACATAAAATACAAGTCATTAAATATGCCGGTCTCTGGGTTACATAATAATATAACAAATGTAAAGAAGAGCCTCTCGTTTGAATTGTCATCAATAAACTCTAATTACAAAAAACTTGTTACTTGCTTGGTATTACAAGAAATCACCAGCAAGTTACCGCAGACCTCTTTTCCAAAAAGGGAGGCAAACATACCACCAGGATTGAAATTGGCCGATCCTGAATTTTCCACTTCCGGTCATGTGGATATATTACTCGGCTCCGAACTATTTTGGGAAATGCTGACCACTGATCAATTGAGATTAGGAACAACTGGACCTACGCTGCAACGCACTGAACTTGGATGGATATTATCCGGGCCAATTAGAATGTGCACTACAAAAAAAGAGCAAGAATCATCCTCGTGTCACTTATCTTTAAATATGATTCACAATCAAATTGAAAGATTTTGGAAACAAGAGGAATTGGTGTCCATCAAGCACCAAAATTATGAAGAAAAGGCATGTGAAGAGAGCTTCAAGTCAACCCAAAAAAGGGATGAAAATGGGCGTTTCGAAGTAAGCTTACCATTCCGACCTTGTATAGATCAAATAGGTACTTCCTTGCCTATGGCAGAAAAAAGATTTTTAAACTTGGAAAAGAAATTATCTTCTAATATGGATTTGAAACTTCAATACATTAAATTCATGGAAGAATATGAAAACTTAGGTCATATGACAAAATTTGAACCAGTTTCAAATGAAGAAAAATCTTACTATTTACCTCATCATGCAATCAAGAAGGAAACCAGCAGCACTACCAAACTAAGAGTGGTGTTCGACGGCTCCGCAAAAACCTCCAGCGGGATATCAATAAACGACGCGTTAATGGTTGGTCCAATAATACAAAATGATTTATATACCCATTTGTTAAATTTTAGAAAATATCAAGTGGCATTGACGGCTGACATAGAGAAAATGTACAGGCAGGTCAACATTAGAGAGGAGGACCGCGTCTTCCAAAAAATACTTTGGCGAGCATCTCCAGAAGAGGAAATGGGCCATTTCAAGTTAAATACGATAACTTATGGTATGGGACCGTCATCTTTCTTAGCCACGCGTTGCTTGAAGCAGCTGAGTATGGAAAACGCTCAGTTATATCCTGAAACTAGTCTCATTTTAGAGAGAGATTTTTACATAGATGATCTAATTACAGGTGCAGACAATGTGGAATCCTGTAATTTGTTAAAAGAACAGTTAATCTCCATAATGAATTCGGCCGGTATGAACTTAAGAAAATGGCGGTCTAATTCTTCTGATTTGTCATCGGAGGCCGATCAGGCCACTGATATGGTAATTTTGGACAAACCAGAAGGAGAGAAAATTCTAGGCTTAGCTTGGAATTGCGAAAAAGATAGTTTTTTATATCACGTGGAACTACCGTCACATCCTATTTATAATAAACGGAATATTTTGTCACTGATTGCTAGTATTTTCGATCCATTAGGTTTGCTTGGACCAGTAACCGTGAATGCTAAACTTATTATGCAGAAATTATGGCAAGAAAAGATATCTTGGGATGAAGAAATACCTATAGAAATTCTGAAGCTTTGGAAAAAATATTTAGAAGATTTAAAAGGTGTAAATTCTTTTCAAATACCTAGAAAAATTATATGTAATCAAACCGTAAATATACAATTGCACGGATTTTGTGACGCATCTCAAAAAGCATACGCTGCTTGCGTATATATGCTATCCATAGACCAATCAGGAAAACGGCATTCTCAATTAATCACAGCTAAATCAAGAGTAGCTCCATTAAAAACGATTTCTTTGCCTAAATTGGAATTATGTGGTGCTGTTCTGTTAACAAAAGTTGTTGAAAAAGTAAAGGAATCCCTAGGTATACCTTTGGATAAAACATTTTATTGGTGTGATTCCACTATAACTCTATGCTGGATAGGAAATCAACCAGCGCGATGGAATACATTTGTTGCAAACAGAGTTGCAGAAATACAGGAAAGAAGCGAAACCAGTCAATGGAAGCATGTCAACTCCGAAGATAATGCTGCGGATATTTTATCAAGAGGAACCAGTGCTAAAAGTCTATTTTCTTCAGAAATCTGGTGGAGAGGTCCTAATTGGTTAACTCAAGATGAAGTAACTTGGCCGAACTATAAGGAAATTTGCATCGATCCACCGGAATTAAAAAGCAAAATAAATTTAACCGTCAGTATGAATAAAGATTGGGAATTGTTTTATCGTTTTTCTTCTCTCACGCGTTTACAAAGAGTAACTGCTTATATCCTACGTTTCATTAATAATACAAGAAAAAAACATACATTTAGCGGACAACTTTCAATAATAGAATTAAACAAGTCGTTACATTCATTAATAACGGTCACTCAATCTTATTCATTTTCAAAAGAAATTAAAACATTAAAGGCGGGAAAAAACTTAGATAAAACCAGTCATCTCAAATCATTAAACCCATTTATACATATGGATTTATTGCATGTAGGTGGGAGATTGTCCAGAGGAAAACTAATACATGAAGCACAAAAACATCCGATATTACTACCTCACGATCACCCTCTAACAAAGTTAATCATTAAACATTTTCATTATACAAATTTGCATGTAGGTACTCAAACGTTACTAGCACTTATTAGACTAAAATATTGGCCTATAATGGCAAAAAATGCTATTAAAAAAATACTTAAAAATTGCATTGTGTGCTTTAAATGCAGTCCAAAAACAAGTCATCAAATAATGTCTGACCTTCCAGAGGATAGAGTGTCACCATGTAGACCGTTCTCTGTTACAGGACTAGATTACGCAGGGCCAATCTTAATAAAGTCTGGAACCAGTAGGAGATCCAATTCAGTCAAGTCTTATATTTGTTTATTTATATGCTTCTCTACTAAGGCAGTTCATTTAGAACTGGTCACCGCTCTGACTACAGATGCATTTCTTAATTGTTTAAAGCGTTTCATTTCCAGACGTGGAAAACCTAGTAAATTGTATTCTGATAATGCTACTACATTTGTTGGAGCGAATAATGAATTGAAAAATATGTATAATTTATATGTCTCTCAAAAGGAAATAGCTAATTACTTAACTAATATGTCTATTCAGTGGGTTTTTATCCCACCTAAAGGTCCTCATCATGGAGGTCTTTGGGAATCTAACATAAAAAGTGTGAAATATCACGTAAAAAGAGTGGCAAACGTCTCTTCATTAACATATGAAGAGATGTGTACGTTATTATGCCAAATAGAGTCCTGCATAAATTCTAGGCCTTTAATTCCACTATCCAACGATCCCCTCGACCTCTTCGCACTTACTCCAGGTCACTTTCTTATTGGTGATAACCTGTCAGCTGTAGCTGAACCTGACCTACAACAGATTCCCATAAACAGGCTTAATAATTTCCAAAAACTAAGCCAACTAAGACAGAGCTTCTGGTCAAGATGGAGAATTGAATATCTGGGAGAGCTGCAGCAAAGGACTAAATGGACGGATGGGAACCGGCGACAACTAAAGATTGGGGACTTAGTTATCATCAAAGACGACAACGCACCACCAAATTTATGGAGGATGGGACGTGTCATCGCCACTCACCCTGGACAAGATGGGATAACCCGTATAGTCACCTTGAAGACGCAGCAAGGGTCTATGAAAAGGCCCATTACCAAATTGTGTCTTCTACCAATGGACGATGCTATCACATCTTAGAAGAACTGGATCAAAATAAACTACTAACATCTAAGAAGAGCAGTATAAAAAATAAGTCATCTTTACTAAGGCCAAGGATCAAAAAGAAGCCATCTTTCTTGAAGACAAAAACTGCAGAGGCTATCGATCGAGGATCAAGAAGATGAACATTTTATAATTTAGTGTTATTTTTTTTCTTATGCATATCTTCTAATGATTTACTTCAATTTATTATTTTATTGTTTCTAAACTAACTACAACAATCAATGGATTACGATATGTGTATTAGCTAGTTTCAACTCTCTTTTTATTTTATAAAAATAAGTTATTCTTTCTAATTTAAAAAAAAAATATCCTCACAAATAATAATAATCAATTTTAACTATTATAGGGTTCTAAAAAGAACTTTCATTTAATTTCAGCCCTTTTTGTCGGGGAGCTATGGTTAAAATTGATGCTTATTGAGTAGGTACTTGTTCTATGGGCAATTACTTCTAGGCAAGTAACTACCTAATTTTATTATTTTCTTTTTTTGTTCCATTATTCAAATAGTTCTATAGAAGAACAAAGGAAGGTAGCTTCCATTGTTACGTAAAAAAAAAAATGTGTTCCAACAAGCAGATCACAATATAAATCTTATAAAAAATCAGGATTATGTAAATAAAAGAATAATAAATTATGACCAGACAAACAAACACAAAACAAGCGTTTGATTTACAAAAGTGAGTACCACAGAAAACCTCCACCTGAAATCAAACAAGAGCGTAAAAAGCGCCAGGCACTTTGTCAAACTTTTGTTCGGCCACAACTTTGACCCTATGGCACCAAAGCAACAAAAATTTTGGATTCTTACTAAGAATCATGCTGTGCACACGAATCAATAAAAAAATCAACCAAAAGAAGATTTTGAAAAAAATATCATCGTTTTCACACTTGGGTTCGCTCGTTTTAGTACTTGGGTTCGGTGTTTTAAATACTTGGGTTCGGCCATAATTTTGGCCCTCTGGCACCAAATTGACTGAAATTTTGGATTCTCTCTGAGAATCCAAATTTGTACCCGAACCATTCAAAAAATCTGCCAACAAAAGAATTTTTATTTTCTTCATACAAAATTTTCGTGGTTTCTATAGCCACTTTGTAAAACTTTTGTTCGGCCATAACTTTGGCCCTATGGCACCAAATCGAAAAAAAATATTGGATTCTTACTAAGAATCATAGTGTGCACACGAATCAATAAAAAAATCAACCAAAAGAAGATTTTGAAAAAAATATCATCGTTTTCACACTTGGGTTCGCTCGTTTTAGTACTTGGGTTCGGTGTTTTAAATACTTGGGTTCGGCCATAATTTTGGCCCTCTGGCACCAAATCGACTGCAATTTTGGATTCTCTCTGAGAATCCAAATTTGTACCCGAACCATTCAAAAAATCTGCCAACAAAAGAATTTTAATTTTCTTCATACAAAATTTTCGTGGTTTCTATAGCCACTTTGTAAAACTTTTGTTCGGCCATAACTTTGGCCCTATGGCACCAAATCGAAAAAAAATATTGGATTCTTACTAAGAATCATAGTGTGCACACGAATCAATAAAAAAATCAACCAAAAGAAGATTTTGAAAAAAATATCATCGTTTTCACACTTGGGTTCGCTCGTTTTAGTACTTGGGTTCGGTGTTTTAAATACTTGGGTTCGGCCATAATTTTGGCCCTCTGGCACCAAATCGACTGAAATTTTGGATTCTCACTGAGAATCCAAATTTGTACCCGAACCATTCAAAAAATCTGCCAACAAAAGAATTTTAATTTTCTTCATACAAAATTTTCGTGGTTTCTATAGCCACTTTGTAAAACTTTTGTTCGGCCATAACTTTGGCCCTATGGTACCAAATCGACAAAAATATTGGATTCTTACTAAGAATCATGGTGTGCACACGAATCAATAAAAAAATCAACCAAAAGAAGATTTTGAAAAAAATATCATCGTTTTCACACTTGGGTTCGCTCGTTTTAGTACTTGGGTTCGGTGTTTTAAATATTTGGGTTCGGCCATAACTTTGGTCCTCTGGCACCAAATTGGCTGAAATTTTGGATTCTCACTGAGAATCATGGTCTGTACCCGAATCATTAAAAAAATCTGCCAACAAAAGAATTTTAATTTTCTCCATACAAAATTTTCGTAGTTTCTATAGGCACTTTGTCAAACTTTTGTTCGGCCACAACTTTGACCCAATGGCACCAAAGCAACAAAAATTTTGGATTCTTACTAAGAATCATGCTGTGCACACGAATCAATAAAAAAATCAACCAAAAGAAGATTTTGAAAAAAATATCATCGTTTTCACACTTGGGTTCGCTCGTTTTAGTACTTGGGTTCGGTGTTTTAAATACTTGGGTTCGGCCATAATTTTGGCCCTCTGGCACCAAATCGACTGAAATTTTGGATTCTCACTGAGAATCCAAATTTGTACCCGAACCATTCAAAAAATCTGCCAACAAAAGAATTTTAATTTTCTTCATACAAAATTTTCGTGGTTTCTATAGCCACTTTGTAAAACTTTTGTTCGGCCATAACTTTGGCCCTATGGCACCAAATCGACAAAAATATTGAATTCTTACTAAGAATCATGGTGTGCACACGAATCAATAAAAAAATCAACCAAAAGAAGATTTTGAAAAAAATATCATCGTTTTCACACTTGGGTTCGCTCGTTTTAGTACTTGGGTTCGGTGTTTTAAATACTTGGGTTCGGCCATAATTTTGGCCCTCTGGCACCAAATCGACTGAAATTTTGGATTCTCACTGAGAATCCAAATTTGTACCCGAACCATTCAAAAAATCTGCCAACAAAAGAATTTTAATTTTCTTCATACAAAATTTTCGTGGTTTCTATAGCCACTTTGTTAAACTTTTGTTCGGCCATAACTTTGGCCCTATGGTACCAAATCGACAAAAATATTGGATTCTTACTAAGAATCATGGTGTGCACACGAATCAATAAAAAAATCAACCAAAAGAAGATTTTGAAAAAAATATCATCGTTTTCACACTTGGGTTCGCTCGTTTTAGTACTTGGGTTCGGTGTTTTAAATATTTGGGTTCGGCCATAACTTTGGTCCTCTGGCACCAAATTGGCTGAAATTTTGGATTCTCACTGAGAATCATGGTCTGTACCCGAATCATTAAAAAAATCTGCCAACAAAAGAATTTTAATTTTCTCCATACAAAATTTTCGTAGTTTCTATAGGCACTTTGTCAAACTTTTGTTCGGCCACAACTTTGACCCAATGGCACCAAAGCAACAAAAATTTTGGATTCTTACTAAGAATCATGCTGTGCACACGAATCAATAAAAAAATCAACCAAAAGAAGATTTTGAAAAAAATATCATCGTTTTCACACTTGGGTTCGCTCGTTTTAGTACTTGGGTTCGGTGTTTTAAATACTTGGGTTCGGCCATAATTTTGGCCCTCTGGCACCAAATTGACTGAAATTTTGGATTCTCACTGAGAATCCAAATTTGTACCCGAATCATTCAAAAAATCTGCCAACAAAAGAATTTTAATTTTCTTCATACAAAATTTTCGTAGTTTCTATAGGCACTTTGTCAAACTTTTGTTCGGCCACAACTTTGACCCTATGGCACCAAAGCAACAAAAATTTTGGATTCTTACTAAGAATCATGCTGTGCACACGAATCAATAAAAAAATCAACCAAAAGAAGATTTTGAAAAAAATATCATCGTTTTCACACTTGGGTTCGCTCGTTTTAGTACTTGGGTTCGGTGTTTTAAATACTTGGGTTCGGCCATAATTTTGGCCCTCTGGCACCAAATGGACTGAAATTTTGAATTCTCACTGAGAATCCAAATTTGTACCCGAATCATTCAAAAAATCTGCCAACAAAAGAATTTTAATTTTCTTCATACAAAATTTTCGTAGTTTCTATAGGCACTTTGTCAAACTTTTGTTCGGCCACAACTTTGACCCTATGGCACCAAAGCAACAAAAATTTTGGATTCTTACTAAGAATCATGCTGTGCACACGAATCAATAAAAAAATCAACCAAAAGAAGATTTTGAAAAAAATATCATCGTTTTCACACTTGGGTTCGCTCGTTTTAGTACTTGGGTTCGGTGTTTTAAATACTTGGGTTCGGCCATAATTTTGGCCCTCTGGCACCAAATCGACTGAAATTTTGGATTCTCACTGAGAATCCAAATTTGTACCCGAACCATTCAAAAAATCTGCCAACAAAAGAATTTTAATTTTCTTCATACAAAATTTTCGTGGTTTCTATAGCCACTTTGTAAAACTTTTGTTCGGCCATAACTTTGGCCCTATGGCACCAAATCGACAAAAATATTGGATTCTTACTAAGAATCATGGTGTGCACACGAATCAATAAAAAAATCAACCAAAAGAAGATTTTGAAAAAAATATCATCGTTTTCACACTTGGGTTCGCTCGTTTTAGTACTTGGGTTCGGTGTTTTAAATATTTGGGTTCGGCCATAACTTTGGTCCCCTGGCACCAAATTGGCTGAAATTTTGGATTCTCACTGAGAATCATGGTCTGTACCCGAATCATTAAAAAAATCTGCCAACAAAAGAATTTTAATTTTCTCCATACAAAATTTTCGTAGTTTCTATAGGCACTTTGTCAAACTTTTGTTCGGCCACAACTTTGACCCTATGGCACCAAAGCAACAAAAATTTTGGATTCTTACTAAGAATCATGCTGTGCACACGAATCAATAAAAAAATCAACCAAAAGAAGATTTTGAAAAAAATATCATCGTTTTCACACTTGGGTTCGCTCGTTTTAGTACTTGGGTTCGGTGTTTTAAATACTTGGGTTCGGCCATAATTTTGGCCCTCTGGCACCAAATCGACTGAAATTTTGAATTCTCACTGAGAATCCAAATTTGAACCCGAATCATTCAAAAAATCTGCCAACAAAAGAATTTTAATTTTCTTCATACAAAATTTTCGTAGTTTCTATAGGCACTTTGTCAAACTTTTGTTCGGCCACAACTTTGACCCTATGGTACCAAAGCAACAAAAATTTTGGATTCTTACTAAGAATCATGCTGTGCACACGAATCAATAAAAAAATCAACCAAAAGAAGATTTTGAAAAAAATATCATCGTTTTCACACTTGGGTTCGCTCGTTTTAGTACTTGGGTTCGGTGTTTTAAATACTTGGGTTCGGCCATAATTTTGGCCCTCTGGCACCAAATCTACTGAAATTTTGGATTCTCACTGAGAATCCAAATTTGTACCCGAACCATTCAAAAAATCTGCCAACAAAAGAATTTTAATTTTCTTCATACAAAATTTTCGTGGTTTCTATAGCCACTTTGTAAAACTTTTGTTCGGCCATAACTTTGGCCCTATGGCACCAAATCGACAAAAATATTGGATTCTTACTAAGAATCATGCTGTGCACACGAATCAATAAAAAAATCAACCAAAAGAAGATTTTGAAAAAAATATCATCGTTTTCACACTTGGGTTCGCTCGTTTTAGTACTTGGGTTCGGTGTTTTAAATACTTGGGTTCGGCCATAATTTTGGCCCTCTGGCACCAAATCGACTGAAATTTTGAATTCTCACTGAGAATCCAAATTTGAACCCGAATCATTCAAAAAATCTGCCAACAAAAGAATTTTAATTTTCTTCATACAAAATTTTCGTAGTTTCTATAGGCACTTTGTCAAACTTTTGTTCGGCCACAACTTTGACCCTATGGCACCAAAGCAACAAAAATTTTGGATTCTTACTAAGAATCATGCTGTGCACACGAATCAATAAAAAAATCAACCAAAAGAAGATTTTGAAAAAAATATCATCGTTTTCACACTTGGGTTCGCTCGTTTTAGTACTTGGGTTCGGTGTTTTAAATACTTGGGTTCGGCCATAATTTTGGCCCTCTGGCACCAAATCGACTGAAATTTTGGATTCTCACTGAGAATCCAAATTTGTACCCGAACCATTCAAAAAATCTGCCAACAAAAGAATTTTAATTTTCTTCATACAAAATTTTCGTGGTTTCTATAGCCACTTTGTAAAACTTTTGTTCGGCCATAACTTTGGCCCTATGGCACCAAATCGACAAAAATATTGGATTCTTACTAAGAATCATGCTGTGCACACGAATCAATAAAAAAATCAACCAAAAGAAGATTTTGAAAAAAATATCATCGTTTTCACACTTGGGTTCGCTCGTTTTAGTACTTGGGTTCGGTGTTTTAAATATTTGGGTTCGGCCATAACTTTGGCCCTCTGGCACCAAATTGACTGAAATTTTGGATTCTCACTGAGAATCATGGTCTGTACCCGAATCAATCAAAAAACCTGCCAACAAAAGAATTTTAATTTTCTTCATACAAAATTTTCGTAGTTTCTATAGGCACTTTGTCAAACTTTTGTTCGGCCACAACTTTGACCCTTTGGCACCAAAGCAACAAAAATTTTGGATTCTTACTAAAAATCATGCTGTGCACACGAATCAATAAAAAAATCAACCAAAAGAAGATTTTGAAAAAAATATCATCGTTTTCACACTTGGGTTCGCTCGTTTTAGTACTTGGGTTCGGTGTTTTAAATACTTTTGTTCGGCCATAATTTTGGCCCTCTGGCACCAAATCGACTGAAATTTTGGATTCTCACGGAGAATCCAAATTTGTACCCGAACCATTCAAAAAATCTGCCAACAAAAGAATTTTAATTTTCTTCATACAAAATTTTCGTGGTTTCTATAGACACTTTGTAAAACTTTTGTTCGGCCATAACTTTGGCCCTATGGCACCAAATCGACAAAAATATTGGATTCTTACTAAGAATCATGGTGTGCACACGAATCAATAAAAAAATCAACCAAAAGAAGATTTTGAAAAAAATATCATCGTTTTCACACTTGGGTTCGCTCGTTTTAGTACTTGGGTTCGGTATTTTAAATACTTGGGTTCGGCCATAACTTTGGCTCTCTGGCACCAAATTGACTGAAATTTTGGATTCTCACTGAGAATCATGGTCTGTACCCGAATCATTCAAAAAATCTGCCAACAAAAGAATTTTAATTTTCTTCATACAAAATTTTCGTAGTTTCTATAGGCACTTTGTCAAACTTTTGTTCGGCCACAACTTTGACTCTATGGCACCAAAGCAACAAAAATTTTGGATTCTTACAAAGAATCATGCTGTGCACACGAATCAATAAAAAAATCGACCAAAAGAAGATTTTGAAAAAATATCATCGTTTTCACACTTGGGTTCGCTCGTTTTAGTACTTGGGTTCGGTGTTTTAAATACTTGGGTTCGGCCATAATTTTGGCCCTCTGGCACCAAATTGACTGAAATTTTGGATTCTCACTGAGAATCCAAATTTGTACCCGAATCATTCAAAAAATCTGCCAACAAAAGAATTTTAATTTTCTTCATACAAAATTTTCGTAGTTTCTATAGGCACTTTGTCAAACTTTTGTTCGGCCACAACTTTGACCCTATGGCACCAAAGCAACAAAAATTTTGGATTCTTACTAAGAATCATGCTGTGCACACGAATCAATAAAAAAATCAACCAAAAGAAGATTTTGAAAAAAATATCATCGTTTTCACACTTGGGTTCGCTCGTTTTAGTACTTGGGTTCGGTGTTTTAAATACTTGGGTTCGGCCATAATTTTGGCCTTCTGGCACCAAATCGACTGAAATTTTGGATTCTCACTGAGAATCCAAATTTGTACCCGAACCATTCAAAAAATCTGCCAACAAAAGAATTTTAATTTTCTTCATACAAAATTTTCGTGGTTTCTATAGCCACTTTGTAAAACTTTTGTTCGGCCATAACTTTGGCCCTATGGCACCAAATCGACAAAAATATTGGATTCTTACTAAGAATCATGGTGTGCACACGAATCAATAAAAAAATCAACCAAAAGAAGATTTTGAAAAAAATATCATCGTTTTCACACTTGGGTTCGCTCGTTTTAGTACTTGGGTTCGGTATTTTAAATACTTGGGTTCGGCCATAACTTTGGCTCTCTGGCACCAAATTGACTGAAATTTTGGATTCTCACTGAGAATCATGGTCTGTACCCGAATCATTCAAAAAATCTGCCAACAAAAGAATTTTAATTTTCTTCATACAAAATTTTCGTAGTTTCTATAGGCACTTTGTCAAACTTTTGTTCGGCCACAACTTTGACTCTATGGCACCAAAGCAACAAAAATTTTGAATTCTTACAAAGAATCATGCTGTGCACACGAATCAATAAAAAAATCGACCAAAAGAAGATTTTGAAAAAATATCATCGTTTTCACACTTGGGTTCGCTCGTTTTAGTACTTGGGTTCGGTGTTTTAAATACTTGGGTTCGGCCATAATTTTGGCCCTCTGGCACCAAATTGACTGAAATTTTGGATTCTCACTGAGAATCCAAATTTGTACCCGAATCATTCAAAAAATCTGCCAACAAAAGAATTTTAATTTTCTTCATACAAAATTTTCGTAGTTTCTATAGGCACTTTGTCAAACTTTTGTTCGGCCACAACTTTGACCCTATGGCACCAAAGCAACAAAAATTTTGGATTCTTACTAAGAATCATGCTGTGCACACGAATCAATAAAAAAATCAACCAAAAGAAGATTTTGAAAAAAATATCATCGTTTTCACACTTGGGTTCGCTCGTTTTAGTACTTGGGTTCGGTGTTTTAAATACTTGGGTTCGGCCATAACTTTGGCCTTCTGGCACCAAATCGACTGAAATTTTGGATTCTCACTGAGAATCCAAATTTGTACCCGAACCATTCAAAAAATCTGCCAACAAAAGAATTTTAATTTTCTTCATACAAAATTTTCGTGGTTTCTATAGCCACTTTGTAAAACTTTTGTTCGGCCATAACTTTGGCCCTATGGCACCAAATCGACAAAAATATTGGATTCTTACTAAGAATCATGGTGTGCACACGAATCAATAAAAAAATCAACCAAAAGAAGATTTTGAAAAAAATATCATCGTTTTCACACTTGGGTTCGCTCGTTTTAGTACTTGGGTTCAGTGTTTTTAATATTTGGGTTCGGCCATAACTTTGGCCCTCTGGCACCAAATTGACTGAAATTTTGGATTCTCACTGAGAATCATGGTCTGTGCCCGAATCATTCAAAAAATCTGCCAACAAAAGAATTTTAATTTTCTTCATACAAAATTTTCGTAGTTTCTATAGGCACTTTGTCAAACTTTTGTTCGGCCACAACTTTGACCCTTTGGCACCAAAGCAACAAAAATTTTGGATTCTTACTAAAAATCATGCTGTGCACACGAATCAATAAAAAAATCAACCAAAAGAAGATTTTGAAAAAAATATCATCGTTTTCACACTTGGGTTCGCTCGTTTTAGTACTTGGGTTCGGTGTTTTAAATACTTTTGTTCGGCCATAATTTTGGCCCTCTGGCACCAAATCGACTGAAATTTTGGATTCTCACGGAGAATCCAAATTTGTACCCGAACCATTCAAAAAATCTGCCAACAAAAGAATTTTAATTTTCTTCATACAAAATTTTCGTGGTTTCTATAGCCACTTTGTAAAACTTTTGTTCGGCCATAACTTTGGCCCTATGGCACCAAATCGACAAAAATATTGGATTCTTACTAAGAATCATGGTGTGCACACGAATCAATAAAAAAATCAACCAAAAGAAGATTTTGAAAAAAATATCATCGTTTTCACACTTGGGTTCGCTCGTTTTAGTACTTGGGTTCGGTATTTTAAATACTTGGGTTCGGCCATAACTTTGGCTCTCTGGCACCAAATTGACTGAAATTTTGGATTCTCACTGAGAATCATGGTCTGTACCCGAATCATTCAAAAAATCTGCCAACAAAAGAATTTTAATTTTCTTCATACAAAATTTTCGTAGTTTCTATAGGCACTTTGTCAAACTTTTGTTCGGCCACAACTTTGACTCTATGGCACCAAAGCAACAAAAATTTTGGATTCTTACAAAGAATCATGCTGTGCACACGAATCAATAAAAAAATCGACCAAAAGAAGATTTTGAAAAAATATCATCGTTTTCACACTTGGGTTCGCTCGTTTTAGTACTTGGGTTCGGTGTTTTAAATACTTGGGTTCGGCCATAATTTTGGCCCTCTGGCACCAAATTGACTGAAATTTTGGATTCTCACTGAGAATCCAAATTTGTACCCGAATCATTCAAAAAATCTGCCAACAAAAGAATTTTAATTTTCTTCATACAAAATTTTCGTAGTTTCTATAGGCACTTTGTCAAACTTTTGTTCGGCCACAACTTTGACCCTATGGCACCAAAGCAACAAAAATTTTGGATTCTTACTAAGAATCATGCTGTGCACACGAATCAATAAAAAAATCAACCAAAAGAAGATTTTGAAAAAAATATCATCGTTTTCACACTTGGGTTCGCTCGTTTTAGTACTTGGGTTCGGTGTTTTAAATACTTGGGTTCGGCCATAATTTTGGCCTTCTGGCACCAAATCGACTGAAATTTTGGATTCTCACTGAGAATCCAAATTTGTACCCGAACCATTCAAAAAATCTGCCAACAAAAGAATTTTAATTTTCTTCATACAAAATTTTCGTGGTTTCTATAGCCACTTTGTAAAACTTTTGTTCGGCCATAACTTTGGCCCTATGGCACCAAATCGACAAAAATATTGGATTCTTACTAAGAATCATGGTGTGCACACGAATCAATAAAAAAATCAACCAAAAGAAGATTTTGAAAAAAATATCATCGTTTTCACACTTGGGTTCGCTCGTTTTAGTACTTGGGTTCGGTATTTTAAATACTTGGGTTCGGCCATAACTTTGGCTCTCTGGCACCAAATTGACTGAAATTTTGGATTCTCACTGAGAATCATGGTCTGTACCCGAATCATTCAAAAAATCTGCCAACAAAAGAATTTTAATTTTCTTCATACAAAATTTTCGTAGTTTCTATAGGCACTTTGTCAAACTTTTGTTCGGCCACAACTTTGACTCTATGGCACCAAAGCAACAAAAATTTTGAATTCTTACAAAGAATCATGCTGTGCACACGAATCAATAAAAAAATCGACCAAAAGAAGATTTTGAAAAAATATCATCGTTTTCACACTTGGGTTCGCTCGTTTTAGTACTTGGGTTCGGTGTTTTAAATACTTGGGTTCGGCCATAATTTTGGCCCTCTGGCACCAAATTGACTGAAATTTTGGATTCTCACTGAGAATCCAAATTTGTACCCGAATCATTCAAAAAATCTGCCAACAAAAGAATTTTAATTTTCTTCATACAAAATTTTCGTAGTTTCTATAGGCACTTTGTCAAACTTTTGTTCGGCCACAACTTTGACCCTATGGCACCAAAGCAACAAAAATTTTGGATTCTTACTAAGAATCATGCTGTGCACACGAATCAATAAAAAAATCAACCAAAAGAAGATTTTGAAAAAAATATCATCGTTTTCACAGTTGGGTTCGCTCGTTTTAGTACTTGGGTTCGGTGTTTTAAATACTTGGGTTCGGCCATAATTTTGGCCTTCTGGCACCAAATCGACTGAAATTTTGGATTCTCACTGAGAATCCAAATTTGTACCCGAACCATTCAAAAAATCTGCCAACAAAAGAATTTTAATTTTCTTCATACAAAATTTTCGTGGTTTCTATAGCCACTTTGTAAAACTTTTGTTCGGCCATAACTTTGGCCCTATGGCACCAAATCGACAAAAATATTGGATTCTTACTAAGAATCATGGTGTGCACACGAATCAATAAAAAAATCAACCAAAAGAAGATTTTGAAAAAAATATCATCGTTTTCACACTTGGGTTCGCTCGTTTTAGTACTTGGGTTCAGTGTTTTTAATATTTGGGTTCGGCCATAACTTTGGCCCTCTGGCACCAAATTGACTGAAATTTTGGATTCTCACTGAGAATCATGGTCTGTGCCCGAATCATTCAAAAAATCTGCCAACAAAAGAATTTTAATTTTCTTCATACAAAATTTTCGTAGTTTCTATAGGCACTTTGTCAAACTTTTGTTCGGCCATAACTTTGACCCTATGGCACCAAAGCGACAAAAATTTTGGATTCTTACTAAGAATCATGCTGTGCACACGAATCAATAAAAAAATCAACCAAAAGAAGATTTTGAAACAAATATCATCGTTTTCACACTTGGGTTCGCTCGTTTTAGTACTTGGTTTCGGTGTTTTAAATACTTGGGTTCCGCCATAATTTTGGCCCTCTGGCACCAAATCGACTGAAATTTTGGATTCTCACTGAGAATCCAAATTTGTACCCGAACTATTCAAAAAATCTGCCAACAAAAGAATTTTAATTTTCTTCATACAAAATTTTCGTTGTTTCTATAGCCACTTTGTAAAACTTTTGTTCGGCCATAACTTTGGCCCTATGGCACCAAATCGACAAAAATATTGGATTCTTACTAAGAATCATGGTGTGCACACGAATCAATAAAAAAATCAACCAAAAGAAGATTTTGAAAAAAATATTATCGTTTTCACACTTGGGTTCGCTTGTTTTAGTACTTGGGTTCGGTGTTTTAAATACTTGGGTTCCGCCATAATTTTGGCCCTCTGGCACCAAATCGACTGAAATTTTGGATTCTCATTGAGAATCCAAATTTGTACCCGAACCATTCAAAAAATCTGCCAACAAAAGAATTTTAATTTTCTTCATACAAAATTTTCGTAGTTTCTATAGGCACTTTGTCAAACTTTTGTTCGGCCACAACTTTGACCCTATGGCACCAAAGCAACAAAAATTTTGGATTCTTACTAAGAATCATGCTGTGCACACGAATCAATAAAAAAATCAACCAAAAGAAGATTTTGAAAAAAATATCATCGTTTTCACACTTGGGTTCGCTCGTTTTAGTACTTGGGTTCGGTGTTTTAAATACTTGGGTTCGGCCATAATTTTGGCCCTCTGGCACCAAATCGACTGAAATTTTGAATTCTCACTGAGAATCCAAATTTGAACCCGAATCATTCAAAAAATCTGCCAACAAAAGAATTTTAATTTTCTTCATACAAAATTTTCGTAGTTTCTATAGGCACTTTGTCAAACTTTTGTTCGGCCACAACTTTGACCCTATGGCACCAAAGCAACAAAAATTTTGGATTCTTACTAAGAATCATGCTGTGCACACGAATCAATAAAAAATTCAACCAAAAGAAGATTTTGAAAAAAATATCATCGTTTTCACACTTGGGTTCGCTCGTTTTAGTACTTGGGTTCGGTGTTTTAAATACTTGGGTTCGGCCATAATTTTGGCCCTCTGGCACCAAATCGACTGAAATTTTGGATTCTCACTGAGAATCCAAATTTGTACCCGAACCATTCAAAAAATCTGCCAACAAAAGAATTTTAATTTTCTTCATACAAAATTTTCGTGGTTTCTATAGCCACTTTGTAAAACTTTTGTTCGGCCATAACTTTGGCCCTATGGCACCAAATCGACAAAAATATTGGATTCTTACTAAGAATCATGCTGTGCACACGAATCAATAAAAAAATCAACCAAAAGAAGATTTTGAAAAAAATATCATCGTTTTCACACTTGGGTTCGCTCGTTTTAGTACTTGGGTTCGGTGTTTTAAATATTTGGGTTCGGCCATAACTTTGGCCCTCTGGCACCAAATTGACTGAAATTTTGGATTCTCACTGAGAATCATGGTCTGTACCCGAATCAATCAAAAAACCTGCCAACAAAAGAATTTTAATTTTCTTCATACAAAATTTTCGTAGTTTCTATAGGCACTTTGTCAAACTTTTGTTCGGCCACAACTTTGACCCTTTGGCACCAAAGCAACAAAAATTTTGGATTCTTACTAAAAATCATGCTGTGCACACGAATCAATAAAAAAATCAACCAAAAGAAGATTTTGAAAAAAATATCATCGTTTTCACACTTGGGTTCGCTCGTTTTAGTACTTGGGTTCGGTGTTTTAAATACTTTTGTTCGGCCATAATTTTGGCCCTCTGGCACCAAATCGACTGAAATTTTGGATTCTCACGGAGAATCCAAATTTGTACCCGAACCATTCAAAAAATCTGCCAACAAAAGAATTTTAATTTTCTTCATACAAAATTTTCGTGGTTTCTATAGACACTTTGTAAAACTTTTGTTCGGCCATAACTTTGGCCCTATGGCACCAAATCGACAAAAATATTGGATTCTTACTAAGAATCATGGTGTGCACACGAATCAATAAAAAAATCAACCAAAAGAAGATTTTGAAAAAAATATCATCGTTTTCACACTTGGGTTCGCTCGTTTTAGTACTTGGGTTCGGTATTTTAAATACTTGGGTTCGGCCATAACTTTGGCTCTCTGGCACCAAATTGACTGAAATTTTGGATTCTCACTGAGAATCATGGTCTGTACCCGAATCATTCAAAAAATCTGCCAACAAAAGAATTTTAATTTTCTTCATACAAAATTTTCGTAGTTTCTATAGGCACTTTGTCAAACTTTTGTTCGGCCACAACTTTGACCCTATGGCACCAAAGCAACAAAAATTTTGGATTCTTACAAAGAATCATGCTGTGCACACGAATCAATAAAAAAATCGACCAAAAGAAGATTTTGAAAAAATATCATCGTTTTCACACTTGGGTTCGCTCGTTTTAGTACTTGGGTTCGGTGTTTTAAATACTTGGGTTCGGCCATAATTTTGGCCCTCTGGCACCAAATCGACTGAAATTTTGGATTCTCATTGAGAATCCAAATTTGTACCCGAATCATTCAAAAAATCTGCCAACAAAAGAATTTTAATTTTCTTCATACAAAATTTTCGTAGTTTCTATAGGCACTTTGTCAAACTTTTGTTCGGCAATAACTTTGACCCTATGGCACCAAAGCGACTAAAATTTTGGATTCTTACTAAGAATCATGCTGTGCACACGAATCAATAAAAAAATCAACCAAAAGAAGATTTTGAAAAAAAAAACATCGTTTTCACACTTGGGTTCGCTCGTTTTAGTACTTGGGTTCGGTGTTTTAAATATTTGGGTTCGGCCATAACTTTGGCCCTCTGGCATTAAATTGACTGAAATTTTGGATTCTCACTGAGAATCATGGTCTGTACCCGAATCATTCAAAAAATCTGCCAACAAAAGAATTTTAATTTTCTTCATACAAAATTTTCGTAGTTTCTATAGGCACTTTGTCAAACTTTTGTTCGGCAATAACTTTGACCCTATGGCACCAAAGCGACTAAAATTTTGGATTCTTACTAAGAATCATGCTGTGCACACGAATCAATAAAAAAATCAACCAAAAGAAGATTTTGAAAAAAAAAACATCGTTTTCACACTTGGGTTCGCTCGTTTTAGTACTTGGGTTCGGTGTTTTAAATATTTGGGTTCGGCCATAACTTTGGCCCTCTGGCATTAAATTGACTGAAATTTTGGATTCTCACTGAGAATCATGGTCTGTACCCGAATCATTCAAAAAATCTGCCAACAAAAGAATTTTAATTTTCTTCATACAAAATTTTCGTAGTTTCTATAGGCACTTTGTCAAACTTTTGTTCGGCAATAACTTTGACCCTATGGCACCAAAGCGACTAAAATTTTGGATTCTTACTAAGAATCATGCTGTGCACACGAATCAATAAAAAAATCAACCAAAAGAAGATTTTGAAAAAAATATTATCGTTTTCACACTTGGGTTCGCTTGTTTTAGTACTTGGGTTCGGTGTTTTAAATACTTGGGTTCGGCCATAATTTTGGCCCTCTGGCACCAAATCGACTGAAATTTTGGATTCTCACTGAGAATCATGGTCTGTACCCGAACCATTCAAAAAATCTGCCAACAAAAGAATTTTAATTTTCTTCATACAAAATTTTTGTGGTTTCTATAGGCACTTTGTAAAACTTTTGTTCGGCCATAATTTTGGCCCTATGGTAACAAATCGACAAAAATATTGGATTCTTACTAAGAATCATGGTGTGTAAACGAATCAATAAAAAAATCAACCAAAAGAAGATTTTGAAAAAAAAAACATCGTTTTCACACTTGGATTCGCTCGTTTTAGTACTTGGGTTCGGTGTTTTAAATACTTGGGTTCGGCCATAATTTTGGCCCTCTGGCACCAAATCGAATGAAATTTTGGATTCTCACTGAGAATCATGGTCTGTACCCGAACCATTCAAAAAATCTGCCAACAAAAGAATTTTAATTTTCTTCATACAAAATTTTTGTGGTTTCTATAGGCACTTTGTAAAACTTTTGTTCGGCCATAATTTTGGCCCTATGGTCACAAATCGACAAAAATATTGGATTCTTACTAAGAATCATTATGTGCAAACGAATCAATAAAAAAATCAACCAAAAGAAGATTTTGAAAAAAATATCATCGTTTTCACACTTGGGTTCGCTCGTTTTAGTACTTGGGTTCGGTGTTTTAAATACTTGGGTTCGGCCAAAACCTTGGCCCTTTGGCACCAAATTGACTGAAATTTTGGATTCTCACTGAGAATCATGGTCTGTACCCGAATCAATTTTCAATCAATCAACAAAATAATTTTAATTTTCTTCATAAAAAATTTTCGTAGTTTCTATAGGCACTTTGTCAAACTTTTGTTCGGCAATAACTTTGACACTATGGCACCAAAGCGACTAAAATTTTGGATTCTTACTAAGAATCATGCTGTGCACACGAATCAATAAAAAAATCAACCAAAAGAAGATTTTGAAAAAAAAAACATCGTTTTCACACTTGGGTTCGCTCGTTTTAGTACTTGGGTTCGGTGTTTTAAATACTTGGGTTCGGCCAAAACTTTGGCCCTCTGGCACCAAATTGACTGAAATTTTGGATTCTCACAAAGAATCATGGTCTGTACCCGAATCAATCAAAAAATCTGCCAACAAAAGAATTTTAATTTTCTTCATACAAAATTTTCGTAGTTTCTATAGGCACTTTGTCTAACTTTTGTTCGGCAATAACTTTGACCCTATAGCACCAAAGCGACTAAAATTTTGGATTCTTACTAAGAATCATGCTGTGCACACGAATCAATAAAAAAATCAACCAAAAGAAGATTTTGAAAAAAAAACATCGTTTTCACACTTGGGTTCGCTCGTTTTAGTACTTGGGTTCGGTGTTTTAAATACTTGGGTTCGGCCATAATTTTGGCCCTCTGGCACCAAATCGACTGAAATTTTGGATTCTCACTGAGAATCCAAATTTGTACCCGAACCATTCAAAAAATCTGCCAACAAAAGAATTTTAATTTTCTTCATACAAAATTTTCGTGGTTTCTATAGCCACTTTGTAAAACTTTTGTTCGGCCATAACTTTGGCCCTATGGCACCAAATCGACAAAAATATTGGATTCTTACTAAGAATCATGGTGTGCACACGAATCAATAAAAAAATCAACCAAAAGAAGATTTTGAAAAAAATATCATCGTTTTCACACTTGGGTTCGCTCGTTTTAGTACTTGGGTTCGGTGTTTTTAATATTTGGGTTCGGCCATAACTTTGGCCCTCTGGCACCAAATTGACTGAAATTTTGGATTCTCACTGAGAATCATGGTCTGTACCCGAATCATTCAAAAAATCTGCCAACAAAAGAATTTTAATTTTCTTCATACAAAATTTTCGTAGTTTCTATAGGCACTTTGTCAAACTTTTGTTCGGCCCTAACTTTGACCCTATGGCACCAAAGCGACAAAAATTTTGGATTCTTACTAAGAATCATGCTGTGCACACGAATCAATAAAAAAATCAACCAAAAGAAGATTTTGAAAAAAATATTATCGTTTTCACACTTGGGTTCGCTTGTTTTAGTACTTGGGTTCGGTGTTTTAAATACTTGGGTTCTGCCATAATTTTGGCCCTCTGGCACCAAATCGACTGAAATTTTGGATTCTCACTGAGAATCCAAATTTGTACCCGAACCATTCAAAAAATCTGCCAACAAAAGAATTTTAATTTTCTTCATACAAAATTTTCGTGGTTTCTATAGCCACTTTGTAAAACTTTTGTTCGGCCATAACTTTGGCCCTATGGCACCAAATCGACAAAAATATTGGATTCTTACTAAGAATCATGGTGTGCACACGAATCAATAAAAAAATCAACCAAAAGAAGATTTTGAAAAAAATATTATCGTTTTCACACTTGGGTTCGCTCGTTTTAGTACTTGGGTTCGGTGTTTTAAATATTTGGGTTCGGCCATAACTTTGGCCCTCTGGCACCAAATTGACTGAAATTTTGGATTCTCACTGAGAATCATGGTCTGTACCCGAATCATTCAAAAAATCTGCCAACAAAAGAATTTTAATTTTCTTCATACAAAATTTTCGTAGTTTCTATGGCACTTTGTCAAACTTTTGTTCGGCAATAACTTTGACCCTATGGCACCAAAGCGACTAAAATTTTGGATTCTTACTAAGAATCATGCTGTGCACACGAATCAATAAAAAAATCAACCAAAAGAAGATTTTGAAAAAAAAAACATCGTTTTCACACTTGGATTCGCTCGTTTTAGTACTTGGGTTCGGTGTTTTAAATACTTGGGTTCGGCCATAACTTTGGCCCTCTGGCACCAAATTGACTGAAATTTTGGATTCTCACTGAGAATCATGGTCTGTACCCGAATCATTCAAAAAATCTGCCAACAAAAGAATTTTAATTTTCTTCATACAAAATTTTCGTAGTTTCTATAGGCACTTTGTCAAACTTTTGTTCGGCCACAACTTTGACCCTATGGCACCAAAGCAACAAAAATTTTGGATTCTTACTAAGAATCATGCTGTGCACACGAATCAATAAAAAAATCAACCAAAAGAAGATTTTGAAAAAAATATCATCGTTTTCACACTTGGGTTCGCTCGTTTTAGTACTTGGGTTCGGTGTTTTAAATACTTGGGTTCGGCCATAATTTTGGCCCTCTGGCACCAAATCGACTGAAATTTTGGATCCTCACTGAGAATCCAAATTTGTACCCGAACCATTCAAAAAATCTGCCAACAAAAGAATTTTAATTTTCTTCATACAAAATTTTCGTGGTTTCTATAGCCACTTTGTAAAACTTTTGTTCGGCCATAACTTTGGCCCTATGGCACCAAATCGACAAAAATATTGGATTCTTACTTAGAATCAAGCTGTGCACACGAATCAATAAAAAAATCAACCAAAAGAAGATTTTGAAAAAAATATTATCGTTTTCACACTTGGGTTCGCTTGTTTTAGTACTTGGAATCGGTGTTTTAAATACTTGGGTTCCGCCATAATTTTGGCCCTCTGGCACCAAATCGACTGAAATTTTGGATTCTCACTGAGAATCCAAATTTGTACCCGAACCATTCAAAAAATCTGCCAACAAAAGAATTTTAATTTTCTTCATACAAAATTTTCGTGGTTTCTATAGCCACTTTGTAAAACTTTTGTTCGGCCATAACTTTGGCCCTATGGCACCAAATCGACAAAAATATTGGATTCTTACTAAGAATCATGGTGTGCACACGAATCAATAAAAAAATCAACCAAAAGAAGATTTTGAAAAAAATATTATCGTTTTCACACTTGGGTTCGCTCGTTTTAGTACTTGGGTTCGGTGTTTTAAATTTTTGGGTTCGGCCATAACTTTGGCCCTCTGGCACCAAATTGACTGAAATTTTGGATTCTCACTGAGAATCATGGTCTGTACCCGAATCATTCAAAAAATCTGCCAACAAAAGAATTTTAATTTTCTTCATACAAAATTTTCGTAGTTTCTATAGGCACTTTGTCAAACTTTTGTTCGGCAATTACTTTGACCCTATGGCACCAAAGCGACTAAAATTTTGGATTCTTACTAAGAATCATGCTGTGCACACGAATCAATAAAAAAATCAACCAAAAGAAGATTTTGAAAAAAAAAACATCGTTTTCACACTTGGGTTCGCTCGTTTTAGTACTTGGGTTCGGTGTTTTAAATATTTGGGTTCGGCCATAACTTTGGCCCTCTGGCATTAAATTGCCTGAAATTTTGGATTCTCACTGAGAATCATGGTCTGTACCCGAATCATTCAAAAAATCTGACAACAAAAGAATTTTAATTTTCTTCATACAAAATTTTCGTAGTTTCTATAGGCACTTTGTCAAACTTTTGTTCGGCCATAACTTTGACCCAATGGCACCAAAGCAACAAAAATTTTAGATTCTTACTAAGAATCATGCTGTGCACACGAATCAATAAAAAAATCAACCAAAAGAAGATTTTGAAAAAAATATCATCGTTTTCACACTTGGTTCGCTCTTTTTAGTACTTGGGTTCGGTGTTTTAAATACTTGGGTTCGGCCATAACTTTGGCCCTCTGGCACCAAATCGACTGAAATTTTGGATTCTCACTGAGAATCATGGTCTGTACCCGAAACATTCAAAAAATCTGCCAACAAAAGAATTTTAATTTTCTTCATACAAAATTTTCGTAGTTTCTATAGGCACTTTGTCAAACTTTTGTTCGGCCACAACTTTGACCCTATGGCACCAAAGCAATAAAAATTTTGGATTCTTACTAAGAATCATGCTGTGCACACGAATCAATAAAAAAATCAACCAAAAGAAGATTTTGAAAAAAATATCATCGTTTTCACACTTGGGTTCGCTCGTTTTAGTACTTGGGTTCGGTGTTTTAAATACTTGGGTTCGGCCATAATTTTGGCCCTCTGGCACCAAATCGACTGAAATTTTGGATTCTCACTGAGAATCATGGTCTGTACCCGAACCATTCAAAAAATCTGCCAACAAAAGAATTTTAATTTTCTTCATACAAAATTTTTGTGGTTTCTATAGGCACTTTGTAAAACTTTTGTTCGGCCATAATTTTGGCCCTATGGTAACAAATCGACAAAAATATTGGATTCTTACTAAGAATCATTATGTGCAAACGAATCAATAAAAAAATCAACCAAAAGAAGATTTTGAACAAAATATCATCGTTTTCACACTTGGGTTCGCTCGTTTTAGTACTTGGGTTCGGTGTTTTAAATACTTGGGTTCGGCCAAAACCTTGGCCCTTTGGCACCAAATTGACTGAAATTTTGGATTCTCACTGAGAATCATGGTCTGTACCCGAATCAATTTTCAATCAATCAACAAAATAATTTTAATTTTCTTCAAAAAAAATTTTCGTAGTTTCTATAGGCACTTTGTCAAACTTTTGTTCGGCAATAACTTTGACCCTATGGCACCAAAGCCACTAAAATTTTGGATTCTTACTAAGAATCATGCTGTGCACACGAATCAATGAAAAAATCAACCAAAAGAAGATTTTGAAAAAAAAAACATCGTTTTCACACTTGGGTTCGCTCGTTTTAGTACTTGGGTTCGGTGTTTTAAATATTTGGGTTCGGCCATAACTTTGGCCCTCTGGCACTAAATTGACTGAAATTTTGGATTCTCACTGAGAATCATGGTCTGTACCCGAATCATTCAAAAAATCTGCCAACAAAAGAATTTTAATTTTCTTCATACAAAATTTTCGTAGTTTCTATAGGCACTTTGTCAAACTTTTGTTCGGCAATAACTTTGACCCTATGGCACCAAAGCGACTAAAATTTTGGATTCTTACTAAGAATCATGCTGTGCACACGAATCAATAAAAAAATCAACCAAAAGAAGATTTTGAAAAAAAAAACATCGTTTTCACACTTGGGTTCGCTCGTTTTAGTACTTGGGTTCGGTGTTTTAAATACTTGGGTTCGGCCAAAACTTTGGCCCTCTGGCACCAAATTGACTGAAATTTTGGATTCTCACAAAGAATCATGGTCTGTACCCGAATCAATCAAAAAATCTGCCAACAAAAGAATTTTAATTTTCTTCATACAAAATTTTCGTAGTTTCTATAGGCACTTTGTCTAACTTTTGTTCGGCAATAACTTTGACCCTATGGCACCAAAGCGACTAAAATTTTGGATTCTTACTAAGAATCATGCTGTGCACACGAATCAATAAAAAAATCAACCAAAAGAAGATTTTGAAAAAAAAACATCGTTTTCACACTTGGGTTCGCTCGTTTTAGTACTTGGGTTCGGTGTTTTAAATACTTGGGTTCGGCCATAACTTTGGCTGTCTGGCACCAAATTGACTGAAATTTTGGATTCTCACTGAGAATCATGGTCTGTACCCGAAACATTCAAAAAATCTGCCAACAAAAGAATTTTAATTTTCTTCATACAAAATTTTCGTAGTTTCTATAGGCACTTTGTCAAACTTTTGTTCGGCCACAACTTTGACCCTATGGCACCAAAGCAACAAAAATTTTGGATTCTTACTAAGAATCATGCTGTGCACACGAATCAATAAAAAAATCAACCAAAAGAAGATTTTGAAAAAAATATCATCGTTTTCACACTTGGGTTCGCTCGTTTTATACTTGGGTTCGGTGTTTTAAATACTTGGGTTCGGCCATAATTTTGGCCCTCTGGCAACAAATCGACTGAAATTTTGGATTCTCACTGAGAATCCAAATTTGTACCCGAACCATTCAAAAAATCTGCCACTTTGTAAAACTTTTGTTTGGCCATAACTTTGGCCCTATGGCACCAAATCGACAAAAATATTGGATTCTTACTAAGAATCATGGTGTGCACACGAATCAATAAAAAAATCAACCAAAAGAAGATTTTGAAAAAAAAACATCGTTTTCACACTTGGGTTCGCTCGTTTTAGTACTTGGGTTCGGTGTTTTAAATACTTGGGTTCGGCCATAACTTTGGCTGTCTGGCACCAAATTGACTGAAATTTTGGATTCTCACTGAGAATCATGGTCTGTACCCGAATCATTCAAAAAATCTGCCAACAAAAGAATTTTAATTTTCTTCATACAAAATTTTCGTGGTTTCTATAGGCACTTTGTAAAACTTTTGTTCGGCCATAATTTTGGCCCTATGGTAACAAATCGACAAAAATATTGGATTCTTACTAAGAATCATTATGTGCAAACGAATCAATAAAAAAATCAACCAAAAGAAGATTTTGAACAAAATATCATCGTTTTCACACTTGGGTTCGCTCGTTTTAGTACTTGGGTTCGGTGTTTTAAATACTTGGGTTCGGCCAAAACCTTGGCCCTTTGGCACCAAATTGACTGAAATTTTGGATTCTCACTGAGAATCATGGTCTGTACCCGAATCATTCAAAAAATCTGCCAACAAAAGAATTTTAATTTTCTTCATACAAAATTTTCGTAGTTTCTATAGGCACTTTGTCAAACTTTTGTTCGGCAATAACTTTGACCCTATGGCACCAAAGCGACTAAAATTTTGGATTCTTACTAAGAATCATGCTGTGCACAGGAATCAATAAAAAAATCAACCGAAAGAAGATTTTGAAAAAAATATCATCGTTTTCACACTTGGGTTCGCTCGTTTTAGTACTTGGGTTCGGTGTTTTAAATATTTGGGTTCGGCCATAACTTTGGCCCTCTGGCACCAAATTGACTGAAATTTTGGATTCTCACTGAGAATCATGGTCTGTACCCGAATCATTCAAAAAATCTGCCAACAAAAGAATTTTAATTTTCTTCATACAAAATTTTCGTAGTTTCTATAGGCACTTTGTCAAACTTTTGTTCGGCCACAACTTTGACCCTATGGCACCAAAGCAACAAAAATTTTGGATTCTTACTAAGAATCATGCTGTGCACACGAATCAATAAAAAAATCAACCAAAAGAAGATTTTGAAAAAAATATCATCGTTTTCACACTTGGGTTCGCTCGTTTTAGTACTTGGGTTCGGTGTTTTAAATACTTGGGTTCGGCCATAATTTTGGCCCTCTGGCACCAAATCGACTGAAATTTTGGATTCTCACTGAGAATCATGGTCTGTACCCGAAACATTCAAAAAATCTGCCAACAAAAGAATTTTAATTTTCTTCATACAAAATTTTCGTAGTTTCTATAGGCACTTTGTCAAACTTTTGTTCGGCCACAACTTTGACCCTATGGCACCAAAGCAATAAAAATTTTGGATTCTTACTAAGAATCATGCTGTGCACACGAATCAATAAAAAAATCAACCAAAAGAAGATTTTGAAAAAAATATCATCATTTTCACACTTGGGTTCGCTCGTTTTAGTACTTGGGTTCGGTGTTTTAAATACTTGGGTTCGGCCATAATTTTGGCCCTCTGGCACCAAATCGACTGAAATTTTGGATTCTCACTGAGAATCCAAATTTGTAGCCGAATCATTCAAAAAATCTGCCAACAAAAGAATTTTAATTTTCTTCATACAAAATTTTCGTAGTTTCTATAGGCACTTTGTCAAACTTTTGTTCGGCCATAACTTTGACCCAATGGCACCAAAGCAACAAAAATTTTAGATTCTTACTAAAAATCATGCTGTGCACACGAATCAATAAAAAAATCAACCAAAAGAAGATTTTGAAAAAAATATCATCGTTTTCACACTTGGGTTCGCTCGTTTTAGTACTTGGGTTCGGTGTTTTAAATACTTGGGTTCGGCCATAATTTTGGCCCTCTGGCACCAAATCGACTGAAATTTTGGATTCTCACTGAGAATCATGGTCTGTACCCGAAACATTCAAAAAATCTGCCAACAAAAGAATTTTAATTTTCTTCATACAAAATTTTCGTAGTTTCTATAGGCACTTTGTCAAACTTTTGTTCGGCCACAACTTTGACCCTATGGCACCAAAGCAATAAAAATTTTGGATTCTTACTAAGAATCATGCTGTGCACACGAATCAATAAAAAAATCAACCAAAAGAAGATTTTGAAAAAAATATCATCGTTTTCACACTTGGGTTCGCTCGTTTTAGTACTTGGGTTCGGTGTTTTAAATACTTGGGTTCGGCCATAATTTTGGCCCTCTGGCACCAAATCGACTGAAATTTTGGATTCTCACTGAGAATCATGGTCTGTACCCGAAACATTCAAAAAATCTGCCAACAAAAGAATTTTAATTTTCTTCATACAAAATTTTTGTGGTTTCTATAAGCACTTTGTAAAACTTTTGTTCGGCCATAATTTTGGCCCTATGGTAACAAATCGACAAAAATATTGGATTCTTACTAAGAATCATTATGTGCAAACGAATCAATAAAAAAATCAACCAAAAGAAGATTTTGAAAAAAATATCATCGTTTTCACACTTGGGTTCGCTCGTTTTAGTACTTGGGTTCGGTGTTTTAAATACTTGGGTTCGGCCAAAACCTTGGCCCTTTGGCACCAAATTGACTGAAATTTTGGATTCTCACTGAGAATCATGGTCTGTACCCGAATCAATTTTCAATCAATCAACAAAATAATTTTAATTTTCTTCATAAAAAATTTTCGTAGTTTCTATAGGCACTTTGTCAAACTTTTGTTCGGCAATAACTTTGACCCTATGGCACCAAAGCGACTAAAATTTTGGATTCTTACTAAGAATCATGCTGTGCACACGAATCAATGAAAAAATCAACCAAAAGAAGATTTTGAAAAAAAAAACATCGTTTTCACACTTGGGTTCGCTCGTTTTAGTACTTGGGTTCGGTGTTTTAAATATTTGGGTTCGGCCATAACTTTGGCCCTCTGGCACTAAATTGACTGAAATTTTGGATTCTCACTGAGAATCATGGTCTGTACCCGAATCATTCAAAAAATCTGCCAACAAAAGAATTTTAATTTTCTTCATACAAAATTTTCGTAGTTTCTATAGGCACTTTGTCAAACTTTTGTTCGGCAATAACTTTGACCCTATGGCACCAAAGCGACTAAAATTTTGGATTCTTACTAAGAATCATGCTGTGCACACGAATCAATGAAAAAATCAACCAAAAGAAGATTTTGAAAAAAAAAACATCGTTTTCACACTTGGGTTCGCTCGTTTTAGTACTTGGTTTCGGTGTTTTAAATATTTGGGTTCGGCCATAACTTTGGCCCTCTGGCACTAAATTGACTGAAATTTTGGATTCTCACTGAGAATCATGGTCTGTACCCGAATCATTCAAAAAATCTGCCAACAAAATAATTTTAATTTTCTTCATAAAAAATTTTCGTAGTTTCTATAGGCACTTTGTCAAACTTTTGTTCGGCAATAACTTTGACCCTATGGCACCAAAGCGACTAAAATTTTGGATTCTTACTAAGAATCATGCTGTGCACACGAATCAATGAAAAAATCAACCAAAAGAAGATTTTGAAAAAAATATCATCGTTTTCACACTTGGGTTCGCTCGTTTTAGTACTTGGGTTCGGTGTTTTAAATACTTGGGTTCGGCCATAATTTTGGCCCTCTGGCACCAAATCGACTGAAATTTTGGATTCTCACTGAGAATCCAAATTTGTAGCCGAATCATTCAAAAAATCTGCCAACAAAAGAATTTTAATTTTCTTCATACAAAATTTTCGTATTTTCTATAGGCACTTTGTCAAACTTTTGTTCGGCCATAACTTTGACCCAATGGCACCAAAGCAACAAAAATTTTAGATTCTTACTAAAAATCATGCTGTGCACACGAATCAATAAAAAAATCAACCAAAAGAAGATTTTGAAAAAAATATCATCGTTTTCACACTTGGGTTCGCTCGTTTTAGTACTTGGGTTCGGTGTTTTAAATACTTGGGTTCGGCCATAATTTTGGCCCTCTGGCACCAAATCGACTGAAATTTTGGATTCTCACTGAGAATCATGGTCTGTACCCGAAACATTCAAAAAATCTGCCAACAAAAGAATTTTAATTTTCTTCATACAAAATTTTCGTAGTTTCTATAGGCACTTTGTCAAACTTTTGTTCGGCCACAACTTTGACCCTATGGCACCAAAGCAATAAAAATTTTGGATTCTTACTAAGAATCATGCTGTGCACACGAATCAATAAAAAAATCAACCAAAAGAAGATTTTGAAAAAAATATCATCGTTTTCACACTTGGGTTCGCTCGTTTTAGTACTTGGGTTCGGTGTTTTAAATACTTGGGTTCGGCCATAATTTTGGCCCTCTGGCACCAAATCGACTGAAATTTTGGATTCTCACTGAGAATCATGGTCTGTACCCGAACCATTCAAAAAATCTGCCAACAAAAGAATTTTAATTTTCTTCATACAAAATTTTTGTGGTTTCTATAGGCACTTTGTAATACTTTTGTTCGGCCATAATTTTGGCCCTATGGTAACAAATCGACAAAAATATTGGATTCTTACTAAGAATCATTATGTGCAAACGAATCAATAAAAAAATCAACCAAAAGAAGATTTTGAAAAAAATATCATCGTTTTCACACTTGGGTTCGCTCGTTTTAGTACTTGGGTTCGGTGTTTTAAATACTTGGGTTCGGCCAAAACCTTGGCCCTTTGGCACCAAATTGACTGAAATTTTGGATTCTCACTGAGAATCATGGTCTGTACCCGAATCAATTTTCAATCAATCAACAAAATAATTTTAATTTTCTTCATAAAAAATTTTCGTAGTTTCTATAGGCACTTTGTCAAACTTTTGTTCGGCAATAACTTTGACCCTATGGCACCAAAGCGACTAAAATTTTGGATTCTTACTAAGAATCATGCTGTGCACACGAATCAATGAAAAAATCAACCAAAAGAAGATTTTGAAAAAATCAACCAAAAGAAGATTTTGAAAAAAAAAACATCGTTTTCACACTTGGGTTCGCTCGTTTTAGTACTTGGTTTCGGTGTTTTAAATATTTGGGTTCGGCCATAACTTTGGCCCTCTGGCACTAAATTGACTGAAATTTTGGATTCTCACTGAGAATCATGGTCTGTACCCGAATCATTCAAAAAATCTGCCAACAAAAGAATTTTAATTTTCTTCATACAAAATTTTCGTAGTTTCTATAGGCACTTTGTCAAACTTTTGTTCGGCAATAACTTTGACCCTATGGCACCAAAGCGACTAAAATTTTGGATTCTTACTAAGAATCATGCTGTGCACACGAATCAATAAAAAAATCAACCAAAAGAAGATTTTGAAAAAAAAAACATCGTTTTCACACTTGGGTTCGCTCGTTTTAGTACTTGGTTTCGGTGTTTTAAATACTTGGGTTCGGCCAAAACTTTGGCCCTCTGGCACCAAATTGACTGAAATTTTGGATTCTCACAAAGAATCATGGTCTGTACCCGAATCAATCAAAAAATCTGCCAACAAAAGAATTTTAATTTTCTTCATACAAAATTTTCGTAGTTTCTATAGGCACTTTGTCTAACTTTTGTTCGGCAATAACTTTGACCCTATGGCACCAAAGCGACTAAAATTTTGGATTCTTACTAAGAATCATGCTGTGCACACGAATCAATAAAAAAATCAACCAAAAGAAGATTTTGAAAAAAAAACATCGTTTTCACACTTGGGTTCGCTCGTTTTAGTACTTGGGTTCGGTGTTTTAAATACTTGGGTTCGGCCATAACTTTGGCTGTCTGGCACCAAATTGACTGAAATTTTGGATTCTCACTGAGAATCATGGTCTGTACCCGAATCATTCAAAAAATCTGCCAACAAAAGAATTTTAATTTTCTTCATACAAAATTTTCGTAGTTTCTATAGGCACTTTGTCAAACTTTTGTTCGGCCACAACTTTGACCCTATGGCACCAAAGCAACAAAAATTTTGGATTCTTACTAAGAATCATGCTGTGCACACGAATCAATAAAAAAATCAACCAAAAGAAGATTTTGAAAAAATTATTATCGTTTTCACACTTGGGTTCGCTCGTTTTAGTACTTGGGTTCCGTGTTTTAAATATTTGGGTTCGGCCATAACTTTGGCCCTCTGGCACCAAATTGACTGAAATTTTGGATTCTCACTGAGAATCATGGTCTGTACCCGAATCATTCAAAAAATCTGCCAACAAAAGAATTTTAATTTTCTTCATACAAAATTTTCGTAGTTTCTATAGGCACTTTGTCAAACTTTTGTTCGGCAATAACTTTGACCCTATGGCACCAAAGCGACTAAAATTTTGGATTCTTACTAAGAATCATGCTGTGCACAGGAATCAATAAAAAAATCAACCGAAAGAAGATTTTGAAAAAAATATCATCGTTTTCACACTTGGGTTCGCTCGTTTTAGTACTTGGGTTCGGTGTTTTAAATATTTGGGTTCGGCCATAACTTTGGCCCTCTGGCACCAAATTGACTGAAATTTTGGATTCTCACTGAGAATCATGGTCTGTACCCGAATCATTCAAAAAATCTGCCAACAAAAGAATTTTAATTTTCTTCATACAAAATTTTCGTAGTTTCTATAGGCACTTTGTCAAACTTTTGTTCGGCCACAACTTTGACCCTATGGCACCAAAGCAACAAAAATTTTGGATTCTTACTAAGAATCATGCTGTGCACACGAATCAATAAAGAAATCAACCAAAAGAAGATTTTGAAAAAAATATCATCGTTTTCACACTTGGGTTCGCTCGTTTTAGTACTTGGGTTCGGTGTTTTAAATACTTAGGTTCGGCCATAATTTTGGCCCTCTGGCACCAAATCGACTGAAATTTTGGATTCTCACTGAGAATCCAAATTTGTAGCCGAATCATTCAAAAAATCTGCCAACAAAAGAATTTTAATTTTCTTCATACAAAATTTTCGTAGTTTCTATAGGCACTTTGTCAAACTTTTGTTCGGCCATAACTTTGACCCAATGGCACCAAAGCAACAAAAATTTTAGATTCTTACTAAGAATCATGCTGTGCACACGAATCAATAAAAAAATCAACCAAAAGAAGATTTTGAAAAAAATATCATCGTTTTCACACTTGGGTTCGCTCGTTTTAGTACTTGGGTTCGGTGTTTTAAATACTTGGGTTCGGCCATAATTTTGGCCCTCTGGCACCAAATCGACTGAAATTTTGGATTCTCACTGAGAATCATGGTCTGTACCCGAAACATTCAAAAAATCTGCCAACAAAAGAATTTTAATTTTCTTCATACAAAATTTTCGTAGTTTCTATAGGCACTTTGTCAAACTTTTGTTCGGCCACAACTTTGACCCTATGGCACCAAAGCAATAAAAATTTTGGATTCTTACTAAGAATCATGCTGTGCACACGAATCAATAAAAAAATCAACCAAAAGAAGATTTTGAAAAAAATATCATCGTTTTCACACTTGGGTTCGCTCGTTTTAGTACTTGGGTTCGGTGTTTTAAATACTTGGGTTCGGCCATAATTTTGGCCCTCTGGCACCAAATCGACTGAAATTTTGGATTCTCACTGAGAATCATGGTCTGTACCCGAACCATTCAAAAAATCTGCCAACAAAAGAATTTTAATTTTCTTCATACAAAATTTTTGTGGTTTCTATAAGCACTTTGTAAAACTTTTGTTCGGCCATAATTTTGGCCCTATGGTAACAAATCGACAAAAATATTGGATTCTTACTAAGAATCATTATGTGCAAACGAATCAATAAAAAAATCAACCAAAAGAAGATTTTGAAAAAAATATCATCGTTTTCACACTTGGGTTCGCTCGTTTTAGTACTTGGGTTCGGTGTTTTAAATACTTGGGTTCGGCCAAAACCTTGGCCCTTTGGCACCAAATTGACTGAAATTTTGGATTCTCACTGAGAATCATGGTCTGTACCCGAATCAATTTTCAATCAATCAACAAAATAATTTTAATTTTCTTCATAAAAAATTTTCGTAGTTTCTATAGGCACTTTGTCAAACTTTTGTTCGGCAATAACTTTGACCCTATGGCACCAAAGCGACTAAAATTTTGGATTCTTACTAAGAATCATGCTGTGCACACGAATCAATGAAAAAATCAACCAAAAGAAGATTTTGAAAAAAAAAACATCGTTTTCACACTTGGGTTCGCTCGTTTTAGTACTTGGGTTCGGTGTTTTAAATACTTGGGTTCGGCCATAATTTTGGCCCTCTGGCACCAAATCGACTGAAATTTTGGATTCTCACTGAGAATCCAAATTTGTAGCCGAATCATTCAAAAAATCTGCCAACAAAAGAATTTTAATTTTCTTCATACAAAATTTTCGTAGTTTCTATAGGCACTTTGTCAAACTTTTGTTCGGCCATAACTTTGACCCAATGGCACCAAAGCAACAAAAATTTTAGATTCTTACTAAGAATCATGCTGTGCACACGAATCAATAAAAAAATCAACCAAAAGAAGATTTTGAAAAAAATATCATCGTTTTCACACTTGGGTTCGCTCGTTTTAGTACTTGGGTTCGGTGTTTTAAATACTTGGGTTCGGCCATAATTTTGGCCCTCTGGCACCAAATCGACTGAAATTTTGGATTCTCACTGAGAATCATGGTCTGTACCCGAAACATTCAAAAAATCTGCCAACAAAAGAATTTTAATTTTCTTCATACAAAATTTTCGCAGTTTCTATAGGCACTTTGTCAAACTTTTGTTCGGCCACAACTTTGACCCTATGGCACCAAAGCAATAAAAATTTTGGATTCTTACTAAGAATCATGCTGTGCACACGAATCAATAAAAAAATCAACCAAAAGAAGATTTTGAAAAAAATATCATCGTTTTCACACTTGGGTTCGCTCGTTTTAGTACTTGGGTTCGGTGTTTTAAATACTTGGGTTCGGCCATAATTTTGGCCCTCTGGCACCAAATCGACTGAAATTTTGGATTCTCACTGAGAATCATGGTCTGTACCCGAAACATTCAAAAAATCTGCCAACAAAAGAATTTTAATTTTCTTCATACAAAATTTTTGTGGTTTCTATAAGCACTTTGTAAAACTTTTGTTCGGCCATAATTTTGGCCCTATGGTAACAAATCGACAAAAATATTGGATTCTTACTAAGAATCATTATGTGCAAACGAATCAATAAAAAAATCAACCAAAAGAAGATTTTGAAAAAAATATCATCGTTTTCACACTTGGGTTCGCTCGTTTTAGTACTTGGGTTCGGTGTTTTAAATACTTGGGTTCGGCCAAAACCTTGGCCCTTTGGCACCAAATTGACTGAAATTTTGGATTCTCACTGAGAATCATGGTCTGTACCCGAATCAATTTTCAATCAATCAACAAAATAATTTTAATTTTCTTCATAAAAAATTTTCGTAGTTTCTATAGGCACTTTGTCAAACTTTTGTTCGGCAATAACTTTGACCCTATGGCACCAAAGCGACTAAAATTTTGGATTCTTACTAAGAATCATGCTGTGCACACGAATCAATGAAAAAATCAACCAAAAGAAGATTTTGAAAAAAAAAACATCGTTTTCACACTTGGGTTCGCTCGTTTTAGTACTTGGGTTCGGTGTTTTAAATATTTGGGTTCGGCCATAACTTTGGCCCTCTGGCACTAAATTGACTGAAATTTTGGATTCTCACTGAGAATCATGGTCTGTACCCGAATCATTCAAAAAATCTGCCAACAAAAGAATTTTAATTTTCTTCATACAAAATTTTCGTAGTTTCTATAGGCACTTTGTCAAACTTTTGTTCGGCAATAACTTTGACCCTATGGCACCAAAGCGACTAAAATTTTGGATTCTTACTAAGAATCATGCTGTGCACACGAATCAATAAAAAAATCAACCAAAAGAAGATTTTGAAAAAAAAAACATCGTTTTCACACTTGGGTTCGCTCGTTTTAGTACTTGGGTTCGGTGTTTTAAATACTTGGGTTCGGCCAAAACTTTGGCCCTCTTGCACCAAATTGACTGAAATTTTGGATTCTCACAAAGAATCATGGTCTGTACCCGAATCAATCAAAAAATCTGCCAACAAAAGAATTTTAATTTTCTTCATACAAAATTTTCGTAGTTTCTATAGGCACTTTGTCTAACTTTTGTTCGGCAATAACTTTGACCCTATGGCACCAAAGCGACTAAAATTTTGGATTCTTACTAAGAATCATGCTGTGCACACGAATCAATAAAAAAATCAACCAAAAGAAGATTTTGAAAAAAAAACATCGTTTTCACACTTGGGTTCGCTCGTTTTAGTACTTGGGTTCGGTGTTTTAAATACTTGGGTTCGGCCATAACTTTGGCTGTCTGGCACCAAATTGACTGAAATTTTGGATTCTCACTGAGAATCATGGTCTGTACCCGAATCATTCAAAAAATCTGCCAACAAAAGAATTTTAATTTTCTTCATACAAAATTTTCGTAGTTTCTATAGGCACTTTGTCAAACTTTTGTTCGGCCACAACTTTGACCCTATGGCACCAAAGCAACAAAAATTTTGGATTCTTACTAAGAATCATGCTGTGCACACGAATCAATAAAAAAATCAACCAAAAGAAGATTTTGAAAAAAATATCATCGTTTTCACACTTGGGTTCGCTCGTTTTATACTTGGGTTCGGTGTTTTAAATACTTGGGTTCGGCCATAATTTTGGCCCTCTGGCACCAAATCGACTGAAATTTTGGATTCTCACTGAGAATCCAAATTTGTACCCGAACCATTCAAAAAATCTGCCACTTTGTAAAACTTTTGTTCGGCCATAACTTTGGCCCTATGGCACCAAATCGACAAAAATATTGGATTCTTACTAAGAATCATGGTGTGCACACGAATCAATAAAAAAATCAACCAAAAGAAGATTTTGAAAAAAATATTATCGTTTTCACACTTGGGTTCGCTCGTTTTAGTACTTGGGTTCGGTGTTTTAAATATTTGGGTTCGGCCATAACTTTGGCCCTCTTGCACTAAATTGACTGAAATTTTGGATTCTCACTGAGAATCATGGTCTGTACCCGAATCATTCAAAAAATCTGCCAACAAAAGAATTTTAATTTTCTTCATACAAAATTTTCGTAGTTTCTATAGGCACTTTGTCAAACTTTTGTTCGGCAATAACTTTGACCCTATGGCACCAAAGCGACTAAAATTTTGGATTCTTACTAAGAATCATGCTGTGCACACGAATCAATAAAAAAATCAACCAAAAGAAGATTTTGAAAAAAAAAACATCGTTTTCACACTTGGGTTCGCTCGTTTTAGTACTTGGGTTCGGTGTTTTAAATACTTGGGTTCGGCCAAAACTTTGGCCCTCTGGCACCAAATTGACTGAAATTTTGGATTCTCACAAAGAATCATGGTCTGTACCCGAATCAATCAAAAAATCTGCCAACAAAAGAATTTTAATTTTCTTCATACAAAATTTTCGTAGTTTCTATAGGCACTTTGTCTAACTTTTGTTCGGCAATAACTTTGACCCTATGGCACCAAAGCGACTAAAATTTTGGATTCTTACTAAGAATCATGCTGTGCACACGAATCAATAAAAAAATCAACCAAAAGAAGATTTTGAAAAAAAAACATCGTTTCACACTTGGGTTCGCTCGTTTTAGTACTTGGGTTCGGTGTTTTAAATACTTGGGTTCGGCCATAACTTTGGCTGTCTGGCACCAAATTGACTGAAATTTTGGATTCTCACTGAGAATCATGGTCTGTACCCGAATCATTCAAAAAATCTGCCAACAAAAGAATTTTAATTTTCTTCATACAAAATTTTCGTAGTTTCTATAGGCACTTTGTCAAACTTTTGTTCGGCCACAACTTTGACCCTATGGCACCAAAGCAACAAAAATTTTGGATTCTTACTTAGAATCATGCTGTGCACACGAATCAATAAAAAAATCAACCAAAAGAAGATTTTGAAAAAAATATCATCGTTTTCACACTTGGGTTCGCTCGTTTTAGTACTTGGGTTCGGTGTTTTAAATACTTGGGTTCGGCCATAATTTTGGCCCTCTGGCACCAAATCGACTGAAATTTTGGATTCTCACTGAGAATCCAAATTTGTACCCGAACCATTCAAAAAATCTGCCAACAAAAGAATTTTAATTTTCTTCATACAAAATTTTCGTGGTTTCTATAGCCACTTTGTAAAACATTTGTTCGGCCATAACTTTGGCCCTATGGCACCAAATCGACAAAAATATTGGATTCTTACTAAGAATCATGGTGTGCACACGAATCAATAAAAAAATCAACCAAAAGAAGATTTTGAAAAAAATATCATCGTTTTCACACTTGGGTTCGCTCGTTTTAGTACTTGGGTTCGGTGTTTTTAATATTTGGGTTCGGCCATAACTTTGGCCCTCTGGCACCAAATTGACTGAAATTTTGGATTCTCACTGAGAATCATGGTCTGTACCCGAATCATTCAAAAAATCTGCCAACAAAAGAATTTTAATTTTCTTCATACAAAATTTTCGTAGTTTCTATAGGCACTTTGTCAAACTTTTGTTCGGCCATAACTTTGACCCTATGGCACCAAAGCGACAAAAATTTTGGATTCTTACTAAGAATCATGCTGTGCACACGAATCAATAAAAAAATCAACCAAAAGAAGATTTTGAAAAAAATATTATCGTTTTCACACTTGGGTTCGCTTGTTTTAGTACTTGGGTTCGGTGTTTTAAATACTTGGGTTCTGCCATAATTTTGGCCCTCTGGCACCAAATCGACTGAAATTTTGGATTCTCACTGAGAATCCAAATTTGTACCCGAACCATTCAAAAAATCTGCCAACAAAAGAATTTTAATTTTCTTCATACAAAATTTTCGTGGTTTCTATAGCCACTTTGTAAAACTTTTGTTCGGCCATAACTTTGGCCCTATGGCACCAAATCGACAAAAATATTGGATTCTTACTAAGAATCATGGTGTGCACACGAATCAATAAAAAAATCAACCAAAAGAAGATTTTGAAAAAAATATCATCGTTTTCACACTTGGGTTCGCTCGTTTTAGTACTTGGGTTCGGTGTTTTTAATATTTGGGTTCGGCCATAACTTTGGCCCTCTGGCACCAAATTGACTGAAATTTTGGATTCTCACTGAGAATCATGGTCTGTACCCGAATCATTCAAAAAATCTGCCAACAAAAGAATTTTAATTTTCTTCATACAAAATTTTCGTAGTTTCTATAGGCACTTTGTCAAACTTTTGTTCGGCCATAACTTTGACCCTATGGCACCAAAGCGAAAAAAATTTTGGATTCTTACTAAGAATCATGCTGTGCACACGAATCAATAAAAAAATCAACCAAAAGAAGATTTTGAAAAAAATATTATCGTTTTCACACTTGGGTTCGCTTGTTTTAGTACTTGGGTTCGGTGTTTTAAATACTTGGGTTCTGCCATAATTTTGGCCCTCTGGCACCAAATCGACTGAAATTTTGGATTCTCACTGAGAATCCAAATTTGTACCCGAACCATTCAAAAAATCTGCCAACAAAAGAATTTTAATTTTCTTCATACAAAATTTTCGTGGTTTCTATAGCCACTTTGTAAAACTTTTGTTCGGCCATAACTTTGGCCCTATGGCACCAAATCGACAAAAATATTGGATTCTTACTAAGAATCATGGTGTGCACACGAATCAATAAAAAAATCAACCAAAAGAAGATTTTGAAAAAAATATTATCGTTTTCACACTTGGGTTCGCTCGTTTTAGTACTTGGGTTCGGTGTTTTAAATATTTGGGTTCGGCCATAACTTTGGCCCTCTGGCACCAAATTGACTGAAATTTTGGATTCTCACTGAGAATCATGGTCTGTACCCGAATCATTCAAAAAATCTGCCAACAAAAGAATTTTAATTTTCTTCATACAAAATTTTCGTAGTTTCTATAGGCACTTTGTCAAACTTTTGTTCGGCAATAACTTTGACCCTATGGCACCAAAGCGACTAAAATTTTGGATTCTTACTAAGAATCATGCTGTGCACACGAATCAATAAAAAAATCAACCAAAAGAAGATTTTGAAAAAAAAAACATCGTTTTCACACTTGGGTTCGCTCGTTTTAGTACTTGGGTTCGGTGTTTTAAATACTTGGGTTCGGCCATAACTTTGGCCCTCTGGCACCAAATTGACTGAAATTTTGGATTCTCACTGAGAATCATGGTCTGTACCCGAATCATTCAAAAAATCTGCCAACAAAAGAATTTTAATTTTCTTCATACAAAATTTTCGTAGTTTCTATAGGCACTTTGTCAAACTTTTGTTCGGCCACAACTTTGACCCTATGGCACCAAACCAACAAAAATTTTGGATTCTTACTAAGAATCATGCTGTGCACACGAATCAATAAAAAAATCAACCAAAAGAAGATTTTGAAAAAAATATCATCGTTTTCACACTTGGGTTCGCTCGTTTTAGTACTTGGGTTCGGTGTTTTAAATACTTGGGTTCGGCCATAATTTTGGCCCTCTGGCACCAAATCGACTGAAATTTTGGATTCTCACTGAGAATCCAAATTTGTAGCCGAATCATTCAAAAAATCTGCCAACAAAAGAATTTTAATTTTCTTCATACAAAATTTTCGTAGTTTCTATAGGCACTTTGTCAAACTTTTGTTCGGCCATAACTTTGACCCAATGGCACCAAAGCAACAAAAATTTTAGATTCATACTAAGAATCATGCTGTGCACACGAATCAATAAAAAAATCAACCAAAAGAAGATTTTGAAAAAAATATCATCGTTTTCACACTTGGGTTCGCTCGTTTTAGTACTTGGGTTCGGTGTTTTAAATACTTGGGTTCGGCCATAATTTTGGCCCTCTGGCAACAAATCGACTGAAATTTTGGATTCTCACTGAGAATCATGGTCTGTACCCGAAACATTCAAAAAATCTGCCAACAAAAGAATTTTAATTTTCTTCATACAAAATTTTCGTAGTTTCTATAGGCACTTTGTCAAACTTTTGTTCGGCCACAACTTTGACCCTATGGCACCAAAGCAATAAAAATTTTGGATTCTTACTAAGAATCATGCTGTGCACACGAATCAATAAAAAAATCAACCAAAAGAAGATTTTGAAAAAAATATCATCGTTTTCACACTTGGGTTCGCTCGTTTTAGTACTTGGGTTCCGTGTTTTAAATACTTGGGTTCGGCCATAATTTTGGCCCTCTGGCACCAAATCGACTGAAATTTTGGATTCTCACTGAGAATCATGGTCTGTACCCGAACCATTCAAAAAATCTGCCAACAAAAGAATTTAAATTTTCTTCATACAAAATTTTTGTGGTTTCTATAGGCACTTTGTAAAACTTTTGTTCGGCCATAATTTTGGCCCTATGGTAACAAATCGACAAAAATATTGGATTCTTACTAAGAATCATTATGTGCAAACGAATCAATAAAAAAATCAACCAAAAGAAGATTTGGAAAAAAATATTATCGTTTTCACACTTGGGTTCGCTCGTTTTAGTACTTGGGTTCGGTGTTTTAAATATTTGGGTTCGGCCATAACTTTGGCCCTCTGGCACCAAATTGACTGAAATTTTGGATTCTCACTGAGAATCATGGTCTGTACCCGAATCATTCAAAAAATCTGCCAACAAAAGAATTTTAATTTTCTTCATACAAAATTTTCGTAGTTTCTATAGGCACTTTGTCAAACTTTTGTTCGGCAATAACTTTGACCCTATGGCACCAAAGCGACTAAAATTTTGGATTCTTACTAAGAATCATGCTGTGCACACGAATCAATAAAAAAATCAACCAAAAGAAGATTTTGAAAAAAAAAACATCGTTTTCACACTTGGGTTCGCTCGTTTTAGTACTTGGGTTCGGTGTTTTAAATACTTGGGTTCGGCCATAACTTTGGCCCTCTGGCACCAAATTGACTGAAATTTTGGATTCTCACTGAGAATCATGGTCTGTACCCGAATCATTCAAAAAATCTGCCAACAAAAGAATTTTAATTTTCTTCATACAAAATTTTCGTAGTTTCTATAGGCACTTTGTCAAACTTTTGTTCGGCAATAACTTTGACCCTATGGCACCAAAGCGACTAAAATTTTGGATTCTTACTAAGAATCATGCTGTGCACACGAATCAATAAAAAAATCAACCAAAAGAAGATTTTGAAAAAAAAAACATCGTTTTCACACTTGGGTTCGCTCGTTTTAGTACTTGGGTTCGGTGTTTTAAATATTCTGGTTCGGCCATAACTTTGGCCCTCTGGCACTAAATTGACTGAAATTTTGGATTCTCACTGAGAATCATGGTCTGTACCCGAATCATTCAAAAAATCTGCCAACAAAAGAATTTTAATTTTCTTCATACAAAATTTTCGTAGTTTCAATAGGCACTTTGTCAAACTTTTGTTCGGCCATAACTTTGACCCAATGGCACCAAAGCAACAAAAATTTTAAAATTCTTACTAAGAATCATGCTGTGCACACGAATCAATAAAAAAATCAACCAAAAGAAGATTTTGAAAAAAATATCATCGTTTTCACACTTGGGTTCGCTCGTTTTAGTACTTGGGTTCGGTGTTTTAAATACTTGGGTTCGGCCATAATTTTGGCTCTCTGTCACCAAATCGACTGAAATTTTGGATTCTCACTGAGAATCATGGTCTGTACCCGAACCATTCAAAAAATCTGCCAACAAAAGAATTTTAATTTTCTTCATACAAAATTTTCGTGGTTTCTATAGGCACTTTGTCAAACTTTTGTTCGGCAATAACTTTGACCCTATGGCACCAAAGCGACTAAAATTTTGGATTCTTACTCAGAATCATGCTGTGCACACGAATCAATAAAAAAATCAACCAAAAAAAGATTTTGAAAAAAAAAAACATCGTTTTCACACGTGGATTCGCTCGTTTTAGTACTTGGGTTCGGTGTTTTAAATACTTGGGTTCGGCCATAACTTTGGCCCTCTGGCACCAAATTGACTGAAATTTTGGATTCTCACTGAGAATCATGGTCTGTACCCGAATCATTCAAAAAATCTGCCAACAAAAGAATTTTAATTTTCTTCATACAAAATTTTCGTAGTTTCTATAGGCACTTTGTCAAACTTTTGTTCGGCAATAACTTTGACCCTATGGCACCAAAGCGACTAAAATTTAAAATTCTTACTAAGAAAAATGCTGTGCACACGAATCAATAAAAAAATCAACCAAAAGAAGATTTTGAAAAAAAAAACATCGTTTTCTCACTTGGGTTCCCTCGTTTTAGTACTTGGGTTCGGTGTTTTAAATATTTGGGTTCGGCCATAACTTTGGCCCTCTGGCACCAAATTGACTGAAATTTTGGATTCTCACTGAGAATCATGGTCTGTACCCGAATCATTCAAAAAATCTGCCAACAAAAGAATTTTAATTTTCTTCATACAAAATTTTCGTAGTTTCTATAGGCACTTTGTCAAACTTTTGTTCGGCCACAACTTTGACCCTATGGCACCAAACCAACAAAAATTTTGGATTCTTACTAAGAATCATGCTGTGCACACGAATCAATAAAAAAATCAACCAAAAGAAGATTTTGAAAAAAATATCATCGTTTTCACACTTGGGTTCGCTCGTTTTAGTACTTGGGTTCGGTGTTTTAAATACTTGGGTTCGGCCATAACTTTGGCCCTCTGGCACCAAATTGACTGAAATTTTGGATTCTCACTGAGAATCATGGTCTGTACCCGAATCATTCAAAAAATCTGCCAACAAAAGAATTTTAATTTTCTTCATACAAAATTTTCGTGGTTTCTATAGCCACTTTGTAAAACTTTTGTTCGGCCATAACTTTGGCCCTATGGCACCAAATCGACAAAAATATTGGATTCTTACTAAGAATCATGGTGTGCACACGAATCAATAAAAAAATCAACCAAAAGAAGATTTTGAAAAAAATATCATCGTTTTCACACTTGGGTTCGCTCGTTTTAGTACTTGGGTTCGGTGTTTTTAATATTTGGGTTCGGCCATAACTTTGGCCCTCTGGCACCAAATTGACTGAAATTTTGGATTCTCACTGAGAATCATGGTCTGTACCCGAATCATTCAAAAAATCTGCCAACAAAAGAATTTTAATTTTCTTCATACAAAATTTTCGTAGTTTCTATAGGCACTTTGTCAAACTTTTGTTCGGCCATAACTTTGACCCTATGGCACCAAAGCGACAAAAATTTTGGATTCTTACTAAGAATCATGCTGTGCACACGAATCAATAAAAAAATCAACCAAAAGAAGATTTTGAAAAAAATATTATCGTTTTCACACTTGGGTTCGCTTGTTTTAGTACTTGGGTTCGGTGTTTTAAATACTTGGGTTCTGCCATAATTTTGGCCCTCTGGCACCAAATCGACTGAAATTTTGGATTCTCACTGAGAATCCAAATTTGTACCCGAACCATTCAAAAAATCTGCCAACAAAAGAATTTTAATTTTCTTCATACAAAATTTTCGTGGTTTCTATAGCCACTTTGTAAAACTTTTGTTCGGCCATAACTTTGGCCCTATGGCACCAAATCGACAAAAATATTGGATTCTTACTAAGAATCATGGTGTGCACACGAATCAATAAAAAAATCAACCAAAAGAAGATTTTGAAAAAAATATCATCGTTTTCACACTTGGGTTCGCTCGTTTTAGTACTTGGGTTCGGTGTTTTTAATATTTGGGTTCGGCCATAACTTTGGCCCTCTGGCACCAAATTGACTGAAATTTTGGATTCTCACTGAGAATCATGGTCTGTACCCGAATCATTCAAAAAATCTGCCAACAAAAGAATTTTAATTTTCTTCATACAAAATTTTCGTAGTTTCTATAGGCACTTTGTCAAACTTTTGTTCGGCCATAACTTTGACCCTATGGCACCAAAGCGAAAAAAATTTTGGATTCTTACTAAGAATCATGCTGTGCACACGAATCAATAAAAAAATCAACCAAAAGAAGATTTTGAAAAAAATATTATCGTTTTCACACTTGGGTTCGCTTGTTTTAGTACTTGGGTTCGGTGTTTTAAATACTTGGGTTCTGCCATAATTTTGGCCCTCTGGCACCAAATCGACTGAAATTTTGGATTCTCACTGAGAATCCAAATTTGTACCCGAACCATTCAAAAAATCTGCCAACAAAAGAATTTTAATTTTCTTCATACAAAATTTTCGTGGTTTCTATAGCCACTTTGTAAAACTTTTGTTCGGCCATAACTTTGGCCCTATGGCACCAAATCGACAAAAATATTGGATTCTTACTAAGAATCATGGTGTGCACACGAATCAATAAAAAAATCAACCAAAAGAAGATTTTGAAAAAAATATTATCGTTTTCACACTTGGGTTCGCTCGTTTTAGTACTTGGGTTCGGTGTTTTAAATATTTGGGTTCGGCCATAACTTTGGCCCTCTGGCACCAAATTGACTGAAATTTTGGATTCTCACTGAGAATCATGGTCTGTACCCGAATCATTCAAAAAATCTGCCAACAAAAGAATTTTAATTTTCTTCATACAAAATTTTCGTAGTTTCTATAGGCACTTTGTCAAACTTTTGTTCGGCAATAACTTTGACCCTATGGCACCAAAGCGACTAAAATTTTGGATTCTTACTAAGAATCATGCTGTGCACACGAATCAATAAAAAAATCAACCAAAAGAAGATTTTGAAAAAAAAAACATCGTTTTCACACTTGGGTTCGCTCGTTTTAGTACTTGGGTTCGGTGTTTTAAATACTTGGGTTCGGCCATAACTTTGGCCCTCTGGCACCAAATCGACTGAAATTTTGGATTCTCACTGAGAATCATGGTCTGTACCCGAATCATTCAAAAAATCTGCCAACAAAAGAATTTTAATTTTCTTCATACAAAATTTTCGTAGTTTCTATAGGCACTTTGTCAAACTTTTGTTCGGCCACAACTTTGACCCTATGGCACCAAACCAACAAAAATTTTGGATTCTTACTAAGAATCATGCTGTGCACACGAATCAATAAAAAAATCAACCAAAAGAAGATTTTGAAAAAAATATCATCGTTTTCACACTTGGGTTCGCTCGTTTTAGTACTTGGGTTCGGTGTTTTAAATACTTGGGTTCGGCCATAATTTTGGCCCTCTGGCACCAAATCGACTGAAATTTTGGATTCTCACTGAGAATCCAAATTTGTAGCCGAATCATTCAAAAAATCTGCCAACAAAAGAATTTTAATTTTCTTCATACAAAATTTTCGTAGTTTCTATAGGCACTTTGTCAAACTTTTGTTCGGCCATAACTTTGACCCAATGGCACCAAAGCAACAAAAATTTTAGATTCATACTAAGAATCATGCTGTGCACACGAATCAATAAAAAAATCAACCAAAAGAAGATTTTGAAAAAAATATCATCGTTTTCACACTTGGGTTCGCCCGTTTTAGTACTTGGGTTCGGTGTTTTAAATACTTGGGTTCGGCCATAACTTTGGCCCTCTGGCAACAAATCGACTGAAATTTTGGATTCTCACTGAGAATCATGGTCTGTACCCGAAACATTCAAAAAATCTGCCAACAAAAGAATTTTAATTTTCTTCATACAAAATTTTCGTAGTTTCTATAGGCACTTTGTCAAACTTTTGTTCGGCCACAACTTTGACCCTATGGCACCAAAGCAATAAAAATTTTGGATTCTTACTAAGAATCATGCTGTGCACACGAATCAATAAAAAAATCAACCAAAAGAAGATTTTGAAAAAAATATCATCGTTTTCACACTTGGGTTCGCTCGTTTTAGTACTTGGGTTCCGTGTTTTAAATACTTGGGTTCGGCCATAATTTTGGCCCTCTGGCACCAAATCGACTGAAATTTTGGATTCTCACTGAGAATCATGGTCTGTACCCGAACCATTCAAAAAATCTGCCAACAAAAGAATTTAAATTTTCTTCATACAAAATTTTTGTGGTTTCTATAGGCACTTTGTAAAACTTTTGTTCGGCCATAATTTTGGCCCTATGGTAACAAATCGACAAAAATATTGGATTCTTACTAAGAATCATTATGTGCAAACGAATCAATAAAAAAATCAACCAAAAGAAGATTTGGAAAAAAATATTATCGTTTTCACACTTGGGTTCGCTCGTTTTAGTACTTGGGTTCGGTGTTTTAAATATTTGGGTTCGGCCATAACTTTGGCCCTCTGGCACCAAATTGACTGAAATTTTGGATTCTCACTGAGAATCATGGTCTGTACCCGAATCATTCAAAAAATCTGCCAACAAAAGAATTTTAATTTTCTTCATACAAAATTTTCGTAGTTTCTATAGGCACTTTGTCAAACTTTTGTTCGGCAATAACTTTGACCCTATGGCACCAAAGCGACTAAAATTTTGGATTCTTACTAAGAATCATGCTGTGCACACGAATCAATAAAAAAATCAACCAAAAGAAGATTTTGAAAAAAAAAACATCGTTTTCACACTTGGGTTCGCTCGTTTTAGTACTTGGGTTCGGTGTTTTAAATACTTGGGTTCGGCCATAACTTTGGCCCTCTGGCACCAAATTGACTGAAATTTTGGATTCTCACTGAGAATCATGGTCTGTACCCGAATCAATCAAAAAATCTGCCAACAAAAGAATTTTAATTTTCTTCATACAAAATTTTCGTAGTTTCTATAGGCACTTTGTCAAACTTTTGTTCGGCAATAACTTTGACCCTATGGCACCAAAGCGACTAAAATTTTGGATTCTTACTAAGAATCATGCTGTGCACACGAATCAATAAAAAAATCAACCAAAAGAAGATTTTGAAAAAAAAAACATCGTTTTCACACTTGGGTTCGCTCGTTTTAGTACTTGGGTTCGGTGTTTTAAATATTCTGGTTCGGCCATAACTTTGGCCCTCTGGCACTAAATTGACTGAAATTTTGGATTCTCACTGAGAATCATGGTCTGTACCCGAATCATTCAAAAAATCTGCCAACAAAAGAATTTTAATTTTCTTCATACAAAATTTTCGTAGTTTCAATAGGCACTTTGTCAAACTTTTGTTCGGCCATAACTTTGACCCAATGGCACCAAAGCAACAAAAATTTTAAAATTCTTACTAAGAATCATGCTGTGCACACGAATCAATAAAAAAATCAACCAAAAGAAGATTTTGAAAAAAATATCATCGTTTTCACACTTGGGTTCGCTCGTTTTAGTACTTGGGTTCGGTGTTTTAAATACTTGGGTTCGGCCATAATTTTGGCTCTCTGTCACCAAATCGACTGAAATTTTGGATTCTCACTGAGAATCATGGTCTGTACCCGAACCATTCAAAAAATCTGCCAACAAAAGAATTTTAATTTTCTTCATACAAAATTTTCGTGGTTTCTATAGGCACTTTGTCAAACTTTTGTTCGGCAATAACTTTGACCCTATGGCACCAAAGCGACTAAAATTTTGGATTCTTACTCAGAATCATGCTGTGCACACGAATCAATAAAAAAATCAACCAAAAAAAGATTTTGAAAAAAAAAAACATCGTTTTCACACGTGGATTCGCTCGTTTTAGTACTTGGGTTCGGTGTTTTAAATACTTGGGTTCGGCCATAACTTTGGCCCTCTGGCACCAAATTGACTGAAATTTTGGATTCTCACTGAGAATCATGGTCTGTACCCGAATCATTCAAAAAATCTGCCAACAAAAGAATTTTAATTTTCTTCATACAAAATTTTCGTAGTTTCTATAGGCACTTTGTCAAACTTTTGTTCGGCAATAACTTTGACCCTATGGCACCAAAGCGACTAAAATTTAAAATTCTTACTAAGAAAAATGCTGTGCACACGAATCAATAAAAAAATCAACCAAAAGAAGATTTTGAAAAAAAAAACATCGTTTTCTCACTTGGGTTCCCTCGTTTTAGTACTTGGGTTCGGTGTTTTAAATATTTGGGTTCGGCCATAACTTTGGCCCTCTGGCACTAAATTGACTGAAATTTTGGATTCTCACTGAGAATCATGGTCTGTACCCGAACCATTCAAAAAATCTGCCAACAAAAGAATTTTAATTTTCTTCATACAAAATTTTCGTGGTTTCTATAGGCACTTTGTCAAACTTTTGTTCGGCCATAACTTTGACCCTATGGCACCAAAGCGACAAAAATTTTGGATTTCTTACTAAGAATCATGCTGTGCACACGAATCAATAAAAAAAATCAACCAAAAGAAGATTTTGAAAAAAATATCATCGTTTTCACACATGGGTTCGCTCGTTTTAGTACTTGGGTTGGGTGTTTTAAATACTTGGGTTTGGCCAAAACTTTGGCCCTCTGGCACCAAATTGACTGAAATTTTGGATTCTCACTGAGAATCATGGTCTGTACCCGAATCAATCAAAAAATCTGCCAACAAAAGAATTTTAATTTTCTTCATACAAAATTTTCGTAGTTTCTATAGGCACTTTGTCAAACTTTTGTTCGGCAATAACTTTGACCCTATGGCACCAAAGCGACTAAAATTTTGGATTCTTACTAAGAATCATGCTGTGCACACGAATCAATAAAAAAATCAACCAAAAGAAGATTTTGAAAAAAAAAACATCGTTTTCACACTTGGGTTCGCTCGTTTTAGTACTTGGGTTCGGTGTTTTAAATATTCTGGTTCGGCCATAACTTTGGCCCTCTGGCACTTAATTGACTGAAATTTTGGATTCTCACTGAGAATCATGGTCTGTACCCGAATCATTCAAAAAATCTGCCAACAAAAGAATTTTAATTTTCTTCATACAAAATTTTCGTAGTTTCAATAGGCACTTTGTCAAACTTTTGTTCGGCCATAACTTTGACCCAATGGCACCAAAGCAACAAAAATTTTAAAATTCTTACTAAGAATCATGCTGTGCACACGAATCAATAAAAAAATCAACCAAAAGAAGATTTTGAATAAAATATCATCGTTTTCACACTTGGGTTCGCTCGTTTTAGTACTTGGGTTCGGTGTTTTAAATACTTTAAATACGGTGTTTTAAATACTTGGGTTCGGCCATAACTTTGGCCCTCTGGCACCAAATTGACTGAAATTTTGGATTCTCACTGAGAATCATGGTCTGTACCCGAATCATTCAAAAAATCTGCCAACAAAAGAATTTTAATTTTCTTCATACAAAATTTTCGTAGTTTCTATAGGCACTTTGTCAAACTTTTGTTCGGCAATAACTTTGACCCTATGGCACCAAAGCGACTAAAATTTTGGATTCTTACTAAGAATCATGCTGTGCACACGAATCAATAAAAAAATCAACCAAAAGAAGATTTTGAAAAAAAAAACATCTTTTTCACACTTGGGTTCGCTCGTTTTAGTACTTGGGTTCGGTGTTTTAAATATTTGGGTTCGGCCATAACTTTGGCCCTCTGGAACTAAATTGACTGAAATTTTGGATTCTCACTGAGAATCATGGTCTGTACCCGAATCATTCAAAAAATCTGCCAACAAAAGAATTTTAATTTTCTTCATACAAAATTTTCGTAGTTTCTATAGGCACTTTGTCAAACTTTTGTTCGGCCATAACTTTGACCCAATGGCACCAAAGCAACAAAAATTTTAAAATTCTTACTAAGAATCATGCTGTGCACACGAATCAATAAAAAAATCAACCAAAAGAAGATTTTGAAAAAAATATCATCGTTTTCACACTTGGGTTCGCTCGTTTTAGTACTTGGGTTCGGTGTTTTAAATATTTGGGTTCGGCCATAACTTTGGCCTTCTGGCACCAAATCGACTGAAATTTTGGATTCTCACTGAGAATCATGGTCTGTACCCGAATCATTCAAAAAATCTGCCAACAAAAGAATTTTAATTTTCTTCATACAAAATTTTCGTAGTTTCTATAGGCACTTTGTCAAACTTTTGTTCGGCCATAACTTTGGCCCTATGGCACCAAAGCGACTAAAATTTTGGATTCTTAATAAGAATCATGGTGTGCACACGTATCAATAAAAAAATCAACAAAAAGAAGATTTTGAAAAAAATATCATCGTTTTCACACTTGGGTTCGCTCGTTTTAGTACTTGGGTTCGGTGTTTTAAATACTTGGGTTCGGCCATAACTTTGGCCCTCTGGCACCAAATCGACTGAAATTTTGGATTCTCACTGAGAATCATGGTCTGTACCCGAATCAATCAAAAAATCTGCCAACAACAGAATTTTAATTTTCTTCATACAAAATTTTCGTAGTTTCTATAGGCACTTTGTCAAACTTTTGTTCGGCCATAACTTTGACCCTATGGCACCAAATCGACTGAAATTTTGGATTCTCACTGAGAATCATGGTCTGTACCCGAATCAATCAAAAAATCTGCCAACAACAGAATTTTAATTTTCTTCATACAAAATTTTCGTAGTTTCTATAGGCACTTTGTCAAACTTTTGTTCGGCCATAACTTTGACCCTATGGCACCAAATCGACATAAATATTGGATTCTTACTAAGAATCATGGTGTGCAGACGAATCAATAAAAAAATCAACCAAAAGAAGATTTTGAAAAAAATATCATCGTTTTCACACTTGGGTTCGCTCGTTTTAGTACTTGGGTTCGGTGTTTTAAATATTTGGGTTCGGCCATAACTTTGGCCCTCTGCCACCAAATTGACTGAAATTTTGGATTCTCACTGAGAATCATGGTCTGTACCCGAATCAATCAAAAAATCTGCCAACAACAGAATTTTAATTTTCTTCATACAAAATTTTCGTAGTTTCTATAGGCACTTTGTCAAACTTTTGTTCGGCCATAACTTTGACACTATGTCACAAAAGCGACTAAAATTTTGGATTCTTAATAAGAATCATGCTGTGCACACGAATCAATAAAAAAATCAACCAAAAGAAGATTTTGAAAAAAATATCATCGTTTTCACACTTGGGTTCGCTCGTTTTAGTACTTGGGTTCGGTGTTTTAAATATTTGGGTTCGGCCATAACTTTGGCATCTGGCAACAAATCGACTGAAATTTTGGATTCTCACTGAGAATCATGGTCTGTACCCGAACCATTCAAAAATCTGCCAACTAAAGAATTTTAATTTTCTTCATACAAAATTTTCTTGGTTTCTACAGGCACTTTGTCAAACTTTTGTTCGGCCATAACTTTGGCCCTATGGCACCAAATCGACATAAATATTGGATTCTTACTAAGAATCATGGTGTGCACACGAATCAATAAAAAAATCAACCAAAAGAAGATTTTGAAAAAAATATCATCGTTTTCACACTTGGGTTCGCTCGTTTTAGTACTTGGGTTCGGTGTTTAAAATATTTGGGTTCGGCCATAACTTTGGCCCTCTGGCACCAATTCGACTGAAATTTTGGATTCTCACTGAGAATCATGGTCTGTACCCGAACCATTCAAAAATCTGCCAACAAAAGAATTTTAATTTTCTTCATACAAAATTTTCTTGGTTTCTATAGGCCCTTTTTCAAACTTTTGTTCGGCCATAACTTTGGCCCTATGGCACCAAATCGACATAAATATTGGATTCTTACTAAGAATCATGGTGTAAACACGAATCAATAAAAAAATCAACCAAAAGAAGATTTTGAAAAAAATATCATCGTTTTCACACTTGGGTTCGCTCGTTTTAGTACTTGGGTTCGGTGTTTTAATACTTGGGTTCGGCCATAACTTTGGTCCTCTGGCACAAAATCGACTGAAATTTTGGATTCTCTCTGAGAATCATGGTCTGTACCCGAATCATTCAAAAAATCTGCCAACAAAAGAATTTTAAATTTCTTCATACAAAATTTACGTAGTTTCTATAGGCACTTTGTCAAACTTTTGTTCGGCTATAACTTTGGCCCTATGGCACCAAAGCGACTAAAATTTTGGATTCTTACTAAGAATCATGGTGTGCACACGAATCAAAAAAAAAATCAACCAAAAGAAGATTTTGAAAAAAATATCATCGTTTTCACACTTGGGTTCGCTCGTTTTAGTACTTGGGTTCGGTGTTTTAAATACTTGGGTTCGGCCATATTTTGGCCCTCTGGCACCAAATCGACTGAAATTTTGGATTCTCACTGAGAATCATGGTCTGTACCCGAATCAATCAAAAAATCTGCCAACAACAGAATTTTAATTTTCTTCATACAAAATTTTCGTAGTTTCTATAGGCACTTTGTCAAACTTTTGTTCGGCCATAACTTTGGCCCTATGGCACCAAATCGACATAAATATTGGATTCTTACTAAGAATCATGGTGTGCACACGAATCAATAAAAAAATCAACCAAAAGAAGATTTTGATAAAAATATCATCGTTTTCACACCTGGGTTTGCTCGTTTTAGTACTTGGGTTCGGTGTTTTAAATATTTGGGTTCGGCCATAACTTTGGCCTTCTGGCACTCAATCGACTGAAATTTTGAATTCTCACTGAGAATCATGGTCTGTACCCGAATCATTCAAAAAATCTGCCAACAAAAGAATTTTAATTTTCTTCATACAAAATTTTCGTGGTTTCATACAAATCGACTTAAATTTTGGATTCTCACTGAGAATCATGGTCTGTACCCGAACCATTCAAAAATCTGCCAAATAAAGAATTTTTATTTTCTTCATACAAAATTTTCGTGGTTTCTATAGGCACTTTGTCAAACTTTTGTTCGGCCATAACTTTGGCCCTATGGCACCAAATCGACATAAATATTGGATTCTTACTAAGAATCATGGTGTGCACACGAATCAATAAAAAAATCAACTAAAAGAAGATTTTGAAAAAAATATCATCGTTTTCACACTTGGGTTCGCTCGTTTTAGTACTTGGATTCGGTGTTTTAAATATTTGGGTTCGGCCATAACTTTGGCCTTCAGGCACTAAATCGATTGAAATTTTGAATTCTCACTGAGAATCATGGTCTGTACCCGAATCATTCAAAAAATCTGCCAACAAAAGAATTTTAATTTTCTTCATACAAAATTTTCGTAGTTTCTATAGGCACTTTGTCAAACTTTTGTTCGGCTACAACTTTGGCCCTATGGCACCAAAGCGACTAAAATTTTGGATTCTTACTAAGAATCATGGTGTGCAAACGAATCAAAAAAAAAATCAACCAAAAGAAGATTTTGAAAAAAATATCATCGTTTTCACACTTGGGTTCGCTCGTTTTAGTACTTGGGTTCGGTGTTTTAAATACTTGGGTTCGGCCATAACTTTGGCCCTCTGGCACCAAATCGACTGAAATTTTGGATTCTCTCTGAGAATCATGGTCTGTACCCGAATCATTCAAAAAATCTGCCAACAAAAGAATTTTAAATTTCTTCATACAAAATTTTCGTAGTTTCTATAGGCACTTTGTCAAACTTTTGTTCGGCTATAACTTTGGCCCTATGGCACCAAAGAAGATTTTGATAAAAATATCATCGTTTTCACACCTGGGTTTGCTCGTTTTAGTACTTGGGTTCGGTGTTTTAAATATTTGGGTTCGGCCATAACTTTGGCCTTCTGGCACCAAATCGACTGAAATTTTGGATTCTCACTGAGAATCATGGTCTGTACCCGAATCAATCAAAAAATCTGCCAACAACAGAATTTTAATTTTCTTCATACAAAATTTTCGTAGTTTCTATAGGCACTTTGTTAAACTTTTGTTCGGCCATAACTTTGACCCAATGGCACCAAAGCAACAAAAATTTAAAAATTCTTACTAAGAATCATGCTGTGCACACGAATCAATAAAAAAATCAATCAAAAGAAGATTTTGAAAAAAATATCATCCTTTTCACACTTGGGTTCGCTCGTTTTAGTACTCGGGTTTGGTGTTTTAAATACTTGGGTTCGGCCATAACCTTGGCTCTCTGGCACCAAATCGACTGAAATTTTGGATTCTCACTGAGAATCATGGTCTGTACCCGAACCATTCAAAAAATCTGCCAACAAAAGAATTTTAATTTTCTTCATACAAAATTTTCGTGGTTTCTATAGGCACTTTGTCAAACTTTTGTTCGGCCATAACTTTGACCCTATGGCACCAAAGCGACAAAAATTTTGAATTCTTACTAAGAATCGTGCTGTGCACACGAATCAATAGAAAAAATCAACCAAAAGAAGATTTTGAAAAAAATATCATCGTTTTCACACTTGGTTTCGCTCGTTTTAGTACTTGGGTTCGGTGTTTTAAATACTTGGGTTCGGCCAAAACTTTGGCCCTCTGGCACGAAATTGACTGAAATTTTGGATTCTCACTGAGAATCATGGTCTGTACCCGAATCAATCAAAAAATCTGCCAACAAAAGAATTTTAATTTTCTTCATACAAAATTTTCGTAGTTTCTATAGGCACTTTGTCTAACTTTTGTTCGGCAATAACTTTGACCCTATAGCAGCAAAGCGACTAAAATTTTGGATTCTTACTAAGAATCATGCTGTGCACACGAATCAATAAAAAAATCAACCAAAAGAAGATTTTGAAAAAAAAACATCGTTTTCACACTTGGGTTCGCTCGTTTTAGTACTTGGGTTCGGTGTTTTAAATACTTGGGTTCGGCCATAACTTTGGCCCTCTGGCACCAAATTGACTGAAATTTTGGATTCTCACTGAGAATCATGGTCTGTACCCGAATCATTCAAAAAATCTGCCAACAAAAGAATTTTAATTTTCTTCATACAAAATTTTCGTAGTTTCTATAGGCACTTTGTCAAACTTTTGTTCGGCAATAACTTTGACCCTATGGCACCAAAGCGACTAAAATTTTGGATTCTTACTAAGAATCATGCTGTGCACACGAATCAATAAAAAAATCAACCAAAAGAAGATTTTGAAAAAAAAAACATCTTTTTCACACTTGGGTTCGCTCGTTTTAGTACTTGGGTTCGGTGTTTTAAATATTTGGGTTCGGCCATAACTTTGGCCCTCTGGCACTAAATTGACTGAAATTTTGGATTCTCACTGAGAATCATGGTCTGTACCCGAATCATTCAAAAAATCTGCCAACAAAAGAATTTTAATTTTCTTCATACAAAATTTTCGTAGTTTCTATAGGCACTTTGTCAAACTTTTGTTCGGCCATAACTTTGACCCAATGGCACCAAAGCAACAAAAATTTTAAAATTCTTACTAAGAATCATGCTGTGCACACGAATCAATAAAAAAATCAACCAAAAGAAGATTTTGAAAAAAATATCATCGTTTTCACACTTGGGTTCGCTCGTTTTAGTACTTGGGTTCGGTGTTTTAAATATTTGGGTTTGGCCATAACTTTGGCATCTGGCAACAAATCGACTGAAATTTTGGATTCTCACTGAGAATCATGGTCTGTACCCGAACCATTCAAAAATCTGCCAACTAAAGAATTTTAATTTTCTTCATACAAAATTTTCTTGGTTTCTACAGGCACTTTGTCAAACTTTTGTTCGGCCATAACTTTTGCCCTATGGCACCAAATCGACATAAATATTGGATTCTTACTAAGAATCATGGTGTGCACACGAATCAATAAAAAAATCAACCAAAAGAAGATTTTGAAAAAAATATCATCGTTTTCACACTTGGGTTCGCTCGTTTTAGTACTTGGGTTCGGTGTTTAAAATATTTGGGTTCGGCCATAACTTTGGCCCTCTGGCACCAAATCGACTGAAATTTTGGATTCTCACTGAGAATCATGGTCTGTACACGAACCATTCAAAAATCTGCCAACAAAAGAATTTTAATTTTCTTCATACAAAATTTTCTTGGTTTCTATAGGCCCTTTGTCAAACTTTTGTTCGGCCATAACTTTGGCCCTATGGCACCAAATCGACATAAATATTGGATTCTTACTAAGAATCATGGTGTAAACACGAATCAATAAAAAAATCAACCAAAAGAAGATTTTGAAAAAAATATCATCGTTTTCACACTTGGATTCGCTCGTTTTAGTACTTGGGTTCGGTGTTTTAAATACTTGGGTTCGGCCATAACTTTGGCCCTCTGGCACAAAATCGACTGAAATTTTGGATTCTCTCTGAGAATCATGGTCTGTACCCGAATCATTCAAAAAATCTGCCAACAAAAGAATTTTAAATTTCTTCATACAAAATTTACGTAGTTTCTATAGGCACTTTGTCAAACTTTTGTTCGGCTATAACTTTGGCCCTATGGCACCAAAGAAGATTTTGATAAAAATATCATCGTTTTCACACCTGGGTTTGCTCGTTTTAGTACTTGGGTTCGGTGTTTTAAATATTTGGGTTCGGCCATAACTTTGGCCTTCTGGCACCAAATCGACTGAAATTTTGGATTCTCACTGAGAATCATGGTCTGTACCCGAATCAATCAAAAAATCTGCCAACAACAGAATTTTAATTTTCTTCATACAAAATTTTCGTAGTTTCTATAGGCACTTTGTCAAACTTTTGTTCGGCCATAACTTTGACCCAATGGCACCAAAGCAACAAAAATTTAAAAATTCTTACTAAGAATCATGCTGTGCACACGAATCAATAAAAAAATCAATCAAAAGAAGATTTTGAAAAAAATATCATCCTTTTCACACTTGGGTTCGCTCGTTTTAGTACTCGGGTTTGGTGTTTTAAATACTTGGGTTCGGCCATAACCTTGGCTCTCTGGCACCAAATCGACTGAAATTTTGGATTCTCACTGAGAATCATGGTCTGTACCCGAACCATTCAAAAAATCTGCCAACAAAAGAATTTTAATTTTCTTCATACAAAATTTTCGTGGTTTCTATAGGCACTTTGTCAAACTTTTGTTCGGCCATAACTTTGACCCTATGGCACCAAAGCGACAAAAATTTTGAATTCTTACTAAGAATCGTGCTGTGCACACGAATCAATAGAAAAAATCAACCAAAAGAAGATTTTGAAAAAAATATCATCGTTTTCACACTTGGTTTCGCTCGTTTTAGTACTTGGGTTCGGTGTTTTAAATACTTGGGTTCGGCCAAAACTTTGGCCCTCTGGCACGAAATTGACTGAAATTTTGGATTCTCACTGAGAATCATGGTCTGTACCCGAATCAATCAAAAAATCTGCCAACAAAAGAATTTTAATTTTCTTCATACAAAATTTTCGTAGTTTCTATAGGCACTTTGTCAAACTTTTGTTCGGCAATAACTTTGACCCTATGGCACCAAAGCGACTAAAATTTTGGATTCTTACTAAGAATCATACTGTGCACACGAATCAATAAAAAAATCAACCAAAAGAAGATTTTGTAAAAAAAAACATCTTTTTCACACTTGGGTTCGCTCGTTTTAGTACTTGGGTTCGGTGTTTTAAATATTTGGGTTCGGCCATAACTTTGGCCCTCTGGCACTAAATTGACTGAAATTTTGGATTCTCACTGAGAATTATGGTCTGTACCCGAATCATTCAAAAAATCTGCCAACAAAAGAATTTTAATTTTCTTCATACAAAATTTTCGTAGTTTCCATAGGCACTTTGTCAAACTTTTGTTCGGCCATAACTTTGACCCAATGGCACCAAAGCAACAAAAATTTTAAAATTCTTACTAAGAATCATGCTGTGCACACGAATCAATAAAAAAATCAACCAAAAGAAGATTTTGATAAAAATATCATCGTTTTCACACCTGGGTTTGCTCGTTTTAGTACTTGGGTTCGGTGTTTTAAATACTTGGGTTCGGCCATAACTTTGGCCCTCTGGCACCAAATCGACTGAAATTTTGGATTCTCTCTGAGAATCATGGTCTGTACCCGAATCATTCAAAAAATCTGCCAACAAAAGAATTTTAAATTTCTTCATACAAAATTTTCGTAGTTTCTATAGGCACTTTGTCAAACTTTTGTTCGGCTATAACTTTGGCCCTATGGCACCAAAGAAGATTTTGATAAAAATATCATCGTTTTCACACCTGGGTTTGCTCGTTTTAGTACTTGGGTTCGGTGTTTTAAATATTTGGGTTCGGCCATAACTTTGGCCTTCTGGCACCAAATCGACTGAAATTTTGGATTCTCACTGAGAATCATGGTCTGTACCCGAATCAATCAAAAAATCTGCCAACAACAGAATTTTAATTTTCTTCATACAAAATTTTCGTAGTTTCTATAGGCACTTTGTCAAACTTTTGTTCGGCCATAACTTTGACCCAATGGCACCAAAGCAACAAAAATTTAAAAATTCTTACTAAGAATCATGCTGTGCACACGAATCAATAAAAAAATCAATCAAAAGAAGATTTTGAAAAAAATATCATCCTTTTCACACTTGGGTTCGCTCGTTTTAGTACTCGGGTTTGGTGTTTTAAATACTTGGGTTCGGCCATAACCTTGGCTCTCTGGCACCAAATCGACTGAAATTTTGGATTCTCACTGAGAATCATGGTCTGTACCCGAACCATTCAAAAAATCTGCCAACTAAAGAATTTTAATTTTCTTCATACAAAATTTTCTTGGTTTCTACAGGCACTTTGTCAAACTTTTGTTCGGCCATAACTTTTGCCCTATGGCACCAAATCGACATAAATATTGGATTCTTACTAAGAATCATGGTGTGCACACGAATCAATAAAAAAATCAACCAAAAGAAGATTTTGAAAAAAATATCATCGTTTTCACACTTGGGTTCGCTCGTTTTAGTACTTGGGTTCGGTGTTTAAAATATTTGGGTTCGGCCATAACTTTGGCCCTCTGGCACCAAATCGACTGAAATTTTGGATTCTCACTGAGAATCATGGTCTGTACACGAACCATTCAAAAATCTGCCAACAAAAGAATTTTAATTTTCTTCATACAAAATTTTCTTGGTTTCTATAGGCACTTTGTCAAACTTTTGTTCGGCCATAACTTTGGCCCTATGGCACCAAATCGACATAAATATTGGATTCTTACTAAGAATCATGGTGTAAACACGAATCAATAAAAAAATCAACCAAAAGAAGATTTTGAAAAAAATATCATCGTTTTCACACTTGGATTCGCTCGTTTTAGTACTTGGGTTCGGTGTTTTAAATACTTGGGTTCGGCCATAACTTTGGCCCTCTGGCACAAAATCGACTGAAATTTTGGATTCTCTCTGAGAATCATGGTCTGTACCCGAATCATTCAAAAAATCTGCCAACAAAAGAATTTTAAATTTCTTCATACAAAATTTACGTAGTTTCTATAGGCACTTTGTCAAACTTTTGTTCGGCTATAACTTTGGCCCTATGTGGCACCAAAGCGACTAAAATTTTGGATTCTTACTAAGAATCATGGTGTGCACACGAATCAAAAAAAAAATCAACCAAAAGAAGATTTTGAAAAAAATATCATCGTTTTCACACTTGGGTTCGCTCGTTTTAGTACTTGGGTTCGGTGTTTTAAATACTTGGGTTCGGCCATATTTTGGCCCTCTGGCACCAAATCGACTGAAATTTTGGATTCTTACTGAGAATCATGGTCTGTACCCGAATCAATCAAAAAATCTGCCAACAACAGAATTTTAATTTTCTTCATACAAAATTTTCGTAGTTTCTATAGGCACTTTGTCAAACTTTTTTTCGGCCATAACTTTGGCCCTATGGCACCAAATCGACATAAATATTGGATTCTTACTAAGAATCATGGTGTGCACACGAATCAATAAAAAAATCAACCAAAAGAAGATTTTGAAAAAAATATCATCGTTTTCACACTTGGGTTCGCTCGTTTTAGTACTTGGGTTCGGTGTTTAAAATATTTGGGTTCGGCCATAACTTTGGCCCTCTGGCACCAAATCGACTGAAATTTTGGATTCTCACTGAGAATCATGGTCTGTACACGAACCATTCAAAAATCTGCCAACAAAAGAATTTTAATTTTCTTCATACAAAATTTTCTTGGTTTCTATAGGCCCTTTGTCAAACTTTTGTTCGGCCATAACTTTGGCCCTATGGCACCAAATCGACATAAATATTGGATTCTTACTAAGAATCATGGTGTAAACACGAATCAATAAAAAAATCAACCAAAAGAAGATTTTGAAAAAAATATCATCGTTTTCACACTTGGATTCGCTCGTTTTAGTACTTGGGTTCGGTGTTTTAAATACTTGGGTTCGGCCATAACTTTGGCCCTCTGGCACAAAATCGACTGAAATTTTGGATTCTCTCTGAGAATCATGGTCTGTACCCGAATCATTCAAAAAATCTGCCAACAAAAGAATTTTAAATTTCTTCATACAAAATTTACGTAGTTTCTATAGGCACTTTGTCAAACTTTTGTTCGGCTATAACTTTGGCCCTATGGCACCAAAGCGACTAAAATTTTGGATTCTTACTAAGAATCATGGTGTGCACACGAATCAAAAAAAAAATCAACCAAAAGAAGATTTTGAAAAAAATATCATCGTTTTCACACTTGGGTTCGCTCGTTTTAGTACTTGGGTTCGGTGTTTTAAATACTTGGGTTCGGCCATATTTTGGCCCTCTGGCACCAAATCGACTGAAATTTTGGATTCTTACTGAGAATCATGGTCTGTACCCGAATCAATCAAAAAATCTGCCAACAACAGAATTTTAATTTTCTTCATACAAAATTTTCGTAGTTTCTATAGGCACTTTGTCAAACTTTTGTTCGGCAATAACTTTGACCCTATGGCACCAAATCGACATAAATATTGGATTCTTACTAAGAATCATGGTGTGCACACGAATCAATAAAAAAATCAACCAAAAGAAGATTTTGAAAAAAATATCATCGTTTTCACACTTGGGTTCGCTCGTTTTAGTACTTGGGTTCGGTGTTTAAAATATTTGGGTTCGGCCATAACTTTGGCCCTCTGGCACCAAATCGACTGAAATTTTGGATTCTCACTGAGAATCATGGTCTGTACACGAACGATTCAAAAATCTGCCAACAAAAGAATTTTAATTTTCTTCATACAAAATTTTCTTGGTTTCTATAGGCCCTTTGTCAAACTTTTGTTCGGCCATAACTTTGGCCCTATGGCACCAAATCGACATAAATATTGGATTCTTACTAAGAATAATGGTGTAAACACGAATCAATAAAAAAATCAACCAAAAGAAGATTTTGAAAAAAATATCATCGTTTTCACACTTGGATTCGCTCGTTTTAGTACTTGGGTTCGGTGTTTTAAATACTTGGGTTCGGCCATAACTTTGGCCCTCTGGCACAAAATCGACTGAAATTTTGGATTCTCTCTGAGAATCATGGTCTGTACCCGAATCATTCAAAAAATCTGCCAACAAAAGAATTTTAAATTTCTTCATACAAAATTTACGTAGTTTCCATAGGCACTTTGTCAAACTTTTGTTCGGCTATAACTTTGGCCCTATGGCACCAAAGCGACTAAAATTTTGGATTCTTACTAAGAATCATGGTGTGCACACGAATCAAAAAAAAAATCAACCAAAAGAAGATTTTGAAAAAAATATCATCGTTTTCACACTTGGGTTCGCTCGTTTTAGTACTTGGGTTCGGTGTTTTAAATACTTGGGTTCGGCCATATTTTGGCCCTCTGGCACCAAATCGACTGAAATTTTGGATTCTTACTGAGAATCATGGTCTGTACCCGAATCAATCAAAAAATCTGCCAACAACAGAATTTTAATTTTCTTCATACAAAATTTTCGTAGTTTCTATAGGCACTTTGTCAAACTTTTTTTCGGCCATAACTTTGGCCCTATGGCACCAAATCGACATAAATATTGGATTCTTACTAAGAATCATGGTGTGCACACGAATCAATAAAAAAATCAACCAAAAGAAGATTTTGAAAAAAATATCATCGTTTTCACACTTGGGTTCGCTCGTTTTAGTACTTGGGTTCGGTGTTTAAAATATTTGGGTTCGGCCATAACTTTGGCCCTCTGGCACCAAATCGACTGAAATTTTGGATTCTCACTGAGAATCATGGTCTGTACACGAACCATTCAAAAATCTGCCAACAAAAGAATTTTAATTTTCTTCATACAAAATTTTCTTGGTTTCTATAGGCCCTTTGTCAAACTTTTGTTCGGCCATAACTTTGGCCCTATGGCACCAAATCGACATAAATATTGGATTCTTACTAAGAATCATGGTGTAAACACGAATCAATAAAAAAATCAACCAAAAGAAGATTTTGAAAAAAATATCATCGTTTTCACACTTGGGTTCGCCCGTTTTAGTACTTGGGTTCGGTGTTTTAAATACTTGGGTTCGGCCATAACTTTGGCCCTCTGGCACAAAATCGACTGAAATTTTGGATTCTCTCTGAGAATCATGGTCTGTACCCGAATCATTCAAAAAATCTGCCAACAAAAGAATTTTAAATTTCTTCATACAAAATTTACGTAGTTTCTATAGGCACTTTGTCAAACTTTTGTTCGGCTATAACTTTGGCCCTATGGCACCAAAGCGACTAAAATTTTGGATTCTTACTAAGAATCATGGTGTGCACACGAATCAAAAAAAAAATCAACCAAAAGAAGATTTTGAAAAAAATATCATCGTTTTCACACTTGGGTTCGCTCGTTTTAGTACTTGGGTTCGGTGTTTTAAATACTTGGGTTCGGCCATATTTTGGCCCTCTGGCACCAAATCGACTGAAATTTTGGATTCTTACTGAGAATCATGGTCTGTACCCGAATCAATCAAAAAATCTGCCAACAACAGAATTTTAATTTTCTTCATACAAAATTTTCGTAGTTTCTATAGGCACTTTGTCAAACTTTTTTTCGGCCATAACTTTGGCCCTATGGCACCAAATCGACATAAATATTGGATTCTTACTAAGAATCATGGTGTGCACACGAATCAATAAAAAAATCAACCAAAAGAAGATTTTGAAAAAAATATCATCGTTTTCACACTTGGGTTCGCTCGTTTTAGTACTTGGGTTCGGTGTTTAAAATATTTGGGTTCGGCCATAACTTTGGCCCTCTGGCACCAAATCGACTGAAATTTTGGATTCTCACTGAGAATCATGGTCTGTACACGAACCATTCAAAAATCTGCCAACAAAAGAATTTTAATTTTCTTCATACAAAATTTTCTTGGTTTCTATAGGCCCTTTGTCAAACTTTTGTTCGGCCATAACTTTGGCCCTATGGCACCAAATCGACATAAATATTGGATTCTTACTAAGAATAATGGTGTAAACACGAATCAATAAAAAAATCAACCAAAAGAAGATTTTGAAAAAAATATCATCGTTTTCACACTTGGATTCGCTCGTTTTAGTACTTGGGTTCGGTGTTTTAAATACTTGGGTTCGGCCATAACTTTGGCCCTCTGGCACAAAATCGACTGAAATTTTGGATTCTCTCTGAGAATCATGGTCTGTACCCGAATCAATCAAAAAATCTGCCAACAAAAGAATTTTAAATTTCTTCATACAAAATTTACGTAGTTTCCATAGGCACTTTGTCAAACTTTTGTTCGGCTATAACTTTGGCCCTATGGCACCAAAGCGACTAAAATTTTGGATTCTTACTAAGAATCATGGTGTGCACACGAATCAAAAAAAAAATCAACCAAAAGAAGATTTTGAAAAAAATATCATCGTTTTCACACTTGGGTTCGCTCGTTTTAGTACTTGGGTTCGGTGTTTTAAATACTTGGGTTCGGCCATATTTTGGCCCTCTGGCACCAAATCGACTGAAATTTTGGATTCTTACTGAGAATCATGGTCTGTACCCGAATCAATCAAAAAATCTGCCAACAACAGAATTTTAATTTTCTTCATACAAAATTTTCGTAGTTTCTATAGGCACTTTGTCAAACTTTTTTTCGGCCATAACTTTGGCCCTATGGCACCAAATCGACATAAATATTGGATTCTTACTAAGAATCATGGTGTGCACACGAATCAATAAAAAAATCAACCAAAAGAAGATTTTGAAAAAAATATCATCGTTTTCACACTTGGGTTCGCTCGTTTTAGTACTTGGGTTCGGTGTTTAAAATATTTGGGTTCGGCCATAACTTTGGCCCTCTGGCACCAAATCGACTGAAATTTTGGATTCTCACTGAGAATCATGGTCTGTACACGAACCATTCAAAAATCTGCCAACAAAAGAATTTTAATTTTCTTCATACAAAATTTTCTTGGTTTCTATAGGCCCTTTGTCAAACTTTTGTTCGGCCATAACTTTGGCCCTATGGCACCAAATCGACATAAATATTGGATTCTTACTAAGAATCATGGTGTAAACACGAATCAATAAAAAAATCAACCAAAAGAAGATTTTGAAAAAAATATCATCGTTTTCACACTTGGATTCGCTCGTTTTAGTACTTGGGTTCGGTGTTTTAAATACTTGGGTTCGGCCATAACTTTGGCCCTCTGGCACAAAATCGACTGAAATTTTGGATTCTCTCTGAGAATCATGGTCTGTACCCGAATCATTCAAAAAATCTGCCAACAAAAGAATTTTAAATTTCTTCATACAAAATTTACGTAGTTTCTATAGGCACTTTGTCAAACTTTTGTTCGGCTATAACTTTGGCCCTATGGCACCAAAGCGACTAAAATTTTGGATTCTTACTAAGAATCATGGTGTGCACACGAATCAAAAAAAAAATCAACCAAAAGAAGATTTTGAAAAAAATATCATCGTTTTCACACTTGGGTTCGCTCGTTTTAGTACTTGGGTTCGGTGTTTTAAATACTTGGGTTCGGCCATATTTTGGCCCTCTGGCACCAAATCGACTGAAATTTTGGATTCTTACTGAGAATCATGGTCTGTACCCGAATCAATCAAAAAATCTGCCAACAACAGAATTTTAATTTTCTTCATACAAAATTTTCGTAGTTTCTATAGGCACTTTGTCAAACTTTTTTTCGGCCATAACTTTGGCCCTATGGCACCAAATCGACATAAATATTGGATTCTTACTAAGAATCATGGTGTGCACACGAATCAATAAAAAAATCAACCAAAAGAAGATTTTGAAAAAAATATCATCGTTTTCACACTTGGGTTCGCTCGTTTTAGTACTTGGGTTCGGTGTTTAAAATATTTGGGTTCGGCCATAACTTTGGCCCTCTGGCACCAAATCGACTGAAATTTTGGATTCTCACTGAGAATCATGGTCTGTACACGAACCATTCAAAAATCTGCCAACAAAAGAATTTTAATTTTCTTCATACAAAATTTTCTTGGTTTCTATAGGCCCTTTGTCAAACTTTTGTTCGGCCATAACTTTGGCCCTATGGCACCAAATCGACATAAATATTGGATTCTTACTAAGAATAATGGTGTAAACACGAATCAATAAAAAAATCAACCAAAAGAAGATTTTGAAAAAAATATCATCGTTTTCACACTTGGATTCGCTCGTTTTAGTACTTGGGTTCGGTGTTTTAAATACTTGGGTTCGGCCATAACTTTGGCCCTCTGGCACAAAATCGACTGAAATTTTGGATTCTCTCTGAGAATCATGGTCTGTACCCGAATCATTCAAAAAATCTGCCAACAAAAGAATTTTAAATTTCTTCATACAAAATTTACGTAGTTTCCATAGGCACTTTGTCAAACTTTTGTTCGGCTATAACTTTGGCCCTATGGCACCAAAGCGACTAAAATTTTGGATTCTTACTAAGAATCATGGTGTTTACACGAATCAATAAAAAAATCAACCAAAAGAAGATTTTGAAAAAAATATCATCGTTTTCACACTTGGGTTCGCTCGTTTTAGTACTTGGGTTCGGTGTTTTAAATACTTGGGTTCGGCCATATTTTGGCCCTCTGGCACCAAATCGACTGAAATTTTGGATTCTTACTGAGAATCATGGTCTGTACCCGAATCAATCAAAAAATCTGCCAACAACAGAATTTTAATTTTCTTCATACAAAATTTTCGTAGTTTCTATAGGCACTTTGTCAAACTTTTGTTCGGCCATAACTTTGGCCCTATGGCACCAAATCGACATAAATATTGGATTCTTACTAAGAATCATGGTGTGCACACGAATCAATATAAAAATCAACCAAAAGAAGATTTTGAAAAAAATATCATCGTTTTCACACTTGGGTTCGCTCGTTTTAGTACTTGGGTTCGGTGTTTAAAATATTTGGGTTCGGCCATAACTTTGGCCCTCTGGCACCAAATCGACTGAAATTTTGGATTCTCACTGAGAATCATGGTCTGTACACGAACCATTCAAAAATCTGCCAACAAAAGAATTTTAATTTTCTTCATACAAAATTTTCTTGGTTTCTATAGGCCCTTTGTCAAACTTTTGTTCGGCCATAACTTTGGCCCTATGGCACCAAATCGACATTAATATTGGATTCTTACTAAGAATCATGGTGTAAACACGAATCAATAAAAAAATCAACCAAAAGAAGATTTTGAAAAAAATATCATCGTTTTCACACTTGGATTCGCTCGTTTTAGTACTTAGGTTCGGTGTTTTAAATACTTGGGTTCGGCCATAACTTTGGCCCTCTGGCACAAAATCGACTGAAATTTTGGATTCTCTCTGAGAATCATGGTCTGTACCCGAATCATTCAAAAAATCTGCCAACAAAAGAATTTTAAATTTCTTCATACAAAATTTACGTAGTTTCTATAGGCACTTTGTCAAACTTTTGTTCGGCTATAACTTTGGCCCTATGGCACCAAAGCGACTAAAATTTTGGATTCTTACTAAGAATCATGGTGTGCACACGAATCAAAAAAAAAATGAACCAAAAGAAGATTTTGAAAAAAATATCATCGTTTTCACACTTGGGTTCGCTCGTTTTAGTACTTGGGTTCGGTGTTTTAAATACTTGGGTTCGGCCATATTTTGGCCCTCTGGCACCAAATCGACTGAAATTTTGGATTCTTACTGAGAATCATGGTCTGTACCCGAATCAATCAAAAAATCTGCCAACAACAGAATTTTAATTTTCTTCATACAAAATTTTCGTAGTTTCTATAGGCACTTTGTCAAACTTTTGTTCGGCCATAACTTTGGCCCTATGGCACCAAATCGACATAAATATTGGATTCTTACTAAGAATCATGGTGTGCACACGAATCAATAAAAAAATCAACCAAAAGAAGATTTTGATAAAAATATCATCGTTTTCACACCTGGGTTTGCTCGTTTTAGTACTTGGGTTCGATGTTTTAAATATTTGGGTTCGGCCATAACTTTGGCCTTCTGGCACTAAATCGACTGAAATTTTGAATTCTCACTGAGAATCATGGTCTGTAACCGAATCATTCAAAAAATCTGCCAACAAAAGAATTTTAATTTTCTTCATACAAAATTTTCGTGGTTTCATACAAATCGACTTAAATTTTGGATTCTCACTGAGAATCATGGTCTGTACCCGAACCATTCAAAAATCTGCCAAATAAAGAATTTTTATTTTCTTCATACATAATTTTCGTGGTTTCTATAGGCACTTTGTCAAACTTTTGTTCGGCCATAACTTTGGCCCTATGGCACCAAATCGACATAAATATTGGATTCTTACTAAGAATCATGGTGTGCACACGAATCAATAAAAAAATCAACAAAAAGAAGATTTTTAAAAAAATATCATCGTTTTCACACTTGGGTTCGCTCGTTTTAGTACTTGGATTCGGTGTTTTAAATATTTGGGTTCGGCCATAACTTTGGCCTTCAGGCACTAAATCGATTGAAATTTTGAATTCTCACTGAGCATCATGGTCTGTACCCGAATCATTCAAAAAATCTGCCAACAAAAGAATTTTAATTTTCTTCATACAAAATTTTCGTAGTTTCTATAGGCACTTTGTCAAACTTTTGTTCGGCTACAACTTTGGCCCTATGGCACCAAAGCGACTAAAATTTTGGATTCTTACTAAGAATCATGGTGTGCACACGAATCAAAAAAAAAATCAACCAAAAGAAGATTTTGAAAAAAATATCATCGTTTTCACACTTGGGTTCGCTCGTTTTAGTACTTGGTTTCGGTGTTTTAAATACTTGGGTTCGGCCATAACTTTGGCCCTCTGGCACCAAATCGACTGAAATTTTGGATTCTCTCTGAGAATCATGGTCTGTACCCGAATCATTCAAAAAATCTGCCAACAAAAGAATTTTAAATTTCTTCATACAAAATTTTCGTAGTTTCTATAGGCACTTTGTCAAACTTTTGTTCGCCTACAACTTTGGCCCTATGGCACCAAAGCGACTAAAATTTTGAATTCTTACTAAGAATCATGTTGTGCACACGAATCAAAAAAAAAATCAACCAAAAGAAGATTTTGAAAAAAATATCATCGTTTTCACACTTGGGTTTGCTCGTTTTAGTACTTGGGTTCGGTGTTTTAAATACTTGGGTTCGGCCATAACTTTGGCCCTCTGGCACCAAATCGACTGAAATTTTGGATTCTCACTGAGAATCATGGTCTGTACCCGAACCATTCAAAAATCTGCCAACAAAAGAATTTTAATTTTCTTCATACAAAATTTTCGTGGTTTCTATAGGCACTTTGTCAAACTTTTGTTCGGCCATAACTTTGGCCCTATGGCACCAAATCGACATAAATATTGGATTCTTACTAAGAATCATGGTGTGCACACGAATCAATAAAAAAATCAACCAAAAGAAGATTTTGATAAAAATATCATCGTTTTCACACTTGGGTTTGCTCGTTTTAGTACTTGGGTTAGGTATTTTAAATACTTGGGTTCGGCCATTACTTTGGCCCTCTGGCACCAAATCGACTTAAATTTTGGATTCTCACTGAGAATCATGGTCTGTACCCGAACCATTCAAAAATCTGCCAACTAAAGAATTTTAATTTTCTTCATACAAAATTTTCGTGGTTTCTATAGGCACTTTGTCAAACTTTTGTTCGGCCATAACTTTGGCCCTATGGCACCAAATCGACATAAATATTGGATTCTTACTAAGAATCATGGTGTGCACACGAATCAATAAAAAAATCAACCAAAAGAAGATTTTGATAAAAATATCATCGTTTTCACACCTGGGTTTGCTCGTTTTAGTACTTGGGTTCGGTGTTTTAAATACTTGGGTTCGGCCATTACTTTGGCCCTCTGGCACCAAATCGACTTAAATTTTGGATTCTCACTGAGAATCATGGTCTGTACCCGAACCATTCAAAAATCTGCCAACTAAAGAATTTTTATTTTCTTCATACAAAATTTTCGTGGTTTCTATAGGCACTTTGTCAAACTTTTGTTCGGCCATAACTTTGGCCCTATGGCACCAAATCGACATAAATATTGGATTCTTACTAAGAATCATGGTGTGCACACGAATCAATATAAAAATCAACCAAAAGAAGATTTTGAAAAAAATATCATCGTTTTCACACTTGGGTTCGCTCGTTTTAGTACTTGGGTTCGGTGTTTTAAATATTTGGGTCCGGCCATAACTTTGGCCTTCTGGCACCAAATCGACTGAAATTTTGGATTCTCGCTGAGAATCATGGTCTGTACCCGAACCATTCAAAAATCTGCCAACTAAAGAATTTTAATTTTCTTCATACAAAATTTTCTTGGTTTCTACAGGCACTTTGTCAAACTTTTGTTCGGCCATAACTTTGGCCCTATGGCACCAAATCGACATAAATATTGGATTCTTACTAAGAATCATGGTGTGCACACGAATCAATAAAAAAATCAACCAAAAGAAGATTTTGAAAAAAATATCATCGTTTTCACACTTGGGTTCGCTCGTTTTAGTACTTGGGTTCGGTGTTTAAAATATTTGGGTTCGGCCATAACTTTGGCCCTCTGGCACCAAATCGACTGAAATTTTGGATTCTCACTGAGAATCATGGTCTGTATACGAACCATTCAAAAATCTGCCAACAAAAGAATTTTAATTTTCTTCATACAAAATTTTCTTGGTTTCTATAGGCCCTTTGTCAAACTTTTGTTCGGCCATAACTTTGGCCCTATGGCACCAAATCGACATAAATATTGGATTCTTACTAAGAATCATGGTGTAAACACGAATCAATAAAAAAATCAACCAAAAGAAGATTTTGAAAAAAATATCATCGTTTTCACACTTGGATTCGCTCGTTTTAGTACTTGGGTTCGGTGTTTTAAATACTTGGGTTCGGCCATAACTTTGGCCCTCTGGCACAAAATCGACTGAAATTTTGGATTCTCTCTGAGAATCATGGTCTGTACCCGAATCATTCAAAAAATCTGCCAACAAAAGAATTTTAAATTTCTTCATACAAAATTTACGTAGTTTCTATAGGCACTTTGTCAAACTTTTGTTCGGCTATAACTTTGGCCCTATGGCACCAAAGCGACTAAAATTTTGGATTCTTACTAAGAATCATGGTGTGCACACGAATCAAAAAAAAAATCAACCAAAAGAAGATTTTGAAAAAAATATCATCGTTTTCACACTTGGGTTCGCTCGTTTTAGTACTTGGGTTCGGTGTTTTAAATATTTGGGTTCGGCCATAACTTTGGTATCTGGCAACAAATCGACTGAAATTTTGGATTCTCACTGAGAATCATGGTCTGTACCCGAACCATTCAAAAATCTGCCAACTAAAGAATTTTAATTTTCTTCATACAAAATTTTCTTGGTTTCTACAGGCACTTTGTCAAACTTTTGTTCGGCCATAACTTTTGCCCTATGGCACCAAATCGACATAAATATTGGATTCTTACTAAGAATCATGGTGTGCACACGAATCAATAAAAAAATCAACCAAAAGAAGATTTTGAAAAAAATATCATCGTTTTCACACTTGGGTTCGCTCGTTTTAGTACTTGGGTTCGGTGTTTAAAATATTTGGGTTCGGCCATAACTTTGGCCCTCTGGCACCAAATCGACTGAAATTTTGGATTCTCACTGAGAATCATGGTCTGTACACGAACCATTCAAAAATCTGCCAACAAAAGAATTTTAATTTTCTTCATACAAAATTTTCTTGGTTTCTATAGGCCCTTTGTCAAACTTTTGTTAGGCCATAACTTTGGCCCTATGGCACCAAATCGACATAAATATTGGATTCTTACTTAGAATCATGGTGTAAACACGAATCAATAAAAAAATCAACCAAAAGAAGATTTTGAAAAAAATATCATCGTTTTCACACTTGGATTCGCTCGTTTTAGTACTTGGGTTCGGTGTTTTAAATACTTGGGTTCGGCCATAACTTTGGCCCTATGGCACCAAATCGACATAAATATTGGATTCTTACTAAGAATCATGGTGTGCACACGAATCAATAAAAAAATCAACCAAAAGAAGATTTTGATAAAAATATCATCGTTTTCACACCTGGGTTTGCTCGTTTTAGTACTTGGGTTCGATGTTTTAAATATTTGGGTTCGGCCATAACTTTGGCCTTCTGGCACTAAATCGACTGAAATTTTGAATTCTCACTGAGAATCATGGTCTGTAACCGAATCATTCAAAAAATCTGCCAACAAAAGAATTTTAATTTTCTTCATACAAAATTTTCGTGGTTTCATACAAATCGACTTAAATTTTGGATTCTCACTGAGAATCATGGTCTGTACCCGAACCATTCAAAAATCTGCCAAATAAAGAATTTTTATTTTCTTCATACATAATTTTCGTGGTTTCTATAGGCACTTTGTCAAACTTTTGTTCGGCCATAACTTTGGCCCTATGGCACCAAATCGACATAAATATTGGATTCTTACTAAGAATCATGGTGTGCACACGAATCAATAAAAAAATCAACAAAAAGAAGATTTTTAAAAAAATATCATCGTTTTCACACTTGGGTTCGCTCGTTTTAGTACTTGGATTCGGTGTTTTAAATATTTGGGTTCGGCCATAACTTTGGCCTTCAGGCACTAAATCGATTGAAATTTTGAATTCTCACTGAGCATCATGGTCTGTACCCGAATCATTCAAAAAATCTGCCAACAAAAGAATTTTAATTTTCTTCATACAAAATTTTCGTAGTTTCTATAGGCACTTTGTCAAACTTTTGTTCGGCTACAACTTTGGCCCTATGGCACCAAAGCGACTAAAATTTTGGATTCTTACTAAGAATCATGGTGTGCACACGAATCAAAAAAAAAATCAACCAAAAGAAGATTTTGAAAAAAATATCATCGTTTTCACACTTGGGTTCGCTCGTTTTAGTACTTGGTTTCGGTGTTTAAAATACTTGGGTTCGGCCATAACTTTGGCCCTCTGGCACCAAATCGACTGAAATTTTGGATTCTCTCTGAGAATCATGGTCTGTACCCGAATCATCCAAAAAATCTGCCAACAAAAGAATTTTAAATTTCTTCATACAAAATTTTCGTAGTTTCTATGGGCACTTTGTCAAACTTTTGTTCGCCTACAACTTTGGCCCTATGGCACCAAAGCGACTAAAATTTTGGATTCTTACTAAGAATCATGTTGTGCACACGAATCAAAAAAAAAATCACCCAAAAGAAGATTTTGAAAAAAATATCATCGTTTTCACACTTGGGTTTGCTCGTTTTAGTACTTGGGTTCGGTGTTTTAAATACTTGGGTTCGGCCATAACTTTGGCCCTCTGGCACCAAATCGACTGAAATTTTGGATTCTCACTGAGAATCATGGTCTGTACCCGAACCATTCAAAAATCTGCCAACAAAAGAATTTTAATTTTCTTCATACAAAATTTTCGTGGTTTCTATAGGCACTTTGTCAAACTTTTGTTCGGCCATAACTTTGGCCCTATGGCACCAAATCGACTAAAATTTTGGATTCTTACTAAGAATCATGGTGTTCACACGAATCAATAAAAAAATCAACCAAAAGAAGATTTTGATAAAAATATCATCGTTTTCACACCTGGGTTTGCTCGTTTTAGTACTTGGGTTCGGTGTTTTAAATACTTGGGTTCGGCCATTACTTTGGCCCTCTGGCACCAAATCGACTTAAATTTTGGATTCTCACTGAGAATCATGGTCTGTACCCGAACCATTCAAAAATCTGCCAACTAAAGAATTTTTATTTTCTTCATACAAAATTTTCGTGGTTTCTATAGGCACTTTGTCAAACTTTGGTTCGGCCATAACTTTGGCCCTATGGCACCAAAGCGACTAAAATTTTGGATTCTTACTAAGAATCATGCTGTGCATACGTATCAATAAAAAAATCAATCAAAAGAAGATTTTGAAAAAAATATCATCGTTTTCACACTTGGGTTCGCTCGTTTTAGTACTTGGGTTCGGTGTTTTAAATATTTGGGTTCGGCCATAACTTTGGCCCTCTGGCACCAAATCGACTGAAATTTTGGATTCTCACTGAGAATCATGGTCTGTACCCGAACCATTCAAAAATCTGCCAACAAAAGAATTTTAATTTTCTTCATACAAAATTTAAGTGGTTTCTATAGGCACTTTGTCAAACTTTTGTTCGGCCATAACTTTGGCCCTATGGCACCAAGTCGACATAAATATTGGATTCTTACTAAGAATCATGGTGTGCACACGAATCAATAAAAAAATCAACCAAAAGAAGATTTTGATAAACATATCATCGTTTTCACACTTGGGTTTGCTCGTTTTAGTACTTGGGTTCGGTGTTTTAAATACTTGGGTTCGGCCATAACTTTGGCCCTCTGGCACCAAATTGACTGAAATTTTGGATTCTTACTAAGAATCATGGTCTGTATACGAGTCAATAAAAAATCAACCAAAAGAAGATTTTGAAAAAAAATATCATCGTTTTCACACTTGGGTTCGCTCGTTTTAGTACTTGGGTTCGGTGTTTTAAATATTTGGGTTCGGCCATAACTTTGGCCCTCTGGCACCTAATCGACTGAAATTTTGGATTCTCACTGAGAATCATGGTCTGTACCCGAACCATTCAAAAAATCTGCCAACAAAAGAATTTTAATTTTCTTCATACAAAATTTTCGTGGTTTCTATAGGCACTTTGTCAAACTTTTGTTCGGCCATAACTTTGACCCTATGGCACAAAAGCGATTAAAATTTTGGATTCTTACTAAGAATCATGCTGTGCATACGTATCAATAAAAAAATCAATCAAAAGAAGATTTTGAAAAAAATATCATCGTTTTCACACTTGGGTTCGCTCGTTTTAGTACTTGGGTTCGGTGTTTTAAATATTTGGGTTCGGCCATAACTTTGGCCCTCTGGCACCAAATCGACTGAAATTTTGGATTCTCACTGAGAATCATGGTCTGTACCCGAACTATTCACAAAATCTGCCAACAAAAGAATTTTCATTTTCTTCATACAAAATTTTCGTGGTTTCTATAGGCACTTTGTCAAACTTTTGTTCGGCCATAACTTTGGCCCTATGGCACCAAATCGACATAAATATTGGATTCTTTCTAAGAATCATGGTGTGCACACGAATCAATAAAAAAATCAACCAAAAGAAGATTTTGAAAAAATATCAACGTTTTCACACTTGGGTTCGCTCGTTTTAGTACTTGGGTTCGGTGTTTCAAATATTTGGGTTCGGCCAAAACTTTGGCCTTCTGGCACCAAATCGACTGAAATTTTGGATTCTCACTGAGAATCATGGTCTGTACCCGAATCATTCAAAAAATCTGCCAACAAAAGAATTTTAATTTTCTTCATACAAAATTTTCGTAGTTTCTATAGGCACTTTGTCAAACTTTTGTTCGGCCACAACTTTGGCCCTATGGCACCAAAGCGACTAAAATTTTGGATTCTTAATAAGAATCATGGTGTGCACACGTATCAATAAAAAAATCAACCAAAAGAAGATTTTGAAAAAAATATCATCGTTTTCACACTTGGGTTTGCTCGTTTTAGTACTTGGGTTCGGTGTTTTAAATACTTGGGTTCGGCCATAACTTTGGCCCTCTGGCACCAAATCGACTGAAATTTTGGATTCTCACTGAGAATCATGGTCTGTACCCGAACCATTCAAAAATCTGCCAACAAAAGAATTTTAATTTTCTTCATACAAAATTTTAGTGGTTTCTATAGGCACTTTGTCAAACTTTTGTTCGGCCATAACTATGGCCCTATGGCACCAAATCGACATAAATATTGGATTCTTACTAAGAATCATGGTGTGCACACGAATCAATAAAAAAATCAACCAAAAGAAGATTTTGATAAAAATATCATCGTTTTCACACTTGGGTTTGCTCGTTTTAGTCCTTGGGTTCGGTGTTTTAAATACTTGGGTTCGGCCATTACTTTGGCCCTCTGGCACCAAATCGACTTAAATTTTGGATTCTCACTGAGAATCATGGTCTGTACCCGAACCATTCAAAAATCTGCCAACTAAAGAATTTTAATTTTCTTCATACAAAATTTTCGTGGTTTCTATAGGCACTTTGTCAAACTTTTGTTCGGCCATAACTTTGGCCCTATGGCACCAAATCGACATAAATATTGGATTCTTACTAAGAATCATGGTGTGCACACGAATCAATAAAAAAATCAACCAAAAGAAGATTTTGATAAAAATATCATCGTTTTCACACCTGGGTTTGCTCGTTTTAGTACTTGGGTTCGGTGTTTTAAATACTTGGGTTCGGCCATTACTTTGGCCCTCTGGCACCAAATCGACTTAAATTTTGGATTCTCACTGAGAATCATGGTCTGTACCCGAACCATTCAAAAATCTGCCAACTAAAGAATTTTTATTTTCTTCATACAAAATTTTCGTGGTTTCTATAGGCACTTTGTCAAACTTTTGTTCGGCCATAACTTTGGCCCTATGGCACCAAATCGACTAAAATATTGGATTCTTACTAAGAATCATGGTGTGCACACGAATCAATATAAAAATCAACCAAAAGAAGATTTTGAAAAAAATATCATCGTTTTCACACTTGGGTTCGCTCGTTTTAGTACTTGGGTTCGGTGTTTTAAATATTTGGGTCCGGCCATAACTTTGGCCTTCTGGCACCAAATCGACTGAAATTTTGGATTCTCACTGAGAATCATGGTCTGTACCCGAATCATTCAAAAAATCTGCCAACAAAAGAATTTTAATTTTCTTCATACAAAATTTTCGTAGTTTCTATAGGCACTTTGTCAAACTTTTGTTCGGCCATAACTTTGGCCCTATGGCACCAAAGCGACTAAAATTTTGGATTCTTAATAAGAATCATGGTGTGCACACGTATCAATAAAAAAATCAACCAAAAGAAGATTTTGAAAAAAATATCATCGTTTTCACACTTGGGTTCGCTCGTTTTAGTACTTGGGTTCGGTGTTTTAAATACTTGGGTTCGGCCATAACTTTGGCCCTATGGCACCAAATCGACATAAATATTGGATTCTTACTAAGAATCATGGTGTGCACACGAATCAATAAAAAAATCAACCAAAAGAAGATTTTGAAAAAAATATCATCGTTTTCACACTTGGGTTCGCTCGTTTTAGTACTTGGGTTCGGTGTTTAAAATATTTGGGTTCGGCCATAACTTTGGCCCTCTGGCACCAAATCGACTGAAATTTTGGATTCTCACTGAGAATCATGGTCTGTACACGAACCATTCAAAAATCTGCCAACAAAAGAATTTTAATTTTCTTCATACAAAATTTTCTTGGTTTCTATAGGCCCTTTGTCAAACTTTTGTTCGGCCATAACTTTGGCCCTATGGCACCAAATCGACATAAATATTGGATTCTTACTTAGAATCATGGTGTAAACACGAATCAATAAAAAAATCAACCAAAAGAAGATTTTGAAAAAAATATCATCGTTTTCACACTTGGATTCGCTCGTTTTAGTACTTGGGTTCGGTGTTTTAAATACTTGGGTTCGGCCATAACTTTGGCCCTATGGCACCAAATCGACATAAATATTGGATTCTTACTAAGAATCATGGTGTGCACACGAATCAATAAAAAAATCAACCAAAAGAAGATTTTGATAAAAATATCATCGTTTTCACACCTGGGTTTGCTCGTTTTAGTACTTGGGTTCGATGTTTTAAATATTTGGGTTCGGCCATAACTTTGGCCTTCTGGCACTAAATCGACTGAAATTTTGAATTCTCACTGAGAATCATGGTCTGTAACCGAATCATTCAAAAAATCTGCCAACAAAAGAATTTTAATTTTCTTCATACAAAATTTTCGTGGTTTCATACAAATCGACTTAAATTTTGGATTCTCACTGAGAATCATGGTCTGTACCCGAACCATTCAAAAATCTGCCAAATAAAGAATTTTTATTTTCTTCATACATAATTTTCGTGGTTTCTATAGGCACTTTGTCAAACTTTTGTTCGGCCATAACTTTGGCCCTATGGCACCAAATCGACATAAATATTGGATTCTTACTAAGAATCATGGTGTGCACACGAATCAATAAAAAAATCAACAAAAAGAAGATTTTTAAAAAAATATCATCGTTTTCACACTTGGGTTCGCTCGTTTTAGTACTTGGATTCGGTGTTTTAAATATTTGGGTTCGGCCATAACTTTGGCCTTCAGGCACTAAATCGATTGAAATTTTGAATTCTCACTGAGCATCATGGTCTGTACCCGAATCATTCAAAAAATCTGCCAACAAAAGAATTTTAATTTTCTTCATACAAAATTTTCGTAGTTTCTATAGGCACTTTGTCAAACTTTTGTTCGGCTACAACTTTGGCCCTATGGCACCAAAGCGACTAAAATTTTGGATTCTTACTAAGAATCATGGTGTGCACACGAATCAAAAAAAAAATCAACCAAAAGAAGATTTTGAAAAAAATATCATCGTTTTCACACTTGGGTTCGCTCGTTTTAGTACTTGGTTTCGGTGTTTAAAATACTTGGGTTCGGCCATAACTTTGGCCCTCTGGCACCAAATCGACTGAAATTTTGGATTCTCTCTGAGAATCATGGTCTGTACCCGAATCATCCAAAAAATCTGCCAACAAAAGAATTTTAAATTTCTTCATACAAAATTTTCGTAGTTTCTATGGGCACTTTGTCAAACTTTTGTTCGCCTACAACTTTGGCCCTATGGCACCAAAGCGACTAAAATTTTGGATTCTTACTAAGAATCATGTTGTGCACACGAATCAAAAAAAAAATCACCCAAAAGAAGATTTTGAAAAAAATATCATCGTTTTCACACTTGGGTTTGCTCGTTTTAGTACTTGGGTTCGGTGTTTTAAATACTTGGGTTCGGCCATAACTTTGGCCCTCTGGCACCAAATCGACTGAAATTTTGGATTCTCACTGAGAATCATGGTCTGTACCCGAACCATTCAAAAATCTGCCAACAAAAGAATTTTAATTTTCTTCATACAAAATTTTCGTGGTTTCTATAGGCACTTTGTCAAACTTTTGTTCGGCCATAACTTTGGCCCTATGGCACCAAATCGACATAAATATTGGATTCTTACTAAGAATCATGGTGTGCACACGAATCAATAAAAAAATCAACCAAAAGAAGATTTTGATAAAAATATCATCGTTTTCACACCTGGGTTTGCTCGTTTTAGTACTTGGGTTCGGTGTTTTAAATACTTGGGTTCGGCCATTACTTTGGCCCTCTGGCACCAAATCGACTTAAATTTTGGATTCTCACTGAGAATCATGGTCTGTACCCGAACCATTCAAAAATCTGCCAACTAAAGAATTTTTATTTTCTTCATACAAAATTTTCGTGGTTTCTATAGGCACTTTGTCAAACTTTGGTTCGGCCATAACTTTGGCCCTATGGCACCAAAGCGACTAAAATTTTGGATTCTTACTAAGAATCATGCTGTGCATACGTATCAATAAAAAAATCAATCAAAAGAAGATTTTGAAAAAAATATCATCGTTTTCACACTTGGGTTCGCTCGTTTTAGTACTTGGGTTCGGTGTTTTAAATATTTGGGTTCGGCCATAACTTTGGCCCTCTGGCACCAAATCGACTGAAATTTTGGATTCTCACTGAGAATCATGGTCTGTACCCGAACCATTCAAAAATCTGCCAACAAAAGAATTTTAATTTTCTTCATACAAAATTTAAGTGGTTTCTATAGGCACTTTGTCAAACTTTTGTTCGGCCATAACTTTGGCCCTATGGCACCAAGTCGACATAAATATTGGATTCTTACTAAGAATCATGGTGTGCACACGAATCAATAAAAAAATCAACCAAAAGAAGATTTTGATAAACATATCATCGTTTTCACACTTGGGTTTGCTCGTTTTAGTACTTGGGTTCGGTGTTTTAAATACTTGGGTTCGGCCATAACTTTGGCCCTCTGGCACCAAATTGACTGAAATTTTGGATTCTTACTAAGAATCATGGTCTGTATACGAGTCAATAAAAAATCAACCAAAAGAAGATTTTGAAAAAAAATATCATCGTTTTCACACTTGGGTTCGCTCGTTTTAGTACTTGGGTTCGGTGTTTTAAATATTTGGGTTCGGCCATAACTTTGGCCCTCTGGCACCTAATCGACTGAAATTTTGGATTCTCACTGAGAATCATGGTCTGTACCCGAACCATTCAAAAAATCTGCCAACAAAAGAATTTTAATTTTCTTCATACAAAATTTTCGTGGTTTCTATAGGCACTTTGTCAAACTTTTGTTCGGCCATAACTTTGACCCTATGGCACAAAAGCGATTAAAATTTTGGATTCTTACTAAGAATCATGCTGTGCATACGTATCAATAAAAAAATCAATCAAAAGAAGATTTTGAAAAAAATATCATCGTTTTCACACTTGGGTTCGCTCGTTTTAGTACTTGGGTTCGGTGTTTTAAATATTTGGGTTCGGCCATAACTTTGGCCCTCTGGCACCAAATCGACTGAAATTTTGGATTCTCACTGAGAATCATGGTCTGTACCCGAACTATTCACAAAATCTGCCAACAAAAGAATTTTCATTTTCTTCATACAAAATTTTCGTGGTTTCTATAGGCACTTTGTCAAACTTTTGTTCGGCCATAACTTTGGCCCTATGGCACCAAATCGACATAAATATTGGATTCTTTCTAAGAATCATGGTGTGCACACGAATCAATAAAAAAATCAACCAAAAGAAGATTTTGAAAAAATATCAACGTTTTCACACTTGGGTTCGCTCGTTTTAGTACTTGGGTTCGGTGTTTCAAATATTTGGGTTCGGCCAAAACTTTGGCCTTCTGGCACCAAATCGACTGAAATTTTGGATTCTCACTGAGAATCATGGTCTGTACCCGAATCATTCAAAAAATCTGCCAACAAAAGAATTTTAATTTTCTTCATACAAAATTTTCGTAGTTTCTATAGGCACTTTGTCAAACTTTTGTTCGGCCACAACTTTGGCCCTATGGCACCAAAGCGACTAAAATTTTGGATTCTTAATAAGAATCATGGTGTGCACACGAATCAATAAAAAAATCAACCAAAAGAAGATTTTGAAAAAAATATCATCGTTTTCACACTTGGGTTTGCTCGTTTTAGTACTTGGGTTCGGTGTTTTAAATACTTGGGTTCGGCCATAACTTTGGCCCTCTGGCACCAAATCGACTGAAATTTTGGATTCTCACTGAGAATCATGGTCTGTACCCGAACCATTCAAAAATCTGCCAACAAAAGAATTTTAATTTTCTTCATACAAAATTTTAGTGGTTTCTATAGGCACTTTGTCAAACTTTTGTTCGGCCATAACTTTGGCCCTATGGCACCAAATCGACATAAATATTGGATTCTTACTAAGAATCATGGTGTGCACACGAATCAATAAAAAAATCAACCAAAAGAAGATTTTGATAAAAATATCATCGTTTTCACACTTGGGTTTGCTCGTTTTAGTACTTGGGTTCGGTGTTTTAAATACTTGGGTTCGGCCATTACTTTGGCCCTCTGGTACCAAATCGACTTAAATTTTGGATTCTCACTGAGAATCATGGTCTGTACCCGAACCATTCAAAAATCTGCCAACTAAAGAATTTTAATTTTCTTCATACAAAATTTTCGTGGTTTCTATAGGCACTTTGTCAAACTTTTGTTCGGCCATAACTTTGGCCCTATGGCACCAAATCGACATAAATATTGGATTCTTACTAAGAATCATGGTGTGCACACGAATCAATAAAAAAATCAACCAAAAGAAGATTTTGATAAAAATATCATCGTTTTCACACCTGGGTTTGCTCGTTTTAGTACTTGGGTTCGGTGTTTTAAATACTTGGGTTCGGCCATTACTTTGGCCCTCTGGCACCAAATCGACTTAAATTTTGGATTCTCACTGAGAATCATGGTCTGTACCCGAACCATTCAAAAATCTGCCAACTAAAGAATTTTTATTTTCTTCATACAAAATTTTCGTGGTTTCTATAGGCACTTTGTCAAACTTTTGTTCGGCCATAACTTTGGCCCTATGGCACCAAATCGACATAAATATTGGATTCTTACTAAGAATCATGGTGTGCACACGAATCAATATAAAAATCAACCAAAAGAAGATTTTGAAAAAAATATCATCGTTTTCACACTTGGGTTCGCTCGTTTTAGTACTTGGGTTCGGTGTTTTAAATATTTGGGTCCGGCCATAACTTTGGCCTTCTGGCACCAAATCGACTGAAATTTTGGATTCTCACTGAGAATCATGGTCTGTACCCGAATCATTCAAAAAATCTGCCAACAAAAGAATTTTAATTTTCTTCATACAAAATTTTCGTAGTTTCTATAGGCACTTTGTCAAACTTTTGTTCGGCCATAACTTTGGCCCTATGGCACCAAAGCGACTAAAATTTTGGATTCTTAATAAGAATCATGGTGTGCACACGTATCAATAAAAAAATCAACCAAAAGAAGATTTTGAAAAAAATATCATCGTTTTCACACTTGGGTTCGCTCGTTTTAGTACTTGGGTTCGGTGTTTTAAATACTTGGGTTCGGCCATAACTTTGGCCCTATGGCACCAAATCGACATAAATATTGGATTCTTACTAAGAATCATGGTGTGCACACGAATCAATATAAAAATCAACCAAAAGAAGATTTTGAAAAAAATATCATCGTTTTCACACTTGGGTTCGCTCGTTTTAGTACTTGGGTTCGGTGTTTTAAATATTTGGGTTCAGCCATAACTTTGGCCCTCTGGCACCAAATCGACTGAAATTTTGGATTCTCACTGAGAATCATGGTCTGTACCCGAACCATTCAAAAATCTGCCAACAAAAGAATTTTAATTTTCTTCATACAAAATTTTCGTGGTTTCTATAGGCACTTTGTCAAACTTTGGTTCGGCCATAACTTTGACCCTATGGCACAAAAGCGACTAAAATTTTGGATTCTTACTAAGAATCATGCTGTGCATACGTATCAATAAAAAAATCAATCAAAAGAAGATTTTGAAAAAAATATCATCGTTTTCACACTTGGGTTCGCTCGTTTTAGTACTTGGGTTCGGTGTTTTAAATATTTGGGTTCGGCCATAACTTTGGCCCTCTGGCACCAAATCGACTGAAATTTTGGATTCTCACTGAGAATCATGGTCTGTACCCGAACCATTCAAAAATCTGCCAACAAAAGAATTTTAATTTTCTTCATACAAAATTTTAGTGGTTTCTATAGGCACTTTGTCAAACTTTTGTTCGGCCATAACTTTTGCCCTATGGCACCAAGTCGACATAAATATTGGATTCTTACTAAGAATCATGGTGTGCACACGAATCAATAAAAAAATCAACCAAAAGAAGATTTTGATAAACATATCATCGTTTTCACACTTGGGTTTGCTCGTTTTAGTACTTGGGTTCGGTGTTTTAAATACTTGGGTTCGGCCATAACTTTGGCCCTCTGGCACCAAATCGACTGAAATTTTGGATTCTCACTGAGAATCATGGTCTGTACCCGAATCAATCAAAAAATAAACCAAAAGAAGATTTTGAAAAAAAATATCATCGTTTTCACACTTGGGTTCGCTCGTTTTAGTACTTGGGTTCGGTGTTTTAAATATTTGGGTTCGGCCAAAACTTTGGCCCTCTGGCACCAAATCGACTGAAATTTTGGATTCTCACTGAGAATCATGGTCTGTACCCGAACCATTCAAAAAATCTGCCAACAAAAGAATTTTAATTTTCTTCATACAAAATTTTCGTGGTTTCTATAGGCACTTTGTCAAACTTTTGTTCGGCCATAACTTTGACCCTATGGCACAAAAGCGATTAGAATTTTGGATTCTTACTAAGAATCATGCTGTGCATACGTATCAATAAAAAAATCAATCAAAAGAAGATTTTGAAAAAAATATCATCGTTTTCACACTTGGGTTCGCTCGTTTTAGTACTTGGGTTCGGTGTTTTAAATATTTGGGTTCGGCCATAACTTTGGCCCTCTGGCACCAAATCGACTGAAATTTTGGATTCTCACTGAGAATCATGGTCTGTACCCGAACTATTCACAAAATCTGCCAACAAAAGAATTTTCATTTTCTTCATACAAAATTTTCGTGGTTTCTATAGGCACTTTGTCAAACTTTTGTTCGGCCATAACTTTGGCCCTATGGCACCAAATCGACATAAATATTGGATTCTTTCTAAGAATCATGGTGTGCACACGAATCAATAAAAAAATCAACCAAAAGAAGATTTTGAAAAAATATCAACGTTTTCACACTTGGGTTCGCTCATTTTAGTACTTGGGTTCGGTGTTTTAAATATTTGGGTTCGGCCATAACTTTGGCCTTCTGGCACCAAATCGACTGAAATTTTGGATTCTCACTGAGAATCATGGTCTGTACCCGAATCATTCAAAAAATCTGCCAACAAAAGAATTTTAATTTTCTTCATACAAAATTTTCGTAGTTTCTATAGGCACTTTGTCAAACTTTTGTTCGGCCACAACTTTGGCCCTATGGCACCAAAGCGACTAAAATTTTGGATTCTTAATAAGAATCATGGTGTGCACACGTATCAATAAAAAAATCAACCAAAAGAAGATTTTGAAAAAAATATCATCGTTTTCACACTTGGGTTCGCTCGTTTTAGTACTTGGGTTCGGTGTTTTAAATATTTGGGTTCAGCCATAACTTTGGCCCTCTGGCACCAAATCGACTGAAATTTTGGATTCTCACTGAGAATCATGGTCTGTACCCGAACCATTCAAAAATCTGCCAACAAAAGAATTTTAATTTTCTTCATACAAAATTTTAGTGGTTTCTATAGGCACTTTGTCAAACTTTTGTTCGGCCATAACTTTGGCCCTATGGCACCAAGTCGACATAAATATTGGATTCTTACTAAGAATCATGGTGTGCACACGAATCAATAAAAAAATCAACCAAAAGAAGATTTTGATAAACATATCATCGTTTTCACACTTGGGTTTGCTCGTTTTAGTACTTGGGTTCGGTGTTTTAAATACTTGGGTTCGGCCATTACTTTGGCCCTCTGGCACCAAATCGACTTAAATTTTGGATTCTCACTGAGAATCATGGTCTGTACCCGAACCATTCAAAAATCTGCCAACTACAGAATTTTAATTTTCTTCATACAAAATTTTCGTAGTTTCTATAGGCACTTTGTCAAACTTTTGTTCGGCCATAACTTTGGCCCTATGGCACCAAAGCGACTAAAATTTTGGATTCTTACTAAGAATCATGGTGTGCACACGAATCAAAAAAAAAATCAACCAAAAGAAGATTTTGAAAAAAATATCATCGTTTTCACACTTGGGTTCGCTCGTTTTAGTACTTGGGTTCGGTGTTTTAAATATTTGGGTTCGGCCATAACTTTGGCCCTCTGGCACCAAATCGACTGAAATTTTGGATTCTCACTGAGAATCATGGTCTGTACCCGAACCATTCAAAAAATCTGCCAACAAAAGAATTTTAATTTTCTTCATACAAAATTTTCGTGGTTTCTATAGGCACTTTGTCAACTTTTTGTTCGGCCATAACTTTGGCCCTATGGCACCAAATCGACATAAATATTGGATTCTTTCTAAGAATCATGGTGTGCACACGAATCAATAAAAAAATCAACCAAAAGAAGATTTTGAAAAAATATCAACGTTTTCACACTTGGGTTCGCTCGTTTTAGTACTTGGGTTCGGTGTTTTAAATATTTGGGTTCGGCCATAACTTTGGCCTTCTGGCACCAAATCGACTGAAATTTTGGATTCTCACTGAGAATCATGGTCTGTACCCGAATCATTCAAAAAATCTGCCAACAAAAGAATTTTAATTTTCTTCATACAAAATTTTCGTAGTTTCTATAGGTACTTTGTCAAACTTTTGTTCGGCCACAACTTTGGCCCTATGGCACCAAAGCGACTAAAATTTTGGATTCTTAATAAGAATCATGGTGTGCACACGTATCAATAAAAAAATCAACCAAAAGAAGATTTTGAAAAAAATATCATCGTTTTCACACTTGGGTTCGCTCGTTTTAGTACTTGGGTTCGGTGTTTTAAATATTTGGGTTCAGCCATATCTTTGGCCCTCTGGCACCAAATCGACTGAAATTTTGGATTCTCCCTGAGAATCATGGTCTGTACCCGAACCATTCAAAAATCTGCCAACAAAAGAATTTTAATTTTCTTCATACAAAATTTTAGTGGTTTCTATAGGCACTTTGTCAAACTTTTGTTCGGCCATAACTTTGGCCCTATGGCACCAAGTCGACATAAATATTGGATTCTTACTAAGAATCATGGTGTGCACACGAATCAATAAAAAAATCAACCAAAAGAAGATTTTGAAAAAAATATCATCGTTTTCACACTTGGGTTCGATCGTTTTAGTACTTGGGTTCGGTGTTTTAAATATTTTCGTTCGGCCATAACTTCGGCCTTCTGGCACCAAATCGACTGAAATTTTGGATTCTCACTGAGAATCATGGTCTGTACCCGAACTATTCACAAAATCTGCCAACAAAAGAATTTTCATTTTCTTCATACAAAATTTTCGTGGTTTCTATAGGCACTTTGTCAAACTTTTGTTCGGCCATAACTTTGGCCCTATGGCACCAAATCGACATAAATATTGGATTCTTTCTAAGAATCATGGTGTGCACACGAATCAATAAAAAAATCAACCAAAAGAAGATTTTGAAAAAAATATCATCGTTTTCACACTTGGGTTCGCTCGTTTTAGTACTTGGGTTCGGTGTTTTAAATATTTGGGTTCAGCCATATCTTTGGCCCTCTGGCACCAAATCGACTGAAATTTTGGATTCTCCCTGAGAATCATGGTCTGTACCCGAACCATTCAAAAATCTGCCAACAAAAGAATTTTAATTTTCTTCATACAAAATTTTAGTGGTTTCTATAGGCACTTTGTCAAACTTTTGTTCGGCCATAACTTTGGCCCTATGGCACCAAGTCGACATAAATATTGGATTCTTACTAAGAATCATGGTGTGCACACGAATCAATAAAAAAATCAACCAAAAGAAGATTTTGAAAAAAATATCATCGTTTTCACACTTGGGTTCGATCGTTTTAGTACTTGGGTTCGGTGTTTTAAATATTTTCGTTCGGCCATAACTTCGGCCTTCTGGCACCAAATCGACTGAAATTTTGGATTCTCACTGAGAATCATGGTCTGTACCCGAACTATTCACAAAATCTGCCAACAAAAGAATTTTCATTTTCTTCATACAAAATTTTCGTGGTTTCTATAGGCACTTTGTCAAACTTTTGTTCGGCCATAACTTTGGCCCTATGGCACCAAATCGACATAAATATTGGATTCTTTCTAAGAATCATGGTGTGCACACGAATCAATAAAAAAATCAACCAAAAGAAGATTTTGAAAAAATATCAACGTTTTCACACTTGGGTTCGCTCGTTTTAGTACTTGGGTTCGGTGTTTTAAATATTTGGGTTCGGCCATAACTTTGGCCTTCTGGCACCAAATCGACTGAAATTTTGGATTCTCACTGAGAATCATGGTCTGTACCCGAATCATTCAAAAAATCTGCCAACAAAAGAATTTTAATTTTCTTCATACAAAATTTTCGTAGTTTCTATAGGTACTTTGTCAAACTTTTGTTCGGCCACAACTTTGGCCCTATGGCACCAAAGCGACTAAAATTTTGGATTCTTAATAAGAATCATGGTGTGCACACGTATCAATAAAAAAATCAACCAAAAGAAGATTTTGAAAAAAATATCATCGTTTTCACACTTGGGTTCGCTCGTTTTAGTACTTGGGTTCGGTGTTTTAAATATTTGGGTTCAGCCATAACTTTGGCCCTCTGGCACCAAATCGACTGAAATTCTGGATTCTCCCTGAGAATCATGGTCTGTACCCGAACCATTCAAAAATCTGCCAACAAAAGAATTTTAATTTTCTTCATACAAAATTTTAGTGGTTTCTATAGGCACTTTGTCAAACTTTTGTTCGGCCATAACTTTGGCCCTATGGCACCAAGTCGACATAAATATTGGATTCTTACTTAGAATCATGGTGTGCACACGAATCAATAAAAAAATCAACCAAAAGAAGATTTTGATAAACATATCATCGTTTTCACACTTGGGTTTGCTCGTTTTAGTACTTGGGTTCGGTGTTTTAAATACTTGGTTTCGGCCATTACTTTGGCCCTCTGGCACCAAATCGACTTAAATTTTGGATTCTCACTGAGAATCATGGTCTGTACCCGAACCATTCAAAAATCTGCCAACTAAAGAATTTTAATTTTCTTCATACAAAATTTTCGTAGTTTCTATAGGCACTTTGTCAAACTTTTGTTCGGCCATAACTTTGGCCCTATGGCACCAAAGCGACTAAAATTTTGGATTCTTACTAAGAATCATGGTGTGCACACGAATCAAAAAAAAATCAACCAAAAGAAGATTTTGAAAAAAATATCATCGTTTTCACACTTGGGTTTGCTCGTTTTAGTACTTGGGTTCGGTGTTTTAAATACTTGGGTTCGGCCATAACTTTGGCCCTCTGGCACCAAATAGACTGAAATTTTGGATTCTCACTGAGAATCATGGTCTGTACACGAGTCAATAAAAAATCAACCAAAAGAAGATTTTGAAAAAAAATATCATCGTTTTAACACTTGGGTTCGCTCGTTTTAGTACTTGGGTTCGGTGTTTTAAATATTTGGGTTCGGCCATAACTTTGGCCCTCTGGCACCAAATCGACTGAAATTTTGGATTCTCACTGAGAATCATGGTCTGTACCCGAACCATTCAAAAAATCTGCCAACAAAAGAATTTTAATTTTCTTCATACAAAATTTTCGTGGTTTCTATAGGCACTTTGTCAAACTTTTGTTCGGACATAACTTTGACCCTATGGCACAAAAGCGACTAAAATTTTGGATTCTTACTAAGAATCATGCTGTGCATACGTATCAATAAAAAAATCAATCAAAAGAAGATTTTGAAAAAAATATCATCGTTTTCACACTTGGGTTCGCTCGTTTTAGTACTTGGGTTCGGTGTTTTAAATATTTGGGTTCGGCCATAACTTTGGCCCTCTGGCACCAAATCGACTGAAATTTTGGATTCTCACTGAGAATCATGGTCTGTACCCGAACCATTCAAAAAATCTGCCAACAAAAGAATTTTCATTTTCTTCATACAAAATTTTCGTGGTTTCTATAGGCACTTTGTCAAACTTTTGTTCGGCCATAACTTTGGCCCTATGGCACCAAATCGACATAAATATTGGATTCTTTCTAAGAATCATGGTGTGCACACGAATCAATAAAAAAATCCACCAAAAGAAGATTTTGAAAAAATATCAACGTTATCACACTTGGGTTCGCTCGTTTTAGTACTTGGGTTCGGTGTTTTAAATATTTGGGTTCGGCCATAACTTTGGCCTTCTGGCACCAAATCGACTAAAATTTTGGATTCTTAATAAGAATCATGGTGTGCACACGTATCAATAAAAAAATCAACCAAAAGAAGATTTTGAAAAAAATATCATCGTTTTCACACTTGGGTTTGCTCGTTTTAGTACTTGGGTTCGGTGTTTTAAATATTTGGGTTCAGCCATAACTTTGGCCCTCTGGCACCAAATCGACTGAAATTTTGGATTCTCACTGAGAATCATGGTCTGTACCCGAACCATTCAAAAATCTGCCAACAAAAGAATTTTAATTTTCTTCATACAAAATTTTCGTGGTTTCTATAGGCACTTTGTCAAACTTTTGTTCGGCCATAACTTTGGCCCTATGGCACCAAGTCGACATAAATATTGGATTCTTAATAAGAATCATGGTGTGCATACGAATCAATAAAAAAATCAACCAAAAGAAGATTTTGATAAACATATCATCGTTTTCACACTTGGGTTTGCTCGTTTTAGTACTTGGGTTCGGTGTTTTAAATACTTGTGTTCGGCCATAACTTTGGCCCTCTGGCACCAAATCGACTGAAATTTTGGATTCTCACTGAGAATCATGGTCTGTACCCGAACCATTCAAAAATCTGCCAACAAAAGAATTTTAATTTTCTTCATACAAAATTTTCGTGGTTTCTATAGGCACTTTGTCAAACTTTTGTTCGGCCATAACTTTGGCCCTATGGCACCAAATCGACATAAATATTGGATTCTTACTAAGAATCATGGTGTGCACACGAATCAATAAAAAAATCAACCAAAAGAAGATTTTGAAAAAAATATCATCGTTTTCACACTTGGGTTTGCTCGTTTTAGTACTTGGGTTCGGTGTTTTAAATACTTGGGTTCGGCCATTACTTTGGCCCTCTGGCACCAAATCGACTTAAATTTTGGATTCTCACTGAGAATCATGGTCTGTACCCGAACCATTCAAAAATCTGCCAACAAAACAATTTTAATTTTCTTCATACAAAATTTTCGTGGTTTCTATAGGCACTTTGTCAAACTTTTGTTCGGCCATAACTTTGGCCCTATGGCACCAAATCGACTGAAATTTTGGATTCTCACTGAGAATCATGGTCTGTACCCGAACCATTCAAGAATCTGCCAACAAAAGAATTTTAATTTTCTTCATACAAAATTTTCGTGGTTTCTATAGGCACTTTGTCAAACTTTTGTTCGGCCATAACTTTGGCCTTATGGCACCAAATCGACATCAATATTGGATTCTTACTAAGAATCATGGTGTGCACACGAATCAATAAAAAAATCTACCAAAAGAAGATTTTGATAAAAATATCATCGTTTTCACACTTGGGTTCGCTCGTTTTAGTACTTGGGTTCCGTGTTTTAAATACTTGGGTTCGGCCATAACTTTGGCCCTCTGGCACAAAATCGACTGAAATTTTGGATACTTACTAAGAATCATAGTGTGCACAAGAATCAATAAAAAAATCAACCAAAAGAAGATTTTGAAAAAAATATCATCGTTTTCACACTTGTGTTCGCTCGTTTTAGTAATTGGGTTCGGTGTTTTAAATACTTGGGATCGGCCATAAGTTTGGCTTTCTGACAACAAATCGACTGAAATTTGGATTCTCACTGAGAATCATGGTCTGTACCCGAATCAATCAAAAAATCTGCCAACAAAAGAATTTTAATTTTCTTCATACAAAATTTTCGTGGTTTATAGAAACCTATAGAGGCACTTTGTCATTGTTCGGCCATTACTTTGGCCCTATGGCACCAAATCGACTTAAAAATTGGATTCTTACTAAGAATCATAGTGTGCACAAGAATCAACAAAAAAATCAACCAAAAGAAGATTTTGAAAAAAATATCATCGTTTTCACACTTGGGTTCGCTCGTTTTAGTACTTGGGTTCCGTGTTTTAAATACTTGGGTTCGGCCATAACTTTGGCCCTCTGGCACAAAATCGACTGAAATTTTGGATACTTACTAAGAATCACGGTGTGCACACGAATCAATAAAAAAATCAACCAAAAGAAGATTTTAAAAAAATATCATCGTTTTGACACTTGGGTTCGCTCGTTTTAGTACTTGGGCTCGGTGTTTTAAATATTTGGGTTCGGCCATAACTTTGGCCCTCTGGCACAAAATCGACTGAAATTTTGGATTCTCACAGAGAATCATGGTCTGTACCCGAATCAATCAAAAAATCTGCCAACAAAAGAATTTTTAATTTTCTTCATACAAAATTTTCGTGGTTTCTATAGACACTTTTTCAAACTTTTGTTCGGCCATAACTTTGGCCCTATGGCACCAAATCGACTAAAATTTTGGATTCTTTCTAAGAATCTTGGTGTGCACACGAATCAATAAAAAAATCAGCCAAAAGAAGATTTTGAAAAAAATATCATCGTTTTCACACTTGGGTTGGCTCGTTTTAGTACTTGGGTTCCGTGTTTTAAATACTTGGGTTCGGCCATAACTTTGGCCTTCTGGCACAAAATCGACTGAAATTTTGGATACTTACTAAGAATCATAGTGTGCACAAGAATCAATAAAAAAATCAACCAAAAGAAGATTTTGAAAAAAATATCATCGTTTTCACACTTGTGTTCGCTCGTTTTAGTACTTGGGTTCGGTGTTTTAAATACTTGGGATCGGCCATAAGTTTGGCCTTCTGACAACAAATCGACTGAAATTTTGGATTCTCACTGAGAATCATGGTCTGTACCCGAATCAATCAAAAAATCTGCCAACAAAAGAATTTTAATTTTCTTCATACAAAATTTTCGTGGTTTATCTATAGAGGCACTTTGTCATTGTTCGGCCATTACTTTGGCCCTATGGCACCAAATCGACTTAAATATTGGATTCTTACTAAGAATCATAGTGTGCACAAGAATCAACAAAAAAATCAACCAAAAGAAGATTTTGAAAAAAATATCATCGTTTTCACACTTGGGTTCGCTCGTTTTAGTACTTGGGCTCGGTGTTTTAAATATTTGGGTTCGGCCATAACTTTGGCCCTATGGCACCAAATCGACTGAAATTTTGTATTCTCACTGAGAATCATGGTCTGTACCCGAATCAATCAAAAAATCTTCCAACAAAGGAATTTTAATTTTCTTCATACAAAATTTTCGTGGTTTCTGTAGGCACTTTGTCAAACTTTTGTTCGGCCATAACTTTGGCCCTATGGCACCAAATCGACATAAATATTGGATTCTTACTAAGAATCATAGTGTGCACACGAATCAATAAAAAAATCAACCAAAAGAAGATTTTGAAAAAAATATCATCGTTTTCACACTTGGGTTCGCTCGTTTTAGTACTTGGGTTCGGTGTTTTAAATACTTGGGTTCGGCCATTACTTTGGCCCTCTGGCACCAAATCGACTTAAATTTTGGATTCTCTCTGAAAATAATGGTTTGTACCCGAATCAATCAAAAAAATATGCCAACCAAAGAGTTTTTATTTTCTTCGTACAAAATTTTCGTGGTTTCTATAGGCCTTTTGTCAAACTTTTGTTCGGCCATAACTTTGGCCCTATAGCACCAAATCGATTGAAATTTTGGATTCTTACTAAGAATCATGGTTTGTACACGCGTCAATAAAAAAATCAACCAAAAGAAGATTTTGAAAAATATATCATCGTTTTCACACTTGGGTTTGCTCGTTTCAGTACTTGGGGTCGGTGTTTTTAATACTTGGGTTCGGCCATAACTTAGGCCCTCTGGCACAAAATCGACTGAAATTTTGTATTCTTACTAAGAATCATGGTCTGTACACGAGTTAATAAAAAAATCAAGCAAAAGAAGATTTTGAAAAAAATATCATCATTTTCACACTTGCTTTCGCTCGTTTTAGTATTTGGGGTCGGTGTTTTTAATACTTGGGATCGGCCCTTTTGCACCAAATCTACTGAATTTTTGGATTCTTACTAAGAATCATGCACTGTACACGAATCAATTCTGCCAAAATCTGCCACTTTAAATATTTTTCAAATTGCATCATGTTTATGAAGCTTTGTAACGTTTGGTGTCGATTTTCATGGAAAGTTTTCTCAGGCCCTATGGCGCCGAACCGGCAGATATTTTGGATGCTCACTAAGCATCATGGTCTCTACATGAATCAATCATCTTACTAAGAATCATGCACTGTACACGAACCAATCAAAAAATCTGCCACATTAAATATTTTTCAAAATTAATCATTTTTATGGAAGCTTTGTAACCTTTGGTGTCAATTTTCCTGGAAAGTTTTCTCAGGCCCTATGGCACCGATCCGGCTGATGTATTGCATTCTTTCTATGAATCATGGTCTGTTCACGAATTAATCAAAAAATCTCCTAAAAGAAGAATTCATAAGAAAAATCATTGCATTAACACTTGTGGTCTGCCGTTTTAGTACTTGGGTTCGGATGTTTAAACATTTGGGTCGGGCATAACTTTGGCCCTCTGGCACGAATCCAGCTAAAATTTCGGATTCTTACTAAGAATCATGCACTGTACACGAATCAATCAAAAAATCTGCCACAATAAATATTTTTCAAAATTCATCATATTTATGGAAGCTTTGTAACGTTTGGTGTGGATTTTCATGAAAAGTTTTCTCAGGCCCTATTGCACCGATCCGGATGATATTTTGGATTAAGAACCATGCACTGTACACGAATCAATCAAAAAATCTGCCACATTAAATATTTTTCAAAATTCATGATGTTTATGGAAGCTTTTTAACGTTTGGTGTGGATTTTCATGAAAAGTTTTCTCAGGCCCTATGCCACCGATCCGGTTGATTTTTTGGATTATTACTAAGAATTATTGTCTATACACGAATCAATTACAAAATCTGACCAAGGAATATTTTTTCTAAAATTCTTCGTTTTACGTGCGCTTTGTGACAATACAAAACTTGTAATTTGCCATCCCCGAACCGACTGAAATTTTCGATTCGAAATCGTTATTCATTTTTTCTTTAAATGCTTTCTAAACATAGCTCGCGAGATTCAATCATTTTAAACGAATCATTTTTTAGTTAATATTTTCATGATTTTCGCTTAATTATTGTCGTTTTTTTACAAGCGCGCTCCCTCTAACATTCTTATTAACATATCACCCCTTCCTCTTCTTTTTGAGCGGTTACTGCCGGGCCTTAAGTATCCTCGAATGTCTGTCATTTTTTATTTATGATACGCAAAAAAAAAAATTATATTTTGAGCAGCTGATTCCAAACTTTAAAGAAAGATTATAATTTTTGGCTAATATCTTTTGCAAAACAAAACATAAGCCTTTGAATATTTATTAGCGCAATTTCGGACGTTTTCAAAAACTTCTATATGCACGCCCGATACTTGGGGGTAAAATTATGAATGCGTTACGAAAAATAACACATTTATTTAATGCTAACGCTAATCGATGCGTACGCTAATTAAAGCGAACGCTAATTAAAGTGTGATAGTAAGGCGAATGATCGGGCCTTTTTGCATGCTTGACTTGGAGAGTGATGAAAAGGATAAGGATTGTCATTCCAAGGTCGCAGGTCACCACAAAGTCTTTTTTTTTTTTTATTTGTGTGTTCATTTGGGAGGCCGGTATGGGTACCGCCGCCCCAGGAGTTCTTACGCTGATTGAATAAACGCAAACAACTGTAACGGTATCAGGAGCACAGTAATATTTATATGAAGTAATTTTATAATGTTGTAGGAGAAAGACGTGAAGGAACTTGCATTGGGCCCTTTGGGCTGGGTGCAAGAAACGACAGAAGAAACAGATTGACAGAATTCTGCCAAAAACACAAATTAGTGATAGCAAATACTTGTTTCGAACACCACCCAAGACAGCGATACACCTTGAAATCCCCTGGAGACAGACAAAAACTGAAAATAGTCTATATAAAGGGAAATAGTGACAAAGAAACATTGATAGAAAGATAAAATGAGGTAGACGCAGATAATTTGGGAAATCCAATCACTAGAGAAGAGTTTGACCTCGCACTGAAAAATCTCAAAAACGGGAAAGCACACGGAATCGATGACGTTTCGGCTGAACTAATTGAGCCAACAGGAAAAGGAACTCCAGATGCCCTGTTTAAAATGATGCAGACAATGTATAAGACTGGAGAGATACCAGAGGATTTCGAGAAATGCCTAATTGTTGCATTACCAAAGAAGGCAGGCATGACAAAATGTAAACAACACAGAACTCTTAGCCTAATATATCCCATGCCTCAAAAATATTGACTAATATTATTCTAAAAATAATCAAACCAAAAGTAGAGAACATGATTTCCGGAGACCAGAATGGCTTTAGAAGAGGTGTAGGAACCAGAGAAGCAATGTTGTCGCTACGAATACTACTAGAAAAAAGAATAAAAAGAAACCAAAACATATTCATCGCATTCATAGCCCTGGAGAAGGCTTTCGACAAAGTAGAATGGAAAAGACTGTTCGAGATTCTGAAGAGAATTGATATCAAATTTAGAGATAGACGAATAATCCAGGCGCTATACAAGAATGAGGCTGCTAAATTTAGATGTGACAATGATACAAAAGAAGCTAGTATGGCAGTACTTATTTACAATACTTTCACGCATATGGTATCCCTGATGATCCAATCGAAAACTCTCCGATTGCTCCGAAACGACGAAGCAATTTATTCCGCTTCTAGTACTCGATTCTCCCGGTTGTGCGTGCACTTTACCTCTCTACCCGTTCGTACGCGAACGCATATTTCTTGTAAATAATATTCTAAATCAAAGTTAATATCGCGGACAAATAAGTGTTACCAATTGAACATCATCATAATTATAAGTTTCTGAACACCGGATCACGGCTTGGAAGTACCGTGGTCCCAAGGAGCATTTCAAACCTCTGTATTGGTAAAGTGTGAAGGCTACCCTGCCTGACGTGGAGAGGATCACCACACCAAACACTCTCCATCCCCTCCTACACTAGCTAAACAAACACTTCTAACATTGGTGACCCCGAGAATTTCTAATGATGATGATGAACACTGCCGAAACGGAGGATCGAGTGCTGGAATGTGGAATCCTGGACACCCAAAATCTTGTGAGTAACATTTCGATTTTTTAACTTAAATTCAGTAGGTCCAGTATGTACATTAGAATCATATGAAGATAAATCAGTAAAGAACATTATTGTCCACCAAATCCAGTATCGTACGAAAATACCTACTTTCCCCGCAACTCATACTTGTTTGTGTGTATAGTATATTGCCGGTAAATATCAATTTCAGATAAACAAGAGGCCCAGCAGCTAAGGCAGAGTATCTTAACCAACAGACGCGATTTCGCAGACAGACCCAGGTACCAGGATGCCCTACACCCAACCTCGCAGCGTCCACCGCAGATCGGAGTAAAGATCGGAGGAGATCTTTTTTATTAATCGCTAATCCGAACATTTCAACGAAATTTAGCAACCCAGCAAGTACATTTAAATATTGTCACACGGTATAAATTTCTGATTGAAAAAGATTTGAATACCATCCAGCAGAGTTTGAACTGGATTCTTTCAGGACACTTGAGCCAGTGAAGATTTTTGAGATGCTCAGAAATATGGGAATATTTAGATACGCCGGTGATGAGTCTTGCCGCAGCGTTGAACACAGATTGTAATTTGTTGATTTGATATTTCGGGAGACTAGCATATATTCCGTTGCAATAATCTAGACGTGAAACAACATACAAATTGACTAGTAATTTAGTTGCCTCTGTTGTCAAGTGTAATATGTATGGTTCTTAGTAAAATTTCAAAAAATATAATTCGTAATCGTTTGGTAATAAAAAGATGACTATTTGCTGACTGAATACTCCGAACCCTAGTGGGATTAATAATTACATGCTAAAAATATATTTAAATTTTGATGAAGCAATAAATAAATATGTTCATACAACCTAATTCATAATAAGCTTCGAACCACTCATTGTCTGAGTAATATTCATAATAAAGTCCTTTAAGACGTAATTTTAAGGAGTCATCTTGAATTATAGGTATTCCATCTTAAATTATTTAATAACAATATTGCATACTTCATTTCACTGTATCGAATGTGGGGTCCGTATAATATCATTGAAAATAACCATATAGATATCTACGCAAACAGTCTCAAATATTTCAAAAACAAATAAACTATCTTCTACCACTATACTTCATGTGAACAGTTATGTTATTGCTTTATTATTATGTCTTTTCTTTCTTTCTTTTTTTTTTCTTTCTCTGCAGGTTATGTTTTATTCTAGACACAACTATGTTTTATGTTTTATATTTTATTTGATAATCATTATTTTTTTTATTAGTAACATCTGCCATTATTTCTGTTAGTTTCGTCTAATAACAACTAAACATTGATCACTCACGCTGTGAATATTTCTAATTGGAGTGTTAATATATATGTACATCTCAACGGCAATTTTATTACGTGAAATAATTTTTAACCTTTTGTAAATGTTTCAAACAATAAATAAATAAATCGTCGGTATACTGGTAAAACCAGCTAAATGACAAAACTTTCCGAGATGAGTTAAAAGTGCCGTTTTGTTCAGTTTTATGAGCTCTATCGACTGTTAAAACCCACAACATCCTTCGATGGTTCGTTTTAAAGTTAGAATTTTCTAAAAACCTCTAACCCTCTTGTTACCTAAAAATGTATTCCGTTAAAAACAACTAAATCCCTTTAGTGGAAACTTTTTTCAAATATATTCTATGAAAACAATTTATAACACTTTAATTTTTTTATGGGTATGTTTCACTTTGCCGAACGAATAATATTATATGACGCAAAACCATTTAAATGACTTTAGCGTTTATTTATTTATTCATTACATGCACGTTGACAGGAAATAATTTCAATTAAAAACCCTAAATTACTATAACCGGTACGATTTGTTAACACGAATGAACGAAATGATTTTTTGAAACAGTTGAAACCAGTTAAAGTCTTATAGGTGTTTTGAACGGACCATGTTGGTAGTGTAAAAATGAAATTCTGACAGTTAAAATACGTTAAATGCAAATAAGTGATTTCAACAGACTTTTATAGCGACGTTTAGATAGTTAAGCATTGACTATTGAAATAAGCTATAGGTCATTATGTGCTTTGATTAGTAGTATTCACGCGAAACTATCTGGGTTTGTGATTTAACGGAATATCGCTGTGTGTGCATGAATGATGGTAAAGTCCTAAATTTGCCACGTTTACTCAGGTTTCGTACCGTCTTGTTCACTCTTAGAGAATATCCATCGTGCGTGAACAAGACATAACGCGTACCGATCGCACCGCCGTAAATTAACACACCAGAGCTAAGATGCAGCCGGGGCCATGCTCCCAGTGAGTGTCAGTCCACTGTGGCTTGCGTGTGCATCTGTTTGTGTCTCCGTCTTAATTAGTGAGTGCAATAATTACAAATAATATGGATAATCTGGAGCACATTCAGTCCTTATTAAAACGAAGGCAGGAGCTTATTAAGCGGCGGGGCAACATATTAACAAGGTCAGTGAACTTACTATGTTTTGATTTACTATTAGGTTTCTCTCTAACCAACTTATGTAAAACTGAGTTGTTTAAAATAAAATCGACACAGCATACTTCTGAAGAAGCACCTGCAACTGAAGGAGATGGAGAACCTTCAAGCAATCGTGCTGGTGCAAATTGCCTTCGTTTAAAATATGGAAATTTCCATGTTAACAGCTTTTTTTTTCGTAATTAAAATTAAAACAGGGTATTTATTTATGCAGCTTAATATTAATTTTCAGTTGGAGATCAGACAATTCGAAATCACAGCTATTCATACGACAGCGACTCTTCAGAACTTAATGACGAACAACAATTGATTGCTGAAGAACTTGAATCACTCTTTGGAGACGATTTTTCAGATGACGACCCATCCTTCCAACCTCATGACTCCTCCACAATTGCTGATAGTTTTAAAGACAGTTTAATTACTTTGGGGGACTTTAGAGTACTACCGGAACGTGAAAAACAACCGCTCATGGATGAAGTTAATATACTGGATACTCTGAATGCTAAACAAATAATTGGTGATGTTTTAAAAGACCTCCTGGATCAAGTATTAACGGATGTTGGGCCATCAAAGAGGTGGCATGATGCGGACCCTCGTGAATGGGCTGTGAATAGAGCCAAAATGAGAAGGGCTTAAGGTTAAACATATGTGATACAAAAAAAATAAGAGCTAATTTTGATAAATGCCAGTACAGATGCAACAAGAACTTTACTTTGGATGAACATAATGTACTTTGTAGACACTACTGGCAGGTTGACTTCAAAGGCAAGAAAAATTTCTTGTTAACAAATTTGCACATTTAAGAACCAAAGCGCATTCTGGCTATCAGACCCAAAAAACAAAAATCGTATCAAAAAAAAAAAAAATTTCCCAAAGGGAATGACAAGATAGCAATTTGCCAAAATTTCATGACCAAAACTCTCTGGATATCACCAGACGTTATAAAACTTGCAATCAAGAATAAAAATGCACAAGGATTTTACACTCAAGATGACAAGAGATGTCAAAAAGAGCCTCCACATAAAACTAAGGTGGACATCTTTAATCATGTGAAATCACACATTGAATCATTTCCAAGTATGGAGTCTCACTACGTGAGAAAATCGTCAAATCGTAAGTATTTGGATAGCTCTCTGTCCATAAGAAAAATGCATGCTTTATACGTGGAGCATTGCAAAGAAACGGATATTACCGAACTTGTTACAGAAATAACATACCGACGAATATTTTCAAAGAATTACAATCTAAGTTTCTTCGTACCAAAGAAGGATCAGTACTTAATTTGTTAAAACTATGCAAAGGCTAGCGATAAAATCAAATTAGAAGAAAACTACAAAGAACACATGTAAAGAAATGATATTTAGATAAGGAAAAGGATAAAGAGAGGTCTAACAATGAAAACAACTTCATGTCGCTAACATTCGATCTACAGGCAGTTTTACAAATCCCAAGCGGAAAAGTCGGCCTTCTCTACTATGTAAGAAAATTATGTGTGTATAATCTTATATTATATGAGGCACCTGCCCCCAACAATGCGTACTGTTTTCCATGGTCCGAAATAAATGGAAAGCGTGGGAGTTGCGAAATAGGCTCTATCCTGTACTACTACCTCAAAAATTACTTACCGGACAATGTTAATGAAATAAGCTTGTTCTCCAACACATACGGAGGGCAGAATCGAAACTAATATGTAGCAGTAATACCACTTTGGGCCGCTCAAGACACTGAGCACATCAACATAATTGAGCAGAAAATTCTAGAATCTGGTCACACACATATGGAAGCAGATTCAATGCACAGTAGCATAGAACATGTTAAGTAAAACTCTTCTGTGTGTACTATGCATGATTGGGTTAATATCTTCGAACGAGCTAGATCACAAAAAAGCGCAAAATTGACCAAAAAATAGTTACCGTCAAGTCATACAAAGTTAAAGAGTTCAAACATGATGAATTCATCGACTTGAAAGACCTCGCTGACAAGGTGATGATAAACAGAACGAAGGATGACCAAGGCAACCAAGTTAGATGGTTAAAAATAAAAAGATTGAGGTATGTGAAAGGAGAAACGGAAAAAATCTTCTTCAATTATGACATGTCTGACACATTTCATCACATAAATATTGCAGAATTTTTTATAGCACCTAACAGAAAATTAATTACAAGATCTTCTCTTAATTCACTTGGTCCAAAAATAAATAATGTTTCCAAAGTTATTCTCCGAGACTTAAAACGACTCTATGCTGAACCACTGGTGATAAGTCAGGCCAAGAAAAATGACCTACTGAAACTTTGTCAAAAGGGAAATATCCCTGAAGAATTACATGGATGGTACAATGGACTCCGCACTAATGTTGATCTGAAGGATCGAGTTCCAGAGCCCGCTAATGATGAATGTGAGCTTGAAGATAATGGTACTCAAGAATAATTCATTCTTGCCTTAATTAATGTTACAAAGGTATAAAGGTATAAATATTTTAAAAAATATCGAAATAGTTTCATTATTTTATTTTTATGATTTACATAATTAAAAATACCATTTTATATTTATTTTAACATTTTATTTTAATACACAATAAAATTCTCTGAATAATGATTTAATTCCTCTACAAATTAAATCCTCGCATTTTCTTGAGCATTAAATTCAAAGTACTGGCTTATATCGTGTACTGATAAAACCAGTTAAAATCCCACCATTTTATCTTTAGAAAATTTTTTTGGGGTTAAAAATTTTTATTAAGTTGAAATGGTTTATGAAAATTGATTGATTAAACTATAAATATATCAGTATTTTACAGAATTGAAAATTTAGAATGCGAACATGACTTTCAAATTGATGTTTCTCAAAATCGTCAGTCATGCACTTAGTGGGTTTTATCAGTATACCGACGAAATAAATGTACCAAGAAGAAATTTTGAGGCAGTCTTTACTCTTTACGTATAATTTATTCTTCATAGAACATACAGGTACTAAAAATGAGCCGCCAAAAAGTACGACAGACGCGCACGATTTTTGGCGGTCATAATATGTCAGATATATGGGATCAAGAAAGAAGTTTATGGAAAAATAGGCGTGGCTTATAGCTAAATATAAATGATGAAAGTTGATCAGAAAGTTGATTGATAGCATACGTATGCCAGCTTGGATAATGTATCAACAAATCTGTATGGATCATAAAAAAGCAAACGGATCAACAAAAACTGGTGTACCATTGCGCAAGATCAACATATTTCGAGAGGGAATAAATATATATATATGTATACTGTCTGAACACCCCAGGCGTCGCTCGGCTTAGCATAGATATTTTTTTAAAAATCAGACTTAAAAAGTTAAGTTTATCTTTTTTTGAAGGTCAAGTACGCAAATTTTCATTATTTCGGAATGATACTGTAAATTTGAATACTTATCAAATCCATGTCGGCCGCCCATCCGCAACCGATTTTATTTTTATTTTAATGTTTTGTATAATGGTAGATGTTATGGAAATTATCAATATAATGTTAACAACGGATAGCGAAACTTCTTCCCTTTTTTAATATCCAAAACTCCAAATGACAGGTCATGATCCTACACTGCATCTATCCCTTTATCCATCTCTTCCCCAAAATGTCAGTGACACAAGTCATGAACCCCCCCGACTCCTAAAAGGGTCCTCTTGTCCGCATCCTCATCTCCCTGAAGAGTCCCGGAGAGCAACAGAAAAGAGAGGAGGAAGATGTTTGCCTTTAATTCAAACGCTCAATCTGACAGAACCAATATTTGCTTTCCGCTGTACCGCCGGTCTATTATATTAGGAGAGAACCATTAGGAACGTTACAGCCAAAATACCTTCGTCTACTGCTGAACTGCGGGTATTGGAGAGGTATTTCGCACGTGTGGGGTTGTAATGTTTACTTAATAAGGGTATTCATTTTTTGTTAAGAGCCCGACCGGGAGATAATATAAGGTTGATTTCGGTGAATCGCTTTTTTTACGCCTAGATGTTTATTTATGGTGTTATAGCTGCTTTTCATTATCTAAGGAATCACGTATGGAAGGCATGATCCCGGTACTTTTCTGTAAACAAAACTCTTATAAATAGATGCTGGATAAATATAAGTCGATGGGACGCTGGCGAATCATAGTGGAGTTCTAGAACCAACCCTAGCGTATGGCAGTGAATAATAGAACTGGAAGATAGAGAAAGAATTTAGAATTAAATCACTCATTAAAAGTAGCATGAAAGACAATCCGAAAAAAGGAAATAAAGTCAAATTTTTAAAAGAAGGTTAGTGTATCAGATTATATTTATTGGTTTGATTGGGAATGTTTGAAGAAAAGTGTAGGTTTAGACGGGTGATTCCCAATGCCGATATTAGTCGCTTTTGCGGCGATCAAGATTTAAATGGCTTTGGGGGGCGAATTTGGTACAATTTTGGGCATGATTTGTTGTTATCCTTTTTTATGAACAACGTGGATAATTCCGCGTTCTTTTGTTAAGACATACTTTTAATGCAATTTTCAATGTAATCGGACTTTCCCAACGATATCAACAAGCATTTTTTATTTAGTCTAATTATTTATTTAGTGTAATTTTCGCCTGCGGTCTTTTCTTCAAGCTTGCCATAGTCTGCACTTGGTGTGCGATGTACCAGCTCAACAAATTTATTTACCGAAATAAATTATATTTATCTTTATATATATATATTTAAATCTCGCGTAACGATGTTTGTTAGAGATTAACTCCGAAACTACTTAACCGGTTTTGATTAAATATGACGTACTGTGTGTAAATTGGTCAAACTTAAAAGATAGGATGGTTTTAATTTCGATTATTGATATCAATACTTATTATTGCGAATAAAATGTTTGTTATAGGAGAATGCTTTGTAGTTATTTGCAAGTTCAACAGATGGCGGTGTGAGCTAATTTATCTCACTACACTTGGTTATCTAGGTTGGATAACCATCCAGTAGATCGCGTTGTGTTTCGTTAGGTAAGGGAGACCTAGGAGAGTTGTGAAAAAGACGATTTCTCCCTACCCATAATAGTTAGCGATATTGTAACAACGCTCGTTTGTCGCTTTAACCCTATATCACTAACCTTATTTTACAATGCTTATTACTAACCTTCGTCGTTTCAGCTACGCCGTATAAAAGGGAGGCTTCTAAGGGTTAATGGAATAAAATATTTATATGTGTTTTACTTATTTATTACAATAATCATTTGTTAACGTGTTTTTTATTACTAAAATCACATTTTAATTACTTTGAAAGTCTTTTAAATGAGACCAGAGTTTTTACTCATTTGAACCATTACTGTTTATTTAAATGCTTAAATCTTATTAACTAAAAAAAAACAAAGTCTTAAAAAATATTATAATATTAAAATTAAGTAATAAAATCAAGAAAAGAAAGAAACATTTTAGAAAAAAAACTATTAATTAATACATTTGTGACAAAAGTCAAGTTTGTGTTCGCCACACAAGGATTTGTTGCACTTGGTGCAACAACCCTTTGTCATTTTTCGCCTTGCGGAGGGGCAAATTGTACATTTTTTTTTTTTTTGGCGATAGGAAGACTAACTGCAAATTAAGTACAAAGTTTACAAAACACCGAAATAATTATAACACCAAAAAATAATGAAAAATAACTCTGCAAGAATAACGTTAATACTAACTAACCTTCGTCGATTCGACGACTCATGGTGGCTGGAACGGCGCATACAGGGCCCCAAAAAAAAAACACCCGGGCGCCGCGCGACCTGCGGGTCGACTGAGATTAGCCGGAATCTGGAATGCGTACGACGACGCACTCAAAATTTATACCACTTTTTTCGAGTCCGCTTTGTCGTTTTAATGAAGGTTGGTGATCTAGGGTTAAAGACGCGCTACTTCACTCAGTACCCGCCGGCGACGCAGGAGAAACGATTGAGTAATTATGACATCTGCGTGAAAAAAAATGCGAATAGTAAATGTTTCTTCAAAATTTTGATTGAATTTATATCATATCTTATTACATGTGCGTTGTTGTGTTATTTGGTCTTAAGTTGTATGGTTATTTAAGTCTCAATGCGTTCCACTGATCTTTTGTGTTTGCATCGTGTTTAGAAAATATGAATCATTATTCGGACCAAGTCGTAATTTTGAGCACATAGGAGAGTTGTGACAGCCTATCACAACTCTCCTTTTGACTTCATTTTTCTACTGGGTTATTTCGACACTTTTTAAAATTAATTTGCTATGTCTGTATATGTTTTTGTGCATTAGTATATTAAGGTCAAATCTCGTAAGTACAGTCCGCAACAAAAGCTTGTCTCAAAAAATTCATTATTGATAAAAAAAAATATTTGGACTTGTCGTGTGATGTTGCATGCTGGATGACTACTTTTTTTGTTTCAGGATGCCTAATAACTATACACAAAAGACTGATAAAGGCACTGCTAGTGTCCAAATACTCAAATAGTCTAAATACAAAGCTGTCACAACTTACCTCGTTACCTGTCATAATTTACCTCGGTGATAGGGGAGTTGTGACAGAGGGAGTAGTTTTTCTTTTTGTTGATTTTCTCGGAAACTCTAATACTACAATTAATTTCGATGATTGTTTTGGAAAGGGAAGGAATGGTGCTACCTTAATTCACATAAGTCATAACTGTGGAATGATTGTTGAGTGAGATATGTCTCATAAATTAAAAATTGTCATAACTCTCCTAAGTCTCCCCTACAGCAACGCGTGCCGGGTCAGCAAGTATCTACTGTTTAAAAAGTTATATTACGCACGGAATTCAAACACAAAACATAATGTTCTAAAATATAACCAGAATATACTCTTGTTTCTTCCCTTTGATACATTTCCTTTTATTTACTTACATTTCCTTATATTTATTAAGAAAAAACACAAAAAAAATGAAATACATAGTATTACACATAACAATATCAAAATACGATGCAAAGAAAATCCATCGGCTGCCGCTAACATATTTAACAACTTTTTTGCAAATGTAGGCAAAAACCTTGCAAATCAAATTAAAAAAATACCGTCTAATGACGAACAGAACATTAACGCCAATATGTTAAACAAAATTAACATGTTTCCTCTCACTTCAGCACAGGAAATCGAACAAATCATTTCAAGCATGAAGGGAAGATCAGCACCAGGTTTCGATGGGGTTACTGTCGAAACACTGAAAAATATCAAAAAACATATTTCAAAACCATTAACACATTTAATCAACACTAGTCTTCAAAGCGGAATATTCCCAACGATATATAAACAAACCATCATCACTCCAATTCATAAAACTGGCAACCCAGAAGAAGTGACAAATTATCGTCCAATATCGCTGATTTCAAACATTGCTAAAATCTTTGAAAAAATTATCAAAAAAAGATTGACTGAATTTATTAACAAAAATAACATAATACACGACAACCAATATGGATTTATGAAAAATAGAAGTACCCAAGATGCGATTGCCAAACTATCGAACATTATCCAGAACACATTAGACAAATCTTTGAAATGCCTCGGAATCTTCATAGATCTTAAAAAAGCTTTCGACAGTATTTCTCATGATAAACTTATTAAAAAATTAAACTGTATTGGGATAAACGATAAAGCTCTAAAATGGATAAAAAGCTATTTATTTGAACGACACCAAGTAGTCAAGATAAACAACTTTCTAAGTCTACCACTAACAAGTAATTTCGGGATACCTCAAGGCACAGTCCTAGGCCCCCTACTATTTATAATTTATGTCAACGACATTTTCAAACTACCAATTAACGCAGACATAATATCATATGCCGACGACACAGCTATCATAGTGAATGGGATCGACTGGGATATAGTAAACGAGCAAGCAAATAATAGCATGAATACCTTAAAACATTGGTTTGATACAAATCTTCTCTCATTGAACACTAACAAAACATACTACATACATTTCTCAATTAACAAACTAAAAACACTCCCCAACACTAAAATAATTATCCACAATAACAAATGTAATAAAATCACATGTATTCAAGACTGTTCAACGTTGAAATCAGTATCAGAAACTAAATATCTCGGAGTGATAATAGAACAACATATGAAGTGGAAGAGCCATATCTGTGAATTGGTTAAGCGTATCAGAAAGTGTATATATATATTCATGAGATTAAGAAATATTTTAAAACTAAACAATCTAAAAAGAGTATACTATGCACTAATCCAGTCATTAATTCAATATGGAATTATTGGATGGGGGGGATCTTACAACAATATTCTAAACCCGATCAAAGTGATCCAGAAGCTAATCATTAAAGTAATCCTAAAGAAACCCTCCACATATCCAACAGAAACGCTTTTCGCAGATTTTACGGTGCCTCGAGTAGAGAATATCTTCAAAAAAAATGCAATTATCCAAATTTACAAAGATAATATCATCAAAAAATTTGAAACCTACCAATCAATAAGATATCAAGACAACATCAAAATACCAAAATTTAATACCAAACTAATGCAAAACAATTATATCTACTTAGGAATAAAGTATTTCAACAACCTTCCAATTGAAATAAAAAAAACCAAAGACATCAATAAACTGAAACTCAAACTGAAGCTACACTTCATCAGGAATAATTAAAACTAAATAATTACCTTTTTTTCTCTTTCTTTCCATTTATTATAAATTATATTCATCTCTATTTTATTTAGGTTTTTCGAATTTCGTACCGTATCCTATGTATGTACACCTACACATATTGATGATCCAGAAGGCTCAATTGTTCGTATTATATACTTACCTTTTGCATAATGTTCATAATGAGTTGTAACTCGCTCATCAAGCACAAGAACTAGCTTCTTCTTTGATGAGATTGCAATTTTAAATAATTTCTGTACCGATATGTAATTTATGTAACACCTTTGTACACTTATATATCTATATTAAATAAATAAAAAAATAAAAAAAATAAAATTTTCTCTAATTTCTGAGTTGTCCTGGTATACAATCGTCCAGTTAATTAGTCAGACATATTCGAATGCTAAGTTTTGAGACAACGAGGAAAGCAATATTAGCAATGTTAGAATACTCACCATTAATCAAATATATTTACATTTATCTGTATTTTAAATATTAAATGCTATAAAATAACACAGGTAGGCATAAAGGTCCGGTACATTAATATGACATTGTACCCCGAAAAATGACGACTAGGTACTGACCAGAAAACATCAACATTTTGTTACATTCACCACAAGTTTGTGTGCATTATAATTGATTATTGGTGTTTTTGAAGTAATCTGAATATTGTATCAGATTGAGGGTACACTTTTACATATAACTGCATAATCAAATTAAATTTAGATTTTTCTGAGATTTCTGGCCAATCAAATCATATATATACGCATCTCGTGCATCAATAATGTGGGTGCATTTATTGAAAAAAAACCTTGACTCTGTCCAGCAACGGGCGCGGGCGGTCCGTTTGATAGAGTCTCTTGTCTTAACGGCATCAGGTAAAAATGCTGTCCTTGTTCTACCGATATTTCAATGGAAGATGCTCCGAGGAATTAGCGTCATTGATCCACCTCGGCACCGCTGAATAGTCGGGAAACACGCCAAACACGCGCCAAACATTATGTACACGGTTGGCATTTATGTTGCCTTACTCCTTCAACATGGGTCTATTTAAGACCCATTTTCACTCCTTTTTCTCCTCAAAATAACCCTCCTTACAGCATCTTCAAAGATGATATAGGCCCTAAGGGAAATTTGGTTTTCAGGAGCTTGTATGTACAGTTAATGTTAAAAAAAAAACAAGTTTCAAATAACGTTGGTGAAAAAGCTGATTTAGAGAAGAAAAAAACATGAATTATTAGGTGAAAGTAATTAATTTGTAAGTTTCAGAGAAGCTTGGTCCGATGCGGTCACAGCTGGTCGATGCACAAATGTCGACCGAAGGACCCTGCATGTGTGAATGCGGATAAGTTTAAACCGCAAAGCGCATTGTTGAAGAACATCCACTCCACCAGTTCCCCGGAGATATATCTGCACTGTGCAATGTGCAACCCGAAGTCGGATGCAATGGAGCAAGGAGTGTGCATCGGCCACAAAATAGACAACCCTTAGAAATACTTATTTGAGAGAATAGTGATGTGAATACAATAATTAAGATAGTTAATTAATTAATAAGACTTTTCAACTCCCAACTGCTAACTAAATAACTAACCATTAAACCGTTTGCAGAAGTAGGCAGAGAGGACGGACCGCAATACAACTCTGACACATTCTTCGCTTCATTCAAATATCGTCTCATACAAACCATTCTATTGTTCTGACTCTTGCCGTGGCCCGGCTCAAGTATTTAGTTTACTTGATCGTGCCATGTCTTCTTCGGACTTCCCCGACTTCTTGTACCATTTACATTCACGTCATATTTTCTTTTTTTTATCAATTCCATTATTATTTATTTACATTTTTTAATATTAAGGTCCGTTAAACTGATTGATGTCTACGGGTTTATATTTTATGCAAACATACATATAGTTTTGGTTCCATCCCAACTCAACTCGACACCTCTTTGAAAAGTTATTAAAAGCTTCCAAAAAAATAATTTTAAAATAGCCCTTAACCCTAACCTAACTTAACCTATTTTTATATTAATATATCATCACTTTTAACAACTTTTCTGAAGAGGTCCCAAGTTGATTTCATTCTGAGTTGACTGGTCACCATATTTTTGCATACATTTTTGGAAAAACTGTTAATAACACTTATAAAACTTAAAAAACAGAAAAATTAATAAATAAAAAAATATGGAAAAACATTACACCGAAAAGCAGAAAAATAGAGGTCAGTACAAAAACCTCACTTTATCATTTTTTAGTTACATTAAACAATTTAAAAAAATATATTTACAGTAAAAAGTAAATATTTTATACATAACATTTGCAAACAAAATGTTACAACCTAAGTTAAAATCGTGACTCCCTTATCAAGCACAAGAGGTCCTCTTTTCTGATAAGGTATGCATGACCAATTACGATCTTTTTTATAATATTTTGTAAAATATGTATGTATATTTGTAACTCATGTCTTATATTAAATTTTTTTTTTTTAAATTCAAAATATACTACAAATTTCTTCGTTCATTCGCTCAACATACATGCCCAAATGATCTAAGCGTTCTTTTAATTTTTCTACTCCTCCATTAAAAGGTTTTCTATTTTTATCCTTCATTCAATTTCTCTATCAGTATTTTAAACCCTTGTTAACATACTTCCCAAATACATAAACTCATCCACCTGTTCTAAGTATTCATCATTCACAATTCATAACTATGTATAACACTGTTCTCGTACCCCCTGCAGATCCTCTAGATCTCTTTCTCTAGATCCCAGATACGTCAATGAATTTGATTAGTTTTTGAAGTAAGATATTTTATAATATTTCATCAATTTCATCCTAAGCAGGGGAAAATTTTGCTTTGCTTTCAGTCCTCTTCACTTGCGTTGAAATACATACATACAAAATTCACATCTTATACAAAAAGAAAATATTTGGTTTATCAAAAGGACTTTGATATATTTAAAAATACACAAAAAACCATAAAACATCCGTCATATCTCTTTTTAATCATAAAATTAATCCCATTTCTCTACTTAAACGTAGAAAAAATCACCGATAATAATAAGAATAATAATTGGATAATTGTAGGGCGCTGTACAATTTATTATAAATTCTTAGGCTCTATCTATATTTATTATTCACAAATAGACACAGAAACCTAGTAGGTCAATTACGATAATCATGCTATATTAGAAACTTTACTTTTGTAGAAGATACGACTTTGCGCGCGTAGGACATAATATTTAAAATGCTGGACTTTGCATGATTTTACCCCCATCATTATTGGTATTACATGTATAAGAAGATTAATTGCAAGGTTGATGATTGGTTTTGTTTATTTTAAAAAACTTGAGAATTTAGGACTCCTTAGGACTGGATAATACCCATAAAATTACTCGTACCTTTATAAAAGCTTGCAAATAAGAATTTGCTTATATTTTTACACAATTATTTATTTACAATGTAGTGGAAAGTGAAGGCGAGGATGAAAGGTTTTTTTACTTATAGATACGACTGTCAGAAAAGCTAAGTTTCAAGTTTAGCTCTAAATTCCGCTGAGTCTGTGATCATTCTTAAATCATGTGGCAGTCTATTCCAAAACCACGCTCACCGAATTTAGTATCTGGTGTGCGCTTTGGTTCCTTCAACTTTCCCATAACTAAAGATGCTGCTGACCTGAGGGTTGATTTTCGATAATTGGAATTTTCTGGAATATGCATTCTGATAAATAGCGTTATTCCTACACAAATTTGTGAACTATTTGTCTTGTTGAGTCATTGGAACTGTTGGTAAAGATTTCATTTCAGTGCTCTGAATGCCACACAAGATCGAACGATTTATTTAGAATTCTGATTTGTAAATCTTAGTAGGCGCATATTTCTTAATTGGACGTGTCTGTAAAAAATTCAACATCCAATGAGATATGGACATTTTCCACTATACCTTAAGAATATATAAAATTGTATCCTAGCAACGAACAACCATAAAAATACTATTTTTATCCGATTTTATACAATGGTACCACCGGCCACCACTCTCTGGCTGGGTGCATGATAATTCACATTCATTCCGGTTTTAGCGTTCGTTTCTTCTGCCTGCTTTTCCTCTAAGAAGGATAATTATTAAATCTGTGCTAAATATTGTAACACAAAGTTTCGTTGTAAATATATTTGACTCACGTTAAATCAAGAGTTATTATTGAAAACCTCCACAACACACGCATCCAGTTTACAGACGTGGCAAGGTTTGTAAACTGTCAAACCCTCTGGATAAAATATCAAAATATACCAATATTGCCAAAAAATCATACTACGTGAATTTATCATGCGAAAATTGTAGATGTCTACTCATTTTACTGTATTCACTGGTTAATAATAATATCATACTGTTTTCTTTTTTGTAATTTAGTATTTATAATTGAATATAATTAACCGCATTCTAAATATTTAATGGGTATCTTTTGTGTATTTCACAATTTAATTATCATTAGTGTTGACTTACTTATCTTTGCTGTTTTATAAGGTTCGTGCTGCTGGAACGATATGGAATACTTATCACGTGACCCGCTAGACTTTACCCGACTATTCAGTTTTTATTGTTTTAATTGAAAACATATCATCAGATTGCAATTCATAATGTCCATCCAATCCATAATCCATTATGCATAATGATCTAATTTTTTAAACAAATATGCGCAGGAATCATTGGTTAAAAATCCTTCCGGTACGCGCCGTTACTGTCACTGTAGGTATATCTCAAAATAAAAACAGGACCGCGATGAATGGAAGAGCCTGGAGTAAAAAAGAAGAAACGAAAAGCTATGCAGGGAGAGGCTAGAAAGACTGAAAATCTTTGCTGAGGTCACCAGATACGTGATTTGCTCTTTAATTTCTTTCATAAAATTTTTGAAACTCGTATCAATAATTTTATAAACAGAATGACAGCATTAATGAGTGACATCTTCTTCCGACCCCGAAAATTTCGCAAATTTGCAAAATGCGTGCCCGCGATCACCCATTCGTTTGACCACGAGCAATTGCGGGTGCTGTAATTATTATTCTAGGCTAGTGAAACACCAAAATTCAATTATGCGAAAGTTTAGAAGGCAGGATACTAAATCCTACTCCCCTGGACCGCCGAAACAGGGTTGCAAACAAAATGTTGATCTTCGCACGCACACAAAACATCAATGATAGATTATCTTCGAGAGTTTTTTGTCCAACTGTTTTTAATGCGTGGGTAGTCTAACCTTTACTTATCTAACCGAACCATGCACAACTGTAAAATAGTAATCTCGGCAAGGGCAGGGCATTCAGCGAACCCCACAACGTAATTATAATTATTGTTACATTTTGTGAGATATTTTATTATTTTCTGCATTTATGATCTAAGATTTACAAAGATTTTACGCTATGCAGTGAGACGTCCATAGAACACCTAAAAATCTCTACCAGGAAGTTTCTAGAACTTTGAACAATGTTGACATTGTTTAAATATTTTTAAATTCCAACAAAAGGCGAAGAAGGCGTCTTTCCTTGGAAAATTTCGATTAAAAAACAAGTTACGTACACTACTATTCTAGTACTCTCTATCTTAGTAACACAGGTAGCTTTAAAAAAAGTAAAATTTAAAAAAAATATTACTGAACAGATCTGAAAATCAAAAAAATTCACAAAATTACTCTTCCTAATTTCCTCACTATTCACATGTTTCTCCAATATCGCAATATTCCTCATACAAAAAACTCCATTTTTTCAATGGCGCCGAACAAAAATTTTATTAAAATAAAATATGGTGCAAAAGTCATCGTCATTTCCCTACCGGAAGATTTTTTATATTAGCGCTATGCAGGAGGCCCCGAGGAAATTTTTTCCCTAATGACCTATGTCATCTTTGTGGGTGTTGTGAAGAGGGTATTTTTAGGCAAAGGAAGGAGAGGATCTGGGTAGGAAACGGCATGATGGGTCGAAATCCAAGGGACCATTGCCCCGCGAGTTTCCACTGTGGTGCAAGGCGACAGGTCAAGAGAGTCCGGCTGGACAGGTCAAAAGATAGGCAAACGCCCCAGACCTAGACAAACCTCATCCCATGAGCCCGGGCACCCCTGCTAAGTCACAAAATGTACCGAAGCACTTAAAGTGACCTACGGCAAGGGTGTTGGTTATCCAATAAATGGTTTTTGGGGCGGCGGTACCCAAATCTACCTTCCAAAATTTAAAGTTCCATTTTGCAAATAATGGCGTATTACGCGATTACAATATTGACATTTTTGAAGTAAAGAGGAGCAGAATAGCCGTTGACAACCCACGAATCGCTGTAATACTCCTCAAGAACACGAAAAATTATAATAATAATTATTTTATTTTTAAATAAATCTAATATTAAAAAAGAAATTGAGTGAGAACTTTTGCACCACCTTGTTTGGATGATAACTTATTCCTACTGATTATTTGTAGTTTCCGTCAAACGTAACGTTAGTTTTTCTAAGGCTTTCATTAACAACGTTTAATTTTGAATGACATATTAACCATCCAAAAGGTTTTACGTAAATCGATATTCGATAAATGTATATATTTTTAAACATCCACATCCATTAAAATACAAATAACACCCACAGCTAATTTAGTTCTTCCGGTCATATACACAAGAGGCTTGACCGACGATGTTGAGTTATAGGTAGTGCAAGGATATCAAATAATATCCAGTCCATATTGACAAAGGGAGAAAGGGCTCAGGCAATTACATATAGAACTTATAGGTACGTACTATATATATATATATATATATAATGCCTAATATCCTGCCCGAGAACAATTCAAACCTTCGTCCGTCGACCCCGAGGGAGTCAAGTCACTCGTAATGGTTTCCAAGCGATTAATTCTGCCTTTGTCAATTAAGTATCGCCATGTTGTATTGTTATCATAAACCCAAATATTGTGATAGACAGATTGGCGTAAAATAGATTCGAGGAAGTCCAAACTTGTAAATTTGTTTTGTACCTATAGTAAAGAGAGGTAAACCGGACGCACTCAGTCAACTTATTGTTTATTTGTTAATCTGTAAGGTATATATAAAAATGTAGGTTCCGTATGTTTGCGTTCGCAAAACTTGGAAAATAATCGATGTTCTGACTCAAAATTTTTCCAGAACATTGTGTTTTAGCAGAAGAGTGTTTCTATCTATAATAGTAAGTTCTGGCGTTATGAAATTTGTATTAAAAGAGTAAAAAAAATTAGGTCCGTATGTTTGCGTACGCAAAATCTCGGATTGACTCATTTTTTTGACAGAACATTTCATTTTAGCAGAGCAGTGTTTCTGTTTACAATGGTAAGCTCTGGCGTTATGGAATTTGTATAAAAAATTACCACAGATGGTGAGCAAGTGGTTTGAAAATGTGTGTATTTCATATATTTTTAGCGGCAGGTAGGGAAGGTAGGGGGAGGTTAACAAAGCAGGTAGGGTTCGCGGGAAGGGTAATGAGGGAGGGGGAAGGCGGGTAAGATGGAAGGGGAAGAAGAAGGGAACGCTGGAGAATGGACATGCAGGTAGAAACAATTTATTTATTTGTATGGCATAGCAAGCAGGCCGGGAACCAGCTAGTGGTATTATAAAAAATAAAACAAATATTGATATATTACACGTAGATAAGACATGAAGCGAAAAAATTAGGTTCTAGTTTTGTTTGACCAATTAGTCTGATTTTCCTTCAACGCTATGCATAATCCGGTCTACCCTTGACGATTATCGCTTTCTAATAGTTGAACACGTTCTGAAGAGCAATTAGTATTAAATATTGCCTCTAATTGTACAACACTAGTATTTCTTCCGTTGGAAAATGATGTTCTGAATAAATATATACACACATCCATGTGCGCAACATCCGAAGCCTAAAAAATCAAAAATCATGAGATTGAAGCGTATCACAGCTATTTTCTTTCTGTAATTTCCAGGTAAATGCAACCATTTTAATCTCGCAACATGATTTCCATCACGAGCTATGGAGTTTTTAAACATTGATGTAATTTTTTTGCGAATACCGCACAAGAGTCCCAACTGCTGCCGTCTGGAGCCAGTGAGACTATGATATCCCCAATTTGGGTATATTGTGAGGCTTGAGGTAGTGACGGGGGATATTATAGTTTTTCAGATTTACGTTTCTTCACGCTTTAAAACTTTTTGTATAATTTTCGGTTGTTAATAACTTATATTCTGTTTTTATAATCTACGTAAGAACCCGTCTGTGCGTAAAACAAAATAAATTAAAAATAAAATAAATTATTCAGTATACAAAGCATTTAAAAATTTATATCATTATTTACGAGAAAAATCGAATAACATTTACGACACTGGTTTTTAATTATGACGAGATCGTAATATTTCATAATTTCAGCTTCCCGTGAAGTGTTAATTCTTGAAATGACCGCATGGCGTCGCCCGCCACCACGTGAACGTAGTGGAAATAAATTGCCTCGGCTTTTTAGCGCAGACCCACACCACCCCAAAACAGGGTTGTTTTTCCTTCTAGCTTTGACCCGCCGCCCACAGATGGCTCCGACCTTCTGATTTTATGGCCTGCTTGGCTTAGAGATGTGATTTATGTCCAGAAGTTAGTGTTCCGCAGTATAATTAATTGGTTTAGTGGAATCATGGAGCAGCTTCCTCTCAGTAACAGAGTGCTGTTTGGAGTAAAGTTAACGCCGGAGCCTTGGGGTTAAAGCGAGCTGCATTTGCAATTAGTATGCAAAATGGGAAGCGTTAAATAGCAAGCAAAACAATCATAATTATTCATCTCCTTCAAGGAAGCTGTTATCAAATTGAATTTGAAAGAAATTTTTATAGATATTAGTAATAGTAATAATATAATAATAAGCGGAAAATTTTGCTTGTATCGTGATGGAGACTCTTCTATAGATCTACATGTAGGGACCCGAAAAATACTTTGTGGTATCGAGTACTTTACCTTTTGATACCGATCTTTTGTACTCTGTATCTTTGTACTCGATACTTTTACTTAAAGAGTACTTTTTGGCAAATATCGATACCTTTAAAAATTTGGCTAAGCTACTCATTTTTATGGCCATTTAGTTCAATCATAGCAAACCTTCTAAAACATTCCATTGTGTTGGTATAATCGCATGCACAAGCAATCTAGTGTTTCATGGAACGAATAGATGGAAAATTTAATTATTTGTGCTTTACATATGGACGTGGAGTCACACAGGCTTCACAATAACTTAGGTTTAAGTTAAAATAATTTTATATTATGTTTTTTCTTTTAGTTTTGTTATAATTCAAGAAAAGCAAGTTTATTTTATTATCTAAACATGTAGTTACTGAAAAACACCATAAGAGTGCCATATTTGTATTTTGTTTCAGATTTATATCTTTATGATTAAAAGGTTGATTATAATATTACATTTTTTCTTTGTCATAAATCTATTAGGTTTTAAAATTAATATGAAGTTTCATTCCAAAAAAATCATATGTCAACTCATAAGCCTCTGAGACTCCACGTCTAGAAAAATAATGTCTATTATCCATAACTGGTAAAGTAATAAATAAATAATTTATACACAAAAATGTCTCGACTGTTCTGCCAAAACACAAAGTAGAGAAAAAAATGCATTGCAACAATTTTGTTTTACTTTTTAGTTCGTGGTTTAACAGGGCAGCTGTGTTTCATTATTAATTTAATTACGCACATTTAGTTTTGCAGTTGATTATATACATAAAAAACATTTCCCTTTTTTTATGAGTATCTAATCTTTTTTAACTAAAATAGATACTTGAATTTGAACATTCTGATCCTGGGGAGGGGAGTTTGTTACGTAGTTAGCCCGGTCAGAGCTGTAAATTATATACTTGTCAATAAATTTACAATGTAAAAAAAAATATATAAGTAAAAAAAACGCGGTCTATCCTCTCTGCTTACCCTTCTATAATTACGGTCGTCACCCTCATAGAAAAAGATAGAGCAACGAAGCGCGTAGGCGACTGAAACGAGGTAGTGTTTGTATAAAAGGTGATTTATGCATAACAATCCCTACCTCGTTTCAGTCGGTAGCGCGACTGAATCGCGGTAGGGATTGTAGATACGCCACCGGGAACACTTACAGGATATTATAATTCAAAATTTGAAAAATACAAATAAAATAATTTAAAATGCAGTAGAATAGTATATTTCAGGTAGGTTCATACTTTGTAGCTTATCTGAATCCTTAACAAAATCATTTGCAATTTTGAAAAATACCCTTTAAATTCAAAGTTTATTCGAGTTCCTTGAACCAGGTTTTACGGGGACTCGCTGACAATTTAAATTTGTATTTTTGATTAAACGACAAATTATTATCTTAATCTAACTTTAATATTCTTAACATTTGGAAAGATATATTTATAATAATGTACAAAACAAAAAAATTGTTGTGTAAAGAGTAATTAAATGTATTTACTGCTTTAGAAATTTCATCCAATTACATCCTCTTGTCATGCTATTTCTTTATGTGAATTCCGTACAATAGTCCCAACTGCTGCCAACCGACTATAGCCAGTGAGACAATGGCGTCTTCAATTGGGGTCATAGAAGGTATATGGGGAAGGGAAGGAGATGGTGAAAACCTGGCCATCTCAAGCAACGTTTAAATTCGGTGAGTGTTTTTTTACTCTGGAATGTGCCTCAAAAATATACCTAATATTATTTTAAATGATTAAATTGTGAAAAAACGCAACATTCATTCGCCGGGATGAACCCGTGAACTCCGGATCGCCAGGCGATGGCCTTGCCCCTTGGCCACGGAGGCCGCTTTGCTGTGCTATAACATTTGTTCTTCCTTGTGGTATCTTGGACATTTCGTCCCCGAGGAATGTTTTTTTTTTGCCTTGGGGCCTCCCGTGTGGAGATAATAAAAAAGTCACCAAAGCCATTTCAAACAACGTTTCAATTATAAATAGTGGTCTTACACTGAGACTATCTTTTATTCTGGAACGTGCCGCAAATTCATACACCTTAAATTATTTTAAATGATTAAACTGTGGAAACACAAACCTATCAAACAAAATTTATCTGCGCAAACAGGGATTTGAACCCGTAAACTCCGGATCGCTTGATTGATCGAAAGCCTTGCCACTCGACTACGAAGGCCGTCGTGAATTATTGCAGAATATATTTAAAATTTTAAGTACAAAGCAAAATATATATTGGGCACCATTCATTTTATATGAAAAGATGTTCACAAGTACTGCTGTTGTAAAGCAAAAAAGTACGTACGTAAATTGTTTACCCAATTATGCGATATTTTCTTGGAAGACGTCGCCTGAATCACCCTCCCTATACACAGAGACACGGCATAGGTAACCTCAACATTCTATCTGCATAAAAATAAAATCCTCGATAGAAGTTTCGAGTTCAATCAGATGTTTTCAAACTAGGAGCCGCGATTTTTTTTCATTAGTAGATAAATTTGCCAATAAAAATATGCGTTAAGAAAATTAAAATATTGCAATTTGAGGTTTTACTTATAAAGTTAAAAATAAATTAAAACAGAATGTGCAATTCACATGTGGTTGAAGCGAAACCTTCAGAAAATTAACAAGAACATAGAGAAGACCGATAGGCTACGAAGCACCGTATAAAAAGGAGACCGATTTATACGATCTCATTCTCTCACCGGCTAAATCCTATAGATTTCGTGTCACTATTTTTCTTTTCATCGGGTTTCAAATCACAACGGCGTTAAAGAAGTTTTCACTTAAAAAAAGGTGCTGTATGGCTGTTTGCTGACAATGATACATTTGAATTTCTGTCAAACAAAACAACCTGTAGTGGATTCTTAGGTGCCTTTTCCTGTTGGAAATGGCAATCAAGAAGGCAATCAGTATCACGCGCTCACTCAGCCCGGAACAGTACAAGCGCCAGTCATGTAGATTTTGAAGTCAAGATTGCGGCGCGCGTCTTCCTCCGCATCGCGTTTATTTCATTTTCTCTTAGATAAATCGATTGTTACTTAATCTTAAATAATATAATTTATCGTTCCTCATAAAATGCAAATGCGTTGCAGTTTTTTTTTTTAATTTTATACTACAAATGTTTGCCCTACGATATTACAAATGTTTACCATAAAATATTACAAATGTTTACCATACAATATAACAAATATTTATCACACGATATTACAAATGTTTACCATAAGATATTACAAATGTTTACCATTAGATATTACAAATGTTTACCATACGATATTACAAATGTTTACCATAAGATATTACAAATGTTTACCATACGACATTACAAATGTTTACCATACGGTTTTATAAATGTTTACCGTACGATATTACAAACGCTGACCATACGATATTACAAATTTTAATTTTAAATTTAATTAATGTTTTCTTTGTCTGATATAAAGTTATAAATGTTCATATCAGACAAAAAAAACTCATTAATTAGTTAGCCGTTACGTTCAGGAGCTTGGTACCTATTTTTCCAATTTCAAAGCCTCTCTTGGTTTATTTTTTTACCACAGTAATCATATAGGTTACACAATTCATTTATCTTTTCATTATTTCAAATGGCTTTAAACTTTATTTGATTCATTTGTCTATGTCATTTTTTTCTATTCACTTGCGCAACACTTCCTGGAACTCCATTTTTGTTTCGGTGGCTCTAAATATTTAAACGATATATCATGGTTTAAAATATCAATGATGTGGGTCAACAATAATGAAAAGCTGAATTTCACCCTCAGGTTTTCACTACGATATGGACAACGCACAACGCTTATGAGCCTCTCATTTCAAGCAAATAAATATTTAAGCTGTCAAAAGGCAAAATAAAGAATATGATTATAGTTATGAATATATTAGTATTTTCGGGATTCCCATCAATTTTAAAGTGTTTGTCTTACTTGCTAGTCGGTAGCGGCTCACGTGCATTCCCGTGCAAAAGAAACTTACAGCTGTGAAGTCACCCACAAATATCAATTAATTTTTTTTTATTTTTTTCTTATTCTTCATTTTAAGCACCCGCTAAACCGCCAAGGCAGTTTGTCAGCAGGTCAATTTAACAATATTAATATAACACTAAAGCACAAATATAACAAGAAACCACAATATGCAAAATAGATACAGAAGAATAACTTTTAAGTAGAATACAAAGACATAAAATATACAGACAGACAGATATTATACAGGCAAAGTCATATTTATACATAAGATTACAAACAATATCAATATAAAAAGTTTTGATCAATTAGCCATTATTTAATTATTTTTTTTGAGATCGGTGGTGCAATTTGATTCGATTTTTATGTTCATTGGCATCTTATTAAATATGGTAGGGACAAGATAAGTGAGAGTCCGTTGACCGTATTTATTTATAATTTTCGGAATGGATAAACCCTCATTTTTACTAAATCTAGTGCCATGTGCATGATCAACTTTTTCTTTGTATATTGAATCCGACAATACGTTTTGGCATACAATTTTAAACCATAATATCCCTCGAACAGGTAATATATTAACTGATTCATATAATAATTTTATGTCTCTCCTTTGTGCATAAATACTTTTGCTTACCAAGAGCTTAGTCAAAGAGTTTTGAATTGTTTGAATGTAGCCTATATTTGTCTTGCACGAGTTTCCCCAAGACGTTATTCCGTATCTGATAGTAGATTCCGCTAGTGGGCATAAAATATTTAATTTTGTAAATTCGCCCAGCAATAGCTCGTAGGCGTTTGCAAATGTTGCTTATGTGAGTATCCCATTTCATGTGCATATCTACAGTTATCCCCAAATATACATACGTTTGTACAAGCTCAATGGTTCCGCATTTGCAGGATTGTGACGAATTGTGTATACATTCAAATGTATGCGATTTTATTAAAGGCGTGATGGTAAATTTGGCATGTGGAGATCGTATGTGCATTAATTTTGTTTTTTTGGAATTTATTATAAGACCCGCATCATGTGACCATTTCTGTAGAGAAAAGAAATCATGCTGAATGAGTTTTATTGCAATGCAAATTAAAACTGTTAATTGGCGTGTAGTGCAATTTTATTATTATATTATACTACGAATACCATAGCATGAAAATAAACAAATAATGATAATATTATAATAACACAGCTCACCCACACATTAGCGTGGTCCACCACAAATAAAAAAGTTGTCTTAGGTCTGTTAATGAAAAATGTAATAAGTTAAATAATATTATCGTTTTAGGTTCAACGAAGCGATTGAAAAATGATTAAACATTTTTTATTAATTATTCCTAAGTAGTAAAGCAATGATGACCAGATTAACAATTACAATACTCGTGATAACATTTTTATTTATTATTAAAAGCAGTTACAACTTTCGTAAAGCCAATAAAATATACGTAAAGAACGTGAAGATAATGTTGGTAGTTCTCAGTCGAAGTATGATACAGTTAAATATGACCGAATCGGATTTGGACACATTACCTCAGTTGCACCACACCGGTCCAAGGCATCGTATCTTATTCTGATTTTTCTGTTTTCAGATTTTCGATTGAGTTTCGCTAATATATCGTTATTTAATTAAAATATATTAATATTTTAGATAAAATTCGCACAGAAAAGCTCTGAGGAAAATCTTCCTCTTCCTCCTGAGTCACTTTATGTTATTAAGTACATATACACCTTATTTTTAAATAATACTATTTTAATAACTATGCTAAGCAAATAAAAGTTACTTTGTTTTAAATTTTTTTATTTTATTTTGTATTCTTTCTGTTCCTTTTATTTCCTCAGTTTTCCTTCTTTTTTTGTACAAATCATGTTCCATATGTCCATACCCATCCTTATTTGACTGTCCTAAAACGGGAAACCTCCTAGTTGGACATTCAAAACATTTAATAAAAAATGTACATATATAAATGTATAATCTTGTACTAAATAATTAACTAAAATAAAAATTAAATTAAATAAAAAACAATATCCCTCGGAACATAAGTCAGCTTTGGGTATCTTTGAGGTTAGGAAAAAGAGGAAGTTCTGGGAAGGAAAGGAGAATGAGGGGTGGGTAGGCACTTGGGGGTCAGTGTGTCCACGAATGATACATGAATAACGAATCCATCCATCCCAAGACGTTCCGGTCGAGAGTAGCTGGTGGGCAGGCGCATTCACCACCAAGACATAGAAAAAACCTCACCCCATGAACCACTTGTCGTGACCTATACAGCAGAGGTATTGATGATCCAATGAATGATTCCCCAGACGTTGGTATCCGTCTCCAAAATTGAAATAATAATGTTTTGAGTGTAAACTAATGTCAATGTTTATTTTTATTTTTAACTTAAAGAGTAAAATCTCAAATTGTAATATTTAAAAAATCAGAAACAGAAACGGTGATATCTAAGAGCAAAATATTAATTAATCTCTAGTAGAACAATTTAAATTAAATATTTACCAACATTTATCTTCCCCATCTTATTTCTCTAATCACTCTCTTCAACGTACCCCAATAATTAGAGTTGCCTTAGTTTGACTGCCTACGGGCATTTGAACAAGAGAGGTAAAGCATTAAATTTCAATATAAACAAATCAGAACTTAAAAATAAAATTAATGACAGCCAAAGCGGTAGGTACTCTCAGTATTGTCCTGGCGAAAGATAACCATTGAGAAGAAACGCTTTTTTTCTTGAAATTACTGCAGCCATATCGTTCATTGTTCAATTTTGAATAGCTAGACAACTACCAACCTTCGTTTTGCCATCTCCTTTCGTTTCCTACATCTTTAGCCTGACAATTATAATATGTAGTTTCACAGGCTCCGGACAGCAGAGAGCAGTTACGTGATATTCATCCGCTAAAAAATAATTTTTTTAATGCGGTTACTTTTCGGGGGCTTATAAGTTTGAGAAAAAGTGACCTAGATAATCGTATAGAGTTGTTTTTCGCGACTTGTGTAACATACTAATAGTCAAATACCGAGCAGCGAGCAGCGAGCGACCTCCAACCTTTGGTTCGGCTGTTAGCGGCGGGAACCAACCAACTCTAACTGAAGAAACGGGCTGCAGCCGGGCACCGAACACGACTGTATGGAGATCACTTCAGGAAGTCAAGATGTTAGGTTAAATGAGAGCGACCTGAAGTTAACCCTCATTAAAAGTTATAATTTAGATTTTTTTTTAAATCAATTCAGTTTCCGATTTTTTATTTTATATTTGTTCAGTCGTGAGTTAACGCTTACACCCAGACTGTGTGAAAGAAATAAATTGATCACCCCTTGAGCAACCCAGGCGGCGAGCGGCGTTTTGTCCATATGAACGTATTCCTCAATTTCTTCTTTGAATTTTCACATTGCTGCAAATATTTTAATGTAATGAAGAATCGATCACAAGTGTGTCGGTACTTTGTGCTTTTTTATGATAAATTACTTCTTATAGAAGTCAGGACCCTCCAAAAATCGTTAAAATTTCCTGGTTTGAACGCCATCAACAGTATAGAAATTATAAAATGTATTTTTAAAAAAGCAAAACGAACAGACATGTAAAACAAGTATTTTCTTCAAATACATTTCTTGTAATAAATAAAAAAGAAGTTAAAAATTGGTCCAATTTTGGTGTAGAAAAATAGGGGAGTAAAAAACCTCGGTTTTAATGATTTTATTTAGGTATTATCAGCCTGAGGTACAATAAATTGTCACTTTCGCTCAGTATCAGGAGGAGTACGAGCGGTAGCGACAGCAACAGTTTGGTAAAATACCTATTGTTCAAATTTCATATTGTTCCTATTGTTATTAAAAAACCTTATTTTTCCTTAGCCCAGTTAGTAGAGCACTTGCCATGTTCAATTTTCTCGATGATCTGCTTCCCTGGGTCATTTTAAGAGTATCGGTGACAAAAGTGGCTCAGTGGTAAGAGTCATCTTTGCAACAGCAAATTATGCGTTACGGGTATCAAATTACACAAATTGCACAACCCGAATGGTGCAGTGAAAAATTAAGCTGGAAGATCTTCCTCTTAAAAATAATCGTAAAAAGAACTTAACTATCATACGCATGCCCTATCTGGCGACATTTTTTTCTTACGTTTACTCCACATAGGAGTCCTTGAGGAAAATAATTCCTCTCAGGGCAAATGTAATTTTTAGGGATGCTGGGTGGAGAGTATGTTGATCAAAAGAAGTAGATGAAGTTCTGAAAAGGAAAAATATATCAGAGGTAGATAGGAATGGGGGCAATGACTCCAGGAGTGCCGGACATGTGAATCCATCCCTCCCAGTGCGGGGCAAGACGATGTTCTGAGAGAATCGAACTAAGGAGGTAAAAAGTCCTCAACCAATTTCTCCCCACCCAGCCTGCCGCATAGATGGTTGACATATACATCTCACCTAATGAACCCGGAATCACTGCTAAGTCACCAAACTCAGCAAACCATTTGTGATGACTTATGGCTTAGGTGTTGGTTATCCAATAAATGGTTCCCGTAGCGGTAGTACAAATACCAGCCATCCAAATTTAGTTCGAATATCACTTATTGCATTGCCACAACACAATTATTTAAAATAAAGTCATTTATTTAGCTCTCAGACGTCTAAAAGGAAGGCTTCTCAATTACGTCGAAATTCTGAAGATGTCGAATTTAAGAAAAAATAAATTAAATTTTATTACGAGCGCACACTCAGCGAATACTATAGTGATATTATAATTACAATTTTGAAAAAGACAATTAAAATAATTTTCTGTTCAAATATTGTAATAATGGTAGGTACTTTTACTCTACTTTGACGCTTGTCTGAATCCTTCACACTATCATTTGCAATTTTGAAAAATACACTTAAATTCAAAGCAAAGTTTAGTTGACTATGAGTATGTTTTGATTATACGACAGATTAGTAATCCATTTCTTATTTTAACATTCTTAACATTTTTTGGGAACATATATATATATATCTATGCTTACAAAAACGTTTTAAAGTTATTTAGAGAACAATTAAATATATCCACCGTTTTAGAAATTTCATTCAATGGCACCATTCCACTTGTCAAGCATTGCTGTTCATCATCTGTTCTGCCTTGCGGTATCTTGAACAAAAAGTGATCGCGCTAAATCATTTGTGCGTGCTTCAGTGTAACTTGCCCGCTTATTTTGAATAAACTTCCCTCGGCTCTTACTTATATTCATAACTTGGCTGAATTTAAATGGGCTTTAAAAACTTTTTTTTAAAAACCATACCTTTTATAAATCTTAACTACTTTTCAATATATTCTAATAAGCCATGTTTCTCAAGTTTCCGGTAATTGTTTAGTTTCGGTTTTCCTCCTTACTGTACTGTGCACTCACAATGTTCCTCATTTCTAAACGTAAATTGCTTCCTGTTTTATATTACATTTTTGTTTTAATGATTCTTAACTTAATGGCACCATTATTGTCTATCATTATGTATTGTCCTGTGCCAAAACATCACTGATATTGTTAATTTTGTTATCTTCGCATTGCTTTGTATAATTGATGTGTATTCTAAGTTTCATATTAATTGATCAATATTTATAATAAAAAGGTCAGCGGTTGAGTGGGCATAGCGCTTGGGTCCCATCTGGGCGTCGCGTGTTCGATTCCTCGGCTGGCTAAGTCCTCCATCACAACACAAGCAACATTTTCGGCTTTCTGTGGTGGTAGTAGGAGATTTTCAAACATTGTTGGGTTATTCGTAACCCGGGAATGTTTGTCTTTCTTTTTAAATTTAAAAAAAAAAAAAAAAAAAATTTAAGGACTCCACACAGGCCCTGAGTGAAATTATTTTCCTCAGGGCCTCAATGCGGAATAAATGTTAAAAAAGGAGCACTGTAGGATAAATTTTAAGTTTATTATTGTTAAGCGCACTTGAAGTGCAATATCTCAAAACTGCGCTATACAAATGCTACGTTATTATTATTATTCTGCACCCATGAAAACCGCGTACATAAATAATAACCTTACCCTATATTACGAATGTGTCCAAGCAATGCCTTATATATATTTCCTTCGGAATCAAAAATAAAAATCACTTTCTTAAAAATAATTTTTGAAATTACGAATCGATACCCACGAAATGACTCGTAGAACAATGCCTGCCATAATTTCGAGATGGAAAATCAAAATCCAATCCCTGGAATCGCAACCAAAAAAAATTCTGGCAACGCGTAAATTCAATGAAATTTTTTTGATTTGGAATGTAGGTAGGTACCCCTACCAACCAGACTCAGGTATTATTTCACAGGATGTTCCATTTTGTGAAAATGTTGTTAATCCCAAGCGCACGCACGTAGCGAGCGGGCTAGCACTTTGTTCTCAAATCCGTTGGGAATAGGGGAGAAAAACGACACGGTTGAATTAATTTTTCAATACTGTAGACTGGTTTCTATTTTTCTATGAATTCCTTGTGCAAAGGAGAGAAGCGTACGTTCCGCAAGTTAACGTATTTAACGCGCTTTCTAAAGTGTTTTCAAATAAATTCAAATTATTGTACACAAATGAAAAATTAAATTTTTTAAAGTGAAAACTTCTTTAATGAGAGACAAACACATACATTTATAGAATTTTGCGTGCGAGAGAATGAGATAGAAAAATCGGACTCCTCTCAGTGCGGTGCTTCGTAGCCTCCCCACTCTTGCCTATTTTAGTTTTCTGTGGATTTCACTTCTGCCGCGTGTGAACTACCTTGTATTTTTAGATCCACATAGGAGGTTTTGAGGATGCTGTGTAGAGGGACTTTTTATGGTTCTGAGAAGGTAAAATAAAGTGTGCAATTCACACGCGGTAGCAATTTAACCTTTAGAGATCTAAAGTAGACAAGAGTGGGGAGGCTACGAAGCACCGCACAAAGAGAGGAGACCGATTATACTATTTTTTTCTCGCAGGCAAAATCCTATGGATATATGTGTTTGTCTATTTTAGTGTCGCTATTTTTCGTTTCATCGAGTTTCAATTCACAACGGTGCTAAAGAAGTTTTTACTTCAAAAAGATATGAGGGGTGGTGGGAATCTGGGGTTCAATCTGTACAGGAGTGAATGAATCCATCCCTCCCACTGTAGTGCACGGCGATAGGTTCGGTGTGGAAAAGTCAAGGTCTCTCTCAACCAGTCTTTCCCGATCCAGCGGTAGGTGTTCAAGCATATCTTCCGCCAAGTCCTAGACCAACCTCACTCAATCAGGGAACCCCTTCTAAGTCACCAAATGTAGCGAACTACGAGGGTGACCTACAGTATTCGTTAATAACATAAAACTTTTAAGTAAATGATGAATTTAAAAAGTCTTCATCCGATCGCTTTTCCATTGAAGCGCTTTTTCCTTCCGCTCTTGCATTGCTACAACATAAGTGTATAATTCCAATAGCGTGCGGGTCAGTGGCTCAGCGGATAACTTAGAAAGCCCTGGGCAGGCTTGTTAGTCGTGCCCTACCATCGCAACGAATGTGAATAAAAATGATGGTTAGTTAAAATGACTGGCGCAAGAGTTATACATACATGAATGCTTTATCCATCCCTCCGACCTTCATCCCGTATACTCAAGTTCAAATAAATGACTTCGAAAAGAGGTTTCAAAATTCGTGCAAGATAAAACAACAACAGAGGATGGAACCCTTGCACGTCAAAACTATTTGGTTTATTTAACTTCACCCGCGAAGGATTATATATATAATGATGAGCTCTGGCGTTATGAAATTTGTATAAAAAATTTACAATAAATGGCACGTGATCTGTTTGAAAAGAAGTACTTCATATAGTTGGTGGAGGAGGAAGGGTCCGGGAAGGGAGAGGGGAACGAAGAAAGGAGCTGACAAAAGGGGGGAATGGGAAGAGGGAAGGGGAACGTGAGAAGGGAAAGGAACAGAATCAAAACACAAATACTTTATTTTTTTGAGTGCTCGCTAGTATTAAATAAATAAATTTACCAAAAATATTAATTTTTCTGCTTTTAGAAATAAAACTAAAAATAGTTTTCCACGTAAAACACTAAATTTGCACTTCGTTGCAGAGTGGAAAGTAGTAATGCTCATTTACAATTTAAATATTGTAGAAAATGGCTTTCGCCATCTTAGCGACTAGATAGTACGTTAAGTGCAACTTTTTTTTATTGCTGTCTACATGAAAAGTGGTGAAAGGTAATATACGTGATAAGCCCTGGCTGCGCAAACACTAGCTACGCCGCTGGAGCAGATTATGTTTTTCATCGTGGATTACTACGACAAATAATCGGCAAAGTTGTGCAAACTTATGATTTGCGTTTAACCGAGAATAATTTGATACGTGAATGTGCATCTGAACGATGCAGTTCGCTTGTTAAAATAGTTCAACCGCAAATAAGGTTACGGCACATTATATATTGTTAATGTTCAAAAAAATGTTTTTACATAAACTCGACACAGGAGGCCCTGAGGAAAATAATTTCCCTCAGGGCCTATATCATCTGAGATGCTGTGTGGAGGGTCTTTTGAGGAGAGGAAGTAATAAAGATTGGTCTTGAAGAGACCCATGTTGTTGGAAGGAGGAAACACAGAGGTCGGCCGAAAATCGTTCCACAGCCGAGCTGTTGAACATAAGAACGAATCGAAGAAGCTACCCGTTCTCATGTGACAAATTTCAACCTTGTTTATATGTTGGGCACGCGTTTGGCTTTATTTTCCGACTACGCACTGGTGTCGAAGGGATCAATGAATTTAGTTCCTCGGAGCATCTTCCATTGAAATACCGGTAGATCAAAGATAGCCTTCACACCTGACGCCTGTGCTTAAAGATTGCAATCTGTTTGTTAAGTTGGGAGAATCTATCAAGGGACCGCCTGTTTCTGCACAGGGTCGAGGGTTTTTCAGGTATTTTGGGGCTCCAGACCAGAGGTGGCTGCCAAATTCAACCGTGGGGCGCACTTGTGATTTATAACAGGGTAAACAGTTGTGCACTATCTGCATTATATGCGGGCCCTGTACAGTACGCCCAGTTTTTGAGAGGCTAACTTAACACTGGCTTCGATGGAGCCCCTATATCTGAGCTGGTCCTTAAAAAACACAAATAAAAATTTCTTGGATGTAAACTATTTATTTATTAAAATCATTTATTAAACTACGCTTCTATATAATATGAGTTTGAATAAATAAACTACGTTATTACATTAAAATTATGTAACAAAATAATATTATAGATTTTACAGGGTGTTAGGTGTCGTTTACTTGACTTACTTTAATTCCTGACATTATTTGGAGTAAAAAATGTAGGTTAATGAAATTTTCTGACATCTTTGATGTTTTTTTTTTTCACCTTAGAACACAAAATCCATTAGGTATTGGACAGACAGGGTCGGGGTGAGGGGTTGGGCTATTACTCGGCTGGGTGACTAGTAATGACACGTGGAAGAAAAAAAATTGCATCAGGAAAAGTTACCGGAGACCAAAATTTCACTCACATTTTTTACTTTAAATAATGTCAGAAATCACTGGTAGTGGTACTGGCATATAATTTAATAGATATAATGATATAACATAATATTATTTTATAAAATTATTCCAATTTATTAAACTAAATATACATAAAATTGAGAGAGTCAAACACAAATTTTTATGGTTTATCAATTTAAAAATTGAAATTTATAAACCTAAAAGAAAAATTAACAATTGAAAATTGAATTTGATAAACCTTAAAAATTTGTGTTTGACTCTTTAAAACCAAAAAGGGAAATTGTAAACTAAATGACTTTATTTTTATTGTTCTTCAAAGTATGTACAATCCTGTTAAGCTACAAATAAGCAGTTTGTAATCGGGTTTTTAGTGTTCAATTATATATTTAACATTATATATGTTCATTATACTGTTTTCATTATTATAACCTACCAAGGTTAGGTAAATAAAATAGAATAAAGAAACATTAAATGTATTTAACAATGCTAATTACTATATTACTAGATTTTGCCCATTGCAGGCAACTAATTGGTAAAAGTACTAAGCGACTCGATGTTTAATTTTTTTTTTTAAATAAATATTTGAAAAAGAAAAATTATGTTTGAATGTGGATGAAGCAATGACTATATGCCCACATTTTTTTTAATTAATATTTGAAGAAGAAACATTATGTTTCAATGTGGATGAAGCACGGAGTGTGCGCCTACATAAAGGGCCCATGTAGTTAACCGCTCCATTTTGTACACTTGCTACTAAGGGTCGCCCGGGTAATGGTGTTCAGTGTGGGCCTTTTCTCGCAAAAAGGGGCCAAGGAGCTTACTGCTCAATTTTTCATCGTGTCATTCGGGTTGTGTAGGTTGCAACCTAATTCAATTATAGTTCCATGGTTGAAACGCATATTTTCATACCCTTATCGCATACTTTCATATTCAAACAAGACACCTACCATTTTTCTAACTACTCCTTTCACTTTGGTGATACTCTTAAAATGACTAATAGATACTAATAACAACGAAAAAAATCATAAAAAAACAATTTACAATACTTTATTGTGTTCTGGAAATGCAAATGTAACATAAATAATGCCAATGAAAATTTAAAAATATATCAATGCCCTAGGCCTAATGGGTTTGTTTATATTATTTTTTAAGTTATTATATATTATGGTTACACAAGGATATAATATGGCAAAGATATTGAAATATAAGTTATGTGCAATCCACAGTTTTTACTGGGTGGGACTGCGCTTCAGTTCTTTCAATTAAAGAATAAACTAAATGAACGTCCCTAGAATAATATACCAACCTATTTATCAAAACTATTTTTATCTTGTACATAAACTAGATGCTATGAATAACTGTATATATAGCCGAATCCCAGCAACATCGTTTAAAGAATTATTTCAAAACTTAAAAATCAAAATGCGATTATTAAATCAAACTCGCTACTCATTTAACATAAAATATAAATGATTTAGCACATAATTACTATAACAAAAATAATTTCAAGATGAGAATTTATTTTAGAGTTTTAAAAAGAAGTTAAGGGGTATTAATCTTAATAATTGAGTAATATGGACGCACGAATCCGTATAAATCAATGAAACTTCTTTACATAGTATAAAATAAAGTTGCACCCGCTGTATGTGCGCTTAGATTTTTAAACAATGTACGCAACGGATTTTCATGCCATTTTCACCAATAGACATGTTTCACCAAGAGTCATGAGGAAGGTTTTTAGGCATATAATTTGTCAAGGTGGTGTGTAAATTGATTGGAATATGTAAATACAGGGAGTGGGCTGGCAAGCGGGCAGCGGGCAGCGGGCTGGCAAACGGGTGGTGTCAGATGGCGATTAACTCCACCGAATTTGGATCGACGCATGAAGTTGGTGGAGATCTGAAATTCAATAAAAAAGTGGATATTAGATTTTTTTACATTACTTAGCTCCATACAGAAGACTCTGAGGAAAATAATTTCCATCGGTGCTGTGTGGAAGGTATTTTTTAGGACGGGAAGGATAGGAAGTTCTCGGAAGGAAAAAAGATATGAGTGGAGGGTTGGAATCTGAGTGTCGGTGTGTCCAGGAGTGACGGACGTATGAATCCATCATGGGCAAGGATGAGTCGAGAGAGTCCGACTGAAAAGGTCAAAAGGCCTCCCGCAACTAGTCTCTCTCAATCCGGCCCGCCACGCAAGACCTCATGAACCCGGGATCCCCTGCTAAGTCACCAAACGTAGCGAACCACTTGGGGTGACCTATGGTAGAGATGTTGGTTATCCAATAAATGGTCCCGGGGCTGCGGTATATGCCCATACCCGCCTCCCAAATTGTGATGCATGTTTTCAGTAACACATTTAATTACCATTATTTTTAATAAATTACCTATTTTTTAGACAGCCTCGACGAACATTTCGGATGGTGAAATAAGACAAGATCGCAATAATTACAACCGTAATTATTACTCCAGCAGTTATCCAAAGCCACGAGAAATGTGTTTCATCCTTTACTGGTACATGTAAGCCCTGAAATAGACAAATTAAAAGGATTTTAGGACTATACATATAATATGGCACGACAACTGTAATTTAATAATGAGGAGTGTTTTCACTAAGATAACTATCTACAAAGACTTTATTTTTCGTGAGGCAATTTTAAGTGAATAATTAATAATTGCTTATGGTCAATAATGTATGATAATCTTTAAACGTACCTTAAGTTAGCTATTAATCACAATGATTAATATGATTACTCAGTACATTTGTGAAAAGCAATATTTATTATACAAAGACATTGAAAATTACGAATTTTGACTAAGAAAAATATCTACATTTTTGAAAACAAAAAAAAATTGGTCATATAAAAGCGAGAAATATCAATACATTTTAATTTTCCAATAAAAAAATGTTTTTTAATAAAAAAAAGAAATGTTCGCTTTATATTTTAGAGTACATACTTACACATTAAAGAATATAAAGAATAAAGATTCCTCATTAAAATTTTAAAGTAAAATAATTAACGTTGATACGTACATACAAAAAATGCAAAATTGAATGCATAACGGGCTAAATATTTATGATATATGATAACATTTAAAAAAGTTTATAATAGAGCCTTTACAAATTATTATATTCCTACCTAGTTATTTCACTTTTATGTACCTATTCATAACCTACCTAAACCAAACTGCATAAAATGTAAAGATATATTATACAATAACATTTACTATTGAGTTCCTCTTGTCGTTAAATAGGTAATAAGTAAGTAAGTTAAATAGGTAATAATAAGATAAGAAGGTAATAACCGTTAATTTATTTTAATATTTTGTTTTATTGTTAAATATACCTACCAAGGAAATCTATAATTTGTTTTTCATTTAATTGAATATAGCATGTGTAAAACAATAACATTGGAAAATATTGATAAAATAATTAAATTAAATTAAAATATGTAGACAAGTAGATGTTTAACTTTGTGAAAATGTAACATTTTCTAGTTCAAATAAACAAGGTAAATTTATTGATTTTTGAAAATCTATATTAGCCATTTCGTTGACATATACGTAGATAAGGATAAACAACATTTTGGAAAGGACATTTCTCTATGTGAAAACACTTCTCAATATTGATATTTGGTATTTGTGCAACCCTGATAAAGGTTCTAAATAAAAATTAAAAATTATATATATATAAATATATGTATACATATTTTTTATTAAAAGTGATGATGTTATAAGAAATCATAATTTAATATTTACAATACATTATTCTCAATGAGGTTAATAAAACTAGTTTCGGGAAGAATAATAATATACAATTAGAATAGAATTACTTTGACACGAGAACACGAATTTAAAGGGTGGTTCAAAGATTTAAAAACGTACTAGACACAAAAGGAAAAAAAAGAATACAGACATCTTGTAAAGACAATAAATTATTGTTCAATAACAGTTTCTTGCAGAATACAAGAGTTACCTACAAAGAATTACAAATTTATGGATGGCGGTTTCCTCTTATGAGCGATTGTGCAGTGACCTCCCAAAGAAAAATTTGGCGAACCCGTCTAGCTTGTATTATAATATTACTGCAGTTTGAACAGCGCGCCACTACTTAAAAAAAACCACCAATTTGGCACGGGATTATAATCCCGCTATAGCGGGTTCAGACGATTAATTTGCATTGATCAATTCAACACTTAAAAACATATTGACGAATTTTTTTTTTTTTTTTTTACAGTGAATACCGCACAAGAATCTCAACTGCTCCCGTCTGGAGCCAGTGAGACTGTGGCATCCCCAATCGGGGTATGTTGTGAGGCTGAAGGTAGTGGGGAGGGGAAGGAGGTGGGGAAGAGGAAGGTTGGGAATTACCTGGCTATTCAGATCTGGTCACCAAACACGGCTAACGCCATTTTCAAGCATCGTTTCAATTCTGAATGGTGGTCTTTCACCAGGGCGATACTGATAGTATCTTCCACTCTGGAACGTGCCGCAAATATACTATTTATTATTTTAAATGAATTAATTGTGAAATAACAAAAATTAATCAAATATAATTTATTTGCGCACGCCGGGTTCAAACCCGCGACCTCCGGATTGTGAGTCAAGAGTCTTAGCCACTGGACTACGGAGGTCGTCAAACGTGAATGTGAACCTTCTTTACAATTATTTACAATTTTTCTGTTTCAATAAAAGTTGATCAACTAAAATTGGAACGTGTGAACCTGCTATTAGATAAATTAAAAAGTGAAGATAAGCTACTGAGACAATGCGTGTGGGTTGCACTCAACAAGGTCCAGTGAACATAGCTGAGATTTAAACTGTCACCAGCTGCCACAAACACTGCTGTAACTTCTTTTTTAAAAAAATGCCTTCATGTGCTTTTGAATGGTGGATGAATGAATTGCAAGTCAAAAACAGAATTCGTGGAGTTTCTTTCCATTTTTTATGCACTATAATTATTCACAAGGCTTTAGCTATCCAAAAACGGTAAAAGATAAAACAAAATATAGTGAGAAAGCGAACGTAGCAAAAGGAACTATAACGACAACCTACAATCAGTAGGTCATCATTATCTTTGAATGTCTATTTTAGTCATTCATGAACAGCGTTTGAATTAAGAATTTACTAGAAACAACTTGCACACATTTTGGGTAAATTTTCTGTAACAATAATGGGTCCATTCGTATGTATGTGTCTCATTTGCTCGCTTTTTCGTTTCATCGGGTTTCATAAAGAGGTTTTCACTTTTAAAAAAAATAACAAAGTTCTCACCAAATTGTCAAATGTCGTCTTATTTAACAACATGGTTACATCGCCTTCTTTTTGCAACTGTTCCCTCATCGTCGTGTTTACCAACCGCTTATTACTAGATAAATGTGCTCGACGATATGATTTCCATTGGGGTGAGCTGATGTTCTGTTTCTTGTCGTGCCCAATGTTCTGCAAACAAAATCGACATCATTCAAATGTCTTGGTAGCTATCAACTAAGGTCTAATAGATTAAAACAAATTTTATTATTTAACAGGGCTAAATCAAGGTTCGTAGAATGTGTTTTGTTTATATACATTTTCAACGAACCCGGGGGCTAAATCTCATAAGATATACATATTTTTTTAATTATTATAAGCAATTATTATTAGCCTGAAACACTCATCAACATTGAAAAAATCTCCAGTGTTTCAGGCTAATAATTATTGCTTATAATGATTGTTACCCTATGTGCTATGTATAAAAATCTTGTCTTAAACTTTAGTTTACTAATTAAAAATAATAATTAATATTTTTTAATTTTCTACTTAACAATTTTATTTTATTATAATTCTACTACAAATAGTTTATGAAGCTTTCAAATTTGAAGTTGGATATGGGTACAATTGTCCTGGTAACCATTTATTGCACTCATGTAACACATTTATTACACTCACTATAACACATTTATTGCACTCGTATAACACATTAATTGCACTCATACAACTCATTTATTGCACTCTTATAACACATTAATTATACTCATATAACACATTTATTGCTCTCGTATAACACATTTATTGCACTCATATAACATACTTATTGCACTCATTAAAACACATTTATTGTACTAATATCATTTATTGCAAACATACAACACATTTATTGCACTCATTATAACACATTTATTGCACTCGTATAACACATTTATCGCACTCATATAATACATTTCTTGCACTCATATAACGCATTTATTGCACTCATATAACACATTTATTGCACTCATTATAACACTCCTGCCATGGGTTACCCCAAGTAGTTCGCTACGTTTAGTAACTTAACATGGGTGCTCAGGTTCATGGGGTGAGGTTTTTTCTAGGTCTTGGCGGCACTGCGGTAGTGCGTGGTTGGTCAGATCGAAAGAGACCGGTTGAGGAATATATTTTTACCCCTTCAGCCGAACTCTCTCGGCCCATCGCGTTGTACCGCACTGGAAGGGATGGATTCGTACGTCCGTCACTCCTGGACACATTGATTCTAGATTCCGACCCACCCTTCGTACATTTTTCCTTCCCAGAACTTCATTTCCCTGAAAAGACTCACCACACAGCATCCCCAAAGATGATATAGGGGAATTTTTTTCGTCGGGGTCCCCTGTGTAGAGTTAACGTAAAAAAGCTAACATGCATATCAAGTTGATTGAAAAAACACATATATCTATTAATTAATATTGAACGAACTTCTCTAAATTTAATTTTTTTTTTCCGTTATTCAAGAACAAAATAAATCGTTTTCATTCACAAATAGTACTAAACTTCAGTTGCTTTGAATCATATTAGGTACTTAGTATGTTTTCACTGTATCAGTTTGCTAACCTACTTTTTTTAAATTTTATTCTTTGTCCTTAACTTCGAAGGCTTATTTGTTCGCTTTTTGGAACGGCTCATATAGGTCTCGTAGAAATCATTGTATCCCCTTACTGTCATGGTAAGAAAAGTGATCTAAATTTGTAGCAATTAGCTACCCTCTGCGAGTTTTTAGTTGATTAAGTGCTCAGCAGCCGGTCGTGAGTCGATTTAAACAATTCAATGGTCACCGAAGATCACAAACAACAACGGGTTGAAGCAGCCCGCGAATTCCTTGAGTGCTACGACATCAATGGCGAAGACTTCTTGAACTTAATTGTGACTGCGGACGAGACCCGAATACACTAAACGACTCCAGAGACAAAGGAACAATCCCTATGACGTCATTCAGATTCTCCGAGGCAAAGTTTAAAAACGAATTTCAGACCCTTATCTCACACCTGGAGGGTGCGGCGAGTGGAAGCTTCATCGCGAATAGCTTACAAATAAAAAATAAGCGTCACAGAGGGTGCAACGTGGTGGGGATTTTGTCAAGGGGAAATCAAGCTATACGACAGTGTTGCAGGATTGCGCGTAAAATCATTCCTTACGACCGCAGCGCCTTGGAGACCTTATTTTACGGACAGCCCTAGTATAATGTAGTACTAGCTTCTTACAGCTTAGTTCTAGGCGGGCTGAAAAGCAATAAAAAATACCCCTGAAAATACATGTCTTGGCCAAGGCTCAGTGCTGGCTCCATCGCTTTTATACTTAAGATCTTCCTCACACTGAAGGAATAAAATTTGCTGACGCAAATGACATCACCGTCACAGCCCAAGCCAAAACCCTCAATGCAGCAGAAGAGATTCTTAATTTTCACCTTAAGATTATGGAATATTTCCTCAATTGACGACTAAAGCCAAATGGGTCGTAACAGTTCTGACAGCTTTCCATCTTAGCAATTTACAGGCAAACGCAAAACTCTGTGATCATTTGACAGAAAAAAAATATTTACCATGACCTCCATCCCCGTTATCTTGGAGTAACTTTGGACAGGTGCCTGAACTACCGGCAACACATGGAAATAGTGGGCAAAAAAAATCAGGACAAGACTAAACCTAATCAGTAAACTAGCTGGAACTAGCTGGGGATGTATTGCCAACACGCTCAGAATGGCATCCATTACCCTGGTTTTATCAGCATTGGAGGAGACGCACCATTTTCCCAACGGCTGCGTGAGGAAACTGGTTGTTTAACTGTCTTAGCCGCACACGACAGGACTTTTATTTTTTTATTTTTTGAAAGTAAACAACATTTATTTTTAAAACGAATCTAGACCCTCCAATGTCTCTGCTTGCGTGATTGTTAGTAAGAAAGAAAAATGAATGTATACTTGCATTTATAGTAATTAACAAGATAAAGACACATCAGAAGTATTTTAGCCTGTTGTTTCAGCATCTAGTTAGAAGGAAACAATAAAGAATTACAGGTGTAAGTATTATTAAAACCAAAGAAAATATATAAAGAAAGATATCGAGGGCAGTTTGTCCCACTATCGTGGGGTAGTCCCGGCGACAATGAGCGGGCGAGCGGTCTAAACGCAACGAGCCCAAACACCCGCGTCCCTTAGCCGGTTTCCCAAGAGTACCCTTGAAGAAGTGTTTGTGGAGGGGGGGGCAAATACTCCCAAAGACCCCGGGGAATGAAGTGACCCACGGATGATTGTAGGCAGGATGAAAGGGAATCGGACTCGTCCAATCATTCCTCAGCACAGCTCATGACGCCGCGGGAGGCACGGGCGTTAGTGGGACGCCCTGCCGGAATTCTGCCACCTCACTGGGTGCAGGGACCGGGTCTATCCACCTCCACGGTGGGGAGTTGGACAATATGGTACGATAGAGTTCAGTACAGCAACCTGGTCACAAATTAAGGTGTTGGTAACACAATAACACCAAATAAGACAGATAAAAAGGTAGAAAATAAGTTGTGATCAACAACAAATTGACCCAACATAATAGAGAAATAAGAAAAATAAGTTTTTACGCAGTAGTAATGTAAAACAGTCGTTATAAATAAAAACAAAATAATACTTGCAGTGTAATCAAGTCACCAAACAAGAAAAGTAAAAACAAGAGTATAACAGAAATAAAAAACAATCGGGTATAGGTAATAATTAAATTGAGATAGAGGAGTAACCATGGAGAGACAAGAGCAATACGTTTGGCACCTGAAACAACGGTGACTTTAATCTTAGTTAGCAATTCTAAGCACAGGCCATCTCTCCACCCACAAACGACTCAATAAACTTTTTAAAGCATTCAAATTTAATTATCTCTGTTCGACACCAAATTAGCATTCTACGCCAAATACTGTACTCTAGTATGGGTTATATAGAAGCAACCACAAATCCATGTTCGACGTTCGGCTTAATGCCACAATGTGAACTATCAGCTGAACTTTAGAATCTACTCCTCTCCTTTGGCTCCCCGTTCTTGCAAACATAACCCCGCCAAATACCTATCAGGCGAGAGATTGCAACACTGAGGGAATACAAGAAGGCGCTGCAAAAAAGCGCAATATCTTTGCACGACGATATCGTCCCTTACCCAGCATGCCGCTTGAAGTCCCGAAAAGCCTTCTGGACAGAAAGAGAAAGATTTCTCCGATCACTTGAATATAGAAGATAGGTGGAAACTTGAGTAGCAATCGGCCCACGGGAAAAATGCCCATCTCGTACAAGATCCCACTGGAAGACAGCCTGGGTTCTCATTGCCTCGCAAACTCTGATCCACCATAAATAGGATAAGGTGCTCCCATAGCCGTTATGCCCATATGATATGTCTATGAGTCCTTAAAGAGTCGGAAGAATGTATGAATGCGGTGCACCGAACATGTGGTCAACGAAGGCCCGCTCCATTCATTCCCGCAAAGGCAAGGGCAACGCCTGAGGCCCTAGACTGGCTCGCAGACCTAGATGTCCCCCTCTGATCCCCCACAATACAACACAAGACAGCTTAGTAGATACCGTTCTATTTATTCATTGAATTGTTTGTTACATGCATTGAGGATTTTTCGACCACCATGCTAGGAGTGTTGTGTTCTTTCAATACCAATGAATATTATTTTGTGCTACCTATATTATTATTACTTTATAAAAATATTATTTTAATTTACCTTGCCAGGTGTCACACGGATGGGAACGTCAAGTAGTGAATCAAGGGGATCAAACATGAACATCCTAGTCCTCGTAATATTAAACATTTCCTCGCCGTTCTCTGGTTGTACTTTATTTTCAAAGTGAAACATATCTCTGCAATAAAGCGATGTTAAAACAATAACAATAAATTATTAGTTGGTGTGTTTCACAGAAATTCAAATGCAATATTTTCATCAAATGACCAATCAGCGCCATTTTGTTAAAATTTCCTTCTAAACGCCGATTCTAGTGTGATTAGTCAATTGAACACATATCGTGGGGTAGGTAATTACTGCAATAGGCAAATCTGAAATCAGCTCTGTTGGGATATTGAATTATAAGATGGTACCTAATCAATCTGATAATACTGGTAACTGAGGTTAAATCTGTTATCATTTACTGTGTATTTACTGATTGTTCCAACGTCTAGGATCCAACCCTGTTGTTAGCCTCGTAAACCACATTTACATTTTTTTTCATTATCATGATTCATTTTAGCACAAGCAGCGATACCAGATGAACTTAAAAGTAGCATAATTAGACCAGTTTACAAAAGTGGCAAACATGCAGAAATATAAAATTATAGACCGATCAGAATTTTGCCAGCCTTAGAAAAAAATACTAAAATTACATTTCCATAAAATTTAACTAATATTTAGAATTCTTCTCCATGCTAAATCCCAACCAGTATGGATTTCAAAAGAAAAAAAAACGTTATTGTTGCTTCAGGAATTTTTAAATCACATAAATTATGAATTTAATTTCAAAAAACATGTTTTGGTTTTATTCGTAGATAACTCTTAGGCATTCGATACTATTGATATATTTGTACTATTTTTTTATTTATTATTATTTCTTGCTAGAGCAATCCCTATAAGTTACAGAACTCATTTTAGAACAGGAGAAACATACAATTCATGGATGGGAGGAAATATTTACAGTTTTACATATGAATTTAGTTTAGATTGAGTACAACAATTAACAAGAGAAATTAATTAAAGAAGAAAGGAACACGGTTATATAAATATGGATGACTACAATTAAATGGAAAAGAAAAGAAGAGAAAAGGAAACAAGACAATTGAAAATGACAAAAAAATTACATAGTTTCATCCTTAAACGTACTTAAAAAATATTCTTTTAAAGTATTACTCTGATTTTTTTCATTATGTTGGATTCCCTTGTACATATCTGGAAGCGAATTATATAGTGTATAGGCAACATAGTTCAGAGATTTTATCCCATATTTTATAGTGTGTGTTAGAGGTATGCGGATTTTATTGCTATTTCGAGTATTGTGAGTGTGGATGTCTTGATTGTAAAGTGGCTTGATGTTAGTGTGAGTTGATTGTTGAGTAATTTGTAGTATGTTGCTTGTGATTTGAAGAATACCGGAGACTGAATAGATGTCTCTGACATGGGTGTCCCATGGAAGACCAAAAACATTTCTGAGAGCTCGGTTTTGAACCACCTGCAAATCAGCTATCAATTTCTTTGAGGCAAATCCCCAGATACAGCAGAGATAAGAAAGGTGTGAATGTACATTGGCGTAGTAAACTGATGTTAGTAAAGGAATGGGTAATAATCCTTGGAGTCTATATAGTACACCAGTTATGGGGGTAATTTTCTCCTTTTCATGATTTATGTGAAGATCTCACGGGAGTTGGAAATTGTGCTCATTTTGTTTTCGAGGCAGTTATCACCAACTTTGATATTGAGGCTGAAATTTTTCTTGTTGCCAAAAAGTATATAATGAGTTCTTTTTTCGTTAAGAGTTAGTTTGTTTATACTTAACCAGCTTGTGAGTTTAGAAACATCAGCATTCATTTCCGTTTCAAGCTCCGCTAGGTTCAGTTTATTGTAAAAAATTACTGTATCGTCCGCATAAAGTTGTGGGGTTACTTATCCCACTTTGTTATATCATTCACATAGATTAGAAATAGCAACATTAACTATTAGAAACAATGGAGGCAATATGAATTCGAGGAAAGCTACTAGTTTCGTTAAAAAAATTACTAACTAATCTATAAATAACGGTAACGAATTTAGAATACCAAAATATATCTCAACAGGTGCTCCACAGGGGTCAATTTTAGGGCCAACCCCTATATACTATATATGTCTCAAATATGAGTAAATTTATTAAAAATTTTGTGTACGCAGACGATACGGCACACGTAATATCGCACGAAGACCTGATTACTACAATGAACCTTACGTAGCATGCCCTCCTGAAATGGTCTCATGACGCGAGTCTCATGGTAAATGCCAAAACAACTAAAATTATGCACATAAGATCTCCACACGCCAGATATAATGTAATTCCTTTGTTATATACACACATATTTGACTGCTTATATAAAAAAAATGTTGCACAGCCCTGTTTATGCGAAACCATCGAATTTGCAAGAAAATATGTATATTTGGGTATTTCTATCGACTGCTATATGAAATGGGATGTACACATAACTAATGTTTATAAACGTCTACGGGCTATTGTGGGTAGGATTTATAAAATAAAATATGTTGTGCCTATAAGCACTTTAAAAGTAATCTTCAAATCTCTGGCTGAATCCATTATCCGTTATGGAATTACTTCTTGGGACATTCTTGTAAAACTAATATAAGTTATATCCAAACATTACAAAACTCCCTTACAAAAATTTTAATTCATAAATACACTAATGCACAAAGAAGCAACACTAAATTAATGTACAAGTCTCTGAATGTTTTACCTGTCAGAGGATTATTGTTTCATAATATTATAAGTCAACATGTTATATGGTCTGATCCTTATTTAGGGAAAAAGTTTTCCATAAATATAATATAAGATTCACTCAAAATGAAGGATTGGTGGTTCCGAAATTTACCAATAAATACAGTGAAAGAACCGTAAAATATATTGTAAACTACCAATGTCAATTAAAAACAACAACATTCTTACTTACTTACTACAAATATATGTAATCTAAGGAAATGGATAAAAAAAATTATTGAAGATTTATAATGATACCCCACTGAAGCCCTTGTTTTCCTAATTGGAATTAACATTCCAAGGAAATGGGAAATCATTATTATTTTGTATTAATGCTTTTGTATTTATAATTTTGTATTGTGTGTATTAAACTATAGAAGTACTTGTTGATTATATTCATTTGTTCATATATAGCATTCATTTGTATTTGTTTGTTATATAAGGCTTATAGTGCGTTTTACATATTTATATTTATACTATTCTGTAATTTAACCAACTTATCTTTATTTTTAACTAGCTTTTACCCACGGCTTCGCTCGCATAGTATTAGTGGAAAATTACAGGCATAATTGTTACTATTCTTGCTATTTTGTCTAATAGAAAATAATTATTGTTCAATAGAAAATTTAAAAATTTGCAAATAAAAAATTTTTTTTTAGAAAATATTTAAATTATAGAAATAGAAATTTATTTTAAGTACCTATTCCCTTTATTAGTATTTTATTCATATTTGAATCCAGAGTAACCTAAAAAAAGGAAAATGACAGTCCACTTCAAACGCTATGCTTTATAGCAACGTTATGCTTTTTGTTCGGAGAATAAACATTTTTAGAGATATGTAGATATTAACTACGACGCCAAAAAAGTACTCTTTTTAATCACAACAAAGCACTCTTTTTAAGCCTAAATTTAAAAAAAAAAAATTGTTTTCAAGGTTTTTTTGACGTTTGCAATAACTCGATTTTGTTAGGGACAGAAAACGTATGATACATAATTTCATAACGCCACAGCTCATTCATAACGCCAGAGCTTACCAATATATAAAGCCGTTGTTACTCGCAAATAATGTAGCTTTCGATTAGTGAAAGAATTTTTAAATTCAATTCGATATTTATTGCGCGAAAGAGTAAGGACCATCCAACCAACCATCCATCCATACAAACTTTCGCATTTATAATATTAGTAAAATTTATCATCAACATTATACAAAGATAGTGTTTACCATTGTACCATGTCATTGCAAAAATGTTGTCATTATATACCTGTTGTCAAACTACATAAGTAGTTTAGCAGGTTCGAATGTTAATAAATAAATAAATTTTAAAAAGATGATCCCTCAATATTTGAGCAGAATATTGGCACATTGCTAGTCAATCCAAGGAAGCCTGCTATACCTCAATACAAAATACTATCCCATCAAAATCGTGGTTTTAACAATTTCCTCATTTTTTCAATAAAGAAATTTCCTCACTTATTCGAATGAGACGCGGACATTGTTCCGTTCATTCTCACCTTTTTAAAATTCACGTCCTTGTCTCTACCGATTGTACATTTGTGATCTAGAAGTGGGAACTTGAGCTAAAATATTTTTGGCTGTCTCTCTCTAAACAAGTATCCTCTCTTCTATCAAGTTTAAACTTTTTTTACATTAACTCCACACAGGAGGCCCTGAGGAAAATAATTTTCCTCAGAGCCTTTGTCATCTTTGAAGATGCTGTGTGGTGGGTCTTTTTGAGGAAAGGAAGGAGTGAACATGGGTCTTGAAGAGACCCACGTTGTAGGAGGGAGGAAACACAGAGGCCGGCAAATCGTAACACAGCCGAGCTGTTGAACACAAGAACAAATCGAAGAAGTGACCCGTTCTCATGTGACACATGTCAACCGTGTACATATGTTGGGCACGCGTTTGGCGTATTTCCCGACTATGCACCGATGCCGAAGGAATCAATGACGCTAGTTCCTCGGAGCATCTTCCATTGTAATACCGGTAGAGCAAGGGTAGCATTCCCACCCGACGCCTGTGCTCGAAAGATGGCAATCCGTCTGTTAATCTCTTCTTATCTATCAAGCATTATCAATTTAAGTCGTTATTCTATCAAGCGTTATCAAGTTTTATCTCTTCCAAGTCTCAACTCGAAATTTTGAAATTATCCATTTAAATAAAATTAACATGTAAATTCACCTTTCCTTTCTCTTCATTTTAAAAAATGGTTTAGAAAACCCTTGAAGGGTGAAAGCCAGAAATATTTCTAAGCTTCAACACTTCAACACAAAAACAGCTGATTTTAGCAGCTCGTATTTAATAGCAATATAATGACAATAAAACAACCTAATAACATATCCTGAACTAAAAAAAAATAAACAAAAAAAGGCAGTATTTGTGACAGTGGCCATTGTGGGCAGTGTGATTATCAGCTTTCAGTCTTGATTTAAAATTAAATCTGAGTTGTCAAAAATATTATTGTCATTGTGAAGTCAACACAACCATAGACAATATTAATATTTATCTCGTCACAGACAATTTACAATAATTAAGATAATATAAGGGGCATTTCTGAACGTATTAAAAAAAACATTTAAAAGTTTATACTTATCAAGGTTTACCATCTTTACCATTTCAGATTAAAGATATAGTCGGACGATGGCTAGGTACTACCTGCAGCAACACAAAACAAAGAAGTTCACAGCCATCCCGATTTCCCCCTCCCCTATTGCAGACATAATTCAGCCGGCTTTGGGTAATTTCTGGAAAGGCGTGAACGAATTTGATTCCAAAATTTATCGAAAACTAGAAGCAGAAAACTTAGAAACAAAGAAATCAATGGAGTTCATTAGTTCAAAATATGATGAACTTATCAAAAAATTGAGATGGTACAAACTAAAAAAAAAAAAATTGGAAGATAAAATAGAAACCATCGAAAGCACGATGATAAGTTTACAAAGCCGCATCCGGTCATTGGAGATTGACGCGGAACGTAAAAACAGGGAAACAAACTTAAAGTGCCTAGAATTTCGCGGAATTCCTGAAATTCAAGAAGAATCACCAGATACATTAAAGGAGCATTATATAAGCAAAAGAACAAACTGTAGTACAGGATCAAAGGACATTGAAACAATCTACATAGTTATGCGAAGGGAAAACCTACTCAGGCCAAGGACAAGATTAAACCAAGGACAGTAATTATTGTTAACACTCCAATACACGCGCCCCCTAGTCAGTACCGGATTATCCCTAAGGCAGAGTAGGCAACTGCCTAGGGGCCCCGCATCGGCTAGGGGCCCCGCGCCCCAAGAAAAAATAACTTGCGCCAATGGTTCGACTCACAATAAGTGAGCAACTCCGGCACCCATTTTGGAAAAAGTCAGCTTTCAAGATGTTTTAAATATTTTATTTTTTTATTACGAACATTTATAGGTTAATAACATTACAAGCATTAAAGAAAACAACAAATTATAATAATTAGGTTATAACCCAATAATTGTTCACATCACGCACAAATAATAGATAAAAAGTCAATAATTAAAACAAATATTTAAAAATAGTTGTATTTTACTTTACTTTCCTTCGTATCAATAGGGATATGCTTATAGGTGCCGTGTGTGGTTTATATTGGCAATTGTTTTGTTTTTTGTTTGCTTTTATTTCTAATGTTATAAATATTGTACAAGCTTTAGTGTGCACTACCTATCTGCTTGCTAAAATTATTTGTTTCTCTTCATACCAAGGTTGTCTGGAAGAGATCACTTTAGTGATAAGACCGCTCATTGTACTATTGTATTCGTTTCATTTTTTTATTGAATGGGGGTGAAGGCATACCTTCGAAATGTAGTAAAAAACAGATTAATTATTAATAAAATTACGTTGTGGTAAAAAAAAAAGTTTGGAAGTTAGAAAAGGGTAAAGTGCAGTGGCAGATTAAGCCCTTCAGAAGCCCGGGGCGGAAATGCTGAATGACCCCCTCCCCCCCCCCCTAGTTTAAGAAGTTGATGTAATTTTACAAGCTTTTTCTTCAGTTCATACGGGCCTCTGATTCTGGGGGGCCTCCAAACGCCTTCCTTTGATCAAATCCTAAACAAGGCTTTAAAGGCACCAGGCCACTGTAAAAAAATGACATTTTTAAAAATTAATTTTCTGAAGATGCATTTGTTAATAATACTCTCACCAAATGTTTTAAGAAAATTCGCAAAATTGACGGAGATACCTACAGCATTTTATATGAAACCATTTAAAACAGTTTAAAACAGTATTCTACTCTACGACAAATCAGTTAAAAATCCGGGCATAGGTCCGCTATGCAAGCTCTCCTGGTAGCGACTGGCGGATATTTGAAAGGCACATATGTTACACGCGCGTTAGACAGAGACGGCCTGTAATAATGATCTTCAGAATTAAAAAACGCCAGCGCCTGTTGTTAAAATATTTAATTAAACACGACTTACTTAAAAAAGTGCAAAAATCTCGCGATAATTGTCTTTAATTTTATTTAAAGAAACGCTGTGAATTTTTGCATACATATAACTTGTAAAATAACTGAAACAAACGTGTTTATAATAATTTTTGGAGCATACTTTGCGATTTTTTTCTATCGAGGGAATTTTTTATAATTTGCGTTTCGGCGCGATAAATCACTAGATATTATCTTCAAGAATAACATATATTTTTTTAAGAGCTCAAAATCTTCAAATGTTTAAGGGAGGTTTGCAAGAAATCGGTAGAAATTCGGAGAACCGTCTCTTAAACAGTTTGTATGTTGAATTAACGTCCAGCAAAACTTTGAACGCGTTTTTCTCGAAACTGCTTTTTTCAACACGGTTGACAACATATTAGAAAAACTATACATCCGATTTGCATGCACTAAGTCTTAAACTATTAGTAAATCCAGTCAGTATGGCATCACTTAGAGATTTTTTTTTTAAAGATCCCCCTTCTATTTTTTTTATGAACAATGAAAATTTCGCATAAAAAATCGAAATTAAAATTCGTTGGTCCGCCATTTTTCCTTATTTTTAAACAAAATTCACCTACGTGAATAATAATAGACACTAGAATTTCAAACCGTTTAAGACCTGCAAATCGCAAAGTTTAGAGAAAAACACATTCAACGTTTTGTTGAAGGATAATTCAACATACAAACTGGCCTGAAGAACCTACGGTTGTAGCGAAACCCGATCGGCATATAGTATGTATAATAAAAGTGGTGTTTAATAAGTTATTGTTTCACACAAAATGCTATATCTCCGTCAATTTTTCGAATATCTTTAAAACATTTGGTGAGAGCATTTTTAATGAATGCATCTTTCAGAAAATGAATTAAAAAAATAAAATTACAATTTTTTTTTTTACTGAATCCGCCTTAAGTACGAATCACCAGCCAATCCGGAAATATGTCGTTTTTAAATCAAATTTTAGACGTATTGACTCTTTTTCACCACAAAATTATAAATTGATTTCGAATGACTGTTCTTTTATCTAGTAAAGCTATGTTTTAAATTTTGAGAAAATTTATTTATTTTTAGTACATTAAGGTTTTACGGTAGGGCGTTTGCAGATTTGTTAAATTTTCAAACAAAATTTTGTATTATACAACACACATTTCAAATTATATAATGATGGAATAAAATAAATCAATAAATTATCTGGGAAAGATATGTTTCAGAATTTTAATTTTAGTTTAAATAAAATCATAAAAAAAAGATCCGCGCATATATTAAAAAAAAAATCATTTTTATTTTGCTTAGACATTATTGAAAAATTATAAATACATATGATCAAAAAATAATTAGAAAATGTACATAATTTGAATAGTTTTATCATCATGAGTTTGAGCATTTTTGAATTTAGGTATGTATTAAAGCAAATTGTGAATGAAATAATATCGATATTGAGCTATTATGTTAAAATGCTGGTATGGAAAATAATTAATCTTTCTCATCGGAATCAACCTGTACAGTTGCAAGGGTACGATCATCGTTCGATGAAATTAAAATTCTCGGCCGCTGATTAATGGCATTAAAGCCTTGTTAAGGATTTGATAAAGGGGACATGGAAGCGTTTGATGGCCCCCGAGGACCAGAGGCCCAGGGCAGGCCGCCCCTCTGCCCCCCCCCCCCCCCCCACCCCCCCGTTAGTCCACCATTGGTAAAGGGGCCCCGAGACGTGCATTGCCTAGGGGCCCCGACATGGTTAATCCGGCCCTGCCCCTAGTGAGACATAAATACACGCGTGTCATCTGTCAGATGACTGTTCACTTATTTGTCAAAAGTGAATATATAATTGTTTTTTCGAAATTTCGCAGAACTGTCGAGCTAGGCGAGCTTGAGGAATACTAGGGCGGGGGACCAGGCTCCCCTCCCTTCATCAAACTTATGACGAAAAAACAGAACCGGTCATCTGTGAGATGACGCGCGTGTGTCGGAGTGTTAAACTAACCTCAGAAACGCATGAAGAAAATGTGCACTCTGCAATAAAAAATTTTTACCGCAGTGAAAACATAGAAGACAAAAATAAATACACAAGTGTAATACCAGGTCCCAGAAACCCAATAGTATACGTTTCAGAATACTTACCTACGGTCCAGACAAAATAGACGAAAACAATGGCTGAGTTTGCATCAATTTTTAACAAGCTGAATTTTTGTACAGGTTTTGAATACGTCATTGTAAATGCTCTATTAAAAGTCCTCATCGATCCTGTATGTGCGATGTTCTTTATCCGATGTTAAAGGTCACAAATTTTTGTTTTTGCGTATATCTCTGAAACGGTGCGAGCCACCGAAAAAAATATATGAAATAAAGTTTATAGATCGTGAAATTCTCTACAAAAAAAATTTTTAAGAGGGAAATTTTTTACCAGACAAAACCGGATATACAGGGTGTCCGGGGGTAAAGTCCATTAACTTCGGGAGGTGATTCTAAATAATAGTATAAGTAAAAAAGATAAATAACTGTTTTCAAAATTCCAATTTTTAGAGGTAGTTTCGTGGTAAAAAGATCAAATTAGACCGGCGTGTGCGGGCAGCATTATTATTACCAAACAATGTTGTAACAATCGCGCCCGGCAAGCTGACAGCAACTCTATCGAGTAAATTTTACCTTATACTGAGGATTTTTAGTAGGTATATCTTTTTGTATGGGAAAAAAAAGTCGGAATTTTAGAAAAAGTTAATCTTTTTTACTCCTACCATAATGTAGAATCACCTCTCGAAGTTAATGCACTTTACCCCCGGACACCTTGTGTGTCATTTTTAAATCAAATTTTAGACGTACGTATTGACACTTTTCCACAAAAAATTATATATTTATTTCGAAATACTGTTCTTTTATCTAGTAAAGCTCGGTTTTAAATTTTTAGATTATATGTTAATTTTTGGTACAATAAGGTTTTACCGTAGGTCGTTGACAGATTTGTTTAATTTTCAAATAAAATTTTGTATTTTACAACAAACATTTGAAATCATATAATCATGTAGTAAAATAAATCAATAAATTATCTGGCAAAGCTATGTTTCAGAATTTTAAATTTAGTTTAAATAAAATCATTTAAAAAAAGATCCGCACACGTGTTTTGTGACGAAAATACTTAAGTTTGTCTATTTATTTACGGTCTTACCAACATATATTAAAGCTTTTTTTTACATTCTTATTCTGCTTTGACATTATTAAAAAATTATATATATTTTTTTTTACATGAGCTCCACACAAGAGGCCCTGAGGAAAATAATTTCCCTCAGGGCTTACGTCATCTTTGGGGATGCTGAGTGAAAGTTTTTTTAAGGAAATGAAGGAGAGGAGAGTTCTAGGAAGGAAAAGGAAAGGGGTTTAAGGGTGGGCAGGAATCTGGGGTTCAGAGTTTCCTGGTCATCCGCCTCCAAGTCCTAGACAAACCTCACCCCATGAACCCGGGCACCCCTGCTAAATCACCAAACGTAGCGAACCACTTGGGGTGACCTATGGCAGAGGTGTTGGTTATCCAATAAAGGTTCCCGGGGCAGCGGTACCCATTCCCGCCTCCCAAATTGAGAAGATTCATTGGCATCTGCAATTGAACCAAAACATAATACCATCATCATTTAAATTCTCACCTACCTAATCTTAACAAAACAGATTCAAAAGGTCCTGACGGTCTTAACACTCGTATACTAAAAATCATTTTACACAACATTGCATCATCTTTATCGAACATTTTCAATATAAAAATTCTTCAGAAGTCTTTAGTAGTACCAATCTACAAAAGTGGAGACTCAAAAACTACGTGGACAATTATCTCTGTTGAGTGCTATCCCAAAATTTATAAAAAAATCTTCAAAATTAGATTAAGTAACTATGTAGAGAGCCGAAAACTATTGTAAAAAGCCGAAATATGGATTACTTCTCAAAAGATTAAATAATATTGGAAATGTGTGTACGTCCTACGAATTGTCTATTGAGTTACTCATACTTTAAGTACGAGTAACTCAATAGACACTTACTTTAGGGTACCACTTTGGGACCTCCTCTATTTATAATTTACATCAATGAGTTATGCGAGCTAACAGTAGGCGGATAATTGCGTATTTTAATTATTGCGTTCACAGACGATACATAAGCTATGTTTATTTGAAAGAGAGGATTGGACTCAAACTCATAAACATGCTGAAAGTGGAATCAATGCGATAAAACCGTGGCTTGACAAAAATCTAAATGTAGCAAAAACTAAATACATAAGATTCAGCTCAACTATAAAAGGACAACCTAGTACATCATACACAATGAAAACACATAAGCCTAATTGTAATTCCGATAATGTTGATTCTAACTGCAATAGTGAAGCTTTGGAATGTATGAAAAACCTCAAATATCTATATGTTATTGTAGACAATCATTTTTAGTGGAAATACATATCGACAACCTTTCATAAAGATAAGAAAATTGACTGAAATAATCTTTGCATTACGAAATATAATTGAACAACAAGATCTATATAGTATAATACTAGCTTTTACCCGCGGCTTCGCTCGCATGGTATTAGTGGGAAATTACTGGCATAATTATTGGCATAATTGTTATTATTCTTGCTTTTTTGTCTAATAAAAAATAATTATTGTTTAATAGAAAATTTCAAAATTTGAGAATGACATTTCGCAAATAAAAATTCTATTTTAGAAAATATTTAAATTATAATTTATTTTAAGTACCTACTCACCTAACTTATTCTGATGATTTCGCCTCAAGTAGGAATTATTATTTTATTCATATTTGAATCCAGAGTAACCTAAAGAAATAACAAAATGACAGCCCACGTCAAATAATTACATAGCAACGCTATACTTTTCGTCCGGACAATAAACATTTTTAGAGATAGATAGAGGTAGATATTAACTATGACGCCAACAAAGCACTATTTTTAGGGTGAATTGCCTAATTAAAAAAAAAAACATTGTTTCCAAGCTAAAAATTTGTTTGACGTTTGCAATAACTCGATTTTGTTAGGGACAGAAAACGTATGAAAAATAATTGCATAACGCTACAGCTTATTCATAACGCCAGAGCTTACCAATATATATAGCCTATGTTACTCGCAAATAATGTAGCTTTCGATTAGTGAAAGAATTTTTAAATTCTATTCGGTGTTTATTGCGTGAAAGAATAACACTCATCCATACAAACTTTCGCCTTTATAATATCTATAAGATAAGACTATATGATATATAAGTATATTTCGGATCTGTACCCCCGTTTTAACGTATGATTGCATCGATTGGGGAGAGTCATGAAGAACAATTTTAGAGCCGCTTATAAAGGCCCAGAAATCCATAATTAGATTCATTATGCGTAGACCCTATAGGTTCTCTAACGATCAGCTCTACAAAAAAAATTACGTACTTGATGTTCGTCAAAACTACATGGAAATGGTTATTTTCCAAGTACCTACACAAAAAGTTAGAAAAACTTAATAAAATTGATCATAAATATATCGCAAGAAGTCACAATCGAAAGCATCGTTTGATCGCAGGGAGCAACACGGCAAAGTATCAAAAGACATCAAATAGAAAAAATTAAACCAATCATTTAGTACAGTGATTCCCAAAGTAGTTCAGGTGGACCCCCAGGGGTCCACGGGAGGTTCGACGGGGGTCTACGCTTGCGTGATAAAAAAAAATGGGGGTCCACGAGTTGTAATTGGGGGTCCACAAAAATTTATCTGGTTTCGATAGTAAAGAACAAAAATGTTGGCTTGGCTTTACCTATCAATGTTTGGCAGATAATAACTATTCAAAAAAAATTAGGGAACAAAAAAAATCGGTGATTTTTGACAGGCTGATTTCGGTGAAAAATGATCGTATTGAGACTTTAAAAAAAGCATTCTGAAGCTTTAAGATTCTAATTTTCAGTTTTTTGGATTTTTTTTAGGAGTACTACGGTTCTCATGTAATCTTAACAGATAGCGCGAAAAAATAATTTTGCAAATTATTTGGTTCATGGGCTTAAAAGTTTTTTTTTCAGTTAGGCCGGCTTTTGGATCAGATAGCCTTTTTAATTTAGCATTATTTTTTTTAAACCTCCCTTAATTTTTGAGAAGTGTATTTTAAGAAAGTCAGCGACTGTTACTTGAAAAAAATTGCATATTTGATATTTAATTTCATAAAGTCTGTAATCATCCACTTTTAAAGAAACTGGTGTGGGCTCAAAGCCGTGGTTCAGTCGACAATGTTCTGAAGCAGTGCGATGAAAAAAAGGGGCTTACCGAGCCTACAACACATCTAGAACATCCGAAGATAGAACAGCATACAACCAAATTACAAAGGAAACCAAGAGAATCATAAATAGGTCAAAATTCGAGCACGACAACAAAAAGCTGGCTTCATGCCCGCACGGCAGCAGAGTATTCTGGTCACTTGCGGGCTCAATAGGTCGCAATTTCTGCAAATCCAGTCTGTCACCTCTTACCAGACCTGACGGCTCGCTAGCAAATACCGCCGCCACCGAAAAGGCTAACCTATTAGGAAAATGTTTGCGGAAAACTCAACCCTCGATGACCAAGGTGCTGTCGGTTCCTCACTGCGGTTTTCATATGAAAAAGCTGAGGATCCGGCATTGAGAAGTACTCCATGTTTAACGAGGGCTTGATGTTAATAAAGCTAGTGGGCCTGACAGAATACTTGCCCTGGTAAGGCAGAGGTTCGCTGCAGAAATAGCTCCAATTTCGACGAAGCTTTTTAAATTTTCTTCAGGGTTTTCTGTGTGGAGTTAATGCAAAAAAAAATCACATTATTTTAATGAATAGAACACAAGAAATATACTATTTTTCTTTTTTTTTATACCACTCCGAATTTAGGGTTGGAACTCAGCCGCGACACAAATTTCCATCGTTAGATCTTATCTTCACATTTTTTTACGAGTTTTGGGAATAGGGTAGAAATGTAGCAGCAGGGGTTCCACCAAAACCAGTAAAATTTTGAAAGGGGTCTCTACGAGAAAAAAGTTTGGGAACCTCTGATTTAGTACATATCCCACAAGTAAATTTGGCATTCCTCAAGGAACCGTCCTCGGACCATTATTATTTCTAATATATTTGAGTGACATTTTCCGCAATTAACTCTTCTTCCGAAATTAAATATCTCCGTGTGATCATACATAGATCAAAACCTGAAGTGGAATAATCACATTTCAGAGCTAGTGAAAAGAATAAGGAAATGTATGTATATTATTATTTGTTAGGTTAAGAAATATTTTATTTGTAGGTAAAAATAATTAAAAATGTGTTATATGCTCTTGTTCATTCTTTACTTTTCTACGGAATCATAGGTTAGGGAGGACCTTACAAAATCAATCTAAACTAAGTAAAAGTTTCGCAAAGTATCATCATTAAAGTAGTATTGAAAAAAATCTAGCTTCTCAACAGAATCACTTTTTAAATTATTTCCAGTATCAAATGTTGATAGACATATTCAAGCAAGCTTCCATTATAAATATGTGTAAAGAAAAAAATAACAAACTATATCAAGAATTTTACAAACTAATGAGAAATGGAAACCTATATATAACATCTAATTTTAAAACAACTCAAATGCATAATCATTATATTTTCCAAGCGGTAAAAAACTTTAATAACCTCCCTTCTTAATTACGCTGTGTCATCAACCAATCAGAACAAATAAATAAAATTAAACAGTTTTTCAAAACAAACTTACAGTTAAAAGTTTATACAAAACATATTATAACTTACAACCAAGTAAGTAAGAAACATGGCTCCTTTATCAGGCACAATAGCTCTTCTTTTCTGATAAGGTATACACCATACATGACCAGTGATGACATGTTAACATGAAACAATTTTTTTTTTTTTATTACAAAAAAAATATAATTTTAAAAAAACATATACATATCTGGGACCGAAATTGTATAATAAAATCTCCTCAGAATTAAAACATGCAAATTTTCCTATATCGGTTCAATAATAAGTAAATGGTTGGTTGGCTTGGGTAGGGTGGAGTCTGAAAAACTATTAAATAATATCACTTATCACGTACATGTTTTACGTGATACGTGATGATAATTTTACATCTTAGATAATTTACTACTCTTCCATTAGAAGCATTTGCTTGTGAATGAAAGGGGAATATACATAAATGCAGTTATTAGTTCGTACTTAAATAATTAATGGTATATATATACCTATATATGCCGGTTTGATGGAAAATATTAAAAAAGTACAACAAATTTAATGCAGTAACAAAGTGACATTTAGATATATTTAGTGTGTTATACTATTAATTTATTAAGAAAGTTATTATATTAAGAATGAACAACCGGCTTGAACACATCCGTGCCATTCACTAGCAAACTTAAAACTATGTTAAAAATTCAATGCAAGTACACAAATGATTACATTTTAATTAGGTAGGGAGGGGTGATTTTGGGGGAGAGGAAAAATGGTGGGAGGAACCGACATTATATGGAAACATTGTTAATAAGAGTGATTTACATGGTTTCATTATTTTATTAACTAAATTAGTTTTTGATTTAATTTTATGGCTTATTTCTAAGGTTTATAAAGCGCACAAATTAAAATGTGTATTTATGTTGGAATTTTTAAACTTGAATTTTTCTTTGTTAAATCTATGGCCTGACTCTATTATGTAAATGGTTAGCAAACTCGGAATAGTTGTTTTTGTCTCGTAAACAAAGTTCATGTTCCCTAATTCTAGTTTTAAAATGTTTAGTACCAGTACATTTTAAAATGTAGTCATACCTACATACATACTGTGCGCCACAAACATTACATTCCAAAGTGTTTATACCGGAAACACCTAGCAAAAATTAAAAAAAAAAATGTAAAAAATGTACATAGAAAATAAAACTTTTCAAAACAAAATGTCTAGAAATTTTTACATAGTTAATGAATGCCCAAGAAATACAAAAAATAATGAAGTCCTTCTTAGAGCTTCATCGCGACCTTGAAAATTATAAATTAAGTCAATCAGTAATTTTAAAAATTAGTACATTTACATGTACAAATTATTATATTACTGTCCTTGTTATAATTTGCAGAACGAGTTTCGTTTATTGGTTGACGTATATTCCTTACTTAAAGATTTCAACCTACAAATATAATACACAGTAAATTCTTAATTCAATACTTAAAACTTTACATTACATACAATATAGTTCACACTTGTATTTTTTTAATTGCTACATAATGGTGTTTTGCAAAAGTAATATTTAATTTTGGGCAAATATATTTAAGTCGAAATCGGTTTTCTGTTAAAAATTGGTTCCTTGGAACGGGCATTCTATGTACCTAGCTAAGAACTAATATCGACCTACAAGACATAATAACACTTGGGACACATTTTTAATATAAACGTATATTGCAATATTATTATTTTATTATGGCTATATAAATGTATCTAATTTAATGTAATAATAATAGATAATAATTGATAAAAAAAACCTGCTTAAGATTTTTTTTAAATGTATCTAACAAACCTGATAAGTTTGTAAAAAATGCTTATTTAGATTAGTTTTTGAGATGGTAAGGTATTTTCTGGGTTTTACTTTCGAAAGAAGGATATAGATATATACTAAAAAAAGTTAAACAGCAAGTAAGGCTTAAAAAAATCTTAACAATAATAATAAGTTTGCTTATTTCAGCCGAACAGAGCGGTGAGTGCAATATTCTGTCAGCCATATGAAAGTGTATATCTATAAAATTACATGAAATAATTACATAAAATAGAAAATACAAAATAAAATATACAATAAAATATAATAGTAAACATATTTTAGCATGTGTATACTACTGAGGTTTTAGGTGAATTCTCCACGTTTGGTGTAGGGGTGCCCCCTGCCACTGGGCCACAGACTAGATAGAGTGTTTTCCGATCTTCGGTAGCGCTGACTCGTCCCGGCTGCGGCTGTTCTGTGGTGCATCAAAGCAGCGAACACCATATACCCTTCCTTTTACGAACATCTGCGAGACACTGCATCGCCAAGGTAGGACGAACAGCGTCCTATGTGCGTGGTTGTATGTGTGTTCATGACGTCTTGTGTCTATCTTGTGTATGTAGTTCGCCGGTGTAAAAGCCCATACAGTAGGTCTGGAATGTTTGCTTCTTCACCGGAGGACTACACCTGTTGAATCTCCTGGCAAGCATATTGTCTCGCATACTCAGTGCTCTTATTTGGCGTTCTATATCATTTTTATCATCGAGGTCATCAGTGACGACATGCCCCGAATATTTTATTTCCCTGCAGATTTTGATATTGTCTCCGCCGAGAAGTATGGGCGGAATGACAGTAGGACCAGTATTTGCTTTAAATACCAGCAGTGATTATTTTTTGGTATTGTGCATCAGCCCATGACTATCAACGTATGCTTCGTATATGGCCAGAAGTTTTCTCATTGGCCTTACTGATGGAATAGCCCCATCAGTAAGGGAAGTGAGCATTTCACCTGAAAAACTTATATTAATCCATGCATACTCCGCCATACGATTCTTGCTTTGTTCAGCATTCTAAGTTCGTCCATATGTACGTTGAACAGTACTGGGGAAATTGAACCTCTTGTCTCTAAGGCCGCACTTTAATTTATCTGCCTCTGACAGACTGTCATTCCATCTGACAAAGTTTTATTGTTGCTTGTACCATATTCTCAATTTATTTACAATTTTTGGTGGTATTTGTCGGTCGGTGAGTTTTTTCCATAACTTATCATGACAAACCATGTCAAAAGCTTTGATTAGGTCAAGGAAACATGCGTTTACCGATGTTTTTCTGGCTTTGTAATATTCGAATGTAATATTCGAATAATAGTTTCATGCTTTATATGGCTGTATCAGTAGAGCATTCAACTTTGAAACCCATATGGGAATCCTCTGTTTGGAGCTTGTCTTCCGTTAAATTTAAAATCATCTTTTCAAAATTCTTGCAATCCTTGACATTAATGGTTGAATAGTTGAATTACCTGTATTCCACTTCAGTTTGTGTGGGGATAAGTTCGTGCGTGCTGTTATTTTGTTGAAAGATGACCACGTATACTTTATCCAGCTTCGGTGACGTTATCTGAAAATAATAATTTCTTTAATAAATGAAGAAACATGCGTTATAGTTGCGGCAATACGAATAACGATGGTCAAACTTATTAACTATCTTGATAAAATGACGCCTTTAAATAAATTAATTAATTTTCTTTAAAATAGTTTATATTATTACATTAACAAATACCGTATAAAATCAAAAATCAAAATCAAAAAAATATTTATTGTACATTTAAAAAATACAAAAGGTATTGCTTATGGGTAGATCCCATTTCTTCCAGCTAACCACAAACATGTTATATTATAATGTTCATACAAAGAATAATACTATAATTTTTATACAAATAAGAAAATACAGATAACAAGAATACAAAAATAGGTGTTTCATTTATGTGAGGTATTCACTTAAGGTGTAATGACATTTGTTTAGAAGTAATGTTTTGAGTGATGATTTGAATTTGTGTGTGTCTTGAATTTGTTTGATGTTATGTGGAAGGTTGTTATATACTTTAACGGCCATGTGATATGGTCCTTTTTGGACTATTGTTTTGTTTGCTTTGGGAATTGATAAGTTTTCTGTGAATCTTGTAGCGTATTTATGTGTCGAGTTTTTTTGTGGAAACTTGACTGTAGATGATCGCACTAGCATGCATAGTTCCATTATATATATGTCTGTGACTGTCAGAATTTTCAGATGTTTAAACAAAGGTCTACATGAATCCAGACGAGCAGAGTTTGTAATTTTACGCATGCATCTTTTTTGGATGATAAAAACATCTTTAGCGTTTACTGAGTTTCCCCAAAAAATTATACCATATTTTATTATTGAATAAACATAACCATAGTATGCGGCTATTACTGATTCAATGTTCAATATTTTTCTCAGTGTACCTAGAACAAAAGAAAAGCTACTGATTTTTGCTACTATTTTTGATACATGTTCTTTCCAGTTTATATTTGTATCTAGTTGTATTCCCAGCAGTGAACAAGTTTGGGAGGGTTCGATAATATTATTATTAAAGTTTACATTTATGTTTATAGGTGTAGCTTGCACTGGACAAAATTTTAAAATTTGAGTTTTATTTGTGTTGAGTGACAGATGTTGTGATAACAGCCAGTTTGCTATTAATTGGCAAGTCTCGTTAACATATTTGTTAAATTCTTCAACGTCTCCATTACATTCAAACAACAAAGCGGTGTCATCAGCAAACATTGAACATTCTGTGCCAGCAATAATTGGCAGTTCATTTATGTAGATAAGGAAGAGGAGGGGCCCAAGAATGCTTCCTTGTGGCACACCCTTGTTAATTTTTCTCCATTTGGATTCTACCATGTACTGAAACATTTTTTCATCGATATTTGGAATTTGGACTTTCTGCTCATGGTTTTTTAGATATGATTCAAACCATTTTAATGCTAAACCTCTTATACCCATATGTTCAAGTTTAATTAGAAGAAGCTTATGGTCAACATTGTCGAATGCTTTTGAGAGGTCGAGAAAAATACCTACGGTTTTTTTGCTAACATTAATACTTTCAAGAATTTAGTTTAAAAAATTAAAGACTGCCTGTGTTGTTGAACGGCCTTTACGAAATCCAAATTGTTGTGGACATATTATCTCAAAGTTTTCAAGAAAGTTATAAATGCGATTGTACATGGCTCTTTCAAATATTTTTGAAAAATTTGGTAATAGGGATATTGGTCGATAGTTTGAGATTTCCTGCTTAGGTCCCTTTTTATACAAAGGTACAATAATAGATTGTTTTAATTGTTCTGGGAAGGTTCCTGATTCAAAAGATTTGTTAATTAATATTTCCAACGGGTAACTCAATGCTTGTGCACATGCTTTTATAGTTTTTATAGGGATTTTGTCAGTGCCGACACTGCTTTTATTTTTCAATTCTACAATGATTTTGATAATTTCCTTCTTGTTTACAGGCGTTATAAAGAATGATCGCGACTGTTTGTTTGTGATTGTTTTGGCAGATTGTGGATGAAGAGTTGTATTTCGTGGTGGTGGCGGTGGTGCAAAGAAAATGTTAAATGCATTTGCAATGTTTTCTGGTTCTGATACCAGGTTATCATTTATTTTAAGACAGATTTTTGGTTTAATTTTAGAATTTGAATTATTTGAGTTCTCTTTTATTATGTTCCATGATGTTTTGGTTTTATTCTGCGCGTTTTGAATACGTTTACTATTGTAATTCCGTTTAGCTACCTGTTTTACTTTACTGAGAATTTTTTTGTATTGTCTGTAATGGTTTATGATTGTAAGGTCATTTGTGTTTTTTTGTTTCATGTACAGATGTCTTTTTTGTCTAATAGATATTTTAATACCAGGAGTTACCCAATTTAAATTATGTTTTTGGGGATATTTATATTGTTTAAAGGGGAAGCAAAGCTTCATACCATTATTTATTTCATTAATGAAGTATTCATAACTGTCATCAACGGATTCAAATGATTTCAGTGGTTCCCAACATATACAAGATAAGTAATCGTTAAACATTTTAGTATTTTCTTTGTTAAATAATTGTTTTTTTGCATACCAAGATTGGATTACATTATGTTTTATTTTTATGTGCATTAACTGTGCCATGTGATCTGATATAGCTAATTCTGTGACTTCCCATGTAAAACAATTTTTTGATATATTTGTACCTATGTGATCTATTATACTTTTTTTATTTCCTTGTATGCGAGTAGGTTTGTCAATAATTAAACGTATGTTGTGTGATTTTAGTGTGTTTTTGAGTGAATCGGCGTTTTTGTTCTTGTAGCTTATATCAATATTTAAGTCTCCGCACAGTATTATTTGTTTTTTGTTGTTTTTGCAAATTTTGTTTAGTAAAATTTCAAGTTGTTCAAAAAAAATATTAATATCAGAGTCATTATAGTAAATTGTACAGATTATCATTTTAAGTTTTGGAATTTCAATACCAACACATTCAAACACTAATTCTTTTGTTATTTGTTTAACAAATTCTAGTTCTTTAAATGCAATGTTTTCGTTTAAGTAAATGCCGACACCTCCATGGATATGGCTCTCTCGACAATAAATTGAACCTAATTTAAAACCATTGAAATTAATAGAAGTCGTTTCATCCTTTTGTAACCAGTGTTCGCTAACACAGAGTACATCGATGTTTTTTTCATACAGAATATTTTCCAATTCTAAGATTTTATTTCGAATGCATTGTACGTTTTAATGCATATTGAGACATGCGTTATATCCTGTTTTATTATTATATAATGTCATTTCGTCCGTTAAATCGGTGATTTTTTCGGCACCATCATGTAAACTTCTCACTTTTTGATTGATTCCACTAATGCTGGTTTTCTTGTGTGTTGGTGTCGTCCGTCTTGGTTTTGGGTCGTGGCCTCCGAAATGACCACTCGTTGAAGGCTACATTTTCAGGCCAGATCGTGGGGTCCATGAAAAATTTGAAACTTTTTTCAGGAATACCTATTTTAAATGAGGCATACCGTTCGTGTCTCGTAACGAGTTTCTCTACTGTAAATTCTAAATCTGGCTTCTTCTTTTTTAGAAATGAAGTTATTTGATCTTCCGTGGTTGTCCGGTGGAACATGAATACATGTAGGTGTAGATTTTTGGGGATGGCCACCAAGTTCACCAAGTATAATCTACGATATTAATAATACATCCAACTCCAATAACATAATGGTAATTTTTTTTTCCTTATTAACACAGGATGCCCTGAGGAAAATAATTTCTCTCAGGGCCTATGTCATCTTTGAAGATTCTGTGTGGAGGGTGTTTTTGAGGAGAGGAAGGAGTGAACATGGGCCTTGAAGAGACCCATCTTGTAGGAGGGAGGAAAAACAGAGGGCGGCAACTCGTTCTACAGCCGAGCTGTTGAACTCGAGAACGAGTTTACTTGCGTTGGCTGGGTGGCTAGTGAAGCATAGTTTAATCATGCATAAAATTCATTAACCCTCAGGCCTCGAGCGAATTTTGTAAGAAGGTCATAATATTTCCGCTTTTCAATAAAATGAAATTAAATGCAATATTTATGAACGTATCCGAAAACTATAAACAATTTTTGAAAGATGATAAAAACGCTTTAAAAATTAATTATTTGAAACAATCGTGTAAATTTTGAAATAAAAATGTTTTTAAAACGGCTCACTATATGTTTTTACTAACAAAAATTACTGATAACGAAAAAATTAAAAACACGTAAAATTTTATTAGACAATTTTTTTTATAAACGTAACCATTATCTAACATTTTCGCTTTTAATTTAAATATTATTAATAAATATTCAAAAAACTTCATAATTTTTTGTTCATTTTGCTGTCGTAATCTTTGTTTTGCAAAAAGGTGTATAGATTTCAATTATTTTGTGATTATTTTTTTGATTTGAATAAAAAGTTTGTGGCTTTCTCTTTCCAACATCATTTAGATTACGTTTCTCACGACGATAGTAAGAGAGACGCAACGATTTCTATGAGTCTAACATGAGTTATTCCATCAAAATTAATTAACATATTTCAGCTCATAGACAAAGAAGGGACGCGGGAGAGAAAGACGTGGATGGTATAATGGGAGCACGAGAGAGGAAAGGGAGGTTGGAAGGAAACGGGGGTGGGAAGGTGGATGCATGGAAAAGAACACACAGGGAAGGGATGACGAATTGATGGAGGACGTTGGAGGGAAAAGTGAGGGATTACAAAGGAGACAAAGTAACGTTTGGGAAAAACAGGGGGTAATTTGGTCATGCTTCTCACACTGACAGCTGATATGTGGCCTGCTTACGTGTACGAAAACCTTCTAATTTATTTGTCTACGCACCAGACGGAAAACAAAAAAAATATTGTGTTTCCAAAAGGACTTTAATAAACAGAAATAACACACAAATTTAATACTTCCTTGCGACATTCCTCGCGGTACTCGCTAGTTATACTTAAATGTTAGTTATACTATAATAGTAATTATTGAAAAAAATCACTCACCTCTTGAGAATATCCTATTGAAAGACTCATCACCATTATAAATAAGGGCATCGTAAACATTAGCCGGAAGGGAGACACTGCAAAAAATATTTCAAATTTAACTTTTTATGCAACCATTTATCTATAATGTGGGTGAAATCGTGAAGGTGAAAGTTATTATACAATGCAATAAATATAAGAAAAACCTTTTTTGGTTGCTGATGTTGATGACAATGTGCAATTTTAGTAGGGTTATTAGGTAACAACTTTTCCCAACTCATTAAATAAAAGATCTCCAAGCATTGTTCAGGATAAACTTGGTCGAAGCCTCCAAATCTATAATAGCCAGGTAACATTTTGAATACCCACATGAGGTAAAAATTGAGAGGCGCAATGACGCCGTTCTATTTGTATAAAGAACAGTAGATGTAAATTGTATATGTAAAAAGTAGATGTAAATTCAGTCATTTAAATGGTTCCCATTTTACAGCAAATCAAAAAGACTTTCTCAAATCAAAAAGTTCATCTCTCATGCATATTATATAGTTACAGAAATTAATTAAAAGAACCGACAAAATCATCGGAAAAAATTACAGCAAAGGAATTTTGGCAGTTCTCTAGGAACCTAAGCACCAATACCAAAACAATCTACATATATCTACCAATGATGAAGCGGATAAGGCCGGCCGCACACATACGATTTTTCGATCCGATAGTCTTATCAGACTAACGGAAGGCCTTCGAGTCATACATTTGTTGAGAAAGCCCGCAAACATCCGATTCGACAATCGGATCGGTAATAAAATAGGCCACTCCCTTCCGCGCCGACCATCCGATCCGATCTGACCATCGGGTGTTGGTAGGGCGTGGTCTATTTTATTGCCGATCCGACTTTTTCTTCCGAATCGACAGGTGGCAAATGAGTATTGACACCTAACTACTCAATACCGCAGTAGAAACGTTTCAATGCCTATATAATAATATTATTTATACTGTCCATACTACCACCAAATACATATTATAGGGTATCTTCTACCGTCAAACGTCACATGAGAATGCTTTTGCTAACAAATTTCTACCTGGTATGAACTGAAAAAGCGAAAATACGCTTATATTTAAAATTTAAATTCGCATTTTCTCATTTCCCACAACATAAATAGTTTTTTTCTATTTGTAAATTAAGTGCTTAAGTTTTTCAATAATCTCTTCGTAGAATAAGTCCGAATACTATATATTTATTCTATACTTAGTAACTAGATGTGAAGATAAACCTTTCCAAAATCTCATTCTCTTTCCCCATTGCTACTGACCAAGACAAAAAAAAATACAATCTGAAATTATCATGCAATGGACGAATATGTTATAAATATATGTATATAATAGAATATGTTATAAATAATATGTTATATTATTTTAATATGAACAATTTAAAAAGCAAATTAAGTCCCTGAAATTGGATAATGATATATTGTACCCTTAATTTAATTTACCCTTACTTAAACTGAAATATTTAATATGAAAAGTATATGTATATATATATATATACTTTTATTGTCCTTCTAAAACTATTTTTTCTAAATTATGTATCTTTTTCAAGTAATATTTGTATTTATTTTCAGTTTTTTCAATTTAAGTTCTTTGATCATTGTTTAAACATCTCATTAAAACACTATTAATTTATTTTTTTTGCATGTTAATACTCCTCCCATAAACACGAGCTCTTGAGCTCAATTTATGGAGTAGTAGTAATATAAAATGAATTACTGTATAACCTTGCACTTGTAATCATTTGTATTGTAAAAAAAAAATCTTGAAATAAATAAATAATTAAAAATTAAAAAAAAAAAACATGCGTTTACTAAAATAAAAGATAACGGCTAGCCTACTCAAAGTTTGCATCATAAGCACCAACTACGCACAACAAATGCGGTGTTTTCATTAGTCAGGTGAGAAAAATATTACCTATTTAGAGTCAATGCTGTGTATACATGTACAAACATGAACGCGAACCAAGTCACAAAATATGGTGAATGAACGAAGCAACGGCCAATATTAATATACTCTTAAATTTTTTTATAAAAATTGTAGTAGTTATATATTAACAAGATTGATTCGGTAACGGGAAAATGGAAAAAATGCGTTTAATCGTTATTTTATGAACTTTAATGAACGCAAAATGTCAGTGTTCGAGGACGGCCATCTTTTTAATTACGACGCCAAATTCGCACGTTTTAAAGGATAAATCACTTTCTATCACTTAGATAATAATAAGAAGAACGTTTTGCAATTTTCGGAAATGATAAATAATGCATTAATGATTAATATGCCATACAAACCATTCAAAACCTGATATATATCGTATTGAAAAGAAAAACAATAAAAAACAACAAAAAATGAATGCGTACAATGATGTTGACACGCAGCTTGAACCTCGACTCTACCCAGAACCGGGAATAATACTAATTAGGTACTTTCGTCATAGTAATATTATAATTTATTAGTAATTGTCGCCATTTTTCAGGGCTTTTACATGTCTACCATTTGTGACCACTGATTACGTAAATGCTGTTGTATTTTTAGGAATTGAGTCAATTTGCGGCCGTGACTCAATTTGCGAATTGGGTTCTCTCTACAGCTCAGTGATAAGAAAAGATGAGCTCAGCATCAAGACAAATATGGCAGTGTTTAAAACATTATACCGCTCGACGCTCACTTATGGCCACCAGACATGGATGCTAAATGAACGAACATGCTCTAGAGTCCAAGCTGCCGAAATGAGGTACTTGAGACGACTGGCAGGAAGAAAATTGACGCTCCGAGATGATCTAAACATTGAACCACTGATACTCTTCATATAAAAATCGCAACTGAGGTGGCTTTGGCATATACTAAGAATGTCTGATGACCGAATTCCGAGGAAGATACTGAGTGCGATTCCAGAGGGTAGACGTCCAGTGGGCCGCCCCAGACACAGTAGGACGAGGCAACTCCAGAAACTGAGTGAGGAGAGGATGGGTCTAGAGCGAATGAACGAAGAAAGCAGTGTAAGAAGAATATACGACGCAAATGTGAATGGTAGAAGAAGTCGTGGACGTCCGAGGAAGACATGGCACGATCAAGTGAATCAGATACTTGAGTCGGGCCATGTCAAAAGTCAGAATAATAGAAGAGAATGTATGAGACGATGTATGAATGTGAGTGAGGCAAAGAGTGTGTGCCAAGACCGAGTTGTTTGGCGGTCCGTCCTCTGCCTGCCCCTGCGGGGAAACGGCGTGATGGTTAGTTAGTTAGTTTAGTTCTACTCACTTCTTTAAATTCCTTCAGCAATACACGGTTATATTATATCCCGAAAAAATGACATTAGACGTTTAAAATAAAGTTACTAAAAAACTTTTCTTTATAGAACTGATCAAGAAGTGTCAGTCACGTCGAATGACTAACACACCTCACATGACTATGTTATCACTGACCATAAATATACCAAATATCACTGACTCGCGACCATAGACATTACTGAACCGAGACCATAGATTTACTGCATACGTATTTCATATCTCTACAAATGTATATATAATTCCTCGCTTGTACATGTGGCTTAACTTTTGTACCAAAAAAAAGTTAATAAAATGATTAAGGGGTAATTTACGCGAACCGAAATAATATTTCGGGGCGGGTAAGAATGAGGTAAGCTGGAACGGGGAATTCGCTACGCGCACGGGAGAAGGCAGAGCAGCGAAGAAATCTAGACTAGATGGTACTATATTGAGTAAGCTTTGAACATGAAACGTTTCATAAATAATGGGCATCTTTCAAATTATGTTTATTAAGTTGAATGTGCATGTTTTAGGTAAATTTAGATAGAAACATTATCTATTGCAGAAGGAGCTCGTGATTTTATGACTCTTTCGATCGGATTTCGATCAAACTTGTTTGATAAATTATTCGATACAATCAACTACACTGCTAGACGGTAGTCAGTAGCTTATGACTCGTAGCGGACATGTTTTTCATTGACAGATGTCAAAACAATACGGTATTCAATTACTCACTATTTTCATAATATGTGATCATAATTATATCTGAATATATTGGAAAGATAAATAAAATATCAGCCATTTTCAATATTTATTATTATTTTTTACAAAAAGTTACATAAAATAACAAATAATTATTTATTCATTTTTTATGAATTAACGCCGATTAACGGCTTTTACATGAGAATTACAATAATTTGAAATGGTACAGAATATATAATGGTTAAGAAAAAAATATTCATGTGACAAAAAATTAAAAAAGTACATATCGAAGTGACAGCATAAAGTACAAAAAGTAAGCTATTATAAATACAAATATGAAGAAAAATAAAACCTAATATAACATTTATATTGGATATTTAGAAAAAAAAATATTTCGTAAGGAACGTAATAAAAATAAATTTAAATATTCCAGAAGTAAACATTGATGAAGAGTACAAACATTCAAAGTATATTTGATGATAATCAAACTGAGAAGCGCTGACAAACAGCTTTAATTAAATAAAGTTTGTATGTTGATAATCTTTTAATATTTTTCACATCATCAACAACTTATGTATTACCAAGTATATGCAAGCGATTTATTATGGAATATAATTCAGCATTAGATCCTGTATTGTTACAATGGTAAGGTAATTTGTGACGAACTGATCTACTCGGTAAATGAAAACATATTAACGAAAGAAGTTCAGGGGAGTTCAACAAGTTATTAACAACTTTAAATAAATAAAATAAGTCAGAAAAATTCTTCTTTCTTTTAATTTATCAAGTCCCAGTAGATTTAAAGGGAGAAGTAATTAATTTGTATTTATTTACATACGCATAAGGCTTTCACATGATAAAATAATATCACTTTTATGTAAGTTTTATTAAATTCACGCGGAAAAGTCATTAAAAAAATAAAATTTCAGAAATAACCTAAAATCTATCGTTAACAAAACTAAATCATCAACAAAACATTATTTAAAGGACTAAAACTGAAAAAATAATAACACCAGCATTGGTAATTAAGTATGTTAAATTACACTAATGTCACAGTGAATTGATCATTTAAACGGAAATTATCTTCAAAAATATAAAATTAACTGCGAGTACAATTCAAAAGTCAGTACAGTCAAAAATTAAATTTTACTGCGAAGCTATAAAACAAGATGGCCGCGGCGCCTGCTTAGATCTATGTGAGATTCAAGGTGGCCAATATAAAAATCATAAAAATGTGATATTCTTATTAGTAAAGAGGCAAATATGCTGTTCAACGGGCAAGCAACAGATATGCCGTTCAATGACCGTTAAGGCGTTTTGTTATTAGTAAGGCTGTAAATGTCAATAGTCTAAAATTAGACAGACGGTGAACATTGAACATATGCCTGCACCCCTCCAAAGGAAAAATAAAATAATTATTAGCCCGCCACGCAGCAGGTGGGCAGACGCATCCGCCGCCAAGACCCGAACAAATGTCACCTTACAAACCCGGGCACCCCTGCTAAATCACCAAACGTAGCGAACCACTTGGGGTGACCTGTGGCAGAAGTGGAAAAGTAAGAAATCATAACAAATATAAATTCGTAAAATCGGTAAAAAGATAAATCCAAAAAATATAAAGTTTAATATAAAAACGAAAATTTAAGTATTCAATCAACTAGCATTTCATCGAAATCTAAACGACGTTTTCCTAACTGACGTTTTTGACATACTATTGCGTCTAAGATATATGAAGGATCACGAACATTCATAGACCTTGTTACTCTAGGATCAATAAGCTCGGGAAGAATGCAATCCATATAAAAATTGGTTAATTTAATACGCATTTTTTCTTCCCAGAACTTGTCATCTCGAAGTATACGCTCAACTTTTAGAGGGAAGTGTGAGCCAGTCCAAACGGCAAAAATGCAATGACTCTTATTACTAATGTGTAATTGGCCCTGCACCTGGAAATACCAATCGTGATTTTGGTTTACGCGGTACTTTGTGTTATCTAATTTCCAAAAAGTTACTTTTTTTTTTTCAATCGCGTCTTCAACAGACATATCTTTTGCAGAAGATGGGCATTTAATTTCGACGATACAGTTACCGGACAAACCATCAGGTGTAGCTCCAAAAAAACAATGTGCAGGGTCTATAAATAAGCCGCACTGTTCAATAGTTATGGACTCTTGTTCACATAACTGCCGGATTGCGATTGGCTCATTTATTTTCCCATATTTTATAGACTCAACATTTTTCAAAGAACGTGCATATAATAAAGTTTTAACCAATGGCGCACAACTAATCATTCTTCTCTTACAAATCTTACCAAACCACGACGCTGTCAAAAGATTTCGGCGCCTTTCTAACCATTCACCACTCTCAGACTGTAAAATGGTTTCCCTCTCAATTCGCTGACGTTCTGGGGAAGAACATTGCAAATCTTTTAAAAACTGTTTTTTTGCAGCATCAAATGATATGTTATCCATATCCGGCTTTTGACATGCATCACCATATTCGGAATCTGGTTTTAATGAATTGTGTGTTTTATTTATTGTTTTTGTTTTGTACTTGTATTTTTTGTTAGTAAGTTTTCTATGTTTATTTGCTTCAAAACGTTTCAATACATTTCGCGGGCTGCTATCAAAAACTGTTTTATGGAGAACATAGTGTGGCCGTTTTGTATTAAACGCAACAACAGATGCTGCGCACCTCCCAGTATAAGACTGTTTCGTTGAAAAATTAATTCTTTTCCCACCTACCATTTTGGCGACAACGCTGTTATATGATTCTGCAATATTGCTATCAACATTATATATTGAGCTACGGGAATTTGAAGCTAAACGCGAACAAAGTTGGGAGAGTTTAGAAAATAAGTTGCACAATTTTAAGTCTTGAATGTAGTTTTTCTCATCCACATGCTTACAGTAATAGTCGTCACAGGTAGCGTGGTCGCCAAATACATGTTTAATGCTATTTAGAATATCTTTATTTAAATTCCGGATTTTGGTATCCATCAAACAATTTTCTGAAATCCTATATTTAATAGCAGATGTGATTGATCTACGCAAGCGGAGTAATCTTTCACTAATAACTTTGCGTAAGCGTATAGGGTACTGGGTATCTAATGAAAGTACATTAATTTTATTAATATAATTACGTAGAAGGTGATTCCGACATTCGATTTTCTCTACGGTTATATTGGAATAGGGTTGAGCTTCTAATATGTTCTTATATGTGCTACAATCGCCATCTGCTATTAATTTGGAATATATTAATCCGTATGTGGCTATTGAGCTTTTAAATCCTTCAACAATTATTTCGGATTCCATGCCGCTTGAAGACCCTTCGTAATTCTTATAGCACTTATGTTCGGGTGGGGTCACGCTTTTATTTGAGGCCCGAGTGCAAGTCATACAAAACTTATTCTTGACACCCATATACAAAACTTTCTTTGTCCTATATCCAATAATTACAGCTGCGCCAGACAAAGCAGCATATTTTGTCTTATAAAATCTTTTGGACCAGCATCCATCTGCCACAACTGTAATCATTGGAACCCCATCCCTGTCAACATCACCGGCAATTTTGGCTAACGTAGCCTCCTCTTGGGCGGCTTCTGCCATCGTCTTAACCTTGGTGCGGTCCCACCATTCACACGCCTTTTCGTGTGATTTGCTGTACTGTCTGTTACTCATACAAGGGATCCCTGCTACGTCCGTTAGTTCTTTTAGGTTAGAATAGCCAGATCCAATACTTATAATTCCGGAAACCATTGAATCAGTAACATTCATACCATCTTTCACATTTTCGCAGGTAAAAATACTAAATTTGTTCATGCACATATTACAAATAAATGTCAATTCTTAATTAAATCCTAATTGCTTCTCTTCAACTATCTCCAAGTTAGATAATTTACAATCGTAAAGAGAGTCGTGCTGCGATATTTTATTTAATTGATTTAAAAATATATATATGTCTACTATTCTTCTTCCTTCCAGAATAACGGGTTTCTTCTTTTCCTGTGTAAAAAAAAAAACTTTAATTACGCCAAGTGAAAACAATATATGTATGAGAAATATGTATTTGAAAATTTTTTTACGACTTCAATACGTTCATAAAAAAATATATGTTTAAATCAGTTATTACTTGTTCCGAATTTTTCTCAGGCGACATCGGTCCTTCCGACATCAGTCTTTCTGAAATCGGTCCTTCCGACATCGGTCCTTCCGACAATTTTTCAGTATTTTCCTGAAGAAATAAAAAAAATATTAGAAAAATTATGTTAATTCATTTTTCTATAAAATTTTGGCATTGGATACGCGAGTGTATAAGTAAATAAAGACGGGTATAACAAGTGTATAAATTACCTGCTGCAATAATTTTAGATGTGGTAAAGTATCGCTGAATCCAGAAGCAAGCATTAATAGCGCATTTTTTCTGCGTTCTTTATTTTTCCTTTTGATTTTTTTCACCCTGCTTATTAGCGGATACCTGTTATTCTTGTCTTTGTTGCCCATTCTAAACAATTAGTATCCTCTGAAAAAAAGATTTAGGGATTATATTTTGGTTTTGGTATTAATTAGATGATGATAAGCGTACCTACATGTTAGAAGTAACGACGCGCTCTGTCAAACTAATCATTATTGTTATTTAATTATAAATACGAGTTACATCACAATATTTGCCTTTGATATTAAAGCCTAGGAAACTACAAAAATATTTCATACATTCCATAGTTTTCATTAAAAACCTGCGGCAGGAATGTGAACTAACATTTCCGTTATTTGTTTTTGGTGTGTTATGCCGTGTTGCGCTACCTCCTTCTTTAGCCGACGTTTCGGACAGCGTTGCAGTGTCCATCATCAGGGCAGATCCGGCAGATCCAAGAGATGTGGCAGATCCGACACAACGCTGTCCGAAACGTCGGCTAAAGAAGGAGGTAGCGCAACACGGCATAACACCCCAAAAACAAACAACGAAAATGCTTTTGGCCGTGAAAATCTAAAAACGTATGTGAACTAACATGTTTCAATATGAAATAGCACAATTTGTTGGTTATTCACATTTCGTCGTTTTAATTATTGCTGCAAGGTTCGTTCGATTCGTACTGGAAGATTTATGTATGGTGAGGATCGTTTCGTGTTTTTATGAAACTTTTTGCCTACTATTTTCAATTATTATCTATTGTACAATAAAAAAATACTAATAATGTCTTTATCTTTACCTAATAAACAAGAAGTTTCACTTCTGTCGCGCGTGGACTCCACGCACACAATTTTTATTGTCCATTTTATTTTCGCATTTTATGTATAAAATAGGTTTAAATTTTTTTTTTCGTTAATCCTATATTTAATTTTCAGGAGTGTGTCGACTTATTTTTGTTTGTTTGCAACCTTTATAATCTATTTTACAATTTTCTTACTTTGTATAACTTTGTAACTCATTTATTTTACCATAATTTATTAGATATACCAATTTTACAACTAACATAACTGTATAATTAGAAATTTATGTAAAAGCCCAGTAGGGCGCAAATGAATAAAACTAGGAATACGATTCTGGTGAAGGCGCACTCTAAATATTCTATGCCGCTGGTTGTTGACAGCCGCCCGAGAAATGGAATTTCTAGTAAAAAAATCAACTTGGTTCTGAAATAATACACAATAACATTACGACAAACCTTTAGTGTGACCCCTTTTCTCATGTGCCAGCACATTTACGTATTTATTTTTCGTAAAATTTGACGTCGTCTCACTCTCGAAGAATCTCGCATACTGACGAGAAATAACTTCTGCCTTGGTTTATATAATGGCGCGAGACAAAGTATTATATCGTATTATTGAAAAACGGTTTTTATTTTTATAAGCATTGTTTTTATGCTTTTTAAAATAATTTTATTATCTTGCCGTTTAGAAAACATTGATGTGGTGATAATGTATATTTTTATTATTCTCCTGTATTTAGAATTAAAGGATATAATCGAACTTTAAGCTATTTTTAGAGGTTCCGGAAATATTTTTTTACGCAATTGTTTTAAACATTTTAACACGTTTTGTAATTTCACCATATAGAAGAATAATTTATTTGTTCAAAACATAATATTATTTTTTAATAAACAATATAGAAATTTTCTAAAAACTGCATCAAAAACCTGCAAATATGCTGCGATTGCGGTAAGATCCCCTTAAACTGAATATTGTTATTATGACGAAATTGTTCAATATCATAGATTTTTTATACCAATATAATTAATATGAAGAGATTACTTATTAGGCATCGATTGTCGATTGAAAATGTTCGAACGTGATCCGGCCTGGCCTAGTGGGCATCTGGACTTCTCTTCTTGCTTGCGCAGGCCGCTTCAATTTTTCTCCAGGTTTGGCGGTTGCCGGCTCTCATCCATGCGATGCGTTTATTCCTGCAGCCATCAGCGAATCGTGCCACGTGTCCGATATAGTTCCTCCTCAGATTAGGCATTGTGATGGTCATGTAGGATTACCAGACAAGAAACTTTGGGCTTTACCAAAAATACATTAAGTTAACCTGAGACTGAGCAGAAAATGACGGTATATAAAATATACCAATTTACGAACACGAGTGAAACAATTATCGGCAAAAGTTTTTTTCTTTCTTTTAAACACTTGATGACTTGACAAAATGTATAGCGCAATCAAAATGTCAAAATTTCTGAATAGTGCATTGCTAACTAACTATAATATACTAAAACGCTGATGACGTTGGTATGAAATGGACACATTAACTGAAAGTTTAACTAAACTGAAGCCGCAGTTTAACGCATGTATTTCTTTCGAGAGATTAACCGATCGATAAGTTGTGTGTAGATTAGATAGCACCAATGTAAATGTTTTTTTATAAAAGGGCGTGTCGCTGCCTACGAAGAGCGCAATCACATCTTATTTTTAAACGCTTGAGAGATAACTCATAAATAGTATTCGAAAATGTAAAGACGAGTGAGTGAGAAACGTATTATAGGCAACCTCTAACATCGTTTTTTTTTAAATTATAAAATACTAGCAGACCCGGCCACACGTTGCTGTGGATAACGAAACACAACGCCATTACCCAACCTTTATAAAATCCACACCACCCACTTGCCAGCTGCCCGCTGCCTGATTTGAATATTTGAATTTCTCGGCTTTTCTCTACTATAATAACCATGTTTTATACATAATATAAACCTTCCTCTTGAATCACTCTATCTATTGCTGAAAACCGCATGAAAATTCGTTGCTTAGTTTAAAAGATCTAAGCGCACAAACATTTTGAGCGACTTCATTTTATACTATGTAATGGTGATGATATTTCGTACATAGAAAATACAAAAAAAATATATATATATAAATAATTTTTTTTTTTATGAATCCAATTTTCTAGTTTTACTTAGGTTGCACAGTGTAATACAAAAAATGCGAACAAAAATATAAAAGTTTTCCGGGAAAACTTGAGAAATAAAAAAAGAAAATAAAGGGAAAGACTTCATGGTGGCATTCCATTATAATAATACACTTCAGACTGGTATGTCACCAGTCTGAAGATGGCTTTAAGAATCTCAAACTGGTATAAGTAACATATAGTTACTCCATCAGGGCTATCAAAAGGACTCTAATTGTGTTTATATAAACGAAGCTACTTTTATGTTTAACGAAGCTAAACCCTCAAATGTCCCTGCTAAGCAGGAGTAAATCAGAGTGGGGTGATGGGTTTGTTATAATTTAAAATGATTGATAAACATAGCATGAAATAATACAGAAAATACAGGTAGCAGTATTATGTTACGATTAGATTGATAGAAGAATAAAAAAAACAACAAAGCCATCGCTCCAAACAATGGAAAAATTTCAACAGAAAAAGAAAAAAGAAAAAAAGTAAAATGAGTATTAATATATTGAAAAAAATCAACCCTTATATTGCAAGTCAATTTGGGATAGGTATCGCTGCCCCGAGAACCAATTATTGGATAACCAATACCTCTGTCATCACCCCTAGTGGTTCGCTACGTTTGGGGATTTAGCAGGGGTGCCCTGGTACATGGTATGAGGTTTTTCTAGGTCTTGGCTGCGGTCTCTGCCCTTCTGCTGCGTAGCGGGCCGGAGTGAAATAGACTGGTTGTGGGAGGCATTTCGATCTCTCCAGCCGGACTCCCTCGACCCATCGCCTTGCACCGAAGTTGGAGGGATGAATTCATATGTCTGTCACTTCTGGATACACTAACCCCCAGATTCTTACCCACCCCTCATACTGTTTTTCCTTCCCAGAACTTCCTTTCCTAAAAAAAACCCTCCACACAACATTCCCAAAATGACATACGCCGTGAGGGTTCTGTTTATCAGGGCCTCCTGTGTAGATATAATGTAAAACATAAAAATAATAAATTTAAAGCTCAATTGTTTTTTGTCATGCTTAGTAATTATTATATAATATTTGAATTTCACCAAAACGTATCAACATATTTAAGAAAATTAAGTATTTTTAAAGCAGGGTCCCCTGTGTGGAGCTGATGTACAAAAAACGTCACTTTTTTATTTCGGCATCACTTAAGAGTCCCACCGTTAGAAAGCAATGTATCTTTTACATCCTTCTTGCGATGGCGGAAGAATTTTAAGACCCGGAAGAATAAAAGTATAAAGGGGTTTTTATAAAAGTTTATTACCTTCGTAATATAAAGTTCGTAATTTTAGAGCGAAGTAATGAACATCCCGTGATAAACTGCGCGAGGTTCTGCAGAAAGAAGTCAGGGAAGATAAAATTCACAAAGGAACTGTCAAGCATGAGATACTTTTGTTTCGCTGAAGCACAAAAACCACCTAAAGGTGAGCTTTGGTGTAATGTAATTCGGTCAAATTTGTTCGTTTGAAATATCTCGGTCAACAAATAATTTACAGCTCTCAAAATCATTTATATCGGGAGCTATGTATTAAAAATATATATTGCTCCACACAGGAGGCCCCGAGGAATAAAATTTCCCATATGTCATATTTGGGGATGCTGTGTGGAGGGTCTTTTTAATGACAGGAGGTTCTGGGTTGAAAACGGTAAGAGGGTTGGCTAGGGGGTCCGTGAGTAAAGGATGTATGGATCCATTCCTTCCACTGTCGGTCGAGAGAGAGAGAGTCCTGCAGAAGAGGTCAAATGGTCACCCTCAACCTGACCCTCTCCATCCGTCCCAGCACGCAATAAGTGGGCAGACGCACCCGCCGCCAAGATCTAGACAAACCATGATCACGAATACGTAACCTCTGTCAAGTCACCAAACATAGCGAATCACTTTTGGTGACTTGCGGCAAAAGTGTTGTTTATCCCTTAAATGGCTCCTGGAGCGGCGGTACCCATACACGCCCCCCAAAATGTAAGCAGGAAGTTTTTTTGAAGAAAACATTTCCAGTAGTAAGAAAATAAAACTTGACACAGTTACTATTTTTTTGATCTATTTAAATTGTTGAGTTGGATAAACAGATACAAAAAATATAGTTTTTTTTTTAGTTTTTTTATCAGTGTATAGAACTTGGTACCAGTGTGACTATGACATCCCAAATTGGGATATTTTATGAAGCTGAAAGTAGTATAGAAATGGAAAAGAAAGGAGAGAGGGAAGAGGTAGGTGAGAAAGTACCTGGTTGTTCAGATCTAGTCACAAAACACTGCTAAAATCATTTTATGCAAAGTTTCAGTTCGGATTAGTTGTCTTTCAACTGGACGATACTGCGAGTAATTTCCACTCCTGAAAGAGCCACAAATATACTAAAATATGTAAATGTAGTAAGGCAATGAAAATCTTAAAGGGGGAACACTACAGCGCAAATGAAGAAAATGGTCGACAGGTCTTTTCTAAATATGGGGTGACAGTTGTTGATAATGATACTCCAAATCCATTTAAAAAAAGCTAAAATACTAAAATAGTAAGCCTTTTTCTTTTGTTGGCTGGCTTACTTCTACAAAATGGAACTCAAATGGAAACATTGTTCCAGGAATATTACAATGTGTACCATTCTAGATTGATGTTAGTCGTGTTATATGGCAACACATGCGTGTGATGAATTCTGGCAATCTATCAGCGGATCTCGTTTTGTAACACCTGAACTTATTAATGTAAGAAGTAGGAGTAGGTACTGCCCGCCATGAAGTTGATGGCTGAAGGAATCAGTAAAATATCCAAGGACGGGTCTTTTCACAAAATTTATTATTACTGTGAAACAACCGGCCTACGATTTTTGACACAAGTTTTTTTTATTTATTTATTTTTCCGTTAGTTACACACAGGAGGCCATAAGGAATATAATTTCCTTCAGGGCCTATGTCATCTTTGGGGATGCTTTGTGGATTATTTGTGGAGAATCTTTTTGAGGAGGGGAAGGAGTGAATCTATTGTAGGAGGGAGGAAACACAAACGGCATATCGTTGAACGGCCGAGCTGTTGAACTCAAGAACGAGTCGTAGAAATGACCCGTTCTGATGACAAGTGTCAATTTTATACATAAGTTGGGTGCGCATTTTAGTGTTTCCCGACTGTGCACTGGCGCTGAGGGAATCAACGACGCTAGTTCCTCGGAACATCTTTGATTGACATACCGGTAGAAAAGGGGCAGCAATCCCACCCGACGATTGCAATCCTTTCGTTAAGATGTCTTCTCAAATGGATCGCCTGTTTCAGAAATGTTTCCCTTATTATAAATATTCCCTTCATTTGAAATAACAAAACTTGAACAGAATTTAAATTATATCTTTGAAATTTTTTGAATTGTTAAAATTCTGTGAAAAATCCCTTCCATTGACTTTTAGGGCATTTAAAATGTAATTAAATTAAGAATGGATTTCAAAACGAGAACGGTTGGGGTTTCTATGGTGAGGAGATTAATAAGTTTTCCTTTTTTCTTACAGTTCTTCCCTTTTCCAATTTTCTCTTTCACTACCAAAACTAACTATTTTCTAGCTGGCCACGCGATGTATCAGTACTTTTTTTATAGTTCTAACACGGTCGCAGCTATAAACCCTGTGATTACAACATATCGATTTTCACTAGTTCGACTAATATAGATGTCAGAGAGGGATAGAAATTGCTCAGGTCAGTCTAAATGAACAGCTTAGGCACTGGGGGTCCTTTGAAGCGAAAGCTAAACATTATTTAGCTAGATATTCAGCACAAAGCCTTAGATCCAACGCAAAAAGATACAAAAGTACAAAAATTGCGCCAATGCATTGAGTATATAATACATTCAATAAATAAATAAATGCGCAAAAAACTAGCAATCCGGTTTTTAATCGTTGGATATACAGTGTATGCGAAAATATATTCCTAAATTTGGGAGGCGGGTATGGGTACGGCCGTCCCGGGAACGATTTATTGGATAACCAACACCCCTGCCATATGTTACTTAGCAGAGGTGACCGAGTTTATGAGGTAAGGTTTGTCTAGATCTTGGTTACACATGCATTTGCTCACCTACTATGTGGCGGGTCGATTTAGAGAGACTGGTTGATGGAGACATTTTATCTTTCCAGCCAGATTATCTCGACTCATGTCCTTGTACAGCAATGGGAGGATGGATTCATACGCCTGTCACTTCTGAACAATTTGACCCCCAGATTCCTATCCCTCATACGTTTTTCCTTCCCAGAACTTCCTCTCTCTTTCCCTAAAAAGTACCTCCAGACAGCATCCCCAAAGATGTCAAAAAAGTGTATGTAGTTTCAAAATCTCTCAACATACGTCGTTAGTGTAGGGAGTTTTAGAGTTTCTTAACATAGGTGTAAAAAGTTATACTATATGAGAGAGTAAACTGTCGCACGTTCGAGTCCAATACCCGATGATAGCCGATCGACCGGTTCGTACTTATCTTTTCTCGTTCGGCAGACCGCCTCAGAGCTTCCTTTAGAACGGACGTTAAGTCCAGTTAAATATTAATTATAAATAATACTATAATAAACACGACTAGTAACCTGACGAACCAAGGAATCATTGGAACTCAATTGTACATCAGATAAAACCACCACAGAAAGCGAACGAAAAGTGGGTGTTTATTTATTCTGCTGATATTTCACTGGCCATCATTTTGCATTAGAGCGTCTGCTGCCTGGTAAAAGTGGGATGGTGGTATGTAATGATGGTGGTCTCCTGCTTTAGTAACAGTGGGATGGTGGAATCCTCAATTTGGTAATTTTAGTGAGGCTGAAGGAAAGGATAAATATTAAGATTGGATTAAGTTAGGTTAGGTTTGGTTAGTTTAGGGAAGGTTTAGATACTCGTAGATAGGTACCCGATTATTCAGATATCGTCAGTAAACGCGTCCAATGTTGACGATATTTTTATTTTGTTTACTTTAACTCCACACGGGAGGCTATGAGGAAAATATTTTCCCTCACGGCCTACGACATTTTTTTTTTTTTTTTTTAAAAGAAAGACAAACATTCCCGGGTTACGAATAACCCAACAATGTTTGAAAATCTTCTACTACCACCACAGAAAGCCAAAAATGTTGCTTGTGTTGTGATGGAGGACTTAGCCAGCCGAGGAATCGAACATGCGACGCCCATGAGGATACCGTGTGACACCTATGAGGATACCGTGTGAAGGGTTTTTTTAAAGGGAACGAAAGAGAGGAAGTTCTTGAAAGGAAAAGGTATGATGAGTTGGGTAAGAATCTGGGATCAGTGTGTCCAGGTATGACGTTTTAATCCATCCCCCCACTGCGATACAAGTCGTTGGGGAAGAGAAAGTCCGACTGGAAAGGTCAAATGGTCTCCCTCACCCGATCTCTCCCGATCCGGCCCGTCACGCAGCTGATGAGCAGTCGCATCCACCACCAATACCTGTATAGATAAACCTCACCCATGAACCCTGCAACCCTTCTAAGTCACCAAACTTAGAAAAACACTTGGGGTCACCTATAACAGAGATGTTGGTACTGCAATAAGTGGTCCCGAGGCGGCGTTACCCAGACTAGCCTTTCAAATTAATAAAAACTAACTATAATTAATATAAACTAATACTAACGAACTTTATTGATTCTGAATTGTGGTCTTTCCCATGGGATGCTGAGAGAATATAACACTAACTGGGGATGTAGCGCTGGCAATACTCAAAAATACCACTCAAAAACATACTACACCTGTGTAGCCTTAATGAAGTTGTTTATAGTGAACCATTTATTGGATAAACAACATCTCTGCCAGGTCAGGGGTGCTCGGGTTCATGGGGTGAGGTTTGTTCGGATCTTGGTGACGGATGTGTCTGTGCACCAACTGCGTAGCAGGCAGGATCGTGAGAGACTGGTGAAGGGAGACCTTTTGATCTACGCAGCTTCTGCAAACTCTCCCGGAACATCGCCTTGCACTGCAGTCGGTGGGATAGATTCATCCATCACTCCTGGAAACACTCACCCCCCAGATTCCTACACCCACTCCTCACACATTTTTCCTTCCCAGAACTTCCTCTCTTTACTTTTCTAAAAATACCTTCCACACAGCACCCCCAGAGATGATATAGACCCTTAGGGAAGTTTTTTTTCTAAGGGCTTCCTTTTTGGAGCTGATGTTAAGGAAAATATATATCCTAATAATAAATACTGTGAAAGATTTATCTGTAAATTCTGTACGAGTGGTTAGGAAAATGAAAAAGCTTTACATTGAAAAAAAAACGTTTTTCTGTAAACTTTTTAGTTTTACAGACGCGTTTCAATGTATTTCTCAGAATTAAAAAGATTACGGCTTGAGAATCTGTCACTAGAAACGTTAGATATTTTCCTAACTACCCGTACAGAATTTACAGTTAAATCATTTGTAGTATTTCTTGAGTTGGCAGACTATAAAATGATGTTGAGATGTATTTTTGGGTGCAGAACTCTCATACCATTGCTAAATGCTTGTCCAGTATTTGAATGGTTCGAACACTTTACATTTTCTCCCACCTACAACATAGTTCTTTCAAGACCTTCCCCATATCAAAAATACCATCTGCACAGCATCCTAAATATGACTTAATTAAATATAAATACTTCGTGTATTATATATTTAAAGAAATAACCCTTTTTTATTAATGCGAGATGACATAATAATCGATGAGAAACTATATTCACGGTTCACATTAAACAAACTGTAAATAGTTGTTTGAAAATAATACATTTATAAGAACAATTAAAAACTTTGAAACATTACAAATCATACAACTGTTATACACAGCCCTTGTTGGAAACCTTATAGAACACAATTCTATAGTTTGGTCACTCTTATACAAAATTCATATCAACATTTGCATAGTCTTGGTACTTAAACAACATGTCTTTGACAATAATTTTAACTTGTCAAACTTCAAACTCCGTATGTGCGAACTATTTCTATTTAGTGTTTAAAGTAGTCTGTTTAAACTATTGTGAATAACAATTTTATGTATTTTTGTAAACTTTGTGACTCATCATAATTTACAATTAAAACAAATATTTTTTTATTAAATGAAGACAATATTAGCAAAACTCTATAGAAAATCTGAAAACAGAAAAATCAGAAAAAGTTGCAGTCACATTTGTGACACGAACCCAGGATCTTCGCCTTGCCGGGCACAACCCTACCAACTGAGTGTCTCTATCCGATTACCTGACTAATATGTCACTATCTGATTAGGTCATATTTAACTGTATCGACTAAGAACTACATTGTAATAATATCTTCATTTTCTTAACGCTAGCTTTATGCGTGATTGCAAGATTAAACCCGAACTAAATGCTATCTAATTAAAAAAAAAAAAAAATTCTTAGATTTTCACGGCCAAAAGCATTTTCGTTGTTAGTTTTTGGGGTGTTATGCCGTGTTGCGCTACCTCCTACTATAGCCGACGTTTCGGACAGCGTTGCAGTGTCCATCATCAGGGCAGATCCGGTAGATCCGACGATCTGACAAAAACTAACAAAAAAAAAAAAAAAAAAAATTATTATTATGTTTCTACCTTTGTCGACAGAATTGAATTTATTCCAAAACATGGGAACACCTCAGCACAGGTTCGCCTAGTTAGGTGTTCATAAAATACTACCGGGTACTTATACACAGTTACGGATCAGTAATTTTTTTTTTCTCCTTATTACTAAACTTAATATCTGTGTATACCAATGTAATTATCTGAAACATTTATGTATGTTAAAGAATAGAGATAAATAAATAAATAAAAAATTGTTGATTTGAAGGATGTTGGCAGAGTAGGTATCTATTTTTTTCACATATAATCATATTTTATATTCCTAAGAGCAATGCTAATTATCTTCAAAATGTGTTTATCAGAAGAAGCTGTAGCACCTTCAATAGATTATGCACAGACGTTGACGTGTTTAACACGAACCTTGCTAACTTCATAAAATTCGTAAAAAGTAATATTCAATGGAAAACTTAATGTTTCATTAATTCCGTATCTTTCTTTTTCATTTTCATTTTTTTTCATTTTCATTACATTTTCTTTTTTGATTTCAGCAGTTTGCATTAAATAACCTCTTCAAAAATGTTACAGTATATATTACCCTTGAAAATACATTTTTGTAGATTTGAGTAGATGCACTTTTCAGAACTGTTTATATTACATACGTATATTGTTTGGTTTGTTTTTCTTTTTATTATGGTCTCAAATTTTTATGTCGTTATTTTATTGGTCAATGATATGATTTTCTCTAACACTGTTATATATGTACTTGTAATGACTGTTTATAACGCTAACTAATAAAATAAAATAAAACCTATATTTTGTCAACTCTTACATTGTATGTCACCTTATTTTAGTTTCTTATATTGTAAGTTTCTTGTATTTTGCGAACTCTTTATTTTTTTTGAATTTGAAAAATATATGTGCTGCATTATATATTTAAAAACCGTAATATATGGTCTTTTGTGATTTACATTCATTCATTTTTGTCAAACTCTCTTTATGTGATTTACCCACCCTTTAAATCATCTTTATGTTTAATTGTATTCAAATTTATATATATGTAATATTAAATATTATTAGGATATTCTTAAATTCTCTGATATATATATATATGTAGAACAATTTTCTCGGTTTACCCGCGTAACGTAGTCCTTAAAAGGACTTTTTAACTCCTGACGTTTCGGACAGATCACACTGTCCATCTTATGTCTTGAGTTTTTGTCTCAAACTGATAGCTTTCGCATATCTGTTCGGTCCAGAAGCTAAGACTTAAGTGAGTGCAAGTCACTTCTTATGTCTAGAACGAAGTACCCGGGTTGAAGGTGATTGATAGTGGAGGGGGTTGGGGGCGGGGCCGGCAGTAGATACCTGATTGGTTAAGCTAATTGGAGATACTACTGGTAATTTTGGAAATGCCATTTTTGGGGGATTTTCATCGATTATGACTTTCCAGGTGTTGGGAATTCTGACTGAGTCATTTCTAGCATTCATATTATTTGTATGTTTATAGATTTCTATCGCTTCGCGGTAAATTCTTTTTGGTTCATTGTAAATGCAAGCTATTGTTGTTGTATTATTAAAGTCTATTTTATGACTAGCTCCAATTAGCTTAACCAATCAGGTATCTACTGCCGGCCCCGCCCCCAACCCAATAATTTAGTAGTAGTTCTTTGCTGTCTCTTACGTGTTATTTATTTTCAAAAAAATAACAGATTCGGTATCATTCAAGAAAAGGTCAAATTATTCTTAAAAAAGTAACAACCATAATATCAAAATGTTGTAACGTCATTACATGCCATATTATAATTTATAACGTTACAACACCCTGGTACTTAAGATTACGTTTATTGTACAATTTAATAATAAAAAGAAAATACTTTGTTTTAGGTCACTTCATTGATGTTTTTTAGTCTATCGGTTTCGGTACCTCCGTACCATCTTCAGGACTATTATAAAAATACAGAATAATACACATATACAGAGTGGGACAGTGTCAGTTGTGGGAGTGGGGAAAAATGAAAAATAAATAAATTAATAATATATTATTTATTTATTAATATATTAATTTGAAATAAAATTATTAATATAATTAAATAGAAAAATTAATAATAATAACTCCTACACCAAGCTCAAAAGCTATCTCATTGTCGTAGAAATCCTTGAAAATGTGTATTTCACTTTTTTTTACCATGATAATATGTTTATTACTGTGACAATGTTATAATTTAAATAATAAAAACATAAATAAATACCTACTCCCTCCTTTTAAGTTTCCCCCTCCTACAACAAGGGTCTCTTTAAGACCAGGATAGGCTTCAAAGCATCCCGAAAGGTAACATAGGCTTAACGTGAAAACTTGTAGGAAGTTCATATTTTAAAACGTGGTCTAGTTTTCCCTGTATCAATGATTTCCCTGTTGCATTTCACTATTTCCTTTGCTATGTTTCATTTTCAGTGAAGTTTCCCTACCCCGTACACTGTACATGGCACAAAGCTTTGCGCGGTGTCGGCTAATGAGAACTTTCATCCATATATCTATGTTATTTTTCCACCAGCAAATATAACAGCTGTTTTGAGCCACAGTGTAGATTATACCTACGTTTAAATATGAGAATAATTATAAAATCTGTTGTCCTGACGTCATATTTGTGAGGGGATTGTAATTTTTTACAAATTTACTAACCTAACCTAACCTGACAATATTAAAAAAAATCTCGTAATATCGTCATTATTATCGGAAAATATTGTTTGTGCAATAAAACTTTGTTGCGTTGTATTGATGAACGACTAAGCTTGTAGAGAAGTGAGAATCCGAAGCATTTGTCAAACTAACCATAAACCAACTGATCAACGATGTGAAACAAACCAAACACATTTTCTGCTTTAAGGTTAGTGAAATAAAACAAATGTACACAATTCGGAAATACATGAGGTTATACGTACGTTTCTTATCGCTATAATGCTGCAGCTTTTTCTTACACATTAAATAATGGTGTTAAAAAGATGTGACACAAAAAAAAGGTGTGAATGTTTCCTCCAAAGTACTATTTTTTCTTTGCGTTTTATTTTCTTTATACTTGTGAGGGAGATGTATGGTAATGTATGTTTCCTTTTGGGGGGTGCAGACATTCGTTCACCATTTGTCTCATCTTCAACTGTTGTTATTTAGTGCGTAAGAAAGAAGCATTATATGTCTAAGAACAAAATCAAAACCATCAGTGCATTGACATTTGACGTTTTTGAATTTTTGAAATTCACTCACACTGCAATATTATCCGTGTAACTCCATTCAATACTTTCAAAATTATCGTTACGGCTAGTAGTATTATAGATATAGTGGTCTACGGAGACGGTCACCGCACGCGGTGTGTGAGAGAGATGCAAGAAATTATCGGTTTTTGCCTTTGGGGGAAACACACCTATGTGCATTGTGTATCTCAACTTTTTAAAGAGCTGCACCGTTATAGCGACAAGGAATATATGTTTATTGCCTTCTTTGCCGTCATGGTACCGTATCCGTGAATCGTCACGGTAGACGTAATAAATGCATTCGTTGTCTAATTTTTTAATTATACTAATTTTTCTTTATTTAATTAAAATGAATTATACATATTTAAGAATTCATAACGAGTTCAGGCTCGATTATTCTTAATTGAATCGAGTAAAGCAATTAAAAAAACTTAATTAAATGAAGACAATATTAGCGAAACTCAATCAAAATCTGGAAACAGATAAATCAGAAAAAGATATTAGTTCCACTGGGACTCGAACCCAGGTTCCTTTGCTTACATGGAAATTGCTCTACCGATTGAGCTATGGAATCCATTTCCAATTCGGTCACTTTTAACTGTATTAACACTTCGACTAAGAACTACCAACATTATCCTCATTTTCTTAACGCACATATTATTGGCTGCTATCTTTATAATATATGATTGCAAGATTCAACCCGAACTAAATGCTATCTAGATAGTGTCTGGATATTTTGATATTGATTGAGTTTCGCTAAAATTGTCTTCATTTAATAAAGTATTATAATTTGAGATTTTACTCATAAAGTTAAAAATAAAAATAAATAAAAGATTAATAAATTTATTCTCGTCAATTGTAGTTAAAATGTAGCAACACACGATCGGGGCTCTTATAAAAGCTTTTCAAAACCGTATAAAATCTGCAATCTAATTTTATTGTCCGATTTTCAGTAAAGTATCGCGCTATCACGAGTTTCCTTTAAACATTATAATCATCTCATTATCCTCTACATTCTCCCCCTCTTCCTTCTCCCTCCCACATTCACCGGAAATACTACTCACACCTCCCCCTATCTCTCCATCCCCAACTCCCGCAACACCCCTTTAGCCCGAGAGAACAAAGGTACTCATACATGCCACCCCGCGTCGCCGATCTCATCTCTAACTTGACGAGTTTCCGTTTGTAGGTAGGATATATCACCGAGCGCGGGGAAACTGGGGCAACTGAGTTAGATAAATCTGTGTCATTTATCACAGTTGCGAAAATGGGTGGATGTTGGTAGGTACCATCAACCTGCTCTGAAAAATAATACAAATAAAACAATAGATTATATTTTACGTTAGAGAGAAACATTGTTTTTTATGGTTGATAAATTATTATAATTAATAATTATATAAATTAATATCCACGGTACAAAAATACCACAAACAAATATTACACTTCACAATTGAAAGCTTAAGAAAATATTAGGAATAATTTTAAAAAGAATAATAAGTAATTGTGGCATTTGACATAAAATTGCATCAGAGATAAAAGTAAAAGATATAAGTACGTACAAATTATAATGTACTCGTATAAGTAAAGTGGACTTAGATTAAATTAATATTGGTTGAAAAGATGTATTAGCCCAGCCTTCCGTATAATTATTAAAGCTAACTTCATGTTACCCAGATACAAGCGAGTTTTTGAAATACTCAGACCTGGTTTTGTTACTTTTAAATAGAATTTTTGAAGAGTAGCTCTCGTAGGTGTGTGAAATTAAATGAGGATAATTAAATCCGGGCTGCCTATACTAGCATTTACAATTGTCTAAAACAACACATCTCTAACTATATAATCCTCTATAAGTATATAACATAACATATCTATAAATATATAATCCTCTATGACTATATAAAATAACACATCTATAACTATATAATCCAGGCTGACTATACTACCATTTACAATTATCTACAACAATGACGTTATGGTACTAAAAATACGCAATTTAATTTTTGGTGGCCTTTTATATCTGAATTTACGTAATTTTCGTTATTGTTTTGTCATCTCGTACCGGAGGATAAATAATATAATGTTGAATTTATCAAGGTCTATTGTAGAATTTTTTTAATGTTTTCTCCACACTTTTACAGGGCCTGAGGAAAATAATTTTCTTGGGTACTATTTCATCTGTGTGTAGAGTATTTTTGAGGAGAACTAGGACGTTACATCAGTTTTGAAGAGACTCTTCATCGGGAGACAAAATATTATGTTTATTGAAGAAGAAAATATGAAAAAGTTCACGACACAGAAAAATAAAATTCGAACGGTCGCAATTGGGACTCGAACCCAGGATCTGTTGTTTTATCGGGAAAAACGCCTTATTAGTAAAGGCTCCGAATTGGTTTCGGCCTCTAATTTTTATGTCATTTTAGTCAATCTCATATTTCAAATTTAGATTTTTTTGCAATATTATCTTCGACTTATTTTTACCCAATTTTTTTGCTGCTACCTTTTTAAATGATAACAAATAATATTCAAAGAGCTGGTTTTTATCCTAGATAGTACCTCAAATAAACATATCCGATTTGATGTTACGAATTATCTTCTTCTTCAATGATATTTTACTTTGAAGGGAATAACCTTCAAAAGTTATTACAAATGAGAGTTGTTCTAAGTAAAAAAAATTGAATTTATAACATTTAGTTTATGTAGCATCTTGACGAAAAAACGACTGTGTTTGAAATAAATTTTGATTAAGTGGTAGCGTAATCAAAGTTTTCTATTTTCATTTTATTAAAATGAAGTCACAGAGTTAATTTACAATTGTTAAAGAATTATTAAATAAATATAAAGCTTCAATATGATATGACATCGAATATACTGCTTTAAACTATTCTTGGATAAAAAAACTCTCTCTAACTAATGAATTCAGAATACTAATACTGTAAGAATGGAGTCCTGTGGGAAGAAAGAAAGGAAGAAGCTCCCCTTGACCCTGTTACTCGAAGCTTTCGAAGACGGAATGTAAAAAATCACGTGTTGAAAGGATTTTGATAATTCAAAAAATATAGGAATAGATCTGGAGATTTCAACATTAATCCTGTTGAAGCCATGTACACATTGTACACTAAGAGTATTTTAGTACAATGGTGAATGCATTACACGTTATTTTTTTTTTTTCATTCCAATTTATTATTGAAGTGCAAATTTCTTTAGCACCGTTGTGATTTGAAACTCGGTTAGACAAAAAAACATGTCTGCAGTTCACACTCAAAAAACTAAACTTCGAGAGAATGAGATGAATGCAGAGTATCAGGTGTGGGATAATTGTAGGGATTATTTACTATAATACTGTTACCAAGTTTGAAAATGATTTTACATTTTATTCTACGAAGCATTGCACAAAGAGGATGCCGATAGGCTACGTAGCACCGCACAAAGAGGACACCTATTTGTCTATCTCATTCTCTCGCAGATTAAATCCTAAAGATTTAAGTGTTTGTCTCTTTTTAGTGTCGCTCGTTTCCTTTTCATCGAGTTTCAAATCACAACGGTTCTAAAGAAGTTTTAATTTCAAAAGCAACACTAAAAAGAGACAAACACATACATGCATAGGATTTAGCCTGCGAGCCTGCTCTTTGTGCGGTGCTTCGTAGCCTTCTCTCTTATATCTATTTTAGTTTTTTGAAGGCTTCACTTTAACCCCGTGTGAATTGCATACTTGTATTTTTTATGTTTCGGAAGGTTGTGCATTTGCTTCCCATTGCTGATCATAATACAAGATCGAGTTCACCTCCAAAAGTGCACGTGTTCAAATATTGTCAAAACGGCCACATTTTGACCAAAACTATAAGAAGTTAATATGAATCATCCTATATCTGAGGATCTTACAATGGTGAAACTGCTCTAAACAACATTCTGAGAGGAGCATCTAAAAACCAACTAGCACGTTTCGTCGAAGTTCAATAATTGTTTTTTTGTGGCTAGCGTTCATTTGAACCTTCCCCACTCTCCCCACAGAACAAATTTATTGTATTCAAATGTAGAACCTGCAAGGCCGGTACAATACAACATCGATCCGTGTTTATAACAATAGAACATTGGTTGCTGCCAAGCTTTTCATCAGTTTGATGATAAATAAGCGTTACGTGCCAAAATTCGTTTATCAACTTAACAAATTCTCTCATTTTATTTGGCAATAGAACACATAAAATAAAGTATGTCTCTCGCTCAAGCAGAATTAAATGAGTCCGTTGTTCTGTTGCCGTGTACTACTGACCGATTACATGATTCTCGTGTTCTTCAAGATAAAATAAAGAATTTGCTGTCTATCAACATTTTAAGCAAAGAAAAGCGGACAACCCTAATGAACTATGTCAGTTGCATTATGGATCATCTGGAAGCTATGGCGAAAGAATATACCTCTTCACCCAAACCATTGGATATGGTTTTCGAATCCATCAAATCGCTCTCAACCAACATTAACGAAATCAAAGCCAAACTAGACCACAATATGACATACGCAAATATCACAGCCAGGCCTAGAACAACGCAACAGACTCACGCTCTAGTAATCAGCTCAGATGACCCCGGGAAGAAATCTGATGACTTGGACCTGCTGATAAAGAAACACGTCGATGTTAGATCCCTTGGTATAGGTGTAACGGACATGCGAAAAACTAATAACCAAAAACTCGTTTTTAAGATGGCCTCTCTGCAAGACAAAAATAATTTTAAGGCTGAGTTGAGCAAAGGACTACAGGGAAAAATCACAGTCACCGAAGGTAAGCAACTCAATCCCCTCTTAATCATAAAAGGGATGATAAAGGGTGCTTCCGACGAGGACTTACTTAACTCACTCAAAAACCAAAACAAAGATTGCGGTTTAGATTTTACACAAAATCTAAAAATTAAATACAAAAAAAACCACAGGAACAAACTTCTGTGCAACGTTGTCCTTGAGGCATCTCCGAAAAACTGGAAATCTTTAATAACCGCTGGACGAATTAACGTAGGGTATCAACGTCTTGTGGTTGAAGACCAGTCACCGTTGATGCAATGCTACCAATGCCTAGGTTTTGGTCACTCCCAACGTTTTTGCACAGAGAAGCTTAGTTGTGTTCACTGTGGTGAATGTCATAAATATGACACATGTCCCAATAAGGCGAAAGAACCAACGTGTTCAAATTGCAATGGAGGTACGAGAAACCACCGGGCAACAAATCCAGATTGCCCACTGTGGAAGCTTATGGATGAGCGCTTCAGAGAAAGGGTAGACTACGTGGGCCACTGCTAAAGGCAACTTCAAGGAAAAAAAATGTTTCAATATTCAAGAATACACCACCAAAAAGTCTTGTATGCGTATTATGTATATGAATGCTAGAAGTATCAGAAACAAAATTGATGAAATTGAAGAAACCCTAAAAAACATTACAGGAACGGTACATATTCTCGTGATTACGGAAACCTGGCTGCATAAAGGAGAGGAAACTTTTTTCAATATTACTGACTATGCTGGAATCTTTGCTTCCCGTGAGCTGGACCGAGGAGGAGGAGTCGCCATCTACATGCATAACACACTAAGCAATAAGAAAATAGAAAAATGTTGCAGTGAAAATACCTTTCTTGGAATTACGATCACGGCAAAAAATATTAAACCTTTCAATTTGTATGTTTTTTACCGTAAGCCCAACTCAAATATAACAGATTTTTTCGACTCTTTAGAAATAATATTAAATAAAAACAAACAAGACACATTAATTTTTGGAGATTTTAATATCGATATCTCAAAAGATACTGATATTGCACGGAAATATGTTCACACCTTAAAATCGTACAACTTTTATGTGTGTAACACAATGTTTCCCACAAGGGTAACAAATAACACCAGCTCGTTGATAGATCACATTATCACAAATAGAACAAATGTTTCTGGGATAATTTCAAATATTGATGATCCCCTTAGTGACCACAATATACTTATATTGGATTACGAAAACTCCCTGAAAAACCTCCCCAACAACAGAACCCCAAACTACCTCTCAAACGCTTACAAAATAAATTATCAAAAATTAAAAACGTCACTTAAAACTTGTAAATTTACCCATTCGTCTGACGATGTAAACCAAAATTATAATAATTTCGCTGACTATCTACAAAATGCTGTAAATTCGTGCAAAACAAAAGTTCAAATTAATAAAGGAGACAAAAGACTGAACAATACGCCATGGTTTGATGCCCAACTTGATTCACTTATTAAAGAACGAAATCGCATATTTAAACTCTGGAAACAAAATCAAGGAAGTATTCCTTTGACAATAGAAAAAAATAAAGCTCGTAATACTGTCACAAATTACAGAAGATATATTAAATGCAAGTATTATACAAAATTGCTTAACGAAAACATGAACAACCCACAGAGAACCTGGAAAACAATCAATTCCATTCTCACAAATAGCTCGCGAAACCCAAAAATAACTTGTAAATCTCTAGTCATAAATGACGAAGAAGTAAAGGGACCAAAGGAGATTGCAACTGCATTTAACGCATTTTTTCTTTCAGTTGGGGAAAGTTTAGCATCAGTAATAAAAACTTCAAAAACTGATGTAAACACGATCTACACGGAACCTCAAGCAAAACAATCTTTTAACATGATCAGGACAAATAAAAATGAAATCCTACGTGTCATATCTAACCTTAAGTCCAAAGCGGCAGCTGGTTCCGATGGGATAACCTCTCTCCTTCTCAAAAATTGCAAGGAGGAACTGGCGGATGATCTTGTTTTCTTAATAAATCTCTCTCTATCAAAAGGTATCTTTCCAGACAGACTAAAGATTGCGAAAATAATTCCTATTCATAAAGACGAATGCAAAAAAATGTCCAAAATTATCGTCCAATCTCTATACTTCCAGCTATCTCTAAAATTTTTGAATGTATCATTAAAGAAAGACTATTGAAATATCTCGAACACAACAAAATTCTCACGTCAAAACAATACGGTTTCAGACGACGATCTAACACTAAATGTGCAGCTTTCGATTTTATATCAAATCTACAGAAACATATTGATCATGGGGATTTTACGGCGGCAATATTTATTGATCTAAAGAAGGCGTTTGACACGGTGGATCACAACGTATTGATCGAAAAACTGAAACATTTGGGTATTGTTGGTCCTCCTCTGGAACTTTTCCGATCTTACCTATCAAATCGCGTTTCGGCAGTAGAACTGGGAGGAGAAACGAGTGAGTTGGGTAAAATAACATGTGGAGTGCCACAAGGATCAATTCTTGGACCGTTGCTATTTCTAATATATGTGAATGACATGACAAAGTGGGGTATTAAAGGAACTCTACAACTTTATGCGGACGATACAGTAATTTTTTACAATAAACTGAACCTAGCGGAGCTTGAAACGGAAATGAATGCTGATGTTTCTAAACTCACAAGCTGGTTAAGAATAAACAAACTAACTCTTAACGTAAAAAAAACTCATTATATACTTTTTGGCAACAAGAAAAATTTCAGCCTCAATATCAAAGTTGGTGATAACTGCCTCGAAAAGAAAATGAGCACAAAATATTTGGGCCTGATCGTAGATTCCCAACTTTCATGGGATCTCCACATAAATCATGTAAAGGAGAAAATTACCCCCATAACTGGTGTACTATATAGACTCCAACGATTATTACCCATTCCTTTACTAACATCAGTGTACTACGCCATGGTACATTCACACCTTTCTTATCTCTGCTGTATCTGGGGATTTGCCTCAAAGAAATTGATAGCTGATCTGCAGGTGGTTCAAAACCGAGCTCTCAGAAATGTTTTTGGACTTCCATGGGACACCCATGTCAAAGACATCTATTCAGTTTCCGGTATTCTTCCAATCACAGTCCTTCCTAAACATGAAATCACAAGCACCATCCTACAAATTACTCAACAATCAACTCACACTAACATCAAGCCACTTTACAATCAAGACATTCACACTCACAATACTCGAAATAGCAATAAAATCCGCATACCTCAAACACACACTACAAAATATGGGATAAATTCTCTGAACTATGTTGCCTATACACTATATAACTCGCTTCCAGATATGTACAAGGGAAATCAGCAAAATAAAAAAGTTCAGAATAATGCTTTAAAAGAATATTTTTTAAATAAGTTTAAGGATGAAACTATGTAAATTTTCTTATCATGTCTCATTTGTCTTGTTTCCTTTTCTCTTCTTTTCTTTTCCATTTATTTGTAATCATAATCATCCACATTTGTATAACCTTGTTCTTTGTTTCTTTAATTATTTTCTATTGTTGTTTGCTCACTCAACCTGTTTTTTTTTTAAATTTATTTTTTGTCTATGTTGTATGTGAAACTTATATTTTTAATATCCATTTTCCAAGTAAAACTGTAACTATTTCCTCACACCCATTAATTTTCCTCCTGTCCTAAAATGAGTTCTGTAACTCATCGGGATTGCTCCAGCAAGTAATAAATACAATAAAAAAAAAAAAAAAAAAAAAAAAAAAACTACACTCACTTATATAATATATATCCGCCAAAATTATAGGTGTTTCTTGTAAGTAATATTACTTATTCTTATTAACTACGCTTGTTACTTGCAAATTAGCCAACATCGATCCATGTTCATAATAATAGGTGCCGATAACTACACTCAGTTTACTCATAAAATCTCCGTCCCAAAATCTAATATATGTATGTATTCCTTTATATACAGGATGGTAACCTCTCAGGCCCCGTTTGTCAAAAGATTAATATTTGCGCTTTGCAATCAAATCCAAATGTCTCCAAAAACTAAAAACTGTTTTTGAAAGGAGATAAAATATGCTTTAAAATTTTATAATTCATATTAACCGATTAGACCCATTATCTTGTTTTTAAGCTACCTACAACACGGTAATGTCGTGTGAGTCATACCTGAGCTATTTTAAATCTCACCTAACTTTTAGTCGTTTCATATAAAAATAATTAATAAAAAATTCACCAAATTTCATTTTTCAAATCGCGGTCAGATACTTTGTTTATTTATTAATGAAAGCTTTTTTTCTGGGATTTTACATATGAATAGTAAGAATGAATTTTGCTTTCATGAAGGTGTACTTTTTAATTATTTTGTGGAACACTTTTAGATTTTAATGTAAACCATGATGTTTTCACTTTCTAACACCGTTTAGATCACTTTCTAACGCTTTTTAAATTATATACTATTTCTCACCGTGGTAGTAAGGAAGACAACGATTTCTACGAGTTATTTTCAAAAGCGAACAAATTATCCTGGGGATTATGGGACGTGCTTGACTTATTTTAACCAGTGATTCCTGACTATTACTAATTACTAAAAAATGTAACGACATTTTGGTCTCCAGTAACTTTTTTATTTGTTTTAAACGTAAATCATTAAAAATTGGTACGTATTTAATAGTTAGGCTCAGATTGAGGGATTGGGAGATTACTCTACTGAGTAATCGCCCAATTGTTGTTAGATTTTGAAGAAATAAAAACCTAAAAAAAGATCAAAATTTCATTTACATTTTTTACTCCAAATAATAAGTTAAAAGGTTAAAGCAAGTCAAGGATATCCTTTAACACCCTGTATATATTATTCTACGTATTACTTATACCTACTAATTAACTATACTGGTTACTAACAAATTAGCCGCTGATTCGAGAACTTCAGAGGAATTCATTAGATGTTAATTTGTTTCATAAGATTGTTTGTTTGTTTGCAAGAAACTTCACCGGAAAGCTTCGACTTTGTAAATGTTAGTTTTATTGAAGTCTTACTTGTTTAACTACCCGACTTTCCCCGTGTTTTACATGTATTATTTTACATTCCGCTGTAAGCTTTCACAGCAAATATTCAAAGTATTATTATTTAGATAAATAAATTTTGTTGATTTTTTTTATAAATGATGTATTTAAAATGGTAACCCGACAATTCGTCCGGCGACAATTCATCCGGCTACAGTTCATCCGGCGACAGTTCATCCTGCCGACAGTTCATCCGGCCGACAATTCATCCGGCGAAAATTTATCCGGCCTGATCATTTAGAAGATTTTTCTTCAAATTAGTATGCAAAGAGGATATACGGCCGTACAACCAAAATCGATATACTTATATCTGAAGGCATCTTGAGTGGAAATCCGATGTAAAAATATTTTTACTAACAATAATTTCAACTCTCCGAAGAAGCATGCGTGAATAACAAAATACGACATACTTATACGTGCAGTCGGCTTAGCAAAAAACCGTAAAGATTCCGACTTGCATATATTATAACTTTTTTATTTGAAATTAACACCATCTTTTTAGGGTGAATTGACTAATTTGTTAGGTTAGGTTAGGTTAGGTTACAGCGGATTTCCACTCAAGATGCCTTCATCATAAGTATATCGATTTTGGTTGTACGGCCGTATAAATATCCTCTTTGCATACTTACTCGAAGAAAAAATCTTCTAAATGATCAAGCCGGATGAATTGTCACCGGATTAATTGTCGGCCGGATGTACTGTCGGCAGGGTGAACTGTCGGCAGAATGAACTGTCGGCCGGATGAACTGTCGCCGGATGAACTGTCGCCAGATGAATTGTCGCAGGATGAACTGTCATGGAACCATTTAAAATATGGAATATTGTCATATTTTAAAGAGATTTTCTGATTTTTCGAAGATCCTTGACTCATAACCGGTAAAAACAAATATTTTTTACATTAACACCACACAGGATGCCCTGACAAAAATAATTTTCCTCAGGGTCTAACTACGTCATCTGTCAGGATGCTGTGTGGAGGTTCTTTATAGAGAAGGAAATAAATGAAAAGTATGCGGGATATTTTAAATATCCCGCATATTACCAGATCATATCACTCCAGCTTTCTAAACTAATTCCAAAATAAAAAGGTTAATTAGTTTAATTTTTATTTATTGCTTCTTTACAATTTAAATACATTGGTAGCATGTAATTATTAACCCCACTAGGGTTTACCTGTCTCTGGATTAATAATTTCAAAGTTTATTAAAAGTAACACACATAAATGTCGGTCATTACCAAACCGTTAAGTACAAGCAAAATAATAAAATAAAATAAAAAATGAAAATGAAAAAGGATGAAATATGTAGAAAAAATAATAGATGAATTAACAACCATTTTCAACAATAGAGAATATACTTGTTTATCCTTATCATCATTACATAGTATAAAATGAAGTCGCTCAAAATGCATGTGCGCTTAGATCTTTTAAACTACGCAACGGATTTTCATACGGTTTTCACCAATAGATACGGCCATTCATGCGGTTTTCACCAGATAGGATCATTCAAGAGGAAGGTTTATATGTATAATACATGCATATTATTGAGGAGAAAAGCCGAGAAATTCAAAGAAAATATATCATCATCAATACGTAGAATAAAATGAAGTTGCTCAAAATGTGTGTGCGCTTAGATCTTCTAAAATGCGCAACGGATTTACATACGGTTTTCACCAATAGATACGGCCATTCACGAAGAAGGTTATATATATAAAACATGCATATTATAGTAGAGAAAAGCCTAGAAATTCAAAGAAAATATATTTGTGTCCTATTTAAAACGGCATAGTAGTCGCTCAAAATGTATGTGCGCTTAGATCTTTTAAACTGCGCAACGGATTTTCATGCGGTTTTCACCAATAGATAGGATCATTCAAGAGGAAGGTTTATATGTATAATACATGCATATTATTGAGGAGAAAAGCCGAGAAATTCAAAGAAAATATATCATCAAGAATACGTAGTATAAAATGAAGTTGCTCAAAATGTGTGTGCGCTTAGATCTTTTAAAATGCGCAACGGATTTACATACGGTTTTCACCAATAGATAGAGTGATTCAAGAGGAAAGTTTTTATGTATAATACATGCTTATTATAACAGAGAAATTCAAATATTCAATGCAGGCAGCGGGCAGCGGACAGCTGGCAAGCGGGTGGTGTGGATTTTATGTGGATTAAGGTTGGGAATTGTGTTGTGTTTTGTTGTGTGTAGTGTTTCGTTAGCCACAGCAACGTGTAGCCGGGTCTGTTAGTGGTTTATAAAAATATTAGTAAAAAATAACGAAATGAAAAAAACAAAGATATTACAAGAATGTTTCCAATAATTTCGACAAAAATGGAATATAGGTATACTTCGGAATTTAAAAATTGTCACGCGCAATATGTACATAGGTAAAACTACTGGAAATTTAAAAACTAGAATCAGGTAATTTAAACTCTGTTTACGAAATAAGAACTTTTCCGAATTTGCTAATAATTTAATAGAGACAGGCTATAGTTTCAAAAAAGAACAAACCAAGTTTAAACATTCAAATATAAATACTTAACGCAAATTGTGAGCTTTAGAAACCTTAGAAATAAACAAAAAAATTAAAGCTAAGATTAATTTAGTTAACAAAATAATAGCACCCTGTAAATAACCTTTATTAACAATGTTCCCATTTTATATTGACTCCTCCCACCGTTCTCCCCCTTCCCCAAAATTACTCCTTCCGCTGCCCCCACCTAATAAAATCTAGTCCTTCTGTCCTTGAATAAACTTTCAAGTTTGCTGGTGAATGACACGAATGTGTTGAAACCGGTAGCAGAAAAATAAGTAGTTATTTAAATAACAAATGACATGGAAAGTAAAACTTTTCAAAACAAAATTATTAAAAAAATATTATAATTATTGGTACTTCCCGTAACGCTGGCCAGAAAAGTTAACACTACTAATTTTTTGTAATTTTCACATTAATTTAAAGTGTCCAAAAGCATATATTGTTTGAGACATTTTTGCAAATTCGCGAAAATGGAAGTTTAATTAATTTAAAAAAAAAATTTCTACTCCTGAGGTTGGACGCAAGTTTATAATTAATTTTTCAGTTAGGCTTCCTGTGGTGAATGGGATCTAAATATAGAAACCTACTTTCAAATTTTATATTTGTATGTTGGTTTTCAGTTACCTCCGTTTCATATTCGCGAATCTGATTTATATCGGAGGATTTAAAAAAGTAGATAATATCTTGTCGAAACTTTCAGTGGAATATTTTTTGTGATCAATAAACGTTGAAAATATTGAAAAACAAATAAAAAGTGTTTTGTACTTTTATTGACAGTTAAACGGATTTTTCTAAATAAAAAAAAAACTTAAACCCCCCATCCCATAGAAAAGTGTCGTAAGTCAAAATTGTCTGTTTTAAGTACAATTTCCGAAAAGAAAACCACTCCCTCCCTTTTCGACGGGACCGCTTCTTCATTATTCATTCATTTGTTTTTGCTCCCCTGTAAAGTTACTTGTTTGACTTACTTTTTTTGTGGGATAAGCGGTTTTTAAACTGATGACGATAAATGATATTGCTATCTGAAAACAGTTAAGTCGATTAAGTGAATCGAAAATTTCATTATGAAAGTTCTTTGCTTGCTTTTTCCTTTACGCACAGTAAATATTTGTATGCAAGTCCACTATTTGCGTGTTTCGTTATTGTTTGTATATAATGTAGATTGTAGAAGTCCTAAATGAGTTGATTTGACACTTCCTGAAAATATCTGAATTTCTATACCATGTGTGATTTACCAGAACGGATTTGGGAAATGCATGGATATTACTTGAATGCCTGAATCTTTGAATAGTTTCGTGCACATGACACCCGAACAATGCACTGTGCGGCTCCCAACTAGCAAATAAATCAAACAGTCAAAAGGGTAAATAAATTGGTGTATGAAATCAATTGTGACTATCTTTACATAGTATAAAATGAAGTCGCTCACGCTGAATGTGCGCATAGATCTTTTGCACTACGCAACGGATTTTCATGCTGTTTTCACCAATAGATAGAGGACCAATTATATTATATGAAATTATATGATATTAGACCAATTTCACAAGGATGATTTTTAGGTATGTAATTTTTTAAGATTTTGTGAAAATTGTGCATAAATAATAAAAACGATATTTGTATTTCGATGATACTAATATTTCACTGTTTACGCTGCTTTTACGAGTAAAGTAACCGCAAACAGCACGACGCTGCTAATTGTTTCCAAACGCCACTTGAGGTTGCTTCGTTCCTTTCCCATAATTAGTTTTTCAGCTCACGCTGTTTTTTTATGTATTTAGGCAGCTTTTCATGATGCTCACCGCGAGCCATATAGTGAATTGGGAAACAAAACAATATATAGGAGACAATAATAATAGAAGAATAGACAGAGTTATAGATTTTTTAAACGAAAACAATTTACGGAATATAAAGAAGCCGTAATTAAATACTTCAAATGTTGGTAAATATTATGATTTTTCACGAATCTTATCTAATTACAATTAAATTTCATTAAACTCATTAAATCATTAGATCACTTCATTTAATTTTTATAATCAGTTACGGAATTTGTTAATTTTCGTCTTATTTCTAATAATACGTTTTCGGGATCTTTTAAAGAGAACAAATATTTCTGCTCGAAATAGAGCGTTTTTAGTATTTTGATTTATAAATAATTGGAGGGTGTAATATAAGAAAAATGCTAATAATTTTGATTAATAAAATGCAAACCCGAAATGTCGATGTCAAAAACAGGAAACGCGAAATAGATAGAAATTAGTGGATCGTAATTAAAATTCTAATTCTGAAAAGGTGGTCTGTTTTGATATCTATGTCAAAACTTTTCTTTTTTATGCCTACTTTAGGCGGTTTTCCCCATAAACACCAGTGATTTTGACCAAACAAACCGAGCTATTTCTTAAGTAAGCACGGGATTTTTTTTATTCCTGTCACGTTTTCAATGTTTTGTGAACTTAGATATGTACGAGGATACACATAGCTGTGTATGGTAGCTTTCTTTCCGAGAAAGAGACACAGGATTTTATCGGATCGCGCTAGAAAGTATAAGTTCATATTTAATGTATAACTTTGAATATTACGCCAAGTGCCTGGTTGAGTGGTAAGACTCTTGACTATGAATCAGGAGGTGGCAGATTCGAATCCCGGCAGGCGCAAGATATTTCTAATTGATTATTTTTTGTTGTTTCAATTTATTAATTTAATAATCATAAAACTTAATTTAAATAACGGAAAATACTCTGATGAAGGACTACCATTCAGAAATGAAACTTTGCCTGAAGTGGCGTTAGCCGTGTTTGGAGACCAGATCTGATTATCCAGATGTCTCATCCCTTTACCCTCCCCCCATATACTTCCCCTCCCTACTACCTTCAGCCTCACATATACCTAAAATGACGGTTGGGAGCAGTTGTGTCCCTTTTGCGGTATTCACATAAAAACATTATTTATATCTCAGTTGTTTTCTGTCATCCTTTATAATTATTACATAATATTTTAAATAATTAATTGTTTAGGAGTGTTTTTTACAGTACCATGGCCAAAATAATTAATTGAGTACATATTATAGGCCTTTTTTAATTTGGCTGAAAACTTCATTAAGACCATCAATGATATTTTGTTCGGTGATCAAGACCATTTATGAAAATATACAACTTTTGTAAAGACCAAATGAAAGTGGTTCGTGACAATATTTCCTCAATTCACTAATTACCAGCGCGGCATTAAGGTTTAATGGGCAATAAATAGTTAATTCCACACAGAGGGACCATTCCCTCCCATCCTAATCCGGTTAGACAAGTGTCGGCAGGGGAACTCCTCACACATTACTCCCCTCTCCGGCCTTGAGGGATTAGTGCTATCAACATCACTCATTTACCCTGATCATCCCTCATTCAGGACGATTACTCTTTGGTGTTTCTAGTTCTGAGAAGATATTATACAATAATACGCGTAACGTAATATCGTCGTTTAAAAATCAAAATGCTAAAAAACGAATTACCATTGCTCTGTGTATGGTAAAAACTCAAAGGCGTTAGGTTTGGAGCTAGACTAAAACCTACTGTCATTTAAGTTAATAAATATGCTATATGATCAAGCACTTCTCTCTCAGTCGGTAATGTAGAGTGTAATTGCGATCTATTTGTAAACACACTCTCACTTGGATTTGTTGTGGTATTGTTTTTTTTTTTTTAATACAATAGGTTTCCTTGAAGCCTTTTTTTCTAATTTGTAAACTGAACAATCAGTTCTTTCAGAAAATCAAGAGGCCACGCCGGTGTTTAACTGGATAAAAATAAGTTAACTTGCTTTTGCAAAAATAAACTTTGTCTAATCGGAGTGTGTGTTTTTACTGAAAATGAGCTGAAACCTTTAAAATCATTTTACGGCAATTCTGTGTGTATCAATTTTACGTTACTGATTTATCTTTTTCGTTAGGTATTTCTTAATTTTATCAATTATGATATTGTGCGGCTGACTGCGCAGTCAGAGAGGTAAACTATTCGTTGCAGAGCTTCTTGAAGCACCGTGTATTCGTAGTAAGTATTTGAATAGACAGTGGTATTTCACTCCAAAGTTTTTTTGAGGAGTAGCTCTCTACAAATACAACAGTTTGACACCTGGGAAGAAAAAGTAGTCTCTTTGGTGTGTATTGTACGTACGAAAGTCACGGGCACGGTACCAATGAAGTTTGATAAACAGATAGGCAGATGGATAATTCAAAAAAACTATCGAGTACGAAGCTCGACTATTCGAATACACTTTATTTAACCCCTTCTACACTTCAAAGGAAGGTAACAGATAACTTGAAGTTAAAATTAAAAAGTTATTAGACAATTTGGGAGACTGGTATAGGTACCGTCGCGTCGCTCCCATTGGTTCCCGGTAGACATAATTTAAGAAGTCATAATACATTACATACATTTTTTATTTTTTATTTATTTATTTATCTATATAAAGTATGTTTAAAATGGGTTTTTCGATGCCTGTCTCACTAGGATACACCTGTGTCGAGACAGGCGATAAAATTACGTGATAATAATATTGCCTACTTAAATTCACTGTCTCTAATATACGAGTATAACTCGTTTACACAATGCTACTAAATTTGACTGTGATATGTGCACAGTCTTGAATATTTTAAAGCAAATTGGCCATCTACTAACATATCATGGAGAATAGCGATGTTACTAGAAATGTTTTTATTTCTTTTCTATAAAGTATTATCCTTAATTTTTTTCTCATTTCTCTTTACTGTATCCTTATGATAATGTTTAGCATCTTCACAGTGACAGTAAAACCATATACTATACGTTTTATGAACATTTTTAATGAATGGTTACTACTTATGCATTTCCCAATACTAATTTTATTAATTAAAATAAAACAATACCTTTTTTTGTAACCACGATTTAACTTCTTTTTTTAAAAAAATACCGACGGGTTTCGCTTAATACAAGCATCAGATTAAGTTATACTTCTTCAGTTTAATTTATACCGTGAAGATGCTTGTGTTAAGCAAAACCGGTCGGTATTTAAAAAATTTAATAATTTTTATGTTTTTCAATTAATATGTCAAACCACAAAGTGACTACTGTCTACCAAAATACTAATAATATGAATATAATAATTAAATACTCTAAAAATGTTTTAAATAATAAATAAATAAATGAGTGGTTTTTATTATTATTATTTATTTTACTAGAAAATGAATAAATCGTCCACGCTAGGAGTTCACCTGTGTTGTGGAGGACATTTCATAAAGGTAAATTGTATTTGGATAACTGAATTCCTCTTGAAATACTTTGTAGGGAAGACATCTAGTCGGCAGCCCAAGACGAGTTTCTGAAAGTGTCTCCAGAGACTGTACGAGCTGGGCTTACAAGGAACGGAGACCGCTAAAGTAACCTGTAGGCAACTTGTCGAATTGATGCCCCCGACCTGAATAAGATAAAGGGAAGATGGAGATGATAACCAATTTATATTTCCTTAGTTGTAACTATCTTCTAAGTTACTCTCATACTATTGAGTAGAAATAGATCTGTGCTCGAATCAGAAATAAAGCAAGTTAAACCAATTATGTAAGACTTCTCAAGCATCACGTTAATGATTTTCATTCATTATCATTTCCAAGATCCTTATCTAAATATTTAAATGTGTTTAGTGTACGCTTCGACGCAGTATTTTAAAATCTTCAATTTGTAATCCATACCAATTCCAAAGATCTACCAAATAAACCAATTCCTCGAGTATCACATTGGCAAATATAAATTAGTTGCATAATACGATGCAGTTAAAAATGTGCAAGGTGTTTCTGCGTGATCTGGTTAAAGATTTTTTTTCTTTTAGGTACGAAATAAATTACGTTTTAACTTTAAATATGTTGTTGACGTTACATAACATTTTAAAAACTACAAAATAATTTTCGTAATAATAATATTTGGATGAATTGAACAGCGCAATTTTTTTTTAAAATCACCTCAAGGGCGCTGTTTAATTTTTTTTTATCTATCTCACTACTAACTATACTAAACAAACTATTTTAACTTATGGTTAACAAATTGCATCCACCGGTTTGACGATCACTAATAAAAAACTGTATATATATATATATATATATATACCATATAGGTACCATAAATGTTGGCTAAAGGAACTATCGGAAAATGAACTTACTTAAAATATCGTCGTAGAAGTTTCTGGAAAACCTTATCCAAACCATGAAGTTAAAGCATAGAAGTCGTTGAAAACAGGATGTCCTAGTGAGTAGGACTACGAATATATTTTCTATTTTATATATATATATATACCTAACATGTTTGTTATAAAAATGTAAAAAATAATAAATATATAGTTACTAAATAAAAAAAATAATAGGTATGTACAATGCATTTGACAAATGAACGTGATGCTTCGTTAAAATATACATAATTTATTTTTTTATTGATAATCTGTACAAGCAGAAATACACATTACCATACTTACCTGCGAAGTCACTTGAGATTCACTGTTCATTGATGTAATTAGAGAAATTTAGATAAAGTTTGCATGAAAAGGATATAATTGTGAACACATGTTTTTGGAAATAATAGTGTTAACTAAGCGTAAACGTATGTTTGTAGACAGCATAATTCACAATTTTGATTTTTTTGTGGAAATATCATCAAAGGGCAAAAATTTGAATATACCATCACAATATTTTTTATGAATTCAAACTAAAAGAAATTGTAGGTACATAATTATTATGCTAAACTGAAAGAAACTCTTCTTCATATATAATACCCTGCAAAAACCTTCTTTAGAATATTACGACAAGGGCTTGATTGATGAAGGAAAACTACCCTTCAAAAGTGGCATTCGACATGAAATTTCCTGTCAAATTAAACGACCTATTTGTAACCCAAGTCTTCATTTCACCCCTTTACTATGCAAATAACAAATTAAGGTAGAATATTTAACTTTTTCAAAAAGTCGTACAACCTAACAATATTTGCATTCCTCGTACTTCCATTGTTAAAAGTGGAAAATATTGTTAAAATAATAACGGGGGGTATAATGCGCGTTAATCTATAATGATTGAGATTACCGTATATGTTACAGGAATCTCCAATAAAGATCGAGGTTCGTCGAGATTACAAGTCACTTTATTTACTTTATCGTGTGGTTTAAAATGAATATTTAACTATATCAAATGTCCGTTCTATTCGATACTCTAATTCTGAAATCAGTGAACTCGACACTAAGAGAGCCCAGCTGTCGGCCGTATGTCATCGGCTATTTATGAACAACGAACGGCGATTGCCGCACTTCTAAAGTACTTTTTAACTGACATTTGTTGAGATATCTCTAAAATTTCATAAAGTTACCATATCAACGACATTTCTGAAGGATATTGCAAGTACATATGTAATCCCATACACCACAGAGAGCAAAAATAATTAATATTAAGATGAAGCCATACTAAATAATGCAAAATCATACAAAATCGTATGTTTTATGTTTTGAAAATTTGACCGCTTAGAAGTATTACAGATGCTTCAATTAAATATTGCGTGTAGAACATACCTTGGTCCTTAAAAATATCGGTCATTTTTATTAATAAGTCTTTTAATAAGCTTAGAAAAAAAATAAAGTATTAGGTCTATAAAAAACATTTTTAACTGAAAACTCTCCTACTTATAAACACTTTTTCGGATATGGTTTTATTGCATAATGTGGCAAATTCAGTTTCTTATATAATTATCGCGAAAAAAAATGAAATTTTTCGCCCGAACCTCACAAAATAAAATATAATATGCATTTTCGCGTTGGTATTTTTGACATCACGGCGACAATACGGCAGTCGACGAATTTGTTATATCAAAGTGAACCTTATACCGTCCACCGAAGAACGACTGGCAGCCGCCCCGATTTTCTGTCATTACTCCTCCGAACGGAGCGGAAAGAAGACGTGTTATGCTCCGCGCCGCTTATTTTCGTGAAATCAATTTAAAAATTCCGTTTTATTACAATAAACAATGCATATAAAAGGAATTAATGTTTTTTACAGGCCTTTACGAAATCAACATGTAAAAAAAAATCTCAAATATCTTTTCCAACCTTTCCAAAAGCTTTTTCTCAAGTATTTTTAAACTCCTCCCATAAAAGGGCGTGAATTCCGATTTCGATTTTTTTCCTGTACTAGTGGATCGCCTTAAATAAAGAATTGATCCCACGACTTAAATAGAAAACCGGCGATTTAAGCCACTTAACCAGTATCTATATATTTTCTTATTATGTCAATCTCTACAGTATATTATATCGATCTCGGTCAGCAACTTGGCTGTTAGTGATAGCCAAAAATAAAGGCTCCAGCGGGTGGTGGACTTATATTAAACATTAAACAAGCGCGTGGCATAGAGAACAAGTTGTTTTACGAGCTATTGATGTGTGATATTATAAATATAAATTAAAATATCTATTAAATTGGGACTACTTTGCTTGGCGGGACATGTACTACGGGTAGAATATTTCTGAAAACTACTGGGACTTATTTATTCATTTTCCCGTGGCATTAATAAAGTGTTGTAAGTCCTAAAGCTGGTTGAACATTGTGGAAGAGATTACAATATATTTGGGCATGAGGATCTGGACAAAGAAAGAAGTCCGGAGGATATTTTCAAGACATTGTTGCGACTATATTGATCACAACTAGAAGCTTTTGGTTCTGTATCAGAGATAGCAAGGATATTACATCTAATGCAAGTGTCATTAGCACGAATTTTATTTTTAATGTTAGCTTTCAAGTTGGAACAAGTTGGATTTTTGTACTTATTGATCGTATTTCTTATATTTCAGAAGATTTCAATTTGGGAGGTGGGTGTGGGTACCGCCGCCCCGGGAACCATTCACTGGATAACCAACACCCCTGCCATAGATGACCCCATGGTGACGCTACGTTCTAAGCACCTATACATTACCCATTAACTGTATGCATATAATCTTAGGTCTCTTATACAATTTGGGAGGCGGGTATGGGTACCGTTGCCCCGGAAACCATTTATTAGGTAACCAACACCTCTGCCATAGGACACCTCAAGTGGTTCGCTACGTTTGGGGACTAAGCCAGGGACGCCCGGGTTCGTGGTGTGAGGTTTGTCCGGGTCTTGATAAGGGAGGTCAGTCAGGGTCTCCCGTGTGGAGATATTGTAAAAAAAAAGTATTTCGTGTGCCATTGACTACTTTGGGTGTATGTATGACTATGAGTATATTGCCTGCGTATGTGTTCTATCTATCTATTTTATGCCTTTGTATTGTAGTAACTTTAAATGTTATTCTTCTATGTCAATTTTCTATATTGTGGTTCCACGTTATATGTGTAGGTACTTTAATATTGACCTGCTGACAAACTGCTTTAGCAGGCGGATATTTATAATGAACAATTTTAAAAAAACGAGTGTGCTTTAGACCACACGACTGAAGTCAAACTTCACTAACTTATGCCGTCCATTAACAATATAACAATAACAGGAATAAAAATATCCCCATCCTCTCAACATCCCCATCAACTCAACTCAACTCTCAACTCTCAACTCTCAACTCTCAACTCTCAACTCTCAACTCTCAACTCTCAACTCTCAACTCTCAACTCTCAACTCTCAACTCTCAACTCTCAACTCTCAACTCTCAACTCTCAACTCTCAACTCTCAACTCTCAACTCTCAACTATCAACTCTCAACTCTCAACTCTCAACTCTCAACTCTCAACTCTCAACTCTCAACTCTCAACTCTCAACTCTCAACTCTCAACTCTCAGCTCTCAGCTCTCAGCTCTCAGCTCTCAGCTCTCAACTCAACTCAACTCAATTCAATTCAACTCACCACCTACCTCTTCCCTATCTCCTTCCCATCCTCACTACCTTCAGCCTCACAACATACCCCAATTGGGGATGCCATAGTCTCACTGGCTTCAGACGGGAGCAATTGGAACTCTTGTGTGGTATTCATATAAAAAAATATATATTAAAAAAAAAGGGTGACACATTTTTTCGTAACGTTTCATATTTTTTCGTAACGTTTCATAACGTATTCATCATTTTACCCCCATGTGTCGAGCGTGCGTAAAGAAGTTTTACTTCAAAATAAAATGTAGCCTATATGTTAAATAGGATTACACCCCGGTTAAATTGCTGATTATTATTCAGAAACCGTAAGATGTGACCAAAATTACAAACCTCGAATAAGTATTGTAGTTTGCATAGAGCTCGATATTAATAATAATATTAATATTATTTTCTCCGCAGTTGGCCCATCGTCTGCAAACTTTGTAATAACATTCTGGGCAAACTATGTAATGACTCTGAAAGCTCTGAAAACATAGAAGTTGACTAGTTTCTCAACAAGTCGAAAAAAAAAGCTGGGATTCTTTAAAAGCACGATTGAATTGAATATCTATATATATAAAAATCTAAAAATGTTTGTATGTATGTCTGCTATGCGTTGCTATATTAAGCATAGGAAATGTTTCAAACTTTCAAAATATCTTTTTTCCACCTTTGCGAAGGTTTCTGGATTATTACAACCACATGACAATACATTTAAAAAATTATCATTACAAATGTTCTTACAAAAATGTCATAATTTGAAAATGACATTTTTAAACATTGATTGTTCAATCAAAATTCAATATTCGAATAAACTTTTTTAAATTTAATCGAAGTACTCACTTATGGTACTAATCAAAATCGAATACTTTGAATCTAATTGAGATTAATATTATTTTTAAAAGGTATCTATGTTAGGTACCAAATTTGATTGATTGTTTTTATAATATACAAAAATTAATGTTTGTAACATGTGAAAAATAAAAATTTATAAAAAAAAATTGCAATGGATGGCACGCGAGCTGTTTTAAAATCTGAATGTACCGGGAGAGAGGGGAGGGGATCGCGGAAGGGTGGTTTGCGGGAGAGTGGAGAGGGAAGGCGGGGAAGGAGGAGGGGACATGGGAGGGGAAAGGGAGCCGGAAGGGGAACGGGACGAATGGGAAAAGACACGCAGGGAGAAACAATTTATTTATTAGTGGTATAGCAACGCATGCCGGGAACTCGCTAGTAATAAATATTTCTGTTTTGACAAATTGATATTTTCTTTTTTTAATCTTCCTATGTAAAATCACAAAAATACACAATTGCACAAAGCACATGTCTTTGTTTACTCAACTTTTCGTAATCATGTAAATTATTTATTATTATTAAAACAGTATCTATTAGGAAATACCAATTTCGTTTGCTGTAACCTGGTTCATTTAACTCTTGTATTTGCGTTAAATTTAAGTTTTAATTTTTTTTCCATTTAATTGGTAGTGTTTGTTTGGAGAATTCAGACAAGCGATAAAGTATCTATACACAATGTAATATTTTCAACAGATTTTTTTTAATTGGAACTAATTTTACGAGAATTTGGGCTAACCGTCATTTTTTACAGATCTTTATTTTATTTATTAAGACTTCAAATTATCATTTTTCCTATGTCTCACGAGGGATGCGAGTTATTTATATTTAAGATTAATAAAAACAGTACCTTGCTTTCAATTTTATTAACGTACAACGCCTTTAAAAAATTTAATACGGTGTTCAACTAAAGTTAGCGGTGAGCACCAGATTTTATTTTTATAGACGATGAATTAATAACTTCGGGAGGTATTCATTTAGAAACATCGTAAATATTAATAACACGTTCTTCAGAATTAATTAAAATGAATCCGGCGGAAAGGTCGAATCTCCAGGCCTGCTAGGGTGAATTCGACCGTACGTCCGTTCAATACGCAGTGCCGCCGGCGCATATTTGTGTACACGCTTTCTTCACTTACGTCGTTAAGATTCCCACATTATTTTTCTTCTTCTTTTTTTCTTTGATTGAAAATTCGACAGAAGGTCTTTCCAATGCACGGCTTCGTTACTTACATCATTAAGATTCTGAATATATTTAAGGGTATAGTATTGTCTTAATTTTATTTTAGTTATTTATTTATTTCAGTTTAAAAATGACTGTTTTATTATAAGTTACAAACCGTCACATTTTCTTTTGTTTGATGAGGTTAACGAACTAATAGGATCTGCGCTACTATTTTGACGGTGTTAGGAATGCTACATCAATGATAATAAAATAAAGGTATAAAAATTTGAATATCAGATTAAAAAAAATAAAAACGAAAACAGCAATATAATACACAGCAGTTCTGTTAAATTGCTACAAAAATGTAAAAAATGTGGAAATCAATTTGACAAGTAGAAATAATGATATATCTAAGGATCTATCTAGAATAGAAAAGGGAATAATTATAGTGAACCACTGGGAATAATTATGGTAAAATTACTGGAAATAATTATGGTAAAATACTGTGAATAATTATGGTAAACTACTGGGAATAATTATGGTAAAGCACTGGAAATAATTGTGGTAAACTACTGGGAATAATTATGGTAAACTGCTGGAAATAATTATGGTAAAACACTGGGAATAATTATGGTAAACTACTGGGAATAATAATGGTAAACTACTGGGAGTAATTATGGTGAACCACTAAGAATAATTATGGTAAACTACTGGGATACATTTCGGTAAACCACTGGAAAACTACTGGGATTAATTATAATAAACTACTGGGAATAATTACGGTAAACCACTTGGAATAATTATGGTAAACCACTTGGAATGATCATGGTAAACTACTGGGCATAATTATGGTAAATCACTGGGAATTATTATGCTAAATAACAATGGCATGTAGAGGTGTGTATAAAATATTTTAGTTTATTAATAAAGTATTAAGATTTTAAATATTTTTGAGTAGTAGGCTACATCTTCTTATAATATGAAACAAAGTCGGGTTAGTACACCATTTATGACTCGAGAACAGCTGGATCGATTTTTATGATCATTGATTTGTTGGATTTGTCTCCGCTCCGAATGGCAGAATAGCTACTAAAACATCGGAAAAAATTCACGAAAAAAAAAATTATTAGAAATATATTTTCGTCATAAATTTTGTATGGAACCAATTCTCATATTTCGAAAGATTGTTTTGCTTTTGTTCACATATAATGCTGCCCCTCTTTCTTATACACTAAATGTCAACTAACAGTCGAAAATGGGACAAACAATGATCGTACGTCTGCACCCCTCCAAAGGAAAAACACAATCTGTCTATCTGTATATCTTCTATCTTTTTCTTTTATCGTCTATCTTCTCCATTTAAATAAAAATGAATCGCCTTAATGTACATATGTACGCGCATAACTTCCGAACGACTTTACTTATTTCATTCAAACTTTGGGGATTTGATGTGTGCATGCCCGAAAAGGTTTTTTTATATATATACTGGTTAGCTCTGGCATTAAGAAATTTGTATAAAAAATTGCAATGGGTGGCACGCGATTTGCTTGAAAACTGAACGTACCGGGACTAAATGAATAAAATACGGGAAGGGGAGAGGAGAACTCGGGAGGGAGGAGGGGAACTCCGGAGGGGGGTTTGCGGAAGGGGGGGAGAGGGGAACCCGAGAGGTGGGAGTGGAACTCGGGAGGGGGTACGCGAGGAAAGGCGGAGTGGGGACAACGCGAGGGGAAGGGGATGCGGTAGAGGAAGGGGAGGCGGAAGGGGAACGGGACGAATGAGAAAGGACACACAGGGAGAAAAAAAATGTTTTTTTAAGTGGCATAGCAACGCATACCGGGAACTCGCTATAATTATAGATAGAAATGGAGCGACCGATCGATTTGATTTTTATACAATTTAACAGATGGCTGTGTGAGTTAAAAGGTTGGGTGACCATCCATTAGACGGCGTTGTGTTTCGTTAGACACAGCAATGCGTTTCCAGGTCAGCTAGTATTTAAAAATATTTGTAAAACGGAGTACTGAAACTCAGCGAAGCGGTGAAGTAACCACTACTATCATATAAAATAATTACGTGCAAATAGTGATTTCAATTTGGAGATAGCTTTTACTGTCCCCACGTCCCTTGAGCCATTTGAATATAGATATCCCAAATGAGCCCCACAATTAGCGAGATCATCAACCGATCAGGCGGGAACCGGGCGTGTTCCACCCACCCACTCCCAAACAACCTTTAAAGCCTCACTCCACCCCTAAACCTCCCACAAAACCACCCTGAAAGCCTCCCGCTGGTCTCCCGCACAGCCTCCCACCAGGTACCCCTACCAGGAGCGCAGAAGAGCTGGGGAGGAGAGCGATCGATCGGTGTACTTACCTGTTGCGGACTGGAATATCGTATGAGGCCGGAGCAATAATGGCTGACTGGGGAAGCGATTTCAAATTCCCTCAATCAATTAATAATCATTAAACATGACTTACTGCTTCATTAATATGCCAGAAACATTCATTTTTTTATTATTTAGTGAGTTAGTTTATACTACATGAATATAAACTAATAAGCACAATGTAACATTTCATTTGATAAATTAAAATATTTTTACAGTAAGCATAACATTTCTTTTTAAATACATTCATTCTTTCTTTATTCTTCATACTTTCGGGCATTTTATCATACATCTTTAGTCCTCTATACATTAGGCAATTCTGTGATTTTGATTTCTTTATTTATGGCAATCGAACTCTGTTTATATTTCTTGTTTCGTAATTATGTACGTCTCTATTAAAAACAATTTCATCCTTAAAGTATTTTGGCATTTGGTAACTTTCATAATTTTATACACAAAAATTAACACATTAAATAGAAGTCTTTTTTATTATTGGAATCCAATTTAGCTCCTCTCTCATTTGATTAATCCTTGCGTATTTGAATTTCCCCAGTATACATCTCATAGCTCTGTTTTGTATAACTTATAGTTTGTTTACATTTCCTTCATTGGCCAAATATAACATCGCAGAGCAGTAATCCAAATGAGGAGCATCAATAGTTTTATAAATGAGCTCCGTAGTGTTTCTATTTAATTTATGTCTTAGTCTTCTAAGAAAATTTACCTTTTTTGATTCCTTTTTAGCACATATTCAAAGTTTGCTGTGAAAGTCAGTTTTGAATCGAGTATTACACCCAGGTATTTGATTTCTTTTACTTTTCCAATTTTTTTACCATTGATTGTCAAATTTAACCCTGTGTTACGCTTTTTATTGCCAATTTCCATATATTTTGTTTTGTTTACGTTCAGTTTCAATTTGTTTAATTTCAGCCATTTTGATATATTTTGTAGGTCTTCGTTTATTTTGTTAATTGCATCTATGTAATCTTCACACGAAATATATATTAAGGTATCGTTTGCAAATAGTCTAATTTTGCAATGTTTAATAGTTTTAATAATATCATTTATGTAAATTATAAATAGAATTGGACCTAATACCGACCCTTGCGGAACACCAAGGATATTTTTTATCAGTTCTGATTCTGAGCTCTCAACTTTCGTTACCTGTTTCCTTTCCTGGAGATATTCTTTGAATAGATTCAGAGCTACGTCAGAAAAACGTATGTCTTCTAGTTTTTCCAATACTATTTTCCTTTATATCGTTTCAAATGCTCTTTTGAAATCTAAGAATGCTGCAATGGTGATTTTGCTGTCTGTTTCTTTCTTCCATGTATCAATCACTATATTTATCACCGCTTCGCAAGAGTTGTTGTTCCGGAATCCTGATTGCTCATCACATAATATGTTATATTTTTCCAAATACTCAACGAGTTGTTTTTTATTACAATTTCTAACTGTTCGTATTTTGGTAATATTTATTGGTCTAAATTCTTCACATTTTCAGGTATTAACCACTTTTGGAATCGGGATCACAATAGATGTTTTGCATGTGTTTGGAAATTTTCCACTTCGTAATGATTAATTTATTATATTATCAAATAAATGAGGTCCTATCGCTGGCATTGCATCTCTCATTTATTATTCCATCTGGACTCTCTTATGATTTGGTGCTGTTAAGAATCTGTAAAAGATATGTTTCATCAATCTTTTTAAACACAAGTTTTTCTCGGTTTAGCCGAACATTTCTCACGTAGGTGTCTTTTTTCAGTATTGGTTTATTCTGACGCAATTCTATTATGCTGTTTACTTTGTTGTTGTTTTATTTGTTGAAATAGTTCTGTATGGTACCCTGTATCTGATGTGGAAATTTAATGTCTTACTCCATCCCTTTATCTTCGGATTGTAGTTATCCTTTTAAGGTTTTCCACATTTTTTTAGTGCCTCCTTTTTCAGAGATAATTTTGTTTTTGAATCAATCGTTCTTACAAATTTTCAATCGTTTTGTGTATTTATTTCTCATTTTTTTTTTAATGCTTTCCAGTTTTGAGGGTTTCTTGAGATTTTTGCAATTTTGTACAATCTATCTCTTTCATTTTGTATTCTTTGTAGTTCTATATTATACTATTTATTTGTTTCTCTTATTTCAGAAGTTTGGATTGGTGTTAACTTATCAATTACTTCTTGTAGGTTATTTATTGATGATTTAGACTTTTCGTTGTATTCCATTTGATGAAGTTCATCCATATCACCCAGAAGATCAATTAATCTTTCACTGCTATATTTTTTATAGTTTCTGTATTTTATTATTTTGCTGGTTTTCGTCTTATTTCTTTTTATGTTATCTGTAATATGGATAAGGTTATGATAGGTTATTTTTGGTTCATCAAGAACTTTTACTTTCAAATCCAATCTGTGGGATATGACAAGGTCAATTAACGTACTGGATTTATCTGTTATTCGTGTTAAAATCACACTAAAAAGTTCAAATAATATATCTAATTTATTTATTTATAAACAGAAACAAAAAGTACATATTGGTGAAAACAATTTACAATTAATAAGTTTATTTCATGGTGGGTACCTAATATGTGTTTTATTGTAGTGTCTATGCATATTAAGTAATTAGTGATGTGTGTAGTGGGAAGGTGAGGGTGCGTGTGTGTGAGTATGTGTGTATGTATGTATGCGCATTGAACAATTTATATTAATGACATGATGCTCTTTTTAAATTTGGGTAGTGAATGGGTTTAGTACCTACCCATCTCATAAAATAACAGGTATATTATTATTATTAAAAATACTACTTTCGGTCAAGTGTTTGTAACTCTTGTTCAATGAGCTCTGGAACTCATATTTGCTTTAAATCTAAATGTAATTATTTTCAAAATTGAAACCGATTAGTGATTAGTTATTTTTCAGGGATCATAATTTTTATTATGATATTTTTTTGTTTATCATTTTTCTTTAATTAAGCATTATTAGATGGGTAATGTACTGTGCTTAACTCGTTAGGAAATGCTATGTTTATTGCAGGCGCAATTTACAACACAAGACATTATCATGCTTACAACACAATCAATGTACATATTATAAAAGAAAGTGTACAATGTGCGTGCCGCTAAAACTCAAAAACGGGTCTAGGTACGATCAATTGAGTTATATGGTGTCGTAACCCTCTATCCCCCACACATGAAGAAGGTTCCCATTTTTACCTGAAGGGTGTGATTTTTAAGATATAAGGGTTGGAAGTTTCGCCCATTAGAAATTTCTAGAACAGTCCAGAACATTCGAAAGTATTCGAGAGCATTCTACAAAATTCCAGAACACCCCAAAACATTCTCAAATGTTGTGGAATATTCTGGAATAAGTCTGGAACGTTCGAGAACATCCCGGAACATTCCAGATCACTGTGGAACATCGCAGAACGCTCTCGAATATTGTGGAATGTTCTGGAACATTGTGATCCATGACTAGGTATCCAATTTATATTTAGCGTAATTTTTGTTCGGTCTAATGGCCAGTGGAAGTGCAATGTTTAACTTTGTTGCTTAATGTTTAATCTAAAATTTCTTCGGCGTGCTGTGTTGCAACTCTAAGCTTTACTCTTGTAAGCTTCAAGATTTTCTCCTACACGTTGAAATAAAAACATGAACTTTTGATGACAAAAGAAGTCGGGTACGCATCAGGAAAACAGTAATTTAATCAAAGGTACTCATGGAATAGGGAAGAGATAATGTATGAGTGTGAAGTCAAAATAGTTTTTTGTAGTATGCACTACGTATACTCTTTCACTACGTTTGCAGAGGTTTGTTTCGTTCCGGTTCCGGTTTCAAGAAGGTGGCCATTTTAATGATGCAGTAAAGATTATTTTTTCAGGTGTGAAATCATCGTGTTTATTAATAATCGTAAATATAGTTTAACAATTACATTTATGGCGAGGTGCCATCGCTAACATAGACGGATATGTACAGTACATGTACAATTATTGTAGGTGTACTGTTATTGTGTTGCTTTGAATGCGGTTGATTGAAATCAAAAAAAATAATTTTGTTTATTCACACAAAGAAAACATTATGAGCAAAAACCGAACTCACAGAAGTTTTTCTTTTCATACAAGATGTTTAATACACAGCACTAGATCAAACGTGAACAAATATATTTGAAAACAATATATATTTATTTTAGTGTAAAAATCTACGTATCTCACCAAATTCTTGTAATAAAAATTGTAGCTCAATAAAACATGAATAGTAATTAATCCAATGTTCACATTTTTCTGTAAAAATTTGTGTATTATGATTTTAAATTTTCTTTAAATTTATCTGATTAGAGCTCTTCAGATCGTGATTCAAAAGATGATATTATTTTTTTTTTAATTTTCATTTGTGAAGGAGAAATATAACCAAAACCGTTTAATTTTTTAATTGAATACCGCACAAGAGTCCTAACTGCTCCCAACTGCCTGAAGCCAGTGAGATTATGACATCCCCATCGAGTTATGCCGTGAGGTTGAAGGTAGTGGAGAAGGCAAGGATATGGGAAAGAAGAAGGAGAGGAAGTATCTGGCTATTCATATCTGGTTACTAAACACGGCCTAAACCATTTCCAAACAGGCCTAAACCAATTCTGAACGTTGGTCTTAGGTTAAAGGGTCTAGGGTGAAACTAGTTCTGAAACGTTCCGCAAATATACTATATGTATTATTTTTAATTTATAAATTGTGAACTTACACAAATTAATCAAATACAATTGATTTGCGCACGCCGGTATTTGAAACCGCGACCTTCGAATGTCTAGAGCCTTACCCCTTAACCACGGATATAATAAATTTACATTGAAAATATAGCATAATAAATTTACATTGAAAAATGTTATCAGCCCTCTGTTAGTATATCGTAAGAAAATAATACACGTAGCTTACGATTTTCAATGCGGGGTTCTTATTAGCTTCTTAAACTTCCTAAAATCGTTAATCAATACTATAAAAACACCATCACCGAAGACTATTACCTGTAATGAGGGAGCCGAGGAGATGTATTGAGGGAGGGGGTTGTCAGACTTGATGTACTTGATGACTTGTGATGCCGCGACACAAGTGATCGATCCGTAGGATGAATTTACTGACTTATTTGTATGTTTTAAATTGCAAACATGGTTATAAGTATGCGTCATGTTCACTGATTATTGCATTCGTTAAGCATGGTTTCTATATCGAATTTATCTTCAAAGAAGCTTTCAATGCTAAAAAATACAATTCAAATCTACCAAGTTATCTTACACATTTTATATCATTTTTATTTACAGTACGACTTCATAAATTTCTTCAAGTACAGTATTTTTTAGAACTGAAGTTAGAATAATTATCAAAATACTTTAAAAATTAAAATTTACAATTTTAACTGGGCGTACTGTGTACAGGGCCCGCAGATACTTTAATAGTACACAAGTGCTTACCCTGTACAAATCACAAGTACGCCCCACGGTTGAATTTGGCAGCCACCTCTGGTCTAGAGCTCCAAAATACCTGAAAAATACCCTCGACTCTGTGCAAAAACGGACGATCCGTCTGGTAGATTCTCCCATCTTAACAGACGGATTGCAATCTTTAGAGCACAGGCGTCGGGTGGGAATGCTACCTTGTTCTACCGGTATTACAATGGAAGATGCTCCGAGGAACTAGCGTCATTGTTCCCTTCGGCATCGGTGCATAGTCGGGAAACACGCCAAACACGTGCCCAACATATGTACACGGTTGACATTTGTCACATGAGAAGGGGTCGCTTCTTCGACTCGTTCTTGTGTTCAACAGCTCGGCTGTGGAACGATTTGCCGGCCTCTGTGTTTCCTCCTTCCTACAACATGGGTCTTTTCAAGACCAATGTTCATTCCTTCCTCTAAAAGACCCTCCACACAGCACCTCAGATGACATTGGACAATGGAGTTTATGTAAAACAAAAAAACATTTCGACTAGAATTTATTTTAGAAGTACTACGTAAAATATTTAAAATTTATAAATTCACCGTCTCTTTCTCTGCAATTTTACATCATGGCCTAGAACACCCTTGAAGGGTTAGATCCAGAAATAATTGGAAAAAAGATTATTTTCTATAATACCTACCTACTTGTTGATTTTAATGAAAACAAGAATTAAATCCTTGAAAGAAAATAACATCTTAACAGATAAAAATGGAATGTAATCTTCAACAAGAAAAAACTACTTCAGACTAATTTTATACAACTTCCTTAATTTATCGATTAGTTTTTAACAAATGATTACGTTCGTAACATAATTTAACAAATGAACTAAAAGTCATTTTAAATTTAATTGTGATATTGTCTATAGATAGTAATGATAAAGCAAATAATTTCAATTGGTGAGAATGTAATTCTTGATTTCAATTTTTTTCTTTATCCCTCCACACACTTTCTACCCTTTTATTACTATTATTCATACATTCACTAGTTTAGTTTTTAGAACCGTTCATTTTTTTTTTTTTTTTTTAAAGAAAGACAAACATTCCCGGGTTACGAATAACCCAACAATGTTTGAAAATCTCCTACTGCCACCACAGAAAGCCGAAAATGTTGCTTGTGTTGTGATGGAGGACTTAGCCAGCAGAGGGATCGAACATGCGACGCCCGGGTGGGACCCAAGCGCTATGCCCACTCAACCACTGACCGGTCTACCTACTGATATTCTATAAGTTTGCGTAATAGGTTCATTATTACATTTTTATTAAGTTAATATATATATATATATATGTATTTTTTAAATTCCTTTATTGTAAAGCTGGACACTCGATACACGAGCGCCTCAGTCAGATGCGCAGCTCATGTTTTTATGTATTGCATTATTTTTCAATTAATAAATAGATATTAAAACCACGTAATAATTTAACTTAATTGACCGCATAACTTGTATCATAATGCACTCAGTATGTCCCTCACCTTTCTAAAACAGTAGCCCGTTTAATCACAGGAGACCATATTTGTCCCAACGCACATAGGTCTCATATAAAACGCTGTAACTCCCTTACTATCATAGGTGGCACTGCAGCTGCACTAGACCCAATCATTAAGGCACAGAAAACTATTATAAAAATAATCCTTAGACTACCTCTAATTACAGACTCGAATTTTATCTTTAATATTATGAATGTGTTTGACGTTCGGCAGATATACGCAAAAACAATCCTCAATCATCTGTACACAAATATACATAAATACTATGAAAAAAGATTATAAACACGCTATACACGAAACAATAACAGAGACTTACTTCAAATTCCCATAACGCATACTACTTTTGGTCAACGAAGCTTCAGATACCTTGCATCAAGACTTTATAACATTCTTCCATATAGAGTAAAAAAATGTGATTCACAAAAAATTTCAAAAATAACATAAAAATTTGGATAAAAAATAATGATAGGGAAAATAAATAAATAAAATATATATGATAAAAAATAATAAAAATAATACCGGCGCGCTCACCCAAATTCGTAACTATACCAATGTACTGATTGTTATTATTCAAAATTTATTGTTATTGCAACCAACCAATATTGTATGATTATATTTTAATATAAGTGCAGGTATGTTAATAAGAAATATAAATTGACTTAAAAACTACTGCCTCAACACAGGCTAGCCTACTGAGGTGGAGTACGAAAAACTATAATTTATAACTATTTTCTATTCTTCAAGTAGGTACCTTCTGTTCATATTTATATTTATCTTCTGTTGCTAATCTTTTGTATTTACATAAACCATTGTAAATATTAGCACTGAATATGTACGTTTCTTTTTTTTGTTAAAAATTTTGCAAATTTTGTTGAATAAAGATATATATTATTATTATTATTAGTGAAAAACATGTTCTAAACGGTGTTAGAAAGGAAAAACACCACGTTTTATATTCCAATCTAAAAAATAGCCACCAAAAAAGTCAAATGTACATTTTTATGTATACAAAGTTTTGAATAGCAAATTGAAAAAAAAATTTGAAACTTCGGGAATTTTTTATAAATTATTTTTACATAGAGCGACAAAAAAGTGTGGTTACAATATGTGTTTGTTATACATTTTTCTAATAAAATATGTATGTTTTTTTATTATTTATTATCAGTAACTTTAGTTAGAAAAAACGTAAGGTGAGCCATTTTGAAAACTTTTTTATGTTTGTATGCAAATTTTTTATAATCAAAAAAATATATGTTTATTTCGAATTACATAATTTGAAAGCGTATTTTATCACCTTTCTAAAACAGTTTTTTTATTTTTTTAATGTGCTCAGAAATATTCTAAATAGTTGCATTTTATTGTAAAGTGAAAATATTTTAACCAACTGAAAATAATGCCAAATTTTTAAAGGGACTTAAACAAATAAAAAATTCGCAATCCAAAACCACAAAACGGGCATAAATACCATAAAACGTCTACCCAGAATACTCCACACGTAACATTTAATCCGGAGAGAAAGCGAGAAACTGTTCACGAGTCACGGATCATATCAACTCAAGAGATAACTCTTAAGCTGGAGGTTTTCACTTCCCTAGCACACCTACTAGATATATATTTGTAGCCTCCCTGAAGAGACATAAAGCCTCCCAGCTGTTCCGCCGCTCGCTGCTCATTTGTTGTTGTAGTCTGAATGTACTACCCGTGGAAGTAAGAAGCCTACTACCTGTTGAGGAAACCTTTGGAAGTTAGGCCTAACGGCATTCCGGTCGGCGTGTAACAAGTTTAGAAAACAGGAAAAAATAGGTCACGACCTTTAGTCTTTTCAAGTAGACCTTTAAGAAAACTTACACTATATTATTTTATGATTTTTTGTTCTGTGAATAACATTTTCAGTGCTTGTAAATATGCGTATAGCTTGACACACTAACTTTTCAGCAGTGGCGGTCGGTGAGTTATCAGTAAGATTTTAAAATACGATATCATTGATGTTGTAGCTGAAACCGAATTTTTTTTTTTCAAAATTTCAATTTTTTGTATGAAGATATACTAGAAATCTTCATACAAAATGTTAAAATTAAGAAAAAATAATTTTTTTTTCAGCTACCACAAAATCAATAACGTCACATTTTTTAATCTTAGCACTCTAGCTCACTGAAAACTCACGGACCACCACTGCTTTGCAGGTGTATAATTATTTTTTTAAATGAAATTTGAAAAATGATTTTAGAAGAAACGAAAAAGTGACGCTAAAAAGAGACAAACACATATATCTATAATATTGAGCCTGTGAGAGAATGATATAGAATAATCGGTCTCCTCATTGTGCGGTGCTTTGTGGTCTCCCCACTCTTGTCTACTTTAGTTTTCTGAAGGTTTCACTTCTACCGCGTGTGAACTGCACCATTGTATTTTTTTTAAATACAATTTTTTTAGAGATATTAAAAAAGTATTCGTTTATTTTATTCCTCATTTGGACAAATGCTGAAGATGATTCAAGTTTTATTAAAAAAATGTAAGAAGTTTTTGTAAAATTTTGGAGTATTTCACTAACAATGTGAATGTTACGAGTATTTTTTTTTCTTAATTTTTTCCCATTGTGTCTACATACATACAAAAGTAATTTTACATAATTTCTAAATACAGGAAGAAGTAAATATAAGGTACAAGTAATGTAAAAGTTAGCAATAAGTCAAATATAAAACAAGAGTATGTAATGGGAACCCACTAAGGCACTGACTGTGTGTGAGTAATATAAACAAGATTGCTATGTATACATCAATAAGTACAGATAAAAAATATAAATTTTAAAGTAAAGGTTTAGAAATATAGTAATCTGTAAAATTATTGTAGTAAAATAATGAAACATAATTTTTTTTGATTTTTTTGTTATAGTTTCAAGAATGTAAATAAAGTTAGAATTATATTGTAAATAAAGTATATTTTGTAAAATTCTGCAATAACTCCAAAAACTTGCAAATACTGATTTGTTGGATATTTTAAGTAAGAAAAGAATTGGGCTAGGTCGATCAAACCTAAAAAAATACTATAATATATCAAAAAAATGTTAATGTATTTTTCAATAAGAATCGGGCCCACAATCTACCGACCACACAGTCAAAAAATGTTCATTTATTTTTTCACTCCGAATCAGACCTATAATCTAATCATAAAAAAATCTGAGGTCACTACGATACGAAGATACCGAATGTTTAAGCAGTACCTGTCTATACAGATCTTGTTTTTAAGCACCTCTAAAGTCAATTGTTGTGTTTTAATTTGCAACAATCTTCCACTCTCGACAATCACGCATACCAATAAATTTTATTTAAAACAACAACATAAAAGCTGCTGTAAACACATTGTGTACATTCCAATAAAATATATTTTATGCCACTTCAACCCATTAAAGCATCTGCTAAATCGGAGTAAAGTAAACAACTCGTGAAAAAAGAATAAATAAAAAACATGTTATTTAAGTGTTTCCAAAACACAATGGCACTCAAAAACGGCATGATCGCACATAAAGTAACGCAAAACCTACGTCATAAATTCACAGATTCTATTATGTGACCCAGTTTAAAGTCTACCAATATTTTTGAGAAAAAAATTTATCAGAGGACATGATTGTGAACACATGTTATTTATACCTGAAAATGTTTTGAATATTAATATATAATATATTCTTTAATGAGTGTATTTTGGAAAGTAGATATTTTATGGTGAAACATTTTATGGTGGGCGGTAGTATGTAGTACAAGGATTTGACCTTCCTAAATGTGATTCGTCAAGAGACAGATTGATGTGTAAGGATTCAAGTAATTTTAATAAAATAACATAGGTATATTTGAACTAAGGGTGTGAGAGCCCAAGGTAGGTTTTTAGTTTGGACCTAAATTCTGCTTGGCTTGTTATGCTTCAAAATTCTGGAGGTAGTATATTCCAAGCCTTAGACCCAGATATTCCGAAAGCACGATCTCCAAACTTAGTATTTGGCTTTCGTTTAGGTTCTATTAATCTTCTTATAGCCGATGAGCCGATGATGTCTTATACCAACTATTGTCGTGAGGTCTGTTATATAATATGTTAAGTTGCTTCTTAGGTGTCATAATCGCCAACACATAAACACACAGTCACTGGGTTGTATGTGAGTCCGATATATTTTTTTCCGTGTAGTAATTTCTTGAAATTCATTCACAAAATATAATTTACGACCGTCGATAAAATTTCCGTGCTGGCATATGGTTTACGCTCAAGGGACGTTTTCAAAGAGGGTTTTTTTGTGTTTCTGAAATCACTGAAAATGCTAATAAATAAATCAGGGTGCCCAACCCAAATCGTTTGGTGGGCCAAAAAAAATTTTACCGAATTTAGTGGGACACCCGGTGTGAGGGCAATTATTGTGAAACACGCCTAGAAGGCATGAACTGACTATATTATATATGTCAGTACTTTGCATTCACCCTCCACTTTAATTAAATTAGGTCAGTTGCATTCGATTTTCCGAGAAATGTGCGGAAAAAATATGCTTGTTAGAATTCATTGCAAAAATAAATTCAAACTTTTTTTTTACATTAGCTCCACACAGGAGGCTCTGAAGAAAATAATTCCCCTCAGGGCCTATGTCATCTTTGTGGATGCTTTGTGGAGGGTATTTTTAGGAAAGGAAGGAGAAGATTTTCTGGGAAGAAAAAGGGTATTAGGAATGGGTAGGAATCTGGGGGTTAGTATGTCCAGGAGTAACGGACGTAGAAATCCAAGCCTTCCACTGCGGTGCAAGACGATGTTCCGAGAGTACGACTGGAGAAGTCAAAGCGACTCCATCAACCATTCTCTCCTGATCCGGCCCGCCATGCAGCTGGTGGACAGACGCACCCGCCGCCAAGACCCGGACCAACCCTCACCTCACGAATACAGGCATCCCTGCTGAGTCACCAAACGTAGCGAACCGCTTTAGGTGACCTATGGCAGAGGTGTTGGTTATCCAATAAATGGTTCCCGGGGCGGCTTTACCTTACCCACCTCCCTAATTATAAGCCATACGCCTCGCACTTTTAAAGCAATAAATAAAAACCCTCTCGGTTCGAGGTCTATTAACTATATAGTTCTATTTCACAAAATATAATATAAATTTAGTAAATTTACGAATAAACGACTTTTTCTTTTTTTGTAAGAATACCAAAATCCAAAACATAGAACGATGAAAATTTCATTCTTGGCTGCAAAAAAATCTTCAATTGGACCGCATGTCACGTTGGGCATGCGTGAAATAAATAGTATTAAAATTTCTAAACTCTCAGAAAATTGATTTGAGTAAATAAATGAGAATATTTCCGAAATTGCTGAAATTTCTGAACTCATCGAAGTTTCTAAAATTAATGAAATTACTGAAATTACTGAAATTACTAAAATTACTTAAATTACTGAAATTACTGAAATTACTGAAATTACTGAAATTACTGAAATTACTTAAATTACTGAAATTACTGAATTACTGAAATTTTTGAAATTGCTGAGTTACTGAAATTACTGAAACTAAAGAAGCTACTGAAACTACTGAAATTACAAATTATTGAAGTTAGTGAAATTACTGGAATTACTGAAACCACTGAAATAACAAATTATTGAAGTTTGTGAAATTACTGAAATTACTGGTATTACTGAAACCACTTAAATTACAAACTATTGATGTTAGTGAAATTAATGAAATGTCTTAAATTACCTAAAATACTGAAATTATTGAAATAACAAAAATTTAAAATATTTGAAAATACATCAATAACTGAAATTAATTAAAGCCGAAATTAATAAAATGGCTGAATTTACTGATAGTTGAAATTATTGCATTGGTATACCAAATTTACCGCAATTACTGAAATTACCAAAATTACCAAAATAACTAAAATTACTCAAATTAATTGTGCTTTTCGACAATCACTCACAAATGTCTCAAATGAGTGCACAAGAAGTATATTTTTAAATATTAAATTTTACTTTACATGAAAGTAACAATTTTCACAGTTCACCATGTTTTCTAATGGTTACTAACTCCTAACTCACTGCGGAATGTTTCAGTAGCCCAACAGGCTACAACAGTCTGCATAATAATTGTTCCAACAAAGGCCAAGTAGTAAATTTGTATGGAAGGGGCGTCCCTTCTAAATGAGTTCCCGTCTTTACGTCTAATGCGACCTCATATTTTATTCCCCCGAATTACAGAGGTTGGCAGAATAGACAAGAGTAATGGGCGCAAGCGAATATTTTTTGGGGTGATACTGCGGAAAAATTATTTTTTCCAACTGAAAATTAGGTTATACAAGTTGACACAGTGTTCTAGGCTTAAAAATGAATACTGAAATTTTCCCAGCAGAATTTAAGTATTTTTGGCCCACATAAATTCGCTTCTATTATTATTTTTAAAAAAGACAAACATTTTCGGATTACAATAGCTCGACGATATTTGAAATTCTCCTATCCACCACAGTAAGCGGAAAATGTTGCTTGTGTTCTGATGGAGAAATCGAATACACGGCGTCTGGGTGGGACCCAAACGCGATGCCAAATCGGCCACTGACCAGCCAATAACTTGTCAAAACTATTAGCCAATCACTTTCTTTAATAAAAAGGGGGTAATTGATAATTTTTTGTATATTTTTCACCCCTTATTCTAGTCTAGATTTTGATTCAAAATCTTTATCAGTAAACATGAGAAACAAGTAGCACAGTAGATTAGAAGAAGAAACCAGTAGGACTACAGCATCCCCAAATAGGATAATGAGAGTAGAGAGGGAAGGGAGACGAAGAATATGAAGGTGGACAGGTGTAATGTAGTCAAAATTCTACGCTTTATCAAAACGTTCAGTTACATACAAATCAATACTAAATTTCTTCGTTAGTGTTGTGTTATTCACGAAACTAGGCATCTTTAATATATATAACAAAGTCGGGTTAGTTACACCATTTATAACTCAAGAACAGCTTTACCAATTTTTATGATATTTGATTTGTTGGATTTGTATCCGCCCGAATAGCAGAATAGCTATTAAAACTAATTAAAAAAAAATTCATAAAAAAAAAACTATAAAGAAAATTCTTTTCTTCGTGCATTTTGAACGGAACGATTTCTCATCTTTTGAAAGAGCTGCAGCAATATTGTGGTAGATATAATATTGAAGAGTGAGTGAATTCCAAAACTTCAAAAACGTCGAATGCCAATGCGCTGATTGTTTTGCTTTTGTTCTTAAACATATAATGCTGCCCCTCTTTCTTACACACTGTTATGAGTTGCCCATAATTCATACGAACATACTATACAAGCGGCAGGTTGCCCATAAATGCTACGAACGGACTATACAAGCGGCAGGCAGCTGTGTGTCACGTGCTCAGTACATGTACATTCTCGCGTGATTATTGCTGTCCCTCTCAGGCTGGCAGAAGACATTACCATATATGGCCACACGGCGCGAAATCCAGCCAATGGCAGAAGACATTACCTTATAGGGCACACGTTCGAGTCTTCCGTCTCGCTCATCACGGACAGAGAACTCCGGCCACCGTTCACCGAAGCAACAGACATATTTCAGACAACGGCGCGAGCGGTCGTACGCACTACTACGTACTGTCGGGCAGTATGCCACCCTTTGACGCGGCTAATTAAGTCTTCACTTACGATCCCAGTATGGCGCTATCACGACAGACGCCTGTATAATCCTACTGCCGCCTACTTTATACCATGGCAGCCCTGGCCGCCCGGCTTTTAATCCGCCTACATTGCCGATAGCCGCTTAATTCACCGTTATCACCCACCGGTTCGGTAAGCTGACCGAATCCGCCCACCATGACGCCGAGAAGCCGCCCACGCACCCCGAGCCGCCTCGTTCCTGCACACGATCTATGAGCTTTGCTCTAGATCTCTCCACTTCGTAGGAAGCTGCCTGCATCCGTACGACGCCACGTGAGATTTTAAACCCTCTTATAGTATTTCCGAGCCTAAATTCAGTAGTATTTCTAGTGCCTCTCTCTCTCTCTTATGCTAGGCCTTAAACAGCTTACCTGGTTGCCTGTAATGTTCACCCTTGCATTATTGAATACATTTGAATTGTGCCTAAACCTTGTTTCATTGGAGTCAACCATCGACAGCCTCGGAGGAGCCCTACGACCCTGAGCTGAGCCTTCCAAGCCGAGGCATATTGCCCCCGGGGGGCCTGCTTAACACTTGTTCCCCCCCCGGGAGGGACATATTTCTGGAGACCAGAAGTATAACACTGGACCCTACGTGGCTTCAGTATCACCCTGGCCCCAGGAAGTATGACAACACTAAATGTTAATAGTCGACAATGAGACAAACGGTGAACGTATGTCTGCACCCCTCCAAAGGAAAAATACAATAATTATAATAAATCTCCTTAATAAAATAAAACGCAATTCCCGTAAGTAAGTGGAAAAGTAAGAAAATCACAAAAAATATAAATCCGTACACAGCGCCATTTCTGATACTAATTTAAACAAAACAAGGACAGTTGCTCATCGATAATTGCCATTGTGTAGTTTTTAACTTAATAAAAAAACTGAATTTATTTCAGCTAATAAGTTAACATAACAGTTATTTATTGTGAGGCGTACGAAGTTCTCCGGGTCAGCTAGTTAAAATATAAATTCTTCAGTATAAACTTACCCGTTTTACGATACATAATAATTATTTTACCCTTTCATACTATGTTTTAATCGCTGACATGTGATGGCTCAATCCAGTAACTGATTGCACTTTAATCCCCAGTTCATACATTTTTCTCGCATTACGCGGGGCTAATGGTCCAGATAAATAAAGTGGGGTAAAAAAGGCAAAGTTCATCCCCGTTTAATTCTACAATCTAAGGGAGGAAATGAGGCCTATCGGAACTGTATATTATATTAGCCATGGCACTTGGATATTATAATAAGGCTGCCTTAGCACGCAGTAAAATTTACGAGTTGCGTAAGTTTTTGATAAGTTACTCACAAGAGCGATTACATATTCATCCACCTTATGGTAATAAACGCTCACCAAAGTTGCTCGGAAGTGCAGTAACTTTTGTAAGTGCTTATAGAAACCGTTATATCTATAAGTTTGTTTGCGCTTAGACGAATTCCTGACAACAGTGATTGGCTGTTGTCAAATATAAACAATTTTATCAATAAAGACGAAATAGTTTAAAAAAGTTTTGGAATAGAAGTTGACTCGGAATTGAACGGAGTTCTTTGATTTTATCCAAATGACAGAGGAAGGATACGGTTATCCAATAATGGTTATATATACCCATTAGGGAATGCAATCCCGATCTCGCGGGATCTTGATCTCGCGAGATCTCGTGACATTTTACGGGATCAATCCCGAAGCATAATATGACGAGATCCCGTTCGAGATCGGCGGGATTGGGTGGCAGTAGTCAGCTACGCTGCACACATCCACGTGTCGATCGAAGAAAGAAAACTATCCCGACTATTTACGAATATTAGCGACTGATGACGGGCGGAACAGATAATATAAAACTGTGTCGAGTGAATGAGAAAGAGATTCTTGCGTGCGTGCAGGCAACCATTTGTTTGTTTAAGTTGTGCAGTTATGGTCATTACTTTTTCTTAAATTATGCATTTTTTATTGTTTATGTGAGTTAAATAAACACAATTTTTGGATTCTCACGTTGTTAATACCTTAAAATGTCGAAAAATAATCCAGATCAAGTGTATGTTGAGTTTAACAGTCGTTTACCGGTATGGAGATTCTTCAAGAAAGCATAATTATAATAATAATTTGACTGCTCAATGCAAGTTATGTTCTCAAAACCACATCCGTGTCTACAAAAGGTTTACACGTCCATATGATGTCAATCCACAAAATTGACACAAAATCATTGAATGGGGGAGTCGGAAGAACATCAAGTACTACTGAGCCGGGTGATGTCGATAATTTATCAGTACCTTCGACGTCGAGAGCTTCGTCGTCAGTGGTGCGGTCACCTATTGATATTGAGGCTAAATTTACACCAGAAGGACCAGAAGATAGTGAAAATTACCAAACACCACAGAAGAAAAAGAAAATCGTTGATTATTTTCCATCCAATTCTAACGTAACAAAGGAGTTAATGATTTCCCGAATGGTAGCCAAAGATGGTTTGCCATTCAGAGTATTCTGTACTTCCGAAGATATGAAGAGTCTTTTTGCTGCGAAAGGTAACAATTATAAATTGCCTTCTTCATTAAATACAATTAAACTAATTGTGATGATTTGCCTCTTTGTATGACTACGTCACAAACTGATACGTCACTTCAAGAGGAATTAGAAGAGACTCTAAGAGATTCTAAAAGTCCTTTTTCGCGTGAATCAACGAGTTTCGATAAATTAGAGTCAGTCATAAAAAAATGGATCTATTTGAGTGTGAAGGAATAAGGGGGAGATTTTTGCAGTTTGCATATAATAGCAACCTTAAAACACTTTGTTTTTTAAGAAGTTACTTTCAAAATCACCCGTAATTACTTTCTAATCTCCTTAAGCTAGGTATATTTTTTTATTTTGATTATTTTAACTTTAAAAAAAACTGTTAATTATTTGGTAACTAATATTAAAGAATAAAAGTTTTTGTTTTCTTTCAAACAATATTTTCTTTTAATTAACGAGATCCCGAAAATTCCGAGATCATATCATGTAGATGATTGCCATGCATTTGGCAAAACTTTCTCAGTAACTGCGTGCAATTTAATTACAAGAAGGCTGTAACAACATACCTTGCAAATAAATACTAATGTAAGTATTTATTATTCTTTTGCATGAGTTTTTTAATTGAGATGAGCTTTTCATAATTTCTTTCACAAATTTTACTACTTTACTGTCCCACTAAATTATTAAAATAAAAAAAATTTTGAGCCCCGTAATGACGTACATATAATATAAATAAATAACCCCTAAATCCTAAAATCATATTACCCTTTGATATTGTATGCGAAATTGTTATTTTATTTTCTCAGTTATGAAAATTGTGTGGTAATAACAATACCAATGAATTGAAAAAAAAATTGAAATGGCAAAATATTCAGAATCAGAGAAACAGAATTTTTTTATATGCTTTTAGCAAACACAGCCGTTTTATGCGTAAACAAGAAAACATCTCAACCCCTAAGAACTATACTAATAATTATACTTCAGTAAATCCATTATACGTGGCCTTGCGAGATAGAAAGTCTAATTAGTGGATAGGAAGCCAAAGGTAACCGGAATTACCATCACATCTCTAGTGAAAGTATGCTGGGCACGTAGCACGACTAACGGATGACCGTTAGAAATCCAATAACATCGGTTGGCAACCTTCGTGGAGAATGAGACACGGAGGCCACCCACATATTAGAAAAGACAAACCTTAAAAGAACTGTAGTAGATGAAAGTCATGTAAATAGATCAACGCCAAAAAATGGACCTTATGATTTTTCTTGGACAACAAGCATGAACTTAATGTAACAATTATTATGTAACTGTTAATTTTACACATATCATCTCTGATTCTGCCGGGGGTATTAAGTAAAATCTAATGGGGTATTAAGTAAAATCTGTTTGGCGTTTAAAATAATAATAAATTGTGGTGTTTAAGCAAACCACCGCATAATATTCTGTTAATGTTATTGTTATATCTAGTTATTACCCAATAAAAGCATTTTGCTCTGATTAAAATCTGTTGTAGCACGTTTCCTTGTGGTAAACGGAGAACATGTTTTGACTCCAAATTAATTTTATGGAAAATATTATTCAGTTTAGAGTTTCAGCTGAGTTTAAGTCATTAATGAAACGTTAACGTTTTCTGGAAAAGACTTAAACAAAAGCACAAGTAAATCCAAAGAGCTGAATAGTTTAAAAATGATTATCAAACTAGCAAAAAAAAAATTTGCCTCTGAGCAAAAACTGGAATCTGTTTGGTATAATATGGGTTAATGGAAGGGTTTGAATAATTGGAATACGGGCGTCAGGCAGGAATATTGTGTTTGTTTTACTGATTTTTTATTGGAAGGAGCTTTGAAGAATACTTAGTGTCATAGTTCCTCACATGTACATACATTGCTGTGCGTTTTTTCAGTCACGGACAACGTAGACTATTTTTTCTCTCAGCCTGCAGGACTGTGCCAACGATAGGGAGGGCAATCTTGTTGTTGAACAGAATCAACTCGAATATCGATACATTTAGAAATAATAAGGCAACAATTTTGAAAAAATTATATAATTTTTAACGCCTAACCTGAAGATATTAAAAAGAGTCGTTAGATATTTAAAAAAAAATCAAAACACATCGTATTCTTCCTCCGTAGAACATGAACACAAGTACCTTCATTATATTTCAAACAAATATCTTGGTCTATAATCCGTACCTACATACACACCTTAGCATTTATTAAAAATAAATCCTTTAATGTCATACTAAAACATGTACATTTTTTTAATGTTAAGTAAACTTCGGTTCCATAATATTAAGTGGGTATTATTATGTTAAGTATTTTAAATACATGTAGGATTACGATTTTTTTTTAAATATTTATATTGAGGGATCAGTAGGATTTATCGGTCCAGTTAGGAGTTCTACCGAGCCAAACCCTCTGATATGAAAATATCTGGAATCGTTGAATTATTTTCCCATTTGGTCTCTGGTAGTCTTTGGTCTGGTCATGTTGTTCGTGTATTGTTTTGTATTTATTATACTTATATAGTGCACTCATACATAGCGTGGATTGACTAGATGGTCATTTGTGGAAAAAGGTGTGGAGGGATTAGTTTTTCCTGTGGGGAAGATTTAACTCGGACAGCAAAATCGGAATCATGAATAAAAAAATTATTAAGTACCATAATATTTGCTGGCTTTTTATTTACATTCTTCCTTCTAGACCCAAGGCTATTTCATTCGTTATAAAGACCCTCCACATAGCATCCTCTAACACAAAAATTTGTGTGAAAATTACAAGCAACATAATACGAAACACATAAAAGCAACACTGATTATCAACTAGATGGATAAAACGATCTTTTTAGATTTTGGATCCTAAAGAAATTGAAATCATTTATTTGCTGGACCAATCGGTAGTTAATACTTAGATAATATATTGAACTGATTGTTTATTATTCATCACTGGAACACAGAAAAATATCCAGCGTGTTGAATACAGAATAAACCTAGTACTGCCTAATAAAAATAATTGAAACAGGAATCTCCGAACAGTCGTTGTGAATTTTTACGACTCATGGAATTCTTTTAATAATATAGTAGCAGATGTTCAAGCTATGGTCGTTAAATGCTAATGTCCCGTAGTGTTTACTTTTCTGGACTACATAGCATTATAATACGATACGTTATGTAAATATGTACATGAATAATTGGCTGAGCTTTTATGGTGGCTGGAACCTCGCGGATATTCTTTTCCAAACGAATTTCGCTCTTTTCGGTTTGACAGACGAATTGTAAAATATATTTATGAGTGGAGGTTCTTTGATGGTTGAAATATGTTTCGTAATAATCAGCTTTGATAAATGAAGAATAATAACAAAAGAAAGGATCACAGACTCGAAATATAATGTATTCAGGACTTTCAGTTTGTCATATTAAGAATTGATGGAAGCGATCTAAAAATAAAAATATTGTGATATTGTAATGATATTTATCAGCGCTATCCTTCCAACGCACATCTTAAAATACTTCATGATATTGATTTTCCCTAAACCATTCTGGGAGAAAAATTGCTAAAAATAATTAAAAATAAATAATTGTTATTTCACAATATGGCGCTCTAGAAACTCCAATCCAATTATTATAATTATTTAGTTTTTTAAATACTATTTGCGTAAAGAAGAGGAGCTCTACTACCGAAGATATTTATTAAAAATTCAAAATGATTTATACAGAATATCACAGTACTTACCCGAAGGATTGTAACCAGCGATTCCTAAGCATATTTGGAGTAAAAAAGTATACGCTATTTTGCTGTCCGATAATATTTTTTTTTATTGGTGCCCTTTTTTACTCATTTAAAGTATGCTCTAGCGTGTTTAAATCGCACTTTATGGAACGCGCGTTTTTTAAAGTTACCATGGCAACATCAACAAATCAACAAAATGTGAAGTCTAAATGTCAACTTTTAACTATAAATCTGACAGGAATATTTTAAACGTCAAATAAAACATTACAAATGTTTCAAAAATTTTATTCAAAGTTTACATTCTTTTTTACATCGTTTACATTCTAATTATTTAAATGGATGTGAAAAGAGCAGTTCGTATTATTTGAAATATTATAACCTCCGTTTTTTGAATCGGAGGAAATGCTGTTCAAATTAATAGTATTCTCGGAAGTCAATGAGGCTGCACTTCCATTAATGGCAGTTCCAATAATGTTTGAAACATTCTTCTTATTTCTAATGCTCTCTTCCATGTAACCAGTCGCCACAGCTGCCGATTTCCATCCTACTTGTTGTTGGATTTGATCAATTGTCATGCCACTATTTGCCATAATGGTAGCGGATGAACGTCGAAACGCATGTCCTGTATATTTCTCAGGATCGTTTAATTTAAGATAGCGTGCGATTTGTAAGAGGCATGATCCAAATGTGTTAATACCAACCACTTGATTGGTGCACTTACCCTTATCATACCGTAAGAAAACCCTGTCTGTACTTACATTTTGGGGTCGCAATGATAAATATTGCTTCATCAAACACACATAATTAATTGCACCACTGTCGGCAACAGTAAAACGTCGAGCCTTCACTGTTTTAGATGGTCGGATGGTAATAAGCAATACACTTCCTTCTTCTTTGATATCATATAAGCGTAAATCGCACAATTCACATCTTCTGCAAGAGCCAAAGATTCCGCAAATGGCTACCACCTTCAAAAATAAGTACGTTATGTCCGGTGCTTCCGTGAAAAACTTCCGCAAATCATCTTCTTTGAATACATACGCCTTCTTAGCAACGTCATCCTTGCTAATTGCCTTCATGAATGCATGCACTTTCACAAATGATTTTAAATCAACCCCTTTTTTTATCCTCAACAGACATTGCAATTTCGAATGTATGGCCCACATAGTCGATGCTTTGTACTGTTCCGACATTTTCTGAAGGTAAGCAAGCACAACTCGTTCATCTACATCTACTACGTTTTGCTCCTCCATCCATGTTATGAACCTTTCATATTCTTTTTTATAAACGTCTTTGGATTTTTCAGGTATTAACCGCGATTCTGCTTTGGTATTTAAATTATCAATGTTAGAACTCATTTTACAACACACAATAACTAGTAAAAACTGTGATGTCAACTATTAATCTTATGTGATAGATTGCAAATTAATGTTTGTGTTTTTCATTTCCATGACAACAAGATATTGTGATGTCACATCACGAATTCATTAATAGTTCTTATTTCCAAATTTTTAATAATGATATCAATATTTATGTTTTCAAACTGTACCAATAAAAAAAAAATAGCGTAAAGTATTCTTGGATAACTGGTCTTTAAAACACTTGCTTTATTTCGAGCACTCGGCTACGCCGTCGTGCTCGAAAAATCGCGCGTGTTTTAAAGACCTGTTTATCCACTTATTTTTTAATATACTATTTTGAACATTTTTTTTTCAATCGCACGTCGTCACTGATCATATTCCTACACGTCGCAACGGATAACGTGATTCGCGCGCTGTTTCATGCGTTACTGTGCTGTTGGAACGAGATGGAGAGGTTATCACTTGACCCGATAGGCTACACCCGACTACTCAATTGCGACATGTGTGAAATATGCTGAGGAATCACTGGATAAAATCCTTCGGGTACGTGCTGTTACCCCCCTGATATTATAACATATTTTGAAAACAGAAAAGAAATCAAATAAGCAGCCACTATTTGATTATATATTATATAGTATTGCTTGGTTTTTCAAAAAACTCACTTTTTCCTTGATGCGAAAATCGACCTCACCGCCCCTCGCGTTTCACCAACCTCAAGGTTCACTTTGGCTCGAAGTCTAGAATTGTCCCTTCGGCTGACACGCGAGAATGGACATTAGCGCTCGCTATTTTGGAACGCTTCAAAGTTCAAAATCCTTCGAAGAGTCGATTATTTTCCAGCCACTAGCAGTTGTTTTTTTTTTTGTTAGGGGAAACATTTTTCATCGTTATCAATATGTTTGCCAAAACTTTACGGGAGACATCTAGCGGTGCGGAATACAAGTATGGATTATTCACATTAGAAAAAATCAAATGTCTATCGAATACTGTTGTAGTTCTATTTTCATCCGTTCGAAATGGCAGCTTCGTCTGAATTTAAATAAACACGCTAGCTTCACGATTTTCACAAAAAAAATAGACTAGACAGGAAACTCACATAAAATTGAATTGACATATTTTAAGAGCGAAAAATTATTTAAATTTGCGGCGAAAACTGGAACTACTCATAAAATCACTCAATTCGGCTAGGTTATATTTCCCGCCGACAGGTTCGCCCCTTTAAAAACGTCGGATCGAGAAGGGAAGTAAAAAAAAGTTAGTTTCCCGTACAAAACTGATTTTGCTAGGAATTTATTCTAATTAATTAAACGGCTTCGAGAAAGTTCTTTAGAAAAATTGACATTTTATAGGGGCATTACGGAATTAAAGATTGCGTTAAAAGTACACCTTCCGGCGGAGATGTTTTTTAATAAACATAAACAATACAAGTTTTAGAAACTTTTAAAACCAAAACATGTTTAGCTCCCCCTTGAAAATGTTTCACAATATTGCATTCAAATTCGACATTTTTCTGACATTTGCGAAAAATTCGCTTTCATCGATAAATGCAAATCGTTTGCAGCCTGTAAAATCGGCTGGTATATTAAAATTTTATAATTTTTCTCGAACTTTGCAACACTGAAGATGGAGTCGTGATGGCGTTAAAATCCACTACCACCTTAAAAAAAAGCAGACCCCGCCCTAATAGGTTTTGTATGAAGAATTTTTTTTTTTAATGGCGGATTTCAAATTGCATAGCTCGACAGGGCCTTAATTTAAGCAGGAATTGTGCAAATTTGTGCATCGGTCTTGCCTGTTTAAAAAATATAATTATGGAATATTATCTGTCTGTGTATGATATAGTATAGGTAAGTACCTAATACAAAAGCGCTAGATTTACCCGCGCTTCAACAGCAAATTGAAATGTCAAAAGAAAACGGATCTCTCAGCGGTTTGGGTTGTTGTTTTTCGGGAAACGGCATTGCGGCCGGAAAAACGATTCCAGCTTGGATGTTTTTGAAAAATACGGTACCCGGCAATATTAGGCAACTTTAAAGACCAAAATTTTGTGTTAGTTCCATGTAAAAAATTTCAGGGTCGCCGAAAAACCTATAAAATTTTCCAAAAAAAACAAGAAAATTGGTGTCAATAGATTCACTTCAGTAGGGTGGATATTTACCGGCCAAATTGAAATGTTATTAATTCAGGGTAGGTACCTACTTATCTCGGTAGTATTGCAAATATGACGAGAAAAGCAAAAACATTGCCGGAATTTTGTAAGGAAATGCGCCGGTACCTGCCGGAATGGGTAGTTGGACAATTATTTAGGTTTTTGATGCAATTTAATTTACTAAGGTAATGTTGTTTCCACGTACTGAATAATTTAACAATTTTTTAAAGTTCATTTTCACGTTCTGTGTAAGTTGTGTTTTTTTATCAGTAAATGCCAGTTGCATCATAAAACTGAAATATTTACAGAACTTGAATAGAATTCGAACCGAACTTTTACAGAACGTTAAAATTGACTTGAAAAATTAAAAAAAAATTTATTTCGTTAAACAACCCAGCCTAAATATGAGTTCTTTTTTACGTATGTATGCAAGTACCTATACTCAGAATATAAGTAGATTCCTACCTGCACATAAACACTCGATATCATCCGACGATATTGCATACGTATTAGTTTTCTAATTTTACAATGAAATTACTCGAAGTTGAACGGAATATTTTTTAAAAGTATTAAATTCATATAGCGCTTTATTTTAAGCAGTAAAACTACTGGTGAGTTCTGGCATTATAAAATTTGTATGAAAATGTACGTACGCTCATAACTTCCGAAGGACTGCAACAAATTGAAAAATTCTTTTTTTGTTGTGTTCGTTATTGTTAGTACAAGGTTTGTATAAAATTACTGGTGAGTTCTGGGATTACGAAATTTGTAAAAAAAAAAATTATAGATAGCGCGCGAGCTGTTGAAAAATAAATGTACCGGGAATTAGTGTATTAATAATGCGGCAGGTGGGGGGGGGGATGGAAACAGGAAGGGGGGGAGGGGAACTCGGGAGGGGGTTTACGATACGGAGAAGCCTAGGAGTGAAGTGGGGGCGAGCTCTGGCAACACGAAATTACGCATTGCTCAACCGTTCATCCGATTGTGATGAAACTTTGGGGATTTGATGTGTGCATTTCTACAATGGTGTTTATATACTAACGTATAGCAGGTTTTTGCTGCTAGGTCCTGCGGGCGGCTTTATACATAGTTGTATGTTTAACCGCTAAGCGTTGCTAAACCATTCATTCGATTGCGATGAAAATTTGAGGATTTGATGTGTGCATGCCCACGACGGTTTCTGTATACAAAAGTGAGCTCTGGCATCATGAAATTACGCATTGCTAAACCATTCATCCGATTGCGATGAAACTTTTAGGATTTGATGTGTGCATGTCTACAATGGTGTTTATATACTAACGTATGGCAGGTTTTTGCTGCTAGGTCCTGCGGGCGGCTTTATACATAGTTGTATGTTTAACCGCTAAGCGTTGCTAAACCATTCATTCGATTGCGATGAAAATTTGAGGATTTGATGTGTGCATGCCCACGACGGTTTCTGTATACAAAAGTGAGCTCTGGCATCATGAAATTACGCATTGCTAAACCATTCATCCGATTGCGATGAAACTTTGGGGATTTGATGTTTGCATGTCTACAATGGTGTTTATTTACTAACGTATGGCAGATTTTTGCTGCTAGGCCCTGTGGGCGGCTTTATATATATTTGTATGTTTAACCGTAGGTACCTACCAGCTTACTATGGTTTTTTTTTTCTGTTAGTTAGTAAGTCAAGTTAGTTTTAACCCGTTAGTTGCATTTGCAACAGGCATAAGCTAGTTATATATTAATGCTCAGTTTTTCAAAAAACTCACTTTTCGCTTGACGGGAAAATCAACCTCACCGCCCCTCGCGTTTCACCAACCTCAAGGTTCAATTTGGCTTGGCGACGCAAAAATGCCGCTGGCACGCCAAAACGACCTCTCCGATCCTCGAGTTTCGCACACCTCAAGGTTCAATTTTGTTCGAAGGAAATTATCCCTACGGCTGACACGCGAGAATGGACATTAGCGTTCGGTATTTTAAAACACTTCAAGGTTCACAATCCTTCGAAGAGTCGATTATTTTCCAGCCACTAGCAGTTGTTTTTTTTTTTGATAGGGGAAACATTTCAATATGTTTGCCAAAACTTTACGGGAGACATCTAGCGGTGCGGAATACAAGTATGGATTATTCACATAAGAAAAAATCAAATATCTATCGAATACTATTGTAGTTCTATTTTCATCCGTTCGAAATGGCAGCTTCGTCTGAATTTAAATAAATACGCTCGCTTCACGATTTTCTCGAAAAAGGAGGAATCAACATAACGACAGTATTCGTATAATGTTGCTATATGCTTGGTTTTGGAATGCCTAATTTTGGAATGTTGTTTTTTAATATTCAGAATGTTTCTTACTAAAATTTTTAACTTTGTCAATAAATAATATGGATACATTAAAATATAGTGAATATTTAACTGCTGTACCTACACTAAATAGAAAAAATACATTATTTTAGTTGTGGAAGAATTTCTTTTACCTCATTTCATGAATATTGTTTGTTCTTTTTTTTTCTACTCATTTATAATTTCATATTATTATTTGAAATATATAATATTTAATAATATTTTAATTAATAATATTTTAAATATATAATATTTTAAATGAAGTTCTACATACTTTACGCTTGACAACAGCGAAAAAATATGTAAAAAAATTTTTTTTTAGGGTGTTTAGTTGTTATTTTTTCAAAAAAATAATTTTTTCATGCTATTCACAGGTATATTTTAAAATTTTGTTTTTAAATAAAGCATCAAAGTTAATTTATTAAGATATCTTTGTTCTCAATAAAAAAAGTTTACGAAAACCATGTTTTTTCTTAGTAAGCATTAACATTTTTTACCCCTGAAACATGTATTTTTTTAAATGGCATCACTGGACACTACGTATTCAAGCTGACAGCTTATTAAAAGTTTTATTTTCAAAGGTAATGAACAAGATGGCGATTACGGGCTTATAATTTATAATAATTATACACTGACTGGTTAACTAAATTACTGATTGCAAGTAGGTAGGATAATGATATAATATATAAAATATATCTTCATTGATAATTTTATGTAAATTTTCAACATTTTGAAGGTATTTATTTATTATTATAGTGTCAAGCAACATATGTTATGTCAGTAGTATTAGACGTATTAGTCATAAATATAACCTAAATGGTCCTCTGTTTACAGGAATGAAGTTGAAAAATGCCGCTATAAATATTGAATGTTTGAAATTACCTATTTATACTGTAAAATCCTCAGTGATAACATAACGATGCAATCTTTCAAAAAAATGAACGAAGGAATCTATCAATTTACAAGATAATTATTATTGAAGGTATTTATTTCCCATTTTTTATTATTTTCATTAAAAAAACAGCAATTTACAAGATAATTATTATTAAAAATGTATTTCCTATTGTTTTAACCTACAATCACTTTCTGAACTTATTTGTGGGTGCAAACATCTTCATTTCAAATGTCGTTATATTTTCTAGCAGTGAAATATTATAATGAGGGTTCAATAAAACTCAACAAAGTGGAATTTCAACACCCCCTTGAAAAATCGACTAGAATGGGCCAAGGCACACCAAAAAATGACCAATGACGACTGAACAGGTAAACCGATGTGTGTTTCAATGAATCCCGCATGTTTGAAACAGTTGTGAATGGTACTTTGTGACATTTTATTCCAGGCATCAGCCATAAGAATTGCATTTAGCACCGTTATTTTTGCATCAAGACAATTTATCATTTTAAGCACAAGATTCTTTCCAACATTAGTTTTGAGTGACCATATTATTCCTTAATCCATTGACTGTAAGACTGACACCCGTATTCAGAGTCGATCCTTAAAAGTTGTCAAAGTCAAGTGTCGGTCTTACCTTAGCAAAGGTAAGTAATGTCCCCGGCCGGCTTTTATACATCTAAAGTCATCCCGTCATAAGGTTTATTTTAGGTTAACATCATGTTTTCAAAATAAGTATGCATTCTTTCATTCTTTGTCGATTTCAAATCAGTATAGACATAATGTAAATAACAAGTTTCATCATAGCTGCATCACAAAATGCAATATTTTCGTTTCACAAAAGTAGAACAGAATTTTACAATAGATATCTACTAAAAAGACGCATTTACCTGATAATTACCAGTAGCGTAGAATCTCAACGCGATAGCTACCTGAATAACAGGAGGTATGGGCAAGCCTCTATTATTTACTAAAGTGTAATTTGGAAATAATATAGGAATTAATAAATGCATTACAGTTGTTTTCTCCAACCGATATCGCTCCTTAAATTGGCGGTCACTTGGCAAGTTAAAGGTACATATCCCACCAACCTTGAGTTGTGACAGCTAGAAGTCAAAGTAAGCAAGAATGCGCGTGCGCAGTGTCGTAGAGACTTTCAGACTTCAGTTTCTGAATACAAAAAATGTGCCGAATGTGGTCGCATATGCTTTAAATATGGTCACCCGGATGACAATCGGCACTCGGAAGGTAGATTCCTTACTATGTGACGTCACACCGACCTTAGGTGTGTCTCTGAATACAAAACGGTGTTTCTTAAAGGAAAGAAAGGCTCCTTGAACTAAAGGATCGACTCTGAATACGGGTGTGTTTTTGTATTCAGCTAAAGGAAATTAAGTGTTTTAGGATAAAAATCAACTGTGTTAGAAATCATATCAGTAACTATAACCGGACATAATTGATTAAAAATGTGAAATAATAAGCGACATAAGCGAAGTCATTATATTATCTGACGTTGCTATAAAGAATTTTATATGAAAACCAAACTTCGCTGTGTAATTACTAAATTTAAATAATATTTGTGTTTCAAGATACTGCAGCTGCACTGATGTCCACTGGCTATGTTGATCCAATATTGAGTAAATACCGTGGAGATTCATCATTGCTGAGGATCATGTACCCTACTTCAATTTCCATGGTGGATAAGGATCTTTCTTCCGCTCCCCGCAATCCTGCGCTATCTGGATAGCCAAGGACATTAACGTAAAATAAAGCCTGAGCTTTTTTTTAATTCAGATTAAATAAATAACAATTATTATACACCTAAAAAGGAAGGACAGCAGCATCCACAGTATGTATAGAGGGACCGCGTCTGGTAGGCATGGGTACTGCTGCCCCGGGAACCACTTATTGGATAACCCACACCCCTGCCACAAGTCACCCCAAGTGTTTTACTACGTTTCGTGACTTAGCAGGGGTTCCCAAATTCATGAGGTGAAATTTGTCTAGATCGTGGCGTCGGATACGTTTGTTCACTTACTGCGTGGCGGTCAGGATCAGACAAGACTGGTTAACGGAGACCTTTTGATTTTTCCAGCCGGATTCTCAACCCATCACCTTATGCCTCATTTGAAGGAATGGATTCATGCATCCATTACTCCTGGACCCAATGACCCCCAGATTCCTATCCATACCGTCGTACCTTTTTTCTTCCCAAAATTTCCTTTCCCTAAAAAGATCCTCGACACAGCTTCCCTAAAGATGACGTAAGCCCCGAGGGAATTTTTTTCATCAAGATTCTCCTGTGTGAAGCTAATGTAAAAAAGGGCACTTTATTAACTTTAAATAATATGATGACCACATATTATCTGTGATCATTTTTATAAAAATACATATTCCTTTTTGTATATTATAAGAACAATCAATCAAAGTTGGTACCTTTTTAAAATACCTATCTACAATTCTTGATTCGATTTAAAGTATTAGATAAGTACTTTAAATAATTTCATTAATTGAAAGAGTTTCGAAAATTGAATTTTGAATTAACAATCGGTGGTTTGTAAAAAGTCATTCTCAAATTGCGAGATAGCACATTTTCAAAAGTTTTGTAAGATATTTTGTCATGATTAAAAAAACTTTTCAGCTGTGTTGTCACGTGGTTGTAATAATACAGCTATCTACGCAAGGACGGGAAGAAGGTGTTTTGAAAGTTTCAAACATTTTATGTATTAATATAGCAATACGTAGACATTTCTGTACTCATACATTCCCAAACACACATATTTTTATTTATATAGTAGATAACTGGTTGGCGGAGACCTTTTGATTTCTCCAGCCGGATTCTCTCGAAGGAATGGATTTGTGCATCCATTACTCCTAGACACACTGAGCCCCAGATTCCTACCCATACCGTCATACCTTTTCCTTCCCAAAACTTCCAGTTCCTAAAAAGATCCACGACACAGAGTCCCTAAAAATTACCTAAGCCATGAGGGAAATTGTTTCCCTCAGAGTTCTCCTGTGTGGAGCTAATGTAAAAAAGGGAACTTTATTAACTTTAAATAATAAGTAATCACCACATATCTGTAGTCATTTTTATTAAATAATAATTTGCAACCATATATGTACATACAATACTATATTTTGTGCCCCATTTATGTAAATTTTAATTTTATATGTTTTCATTTCATACAATTTAATCCACAAGTCTGAGCATGAAAATATTTTTATCTTTTGTTTGAATTTTCTGTTCTTCTGGTGATTTTCACAAAAACATACAATGTAATCTTTGTATATAATTATTGCCAATTTTTTCTTCTTACTCTTTGTATATATCTTTGTGTATTATATGTTTTTTCTGTTATTATGTGTTTCATGACAGTAGGCGTACTTATATACAATGCACAGTTGCATTAAGGAAGGTTATACCTCATTACACAAAATATAACTAAATGACCCCGTAGGGATATGCCGAGATGATGTACCGCCAAATAATGAAAAAATAAAACATATTTTCATTAAAATGCATCGAGAAAAATTTACTTTATATACCAACGCGTAAGTACAGAAAAAATCGACACTGTGTTGTGTAATATTTGATAGTTTCATAGAATTTGAACTATTCCTTTAGAAATTTTCATGCTTTGCATATTTATTCCCTTCTAGGTTTGTACATAAAAAAAATTTAATCTAGATTATTAAGTTACATTTGTACTGTGTCTAAGATGGTACGCTAAACTGAAAATTAAATATAAAATCTACCCACCCGACCAAAATTAAATCTAAATTAATAAATTACATTTGTACTGTCTCTGAAATGTTAAGCTTAACTGAAAATGAAATGTAAAATGTACCCATTGGCCTTAATGATCTAATTTATTTGTAATACCTTCTTATTTCCCATCTTTGCATATTATTTTTAAATAACAACTGTATATTGACAAAGAACAATGTCGGATCTGCTAAAAATTGAAAATTGCGCTGTTGTTTTATTTACAAAAAAAAGTTGTTGATTATAATTCTAAATATTGGATGACATGAAATGACATATATATATATATATATATATATATATATATATATATATATATATATATATATTTTTCAATTCTTGATCTCAAAAACAGTAGAAAAAAACTAAAAATATGCAGAAATGAAACGATAAACAGTACTATTGCCGAACTACAAAATCGCACATCTGACATTGTTCTTCAGGACCGTTGAATACTTTTAACTAATCTTCCAGTTTCCTTTAGTTGGTTCTTTTTCGGAAGATAAAAAAATACATCATTGAACCAACATATAAAAAAATAAATACTTTTATTAAATTCAAACATCGTTTTCATTCGACCACACATGCAAAAACACTCTGTCGACTGGTCAAAGGATTAACAAAAACTATCAAATTGACCGTTACTAAGGATCTATGCCATTTATGAACATGTGAATTTGGCGCGCACTCCGCCCTGCAGAATGCTAGACTAGAGCAGGCATTTAGATCTATGTCTATTTCCATAATGATTGTCTAAGAGCCTGTTTCCATTTCTGTTTAAACAACAGATGAAAAAAAACTGTTGTCGGACGCTCTTTTCACTTCTCCATTTAAAAAAATTAACTACACAAATTGGATGTGGGGTGTCCTGTTCACACTTCTGTTTAAAATGGAGAGACAATAATATCAGTTGATCACAAAGACGCTGCAAGCATGCTTCCTTGCAAATGGGAAACAGGCGAATTAAAGGGTCGAGATGTAGTGGGGTTCTCGCTGGAATGACAAGGGTTGCAATTAATGCAAGTGTGAATAACTTTTGTATGAAGTTATTCAGTAAGCAAGTAAGTTCTGACACGATTTTTAAACATGGACTTTGACCCAATTTTTAAACAGTGGGCGTTGACCATCATGAATTTTAATAGTTATATTGTTAAAATTAAAATCCATTATTCACTTGGCGGCTATTGTCGTCAAAGTTTTGTTTTTTTTTTCTTCTCTTATTTAATCCAAAATATTAACCTATGACCTATTATACTAATAGGTTCTTAGTTTGGCTTTAGTTAAAAGAAGAAGAAGAAAAAACAAACCTGAAAAACTATTTAATATTATTATATCAAAACATGGAGTGAAGAAAAGATATCAAATCGTCTGTTTTTTAAATGAAATACCTACTAAAATGCATCATTTTCCATTTCCGGAAACTAAAATACTTCTCATTATTATCTAACTGAGAGGTCGACAAAGTGTTGCTCCGAAGCCGTATGCGGTTTATGTAATTACACAATATTTTGTTATCAATTTAACCTTTATTAAGTAGGAAATCAAGTTTTATTTAGCGTAGGGGAGAGCAGGTAGGATTCCTACGGAGGGAGCATTCGTACAGTAGTCATATCTACACTATTCTACATGTTAAATACGTTTTCGCACCAGTTTACGAGCAGTAGTTTTACGATTCACCTTTGAAAACATTCATTCGTAATAAGTTTTGCTCAAATTATTTAAGTAATTTATCATGCTTCTTGAATAAGTGCCTTAGATTAATATGTAAACATTAATTTTGTGATAACCTTAACCGATATTTTTATTTTGAATTTATGGTTCGATTGTTTTTGTTGGGGTACCTTCGCACAGTTATGAGTGGGGAGGATTCGTGCTACGTAATACCAAAGCGAAGGAACGGTTTACTTATCAGACGTCTGTATATTGCCGCCACACAAATCTGCTTCTACAGCAGAACAGTTAATATATTTAGATTTAAAAAAGATCTAACTATGTATAGCATTAGTAGATCCGTTATGTGTCATTATGACACATTACCCTGATGGTTCATTTTAATGAACACTGAAACTATGAAAAATGATTTTATGACTTATTTTAACAAGTTTTTAAAACAACATGTTGTTAATTATTACTATGTTTAAGGTTTATTCTGTCTCAATTTTAATCTCAATAAATTTTTAATTTCATGTAAATAGCTTTTTCAATTACTGTGTACGGAGGCTCCCCATTAATACGAATGTACCCCACTCTATGTAAGAAGCTACCCCCACACATGGGGTGCTTTCGTACGATCTCCATTTTTTGGGAAAGTCATCATAGCTTTGCCATGTTACTTTGAATCAACACTGAACTACAATATTATTAAATCCAGATATGTTGGTAATTCAGCAGTATTGAAATTATTTTAAAAAACATCCCAGGTTTTGAATGGTTTGAGGGCAAGGCAGGGTTTATCCTAGCGGGTTTGTGTAATAATGATTGATTGTTATGAAATAAATATTCCGTATTAACCGTTGACGTTTGTTCCGAAGAATTACCATTATAATAAATGTTTGCTAAATCAATAGACTAGCCTCTCAATTTTTTTTTTTAATCGTAATGTAGGTACATATTTGTACTTTCAATTGCGACCTGAACTCCACGAAATTCATAATATTATCCTTTCAACACTTAATTTGCTTATCGTAGCGGGATAAGCAAATTAAGCAACCTATTCTAATGAATGAATGTAAAATAAAACATTGATTTTCGTTCACTGACATGTGACATGTGTCATCATAGAAAAATCATAGAAAAACGATAAAAAAGATAATATTATTTTTTTTTTTTTTTAATTTAAGGCACATAAATTAAAAGTTATATACGAAAGTATTAATTAAAATATCTATTTCGATGTACAAGCACTAATATGATATACAAAGACTACTGATTTAAATATTAGCACACACTCCTCGCTTCGTCCACGTTCCCAGGAAAATCTTTTAGTGTTTTAACCCGTTTAATGCAATGTACAAAGACTATAACTGATTTAAGTATTGACATACACTCCTTGATTCATCCACGTTCACACATCAAATCGTATAGTATTTTAACCCGTTAGTTGCCTGCAACGAGCAAAAGCTACTATTGGTACCTGTTCGGATATTTTGCATCAAAATAAATTGATGCACTCAGTGGGCAGGTACTGAAAATAGGAACTATATTTTCGCTTTATCCACATTCAAACATCGTTTTTCTTCATATATTTAATTAAACACTCGCTCCTCGCTTTGTGTTTTAACCATAAATACACCAATCCAACCCCGTTTTAAGTTAAAGTTGAGTTAGTTTTGACCCGTTAGTTGCCTGTAACGGGCAAACAGCTACGCATCGTTTTTTTCTTTACATATTTAATTAAACACCCGCTCTTCGCTTCATCCACGTTCACACATCAATTTGCATAATGTTTTAACCCGTTAGTTGCATTTGCAACGGGCATAAGCTAGTATATAGTATTGTCCGGTTTTGGAAAACTCACTTTTTTTTTCAGTCATTTCTGACACCCGTTCCATACAAAATGACTGATACCGAATCGGGGCGCCCCAAGCGGCGAAAACTACAATTTTCTCCTTATTCAACGAACAAATTCGGCCAGGTTTATGTTTTCCGCCGACAGGTTCGCCAGTCGAAAAATGAAAATCCAATTCGGAAAGAAACGTGTCAAAAAATCTCATACAAACGTCCGCTCCAGTTTCGGTGACGCCATAATCGACTCTTCTCCCCCGCATCGCGTACCACCTTACGGCGCATTTTCGCTCGAAAAAGCGAAGACGCTCAAGCCCTTTTACTTTTCCAGCCCCGCCTCGGCCTCGCAGGCGACAATCGACCGTCACTCCCTCGAGTTTGGAACGTTTCAAGGTTCATTTTGGCTTGACGGCGAGTCGGAGACTGTTGATATAGGTCAGGGTCTTAAATGTCAAATTTTAGCCTAAATAAAACAGATTTTTCAGAGTTTTCCGTAGTCTTTTACGGGACACGGCATTGCAGCCGAAAAAACGATCCCGGCTTCAATGTTTTTATAAAATCTTTTAGAGTAGAGGATTCCTCATCTTTTGATACTAATATTATATACGCAACCATATTAAATATTTCAGGAGAATCTGCCGAAAATGTCAATTTTTTCAAAAAAAATCATGTGAAAAACGTGTTCTCAAATTCCTCGAGAGTGTAAATATTTCTGGCCATATTAAAATAGCACAATTTATTACGGGGTAAGTACCTACCGTTCCATCGATTTAATGCAAATGTGCTAAAAGTAATCAAGTACGCAATTTTTATTGAGAAAATGCGTAGGTACCCAGATAAATACTTTTTTTCTCAGTACGTGCTAGGTAGGTACCGGCTTATGAGGGTATTCTTTCCTTTAAATATTTAATCGAAAATGAATTATGTGAAATGAGAAAAATCACCCAAGATGGTATTTTTTTTTAAATCGTTCGATTTGAACATTATTAAAAAAAATACGGATAGGTATCTATCTACCTACTCGGGTAGAGAATATTTTTCCAATGGATTTTTAATGAAATTAAATTAATTTCGATAATGTAACGCTTTATTCACTATTTTATATTATTTATCCGTATTATTTTATACGCACGATCGGAACTTACGCGGATACCGTGAATGATTTTTTTTGTTTTGTAAATTTTTCTTGCAATTAAAATTTTATAATGCTGCATTTACGCTTTTATCAAAAATTAAAGGATGCTGAATTTTAACAAACTTAAAAATTGTACTGGAACAAATTGAACTTTATATTTTTAATTAAATTTTTATGTGAATACTGCACAACAGACCAACCACTGGAACCAGTGAACCTATGGAATCCTCAGATGTGGTATGTTGTGAGGCTGAAGGTAGTGGAAAGGGGAAAGAAATAGGAAAGAGGAAGGTGGGGAAGTACCTGCCTATTCAGATCTGTTCACCAGACACGGCTAGATCCATTTCAAGCAACTTTTCAATTCCGAATGGTGGTCTTATCAAATATTGAGAAATTAATAAATTAAAATAAAGATGATCCAATTTTTTTGCCAAATACTGAAGGTGTTTTAAACATTGAACATCGTACATTTTTAATTAATATCAATGTCAATACCGCACAAGAGTCCCAATTACACCCGTCTGGAGCCGGTGAGACTATGGCATTCCCAATTGGGGTATGTCGTGATGCTGAAGGTAGTGGGGAGGTGAAGGAGATGTGGGAGAGGAAGGTGGGGAAGTACCTGGCTATTCAGATCTGGTCACCAAACACAAGCCAATTCAAACAACGTTTCAATTAAAAATGATGGGCTTATACCAAGGCGATACCGAGAGTATCTTAGTACATATTATTTTTAATTAATAAATTGGATTTGACGTGAGCATGCCCGCGTTGGTTTCTGTACACAATAGTGAGCTCTGGCCTCATGAAATTACGCATTGCTAAACCATTCCTCCGATTGCGCTGAAACTTTAGAGTTTTGATGTATGCATGCCTACAATGGTGTCTATATACTAACGTATGGCAGGTTTTTGCTGCTAGGCCCTGCGGGCGGCTTTGTACGTATTTGTATGTTTAACCGCTAAGTATTGCTAAACCATTCATCCGATTGCGATGAAACTTTGGGTTTTGATGTGCGCATGCCTACCATACCTGCAGGGCAGTAGGTACCTATCCGCTTACTATGAAATAATATAAATTTTTTGTGTAAGTAAGTCAAGTTAGTTTTAACCCGTTAGTTGCATTTGCAACGGGCATAAGCTAGTACTATATATTAATGCTCAGTTTTTGAAAAAACTCACTTTTTCCTTGATGCGAAAATCGACCTCACCGCCCCTCGCGTTTCACCAACCTCAAGGTTCGCTTTGGCTTGGCGACGCAAAAATGCCGCTGGCACGCCAAAACGTCCTCTCCGATCCTCGAGTTTCGCACACCTCAAGGTTCAATTTTGTTCAAAGGAAATTATCCCGACGCCTGACACGCGAGAATGGACATTAGCGCTCGCTATTTTGGAACGCTTCAAAGTTCACAATCCTTCGAAGAGTCGATTATTTTCCAGCCACTAGCTTTTGTTTCGTTTTTGTTAGGGGAAACATTTTTCATTGTTATCAATATGTTTGCCAAAACTTTACGGGAGACTTCTAGCGGTGCGGAATACAAGAATGGATTATTCACATTAGAAAAAATCAAATGTCTATCGAATACTATTGTAGTTCTATTTTCATCCGTTCGAAATAGCAGCTTCGTCTGAATTTAAATAAATACGCTAGCTTCACGATTTTCACAAAAAATAGACTAGACAGGAAACTCACATAAAATTGAACTGACACATTTTAAGAGCGAAAAATTATATAAATTTGCGGCGAAAACTGGAACTATTCATAAAATCACTCAATTCGGCTGGGTTACATTTCTCGCCGACAGGTTCGCATTAAAAAAAAAAACCACAAATTAGGCCTTAGTTTCAATGCAATGGAAAATACTAAAGAGATTGTTGATACAGGTCAGTTATCAGTTATCCGAGATGTCAAAACAAAACGGATCTCTCAGCGGTTTGGGTTGTTGTTTTTCGGGAAACGGCATTGCGGCCGGAAAAACGATTCCAGCTTGGATGTTTTTGAAAAATACGGTACCCGGCCATATTAGGCAACTTTTAACACCAAAATTTCGTGTTAGTTCCATGTAAAAAATTTCAGGGTCGCCGAAAAACCAATAAAATTTTCCAAAAAAACAAGAAAATTGGTGTCCATAGATTCACTTCAGTAGGGTGGATATTTACCGGCCAAATTGAAATGTTATTAATTCAGGGTAGGTACCTACTTATCTCGGTAGTATTGCAAATATGATGAGAAAAGCAAAAACATTGCCGGAATTTTGTAAGGAAATGCGCCGGTACCTACCGGAATGGGTAGTTGGACAATTATTTAGATTTTTGATGCAATTTAATTTACTTAGGTAATTTGTTTCCACGATACTGAATAATTTAACAATTTTTTAAAGTTCATTTTCACGTTCTGTGTAAGTTGTGTTTTTTTTATCAGTAAATGCCAGTTGCATCATAAAACTGAAATAATTACAGAACTTGAATAGAATTCGAACCGAACTTTTACAGAACGTTAAAATTGACTTGAAAAATTGAAGAATTTTTAATTTCGTTAAACAACCCAGCCTAAATATGAGTTCTTTTTTACGTATGTATGCAAGTACCTATACTCAGAATATAAGTAGGTACCTACCTGCACACAAACACTCGATATCATCCGACGATATTGCATACGTATTAGTTTTCTAATTTTACAATGAAATTACTCGAAGTTGAACGGAATATTTTTTTAAAAGTATTAAATTCATATAGCGCTTTATTTTAAGCAGTAAAACTACTGGTGAGTTCTGGCATTATAAAATTTGTATGAAAATATACGTACGCTCATAACTTCCGAAGGACTGCAACAAATTGAAAAATTCTTTTTTTGTTGTGTTCGTTATTGTTAGTACAAGGTTTGTATAAAATTACTGGTGAGTTCTGGCATTACTAAATTTGTAAAAAAAAAAATTATAGGTGGCGCGCGAGCTGTTTGAAAAATAAATGTACCGGGAATTAGTGTATGTAATGCGGCAGGTGGGGGGGGTGGAAACAGGAAGGGGGGGAGGGGGACCCGGGAGGGGGGAGGGGAACTCGGGAGGGGGTTTACGATACGGAGAAGCCTAGGAGTGAAGTGGGGTGAGGGAAGGTGAGGGAGGCGGAGTGGAAAGGGGAAGAGGACGCTGGTGAGGAAGGGGGGGGGGGAAAGGGGAGGGGGAGGTGGGGGAAGGGGGGGGGGGGAAGGTGGGGGAGGAAGGGGATCGGAACAAATGAGAAAGGACACGCAGGTAGAAAATTTTTCTTTATTAAATGGTATCGCAACGCATGCCGGGTACCAGCTATCTTCTATATATATATAAAAATCAAAAAAATGTTTGGCTGTATGTATGTCCGCTATGCGTTGCTAAACCATTCATCCGATTGCGATGAAACATTGGGAATTTGATGTGCGCATGACTGCTATGGTTCCTGTATACAATAGTGAGCTCTGGCAACACGAAATTACGCATTGCTCAACCGTTCATCCGATTGTGATGAAACTTTGGGGATTTGATGTGTTTATTTCTACAAGGGTGTTTATATACTAACGTATAGCAGGTTGTTGCTGCTAGGTCCTGCGGACGGCTTTATACATAGTTGTTTGTTTAACCGCTAAGCGTTGCTAAACCATTTATCCGATTGCGATGAAAATTTGAGGATTTGATGTGTGCATGCCCACGACGGTTTCTGTATACAAAAGTGAGCTCTGGCATCATGAAATTACGCATTGCTAAACCGTTCATCCGATTGCGATGAAACTTTGGGGATTTGATGTGTGCATGCCTACAATGGTGTCTATATACTAACGGATGGCAGATTTTTGCTGCTAGGCCCTGTGGGCAGCTTTATATATATTTGTATGTTTAACCGTAGGTACCTACCCGCTTACTATGAATTTTTTTTCTGTTAGTTAGTAAGTCAAGTTAGTTTTAACCCGTTAGTTGCATTTGCAACAGGCATAAGCTAGTCATTAGAGTAATGTTTGTTAAATATCTTGAAACGTTAAAATAATCTTAACCTACGAAGAATGAATGTATTAATTTCCCAAAGAAATTTTTAACATAAACATAGTCTCAATTTCCCTTATTTTGATATTTACATAATAATGTATAATCCTTAAGTTGTGGATTTTCTTAGTAATTATACCTATATTCTTCGGCATCAAATAACATTAAATTTGTTAAATTGATTTTCCAAGTCCGTAACAAAGTTGATATTAAAATTCTTAGCAGTTTCATTTTTTTTCCTGTATTTTTTTATCCATAAAAATTCAGCTTCATGGATGCGATGAAGGAAACATGAACCTTATTATTTCATTTCTGCTAGTATAAACAATGAAAAATCATTATTTCAGCACCCCTATGTTTGGCACGCTTTCCTTACGTGCCTGAAATTTTTAACACAAGGAAATTTGAAATGACTGGGTTCTAACGAAACCCACCCTGAACCCTGACAATTTTTTTTGTGAAAAAGTAATACTGGCTTGTTTTCAGCTTTTTAAATATTAAACAAACAACAACGAAAAATGACAAAAAAAACAAATGCTCTGCTATGGAAAAACGAAGCCACATTGTTTTGTAGGATTGAGATATAAAAAAATATTTATAGAAAGTTTTACTAAAATCAATAAAACCATGAAATTATTTATCCTTCTAATAGTGCCCTCTCCAGTTGCAGCAATTTCTTAGGTTCTGTGCACTCGTCATAAAAAAGGTTAAGTTTAAAATTTCTTATGGTTTTGTGTAGCATTGAACTGGCTGGCACCATCACACTTGCTTGACCTCTGCATGAGGGACAATCTTAGAGGCAATCTTACTAAGTGTAACTCGCCCTCAGATCAATCATGTCTGATTCGTCCATCAGACTGTTCGAACCCTTTCATATGAATGTCGCGAAATGAAAATTTGGAATGACCTGCCATTTATTTTGTAGTTAATATCATCAGAAATTATTTATGATAACTTAAAAAAACATTATTTTTTAGAAAAGACCTAAACTACTCGGTCATAAATATGTTTGTATTGAAGTCACTATTTATGTGGTTTACCGTTATTTTCTTTGATGAACAATACAACTCTGATGATCGGGAGTGTCAATAATACTTCGGTTCGTCTAGATTACGTACCGTGTTTATTACCATCTTATTTACAATGAATATTTAATTGGTCTTATTGTCCATTCTAAAGGATTCTCTGCGTCAATCTGAAGTAGGGGGAATTGTCAATGGTGCCCACTTATAGATCGGATGTGATCGGCTATCTTCGCAACCGTCCGGGTTTTAGACCCGAATGGGTGACAGTTGTCTCTCTCATATAGTACAATTTACTGACTTGGCACATCAAAACTATTTTAAACGACCTACACCAACAACATCTTTTGAGAGACATAGTAACCATAGAATCATGCATGTTCACATTGTTCACACACACTAAGCTTGTACGTCGCTAGCTATGTCTTAGATGTAAATGATAGTTTAAGATATAACTAGAGATCAAACAACAAATCTCAGTAGTTAGTTGCTAGCCATAAGCCTTAGCAGTATTCACTAGTTATTATAGCCAGTAGTTATAAAATTTAATAATAAATCATATTTTAAAATGTAACTATTGATAAGTCTCAGTAGATAGGTGCTAGCCTTAAGTCTTAGCTGTAAGTCACTAGTTATTAATCTTAGTGGTAAGCCAATAGTTACAAATCTTAACTGTAAGTTGTTAGTTATAAGTCAAAGTGATAGGGTATAGGTTATAATATTTAAAAATTAAATTGAGAAGCCCCGAAAAACGTCAGTATAAAAATGATCCAAATTTTATGTATCATTATTTTCAAAACTAAACAAAAATGTTAAGAGCCATTGAAAATTGGACGGGGATGTAAAAGTTAACCAATATTTGTTTATGCAAATCGCCATATTTTAGAATTTCCGGTAACATTCTAAACTACTAACTTTTTTTAATGTTAGAAAACCTCATTGATGGACTTAAAATCATTTTCCTTCCTCAAGCAAAAGATAATCTTTAGAGAGATCATCATTCTCTTCAAAACTCTTGTCAATCCAACAAATCAACCGGATCCCATTTCGGTCAAACGTCTTCAGTGCTCATTGAGCAAATAACTCCTTGCCTCTCTAAATGATCACAGATAACTCTGGTCAAATTGATTTACAGCTGATGTTATCCCTGATTCCGAAAGGGGTTTTTCGTACACGGGTTTCGTAAGCTAGAGTTAAACCTATAAGAGACTGGGCGTACCGTACCCAACCCGCAGATAATCTTTGCCCCAGTGCAAGTGTCTTCTTTTTGTGTGAATACCTCCGAATTGCTACTGTCCGAAGTCAATGGGACTATTATATCCAAAATTTGGGTATGTGGTGAGGTTAAAAGTAGTGGAGAGGGGGAGATGATGGAGAAGTAGACGGGAAAGGACATGGAAACGAGGTAGGTTAGAAAGTTGCGCCCTATTGTTGAGTTTGGTAGCTAATGAAAAATCCCCTCAGGGCACATGTCATCTTTTGGGATGCTATATGGTGGGGCTTTTTTAGAGAAAGAAAGGAGAGGAATTTCTGGAAAGTAAGAAGTTATGAAGATCTATCCCTCCTACTGGGTGCAAGGCAATGGTCGTGAGAGTTCACCTAGAGTCCTAGAGGGATCTAGGTTAGTTCGCTCTCGAGCAGTCTCTCCCGATCTGGCCCGCCACGCAGAAGGTGGGCAAACGCCAAGACCTAGACAAACCTCTTCCCCTTGAAACCAGGCATCCCTGCTAAATTACCAAACGTAGCGAACCACTTGGGTGGATCTATGGCAGGGGTATTGGTCATCCAATAAATGGTTCTCGGGGCAACAGTACCCATACCCGCCTCCCAAAATGTTTTTTTTTGCATTCTTATATATATTTTGATGAAAATCTATACATTTAAAGAGTTAAACGACGGTACAATTAGTTTTTCTGAATCTCCAAAAATTACGAACTTATGAGATTTTCAAAGAAGGTATACAGTGGTCACTCATGACGTCAAACAGTATAAGTTATAATTCAACCTCAATAAAATCATCCAAACATTGTCCTTTGCATCAATGTCAAATGATTTAGAGTTAATGTTCATCCATTTCGTAATAAGTATTTTAATTATTTCACTGGCGTAACCTTTATTTTTAAATACAAAGCATCCAAAAAATGTTAATTTGTAGGACGAGTAACTTAAAAAAAATTCACTACACTTGATGTGACTTAGTCGTAATTTCTAAAGGTTTCAATGGCATGAGAGTTTTCAAAAGCATATAAAATATATCCTAAATATGTTTTACGTTCATTTCGAACGACAATGTGACCATAAACATTAAAAGAGAATTACCAAAAAAGCTTTGCTAAAACGTAAGAGAGTACATTTTATATTGTGTAAAGGATTGGGTATTTTTTAAGAAGTGGCTTCAATTTTCCTTGGAGTTCTGGCGGGGCCAGGACCGGGTTTAGACAAATACAAAATATCGCGCAGCCACCTGATGAAGTCATGAGGGACAGGGGAAAAAGAAGATGGGCAAGGTGGGTTCGGCCGAAGTCTTCTAAATAAACGGGTCCCGTTTCAAAAAAGAATAAGAACATCTCAAATCAAAAATCAGTCAGTCTTTAGAAATTTGCTTTTTTAATTTTAGTGACAATTTTGTTATACAATATTTTTGTTTAGTTCGTAGAACTTGAAAAATTAATTTTTCACCTTCTTTTAATTATTCCAGCTATCAATCAATATCTTTAATACAACAAAAGTACTCTTAAAAGCAAATATGTAAAATATTATTACGTGAACTTAATTCCTATCATATATAGCGCAGATTATTACCTAGCGCAGAATCATGAAAAATCACGGAATATTGTAATTCTAGGATTTATGACGGTAAAAGTATTTATACCTCAGGACTATCACCTTCGGAAATAAGGCAATCCGTTACAATTTTGAAAATGAGAAGTCCATTTAACCAAAATAATTTTATTTATTTTGTATTATTTTTTGTTATCATATTGATTATGTTTTTGGGTGTGAATACGTGAATGAATAAAATAATAATAGAGTTTCCGGAAACCGAAATGCCATCTATGAAATATAAAATTAATGAATGCCATTTGTTACTTAAAATAAGCTCAGTAACATTGTTTAAAAAAGTCAGATATGTGTTTTAACACCTTGTATACATTGTGACAATTTTTGATTAAGAGACCGGTATTCGAATTTCTACCGATTTCTTACAAACCTCCCTTAAACATTTGAAGTTTTTAAGCTCTTAAAAAATATATGTTATTCTTGAAGATAATATCTAGATAAAAATCGCAAAGTATGCTTTAAAAATTATTATAAACACGTTTGTTTCAGTTATTTTACAAGTTATATGTATGAAAAAAATTACAGCGTTTCTTTAAATGCTGTTTAAGACAATTATCGCGAGGTTCTTCCTCTATTTTAAACGAGTCGTGTTTTATTAAAGATTTTCATGATTTTTACATCGATTTTATCGTTGTAAATGTTAGCGCGCTCTTCTAACATTCGTAATTTCATATCTCTCCGTCTTTTTCTTTTTGGGGCCGGGAACTGAGCCTTAAGGAATGGGCATACTTCTGTATTATTTAATGCATTAAAAAATCAATCTTCCAAGGTTATACATACCATCTTACCTGGTGGGTATTTTCATGGCTTTTAACTAAAGTTTATTTTATTTTATTTTTATTTCCAGCCATGTTATCAGGATATATTTGTGAAACTAAATTTATATTTTTACTTATCTTCCTACCTTCTGTAATAAATTATGTTCTGTTAGTATTATTGTACCGATTTCCAAACAATCGTATAATTATTTTCACTCTCGACAGTTTATCCCACAAATCTCAACCTTTTCGCAACCCATCACGTAGAAAAATAAATATTTATATAATAAATTCGTCAATGCAAAGACAGGACAGACATGAAAATTGTTTCATTGACATATTTGGGTACGGCGCTGCAGGGTGTCCAATCTTAGAAGCTTTTAAATTTGTTTTCAAGCATTTAAATTTCAAGGTTTTTATTATAAATACGAATAATACTATGCAGCCACTACACATTAAAAATATATGTATTATTTATCACAATAATAATAATTTTAAAAAAACTTCGATTCTACCACAAAAATTGTAATGTTCTTAATAAACCTAATTTTGTATTTTTGAGGTGCATAATATGTTAGTACCAAAGATATTGAAATATAATGAGATGTGCTATCCACCGTTTTTACTAGGGGAGACGGCGCTTCCGGGTGTCGCCGGTGTTGTTTACCAATTAACAAATAAACTAAATGAACGAATAATTAACGAATAAACCAAACGAACGCTAAATTAAATGAACAAATTCTTTCCGTATTCAAACTATATTGTTAACCAATAATAATGCACGCCTTCAAAAAATCAATAAAATTAACAAATTCTTTTTGTATGCAAACTACGCGCATTAGGCCGTAGTTCGGCGACAGTCGCGCGGACATCATAGCATATCTCTTTTATATTTGAATATTTTTGGTTAGTACCTAGTTTCGTTTAACTTTATTAACCATCTGGATGAAAATATTTTTTTGTTTATTTTGCAAGGTATTTTAAGCATTCAATGACTGCTTTTACAATTCCCACGGAAATGGCAGGGACAGGCGACATTTCATTTTTTTATCTCAATGGTCATGCCAGTCGGAGGACCGGTCTTGTTGTTAAATACAATCACTTCGAGTATCGATACGTTTAACATCAATGAAGCACAATTTAGACAAGCTTTTTTGCTATTAGTCGGATTGTGCTTCATTGAAGTTCAAATTTAATCTTAATATTTTCTCTCTATTAAAAAGTTTTTAAATGAATAAATTAAATTGGAATTAATTGAATTGAAATTGAATTTATTACGAGTGAAGGAGATGCAAATACATTGTTAATTTTTTTTCCTTTGGAGGAAGCAGACAAACGTACATTCTTTGTCTTTTTTTTTTTTTTTTTTTTTTTTTTTATTAGGTTTGTCAACAGTGATTTACATGAAAGCTTTCACAGATACAATTACACTGAACCATGGTTGATGCTATCACTAATTAAAGACAAACACAACATTGATAACATAATGTCTTACCATCATTTAGTGTAAAAAAGAGAAGCAGCATAATTGGGATAATGAACATACATTTTATCCCTTTATTGTGCCGTTGTCGTAACGTAACCATGAGAATTATAAAAGCACACATTGCGTTCAATATTAAAAAAAAAAATGATTCAGTTAAAACGAGCTTCGGTCTTAAATATTCCATTGTTAGGGATTGTTATTAGTAGAATTTGTAACCAATATTGTTTACGTTTTTATCACATAACGGAGCAAAATCAACGCGACCGTCATTGTAACATTTCATCGCGTACTGTTAATGTATTTTCACGTAAAAAGCGCTATATAAATTATGCACTTAACTAGATGTACTTAACCTATGCAAGCGTCCACTTCCTTTAAGGGCTAATGCGAAATTAATGGAAGAAAATTTCAAGTTTCCCATAATTCTTTTAACAGGTCCGAATCAGCGAAATGATGTTTGTTATGTCATAAAAACACATATACAAGGCGAAACGATAATAATATGCATGATAAATCAACTTTTATTGTCATCGTCGAATAAACCACACGATTCATTTCCCATAAATCCAACGGGCTCCCTATCGCTGAGCGCAGCTGAAAAGCGGGGCCTCCGCGTCCTGGGCGGATGGGGATGGAGGAGGGTCGGGGGGAGGATGTAGCAGCCTCCCTATCTCCCCTTAACCCCCTCCAGCATCCCCCGCACGCGTTCCAGCCCAGAACGACCGATCCATTTACGAGTCAAAGATTCGTATCAACCGCCCGACAGGTTGGCAGCTTTAGGCTACGCGCTGCTTGTTTTAGACACACGGCTTCAACTCCTAAGTTCCACGCTAAAAAATAACAATATCTAATAAAGCATTATTTATTTGTTTCGTCTCGCAGCGGATCGGTACGGAATACATGCCTCACCGTCCGGGGATTTCACAGTTTGTTCGCATCTCTTTCTCGCCGTCTCCGCGCGCTAGCTCCCGGCACGCTCGCTACTACTGACCAAGCTTTTCCTACATTTTCCACAGATTGCTCTCAGCGCCGTTGTATTGTGGACCGACGTATTGTTAACGTCGCCGAGACCCGAACGCATTGTTGTGATTTTTCACACGCGAGGTGTTCGCTTCAACGCGAATTAAAGTGCTCCTGAACTCCTAGAAATTAATGTCAATCTAAACGTGCCATCTAACTACTTATCTTAATTATTACTATAATATGTGCGGCACGAGAATATAATATATTTTAATATCCATTTACACACTTGTTGGATACGTGATAATATAACTAAAAGTGCGAATGAAATTATTGATATTCCCATGACTTTATTTTTGTAAATTCAGTGTATATATAAAGTGAAACATATTATTGTTTATTATTTCTATAGAAGACATGGATTAACTGGTAAATATACATTTATATATTTTTTTAATACTAATAACCCTTATTAATGTTTTACTTAACATCAAATGTAATATATAAAAAAATGCTACATATTTCTTTGTTTCAAAATGAACGACAGCTATTAAAAACGATATTTTACAGAATCATTTAGAATTATTTCAATATAAAATATATACATCTTTTTATCACTCTTATTAATTACTAATTTACGTGAAGGTATCATAAATCAAATTTTTTTTTAAATAAAATAAAAATTTTAGGGCTTTGTTTAGAAATCATCTCTCATATCAAAACATTCAACAGTTGAACGGATTTTCCAATATCATTTGCGTCAACTCATTTTCCATTTTCAACATTCAATCCAATCTGGAGTTGTTTTCTTATCCATAAATGCCTGAAAATTTATGAAAATTCTTTTAAAATTGGCCATATTCAAATCAGAGAGCACCGGGTGTCGGGGGGCGGTTGGTGGGAAATGAAACCGCCCCTTTATGGTAGTATCCACTTACCCAGCACTAATGACGGGTGGGGTGGTGTTCGGTGGAAAGGCTCTGACAGTGTGCATAAAGGACTATGCGATAATAAGATGATACCGAAAAAAACGTGATTAACTATGTTCATAGTATATCAACACCAAAAAACTGTACTTGGTTTTTATTAGCCTTACTAAATTATACAAATCACCCTTAAATTATAAACTAACAAAAATTTTCATTGCCTTGCAAGTGAAGAAATATATTAATAAGTTCTGGTATTTTTGTTTTTTTTTATGTGAATACCGTACAAGAGTTCCAACTGCCAGTGAGACAATGGCATCCCCAATTGCGGTATTTTGTGAGGCTGAAGAAAGCAGGGAGGTGAAGGAGATGGAACGATGGTGGTGGGAAAGTACCTGGCTATTCAGATCTGGTCACCAAACATAACTAAAGCCATTTCAAGCAACATTTCAATTCCGAATGGCGGTCTTCCGCCAGGGTGATACAAAGAGTATATTCCATCATGGAACGTGCCGCAAACATTTTTTTTTTCATTAAATATAATAAAAAAATGTGATACATTAAAATAATAATTGATTTATTTATCCGATACATTCAGTTCGGGAAGAATCTTGCAGTTAAAAATGATGATTAAAAATGATGATAATGTTGGTAGTTCTTAGTTTCCGAAGTATGATAAAGTTTAATATGACTGAAGAGAATAGGGTCGAGTTTGCTCAGTGGTTAGAGTAGAACCCCGGCAAGGCTAAGGCTCTGGGTTCAATTCCTAGATGCGACCGTAAATTTTTCTGATTTTTCGGCTTAAAATATTCGTTTGAGATTGGTGAATATTGTCTTCGATGATTTATTATTTTATTGTGAATATTTTTTTTTTTGTGGAGTTAGTATATACTACATGAATATAAACTAATATTATAATCCTTCTTTAGTCTATAAAGTTTAGCCTGTATAATAAACACAATGTTACATTTCATATGCAAAATTTAAATATTTTTACAGTAAGCATAACATTCATTTTTAAATACATTCATTCATTCTTTATACTTTCAGGCATTTATTTATTATTTTCAGGCATCATACATTTTTAGTCCTCTATACATTAGGCAATTCTGTGATTTTGATTTCTTCATTTGTGGCAATCGAACTTCGTTTATATTTCTTGTTTCGCAATTATGTACGTCTCTATTAAAAATAATTCCATGCTTAAAGTATTTTGGCATTAAAAAATCAAAACATTTTTTTACTCATGCCGTGATTTGGACCCGTTACATTCGGATTGCTAGTCGATAACCCCACCCCTCAACTAGGGAGGCCGTCATTGTCGTGTAGGCATAATATTGATATTATTTTATTTTCTTGTGAGTGAAACTTGTCACTGGTTTAAGTCCTTATCAAAAAAACCGGAAACGGACCAAAGCAAAGAGATGAGTTTAGTAACCTTATATTAAATACTAGATTTTGCCCCCGGCTCCGCTCGCATATTCCCCCCCCCCCCCCCCCCCCCCCGACTCCCCCCCCGCCCCCCCCCCACTCCCCCCCTCCTTCCCCCCCCCCCCCCGATATTGCGTGAGAGAGTAAGTCACATCCATACAAACTTTCGCCTTTATAATATCTTTTAAAAAGATAATAAAAACGGTACAATTCACAGGCGTTATTTACATTAACTCCACACAGGAGGCCCTGAGGAAAATAATTTCCCTCGGGGCCTATGTCATCTTTGAAGATGCTGTGTGGAGGGTCAAAAGTTAGAAGTGAAACCTTCAGAAAACTAAAGTAGACAAGAGTGGGGAGGCTACGAATCACCGCACAAAGAGGAGACCGATTATGCTCCTCTCACATGCAAAATCCTATGAATGTATGAAATTGTCTTTTTTTAGTGTCGCCATTTTTCGTTTCATCCAGTTTCAAATCACAATCGTGCTAAAGAAGTTTTCACTTCAAAAAAAATGTATGAAGAACCTTTCAAAAAAACATGCTTAATAATAATAGATTCCACTGAAAGACACAAAGAAATCGTCAGATTTTGGGCAGAACTATCTTATATTATTTATACGTACATTATGTGTGCGTGTATTGGCCTGCCGCTACTGCACTCACAAAATCAATGTAATTTTTTTATATGTATGTTTACATTGTGAACAGTCTAGGGGTACTTGATTTACTTTAACCAGTGGTTCCTGACATTATTTGGAGTAAAAAATATACAAGAAATTTTGAACTCCAGCGACTATTTTTGATGGTTTATTTTTTAAATAGAAAATTTACTACGAAGTCATTGATTACAAAAACATAATGCTCAAACTGGATGCTTCTCAGAAACGAACCACAAAAAAATCTCAAAGGATGGCAACAACAACTTAAAACCGACAAATCCGCTGAATATTGGCACATGCCCTGTGGTGAACTGACGTTCATTCATAAAATATAATAATGTGCATTCTTTCGTACTCTGGCACTCATGCAAGAATTAATGTGGTTTTTTTTTAATTCTTTACGTCGTATAACCACAATTTGTTGTAATTCGATCTATTTTTAATCGACATAAGACGTTTAAAAAAAACTCTTCCGTTAATTTTATCGTGTTCAAAAAGCCTTCATCTTCCAACTTACTAGACTTGCACACGATTCACTACTGCGCTAGGTATATGAATTATTTTAAGAAAATCGTGTTTTTTGGAAAACTTGCTAAATATTTAAATTGTAATTTGTTGATTTCATCCTGACGCGAGTGGGATTGACATTACAGCTATTAATCAAAATCGAGGTAAATACATATGACGTCACGCGTACCTACCTCGTCAGATTTCGATCGATATTGCGTGCATTTGAAAAACGCAAACATAAATTAACTACAAACAAACGCAAATTATTTTACCTCTTAAACCGATATTTGTGAAAAATACAAAAACTTATATTTTTGTAATGAGATGAACACTGATAATTTATTTTTTTAATTTAATCGAATTTCTTATTTATTTATTTATTATAAGAATTTTGTACATTGTAGATAATTTTTGTATTATTTAATCCGCCATGCAAGGGATGTCTCTGTGTTATGGCGGGTGAAGTTTACAGATTGGAAATCATACATATTATGGTTGATAAATTAAATATATAAGTTATATAAATTCTTTAAATTTCAAATATTATATATCACGGTATCTATAGTATCTTATTAGATTTGTCAAAGAATTTATATATAAATATGCAAAAGCAATCATTTTAATTACACGTAGGATTACGAAAGATTATTTTAATATTTAAATTAAGGGATCAGTAGGATTTATCGGTCCAGTTAGGAGTTCTACCGAGCCGAACGCTCTGATATGAAAATATCTGGAATCGGTGAATTATTTTCCCATTTGGTCTCTGGTAGATTGACGCATTGTTCTTGTATTGTTTTGTATTTATTATACTTATATAGTGCACTTACATAGCGTGGATTGACTAGATAAACATTTGTGGAAAAGTGTGTGAAAGGGTTTAGTTTTTCCTGTGTGGAAGATTTAACCCGGACATAAAATCTAGAGCACAGCACCGTAAATAAATAATTAGATAATATTAATTATAATATTAATTTTAATATTATCATATTCCAAATTCTTGTAATATTCAGAAAACTGTTTCTGAAAAAATAAGAAAATATACAGATTTAGGAAATAAGATTAAAAGAATTTGGCATTCTCAGAATATAAAAATATTACCATTTGTTATTTCGGCTACTGGCATTATACCTAGATCTCTCATTCAAAATTTAGGCTTATTTGTCAAAGAATTTATATATAAAAATGCAAAAATCAATCATTTTAATTACATTACAAATGATTTTTCAAATACTTATATTGAGGTACAAGTAGAATTTATCGGTCCAGTTAGGAGTTCTACCGAGCCGAACCCTCTGATATGAAAATATCTGGAATCGGTTAATTATTTTCCCATTTGGTATCTGGTAGATTGACATGTTTTTCTTGTATTGTTTTGTATTTATTAAACTTATATAATGTACTAACATGGCGTGGATTAACTAGATGATTATTTGTGGAAAAGTCTGGAAGGGTTTTGTTTTTCCTGTGGGGAAGATTTAACGCGGACATAAAGACGTAAAAAAATAAAAAGAAAGTTATAATATTTGGTTGACAATAATTATATAAAAATTTAATTTAATTCATTTAATTTAAGTAATAGTAATTAAATTATTTGTTAATTTAAGTAATAGTAATTAAATTATTTGTTAATTTAAGTAATAGTAATTAAATTATTTGTTAATTTAAGTAATAGTAATTAAATTATTATGTCAGCTGCCTTTGTCTTGTTTCTAATACTCTACTTATTTGTTTGCCATTCTCGCAAAGACTTCACATCATTTTTTTTTTTAATTTTAATTAAAATAACAATTAAAAAGAGATTGGTTTACACCTGGAGTGACTCTTTCAAAAGTAAAAAAAAATTTTTTTGACGGAATGAAGCGAAAAGTCATTTGTCGTTGTGACAGTGACAACTTTTACTTTTAATTTAAGCTTCATTTTCACAAGAATAAGTGTCTGTTTTAAGAATTCAAACAAGCAATAAAGTACCTACCTATAAATATTATTAACAGAATTTATTTACCATTTTCATAATTAGAACTGATTTGTCGGGATTTCTGACCTTGTCATTTATTTCATATTCTATTTAGATGAGGCATGAAGCGAAAAAATGGATTGACTTTTTTACCTTCAATTATTACAAGTTGACCCGAGTTGACCTCCAACTGTCTAACGCTGAACGACCGGAAACTACAGAAACCTGTCCCCGTGCACTGCTACTCACGTGATAATAGTGAAACACGTTTCGACGAGATATTAGTACAATAGCGCTTTTATGTGCTTTCTGTATAATGAAAATTGTTCAGTAACTAATAGTGTTGTGAGACTTCAGAACGACTGCAGTCTACTGTGGTCTGCCGTATAACGATACCTATCTGAATTTCAGACCATTAACCAGTAGAACTTTGCGGCCTCAGTAGAACTACAGAAACTGTAGAACAACTAAATTCTACATACTGAAATAACTGAGGCACGACCCTACTAATTTCTATGAGCTTTGGTGTTCGCCCTATTTTTTTTTTGTTTTTTTTTATGTAAAACCACACAAGAGTCTGAATCCAGTGTGTCTATGGCATCCCCAATTGGGGAATATTGTGAGGCAGAAGGTAGTGGGGAAGGTAATGAGATTGGGACGAGAAAGATGGGGAAGTACCTGACTATTCCGATGTGGTAAAGCCATTTCAAGCAATATTTTTTGTATAAAGGTGCTATATAACGTAAGTAAATCCTTAAATGTATGGTACCTGACCTCTTCACTTGTTTTAAAAAGACAGGAAATTGCCACCTGCTGTGAGTACCGAATTCTTTCCGCCCGACTGCTAATCGAGTATTATACCCATGGTACTATTAATGAACTCGAATACCGCAGGGAAGGCATAAAACTCAGTGCAACATGCTCGCTACGCTAATGGAACTCAGCTGAAACAGGTGGACAGGTTTAAATACCTTGGGGTCGAATTCGTAGAATAAGTGCGGCAAGCAGTGTGTTGCGTTCTCTCTACAGCTCAGTGATCAGAAAAGCCGAGCTCAGCATCAAGACAAAGATGGCAGTATTTAAAACGGTATACCGTCCGACGCTCACTTACGGCCACCAGATATGGATGCTAAATGAACAAATGCACTTAGCGTCCAAGCTGCCAAAATGAGGTACTTGAGAAGGGGTTACGAAATGGGATCATATAAGAAACTCGACGATCCGAGATGATCTAAACATTGAACCACTGCTACTCTTTATAGAAAAATCGCAACTGAAGTGGCTTGGGCATGTATTAAGAATGTCTGATGACCGAATTCCGACAAAGATACTGAGGCGATTCCAGAGGGCAGACGTCCAGTGGGCTGACCCAGACACAGTTGGGCGAGGCAACTCCAGAAACTGCGTGAAGAGAGGATAGGTCTGTAATGGACGGAGGCCGAACAAACAGCGCAAGACAGGGACGTATGGAGGAGCCTTGTCGATGCAATGGGTCCCCGACCCGAATAGGACAAGTGGAAGAAGATGATGATGAAGAATACCGCGCAAGAGTTTCAACTGCTCCCAACTATCCGGAGCTAGAGAGACTATGGCATCTTCAGTTGTGGTTGACACGGCTAACGCCATTTCAAGCAAAGCTTCAATTCTGAATGGTGGTCTTACACCAGGGCAATGCTGAGAGAATCTTCGACTATGACACGTGCCGTAAATAAAATTATTTTCTTCTTCAAACTTCGCAAAATTACTTTGTGGCATCATTAATTATATACAAAGTGATATATTATTCATTATAAAATTATTTTCGTCTTATTAAATATTATCATTCTAAACTTAAGCCGAAAACTCAATAGAAGTCAATAGAGAAGTCAGTAGAGAGTCAATAGAGTGTCAATAGGTGGCACTTAAAATAAAAATGGATATTTTCATCTAAAACACTATCTAGATTGCCTTTTATTTCGGGCAGGAGTTTGCAATCATACATAAAGATAACAGCATTTAAAAATATGTTTCATTAAATATAATCACCCTAGATTTGCGGAAAAAAGTAATATGGTATGTACATCAAAATAATAATAGATTCATTTATCCCAGATATTTATTTCGGGAAGAATCTTGCAATCATACATAAAAATAGCAACCAATAAAAATAAGCGTCAAGAAAAATCAAGATAATGTTGGTAGTTCTTAGTCGAAGTATGATACTGAAGGGAATAGGGTCGAATTAGCTAAAGCATAAGATCCTGGGTTCAATTCCTAGTTGCCTTTGTAACTTTTTCTGGCTTTTTTGTTTCAAATTTTCGTGTCCCTAATATTGTCATCAACGACAAATTATTTTTAATAAATTAAATTGTGAAATAACTCAAACGACTAAAATTATTATTATTTGCGCACGCCGAGATTTGGACCCGCGACCTTCGGATTGCTAGTCGAAAGCCTTACCCCTAGACTACGGAGTCCCTCAATATTGTTATCATTTGAGTTGTTTTTTGTACATTGTCCTCATTTACTGGACCCGTACAGTCAAATATACTCGTACGTAATTGGTCATTATTTTTCTAGCGCGTGTACAAGAGTACACTCGTAAAGGCAAAAGTTCGTTGCTAAGTTGAGAGAAATGTTGTAACGCAGGTTACGTATCATTTTTATTTTCTCATAAAAAATATTACGGGGATTATACAATCGTCCATCACAAAGTTACGTAACACTAGCGCAGACTCGTAAAAAATCACGCGATTTTATAACTGTAGGATTTGTGCATATGAATTTATTTATAACACGTTTGCCTATGGATGCATCCATTTTAAAACAAATATTGTCAATTTTATTACGTAATATTATTATATTTTATGGAAAAAATACTCGGACACCTGAGAAATCACGAAATCTGTTAAAAATTTAAACCAAATTTCAAATAATTGATTAATTAATTTTAATTTAATTATTTTCTGTTAAAGGTAGGTACCTACTTTACTGCTTGTCGGGATTCTTCAAATAATCAGTTCCAATTTTGAAAATGACACTTATATTCAAAGCTAAATTGAATTCGTTGAAAAAGATTTCACTTTTAACGCCGGAATAACTAACACACATCAAAGACTTCGAAAATAGTATGTTTGAAGATAGATTTACCCCACAGTATTACAAGTAAAAGTATAAGGTTAAATGAATTAGGGTATTTTTACATGGTAACCCAAAACTAAAATTTTGTATTTAAAGCAAAAATATGCATAAACATAATGTATACTATTTTTTTACATTACTTCCACACAGGAGGCCCAGAGGAAAATAATTTCCCTCAGGACCTACGTCATTTTTGAAGATGTTATGTGAAGGGTATTTTTGAGGAGATGAAAAAGTAAACATGGGTCTTGAAGAAACACATGTACCGTAGGGGTTCTCGGTTTCATGGGTGAGGTTTGTCCAAATCTTGGCGGTGGCTGCGTTTACTCACCTAGTGCGTGGCAGGCCGGATCGGGAGAGACTGGTTGAGGGAGACCTTTTTTATCTCTCCAGCCAGACTCCCTCAAGCCATTGCCTTGTACCGCAGTTAAAGAGATGGATCCATACGTCTGTCACTTCTGGACACATTGACCCCCCAGATTAATACCCATACCTCCATACGTGTTTCGTTTACATAACTTGTTCTTCTTCCTTTCCCTAAAAATAGCCTCCACACAGCTTCCCCAAAGATGACACCGGCCCTGAGAGATTTTTCAGTTGAAAAAAATAAGAGAATAAGCAAATTATCCGTTAGATATTTTAATGTATTATTTCAGCTAAGAAACTAGGTTATAAGATAAGAAAATTGTCCAGAAAGCATTAATTTTACCGTCGTAATGTAATGTCTGTAGTTTGTAGGTCTGGAAAGTTTTACAATCAAAGCAAAACGATTTACTCTTTTAATTTTCAAAGCAATCGTATCGCATAAAAAATTCCTTTTAATTTTCAAAGCAATCGTATCGCATTAAAAAATTCTCGAAATATTTTCGTTTTTCTCAGACTCGATTTTTTTAATACACAGGTGTTAGACTGGAAAAGATTAATTAGGTAATTTGGAACATTTTCCCGTACACACATAAGTCGGGCTATAATTTATCTTGACTGGTTTTACTACCAACCATAAAATAGTCTCAAGAACATTTTTACTAGGATGTTTTCTTTTTCTCAGTGATCATTTGAAGATATATATTTAATAATATATTTGATTAAAAAAATATATTTACCTGAATATGGAAGGATGCCTCCGAAACCGATCGATAAATATATTAATTGAATTTGGGGATGTTTATGGTTACTGCCGCGTAGAAAACCATTCATTGGATAACCAATACCTGCGATATGTCACCTCAGGTGATTCGTTCTATGATATGGTTTGTCCAGGTTTTGGCGGCGTATACGTCTGCTCACCAGATTCGTGGTGGCCGAATCGGCAGAGGCCGATTAAGAGATACCCTTTGACATGTCCAGCCGGACTCTCTCGACCTTCACCGGAGTGGTGTGATGGATTCATACGTCCATCACTTCTCGACCCTTCATATCCTTCCCATAACTTCCTCATCTTCCTTCATTAAAAAGATTAGGCTATTAGTCGCACAACTCATGACGGACATGTACATATATGTACAATTGTTTAGAAACTATCAGCTTTGTATGATCATTTCATAAAAGATCTTTAATTCTAAAGACTCCAGTCTTTCGTAATTATTTATCAACGCTACTCTTTTCATAAAAATTCTCAAGTCCTAAAGATTTCTAAATTTTCTAACTTTTCTAAATAAATATCAACTCTACTTTCGCCACTAATCTTCTCATAAAAGTAATATCAACAGGAATGGTGGGTAACAAATTTAAAAAACGGAGGCTTGCAAATCACGCAACAAGCATATACTTTCAAATAAAAGTGTAATTATCTTAAATTACCTGCCAGGTCAGTATATTTTCTATATCTGTTTGTAAATAATATAACTAGATAGAGCTTAAGAAGAATATAAACGCTAGAAATATTTCGATTCTCGTGCCTGCAAAATTTGCAATCGAGCGTCTTATTGTCGCGCGGCAAGACAGTGAAAAGGTAGTTTTTATTTATTTTGTCCATAATTTTATAAGAGTGAAAAAAAGTTAGAACATAGAAAACCTCAAAAATGGTCTTAGCCATAAAGGGGTATTTTTATAAAAATGTTTCTTGTATTACTTCATGGTTAAGTCATGAAAAAACTTTTTTTTTAGTGGTTTACGCTTATTTTTTTTGTTATGTAAATAATAATTTTATTGTAATTCCGTTACATAGAAAACCTAGTAAAAGCTTCAATTTATCCGTAGCATATTTTTTTATGTTGATACTGTAAGCCAATTCGTCATAAAGATTAATCTAAATAGGATTCCACGTATAACTTCACCTTAAGAGCCCATAACAAATTGTATAGCTCCCTTGTGGTGATTTTTCCCAAAAACGGTGGTCTACCAATTATCCAATTATTATTATTAAACGAGGTAATAAATTGAGAGTTTTGCTTAGAAACGTAAAACATGGATTAAAAATACATATATATTAATCATAGTGGGTACCACATTATATGGTTGATGATCATGATATCTTTGAATGGTGATAACTCAAAACTTGTGAAGTTTTATCAATCGTTTACCAATGCTGTAACGTCGTAACAGTGAATAACCTATTTATTAGTTTTATAGTCCAGCATTTATCTCTCCTTCTTGGGCAAACCCATTTAGTTGATGGCACTCTCTAGTACAGAAGAGTTCCTAGCCGCCACAGCTTGAATTATGTGTTTGTTGGAGAATAGAAAGGGCATTACAAAGGGAAAGAGAAAAGCTAGAGAGACAAACTGACACCCTTTCCTGATCCAAAACCTTATTTCACCGCCATACATCTTCCGACATCCCACCATCATTTATTAACGCCTCAGGTTCGACCTTTGGTAGAATAATCCATATATAATCGTGCCAATTTTTTAGCAAATACCTAAGAACAATCCTTTCAGCATTCCTTCTGAGTGTAAAATAAATTCAATTGACACCGAAGGAGAATATCTTTCGATGAAATTTACAATTATTTTTTTTATAAAGGTGCTGTTCAACATAAATCCAAAGATTTATAGTACCTACTTAACTTTTCACTTGTTCTAAAAAGTTGTTCTTTCCGCCCGACTGCTAATCGAGCGTTCTATTACATTACATCAATTAATTGAATACGTACGTTCATTTCATCTTTTTTATGTAAATACTGCAATTACATACAATTCTCGCAACTGCTTCCAACAAACCGGTGCCATTGACATTATGATTTTTCCAATTGGGGTATGTTGTGAGGCTGAAGGTAGTAGGGAATAGGAGATTAGAGAGAGGAAGGTGGGGAAGTACCTGGCTATTCAGATCTGATCACCAAACACGGCTAAAGCCATTTTCAGCAATGTTTCAATTCCGAATTATTGTCTTACATCAGGGCGACTGATGAGTACTGATGATTTACTGAGAGTAATTTACACTCTAGAACGTGCCGCAAATATAACTAAAATTATTTTTAATAATTTTTTCCTTATTGGCTAAAGTTCGGTTTACGGGAGGCGGTCCTAGAACATTTTTATTTTTTTATTTATACTAATTATGGGCCGGAAAATCCGAATGTGAAAGAATTTTTTGTCGGAAAGCAATATTAACTGAATTAAACGACTTTAAAATTTTTATATACACTGACACAAAAGCACGTAATTTTTAACACATCCTGACATTTCAAGTCATATAAAAACAAGAACTATACTAATTATGTGCCGGAAAATCCGAATCTGAAAGAATTATTTGTCGGAAAGCAATATTAACTGAACTACACGACTTTAAAATTTGCTATACACAGAAAAAAAAGAAGACATTTTGAAGGACTTTGACACTCGAATTCGCTTGAAAACATAGAAAAAGAATAAAGATGTTACAACAGATAAAATTAAGTGTTGCCATTAAGCAGTAATATCAATAACGTAAAATAACATGTTTATAATTTAAGGGTAATTTTTCGATCTAGGTGGCCACGGTTATTACGAATTATAATAAATAATAATAATTATAATATTAACAGAATTATAATATTAACAAACCTCTATTCGTATATATTTATCATTACCATAAAATAACGATTAGCTAGAAGTTAAGTAAAATAAATAACATGCGTATTAGGTACGTAAGCACTACTTTGACGAAATTCTGAAAATAAAATGAATAAAGGCTTTTAGACAAGTTTTTTTACATTGAAGTAAAAAAAAATTTCAATGTAAATTTCTTTTTTTCGTATCGAGTATAACGCATAAATAATAAAAACTTGCCTGAAAACCTATTGTACATTTAAAACACAATTGGTTTCAGAGTATTTTTTTAAAATTCAATATGTATATCAATTTAATTTTAGTGATTTAATTTTATTGTCTCTAGCCGTTTATTTCTTCCTTCCGAGTTAAACTACTTGAAAACTGGGATGTTTTTTTAAATTGACGCGAGCAGGCGGTATAAAGGGGCACAAACCATGTGACACAAACCTTGCGTAGCCGCTAAACTACTTGAAAACTGGGATGTTTTTTTAAATTGACGCGAGCAGGCGGTATAAAGGGGCACAAACCATGTTACACAAACCTTAAGGTATGTTTTTCTGCTGTTATCTATTCACATTGATTCATATAAGAACATTGATATTGGTGACCGGTCTACGTCACAACTTTTTAAGACTACGAATTTTCATACTTTTGGTTTAAGAATATGGCCGTTGAGATAGTCTTAATTCATCAGGTTAATGTGTTATGTGATGAATTATCATGTGAGGAGGTATCGTGGCTTAAAGTTTTACGTTAATAATATTTTAATTTTTTTATTTCGTTTTAGGGATAAATATTTTTGATAGTTGGTAACACTGCCGGCACGTGTTTTTGTACATTTGTTTCCGGTTTTCGGTAGCCGGTACTTTGTTGGTGAGTCGCTGTGAATTCAACGTAATTATGAATATAGTGAAAATTTATGAGATTTGTGGGGATAAAAACCAAATGTTAGAGAAGTTAGTGGAATGGGGCCTCATTCCTCAAAGTGGCACTTATAATTGTATGGATTGCGGGCAAGCGTTGAAGTTGAGGTCGGAAGAAGATCGGTGAGGTTTTATTTACATTGTTATTGCATTTTTTTTTATCTGCGAATATTCTATTTTATAAAGTGTGTTAAAGAAAGGGTTTTTTTTAGTGTTGATGGTTTTCGATGGACTTGCCATGGCAACAAGAAGACGCAAAACAAGAAGAAGGCTAAACGGTGCGACAAAAGGGTGGGGTTTCGAACCGGGACGTTTTTTGCAAGGTCTCATTTGCCAATTTGGAAAATTCTTGGATTCGTTAATTTTTGGGTGCAAGGTGCGTCTTTACGGCTTACTGGCTTACAGCTAGAGCTGGCGCAGGAAGCCTTAGTAGATTGGTCCTCTTTCTGCCGGGAAGTTATACTTGCTTCTTACTTTGGTCGCTTAGAAAAGATCGGTGGACCTGGTAAGATCGTAGAAATTGACGAATCCAAGTTTGGTAAGAGGAAATATCATCGTGGGCATTATGTTGAAGGACAATGGGTCTTCGGGGGTTATGAACGTGGTTCGGGCCGTGTGTTTATGGTTGCCGTCGAGTCTCGGAGTTCTGAAACTTTAATGCCCATAATTGAAAAATGGATCGAAAAGGGCACAACTATTATCAGTGACTGCTGGAAGGCATATAGTTGTTTGCCAGCCTTAGGGTACGTTCACCAAACGGTGAATCATTCATTAAATTTCAAGGACCCTGTTTCTGGAGCCCATACAAATGCCATAGAGTCATCATGGCGAGCAGCTAAGTCTTCCATGTCGTCATCTGGTAGAGTGAAAGCGCATATACCCGGCAACCTTGCTCGATACATGTTTCTGAAAAGTTGCAAAGAACGCCTGCAAGATCCCACTCTGGAGTTTTACCGCTTAGCTGGACTCTTATATGACCCGCGCAATCAACAGGAACCCTTCGAGACTAGCGAATTTGATAAAGATACTACGGACGAAGATGATTTTGGCGATTTATAAGGTATGTTTCTATGACTTTAGTGTCGGGGTGCATTCAAAATGGCGTATTTCGTAATCAGTGTTCAGTGTTTAGAAAGTGTCAGTGTCGTTTAATTCAGTTAATATTGCTTGCCGACGCCTAATTCTTTCAGATTCGGATTTTACGGCACATAATTAGTATAGTTCTTGTTTTTATATGACTTGAAATGTCAGAATATGTTAAAAATTACGTGCTTTTGTGTCAGTGTATAGAAAAATTTTAAAGTCGTTTAATTCAGTTAATATTGCTTTCCGACAAAAAATTCTTTCACATTCGGATTTTCCGGCCCATAATTAGTATAAATAAAAAAAAAAAAATGTTCTGGGACCGCCTCCCATAAACCGAATTTTTTCCGGCCCATAAACCGAATTTTTTCCGGCCCATAATTAGTATAAATAAAAAAATAAAAATGTTCTAGGACCGCCTCCCGTAAACCGAACTTTAGCCAATAATTTAATTAATAAATAACACAAAATAATCAAATAAAATATACTTATTGGGTTTTTAACCCGCGACCTCCAGATTGCTAGTTGAGAGTCTTACCCCTCTACTACAGAGGCCGTCAGAATCATCTGCCATCGGTTATCAAATTTAGCATATTTTATCGCAAAATTTTAAAAAATTCTTTGTAAATGTAATTTTGCACCACATCGGGCTTCGAATCTAAACTTAGAAGACCATTGCCCTAATGGGGTAGGTAATTGCACTTATTGGGGTAGGTAATTGCACTACCCTCCACATACTCCCGTCGTCAAAGTTAAAAGGTTTCATAACATCATTTAATTAAAATTTCAAAGAGATTTAACATTTCATTCTCAGAAATGTTTCAGTTACATTTCATGTGTGTCTAAAAAGGGTTTTACAAAAAGCCTCTTATTTATGCTTCTTTCTAGAAAATAGGATTTTTTTAACATTAGTCCCTGATGGAAATAATTCCCCACAGGGCCTATGTCATATTTTGGGATGCTGTGTGGAGGGTCTTTCTAGAAAAGGAAAAAGAGGAAGTTCTGGCAAAGAAAAGGGTATAAGGGAGATATCTGGGATCAGTGTTTCCAGGGGTATCGGATGTATGAAGAGAGCACTGCTGGAGAGATCAAAAGATCAAGAGATCCCTCAACCAGTTTTTCCCTATCCGGCCTGCCATGCAGTTGGTGAGCAGAAGCATCCGCCGCCAAGACCCTTATAAACCTCAGCCCATGAGCCCATGAGCCCGGGCACCTCTACTAAGTCACCAAACGCAGCAAACCACTTTGAGTGACCTGTGGCAGAGGTGCTCGTTATCCAATAAACGGTTCATAAAACTCGTATTTCCAAGAAAAATTTAACTTTATAACAGAAATCTTTTTTTTTCCAAAATTGATATTCCGTAGGTATTATTCATAAAAGTAAACATGTTTTTTCTTCAAAAAAGAAACAGAATTGAGCTTTATTCTTTGTGTAGGTTATTATTAATGGCCTGTACAAAAAAGGGCTCGAAAGAGGTACATTGGGCGATATAAATATAAATAAAATATAATGCCTTTAATCCAACCTTTCAAATTTTAAGCTGGGATGTTCTTAAAAAAGATCTTCACTGGCATTTAATAAACAAATAATGCAATATAAAATACCTCAAACCTTTTATTAATAACCAAAGTGATCAAATCTTTGATAAATTTATCGTTACGAACACCAAATTATAGTTTTAGGATATTCCAGAAAATGTAACTAAAAATCCTGTCATCAAATTCCCTGATTTCCTATTGACATACACTTTCTAATAGTGATTTCAATTAGATATCTGGAAATGTACGGAAACTCTTATCATTTTCTGGTACTTAAAATTGTAAATAACACATCTTTTTTAATACGAGTGGAAGTTTTATTAAGGGCGTTTAACCAGCCAGTGGCTGAAAATCCACATTTCGTCAAAAGATGTTCTTACGATCGTACAGGGCGATTCCAATGAAAAAGATTAATTATTCTCCGTACCAGCTTTTTAAAATTATAACTCAATATCGATTTTATTTCATTCCAAATTTGCTTTAATTTATACCTACATCCAAAAATTCTGAAAGGCGTGATGATAAAACTATTAAAACTATGTACTTTTTGAAATTATTTTTTGATCATAAGTATTTATCATTTTTTAATAATGTCTGAGCAAAAACAGAATGTAAAAAATCTGAAATATATTAGTCTGTAAGGGCGCAAATAAAAACCCAAACACAAGTACCTACGTGTATATTTTTAATGATTTTATATAAACTAAAATAAAAATTCTGAAACATACGTTTACCAGATAATGTGTTGATTTATAATATGTTTATTTTTAGCTTAATTAGGTTATACCGTAGGTCGTTGGCAGATTTGTTAAATTTTCACACCAAATTTTGTATTATACAACACATATTTCAAATCATATAATCATGGAGTAAAATAAATCAATAAATTATTTGGGAAAGTTATGTTTCAGAATTTTTATTTTGGTTTAAATAAAATCATTAAAAAGATCCGCGTACGTGTTTTGTGACGAAAATACTTCAGTTTGTCTATTTATTCACGGTCTTACAAACTAATATATTTAAGATTTTTTTACATTGTTTTTTTGCTCAAACCTTATTGAAAAGTGATAAATACTTATGATCAAAAAATAAATACAGTAGGTATATAATTTTATTACTTTTATCATCACGCCTTTCAGAATTTTTGGATGTAGGTATAAGTTAAAGCAAATTCGGAATGAAATACAATCGATATTGAGTTATAATTTTTAAAAGCTGGTACGGAGAGTAATTAATCTTTCTCATTGAAACCGCCCTGTAAGATCGTAAGAACATCTTTCGACGAAATGTGGATTTTCGGCCGCTGGCTGGTTAAACGCTCTTAAGATAAACAGAAACTTTTAATTAAATGAAACATTTAACAAATATTTAAAAATAAACAATATTCTATAGTGCTGTTTACTGACGCAATTGTCTAAATCTCTTAAATAAATTGCCTATCCCCGAGATCCCTTTCTAAGCCCAAAATGTTAGAGATATATAGAGAAATTGAGTTATGCGACCTAATAAAACAGGTAACTTGTCAAATAACATTAAGTTCTCATCCGAACGCCGCACAGTGTTTCATTTCGCACAACTAGAATTGACACACTGCTTTTGAATTCTTGAACGACAACGTCATAGGGTTATTATCAGGTATTATTGAATGCATGCTCGTTTCATAATTTTAAAATGTGATATGTACTTGACCATAATATCGAATATCGATATCGTTGCAGTGCTTCAAGAAGCTCTGCGGAAAAAAATGTGTTGGTTCCACAGTCAACCGAACTACATCTTAAATGATAAAATTAACAATTAAAAGAATGCCATTTTTGTGTTTTTTAATTTAATTAACTTATTTATTTTGAACTTTAATATTTGAATTGTATATGCTTTAATTCGAATTTGATTATTATTTATATTATATGTATTAAATTAGGGATTCGATTTAATTATTATGTACTAGCTTTTGCCCCCGGCTTCGCTAGCATATTCGCCCCCCCCCCATCATAATATTAGTATAGCCGTTGGCTTAGGTCAAAATGTAGATTAGTACCTTTTATATTTGTACACTAAATATTCATATTAGAAAACTTATATTTGACTTTTTTCTATCAAAGAAATCTCCATAGTAACCTAAACAAATAACAAAATGACAACCCACATCCAACATTTACTTAGCAACACGCTTTGCCAATAAACGGATAATAATTAATTTCATAACGCCACAGCTTATTCATAACGCCAGAGCTTACCAATATATATAGCCAATATTACTCACAAATATTGTAGCTTTCTATTAGTGAAAGAATTTTTAAATTCCATTCGGTATTTATTGCGTGAAGGAGTAACAAACATTCGCATTTATAATATTAGTAAGAAGATAAGATAAGATATTATATGTATTAAATTAGGCATTCGATTTGATTATTATGTGTGTAATTTCATGTAATTTTATTTTAATTTTATTGTTTATTTTGTGTATTTTATTAGAGGCTCTGCTGAAAAACAGCTGCATTCCAGGAGAAATCCTGAATGTAAAGCTGAGCCGTGACTTTTTTGTCAATAGAATCAATGATAAATAAAAAATGTATAAAATTGTTAAAATACCACTGAAGAATAAATATTTTTATTATTATTATTAAGACAGCGCGAAGACATTTACAAAAATTCCATTGGGCACTTGAGATTTCATACCACCAATTTTTAACATACTGCTTATAGTGCTACAGATCCAATGAATTCACCTATATTTCACAGTAACCGAAACAATTGGGCCTTGAAATTGTTGCAAATCATATCGATTAGATTGGAGACCCTTCCGCTGTAAATTTATATCAATTATTACCCTCTTCAAAGTAGTCAGATATAGACTTAGCGCAAGGATTCGGTGGCCCGGTTATTGTTTATAGCGCCCATCCCATCCTTCCCTTTTCCCTTCCCCTTCCTCTTTGCCTTCTCTTCAATTTAGGCCTGGCTTAATAAATTAGCGGCAGCATTTCGTATTGGAAACAACCAACAGTCGGTAATGAAACGCTTCGAAATAATTTATCTCTTGTGTTTCTTGAAATATTTGGGAAATTAATATGAGTCGTTTGCGCCGTTGATGAAAGCAATTAGGAGGATATTTACTTAACTGCTTCATGGGAAAATTGTTTCGCTAAAATATATCGAATATCTTCCTATCTTTCTTTACCTCTTCTTTTTTCCTTCTTTTTTAGCTTTATAGACGTAAAATCGCTGCCGTAGATCTAATAGTCACAAACTAACATTTTTGGTAAAAATGAGTTAGATTAGTCAGTTAGTATTTGTTAGCCTTTTTTGAAATATTTGAGTTTTTTATTGACAAAAGTATTTATTTGGCAACCAATTAAGTATAACTTGTAAAAAGCGTTTTATGAATAGAGCAAATATGAATACTTTTGGCAATCACCTTAAAACTAAATGGAACCAACGGTATATAACCTTTGCATTCACAGATGGGGTCAATTTAATTATTTTAGGTTAAAACCATCAAAAGAAATAGTTTTGTCCATAAATAAACGCCAATATTCAAGAAAGGCTAACAAATCCAATTTTGTATCGATGACAATCCAATATCGTATTTTCTTAGCATTTGATGAAAGATTTGTGTTTGTTTATGGACGAAAATCTATTTAATCATTTTCATATTGAATATGTACGGGCGCAAACAATTAATTCATCTTAATATTTTGAAACACTAACTAAAATGATTAAATTGGCGCCATCTGTGAGTGCGTAGATTATAATGTAGATTCCGTTTAATCTTAAATGGATATTTAAAATTGTAACCGCACTACACCCAATTTATTAGTTAGTGACTTTTCACTCCACTATTATCAACCTCAAATTATAGTTGAATTGTCAAATTGGAACTCACGTTTGGAGTTGATTTAGCAGAACAACTTTTTTTTATTTCTTTGATCATTCGTTTTCCCGTAAACCAAGTTTGATCAAAATAAGGTAGCCTAGAGCCGGTTCCAAAAGGCTTTTTTTACCCTTCAGTTACCGAAAAAATGGAAATAAGAAGAATAAAGTGTTCAGATCTATAAAAAATATAGATTCGCCATGAGCACTTTGCAGTACGTATCACATTAAAAAAGTTTTCTTTTTCTAAATCTTTTGTTGTCATGAAAATATCATGAATCATGACCAGTGTGTGGATTCAAATTATTAAGGTGATCCCTTCTACAGTTGTGTAATCTTATAACAAAATTCGTAACAAAGGACTAATTTTAAGAATGATTAGGTACATAGCGCTCAGCGCATTTTTTCAAATATATTAATTGCATTTATTCCGATCATTGATAGAATACCCTAGATCAGGGGTCGTCGTTTGTTGAGAAAGACCAAATTGTCACGGAAACAGGACAACAAAGAAACCAGAAATTCGCATTTTTATAATATGCATGGGGGGGGGGGCGTAAACGGCGGATACCATTAAATTTTTCAACATTGATTTTTTTTTTTTTTGGCAATATTTTGATTTCTGACGAGTTTTTTAATTTGACACTTAAAATTCACTAGCTTTATTGTTTGTTCTCTGCGAACTTATCGTTTGGTTTTAACAGATGTTATGAAGTGAACCCCATACATATTATGCCTTCTGTATCTGTCTAAGAAGCGTTAGAGCCCGTTCACACTTCCGTCGTAAAAACGGAGATGGGTTCCGTCTTTACGACGGAAGCCCTAGCCGCTGTAGTGGCTCTATGGAGCTGTTCACACTTGTCGGATCCGGCGTGAAGACGGATCCGTTATTTTTTGCCGGAGAGTTCGCCTACGCAGATTGTCCGTCGTGAAACCGGAAAGGAACGCGCTGGCTCATACATTTCAATGGAGCTGTTCACACTACACGGCGGGACGACGGATCCGTTTTGAACCCGCCACACCCCGCTTCACACTACACCACCGCCCGCTCCCAGACGCAAGCGAGCAGGCAAATTGTGTTTTTATGGGGCGCGCGTTTGGCGTTTATAATATTATTATATAATATATATGTTCGTTCCAGAATGCGATTTTTTCTATTTAATCTCAAGAAAATATTTAGTCATATCATTCATGTTTTTTAATCATTTTAGTTAGAATAATTGCTGGATGATTTTCGCGTACTTTCTCCTTTTCAAGTATACAAACAAAATATTCTCCCAAGGTTTGAATAAATAAGATCCGACCCCTGAAGTAATTTTATGGCTGGTATTACATCAATACATTTCCTTACCGATTTGGAAAAAAAAGTTTATTGTTTAAATTGTTTTATTTTTAAGTATGTATTTGTACATTTCAAACGTTAAGCTCTCTGAAACTCGTCCCAGTAGATAGTTAAAGGAAATTTATTTATTTATTTATTTTTCAGAAACAAACAGTACATAATTACATGTAAGAAAGTAGTTAAAAAAGTTGTAGAATTAATACAATAATTGGTACCAATGACATGTCGCTGCTATATAATATATGTTTTTAAGTGACAAATTATAAATTAAATGATAGACATTCTATAATAATTAAAGAACTTTAGTTCATCACTTCTCAACTCACCAATTAACACTTGGAAAGTTCCTACAGAAAATCTTTCAGCTATAATTGGGTGTACCCAAAATTTTCTTTTCACTTTTTTCCTTCTTTTTAATAAGTACCACATGACAACAAGAGGATCATCGTCGTCCATTGCGCAGTGCGCACGACCGTCTACTGAAGAATGGTAAAATGTTTTGGTCGTGTTTTCGTAGAGTAGGATCCGTCTTGAAAACGGAAGTGTGAACAGGGGCCTAGGGCTTCCGTCTTAACGACGAAACCCGTCTCCGTTTTTACGACGGAAGTGTGAACGGGCTCTTATGGTAATGGAATCAAATTTTATAATATTTATTTATTTATTTGCAAAAACAGCATAAAACCAATACATTGCAAGGCGGTAAGAAAAGATACACAATAAATACATTTACAGTTAAAGTAATACATTTATTTAAAACATAACGTTTCACGCTTATAATCGTTGTAGGAAATGTGGAATATATTCACATTTCCTGCGAGGCAGTTAATTAACCTATTGAGTCATCCCAGGGGCATCACTATTGGTAAGTTAGTTCTGCACCTAGGAAGAATCAAAAGCCTGTGTTGGCGGCCTCGCGTGAAATTATCCGGGACATAGAATCGTATTTCAGCCAGAATATCTGGTACCGATATAAAACCATTTAGAAGCTTATAAGCCATCAGCAGTAGTGCGACATCTCTTCTGGAACTAAGGCTGCAGATACCCAGCATTCCCGAGATAAATGCTGTTGGAAACAGCCATGGGTAAAAACCAAACTCTCTCATATAAATGTATCGTAAAAATTTATTTTGTATTTTCTCGACCATTAGTACATAGACGATGTCCTCTGGCCCCCATATCTGAGATCCACTCTCGAGAATGCTACGCACCAAGCTAAAGTAAAGCAGCCTTATAACTGTGAGGATGGTCAATTCCTTTGAGTTGTGTTATTATAATTATAATTTACAAGTATATTACATTTGATTTAGATATAGACGTTGAACATTATAATGATTAATAATCAAAAAGATGGATCAAAGAAAAAAATATTTATGACATATAATATTTTTGGTATGCCTCGTTATTCCCCTGTGCCGTTCGTGTGGAATACGTCGGTTTTTTTTTTAAATGATTTTCGGCTATGTAATTATCGTTTTTTCGCACCCATAAAATTATGTCCAGGCAAATTATGTGAATATGCAGGTGTTTTCCCAGCTTCCTCTTCTCCATCCCTTCTCCTCCCCCTAAACCTTCATCACACAACACCCCAATTATTGTGGATGCCATGGTCTCACTGGCTTCTGGATGGATGGGAGCAGTTGGAACTCTTGTGCGGTATTCACATATTAAATAAATTGTCACAACTCTTTTCCTTTTATAAAGGATTATATTTATCCAAGGAATGCTCCTTTGACTCTTTCCTTTTTTTAATTATTCTCTTTTTCATTTTTCAATAAAAGCAACTCAATTTATTTGGCAATGAAAAGGTGCTTGTTGATTGGAGATTTTGCACTACTTAGAATTCATACAGGCCTCATACTTTATTTCTTTCTAGGCTCACAAAAAGATTCATCAGAAAAATTGCTCGATTATAGCTAAGGTCGAGGCGTGCTATATATTTCCGAACGATCAAATTTTCAGATCAAAAGTACATGATTTTGTATTGCGTGTCATATCATTGCATCACCCTTAGTTGAATTGTCATAAAGCTTTAGCGAATCGTAAAAATTGTGCGGACATAATAATAAATTGTGTATAAAATATTATTGCATCTTAAGAACGAAAATAAAGTAAGGTTTACGGCTGTCAAATCTCGATAAACCCGTTGCGCAGCATGTTGGTGAAAGCGGACGTCCGAACACTGAGCATTTTATCCGAACTATAAATATCAACCACCTGTTCTGTATCAGAGTGGAATTTCTGAAATTCTGTGTGATAGCGGAATTCCTAACCTAGAAAAGATGAAGATTTCGGCAATATCGATTGCAAAAGAGGCCCTAAGGAAAAAAATTCCTTCGCGGCGCTGCGTATGTCATCTATGTGCTGCATGGACAGTATTTTTAAGGAAAGGAAAGAGAAGAAGTTCTGGAAAAGAAAAAAGTATGAGGGGTGGTTATAAATCTGGAGGTCAGTGTGTTCAGGAGTGACGGACGTTTGGTCAATTCCTCCCACTGCGGTGCAAGTCGATAAATCGAGATAGTCCTGCTGTAGATGGGCTAAAACATTCACCGCCAAGACCTAGACAAACCGCACCCCATGGATCGAGTTTAAATCATGAATTTAAAAAACTTTGCAAAATTGATCGGAAAATTAAAACATATATGTTTGAAACCTATAGATTATTCATAATCATACCCATGTAAAATTCGACCTTGTTGAATATCGTAAGGAAAATTTACATATTCTTTAAGAGCTACCAAATTTTCCCGGAGAAAATGGTGGTTTGGCGAACGTCACCCCAGAATCCTGTATGCCACAAAAATAAAGTTTTTATATAAAAATAAATGTGAATACACAAGGTAGTTTTGTTTATTACACAACTTTTTTAACGTCGTAAGACCGGTCTATCGTCACAACCTTTGGCTTTTTATAATGCCACAAGTCTAACAAATATTAGTAAATTGGGGTAAATTAGCATATAAAACTAACCTTTCTCCAGTAGAAGTTGTACTGATGTTATTAATTAAAATCCTTAAAAAAACCTTTCGACCACCCCAGATCGATTATACGATGATTTCCAATTACCTTCAATCAAAGATCTGTGCACTATAAATGCATTGATTCAAATCATAAAAGAAAAAGACAAGTATCAATTTCTATTGTTTTGTATATAGATAACTTATCTGACACTCCGGAGGCCACGCTACAATTTGTTAATCGTCGCGTCGCGTCGGTCGGATCAATTATCAATAATTGTCGACCGTGCTCGCAAATAACGATAACTGACCATAGATGAAGGATTTAGTCAATATTGTATTGATATAGGGTTTATCGATCGTCCGTGCTAGACCTCCTGAAAGTACTACGATAACCTTCCTGTGTTGCAATAGTTGGGAAGAAAAAAGTTAAACTTTTTTAAATTTCTACATAATCTTTTCAAATTGTACATTTCGAATTAGAATAAATTGGAACACAATTTATTATTACGATGCTTCACCGGACACAATTTTCATTTTTCAATAGTAATTTCAATTTTGTTCAATGCATAAAGTCCACACCAAGTGTTCACATGGGTCAATGAACACTATTTATTTTGAAAGGCAAAGCAAATTTAATTACGTACCTCGTCGAAAATGTGATTATCGAAGCAATTTTACCGGGATTTTAAACACAAAGGATTTTTCATTTTAAAAAGCTTTTCCACGTGGAAACTCCCAGTTTTTCCCCCGATAATTGGGTATTATGATGTTTATAGAGATTTTATATGGTTTTGACTGTTTGTGTATATATTGCGTATTGCACTATTGCACCACCAAATCATTGTATGTCAAAATAAATGGTGAATATTTCGCATCTCTCTAAAATCTATTATATTGAAACAATGCTTTCAATTGTTTGTTCTGACATAACTATGTTAATGTATCAAATTAACTTAGATACCCAAATAAATATGCAAATAAAGATCGTTTTTATCAGCGTGATCTGCACAATGAGCCTTGGTTGGAGCCTGACCGCCTCTCAGAAACACACCCTGCCAGGCCCCAGTTGTCTCCCTATAATTTTTTTACACCAGATGCAGCGTAAGTCTTCATGCCATCTATTCACCTAAAGTTTAAGTCTCCGAAATATCTTGGGTAATTATTTTCACTCATAATGAAAAAAAGAGCATTTTGGCATGCCAAAAATGCTAGCAAAAGAATTGGAAAAAATTTATTGCTTTCTGATCCAGCGGATGATGATATTATTTTCTAAAGCAAAACAATTTCCACCGTCACATCGTATGGAAATAACGGATAGATTCCGTACAATTCTTCTCATGTTACGTAATGAATCAAATAATTTATGAGCAGATTAATGAAATCACAGTAAATATTGTAAAATGCAGACACATATATCCTTTGATCGGTGATTCATCTTTCACTCCAATATTTAGGTGGGCATCAAATGCATTAATGAATTTCAATCAAAGGAATGAAAGATATTAAAATTTTGTTTAGGGTTACTTTCACGCCCGGGGTTGTCCATGTTTGGTTCCTAGTTATAACGATGAGCTCTGTAAGGCAGTAATATAAAAGAAATACTTTGAGTCGGAAGGTTACGAAATCGCTGTTCGCACACCTGAAAACATAAGTAAATGTTCATTTAATATTTACCAGGTTTAACCAGTAATCATAATTGGCCTTACTAATAAATATGTTTATAAATTTTACACATTTGGTAAACAATCGTGTATGTGGAAATCTTACTAATAAACTTAAATTGATTAAACCGATACTTGACAGTCATAAAAAGTTATGCATATTGTATTTGGTAAAGGGGGTAGTTTATTTTTTTTGTCGTATATACTCGTTCTTGAAATTTCTCTTAGAATTTCAGAATATGTCACTTTTTATGTCGTTTATAAATTGACGTAGTATGTACACGTCAATGCGTTTGTACAATAAAAAATATTGCAATAATTCCCAGAGATTAACTAAAAAAACATATTTTGAGCTCATTTTTAGCGCAATATTAACTATGATTTTTTTGATTTGATAATGATCGAATAATTTGTAGAGCGCTGTACAATTTAATATGAATTATTAAGCTCTATATAATTATATTATACTACTAGTTAAATTATTACTGCTAACTACTATTAAGTGTGTTTAAAAATTTACACCACTGATAAAAAACCACTATTATAGGGTAAATGGTTTTTTATCAGTTTTGTAAAATTTTAAATATATTTATTATAAAAGGGTTATTGTTTTCTCCGAGAATGGTAATTTTTGTATTAACGATAAACGTACGTACGTATTCTCTCTGCCTGTAAATGCAAAATGAAACTATATATCTATGTGGCTAAGAAATAGCAGAGTTAATATAAAAATGAAAAATTCAAAAGGTTTAAATTGTTCCGGCTTGATTGACTCATATGTATTTGATGAACCTTGCGTAAATAACTACTGAAATATACGACTGTGAAAAGAAAGATTGATAAATACGTATTGTAAATTAAGGAAATGTTTTTATAATATTATGTATAGGCAGAAAATATTGCTTGTGTCGTGATGGAGGACTTAGACAGATGAGAAATTGAACCCATTGTGGGACCCAAAAGCGAAGCCAATTCAGCCACTGACCGATCGACGAATATGTTTGACAAACAGATATATCTACTTTGTACAACGTAAAGTTGAAAACAGGTTTTTTGGAAATTGAAAAAGTTTTAAACAACCCCTGGTACTTTAATGTTAACAAGTAAACTAGACAATTTATTTTTCAAATGTGCCCAAAATGTTTAATTTGCAGAACTTCAGAAGAAAAAATTCAAAACGGAGTATTAAGAAGTAAAACTTCAAACTTGTTATAAAGTAAAACTTTTTTGAGTTTCTTTGTAACTTCTACACTTTGTTTTATAATTTAACTGCCGCACGGATTGAGCAAAAAACTTTTCAGTTAGAATGTAGGTGTGCTGACCTTAAATTGTTATTTTATTAAACGAATAAATGATAAAAATGTTCTAGCTGATTAAACTTGTAACAACTCCATATTAACAAAAAAATCAGAGTGTTCAATTTTCACGCGGTAGAAGTGAAACCTTCAGAAAACTTAAGTTAACAAGATTGAGGAGACTTCGAAGCACTTATCGTATCAAATGGAAAGAATGATTTTTTCCATCGAATTCCATTGCACCGTTTCCTATATATTTGGTGTTTTTGTTTTCTTCTTCGGAGTCGCTAGATGTCACTTTCTTTTCTTTTGTCTGTTCATTTTGAAGTGGTTGAAGATTGGATATTAATTTTATTTTATTTTTATTTTGGATTTCTTAGGATTCGAACCTCTGTTCGCTTTATCACTGAGGTTCGTCAGGCGCTTTATACCGCTACACTACTGGAGGCTCGCGTGGAACCGTGGATTTATCGTATTGTATTAGAACTGAGTACCCGTGAGTATATAAAGATTTTATTGCTATCTCATTATCTCGCAGGCTCAATCCTAAAGATGTACGTGTTTGACTCTGTTTAGTGTCGCTCGCTTTCGTTTCATCGCGGTTTAAATCACAATGGTACTTAAAAAGTTTTCACTTCAAAAAGCGATACGTATCGGAAAAAATACGGTAGGTCTGAAGGTTGCAACGACAGTAAATAGGGGAAGATTCCGGTGTTCAAATCCCAGTCACGATAACTAATTTTCTTTGTATTTATTTCTAAGGCTCATTGAAACGTTCAAAACATTGTTTCAAAGTGTAATTACGTTAATCAATAGATGTCCAGGTAAATTAACTTTTTTTTCCTTTTTGTGCACATTTTCATCGTCCAGCTTACTATACTAATACGTAATAATAATATTGCTTTCTTGTTCTATCAAATACGGTGATCCGACACTCGATCCCCCGACAATTGACCCACAGAAATATATTTATTACAAAATTATTATCTTTTGTCCATTATTTTACAAATTTCACATCTAAAATCGACTTCAAAAATAACTTTAATAGTGAGTGGGTATGGATATCAAACCAATTTATTTAAAGTGGCAATTTTTAGTACTCGTACGCTGGAATATACAGTATATAGAAAAGATTTTTTTTCCTTTATTCATTTGAATGAATATTTTTTAACGCTTTTTATATTCGGTGGTACATCCTCTCTGCACACCCATTCGGCGACACTTGGTTGTATTTTGTGTAAGTATGTATACCGTATTTTCCCTAAACTGAGTGCATATTGTATTCAAGGATGCCGGGGGGGCAACTGTCGGGGGATCAACTGTAATGGAACCATCAAATACTCATTACCTGTAGTTGAGAGTCTGTTTCATGGTACTGGCCATAATTTTTTAGCACTTATGGAAAAAGGATTTGGTTCGAAATGGGACAAAGGATTCTTTTTAGTTCAGGTGTATCCTTTCTTCGGTTTGTGGAGAAGATACTTAAGGCTTCTTCAAGATGGTGAGAATACCTTACAAGGGGATAATCCTTTTCAAGGTATCGCATCTTTTTCTTCGCGAGGTGCTTTTATTTATAAATACTCAAAAGCAGTACATCATAATATAATTGTGGGTATGGAATGGTCTTGTTGTTCTCCATAAAATGGTTGTGCACCAACATATTTTTTATTTTTTATTTATTGATCTATATAACGGATGTTTACATTATATTATTCGATGCCTGTCTCGCTAGGGTATACCTGTGTTGAGACAGGCGTAGAGGTACATTAATGAATATCATATGTAAGAGTGTTTCAGAATATCATAAGAATATTTAACGGCAAAGACATGTTAATTTGAATACAATTAAAATATATAAGACTGGAAAATACCAGAGGATTTCGAGAAATGCCTAATTGTCGCATTACCAAAGTAGGCAGACACGACGAAATGTGAATAACACAGAACTCTTAGCCTAATATCCCATGCCTCAAAAATATTGACTAATATCATTCTAAAAACAATCGAACCAAAAGTAGATAACATCTTTTCTGGAGACTAGTATGGCTTTAGAAGAGGTGTAGGAACCACAGAAGCAATATTATCGCTAATTACTAGAAAAAATTATAAAAAGAAACCAAAACACATTCATCGCATTCATAGACCTGGAGAAGGCTTTCGACAAAGTAGAATGGAAAAGACTTTACGAGATTCTGAATAGAATTGATATCAAATATAGAGATAAATGAATAATCCAGGCGCTACACAAGAATGAGGCCGCTATAATTAGATATGACAATGATACAAAAGAAGCCAGTATAAGACAAGGGGTAAGACAGGGATGCTCTCTGTCACCTGTCCTTTTTAACGCTTATATACAGGGTGCGATTGATAACTTGAGAGAGAGAACACGGGTAAAAGGTGGATATGATAAGGTTTGCTGACAATATTTCTATGGTTGCTGAAAGCAAAGAAGAACTGAAAAAGGCCTTCACAACCATGCAACGCATTCTTCAAAACAACTAAAACATGAAGATAAATAAAGACAAAACAAAGCTGCTGACTGTAGGTAGAGATGTCAGGAGTTCCACTAAAGAACACCAAGGAGTTTGTCTACCTCGGGAGCAAAATAATATGGGACGGTCGGTCTAAGAGCGAGGTCGACAGCCGTATACACCAGGCTAGGCTTGCATTCAATAAAAGATCGAAAATAATAGAATCGAATAATATAGACCTAAAACTGAGAATACTCCTCATCAAAACTTATGTATGGAGTATCTTGATGTACGGCTGCGAAACATGGTGCCTATCCAAAGGAGATAAATGGAGACTGGAGGCTTTTGAGAAGTGGTCCTATAAAAGACTATTAGGAATTTCCTGGAGAGACCACATTACAAATGAGGAGGTTCTCCATAGAATCAAAGGAGGAAGGCACCTGCTCAGTACTTGTCCGAAAGGCGTGCAAGTTGGATCGGACCATGTAATACGACAAGAAGGCCTCTTGCATGCCATAATGGAGGGTATGACCGATGGGACAAACTCTAAGGGACGCCCACGCCGAGAATACCTGGAGGACCTGTTGGTGGACGTGCGCTGCTCATCATATGCAGACTTAAAAAGAGCCGCACAAGACAGGGAAGAATGGAAGAGAAGAATAGAGGAAATTGCTGCAAACCAATCCCAGGATTGAAACCAGAGAGAGAGATATAAATTTGAACACAATAAAACATAAAGATGATTGAAAGTGTGGGTAAATCACATAAAGAGAGTTATATTATAAATTAAGGAAGAGATACAGTACAGTAGTAAATCAAGTCAAATCTATTTATGGAGTTAGATTATTTAGGATTTTATTATTTTAATTGGTTTTATATGGGTAAGGACGTATGTAGATTGATATTTCTGTCTATTTGTAATTTATTTTACAGATGTTTTGCAATAATATGACGACCAATACTTATAATTCATTTCTTTATAACTTGTTTGAATTTGGTCATTGATTCGGTTTGTCTAATCATAGCTGGTGTATTGTGTAGTTTGCAAGCTATGTATTTAAAGTGTCTTTGTCCAAAATGGTTTTAGAAAGGGGAGTTTGGAGGAGTTCTTTGTTTTTGGCTCGGGTATTATGTATCGTTTGTGTTGCTTCGTATAGGGTTAGGGAGAAGATTTTATGGACAAGATTCCAAATTTGAGGTACACTTGAGTATTAAAGGTCATGGGGGCAATTTTACTATTTTGTGCCGTGCGTCAAAAGACAGTTCAAGCAAAATCGTTAAGCAGTAGAGTCGCTCTGTTGATTGGTGTATTCTGATAGGCAGAACTCCTCGTTTTCGGAGCATAAAAAATTTCATGGGATCTACTACTATCCTTGTTACATATTGAGTATACTTGTTAGGCACGTATAAGTTAACCTCTTTCAACATAGGTGGATTAAGTCAAGTTTCAGATAAATAAGTCTGGTACGCCTCATATATCATACATATGTCCGGTAATGTTACATTATCTTTAAAAAAAGCTTATTGGTCCGAGTGGTTAACTTTTTTAACTAAAAATATTTTTCAGGGGACTTCTAAGGTGTTTAAATCAAACATAAGAAGAAGGCGTGGATAGTATGTATATTCTCTCATATTCAGGTAACGCGTAAACCTATTTTGTATTTTTCTATTTGCATTAATAATAATTAAAATCTTATGATAAACTGTTATTTTACTTACCAAACAAATGTTAATCGTAAAAACGTTATGGCGCTTTTAACATACAAATTTATTTTTATTGGTTTGACGAGGAAGGCAAGAATTACAATTTTTCAATTCCAATATAAAAACTCTTGGTAAACTCATCTGAGAATTGCAGTAACGTTACGTTTTGCAAATGGTTACTGATCCTAAGTGTGCGTAAGTAGCTACTGTTACTATTCATTATAATCATTGACGGCCTCCATGGTTGAGGGGTAAGGCTCTCGATTAGCAATCTCCAAAGGTTGCGGGTTGAATCCTGGCGTGCGCAAGAAAATTTGATTTGTGTTATTTCACAATTCATTATGTAGCATAGTGTTCAAAATGTAGCGCCAGAATGTATGTATCGCCAGAATTCATCACAACGCGTGTGTTGCCATATAACACAAGTAACATCAATCTAGAATGGTACATATTTTAATATTCCTGGAACAATGTTTCCATTTGAGTGCTATTCTGTGGAAGTAAGCCAGCCAACAGAAGAAATAGGCTTACTATGGGAGTATTTTTGCTTTTTTACTCTTTTTTCGCCTTGGAATACGTTCTGTGCATAATACTACGCCAAGTGAAGTATCCCCTCATCTTGGAGAAGGTTCAGAAGAAATTTCTAAGATTTATCTACCTGAGGGGAGTATGGCTACTACCCGTGGTTCTACCCTACCGGCTTTCTCTTGGGCATGCTCGGTGTGAACCATCTACGGGTTGGAAGAGGTATGCTCCTAGTAACACATTTCATCAGACTAATTCGTGGGTGGTTTGAAAACTCGACAAAACCGACAGCATAGACTGTTTTATCTCCTGGCTTGCTGAACTAACTTGCCAATGGTCATGTCAGTCGAGTGAGCGATCTTGTTAAATAGAATCACATCGAATATCGATATATTTGACATCAATGAAGAACAGTTTAGACGGCAAGCTTTGATGATGTTAGTTTAAATCAGCGTATCTTATCTTAAATTTGTTCTCTCTTTTAAAAACGCTTTGAAATGTAAATTTTGTAATGTTTTTAAAATGAATAAATTGAATTGAATTATCTGCAACTGTCAAACCACTGCTGACTTTTTTCTCCTTGAATCCGATGACTTACCTTTAGTGATTTCCATGGCGTGTCTATTGGCTTTACTTCATATGTTTGTGGCACTTTCAGGGGAGAAAGATACTTTCAGTGTCGCCCCGGTGTAAGACCATCATTCAGAATTGAAACGTTTCTTGAAATGGCTATAACCGTGTTGGTTAGCCAGATCTGTATTTCAAACCTTCATCTTCGCCATCTCCTTCCCCTCCCTACTACTTTCAGCCTTGCAACACGCTCCAATTGGGGATGCCATATTCTCACTGGCTCCAAATGGGAGCAGTTGGCACTCTTGTACCAAAAACCATTGTGAGTTGAAATGGCACTAGTATTATGATTTACTTAATAAAACGTAGTATTTTGGTAGTTACGCAAGCGGTTAGACAATTTTTGAGCCTCAACCTAATGAGGCACTCTTAAAAATTATTCCGGTAAGTACTATAATAATTGTATCATATGCTTAGAAATTATGTATAATATGAGTGTCCAACATGCATGATCATGTTTTAAAATATTATCTTAAAACTTCAGGCATGTTGGACTTTATCACTCAGATATTTGACAGTCAGATTATTCGTTTGAATGTTAAAATTGAGAAGGAAAAACAATTGAATCCATATAATGAGTACAATTTTATGAATCGTAAACAGTTACATTATGTTATAATCCTATGTTTTAATGAAATGTGCATTTTTTCTAATAATTTACATAATTATCTCGTAGATTCGTCACATCCACAATTGTCGGCAAACAGTAGGCATACCTATAATATTATTGATTTGCAAATCCGATAATCTGTTATTAGGTCTAATGCATAATTAGTAATTAGCTTTGAAGTAACCTGAAAGCTTTGAAGTAATTGATAAAAAATTGCTTTAATCATATCTAAGATCAAATAAAATGAATCACGTAAACTTTTCGTACTAATGAAAAAAGTAGGTACATTTTACATTCTTATTTTAAGAGGAACGGCTGCTCGGCCTTTTTCACATAAAGCTTGAATTAGGACTTCAGGTCAAAATACTTTTAAAAAACTAAAGAATAATATTTTTAATCACAAGATACAGCAAATATCTAATAGGTTATGTTGTTTTTAATTTATTTGTAAAAATAAAAATTATGTTTTTTTTTATTTTAGAGGTAACCTTGGCGTTTTTTTAAATTTAAATTTTTAATTTAAGCATCGAAAAAGAAGCGTTTCCTGGATGGAAATTTTAATTGGTATGTAATAAATTTGAATGCCAACTCAAATTAATCGAAAAGATTTTCACCATTTTTATTTTTTGTATTATATTTCATTATATTTACAGAGTAGATAGTGTGAATTATTATTTACTCACTAATTATTATTATTAATTACAAATTATTGCCGTAGTTGTCTCTAAAATCGTGAGAATGGTTTTTTTTATTACCTTTATTTTTATTTTATTTTTTAAACACTCAGGACAGGTTATTAAAAAAATGAACAATTCATCAAACTTTTAGGGTTAATTTTCACATTCTGTGTAAGTTCTTCATGTTCTTTTACTATATTATAGGCCAGTTTCTTCGAAAAATTGAAATAATCACAGAACTTGAATAGAACTTTCACAGAGCATGAAAATTAACTTCAAGGATTTGATGAACTGTTAATTTTTTCTAAAACAACCTATCCTTATTAATTAAATGGCACAAGTGTATGGGTATGTTTTCCTCAAATTCAAATTTAAGTTTTATATGAAAAAGGCCGCGCAGCATCTCAACTATAATTTATTCATAAATGTCATCGATATTAACTCAATAGACTTTGAATGATGTACGAATATAAATATTTACTTTAATTGTTTGCAAAAACAAGACATTGCCATTAGTGCCAAGTACAAAAAATACCTTTTCACAAAATTTTAACTTTGACTTAAATTTCACATTAAAAATGTATTACGCCTATATCACAAAGAAATATTAAATTGTAACTTTAGTGAGTTAAAAATCTTTAGTTTTTTATTTTAACTGTAAAATTATACTCGCCATAAAATTATTGCCATAAAAGAAAATCCAACTAACCTTACCCGGAATCTATAAATTCCCTGGCTTTGTATAAGTCTGGAGATTACCGTGACGGGGAGAAACCTATGGAGCCTACTTATAAGAAAGGAGTATTCTAGAACGGTTTATTTAATAATTATTATGTTACACATACCACAGACTTCAAGTTTTGTGTTTTAAAATGCAAGTTTGCATTATTCTTCTCTAAATTTCGAGTGTTTGTATAATGCTCGTTTTTCAGTTGGCCATAAATCACCTTTATCGGAGAACAGATCAGACCAAGGAGGCAAGTATTTCACAAGTCCTTGAATCCAACACCTTACATCTGTGTCTTCTACGCCGTCTCCTAACTTCTAGTTTAAGATTCGGGAAAAGCTGTAAGGATAATGCTATGCTAAGTGCTTGTCCTAAGTTTGTAGAATGTTTTGACATCAATATGGATCACAGAAGTTTAGAATGGAATAAACTTTTTAACTACCGTGCATCTGTCTAAAGTCGAAAGTTTACAGAGAAAAGCTATCTGAGGTAAATATTTCGACGAACTTTTAGACAATTTTTCCGCAGAGATACGCAAGTATCTGATACTCAGGTTGTGTATTCACATTATAAATAATTTGTCAAGTACAGTCCGTATACGTCACTGCAGAAATAACGAGCCCAGAAGAGCGATTCTATTTTGTGGGTGAGATAACGAACGTTTTCTATTGTCCAATTGGTGTGATTTTAAATGGCTGTTATTTGCTATTTCTATGAACCGATGCCAGGTTTTAGCTGGGAGCTGTCACGTACGCAGTTAGTACGTCTTGTACTTTTTAAGTTATGAACATAAAAATCATAGAAAAAGCAAAAAAAAAGCCATAGAAAATCACACAAATCACGTCCATTATTTTATAATGATCTCACAAAAGATATAGAATCGCTCTTCAGCTGTTAAATTAAAATAATCAGAAGGTTGATTCTGTATCTTTTGTGACAGATTAACGCGTGTTAAATTGGTCGTGTACGACACAGTTTGACAGTTTTCTTAAATGCCATATTCCGTTTCGCGCTAACGAACTGATACTGCGCTTGTGTTAAGACAACTCTTGAAATTACTTACGGTTTGATCCTCATTAAGAGATGTTAGTCGCAGGAAAATTAGCGAATCGAATGTCATTGCGTACCGATATCAAAATAATACGACAAATGGATGGTCATGTATGAATTGGATATAGACACCTTAGTTCAGTTGGTAGAGCCGTTGCCATTTAAGCAGAAGGTCTTCGAGTAGTTTGAAGTCCCATAGGTGCCGATATCTTTTTCTGATTTTTCTGTCTCCAGATTTTCGATTAAGTTTCGCTAATATTGTCTTCATTTAATTACATATTACAATATGAGGTTTTACTCGTAAAGTTTAAAAAAAAGCTATATTTTACTTTACTGAACTTGATATTATTAAGATAGTTAGAAAACTCAACCCGTAGCCAAGGTAGCCTTGAATCTAATGTCCACTCCAATCTCTGCTGTTTCATTTCCACGAAAGGTTAAATAAAACGAAGACAGGGCACTTACTGTAAACGGCCTATCGCTATATCTAATTTCACGGGGAGAAAAATTTTGAATCGCGATTATTACAGACCCATGTTTCCATCTTATTAAATTTGCCAGCCAGACTCTTCATACTCTAACTCTACCTTCTAGACAGCTTTTTCACACCCCCGGAGATGATATTTCAAACGACGACAACAGTCATCTCCGCTGAGGGTAAGAAATATCTCCTTTCCCTATCATCGTTCAGTGCGTCCCACCCCGTACTACCTTTCTTCCGCTTTCGTGACTTCATTTAGGCCAAACCCTCCGAATTCCCAAGATTCCCTTATTATTTATATGCCTTCTTTGTGGTTCACGGCGCTCGCTTTGGCTTTGTTCATGAAACAATGGTCTTTTTAAAATGTAGAGATCGATTTTGGTGGATGTATAAATGATGACAGGCTTCAGGATTTTGTTAACAGTATAACTGATCGTCTCCATTGTACATATAGCTTAGTCGTGGGTAATTAGATGGAATTAAGTAGATAGATGTTATTAAAAAAGCATTAAATGCCGCATTTTACTTTTGGTGATCTTAAAAATTCCTTCAATAACGTCTCTTGTTAATACTGTAAATCTCTTACTTAAAGGGGAACCATTTTCAAAGAGACCCCAACGTAAACAATTTCACAGTTCGAGAAGCTGAATGACGTTTAGAAATAGATAGTCCATCCCATGATGCGAGTAATTTAAAGAAAATCATTCTTGAGGAACACTCAAAGCATCACCACTGTTAAGTTTGCTGAAAGAGTTTAGAGACGTTTCTGGTTTACAATTGGGAGGCGGGTATGGGTACTGCCGCTCCCATTACCTCTATCATAGGTCACCCCAAGTGTTTCGCTACGTTTGGTGACATAGCAGACGTGCTCGGGTTCATCGGATGAGATGTATAGGTCTTGGCGGCGGATTTGCCTGTCCAGCTGCGTGGCGGGCCGGATAGGGAGAGGCTGTTTTGTGGAGACCCTTTGCCCTCTCCAGCTGGTCCCTCTCGACCCTTCGTCTTGCACCACAGCGGAAAGCATGGATTTATTAGTCTGTCACTTCTGGACACTCTAACCGCTGGATTCTTACCCTTTTTTCGTTTTCCTTCCAAGAAATTCTCCTTCCTTTCCTTAAACACAGCATCCCCAAATATGTCATAGATCCTGAGGTAAATTATTTCCTCGTGGGCCTCCTGTGTGAGACTCGTCAGATTTTCTTACTTACTTTGCTAGATATTCTCTTAGATTTTACAGATTAACATCTTGTCGGATGATTTAAAATCAGATGCTCAAACAAACGTATCGCATAGGTACAACTGAATATAAATATTTAAACGAGTTCAATACATCGACTGATAGAACGAAGTCCTCGACGGAGATGCGTTTTTAGTCAGATGATCACAAAAACACAAACATACCTAGATATTCGTACGGTGATTACAGAATGACTTCTTGTTTATAATCAAGAGTTCAAATAAACATACGACACAGTCATATATGTATAAAAATTCTGAATCGCTCGGTAGAACGTGGAACGGAGAACTCAACGGGACCCTCTTTTAATCAGACGTGGACAAAAATACAACCAAAAACTCATTTTTATAAGGATATAAGATTCTGTTCAATATCTCATTCGATAGTGAGGGGATATACGCTATACTTACCCACCCACGTACATTTTACACATGAAGGACGATTTAATAAAATACCAACCCATGGAAGCTTAAGTACAAATATATAAATTCATTCCGAATGTATTTTTTTATTTATTATTTCACTGGTGATGTGTGGTGTCGTATGTGTCACAGAACTTACAAAAATTCCTCCAATAATACATTAACAATACACTTGATCGATCTAAATGCTAATTCAATTCGATCAGAGTAGCTCACGGGGGATTAGTTGAAACAAAACGATCGAGAATATTCACGAGGATCGCTTCGGCAAATTGAATTTTTCCTGCGGAGCTGGAAAATGTTCCGACATTTCTCGTTTTTGCAAGCATCGGTTTTCAACTAGGTACTGCACAACTCCGAAAGGAAATCAATGCGGAGTAAACACCAGACATGATATCCCTGCATAAAAATAAGCTGGGTTCGCACATTTTTGTTAACATGATATGGAAAATCTCAATGGTACACGTTAAATATTTATTGTGATCAGTCAATATGAGTATTTATCATATATCGTGATATTTGTTATACTACCTCCTATTATAGCGAACACGGGTCTTTTCATCACTAGTTTACCAACGACCGGTGTCGAACGAAAAGAAAATTCTGTTCTTAATTAGCTCCGGCCTACAGCTCGCGAAATGTTGGCAATCGTGTTGGCAATCCACTATTCCGATAACAATTATTATTCTTTAAATGTAAATTATGCTTTGTTGAGAATTGTTTAAATATACTTTTAATTAAATTTTAATGCTTATTTAGTAGGCTAGCGTATTGACGGATCACAATATTTATCTCAGATGTCTAGATTCCTGAATTCCGTATCGTGAACCCACGAATCGTGATAACTATGAATGGGTAGGCTTCACATTCAATATTTATCGCGATCCGAAATTCCTATAAGGAATTGTTTATGACGCTTATTTAATATTTCATGCTCATATTGAAAAGGTCTGTAAATTAGCCACAAAGTTGTTGGGTTTTGTCACATACAATTTATTTAAATGAATTGATCAACTTTGCGGTTAAAAGGCTGCTTTTCTTTAGCTTAATGCGTTTACCAGGTATGATCAGAGGAAACCGTCTGTGTAATAATGGTCGAGAAAATAAAAATTAAAATTTACGGTACCCCTACATGAGAAAGTTTGGCTTTTACCCACGACTAGTTCCAACAGCATTTATCTCGGGAATTCTGGATATCAGCAGCCTTAGTTCTAAAAGGAATGTCGTATGACTGCTGATGGCTTATAAGCTTCTGAACAGTTTATCATCAATACCAGACATTCTTACTGTAATAGGATTCTATGTCTCGGATAATTTCACGCGAGGCAGCCAACACAGGCTTCTGATTCTTTCCAGGTGCAGAACTAACTTACCAATGGTGATGCCCCTGGGAAAACTTACTAGTGAATATTTTCCACATGAACTAATAACTTTAAGCACAAAGTTTCGTTAATTTAACTTTTAATTATAATGTGATTGCATGTGCCTACATAATTTTTCTGGTGTCCACATGAAACCTTTTTTATTCTACGTTATCTGTGTTACTTATGTTTTTGTAGTTTATTATCGATTTTGCAATGTATCGGTTCTTTAACTGTTTTTGCAAAAAAATATTGAATAAAAAAAAAAACAGCGAATCTATTTGAAATTTAATATTTGATGATGTGATATTAAGCTATTTATGCCTAAGTGGTTAAAAACCTAAATAAATAACCTTAGGGGTAAATAAAGTTGAGTTTGAGAACAAAAACATTAAGCGACCCTGGATTCGAAAGCAATCTCAGCAAAAACGACTAAAATCAATAAACTGTCTTTTAAGAGTTTTCTTTTAAAGGGGTTGGGTATCGATTAACTTACTGGGTAGGTTTAATTAGTTTTTTGTACTTCTGATAGGAATAAAAATTAATTAAGAAAGAATCGGTAATTGAAAACAAAATAAATCGAGGACCGTTGTCACAAAGAGAAATATCTACCCCAAATGGTTTTTTTATTCATATTCTCTGTGTAGGTGTCCACAAATGACTAATTCATATTTTCAAAAATTAATCTATTTAAATAAAACAAAACCCTTAGTTTACACCACTGATTTAACCCTTCAAATAATATGAAAATAATATCAGCAAAATTTTGCCTTTCAAGGTTTGCATGCAAAAATTCTCGGTTGTTTCCATGCATTTTAAATGTTCCTTATCACATTCATATAATTTTATGTTTGTTAGTATAAGTAGGGACTTTGGTACTTTGAAACTTTTTTTTTAAAACAATAATTTATTAAACATTTCGTTTCGTGAAATCTTTTCTTATCAGATAAGGGGCATACATTAATAACGTGAGCTCAAAGGGGGGGTGGGTCCAGCAAAATCTCACGTTACTTGAAAAGAATATATGAAGTAACCCAAATTCATCTCACGAAGGGGGAGGGAGGTCTAGATTGGAAGAAAAATTGCTCACGTAATTAATGTATGCCCCCTATTTAAATATTTCTTTTTTGTCAATATTCGCAATTTTCGACTTCATTTTTAATAAAGAAGGCTTTTTACATAAAGTTTTTATTTTCTTATTAATTAAGTCATAAGCTCTTATTATCAACGTCATAAACTTTTGACCCCGAGCGATTATTCACTTAAAACTGACTCTCTAGAAAAAAAATATTTTCTAGATATTTCTCTTTGTGTAAACGCTCCTCTATTACTAAATGAAAGAATTTTAGAAATGTTCTATTATTTTCTAGGGAAAAGGTGCCTCGCGTCGCTTTGTCGACTTTCTTGGAAATTTTTCAAACAATATCTCGCTTTATCAAATTTATCTTGTTTTCTTTTCTGTATTCATCTTTATGTAACGACCGTCTAACAAAATTAACATTGACTAACTATCCTTAAAGTCAATAAACAAGATAAAATTTGTTTGTTTTTTTTGAAATACAAACAAATTTTAGGTTGTTTTGTTGTTGTTGTGGATAAATAATTTTAGACATTATAAATATCTAGAGTAATTAATTAAAAATTTAATTTCGGATGTGATATGGTTTTTGCACGTAAGTAAAATTAAAAAATTCTGGTAAGTATTCAAAAGTAGATAAGTCTTTTAATTTTTTGTATTTTAAATAATGAAAATATTCAATAGATGGGGGGGTGATAGTCAGCATAGTTGCATTCCAAGCAGTTGATGTGGGTTCTATTCTCGGCGTGGCATTTTTTTAAGTGAAAGTCCCGCTGTGATTTGGATTTCAGATGAAACAGAAATGACGATTACTGCACCTGCGACGCATCAACTGCGCTTTTTGGCCACTTTGATTATGATGTCACTTTTAAAGGGTCCTATTGGTTGAGATATGAAACGGAAATTACGCTAGGTCTGCGCTCATTGGTCGCTTTGATTACGACCTCACTTTTCAAGTATTGGTTCAAGTAGTGGTTTACAAGATTTTTTTGGTAAAGTTTCGCTTCTACTGCATGTAAACTGCACTCGAATTTTTTATCTATATTATTCTCCATGTTGGTAAGTAAAATTGGCTTTATTACACTAAAACACGCCATAAAAACAAAACAAAAACTATAGGTAAAATAGCTAAAGACTAATTTAATTTAAATTTTGTAAGAACGGTTATGTTTTGCAAGGTTTGTTTTTTGTTAATTTACCCTCAGAGATTTTTTTTTTTAATTCCACTGTTTTTTGTCCCCACCGACATTACCATTGGCATGTTAGTCCTGCATTTTGTAAGAAAAGCAGTGGGTGACGTTTTAAACATATTTTTATTTAAATTTTCAAATTTTCCTCTCTCTTTCCAAGACTATTCTAGAAAAGTCAATAAATAGCAATGCTATCCATCAAAAATTGCTACACTTTGTCCAGTCCAAGACTATTCTAGAAAAGTCAATAAATAGCAATGCTATCCATCAAAAATTGCTACACTTTGTCCAATCCAAGACTATTCTAGAAAAGTCAATAAATAGCAATGCTATCCATCAAAAGTTGCTACACTTTGTCCAATCCAAGACTATTCTAGAAAAGTCAATAAATAGCAATGCTATCCACCAAAAATTGCTACACTTTGTCCAAAACACCGGAAAAACTTTAAGAATATTTGTATTTAGTCGTTAACAGTGTAGGATCGTTAATTTGTTATTGATTCTTAATCAATATATGTATTTTGGTACATCCTTAATATTCCTCCAAAAAGTTGAATGAATGGTTTGTTTATGTTATGTTGCAGGCTTGGCAGAGATTGACCTGTGGGGTCGGGGGCCCGGGGCAGCATGCACGCGGGGGTCCGGCTCGGCTCCCAGTGGACAGGGCGCCGGAAGACCTGCGTGCAGGGCCCCGTTCGCCGCGCGCACCCCGCCTCGGGGGCCACGTGGAATGTGCAGGTAATTATTATAATAAAGAAGGTTTATATAGCGCCATTATTGTGAAAAACCACCTCAAGGGCACTGTACAAACTTATACTAAATATATTTTTTAAGTGCTCTATCTTACTTGTAACTACAGACTAGACAAAATATTATAACGTCTTATGGCTAACAGGTTGCACCCACCGGTTCTTCGATCACTAATACAAAACTATATGTGTAATGCATTTGACCAATGAACGTGATGCTGTGTTAAAATGAACATTATATTGTATTATTTTTATTGCCCTAAACCAATCATTCACTCGTGTTCATTCAATTTAGACACTGCAGAAACCACGCCTAATATTAATTGTACGTGTTTGACCCTCAAATCATCAAAAGTAGTTAAATATTTGGGACTAATCATAGACAACCAACTACGTTGGGAAGCTCATATCAGTGACACGGTAAAAAAACTCCGAAAACTCTGACATATATTCTGCTCCCTTAAGTCCATCTTAGATTTACAGACTCTAAGAAGCGTATACTTTGCCCTTTTTCAATCCATAGCAACATACGGTATAGTGGGATGGGGTGGTTGCGCTGAATCCATTATTAGACCAATTATTATAGTTCAAAAACTAATTCTGAGAATTATATTTAAATGTCAACCTACCCATCCCTCAAATGAACTCTTTGCCAAAATCAAGGTCTTAGATATTCGACAGCTATTTATTAAACAATTCTTTGTTATTTACGAAAAAATAACCTACTGCTGGCTCCACAACATCAAGCACACACCCGCTTTAGCAAAAACTAATACCTCGTTTGTTCAACGACAATTCTGGTTCATCGCTCCTAAAATATATAATGCTCTGAGTACTGACATTAAATCAAGTAATTCTAAATCACTTTATATAGCACGTGTACAACCTTGGATTTTCGAAAGGGGACGAGCATACTTCAAAGAATACATTTTAATTAATAATTTTTGCATTTCAAAATTTTTGTTTCTATTTTTCTTTAAAATACATATAATTTTTTTTATTTTTTTCTCTTACTGTTTCACTATTTTATTTATTCTAGTCTATATATATGTTTTATTTATATATTTGTATAGAACACATGAATTATTAGTTTATGTATTTCAAATTTTGAATTTAATTTATATTTCTATTTTTCTCTTAAATATGATTTTTTTTCTTTACTTTTCACTTACTTTTATGTATTTCTTAATGTTTTATTTAGTATAGTAATTATCTGTTTCAATAAAATAGTATTTAATTCTTATTTAAAATATTTAATGTACGACTACCACAACACGGGCATTAGCCTAGTGTGGTAGGCAAAAAAAAACGAAAATATGTAACCAATAAAATTTCACGAAATAAAAATAAATAAATAAATATATTCTGTACAATAAACGGGATCATACTTACCTGGGAGGTCACTTGAGATTAACACTGTTATGAAATTTGTATAGAAAATTTACTATAGGTGTAGCGCCAGTTGTTTGAAAAACGTGTGTATTTCATATACTTCAGTGGCAAGGACGGAAGGCTGGAGGGAGAACACTTTCTTTCTTCGAGTAGCATTGCAATACACGCCGGGCACTCGCTAGTAATTTATAATATGTTCTTTAATGAACGTGTATGAGAAAGCAAAGGCATTTTTTTATGATGGGCGGTGCAATTTGATTAGAATATTTATCTTCCTAAATTTGATTCGTCCCTTGGTAAGAGACAGATTGAGGTGTAAAACTATAAGAGAATAATGTTAAGAACAAGAAAAGTTTGATTAAGAAATATAATAGGCAATACAAGAAAGTATTGTCTTTAAGAGGAAACCCGGTCGCCGATAAATTTGAACAATAGGCATTTTACTAAACTGTTGCTGTCACTGTCGCTATTACTGCACCCAATACTAAGCAAAATAGACTACCACACTTCAGGCTGATACCTACTGTTACGATACGCCCCTGAAGCGACTAGAGACAGAACGCAGCAAGCCCACAACAATTCCTCCCTCCCCCCTGTTTCCTGTTTCACCTGCTCCTCCCCGCCAGCCCTGCCACTCGGCATTCCCGCTGCGCTCGCCAGAGAAGTTCTGACCGCCTTTGCGAACGGACGCTCGCGGCCCACTTGTAGCCGGCGGACCCAATTCAATGGGGCCGCGATGTATTATTGAAATACCTTTGAGTGGAATCGGCCTTTTGCCGCACCATAAAGTTCGGTCTATTTAGACTACGAAAGTGCCTGATGGAGCTGCCACATGAGACGAGGTTCCCGCCAACCTACATGTAAGCTGTATCTTGATTTCCTCCTTTAAATGTTGTCCGTAATCAGTGAAATGTAGGGCCCCCCGCGAAAATCACCACTCGGAGAGTTTCGTTTTGAGAGAGAGTCAGTGAGAGTTAAACGCTTTAGCTAGGTTTGTGTAATTTGCATTTCTTGTAATTGAATTGCACTGTAGAAACCTATGTATGTGTTTGAGTTTACAATACATGTCTAAATGATTTAACTTTGTTATTATTCTGCTACGGCGGGAGGATTGTTGACCAGTGTGGATCCCGTGGGTCACCGGAAGATGGAGAGAAATTCCATAGCTTTGAGCTGCTCACCCCCTGAATAGAGAGTACCATAGTCCCGCTGAGAGCTAGCCAGGGACGTGTGGGGCCCTGGTGTTGGTTTAGAAGCCGACATCGAGGCACCTTAACAACTGTCGCCCGAACGTGAGTTTGGAATTTTTTTTCTCTATCCCGGTCGCTTTGCGGGACCCTTGTTTGTCGAAATCCTTCCCGCATAACAACTGTTTTGTAAACATTAATTATGCCTTGATATTCTACAGTGAATCCTGTGAAAAAACCACAGAAACCAATATGTAAATTAGATCCATAACAGATCTTATTGTAATTATGAATTAAATCGCATTTGAAACAACGGCCATTTTGAACACCCGAAGCGCCAGCCTTTGTCCGCGAATCTGATTGCGCACGCGTCACCAAACAGCGAGTGCGTAGCAACAGCGATTCGCGCCAAATCTAACGGCCGATGTTTCACGCCAATGCCTTGTTCGCGCCGATATCCCAACGGAACCGTCGAAATGAATAACTGACTGTTGCTAGGCAGCGTTTTAAATCCAAACCGTTTTTTATGACTGAACCGGGATACCAACGGAAATCATTATTATAAATTTGATTCTGGAACCCCAGTTATTTTGCGAATTCCTTAATGAAAATTTCGGACTTACGTATTTTTATTATTTCTGCACAATATACCAATTGGCCCACTTGTGTCTGTCAAATTAGTACAACTTAATGTTTCTCCAAATGGACAAAATAATGACTTTCTTTCCCCATTATACATTATAGGTACTGTTTTTTTTCAGCATAAGTGAAAGTGAATTGTGTTTTTTCCCTTACATAAGTGAAAAGTGGAATAATAATAAAGCCAATGACTGATTCCATGAATAAATAAAATAATTTTAATATGGTTGGATGCAATAAACCCCATATTCAGTCATTTTCATCCGGAAGTTTGTCCTTTATTTGCCAGAAAAGTGCCTTTTGTGAACTTTAGTGCCTTTCTCAGTGCAAAGTGATTTGTGAAAATAAAAAACCTGTTTTCTAAAGGTCAGTCCTGGCAAAATTTTTCTAAAATAAATAAATACTTGTGAATTTCACAGTTTTCTCAAAAGTGGTCAGTGAAATACAAAAACCTTTACCACTAAGGTCTTTCCACGCAAAATTTTTTCTCGTCTGCCTCCCTTTTGACAAGAATTCTGGTGTCACGTATACCAAACACATTTTGGAAATGCCAACAGTGATCACCAAGTGAAAAGTGCCTCACAAAAATTAATTTTGCGCTTTCTAAAGGAAACCCCTGGCCAATTTTTTTTCTTCTCCTCACCACCCAGGAAACTCACAATGGAGGACAAGCAAGCTATTACACCATCCAACTTGGGTACCATTCCCAATGTGCATAGTTTATCCAAAGCCCACTTACAAGCTGCTTTAAGGGATAGAGGACTCTCGCCATCAAGCAAATCTAAATCTACATTGAAGGCATATGCACTTTTATTCAACAAAAAGTACATTAGGAGAATAAATCTCGCCCCCTCCAACGAAAATAATTCACGTTCGGCTACGCAAGTTTTGGATAATCTTGACAAAGAACCTACGCAGCATGTAATGATAAAACAGGACGTCGCACCCATCTTGACACAAGATAAAACTTACGATTTATCCTCTTGGAAAGTCAAATATAATGGCGTCTCCGATGTGCTGGATTTCATTGACCGTATTGAAGAAACGGCTACAATCAAAAATATCCCATTCGAGATTCTACGGAGAAACTTTATAGAACTCATCTCCCCAGAATTAATTCCGTGGCACCGCATCCAAAAGACTAAATGCAAAGATTGGAATAAACTCAGAGCTGCCCTAATCTCTAGTTTTGGAAAAAAGGAGGCCCAGCACCGGATCAAACTATCTCTACTATCTATTAAACAACTAGTAGATGAACCTGTGGCTACATTCATAGAAAGGGCTGAGTCCATCAACATCAAGCTTTCACATCCTGTTCCGGAAGCTGAACTATTACCAGTCATAACTGATGGCCTTTTAAGCAAATACGAGAACATCATCACCTCACAGAAAATTACATCCCTGGCCCAGCTAAACGAAGTCTGTCTCCTCCTGGAATCGTACCAGGATAGGAAAAACATAAAGAATGTGTCGAATAATGAGGTTGTGCCAAGCCGTTCGTCTGGTTTAAAGCCAGAATTCGACAACAAAAAAGTGTGCTCCTTCTGCAAAAAAGTAGGCCACCTGGCCGCTACTTGTTTCAAGCAAGCAAGACTTCTGGAATCCAAGGAACCCCGAACCTCCAAGAGACACCACTCCAGGGACCGCTCTCCTCCACGCGACGAACTGCGCAACATTTTTAAGAAATCAAGGCACAATGCAGAAAGGTTACAAAACCCAAGCGATGTCAGACCTCAGGTGGATTTCTCCAAGCCCCCACCAAATTTCTACATGAAAAGGCCAAAAAACTAAATAATAACCTCTCAGGCACCCATTCTGAACCAAGGTCTAAAGAATGGACTGATTGGTTATCACACATTAAGTATTTTAACCAGGCCTTAAATGTTTCCTCGGTTTGTTGCAAACAAGCTAAAGATGGGAGACCCTATGCTCTTTTCTCTGTTAACAATGTGCCCTTTTCCGGATTACTTGATAGCGGTGCATCTGTCAGCTGTCTTGGCAACAATGCTCACCTGCCTTTTGTTAACAGCGATTTTAAAATTTCGCCACAAACAACACACCTGACGACTGCGGATAATGTTTCCCAGCCGGTCATCGGTACCCTTGCACTGCCAATTAATTGTAACAATAAAATAGTTACAATCAATTTTCTAATAGTGCCCTCTATATCCCAGAATTTCATCCTTGGCGTTGACTTCTGGAAGGCTTTTAACGTTGCTCCCCAAGTATTTAATACTCTTGGCGAAACCTCCACTGCTGCTCAAATTAGTGAGATCCGCACAATAATACCTCACGAAAATTTAAGCACGGACCAAGCTCTCCAACTAAAGGAAATGGTCAATAAATTTGAATCAATATCTTTCGAAAAATGTGGATTGGGTTTGACAAATTTGGTAGAACACCACATTAAAACCAATGGCCCACCCATAAAGCAACGTTATTACAACTTAGCCCCCCAAAAGCTTAAACTTTTGGAAAAAGAACTTGATGAAATGTTAAAAATGGGTGTGGTGGTTCCCAGCAGAAGTGCATGGACCAACCCAACTCTTTTGGTTTCTAAAAAAGATGGCTCCGCACGTTTCTGTCTCGACAGTAGACGTTTAAATTCTTGTACGGAAGCTGACGCATACCCCTTACCTTACGTCCACGCGACCTTAGACAAACTGCGCAACGCCAAGTTCATCTCCTCTGTTGACCTAAGCAAAGCTTTTTGGCAAATACCTTTGGACGCAGAATCGTGTGAAAAAACTGCTTTCGTTGTACCTGGTAGGGGAATGTTCCATTTTAAAAGATTACCCTTTGGTCTAAAGAACAGCCCCGCCGAATTACAAAGACTGATGGACAAACTCTTCGGTCCTGAAGTCGATAACAGCCTGTTTTGTTACCTTGACGACCTCATCATCGTCAGCGACACCTTTGAAAAACACCTATTAATGTTGGAAAAGGTTTTTCAACAACTCAAGTTCGCTGGTTTAACCATCAACTTGAAGAAGTCTGAATTCTGTAAGTCCCGTTTACGTTATTTGGGATTCATTGTCGACGAAAAAGGTCTAAGAACAGACCCCGCTAAGGTGGAAGCCATGGCAAATTTTCCCCGACCCAAAAACGCGAAGGAAGTCAAAGGTTTCCTTGGACTTGCAGGTTACTACAGAAGATTCATCAAAGACTTTTCCACAATTGCAGCCCCCTTAAATAAAATTACCGGCACCCGTAAAGGTGTCAGCAACTTCCGATGGTCTGCTGAAACTGAAGAAGCGTTTACAACTTTAAAAAATGCCCTTCAAAAAGCCCCCGTTCTGAATTGCCCGGATTTTGCACTCTCTTTTACCCTCCACACGGATGCCTCCAACGTAGGAATCGGTGGAGTCCTAACTCAAGAATTCCCAGATGGCGAACACCCTGTAGCGTATTTTTCCCATACATTAAATAAACACGAGAAAAACTACGGAATTACCGAAAAGGAGTTATTGGCTGTATTGGATTCTGTTCACCATTTCCGCGGTTACATAGACGGTAGCAAATTTACTGTAGTCACAGACCATAGTAGTTTGAAATGGCTGATCTCTTTAAGTAATCCCTCCGGTAGACTCGCTCGTTGGGCCTCCCGTTTGTCTCAATTCAATTTTGATGTTGTACACCGTAAAGGCGCGGACAATATTGTTCCTGACGCTCTTTCAAGAATTGAATTGGCTTCATTAAATGTTGACACAATTGCCCCCCCTCCATCTACAAAAGATGAATGGTACTTGAAAATCTTCGAAGGTTGTAAAAATAATCAACAAAAGTTTCCTAATTTTATCATAAAAGAAGGACAACTATACCGTAATTGCAAGGCACCACTATCCATCCTCGAAGATTACTCTTGGAAACTTGTCGTTCCCCTCGAAGGAAGAGAACAAATAATAATTGACAATCATAGTGCTCCCGACTCTATACACCCAGGAACTTTCAAGACGTATAAAAAGATTTCCTTGAAGTATTACTGGCCTGGTCTTTTCAAACAAATTCGCAATTACATCTCTAAATGTGAAACTTGTAAAGCCTATAAACATAGCACGGCAGCACCTGCCGGCCTAATGGGTAACCCCAAACGTGCCGACAGACCCCTACAGTCATTGTCAATGGACCTCGTCGGACCTTTTCCTCGAAGTTATGCCGGACACATGCACATACTTAGTGTAGTGGATGTTTTCACCAAATTCTGTTGGATCTTCCCTTTAAAAAGAGCCAATGCGTCCGCCATCATCAAACTTCTGGAAAAACACATTTTTATACCTTACGGAACACCCAGAACCGTAATTGTTGATAACGGAAAACAGTTTATTGCCCAGGAATTCAAAGAATTTCTTGCCAAATACGGAATCAAGGACATTTATTATAACACCTTGTACACTCCCCAAAATAACACTGTCGAACGTTACAACCAAACAATCAACACAGCTCTAGCTATTCTAGTTGATAAAGATCAACGCACTTGGTGTAAAAACCTAGATAAAATTCAGGCCGCTATGAACAACACTGTTAATCTGGCCACTGGTTACACACCTTTCTTCTTAAAACACGGTATGGAACAAGTCGTCCATGGTTCTCTACATAGGGACACAAACTTTCCTACGTCATCTGCCACCACAAGCAACCCTACCGCAGACTATGCCCATCGCTTGGAAGAACTGTCGGCCATTTACAGTGAAGTCACTGATGCTTTGCTCCTGGCTCACCAAAAGAGTGCGGACAGATATAACTTACGTAGAAAACATGTCACCTTCAATACAGGAGACATAGTTTGGAGAAAGAACAACACACTTTCCCAAGGAGCCATGTATTTCTCTGCTAAGCTGGCACCACGTTTCGTGAAGGCCAAAGTCCTAAGGAAAATATCAGACCTAGTGTACTCCTTGTCTGACTCATCTGGAAAGCACATTGGTAATTACCACATTAAGGACATTGTAAAGTCTGGAAGTGAGGAGTCAAGTAAAACTGCCCCCACTATCTCAGCAAACGTAAAATGATCCAGTATGCATCACCTTTTTTGTAAGCTTACAGAGTCTTACTACGTCAGGCGTGTATTGTGTCAATCACATGCCCATCGTTTCGTAAATGAAACAAGTTGTAAATTATTTTGTAAATTAATGCGTACTCTCCTTGAAGTCACTTTCAAATGTTTTTTTGCACTGTTTTTCTTTCCCTCACGGCAATTTTTTTTCTTTTTTTTTCACCTGTTCTAAAACTGATCACTTTGGAACGGAGACACTTTTTGAGTTTCAATGTTTGGGAAGTCGCGAGCCCATTTATTGTCTCAACACATACACTACGCAATGTTCATGCCATGTCATACCCTGCCTTGTCATGTAATTTTGTAATTTTTTTTCCTATTTTTTTTTGTTGCATTTTTGTCGTGTGGAAAGGAACTTTCTCACCTGTTTATTTTGTTCATGTAAAGTAGTTGACAATTGCCCATCGGCGTGTCGTTCTAGAATTCGGGTTTTGTAAATTCCAAAGTGTTAAATTCCGACTCAGAACCAGTTAACTATTTTTTTTACAATTTTTTTTCCTTTCATTTTGTTCATCATGAGTTGTAAAACCTCCCGAGGTATCTCTAGCATGAAAATCAAACAGTGGTTACTTACATAGTCGCCCCTCGTGTATATAAGTTTTTTTCAATTTTTTCCTCTTAAATTAAAAATTGATGGCGTCCTACCCAAATTCATGCTCATGTACCCAAACTGGATATCGACACGTCCATTTTGGAACTCGTATTTATAAAACCAATGATTGGTCTTTATAACCCTGTATATAAATCAATTTGGCTCGTTTCAACTAAAGTACGTAAAACCGAATCATCCGGTCTTTGGTTGTTATAACAAAGCCACTGCTTTTTTTGTTATTTTGTTTTTTTTGCTTGTACGTTACGTATGTCTTATATGACACGTTTCAACCCTACGAGACAGGTTAATAAAACCTTATGGTCATCCTGATTTTGGAATTCACAACTTTTAGGTGTCCATTTAACCAAGTATTTGCAACCCAAATTGCACATAACCTGGTATGTTTGTAACTGCACAAAGGGTATGTAAAACCGTAATTGGTCCCTTTTCTTTGGTCTTCCTCACTGCAGGTTGCCACAACAGACAGTATGTAAAACCATTATAGGTCTGTCTTTGTTTTAAATACTTGGTGTAAGTAGAATTATACTCTGCCATCACCCTTGTATTTTGTAACACATGAAGTAGCATCAAATTGTCTATCTTCTCTGTCGTACGCTCTTGGGCTACGGAGTTAGTTAATCTAACGAATCTTTATAAACTATGTTAAAATCAAGCATCGTTAACGTTTATTGTGTTGTATTTAAACGTAACCCACCGTCATAGGAGAGATCCTTAGAACATCCACCGTCATAGGAGAGATCCTTAGAACATCCACCGTCATAGGAGAGATCCTTAGAACATCCACCGTTATAGGAGGGATCCTTAAAATACCTGCCACGATACGAGAAGTTCGTCATAATCACTTTTGCTCATAGCTAAATGTTATTGAGTTGGTCGTGTGACATATTTGTCATGAGCACCGTTTTGTACAATCTGTTTTGGTCGTGTGTCATTCATTTATCATGAGTACCACCCTTTCTGTACAATCTATTTTGGTCGTGTGTCATTCATTTGTCATGAGTACCGCTTTTGTATTTTGGTCGTGTGTCATTAATTTGTCATGAGTACCGCTTTTGTATTTTGGTCGTGTGTCATTAATTTGTCATGAGTACCGCTTGTGTGTATAATTGTGTACAACCTTTGTACACGAGACGTGGAGACGTTAAAACACTTACCGTGATTCGTGCGAACGACATAATATCGGCCTTGCCATCTTCTTTAAGAGGCATTGTATAAACTCTTGACTTCTGTCTATAATTGAGTTTTATCCTGTATGTACTTACATGTTTTTGTACACTATACGTGGAGACGTTAAAACACTTACCATGAGTCGTGCGAACGAAATAATATCAAACCTTTTGTGTGCGATCTACGAAACGTAGTCCACAACCCTTTGTTGTCATTCAACGCCAATGCCCGTGGACCTCCTGTTTTTTTACTTCTTTGCAAAAAGGAAAGAAGCCCAGGAATATCTACTATCCCAAAAGGACTAGTTTGTAGCTTCACTGCTAACTATGGGGCATAGTGCTGTGGGAGTTAATCGATTGAGCACAAAACCACCCAACTCGTTGTCTGGGGAACGGATAAGAAAACCCCCAGGTTTGTGAAATTGGAGCAAGGGTCTGTCTTTTCTCACAATCACGCAGGAGTTTTTAAAATGACCCCTAATCTTTTGCCCAATACACGCAAAAGATTAGTCTCTTTGATAATGTGTATTCAAATTTCTCCTCATCCTTTTAACAATTGTAAAGAGTCAGGAAATCTGCTGGTTGATCATGTTTCATTCTCACATGGAGTTTGAAGTGGAAATTAGTCCAGTCTCTAGCAAGTTTCGTCACTCAACTCCTTTCCTTTTCCTTTCCTTTCTCCTCACCATCATGTTCTCAGGTATATGTTATGAAGAAGAAAATCTGTTGTTGACCATAATTCGCCCTCACTGGGAGTGCGAATCGGTAAATTAACCAATTATCAGCAGGCTTTCTCCCTCACTCTCTGCATATGTCTCACCTTTTGTTCTCGTTCTCAATTTTACGAAACACATTCATGAATGTTGGATATGTACGATATGCACTTGGCGTACCGTCTGTCTCCTTTTGACAACCTTTATTCATGAATTGGTTTCTCTACTTTTACCGTGACTCATTCACGACTTCTTTGTCTTGTTCTTTGAAATTCTACAAAAAATGTTACCACCTTTATGTTAACATAGGCCATGGAAGGCCGGTTGTTTTTTAACCAAGACATATTGTCACTCGGCAAACGCCAAGCCATTCTGGTAAAGGAAAATGTTCATGTAATCACAATTTAGTTAGAAAACTCTCTCTTCGTCACTCTCTGGGTCGGTGGTTAAAACTTCGTTTATTTCATTATCTGACCACATTTTGTTTCTCTCCAAACCTTTTCTTCATTGGTCCCTAGGCAGGTAAACTTCAAGAATTTTGCTGTAATAATAATTTCTCCCGGATTAAAAAGAAGCCAAGGCGGATGTCATCACCAACAGCCAAGCTGAGCTCCACTTCCTGACAGCACGCGCTGTGGTTACTAGGTCCCTCCTGCTGCAATTTTTCTACGCATTTGTTCCTGAAAGCACAGACCATACCGCTCATATGTATGTTGTTTTGTCGTGCCACAGCAAGTTGAGTTGTCCCACTATACATTATGACACTCTGAACCACCTTTTGGGCACGCTAGCTCCTAGGTTTGTTCTTACTCTTGCTATCAATGCCAACCATGTCGTCTCTTGCGCTGTCATGCAGTGACGCATATATCGTCATGTGTAAACCATCATTACCTTGACCTCCAGTATTCGCTGAATGCGTACCAATACAAGTTATGTTGAGCTACATTATGCTTCAATAACCATTATATACGATCCGTGTTTACCTTAATAACACTTAGGATTCGTACTGGCATGTCTGCAGACACTGGATTCTCCTCTTCAATGACCTCTGTAACTATAGTCGCGGCACAGCAACCACAGTCTCCACTTCATGAACTTCGACGTCTTCGACAAAACCAAGTGTTTTCTAAGGCCCAAGTGTACTTTTGAGTGTTATCTCAAAGGGGTCTGATTACAGTGATAATGTAATCCTTAGAATCTGTGAAACCACGTCCTCCTCTTCAAAATTCTCCGAAACCAAACAAATCCACGCTTCGCAAACTTAGCTCCCAGACCAATGAAACCTTAGAATCACACAGGCATTTTTGTTCTTGTTTTTTTTGTTCTTCGATTGTACAAATATGAATTGTTATTTTTCAATTGCATAACCATGTATTGTTATTTGGTTCAATTGCATAACCATGTATTGTCATCTTTCAATTGCATAATCTTGTATGTTGTTTCACACCATGTACTTTCACCAAAACTGTTCTTTTCCAAACATTGTATGTACCCCTCACCCATTCCCTACAAACATTGTGACCTAAACTATAACATAAATTGCATGTTCTAGCTAGGCATCTCTCAAGCAACGAATCTCTCAAAAAACCCCAATGGAAGCTTAAGAGGATTTTTTTTTTCCTACAGCTCCATTGCCACGTCGCTTTTTTTCCAAGCGCGGGGGGAAGTGTTACGATACGCCCCTGAAGCGACTAGAGACAGAACGCAGCAAGCCCACAACAATTCCTCCCTCCCCCCTGTTTCCTGTTTCACCCTGCTCCTCCCCGCCAGCCCTGCCACTCGGCATTCCCGCTGCGCTCGCCAGAGAAGTTCTGACCGCCTTTGCGAATGGACGCTCGCGGCCCACTTGTAGCCGGCGGACCCAATTCAATGGGGCCGCGATGTATTATTGAAATACCTTTGAGTGGAATCGGCCTTTTGCCGCACCATAAAGTTCGGTCTATTTAGACTACGAAAGTGCCTGATGGAGCTGCCACATGAGACGAGGTTCCCGCCAACCTACATGTAAGCTGTATCTTGATTTCCTCCTTTAAATGTTGTCCGTAATCAGTGAAATGTAGGGCCCCCCGCGAAAATCACCACTCGGAGAGTTTCGTTTTGAGAGAGAGTCAGTGAGAGTTAAACGCTTTAGCTAGGTTTGTGTAATTTGCATTTCTTGTAATTGAATTGTACTGTAGAAACCTATGTATGTGTTTGAGTTTACAATACATGTCTAAATGATTTAACTTTGTTATTATTCTGCTACGGCGGGAGGATTGTTGACCAGTGTGGATCCCGTGGGTCACCGGAAGATGGAGAGAAATTCCATAGCTTTGAGCTGCTCACCCCCTGAATAGAGAGTACCATAGTCCCGCTGAGAGCTAGCCAGGGACGTGTGGGGCCCTGGTGTTGGTTTAGAAGCCGACATCGAGGCACCCTAACACTACCTAAATAAAATCATAACTTAAAATTTAAAATAGATTTTCTGGTTTGTATAGTGAACGTCTCTTTTCAGCGTTCAAACCAGGCAATTTTAACGATATTTGGTAACTCCTAATTCTCATAAGAAGTAACTTATTAAAAAAAAGCAAAACGTACCGACACGCTTGTGGTTGATATCCGTATTATGTTAAAAAATATTTGCAGTAGTATTAAAATCCAGAGAGGAAATTGGGGAATACCTTTGTATGGACAAAACGCCGCCAGGCTTCCTCTTAACCCTGATAACCCTGTAGTGTCCCTATATATACCAGGTCAACCTGATGACTCTGTTTGTTAACCGTTAAAAAAATTATTTAATTTAAGTAACATTTATAAAAGCATTTTTAATTTGGATTCTAGACCAAATGATGTATTTATTCAGTTTCCCAGCGGACACATATGTTTGTTTTACCCTGCGGTTTCGTTGAAATAGTTTATTGGATTGAATTCAATCAAATTAATGGTATCGCTCAATCAATCCTACTATAGAAGCTAGTATAACAGCTACCTATGTTACACGCATTTTACTCTTAAATATATGTTAACGAAATTGTAGAAGGGACTTCTTAGCAGATTTCAGAACTAGGTAAATTAAAAACATTTTTTAAATGGCAAATAATTTAATCAAATGAAAAGGGATGAAAGGGGAAATCGGAGGAGTGGAAGGTTGGATTAGAAAGATATTTGATTAGATCAATAAGAAACATAGAAAAATGAAAAGTATTATTATTTTTATTTATTTAGTCCTATTTAGGCTTTTACATATCGGTACATATATAACAATATTTACAACATTATAATCATAAATAGTGCAGGAAACGACTGTTTAAAATACTTGCACCAATATAAAATATAAAGTAAAAATAATATTGAATTTGATCCACACAGTATGCAGGTACAAAATATTTAAAAAAAATCCAAAATAGTTTTTTTCTTTCAGCCGATAAAATACTGTTAATGTGTTAGAAAATTAAAATAGCTTTATCAAAATATTCCCATTCTTGATGACAAAAACTTCAATAAGGTATGCTTATATATTAAAATTGACGTACTAAATATATCAACAACATCGGAGTATTTGTTTCCTAGCTGTTGAATATAAATAGTAATCTTGAAATTTTGGGGAATAAACTTAAATTTTATGTCAAAATACACAATTTCGATGGCGTTCCTTTTTCTTGAGTTCTGATTGGCAGTAAATTTCTTAGTTTATAGGACTTTGGTTTTTATTCGTCCAGTGAATTTCAAATGAAGAAAGTTATACGATATACATATATTACGTAGGCATTCACAAGTGGTTTTTAATTTAATAGAAAAATGAATAGGCTCCTACGTAATAAGTAAGTCAATTTTATACAGTTTCTAATAATTGTCGTTGTGTATACAAAGGAGCAAAAATCTATATCAAAACACTTTCAGGGAGCTTTTTACTGAATTGGGCGAAGCCCATGCAAAAACCGCCTGTAGCTGGTTTTCATCTGTTTATTATTATCATTACCTACTTCTACCGATTTATCACTTTAGTGGTTACTTGATGGTTAAGATTTTTAAAATTCAAAACACAAAATAGTGTCTTTGTGATTGACAAGGAAAGAAGAGAGATTTTCGGTGATAGGAGAGCTGAGGGAACAAGTGAATCCTTAGATCGCCATTGAAAGCTTCAGAAAAGCATTAGTCATGATTGAAAAATTATAAATTTTAGAATCGAAGCTTTTTAAAATATCGTTATCAAAATATATTCTTCGCACACTCAAAATATTAGTGACATAAATAATTGAAATTGCCATTTTTGTAACAGATTTATGTACAAGCTTCAAAAAACTAAAAACTTATCAAAAGTAAGTGCCTACGCTTTTCATATAGATTATATTAACGATAAGAGACCGTGAAAGTTAAGGGTCGACCGAGATCTCGGTCTCGGTCTCGGTCTCGGCATTCTCGGCTACAAATTCTACCGAGAACTCTGTCTCGGTTCTCGGCGAAAAATCGCCGAGAACCGAGACAGTAACCGAGACCGTTGTAAGTAGGTACGGTATATGATAATGGGATTCAAATCTACCGCGCGCGTCCAAATTCGTCACTTGGTGTCACGACAGCTCTCTCACTCACTGCGTGAGAGAGCTGTCGATTGTGATTGGTCGGCTGGCAGGAGGCGGCTTTTACTCACAGAAGTCGCAGTCACAGCGGGATAAAGGCAGGAACACACTTAGCCCACGCGACGCGACGCTACGTAGGTTGACGTCACCATTTCCATATCTGGACTACTTATCTTCCATACATTTTCTATGGAAACGGGTGCTTTAGAATCACACTAGCCCTACGCAACGCAAACCGAGGTGCCCTACGCGACGCGGATCTGCCACAGCCAGATCGGCGTGGGCCGTGTGGAAGGTGGAGGGGGTATGGTCACGCCTACTATGAGATGATTTCACATCTTTCTGGTGTTATCTAAGCATAACGCGTTTCGCTATATCTGTGGTTGTTTTTTGACATTTATTATCGTTTATTATTAAAAAATGGGTGACGAACAGTTCATTGAAACTGATCACGAAGTTATTTATAATATCAAATCTCAGAATTATAGAGATTCTGCTATACGATTATATAATAAATAACTAATTTCAATATTATACCCCTATAATGAATGTCTTTCTCTAGTCCAAATTGACTTTCGAAGACGTGTGTTTTCTTTTTTTATATCATATTCAATTATGCTGTGAAGCTCTTCAAATACCACTTTACTCATACGGAAGTATATGAAGGATCGTCCATATCAGATTATAGATCTTTTACTAAAGTATGGAACTCTCCAAACATTTGTCTTCGTTTGTTAATGTTGTGGACCCAAATACTTCTCACTTTTTTGTTTTTCTTTTTACGAGAATATTGATTTAATAATAATAATCGTAGCAAATCATCTTCAAATTCGCTTTTAGAAGACATGGCAAAGCTGTCGTCTGCTGAGAAAAGAATCACATAAACATAACAAAATAAACGTCAAATGTGTCAAATCAAACGCGCCGTCGCACCAGAGACCTATTGTCACGTGGTCACAGCGACGCGTATGGCTAGTGTGAACATGGACAGGAACTTTGCGTAGCGTCGCGTCGCGTTGCGTGGGCCTAGTATGTTCCTACCTTTATGGTCACAGCTCACAACTGCCGCGTCGCATCGCGCCGTTCATTCATTTCGCTACTTTAGTAAATTGTAAACAAACAATTAATGGTAAAGGAAGTTTGTTTGAATTTTGTTCGTGTTCGTAGTAGAAAAAAGTAAGTTCTTTTATATGTTGTTGTGATTAATTATAATTACTTTACTATCAAATCTTACTTTAAATCTCAAATTATTGTTTAATTTAATATTTAATATTAGATATATTATATAAAATCTCAAATTATTATATAATTAAACATTATTACATTCTTAAAAATATAGTATATTATGCAAAAATAGCACTATTTCATTTTTTTGCTCAATTTATCTATTCTCGGTCTCGGCTCTCGGTCTCGGCCGAGATTTTAATTTATTCTCGGTCTCGGTCTCGGTCTCGGCCGATAACGAAAAACCTGTCTCGGTCGACCCTTACGTGAAAGGGTTCAAATTTTGTGGAATGTCTAATCGAAAGTGCATATTATTATTTAAAGTTACTCATCTCATGGACAGGTTCTAAATTATTGAATTTCACTCCGAAATCTCTTTCAAAATTGTCGTTTGGATACGATACGACCTAGGTATTATTTTATAAATTAAGCATAACATTATCACAATTCGGGAGGCGGTTATGGGTACCACCGCTCCGGGAACCACTTACCTGATAACCAACATCTCTGGCGTAGGTCACCCCAAGTGATTCGCTACATTAATTCTACGCTACGAGACGTAGCAGGTGTGCCCGGGTTCATGGGATGAGGTTAGGCCGGGTATTGGTGGCAGTCGAATCTACCCACCACTGCTTGGCTGGCTGGATTAAGGAAGGACAAGACTCATTTAGGAGGGCCTTTTGACCTTTTTAGCAGGACTAACATCACCTAGCACCGCAGTTGGAGGGATGGATGCAAACGTCCGTCACTCCTGGAATCCCCAATCCTCCAATCCCCAATCCTGCAATCCCCGATCCTCCAATCCCTATTTAACTATAAAATATTTCAACGATGTCATCACTACTCCCAATTCAAGTCTTGTGTTGTAAGCAAAAATTTCTTTACCCGAACACTTTTAGTAAGTTTTTCTTCGTCATCCAAGTAACCACTTCTTAAAACCTTAGATTGGAATTGTGTCTGAAGTTTTTTCAGTTGACAGTGTACCTTCTGTTCTTACTACAACATTCGTTAATTAGCAAGGCACCATCTGCGACTGTTATTTTCTCAGAAATACAATTTTAATTCCTCTCCGCCTTGGTAAATTCCGTATTTTACTTCTCCTACTGTGCCAATCACTGTCTACCAGCCTTTTATTATAATTGATGAAGTAGCTTTTCAATTTCAGACCAATCATCTTACTCTCGCTTTCATCAATATAATGTAACAATATTGAATGGGTTTTGTAGCCGAGTAAATCCAATTCCATTATCTGAATTCTAATAGAACTTATCTCAATTTGGAGGGCGGCCATGGGTACCGCCTCCCAGTATCCATTTATAAGATAACCAACACCTCCGCCATAGGTCACCCTGAGTGGTTCGCTGCGTTTAGTTTCGACTCTTCATGGGTGTCAGGGTTCATGGGGTGTCGTTTGTCCAGGTTTGTCCATTGTTTAATAATAAATAATCTTTGCATGATTACCAAGTTCAACCCGAATAATTTTTTAACTTTGATAGTGTCTCTAATTTATCCGATTTTTATTTATTTAGGATAATATTTATAATTCTTGAACTCAAATTTGAGATTGACGGAAAATAATCAAGTATTAATAGGATAGGGGTTAAAAGCTTTGTTCCCGTAAGATAGAGAACCTGGGTTCGATCCTTTGGTGTTCTGGTACTTCCTCTGATTAGAAATACAATTCTGATGATCGGGAGTTTTCATTAATACTTCGGTTCGTCGAGATTACAAGTATTGTTTATTATCTTATCGTATTTACAATGAATATCTAACTGGACTTTAGCGTCCGTTCTAAGGGATACTTTGTGTTTAATCTGCCTTGCGAGCCGCCGCCCAGTGCGGTTCTCGCTATAGGTCTTCGTAATCTTTCGGGATAAGATCCGAACTGAAGAGTCATACTTACCTCTGTTGAGACCATCTTAAAACTACATATGCCTGTTCTAACGACGTCTGTTGAGAGATATTGAAACTACATACTCTAATAACATATGTTCACCAGTTGCGACCATTTTTTAAAGTGTTTTTTATTTATTTATTTATCTATATAAAGTGTGTTCACATTGGGTTTTTCGATGCCCGTCTCACTAGGATATACTTGTGTCGAGATTGTGACTGTGATTTTAAACTCGATGAAATGAAAAAGCGACACTAAAAAGAGACAAACACAACTTCTACAGGATTTAGATAGTATAATCGGTCTCCTCTTTGTGCGGTGCTTCGTAGCCTCCCGACTCTTGTCTACTTTAATTTTCTGAAGGTGTCACTTCTACCGCGTGTGAATCGCACTGATTTTTTATCTGTACTTTTTTATGTTTCATGTTTCACTTACATTGATTACTATTATCTATTTACTTTAATTATTCATTTATTCTTAACAACAAGTTCAGGAAAAAGCGACCTGATTTTGACGATGTTTCGGGGATCTGTCGATCGCAATATCCATTTTCCCGTGTCGCCGGAAATGCTTCTTGACCTTTGTAAGGTTTTCAATGTGTGGGAAGTTCTTGGAAACCTCAAAGCGAGAGTTTCTCCTCACTATTACATATTATAAGTACCTTCATTGTTCTGTGCTCCTGGTAAGTCTAACAAAATTCCTGCACCCGCTGTCTGGATGGATAAAGAGACGTGGGGGTTAGTTGTGAAACCTACCCCGAGAGATTGGCAACCTTCTGAATGTGGTCAGATTTGATTTAAGATTTTCACGGCCAAAAGAATTATCGTGATTACTGTGTTGTTATAACGTGTTCTACATTCTCCATATTATTTCTAAGAACACTTTCGAGCGCGCAAACTCGGCCATCCGGACAAATCAGCAATTCCCGAGCACTTAATTAAAACCAGCCATTTCTTTGGATTTGTTCTGGAATACCTTGGAAGACTTAAAACACACCGACGCAATTGAAGTCGACAAGAAACCCAATAAAATTAAAATAAACGATGGGTTTAAGGTTAATAGTTCTTGCTATCCAATAATTAACGGCTACACCAAAACAAAACGCCGAAAACTACGTTAAAGCAATCAATTATTTTACTGACGTACTGGCCCCAAGGGGATTAATGCGCGCAACGTTCTACAAACAAACACTTCACTACAGCATTTGCGTGTGCCCTGATTTTTTCTTTTACATTAACTCCACATAGGAGGCCCTGAGGAAAATAATTTCCCTCAGGGCCTATGTCATCTGAGATACTGTGTGGAGAGTCTTTTTGAGGAGAGGAAGGAATGAGCATTGGTCTTGAAGAGACTCATGTTGTAGGAAGGAGGAAACACAGAGGCCGGCAAATCGTTCCACAGCCGAGCTGTTGAACACAATGATTATGGGCGCTGTAATGCTGTCCTAAACATAGACTAACAAAGAACGAAGCGCAACACGGCATAAAAACCCAAAAATTTATCAATTATACTCGGAGACCTTTTGATGTCTCCAGCCGTACTCTCTCGAATCATCGCCTTGCACCGCAGTGGGAGGGATGGATTCATACGTTCGTCACTCCTGGACACATTGAACCACAGATTCTTAGCGATCCTTCATACATTTTTACTTCCCAGAACTTGGTCTCCTTCTTTTTTCCATAAAAAGACCCTCCACACAAAATCCCATCAAAGATGACAGAACTAATGTGCAAAAAACACGCGAAGCGTAAAAAGGTTACTTATTCCTCTCTTTGTTCTCTCGGTTGGATGGCAAATCCGTTGTTCGCTCTACTTAATTTTTAATATATTCTGAAGAGTTTAAAACCTTCTACCGGAGTATGTGTAGTACTTTGTATGCCGACATATCTCTTTGTCTGATAAATTTGTCAGTCCATACAAGCACATAAGGGTCAGCTAAACTTAAGTCAGGAGCCTGCTAGATTGACTACAAGGGTAGACAATTAAATAACAGATTGGGAAGGGGGAAGATTAAAGATTACGGAGCGGATTTAGTAAGGTCATTTCATTTAATTTATTGCGCTAATAAATTACAGAATCCGCCTCTTTTGATTCCAGGCTATTCTATTTAAGACAGTGGGAATTAAATTAAGAAGTCAAAGCTTTGAAGTGGTGGAAGAAAAGATGAGAAAAGAAATTTCAATAATTTATTTAATCTTTCACGATACAGAAATCTCTGGCCGCGCCGCACTTCAGAAGGTCTTATTATTTCACAGAAATATAAATATAATTTAACGAGGTCCCTATTCCTGAGTTAGAATGAGGATTGTATGAGGATTATTGTATGATCGATTTTGTAGTCGACTTACTTTTTTTCAGATATATCGTAGTCTCCAACACTTGACCTAAGATTATTCAATGTATTGATTAATTATTTTCAAGAATTTAAAATTTTAAAACGATTATGAAAGCATTTGTCTCCCCAACCATTCCTATCGCATTTAGTGACCCTCCTTGTAACATTCTGTCTGTTTACTTATTCGTTCTGTTTACTTATTTATTGGCTTACTCGTATTTATTTTCGGAGTTTTAAATGCGATGTAAAATAACAAAATAACACTATAACTCTTAATCCCAAAAACAGTAAAAATGAAGAAAAGAAAATTTAAACGGCCCTACTGCAAAACTACAAAATCGCATATCCGACATTGTTCTTTGGGACCATCGATGTATTCAGAGTCCGGAAACTCGGAGTACAGAAAATAAAAAAAGCCTAATTTTTATCGATATGAGAATTGACATTTTTTTATCGTTTTACATTTTTTCGGCAACTAAAAAAATAGTTCAAAAGATTTTAGAGCTAGGTTTAAAAGACATTAAAAAGCTGATATTGACACCGTAGCGACCAACGACATTACATTATCTAGACTTGCCATTGTCTCAAAATTAAATGTGGCTAGTAAGGACTGTTATCTTTCCAGTAAATTCTTAATTCAAAAGTTGTTAAAGTACGAAAAGATAGACATTCAAATAGTATGTGCGTAAGGACGAAATAAACGAAAGGATGCGGGCGAAGCTTTCGTATTCAAAACATCCATCGAATACTGCCTCAAGGCCGACTAAAATAGGAGGCCTGGGCAACAAACGGATTTTGAGGTGTCAAGTGATCACGCTAGATTCGAATTTTGAACATTTGGCTGTCATCAGTTGTTTTGTTTTCTCTCTTAAAAAAATAATCTTTTTTATTATTTTAACTAATATTTTTTATGTTTTCTGGTCAATAAAGTGTAGTGTGTTGTTCCTTGAGGATTCTTCTCCCCTCTGATCTTCCAGGAGTCACTTTTCGTCGCTGATTTCCAGATATTTATAACCTTTTTTTCACTACTGTCACTTTCCATACATATTTTTTTTTTTGTAATTTTGTGAACAATGGAGGAGGATTTCCCTCCTGGACATCCTAAAAAGCCCCCAGATCCTCCCCCTGACCCTTCAGATGGTGAAAATATTGTAATTTCTGACAGTGAATCTGTCATTCTAACTTCCACAAAAAAAAGGAAGTTTAGTCCCTCTTCCCCAGTAAAGCATGACTCTCCTTCTACTTCTCAGTCTCTACCAGATCTTCATCAACCTCCTCCAACCAATTTTTACTCTACTCATTCCTGTGGCCCCTACATTGTTTATGCGCAAAAAACTGAGCAAGGTAAAACCATACATCCTCTTGAATTTGGTAAATTCCTTTCAACCAACAAGAACCTTTCGATTAAGCCCGGAGGTGTAAAAGCCGAGGGTCGCTTCCGAATCTCTGTTGAATTCCTCTCAGGTTCAGCCGCCAACAACTTTATTAAAAACATTTTTATTACATCTAATTCTAAATTCAAGGCGTACATCCCAACTTTCAATGTCACTCGTATGGGCCTGGTCAGGGGTATCTCGACCGATCTGTCCATTCCAGAAATTCTGTCTTCTCTTTCAACCCCTCAACATATCGGCAATCCCATAAAAGCCAGGAGGCTAAATTATAAGGACACCTCTGAGGGCAATGTTTCCTGGAAGCCTTCCCAATCTGTTGTGATCACATTCGAAGGACAATCTCTTCCCTCCCATATCTATTTATTTTTCAACTCCTTACCAGTTGAAATTTATACTTACCCCACCACCCAATGCTACAATTGCTGCCGTTTTGGTCATACCAAAGCTGCATGCAGATCCCCTTCCAGATGCTTCAAATGTGGAGAAAACCACACGGCTGACCAATGTTCTTCTCTCTCTTCACCTAAATGTTTTAACTGCTCAGGCGCTCATTCCGCCATTCACTCTTCTTGTCCTGAACAAACTCGCCAAAAAAATATAAAAATTTCCATGGCCTCTGAAAACTTGTCTTTTCTGCAGGCTTCTAAACTATTCCCGCCTGTCAAAAAATCTTTTGCCGAGGTTTTATCCAGTAACTCTCCATCCAACCCTCTCCCCTTCTCCTCAACATCTTCTCGATCAACTAAATTTATGTACAAAAACCCTGTCTCTAAACCGGCTCCTGGATACGATCGGCAACAACACAACTCACTTCTCTTAAATCCCAATGGTTCTCCTCTTTCAAATGCCACAAATGGGTGCGCAAACAACTATAATTCGTCCTCAACAAACCATCAAAAGCTTTCTGAACAACTCTCGCAAGATAATTCTTCATTTATACAAACTCTTATTATGCTTCTAATTGACCTAATTTCTTCTCAAACTAATCTACCGTCCAACGCTGCTTCTATTATTTCCACGTTAAAATCATTTGTTCAAAATGGCACTTCAAGATGTCAGAATACTTCAGTGGAATAGCCGCAGTGCTATTTCTAACAAATCGAACCTTCTTAACCTATTAAATTCAAACCTTGTTTCTGTGGCTGCTGTCTCGGAGACATGGTTTTCTCCATCCACCCACTTTAATGTGGGAGGGTACTCCTGTCTCCGTGATGATCGCCTGGAAGGTGCGGGCGGCGGTGCTGCCCTTTTTATTAAAAAATCCCTTCCGTTTTCCCCAATAAATAATATCAAACCCCCCAATGCTGACTTTCAAATGGTTGCAGCTAAAATAAAGGACACATCCTTTGTTTCTATCTATATTCCCCCATCATCTCACTTCAATAAGCCAGCTTGGTTACAAATTGTCCGTCAACTAAGCCCTCCATTCTTTTTATTGGGCGATTTTAATGCCCATTCCCCCGTCTGGGGTTCTGCTTTCTCTGATCGAGATGGTCGAAATGTTATGGATTTTTTAGATGAATCCAACCTTTTCCTTTTGAACGACGGATCTCCTACGAGAATCTCTCGCCCCAACACAAACCCCAGTGCAGTGGATCTCTCCATATGCTCTACAAATCTGGCACCTCTCTCCTCGTGGGTGGTGTCCCCCGATCCTTGCTCCAGTGATCATTTCCCGATCACCATCACTTATCAAACTTCTTTCCATTCAGACAAGTCCCATATTTCGACGAAGATTAAAACAAAACACATCAAATGGGACGAATTTAACTCGCATATGGATAAGTTTATACAAAATTTACCCTCTTCCAATGTATTATCTGTCAAAGATGACTACGATAACTTCAAATCGATGCTCATATCTGCAATACATAAATCAAATCCTCCCCCTAAAACCAAATCTCTTAAAAAACTCCCTCCGACTCCCTGGTGGGATGAGGAATGTTCTAAGGTAGTGAGAATTCGGAAAGCTAGATCTCTTTCGTATCGTCACAATATGACTATGGAGAACTATCTTATATACAAAAATGCCGAAGCCAATGCCAAAAGGGTATTGAGGTCAAAAAAAAGATCCGGGTGGTACAACTTCTGCAGTTCAGTATCTCCGAATACTCCAATTTCGGAAGTTTGGTCTATGATTCGAAGATTTCGATCCTCCTTCAGTTCAACATCTCCTCGAGCGTCTCATTCTAAATGGATAGATGAGTTCTTGGACAAAATTGCCCCCCCTTCTGTACCTAACTTAGATGAAATAACTCCCATCCACAACACTCCTATGTCTGATCATTGGCTAGACTCTCCATTCACTTTAATTGAATTAAAAAATTGTTTATCAACAGTCAAAGACTCATCTCCAGGCAGAGATGGTATTCCTTACAGCATTATCAAAAATAGTAATGATAATGTTCTAAATCACTTCCTAAGCATCTTAAATAAAATCTTTCAGTCTGGCATAATGCCTGATGACTGGAGTTCTCAAATAATTATCCCAATCCTAAAATCAAATAAATCACCCAATTCTGGATCCAACTACAGGCCAATTGCTCTTTCATCCACCCTCAGTAAAATTTATGAAAAATTAATTAAAAACCGGTTAGAATTTTTTGTCGAAAGTAATCAGCTTCTCTCTCCATCTCAATTTGGATTTAGGAAAAAAAAATCTACGCAAGATAACCTTGCCATCATCAGCACTGATATTAATTTATCCATTTCTAACCATGAAGTATGTCTTGCAGTCTTTATAGACATAGAAGGTGCCTTTGACAATGTTTCCATCCCAATCCTTAAAAAAAAACTTTTAGGCCTTGGCCTTCCCCCCATGTTTGTCCAATCTATTATTAATCTATTTCTTGATAGAAAAATTTTCATTGAACTACCAGATGTTACTCCTCAGAGTAGATCAATTTGGAAAGGTTTACCTCAAGGCGATGTATTATCCCCTATACTGTATAATATATACACGTACGATATGCATGTCTCTATTCCCCCTCAAGTAAAAGTTATTGAGTTCGCAGATGATTTAGCTTTCTACTTATCATCCAAAATCATCCCACTTGCCGTCAAATATCTTAATGAAGCCATGGATGCCCTTTGCACATGGCTCACTTTAAATGGTCTGGAACTTTCAGTTAAAAAGAGTCAGTGTGTCACCTTCTCAAACCGTCATAAAAATCCTCCTGTTCAAATTTTATTTAAAAACTCTCCAATCCTCAACGCCTCTGAAGTAAAATTTTTGGGAGTAACATTTGATAGGAAACTTAAATGGTCTTCCCATATTCACAATATAGTTACTAAATGTGAAAAAATTTTAAATATCATCAGATCATTGACTGGCGTTTGGTGGGGTGCTCACCCTACCTGCATTAAGTTGCTTTACAATGCACTTATTCGAAGTCATCTCGACTATGCCTGCCCACTTTTTAGTACTGCCTCCAAAAATGCACTCAGTAAATTAGACAAAATTCAATCAAAGTCATTGCGAATAATAACTGGAGCGATGCAGTCGTCGCCCATCAATTCCCTTCAAGTGGAATGTTCTGATCCCCCACTTTATTTAAGGCGACAACTGTTTGCTGACAAATTTGTTCTTAAATGTTTAAATTCTAAATGTCATCAGGTTATTCCCAGAGTTTTGTTGTTCAAAGACTCAACACATTCATCTACAATCAGAGCTCGAACTAAACCTCTTCCTGCCATCTGTAAAAATTTTCGCTCCCTCTCAGAGCTTCAAATTATCCAAAATGATCTTCTTCCACTATACAAATTAAAATATAGTCACGTCACCCTATCCCCAACAATTTTGGAAGGGATCGGCATCCTTAAAAGTCATTCTAATCTCCCAGCTCGTACTGTTAATAATATGTTCAATGACATTATTTCTTCTAAATGGCCCAACTCTTCTCTTTTATTTACTGATGGCTCCAAATCTCCTGACTCTCCTAACTGTGGTATAGGTATTAACGTTTACCACAATAATTCTAATGATAGAATATTTTATTCAATTTCAAACCAATTTTCAATATTCTCTGCTGAGTGCATTGCAATAATTGAAGCACTCAAATATATAATCAAAAATAATTGTGAACATTCCCTTGTTCTCTCTAACTCTCTCAGTTCCCTCCAAAAACTTAAATCCTGTCCTCTTCTTCATCCTGATGATCACTTTGTATGCCTCATTAGAGTGCTGATAGCCTCCATTCAAAGCTCTGGAAAAACCGTAATTCTTGTTTGGATCCCTGGACACATTGGCATAGTGGGTAACGATATTGCAGATTCTTTGGCAAAACAAGGAGCGTCCAACCCTATTGTTACCCTCGTAAACCATATTCCCCTATCTGATATTTTTTCCATCATCAAAGATAGATCCCGCAATGTTTGGACAGAGTATTGGAACATTGCCAGTCAATCCAAGGGAGCTCGCTACGCCTCAATACAAAGGACTATCCCATCAAAACCGTGGTTTCAAAAATTTCCCCATTTTTCCAAAAAAGAAATTTCCTCACTTATTCGAATGAGAATCGGTCATTGTTCCGTTCCTTCTCACCTTTTTAAAATTCACATCCTTGACTCCCCAGATTGTACGTTCTGTGGTCTAGATGTGGGCTCTTTAGATCACATATTTTTTGGTTGTCCCTCTCTAAATAAATATCCTCTCTTCTATCAAGCGTTATCTAAAATTGCCTCCCCTCCATTCAACATTTCATCTCTTCTAAGTCTGAACTCGACTCCAATCTTCCATATAATTCTGAAATTTGTACATTTAAATAAAATTAATATATAAATTCACCTTTCCCTTTCTATGTAATTTTAAATGATGGCCTAGAACACCCTTGAAGGGTGAAAGCCAGAAATAATTAAAAAAAAAAAAAAAAAAAGTGATCACGCTATAATAAAGCAACGTTAGTTTATAAATAGCGTCGATTGTTATTGTACTTATTATTGTTATGTTGTTTTACTGAGTGATTAGGCTATATAACAGTAAAGTTTACTTAGCGACAGCACACCCAGACCGTATTTAGGCATTGCATTCTCTAATGACGCGTAAAAGCTAATTATTTACATTATTTCGATAATACTATGTAATTTACGTGTATTAAATGAAATGTGAAAACATTTTCTCATCACACACGAGGGTATTTTTGCACTTTTTTAATGCAATTTACTTAGGGGTAGGACACGACCTTACGCGACGCATGGCAGTTTAGTACTAAAACTAAAACTATGAAATCTGAGACAATACAATTGCCTTATTTTTGGCTTGCCACTTAGAGATTTATATCACTCCTTTATATGTACTTATATTAACGTTATTAATAGCAGCCGATTTTTTTTTTTCAAATTTGACTTAAAAATTCCAAATTCAGGCTCGATTGTCCCGAAAAGGAACGCTCAAATCAAAAAACTTATACCACAAAACCGACTCCAAGTGCGATGTAGATTCGCTAGTTTCCCAATGGCACTGTGAGTTTTCGGACACCGTGTACCTACATCCGATATCGTCAGACCCTTGGACTTCGACAATAAAATTGCATCCCAGAGCTTGTCCCACTTTCCCATTTCCAAAATCAATTTCCAAATTGTTCTTTCGCAAACAATTCCACTTGAACCAGGGAAGGTAAACCTTTGACAACCGCGCAATTTTTAAAGGTAGAAGGAGATTTTTTATTTTGTTATTCGTTAAGTTGATTTGCATTACACTTTACGTAAATAAGCTAAAAATATATACGTAGTTTCATTTCATTACTCATAAAACTATATTTTTACGCTAAGCAAAACATTTTTTTTTAAATATATTCATTTTTCCTTCAATTTAATGGTGAAGAGCAAAATTGAGAAGTACCTGTATATTCAGATCTAGTCATCAAATACGGCAAATGTCATTTCAAGCAACATTTCAATTCTGGTTGTTGGTGTTTCACCAGGGCAATTATGTGAGTACTTTTCACTCTGAATGTGATTTGTATTATTTTTAATGTACTAATTGTGAAACAACACAAAACAATCAAATAAAATTTACCTTGCGCACACCGGGATTTGAACCCGCAACCTCCGAATTCGTAGTCTACGACTTACCTTACCCATCAACATATTTAATTGATTATAACACTAACAGTTGTCACTGAAGAAAATGATTGTTCATAGCATATTTTGACTCCTGTATATAGGTAGTCCTTAGTCTTGCTTTTAGCACACGGACGCGCTCACAACACACTTCAATCGGATCATCTCTCAAGTCAGGTCAACACACTTTAATGTTCATGAAAGGTTTTCAAAAATTTTCATCAACCTGGATTAAAATAGAAATTATGAAAAAAAAAAGTGAAATGAATGACAAATCAAAATCATTTTCCCGGGAAACTGACGCGTATGTAGGGACACGAAAAAAGTATCGATACTTTGTGGTATCGAGTACTTTTCCTTTCGATGCCGATGCTTTTGTACTCGATACTTTGTATTCGATACTTTTACGCAATAAGTACTTTTGGCAAGTATCGGTACCTTTAAAAATTTGGCTAAGCGGCTCATGTTTATGGCAACGCCATCTAGTTCAATCATAGCAAACCTTCTAAAACATTCCATTGCATTGGTATAATTGCAAGCACAAGCAATCTAATGTGTCATGGAACGAATAGATATGTAACAAATATTATAATCAATAATTATCAGCCTGAAACACTCATCTACATTGAAAAAATCTTCCGAGAAAAGATACTGGCATATGGGGAGAATAGATATGTGGCTTATAATTCAAGAAAAGTGATTTTATTTTGTTATCTAAACATTTAGTTACTGAAAGACACCATTACGTGAAAAACATCTGAAAAATGCCCTACTGTCCTGCCAAAACACAAAAGTAGAGAAAAAAATGTATTGCAAAAATTTTGTTTTACTTTTTAGTTCGTGTTTTAACAGGGCAGCTATGTTTCATTATTTATTTAATTACACACGTTTAGTTTTGCAGTTGATTATATACATAGAAAACATTACACTTTTTTTATGAGTACCTAAGATAGCAATTTGTGAACTTACATGTCTTTTTTATTATTGATCATACGTACTTAAATTTGATTGTTCCTTTTTTCATTTCACTGACGTTGACGTCCTTTTACCTTTTCTAACTAAAATAGATACTTGAATTTGAAAATTCTGATCCTGGAGAGGGGGGTTTGATACGTAGTTAGCCCGGTCAGAGCTGTAAGTCAGGCCTTATGAAATGCAATCGATACTTTGAAGTATCGATACTTTTGATTGAATACTTTTACGAGTACGATACTTTTTTTTCCGATACTACTCATGAGTACAGTATCGATATTTTCTATCCGATATCGTGTCCCTACGCGTATGGCGCATCCGCGAATATGCCAATTTGCCGAAATGCAATGTTGCCAGTTCTTTTGCAGCAGATTAAAGACATTTTTATTAGCGATAATTCGAAATAGAAAATGTACATTATTCATTCAAAGAAGCTAGCCAAACCTTGAAGTTGAACTATAGAAATCGTTTAAAAACCCAATTCAAAACCTAGTTCACCTCAGCAAAAGATCAGCTACTAAGAAAGACTAAGAAAATATTCTACGTCTTTTTTTTGTATTTATATCTCATGTCAAAATGTCAAAAGTACGTGCTTATTTATTAAAAAAAATAAAAATCGCTTTCTAGTAAATAGCTCAAGCACCACCACTTCGCTCCCCTGTCTCTGCTCCGACCCACTTCCGCATAAAAGTTCGCCTTGCTGACAGGACTACATTTTATATACCTACTTCATGGAGGTAGGGAACTATCCCAATAATGGCGTGACGTATTTACACGACAATTTCCCCACCATTAGTAGTTATCTGCATAAGGATCAACCCTTTACGAGAGGGATATGCCTTCAAATTGGCCAACCCTGCCGAGGTCGGGCCGTTTTCACCCCCTTGGGACCCTGTTTAATTCAGCACTACCTACTCCATTTACATCATCTGTCTTCCTGGACACATAAATCACGAGCCTTCGAATTTTCTCTAGAAAAATCGACATTATATCGAGAATTGTTCAATTTACAAGATGTAGAGGATAAGATTTCTTATATATGCTCCATTTTTAAAGCAAGAATAATTTTATCTTCCGTGTACTTTAAGTTGGATAACATACGGAAGGCGTTTTCAATTAAATGTTATTCAATAAGTGTTAATTTATATACCTATTTGTGGCACGTTATGGCACAGGTGAACGACCACCTTAAATAATCGAGACGTTGTTGGTTGCTTTAACCCTGGAGTGGTCGCATGGATTATACATATATGCAAAATTAAAAATTCCTCAAAAACGGGTGGCACGAATAATTTTATCTACCGTGTACTTTAAGTTGGATAACACACGGATGCGTTCAGCTCAGCACTGGTGTCGGACACGCATTGGTTGTTTTACAGGAACTCTGCAAAGTCCATGGTCTACACCTGTAATTCGCTCGTCCAATTACGTAACACATTTTGCATATACGAAAAATGTTTGCAAAATGCAAAAAAAAACAATTTTCCTGATCATTCTATAAGTTTATGTTTAACCTGCTCAGAAATCAGCAATTAAATTAGTATATGTTATTTTTTTGTTATATCAATAAAAGTGAAAGGTGTTATTTTTAGTTTAAAAAAGAGGTCATTTACGTTTTTTTTTAATTGTGAAAAACGTAGAAGTTATCTTTAATTTATGTTGCTTATTTCTCAGAAACAATGCTTAGATTATAAGATTAAAACATAAATACTTAATAATTCTAAATGATTTCACTTTTTTTTAATTTGAAAATGGCCTACATATGTAATCTACGCGACCAGCGGCGTTACTTTTAAGAGCGCGACCACTGCAGGGTTAAATAGCTTTAGTCAACGAAGTAAAGGCGATGCAATCAAAGTAGTGCAAAATCATGTGGTTTTGGTTTGAAAATTTGATTACTTAGAAATATTACACATGCTTCAATAAAATACTGAGGGTAGAACACTTGGCCTTTGCCATAATCGAGCACTTTTTTTATTTGACTTTAATTTCCAACCCTACCTCTTCCCCATCTTTTTCCTCTCCCCTTACCTTCAGCCTCGCAACTTACCCTAATTGGGGATGCCATTGTCCAACTGGCTTCGGACAGTTCGGCATCTTGTGATTTATTCACATTTAAAAAATCATCTAAAAAATACAAAGATGTCACGAGAGAATGTCATGGCCTCCTTTGTTGAGTTGCTTTAACATGAAAATGAAATAATTCTGAATAAATTGCTAAAATTTAAAAGCAATCAAAAAGAAAATAATAATAAAACAAAGCTTTCAATTCTTGTAACAAAATCATTTTATATCTCAAAACTTAACTTGAACGAAATAAAACAATAAATACTTCTTCTTCTATTACGGGAGCAATTTCGTTTGCTCCCTGCGTAGCCCAGCGGTAACCATGGCTACCGAAATGTCAAAGTTAATCGTCTCTTCCCAGAAACTGAGCCCATAAATGCTACGAGTATTCTCCGGGCTTTACCATCGTATTGTTTAAAGTTTAAAGTTGAAAATGGAAAGCTTTCCAAAATAATCCTGTATTTGAAATAAATTATCACAGTGGCTAAGGTTGGATTGCTTCACAGAAATTCAAATGTAACATTGTCATCAAATAACCATTCAGTGCCATACAAACTTAACTCTGATTGAGAAAAAATTGAAGTTGAATGCATCTTTTATCATCTCTCCGAAATAAATATTGTTTCTTGTAGTAATTAAAATGAAACCAAGTTATTTTCCACAACAAAATATTGTATAAATTCTTAATTGGATGATGAATTTACAGCCGATATGCACGACGGACACCTTCCGACATACGAGGATTTTGCCTTTCTTAACCCGGCGTCGTTGAGGCAGGGTCAATATGACCCTGCACGTTTTGTATACGAAAAATTTCTTAGAAATAATCGTCGTATAGAACCGCCTGTCTCAGTAGCTGCAGCTAAGTATCACCTCTCTCCTTTACCTCACTTTAGTCGTCCGTCACCCGTGCAAGGAGCGACACGTGTGTAAACCGGGTAATTATGACCCAGCTCAACGGCGAAGTTGCTGCTTTGTGCCATACAGATATCACGAAACACACTTGTATGAAAGAAGTCACCTTGAGTGAAATCAAAGCTTTTATTGGATTACTGTACATAGCTAGATTCCATCGTTTTGTAATACAGAAATTAAATGATTTATGGACGTATGATGGCACTGGTGTAGATATTTTTCGTCTTACTATGTCACAGCAGCGTTTTCATTTCATAAACAGCTCTCTTTGCCTTTATGATAAGTCTACACGCAAATTCATTTATTACCAATGTGTTTTATTGCTGCTAGTGATTATATATATACAGTTATATATTATTATAAAAATCAAATTTAAAACATTTAAAATTATTTTATACAACGCAAAACAGTAAAAATCGTAACAGGGTCATAATGACCCACCTCAACGTTAGTGTAACTTTTTTCCGCCACAATGACGCCGGGTTAATTGTCTCGTAACGCTGCCTTAACACAAAATATACAGAATCACCCTTCAGATCACTCAAGAGTATCTATATTTTAACGCGCGTTATCGTTATATATTATAGTATATTATATTACTAGCTTTTACCCACGGCTTAGCTCGCATAGTATTAGTGGGAAATTACTGGCATAATTATTGGCCTAATTGTTATTATTCTTGCTATTTTGTCTAATAGAAAATAATTATTGTTTTAGAAAATTTCAAAATTTGAGAATGACATTTCGCAAATAAAAATTCTATTTTGGCAAATATTTGAATTATAGAAATAGAAATTTATTTTAAGTACCTACTCCCTTTATTAGTATTTTATTTATATTTGAATCCAGAGTAACCTAAAAAAATAAGAAAATGACAGTCCACTTCAAACGCTATGCTTTATAGCAAAGTTATGCTTTTTGCTAGGAGAATAAACATTTTTATAGATACCTATGTAGATATTAACTACGACGCTAAAAAAGTACTTATTTTAATCACAACAAAGCACTCTTTATAAGCCTAAAATAAAAAATAAAAAACATTGTTTCCAAGGTAACAATTTGTTTGACGTTTGCAATAACTCGATTTTGTTAGGGACAGAAAACGTATGATACATAATTTCACAACGCCACAGCTCATTCATAACGCCAGAGCTTACCAATATATATATAGCCCCTGTTACTCGCAAATAATGTAGCTTTCGATTAGTGAAAGAATTTTTAAATTCCATTCGATATTTATTGCGTGAAAGAGTAACAAACATCCAACCAACCAACCCACCAACCATCCATACAAACTTTCGCATTTATAATATTAGTAAGATTATTGTCGAAATAAATGGTTTTTTAAATAAAAATAATAATAAATAGTAAATTTAAACTTTAAATGCATGACTTTTTAGAAGTGTGTTTTCAGATGGTATGAAAAATCTCAATCAGTTTCATTTTCCAAATTTCAGATTTATAAATCTATTTTTGTGTTCAGAAAATTAAAGATTTGAACACTCGCTGACACACAATTAACTAACAACTTCACAAAAGTTTATATAATTGTGTAATGCGTTATATTCGGCAAATTACGAATAGGTTTTTAAATATTTAAAAAATAATATAACAACACATAAAACGAAAAAAAATTTATGTAAAGATGATATAGTGGTAGGTTGTAGTTATATTACAAGATGCATTTATAGCGAAACCGGGTGGCGTTTTGTACGTACAAATGTATTCCCCGATTTCCTTTCTGGATTTTGACAATAACGCAAATATTTATTAATAACTGAAAAAAAAAATTTTAAATGGGTCCAGTTTTGGAGAAGAAAAATGGCGGCATTTCGGCCTGTCACGATCTCGGGTAGAGCGATAGAGCGGTAGAGCCGAACTACTCATAATCTGGCGCGCGGCGGCGGGAACGACGGTTCTTGGATGATGGTCGGGTGATAGACATCCAGCCAAAGTAAAATAATATGTATCGTCGTCTCGTTCCCGGAGACGACGGCGGAAGACAAACGCCCTTATTGATAATAATAATAATAAAGCGTAAGATTTGTGTAGCGCAGTTTTGTGTCATTTCACTTCAAGTGCGCTTAACATTAATAAACTTAAAAATAATCCTATAGTGTTCCTTACGTATCCTTACAAAATATATATAAAATAATATGAAACAAAAATATACACCATATACAAAGCAATGCCAAGCGAACCAAATTAACAATAATGGTGCTATTTTGGTACAGGAAAATAAATAGATAATGATGAACATTAAAACTAAAACCTTTACATAGTACAAAAAGAAGTCGCTCACGCAGTCTGTGCGCTTAGATGTTAGGACGGATTTTTATGCGGTTTTCACCAATAGATAGACTGATTCATGAGGAAGGTTTTTTACTTTTGTATGTATGTAGATACAATAAGAAAAATTAAAGAAAAAAAATATGTATCTGGCCAACCGGCAGCGGGCAGCGGGCAGCAGGCAGCGGGCTTGCAAACAGGCTTGGTTACAAAGGTTGGGTAATGACATGACGTTATGTTTCGTTAGCAATAGAAACGTGTGGCCGGGTCTGCTAGTATAATATAAAATAGGAAGTAGTTTACGTTCAGAAGTAAGAGAGATTCTGAGTGGTCATTAAACATAAAAGTACAATAAGGAGCAAACCGAAACCAAACAATTACCGTAAACGACCGTATGACCAGAGAACACCAGAAATATGTCATTTTTAAATCAGTGTTAAGACGTATTGACTCTTTTCCACAAAAAAATATAAATTGGTTTCGAAAGATTGTTCTTTTATCTAGTAAACGTATGTTTTAAATTTTCAGAAAAAATAATAATTTTTAGTATAATGAAGTTATACCATAGGTCGTTGGCGGATTTGTTAAATTTTCAAAAAAGTACATTTATTATACAACACCCATTTCAAATCATATAATCATGCAGTAAAATAAATTAATACATTATCTGGTAAACCTATGTAACAGAATTTTAATTTTAGTTTAAATAAAATCATTAAAAAATATATAAGGACATGTGTTTCTTGACGAAAATTGGTCCGTTTGTGTATTTATTTGCGCACTTCTAGAGACTAATGTATTTCAATTTTTTTACATTCTTATTTTGCTGAGACATTATTGAAAAATGATAAATACTTATGATCAAAAAATAATTACAAAAAGTACATAATTTTAATAATTTTATTAACACGCCTTTCAGCATTTTTGGATGTAGGTATAAATTAAAGCAAATTTGGAATGAAATAAAATCGATATTGAGTTATAATTTTAAAAAGCTGGTACGTAGAGTAATTAATCTTTCTCATTGGAACCGCCCTGTACGATCGTATTAACCTCTTATGAAATGTGGATTTTCGGCCGCTGGCTGGTTATACGCTCTTAAGAACATGGCTTATTACATATACCTAATATTGAAAAGAAGAAGATTGATGTATTTTCTATGTATACTGATATATTTGTGACTCTGAAATCTATCTTACAGACATGTATGGAACTGCGCGTTGCTCTGGACTTCAGGTCGTAGGATTGTTTTGAGTATTACCCTGATGGCAGCCAAGCTATATTATTTTGTATTTTTGTGAATTCAAAAATTAAATAAGGAGGAGTGTGATTGTATGCTTCTCAAATTATATGTCCCAGAAAATTGCACTTACTTAAATAATTTGTGAATGATTGCAGGTGGTCCGCGGAAAGGTGACGTCACGCTGCCTGTGGCACGCCTGCAGAGCTCTGTCTCTGGGCTTGCTGCTCATGCTGCTTGGGGCCGCCATGGCCACTATAGGTGAGGCATACCATAGCACTTATCAGCAACCGGAACGACGTTTCGGTTTACCCTTATTATTATTTTTATTTCGTTACTACATTATCATATCTCCCACCGACAACCGGAACGACGTTCCGGTTGACACTCTTTTTTGATCAGGAATAGTTCCTGATATTTTAAAATTAACACTGAAACAAACTCAACTCGAAATCAAAATCGGCGTTTAACAGAGACCTTTCAAATATAAAAAAATGGCGCTGAATGATGACCATGTTACATTTGAATTTCTGTGAAACTGGCTAAGAATGTGGATGATAAGAATGCTAAAAACCTGGCTCTAAGAATGTAATGCACCTACATTAAATTAACGGGTGACAATGATTGCCTTGTATACATTTTTACTGCAGATTGTGTTAAGAAATCTTCTATTCTTCTTAAAAGTTAAATTTGTATTGTGTTTTGAGAAAAGTTTGAAGACCAGCATTACTCCCAAATATTTAATACACAAAACTTCTTTCAAAGCTTCACCGTCTGTCGATATTTCCCTTTTTGTTGGTGTTTCGTTCGTTTTCCAATGTTCATAAATTTTGTTTTATTTATATTAATTTTAGTTTATTGTTGGTTTATTATTTTGGTCTTCAATTAATTGATTCAATATGAGTTCATAATTTTGTAAATCAACGCGTCGTATAAATATGGGACGATGTATAAAAGAGAATGAAGCAAGGAGTGTGGGCAAAGTTTTTTGGCGGTCCGTCCTCTGCCTACCGCTACATGCACAGTTAGAAATTTGAGGTGTTTACCTCTAAGTTTCTTTCTTGATTTAATTTAAATTTAATTGGGTACCTAAATGTCTAATCTTTTTAGAAATTGAAAAAAAAAAACATTTTGGCTTCTTGGGACGTCACGGCAACATCGCAAAAACTTACTACCTCGAAACGCGAACGAGTAATTTTATGTCAGTCGAGTTTGGATCTCTACGCAGGTGTACATGTGCATGTCATCGTGATAATTCAATAATAACTACTGTGTTTTCTGAATCTTTGATGGATTCTAGGAAATCAGGGGATTCTTATAATTATTTAACTTGTGTTTTTGTGTGATAATAAATATTGAAGTAACAATTTTTCAAATTCTATTTTTTTCTTTTTAGAATTCATCGAGACTTTTAAAAATGTATCTGAATATATCCGGCAAAATTTTAAGTTTTCTGTATTTAATGGACATTAATGTGTCAAATTAACTTTTGTTCTTGAGACGTATTCAGGGTTTATTTTAACAACTTTTGATTTTTTTCAGCAGCAAGGCTTGATACATACAAATTTCATAACGCCAGCGCTTACCGTTATAATATAATATAGCAGAAGAGTGTTTCTATAAATTATTTAGAAACACTCTTCTGCTAAAATGCAATGTTCTGTAAAAATTTTGAGTCAATCTATCGATTACTTTCCGAAATTTGCGAACGTAAACATACGAAACCTAATTTTTTATATATATAGATTGCTGTAAGTGTAAAAACGACTGTAACGGGTTGAATCGCGCTATATATTTTTTTTTACCATTTTTTAATTTAATGATAATTTATATTGTCTCAAAAACATACTAAAATAATAAAGTCGAGCTAGATACCTCAACTTACTAACTGTGCGCTGTAGGAAAATCTCATAATGGTTAGTTAGTTAGGTAGGAAAGTAGGATAATTTTAAGTAGGTACCACAACTCTAGGAGTAATCTCCAGTAGGTACAGTAGATACTTTCAGTATCGCACTGGTGAAACACCACCATTTACAATCGAAACACTGCGCTTTACTGGAATTGGCTTTAAGGTTAATAATTGTAAATTACTATTTTAGATTAATCTTAACTGCGACTCGGTTTACATTAAAAATACAAAAAAATATGCTTAAAAAAAATTGAAACTTTTTATACCGTTTCAAATAAAATTATTAATTACTTTATAAAAAACATAAGCGTAAATTACTAAAAAATTGATAATTTCGTTAGAAATAACTTTTCAAAATTGTAATTTTATATCTAAAATTATCAGCGATAGTATTTTCATTGATTTACTTTTTTACGCATTTTTCTCTTTCGCTTATCGTCCTGCGCGTAAATGGGTCGTACTTAGTTCAGGTCGGCATTCATGTTTGGCGCGTACTATACGTATATTCGTGGCTATCTAAGGCACACTAAGAATACATACATTTTTGGCTTGTGGCTTCCTCTTAACCGTGTTTGTGGCGTGGCGACCAGATCTCAACGGCGAGTTACTTCCCCATCTTCCTCTTCACCATTATCCCCTCCTGCCTACCTTCAGCCTCCCTACATACTCACAACATACTCGATGGACCTTTATGGACTTAAATCATTAAAAATTAGAAGAGACTCCGCAGATAAATATATCTCCACAAAATTATCAATGGCTTTATTGATTGTTAGCCCCTTTTGTCTGAGATAAATTTTAGAGTCCCAGGCGTTAAAACTAGAGATAAATCACTTTTTCATTTTGAAACATGTTCTACCAATCTCAGACAAAATGCTTTTGTATTCAGAGCATGCAATATATTTGATAAGAATTTTAATAATGTAGACATATTGTCGTGTAATTTAAGAACCTTAAAAAAATATGTCATAGCTAACTTTAAATAATTTAAAAAATATATATATTAATAATACTTTTGCAAGTTATCATGCTATTGCTGTGAATCCTTTCCAGTTACCTGTCATTCGATTTAGTTTAATATGTTCACTTTGAGTTGTAGGTACATATTAATATTATTGCTGTTGTGTATGTAGCGAGAATAAATTTCAGAATACTTTATGTTTGAAATTTATGAAGCAGGTTTTTAGTTTATATTTGTGTTCATGTTCTTACTTACGTGTTCTTTATTCGGGTACAGGACCCGTAGTTATTATAATTTTTAAGTTATGTGAAAATCTTTTATTGGATTTTATGTATGTTTTTAATTGTATTCTTAACAATGTAAATAATCTGTTGATTTTCCTAAATAAATAAAATAAAATAACATAAGGAATTTCATAGACTCACCAGCTCCAGAAGCCGACTGGCAGCTGAACACAAACTTTAAAATAATATTTAGTTAAGTAGAAGGCTCAAGTAGTATTTTACGAAAACTTCATGGTTCATAATAAAAACATCGACCTTGCTTTTTCATTTAAATGATTTCTCGTGAATCCTGAAGAAAGTCACGTATGCCATATACCATTATTTAATCAGATATAATATAATACGGTTGACATTAAACGCATAGCCCTTTCTGATGAAAGCCTCCCCCTCCCCTCCCAAGGGCGGATTTAGGGGGGGGGCACGGGGGCACGTGCCCCCCCCAGGACGGTATTTTTATGTACTGTGGAGATTCCATCACAGTACATACTTGGAAGCAAATCAAATTATCAGAGTTGTTAAAATTTATGAATAAAATAACAGAAAAAACATGAGTCAAACTCTTGTCTATTTCTGGCTGGAATTGCGAATTTCGTTCGTTGTATCCCTTTCATGCACTTGCAAATGAAATATGATAATCAGCGTTTGCGAGAGCGGTACGGTCGGGGGAAAGCGCGGTCGGAAAAGTCCCCCCCCCCCCCCCGATTAAAGTTGACAAAGGGCCGTTCAAGTATTATGTAACGCGCTTGAGGGGGGGGGGGGGGTTCGAACTACGCGTTACGTAACATGTTTTTTCTAGTTAAATAAAAAATAGTAATTAGAAACTTAATGCACATTCTTAAGGCTACGCCAATGTTTGGGTAAATTGTTTTAAGTTCTTTATGTCTTAGAACCTAAAATGTAAAATCGCTTTCGTTTTTCGGGGCAGTTTTCCATCTCAAACTATCGCTTGTAATGGGGTGCCCCTCTAGGCTTTTGACTCCAATTGTGATGAACCCTACCTAGCTGATTTACTTTTCTAAGCTTCTACCTCGTAGTTTAAATCTCGTAGCTCCTGTCTCGTAGCCACGCTCATAATTCTACCCTTATGTCCTACTGATCACACCACTAGGTATGATGGCCTGACTCAACCCTCCTTTCGGTTTATTTCTACCTCAGGCTCGTGATTTCTAAACCCCTATACCTTATAATCTAGCTAAACCTACCCTATCTTCTTAAATCCCTGCGATTTTCTCACAGTAATCGAGATTTAAGATTTTAGTTCACATTATTTCTATAATCTGCGTTGTGTAATTTTTTTTGTTTTAGATTTTACATCTGTTTGCATACTTAATATGCACACATATGTAGAGAAGATAATGCATTACGTGTGGTAACCCATAGATTCTTTTAGAGAAAGGGTGAGAATTTTCCGATCAATTTATTTATTATTATTTTAGAATATTTAACCGAGTTTGATAAACTACCCCCGCCCTAAACCTTGTGTCTATTTGATTTCCATAGGAATTTAGTGTGTTTATTTAATTCTTCCTATCACCGCTGATACATCGGTAACATAAACAACAGTTAATAAATTATACATTTCAAGAAGCAAACCTTACCTTAGGATGATCGAACTCGAAGGTCCAGTTTTCTCAATTGAAGTCCTTGTCTGCAACTTCTCCTAACATAATGTGTTTGTAGTCATAGTTAGTGCTATTGGTTAGTATTCGCAAAATTGTTGAAAGAGCAGGAATGGAGGGATATGGGGAGGGGATAATATGTTTGCTGAAAAGTCGGCACCTCCGCTAACCAAGTGAAAACCGATGAACAACAATTCCAAACCGGATTCTCCCAAGTACGTTTGCTAAGCTTATCCTTAAGTCCGAGTTTTACTCTCTTCGACGAGCGTCTCTTGTTACGAAAGGGGCTCTTCACGCCAGATGGGGGAATACCAAGTCTTCATGCCGTTTTTCTGCCTCACTCCGACTTCCATCTCCGCCGGATTGAATTTAACTCTACTGAGTCTAGAAGGGGTATTTCATGTCTTCCCTTATCATGCCTCTATCCGCTAAATGTGGCGTAAGCTTGTGACGGGCAGATCCTTCCTCCCACGTAACCGACCCAGCGTTACATTCCACCTCTGACTAGCTGACATAAAACTCACCTCGTGAACCTTATGTTTGCTTTCAGGTTCGACAAGACTCACGGTATGCAAATAACCTGTGGCTTTAATGCCGCGTCAGCGTACTGTCCGCATACGTCCTTCCTCTTCCCCGCATGCCCACCTCGACAATACCGCCACAAGATCAAAGCCGTCCGTTCGAGAAAGGTTGACACTTACATTTCCAGATGGCTCATACCTACATACAGAAGCCTTGAAGTTTACGTTCGAAGACAAGTTAGGATTCAGGACTGTATGAGTATTTGAACACCAGTGTTGTTTAAATGAGGTCACTAGCTCCTCGTGTGTTAGGTATTTAGGATAATGGGTATTTATGGGTTCTTGGATACCTACTTCCTATAAGAAAGATTTAAAAATGAGATAAATCAAGTCGACATTGAATCAATGACCTCCTGAATAATTGTGATGTGCTCTCTTAGAGTTTGAAGCTAGTCGCAGTACTTTACTTTGCGAAATTTTTGCATGCTGAATCAATGCTACCTATTGGCGATCGCTCTAGTAAAATCAAGTCGTTTAGAATTGAGTGAATTTAACGTCAATGTCGCCTTCACATATTGACCGCAGATTTCATCTCAAGCTATAATTGATAAACTTGTCCCTGACGTTAAGTTTTGTTTTGTTTATTCGTTAATGAATTTAGGTGACTGGGTCAATGGATGGCCTTGAACTCAAATCGAAATTTTTGTACACTATCGAAGGTCATATAACCATACCCTAATCGTGCTAGTGAAAAGAAACGATAGGTATTTATCTTACAAATACGCTAAGATACCAAAATTGATTTAGTGATGCGTTTCTATCTAATTATGTGTTAAGTATTTGTTTAGCAACATTTCATTCTGTATGGGAGGTGTGACATGCGAATGCTAATAAATTGGTTAGTTATTTATTTACCCTTTCTTGGCGTTACGTCCATCAGTGTCAGGATATCCACAGGAACCTGTAAAAGCTTAAATATTGTAAGGACTCACCAAGCTCTAATGTCTTAATTTCAGCTCCACCGGGTTACTATCATCAGCGAGAAACTTATTAGAGCATCCATACTACCTGTGTAACTACTCATCTCCTTCCTTTCTCCTTTGAATAGATCTCTGATGTAAAAATCCTCACGTTTTCCTTTAATATCTGCCGTTATTATTGAAGAAGAACGATCCTATCTAATTATGTTAAGTATTTTCCAGATTTCGGATCAATTATTATTATTGCGTTGTCACCTAACGATAATTAATATCTCGTAATAAAATTTCCAACTTTCGACCTAAACGTAAATTTTTTTATTTAATGAAACTTATTAGACTGTAATTTTCTTTATATAACCTCGGACTAAATAACTCTATTTTAACCTTCATAGTACAAATTTAAAGCAATTCAAACACACTATATTAAACTCCTCCCGCATTGAATTTGTAATTAATTAATTAATTATTAGATTTTATTGAATCGGAAATTATTGCAAACACTGATTTTAGATTTATTATAAGATCATACACTCCGTTAAATTGCACGATTAACCCTATCCGGGCACTTCACTCCCTGTTTTATCAAAGTATAAACTGATTGTAGACTCTATTTTTACCACTGAATTTTTTAAGTATAAAAACTGATTCTAGATTCTATTAATTAATTACCAGGGTAATTCTCACAACATGCGCGACGTTTTAATCAACCTTGCCAGTTGTCGAAGGACCCCTTTTTTTATTTTAATGATAAGTTGAATTTATAAATAGATATATTATTATTCAATGCTGTTATAAAATTCTTTAAACACTGTTGTTTCTTTTTAAATTCGCTACACTATATAAACCTTTTATTTTAATGACAAGTTGAATTTATAAATAAATATATTATTATTCACTGCTGTTATAAAATTCTTTAAACACTGTTGATTTTCTTTAAATTCGCTACACTATATAAACCTTTTATTTTAATGACAAGTTGAATTTATAAATAAATATATTATTATTCACTGCTGTTATAAAATTCTTTAAACACTGTTGATTTTCTTTTTAAATTCGCTACACTATATAAACTTTTTATTTTAATGACAAGTTGAATTTATTGTAAAACTATATAAAACACTTTATTTAATTTTCAACACTCCACAGATTTAATCACGACCGTAATTTTTATAAGTCCCAGAATTCCCACTCCGAATTTTTCTAAGTCTCAAAATTTTACAACACTTAAGAAATTTTCAACTAATAACCGTTTTAGACGCTACGTCACGTAACTTCCACGTTTTAACCCGACGATTGGTCCCCGACGACTCCTTCCCGACAACTCACACCGAAAACTGATCTCGATTCTTCTAAGTCCTCAGTTTTATATGTACCTCCAGGATTAGAACATCTTAATTACGCGTTCATTGATTTTCTAATTCAAACTCTAACAACTCGAGATTTCATATATCAATTCTGTTATATTCGTATCAACGTGTTAAGTCCGGCCCCTTTGATTTTAGAAATCTTCCGTCTCTTACGTAAATTGTTCCAGTGTCGAACCTACCATTATGTCAAATTTTGCCCCGTCGTTCCTTTGTCTTCAGGTCTTACAAATTTAACTAAAATATCATGATTTTCGTGTCCTTTTTTCTCTCAATATATAATAGGTACGTCTTCAATAAACTGTATGTAATTCTCAATTTGGTTTATCGTTACCAGAACACGAACAAACTCATGTCGAAATCTTCATTACGCATTTTCCAATTTTCATTTCCCTAAATTTCCCCACATTTTCATGTTTCCTATATGAATCAATTCAATTTTAAGCTGTATTGTCTCTACTTATGTCGTAGACTTGAATTTTCTTATTTTCTTCAATTATATTTTATATACGACGTTATTTTTATGATTTCTCTGCTTCATTCTTATGTCATTGTCCATAACTATATGATTAGTTATATTCCAAGCCAAATTTACTGTTTTCATCAATACTTCTGAATTTTCATGAGTTTTCCTTACGGAATCGTCTTTAAACTGTCTTTACTTCATTCTTTACCATCATTTGCATAATTTCCATTGCTTATCTTCTCTTAGAAACTTCACCTTCTAGTCATAAATATTCAATCTGCTATTTTTTCATAATTTTCATAGAAGAAAATTCCAATTTGACTCTGGGATATGTGTCCGGTTAATTGCTTTGTATAAAAACGTATGAAATTGTGTCTCGTTTCATCCCAAAACCCCATAAAGTATCATCGCTGACATATGTTGATGTTTTCGATTTCTACGTACTTGGTCGTAAATAATAAATTAATATTAACTCGTTAAATTTAATCTCTTTTATCTTATCCAAATATTGCATAAGTTCCATGTTAACTTTTATTGCCCCAAAAGCAATAAAGACTATCATAATCACCCAAAACCATGTCGGAAATATTATTGTTTAAACAACAAAATCGTGTGTGAGCTCGACAACCTTTTTTTACATCAATTGCCTCAGCAATTTGTTCTATCGTCTATAGTATTTTCTCATAGCAAATGACGTAAAACGATCCCTTCCTTTGAATTAATCTAACGTAATATAACTAGAATAACCATCCTATTTCAAATATATAACGATATCTATTTAAACTCGTCTGAAAACGCAAAATTAAGTCGAAATCTTATATTGTTCAATAAATACTTCCGTTTAAATGTCCGTTTTTTTTATTAGATTTTCTTTTCAAATCGTTTTCCCTGACCGTATTGCTTCATTTAAAAGTGACATTCCTAATTTCCATCGTTTTTCTTTCTTTTAAATATCAAACGTACGTTTTCCTCTGAATCTGGCCTCCTTTTGTTCTTCACGTTCTCGTTATGCAATTGAGTATCCCTACAGTAGCTTTTCCCACGTTTTCCAGGTCTTTTCTTTAATCTTCCGTTCATTATATTTCCTTGCTATTTTATTGCATCATTTTTTCAACATAATATGGATTTATTTGTTCGTTAACTGCGGTTGTCGATTCCTCTGTTGCACTCAATATTTACCTTTAAAATTAGGGTCATTGTACCAAATGCACCGAACGTGGGATTGTGTTTATCTTAAAGCGTATTGATCTCTCGGGTTGATGATGATTTTTACCCCATAAATCTCAGACTAATGGTCTAGTCCAAAGTCCATCTCTTTGTCTTGAAAAAAGGTAACCTCCCCCTTCTCTGATTGGTAGATCAATCTTAAGTGTTTATAATTGGATCCCTCTGTGTTCTATTTATCAAAACTTGACATTAATTTAATAATTATAGATCTCTGCAGTCTCCATGGCCCAATCAAACTTAATCAGCTAGATGTCGCTAGTGTGTTGATTTCGTTATAATTCTGAATTATTATTTATTCATTCGTAAGGTGGAAGCTACTATATTTTCGTATCCACTGCGATTCATCACAGCCCCCCTATAGTTATAATTCCAGCGGTAAACACGCCTCCTAGTGTTAGTTGATGGAATTAAAACTAAACATAGGCAATCTAATTTTCTACAATTTTCTTTAAGTCTTCTTTATTCTTATTTGCATTTTTTTTTTTTTCGAAATTCTAACTGGTTGCGCGCCCCTACCTTTCACTATTTCATATCGTAGAATCCTGTTCGGTGTTCCTCTGAGCTGAAACCATTTTTCAATTTACTCTTGTCTACCCAATGGCCTATTTAAGTCGGCTAACTTACGTCAGTTGCTGTCCCTACTCTTTGTCCTACCCCCCTAAGATTCTTACCCCTATACCTTCCCCCCTATGACCCTTACTCCCTCTTCTTCATCGAGACGGTTTCCAACCTTTGATTTTCCTTATTCATATATATATATATTTTTTTTTTCGCGATTCTAGAATTCCACACGAATTTTTCTCGCAGGAACGTTTTAATGGCAACAATGCGCATATGAACATACACGTATTACACATATATGCACACATACACACCCTTTTTTTTTTTTGAATGGGATCAACTTTTGTGTAATCTCTTCATATGTTGTTCTTATTTATCTTTTATCTGAGGTTTATTTGATCTATGTTGAATGTTTACTCATCCGAATGCACTCCATAACGTTTACTATCTCATTTTTTTTTTTTTTTTTTCCCACACCGGCTTTGTTTGTTTATTTATTTATTTGCACGTATACACAATTGTATAATGTACCTAAACCCCGTTTTAAACAAGCCCCCCCCCCCTCCTAAATTCGTATGCGTTTTAAACCACTCCGCTTATTTGCTCTTTATTGCAAATCGGAAATAAACCGGTCACCCGAGAAATATGCCAACCCCCAGTAAGGCTAAATTTCTAATTTATTCAGCTGACATCTATGTAATGGTGTATCTAAAGGTCCAATCCACCCCTGTTAAATGTTTGAATGCAACGATTTGAAAAGCTCACTTTTATGTTTTATGTGTAATATTTTATTTTATTTTTATCCGTCCTTTGCTTTGTATGTTATGTTGATTTTATTTATTTTTATGTCGCCGTGTCAAAAGAAGTATTTATTTATAAAATCCTTCAACCCGAAGGAACCAATAATACCCTCGACCACTATTAACATAAACAACGTCATTTTATTAACTATCTAAGTATCTCTTTATTGTTTAAAGTAATATCTCGAGATGTTCCAATGCGAACATAACAAAGATTTATCTATTCTGTTACGAACATATTTATCAGTAAGACCACTTATGTTTGTGGCAACACAAACATACCCTCGCGACGGTGTCTATTCAATCGCTTGTTTACATTCGGGCTTCAGTCAATGAACCAATTTGAATGATAATTTTATTGATCACCGAAGGAATGCGCTTTTATTTATATAACGGCTTTTTTTTTTTTTTTCCCAATACGCACCACCCTTCTAAATCTGGGTCAACATTCCTAGGCGTTATGTGATTTATGATTTTTATCTGGTATAAGGCACGTTTTTCACTTTTCGTTTTAAAATATTTGGTTTTTGAGTTATTATTTTTTTTTTCCGACTGTTTTATTTAATGGTACGTTTTTTTTTTTTTCACTTGTTTCACGTTTAATGAAGATGTTTTAATGGCACGTTTTTCACTTTTCGTTTAAATTATTTTTTTGATTTATTGTTATATTTCTACTGTATAATTTAATGATGCGAATTTTTTATTCCACTTGTTATATGTAATCTGAAGTTGTTTTAATGGCACGTTTTTCACTTTTCGTTTAAAATATTTTTTTGATTTATTGTTATATTTCTACTGTATAATTTAATGATGCGAATTTTTTATTCCACTTGTTTTATGTAATCTGAAGTTGTTTTAATGGCACGTTTTTCACTTTTCGTTTAAAATATTCACTTTTTTTTTCCAATTAATTATAATTTCATTTATTTGTTCATTCTATTTTATTTTTATAATATCTCAGAATTCTCTCAACTTGTAACCTTTACTCTCCTGGTCACGCGGCAACAGTTGTAATGGGGTGCCCCTCTAGGCTTTTGACTCCAATTGTGATGAACCCTACCTAGCTGATTTACTTTTCTAAGCTTCTACCTCGTAGTTTAAATCTCGTAGCTCCTGTCTCGTAGCCACGCTCATAATTCTACCCTTATGTCCTACTGATCACACCACTAGGTATGATGGCCTGACTCAACCCTCCTTTCGGTTTATTTCTACCTCAGGCTCGTGATTTCTAAACCCCTATACCTTATAATCTAGCTAAACCTACCCTATCTTCTTAAATCCCTGCGATTTTCTCACAGTAATCGAGATTTAAGATTTTAGTTCACATTATTTCTATAATCTGCGTTGTGTAATTTTTTTTGTTTTAGATTTTACATCTGTTTGCATACTTAATATGCACACATATGTAGAGAAGATAATGTATTACGTGTGGTAACCCATAGATTCTTTTAGAGAAAGGGTGAGAATTTTCCGATCAATTTATTTATTATTATTTTAGAATATTTAACCGAGTTTGATAAACTACCCCCGCCCTAAACCTTGTGTCTATTTGATTTCCATAGGAATTTAGTGTGTTTATTTAATTCTTCCTATCACCGCTGATACATCGGTAACATAAACAACAGTTAATAAATTATACATTTCAAGAAGCAAACCTTACCTTAGGATGATCGAACTCGAAGGTCCAGTTTTCTCAATTGAAGTCCTTGTCTGCAACTTCTCCTAACATAATGTGTTTGTAGTCATAGTTAGTGCTATTGGTTAGTATTCGCAAAATTGTTGAAAGAGCAGGAATGGAGGGATATGGGGAGGGGATAATATGTTTGCTGAAAAGTCGGCACCTCCGCTAACCAAGTGAAAACCGATGAACAACAATTCCAAACCGGATTCTCCCAAGTACGTTTGCTAAGCTTATCCTTAAGTCCGAGTTTTACTCTCTTCGACGAGCGTCTCTTGTTACGAAAGGGGCTCTTCACGCCAGATGGGGGAATACCAAGTCTTCATGCCGTTTTTCTGCCTCACTCCGACTTCCATCTCCGCCGGATTGAATTTAACTCTACTGAGTCTAGAAGGGGTATTTCATGTCTTCCCTTATCATGCCTCTATCCGCTAAATGTGGCGTAAGCTTGTGACGGGCAGATCCTTCCTCCCACGTAACCGACCCAGCGTTACATTCCACCTCTGACTAGCTGACATAAAACTCACCTCGTGAACCTTATGTTTGCTTTCAGGTTCGACAAGACTCACGGTATGCAAATAACCTGTGGCTTTAATGCCGCGTCAGCGTACTGTCCGCATACGTCCTTCCTCTTCCCCGCATGCCCACCTCGACAATACCGCCACAAGATCAAAGCCGTCCGTTCGAGAAAGGTTGACACTTACATTTCCAGATGGCTCATACCTACATACAGAAGCCTTGAAGTTTACGTTCGAAGACAAGTTAGGATTCAGGACTGTATGAGTATTTGAACACCAGTGTTGTTTAAATGAGGTCACTAGCTCCTCGTGTGTTAGGTATTTAGGATAATGGGTATTTATGGGTTCTTGGATACCTACTTCCTATAAGAAAGATTTAAAAATGAGATAAATCAAGTCGACATTGAATCAATGACCTCCTGAATAATTGTGATGTGCTCTCTTAGAGTTTGAAGCTAGTCGCAGTACTTTACTTTGCGAAATTTTTGCATGCTGAATCAATGCTACCTATTGGCGATCGCTCTAGTAAAATCAAGTCGTTTAGAATTGAGTGAATTTAACGTCAATGTCGCCTTCACATATTGACCGCAGATTTCATCTCAAGCTATAATTGATAAACTTGTCCCTGACGTTAAGTTTTGTTTTGTTTATTCGTTAATGAATTTAGGTGACTGGGTCAATGGATGGCCTTGAACTCAAATCGAAATTTTTGTACACTATCGAAGGTCATATAACCATACCCTAATCGTGCTAGTGAAAAGAAACGATAGGTATTTATCTTACAAATACGCTAAGATACCAAAATTGATTTAGTGATGCGTTTCTATCTAATTATGTGTTAAGTATTTGTTTAGCAACATTTCATTCTGTATGGGAGGTGTGACATGCGAATGCTAATAAATTGGTTAGTTATTTATTTACCCTTTCTTGGCGTTACGTCCATCAGTGTCAGGATATCCACAGGAACCTGTAAAAGCTTAAATATTGTAAGGACTCACCAAGCTCTAATGTCTTAATTTCAGCTCCACCGGGTTACTATCATCAGCGAGAAACTTATTAGAGCATCCATACTACCTGTGTAACTACTCATCTCCTTCCTTTCTCCTTTGAATAGATCTCTGATGTAAAAATCCTCACGTTTTCCTTTAATATCTGCCGTTATTATTGAAGAAGAACGATCCTATCTAATTATGTTAAGTATTTTCCAGATTTCGGATCAATTATTATTATTGCGTTGTCACCTAACGATAATTAATATCTCGTAATAAAATTTCCAACTTTCGACCTAAACGTAAATTTTTTTATTTAATGAAACTTATTAGACTGTAATTTTCTTTATATAACCTCGGACTAAATAACTCTATTTTAACCTTCATAGTACAAATTTAAAGCAATTCAAACACACTATATTAAACTCCTCCCGCATTGAATTTGTAATTAATTAATTAATTATTAGATTTTATTGAATCGGAAATTATTGCAAACACTGATTTTAGATTTATTATAAGATCATACACTCCGTTAAATTGCACGATTAACCCTATCCGGGCACTTCACTCCCTGTTTTATCAAAGTATAAACTGATTGTAGACTCTATTTTTACCACTGAATTTTTTAAGTATAAAAACTGATTCTAGATTCTATTAATTAATTACCAGGGTAATTCTCACAACATGCGCGACGTTTTAATCAACCTTGCCAGTTGTCGAAGGACCCCTTTTTTTATTTTAATGATAAGTTGAATTTATAAATAGATATATTATTATTCAATGCTGTTATAAAATTCTTTAAACACTGTTGTTTCTTTTTAAATTCGCTACACTATATAAACCTTTTATTTTAATGACAAGTTGAATTTATAAATAAATATATTATTATTCACTGCTGTTATAAAATTCTTTAAACACTGTTGATTTTCTTTAAATTCGCTACACTATATAAACCTTTTATTTTAATGACAAGTTGAATTTATAAATAAATATATTATTATTCACTGCTGTTATAAAATTCTTTAAACACTGTTGATTTTCTTTTTAAATTCGCTACACTATATAAACTTTTTATTTTAATGACAAGTTGAATTTATTGTAAAACTATATAAAACACTTTATTTAATTTTCAACACTCCACAGATTTAATCACGACCGTAATTTTTATAAGTCCCAGAATTCCCACTCCGAATTTTTCTAAGTCTCAAAATTTTACAACACTTAAGAAATTTTCAACTAATAACCGTTTTAGACGCTACGTCACGTAACTTCCACGTTTTAACCCGACGATTGGTCCCCGACGACTCCTTCCCGACAACTCACACCGAAAACTGATCTCGATTCTTCTAAGTCCTCAGTTTTATATGTACCTCCAGGATTAGAACATCTTAATTACGCGTTCATTGATTTTCTAATTCAAACTCTAACAACTCGAGATTTCATATATCAATTCTGTTATATTCGTATCAACGTGTTAAGTCCGGCCCCTTTGATTTTAGAAATCTTCCGTCTCTTACGTAAATTGTTCCAGTGTCGAACCTACCATTATGTCAAATTTTGCCCCGTCGTTCCTTTGTCTTCAGGTCTTACAAATTTAACTAAAATATCATGATTTTCGTGTCCTTTTTTCTCTCAATATATAATAGGTACGTCTTCAATAAACTGTATGTAATTCTCAATTTGGTTTATCGTTACCAGAACACGAACAAACTCATGTCGAAATCTTCATTACGCATTTTCCAATTTTCATTTCCCTAAATTTCCCCACATTTTCATGTTTCCTATATGAATCAATTCAATTTTAAGCTGTATTGTCTCTACTTATGTCGTAGACTTGAATTTTCTTATTTTCTTCAATTATATTTTATATACGACGTTATTTTTATGATTTCTCTGCTTCATTCTTATGTCATTGTCCATAACTATATGATTAGTTATATTCCAAGCCAAATTTACTGTTTTCATCAATACTTCTGAATTTTCATGAGTTTTCCTTACGGAATCGTCTTTAAACTGTCTTTACTTCATTCTTTACCATCATTTGCATAATTTCCATTGCTTATCTTCTCTTAGAAACTTCACCTTCTAGTCATAAATATTCAATCTGCTATTTTTTCATAATTTTCATAGAAGAAAATTCCAATTTGACTCTGGGATATGTGTCCGGTTAATTGCTTTGTATAAAAACGTATGAAATTGTGTCTCGTTTCATCCCAAAACCCCATAAAGTATCATCGCTGACATATGTTGATGTTTTCGGTTTCTACGTACTTGGTCGTAAATAATAAATTAATATTAACTCGTTAAATTTAATCTCTTTTATCTTATCCAAATATTGCATAAGTTCCATGTTAACTTTTATTGCCCCAAAAGCAATAAAGACTATCATAATCACCCAAAACCATGTCGGAAATATTATTGTTTAAACAACAAAATCGTGTGTGAGCTCGACAACCTTTTTTTACATCAATTGCCTCAGCAATTTGTTCTATCGTCTATAGTATTTTCTCATAGCAAATGACGTAAAACGATCCCTTCCTTTGAATTAATCTAACGTAATATAACTAGAATAACCATCCTATTTCAAATATATAACGATATCTATTTAAACTCGTCTGAAAACGCAAAATTAAGTCGAAATCTTATATTGTTCAATAAATACTTCCGTTTAAATGTCCGTTTTTTTTATTAGATTTTCTTTTCAAATCGTTTTCCCTGACCGTATTGCTTCATTTAAAAGTGACATTCCTAATTTCCATCGTTTTTCTTTCTTTTAAATATCAAACGTACGTTTTCCTCTGAATCTGGCCTCCTTTTGTTCTTCACGTTCTCGTTATGCAATTGAGTATCCCTACAGTAGCTTTTCCCACGTTTTCCAGGTCTTTTCTTTAATCTTCCGTTCATTATATTTCCTTGCTATTTTATTGCATCATTTTTTCAACATAATATGGATTTATTTGTTCGTTAACTGCGGTTGTCGATTCCTCTGTTGCACTCAATATTTACCTTTAAAATTAGGGTCATTGTACCAAATGCACCGAACGTGGGATTGTGTTTATCTTAAAGCGTATTGATCTCTCGGGTTGATGATGATTTTTACCCCATAAATCTCAGACTAATGGTCTAGTCCAAAGTCCATCTCTTTGTCTTGAAAAAAGGTAACCTCCCCCTTCTCTGATTGGTAGATCAATCTTAAGTGTTTATAATTGGATCCCTCTGTGTTCTATTTATCAAAACTTGACATTAATTTAATAATTATAGATCTCTGCAGTCTCCATGGCCCAATCAAACTTAATCAGCTAGATGTCGCTAGTGTGTTGATTTCGTTATAATTCTGAATTATTATTTATTCATTCGTAAGGTGGAAGCTACTATATTTTCGTATCCACTGCGATTCATCACACGCTGTTAAATAAGATTGTAGATGGATACATTTATCAAAAAAACACTTTTCTAAACCTCCAAATTTATGGCGGTCGTTACTAACATACTTACTTGCACTATTTTGAACTTCTTCAGTGTTCAAATTTTGATGGAATAAAATTTTCTGATAAAGGGTTTTCTCCTCTGTTGGTAAATATAAGATTTTTTAGATATCCCTTTGTAGTACATGAATAGTTGCAGTCAGAACACGAAAAAGGTTACTCTCCACCGTGAATCAGCGAGTGCGTTCTTGAACGTCCCTTTTAAGAACATGATTAGTTGCAGTTGGGACACGAAAAAGGTAAAGGGTTAACACGTGATTAGATGTCCCTTGCGATAAAATGAATAGTGGCAATCGGGACATGAAATTTTTTTTTCTCCTCTGTGGGTAAATATGTGATGTTTCATTTGTTATTTTGTAGAACATGTATATTTGCAGCGAAAAAGGTTTTTATCCACTATGGGAAAACATGCGATTTTTTTAATTTCTCTTCGTTTAAGCATAGTTACACTCACAACATGAAAAAGGTTTTTTTCACTATGAATCGCGCCGTGGATTTTTAAATCTCCCTGTCGAGAACTTGAATAATTGCATTCGGGACATGAAAATGGTTTTGTCTTGGTACCTCTTTGAAGAACGTGAATACTCGCAGTAGAAACATGTAAAAGGTTTTATGTCAATGTGAGTCAGAAAATGAATTGTTAGAAGTTCCTTTGTACAACATGAATACTTGCAGTTGGGAGATGAAAAAGGTTTTTGTCCAGTGTGGATATGTGAATTTTTAGATACCGTTTTGTAGCGCATGCATAGTCGCCGTCGAGACATGAAAAAGGTTTTTCATCGCTGTGAGTCAGCAATTGCCGTTTTAGTTTTTTTAGAGAAAAAGAATAGTTGCAGTCAGGACATGAAATAGTGAATTTTAGATTTTCGTTTACTTCGTAGTACATGAATAGTTGTAATTACTTCGTAGTACATAAATAGTTGCAGTCGGAGAATTTTCTCCACTACGAGTCAGCAAGTGACTTCTTAGGTATCTCTTTTGAGAACACGAGTAGTTGCAGTCAGGACATGAAAAAGGTTTTTCTCTTGTGTGAATCATACTGTAGATTTTTAAATCTTCCTTTTGAGAACTTCTCAAACTGCATTTGGAACATGAGGAAAGACTGTTAAATTGTGGAGATCCGGAATGAATACAAGGCGGATAAGAATAAAAATAAGTCCCAATTTTTTTATAAATAGCAACATGCACAAATAAAATAAACAATATACGCATGTATCGCGAGTTAAAAATCTCTTATTTTATTTATTACCGCAAACGCGATTAAAACAAGAAAAAAGGTATTTAAGCGACTTTACAGTACTTTGCGCAACTTAATTGTGACTTTCAGATAAAAATTGTCACTTGGGCGTTACGTAACGTTTAGGGGAGGGGGGGTGTATAAGAAAACGTTACTGCGCGTTACTTGGGGGGAGTGCGGTCAAAAATCTTCAAAAATTGCATTACGCAATTCTTGAACGCCCCTAAACACAAATTTCGACTTCATAAAAAACTGGTCCGTCCCAGGGGGGGGGAATGTGCTCTTGAGTGGCACCCCCCCCCTATCGGGTGGCACCCAAGGGGGGCCCCCCTCCGCCCCTTGTGCCCCCCCAGAAAAAAATCCTGGATCCGCCCTTGTCCCCTCCCAATGCCCTTTCTCTTTTCTTCTACCCGAAAACTTTTGTCACATTTTCTTTTGAAAGTTTCCAATTTCCCAGTGGTTTTTCCAGCTGGATATATTTTCTTTTATTTTTTATTTTTCACATGGCGCAGACACTCAGTTCTTAGATGTGAAATAAAGGCGCTCAAAAAGTGTGGGAGGTCGCTAGCGCATCTAGGATCAGTATGCCAAATTAAAAATAAATTTAAAAAATCAGTACCTACCCTTTTTAACATCTCTCTGAAAGTATGGTTTGCATTGATGAATATTTCTCATATAACGCCACTTGTCATGTTTTAGATTAGAAAGATACCCTGATTTATGGCAGGATGGAAACTAGCAGATAAAGATGAAAGTATACTGAATGCTGTAGACATGAGTTACCTAAGGCGTAAGTAATGTAAAACCGTGTATTGATTGTGTGAGAAATGTGGAGATTCGCAAATAATGCAAGGCTACGTAATGAGTAAGATTAAGAAAGAGACGCTTAGATTATTTGGGCCTGTTTTGGGCAACGAAGGATGGAATGTAATGAGTTTATCCACGGTGTTCGGAAACTCATAGTACAAGCGGGTATCTATCTAGTCATCTAGTGTATTCGATCTGAATATTTCGTTTTTTATAACTTTTTTCCTTATTTTCGGAAAATTTTCCTTATTATGAGATTGAAGCTTTCATCTTTTCTGTTATCCATTCCCGGAAGTAGGGGAAAGTTTGACCATCTGTTCTGTGAAGCACTCTCATCTTGGGGTAACCTAGTTTCCACAGAGAACTTATCAAATACCTACGTCCCTTGTTAGCCTTTGAGAATACACGGTCAAGTTTAAATCATTTAGATTTTATCGATGCATTAAGGGTAAACTTTCAAAATCGCTGGACAGGCATAATACGAATATTTTTTTAGAAATTTTCATTTGATTCACCTTAATTACTATAAAAAACAACCATTTTCAGTCGGGGGGATGGAATGCATTCAAAATTTAAAACTTTACAAAATTTTACGTAAAATGAAATTACTATTTCTTTCTTTTAAGGCGCCGTATCTCCGCTCAAAAAGAAAAAGCTGCAGATATATGGAATTAAGAATGTTGGAGAGAGCGCGCTTATATTTAAAATGATAAAATTGTTGCGAATATCTCGTGGGGGTCGTCTAAAACAGCATTCAAAGAAACACTGTGATTTTTTTTATACAACTGAAATAAACGTGTTTACAATAATTTTCGGAGCATTCTTTACGATTTTTTTCTATCGAGGGAATTTCATATAATTTGCGTTTCGATATGGAACACGTCTAGATATTATCTTCAAAAATAACGTTTTTTTAAGAGCTTATAAACTTCAAATTTTTAAGGGAGATATGTAAGAAATCGGTAGAAATTCAAGTAGCGCCGGCTTAAATTCAAATTTAATTTCTTTCGTCGCATGAGATGACGGACATTACAATAATTTGTCATTTTGTTATGTTGGTATTCCTGACACAATAACGTAACGAAGGGCTAGAAGAGACGTTGTTACCCAAGGTTCGTAGAAAATGCGTGTAAATCGTATTTTCTATGCATTTTAGGCAGGCACTAGTTTGGTCGGAATTCTGGAAATAAAATAAAACTAAATTAAAGTTTTAGGCAAGTTTATTTACATCAGCTCCATACAGGAGGCCCTGAGGAAAATAATTTCCCTTAAAGCGAGATGCTGTCCATAGGTTATTTTTAAGGAAAGGAACAAGATGAAGTTCTGGAAAGGAAAAAGGTTTGAGGGGTGGGTAGGAATCGGGAGGTCAGCATCCAGATTAACGTATGAATACATCCTTTCAACTGCTGTGCAAGGCGATGGATCGAGAGGGTCCGGCTGGAGAGGTTAAAAGTCCCTCCTCAATCAGTCTCTCTCGATCCGGCCCGCCACACAGTAAGTGAGTAGACACATCCGCCGCCAAGACTTTGACAAACCTCACCCCATGAACCCGGGCACCCCTGCTAAGTCACCAATCGTAGCGAACCACTTGGGTTGACCTATGGTAGAAGTGTAAATCAAAAATTTACTTTTTAAGTTAAAAAAAACGCGTGTTTTAATCAACAAGCATAGATTACATGGTAATCACATGACCGTATTTTAATAACGAATGATGTTCTACATCAAATCGGGAATAGAAATTCAAATGGGACGGAGATCTTAATAATTGTCAGGCGGTCAGTGAGACTGGGCGCTGGGCTATTGGGCTAATTTAAATTTGCACCGAAGGCACATCTAATTTTCTTGTTTATTCTATGTGTAGAGTTGTCGAAATTAAATAAAACTTTTTCTTTACCAATTTTTTTATTGTGATTTTATTGATAGTGTGTGACAAAAATTACGGGATATTTTAATTCCAATTTTGAAAAAGCAATTAAAATTAATTTCTGTTTAAATATTATATTACCTATAGGTATTATGGGTTGCATAAATCCTTCACAGTTAGTTTTAATTGATTTTAATATTCAAAGAAAATTAAAAATAATTGAACCTGATTTCCCGAAATATAGATATTATTGTGCGATGGTTTGTAAAAAGTTAGCTCTGTTCTCTGTTGATTTGTTCTAGTGACAGACCTATCTATAAAAGTGGAAATGTATGGTGAGCAATATTCTAAAATAGACCAAACCAAAAAAACTGGCGCTTTTATAGCTAGGTCCGTCACTAGTGTTAAGATGCATCCTTCAAAAGACTTCCATGAGGTATCTTTAAAAATTCATGATAATAATTAATTATAAAAATTGTATTTTACAGGGTACTATGCAGACCAATTATCGGTAGGACAAGAAATAAGAGGAAATCACACAGTACGAGTAAAAAACGAATCGAGAGGATTCCACCTAAATAATCTATCCTACGCGGGCCCCATCGTCATGGGCGTCGGAGGTAACAATATACTATTTTTACTAAATAACAAAGAAAAGTTAATAAATAAAACTTCATAAAAGTAAAAAAAAAACAGAAATCGCCATTAGCGGTTCTGCCCCCAGAGAGATTTGAACTCTCGACCCCTGGTTTACAAGACCAGTGCTCTGCCCCTGAGCTATGGAGGCTGGCGGACGAAGCGTCGTAAACAGTGTACAAGTATCCATGGCAACATGATACGTTAATCTTTCCGAGTTTTTAATTTCAATATTCAGTTTATTTATAAGAAGCATTTGAATAAATAGCGACGGGACTGACATACTTGCGCTTTTTAGCAAAAAAATTGCACAATTTTAGCAAAGTCAAATGGTTTTATTTTCGTGCGATTACCGGGGATAATGACATCTAGCGGTTGAAATGTAATGCTTCTAAGAAATCTAATATTAAATTTAAGAATTTTACTGCCGAAGCGTGCGCAATATTTTAAAAGATAAACGGTTTTAGTGTTTAATTATTGTTTGTATTATTGTACATTGAATAAAAAATCCATAAAAAGTTGTATGAAGGCTTATATTTTTTTCAATACTGCCATCTAGCGATGATAGATTTGAAAAAATGCTGATACATCCGATACATCTCGAATTCACAGGATTCAATAAAAAATCATAATTACGATAAATATATGGTTAGAACTTGATTTCATTTTACATTACCTCGATTAATTTTAAATTACGTTTGTTTATTTGTTTTCCAGGATTTATCGTCGTAGCAGCGTGCGTGATGACATTCGAAGCCCGCGACTCGGCCGCTAAAGTAGTTCCCGCTCGGTTCAAGATGGCGCCCGGCAAGGTTCGGCAGGTAGCCGCCGCGGCGCGCAGGTCGGCTGGCTCACAGACCGGCCGCTGGGAACACCATCTCGGAGTTTTTAAATCTTCGCCCACGAGCAGCGACCGCAGAGCCTTAACGGCTGCGTTTATGCAATTTTCTAAAAATCTTGGGTAATATTTTTAACCTGAACAGCTACTTTTATTAGTTTTGTAAATTATTAACCTTTTTCTTCCTCGAAGATTTGGTTTGCGTCTCTGCTAAAGTCCATAGGCTTTTTTGCTAAAAAATATATTTTAGTACGACAAGTGGCCGCGACTATCGCACGGTGCTCATGAGATGAACTTGCCGACAAAATAGAAATATCACGATTTTACCAATGTTGAACATTATACAATAAATATCCTTATATTAGTACATATTAAAATTCCAGTTCAGCAGAGCACCAACCTTCCATCAGCCCCCGTCCCCCCCTCACCAGCAGCCTGTCTCCCCATGGGCCCCGGCGCCCTCCCCGCCTGCAGCGCTGCGGCTCTGTACCGGAGCTGACCTGCGGAGGGCAACGGGGGGTGCAGGCAGCCCGCAGCACCCAGCTAGGCACCAACAGGGGCCCCCCGGCGCGACGGCCCAGGCCCACTCTGCTCAATCCCGCTATGCTGGGGCATGCAAGGCAGGCACTGTCGGTCGATGAAAGTCATGTTAGATGTGTTAGGTAAGTATCACAGGAGCTGTTCTAGACTTCTAGCAATCCGAGTTGCCTATGGCACTCTTCCCCTGTGTAATTCAATCACAACGGCCTCGGTGGTCGGGGGGTAAGGCTCTCGACTCGCAATCCGAAGGTTGCAGAATCAAAACCCTGAATGCGCAAATAAAAATTTTATTTGTGCATTCGGTGTTATTTCACAATTAATTAATAAAAAAGAATATATGGTGTATTTGCGGCACGTTCCAGATCGGAAGATACTTTCAGTATCGCCCTGGTGTAAGACTACCATTCAGAAATGAAATGTTGCTTTGGCGACCAGATCTGAATAGCAAGGTACATCCCAACCTTCCTCTCCCCCATCTCCTTCCCCTGCCCATTACCTTCAGTCTCACAACATATCCCAATTGGGGATGCCATTTTCCCACTGGCCTCAGATAGCAGTTGGGACTCTTGTGCGGTACACGGATTAAAAAATAAACAGAGTGTGCAATTCACACGCAGAAGAGACTTACCTTCAGAAAACTAAAGTGAACAACAATGGAGAGGCTACAATGTACCACACAAAGAGCAGACCGATTATACTATCTCTTCTCTCGCAGGCTAAATCCTATAGATTTATTTGTTTTCTCTTTTTAGTGTTGCTATTTTTCATTTCAACGAGTTTCAAATCACCGCCCGTCGCTCCTTTTTTGTAACAAGAGGGGTCGCGCGGGGTCGCTGAGGACCCCAAAAATTAATATGATTAAATTGTTTTTATTTTAACTGATTATATTCAGGTGATAATGAAATAAAAATAAATATTAAAAATTGGATATTTATTTTCAATGTAAAAGCTTAAAAATAAACAAGTAACATTTATTTATAATTTTGAATTATACTTTTTTAATAGAAAACTTTTTAAAGAAATCCAATTTCTATCAAACTTATAACTGTTTGAGAAAGGAAGTTGCAGAAATTTTTGATTTTAAAAAATTCATCCTCTAAATAAATATTTTTTCTTCATGTTCCAGATACAGCCGCGAATCCCTAGCGGGCTCCCAGGGCTCCATGGCCATGGATCTACATGTGCCCAGCGAAGGGCCAGTGACGCTGCGAGTGAGGGATCGCTCCCGGACCGGCCCACGCCCCGGCCGGGCCCGCCCGCCAAATACACGCTCCGACACGGCCCGCCGACACATGCTCAGCCGCCAACGTCCCATCGACGATGATGAACATCACGGTAATGCATGATTACCAGATATTACTTCTTCTTCTTCATATGATTGAGAGTGGTTTGTGGACGTCAAAGTAATTTGTTTTTTGATATGTATAATGTTTTTATCAGCCTCTGTAATATGTCTAAATAAATACTACTCAGGTTGATTACAAGAATCTTATCCCATGTGTTACCATGCTCGGAAGCTTCCTTCAGATCCTATGATTAGAAACCAACGTTACTGTTATATATATTTGAGTTGATTACAAATAAGCTTAGTACATATTTTAAAACAATACTGTCATGCATAATCCATACATAAATGACAATAATTTAAGGCGTAAACAAGCCTAATTATTATAAAAAATTTATTCAACTATTAAATATTATTAATTTCATTATCTCATTTGAATTGTATACCCACATAATTAGGTTGCTTATTTACCTTTGCGTCTATGAAATCATTCATGGTATTGACTCACTTGCTCATAAATGAGCGTGCTCGATACCCCTTCCATATGTGAATCAATGAGCATGCTCACAAATCAACAACTGGTTGATTTTTGAGCATGCTGATTTGGGCGTGACACATATGAGTAGTTGAATATCAAAACGTACTTATCTCCACGAACCAAATTTTTGGCAAAAGCAAGAAAACTGTTTTATAGCATGTATAATAAATTAAAATTAAATGTTTTGTAAAAATAATGGTAAAATAAAACATTTTAAATGCATATTTGAAATATAAATCTGATAGATAATTAAATAGTTATTTAATATTTAAAAATGGACTTATTGCATTTTGATATTGAATCACAGATTTCGATACATTTTGAAAGTTATGTCTTTGGATTTAGTCACATTTTGAAACTCATAAACTGTGTTTGATAATACTTCTCTGCCAGGGGTGTAGTGAAGAAATTACATCATTTATACATATTTACATAGATATTTATATTAAATGTAGTTAATATCTCACAAAAATCACAATCACATCAATTTCAAAACCACCCAAAAAACATGTGTTTTTTGTAATGGTGTCCATTGCACAGAAAGTAGCTCATTGATTGGTTAAAAAACCAATATCGCTGCCGAGTCCAGTACATTTTGAAAACAAATGATTTTGGATTTAAGTACATTTTGAAATTGAAGACGATTTTTAACAAGCTATAACTAAGGATTTAACCATGTTTTGGCACTGAAATAATATTTTTTAAATATTTATGATCCAAGAGAAGTGTTGGCATTCAAATCTCAAAAAAAGTCAAAATGGTGCTTACCTTTGGTGTAGTACCTTTTGATTTTCAACTACTCATATACTACTAGGTATCATTTGCTCATTAGTAGCAAGAGAGCATGCTACTAATGATCATGTGTTTCAATACTAATGGACACAGACATTTTTATAAAATTGTATACTTTGACAAGGTACAAAAATGATATATTCTGAACTAAATGTAAAAATTTATTTTTAGAAATAACTAAAATTTTAAACCAGTATTGAGTAAGCTTACAGAGATTTATAATAAATATATAAAAAGCCAGGTAACGTAAGTTGCTATATTGGGAAAAGGAAGGTTAAGCAATACCTAATTTGGTTACAAAAAATGCCAAAATTTTGTAATGTTCCTAAAAATAATAATTATTATTTTTAATTGGTAAACTAATGTTTAAGACAAGATTTTTATGCATAGCACAAAGGGTAACAATTATTATAAGCAATAATTATTAGCCTGAAACACTCATCAACATTGAAAAAATCTCCCGAGAAAAGATATTACATACCAGTGTTTCATTCAACCATTACTGCTTATTACATTTTTCACCTGAAAAGGGTAGCTCAGTTGGTAGAGCAGTTGACTGGATATCAGAAGGACGCGAGTTCAAGTCCTGTCGGCGGCATTTATCTTTTCTCGGGAGATTTTTTCAATGTTGATGAGTGTTTCAGGCTAATAATTATTGCTTATAATAATTATTCCTAAAAATACATTATGCAGCTAAACATTATTATCATGTGGTATGGCTTCAAAGCATTGCTTCATGATTAACTAAAAATATAACTTTTTTAATTTATTTATCAGCTCCAGAGAAATGTAAAGAGCTCAGCGCCTGCAGTCCCAGCCGGTCCGGATGCCACACGGCCCTCATCAGGGATACCTCATCTGGCAGCGGGTATAGTCGCAAGTCAAGGTAAATTGATATACGTAATGTATTATTTTGTTATTGCCACCATAGTGAAATTTTTCTTAACTCCTCAGTGCTCGACCATATTTTATTTACGCTTTACAATAAAATCCAAATAAATGGATTATTTATGAACGCATCCGCAAACTAAAAACTATTTTTGAAAGGTGAAAATTCGCTAAGTTTCATAAAAATTTTTCAAATTGCGATCTGAAATTTGTATATAAAGCGTGGTATTTTCTCTTTCTTACACTGTTTATATCATATTTATCAGTATGATAGTAAGGCACAATGATTTCTATGAGAACTGTGAGAGTTATTCCGAAAAGCGAACAAATTAATAATACATAGTTGTAACCATTTTTGATAAACCCAAACTTTTTAAATTTCTCCTGAATAGTGTGCATCTTTTTAAGTTTGTACTATTGTATAATAATGCATGATACATCCATTATTACAGGCGCAATTCTAACACATCAGACACCATCTACTCACAAGGTCGGCAGAGACGGGACCATCGGCACTACGGACCTCCGCGGCGCTCCGCCTCCACCTCACCTCACCCCCCTCCCCGCAGGTCCATGCGCCCTCCCCCCGCAAGCCTGGACCTCTCCTCGCACCCCATAGAGGACACTCTCTCCCCAGATGACCTGCCACACAGTGAATACCAGAGTGAGTACCATACAGTCTGCGAAGAGCACACCGCCCCAGACAGCAAATACATCTTCACCCATTCCGCCGACAGCAGAGATTCCAGAAACTTCTCCACGGATACTGGAACGCTCCACACGGCCGAAATAAACATGAGCGATGACGGAATGATGGAATATGACGCTCACATCGAAACCCCGTCATCGACACAAACTGAAAACGATGCGGAATGCGATCTGTCTGAAGATATCACTCCCACAATTCTCAGTGAGACCACGAGTATGAAAAATGATGATAATGATGCCTCCACCGTTATTGATGTAATTTGTTGCGAACCAGTTGACCAAATTTTGGCAGAAGATTAATGAAAACAAGACATGCGTTAAACGATATTCTATGTTACTCTCGATAAGAACTGTCTACTCAATTAGATAGGCTTCATTTTTACATTAATTTACTTCAATATATTGTTTTCTTTCGTGTCCCTGTGTAAGTGCTTTGCAAATACATATTGGTCAAATGTAAAGTTTTTGCTAAATATTGATTAAAGCAGTTGGCAGTTCTGCTGAGTATTACCGGGCTGTGACAGAGTTAAAATTACAATTACTGTGACGATAACAATCTCACATGGGAGAGAACACCTCATGATGAAGATGATTGATTTATTCAGGTTTACCAGCTCTTTAATTACAATCCGAAATCAACTCAAAATATGTATTGCTATTAAAATATATCATATTTACAATGTTCTGTGGGACTATTAAAAAATATTCAGCAATATACTCAACAATTTATTCATTTATTTTAACGGTCCCAAAGAACAATGCCGGATCTGCTAAAAATTTGAAAACTGTTTTGTTTGCGTATTTTTGGAATTATTTTTGAAATGAAATGCAAAATATCAAGACAACACTATATTTATTGATCTAAAAAATGACTAAAACTAAAAACTTTAAACAGTTCTACTGCAAAACTACAAAATCACACATCCGACATTGTTCTTTGGGACCGTCGATTTCAAGAAGCGCACAATTTGAAATGTCGTAAAATTAAAAAAAAAAATTATATGTGAACAATGTTATTACGTATTTTTGACTGCAAATCTTAAATTTTCATTATCTCATAACTACAAATTTTTACTTGTGTTTGTAATGCATTCATTCTCACAGTGCAATAAAAAATAAAATAAAAATTTAGATGAGAGAATTTTGTTTTAAATTTTCAATATCTAACGTTTTTCTATGTGATTTTACCGTGCAATACTCTCTTCCCAATCTTGTGACAAATAATGTGTAATCCTTTACCTGTTTAGAAAAGTGAATGTTGTTTCTAAGATAAACTATATTATAAGGGTCCTTAAAGTTAAACTTCTACCAATGTGTGCAATATTGATTAAGAAAGTGCTCGATTATAAAAACTAAAAAATCCCATGGATTTCTAATAAATGTGTAAATATATAAACAACATTTTGATATGAAAGATATATGTATTATCGTAATTCGGAAGTTGCACTTTGAATTTATGCGTGTTCACAAAATTAATGGCCTAGTCTAAGATTTTGAAAATATTTATTGTAGTGGAATGCAACGACACAGGGTTCCAATATATTTACCTGTAAAACTATTTCCTATTAATACGCCCATTTCAAAAAATGCTTTACATCGACGTGACCTACGTCATACTAAATACTGAAAATCTACATTGTCAAATCCCACCTTTATACTTCTATAAGTTGCCTATTTCAAAGGTTTTGTCGTATTTTCTTTGTTTTACATTTTACCCCGTTCAAAGGACACATTGTACAAGTTTTTTTGTTTGAATATAAGTAAATACCTATGTTTAAATATTACAGATGAAAATTATAAAGTTGAATCTAAAAGAAAGTACAATACAAGCATTAATCTTTGTTAGGTTGCAAAATTGTATCTATATTCTTCCTTCCCATGTCCATAATCCTTATTTTTATGTTTCTTTTGAAGTCGGTTATTTTTTTTATGGTTTTTATTGCAAGAGGGAGTAAATTAAATAATTTAATAGAGATATGTATTGCATATTTCTTTGTCCAAATGTCGTTTTGGTTGTAGGTTGGTGGAATGTATGTTGTAATGTAGATCTTGTGAATAGGCTTGAGTTTGTCTGTGTAAAGTTATCCTGGTTTTTGAATGCATATATTAGAATATCTTTTGTATATAATTGTTTCAGTGACATTAAATTCAGCGCTTTAAAAACATAGGTTGTAGGGGTTCTGATGGGGACTCTAAGTATAATTTTCAACTGGACTGGTTACATATATATTTATAACATCTTGTTTTTCTATTTAATCTTAAAATTTAGCCTCCCTCAAATACCTCCTGTTTACTTTTTAGTAGTGCCTACTCCATAGGTAAATTGGATGGAGGTCACGATTATCTGCAGTAAGCAAACAACAAGAAGATCATATTAGAATAAGTTAACAATAAAAATAAAATAAGTTTTTCTTATAAAAAGACAATGGTCGCAACTGGGACACGAACCCAGACCTCTCCGTCTAACCGGGACGAGACGGAGAGGTCTGGGTTGCGACCATTATCTTTTTTTCTGTTTTTCTGTGTCTTGTTCTCTTTCATATTTTCGTTTAGATTTTTATTGTTAACTTATTCTAATATGATCTTCTTGTTGTTTGCTTACTGCAGATAATCGTGACCGCCATCCAATTTACCTATTGTTAACTTATTCTAATATGATATATTTCACTGATGGGAATAACCTTCAAAAAAATAATAAAAAGAAAGTTTTTCTTATAAAAATTGAACAAGAAATCTCTGTTGGTTTTTTATCATTATTTTTCTGTTATCTGCTAATCTCATCTGTAGGCAACTCCTGTTTCAGTTTTTCTAACATACGATTTTATTTTTTATATATTTATTTTCTGCACAACAGGAAAAATTGCAAATAAATAACAGTTGACAAATTGACCGGTCAGTGGTTGAGTGGGCATAGCGCTTGGGTCCCACCTGGGCGTCGCATGTTCGATTCCTCGGCTGACTAAGTCCTCCATCACAACACAAGCAACATTTTCGGCTTCCTGTGGTGGTAGTAGGAGATTTTAAAACATTGTTGGGTTATTCGTAACCCGGGAATGTTTTTCTTTCTTTCAAATCAAATAACCGTCAAATAACTCTATACAACAACGTGTAAAACTAAAACAGTAAGTAGGTATGTAGAAAAAAGAGACAATAAGAGACAATGGGTCAAGTGAAACAAGAGATTTGAGAATATTTGTAATTTTTAAATTTAGAAAAGTTCTGGGGGCTAGCACTAAATATGTCTGGAATATTACCACTACCATGCATTTTATATAGTCAACACATTCGCAGAAGAAGTCAGGAAAAGGTTAAGTAGGTTTTTGGAAAGGAACATGCTTGTAGACCTCAAAACAGGTGTAATACCTAATGAGTATATCAAAAATGAGAAGAAGGTGGGGAAGTACCTTTCTCTTCGGATCTGGTCACCAAATTCAGCTTAAGCCATTTCAATTAACGTTTCAATTTTGAATGGTGATCTTACACCAGAGCGATACGGAGAGTATCTGTCATAGCTCAAGTTGAGTGCCATCTTCAGGGCAATGCATAATTTTTTTCGGCAGTCATTTCTGTTATTTCTAAAATAACATAATTTTATATTGGGCACGTCGATGTAATCTGCACGAAAACAAACAACTCTCTTAAAATTTGATATACATTGTAGAATTTATTAGGTTTCTTTTCTTCACAACCATAATTTAAAAACTCATGGTATAAATATTCCTAGCTTATGTACAATCACACAGATTCAATGTTACTTTAGATTTTAGATGAATGTTTGAACAACTTTTCACAATTTCGATGCTGGAAAAGAAAAATGGCTAAAGTGCCATACTGCTATGACATTAAAGATAAACCTGCACATAGGCTATATTGTTTGTTTGTTCTTGTGTTCATCAAAGCAAGTTTTCTAGGGTTTTCTACATGTTCTGGGATTTAATGAACACATGCACAAACGACAACATAGCTTATTGTGTAGGGTTATCTTTAATATCACAGCTGTATGGCGCTTTAGCCATTTTTCCTTCGCAGCGTCGATACATTAAATTACAATATCTAAATCTCTTCGTATTTGAAAAGTTTTATTTGCTCAAAAATCGAGAAATAAGCCATAATTGAGATCTTGAGTCTAAAGAAACGAAACAGGAGCCTTTGTACTGAGGGAATGAAACCGAATTTTTCCTATAAGTGTGTAATATTTATGTAGGTATTATGAAATAAAAACATTCTGTTGCCAAATCTATACATAATACTAAATCAAAAGCCTTACCAATATTGACTCTTCTCATTTACAATAACTATCTCTACTATTCGAGTGCTATAAGGCATAATGTTAGTATATTATGTATGTCTCTCTTTATGAATCTAATATGCATGTTTAATAAATATGAATGTGTGTTTAGTTTAGAAATTAATGTCCTAACCCCGTGTGGTATGAAAACTCCCCTAAATGTGACTGGTAACCTATATATATATATATATATAATGTAACAATATTTATTTATGTATATGATATAATAATAATATGATGTACCATTGTTATTTGTTAAATTTAATAAAATGTTTTAAACACTAAGTTTGCTATTTATTTCCTATATTTTACCATTAAAGTGATACTTAAATTCATACATAACCTTCTCTATAGACGGCACGAGTTTAATTTTTTTTAAAAGTTATGCATTAATATTTTTTTTAATAGTTTTTACAAGTTATGCATTAAAATATTAAGATGAATTAATTGGTTCCACCCAAAATGAATATGAATATTTTGTCTATAAAAATTCTCAAACGTTTCAAGAAAGGCTAACAAATACAACATTGTATCAGTGATTCAATCCAATATTGTATTCGTTAGCCATTCTTGGAAGATTTTAGTTTGTTTATTCATATTTATTATTTTTAATTGATGAACTAATGTTCAAGACAAGATTTTTATGCAAAGCAAAAAGGGTAACAATTATTTATAAGTAATAATTATTAGCCTGAAACACTCATCTACATTGAAAAAACTCCCGAGAAAAGATACATGACGCCGACAGGACTCGACCCCGCGTCCTTCTGATTTCCGGTCAACTGCTCTTATCCACTGAGCTACGTCGGTTTTTTTTTTTTTTTAAATATGAATACCGCACAAGAGTCCCAACTGCTCCCGTCTGAAGCCAGTGAGACTATGTCATCCCCAATTGGGGTATGTTGTGAGGCTGAAGGTAGTGGGGAGGGGAAGGAGATAGGGAAGTGGAAGGTGGGGAAGTACCTGGCTATTCAGATCTGGTCACCAAACACTGCTAATGCCATTTCAAGCAACGTTTCATTTCTGAATGGTGGTCTTACACCAGGGCGATACAGGGAGTATCTTCCCTCATCTGCTGATCTCTATTTCTGTTTCTCAGACAACCTTTAAAACAGCTGATTTGGAATACATGATTCAACTGCGGAAAATGGGATAAATATTGATTAAATTATTGATGTATTGTGTTCTTACTGAACTTTTTTTAATAAATTTAACATAAAATTTGATATAATATGCAGGTTATTTGAAATAATATAGCACAAGTATCCCAACCGCCCCATCCGTCTGGAACCAGAGAGATTATGGCATGCCCAATTGGGGTATGTTGTGAGGTTAAAGGTATTGAGGAAAGTAAGCAGATGAGGAAGAAGAAGGTAAGGAAGTATATAGCTATTCAGATCTGGTCAGGAAAACATGTAAAATTAAATAATAAAATTTACTTGTGCACGCCGGGATTTGAACCTACAAGCTCCGAATTTGTAGTGGAGAACCTTACCCCTCAACTACTATAACTTCTAAAACTGATTAAATCTAGCTAATCTACTAATAATTATACATACTTTCCAACTCTTAAAAGATCATCTTGTAATCAGTGTTAGAGCATTGACGAAGCCATAAAAGGAAAAAGGTTATCCGTTCATCCTTTTCAGCAACATTTATCATCACATTCCAACCAGCATACTCCTTGCTGAAATACAGTGGGAATGTGAGGAATATACCGAAGGCTGAGCTTTATTTCATTTACATGACAAATCCAAATGGATTAATTAAATTGAATTAATCTAATTCAATCCGTAACGATTGAAGGTATAAATATGGTTGGAACAGAATGGTTCTTTGTCAGTGGGCACTTGGCCTCAAAGCAAAGTGCCTAGGGCTAAGTATAGTCATCCCTCTCCAATTTAATTTTATTTTATAACTTTATAGGATTCATTGTTTAAAATATAATCATGTTCTTTGAACATGACGCCCTTTACAATATTTCAGCCCTTCGGCCGGAAGCAAGGTAAGTTTTTGTTTTTAATTTTGCAAAAACATTTTTACTCCCTGGTGTGTGTCTCTTTTTTCTGCTGGTGCCTTCTACAATGCAGCCAACGAACTGTACTTGTAACCATTACATAGGTTCAAAGCCGCGAGATGCAGAATCTGCCTCTTCTTCTTCTTCTTGTGCCCTGTCCGTTCAACGGACGTTGGCTATCATGTTGGCTATGCGGACTTTGTTTACTGCAGCTCGGAACAGCTCTACAGTAGACTGGCCAAACCACTGTCTCAGGTTTTTCAGCCATGAGGTTCTCCTTCTTCCAGGGCCCCGTCTTCTGGCAATCTTTCTCTGCATTATGAGATGCAAGATCTCATACATCTCTGGATGACTCATCACATGTCCAAGATATTGAAGTTTTCGGATTTTTATAGTTTTAATAACTTATTTTTATTTATTCCTTTTAACCCTTATGTATAAAGAAAATGTATGAAGAACAAAGTCAGAATCTCTTGCGCCGATATCAATCTAGGCCCAAGGTACTATTTGATTTTTGTAGCTACTCTGAATTATTTTAAAATAATTTTCTATGAAATTTGCGGGTGGCTTTTCGAAATACCATCCAACATTTGACAGATTAAGTCAGTATTTCAATTATGTACCACCGCTCCAGGAAGCATTCATTGGATAACCAACATGCCATAAGTCACCTCAAGTGGATCGCTAAGTTCCTTTCCGTTCCCTTCCGCCTTCCCTGCCTTCCCCCTCCCTCGTCTCTTCCCTCTCATCCCACCCGTTCTCCCATCTCCCCCGTTCCCCTTCCCCCTGCTTTTCCTCCCTGCCGCTAAAATATATGAAATACACATATTTTCATTTATACAAATTTCATAATGCCAGCTTACCATTATATATAGCCCATATGTTATTCTGATGTATGAGCTATATTATTGTAAAGTTTCATTAAAATCCATTCAATAGTTTTTGCGTGAAAGAGTAACAAACACACGTACATCCTCAATGCAAACTTTGGCATTTATACTAGTAATATTAGTAAGATGAATCTTACAAAACTGAGCACATCAGTTTGATTCTAAGAAATCTCTAGTGTTTTTGTAAACATTAGAGATTTCTTCGAATCTAAACAAAACATGAAATCTAGATGAAACGTGAAATCTGAAACATGAAATCCGGCCTAGGTTTTTCTCCCTCCTACAACAATGGTCTCTTCAAGACGCATATTCACTCCTTCATCTCCTCAATAAGACCCTCTACACAGCTTCTCCAAAAATCACATAGGCCCTGAAGGAAATTATTTTTCTCAGGATCTCCTGAGTAGAGAGAAAAAAAAGAAAGGAACAAGATACAGAAAAATAAAAAGGTAATGGTCTCAAATGGGAATCGAACAAAGGATCTCTTGTTTTCTTATTTTCCTGTGTCTTGTTCCGTTTCATGTTTCGTTTAGATTTATTTGTGTTATCTGCTTTTTCAATGATATATTATAATTATGGGTATGTATAACCTTCAAAAGTTAATATAATAACAAACTTGACTATAATTGTTTCTTCTGTAGGTTGGGAGACGAGATGCGGAAATTGGGGTGGAACATTCCGAAGGACCAGCTGAAGCAGGTTCCGGAGCACTGGCTCCAGTTCGATGACCCGGAGGCCTCCGTCCACTACCTGTTGGGGATGATCTATGCCGCTTTCACATTGGCATCGCTCGTTGGCAATGGCCTGGTCATATGGGTGTTCTCAACGTAAGAACCTAAACTATGCATTAAGTATATGATTTGTCCAATTTTGCATTACACAATCTATGAAGTGCTTTAATGCCAAATCATCACATCATTTGGACATGGTTCTAACTTCACTTTACCTTTTTCTGAGATGTGAGTAATAAAAGATAAAAGTAATGAAAGGATTTCTCATAATCTATTTAACAATTTTCTGATTTTGAGGTTGAATCTTGTGTAAACCTTTTTTATTAAACATAATTTAATAAAAGGAAAATATTTAAATATTTCATATTCTTCCATTTTAGAATATTCCTAAACACGCAAATAGAACCAGCTAGGGCTTAATAATTCTTTGCATTAGGTTCTAATAACATACAATTCTGTGCTAGGGCCATGTCCTATCTAAATATTTTCCAATAAAATATGATAACTAAAATACTAAAATACCTCGTAACAATGATCAACTCTCAGACACAAACAAAATAGATAGTGTAAGTGATGTTGGAACCTTGTGAAATAAGTGAAGCTAGATTTTAGAATTTCTTCATACAAGTATCTATGAAACACAACACATGAAAATTATTTAGGTTTTAGAAATGGGCAAAAGAAATGGTCTTGCATTCAAAGGTCAATTCTGAATAAAATGTCAGTTAGAACCTTGTTACTAATGTGCTTCCTTGATGTTATCAGTTGTTGTTAGATGACTCTGTGCTACAATACCAGAGGTTGCTTTAAGATTACGTATCATATTTTAGACAAATGCATAATGAACAAATAAATTATGTGAACATCTCACGAAAGACCTGACTGTCAGCCTCCAGTTTAACTATGGTATGTTGGGAGGCTGATGGGAGTAAGGATGGGACAGAGATGATGAAGAGGAAAGTTGGGAAGTACCTGACTGTTCAGATCGGGTCACCAAAGTCAGCTAAAACCATTTTGATTTTGAATGGTGTCCTTCCATCTAAAAACAAATATTTAATTTCCAGTGCTAAAGCCCTGCAGACACCGAGTAACATATTTGTGATGAATCTAGCTATCTGTGACTTTGTGATGATGGCCAAGACACCGATCTTTATCTACAACTGCTTCAACCGAGGTTTTGCAGCCGGCATCATGGGCTGCCAGATTTTTGGAATCATGGGAACCTTGAGCGGTATTGGGGCTGGAATGACTAACGCCTGCATAGCATACGACAGGTAAGTTGCCAAACTGATATTTCCATTCATAAGTTACTTAACTGATGACCACAGTCAGTTTTTCCATAAACCACGAGTTTAATGCTTATAACAGTTTTTATGTAACCAGCAAATTTTTCCTTGGCATACAAATGTGACATGTCCAATGTCCAATAATGCAACAATATGCGTTTTGAAAGGAAGAATTTATTGATCAATATTATTACACCCATATTACGCCTATAAAAAGGTAAATAGGTACCACACAAAAGTTATGTCATCGTCAACATGAAGTTATTTATTTGTTTACATTATACGTACCCATTTTATGGGCTTTTACACAAAGACATTAATACTGGACGCGGGGTAGAAATCTCAAAGTGGGAAGCCAAACACAATACGATTGTAGCTGTCTCTATTCCTAGTACTTTAGTACTAAACTGCTACGCGTCGAGTGAGGTCGTGTCTTACCAGTAAGTAAATTTCATTGCAAAGCGCCAAAATGCCCTCCTGTGTGATGAGAAAATGCTTCAATTACACGGCAAATAGTCGTAAAGGCGAAGGAATAACACTTCATTAGCAAGTACAAGCAAATTACTTATTATTATCAATTATTATAATTATGACAGTTAATTTTATAATAATACGTCATTGTATTCTTTACCCTTCCCTGTCCATTGTGTAACCGAGTGAGAGTATCTTGTTATCTCAGTCACACCCGTGATGTGAAAGCAGTATTCGGCGAAGAAATTAATAAGCCGCCCTACTATAGTATATCTATGACATTCACACACGTAAATTCTTTGATCGTCTATCTTTATCACACGGGAATAAAGTTTTGAATTTAGAAATTATATTGAAAACCGCTGAAAACAAAAGAGTGTTGCTTGCTTTCCACATTATATTGTGAGTATGTGAGACTATGGCGAGTCTATTTATAATATAACGTCATTGCTTTTACATAGAAACTTTTACATAGTATAAAATTATATTTGTTTCTTTATTTTTATACATATGTGAACTGGCCCAGCATTAGATTTTTGTATTTATTTAGTGATGAATTGAAGATGTCTACAAACTCGGCATGATTATTTCCTTTCATTAGAATTCTGGGAAATTAGAAGTACTTCCTACTACATAAAATTACGGGTTTAGTCTCAGGATTTCTGCTTTGAAATAAAACCTTCTGGTATTATGTAGTGGAAACCAAAAACTTATCAATGCAAGCAATTCTTAAAATTTACCAACACTACCAAATGCATGTCTTTTTACTGAAATATCATTTCCACCATTACCATCTATACCAGCCCTGGCCAACCCGTGGCCCGCGGCGCTCTTACGTGCGGCCTGCGGCGCTCTTACTGTGGCCCGCGGTCATGTCTGACGAAATTTATTTTTTTAAGTTAAGAATGCCTTTAAAATCGCATTTAAGATATTAAATCAATATAGAATCAATAAAGTGTCCATATTTACACCAAATGCTTATATTCTACTGATTTATATTTCCCGCGCATAACTTTTCTAGAACTCGCAGTCTTCTTGCAGAGTTACAAATGGTATTAATCGACCTACAATGCAATATTGAACTAAAAAATATATACCCCACGATTACAAAAATTTAATTTGATAATAATTACATAACAACAACAGAATTAATTAATTCATTTTTAGGCAGCATTGCGTTCATTGGTCAAAATATTGTACATATATTTTCGTATCGGTGATCAATGAACCGGTGTATGCAATTTTTAGCCATAAGTTGTTTTTAATTGTTTGTCTAGCTTGTAGTCTTTCTAGATTTTAGGCATGTATGGTAAGTTTGTACAGCGCCCTTGAGGTGATTTTTCACAAAAACGGCGCTATTAAAATCGTCCAAATATTATTATTATTATTATTAATTTACCAATGTTAGATGTTTTGCCCAAAAAAATATTAGTGCCTTTGGATCTACATACGTTTGTGAAGCTTTTTTTTCCAAAATGAAAAACAATCAAAATAAAAATAAGACGTCAATAACAGATGTACATCTGGAAAACCAGTTAAAGTGTGCAACTTCAACTATTGAAATAGATTTAGAAAAATTAGTAAGCGAAAAGAAACTCAAATCTCGCACTGAAAGAAGTGGTCATGATAATTGGTTTCATTTCATATAAAAAATTTAATATTCTTTGATTTATGTGTCTTAATTAATTAATAATTTTGATTATTAAAAATGTTAATTACTATAAAAATACATTTTTTGTTGGTTCAATGTGTTTTCTTTTCACATCTGGCTATAGTATTGTTTTTTTTCTCACAATTGACCTGATTGTACATTCAGATTACCTCTGCATTCAAATTACATACCTATTTATAATACTTACAAATTTTAGGTTGTCAATGCTGCCCGGGGTGCAATTTGGGTTGGCCAGGGTTGATCTATACTATATAATTTGCAGGGTGTTATATTTTCTCTTACAAAAACGTGGGTTTCTTTCAAGCCCTAGTGTTAGTTTTATGTTGTATTTATTTAACTTCACCTCGCTTCCTTTGTCAGGTTCAACACCATCACCAGGCCTTTTGACGGAAAATTGACCAAAACAAAAGCCTTAATTATGCTGTGTGTAGTTTGGGGATATACTATACCATGGGCGGTGCTACCATCACTGGAAATCTGGGGAAGATTTGTACCAGGTATGCTCCAGATTTTATGTCCAGGTTAAATCTTTCCCAAATGAAAGACTAAACCCTTCCACACACTTTTCCAGAAATGATTATCTAGTAAATTCACGCAATGTAAGTGCATTATATAAGTATAATAAATACAAAACAATACAAGAACAATACGTCAATCCACCAGAAGCATAATGGGAAAATATTTCACCGACTCCAGATATTTTCATATCAGAGGGTTCGGCTCTGATGAAATCCTAACTGGTCCGATAAATCCTACTGATCCCTCAATATAAATATTTATAAAAACTATAAAATAATTATACACATTATTATTATTTATTTACAAGATTTTTTTTAACATTACAAATGATTACATTATGCAAAGTTTTACAATAATTCATTATTATTCTACTATTCCATAAGTGGGGCTCTAGGAGCTTGTGTTTATGGGAGGAGTATTTACATGCAAAAATAATAATGTTCTAATGAAGTATGTAAACAGTGATCAAAGACTTATGAAATAAATAAAAAAATTATTTGACATAGGTGTACAATTTTAAAAAAAATTGTTTTTGAAAGACAATAAAAATATATTTTTGTAAGGGTACAATATATCATTATCCAATTTCAGAGACTTAATTTGCTTTTTGTTTTGTTCATATTTCAATGTTTCGGTTATACTAATTTTGTTTTTGGACAACAATATATTGTACCATCTCACACCTAAATACAAAAAATGCTGAGCCGTGGTCGTTCTACTTATTCAGAAGATATTAATCAATGATTTATATTACTTTCAGAGGGTTATCTGACCCAATGCACCTTCGACTACTTGACCAATACCTTCGACAATCATCTCTTTGTTGCTGTTATTTTCACTACAAGCTATGTGATTCCAATGTCTATGATAATCTACTACTACAGTCAAATTGTTAGCAACGTCATTAATCATGAAAAGGCGCTGAAGGAACAAGCCAAGAAGATGAATGTGGAATCTCTGAGGAGTAACCAGAACCAAGCCAGTCAGTCAGCAGAAATCAGAATAGCGAAGGCAGCCATTACTATTTGCTTCTTGTTTGTGGCATCATGGACGCCCTACGCAATTCTTGCTCTGATTGGTGCATTTGGAGACCACAGACTTCTCACTCCTGGGGTAATACTTTCAGAACCGGTATTCCGTACCAAATTTACAAATGTTAAGAATAGTTTACTACATTTTATAAGTTATTGTGCAGAAGATTGATTTTCCTCTCTTATTTTCCAGGTAACTATGATTCCTGCATGTGCCTGTAAATTAGTGGCATGCATAGACCCATATGTCTACGCGATAAGTCACCCAAGATACAGGTACGGTTTTTAAATTTAATTTTCCCTATTACGTTTTTTGCATTTAAAGCTCAGCACTGGACGTCCTGATGAAAATAAATTCCTTCAGGGAGTATGTCATCTTTGAAAATGTCTTTATGGAGGTTTTTTTAAGCAAAGGAAGGAGAGGAATCAACCGATGCATCACCAACCACTCCATGAACCCAAACTCCCCTGTTAAGTCACCAAACATAGCAAACCTATGGCAGAGGTGTTAGTTATCCAATAAATGATTTCCGGGGCAGCAGTACCCATACCTGCCTCCCTAATTGAAACTTACTCCTATTTGACGTCCACTAGTTACTTTGTTGCAATTAGTTTTGAATAGATATTACCAAGGGCAGATTTACAATATAGTGGGCTCATCTTACCGTACAGTTGAGAGAATTTTAAAAACCAATATAGATCAAATCGTGTGTCGGCTACATGTCCTGCTGGTCTGCAAATTTTTTTGCAGGATCGGTTCGCGGACCGCCGGTTGAAGATCAAAGTGTGGTACTTCACAATTGCGAAATTTACAAGTATTTTTTTTAAAATAGTGAATATGGTTTACGTAGTTCCCGGAAGAATTCAGGCCATGGGCCCATTTAACCTCACTCCTTTGTCAGCAATCCGGTCCCCGTGGTAAAGATCACCAGGGTTGTCATTGGATATTCGGCTTTGTCTCCTAGCTCCACGGTGTATCTTCCCAGGTAACTAAGCCCTCTTCCCACCAGGGTGGGAAATTGACACCACAGGTGAATTAGAGTCTCTTCATACTCTTCACATTTCTTTGGTGTTTTCCACTCCTAACAACTGCATTTGTCTCCTGAGATGGAAGTGTCACATTAGTGGTCCTACCAGTTCCCTCGGTTAGTGCACTGTCCATGTAGAGTAGTTGTCTGGTTCCTGATTAATCTGGTCCAAGTTGAAATTATGAAACCGGCACTACAACAAAATGTTGCCATTATGTATAACTATTAAAACAAAAACAATGTTGTCTAACTTCAGGGCGGAGTTGCAAAAGAAGTTGCCGTGGTTGGCCATCAAGGAGCCTCTGACAGAGACTGCATCAACCACCACTGAGGCTACCCAAGCAACCGTCACAGCTGCAAGTTAATCGCAAGGACTCAAACTATTTACTACCATCTCCAGAATACAAAAACATGAGGAAATAACGAATGCCTTACACAAATAATAGCATTACACTTTAGCTAACCACATCTATCAATAATCATTGATTATAATTAATAAACATTTATACTTAGAAATGAATCCTTATTTGGTCAAGAGAAATGTGCCTCTTCTGAACAAGGAATCACACGACACTTTTATGAAAACGGACTTCTCTTTTAGTGATAATATTGTACTACAATGGAAAAAGACTGCGCTATGACTATGGAAATGATTTATGTTATTATTTATCAGAACTTTCAATGAGCAAAGTTTTTTTAACATTTTCATGCAAATGAATTCATTATATGTAAAAAAATCTTTGTAATGAATAAAGCAAAATGTAAAGAACATTTTTTACAGTTTTTTCTTTAGTTCTACAACATTCATAATATTTCATATTCTCTCACATTTCTCTTTCCTCTCGTACAAAGAGTATTTTATTTCTTTATTATTTTTTGATTGATAAACTAACATTTTTTAAGACAAGATTTTTATGCATAGCACAAAGAGTAACATGTGCTATGCATAAAAATCTTGTCTTAAAAAACTTTAGTTTATCAATTAAAAAAATAATAATTAATATTTGATAAATTAAAGTATTTCACCAAAAAATGTAGACATAACTTATCTCGACGCCACCTAGCGAGAGATTTAGTATTAACAATGCCTCTCTCACAAAAATAAAGTTGGTTATTTTCAGGCGGAAAAATGTAATAAGCAGTAATTGTTGAATGAAACACTAGTATATATTGAATTATTTTGCGGGTATTAGATAAGCTGACATAGCTCAGTGGTAAAGAGCACCTGACCGGCAATCAGAAGGACATGGGTTCAACTCCAATTGGCGGCATGTATCTTTTCTCGGAAGATTTTGTCAATATAGATGAGTGTTTCAGGCTGTTAATTATTGCTTATAATAATTTTATTTCTCCTTGGAAATATTGTTAACTCTGCAGGTTTGATCTATTCATCGGATATAATTTCCAGAGAGTTATTACATCAATGGTTATTCAGTTTGATCACTATGAGTATGGATTGTGGGAATCTCAGCAGAATTTAATATACAGGGTGGGCCATAAACATTTGCACTCTTGTAATCATGCTAGCGGGCATTACGAACTGGGGAGGCTCGTGTATGCGTGGCTCCTCACTTCTTGGAAATTTAGTCACAATGGATCGCTTTACGGGAGAGCAACGCGCTTTCTGGGTAAAACATTTCTACAAAAACAATGATATTGTTCATTTCCAGTGGCGGTTCTTCACAGGGGACAATGGGAACAGTCTTCACCAGTTACACTCAAAACTTACTAAAGGAAATAACAGTCGATGCTTTGTCTTCGCCAAAATGAATAAATTTAAACATAAAAGTAATTAACATTTGCAGAAATAAAATACAAACAATTATTCCGGATGATTTTAATAAGATCCTACGCGTTCACAGCGAACAATGTACGGCGCAAAAAACAGCGGGTCTATTTCTCAGTGCGCAGAATCTAATGCGCACTTGGGGGACGATCCGAACTATCCCCATACTTTTCTTGTGTTGTTCCGCGATCTTATGCAACTGCGCATGCGCAGTAGTATGTGAATTCAAGTACCTGCGGGGACAATCCTTTGGATCCCCATAGAACCATTTGTTTGCGAAGTTACGGGCGGGAATCGTTCGCGTTCAAATTAGTTTGATAATAATCTTGCAAGGTAAAGCTTTATTTTTATTGTATTATATTGTAAATTGGCATATAACTATAGACATTTTATTTGTGTTAAATATATCCGACTAGCTTGATTAGACCATCAAAAAATTTTTTTGAGAACTTTTATATTATATTCTACGAGTGGTTAAATTACGGTACAGTACGTAAAAAACGTCGATCCCCACCACTAAATAAGTGCTCAAGCCGCCACTGTTCATTTCTGTTCAATAATGATTATTTTCTGCATTACAAAACAATGATGCATGCCACCTATTTCGTTCCCATCACAAATTACAGAGTATTAATCAGCACCTTGCAATTTAATTAAATCATGGTTTAAAAATTTCGAATATTCCGGCAGGAAACAAACAGGGCGGCCATGGAGCAAAAGAAATTGGTTAAAGAATTTTTTCCTAACAAACTCATCTCGTGCAGACGAGATATTCCATGGCCTCCCTGCAGCCCGGATCTGACCCCAGATAATTTTTTTTTCGATATATTTGTGTATACATACATATATAAATTTTATCTTACAAGTCGAGTCTACGTAAATAAACCAGCGACTATACTCCAATTAAAAGAGAACATTTATCAAGAAATATTCAACATGCTCCGAGATTTGTATCGAAAAGTTTTTGAAAATCTATGGGCCAGATTTGAGGAATGCCAAATTATTTTTATGAAATAATTTTCCAGAATATTTTTGTTCTTATCAATAATCATTTATTTAAATAATATTGGTATTTTTTTTAATGATTATTTCAAAAGTGCAAATTTTATGGTCCACCTATACTACATGCTTTGACCCATAATATATCCATACTAAGTTCCTATGAACTTAATGCAGATGACATTCATTGGACAATAAAAATAATATATTAGTGAGTACCCTGTTCGCAATGAATGCCACACAAAGAAAATGTTTGTGTTTGTGTTTATTGAAGTCCTTTCGGATTTAAAACACTTGTACACTTTTTAAAATCTACAGTTATTTTGAAATATTATTATTACATAATTTTGCAGTATAAATGTAACTTAAATAAAACAATAACTTTGTAAACACCACTTTTACACAATAAAAGTGGTGTTTACAAAGTTATTGTTTTATTCAGTTTTATTTAAATTATAATGTCACATCACAAAGTAACTGCTTTATATGAACAAATAAATGTACCTAACTAATGTAATAAAATAAATAAATAATAAATATACAATATTTTTGTTTTTCTGTCTGATCGAATAAATTAGAAGATTTTATGATCCGTGAGTGGGCCAAATATAGCAGTCAGTGTGAGAAGCAAGGATTTTCCATTATGTATTTTCCGCTTTTATTTTCACCAACGTTAATATGTCTCCTTTGAAATCCTTCCCTCTGCTTCTCCCTCTTTCCCCACCCCTCCCCAGCGTGTTTTCTTTCATGCGCCTCCATTCATACGACCTCCGTAGTCCAGTGGCTAATACTCTTGACTCACAATCCGGAGTCGAGACCGGCGTGCGCAAATAAATTTTATTTGATTAATTTGTGTTATTTCACAATTATTTCATTTAAAATAATATATAGTATATTTGCGGCACGTTCCAGAGTGGAAGATACTATCAGTATCGCCCTGGTGTAAGACCACCATTCAGAATTGAAACGTTGCTTGAAAATGGCTTTAGCCGTGTTTGGTGACCAGATCTGAATAGCCAGGTACTTCCCAACCTTCCTCTTCCCCACCTCCTTCCCCTCCCCACTACCTTCAGCCTCACAACATACCCCAATAGGGGATGCCATAGTCTCACTGGCTCCAGACGGGAGCAGTTGAAATTCTTGTGCGGTATTCACTGTAAAAAAAAAAAATAAATAAATAAATAAAAAAAATCCCCTCCTGCGTCCCCTTCCCCTCTTACATTCCCCTTCCACCTTCCGCGCTTTCCCCTCTCCCCATTATGTATATAGAAACCTTTGAGGGCATGCACATTGCACACGACATATTACCAAAGTTTCATCGCAATCAGATGAATGGTTTAGGTACTGCATAAGGGACAAACAAATAAACATTAATTTTTGTGTATGATAAAACTGTAGCTTAAAATACTTTTATGTTTGCCATTTTCCCAATTTTCACGCGATATTTTGGTATTATAATAAAGTAGGTATGTTCTAGTTCTTGTCATGGTTTTGACTAGCTTGAATAGCCATAAAATGATACAACTAATTCACTTTGGCGCGTTTCTATGGTAACCGTGAAGTGTGATGAAAATAGCACCCCCCACACGTACACTTCGGAGCGCGCCACTTCTGGCCGCCGCGCAGAAAAGTAAAGACCGAAGTAAGATAACGGTTAACAGCGCAGTTCACTGTGAGACTTTTCAGCGCGGCGGCCATAAATATACTAACCCGCGGCGGCCTGACTTTCGACTGATTTGTCTGATGCTAGGTCCACACCGAAGCCAACCTTCCAACTCCGAACTTAGTTCGGAGTTGGAAGGTTGGTCGATCGTGTGGTGGCTGCGGCCAACCCTCCGACCCCGAATTCCGAACTCCAAAATGGCGGACATGAAACAGCTGTAGCTGCGTTGTATCTTATCAGGTTGCCTATAATTATTACGTTCGTATTGTTATGTACTTATATACACGACATGTTTTCAAACAATTGTTATACCACTCTCCGTAATAATATCGTCATTTTAATAGTACGCGGCACGCGCGTCTTGATCGCCTGCCGTTCGCAGACGGATGTGTGGACAGCTGCGGCAGGCGGGTTCGTGTGAGTTGGCCGTCGGGATCGCCTCGAAGGCGATCCCGGGCCAACTCGAACTCCAACCTTCCAACTCGAACTTCCAACGCACGAACTCCCCTCCACACGATCGTCCAAACGTTTGAAGTTGGAACGTTGGCCGCAGTGTGGGCTTACCATGAATGACGCGGAGCCTGCGTTCCGAAGTGTACGTGTGGGGGTTGCTATTGTGATGAAAAAGCACTATTCTGAGGTAGTGTTGTTCTGAATCGTTACTAAGAGGAGTTATGATGCTGAAGAATTATCTTATGAGGAAGTACATAGCAAATGATGAGTAAATTTATTCTGAAAATTCAGATGATGAGTATCCTTATTACGAGCCATCATGGATCCGTTATTTTTACCCCTGAAACATGTGTTTTTTTTATATGGCATCAGTGGTAGGGGGTAGGGGGCAATGTGAGGCTTCCAGCCTCTCGTTGAAATGAAAGTTTCAAAGTCCACAGATATTTTCTATGGTGCGATGAGTGTCACAAAAATAAAACCTGATAAAAACGATAAAAACCATAAAAACCAAAAAACTAATCATGGTGGTCGGATCGCGAGGGTCTTCCGCCCGAAACTTTCGAGGAAATACGGATTTCCGAAGTGAGGCAGGTAAAGGAAGTAAGCCAACAACTCCTCCCGCTTCCGTGGCGGAAGTAATTTTAACCATGATTATTCACATATGCAAAAAATCCATTTTCTTTGATATCAGGATCAAGTTGGCTATGTATCTGGGCGCTCTCTTTCTCATTTCTCTGATAGCTGACTACACCCAGGTTCCGAAATCTTACTTTTCGAGAAGTGATAACGTATTTAACCAATATTTTGTGAAAATTGGATGGTTTTGGACTCTCGTGTTGACAGTGCCATTTAGTTTCATGACATCATATACCCATTGCTGCGGTAAGAGGGATCGGGTGATCAAGGGACACTTGACGAGGATGGCCATCGCCACAGTCTTCTGGTACTCTTGGACTACCTTCTTCAACTACGTAGAGTACTCTTACGGACGGTGTAACAACAAGACATTCCACACAAAGCCAACTTGCCTGAAAGGAGGACATTTCTGGAGCGGTTTTGACATTTCGGGCCACTGCTTCATTCTTATCTACTCCAGTTTGATCCTGATTGAAGAAGCGAAGGCTATTATCGGTTGGGATGGAATTCGTGAATTCATCAGGGACGAAGATTACTCAAGAAGTATTAACGACAAGACGTTGCGGTCAAACCCTTTGCGTACTCTGCCAGCTGCTGAATTCTCCATCTTGAAGGAGAGTTACACAAAGTTTTCGCCGTATGTGAGGGGTATGTTTATAGCCATGACCGCCCTTCAGCTGCTGTGGGACGTCATGCTGTTCTGTACCCTTATCTACTATCACATCATGGTGGAGAAGTTTATCAGTGGATTGATCGCCATTCTGACCTGGTATTGCACCTACGTAGTCTGGTATAAGATTCCATCTCTGTTTCCGATACTTCCCGGAGAAGGTGTGTTTAAATACAACAAGGAGAAGACAACGCCCCCCGCTCCTTTAACTAGAAAACGTAGTCTTATTACCAATGGAAAACATTTCATGGGAAACCCCATCTATGGATCTCGACAAGAAGCTGGTGACATTGCCTCTGAAAATCAAATTCCTCCTTCTCCGAGATAGGGATTTATTTCATCATTCGATGTTTATTGTGAATACACACACCATCACAATTTTTTTCGTTCATATCGGTAAAAGGGATATTTTTCTAAGAAACATAAATTAATATAAATTTACACGCTATTTTACAATAAATTGGCAGCTCATCAAGGCGATAACTTTCTAAATTTTACTTTTTCTTTCGGTAAAATAAAACGATTTTCCTCTACTTTTTCAAATTATATTAGAATTATTATGAATTACACTAGTTGCCTTTCCTAGTGTGAACACCTCATTCCTTCCCAGTGATAAATTCGATAATTTTTTTTTTAAATCAACATGTCACTTACCTGCTGTCTATCAATTTGAATCAGATATAAATCTGTTTTACTTTGTTCTGATTTCACAAATCATTATTATTTATTATTGTTTTATTTATGTGTTTGACATAGTTGTTATTTTATTTGTAATCTTTATTATTTATTGTTATTCAAATTCATGACAATGTTATTTATATTCATGTAACCCATTTGATATTATTGATAAGAAAATATGCACAAATTCATTTTATTTCTCATTACAGTAATTTATTATGTTCATAATTAGATATGTATTAATTAAATACATCGATTTCATTAAAATTAAGTTGTGTTCTTTCCCTAATATAGTTACTGGGCTGTTAAAACCTCCGATATAGAGAAAATACCAGTTTTACTGGAGAGTAAAAAATAATTATTCATCTTTAATTCATGGTGACACTCGTTGGTAAAATATAGATGACTTTACAAAGATATGCTGCTGAATGTGAAAAAATATATACGTTGTGTATTTAATTAAGACATTGAGTGCAGACTTGTAGAGCTGAGATAATTATTGCATAAGTTTTAAAATTTGGTGTTTCAAGTAAAACTTGCAACAAAAAGCAACACTTTTGCCTCATTTATAACAGCCGTTGTTCCCAAATTTTCTATCAGTCAATCTGAGTCTCCAATCGGCTAATTGATATTTGATCCGATCAGTGATTTGTTTAGTAAGCTCGATTCGCCTGTCGGTTGAAGAGTTGCGTTGGGACGAGCGTATTTGTGCATTTGAGGGGTGTTTAGCCAAAATTTCGGCTCAACAGTTGGGATAGTAGGATTTGGGCAACGGCTGTATGTCTGTTTGAAGGTTTTACCAGGCCAGTGACTAGATAAATTATAAGTATAGGTAATTTACTTATTTATGTAATGCAAACTGAATCGTTACTTGCCCTGAAACCAAACTTAATTTGGCCATAGTGCTTGCATTCTAATAATAGCTATATTGTGTGAACAGTGTAAAAGAGCCCCAACTACCCGAAGGCAATGGGACTCTCGTATTTATTATGGCATCCCAATTCGGGTATGTTTTGAGTAGTAGTAAAGAAATACGTGGCTATTCAGATCTGGTCATCAAACATAACTAAAGTCATTTCATAAGGGCATTATACTGAGAGTATCTACCACTCTAGAAGCAGTAAAAATCATGGAACGTTGACCTCTAACATCATGAAGTTTGCACAAGTTCTTCTGTCTGGAATTTCTAGGTCTAAGTAACTATTTTCAACTTGCAACATCATAAGCTTTCCGTAGCCCATGTTCATAACTTATATGTAATATAATAGAGGACGCCGTGTTCATTATTATGAAAATATTGGTGGTAGAAATCTGCTTTACCGACCAACAATGAAGAATAAAACAAATTGGGCTCAAAGATGTTTAAATAAAAATTATTATCATTAATATATTTTAAATTATTGATGTTTGAAAATATTTCTTGTATTCTGCAATAAAATTATTACTCTTTCTCACATTAATATCCATTCTGAGTGCTGTGAACCCTTACGAAACCACTGCTTTTTAATGTACCTACCAACATTATTTATTGTACACCATTTTACGTAAAGATTTATTGTTATATCTGTGTTGTTTTAATGTTTACGGATTTTAATCTATATATAGTTTTTGTATCCAATTTAATAAAAAATATTGTATGATTATCAAATCTTTAATTTTATTTTAAACCGGTTTAAAACTTTCAAAAATCAAGTATTTTTTAAACTTCCGATCGTCATTTAAAAACAAGATTTTATCTGACACCACACTATCCTGAGATAATGTGCTCTAAAGCAACTTTCTCTAAAGGTCATTATTAAATGTGCTGTTGTATTTTAACATTTCCAGCAGTATATCTGGGGTGTATTGTTGTTTTCTCCGATGAACGATAAAACTATGTATAATGGTCGGAAGTTTCAATGATACTTCGGTTCGTCAGGTTAAAAGACGTGTTTATTATTATCTTATTTACAATGAAGGTGCCAGTCAGATATCATCGGCTATCTTCGTAACCGTTCGGGTATTAGACCCGAACATATACAATTTCCAATTAAATCTAACACTGTCCGAAACGTTGGCTAAAGAAGGAGGTAGCGCAACACGGCAACAAAAGAAATAACGAAAATACTTCTGGCCGTGAAAATCTAAAAATGTATCAGATAAACCGATGTTTCGGGTGAAATTGAAAAAAACTTTTTCAAATAGAATACGGCACTCTCTCACTTTTCCGCCACTCCCAAAACCGGGCAAGTGTCCAATTAGTGAGAGTGGCCGATTATAGTGCATGTACTCTTAAAATCAAACGAACACCGGTATCAATCTCTTATGGTGGTCTAAACGGTCAATAATGCCCGGGCCATACGGGGCCAGTATTTCAAGCCAGGATAGCAAGCTATGTTGCTAGTAAGCCATGTCTATACAGAACTAGTTTTTTTTTAACCTAGTAAGTTGGAGAGAAACCTAGTGTCTCATGACAGGATAGTTAAATAAGATTTGGTTAAATTATCTGAACTAGTAGGCCCCTAACCACTGAAGTTTTTGTCCTAACTTTGTGTTTAGCTTCGTCTGGCTACCCAAAGCTAGTGCATGGTCGGCTAGTGGACGATGATGATGCTCTTTGTTTTTTCTGACACAAAATACGATTCTAAAATTGCCAAAACTTAGTAATGATATTGATTTAAAGTTTGTACAATATTGTATTGTGATAAAGAATGTTTATGGAACGCTAGTATTCCATCTTATAATTCAGCATTTCCAAAAAATTGTGCCTAATCAATGACAATCGGCATAATGATGCCCTTCTACATTAAATATTTCTTCTTCATAAGCTGTTCACTTTTTCCTACGGACGGAAGCAGACATATGGTTATTGTAGTCACTGCAATGATACTGGCTTAAAATTTCCTAGCATTGTGTAAACTGCTTTAGTTTGTGTGAAACCAGGATCTTGCAGGACGCCAGCATACTAGCTTGCTATCCTGGCTTGAAATATTAGGCTCGTGTGCACCAGGCATTTGAGTAAGATAACCTAACCTATCGTTTTGGTGTAAAAAGCTTGGCGCTCGAGTTTAGGAACGTGGCAAACTTCTGAACTTAACATACGAGATATAGAGCGTAATTTTGTCAGACAATTAATCGGAGGATTCTGAGAGAGTACTTGTGTAAAATATCTGAATTCTCTCTTAAACAAATAATCAACTTTATTAGCTTATTTTTTTTATCTGCAGTCTAGGAGTCAAAAGATGTTATGGATCAGTTTTCTTTCAAATCGGTATTATAGATGACTTCTATGGATTTTCTGTACTGATGGTGATCCAACTTTGAAACATACTAAGTTATTAAAAAAAATCGAGTGCAGTTTATACGCGGTAGAAGCGAAACTTTACAAAAACAATCTCAAAAGCGGCCAATAATCTGACATCAGACCTAGCGTCATTTCCGTTTCATATCTCAACCAATAGGAGCCTTGAAAAGTGACATCATAATCAAAGCGGTGAATAAGCAGTTTGATGTTTCGTAGGTGCTGTAATACGTCATTTCCCTTTCATCTGAATTTCAAATCACAACGGGGCTAAAAAAGTTTCACTTCAAAAATGTTACAAGAGTTATGAATATATTTTTCCGAAATATAAATTTGGTTGACCTCGAGTTTAGGATGATACAAAGATATTCAAATACAAAAGAGATATGCTATGATGTCCGCGCGACTGTCGGCGAACTGCTAACCTAATCAGGGTAGTTTGCATACGAAAAGAATTTGTTCATTTCCTTAATTTTTTTAAGTTGTGCATTAGTATTGGTTAACGATATAGTTTGAACACGGAAATAATTTGTTCAGTTAGTTCAGTGTTCGTTTAGTTTATTCGTTAATTGGTAAACAATACCGGCGACACCCGGAAGCGCAGTCTCACCTAGTAAAAACTGCAGATAGCACATCTCCTTATATTTCAATATCATTGGGATGAAACAACTCAGGTTTTACTGACATCACCCCAATTTTACTCATCTAAGAAAATAACTCCTTATAAAACGTATAAAAATACTTTTATTCTAAGATATGTACAAACATTAAAATAATGATCTCTGCACAGGTACATTCTACATTAAAATACTTTACATAAGTAGCTATCGCAAAAATAAGTTCTGAACAGTATTCCGGCTGTCGTCACTTGGAGTATCTAGAAAAACACCCGTTTCAGTATGAAGAAGGCTCCCGCGATGAATCCAATTGTCCCAACTATCCCCACTCCGATGCCCAGGGGAGTCTGGGAGTTAAATAATACTTTTAAGTGGAACATCAGATCCGGGATGGATTGCTTGAAGGACGGCTTTTGCTGGACCCTGGTGTAGTATTCCTCGATGTTGGGACGTTTTCCTTTGGTCCAGAAGTAACTGTCAAGCCCGAGAGAATCCAGTCTGACGAGTAATATAGTTAAGCTAATATCGGCCACTGTAAATTCAGCGGAGCACAGCCATTGTTTTTCAGTCTCTGGAATTGAAAAAAATGTATAAAATAATAATAGGAAATGGGAACAATTATTTCAATACTGCTAAGACATAACTCGAATGGAGATGACCATGAAATATTTTATGTAAATACATATATTAAATCGATAAATTGCCCTAATTTGTAGTTATATGGATCGTCTTAAACTATATAGTGTACTAACTCATTTTTGCAGTTTCTGGATCAGAAATTTTTTGCAGGGCTTGAAATGATGGCTCCAAATCATAATCTAGCTCTGCAAGAGAGAACCGTGTTACTTGACCGATCGCAGAGAGTTTTTCAGCACCACAAACCAATCAGAGACGAGCATTCTTACATTAGTTCTCCAGCCACTCAAGACAAACTCAGCATCCAACATCAATACCAAACTTTTTTAAATACTTTTCAATTGGTCTGTGAAATGGGCTGGAGTAATAAATATATGTTCAAAGCCTAACATAACCTGACCTAACCTAAACCTTTATCACGGTATCCCCTCTCAAAAAGAAAAAGATGGAGTGATATGTAAATACGAATGTTAGAGAGAGTGCGCTAATATTAAAATCGTTTTTTTTTTTATAATTTGAGATTTTACTCATAAAGTTAAAAATAAATATTAAAATCGATAATATTTAAGCGAAAATTGTGAAAATGTTTAATAAAACACAACTCGTTTAAAATAGACCAAAAATCTCGTGGGGCATTTAAAGAAACACTGTGAGTTTTTTCATACTTATAACTTCTAAAATAACTGAAAAAAACGTTTTTATAATAAATTTCTGAGAATACTTTGCGATTTTTTCTATCGAGGGAATTTCATATAATTGCTATTTCGGCGTGGGGAATGTAAAGATATTATCTTCAAGAATAACATATATATTTTTTAAGAGCTTTAAAACTTGTGATTAAGGAAAATATGTAATATGCGGAAATGCGGAAAGCCGGACCTTAAATGTATGTCACAATTTAGTTCCATAGTAATGGTGATATCAATATAATAAAACCATTTGCGAATGTTGTTTTTTTAAGTACCTATATGATTTTTGACTTAGTTCTATATGGTTTAAGGCGATCTATTTAAAAAAAAACACTTTTAATTTTGCTTTTTGAGTTAAAACTAGTTTTAGATTGCATTTGTCAATAATAATAACTAGTTTTAAATAATGTAAACTAGTGAAAACCAATTAATATTGTAAGATTATTTAAATATGTAATGTCCATCTACCTTTTTTAAGGGTTGCCAGTTCTTTTTCAATAGTTTCCAAAACGTCTTCAACAGTTTTTAATATCTTCAGGTATTCATCTTTATTGGTCAGCAAGTGATGCTTCTTATCCTGAAACTCCGCCTTCTTCAGTAGAGTATCTTTAACCTCCGGATTGAGGTCTGCATTCATTCTGAGGTTTTTGGAAGAGTTTATTTCGGCAGCTAAAATTTTAATTACAAATTAAGTGTAAAAGACAAATGGGTATTGCTATTATATTGGCTATTTCATGCTTCATCCAGATGGCATGTATCGCGATCCAGCTAGACAAGTGCCAACAAATATCAAGCAATAGGAAATGCCTGAATATATTATTATAGTAGTTACAGTAAATTGATTTCATAAACTTATTTTGCCGTTTTGACTGCTATATAAAGAAATATTTACAACTACCTTGTACACTAGCCACATGAATGTTGATGTTTTTCACACTGAATATGTGGCATCAGGTAAAATTTCAATTTAAGTTAAATATAAATAACTTCAAAGTTAAATGGAAATAAAATCTAAATGTAAATAACTTCAAAGCTAAATGGAAATAAAAGCTAAATGTAAATAACTTCAAAGCCAAATGGAAATAAAATCTAAATGTAAATAACTTCAAAGCTAAATGGAAATAAAAGCTAAATGTAAATAACTTCAAAGCCAAATGGAAATAACTTTAAAGTTAAATGTAAATAAAAGCTAAATGTAAATAAAAGCTAAATGGAAATAACTTCAAAGCTAAATGAAAATAAAAGCTAAATGTAAATAACTTCAAAGCTAAATGGAAATAACTTCAAAGGTAAATGAAAATAATATCTAAATGTTAATAACTTTAAAGCTAAATGGAAATAACTTCAAAGCTGTCTCTTGCAAAGAGATTTTTTTTAATAGAAATAAATTTATTATAAAATAAAATGTATTAAAAATTTTGGAACAATAAAAAAGTAAAGGATTTGCAGATAAACTTTGTAACCTGCATGCATCATTTATGAGAAAAGGAGGAAGGCGGGCATGGGTACCGCCACCCCAGGAACCATTTATTGGATAACTAACACCCCTGCCATAGGACACACCATGTGGTTCGCTACGTTTGGTGACTCAGCACAGGTGCCCGGGTTTTTGGGGTGAGGTTTGTCTAAGTCTTGACGGCCATGCGTTTGCGCACCTACTGCATGGTGGGCCGGATCAGAAGGGATTGGTTGAGGGAGCTCTAACCTAGACCAGCTGGTCTCTATCAACCCATCGCCTCGCACCGCAGTGGGAGAGAGTCCGTCACTCCTAGACACATTGACCCCCAGATTCCTACCCACTCCTCATACCTTTTTCTTTCCCTGAACTTCCTCTCCATTCTTTCCCTGAAAAGACTCACACAGCATCCCCAAAGATGACAAAGATCCTGAGGGAGATTTTTTTCTCGGGGCCTCCTAAGTGGAACCAGTGTAAAAAAAAAAAAAGGAATAGGAGGTTACAACGGAACTCGGTTAAATGAGAGTTAATTGAGTTGTCTAACGCCTCAGGTTCCCACTGAGGCGTCGCAGGTTCAATCCTCTATCAATACTCGAGTGACATTTTCCAATTATAATGATGATAATAGGTGGAATTTAATTATGTCTGGTAATTTTTATTTGTTTTAAATTTAAATAAAAAATTCTCAGTGGCAGACAAGTTTCATATCGGATTGGATCGGGATTGTCAAAGGTTACGGTTATCAATAATAAAATAGCAGTCAGGGAAAAAGATTCATGAGTTTTGAGGGTTAATATTATCGACAGTCATGTGCAAAATGTACTTACTCTTGAGCATTTTTCGGACGGGCTTCAAGAAGGGCATCTTAGGGCTGCCACAAAGCTCCGGGTGGAAAAAAGAGCCCATGGTAATAACGCCCGCGGGAAGCGCATCAATTAGCGATCTGTATTTCTCTATTTTTTTTCTCACTTCCGATCCTTTGGCCCCTGGCATCAGACTCGGGGTCCCTACAAATAAATCAGGGTAATGATGATCAACCTCCGTAAGAGAAGTCACCTTAAGAAAATAAATCAAAAGACGGCATAGTTTATTTTTAACAATACAACACATTATTACCAAGGTTCGGATTTTTTAAGTTTTATACCATGCACTGAACTTACTGACATATCAATCTTCCAGTTGATTAGTCAGACATCTCCAAATATTAAGTTTTGATATAATAATTCTTTCCTTTGTACTTTGAAAAAAATGTTACTTAAGAGTGTATAACCAGAGAAAACCAGAAATATGTCATTTTTAAATTAGTGTTTAGACGTATTGCCTCTTTTCCACAAAAAAATATAAATTGAATTCGAAAGATTGTTATTTTATCTAGTAAACGTATATAAAATTTTTTCAGAAAAAATGTTTATTTTCAATATAATAAGGTTATACCATTGTTCGTTGGCGGATTTGTTAAATTTTCAAAAAAGTACATGTATTATACAACACCCATTTCAAATCATATAATCATGCAGTAAAATAAATCAATATATTATCTGGTAAACTTATGTAACAGAATTTTAATTTTAGTTTAAATAAAATTATTAAAAAATATATAAGTACATGTGTTTCTTGACGAAAATTGGTCCGTTTGTGCATTTATTTGCGCACTTACAGACTAATATATTTCAGATTTTTTTACATTCTAATTTTGCTAAGACATTATTGAAAAATGATAAATACGTATGATCAAAAAATAATTACAAAAAGTACATAATTTTAATAGTTTTATCGTCACGCCTTTCAGCATTTTTGGATGAAGGTATAAATTAAAGCAACTTTGGAATGAAATAAAATCGATATTGAGTTATAATTTTAAAAAGCTGGTACGGAGAATACCTTATCTTTCTCTTTAGAACCGTTCTGTACGATCGTAAGAACATCTTTCGACGAAATGTGGATTTTCGTCCGCTGGCTGGTTATGCGCTCTTAAGTACAAAATCAGTTTCGCTTGCGCAAATAAAACAATATTTTTTTAAGAGGAGCCTCTCTGACAGCTTAACCCCTCGGGCTAATTTGTTTGCTTTTCGGAACAACTCGTACAGGTCTCATAGAAATATTTGTGACTCTCTTACTATCAAGGTTAGAAATATAATCTAAACCATGTTAGAAAGAGAAAACACCACGCTTTTATTCAAAACTAAAAGTTAACGACATAAAACTTAAAATATACACCTTTATAAAACCAAAGATTCCGACCGCAATTCAAAAAAATTATAAAACACTTTATAATTTTTAATTAAATGAAGACAATATTAGCATAACTCAATCAAAAACTGGAGACAGAAAAAGATATTGGTTCCACTGGGACTCGAACCCAGGTCCCTACGCTTACATGGCAAGTGCTCTACCGATTGAGCTATGGAATCCATTTACAGTTCAGTCATTTTTAACTGTATCATACTTCGACTAAGAACTACCAACACTATCTTCATTTTCTTAATGCACATATTATTGGCTGCTATCTTTATATATGATTGAAAGATTCAACCCGAACTAAATGCTATCTAGATAGTGTCTGGATAAATATTTATCCATTTTATTTTTAATATGCGACATCTATTGACTTTTTCTGCAAGTCTAGGATGAATATTTTTATTTTTATTTTTAACTTTAAGAGTAAAATCTCAAATTATAATATTTAATTAAATGAAGACAATATTAGCGAAACTCAATCAAAATCTGGAGACAGAAAAATCAGAAAAAGATATTGGTTTCACTGGGACTCGAACCTAGGTCCCTACGCTTACATGGCAAGTGCTCTACAGATTGAGCTATAGAACCCATTTCCAATTCGGTCACTTTTAACTGTATCATACTTCGACTAAGAACTTTTTTTGTTTTTTTTTTTTTTTTTTTTAAATTTATTTATCTATAATAAAAATACATTTACATTTGTTTTGTGTATATGCCTGCCTCACTAGGGTATACCTGTGTCGAGACAGGCGTACAGGTATATAAATGAATATTGTAGTTACAAGGATATTGAAGGTAAAATACATATCACTTTGAATAGAATTAAAACAGAAAGGTGATTGGAAGGGTGATAAATCTTTTGAAGAGAGTTATTTTATAAATGTTCGAGATGAAGTAGAGAAGTAAATTCTGCCTAATCTATTTAAAGGTCAATTTGAAAGGATTACATTATTTTCATTTATTTTATAAGGGTTAGGTTGTATGTGCATAGTAATTTTAGTCTATGTGTGATTTATTTTACAGATGTTTGTAATAGTGAGGCGTCCAATACTTATAATCCATTTTTTAATATCTTGTTTGAATTTTGTAAAGGAGTCAGTTTGTCTGATCGTAGTTGGTAGTGTATTGTATAGTTTGCAAGCTATGTATTTAGAGTGTCTTTGCCCGAAGGTGGTTTTGAAAAAAGGAGTTTGGAGAAGTTCGTTGTTTTTGGCTCGGGTATTGTGTATTGTTTGTGTAGCTTTGTATAGTGTTTTGTTGTTTTTGTGTAAATTAATTAGTATGGATCTTGAGTAGAGCTGTTTTATGTCCATAACGTTGAAGGCATTGAATATAGTATCCGTGCTGGTAGTAAGTGGCATTTTAAGAATTATTTTTATGATTAGTTTTTGTGCTTTCATGATGGGATCAAGGGCATTGGAATATGCATTACCCCAGGCTAAAATTCCGTATTCGATGTGAGATTGGCACAGTGAGTAATATACTGTTTTTAAAAGTTTTAGGTTAAGGAAATTGCATGTTTGTTTGAAAAAGTATATAGATTTGCGGATTTTGTTTGTAGTATTATGTATATTGTTACGATACGCCCCTGAAGCGACTAGAGCACAAAACAAGCTCAAACACAACTCGGCCTCTCCCCTCTCTCCCCCCCGTTTCCTGTTTCCCCCTGCTTCTCCCCGTTTGCCCTGCCACTCGGCAGTCCGCTGCACTCCACAGAAGAGATTTGTGCGCCCTTGCGAACGGACGTACGCGGCCCGCTTTTCGGGCGAGCAGTCCAAATTCAATGTGGCCGCGATGTATTATTGAAATACCTACAAGCAGAATCAGCCTTAGCCGCACTATTAGTTCGGCCTATTTAGAATACGAAAGTGCCTGATGGAACTACCACATGAGACGAGGTTCCTGCCAATCCACATGTAAGCTGTATCTTGATTTCCTCTTTTAAATGTGTCCGTAATCAGTGAAATGTAGGGCCCCGCGTAAATCACCACTCGGAGAGTTTCGTTTTGAGAGAGAGACAGTGAGAGTTAAACACTTTAGCTAGGTTTGTGTAATTTGCATTTCTTGTATTGAATTGCACTGTAGAAAACTATGTACCGTGTTTGAGTTTACAATACATGTCTTAATGATTTAACTTTGTTATTATTCTGCTACGGCAGGAGGATTGTTGACCAGTGTGGATCCCGTGGGACGCCGGAAGATAGAGAGAAATTCCATAGCTTTGAGCGGCTCACCCCCTGAATAGAGAGTACCATTGTCCCGCTGAGAGCTAGCCAGGGACGTGTTGGTGTGCTGATGTTGGTTTAGTAGCCGACATCGGGGTACCCTAACAATATGTTGCTTCCAATTTAGGTATGTATCGAAGGTTACTCCTAAATATTTGATAATGTTTACTTGCTCTAGGCATGGGCAGTCACAGTTCCGGTTTAGAGATGAATTTTTACATACGTGTATTTTTAATGGCGGGGGTAGGTTTGACTTTGGGATATTGGTGAGACTAGACAGTAAGTATTTAGTTTTCTGTACATTTAGAGTTAATATATTCGAGTCAAGCCAATATTTTACCTGTTGAATTCCTTCCTCCGCTTTGGAATAAACGGTAAGCCAATCTTTTGCTTGGAAGAGTAGGACAGTGTCATCGGCGAAACTGATAATAGTGGCATCGATATCTAGGTTGCATAACTCGTTAATATATATTAGAAAGAGGGTTGGACCTATAACACTGCCTTGAGGGACCCTATCTAACTAACTAACTACTAACACTATCTTCATTTTCTTAACGCACATATTATTGGTTGCTATCGTTATATATGATTGCAAGATTCAACCCGAACTAAATGCTATCTAGATAGTGTCTTTTTTTTTACATGAATATCGAACAAAAGTCCCAACTGCTCCCGTCTGAAGCCAGTGAGACTATGGCATCCCCAATTGGGGTATGTTGTGAGGCTGAGGGTAATGGGGAGGGGAAGGAGATAGGGAAGAGGAAGGTGGGGAAGTACCTGGCTATTCAGATCTGGTCACCAAACACGGCTAATGCCATTTCAAGCAACGTTTCAATTCTGAATGGTGGTCTTACACCAGGGCGATACAGGGAGTATCTTCCACTCTGGAACGTGCCGCAAATATAATAGGTATGTATAATTTTAAATGAATAACTTGTGAAATAACACAAATTGATCAAATAAAATTTATTTGCCACGCCGGATTTGATCCCGCGACCTTCGGTGTGCAAGTCAAGCACCTTACCGCTGCGTTACGCCGGCCGTCTTAGTGCATATTAAAAATAAAATGGATATATATTTATCCAGACACTATCTAGATAGCATTTAGTTCGGGTTGAATCTTGCAATCACATATAAAGATAGCAGCCAATAATATGTACGTTAAGAAAATGAAGATAATGTCGGTAGTTCTTAGTCGAAGTATGATACAGTTAAAAGTGACCAAATTAGAAATGGGTTCCATAGCTCAATCGGTAGAGCACTTGCCATGTAAGCATAGGGCCTGGGTTCGAGTCCCAGTGGAACCAATATCTTTTTCTGATTTTTCTGTCTCATTTAATTAATATTTATTGTCTTCATTTAATTAAATATTATAATTTGAGATTTTACTCATAAAGGTTAAATTAAAAATAATTCATAATTTTTGTTAAACAGCTCCCTGCAAATAATTATTTATACACAAAATGACTAAAAAATGAATTGACGATTTAGAGTCCTAACTGCTCCCGTTTGAAGCCAGTGAGACTATGGAATCCCCAATTGGGGTATGTTGTGAGGCTGAAAGTAGTGGGGAGGGGAAGGAGATAGGGAAGAGGAAGGTGGGGAAGTACCTGGCTATTCAAATCTGGTCACCAAACACGGCTAATGCCATTTCAAGCAATGTTTCAATTCTGAATGGTGGTCTTACCTACACCAGGGCGATACTGAGAGTATCTTCCACTCTGGAAGACACTCTCAGTACCGCAAATATACTATATATTATTTTAAATGAATAAATTGTAAAACAACACAAATGAATAAAATTTATATGCCACGCCGGGATTCGACCCCACGACCTTCGGTGTGCGAGTCAAGCGCCTAACCGCTTCCGGGGGTCGCCGGTGTTGTTTACCAATTAACGAATAAACTAAACGAACGCTAAACTAAATGAACAAATTCTTTCCGTATTCAAACTATATTGTTAACCAATAATAATGCACACCTTCAAAAAATCAAGAAAATGAACAAATTATTTTTGTAAGCAAACTACGCGCATTAGGCCGTAGTTCGGCGACAGTCGCCCGGAAATAGCATATCTCTTTTGTATTTGAATATCTTTGGTTGACGTTTATAATACATTTGCTTAATAAAATATGTGTTTGTTTTTTTTTATCAGTAATTTTGGTTAGAAAAATGTAAGGTGAGCCATTTTTAAAACTTTTTACGTTAATAATTAAATTTAAGTAAAGTTTACATTTCAAAAATTATATGTTCATTTCGAATTATAAAAATTTAAAGGCATATTTCATCACCTTTAAACAGTTTTTAGTTTTTGGATGCTTTCACAAATATTCCATTTATTTGGATGTTATTGCAAAGCGGAAATATTTTTACTATCCGACAGAATAGATCTGAGGCCTGAGGGGTTAAAAAATAATTTTATTTTTTATGCCCTGTGAATCTAAAACTTACAGAAAAAACAATTTTAGAAAAGGGCTTGTAAGTTTGCTAATCCAAAAAAGTAATTGCAAGAAGAGTATCTACTTTGCATAGAGCATATCGATGCGCTCAACTGAACGCGTATCATAAATTTGGGTGCAATTAATTCAAATAACCTCTGTGAACTATTTGTTAGCCTTGATGTACAAAATTGACGAGACGCTTGAATGAATCTTTGAAACAATGTTTTTAATTACTAAGTAATGATCTTTAGTTAATTTTGTGAAATTTAAATGTAAATTAAGGTTTCAATGTCAAACTTTTAAAATGGTTCCAAAATGAAAGTGATGACTGAATGGGTGTCCCAGTGTAAGCAACCCAGAGTCAGATTGAGAAAGAGGTGGATAGACTATGTTGAAGAGGATTGGAGCAGTAATAAGGGAAGGATTACACAGGAGGGAAATGGCTGATGGAGAGGAGCATTTGTGGGGGAGGCCAAATCGCACCTGAGACTTTTTGTTTTTTTTTTTACATTAGCTCCACACAGGAGGCCCTGAGGAAAATAATTCCCCTCGGGGCCTATGTCATATTTGGGGATGCTGTGTGGAGGGTCTTTTTTAGTAAAGGAAGGAGAGGAAGTTCTGGGAACGTAATTAATGGATGCAATCGTACCCATACCCGCCTTCCAAATCGTAAGAGATATAGCCTGTAATGATTATTATGAGTTTAAATTGTTATTGATGATTACCATTTGTAAAGTTGTCCTCCAGGTAGTCTATGATCCTGGCGGAGTCAGGAATCACCTTCCCTGAATCCTGGAGAACTGGGACCTCCCCTCTCGGGTTCACTTTGAGGAATGTCGGAGAATATTGCTCCCCCTTGGTAATGTTTATGATAACAGAATCAAACGGCAACTTCTTTTCATGGAGAGTCATCACAACCTGAGAAAATCATAACTTTGCTATAGGGATATATTGAAAAATATATTATTTTATTAAATAATCTTATCTGTACAAGATAACACAGTACCTAACAAACACAAATTAATATTTTTTATGGGGACTCCCAAAAAAGCATGAATTTCTTTTTAAATATTAACTAGGTACCTACCTATAATCTTTGTAAGAATTTACATAAAAAAAGTTATAAATAACCGGGCTTCTTTATTCTGTCAATTAACACGTCTATTAAATATTATTTTACAAGGTAATCCATTACGTGTCGAAGTTATATAATAAAACCGAATAACATTTTCACAGACATTCAAAGGGGAATGCATAATTACATAAATTTACAGTTATTGTTTCAAATATTTAAACTTTTGATCGTTTGAAGCAATAATAAAAAAGTAAAGCTATCCATTGTACAGTATAATTAACATAATATTCGGGTAATTATCGGCGTAATTTTAGAACTTTTCTGCCGCGTTGAAAGAAATTTATTGAAGTTTAGCGCGTTATGTCACTAAAAAACCAACTGTCACTGTCATTGTTTATACTTTTTCACGCCCAGTACCTACTCTGAAGTACTCAAAAACTTAAAAACCTTGACCTTCGACAAAAATTATTATCACACATTGTAGTATTATTTGCACGAGAAAAACAACTTTGTATAAGATTGTGCACCTTTTGAGAGTAAAAACTGTATGGGTGATAATATAGAATCAATCCAGCCGGGGCCACCATCTTTCTCGCAGTAGGGCCAAAAGCCGACATCACCTGATTATTTTGTAAACTAAAACAATGTGAAATAAAAGTGGACCGAACTCGGAACCATGGAACTGCGAACAGAGGTGGTCAAGTCAAAAGTCAAAGCGGATAGCGGACGGACATACCTACTTCGTACTTTTAGCAGTGGCACTCGGCATTATTCTGGGGCCGCCAATCGCACCATCTAGCGGGAAATTTAAAAAAAAGTTTTCCGAGATCACCCCATGATCTTTATTTTTATTACAAATAATATCAATCAATTTATATAATAACATTTTAACTTACATAAATGATTATAACTACAAGTAACTACTTATTATTGTAATTAGAAAGTTTTATACCCTTAAGAAAACACAGACATTAACTCAGACCAAAACTGGACTCGTTTTTGGCGCGATTTTGCCACCCATCTGACAACTTTGTTCACCGTGCATGCATTTTATTTATATGAATCGTTGCTAAACTTTACCGTAAAACGAAAGTTAAGGCTCCGCAACCGGGCTCGAAAAGAAGAAGATGAAGAGATACGAAATTACGAATGTTAGAGGAGAGCGCTTACAATTACAGCGCCAAAATCGATGCGAAAATGTTTAATAAAACATGACTCGTTCAAAATAGAGCAAAAATCTCTTGGGGAGCATCTTAAATATCATTTAAAGAAACATTGTGAATTTTTCACAAATATTATTTATAAGATAATAGAAACAGACTTGTTTTTAATAATTTTTGGAGCATACTTTGCGATTTTTTTCTATCGAGGGAATTTCATATAATTTGCGTTTTGGCTTGGGCAGCATCTAGACATTATCTTAAAAATAACATATATTTTTTTAAGAGCTTAAAAACTTCAAATTTTTAAGAGAGATATGTAAGAAATCGTTAACAAATTATATATGTAAGAAATTCGAGTTGCGGCCCCTTAAAATTGAAGCTAAATGTTTTCTTTTTGTAAATATATCATTCTAACTTCTCTTTTCCATATAATATCCGCCATTAAACATTTGATCATAACATACTAATTTTGTGCTTTACTCTTCTTTCTTCGTAAAAATAAGTAGGTAGGTACTTATCATAATTATTGTAGTATCTACCTAGGTATACTGCGGAGTTTTATTTTTATTATTTTGGTTCCAATTCAAACAACAACAAGACACCTGTTAAAGTATTATTTGCAGCTTCTGATTAATAACAATGTAGTATTACTTATTGCGTAGGTATCAATTTGGTGCATTATACAAGCCCTGCCATGCAGTTTTGCGTCAGTAAATTCCTAAATTAAACTATACACGTGCATGGAGTAGAATGATCGTATTGGCGGCTAAAGAATCTCCACGAATACCGAAGAAAAAGGTGTTTATTTATAGATTGATAAAAAAACGCACAGCTGGATTTTTGCGTCTTGAGCGAATTCTGCAGTTTCTTTAGAAAAGTAACAAATTATTAGACCTCGGATCTCATACCTATTATATTTACTTTGGCCTGTTTGGTTAATAATGTGTTTTTGAGCCTTTTCTAGACCTTATTATTTTATTCTATTACCGGTGTCCTGCGGTTTACTAAAGTACCCACCTACTAATTTAAAAAACAACATAATACTGGTGAATTTGCGGTCATGGAACACTGGTATCTCTGCATATTTTTGCATTTTTAGTGCATATTTGTCGCCATATAATAATTATTCATGTTATTTAAATGTAGGTAAAGAGAAGGGCTTTGAGGAACTTGCTTGCAATCTTTGATGACCTAGCCATATAGGTATAGGTACTTTCCTAGGTATTTAATTTTATGTTTGGTGTTTTTGTACGGTGTTTAACCTGTTAGGTAGGTACTAGGACCACTAAAGCATGGAATGAAGAATGTGTAGGTATTCGCACTGATGCTCTAAGTAAGCTACTTTTTTCTTACTTCTGAGGAATCGATCAAACATTTTCCAATGCCAAAACTCTTCATTGAGCAGATAAGCAATTTCATTGACCTGACTGGGACCTATGAGTATTCATTGATCTGAAACGAGTCTTCATTAAGCTGACTAGGATCCATGAGTCTTCATTGATCTCGCTGGGAGCTACGAGTCTTCATTGATAAGACTGGGACCTAGGAGTCTTCATTAAGCTGACTGGGATCCATGAGTCTTCATTGATCTGACTGGGACCTACGAGTCTTCATTGATCTAACTGGGACCTAGAAGTCTTCATTAAGCCTGGGATCCGTGAGTCTTCATTGATCTGACAGGGACGTATGAGTCTTTCAGTCTTCATTGATCTGACTGGGACCTACGATTCTTCATTAAGCTGACCGGGATCCATGAGTCTTCATTAATCTTACTGGGATCCATGAGTCTTCATTGATCTCACTGGGACCTACTAGTCTTCATTGATCTGATTTGGACGTATGAGTCTTTCAGTATTCATTGATCTGACTGGGACCCATGGATCTTTATTGCCCTGGCTGAGACCTACGAGTTTTCAATAACCTGACTGGGACATATGAGTCTTCATTGACCTGACTGTGACCTATGAATCTTCATTTACCTGACTGGGACCTATGAGTCTTCATTGGTCTGAATGGGACCTATGAGTTTTCATTAACCTGACTGGGACCCATGAATCTTCATTGCCCTGACTGGGACCTACGTGTCTTCATTGACCTGACTGGGGCCTACGAGTCTTCATTGATCTGACTGGGACCAGTGAGTTTTCATTGACCTGACTGTAAACCTGTGAGTGTGAGTTCACATTGAACTGACTGGGACCTATGAGTCTTCGTTGACCTGACTGGATCTATGAGCCTTCGTTGTCCTGACTGGGACCTACGAGTCTTCTTTCAAATCGGTACAGATCAAGGGCGGATTTAGGGGGGGGGCACGGGGGCACGTGCCCCCCCCAGGACGGTATTTTTGTGTACTGTGGAGATTCCATCACAGTACATACTTGGAAGCAAATCAAATTATCAGGGTTGTTAAAATATATTAATAAAATAACAGAAAAAAATGAGTCAAACTCTCGTCTATTTCTGGCCGGAATTGCGAATTTCATTCGTTGCATCCCTTTCATGCACTTGCAAATGAAATATGATAATCAGCGTTTGCGAGAGCGGTACGGTCGGGGGAAAGCGCGGTCGGAAAAGTCCCCCCCCCCCCGATTGAAGTTGACAAAGGGGCTGTTCAAGTATTATGTAACGCACTTGAGGGGGGGGGGGGGTCGAACAACGCGTTACGTAACATGTTTTTTCTATTTAACTAAAAAATAGGAATTAGAAACTTAATGCACATTCTTAAGGCTACGTCAATGTTTGGGTAAATTGTTTTAAGTTATTTATGTCTTAGAACCTAAAATGTAAAATCGCTTTGGTTTTTCGGGGCAGTTCTCCATCTCAAGCTATCGCTGTTAAATCAGATTGTAGATGGATACATTTATCAAAAAAGAACTTTTCTAAACCTCCAAATTTATGTCGTTACTAACATACTTACTCGCACTATTTTGAACTTCTTCAGTGTTCAAATTTTGATGGAATACAATTTTCTGATAAAGGGTGTTCTCCTCTGTTGGTAAATATAAGATTTTTTAGATATCCTTTTGTAGTACATGAATAGTTGCAGTCAGAACACGAAAAAGATTACTCTCCACCGTGAATCAGCGAGTGCGTTCTTGTACGTCCCTTTTGAGAACATGATTAGCTGCAGTCGGGACACGAAAAAGGTTTTTATCCACTGTGGGTTAACACGTGATTAGATGTCCCTTGCGATAAAATTAATAGTAGCAATCCGGACATGAAAAAGATATTTCTCCTCTGTGGATAAATATGTGACGCTTCATTTGTTATTTTGTAGAACATGACGTATATTTGCAGCGAAAAAGGTTTTTATCCACTATGGGAAAACATGCGATTTTTTTTAATTTCTCTTCGTATAAGCATAGTTACACTCACAACATGAAAAAGGTTTTTTTCACTATGAATGGCGCTGTGGATTTTTAAATCTCCCTGTCGAGAACTTGAATAACTGCATTCGGGACATGAGAATGGTTTTGTCCACTATGTATAAACATGTGATTTTCTTAGTACCTCTTTGAAGAACGTGAATACTCGCAGTAGAAACATGTAAAAGGTTTTATGTCAATGTGAGTCAGAAAATGAACTGTAAGAAGTTCCTTTGTACAACATGAATACTTGCAGTTGGGAGATGAAAAAGGTTTTTGTCCAGTGTGGATATGTGAATTTTTAGATACCGTTTTTTAGCGCATGAATAGTCGCCGTCGAGACATGAAAAAGGTTTTTCATCGCTGTGAGCCAGCAATTGCCGTTTTAGTTTTTTTTTCGAGAAAATAATAGTTGCAGTCAGGACATGAAATAGGTTTTTCTCCACTGTGGTTAAACATGTGAATTTTAGATTTTCGCTTACTTCGTAGTACATGAAAAGTTGTAATTACTTTGTAGTACATAAATAGTTGCAGTCGGAGAATTTTCTCCACTACGAGTCAGCAAGTGACTTCTTAGGTATCTCTTTTGAGAAAACGAGTAGTTGCAGTCAGGACATGAAAAAGGTTTTCTTTTCTGTGAATCATACTGTAGATTTTTAAATCTTCCTTTTGAGAACTTGTAAAACTGCATTTGGGATATGAGGAAAGACTGTTAAATTGTGGAGATCCGGAAGGAATACAAGGCGGATAAAAATAATAATAATAATAATTTGGATTTTTTTATAAATAGCAACTTGCATAAATAAAATAAACAATATACGCATGTATCGCGAGTTAAAAATTTCTTCTTTTATTTATTACCGCAAACGCGATTAAAACAAGAAAAAAGGTATTTAAGCGACTTTACAGTACTTTGCGCAACTTAATTGTGACTTTCGGGTAAAAATTGTCACTTGGGCGTTACGTAACGTTTAGGGGGGAGGTGTATAAGAAAACGTTGCTGCGCATTACATGGGGGGAGGGGGGGTCAAAAATCTTCAAATGTTGCATTACGCAATACTTGAACGCCCCCAAACACAAATTTCGACTTCATAAAAAATTGGTCCGTCCCAGGGGGGGGGGGGGGTAATGTGCTCTTGAGTGGCACCCCCCCCCATCGGGTGGCACCCGGGGCGGGCCCCCCCTCCGCTCCTTGTGCCCCCCCCAGAAAAAAATCCTGGATCCGCCCTTGTGTAGTATAGTATAGTAGATAGTAGATCAGAGGTTCCCAAAGTGGGTGCCGCGGCACCCTGGGGTGCCGCGGACAGAGGTCAGGGGTGCCGCGAGGTGCCCCTGATGTCTCTACTATATCAAAATTGACATGAACGAATACAAACATTTTATGGAATGGAAAATCACCCGCGTGGCCGGTCCGCGCTCTGGGAATGGATTGGGTGGGAGGCACAGGAGTGGGGATATTGTTGTGGTGCTGCGCTTGCAGCGGCCGCGTGCCGCATTCACTTGTAGTTTTTTCATTCAAGATTTTATCATTCAAGAAGAAACTACAAATGTGGAAGATAAAAATGGGTGATGATGGAGGCAAAGATTGTTTTCCAATATTGCAACAGTACATGGCCCATAGCGGAGTTAAGGTTTCAAATAACTTGCTGACCCTTTTCACAGAGCACCTATCACAGTTAACTGACTGGTTTGCCAAGTACTTTGCAGAAGACCAAGTGGAGAAGTTTGTATGTGCTCAAGCTCTTCAAGATTTTACTACGCAGGAAGAAGAAGATTTAATTGACCTCTCGACCGACAGCAGCCTAAAATGAAATACGCTTGTTCGGATTTGACGGAATTTTGGATATCAGTCAGAAATCAGTATCCGATTCAAAGCGGTTGCGGTTATAAAGAGCAAATATCGCTCAAAAATAAATATGGAAAAAGAAATGAGGAGTAGCTGTATCAAGCCTTATTCCCCGGTTTGAAAAATTGTGCAGCGAGCTGCAGGCTCACCCCGACAGATTATAGGTATTTATTTGGATTTTCTGTCACGTATCATATGCATATCTACATATCTATCATAACACGAGAACGTCCCTGGCACGGTGGTCTAAAAATTGACAAATTATGTGACCATCAAAGATATATGAATAAAGATTTTTTTTAAATCTTATTTTGTGAAATAACTGGATATTCAGATCTGACACATGAACATACCTACCTAAAGCCATTTAAAGCACAGTTTCTGGTGAACTCTCGCCACGGCGATACTGAGAGTAACATTGTTTGTTTACAGGCGAAGCACGTACTTAATGAATTTGGAATTTGAACAAAACCTGCGTGTGTGGTTTGGTTTATTTATGCTCCCTGCGCTGGTAGCAATTAGCAATAGGGAATTGTTGCCTATCTCATATCGATATAGCATATCGATATATGCAAAAAAATGCCTTAAACGGGTTTTATCTTATTATGCAATAATTATTAGCCCCTTTGTGCTATGCATAAAAATCTTGCCTTAAATATTAGTTTATCAATTATAAAAGGGTTTTATTTTATTTGAATAAATATCTTTAATTTGAATCATGCTTAGGAACAAAAAAGAAGTATTTTTTTCCGACCACACTAAAGAACTTAATTTATCACGACAATAAAAATACAAATCAGAAAAACGGTTCTTTGGAACTAAAATCGACACATCACACTTTGGTCATATAGAAGTCCCCGGCGCATCCCGGGTTTTTCGCAGAGGTTTTCGAAATCAGTTGTAGACAGTAATTTTCATCTTATTTTGAATTTCAAGTGTGTAAAATTTCATCAAAATTCAACTGGAAGGGGAAAGGAGATGGGGTGCTCTTTAGAAATGTCACGTAGACAGTGACCTTCCCCTTGTTTTGAAGGTAAAGCGTGAAATTTTTCTTCAACCTCGGAATAAAACTGTAGATAGATAAAAAAAAATAACTAACTACCCATCACGCCGTGTCCCCGCAGGGGTAGGCAGAGAGGACGGACTACCACACAACTCGATCTTGGCACACACTTTGCCTCGTTCACATTCATACTAGACATGGGCAGATTCATTCCTAGAACTGAATCGATTCAGTCTGATTCCCCCGGCCTTTTGAATTGATTCCTTTTATTCATTCCTTTAATTCAAAAAAAAAAAAAAAAAAAAAAAAAAAAAAAAAAAAAAAAAAAAAAAAAAAAAAAATCACTAAGAGGAAATTGATGATACGATCTCATTATATCGCAGATTACATCCTTTAGATGAATGTGTATATTTTTCGTTTCATCGCGTTTCAAATCACAACGGTGTTAAAGAAGTTTTCACTACGTATAGGGTGAATTTTGTCGTTCTGAAAAATTGTAGGTACCAAAAATATTATTATTTTGCAAAAAAAAATTTTTTTGATCAGAAAAATATATTTATAAAGGCTAGCAATTAAATCTTAAAATTCAACAATTTTTATGGTTCACCCTACAGTTTCACCAATTTTGTTTTATTTATTAAACTTAAAATTGTTTCACTTTACGTGATCTAAACTTCCCACTACCTTCAGCCTCACAAAATATCCCAATTGGGGATGCCATAGTCTCATTAGCTCCAGACGGGAGAAGTTGGAACTTGTGCGGTATTCACATAAAAAAATATATATATACTATTATCACGCTTTCGTATATCCGATCCGGTCACCTGGAATAAGCTCCACTCAAATATATAACTGAGTTTTATAACTGGATTGTTCTCACGTAAGTGCGAACATCTGTAAAACCCAGTATAAATAAATATATTTTTAAATGCACCTACCTCAATGGTGAAGTAAAAACCATGCGTCAAATATAAAATTAAAAGTCTGAGCGACACGCGTCATACAATTTATTCCAAAAATAAAGGAACAAATCACTCGATTATCATTTATCACGGTACGACAGCGACTGATGTTTGTTTTGTTTACGGCTATCGGCTAGATAGACAATATCATAAAAAAAACAATAATACATAAACATCGTTTTGTTGCTAAACGCATTGCATAATTTACGCACGTGTGAGGGAGAAAAATATAGGATTAACTTTCGGCTTTTTATTAGCAGAAGTTCAGAGTCCGAAGTGAGAAGTTTCGCCCTAATATGAGGCTTGGCGCGCGAGGACTAACGACGAACCGATTCTCTGCGGGCATATCAAGGAATAAATTAGGAACTTCTGACTAATATGTGCTGTTTGTCTTGCTGTGACTTGAATAAATTGCATTCCGCGGACCATAGCCTCGATACAACATATGGGAATTGAATTGTCGGCCGAATCAACTCGATACGTGGGACATGGGAATTGGGACAACGACGTCACAAATGAACAAGAAACAAATGTTTTGATTCCTTGAATAAAAATGAAACATTGATTGAAGTTGAGAATTGAACGTTACGGTCCGCGTAGACCTGTATGACTATGATGAATAGTGGGACCGGCACGCTACACTCGAATCTCAGAATTATTTGACTCCTTGCCTCTTGGCTCTTGGCTGATTCGGTTGGCGGTTATGTCGCTTGGATTAGTGACTCTATGGCCGACGGGGTTTTGTTGTGTGGATTTACTGCGCGGGGTGCGGGATACTTACTACACGTGATAGACAATTTCGCGGCGCGCCGCCTGTAGTAGGTGTAGATACTTGTACCTATCCGCGCAACAAATATGCAGAATAATATTTAAATAAATTCCTACGAAACACTACAATATTTAAAGAGTACATTATTATTTTCTTACCTCAATATAACATGAAATAATTTAACTGTAAAATAAATTAATACAAATAAAAATAAATATGGTGCAGTTAAAAAATCGTAGGATGCAAGGCCAAGAGTAAGGAATAAAGATTTAATTCCTTTTGAAAATGAGAATCAGATCAAGTGTGTTACAAGATTGAATTTATTCATTTAATTCAATCATTCAATTTTGCCCACGTCTAATTCATACATCGTCTCATACATGCTTTTATATTATTCCGACTCTTCTCATGGCCCGACTCAAGTATCTGATTCACTTGGTCGTGCCATGTCTTCCTCGGGAGTCCCCGACTTCTTCTACCATTCACATTTGCGTCATATATTCTCCTTACACTCCTTTACTCGTTCATTCGCTCTACATGCCGAAACCATCGGATGATAGATGCTTATAGATAGATAAGTTATACATATACCTAGAATTATAAAATAATATGTGGAAAGATTTTTTTTCTAATGACAATTGTTTTTTTTACATTAGCTCCACACAGGAGGCCTAGAGGAAAATAATTCCCCTCAGGACCTGTATCATCTTTGCGGATGCTGTGTGGAGGGTCTTTTTATTAAAGAGAAGAGAGGAAGTATGAGGGGCGGGTAGGAATCTGGGAGTTAATGTGTCCATGTTAATAAAACTCTCCCATTGCGGTGCACGGCGATGTTCCGAGAGTCCTGCTGGAGAGATCAACACGTCTCTCGCGATCCGGCCTGCCACGCAGTTGGTGGGCGGACGCACCCACCGCCAAGACAAGAACAAATCTCACCTAATGACACCCCTCTCAACTAAAGGCGCCCTTGCTAAGTCATCAAACTTAGGTAACCACTTGGGGTGACCTGTGGTTATCCAATAAAAGGTTCCCGGCGTGGTGGTACCCATATCCGCTTACCAAATATGTTCTGCTCGTAGTATTTTTTTTTTTCTTAAAATCTCTAAACTATCAAATTTTTAATTAAAAATTATTATTTAAACCACCGCCTTTACTTTAGAGTCCCTGTACGGAAGGTCGTGTCTGTAAGATTAGAGATATTAGAGTACACTTGTCCACACATTTCAATAGTGGCGCGTAATTATTGTATTGTGCCGATGCCAACTACTTCCGCTTATTGAGAAATTTTACTCCAGTGGCTGTAAAAATTTTCGCTTGTCGTGTTCATAATTTTTTTTATTTTTTAGATTAGCTCCACACAGGAGGCCCCGAGGATCCCCTCAGAGCCTATGCTGTGGAGGGTCTTTTTTGGAAAGGAAGGGGAGGAAGTTTTGGAAAGAAAAAAGAATTTGGGGGTCATATAAATAGACGCATGAATTCATCCCTCCTAGTGCGGTGCAATGTTCTGAGAGAGTACCTCTGGAGAAGTTAAAGGAACTCCCTCAACCATTCTCTCCCGATCCGGCCTGCCATGCGGCTTGTGGGTAAATACCTCCAAGACCCGGACAAACCTCACCCCATGAACCCGGGCACCCCTGCTAAGTCACCAAAGTGTAGCGAACCACTTGGGGTGACCTATGGCAGAAGTGTTGGTTATCCAATAAATGGTTCTTGGGGCGACGGTACCATAACCGTACCCATAATCCCAAATTGAAAAACGGAAAAAAAAAAAAAAAAATTATTCCGAAAAAGATACATCAATTACAATAAATTCAATATAATAATTAATTACATAAAATGTGTACATATTTGATTTATCCCCATAAAAAAGCAGGGCGTGTGTGTATGGGGGTGTTGTTATATTGGTTTAAATGTTTTATGTATTTTTTAGGTATTATTCAGTTCAAATTTTCGGTATAATTTGTAAGCTGAGTTTTAAATTTTTTGATATTACTTTTCTTGTTTCTGATTTTTTCAGGTAGTGAATTAAAAAAATTTACTCCGAGATATTTATGATTTAACTGTCCTATTGTTTTTTTACATTTTGGAGTAGGAAGTATTGATGTTTGTCTAAGATTTCTGTTATTTTTAAATGGTGCAACTTTATTTTGAATATTATCTTTATAAATTTGTATATTAAAAATTGGTTATATGGGTTACGTTAGGTTAGGGTTATGAGCAATTTTTTTCATAGCTGAAAAAAAAATTGTGCTCTCATTCCATTAAAGGAGCTACTTGGGAGGCGGATATGGGTACCGCCGTCCCGGGAAGCATGTATTGGATAACGAACACCTCTGCTATTGGTCACCCTAAGTGGTCCGCTATATTTGGTGACTTATCAAGGGTTTCCAGCTTCATGGGGTGAGGTTTGTCTAGATCTTGGCGGCGGATTCGTCTGCTGACTTTCTGGGTGGGGGGCCAGATTTGGAGAGACTGGTTGGGGGAGACTATTTGACCTCTTCAACAGGACTCTCGACTCATCGTCTTGCACCACAGTTGGGGACGGATTCATACGTCCGACACTCCTGGACCAACTGACCCTCAGATTCCTACCCACCCCTCATACATGTTTCCTTCCCAGAAGTTCGTCTCTATCCTTTCCTTAAAAATACGCTCCCCACAGCATCCCCAAAGATGACTTAGGCCCCGAGAGAAATCAGAGCCTCATGTAGGTTTGTGAAAAAAGGAACTAGCGCTTGGGTCCAGTACCTACCACTAGCCACTAAAGAGCATTTCGCACACGGCAAGTATTTTAGTCGAGTAGAGAGTATATTAGTTACTAAACGAGTCCAACACCACAATGTGAATTAAGTAGTTTAGTCAGCTCTTTAGAGCATGGGTCGACAACCTGCGGCCCGCAAGGCGTCTTGGTGCGGCCCACAAGATTCTCACCGCAAAGCACGTGGAGGGACGATGTCATACACAAAGGAGTGAAAAGGAACGAGAAAGGGAGCGAAGGGATAGCGAAGGGGGGGGGGGGGCGATTTGAAAATCAACGTGATAGGTTTGCAAAGTGATACCTACTACACTTAAAATCTCTTTAAAGGGAAGAACTTGGTGGATTGCTGTGGGGCTTTGCCTTATGAAAACTACAAGGAGTTAAAATGGTTTTCTGAGCAAATAGTTACTATGTTTGGTGGGACATAAATTTGTAAGCAAGCTTTTTCAATTCTGAATTATTGAGAAAACAAACACTTTTCTCGGTTATCGGATTCACATTTGGACGCAGTACTACGCCACTCTTCTTCAAAAATGCAAGCTAATATAAGAAAACTTGCAAGTCAAATACAAGCAAAAAAATTTACTAATTACAATAAATGTCGTTAAAATATACAATAAGGCTCAATAAGCGTTTTGTTTTAAACCAAAATATTTGTCCACAAATATTGTAGGTTTTTTTTTAACAAACGCTCCACACAGGAGTCATCTTAGGGGATACCGTGTGGAGTGTATTTTTAAGAAAGGGAAAAATAGGAAGTTCTGGGAAGGAAAAAGGTATGAGGGGTGGGTAGTAATCGATGAGTCGAGAGAGTCCGGCTGGAAAGGTCAAAAGGCCTCCCTCAACCAGTCTCTCTCGATCCGGCCCGCCACGCAGCAGGTGGGCAGATGCATCCGCCGCCAAGACCTATACATACCTCACCCCCATGAACCCGGGTACCCCTGCTAAGTCACCAAATGTCAGGTATACCTATTGTAATGATATGTGACCCAAGTGCGGCCCGCACTCATCCCCACATAAAATATTTGGCCCTTTTACAACAAAAGGTTGCCGACCCATGCTTTAGAGGACCCTCGCTTTTAGTAAAGATATCAGTCAGCTTACCTTGTCAAGGCTTTTCCAAGAGAGCAACTCTTAACGAAAAATCTCTGTAACGAACATAAAGAGCAACTGATATACCGGCCCCAAGCTCAAGTATCTACTGTATTTGTCAGTAGGTAGGTGGTAGGCACCTACAATACATACCTACTATGTTTTGAACACCCTGTAGTACCTAGCCTAATGTGACAAATATACATGAGGATCGTAGTAATTTTTTAAAAGTTACATCCTTTTAGCTTCGAACTTGAACCATCATTTAAAGTACCTAATTTAAACGATTGCAGAGACCTCCATAATAAAGTCCGACGATGTACTCGTATGTTGCACTGTTGTAGGGTACGCCACCGCCTGCTAAGTAAAGTGTGTCAAGATGTACATAATACTTTATTATATAGTACCTACCTGAACCACTTTTTGTAGGGAAGATTAGCATTTCTATTTAGCATTAATTTTTCCGAATTTATGTTGTTAAAATAGTTTGAGAATGCCCGAAGCAACCAATTACCTATGTAAAAATTATCGACTATTGTGGACGAGGTTGTGAATGATAAATAACATGTTTACATTATTTATATTTTCAAAGGAAAATGATGTAGGAAAACTGCCGTTAAGGCCCGGTAGTAAGCGTTCAAAAAGAAGAAGTAGAATTAGGGGAGATGTGTAAATGGTGACCGGCCAACTCAGAATGAAACCAATTCACAACAACCTCAGAAAGGTCATTTAAGAGTGCTGATACAAAAATTGGTTGAATAGGTTACGTTAGGTTAAGTAACGGCTATTTAATTTTTTTTCATGGCTTTGACTTTTTAAAGAGGTGTTGAGTTGACTTGTTTCTGAGTTGGCACGGAACCGTATAAATACGAATGTTCTAACATTCGTTAGACGGAGACGTCTACGGAGCGCGCTAATATTAAAAACGATAATAATTAAGCAAAAATTGGGAAAATGTTTAATAAAATACGACTCATTTAAAATAGAGCAAAACTCTCTCGACAAATGCTTAAAGCGTAATTTTCAAAAGTATACCCAAAATAATTAAATGGTTATAGTCAACGTTCACAAATCGATCATCGATGGAACTCTTAGGTAGACCATAATTAGGAATTTATCATTATTTTCTCACGTAGCCGAATCGACAAACGATTGTATTATGCGATTATTTAAAAATATGTACACAAAATAGGCACATGATTAGGTAATAGCCATTTAAAAAAAATCAAGTTGTAGTAGTTAGATAATAATAAAAAGTAAGTATTTCACTTCCGTTTTATGAAATAACTACTAAAATAAATTATTTTCGATTTCCAGAAACGGAAATAGCGAACAGATATAAAGTGTTTAATAAAGTGTACGTAGCGTTAGCCTATTAAATATAATATAATATATATTCCAGCGATTATTTCTGTTTGAATGGGTATCATAAAATTTTCAAAACATTTTTGATTTGTTAATTGTTTTTGTGTTTAATTCGTAGAACTCCATTTTGATTTTTAGAAATTTAATTAAATTTAAATTTGATATGTTATTATCGAGTTCTGCAAGTATTTAAGAATGTATTTTAGTTACAGCTGTTTCGACTGTTTTTCAAACTGTTTGAAAATGACCTTACAAGTCGAAACAGCTGTAACTAAAATACATTCTTAAATACTTGCAGATCTCGATAATAACATATCAAATTTAAATTTAATTAAATTTCTAAAAAATTTTGATTTGAGTAACGGCACTGAATAATAATAAAATTTTGTAAAAATGTAAATTTAATTTTTAAAATAATTTATTAGGCTGGCGAGTGAACAGCGAATTCCGTTATGTTGTTTTTTAAATGCACATTTTTTGTATGGTCAGTATGGTCACATTGCAGAAAAAAATATTTGGGCAACATCAACTAGTGTTGCCATTTACATGATTTTTACCATGGTTGCATGGTTTTCTGGGACATTTCTACCTCCATGGTTTTTCAAAAAACTAAGTCAAAATGGTCATGGTTTTTTACGGGTCACAAAAGTGTGAACTTTTGAGTAGGATACGTTTTTTGGCATGGGTCACATGGGGAAATCCTGAAATCAAAGATGTAGTTTTGGAACTTTAGCAAGGGTTCACAATGTCTCTTTATCTAATTTTACTTGTCATTATGTAATTTATGGATTTATAAAAATAAATAATAGTATACATGACATTTTATTAAGTACTTAAGTAAGCTAGCTACTGCAACAATATTATTGGAATTGTGGGGGAATTTTTCTCCCTCATTTCATCGAAAAAAATCTTGTTTATAAAAAAGTTGTTTATATTCTATCAAGTGAGTACTACAAATTAAAGTTGAGAACGGTAAAAAAACTCATTTTTAAAGCCAAAATTCTATTATAAAAAATAAAAATATTTTTTTATGTTTTTTTTAAATTATTTTTCCTATTATTCAAATGAAAATTATAAAACGATTGTTTTTGCAATATAGATTCTTTACTTCGGTACCGTTATTTTCTTTTTTCTATTCTCAATAAATAGCCTAAAAACATGGTTTTTCATTTTTTGGACATGGCAACACTGATACCAACTAAACCTGTCAAAGTGTCAAGTGTCAAACGTCAGTTCAAAGTTCAGATTTCAGATCCGGCATATATAAGTTTTTTAATGCAAAATATTGCAAAACAGTCACTCTAAATATTAATCATTTTCCTCCGTTTGTTAGAGATATTATCATTTAAATTGAACTTTGTATTTGTATATTAATCTGACATGTTCCGCGCGATATTAAGATTACCGGCAAATACTAAATTGAGTACGTTTTCCATTAGAGCCATGGGTGCTTCCGCCTCTATTCCTAAGGAGAGGTTGAAGGGAAAAGTTGCCATTGTTACTGCATCAACAGAGGGGTTAGTTTATCTACTATTTATCTTGAATTTTTCGATGATCCACCATCCTGTATATTAATTAGTTACATAGAGATAAAGTCAACATCCTTATCTTGATGACTTCGAATATAAATCAAGCCTCTTTGAGTTATTTTCTAGTTAATGATGGTGTAAAACCATATCGATGCCTATTTGAATGCCTGCGATGATCGAATCTCCTTTTCTTACAATTTTCCCAGCATTATTCTTGGTACAGTTTGAAAGTTTATGGCATCTACATCGGGATGTTGGTATTTGTCAGCCATTGATTAACATTATGCAGCATAAATGTGCCCCCGGACACTAGACACATTCTCCCACAGTATGTTCTGTAGTTAGAATAGTCCAAATTCCTTTTTTTATGAGAAAACCACACAAGAGCTCCCAAACGTCTGGAGCCAGTAAGAATTTAGCATCCCCAATTAGGGTATATTGTGAGGCTGAAGGTAGTGGAGAGAGGATGGTGGTGGCGGAGAGGTAGGTGGGGAAGTGTCTGGCTATACAGATCTTGTCACCAAATATGACGCCACTTCAAGCAATGTTTGAATTCTGAATAGTGGTCTTACACCAGGGTGATTCTGAGAATATCTCCATTCTAAAACATGCCGCAAATATGCTTTATACTATTTTAAATTTTACTTGCGCGTGCTGGTATTTGAACCCCCTAGCTCCATAATGCAGAGTCACAAGTCCCCATTTGTAAATCACATTGTACATACAACGGCTGTGACAGTATGGGATGTGGTTTCATGTGGTCCACTTTTCCGAGAGAGCGAATCCTGATAATTTAATTCAATCATAATAGTTGCATATTATATTGACAAAGCTGTGTCTGTTATTCGTGCTGTTACTCAATGACTGATGATGTTGTGATATTCCAGGATTGGCTATGCCATAGCTTTGAGGCTGGCCAGGGAAGGGGCGGCGGTGCTGGTGAGCAGCCGCAAGCAGCAGAATGTGGACACAGCAGTGGCAAAGCTTAAGGCACTCGGGCTCAACGTGGAGGGGGTGGTCTGCCATGTCGGCAAGAAGGGAGACAGGACAAAACTGTTTGAGGCGGTAAGTTTTTCATACAATTCACTTTATGCCGTGAGAGTTTGATTATTTAAAATCCGTGATTGTAATTATCTTGCGAGATACATTAAAATAATGTAATTTAGATACATTCAATTAATACATTTTGTAATTTAAATCTTCAAAGCAAGTTTACAAACATAAATATATCTTATCTCCTGTTTGTGTAAAGGATTAGTAAACCTTATCTGAATTTGCTATTCAGTTTTGTTGATGCTTTTCCTGATAATATAATTACCACTTTAGAGTGAATTTAACCCAATTTTTTCATTATTTTTCTTCAAATTGACATTACATTGGGGTCTAATTGAGCCCTTACACGTAAAAACAGTGTCATGTGAAAAACCAATTTCGCTATTGCCACTTTCTGTCAAATCGTCATATTTGTCAATCTCATATTTTAAAATTTTAGAATTAACATTATTATCTTACGAGCAACTACCCTTTTTATTGGAAACAATCATTCTAAGAATTGGTTTGTAACCTGGATAGTGTCTCGGATAGATATATCCGAATTTTTTATTATTTTTGTAATGCATACTTAAATAATTGTTATTTTGCATTTGTATAATGTCATAATGGGATGTTTTTTTAAAATAAATTATCTTTGTTTCGCTTATTTTGACTGGTTAAATTTTGTTGACCATAATGTTTGACGGATGAACGAACACTCACATTAAAGTTTGATGGTATTAATAAGTTATATATATTATATTTCAGGCAGCTAAGACGTTTGGAGGTCTAGATATTCTGGTTTCTAATGCGGCTGTGAATCCAAGTGTTGGTCCTGTTCTAGAAGTAAGTATGCGCCAAATAATGAATCTCTTTTATTATTTTCTGATTATGTTGATTTATTTATATTTTTATGAGTAAGTCTTCATTGCTTCAAGTAGCAACATGGTGATGCGTTCTCTTGTGATTCTTTATTTATTTAATGTTGTTTGTGCCACCATAGATGGTACTTTTACTTTTGTATGTATATTTGTATATCTTTTTTATTGACGTAAGTTAGAGGTTGGTTGTTCAAAACATTGGATTCCCGCCCAGCCTTTTCAGACTCAGTCGTTACGGGGAACTCATCATTTTGATAATGTGCCCTGTCCTGGGCTATTTAAGCTTGAGGCTTGAGTCCAATATTGCAGACCAAGTCTCTCTTCATGCAATCTCTGGATTTGCTTTAAATTTAATTGTTTGTTCTAAAATTCTGAATTACACTTTGCTTGTCTTTCATTTATGGAATTAGTTGGGAATAAAGAATGTAAATGGATCTCTATATGTGTTGTAGACAGAAGAATCAACGTGGGACAAGATATTTGAGATCAACGTGAAGTGTGCCTACTTGCTGGCCCAGGAGAGCCTTCCGCTGCTTAGGAAGAATGGCGGGGGCAGTATCGTCTTCGTATCCTCCATCGCCGCCTACCAGCCTATGCCCGTAAGTCTACCAACATCTTCACTATACATATTTATATCTATATCTTTAGCGCTACTACCTTTGAATAAGTTTGCCTCCACACCATCCAGCCTGCTATAAACACCAAGGTTGAGGTGTTTCGTACACCACCACAGAGTTGTGGTGCTGTGGATTTTGGGCTTATTGCTATGGTTTTCGGCCAGAAAGAGTTACTCAATATCTTGGAAGATATATATTGTACTTCATGTGTGGATGCGTGTGTGTGTGTATGTGTAAGTTTTTTTTTTAAATTAACTCCACACAGGAGGCCTTGACAAAAACAATTTCCCTCAGGGTCTAGATCATCTTTGGGGATTCTGTGTGGAAGGTATTTTTAGGGAAAGGAAGGAGAGGAAGTTCTAGGAAGGAAAAAGGTATGAGGGGTGGACAGAAATCTGAGGGTTAATGTGTGCAGGAGTGACAGACATATGAATCCATCCCTGCCACTGCAGTAGAAGGCGATGGATTGAGAGAGTCAGGCTGGCTCCCTCAACCAGTCTCTCCCAATCGGCCAGAGCCGGACCTCGGAGCCACATCCAGATAGAACCTACACAAGAATGCGAACCTGGCGTTTAGGGGTAAAATCCCGCGAAGAACCCGAGTTTAAGAGCTCACTCCAGTAGAACGCACGCATCGTTAATCCTCATTAAAAGCTAACTCTCGGTCCTATTCCGCTCTTGATCATATTGTGATTAGCTTCAAGCATGACGGCCATGTTGTCAGCTCGTATGTACGCTCAGCGGCTGTAACATCACTGGATGGAGAAAGAGAATTGGTAATTCGATAGTGAGATCCACAATTTAGTATCTATTGACTAATAAATTCATATGAGGTCTGTTTAATTTTGCTATGTTTATATGTCAACCGATGTCTCTGTAATCTATTTAATTTTTCAATATTAGTAGATTCCTATTTTACCAGTATATAACATCATTGTTACTATCCGTAACCATTGTAAACATTTTTCTTTCATGCAATATTAGTAGATTCCTGTTTTACCATCTGTAACCATTTTTATTCACAAAATAGAACTATTTTCTGTAGATTCCTGTTTTATCATCTCCACTATAGTTCCTTTATTTCAACACAAAAATTTTCCACTTCAAAATTGCAAATCATCGACAACAGTTTGTGACCGAAGCGTCCTACTGTTCTATTTAAATAATTATAAAAGGAAAGGATTCAATGATTGATGCAAAGTCTTTCTTCTTTTTATTATTTTTATTTACATATATCTTATTAATTAACTCGTTTTTTTTTTTTAATTTTTATATTCAGATTCTTGGAGCATACTCAGTCAGCAAGACAGCTCTTCTAGGATTAACAAAGGCGGCCAGTTTGGATCTGGCCCCAGAAAATATCCGAGTCAACTGTCTAGCCCCCGGAATTGTACCTACCAAGTTTTCTGGACCTGTAAGTAAAGCTGTGCATGCATGACTTACTATTTTTATATTAAACTATCATAGCCCGTGAAAAATCATGGGAAAATTAAATAAAAAGGGATTTTAATAAATATAAAAATTGTCATGGTCGAGAACCCTGATCAACTGCTTGGAAAACAACTATTCCGCCCGTTACACCACCGAGTGTTTTCAGAATGGTGGCATAAATTCATTATAGTTTAGTGTTTTTTCTTATTCAAATGAACCTCTACATGTAATAAAAGTTGCGTGAACGAAAATAAATTTTATCTTTAATAGAAAGACATTGAAAAAAAAAATTGGCTGGACCAGAGTCCCTCCTTAATATCAACTTATTTACTAATGGAAACTATACTATTTAAGTTAGTTAAGGGGAGATAGAAAAACATGCTTAAATTTGGTTCTTAGTTTGGGTTATATAAATAAATTATTGCGTATTTCCTAACCTTGAAATTTAACTCTGATCATACAAACAACAAAAAATGGACGTCTGTCAAAACCCATGAAATTTTGAACTGATTGAGAAAAGATAGAACTTTAATGCATCTTTTACCATCTGACCTCAACTGTCTGACCTGACAAAAATAGTTTTTTCTTGTAGTAATTAAGTTGAAACCATGTTTTTTTGTTTTTAAATTTTGCACAGAGGAATTCGGCAACTCTACACAGATTTATAAAGTGAATAAATCTACTGGTTTTTCAACTTAATTTTATTTCCAGCTGACCGGCACGGACTCAGCTCTGGAAATGGCTTTAGGCGCAGTGCCCATGGGCCGCCTCGGCAAGGCTGATGAGATGGGCGCCACCGTGGCCTTCCTCGTGTCTGACGATGCCGGCTACATCACCGGCGAAACCATCGTAGCTTCCGGGGGTATGGCATCCCGACTTTAAGGCGGGAATCTGGATTTTTTTAACATAATTCTGGACAATTGCGATATAAAACAATAATTATAAGTAAAATCAGTATCTTTCTGCAATGAAACTGAGTTCTAAAAGGCTCCATACAGAACAATTTTTTTTTTATAGTTTTTTTTAAAGTTTTCTTTATTCATTGAAAATTTATTTTTTATTACATAGATTGGGAATTTTTCGACCACCATGCTAGGCACATGCCCGTGTTGTGGTGGTCATGGTGGTGAACGAACAATCGTCAATCGCAGACTGTAAACGATCAAATCGTTGCGTCAACAGTGATTGTCTAAAGTGTCTATGAACTCAATCAAAATACAAATCATTTCCCCAGTCAATGGGAAGTATAGATTGTCAATCGCTCCAATTGCCTCAGTAAACTATCAATTATTAGCAATTGTCAATTTCATAAATTGATGCAACTACTGACAATTGATATTGATCATCTCCGGTCTACTTAAGACAGACAGTCTGCAATGAAACTCTCAGCAGCAGGTTCATGTGAATTGTATAAAAATTTTATTCATTGTACAAAAATAATGCATTTTTTTAGAATCTAGTGAAAAAGAGTTGATAAATTATTGTGCGCTGACCATAATAAAATAAAAATTACCATAGACAATAATAAAATTAAATTACCACAGACAATAAGAGACTTAGTACAAAGATATTTTTCTACGTAATTTTATACTTATTTTCATGCTGATTAGTTTAGTTTAGTCATCATGTACTTATTTTGTATAATTTTATTATTATTATGAGTTCTTCGAAGTTAACTTTGATTAGTACAATAAGACAAGTATGATTGCCTTTTTCTACCAAACTTAATGCATTTATATACTTATTGCAATTTATAATTTAGTAAATGAAAACCCATGCTTAATGTTTATTGTGATGTATTTACTTTGTAGCCAAAGTACCTAACAATTTCTTTGTTAAACATTTTTTTCTTATAACGTATCTACATATCTCCAATGCTCTTAAGTTTGGAAAACTCTGTTGTAATAAAATTAGTAATGTGTCAAATAATAATATTTATTGTTGAAAATCTTTTATATAAAAATGTTGTGCAGGTTATAATTTTATTAAAATGTTAATACAAATATTGTGATTACTTATTGAAAATAATTCCAAATAACCTACCAGTTAAATATATTGTGCCAATTTTTTGACAAGTAATCAGGTCAGTGATAAATTTTTTTCATGTTAATTAAATTTGCAAAATTACACTTAAATGTAATGCTCATATAAGTAAACACAAAGATAGATAATGCTGTTGTGTAAGTTCCATGTGTAATTTATTTCCCGTAAGTCGCTTACGTAAGTGACTTATGGTTAAATTACCAATGCAAACAACACCAAAAGTCACTTTCCATAATTTATAGCAAGTTACAGAAGTTATTCTTATGTAAGTTTTTTGACAGGTCTAATCAAATCCACGTGAACTTCCAGCCTTCTCACAGCTTATAAAATCAGTTTGATAAGTTAAGACACTTACCGTTTGAAATTGTACCAAAATGTGCCGATGCAAGATGTCAAAAATTAAAAGGCAGTTGTTTTCGTGAGATTTTTTTCCTATAAATACTACATGGTATTTTTATTATTTTAATGAAAATCTGATTAGGTTAAATAGATATTTACCTACCTCATATTCTCCCGAGAACAATATAAAAATAAAACTGGACTAAACTTAAATAAGCACTAAGTACCTACCCACAAAAACTAATGTAAAAGGAAAAAAACTTTTCTGATTCCAAAAACCGAAGAGATAACAATATTTTTCAGGTGGAAAAAAGCTTTCTGAAAATGGACAACCTTCTGTTTAATTATCGGACCAATCAAGTCGAATCTAAAGGTTTCTGTTTATAACATTATGTATTTGAATTCGAAGCCGGTTGCTATCATGTAACTGTCATTCGGATAAAATTAAAGAACTCCATTAATTTCCGCCGTTAACGGAAAAAGCGCATGGAAAATCATTTCCCTCTAGCCAACTTCTATTCCTACAATATATTTGGGCCCTTTCATCTTTATTGACATATGTAAATTTGACAACAGCAAATTGTTGTTGATAGGAAGAAATCTTATCGCTAATAAAGTTACGTGTGTACCAGTCGTCCGGAGTACTTACATAAATTAAGCTTCCGAACATCTTTCAAGTTTTTATACATGTCAACGCTCCTGTGAGTAACTTATCAAACTCTTACGTAAGTTGTAAATTTTACTTTTGAGTGTAAAGGGAGCCTAATGATTTTAAAATGTAGCATATTCAGTTCATTTAAAAAAAAATTATGATTATCTTTCAAGAGTCCCAACTGCTCGGAGCCACTGGGACTGCATCGTCCCCAGTTGGGTCATTAAATAATAAAACATAATGATTATAATTAATATCACATACATATTATTATGTTTAGCGTTTTTCCTTCGAATTCCTGTAGTATGTAGTTTTTTCAATCTTGTTAGCTTCTCTCTTTTTCTTTCCTGTCCTCAACTCGTAGATGAATATAAGAATGGCTGCAAGGTAGCCACACAGCAGAACGAAGAAGACAGCAGCTATTTGGTGTATGTTGACCTCACTGACTCCTTTGTTGGCCTGGCAGATGGGCTTTCTGGACACCCACTTCGCCAGTAGTCTGTTCACCTGCCCTGTTTGCCTCGCCTTCTGTAACCTAAAAACATACTTAATGTTAAATTTAATATTGAACCAATTACGATTTGGCAAGTGTTAGCGGTGTTCACTCATTTTAGTCAATCCCTGTGGAGGAAGGTTCAATTCTCAAATTCTCAGTCGAACCAATTTTTTTTATTTATTTTTTATATTGGCTGACAAAAGCCTTCTTTATATGGGTGGGGGTACCCACTGATAGGAGATTATAAAGCAAGATCTGTCATGGGTTTGAACGTAAGTTCATCTCATTCAACTCTCTGGGAGAAGCCGGGTACCCCAGCTAGTCAATTATAAATATTATTGTTATTATTTTGTATTACATTATCTGTTAAATAAAAAAAAAATTACTTTACCCAACTCTAAACATCTCCGTGAAAGGCGAAGATTTCAATCCCAAAATACCCAGTGTACTGTAAGGAATGGTGTCAACTTCTTGCAGTTCGCATATCTCAGTAGCTTCAAAGGTATTTTCCACGTCCGTGTAGAGAGCGCTGAACTCAGCGTGATAGGCAAACCCTCCAGCTTTGAGTCTGCGAATTCCTTCTTCTATGGGGTAGTAAAAATCCTCAGTTTTCTTTTTAGCATTAAAGTAACCCATATCAGGGTATGTAGGAATCTATATAAAAAAAATATATATATAGAAAGCTTTTACAAAGTGCCGCGAAAACTCTATCTTTTGAATTGATAGTAAAAAAATTGGACTTTTCAAGTAAACTTTCAGTGGCAGTTCATGGCATCCCATAGGGAAATTAATAAAGGGGGAAAAAAATTGTAGATTGAAATTGTTGACACAATTGGCAATTCATTAAGGCGTGTGTGGATAATGAATATAATGACAAGGTTATAAAAATCAGAACCTGGGCTGTAGAAAAATCTATTGATTGTTGTGAAATATAGTCCTCTGCAATACAGGTGAACTCCTAGTGTGGAGGACAATTTACTATACCTTTGTAATATAAATATACTAAGAATAAATAAATAAATAAGGCACAAATATCGTGTTACCAAATCTCATCTTCGTTGTGCCCCCGAGTAGCTAACGAATTCGGTTTGCACACTCGCACAGTTTACCACTGAAGCGCCTTGAGCTCACTGGTTATAAGAAAGGGAGTAAGTATTGTATTTGTTGAAATCTTACATCAAAGAGTAAATTATGAACATAACCAATGTCGAAAGCCCCGCATTCCATTGGACTATCAGCCAATTCAATAAGAGAAAACTTCTGAGATCTATAGCTTAAGAGTGAAGACACAATGCTTGATGTGTAGAAGTTGTACAATATTACGGCGTTTAGTAACAGCGTAAAGTAAACAATGCGGCTTGCAAATGTAGAGGGCTGTACCGCATAACCTGCAAAATGAATACGAATTAATAATTTCTGAAGCAGTTGAAAAATTATATTCATACTTCAGCTCTGTTCTAACAAACATGCCGCTGAAACAAAAAAATGTTTTCAGCTAACTAAAGAAAAATCCTTACCCATTTGACACCAAGCTGTCAGCACTGATAAAATGGTGTCGCTTATACTCAAATTGGCTCTATTTTCATAACCTAGGTATTTGTTTTCGAAGAAAAAAAAGCACCAAATTATTACCGTTATTAAAATAGATAACACCAGTAAGATGTACCAAATAATTTCAACAAATGGTGTCAGGAAACTGAATTGGAAACTACCGAAATCTCCTGAATAGCGGAATAAAAAACCAGACCTGAAAGAAAACACATTAAATATAAAAAGGTAACTATTAACAGTGATAATATATCATTAAAGCCGAATTTACATTACGCAAATAGTTAACAGGGGGGGGGCAGGGAGGCCAACCCGCCCCGGGTGCCACCCGATGGGGGAGTGACACCCGACCGAGTGTCACCTCCCAACAACACGTCAACTTTAATGGGGGGGGCGGGGTGACACCACGTTAACCGCCCCGGGTGCCACCCATGCTAGTTACGCCACTGCACCCAGATGCTAACTTGATTCCTGACCTTCGAATTCAACATAATTTATTTTTTTCGTGACAGTCTTTTCTCTATTGTCTACATTGCCATTTGTATTACAACGTTGTACATTGCTGAAAAAAGCTTTGATGATGGTGGTGCCATGGTTGCCATCATACTGAATGTTGCACAACATTAAATTAGCACAATTTACACCAACTTTAAGGTGCCATGAAATTATTTGGAATATGCTAGGAACTAGTTTCGTAATGTAAATTCGGCTATAAAAGGTAGCCATTGACATATTAACCTAAATGGATAAGTCATGTGTAGGGTCTCTGTTATTTCCAATTTGTCATTCGTCAGCATTAAAGCGGCTGCCATTATATCGGCCTTTTTGTCTTTCATAATTCCCATCAAATTACCAGATTTGTAAAACCCATTGGCATTTTTATCGCTCCAGTTGTCAGCTATTACAAAATGTATCCTTCAAAGATAAAAAAAACTTAGTTACTTAACTCAAAAAGTAAATGGCTCGAAGCAAGGTTTGTAGAAACTGTACTTAACAAGGTTTAGTTCATCGAGGGGGGTAGAGCGATTTTTGGCTAAAATTTCGTGACGTAGCTTGAAGTCCATTTTCCTCTTAGAGATTTGAATTTGCTGTAATACAAGTGTCGTCAAGCCACTCTGAATGCATTTGCTATGATTTATTTAAAATGATAATATTATACTAATTATTATATTACAACTAATGTTTGGAATAAAAGGGAAATGTCCCATTTGCAGTGCTACACTTATGCATTGATGATGTAGAATTGAGGTTATTAGCGCTTTGTATGTATTGCCTTTGAAGACTTTCAGAGTTTTAAATTGAAAGTCTAATTTATCAAAACTATCATGACAAGGATGACAGGGAAAGTGTCGAGAATAATTTTATTCAAATAAAGAGTAAAACATAATGGTAAATACCCTCAGCATCGCCTTGGTGAAAGACCAATATTCGGAATCAAAGCATTGCTTAAAATGGTTTTAGCTGTATTTGGTGACCATATGTGAATAGTCAGGTACTTTCCCACATCCCTCTTCCCCGTTTCCTTCCCCTCATACAGAAATAAACCTAATTCTTTTCAACACATGAAATTTATAATACAACAATAATTATACTGAAAAAAATCAACATTTAAAATGGACAAAGATGCAAGTATTGTTTTAGCATCAACTCCACACAGGGGTCCCCGAGGAAAATAAATTCCTCAGGAATTTCTCAAATTCCTGCCTATGTCATCTTTAGATATACTGTGCGGGGGGGTCTTTTTGAGAAGATGGGATTGTGAACATGAGCCTTGAAGATTTTTTTTTCAATATTTTGGGGCTCCAGATCAGAGGTGGCTGAAAAGTAAGAAATAGTGATGTATTCAAAGTACATAAGTACGTAGTGGTATGCGCAAACCTACATGCGTGCGTGTAAAGACATACCAAAAATTATATTTAATAGTTGACGTGTACCCGGTGTTGCTCGGGGTTATAATTGATTTGAAGTTCAGTTTTGAGGTTGTGAATTCTTGTGTCCCCTCCTGACAACTGGTGTAGTTGGTGGAAATGTGTCAAAATATTGTCAAGAATTGAAAAAGCATATTTGTTTCACTTGATCGTGCCACGTCTCTCTCGAGTGTCCGCAACTTTTTAACCTTTCACCACTGTGTACCATATTGTTGTTAAAAACATTTCATCAACCTTAACTCAACAAACACAAGTGCGAGGAAGTTAACTTAGATTTACCAAAAAAATAATATTATATACTCTATGTACTAGTCAAAAGTGAAAGAGGTCGTTCCTTTTGGACTCCAACAGGACTTCAAGCCACGTCACGAGTGTGATGAATCGCAGTGGATACGAAAATATAGTAGCTTCCACCTTACGAATGAATAAATAATAATTCAGAATTATAACGAAATCAACACACTAGCGACATCTAGCTGATTAAGTTTGATTGGGCCATGGAGACTGCAGAGATCTATAATTATTAAATTAATGTCAAGTTTTGATAAATAGAACACAGAGGGATCCAATTATAAACACTTAAGATTGATCTACCAATCAGAGAAGGGGGAGGTTACCTTTTTTCAAGACAAAGAGATGGACTTTGGACTAGACCATTAGTCTGAGATTTATGGGGTAAAAATCATCATCAACCCGAGAGATCAATACGCTTTAAGATAAACACAATCCCACGTTCGGTGCATTTGGTACAATGACCCTAATTTTGAAGGTAAATATTGAGTGCAACAGAGGAATCGACAACCGCAGTTAACGAACAAATAAATCCATATTATGTTGAAAAAATGATGCAATAAAATAGCAAGGAAATATAATGAACGGAAGATTAAAGAAAAGACCTGGAAAACGTGGGAAAAGCTACTGTAGGGATACTCAATTGCATAACGAGAACGTGAAGAACAAAAGGAGGCCAGATTCAGAGGAAAACGTACGTTTGATATTTAAAAGAAAGAAAAACGATGGAAATTAGGAATGTCACTTTTAAATGAAGCAATACGGTCAGGGAAAACGATTTGAAAAGAAAATCTAATAAAAAAAACGGACATTTAAACGGAAGTATTTATTGAACAATATAAGATTTCGACTTAATTTTGCGTTTTCAGACGAGTTTAAATAGATATCGTTATATATTTGAAATAGGATGGTTATTCTAGTTATATTACGTTAGATTAATTCAAAGGAAGGGATCGTTTTTACGTCATTTGCTATGAGAAAATACTATAGACGATAGAACAAATTGCTGAGGCAATTGATGTAAAAAAAGGTTGTCGACCCCACATGTATATTGTTGATATAAACAAGGAATATTCGAACATGCCTTTTGTTTATTTAAGGCCCATTATCCATTAAAAAGGGTCATAAAAATTAACATTGCTCTTACCTAGTATTTAGATTATAGAATTTCCGTAAAATTTAATTATAAACACATTAAAATGGATTTATCGCCAAGTATGTAGAAATCGTAATGTATACACACGTCAGGGCTTGCAGTTTATGGGATTTTGAACAAGAGAGAGATGGAAAATTGGGCGGAATTTGATCGAAGTAGTTAACTTGACAGATATCCCAGGATAGGAATAGTTAGTGGGACGGAAAACACCATAAATAATATATCAAAAAAGGAAAAAAGGGTTTTAGCGGGAGATGGAATCACGGCAAAAAGGCAAACGTCAAATTTCAATAAGGGATCATTGGGTTAGGAGTGGGGGGAGAGAACGGAAAACCGACATAACCGGAAAACTCAGATAGGGAAATGGGAAAAACTCAAAACGTTATAAGTAGAGTAGATACGGAACCAGGATATGATTCCTTATTAACAACGAAGGGAAAATCATTTAAGAATAGTTGTTAAAACACCGTTACTTGAAGGAAAATTAGGTGGGAAAATGGAAAAGTTGAATATGCCACATAAATAATGGAAATACGGTTCTGAGACATAATTGCTTACGTAGACTAGGGGAAAAGAAATAATTTTCGTGGAAATTTATACAGGACAACTAGCGTTTAAAACTAGGAGACCGAAGAATCTACGTTTTCCCTAATATTTATGCCAATTAAAACACAGTTTTAGCAGATCACTTATGGGAATGTTCAAAATTGAAAAAAAAAACAAGATTAAAACCATGTTTATAAAACATATTATGAAGACAGAAGACATGTGGAAAATGGGCAAACTGGATGGCAGCTTACTAAGTCCGGGACTAAAAACCTTAGAAAAGCGAGACAAAGTTGTGGGACGAACCGAGATTTAGGAAGAGGCAAAATCGAAAGAGCTTATGTAGGAACATACAATAACGAGATGGGGTTTTCAAAAAATTTCGAGTGATTACAGATTATAATTCCTCGTCAAGGAATATACGATTATGCCCTTTTGGAGCTGTGATGGGTATAAATTAGCATGTTTGGGATGATTCAGGGTCTTTTCGACAACTGGCAAGGTTGATTAAAACGTCGCGCGTGTCGTGAGAATTACCCTGGTAATTAATTAATAGAGTCTAGGATCAGTTTTTCGGTGTGAGTTGTCGGGAAGGAGTCGTCGGGGACCAATCGTCGGGTTAAAACGTGGAAGTTACGTGACGTAGCGTCTAAAACGGTTATTAGTTGAAAATTTCTTAAGTGTTGTAAAATTTTGAGACTTAGAAAAATTCGGAGTGGGAATTCTGGGACTTATAAAAATTACGGTCGTGATTAAATCTGTGGAGTGTTGAAAATTAAATAAAGTGTTTTATATAGTTTTACAATAAATTCAACTTGTCATTAAAATAAAAAGTTTATATAGTGTAGCGAATTTAAAAAGAAACAACAGTGTTTAAAGAATTTTATAACAGCAGTGAATAATAATATATTTATTTATAAATTCAACTTGTCATTAAAATAAAAAGTTTATATAGTGTAGCGAATTTAAAGAAAATCAACAGTGTTTAAAGAATTTTATAACAGCAGTGAATAATAATATATTTATTTATAAATTCAACTTGTCATTAAAATAAAAGGTTTATATAGTGTAGCGAATTTAAAGAAAATCAACAGTGTTTAAAGAATTTTATAACAGCAGTGAATAATAATATATTTATTTATAAATTCAACTTGTCATTAAAATAAAAGGTTTATATAGTGTAGCGAATTTAAAAAGAAACAACAGTGTTTAAAGAATTTTATAACAGCATTGAATAATAATATATCTATTTATAAATTCAACTTATCATTAAAATAAAAAAGGGGTCCTTCGACAACTGGGAAGGTTGATTAAAACGTCGCGCACGTCGTGAGAATTACCCTGGTAATTAATTAATAGAGTCTAGAATCAGTTTTTATACTTTAAAAATACAGTGGAAAAATAAAGTCAGTTATACTTATAAAAAAAAACTCAGTGGTAAAATAGAGTCTACAATCAGTTTTATGCTTTGATAAAACAGGGAGTGAAGTGCCCGGATAGGGTTAATCGTGCAATTTAACGGAGTGTATGATCTTATAATAAATCTAAAATCAGTGTTTGCAATAATTTCCGATTCAATAAAATCTAATAATTAATTAATTAATTACAAATTCAATGCGGGAGGAGTTTAATATAGTGTGTTTGAATTGCTTTAAATTTGTACTATGAAGGTTAAAATAGAGTTATTTAGTCCGAGGTTATATAAAGAAAATTACAGTCTAATAAGTTTCATTAAATAAAAAAATTTACGTTTAGGTCGAAAGTTGGAAATTTTATTACGAGATATTAATTATCGTTAGGTGACAACGCAATAATAATAATTGATCCGAAATCTGGAAAATACTTAACATAATTAGATAGGATCGTTCTTCTTCAATAATAACGGCAGATATTAAAGGAAAACGTGAGGATTTTTACATCAGAGATCTATTCAAAGGAGAAAGGAAGGAGATGAGTAGTTACACAGGTAGTATGGATGCTCTAATAAGTTTCTCGCCGATGATAGTAACCCGGTGGAGCTGAAATTAAGACATTAGAGCTTGGTGAGTCCTTACAATATTTAAGCTTTTACAGGTTCCTGTGGATATCCTGACACTGATGGACGTAACGCCAAGTAAGGGTAAATAAATAATTAACCAATTTATTAGCATTCGCATGTCACACCTCCCATACAGAATGAAATGTTGCTAAACAAATACTTAACACATAATTAGATAGAAACGCATCACTAAATCAATTTTGGTATCTTAGCGTATTTGTAAGACAAATACCTATCGTTTCTTTTCACTAGCACGATTAGGGTATGGTTGTATGACCTTCGATAGTGTACCAAAATTACGATTTGAGTTCAAGGCCATCCATTGACCCAGTCACCTAAATTCATTAACGAATAAACAAAACAAAACTTAACGTCAGGGACAAGTTTATCAATTATAGCTTGAGATGAAATCTGCGGTCAATATGTGAAGGCGACATTGACGTTTAAATTCACTCAATTCTAAACGACTTGATTTATCTCATTTTAAAATCTTTCTTATAGGAAGTAGGTATCCAAGAACCCATAAATACCCATTATCCTAAATACCTAACACACGAGGAGCTAGTGACCTCATTTAAACAACACTGGTGTTCAAATACTCATACAGTCCTGAATCCTAACTTGTCTTCGAACGTAAACTTCAAGGCTTCTGTATGTAGGTATGAGCCATCTGGAAATGTAAGTGTCAACCTTTCTCGAACGGACGGCTTTGATCTTGTGGCGGTATTGTCGAGGTGGGCATGCGGGGAAGAGGAAGGACGTATGCGGACAGTACGCTGACGCGGCATTAAAGCCACAGGTTATTTGCATACCGTGAGTCTTGTCGAACCTGAAAGCAAACATAAGGTTCACGAGGTGAGTTTTATGTCAGCTAGTCAGAGGTGGAATGTAACGCTGGGTCGGTTACGTGGGAGGAAGGATCTGCCCGTCACAAGCTTACGCCACATTTAACGGATAGAGGCATGATAAGGGAAGACATGAAATACCCCTTCTAGACTCAGTAGAGTTAAATTCAATCCGGCGGAGATGGAAGTCGGAGTGAGGCAGAAAAACGGCATGAAGACTTGGTATTCCCCCATCTGGCGTGAAGAGTCCCTTTCGTAACAAGAGACGCTCGTCGAAAAGAGTAAAACTCGGACTTAAGGATAAGCTTAGCAAACGTACTTGGGAGAATCCGGTTTGAAATTGTTGTTCATCGGTTTTCACTTGGTTAGCGGAGGTGCCGACTTTTTAAGCAAACATATTATCCCCTCCCCATATCCCTCCATTCCTGCTCTTTCAACAATGTTGCGAATACTAACCAAAAGCACTAACTATGACTACAAACACATTATGTTAGGAGAAGTTGCAGACAAGGACTTCAATTGAGAAAACTGGACCTTCGAGTTCGATCATCCTAAGGTAAGGTTTGCTTTCTTGAAATGTTTAATTTATTAACTGTTGTTTATGTTATCGATGTATCAGCGGTGATAGGAAGAATTAAATAAACACACTAAATTCCTATGGAAATCAAATAGACACAAGGTTTAGGGCGGGGGTAGTTTATCAAACTCGGTTAAATATTCTAAAATAATAATAAATAAATTGATCGGAAAATTCTCACCCTTTCTCTAAAAGAATCTATGGGTTACCACACGTAATACATTATCTTCTCTACATATGTGTGCATATTAAGTATGCAAACAGATGTAAAATCTAAAACAAAAAAATTACACAACGCAGATTATAGAAATAATGTGAACAAAAATCTTAAATCTTGATTACTGTGAGAAAATCGCAGGGATTTAAGAAGATAGGGTAGGTTTAGCTAGATTATAAGGTATAGGGGTTTAGAAATCACGAGCCTGAGGTAGAAATAAACCGAAAGGAGGGTTGAGTCAGGCCATCATACCTAGTGGTGTGATCAGTAGGACATAAGGGTAGAATTATGAGCGTGGCTACGAGACAGGAGCTACGAGATTTAAACTACGAGGTAGAAGCTTAGAAAAGTAAATCAGCTAGGTAGGGTTCATCACAATTGGAGTCGAAAGCCAGTAGTGGCACCTCATTACAACTGTTGCCGCGTGACCAGGAGAGTAAAGGTTACAAGTTGAGAGAATTCTGAGATATTATAAAAATAAAATAGAATGAACAAATAAATGAAATTATAATTAATTGGAAAAAAAAAAAGTGAATATTTTAAACGAAAAGTGAAAAACGTGCCATTAAAACAACTTCAGATTACATAAAACAAGTGGAATAAAAAAATTCGCATCATTAAATTATACAGTAGAAATATAACAATAAATCAAAAAAATAATTTAAACGAAAAGTGAAAAACGTGCCATTAAAACATCTTCATTAAACGTGAAACAAGTGAAAAAAAAACGTACCATTAAATAAAACAGTCGAAAAAAAAAAAATAATAACTCAAAAACCAAATATTTTAAAACGAAAAGTGAAAAACGTGCCTTATACCAGATAAAAATCATAAATCACATAACGCCTAGGAATGTTGACCCAGATTTAGAAGGGTGGTGCGTATTGGAAAAAAAAAAAGCCGTTATATAAATAAAAGCGCATTCCTTCGGTGATTAATAATATTATCGTTCAAATTGGTTCATTGACTGAAGCCCGAATGTAAACAAGCGATTGAATAGACACCGTCGCGAGGGTATGTTTGTGTTGCCACAAACATAAGTGGTCTTACTGATAAATATGTTCGTAACAGAATAGATAAATCTTTGTTATGTTCGCATTGGAACATCTCGAGATATTACTTTAAACAATAAAGAGATACTTAGATAGTTAATAAAATGACGTTGTTTATGTTAATAGTGGTCGAGGGTATTATTGGTTCCTTCGGGTTGAAGGATTTTATAAATAAATACTTCTTTTGACACGGCGACATAAAAATAAATAAAATCAACATAACATACAAAGCAAAGGACGGATAAAAATAAAATAAAATATTACACATAAAACATAAAAGTGAGCTTTTCAAATCGTTGCATTCAAACATTTAACAGGGGTGGATTGGACCTTTAGATACACCATTACATAGATGTCAGCTGAATAAATTAGAAATTTAGCCTTACTGGGGGTTGGCATATTTCTCGGGTGACCGGTTTATTTCCGATTTGCAATAAAGAGCAAATAAGCGGAGTGGTTTAAAACGCATACGAATTTAGGGGGGGGGGGGCTTGTTTAAAACGGGGTTTAGGTACATTATACAATTGTGTATACGTGCAAATAAATAAATAAACAAACAAAGCCGGTGTGGAAAAAAAAAAAAAAATGAGATAGTAAACGTTATGGAGTGCATTCGGATGAGTAAACATACAACATAGATCAAATAAACCTCAGATAAAAGATAAATAAGAACAGCATATGAAGAGATTACATAAAAGTTGATTCCCTCAAGAGGTTTCTAGTAAACATTTTGAAACGAATAAACATCTCGAATCAATATTTGATTCTAGTGTGTACAGTTGGGTTAGATGCATTTAGCATTATCCTTTCAGATGTTCAGATGTTTGTCGTATTGTCGATTGTCTCAAACTAATATCGCTGCAGTTGAATGCAGATAAATGATATGTCAATTAACGTATTCAGAACTTGGAAGGCTGTCTTAAATGAAAAAAAAAAATTGCGCAATTATATTTAGTATTTCGAAGTGGAAATAGTTAGTTTGGGTACAAGTGTTTTAGGAGCGGGGATTAAATCACCTGCGGTTAAACAAGTTAAATTATACCTAAACTGTTTTGAAGTGCAAGAATAAGTGTATAGGGATGCTTATATATGTGTATATGTATGTGTATATATATGTATGTATATATATATATATATATGCGTATGTGTGTGTGTATGTATATATATACATGTGGATATGTAAATTTTTCAGAAAAAAAAAAAAAATAAGTGTAAGCAAACGAAAATTGGAAATTTAAATAAGTCAATCTCTGTCATCGGGTTTTAAAGGGAAAAAGGAATATGCCTAGGAATAAACGTTGTCCTGAGGCAAGGCAGGAGAGGGAACGCATAGAATTTGTGGCCGCCGTCGAGAATGCTGCGAGTAACAATGTTCAGATGGATGTAGGGCAAATTACCCTAATCATACAGCAGGCCTTGGGTCCGTTGGTCAGTAAGATACAAGAAATGGAGAAACAAAGGGAGGTTATGCCGGTGACAACCACGACAGGGGAGGGAAGTACGGCGCGAAACGTACTTCAACTCGTAGAAATGATGCCCACGCAGGAAAAGCCCACTTTCAGCGGGGGGACTCAGAACCCAATAGCTTTTCTAGAGGACCTTAAGGATTATGCAAAACGTACGAATCGCACTGACATCATGATGGTAGTTAAGGAGAGTTTAAAAGGAGGTGCTAAAAGCTGGATGAAGCTCTATTCTAAACGTTGGAATAATATGGAAGATTTCGAAAGGGATTTTATTGCCAATTATTGGGGTGATATATGTCAGAAAAACATGAGACGGAGGCTATCAGATGCAGTATGGGAGCCAAAAAAGGGAATCACCATGCTGGCGCACTTTGCGAAGTACTGGGAGCTCGCCAAAGCACTAAAAATCACCGACACACCATTAGGAGTAATTAATGAGATAATGAGGCATTTCCCGAAAGAAACCCAGGCATTGTGGTTTTCACGCGAGCAAGGAGATGAGTTGGACGCGGCGGAATTCCTGAGAAAACTGGATAATATGGTCTGCGCCCCGCAGGACAAAACTACAGAGAAGAGGGGTAGGGATGACAGGAATGGACACGACAACAGAGACCGTCGACACGCGATACGCCCGAAGGTTGGGGTTATTGAGGGAGCACCACAGGCGACGGGATGCAGGACGTGCTGCGGGCCAAGTACGCAACCAGCAGCTAGCAGTAAAACAGCACCAATCAGCGGGAAGGAGGTATGCAGAGTTGAAGATGCGGGAAACGACAGCGAGTCGGTCCAGGAGCTCTGAGGATTACGACTCCAGAAGAAATAAGAGCAGCGACGCCAAGACACAACGTAGCTTTAAAAATAATGTTGAAATATAATTGGGATGTTACAAAGGGTTTAGGGAAAAACGAACAAGGAATAACAGCACCAATAAAAGCATGCAAGGCGGTACGCAGAGACGAGAGTGCAGATGATGAAAAGACGTATGAAAGGGGGGAAGTGACTGCGTGTGTGAACTCTTTGCAACAATTAAGCGACGTGTGGAACGCGGTGGAGATGTATGAAAATGACATAGGAAGAGAATGCATCGGATTTAACACCGTATTTGAAGACGAGGATTATGAAGAGATAGGACGGGGAAGTACATTACCGCAATTACCAGAGGCTAGGGCTTACATAGATGAATTAAAGGTAAATTGTTTGATAGATACGGGTAGCCAAATAACGTGTATTGCACAAGAATTTTGGGAATGTCATTTGAGCGATCAATCGCTATATCCAATCATGCCGGTAGCTTCAGTACAAATTAAGGGGGCTATGGGACAGAAAAGTCAGAAAATTTCACGGTTAGTACTAGTACCATTACGTTTTGGGGATATCCGAATCAACACATCATGTCTCATAGTATCAGGGTTAATAAGATCTATAATACTAGGGGTAAACTGGCTAGATAATTACTCGGCAGAAGTAAAGTGTGGGAAAAAGCGGGAATTGATAGTCACTACTGAGCGGGGAAGAAAAAAAATTAAATTAATAGATTCCGGGGTTGTGAGAAGTGAATTAGGAAAGCAGTTGAGTGAGGAAAACACAAATAGTGCAACCCAGTCGATAAACGTCATAGAGAATAACCAACTTTCGGATTTTGCGGAGGAGACTAAACAGCGAATTGCGGCAATGGTAGCTGGTTTGGAACTGGATGACGTCAAGAAGGAAAAATTAAAGAAGGTACTAGACAAACATAATCGAGTGTTCCTAGGTAAACCGGGGCTAACAAATATGTATATCCATGAAATTAAAATGATAGACGAGACGCCATTTGTAAAGAGGTCGTATCCGGTCCCCTTCGCGTATAGGAATAAGGTGGATGAGAAAATTGACGAATTAGAAGCTTTAGGCATAATCAGCCGGCGGGCGACTCCTTTCGCGAGTCCCTTAACCTATACAATGAAGAAGGACGGTACTGTGCGTATATTACTTGATGCTCGCGAATTAAATACGAGGATGTCCGGGGAAACGGAGAGACCACCACTTACATCGGAAATATTGCAGCAATTCCACGGGGTTAAGCACGTGACTACTCTAGATTTGGACTCGGCGTATTTCCAGGTACCCTTATGTGAAAGTAGTCGTAAATACACCGGTTTCGTCTATAATGGCAAGTCATACGTCTACAACGTATTACCGCAAGGACTGAAGACATCGGTTGGGAGCTTCTCCCGCGCCATGAATAAAATTCTGGGTAGTGAGATGAAAGCGTTTTGCACTAACTATTTAGACGACCTAGTCGTGTTCTCATCTGGAGATTTTGACGAGCACCTAAACCATTTAGATGCAGTTTTGGGAAGGTTACAAACAGCCAATATGACCTGCAAATTGGAAAAATGCCAATTTTTGTTCACGGAAGTAAAAATGTTAGGCCACATTATAACGCCTTATGGGATACGCATGGACCCAGGGAAAGTTTCGGCGATTAAGAACTTCCCAGCGCCTAAAAAAGTGAAGCAGGTAAGAGCATTTCTGGGGTTGTGCAATTATTACAGGAGATTTGCAGATAGATATGGGGCTTCAACACAGGTATTATGCAATTTATTAAAGAAAAATAAGCCTTGGAGGTGGACTGCTGTAGAGCAGGAAGCGTTTGAAAACGTAAAAACTTTATTCCTTGAGTCTGTGATATTAACTCATCACAACCCCAACAAAAATTATTACCTACAAACTGACAGTTCGGGGTTCGCCATCGGGTCGGAATTATATCAATTAGACGACGAGAATAATCATCATGTGATCGGTTTTGTTAGCAAATCACTAACCGGGGCCGAGTTAAAATGGACCGTTTCCGAACAGGAGTTATATGCAATAATCTATTCGTTACGCAAATTCGAAACCTATCTGCGAGGCGCGCAGCTAATCATACGTACGGATCATCAGGCGTTATCGTTCTTAAAGACTTGGAAATTATACAGCGCTAGGGTGACACGGTGGATTTTATATTTAAACCAATTCAATTTTAAAGTCGAGTATGTAAAAGGCAAGGAAAACATCGGACCCGATATCTTGTCTCGCTATTCTCAGGATGCGGTAAATGTGCAGGAGGAAAAAGTAGTATGCCCTGAAGTGGCCGCATTTGCAGTGAGTGGGAAACAGTTAATAAAATCGCACTTAGAAAATCTAGAACAATTACAAAATCAAGATGAGTTTTTGGGAGAGGTGATAGAACATTTGGGAGGTAAGTCTCGCAAGACACCCACAAAAGGAGTGGCTAGGTATTTGAAAAATTACAAGTTAGACGGTAAGACATTATATTACAAAACGAGAAATGACGGTACGGTATTAGCTATACCTAGTAATTTATCCGGAGATCTTATCGAACTGGTACATCAGGAAATTGGTCATGCGGGCGGGTTAAAGACAGTTCAAGCGTTGAAAAGTAGGTACTTCTGGCCGAAGATGTATAAACAAGTTAAATGGGTTGTGAAAGCTTGTCATCTCTGCCAATTAGCAAAGCGCGAAATTCGGCCAACGGTAGGACCGGGTAGGTCAATCATAACGAAGAGGGTAGGAGAATTGGCCATGGCTGATTTATACGGGCCGTTGCCTAGGAGCATAGGGGGGGTGAGGTTTATTTTTGTGGTCCAAGACTCTTTCAGTAGATTCATTCAGTTGTATAAATTAAAGGTTGCCAACACTAGTACCGTATTGAAGTGCGTAGAGCTTTTCATAAAACAGGTAAAGGTTGAGGCTATGTTAACGGACAACGGGTCTCAATTTTCCTCAAAGAAATGGAACCAAGGTCTGGAAAGGATGGGGATAAGGGTCATGCATACGTCGGTGCGAAATCCTGGACCAAACATCACGGAAAGGGTGAACAAGGAGTTGGGACGGATTTTTAGAATATACTGCCATGAAAAGCACACTAAGTGGCCAATGTTTCTAAAGGACATTCAAAGAACATATAATAACACAGTACATTGTACGACTGGATTTTCACCTAATGAGGTAGTATTTGGAAAACAGCCACAGTATAGCTTAGATAAATATATGCGTCAAAGTAACATACCTAAATTAACAGAAGAAGAGATTAGGAACGCGGTTCAAAAGAATCTAATAAGAAACGCCGAAAAAAGACAGCAATTCTACAATATAAAGAAAAGGCTAGAGACATATGAGGTAGGAACATTTGTGAAACTCAAAAAGTACACTCAGTCAAATTTACTCAGGAAGCATACAAAAAAATTCGCCCTTTTGTTTGACGGTCCGTTTGTTATAGCAGCTGTGCCCTATTCCAACAATTACACGCTGATGGATCCAAAAACAAAAGAGATACGAGGCGATTACAGTGCGATCCACCTGGCTAGATATTATTTTAATGAAACGGAAAAACAGCAGAAGGAAATACAGGTGATAGAAATTGACTAGAAAAAAAAAGGCGAGGTTAGGATAGGTTCGGTTAGGTTAGGTGTAGAATAAGAAGAAGTGGGGATAGTTATTTTGCGAGATTTCGAAATTTGGTGTGATCATTTTGGATAAGGAAAAAAAAATGTAATTTAGAAAAATTCGAAAAATAAAAACGTTTTATTTAATCTATAATACCGTCTTTTAGGGATATTAGGAGGGATTTCACCATGTTATGTTATGTTAGAAAAAAAAGGGGAAAGATAGCGAGTTTAGAGAATAAAATAATATGTTATGCTTAGGAGGGGGGGAGAGACGGGAAAACAAAGGTTATTTTAAGAAATGTTAAAATACAGATTATGGCAAGGAGAGAAATACATATTAAGATGTTTCAGCTAAATGGCAACTCAGTAACTAATTTTAGGCTTAGGAAACTATAAAATTAAGAATTCAACATTAGGTTTAGGAAAACGGAAACATAGAAAATGAAGAATCTAACCTTAGATTTAGTTTGTGTGACATTAGATTTTAGGAAATTACAAAAAAAAAAAAAATGTAACTTGAGATTTAGGAGAATAAAAGATTAAGATTGCAACGAAATTTTAAATAGCTTTAGGGTTTTCAAAGGAAAAAGGGGGGAGGAAGGAGACGTTCGAGTGGAGAAGCATGCTTGGATGATAAAAGGGTAACCCACTGAACGAAGGGGATGAATTCGGACAGAGAGAGAGAGAGAAAAAAAAAAAAATAATAACACAGATAGGATAAGAAAAAAAAAAAAAAAAAAAAAAAAATTCTTGAAAAAAAAAATATCTCTACATATAGTAACATGTAAACCAAATGAGGCACGGGCAAATTGCGAAGGAGTATAATAAATAAGGGTGCTCACATGAGTACAGTCAAAAAAAAAAAAAAAACAACATCTAAAGGGAAAATTTTTTTTAACAACTGAATAACTTTCTGCAATTCACCGTAAATCATATGGTCAATAGGACCGCGAGATTGATTCAATCTTTGATTTGACCATGTACAGGAGGCTCTGGTCCAACAGGTTGGGGGTCACTGGGACACGCGAGTCGAGGGGCGTGCCCATTCAAAAAAAAAAAAAGGGTGTGTATGTGTGCATATATGTGTAATACGTGTATGTTCATATGCGCATTGTTGCCATTAAAACGTTCCTGCGAGAAAAATTCGTGTGGAATTCTAGAATCGCGAAAAAAAAAATATATATATATATGAATAAGGAAAATCAAAGGTTGGAAACCGTCTCGATGAAGAAGAGGGAGTAAGGGTCATAGGGGGGAAGGTATAGGGGTAAGAATCTTAGGGGGGTAGGACAAAGAGTAGGGACAGCAACTGACGTAAGTTAGCCGACTTAAATAGGCCATTGGGTAGACAAGAGTAAATTGAAAAATGGTTTCAGCTCAGAGGAACACCGAACAGGATTCTACGATATGAAATAGTGAAAGGTAGGGGCGCGCAACCAGTTAGAATTTCGAAAAAAAAAAAAATGCAAATAAGAATAAAGAAGACTTAAAGAAAATTGTAGAAAATTAGATTGCCTATGTTTAGTTTTAATTCCATCAACTAACACTAGGAGGCGTGTTTACCGCTGGAATTATAACTATAGGGGGGCTGTGATGAATCGCAGTGGATACGAAAATATAGTAGCTTCCACCTTACGAATGAATAAATAATAATTCAGAATTATAACGAAATCAACACACTAGCGACATCTAGCTGATTAAGTTTGATTGGGCCATGGAGACTGCAGAGATCTATAATTATTAAATTAATGTCAAGTTTTGATAAATAGAACACAGAGGGATCCAATTATAAACACTTAAGATTGATCTACCAATCAGAGAAGGGGGAGGTTACCTTTTTTCAAGACAAAGAGATGGACTTTGGACTAGACCATTAGTCTGAGATTTATGGGGTAAAAATCATCATCAACCCGAGAGATCAATACGCTTTAAGATAAACACAATCCCACGTTCGGTGCATTTGGTACAATGACCCTAATTTTGAAGGTAAATATTGAGTGCAACAGAGGAATCGACAACCGCAGTTAACGAACAAATAAATCCATATTATGTTGAAAAAATGATGCAATAAAATAGCAAGGAAATATAATGAACGGAAGATTAAAGAAAAGACCTGGAAAACGTGGGAAAAGCTACTGTAGGGATACTCAATTGCATAACGAGAACGTGAAGAACAAAAGGAGGCCAGATTCAGAGGAAAACGTACGTTTGATATTTAAAAGAAAGAAAAACGATGGAAATTAGGAATGTCACTTTTAAATGAAGCAATACGGTCAGGGAAAACGATTTGAAAAGAAAATCTAATAAAAAAAACGGACATTTAAACGGAAGTATTTATTGAACAATATAAGATTTCGACTTAATTTTGCGTTTTCAGACGAGTTTAAATAGATATCGTTATATATTTGAAATAGGATGGTTATTCTAGTTATATTACGTTAGATTAATTCAAAGGAAGGGATCGTTTTTACGTCATTTGCTATGAGAAAATACTATAGACGATAGAACAAATTGCTGAGGCAATTGATGTAAAAAAAGGTTGTCGACCCCACATGTATATTGTTGATATAAACAAGGAATATTCGAACATGCCTTTTGTTTATTTAAGGCCCATTATCCATTAAAAAGGGTCATAAAAATTAACATTGCTCTTACCTAGTATTTAGATTATAGAATTTCCGTAAAATTTAATTATAAACACATTAAAATGGATTTATCGCCAAGTATGTAGAAATCGTAATGTATACACACGTCAGGGCTTGCAGTTTATGGGATTTTGAACAAGAGAGAGATGGAAAATTGGGCGGAATTTGATCGAAGTAGTTAACTTGACAGATATCCCAGGATAGGAATAGTTAGTGGGACGGAAAACACCATAAATAATATATCAAAAAAGGAAAAAAGGGTTTTAGCGGGAGATGGAATCACGGCAAAAAGGCAAACGTCAAATTTCAATAAGGGATCATTGGGTTAGGAGTGGGGGGAGAGAACGGAAAACCGACATAACCGGAAAACTCAGATAGGGAAATGGGAAAAACTCAAAACGTTATAAGTAGAGTAGATACGGAACCAGGATATGATTCCTTATTAACAACGAAGGGAAAATCATTTAAGAATAGTTGTTAAAACACCGTTACTTGAAGGAAAATTAGGTGGGAAAATGGAAAAGTTGAATATGCCACATAAATAATGGAAATACGGTTCTGAGACATAATTGCTTACGTAGACTAGGGGAAAAGAAATAATTTTCGTGGAAATTTATACAGGACAACTAGCGTTTAAAACTAGGAGACCGAAGAATCTACGTTTTCCCTAATATTTATGCCAATTAAAACACAGTTTTAGCAGATCACTTATGGGAATGTTCAAAATTGAAAAAAAAAACAAGATTAAAACCATGTTTATAAAACATATTATGAAGACAGAAGACATGTGGAAAATGGGCAAACTGGATGGCAGCTTACTAAGTCCGGGACTAAAAACCTTAGAAAAGCGAGACAAAGTTGTGGGACGAACCGAGATTTAGGAAGAGGCAAAATCGAAAGAGCTTATGTAGGAACATACAATAACGAGATGGGGTTTTCAAAAAATTTCGAGTGATTACAGATTATAATTCCTCGTCAAGGAATATACGATTATGCCCTTTTGGAGCTGTGATGGGTATAAATTAGCATGTTTGGGATGATTCAGGGTCTTTTCGACAACTGGCAAGGTTGATTAAAACGTCGCGCGTGTCGTGAGAATTACCCTGGTAATTAATTAATAGAGTCTAGGATCAGTTTTTCGGTGTGAGTTGTCGGGAAGGAGTCGTCGGGGACCAATCGTCGGGTTAAAACGTGGAAGTTACGTGACGTAGCGTCTAAAACGGTTATTAGTTGAAAATTTCTTAAGTGTTGTAAAATTTTGAGACTTAGAAAAATTCGGAGTGGGAATTCTGGGACTTATAAAAATTACGGTCGTGATTAAATCTGTGGAGTGTTGAAAATTAAATAAAGTGTTTTATATAGTTTTACAATAAATTCAACTTGTCATTAAAATAAAAAGTTTATATAGTGTAGCGAATTTAAAAAGAAACAACAGTGTTTAAAGAATTTTATAACAGCAGTGAATAATAATATATTTATTTATAAATTCAACTTGTCATTAAAATAAAAAGTTTATATAGTGTAGCGAATTTAAAGAAAATCAACAGTGTTTAAAGAATTTTATAACAGCAGTGAATAATAATATATTTATTTATAAATTCAACTTGTCATTAAAATAAAAGGTTTATATAGTGTAGCGAATTTAAAGAAAATCAACAGTGTTTAAAGAATTTTATAACAGCAGTGAATAATAATATATTTATTTATAAATTCAACTTGTCATTAAAATAAAAGGTTTATATAGTGTAGCGAATTTAAAAAGAAACAACAGTGTTTAAAGAATTTTATAACAGCATTGAATAATAATATATCTATTTATAAATTCAACTTATCATTAAAATAAAAAAGGGGTCCTTCGACAACTGGGAAGGTTGATTAAAACGTCGCGCACGTCGTGAGAATTACCCTGGTAATTAATTAATAGAGTCTAGAATCAGTTTTTATACTTTAAAAATACAGTGGAAAAATAAAGTCAGTTATACTTATAAAAAAAAACTCAGTGGTAAAATAGAGTCTACAATCAGTTTTATGCTTTGATAAAACAGGGAGTGAAGTGCCCGGATAGGGTTAATCGTGCAATTTAACGGAGTGTATGATCTTATAATAAATCTAAAATCAGTGTTTGCAATAATTTCCGATTCAATAAAATCTAATAATTAATTAATTAATTACAAATTCAATGCGGGAGGAGTTTAATATAGTGTGTTTGAATTGCTTTAAATTTGTACTATGAAGGTTAAAATAGAGTTATTTAGTCCGAGGTTATATAAAGAAAATTACAGTCTAATAAGTTTCATTAAATAAAAAAATTTACGTTTAGGTCGAAAGTTGGAAATTTTATTACGAGATATTAATTATCGTTAGGTGACAACGCAATAATAATAATTGATCCGAAATCTGGAAAATACTTAACATAATTAGATAGGATCGTTCTTCTTCAATAATAACGGCAGATATTAAAGGAAAACGTGAGGATTTTTACATCAGAGATCTATTCAAAGGAGAAAGGAAGGAGATGAGTAGTTACACAGGTAGTATGGATGCTCTAATAAGTTTCTCGCCGATGATAGTAACCCGGTGGAGCTGAAATTAAGACATTAGAGCTTGGTGAGTCCTTACAATATTTAAGCTTTTACAGGTTCCTGTGGATATCCTGACACTGATGGACGTAACGCCAAGTAAGGGTAAATAAATAATTAACCAATTTATTAGCATTCGCATGTCACACCTCCCATACAGAATGAAATGTTGCTAAACAAATACTTAACACATAATTAGATAGAAACGCATCACTAAATCAATTTTGGTATCTTAGCGTATTTGTAAGACAAATACCTATCGTTTCTTTTCACTAGCACGATTAGGGTATGGTTGTATGACCTTCGATAGTGTACCAAAATTACGATTTGAGTTCAAGGCCATCCATTGACCCAGTCACCTAAATTCATTAACGAATAAACAAAACAAAACTTAACGTCAGGGACAAGTTTATCAATTATAGCTTGAGATGAAATCTGCGGTCAATATGTGAAGGCGACATTGACGTTTAAATTCACTCAATTCTAAACGACTTGATTTATCTCATTTTAAAATCTTTCTTATAGGAAGTAGGTATCCAAGAACCCATAAATACCCATTATCCTAAATACCTAACACACGAGGAGCTAGTGACCTCATTTAAACAACACTGGTGTTCAAATACTCATACAGTCCTGAATCCTAACTTGTCTTCGAACGTAAACTTCAAGGCTTCTGTATGTAGGTATGAGCCATCTGGAAATGTAAGTGTCAACCTTTCTCGAACGGACGGCTTTGATCTTGTGGCGGTATTGTCGAGGTGGGCATGCGGGGAAGAGGAAGGACGTATGCGGACAGTACGCTGACGCGGCATTAAAGCCACAGGTTATTTGCATACCGTGAGTCTTGTCGAACCTGAAAGCAAACATAAGGTTCACGAGGTGAGTTTTATGTCAGCTAGTCAGAGGTGGAATGTAACGCTGGGTCGGTTACGTGGGAGGAAGGATCTGCCCGTCACAAGCTTACGCCACATTTAACGGATAGAGGCATGATAAGGGAAGACATGAAATACCCCTTCTAGACTCAGTAGAGTTAAATTCAATCCGGCGGAGATGGAAGTCGGAGTGAGGCAGAAAAACGGCATGAAGACTTGGTATTCCCCCATCTGGCGTGAAGAGTCCCTTTCGTAACAAGAGACGCTCGTCGAAAAGAGTAAAACTCGGACTTAAGGATAAGCTTAGCAAACGTACTTGGGAGAATCCGGTTTGAAATTGTTGTTCATCGGTTTTCACTTGGTTAGCGGAGGTGCCGACTTTTTAAGCAAACATATTATCCCCTCCCCATATCCCTCCATTCCTGCTCTTTCAACAATGTTGCGAATACTAACCAAAAGCACTAACTATGACTACAAACACATTATGTTAGGAGAAGTTGCAGACAAGGACTTCAATTGAGAAAACTGGACCTTCGAGTTCGATCATCCTAAGGTAAGGTTTGCTTTCTTGAAATGTTTAATTTATTAACTGTTGTTTATGTTATCGATGTATCAGCGGTGATAGGAAGAATTAAATAAACACACTAAATTCCTATGGAAATCAAATAGACACAAGGTTTAGGGCGGGGGTAGTTTATCAAACTCGGTTAAATATTCTAAAATAATAATAAATAAATTGATCGGAAAATTCTCACCCTTTCTCTAAAAGAATCTATGGGTTACCACACGTAATACATTATCTTCTCTACATATGTGTGCATATTAAGTATGCAAACAGATGTAAAATCTAAAACAAAAAAATTACACAACGCAGATTATAGAAATAATGTGAACAAAAATCTTAAATCTTGATTACTGTGAGAAAATCGCAGGGATTTAAGAAGATAGGGTAGGTTTAGCTAGATTATAAGGTATAGGGGTTTAGAAATCACGAGCCTGAGGTAGAAATAAACCGAAAGGAGGGTTGAGTCAGGCCATCATACCTAGTGGTGTGATCAGTAGGACATAAGGGTAGAATTATGAGCGTGGCTACGAGACAGGAGCTACGAGATTTAAACTACGAGGTAGAAGCTTAGAAAAGTAAATCAGCTAGGTAGGGTTCATCACAATTGGAGTCGAAAGCCAGTAGTGGCACCTCATTACACGAGCTTGCGAGCGGCCCGATGGTTTTTTTTTTTAAAGTACATTTTCTACGAACCTTGGGCTCGGAGTAAATCAAAACTCTGGATCCTAAAGCTTTTAAATTCCTTTTTGTAAATGTAAAATACGCAAATAAAATAAAATACGCAAACTAAAAAAAACACATCACAGACTGGAAATTATAGACAAGTATACCATTTTTCCATAACCTATTCAATCTAAACCAGTGGTTACCGACCTTTTTTTGACCACTATGACATTTATTTGTTCTCATAGGGACCCCAAGGTACAATAATGATATTCTGTTAATTGCGTAATTAAACGCCTCCTTGTGCTTCAATGTGCTTTTCTTGGACTTCTTCAGCTACCTCTCCATCATTAATACCAAAAGGATTACGAACCAGCTTTTGGATACCTTTCGATTCGGTTTTGTAGTAAATGAATAAATGTTTCGTGGACAACATTTTAAATCTCACGAACCACCTGTGGTCCACGGACCACTGGTTAGGAACCTCTGATCTAAACCAAGCACACGACACAATTCAATTAGTATTTAAATTTATCAATTAGATCTACGTTAATATATTATATTATTGTGTAATTATTTGGTAATGTTTTAAAATACTGGCAATAATTATCATCTACTTTTTTATTTTGTATTATTCCCTTTTAGTATCCTTTTCTTTTCACTATTTTGTGTCTATTTCATATTATGATGTATTTTAACCGCTAGCCTAATATAAAATATTACCGCCATGGGTAGAACCGCCGCGTCCTCCTTGCGAGTTTCAAGGAGGATACTGTGTTTTTCATTATGACGGCAGAATAACACTTTATCTAAAACATGTGAATACCTCAGCACAGGTTCTCCTAGTGAGGTGTTCACAAAACACTACTTCTTACCTATTTACACAGGTATAATTTTTCATTTTTTTGGAACTTATTACATATATCCGCAAAATGCATGTTTGTAGGAGAATAGAAAAAAATAAATAAAATTCAAAAACTAATAAATAATATTTTCACATGGTTGTGTGAATGCCCTTCTTTAGGTGCTATTTTGACTGAAGGTACATACCTCACTTAATAGCTTAAGTGTAAAAATAAGAATTGAATTCGTTGATTTTGATAGTCAATTTCTCATAAATGTAAAAAATAAAGAAAGAAAGATGAGTCAGCATTTTTCAAGTGGTCCGTGTAAGGAATATAAAATACATCAAAGGTGGTGTACTCAATACTCCGTTCAATGGGACTCTATTAATCAACATTTCATACAAATTTATTACATACGTAAAGTTGTACATTTCTTTCAGCAGTAGAATTAGGGCGAAATTCATTTTTAAAATTGAATCTACATTAGGTTCTTGTTCATCCGTCAAATATTCCAACTGGTCTTCATGGCCGTTGGCCGAAAATGTAACAACACGAATACTAAGGCCATTGAAGTTCGAACGTCTTTTGATCTTGAGTTCTCTCATAAACGTGGTCCATTCCGTGGTAGCTTCTTTATTTCTTGGAGACCATAATCCAGCTCTAGTTATGTTAATGTTTCCATCTCTGTCAAAACCAGAATTGTAGACATCGTATATTTCTATTTGCGTTGTGTTGTTTGGCAAAGTTGTGGTTTTTGTGATGGTCATGTCCGAGTTGATTCCGAGTGGTAAGGTTTGCATATAAAGAACTACATTGTCGAATCTTCCATAGTCAAAGATCAGCCAGCGGTATGATGCGTTGAAAAACTTATATTTCTGAAGAAAGAAAGAAATAATAAGCTAGAGCCAAAAAGTTTTTGAAGGTGAGAATAAATCTAATAACATGGATCCTGATATAACCTGGTATATATTTTATTACTATGTAAAAGACAAGACAATATTGTCCAATCCCAGCTCCGTGAACAGCCTTGACCGCGCACGACAGAACATTCAAATGGATATAAAATGACGTACATTACAAAGTGGACAATGCGGCCGGGCGCGGTGAAAGAGGTAAGACATTGTCCTGCAGAGATAGGTTTCCCGTCTAGCTCTAGGATAATGTCTTGATCATTGTCCTGTTCTCCAAACCGCTATTTACACTAGGACAGTAAGTCACGAGCTGGGACAATACAATATCACCCTGTTGTATCAAACAATAAAGTTAGTTACCTGGTAAAATGGAGTGCTCGAGTTGTAACAGAACGAATCGAATACAGCTCCCAAATATTTACCACGAAAATAGAAGAGTTTTCTCAGATTCACGGCATCTGTTCTGTGCTTCCCGAATGGCAAAGAAACACTCATCCCATTTCTAGAGAACAACTTCAAAATGTTGACGCGATCTGCAGAAAATAAAACACTTAAGGCAAAGGCCTTATGACTAGGGTTCGTGGAAGGGGAAACGAGGGAGGGGGAACGAGGGAGGGGGAATGCTGGGAAGATGAAAGGAAAACACGGAGGGGGGACACCTGGGAAAAGATATGGAATGGAGGGGTGGGGAACGAGGGAGGGGCAAAGGGAGGGATTGCAAAAAGACACAGTGGTGGTTAGGGATATTAAGGGTTAAATTTGGAAAATCCATGCTTCTCACACGGACAGCTATACGCGACCTGCTCACGCGTCGTAAAACCTTCTGATTTATTTGTGTACGCACAGGACGGAAAAAAAATTGTATATTCAAAAACATTTCAATAAACAGAATTAAAAGGTACACTTTCTTTCTTAGGTGCCGGATATTCGCTAGTTTTTCAATAAAAATAGGAAATGTAGGTTAATCCTTTAAATGAGAATGATATTACAACTATAGAAAGAAAAGGTGAAATAAAATAGATGTTATATTAATAATTATGGAAATTAAGTTTGACATCATTGCAGAGGTTAGGTTGTATGTAAACTACTGCACACGAATTCACTTTTTCATTTTCATTTCTTGAAATTAGGAAATTCCCCCTAAAAAGAGTGCTGTGTGGTGAATTGTAGAGTTTGTATGCTTTTGAATTCAAAATGTCTTTGACGAAAATAATAATAAATATGTATATGGTATAACCAAAAGGATTTTGGAAAAGTTCTTTATTTTTGTCTCGGGAATTATGTGTGTTTTTTTATTTGCATACTGAATGTCTTTTGGTGTAATAAAACAAGTATAGTATACAAACACAATATTGACTAATAGGAAACTGGTAGACTCCATATACACCGATTTTTCCAAGGCATTCGACAAGGTCTGCCACAAAATACTACCTAATCAATAAGGGACTATTGGCATTGTTTATTAGATACTTATCTAATACATTACTTTTTGTTAAGATCAGTGGTTGTCTATATGAATTTAATGCTACCAACGGTGTCCCACAAGGATCACACCTGGGACCTTTCTTCTTTTTATATTTTACTATGACTGCTAATGTATGTAAATAGCATTTGTGCTACTATTTTTTTAAATAAACAGATAACTTCATTCATTCGAAATTCGCTAGACGAATGATAACTTTTTTTTTTTTTTCAGTGAATAATACCGCACAAGAATCTCAACTGCTCCCGTCTGGAGCCAGTGAGACTATGGCATCCCCAATTGGGGTATGTTGTGAGGCTGAAGGTAGTGGGGAGGGGAAGGAGGCGGGGAAGAGGAAGGTTGGGAAGTACCTGGCTATTCAGATCTGGTCACCAAACACGGCTAAAGCCATTTTCAAGCAAAGTTTCAATTCTGAATGGTGGTCTTACACCAGGGCGATACTGATAGTGTCTTCCGCTCTGGAACGTGCCGCAAATATACTATATATTATTTTAAATGAATTAATTGTGAAATAACACAAATTAATCAAATAAAATTTATTTGCGCACGCCGGGTTCGAACCCGCGACCTCCGGATTGTGAGTCAAGAGTCTTAGCCACTGGACTACGGAGGTCGTCAAACTAATTTCTACTAATACAAATTCCCACTAACTAAGAAATTTACTGCCAATCGGAACTCAAAAAATTAAAGAATGCCACCTAAATTGTCTATTTTTACATACAATTCGAGTTTAGTAGGACATACCCAAGAGAAAGTCAGTAGGACATACCCAAGAGAAAGTCAGTAGAACATACCCAAGAGAAAGTCAGTAAGAGTACACAATACAAACCTTCAATCTTCCAGCACAGGAACATCAGAACATGTTGCAATCCCCTTGTGCTAAAATAATCCAACGCGAATTGAGAATAAATTCTCTCTTTCGTCGAGTTATTAAATGCTTCATTACTGAAGTAAAATGAAAGGGAAAACGCAACAAGAAAATAAAACTTCAATGAACGCATGATCCAATTTCAACAATATTAATCAATTACTTTACATTTTTAAATTAAAAATTAAAAACTGATTCTTTCTAGGTCTCTAACCATACTAGCATAAATTCTGTGAGCAAATTTAATTTGTAAAACTGAGATTTTTAAAAACATGTTTACATTTCATTAGTGATGTTTACACTGAATAGATAATGCACAAACACCTTCAAATATAAATGCTTTCTACATAGATTTGAATGGAAACTGATGTCGCTGTTTTAGTACTTACCTTTTGGCTATCATATCAAGACTGCCGACCACTTCGAATTTCTTGTGTTTTTCTTTATTCTTTTGATGTTTGTACGACTGTCATTTCTCATTAAAAATATTTATTAATAGTTCTATTAATGCTTAAATTGTTAAAGAAAACAAGTGGTGTTTTTAATTGACAGCTAGGTGTTTGTTTAACGCGAAAATCTATCAAAACGGTACATGTGGTTAAACATTTCCTCCAAGGGTTAAACTTTAAACTTTTAGGTCATTAGGGTGGGCCGTCAATAGTGACCGGACAACTCAGAATAAAATCGACTAAGGACCGACCACCTTTGAAAAGTCATTAAAAGTAATGAAAAAATATTTAAAAAAATTGATTAAAGAGGTTACTTTAGGTTAAGGTTATGGGCTATTTTAAAATATTTAAATGATTTTTCAAAGAGATGTTGAGTTGACTTAATTCTGAGTTGGCATGGAACCGCCGCCAATGTATATATGTATAGTCACTTTTTTATGAATAATCTACTTACACAAAATATAACTAAGTGACCCCGACAGGGTGTGCAGAGAATGTTCCGCCGAATAACAAAAGCATAAATCATATTTTCATTTAAATGCATCAAGGGTAAAACTATCTGCCTGTATACTGTAAATACCAGGGTATAAGTACAAAAATCGACACTGTTTATAAATTCGTTTCACACTCATACAAACTTATTTAATCTCTTACGACTTTATGTCCGGGTTAAATCTTCTCCACAGGAAAAACTAAACCCTTCCACACACTTTTCCACAAATGATCATCTAGTCAATCTACGCTATGTAAGTGCACTATATAAGTATAATAAATACAAAACAAGAACAATATGTCAATCTACCAGGGATCAAATTGTAAAATAATGCACTGACTCTAGATATTTTCATATCAGAGGGTTCGGCTCGGTAGAACTCCTAACTGGACAACCGGACTGATAAATCCTACTGATCCCTCAATTAAAAAATCTTTCGTAATCCTACGTGTATTTAAAATTACTGATTTTAGCATTTTAATATATAAATTCTTTGACAAATCTAATAAGCCTAAATTTTGAATGAGAGAGCTAGGTATAAGGTATAATCCGTATAATGCCAGTAGCCGAAATAACAAATGGTAATATTTTTATATTCTGAGAATGCCAAATTCTTTTAATCTCATTTCCTAAATCTGTATATTTTCTAATTTTTTCAGATACAGTTTTTTTAATATTACAGGAATTTGAAATAGCGACATCAATGATATAAGTTATTTTTTTTAAATTTTGTCATGTAAAACTATATCGGGTCTATTATGACTAATTGTTCTGTCTGTTAGTACCTATATATTTTATTATTATTATTATCATAGTCATAATATGGTACTATATTACGGCAATCAAGTTATATTTAATTTGGTTTATTATTTATTAAATTATTAGGTAGGTATTTTTATTTTACGTTTGAAATTGGTAAAAATATAGTTTACAGGGCCAATTGTCGGCGGATCAACTGAATGAAATGAATTAGAATAAATTAATAACACAAATTATTTTTTTGGCGTTTTTCCTTTGACTTTCTGTAGTACGTATTTTTTGTAATTTTGTTAGGGTCTCGCTTTTTCCTTCCTGTCCTCAACTCATAGATGAATATAAGAATGGCTGCAAGGTGGCCACACAGCAGAACGAAGAAGACAGCAGCTATTTGGTGTATGTTGACCTCACTGACTCCTTTGTTGGCCTGGCAGATGGGCTTTCTGGACACCCACTTCGCCAGTAGTCTGTTCACCTGCCCTGTTTCCCTCGCTTTCTGTAACCTAAAAACATACTGTTAAATTTAATACTGAAACAATATCTACGGCCCTCCATAATGGCCATCAAATTCAAAGAGTAATATTTGTTGCCTGCCATGATTGAATCTCGTTATCTTAGGATTTTCCCAGCATTATTCTTGATACGGTTTGAAAGTTTATGGCGTCTACGTGCTGGGTAGTGTGTTCTGTAGTTTAATCTTGTCCTAATTCCTTTTTAAGGTCCGGTAGTAGGCGCTCAAAAAGAAGAAGGGGAGATATGTATACACGAATGTTAGAGGGAGTGCGCTAATATTAAAAACTATAATATTGTGAAAATGTTTAATAAAACACGACTCGTTTAAAATAGAACAAAAATCTCTTTGGAAATGTCTAGCATAGAAACACTTTGGATTTTTTAACGCTTATAACTTGAAAAGTAACAGTAAAAACGAGTTTATAATAATTTTCGGATCATATTTTGCGATTTTTTTCTGTCGAGGGAAATTCATATAATTACTGCTTGGGCGAATGGCAATTTTTTAGATATTATCTTCAAAAATAACATATATTTTTTTAGAAACTTAAAATCTTAATGTGGAATGCGGGGGCAAATACCTAAGTATTTGAATTTCGATTCTGTTTTTGTGAATGAATGCAATCTTAGAAGTGGAAATTAACCCAATTTCCGACACCCAATTGAGCTGAGACTCGCCCGCCCCGGGTGGAACTTTTAAGGGGGGCGGCAAATTTTCACAACAAATAATAATATTATGTTGTAAAAATTTAAACCATTTCATTTCATATTTTTGTCGCACCTACGATTCGGACCGATTGAAATGATTTTCAATACTTCAGAATTCAGAAAAATAAATTTCAGTAAAGTAAGTTATTTTTTAAAAATGTTTAATAATTATTTGAAAATGTTCTACGATACTTTCGTTTACGAATTCAACTCTTTATTTTATTATGTATCATAAATGTCAGTGATTATATTTTTTAAGCAGCAATTCAATTTAATTCGTAGGAAAACCGTACGCATATTATGAGAACAATACTAATTAAAGCTGGGAACTCGCAAACAAATTCACTATTAAATAAAACCAGAATTGTGTTCAGAATGTAACAATTTAATTTCAGTTGTGTATTCATCTGCTGATACATTTCGAAGGAGATCATTATTTTATTCGAAGTGCAGTAATTAAAATCTATTTGCAGACTCTGTATGTGCTGCCAAAATCAAATAAAAACCATTTTCATGTTCTGAATGTACTTTTAATTCACCGCATACAGACTTAATTTAAACAATTTTTTGTGTGGAGAATGTAAACTTCCAGTTGTGGATTCATCTGCTGACGCATTTCGAAGGAAAACATTATCTTATTTAAAGTGCAGTTATAATATTCTGGCTGCAGACTATGTATGTGCTGCCAGAATCAAAGAAAAACCATTTACATGTTCTGAGTGCACTTTTAATTCGACAGGTACAGATTTAATTTAATCCAGTTTTGTGTTTAGAATGGAAGATTCATCTGCTGACACATTTCATCTGAGGAAAACATTATCTTATTCGATGTGCAGTTATAAAATTCTAGTTGCAGACTATTTATTTAATGCCAGAATCAAAGAAAAACCATTTTCATGTTCTGATTATAATTTTAATTAACCACATCCAAACTGGTTTTGTGTTCAGAATACGACGATAAATTAAATAACGAGTTGCAGATTCATCGTGTACCAAGTGAAGCTTAACATTTGAGTTAAATGGTGCAAAATTCTGAGAAATTGATTGTTCCGTGTGTTTTGCCGACAGCAGTTATAAACTTTGCAGTAGAATTTATAAACACGATTTTCGTAGGAAGAATACTGGTCAACTGTGATTATAAAAAAAATCGGCTGGTATAAAAATAAATCATACTAAAAAAAAAGGATTTCACCCCCAACCCGCTGGCGCTTGAACTACCTAAATAAGAGGGCGGCCAAATGGGCGGCGGAACCCATGCTACGCCACTCCCCCCCCTCCCGTTAGTCCACCATTGGTAAAGGGGCCCCGAGACGTGCATTGCCTAAGGGCCCCGACATGGTTAATCCGGCCCTGCCCTCAAGCCTTTTCGTACTTCACATTTCTTTCACATTAGTTAAATAAAATAACAATAAAATTGTGGTAAGGAATGTTCAATGGTTTCTATTGCCTTAAAAAGGGTTTAGAGGCCATTAATAAATTACGTCAGGCGAATTTCATAATTTTTACCCCCCCCCCCCTCCCCTGTCACACTTCTCTACTCCCCCCTCCTTAAAGTGTGAGGTAATTTATGGATGGCCCCTTAGTGGAAAACTTAAGTCATTCTTCAAAGTTTTGAATCAGCTGCTAAAAATAATAAGATTTTTTTTACATAATGTTCTAAGTTAAAATTTCGTGTTTTGACCTTAAGGCTCCGTATCCGAGCTCAAAAAGAAGAAGATGGAGAGATATGAAATTAAGAATGTAAGAGGAGCGCGATAAAATCGATGCGAAAATGTTTAATAAAACACGACTCGTTTAAAATAGAGCAAAAATCTCATGGAACGTATCTTAAGTATCATTTAAAGAAACATTTAGATTTTTTTCGCAACTTTAACTTGTAAAATAACTGAAACAAACGTGTTTATAATAATTTTCGGAGCATTTTTTTCAATCAAGGAAATTTTATATAATTTGCGTGATTCGGCGTGAAACGTGTCCAGATATAATTTTCAATAACAACATATATTTTTTAAGAGCTTAAAACTTCAAATGTTTAAGGAAGATATGTAAGAAATCGGTAGAAATTCGGGTTGCGGAGGCTTAAATGTAGAAAAAAACACCTACGCTGCGCAGTTTTTCGAGGTCTATGTTTGATGAATCTTAAAGGTTTAAATTTTATAAAATACCTAAGATTCCTTGAATTAATTTCGTCTAACTTTCCGGCAGTGGGTATTTTTTATGTGGTCTTTATTTTAAGAACGATAAAATATACAGCATTTATTAGTTTTGTCTTTGGAGACATGATTTTTTCACCTGCGGCGCTTTGTTTTTGCACTTTATTATTATTTTGTTTAAATCTAAAATTAAAAAAATACAAATAAGTTTGCAACACCACTGACTGCAAATTTAACAAGTTTAAGCTGTATTTTCTCTAGGTACTTTCTGCGGCCCGAACAAAAATTGAAAATGGATAAATTGGCTCAGATTGTAGCAATAATAATGTAATATGTGTACAAGTACCTATTTCAAAAATGTGCACTCACGGACACAAATACTTTCTTTTACGATTCTGCCTAAATATAACATCACAACCTCCAATTTACAAATAATTCAACACTCCTCACACACCAACACTAAACCAACCTTATATTCACAAAAGTTCACAAAATCAAATACCCCTATCGTCATCTACTCACGCGACTAAATCTGGAATTAACTCCAGCTTACAATACATCAAGTATACGTAATACAACGCATTACCTAGTGACACAAAACTTTCAGGAACAAAAAAAGTATTGGCAAAAGCTCTTTGTCGGCAGCTTTATTAACCAGCGACAAAATCTTTCTTTGGAACTCTCTGACTTGTGTATATTTTTCTTAATGCATTAATTTATACAACATTTTTCAAGTAAGTGTGTTAAGTCTGTTGTAAAATCTATATATACCCTTCATTGAACTCCCTAATTCGTATTCTTATGTAAAAATAATTATCTTTTAATTGTACCTACAATGTTGTCTTTCCCAAAATGAGTTTTATTAAACTCATTGGGAATAATGTACTTTAAATTTTATTATTATTATTTTGTAATACATTATATCTTAAACAATATAGAAAATTTAAAATATAACCTTACCCAACTCTAAACATCTCAGTGAAAGGTGAATACTTCAATCCCAAAATACCCAGTGTAGTGTAAGGAATGGTGTCAACTTCTTGCAGTTCGCATATCTCAGTAGCTTCAAAGGTATTTTCCACGTCTGTGTAGAGGTTGCTGAACTCAGCGTGGTAGGCAAAACCTCCTGCTTTAACTCTGCGAATTCCGTCTTCTATGGAGTAGTAAAAATCCTTGGTTTTCTTTTTAGCATTAAAGTAACTCATGCTAGTACGAGGGTAAGCTGGAATCTATATATAAAAAAGAATAGAAAGCGATTACTAATTGCCACAAAAACTCACAAAAAAATTGCGATCTAACAACAACAATTTGGCGATTTATTAAGGCATCAGTGGATAATGAATATAATGACATAAAAATCAGGTCTTGGGGTATAGAAAGATCTACTGTTTCTTGAAAAATACAAATCAGTACCTATCTACTAATTTCCGAGTAGCTAACAATTCGGTTCGCACACTCGCACGGTTTATTACTGTAGCGCCTTGAGTAGGTATGTTTTGTATGAACTAGTTATGTCTTAAATCTGAAAGTCTTGAAGTCACTGAACTTATATTGCACATAAGGCATTCATTTCGTACTCGGTCTTGAGCAGTAGCGGATATTTTTGAAGGAATTTGAAAAGCGCGTTTTTCAAAGTGTGGTAAAATTATAATACAAGTTTGTTTCATTTCCTTATCTTTTTATGGTAGTTCACTTCACAAAGGCTATTTAGAGAAAACCACAATTAGTTATAAGTTATAACAAAGGGAGTAGGTGAGTATTGTATTTGTTGAATTCTTACATCAAATAGTAAATTATGAACATAACCAATGTCAAAAGCCCCGCATTTCATTGGACTGTCAGCTAAATCAATAATAGAAAACTTCTGAGATCTATAGCTTAAGAGTGAAGAAACAATGCTTGATGTGTAGAAGTTGTACAATATTACGGCGTTTAGTAACAGCGCCATGTAAACCAGGCGGCTTGCAAGCGTAGAGGCCTGTATCGCATAACCTGCAAAATTAATACGAGTTAATAATTTCTGAAGCAGTCGAAAAATTATATTCATACCTCAGCTCTGTTCTGACAAACATGCCGCTGAAACAAAAAAATGTTCTCAGCTAACTAAAGAAAAATCCTTTTACCCATTTGACACCAAGCCGTCAGCACTGATAAAATGGTGTCGCTTATACTCAAATTGGCTCTATTTTCATAACCTAGGTATTTGTTTTCGAAGAAAAAAATGCACCAAATTGTTACTGTTATTAAAACAGATAACACCACTACGATATACCAAACAATTTCGGCAAATGGTGTCAGAAAACTGAATTGGAGGCTACCGAAATCTCCTGAATAGCGGAATAGAAAGCCAGACCTGAAAAAAACAGATTAAATAAAAATAGGTAACTTTAACGTGATAAATTGTTAAAGGTAACCATTGATATATTATATAAACCTAAATGGATACGTCATGTGTAGGGTATCTGTTATTTCCAATCTGTCATTTGACAGCAGTAAAGCGGCGGCCATTATATCGGCCTTCTTGTCTTTCATAATTCCCAGCAAATTACCAGATTTGTAAAACCCGTTGGCATTTTTATCACTCCAGTTGTCAGCTATTACAAATTTTATCCTGAAAAGATAAAAAAACGTAGATTTTTAACTCGAAATGGATCAGAACCCCAAAAGCATTTAAATTTATTTTTATGAACGCAAAATACACAAATACAGTAAAATTCACAAACTAATCAACAGATCACAGACTGGATAAAAATTAATGGTATGCCACTTTTCGAAAACCTATTCACTCTAAGCCAAACATTCCACAATTCAATTAGTATTTAAATTATATAATCAGATCTACATGAATGTATTATTATTGTGTAATTGACTGACAATGATATTATCATCTACATATTGTAGATCAATAGTGTTAGAGGGATGTCGGTGGTATTGGGACTCTATTATCAACATTTCATACAAATTGATTACATACGTAAAGTTGTGGGTTTCTTTCAGCAGTAGTATCAGGGCAAAATTCATTTTCAAAATTGAATCTACATTAGGTTCGTGTTCATCCGTTAAATATTCTAACTGGTCTTCATGGCCTTTGGCCGAAAATGTAACAATACGAATACTGAGGCCATTGAAGTCCGAACGTCTTTTGATCTTGAGTTCTCCCATAAACGTGCTCCATTCCGTGGTAGCTTCTTTATTTCTCGGAGACCATAATCCAGCTCTAGTTATGTTAATGTTTCCATCTCTGTCAAAGCCAGAATTGTAGACGTCGTACATTTCTATTTGCGTTGTGTTGTTTGGCGAAGTAGTGGTTTTTGTGATGGTCATGTCCGTGTTGATTCCGAGTGGTAAGGTTTGCACGTAAAGAACTACGTGGTCGAATTTTCCATAGTCAAAGATCAGCCAGCGGTATGTTACGTTGAAGAACTTATGTTTCTGAAGAAATAAAGAAAATAAAAACACATTTATTTTTAAATGTAGGTACTTGTATTTTACTAGAACCGTAAAGTTTTTTTGTTAGAATATAACTAAATTACATTAATAACACGGATCATCCGACACTTTATTTGGTGGATGGATATGGATCGTAATAATAAAATTACCTAAATCCTAAAACTTGTTAGACACCAAATATCGATTTGTTTCAGGTAAAACTTTGCCCTTTTCAGGACGGTGTAAGAACTAAATAAAATACCCGAATGAGGAACTGAAAATATAAAGTCTCAGCTAGAAATCGCACATGACGTCATCGTTGACGCTGAGAAGGATGTGCGAGCTCTTGTTGGGACTAGTTTATTATTTTTTTTATTTTTTATTTATGTTTATTTAGGAAGCATAGCATAGTGCATAAAGTAAATGTACATTAAATAGTGAATATAATTTAAACCAGTTAAGTTCCATTTATAATATTTAGTAAAGTTGTGGTTAATTATTATGTGATTATGAATCATGTGGTTATTAAACAATTATAGTAGGTATATGGTGTAAGCACGTTGTAAACAATTATCAAAAAGGTGATAATAATCAATACAGAAATAATAGTTTAAAATAATAGTATTTTAGATGTTAAGTAAAAAGTTATTAAAAAGAAAAAAAAAAAACAAGAAATTATAGTTTTCATTTAAGTACATTGTACGGTCAGTTTGATTTTAAAAGATTTAAGGGTACAATGGAAAATTTCAATATAATGTTTAATCGATAAAATAGAATAAAAAAGAACACAAGAAATACCACGGGGAAGTATTTGGAGATCCAAATATTTCTTAAATTTTCAATACAAAACTGTGTTTTACAATGTGAAATTAAAATGGAATGTAGATCTACGATGTCAGGCAAGTGTAAGTGAGACAGAGCACGTGCTAAATAGAAAGTTTGTTTCAATTCAAATTTGTAAAGAAGATACTTCTAGTTTTCTTCTTTGTTCTATGATCAATAATAATAATAATTCGAAAATATTCACTTAAAAAATGTTGTGTTTTTAAAGTTGGGATGTACCTATCATTGAAAAATATTAATTACTAGCTGTTTCCCGGCATGCGTTGCAATGCCATATTCAAATAAATAAAATGTTACTCCTTGCATGTCCTTTCCCGTGCGTTCCCCTCCAGCGTTCCACTTCCACCTTCCCCGCCACCGCTCTCCCGCTCCCCCGTCCCGCCAACCCCCCTGGCACTTCATTTCTTGACTCCTCTCCCGCCCGGCCCGTAGCCAAAACTTTTTTCTAATACTAACATTTTTAAACTCGTGATATCTTTCTAATTAAATATCCGAATTGAAAGATTCAAAAAGTTAAATAAAGGTATTGAAGCTGTCTTGATTATGAAGTAATTTATTTTGATAAGGATTAAAACCAAGATACAAATAAAGAGCCTTTTCAAACGGCGACATTTTAATTAAATTTTTAAAATAAAAGAATACTTATAGTGGCATAACCATAATAGTTAGACATATGCTGTCGCGACCTTATTTGTAAATAATGATGTGTTCTACAAAGTCGTAGTACATTATTTTATTCGATCATCAATAGTTTTCGCAGCGCACGCGATGTAAAGAATATTTTAGGAAATTTTTTTAACACTTGGGGTTACATTATTGATATTTTAGTAAGGATGCCTATTTTTTTAAAAACATAATATAGCCTATGTTACCCAAGGATAGTGTAACTTCCCAACAGCGAAAGAATTTTTCAAATCGGTTCAGTAGTTTCGGAGCCTATACAATGCAAACAAACAAACAAACAAACAAATCTTACCTCTTTATATAGTGTATAAGTAAGTATAGTATAGTAGATAGTAGATCATAAAACTAGTTAGAAACAACTGAAGTATTCCCAGGCAGAGATCGTATCCATACCATCGTGGAACATTCGAAATGAATGCACGTCGTAACTTGCTTTTTAAAATATTGATGGGTGACAGTAACCATTCTTCTATAATGGAACCTTATAGGCGGATTTTTGATGAGCTTCACACAATTGTGAAGCTCATCAAAAATCCAGTGTCCAGTGGGGGTGTCCAGCAAAATCTCACGTTACTTGAAAAGAATATACGAAGTGGCCAAATCTATCTAACCAAGGGGGGGAGGAGTCTAGATTGGAAGAAAAACTACTCACATATCTACAAAAGCAATTATTAGAAGTGCAATTATTGTGATTTGTGAAAGTATTATACAATATACGTAATACGTACTTTTTAATTTGAAATTCACTGGACGAATGAAAACCTATATCTACTAAGTATCATCCCATTAACTAAGACTTTTTAGAGCTCTCTAAAGGTTTTGGTTTGAGAGTTCTAAAATTCAGCTCAATTTCTGTAAAATTCATAAGGAACTGATATCAAAAACAGTCAATTGTTTGAAAAAATAATATTTGGCGATCCAGTGGCACTAGTCTCCGGGGCAAAAAAAAACCTGACAAGATTAACGTGAAGTTGGATTCATAACTTAGATGTTTTTTCTCTTCAATTTTTATATTTGACTTTGGAAAACTTTATGCTTTGTTAGACATTTTTTCTTTAGATTTTGTTTTTTGAAAATAGGAAAATTTTTGATCCTAGAAAATTTTATTTTTCTGTAAAATTTTCTTCTGGGAAAACCGGAAAAAAAATCTTATGAGAAAATATGATAATATTATATTTCTTAACGATAAAATAACATTATTTTTATGCTAAAACAATAATATGTCAATTAAATAATTTAAGCGCGTTTAAAAAAAATAAAAAACATTTTTTTTACATCTTCCCCCCCATCCCGCGACTTAAATTTTTTCTCGAAGAGTTTTTTCCAGGGCTTATTAGGTTCAAGGAGGAATAGGCTTAAAGGCTTTCGACATTCTAGTATCTTCTATCTTTTTCGTTTTCATATACCTAAATACAAAACGTGTGAGAAGGAAGATTTTTATGAACGACTTTATACAATGATGTGCATACGATCTCCTTGCGGCTGGTATAGCTACGTAATTGTCAATTTTGCGCCCGAAACTTTTGGTTGATTTTAGGTACAAATATTCTCAAGTAAATTTGGTTTTCTTTATAAATACATAATAATTTTTAAAATTATTGTGTTCCGCCACAGAGCAAAAAGGAAAAGGATAAACTTTCCATAAAAAACATATTTCAGAAAGTAAAACGATAAAGTTAGTTGTTACCTGAAAGAATGGAGTGCTCGAGTTGAAGCAGAATGAATCGAAGATAGCTCCCATATATTTTCCACGAAAATAGAAGAGTTTTCTCAGATGCGAGCCATCAATTCTTTGCTTCGCGAAAGGCAAAGAAACGCTTATCCCATTTCTAGAGAACAACTTCAAAATGTTGATGCGATCTGCAGAAAATAACAACACCTTAGACCACAGGTTCTCAAACTTATTTCAATCACCTCCCACTTTGAGATTAAAAAAAAAACTAGCGCCCTTATATTTTTTAACATCCCTTTTTACATTACAATCTGTTACGTATCTTAAAAATAGTTATTGTAAATATATATTTTAAACATGCATTACTATATGGATAGGATAGATAGGGTGTGACACATAATTTATTTCTGAAATAAAAGCATGTTTTAATGAGAAGAAATAAAAATAAAATCTTAATCATATTTAGAAGTAGGCTACTTTTATTAACAAAGCGGACACGAGACTAGTGCATGCGCAAGCGATTCTAGTATTTTCGTCTATCCGAGTCTTCAAGCATTCAAGCCTAAAATCGCATCTCAAGAATTTCGGATAGGGATAGGATCGCCGATAAGGGATAGGTATTATAGATACATATTCCTTCAGATAGACAAATCTCAGAAATTTCATCCGTACTCTCTCAAAAGAAGAGAGATTACATACTTTATTGGCGTAGGCTCCAAATTACCGACCCAAGTTTACCCCACCCTTAAAGAAATTGAATAAAATTATGGAAACCCACCGATAGCACAGCGCGTGATGAAGCTGACTATCTATTAATTGACTGTGACATTTTGAACACAAACCTTCAATCTTCCAGCACAGGAACATCACAACTTGTTGTAATCCCCTTGTGCTAAAATAATCCAACGCGAATTGAGAATAAATTCTCTCTTTCGTCGAGTTATTAAATGCTTCATTACTGAAATAAAATGAAAGGGAAAACGCAACAAGAAAATAAAGTTTTAATGAACGCATGATCCAATTTCAACAATATTAATCATTTACTTTATTAACATTTTAAATTCAAAGTTAAAAACTGACTCTTTGTAGGTCTCTAAGCACACTAACAGAAATTCTTTCAGCAAATTTTATTGTAAATCTCACGTTTTTAAAATCATGTTTACATTTCATTAGTGATGTTTGCACTGAATAGAAATGCACAAACCGATGTCACCACTTTAGTACCGTTTGACTATTAGATCGAGACCAATGAATATTGCGTCCTCAGTCTCTCTTACACTGTCTGAAATCGTATGTCGCCATTTCATTTGATTTCGAATTTGTACTGAGTCCGAATTTCTGATTTTTAATTTGAAAAGAATGGTCAGACTTTTAGATCACGAAACACGCCCACATCGAATTTCTAGCTTTTCTTTTTTCATTTGATGTTTGCATGATTGTTATTTCTCATTAAAAATATTTAATATTAACAATTCTCTCTTTTGTATTAATTTTTCAATTGTAAAAGTAAATATGTGGTGTTTTTAATTGACAGCTTGGGGTTTGTTAAACGCGAAAATCTGTCAAAGTCAGAGCATGTTGTTAAACATTTCTTCCGAAGGTACTTTGTACATTTTTTTTTATATATATTTACATTCAAACCTGCTAAACTACTTATGTAGTTTGTCAGCAGGAACATAATGACAACAATTTTTTTTTGCAATTACATGGTACAATGGTAAACAGTATGAATGTATAATGTTGATGATAAATTAACAATAAAGATAAATTGGTTAAATCACAGAATAGCATAAATATAATACTTATGAAAAAAGCAGTGAGCCTTACATAACAATCAAGTACAAATGCAAATGAATATAATCAACAAGTACTTCTATAGTTTAGTATACATAAGGTAATACAAAATTATAATGATTTTCCATTTCCCTAAAATGTGAATTCCAATTAGGAAAACAAGGGCTTCAGTGAGGCATCAATATAAATCTTTAGTATCTAATAGTTATTTTCTTAGCTTTGACTTTAGCAGTAAAAACTTTATTATTTTTAATTGTTATTAGGACAATAAGGACATTAGGGTTGGCCGTCAATGTATATTGTATACAGACGCGTTAAAAAAAATCATATGTAGGTAAGTGAATTTTCTTAGATGTCGCAAAAGTTGTGTATGACTATTAGAATTATAACATCAATTTTAGTTTTTACAGTATATGTTACTTTGGATGGTCTCCTGAGATTTGTAAAAGATTAATGAACTTTTTAAATGTAATATTCTGGTTTCTGCAGTTTGCTGCCTTGAGTGCCACAAGCTATAGGTTTTTCTTATTATATTCGTTGGTTGTTTCACAGAATTTAATCATCATCAAAATTCGAAGTTGAAATTCAACTTCTTTTATTACTTCATTTTTGGCCGATAATTTAACAGTAGGTACTTCGATAATAGTAGAATTTGAATTGGACTTTCGCAGAACTTGAATGTTCATTTATTAATGAATGATTTGTTAATATTTTTATTCAAAAGTTGTTCATAGTTTTGTTATTTTGTTGTCTGCGAAACAAACCATGTTATTGGTGTGATGGATTAACGTCGCATCAACTCTAAAATATAAAATTGATTTCGCGCTCGGGAAATCAATATTTTTTTTGTTAATAAAGGAAAAACATTACCGCAAACCAATTAACGGCATTTTAAAAATAAAATATGTTTTATTTAAAAAATTATGTCAATGAATAAATAAATATTCATGATGGGAATTAATGATAATAATAATAATGGAAATTAATGATAATAATAATAATGGAAATTAATGATAATAAATAATAAAAATCGGTGCTTAGCAACGCTATAGAGACATTTGCATTTCATTATCTCTCTGATTTTTCATTATATCAGATAGAAAATAATTAGTTTTGATCCCAAAAAATATAAATATTTGAAAATAAGTATATTAGATTACGTAATAAATAAACTGCCAGTAAACCATAGGTTATTTAGATAAATAAATAGGATATAAAAAATCTCTTTTGTGAAGGCTCCAGTAACCAAGGTAAACAATAATATTTGAGATTAATTTGTAATATATTTTAAAGGTAAATTTAATTACATATATTTTATTTTGATAGCAGTATTCTAAAATATAATATATTATAGATTTGTAACGTTGAAAGGTAAAAGGTTTAAATTAAAATATTTTATTTGGGCATTTTGAAAATTATTTGTTGACAATTGACAATTAACAAATGATATTACTAGGTAACGATAGTTGCTTGGTTACTGGAATGTAGGAACTAATAATAATAATCATTTTCGTGTTGTTTTGTAAATTGATAATATGTCATTTACAACCAACCGAAATGAAGAGCGGTCTGTTATGTCATCTACACAGATGAACAATGATAGTCTGAGACCACCAAAAACAAAAGCAGGTATTCCTAGGCAGCGTATGAAATGGACGAACGATGTCAATATGTTCATCGTTCGTTCATATTTTTATGTAACTAAATTAGAAACAGATATGTTATTGTATAGGAAAAAATTACATTTAATTTTCTCAGAAAATTATCCGATTGCCCAAGTAAACGAACAAAGATTAGCAGACCAAAAGAGGGCAATTTTCAAAAATAATTTAATTCCTGTAGTAACATTAGATCAGATAAAAAAGGAAGTAGCAGATAGATTGCAATTAGAAAATAATTTAGAACAAGTTAATACGAGTAGTAATGTTATATCAGATACATTGAACGTAGATAGTTCAGATAATATTCTAGTCGAAGAATCCAATGATATTACAATAGACTCAAATAACTTAGACGTTATTTATAATCTTAGGGAAATCAACATTGCAAATTTAAACTTACTAGATGAAAATATTATAGAATTAGCTAACTTACTTCATAATAATATAAATAGATATATAGATATAGAGCCCACAGTTAGACCAAAATTACCAAAATTACATACGTCAAAGAAATTATCTAAATTAATTTCTGAATTAAATAATATAATTTTACCAAAAATTATATTTGATGACATTAGTTTTTTAGATCTTCATACAATAGTGTATGCTAGTGCTATCACTATATATAATAAGTTAGGAGTTAAATTAACGTCTTCTGATGACAGATCATATAATTATAGAAAACCAGAATGGCAGAGTAGATTAGAAAATGATGTAGTATTTTTAAGAAGTAGCATAGCTAGAGTAATAGAGTATAAAAATGGAAATAGAAGTAGGAATATTTTGAGACATGTAGATGTAATTGGGAGAAAATTTGGTTATAGCATTGGTAGTAATAATAATGAAAATATAATCAATGATTTATTAGATTTGTTAAAACAAAAATTAGGTGTAAAAGCTAGTAGATTAAAAAGATATAATTATACGTATAATAAAAAAAATAATAATAGATTATTTCAGAAAAATGAGAAAATATTTTATTCCAAACTTGACGATAAACAAAATATTATTTCGAATAATAATAATCCGTTGCCATCTGAATCAGATATGCGCGATTTTTGGACAAATATTTGGAGTAAAGATATAAAACATAATGAGTCAGGTCCGTGGATAGAAAATGAAGAACTCAATTGTTCAGACATTGAACAAATGAGTTTTTCTGATATATCGGTTGAATTGTTAGCCAAAATTATAAAAAATACTCATAATTGGAAAGCCACGGGTTGCGATTGGATACATAATTTTTGGTATAAACGTCTGACTACTTTACATCCCCTTTTGGCAAAAAATCTTTCAAAATTTGTCAGAGAACCTCAAAATATTCCAAATTTTCTAACTAAGGGCATTACTTATATGTTGCCTAAAAGCGAACATATTAATAATCCCTCTCAGTATAGACCCATTACATGTTTACCGACAATATATAAAATTTTAACGTCTTGCTTGACAGATTTAATATACACTCATTTAGATGAAAAAAAATGTTTTATCTGAACAACAAAAAGGTTGTCGCAGAAAACATATGGGATGTAAAGAACAATTAGTTATTGATTCTGTAATTCTAAAACAGATTCAAACCCAAAAACGTAATTTACATATTTGTTATATAGATTACCAAAAAGCTTATGATAGTGTCCCGCACTCGTGGCTGATAAAAGTTTTAAATATATACAAAATTAACCCAATTATTATTAGCTTTTTGGAAAAAATTATGGCATTTTGGAATACCGATTTGCTTTTGAATTTGAAAGATAAGAAAATTATAGTACCGGGCATTTCAATAAAAAGAGGGATTTTTCAAGGAGACTCATTGAGTCCTCTTTGGTTTTGCTTAGCATTAAATCCTCTATCTAAAATGTTAATTAAAAGCAAGTTTGGAATAAAAATTAAAGGTAATACTAGAGAGAGAAATATAATTTCTCATTTATTATTTATGGATGATTTAAAACTATATTCGAATTCTGAACCAAATTTAGAGAAAATGATTAAAGTAGTTAAAATTTTTTCAGATGATATTAAAATGACTTTTGGTTTAGATAAATGTAGAACGATCCATATAGAGAAAGGTAAAATTGTAGATGGAGACGAGGGTATATTTAGAAATTTCAAAATTGAAAGTATGAAAGGGGGTGAGGTTTATAAATATTTAGGATATCCGCAATCAAATAGATTAGATCATACTAGTATTAAAAATGATATTAGGATTAAATTTAAAACTAGGATCAGAAAAATTTTGAAATGCAATCTATCTGCTAAAAATTTAGTAAAGGCGATAAATACTTGGGCAATACCTCTATTAACTTACTCATTTGGCATAATTAAATGGTCTAATACAGATTTAGATAGCTTAGAACGATTAATTAGAACTACATTAACAAAATTTCATTGCCATCATCCAAATTCAGCTATAGAACGTATTAATTTACCCAGAAATTTAGGAGGTAGAGGTATAGTCAAAATAACATCTTTAAAACATAATCAGGTAGAAATGCTAAGAAATTTTTTCCATAGGAAAGCTGATAGTTCAGAAATGCACAAAATAATATGCAAGGCAGATAGAAATATTTCACCATTAAATTTATACGACGAGAATGCCAGCATTCTTATAAATACCAACCAGGAATTATTAGATTCCTGGTCAAATAAAATTCTTCACGCAAAACACTTCAATTATCTCAACCAAACATATGTTGACAAATTTTCGTCAAACAAATGGTTGAGTATTGGAGAGTTGAGCGCAGAAATAGAAGGCTTTATGCTTGCCATACAAGATAGAGTCATTAATACTAAAAATTATAGGAAGCATATCATCAAAGATGCAAATCAAATTGATGATTTATGTAGAAAATGTTTGGCTTTTCCGGAAACTATAGAACATATTATATCGGGATGTTCTGTGTTAGCGCCGTCCGAGTATACATTTAGGCACAATCAAGTTTTAAAAATAATTCACCAAAGTTTGGTAATTAAACATAACTTGATTGACTGCCGTAATGTACCATATTATGAATATGAACCAAATTCATTTTTAGAAAATGAATTTTATAAAATTTATTATGATAAAATTATTCTGACAGACAGAACAATTAGTCATAATAGACCCGATATAGTTTTACATGACAAAATTAAGAAAATAACTTATATCATTGATGTCGCTATTCCAAATTCTTGTAATATTCAGAAAACTGTTTCTGAAAAAATAAGAAAATATACAGATTTAGGAAATGAAATTAAAAGAATTTGGCATTCTCAGACTATAAAAATATTACCATTTGTTATTTCGGCTACTGGCATTATACCTAGCTCTCTCATTCAAAATTTAGGCGTATTAGATTTGTCAAAAAATTTGTACATAAAAATGCAAAAGTCGGTCATTTTAAATACATGTAGGATTACGAAGGATTTTTTAAATATTTGTATTGAGGGATCAGTAGGATTTATCGGACCAGTTAGGATTTCATCAGAGCCGAACCCTCTGATATGAAAATATCTGGAGTCGGTGAAATATTTTCCCATTATGTTTCTGGTGGATTGACGTATTGTTCTTGTATTGTTTTATTCTTATATAGTGCACTTACATTGCGTTCATTTACTAGATATTCATTTGTGGAAAAGTGTGTGGAAGGGTTTAGTCTTTCATTTGGGAAAGATTCAACCCGGACATAAAATCTGGAGCACCGTATTTTAAATGTATGTAATATATTATATAATAAATAATATATTTATATAATATATTATATAAAAAATAATATATTTATGTAATATATTATATAATAAATAATAAATAATAAATATATTAATAAATATATTATTATTTAATATATTATATAATAAATAATATATTTATATAATATATTATATAAAAAATAATATATTTATGTAATATATTATATAATAAATAATATATTTATATAATATATTATATAAAAAATAATATATTATATAAATAACATATAATATATTTTACACACACTTTTATATATAATAAATAATGTAAAAGTGTGTGGAAGGGTTTCCGGGTTAAGTCCTTCATTTGGGAAAGATTTAACCCGGACATAAAATCTGGAGCACCGTTTAAAAAATATATCTATTAATAAATAAATATTAATATATAAATATACCTCTTGACGATAAACAAAATATTATTTCGAATAATAATAATCCGTTGCCATCTGAATCAGATATGCGCGATTTTTGGACAAATATTTGGAGTAAAGATATAAAACATAACGAGTCAGGTCCGTGGATAGAAAATGAAGAACTCAATTGTTCAGACATTGAACAAATGAGTTTTTCTGATATATCGGTTGAATTGTTAGCCAAAATTATAAAAAGTACTCATAATTGGAAAGCCACGGGTTGCGATTGGATACATAATTTTTGGTATAAACGTCTGACTACTTTACATCCCCTTTTGGCAAAAAATCTTTCAAAATTTGTCAGAGAACTTTAAAATTTTCCAAATTTTCTAACTAAGGGCATTACTTATATGTTGCCTAAAAGCGAACATATTAATAATCCCTCTCAGTATAGACCCATTACATGTTTACCGACAATATATAAAATTTTAACCTCTTGCTTGACAGATTTAATATACACTCATTTAGATGAAAAAAATGTTTTATCTGAACAACAAAAAGGTTGTCGCAGAAAACATATGGGATGTAAAGAACAATTAGTTATTGATTCTGTAATTCTAAAACAGATTCAAACCCAAAAACGTAATTTACATATTTGTTATTTAGATTACCAAAAGGCTTATGATAGTGTCCCGCACTCGTGGCTGATAAAAGTTTTAAATATATACAAAATTAACCCAATTATTATTAGCTTTTTGGAAAAAATTATGGCATTTTGGAATACCGATTTGCTTTTGAATTTGAAAGATAAGAAAATTATAGTACCGGGCATTTCAATAAAAAGAGGGATTTTTCAAGGAGACTCATTGAGTCCTCTTTGGTTTTGCTTAGCATTAAATCCTCTATCTAAAATGTTAATTAAAAGCAAGTTTGGAATAAAAATTAAAGGTAATACTAGAGAGAGAAATATAATTTCTCATTTATTATTTATGGATGATTTAAAACTATATTCGAATTCTGAACCAAATTTAGAGAAAATGATTAAAGTAGTTAAAAATTTTTCAGATGATATTAAAATGACTTTTGGTTTAGATAAATGTAGAACGATCCATATAGAGAAAGGTAAAATTGTAGATGGAGACGAGGGTATATTTAGAAATTTCAAAATTGAAAGTATGAAAGGGGGTGAGGTTTATAAATATTTAGGATATCCGCAATCAAATAGATTAGATCATACTAGTATTAAAAATGATATTAGGATTAAATTTAAAACTAGGATCAGAAAAATTTTGAAATGCAATCTATCTGCTAAAAATTTAGTAAAGGCGATAAATACTTGGGCAATACCTCTATTAACTTACTCATTTGGCATAATTAAATGGTCTAATACAGATTTAGATAACTTAGAACGATTGATTAGAACTACATTAACTAAATTTCATTGCCATCATCCAAATTCAGCTGTAGAACGAATTAATTTACCCAGAAATTTAGGAGGTAGAGGTATAGTCAAAATAACATCTTTAAAACATAATCAGGTTGAAATGCTAAGAAATTTTTTCCATAGGAAAGCTGATAGTTCAGAAATGCACAAAATTATTTGCAAGGCAGATAGAAATATTTCACCATTAAATTTATACGACGAGAATGCCAGCATTCTTATAAATACCAACCAGGAATTATTAGATTCCTGGTCAAATAAAATTCTTCACGCAAAACACTTCAATTATCTCAACCAAACATATGTTGACAAATTTTCGTCAAACAAATGGTTGAGTATTGGAGAGTTGAGCGCAGAAATAGAAGGCTTTATGCTTGCCATACAAGATAGAGTCATTAATACTAAAAATTATAGGAAGCATATCATCAAAGATGCAAATCAAATTGATGATTTATGTAGAAAATGTTTGGCTTTTCCGGAAACTATAGAACATATTATATCGGGATGTTCTGTATTAGCGCCGTCCGAGTATACATTTAGGCACAATCAAGTTTTAAAAATAATTCACCAAAGTTTGGTAATTAAACATAACTTGATTGACTGCCGTAATGTACCATATTATGAATATGAACCAAATTCATTTTTAGAAAATGAATTTTATAAAATTTATTATGATAAAACTATTCTGACAGACAGAACAATTAGTCATAATAGACCCGATATAGTTTTACATGACAAAATTAAGAAAATAACTTATATCATTGATGTCGCTATTCCAAATTCTTGTAATATTCAGAAAACTGTTTCTGAAAAAATAAGAAAATATACAGATTTAGGAAATGAAATTAAAAGAATTTGGCATTCTCAGACTATAAAAATATTACCATTTGTTATTTCGGCTACTGGCATTATACCTAGCTCTCTCATTCAAAATTTAGGCGTATTAGATTTGTCAAAAAATTTGTACATAAAAATGCAAAAGTCGGTCATTTTAAATACATGTAGGATTACGAAAGATTTTTTAAATATTTATATTGAGGGATCAGTAGGATTTATCGGACCAGTTAGGATTTCATCAGAGCCGAACCCTCTGATATGAAAATATCTGGAGTCGGTGAAATATTTTCCCATTATGTTTCTGGTGGATTGACGTATTGTTCTTGTATTGTTTTATTCTTATATAGTGCACTTACATTGCGTTCATTTACTAGATATTCATTTGTGGAAAAGTGTGTGGAAGGGTTTAGTCTTTCATTTGGGAAAGATTCAACCCGGACATAAAATCTGGAGCACCGTAAATTAATATTTATTTATTAAATATCAATAAATAAATATTAATGTATTTCACTGATGGGAATAACCTTAAAAAAAGTATAAAAATAAAGTTTTTCTTATAAAAATTAAATATCAATGATCTGTAATTATTTTTAAATAGTTGCCTATGGGTGAATTCGGGAAATTAAAATACGTAATAAAAAATTAAAAGAATTTGTCGGATTTCCGCAAAAATCAACAGACCTAAACTTCTTTTGTCCTAAAACTAAAAGTTTTAAGTAAACCCTGAGGAAGTAAGGCATTGCTTATGAAACATTTTGTTTTTTTAAACAATAAACCCAGTTAAAAGTAAGTATTTTATTAATTTTGAATTAAAATGGTACCATAAAATAAGTTTGCTGTGTTTGAGGAAGTTTTTTTTTAATTTTTTTTTTTTTTAAATTATACTTTAATTTGTTTAATTGTTTACTTCAAAATAGTTAATATTTTTTATAGATGTTGACAATATTAGTTTACGATAAGGATAATGTTTTTTCTCATTCGAACAGATTTTGTTGGGCATGTGGAACTTAGCTTGGAATGATTTTTTTCTTACTGCAAACTTTACATCTTCCTCGTTTATTCTCAATTATCGGTCAATGTGTTGCTCTATTTCCCAAATATCTAACTGAATCTTCATTTTTTCTACGCTTTGAAAGGATCTGAAGCTGCTCATTTTTATCTTAAAAGTTTTCAAACAAAATACCCCTTTTTGATCAGCAACACACCACAATTATGTATGCTTTAGGTACTAGTTTTATGGGCAAATGGTACTGTTTCATGGCGTATCGACCCTCAATATATGTAACTGACCGATTATTGGTTCACCCTTGTTCCAACATTATGATCGTCCAAAAGATTTATTGAGTTGATTGAGTCTGTAAACTATTTTTCTGTATTTTGTTTGATCTCATCTTATAAAGTTTGTCGGTATATCCTGACGGAATATTGTTATTATCATTGCAAAGCAAGTTGGCCAAAATTTCTGAAAATCTTTCACATGTGGAACATATTACTGGATTATTGAAGTCAATAGCTGACGAGTAATAATTAGTCCATGCAAAACGTTTATTATAATTCATGTGAAAATTTTTCCCGACATGGTTTCAATTTCTTACTTCTTCAAATTTAAGGTTTTCCCTTTGGTGTAGGTACACGACACGTCAATATATCATTGGTTTTTGCCCACAAAACAATTTTTATGAAACACTTAAAATATAAATTTGTCAAGAAGTTGACAAATTTATATTTTATTGTGGTCCGGCCCAAGGTTCATAGAAAATGTATTTCAAGGTTAGCTCATCGAGAGGGGTAGAACGGTGATTGGCTAGAAATTCGTGACGTAGCTTGAAGTCCATTTTCCACCAGGAGATTTGAATTTACTGCAAATAATGTGGCGTAAAGCAACCATAACCATATTTAAAATTATTTCTTTATAATACTTTGGTAATATTATATAAATCATTATATTAAAACTAATATTCGCAATAAAAAGAAAATATCCCACGAATATTTGCATTGTTACTTATGCTTTGATGATGTAGAATCGAGGTTATTAGCGCCTTTTATATATTGCCTTCGGAGTCTCAAATTGTCATGACAAGGATATGACAAGGAAAGTGTTGAGAATAATTGTATTTGTTCAAGAGTCGCACGAGGTGGTAGATACTCTCAGCATCGCCTTGGTGAAAGTCGTTAAGACCTCCATTCGGAAACGAAGTGTTGTTGGAAATGTAATATTTGGTGATCATATGATCAGTAATGAATAGCCAGGTAATTCCCAACCTTCCTCTTTCCATTTTCCTTCCCCCCCATACTCAAATGACCCAACCTCTTTTCATTACAGTTGAATGGAATAAAACAATTTATTTGATCCATCATAAATTTAATCGCCATAAGCCAAATTTCATCAAGGACAAAAAAAAACAGCTACATACTGTAGGCCTATGTAATCTTTGGGGGTGCTGTGTGGAGGGCTTAATTTAGAAGATGAGGTTGTGGACATGGACATTGATCTTGAAGAAACCCTTTTGTAGTTAATAAATTAACTAAATACGAGTAAATTATTTAAGAAAACCCACGTGGAAACCCATCGTAGTAGGGAGGAAAAATTAAAATATTTCCACAGCCGAACTGTTGTAAAATATTGAAATAGTTTTCAGAAACTTATTTTTGTACATTTTTATTGTTATTTCTGGTTTTTACTAGTCCTTCGAAGATACCATTGATTGGTACAATAATTCAAGTAAGATTGCCCTTTTCTACCAAACTTAATGCATGTTTATACTTAGCGCAATTTATCATAAGTAAATGAAAACTCAGGCGTAATGTTTATTGTGGTGATGTATTTACTTATTAGCTAAAGTACCTACATGTATGTTATGTTTGGAAAATACTGTTATAATAATTAATGATAAGTGTGCTATACAATAACATTATTATTTAAAATCTTTTATATAAACATTTTGTGAGAGTTATAATTTTATTAAAATTTTAAACAAATATTGTGATTGCAAAAATTTACAAACATCTTGCAAGCTTTTTGACAATTAATCAGAAGACTGGTTAATGTTATCCATGTTAATTAAATTTTCTAAATAACACTAAATAAAATAACATGAAAGTAACACTAAATAACGAACACTAAATGTAATGCTAAGTAACACAAAGATAGATAATAATGCTCATCATTAGTGCTTGTATCATGTACGTAATTCTAAGTGTAACCATTTTTTATCAGCATATTTTTTTATGATTATCGTACAGGAATCCCAACTGTCTGGAGCCACTGGGACAACATCGTCCCCGGTGAGGGTATAAAATAATAAAATATGTGGTTAAAAAATAATTATAATTTAAACACATATTATTATTTTCTGCGTTTTCCTTTTGATTTTCTGTAGTACGTAACTTTATTAGTGTCCCGCTTTTTCCTTCCTGTCCTCAACTCGATGATTAATATAAGAATGGCTGCAAGGTGGCCACACAGCAGAACGAAGAAGACAGCAGCTATTTGGTGTATGTTGACCTCACTGACTCCTTTGTTGGCCTGGCAGATGGGCTTTCTAGACACCCACTTCGCCAGTAGTCTGTTCACCTGCCCTGTTTCTCTCGCTTTCTGTAACCTAAAAGCATAGCCTTTAGCATGAATTTAAAAGCATTAATATTGAAACCGTATTTACGGCCCTCGCACTATACACCAAATTCAAGTATAATATTTTTGCCAGGATTGATCGAATCTCATTTCCTTAAGATTTTTCTTAATACAGTTTGAAAGTTTATGGCGTTTACATTGGAATGTTGGTATTTGTCAGACATTGAATAACATAGTGCATCGAAGTGTGTTCTGTAGTATCTTGTCTAAATTTTTCTGCGAAATTGACTACTAGCCGGCCCAACTAGGAAAGAAATGGCGCAACTAAGTTGAAAATTGAAAATAGATATATGATATTTAAAAACCGTTTTTTACGGGTTGATTTTTTTGTGTGAGTACCGCACAAGAGTCCAAAGTGTTTCCAAAAATCTGGAGCCAGTGCGACTCTGGCATGTCCAATTGGGGTATGTTGTTAGGCCAATGGTAGTTAGGAAGAGAAGAGGAGAGTAGGGAAGTAGGTACCTGGCTAATCAGATCTGGTCTCCAAAAAGGGCTAAAGCCATTTCAATTCTGAATGGTAGTCTATCACTGACACGATGCTGAGAGTATATTTAACTCTTCCGATATTTATTATAACACTGGCACATCCCTAGCATGGTGGTCGAAAATTTTTCAACAAATGTAATGAATAATGCAATGAATTACAGAAAACTTTTAAAAAAATGTGGTGTAACAACATAAATTAATTAAATATATTTTCTGCTGTACGCCGGGATTTGAAACCGCAATCTCCAGATTTGTAATCTCCTGACGATGGAAGACGAGGTTCGTACAATTTATGATACAAGTTGGACCGACAAAGCTTCCTTATATGTAATTTGTACTTTCTTTTGTATCCACCCATAATAAATAATAAACTTATGATCAAAGAATAAAAAAAAATAAACAAAAAAAAATAAAAAAATCGAAGATCTAAACTCTGGTGTTGTACCTTTTTCTTTAGCAAGTTACAAAAGCATTTTTGCACCGGTTTGCTACCTCCTTCCTTCTTGTATTCATGATATATTTTCAATGTAATAATAATAATACACGTAAGACCATAAAATAATATAAAAAAATAATGTAGATCTGTAATGGAATCTTTCAGTTCAATGTTCATCCACTTCCCGAACTACCGAAAAATGTGATAAAAATCATTACAATACATACAATAACAATAATTAACCAATATTAAAGTTTACTTTGCTATTAGTACCTACGTGATTAGCGTGTTTTTTTTGGTATTTTTTAGACCATTTTTTTTACCTGCCCATGCCCTCACTGTGCCACCTCAAGGCCCTTCAATTTTCTCTGGAACTTCTACTGCCCCCTTGAAAGTCTCAAACGACCATAAGGGGGCGTTATCGCCTACGTTGAGAACCTATGACGTACACTTAGAAGTGTTTAACTTAGGATGTGTTCAAAAACCAGTTGGGCGTTTTAAAATAAAAATCAGAATCAATTAAAATCAAATTTTTAAAATCATAAGGGTATACGTACACAACATATTTGAAAAAAACGGATAATATAACAGTATATGAACAAGAATATATTTAAATAGAAAATGGCGGCCGCACAAATATCTGCCGCGGTTTGACGACCACGGCTCTAAACCAATGATGAGCAGCTCACCACCCGTGAGTCCATTTCGTTTGCCCGCGATCCTTTCGAGCTTGCCTTTTGGCCAAATAAAATATATAAAAAACGGTTGGTTAAAAAAGCCAAAATTTCATGGTTCGTGTAGAAAAAAACCATCTTCTTAACGCAACGCTATTCTGGTTGAGATCTATGTTTGATGCATTTTAAAGGTCTCATCTTTATAAAGCATTAAAGTTTTCTTGACTAAATTTCGTTTAACTTTTCGATGGAAAAAAAATCAATAGTTTCCCAAAACTGCGGATAGCATTTTTAATGGTCTTTATTTCAGAATTAAATTTTTCGTTTTTGGCACTTTTTTTTGCATTGCGACAACACAACATACTGCAAATTTAATAATGTCAAGCCATTGATGTACGATGTGTCAAGCTGTACGTATCCTAGGCCCAGCAGCCCGCAGACAAATTGAAAATGTATGAATTGCCAATGCCTCTTTCCAAAAAGGATGATTCTTATTTTACAGGTCTTCCTGACCATATTGAAGGGCTTTCAGGTATTAGTATAACAATAATAATGTAGCCTTACCCAACTCTAAACATCTCAGTAAAAGGTGAATACTTCATTCCCAAAATGCCCAGTGTAATGTGAGGAATGGTGTCAACTTCCTGCAGTTCGCATATCTCAGTAGCTTCAAAGGTGTTTTCCACGTCCTTATAAAGGGTGCTGAACTCAGCGTGGAAGGCAAAACCTCCAGCTTTGACTCTGCGAATTCCATCTTCTATGGAGTGGTAAAAAGCCTCGGTTTTCTTTTTAGCATTAAAATAACTCATATGAGGGTGTGCTGGTGTCTATATAAAAAAAATTATAAATCGTTTATTATTGGTCACGAAAACTCCATTTAAACATAAGCTCTTGAGTTGATAGCAAAAATATGCACTTTAAAGTAAATTTTGTGTTATATTCATTGGGAGTTCAAGGCATCTCATCGGGAGTTAAATGGGAAATTAATATAGGAAAATAATTCCTCATCTATAAATCCTATATATTCTCCACAATTATACGTATTCATTACAACTAAAGAAATCACTCTTAGATCATAGAAGATCTGACCAGATCTACATCACTGCACCAGAGATTAGAGACCTAACAAGAAGATACAATTTGGCGATTTATTAAGGCGTGTATGGATAATGAATTTAATGACAAGGTTATGAAAATCAGGTAGGGATACAAAAAAATCAACCAATAGCAAAATACTAATCAACACAAATTTGGTGTTAACAAATCTCGCTGTGGTTTGGTTTGCTCACTTGCGTTTTTTAGTAAGTATTGTATTTGTTGAAATCTTACATCAAATAGTACACGACCAATGTTCAAAGCCCCACATTTCACTGGACTATCAGCCAATTCAATAAGAGAAAACTTCTGAGATCTATAGCTTAAGAGTGAAGACACAATGCTTGATGTGTAGAAGTTGTACAATATTACGGCGTTTAGTAATAGCGCCAAGTAAACCAGACGGCTTGCAAACGTGGAGGGCTGTATCGCATAACCTGCAAATTAATATGAATTATCAATTTATAAAGCAGTTGAATAATTACATATGTTCCTCAGCTCTGTTTTGGCAAACATAACTAAATAAAAATTCTTACCCATTTGACACCAAGCCGTCAGCACCGATAAAACGGTGTCGCTAATACTCAAATTGGCTCTATTTTCATAACCTAAGTATTTATTTTCGAAGAAAAAAAAGCACCATATTGTTACTGTTATTAAAACAAATAACACCAGTAATATATACCAAACAATTTCGACAAACGGTGTCAGAAAACTGAATTGGAAACTACCGAAATCTCCTGAATAGCGGAATAGAAAGCCAGACCTGAAAGAAAACACAGTGTAAATAGCTAACTAATAGTATGATAATATATTGTTAAAGGTAGCCTTTGATATATTATATAAACCTAAATGGATACGTCATGTGTAGGGTATCTATCACTTCCAATCTGTCATTGTTCAGCATTAAAGCGCCGGCTATTATGTCTGCCTTTTTGTCTTTCATGATTCCCAGCAATTTACCAGATCTGTTAATCCCGGTGGCATTTTTATCACTCCAGTCGTTAGCATTTACAAATTTTATCCTACAAATATATGAAAAGTCGGTACAACAACTAAATGGCTCGAAGTGGATCGGAACTCTTCAAAACTTAAAAATTCATTTTTATGGAAGTAAAATACACAAATAAGGTAAAATAGATTAACCAAAAAACAGAGTGAATAAAAAATGAAGGTACACCATTTTTTCAAAACCTATTCAACCCAAACCAAACATAACACAATTTAATTAATATTTAAATTATATAATTAGATCTACAAAAAAGGATCATTATTGTATCATTATTTGGTAATTTTCGTTTTGTTTTATTCTCTTTTCGTCCCAACTGTTACCTTAAGTTCACTTCAAAATAAGTATTGAATTTTTCGATTTTGGTATTCAATATCGTGTAAATGTGAACAATGAATACAGAAAGGCGAGTCCGTATTCTTCAAGTGGTCCGTGTCAGTAATATAATACATGATTCCATGACAGTTGATCCGCCGACAATTGGCTCCCGGCATACCTACATAATAACACAATATGCAGTCGGTTTAAGGGAAATACGGTAGGTATACCTACTTTCACAAAATATAACAAAGTTACCCAGATAGGATATGCAGAGGGAATGTACCGCCGAATACCAAAAGTGTAAAACATTTTCATTCAAATGCATCCAGGACAAAACTACGTGTCTACACATACATATTGTGAGCACAGCGTATAAGTACAAAAATTGACACAGTGTATGAATTCGTTTGATATTCAGATCAACGCATTATTAAAGGTATTTTTGGTCGATTTTTCTTTGAGATTAGTAAATAATGCGCAAAAGAATATAATTTTATGGTTAATATCATTTCGGGGGGGGGGGGGGGGGCAATAGAAAAGTGACTTATTTAAAAAAACATCAATGTTCACATTCAAACTTAAATACTAGTATTTTTTTTTAAAGTTCGTTTTCATAATTAACTTAATTCTCCAAGTTTTAATTTTATTAAGCCCGCCAAAATAGCGGTAAGAGACGGGGTGTGTGTGTGACGTCATTTGGCCCTTGGAAACACGTCGCTTTAACATTTTTTTTTTTTGAGATTTTTTTAATTCTTCAATAAGATTCCAGTAATTTTTTTATTAATGTTAACCGTCTATCAGAATTAATGGTATTAAGAAATCAAGTTTTCGTAGTTAAATTAATTTAAAGTTACAAATTTTGTTTCTCCCGCCTATTCTGACGACACGCGCCACGCGCTAGCCAGTTAGTGCAGGCGCTAGGGTAGTTGAGAATGCAAAATGTGAGGACCGAATTCCACCAATGGATTTGAGTTAAAAAAAGGTCATAGATTAATAATGTGGATCTTGCCAGTCAATTCTTTGGTCCATTTTTTGTTTACCCCCTCTACTCTTATTTGTAAAGGGAATGTACTGAGTACATGATATTAAATCATTTTAATGATTATTTCAGTTATAATTTATAGTTTTTTCTAATGGTAAAAGTGAGGATGGATTTTTGAATGAAAAATAAAATGAAAATAAAAGTAATAAAATCATATTCATTAATTTAAAAAAAGATATACTGGGGCTGTCCATAAAAAAATGTCTCCAAAGTGCTGCGGTCGCAAGGAATGATTTTACGCGCAATCCTGCAACACTGGCTTGTAGCTTGGTTTCCCCTTGTCAAATCCCCACCACGTTGCCTTCTCTGTGACGCTTAGTCTAGGCGTGACAACCATTCGCGATGGAGATTCCACTCGCCGCACCCGCCGGGTGTGAGTTACGCCCTGTAGTTCGTTTTTAAACTTTGCTTGGGCGAATCTGAATGATGCCACTGGGATTGTTCCTTTGTCTCTGAGGTCGTGTGGTGTGTCCGGTTCTCGTCCCCAGTCACAATTGAGTTCAAGAATTCTTCGCCATCGATGTCGTAGCACTCAAGGAATTCGCGGGCTGCTTCAACCCGTTGTCGTTTGTGATCTTCGGTGATCATTTTGGGACCCACCTTGGGCAGACTTTGTGGTCTCCCAATAGTAAACCGTGGGATACGGTATCAAATGCCTTAGACAAGTCTAAGAAGACAGACATTGCTTTATTGCCAGTATCGAGAGCTTCTATGACTGTGGTGATCATTTTTAATGCAGCATCACTAGTTCCCATGTTCTCTCGGAAACCAAACTGATTATATGAGAAAATTTCATATCTTTTTACATAAGACATCAACCTAATGTTAGCTAACTTCTCTATAATTTTTGATAAGGTGTTTAGCAGGGATATAGGTCAATAGTTATTGACATCTATGTTATCTCCTCCTTTAAATAATGGAATAATTTTAGCATTTTTGCAGTGATTAGGGCACAAGCCGTTCTCAAAGCTATCATTTACAATGTGTGTAATAGTTATAACTAGCTCAGAAGCATTTTGTTTGTAGACCATTGCACTTATACTGTCATTTCCACTCTAAAAACCTGATTTTAGCTCATTAATCACCTTTAGAACTTCATTACAATTTGTTGGATTGAATTCAAAACAGGCATTTTGCATATATTGTATTGGATTGCAATTATTGATTAAACATTCTTCACTGGTTTTATTTACACTGCACAACAGATTAGTAAAATTTTGACCTATATCACTAAAAAAATCATTTACATGGTTAGTGATGAGCGATTTAATTTGTATTTGTTTTGTTTTTTAACGCCTTCTCCGACTGCTGTGCAGGTATATTTAATAAAATAAAATAAAAATTAATGGGATTTTTGTGAATTTCATTTACCTTCCTAATTAGGCGTTTTCGATTCGTTTTGGTCTTTCCAAGAGTTCAGCACTAATCCAGAAAATTATTGGGTTTCATTTAATAATACTCCACCACAAGTTAATAATTTCCAGAACAAACTGTTTCTTCTCTTGTGGCCATATTGTATCTACATGATATTATATAGCGTAATATAATATAAGTTGTGCTCTCCAGTACTATCGTTAAAGAAGAGCATTCCGGCTATTATTCGGAAGTCGTTAGCCGGATGGGTTCAGTTATCGCTGGCACTGGTCACAGTGGTCACCGCAAATGTTCCCAGGGACATTCTGATTCTGGCTTTAAAATGAGGAGCGTTTTTACAAAAATAAACTTTTCCCTCACATTTTTTTTCATGAGATAGTTAAATGAAAATCACTCGGGGTAAATATTTTTGAAATGAAAACTTCTTTAGCACCGTTATGATTTGAAACTCGATGAAACCGAAGTGAGCTACACTAAAAGGAGACAAACACATACATTTATAGAATTTAGCGTGCGTAAGAATGAGATAGCAATAAAATATTTTATTTTTTTTCATGGGAACTCGATTCCAATATAATAATAATAATGATTTATTGTCTTTCTTTCTTAGTAAATGTAGAGATAATGATATCCTCACTGGGATCTCCCGTGCTGAGGATTTCATTTACTTATTATAATTTAATTACAAGAAATTAATATTAATTTGTTTTAAATATATATCATGCAGTATTTTTTTTAATAATTATAAAGTAAATAAGATAATGCTTTTTTATAATTCAGTTCAGTAGATTCGGTTTTAGTCTGTATTTGATATTTATTTACGCCCAAGTGGGCTTTTACAAGCATGGAAGTATATAATAATTATGTACTCGTATGTTACTAAACCAATAAAAACAGAATTAATAAGAAACAATCATCGTCACAAGGTATAGAACATTATAACAGAAATTAAAAAACATAAATGAAACTAAACATCATAAAAGAAATGAAATAGTATAAGTAATAAGAAAAAATCTGGAATAAGACCTGAAATACAATAAAGTGCAATGTATAAGAGCTAGTTAGTAGGTATTAACAAACAATTGTATGTGTATAATAATGTAGGATTATAAAACAGAATTAAATAGAACAGCTGAATAAAAAAATAAGGTCATAAATTTCTGGTAAGGTTTTAGATGAGAGAAGGTTTTATGAAAAGAACAAAAATAATAGAAATTATTTTTTAGCAGATATAATAGAGGAAGTAAAATACACAAATAAGGTAAAATAGATTAACCAAAAAACAGAGTGAATAAAAAATGAAGGTACACCATTTTTTCAAAACCTATTCAACCCAAACCAAACATAACACAATTTAATTAATATTTAAATTATATAATTAGATCTACAAAAAAGGATCATTATTGTATCATTATTTGGTAATTTTTGTTTTGTTTTATTCTCTTTTCGTCCCAACTGTTACCTTAAGTTCACTTCAAAATAAGTATTGAATTTTTCGATTTTGGTATTCAATATCGTGTAAATGTGAACAATGAATACAGAAAGGCGAGTCCGTATTCTTCAAGTGGTCCGTGTCAGTAATATAATACATGATTCCATGACAGTTGATCCGCCGACAATTGGCTCCCGGCATACCTACATAATAACACAATATGCAGTCGGTTTAAGGGAAATACGGTAGGTATACCTACTTTCACAAAATATAACAAAGTTACCCAGATAGGATATGCAGAGGGAATGTACCGCCGAATACCAAAAGTGTAAAACATTTTCATTCAAATGCATCCAGGACAAAACTACGTGTCTACACATACATATTGTGAGCACAGCGTATAAGTACAAAAATTGACACAGTGTATGAATTCGTTTGATATTCAGATCAACGCATTATTAAAGGTATTTTTGGTCGATTTTTCTTTGAGATTAGTAAATAATGCGCAAAAGAATATAATTTTATGGTTAATATCATTTCGGGGGGGGGGGGGGGGCAATAGAAAAGTGACTTATTTAAAAAAACATCAATGTTCACATTCAAACTTAAATACTAGTATTTTTTTTTAAAGTTCGTTTTCATAATTAACTTAATTCTCCAAGTTTTAATTTTATTAAGCCCGCCAAAATAGCGGTAAGAGACGGGGTGTGTGTGTGACGTCATTTGGCCCTTGGAAACACGTCGCTTTAACATTTTTTTTTTTTGAGATTTTTTTAATTCTTCAATAAGATTCCAGTAATTTTTTTATTAATGTTAACCGTCTATCAGAATTAATGGTATTAAGAAATCAAGTTTTCGTAGTTAAATTAATTTAAAGTTACAAATTTTGTTTCTCCCGCCTATTCTGACGACACGCGCCACGCGCTAGCCAGTTAGTGCAGGCGCTAGGGTAGTTGAGAATGCAAAATGTGAGGACCGAATTCCACCAATGGATTTGAGTTAAAAAAAGGTCATAGATTAATAATGTGGATCTTGCCAGTCAATTCTTTGGTCCATTTTTTGTTTACCCCCTCTACTCTTATTTGTAAAGGGAATGTACTGAGTACATGATATTAAATCATTTTAATGATTATTTCAGTTATAATTTATAGTTTTTTCTAATGGTAAAAGTGAGGATGGATTTTTGAATGAAAAATAAAATGAAAATAAAAGTAATAAAATCATATTCATTAATTTAAAAAAAGATATACTGGGGCTGTCCATAAAAAAATGTCTCCAAAGTGCTGCGGTCGCAAGGAATGATTTTACGCGCAATCCTGCAACACTGGCTTGTAGCTTGGTTTCCCCTTGTCAAATCCCCACCACGTTGCCTTCTCTGTGACGCTTAGTCTAGGCGTGACAACCATTCGCGATGGAGATTCCACTCGCCGCACCCGCCGGGTGTGAGTTACGCCCTGTAGTTCGTTTTTAAACTTTGCTTGGGCGAATCTGAATGATGCCACTGGGATTGTTCCTTTGTCTCTGAGGTCGTGTGGTGTGTCCGGTTCTCGTCCCCAGTCACAATTGAGTTCAAGAATTCTTCGCCATCGATGTCGTAGCACTCAAGGAATTCGCGGGCTGCTTCAACCCGTTGTCGTTTGTGATCTTCGGTGATCATTTTGGGACCCACCTTGGGCAGACTTTGTGGTCTCCCAAATATTTAGTCAAAATCTTGTCAATAGTGGTCTTAATTACATCAGGGATCATATCACAGAGCTCGCGAACCGTCACCCGTCGAATTGAAATCATTGTTTTTCCACTTTGGCCATTTTTAAATTTGAAACCGGTGACCGTCCGGCACGCTTATAAATCTTCTGCACCATTTGCGTACGTTTTCGCACTCATACACTGTTTTCCGTACACTTCAAGTAGCTGAGAATGAATTTCTACCGGGGTTTTGTTATTCGCACAAAAAACTAATTTTATAGAGCGTAATTCACAACTGGCGGGTGCGGCGAGCGGAAGCTTCATCGCGAACGGCTGCAACTCCGAGACTAAGTGTCGCAAAGAGTGCAACGTTGTGGGGATTTGGCGTAGGGAAACCAGGCTACACGCCAGTTTTCCCGGATCTCACGTTAAATCGTTTCTCGCGACCGCAGCACCTTGGAGACCTTACTTTACGGAAAACCCTCGTACACACATATAAATCAGCGCTGATACAGATGTGTTCGTCTTGGCAATTTATTTCTGGAAATACTTACCAAATATTGGGTGTCTCTGACAATGGTTCGACGGTTCTCATACGAAGAAATATTTTCTAGGATGCCATTCAGCTTTTGAATCCCTGGGTGAAAGCATATGCGATATTTTGCCAGCATTACGTGCTGTAAGTGGCTGCGATACTACTAGCAGATTTAGCAGTAAAACGCAATGTTTGAAAGCTGCATCTGAAGATTTTGTACAAACAGCTCTTATGTCTTTGGGAAACCTTGACCTACAGAACGAGCAATTGAAACAGTTAGAAAACGAATTACAGGGCGTAACTCACACCTGGCGGGTGCGGCGAGTGGAAGCTCCATCGCGAATAGCTGCCACGCCGAGACTAAGCGTCATAGAGGGGGCAACATCGACCACCACAACACGGGCATGTGCCTAGCATGATGGTCGAAAAATTCCCAATGTGAGTAATGAAAAATCTAATGAATAAAGAAAACTTAAAAAAAAAACGTGGTGGGGATTTGACAAGCTACACGCCAGTGTTGCAGGATTACGCGTAAAATCATTCCTTGCGACCGCAGCACCTTGTAGACCTTATTTTACGGACAGCTCTAGTATATCTTTTTTTTTAATTAATATAATATGATTTTTGGATTTTATTAATTTTATTTTCGTTTTCTTTTTCATTCAAGAATCCATCTTCACTTTTACCATTAGAAAAAAACTATAAATTATAACTGAAATAATCCATTAAAATGATTTTGTACCATGTACTTAATACATTCCCTTTACAAATGAGAGTAGAGGGGGTTAAAAAAATGGACCAAAAAGTTGACCGGCAAGATTCACATTATTAATCGATGACCTTTTTTAACTCAAATCCATTGGTGGAATTAGGTGTTCACATTTTGCATACTCAACTACCTCTTGCGCCCGGTCTAAGTATCAAGAATCGCGATTCTCGCGGGAACTAATTCTGAGTTACGAAATCAGCTGTTGGTAGGCGGCCATCTTGAGGCAAGCGCTGGCGTACAGCGAGCAGTGTCTGATTTCCCGTCATATCTGGCGGATTGGGCGTGTCCCGAAACGGGAGAATTCTATGTCTAACGGAATTTACAGGATGACGGATCTCCTGGCGCAACCGAATAATGTAACAAATTACATACTTTTGTAGGCGAAAATAGCCTACATTTTTGGATTTATGGAGAAATTTTTATCCCTGAAAATCGCAAGCCATCCCGGATGGACGAAAATATGGGTGTCTGACGGAATTCTGATCGACGATGCGTCACGATTTAGCAGGAACGGAGATTCCGATTGGCAACACTGACAGCGATCAAAGTTGATCATCTTTCAACTTTTTTCGTAGATTGCCTACAATCTGCTAGTTAAACTAGTAATACGATTACACAATATATTTGTATTTTTTTTTTTTTTACAGCGAATACCGCACAAGAATCTCAACTGCTCCCGTCTGGAGCCAGTGAGACTATGGCATCCCCAATTGGGGTATTTTGTGAGGCTGAAGGTAGTGAGGAGGGGAAGGAGGTGAGGAGGAGGAAGGTTGGGAAGTACCTGGCTATTCAGATCTGGTCACCAAACACGGCTAAAGCCATTTTCAAGCAACGTTTCAATTCTGAATGGTGGTCTTACACCAGGGCGATACTGATAGTATCTTCCACTCTGGAACGTGCCGCATATATACTATATATTATTTTTAATGAATTAATTGTGAAATAACACAAATTAATCAAATAAAATTTATTTGCGCACGCCGGGTTCGAACCTCGGATTGTGAGTCAAGAGTCTTAGCCACTGGACTACGGAGGTCGTATATTTGTATATTTAGAATCGATATTTTTGGATCTATATGAACATATCTTTTATAAGTCAAAATATTTTTCACTCAACTTCCTTATTGTCGGACGGATCAACAATCGGGTCACCGTAATACATCAATGGTTTTAGGGATGTCGATGGTATACTCAGTACTCTGTTCAATAGGACTCTACTAATAAACTTTTTATACAAATTGATTACATACGTAAAGTTGTAGGTTTCTTTCAGCAGTAGTATCAGGGCGAAATTCATTTTTAACATTGAATCTACATTAGGTTCGTGTTCATTCGTTAAATATTCCAACTGGTCTTCATGGCCGTTGGCCGAAAAAGTAACAAAACGAATACTGAGGCCATCGAAGTTCGAACGTCTTTTGATCTTGAGTTCTCTCATAAACGTGGTCCATTCCGTGGTAGCTTCTTTATTTCTTGGAGACCATAATCCAGCTCTGGTTATGTTAATGTTTCCATCTCTGTCAAAGCCAGAATTGTAGACGTCGTACATTTCTATTTGCGTTGTGTTGTTTGGCAAAGTTGTGGTTTTTGTTAAGGTCATGTCCGTGTTGATTCCGAGTGGTAAGGTTTGCACGTAAAGAACTACGTTGTCGAATTTTCCAAAGTCAAAGATCAGCCAGCGGTATGATGCGTTGAAAAACTTGTATTCCTGAAGAAAGAAAGATTGAAAATAAAAACATATTTATTTTTTTATGTATTTTGCTAGAACTTAAAAGTTTTTTAAGGTGAGAATATTTCCAAGTAACACCAATAATATGGATCCAATTGGATAAAATTGAGATCAATATAATTGATCTCAATTTTATTAAAATAAAACTTGTTAGAAACCACACAATGACGCTTAACGTACGTGTGTCTGTTTCGTCAAAAGGAAAAAAAACATTTTCTTGCAGATCTCTCACTCATGCAAAGAAATGAGATGGCGCGAGTCATTCCCGCCACCCCGTGTCGTTTCTGCGGGAATACTAAAAGCAGCTAAGGTGTTGGTTCAATGTTCTGTCCTCCATACTTCTGTTCTTATTACGAGTATTACGACAATAGGTCCGGAGCTGGGACAGTACAATATTGTCTTGTCCTCGTGTGAACTAGGCATAAAACAATAAAGTTAGTTACCTGATGGAATGTGCTCGAGTTGTAACAGAAAGAATCCAAGATAGCTCCCAAATTTGTGCCACGAAAATAGAAGAGATTTCTCAGATTCATAGCATCAATTCTGTGCTTCCCGAACGGCAAAGAGACACTTATCCCGTTTCTAGAGAACAACTTCAAAATTTCGATGCGATCTGCAGAAAATAACAACACCTAAGACAAAGCACCTACATCGCACCTAAAATATTCAGCGCACTAAATAACGACATCAAAAGATCTAGTACAGTTACTCACTATCCATTCGATATCTAAAAATGGACATTCGAAAAGGAGCGAAATTTATTTAAAGAATTTCTTCAAAGAACGAATAGAATTTATTTATACCACCATTAAAGTTTTTGTGTATAAAAAAACATTTTAATAGCCGAAAAATTTAATATTTAAAAAAATATATATATTTTTATTTTTTTGACATTCTTTACTTTAAACTGTTCGGCACCGCTGATATGTCCCATGTACTCTAGTGCCCTAATTGTATCTGCTGAGACAATTATTGTTAGAATAATAATTCATAGCAGTATTATCAGTTTAAACATGAATCTATTTGTCCAAAAATTGCCGAAAAATAATATGGGTACCTATGTAACTTAACATGCACAAATAATAAATCATCACTATAATAACTCTTTTTTAGTTGCTTACTCTATAGTACTCACACCATAGAGTTATACTAATTTTAGTTCTTTATTTTCTTTAATACTCTGTTATTTTATAATCTTTTATATTCCCTTATATTATTGCTTTTTAAAAATGTTAATGCAAAATAAAAAATTAAATGCACGATTTTACATAATATATAAAAACGTGCTCATTTAAATTTTTTAGTGAAATTGTGTTAAAAAATTATTAACACGATTTGTCTAAATTATTTTTAGTGGCTTCACCGGAAAATGCTCAAGGTCCCATGGACCGACATGATCACCAACACAGAAATTGTCAGGCGGGCTAGAGCAGATAGAGAACTGCTTACATTAATTAAAATCAAGAAAATTTCATATCTGGGGGGGAAGTATCACTTGCTCCATTTAATATTGAAAGGCAAGATAGAGGGTCGACGAGGGTTTGGTAGGAGACAAATGTCTTGGCTGCGAAATATACGAGAGTGGACCGGCATTAGAAGTGTGGAGGAGCTATTCCGGGCAGCGCAAGACAGAGATACCTTTTCAAGAGTGATCGCCAACGTCGGGGGGACCTGATAAGGCACACAAAGAAGAAGAAGAAGAAGTGAAATCGAACACCACAATACGGGCATGTGGTCAAAATGGTGGTATCTATCTAATACCCGTGACAAGACAGACGTGCGTGGTACATAAATGCGTGCAAACATAATATATCTGATGGTATTATTATCGACTGTACAATTTAGAATTGTTGTAAGAGGATGTGGCGCCCTCTGTTATTTTCAAAAGAACCGTTGGGGTTTTCAAACAGCATTCCCGATGAGTAATTGTCGAAGGAAAATTAACAAAATCTTTAAATGTCTGAGTTTCAAAAACTCTGACAAATTTTCGGAGCAAATTTTTCCCGTTTTCTAATACGAAAAATTTCCAAACTTCAAATAACAAAATCAAAAAGATAAGTTTTTGTAAAATATCCAATTACCGACCCAAGCGTCTTCCAGCCTTACTCAGGAATTGAATAAAATTATAGTGATGCTAACTATTAATTGATTGTAACATTTTGAACACAAACCTTCAATCTTCCAGCAAAGGAACATCAGAACATATTGCAATCCCCTTGTTCTAAAATAATCCAACGCAAATTCCGAATAAATTCTCTCTTTCGTCGAGTTATTAAATGCTTCGTTACTGAAGTAAAATGAAAGGGAACAAGCAACCAGAAAATATAGTTTTAATGAACGCATGATCAATTTCAACAATTACTTACAACCAACCAACCAAATACAACGGTGTAAACTGACTCTTTCTAGGTCTCTAAGCATACTAACAAAATTTCTATGAGCAATTTTATTATAAATGTAAGGTTTTTAAAAACATGCTTACATTTGATGGAAGATGTTTGCAATGAATAGATAATAAACACCTTCGAACAGAAATGTATTCCACGGAGATTTTAACCTACACTGTAGTGTCATTTCTCAATAAAAATATTTAATATTAATAATTCTCTCTTATATATTAATGTTTCAATTGTAAAGGTAAACAAGTGGTGTTAACTCTAATTGACAGCTTGGTGTTTGTCTAACGCAAAATTTTATCAAAGCAGTGTATTTGGTTAAACACTTCCTCTAAGGGTTAAACTTTGTACATTAGGTTAATAAGCACAATAGGGTGGGCCAGCACGTGTAACAGCACGTACCCGAAGCATTTTAACGAGCAATTCCTGAGCATATTTGGAGTACAAAAAGTTTGTCATTTTGCTCTTCGATGATATTTTTTGCCATTAATTACAACAGCAAAAAATATTTTAATTACTTGTCGCCACTGATCACACTCCTACACGTCGCGGCGGGAACGCGCGTTGTTTCTTGTATTACCGTGCTGCTGGAACGAGACGGAGTGCTTATCCCGTGACGTGTGATGGAGAAATATTTTTGTTGTTTATAATTTTTCTTAAGTATCAAAAATTATTCTCCAATTTTTACTCTGAATATGCTCAGGAATTTGAAATGTAACGTAATTTTAACGTAATATTCTCTTTTCAGCAATTTGATAATTTGACCATGTCAAACTATAGGTTTTATCTTATATCCTGTTATATAGTTTTTTTTTCATCATATGTTGTAAATAGGTTGTTTCACAGAACAATTCATCAAATTTCAAAGTAAAAATTCAAGTTCTGTGAAAGTTTTATTCGAGTTCTGTTATTATCTCATTTTGGACCAGTTGTTTCACAGTACTTGGATATGAATAGATTTTGATTAGGACTTTCACAGAACTTGAATATTAACTTTGAAATTTAATGAATTGCTCATATTTTGGGTTTTGTGAAGCAAACGGTCCTAACAGAAATCCTTACTTAAAAATGCTGTTTGACACAAAGTTAGTTTTATCTGTTTGATAAATGAACTTGGGATAGTCAAATACAAAAATGCCCTAAAAAACTTGGGCCCTTAGCATAACATAATTTTTCAATTTTTCTACAATTTAATTACGCTACTTTTAAGACCCCAAATAAAATTTTGATCAGCCACCCTATTGTACAAAATGTGTATTGTATGTGACTTTCACAAAAATAATCATGACTTTTGATTTGAATAATAAATTGAATAGTAGAAGTACATCAGAAGTACATAAATTAACATATCCTATAGAAAATATTTTGATAAACTCTAAACCAGGGCTGGGAAAACATTTTAACTCAAGGACCGCATTGAGAGAATTCAAGCAGACAACACATACTAAATAAACCGACAAAACTGAAGAACAGTGAAGGAGATTTTTTTAATTTTTTAAAATATTTGATTATTTTTTTTAGGTTGTTAGACCAGGACACACTATAGAGTGAATGGAAAGACCCGCGACCCCCTCCGATGCAACACACACTCCAGCAGCAGTATGAGTATAGCCGCGACCCCTCCCATCAGCAGGAAGAGCAGCAGGGACACCAGTTGACCTGCCGTGACAGCGCTCACCACCCCTCCGGCCTGGCAGCAGGGACGGCTGGCTCGGTAGATGCCGTCCGCACGGGACAGGAGACCCGTCTCGTGGTACCAAAGGGACCTAAACATTACAGATGTAATAAAAGGAAGTGTTTATTTATTTACAAAAAAAAACCTTTCTACTACAACACATAAATACTTGTCACACTTAATCGTAAACAAACACGTAAACACCTCAGCACAGGTTCTTCTAGTGAGTTCACGAAACACACAATAATACCCATCCACAGTTTCACCTTCCCAAACTACCTTACACCAAATTTTTATTTATTTATTTTTTATTGTTTTCAAGATACAATCCCGTTAAACCGCAATAAAGCAGTTTGTCAACATGATGTTAATGTTCAATTAAAATTTAAACATACATACCATAATTAAATTGAAAAATTTATTATATAAAAATATTTTCAAAACATACCTTTAATGTAAAAATGTTTTCAAATTATAAACTACTATGTAAAAAAATTAAAAATTAGGTTAATACTGTTATATATAGAAATAAAAAATAAATATTTTATTTAATTATTTATTAACGTCCTTTTCCGGGGCTTTTACATATGGATATTAAAAATTATGAAGCCGCTGTTTTTATCCCTGCAATTTGTGGAAAGCGAGAAAAAACACGCGAATCGACAAACTAACGTCGCGTTTTACTGTACATAACTGAACTGTAATTTATTGTACATAACTGAACTGCTTCATTAACAATATTTTGTATTTTTTTAGTGACAAATTGAAGATGTCCAATACAATATTTAAATTAGTATAATTTTTTCCCTCCATTGGTATTCTGGGCAAAAGGAATACATATTATGTTAGTTAGTCTCAGAATTTATGCACTGAAATAAATACCAACATCTGGTATTTAATACCAAGTAATAGTAATACCACTAATGCCAGCAATACCAAGTTAGTGAAAATTCTTTTATCTGATGATTTAATCATATTCGTATCATTTAAAAGAGTGTTGTGGTTCAATAACATAATTGCTGGAATACCCATTTTAAAACTTTAAAAAACATACGAATTTATTCTGTATTCTTATAATGGCTTGTCCATGAATATTATAAAGTGGGTTCCAAACGGGAGAATTGTATTCAAGTTGACTTCTAACAAAGGCAAAATACAACAGTTTAATTCACTAACATTGTTGAAATTTCTAGTTAGCCTAGTTATAAATCCCAACATTTATAAGAGTTTTCTATTATGTGCTTAACAAATGAATGGTTTGATTGAAAAGTTTAATTTGTGTTAATGTCTCAAGAGTCAGTTTGTGTTAAAGTCTGTTATCCAGGAAGCAGAAGCGGATTTTTATGCGCACATGATTGCGAAAGTGGTGTGAAATTTGTATTAAAAATTCAATGATGACGGGAAGAAGCGTGGGAAAAAGGAAGTTAATTTGAGGTATACTCGTAATATTAGGTATTTCAACTATGCATGCATAATAACAATGATCAATGATAACAATTTAAAGTTACCTTATTTTAAATATTTCAATGAAAGGCGAATTCTTCTGTATGACAGTGGAGAGCTTAGCCCTGGGTAAGACGTCTATCTCCTTAATCTGACAGATCTGCTCGGATAAGAAGGTGGTAGCGATGACCGAGTACATGGTAGCCCTCTCGGTGTGCAGGGCCATGGTACCTCTCTGCACCTGGGACAGACCCTCCCTCAGAGGGAGCAGGAGGTCATGAATTTGCTTCCCCGACTTTCTCACCTTCTCGCTTAGATGTTTGACTTCTTCGTTCTCTGGATTCTGAAATAAATTTTACGTTAACCGCTTCCCAGGTGAATTAATTTGCAAAAAAGCTATTAATTTCATCTTTGAAGACAATATTAGCAACTCTCAAACAAAAATTTTAAACGGAAGGCGATGGAAAAAATACGATCGCATCTTTTTCTGGTTGTTCTAGAACAGTTCTTAATTTATAATACTTCTGACTTTCTGTTAATTTATTGATTGATCATGGATTTAAGAAAATATTATTGCAGATTGATGTCTAACTTGGATGGTGTATAAAGTGGCTGAGTTAGATCAAGCTACTCTATGTATATGAAGTCTCATCTATTGTCATTTCACTCACACTACGTAAAACAACGTAGCTTTTTTCTAAGTAAGTCGTTCATTTCAAAAGTGAAGTATCTCCTTTTTAGTCAATTTTTAAATAACGAGCTTTTTGCGACAAGCTTTCATTAAATAAATACGAGCTTTTTGCGTATTAGTGTAGGAAAAAAATACAAGCTTTAATTCAATGTTTTCTATGTTTGTTGTTTAATACAAATCGAAGAAAAAATAATTTCTAGTGACTTGATATGAATAGATGAAAGCAAGAAAAATGGAGATTTAAGAACATTGATTTACACCATTTTTATAATGACGTATGCAAAAATAAATTACCATCTCAATGACTTATAAAATTAATTTGATCATATAAAAATGATGGTAACAATACAAAATAAGCGAAAAGTTAACCTCAATGAGAACTTGATTGTAGGGCAGGTTTTCCAGTCCTATACTCAAACGACTGTCGGCTAACTCCCTGATGGAGTTGATGGGAGAGGCCTTGTTTTCCAGCAGGAAGGATACCACGCAAGATGTGTAGAAGTTGTTGAGTAGAATGGCGGTCAGGAAGAGGAACAGAAACATGATGCGACCAGATAAACGTTCCGGTACTACTTCTGTACCTAAAACAATTTATTATTATTATAGCCAACAATATAGTATAATGATAGGAAAGCTATGTTAAACGTTCGAAGAATTTAATATAAGCGAATTCTACTGTCGTCAAAACCAAGAGATCAACCTTTAAAAAAGGTTTCACAATTATCATTAGATTGTCTAAAAGAAAACAATGAAAATAGTCTAAATGAAAGATTGAACAAATAAAAATTAATTAAAATGAAAGAAAGTGAACGACAAATAGTTCAAATGGTTTGAAATAAATGAAAATTACTGAAAGTGAATGAAAATTACTAAAACTGTTAGAAAATTACTGAATGTGAATGAAAATTACTGAAAAAGATATAAAATTACTGAATATGAATGAAAATTACTGAAAATGATAGAAAATTACTGAATGCGAATAAAAATTACTGAAAATGATAGACAATTGCTGAATGTGAATGATAATGAATTAAAATAAAGAAAATGAATTAAAAGTAATTAATAAATTAAATTTATAAGAAAATTAATGATAATTGTAGTAATTACGGGTTTGCCTCATAAACTCTTCTCCTGGATAATGTAACATTAAATTTAACTTTTGTAGCGTAGGGAGTGTGGCGAACCCATCGCTCAGGGAGTGGAAAAACACCTGCAATAGCCATCCCGAGCCAAGGTGTGAGCTACCGTGCTCAGGCTGAATGTCCTGGGGAACAGTGTCACGAACGGTGCCTCCGAGAAACAAGGTCGCATCTCGGAGTATTTAGACCTTACTCCAGTATTCGGGGCTCTGCTGGAGTGGACCTTCTATTGCCCTGGTAACTCGTGGGACAAAAAATTGGACCATTCGAAAACTAGGGGCCTTTTGAGAACCTAGGAGTGCTGAGGCCACCTCCGTGGACTTTAAGAGAAGAAGCCGTGGAGATGAGAGCTGAGGCCACCTCCATGAACTCTTCCCTTGTGGGGCCTTCAGGGAACCAAGGGGAAGGGCACTCTTCCAGCGTGGGACCTTCGAGGAACCAAGGAGGAGTGAGGTGGAGAGATGATGTCCTCTTCCCATGTGGAGCCTTTAGGGAACCATATAGGAGTGAGGAGGAGAAATGAGACCATCTCTATGAACTCTTCCCTTTTGGGGCCTTTGTGGAACCAAGGAGGAGTGAAGAGGAGAGATGAAGTCTTCTTCCCTTTTGGGGCCTTTGTGGAACAAAGGAGGAATTAAGAGGATAGATGAAGTCCTCTTCCCTCCTGGGGCCCTCTGAGAACCAAGGTGGGGGGGACTCTTCCCTTGTGTGGCCTTTAGGAAACCAAGGGTGGGTGGACTCTCTGTCATGGAGCCTTCGGGGAACTAAGGAGTGGAGAGGAGAGATGAAGCCCTCTTCCCTCACGGGGCCTTCAGGGAACCAAGGACGAGTGAAGAGGGGAAATGAGACCTGGGAAGACACATTGTCGAACCAGAGGATATAGCTTCATTTCCAATAACAGCTCTGGTGAACTTTATTAAAGGGACTGGGTTGTTGTTGAAGGATTGAGGTAAAATGGGAGATAGCACAATGGGCCTATGGCTTAAGTGCTCACGGGAACTAATCGTAAACCGTCTCCGCCAAGAATTAAAAAAAAAAAAAAATTTAACTTTAACTTTAATTAATAATTTTTACTCTCTGTTGTAACTTTCGGGTTCGTCTCAGAAACGCTTAAATAAAAACTCCGGTGTCAACAAAACGCTTTGGACTTTACTTGTGATAGATTTCAATGATCTCCGATGGCTTATTTAACAGGCGGTATGAATTATTCTGTTCCCTGACCTTGAGGTTGCAGTAGTATTTATCACAATCTCATTCCCGACACTATCGACGGCTTTGTGCCGTCAACGGGTAAGCTCTTAAACCAATATCTAGGATTTCACAAAAATGAATGAAAACGAATGAAAATGAAAGAAAAATAATGAAAACTAGAGAAAATGAAAGAAAATTAATGGGAATGATTTAAATTAATCAAAATAAATGAAAATGAAATAAAATGATTGAAAAGGATTTAAATGAATGAAAATGAAAGAAAATTAATGAAAATGATTTAAATTAATGAGACTTTATGAAAATATTGTAATATGAATGAATATGAATGAAAACGTATGAAAATTAATGAAAATGAATGTAAGAGAGTGAAAATGAATACCTTGCTGGCAAAGCGCCCCATGAGCCACGAAGAGGTGGTGGCCAAGGGAGGCCTGCCCCTCGGGCGCCCCTAGCGAGGCCACGTGCACCACGAGGGCCGCGGCCCCTGCGGAGCCCAGTACGAGCCCCCAACTCACAGCCGAGAAGGGCCGCAGTAGTTCCATGCTCATGACGCCCCCGGAGTGGGCGGGCTTCAGGAATAGGAAACAGGTGCTACCAAGGAAAATATATTAAATCAGGATGAAAACATTTTTAACTGTTGCGGAATACGATTATTCATGCAGTTATTCTTCGTTGTAAAAGAGAAGCTGAGATCTAAATATATTCTAATTTTATTAATTATAATTTAGCTTAACAACAAAATAAAGGCCTGTCACGCATTCGCCGCCAAGACCTAGACCAATATCACCCCATGAACCCGGGCACCAAACGCAGAGGACTGAACACTTGAGATGACCTATAGCAGGGGTGTTGGTTATCCAATAAATGGTTCCCGGAGTATTCATACCCGCCTCCCAAATTGCACATAAAATCTGTAGATTTAAGTAATGATTTATAGTAATCAAATAAATTTTCGTGTAATTATTACATTAACGTAAAGTTTAAAAAAACATCCTATAAAAATCTGCATTTACTTTCACAATACAATTTATTTATATATTGTTACCTGTATGTCTTATTATTTCTTCCGCAAAAGATTATCGTTACATTGGGATCTGCATACCTTATTATTTGATTTTTTTCCCCCAACATTATACATTAACATTAATAAATCTAAACGAAACATAAAACAGAATAAGACACAGAAAATAAAAAGGTATCGGTCGGAACTGGGAATCGAACCCAGTATCTCCATCTTTCTGGGACAGTACCTCTAACCAGTGGTTAATGTAGGTTTTTTTTTTTTGTGACTTGGACTTGGTTTTAGGTTTTTTAGTATTTTCTTCGACGATGATAAAATTTTACGTCAAGCGCAGGTAGATCTCCCCGAAGTCCCCCTTATCTTCATTCAGCATCACCACCAAGCTTTTTTCCAGACTTTTAGAGTGAGGAATGATTTACCTGAACTCCCACAGCTGAAAGTAGCTGTCCATGAAGTCTATCCTGGGGTCCACCAAGCGCAGGCAGGTCACGGCGAAGTCCCCCTTATCAGCGTTCAGCATCCCCACCATGCTCCCCTCCCAGGACTGAGGGTTCCACCAACTCTCGCCTTCCAACAACGCCAACCTAATACAAATAGTTGAATGTTATTATCAAGCTTATGTAACCTCTGGTTGGAAAAAAAACAGTCATCCGTCCTAATCCAAAGAATGGTGATCGTTCAACCCGACCAATTACCGCCCCATGGCGATCACATTTGTTCTATCCAAAGTGATGGAACGTGTGAGGAGGGCAAATTATTAAGGTCCGTCAGTACGAAATCTGCCGTTACTGTTTGGGAGCGGTTCCTGGAACGTTTCGATGATACCCAAACGGTTGCACTGGACATTTCCAAGGCTTTGACCGGGTTTGGCATCGAGGTCTTGTCAACAAACTGCCTTTTTACGGACTTCCCGCATCCTTGTGGACGTGGTTTGACTTTTTGAGGAAGTGATCGATTCAGACGGTTGCTGATGGTTCCGCTTCTTCCTCGGATTCGATAAATGCTGGTGTCCCACAGGGATCGGTTCTATCTCCGACTTCGTCTTTGTTGCACATCAATGTCCTTTTGTCGTATGCAATTCATTGTTACGCGAATGACAGTACAGACCATGATAGCATTTTGTTGAGTGGTAGTAAGAGTGTTTTCTCTTGGGGTCAGAATAACCTCGCCGGATTTAATTTTTCAAAGACCCAATCATGTCTGATTACGTCTAAGAGGGATCGAAAAGAAAATCTAGTATCCTTCAACGGAAGCAATTTTCCCCTCCATTGATGTGCTTGGTAACTCTAAGTGACCAACTCAGGTACGGGGGCTCCATCGAAGCCAGAATTAATTTAGCCCCCCTAAAACTGGGCGTAGGTACTGTACAGGGCCCGCAGATACTTTAATAGTACACAACCGTTAAAACCCCTGTACAAATCCTGGCAGCGACCTCTGGTATGGAATATATACCCAAAAGAGCTGAAAAAGACCCTCGACTCTGTGCAGTAACGGGCGATCCGCTATATAGATCTAAACCGATTCTAGGTGCGTTTCAGCTTTTATCAAGTTGTAATAAGCTGGAAAGCTTAACAACATGATGCGGTCATCTTCTGCTGCTCACAATTTGTTAAAAATCTGAAACGGACTTGAAGAAAAGATGTTATCGACATAAAATAAAACTGTAAAAAATATAAAAAAAATAAAGTTTCATTTAAATTTCTATGAAACAACCCGTTTTTCCGAGTTTTTAAATATGATTGCGAAAAGCCATTTCTGTAAGTTTAACTTTTTTCTGGTTTTACCTTCAAACAGAACTAATAATATGCCTACCCTTATTTTCCTAAATCTTGAAAGCAGGCAAATCTCTTTGCATAAAATATGCTAATTTGACATAGTTCCCATTTGAGTTCCGTATCGGCGAAACTAATTACGAATGCTTTGCATAGTGACTATTTAAACACTTCAGTTGACTTAAGCAGGAAATATATTCACGGAAAGCATTATGAAATCTACCATGTTTTTCCCATAGAGACTGTAACGAGATGTGAGTACTAGTTAAAACTTGTCGAGTACCTACGTCTTGTTACACCTTGAGAACATTATGTATTTATAACTCCAGATAACAAATTGGTCTGAACAAATACGATACTGTAGCGCGGCGGTAATGAAATAAAATCCACAATTATTTTTTCGGTAAACACAATTTGTCTTTATTCGGAGTAGGTACAATCAATTTACAAGTATGACACAGTTCAATAATAGTAAAACAGTAAAAAACTATAACTAACTTTACGGATATACGATAACCCAAAGGAAACTAATTATTCTCTCAACCGCTCGTTAAACCTAATAACCAAAGGATTATGAGTTTATTTTCTTTCTAGAAACCTGAAGCTGCGCGAATCGATCCGGAAGGCAAACTTAAACTCTCGGGGTCTCACATGTCTTTATATCGATCCGACCATATGTAAGCCCTAGCGGCAAATGCACATTCTAAGCAATAAAATCCCTCGTCCCTAACCTGTACGAGACGAGCGATGCGAGAAAGTACTTAATTATTCGAGATTGAACACTCTTAGCAATAAATAAATAAATAATAAATATAGATAGAAATAATTAGATTTTCTACAGTAGGTTCGTCTTTTTAAATGTGCTGAAGTGTTATATTTCCGTTTCTATTCGACGTCAGTGGAGTACATGCATTTATTTCGGAAGGATTTGCCTGTACTCACGAGAAGTTGTAATAGTCTTGGAGCAGCAGGACCATGTTGTAAGAGGCTTTGCTTAGAGAGTCGGTGTATGGCTGAGATCTGTCCGTGAGATAGTTCACCAAGTTAGTGCTTCCGCGATTCTTAGTCACTGAGACGGCTCTTAAACGGGCTCCCTGCATGTCCCTTCGACGGTACCAGGTGGTCTGTGAAACCATTGTCAGGCCGGAATCTAGAAGTTTGGCAGTAGATTAGGGTTAAATGTGACGTATACATAACTAAGTATCTTGAAAATTAAAACATTGCGGTCGTTAATAAACTGCATGAACTCGAAAACTTCATTAATTAGAGTAGGCATGCCCAACCTGTGGCCAATTGAAGATTTTTTACGGCCCAAAATGAATTTTTCAGCTTTCTATGTTTTAGATTTTGGTATTTATACAAAAAAAAGGTCTACCTTTGGTCCAGTTTCCCAAATTCGTAACTATCAATTTGGTTCCTCTGTCGTGTCCAGGATTATAGACATCGAACAAATCAAATGATTCCGTATCATTTGTGTCGTCACTGATCTTCGGTAATATAATATCGGCATCAACGAATAATTTTAACTTGTTCAGAATATTTACACCAGCATCGAAATCTTGGTTGAGTAGCATCCATACAAACGACGAATTGGTGTATCGATATTTCGATAACTAAAAAATGACAAGCGTTATGTAATATTTCATCATCATCATCATGGTGATATTAGATTCCTATGGTGGGATTTGATCTCCTCGGAAAAACTGTCCACTGACTTCGGTCCCTCGTCATTCGCATCCAGTCCTTAGTACCTCCCCTCCTCTTGAAATCGTCTTCTATTATGTAACGGTTTTGAAGTTTGTAATTCAATATCATGACCTTACAAAATAAGGATTGGTACAATTCAAAAGAGTTTAACTACATTATATTAATTTCTGAGTTTTCTCTATCTGAGGGGGAATGGCTACTACCCGTGGTTCTATCCTAATGACTTTCTCTTGAACATGCTCAGGATGTGCATATTGTTTTACATTTCTTTCAGACTGATTCGTGGATGGTTCTTAAACTTGTCTATCATGGAGAGCTTTACTTTCTATATTCCCAATGGTTATTTTCCTCACCGACAGCATAAACTGATTTATCTCCCGGCCTATGGGACTAACTGGCCAATGATGAGGAGAGCTTTCTTGTTGTTAAATAGTTCGGATATTGATATTATTTAACATCGACGAAGCAGACGGTAAGTTTTGTTGATGGTAGGATAAAATCTGCTCATATACATTAACCCCATTGCTGGCGAGCATGTTTTGAATTTCGCACGGCTGGTAGGCAATTAATGGTTGCTTGTCAGTTGTATAGGATTGGGAGCGCATTTATCAGTGAGACACTTATTGTTTTCATAATGTATCTTCTAAAAACGATTTGTAATATTAATTTTGCAGTGTTATTAAAATGAATAAATTAATTTAATTAAATTGAAATAGAAAATTGTCCTGTAGTTTTGCATTGTCCACACTGCTTACTGAGTAGAATATTTCAAATATAAAACATTAAATGAACGTCGCGTGTCCTGACAAAATTTCTCTTCAAAGTTATAAATAACCATGTAGAATCTTTCCTTTAGACCACAAAAATAAATATCAATCACAGTTTACTAAGAAATTCAGAAATTTTCCATATTTCTTTCCAAAGAAAATATAAGGGTAGTTATCATTAAAAAAATACATAATCTGCTAATTCGTAGATTCGTTGGAAAAGACTTTATGCTTTAAAATATTAAGATAATTTTTTTTTTGCGCCTACATACGCAATATGAATAAATATTTTTTCCGTATACAAACTCAAGTCTTTAAAGGAAGGCACACAAATACAATATTTTATATGTAATAATTTCTCCAAAGAATTGAGTGTATGCCTACGGAAAATATGTTTATTTTTCATATATTTTGGCACCAGTTTTGGACGGTTGATATTTATTCTTTATAATTTTTATGTTGCGTACACAATAAATAAAATAAACATGTAAAACATTAAAATACTCAGAAAATTTTAGTTTCACAAACTTTGATTGAGAATTCGTCATCGGCGTATTCCATATCGTAAAGAATCCCCAGTTTTCCGACTGGCAGTCGTAATGGTTGAAAGTAATTGAAGTTTTTGTTTTTAGTTTTGGAAGTAACATTTCTTTCTGCATTCCATTCCACTCCTCGCTTCATGTGACAAACTAACAGACTGGAATCCTCCGCCAGTTTTAAGAACTGTATTTTATCTGAAACACATATTTAATTAAATTACTATCGATTTAGTAGCAAGTGCAAGTTCAATCTTGACATTCATGGGTACCCAGGAACAGGTTTTTCAATTTGGGATTACGCGATAGCTGATCCAGTAAAGTTTTCCACACTGAAATAATGTAAGCTTGCAGCAAAGAGAATCATGTGGATTATATCGTTCCAGAGCCACGTAATGTAAGGGGGCATACATTAATTACGTGAGCTTAAAAGGGGGGGGGGGTCCAGCAAAATCTCACGCTACTTGAAAATAATATACACCAAGGGAGGGGTGGTCTAGATTGGAAGAAAAACTGCTCACGTAATTAATGTAAGCCCCCTAACTTCAAACAATCAACCCCCCCCCCCCCTAGAGCTCCCTAACTTCAAATTCATTCAGTTTTTTTTTTTTTTTTTCTTTGAATTTTTACAAATTGATGACTTTCAAAAAGTTATTTTTCATAAAATAATTATACTAGCCCTATTTATGAAAGAGCAGATTATGAATTCTTTTTTATTTTTGAAATTTGCAATTCACCCTAAAAAGAGTGCCTGTGTAACTCGTGAAATCTCCGAAATCTTTTGACGTATCACTTTGACTATAATATGAGAACCTAAGGCAACACGAAAAAGAACTTGCAAAGAGGGGTAATTATGGAAAAAGGAGGCGCTAAATATTTATAATATCTAACAAGGCATCGTAAAATCAAGTCCGGAAATAAAAAAAGCCAAACTAAGAGGTATAAAGTAAATAGATATGAGTTATGATTCTACGAATCCATTACTTTACCAGCATCAGTCCATGTGAGGAAAGTGACAACTTCTTTGACATTTTTATACTTAAAATAATCAACTGCTAAGAGACTCATTGCGTTTGGTATATAAGAACTAGCAACATTTTGGTGAAAACTTAAAAATAAAATAGCAAAAGAAGTTATAAAATGCTTCATCGCCAAAAATTTTTGACATGAATCCAAACTTCCTTGATGTTAGAGTAGAAAAATGCACAGAGAATCTAAATCGTCTAACATTTATATAGGTTCGAGTCCGGTATCTCATTCATAATTAATGATATAATGTCGGTATTACCAAAATTATCCATATTAAAATTCTCTTTGAGTTTGGTAAATGGTTTTATGAAATGCATTTTTGGAAAATTTTCATAATAAATCATTATGTACAAATTTGTAGAGAAACTAAATATTTTCAATCTAATTTATTCAAAGAGGATTTTCTTGGGTTGGGTTATAAATTAAAAGGCATAAAAATCAATTAAAATCACGACTATTAAAGCATTTATCTAAAAAAACCTCTTTGCTAATAAATAATAATAATACTTGGATGACTTGTATAGCGCCGTTTTTGTGAAAAATCACCTCAAGGGCGCTGTACAAATTTATAAAACGTTTATACAATCTTATTTTAACTATAGACAACAACAACTTATAGCTAAAAATTGCATCCACCGGTTCATCGATCACCGATACGAAACTATATGTGCAATGATTTGACCAATGAACGCGATGCTGCTGTAAAAATGCACTGTACAGGCAGAAAATATATACAAGACCATACTTACCTGGAGGGTCACTAGAGATTAACACTGTTATTGTTTATTTAGAGCAATTAAGACACAGTTCGCACGCAGAGGACATAATTGGGAACTATAATATATAAAATGTTCTGTAATGAGCGTATTTTGAAAACAAAAGCAAAATTTTATGATACTCTCCGATAGGTATTTTTATTTAAGGGTATGAGAGCCCAAAAAGGTACGTTTTTAATTTGGACCTAAATTCTGTACTAACGCGGCTTATCATAAGGTACCCTAATCAGACAAAAACACCCAAAGAAAGTTATAATTGTTAGATTTTTCCATTTCCACAGAGTCATTTAGAGTCTGTTTTAATTTTTATTGGAATAACTTTTAAAGGTTACACCCATCAATGTAATATATCGTTGAAAAGAAGACAATAGATACTAATAAATCTAAACGAAACATAAAAAATTGACTAATATGACGGTTCAGCAGAAGGTCGCGATGACGGGATTTGTAAACGCGCACGTCCCGATTAGACGAAAGGTGCTGGGTTCAAGTCCCAGTTGCGACTATTCTCTTTTTTCTGTTTTTCTCTGTCTTGTTCTCTTTCGTATATTCGTTTAGATAATTATTATTGTTATCTTCTTCTTCAATGATATATTACATTGATGGGAATAACCTTCAATAGTCATAAAAAGAGAGTTTTTCTTATAAAAAATTGTATATTCATTTATACTGAATAAAAAGTCAATTTATTTATTTATTTAATACATGAAAAATTTAAGGTACATATAGTTTTTTTATGATATTTTACCCTCCATGCTAGGGAAGACCCTGTGTTATGGCGGTTGAAGTTTACAGTTTTCGGATTACATTCATTAGTATTGGTTGAAAATGTTCACGAATTAATACTATGCACACAGATTCTTCTACAATAAGAGAGTTTATGTTGGTATTTTGGATTATAAGAAGAAGGTAAAGAAGTTAAAGAGTTATTGGAAAAGAAAAGTTATTATTAATACAGAGGTTCCCAAAGTGGGTGCCGCGGCACCCTGGGGTGCCGCGGACAGAGGTCAGGGGTGCCGCGAGGCGCTTCTGATGTCTCTACTAAAAATCAAAATTGACATGAACGAATACAAAAAATTTATGGAATGGAAAATCACCCGCGTGGCCGGTCCGCGCTCTGGGAATGGATTGAGTGGGAGGCACAGGAGTGGAGATACGGTTGTAGTGCTGCGCTTGCAGCGGCCTCGTGCCGCATTCACTTGTAGTTTTTTCATTCAAGATTTCAGCATTCAGGAAAAAACTACAAGTGTGGAAGAGAAAAATGGGTGATGATGGAGGCAAAGATTGTTTCCCAATATTGCAACAGTACATGGCCCATAGCGGAGTTAAGGTTTCAAATAACTTGCTGACCCTTTTCACAGAGCACCTATCACAGTTAACTGAGTGGTTTGCCAAGTACTTCGCAGAAGACCAGGTGGAGAAGTTTGTATGGATCCAAGATCCATTCCGTGCTCAAGCTCCCCAAGATTTTACTACGCAGGAAGAAGAAGATTTAATTGATCTCTCGACCGACAGCAGCCTAAAAATGAAATATGCTTGTTCGGATTTGACGGAGTTTTGGATATCAGTCAGAAATCAGTATCCGATTATAAGTGGAAAAGCTGTAAGAGTCCTCATTCCCTTTGCTACTTCATATCTGTGCGAAGCTGGATTTTCAGCGGTTGCGGTTATAAAGATCAAATATCGCTCAAAAATAAATGTGGAAAAAGAAATGAGGAGTAGCTGTATCAAGCCTTGGGGGGGGGGGGTGGACACTCGGTCCCGAGGCTACCACAGATAGACATTACATTATATGAATGACAGGGGTGCCGTGAGAAAATTCAAATTTTCTAAGGGTGCCGCGACTTGGAAAAGTTTGGGAACCCCTGTATTAATATATTAAGTCACAGTAATCAGTCTTATACATACATATAAAGCTGCTTAGATAGTAAATAAAAATATGTAAAAAATTTATCATGTTATGCCTGCTCTTAATACTGTGCACACAGATCTTCTATAAGAAAATGATATATAGTTAGGTTGGGTTACAAGAAGAAGATGAGGAAGTTAGAGAATTCTTAGAAAATGAAAAATTTATAAAAAAAAAAAAAAATAGTTCCAAATAAATAAAATCGGATATATTTATTATTTGATGCTATCCAGATTGTTACAAACCAATTCTTAGAATGATTCCAATAAAAAGTGTAGTTGCCTATTAATATGGAGGAAAAAATAGTTGAAGATAATATTGTTAATTATAAAAATTTGAATATGAGATTGACTAATATGACGGTTTGACAGAAGGTGGCAATGACGGAATTGGTAAACGCACACGTCCCGGTTAGACGAGAGTTTCTGGGTTCGAGTCACGGTTGCGACTATTATCTTTTTCTGTGTCTTGTTGTCTTTCATATATTCGTTTAGATTAATTATTATTGCTATCTTCTTCTTCAATAATATATTACATTGACAGGAATAACCTTCAAAAGTTATAAAAATACAGTTTTTCTTATAAAAATTCAAGCTAATATGTTGATAGTTACATAGATACTTTTACATCAATCTGTAGCTCTGGGTATTATTTGGAATAAGTAATAATATTTGTGCATATGCCTCTGCCAATTTTGGGGTAAGATTTTATCTAGGGCATGAAGGCTGTACCATTGAGAATTTAATATAAATAATGCAGTTAATTTCCTGAAAACCTCCACCATACTTGTACAGATTTGGGTGATTACCGCGAGGCACGCTAGCTACCAACTTTTCTAATATAATCCAGCGGTGTTTAACTCGATTACTGTTCAATCTTTTAAGGGGTAATCAATTTGGTGAGGGTTGGGCAAGGCCAGACTATTGATGGATTGAAGTTCCGAAGCGGATGCAACCGGCCAATCAATATCACCTTAATGAAGCCAATATACTTTAATGAGGGACTTTCGTGCTGATGGAATATTGGCAGGAACCTACCTAACTTCCAGCACAACCGTTTTGAGATTTGTAGGCAGTTAAAAATTACCTCACCATTTTCATGATCAAATATCTTTAATAGAAAGCTAGGTTCACAGTATGTTAGGACAATAGTTAATCACGTATTATGTCCTCTTTCACGTCGTATAAACAGAATCATCACTATAATCTTAATTGTCGTTCGAGGTTAATTGCAAAGCAGCCAATATCTCCTACCACGAAAAAAGGCAGGCTAAGATATGCATCATACCATATCGAACATCTTGTTGGTGATACATTCTTCACAATCGAGGAGTTAAGTCGTAGGTGCCTTTGTAATTTTCCCAGAAGTGCAACATCCAGAAGCAAGGAGGCTCAACAGCGGGCTGAAACTAATATATATTTGACAAGCGTTTTCATTACTTTAAAAAATTGACGATTTTCCGGATATATCTCTGCCTACGACTGCCAATCCAATGCTTAAAATTGTTGAAGATGTCCAGAAAGTGTTCAAAAAATGATTCTCCAAATTATCCAGAACTGGGCGTGTAATAATAATACCTAATAATAGCATTTATTCAGACAGTAAATTACATTACATTATTTATAACACTTATCATGCATCGACTCCCTGTCTGTATGTCACTAATTGACAAAGGCCTCCTCCGACTGTCACCATTTCTCTCTATCATTAGCTACGCTTGTCCATGTACCACCTGCTATGGCTTTGATGTCGTGTAGTGGTTAGAATATTGTGTTTGATAGACCTCTGTGATTCTCTAAAGTGCTTGATAATTGAAGAAATTGAAGATGTTGAACATACTTTTACGAAGTGCATAAATGAGGCAATCAGCGGAAGAGTGGCCCAACCCACAAAAAACCGTAATCAACAAAAACATCATGTTTTTTAAATATTTTTATCGTATATACGAAGCCACAGTAGCCTAATTTTAGTTTTCACTATTTCAAAGATCCTTCGAAATCAGTGAAAACTAAAATTGGGGCACTGTGGCTTCATAGATATGAAAAAAATGTATAACAATATGATGTTTTTGCTGATTACAAATTTTTGTGGAAATAACGAGAGTGACCAATATTGATCATCTAAAAAATATGTCATATCAGGAATTATGAAATTTACTAGATCATGAAAATTAAAAATATTATAAGGTTAATTCTTACTGTGTATTTAAATCATCCTACACAGCAACCTAGGTTGCGCGGCTGCGTGCTTCCGTGAAAGGTTAAGTAATGAACGTCAGACACCACCCTCTCGTACATTGCAGAATGATCAATTTCCGTAATGAGAAAAGTTTACAGACGCCATTATTTGGTTAACACTTTCCGCTGCTTTCAAAGCATTGTTTCAAGCGGTAGCTATCGACCTATATATTTAGTTACTTACCTACCTTAAGTTTTCATTTGGCAATGTTACGTGGAAACTGGGCGGCGTTTTGTCCATACAAACGTATTCCCCAACTTTCTGATAGTAGTGCAAATATATTTTAATATAATATAGATATCGACCACTGGCGTGTCCAAATGTCTTGCTTTTTTGATAAGTTACTTCTTATAGAAGTTGGGACCCTCCAAAATTCGTTAAAATTGTCTGGTTTGAACGCCATCAACAGACGTTTAGTTTACAAGTTACTCTACGTAATTTTAGAAAAGTAAAACTTGCAAGGTTAGAAAATTTTCTTCTAACACAGTTGGCAGAAAGAAAATGGGGAATACGAAACCTCGATTTTGACGATTTTATTTAAGACGACAATATACCTACCATTAAATATATTCACAATCCTAACGACGTAAGTAAAGAAACCGTGTATACAAATTGCGACTCGCGACCCGTGTATTGGATGTGTAAAACTTACAGGCATAGAATATTTTCTTCTAATACAGCTGGCAAAAAAATCTTTAAATTCGGTTTAGTTTTAAAGGAGAAAATGGGGAACACAAAACCTCGATTTTGACGATTTTATTTAAGACGACAATATACCCTAAAATATATTCGCAATCTTAACGAGGTAAGTATAGAAGCCGTGTATACAAATTGTGACTCGCGACCCGTGTATTGGACGGACCGGACCTACTGTCGAATTTGCCCAGTCAAAGAAAAGATGAAGAAGAAAAATAATATGGGAATCTTAACGACGTAAGTGAAGAAAGTGTGTAAACAAATATGCGCCCGCGGCACGGCGCGGCGTATTGGACGGGCGGGCGTACGGTCGAATTCACCTTAGCAGGCCTGGAGATATGACCTTTCCGCCGCGTTCATTTTAATTAATTCTGAAGAAGGTGTTGTTACAAATAATCTTATTGTGTCTCCATGTCGCACTCGCAAAGTTATTAATTCATCGTCCAGAAAAATACCTTGTGCTTACCGCTAACTTTATAGTTGAAAAACGGGTTATAAAGTTTTAAAATCGTTGTACGTAAAATATATTAATAGTAGTGTACTGTTTTTATTAATCTAAAATATAAATAACTCGTATCCCTTGTGAGGCATGGAAATAAAAATGATAATTCAATTATGAATTCGCCGGAAATGATCAAAATGTGAGTTTTGAGCAAAAAAAAAATATTAGGGTTGTGTATCGCCTTAAGTATTATCAGCCTGAGAAAAGACAACAAAAGTTTGGTAAAATATCTATTTTCAAATTTCTCGGCGACCGCGTTTCTTTTTTTTTTGGCTTTTCAAAAAAAAAGGCAAATTAATAATTTTATTATTTTTATACCTACCCCACAGATTGATCATTTCGCTAAACCGTGGGTTTATATATGCATATACATCCTGTGTTTTAAATTCAAATCCAACTGAAACCTCCTCAAGCCACCCATCGACATAATACCATCACATATATTTTCCCTGCCAGCAAACATACTAGCAATGATAATAATAATAATATTATTATTTTACGTTTTTAATAACGTTCTGGGTTCACAAACTAATAAAAACAACACGATTGTCAGTCACACTATTTATTTGCATTCCATTTACATTAATACAGCTTTATTTATTTTACAGTCATCTAACTACCCCCAGATTTTATTTGTACTGCTTTGTTATTTTTCGTTTCCATGGTGATATCTTTATTTATAGTTTCCTTGGTGATCTATTTATTTACAGAAATATAATTTCTCATTTATTATTTATGGATGATTTAAAATTATATTCGAATTCTGAACCAAATTTAGAGAAAATGATTAAAGTAGTTAAAATTTTTTCAGATGATATTAAAATGACTTTTGGTTTAGATAAATGTAGAACGATCCATATAGAGAAAGGTAAAATTGTAGATGGAGATGAGGGTATATTTAGAAATTTCAAAATTGAAAGTATGAAAGGGGATGAGGTTTATAAATATTTAGGATATCCGCAATCAAATAGATTAAATCATACTAGTATTAAAAATGATATCAGGATTAAATTTAAAACTAGGATCAGAAAAATTTTGAAATGCAATCTATCTGCTAAAAATTTAGTAAAGGCGATAAATACTTGGGCAATACCTCTATTAACATACTCATTTGGCATGATTAAATGGTCTAATACAGATTTAGATAGCTAAGAACGATTAATTAGAACTACATTAACAAAATTTCATTCCCATAATCCAAATTCAGCTATAGAACGAATAAATTTACCTAGAAATTTAGGAGGTAGAGGTATAGTCAAAATAACATCTTTAAAACATAATCAGGTAGAAATGCTAAGAATTTTTTTTCATATGAAAGCTGATAGTTCAGAAATGCATAAAATAATTTGCAAGGCAGATAGAAATATTTCGCCATTAAATTTATACGACGAGAATGCCAGCATTCTTATAAATACCAACCAGGAATTATTAGATTCCTGGTCAAATAAAATTCTTCACGCAAAACACTTCAATTATCTCAACCAAACATATGTTGACAAATTTTCGTCAAACAAATGGTTGAGTATTGGAGAGTTGAGCGCAGAAATAGAAGGCTTTATGCTTGCCATACAAGATAGAGTCATTAATACTAAAAATTATAGGAAGCATATCATCAAAGATGCAAATCAAATTGATGATTTATGTAGAAAATGTTTGGCTTTTCCGGAAACTATAGAACATATTATATCGGGATGTTCTGTATTAGCGCCGTCCGAGTATACATTTAGGCACAATCAAGTTTTAAAAATAATTCACCAAAGTTTGGTAATTAAACATAACTTGATTGACTGCCGTAATGTACCATATTATGAATATGAACCAAATTCATTTTTAGAAAATGAATTTTATAAAATTTATTATGATAAAACTATTCTAACAGACAGAACAATTAGTCATAATAGACCCGATATAGTTTTACATGACAAAATTAAGAAAATAACTTATATCATTGATGTCGCTATTCCAAATTCTTGTAATATTCAGAAAACTGTTTCTGAAAAAATAAGAAAATATACAGAATTAGGAAATGAAATTAAAAGAATTTGACATTCTCAGACTATAAAAATATTACCATTTGTTATTTCGGCTACTGGCATTATACCTAGCTCTCTCATTCAAAATTTAGGCGTATTAGATTTGTCAAAAAATTTGTACATAAAAATGCAAAAGTCGGTCATTTTAAATACATGTAGGATTACGAAAGATTTTTTAAATATTTATATTGAGGGATCAGTAGGATTTATCGGACCAGTTAGGATTTCATCAGAGCCGAACCCTTTGATATGAAAATATCTGGAGTCGGTGAAATATTTTCCCATTATGTTTCTGGTAGATTGACGTATTGTTGTTGTATTGTTTTGTATTTATTATACTTATATAGTGCACTTACATTGCGTTAATTTACTAGATATTCATTTGTGGAAAAGTGTGTGGAAGGGTTTAGTCTTTCATTTGGGAAAGATTCAACCCGGACATAAAATCTGGAGCACCGTATAATTGGATAATTTATAGAGCGCCGCTTTTGTGAAAAATCACCTCAAGGGCGCTGGACAATTTATTCAGAATTCTTAGGTTCTATCTAATTTTACTATTTACAAATGGATACAGAAACATAGTTTCCTGCAGGTCACTTCCGATAAACACTTAAATTAGAAAGTTTTTGCTTGGAGAAGATACGGCTTTGCACGCGGAGGACATTATATTTAAAACACTGGACATTGCACGATTTTACATTTGCTACCCCCATCACTATAAGTATTACATTTTAAAAGATTAGTGGAAAAAGTGGAGTATAAAATATGTATTTTAAAAGACTGGAGAATTTAGGACTCTTTGGGCTGGAGAATGTTAGTGAAATGACCTTTAAAAACGCTTACAATTTTTTTTTTCTTTACATTTTTAGGTTAGTTTACATTTGAATGTGAAGGTGAAAGAATTTAAGTTTATGGATACGACTGTCTGAAAAGGTGGGTTTTAAGTTTAGCTCTAAATTCTGCCGAGTCTGTGATCTTTCGTTTCTCCATGCTAAACCAATGAGATTACGATTTTGAACGATTGAAATATTATTATAATGTGTTTTCGTTCTGAATATCTCATAATTTTTTTCCTATTTTTCCTCGATTATTTTCATTTTCCCGTTTCTATTCATTATCTTAATTAGGTAAACTCTAGGCCTTACTAAAAAACCCCGTGAAAAATTTATTCAATTGACAAACGGCCGCGGATGTGAAAACATTACTAATAAAAAAATTGTTATTGGAAAAAAATACACGCCGTTTACACAGCCTGGGGGATAGTTTATCTCTGTTTTAGGGATGATGTCTGAACGAAATTTGGAATTTTCCAAAGTATTTTGAATGTTCTATATATTACTTATTTTTGAAGGTGCCGTAAAAACAAATACCATTTTTAAAAACTAGATAAAATTACCTTTTAGATTTGTGTATTTGAAATATACTTTAGTTTTAATAAACTGCCATATTTTAAGATTTAAACACGGAAAAAAATGTTAAATAATTTCTTACCAAAACATTTTTGATGAAAGTGTACAGAAATATTAAAAAAATTAAAATTTAAAAAATACAGACCTTTTATATAATGAATTTGAAATGAAACTGTCACCTCACTTTTTCCTCGTGCATACAATAAAAAAATGATAAAAAATTTCAAAGTTTTTTTTAATGCCAAAAAAATAACCTTAAAAATATCTCTGATATTTCAACAAATTTTTTGCACCACTAAAGATGTTAATTTCTTTGATAAGTATACCAACACGTGAATTTGATATTAATATTTAAAAAAACACCACTTTTAAGAAATTCTCATAAAATAAAGATTTAAAAACGTAAATTTGAACTTTTATGTAACCCAAAACAATATTTTGACAGTTCAACTTTTAAAGTACTGTTTGTTGTGCAATAACTTGATAAAACTATAATGTAAAACCACATAAATAACACGGCAAATATATTAATTACATGAATAGAAGAGTGAATCGGTCGCTATAATAGAAATCATTCAGTAAAATCTCAATATTTACTAGAAATATTCCCGCCACATAAAAACTAAACTGCTATTCTTTGCGCGGGCAAGATAGTAGAAATGTGCAGGCGCGACGCTATCACCATCTAGCGGCTATGAATAAAAAACAAAAAAAAATTGTATGTAAAATTTGAAAAATTGCAGTGTTGCCAAATTTAAACGTGTTTTAGAGTGAAATTCTTTTTTAGTAATATTTCGTGTTTTAGTGTAAATGTGTTGTATCCATGATGCTACAAAAACACAGGTAATCGGTCGTGCTGTGGTTTTTTTTTAGTAAGGCCAAGAAACTATCTAACCGTACCATTTTTATTTGTTGAATAGTGGTCGAATAGACTAAACTTAACTTTGAGATTAGGTAGAAAGATTATGTCACGCCTTTCAAATCCTTCCACGCAAACAATATTACCAACTTTAAAAGGGAAAACTGCTGTATTATAGCAGCGTGAAGTGTCAATTTGGTTTGGGGTGATGAAAACCATTAATTGGATTACCAACACTTCTGCCATTGATCACCCCAAGTGGTTCACCACGTTTGGTGACTAAGCAGTGGTGCCCGGGTTCATGGAGTGAGTTTTGCCCGGAGCGTGGCAGGTCGGATCGGGATATACTGGTTGAGGGAGAACTTTTTACCTCTCCTACAGGACTCTCCCGCAACCACACCGCAACTCTCGCAACCGCATCGCACTCGCAACCGCACTGCTTTGCACCGTAGAGGGAGGAATAGATTCAAACGTCCTACTCCTGGACACACCCCAGATTCCTGCTCACCCCTCATACCTTTTTCCTTCCCAGAACTTTCTCTCTCTTCTTTCAGCATCTCCAAAGAGGCCATCTCACAGGTCCTGAGGTCTATTATTTTCCTCAGGGCCTCCTGTGTGGAGCTAATGTAAAAAATAACCCTTTGATTTTAGTTCTCTACTACTTACAATTATTTATTAACTTCAGATTATTCTCAAGAATACCCAATTATGTCCGCCGCTTTCTTTATAGGCCAAAAAAATAGAAAATTAGCGTTGACTTACCTTTCGATTAAAAATATATATTATTCAGTTTGGTTAGGTATTTTGGCCCAAATCCAAATTTAAGTTTTATATGAAAATGGTCGCGCGGCCGTTCAGTAATAAACTGCCACCGTAAATCAAACAAAATATAACATGTATCCAGCCCCATAATTCATCACACTAAATTATTCGTACATGTACCAAAAATTACGCATCACACATAGTCATATAATACTATCTTGAATTAACATAATACAAGCACGTGTAGTGAAGCTCTCAGAGCGCCTGTGCGAAGCTTACCGTGCTTTCAGAAGGCCTCCCCTTTCAGCGTTCAGTTTCAGTCAGTCTTTAGTCTTTCAGTGCCTGCTCAGCGCTACGGCCGCGGCTCACAATTATACGGTGTACCCCCACTTTACTGTTTTTAAATTTCAACTCCACTTATACGTATATGGGGTAAGTTTAAACTTTTATCGTAATTTATCGAGAGTTTATTATATTTGGTTTTAGTATGAAGAAAGAGAAATTAAACTATATCTTTATAAAAATAAAATGACGGCACAAAGTTAATTTTCGATTATTGAAGAAAAAACTAAAATTATTAACTACATGGCATCGTTCTTTGGGTTGAAAATTAACTAGTTTCGAATGTAAACAAGATTTCTTCGGGGCAACAAGTGATTAAATTTTTAAAAAACATGCATTATTGCAAATAAAATTTAGATTAAAAAATATTTTCAATATGGTCAATAGTTTTCCATATTCTTTATTTAATGCACGAAATATTAGATATTTTTTGCACTAACTACACACAGACTGACTCTTTTAAATCATTTCCCTTTGGGCCCATGTCATATTTGGGGTGCTGCGCGGAGCGTTTTAGTTTTTCTGAAAACAAAACAAAATAATTCGCTTGTGAAGCAGTTCAATTTTAACAGTTATAATTTATTATATAATAATCAGAATAGTTTGTTATTTCTTGTCGCAGACGAATTTCGAATTTGTTACATTAGCTCCACACAGGCGTATGTCATCTTAGGGGATGCTGTGTGGATCCATGTAACATATAATGTTATTAGTTACATTATCATTAACTAACTTTATCTACAGTTTTTGCCAAATTTCGTGAATGTTTTTACTAAAACTATTTCACGATCCAAACTAAATTTAATTTAAATATTTATAATATGTACATCAATATATAATTATTATTATTCGAGATACTAACAACCGCTTATTAAATAAATATTTAAACCTCTTTAAAATTCTCGATGGCAAATTATTTGAAGAAAAGGAATTTTTATTGACAGATCAATGGTTTTGTGTTTAGAGTTTACGACTCGGCCTTTTTACTCAGTTTTTAGTAGTTCACTACGACAATATTGTAAGGATGGCAAAAATGAAGTTTTGCATTTAAGACTTGCCACTACACTTTATTGCAGAATATTCACATAGTTAAAACAATTTCATGCAAAATTTCGATTATAAATGGTCCAAGGCCAGCTTACAATACTGGCAACATCTTCAATTCTGAAAATTCTGAAAGTACCATCGCATGGTGCAAATAATCCTTAATAAATTTGCACACGCTGTGTTCTGATCCTCCAACCTCTGAGTTCAAATCCAAATATCCAATGAGCCTCCCGCAATATAATGTAGAACTGTTTTTACTGTGCATAAATTATCGTACTACACAAAAAGAAGTAAATGCTTCGATTGTGTATTGTTTCATATTTAAAACACAACAGAAAGAACTTACCAGCAAATTATATAACATTCTGTTTAATTATAATTATTATTTGGTGAACCACTTTCAATTGTTAAGACCCGGTAGTAAGCATTAAAAAGAAGAAGAGGGGAAGTATGTAAATACGAATGTTCGAGGGAGTTCGCTAATATTAAAAACGTTAATAATTAAGAGCGCATAACCAGCCAGCGGCCGAAAATCCACATTTCGTCGAAAGAGGTTCTTACGATCGTACAGGGCGGTTCCAATGAGAAAGATTAATTACTCTCCGTACCAGCTTTTTAAAATTATAACTCAATATCGTTTTTATTTCATTCCAAATTTGCTTTAATTTATTCCTACATGATGATGTACTTTTTGAAATTATTTTTAGATCATAAGTATTTATTATTTTTCAATAATGTCTCAGCAAAATAAGAATGTAAAATTTTTGAAATATATTAGTCTGTAAGTGCGTAAATAAATACACAAACGGACCAATTTTCGTCAAGAAACACATGTACTTATATATTTTTTTATGATTTTATTTAAACTAAAATTAAAATTTTGTTACATACGTTTACCAGATAATGTATTGATTTATTTTACTGCATGATTATATGATTTGAAATGGGTGTTGTATAATAAATTAACTTTTTTGAAAATTTAACAAATCCGCTAACGACCTATGGTGTAACTTAATTATACTAAAAATTATCATTTTTTCTGAAAATTTAAAACATACGTTTATTAGATAAAAGAACAATCTTTCGAAACCAATCTGTATTTTTTTGTGGAAAATAGTCAATACGTCTAAACACTGATTTAAAAATGACATATGTATTTCTGGTGTTCTCTGGTTATTCGCTCTTATGTGAAAATTGTGAAAATTGTGAAAATTGTGAAAATGTTTGATAAAACACGACTCGTTTAAAATATGTTGATCAAAAATCTCGTGGGAACTGTTACAAAGAAAAGCTTTGAATTTTTTACTACATATGACTTGTAAAATAATAGAAGAAAAAATGTTTGTAATAATTTTCGAAACAAATTTTGCTTTTTTTCTAAGGAGGGAATTTCATATAATTTTCGTGTTGGCGTGGCAAATGTATAGATATTATCTTTAACAATAACATTTTGTTTAAGAGCTTAAAAACTTAAAGTGTTCAAGGAAAGTCTGTTATAAATTGGTAGAAAATCGGGATGCTGAGTCTTAAATTGACTAACTGGTCTTAAATTGATCTTAGCATAAACATTTAAATGTTAATTTTTTTAAAATATGTACAAAGTCATGTAACGGAGTAGGTACCTACTGTTTGATTTAGTAACAACATTATTTCATGAAGTTATTTCAGTCCTTCGCTGTTTTCAGTGGAATTATTATTCCTGAAATTCCATTTATTCGTGAAAATAACGTCGCCGAAAAGCGTGTTTTATTTTATTTTGAGAAGTTCAGACACAAATATTTGAATGTTTTACAATCATTTTCTTAAAAAGTTTATTTTCCGCGTTATACAATAAAAATACAATCGAAAAGAGGTTAGTAAGTTGGAGATTATGAAATTTTTAATTTTACCTTTTATATATAATTATTTTCTTCAAGTTCTCCTATGCGGAGTTAATGCAAAAAAATTACCTATTCTAAAATAAGGTTCCATATTTTTCAGTTGTTCATTGAGATTCAACAATAATCTTGAGAAATAAAACTATTTCACGATCCAAATTAATTTTAATTTCTTCTTCTTCTTTGTGTGCCCTATCAGGTCCCCCCGACGATGGCGATCACTCTTGAAAATGTCTCTCTGACTTGCGCTGCTCGGAATAGCTCCCCCACACTTCTAATGCTGGTCCACTCTCGTATATTTCGAAGCCAAGACATTTTTCTGCTACCAGGCCCTCGGTGACCTTCTATCTTGCCTTTCAATATTAAATGGAGCAAGTGATACTTCTCCCCTCGAAGTATATGACCCAGATATGAAATTTTCTTGATTTTTATTAATGTAAGCAGTTCCCTGTCAGCTCTGGCCCGCCTGAGAATTTCTTTGTTGGTGATCATGCCGGTCCATGGGACCTTGAGCATTCTCCGGTGAAGCCACATTTCAAAGGCCTCTAACCTGTTCATGGTATTTATTTTCAAGGTCCATGTTTCACACCCATCCAGCAAGACTGACCACACATAGCATTTTAGCATTCTCTGCCTTAGTTTTAAGCTGATATTGTCATTGCAGAAGAGGGATTTCATTTAATGAACGCAGTTCTTGCTGCTTCAATTCTGCACCTAATCTCTATATCTGGGTCAAGAGTCTCCGTGAGAATACTGCCGTGTTATTTAAATCTCTCCACATTTTCGACATTACAACCATTTAACTGTATCATTGATCCAGAGTGATCTAGTCGTCCAAATGTCGTCCATTTAGTTTTATTGACGTTGATTGTTAGGCCCAGTTGCTCACCAGCACTATTAACAAAATTTAATAGGTCTTGGAGGTCACTGATACTGTCAGCTAGTAATACAGTATCATTTGCATACCTTATGTTATTAATGACAACTCCGTTGATCTTAAGACCCTTCTCGGTATTACTTAGGGCTCTTATAAAGACATAGTTGGAATAGAGATTAAATAATAGTGGCGACAGGATACAGCCTTTACGTATTCCACGCTGAATGGCGATAGCATTAGATCTCTCATTCCCATTTCTTATTTCTGCTGTTTGGAACCAATACAGGTTTTTAATGAAATTCTGGTATTTGGTGTCAACGTTACAATCCGCAAGCATTTTTATTAGGTCAGCATGTTTTACCCTGTCAAATGCCTTTTCGTAGTCAATAAAATAGGCAAAGACTCCTTTCTTTGGCCACGACACTTTAGCAATAGTACATCGACAGACAATAATGCTTCACGCGTCCCAAACGCGTTTCTGAAGCCAAACAGAGTGTCATCCAAGTCCTGCTCGCACTTATTGCGTATCCTGGCATGTATTATTTTAAGGAATAATTTAAGTACATGACTCATCGGGCTTATTAATCGATAGTCACTGCACTTCTCAGGGTATTGTTTTTTAGGCAATGTCACGAAGATGGATTTTAGCCAATCTTGGGGTATATTCCCTGTGTCATATATAGAGTTAAATAACCTCAACAGGTAGTCAACATTTTCATTAGTAAAGAGCTTCAACACCTCATTTGGAATATCATCTGGTCCGCACGCTTTTCTATCTTCTGAGGTCTTGATCGCATGAAGAATTTCTGATTTCATTTTAAATATTTATAATATGTTCGCAATATATAAATAAAGGCTTATTTTGTAAATCATTATTTATCGACAGACATTCGTGATACTAACAACCGCTTATTAAATTAATATTTCAAACTCTTTTAAGTTCTCGATGGAAAATTATTTGAAGAAACTGACTTTTTATTGACAGGTCTTTGGGTTAGGAAAATCATTTTCCTCTGAACCTCGTGTGTGAAAACAAACAATTACAGTTAATTTCTCAAGAGTAAGCAAACCAGCGTTTATTTGATAAATAATTGCCATGTGAGGATAAACGCATTTTTTAAAAGTACCGTGGACCGCGGTTACTTTGCATCACTTTTTAGTAAATTTTCACAAAAAAAAAAATTTCAAGGGTACGAGGGTAGGAGTACCAAGAATTTTTTTTAATTTTAATGGCTAGATAATATGAGGAAGGTATGAACATTATCTTTTAGTTGTTTTAAGTGTACTTAGTCGTTCCATAAATTATTTTTAGTTTTGTTTTATGAAATAAAGTAACTTCGTTACCCCCTAACTTTTCATAACTTACGTATTAGAAGTATCGCATAGTTTTTTTTCCTTTATTTTTTCCCATTATATCTTCATACATTTCAAAAGTATTGTTTTTGCATAATTTCTAACGATGTATGTATAACATAAAATAAGATACAAGGATTTAAAAGTTAGACAGTAGTAAATATAATTATATATTTATAATACAAAATAAGATAATGGGAACCCACTACGGAACTGCCTGTGCGTGGGTTATATAAGCAAAAGTGCTTAATTACGTCAATAGGTACAAGAAAAAAATGCTAAATTATATAATAGGTACAAGTAAAAAATGTTAATTTTGAAGTAAAGGTTTAAAAATATAGTTATCTGTGAAAATATTGTAGTAAGTGACATATAAAAGTTAGTTTTTTTGTTATAGTTTCAAGAAAGTACATAAAGTTAGTCTTGAAGTTACAGTAGAATTGTATTAAAAAGTAAAGCATGAAGGTTAACATAGAATTTACAGGAAAAGTGTTTTAAAACATCTACATCATTCTGCCACTGGTGTAATGTTATGCCATAAAAATATTTTTATCACCCCTAACCCTCATTATTATTTAATTAATAAAGCCAATATTAGCGAAATTCAATCGAAAATCTGAAACGGAAAAATCAGAAAAAGATACCGTCACATATGGGACCGAGCCCAGGACCTATGACTTGCCGGGTCAGTGCTCTACGAACTGAGCTAATGTGTCCCTATCCGATTCGGTCATATTTAACTCTTTCATTATTTCAAGAATTACGAACATTATCTTAATTCTCTTGACATCATCGATTGTTTATGCAAAGATCCCCGCAAGACGCAAAGTAGCCCTGTTTTACGGTATATATTTAATAAAATGAGAAATTACACACAAGAAATTTAATTTACCATAAAACACCAATTGCTAAATTCTCAAACGTATTCGCAAACAAACAGGCTTATTGTAATTTTAAATACAGGTTGCTTTCCTCTAATTGGCTAATAAATTAGAAAAACAAATAGATTTGTCAACAGAGTCATTACATTATTTTTTATTAGAAACATTTACGAGTTTCTAATAAAGTTTAGCAACATTATTTTCAATCATTTTCCTGTTTTACTGGGCCCACTTTTCATTACATTCCTGGCTTTAACTCGCGTATCGCGTGGCAGTCCAATATTTACAACAGCATTAACGTTTTAAAATATCATCATCATCGTCAAGGTTCTATAATTGGCGGACAAAACTTATTCAATTAATTTTCAAGTCAACAAATGTTTTGAGGTTGAAGGTTTTCAAAGCGAATAATTATGAATTTACACAACTTTATTACTTTTGTGTATTTCCAAAATAAATTTCTGAATTTTATAGTGGAACTAGCTCGACGAACTTCGTCTCAGAATCAATAACTGTTGTAATAACTTATTAGCTGAATTAAATTCAGTTTTTTATTAAGTTAAAAATTACGCAATGAAGCAATTATCGGTGCGCAACTGTCCATGTTTTGTTTTTGTCAGTATCAGAGATGGCGTTGTGTACGGATTTATATTTTTTGTGTTTTTTTTACTTTTCCATTTACGGGAATTGCGTTTTATTTTCTTTATACGTGAATTATTGTATTTTTCTTTTGGAGGGGTGCAGACATACGTTCATTTTCGACTAATGACATTTAGTGTGTAAGAAAGAGGGGCAGTATTATGTATTATATGTTTAAGAACAAAGGCAAAACAATCAGCGCATTGAAATTTGACGTTTTTGAATTTTTGGAATTCACTCACTATTCAATATTATATAATTTATCACAATATTGCTGCAGCTCTTTCACAGAGGCCTTGAGGAAAAGAATTTCCCTCAGGGCCTTTGTCATCTGGGATGCTGTGTTGAGTGTCTTTTTGAGGAGAGGAAAGAATGAACATTAGGAAGAAGGAAATACAGAGGCCGGCAAATCGTTCCACAGCCGAGTTGTTGAACTCAAGAACGATTCGAAGAAGCGACACGTTCTTATGTGACAAATGTGGCACGCGTTTGGCGTGTTTCCCGACTATGCACCGGTGCCGAAGGGATCAATGACGCTAGTTCCTCGGAGCATCTTCCATTGAAATACCGTTAGAACTAGGATAGCATTCCCACCCGACGCCTGTGCATACGCCTGTGATAATTGTATAAACTCGTGAAAAATCACGGGATAGTCTGAATTCTTGAAAAAATCAGTTCCAATTTTGGAAATGTCACTCAAATTCTGGCAAATATGAGTTCATTAAATATTATAGTTTATTTTTATTTTTATTTTATTTATTAACAGATACAAACAGTACATTATTTACATTGGTGAAAAAAGTTTACAGTTAATAAGTATATTTCAAGTTAGGTAATTTATTTATTTATTTCTATATATTACAGTTTTTACCTTATATATTTAATATTTTAACATAATATATTTTGGAAAACATTTTTACATATTAATTAATATAACATTTTATTATGTTGGGTGTAAGGTAGGTTTGAGAAGGTGAAACTGTTGGTTTATAATGTTGTATGTTTCGTGAACACCTCACTAGGAGAACCTGTGCTGAGGTGTTTACGTGTTTATGATTCAGTGTGACAAGTACAGGTATTTATGTGTTGTAGTAGAAAGTTGGTTTTTTTTTTTTTTTACATTTTAATGGTAATGGATTATTTAGAAGAAAAAATATAAATATATAAAGTATATATAAATATATATGTATATATGAATAGTGGTAAAATTCTTGTAAGATATGTTTATTTATTTTACTTTTTTATAGTTTTGTTATGTTTGGTTAGGGATTAGGAAATTTTGTATAAAGTGAATATCTTGATTTTTGATCCAGGCTGTGATATATTTTTTGTGAATGTTTGTGTATGTATGTGTAGTTAGTAGTTGTTTTAAAGTAATGGGCATATAATTAAAAAGTTTGGTTGCGTAATACTGAAAATGTCTTTGTCCGTGTGTGGTGTGTGTTATCGGTATGTTTAGGGTTACATTTTTTAAGGACCTTGTTTTTTTATTGTTTTCGGTTGCATTGGAATATGGAGTTTGTTTTGGAGGAGGTGTAGCAGAGCAGATTTAGCATAAAGTTGTTTTATTGACATGACTTCTAATGTTTTGTAAATTTCGCTTGAATCTGTGTAGAATGGCACTTGCAGGATTAGTTTAATTATCGTTTTTTGTATCTTTTGAATTGGGTCAATTGCTATATTTGTAGCACTTCCCCAAGCCAGTATTCCATATGTGGCAATGGATTGACAAAGTGCGAAGTATATGGATCTGAGTATTGTTAGTGGGAAAATGTTTTTAATGGATTTTATTAGGTGCATGACTCGTTTTAGTTTATTCGTGATGAAGTTTATGTGGTCAGTCCAGCGTAAGTGTGTATCAATAATAACCCCTAGGTACTTTGTTTGTTTGACCCTTTCAATATGCTCGCATTGACAATTGGATACAGTTTGTTCACAGTCATGCAGAAACAGGTCTATGTTTGATGGCGGTTGACCTCTTTGTGTAATACTATGTGTGATGTATTTTGTTTTGATTGTATTAATGGTAAGAGTATTACTGTTTTACTGTTTAGCCATTTTTTAACAATTGACAAACTTTTTTCTGCTATTAAAAATACCTCTTTCCATGTGGCAGCTTGACAGAGAAGAACTGTATCGTCAGCGAAGGTCACGATTTTACCTTCAATATCAATGTTACACAACTCGTTTATGTAGATGAGGAATAATAAAGGGCCAAGTACACTCCCCTGTGGGACTCCGTATGTAATTAGAAGTGGTTCACTTATCTTGTTGTCAATTTTAACTTGTTGAGTTCGGTCAGACATGAAGCTTTTAATTAAGTCAAATTCTACTCCATTAACACCAATGTTTTTTAACTTCTTGAAAAGTTTTTCGTGTGAGATTGTGTCGAAGGCTTTACATAGGTCTAAATAAATTGAAATAACTTTTTTCTTAGCGTCAAGATTATGTGTTATGAAGTCTGTAACAGTAGCTATTGCATGTTCTGTGCTCATGTTTTTCCTGAAACCGTGTTGGTTCAACGACAGTATTTGTTTTGTTTCCAGATAGTGTTGAAGCTGTTTTTTAATAGTTTTTTCAAGAATTTTTGAAAAGATATTTAGTAACGTAATGGGTCTGTAGTTGTTAATATTATTTTTTTGTCCTGATTTGAAAATTGGAATAATAAGGCCTTTTTTTAGTAAGCTCGGGAAAATTCCTTCTTTTAAACTACGATTAATTAAATATGTGAGCGGTTCAAGTAGTTGTTGACTTAAAGTTATGATAGTTTTAGAATCTATACCATCAGGTCCCGTAGTATTGTTATTCTTTAGTGATTGAATAATTTTATTGGTATCGTCTAGTGTAATTTTTCGTAATTTGAAGTGTCTGTTACAATTTTCATTGTTGATGATAGATGTATTGTTTTGGGGTTCCTGAATATCTCGTAGAGGCTGTGTAATTTGGATATTTTTAGCTAGGCTAACTCCAATATTTGTGCAGTGTTTGTTGATATAATTGAGGATACGTGTAGGATTGTCGTGAAAGTGGAGTTCTTTATCATCAATGAGTAGATTTTTTATGGTATCATCTTTTTTCTTCTGTGAATGTGAACTTTCCCTCAAAATTGACCTTACGCTTTTAGGGTCATAGTTTGATGTTATCAGTTTGTTACGATGGTACAATTCTTTAGCTTTACGTATTATTAGAGAACAGATGTTTCTGTACCTTTTGTAGAAGAAATAAAGTGAAGTATCATATGGGCTCAGTTTGACTTGTTTGTGTAGTTTGTCCCTTTTTTTAATGCAATTTATGATGCTTTGGGTAATCCATTTTTAAGTCTAACTTTGCGGTGTGGGATAGATATGTGTAAAGTTTTGGTGTTTTGAGTAATGAGAGTTTGTAGATATGTTAAGAAGAAATTCCAGGCCTCTTCCGCCGACTTAAATTTTGTAAGATGTTCCCATGTTTGATTTTCTAAACAATGGTTTATGTTAACGCAATCAATTATTTTTTTTGTAGTGCTATTTTGGAAAATTGTGTTTCTCGTTGGTGAAGTTAGGCCTATCATAGTTGTGTAGTGATCTGTAATTGTGGATTCATATACTGCACTACATATTTGACTTTTTGTTTTAACCATAAAGTGATCTATGCACGATTCCGAGTCTTTGGTTACTCTGGTAGGAGTGTTAATGGTGCTTATAATGCCATGTTCTAGAAGCATCATTTGGTAATCAATATTTTGAGGGTGGCCATTAGGAAGTATGTTTATATTTAGATCACCAGCAATGATGATGTTTTTGTATGAAGTGAGTTTTTTTAGGTGAGAATCCAGAGCTATTATAAATGGTGTAATGTTATGTGTGGATGGTGATCTGTATATGGCGAGAACACACGTGTCTGAGTCGATGATTATTTGTAGGCAGTTATTATTTATCAAGTCGATTTCTGAAACAGAGGCGTTAAGACTATCATGTAAGTACAGAACAATCCCATCATTTTGAGTTTTATTTTTTAATGTGTGATAAGCATTATAATTATTTTTATGTTTTTTTGTAAAAGATGTTGATATCCAACATTCCGTTAGGATTATAATTTTGAAATCTGTTTTAAAGTTGTATAAGAGTATGTCAAGTTCGTCATAGTTATGATTAAGTGATCTTATATTTTGGTTAAGTAGTGTAAGAGAGCCTGGATTGTTAAAAATAGAATCACAGAGTTTTGTGTCATTTGTTGTATAATGTTGGTGAGAACTATTTAAGTTTATTGAGAGTAGATCAGCCATGATGTTATGTAAATAAGGGTAATATTTTATGAGGTCTGAGTGACCTTTATTAGTTACATCATTTTTTTTAGATCATTTTCATGTCTAATTTGTATAATTTTTTCCCCTGGTCCTTTTCGGACTAGCAGTTTGCCAGTTTTAAACCATACGAATTGAAATTTTTTTATCTTGAGCTGATTTCTTCGTTTTCCATGGTAGTTCTTTGTAGTATGGTGTCAGCACTTCACTAATATATATGGGGGAGTTTGAATTTAGTGACTTAGCCGTGTTTTTTAACGTTAAAAAAGAGTCCCTAGTTTTTAGGCTGTGGAATGCAGCACGGAGTTTGTCCGGGGTGTTGTTTCTGCGGTCCTGTGTTGTGGTCACCATTTGTAGGTCCTGCGGTAGTAGGGGCATTCCCAGGGAGCTGGCTACCCGAAGTATCGCTTCTACAGGTGGTTCTCCCGGCTGCAACTTAACACCCGCTATCTCTAAGCTATTAGAGAGCTTTTCCTGTTCTATTTCTGCTATACGACATTCCAGAGAAGAGATTCTTATGTTTTTATTTTCATTCTCCTCGCGTAAGAATTTTGTTTCCTTGTGAAGGTCCTCCATTTTTTTGAATCTTGAAATCAGATCTTCGTATTGGTTACAGATGAAATCACTGCTTCTCTTCAGCTCATTAATTTCATCCGTAAACATTTTTTTTATTTCAGTAATTTTTGTATCGAAGTGTTTTGTAAGGCGCTCGTAGAGGTACCTATGATATGTTTCATTGAAGTATCTTGTTTATATTAAATTTTTACCGGGTTATGTGCGTTGTGGGAGGGTGTGTGTGTGTGTGTGTGTGTGTGTGTGTGTGTGTGTGTGTGTATGTATGTGTTAATTTAGATTAATATTATTGAATACATGAAGAGCACGATTGATTGGCGAATTAGTTGCTGCATTAGTCTTGTAATTAAGCGTGTGGAATAGTTCTGTATGGCGTGTACGTCTTAATGGTATGTTAAAATTAATTAGGGAAAGTAGTTCGGTACAATCGATGTTATTATTTAAAATTTTGTGTATAAATGTCAAATCAGTAATTACTCGTCTTTGTTGTAAAGTTTGAAATGTGCGTTCATAATTATTGTTGAATTTGAATTTAAGATATTTTATAAATTTGTTTTGAATATGTTCTATGCTATCTATGTATAATTTGTACTCCGGGTTCCAAATTGGCGAGGCATATTCCAGTATACTTCTGACTAATGCAAAATATAACATAACTACTGTGCGCGGGTTACGGTACACTTTACTTATACGAAGAACAAAACCAAGCATTTTATATGACCTGTGAACGATTGAGTCGATGTGAATATTAAAAATAAGTTTGCTATCAAGGTAAACACCAAGGTCTTTACATTCCGTTTTAGAGATGACAGGTTCATTGTTGAGTGAATAAGAGTACTTAATTACATTTTTATTTCTGGTGAATGTCTTAGTATGACATTTGGAAACATTGATATCTAAACAGTTAACTTTACAATACTTGCAAAGCCTATCTAGGTCACTTTGTAACGCTTCACAGTCAGAGAGAGAATGCACAACTTTGAATATTTTCATGTCATCAGCGTAAAGCACATATTCGGAATTTTGAAAGCATGATCCAATGTCGTTTATATAAATGTTGAAGAATAGCGGACCTAGGTGGGAACCTTGCGGGACACCAGATATTACCTCTATAGACTTTGAGTAAACACCGTTTATTAATATTACCTGATTGCGATTACTAATGTAGGACTTAATCCATCTAAATAGGTCACCATGTATACCAAGTAGTGTGAGTTTCTTCAAAAGAATTGAGTGAATTACGCGGTCAAAGGCTTTAGAGAAGTCTGTATACATAGTATCAACTTGCTCCTTATCGTCCATCTTGCTACGCAAGAAGTTAATGAAAAGGGCGAGGTTGGATGTTGTAGACCTACAAAATGACTCCAAAAATAACAATCTTACGAAATTATTTTTTTACTTTTTAGTGCATTTTTTTAAGTCGTTTTTTGTTTTGTTAAAATTTTTGTTTATTTTTTGATTTTTAGTGACGAGCGTGCATAAAGAAGTTTTGCTTCAAAAAGAGATTCATCGAAATCTGTTGGCGTAATATTGAGTTATTCGTCCATTTGTCGCGTACATACTTATTGCAAATTTAAGACATATAGTTTTCTCATGAATCCCGTTGTTAGAACTGAACCAAATTAAAATGGGACCACACGGAAAGCACCAGCTTTCTAATAAAAAAAAGAATCATCAACATCGGTTCACCCAATCGAAAGTTCTGAGGTAACAAACATAAAAAAAAATTAAAAAAAACCGTCGAATTGATAACCTCTTCCTTTTCGAAGTCGTTTGAAAATAAGATATTTGAATATGTAACAGTCTATTGTAAACTAAATGTTTTTTTTATTATTATTTATTTTTTTATATCGTACATATTATTAAACATTTACTATATTTAACCCATTTTAAGTTCGGTTTGGTTTCTCACACCGATAAACACCTAAATAAATTCAGAAAGAAATAGCTTTTCCAATATCCGTTACCTACAACTTTATCTCAAAAGGCTATCATTTTTTTCTTCTACCGCTAAACATAGCCCATACCCTCAATTCTAATCGGAATGATAAGTTGCGAACTACAATATAATACGACTATGAACCATAGCTACTTTCTACAAGGACTGGCTAAGAGCTTTCAAGATATGGCTAGGCGCTACGCGATATGGCTACGAGCTACGACGGTTTCCCTTTCTGTTATTATATTGGGCAAACCTTGAACTGGTCCGTGCCTGATGCGATGAACAGCCTTGATATAGAAATTATCAAGATGGGTGGAAGTACATGAAAGTAGGGCAAACCGACGCTCAGACTTAGACTGACTTTCAACCAACTTATCTTTAATCTTAATCAGTTTACGCTATCAGAAAAATCTAAGCATTTTAGCATTGTTTCGGCGCGTTTGGGTGCTTGTTTATTGATTTGTTCTAACACGAATTTATTACGAACATTAAATAGCATTATTGATAACTTTAATAACTGCAGGCTAGTTTTCTACTTAATTTTCAAATTCTCTTTTTTTGTCATTTTACATTTCACTGAAAAGCGATGCAATAATCCACATAACAGTTGAATAGTTTATTTAAATATTGGCCGGCAAATCGTTCAACGGCAGAGCGGTTACGAATATATTTATATGTTTTAAAAATGATACATCAATCAAGCTTTGACGGCCTCCGTGGTCGACGGGTAAGTCTCTAGGCTAGCAATCCGAAGGTCGCGGATTCGATCCTTGCGTGCGCAATAAAATATTATTTGATTGATTTGTTTTATTTTAAATTAAAAATAATATATAGCATATTTGCGGCACGGAGTGGAAGATGCTCTCAGTATTGCCATGGTGTAAGACTCAAAAATGTGAAATGTTGCTTGAAATGTCTTTAACCGTGTTTGGTGACCAGGTCTATATAGTCAGGTGCTTCCCCACCTCCCTCTTGCCCATCTACTTCCCCTCCCCACTAACATCAGCCTCACAAACATACCCCAATTTGGGATGCCATAGTCTCACTGGTTTTAGACGGGAAGAGTTGGGACTCTTGTGCAGTATTCACATAAAAATACCATAAACAAAACAGTCCAATCGAAAATGATCTAGTAAAAAAAGTGTTTATTCAGGTTTTTTTATACTCACTCCTAGGGAAATCATTTCCCTCGGGGTCCGTGTAATCTTTGGGGATGCTTTAGGAAAGATATATTTATGTTCTCGTTAATACGTAACCCATTATGATAAGAATGCAAAACAGTAGGGGCAATACGTGTTCCTCTGGACATTTCCCAGTTTTTAGTAAACTTTGTTTTTTTTCTTCAAAACAATTAGCAAATTATTATATAAAATGACATATTTTGGAGCTCAGACAAATAATCTTTTGTAATCCGATTTTTTATTTACTACTTTTTTGTATATTGTGAAATAACCGAAATTGAAATAAAACTTGTTTTTCGTCCAGAGGAACAATACCCTGTATGTTCTTCTGGTAACTGTGTAATGTTCCTATGGACATTACTTATTCCTCTTATTTAATGCTTTCTAAGTCATAAACACAAAAAAAACAATAACAGCAATGCATAGTTTATTTAAATAATAGAACAGTTGCTACAGTCAAGTACATTTTTTTGTCCCCATTTTTTCTAGATTATGTACTGTCATCTTTGGTAGTTAAAACCTACTTTAGAGTCATCTTTTTTTTATATAGGAAACAAAATATTCACAAAAAGGACTACTGGATTAAAATGAATGGCTTATTAGTCACGTGCCAAAGTATTTATCCTGATTTTTGCCTACAAAATTTCGCTAACCATAATAAAACAATATTTTATTATAAAAAAGATACATTCATTTATGCGGCATTTTCCAACAAATCGTGTTTTAGTAGGTGTTCCCTTGTTCTTCCCAATTTACTGCGTGGCACTAAAATATTAATTAACTCTTATAAAAATCCTCTATATTAATATATTATATACGAACATTGCCGATTGTTCCTCTGGACACGTCCAGAGGAAGCAAAAAAAATGTCCAGAGGAACACGGAGTGGTCATTTTTTACAAATTCAAAAAATTCTTTGAGATTAAGTTATTAGAACGAAAAATACCCTCGCGGTTTCTTGGAAAAACGTGCATTCCAAAGTAGAGTTTAAATAATTCCGAATCGTAAGTCTTCACAATATAAAATAACTTATAAAAACGAAAAAAAAATACTTTTCGATGAAAAAAATACAATCAGCGTCCCTCACTTTAGCTTTGACAAGAGATAATGGAGATTAAATCAGTGTTATCAACTTTAAAATGCGCATTTGTTGACGATGCTTAATTAATATAAAAATAGATAGTTTAGGAAATAACATAACACTTGGTACTGTCCAGACGTCCAGAGGAACACGTATTGCCCCTACCTACCTAGCAACTAACATATTACCGCTTTTAAATGAGGATTAATGACTTACTTGGTCATATATTCAATATTTCCGTAAAAGAAAATAAATTGTTCAAAAAACCAAATTGTTCATTTCTTCCAGCATTACTTGTACAGCCCATTTGAATGATATGTTTTTCACATCACGAAGTTAATTATTTTCACGATATCATAGCCTGAAGTAGTTCTACATATTTCTCAGGGTCAATTGTACATTTAAAATATAAAATATCATGTTTCTTTTCGGAATCATTTCCATTATTATTTTCAAGCCCTGTTAAAATTACAGTCACGAACCAGAATGACGTTGGTGTACGTTAATATTCCGAAATGATATGTCTTATTTCTAATTTAAAGTTACCTATTAAGATTACCTTGCGCCCAAAAAGTTAATTCTAATTTTATCTTATTTTAAATCAAAACCAAAATTTCCTTTGAAATCATAAGATATGTAAGAAGATACTTAAATACGAACTTAATAAATAAACAGGACCATTTCATTTTTGAAAAAAGGATTTGTACCGAACCACCGTGAGCCGATGCTAAAGTTTAAAGAGTCTATTCTCGTAATAACTTTCATGTGTTTTATAAATTATGTTTTTTTATAGTACCGTCTTACCAGATAATATGTTTATGTATGCACGTCTATAATTTCAGAACGACTGCGCCAAATTTTATAATTATTTTTTTTGTGTTCGTTATTATCAGGACAAGGTTTGTATAAAAGAAGCGGTGAGCATTGGCACAATGAAATTTATATAAAACAATTGCAATAGGTGGCACGCGAGCTGTTTAAAAACTGAATGTACCGGGACTGAATGTATGGAATGCGGGAGGGGAACTTGGGAGGGGGAAGGGTAACTCGAGAGGGGGGATCGCGAGGCGGGGGAAGCGGGAGAGGGGAATGAGGAGAGAGAAGGCGGAGTGGGTGCGCGTAAGGGGAAGGGGATGCGGGAGAGGCAGGGGAGGCGGAAGGGGAACGGGAAGAATGGGAAAGGACATGCAGGGAGAAACCAATTCTTTATTAAGTGGCCTAGCAACGCATGCCGGGAGCTCGTTATTATTTTTATAAAAATGGTACATAATCTACAATAAATATTTTCCCCAGAACAGCTACTTGTGTGCATTGAAACTATTTTTTTATGCATTTATTTGATTTATATTTTTTTAATATAATTTTTATTTTAACTTTATGAGTAAAACCTCAAATTGTAACATTTAATTTGATATCGACACCTTGGCGCAGTGGTTAGCGCGTTCGCCCGGAAAGCGAGAGGTCCTGGGTTCGAGTCCCAGAGGTGCCAATATCTTTTTCTGATTTTTCTGTTTCCAGATTTTCGATTGAGTTTCGCTTACATTGTCTTCATTTAATTAAATGTTAATATTTTTTGTTAAAACGACCACCATCTTGAACCGCAGCCAGAATATAACAAACAAATTTACAGGCAGATGAAACTCACCACAGGTGAAATAGAAATATCATATCAATATCAAAGAAAGCAAACACTTTGTGGCTTGACATTGTACAAATTAAAAACGTCCTATGTTTAAAACCACTTTATTTTATCATTACATAGTACGAGTATAAAATGAAGTCGCTCAAAATGTTTGTGCGCTTAGATCTTTTAAACTACTTAACGGATTTTCATGCGGTTTTCACCATTAGATAGAGTGATTCAAGAGTAAGGTTTATATGTATAATAAATGCTTATTATAGTAGAGAAAATCCGAAAAATTAAAATATTCAATTCAGGCAGCGGGCAGCGGGCAGCTGGCAAGCGGGTGATGTGGATTTTATAAAAGTTGGGTAATGACGTTGTGTTTATTTAGTTAGCTGAGATCGACGTAGATAAATAAAATAAGGTTGTTTAAAACAAAGAACACTTTTCATTTGTTACAAAATATTATTGATGTCTACTATCTATAATGTATGTAAGTTCAAAACTTATATCGTATTACATATAAACTTGTGTGAGAAACACAACATTATAATAAATAAATAAAAAATAAATTATATTTCAAAGCATATTTTTTTATTCATAGAGAGTAAATCACTTAGGTTGAAATAATAATACGTGCATTTAAATGTATTTAAATGCAGCTACTGCCTTTTCATTTTAAAATGGACAAAATATACAACAAAGAATTATAAATACACGACTAATTAAATATTGCATTGAAAAATAAATATTTCAGTGGAGAAATAGTGAATGTTGTTTATTATGTGATTGGCCGTGGGCGAAGGTTCGATTGATAACTTTTAGAAATTACTTATTTAAAATAAAATCTGGAAACAAAAGTTAAATTTACTATTTTGACCCAACGTTGTTCACTGAAAACTAGTTTTTTAGTTCATTTTATCAATTTTTCGCAGAGTAAATACTTTTCGTTTTCGAATATTACGTATGTCATAAGCCAGAAAAAATTTAGAACAAAAAACTAACAATTTCTACTCTATTCTCTGTCTTAGTATTACGGTATTTGTACTATAAGTTTATTTCATTTAAGAGGGTATAACCAGAGAAAACCAGAAATATGTTATTTTTAAATCAGATTTTAGACGTATTGACTCTTTTCCACAAAAAAATATAAAATGATTTCGGAAGATTGTTCTTTTATCTAGTAAACGAATGTTTAAATTTTGAGAAAAAACGTTGATTTTTAGGATAAAAAGGTTATACAATAGGTCGTTGGCAGATTTGTTGAATTTTCAAATAAGATTTTGTATTATACAACACCCATTTCAAATCATGTAATCATGCAAAATAAATTACATTATCTGGTAAACTTATGTTTCAGAATTTTAATTTTAGTTCACATAAAATAATTAAAATATATATATACGTATATGTGTTTCTTGACGAAAATAGATCCGTTTGTGTGTTTATTTGCGCACTTGCAAATTAATATATTTCAGATATTTTTACATTCTTATGATGATACTTATGATCAAAAAATATTTACAAAAAGTACATAATTTTAATAGTTTCATCATCACGCCTTTCAGCATTTTTAAATGTAGGTATAAATTAAAGCAAATTTGGAATGAAATAAAATCGATATTGAGTTATAATTTTAAAAAGCTGGTACGGACAATAATTAATCTTTCTCATTGGAACCGCCCTGTACGATCGTTAGAACATCTTTTGACGAAATGTGGATTTTCGACATCTGGCTGGTTAAACGCCCTTAACTGTTTCTTAAACCATTCACATATTTCATGCGAAAAAACAGAAATGGATAACAAAAACACCCCTTCTAAAATACAGTCTTACGGTAGGTCTCGAGACTTATTACAAAATCAATTGAAATTAACACCAAAAGCTGTGTTTAATGTACTGTTATATTTGGTGTTTCATAGCGTTCACACACGCGTGATTTTACGTACAAGGAGGAAATAAAAAATATCCACTCCGATGGAATCTTGTGGGGCGGGTGTGGGGCCGAAGGGGGGTCAGTTAGCGCCTATTGTGCGAGGTGCTACTAAGCTACTAGTATATAATCTAAGGCCACGGGGTGCCATTGTTGACCCCGTGATTAGGCTCCTACCCGTGTAAATAGAAATGACGAGATTCAACTTTACGGTTAAATTATGACAAACAAAATTACGAAGAAATGCTATGACGATTAAATTCTTTTCTTCTATCAAGCTTTTTTAAATTTAGACATTATTTGATATTGGGCATTACTGGGTGTTTTTCCCGTGCTGAGGCCCCATTGTATAGTTTTACAAAATACAACAAATGAATTTATATTTTAGCAATACATTGTGAGATGCGCTTGGGTATCTTGTGTATTTGGGTAGGGTACAGGGTATTATGTTTTGAAGGTTAGTTTTGAAATGAGTTTAATTTTTTTGAGAAGTGAAATTTGAGTATAATACCTACCGCCTTTTTTTTTCTTTAACCAAATATTGATTTTGTCAGTATGTGAAATGTTTTCTGTTTCCCTCTTTTAGAGTGCCTTTATTATTTTTCACTATAGGCTCTGAGGAAAATAATCGCCCTCGGGGTACATGTGATATTTGGAGATGCTGTGTGGAGGGTCTTTTTTATGAAAGGATGGAGAAGAAGTTCTGGGAAGGAAAATATATGAGCGGTGGGTAATAATTCAATTCAATTCAATTTTATTATTTCAAAAACATTACAAATTTTACATTTTAATGCGTTTTTAAAATACATTGAACACGTAGGCCTACAAACTACACATACATACAAACATTAATAGAGCTTGCCTTTTAAAGGTAGCTTCACTTAAGTCATATGTCGATATTCGAATTAATTCTGTTTAACAGCAAGATTGCTCTCCCGACGGGCATGACCATTGGCAAATTAGTCCTGCAGGTCGTAAAATAGAAAAAACTATGTTGTGGGTGGCGAAGATGCCCATCGGGTACATAGAAATGAATGCTCTCCATGATAGCTGAGTTTTCAAACCATCCGCGAATCAATCTGAAGAAATTTGTAGCAATATGTACAATTGTACATCCCTTCTGACCCGTAGATGGTTCATTCCGAGCATACCCAAAAGAAAGTTGGTAGGATAGAGCCACGGGTAATAGCCGTACTCCCTCGTGTACAGAAATCTCAGAAATTTCTTCAGAACTCTCTCCAACATAAGAGAATATTTTAATCTGGGGTAATCTGAGGGTCAGTGTGTCTACGAGTGATGGACGTAGGTATATCATAATTCTCATTGCGGTGCAAGGTGATAAATCGAGAGAGTCCAGCTGAAGTGGTCAAAGAGTTCCTTCAATCTACCTCTCCCGATCCTGCTCGCCAAGCATCCGATAGACAAACGCATCCGTCAAGACCTGACCAAACCTCACCCCGTGAACCTGGGTACTCTTTCTAAGACACCGAATGTATTGAACCAAAATAAAAATGACATTAAAAAAGTCACCGCAGACCAAAATTACATTTACATTTTTTACTCCAAATAAGTAAAATAATGTCAAAAATTACCGATTAAAGTAATTCAAGTTCGTCCCACATTAATGCCAATGTTATTTATTATAACATCATCTAAGCTTTTTAACTCTGTCAGAAAATGTTTTTGTAAGTTGCGTTTCCATTAAATGATTATTGCCGTTACGGTTCCATGAATATTTTCTTGCCATACGTCGAGTTTCGAATTATGATAGATATTGCGATTGAGATATTGCCTTTTTTTATTCGGACAAATTGAGTAATTATTTATTTGAAATTTTTAAAAATGTTACGTAGGGATATGTGGTTTAATTAAGTAGGAAGGTATTTAAGTATCTAATTTCAAAGCTTATGATTTCAAGGGTAATTTTGGAATTGATTTATTAGAGAACATATTAGAAAATACTGTTTGGACGCAAGTTACAAACATTTCATCAAAATACAAATATATGGAGTTACACTTTATTGTTGTGAGAAAAGCGTCATCTTGTATTTTCTTTGTCAATTGTACCCAACAAAGTGAGTTGATTTTAGGGGTGTTTCTGTATAGTGTACTCGATGTGTTGGGGTAGTTAGTACTGTAAGAAATGGGGTGGGCTGACCCAGATTGGCGCTTTCTATTCTCAGCAACAAGGGTAGTTACAAGGTGATCGCCCGAGACGAGGCGTTTCTCAATGACAATCTTGGCAAAGGGGTCCTAAATTCAAGAAAAAAATTACACTGTACGATTAGTTGAAAGCCCTGAAAAAACCATACTTTTCTTTTTTTAAACACATTTAATTTTATCTATTTGTATAAATAGTTCCATATAAATAAATCGGATATATTTATAAGTGACGCTATCTAGGTTGCAAACCAATTCTTAGAATGATTGTTTCCAATGAAAAGGGTAGTTGCCTAATAACATGGAAAAAAATAGTTGAAGATAATATTGTTAATTCTAAAATTTTAAATACGAGATTGACTAATATGATGGTTTGACGGAAGATTTCAATGGCGGAATTTGTACACGCGCACGTCCCGGTTAGATGAGAGATTCTGGATTCGAGTCCCAGTTGCAACCATTATCGTTTTCTGTTTTTCTTTGTCTCGTTTTCTTTCATATTTTCGTTTAGATTATTATTGTTATCTTCTTCTTCAATGATATACTAACACCTATTTGAATTTCGGGTAATATGCATTTAGTCCACCTCAAGGATAATACGGAACTTTCGCGTTGTCGAAGTTTGATGCACGGATAATACGGAATATTCCTTTTTTAGGTTGAGGTTATACTACGAAAGCTGCATGTCATCATAATTTTAAAAAACATCCCAGGTTTTGAATGGTTTGTTTGGCAAAGCAGGGTATGTCTAGCGGGATTGCGTTGCAAAATGGCGTTACCGCGTAAGCGAATTAATTTAAACAAAATTATGTTAAATGCAAATTATTTGCATGTTTTTTGGCCTCCCGCATCATAAATACTCACTTTTCGTGATAATAAAGCTAAATCTAATTGTTTGAATTTAAAATATTCCGTAGATATTAACAAGTAAGCGGTTTCAAGTATAAATAATGAATTTGGTTTTCTTGAATGAATGCAAATTTTGGATTTGGAAATTGCTCAGTTACCAACATTTGATCGATCTTGAAACTCTGCAGATCGACTCGTTATCGATGACAATACATTCCATCAACCTTTATTGGCGACACTCCCGCACAAAAACGCGCACACACATGCACTTATCTGAAATTGGATGAAATGATGGCGCAATTAGGTCGTGCCGTTCGATGCGTAGAACCGTGGCGAAAATCGAAATTTTTTCACTACAAAATAAAAATAGATGTATTATAGTAAAAGAAAATGGGTTGATGATTTTAAATACGTCTGTTTAATTTCGATTTTGATTTCTTAAATGAGTGGAAAGAAAATCTTGGAATTGCAAATTAACCCACTTCCCGACGTCCGATCGAGCTGAAACACGGCAGAAAGACGCATTGTCGATGACGATAAACTTTTGGTGGCACAAATGCGCGCACACTTGCATTTTTCTGAAATTGGAATTGTATTTAAACATTTACAGCAGTTTATTTACAAAATAAATAAAGATACCGTCGAATTAGGATTTTGCTTGGTTTTAAAAAATTATCTCAGGTCCTATTTTATCTTTCGAGATGATGTGTGGAGGGTATGTTTAGGAAAATGAAAGAATGTAAGTTCTGGGAACCATAAAGGTATGAGTGGTGGGTGGGAATCTGCGCTTCAATATGACGAGGAGTGACAGCCGTATGAATCCATCCCTCCCACGGCGGTGCAAAGTGATGGGTTGAGAGAGTCCGGCTGGAGAGGTCTAGATTATGTATCCCTCAAGCAGTCTCTCCCGATCCGGCGCGGCGCGCCAATAATGGAGTATGATATAATGAAGAATTTCTTTAATATAGGTTATGAAAAAGTCAATATAATCAATTTAAAATTAAATCCAATAATTATAGTATGTTCTCTCTGACTTCTTTGGTATTAAAACAGTTACAATTTATTACTTTCGTGACCTTTATAAAATTGGTCTTATATGCGTATTTATTAAATGTCTCCGACTATAATGTTATTTTAGCTAAAAATAATACGATCGGAGCTAATCTTTGTAATTTCGATTTAAAACTCATAAATAATATTGCTACAGGTCAACTTAAATAATGGCGAAGTTCCAAATTTATTTTCATCAAATGAATCGTTTTTACGGGTATTTGACCTCGGGGTCACCAACCAGAGCGCGATTATATCGTCATAGTTCAGGGGATTCAATGTGAAAACTGAATATTATTTGTCGTAAGTCTTATAAATGTGTCTACAACTTGATTATAATGTGTAATTCTATTACTTTGTAACCACCTGTAAAAACCCAGCATTTGTCCACAATAAATACAGTGATTTTTTCCACTACAGCTAAAGCCTTTATGATGCTATTATCAATGATTATATATTATTTAAGTAGAAGACAATACTATTGAATCTAAACGAAAAATGAAAAAGAACAAGATATATAAAAATAAGAAGGAAACGTTCAGCAACTAGGACTCGATGAGTATGTGATATCGGACTCGAACCCAGATTTCTTTTGTCTTACTTTAGTCATTTTTGTCGATATAATATTTCAAATTATGTTCGACTGATTTAGAACTTCGTGATTAGGGTAGCAGTTAGCAGCCAAAATATGAGAAAAATCAGTCGTAGATAATATTGACGGCCGGCGTGGTCTTGACTAGCAATCCGTAGGTCGCGGGATCGAAACTCGGCGTGGGCAAATAAATTTTATTTGTTTAATTTGAGTTATTTCGAAATCAATTCATTTAAAATAATATATAGTTTCTTTCCGGCACGTTCCAAAGTGGAAGATACTCTCAGTATCGCCCTGGTGTAAGACCAACATTAAGAATTGAAACGTTTCTTAAAATGGCTTTAGCCATTTTTGGTGACCAGATCTGAAAAGACAAGTACTTCTTCACCTTCCTCTTCCTCATCACCTTCTCCTCCTCACTACTTTCAGCCTCATATATACCCCAATTGGAAATGCCATAGCCTTACTGGCTCCGGGCGGGATGCTCTTGTGACGTATTCAGATAAAAAATGTTAATTCTGAATTTGAAATATGACATCGACGAAAATGATTTTAAAATATGAGGGCCCAATGGCCGAGTTGGTTAGACAAGAGAAATCTGGGTTCGAGTCAGATATTACATACATTGATGAGTATAATCTACGAAAGTTATTATAACAAGAGTTACTCCAATAAAAATTTAATTTATATATTTCTATAAAATATTGTAGGAAGTTCAATATCTTGTGACATAATTCCAAAAGAACAATAATATCTGGGAAACTAGTTAGTACTTTGGAGGTACGTAACGGTTTCCGTTTCCGGAATGTGGAAAATTCCAACAGCTGTATCAACATTTCCAAATGAAGCGATAATAAAACAGGAAAATTCTATTACCTTGACCTGTTTGGACATTTTCCCTTTTCAAGGTGAAATATTTTTCACGGAAGCAAATAAATACAAACATCCAATATGTTTTCGAAACCTTTTGTCGTATAATATATCAAATTGATAAACATTAAATTTATGCCTTTTTTTCATTCTTTTTTTACATTAACTCTACGCAGGAGGCCTATGCCATCTTTGGTGGTGATGCTGTGTGGAGGGTCTTTTTGTGGAAAGGGAGGTTTTTTTAATTACACCAAATGAATGTTTCTTAATATACATATAAAAATGAATATTTTTTGTTTGTCCCTTATGCGTTTCTAAACCATTCTTCCGATGAACCTTTGGTGATTTGTTGTGCGTTCGCCCGAGATGGTTTATATATACAATTGAGAGCTATGGTGTTTGAATTATTTTCCTGTAATATTCATCTGATTGTGATGAATATTTGGTGAGTTTTAGTGCGCACGCCTGCGAAGGTTTCCATATATACTGGCGATCTCTGGCATTATGATTTTTTTTATTAAAAAATTGTAGTAGGTGGCACGCGAGCTGTTTGAAAACTGAATGTATGGAGCGCGGGAAGAGGTAGGGGAACGTGGGAGGGGGGTTCGCGGGATGGGGAAGCGGGAGAGGGGAGAGGTAAGGCGGGGAAGGTGGGGGGAACGCGTTAAGGGAAGGGGATACGAGAGGGGAACGGTGGCTCATTTTGTATAACGAGTGGAAAATTGTATTACCTGGTACTTGTGGTATCTTTGTGCCGTCTTTACCGTCGAGGTTTTTATGTTTTTTTTGTACCTACGCTTGTCTAACTGGTCTTTTGAAATTGTTTTTTTTTTTGTCAAAAGTGTCGTTTAGTGGTGTTTTTATGAATAATTGGCGTATATCTAGTACCTATGTCAAACATAGCGAATATTTGTGTGTTCTTTGTCAATCAGATACCTACCTAGAATAGAATTTTGTTTGTATAAAATTTTCGAAAAGTTTATACTTATGGGCTTATAATTTATTATCTTATAAGTTTAATGACTTCGCCGCTTTTGTCCCCATATTTCTTGAAAATTGTATGAAGAGAATATCGCCTATAAACTCTACAACAACAAAAAATCTTTCACGAAATGTTCCATGTCATTCCGATTCAATACAATTTCCAAAGCTTTAAGTACACCATTCACTAGAAGAGGCTTATTGGATAAGTGCTCGCTCAGTCATTATTCATAATTAATTAAAATATTCGCCTTTACATGCGGCAACTTCGATCAGAGGAAATTGCCATCCATCTTTATTTTCCTGTCAATCTCTCGTCTGATTTAGGTCATCACGTCACTAACCAGCACACGCCATGTAATCTATTACAAGAATTCCTAAATAAAATACTAACCTTTAAAGCCACATTCACAATCTATGTAGTTTTGGCACGATATCGTTCTCGCCATGGATTTTAGTGTAATCTATTTGAATCTGCGTGATCCTTTGATAGGAGTTTGAACTATTTTTAATGATTCAGATTTTTATAAAAACAACTCTCTTTTTATAACTTTTGAAGTTTATTCCCATCAATGTAATACATATATCATTGATGAAGAATATAACACTTATAATCTAAACGAAAATATGAAAGAGAACAATACACAGAAAAATAGAAAACGATAACAACTGGGACTCGAACCTAGAACCGGAACCGGCGCCGTTACCAATTAAATTCATTGTACGTTCCATATAAAAATAAAATCGCATATATTAACCGAGACCCTATCTAAGTTACAAACTAGTTCTTAGAACGATTGTTTCCAATGAAAAAGGTAGTTAGTTGCCTTTAATATGGAAAAAATAGTCGAAAATAATATTGTTAATTCTAAAATTTTAAATGTGAGATTGAAAATTATGACGGTTTAATGGAAGGTGGCAATGGCCGAATTGGTAACGGCGCCCGTCTCGGTTAGATGAGAGGTTCTGGGTTCGAGTCCCAGATGCGACCGTTATCTTTTTCTATTTTTCTGTGTCTTGTTCTCTGTCATATTTTCGTTTAAATTATTAGTATTTCCTTCTACACAATGATATTTTTAAAGTTTTGGCCGACACCTTTTTAGTAAGGTGTGAGGTATACCCCAGCAAGAGATCGTACGTGACGTCATCGTTCTAGTATATTCTGTGTGAAAAGATAGATGACGAATGGCGATGATGTCTAGTTTAGGTAAAATGTCTAGTTTACTAATTTATTTTATTTATTAATCTTTAGTTAGCTCACATCTTTGTGTGTGCTAATATTTTATAAAGATTAAACATTTACATTGGTTGGCAAACATAATAATTCTTTAAATATTACACATAAATAAAGACATCAATAATTGAGGTAGACATACTTTCGTAATTCTTTTTTAAACTTATTTATATTTTCAATCTCAGTAATTTCTTTCGGGATGTTGTTATACAGTTGGACGGCCTGGTACATCAGAGATTTCTGGGTGCTTGATTTTTTTCTTGCCGGCCGCGGCAGTCTAATTTGCTTTGAATTTCTTGTCCCGTGTCCGTGTGTTTCGTTATTATAATGTATTTTTTCTTTTTAGTTCCTTAGACTTTATCCCCATGTTAATTTTATGTAAAAAAAATAAGTACATTCAAATACACAGTTTGCTTCACCGTCAACATATTTAGCTCTTTTAGCATGTCTCGTATCCGTGTGTATATGTTGCGCTTATTATTATTAATTATTATCCAAGTATTATTCGCATTGCTTTATTTTGCAGTATTTGCATTTTTTTCATTTTCTCTTCAGTGCAGAGAAAAAGAATACTTGAACAGTAATTGAAGTGTGGTGATATAATTGTATTATATATTATCTGGCATGTTTCTTTATTTATTTTGTTTCTGATTCTACCAAGAAATGATAATTTTTTACATTTTTTTTAATTGTGTAATCTGCATTTTTTGAGAAGTTCAATTTTGAGTCTATGATGACACCAAGATATTTAATTTCTTCCACTTTTTTTATGATTTCTCCATTTATAGAAACTTTTGGTTCATCATGCGTATTTGTTCTACCTATATGCATGTATTTTGTCTTATTTACATTTAGTTTCAATTTATTTAATTTGAGCCATTTTGACAAAGTTTCTAAGTCACTATTTATCTTTTTGATTGCGTTCTCATAATTATCTTCTGCAATATAAATCAGTGCGTCGTCTGCAAACAGTCTTATTTAGCAATGTTTTAGTATTTTTACCATATCATTTATGTAGAGTATAAACAATATCGGACCCAATACCGATTCTTGCGGTACCCCCAGCATATTTTCAATCGGATTTGATACAATGTTTCTTATCTTTGTTGTTTGTTGTCTGTTGCTCAAATAATTTTTAAACCATTCCAATTCTTTCCCTTTTATTCCACATTTTTTAATTTTTTTAATAACTCTTTTTCTATCTATTGTTTCAAAAGCTCTTTAAAAATCTAAAAACACCGCAACAGTATACAAGTTTTTTTATCTATATCTTCCTTCCAATCATCAATCACTAAATTTAATGCTGTTTCACATGAATAAAATGATTGTTCAGATTGTTCGTAACAAAGGATGCTATTATTTTCCAAGTATTCTTCAAGTTGAGATTTAATTATGTATTCCATTACTTGCTCATATTTTGGTAACATATTTACAGGTCGAAAGTCTTCACATTTTTTTGAGTTCGAAATCTTTGGAATCGGTATCACCATAGACGTTTTCCATGATTCGGGAAACCTCCCTGTTTCTAAAGATTCGTTTATTAAACTAAGAAACTGTTCTCCTATTACAGGTAGTGCATCTTTTAATATTTGAATTGTGATCCCATCTTGGTTGGGCTTTGATTTGATGTTGGACAGTATTCTTTGGAGTTTCTGGCCGTCTATTTTCTTGAACTTGAATTCGCAAGTTTTTTCTTCAAAATTGAAAATTTCTTCTTCTTTTATGATTGGGATATTTTTGTTAATTTCTTCTATACTTGTCACAAAATATTTATTAAACTTATCGGCAATGTTCTTCTCGTCAGCTAATTCTTTTGGGAATATGATATCTTTTTCCACATCTTCACATTTATTTTTCGTAAGTGACTTAAGTGTTTTCCTCATTTTCGTTGGATCTTCCCTTTCCTGCTCAATTTTTTTGATGAAATATTCATTTTTTGTATCCTTTATCAGTTTTGAGTACTTGTTTCGAATTGTTTTAAATTTATTCCAATGTTCGTTATCCTTTGTAATTTTTGCTATTTTATAAGAAGTATCTCGTTCATATTGCATTTGTCTTAGTTTTTTAGAATACCATTGATTATTGGTTTTAATTAATATACTTTGTTCAGGCATTATTTTATTTATTGCATCATTGATATTGGTTACTATAGTTTCGGCTTTTTGTGAAAATCTAAGTTATTTACATCTTTCCAATCTTGAATCAATAATTCCTGAATCATTTTGCTTTTATCGTATCTTTTCAGATTTCTTCTTACAATAACTTTTTTGATAATTTTGGTATTTTATTTTTTGCCATCACTATATTAATGATGCTGTGATCTGTTATTTTAGGTGTATCTAATATTTTCACATTTAGTTCATATTCATTTGATAAAACAAGATCTATGAGTGTACAGGTAGATTGTGTTATCCTAGTGTATTCTTTGACTAACTGTTTCATTCCTATAATGTTAAAGATGTTTTTCATTTTCTTTGTATAAAAATCTGTGTCACATTTCATGTTTATATTATAGTCTCCAATAATTATATTGAGATCAGTTTCTTTTAAAAAATTTGAACTCCAGTTTTCAAAATAATTTAAAAAGTCACTTTTACTGGCATTTGGGGAGTGATAAATTACACAGTATACTCCTGGTCTAAATCCTTTCTTAATTTTATTGCTAGGATCCACGTACAGTTTTTGTGATTTTCGTTGGAAATTGTTTCAAAATCTATATAATGTAATGAAAGATAATGAAAATATAATGAAAGAGCTACTAGAGGCAAAAGTTAACTGAACATGGAAAAGTGGTCTAAAATGCGCGTCGCCATCCGATTTAAGAAGAAGCCACAAGCCAAAAATGTACCTATGTGTTCTTAGTGCCATTTTAAGCAACGTTTCAATTCTAAATATAGGTCTAGCACCAGATACTGTGAGTATTTTCTAGTCCAGCCACTCCTAAATATTTTTAATTTTTCAAAAGTTTTTGTTTTAAATGTTTTGAAAAAACAAAACATTTTCTTCAGCCCATTATTATGACGGCCGGCGTAGTCCAGCGGTAAGGCTCTTGACTCGCACACCGAAGGTCGCGGAATCGAATCCCGGCGTGGCAATAAAATTTTATTTAATAAATTTGTGTTATTTCACAATTTATTCATTTAAAATAATTGTATTTTTTTAAATATATTTGCGGCCCGCTCCTGAGTGGAAGATACTCTCAGTATCGCCCTGGTGTAAGACCACCATTCAGAATTGAAACGTTGCTTGAAATGGCATTAGCTGTGTTTGGTGACCAGATCTGAATAGACAGGTACTTCCCCACCTTCCTCTTTCTTATCTCCTTCCCCTCCCCACTAGCTTCAGCCTCACAACATACCCCAATTGGGGATGCCATAGTCTCACTGGCTTCAGATGGGAGCAGTTGGTACTCTTGTGCGGTATTCATGTAAAAAAAAAATCTTGGGACTCAACTCAGTCTACATCGGATGACCTATTTAAAAGAAATTATCTCATAATCGAATTGACAAATCCTAGATACTTGTTTCGCACTATTAATAAATAGGTGCTAAATGAATCTTCACTAGGTCAAGAAATCACTTAACTTAGCAGATTAACGTGCAATGTATTATTTGTACAGGGTCAATAGGTTCCACGAGGCACCTGTGTATTTATGATAAATAGGTATAATACGTAGGTCCCGACGATAACGGCACCGCTCCCGGCGCTGCCGCGGTCGTTAAAAACTAAAATGATTGATTAGAATCTGTTATCGTCAGCTGGGAAACGTAGCTTTTATTTACGGTGTCAAAATCTTTGTGCTTTTCAATGTTTGAGAGGTTATTAGTCTACTGGAAGTTACTTTATATGGCTTTGTTCTAAAAAGGCCTAGACTTATAACTTAGACAAGGAGCTCTATGTGATAACAAATACATCACTACTTGTGATAGACACCCACAGTTAATTAGTACTTTATACCGTGTTCAACAAACAGTATTTTCTTGTACCACTTCAAAGATTATTCATAAATGGAAAAAATTCTTTTCTTCCCAAGGTCCAAATTTTGTATTAGTTTTATTTTTCCATGATTAGGAGATTATTTAGAAGTGATAAAAATAAATATGCAAAGCTGAAACATGTACCATTATAAAGCGCTTTTCGTGGTAAAGTGTGTAATAAAGCTTTTACATACAAAAGTAACACAAAACATCACAACGCATTTCACACCGCATATCACAGAGTTATTATTTTTTAACTTATTTTCGGCTAATTTTAAGTATGGCTTCAATTCATTTCCAGATTTGGCACACTCAGATAAACTATATTTTTTTGTTAATAAATGTAGTTTGTTGGTTTTAAAATCTCGGAGAGAACTCGGGAGCCATAACCAAAGCACCCATCGCTCATATTCTACGTCAAAACTCGTTACGGTAAAATTTATTCACGATTCATGTCCATTTAATTTCCACTATCAATGAACACTTTTAATGAGTAGTTTAAGAAGGACGGCTGCGCGACCTTTTTCATACAAAATTAAAATTTGAATTTGACCAAACATATACAACCAATATTGCTTTATTTATTTATATTAGAAATCATAAAATATAGCCCATAAAAAAATTCAATTTTGTATGATTTCGGAAGCAACTTTGGAATTTTTTGTGGGATACTTATAACCCGCTCCGCCGGTTTTTGCTGCCAGGCCCTACGGGCGGCTTTTCGTTCGGCTTTACCCAGTTTGAGTGTAGGTAACCATTTTATAAATCCGTTAAGAACTGGTTCCAAAAATAGCCAGTTCCTCGGATCCACTGTGATCCAGTGACCGCCCGTCACCGAGTTAAAGTAACCGTGACAGGTAATGACGCCATATATAATCTCTCCATATCCGGAAAGATACTTAAACTCTATAAATCCGTAGAACTTGTACCTAGGGAATAAACGTCCACACGCCAGCTACTGACGGAAGTAGCGGCATCTTGTGTGGAATTCTTGAATTCGAAACCGAATTATAACAGTAGCTTTGTGCGAAATTTTTACGAGATTTTATTTGTGGCGCAACGCGTGCGGCGCGTGGCGTCAACATGCACTCGAAACTGAGTTCTGAAATTCAACCACGCAGACGCTAGGGTAATAATAACGTTCGATAAAACAATAATCTTGCCTCGGCTATTTAAAACACCAAAAAAATATTTTTTTGTGAATAAATTTAATTTATATTCCACATATTTATCTTCCAATGTACGTAAATCGGTTATTTGTCACTAGATTTACCCCCATCAAAATGATTTTGATAGGCGTCCATCTTTTTATTTTTAGATTTACATTCACAATCATAAATGATTGCCAACATTTTCTCTAAAGTCATGAAAATTTTAATTTTTGAAGTGAAAACTTCTTTAGCACCGTTGTGGTTTGAAACTCGATGAAGCGAAAAATAGCGACACTAAAAAGAGAAAAACATTAAAACATACACATACATCTAAAGATTTAGTTTTTTTTTTTTTTTTATTGTTTTCAAGATAAAATCCCGTTAAACCGCAATAAAGCAGTTTGTCAACAGGATGTTAATGTTCAATTACAATTTAAACATACATACATATTATTATTACTACAACTATACATATTGTCACAATTAACACACATTAATTAATATAAACAATCTCTATTTAGTAACCATTGTTTCAGCATATATCTTAATCTATTTGTAGAGTCGCAATTTTTTAAATCAATTGGTAACTTGTTAAATATTTTTGGCACGTTAAATTCCAGGGTTCGCCGTCGGTAGTTATTATTATATTTTGGAACAAGCATTCCTTCATTCTTTGTGAACCTCGTATTATGCTCAGAGAGCAGTCTGCGAGAGAATGAGGTAGGTAGTATAATCGGTCTCCTGTTTGTGCGGTGCTTCGTAGCCTATCGATCTCCTGGCCTATATTTTATAATTTAAGACACAAATAAATAAAGTACCACACATCCACACTAATGTTTGCTAAGCCTTCTGATTCAAAAATGTTTTTTTTTTGTTAAATAAAATATTTTCGCCTTAAATCAAAATTTAAGTTGTGCATGAAAAGGGCCGCGTAGCCGTTGCCTTTAATACTGCTCGCTCCATAAAAACACGTGTCAAATAAATGGTATTTACCAAGCACAGGTCAGCACGATAGGGTGCCTACTGCCTGCTGCCTGTCCGCCCTACAAGCCCAGATAGGTACCTATTAGTTGTTACTTATTACCTTCAGATCATGTCGGATAACTACTTTAACTAGTCTAACAACTGAACATTACCAATTACAGGGTACAGAGTAATGATTGCTCATGCTTTCAATTTCAATAAGAAAACTCTAGTTATTTTTAACAAATTTGCATTATTTTAGAATTTTACATTTAACGTTTCATTACCAATTTCTCGTGTCTAAAGTGCCTACTTGTGTGAAGTGCATAGGTACTGTTATTATGTTGTAGTTTTTAATTGCATTAATTCAGTTACTCTTTTTAAATCATTAATTTATGTATACTTAAAATCTTCACTTTAACCATAGAAATAAAAATAAAAATAAAAAATCAATATATTACCCACGCACAGGCATTGCCTTTTTGGGATTATTTTTGTTCGTACATTTATTGTATTAAGCTTTTTTTATATACTTTTCATTATTTTATGTTATATGATGTACCTATTGTATCAAAAATTTTCAATTTTTTTTTTTTTAAATCGATCATTAAATAAAAAACACCTACCAGATCAGAGTAGATAATTTTTTGAAGTCTTATAACTGAAGTTTTAGATTCTTTTGAATGTAAATTTGCGCTCTAAGTGAAATTTCACTCAAATAATGCAATTAAAATTTTAAAAATGTTTTTTTACATCCGACTTTTACGGAAATTATTAGAAGCTATCAGGGTGCGGAAACCCATTAAAGATTTCAGGGAGATCAATTTGAAATTTAGCTACGTTTTAAAACTACCCCTCTCCACCTTTTTCTCCTTCCACTTCCTTCAACTTCACAAACTAAGCTTGTTTGGGAATAACTTAATTCACAGGCTTCAGGCAAATGGGGCTGTCGTGCAATATCACCATAAGAACGTAGCCAAATAATTTCTTGAATTGTCAGGCATTCCCCAGGGGTCAAACCTTAGTCCTCTGCTGTTTCTCATACTTTCTGATTAAATCCAGGTCTGTGTAAAGTACGGCAGGTGTCTTCTATGTGTGGATTACCTCAAATAGAAGACACTAATAACATCTTACCAAGGCTGCTGCAAATTGATCCAGATGCTGTATCAGAACGGTCAGAGAACAATAAATTAGAATTTAATGTGTTTAATAATGAGCTACACTCGCTCCCAGAAGCCCAAATGTTTTTAGTATGAACAGCATAAAAGGGCCAACATTATACCGAATTGGTAGCATTAAACATATATTCATAGACTTAGATCACAAACTAACGAACTTGGACCACATATCAAGGCTCACTCCAACTGTCACTTTTTTTTTAAGTAACTTATCCTCCCGTACGGAATGTTAATAGATGATTTATCCGTCGTACAAAAAAATATTGGAAAACACATAAATGGTCATTATTTAAAAATGCATTTGATAAAATACCACCCACCCAGTCCAATGCAGCATTTGCGTGGTGGTGGCTAAGCTCTAGCTCGGAATTTACAATAATTTGTCCCCATGATAGGAATCTACACGAAACGGTTATCTGTTTTGTTTTCGCATGCAGTAACAATTAACAATAAATCGAGTGAGTTTCGTACACATATGTTATTTTTTTTTTATGTGAATATCAGGGATTACGATGTTATAATTTTTTGTCTCAGGATTTTTCTACCAACACCAAGTTACCCAAATCTGTCAGCCACCAATAATAATATTTAATAATAAACGGACACTCTACCCAAATAATAGAACGGGGATGTCGTAGGTAATTACCTATAGATAGTTTTACGTAGCTTTTAGATGCCTCAACACGTCAGTTAAGTATTGCCTTAAAACAGTATCATCTATCGTAGTTCGTGTCTAATGCACGAATAGTTAAGGAAATAGTCGATGGTGTGTGATAGACCGCTGGAACCGACAGAATCTGGGCGCCCAATTTCAGAATAACTTAAGAGCCTCCTGTAGTACAGGCGTCTGGTCAAGTTAAATTTTCTTTGTAAACCTTACGATAGCGTAAATAACGCGACTCATAATCTCGGTGAACCTCAATCCTTATTGGAGTTTTCCAGAACATATTTCAAGTTATCTTAATCACTGGGATTAGGGAATATCTCAACTACTTATCGATATGTAGTTGAGATTTTTGAAGTGAAACTTCTTTAGCACCGTTGTGATTTTAAATTCGAATGAAACGGAAATGACGCATTACAGTACCTACGAAGCGTTAAACTGCGCTCATTGGCCGCTTTGATTATGATGTCACTTTTCAAGGCTCCTATTGGTTGAGATTGTTTTGGTAAAGTTTCGCTTCTACCGCGTGTGAATTGCACACTCTTTTTTTATATCGTTGTATTATTGTTATTATATGATATTTTTTATGTTTGTATTATGTTACCATAATACGGGCAATTGCCAAGTTTGGAGTATTTTAAGAATAAATTATATTATGGCACCCTCAATTGGGATATGTTGTAGGCTGAAGGTAGTGGGGAGGGGGGAGGAAAAGGAGCTAGGGAAAATAAAGGTGGGTGAGTACCTGGCTACTCATATCTGGTCAACAAACACGGCTAAATCCATTTCAACAAAGTTTCGATTATGAATGATGGTCTTTCACCAGGGCAATACTAAAAGTACCTACGTAACACTCTGCAAAGTATCGCAAATATTATTTTTAATTAAAAAATTGTTAAATAGCACAAAGTAATACAAGAAGGATGGTATCAACTTAACCACGGAAGCCGTCACCCATATATCCAATTAGTTGGTCGATGCCGTCACCTGTTTCTTTTGGGGGTGCATTAGACTCTTTGGTTCCAGGAATTGGACGCTTGTTTGGTGTAGATGTACGATTATCACCTTGGATATTCATGGAACGGTTCTTTGAACTGGTTACTTGGTGAAAACATCACATTGAAACCTGAATATTAATTACTTCATATTATACTCAAACCGTTATGACGTACCTTTGTGAAAAATTATAATAAAAAAGTACCAAATGCCTTTTTTACTCAAGAATTGTATAAACGAATAGAAAGAACATTCATAATTTAAATGTTTATCTCATACTTAACAAAATAATTTATCGTGATTTCGTGTAAATTCATTCAAAGCTGTGTGGAGGGTCTTTTTATAAAATGGAAGGAGAGGAAGTTCTGGGAATGAAAAATATAAGAGGGGTTGGTAGGAATCTGGGGGTGAATGCGTCCAAGTTTGACGGACGATGAATCCATTCCTCTAACCGCGGTGCAAGTCCGGCTGGAAAGACTCTCTCAACCAGTCTCCTCCGATTCGTCCCACCACGCAGTAGGTGGGCAAATGCCGCTAAAACCTAAACAAACCCCACCCCATGAACCCGGGAATCCCTACTAAATCTCCAAATGAGGCGAACAACTTGAGTATTGGTCATCCAATAAATGGTTCCCGGAGCGGCAATACCCATATCCACCTCCCAAATTGGAAATACGTTATTAATACTAAAATCGAATACAGAATACTAAATCTGATTATATACCAACCTTTGTGAGAAATTAAAATAAATATACCTAAATGCCTTTTTTTTACTCAAGGCTTTTTTATGTTAATGCCTCACAAGAATCCCAGCTATTCCCGTCTGGAGTCAATGAGACTATGTCATCCCCAATCGGGGAATGAAGGTAGTGGGGAGAGGAAGGAGACGGGGACGCGGAATGTGGGGAAGTACCTGCCTATTCAAATCTGATCATCAAACACGACTAAAGCCATTTCAAGCAACGTTTCAATTCTGAATGGTGATTTATATCAGGGTGATACTGAAGGTATCTTCCAACGTAACGTTCCGCAAATACACTATACATTCTTTTAAAATTAATTTATTGTGATATAACACAAATTAATCAAATAAAATTTATTTGCGCACACCGCGCGCCGGGATTAGATCCCGCGACCTTTTATACACAAAGTAAACAATAGGTAAACAATAGGTATACAAAATTAAAATGTTCTTCTAACATTTTAAAATAAATTATCTTGATGTGACGTAAATTCCATCAATGCCTTATATATTTTACCACGAAAAAGAATAGTTTAGGTAGGTACCTACAATATTCCAATTTAATTATATCGGGGGTTTCGTCTTTTACTTTAGAATCGTAATTTTGAACCCATGTACCTACCTATTAAAATGCATGAAATAAACTATTTTTGTAGATTTTGTGAGGTACAAATACGAGAAAATGTCAGGATTATGTAAAAAAAATCGTTCAAGTAAGTGGCATAAAAATTAAAGAAAAACAAACAAAGCGTAATAAAATGATTAAATTACTATATAATACTTTTTTTTAAATATTTGACCTTCATTGCTTATGAAAGCATAAAATTCAAATAAAACTAATCTCTCTACGGTTTCTTTGAAAATGTTATTTATTTACCGCACAATTGATTTACTTGTCCAAAACCTTCCTAATAAAGTGATTAACCTTCCTTCTACAATCTCATGCGAAGAGGTTGACCTAATTGTATATTTTCATTGTTATGTCGATAACTCTTATATGAATTTATTAGCATCGTTGATTTTATTCGCTCTTGAGTTTATGGGACCAATAAATAAAAGCAAACAGAAACAATCAATATAAGGAATTTGAAAAATATCTTCAAAATCCATTTAATTTCGTGGATTGTTTCAATGTTTTACGTTGACTTGCTCTTGAAAAACCATGGAACTTGTAACTAGGGTGGTAATCGTAAAAGGTCTTATTAGGTATTTTTAACTTATTTCAAAAATTAATGTTTACTATCGTCATATTAATTTCAACTAAAAGCTTCAAATGTTAGTTCTTGAACCTAATTGTATTGGTCTTGTTCTTACTGTCAGTATTCCCGGTCACGGTTTGAAACCGTTCAAATGTGAATTGCTTACCAATTTGGGGAACCGTCGGAACCATTTATTAGATAACTAACACCCCTGCCAAAGGTCACCCCAAGTCATCCGCTTCGTTTGGATACTTAGCAGGGGTGCCCGGGTTCATTGAGTTTGTCCAGGTCTTGGCGGCGAGTGACTGCATGGCGGGAGATACTGGTTGAGAGAAACCTTACCTAGACTTCTCCAACCGGACTCTCTCGACCCATCGCAATGGTAGGGGTGGATTCGTACGTCTGTTATTCCTGGATACATTAACCCCCAGATTCCTACCCACCCCTTACACCTTTTTCCTACCCAGAACTTCCTCTCCTTATTTTCCCTAAAAATACTCTCAACACACCATCCCCAAAGCTGACTCAGGCCCTGAGAGATTTTTTTCTCAGGACCTCCTGTGTGGAGCTAAATTTAAAAAAAAATTGACATATTTATTTATATTTTTCATCTTTTGTACTTTACCCATTGCCTAACGAGAATTTCTTGAAAAAGCGATTAATGCAATTTTTTGTCGATTTATAAAAAGAATGTTCCTGTGATAAAATACTTCAGTTTATAATATAATCAAACGATATGTCAAAACATTTGTTTTCGACGTATCTAAGAAACCGTTAATAACAGTATTTTAAATTCGCAAAGCACCTATCGAAATTTCACTTCACATAGAAGAGAAAAAATATTATGTGTATATAAAATGTCATACTAATGTATCGGTCCATTATGCTTCCCGGTGTTATTTTATAGCATATTTAATATTTAAAACACAGACACTAAAAAAAATACTTTATTTATGCTGAGCATTCCAATATTGCTTTCCTCGTTATCTTAAAACTTAGTATTTGGAGATGTCTGACTAATCAATTGAACGATAGAAGGGTATTTTAATAGTCGAATTATCTCAGTGGTTAGAGCAGAGGCCCGGCAAGGCCCGGGCTTAATTCCTATATGCAACGTTTCGTTTGAGTCGCCAATATTGTTTTCAGTGATTAAATATATTACAATTTGAGATTTTGCTCACTAAGTTACTAGGGTAGGCTGAAAAGTAATGCACACATGCTTGTCAAACACGAACAAAGACAAATAGCAAGACCAGGCAAAAAGTACATTAAAGTACGATTCTTAAGCTTAAAAATCATATATTTATTTTTCAGCACAATCACCGTTAAGGCTTACACATTTCTCCCAAAGTATAAGAAGTTTTTTCATTACCTAACTGAAAAATTCTTTCGACGTTTCTCGAATCCAGGACTTGACAGCTGCCTTCACCTCATCGTCTGAGGTGTAATGATTACCCTTGAGGTGTCTCTTGAGTGGAGGAAAAAAATAAAAATCGCAAGGCGAAAGATCAGAGGAGTGAGGAGGGAGTGGAATGGGTTAAAACTTTAGGTTTTGTAAAGGCTCTAATCAACGCTATTTGTTCTCGTCTGTGAAACGGCGTGGTACCCATCGTCCACAGATTTTACGGTATCCTTATTGTTCAACAAGGAAGCCGACATGTTCCTTGGATATTCCAAAATGGTTTGTCATACGCTTTCGAGTAATTCGCCGGTTATTTTGAATTCAATCGTGAACGAGTTTGGATTGTTTATCGTCTTTATTAATGATCGGACGTCCGCTGCGTGTTTCATCAACAATTATTGTAATTTCCAGACTAATTTAAAAAAAAAATTATTACCCATTGAATTACAGTAGACCTATTAACAGTATCGTCACCATAAACATCCTTTAAACAACGATGAATCTAAGTAGGATTCACTCTTTCAGCTGTTAAAAATTCGATAACAGCACGCTGTTTACCTTACGTTGACATAACTGAAATTTCTCAAAATACACTGGATAAATTCAATGACCTCAAACTTGCGCGTACGTGTAGAGGAGGAATGTCACTTCCACATTCCACCTTTCTCGGTTCTAAAGGTTATTTGGTTCGCGCTGTACAAGCATGTGTGCATAACTTTTCAGCACACACAGGTATTTTTAAAAAAATCCTAGACATGTAGAAAAGTCAATAAAAATGAATTTATTACCCAAGGCTTTATCTAGATTACAATTATACATAAAGATAATCTTAATACACAGAAATTAATATTTCTTGGTTTGTCCCTTATGCGTTCCTAAACTATTCATCCGATTTAGATGAAACTTTGGTGATTTGGCATGCCCGCGATGATTTCTATATACATAAATATTATAGTGAGCTACGGCGTTATGAAATTATTTCCGATACTGTTTTTCCGATTGCCATGAAACTTTCATGTAGTTAAGCGCCAGGGAGGGAAGGAGGAAGTGGAGGGTGCGGGATGGGAGGAGGGGAACGAAGGAGGGAAGGGTTTTCAGGGAGAAAAAAATCTTTATTTAAGTGCAACGCATGCCGGGAACGCGCTAGTAGAAAATAAAAATATAAATAAAATCTATCCGTTGAAAAAGGAAGATAAATACAGTTAAATATGACCGAAGAGGACAGTGTCGAATTAGCCCAGTGGTAGAGCGTAAAGGCCCGGGTTTAATTCCTATATGCGACCGAATATTTATCAGTTTCAAATTTTCTTTCGTGAATCGCTAATATTGACGTCAATCATTAAATATTTCAAAGGAGATTTCACAAGAGGGAGAGTGGCAAATGAGCCATTCATACTCCCTCTAAAGGATGGAATTAGAGGCTACTCATAATAAAAGGCTCAGTCTTATCTTCCCTTTGTTATGAACGAGTCACGCTTTGAATTGGTAAACAGATAAGAGGCCGACGATTCAGCAGATAAGAGATATTTCTAAATGATTGTGGTATACCAACATATATTGAGAGTTTTCCTTGCTTATGAGTGTGCAGATACACATTACTTTGAGTATTTGTATACTTGAAAACAGACTATGTTTCATGCTTTCGTAATTTTATTGTAGGATTTGAAGTGTTTTCTATTCTCAGCTAGAGGAACATTGAAACATTGAAGCCTTTAAATTACCATATTTCAATCACCATTTTGGGAGGCGGTATGGGTACCGCTGCCCCGGAAACCATTTATTGGATAACCAACACCTCTGCCCAGGTCACCCCAAGTGGTTTGCTACGTTGGTGACTTAGCAGGAGTGCCCGCGTTTATGGGGTGAGGTATATTCGGGTCTTGGTAGCGTATGCGTCTGCCCATCACCTGCAAAGCAGACCGGATCGAGAGAGAATGGTCGAGGGAGTTCCTTTGACTTATCCAGCTCTCTCTCCAGTTCTCTCGGAACATCTCATTGCACTGCAGTGGGAGAGGTGGACTCATACGTCTGCCACTCCTGGACACACTGACCCCCAGATTCCTACCCACCCCTCATACCCATTTTCTTTCGTTTACTTCCTTTCCTTCCTCTCCTTCCTTTTCTAAAAATACACTCCACACAGCATCCCCAACGATGACGTAGGCACTGAGGGGAATTATTTTCCTCAGGGCCTACTGAGTGGAGCTAATGTAAAAAAAAACCTTTCGTCGGTTTGAGTCAATTCCTGTTACATAGATTATCAATGTTGGTAGGTATAATGTCCTATAGTCAGGAATGTGTATTATTTAGACTGTGATACATATTATTAGGTACTTAACTAAATATAACGCATGTTTATTAAGTTATGTAAACTGTAAATGTAAATTTAAAATTAAATAAATTAAAAATAATATCAACCTATGGTATTTTGATAAAAAAACTTAAACTACCTGAAAACGATATCGACCAAAATACAATCATAAAAGTGTTTTTAAAATTGAAATAAATTTCTGGGAATGCTAAGTGGAGGGTATTTTTAGAGAAATGAAATAGTAAAAGTTCTGGGAAGAAAAAATGTTGGAGGGGTGGACAGGATTCTGGGGGTCAAAGTGTTCAGGATTGACGGACATATGAGTCCATCCCTCCCGCCGCGGTGCAAAGCGATGGGTCGAGAGAAACCGGCTAAAGAGGTCATTTGTCATAAATGATAATAAAACACCGTAACACAAAGCTTTTTAAACCTCCTTCACATATTTTAAACGCTTAAGTTTTACATCATATTGTACATTTCATTTCCAAACACGTTAATATACAAGAGTCTGCTTTGTTGGACGTAATAAAACTTTGGAAAATATTAATATTAGGTACCTACCTATTATTTACTTATACAAAGCACATGAAACACGGAATCAAACTTAAATCTCTTTGTCCTGCGTTCCTAACTCAGTATCGGTTGAACGTATCTGCGCTGAAACTTTACAATAGGAAAGCGTCGAAGCCTTAACGTTATAGCAAAAGGCTTCTTGGGTTCGTGTCAGTGGGTTAATGGCTCGGATGGGCGGAAGGGCGGATGGGCGGGCATTGCAGCGCTGCTGAAGGCTCAGCTAGTAGCTGAAGGGGGACAGTGAAGGGAGGGGGTGGTGCCAGCCTCCGACGGGAACCGAACAAAGTACTCTGCACACGCAAACCGAATATATCCAATTTTTTTTTTTATCGTCAATAATATGCGAGAACTCTCATATACTTAAAAGCACGTTAATTTTATATCATATTTGCCTTTCTTGATTAATGACTTACTTGCTTTACTACCCGGCTTCACCCTAGATTTGAATTAATGTATTTGGAAGAAACATTGGAAATCAAACAATACATAAATAAGAGTGGCTTTGGATTTGTTTTTTTATATAAATACATTTTATACAAATCTATATTCCGAGTTTGATTGAATTTTGTACACTATCCTTCAAAACAAAAAAAAACTACCTACATCCCGTTTACCCTATAAGCAGAATAAAGTCCGGGAAACGCTGGGTACTTCTACTATTAAATGAATACTGCAATTTAGACGTGGGCAAAATTGAATGATTGAATTAAATGAATAAATTCAATCTTGTGACACACTCAATCTTATTCTCATTTTCAAAAGGAATTAAATTTATTTCTTACCCTTGGCCTTGCATCCTACGATTTTTTAACAGCACCATATTTCTTTTAATTTCTATTAATTTATTTTACAGTTAAATAATTCATGTTATTTTGAGGTAAGAAAATAATAATGTACTCTGTAAATATTGGATATTCGTTGCGCGGATAGGTACACCTACTACAGGCGGCGCGCGCCGCGAAATTTCCCATCACGTGTAGTATCCCGCGTAGTAAATCTATACAAAAAAAAACCGTAATCCAGAGAGTTCCCGTCCCCAGCCCAAGCGACAAAACCGCCAACCAACTGAACCGACAAGCGATCGAGTCATCCAAAAGTCACAGTCGTCCCGCCAGTCCCACTGTTCGTCATAGTCATAAATGAACTAATACCGTCATAGTCCTACAAGTCTGTTCAATTCTCAACCCCAATCTCTGTTTCTACGACTTGTTCAATGAATCAAAACATTTGTGACGTCGTCGTACCAAATCACAAATCCCACGGATCGAGTCGATCATCGGATCGAGTTCAATTCTAATCTGTTGAAGATATCGAGTCATTATTAGATCCGCGGAATGCAAGTTATTCAAGTCACAGCAAGACAAAAGACACATATTAGTCAGAAGTTCCTAATTCATTCCTTGATGCGCGCAGAGAATCGGTTCGTCGTTAGTTCCCGCGCGGCCAAGCCGTCATCTTGCACGGGACCCGGAACTTTTGCTAAAAGCGAAAGTTAATCCTATATTTTTTCTCCCTCACACGTGCGTAAATTATGCAATGCGTTTAGAAACAACGATGTTTATTTATATTATTCTTTATATGGTATCTGTCTACCTAGCCGTAAACAAAACACCAGTCGCTGTCGGACCGTGATATGTCATGATGATCGAGTGGTTTATTCCTTTATTTTTGTAATAAATTGTATGACGCATGTCGCTCAGACTTTTAATTAGTTTTTATTCGGCGCATCGGTTTAACTTCACCATTGAGGTAAGTGCATTTAAAAATATATATTTGAGTGAAACTTATTCCAGGTGACCGGATCGGATGTATGAAAGCGCGATAATACTATGTTTTTTATGTGAATACAGCAACTCCCAACTGCTCCCGTCTGGAGCTAATGAGACTATGGCATTCCCAATTGGGATATTTTGTGAGGCTGAAGGTAGTGGGAAGTTTAGATCACGTGAAGTAGACCAATTTTAAGTTTAATAAATAAAATAAAATTAGTGAAACTTAAGGGTGAACCACAAAAACTGTTCCATTTTAAGGTTTAATTGATAGCCTAATATAAATACATTTTTCTGGTCAAAATTAGTTTTTTTTTTGCAAAATAAATACACATTAAAATAAATATTTCATTAACTTCGTTTTTAGTACCTTCAATTTTTCAGAACGACATAATTCACCCTAAGAAGAGTGCTTTGCGCAGTGAAAATTTCTTTAGCACCGTTGTGATTTGAAACTCGATGAAACGAAAAAAAACGACCATAAAAAGAGACAAACACATGCATCTAAAAGATGTAGTCCGCGGGAGAATGAGATAGTATTATCGGTCTCCTCTTTGTGCGGTTTTTCGTTTCTCGTAGCCTTTCGGCCTCCTCTTTGTGCGGTGCTTCGTAGCCTCTGATGTATACTTTAGTTTTCTTAAGTGAAAACCACGTATTAGAAAATATGTCTATGTATGCATATAAATAAGTTTTTTTTTTTTTTTGGAACTAATTGAATTAAAGGAACGAATAAAAGGAATCAATTCAAAAGGCCGTAGGAATCAGACTGAATCGATTCACTCCTGGGAATGAATCTGCCCATGTCTACTGCAATTACCGATTCAAGCATTGGATTCACTCGATCACGGAGGCATCTCTGTTTTATGTTTTATTCTTTTGCGCGTTATACATTTTCCTGACTTTCTCCGCCCATATGCTCTGCATATCCAAACATCCCCTTTTTGGTACTTGTTCATTCCGCTTAGGTATATACTCATATCAGCCTTCATGAACATACCTAAAACTTAATGTGCCGATGTCGGGCTTGCATTCCTCATTACGATCCTACCTACATACTCTTAGGTTTTACCAAACATCCGCCTCTTGAAGTCTAGCATGGACGATCAATAAAACCCTACATACGATATTGACTAAATACGTCAAATATTGTCGGTTAACAATATTTGCAAGCACGGTCAACAATAAATTGATAAGAGATATTCTGACCTACGCGACGCGACGATTGATACATATTAGCGTAGCCAGCTGAGTGTCAGTTAAGCTGTTAATATATGTACAAATTAATTTTTAGTAATGTAATTCGTTATGCAAAATGACTGTCTTATTAATGAATGGAGGTTAACCAATTCCGTTAGATGTTCGAGAAATAAAGTGATTCAAATATGACTAAAGACCTCAACTAATCTAATTAACTCCCGTTTAGTCTCAAAAGTACCAATGTATATTACAGTTAGTATTTCAATTCAAAATGGTTCATTTATTAATATTTTTAATTTTTACATATCGGTTTGATAAATCCTCAGATACATCCGCCAGTGTTGCTAGCGCATATCGATTTCTTATTTATTCTCTGTCAATATCGGTCTGGCTATCAATAATGCGCCCGTGCTTGGGAAAGCGGTTTAAAATCATCAATAGTTACGTTTATCGATCCGATATTGTAAAATTATCGATTTCGCTGTGTTAGACCTTCAGGAATCACAACTAGAGTTAGTAGGTACCTACTTTCTTAAAATTTTACAAATTAATAATTAACGATAGGTAGATTCATTATTCTGTGCAGAATGCTGGAGATTAGTGCAATCTTGCATATCCCATAAATAATTTTAAAAGATTATTTATTTATTTATTTATTTATTAACATTAACGGTATAAATATACCATAAATACAGATTACATGTCACAATATCATAGTTGTACATAAGATGTAATAAAAGAGAGAGAATAAGTTAGATGTGGCATTTGGTTGAGAAGTGACACAAGGAGCTACAATAACATATAATACTAGTGTAAAATAAAATTTATACTTATTGATTGAAAATATTTGATAGAATAGCCTTCTTGTAACTAGCTTCCGTGCAGTTAAACAGATCCGCCACATCTGCGTATCTATTACTAACTTCATGTAACCTAGGTACAAGTGAGTTTTTCATGTACTCAGTTCTGGTGTTGTTACATTTAAAAAGATGTGTTTTTTGGCAAAAAAATAAACCATAGAGTTGGTTGTACATTCGTTCAAAAAATTCTTCGGACATTAAATGTCAAAATTTGAAACCTGGCCAATTTCCCATTCGTTGAATCTCTAATTTGTGGAATGATTGTACTCCCCTGATTTTTAACCGCAGGTTTACCGAACTTTTGACGTAAGCTTTTTATTTTTCAAAATTGTTTATGAGCAGGAACATCATGTTCAGACCCATTTTCCTCATTTCATATTCACAAAGAACTAACATTTTTACTTTTGCCTGCATTTTTCATCGCGTGCAACAGGAACCGAACGGAGCATAACTTTAGTATGAAATTCCCGTTATCAAATATTATTAGCGTCTATTAAATGTGCAAATAAATCCAACGTTTTAGTAGATTCATAAAAGTTTACTGCGGAATGTGAAATGTTATAAATAATTATCTTTCTTAGTTTGCGTGGATTTTTTTTAAGGCATCGTAATGTTTTGTTCAGACTCTAACATAATTTTGATCGTTTAAAGAAAACAATAACTGTCATAGACCCCAAATCATAGTAACGTGAATTATTTAATCGGCGTCTGTCATTGGAATTTATGTTTATGTTAGCATAGGTTCTTGACGTGGGCGATAACGCCCCCTTTGGAGACTTTCAGGGGGGTGGTACAAAATCATACAAACTGTTTTATTGGAGAGATTATGGCCCTAAGGCCGTATTTTGGTCTAGGCAACCTAGGCAGCTGCCCAGGGCAGCAACTTTTCGGGGGTCAGCATATTTCAAAAGATTCAACGACCATACATTTGGTCCATGCCATACATAGTTTATTTGTATAGACATATTTACATTTCCGTAGATGTAGGGAAATTTCCCTAGACATGTCATGTGTGTTGTCGTCGGCGGATCTGCTCGGCGGACAGACCCGTCTGGCGTCTAGTAATAATTCCGTGTGTAAATTCTGCCCTAAACTCTCAGAAATAATCGGTTCAATAAACTTAACTGTTCAAATTATACAGTTTATAGAACCTACCGTATGTAGATACTCGTACGTCGACACAGGTCTTATCTGAATGAATTAGGTACTCGCCACGTCTACGAGTCTACAGTATACGTTTTGATTTAAGTGATAATTAGCATATCGGAACACCTACTGTACATTCCGTACTCCACTTTCTAGCTTAAAATAAAAAAAAATGAATGTTTCGTGAGCACGAACTACTTAGTACTTTTTACTACTCGTGGTAATTTTATTACGTGCTCCGCTCCTGTGCAAACCGTGAATGTCTGCATGATGGATTGATAAACACGAGAAGGATGGGCTTTTGTTACAATTCGAATGCAAAGTTTTCTGGATTTGAATGCCAAATTCACTGACACAACACCGATACTTATGAACTATGAACGTAACGCCATTTATCACGATATTTTTTTTAGTATTTTTTGTTACATATTTTACATGATAAACAGATTTTGCAATATACTATTTGTGCAATATTGTTTTCTTTCTTAATATATTAGCTGTGGTGCTTGTTTTTAGAATGGAGTGATTAAAAAAAGCTCTAAAAAAGTTAATAACAAAAGTTCATAATAAAGTTTTACGGGTATTATTTATTTATTATTTATTTAATAACATATTTCATAAGATATCTTACGTGCATAGCTACCTATAGGGGAGAGTAGGGTATATCGTACCACTTTGCTCTTAACTCTCAATACAGTCTGATGGAATTGGATTAGAGAAGTGGAATTAGGTTCAAATGAAAGCCTGTTTTATTGGGTACCATGTATATTTAAATCATATTTTTCATGCATCTGTAAAGTTTAAAAATTAAAGGTTTTATGAAAAATTATTTTCGGTACGATTTGGCCAACCGGTATGGTAAATCGTACCACCGGTACATAAATCGTACCTAGAACATTATGTCAATTTACATTAAAGAAAATATCGTCATTTTTGAGGCATGCACGCGTCGCAAATGTCTGGGTTATTGGTGCAAGCTTCATGCACCCATTTATGTCATCGAACACACTGGATCCAGTCTCCTTTGGGTCCGGCCTTGTCAAAATAATTTCCATAACATAGATGGCACACGTTTTCTTCATCATCATCATCAATATCCGTGTCCGAATCATCCAAAACGATAATAGTATCAGAATCTTCACTATCGCTACTACTGCAATTTCTAGGCTTCTTTCATCGACTACACTTCTTACCCTTATTGGGTTTTTTGTCTTTTTTTTAATAATCTTTTTTGTCCTTTTCTCAATTTTTAACTTGGGAATTTTGACAGTTGAGCGTCTTGGTAGACGCTCAACTGTCAACCAATGATTTCGAAGTTGCTGCTGGTGCAGCAACTTCAAAATCATTGGTGGCGTTTCATAAAATTGTAAAACCACGATCTACCTACCATTTTTTTGGTTTTGCTGGAAGTATGTGGAATACAATTCTTCTCAGCAACTTGGTAAGCTAATCGACGAATATCACTTATGGTTAAACCAAACAAATGAGACTCTAGTTTTAACAAATGCTTTACAAGTAAACTTTTGAGCTGATTTTGAAAAATCGTTGGTCTTCCCCTTTGTAAAACCAAGTTATTTGCAAATACATTCCTGTTTTGCATATGTCTTCTTAATGTAGGTTTAGAAACTTTGAACACTCGTGAAGCCTCGTTTGGTCCCATTACGCTGCTTCCAAATCTGCGTTAGACCACTGATAATACTTTCTTTTCGACGTTACCTAAAATTAGAAAATAAAAAAAAAACTAGGAAACAACGTACGGTAAATCGTACCGGTACTATTTATCAAACCACTGGCGGTACGATTTAGTGAACTCTGAGTTTCTATGAAATAATGACTGCAGAACATGTAACAATACACTTGACAAATGTGATTTTGTAATAGCAAATTATAGAATTTAAACATGTTAGCTGAAGATAATTTGAGAAAAAACAAACATACCTTTGAACACGATATACCTTAGGTAGGACCCAAAAAAATTAGATCAAGTTTGTGAAAAAGCAAAAAAAACTGTACTGCAAACAGACGCACGATCCAACACTAATTAAAAATGACTGGACAACTATGACACTTCAAAGAGTTCACGGAGTGTTGTCAGGCTTAATAAAAAGTGACCAGTAGCGGAAATAATCAGGTGGTACGATTTATCGACCGGTACGATATACCCTACTCTCCCCTATATCAATAATTTATGAAGACCAGTTAAAAATAGTATATTCCGTTAAAACGTGTTTATAGGTATAAGAATGAATTTCTAATTATGATGCTGATTGTCCTTTATTTTATGCGATATTGTGTTGTTATTTACTGTATCGAACGTGTCCAGAAATCACACGAGACAACTGAAACTTCTAAATTTGCACACCTGACTGCAAAACATAGCGAACAGAATAAATACCTAAACTAAAAACATCCACAAATAATGGTAGTTTTTCTGCAATAAATATTACAAAAGGGTTGGTCGTATAAATAGAGACCCCTGTCTCATCACAAATCAGTTCAAATCTACCATCGAAGAAGCAACAAATCTCCTGCAAACCAACATCTCCAAGTTCAAACAAGAAGATATTAAATTCAGTTTTACCTTTCTTTCTCAATATTTCCCAGTCTCCTTCAAACCCAAGTTCAAAACATATTTTCAACGTGTTTTTTTCAGTGTTAAAATCAGTTTTTGCACAGTATTTCGAATCATTTTTCTAGTAATAAATTCATTTAATTCTCTGAAAGGCTATTGGCATGACTAGTTGTGTCCAGCTTTCCATCGAATACAATATCTGTACAAACGTCACCACTCGTCTCGTATATTTTATGTTGTAAAACTTCGCCTGCTCTCAACACAAGATTTCGTAGATGACAAATATTTAAAAAAAAAAACATTGAAAAATGAAGCAACGCAAAACATTGATTTAAAAAAACGTCGGGATTCTAAGACCCAGTATTTCTAATATAAGTAGATTCAGTAGTAGTTACCTACGTAGCTAGTATTTTTCGAGTGGGAACCTGCCATGAACACGTTGTTAACACTGATTATATGTTGTATAGTTATGATATATAAGTGTTTCATTAAATTTTATCAAGCACTTCATGTAAACTACTTAACTGAATAAGTGCTTTTATCACTCAGATTTCGAAACGTTACCACTGGTAAAAACCACCTCGATTATATCCATTACCGGTGCTTTTCTTACAAGAAGCCAGATAAAAATTTTACCGTGTGTAATTTTCGCATTGTAATTTTACCAGCGAGTACCCGGCATGCGTTTCAAAGAAAGTGTTTTCGTTTTAATTACGTTTATTGAAGTGCTTTTGGATTCTCATTTTTTGTTTTTGTTTTTTCGTCTGGTACTTACACAAATAAATCTGAAGGTTTTCCGACGCCTGAGTAGGCCACATACAGCTGTCCGTGTGAGAAGCATGGATTTTCCAAATTTATTCCGTGCTATCCGCTACCGCTGCTATGTTTAATTTAGATTTTAAAATTTATGACGGTGCTCGAAAGACTGTGGAAGATTTTACTAAAGACGAAATGTGAATTATGCAACATTATGCAACGATAAATAGGTATTTCAACTTAAACTGATTTTTTTTTTTAAAGAAAGACAAACATTCCTGGATTACGAATAACCCAACAATGTTTGAAAATCTCCTACTACCACCACAGAAAGCCGAAAATGTTGCTTGTGTTGTGATGGAGGACTTAGCCAGCCCAGGAATCGAACACGCGACGCCCGGGTGGGACCCAAGCGTTATGCCCACTCAACCAATGACCGGTGATGTGTGTCAACTTACCCAGTTGGACTTGATCTTATTTTTATTTAATTTTAATTATGTAATCTTCTGTTGTGTCAAGATAATTTTGTGTGCTTCGTAAATAAACGTTTTTAATATGTACCCTTAGATTTATTTATCACCTTTGAATAACCAAATATTTGTTTCCAAACAAAAAGTATGTCATCTTGAGCACAATTCCCCTAATTAACAACTCAAAACATAATAATCACAGAAAAAATATGTTAGTTGATTCTTGCAAAATGTTATTCCCCACAAATTTGATATTAACAAATCTCATAGGTGCTGCGCACTCAGTCAGCTAGTCCAGTGGCGTAGCGTGGGTGTCGGCCGCCCAGACGGGGGGAAATTTCGCCGCCCCCTTATTTGGGTACTTACTTACTACAAGCGCCGTATAGGGGGGGGGGGGTGTATGTGGAAATCCAATTTTTTTGTTAGGACCTATTTATATACCAGCCGATTTTTTTAATAATAATAGTTTATAACTGCTGTCGGAAATCGAAAATGGTATCCTTGTAAAAGGATTTCGCATCTCGAACTTTTACACCGTATTTAGGAGTCAAGGCAGGTTTTAACTAACGATTTATTCAGTGTTAGAGTCCCCAAGTAATAGTTAGACACGGAACAATCAATTTCTTAGAATTTTGCAGCATTTGGTATGCAACTCAAATGTAAAGCTTCACTCGGTACACGATGAATCTGCAACTCGTTATTTAATGTATCGGTGTATTCTGAATACAAAACCAGTTTGTATAAGTTGAATAAAAACTACACTCAGAATATGAAAATTTTTTTTTTATTCTGGCAATAAATAAATAGTCTACAACTATAATTTTACTCCAGATCGAATAAGATAATGTTTTCCTTCGAAATGTGTCAGCACATGAGACCACAACAGAAATTTCACATTCTGAACACAAAACTGGTTTAAATTATATCTGTATGTGGCGAATTAAAATTACACTCAGAACATGAAAATGTTTTTTTTTTATTCTGGCATTAAATAAATAAAAACAACTAAAAATTTCAACTGGCCAATTAGATAATGTTTTCCTTCGAAATGTGTCAACAGATGAAACTACAACAGAAATTTTACATTCTGAACACAAAACTGGTTTAAATTATATCTGTATGCGGCGAATTAAAACTACACTCAGAACATGAAAATGGTTTCTTTTTGATTCTGGCAACACATACATTATGTAGTCTTCAACTAGAATTTCATAACTGCACTTCGAATAAGAGATTTTTTTCTTCGAAATATGTCGGCAGATGAATCCACAACTGGGAATTTACATTCTCAACACAAAATTGGTTTAAATTAAGTCTGTATGCGGCGTATTAAAAGTATACTCAGAACATAAAAAAAAATATTTTATTTTGGCAGCACATATGGCGCGGCGTATTAAAAGTACACTCAGAACATTAAAAAAAATCTACAGAGTCTGCAACTAGAATTGTTTAACTGCAATTCGAAAAAGATAATGTTTTCCTTCAAATTGTGTTAGCAGATGAATCCACAATAGGAATTTTACATTCTGAAAACTGGTTTAACTCTTTGAATAATAAGAAAAAAATATCTATAAACTTTTGCCTGTCAAGGTTTGCGCACAAAATTCCAGGTTCTTCTCGTACATTTTAAATGTTCCTTTTTATTAGTTTTTTCACCCTTTTGTAAAAACCAAAATTGTTCGAAAATTTGGATAAAATAATTTTTCCTAAGTGCTTATTAGAACTTTTTTTTCTAAATATTAAAACTTTGATATTGAATATGAAAATTGACTCAAAAATACACACCTGCGAATATTCGAATTAAAGTACTTCAAATAGAAAAAACTTAAGAATCTTTTTCTTATTTTTTTTTTTAATAAAACTGCCTCTCAGTTTAATCGCATTTACACAATTTTATTTTAAAATTAAATATGCGAGACAATTTGCGTCTCTGTCATTAGACGGGTTAAATTAAATCTGTATGTGGCGAATTAAAACGATGTTTATATTATGTTTCTCTCTAATGATAATAAATATTTTCTTAAATATATTTTTTTAACATTGTTGTGAAAATTTGCCGCCCCCCTTAAAAGGGCCGCCCAGGGGATTATGAAATTTGAATAAAAAAATTACTACATAACAAAATGAAATCCAGAAAGAAACCTAGGATTTTAAAATAAAGTCGAGCTAGATACCTTAAATTGTTAACTGTGCGGCGCGGCGTCAGACTTGCCGTCTTAGCCGGATTCCTAAATTTCAACAGTACAGTATCTGGCCTATTAATACTCTTTGATGATGATGATTTTTTTGTGTATGTGCAGCAGGCGCGCCGGTCCCAAGACCTTTGGGACGGGGGCGGGGGCCGGAGGCGCTGAAAGGGCAGGACTCCCCCCGGGCATGACAGTGGATGAGCTTCACTGGTATAGCCGCAGGAAACCCCGGGGTAATTATGTACTCCTTATTAAGATGTTCTATCTTGGAGAAGGGGAGAGTTTGGTGGAGAAGGGGCCATCATCATAACTCAAAAACGACGATTTTAACCGGTTAAAATCGTCGTTTTTGAGTTATGATGATGGCCCCTTCTCCACCAAACTCTCCGCTCCATTTTATCGTACCTGCCCTAAATTTATCTGTACAAAATTCCATTTTTTCGTATGTGCTGAAATCTGAGTGTTTTAACCGTTTGATTTCATGGTAGGTATGTGTTATTTTCTTCTTGTAGTAACACACAACTTGGGTTCTCACTTGTTCTATCGTCAAATAAATAAACATTGGAAACTTCCGTTCTATTTTATCTTATGTTAGAATATTAATTCAATTTTACTAAATTTCAGCGTTTGTATAATGTCAATACATTAATTTTTCAAAAAATTATATATTATCGAAACATTAAATTTGGGTTTCCATCTAAAATAAATGAAAATTTCGTTTTGGGTAACATTGGGTAAATAACATTAATAATATTAAATGAAAATATTAATAATGTTCCGGTGAGTGGAAAATCGATTAACAACTTCGAATGCATGTTAATCAAAAACTTAGTTATGACATTAAGAAAAGATAGAATTGGGGTGACGATATCTAAAGTTCCATTCTCTTGGGAACCTTTCACTTATGTATACTTCCATATAGCTCAAACCGTTCTTTGAATTATTTCACCTTGCAGATAATATAGAGAGCGCCAGAGACAACTTGTGCCTCGAGTCCGGGTCTCTGAAAGACGTGACCTCAGAATACGGATACAGCTTTCGGCCGCCCGCTCTGGTGGCCAGATCCCTGGTCGACTTGGCTTCTCACCAACAGGACGATAAAGTTGGTATTAACAATAACTTATTTCTTTTATTTTTCTTGTCTATAAATTGTACTTTGACGCTGTTATTTTAGACACCTAAACATTGGAAAAAAGCTAACAAGCTTAAAATTTCTCGCTGCCAATCATCAGAGCCGGCCCTTGCAATTGAGATGCAATTGTAGGAGTCTGCTTTGGGCTCCGGGTGCCGAAGAAGCAAAGGCTAACTAACGCTGCACCCTTGAAGATTTTACCAATGAAAGCCCCCCCGTTTGGCTAAGGGCCTGCCCTGCCAATCCTAGTATTGTAATGTTTAACTATTCTGGGAAAGCCGTTAAGTTTGTTGGAAAATTTACTATTTTTGTTAGAGTTGGACAGCCTTCAAATATAAGTACGTGCGTGATTCGTACTTTCTTCAACTCTTGAACTTTGAATCAATGATAATTCGAATGCTACCATGGCATTCATATGAATTATCTCATTCCAGGAGAACATAAACATGAGAAGGAGTTTCAGTCACTCTGAGGACCTGGTTGGTAAGTCCGTCGTCCGAGCCCCTTACAGAGTGCGGTTACAACCTCAGGGAGATCTCCGACCTGAAGGTATGACCATCGTAGTCATGTAATTAATGTAGTCGATGTATATAGGCATGAAACTGTAAAGAAAACAATAAACTTTATTTCAGGTGACATGCTCTTTCAGACAGAAAAACGAGATCAGTTTATCGAATACGTTCTTTCAAAACGGCCCGACCTGCTTAGAAGAGAAACTCAGTTGAAGCTAGAAGGCGACGTTAACACCGTTACAGAAAACAGAGATAAGTTTATCTTTTTCGACAAATGCGAACGTCCCCCTTTAGCGAGGAGATTGACCAACCTTCATCTCGAGGGGGACTTTAACCACCTAGGAGAGTACAAATCAGTATTTGTAGAGTTCCCGCGACATCGCCCCGTCACGAAGAAACCAGAGCTTTGTTGGCTGCACGATAATGCCAACGTTAAGATGGATACCTTTTCAGAAACCCTTACTAAATTTATAGAGCATGCTATCCCCGGAAGCAAACAGGAAATTGTAAGACATCCATCAAACCTAAAGTGTGAAGGAGAATATGATTTCTTGGGGGAGTATACGAAATCTTACAAGCAGTTTCCCATAGAGAGACGACCCTCCCTGTGCCGTTCTTCCAACCTCAAACTAGAAGGAGAGATGTTTTCCACTCCGGAATATAAAGATAAATACGTCAGTTTGCCTTTAGTTAAACACGTTCCGAATAAACCCGCGGACAGTCTCATTTTAGACAATCTTTTAAATGTAGAAATACAGAGCAACTCGGCGTATGTACCATCGCATGCAGATACAAATATACTTCCTAATCCTGAGGGCAGTCTTCCTGTGTCCACAGATAACACGGCCAAGCTTGTGAGGCCTGTCACAGGTCGGAGGGCTGCTTCACCTCAGTATTTCACCAGCGATTTAAGGCCTTACTTAGATGAACATAAGCCTTCAGAAAACTTTAGGTCCAGGTCTGGAAGAAAATCGCCCAAGCCTCCTGAGGACAGACTGGCTGGCCGGCCGCCTAGAGGGCGTCCCTCAAGGGCCAACTCACAGTCCTTGGCAAGTGTAACGCATGAACAGGTCAGTAAAGCTTTGTTAAATTATTTTTATTTTTTAATAATGTTCTTTTATCATTGTAAAGCAAATCCAACTGCATGCTGTATTTACCTTTAACTTTTATAATTTATTAAATCGAAAATATCAACAATTTATTGAATGGACTGCATACTTACACTTGATTGTCGACATACAACATTTTTAAATGCTTTAATTTCACTTTACATAAAATTTCTCTTAGATCATATTATTTTGATTCCATGCGTTATTAATTCATACATTATTGAAGTACTTAAACATAACTTAAAAGTATCTGTAGATATCATACGGAAAGTTATCGACAAAACTGTGAATAAGAATTCGATCACAAATACAATTTTTAACATTTCCTCACTCTAACAACATGTCATTGTTTCAATAATATTACCCACACACAGGCAGCGCCATGGTGGGTTCCCATCAGGTGTTTTGATTAATATTTATATTCATTATTATATTTTGGCACTTAAATGATTAATATTTGTTATTAATATTTTTTATTCTTAGCCATTTAAAAATAATGGGAAAAATAAAGAGTTAAAAATATATATATTGTTTGCATCGAGGAAAACAGAGGCACCCATAGACATTAATATTCATATGTCTATGGAGGCACCTTTGACCCCAAACACCAAAATAACGATATCACGCATGATATCGTTATTTTGGTCCCATGCCAACTCAGAATCAACTCATTCAACACCTGCTTTCAAACGTCATTAAAAGCACTTTTAATATTTCTATTTTCGAGAGTGACAATTCATGGTGGAAATTCATTATAATAATATAATAAAACAAATATTAAACTTTTTTCCACTTTAATTTATTTGACCGTAACTGGTGTCAGCTAATACAAATTATTCTTATTTTAAAGAGGGGTGGTCTACAAGGATTTAATTCAATTATTTGGGTTTTCTTACAATTGTTGCTAAGTCGTCTTTGACTGCCGAATTTCTAATTATTTTGGTTATTCCCAGTAGGCTTAATTACCTCGGGTTTGTAGTTTACTTCATTAATGTTCGGGCAATACCTTAAAAGTAATATGAATTATTAATGATTTAATTTTATTTTTATCAAATAGTTATCACATTAAAATGATATGGAATTTTTGTTTGATGTAATCGAAGCGTTAAGTTGATTTCATTCTGAGTTGTCCGGTAACCGTTATTTTTTATACCTACAAAAAATGCATGCGAGTAACTGTGAATATCAAATATTTTAATATTATCTATCATTGCATGAAGATTTTTAATATATTTTATTTCCCAGGAGTTAAGTCCAAAAAAGGAATATAAAGCACCTCCAGATTTAAAGACACGAGAGCACATTGATCTTCCGAAAGTCCCTCCACGTCTCAAAAGTCCAGAAATCGGCGCTGGCGATAAGATGTTCGAGAGCCAACCGGAGTACAGAAAAGCCTACACTGACTATCTCATTAGAGAGAGACTTCCTCGGCATAGGTCTCCCGATAACGCAGAACTAAAGCCTCCAGTTAATTTAAAATGGATAAAGGTTTCTAATTGTTATTCTGTAGAATAATATTATTCGTTAGAAACAGTAGGATCTTAGATTGAATCTCTATATTTTTATAAATGCTGAATGTTGCCAACCCTAGGAAAATCTTGTCCCTGAAACAAAATGGCGGTCTGCGGATCAAGACGAAGGTGTTTTAAAATTGTAAAACAAATGTATAAAATTTTAATTTTATGAAATGGTCCAAGTATTAAATTTTTAGTAAAAATTTAATACTTGGACCATTTTAAAAACTTTAAAAAAGTAGATGACAAAAAAAATTGCTAAAAAATTTAAAAATTGTATTAAAAATTGTGAAAATTAGTTTCCTTTACCTTTATCTAAAAATGACGAAAGTATGAGATTTCAAAATGAATTTGGGTAAAACGACCGCTCAAAATATCCATGACGTCACGAGACACAATTCACTACAATTCACAATTCGAATGGCATTCCTGTATACTGCCGTGTCACTCATTTTATGTACCGTGACGTCACAAGCGGCGAGAATTTCCTAAAATATCAACATTTTTACAATCTTCGATACCTACTATTGCGTATTTTCAAAAAAATCTAAAAGTTCTGTCCTCCTCAGCTTAATCTAACTTAATTATTTATTTGCAACTAATTTCAAATTTCGTCGTAACCTCATTACCCCGCAAATATTATTACGCTATTGAAACCTAAATCGAATTACGAAAACCAACTTACTTTATCCTTATTTATTTTTGGGGTGTTATGGCGTGAGCGCTACCTCCTTTAGCCAACCTACTTACTTATTTTTTCTGGGTATGTTGCCAAATGAGGAACAACTGACAAGCGAACACTTTTTGCAAGTTTGTAGCTGCAATATCTAGCGACAAATGAACTCCTTGAAGATTTGAAAAGAAATCAATGCCACCACTGGCATAGTAAGTAGATACATTTTGAATATTAGATCGAGGCAGCCAATTATGCGAAGAATGATCGTACGTTTGGATCACGAAAAACACCAAACAACATCGCATTTTTGTTTTCTTCTGTTCTATGATAATATCATGGATGCGGAAAAAACATTGATAAGAAATAAACTATTTTGACATCGTTATTTCCTCTTTTGGCCGCCAACGCGACGTTAGAGTTTTCCCTCCATAAAATTCATAATGGCCGCAGTTTACATTCCGTTGAGTTTGTTCCGCTTGTTACATCATTGTCGTTTGTTGTCGATGGTTAGAGAAATACCAACATTGCGTTGTATAATTATTAAAAATATTATATATTTTAGCGGGCTGACCATCACCGAGATTCGCCCTTTGAGATACTTTACACCAAGGGAACAGACGAGGAAGAGAAGAGGGTGGGGCCTACAAAGGGTGAAAGTTCTTACCTGTATAAACCATCATCAAGGAGGTATGCCTAATCTTTTTTTTACATTTAATATTCATAGTGTTTTTAAATTTTAATCATATGGATGGCTGATTTCTGTTATAATCAGCAAATAACTACTTAACAGGCCACTTGCATACATTTTTAACTGGCCTAGAAAAAAATATGTGAACAGAATATTATGTTAGAAATTCTATCTTTTACAGTCGTTGTTTTTAAAGCACGTGATGTCGCAATATTAAATAAACCTGATTTATTATGCGCTTTATTTTTTTTATAATAAAGTTCACTTTCTTATTAAATGTGAATACAACACAAGTGTCCCAACTGCTCACGACCATCTGGTGCCAGTGAGACTATGGCATCCCCAATTGAAGTATGTTGTGAAGCCCAAGGTAGTGGGCACGGGAAATAAATGGAGATGAGAAGTGTGGTGGAAGTACCTGGCTATTCAGATCTAGTCACAAAACACATCTAAAGCCTTTTCAAGCAATATTTGAACTCTGAATAATAGTCTTTCATAAGGGCGATACAATAAGTAACTTCGATACAATTCACTTGTGCACGCCGGATTTGAATCCGCGTTCACGGAGACCGTTAAACTGTTTGTTGTGGGTATCAACATAATACGTCTGCTTTTAAAATTTAACGTTTAAATTTTTAAAACCAACCACGAAATTGACGAGTGCTTGCCCACGTTGTTTGATAATAATGTAAACCAAAATCGAATTATTTGTTTTTTTCTACGACCGTAAACCCTGTGCTAACTGGATAAATTCATAGTTTAAAAATTCAACACAATTTTTTTTTGGTTTCCTACTTGACGAATTGCCTTAATTTTCCAGGGCTTCTGCTACCAGCATCCAATCTCCCAGAAGAAGATCTGATTCCCCTTCGTACCGCCTCCACGTCACTAATGTGGACGAGCCGAAGAAAGGTTTTGGATCCAGGGCGACTGCAACAACCCGAAGACCGAGCAAAGGATGTAATATTTACATAATATTAACTTTACGCAAAACGAAATTCACTGAACATATCATTCTGATAGGTACTCAAGACGGCTTGTTTCACAAAAATTCAAATGTAACGTTGTCGTCAAATGGCCATTCAGCGCCACCTTTTTTTTGACAGATGAAAGGACCCCTTTAAATGCCGATTATGCAGAGTTCACATGAAGGCAATGCAGAAGACAGGACAATATTTTCCTAACTCCGTGACCCAGCTCCGTGAAAATCCTCGACGGCGTAGGATAGGGCAATGGGATAACACAACAATTCGACCATACCAAACAAGGAACGCTATGAAAATATATGATATACGATGACGCATGTTACGAGCATCTTTTATACCAATGAGTATTAGAATTGTTATGGATGATTTAAATAATAAAACGTTAAAGTTACATAATAATATATTAGATGATTTAAATAATAAAAAGAAAAACCGTGGATTAGGAATTGACGACGTTGCATTTGGATTTCTGTGAAACAACTGGTCCCAACAAACTCATTAATTATTATTCAAGGGCATTTGGGCATGTATCCTAGGATTTTTTTTGTTGACCCATCTTTTTGCCGTCGCGCGACGGGATGTCGGCAAAAGCCTACAAGGGGGCAAATTAAAGTTATTTTATTTTTTATTTTCAGTGTCGTTTTGATAAAGTACTTGGGGCATTTTACCATATTTCTGTACACGAACACACTTTAAAATTACAATAACATTAAGTACTAATAATGTCCCCAATTTAACACACATTCATTTTTGGGTGTTATTCCGGGATACTCATATGATGTAATGAAAATAAATAAATTTTGTACGCACCACTATTTAATATAAATCTACATGATTCGAAACTCATGGTTTCTTCGTCATCCTGACTCCGAAACCATTCGTTTTGGAACATGTCGATTATTTTGATTAAATAGTTGTGTATTCAAAATGATTTATTTTCATTAAATTGAAATGACGCCACAAAAGTGATTTGCGATTATTTATTATCTCTGAAGGAAGTAGAATATATTTACTATCTCTGAAGGAAGTCGGGCACTAAGCCTCCAAAGCGGGAATATATATCAAATGTGCCGAAGAGCGCATGCGCTCTCGGTTACGCACATAAGGCACATAAATATTATTTGACATCAATAACGCAATAATTTCCAGTATCCGAGTAATAAACATCATAACCTAGCGAAAGAATTCGATCCGGACTCCGGGTACTGAGTTGACCAAAAACTTAACATAACATACATATTATATACGAGGGTAGGCTGAAAAGAAATGCACACATGCTTGAACAGCGCGAACAAAATAATCTTTGGAAGTACGCCAGGTGGAATATGGAAGTAACATTCCTCCTCTATACGTATGCGTAAGTTTGAGGTCGTTGAATTAATCCAGTGTATTTAGAGAGGCGGAAGTATGGAGATGTGTTTTAGTGTTATGTAAACGCAATATAAACAGCGTGCTGTTATCGATTTTTTAGCTGCTGAAAAAGTTACTCCTACTGAGATTCATCGTTGTTTAAAGGATGTTTATGGTGACGATGCTGTTGATAGGTCTACTTTAAATTGATGGGTAGTAAAATTTCATGATTGTGAGTCTGGAAAAGCATTCATTATGGATGAAACACGCAGCGGACGTCCGATCAATGATACAGACGGTAAACGATCCAAACTCTTCCCCAATTTGATTCAAAATGACCGGCGAATCAATTAAAAGCGCACCACACACTATTTTTAAATATCCAAGGAACGTGTCGAATTCATTGTTGAACAATTAGGATACCGTAAAATCTGTGGACGATGGGTACCACGCCGTTTCGCAGACGAGAACACACAACATCGATGCCTCTGCAAAACCTGAAGTTTGAACCGTTTCCACACCCTTCTCACTCCCTCGATCTTTCGCCTTTCGATTTTTATTTTTTTCCTGTACTAAAGTGACACCTAAAGGATAATCACTATACCTCGGATGATGAGGTGAAGGCAGCTGTCAAGTCCTGGATTCGAGAAACGACGGAAGAATTTTTCATTTACGTAATGAAAAAAATTGTTACACGTTGGGAGAAATGCGAAAAACTTTAAAATTGTACATTAATATACATTTAGCCTGATCTGGCTATTTATTTTGGTTCGTGTTTTACAAGCATGTGTGCATTACTTTTCAGCCTACCCTAGTACATCAAGGGTGGAAAGGAAAAATGGATTAAGCGGCACACGCCATTTTTTTCAGCTGTATGCTCCTTTCTCATTTTTTCCTCACATTATTCCTTTCCGCCATCGATATTACTACATAATTTATTGGTTCTGGGCTATTCTTCTCCTTTTTCAATAAAATTAGGATAAATTGAGATATTTAGATATATTTAAAGTAGGTAGGAACATAGCTCTTTTGAAGTAATTGCGTCATGTTTCAATGATCATATATTTGATTTGTCTCCCAATGTCCCAAAAATATGTACATTTTTAATTTTATGGTAACAGAATTGCATTTATTTTCAGATCAAAATGCTGACTGGCGAGCAGGGTCTCCAAACAGGGACTCTCAACAGAGGGACTGGACTATGGGCCCAAGGGAAACGGGCCGCAAGCAATGGTCCAAGAATAATTTCCAAAATGATGTGAAAATCAATGAAAATCCTTCGAATAAATCTTTCGTTGTACTTGATCAACGCATAGTAGCGGACCAAGCAAGAAATTATTCCAATCATAGTAATAAATGGTACAGACATTCTAATGATTAAGCTTTATTTATTTAAGATTTTGTGTGAATAGGAAACAATTTCTTATAGAGATTGGGTCCTTTTTGTATATTTGTACAGTAAATAAACAATTAAATTAAAACAATGTTTTATTATTTATTTGTAGACTAGACCAACGAATTTCAATACTCTTGTTTCGAGATAAAATTATTTTCAAAAGATCCATTGGAACCGTTGGTTGAGAAAGAGAAACAGAGGTCACCGACAGATAAGTTTGGATGATGATCTGAAGATAAGTGCAGGGTTCAGGTTGCAGCATCGCGTTCATTGGTCAAAATATTGTACATATATTTTCGTATCGGTGATCAATGAACCGGTGTATGCAATTTTTAGCCATAAGTTGTTTTTAATTGTTTGTCTAGCTTGTAGTCTTTCTAGATTTTAGGCATGTATGGTAAGTTTGTACAGCGCCCTTGAGGTGATTTTTCACAAAAACGGCGCTATATAAATCGTCCAAATATTATTATTATTCAGAAGGATGAGAACTACCAAAAAAAATAGAAAAACAATATTAAATATCCAAAGCTGGACTCCAGAAAGCCTATGATGAAGGAGTCAGAGAAAATCAACACTTCATAAACACGCAGAGTATCACATAAGTGTAGCCTTAAAAACTACAAAAAAGCGTTGGCAATAAAATTTATAGGTCCGACTCAAGGTTCGTAGAAAATGTATCAAGATGAGCTTATACAAGCACTTGCAAGCACTTTTCGGAAAAAACGCATCGGGCTCGTGTCGTAGCTTGATGTCCGAAACTAGAGACGGGTGGTACCTGGAATAGGTTGTTACTTCGCTTCCAGTTACCGGAGACCGGTGTGGAACAGGTTATTTACCCATTTAGTTTTGGAACCAGTTCTTTAAAAGAAAAAAAAACATCAAATGAAAAAACAAAAGAAAAAAAACAAGGGAGGGTAACTACAGTAATCCTATAAAAAATTGAAGAAAAAAAATTAAAAGGGTTTTTTTAAATACTTTTAATTTTGTTTTATATGAATATTCCAACGTTCAATGAATGTTAAGGAAGCTAAAAGTCTTGAAGTTTTTCCTAGGCCTTGACCTTGACCTCCAGGTATTTGTTATAGTCTCAATCCCTGCATTATCGACCGCTATGTGCCATCTATGGGTAACCTCTTACACTAATATATATTATAGATACAGTTTGTCAAATGGCAATACTAAACACTTAACTCATGGTGTTAAAGTAAAGCTGTGTAAACAACGTTTTTATAAAAAAAATAAAAAGGCTAGTGGAAAAAATATTTTTTCATTGTAGCATCAATACTGATCTGATCCACTGATCTAAAAAGTAGAATTGCATATAGGTATATTATACCTTTGCAATTTTGTGTTAACATAATGAAGAATAATAAATTGTTATAAAGTATAAAGCACAGTTTAGAAATCGCTCACATTTATTTAATACTAGCTTAAGCACCTAGCGTTGCCCGGACTTCATCGGATCATGTCTCTAATTTTAGATCTGAATATATTTAACTAATTCAGATCTAAAAGTAGTGTTACTGAACTCACCATTAGTGATTCTTCTTTTCTATCTATTGTGAAATTCAAATTAATGTTAAATTAAATTAAATCAAATCGCTTTATAACACCTTTTAATCAAATTTATGTCATGAAGAAAAAATGTTTTTAAAAATGTGGTTTACTGTGTTCTATACATTCAGTGTCATTTCGCTTTAAAATAGTATTTGACAGTTAAATTGGTGTTGCCAGCCTACAAAATTTTTAGTTCCATTTTTTATATTTTCTACTCTTATTTGACAAACTCTATGTGTCACTATTGTTATGGCTGGAAGCTGGAACCATAAATAAGCTGAAACTGTCATGGATACATATATCTCTGGCTTTTTTAATTGTATTTTGAAAATCGAAAGCCAAAATTGTACTCATATTTACTTATACCTACCTAGAAAAGCCAGTCGTGTTCCAAATGAAAAAAAAACGAGTGTGCTTGTAATAAAACTGTTCTCTCGTCTCTTCTTTTGAATTCTTTTTTTTTTAATATTTACTATTTTTGAATTCTTTCATCCTTTCAAGTTTTCTTGAACTTTTCTTTTGGCTCTGATCGGTATTTAATTTTCTCAAAGGCTTTATATGTATGACACACAAGCCTTCATGAAAATGTGACCCTTATTTTCTTTGATTACTACAGGAAGCTATTTAAACTCCCTTGTACTACATATCTTTATATATATAAGTACTTAATTAATTAATACGTTATCTACGACCTTGAACGTAAAATTTTCGTATTTATGTTGTAAATAAATTCCACCAAACGTTGTGTTATTTTTTGATTTATGGTGGGGGAACTTAATTACTTTTGTTTTGTTTTGAATTTGATTCTGAAAGGAGCGTTGAGCATCGAATTTGATTGGTCTATTTCTTGCAATTCTAAATTTCATTTTATTTTCTTTAGGAACTAAACTTTCCCTAAACACTATTTCGATTTCCTACCTCTAATGAATTCGTAATGTACCTGTAATTAATGACATTTACCTCTTCAATTGTTTGTATAATTAAGAATGACTCAAATGGTTAATTGTTAGTGAAGTCTTTTGCTACTCAAGATTTATTTACTGCTTGGCTCTCCCCTATTTTGGTCCTGATGCTATAACGTACATATGACATTGTTTTAGTAGATTATTGTTATTTATTGATTGTCTTTTAGAACGAACTCAGAAATGCTCTTTTGCTTGCATAATTTGGCTCCATTCCTCCTGCAGATAAACAGGGTGGTCAAAGATCAACTAGAACTTCGCACAGTCAGCCGACGCGATTTTCAGAGGGCCATTATACCTTGTTCTGTCAATCTTCCATGTCGTCGTGTACGTTACTCAGGTCTTTCTCAGAGCCCCGAAATCTCCAAATTCCAACTCCTCCGAAGTCTACTATTTACTTAGAGCGAACCGGTTTCGTTCTATACACAATCATATACTCACGGTTTTTGCAAGAGTTCGGGTCGTGAATCCTAATTTCTCGCATGCAAGAGACGATGTGAGAGTGCCTCTGTCGAGACTAAAGCGCTAGCTGTAAGCGAGTCCACATCATCCAATGCACAGTACATAAGAAGATATATATGTATACATACGTTTGGGAAGGATTATAACTCGCAATGTGAAGCTAGCTAGCCTCGCATTCCAAGCTCGGATTTCGTGAAAAGGAATTCTGCACAAAACCTTAGCCGATGACCGAATATATACATATTAAGAGTAGGAAATATCAATATATAAGAATAAACTAAGAATATTTATTAGTTTTATTAATGGAGAGCTAATAACTCCAGGCTTTTGTTTGTTTGGTTGTAAATTTTATTTAAGAGATTGCCATGTCTATTGATTTCTTGATTTGTTTGGTTGACAATTTTATTGAAGAGATTGCCATCTCTATTGATTTCTTGATTTGTTTTGTTGAACTGTTATTCTAGATTTTCCCCCTCCCCAGATTCAACTCTTTGATATAGACTTTTACTATCCCGTGATTTTTCAAAAGTCTCATGTAAATGATTGATACGTGTGAGGTTTTTATTCCCATAACTTCAAATGTTTTCATGTAATTCCTCAATTCATTTTTATACTACTATCCCGTGATTTTTCAAAAGTCTCATATAAATGATTGATACGTGTGAGGTTTTTATTCCCATAACTTCAAATGTTTTCATGTAATTCCTCAATTCATTTTTATACTACTATCCCGTGATTTTTCAAATGTCAAATGTAATTATAAACTGCAATTTAATCTTCTTGTTAATTCCTCAAATCATATTTCGCTGCTATCCCGTGAATTTTCCAAATGTTTCAAATAGATGATTTATATATTTTTTTTGTAAAATAAATAGTAATTTCATTTTATATAAATTGGTTTTTAATCCCTTTGTATTTTAATATCGTAGTAATGTTAGCCCGAAGCAATTAAAGAATGTCAATTGTTTATTTTACCTTTAAATTTATAAACAAAACCGTCACTGACTTCGTGACCCACTAACCCAATAACATACTTTCGAATAAGTACATGAAATGACACGTGTTTTTGTTTACACTATGCATTCCAAAACAATTTGCCCTAATTGATTTCCTTTATTTCATTGTATTGGTTTCACTTTATATCTGATCGAAGCCCCGTCTGCTAATTTATTATTCAGTATATATATATATATATATATATATATATATATATATAACTATATTTATGTAGGCTTTATACGTAAATAAATGTGGTATATATTCTAAATACATATATACATATATTAATTATATAAAGATAATTTAGCATAGAATAAGATTACATAAACTACATATTTTTAATAAATTATATATAAGATTTATAACTCTATAGGAACTCGGAAATTAATCAAGTGTAGATATTTTTGTAGGTAGGTATCTGATAGATATCACTCAAATTCAATATAAAAGATGTTTTGTTTAATTAACCTCTTTTTTTCTGGGAATGTAAATATATATATAATTACCCATATATGTATAACATGTCAATATAAGCAGATGTAAGACATATATATGCCATAAACATTTAATCAAAATTGTGCAATATCTCTCTGAGATATTTTGTTTCAGGAATATATATATATATATAATTAGATATACATACATATAAGTATAATTCGAAATACATATTATATACATTATTTTTAATATACATATATAGCACAGATTTGAATCAAGTAATATTTTGTCGTAATAATATAAATTTTTATACCGATGATCAGCTGTTCTCTCCTCGTCCATGACTCTGTAAATATTTATACTTATGAAAAACTTACCCCTACATGTCGATTCCAGTCGGGAGCTACACGACCAATCCTTTTGTTTATATATTTTTTTCTCTAACTAATTCAGCTATTGTCTAACTAAATCTAAATTAATCCTTTCGATTTATTATTCCGCTATATTGTTGAATCTAAACTGAATTAATTGACGACTAATCTTTATTAATCAAATGTATTTTATTTTCACAACTCGTTGATTAACCTAACACTTTGTTAAATTAAGTTTAACAAATTAATTCATGATTATTATCCGGAATATTTATTATTTATTTATTTCGTGTTCTTTTTTTCACCGAACTTTTATCTAGCAACAAAGTATTATACAATTAAATACCGAATAGATTTTTATCATGCTTATGTATTTATTATTTATCTTAACTTCCAGATTTATTATTATAGTTATTCCATTATTAAAATAACATTCTGCTTAAATTATAATTTTTAAGCAATAACCACTTCACGATTATTTACGAAATAATAGATTTATTATTATCTAATCTAGCAATAGATTGATACTTTGTGATAGAAATGTTCCGTTCAATCGTACGTTATCTAGCCGAATTAACTCGATGTTAATTTTTTTTTTTTAGATTAATGGGGTTCGACAATTATTATTATCTATTATTAAATTCTCTAAACACTATAATTTTTTTTTAAATCGTTACACTATATTATAAACTTTTTATTTTAATGGTAAGTTGAATTTATAATTGAATATATTATTATTCACTGCTGTTATAAAATTCTTTAAACACTGTTGTTTCTTTTTAAATTCGCTACACTATATAAACCTTTTATTTTAATGACAAGTTGAATTTATAAATAAATATATTATTATTCACTGCTGTTATAAAATTCTTTAAACACTGTTGTTTCTTTTTAAATTCACTACACTATATAACTTTTTATTTTAATGATAAGTTGAATTTATAAATAAATATATTATTATTCACTGCTGTTATAAAATTCTTTAAACACTGTTGTTTCTTTTAAATTCACTACACTATGTAACTTTTTATTTTAAAGACAAGTTGAATTTATTGTAAAACGATATAAAACGCTTTATTTAATTTTCAACACTCCACAGATTTAATCACTAACACTGACTGTAATTTTTTATAAGTCCCAGAATTCCCACTCCCAATTTCTCCAAAGTCTCAAAATTTTACAACACTTAAGAAATTTTCAACTAATAACCGTTTTAGACGCTACGTCACGTAACTTCCACGATTTTAGTCCGACGATTGGTCCCCGACGACTGATTCCCGACAACTAACACCGAAAACTGATCTCGATTCTTCTAAGTCCTAAGTTTTATATGTACCTCCAGGATTAGAACATCTCAATTACGCGTTCATTGATTTTCTAATTCAAACTCTAACAACTCGAGATTTCATATATCAATTCTGTTATTTTCGTATCAACGCCTTAAGTTCGGCCCCCTAGATTTTCGAAATCTTCTATCTCTTACGTAAATTGTTCCAGAGTCGAACCTACCATTATGTCAAATTTTGCCCCGTCGTTCCTTTGTCTTCTGGTCTTACGAATTTAACTAAAATATCATGATTTTCGTGTCCTTTTTTCTCTCAATATATAATAGGTACGTCTTCAATAAACTGTATATAATTCTCAATTTGGTTTATCGCTATCAGAACACGAACAAACTCATGTCGAAATCTTTATTACGCATTTTCCAATTACCATTTCACAAAATTTCTGCATATTTTCATGTTTCCTATATGAATCAATTCAATTTTTAACTGTATTGTTTCTACTTATGTCGTAGACTTGAATTTTCTTATTTTTCTTCAATTATATTTTATATACGACGTTATTTTTATGATTTCTCTGCTTCATTCTTATGTCATTGTCCATAACTATATGATTAGTTATATTCCAAGCCAAATTTAATGTTTTCATCGATATTTCGGAATTTTCCTGAGTTTTCCTTACGGAATCGTCTTTTAACTGTCTTTACTTCATTCTTTACCATCATTTGTATAATTTCCAATGCTTATCTTCTCTTAGAAAACTTCACCTTCTAGTCATAAATATTCAATCTGCTATTTTTTCATAATTTTCATAGAAGAAAATTCCAATTTGACTCTGGGATATGTGTCAGGTTAATTGCTTCGTATAAAAACGTATAAAATTGTGTCTCGTTTCATCTCAAAATCCCATTAAGTATCATCGTTGACATATGTTGATGTTTTCGATTTCTACGTACTTGATCGTAAATAAGAAATTAATATTAACTCGTTAAATTTAATCTCTTTTATCTTATCCAAACATTGCATAAGTTCCATGTTAACTTTTATTGCTTCAAAAGCAATAAAGACTATTCTAATCACCCAAAACCATGTCGGAAATCTCCTTGTTTAAACAACAAAATCATGTGTGAGCTCGACAACCTTTTTTTACATCAATTGCTTCAGCAATTTGTTCTATCGTCTATAGTATTTTCTCATAGCAAATGACTTAAAAACGATCCCTTCCTTTGAATTAATCTAACGTAATATAACTAGAATAACCATCCTATTTCAAATATATAACGATATCTATTTAAACTCGTCTGAAAACGCAAAATTAAGCCGAAATCTTATATTGTTCAATTAACACTTCCGTTTAAATGTCCGTTTTTTCCATTAGATTTTCTTTCCAAATCGTTTTCCCTGACTTTATTGCTTCATCTAAAAGTGACATTCCTAATTTCCATCGTTTTTCTTTCTTTTAAATATCAAACGTACGTTTTCCTCTGAATCTGGCCTCCTTTTGTTCTTCACGTTCTCGTTATGCAATTGAGTATCCCTACAGTAGCTTTTCCCACGTTTTCCAGGTCTTTTCTTCAATCTTCCGTTCATTATATTTCCTTGCTATTTTATTGCATCATTTTTTCAACATAATATGGATTTATTTGTTCGTTAACTGCGGTTGTCGATTCCTCTGTTGCACCCAATATTTACCTTACATCTAGGGTCATTGTACCAAATGCCCTTGTCCTCGAGACCGTTTATAAAATCGAACGTTGACCTGCCGTTCCCGTGAGAGTAAAGTAAGACATCAATTATCCATCTAATGTCCTGGTCCAAAGTCCATCTCTTTGTCTTGAAAAAAGGTAACCTCCCCCTTCTCTGATTGGTAGATCAATCTTAAGTGTTTATAATTGGATCCCTCTGTGTTCTATTTATCAAAACTTGACATGAATTTAATAATTATAGATCTCTGCAGTCTCCATGGCCCAATCAAACTTAATCCGCTAGGTGTCGCTAGTGTGTTGATTTCGTTATAATTCTGAATTATTATTTATTCATTCGTAAGGTGGAAGCTACTATATTTTCGTATCCACTGCGATTCATCACAATCTTAAGTGTTTATAATTGGATCCCTCTGTGTTCTATTTATCAAAACTTGACATGAATTTAATAATTATAGATCTCTGCAGTCTCCATGGCCCAATCAAACTTAATCCGCTAGGTGTCGCTAGTGTGTTGATTTCGTTATAATTCTAAATATTATTTATTCATTCGTAAGGTGGAAGCTACAATATTTTCGTATCCACTGCGATTCATCACATGCTTTAGAGCTTTAGACCACACGACTGAAGTAAAACTTCACTAAGTTATAAAAGAAGAGAGAAAGAAAATGTGCGTGCACTGCTCTCTCTTGCTCCTACAGTGTGATACAGACAATAGGCCTGCACTGTGTCTTAGATAATATTCGAAACGCAACTGGCTATGAGAGAACTTTCCGTTCGCCTCGCCCGATCACACTTTTCGTAACGCTCTTGTCACGCATTCACCAGCTTACTCCCCAAGTCAAGCGGGTACTTTAAAAAAAATTCAAGTTGCGGACTAACATCCATTAATTACGTGAGCAGTTTTTCTTCCAATCTAGACCCCCCTCCCCCTCGGTGAGATAAATTTGGGCCAATTCGTATTTTTTTTCATGTAACGTGAGATTTCGCTGGACCCCCCCCCCCCCCCCCATCCATCTGATTTTTCTTTTAAATTAATGTAAATATATAGTTATTTATATATAATATAAAATGATTCCCTGTTTCCCTTGGTCACGCCATAACTTCAAAACCACTTTACCTATTTCACTCATCTTTTTTGTAAGTTTTCTAATACTTTGTAGAACTTTCTTCCGGAAAGAAAAAGTAAGAAAGTTGGAGGGAGGGGAAGGAACTGAAAGTTTTTTTTAAAGTTTTCTAATACTTTGTGAAAGGTTCTTACGGAAAGAATTTTTTTTTAAATGGTGGTTGGGGGGGGGGCGGGGAAGGTGGAAGGGTAATGCGGGAGGGGAAGGGGACTCGGGAGGACAACGGGGGCGCACGGGAAAGGACATGCAGGGAGAATCAATTTATTTCTTTGAATGGCATTTTACCGCATGCCGGGTACCCGCTAGTATTATATAAAATTAAGTTCTGCAAGTATTTTATTTTTTGTTTTGTTATTTTCTAATAATATTGAAACTACTATTAATTATTATTGTTATTATTAAGTTCTGCGAGTATTTTTTTTGTTTTCTTATTGTTTTATAATAATGGAACTGCTATTGACTGATTTAAAATATTGTTTAGGTAAGTGTTACCAACAGTGGGGCGTACGCCCCACCGGTGGGGCAAAACGCTTCAGAGATGGGGAGCCACGCTTCAGAGATGAGACACATCGGCAATTATTAACAATTCCACTGATAAAGAGCAATGCTCATCGGTCATACAAAAAAATGCCTGAGATGTACAAAATTGGATTATACGCCAAATTGTACTTAAAATAGAATGAAACCAGCTAAAATTTCAATAATTATCTATTATTTTATTCTACAATTATATTTTCAATTTGTGTTTTGTAATAATTTCAGTTATAATATATGCGTTAGAAAAGGATTTATTTAATTAGGGGTTGATACGTTAACAAACATATTAAAATATGATTTGAAAATTAACCTTCTGTTTTTTTTATTGCTCTAATAAGTGATGCACAAAATATTCATATTTTTATGAAGACCTTACTAGGTAATTACTACCGTAATTAAAAAAGATGCCGGTGTGGCATGTGACTTTTGAAAAGACAACGGTGGGGCATGGCATGAAGAATGCTGGGAAACGCTGGTATAGCCCGCGCACACAGAGAGCGGTCAGAGTTCTGCGTTCTAGTGACCGTTGACCGCTCAAGAGTTCCAACGCACACAAGCGGAGTTCAAATTCTCGCGTTCTAGTTTCGTTTGGGTCTTTGCACATGCAACATGGCCAACATGTCACTGGAAAGTTCATCGTCCGATGAAGAATTATTGCTCTTGTGGAGCTTAGCAGCTTTTAAAAAGAAAAGGAAGTATTGGGTGCACCCAATCAACACAACGCGAGAAGAACAAGGCGAATTTAGTAGTAGGTATTTTTCAGGATTTACTTAAAGATGAACAACGATACTATATTTATTTAATAGTTTTAATGAATTGTATAACATCATAAAACCTGATATCAAAAAACTAAATACTAACTGGAGGAACTGTGTTTCATCAAAAGAAAGGCTGGCTGTATTTTTAAGGTATGTATTTATTTATTAAGGATAAGAAAAGACATTAGAGTATTTAGAAATACAAATATATAGAATTTGTTAATCGAATTATGTAACGAATAGGTACCTACGATATGTTTTCGTAATATTCTGTCGGCGTTCAGGCGTTCCCTGTCTCGGCGGTAAAAGAACTCTCAGAACGCGACGTTCCGCTTTGACCGCCGCGGTCTGACATAGGGATATTCGATATACATCGATGCATCGAATTCACTCGATGTTTACTATACGATGCATCGAATCAATCCGATGTTTTGAAAGTCTATTGATTTACTCGATGCATCGATGTTTTTCCATAAAACATCGAATCAATGGTAACCAGCTAATGATTATACCTATTTTTACTGTTTTAGTTGATCTTGAACAATTTAAAAGTTAAAACATCAAACCTTTATCTTTTTTTTGGTGTGTGAAGCTATTTGACTGTTGTCGGCGGCTAAAAATAATTATAAATTGACATTCGCACTATTCGCAGCACTGCGCGAGAGAGAATTTAAAAAAATCGTTTGTTTTGTCTCTGATCTGCTCTGCTTTCGTCTCGGTGATCAATTTTGAATAAAAGCGTTAAATCACATTTGTTTTTAGTTGTGTGGTGAATGTGTAGGAGTGTAGGTACTTACTACAAAACGAGATTGGATTGGATTTGGATACAATATATTGCTTCTATTAAAGTGAAATCTCATCGTTTCATTGTGAGTTCGATTGGACAGGTAAGTAAAGTAATAAAGTAAGGTTAGGATAACTCATTTATCCTATGCATTTGCATTTTAAAATTATTTGTAATTAAAAAAAAATATTGTAATACTGCATTTTTTTTAATCATTTGTTATTATAAAAAAATAATTTAACGTTTCCTTTTTTTTTTCAAAAAATGTGGTTTTCATGAAATATTGTTTTTTCGCTTAGTTCCTGAACATAGATTTCTTGATAATTCTTTATCACACGCCGACTATAGCTTTGTGATGCAATGTTAGAAAAAGTACTCGATTTTGTGAAAACATCGATGTTTCTAACCGATGCATCGGAAAATATCGATGTATAATCTCGATGTATTGCATCGAATCAAAACATCGATGTATTTTCTAAGTGGACACCCCTAGTCTGACAGCCCGCTGTGTGCGTTGTTGTTATAGACTCTGTACCTACATTCTTATAAACGCCGAACGCGGAACTCGGAACTCCTGACCGCCCTCTGTGTGCGCGGGCTATTTAGGTCTAGTGAACATCTGAGAAATTGGGAATAACTAATTTTCCTTACTTTATCAATGAATGTTATACATTTTAAAATATTATTATTTATGTCTTACTCCGCTTACTTGTTCATACGGAATATTTTTTATTCAAACAGTTAGATTTAGCTTTATTATTACGAAAAGTGAGTATTTATGTCGGGGGACCAAAAAACATGCAAAAAATATGCTTTTAACATTTTTTTTTTTTTTTAATTAATTCACTTACGCGGTAACGCCATTTTTTAAATATATTTGGCAATAATGATTTAAAATGAAAATAAAATTTTCCTCACCATAAAGAGACAATGCTCTTGTGTTTGGTGACGGAATTCTAGCTCAATTAGTAAATTAAAAGATCGTGTAAGTTTGTAATAACGGCTATTGTAAATAATAAGTAAGGTTAGAAAATCATGTATAAATTTAAAAATAAAAGTCACGATAAGTTAAAAAAATCATAATATAAATTAAAAAATCATTATAAATTAATGAATCGTGTAAGTTAGTAAAAAAATATTTGTAATTAGTAAGTAAAGGATATGTAAGAAAGAACGCAAGGCTTATAGGCCCTCGGTATTAAATGTTTCCAGCTCGAATTCAAATTTCAAATATCGAACTAGCTGCACGTGCAGCTGGCCGGTGCGTTCCATTCAAAATCAAGACACGCACAGAGCAAAACCAATTATTATTAATTAAAAATATTGTGATTATAAAAATAATGTTAAAATATGTTTTAGATCTCCCCTGGCGCACTACCGGTTGAAGCGAAGAACTTTCCTTTTCTAGAGCATGGATGTTTACTTTTTTTTAGTGGCCATTTCCATACTTTTATATTTTAAAAATATCAAATTGTTTATTTCCTAGAAACCCGAAAAAATGTTAATAATAAATTAATTCTTAATAATATCTACTATTTGACACTACACAGCTTCGACGGAAACTCACAGACGAAGCATAAAAAGGCGACACACCATTATAGTCCCTACGATCAACGCATAGAGTGTAGTATTGTTGAAACGTCGCATGGAAGCATAATAATTACGCGGAATTTCGAACTTTGAAAAAAGATTGACACGACGGACCGTAGGAAGCGTGCGTTCACGGCCACCTCTTAGAGCCGAATGAGTAGGAGAATTTTTAGATGTTCATTATATAGTATTTAACGAAAATAAATTGTTAATAAAAGCATATATCTCTATAGAAAAATGTATTTATGATAGCTTAACGTGGCTACATCATCGATATTTTGACGATTAATAACTTAGATTGTCGTTTTAATCTGAGAATTCATGATACTCCATACAACGATTGAGATCGCTAGTAAGGAAGGCCCTTAAAGACATAGAAACTAAGAAATGAAAGAGAATGAAGGAATGAACGATTTATATAATAGCAGACTTACTATAATAAACAAAAATTATAACAAAACAAAAAACGACTTCTAAAAATGCACTAAAAAGTAAAAAAATAATTTCGTACGATTGTTATTTTTGGAGTCGGTGTCGGTGTCTTGCTGATATATTGAATTATTAAGAAGCCGGTATTCGAATTTCTACCGATTTCTTACAAACCTCCCTAAAACATTTGAAGTTTTTAAGCTCTTAAACAAATATATGTTATTCTTGAAGATAATATCGAGATATTAGTCGCGCCCAAACGCAAATTATATAAAATTCCCTCGATAGAAAAAAATCGCAAAGTATGCTCCAAAAATTATTATAAACATGTTTGTTTCAGTTATTTTACAAGTTATATGTATGAAAAAATTCACAGCGTTTCTTTAAATGCTGTTTAAGACAATTATCGCAAGTTTTTTGTTCTACTTCAAACGAGTCGTGTTTTATTAAAGATTTTCATGATTTTTACATCGATTTTATCGTTGTAAATGTTAGCGCGCTCTTCTAACATTCGTAATTTCATATCTCTCCGTCTTCTTTTTTTTTGGAGCCGGGAACGGAGCCTTAACTGAATTTCTTTGTAAATTTGAAGTATTTGATTTTTTTGTACATTTTGTCTATTGTAGGTACATTGAATATTGAAAAAAGATTTTCAGTAGAAAATTTAGACGTTTTTTTTCAAAATTACCTTAATTATTAACCTTTGAACTATTTTGAGTGGATTTAAAATATTATCATAATATGTTCCTCCCCAGCCAATAATACCATATTGTAATATAGATTGAACAATTGCATAGTTTACTCATTTTAGGTTTAATAAATATATAAATACATTTCCTAATCCTTTAAACCAGTTCAGAAACATGTATTTTCCATTTAAAATGTTGATCTATATATATACACTAAGATATTTTATTTTGGGAGTTGGACTAAGTATAGCACAATCTCGATTGCAGTTAGTTTTGTTACATTTACTTTGGTGTATTATGATGTTTAAATCTGGTTTTAATTTGAATTTATTGATAGAGAATGGGATTAATTTTGTTTTTTCAGTGTTTAAAGAGAGGAGATTTTTATCGAACGAATTTTTCAATATGTTAATATCAATATTCGCTAGGTTATTAACAGTAATCCAATCGGTACCTTCAATTATAATGACAGTATCGTCAGCATAAGATATTATTTTTCCGTTTAGTTTTTGTGTTGATAAACAGTAACGGTCCCAGGACTGTACCTTGAGGTATGCCGAAATGACTCATTTTTGGTGAACTAAGCACACCGTTAATTTTAACGATTTTTATTTTCATCGTTTTTATTTCATAGATAATCAATCATAACTACACAAACCCATTAGGATAAACCCTGACTTGCCAAACAAACCATTCAAAACCTGGGATGTTTTTTAAAATTATGATGACATTCAGCTTTTGCAGTTTAACCTCAACCTAATAAAGGAATATTCCGTATTATCCGTGCATCAAACTTCGACAACACCAACGTTCCATATTATCTTTGAGGTGAACCAAATGCATATTTACCAAAATATTAATTATAACATTTTTTATAATATCAACGAAAATATACAACAATGCTTCAATGTCTGGTGGTTTGATATATTTATGGTGGTTTGGTATATTTATGGCTTTATCTCTGTTATATTGACAAGGGGGGGTCCCCAAAGTAAAAAAACAGAGCTCCAACGCCAATTAAATCTATCATTTACAAATTTAACATTGCCTGCGACTATAACTCGCAAGTTATAGTCGCAGGCAATGTTTAAATAGGGCGTGGCCTATTTTTAATCCGCGTCGGCCGTCCAATCCTGTACGCGTGCGTGTAACAATAATAACTGTCGGATCAGACAATCGGATGAAAAAACCTGACGTGTGCGGCCGGCCTTACGGTGACAGTGCTATTGGACTAGTACAATTGAAACGAGGCTTATGATGTCATTTGTATTTGTAATAAAAAAGATGATTATTGTTATTGTAATGCACTTTGGTACAATACAATAACAGCAGCGTTGAGATGTTGACATTTTACTTAATGTTTTTCTATATTAAAAGCAGTTAATCTCGAATAAAAAACGCCTCGACTTCTGACACCTAAAGTCATTCCTCCATGATTCTTCCATAAAAATGACAATCTGAGTGTAGCTAGTGTGACTTTTTTTTTATTAGTTTTAGTAAAACTTGAATGTGCCCCCCCCCCCCCCCCCCCACCCCGAGACTGAAATCGGAGTGCGGCACGCGGGTTAAAGTATGAACATCCAAATGGCCCACCACGCTAAAAAGGTTCCCTACCCCTAAGCATAGATATATTTATACATTATGCTCTGGAGTCTGGAGACCAGTGTTGCCGACCCGTTTTTTGAAAAAGACGTATATCGGACTAGAAAATTACGTAGAATCGTATAATTTGGATTATGAAAAGTTAGTAGATCTACGTACTTTTTTTCCGAGTGAAATATAGTAGTTAGGGTAGGAGGTAGACGTAATTAGTTATTTCTTGTAGTAATTAAGTTGAAATGTATCTATTATTTTTAATGCATTTTTTGCAAATTTTAATATTTTTTTTATGATAGGTTCTCAACCTTGCCTCTCACTCTTGGTTCTCAATTTTGTCCACCGCCCACTTTGAGATTGTTTTTAGATACCCCTTTTTTCTTATTGGGGGGGGAGGGGGGTTCGATTTTCTTCCACTTTCTCAACTACCGAAACATGTCAATTTTTTATAAAAATGATTACAATACATAAAATAACAAAAATTAACCAATATTAAAGTTTATTTTGCTTTATTAGTACGTGATGAGCGTGTTTTTTTGTCTTTTTAGACCATATTTTTTTACCTGCAATCGCCATCACTGTGCCACCTCAACGCGCCCTCTTTGGGTCTTCTACTGCCCCCTGAAAGTCTCAAACGTCCACAAGGGGGCGTTATTGCCCACGTTAAAACCTAAGGTTTAAATGAAACGAAATATAGTTTTTGGTAATTATGCCAATGTGGGGTAATAAGCAATATTTAGGGAAAAAAATTAATATGGAGTAAACAGTCAAGGTAAAAAATACTAGCAATAAATAACTTAGCGATGCCTTTGTCTGAAATTGTGTATTTTACCGGGAAGTAGAAGATTACAACTCCGATAAAAAAAAATTAATGGTAATAGTTCGAAATTTTCCTAGATTTGTACTGATTTGCCTTTTGCCCAAAACATATTTTTCTCCCCTAGATCTAGAGAAATTTCCCTAGACATCCCAACCCCGGCGCGGACTCTAGTATGAAACGGAACGTTTGTTGGAGTCCGCGCCACATAGTTTGCCCCGCAGACGGGGGCGCCTCCGTAAAGTAACGGAAAATGTGCTTCTTCAGCCTAATGAGTTATGTTATTTTGCAAATTTGTACAATTTGACAAAAAATACGTAGATTCTGGACTGAAGTTAGTAGATGTTCAGGAATGACCTAAAATACGTAGATCTACGTAAAAATACGTAGAGTTGGCAACGCTGCTGGAGACGGTCAAAACTCTAGCCATAGACAAAAAAAAACTACGTGCTTGAGTCAAGCGGCTTGCTCGCTCAGTCTCGCTAGCCCATGGGCCGGTATTAGTATTTTTTTAGTAATGGTATCACAAGGCATATCTTGCCGGGCTCCTACCAAATGGAAACTTAACGGACGTAAATCTCCTAGTTGTTTTGGGCTCGCTATGAGAGAGATTTCTGTCCGTCAAGTTGCTCTCTGGTAGGAGCCCTGGCAAAAAAACTTTGTGATGCCATTTCTAAAAAGAACGAATATACTGGCCCATATCGAGCATAAAAACCAACCGATAAACCGGCCCATAGAGAAACTACTTTACATCGATAATGATATTTTGTCCACACGCAAAAGGGGTTCTGTGGGTTATTAGACACTTTTATAAATAATACATTTTTTACTGATACGCAATAATCCTATATTCCCGCAGCCCTATTTACTTCCTTCAATATTAAAAAAATCGTAATTTTAAACAAACTTTCCTAAATTTTCATCCTTTTTTTGATCACCATAATTTGAGTTTTAAATTATAAAATATTGGCCACCAAACTAGATTTGTCAAAATTCAACATTATGATTAGGTTTTTTTTGTAACTACGTATTTAAATAAACAATTACAATAAAATTATGCGAAAACACATCCTAGGTATATTTAAAAAATAAACTATCGATTTCTCTAGCTCTGGATCATCAAAATTGTATATAGTACTAAAAATGCCGAACGCACTCTTTAGTTGTTTTACTAATAAAGGGGGATAAATAAATAAATAAAGCTATTAGGGGTTTACGACTTTGGAGGTAAAGATAGTAGAAATATCTAAATATTTGGCAAAAAATGGGAAGATTTCAAATATTGTCAGGTTGTTTATAGTTTGGGATGTTGTAACTCTTTTTGAAAAAAAAATTTCTTTTAGGATGCAATAAACTCTAGATGTTATGGAATTTTACAGAAAATATTTTTAAAGCAACTTAAATTACAATTTAAATTCCTACAACCTCGAAAGACATAAATATTATACAATTTTTTTATAAAAAGAGTAGGTACCTAGCAATTTACAAAAAAATAGTTTTATTATTTTGTCACGTTGGTGGCACTGACCGCGGCGCGTCCTTCCTGTGCATTATTTCCAACGCCCGCGTAGCTTCCTCTGTTTCCTCTGTTCTGTTGCCTCTGTTCTTCAATCGTATATCTTTATATCGTGCTGCTTTCGAGTCAAAACATCTAAAATATGAGAAAGAGCAAATCTAAAACTGGGAAAATGGACGACGATGATTCGTCTGTAAACGACGTTGAACGCGATGCAGCGGACGAAGACTCCCCGCAGGATGAAAATGGTGTCGAAGAGACCGCCAAAAACGATAGTTTGGAAACGGAGGGAGATGAAGAAACTCCTGGGGAAAGCACTCCACCCCCCAAGGATCCACCTAAGAAACGGGAGTCAAGAGCTAAGAAAGCAGCCGAGAAAGCAAAAGACGAGAGTGAAGAGGACGAAGAATACGAGGTAAGTCGACAAAAGCTATTGCATTGCCCATGTTTGCCGATTGCAGTTTACTGTTATCATCTACTAGCTTTCTATTGGCATTATTTCGATTGTTAATATCGGTTATATCCATAATTGCTGACCGGCGAACCCGTGGCACGCATTCTCAAATCGTATTGATATTGTTTATTTGTCAAATGTCGTGTTGGTTAGGTTACGGTGCTTGGCTTGGGCTGTATTGTGATTGTGCTCCCGGTGATAGCTATCTATGATTTTATCTGGCCTAGGACTCCTTTCATTTACAAATGTGTTCTGATTTTAAGTGAATTTTCGTTTAATTATAATAGCTATAACTTTTTTACCGCTCTTTTTTGACCCGTTGATGGTTGTGGTAGTGAATAAAACGGTCCTCCATATGCAATCTCAGGTTGCATTTCATACATTCCTAATGGAGATTATATGTTTTCCTTTATTCCATTTATTTTTCTGCTCACGGCACGAATAGTTTCTTCATCTTGATTTCAATTGCTGGTCATATATTTTTTTTTATCAATCTACTATCATTACTCCTGGTATTTTTTTTTTAATGTTCACACATTGTTTGAAGGATGACTTGTGTAAAAATTCAGCTTCTGAAATATGAAAAACAAAAAGGTATTTCTGTGGCACTTTCCTCATTCTCTCTTCTCCACTCCCTTCAGCCTCACAAAATACGCCACTTGGGGATGCCATAGTCCCAATTGAATATATAAACTACTTGTATATTCTTAAAATTTTTCACTTTTATAGCTTTTGGTGTAAAGTCTATGTATGCGTAATCCTCGATAACTTAAATATTGTTTTATAATCTATGTAAAAGCCCCTATGTGCATATAACAACAATAAATAAATATTATTTTTAATTGATAAACTTAACGTTTAAACAAGATTTTTATGCATAGCACAAAGGGTAGATAACAATATTATAATCAATAATTATCAGCCTGAAACACTCATCTACATTGAAAAAATCTTCCGAGAAAAGATACTGGCCGCCAACGGGAGCCGCCATAGGCTCAGTGGTCAGAGCTGCTGACCGGCAATCAGATGGTCACGGGTTCAATTCCCGTTGGCGGCCAGTATCTTTTCCCGGAAGATTTTTTCAATGTAGATGAGTGTTTCAGGCTGATAATTATTGATTATAATAAATAAATAGCTTGGGCAATTGGGATACTAGTGTGTAATTCACCATGAATGAATACTTAAATAACATAAAGAAATATAATAAGGGTATGTACTTCAATAATATGAAATTGAAAGAAAAAGCCACTGCCTTTAGAAAAATTATCCTTATCCACTGGAGCGATCACGCAAAATAAAGAAATTTGCCTCGATTTCCCTAAAGGCAAAAATCATACCTTCGAATTTAAACACGGAGACATAAAAACTTATTATATTGCTATATAGCCAATGAATTAACCTTTCTTACCGTTTATCTCATATTTGTAGGATTTATAAAAAAAATATGAAAAAATCGGGAAAAAATTCGGTTTATGGGCGAAATTCCTAAAAAATAAAACAAGTTATTTTTATACTAATTTTGGGCCGGGGAATCCGAATCTGAAAGAATTAGGTGGGGGCAAGCAAAAATAAACGAATTACACGACTTTAAAAATTTCGATACACAAACAATCTGCAATGAAATAACGACACATCTTTTTATGGGCGATACTCCGAAAGAAGAAATTTAATTATCTTTATACTAACTTTGGGCTGGGAAATCCGAATCTGAAAGAATTAGGTTACACTCGGCAATATTAACTGAGTTAATGACTGTACAATTTTGAATTCAAAAACAATATAAAAGGCCATTTTGAACGCTTTCTGACAATACATATCATAGAAAAAAACCAAAGATATTACATATTACCATATAAAATTAAGTGTTGCCATTAAGCAATAATATAAGCCGCTAAACTACTTGAAAACTGGGATGTTTTTTTGCCTTGGCGCGAGTAGGCGCTACGAAGGGGGCACTTTCTTTTCTATCACAAACCATGTAACACAAACCTAGTCGTTGAGATAGTCATAATTCATCAGGTTAATGTGAGTTATGTGATGAATTATCATGTGAGGAATTATCGTGTCGAAAGTTTTACGTTATTGATATTATTGCTTATGGCAACACTTAATTTTATATGGTAATATGTAAAATCTTTGGTTTTTTTCTATGATATGTATTGTCAGAAAGCGTTCAAAATGGCCTTTTATATTGTTTGTGAATTCAAAATAGTACAGTCATTAACTCAGTTAATATTGCCGAGTGTAACCTAATTCTTTCAGATTCGGATTTCCCAGCCCAAAGTTAGTATAAAGATAATTAAATTTCTTCTTTCGGAGTATCGCCCATAAAAAGATGTGTCGTTATTTCATTGCAGATTGTTTGTGTATCGAAATTTTTAAAGTCGTGTAATTCGTTTATTTTTGCTTGCCCCCACCTAATTCTTTCAGATTCGGATTCCCCGGCCCAAAATTAGTATAAAACTAACTAGTTTTATTTTTTAGGAAATTCGCCCATAAACCGAACTTTACCCAAAAATCGTAAAGTTTATAATCGCCCGAATTCTGAGTGTTTTTGCTTGAATAGAATATTTTCGATTTCTGTATGTTTGTGGTATACTTGAAAATGAAAGGTGCATATCTATGCAAAAAGGACTTAATTTTATAAGTAAACAGCTGATCAAAAATTGCGCGGGAAAAAAATATTTATAAAATTTATTTTTAACATTGTTCTAAAATAGTCTATGAAGTTCGGATTTGCGACATCTATGGTCATAATAGATAAAACATTTCAATAGCTTCGTTTTAAAATAAATGGCTGGCCAAGGAAATGTTTTAAATAATTACAATAAATGTTTTACGAATGGTAGGAAAATGTGGTCCATTTTTGGACCGTTATCAATCGCAGAAAAATAAAAGTGGTCCATTTTTCAGTGGTTATACCAAAATATTGCGACATAAATTGCCTTTAGTTTACCCCAAAATACATTACCAATATATCAGCGAGAATTATTGAATTAATTGTTCTGGCCACAGGTGGAGAAGATTCTGGATTCCAAGAAGATCAAAGGCAAGACGCACTTCCTGATCAGGTGGAAGGGCTACCAGTCAGAGAGTGACACTTGGGAGCCCGAGAACACTGTCGCTTGCCCCGAACTCATCACTAAATTCAAGCAACAGGTATTTAACCTACCATTTACTACCCAGGTTTACTAATATGTACTGGGCATTGATGACAATTCAACAAAACTCCGCTATCGTTGGCGATTTTCAACTGTTGGAAATAACACCGATATTGATGCGAATACTAACAATAGTAAATAATGATCCTAATTATTAAGAAATCCCTACATAAGGAAGTTCCAGCTTTTGGGATGTTATAAAGACAGGTCTATTGCTTGATGCTATGTACTAACTATGTATCCGCTATATCTACATAGATAATATCTAGAAATGCCTTCCATATTACAGATTTGTATGGAAACCAACAACACCACTGACTTAATACCTTTTGGTTCTGGTCTATTTAGCATGTGGTCTAGAAGTATAGATACGTAGCGACGTACAGATTATGTGCTAATGTAAACAGATTGTGTGCTAAGCCCGATATTCCAACCAAGCAAAGTTTAACATCAACTGATATACCGGGCCATAGACTTTAGCTCCGCACAGTAGGCCCGGAAGAAAATAATTCCCCTCGGGGCTTATGTCATCTTTGGGGATGCTGTGTGGGAGTTCTTTTTAGGAAATTAAGGACAGGAAGTTTTGGGAAGGAAAAAGGTATAAGGGGTAGGTGGGAGTCTGGCGGTCAGTGTGTCCAGGAGTGACAGACCTGTGAATCCACCCCTCCCACTGCGGTGGGTTGAGATAGTTCTGCTGGAGAGGTCAAAAGGTCTCACTCAATCAGTTTTTTTTTATCAGGCCTGCCATGCAGTTGATGACCAGATGCATACATCGCCAAGACCCGGACAAACCTCACCCCATGAACCCGGGCACCCCTGTTAAGTTACCAAATGTATGAATCTCTTGGAGTGACCTATGGCAGAGGTGTTGGTTATCCAATAAATAGTTTCAGGGGCGGCGGTACCCATACCCGCAATTTGACCGTTGGGTTATGTTGAATTATATTTGTATATTCAACTGGCAATACAAACCTTCATTAGAGACATTGCGCATTAACGACATCTGTTATTTCCAATTGCCAATGAAGGAAATTTAAACATACTAGAAGTTATACAGAACAGAGCTATGAGATGTATACTGGGGAAAGGCAAATACGCAAGGATTAATCTAATGAGAGATGAGCTAAATTGGATTCCAATTAAAAAAAAGACTACTATTTAATGTGCTAATTTTTGTGCATAAAATTATGAAAAACCAAATGCCAAAATACTTTAAGGATGAAATTGTTTTTAATAGAGACGTACATAATTATGAAACAAGAAATATAAAGAGTTCGATTGCCACAAATGAAGAAATCAAAATCACAGAACTGCCTAATGTATAGAGCAGGGCTTCCCAAACTTTTTTCAACTGTGACGCCCTTGGGAAGTTGCCATATTTTTGCGACGCCCCCCCCCCCCCCGGTGACTAAATCTAAGCCCCCCGCCGCTCATTTGTACCAAGCGTAGTATTTTGAAGCCCGTAGTATGGGTACGTTACCTAATAACAATTTGTCAGAAAAACTCCAAATAGTATCTAATTTTTTTATTAGAAAATAAAGAACACAACATAAAAACAAAAATGGAAGCAAACAAAAAAGATAAAAAGGCATTTTTTTTCTTTGGTATTAATGAGAAGGATGTGCTTGCTTTTCTGAGCATAGTTTCTCAAAACGAGGTTGAAGTTTCTTAATCGCCACTCTTGTCTCTGCCGCTAAATTTATTTTTGATCTTTACTTATTCTTAATTACTGCGACTGCAGAGAAACCTGTCTTACACAAGTATGATGTCGCAAACGGTAATAGAACCCTTAACGCTGCAGTGCTGATGGAACAATATTCTTGATAAACTGAGCTCCAAAATTCAAGTAGCTTATCCTTATTATATTGCAGCTTAAGGCTGGAGTCACAGGACAATTCTATTAACTGTTCTTCTTCTGCTGTCGAAAGTGTTGATGGTGAGGTCGACTGGAAAGGGTTTCTAACCCAGTCATATTGCTCCAGATTTTCGGGAAAATATTTTTCAAAATGTTCGCTCAAAGGTGACAAGTGCCTTGTAAATATTATTTTTAAAGAAGGATCGAGAATTTCTGTCGATTTTTCTTGTAGAATGCCTTGTAAAGCAGGGAAACATTCGTATCTTACTGGATCTTCTAATTTTCTTTTCCATAAGAGCAACTTCTTCTGAAACCCAGTGATTTTATCTGCCAGTTGTAATATGTGAGTATTATTTCCCTGCAAGGACTTATTGAGATCATTTAATTTTTGAAATATGTCGCAGAGATATGACAATTTTATTAAAAACTCTGTTTTAATAAAGTTTTGCGCATCACTGTGTGATTCTGTATGTAGGTAAGTGTAAAACTCATTTTGTAATTCGTAAACACGTGCGAGTACATTGCCTCTGGATAACCAACGAGAGTTGCAATAATAAATTAAAGAGGTGTGTTCAGCACCCAATTCTTCACAAAGCTTCTGGAAAAATCTTGCTTTTATGGGTCTTGTTTTCACATAGTTTACTACTTTAATAATTCTAAGGCCTCTCCCGCGCCACTTCAGGCGCAGAAAAGTAAAGACCGATAGGTTTACAGCGCAGTTCACTGTGAGACTTTTCTGCGCGGCGGCCTGAAGTGGCGCGGGACTCGGTCGCTCCGAAGTGTGCGTGTGGAAGAAGCAATAAAGATTGCCTCACAACGCCCCTGGGATGATCCCCCGTTGACTCACAGTTAGGGAAGCCCTGGTATAGAGGATTAAAGATGTATGATGAAATGCCTGAAAGTATGAAGAAAGAATTAATGTTTTTAAAAAGAAATGTTATACCTTACTGTAAAAATATTTAAATTTATCTAATGAAATGTTACATTGTGCTTATTAGTTTATATTCATGTAGTATAAACTAACTCAATAAATAAGCCAAATACCTATCCCACTTTTAGAAAGGCGCTTACTGACCTTCTGATGAGTGACTATGACAGTGTTTACAACTTGTTTCATATACTCAGATAGAGATATAAATTTTCAACATCACCTACATACTAGTACCGGTAAATGTTCCGCTATTGAGTTCACGCTCAAAACACACTTTAAAAAATTAAAATTAATTGTACTAGGTAGATAATAGTTAGTAGTAAGTAATTCAGTAAGCGGAATTGAAAAATATTGCATTTTAATGGTTATTTTGTTAAATTAAATATGCGAAATGTCATTTTTCAAGGACCGCCATGTTATAATTACGACGGTAAATACGCACTTTTAGGAAAAATCACTTTGTTTCAGTTAGATAATAATAAGAAGTTCATATTTCAATCTTCGTAAATGATAAATAATGCGTTTTAATTATTATTTTGTTCAGTTTCATAAACAAGAAAAATTATTACTCAGTATGCATGCCGTATTAAATTGTGCTGTGTGAAACTGAAATGTACAAATCGCAAATAGATACTACCAACCTATAAACGAGTGGCTAGAAATAAAACACAGTCAATTTAATTACTATACCTACCTATTACTGTACCTACTTATTTGAATTATTTCACCCGTCACACGTAGAGTTCGGAGCGACTGTGTTCCACGGCACTTCAGGTTCAAAGATCGAATAACAGTTTACAACACAATTCTCTGTGAGACTTTTCTGTGCGGCCGCGGCGGTCTGAAGTGGTGCGTATTTCATTTTCCGTGTTCAATACGAGGTAACCATGCATCGAACTCAACACGGTTTTGTAATGCCATTTTGGTAAATTTTTGAGATCGCTGGCAATGGTTAATACGCACTTTTTTTTTTTAAATCTTTTGATTCACCTTAATTAAAAGACAACTATTTGCATTGGGGGAAGTGGAAAATATTTCATTCTAAATTTCGATTACGTAAAATTAAAATTAGCTTTCGTTCTGTGAAATGAGACCATCCATTTTCAAACATTATTTTCAAATGTCATTTTGTTATGTTGGTATTCTTACTGTACGATGCTGAGCGGCTACGGCTACTGCGATGTTGAGCGGCTACGTATGCTAAGTTTGTGTGATATGGTTTATGATACAAAAGAAAGTGCCCCCTTTATACCGCCTGCTCGCATCAATGCAAGAAAACCATCCCAGTTTTCAAGTAGTTTAGCGGCTACGCTAGGTTTGTGTAACATGGTTTGTGATACAAAAGAAAGTGCCCCTCTATAATGCCTACTCGCTTCAAGGCAAGAAAAACATCCCAGTTTTCAAGTAGTTTAACGGTTACGCTAGGTTTGTGTAACACGGATTTTGATACAAAAGTGAATGTATTATTTATAAAAAATAATTACCGAAATTGTTTAGAGTTTATTTTAGAGAATTTACTTTATAAGCACTTTATAATATAGTGCTTATAAAATAAATTCTCTAAAATAAACTCGCATGTCATAATTTAAAAAAAACATCCCAGGTTTTGAATGGTTTGTTTGGCAAAGCAGGGTTTGTCTAGCGGGTATGTGTAATAATTCTAATACATTTCTTTCCATGTTCTTCTGTTATAAATACAGGTACAAACTTGTCTATAATACTAATCCTACTTGCAGTACAAGCCTTTCAAAACTTGGGTGTTATTGAAAAGAAAAACGCGTGCGTGTTCTTTTATTTATTTTCGTTTTAGGTATTAAAATAATTACATACGTAATTTGGCAAATCAGGTACTTTCGTAATAATATCGTCAATGTATCGCTTCTAGCTACTCGTTTCGTAAATGCTTTTTTTATTTTTAGTTTGGCTCATTTGCAAATTGCATGTAAAACATGTTTCACATGGAACAGTTGTGGGTGGTTTGGTATATTTAAGGAACAGTTTCACATTTCATATAGGCTTGCGTCTCGCGTCATGCACGCGTAATAAGTGATGATTTTTCGTATTTACGAAACCTAACGAAATAATGATTAATACGCATTATTTATCATTTTCGAAGACTGAAATTCGTACTTAACTGACAGAGAGTGATTTTCCTTTTAAAAGTGCATATTTCATCGTCGTAATTAACATGGCGGTCCTTGAAAAACGACATTTCGCATTTTTGAAATTAACAAAATAATTATTAAAACAATTTTTAAATTCCGCTTACTGAATTACTTATTAGTAACTATTATCTACCTAGTACAATTTATTTTAATTTTTTAAAGTGTGCTTTGAGCGTGGACTCAATAACCGGAACATTTACCCTAGTACCATATGTTTACAGGTTTATTTTATTTACATGTTTGTTTTACGCACTTCTTTTTCTCTTTTCTATTTTTTATTATAACTTTACCAATTTAACAATGTGTTTACACTACACTACACTCAAAGTTACTATCCTTAATTAATCACCATGAAACAGGCATTCGCCTAGTATGGTGATTGAATAAATCTTATCTATGGAAATGTTAAATATATGTAACATGTATTATATAAATAAATTTAAAAAATGGCTAGTTATATTGTGATACAGTACTACCATGTACTATCCAGTTTTACCCACGTTTCAACACTACATAGTTATATGGTGATACAGTACTACCACATACTATACAGTTTTACCCATGTTTCAACACTACATAGTTATATGGTGATACAGTACTACCACATACTATCCAGTTTTACCCATGTTTCAACACTACACAGTTATATGGTGATACAGTACTACCACATACTATCCAGTTTTGCCCCCGTTTCAACACTACATAGTTATATGGTGATACAGTACTACCACATACTATACAGTTTTACCCATGTTTCAACACTACATAGTTATATGGTGATATAGTACTACCACATAATATCCAGTTTTACCCATGTTTCAACACTACACAGTTATATGGTGATATAGTACTACCACATACTATCCAGTTTTGCCCCCGTTTCTACACTACATACTTATATGGTGATGCGGTACTACCACATACTATACAGTTTTGCCCACGTTTCAACACTACATAATTATATGGTGATACAGTACTACCACATACTATCCAGTTTTGCCCACGTTTCAACACTAGTTATATTGTGATACAGTACTACCACATACGACCCAGTTGGCACACGTTTATTTTTTAACACTAGTTATATTGTGATACAGAACTACCTCATACTATCCAGTTTTGCCCAAGTTTCAATGATTAAAACAAACATTGATTACGAAACATACATTGTGTCTAAACATGCTGCATAATGTGATAGATTACGTTGAAAAGTCTACCTTTTTGAAGTTTAGTAATGTGTTTTTATTAATTTAATGCATCAATTAAATGCTTCGATTATCCTCCAAGTTAATGTTTTTATTTTAAAAAAATACAAGTGGTAGAAGTGAAACCTTCTAAAAACTAAAGTAGACAAGAGTGGGGAGGCTACGAAGCAACAAACAAAGAGGAGACCGATTATTCTATCTCATTCTCTCGTTGAGAATCTGTGATCTAAATCCTATAGATCATAGATTCTCAACCTTTTTTTGCCCACCGCCCACTTAGAGAATATTTTTTTCCTACCGCCCCCCCCCCCCCCCCCCTGAAGGTCTGAAATATCACCCACGCTGAGAACCTATGCTATAGAGGTATATGTTTGTTTCTTTTTAGTGTCACTTTTTCATTTCATCGAGTTTCAAATCCCAACAGTCCTGAAGAAGTTTACACTTCAGAAATGGAAAATTAATGTTTTTATTAAAAAATAATTCATTTTTGTTTGTTTCAGAACAAGCAGTCCAATGGAAAGGCTGCTGGGAAGAAACGAAAATCCACCACCAAGGCCGGGTCTAAGTCACCCAAAAAGGCGGGGAAACGTGGAAGACCATCTGCAGCAGCCGCGTCTGACGATGAAGATGACGCCGCCAATGAGTCCAAGGAGTACGAGGTGCGGGGCTTATTCTTTCTCTTATCCATTCTACATCGTATGTGTTAAGGATCTCCAGAAACTACAGTAATGTCCCCCCGTAGAGAGGTTAAATGCTGCAACAGTTCTAGTGAACTGCTGGGTCGAAAAATGAATATTATCAATGTTTTAGCTGTCTTACATAAAAATGAGTTCAGCTGTTAACGGGTGTTTGACTTCTTTGAGTTTCTTGTAGTCGTACAGGAAATTAATGCTGCTAGCTCCTCTTAGTAGGCTCTATTGAAATATCTGTAAAATAGAATCAACTTACCTTTGTTGCATAAGATGGCACTCGCTCTGTTAACAACAATCTGTATTAATTGGGGTTCTTTTCTGTATTAGGTGGAGAAGATTGTGGAAGTTCACTTTAAGAAGAACGGCAAGAGGGAGTTTCTGATCCACTGGAAGGGCTGGAGCACCAGGGACGACACCTGGGAGCCGGAGGAGCACCTCAGCTGCGATGACCTCATCGCCAAGTTCATGTCCAAAGTAATTACCAACTTTTTGTCTAGTTAACAACATGTACTTAGCTAGCATCATCCCAGTGCTACTATTATATGGCTCAGGGTGGAATTATGTGTAGTCCAGTGCTTATTATCATTTAGTACAGATATTCTGTTGTAGTTTGCATCTACCTAATGTATATATTATGGAATAGGTGAAGGCGAAGAAGAGCGCCACCCCCAAGGACCTGCGAGTAGCCCCCAAATCCACCAAGAGGTTCACACTCAGCAGCAAAGACACAGGCCGACGTCTGAGCAAACGAGGGGGCAATTCCCAGAGGTAAATCAACCTCCCCATCCATATCCCACTTCTGATTCATCCACAAACCATGTCCACTTACAACAACCCTTAAAAACTGCACAGATTGAACTGGTTAAATTTTCTGAAACCTTCTCTAAAGCATTTCTTTTTTTATTAGTAAACTTTAATTTATTCGGCACATAATTTTTGTATTTTCACGTTGCGTAATTCGTTTGGTTCATCCCTATTCAAAATTTAAAAAAAAAGTTAAACTCCCGCTTATCTAGTTACATTTTTCTCCTTAGTCCTCTTTACCATGTTTAGCAACCAGATCTGAACCATGAATGTAAGGACACCCGAAAATAACCCAAAGCCAATGTGAGCGTAATGAATAAAGATTAAAAATACTAGATTGCTTGGAGAAAGAAAAATAAAGTTACGATTATGAGGTTATTTTTTTTTTTCAATTGTTTTCTGTTTACCGGATAATTATATTATTATTAATACATATTTCATGTTAATATCATAACACTTTTTTTCCAGAATAGCTAACTTTATATATAAAAAAAAATCTCCCATTTGGGAGACAGCAAAAAAAAATATTTCTGCACAAACCCGAATAAATACTAAATAAAATATTTTAAAAACATTAATCAATAGGTGTTTTCGAAGTAATTATGACCTTCATAACAATTTAAAAACTCAAATATTTAAAAAAATTTGACACCTTTCGTTTTAGTAGGTTCATTAGTAGGCGCAGATATGTCATCCCGTTGGAGCGAAGATGCTACTCTAAAATTCTTTATTTTTGCTGCATATTAATCTCTTTTCATGTCAATGGTTTATTTATTTTCATCTCACTAATTTATTCTTCCACCTCTTCGAAAATAAGCATTAAAGTCAGCTTAATTACATATTTACTTTGTTGCGCTGCAGCCTGTAATCTTGCAACACGACGTTCACTAATATACTCTACTTGACTGTAATGTGAACGCTTTTCGACCAGTCAAGTAATGAGTTACTTGCCACTTGAAAAGTGCGAACATGCCATTAGTGATATCAAAGTTGATAGGCGAAGAAAGTCCCAGAAAGACTTGATACGTTAAATCAGATATTTCATGTTTTCTTATATATTTTTAATTTCTTCCAGAGTCCGTTACGATGATGCTGAATAGAAGCTGACATGAAGCTAAGGGTTTAATTTAAGAAATGTCTACATCTTGCTGTAATTCAGAGGACGATACATATTTTCGATAACATTTCATTTAATACAGTCTGCTCGGGAGGCAGGGAGGTGGACTCCCGATGCGGACAGGACAGAAAAGTTCTATTGTGCGGTGTGGTGTTAAGCTAGATTAACTAAATATATGTGGCTGGACACGGTAAATTGTAACACGTATTTGTTCATCACAGACAACGTATTATGTAGAGTGTTCAGTTCATAATTTATATGTAATGTCCTGAAATATCGATTCAATTACCGATGACCTCTTTTTACAGTTGTTTTAATAGATGTCACTTTTTGGATAGTGTGTTCTGCATCGGTGGCTAAATTTATATTTATTTTATGGCAAGACTGGAAGGCACAAATGTTACTTTCTTCTTTTAAACCTGTTTTCCCACTATGTCCGACCCTCCATATGCAATATCTATAACATCCACTTTGTTTTGGGCCAAAGCATAACGGTCAGGCTGTTAATGTCACTGAGATTTAAAAAAAAAAACTAGACCTCTTTTTGATTGCCGAAAAGGAAGGAATAACATCTTGGCCCACAACACAGCTGTTGTTTTAATTTTAACTAAAAATATTATTATTTTATTAAGATGGTCAGCGATATAGAACAAATTGAAAATATTATATTTAAGTCTTAGGAGGAGAGGTCTACCAATAAAACACTTTTTAATATTATCTCTGGGCAATGGTAATTTACAGCGAGTAATTGACAAATTTTAGGTAAGTAATTTGCAGCACCCTTTCAAAACATCATTTGTTTTATTATTTGATGTTTCCGTTGGTAAGTGCGGTTTTTAGTCGAAAGAAACTAATGGATATCTAGTGAAATTTTATTTGAGTCTTTCTGTACACGTGTATGATTGAAAAATTCAGGTGTCCCGGTAGAAGAAACCGCAACTCATTAACATTAGGTAATTTCGACAAGTGAAATATTCTCATAAATTTCTGCAAGTTATTAATTACTCTTCTCATTTTATGTTTTGACTTGTTGTGAAAGATCACGGGACATTTGTTTCTTGGTGTAATGTTTATTTCGTGACACTATTGATGGGTATGTACTATCGCATAATTTCACTTTTGGTGAACATCGGTATACCCATTAACCATTGTTTCTTTTTTTTTGTTTTTAAATATGAAAAACGTAACTGAAAAATTTATTATAAAAATAAAGTGTTTTATAAATAACTTTTTTTTTCTTACCCCCAACAAACAAAATTTGCTACATGCATGCATAAATGGCCACCGTTGAATAATTGTTTGGTCGTCAGGAAGTTGATGGTTGAATTGTGGTTGCAGTGCAAAAATATATACAGTGAAACCCTTTCAAGAAGTTTTCCAGGGGACCGGAAAAAACAAACTTCTTAATTGGGAAAACCTTATGTATGGGAAAAATTGGGCCAAGGGACCGAAAAAATCAAACTTTTTGTTTGTTTCAATGTTTTCCATTTGTGGGTGCTGCCAGTCTGGAAGTTGTAAATTAATGAAAATTACCACGCTGCTGTCCTAAAGAACCTTTGTAAATGCATAAATACATTATTGTTGTCTTCATTACGATATTCATAAACTTGGAAGAAATTAAGAAACTAAATTCGAGGTTGGGATTATAGTCTTGAAAGACAGATATAAAAATAATCTGATTTTATCGGCAGATTTGTCAAAAATGTGTAGTGCTCAATATGTAATACCAGTTCCTTTGGATATTTAACATTGTGTGAGTGATCTAAAAACCAGCCAAAATAAATACAGTAATCCCTCATTTGGGGGTTGGGTTCCCACAATGCTGCGCAAATAGTGAGACTGCCAATAGTTCAGTGGAATGTGCGATTAAACTATAATTTGTCGGTATTCTTATGTCAAATTCAGTAATTCGCTGTGTGCCTAGACTCAAGTGCAAGCTTTTTGTGCTTACCGTATGGAGGTTCGCAGCACGTAACGAATCATGCGGCGCTACACCTCTTCATTAATTCCTTAAACTTTGTTTATTTGGGACAGCAGCTTACTTTGGACAAAATGTTTGAGCCTAATGTGGCCCTTTTAAGCAGAATTGACAACTTGTTTTAATATTTTGGACATTAGCGCTATAATCTGCTTCACTAATTGGACAGTTGCCTGGTTTTTGGGGTGGCAGATTAGTGAGGAATTACTAATATGTAATAATAATCAGGGCAAACCCTACGCCAAAGGGCGCCTGGCGCTAGTGAAAACCTTAAGGGTGCTGTGTTATTAGCTCCTTGGCAAGTCAACACCCGTAGCAGACTGCTCCAATTGTGAAACATGGCGCTTGATGGGATAGATTATGTTGAAAAGGCCATTTGTAAAGATGCTTAATTAGACAAGTAGTAGTTTTGTTCTATTTTAACCACGGATGAGGGATTGCTGTAATATTCCTGTGTTTTGTTCAAGTTTATTGGTATGTTTCATATCATTTAATAATAAGGAAATTCAAATGGCAGTCAGTCCTACACAAATTGATCAACATATTAACGATGTAATATTTTCTTTTCAGATTAGCTATTAGATAATATTTCTAGAGGTTTAGTATAATATGGTGTTGTGTCTAAAAAAAGTTCCTGGGCATACTTCAAATAACCCTGGAGAAGATGAATAAATTATTCTTATTAATTCCTTTTATTTTTCCATAGAGTTTTGCACACCAGATTTTAGAATTCCACCTATTTTAAATAGACGTATAAAAGTGTAATTTATAAAACAATGAGGTTCGTTGAATTACAAATGTACATTAATTAGAGCAAGTTGAGGACAGAAGTTTTGGGAAATACTAAAGATATAGGCTGTCAAAATTTTGAAAATCTTACCAACTGGCTGATAGCGTGACATCATGGGTCACAAAGGATGACTGGTACAGCTATATGTATCATAAACGCAGCATTGTGCGTTACCATGATTTGAATTATGACTCGTGAAATCATGGGTGAATGTTTTACGAAATTCAGTTTGAAAGCTTATAACTTTGTTATTTTTTGTGACATAAAAACTAATTTTACTGTCGTAATATATAATTTTTAATTAAAATATAAAAAATAGGAGACAACCTCATTTTATGTTGTAAACACATTACAGTCATTTTCCATTGTTTAGTAGATTTTAATTTGTAGCACTTATTAAACATTATTTTATAGCAGAAATTTCATGTGTGTTTTTCTCTAAATAATTTCTATGTAATTAGATTTATTTAAAAAAAATAATCATTTGTTTTATTTCCATATTATAATTACACAATATGTACATACTTACCCCTAAAGACACGCTTCAGGTCTTCAGGAACTCATCACATACTTATCTTACATCTTCAGGAAAACTACAACAGAGTGTTTAAAATCAGTAATAATTTATTAAAAGTCCTGGACAAGTCTTGTTGGTTGTTTTTTGGTATGTTGAGCTGCATGAGAAAACATCAGCCCTGAAGATAAGACACTTCGAGACTGTTGGAAATGCTGGTGAAAGCGCTACGCAGTTCAACATTCCAAAAATAGTTATTTATTTTCTACATCATGGTACACAATGCAGTTATTTTGGTTTATAGATAAATAATATTCGTTATTAGCAAACATGAAACATAGAAGAGTCATACAAGTTTAGTATGAAATTATTCATAATGTTTATAATATAAACACGTACATTAGTAGTTTTAAACCATTTAAATAGCAAATTTCTGTGTTTATTATAATTTATGGCAAAGCATCAATGTAAACGCTTTTTACAAATACTTTACATAATTCAATTGACAAATATTTCTGTTAATATGTATATTTCATTTATCTCTTATTCATGGTCATCTAAGAAGGGTTTCCTGATTTTGTTCTTGGATTTGGTCCCACATTAGTGACGATTAAAACATTTATTTTAAATACAATTTTGGATTGAAAGACATTATCACAAAAACATTTTAATAATAGCGGGTTGTTACAATGAGATCAAATGCTCATAGAATCAGACTTTATATCCCGTTATACATAGTATCCCACATAATGTGTGATGTGATTTAGATTTATTCTGAATTCCTAGGGACATTTGCGACAGTTTTTTATGGTTTTTACAATTTAGATGATTCGCATCCCTGCAGCATCGATTTCACAACTTCATGCCCAGTGCACATGAGTCCAGTATTTCAAGCCAGGTAGCAAGCTAGTACGCCGGCAAGATACTGGCTTGACACAAACTAGAGCGGTTTACACAATGCTAGGAAATTTTATGACAGTATTATTACAGTGACTACGGTAACTACAAATCTGCATCCGTCCGTAGGGAAAAACGAACAGCGCATAGGAGAAACATTAAACATAGGTCATTATTATGTCGATTTTCATTGATTCAGCACAAATTTTATGTAATGCTGAATTATGCATGGACTTGTTTTTATAAGATGGAATACAAGCTTTCCAGACGTTTAACTAGAAACAATTCTACAAATTTTAAATAAATCTTGTTACGTTATGTCAGAAAAAACTGCCACCGTGCACTAGCCAATCGTGTACTAGCATTGAGGAGCCGTATATAATAGAACCACATCCTATGAAACTATCCTGTCTTGAGATACTAGCTTCTTCTCTAGCGTACTAGTTTAAAAAAGGCTAGTTCTATCTACACATAGTGTTACTAGAAATAGCTTCCTATCCTGGCTTGAAAAACCAGCCTCGTGTGCACCGGGCATTACTTGTATGTGGTGGTATTTAATTGATGACATTTGTCACATGCATCATACAGGTCAGTAATTGAAAATAAAGATAGCAATCTAAGTACTTATAATCCTGAATCTTGCTTCTATTTACAGATAGTGTAATTTAGGATACAATTTTATTACAAGGCTTAAAAAAATTTGCTGCAAGTTGCAAAAAGTATACTTTTGTGTGGCATTGGAGCTCCAGTTTTTCTAGATTTAGTCAGGGGTCTTTTTGAAGAAAGGAAGAAGTGAAATTAAATAGGGAGGAAATAAAAGCAAAGGGCATTCCACAGCCATTGAACACAATAAAGAGTGAAAATATTTTTTCATATAAAACTTTCGAACAGCTGTTTATGATTAAAAATTAGTTACAGCACCATAATTAGTTTATGTCTCCATGTTAAAATTTGGAGTTATGATTTTTTTAATAAGGGCAGGAAGTTTTCAAATCGAACGGTAAGAAATCAGTCGGACTGGTATTTCAATTGATAATGCAAACACGAGTGGTTATGAAATTTGGTGGTACTTATTTAAGCACTTAACGCAGAGACCAGGTTTACATCTGTGCAATCAATACCGTGGCGTATTATTTTATTTTATCTTGTTTGTATTCCCCCTTCAATTTTCAACAGCCCCTTACAACAATAACCATGAAAATTTCTGAAAACCAAATTGTTAGTACAATATTCAACGATAAAGCCAACTACAAAAGCAACTAATTGCAGTGAGGGTTGGCGAGAAAATGATGCCTATGCAGACCTAATACTTCATGGCTCCGGGGTCACCGGCAGCGAACCTGTTAATCATCCAGTTATTATAGCGCCAACGTAACGCAGAAGAGTCGCAGTAACCTCATTTAGTCAAATTTGTGCAAAATATTATTACGCTTGACATATTTGGTAACGTATCTCAAATATATTTGGTAACGTAAAACAAATAAATGCTATAATAAGCTACATTCTAGGGGTACCATGATCAATCTCGAATTTATCATTGTGAATAGACATTCAAATTGATAGACTTGTTCTAACTTGAAATCTGGGTACCATTTCGAGCTGGAGACAAACCACATAACCGTATTTTGGGCACCAGGAGGGTTTGAGAATCCTTTTAATAAATTATGACATCAGTCATGTGTTGACCATCGAAGAGTTTACATTGAAATAATCAAAACACTTAACTTTTTCCGTTACCAACTGAAAGACCACCATTATCACGCAGCGGCAACGTATCGCAATAATTTATTGTCAAATCATTAGTTTTCCCCCTTTAACTAGTTTTAGGTTAAATAATGTAATTTATTGTTAATTTAATCATGAAACAGTTTTTTTTTGTGCGACTGATTGGGAGTTATCTAGTTGTAGTAATTACCCTGCAAACTTATGACCTTATAATTTACCATTTGCAATATCCCCTAAAAGGGCTTCGTGAAAGAACTGACAGTAGGTACATAATAATAATAATGTGTTTTTATCTACAATAATTCAGTACATTTTTTTCAGGGGGCCAAAAAAAACCAACAAACGAACATTTATTTCTTAAAATTCAAAATAGCAACGTCTACGACTGTACAGATATTTTTTGTAGATAGTACTTGCGACCGGTCAAGAACCACTGCCCTAGACTGAAATAATTAGGTTGACGCTGTCAGAACCATAATAATCGTTGGACACACTTAGTTATGTACATACATATATATGTATTTTAAATTACTCATCGATGCCTAACAATGTATCATTAGTTTTGATTGAAGAAATGGTTTGAATACTAATGAAAAACAACTGAGATATTATATAGCTGAATTAGTATTTAATCTATGTGCAAAATTATATTGTGAACCGATATTTGAACCTCTTTAAACTTTTTCCTAAATTTTATATGAATCAGCTTAAAATAAAAATAAAATAACACAAGAAGTGCCTTGTAGGCAGGATTCATGATCCAAATATTTGCCTAATCGAGGCTTAAATTAGCGATCAGTGTTTATGAAATTCAAAAGATAAGGAGATCTACGATGTCAGACGAGTGAAAGTGAACTTACGGAACAAACTCACAGTTTTCTTCAATGTGAATCAGTATGAGTTGTAAAATAAAAAAAGAAAACCAAAAGTTCTTTCCAATTTCCTCGCTCACATTTGCCAAAGACATATAATATGTATTGTCATGTACGCCACGAACACTTAACATGTATTGCGGCATACAGGTAATTACTACAACCAGGCAACTCCTAATCAGTGTTTTTCAGTTACACACAAAACCATACCTTCATTTCCTCGCCTGCATATGCCAAAGACACAACATATGTAGGATGTAGGTACTATACTAATAGTACATATGTTGTGTCTTTGGTACAATACTAAGTAAGTATTTAGTAACCATAATTTTAAATAATGCAGAAAAGAATATCTCAAAATTAACCTTTTTTTATTTCATCTGCTGCTGATTACTTTGGGTGATGACAAAAAAATAGTGTGGCAAAATTAAAATAGAAACTTCATTGTAAGATTTTCTTTCATGTGTGAATATGTGCTCTATTTTGAAAGTGTACCACTAAAACAAAAGCAGAAGAGTAACTTTGACGAATGGATTATAAGGAGGGGAAAAAAAGGAGGTACAAAAGGGTTAGAGGCAGTGGCGGTCCTTCCCTTAGGTTAATTGGTCAAAAACCTCACAAAATTATAAGATGATGGTAAAACAATATTATGCAAATCAAAACAACTGGTATTTTTCTAATGTATTTGAAATGCACCGCGCCGCAAGATAGCAGGCAGCAGCAAGAAGTAACGTCTTACATGGAAGCTTTCTTTCCCACGCACTATGATTGGCTGGGTCAATTTATAAAATGTCCCAATATCATGTCTTCTGTCTCTTTACGCGCCATACAATAAACGAGATGGCACTATGTCGCCTAGTAAAAATAATTACGGATTCTGCAGACAGTTTGGGTCATTGCCGCGAGGGAGAGAGCATGATGAATATTGTGCATCTGAAAGAGATGGTTTGATAAACGTAGGTTGATTTTGCATATTGTACGGTTGTCGCATGAAATAATTTACTATAATGTAATTTGACTCTCAAACTAGTGAAAATGAATATTACAAACTACAAATGAATATTATCGTATTTAATTTGATATTGTATCATATGACCTTCCACTTCTGGATCCCTAGAGCCTCCTTTGGTTAGAGGTGAGAATATGCATTTTGGAATTGATGTAAAAGTGTAAATTTTGGATAATAACATGAAGGGAATCGTACCTTGCACTGAGAACTCTTCTTTCAAGCAAGTGCTAATGTCAATTTGTGTAGAAACTAATTACAAACTAATCACAGACCTGTAAAAATATAACTTATACTTAAAAAATAAATAATGACTTATTATATTATTATGTATAGTATTCTTAAATAACTAATTATTATTGTTGACTTCAGTATTCAGATGTGCAAAAATACATGTCTAAGTAAGAGTTACAAAATATATTTGGTATGTCGCATGTAATATGTGTGTTTCGTTAACGGTATAGACTTAGTTGTTCTTGTAACTCCCCCATATCTGAGACATTGAACTTTTCCTGTTGTTCTTTCAAAAGGTTGAGGATGGCTGCAAGTTGAGCCTTTTCGGTCCTGTAAACAAAGAAAAAGTATTTTGAACTTTGACATAGTGAACTTCCATTGCTTACAGCACTAACCCGGCGTTCGCACAGTTGGGTCAATTTGACCCGCACCATTTTAAAATTAGCTTATTTCTTAGAATTTTTGTGCGACGTTGCCATACTTCTCAGTAGCTGGAGCTAACAATCTCCCCTCCCCGCGGGCTATCGTTGTTCAGTGGTGTAGTGGCCGAAACGGTGGATAGATTGTTATTTTCAGAATATTTGCAATTATGGATCGTGAAGAATGTGAACGGCAGCGAATTTTAAAAATTTTGGAAGAATCTGACTCCGATTGTGAAAATTTTACGTCAGAAGCTCTGCAGTCAGCATGCAATTTTGTGTGGAGATTGCGCAGATGCAAATGATAATATGTAAGATTAACTCATGGGACTGATTTATTATTCTTAGTCCTACTATAGATCTCATCCATATGTATGATATTAGTTCACATTTTGAGAAAAAAGTTCATGTTTTATATAAATTTTATAACTTTAAGACAGAGGTTGTCTATTTTGTTAAAATTTTATTATACTTTTATAAAATGTCATTAAAAGATAGTTTTTTGGGAAGTTGTTTTATTTTACCCCAAATCTCGCAAACAATATAGTTGTTTTATCAAATTATTAATATGTCACTAAATTTCTTTTAAATATTGAAATCATAGCGAGTTTTTTATTCGAACCCTACTATCGTTGTTACATATTCAATTTAATTCAATTTATTTATTCTTTTAAAAACATTACAAAATTAAACATTTTAATGAGTTTTTAAAATACAATTGTAAGAGTATTACATTAAACATAAATATAAATATAAAACAAATGGTAGGCAAAAACTATACAAGCATTAATAGAGCTTGCCTTTTAAAAGCAGCTTCACTAACGCTAAATATGTAGATACCCGAATTAATTCTGTTCAACAGCAAGATTGCTCTCCCGATCGGCATGACCATTGGCAAGTTAGTCCTGCAAGCCGGAAGATAGAACAGTCTATGCTGTCGGTGACGAAGATAACCATCGGGAACATAGAAGTGAATGCTCTCCAAGATAGCTGTATTTTCAAACCATCCACGAATCAATCTGAAGAAATGCGTAGCAATGTGTACATCCCTTCTGACCCGTAGATGGTTCATTCCGAGCATACCCAAAAGAAAGTCGGTAGGATAGAGCCACGGGTAATAGCCATACTCCCTCATGTACAAAAATCTCAGAAATGGACATATGGAAAGGTTCCCTTCTCACATGGACAGCAGTGTGTGCTGAAAACTTTCTGATTTATTTGTGTATGCACCAGACGGAAAAACAAAAAATATTGTGTCCAAAAAACAGAATTAAAACATAAACACTCTATCTTTGAGTGGCATACTCTCTAGCATTATATGTATAAATAAATGCTTTTATAAATTAACACTTCGTGAAATGTTACATTTAATTTGAGCTCAGACTATTTGCACATCATATATTGTGGTAAGTGGTGAACAGCTCAAATGCATGATAAATCTATCCATGTAAATAAAAGGCAATGTATGTATGTGTCCTACATGCTCACATAGCCGGCCACTTGGGCTGGGGCTTGAATCTTTTCATGTGACATGGTCAAAAAGAAATGCTCAACACATCTGTTACAATAATAATGTTGGAGTTTTACCTACCATTAAAACTCTTTATTATGTTGTCTTTCTTATCCGGAATATATAATGTGAGATATCAGGCTTATTTCAAGCCAACGCCCGTCATATCTGCTGCTATATCTTGAATTTCCCACCTTTCTTTTGAAACACCCTTCAGCTGTCAATTGTCACCTTGCAGTTGGCGTATATAAGGATAAGCAAGACAACATAATAAGAGTTTTAATGGTAGGTAAAATTCCAACATTAGGTGTGTCGTTGCTTATCGGGAAAATATAATGTTAGAAGTGTTTGTTATCGCTTAGTGACAATTCTAAAGCCAAAATTGTGACTACATATTACTGTATTGCTTGAAATAACTTGGTCAAAGACTGCGAGTGAATGAGGGGATTCAGCACCTCAACATTGAGACCTCTGATTTGCTTTCTATAATATTTCTTGAAAGTGTTTTCTGAATGCCAGTTTCCTCTTTCCAAAATGGTGTCTATAGGACACTCTTCCAGCCAACTCCTTGAAGCTACTGCTGATCTCAAACTCCCAGGGGAGGCATCAATCCCAGCGTCCTTCAAAATTGTTTTAATCCATCCACCAATAACAGTTCTCGAGGCTGGCCTTGCAGGCCCCACTGTGGAAATAACCCTCCACTCCACTCCCCTTCCCCTGACCCGCGAACCCCTCTCCCCCCTTCCCAGGTTACCCTCCCCGATCCCTAGTTCCCCTCCCCCCCTCCCTCGAACCCCCTACCCAAAGTCCCCTCCCCCCTCCCGCATTCCATACATTCAGTCCCGGTACATTCAGTCTTCAAACAGCTCGCATGCCACTAATTGCAATTTTTTTATACAAATTTCATAATGCCAGAGCTCACCAGTAGTTTTATACAAACCTTTTCCTGACAATAACGAACACAAAAAAAAAAGAATTATCCAATATGGTGCAGTTGTTCGGAAGTTACGCGCGTACATACATTTCTGCGATTCATTTTTATTTAATTAATTAATTTTTCGTAATTTCATGATGCCAGAGCTCACTATTGTATAAAGAAACCATAGCGGGCATGCACACATCAAATCCCCAAAGTTTCATCGCAATCGGATGAATGGTTTAAATAATAATAAATAACTATGCGGATTTTGAAATTCTCAAAAAAAAATTTCACTCCATGCTAATATATATGTATTGTTTTATACTCTGTACAGGCAGAAATTATACAGATTTAGCTGGGAGGTCAGAAAGAGGGGTTACAACAAATCTCTCAGTGCCAGGACCACACTGCATTTTTGAGACTTACTCTTTTTCTTCCATCAGCTGCGCTGGTGTCATCTTGGAGCTCAGGTGGTTGACGATGGCCTTGTGTCTGGCTACCTTGATTCGGGACTGCAGGGTTTCTGTGGGGCTCGATGCATCGGTGGGCAGACTGATCTCACCTTCTATCTCATCAGGAGAGGTGTCTAGACCATCTACTTCCTCAGATTCTGTTGTCACCACTGCCTGACTGGGTGCTTTGCTCAATATCTGTAATGTAATAATTAAATAAGTGATGTTTTTCAAATAAGATATAAATCTAGAGATTTATAGTATTTAGATCTTTTCACTAAGTATAACTATACTTGTGTTAAAAGAGGAGTGAGCTTCGAATTTAATGGCTGGTAATCTAAAATGCTTGAATCAGTCGTTAGAGCTGGTGTAGTTAGATATCACGTCAGCTATTATTCCTATGCAATGGTGAAAGATTTTTACAAAAGTTTAATAATAACAGTACTTAATTAACCTTTAAGGACGTCAAATATTTTTAACACTAGTGCTGACGTGGAGTCTCTCAGACTACTATATACTACACATACAATTTTTTTCTAGAAACTGATTCAAAACTGCGGAAAAACCCTATCTATATCTAAATATAGGTATTTAATAAGAAAAAAATAAGTATTTGTAATCAATTTTCTTTATTATAATTATACAATATTTGAAAAATCGACTATCATAGCACTTTTTAAGACTTTTAAGACTTATAATTTTGTCACATTAAAAGTAACTAAATCTAACACTAGAACAAAAAAACTTCTGTATCTACTTATTTTATATACGAACGTAAAAAAAACCATTTTTCATAACAAAAATCTAAAAACAGCACAAAAACTATCAAAATATTTTATATGTGGACATGGAACTTGACAGGCTGCAGCCAATATTTCGATGATTATTACTCACGTGCTTTGCACCCAGCGATTCAACCTCCTCCCTCACTGTCTATTTTGCTACTAAAAGTGAAGCTACTGAGACGCTCGGGTGCGGGGAGTGGGAGGAAGTGTGTGAAACAAAGACTCCACGTCCATACTTAAAGGTTAAAATGTCTAAGTGTTGTATTGTGGCTTTATTCTCCTTGAAAACACCAAACTAACTAACTAACTAACCATCATGCCGTTTCTCCGCAGGGGTACGCAGAGAGAACGCCAAAACGAGAACGCCAAACAACTCGGTCTTGGCACACACTCTTTGCCTGATTCACATTCATACATACTCTTCTATTATACATACTCTTCTACACTCTTGACTCTTGACATGGCCCGTCTCATGTATCTGATTCACTTGATCGTGCCATATCTTCTTCGGGTGTCCCCGACTTCTTCTACCATTCAAATTTGCATCATATATTCTCCTTAATTTCAGGAAAAAAGTGGATTGTGTCTTAAAAAAATATATAAAAAAGTACATAAATAAACAAACAAAAAAATTCTCGCATTTTCAATACAATTTTTGTTTTATCAGACTATGTGATGGCTCTGGAATCAGTTATAATAGTAAATCTACTATACACTATATAAAGAGGTAATATTTGTTTGTTTGTTTGCATCGAATAGGCTCCGAAACTACTGAACCGATTTGAAAAATTCTTTCGCTGTTGGGAAGCTACACTATCCCTGGGTGATATAGGCTATATTATATTTTTTTTTAAATAGGCATCCTTACTAAAACTTCAATAATGTAACCCAGGGTGTAAAAAAATTACCTAAAATATTCTTTAAATCGCGTGCGCTGCGAAAACTATTGATGATAGAATAAAATAATGTACTACGACTTTATAGAACACATCATTATTTACAAAAAAAGTCGCAACAGCATATGTCTAACTATTATGGTTATGCCACAATAAGTATTCTTTTATTTTAAAAATTTTATTTAAATGTCGCCGCTTGAAAAGGCTCTTTATTTGTATCTTGGTTTTAATCCTTATCAAAATAAATTACTTCATATTCAAGACAGCTTCAATACCTTTATTTAACTTTTTGAATATTTCAATTCGGATATTTAATTAGAAAGATATCACGAGTATAAAATTGTTAGTATTAGAAAAAAGTTTCGGCTACGGGCCGGGTGGGAGAGGAGTCAAGAAATGCAGTGCCAGGGGGGTTGGCGGGACGGGGGAGCAGGAGAGCGGTGGTGGGGAAGGTGGAAGTGGAACGCTGGAGGGAACGCACGGGAAAGGAAATGTAAGGAGTAACATTTTATTTATTTGAATATGGCATATATTATAAAAGAAAATCCAAAAAAACGTGCAGCTCGCAAAAACTCAGAAACGAGTCCCGGTTCGATCAAGGGAGTTATATGGTGTGGTAGATCTCTATTCCCCCTCGGGAATAAGGGTATCCGTTTTTACCTAAAGGGCGTGCTTTTAAAGATATAAGGGCTGAAAGTTTCACCCTCTTGAAATTTCTAGAACAGTCTTCCGGAAAGTTCTAGAAGGTTCCATAGAGCTGTAGAAAGTTGTGGAAGGAGTGGCGGAGTATGTCGTGGAATGATCAGGAATAGGGAATCGGGAACATCATTGTGCAACATTCCAGAACACTATCTTATTGTCCTGAGCGAAGCCGGGTAACCCAGATAGTATTGTATAATTTGAACAAAAAGCTATTTTATTACCGATATCAATATAAATAAGCACTATTTCAATACTTGAGTTAACCTCACTTTTCAACATTTTAGTTAAAAAAAATGATCCGATAATTGCTATTTCTATCGCAAGTCGCCGATCTGAAAAATTGTCATTACTGAGCAGCAGATTGGGATCAATTTGGGAGGCGGGTATGGATACCGCCGCCCCGGGAACCCTTTATTGGATAACCAACACGTCTGCCATAGGTCACCCCAAGTGACTCGATAAGTTTGATGTTTTATCCGGGGTGCCCAGGTTCTAGCTGTCAAAAAAATATGTATATCACGCAAATGGTATCCAACTACACCAGAGCCATCTGTTTCGAGCTTTCCAGATTACTTGCCATTCATCCGACTGCTAGTTGAGCGTCCTTCCCGCCGGGCTGTCGAATACCTCGACTATGATAGGATGAAGGCGTAATGTAATTTTTTTTGTGAATGCATAAGAGTTCCAACTGCTCCGAGCTATCCGAAGAATATGATACCAGACTATGATAAGAATATGATACCAGACTATTCCAAGATACCAAAATATGATACCAGACTATGATAAGAATATGATATCAGACTATGCCATCCTCAAATGAAGTATACTGGGAGGCTGAAGGACGTGGGGAAGGGAAGGAGATGGGAAGCGGAAGGTTTGGAAGTGGTCATTCAGATTTGGTCATTTAAACATGGTTAAAGCCATTTCAAGCAACGTTACGATTCTGAATGTTGGTCTAACTAGGGCGATACTGAGATACCACTACCACTGTGACAAACTATTTCTTCAATAGTAATACAGAATATTATGCTATTTATAAAACATGAGTACCTGTACATGCCATTAAAGTAGAAGAAAATAATAATAAATCTAAATGAAAATATAAAAAATGACAAGACACAGAAAATAAAAAGGAAACAGTCTCAACTTGGATTCGAACCCAAGATCTCTTGTCTTATCGGGACAAACGCTTTAACCAACTTGGCCATGGGACCTATTATTTTTATCATTTGCCGATCTTTTGATCAAATTCAGAATTAACAATACAGCACAATCTCACTAATCCGGGACTTCAATAGACCGATACATCCAATAATCCGGCACCCTCTGCCAACGCCTCCCTCGCCCCTCTACGCTCTATACGCTCCATCGCCGCCTCGTCGTCATCTAGCAGTCTAACCTCAAAACTTATCTTATGTGCGTACGTATTTACCTGTTGTTTTGAAGTGAGAATAGTGTGTAATTACATACATTATATTTTCTTTATCAAATGCTTTGTTTTATTTACTATGATTTTTTCTCTATAATCCAGTAATCCGAACATTCCACTAATCCGGCACCCTCTGGTTTAATAGTGCCGGATTAGTGAGATTGTACTGTATTATCTTCGACTAATTTTTCCCATATTATTACAGCTACCTTTTTTAAATAATCACAAAGTTCTAAAGAATTGGTTTGTTATTCCAATAAAAATTACCTATACATGCGTTTATTTACGATAACAATAATGTATAATTCCTACGCGTACATTTTTTTATGCAGTAAAGTTTTATGGACTGTAGCAAAAAATTTTTCAATAGTTAATAAAATAATCTCTTATCAAGAATTGTTTTCTCACTTGCAAACCTGTGATAATATACCCAATCAGTTTACTCATAACTCTGATATTGTAACAAAGCACCTTCATCCACTCAACTTTTCATTTACTTGTGAAAAGCAACGTTAAATAATGATTCATGATAACACTCTATGAATTATTGAGGTCATGATTGTACCAAATAGGTTTGCGAAAGTACAATGACACGGTTAAACAATGAAAGGAAGAATCATGTTACTTACTATAACACTTAATCAAATTCCTTTGTAAAGTCAAGCACTTTAATGGCCCTCTACTTAGACAAGCTGAATAACATAAAGAGAAAACATGGTTGCAAACATGTATTTTACCAAACTCTTGTTGTAACCCTCCCGAATAATGAACAAAAGGTACAACTGCACTAAGATTGATAATGTCTAAATAGAGCACTCAAAATCGGTTTTGTATTCCCCATTTTTCTCCTCCAAAACTGGACTGATTTTTGAGTTTTTTTTTACCAACTGCATTAGAAGAAAATATTCCCTGTCTATATGTTTTGCTTTTTAAAAAATACATTATCAAGTTTATATACTAACATTTGTTGATGATGTTCAAACCAAATACATTAATTGTATAAAAAAATATTTCTAAAAACATGCATTCAATATATATACTTAATAATTATATATTTAATAACTTATTGGTGCACATGGATTGACGCAGCTATATTATAACAACTCACAACAATTATGACAAAATTCAAAGTGTAATTATTGATGATATGACTGACTCTCTCTCCGCTGCTCCATCACACTTGAAGTTTATTTAAAACACATGTTTACTGACAAAAGGCATAATTTTCTCCTGGAAAATACTTAGTTACCTGTTTTTTTTTTTATAAAAATTAAGGCATTTTGGATTTATACAGTGGCGGTTCTTTACAGGGGGACAATGGGGACAGTCCCCACTAGTTACACTCAAAACCTACTAAAGGAAATAACAGTCGATGCCGCCAAAATGAATGAATTCTTTAAACATAAAAGTAATTAACATTAGCAGAAATAAAATACAAACAATTATTCCGGATGATTTTAATAAGACCCTACGCGCGTACAGCGAACAATGTACGGCGCAAAAAAAAGCAGGTCTATTTCTCAGTGCGCAGAATTACTGCGCACTTGGGGGACAATCCGAACTATCCCCATACTTTCCTTGCGTTGTTTCGCGATCGTATGCAACTGCGCATGCGCAGTAGTATGTGAGTTCAAGCATCTGCGGGGACAATCCTTTGGATCCCCATAGAACCATTTGTTTGCGAAGTTACGGGCGGGAATCGCTCGCGTTCAAATTAGTTTGATGATAATCTCGCAAGGTAAAGCTTTATTTTTATTATATATCATTGTAAATTGGCATATTTCTATAGACATTTTATATTATTTTGTGTTAAATATATCCGACTAGCATGATTAGACCATCAAAAAAATTTTTTGAGAAATTTTATAATATATAATAATAATAATAATATTCTACGGGTGATGAGATTCCGGTATGTAAAAAAGTCGATCCCCACCACTAAAGAAGTGCTCGAGCCGCCACTGGATTTATAGCCTAAATCTTCGATTCAATCATAAATTTTGCATTACTTTTATGTGAATTTGAAAGTTGGCATGGAAAAATGTACACTTGCAACAATGGCAATCTTTCAGGATCGCTGGCCATGCTTAATATGAATAATTTTTGATTTTTTTTTTTATTCACTTTAACCCATTCCGTCTGAGCTACCATAATTTAAGGCGGTTATGTTGGAAGGCGTTCCATCCCAGCCGCTATAATTTAAGACTCCCGAAAGCATGTGTTTTTTTTTTATTTTTATGTAAAAAGTAGCATGCATTGACACTTTTTTTTAGAGTAAAATTAATCAATAAACTAGGATAAGTTAGTACCATAATTAATTCAGTTGCTGTGGTCAGTTTTAGTCAGGGATGGGTTAATTACTACAAATGACCAATATTTTCATTCTGGGCAATGGAAAATACTGCAGCCAAAATTTCGATTACCATTCGACTGTGAACTCATACTAGTAATTGAGATTTTGAATGCAGTATTTTCCATCAATCCGAATGCAAAAAGTTGTCTTTTACAGTAATTAAGGTACCTAAATCAAAATACTTTTTTCTAAAAAATATTTGTATGGCAATGTCCAGTGATTTCGAAAGTTTTAACTAATTTATATACCTACCTAAAATTGAAATGAAAAGGTTTCATTCAACAGTTATTATTGTAACCATAGACATATGAATATTAATAGACCAGAACAGAAAGGTGAGGGGTAGAAACCAACTGCAGCGGGAAGGTGGCTTTGGTGATATGTGATTCGTCAAAACTCAATCTGACAGTATATAGCGCCTTTGAGGTGATTTTTCATAAAAACGGCGCTATATAAATCGTCCAAATATTATTATTATTATTATAGGCATCTCGCATTAAAATATAACCATTTAGTTCTTAAAACTAAACTCTGCTTTTGAATGAATAGACCTTTTTACATGGGAGCGCGAATTGCTCGCCGCGTAATGAACAAATTTGTTAAAGCGGGTGAAGTCCAAATACGGCAAAGTAAGGTCGCCTATAAGGTCGAGTCCAATATTTTGTTGTTGTATTTAGTTGACACTTTTGCAAATGTTTCATAATTTACTTACCCCAGTAAACAGCGACGGGCACACGCCATGTATCTCGAGTGATAGTTTATGTTCAAAAACGATCATATTATGTGATCTGAATGCCTATGGAATATAATACGACAATTGGGTTTATTCTCTTTTTCACTTCTATTTTTACACATTTTCAAAACAAAAGCCATTACTTTTACCGTGTTATTTCGTAAAATGCACTGATGAGTGCTCGACGCTGGCTCGCAGAAGAATGATGACACCACATTTTATAGATTAATGCGAAGCCATACTCGATCCCCGGTTCTAATGAAATGGTTTCAATGGGAGGAAATAATACGCTTTTATCACTTAGGGCAGGTCTACTAATATTCATAAGTCTATGATTGTAACAGAAAAAATAAAAATAATCTTATTATCTTCTTAAGTACTAATATTATAAACTCGAAAGTTTGTATGGATGTATCGGTGTTTGTTACGCTTTCATGCAAAAAACTACTGAATGAATTTTAATGAAACTTTACAATAATATAGCTCATACATCAGAATAATATATAGGCTATAATTTATAAAGCTAGCTAGGAAGGGACGCGGGAGGGGAAGGGGGACGCACGCGAAAGGTGATTCAGGGAGAAACAATGTATTTCTTTGAATATGGCATTGCAACGCATGCCGGTAACCATCTAATAAATTATAATATCTGAGAAGTTATTCGGGGCTCAAGAGACAAAAAAAATATTTAGAAGCATTAATGGTAAATTTTTGAGATCGCTGGCAATGGTTAATACGCACTTTTTTTTGAAAAAATCTTTTGATTCACCTTAATTACATTAAAAGACAACTATTTGCATTGGGGGAAGTGGAAAATATTTCATTCTACATGGTTTGTGATACAAAAGAAAGTGCCCCTTTATACCGCCTGCTCGCGTCAAGGCAAGAAAAACATCCCAGTTTTCAAGTAGTTTAGCGGCTACGCTAGGTTTGTGTAACATGGTTTGTGATTCAAAAGAAAGTGCCCCTTTATAACGCCTACTCGCGTCAAGACAAGAAAAAATTTAGAATGAAATATTTTCCACTTCCCCCAATGCAAATAGTTACCTTTTAATGTAATTAAGGTGAATCAAAAGATTTTTTCAAAAAAAAGTGCATATTAACCGTTGCCAGCGATCTCCAAAAATTACCGCATTAATTAATATATACAAAATATCCTCCACACAGTGATTACTGACAGGTGTTCCATATAATTAGAAAGATATGGATAATAATCATTTATTTGAACAGGTACAATAATACTAATAATAAATTGATAATATAATACCTAATTGAGAACATAATTGCTGAAAAAATGTTGAAAATAATAATAAATTCAAAATTGTTACATTAAAATTGCGTGCAATAACTCCAGCAGACAGAAAATAAAATTACCTCTTTTTTACACTTTCCACTGTACCAAATAGAAAATAACATAGCGAAAATAGAAATGCCGACACTGAGCGCGTAGAAAGGTGATAAGTTGTGTAGGAAAATAAGTATGTTCTCTTTCCACTGCTCTTCCATCTTTTTTTATTGATTGAATAACTTAAATAAATAATATAATGCGAACATTCGATGTTTCCTTCACCAAAATAAACAAACACTTCTTGACAAATTAAATTTACATTTGATTTGTGACAAGTGACAAGCAGAAGTGCCAACCAATGAAAAAAAATGACCACTTGAATCGAAATAATGGTACTGACACACATGTTCATCAACTCTGCACATTTGCTCATAAATGAGCAAGCTTGGTTTGAGCATACTCATGAATGAGCATGCTCAAAGCCAACAATTCAACACACATGCTCATAAATCAACCAGTCATCACATGCTCTTTATGAAAATGTTAATGTCAAAAAAGGAGACTGTTCCATTCGACCCAGAACTAAAAAAAATAATGGTATTGCTTGTAACACAATTATTTAAGAATATTTTGATGAAATAAATAAAACGGTTGATTTAGGCCCAAGATATCAACAAGTTCTAAAATGACTAGATAATAAAAAATAAATGTTTATTTCCACAGGATGTGGTTTCATTTTGGAGGTAAAGGAACATTTGGGTTAATTTGAAAATCTATTGTGGATATTTTAGTAATCGTGTGTTCCAAATACATTTGTGATCCCCATAATAAATCACCAAAACAAGGTTTTTCATCTCCCCAACGGGCCATTTTTAATATTTTTGCAAAGAATGCGCAGGCGTGAACTGAGGTCGGATCGAAATAAGCACGTTCACAAGCAAAGCAAGCCTGTTCACACATGGTTAGAGCGCTCCTTTTCTTCCCGCGAATCCAATGAGCATGCTCAATACTAGCAACGTCGCTGGCACACATACTACTAGGTAGCATTTGTTCATTAGTAGAATGCTCCCTTGCTAATAATGGGCATGTCTGTCAGCACCATAAACCTCTTCTAGAGCCTATTATCGCAAAACCTACTGTCAGATTGAACCTTATTTAATTTTTTCTTATTGTTCCATGACTGAATCTTTGACTCCGTATTTCGCGCCGAGTAATTGGTACCAATTGCAGTGAGAGCTGACTCGGGATTGGTTTATTTATGGTACTTAGGTGGGTGGTTTGGTATATTTATGGTACTTAGTTAAAAAAAAATGACAAAAACGTGGGTGGTTTGGTATATTTATGACAAAAACTGTAACCAACTGTAACTTATAAAAATTAACTTATTAAACAATAAATTCGAGTTTCAGCTTGATCAGATGATGATGATGATGTGGGTTAATTTTTTTAGATTCCTAGGTTAGGTTAGGTTAAGAATATGTTTGTATGGACAAAACGCTGCCCGGTCTCCTCTTAAGATTTTTTTTTTACATTAGCTCCACACGGGAGGACCTAAGGAAAACAATTCCCTCATGGCCTATGTCGTCATCTTTGGGGATGCCGTATGAAGGAAAGTAAGTTCTGGGAAGGAGAAAGGTATGAAGCATGAAAACAAACATTGTGCCAAAACAGGCTGCATGGTGGAATGGACTGCATTGAAAGGGATAAGATAGGTTCCAAATGGGTTAGATTTGGCGTCCTCACTCCACAAGCCCCGGTCCCTGTATTATATTACATATCCAGTCCTCAGGCCTTGAGCCATCCTGTTCTGATAATCAGTCTTAACTTTTCTTCCACCTGCCACCAGCCACATGAAGAGATTTATATCTTCCTGTCATCCAGCGTTCTCTCCATGTGTCCTATTTTAGGAATCTCATTTAGAAATATGTAGGTACAATATTAACTGTCTGAAGAAGCGAAGCTAGCAGTCCACAACGGAGTGCTTGAACCTATCCTGGTGTATGGGAGTGAGGCATGGAATTGGTAGAGGAAGGATGAAAGTAGACTTAATGCTGTAAAAATGAGATACCCCACGGGAAAGAAAGTGTAAAACCATGAATGATTGTGTGAGAAATGTGGAGATCCGCAAAGCTGTGGAAGCGTAATGAGTAAGATTAAGAAAGGGATGCTCAGATGTTTTGGGCATGTAGAAAAAATGAATGAAAGGAGTGCAAGGAGAATGGTGACCGGACAACTCAACAATGTGCGACATTATCACACATTTGAAAATTCATTACGAGATGAAAAAAAAAGGTTAAATAGGTTAGGTTTTTTTTTTTTTCACATGAACTCCACACAGTAGGCCCTGAGGAAAATGATCTCCCTCAGGGCGTATGTCATCTTTGGGGATGCTGTGTGGAGGGTCTCTTTAAGGAAAGGAAGGAGAGGAGAGTTCTGGGAAGGAAAGGGGTTTAAGAAGTGGGTAGGAATCTGGGATTCAGTTTGTCTTGGTCATCCACCTCCAAGACCTGGACAAACCTCACCCCATGAACCCGGGCACCCCTGCTAAATCACCAAACGTAGCGAACCACTTGGGGTGACCTATGGAAGAGGTGTTGGTTATCCAATAAAGGTTCGCGGGGCGGCAGTACCCATTCCCGCCTCCCAAATTGAAAAAGGTAGGCTATTAATATATTTTTAATCACTTTTCAAAGGTGTGTTGAAATGCCACTTTGTTGAGTTGATACAGAACCAAGGAGAATATTTGACACAAATGTGAATGGTAGAAGTAGGGGTCGCCCGAGACATGATCAAGTGAATCAGATACTTGAATCGGGCCATGTCAGGAGTCAGAATAATAGAAGAGTATGTACTAGACGTATGTATGAGACGATTTATGAATGTGCATGAAACAAGAAGTGCTTGCCAAGACCGAGTTGTTTGGCAGTCTGTCCTCTCTGCCTACCCCTGTGGAGAAACGGCGTGATGGTGGGTTAGTTCATATACCATATTTACATTTCAAAGTAATATTTGGTCGAGGAACAAATGTTATGGATTGTAAAAGGAAAGACAATTGATATATGATGTTGTAATTTTTTTAATGTTTCGCTTGATTTTTCTTTATATTTATAAATGAAACACCATTACAGTTTTTATCTCCTGAGAATAATACGATAAACAAAGTACCTACTACCGCCTTTGACCACATATCCTTAACCCACCTATCTAAATGAATGTAAGTTTCCGGCGCTTCTAGATCTGATTCTGCGATGTTCAGATGGGATAATATTAAACTATGCTTTTCCAATAAACCGCAGGTGTTCTCAATAACACTTGTGTTATCCGAACAGGCTAACAATTTTATTTTCTTTTGTTTTTCCGATGATTCGGGTGATTTATCTTTATGAATTTTTTTTACATAACTGGAATACCTTTGGGTAACATTTTCATGACCAATCACTATGGAAGTTTTCTTCTCCTGGGCGATCTTATTGAAAATGTTGGTAGTGTATTCGGTTTTATTGGTCATCAGGTGATTGTAGTTGTCTTGGCAGCTCTGTCGACCCCTCAAGACAGCATCACCAAACAGCATGTTGTTGGAGAGCTTCAATTGCACCAACTTCAAAGAAGCTAGAGAATCCTCCACTGAACAATGTCCTTTCGAAGTACTTTGAATCTCTTCATTAAGAAATTCCTTAGCCAGAATTTTAAGCTTACTCTTTCTGACTCTTTCGCCCGTTATATTGAATATTACACTTGTATCGATTACATACGGATGCATCATCTTTAAAGCGTTCAGATCAAAATTCAGAGACTGTCCAACGAGGATAGCATTGGGGGGAAGAAAAGCTCTGATGTCCCGCTGGACATCCTCCAGGCGAGTTTTTACACTGGATAGAATTTCAGGAGTGATGCCGGAAAATTGGGTTAAGTAATCCACTATTTTATTGTATGGTAAAACGAGCTTTTCGTAGACCACCTCGTGTTGTTCATTGACCAGGGACACCCTAGTCAGCTCTGAACCGGCGCACGTCCGACACATTTCACAATCCAGTCCGAACATGGGAGAAGAAGAGGTGACGGGTTCGTACGAATCTTTAGTCATGACGTAGTCTGAATAGCTGGATTTCAGTTTGCCTTTGAGAGGAAGAGGATAGTTTTCTTCAATGAGTTGCCAGGCAGAGAGCACTAACTGTGTGCGAGAGAATTTATCGTGTAATCCCAGATCACAGGAGACTTTGGGTCTTAAACCTTCTGATACTGGAAATACGGCTCTCAGCATTACCATGAGATCTCTTCTGGCTTCCATGGCGGCGTCCATACTGCCATACTCTTGCACCATGGCTTCTTTTTCCACATCAGTTAGAGGAACAGCGGCTAGTTCGTCCACCATGGAACCTCCGTACAGCGACGGGGTGACAACTTCAAGGCGATTTGGGAAGTGAGCTCCAAGATGAACAAACACTGACTCATTTGAACTGTAGTTGTACAAGGAAACTCCTTCCACAATCAGAACGAGGGTGTGAGAAATGCGAGATCGTTTGTCCACGTGACACCACCGCAGGGGGGCATAAGGGCACTGCTCCTTCAGTATAGACAGAAGAAGCAAGTGTTGGATGTCTGTAAGAAGTATGGGGATTCTCTCATCAACGTGTGTGCTTAGAGAGGCTTGATCGCCAACTATTTTCAATCGGATATTCGCATGGGTTTTTCTGGCTCGGAGGACTTCCACTTCCTGTCTAAGTTCATTGTAATCTTTTCCCTCCAAACTATTACCATTACTCACACTTTGGCCAGAGTCTTTATCTGGAAACAAGGAAAAGTATAATATATTGATTATTTAAAAATAAAAAAGGTGAAAATCATTTTCAGTCTGTATTTATAAGATTAGCGGAACAGCGGCATGTTGTTGGTATAGCAATGTTATTAAAATAAATTTAAAAAATAAGTGTTCTTTAGCTAAGTCGAACAAATATTTATTTAACCACTCAGCAACATAAGCAGATATACACGTTAATATGCCGACATCAGTTAAGTACAATAAGCGTGTTTACACGTCAACGCGTATGTTTATACAGAAATCGTCATAACTCAGTTATTGTTCTAGTAACATACCTAAAACAAAAAGGAGAAGCTCCATAATAAATCAAGCTACCCATCACTATTCAAGATATAGAAATAGATAAAAAAAAATCTTTTCTGTCAGATACATGATAGACCGCCAAATTGCCTATCCACTGTTCGACATCGTTATTTTTTTATTAAATATTCTTGTATGAAATGATAAAAAAGCGAGGTGACCAAATTGTTTATTATACATTTATAAGATAGAATAAATATTGTCTTTTATATAATCCGTGATTTTAGTACCGTTTTCACATAAAAACATCACGTGAGTCATTTTTTCATTTTTTTTAATGTTTGCATTCTAAATTTTAATGTTTACAAATGTTAATATTTATTTGTAACATAACAATTTGAAAGCTTATTTCATATCCTTTCAAAAACAGTTTTTAGTATTCGGCTAAGTTTGGAAATGTTTCATTTATAGAGCTTTAATTGTGAAGCGGAAATAACATAAAGTTTTCGTAAATCTGACATGTCGTTTAAGACGTAAAAAGTGCATATTCGCAATGTATCGGAGTGGTTAAGTAAGATTAGCATTTAAAAAAATTCTTCATGTAATAATAAGTTTAGTACTCTACTACAGTGGTCTTCAATCTTTTCGAGCCGGCGTACCCCTTGACTCTTACTACAAATTTGTTGTTCTTTTGTACACGTGCAATGAAAGTGGTGTATCATTTGTAATTTTTAATAATTTCTTTATTATGATTTTAACAATCAAGTCACACAAACACAATTTACACAATTTTACACGGAGTGTAACACGAAATCAGGCATTTTTAACTATTGATTCTACATGCTTGCCACGTTATTGCGAAAACCACTGCTCTACTACATTACAAATATTTACCAAAATTAAATAAATAAACACATGTGGGTGGGTACCTCTGTGAGTAGCTCCCATTTGCTCATCAATGCCTGAATCACAACTAGTGGCATCTTTCTTCAATTTCTTCCTGGAAGGGCCAGCATCATTGCGCTCTTCATTTACCAAAATTCCATTGGGCGGAGGCTCTACTTCCATGCTTTCCTGATTGAGCTTGGCAACCGTGACTAAAGCTGCCATTTTCTTCAATTTACTTTCCTTTCTAGAGGCCTTCTTGGCAACATTGGACTTCTTATCCTTTTTCTTAGACATAGTGGGACTCTGAAAACATAAGTTCATTTAAATGCCAGTTATCGGAGTGTACTGTAAAAGAATGTAACACTAAAATTGAGGAACTTTCTTTGCATGTTAAAATCCATTACCAAATTAAAACCAAAGAGATTTAACGGGGGCATTATTTGAGGCTAGAATTTGGCAATCGTTGCGTATTATTTGTTTTGAGGTTGTTGGTAATAATATTTTTTCACTAAATTTTAATAAGTAGCAACCGAGAAGAGACAAGTATAAATCATTTGTAAAACAATATCATTTTAATAAATACCGGGAACAAGTAAATATACGAATAAACGAGATAATTCTAAACGCGGAAATGAAGCAATGATTTCATAAATAAAATAATCGTTTCTGCTCTCACCTAAAATTAATGAAGTAATACAGGTTTCACTACCAATGTACGATTTAAATCATATTCTTATTCATAAATCAAATAAGCCAAAATATATCTTCACCAAAAATTTGAAAACTGTCATGCTGAAAGCAACGTGAATTTATTCACATTCACAGATGTTGTTCTGCTTAATTCCATAGAAATTAGAAAAGAGCAGCGAGTGTAGAAGAGTGAAGAGCAGTGTTGCCAGCTCGGTTTTTTAAAATAATGGAGCTCAAAAAGAACTAAGTCGGATCGGAAATTTTTTTAATAAAGATTTCAATACAAAAGTAACCGGTTTCTTCAGAAATAATTCTTAACCTGTCATTTTTGTTGATGCCTTTTGAATAAAAAAAGAAACTAGATTATCTGAAAAAAAAACGAGCTAAAAAGCTATAGCGCTGTTTTTGGAAAATATTACCTCATTTAGAGCTAAATCTAAATCTGAAGGAACTGAGTTGGAAACACTGTTGAAGCGTATACAACTTCTTCTACTATGGGCAAAATCGAAGAGATTGATTTTTCGAATCACTCGACTCGACGTCGCGACAGTGAAAAACTTTCGCTAAATATGAAATTTTGTTAAAATGTTTATTTGAGATATCGGAAATATTTCGCTCAAGAAATTAATCTATTTCAGTACTACTCGTCACATACAAGGGATGATTAACAAACGCTTCATTTGTTCATAGATCTAAATAACTTCATAAAATAAATCGGTTAAAATTAAGTTTTATCCTAAAAATGTATTAAATTTAATTTACCAAAAATTATAATTCTAATTGTCTCCCTCTGCAAGAAATCCTCTTTTCTTTTTGCCACTTGCACTAATCTTTATTTAGATCTGGCAATATTATTAGAACGAATAGAACGTCGCGAAATTTCACAATTTGACCAATTTGTCTGTTTTGCATTTCGAATCTATGGTCCGACTGTAAAAGTATGGTAAAAGTCTATGACAGTCTATGATAATAGAATTGTGTACAGTGTTGCCAAACGTACGAGGTTCCTCGTACAAATACGAGATTTGTGGCCTTCCGTACGAGGTACGAGGACACTATCAACCTCGTACAATTATGTACGAGATTTTGATTCGATGATCAATGGAGGAATTTGCCTAATGTAAAAGCCCGTTATCCTAAAGGGATAAATGATATTAGTGAGCCAGACAAGTTTTGGGCTTAATTACTCAAAATCGTAGACTCTTCCAAGCTAGCTCATTTTGCCCTTTCTGCACTATCCCTACCCCATGCGAATGCTGACTGCGAGCGGGTTTTTAGTAAGGTAAATTTAATTAAAACAGATATAAGAAACCGACTAACTCGAAACAGTGAATGGCACACTTCTTGCTGCAAAAAGCGCAAGAGGTTCAACTCGTACTGGAAACTGCGTCAATTTTGAACCCACAAAGGAAATGTATAGCCACATGACAACAGACAAAATAAACGGCAGAAAAAACGATGATAGTGAGGATGTTCCTGACATAATATTTGGAGAGATGTAAATTATGTTACCTTGATTTACATTTATTTTTTTGTGATTTAACTTGAGTAATAATTAATATTTTTTTTAAATACAAAACATAGGGATGTTTTATTTAGTAGGAAACTTGCAATAGTTTATTTCATTGAGTAAAAAGTCCTAAATCCAGTAGTTGTAATAAATTGTACGAGGTTTGAAAGTCAAAGTACGAGATTTTTAGCCACATCCGTACGAGGAATTTTTTTTTACGGTTGGCAACCCTGATTGTGTAGAAATGTATATTTATGGTAGAAATAGACATATATAATATAGGTGGCGTTTGTCAGTCTTCGGCCTTATCGATTTTGTAGATTTTGAAAAAGTGATATTACGACTATATATTGAAGCTTTTCAACTTCTAATAATCCAAAAAAATATAAAATGACCAGCCCAGTTATCATCGCATCATCCGCAAAGCAGACTGCGACGGTATAACGATTTTTCCCACCTTTGATAATATTGCACTAATTTGTTAATAATTATAGTTATAATAATTGTTTGTTTTCTTTTATTTCAGTTAATTTTCCTCCATGGACTGGGAGACACTGGGTAAGCTCAATGTATTGTATAATCGACTTGGTTTGTAGAAAAAAATCCTCTTATAAAATAATTGTTTGACTTGTTTATTCTAATATTTTCCGATGGAAATAATTACCACTTAAAACCAATTAGGTGTTAACGTTGTGGTTATGCTATCATCTACCGTTCAATTTTTAAATTCATCAATTCGCTGAGGTTTTGGTCAAATTATCTTCATAAATTTTCGATAAATTTTGTAATTTTTAAAAATATTATTTTAAATTACTTTGATTCTATTTTATAAGTTTGCAATATCAGAACTTTTATTAGCATGCTGTCTAAAAATATTAGGCAGGTAACTCCAGTGATGTTAAATAAAACCTACCAAACAACTATTTTCACGTCTAATTCATTCACTCCTCTGTTATTTTATTATTCAACACAATTCATCTACCAGAAGCATATTTCCAGTGGCGTAATTTGAGGATTTCAATATTACTGAGCAATTAATTTTCCATGTTTTTACTAATCACATTGTCACCTGTATTTAATATCATTGAAAGAGTCCAACGCCAATTTTTGAGGTGTATTAATTTTAGACTTGGAATTCCTTTAGAATCTATAAATTATGACATTTTATTGCATTCATTGAAATCGTTGAAGTGACAGAAGAAAATTTTTTGATCTAATATTTTTATATAAAATTGTAAATCATCAGTTGGATAGCCCTGATATATTGAAGCTGATTCACTTCCATGTACCTACCCCTAGTGTGTATTATTGTGACAATTATACGTCTGTCTCAGGCCACAATTCTGTTATACATAGAATACTCACCATTGGTAATTTTTATGCCAATGTTGCTGATGTATTCAATATTTCATTATTAAAATACATGGCTCTACTGATGAAACATTTCAGTCATATGTATTTTAACGAGGTCACTTCATAACAGGTATTTTCATTTTATTGTTTCTTTTTAATGCTTTCATAAGTTGTTAGTATTTTATTTTATTTTCTATCGTTATGTGAAATTTAAAAATAATAATAACATAAAATCTTTCTCTACTGTACTACGACTGTTTAAAAAATATTAAATAAACTCATGTTTGTAAATGGCACTTTGTGCCGTAAATTTAAATAAATAAAATAAAAAAAAAATAAAAAAAAAAATAATAAAAAAAATATGCATTGTACACTTATACGCATAATACACTTATGCACATAATACACTTATATACATGATACCCTTCATAAGTAAGTTTGTCCTTCCCGGTTCCATGCCTTACTGCCGTAAATAAGGGTTACCGGAACTCCATTGTGGACTGCTTGCCTTGTTCCCTTTGAACTTTATTATCTCCTCCAATATTCACTTCTCGATTAATTCATATTTGGACAAGTGATTGATAAAAAATATCCCTGTAAAAACCACTTAATACTAATAATAATAATTGGATAATTTGTATACCATTTTTGTGAAAAATCACCTCAAGGGCGCTGTGGTCTCAATTAATTCAGTAGATCTACGATTATTGCGATAGTTAGGAATATTTTCTGAAGGCAACACAGAGAAATTGCACTATGTTGTTAGTATTTTCTGTTGACCTCTGACTCCCTTTAGTTGACTACAGGCAAGTCTCCGCTCACCGGGTTGTGACCTAATAATTAATTTTCTAGAAATCTTTTATTGGCTGTCAATGAGTAATGAATCTCTCAGCAAATCTTCAAATGGAAATTTACATTAAAAATGTGCAAGCAGCTGTTACAACTTAACTCGAACCCTGTTTGCATTATTGTCATTTATATCAAGTCTATAATTGCTCTGTAGCAGGAAACTGTTTTTCAGACAGAAAAAACTCTCTAATCGAGCTTTAACATCCTGAAATTTACATTGCTTTCTGAAATTTGTAACCCCACTTATTATCAAACAAATTAAAACAAAAAATAGCTACATTAAGTACATTAAATGTTGGCTGAAGGAACTGTCGGAAAATAAACTTACTAGTATACTTAAAACATCATTGTAGAAGTTTCTGGAAAACCTTATCCAAACCATGAAGTTCAACCATAAAAGTCGCTGAATACTTATTCAAAGCATATTCCCCCTAATCACAGGATCTCCTAGTGAGGAGGACTACAAATATAATTTCTATTTTATATATACCTAACATGTTTCATATAAAAATGTAAAAAAAAGATAAATATGTAGTTTTATTTTTATTTTTAACTTCATGAGTAAAATCTCAAATTATACTATTTAATTAAATGAAGACAATATTAGCCAAACTCAGAAAAAGATTTGGTTCCACTGGGACTCGAACCCAGGACCCTTGTAAGCAAAGGCCCTGGGTTTTGATTGAGTCCCAGTTCCCAGTGGAACCAATATCTTTTTCTGATTTTTCTATCTCCAGATTTTCAATTGACTTTCGCTAATATTGTCTTCATTTAATTAAAAATATATAGTTACTTAAAAAAAATAAAATGTAACTGTTTTCAGCTTATAACGTCATATCTATCATTAAATAAGTAGTTTTGATGTGTACATGAATACATATGTTCAACTGTTTAAAAATAATGCCTACGACCGGCCGTAGCGCAGCGGTAAGACGCTTGACTCGCGCACCGAAAGTCGCGGGATCGAATCCCGGCGTGGCAAATAAATTTTATTTGATTAATTTGTGTTATTTCACAATTTATTCATTTAAAATAATAAATAGTATATTTGCGGCACGTTCCAGAGTGGAAGATACTCTCTGTATCGCCCTGGTGTAAGACTACCATTCAGAATTGAAACGTTGCTTGAAACGGCATTAGCCGTGATTGGTGACCAGATCTGAATAGCCAGGTACTTCCCCACCTTCCTCTTCCCTATCTCCTTCCCCTCCTCACTACCCTCAGCCTCACAACATACTCCAATTGGGGATGCCATAGTCTCACTGGCTTCAGACGGGAGCAGTTGGGACTCTTGTGAGGTATTCATGTAAAAAAAAAAAAAAGGCCCCAGAGATGTGTTAAAAAAAAATAATGATATTTGAAAATGTTTGATCAATTTCTAAAAATTTAATTACCCAACCATAGGGGCAAATTTCTCTGCAGGGGTCAGCAAAAAGGATAGATCTATTCTTAGCACACACTTCTTGCATCATTCACCACATTCGTACATTCTCTGCTGTTTTTCTCTTCTGTTACTCTTGACATGATTTGACTCAAGTATTTGATTTACTTAATCGGGCCATGTCTTCCTAGGGCATTCTCGACTTCTACCATACACGTATTTGAATGCTTTTATTATTCTTACAGCCATGGCTGGGCAAGGGCCATGGGGGCGCTGCGGCCTGCGCACGTGAAGGTAATCTGCCCCACGGCGGCCACCATGCCTGTCACCCTCAACGCCGGCTTCCGCATGCCCTCCTGGTTCGACCTGCGCACCCTTGACCCCTCGGGGCAGGAGGATGACCAGGGTATCATCAAGGCGTCGGAGCTGATACATGCTATGATCAATGCGGAGATCAAGGTACAGTTGAACTTTTAACAGTAAAACGGTGCAGCCTCTAATAGTACAACAACTTTTAGCAGTAAGTATAGATTCTAATAGTACAACTCAGATAATAGAATTATAAATAGGATTATTAATCCAACTTCTAACACAAATGCATTGAACTGTAACTTCTATTTGCCACTCAATGGAAACAACCCAGAGGCAGATCGAGGAAGAGGTGGCTAGACTTGTCATTTTTGGGGAATATTCCTAAAATGGTGAATATTATGGGAATTTTCATCTAAATGTTGAAATACTTATGAGGTTGTCTCCAAGGAAATTTTAGATTATTTAATTAATTAGAGTATGCTGAGGATAGAATTTTTGAAATAGTGGTTTGAAATAAATTTAGCTGTGTTTGGTGGCCAGGTAATTCCCCACCTTCTTCTTCCTCACCTTAAAAAAAAAAACTAAACCATAATTATTATAATTTTAAATATTTTTTATTTCCATGATATTTTTACTTCCGGTAAAGTTGTTTTAAAATAACAGTTGTAATGATAATAGCAAATCAATTTCTGTAAGGCAATTTAGTAATACAGGGTGGACCATAAAGTTGTGCGGATTTGAAAAAAAATCACAAAACATATAATATTAATTTTCATATTCACATCTGTAAATATTTATTAGGCAAAAATATGGGAAATTTACATTTTAAAAATTACATCATCAAGGTGTGACCCATCTTGACCCAAACACTCGTCGAACCTGAATTGCAAATTTGCAGCAACTCTCTCGCACATTGCGCGTAGAATGACAACCATTTCTTGGATGGTGATTTCTTTCAATTGGGCAATGGATGTTGATTTCCCTATGTATACTCGACTTTTCAAGTATCCCCATAGAAAGAAGTCAAGGGGAGTTATGTCTGGAGGCCATGGAATATCCCCTCGGCAAGATATCACTTTTCCTGGGAACATCTCGTTTACAACTGCCATTGAAAAGTATGACGTCGTGCCATCTCGTTGAAACCATGTCCTAGTGTTATAACCTTGAAATTGATGCAACTGCAGATAGAAAAAATCACGTAACATTGCTGTGTACGGATCTGAATTCAAGGTCACAGATTCTCCTCGCTGGTTTTCAAAGAAATAAGGACCGATGATTCCATGGGATGAAATTGAATGGGGGTGAAAATGGGCTTTTTTGTAAAAATGTTTATACAAAATACACGCTGGTCTCCAGTGAAATGCTCCTTTGCGACTGAATTTCCGTGAACCGAGCTACTGAACATCACCACTCGCGCCCCCGTCTATAGCCCCTCTTGACCAAAAGAATGCATCAGCCACACACAGCGTTAAAAGTGCGAGCACTTATCTGTTGAACCGTCACACGACGCTATCAAAAATTTCTTTCTATGGTAGGAGAAGGGGTCAGACGAATTAGAGAGCTACCACGAAATGCCATTTCTTTGTACTGAATCTATCAACTTGACAGCTGTCATCCGCCCGTTTAGGCAGCTCCGTAATTAAAATGACCCTCTCTCCTGTTTATGGCAGATAGGGGGTCGCATAACTTTTCGCATATCGCCTCGGCAGCGGTTACGGCAGATTACGACCTATTAACTTTGAGCTTTGAGCACATCATCTGCTCTGTGTGGCGGGTATGGAGAGCGATATTGGGGGTGCGATGATCTTTTATAGCTGTGTGTGGCACCCATCTAATATTTTGAAATTCTTAAATCTTTATGGCCCACCCTGTATTTCACCCCAAGCATGCTTTAAAGTTGCCTATAAATACTTGCTAGGTAATCTTATTACAGGTGTGCTATTCTTCATAGAAATACTTTGACAGTGGCCTTTACATTGTATAAACAATATACCCTCTGTTATTATTTTTATTTAGCAGTCATAATATAAATAAAACCAGCCAAAGATGTATGAGAAGTGTTACAAATATTCAGAGGCCAGATTAAATAAAATAAATGCACACAAACAAAGATATTAATGATATCAAATCTAAGAAAATTATGTATGCCCTTGGACATTAGCTGCCTTTATTATTTTATTGGAAATTATAAAGTAAAATATACAGAATAATAATGTGCATAACATTCGTTAACCATTTTAATTACCAAGTTAGTAGAGAAATAATCTTGTTTATAACTGGGGGACTAGGTAGTCTATTTACTAATACATATTTAGAGATAATATAGGTATAACATACTGCTTATAAATAGTAGGTATAGTTACAAAAAACATTACAGTGTCTTGCATTAAATGTATTAAAAATATTCGACAATAAGTAAAAATATATGCAATAATATCAACAGAATATATCTGAAAGGCAGTCCCCCCTAGGACGTTGGAAGGTGGGAAGGTGGAAGGGGAACGCCGCAGGAGGGGAATGGGATGTGGGATTAAAACGGGGGTGGGAACGGGGAAGGACATGTGAAAGTACATGGGAAAGTACATGGGAAGGAGCATGGGAAAGGACACTCAGGGGAAGGGGGGTGGGGACGAGGGAGGGGTAGAGGAAGGGATTGCAAAGGAGACCTAGCGTTAGGGGATAATAGGGGGTAAAATTTTGAAAAACCATATTTTTTTTACACAGAGCTGTACGTAGCTTGCTCACGGGAGGAATATTTTGTATCCAAAAGCACGTCAATAAACTGAATTTAAACACAACCACTTTCTTTCTTTGAGTGCCGTTGCCAACACATACCGGGAACTCGCTAATAAGGAAGTTGAGTGAAAAATATTTTGACTTATAAGAATATGTTCATGTAGATCAAAAAATATTGATTCTAAATATATAAATATATTTCTATATTATTATTCTTAGAATTAATTAAACTTTCTTAAAAAAATATCAAAAAGCTATGAACTAAAAACGCTTCATGAATGGTCGAAAGTATTCTGACGTCATCGGTACCGCGGTTTGTACGAAGAACGGATCACCGGAATGTCTATGGTGCATCTCTTTCTATTACATGAGAGATGGTATGTGTATGACAAGAGAGGTGTATAGGCCAAACTTCGTTTATTTATGGGCCAAACAGTTTTGCTTTCTATCTCATAAAATTCTTTTTAAGTTTACTAGTGGGTGGTTTGGTATTTTTAATGGTTTAGTAAACAAAGTTTATGTAATACAAAATCTGTTTAAAAAACTACATACCATGTCAGAAATCGGATATATTCAAGGCCAGTCCGACAACCTACCAATCGTTGATTCTGACATGTTGATTTTATATTTAAGAGATAATACTGATTACATTAGTGCTGAAATTCGTGGAGTTAAAGCTTCCAAGTAAGTACATCAAATTATTAATTGTGTTAATTTGTACGTTACAATAAATATAATAAATTTTTACAGTATTAAATAATAACCATTACGTATTCTACCCATCTGACATCTGATGTATCGCCATAAACCTCACTAGTTTTGTGCAAGTATATTAAATTTATTGATTGCGCAGAAAAGTCTCACAGTGAACTGCGCTGTAAGCCGTTATCTTACTTTCGGTCTTTACTTTTCTGCGCGGCGGCCTGAATTGGCACGGGATACGTCAACCATTAGCGACGGCAATACCGTGCTGGGAAAAGTTTAGGCAGGAGAAACAAAAATTCTAGCTTTAAATATTAATTTAACTATGAAATCTTGATCAATTTTCTTTTTTTTAAATACCATCAATTCTGGTAGAAGGTTGACATTATTAGAGAAATTACTGGTATTCCTAATTGAAGAATTAAAAAAAATCTCCCTACAAAATGCCCAAGCGACGTGGTTTTCACAGTTTAAATGACGTCACACCCACACCCCGCCTCTTACCGCTCGGATTCCGCTCGTTTTGAAGGGCTTAATAAAATTTAAACTTTGAGAATTAATTTTAGTATGAAAAAGAACTTTAAAAAAAAAAAAATACTAGTATTTAAGTTTGAATGCGAACATTGATAAAAAAAAAATTAAAAAATGGACTCAACTTCCTTATTGTATATAAATTTTATTAAATATATTTATATGTAGAATTAATAAATCGAGATATGTATATATAACTAGCTTTTGCCCCCGGCTTCGCACTCGCCACTCCCCCCCCCATTTTTCAGTTCTGAATGGTGGTCTTACGCCAGGGCGATACTGAGATTATCTTCCACGCTGCAAACATACTGTATATTATTATTATTGAATTAATTGTGAAATTACACAAATTAATCAAATAAAATTTATTTGGGGTTCGATCTCGCGACCTTCGGATAGCGAGTCAAGAGCCTTACCCCTTGACTGGGAAAAGAAAGGTTTGGAAGTATCTGGTTTTTCAGATCTGGTGACCAAACATGGCTAGAGCCATTTCAAGCAATGTTTAGATTCTGAACGGTGATCTTTCACCAGGGCTACACTTAGATATACGCAGGCTATCGATAAGTACTTAGCCTACAAAAGAAAACCGAAAATTTTGGAAAAGTTACGTTTTATTTCTCAACGTAATCTCCTTTTAGCTCGATACAATTGACCCAGCGATGCTCCAATTTCTTTAACCCGTCTGAAAAATACGTTTTTTCGAGGTCTGCAAAGTAGGCCTCTGTGGCGGCGATGACCTCCTCATTCGACTCAAATTTCTGCCGGGCGACTGACTTTTTCAAGTTTGGAAACAAAAAGAAGACGCACGGGGCCTAATCTGGAGAATACGGTGGATGGGGCAGCAGTTCGTAGCCCGATTCGACCAATTTGGCCGTGGCGAGGGCGGAGGTGTGAGCTGGTGCGTTGTCATGGTGGTAGAGCACTTTTTTCTTCGCCAAATGGGGCCATTTTATCTGCAATATGGCGTCGAATCGGCTCAATAATTCGGCATAGTACAGCCCTGTGATCGTTTTGCCCTTCTCCAGGTAGTCGATGTAGATCACACCTTGTGAATCCCAGAAAACGGTGGCCATCACCATTCCGGCCGATTGGACAGTCTTCGCCTTCTTCGGAGCACGTTCGCCGGGTGAAGTCCATACTGTTTTCGACTGTTCCTTGGTCTCTGGTGTGTACCAGCGGATCCATGTTTCGTCGACGGTCACGAAATGACGCATAAACTCCTTCGGATTGCGCTTAAACAGCGCCAAACACTGCTCTGAAGTAATCTCACGGTTTTGCTTGTTGTCCGGAGTGAGCAATCGCGGCACCCATCACGATGACAGCTTTCTCGTGCCCAAAATTTTTGAGATGCCTACTGTCTCAGCTATCTCGCGCACCTTCAATCGGCGGTCTGCCAATACGAGATTGTGGATTTTTGTTATGTTATCCTCTGTGGTAGCCGTTTTCGGGGCACCTGGGCGTGGCTCATCAAAAACCGATGTGCGACCACTTTGAAACTCGTTAAACCAATGCCATCGAAGGAGAAGAGTCACCGTACACAGCATCCAAGTGCTCTTTGATTTCGCTGCGCGATTTCCCTTCCAAAAACAAGAATCGAATCACCGACCAATATTGCTCTTTTTCCATTTTTCTAAAATCCGCGAACACGCCCGCTCCCACATGCGGTCAAAACAAAACTACGAGTCCGATACGAGAATGTACTACACGATAGTGGCGCCTCTTGCGATAGTGGCGCCATCGAGCGGTGAGGCTAAGTACTTATCGGATCGCCCTCGTATGTTTGAGTTGTTAGTTAGTACTAAATAATAAAATTAACCTATCTTTATCTTCAACAGGGGGGTATCCCGGCCAACCGCATTATCCTGGCAGGATTCTCGCAGGGCGGAGCGCTGGCCCTATATTCCGCCATGACCTTCCCACAGCCGCTGGCCGGTGTGGTGGCCATGTCCTGCTGGATGCCCCTCCACAAAAAGTTCCCTGGGGACCTCAAAACCACCAAAGAACTGCCCGTGAGGACATTTTTAATTATTATTGAGCCCTATCGATTTCCAGAAACCGATGCAATTTTATTTTGTAATCAAGGCGTTTAATATTTCCACATAATCATAATATTATATTATTTAACATTTCCACATAATCATAATATACTATGTAAAATTTCCACATAATCATAATATTATATTATTTAACATTTCTACATAATCATAATATACTATGTAACATTTCCACATAATCATAATATTATATTATTTAACATTTCCACATAATCATAATATACTATGTAACATTTCCACATAATCATAATATTATATTATTTAACATTTCCACATAATCATAAAATACTATGTAACATTTCCACATAATCATAATATTATATTATTTAACATTTCTACATAATCATAATATATTATGTAACATTTCCACATAATCAAAATATATTATGTACCATTTCCACAAAATCATAATAATTTCGTCCAGAATGTTTCTGTACACCCCTGATGAAGGTTCAGGTTGAACAGAAATCGGTTGGCTTTCATTCTATTCGTTGGTTGGTGTTCAAACAAAGTTATTTTATTGTGATTATTATAACAATATTATTGAATGAAGATGTGTATCTGGACAATCATCACAACAATGTAATCAACACATTTAATATTTCCAGATTATCCAATTCCACGGAGACTGTGATCCCGTAGTGCCCTACAAGTGGGGCCAGATGACTGCCACCTTCCTGAAGACCTTCATGGCCAACACCGAGTTCAAGTCCTATCGCGGCATGATGCATTCCTCCTGCGATGAGGAACTCGAAGACATGAAGGTCTTTGTGCACAAGCTCATTGGTTCTTCCACTTAATCCATTACCTGTAATATGTAATATAACCTATATTATACTTTATTTTACTTAAAGATTTATTTGATCATTCAAAATACCAATTGTTTTGCCATTATTTATGATATTATATATTGTAATTTTGATCCAAAACAGTATGACGTAAATAGTATTTATTATTTTTATTCTGCCAGCTATTGTGTGGTCATCAACAAATGATGGAAGATAGCAAAGTTATTTTGAATTTTTTAATTATGAACTTGTGGGTCACAAGGTTGGCAACCCAAATTTTGGATTTAATCGGAAAGGGTTTAATTTAAAAATTTTGTTTTGTCATTTGCATTCCTTATTGTATTTTACATAATTGGTTATTGTTTTCAAATTGACCTCCACACTTGACTAATAAAAAATGTAGGAAAAAATCAATGAAAATGAGATTAATAATTTTTATTATTCTATTTGTCCATTTCGCGAGTTATTGAAATTGGATGCTTGTAAAATGAGAATATCATTTATTAGCATTCTGCGATCAGTATTTCGATTTAAGGTTAACAAATATGCATACAATATTTACGAACCCCTAACATTTGATAACATTTCAAATAAATAGTATAAACATTTACGATTTTAATGTTAGATGAGCTAATATTTTTATGAAAATTGATAGTCTCTACAAATAATTATGGAAAATAAATTCTTTTTAATCATCTTAACGTAAACTCTACATTCTCAATGGCATATGTACAAGGCCGGCCCTACTGTGTAATTCTGTATCTTTTGTCGATAAGGAATCGATTCCATACGTAATCGACTGTCAAAATTTGTGTGATTTGTCTATGGTTGTTATTTACTTTTTCTATGGGTGACTTTGGTTGATGTCAGATTTTAAGGATTTCAGATGTCTCATATTTTAGTTTAGATCGTTTAAAACACGAATTACTGTAAGTATACATGATTATTTATTCATTTAATGTACGTTTTCAGTTGTATACTGTGGTAATATGCTGGTACCATTGCAAAGTAATGAAGCTGGCTGGCATCTGCCCACGATACCCATAAAAAAAGCAGTTGACAGCCATAAAAAATCACACAAGTTTGACAGTCGATTACGTATGGAATCGTTTCCATATCCACAAAGGATACAGAATCGCTTTTCTGATTCAAACGGCACCTGGTGCTACTGAAAACCCTAAGCCCTGCGGCACTGTGTTGGGTTATTATCAACTCCTTGTCAAGTTGGCGCCTGGAGTGGACTGCTCCAATTATGCCTGCGTAGGACCTGCATATGCATTACCTTATCAAAATAACTCATTCATATCACAAATTGAGTTGTTAAACATTCCTCCACGTGTTTAACAATTCAATTTTTTTTTAATAAATTTTAATTTTTTGATTTTGTGGAACAACAATACAGCTTGTGAGATTGAATTGAATGTATTTACATAAATTAATAATGATTCACAACCAGACCTCTTGTCATTGACAACACATCCATTATTCTATAATATAACCTTCAATAAGTAATGTCAATTCGAGCAGTGTATATATGTAATATGATTTAAGTGGTTTCATGGCCAAACAGGACACCTTTAAAAAGTGATAAAATCATTAAAAAACACTAGTCTAAACTTTAACCTACATAGTTATTTTTTTTCATCACTTTTCGTTGACTTCATTATAACTTTTCAAAGGTGTTCTGTATTATCTGGTTACTGATTTAAGTACATGTTTGTGTATTAACAGTCCTTTACATCTATGTTAATATGTACTAGAAAATTTACTGGAGCATATTATTATTGAAATTTGTATCAACAACTCTCAATGATAATATGAAACAGAAGTCACAACTGCGGATCGAACACAGAACTTCTAGTCTCTACGGGACTGGCATCTCTACTTTCTTTCCCATTGTGAATTATTAACACACTTCAGGCGGGCGAAAACAAGGGACCCATTCAAGAAAATGGAATTTCTCTTGTCTTGGAATCTTTGAAATGAATGTGTATATTTTAATGAATTCTTTTTATATAGTGCTTACCACACCTCAACTGTAAAAGTTTGTCGAAAATTATAGCCTACTTTGTAATAGAGACGTTTTACGTGGAATAAAATGTATGTATTTTATTACATTACAAAAAAATTGGATTTCACTTAGGTTATCATTACAAAAAAACTAACATTCTGTATTTTTTTTTTTAATTGTATTTTTGAAACCCTGGCGATTTTTTGAAAATTTAAATCCGAAAAATCAGACTATTTTTATAAACCGGAAAGACGGGACATAATTTTATGGGTGTGAAAAAACGATAATTACATAGCCGAAAATCATTTAAAACAAAGAAAGAACGTTTTCCAGACGAATGGCACAGGAGAATAACGAGGCATACCAAAAATATTACATCTTATAAATATTTTTTCCTTGATCCATCTTATTGATCATTAATCATTATAATGTTTAACGTCTATATATGACTAAATTCAATGTAATATATTTGTTCTTGTAAATTATAATAAATAATATATTATAAAATTTGATTTTGTTAAAAACAGCACCATTACCATTACACTTCTAAAACAGGTACAGAAGGCATAAAATGTAGGGGGTTCTCTTCGTAACATCTGTCAAAACATCAAACCAAATGATAAGTTCGCAGAGAACAAACAATAAATCTAGTAAATGTTAAATGTCAAATTAAAAAATTTGCCTGAAATCAAAGTGTTACCAAATAACAAAAAAAATCAGTGGAACTTTCCATTCATTAATTATTTCCCAAACATTTGGATGCCATCTTTGTGCACTTTTGTTTTGACGGAATTTAAATTCAAAGGTGTCGATAGCTCAATTAGTGACGCCAGTTAAGAATAGACTAGAGGTTCTGCGTTTGAGTTTCCATTATGACCATCCCTTTTTATTCTCTTTGTTTGGTTCTGTTTCATATTTTCATTGAGAGTTGTAGATATTGCATAATTTCTGTAATGAAATAATATTACAATGAAGTGTAAATGCTTCAATTAGTTAATCCTAATTTGAATATAAGAAGTACTCTCTCACTAAGGGGCCATCCATAAATTACGTCACACGAATTTAATGATTTTTCGACCCCCCCCCCCCCCCCCCCCCCCCCGAATAGTGAAAGCGGAAGATTTTTGTGCTACACGTAAAATTAATTAAAAACATGGCGGAACGAAACAAACAGAAACACATGTGACAGTTGCCAGAATACACAGAGGACTAACGGAAATGTCTTAAAACAACAATAATGATTCCTGGTGACTGGTAAAATAGTCAGCAACAGCAAGCTAGACAATGGTATTGTAAATGAGTGTGTGAGTCTGGTCTACTGAATTTGACATACCATTCATCGTAGAGCTTGATTTTGTGCTTAAAGCCGAATTTACAATTCGCAACTAGTTGTATGCATTTTTTTTTTGTTCCAAATAAAACATGACACCAAAAAGTTTGTGTAAATGGTGCTAATTTAATGTCATGCAAGCTTCAGTATCACGGCAACCATAGCATCATCAACATCAAAACTTTCTTATGCAATGCACAATATTGTTGCACGGCGATGTACAAGATAATGTCATGAAAGAAAATATGATGTTGGTTATCAAGAAAGCGTCTGGATGCAATGCAGTAAACCTCTGTATTAGAAGATGAAGATCCTGAAAGCTATAGAAAGTATTTTCGATTGAGTGAATCTCTTTTTAATAGTTTTTTGAGCAAAGTGTCTGACAATATACCTAAAAGGATACGAAATCATCGAAAAAAAGGACAGGAAGCATTTCCACCAAAATTCAAACTCCAAATTACAGTACGGTATTTAGCAACTGGAAATAGATTCCACTCATTATCATACGTTTGATAAGGTCAATTATCTCTAATTTTGTATTGAGGTTGTTTCGGATCCATATTCATTGATAAACCATATATTTTTAACAGCATTCTAGCGTTGATTTGTAATTTTTGACACTAAAAACTCTTTGCGGTTACAAGTAATACATATGTCAGCTCAGCTGAAATGTTTTCGCGACACTAGTTGCATCACATTTTTACATACCGTGCCGTAATTTCGAACTAGAGCAATTCTAATTTTGTGGCATACAACTATTGCATGCATGATGAAACTAGCAGTACAATTAATGTCATAAAACAACTTTTACACTATTTGTTGGGTAATGTAAATTTGGCTTTGAGCTAGTAAATCAACGGTGGTTTATAATCGAGCGACGTTTTACTGTGAGAGTGCTGTATTTAGTTAACACACAACAATAAATTGTGTTACTCTTTTTTTTTCTTACCATATTTGAAATTTTTCAAATGATTCGGCCAGCTTTTATATATTTTCTTCTTACAGATAGATAAGTAGTAACATTCTAATTTGCTTGATGACCCGTTCATCTTGTATTAGTCTAAATTAAACCCTAATTTTATAATAGGTACATAGGTTATCTTAACATTGTGTTTATGATTACCTGCAGGATAGGTAAATTAATTAACTTTGAGAATGTTATGTAATAAGAAATTCTTGTTTGCCTGAATGTATTTTAAATTCAGATAGTCACCGATGCATCAATATTATATCTACTTATGGAGGATTATCTAATAATTGAGCCCATACGGGGACAAAAATGGAAGACAAAGATACAAAATTGGTTTGCAGAATAGATGTTCTCTACCCAGTCCCTCCAAGCTGCCACAATTTATGGCTAGTTATTATCGCTATTAATGGCTATTAGAAGGCCTGCTTTCCGGGCTGCCATAATTTATATCACTCGACAAAATATTTATTTTTACGTTATTAGTTGTGTGAATTGCCATCTTAAAAAATAAATTTGTCTTAACTATAAATATGAAAATAAAAGTAGTGGCATTTTTACTACATCAATGAATTAAGGACAAGTTCACAAAAAAATTAATTCAGTTGCTATGGTCAGTTTATGAGTCAAAATAACTTCAAATAGGATGATTAAACAAATGTGTTTTTTTTTAAACATGATGTTTTCCATCGACCACGGAAAGCAAAAACATTGTACATGGCCATGCCTCAATTAATTCAATGTTTGACAATATTTTGTGCGCAGGCACCCGCCTTTAGCTAAGGTGTACCACTGCCATTATCTCAGAACGATGATTTTGGAAAGGGCTGATTTTCTGCGTATGGGCTCCATTATTCATGCAAGTATGCATGATTATTTATTCAATTAACAACAGCCTTAGAAAATCACACAAATCTGACAAGAGATCTCGCCCGACATCTATCTCGATCAAGACGGATATCGGGCGAGATCTCTTGTCAGATTTGTGTGATTTTCTAATGCAACAGCATGAAAAACAAAATGAATAAATAATCGTGCATACTTGCATGAATTTTGTTCCGACGAAAGATATAGAATAGCTCATCGGGTGGGATCCCTACCTTTGGCGATGTTCAATAATTTCAGATGTATTTTATTTGACTATTTTATCCTTAGAGAGCTGCTCAGTGAATAAGACTTACCTATCTCATATTGATCTGTCAAATACAAAATATTATATCAGTGCCGTCTTTTTAGTGTTTAGGCATTTAAAAATTAATTTTACATCGATGAGTATTGCTGCTTTCATTTGCTAGACTAGGCTAGGTGTTTTGAAATAATTAGCTAATCAAAAGATAAATATTTATTTTCAATAATAAAACTTAGTTGGAAGCACTAGTTTATTTTTATACTGATTATCAACTATAAATTGACTTCTTTAATGAGGAATGGCTTGCGGGAATGCATAATGTATTTATAAATTTAGTATTTTTTTCATTTTGCACTTCTCTGGTATCTGATTATGTTATTGTTTCAGTTGATTAAAGAAATGTGAAGGTATTGTATACTCGACTCCTTGTTACGACTGTTCTGTTCTGTATTAAAATAATAAAGCTACGTAAAAGTACCTTATTCCTTGAAGCATGTTTGCCCATCCCCGTTCTTGTAAAGAACACTTTGAAAAACAAACATGCATGATAAAAGCACTAGTTCAATTTACATAATATATTATTATAATAATATCATTCACGAGTTTTTTTCAAAATTTCCTATGTAAATACTAGTAAATATTTTTGAAAATTCTATGTTAATAAACATAAATATATCATACATAAATTTGTTTTCTTTTATATACCTACTACAAAATATTATTGTTATTGTTATTGAAGATGTACAGCTTCTGTGGACCTCGATCCTTAAAATATACGGCGCTACGAGCACATTTCTGCGTTCAACTTTAGCAGCTATGCATACGTAGTAGGACCCAAAGAAACGAGAATTTCTTCATATCTTTTTATTTTTAAAAATTTTATACCAAAATTTGGTCGCCTTTAAAGTAGAGATGCTACGAATATTCGGCTACTATTCGGTATTCGGCTACTTTTTTTACTATTCGGCCGAATATTGCAAACCATTCAGCCGAATACCGAATATTCGGTATTAATACAAATTTAATAACATTCACAAATAGGTGATTTTTTTATTAAATGGTGCCATTTCGTAAAGCTTTTCGCGAACAAACAGACATGTTACACACTATAAGTAACACAATTTGATGTAACAATCAAGAAATAATCCGTGTTGTTACTCGACCTGCTCGCAAATGAAACAAATACGTAGTTACCAAACACACTTCAATGATGCAGGTTGGAACCTGTCACCCGCGAAATGTACTAAGTGTCACCGAATATTCATTATTCGGCCGAGAACCTGGCCGAATATTCGGTATTCGGCAAAATCACTATTCGTGGCATCTCTACTTTAAAGTGTTCAACCTTTTTTTCCACTCTTCATTACAATTTTGAAACCTACTGATTGTAATGTCCTTGGTGGCCTCCAGCGATTTTTGTTTTACTTCTTCAACAGTATGAAAACATTTCCCTTTCAAGTCCGTTTTCATCCTAGGGAGCAGAAAGAAGTCACAGGGAGGAGACAGATCGGGTGAATAGGATGGGTGAACAATTTGGGTCATTCCATGCTTGCTTAAATACTGCTTCACAATAACGCGGTGTGAGCGGATGCGTTGCCCTGGTGGAACAATCAAACCCCTGTGCGCCAAGGATTCGACCTTTTTCCTGATGCTCTCTCGCAACCTCTTTAGTACCTCCATGTAGAACTGTTTGGCTTGGAGGAACAAACTCTGTGTGCACAACATCTCTGAAAAAAACCAATGAACATCGTCTTGATGTTCGATTTCACCTGACTTTTTTTCTGAAGAGGTGAGAGTGCACTCTTCCATTGGCTTGACTGTTGCTTGGTTTCAGGATGGTTTCAGGATCGTACCCATAACACCATGACTCTTCACTCATTACCAATAACCTTGGAAAAAATCTGGGTTTTTTTTTTTTACATTAACTCGATACAGGAGGCCCTGAGGGAAATTATTTGCCTATGTCATCTTTGAGGATGCTGTGTGGAGGGTCTTTTTGAGGAAAGGAAGGAGTGAACATGGGTCTTGAAGAGACCCATGTTGTAGGAGGGAGGAAACACAGAGGCCGGTAAATCATTCCACAGCCGAGCTGTTGAACTCAAGAACGAGTCGTAAAAACGACCCGTTCTCATGTGACTAATGTCAACCGTGTACAAATGTTGGGCGCGTGTTTGGCGTGGTTCCCGACTATGCACCGGTGCCGAGGGGATCAATGAAGCTAGTTCCTCGGAGCATCTTCCATTGTAATACCGGTAGAACAAGGACAGTATTCCCACCTGACGCCTGTGCTCTAAAGATTGCAATCCGTCTGTTAAGATGGGAGAATCTATCAAACGGATCGCCCGTTTCTGCACAGAGTCAAGGGTTTTTTTTTTAGGTATTTTGGAGCTCCAGACCAGAGGTGGATTGTTGCTTGTTGATTGAATGCCAAATTCAACCGTGGGACGCACTTGCGATTTGTACAGGGTGAGCAGTTGTGTACTATTAAAGTATCTGCGGGCCCTGTACAGTACGCCCAGTTCTGAGAGACTAACTTAACTCTGGTTTCGTTGGAGCCCCCATACCTGAGCTGGTCACTTCGAGTTACTTTATTTATTTATTGACGCCCTATTGGGCTTTAACATATAAAATACAAATAACATTTATAACAACAGTACATAACAAACTTAAAAAAATATTACAAAATATACAAATAAAGCATAAACTCAATAAAAAAAAAATAGGAGTACATACATCTAAAGCTAATTCCACATGGATGACTTTAGAACTCTTAGGTACAACAATTCATATACCTACGAACAACAAAAACATGAAAAAAATCAAAACACATTTATTTTTACTTAATTACTCATATTGGAAAAAGAACAATAAAATAAAACCAAGCATATCAATGGAGGTCCTGTTCGGAAGAATGTTTCCGTTGAAGGAGACTAGATTATCATTTCGATCCCTTTTAGACATTATCAAACATGATTGGGTCTTTGAAACATTAAATTCGACGAGGTTACCTTACTATTATTCTTACCCCAAGAGAAAACACTCTCGAGGTAACCGTCCATTCTTTGCTTCAAAGCCCTCCGAACTAATGGGGTTTGTGTGCTCTTTGGAGGCTTGTCAAACAAAAAGCTATCATGGACTGTACTGTCATCCGCGTAACAATGAATCGGTGCACATGACAAGAGTTCGTTGATGTGCAACAGAAACAAAGTCGGAGACAGAACCGATCCCTGTGGGACGCCAGCATTTATCGGATGCGAGGAAGAGGTGAAACCGTCAGCAACCGCCTGAATCGACCTCCCCCTCAAGAAGTCGGCAATCCACGCACACAAAGATGCGAGAAGTCCCTAAAAACGTAGTTTGCTGACAAGCGCTCGATGCCAAACCCGGTCAAAGGCCTTGGAAATGTCCAGTGCAACCGTTTGGGTCTCACCAAAACGTTTCAGGCACCGTCCCCAAACATGCGTCACATACACGAGAAAATCAACGCACGAGCGGTTCCGCCGGGGTCCTTCCATTCAGCCGATTTTTCAATTGGTTGCAGGCTTGAAGGCGAAGGCTCTCTTAGATCTTCAGTGAGGAGACTTTTGCGTTTTCGCCGAAAGAAGAAATCTTGATTTACTTATAATTAAACACCGAAAAAGAGTTACCGTACAACAGCCGACCACACAAAACCCGCCCGATTCTCATTACTTTTTTGTCCTCCTGCGTATACTACATAAATACACGATGAATTTAGCAGATAAGTAAACCAAAACATAGTTTGAACCTTTATCTTACTGACATTGGCGTTCACCAATTAAAGTACCCTACAAATGAAAAACGTTCTTTGTTTAAAACCACTACAATAAAGTGGTTTTATAAAAAATACAAGTGTGCAGTTCATACGTGGTAGAAGTGAAACTTTCAGAAAACTAAAGTAGACAAGAGTGGGCAGGCTACGAAGCACTACACAAAGAGGAGACCGATTATTCTGCCTCATTCTCTCGCAGGCTAAATCCTGTAGATGTTAATGTTTGCCTCTTTTTCTTTCCATCGAAAGTCGAATCACGTCAGTGCTAAAGAAGTTTTTACTTTAACAAAGAACATTTTTTAAGTGTTTGCTTTCTTCGATAATTTAAAATACTCTTGATGGTATAACAATATGGAAGTGTGTGTGAGCGGCACTGAGGTCACTCATGATTTTTTGTCGTGCCTCACTGTTTATAATATTATAGCTGTATCCAGCGTCTTACTGTTTTTATGTTTCAATAATATAATATAGGAGAATTTAAGAATCTTTAACCGCCCTACCCATACGAACGTAATGGATGTGGCCGCAATATTATCGCCCGAACGCAACAAGCCGTATCCCGTAAGTTCAAGTAAAAAAATAACTACACCCGAAACCCACAAAACATTAGTATACATCAAGTTTGTTCCTGCATTATCATGAAGCTGACGGATGTGTTCGGGTATTTTCATCTCTCCCATACAAGTCACGCCGCTAGTCAGTGGTAGGAACTCTACGCAAGTGGCGCTATTTATATAACAATACATATTTTTTAACCCAAATATTTTTTACATACTTTTTGAATAATAACCCAAAGGTAGGGCGGTTAAAGATATGCAAGCAATTCATAAATCGGTCAAGAAGCAAAAGAGTTATATCAGCTTCACAAAATCATTTATGATTGTCCAAAGGAGTACTGTGCACGAATCAAGAATGCGGTGAAAGGGTTAAATTCACTAGATCAGCGGTTTTAAACCTTTTTGAGCCTGCGTACCCCTTGACCCTTACTACAAATTTGTTGTACCCAGTAAATAGTGGCGTTACTAGAATGGGTGTCACTCCCCCCCCCCCCCAATTACAATATGATGAATATGGCGCACAAAAACAATAAGTTTGGTCTGATTTGAAATGTCTGTACTTTCGTCTACTTGCAGAGAAAAATATTCACTCTTTTCACTCTACCTATAACTGACATCTCGAGACATTTCCCGAATTCGCCGGGAAACAGTCCTGTCTAACAGCAGTGTGTTTGTTATTTTCTTTTATATTTCGTGGCCGAGTATGGTATAATTAACTCCTCTGCAACTGTATGATATTTTCCTGATTTAGCGATGCGATAACTTCTCTGTTTGATGCTTCCAGAGCTGTTTCCTATATTTTAGCTATAGCTCTTGAGAAAAGCGAACCTATATTGACAGTTAAATGCAAAGACATTGTTAAATGTTTGTTTTCTTTAAAAAAAAATTCTACTGACTGACTGACTGATGTATGGCGTTGCGGCAGGCTACCAAACCACCGAGCGTAAACCGCCGAAATTTGAAAACATTGAGCTGAGTTTTAAATCCAACATTGGTGCCGCATACCCCCAATCTTGCCTCGCGTACCCCTTGGGGTAAAACCACTGCACTAGATCAAAGGTCATCAGTTTAGTTGGACAGTACACAAAATCCCTCAGTTCACATTTTTATAAAGAGATTTATTTTATTACATTGAATTGATGGTCTCGTTCTTACATCGTAGGGTGAAAACAAAATGCAATAATATCGTAAAAATAACATATATTTCCCAAAATATTTCAGTGGCACAAAATTCAACATTACTACACTTCACAAATAACTTCCAATTCTGCATAACGATACTGTCTCGATGTTGTATTTCTTGTGAGAACTAAACCTGCTTTATTTGCAGAGTTAAGTATCAGAAGCTGGAGGCTTTGCAATGCGACATAGCCAACCCCATAGCTCTGTGCCTCGGTGAAACTAAAATCCCCATGCTTTACATAACCCATGACTTCTCTGCTGCATTGCCTCCTGACACTATCAATTTGTGTGGGAAGCCATAGCTCTTTCATTTGGGAAGAATATTCATTCAGCATTTTGGAATTATCTTGCTTCGGGAGGTCTACGTATTTTTTTGCATTTTCCTGAAATAAAACAAACAATTAGATTTAATTTAAGTGTTTTCATTATAGGTCCTTGAGCGTTTTGCCACTACACCCTATAATCTGTTTTTTGCGGTATTGCAGTTTTCAGCATTTTGCAACAGTGTAAACAATTTTATTTTATAAGCATAATAAAAACTTAACCCTTTCCACTCCAAGCCTTTTTTGTTTTTATTCCTCCAGCTCCACACCAAAATTGCGTTTTTTAAGTTTTAGTTTTTTTTTGTAAATAAAATTGATATTGAAATAAAGGCGTAGTGTATTGTAATGTATTTATATTTTCGGCTTTTGGCCTTTTCGACATATCTCGCTTTATTTATTTTAGACATGACGGGATCGAGGATTATTTCACTAATAAACAATCAAGGTACAGAAAATAGAAATCAGAAATAATCCATTCAACGAGTATTTGCACAAAAACAAACGCGATAACGCACAGTAGATAAGATGTTGACGACAGAACAGTGTGATAATTAATAGTGTACTTTTGTAACTTGTGCCTCTACCTGCGGTGAGACGCAGCCCTAAACAAAACTCATCTATCCCTTGACCATAGTACTTAAGTATCGTGTGATTCTAGAATGTGTCTTTCAATCGTAATTCAAAAATTTTAGTAAAAAAAAATTCTCCTATCTTAAAATTGTCAGCAAAAAGAAGTATTACACCATGTTTAGTGTCACTCGACATTGGAGCTGGTGGAACAAAATCAATGTCGAGTTATACTCAATATTGGAGTGGAAAGGGTTAATAAATGAAATTAATGTATAGGTAAGAACTGATGACATTTTAAAGCCCGATAAGAATAGAAATAGGTGAGTTATATAATGTATAGGTAAGATGACATTTTAAAGTCTGATAAGAATGGAAATAGGTGAGTAATAGATGAACCTTGGTTGAGTTAGTAGGAAAATTATAAATTAAACTATATAGGTTACCATAGTTTAGGTTGAAGGGAAATAAGGAAGGTACCTACTCTTTTCTTTAGTTTACTAAACAAGTAGGTACTTACCCACTTATTTGAATGTTCTGGAATTCTTTTTTTTTTCTTCATATTATATTACCAAGAGTTAATATGTATTGGCATTTTATGAATGAACTTACCAGTAATTTCCTTTTTGACCTAACTCTGTTCCTTCTCAATTTCTTCAGAAGAGTTTGGTGTTCTAAATGCAGGCTGTGTCTTTTCTTTTGGTTTTTATCCGCTTTGAGCGGTTCAACAAGTTCAGAACTCTTCTTTGTGACATTTTCACCTTTGTTGAGCAAACATATAAGTGCAAAGTTTGACAGCTTCCCCTTGCCCCTGGTCAAAAGCGTTACAGGAACTAAACAGTTCACATCCCAATCAAAATCAGGAACGGCTTTCTTAGTTTTGATCATATTCTGAAATTAAGAAAAAAATAAAGCAATACTTAAATAAATAAAATAGAAAATGAAAGATTTCTGCAGGTGACATTATACTGGTCAATTTTAGCTGTGCAGGTAAAGAAATGAATATGGGCTTATTATTATTTATAATATAAACATTAGTTTTATAAAGTTTTTTACAGTTTGAAAATGATGACTATCTGATCATCCAATTGATTAGTCAGACATTTCCAAATACTAAGTTTTGAGATAATGAGGAAAGCAATAAGTTTTAGAATGCTCATCATAAGTCAAATACTATTTACATTTGTATGTGTTTTACATATTAAATCTCTACATATTATAAATTTAAATCCTCTGCCGCGTCTATCTGTCTGTTCGAGACAAACTCAAAAAATACTGAATGGATTTTCATGCAGTTTTCACCAATAAATTGATTTATGAGGAAGGTTTAGGTATATAATTTGTCAAGGTTTTGTGTAAATTGGTTGAAATATATAATTAAAGGAGAATGTCTGTATGTGGTGGACTAGCGGGCAGTGTGTAGATTTGATTTGTATGCAAATTAACAGATGACGGTGTGAGTTAAAAGGTTGGGTAACCATCAAGTAGAAGGCGTTGTGTTTCGTTAGCCACAGCAACGCGTAACCGGGTCAGTTAGTATGCTATAAAATAACAACGGGAAACATAACAGTCCGTTACAATAGTGTGATATTTTTGAAATATCCTACTTGTAAATCAGGAAACGACAATTTTTTTGGTTTATTTTGCTACAAGTTTTTCCACATTATAATTGATTTGAGGGTGTTTATTAGTAATCCGAATATTGTACCAGATATAGGATGCATTTTAACATATAACTTTATACACAACTCGAATTTTAATTTTTCAGAGATGTCTGACTGATCAATGTTTTAATTTGAGTAACTTAATTAATTACCTGGAGCACTTTTAAAGTACATTTATCACGTAGGACAAAGAAGCCTCTCTCCTCCTTAATAGCATCCCTCTTCCAATCATTGAGGAGTATTTGCCATTGACACAAGAAAGGGCTATTGATGGACAATTTAATATAATTGGCTCGTTTGTTTGGTGGTAATCTGAAATATTTGTTTCGGAGAGTGTCGGCGTATTTCACATCTTCACTTTGGCATGCGGCCATGTCAGGATAAAGATCACAACTTCCAGATTCAAAGGCGAGCTTGACAGATTCTCTCAAGCCACCAACTCTTGCTCCTCGGAGGACAAATGACATCCAGAATGCCATTCCGTAGCCTGCGGGAACTATTACATCCCACCCACTGTTATAACCTAAAAAAAGTTAAGATTTCTATTAAAAAAATCAAATAAAATGCTGCAGATTTGACTAGATTTCAACAGCCTTCACTAAATCATAAGTGAATACAATATATAAATTCAGTAACCGACCTATTCTTTTATATTCTGAATTTTGACTGCCTGGTCTTTGCAAAAGAATGATTGGTACACCAGGAATGTTTTCTAACAAAACACTGTTAGTTCCAGGTACCAACGAAGTCGTCTCTCTCAGTTTATTGATTTCCAAGTTGGTCTTGATCTTTTTAGAAACATTCCTTCTGACTCCTTCATCCCACAAAGGGCTACAGTTCAAGTCTTCCGGAATCATTATGTAGTCTTTAGCTTCTAACAAGTCACATACTCCTGGTATAGATTTGGTTCGTTTGGCAGGAAAACTTATTCTTGGATCTTTCACATTTAATCCAACAATCAGATGACAGGGCAACTCGGAAGGTGAATTTATGTTCTTAAATTTGAACCAGAAATTACTTTGAGTTTCATGCAAACCTTTGAAAGAGCTTTTGATACATAACTCTTGAAACCAATTGAGGTTTTTTGTAATTTTAGAATTGTTTTCATTGTTCACTTCAATTGGGCAGAGGGCTTTACTCAATATTGCGTGAGACAGAGGTCCAGTTAAACTAAACCTATTAACTTTATCCTTTAACTCAACGAGTCTGATAGATCTGCTGTTTTTGTAAGTATTATTTATCTTATCAGGAATATTTTCTTCAGTAATACTTTGCAACTTTCTACGTTTCGCAGGCTTCTCACCATCCTCGGTGACTGCACTCTCTGTAGGGTTTGAAATGTCTTTTTCCACTATTACTAAAGCAAAACATTTGACTAAGATATCTAACAATTCTTTATAAAATGATGGATGTATGAATATCCATACGCAATGATCTGATCCAGTGTGAGATTTCCATAAGAAGGATATTTTACCAATGCATTCTAAAGGATACTGATCAACGTTAAATATGTAGGAACTTCCTTCACGTTTTCCATTTAAAAAAGCTTGAGAAGTTAGACCCAGCCCACATTTAGGACTTGTTATTCTTTTAAAACCTATCATAAGTTCTTCCAAGTTTCCGTGTAGTTGGATGCTTGCGTAATACGACTTATCTTGTAGCAGACAATGTTTAGAGCCAGCCCTATAGCAGGCGCGAAATGCTTTATCACAAGGTGCTTCGGGTAGTTTATATCCCCATTTCTTTGTCATGTGAAAGCGTTTAGCATGCCAGATGTGTGTTTCTAACCAAACGTGTTCTTTTTGCCTTCTGTTATACTCTTCCATTAGGTTTTTTGGTCGTCTTCTATATTTCCTGGAAGGTCTTTTCTGTTTGGAAGGAAGACCGCTCTTCAGAAGTTGCGATTCATGAGCTTGTCGTAATTTTCTTGGAAGACGTTTGGAATTGTGGCTCATGATCCTTCTCCGCATGTGAACGGGTAGAGTCTGAAACACTAATTTAGAAGTGCAAGGATTCAATATGCATTCTGTCATAGCGCCGATTTCCTTACTTCTCGCCGCGGCAAATTTTAATACTTGAACTTCATGGGGCAGATTCTCCTGGCCTCCCAGCAACGAATCGAATTGCATCAATTCCTTGGAATCCTCCATGACCGCGATTTAAACTTTAAGCCGGCGAAATTTTAATTAATGGTAACTGAAAACGCTCCTTTGCAAGGCTTTTGAAAAAAGTAAACATAACCTTTATTGTAAACGTCAACTTCTCGTGTCAAATCACTCCAAGCTCCATGTCCAAGCCCCAAGTGTTGCCGGTTGCCAGTATCTAAAAATATGTTTTTGAGGCCTTTAAAAAAGTACCTACCTACACCAAGTGATAGGTTTTATTCAGTAACGGAACATGAAAAAAAGTGAAAAAATACATTTTATTATTTAATGATTCGCTATGACGTTTTCTGATGGGTGGTTTGGTAAATTATATGGTTTTCAGTTTCTGAAGGCTTTGGAACAGTCACACATATGGCTTTCTCAAAAACTAAGTATGTGTTGCAAATGTTATTTACTTCCTTTGCGCTATTTATACATTATGTGCAATGGTTACATAATATTACACGCTCTAATACTATACATGTAAAAGCCCAGTAGATGTTAAAAATGTATCCATTCCAAGATCATTTCAGAAACATTAAAAAACATATTGAAATAGAGACATAACAAATAGGTATACCTAATATTATTTTGGGATCCATGAAAACGTATGTATGGACGTTTTGAAACTCGTAACATTTGTGAAAATTTAAATAAAATCCACTACCTTTATGCTGACCGAGAGCTTTATGATCCTAAGGCTTAACCTAACGGCAAAAATCTCCCTCTTTAGGGGCCATCCATAAATTACGTCATCCAAATGTCATGATTTTTTGACCCCCCTCCGACCCTGTCACACATCGTCACATTTGTGGAACCCCCTCCCCCTAGTGTGACGTCACATATTTTGAAATTTTACATCTAAAAATAATTAAAACAGTAGTTAATTTTTTTTACATGTGACGTCACAGAGCTGATGACCCCCCCATACCCTTGTCACACTTCTCTATTCCCCTCCCCCCTTAAGGTGTGACGTAATTTATGGATGACCCCTTATCAGGTTTTTCAACATATTAAAGGGGAAGGATACCGAACATTAGATATGTCCTATGTCATATGGACGGTGTTACGATGCATCAATATTGCCGGTGAAAAATTATTGTCATTATGTTACTTATATTATACTTCAAATTGGTTATTGGTACGCCAATGCCTGATTCACAACCACTTATGATCCGTTTATAGCTAGTTTTATGTGTGTCAGTAGGCAGTTATTGTTATCATTACCGCTATCAGCGTATTCGTTTGTGCGTACACTAGAAAGTGTATCAGACAGTCATAACATCGTATGTTTGTATTATGTTCAAATACTTACATCATAAACTAACTTATTATTCTGTTATCCATTCCTGACGGCACCGTATGTCATTGTTCTTGAACTCTATAGATTAAAATGACTGAAAATAAACACAAGTTATTATTCGAGTTGCGATAATTTTTATCTGATAATATATTAAGTAATAATAAGTTTTAAAGTTTCGGGGAGTTCATTCTCTTGACAAGTCGCCATTCTGAAGGTTGTATTTCCAGTGCAAAAGTAGTTCGGCGTATTTCCAGTAATCCACCATGAGTACCATAATCAGGAAAATCATCACTTCACCTAACACCTACAAGCCTGTAGGACCATACAGGTTAGTGAACTTACTTGTTAATGATATTGAACTTGTTTATTGTAAGTTCTAAGGTTTGTAAGTTATGTTTTCTTTCCTCGTTTAGGTACCTACATAGTTCGATTGCTCTAAGTTATGGAATGTGTTGAGGAAGGAATGTGGAGGGGAGCTTGATTAGAGATAGATAAACTGAGTTGGCATCGCGTTTGGGACCCATCCATGCGTCGCGTCGTGAGTTCAATTCCTCGGCTAGCTAAGTCCTCCTTCACAACCTTCGATCAATTCAATGTTCACAACACAAGCAACATTTTCCGCTTTCTGTGGTGGTAGTAGGAGATTTTCAAATATTGTCGGATTATTCGTAACGTAACCCGGAATTTTTTTTCTTTCTTGTAAAAAAGGATAATGTATGAAAATGCCAGGTTAGCCATATTTACATAATTAGGTACTAAAGGGGATTCATAAACGCGTTTAGATAGGTAGGTACTGCATCTGACTGCATCATGAAGACACTGAAGGTGAATATCTTCTTCTTCTCTATATTCCCTAAAATACATAGGTAGGTACCTTGCCATAGAACAAAGAACATAACACTAGAAGTCAAGGTTCGTAGAAAATGCTTTTAACAAGGTTAGTTCAGACGGATCTTTAAAAAAAAACTCGTCGGGCTGCTTTTGAAATTTCGATCGCGAATGACGTAGCTTGAAGTAAAAGAATGCCACTTGTATTTCAGTTAATTCAAATCTCCCGATGTGGACTGCAAGCTGCGTCACGAATATTTAGCCAATCACCGCTCTACCCTCTCGATGACCAAACTTGATCAGAAGTGTCTTCCATTTATCCCAACCCCCTCACCTACACTCGCCTGGAATCTCAATCCCAGTTTTATTCCCGGTCAGTGGTTGAGTGGGCATCGCGTTTGGGTTCCACCCAGGCGTTCCGTGTTCGATTCCTCGGCTGGCTAAGTTCTCCATCACGACCCAAGCAACATTTTCGGCTTACTGTGGTGATAGTAGGAGGTTTTCGAATATTGTCGGGTTATTCGTAACCCAGGAATGTTCGTCTTTCTTTTAAAGACAAAAAAAATTACGAAAACAGTTTTGTATGGAAATATAGGCCCAAAGCAAATACTTAGATCACGAAACACGCCCACAAGGCACTTCTTGTGTAATTCTTTTTTCTATTACTATCCTATCTACTTGTAGTAGCTTTGCAGGTGTAATGTAAACAAGAAAAAAAAACCTATTTTCTGTAATATGTACACAGCTTATTTATGTTTAAAAAATATCACCAAATGTCAATACAATAGTAATAATAGTACTCCCAAACTATAGAAGCGGTGGGATTATCAGAGTTGTAGATACTCTCAGTATCGCCATTGAAAAATGCTTCTTTTCAGAATAGAAATGTTGCTTGAATTCAGAATCGGATTAGCCGTGTTTGGTGACCATATCTAAATAGCCAGATACTTCCCAACTTTCCTCTTCCCCATGCATCGCGTTATGTCATTCTCGAATTGAATATGGAATCATAGGATGGGGATCTGCTACACATACGTACCTCCACAACCTGAATACGATTCAAAAAGGAATCATAAAGACCATATTGAAAGTACCAATTAGAACGCCTTCAATTGAAATTTTCAATAGCTTCGACGTACCAAATGTACAGCAAATATACCTATGCCAAAAAAATATTATTGAAGCTTTTCAAAAATAATGAATCCTCTACTAGACCATGTATGCATAACACTAGATCGAATAAAAACGATATAAAAAATATTCCAAGTTATAAAACCACTTTCGGACAAAGAAACTATACATACTTCATAACATCCTTCCCCAATACATAAAACTAATAAAAAATCCTAATGAATACAAATCAAGAATAAAAATATGGCTAAAAGAGGTCAACGAAAAAACCCTAATGAAGACACTGAAAACGACATAGAAGACAAATAAACCATATTTAAATAACTTTAGTCCGCCTCGGCACAGGACCCCCTAGTGAGGAGAACTAAGAAATACAATATTTTATACTTAATTTCACTATTATATCTTGTATGTAACAATTATTTTATACAGTCGCTAAAATAATAATAATAAATCTCCTTCCATTCCCCATTACCTCCAGCCTAACAATATACCTCAAACGTGATGCCATAGTCCCTCTGGCTCAGGACAGTTGAGGTCAATTGAGAACTGTTGAGCAATTCTCACTGTAAAAAATTAAAGTTATTAGGCAAAAGGAAATGTGGAAAGGGAAGGAGAAATTAAAGTAGATACCTGTTGGTTTTATGTATAATAATATAATATATATAACGTAGTATTTATATAGCGCAGTTTTGTGATATTTCACTTTCATTATGATATTTCACTTTCATTATAATGTTTTGTGATATTTCACTTTCATTATAATAAGCTTAAAATTAATCCTATAGTGTTCCTTACGAGTCCTTACAAAATTGATGAAATAATCTGAAACAAAGAATATAAAGTACCTATATACAAAGCAATTCAAGAACAATATTAACAACAATAGTGAGTGCTGTTTTGGCACACGACAATAGATAAATATAGATATTGATTTTACCCCGTTATTCAGTTCCAGCAACGGTTCCTACATTTTCATATTATGTTAATTTATTATATCATTGAAGAATAAGACAAAACTAATAAATACTAAACGAAACATGAACTAGAACAAGTCACAGAAAAATAAAAAAAGGTATCGGTCGCATCTGGGGATCGAACCCAAGAGCTTTTTCTGCCGGGACAACGCCGTAACCAACTCGGCCATAGCGACGTATTTACTTTTAGTAATTAGGTACTTAGGTACTTCAAATTCGGAATGAACAATTTTACATATCTTTAACTAATTTTCCTAATATATTTGGCTGCTTTCTTTTTGAATGATTACAAACTAACGCATTTATTTCAAATAGATCACATATTTAGACACCTTCCAAAGTTATTAAAAAAATTATTCCAATAAAATAGAATCTTTATTTCTATTTGCGCTTTGCCGGGCTTTGAACTTTTGACATATCTACTACCGAGGTCACCGACGGTACCTAAATGATTAAGAATGTGATTTCATGTGGTTATGCTTCTACAATTTCTTGGATTTTATTGCAAAGCTAAATATGATTATTTTTACGACAGTTAATCATAGGAGTACAATAGTTTAATACCTACTTGGTACCCACTAGCATATTAATATACGAGTAGGTACTGGTGTAAACGGAAATATTGGTAACAGCGAGAAATTTGGAACACCTGAGAAAGCAAATTTTTTTTTCGATTTGAGCATTTCGATTACCTATTTATATCTGTTTACTTTTAGACAGCTATCTAATAACCCAGCTTAAAATCGATAACAAATGTGATGGTTTCCTTTCTCTTGCCTTGTTGCTGTTTTTTTTGCAGAAATTCAAATGTACAGCAGGCTCTCCTCTCCGAAAACATTAACTTTTGCTTACACATTATTGCCAATAGGGGTGTGACCTTACTGCATACAAAAATTTGCACGCCCCCATTGGAAATGTTTATAGGTAGGTACTAATGTGTAAGCAAATGTTCACGTTTTCAGCCGGAGAAGACCCTGCTATAGCTTAGCAGAAAAGCACAAATGTCATATTGTTATGCCTGTCATTCGAATTATAAAATTTGAAAATAATAAATTTCCAGAATGTAAAAAAAAACTTACAAACGGTTATTCAAAATTTTTCCATGTCTTACTATTTTTTTTTTTTTTTTTTTTTTTTTTTTTTTTTTTTTTTTTTTTTTTTTTTTTTTTTTTTTTTTTTTTTTTTTTTTTTTTTTTTTTATTAGCAAATTTTTTTGGTACATTTAACAAGTAAATACAAAATAACAAAAAAATATATATATAAGTAACAAAAAAAATCCCACGAAGGCGAAGCCTGTGTGTGGGTATTATATTATGTGGATAACAGTGGTAGTTAAAATAAAATTTAATATATATATATGTATAGAGGCTATAGAGATCAATCAACATGAGGTTGATTGATATTATTTTATGATGAGGTGATATTATTTTAAGGCTTTTTGGATGACCTTTTATTGTAAACTTTAGCTGACAACAATTATTTGAAAGGTCCCTTCTTATCAAAATTTGAAATGGAACTGGAATCGGCATTAACGGGGATCTTTCGAATGTTAAAAAAAAACAAAATGGCGCTTATTGTTATTGGCCATATGATGACAATGCTATATCTGAATTTCTGTGTAACACCTCCATGTGCAATGTATCCATGTTTACACACCGTATCAATGTATCCATACTTATCCACCATATCAATGTATCCATGTTTACACACCGTATCAATGTATCCGTACTTACACACCGTATCAATGTATCGATGTTAACACACCGTATCAATGTATCCATGTTTACACACGGTATTAATGTATTCATGTTTACACACCGTATCAATGTATCCGTGCTTATACGCCGTATCAGTGTATCCATATTTACCCACCGTATCAATGTTACGAAACTCACACACCGTATCAACGTTTCCATACGTATGATATATAATATATATCACACAATGTATCCACGTTTACACACCGTATCAATGTATCCATGTTTACACACTGTTTCTAACGCGATTTCTTTGAATTGCAGCACCGCCGTGCTGGCAGACCGCACCCTCTACGTGTCGGGGGTGTTGGGGCTGGACAAGGACTCTCTGAAGCTGGTGGCGGGGGGCGCAGAGCCCGAGACGCGCAAGGCCCTCTCCAACCTGGGGCACATCCTGGATGCCGCCGGGAGCAAGTACGAGAACGTAGTGAAGACCACTGTCATGCTCAATGACATCGCTGACTTCGCGGCTGTCAATTCTGTCTACCAAGAATGTAAGCATATATTCTATTGTGCAGGGTCAATTTCCGTTGGAGATCAATTTTCAGCGACCAAATTCCGCCCTGGAATGTACCTACCCTACCTATAAGCCTAGGAGTATGGTTTGCAATCTTAGCAAAATAATTTGGGAGGCGGAAATGGGTACCGCCGCCCCGGGAACCATTGGATAACCAACACCTCTGCCATAGGTCACCCCAAGTGATTCGCTACGTTTGGTGATTTAGCAGGGGTGCCCGGGTTCATGGAGTGAGGTTTGTCCAGGACACACTGAACCCCAGATTCCTACCCACCCCTTAAACCCTTTTCCTTCCCAGAACTCTCCTCTCCTTCCTTTCCTTAAAAACCCTCCACACAGCATCCCCAAAGATGACATAGGCCCCGAGGGAAATTATTTTCCTGAGGGCCTCCTGTGTGGAACTCATGTAAAAAAAGCACCAGAGTAGATTATCTGGGTGGTGTGAAATCATCCTCCGTTTGTATAAATGTTTAGAAAAAAATCATCCGACACCAAAATGAATCTACATTTTTTACTCCAAATATGATCAGGACTTTCTCTATAGAATACTAATTTTAAGTGCAGCTACACCCTGTATATTTGCGTTAAACTCAACACTAGTAGGCTTCTAGTTTTTTTATTTGTTTTGGTTCAAATTAACCTCTTATCTTTACGAGTATTATTTCTGAACTTCAGGCGTCATTAAGAATAATGGTAATGTTTAATGGATTTAGAAATTGTTTTCTATAATAACTAAATTATTATTATGCATGGTTGTTACCTAAACATGGAAATCCATAAAATAATAATGCTTATTTCTGGCTAGTAAACGTCACCTTATTTGAACAAGTTTCTAACTGACGTTTTTTTTTTTCAAAAATTACCTTTGAATGCAAAACCATTTCTTTTGCTTATTTCTATAACCGAAATAATTTTCATAGCGTCTGTGTTAAAATTCTAACATCAAGTTTTTAAAGTTTCCATTTATTTTACAAGGTTCAAAAATTACTTTTTGAACCTTTTGCAATTGACATTTATTTTGTACGTGCCAGCTCGTCGCTTTAGTTGGATAGGGTTCTATCTTCACCTTACTTCGCCTTGCACCACAGTTTGAAGAATGGATTCATACGTCCATCACTCCTGGACACACTGATCCTCCTGATTCCTACCCACCCCTCATACCTATTTCCTCTTCTTCCATTACTTAAAAAAACCTCCACATATCATACCCTAAGATGACATAGGGCCTGGGAGAAATTATTTTCCTCAGAGCCTCCTGTGTGAAGCTAATGCAAAAAAAAACTCGTTACACATAACTAACTACACGTCATATTACCTATAACTTATTTTTATTATATTTTGTTGCAGTTTTCAAGTCGAATTTCCCCGCCAGGTCTTCTTATCAGGTGGGTAAGCTGCCCCTTGGCGCAGCGGTGGAGATAGAAGTCGTGGCTCTTGTGGGGGACGTCAAAACAGTGGCGTGACTAGATGATCAAAAAGTCACCGACCAATATCATAAATCTCACCTGTGAATGTTCAATACTTTAAGAAATATAACATAAAGACTATTTTTGTATGGATTCATAATAAATTTAAGAAAATAACATAAATTTCTAGAACAAAAAAAATACAGGTGTAACAGCGCGTGTCTTAAAGATTTTAACCAGAGATTCCTGAGCATATTTGGAATCAAAAACGTAGATGACATTTTGCTGTCCGCTGATTTTTTTTTTCCAGTTAAAAACAATAAAAAATATATTTTATGTATTGAGTAGTATGGGCTAGCGGGCCACGTGATAAGCACTCCGTCTTGCTCCGACAGCACGGTAACACACGAAACGGCACTCGTATCACGTGATCCCGTCGCGACCTGTAAGAATGTGATCAGTGGCGCTGATAAAAATCCTTCGGATACGTGATGTTGCTGCCTATATTTTTTGGTTTGGTTTTGCATTTATTATATACATGTCAGATTTTCATTTTTCACCAGAATGGTAATACTCTTCAACGTTTTGCTTGATATGGCTTTAGCAGTGGCGGTTGATGAATTTTAAGTGCTAAGGCTGAAAACTACGGCTCCACTGATGTTTTTGTAGTAACGTTAAGTTTACACGAAGCCAGTGCTCTGCCGCCAGTCCTAAAGACAAGCCAGCGCTGGCCCGGCCCGTGTTGTTTATACGAGGTCAGTCATTTCTGGATTTTTCTTGTGGTGAGCACGCTTTCGAAACACAAATGAAATCGGGACAAATCCGGCTGTAAAATAAAAAATGTTTAAAAAATATCTCTGCTAGTCCAGAGAGAAGATTATTAGAAGAGATAATTAATATAATAGAGGAAGAAATCGTAAAGAAAAAACTACTTTGGACAAGAAAATGGATAACCGATAGAACCAGTACTTGAGCCTATGCTTTGTTGCTACAACAACTAAGATTAGAAGATCCTTCTGAGTACAGGTTGGCCTTGCGAGTTACGATTGAAAACTTTGACGAGTTACTTTCACTTATAGAAGGCTCAATTCAGCGTCAAGACACTCTGATGAGAGAAGTTTCATCTTCAGTAAATTTTCTCGTCATTTTAAAAGAAAGAAAATCTCAACAAACGAAAACGTGTACACACTCCACGGATATGCGCCAGTGATTGGCGCGATGCGTCTACACGTGTTGCAACGCTGGCACGGGGGCTGCGGGGCATGTGGGCGGAAGTCACTGGCTTGAAAAATAGACACGCGCTCTATTTTAGCCAGTGCTGGCAGCCATCGCTGGCTTGGCTTGAAAAACTGTTTATACGAGGCCAATACCAAGCCAGCGCTGGCTTCCAAGGAGACGTGTAAACCACACTTTAAGAAATATTTAAAAAAAAATTGGTGACATCCTAACCTACTTGAAAAAATACCGACTGAAAATTTACGTAAAAAAATATTTAACAAAAAAAAAAATATTTTCATTTTCAAAGTCATCAATTAGTCGTATGTTTCCAATCTTACCATAGCTCACTTAAAGATCACGAGTTGCCACTGGGCATTAGCCTTGTTCAGTGAGTAGATCTGATTAATTGGTTACTTCCCTACCCAGTACCCACACCCTTGGCAGTTGAAATTAGAGGGAGGTATTGCTACTTATTGGAAAATAACTTCAAATGTTATTTATTTCATTCGAATAAATTGGAGTATTTATTTTTTCACAAACATTTCCGTTTTGGGAGGCGGGTATAGGTACCGCCGCCCCTGAACCATTTATAGGACAATCAACACCTCTGCCTTAGGTAACCCCAAGAGGTTCGCTATTTTTGGTGACTTAGCAGGAGTTCCCGGGTTCATGGTGTGAGGTTTTGTCAAGGTCTTGGCGGCAGTTGTGTCTTCTCATCAGTTGTGTGGCGGGCCGGATAGAGAGAGACTGGTTGAGGAGGTATTTTGATCTCTCCAGCCAAAATTCCTCGACCCATCGCCAGGACCGGATTAAACATGCTGGAGCCCCTAGGCAATGAATGTATCGGGGCCTCGAGGAAGTTGCCTACACTGCCTTATGGATAATAGGCCCTGCCCATCGCCTTGCACCGCAATTGAAGGATTGGATTCATACATCCGTAACTCTTGGACACACTGACCCCCAGATTCCTACCCACCCCTCAAACCTATTTTTTTCCCAGAACTCTTCTTCCCTTTCTTAAAAAAACCCACCACACAGCATCCCATATGATGATATATGTAGACCCTGGGAGAAATGATTTTCCTCAGGACCTCCTGTGTGGAGCTAATGTAAACAAAAAAAAAACTGATAAAATGCAAAGATAGCTTATAACTCCTGATCATCTAGGCTTTGAACCGTGACTATCAAGATAAGAGACATGCGCACACTTCAACTCAACCACAAAGAAGCCGAATATCCATAAATTCAGCTGCGTAGAATCAATTTTCTCCCTAATTTCTTTTTGATCGACCACCCTCGATTTATTTACATATTGTTAGTTTGGTGTAATACACCCTCGTAAACAGTTTACTTTTACATAGAGGTGAGATCTACCGATAAAGTCCAACGAAGTATGCTACTTTATGTTACGATCGAATTGCTTGATTGAAAACATTAAAATTTTTAATGTTTTACCATTTAATTCGGTTTAAAATGTAAGTTAAAAATGTTTTACCTTTCAGTGTTTAAAATATTGTTACCTACAAGTTCCAACGACACGGCAAAATTTCATGGAATTTTGGAATTCTATGTATTTATTATTTTTGAAGTTGTCATAAAAAGAAAGGCTATTTTTTATAAACTAGATAAAGTTATATTTGATATGATGTATTTGAAATAAACATTTTCATTTATAAATAATAACATTTTAATATCAAACTTGAAAATTTTAACAAAACACTTATCGAAACACTTTGACTCGAAATGTTCATAATTTTGAAAAAAATTGATATTTAGAAAACATGGTATTTTTGCTTAAATTTTAATATCTTTGTCCTTTTGTGTAGAGAAGAAGTAAGAAAACTGTCCTTCATTTTCTAGGCCTATACAATAAAAAAATATAAATATTTTTAATTTGCAACGGTCAATGAAAAAAAAACAGAGTGTGCAATTCACACGCGATAGAAGTGAAACTTTTAGAAAATTAAAGTAGATAAGAGTGGGGAGGGTACGAAGCACCGCACAAGGAGGAGACCGATTATGCTATATCATTCTCTTGCAGGATTAATCCTATAGATGTATATGTTTGTCTCTTTTTAGTGTCGCTATTTTTCGTTTCATCGAGTTTCAAATCACAACGGTTCTAACGAAGTTTTCACTTAAAAAATCCCGCTAATTTGTAATCATACACTTCGAGATTTTTTGGATTTTATCATGGAATTAAGTATAATTAATTAAGACAAACTGAGAAGAATGATTATTTCTCTTTCCTACGACGAACAAATCACATATCTCCACATCACAATTATGGGTACCGCCGCCCCGGGAACCATTTATTGAATAACCAACGCTTCCATCATAGGTCAACCTAAGTGGTTCGCTACATTGGTGATTTAATAAGGGTGCCCGGGTTTATGGGGTGAGGTTTGTCCGGGTGTTGACGGCGGATGAATCTGCCCACCTGCTGCATGGTGGGCCGGATCAAACGAGACCATCGCCTTGCATTCTTCACTCATGAACTCACTTACTCCTAGATTCCTACCCACTCTTCGCGCCTTTTTCCTTCCCAGAACTTCCTCTTCTTCCTTTCCTGAAAAAGACCCTCCACACATCATCCTTTAAGATGAAATAGGCTTGGATTTAATTTATTTCTTAAGAACAACGAAAACACGATTTCAATGCTTTGATGAATAAAACTTGAAATATTCGTGAGGTGTATATAAATAGGTAGGTACTGTAAATTGTTAGAAGGCCTTTCGCATTTTTTTATTAGTAAAATTTGGGCATGTCGCGTGGTCGGTTCTGGCAGAAATTTACATAATACTTACTTGGTTATTTCTGGGCTGGTAACAATGAAAGTTCAAGGCGTAGGTATTTAAATGATATACTAAAAGTTGAAATTCTCTTCTTGAAAGTAACAACCGCTTCATTACAGAATTCACTACAAAATATAATAAAATAATATTGGTTTGTAACATTTCATTCTTTTGCATACCCATCTACGATATCTCTAGTTGCCCTAAAAATAATATTAATTATAATAATCCATTTATATCATCCAATTAGACGCCCGATTTCGGCCTACATTTTCGTTTAAAACGGAGCTTCACCATGATTATTAAATTCAAATGGGATGGCGATATACAATTTCAGGCAATTGTAAGAGACAGACCACATGCAAAATGGGTGCTGGCTCCCCTCAGGGTCGAACCCCCCCCCCACCAGTTGAATGCTATAGCTACGCCATTAATTTTGCGTTAGCCAAAAAGCGCACATCCTTGAAAATCACGTAATCTGACTCTACTTGCCAAGATTAACTCTAAGAAACAAGAGAAATACACATTTCAAATATAGAATTATATTGATTTTATGTTAAAAAAATTTTTTTGTACAGGTGGGCCATAAACATCTGCACTTTTGTAATCGTGCTAACGGGGATTCCGAACGAGGGAGGAGTACGGGGTCACTTATACCTATTTCGTTCGCATCACTAATAGCCCACTTACATCACATTTTAAAAAAAAAATCCGGTTTAGGCAAATATTCTAAGACATTCCATTTTTTTTTTAATCGTATTTTTGAAACCCTGGCGATTTTTTTGAAAATTTAAATCCGAAAAATCAGACTATTTTTTATAAACTGGAAAGATGGAACATAATTTTATGGGTGCGAAAAAACGATAATTACATAAGAAAGTCAAATAAGAGTAGAAAATAAATGAGGGCGCCACCGTTGCCCAAATGGCAATACTAAAACTATAACCATGGTGTTAATCTAAAGCTGTGTAACCTACATTTTTAATAAAAATTAAAAAGGCATTAAAGTGAAAAAAATATTTTTTCATTGCTATATAGATACCCACTGATCTCAAAATTAGAATTAAATTTAGGTATATTATTATTATACATTTGAAATTTTGTGTTAACATAATGAAGAATAACATTTTGCAATTTTGTGTTAAAATAATAAAATATAAAGCACACTTTAGAAATTGCTCACATTTATTTTATACTAGCTTAAGTACCTAGCGTTGCCCGGGCTTTAGATCATGCCTCTAATTTTAGATCTGAATATATTTAACTCATTCAGATCTAAAAGTAGTGTGACAAAACTCACCATTAATGATTCTTCCTTTCCACCTACTGTTAAATTTAAAGTTAAAATTAAAATCTAAGTTAAATTAAATGAAAGCCAATCACTTTGTAAAACACAATTTAATCAAATTTATGTCATTTAGTAGGTAGATACCTTCACAATAGTGCTTATTCGATTTAATTATTTTTTTTAGAACAAAAAAATGTTTTTTTAAATGTGTATACAGTGTTTTGAATTTTCTGTGTCATTGCAATTTTAAAGAATATTTGACAGATAAATTGGTGTGGCCAGCCTAAAAATTTCTTAGTTCCATTTTATTTATTTTCTACTCTTATTTGACAGACTCTAGCTGAAAATCGTTTAAAAAAAAATAACGTTTTCCACATGAATGGCAATAATTTTTACGGGGTTCTCTTCGTAACATCTGTCAAAACAGCGCAATCTTTAGAAAATCGTCAAACCAAAGGATAAGTTCGCAGAGAACAAACAATAGGTAAATCTAGTGAATGTTGAACGTCAAATTCAAAAATTCGCCAGAAATCAAAATGTTGCCATTTTACAAAATTAATAGAACGTAATCGGAGACGGGATATTTTCATGTAGTGACGTCATGAGCTCAAATAATGGATTTATTTAAAAATAATAAAAAAATTTACTAACGTTTTCGTAATCTTAGTAAAAAAAATCTATCCACACAAAAACCATCCATGCAAGTGGCCTATTACAGACTATTAATCAGCGCCCAAGGGTAATTAAATCATAGTTTAAAAATTTCGAAGAAACCGGCAGGAAAACAAAAAGGGCGGTCGTGGAGCAAAAGAAATTGGTTAAAGAAATTTTCCTTAACAAACTGATCTCGCGCAGATGAGATACTCCAAGGCCTCCCCGCAGCCCGAATCTAACCCCAGCTGATGTTTTTAATGGGAAATATTTGTGTATATTTTTTTTCTTCTTATAAATCAAGTCTACGTAAATGAACCAGCGACTATACTCCAATTAAAGCAGAATATCCATTGGGAAATGGTTTATATCCGAGATTTGAGTTGAAAAGTTTTCGAAAATCTGAGGGTCTGATTTGAGGAAAGCCAGCGGCGAGATGGCGGCCATTTTGACGAAATTATTTTTACGTTATGATTTTCCAGCATATTTTTGTACTTATCAATAATCATTTATTTAAATACAATCTGTATGTTTTTTTAATGATTATTTCAAAAATGAAAATGTTTATAGCCCGCCCTATATTACCTACTGGGGAGGCGTCTACTAATATCTACAGGAATTGCAAAAACTGAACAAATCGGACTAACATCTATGAGAACCAAAGTGAGGACGAATATCTACAGCTCAAACTGCTGAATAATATCTATGGAACAGGTGATGTCGACGAATATCTAAGGCACTGGCAGAGGTTGGATTTGGAATTATGTATAGCATATTGGCATAACGTAATATTGCGTATGCAGCTTCAAATACTTAATTTATGTTACGTTAGGTTAGGTTAGTACTACGTAATTGAAGTAATTAATGCTTTTCCGTACAACCTCTTGCTCAGCTACCCACTGTAGATATTAGTCCCACCTACGCTCCATAGATATTTGTCACCACTGGGACCTTCATAGATATTTATCCGACCTTAGCTCTGTAGATATTAGTCTTCACTCTGAAGTTCATAGATATTTGTCCAAAATATGAGCTGTAGATATTCGTTCGACGAACAGGGTGTAGATATTATTATCTGGAGTTTATTACTGGTAGGTGTTACTTTATTGCTTTTCTGAATTCTTCATATAATCAGTTTCAATTTTGAAAATGACACCTAAATCAAAATACATCGGAGTCCATTGAACCAGAGTTACAGAAGCAACCGAAATTAGTTTTGGGAAGAAAAAATATCAGACGAGAGATGTAGGTACTTATTTTAAGATAATTTATCAACCTTACATAATACACGTAATAATTAAAAAATATATATATATAGTTATTATTACATTGTCACGTAATAATTAAAAAAATATATATATATATAGTTATGATTGAACTTTAACCTTTCGTTTATATTAAATCGTGTTAATAATTACACTACTTAACAACTAAGTTTAAAGTATAATATGATTACAGTAATCACGCTCATTGTTTTCACCTGTTTGTCCTCTGCTGTACATTAAATTGAGAGGTTTCTGACCTGAGATGTAGATAGGCGTGGAATGGAAATGGTGTAGTAATGGTGTTATATCTGCCGGGTGAAGTGGCTGGTGGAGGAGGCAGGTGGCACCCTTACCAGGCACTACTCGGCTTCTTGACCCTAGCCCAGGCCATACGTCAGACTTTGCACGCCACCCGCCGTATCACATCACTGCTGTAAGGGTATTATATATAACACAACCAACCCCTCCCCCCTAATGTCCTCCTTTAAAGGAATGCATAATTAATACCACCCCTCACACAAGGCTTTGTTCCCGCCTTGGCTAACTCGAGAACGCGTAAGAATATTGTTTCAGACTAAAGTTATTTTCATTTTTAAATGCCAGTGTAAAAAATATGTTTAAATCATTTTTGTGACGCGCGTGATTTTTTTAACGATGTACGCAGTGACTCGACAGTTGACTTCCGAAATTATAATAATTATTTTTGGGGCATTATTTACCAATTTCAAATCTAAAATAGATTTCAAAAATATCTTTAACGAGAAGTTTAAATCAAACGAATTGATTTACAGTGTCGGTTTTTTTAAGAGAAAACTTCTTTATCACCGTTGTGATTTGAAACTCGATAAAACAAAAAAGCGACATTAGACTAATCGGTCTCTTCTTTGTGCGGTGCTTCGTAGCCACAAATTTTGTACTTATACGCTGGAATATACAGTATATTGTAGACAAATTGTTTTATCCTTGATACATTTGAATGAAGTGTGTTTTATACGTTTTTCGGGGATAGGTATAACGTGTTTTCCCTAAACCGACTGCATATTGTATATAAGTATGCCAGTGGGGGTGGGGGGAGGCGGAACTGTCGGGAGATCAACAGTCATGGAATCGACCTCCATACCTGTGCTTTGAAAAGAGCCGGATGTGGAAACTTGGTACCTACTTTGCGCAGCCTTTTTCATGCAAAACTTAATTTTCGATTTGAGGCCAAAATACCCAACCAAACTGATTATATATATATATATATAAAAAAAAAACAAAATGTATAGATAATATTTATCTGCGGATGTGAGCTATTTTATTTATTTATATTTTAAATTATAAAATATTGGCCATTGAATTTGGAGGCCATTGATTTTGGAGGCAACTTCTGATGTTTTTGTGCGTTAATAGTAATCATAAAATTAGTCTTACGAAATCTATATTATAGATAATTTTTTTATTATAATCTTTATTTATCAAGTTCATAGGCGATTGCGCTATGCCTGTCTCACCAGGAATTCCTGTGTTGAGAGCAGGCGAATTTTAGCATAAGTAGTTTAACACAAAAATAAGGATAACAACAACAATGAAAAGTACAAGGACAATCAGCATCGTACCAATGGGAAAGCATGCATTAGGAGGTTCTAAAAATATTGTTAATATAATATATGATCTGTTTTTGCTAGTGATCCAAGACTTGTTATCTGATTTTTATTTTACATAATTAGTGTGCTGTCTAATGGTCAGTGGAAGTGTATTAAAAATTTTTGTTGCAAAGTGGGTACCTGAAGTTTCTTTGACCAAACGTTGTTTTGGCGAAAGGTATAAGTAAGAGATTTTGCCCTTTGGTTCTCGTATCACGAACAGTTTTGATATTGTCAAAAACAGTTCTATGTTTGAATAGATAAGTTAGTATATTTTTTGCACAAAGTTGCCTAATGTAATAATGCCGTTTAATTTTATAAATAATATGTAATAAATGAGTTTTTATAACTGGATTGTTTTCACATAAATGAAAACATCTTCTGCAAGAACCCTGTATAATTAAATATAACACGAGTAAGAACTTGGGTGGAAAGTGTTTAATGGTTTTTCAGTACATTAAAGTAAAATTATAACAGTAGTTTGAATAAAATCAGTTTATCATTAGAAAAAAAGATATCATCATTCCTACAAAATAAATTTCCTTTATTTCAAAGTAATTGTTATACGGTGGTATAATATATATATTCATAATGTAGTGTGTGTATTAGGGTGGTTACAAGGTATAAGGTGAAAAAATATTTTCGTCCTAATGCCAGCCTAACCCCCCTAATATTTGCCATTTGTCTAGAAAATAAGATTTGGAAAGTTTTAGCCCAATTGGATTTAATAGGATAAAACTTTTATATTTGAAGATATCTATTATTTTCCAAGACCGGACATGATTCGAATCCTCAGAGTCGCTATTTTTAGAAAATATGGAAAATGGCAAAAAAGATACTTATTTCAATCACTTTTGATCAAATTTTGTTTCCTTTGAACATTATACATTATTAAACAATATAATAAACAACATCATATTTAATAAAATAATATCATATATAATAAACAATGGTAATGTGCTTTGATACCACTGCGGTAAATATTGGTCGCTTCAGTGGAACCTGCATTTTGTTGGAGCAATTATTACAGAAAAATCTTCTTTATTTATAGCATGTCGCCACCATATTTTAGAAACTATTCTCAAATCAGTTTTTGATTTAAAAATGGGCACAACTACTGGACCCCACTCAAATATTTTTTTAAACTTTCAGATTGGTTGGTCGAAGCTAGACAAAACAAAATACAAAACTTTTATTGAAGATAAAAATATTAGACATAAAATAGGGAATTCAGATGAAATATCAATTTTTCTTACAGAACAATTAAAAAACCAACAGCCAAGGGATGATAACAAAGAATTAATTCAACTTTCGTTAGTTGTGTTAGGACGTACTCCCCCAAAAGATACTTTTTTCAAAGTTCCTGGTGCCATTCATCACGCTAGATGGATGGCAAAGGCCATTTATTGTATCAAAATATATGTTTTCAGGGATCAATTTACATTAACAAATTTAGAAAAAAAGCTATCACTGACATTTGTTTATTTTTAATAAAAATTTATGTAAAAGCGTGGTTTAACGACCCCAAACCCACTTTGGCCCCCAACCAAGACCTACAATTTTTAAAATTTCTTGTAAAATATAGAGAAATCGATAAAGAACTCGCAGACAAGGCAGTGTCTAAAATGATAAATCATCTGTGGTACCTCAATTCTGAGCAAGTCGCATTTTCTTTCTTCGATGAAAATTTAGAAAAAAGTGTCAAAACAAGCATGGCTGTAAAAAGTCTACAATTAATTCCAATTGAAGAACAAACACGGGATAGGGATGTGAAAGCAAAACTCAGTCTCCATCAAGTGGATAATTTATTGGACAAAGATAACGATTTTTTTTTGTTTTTCATCACACCCTAAATTTTTTCAAAAGATATGAAATTGATACAGAATTTTTAAATACGGATCCTGATATATGGTGTGAAAATGCACATTATTTAAAAGCAAAAAAAAATAGTGAACGGTTTCAAGGTTGTCAATGACACAGCTGAAAGAGGGGTAAAATTAATCCAAGACTTCAATTCCTGTTTGACAAAAGACGAAGAACAGCGACAGTTTCTGTTACAAGTTGTATCGGAATGTCGAAAAAATTTTCCTGACTCTTCAAAAGCCACGTTATCTAAGCCATTACCACCTTAATCTGATAATTAATTGTAAATGTAAATAATAATAATAATAACTTTTTTCTTTCATAATGCTTACTTTTGTAGATATATTTTAAATAATAAAACTTCGAATATTATTTCTTCTTGTTTTTTATACCTTTTTTGCATTCCTTTCCTCGTAAATCCATCATTTTCAATTTGGATTGTGCTGTATTTACTTTGAAAACAGTTTTAACTACACCCTTTTTACGTACCAATTGAGAAAATAAATAAATCAAAATCTGGACAGCACATGTAATTAAATCTTGCAATATTGTTAGGTATTTAATAAAAAAAATAAAAAAATATAGAAAGTTTAACTTCAAGCTTGATGAAGCACGGGTTAATCTTATCCAATTGAGCTGAAACTTAACCAATCTCAATTTTTAACCAATTGGCAGCTTTTAAAGAAAAAGAAAAGAAAATTGTTACCTACCTACCGTACGTACTTGTCGTGTTCTGTCAAGCTGTTATTTATACCAAGAAAAATACAAGTTCAAACAAATCCGCCGGAAGAAAAAAACTATTTATCGTAAAAAACAACGAACGTTCAACCTGTGGAAGTGTTATTCTTGTGAATTATTCGATTTTAAGCATATTTTATAGTAATAAACTTATCTTCCATAATAGTTGTTTCTCATACAAAAGTACCACAGTGATGTTTACGGCAGCAAGTGCGTTCATTGGCTGCGTTTGATTATGAGCTCACTGTTCCGGGCTCTAATTGGTTGTTAAGTGTTGTGAACTTTGAATACTTTCATCACAAATCGAAACTAATTTTATTTTGAAGAAAAAATCTTTTTTAACATTGAACTGAAGTTACATATGTGTAATAATTATGGGGAAAAAAAAGAACTCTGTTAAAAGCCCTATTATTGCTTCCCCTTACACCTCCCAATCTGAAGAATCGGACTCAGACGCTGAGGAGATTGAAGCCGAAACCAACCCTGACATTAGTCATGTATCAGGACACCAGACATTATCCGGTACCCAAATCGCCCTAAAAGCCCTGCAGGACGCTTTGGCTGAAAAACCATCCAAAGTCTCCAAAGAGCAGCAGCTCAAAGTATCAAGAAACGTGACAAATGTTCTCGGCTCCGTTGCACAACTTTTGCTAGAGAAGGAAGAACTTAGAGGAGACCTAAATTCGGCCCTAGCTAACATCAAGGTCTTGCAGGCTGAGAAGAAAATGGCGGAAAATTATGCAAAGCAGCTGCTGGATAAAATCCAACAGCTTGAATCAGATCTGGGTCCAGTAATGCGCCGAGTGGCTGATGCTACAGAGGCTAGCCTTTCTTTCGCTGAAGTCACAAAGAAAAAAACTCCCAGTGCCCCCACCACTCACTCGTACCAGCATCAAAATAGGGAAACCAAGACCATCTGTATGTTTTTTTCCAAAACTACTGGGGGTTGATGATAGCGATGGCACAAAAAAAAAATTAAGGACATCGTTAAGCCATCACAGTTAGGAGTAAGGATAACGGGAGTAAAAAATATCAAAAACAAAGGAGTCATTATCCACATTGCCAGCAGCCAAGAACAAGAAAGGCTTTTAAATGATCCTATTATATCTAGCTCCGACTTGCTGAGTGCCCATCTTCCAATTAAGAGGCAGCCTAGAATAATATTTTTTAATGTGCCCCGTGAACTTTCAGACGAGAACTTCTTAGAGAAGGCCCTCTCCGGAATCTCTGAAGTTGGTGACTTCAAAGAGTGTGTATCCAAGTGCAAATTAAGTCATATGGCTGGAGCTCGAACCGAACCGTCTTGCCCCAGAGTGTACTCGGTGCCTGCTAACATTCGTCATGCGTTGGTGCAACAAGGACGCGTATTTGTGGACTGGACCGTTTGCGGTGTGCGTGACTTTGTTGGACTTACAGTGTGTTTGAATTGCCAAATGGTCGGACACTCGCACAAGTATTGTAAAGATACAAAGAGATGCTCCCACTGCGGTGTAGAAGGACACGCTCGTGAGGTCTGCCCCGCTGCTGCTGCAGCACCCAGTTGCGCCACATGCGCACGTTTTGGAAAGCCTGCAGCTTCGCGTGCCCACCCCACCGGAGATAAGGATTGCCCGGCCTACAAAGCAGCACTATTGAAGGACCTCTCCACCATTGACTATGGCATCTAAGCATACCGAAATAGATGGCGAGGTACTTGCTGTTGATGCATTATTATTGTAAATACTTGAATTATATTATTACTGTTATTTTTTTTTTATTTTTTTATTTTTTTTATTTCTCTTATTCCAGGCTTCCTCAACCGGGCGCAGCTCTTATTTTTTATATTTTTTTTTTACTTATTAACACTTTTATCTGTATATATTATTTATCCTATACATTTCAGAAGAATCATTCCACGGGCTGCAACATTTATTATTTTTTTGTATTATGTTAATGTAAGTACTTGCATACTGCTTTCTAACCCCGTATGCATGGACATTGGAGGGTCTAGAGTCGTTCAAATAAATGTAGCTTCGTTCAATAAAATAGAGTCCTGAGGTGTACGGTGAAGGAGGAAACCATATGTTTCCTTAGAACGCCGTGGGAAAGTGGTTGGACACCCTCCAATGATGCATTAAATATATTATATCAAAATGTGAGGGGTATTCGAACAAAGACTGTAAGTGTACGCAATAATATTTTAATCAATAATTATGACATTATTTGTTTTTCCGAAACATGGCTGAACTCAACGGTATTTAGTGTGAAGAATTGTTTGATGATAGATATATAATATTTAGAAGAGATCGTGAGTCAACCAAATCTGTGTCTAAAGAAGGTGGCGGAGTTCTAGCCGCCGTTTCTAAAAAACTTCTTGTGTCAAGAAAAACTGAATGGGAGAGTGACAATGAAGATTTGTGGCTTGTAATTAAGTCTCGTTCCAACTCGCTCATCTTTATATGCATCCTCTATATTCCTCCTAGTGTAACCGTTGATAATTATTGTAAACATATTGAAAAATTACAGGATCTGTATTTAAAGTATTCAACTTCCAATTCACAGTTTATTTTTGTTGGTGATTTTAATTTGCCCGAAATTAAATGGATACCTGACAATTCATTCAAAAATAATGTACTTTCCCCTTCTAATTATAAGAGCATGAAAGCACACAGTCTTGTCAATCTCTCATCAGTTTGCAATTTGTATCAATTCAATTATGTACTAAATAGAAATGAAAATTTATTGGATCTTGTTTTTTCAGATAAAGTTAACATTGATATACATATAGCACCAGGCTTAACCAAATTGGATCAATATCACCCTTCATTTGAAATTATAGTGAAACAAAATAAAGATCAATTCTTAGAAATGAATAGAAGCGATTCAAAATATAACTTCAGGAAGGGAAACTTTGATGAATGTCGACAGGATCTATTGTCTGTTAATTGGATAACTCTCTTTAAAAATAAAAATGTGAATAGCATGGTAATCTTATTATATGAAAAATTGTGGGAAATAATTGACAAATACTTTAAAAAATATGGTACTCAAACCAAAAATCAATATCCTGTCTGGTTTAATCAGCAATTGATTGCTCTTCTTAAGAAAAAAAAACAAAGTTAGACTTAAGGTAAAAAAAAACATGGTTATGAGTCAGATTTTAGGGAATTCTCTTATTTAAGGAAATTTACAAAAAAAAATACAAAGCGAATGTTATAAATCATATATCAACTCTGTCGAAAGTGGTCTGCAAGGTAACATAAAGTTATTCTGTTCATACTCAAAATCATTACGAAAAAATAATTGTATTCCTAAAGTAATGCATCTCGACGATATTTCCGCAAATGACGGTGAAAACATAGCAAATATATTCTCTAAATATTTTTCATCTGTTTATACCAAGTCGGAATCGTCTACTAATGATTCAATGCCAAACATAACTGAACACAATCAAAGCAATTTGTGTAAAATACATATTAGTGCAGATGAAATAAAATGTTTTTTGAGTAAAATAGATTCCAATAAGGGCCCAGGACCTGATAAAATTCCTCCTTTCTTTGTTAGTTGCTGTGCAGACTCTTTATGTTTACCGCTTTTTATAATTTTTAATGCATCCCTTACCACGGGAACTTTTCCCGATCTGTGGAAAAAAGCACACGTGGTCCCAGTATTAAAATCGGGAGACCAATCTTTAATAAAAAATTATAGGCCAATCAGTATACTATCCTGTTTTGCTAAAGTTTTTGAATCTCTGATATATAAAAATATTTTTTCACATTTTAAACCCCTTCTCTGCACTAGGCAACATGGGTTTGTTCCTCAAAGAACAATCAACTCAAATCTTTTGGAATTTTGTAATTATGTTTTTAATTCTTTTAATGAAAGATTACAAGTAGATACAATTTATACTGATTTCCAAAAAGCTTTTGACAGAGTTAACCACTCCATCTTACTAAGAAAACTTGAACAAATTGGAATACGTGGAGACCTATTACGCTGGGTGAAATCATATTTGTATAACAGAACTCAATTAGTTCTTATTAATGGATACAAATCATCCCCTATAGTTGTAACTTCTGGTGTACCACAGGGATCAAATCTTGGCCCCCTGCTTTTTCTTATATTCATAAATGACCTTGGCTCGAAATTAAACTGTGATTATGCTTTTTTCGCCGATGATCTTAAAAAATTTCGTAAAATTAAGTCTGTTTCCGATCATCAGCTGCTTCAAAATGACCTCGACACACTCAATAACTGGTGTACTGTCAATGATATGCACTTAAATGTTGAAAAATGTTACATTTTAAACTTTACTAGAAATAGAATTATAAAGGATTTTTCGTATGTTATCAATAATATTATTCTCAAAAAAGTTTCTTCAATAAGGGATCTAGGAATCACTCTTGATTCTAAATTCATATTTGATGTACATATTAACAACATTAAGTGCAAATCATTAAAAATTATGGGATTTATTCACAGAATATGTAAACCTTTCAAAGATCCTCAATCAATTCTAACACTTTACAATGCCTTAATTAGAAGTAAACTTGAATATGGAAGCACTATTTGGAATCCACATTACTGCAAATATGAAAACATTGTAGAATCAGTCCAAAAAAAATTACTAAGAATGTTATCCTTCAAATGTGGACTACACGACCATCTCAGATCATACGATGTACGTCGTGATTACTTCAAGATGTATACACTTAAAACTAGAAGGCAATTGACTGATCTAATATGTTTATTTATTGTTATCAAGTTTAATTTGTAGAACTCCATTTTATTTTTTATTTATTTTATATATTCAATAATTTTATTATTAAATTAATAAAAACAGTTTATTTATTAACAAGTTCTGCTGGTAATTATTATTACGCGTGACAGCTGTTTCGCCTTCTGAGAGCATTCTCAAACTGTTTGATAATGCCCTCAGAAGGCGAAACAGCTGTCACGCGTAATAATAATTACCAGCAGAACTTGTTTATAAATAAACTGTTTTTATTAATTTAATAATAAAATTATTGAATATATAAAATAAATAAAAACTAATATGTTTACATAAAATTATTCACGGCCATCTTGATACTACATTATGTCTTAACAGTATTGAAATTAATGTCCCCAATTCCCATTGTTTAAGACGCCATAACATTTTTCATATGAATACATTTAAAAATAATATCGCCTACTTCAGCCCTCTGACCCAGATGTGTCGACTGTATAACAAGATAGAGTGCGCTGATGTGGATATTTTTGTTGATAATTTGTACAGATTTAAAAAAAAAAGTTCTAGCGCTGTTAAAAAGTACTAACTAATTATATTGTGTGAATTGTCTCTCTATGCATGCTCGCGTATTTCATATGTCTTTACCATTCATTGTAATGTGTTACTTGAGTGACCTTGTATATAATTTTGTATTTTTATTTGTGATGTTTTTGTTTTTCTAATTGTATTTATTTGTATTTAATTGTATGTAATTGTAGATTTTTATAATTGTGTAATAACTGAGTTTTATAACTGGATTGTTCTCATGTAAATGTAAACATCTGTAAAACCCAGTATAAATAAATAAATAAATTTAGGGGGGTCAGCACAAAATAATTCCAACATTGATTTTTTGTAACCACCCTAGTGTGTGTGCATCGTACGCACACCAAATACCTTCAGTTTACATTTGAGGTTTTTCTTGTTGTGCTATTTGTTACCTACCTTGTTGTGCTATTTGTTACCAACAGTTTTCTGAATTAAATTTACCATTTTCACTCAATCAATCTTCACAACTACTGACGACTACGCAATACTACACACAAAAGTGCTACCGGAACAAACAAAGAAAAACAAATTCATGATATCTAGACAATAAACCTAAGGTGACAGTAAATAGTTAATATATAAATAAAATTAATGTTTCTTTGATTGTCCCTTATTGTTTTCTTATACCATTCATCCGATTGCAATGAAACTTTGGCGAGTTGTTGTGCCCACGCCAGCAAAGGTTTCTATATATTATAATGACGTTGTTTTTATTTTGAAATGAAATTTGCATAAAATGTTTACAGCAGGTGACGCGCTAGTTTTTTGCAAAATGTGTGTGTTACATATAGTTTAGCGGCAGGGAGGGAAGAGAGAGGGGGAAGGGAATCCGGGGGGAAGAATAATGTTCTACATGTAGTGTATTTGCTGAACGTTCAAGTGTGATAGATACTATCAGTATCACCCTGATGAAGTACACCGTTCAGACTCGATTGAAATTGCTTAATATGGCATTAGTCTTGTTTGGTGACCCGATCTGAATAGCCAGGTACTTATCCAATTTCCTCTCCCCCATCTACTTCCCCTCCCCACTACCTTCAGCCTCACAACGTACCCCAATTAGGGTTGCCATAGTCATAATCTCACTCGATCCAGACGGTTTTGAGCAGTTGGGACTGTTGTGCTGTACTCACATAACAAAAAAACGATTTTCAGATCGTAACTTCTTTTTCATAATTATTTGTAAAATAGCTTGTCAAAAATAATACAATACGCCGAAACGGGTAAAAAAATATCATTAGAGTACATACCTAAGAGCTAAGAGTCCCAATTTTGGGCATGCTATTGATACTGAAGGGAAAAGGAGGGGTCGTTAGGCAGTTCATGGTTAAAAGGCTATATAAAGCAACGTTTCATTTGCACATACAAACTCTGGGCGATTAACAAACCCCTCATTACAACATACTCGTACATTCCACCAACCTACAACTAAAACTATTTTTGGACAAAGAAATATGCAAAATTTCTCTATAATGATATTTAATATCCTCCCTCTTGCACTAAAAACCATTACAAGGTTGACCATTTTCAAAATAAGCATAAAGATATGGATTATGGATACGACAAGGAGGAATATAGATACAATGTTGGCAACCAAGATTGACGCTTATATTACGCTTTCTTATAGATATTGATTTATAATTTTCCTCTCGTAATATTTTAACATACCTGTAAAAACTTACTATTAAACCCTCTTACAAAAAAAAACTTACCTTACTTATGATGAATACACAAACCGTGCAAAATGTGACCTTAGAACGGGGTACCTACCCCAGTAAGGTTATATTCTTTTTGACTTTAGTTTATTTTATGAAGGCGATACTGAGAGTGTCTACGAACCATGGAATGTAGCGTAAACACTCCACAATATTGGGTATTAATTATACGTGAAATAATGTGTAATAAAATTAAGTAAATAACATTTGTTTCCGAAAGCCAGGTTTCGAACCCGCGACCTTTAGTTGCAGAGCTAGGGGAGGAGGTCACCTTTAAGTGTGCAGTAGGTACCTACCTGATTGCATTACTAGGTTATCTCTTTCCATATCAGTGGGAATGCTGAATGCAGTAACTATCTGCCACACCAATCACAATAAGCGGTAGTTCTTACTTACTATCCGGTGAAGGGGTGTGTTCGAGAAGGCCATTTGGCGCCTTGTAATTATTCAACGGGCGCCTTGGCTTACTCATTATTAAGTTAGGATTAATAATTAAATATTTGATTGAATCCGATGTCAATGATTTTAGTATTTTTACATCAATCAAACTCGCTTTACTGAAGCAGCAAAAACAGCATGGAAGTGTTGGTCATCAGCTTAAAGTGGAATCAATGCGATAAAAAAATAGTTTGACAAAAATCTACTTACACTAAATATAGCTAAAACTAAATACATAAGATTCAGCTCAACTATAAAAGGACAACCTAGTACATCATACACAATAAAAACACATAAGACTAAATGTAATTCCGACAATATTGATTCTAACTGCAAATGTGAAGCTTTGGAAAGTGTGAAAAACATCAAATATCTATGCGTTATTATAGACAATCAACTTAAGTGGAAATTTCACATCGACAACCTTTCAATAAGGTTAAGAAAATTGATTCACGTATTCTTTGTATTACGAAACATAATCAAAAAACCTAAGAAAAATATATTTCGGATTTTGCAACCCCATCTTAACGTATGGTTGTATTGGTTGGGGAGCGTCAGGTAGAACAATTTTAGATCCACTAGTGAAGGCCCAGAAATCCATAATTAGAGTCATTATGCGTAAACCCTATAGGTTTTCTAGCGATCAGCTCTACAAATTTTTTTATGTTCTTGATGTTCGTCAAAACTATATAAAAAGGGTTATTATCCACGTACACAAAAATGTAGAAAATCTTAAACAAATGACCATAAATATATAACAAGAAGTCACACCATAAAGGATCTCGTGGTCCCAGGGAGCAATACGGCAAAGTTTCAAAAGACATATACATATCTGGTACCGAAATTGTATAACAAAATCGTATAAAATTGTATAAAAAATTGTATAAAAAATCCCCCCAGAATTAAATATTAAAACATGCAAAATGGCATGCATCGGTACAATAATAACTAAATGGTTGATTGACTTAGGTAGGATTGAGTCTGAAAAATTATTAAATAATGTCACTTAAAACTTAAAATTATACATGGTTAATTATTAATGGCACAATCAGTAAAAACTTGGTATAGTATATTTAAACTTAGTATATATTTAATCTACAAAAAAAAAAAACATTCTGATTTTTTTTTCTTTTTTAAGATTACATTTTTGGCATTTTTCACCAGCATTTGGTTCCTTAGAACAGGCAATCTGCCTAGCTAGGAACTAATGACGTACAAGACATAATAACACTTGTACACATTTTAAAATCTACAGTTATTTGAAATATTATTAATAAATAATTAATAAATTTTGCTGTATAAATGTTACTAATGTAATAAAAAAAAAATAAAAAATCACGATAAATAAATAGAAATAATGGCAATGATAACATGTTGTTTGTTTCACCTTTCGATAAAAGGATTCTCGAAATCTACTGGAAGACAAATTTAGTTTAGTAACAGCTTCAAAATGTTTTCAGAATAATAAATATTTGGAGCGTGCAAACTCGGCCATCCAGACAAGTGGTAATTTCCGAGCACTTAAGCTATTAGGTACATTGGATTTGTGCCTAGAGTGCTGGGAAAGAGCAAATAAATCCTAAATATTGATAGGGACGACGCGCGACGCACGGGGTAAAGCATAATAGTTCTCGGTGTCCGATATTATACGGCTACATCAAAATTAAACGCAGAAAACCACACTAAGAGGGTTAATGTTTGCATCACGGTATCACTTCTACAACATAAACACGTACCTACTTCTCCACAAGCTAGTCATCTGCCCAGAATGATGGGCACTATGCTGTCCGAAACATTTGTAACATGGCATACATACCTAATAACACAAGAAAATCATTAACTTCCCAGATTGTATTTTCTGTAGCCTAGTTGTGGGAATTCTAGACCATATATTTTATTTTATTTTCCCTCTCTAAAGAAAGTACCCTCTCTTCTATTAAGCCTAAAATTGCCCCCCTCCGTTCAACATTTCATATCTTTTAAGTCTGAACTCTTTCTCTCTCTCAATTTGGGAGGCGAGAATGGGTACCTCTGTCCCGGGAACCATTTATTGGATAACCAACACTTCTGCCATAGTGGTTAACTATGTATTAAACTTAGCAGAGGTTCTCAGGTTAATCGTGTGAGACTGTACGGGTCTTAGTGGCGGATGCGTCTACCCACCAGCTGGAAAGGTCGGTTTGGGGAGACCCTTCGACTAGCTGGTCTTTTACGACCCGTTTGTTGCACCGCAGCGGGAGGGATGGATTCACACGTCCGTCACTTCTGAAAAAACTGACCAATATCAAATCCTATCCTATCCAACCCTTTTCCTTCCCAGAACTTTCACTCCTTCTTTTCCATAAAAAGACCCTCCACACGGCATCTTGACATATACCGTAAGGGAAATTTCTTATGGTCTACGTCACCTTCCTGATGTCGACTCCAATCTTCCGTGTAATTATGAAACAGTATATAAAACAGTAACGGCAGATTACATACACTGCTTTTCCGAGCGGTCACCTTTCCGAAACTATAAAATCTTATAAAAAATATTAAAATAATTGTCGTTGGGCGTCGCCTGTGCGGCTGATGCAAAAATGTCGAGTAATAGGCGTCAAACCTATATTGTTATTCAAGGCGGCAACCTTCAAAGTCTTTTAGATGAATGACCGGTTCTATACTAATGTTTAGTATGCACATTTTGTTGTTCGCATTGCGGTAGTGAGGTTATATAAAGGGCTGAAGATTTAAAAAACCGAATCCTTTTTACTCCAAACCAGCCGCAGAAAAAAACTGTATTTCTGAATTACAGTTCCTTAGTTTCTTGTTTGAATTGTATGAAGAGTCATGAATGACAAGACTTATAAATCTGGAATGACTAAATGGTTGGAAGATAGTCGAGCACCAAAGAGGTTTCTTTATAATACGCCTGGAAAACTATTTGGAGAACTTTGGTGCCTGGGCGTGTATTTACAAAACCATTACGAAAAATAGAGTTGGTTTTGTTGTGCAAAATCATCTTCAGAGCCTATACCTTTTCAGCCACGGTGAAGACTCTATTATCAAGAGAGAGCTCTTGTTTATACACTATCATTTATAAAGCCTTTACCAATTCCGTCATGGTGACGACTAAATTATAATTGTAGGGAAGCTTTCTTTTTGAAAAAAAAGCTGCAGGGCTCGGGGGCATTGCTCGGGGGTCCATTCTCTCTACCTCCACTAGCAGAATGGCTTGATGGTTAGGTTAGGTTGGTTAGGTGTTAATGGAGATTATTTACTAGACTCTACATATCTTTCAATCTCATTGATAAAATGTGGTATATATGATTATACATGTAGTTTAAACATTCTTCAACAGATGTAGTTAGCATATATAGTTATTAATAGTTCTTCAGTATTAAAACAGAATAGTTTTAAACCTCTTTCCCAAAATGAATTGTCATAAACTCGCAGTGGACATTTAATTTTGTTTTCCTATAAATTTATAATCATTTACTTATTTATTTACGCAATTTTTCGTGGTTTTTATATGTAGATGTCAGTCAAGCAGTACCTTAGAGTGTCGACTATCTTTGTTCCTGTCTAAAACACTAACGATTATTGAAATAGCTGTCGCTACATGATAGACAGCTGAGCTCCAACAATGTTAGGTTCTCCAGCTTCAGAATAACTTGGAGCTTCCTATAGCATTTACATCTGGTAAATATTCATTTTAAATCTAATAACGTAAATAAATTAACTTGTAATCTCGACGAACCTCGATCTTTATTGGAGTTTTCCCGAACATATTTCAAGAAATCTCAATCACTGGGATTGAAGGAAGTCTGCGATTTCAGTCAATTTCTATACTTCAACAGGTTGTATAACTGTATACAGGCTTTATAGATGATTTTGCACAAAAAATGTATCCAGTTGTCTTCGTTACTGAAACGTTATAGGCTTTGTATATTTAATAATCTGGCTGGACGGAGCGGAGTGTACGCAGTGTACAGGTCAACACTACAACTAAAGGAATATCAGGATCTGCACACTGAACAGGGCATTGCACACTGAAAATGCGCCAAGAAGCCAAGGTGCCAAGATGCTGAAAATATCTAACACTTAATACAGCCTTCTTGAGGTTTTTAGGTACTAGCGCCAGGCGGTACTTCGGAGAGGGTCGGCTCTGAGGAAGATGGCAGGAGGTTAGTAGAGGTACAGATATTTTTTACATGCGGCCAGGACTCCCAAATGGATGTAGGATATCCGATCATGATAATGAACGGTCAGTGGCTGAGTTAGCATCGCGTCTGGGTCCCATCCATTCGTCATAAAGTCAATTCATCGGCGAGCTAAATCTTCCATAACGCACAAGCAACATGTTCTGCTTATCAAGGTGTTAGAAAGAGATTTATCAAATATTGTCAATTATCGTCATCCGGGATTTTTTGTCTTTCTTATAAATAAAAAATACCTACATTCATTTTTTTTAAAGAGAAATAAACATTCCAAGGTTATGAATAACCTAACCTAATATTTTAATTCTTAGCCTGCCGAATGCCGTAAAGGGAGCCTCAAGTCTTAGCACTTTCACATATAATGCACATATCCTATGTGCATTATATGTGAAAAATGTTTTTTGATTTGTAACAATATTATAGTCACATAGTTATCTGTTTTCCTTAAAATGTGTTTTTGTCTTGTTTATCTTTTTTTCCCTCTTAAAATGTATTTGTAAAATTGTAAATGTATCTCTAAATTGTATTTGTATATATTTAGATGATGAATTGTATATTACTAGATGTATAAAAAAATTTGCATACATCTAAATAAATATTCAAAAACAAAAAAAAACAAAACATCTAGAATGGTAGATAATTTTGGTATACCCTGGTGAAAGAGTATCTTTCAGAATCGAAACGTTGCTTGAAACGGCTTCAGCCGCGTTTGACGACCAGATCTGATTAGCCAGGAACTTCCCCACCTCTCTCTCTTCCCCATCTCATACCCCTCTCCACTACCTTCAGCCGTTTGGGAGCAATTGGAACTTTTGTGTGGTACCCAAAAAATAAATCATTTATACTTAATAAATTTCTTGTTAAATGGTGATTGACTTAGGATTGGGGGATTGAAGGAACCCAAAGCTTTGGTTCACTCAACCTCTAACCTCTAACAGGTCAATAAGGTTAAGTATCTACTGGCGCTTTTTACGCTCTTGTTTGATTTCAGGTGGAGGTTTTCTGTGGTACTCACTTTTGTAAATCAAACGCTTGTTTTGTGTTTGTTTGTCTGGTCATAATTTATTATTCTTTTATTTACATAATCCTGATTTTTTATAAGATTTATATTGTGATCTGCTTGTTGGAACACATTTTTTTACGTAAGAATGGAAGCTACCTTCCTTTGTTCTTCTATAGAACTATTTGAATAATGGAACAAAAAAGAAAATAATAAAATTAGGTAGGTACTTGCCTAGAAGTAATTGCCCATAGAACAAGTACCTACTCAATAAGCATCAATTTTAACCATAGCTCCCCGACAAAAAGGGCTGAAATTAAATGAAAGTTCTTTTTAGAACCCTATAATAGTTAAAATTGATTATTATTATTTGTGAGATAAATTATTTTTAAAAAATAAAAAAGAGAGGTGAAACTAGCTATTACACATATCGTAATCATCCATTGATTGTTGTAGTTAGTTTAGAAACAATAATATAATAAATTGAAGTAAATCATTAGAAGATATGCATAAGAAAAAAAAAAAATAACACTAAATTATAAAATGTTCATCTTCTTGATCCTCGATCGATAGCCTCTGCAGTTCTTGTCTTCAAGAAAGATGGCTTCTTTTTGATCCTTGGCCTTAGTAAAGATGACTTATTTTTTATACTGCTCTTCTTAGATGTAGTTTATTTTGATCCAGTTCTTCTAAGATGTGATAGCATCGTCCATTGGTAGAAGACACAATTTGGTAATGGGCCTTTTCATAGACCCTTGCTGCGTCTTCAAGGTGACTATACGGGTTATCCCATCTTGTCCAGGGTGAGTGGCGATGACACGTCCCATCCTCCATAAATTTGGTGGTGCGTTGTCGTCTTTGATGATAACTAAGTCCCCAATCTTTAGTTGTCGCCGGTTCCCATCCGTCCATTTAGTCCTTTGCTGCAGCTCTCCCAGATATTCAATTCTCCATCTTGACCAGAAGCTCTGTCTTAGTTGGCTTAGTTTTTGGAAATTATTAAGCCTGTTTATGGGAATCTGTTGTAGGTCAGGTTCAGCTACAGCTGACAGGTTATCACCAATAAGAAAGTGACCTGGAGTAAGTGCGAAGAGGTCGAGGGGATCGTTGGATAGTGGAATTAAAGGCCTAGAATTTATGCAGGACTCTATTTGGTATAATAACGTACACATCTCTTCATATGTTAATGAAGAGACGTTTGCCACTCTTTTTACGTGATATTTCACACTTTTTATGTTAGATTCCCAAAGACCTCTATGATGAGGACCTTTAGGTGGGATAAAAACCCACTGAATAGACATATTAGTTAAGTAATTAGCTATTTCCTTTTGAGAGACATATAAATTATACATATTTTTCAATTCATTATTCGCTCCAACAAATGTAGTAGCATTATCAGAATACAATTTACTAGGTTTTCCACGTCTGGAAATGAAACGCTTTAAACAATTAAGAAATGCATCTGTAGTTAGAGCGGTGACCAGTTCTAAATGAACTGCCTTAGTAGAGAAGCATATAAATAAACAAATATAAGACTTGACTGAATTGGATCTCCTACTGATTCCAGACTTTATTAAGATTGGCCCTGCGTAATCCAGTCCTGTAACAGAGAACGGTCTCTATCCTCTGGAAGGTCAGACATTATTTGATGACTTGTTTTTGGACTGCATTTGAAGCACACAATGCAATTTTTAAGTATTTTTTTAATAGCATTTTTTGCCATTATAGGCCAATATTTTAGTCTAATAAGTGCTAGTAACGTTTGAGTACCTACATGCAAATTTGTATAATGAAAATGTTTAATGATTAACTTTGTTAGAGGGTGATCGTGAGGTAGTAATATCGGATGTTTTTGTGCTTCATGTATTAGTTTTCCTCTGGACAATCTCCCACCTACATGCAATAAATCCATATGTATAAATGGGTTTAATGATCTGAGATGACTGGTTTTATCTAAGTTTTTTCCCGCCTTTAATGTTTTAATTTCTTTTGAAAATGAATAAGATTGAGTGACTGTTATTAATGATTGTAACGACTTGTTTAATTCTATTATTGAAAGTTGTCCGCTAAATGTATGTTTTTTTCTTGTATTATTAATGAAACGTAGGATATAAGCAGTTACTCTTTGTAAACGCGTGAGAGAAGAAAAACGATAAAACAATTCCCAATCTTTATTCATACTGACGGTTAAATTTATTTTGTTTTTTAATTCCGGTGGATCGATGCAAATTTCCTTATAGTTCGGCCAAGTTACTTCATCTTGAGTTAACCAATTAGGACCTCTCCACCAGATTTCTGAAGAAAATAGACTTTTAGCACTGGTTCCTCTTGATAAAATATCCGCTGCATTATCTTCGGAGTTGACATGCTTCCATTGACTGGTTTCGCTTCTTTCCTGTATTTCTGCAACTCTGTTTGCAACAAATGTATTCCATCGCGCTGGTTGATTTCCTATCCAGCATAGAGTTATAGTGGAATCACACCAATAAAATGTTTTATCCAAAGGTATACCTAGGGATTCCTTTACTTTTTCAACAACTTTTGTTAACAGAACAGCACCACATAATTCCAATTTAGGCAAAGAAATCGTTTTTAATGGAGCTACTCTTGATTTAGCTGTGATTAATTGAGAATGCCGTTTTCCTGATTGGTCTGTGGATAGCATATATACGCAAGCAGCGTATGCTTTTTGAGATGCGTCACAAAATCCGTGCAATTGTATATTTACGGTTTGATTACATATAATTTTTCTAGGTATTTGAAAAGAATTTACACCTTTTAAATCTTCTAAATATTTTTTCCAAAGCTTCAGAATTTCTATAGGTATTTCTTCATCCCAAGATATCTTTTCTTGCCATAATTTCTGCATAATAAGTTTAGCATTCACGGTTACTGGTCCTAGCAAACCTAATGGATCGAAAATACTAGCAATCAGTGACAAAATATTCCGTTTATTATAAATAGGATGTGACGGTAGTTCCACGTGATATAAAAAACTATCTTTTTCGCAATTCCAAGCTAAGCCTAGAATTTTCTCTCCTTCTGGTTTGTCCAAAATTACCATATCAGTGGCCTGATCGGCCTCCGATGACAAATCAGAAGAATTAGACCGCCATTTTCTTAAGTTCATACCGGCCGAATTCATTATGGAGATTAACTGTTCTTTTAACAAATTACAGGATTCCACATTGTCTGCACCTGTAATTAGATCATCTATGTAAAAATCTCTCTCTAAAATGAGACTAGTTTCAGGATATAACTGAGCGTTTTCCATACTCAGCTGCTTCAAGCAACGCGTGGCTAAGAAAGATGACGGTCCCATACCATAAGTTATCGTATTTAACTTGAAATAGCCCATTTCCTCTTCTGGAGATGCTCGCCAAAGTATTTTTTGGAAGACGCGGTCCTCCTCTCTAATGTTGACCTGCCTGTACATTTTCTCTATGTCAGCCGTCAATGCCACTTGATATTTTCTAAAATTTAACAAATGGGTATATAAATCATTTTGTATTATTGGACCAACCATTAACGCGTCGTTTATTGATATCCCGCTGGAGGTTTTTGCGGAGCCGTCGAACACCACTCTTAGTTTGGTAGTGCTGCTGGTTTCCTTCTTGATTGCATGATGAGGTAAATAGTAAGATTTTTCTTCATTTGAAACTGGTTCAAATTTTGTCATATGACCTAAGTTTTCATATTCTTCCATGAATTTAATGTATTGAAGTTTCAAATCCATGTTAGAAGATAATTTCTTTTCCAAGTTTAAAAATCTTTTTTCTGCCATAGGCAAGGAAGTACCTATTTGATCTATACAAGGTCGGAATGGTAAGCTTACTTCGAAACGCCCATTTTCATCCCTTTTTTGGGTTGACTTGAAGCTCTCTTCACAAGCCTTTTCTTCATAATTTTGGTGCTTGATGGACACCAATTCCTCTTGTTTCCAAAATCTTTCAATTTGATTGTGAATCATATTTAAAGATAAGTGACACGAGGATGATTCTTGCTCTTTTTTTTTTGTAGTGCACGTTCTAATTGGCCCGGATAATATCCATCCAAGTTCAGTGCGTTGCAGCGTAGGTCCAGTTGTTCCTAATCTCAATTGATCAGTGGTCAGCATTTCCCAAAATAGTTCGGAGCCGAGTAATATATCCACATGACCGGAAGTGGAAAATTCAGGATCGGCCAATTTCAATCCTGGTGGTATGTTTGCCTCCCTTTTTGGAAAAGAGGTCTGCGGTAACTTGCTGGTGATTTCTTGTAATACCAAGCAAGTAACAAGTTTTTTGTAATTAGAGTTTATTGATGACAATTCAAACGAGAGGCTCTTCTTTACATTTGTTATATTATTATGTAACCCAGAGACCGGCATATTTAATGACTTGTATTTTATGTTTAATTTTTTAGCAAATCGTTCAGTTATGAAATTCACCTGAGAACCATTATCCAACAATACTCTCGCTGAATGAATAATTCCATTACTGTCCTTAACGTTCACCATTGCCGTTGATAACAAAATTGTTTTTTCTGCTTCTCCAAAAGTGGAATGGTTTGAGACTGGTACTTGATCCATGCCATTCTCAGTGTTTTGATCCTCTTTAGGGAAAATATGGAGTAATGTGTTGTGTCCTGCTTTATCGCAAGTTCTACAATTATTCTTACTCCTGCATTCTTTAGTTGAATGACCTACATTTAAACACTTGATGCAAGCTTGTAATTGCTTGATTTTTTCAAACCGTTCATGTTGGTTTAGTTTCAAAAACTGTTTACAGAAATAAATCTTATGATTTTCCTTACAAACAATGCATTTCAACCTTTGCGACAATAATGAAACTGAAGATTCCTTTTTGTAACTTGACGGTTTATGATGCGCGAATATTGGTTTGGCTGTGGAACATGTTGCTTCCGATGCTTCCAAGACTATCGCTCGATCTGTTAAACATTTTAAAAATTCTTGCAATGTCGGTATTTTTTCTTTAGTTGGATATTGTTCCCAATAGATCCGGGTATTGGAATCTAATTTGTTGGCCAAAATATAAATTATTATTACATCCCAATACTCCGTGGGTAGACCTATGTTTTTCAATGAATTTAAATGTAATTGTGTTTGATCTAATAAACTTCTCAAGGCGACGTGATTTTCTTGTTTTAATTCCTTGAGCTTAAACAATGAATTTAAATGTTGATTAGCTATTACACGCTTATTTTCAAATCTATTTGATAAAACCTGCCAAGCTATTTCGAAATTGTCTTGGGTAATTTCAAGTGCGTTTAATATTTGTGATGCCTTTCCTTTTAAACAATCACGCAAATAGTAATGTTTCTGAAAATTATTTAATGATTTATTATTACCCACTATCGTGACGAAAGCATCCTTAAAAGATAACCATTTCGAATAATCACCATTAAATTCTGGGAGGGAAAACGTAGGTAATTGGATCTTAATATTGTTAGTATCATCAATTTTTTCAATACTTTTTATGGATTTTTTTGCTAACGTCACTACTTGATAATATTGCAATTCAAAACACTCAAGTGGGCTATCCTCTTCATCTGAGTTACTATCAAACTCTTCGATCTGAGATTGTATATTCTTAAAGCGATTTAACAGTGTGTTTACCTCCTCCAATCTTGTTTCCGTTTCTATTACATCAACTGAATCACTTAATAGGTAATTCTTAAATCGTGTTAATTGTGCCTTCAATTCACCGCGCTTCTTCACCAGTGATTTTAATGTTTGTGGCATAATGCAGAATTTTTTACACAAACATACACGTTAAATTATTTAAAAATAAACTTTTGTTTGTTCCACCTTTGCGGGAGCGAATAATAAATAGATTACAATAAAATAAATTATATTATTTAATAATCAGTGGTAATCATAGAGTAAATTATTTGGAATCTACCTACTGGTTTAATTATATTAGGTTGACAATATTTTATCTTGTTGATTATAATATCACGCAAAAAGAGTGGCTCTTGGTGGCGAATTCTTCGCGTGATTTTACAAGTTATATTATAATGCCTTAATACCTTAGGAATATGTAATGATGAATAAGAATGATGTAGACCGGACTTCTGGCTGGATAAGCTGGTTTTCATCCGGCTTCTCGAAGGACCATATGGCGCTTTTTACGCTCTTGTTTGATTTCAGGTGGAGGTTTTCTGTGGTACTCACTTTTGTAAATCAAACGCTTGTTTTGTGTTTGTTTGTCTGGTCATAATTTATTATTCTTTTATTTACATAATCCTGATTTTTTATAAGATTTATATTGTGATCTGCTTGTTGGAACACATTTTTTTACGTAAGAATGGAAGCTACCTTCCTTTGTTCTTCTATAGAACTATTTGAATAATGGAACAAAAAAGAAAATAATAAAATTAGGTAGGTACTTGCCTAGAAGTAATTGCCCATAGAACAAGTACCTACTCAATAAGCATCAATTTTAACCATCTACTTTGCATATCTATGCAAAGTCACCAAAACATACATAACGATTGAAGAAAAAACAAGGGTCCCAACATATAGAATAAAAACATTGACTTTTTTTTAGAATAACTTAACGAGTTAAACTTCAATTATATATAATATTTAATCATTGAAAACAATATTAGCGACAGTAAAAATAAAATTAAATGAGTAAAATCAGAAAAAGATTCCGTCAGATCCAGGAATTGATCCCAGGACTGCTAACCACTGAGCTAAATCGACCCTATCCCCTTCACATGGTACAGTTAAATATGACCGAATCAGAGCCCCGGCTAGGATAAGGTCCTGGGTTCAATTCCTAGATGCAACCGAATCTTTTTCTGTTACAATCTTTTGTTGGAGAGTCGCTAATATTGTCTTCAATGATTAAACACGGACATTTTGGACGGCCGGCCCAGTCCAGCGGTAAGGATCTTGACTCGCACTCCGAAGGTCGCGGAATCGAATCCCGGCGTGGCAAATAAATTTTATTTGATTAATTTGTGTTATTTCACAATTTATTCATTTAAAATAATATATAGTATATTTGCGGCAAGTTCCAGAGTGAAAGATACTCTCCGTATCGCCCTGGTGTAAGACCACCATTCAGAATTGAAACGTTGCTTGAAATGGCGTTAGCCGTATTTGGTGACCAGATCTGAATAGCCAGGTTCTTCCCTACCTTCCCTATCTCATTCAACCTCCCCACTACCTTCAGCCTCACAACATACCCCAATTGGGGATGCCATAGTCCCACTGGCTCCAGACGGGAGCAGCTAAGACTCTTGTGAGGTATTTATACAAAAAAGGGTTCAATTTGGGAGGCGGAGACGCTAATATTGTCTTCAATGATTAAACATGGGCTTTTATTGAACAATATTTAAAGGTTGATTAAATTATTAATTGTTTTTGTATTTAATTCGTAGAACTCCAAATGTATATTTTTATAAATAATTTATTTTCAAGTTCTAAGTACTTTAGTGTGTATTTTTGTTACACCTGTTTTGACTTACAAGCTCATTTTCAAACTGTGGTTAATCCATGTTGAGACGACTTTTTAATACGATTTTAAATGTCATTTTTTGAAGGTGTCTAAATTGATTTATTACCGGTTAAACCAATTTGCTGAGACACTAAGTAAGTAGTTGTAAGTCGAAACAGCTGTAACAAAAATACTCGCAGCACTTGATTATAACATTATTAAATTTAATTTTAATTAAATTGAAAAAAAAAGTTCAAGGTTGAGTTTATCCATTATGGCTCACCCTCTTCTTCCTTTCCCCCATAGATTTAGTTGCTACATGAAGTAAACACAATTAACATGCTATATTAATTAATAAACAATCCTTGCACAATAGTTTACACACATTTTACAACATAATTGCAGCAAGAAGGACGTATAACAGTAAATCAGTTATTAATGAATGTAATTTCCCGTTGTTTATGTTGTTTACAGTTTGAAATACGCGTGTAGTAAATAACTCCGGATAATTTATGTGGCCAATTCGAACCTTGTGGCAACATCACCCCGGCAAGGTCGCCCCGCGCCCCTCGCCCCTCGCCACGCGGATACTAAGGTATGCACTTTGTAAGCGTTTTTCTTTCGTTTCCCATTTATAATGGTCAGGGTGTTTTATAGCTACTGCCTCGAATAGCCTTCAAAGCGTAACAACTGAGTTTTCTTTTAATCATTTTGTAATGTTATAAGGTTTGGACATGGTAATACTTCGTTATTGAGTAGTAGTAAGTAGATCCTCTGCAAAAATTTAACCTTTAACTAGGAAAAAGCGTTACTTAAATGATTAAGCCTACATTCTTACATAGTATTTAATATTATCAAGTTTAATTTGTAGAACTCCTTTTTTGGTTTTTAATATATTCACTTTTACTATTGTTCTTTTTTTACATTAACTATACTTAGGAGACCCTGAGAAAAATAATTTCCCACAGGGTTCATGGCATCTTTGAAGATGTTGTGTGGAGGACCTAAATAGGAGAGGAATGAGTGAACACGGGTCTTGAAGAGACAAGTTATAGGAGGGAGAAAACACAAAGGAAGGAGAAAACTCAAAGACGAGTCGTACAAGCGACCCATTCTCATGTGACAAATGTCAACTGTTTACCGTTGGGCGCGCGTTCGGCATATTTATGCACCGGTGCTGAAGGGATCAATGACGCCATAATGACGCTAGTTCCTCGCAGTATCTTCCATTGAAATACAGGTGTGCTCTAAAGCAGTGGTCTCCAACCTTTTTGTCGCCGCGGACCGGTAAAAGTTTGATAATTTTACCGCGGCCCATTGGGGGGGGGGGGGGGGGGGACACATTGAATGTAGTTTTTTTTAATAACAAAATATAAAAATAAAAATTATAATTGTGGTACTTACATAAGTTGTGGTGAAAAATAATTGTAGAGAAAACACAGGGTTTGTGGGAAAATTAAGAAAAAATATATAATAACATTGAATTATTATATTATTCCAGAAGTTTCAGATAATTTTTCAATTATTTTGGATTCATGGGTATTTTCTGTATTTTTAAGGTTCAACGGAAGGTTGAAAGTACGTTTGTCAAAGATGGAGAATTTTGAGAATGCTTTGGGTTTCATATCGGGATTTTAACGTTATTCTGATATCTTGCAGATATATTAACTTGCAAGTTATTTTTTTGTTTTATTTAAAAGTTTGAATGTTGAAGTTTTATGTGTTTTGATTTAATAATTTTAAATGAATCGTGTTAAAACATGCCTTCAAAATTAAATACAGTTTATTTTTTTAAAATTATTTGTTAACCAAGATAATATGACAAAATATACAAAATACATAAAAAGGTATGCACAACCTCACTAGTCTGAACCTGTTCAGAGGCGGCAGGACAGTTACGCCTTAAAAATAAATATAAACAGATTTAATATTTTAACTTAATGCTAAATCAATGAGAACCCTGAGCTTGCTTCATTGAAACGAGATGGTTCCATCGGGGGGTAATAGGAGATAGTAACACCCGAAGTGTCTTGCTTATTCCTTTGTTTTATTTTGGTTGCTGTCACTGCAGAAACCGCTTCACACAGATAGGATGTCGGAAATGGCAATTGGGATTTGAGTGTTGTGGTGGAAATCTCAGGGTATTCCGCCATGACTCTAATCCAGAACACCATCAGAGTTGTTGTCACGAACATAATTTTAAGGCTGCCGTTATATGCAATATCCAGCAGTTGATCGCAGTTCTTCTTTCGCAGGCATGCTAGATTCGCGTGGTTTAGTGACAAATGGGTCCCGGGTCCATTCCTTGCCAATTCGTGGGTCTTTTAGGAAGTAGCGCTCAAACTCTTTTAAAGGCAAAGACAGGTGATCTTGCATCAACTGGGAGAATGAATGCTCTGGCTCAGTCTCGCCTAAAACCCCCGCCAATGTCTGAAACATGTTCAAAATGCCCCTGTTCACGCGCCGTTCCCACAATATCTTTTCGAGTGTGGACTTTCCTTATTTTCTAATGTTTTTGTTTGGATTAAATAGTTGAAAATATCTTCGGTATTTGGTCAGTTAGCAACAGACAATAAAGGATTTTCTTACATTCATTAATAAAATTCTGAATCTGAATTTTAAATTTAGATACATAAGAACAAAGATAATTTTAAATTAAATAAGAACAAAGATTTTTTTTTTAAAGATTTTTCTTACATTCATTAATAATCTTCTGAATCTAAATTTTAAATTTACATAAGAACAAAGATAATTTTAAATTTACATAAGAACAAAGATAATATAGTTTTTTTGATTCTAAAGCAAGTCCTTGCGCGGCCCAGTACAATTTGGTCCACGGCCCAATACCGGGCCGCGGCCCATAGGTTGGGGACCACTGCTCTAAAGGTTGCAACATTGTTACTCTGAGGTTGCAACCCGCTTGTTAAAATAGGGGAATCTATCAAATTCCAGACCAATTTATAAAAAAAAAAGTTTATTTGCAAACAAGTTCTGCTGTGTAAATATTATTTCGCGTAATTTTTTTTTATTAATCTTAAGTTAGCTCACATCTTTGTGTGTGCTAATATTTTATAAAGATATAAACATTTACATTGGTTGGCAAACATAATCATTCTTTAAATATTACACATAAATAAAGACATTAATAATTGAGGTAGACATACTTTCGTAATTCTTTTTTAAACTTATTTATATTTTCTATGTCAGTAATTTCATTCGGGATGTTGTTATACAGTTGGACGGCCTGGTACATCAGAGATTTCTGAGTGCTTGATTTTTTTCTTGTCGGCAGTCTAATTTGCTTTGAATTTCTTGTCCCGTGTCCGTGTGTTTCGTTATTATAATGTATTTTTCTTTTTAATTCCTTAGACATCGTCCCCATGTTAATTTTATGTAAAAAAATAAGTACATTCAAATACACAGTTTGCTTCACCGTCAACATATTTAGCTCTTTTAGCATGTCTCGTACCGTGTGTATATGTTGCGCTTATTATTATTCGCATTGCTTTATTTTGCAGTATTTGCATTTTTTTCATTTTCTCTTCATTGCAGAGAAAAAGAATACTTGAACAGTAATTAAAGTGTGGTGATATAATTGTATTATATATTATCTGGCATGTTTCTTTATTTACTTTGTTTCTGATTCTACCGAGAAATGATATTTTTTTTGCAATTTTTTTAATTGTGTAATCTGCATTTTTTGAGAAGTTCAATTTTGAGTCTATGATGACACCTAGATATTTAATTTCTTCCACTTTTTTTATGATTTCTCCATTTATGGTTCCTTTGGTTCATCATGCGTATTTGTTCTACCTATATGCATGTATTTTGTCTTATTTACATTTAGTTTCAATTTATTTAATTTGAGCCATTTTGACAAAGTTTCTAAGTCACTATTTATCTTTTTGATTGCGTTCTCATAATTATCTTCTGCAATATAAATCAGTGCGTCGTCTGCAAACAGACTTATTTTGCAATGTTTTAGTATTTTTACCATATCATTTATGTAGAGTATAAACAATATCGGACCCAATACCGATCCTTGCGGTACCCCCAGCATATTTTCAATCGGATTTGATACATTGTTTCTAATCTTTGTTGTTTTTTGTCTGTTGCTAAAATAATTTTTAAACCATTCCAATTCTTTCCCTTTTATTCCTGCTAATTGCTGTTTCGCCTTCTGAATGCATTATCAAACTGTGATTAGGTCTATTCATACATAGTTAGGTACTTATAATTAAATAAATAATCTCTTTGTTTTTCATTACTTGTGTCCTTATTTATTTCCGAGTAAAATGTAAAAAGTTTCCAATTACAAGTTTCCAGTTTCAAATTTGTCTAAAGACCGTTAAATTAAAGTGTTTCCAAATGGTGATTGAGGGGTTTCATTTTCCATGTCCAGTCATTGTATTCTATAATAATTAAAATTATACATGTCTAGGACTGGCGAGCGATCTATATATATTTTTGTTATTTATCAAACTAACTTTCGGATTATGAGAATTTTTATTAATTTCCAACTGCTCTAAAAGATTGAGTTCACGACTCTTATTTAGTTTGCGTGCAATATAAATGATACATTTACAAACGACACCAAGCGAATTTCCAAATTGGTTAAAAGTTCTGTTCGTATCTATGAGAGATCCAGCGTTGAAAACATCACCGCCAACAAAAAAAACGAGTGTGCTTTAGACCACACGACTGAAGTAAAACTTCACAACTCAACTCAACTTAACTTAACTTAACTTAACTTAACTTAACTTAACTTAACTTAACTTAACTTAACTCAACTCAACTTAACTTAACTTAACTCACATCGATTAGCGTTTCACTTTCATTATAGCGTTTCATATAGATTAGCGTTTCACTTTCATTATAGCGTTTAATATAGATTAGCGTTACACATTCATTATAGCGTTTCATATAGATTAGCGTTACATATTTTTTCGTAACGTATTCATCATTTTACCCCCCAAGTGTCGAGCGTGCGTAAAGAAGTTTTACTTCAAAAACAACGAATAACCAGAATCCCTCATACTCTGAACATTAAGAGGAAACCGAGTGGCGTATTGTTACTACTGAAAATATATTTTTGATATATTAAGGATATCGACCAATAGCGTATCGGCACGTTTTGCCCTCCAAAAATCGTTAAAATTTCCTGGTTTGAACGCCATCAACAGACGTTCAGTGTACAAACAAAACAATGTATTAGTAAAAAAAGCAAAACGTACGGCTACAGAGTATTTTCTTCTAATACAGATTGTATAAATTTGTGGGTTAGTTTTTAGCTAGGACTCACACCTCTCAAAATATGTAGTTAAAATGAATTGTTTGTTTGGGAACCAAACTAATTAATTGTGAGAATTATTAATAGATGTCGCTAGATGCAAACTCCCACTCGGCCAGGGCAAATAATTTATAAAAGATCGAGTTGCGGTTCTTTTAATTCTCTTTCCTTCGACTTAGCTTCATAAACAACATAAACTCCTTGGTCTGCCGTGGGTAGTTGGATCTAACGATATTCACAATGTAATTGGGAATATAACAATAAAATTCACTAGTCCTTTTAATTTCCTGAATGATGCGTTTCATTTACAAGTGTACCTTCTTCCAAAATTTTACACAGATAGTAAAAAAACTCTCAAAAATCGGTCCAGTTTTGGAGGAGAAAAATGGGGAATAAAAACATGAATTTTGATGATTTTATTTAGGTACTCGTATTATCAGTTTTTTTATTTTTATTTAAGCGACTATATAAAATAATTCCATAAGTATACAAAATATAATGGTTATGTAAGATATTGTATTTCTTAGTCCTCCTCACTAGGGGTTCCTGTGCCGAGGCGGACTAAAATTGTTTAATTACAGTTTATTTGTCTTCTATGTCGTTGTTAGTGTCTTCATTAGGGTGTTTTCGTTGACCTCTTTCAGCCATATTTTTATTCTTGATTTGTACTCATTAATTTTTTTTATTAGTTTTATGTCTTGGGGAAGAATGTTGTGGAGTTTAGTTGCAAAATAACTGTAGTTTCTTTGTCCGAATGTGGTTTTATAACTTGGAATGTTTTTTATGTCATTTTTATTTGATCTAGTGTGATGAATACGCTGTCTAGTAGAGGATTCAGTATTTTTGAATAGCTTCAATAATATATTTTTGGCATATATTCTTTGTAAATTTGGTATGTCAAAGCTTTTGAATATTTCAATCGAAGGTGTTCTAATTGGTACTTTCAGTATGGTCTTTATGATTCCTTTTTGAACTGTATTCAGGTTTTGTATATATTTATGTGTAGTTGATCCCCATCCTATAATTCCATATTCAATTCGAGAGTGACATAACGCGTAGTAAACCTTTTTCAAATCCTTTTTATTTACTACATTTCTTAGATTTTTGAAGAAATATATAATATAAGGCTTGTGAGTTTTTCATACCTTTGATGTGTAGGACCTATCTAAGGTTTTCATCAATTATTGCTCCGAGATATTTTAAGTTTTGTGTTTTTTCTATAACTGAGCAATGACATTGAACATTATTTCTATAGCATTCGTGTAATTTTAACTCTAGTGATTTTGCTGGTTGGCTCCTTGAATTCATTGAAAAAGTTATACATTTAGTTTTGCTTATGTTAAAGGTAAGCGAGTTGATTTTAAGCCAATTTTGAAGTGCACTAAGCCCTTGTTCAGCCAAATTAAATGTGTCCGTCCAATTTTCTTCTTCAAATAATAATACAGTATCATCAGCAAAACTGATTATGTTTCATTTAATCTTAAGGTTTGTTAAATCATTTATCTAGATAATGAATAGAATCGGTTCCAGAACACTTCCTTGAGGTACGCCATATTTTAAAGGTAGTAGTTTGCTCTTTTGTTTGCCAAGCTTGAGGTGCAGTTGTCCTTTTACTCCCTTTCGCTCAGTATTCGCAGGAGTAAGAGCGGCAGTGACAGCAACAGTTTGGTAAAATATCAATTGTTCAAGTTTCCTATTTCCTATAGAATTATTATCTCTGCAATAATGAATTTAGTATTGCAAGCAAATCGTAATGAAATATCATGAAAATCGCACAATATAAAAAAAGTTGAAGATTCAAGCACATCCTTCGATTCTGAAGGTAACCTTTTGAGGTAGTCAAACCCCTGAACATGTTTTCATTCCTCACTGTTACTTTGTATGTAATAGCAGGAGTGATTATGTTTGCACAATGTTCGCAATTCTGTGCGGTGATAAATTAAGGCTTATCTGTAATTTTAGTGAAGTAAAGAATTATGTATTTTTGTTATTTCGCGTGATTTATGCTGTTTTCTTTTAAAAATGGGCCTTGTGGACATTTTAAAACCGGGCAATTCACAATACATAGACTTGATATCATTTTTATACTCACTTAATGCTGTATGGCGGCACGCGACTGACTAAATCCTGGGTTTAAAGAATTTTCTATTTATAATCTAGCTTTTGAATAATAATTATAACAATGTGACCTTTACCCTTTGCTAAAGGGTTTCATATTAATATTATGAACAAAATACTTAGCGTTTTCAAATTAATTTATACAATTGTACAGTCGTGTAAGACGTAAGACACTTTAAAATAATAGCGAAAATTGACGATGTCCACATCTCGATTTGTCAACAGTGTTATAGGCAGTGGTGGACTAAGGGGGGGGGCGGGGGGGGCGGCCCGCCCCGGGCCCCCGGTCCTGGGGGGCCCCCAAACGCCTCCATGTTCCCTTGATCAAATTCTAAACAAGGCTTTAGGGCACCACTTTAAAAAAAAATTGTATTTTTTTATTTAATTTTGTGATTGATGCACTTGTTAAGAATGCTCTCACCAATTTAAAAAAAAAAAATTCGGAAAATTGACGAAGATACAACATTTTATGTGAAACCGTTTGAAACAGTTTGTGTGTTGAATTATCCTTCAGCAAAATTTTAAATGCGTTTTATTTTTGAATGAGTTTTATTTTCGATTTTTCATCGTTCATAAAAAAATGGAAGGGGGGCCATTTATAAAACAATCCCTACGTAGGGTCATAGTAAAGGGCCGGATTAAACATGGCGTGGCCCCTATGCAATGCACGTCTCGAGGCCCCTACCCGATGCGGGGCCCCTAGGTAGTGGCCTTAACTGCCTTATAGACAATAGGGTCCTACCAGAGCCGGCTTATAAACATATCGGGGCCCCTAGGCTATGCACGTCTCGGGCCCCCTGTATCCCAGGGGCCCCTACCTGGACTTATGGACAATAGGGCCCTGCCACGGCCGGCTTAAACATGTCGGGGCCCCTAGGCAATTCACGTCTTGGGGGCCCTTTACCATAGGAGCCCCTTTACCATAGGGACCCCTACCCAATGCGGGGCCCCTAGGCAGTTGCCTACATCTTTTAGATAATATGGAATATAATGAATTCTATTTTCGATTTTTTACGGTATTTATTATACGGTATTTTTGTTCATAAAAATAAAAAATAAATGGAAGGGCGCCATTTTTAAAACAATCCCTTTGTAGGGTCATAGTCAGGGCCGGATAAAACATTTCGGCGCCCCTAGGCAATGCACGACTCGGGGCCCCTTTACCCTAGGGGCCCCAACTCGATGCGGGGCCCCTAGGCAGAGTTCTACACTGCCTTATGGACAATATTGCCCTGCCAAGGCCGGCCTTAACATGTCGCGGCCCCTAGGCAATGCACGTCTTGGGCCCCCTTTACCCTAGGAGCCCTACCCAATGCGGGGCCCCCTAGGCAGTTGCCTATATGTCTTATGGATAATACGGCCCCGGCTATAGTGACTGTATTTTCGAACAGTTTAAGACTTGGTGCATGCTGCATGCAAATCAGATGTATAGTTTTTCTAATGTGTTGTCAACCAGTATGAAAAACGTAGTTTTGAGAAAAATGCGTTCAAAGTTTTGCTGATGGATAATTCAAGACACAAACTGTTTAAAACGGTTTTATATAAAATGCTGTATCTCCGTCAATTTTACGAATTTCCTTAAAATATTTGGTGAAAGTATTATTTACAAATGCATACATTAGAAAATAAAATAAAAAAGTGACTTTTTTTTTTTAGTGAGCTGGTGCCTTTAAAATATGCTAAGTACCTATCTAAGATGTGATTTGGAGTTGGGAGGTCCCATACAAATATCATCCCTTACAGATAAAATAGGAATAAATAAATACAGCCTGAACCGGTAATTTACAATTTTTTTAAATAAAATTACTACTACTAATCTTTATAATGTCTACACAGTTTTAGTTCTAGTTTCACTTACGTATTGCACTTCGTATTATTTTATTAACTTAGGCCCTTTGATTAAGGTTAAAAACATTCAATAGCGGACTAACGGGGAGGGGGGGCGTCCTCTGGTCCCCGGGGGCCTCCAAACGCCTCCCTGTTTCCTTGATCAAATCCTAAACAAAGCTTTGCAAAGAATTTCTAACTATTTCTTACATTTGATTTTTTTAAGCTCTTAAAAAAATATATGTTATTTTGTAAGACAATATCTATACATTTCCCACGCCGAAACGCAAATTATATGAAATTCCCTCGATAGAAAAAAATTGCAAAGTATGCTCCGAAAATTATTATGAACACCTCTGATTCAGTTATTATATGTATGGAAAAATTCACAGTGTTTCTTTAAATACTGTTTTAGATAGCCCCGAAGAGCTTTCGTCTCTATTTTAAACGAGTCGTGTTTTGTTAACACAATTTTGAAAATTTTTGCTTCAATTTTACCGTTTTAAATAATATTCGTAATTACATATCTCTCCATCTTCTTCTTTGTGAGCGGTGATACGGCGCCTTAAGGCAACAGGACAATTTTTTTTAAATTTCATTTTCCGAAGTTAACAATGCTCTCACCAAATGTTTTATACAGCATTTTATGTAAAAAATTAAAAAATTGAAAATGAAAAATGAAACTGTGGATGATGAATTATCCTTCAGAAAAACTTTGAATGCTTTTTTCTCGAAACTTTTATTCGTTTTTCAACGTTGACAACATATTAAAAAAAACTATACATCCGTCTGTATGTATTTTTATTGCATTGGCATTTTCATTTGCATGTACCAACTCTTAAACTGTTCGAAAATAATAAAAAAATAAAAAATGGCGTACCTGCGAATTATTATTCGATAATATAATAGGTATTCGATTTTTTATGGAAAATTTTCAGCGTTCCTAAAAAAAATAGGAGACCCTTTATAAAAAAATCCCTATGTGGTGCCATAATTTCTGGATTTTCTAACAGTTTAAGCCGCCGCTACCCAAATTTCTTACATGTTTTCCATGGAAAATTTAAAGTTTTTAAGCTCTTAAAAAAATATATGTTATTTTTTAAGATAATATCTAGACGCGTTCCATGCCGAAACGCAAATGATATGAAATACCGTCGCAAAAAAATCGCAAAGTTTGGTCCGAAAATTATTATAAACACGTTTGTTTCAGTTATTTTACAAGTTATATTTGTGAAAAATTCGCAATGTTTCTTAATACTTAAGACGCCTTCCACGCGATTTTAGCTCTATTTTAAACGAGTCGTGTTTTTTTAAACATTTTCACAATTTTCGCATCTATTTTATCGCTTAAATATTAACGCGCTCCTCTAACATTCGTAATTACATATCTGTCTTATTTTTTTTATTTTTATTTCTATTCTTCAACATACATACATATTACAGATAATTACATTGGTGTACATAGATATTAAGTTAAGTAATAAGGAGAAAAAATAAAATGTTACTGATCCGTAACTGTATATAGGTAAGTACCTAGTAGTATTTTGTGAACACCTCACTAGGCGGACCTGTGCTGAGGTGTTCCCATGTTTTGAAATAATTGCAATTCTGACGACAAAAGTAGAAACACCGTATCCTCCTTGATATTGTCAAGAAGGAGACTGTGGGTCGACCTATGGCGGCAGTAACGTATACATAAAAAAAATATCAGTTGCAGTTAGGATCTATACATAAAGTTATACATAGCATCTAGTTTATGTACAAGATAGATAGTAGTTTTGATAAATAGGTAGGTATATTATTATAGGGACCACACGCCAATGGAATGAATAATATTGTGATTTTGTTGAATGTTTTGTCTTAAAACAAACTAATAATTGCCTACTAATTATTTTTAATATTTGTTTTTGGTTATGTTTGGTTAGGTGTTATGATTTTTTGAGTAAATTGAATACCTTGTTGTTTGATCCAGTCTTTGATGTGTTTTTTGTGAAGAATTTTATATGGATTTGTAGTTAGTAGTTGTTTCAGTGTGGTGGGCATGAGGTTATATAGTTTGATTGCGTAATACTTGAAGTGTCTTTGCCCGTGTGAGGTATGAGTTATCGGTATGTTAAGTGTTTTTTTAGTAGAGGCCCTGGTTTTAATTGCTAATTGAGGTTGCATTTGAATGTAAAGTTTATGTTGGAAGAAGTATAGTAGTACAGCTTTGGCGTAGAGTTGTCTTATTGTCATGACGTCTAGTGTTTCGTAAATTACATTCGAGCATGCGTAGCGAGGAACTTGGAGGATTAATTTAATTATTGCCTTTTGAATTTTTTCTAATGGATCTATTGCTATATTCGTTGCACTTCCCCAAGCAAGTATGCCATATGTAATAATGGATTGGCAAAGTGCAAAGAATATGGTTCTGAGAATTGTTATTGGAAATATGTTTTTATTGTCTTTATAAGATACATGACTCGTTTCAGTTTATTTGTGATGTAAGTTATGTGGTCAGTCCAGCGTAAGTAAGCATCTATTATAACTCCTAGATATTTTGTGTGGTCAACCCTTTCAATACGCTCGCATAGACATGTGCGAGAAGTTTGTCCGCAGTCGTGTAAGATAAGGTCTATGTGCGGTGGAGGTTGGCCTCTTTGTGTGATGCTGTGTGTAATATAATTGGTTTTTGTTGTATTCAGGGTAAGAATGTTGTTGTTTAGCCAATTTTTGACCACAGATAGACTTTTTTCGGCCTTTTTATATACATCATTCCATGTTTCTGCCTGGCAGAGAAGTACTGTATCGTCAGCAAATGTTACGATTTTACCATCGATATCAATGTCACACAGGTCATTTATGTAAATAAGGAACATTAGGGGACCAAGAACGCTTCCCTGTGGTACTCCGTATCTAGATAGAAGTGGCTCGCTTACCATGTTGTTGATTTTAACCTGTTGCATTCTATCCGACATGAAACTTTTCAGTAAGTTTAGTTCTATGCCACTAACTCCGACAATTTTTAGTTTAATGAAGAGTTTTTCATGAGAAATTGTGTCAAAAGCTTTACATAAGTCTAAATAAATTGATATAACTTTTTTTTTAGCATCTAGGTTTTGTGTAATAAACTCAGTTACAGTGGCAATTGCGTTTTCTGTGTTCCTATTTTTTCTAAAGCCGTGTTGGTTTATTGAAAGTAATTGCTTGTTTTCCAGATAATATTGTAGCTGTACTTTTATTGTTTTTTCAAGAATTTTTGACATATTGTTTAATAATGTAATGGGTCTGTAGTTGTTTACATTGTTTTTTGTTCCTGATTTATAAATAGGAATAACCAGACCTTTTTTAAAAATGCTCGGGAAAATTCCTTCTTTAAGACTAAGATTAATTACGTACGTTAGTGGTATAAGCAGTTGTTGGCTTAGTGTTATTATTGTTTTAGAGTCTATTCCGTCAGGTCCCGATGTTGTGTTATCCTTTAGAGATTTTATTATTTGTTTGGTGTCTTCCAGAGTTACTTTTTGTAGTTTGAAATGTCTGTCATTGTTTATAATAGAGCTCTGAGTCATATGATTTGTCTATCTTCTTCTTTTTGAGCGCGGATGCGGCCCCTTAAGACTTAGTGCATGCAAATCGGATATATAGTTTTTCTAATGTGTTGTCAACCAGGATGAAAAACTTAGTTTCGGGAAAAATGCGTTCAAAGTTTTTCTGAAGGTTAAAGGTCAACATACAAACTTTTTTTTTTTACAGTTACATTTTTTTTACAGTGAGGCCCCCCAGGACCAGAGGCCCGTGTGAACTGAATAAAAATCTTGTAAAATTACATCAAGTTTTTATACTAGGGGGGGGGGCCTCATTCAGCTTTGCCGCCCCGGGCCTCTGACGGGCTTAGTCCGCCACTGGTTATAGGACCAATTAATGTCCAATTAAGGTTTTAAACAATTACACGAGATTCAGGGGGAAAAGTATGTTAGATGGGCCTTATTTAGAAGGCAGGTTTGGGTACCGCCACCCCGGGACCATTTAGTGGATAACCAACACCTCTGCCACAGGGCGTGGCAGGCTAGATCTGGTTGAGGGAGACCTTTTGATCTCTCCAGCAGGACGTTCTCGGTACATCGCCTTGGACCGCAGTGGGAAAATTGGATTCATAAATCCAAGACACACTAACCCCAGATTCCTACCCACCCCTTAAACCTTTTTCTTTCCCAGAACTTTCTATCCTTCCTTTCCTAAAAATACCCCCTACACAGCATCCTAAAAGATGACACAAATAAATATTTTTCTCAGGGCCTCCTTTATGGAGATAATTTTAAAAACTCGCTCCCGGTTATCGTGGAAGCATTGATAAATTAATAAACTACGACGTTTGGGAATATGAACGTGGCATTACCTAAGAATGATTCTACCCCGTGGGACTCTGGTATCTTACCCTATATAAAGCGGAAAATCTGTTCGTTCGCCTAATATAAATATGTGGTAACAATTATTATAAACAATAATTATTAGCCTGAAACACTCATCTACATTGAAAAAAAACGAGTGTGCTTTAGACCACACCACTGAAGTAAAACTTCACATTAAATATAATATGGCGTTTCACATTAAATATATGCGTTTCATAGCGTTTCATGCGTTTCATAGCATTTCACATCAAATATATGGTTCTTTTTCGTAACGCATTCATCATTTTACCCCCAAGTGTCGAGCGTGCGTAAAGAAGTTTTACTTTAAAAATCTCCCGAGAAAAGATACATTTTTTTCAATGTACAATTTTGAGTGTTTCAGGCTAATAATTACTGCTTATTATAATTTTTACCCTTTGTGCGATGCATAAAAATCTTGTCTTAAACATTAGTTTATCAATTAAAAAATAATCAATATGTGGAACGATAGGCTAAACAACTTTAGAGCTATGAATTTGAACCTGCATGTTGTATTTTTAATCAAAGTTTTAGATTATGGCATATTATGTTTTCTGCTCACAACATTATTAACGAAACTCCAAAATACTCATATAGAGCTCTCAAAATATGAGACTAGTAGCCATTTTGTGAGTTCCATATTTTACGATAGACAGGAAAGCTCAGACAAAATGAAGAGGTTAAAATTCTGTTGAAACCTCGGGTGAAGCAATACCTCGTAGATCTCCACACCGTGGATGACGGGTGAAGACGGATATTAAACATTGAAAAATTCAAAAATGTATCGTGAAGGTATATTAGTATTACAAATTGTAAAGGTGTCTACCGTGACTATGATTTTCTCAGTAATTACAGAATGTGTGAAAGGTACGCAAATTGAAAAGATTTTTTTTATATAATTTCTACGGGGTAATTAATGAAAAAGTCCTTCGAATTAAAACAACGTTAAACCCCAATGACATTCAGGTAGGTACATTTAAATATTTAATATACCTACTTATTATGTATGGAAATGACAAATGAATGAACCTTGTCGGTGTCCTGAACAAGAGGTTATGGGTAGTAGGCAGAGGCCTTGGAGAAACCTCCCGCGGCGCGTATTCCCAAACCCTAACGCGTTTCAGTCGCTCTACCGACTGAAATGCGTTGGGGATTGGAATGCATAAATCACCTTCCAAACACTACCCCGTTTCAGTCGCTCTACCGACTGAAACGCATTAGGGATTGGAATGCATAAATCACCTTCCAAACACTACCGCGATTCAGTCGCTCTACCGTCTGAAACGCGACGACGATATCATATTGTGAAAAACGAGGTGCAGAGAACTCAATCTCTATTTCTCGTGAACTGAGGGTGTATGTATATGTACCTGGGGGATGGTTTTTTTCTACCCGAAGTGTGAGCTGCCTATCGCAACATGTAGGGCTTTAATACTACATATATTTTTTGTATTATTGTTTATTTATTTTTGTATTACTGTAGGTATTATTTATTTGTTTATTTTTTTTTTTTGATTGAATGAAGAATTTTTTTTTTTTTTTGGTAATACTAATTTTTTTTGTATTTTTGGTTGCATTTTGTATTTTTTTATTTGAGTCCACACTTCAAGGGGGGAAGGTAATGGAGATGGGATAGGGGAAGGTCGGATTTTCGTCGGGTCTTAGGCGCCGGAGACAAGCTATACTGGGGTTTGGGTGTATAGGAAGTTTTGCATAGAATGTTTTGGCTAATTCTACCATGTGTTTTTTCAGGGGTGGGATATTTGTGTCAGAGTTGATAATTGAGTTACGGACCAACCAGGGGCTTTTTGTGTAATTTCTAAGAGTGGCATTTTGGAAAGATTCGAGACGTTTTGTGTTACCTATGGCCCAAATGGGTTAGGCATAGGTGATGGTAGGGCGGATTTGTGTTTTGTATACTAGAAGTTTGTTTTGAATTGATGTCTTTGAGTTTGAGTTGAGTAGGGGGTGTAAAGAACCCGCTACTTTTTTTGCTTTGGTCAGTGTGTTTTTTATGTGTGGTTTCCAATTTAGTCGTTTGTCAAGTGTAACTTCAAGATATTTGGCGGTGTTTTGCCATGGTATGACCTGGTCGTACATTTTTATTTCCTCCCTGGGAGCCCTGTCACTCTTTCTGTGTGAGAAAAAGACGGCTACGCTTTTTGAGGGGTTCACGTCTATGCGCGATAGGTCATACCAATCTTGGAGTTTGTTTATGTTGATTTGAAATCGGTGAGTTATCATCCTGGACGAACTGTATCTCACCATAACGGTGGTATCGTCAGCATAGAGAGCTGTAAGTGAGTTTTTGTCAGCTGGGAGGGGGATATCATGTGTATAGATATTGAAGAGGGTTGGAGACAGCAGAGAGCCTTGTGGCACCCCTGCTGTCATGAAGCGTTTTTTGGAGAGAGCGCCCCTGTATTTCACTTGGAAAGTACGTAGGCGGAGAAATGATTTGAGAACATTGAGGAGCTGCGGGTCGATGCCTATGTCGTGAAGTTTGAGAAGAAGACCGTTGGTCCAGACTTTATCGAAAGCTTTAGCGATGTCTAGGAAAATGGCTCCAGTTGAACGTTTGGAGTTAAAACCTTCGATGATGATTTTTGAAACTCGTAAGAGTTGGTGGAGGGTGGAGTGTTTTTCTCTAAAACCGTGTTGCTCTTCAGGTAGGGTTGATACCTCGTTAATGTGCTTGAGGAGCCGAGTGAGTAAAATTTGTTCATAGATTTTTCCGATATTTGAAAGTAGACTGATTGGACGGTGATTTTCGCAAAAGAGCGGATCTTTACCCGGTTTCGGGAGAACAATGATGTGCGCATGTTTCCAACTTTTGGGGAAATAACGCAGTCTGAGGGCTGTGTTAATTAGGTTTACTATTGCTAGTATTCCTTTTTTTGGGAGTGCTTTAAGAGTGAAATTTGTGACGCCATCTGGACCGGGAGCTTTTTTATTTTTCCGGCCGTTTATGGCACGGATAACTTCGGTCGGGGTGGTGATGTGGATGTTTGTGGGAAAGAGGTGATTTAGTATGCGTTAGGGATTGGAATGCATAAATCACCTTACAAACACTACCGCGTTTCAGTCGCCTTCGCGCTCTGTTGCTCTCTGTTTCTGTGAGGGTGACGAACGTAATTATAGAAGGGTAAGCAGAGAGGATGGACCGCGTTTTTTTTTACTTACAAAATCTATTTTCTACACTGAAAATATTTATTTTTCAAGTAAAAAAACCCGCGTTTTTTTTTAAACTTAAAAAATATATATTGTCACATTTACTTACAAGCCTATATCTACTGGTTCAGTTACCCAACCCAACATACCAAAATACCATCAGATAGTTTCATCGCAGGGGTAGGCAGAGAGGATGGACCGCCAAACAACTCGGTCACATTGCTTGGTTCAATCACATTCATACACACAAGATTAGGTACCTATACATAATATTTTAGTTTTGACAACGGACTAATGTCTATTCTATTAGAGTAAAAGAAGTGACCGAAGACGCATTGATTTTTGTTGTATCTTTCAATCTCCTTAATAAAATCTATTTTATTGATATTGGAAGATACATTATTACTCCAATATGGCTTCTTATGTTTAGCAATATTTCCCATTATCAACATTTTCGATTTGCATGAGTAGGTACGTGAGATTTATGAAATACCTAATTCAAAATAATTATAGACTGGGTTTAATAAAGATTACAAATTTAGACATAATAAGGATTCCTATATAACTGAAACGCGGTAGGGATTGTAATGAATAAATCACCTTACAAATCCTATACTGATTCAGTCGCCTACGCGCTACGTTGCTCTATAGGTTTCTGTGAGGGTAACGACCGTAATTATAAGAGAAGTTTTTGATAATAATAATTAAATGTTTACAATATTTGCATTATATTCTCAAATATAATTCCCATCTGTTCTAATCTTTATCATTATGTGTATATAATGTATATCTACCTATTATCATTATGTGTATATATGTACCTACGTATTACTTTTAAATAAGAATGCTAAACAAGCAGCAGTTAATCTTATGTTTAATTGGATATTTTATTTTATTCTATTTCTTCTCTTTGTTATTCATACTTATACAAAATATATAAGTAGGCTTATGCAATGCAAACACCAGTTAAAAGTACATTTACCTATTATTTTATTATTATTTTAGATAATACTAGACTAATCAAACAACAGTAATAATTATGTATAAATTGTTTTGATTTATTTTATTGTTTCTGTTCTCTTTCTAGTACTCATTTATACAAAATGTTTACGTAGGACTATAATTTGAAATGCAAACACCAGATAACTTTATGTTTTAATCATTTACTTTCAGTATACTTATATGCAAGCAATGTGACCGAGTTGTTTGGCGGTCCATCCTCTCTGCCTACCCCTGCGGTGAAACTATCTGATGGTATTTTGGTATGTTGGGTTGGGTAACTGAACCAGTAGGTATAGGCTTGTAAGTAAATGTGACAATATATATTTTTTAAGTTAAAAAAAACGCGGTTTTTTTTTACTTGAAAAATAAATATTTTTTGCAATGTAGAAAATAGATTTTGTAAGTGAAAAAAAACGCGGTCCATCCTCTCTGCTTACCCTTCTATAATTACGTTCGTCACCCTCACAGAAACAGAGAGCAACAGAGCGCGAAGGCGACTGAAACGCGGTAGTGTTTGTGGGGTGATTTATGCATTCCAATCCCTAACGCGTTTCAGTCGGTAGAGCGACTGAAACGCGGTAGTGTTTGGAAGGTGATTTATGCATTCCAATCCCTAACGCATTTCAATCGGTAGAGCGACTGAAACGCGTTAGGGTTTGGGAATACGCTCCCGGGGCTTGGGAAACAACTTGAGATCGATTCGATATCGTACTTTGATTTTTAATATTTTGGACTTACTAATAAACGTTTCAGGCTGATTTTCGTCACGACAGGGTCAGGTTCATGCTGTGGAGGTACTCGTAGAGCTATATCTGGATCTAAAACGGTTGGAATAACGCATTCATTTCGTTTATTAGATCAAAAATCACAGATTTTACTATAAAAACATGAAGAAGGTCACTGTCTAGGTTTGATTTTGAAAAACTCTTCGTAAAACCCAGGCAACACTTGGAACTTTAACTAGTTGTTTAGTACAATAAACTTACAATAAGTTTCCAGTTACAGTAGGTTTACAATAAAGAATTGTATGGCCTCCGAAAACAATAAAATGCACCAACCGCAAAACCATTAAAAATGTATAATTAATGATTACTTTTCATTTTCTTTATTTATGTTTCGGACACATCTGTCGGATCTGCCGGATCTGCCCTGTTGATGGACACCGCAACGCTGTCCGAAACGTTTGCTAAATAAGGAAGTAGCACAACACGGCATAACACCCCAAAAACAAATAACGAAAATACTTTTGACCGTGAAAATCTAAAAACGTGAAAAATTAATTTTCATGAATTCTCATGTACATGAAAATGAATTAAAATTATTTTCTCCATAACATCGTGACGTCGCGACGTATGTTAAACCCACTAAGGCGTGTAATAAATAATTTAAATAAAATAAAATAATTCATGAAATAACGAAAAGATTTCTTCTGTTAGATTACTAGAATTACGAAATAACGAGAGAAAATAAATACCTTCTAAAGTGATTATGTGAAACTTGAACAGTATTTTTAGAAATTTATGAACATGAAGCAATTCGTGTCTTCCAGCATTAAACCAAATGCACCACACGACCTTAAACATAAATTTTATAAAACTCAAAAATAATTACTATCTCACGAAACATCATCCTCCGGCCATTTTGCGAAAAGCTTACAAAACGTGCTCTATCTAACTGGAAAAATGGGTAGAATAATTAGCGAAAAGGTTTGCGAGTTCAAGGCTGTTGAATGACCATTACTACCACAACTACCCTTACCCAACTTTTCACTACCCTTCCCTAACTTAGCTTGTACTGACCCTCAGTGCTCCACCCCTGTGACAGAGTGGTAGAAATTTGAAAGCCGTTTTTCTCAGGCTCTATGGCGCCAAACTTGCCAATATTTTGTCAATGATGAAGCTGTGTACACACAAAGCTTGGCGTATTTCGGCATATCGCTCGCCATACATCCCCAATTGGAATATATGGCGAGTGATTTGCTGAAATACGTCAAGCCACATAAATTATAGCTGTGTATGTACATGTACACGTATACAGCATTACTGTTCGGACCACTATTTTTAGTAAGAATCCAAAATATCAGTCGGTTGAGCGCCTTAGAGCCCGAGAGAAGGGCTTTTAAATTTCGACCCCAAGCCTAACGTCTCGCCCGGTAAAAATAACGATTTTTTTAGCTACCTTTTGCATTTATCAGTGATTCCTCATAGTTTATTTTCATTTTCAAAAGAAGCTTTTTTGAAAAAAAAAAAACATCATTCTTACGACCCCAAGCCTTGCTTTTCCCAGGTTTGCATGCTTTTCCCAGGTTTGCATGCTTTTCCCAGGTTTGCATGCTTTTCCCAGGTTTGCATGCTTTTCCCAGGCTCCATGGCGTTCAACCGCCTTTAATTTTGGATTCTTATGAAAAATCATAGAAGAGGAACCATTGACAAAATCTGCAAATTGTGAAAAAATCATAATTTTTACGATGCGTTAAGGAAGGCTTAGCTCCGAACAATAAAGGTTTTTTTCTCAGGATGTATGGTTCACAACCTAGTTAGAAATAGTATCCTTACGTAAAATATCAGAAGAATCTTTGACAAAATCTGCAAAAAAACTTTTGTGAAAAAAATCATCATTCTTACTGGGCGATGTATTGAAGTATTAAACATGTCTGTTAAGAAGAGAAGGATTAACCAAACAACCTAAAATATGCCATTTTTAAATGAAAACGTATCGACTCTTTTCCACAAAAAAATATATATTGATTTCGAAAGATTTTTTTATTTAGTAACTATTATATTTTAGAGTTTGAAATTTATTATGATAAGTTTATGACGTTGATCGTTGGCAGATTTGTTAACTTTTGTTAAATATTTTTTTTATTCAAGAGGTACAGCAAATTTTTAGTACCGATATGTTCTACTTAGTTTATTTGTTTTTTGAAGTATAAATAATTGAACATTAAGGGGGGGGGGGGGGGGGCGCAAGGTTTTAAAGACGAAAAAAATCATATTTTCATGAATTTTTTTGGAGATATAAATAATGTTGGTTTATTTTTTTCATATATCGTTATAGTTTAACATCTGAAATATTTTTGAAAAAAAAATAAATTAAAAATATATCAATAAATAAGTCCGTGAGAGTGAATCTCCGGAGGTTCCTCGAAAAAAGTTGTTATGCGGTGAACACCATAACTCGTTATCGGATAATATGAAACAAAAAAGTCGAAAGGTGTTTAAAAGGTGTTGTTTTTTAGGTAATCAGAGGGAGTTTTTTGTATGTTTTTTTTTCGATTTTTTTATGTTTGGCAGCATTTTGAAGTGAAAACCGCGATTTTCACTATAAAAATTCGGTGAATTTGTTATTATAAAATGAAAAAAAAGGTAAAAAAAAACTCCGTCTGTTTACCTGTTGATTTATGTGTAGAAATAGTGGAAAATTTTTAAAAGGATCGGACAAGTAGATTTTTAGTAATAAAGTTCACGAACTTCAAAAATTTGTTTGCGAGAAAATCGATATAAAGTTTTTTATACTCGAAATATACATATGTACGTGAATTGAGTATGAGGGCCGGTTCCTTGAAACGCTTTATCTTCGTTAGTTTTACTCCGATTTTCTTAAAATTTTGACACAATACTCTCGAATGTTGTACATATAGACAAAAGTTTTAAAATCTTACCTCCCCCCCCCCCCACCCTTAAATAATTTAGGTTTTGATGATTTTATATGCGATATTGGTCATATTTAACGATATTGGTAAATATTAGAAAAAGTATATTTTTATCTTTTTACCACAAAAATCTGATGAAATTTAAATCATTTAAAAATGATTAAATTTTTTGTTTTGATTGGCTTAAATTTAAATTACAAACGACGATATACGTTGGAGCAATTTGTAGTATACAAAATAAAATTTCTACCCAAAACAACACAAGGGTAAGACAACTTTTATAATAATTAAAATTAACTCACCAAACACATAAATAAGAAAGTATCAAATATTAGTATTAAATATTTGCTCTATCCTTTAATTTAAAAAAAAAAGATTATTCAGTTTGCTCGAGAATTTTGAACTCGAATCCAAATTTAAGTTTTGAATGAAAAGGGCGGCGTAGCCGACCCTCTTAATAATAACGTTAACTTAATACCTGAAATCCATAAACATATAATATTGTGAAATTATTTAAAACAAGCAACACTTTATGTTCCAATACGTTTCTTTCACTAAGCTTGTGTGTACATGCAATAATAATAAACCAAATAACCTCAAGAGTTGCTTTATAACAATAATTCCATTTCGTGAAGCAATAAAACATATTAATGTACCGGTTTTAATTACAGTAAAAAATGCTATGCTTTGTAAAAGATATTAAATATTACTGAATGGTCATGATTTATAAGTTGTATAATACGTACCCTGCACACAAAACCAATTACCTGCTTTATGATGTATTTTCATTTCTATTACGGCGATGTATCGTTGAAAGGCGAAGGTCAACCTCCACTCCAAGTTGAAAAATCGACGAAAAATCACGAAAGCCTTTTGTGAATTATTTTTTGGCGTGTGTCCAGATTATATATTGTGTTATATTGAGCTTGTGTACGTCGTAAAAATTCTGCGTTCAGAAATAAAGAACGAGGAATCGATGGCACCGGGCACGAATGGTCAAAAGCTCTCTCACCCAAACTGACGACCTTAAACCACGCCGAGGTGTGAATTGTACAATAATTAATAGCGAACTTTGCCCCCAGAGGGGTCGCACCTCGGTCCGCCCCCCGCCCGTTCTGTCTAACATTTAAAAATATGGATATTTTATTGCTGTTTGGAGGGTATTTTTAGGAAAGGTAGGAGAGGAACTTGCAGGAAGGAAAAAGTTATGAGGGATGGGTAGGAATCTTAGGGGCAGTGTGTTCAGGAGTGACATCCCTCCCAAAACGGCCTCCCTCAACCGGTCTCTTTTCATCCGGCCCAGATCCGGACAAACCTTACCCCCTTATGAATCCTGGAACCCCTGTTAAGTCACCAAACATGTCAAATTACGAATGGTAACCTATGGTTGGTTATCCAAAAAATGGTTCTTGGGGTGGCGGTACCCATGGGTGCCCCCCATATTGAAATGTTATTAGTAAATAGACTCTACTAACTGGTAATAAATTAGTTGATTACGAATGTTATATCATATTAAATTCGGATTTTTGCTTTATAATTTCAAATATAAAGCAAAAATCTAGTCACACTGGTCCATTACTGCACGTGAATATTATTTGTATAAATTATGAAAAAGCCTTAAATGGGCGAAAAAAAATAAATGATTTTTAATAGATGTGCTTTTCTGTGATTTATATGTTTAACAATAAGAATATTTTTTTAAAATGACTGCAACCTAAAGAGATTCATCGATGAAAGTGTTTTGTGGAAGCGACTGGTATGACCGAAGTATGTCAATTTTTCATTCGACCTGTCTTAGGACCTAGGAGTCAAAAGCTCTAATGAAAGGTTCCTAGAAAATGCGTTTAACAAGGTTAGTTAGCTCATACGCGCCTTTTTCGAAAAAAAAACAATCTAGCCGCTTTCGAAATTTCGAACGCGTGACGTAGATTGAAGCAAAATACTGCCACTTGTATTGCAGTTAATTCATATCTCCCAGTGGAACATTTACTTTAAGCTACGTCGCAAATTTTCAACCAATCACCGCTCTACCTCTTCGAGGAGCTAAACCAACAAAATGGAAAAACAATATTTTAAATAAAAAAAGTATTCCAACTTCTTAGAAAATTGAATACAGTACATACATTTTTATCCTATTTGGACGAGTCATTTGTTTTCCATGTAATTTCATTTCTCTTGTAAAATGTTTGATAAAAAAACCCTTGAATTTGATTACATTGCGTGTTCTCAACGTTTAATAAAAATAATATCATTCTTCATTTTCATTTTTTTTTTGTTTGCATAATTTATTTTTATTCGAATATTTGACTCTCCAATTATTAAAATCAATGCTTAAATTACAATTTTCCAAATATTATAGAATAATCATTTATATTAATTATATTATTAGGTTCATAAAAGAGAGCAATATAAGATTATTTGCTGGTGAGGCGTTTATTTATATCACAGGCAAGGATGGTGAAAGTTTAATAAGGAAAATCAATGGTTATCGTAAAAATGTGTCCAAATGGCTGAAAGCTAACAGACTTTAAGTCAACATCTCGAAATAGTGCGTGATCATTGATGCGATGAACATCATCAAGTAGTAGATAATGGACGGTGAGAACTTGGAAAAGGTTAAAACGATAAAGTACTCGTAAAACTTAGGCATAATTCTAGACTCAAAAATCACTTGATGAAAATGCCGATTTTATTTGCCAAAACAATTGATAAGATGGTGCCTTTCCTTTGAAAAATTTCGATAAAAACAAGTTTACTAATTTATAAAACAATTTTTGCACCACACATTCTGTTCTTATATCTTTCTTAGTAATATAGATAGCTTAAAAAACTCCAAATAATCCAAAATATAGCAATGAGACCAATTTTAAAGTGCGATAAATATAAATCACTACAAAAAATGCTTAAGCAATTTGATATAACGAGTGTTGTTCACACAAAAGGATTTCTACATACCAGGGTAGCCTGAAAAGTAATGACCACATGCTTGTAATATACGAACAAAAACAAAAAGCAAGATCGGGCAAAAAGCACATTAAAGTATAATTCTTAAGCTTCATAATCATATGTTTATTTTTTCAATGTGGTCACCGTTCAGGGTAACGCATTTCTTCAAAAAAATTCTTCCGACATTTCTCGAATCCAGGACTTGACAGCTGCCTTCACTAAATCGTCCAAGGTGTGATGATTATTACCCTTGATTACTTGAGTAGAGGAAAAAAATAAAAATCGCAAGTCAAAAGATCGGGGAGGTGAAAACGGTGTGGAATCTTCTCGTCTGTCGAAAAAATCGATAACAGCAGGCTGTTTACCTTCCGTTGACATAACACTAAAACACCTCTACATACTTCTGCTTCTCAAAATACACGATGAATTCAACGACCTCAAACTTGCGCGTACGTATAGAGGAGGAAAATGACATTCATATTACACCTGGCGCGCTTCTAAAGGTCATTTTTTTCACGTTGTACAAGCATGTGTGCATTACTTTTCAGCGTACCCTGGTAGTTTTAATTTGTATCCACAACGTTTTTAACAATGTCTTCGGAACATTATTCTTAGTAGGTACCTACAAATTCAATAATTCTGCTCGTTCTGAGCCAAAAGGCCCGTGTTTTGTCCTAAAATTCGATAACTGATCTTCAAATGTTACTTTTCTTCAGAATATTACCTTACTACAATTCCAAGAGTTGTACATTTCGTCTTACAGAGCCAAAGTAATCAACATACGTATCTATAACAATAATTATTTAATATATTGCAGAGCTTTTCATGCAGGATTTTTAGTTATTCGAACATATAAATGAACACACATTTTATTGCCCATCTACAAACATATCATATAAAAAAATTTGATCAATAAACATACCATCATAATTAGTAATATATTTTACGAGTTTTTTCGAGGAGAATTCTTATATCACTCTGCATAGGACAAAACAGCGTTGTTAATCGCTGTAATAATTTTTACCCATATTATAATCTTCAAAAAGACCTTGGAATCTATTGAAAGATTTACAGCGTTGAATCATAGCTTAAAAATCATTGAATCGCTTTATTAGGTGGGTAAACATTACTATTTTTAGGGTAGACAGGAAGCCATTTTTATACGGTATCGCATATTTTTTCTTGGTTTTCATGAATAACTGAATGAAAAACTACCGTACCATTCCGATTTGTTCTATTTAAAGGTATATTGGACCGTGTTTTAAGCCTGTTACCAATCGTTTTTACAGATTAGTCATTATGAAAAAGGTTTTCTTGCGTGAATCATTCACTCTCTACAACTGTGTTGTGTAAAAAATTATAATGGTGTATAAGAGTATTAAGAAACACTATATTATGAGTTTCCTTGCGTAAGATAGTCGTAATTTAGTATTATAAAAAATTTTCAATACCAAAAGCACTCCTGTAGGATTATTATGTTCCATAAAAATAAAACATTTATATATGTAGATTAATTACTGATGTAGGTGTGGTTTTCAAAATCTCTTGTAAACTTGTCAACTGCGCCAAATAAAACAGTTGATTTGTATAAAAAACGGACACTCTTCTTTATAAATCAACATGTTATAAATGAGAGTGGAAACCCTATATTAGATACTAGCTTTTACCCACGGCTTCGCTCGCATAGTATTAGTGGGAAATTACTGGCATAATTGTTGGCATAATTTTTATTTTTCTTGCTATTTTGTCTAATAGAAAATAATTATTGTTCAATAGAAATTTTTCAAAATATGAGAATGACATTTCGCAAATAAAAATTCTATTTTAGAAAATATTTAAATGATAGAAATAGACATTTATTTTAAGTACCTACTCCCTTTATTAGTATTTTATTCATATTTGAATTGAATACAGAGTAACCTAAAAAAATAAGAAAATGACAGTCCACTTCAAACGCTATGCTTTATAGCAACGTTATGCTTTTTGTTCGGAGAATAAACATTTTTAGAGATATGTAGATATTAACTACGACGCCAAAAAAGTACTCTTTTTAATCACAACAAAGCACTCTTTTTAAGCCTAAAATTTAAATTGTTTCCAAGGTAACAATTTGTTTGACGTTTGCGATAACTCGATTTTGTTAGGGACAGAAAACGTATGATACATAATTTCATAACGCCACAGCTCATTCATAACGCCAGAGCTTACCAATATATAAAACCGTTTTTACTCGCAAATAATGTAGCTTTCGATTAGTGAAAGAATTTTTAAATTCCATTCGATATTTATTGCGTGAAAGAGTAACAAACATCCAACCAACCATCCATACAAACTTTAGCATTTATAATATTAGTAAGATTAGATACTATATGTAATAATATTTGAACAATTTCTAGAGCGCCTTTTTTGAGAAAAGCCACATCAAGAGCGCTGTACAATTTATTTTTATTTCTTAGGCCTTATCGAATTTTTACGTACTATACTTATTTATTATTATTATTTTTTTATTATGTACTTAATTATTCTCTTATTAATATCTAGTTACATTTATTTCCTTACTATGCTTTAGTAATTATTATTTACTTAATACTACCTACCAGTTGTATTTACCTATTTTTATTTACTTATTGTTTTTTTGTTGTTATTAATATGTTCATACTTTGTCATTGTCAGTGTGGTCAACCTGTGATTGTGGCTAATTGCAATAATTCATATTTAGTTTACAGCAGAATGAAATTGTTACCAACTGAAATTTAAGGTAGAATTACTGTATTGACTGTTCTTTTGCAATAATAGGTTCATATTTTTAATTTTTATTAAGTTTATATGTATTTTTGTAAATTTCTACAATTGTAAAGCTGAACATCTCTATAAAAGAATGCCTTTCTGAGATGAGCGATACGAATATTATATTCCTCTCTTATTTTTTGGATAAATAAATACATAAAAAAATATATATTAAAATTAAATGGATGGATTAAAATTTTCCAATAACTTTCTATGCGATCAAAGCAACGTGGATTAAAATAACCTAGAACACAGTTACCTCAATGCTTATTAGAGAGTTAAGTTACTTTCTTTCACCACATTTATGTATATTTTCATCCAAAGAACATAAAAAAGTGTGAATAAAACTCTAACGCGAAGTTTTCGCGGGGTTGAAAAACCCTATATTTCAACACAGAATAGGATTTGTATTGAATTAGGGGCTCTAGATGCTAGATGTTATCTTAGCCCTATAAAAGGGCGGCCCGCAGACCAATTTCATCATTTGCTCAATAATTATATTTTATTTCTGGCTACAAGCGTAACGGTTCAAATTTATGGGGTAGTCTATGAATAGAAGTATCTATTTTCGGACCTGTTAGCCTTATTAACTGGAGATACAAACTAATAATTTATTCTTTTCTCGTTCATGGGTATTAAAATTGTTTGGATATGCTTTTACTTTCTTTATTAACCTATTTTTGGCATCCATTAATTACCTTGATTGATGGAGCATTTTCGCTAGAAATGGAAGAAGTAAGGTAATTATAAAAAATAATGTTTAGGTTATGTTTTTTTGCACCAACTGTGTAAATAATCAATAAAATGTTTTGAAGAGATTTCAAGTTTTTTTGTAAAATCACAATTTCCTTATTTATTGCTCTACAACGAAAATGTAATCAAGTGTTAAGATTTATGTAAGGTAAATAAACAAGCAATCCATATTTCTCTAGAGTATTTGTTTGTTTTTTTAAGATGTAGAAGATTATTGCTACGACAGATTCGTAATTACCATAAAAAAATTGTTGTTTTCCCAAGGCTTTTCGCAAAGCGTTTGTTATATTTTTACAGTCGGATAAATTGCTTATTTTGGTGACTGGGCAAGTCAACAATGTGCAACTTATGTGCAACAAGGATTGATGCCTTTAAAAAGTCATTAAAAGTGATGAAAAAACACTTGTTTAAATAGGTTACGTCAGATTAGGTTATCTGCTACTTTTTAAAATTTTCAACACTTTTAATAACTTTTCGAAGGGGTTTTGCATTGCCACTTTCTTGGGCTTTCATGGCACCGCTTATTCTATACCTTTGTGGATAGTTTTGAAGCGTTTAGATTTTTTATATTCTTTAAAAATATTTAGAACGCAATAAAACCAGGCTTTGCAGAATACCAAATGTATATTTATTGGAAAATATGAATCAATTATCACCTAAAAAATATTACATTGACAATATTCATTCACTTTGTGTATTTTAAATAGGACATTCATTATATAATGTAAATAACGATTTCTGGCATAAGAAAATAAATATAAAAAACAATATTTTACTATTTACATAAAACTAACAGCTAGCATACGGATCGCCCATGGGTGAATTTAAAAGGGTAATTAAAAATTATAATAAAAAAACAGGTCAGTTTTTAATGACTATTAACGCTGAAACAGCTGTCACAATAATACAAATCTAAAATACTTTCAGATTTTAATAATAACATTATAATATTTGATTTACTTTAAATTTATACATAATTAAATGGCGTTCTACAAAAAAAAACATAAAAAATATATAAAATTAATTTAAAAGATATATTTTTTATTAGAACCTCTCTCTTTTATAATATGGTTATTCTTGTCAATGAAATATATCATTGAATAAGATAATACCTACTTATAAATCTAAACAAAAATAAGAAAAAGAACACGACACAGAAAAATAAAAAGCTTACGGTCTAAATTATGAATTACAATTGAAAATTTCCGAATTTATTAAGGTACTTGTCCCAGTAAGACGAGTGTGTTCCTGGGTTCGAGTTCCAGTTACGACCGTTAGCTGTTTTTTTCATGTTTGCGTTTAGATTTATTGGTATTATATTATTCTTCAATGATATGTTGAAAGATTTTATTAAAAAAATATAATACATAAGTAACAAGTAAAATAGGAAAGAATTTTTAATAGTATTATATTATATAATGAACATGAGAAATTGTTAACGAAAACATACATGTCACATTATTTGCAAAATGTTAAGAATAAAACCACATTTATTAAATATAATTTTAGTTTGATAACACGGCAATATATTCTGACGAAACTGTTATTTACAATCATTACGTATAATCTTAATATTAAACACTTAGAATGTTAATTTAGTTTTCACACATTGTTTATATTAGAGAAAATACTCGTATAAAGAAAATAAATCATTTATTCAATATATGAGATATATCCAGGTGAAATTATGAAATTTAGAATCAAATAACATTAGGAAATTAAGTATCTGTTGAAAGTTGAAAAATCCGAAAAATTCTAGAAAACTATGAAGAGTTCTAATAAATGATGGACGGAATGTAAGACTAATCTATAAAAAGGAAGATATCTTTGAATAGCAAAGAAAACCATAGTTTTATTTGATTCCTAAAGGCACAATACAATCCTAACAATGATATTCAATCTCACATACAGTACCTATTTATTAAATTTAATTCTTATAAATTATGATTGTATTTGCTTTTCCTGAAGTAAGTATAAAATACACTTTTTAATGCGTTTTACAAGCGACACTTATATACATTGAAATATTGAAAGTTTTCAACTTGAAAACATTTTTTTGGGGTGATTGCTTTCCTACTTCTCCTTCTTGAGCCAACGTTTCAATTGCTTGCAATACTTATCCATCACCAGCGGATGTAAAAAAATGTCTAATAATAATTTTTGAACCAATATTTTAATATTTAATTAAAATAAAGTCTCAAATTCATTTTACAATAAAATATAAATATTTAAAATATATATATTTTATTGAGGAAGTCATCATTATTATCAATAAAATTAACTTTTTGTCAGTAATATTGACTTATTGTCAATAATAATGACTTATTATCAATACTAATGACTTATTGTCAGTAATATTGACTTATGGTCAATTGGTCAGTAATAATGACTTATTATTAATAATAATGACTTATTTTCAATAATAATGACTCCCCAGTAATATTGACTGATTATTAATAATAATAATTTATTGTCAATACTATTGACTTATTATCAATAATAAAGACTTATGATCATTAATAATGACTTAATACAGATACTAAAAAGATAATCGTATGATCGCCTAGCACAAAAGAGTAACTCAAGTTCGTTCTCAAAGACAAAGTTTATAAGTACACAGAGCGCAATTGTTTTCTGTCGTGCTTTAAATTTTAATTAAATTAATTTACCTGTAGTTATTTCTTTATTTCGTGACATTCCTATTTTGTAAAACGCTGCCTGGCTCGAGAAGTAGAAAGGCACACACGGGACAAATTTTTCATAATACAAGAACCTTATGTGATTCTTGTTGATATTTTTAAAAGTTAGGTACAACATTAAATGTGAGCAAAGAAACTTATATAATAGCATAAAAATGTGAAACCAACATTGTTATTAGTTATTATTCATGACGTGGAACATTTTGAATGACGTCCGTAGAATTTTTATACTTGGCGAACATTCAGCCCACACGCCATGTTGTGAACCTGTAGATTTTTCTCAAGATTGTTCTGTGATTGTTACTTTTATATTTTTATTGACCTCTGAAAGTACCTGACCGAATCCACTTACAACATAAAAATATATGACGTTGTGTTTTATGGTGTTGTAATTCGATCAGGTATGATTCCATTGCAGTTGATCCCCCCACAGTTAGCCCCCCGGCATACTAACTAAGTGTCCCCGAAAAGGTATGCAGAAAGGATAAACCGCTGAATAACAAAAACATAAAACATATTTTCATTCAAATGCATCAAGAATAAAACTACTTGTATATACCAGCATATGAGTACAAAAAAATCACTCTTTTTATATTTATACCAAATTATTATTAAAGGTGTGTATGAGGTGAATTTTAGGTTTGAAAGTGGTAAATAATGCACAGACAATTATAATTTTATAATAATTATTATTTCGTTTGGCCAACTGTCGGGGAATCGACTATCGGCTCACCATATAGGATATAATTTTATAGGGGTTATGTCTATACAATAATGATTATTGAATATAAAACTTACTGTTAGAATAATTGAGACTAAACTTTTTTCAAAATTATCACTTTTTTGGTGATGACTGATGATTTTCATTCTGAGCTTTTAAAACATTATTTCTAGAATGATCAAAATAATGTTTTAAGGTTATAGATTTAAAAAATCCTTCGTAATAATGATAAAATCAAATATAATTTGAGATTTTGACAGCCAAAAGAATGAACATGATTTATTGTTGCGATATCATGTTGTCGTCATGTGTTGCCCAACCTCTTACTTTAGCCAACGTTTCGGATAGCATTACAGCGTCGTTCATCAGAGCAGATGTGAAGTTGTACATATGATAATTAAACATTGGCCCTGATGATAAAGAAAGATATAGCGCAACACGGCGTAACACCCCAAAAATAAATCATGATAATGATAAAATCATTTCATTTGCGATTACCACAAGCTGTATGTAAACAAATCGTTATCATTTTCAAGTTTATTCATGTACAACTTAATTCAAATATAACGCAGTACATATTTTTTACATATTAAATTATCATTTAATATTTTTTTAAATTACGATAATTTTTTACATTCCAAATATGTTTGTAAAACATCAAAATATGAATACGTCAATTTTGTTTGACTGCTTCTCTGTTAATTGATTATTTTTCAGTAAAAAGCGAAATAATCGACTAAACAAAGTTCATCTTTTCAACTATATGGTTTCTTCTTCACTGGCATTTATTCTAATTTCAAAGAAATACATTATTGATGATACTTTTCAGTTATTTTCTGATTTGAAAAGTAATATTCAGAACTCAATAAATTTATCTCATCGTAGTTTTAAGAAAACAAAATTTGAAAATCGTCTCTACAGCCAAAATTCGGTTGCTTATGCCCTCGTGAAAATTTAGTTAATATTTTGCATGGGCCAAATTTTACCCACCATAATTAACTCTTTATTCGGCGGTGTGACGCACACCCAATGTGAATGTACGCCAGCACACAGTTCAAGGTGGCAACTAAAAAATAACTTTCATAAATTAAAGGCTTTTTTACTCCTCTGACGTCAATCTTTAGTCACAAACCCGAACCGTGGGTTACTCAGAATTTTCCTATGAATAAGCCGTTATTACTGCCAATACTGGGTTATAAATAAGTTGTTAAGATTGGCATTATACTAAAAATAAAATAGAACTTTTGTAAACATACATGTAAAAAAACAATTCAAGTTTCTTTTTTTTCAGGCAAATATAATCAGCTTGGTTACAATTTGGTCAAAGCAAATTTGTACAGTTTGTTATGCCTATTTTTGGTAGCAATTTAAGAGTAGCATGTTTTTACATTTGGATTTTGAATGACTAGTTAATTTCAGGCGAAGACAGTGTAAATTTATTACGTTTAACCCCTCCGGCTAATTTGTTCGAATCTCCCTGAGGGGATATTTCACCATCCTCTTCATAGCTTATTTAAAGAATAAAGTATATTTACGATTTACGATTTATTTCTTTATAAAGTCGGAGTTTACTATTCGGTACTCGAACTTACATACAAATAGTGGGTATATATCGGGTAAGTTGGCCGAGTTTCCTAACTATTGCTTGTATTTTATTTTTATAAAAATTCGTTATAGAATGAATAAGCTATCACGAGGATGGTGAAATCCCCCATTATTACCATAATGAGAAAAATGATGTAAACGAGATCGTGATCCTTAGAAAGAAAAAACACTACCCTGTATATTCAAGTCTAAAAATTTACCACAAAATAATTAAAATGTACACCTTCATAAAACTAAAGTTAAACTTATTTTACATACAATATCTTTAAATATATAATAAAACCCTTTTTAACATAAATATGTAATACAAAATAATTCTATACTGTAAACATATGATTTAAATTGCCTAAAATTTTAAATTTTGTAAACAAAAACTGATTAAAAAATATTATTAATACTTTTATGTAAATTTTTATGGTGCTATTGAAAATTTCTGCTACTTCTGCATTTTGGTTACCTAAGCTGTATGCGTGGTATAAGGGAATTCCTAAACCAATTGGTATTGACACATTGCACACATTAAAATTTAATATCGTATTTCATCACCTTTTAAAAACAGTTTTTAGTTATACGATACGTTCAGAAATATTCAATTTATTTGGATTTTATTGCGAAGCGGCAATATTCTAAATTTCTGTCAGAATATGCCCAAGATCTAAGGGGTTCAATTTAAATTTTGGAATAAGTTTACATATTTCATTGCAAATTATACTATGTATAATACTTTGAACGTAAATAAATTACGTTTTATCTTTCGTAATATTATTTACAAACTTTCTTATATTCCACCTTCCGTGAATAATGACGGCTACAAGCTATAATGCCGAAACTTTACCAACGTACGTAAGAAAGATTGCAAATAACTTAAGGTTTATTACAAACACAAATAATCACAATATAACATTTTTAAAAGAATATTTCACCCAATGTTGTAAACAAATAATGTTGTATTTTTAAAATATTGCGAGTACAATAAAGGCAACATTTTTCAGTATAGAATTCCCAGCCAGAGCTTGTATGCACATCATCGTAGAGCAGTCAAAAGAAACGTACGTCTTAATTTACTTCTTATAATATTGATAGGTGACAGTTACCATTCTGCTATAATAAAACGAAAACGAGAAATATTAAATATTAACCAAAATATTTCGGTATTAAAAAATTAGGTGGTCATATCAGATGATATTTGATTCAGTTTTACAAATCTAGAAATAAGTCATCACGGACAAGAACTTATATAAACTTTTTATCGTATTATTTTTGGGGTAAAATTAGTAAACGAATAAGTTTTTGAGATTTATATTAAATGTCTTCCTCATCTTGTGCTTTTAATGAATTAAAGCATTTATTTTATCGCTTTTTTTTACAACTGGCAATACCATATTAGATACAATTAGTAAGTATCTTCCACAAAGCACTCTTCATAGGGTGAATTGCTCATTTAAAAAAAAATACGATCACGTAATGCCCTTAGGAATAAGATCATGGACATTCGACATGCTAGTATCTTCTATCTTTTTATTTTCATACGAGATGTGTGAGAGGGAAGATTATTGTGAACTGCTTTTAGGACCATTGTCGATAATGTGCATACGATCTCTGTCTGGGACTAGAGTAGAGGCGCCTGGTGGTTAGGCAAAATTATTAGCACTTGGCTGATAAACTTCTTTATTTTTTAAATTTAAAAAATAGATTCAAAAAAGCATTTTGCGCGCTATTTCATTTCTATAACTAAGTCAGTCTACGGTAAGAGTAATATAAAAAGTAATACGAAGCGAATTTGTGAAAAATTTCTAAAATCTAAGACGGTGCAGCGAATTGTGAAGTACAAAAATCTATATTATAATAAGTATATTTTCTAATAAATAAAGATTACATATTTCATATTTTCCTAAGGATATTGTTATTTTAAAAATATATTACCTGAACAGTACAATTCGATGTATAACTTTCTTCTTTTTCAACGTAATCTATCTTCGATTATCACAGACAAAATATACCATAAAATATTTTAAAGTAACATTTTTAAGTTCAGACATGTGTTTTTTGTCGTGTAATAATAGTAGTTGAATAAAATAATTAGTAAATAAATAGCAACTTGAATATTTAAGTATGTCATTCGATGATTAAGTTTATTTGAGTGAGTGTTACATTGATTCATGTTTTTACTGAAGTAACTTATTCAAAGATGATTTAATTTATTAAACTGTATGATTTTGTGCATAATTTATGTTCTTCTTTATTTGTTTAACATGAACTAGAAGATTTGTATTTTTGTTCATATGTTTTTGGACCGTTTTTTCAAAATCCGCTAAACACACAATGCAAGAATTTTTTTGCTAATATTTTCTGTTATTGAGAGGCACCGATTTCTTCAATAAAATCTCAAAAAACCCGCCACAAATCAGCTAAAAAAATGTCAAAAAATCATCGTTTTTTTAAGAGCAATTTTTTGTTAAATATGTTTTGGTAATTAGATGTGATTAGGTAATAATTTGTTTTACGTGTAATGCTTTTCTGTTAATAAAATTCATTTTTATTTGTTGATACTGATATGGTATAATTATTTTAAATCAGTTTATATTTTTGTGTAATTAATATTAATTTGTAATCAGATTTAATTAGGCAATAAAAATAGATTATCAACAACGCTTTAAATAAAAAGTACAAAACTTTGAATGCAAAGAGGTAATTTTTTGTTGTTGTTTGTTACCAAAAATAGTGGCGAATAGCGACTAATTAAAATAACGATGTTTTCAAAAGTTAATTTTGAATAGAAAACTAAAATAAATGTATTCTTCTAACACAGCAAAAATTTTATGTGGCACCCTTTTAATTCAAATAAATGAAATACTTAGTTTTTACCACTTTTATTGTTTATAAAAATGACATGTTTCGTGAGCAACGCTCACTTCTTCAGGGTTATAATAATACTACATGTCGTTTTTTATAAACAATGAAAGTGGTAAAAACTAAGTATTTTATTCATTTGAAAAATAAATGTATGTAAAAAAAAATATTATGTAATAAAGTTGCTTTTGAACTTAAATAAGTGTTTCGTATTTTTAATTACTCACGTACTTTTAATTCACAAAAAACTCTAAAGTGATTTTTTTTTTTAATCAGCGTTTTGCGGTTTTGAAAAAGTGATCCTCAATTATGGATTATTAGTTCTTATATTATGTGTTTAAATATGTAGTGTTAGGCACTATTCATTTCTGGGTTATATAAATATAAGTCACAAAGTCATTGCAAACGAAAAATTGCAACAATTAATTAAAGAAAGTTTCATTTTTCAAAAATATTTTATAATTTCTATGTACCAATTTATCTTTGTTTAATAATATGTTTAATTATAATGATAATGAGAATAACAAGTATTCAGTGTTCTTTCACATTCACTTCACAATGAAACCTTTGATCTCTAAAGATATGAGACGAGATATGTTAGAGATTAGTTTCCTATCACAGCCTTATGCGTTGTGCGCCCTCGCCCCGGGCCGCCCACCCTTATGAGGCGCCGCTGTCCGCCGCGTGCTCCTTGTGGGCGGCGCGGCCACGAGCTCGGGGGGCGGGATCGTCCTCGCCCACCACCGCATACAGCTGCCCGGTGCCCAGGTCGATGGACATCCTGGGTGGCAGCTCCACGATGGCGTCTGCTAGCGCCTCCCACTTGGTCGGCCTCAGGTCGTACCTACACATCACCAGAACATGTAAAAGCCCCGCCAGATGTACCAACCTGATAGTGACAGTTCTAGGAACGCGGCTGTGGTTTCATCGCGTATTTACAAGAAAGCTAAGCTTCAATAGCGGGTATTTACGCAATCGGTTTAGTATTGGATTAGATGGGCCGACGCCGCGTGATCTATGTCTAAGTTCTACTGTCGAACCTACAAAGCATAATAAGCGTACTGACTTACTTATAGGAAAATCGAAGTCTCAGCTGCATTGAAATTAAAAAAATGTACTCATTATCACCCGTTATCGTTAGCTTCTCGTTATGTATGTAGGATGAATGGAATCTTGTCGGATGATGGCATGGCTGGTGATACTCACTCAAGGTCGGCATCGTCTCCTTCTTCTCCGTCTGCAGGAGGAGCGTCTGCCGGAGGGGCGTCTGCCGGAAGGGCGTCTGCCGGAGGGGCCTCTGCCTCCTTGACCTCCCCTGCCGCCACCAGCGGCTCTAACTGCGTCACCACTGGCGCTAGCACTTCATTCATCGACTCCATCGCTTCTGTTTTCATTAACTCTGTTTTCATATCCTCGAGGGGAGGTAGCTTCTGTTTCATGAAGCTCATCGAGGAGGTCTTCATTTCTGTAGCCACTGCCTCAGTTTCCTTCAACAGGTCATTGGTCATGTCATCGAGGCTTACGGTGACGGCGCTTGCCGCTTCGTCTATCTTCTCCATGGGTGCCTCGAGGATGTCTGCCAGAGAGCCCATTGTCGCACTCGGAGTGGGTGGTTTGTCGAAGCTAGGTACGGGTGTCGGTTTGAACTTTTCTAAGGGATGTTCGGCGTCCTGGGAGGTAGGAGAGTGTTGCGGGGTTGCCATGATGTCATCGATCATCTCGGCCATGTCTCCGTCGGGTCCCTTGAGTGGGATGTGTCTGCAGGCGTCTGGGTCGCTACCGTTGCTGTGCAGGAGGTCTGGGGGCACGGCGGGACTCATGAGGGTGTCCGCTTCCTTCTTGATGCCCTCGGTGAGGGAGTGGGTGGCGGTGGTGGCAGCGGTAGCAGCTGCCCCCACATGTCCGGTCACTGCATCAGCGGCCGAGGAGACAGCGCCCTTAACTCCGTCTATCGCCTCGTGAACCATCTTCCCGGCCGCATCGCCCATTTCTATAATAAACACAAGCATTTACAACATTATTATCAAATATTGCAAAAAATTTCCTTACACACAATGATCTTTGCAAATCTCAACTGAATAATTTTTTTTTCAAATTTACCATGAACCACAACGTGAAAATGGTGATCTTGCTGACCGGAGTGAATCCGCATTGAGGTAACACTACATCGACCAACACGTATTTAGTGTGTTTACGCCATTGATTATTATATTATTATATTTTAATAAGATCCGAAACCAGGTAAGTTTGGCCTCCAACGCTCTAACGCCGTACGACCAGAAACTACAAAATCCGATCTACCCGCACCGATTGTCGCGTTCTAATATTGGAACACTTTTGGACGAGACATTAGTATGTAATAACTCCTATAACTGTATGGCTCTATGGTTTACGATTTATTTACGCAGACTCTTCTCTTAAAGGCCTAGGTTAGACCATTTTTTTTTAAATAAAATATTATTCATAGGAATTCACTTTTAGATAGAGCCTACTGTAGAAAATATACTTCAAATGTCACATTCAAATTCCGTCTTATTCAATCAATAGATAGGTAGAATATTTAATAATATATTTATGTAATCGCCTCCAGTACTTTTGCAAAAAAAAGTTATACAATAATCTCTTCATAGTTTGTTTACAAAAAAAGTTTCATTATACGTTTATAAATATATACGTAGATTATACATGATGAATCGATTACGCCACAAAATTTGGGTCTTTTTATGACACTTATTGAAGTATTTTTTAGCTAGGCTAATTTTAATGTCAAAACTAAATATACGGCGAACAAATTGAATCCGAAAATACATACTTCTTCAACAAATACTTTGACCTTTGCCTAAGTACAGTAGTTGTTGGTGACCGACTGAAATTTGTGTTAGGAAATGAACACAAATAGTGATTTTGTACCATTCCTATTCATCGACTCCAACAGACCCCGCTAACTGAAGAAGTAATTTACTGTTGGCAATATTTCACACACACTTCAACATTATTTCGATCGATATTTCTAAAGTACGAGTTTAATTGGCTTAACAATTTCAAAGGGGTCAGTAGATGTGAAAATCCTGACTTACAGTACAATAAATTGAGGTTTTCGAATCAGATCCAATTTTAGCTCTCACTGTCACAAATTTGTTTGCTTGTTTATGAAGCTGTTTATGTATTTATTTACGACTAAGGTATTAAAATATTTACATTATTATTTTTAATTGATAAACTAACGTTTTTTAAGACAAGATTTTTATGCACAGCACAAAGGGTAACAATTATTATAAGCAATAATTATCAGCCGGAAACACTCACCTACATTGAAAAAATCTTCCGAGAAAAGATACTGGCCGCCAACGGGACTTGAACCCGTGTCCTTCTGATTGCCGGTCAGGTGCTCTACCACTGAGCTATGGCATTAAATTGGCCGTAAATTTTTAGACAATCTGATATTCCAGGATAATGTTTTTAAAATATAATACGGACTGTTAGTGCTGAATTTCGTGAAACAAAAGCTTCTAAGTAAATAAATCATCTTATTAATTGTTTTTGAAAGTCGTAGTAAGCTGTAAAAAAGATTTTTGAGAATCTACAGTAAATTTGGCCTATTTAAAATTTTAGGCAATTTAAAATTTAGGAAATTTTTTCGATTGTATTTTCGAATTGGTTTATTATCAAGTTTATTATCTTTTTATATAAGTAGTTACACAATCGTCGTGATCAGTGTATTATAAATACCAGTGTTTCTGTATGTGTTATACATAATACAATGTATTATGTTAAAGCAAAAGTCACACCTGAACACAAAATTCGACGGCTTACGATGTCATTTGTATTTGCAATGAAAAATATGATTAATTGTTATTGCATTGCACTTTGGTACAATACAATAACAGTAGCGATGAGATGTTGACATTTTACATTATGTTTTTCTATATTAAAAGCAGTTAATGTTGAATAAAAAATGCCTCGACCTCTCACACCTAAAGTCATTCCCTCATCGATTCTTCAATATAAAATGAGTAAAATGACAGAACCTGTTGAGAGTTAATAAAACTATCGGAGGGTGATTACGTCACGCTCTGCACCATAGATACGGTGGTTTTCGAGGGATCTTGAAAAATTAAACTTTAAAATTTATTTTAACTATTACTAACTCTAAAAATAAAAATAAATATGCAGTTATTTAAGTAAAAAAATAAAAATTCGACTGGAGTTCTCTATTATGTGAAGGCGATTATAAAAAAAATTCTCCTTGTGTAATGTTATATATATATATATATATATATATACACAGTAAGGTAGATTACCAATTAACGCTAGATGAATTCTGGAATACAGAATTCAAAAAACCTGTAAACCACAACTACCCTACTAGGCATAGAGAAGCATAAATGTTTATTATTAATTAATTTCAAAATGTATACGGTGATAGAACAAAAAGGCATAAAATTCCGGAAAATATTAAAAATGAGATATCTTATTCAAAAATCAAAACAAAAGCTAAATCATTCTACCTCCGTAGAACATGAAAGCAAATAATATAGTACCTTTTTTATGTTTTTCTCACCGTGTGTTTGAACCCTGTAAAATATTTTTACTACAACGCGATTCGTAAACAATTAGTATTTTATAATAATTAGTATTTTAATATTAAGTATTAAATTTATTAATTACTATTTAAAACTTAAAAGTATTTAGTAATAATTAACTAGGAAAAATGAGAGATTTCTTACAATCAAACTGATTGATCAGTTTCATAAGATTTGTAAGATAAAATATTGTAAAATTAAAACTGAATTAACATACTTAAAAAAAATACTAATAGCAGTGTTGATAATTTTGAAAGTATGGAATATAGTTAGGATAATATTGAAGTGTGAGAGAATTCAAAAACATCAAACGTCAATGCGCTGATGGTTTTGCTTTTGTTCTCAAACATATAATGCTGCAGCTCTTTCTTACGCACTAAATAACAACAGTCGAAAATAAGACAAGCGGTGAACGTATGGATTCCTAAAAGGAAACGTAAAATCACCGTCACCGTAGTTGAGCCAATAAGATTTAGGTATCTGTTTCCTCCAAAGGAAAAAAGTAGTACTTTGGAGGAAACAGACACACGCATATTGTGTCTCATCTTATGTCTCACCTTTATTTAATGTGTAAGAAAGAGCTGCAGCATTATTAGGATAAAAAACGTACGTTTTATGCTTTTTTTATACCGCCACCGTAATCGTGGAATGTCACGGTAATAATAAGAACACGCCTTTATAGAAATGTCACTTGATACCAACGACATTATAAAAATACGAGACACACAATATTCATATTATTAGGTATAATTGTGAGATTTGTGAGGCTGAAAGTATATATTTTTTAAATCAGACTATAGCATGTGGTAAGTATTCTATTCATAGTTCACCTGTCAACCCTTGGGTCATTAGAATTTGAAGTTCCAGGTAAGTAATGTGTAATTATTCAGCCGCGTGTTTTTGCGGTGGCAATTATTAATATTTTACGTTATATGGGTTTTTTTAAGGCTTCATGCTAATTTAAATTTTGTCGGTTGAGATTTTTTTAACAAAGGTTTTTAAGGAAAAGTGTGTCACTGTGAGTCATTTATTTCCCGCTGGTGAATAACACATTTTGGAAACTTATATGCGTTTGCGATAACTTTGTAGTGGTACGAATGTATGTCTGATAGGAAGTACGATTTAATAAGTAATTCAAACTACTTTGTAAAATATGGGAAAAATTTCATTGCTAGTCAAGAAATAATGTAGATTTATACGAACAGATTTATGAAGTTCAAATTTGTATCCTTAGTATTCTTAATTTTAAGTTATATTCGTTATTTATGTATTTTTTCAGGTTCTCGATAAAACAGTTATACACCAAATTATTACGGAGAAGATTACAAAATTTAAAAGAAAAAAAAGTCCATGTGGGCAGTTTCACTATGTTGTGACGTATCTCAAAAGTTAGTTACTGAACTCTCTATAATAATAATAATAACGTAGTATTTATATAGCGCAGTTTTGTGATATTTCACTTCAAGTGCGCTTAATTATAATAAACTTAAAATTATATAGGTAACATTGAAGATGTCGATACTCAATGCAGAATCGTTAAGCAGTTGAATTGCTCTGTTTAATGGCGCATTCTGAAAGGAAGAAGTTCTCGCTTTCGGAGCATAAAAAAGTGCGTGGGATCTCCCACGAGTATACGCGTTAGGGACATATAGGTAATCTCCTTCAACATAGGTGGATTCAGTTCAGTACCGGAGATCAGCTTTAAAAAAAGATCTACGTATCCTTTATCAATGAAGTAGTAAAAACGAAGACAAATATTTTTTAGGTCAGGTTACGTTAGTTTAATTAGTTCTCAATTCGGGAGGTGGGTTAAGGTACCGCCGCACCGTGAATATTAAAACCAAATTATAAAAACTTATATGAAAACCAACACTCTTGCTCAAGATTGCCTCAAACGGTTAGCTACGTTTGGTGACTTATTAGGAATGCCCGGTTAATGGGGTGAGATTTACCTACGTGTGGGTTGCGGTGCGTTTGCCCACCTACCACGTGGCAGGCCGGATCGGGAGAGACTTGTGATGGAGGCCTTTTGACCTCTCCAGCAGAGCTTTCTCGGAACATCGCCTTGCACTGCAGTGGGATGAAAGGATTCATTCGTACGTCACTCCTGGACACATTGACCCCCTCATTCCTTTTTCATTCCCAGAACTTTCTCTCCTTTTCCTAAAGAGACCTTCCTCACAGCGTACTCAAAGATGAAATAAGCTCTTAAGGGAATTATTTTCCTCGGGACCTCTTGCGTGGATCAAATTGATATAAACAAAAAATTACAATAATACATGGCTCGATGGACATAAATTATAAATTACGCTATTAAGTTCTTTCTCCGTACACTTTACATAATAACACATACCAATATAAGAAAGTTAATTTATGGATTCGATCTCAGAAATAGTTTGAAGGCCACTATTACCAAGGCACCCGATGAATATTTTCATACGTAATATTGTGATATTACTGCGAAAAGGTTTAAATTTCCCAACCAACCTTGAAATATTACGATCGATTTCTGATAAGAATATTACCTGACCATTTTTAGAGCTTAATCTACCACATAACGAAATAATTAACTCCTTATTATTCATTATACAACGTTTGTGAATTTATTAGGGAAATGTTGAAGGTCTTATTATTTCTTACTTCTTTGAAAGTAACTCTCCAGCAATACCAATATTTTATTGTTTCGTGTGATGCCATATTTACTGTCCGTTTATTTTTACCCAAAGATTCGACATACTTTTTCTTTTGTTTCTTGAAAATTTCGCTAGAAATTACACGTAATCTTGTCTGTATTTTTGACGGTGTAAGAGGAATTTCAAAGTTTCGCCGTTCATGATGGAAATTATGTTACGCAATAGTCTTAACTGCCAAAGGGATCGTGGTATTTCATTGGAAGAATGTTCTGTAGAATGATAAGAATCTTCCTTATAATAGGTCTTCCATTGATATACTTGGTGTAACTCTAAGTGACCGGCAGCGCCGGATCTGCCATACGTTCAAAAACGTGCAAAAAACCTGGCGCCAACTCCGAAGGGGCGCCGTGAGAAAATAAATATTGTATTCAAATTTAGTTATAATATTCCCTGAATCGTTTAAAAATTACCCATAGTACGAAATAATTATTACGCTCTAGCAACACTTTCCAAAGAAACAGAATGCGCACACATCAGGTTGGTATCAACGGCTTACGAATTTATAGTCAGTTACAGAATTTTTTTACAAATTCCATATATTTAGATAAGTTTTTAGATTTTCACGGCCAAAAGCATTTTCGTTGTTAGTTTTTGGGGTGTTATGCCGTGTTGCGCTACCTCCTACTATAGCCGACGTTTCGGACAGCGTTGCAGTGTCCATCATCAGGGCAGATTCGGTAGATCCAATGAAATCGTCGGATCTACCGGATCTGCCCTGCTCATGGACACTGCAACGCTGTCCGAAACATCGGCTATAGTAGGAGGTAGCGCAACACGGCATAACACCCCAAAAACTAACAACGAAAATCCATATATTTAGTTTAAACGTAAGATCTATTTTTCCATATATCTTTTACTACAAATGGGTGCGATCCAAATTCAATAACCAATCACAGCGCGGTATTTTTGTTCTAGAGAATCGAACAAACCGACTTGCGCCTTTCAAAATGCTGACAATTTTAGTTAGTGTGTCGTCCGTACGTTTTATTTTGTACGATTTAAGTCTCTAGGAGAAGGTAGTTAAAGACCATTTTCTTATGAAATCTTCAGTAAATTCCATTAACAAAGCATCGCACGGTTTGCAGGATTTCCAGGTTGCAACGTGTTGACCAGTTCATCATTGATTTGACATATTGTTTGAAGTTCGTTAAATGTATAATTAATATCTATTAGATTTGTTGGATTTGTTATTTTACGGTGTCAGTGTAAGCGTCTTTCGTAAGCCGTTGATACCATACGTCAGTGTATAGTGTTTGTTCGCTCAATTTGGTGTTTGTTCGCTCAACACAGGCAGCGCCGGATCTGCCATACGTTCAAAAACGTGCAAAAAACCTGGCGCCAACTCCGAAGGGGCGCCGTGAGAAAATAAATATTATATTAAAATTTAGTTATAATATTCCCTGAATCGTTTAAAAATTACCCATAGTACGAAATAATTATTACGCTCTAGCAACACTTTCCAAAGAAACAGAATGCGCGCGCATCAGGTTGGTGTCAACGGTTTACGAATTTATAGTCAGTTACAGAATTTTTTTACAAGTTCCATATATTTGGTTTAAACGTAAGATCTATTTTTCCATATATCTCTTACTGTCTTTTACGACGAATGGGTGCGATCCCAATTCAATAACCAATCACAGCGCCGTATTTTTGTTCAAAAGAATCAAATAAACCGACTTGCGCCTTCAAAATGCTGACAATTTTAGTTGTTTTATTTTGTACGATTTAAGTCTCTAGGACTGACTGTTTGACATATTATTTGAAGTTCGTTAAATTGTTAAATATATAAGTAATATCTATTAGATTTGTTGGATTTGTTATTTTACGGTGTCAGTGTCAGTGTAAGCGTCTTTTATAAACCTTTGTATTGTGTTTAGTGTTTGTATGGTGTTTGTTCGCTCATCACGTCAACACAGGGGAAATGCAAGGTACAAATTTGAGGTTATATTCTTATAAGATTTTTAAATTTATAACTAAATATAAAAGTACTGTGGATTAAAATGAAAAGAACAATAATTTTAGAAAAAACTTAGAATTAAAGAGCAGAATGACATTAAAAAACTCGTTTCCATTGGGAATTTTTTTATTCCAATTTCTCCAGCACCGATAAAAAATGATGTCCCGCGCAATGACGTTACAATGGTCCCGAGCACATCTAAACAGATATTTTTCGCACAAATTCCTACGGTCGAATTATTAGAAGATAAAAATAACGTTACTGATAGCAGTTTAAATTTAATTCTGTTTTCAGAGCTTGAATTGAAAGATCCCGGATGCTGACCAAAGTTATCTCAAAATTCCATTAGTTTATTAGTTCAGGAAGGTCCTGTACAATTGAAAGATTTTGATTTTCCTATTACGAACAAGCGTAAATTTAATAGTACCTAAGTATTATTACAAGAAACTGCCTAATAGAGAAGAATTACATAGACATAGATCGAGTGTGAGAGCTACCGCCAGGTCACTTGGAAAAGTTACACCCTTTATATGTCTTGATTTTATTTGATAAATTAATGTAAACCAAAAAAATAATTAAATAAAAAATAAAAAAATTGGGGTGAACGAATTTTTAATCAAAATAAAAATGTAGGGGGGGGGCGTCATCGGTACCCACTGAACAGGGCGCCAGATTTCGTAGATCCGGCCCTGAACACAGGGGAAATGCAAGGTAAAAATTTGAGGTTATATTCTTATTAGATTTTAGAGCTAGTCAGAAGCTGTAGATGCTATTCTTGTGTTGTACGTTGCCATGAGAACGATTTGTATTTGATTTTTCTATTAATATTCGCGTTGGGTATATACATAAACGCAGTAAATCTCAAGAATGTCTAATGGACCTAGTTCAGCGAAACCACCCGCATTGTCTCGTAACCTATATTTTAACATGGTACGGGCACAAACAAACAATTCGTTGTATTATTTTAAAGCATAACTTTCAAAAAGAGTTTGTCCTAAAATAATTAAAATAGCACCATAATTTTATGTTTACCCAATAGATTCAGAGAGTATAGGGCTCCTGGCGATTCTCTCTTTAAAAAAAACGAGTGTGAGAGCTACCGCCAGGTCACTTGGAAAAGTTACACCCTTTATATGTCTTGATTTTATTTGATAAATTAGTGTAAAAAAATAATTAAATAAAAAAATTGGGGTGAACGAATTTTTAATCAAAATAAAAATGTTGGGGGGGGGGGGGCACCATCGGTACCTACTGCACAAGGCGCCAGATTTCGTAGATCCGGCCCTGGTGACCAGCTCCGGTATGGGTTAAGTCAAGTTAGCTTCCCAGAAGCTGCGGTTCCATAAAGTTGTACATTTTGTTGATAGCGTGGTGATTTTTCTTACCATTTAGATAATATTTCTCACAATGATAGTAAGGGAGACACTACGATTTCTATGAGACCTATTATGAGTTGTTTTCAAAAGCGAACAAAATTGCCGGAGGGGTAAAGGCCAAAATCCCTGCTGAACTCAAGACCGGTCGATAGGGCGAAGGAGCCTGGGAATACTAAGATTTAGACGGAGCGACAACGTCCTCAAAGCTTTATCTACCCTGGAGCTTCTAAACTGGAGAGAATTGGCGTTACAAACCTGTGCACAATTGGATACCGTTTGCCTTCAATTGAACACGGGTTTGGAAGGTGAAATAGGGTTACAAACCCGTGTTGATTTCGAGGCATGGTTGCCTCCTATTGAACAAGGAAAACGAAATACGCCCCCCGCCATAGGTCACACCAAGTGGTTCGCTACGTTTGGTGACCTAACAGGGGTGCTCGGGTTCACGGGGGGTGTGATCTGTCTAGGTCTTGGAGGCCAATGCGTTTGTCTACCTACTGCGTAGCGGGCTGGATCGGAAGAGATTGTTGGAGACCTTTGAAGGAGACTTAACCTAGACCCCTTCAGTCAGTCTCCATCAACCCACCTCCTTGCACCGCAGTGGAAGAGATGGATTCATACGTCTGTCACTCCTTGACACATTGACCCCCAGATTCCTACCCACCCTTCATTCCTTTTTCCTTCCTTTCCTTCCATTCCTCTCCTTCCTTTCCCTAAAAAGACTCTCCATGTAGCATCCCCAAAAATGACGGGCCCTGAGAATTTTTTTTTCCCGCGGGTGTGTTTATTTTGATATTGATATTGATATTGATTCTGATTATGATTTTGATATTGATATTGATATTGATATTGATTCTGATTCTGATTCTGATTCTGATTCTGATTCTGATTTTGATTTTGATTTTGTTTTTGTTTTGTTTATGATTTAGTTTTTTTTTTTATTTTGTAATGCACATTTAGATTTAGATGTTCTTTGTTTAAAAAAAATGCATGTAAAAGCCCAGCCGTGCGTGAAATTCCAAATAAATAAATAAATAAATAAATAAATTAGCAAGGGGTTAAGTGTAGGTTAAGGGGTTAAGTATTGTTTTATGTACAAAGCAGTTTATTATTAAATCAAAGTGTTAAACTTTTCCTACTTTAATCATCTACAGCGGAAATAACAAAGGAATAAACATCAACCCTTATTCAGGCAATTGTAATGGAGCGGTACAGTTAAAAATAATAAAACAATAAAGTTGAATTATTCATGGAGTGGTTTGAAAGCCTCCTCGATAGGGTCATTGAACTGGGAGGGCTTGGGAGGGGGGAGGGGGAGGGTGCCAGATCAAGTATTCTGATAATTCGCATAAAAATATTGATTTTAGGATTACACGTGTCGGTGAACTGCTTTCTTTTATGATCATATTTGGGTCGTGAAACTAAAACTTGTATCAAATATGTAACCCTTTAACAGGCGTTAGGTGGGAATGCTGTACTTGTTCTACCGGTATTACAATAGAAGCTGCTTTTAGGAACTAACACCAATGATTCCCTCGGCACCGGTGAATATACGGGAAACACGTCAAACACGAGTTTATCATATGTACACGATTGACATTTGTCACATAAGAACGGAACGTTTCTACGACTCGTTTTAAGTTCAGCAGGTCGGCTGTGGAACGATTTGCCGGCCTCTGTATTACCTCCTTTCTACAACATGGGTCTCTTAAAGACCAATTTTCATTCCTTCTTCTCCCCAAAAAGACCCTCCACACAGCATCTCAGATGACATAGGCCCTGAAGGAAATTATTTTCTTCAGGGTCTCCTGTGTGGAGTTAATGTAAAAAAAAGCTCTGAGTGAGATGTTTAGACGAGACCGGTTAGTGGAGCGAGCGACCACGGGAGGCCTTGAAGAAAACAATTTCCCCCAGGGTAAGTGACATCTTTGGGAACGCTGTGCAGAGGTTCTTTTTAAGGGAGGGTAGGAGGGTAGGTTCAGGAAAGAAAAATGTAGGGGAGGTTTAGGAGGGATCTAGGGGTCAGTGTGTCCAGGAATGACGGACGTACGAATCCATCACACCCATTGCGATTCAAGGCGATGGATCGAGAGAGATCGGCTGGAGAGGTCAAAGGGTCTCCCCAAATCGGTAGATCGCCCTTCCCGATCCGGTCCGCCAAGCAGCTAATGGGTAGGCGCATTCGCCTACAAAACCTGAACACACCTCACTCAATGAACCCGAACACTCCTGTTAAGTCACCAGAAGAAGCAAACCACTTAGGGTGACCTTTGGCAGAGTTGTTGGTTATCCAATAAATTGGTAATATTTTCGCTTTCTCTGGGGGTAAAGACAGGAAACTAACGTGTATTATATTGGAGTGAACTGTCAAGAATTTCCTTTGAAATGCAAATTGATATGTCACCTTTGTTTATGACAGGACGTGCTACTACTAGTATCGAACAAAGAACTTATTATATATTTATATTAACAATACCTCTATTTTTAATATAAAGTTGGAAAATTATTTTCTTATTGGCTGGCAAAGGCGTTTAAAATAATTATTTTTTATTTCTTGGAATTAATTTGTCCTCCATAATGTTACTTCGCTAAATTCGAGCCATGGCCATAAGTCAGTTTTTTATGTGAATACCGCACAAGAGTCCCAACTGTTCCCGTCGGGAGGCACTGGGACTATCGCATCCTCTAATTGGGGTGTACTGCGAGGCTGAAGGTAGTGGGAAGGAGATGTGGTAGATAAAGGTGGGGAAAGTATTCGGCTATTCAGAACTCATAAGTAAACACGACTAAAGCCATGTCAACCAACATTTCAATTCTGAATAGTGGTCTTATTCCACCCTATTCTGAATGATGATCACAATTATTTATTTATTAGCTAGATTTTTTTCACGTGAATATCCTCTGAAAGTCCTTACATAGTAAGTTAATGGATATGATGAGAGATTTTCAAGGTAAAAGTATAATTGTGATTTATTCCATAGCTGATGATGACGGCAATGGATTTGAGTCGGAAGGTTTTCGAAGAGTACAGATACTGTATAAAAAATAACAGGTTATAAGTAGTGAAGTGGACATGAATATGTAGTTTCAATATCTCTCAACATATGTCGTTAGTACAGGTAGTTACTAGGAGTTTTGTGGTGTCTAAACAGGGATCAGTAGAGTTGTACTGTATGCAAGAGTCAATTGTCGCCCGTTCGGGTATTGAACCCGAACGGTCACGGAGATAGCCGATGATATCCGATTAACGGGTGGGCAATTTCAGTGACCAATCTCCCCGCCTCGGAAAAAAAACACAGAGCATCCTTTCTTAAATCGTTATTAAACGTTGAATCCCGTTAAATATTAGGTTACGAATCGTGTTTGTATTATTTAGTAAAAGACGAAAGATTTATTCGTTATTGAAGGGAAAGCAGAGAAAGAAATTAACATCTTATATTGTAAATAATACGATAATAAACTTGACAAACAGAAATAGGTATTATAGAGTTAGATTGTTAATTTGATCAACAGAGTTAAATTGTTCACCAGAGGAAACAACAACGCACCGAACAAGTAGAATAAAAGAAAAATAATTAATGTCATTTGTAACGAAATATAATATAAGCATTTATCGTTGTACGCAGTTATATTAGCTTAATCCTAAACTTTCAATTTGAACTTTGAATGCTCGTTGAAAATGATACCTACTTAGTTAAAATGCTCATTTTAGGCTGGGAGGAACTTAATGCATAATTGAGAGGTAATGGGATAATAGGTATAATTTTACATAAGTATTTTGATATCAAAAATATTAGTTTCACATACCTACAATAATACAGTGTAAAAATAAAAAAGAGAGGTTAAGTAGAACAAACAGCAAGAGAAAACAAAAAGAAATTAACAAGTAATAGGGAAAAGAAAGAAGAGAAAAAAAAGAAACAAGACAAAACAAAACATGATAAAAAAAAAAAACAAAACAAAAAATATAAAAAAATTATATTAATATCTAATAATTTTTCCTTTTATGTCAGTTCCTCAGTGCTTAGTATCGTGACACCTACTCACAGACATCCAAATGATAGACTTGCCCTAATATGAAGTCTGGGTATCATTTTGACGAGCTGGAGACAAACCATAGAAACCATGTTTTTTTTTACACCAGGAGAGTTGGAGAATTCTTTAAAAAACTACGACATCAGTCGTACATTGACCACCGAAGAGCGCACATTGAAAAACCTGCACAGAAAACTTCGGAAAACTAAGGCAAATTAGTTCTGGGACTTTCTGCGTAGATTCTAAATACTCGTATTCGTTTTTAATCGATCTGCCTGACGTAGCGACTCTAAAATTGAGTGAGGTGGGTAAATTGGTGACCGGACAACTCAGAATTAAATCAACTCAACACCTCCTTTGAAAAATCTTTAAAAGTGAAGAAAAATATATTTAAAAAATCCGTTAAATAGGTTACGTTATGTTAGGTTATGGGCTATTTTTAAATTTTTTTCCAAAGCTTTGAGAGAGTTCACTTGATTCTGAGTTGGCATGGAAACGGGTAAATTATAACATTTAAGTGTCTAACTAACTAGTGAGACAAAATATCACATTTTGGAAACAAGCCCAAATTTTTGTGTACCAGATATGGAATTTGTAGTTAAGCTTCTTTATGCAGCCAATAATTTGCGCGACCTTGTAAAAAGGACTAGTAATTCGTAAGCAGATTTTATTTTCAATGCCCGAATAGTGATCTTGCAATGCGAGTAGCCTATACGCTGTCAGATTGTTTTTTTTACAAACCACGGAAAAGGGGACGGTCACGCAACCTCCCACACTTCTTTATTAATTTGAAAATCCGTGCAATCTAATTTCCAAATTTTAATGGTTAGCACAAGTTGGTTTACGCTAGGTTAGGTAAGCTTAGGCTAGAGTAAGTTAGGTTAGGTTAGAGGTTTGGTTGCGTTTATTTCCTACTGATTGGTTACTAACACGAATATCAGTATCAACGGATTGTTGATAGTAATCTGTACTTATATTATTATTATTTCATTCGCCTGACGGAATTTCTGCACATTTATTAGATTCCATACAATGGGCTAGAAAAGCTAACGTTGTTTACTTAGTTATCCGTCAACTACACATTTATGCGGTTACATAAACAAACTAACATAAATTCACGTCAGTTTTTTTTATTTTATTAACATTAATTTGTCCGGAAACTCGTAGTACAAGTTGGAAACCATTGAATCTACATCGCATTTGGGGTCGATTTTGTGTTTTTATTTGGTCTTACGTTTTCCAGAAAGCCGAGTCTGAATTTGGAATTTTCGGGGTCATATTTAAAAAAATACCAGTTGTTTTTCAAATCCGTCTAAGAGTAAAGTCTTTATTTTTTTAAAACATTAAGATACCAGTATCGAAACGAAACAATGTTGGAAGCCTAAATATAGCAGTCGGAAGATGCCATTTTAAAAGTGAAACAATGTTGGAAGTACCTACCTAAATATAGCAGTCGGAAGATGCCAGTATCTGGGTGAAACAATGTTGGAAGGACCTACCTAAATATAGCAGTCGGAAGATGCCAGTATCAGAGTGAAACAATGTTGGAAGTACCTACCTAAATGTAGCAGTCGAAAGATGCCAGTATCAGAGTGAAACAATGTTCGAAGTACCTACATAAAATACATTAGTTGGAAGATGCCAGTATCCGAGTCAAACAATGTTGGAAAAGCTACCTAAAATATATCAGTCGGAAGATACCATAAGGTGAACCAAAGTTGTATGTATCTACCTAAACAAGTTGCAAAATGCATTGTAGTGTTATTCATCAAAACAGAGTTTACTTTTAATGTAAACAAAACGAACGGAAATTATTTCCCGGAGAAAATGGAAATAGCAACAAATAATAATTAGCGAGTGGCATTTGAAAGCTTTGTGGAAATGTCGTTAGATGCAAATTTCTAAGCGCCATTAGCGGAATTGCCATTCCGACTGCTGCACTCAGTTTTTACATTACGATAATAGATTGGAGAAATGCATTAAGGTAGCTATTCTTCAGTAGAACTTTCCACGGTCAAAGCTGACAAGATGAATGAATGTGTGCCTATAAATAGGACTACCTCATGAACTTCAAAGGGAAAAATTTGCTTTTTACTTTAATAAAATTCTTCTTAGAAGAAGAAGGTGGCAGTTTTGGCTCTTTACAGGGGATAACGGGGACCATCAACACCAGACGATATTCCCGAAACCTAGGTACCATAAAAATATATTCGATGCTTTATCTTCATCTAAATCAGTGATTCCCAAAGTGGTCCAGGTTGACCCCCAGGAGTCCACGGGTGGCTCGACGGGGGTCTACGTTGGCGTGATAAAAATGGGAGTCCACAAGTTGTAATTGGGGGTCCACGAAAATTTCGATAGTAAAGAACAAAAATGTTGGCTTGGCTTCAGCTATAAGTGTATGCCAGTGGTTCCAAAAGTGGTTCGTACGGATCCCCAGGGGTCCCCAGGATCATTCAGGGGGTCCGTGGATAATAAAAATTGACATGGGGGTCCCTGAATGACGTCAGGAGGTCCGCGGCAAGGTTTTCGCACATATTTGTATTCATATGGAAGTTTCATCGGGGGGGGGGCGTAATAGGATAGGGTGGAACGGCAAATTTCCATAAAGGAAGGGGTGAAATGGGATATGGGGTGGAACGGGGTCCATCCTACCCCGGAAGTTTAGTCGGGGGCGAGGAGTAATGGGATAGGGTGGAACGACAAATTTCCATGATGAAAGGGGCGAAATAGGATATGGGGTGGAACGGGGTCCATCCTACCCCGTTCCAACCCATATCCCGTTGTCTTGAATTAGACACGAACTGCGAAAGTCGCCACTCTTCTAGGTGTTACTTAACCGACATCTGTTGAGAAACCTCAATGATTATATGTAACTACCTGTACTATGACATTTGTCGAAGGATGGTGAAACTGCATACACGTATAATCCTATACCCCAAAATATACATTATAGCCACAAGAATGGACAATGTAGATAGTTTTAAAAAAGAGTGGTGATAATGACATTTTTGAAAATTCTGAATTATACATTTGTTAAAAATGCTCTGACCAGATGTTTTAAATAAATTAGTAAAATTGACGGAGATTCGGCATTTTATATGAAATCTTTAGAAACAGTTTGTATATTGAATTACCTTTGAGCAAAACTTTGAACGCGTTTTTCTCGAAACTACATTTTTCAACCTGGTTGACAACAAATTAAAAAAAAAACTATACATCCGATTTGTATGCACCAAGTCTTAAACTGTTTGAAAATGCAGTCTCTATGGCACCACGTAGGGATTTTTTTATGAAGGACGAATTTTTCCATAAAAAACGCCAAATAAAATTCACTGGTCCGCCATTTCTTTTTTTTGATATCATAATTCGCCTAAGTGCTGCCATAGAGACTGGATTTTCGAACATTTTAAAACTTGGTGCATGCAAATCGGATGTATAGTTTGTTTAATATGTTGTCAACCAGGTTCAAAAACGTAGTTTCGAGTAAAACGGGTTCAAAGTTTTGCTGAAGGATAATTCAGCACAAAAACTGTTTCAAACGGTTTCACATAAAATGCTGGATCTTCGTCAATTTCAAGAATTTCTTTAAGAAATCTGGTGAGAGCATTTTTAACAAAGGCATCTCCCAAAATGAAATAATAAAAAAAAATAACCATGGTCTAGTGCCTTGAAACGTTTTTCCAAAAAAACATCATCACCTCCATGTGGTACCTATACCGGTTGTATTAACCGTGTTACCGACCATAAGTTCATATTACGAGTATATCTTTCAATTACTAATATCACATTTCGATTATAAACTCGAGAAAATGAAGTTAATTTAGTTTTATTTCCTGCCCGGAGGCATTTGGCTAAAGGCATCCCCAATTGGGATATATTTTGAGGTTAAAGGGAGTGGAAAGGGGAAGGACATCGAGTATCGAAATGAGTTTCAATATGTATTTTTTATGTTAGCTCCACACAGGAGGCCCTGAGGAAAAATAAAGGCGAAGTTCTGGGAAAGAAAAAAGTATGAGGCGTATGAATCCATACCTCCCAATACGGTGCAAGGCGATGGTTCGAGAGAGTCCGGCTGGAGAGGACTTGGTAAGGTCTCCCCGCCAAGACCTAGACAAACCTCACCCCATGAACCCAAGCACCCCTGCTAAATCACCAAACGTGGCCAACCACTTGGGGGTGACCTACGGTAGGGTGTTGGTTATTTGCGTTTTTAATATTTTTGAGTGTGGATAGAACGTTACGTGATTTTTGTACAATGAAAGGATGTAAGGAAAATGCATTTCCCTACCCAACCAACAAATTTTAAGTGCAGAAAATTGTGAATTTATTAGTTTTTATTGGACCTAGCGAGGCACTAAAAAACCTAATTGTGGGAATAAATTTCGTTTCAGTGAGTAATTGCAACACCAATAAATAATGGAATAATATTTCTCAGTTTATAATCAGGCTCTGCAGGTCTGGTTGGAAATTCTGGCACGGCATCTGGACGGTAGCCATGTCGAATCAAAATAGAAGGCAAATAATATACCATGTAAATTAAGCAAAATTATTACCCTGACCAGAGAAACTACCTACAGAATTTGTTTTATACTGCAGAAATAATTACAGGAGTTGGTACGTACGAGTATATGACATCTTTCATATATAAAACACAGTCGGGTTAGTTACATAATTTATAACTCAGAACGACTGGATTTATTTTTATTATCTTTGATTTGTTGGATTTGTCTCCACCCTGAATAGCGGAATATGAAAACATCGGAAAAATTTAGGAAAAAAAAAATTATGAAGAATTCTTTTCCTCGTGCATTTTGTATGGAACGAATTCTCATATTTTGAAAGAGCTGCAGCAATATTGTGATGATTATAATATTGAATAGTGAGTGCTTTCCAAAAATTCAAAAACGTCAAATATTAATGCGCTGATTGTTTTGCTTTTGTTCTAAAACGTGTAATGCTGCTCCTCTTGCTTACACACTAAGTGCCAACAGTTGAAAGTGAGACAAACGGTGAACGTATGTCTGCACCCCTCCAAAAGAAAAATATAATAATTATAATAAATCTCCCTCACACGTATAAAGAAAATGAAACGCAATTCCCGTAAATATGTTGAAAGGTAAGAAAATCACAAAAATATAAATCCGTACACAGCGTCATCTCTGCTACTGACAAAAACAAAACACGGACAATTGCGCATCGATAATTGATTCATTGTGTAATTTTTAACTTAATAAAAAAAATTAATTCAGTTAATAAGTTAACACAACAGTTAATGATTCTGAGGCGGTTCGAAGTTTTTCCGGGTCAGCTAGTTATTAATACATTTTTGTCCGACTTCAACGAGGAAGATTTTCCAGTTTTAAAGTCGAAAGTGAATGTCGGTACGAGGGATGGAAAGGCTGATAGAGATATTGAAAGAAGGGTTAATGCAGGTAGCTCCATTAATGGAGGACTGAACGCCGATGGCGCTAACAAAAAACCGTCAAGAAGCGAAGCTACCAGTCCACAACGGAGTACCTACCCTGGTGTACGACGGTGAGACATGGAAATGGCAGAGGAAGGATTAATGTAGACTGAATGCTGTAGAAATGAGATCCCTGAGGCGTGGGTGTGGTAAATCCATGTGTGATCGTGTGAGATTAAGAAAGCGACGCTTAGATGGTTTGGGCATGTAGAGGGAATGAATGAAGAAAGGAGTGTAAAGAGAACATATAACGCAATTTTGAATCGTAGAAGAAGCTGGGGACGCCAGAGGAAGACATGGCACGATCAAGTGATTCAGATACTTGGGTCAGCCACGTAAAAAGTCAAAATAATAGAAGAGTATGTGTGATGCGATGTATGAATGTGAATGACGCAAGGAGTGTACGCCAAAACCGAGTTGTTTAGCGGCCCGGCTTTTCTGCCTACCCCAGGGGTACACGGCGTGATGGTTAGTTAGTTAAATTATAACTACATTATTATAAGACAGGAATAAAGATTCTTTTTTTAAGTGTGAAATCTTTCTTATTTGCATTTTTTAAATATTTTGGTTCCTACCAGAAGAAAGTTTTAAAAAAGAGATAGTGACATTTCTTTTGACTTCTTTTACTTATTTGAAATAAAAAAGTTACATAAAATATACGATTAAAATATATAATTTTTAAAAATTAAAACATATTGATTTCGGAGGTAATTTGGTTTTGATTTTTTAAATAAGGTTTTGATTTTATTTGGACGCGACGTCTATTATTAAAAGAACTACTAGTACATAACTGGTATTTATTTGGGTGACTCAAGAATTTGTTTTTTTTTAAGCACGATTTCGATTGTGATTATTCTATTATTTTAGAAAAAAAAATTTAAAAAGTATTAATTAGTAATTAAAGTTGGTAACCATTTTTAAAGACTATTGCAGGCTATTTCTGTGTGCCAAAAGTGAGCTCATTTTTTCTTACTTCTGGTGAAATTGATCAAACAGTTTTAGATGTCAAAATTTTGCCTGGAACAGATAATTATTTTCATTGGCCACTGGGGGCTAGGAGTCGAAAGGAATTAACGTAAATTCACAGTTTTCTATCAAATTGGTATGTATAGGTATATCAACGCTAGTGTAGATTATTTGTTTGGTGCACTTGGAAAATAATGTGATTCCTATGTATATTTGCAGTATCTAGAGATGCAGGTGGTATTTTTTCTCGCTGAAAATTGCTTTGGTTATTTTATTATCATAAATTCATACAACAACAAAAAAATCTTTCACATGTCACTGGTAACCCGACCCAAATATGAAATATCTACTCCTACTGATTTTCCGTGAAGTCGTCAAAACAATATGACCGTTCTTTTCTAAATCTTACTCATTAGACTTATTTATTTATTTTTAAGAAAGGCAAACATTCCCGGGTTACGAATAACCCAACAATGTTTGAAAATCTCCTACTACCACCACAGAAAGCCGAAAATTTTGCTTGTGTTGTGATGGAGGACATAGCCAGCCGAGGAATCGAACATGCGACGCCCAGGTGGGACCCAAGCGCTATGCCCACTCAACCACTGACCGGTTATATCTACCTTGCATTTTTTGCGGATCTCCAGATTGCTCAAACGATTTTACGTGGTTGCATCACGCATACGCCTCAGGGATTACGTTTTTACAGCATATATGCCATATTATATAATATTATTATATTGTAGTAATAACTGAAACAAGGTGGTTTTGCTAAAACGCACTCATTCCACTGCAATATGATTAAAACATACAATTATTGTGCTTTCATAAAAATAACAATCATTTAAAAAAATAACTGTATAAAAATTGTTCTTTACTGACGGCCCATCAGCTGGTTATGTTAACAATCGTAATATGCAAACTTCTGATTAAAAAACCGCCAACTAAACGCTTTAAGTTCTTAAATGGAGTAATAACGTAATAACTGACTTCTGCCTCTCGTAAGAGCTCCTTGTATGCAAATCCACGGGTTATTACTGACTGTTAAAGTAGTCACGCAAGGAATAGAGCCGGGCGTGTCTACACCCCTGACATGAGCATCCAAAGCCTTATAATATATAGACTACACTTCTTACCTTCCCCACACAACTAACATCTACGGCCCCTTAAGTAATTATTCCACCGGGCGGTTAACTGATACGGTTTTACTAAAACTAAAGAGTGTATGGCTATTCGTGCATTTTTACTGCTGCTAAGGCAGATTGAAATATTGTGTTAGAGTTTTTGGAAGAAAGATATAAATCTAACGGTGAGGTTTTCACGGCCATGTTTTAGATTTATAAAGTCAAGTTTCAGAAAAAAAAACGCTCAAGAAATTCTAATTATCATAAAAACTTTATGGTTTCAGACTACAAATGCAAATTGTTTGCAGCATTTTGTGCTTCAGTGTTTTTATTGAATTCTTATAATATATTAAATAGGTAGTGTAAGCAAAATAGAGGTTTAATTTATCGTGATTTATTTTTCTTCTTTAGTCAACTTTTCGGACAGCATTACAGTATCAATCATCAGGGCTAATGGCCGTATCATAAACGGCTGCTTGCATACATTTTTGTGTTTAACACTTTTCAGTTCTTTTCCGCTTTATTATTTTTATTTTATTTTTTTATTTTATGAAACTATATATATTGTTATTTGGTTCAATTTCTTTTTCTTATTATTGATTTAATTTCCTTTTTTTGTTGTTTCAAAATATGAAATGTATTGCATTTTTTTCAAATAACATACGGCCTCCGTGGTCGAGGGGTATAAGGCTCTTGACTAAATTGTGTTATTTCTCAATTAATTAATTAAAAATAATATATAGGATATTTGCGGCACGTTCTAGAGTGGAAGATACTCTCAGATCGCCATTCAGAATGGAAACGTTGCTTGAAATGGCTTTAGCCGTGTTTGGTGACCAGATCTGAATAGCCAGACACTTCCCCACTTTCCTCTTCCCCATCTCCTTCCACTCCCCACTACCTTCAGTCTCACATCATACCCCCAATTGGGGATGCCATAATCTCACTGGCTCCAGACTGCAGCTGGGACTTTTGTGAGGTATTCACATAAAAATAAAAATAAATTCACTACCCCTGCATACATTCTGGAATAAACTCTTATTGTTATAATTATTACAATTATCATTACACATTTTTCCTGAAAACGGACATTATAATGATGTCCGAGACGCTAGCTAAAGAAGGAAGTAGCGCAACACGGCATAATACCCCAAAAATAAATCACTTTAATTCTTTTAGTCGTTCAATCTCAAATCACAAAGGTTTAACTGTCCGATTACGAAAGATTTACAGTTGCCTTTAGCAGTGCATTGGCGTGCATCGCTCTATTACCTCTATTAACTATTGCTCATTGTATATGTATTTGAAAATGGTCATTTAATCATCGCCTTTTTCTAATTTTTGTGGTCGTCTGAATAATCGAACTCTTGAAGATCTTGAAAATTTTTGAATTTAAAAAATAATTTTTATTGTCTTTTAATTTAGATATATTTATATATCTTAATTAATCTTAGGGTAGGCACAGCATTTCAGCCTTTTTGAACTTCATGCCCACAACATAAGATATAATATTCATATATTTTCATTCAATCTTTTGATTTGGTCAACAACTATTGTGCGTTCAATATTTTACATACAAAAATCACACTACATTACCTATAGAATGTACCATTGAATGTGCTTTTACCCGGATTCTTCAATTTCCTTTGATCGGTGTTCGTTGACAGTCTAGAATTTGCTGAATTGAAAATCGATACAACGTTTATGATGATAATACCTGAGTGGAAAATAGTACTTTTTGCTTACAGTAAATAATGGTAAATAAACTGTTGTTACGCAAACAACTGAAAAAAAGCTAGTAAACTAACCGTGTCAGTCGCCGTACAAAATTATTCAGTGCTAAAAAATAATTTACTATTCCTAAAATATTTATAATACTTTACTTCGAAACCCGTCAGGCTAATTTGTTCAGTTTCCGCAACAAAATAACTAAAATGCACACGTTTATTAAGCGAAAATTTCGACCGCAATTTGAAAAAAAATTATGAAACTTTGGTAATTTTTAATTAATTATTTTTACACGAAACGACAAAAAAGTGAGTTGACGATAACGTTTAAAATACATCTGTCTTATACAATATGTGCGTGTGTTTTTTTCATTATCAATAATTTTAGTCTGAAAAAAACGAAAGGTGAGCCACTTTAAAACTTTTTTATGTTTGCATTCAAAATTTATACCTCGTATATTTTTAAAATTATGTTTATTTCAAATTATAAAATTTTAAAACGTATTTCATCACCTTTAAAAGTCAGATTTTAGTTTTCGGGTGCGTTTCGAAATATTCAATTTATTTGGATTTTATTGTAAAGCGGAAATATTTTGACCTTCTGATAAAATATGGCCGAGGCCTGAGGGGTTAAATCATTATAGAAAATTTATTCGTCAACATATATATAAATATCTCCACCATCGTAATTTTTTTCGAGAATAAAAAACAATGAAAATACTACTAAGTTAGAACAAATTTAATTATAAAGGTTTTTTCCCTTCGCCCTAACGCACACGTGTTTAAGAATAAGGATATGGTTAGTAAAATTCTTTACTTGATTGTTTTTGAAGCTTCGATTTGTGGTCAGCGTGTGTACATACATGAATTATAAAGTAAGTTGCAATCGATCGGTTTTTGCTGTCAAATCATTTGTTTTTTTCTGATACGAATAATTTTACTGTCATAAATTAAAACCATATATATAAATAACATTTAGGTACCTCTTGAATGCCTTGGAGCTTGGAGAATAATTGAATGTTTGAGATAATTTTAATTAAGTAAATATTACGCGATTTGATTTGTTCCATATTTTCATGTGTTCAATAAGAAAAAATTATACTTTTATTAAATAACTTAATGAGTAAATTCTCAAATTGTAATTTTTAATCGTTGAAGATAATATTAGTCACTCTCAACACAAAATTGTTTTCAATAATCAATTCATTAAAAATAAATAAATTCTTCTTGGACTTGAAGAAAGTCAATAGATGTTGCACATTAAAATAAAAAATGTTTTTTTATTTTGACTTTATGAGTAAAATCTCAAATTATAGTATTTAATCAAATGAAGACAATATTAGCGAAACTCAATCAAAATGTAGAGACAGAAAAGTCAGAAAAAGATATTGGTTCCACTGGGACTCGAACCCAGGTCCCTTAGCTTACATGGAAAGTGCTTTACCGATCGAGCTATGGAACCCATTTCCAATTCGGTCACTTTTAACTGTATCATACTTCGATTAAGAACTACCAACATTATCTTCATTTTATTTTTTTTCTTTTTTCTTTTTTTTATTTTTCATTTTTTTATTTAACATTTAAACCCGCTAAACTACTTATGTAGTTTGTCAGTAACGCAAATATTAATTGGCTGTTATCTTTATATGCGATTGCAAGATTCTATCTAGATAGTGTCTGGATAAATATTTATCCATTTTATTTTTAATACGCGATATCTATTGACTTTTTCTGCAAGTCTAGGATGAATATTTTTATTTTAAATTTATGATTAAAATCTCAAATTATAATATTTAATTAAATGAAGACAATATTAGCGAAATTCAATCAAAATCTGGAGACCGAAAAATCAGAAAAAGATATTGGTTCCACTGGGACTCGAACCCAGGTCCCTTAGCTTACATGGCAAGAATCTTGAATCTTGCAATCATATATAAAGATAGCGGCCAATTAATATGTGCGTTAAGAAAATGAAGATAATGTTGGTAGTTCTTAGTCGAAGTATGATACAGTTAAAAGTGACCGAATTGGAAATGGGTTCCATAGCTCAATCGGTAGAGCACTTGCCATGTAAGCTAAGGGACCTGGGTTCGAGTCCCAGTGGAATTAATATCTTTTTCTGATTTTTCTGTATCCAAATTTTGATTGAGTTTCACTAATATTGTCTTCATTTAATTTAAAAAAATATAAATGCGTACACTATCAAGTGCATGCATACACTATCTACTATTCAAGACACTATCTAGATTGCACTTAGTTCGGAAAAAATCTTGCAATCATACATAAAGATAGCAGTCAATAAAAATATGCGTTAAGAAAATGGAGATTTCTTCGTCGAAGTATGATATAGTTAAATATGACTGAAAGGGGTGGGGCCGAATTAGCCCATTGGCTAGAGCAGATCACCGGTAAGGCTAAGGGTCCTGGGTTCAATTTCTAGATGCGACCGTCTTCAATGGATAAATAATACCTACATTGTTTGAGAAAATGAGAACCCTTTGGCGTTTCTCTAGTAAAACCATGTATGTATGATCGTGTGAAAAATGTGGAGATTCGTAAAGAATGCAAGACTGATGTAAGCGTAATGAGTAAGATTAAGAAAGGGATGCTCAGATGGTGTAGGCATGTAGAGTCGGGGACGCCCGATGAGAACATGGCACTATCAACTGAATCAGATACTTCGGTCGGTCTATGTAAAGACTTAGAATAATAGAAGAGCATGAATTTGAACGAGGCAAAGAGAAAGATGGTTATTTATTTAGCTATAACTAGTTATTTAGTTATAACTAACGTTAAGGAAAACCAAGAAATAACTAAAAGTAGGTATATTTACCATGAATGAACTTTATTTTTCTATGACTTTATTTTTATTGTACTGAGTAATAGATTGATCACAGCAATAATTGCAGTAGTTTATAGAACTCCAGCAAGTACCACACCACTCCATCATGGAGTGATAAAACGTCACTTTATTGTCATGTTTCCAATCACTTTATTTATTCATCCATCCAACTTCCGTTATAAATGTCCATTGAAATAGATTGTGGGTTTTAATGTGCACTTCGATGATGGATTGTTTGATTTGAATACCAAGCAAAATTAGAAAATGGCAGTCAATGTTATTTGTGCACGCTATTCTAAAGTACCTACCTAAAAAGTATTGCAATTCAGCGGATTTTCAAGGGTTTTTCGACTAAATCCGTGGCAGTAGGAGATTTTCAAATATTGTCAGGTTATTCATAACCCAGAAATGTTCGTCTTTCTGTTAAATTATAAAAAAATAAATATATCACAAAAATGGTGAAAACTGTATATTCTAGACGAAGATATCTTCTACATTTTGGGAGGCGAGTGTGGGTACCTACCGCCCGCGCCGCCCGGGAACCATTTATTGGATAACCAACACCCCTGCCATTGCTCACCTCTAGTAGTTCGCTACGTTTGCAGGGCCCAGGTTCATGCGGTGAGGTTTGTTTAGGTCTTTGCAGCTGATGCGTTTGCCCACCTACTGCGTAGCGGGCCGGATCGGGAGAACTGCTTGAAGGATACCTTTTGACCTCTCCAGCTGGACTCTCTCGACCCATCGCCTTGCACCGTTGCACCGGAGAAATGACTCCTGGACACACTGACCCCCCAGATTCCTACCCCATCTTCCTTTCCCTAAAGGAGGGATTTTTTCCTCAGGGTTTCATGTGTAAGCTAATGTCTAAAAAAATTCAGCATGTGATTTACGTTCAAATTCGTACGTTAAATTTAAGTTCTTGTTTTCGGATTTTATATTGTTTTGCAACAATAGGCGGATAGCGATTGCAATTATACCGAATTTTCGACAGATCTCTAGGTACTGATTTCAAGTTAAATTAACCAATTAAAGTGAAATAACACAAAGCTGCCCTATACAAATATTTAGATTTTATTATTATGGAAAATTGTCTAAATTAAATAAGTAGGCAGCTAGATATTCCACCGAAGGTTTTTTTCATGAAAATTGCATTTTTTACACGCACATATAATATATTCACAAAACCATTACTTATTCAAATGTACAATTAAATTGTTAATATATTGTTGAATGTTCCAGATTTTTTTCAGTGGACAGTCTTTACTGATGAACACGTCTTGTTATCTATCAATCTTCCCCTGGAGCTACAGAAATCAAAATCACCATTTGATAACCAAAGAAAGTGCTTTCAAAATCTGCCCTCGATACCTCGATAGCAAGATTAAAAGGTTAACTAACTAATACGCCATTTTCCGTAAGGATTGACTGTCGCAAAACACTGATTTTGAACACTATCTTGTTCTATACACCTATACCTAATTAATAAATCTTACATTGACTAACGTGTCTACAGGGCGGTCATGTGCGGGCGCAATTGGAGCAGTCCGTCCGGGCGCCAAGAAGCCAAGGAACCAAGGTGCAACCTTCTGTCCTTGAGGTTTTTACTGGCGCCAGGCGCCGTTTGACTGAAAGCCGGCCCTGAACGTTTAATACACACTCTTCTGCTATAACAATTAAATCTGATAAGGTGAAAACAAATAAAACGTGAAATTTAAAGAGTGAAAGTGCTTTGGAAGGGATAAAAAAATAGCTAATAGGGCTGTCCGTAAAATAAGGTCTCCAAGGTGCTGCAGTCGTGAGGAATGATTTTACGCGCAAACCTGCAAAACTGGCGTGTAGCCTGATTTCCCCTTGTCAAATCCCCACCACGTTGCATCCTCTGTGGTGCTTAGTCTCGGCGTGGCAGCCATTCGCGATGGAGCTTTCACTCGCGGCACCCGCCAGGTGAGAGTTACGCTCTTTAATTCGTTTTTAAACTTTGCTTCGGCGAATCTGAATGATGCTACTGGGATTGTTTCTGGGGTCATGTAGTGTATCCGGGTCTCGTCCCCAGTCACAATTGAGTTCATTTCAGAATTCTTCGCCATCGATGTCGTAGCACTCAAGGAATTCGCGGGCTGCTTCAACTCGTTGTTGTTTGTGATCTTCGGTGAGCATTTTGGGACTCACCTTGGGCACACTTTGTGGTCTCCAAATGTTTCGTCAAAATCTTGTCATCAGGGATCATATCACAGAGCTCCCGAACCGTCACCCGTCAATTTGCAATAATTGTTTTTTCCACTCCGGCAATTTTTTCATCTAAAACCGATGGCCGTCCGGCACGCTTTTAAATTCTTTGCACCATTTGCGCACGTTTTCGCACTCATACAATGTTTTCCGTACACTTCAAGTAGCTGAGAAGGAAATTTTTACCAGGGTTTTGTTCTTCGCACAAAAAAAACTAATTATGGAGCGTAATTCACACCTGGCGGGTGTGGCGAGCCGAAGCTTCGTCGCGAACGGCTGCCACGCTGAGACAAAGTATCGCAGAGAGTGCAACGTTGTGGGGATTTGGCGTAGGGAAACCAGACTACACGCCAGTTTTCCCGGATCTCGCGCAAAATTGTTCTTCGCGACCGCAGCACCTTGGAGACCTTACTTTACGGACAGCCCTCGTACATAATTATAAAGACATCATATCAAGTCTCAAAGTTCCATTAATTTACTTACATTAGGGGAACGGCTGCGCGGCCCAATTCATACAAATATTAATTTTGTATTTCAGTAATCAAAAAGTACCTATATCAAATATCTAGAACGAATATGTGTTAGTTTATTATTTTTGTTTTAAATTATAAAATATAGGCCATTAAAGATTTCAATATTTCATAATTTTAAAATCAACATTGGCAAATTATTCGTGGTTTAATAATACTATGAAAAAAATGTTAAGGTATCTATTTTAAAAAAATGATGAAATATATAATAAAAAATAAAACTGTAGAAAAGGCATTGTGATGGCAGTAAATTTAAATTACAAATGACCGATTTACGTTGGGATACAAATTTGTTGCATATAAATTAAAATATCTACCCAAAAAAAGCTTTAAACTATATTTACTAGTAGATAGGGCAAGACTATTTTTTTATAATTATAATTAACTCACAAAAATGTTAATAGCCTATATTTTATAATTTAAAACATCAATATATAAAGTGGCACATTTCCGTACTGGACATTTGCTATATCCTTTGTTTAAAAAAAATCAGAGTTAAAAGTCAAAAGAATTCACGGTGGTAGACGCGAAACCTTCAGAAAACTAAAGTAGAGAAGAGTCTACTAAAGAACAGAAGCACCGCACAAAGAAGAGACCGATAGGCTACGAAGCACCACACAAAGAGCGGACCGATAGGCTATGAAGCAACGCAAAAAGAGTAGACCGATTATACTATCTCATACTCTCGCAGGCTAAATCCTATAGATGTACGTTTTTGTCTCTTTTTAGTGACTGCTATTTTTCGTTTCATCAAGATTCAAATCACAACGGGGCTAAAGAAGTTTTCACTTCAAAAATAATTAAGTAGGTATTCAATTTGGTAGAATATTTTGGCCTCAAATCCTAAATTAAGTTTTGTGTGAAAAGGCCGCAGCCCTTAACGTAATAGAAGTTAATATCAACCGAATCGATAAAAATCTGTTTAGTTAGTAAATTACCGACATGACCATTACTTATATAAGTAAGTGCTGCCTTCGTAAAAGCACGTAAAAGCTTTGCGTGTGATTTTTTTCATAATCGGCGAGTGACTTTTACTTTCAATGAACTCACTTTGTACGTGTATCTGATTTTAAACATTCGTGTGATAAAAATATTTATTAGACGTTTTAATACTGCTGGACAAAGCGATTTTTAAAACAAATTAGAGCTTGACGCTTGGGGTAACAAAGAAAAATAAAAATATCGTTGTTTTTGGGAAATAGGTTTAAGGATATTGATTGAATTGGGTGTTTCGATAGACCTTCGTACGTCATGTCCAGTGTTTGATATCGTAACAGGAAAGTAATTCTGCTGTAACCGCTGCTACTTATAACTTACAAACATGCTAGTGGTTTTATTACGTCTTCCCCCGTTATTTAGAATTTTGTATTTATTATTTTGGGATTATATGCCGCCATATCGTAACTTTGAATATTCGCAATATTTTATGCAACAATAATAATAATAATAAATGTTTTTTCCGGTATGTGGGGAGTATAGTACAATCTCACACATTCCATAAGGGTTATAAAATATACATTTTAAATAGAGAAGCAGGTGAATATGATTGTACATTAACAAAGGTAATAACAAAATAAAATCATAATAATTAGCTTTTAGGATTCTGTGACCACATTAGGAGCCAGTATTTTTCTCAAATAAAATCAATAAAATAATAAAAAATAATAACAAAAAAATCAGATTTAGAGTTAAGATGTATATGATTCATAAACATTAGACAATAACAATATGATACTAAAATACTCGTATTTTAAAAAGTGGTTAACAACTAGTTAAACTAGTTATCGTTTTTAACAAATAATACATAATTTAATTACCTACCCGAAGAGACTTCCTACATAAATGTAGGGTAAATGGTTGTATATCAGTTGGGTAAAATTTAAACGCGTTAATTAGTAAGGGGCAAATGTTTTTGAAGATTCTTTAAAGTTTTGTCATGTTTGCTCATGAAGGCAACCTAACAATATAAAATGCATACATGTATATACCCTCCCCCTTTTCTTTCCGGAAAAGTTAAAGACGAAGCAGTTCACATAAGAGTTATTAGTATCTATACTTATTAGTGCAATAAAAGCTAAAAGTGGAGAAAAAATGTCAGATTTATTTTTTATCAGCACTTATATGACAAATCATTTATAACATCAAATAACTATTTTTATGAATATTTTTTTTTTAAAATACTTGCCATGTAGCGCTTGTTCCCCGCTCTCCACCATGTCCCCCGCCGCGCTCTTCATGTCCCCAAGGGCTCCGCCCTCCCCCATGAGGGGGGCACTACTGGCACAGCCCATAATCTAACTCTAAACGAAAGTCCCCTTTAAATTGTAACAGTCTTCCAAAAAATGTTTTTTCACTTTTATGGTACGTAGGTATGAACTCTTTCTCATAAAATCATTTTTACGAGACAACCCAATGCCAATGGTTTAAAAATAGAATATTCAACAGCCTAAATAAATAGGGATCTGATTTTTTCCAATTGGGTGGGTACTTTGAATTTCGAGACTAAGCTGTTGAGTATAAATATAATAAAAATTCAGAATTTGAAAAATTATTCCGTAAAAGGCACTGTTTGTTTTTTTCAAATGCCTGCTTAGGTACTTTTGATTTATCAGATTTTACTTGAATGGGAACACACAACAGCTTTCATTTGATTTTGGATTCGCTCGCGTTGGCGGCACCAGGCCGATTGGTGGTTCGGCCAATACTGATGATATTTTCTATGGTAATGTGGAGTTGACCGTGGGGCAGCAATGACCCCTGGCCCCCCTGTTACTGTAATAACCCCCATCGGCCTCTCCCCCCAACGGGCGGCGTCGGGGGCGGCAAGTCTGCCGTTCCCGAGTTCTGCAGGGCTGGTGCCAGGCGCCAGGCGTCTTGAAGAAGGCAAACACAATGATTATTATTTTATACTTTAGCTGATCAATAAGAATCATTTAACTGGTTTTGAATTGAATTAAATCCATCATTGGAGGGTCTAGAGTCGTTCGTAGCTTCGTTCATTAAAAAAGTAAAGTCTTGACGTGTGCGGTGAAGGAGGAAACCATATGTTCCTTATAACGGCGCGGCACAGATATAATTAACGATTTTTTTAAAGTTATTTTAATACGGGATGTATCTTGAAATATATTTTAAGTGTTGAAAAAAATGTATATCCAATGATAAGTACACAAAAAACTTGAATCCGCATTCCTTCAAAATCACCTACAGCAGTGTAAATGTGAGCCCAGTGTACCCCTATTCTGCGACAAAAAAAATTCTAATGGTTCGCAGAACTAAATATTATATTAAGTTGATCTTTCTTTGACATATTATCGGAGTCAAAGATTGGACTCTGAAAAAAAAAATTGAGTACAATCATTTCTTAAAAATGCAATTACTGGAGTGGCTGGCTATAGTTGGTGATGATATTTTTTTTTCCATCTACATTAAAGATGCAGCAATAATATCCAATTAAAATTGGAGTGAAGACTCGTAAAGGTTTTTATTCCTACTCCATTAAAGTTTAAAAAATTGGAAAAAAAGTTAGGAAAAAAAACGTTAACTTTGAACCAAGGCAACACACATAATTTATGAAAAAATACTTTTTAAAGTTATTTAAATAAAGGATGTATCTTGAAGTATATTTTAAGTATTGAAACAAAATGTATATCCAATGATAAGTACACAAAAAACTTGATTCCGCATTCCTTCAAAATCACCTACAGCAGTGTAAATGTGAGCCCAGTGTATCCCTGTTCTGCGACTAATTACATAATAATTATGTTTCAAATGTTAATTTAAATTGACAGTGAGTAATTGTGACTAACTTCATATTTTTTCTAATGGTACGCAGAACTAAATATTACATTAGTTGATCTTTCTTTGACATATCGGAGACAAAGATTGGATTCTGAAAAAAAATTGACGAAAATTAAGTACAATCATTTCTTAAAAATGCAATTACTGGAGTGGCTGGCTATAGTTGGTGGTGATATTTTTTTTCCATGTACAAAAAAGATTCAGCAATAATATCTTATTAAAATTAGATTGAAGACTTGTGAAGGTTTTTATTCCTACTCCATTAAAGGCAAAAAATTGGAAAAAAAGTTTGGAAAAAAAACCTAAACTTTGAACCAAGGCAACAGATATAATTTTTGAAAAAAAAATATTTTTTAAGTTATTGAAATAAAGCACGTATCTTAAAAAATATCTTAAGTCATTTTTAAAATTACTTTTTTGTATAATAAGTACACAAACAACCTGATTTCGCACGCCTTTAAACTCACCTTGATACAGCAGCGTAGTTGCGCGCCCGAACATCTCAGTTCTGTGACTAATTACCGAGTAAGTAAGCTTCGGATGTTATTTTTAATGTTTTTTTAAATGTCAGTGGTTAATTGAGAACACATTAGTAAAAAAAAATCATTTCGGGAATATGTCGATCTGGGGTCAACGTCGCGCCAGCGCTCAAATTTCAGCCACTGTGCGCCGTTGGGAAAGTGGTGGGGTCCTCTCCAATGAACTAAATCTATAATTGAATTCAGAAACGATAAAGCAAAAATAATGGAAAAAAAAGATTTATTTTATGTATAACTATCTATTTATAAAAAGTGCAGAATAAAAACTGAAAAATGTCTCTTTTCCGCTAAAAAAATAATAAGTTGGTAAGTGGGCTTAAGCAAGACAGGCGACTGTTTCTCAGTGACGTTTCACTGTCGGTAGTGTTTACGAACACGTGTGCCCCAATACACACAACACAATATTCTAAACGCGACTTATACCGACTATTCCATTGAATTTTTGCCACATTGGTTTCTGTTTTCATATCGAAAACAGTCCTAGATGATACAAAAAATTCTAAACGCGACGTATTTCTGCTATTCTACCGAATTGATGCTACGTTGAATTCTATTTTCGATGTAAGAACCTATGACATTCTACTTACGATATTCTAATTGCGACTTATACCGACTATTCTACTGAATTGATGCTACATTGATTTCTGTTTTCGATTTAAGAACCTAGGACCTAATAAGTACCTACACAATATTCTAAACGCGACTTATTCCGACTGTTCTACTAAATTGATGCTACATTGTTTTCTGTTTTCTATATAAGAACCTAGGACCTAATACACAATAATCTAAAGACGACTTATACCGACTATTCTATTGAATTGGTGTCACATTGATTTCTGTTTTCGATATACCTAAATAGGATCTAGGTAAATATGTGTATTTTCCAATCCTCCTACATTAGTTTTTTTTAATGATTTTTAAATATTTTATGATCCCTCGTTCTGGCCTGGCTTGAAGCAATGTTTTAGAGGCGCGAAAAATACTAATTAATCACGGCTTATCGTTCGATAAATTAGCAAAATTTCCATGTCGCTTTCTTTTCGTTCGATATGCATTGTAGCGGCGCGGCGGTCGCGTCAACCCTTTTTCTGTTAAAACCTAAACATTCAAAGGCAGTCAAGTAACTATAAAGTTTATACCAGGTTTTACAGCACTAGTTTAATTATTATTGTTAATCTTTACCTACATACAGAGATCGATGAACACACACACAAACATGAAAAATTATACGTAGCCGTTACTTTGCTTCTGAAAGTAGCTAATAGTCGAAAGTCATTACTAAACTTTACTGCTGGTTGTGGGGTTGTGGCTATCGTGTACGTAGTATAGCCTCCGTGGTCGAGGGGTAAGGCTTTCGACCAGCAATCTGTAGATCGCGGATTCAGATTCCGCCGTGCGTAAGTAAATTATATTTGTTTGAATTGTAGGTACTATTTCACGATTTAGTCATGTAAAATAATATAAGATATATTTGCAGCACGTTCCAGAGGGGACGAAACTTTCAGTATCGCCATGGTTAAGACCACCATTCTGAAACATTGCTTGAAATGGCTTTAGCAATGTTTGGTGATAGATCTGAACAGCCGTGTACTTCCCCACCTTCCTCGTTCCCCACCATACCCCTCCCACTACTATCACATCGTACCCTAATCGGGGATGCCATAATATCACCGACTCTAGGCGGTTGGGAGCAGTTGGGACTCTTGTGCGGTATTCACATTTAAAAAAACACTACCTACCTATTATTTTCATTCGGCCTATCTCTTAAGCTTGGAATACCTCGAGTCCGAAGTAGTCAGTCCGAGTTGTCCAGTCAGAAGTGAAAATCACGAAATTTACTGGAAAATCCGAGCCTTTCTTGGGTCTTACCAAACTCTATCGGAGCGAATCGAATTAAATAAATTGTCATTTATACTAAGAACTATCAGACCCAGCCACACGTTGCTGTGGCTAAAAAACACAACGCCATTACCCAACCTTTATAAAATCCACACCTTGCCAGCTGTCCGCTGCCTGAATTGAATATTTGAATTTCTCGGCTTTTCTTTACTATAATAAGCATGTATTATACATATAAACCTTCCTCTTGAATCACTCTATCTATTGTTGAAAATCGCATGAAAATCCGTTGCGTAGTTTAAAAGATCTAAGCGCACAAACATTTTGAGCGACTTCATTTTATACTACCTAATGAAATGATAACGGTCCGAAGACCATTCAATAAAAAAATCATTCAATGTAAAATCATAAAATTTTATTGGAAAAATTAGCATTATGCCTTGGGGTCGGAAGGAAAACGCTGTATTATTTACCTCGATCATCGGCCAAATAAATAGCACAATGACATTACGCTGAAATTTCGATTTTATATAATATTTTTTCTAAGAATCATGGTCCAAAGACTTCTGTCTTAATTGTGGAAGAACACAAATTATTTAAATAAAATTTATTTGCCCACGCCGGGATTCGATCCCGCGACCTTCGGATTGCGAGTCAAGAGCCTTACCCCTAGACCACGCCGGTCGTCGAACTATTTAGTTTTATACCTCATTTACATTTCTGCATTGGTTTCTTGAATTGATGTTCCTTGACTCATCAATATATTATAATACTTTTAGGAAGTATTTCACTATCCTCCTGAAAACTTATCCAGTGGTGGTTCTTCACAGGGGGACATTGGGGACAGTCCCCACAGTGGCGTAGCGTGGGTATCGGCCGCCCGGGGCGGAGGAAAATTTCGCCGCCCCCTTATTTGGGTACTTCAAGCGCCGGTGTGGGAGGGGGGGGGGGGGGTATTATGCCGTTTTTTTAAATCGCGTTTGACGAATATTCTTCCAATGAATACCATTTTTATAAATTCCACTACAAATTTAAAACTGCTGTCGGAAATCGAGAATAGTATCCATGTAAAAGGATTTCGCATCTCGAATTAATACACTGTGTTTAGAATACAAGGTTTTAACTTACGTTTGATTCTGATTAAAAGTCCCCAAATAACAGTTACACACGGAACAATCAATTTCAACAATCAATATTTTTAAGCATTTGGTAAGCAACTCAAATGTAAAGCTTCATTCGGTACCTACACGATGAATCTGCAACTTATTATTTAATTTATCGTTGTATTCTGAATACAAAACTAGTTTAAATTAAATCTGTATGCGGTGAATTTAAAGTACACTGAGAACATGAAAAGGTTTTCCTTTGATTCTGGCAGCACATACATAGTCTGAAACTATGTATGTGCTGTAGAATATTGTAACTGCACTTCGAATAAGATAATGTTTTCCTTCGAAATGTGTCAGCAGATGAATCCACAAATGGAATCTTACATTCTGAACACAAAACTGGTTGAAATTAAATCTGTTTATGGCGAATCAAATCTACACTCAGAACATGAAAAGGTTTCTCTTTGATTCTGGCAACACATACATAGTCTGCAACTAGAATTTTATAATTGCACTTCAAATAAGAAAATGTTTTCCTTCGAAATGTGTCAGCAGATGAAGCCACAACTGGAATTTTACATTCTGAACACAAAACTGGTTTTAATTTAATCTGTATGCGGCACTTGCACTTCGAATAAAATAATGGTCTCCTTCGAAATATATCAGCAGATTCATACACAACTCAAATTCAATCTTTACATTCTGAACACAAAAATCTGTATGCGAGTTCCCAGCTTTAATTAGTACCTATTACTTATACTTATATATATATATATTAGTACGAATTACGAAATTTGCAGCCACCACGAGTCGTCGAATCGACAAAGGTTAGTATAAACGTTATTCTTACAGAGTTATTTTTCATTCTTTTTTGGTGTTATACCTAATTATTTTGGTGTTTTGTAAACTTTTTACTTAATTTGCAGTTAGTCTTCCTATCGCCAAAAACAGAAAATTTTGGGCAATTTGCCCCTCCGCAAGGCGAAGAATGACAAAGATTTGTTTCACCAAGTGCAACAAATCCTTGTGTGGCGAAAACAAACTTGACATTTGTCGCAATGTATTAATTAATAGTTTTTTTCTAAAATTTTTCTTTCTTTGATTGATTTTTTTTACTTACTTTTTTTTTTTAAGTCTTTGTTTTTTTAGTTAATAAGATTTAAGCATTTGAAAAACAAATGTTCTAATGAGTAAAAACTCTGGTCTCAATTAAAAGACTATCAAAATAATTAAAATGTCATTTTAGTTAATAAAAAACTTATAAACATGTTAACAAAAGATTATTGTAATAAATAAGTAAAACATATATAAATATTGTATTCCATAAACCCATAGAAGCCTCCCTTTTATACGGCGTAGCCGAAACGACGAAGGTTAGTAATAAGCGTTGTAAAATAAGGTTAGTGATCTAGGGTTAATAAACCACGAATCACATAGTCAAACATACAAAAACATTTAAAAAAATCGGGTGCAGTTAACACGCGGTAGATAAACTTTACCAAAACAATCTCAACCAATGAAAAACCAACGAGCCTTGAAAAGTGAGGTCATAATTAAACCGGCCGATAAGCGCAGACCTTGCGTCATTTCTATTTTATATCTCAACCAATAGGAGCCTTAATAAGAGTTTGTTTTTTCAAAGAGAGCATTTTAGTTTCACCCGAATTCCAAAACACAACAGGGCTGTGCCGGCTGTAGAAGTTTCACTTCAATTGAAAATGTAAATAAAATATATAAGTATAAATAAAATATAAAATATATAAATTCCCCTCTTCCACTCTTCCGTTTCGCAAACCCCCCTCCCGCGTTCCACATATTCAGTCCCAGTACATTCAGTTTTCAAAAAGTTCGCGTGCCACCTATTACATTTTTTTTATTCAAATTTTTATCTTTCGTATATTACAAATATTTATTTATGAATATTATAAGAACAATCAATCAAATTTAGTAACTAACACAGGTACCTATTTAAAATATCTATAATTTAAAAAATCCATAGACAATTCATTTAATACGAAAAAACTGCCTGCTAAATTCAATTTTATTAAACGCGCGAACTATCAAACGTGCGAAGTTCAAACAGTCAGTTAAGTTTTCTGAAATTATTCAATTTTCTTAATTTTTCTTTCCATAAGAACCTTCTACAAAAGTATTAGATGAATGAAATAGGTAAAGTCGTTGTGAAGTTATGGCGTGACCAAGGGAAACAGGGATTCATTTTTATATATATAGATTGTGAAAATTTTTCCACCACCCTTAAAAGTGCCGCCCGGGGCGGGCCGACCCCACACGCTACGCCACTGAGTCCCCACCAGTTACACTCAAAACCTACTAAAGAAAAAACCAGTCGATGCTTTGTCTTCACCAAAATGAATGAATTATTTAAACATAAACGCCCTTAAGGTGATTTTTCACGAAAACGGCGCTTTATAAATCAGCCAAATATTATTATTATAAAATTAATTAACATTTGCAGAAATAAAATACAAACAATTATTCCGGATGATTTTAATAAGACTCTACGTGCGTACAGCGAAAAATGTACGGCGCAAAAACAGCGGGTCAATTTCTCAGTGCGCAGAATCTAATGCGCACTTGGGGGACGATCCGAACTATCCCTATACTTTCCTTGCGTTGTTTCGCGATCATATGCAACTGCGTATGCGCAGTAATATGTGAATTCAAATACCATCAGGGACAACCCTTTGGATTCTCACAGAACCATTTGTTTGCGAAATTACGGGCGGGAATCGCTCGCGTTCAAATTAGTTTAATAATAAATAATCTTGCAAGATAAAGCTTTATTTTTATTATACTTTATTGTAAATTAGCATATATTTACAGACATTTTATATTATTTTCTGTTAAATATATCCGACTAGCACATTGATTTTCAAAGTGGGGGGCGCGAAGATATGTGGAGGGGGGCTCGGGCGCGGGCGTAGGCGGCGGTCACCACTCCACTCTTCATTCCAAATCTTGTCAAAAACATGCAAGCTCATCCGTCGCATTGACTCTTCTTATAACAAGTGTGTAAAAGAAATATTTTTATAATAAAACATCTAAAAATGTATTTTTGGACTTTATTACCTACCCTTATTTTATTTTACAATTGCTTGGTGAGCCCACTTGCTGCTACTTGCTGGGTCCTGGGCCGAGGGGAGGCGTGGGCATATTCATTTTAAGCAGTAGGGAGGCGTGATACTTATAAGTTTGGGAACCCTTGGACTAGCATGATTAGACCATCAAAATTTTTTTTTGAAAATTTTTATATCATGTTCTACGGGTGGTGGGATTACGGTACAGTATGTAAAAAATGTCGATCCCCACTAGTAATACTAATACCACTAAAGAAGTGCTCGAGCCGCCACTGAACTTATCCATACAATAACGAATATTAATAAACAAACAAATAAATACTCGCAACAGGTAGAAAACTCGGCTAACTTATCCTTTCCTATTCATAGGTTCAAGTACTGAATAGTAAACTCAGACTTTTTAAATAAATAAATTGTGTTTAATTAATCAAAAATGTATGTTATCGTATGGATAATCTGAGAATGGTAAAATACCCCCTTAGTCGATGAGTACACATGTTTGGTAATGTTACATTATTGTAATACACGTGTTTGGTAATGTTGTTTTATCATGAAAACAAGCTTATTTTAAGAGTTTTCAGGTAAAAAAATATGAAATAGAAAAAATCTATTTCTCTCTATGGAAAAATATTTTTGTACGAGAAAAAAGCAACGAAATTTAGAAAAAAGTTGTTTATAATTTTACTTATACTATCATGTAGAATCACCTCCCATTGTGGTGCACTACCCCCTAACACCTTTTATACTTAGGGCCTCATAATATCTTATTTACTAAAATAAAAACAAATATTTATTTGAAAAACATTTTATTTTTGGCACTTTCCACAACAGGTTTTCTCTTCCAGAAGGTCCGGCTTATAGTTAGGAGTCCACGGGCCTAAACTAGAAGAAGAATAGTAGTCCATTGGATAGTGCTCCCCTTCTTGGTCAGCTTTCCACTGAGCTTCTTCAATACACACCGCCATCTCGTATGGAGTCAATAACGGCTTAGCAAACGCTGTGCCCCAATCAATAGATAAACGGGGACAAGCAACTTGAACAAATGCATCAATCCCACTTATCATCTTCAATTTATCAGGGAATATCTCAGAGAGAAGAATGACTATTGATTCTTGCGTTTTGATTTGAGATCGAAGGCTTTGAAGAACTGTGGTGCTGCCTTGCCTGCCGAGAGTGCCTAGAATCAAACCAAATGTTCCCGCTGCTTTGGAAGCTTCTATCGCATTAAATCTATTCTTTCTCATCAACTCATGGTCATAAAATTCCTCCGTAAATTTCTTCTCGTAAGGATCGTACCGGAATGCTTTGCAGGTGGGATTCGCTATCATGGCTGCCTCCAAGTGAAATCTTCCATCGCCCAGGTAAAGCACAATATCCGAACACGTCATCTTTGGCGCAGTGCATCCCAGGATCTCTCCGGGTGATAAAGGCTTACTTTGAGGAACATTAACAGTGTATCCAAACTTACGCAACTCCACAGCAGCGGTGTGCAGAGTACTGACAAACTGTATGGTACTGACGAGACCGAGTCTTGTAGTTATCTGAGGAAAATTAAGCTTTACTGTATCGATGAAGTGGAGGATGTCTATCTTGATGTCCACGAATATATAGAGTAATTTGATTCCGGAAGTCTGATCGATGGGAATCAGGCATGAATGTCCGTAGTGCACCAGTAGGTCCACTCCCAGGGCCTTGGCAGTGTAGTCATCCACGCAACATGCTCCGTAAGTCACATCTCCCATAATGAGGGTCTCTGCATCTGTGAAGGTCTCGATGATATCGCAAATGGTGGTTGCAAACATTAGTAAGCCTGAAAGTAATAATAATTATCATTTAATAACAATCTCTAAATCTGTCGCAGTTTCGTCTGTCAATTCACACGCTTCCACTCCACTATTGAGTACTAACTTGTAGTTAGTACCAATGATGTTTTATATTACATCTAGACTCGACATTGTTTCACAAACTCAAGATACAATGTGGCAAGTAAGAAACACTATTGTGTGTTCAGTAAATTCTTAATTCAAAAGTTTATTCTTGATTCAAATCTATGATAAAGTTAGACATTCAAAGAATGTGTGTATAATGACATAAATATAACCGGACGGCATTTTCATTTGCGCCGAATACTACAAATATATTCAAAACCACGGGCGTGACTTTGATGACAAGATACGCTTAACTCGCTTTTTTTTTTTAATTGAATACCGCACAAGAGTCCCATCTGCTCCCGTCTGAAGCCAGTGAGACTATGGCATCCCCATTAGGGTATGTAGTGAGGCTGAAGGTAGTGGGGAGGGGAAGGAGATAGGGAAGAGGAAGGTGGGGAAGTACCTGGCTATTCAGACCTGGTCACCAAACACGGCTAATGTCATTTCAAGCAAAGTTTCAATTCTGAATGGTGGTCTTACACCAGGGCGATACTGAGAGTATCTTCCACTCTGGAACGTGCCGCAAATATACTACATATTATTTTTAATTAATAAATTGTGAAATAACACAAATTAATGATAATTTATTTGCAACACCGGGATTCGATCCCGCGACCTTCTGTGTGCGATTCAAGAGCCTTACTGCTGGACTACGCCGGTCGTCAAACACTAAAAAGAATACGGAATGCTTCATGAGACATCACACTGTCATAGGTTGTGCTTATACTTAATTGTTTGCTATTTCATCTAATGGCACAAAAATCCGGAAGCAATCGAGATAATTACATTTTTTATAATAATAAATAATTTGCGTGTATTTTTGAATGAAATGTTATTCCTTGTCTTTTTCTAGTGTTTTCCGTGTAATGGAAACATTTTCTCAGCACATACAAGAGCGTTTTAATGCAATTTACTTACTAGTAGGACACAACCTTACACAACGCTCGGCGGTTGAATGCTAAAACTACGAAATCGAAGACAAATACAATTGCCTTGTTTTAGCTTACCACATTTGAGATTTCTACCACGTGTCTATATATTATATTTAATGTCATTGGTTAGTACTCAATACTTTGTCATCATCGATTGGAGAATTAATATATTTCAAAGATGGATACATTCAAGCAGTGGCGGCTGGTGTTCATAAAAATAGGTGGTGCGCTAAAATAATAATAATAATGGTCTTTAATTCAGGATGTGGGAAGGTGAGTGCAATCTCACACATCCCATAGAGATATTTCATAAATCTTCAACCTAATAAATTCAATTATGAAAGTATCCTACCTATTCGTAAATTAGGTCGATCCTTCATTATCTCTGGGTGCATGCAACACATTGAGTCTAAATTAATTGTATTTCTTAAGATAGATTAAATTCTTTTAAAGTTTAACATCATCGTTCAATCTAAACAGACGTCATAAGGATTGTGAGGATCAACTCACTGAAAAAGCATTCCATATTCCATTATTGTAAAAGAGTTCTAGTAAAATAAATATTGATCCATCAGCATTTGTAAAGTCGCCGCGATTGTAAATTCAAATTCAATAACGGTTGATTCCTATCCAGAAAATTGTATGTAGATACTTATTGGCACGAAAACCGAGTTAAAAAAATGTTCAGTTTATCACACATCCGAAAGTCTTCCTAACGCTCCGAAACTCCAATGAAATATGTACTGTCATAACTCATAACAAATAATGTCCGTAATGTTTATGTTGTTATGCTGTCGTTGGTCGATGCTGAGTGAAACATAGCATGAAAAAGAGTAGATATTAAAATAAAGACACGATATGGATAATAATATGACACAAACGTGTCCCCGTTTAACATGCTACAGAACGATTTTTGGATCGCCACCGGCGATTTCGTAAAATTTGCAAAGCATTCAACCTACCTACGATTTTGACTCATTATAGAATTATGGAAGAACTCCTGTGATCGCTTTTCAAAACGAACCACCACTCTGAATATAGGCACACAACGATCTGCTTTGTTACGTGCGCAGTCCAGTAGGCACCTATTTTACGTATGCATTATAACCGAGTGTATATTGTGAACTGTGATGAGGCGTGTCGGAAATAAGTATGTTTTTTGGCGCTCGGGAATTTTTAGATTTAAATTAATTAATTAGATTAGATTAGATTTAAATTAATAGATACATTTTGGGAGTGCGGCGCTCCTCCGCACCTTAGAGCTGGCCGCCACTGCATTCAAGTACTAAATTCTACAGTCAAACTAATTATCAGCAGTTAACTTCCGATTACCTTCCCCTGGATTATTATTACAGCCTGCAGGGTGAAGAATAGCCTGATGAAAGCCAACCTTCGATAGGAGAAGCAATCAGAAGAGATAAAAACATATAATAACTAAAAAATATAATAATCAATAGTGTAAATTGTTAAGGATGCCTGTTGTCGACCATTCTTTTAATTGATTTATTATGCCTGAGAATTTGTTGTGCTGGTATGTTTGGTATACTTCTGTAAAAGTCCTAATCCGATGAAGTCAATAAAATGTTAAAAATTAATAAATTAACAGAAAAAGATTACCCTCAGGCATTTGTAGAGCGACAAGCTTGGAATTCAGTTGCTTAATTCGCCAAATGGTCTTGTGTATCTCGAAATTGTAGTTTTTGGGTAAGATTTCACAGGCTGCATTCAAGAGCTCGTTCTTGGTTATTTCTTCGGGTATTTTGTTCACAGATTTAATTGGAGCCTTGAACACTTTTCTTTCTGCCTTCGCCCTAACAACAACGACTGATGAAGATTCTTCAGACATGTTTATGTTATTATCACACCAAACTTCAAATAGGAAATGAAAACACAGTCAATCCAGTTAGATCTAAATAAGCAAATGCATAGCAAATGATAGCAAATGTCTTAAATGTCATTCAGCATTCCTCGATCTCGATCAGTCATAAATATAATATTCCATTCTATTTAATCTATGACTTATGATAATGGCATCCCCACACGAATGGCTCGCCCAGTCAGTATTAATTGAAGCCACTTCATCAAAAGGCTCAGCCGTCCTACCGTATTTTCTTCAAGTCGAGCCGATTGCTCTATTTCTTCTTACATATTTCTTAAATACCATAGAAAACAGAAAAGTGGTCTGCCTAGTAGTTTGTCGATGGTTTTTAAGGTAATATATGGAAAGGAATCGAACAATAGGCTTGACTTAAGGGAAGGACGATAAGACCGTCGAGCCTTTGAGCGCGGTGGTCATTATTGGTGCAAGCGTGTGTCGTTGCACGTACCACGCGATCAACAAACTATTGAAACAACGAACGGCTAGATCACTAAATTACTGGAGCTAATGCCTCGATGACACACGGCGAGTTTACAAGCTACTATCTGGGAAATTCACTATCTGTTAGTAAACTCGCTCAGTGTCATCGTGTTACTTGCTAGCTAGCAGATTGTTGACAATCCACGGAAAAAGTTGAAAGGTCCTCAACTTTACACGCTACAAGCCGACTCGTGATTGGTTTATTTGTGTTTCCAATATGGCTGCCAAAAACCAGCTGATTTCGACTGTCAACTGTCTGAAGGATTAGTTCACGTTATTTCCGCTATTAGCGCTAGCAGCTACGTGCGAGTCCAGTTTCCTACAAAAATGTCGCGAGCTACTGAGCGAGTGTACAGTTTTATGTGTCATCATGACAATCTCACTCGCCGATTCACCCGCTTTTAAATTTAGTAGCTTGTAAACTCGCCGTGTGTCATCGAGGCTTTAAGTAAGTGCTTCTGCGAATGCCAACGCTAAAATAGTCACCCTCGTGCTAATACTATTATTTTCCTTCACATTATAATAGTTCTGTGAGGAGCAGGGGGTTTAGTCGAAAGTTTTAATCCGATATCTATCGCAAATGTAAAAAAAAATACAATCCGGCCGTGAGAATTCAAAATAATATATAAGAACACAGAACCATTTTTGAAATATTTCAACAATAAAAAGTCAATAGCGACAGTGATTTTTTTATGAAAATTATTTTCACATTAATTTTTCATCGTTTTCCAATTCGTGCAGTTGATTTTCTGAAGTTCTAAAAAAACAATTCGGCAAAATTGAATTTGTACTATTTTGGGGTGACGTAGATATTTTAAATGTCAGAAATTATTTTCGGCAATGCAAAATAAAACGTGTTTTGTTTATACGGCAGGTACTCGGTACTCCACAGGAGGAAGGACGACGGGAGCCATTTTAGAATACTGGCAACACCGGCAAGGGCGGTAAGCAACAGATTTATAAAATTTAATTTATTTTAAGACCGTAAACGTCAAAAATTATATTCAACATTTCAATTCAATAATATATCATATTATAGAATCTCTTCCCTAATCCTGTTCATTGTGAGTGGCTTGGTTTATATTGTGTTCATTTCATAATCATCTCCAACTCACTGTCTGTGCCTTTTGAAAATGAAATCTTGAAACTGATTGATTTGAAACGAACAGCTGATTTTAATAGTAATTTATAAAATAATATCGACTTCTTACCTAATTGCGTCTTACCAAGAAAATCGTGGAACCCATTTATCCTTGCAGCTTCCACTTTCGCCCACACCCACAATATATTTATATTTTTGTTAGAAAATATGATACGTGTAAGCCCAGCATGATATGTGCAAACGGATGGTTGACAGTTTCCATACAGACAAACTGATATAAAATTGGATAATTTTGGGTTTAATTGTTAATATTGTTGGCAAATAGCTGAATGCAAGGGCGGATTTAGGTGGGGGGGACGGGGGGCACATGCCCCCCCCCCCCCCCCCCCCCCAGACGGTATTTTTGTGTACCTACTGTGGAACTGGGAAACAAAAAGAAAACTGTCTTTATTAAATATTTAATTTTTCAATTGTTTTGACACTTTTATAAACCTTCCTATACATACTTGAACTTGTACAAATAAACTTGAAGTATGATACTTCAAGTTTATTTCTAACAGTAATTGTTGATTTTTTTGCCCGTCCGCCCCTTGTGCCCCCCCCAGAAAAAAATCCTGGATCCGCCCTTGGCTTGTTTACATAATTTAGTGATATAATTATGCTACATCTCTTTGATTCATAAGTGTAGACTGTTAAAAAAGTTTGTCTAGTCTGTACCTAGTAGTAATAAGATAAGAAAATAAATTTAAGACATTTATTATAAATTTGTCCAGCGCAACTTTAGGTGATTTTTCACCTAAACGGCGCTATATAAATCATCCAAATATTATTATGAAATCAGCAGCTGATAAGCAATATCCCTTTTAACCATTTGAATGCAGATGGGTCTCCGGAGAGCATGCGAGAATTATAACAATATCCTTGTTGGAATTATTTGTGATGCGATTTTGACCTTTGTGCTTTGAAAAATGTGTGAAGAGCAAAATAAGAATTGCATGCTCTAATAAAACTTTAGTTTCTACTTTCGATTTTATCAATTGAGCCTCTCTGATGACTAAAAATATAATTTTCTGTTTTTTGCTCTGGCTTCAGCTGAAAAGACAGCTATTTTTTTGTTGCCTATATCTTAGTGAAGCTTACCTTTATCCAAACACTTAACAAACAATGACATTTCAAACCACTGTTCTAATAAAAATTTATTTTGCAGAACTTATTTTCATGCCTGGCATGAGAATGCTTGGGGGGCACGGCTATGATTAAGAAAGGGTAAAGTACTACTATTAGTAAAAAAAAATTTAAAACAGTAATCATTCAAATTCTAACATGACCAAGCAATTGCAGCTTTCGGCAACTACTCTACCAACTGAGCTAATGTGTCCCTATCCAATTCGGTCATATTTAACTTTATCATACTTCGATTATCTTTTTTTGATTTTTCTGTTTTCAGATTTTTGATTGAGTTTCGCAAATATCTGTATTTGGAGATGTCTGACTAATCAACTGGATTGACATGTCAGCTACTAAACGTGTAAGCAATGAAAATATATTTTATTTTTTATTTTATGAGTAAAATCTCAAATTATAATATTTAATTAAATGAAGACAATATTAGTGAAACTCAATCGAAAATCTAGAGATAGAAAAATCAGAAATATGTGCACCATATCAATAATATGTGCATTAAGAAAATGAAGATAATGTTGGTAGTTCTTAATCAAAGTATGATACAGTTAAAAGTGATCGAATTAAATATAGACACCTTAACTTAGTGTAGAGCACTTGCCATGTAGGCAAAGGGTCCTGGGTTTGAGTTCCAAAGGTGCCAATATCTTTTTCTGATTTTTCTGTTTCCAGATTTTCTATTGAGTTTCGCTAATATTTTCTTCATTTAATTTTAAAAAATAAATATATATACCTATATAAAATTTTGTTAATTTATATGTGGTAAGATCTTCCTCTGAATCCACATTTCTCCAGCTTTCTCCCTTCTGTCGCATTCTTCTTAACACTTTTGAATCGCTTAAAGTAAATATTCAGTTAAATTTGTAAATCTGTGCTCCTAGTAAATTGAGTTCACCTTTGAATTGATTTGTTTACAGGCTGAGCCAAAGTCGGAACTGCCCCAGAACCTGTCTACGAACAAGAAGGTCAGGCGGATTGATGTGGCATCCACATTCCCGCATATGCACCCTTTCGAGGCCCTACCTGTGGTCTTACATGCAAAAGATGGAACCTGAACTACGACAGAACCAACTGAAGGAGATGCTGTGCTGGTTCCCCACCGTGTTTGTGCAAAGTGTTTCGGGTGTTGACGCCAACATTGAGTGAAATTTTTTATAGGAACACCGCACAAGAGTCCCAACTACTGCTCTTGTCTAGAGCCAGTAAGATTGCGGTATGTTGTGAGGCTGAAGGAAGTGGGAAGGGGAAGGAGATAGGGAAGAGGAAGGTGGGGAAGTACCTGGCTATTCAGATCTGGTCACCAAACATGGCTAAAGCCATTTCAAGCAACGTTTCAATTTTGAATAATGGTCTTACACCAGGGCGATACTGAGAGTATCTTCCACTCTGGAATGTGCCGCAAATATACGATATATTATTTTTAAATGATTAAATTGTGAAATAACACAAATTAATCAATAAAATTTATTTGCCACGCGGGATTCAATCCCGCGACCTTCGGATTGCGAGTCAAGAGCCTTACCGCTGGACTACGCCGGCCGTCTTAAATAGATCTTTCAAAGCTTCACTAGTACCGAGGATTGAAGCATCGCCAACAAATCTCTATAAGTATTTAAAAGTAGGGCCTAGGTGAAAAGGAAGGCGCTGCAATCTATTAAATTTCTTTAACCCTTTTAGTTTCAGCCATTTTTAAATGCATCCATTTGAATTTCAATTTGGTTTTCTAGATTGAATGAATGCTGCGGTATCTTGGAAGTGGAAATTATCCCGATTCCCGACCATCCGATCGAACTGAAACTCGACATATAAACTTGTTGTCGATAACAATACATTCTTTCAACTTTCGGTGGCAATCACGCACACAGGATAAACATGCATTTCTCTGAAATTGGAAGAAATCAAAGCAATTGATATACGCAATAAATGTCAGTATAATACATTTGGGATTTATCGCGGTTGGTAGAGTCAACTCCATTTCCTGAGTAGGAAGGCTAATTTCTCAGTCAAACTAAAAAAAAATTATTATGTTTAAAAGATATTTGAAAATGATTATTTTCTTTGTTTTTTATGGGTTGATTTTTATTCAACTTGAAAAACCTACATTTTCCAAGAATAATGTTTCACATTAGTGCCCCCCACACGCACACTTCGGAGCGACCGAGTCCCGCGCCACTTCAGGCCGCCGCGCAGAAAAGTCTCACGGTGAACTGCGCTGTAAACCTATCGGTCTGTACTTTTCTGCGCGGCGGCCTGAAGCGGCGCGGGACTCGGTCGCGCCGAAGTGTGCGTGTGGGGGAGCCTATTGATATTATTTGGACGATTAGAGATTTCTCTGAAAGACTTTCCTTGTTCCACAATGTTGCCTATGTCATAAAAAATACTAATTTCGGTGTGAAATGTTAATCTTGCACGAAATCTGATTCAATGAACTCAAATTTGCTTTAAATTTATGTGTCAATAGTAGGAATCAGTAGTCAAAGAATTCAGACAAGTAGTAAACTATGTACCTACCTACAATATAATAATGAAAAATTATTTTAATTGGCTTTTTCAAAATTGGAACTGATCGATTTGTCAAGAATTTGGACCATCATGTGATTTTTCACGAGTCTGTGTGCAAAATTTCATCAACCGTGGAATAAATCAAATTGTATAGAAATCAAATTCTTCATTCTATTATTTTGATATTTAGTGTAAAATGTTAATCTTATATTTATTTACAATTTACTTCAAGCACTTTTTTGTTAATGTCTTAACCAGCTGAAATTTCCTGAGCAGGTTTTGAATCTCCATGACTCGTATCAAAGTTTGCTGCGACAGATCAGCGATGTGAGGCAATTATCACAGTCTAGGTTCAAAATATAACATTAAAACAGTACTAATGTCCAAGCGCATGTTTTTAACATTATGTATATAGGATGTTCAGAAATGTTCTGAATAATTTTATATTCAATCTTGCCATTTTTAATGCTTTGTAAGCGAGATAATTATTGCACAGTAAAAGATTTTTTTTTTTGTATTTTTGTAATGTTTTGAAGCCATTTTTATTTGTGTTAAATCAAAATAAAACTATTTTGAAAAGACATTCCCTTGGTAAATATTGCAATAAAAATGTATTTAAAATAAAGACCCTTTAAAAATGTTTTTGTTGTTTTTTCTTTAGACTCGTCACTCTACAAAAACATATTCATAATGTTCAGCTTGACACAAATAAATTTGCATTAATTTGTATTTAAAATAAAGACCCTTTAAAAATGTTTTTGTTGTTTTTCTTTAGACTCGTCACTACAAAAACACATTCATAATGTTCAGCTTGACACAAATATAAGAAACCACATATATCTGGCAACTAAACTTTACAACATCCTTCCTCCAAGTCTGAAAAAGATAGAAAAGATAAATAAGTTTAAGGAAAAAATCAAAACATGGGTGAAAGAAATTAATGCAGACCTACTAGAGAATGTATTAAAAACATCATAGAAACTAAATAACGGAAAATCACAGAAATCTACCAGTCCGCCTCAGCACAGGACCACCTAGTGAGTAGGACTAAGAACAAACAGATGAAATATTTATATACATTATCATATCTTGTAATTCTCATCAAAACTGTAACTAAATAGTCACTAATAAAAATAAAAATAAAATTGCATGCAGCTAAATAACTATTTTTAGCATCCACAAAATCTCCATTGCAAAGTTTACCACATCAAGCCGAACTTGGGTATTTTATTTGTGAAACATTGCAAGTTTTTTCAAAAAAGAGAAACCCAAGTACCTACCTATTTGTCAATGCTTGGTAATTATTTTTTTTGTAACAGAACTGAGGTAGGTAGGTACCGACCAACTTATTAATTAGTGAGTACTTAATGCGGTAACACTACTACAACCAGAAATCGGTGGGAACATTACAAATTGCAAATAGTTGTGAAAACTGCTTTCAATATGGCGGGACTTCAACGTTTGGCATTGAATTCTTTGAATGTTGATATAAACAATTCAATTATTGTTGGAATAATAATCGCTAAGTCCAGTCCTCGAATGTTTAAATCTAAGAAAAAGGAAAATGAAACTAATGGTGTTTGGTCTTTTACCGTTAGAGATACTGAAATCGATTATATTAACGCTTGCGTTTGGGGATCTGCCCATTATGTGACTTCCTTCGATGATATGTTTCATGTTGGAGACGTGGGTTCGTTAATGACATTACCTACTTGTACATCGTAATAATTTGATTGGGTTTTTAATCAATTTTATCATTTTCAGTTGATATATTAAGTGCAAGAATAAAAACTCGTCAACTTGGAGAACGAAATGAACAATTTTCTCCACAAGTTAGTACCTGAAAACATAAAATTTTTAAAATAATTACATTTAATACTTGCTTTTACAGCCAATTAAACTCCATTTGATTCCCAATATAATAGGTAACATCTCCATTTGAACTTGTGCTAAATGAAGGCCATTCGGAAATGAACATACATGAAGGGGATGACTTTTTTCAATTTCTACCTCTTTTGCACATACCCACCAAACCATCGGCCGGGTATATAACTCTTGCTGAAATCAAAAACAATGGTAAGCTCTTTTTTCATCCAAAAAATATTTTAAAACAATATCATGTAATATTGTTACAGTTGTACAGTTGGACTTGGTTGTTATAATGAGCAAGATGGCATCTGCTAAATTTGTTTGTTTTAAATTTTACTGGCTATTTGTTTCTAATATAATTTGAGGTTTGGCGAATATTATGTACAAGGAAATGCATTGAGTGGGCACCAATGCAAATGTTTGTTTAGTAAAGAGGCCTTCCATTTTTTTTTTTGTTTACCACTTTGAGACAAGATTTAATATTTAATGGCTAGTGAATTGGTGTACTTATATAAAAGTGCTGGTTTGCACTAATACACTTATGGCGGGAAGGGTCGTTTGTTCTACTGTTTACTTCCTACTTTAGATAAATATAGTGGCTTTAACCTAAATCGATTTGTTTTTGTCTGCTTGAAGTGTTCTGCAATATGATCAATTGCAGCCTTGAGCTCTAGGAAATTTTTAAGGGTTCGGTTTGGAAATTTCCCACCGTCGTTCAAAAGATTGTTCTTCCGAATTTTAATATGGAGACGTACAAACTGCTTATAGTTTTAGAGATCTATTGAATTCACCTGTACGTGACCACATATCTCATATTTTTAGGATAAAAAAAAAGTTTAATTTATGAATGCGTGGATTCTGCATATTATTTAACTTTAAAATTGCTGTCGTTTGGAGAATATTAAATATTATTACATCTTCTGTATGTTGATAATCACAGATATAATTTAAGTTCTAACGTACATTTTAATATGTTAACACATGATCAATCATTTGTAAGAAAAAATATTTCAATAATTTCATTTTGGAGATTGTTGATAAAAAATTATGAAGAGATGCTAGACATCTCTTGTTAAACTCTGAAACTACTAAGTTAGCCTCGTGCGGGAACTTTTTAAGGAATCCCAAATATATTTTTAAAAATTTCTTCAATTTGGCCCCATTTTGGCCAGCAGCAGGTGTTTGCAAATTGGCCGAAAACTGAATTTTCAAATATTTATCCTCATTTTTATAGCGCAATCTACAAGAGACGACTCAGTGGATCTGCTGGTGGTTGTAAGATGTATAATGCCACCTAGAACCATCAAAACAAAAGCAGGTAAACTAATCATCAACTTGCACAAGTTAAAAAAGCTAGTGGGGCAAACGGAATAGGTAATTGTCAGGTCTTTCAATCCTTATATTTCTTTTCAGGACCAGGATTTCTGTGCCAATTTTTTTCAATCTGGTGCCGGCACTGGGAATTTAAATGTTTAAGTTATTGTAAAAAATAGAAGTTAAATAAAAGTTGTATTTTTATTTTCCAGTTGGTCGCCTTTTGTCCAAATAACCATTTTAGTTTTTGTTCAATCTCCACTTTAAAATTAAAAATATGTTTTAAAAACTCATAGTTAATCACCATTATTTAAACTAATGAGACCTTTACCTTTACGAAAATAGTTTTATCTTAAATACCTATCATAAATTTTCATTGAAATAACGAAAGAAAACCTTCTCCCGTAAAATTTTCTAATGGTATTTGGACAATTAAGAACTAAGGCAACGAGTTATTATACACAGATTAGATTGATTATTAGCTAAATTCCAATATTATTAAAGTAGCTGCACAAAGGAACAAAAACAGGAAAAAACATAATGTAATGAAAAAACTCATTCAATATTTTGAAACTTAAATTTAAGGTTATATATAATATCTAAGGTTTCATCATTTTTTTTTTCCCACATAAAAGCTTCCAGATTCCATGCTGGTAGGTGGTATTATTTTTAATTCTCGTAGTATTTTTATGGATTTACTCTACGCAGCGTTTCGTAATTTAAAATTTGCCAGCACTTTTATAATAATATTTCATATATCTATGACTGCTCTTATTTTTAAAGAGATTTTGGAATTAAGTCCGCGATCAATGGCTCTATCGAGCTTTTCTTGTAGAGACAGTTTAAAATCGACTACCTCTACAATTTCAATATCTAATTCCGACATAGAGAAAGACATAATTTTTTTCGACTGATTTCGATATGTCAGCAACCATTGAGATTATTGTTGTTTTATTCAAAAGCCCAAAATTTAATGGTGGTTCTAAATTAATTTCTGCATAATCTTGATTGCCTTTGTGCAAAAACTGGAAAAAGGAAGATATACGAGCATGATGTTCATTTATTCAATAGTGACTCTTTCAATTGAAGAGCAGTCAAATTGTTCATCATGAAAGAAATCATTTTATCAGCTGACAGCTAAAATTGAGAAGTGAAATACCATTTAAACAATCCCGGTATAGTGATCAATTACAAGACTAAATGCTGAATTATATTCAGGCTTCAATAAAACTTTTGGAAACAGTACAATAAATATAGCCTACACCAGGATAACCTTGCCGAAAAAGGTCCGGGATTCTGGTTCTCAAGATACCAGGATTAAAAGCTCTAGTACTTGTTGTTAATATTATTTTTCCCGTTTCAGGTGGTGAAGTTCAACACCGGGAAGTGACCGTGATGGATCAAACTACAACAGATCCCCTTAAGATATTGCTCTGGGACATAGATATGATTAAAAGGTTGATTCTAAATCTATTGTTTATCAAAATACAGTCGATTCTGCTTAATTGGTACACCGGTTTATCAAAACAATGGGGTTATTTGGGCCAAAACCCAAGGAACAGAAACTGATACTAATTTACTTTGGTTATCTGGGATACCATTCCGTTTAAGTCGATGAAAAACGTGTCTTAGTAAACGAATTTAGTTAAGAACGGCAGGCGTGCAATATGCGGCGTGAGTGAGGGGAGAATATGCACCATGCTAGGGGAAATTCGAGTTCATAAGCATTTAATTTGTTCATATCTCATAGGCGAGTAATTCGGTTGACTTCACCCACGCCGGCTGTTCACCATCTGCCGATGTTCATCAACGTACAGTTAGAAATTCAGTTCGCATTACACTGCCGAGGTATAAAAAGTAATTTTTTGGGTTATTATAACATGTAAATTTTTGTTAATCCTGTTTATTTATTTGTGCCTATCTTTTATTACAATTAATTTTATTTTTTCATATTTATATATACCTATCTATACATATAGTTAGTAAGTACATAATTATTTTTCTTCAGTATAATTTTGTTCTAAAAATTTGCACATTCAAGAGAACTTGAATAAATAACCTAAGCATATAAAAAAGCTCATTAAATATTGTATGTATTTTTTTAACCTGCCTACCATAAACTTTGCTCATTTGGGACAGTCGCTTATTTGGGACAAAATGTTGGGGCCTAATGTGTCCCAGTTAAGCTGAATTTACTGTTAGTAAGGACGGTCAGTATGGTTCTGGGCTGGGTAAGTAACTTTGAAAATAGCCAGTGGTTAAGGGGTGGTAGATCACAGAGAGATGTAGCAGCCGATTTATGGTGGCTCTAACCAATCTAAAGCCTGCATTTCTCTTCGATAATTCTTGAATGTCCTCTGCTTTTCTTTTTCAATTAAGGATGCTATCCTATGATTCTGTGATTCCTACAATCATCTGTAAGTCGTGCCTCATGCCCAGCATAGTCCCACTGGAGGTTGGATATTGAGTTAATAAAGGCGACCACCTTAGAAACTTGCTCATTCTCCTCTCACTCCTCTTTCTTTGTAGTGATGTATAACACTATATGTCTGTAATCAGGTCTGCATCATGGCAGTCCCGAGAGACGGTGCTATTTCTGGCAGATGTTCGGCTGGAGTGGAACGCCTACAGTCGCTGCTTGGTGGGGCGCCTGGGGCCTCGCAGCGTGGTCACCGAGGACCCGCAAATCCCTGATGCGGAGGCTCTACGGGCCTTTGCCCTGACGGCTCCCATACAACCCACGGCTGTGATGAATCACATACAAAATATGCCTGACCGTAAGATATATTTATGGCAGTTTGACTTGCCAAGTTTACAAATGGTTTTCTGTTATGTACGAGGGCTGTCCGTAAAATAAGGTCTCCAAGGTGCTGCGGTCGCGAGGAAGGATAGTGCGCGCAATCCGGCAACGCTGGTGTGTTGCACCCTCTGTGACGCTTAGTCTCGGGGTGGCAGCCGTTCGCAATGGAGCTTCCACTCTCCACACCCACCAGGTGTGAGTTACGCTCTGTAATTCGTTTTAAAACTTTGCTTCGGCGAATCTAGATGACGCCACTGGGATTGTTCTGATTGTCGATCTGCAATCATTTTTTTTCCTTTGGCAATTTTTACATCTGAAACCGATAGCCGCCCAGAACACTTTTAAATTCTCTGCACTATTTTCACACGTTTTCGCACTCATACACTGTTTTCCGTACACTTCAAGTAGCTGAGAATGAATTTCTACCGGGGTTTTTTGCACAAAAAAACTAATTATGCATAATTCACACCTGGTGGGTGCGGCGAGTGGAAGCTCCATCGCGAACGCCTGCCACGCCGAGACCAAGTGTCACAAAGGGTGCAGCGTGGTTGGGATCTGGCAAGGGGAAATCAGGAAACACGCCAGTGTTGCCGGATTGCGCTTAAAATCGTTTCTATAATCTAAGGGGCCATTTACAGTCAGGGGCACCTAAGAGCTAGGCAACCAAAATAGGCTGTAAACTGCCTGCCTACAGCATTTCTAAAGATAATTTGGATAGGCTCCAAACTAAGTCAGAAGCAGAGGAAGTTCACCGATGCGTTAAACTGATCAATTTGGGAGAACTAATAAACTAATCATTTTTTTAATTTGGGAGATGGGTATGAATACTGCGGCCCCAGGAACCTTCTATTGGATAACCAACACCCCTGCCAAAAGTTACCCCAAGTAGTTCGCTGTATTTGTTTATGGGGTGAGGTTTGTCTAGGTCTTGGGGGCACATGCATTTGCCCACCTATTACGTGGCGGGCCAGACCGGTAGAGACTGGTTGATGGAGACATTTTACCTCCAGGCGGACTCTCCTCCCATCGCCATGTACCGCAGTGGGAGGGATACATTCATATCTCCGTCACTCCTTGACACACTGACCCCCAGATTTCTACCCACAGCATTCCCAAAGATGAGATAGGCCCCGAGGGAAATTGTTTTCCTCAGGGCCTTCTGTGTGGAGCTAATGTAAAAATAAAAGTAACACACACATTATACCTATACATAAGTGTCCGTACAATGCAGAATGCAGGACCACAAGGAATGGAGGAGCCTACTTCAGAGCAGAGCAACATTCCTCAGCAATGAAGTACATACTCGAGAAGAGATGGGCATCGCAATTTTATTTTATTTTTACACTGAGATTTTAACACAAGATGTAGGTTTCTTGGTAGGAAATCATCTTTGAGAATGCTTTAGTTTTGGAAAAGGTTTTAACCCCTCAGGCCTTATGTATATTTTGTCAGAAGGTCAAAATATTTCCGCTTTGCAATAAAATCCAAATAAAAGGAATATTTCTGAACTTATCCGAAAACTAAAAACTGTTTTTGAAAGGTGATTTTGAAAGGGCAAAGTTTATAATTCAAAATAAACATACAATTTTTGAAAATTTAAAATTTTTTATGTAAACAATTGCCAAAGTTTCAAAACGTTTTTTTCAAATTGTGGACGGTAACTTTATTTTTATAAAGTTGTATATTTTAATTATTTTGTGGTTAACTTTTAGACTTGAACATAATTCGTGGTGTTTTCTCTTTCTAAAACCGTTTAGATCAGTGATGGGCAAAGTACGGCCCGCGGGCCAGCTCCGGCCCGCCAAAGGATTTAATCCGGCCCGCCGACGATCTTTTGAAATTATAAGTATACCTATTATATACTATTAATTTCGAAGGTTCGTCGGCGTCAAAATATAATTATCGCGGGCTATTATAGACAGCTGTATAAAGTAAATTATTTGATGTTGAAAAAGAAGCCATTTCTAGATTAGCCACCTAGTTTTAACTGTCACCGATCGAGCCCAACGTGTGGTACAGTTTTCCTTGCTTGCGTAGGTAATTTGGTTTTGAATTTGAGTGAAGAAAAAACGGTGAATGCGGAAAATTTAAAAAAAATACAGTCTGAGCAACGAAGTGCGTTAATATAAATAAAGCAAAATACTGCACAGAAGGCTTCTACATTGGCGGGATACATTGTGGGTTATAAAATAGCTAAAAACAACAAACCAGTAAGTAACATTTTATGCACCGAAAAAACTAAAGAGTTTGAGTCTGTCAAATATCGATAAAATATAAATATAATTATCGTGAAAAATAATAACAACGCGAATTGATGCTATTGCATCAAACTTGTCGACTTAACTTAGGCAACGTATAGAAAAGTTTATGGATGAAAGTACGGATAGAAGTGGCACTGCTCAATTATATTATTGATCTTCATAAGGGGAGTTGACGACGAATTCAGTATCACTAAAGAGTTAGCTTGCTTGCAATCACTGAAATAAAAAACGACGGGTCAAATAATTTATAACGAATTTTCCGGAGGTCTACAAAATTTAAATGCATCTATTTCAAAATTATGCAATATAACTACAGAAGGAGCCCCAAATATGATTGGAAACTGCATTGAGAAGAATGATTTAACTCACTTTCCGCGCTTAGAATCCGTGGCTCCAGTGAGTGAGAACAAACGCCTGACTGAAAGAATTCAGTCAGGCATTGAAGAAACTTCACACAGAAATTGAAACTAGGTTTCAAGATTTATTTTTATTTTTTAGATTCAGTCATCGCTTGATGTTTTTTCAATGCCGTTTAATGTGGACCCGGAGAATGTCCCTGCAGAATCGCAATTAGAAATTGTTGAAATGCAATGCAGCCCCCATTTAAAAAAAATTGTTCTTAAATTCCGTAAAATTAGATTTTTATAGAACACTGCAGAAAACTAAATATCCAAAGATAATAATTAATCACGTCGTATGTCTGCGAACAGACATTTTCGACCGTGAAATTGCGGAAAAACTCAGTCAGAAATCGATTAACTGGTGAGCACCTTTTCTCACTGCTAAAGGTTACTTCAAACCTGCATTTAAAGACATTATGGCCAATCAAAAACAATTTCATATGTCTCACATACCTACCATAGCTGGGCCTTCGAATAAAAGTTAAATAATTGTAATCTGTAACTTATATTAGCGTTTGTGTGTAAAGTTTTGTAATTAAAATATGGATTTTAAAACAAAATGCATTTTGACTATACTCCTGGCCCTCCTCTGAAATTTCTTAAAACTTTCTGGCCCCCCATGAAAAAAGTTTGCCCACCACTGGTTTAGATCATATTTGTCACCATGATAGTAAAGGAGAAAACGATTTCTATGAGACCTATGTGAGTTGTTCCCAAAAGCGAACAAATTTGCCTGAAGGATTTTTTTTTACATTAACTCCACACAGGAGGCCCTAAGGTCCAGAAAATAATTTCCCTCAGAGCCTATGCCATCTTCGAAGATGCTGTGTGGGGGTCTTTTTAAGGAGACAAACGAGTGAACATGGGTCTTGAAGAGACAAATGTTATAAGAAGGAAGCACAGAGGCCGGCAAATCGTTTCACAGGTTAATAAAAGGAAAGAGTGAACCCCAGTCTTGAACTCTTGAAGAAGCCCATGTTGTAGAAAAGAGAAAACACAAAAGCCATGGTGTTCATGTGTATTGTAGGACTAATTAGCTAACATATCGTACACTGTTTGAGTTTCCAGCCGGCACAATTCGCACGGTGATGTCTGTTCAGCAAATCTTGGACCGGGCCAGCGGAGAGGACCACCCGCAGTTCACAGCGCTCCTGTACGCCATGATCACCAGTCTCGACTTGGACGGGAGCTCCAAAATATTACTGTTTCAATGGTACTAACTTAATACCAGTTATTAGAATGAGAACAATTTGTTCCCTTAACCCTTTCTTGTATAAAATGTCAGACACTTGAAACAAGCTCTTGGTTTCCTCCCCTCCTTACCGACATTAATCAATCTTTCTTAACCCTGGAGTGGTCGCGTGGATTACATATGTAATCCACTCATGCAAAATTTAAGATTCCTCAAAAACGGGTGGCGCGAATAATTTTATCTTCCGTGTACTTTAAGTTGGATAACACACGGATGCGTTCAGCTCAGCGATGATGTCGTGCACGCATTGTTTGTGTTACGGGAGCTCCGCAAAGTCGATGGTCTAAATCTGTAGTCCGCGCGACCAATTACGTAACACATTTTCCATACACGAAAAGTGTATGCAAAATGCAAAAAAAATTTTTTTTTCCTTAATCATTCTATTATTTTATGTTTATCCTGCTCAGAAATAAGCAAATTACTATATGTTATGTTTTTTATTTTACTTTTTTTGTTATATCAATGCAAAAGTGAAAGACGTCATTTTTGGTTTAAAAAAAAGAGGGCGTTTATATTTTGCTTAAGGGGCCGTTCAAGTATTACGTAATTATTTAAATAAAATATAGGGAATTAGAAACTTAATGCACATTCTTAAGGCTATGCCAATGTTTGGGTAAATTGTTTAAAGTTCTTTATTTCTTACAACCTAAAATGTAAAATCGCTTTGATTTTTCGGGGCAGTTCTCCATCTCATGCTATCGTTGATATATAAGATTGTAGATGGATACATTCATCAAAAAAGCACTTTTCTAAACCTCCAAAATTATGTCATTACTAACATACTTACTTCTACTATTTTGAACTTCTTCAGTGTTCAAATTTTGATGGATTAAAAATTTTCTAATTAAGGTTTTTCTCCCCTGTGGATAAATATATGTTTTTTTAGATATCTCTTTGTAGTACATGAATAGTTGCAGTCAGTACACGAAAAAAGTTACTCTCCACTGTGAATCAGCGAGTGGGTTCTTGGGCGTGCCTTTTGAGAACATGATTAGTTGCAGTCGTAACACGAAAAAGGTTTTTGTCCACTGTGGGTTAACATGTGATTTTTAAGATGTCCCTAGCGATAACATGAATAGTGGCAATCGGGACATGAAAAAGATTTTTCTCCTCTGTGGGTAAATATGTGACGTTTTATTTCTTATTTTATAGAACATATATATATATTTGCACGGACACGAAAAAGGTTTTTATCCACTATGCGAAAACATGCGATGTTTTTAGATTTCTCTTCGTATGGGCATAGTTACCAGAACATGAAAAAGGTTTTTTCTCCACTATAAATTGCGCTGTGGATTTTTAAATCTCACTGTCGAGAACTTGAATAAATGCATTCGGGACATGAAAATGGTTTTGTTCGCTGTGATTTTCTTGGTGCCTCTTTGAAGAATGTAAATGCTCGCAGTAGAAACATGTAAAAGGTTTTATGTCATTGTGTGTCAGCAAATGATTTCTAAGAAGTTCCTTTGTACAACATAAATAATTGCAGTCGTGGCATGAAAAAGGTTTTTTTCTACTTTGGGTAAACGTGAGAATTTTTAGATACAGTTTTGTAACGCATGAATAGTTGCAGTCAGGACATGAAAAAGGTTTTTCTCTTCTGTGAATCATACTGTGGATTTTTAAATCTTCCTTTTGAGAACTTGTATAACTGCATTCGGAACATGAGGAAAGACAGTGTTAAATTGTGGAGATCCGGAAGGAATACAAGACCGATAAAAATAATAATAATTTCCAATTTTTTTATAAATAGCAACATGAATAAATAAAATAAACAATATACGCATGTATCGCGAGTTAGAAATCTCTTGTTTTATTTATTACCGCAAACGCGATTAAAACAAGAAAAAAGGTATTTAAGCGACTTTCTAGTACTTTGCGCAACTTAATTGTGACTTTCGTAAAAATTTGCACTTGGGTGTTACCTAACGTTTAGGGGGGGGGGGGGTTTTTACAGGAAAACGTTACGACGCGTTACATGGGGGGGAGGGGGGGGTCAAATATCTTCAAAAATTGCGTTACGTAATACTTGAACGCCCCCTACATATGTAATCCACGTGACCACTGGCGTTACTTTTAAGAGCGCGACCACTGCAGGGTTAATACGCCTCTTGACATTACTCAACTTGGTGGCAACTAATTAAAATCCCCTTTTTTATGTGAATATCTCACAAGAGTCCCGGCTGCTCCCGCCTGGAGCCAGTGAGACTGTGACATCCCCAATTGTGGTATGTTGTGAGACTGAAGGTAGTGGGGACGGGAAGGAGATAGAGAAGAGGAAGGTGGGGAAGTAGCTGGCTATTCAGATCCTATCACGAAACACAGCTAAAGCCATTTCAAGCAATGTTTCAATTCTGAATGGTGGTCTTACTTTAGGGCGATACTGAGAGTATCTTCCCCTCTGTTTTATTTATGTATTGATTTTCACAGAATATAAAGCATAATTTTTCACATAATAATCATCCTCACTAGGACTAAGGCAGTTGTTTCACAGAATTTGAACAACTCATCAAATTTCAAAGTTAAAATTAAAGTTTTGTAAAAGTTCTGTTATTATTTCATTATGGGCCGGTTGTTTCACAGTACTTGAATAAAACTTTCACAGATCTTGAAAATTAACCTTGAAATATAATGTATTGTTCAAATTCTGTGAAACAACCCGTCCAAAGCCTGTATCGAGGTTAACAATTTTCAAATTCACCTTTGACTTGTTTGTTTTTCTCAAATCCAGCGAGGGCTGTTCGGGTATGCTGAAGGGCACCAGTGCGGCATGCCAGAATGTGGACTGCCCCATGGCTGTGGGAAGCAAGACCCCTGTGGTCAACGTGGCTTTTGAGATACGAGTGAGCCTCACTGACCACACTGGCACTATTTCAAACATCCACTTGAGCGGGAAGTACGCCAAAAGTGTGCTGGAATGTGACGTATGTTTCCATGTGTATATGCATCCAATAATGAGAATGTTAGGTGAACACCATAATCACACACAAATAAAGTTATATAAAAATGTAAATAAAACCATAATAAATAATTTTGTAAATGGACACAAACATTTCGATTGTCCAGTTATCAGTAAGACATCTCCAAATACTAAATTTTGAGATAATGAGGTAAAAAAAAACAATATTTAAATTGCTCGCCATAAATCAAATACTTTAAAATAACACCAGGAAGAATAATGGTCCAGTATATGAGTATGATATTTTGTAATATCCTACCAGTGACACAGGAAAAATCAACATTTTGTTAAATAGGCCACTTGCATCACATTTTTTTAGAATTTTTTTCCGGTTAAGGCACATATTCTGAGACATTCTGTATTTTTTTTTTTTTTATCTCATTTTTGAAACCCTGGCGATTTTTTGAAAATTTCAATCCGAAAAATCAGACCATTTTTTATAAACCGGAAAGACGGGACATAATTTTATGGGTGTGAAAAAACGATAATTACATTGCCGAAAATCATTTTTAAAAAAAATAACGTTTTCCATACGAATATCAATAAATTGTACGGGGGTTCTCTTCGTAATATCTGTTAAAGCTCCGCCATCTTTATCAAAAAATCAAACCAAAGGATAAGTTCGCATAGACCAAACAAAAAATCTAACATTAAACGCAAATTCAAAAATTCGCCGGAAATCAAAGTGTTGCCATATAAAAAAAAATTAATCAGTGTGGAATTTTACAAAATTAAGGGAACATAATCGGGGACGGGACATATTCATGTGGTGACGTCACGAGCTCAAATAATGGATTTATTTATTTAAAAATAAAAAAACTATACTTTTCTAAATTTTTTTTTTAACATTTTCGTAATATTAGTAAAAAAATCTATCCACACGATTTTTTCCAAATCTTTATGAAATCCATGCAAGTGGCCTATTCACTACAAGTTGAATTGGTGGTGTTTACGAGTAATCTTAGTGTGTATTGTACCAGATAGAGGGTACGCTTTTACATAACTGCACGTCTGACTAATCAATCAACTGGATGATCGATTTACATAGAGTATAATATGATAAGTAGTATACTGGTGTGTGAAGAAAGGGATGTGTACCATGGGAATATGATCTGAGGTTCGTTAGTTACAGGACACCAAAAACATTGTTTTGAAATCGATTTGACCAGATATATATATTTCAAAAGATGACATAGGGCTGGTATTTCAGTAATTTTTAGTAATGCTATCAGTCGGTTCATCTTATCAGGTTTCCTACCAGGGAGCAACTTGATTAACCTAAATATCTCTCACAGAGGGCTTAAAGAGCAACTGAATTCCAGGCAAGCAAGAACAGCCTGTGAAATAGAATAAAATCTTACTAATATTATAAATGCGAAAGTTTGTACGGATGGATGGTTGGTTGGATTTTACACTTTCACGCAATAAATATCGAATGGAATTTATAAATTCTTTCACTAATCTAAAGCTACTTTATTTGCGAGTAACATGGGCTATATATATTGGTAAGCTGTGGCGTTATGAAATTATCTATTATACGTTTATTGGCAAAGCGTATTACTAAGTAAATGTTTGACGTGGGCTGTCAATATTATTTCTTTGATAGCGAAAATTCAAATATTAGTATTCTAATATGAATATTTAGTGTAGGTAGATACAAATATAAAATAGGTACTTATCTACATTTTGACCTAAGCCAACAGCTATACTAATATTATGAATGCGAAATGGAGCGTATTTGATTGTTGATTGATTGGGGGAGGGGGAGTGGTAGTGCGGGAGAGGGGGGTGGGAGTGGGGGGGGGGGGGGACGAATATGCGAGCGAAGCCGGGGGTAAAAGCTAGTAGTTCAATATATATATGTACATACAGGGATTATATTACAATTTTTACTTTTTCTATTTTAATCTAAATGTTCATTGAGAAACATTTTTGATTTCCACTAATACTTTTCAGGTATATGACTTTATTGCAATGGACATGAACGCCCGCGGGCAGCTGAAGTGGCGCCTGCTACTGGAGCGTTGCGCCGCGCGGCTGCTTGTGACGCAGGGCCGGGTGCTGCTGTTGGCTGCCACCCCCGCTGACCCCGCCGAGCTCGTCAGCAAACTGCCCATCTATTAAATCAAACTCATGACTGCTGTGAAACATGACAAGAAAGCTCCCCCTTTTCAACCCAGAAAAAACATTATACAATCCTACCTATGTTATCACTCTTTTTTTTTCAAATTTGGTAAATAAATAATTTTGTTATTATTAGATATTAAGTTTTAGAAGGCGGAAACGACTGTCTCAACTAAAAAAATACCCTTGTAATTTGACTATAATATAATGCTAAATCAATCAAAATATTGTTATTATTTACCGATTTTTTTATTACTTTTTTTTACTGCCCAAGGTAAGTTTTGCATAAACTGAAAAAATCGCTGAAAGTTATAATTTTTTTATTCATGAAAATCTATTTAGGTAGGTACTACTTTCAGGTACTTTTTTTCGAAGCGCATTTAGGCGTAGGGAGTGTGGCGAACCCATCGCTCAGGGAGTGGAAACACAAATCTGCAATAGCCATCCCAAGCCAAGGTGTGAGCTGCTCAGGCTGAATGTTGTTAACCGGCCCAAAGGAGCCCCCTCGTGGAAGCGCCAGTGTTAACCAAAAAGGGCCCCCAAGTTATAGCAAACCTGTTTCTGGTGTCTAGCTCAGTCGTTCCGGTGTAGAGCAGGCTCTCTTCACCCAGGGGCGGGTGGGCAGAAAGAAATGGTTAATTGGGGAAACTCCACACATGATTCGTCTCAAAACAAAGAATGCTTCAGGGTAACAAAAGCAGTGTATTGTATTCTATAGTTGGTTACATCGTACATGGATTATACTTCTACTAAATAGTATAACTGGAGTTCTCTCTCCAAGTCTGGGTTTATCGCGCAGGTGCAAGGAAATTTACAGGGACACAATTAAATGGGAAAATGTAGCAACTCACGGTGTTTGTCGGGCGGCATGTCGTCACGTGCTCCATAAGCGAGGAAAAACAATACCAAGTCTCATAGAGAGGCCCGAGCATGTGGTGTACGTTATCTGGACATCCACCGGCGTAGAAAACCACTCCGGAACGGGGGACTAACTATAATTCTCCCCGTCCACAGATTAGGAGTGCGTAAATTCACATGTGTGGTTTAACGGCCAAGGGCGCGAGCGAGAGCACGGGTCAGCTTACTTCGACGGCTCGTTTGTTTCTGACGGCGGGGTCTCTGCGGACCGAGAGGGGAGCAAAACGGGAAGCGGGGGGGAAAGGATGCCCGCCGTCGGGTCAGGCCACTGGCCAGCTCCAATCAGCGCAAACTTCCAGTGTTGCCGACTCTCGAAACACTTCTTCCCGAAAATTACCATGTACCTACTTGTGTTACATAACAATGTCCAGGGGAACAGTGTCACGAACGGTGCCTCCGAGAAACAAGGTCGCATTTCGAAGTATTTAGACCTTACTCCAGCACTCGGGGCTCTGCTGGAGTGGACCTATTATTCGAAAACTAGGGGCCTTTTGAGAACCTAGGAGTGTTGAGGCCACCTCTGAGGACTTCCTCCCTGGGGCCTGTAGGAGGAACCAAGAGGAGAAGCCGTGGAGAGGAGAGCTGAGGCTACCTCCATGAACTCTTCCCTTGTGGGGCCTTCAGGGAACCAAGGGGAAGGGCATTCAACCAGGGCGGGGCCTTTGGGGAACCAAGGAGGAGTGAAGTGGAGAGATGATGTCCTCTTCCCATGTGTGGCCTTCAGGGAACTACGTAGGAGTGATGAGGATGGAGAAATCAGGGAACTCTCCATCGTGGAGCCTTCGGGGAACTAAGGAGTGGAGAGGAGAAATGAAGCCCTCTTCCCTTGTGGGGTTTTCAGGGAACAAAGGAGGAGTGAAGAGTAGAAATAATGAGACCTGGGAAGACACATTGTCGAACAGAAGATATAGCTTCATTTCCAATGACAATCCTGGTGAACTTTATAACTTTGTAACTTTATAAAAGTTCATTTCTGTCAAAGGAATGAGGTAAAATAGGAAATAGCACAATGGGCCTATGGTCTAAGTGCTCACGGGAACTATATATATGTAAACCGTCTCCACTATTAAAAAAAATAGGCTGGCATTGTAAATTTGATTTTATATTTTTAAAAATAAGTGAGGACTACAATTTTTAAAAAAGGTTTATAAATTTAATTATTGGTTAATGCATTTTAAACTATGCTTTTTTCGTGTTATACAATGCTCAATCAAATAATATTTATCTGCGCACGCCGGGATTTGAACCCGGCATTTAAAAGTCATATTTTTTTTATTCATAAAAATCTATTTGAGTAGGTACTACTCTGAACTCTGGGGTACTTTTTACGAAACGCATATCGCAGACCGTTTATACAGATATGCATTCTGAAAAAAATATTCGCTGTTCACGGCGTTTATTTTAGCTGTTGTCTTTTACGTATCTATAAATTTGTTTACGCAATGTCTACACTATAATATTGTATAAATTATAAGCATATTTTTGAATAATAATTATTTTTGCAAAATTTTACGGTTGCCATCCTGGGGGGTACTTCGCCGCAAGTTCCAAGTTGGCAACTCCGATTATTTGACATTTGACGTTTGGCGATGTCCTTTGACATCTGTTATTTGTTGTTTATTTTCGTGTTTTGTTTTGAATAAGCCCACCATGTCGGACAAACCAAAATGTGTTACAGTCATAGTGCTAGGAGATATCGGAAGAAGTCCAAGGATGCAATATCACGCCATATCGCTCGCTCGCTGCAAATATGATGTGGACCTGATAGGTTATGCGGGATCTAAGCCCTTACCCGGCATAATTAACTGTGAAAATATTAACATCACTAACATGACTCCTTTGCCAGAGCTAAAAGGTCCTAAATTCCTTCAGTATGTACTGAAAACATTTTGGCAAACTTTAACTCTGTTGTTTGCATTATCAATGAAAAGGAAAAGTGATTTTGTGCTTTGCCAGAATCCTCCAGCGATACCAACGCTCCTCGTTTGCTGGCTGTACTGCCTGGTAGTCAGGGCTAAATTTATCATTGACTGGCATAATTACGCTTATAGCATAATGGCGTTGTCGCATGGAAAAGAAAGTCTTATAGTAAAAGTTGCCAAGCGCTTTGAGTTCTTCTTCGGTTCTAAAGCGCATGCAAATTTGTGTGTAACTAATGCGATGAAGAAAGACCTGTTGCATAAACAAATTGTGTGGGTAAATACTTTAATTTGTTAAGCTACAAAATAATATTTTGTTAACCGTAATAAATAATCATTTTATATTTTTTCAGTGCTAAAGTATTGTACGACAGGCCGGCTGACTTATTTCACACAATAACGGATAGAGAAAAGCATGACTTCATCAGTAAGATCAGTGCCCAATATTCCGAGTTTGGGGTTGCGAGGAAATCGCAGCTGAATCACCCTGAACACAATGAGAACAGTGGGATAACCATTCTGACAGAGCTGGTTGGAAACAAAGTCCACAATCGGGTGCCAAGACCCGGAGTATTGTTTAGCAGCACGAGTTGGACACCTGATGAAGATTTTAAAATATTACTTAGTGCTTTAGAAGGTTGGAATTTTACGTACTAAGCATTGCACATAAAAAATTGAAGGAAATTAGTGTCAGTCAATTTGACTTTTCTTTTTTTGTTTTACATTAGCTCCACACAGGGGGCCGTGTAAAAAAAAATTCCCCTCAGGACCTATGCCATCTTAGGGGATGCTTTGTGGAGGGTCTTTTTAGAAAAAGAAGGAGAGAAAGTTCTGGGAAGGAAAAAGGTATGAGGGTTGGGAATCTGGGGATCAGTGAGTCCAGGAGTAACGGATGCTTGAATCCAACTCTCCCACTGCGGTGAAAGGTGATGATCCGAGAGTGCTGCTAGGTCTCTCTCCCGATCCGGCCTGCCACACAGTTGGTGGGCAAAGGCATCTGCCGCCAAGACTAACAAACTTTACCGCATGAACCCGGGCACCCCTGCTAAGTCACCAAACGTAGCGAACGGCTTAAGATGACGTGTGGTAGACGTGTTGGTTAACCAATAAATGGTTCCCAGGGTGGCGGCTAGTACCAGATCATAATATTTGTTTTAAAAGTTTTTCTTGTAGTGTCTAGGAGAAAAAATACAAAATTTTCAAAAGTGATAATGATCAAAAGCTGAAAAGAAAAAATGTTGAAACATTTCTTCATTTTATTAGTGCCTAATGTACATATATTAAAATACTTTGTATAACATCACTCGCCAAACTGAGTACCGATTGGAGAACAGGAACCTGGAGAAGCTCATGTTCACTGGCAAAGTATTTGGCAGTAAAAGCAGAGGAAGATTACTGATATGTCGGGATGATCCAAGTATGGCAGGCATCCAAAATGTCGGTATAGGTGGCTCTCATTGCAGCGCTGGGTCCTGTGGAGTATAGGAACCTGGTTCATCAAGGCTATTTCAGCTGGCATCACTGCAAACAATACATGAACCATGTTGTTTGCTGTGATGCCAACTGTAGATATGAAAATAGCGATTGTGTAAAGCGAAAATATTTGTCTTTGGTCTCTACACAGGAATCGGGCTGAAAAAAGAGATGATGTAAAAGAATTATTGCTAACCGTCACGCCTTCCGCAGGGGTAGGCAGAGAAGACAGGCTGCTAAACAACTTGTCTTGGCAAACACTCCTTGCTTCATTCACATTCATTCATATCTTTCCGTTATTTTGACTCTCATTTGGTTCATTTGATCTTGCCAGAGTCTTCCTTGTATTCTTCTATACATTCACATTCTCCTAACACTCCTTTCTTCATTCATGCCCAAACCATCTATGTGTCCGTTTCTTAATGTTACTCATAACCCTTTCAGCTTTGCATTCTTTGTGAATTCTTTCCTTACGAATCTACCCATTTTTTAAACAATCTTTCATGGTTTTATCACAAATACGCCTCAGGTATATCATTTGTACCGCATTCAGTCTACTTTCATCCTTCCTTTGCCAGTTCCATGTCTCACTGCCTAAATCAGGGTAGGTACCAGTACTTGATCGCCAAAAATATGTTATTATTTTGCAGATTACGATAATGCCTCCTCAAATAGCAGTACGCTTCCAAATTTGATCTGCGTTATAACGGGCAAGGGTCCTATGAAGCAGCACTACACAGAACTGGTGGTGGCGAAGAAGCTGAGGAAAGTGCGGGTGGTGACGCCGTGGCTGGAGGCAGCCGACTACCCGCGGATGGTAGCCAGTGCCGATCTGGGTGTCTGCCTCCACACCAGCTCCTCAGGGCTAGATCTCCCTATGAAAGTTGTCGATATGTTTGGATCAGGTTTGCCAGTGTGTGCCTACAAATATCATTGGTAAATATTGCTTTTGTTGTTTGTAGAATATTATCTGGAGACGGTTTTGATTAGGGTTTGAATAATTTACAGCAGTAAGCCAATTTATCCATTTTCAATTTGTTAACGGGCCACAGGGGCTAGGGTACATACAGCTTGAAACTGTTAAATTTGCTGTAAGTGGTGTCGCAAATATATTTCTCTTTTCTAAAACCGTATTTTTTTAATAAAACAATTACAGAATGCAAAAAACAAAGAGCTGCAGGCGAAAATTTTATATCTCTAAAGCCAAACCAAGGCTATCAATTTTTATCAGGCTTAAATATTAAATAAAATAATATAAAGAAATACCTTCTTGCAATTTTGGACAACTTCTTTCAGAAAGTTAAAACAAAATTTAATTTTCAAGGTCACTTTTCATATTTTATAAAACGGAAACCTTAATGCGTCAAACATAGACCGCAACAAGAAAAGCGCTGCACTGCAGAGGTGAATTTTTTTTCTACACTTGAGGTTGTACCATGAAATTTTGTCTTTATAGAATATGTTAGAAAAATCTTATCAGGCGGCTGATTCAAAACTTTGAAGACTGAAGTTTTATGCTAAACTCTTTTACAAAACAACAGAAACCATACAATATTCTTTACGGCAAATTTTTCATATTTTATTTAGCCAAGTGGGAAGTATGAAAAGGCTCACGAGCCACAAGGAACGGACTTGCGGGCCACGGGTTGCTCGTTACTGGTCAATTTGAAACAAAACTGATATTGCCAATTTACAAAAAACATTTTGACTCCTAGGTCCCAAACAGGACAATTAAATTTTATCAGTAAAAATAATATTGTGGTTTAAATTTTTTTTTATCAATTTCACCAAGTTAAAATTGTCTTTACTCACACAGCATGCTCACAATAGATCAGTGTATCTCTTCTGTGGCTTTTACAGTGAATTGTATAGGGATATTGAATACAAACAATAATTTGCTTGATACAAGAGAACTGCTCTCGTCTTTTACTATCTACATCAATTATTACAATGAATTATATTTGTAGTCAGTGTTGCCATCGTGACGGATTCGCTATTATATCTGGCGGATGACATTTTCTAGCCACCCCCCCCCCCCCCCTTTATTATATTATAATACAGCTGTTTTGTTTTCCAGTTTGGACGAACTTGTCAGAGATGGAGAAAATGGCCACACGTTTGAGGATGCCAAGCAGCTAGGACAGCAGATCAAGTCATGGTTTGAAGGGTTCCCCAATAACTCTGAACAAAACAAAAAAACCCAAAAATATAAAGAAAACATTCAAAAATTCTTCCACCAAAAGTGGGAAGATAACTGGGACTTACGTGCAAAGGCCATATTTACCTAGTTTATTCTTTTTTAGTTGTGCAATGATTATTTTTTTATTATTCGAATAAGTTAGAAAAGTGTAATAAAATTGATAAAAATTTGAAAGTCTATTTTTTTATCTTCTTTGTAAATAAGTAGGAACGGGGCAAAATTATTAGACAGAGAGTGAAGAGTAAAAGCTATTATTTAAAACTTAAATTTTATTCATAAAAATAATATGTATAAACAAATACACAGCGAGGAATGCCATAGATTTGCCGATCCTAAACAACATAAGTATAATATAGATTGAATCACAGGATCTTTGTACTTTATATAATATTTACATTTAAACCAGCAGCTTTTCAATTTCTTGCTGAATGTTCTGGATTTGAGGCTTGAGCTGAGATCCTTCATTGACGGTGACGGAGCACGCGATGATGGGGCGCGACACACCGCACGCGCGGCCCAGGGCCTGCTTGGAGCGCACAAACACGTACGGCACGTTCTTGTCCTCGCACAACAGGGGCAGATGCAGCAGGATCTCCAATGGCTCAGAGTCTGCCGCCATCACTATGAACTCAGACAGACCCCTATTCAGAGTCTTGGTGGCCTCGTTGGCGCCCTTCCTCAGTTGCTTGTAATTCATCGCCTGTTGGACCAGGTTGAGGATTTTTGACGTCAATGTAGCATCGGCTAGCGGGTAGGCCTTGGCGTTTACTTCTTCAGTCTGAAAATAAAAGCACGTGTTTTAGAACCACAATAAAAATCACAAGTAGCACTAAGGTTCATTCAAAAATAATTACCATGATTGTCGTTTTTAGTATCAACCTCTCGGCGACGGTTTTCGCTTCACTGAGGAGTTAAACCTCAAAATTTGACCAGTGAATGAAATTCACGAAACAACGTGCTACGAACGCTGCGAAAACGTTGAATGCGAATGCAAGTGTTTTGTTTATAACCTCAAAAATGCGGCGCGGTATGAAATAATGTCAAAAAAGTGTTTCCTGTGACAAAATACATATTCCCTAAAATGTCAGTACCTAAAGTGAGCCACACATCTTGTTGTGTGCGTAGGTACGTGGGAAAAAGGACATTCTCGTCGATTCGAGAACGACAAAACCATAGAACAAGAATGTTCAGTCAATGTTGACATTGTTTGTTGTCTTTTGATATCGTTTCTGTGCTTCCGAATCCGAAGAATATCTGTGTATTGTGTTGCGTAGAATGACAAATAAAATTTAATTAATCTCAAATACATCGGTCAGTATCAAAAAATAACTTCTACGATATCTCTATCTTATGATGCAAAGATTTTCACTTTCAAAGTTGGCATCCGGTACGTACCCTCGTCGAAATCGTCGTCTCAAATTCCAATGTTATGACGTGCATATGACATCGCAACTGTTTATTTCCGTAGTACTTCCCTAATATTATTGTTTTTTTATTGTAGGTGCAAATAAATCTAATTTTGAAGATGTCTGGCGAAGATCACACGCTACCCGTGGAACTGGGAAGACTAGAAATAGTCTCAGGCAAGGGGAGTGCAAGTACGACGTGTGGTGATGAGAACCCTTTCCAGAGAAGGAGTGTCGGGTCACGCGCCAGCGTCGCTCTCTGGGGCCGGAGCTGCAACTGCTCTCTGAGCAAGAAAGCTGTGCGCCACAAAGGGGTCTTTAAGCGCAACAGTGGCAAGCTGCTGAAAGACCCCGTGCTGAAGTATGTTAACACATGCTGCCTGGGGGGGTCGCGATCTGAAGAACTTGCGACCTCCCTGTCTTCAGTGTCTCTTTCTCCATTGTCGAAATGCGGCTCCCGGATAGAAGAAGCACACATAGACAGGGCTCCATTGCTGCATCCAGAGGCCACCCCTGTTCAAAACGACTTCCGCTCGCTGGTGTCTAGTTGTAGTCAACTGCGAATCTCAAATAGTACTGGGACCTTCACGTCTGAGAGCTTCCAAAACCTGCAGTGCCGTGATAGAGATAGAAGCGGCATGGTGCAGACGACTGGGGCCTCGGGGGCGGAAGGCCGGGCCGGGGGGCTCATTGCGTGCTCCCAGCAAGCCCTGAACCCCCCATGTGATGTCACCATTGACGAATTGGCCAGCTATTTTGAAACTTTAGTTCATATTCCTAAGAAGATGTCTACCATGGCAGAGATGATGTATATATAGTATTGTGAATTTTCTGTCTGACATTTTGTTGATATTCTCGGCGACATCACAGTGCGGTTCTAATGTGAAATTTATAATTATTGTTCAATACCCTTGTATAACATATCTTTGTAAATACACTCCTTTTTGGAAAAAAGCCAATATTTTTATGCTCAGAAGTATTGGCCAACGTAAAATAAATGTTACTTCAAAGAAAATTATTAGGTCTAGTACAATGTTATAAAACCCTATTTTCTACACTCAACTTGTGAAAATATGTTATGTGCGATTTCGTTGTAGACAATTATTATAAATATGTTTTTTTTTTCTACATTTTAATAGGTTACATTGCAGCATTTCTGAATTTTTATAATTATCTTGTGGATTTCTGAACTGTGTCAATAAATGCGCCCCAAATGAAGTACCTACTCTGTTTTTACAGTCTTATTTTTTAGGCACCCATGTTGTCTCCTATTTGTCATAAAATAGATAGTATTATGTATTCTTAAATTACCAATTTTAATATGTATGTATAATTATTAGAAAAAACTTATTGTTTTTATAGCTGGCTCTTGTAAAATAAGAGATTTTGAGTAGGTACTTTATTTAGAGTGTGTCCATGCAGATCTCTGGATGAAAGAAAAGACTGGTGGAGATTTTCTGATCTAATGGATGGGCTTTCGTGTGATTATCTGAACAAAAAAATTCACTTTCGTAGATATATCCAATTGGTTTATTGTAATGTTGTTGTTTTTTTTATAATCTATTTTGAATCATTTTAATGTTGATTTTTACTTTTTTTTCTAATGTTCTTTTTCTCATTCTTTTGTTTACTTTTAATACTATTTATTTCTCATATTTTTAGAATTCATGTGGAATAAAACTTCATTACAACATAAAATTAATGATCTTGTTCATTGTATCCTATCCTAGGCGACGAAGCACAGCACATTATATATGTTACATGTTAACAAGCACATTATTCTATTTCATTATCGCAGGCTAAATCCTATTGTCTCTTTTTAGTATCGCTTTTTTGTTTCATCGAGTTTCAAATCACAACGGTGCTAAAGAAGTTTTCATTTCAAAAACCTCTTCTTTAGAATAAATGAGTAAAAATTTTCCACCACCACCTTTAGGGTCCATTTCCACTTCAATTAAAAAAACGATGACAAAAAACTGGATATCAGACCCTGTTCACACATTCTTTTAAAAAATCGGATGGTCGTGCAGATGCTGCGAGCATGCTTCCTTGCGACTGCGAGAGGTCGGGGTGTAGTACGGCTCACATCACACCGGAACGATAAGGTGGCAAGTGTGAACAGCTTCATACAAACCTACGAGCAAGCAAGTTCTGAAACATTTTTTAATCGTGTCGGGCATGTGTGAACAAGGGCGTAGCGAGGTACGGGCAGGGGGGGGGGGGGGGGGGGGGGGGGGGGGGGGGGGGGGCAGCTGACCCCCCTAAAAGATGCAGGAATGCTCACAAACCGTTAAGTAATATTACGTCGGTAGCCTATTGTTTGTGAGAATCAATTTAATTTTTATTATTACCTTTTGAGTTTATAATTTTTGTGTGCATTGTGGAAAGTTGGGATAAATATTATAAAAGCTTTTTTTGTACCCGCATAACTTACGTATCTAACTAAAGATTGTACGTTTATTTGTATTTTACTTTTCCTTTTTTTATGTATTATTTTTACGTGAAATTGTATAACTTCGACCGTATACGGTTTCAAATGTATTTTTGATGTAAAACATCTGCCTTTAATTGTTTTATTGCTTCTTTTCTTATAATTTAAAATACGGTTAGGGCCCTGAGGGCCTCAGACACAGAATTGGGACTTATTCTCAAAAAATGGTTAAATATTTAGGTTAGGGTTACCGTCTATTTTAAAATGATTTTTTCGTAGTTTTTAATTACCTTTCTGAGGTGGTCCTGAGTTGGTTTCATTCTGAGTTGGCATGGAACCATATCGATCGTCCAGTAGATTAGTCAAACAGGTCCAATTAATAAGTTTTGAGATAATAAGGGAAACAATATTCAAATGCTCACAAGAAATCTTACTTATATTATAAACGCGAAAGTTTGTATTGATGTATTTTTGTTATTCTTTCACGCAAAAACTACTGAATGGATTTTAATGAAACTTTACAATGATATAGCTCATACGTCAGAATGACATATACGAGCTCTGGCATTACAAAATTTGTATAAAAAATTGCAATGTACCGGGAATGAATGTATGGAATGCGGGACGGGGGAGGGGAACTCAGGAGGAGGAAGGGCAACTCGGGAGGGGGATTCACTGGAGGGGGGAGGAGTAAAATAATATTTACAAGTTTGTGTTTTACATATTAAATATCGACGGTCCTGTTGATTGTGCGGTTTTTAGTTTTGCAGTAGAGCTGTTTAAAGTTGCGTTACTGCATTTTCACTGTTTTTGAGATCAAGTATTATAACTTATAAGAAAAATACATTTATTTCAATTCATTAAAAATTCCGAAAATTCAGACATTCAAATCAGCAAAAAGAAATTAAAATAAGCCAACAGCGCGATTTTCACTTTTTAGCAGATCCGACATTGTTCTTCAGGACCGTCGATATGCTATAAAGTAACACCGGGAACACGATTGATATGTAACCACAATTTATTTAATTCATTAAATACCGACCGGTCTCGCTGAACACAAATATCTTCAGGATATAAAGTTTAAGTTATTGTTTAATTTCACTTAATATGTCAAACCAAAACTTAATATGTCAACCCCCCCCCCCCCCCCCCCCCTGCCTGCCCTCCCCCCTTAACAAAATCCTAGATACGCCCTTGTGTGTGAACAGCTCCATATAATCTATACAGCCACTAGGGCATCTGATTTTTTAATGGAACCATGTCTGATATTTAAAAGTAAGTGGGAACGGGTATTTAAGGACGGAATGATACATAACTAGGTAATTCGTAGCTAGGTCGTTAATCGCTGGTGTGGCCGTGATGAAATTCCTTTAGACCTAGAAAAAATATATCATAGATTTTTCATTAGGATTTAGGTGGTATCTAGGGAATTTTTAGGCTGTACAAATATTACAATGAGCAGACAGCATTCTGCTGATGTGCTCATATTTGGTTCCACAATAAGTTTAATAGTAAATTGAGTTGTTTTGAATTAAAAAATAATTTAGTACTCTCTTCTCTCCAAATAAGAACCCAATAGAGCTATAAATTGGTTTATATTAGTAGCATCGAAGACATCGAGCCATGATCGCCAAAAGATCGTAACCGATAAAAACAAAATTTTACAGGAAACGTTTTTTTCTTCTCATTTTTTAAGTAATGTACCTACTTATGGTACCCAAATTTACTGAGATTGTTTGATTTATTGATACATGACATTCAATTTGCAGCAGTCCACAATGGAGTGCTGATACCGACCCCGTGAGGCGTGGATCTGGCCGAGGAGACATCATCTAAGTAAACTGAATGCTGCGGAAAAGAGATCCCTGAGGCGAATGTGTGAAAAACCACGTTTGACCGTAATGAATGTAAGACAAGTGTATTTTTTTAAGCCCCCAAATTTTTTAAGTTAAAAAAAATATATATGTAATTTTTCTCTACCTTTGCCACGCGTCAACGGTAATTGTATGAAATTCTCTTAATAGAAAAAAATCGCAAAGAATGCTCTGAAAATTATAATCAATGCGTTTTTTTCTTTTATTTTAAAAGTTATATGAGTATGTATGAACAAAATTCATAGCGTTTCTTTAAATGCTTACATTTTCCACGATTTTGCTCTATTTTAAACGCGTCGTGTTTTATTAAACACTAGCTGACCCGACGAACTTCGTACCGCCTCAGAATCAATAACTGTTGAATTAAATTCAGTTTATTTACTAAATTAAAAATTACACAATGAAGCAATTATCGATGCCCAGCTGTCCGTGTTTTGTTTGTGTCGTTATGTACGGATTTTTTTTTGTGATTTTCTTACTTTTCCACTTAAGTACGGGAATTTGGGAGGCGGGTAAGGGTACCGCCGCCCCTGGAACCAATATTGGATAACCAACATCTCTGCCATAGGTCACCCCAAGTGGTTCACTACGTTTGGTGACTTAGCAGGGGTGCCCGGATTCATGGGGTGAGGTATTTCCAGGTCTTGGCGGCATAAGCGTCTACCCACTGGCTGCATGGCAGGTCGGATTGGGAGAGAATAGTTGAGGGAGTCCCTTTGGCTTCTCCAGCTGTATTCTCTCGAAATATCGACTTGCACCGCAGTGGGAGGGATGAATTCATACGTCCGTCACTCCTGGACACACTGATCCCCAGATTCCTATCCACCCTAATACCCTTTTCCTTCTCAGAACTTCCTCTACTTCCTTTCCTAAAAAGACCCTCAACACAGCACCCCCAAAGATGACATTGGCACTGCTGGGAATTATTTTCCCCAGGCCTCCTGTGTGGAGCTAGTGTAAAAAAAAGTTAGTTCATCCAGAAAGCGCAACGTGACTCAACCATCAGGGCAACAAAGTGGAATGGCCCACACGGTAAGCGTCTCAAAGGCAGACCTCACACGAGATGGGCAGATGAAATAATAAAAAAATAGCTTGCCCACAGATAATAGAAACAACCCAATATCTTTGAGCTGGCCCCTGCTGGCCGCAAATAGTTCAAGAGAGAGATAAATGGAATTCTTTAGAGGAGACCTTCGCCAGAGAGAGGGGTTCTTGCGTACGAATAATTTAAGATACCTACCTATATAACATTTTTCAACAATATTGTAAATAACATTAATTATACTTTTTCTTAATTTTTCTATAACTCGGTAACATACCTATTTGCAAGAATTAAAGGGCTTTTTTTATTTATTTATTATCTCCAATATTATGTCCAATTGAATATTCATGTATAAATTATTTGTTTTTTTTATGGGTCACTTTGTAATTTTCTATACCTACAACTAAAAAAATTTTTTTTTAATAAATTAACAACATAAAATAATATATTCATTATTACAGTGTCGAGTGTCACCCCCCGACGGGTGCCACCCCGTCGCCTTAGTTCGTATTTGTCCAACCCGTGAACCCGTGTCCCTCCAGAGGGACACGGGTTCAATTCCCGTTGGCGGCCAGCATCTTTTCTCTGAAGATTTTTTCAATGTAGATGAGTGTTTCAGGCTGATAATTATTGATTATAATATTTGTTATCTATCCAATAAATGGTTCCCGGGGTGGCGGTACCCTTACCCGCCTCCCAAATTCCCGTACTTAAGTGGAAAAGTAAGAAAATCACAAAAAAAAATCCGTACATAACGACACAAACAAAACACGGACAGCTGGGCATCGATAATTGCTTCATTGTGTAATTTTTAATTTAGTAAATAAACTGAATTTAATTCAACAGTTATTGATTCTGAGGCGGTACGAAGTTCGTCGGGTCAGCTAGTGTTTAATAAAACACGACGCGTTTAAAATAGAGCAAAATCGTGGAAAATGTAAGCATTTAAAGAAACGCTATGAATTTTGTTCATACATACTCATATAACTTTTAAAATAAAAGAAAAAAACGCATTGATTATAATTTTCAGAGCATTCTTTGCGATTTTTTTCTATTAAGAGAATTTCATACAATTACCGTTGAGGCGTGGCAAAGGTAGAGAAAAATTACATATATATTTTTTTTAACTTAAAAAATTTGGGGGCTTAAAAAAATACACTCGTCTTACATTCATTACGGTCAAACGTGGTTTTTCACACATTCGCCTCAGGGATCTCTTTTCCGCAGCATTCAGTTTACTTAGATGATGTCTCCTCGGCCAGATCCACGCCTCACGGGGTCGGTATCAGCACTCCATTGTGGACTGCTAGCTTCGCTCCGAAGTGAGATAAAAACTAATCTGTACGTCATGTTTACTTTTATTTTAAAAAATTTATCAGTAATCTTGACACTGGGAAAAAACATAATTTACAACAGAACTTACTGCGCACAGGAGAAGAGATAAAAATGAATACAAGTGGTTCATCAATACAAGAGATAAATCAATGCAAGTGTGTTGTGGGCGTGTTTGTGCGCCCGGAGAAAGCTCAAATTATTCTTACTTTTCAATTAAACAATAAAAATAAAATAAAACAACAAACAAAAGAAAATCGAAATAAATTAAAATGATTTCTCATTCATTATTTACATGTAAAAATGGTGGACTAATTTGGCTTTAAACGTATCAAAGTTTAAATTAAATATGTTAGTTCATTGCCCAATCTATGTAGGTATTCTTTCTAACAAATAATTCATAGCGAATTTTAAAATTAAATGTGTGTTAGGTCCTTCGATCAATTAAGTCTAGATAAGCCCTACCTAACTAACTTGCCTGTGAATAATGACGCCATGATATTAATGTTAACAATACAACTCTTCATCGTATTCCACCGCCTCGCTCAAAAAGCCTAGAGAAGCCAGTTCCTAAAACACAAAGTTCGTTCTCAAATCCCATTATGTAGTTTTGACATTCATCAACCAATCAGATGCCTTGAATATCACGCGATACGCATTGTGGAGTTGAATTTATCACTCCTACTTGGTATAAACTAGCCGTACACGCTCGCTAAGTCGCTTGAAGAAATAACCCGAGGGCGTTCAGTGTGTGACAAGATGTGGTCTTTTAATTTTAAACAAGCCGTTATGTTTTGTTTTGAGCCTGTATGTCAATGTATTAGTGAACGAACCGGGCTACGTGGCATGACGTCAGAAATATTGCTCGACCAAAAGTAATTTCTTTAACATTATTACGTTTATTGAAACGCTGCCTAAAAGACATCTGTAAGGTATATTTTTTTTGTTGTATTCAGATAGCTGACTACATTTTCAAAAATAAAGTCCGCGGTGTGTACCTTGTACAATATTCGGAAGTGGTATATTTTTGTGTTTTAAAAAAATTAACTCGGTCCGGACGGCTGACACACAAATTAGTTTCAGTGTAGATCTTGTAGACCGATAAAAGATACAACACAAAGCACTATGCGATCTGAACGGTGCAAAACAATGCAGGCACTTTTTCATAAATTGGCCTTGAGCCTGCTTTTGCTGGCTTCTTGCGTCATTTTGAATTTCACAGGGCTTGTCTAGATATCATACGTCAATGGTTAGGTCACAAATTGTCGGGAAATAAATTCTTCACTTAAGATCGGGTTTGTAAAATATCTGAACAATATAGCTCATATATTTCATCATTTCTTTCACTTTCTAACATAAAAGAAATCACAAATGTGACAGGAAGAGAATTATATATAACTTTTACTAATGCACGGTCGCTCTGGGACAATCTGGATCTCCAGTTATCACGACTGTTCAATATGATGTTTTGGAACAACTTGGATCTCCTGTGATTTTTTTTAGGTCACAGTCAAATAAGTATTTTTGATTTTTATTATTTTACACATTACATTTTCATGGTGACTTTGCTAATTTTAAATCTACATAGTTAAAACACTGCTCAGTTCTCCTGCATTTCTGTAGCTTTTTTTACATTAGCTCCACACAGGAGGCCCCGAGGAAAACAATTTCCCTCGGGGCCTATGTCATCTTTGGGGATGCTGCTGACACCAATACCTAGAAAAACCTTACCCCATAAACCCGGCCACCCCTGCTAAGTCACTAAACGTAGAAAACCACTTAAGATGACCTATGGCAGGGGTGTTGGTTATCAAATAAATGGTTCCCAGCCATACCCGCCTCCCAAATGAGAAAAGAAAAGAATTCAAAGTCCAAATCCCATTGTATTTATAAACACTGGATTTTGAAAAAAACTTTTTTATATGAATACCTCACAAGAGTCCCAGCTGTCCCCGTCTGGAGCCAGTGAGACTATGGGTAGGTTATGAGGCTGAAGGTAGTGGGGAGGAGAAAGAGATGGGGAAGATGAAGGTGGGGAAGTACCTGGCCAAAGCCATTTCAACAGTGGCGTACCGTGGGTATCAGCCGCCCGGGGCGGAGGAAAATTTTGCCGCCCCCCCCCCCCCCCTATATAGGTACTTCTTCAGGGAGGGAGGTGGGGGGGGGGGGGGGGGGTAGTGATCCTTTTTTTTTATTTTTTTTTAAATATTTATTAATTAGATCTGTATGCGGTGAATTAAAACTACACTCAGAACGTGAAAACGGTTTTTCTTTGGTTCTGGCAGCACATAAATTGTCTGCAACTAGAATTTTATATTTGCACTTCGAAAAAAGTTATGTTTTCCTTCGAAATATGTCAGCAGATGAATACACAATTGTAATTTTACATTCTGAACAATAAAACTGGCTTAAATTTTATCTGTATGCGGTGAATTAAAACTACACTCAGAACATGAAAAAGGTTTTTATTTGACTCTGGCGGCACATAACTTGTCTGGAAGAATTTTATTAAGCACTTCAAATAAGTTTTTTCTTCGAAATGTGTCGTCAGATGAATTCACAACTGGAATTTTACATTCTGAACACAAAAGGGGTTTTAATTAAATCTCTAAGCGGTGAATTAAGACTACACTCGGAACATGAAAATGTTTTTTCTTTGATTCTGGCGGCACATAAATTGTCTGCAAGAATTTTATAAAGCACTTTAAATAATATAATGTTTTCCTTCGAAATGTGTCGTCAGATGAATCCACAACTGGAATTATACAATTTGAACACAAAACTGCTTTTAATTAAATATGTATGCGGTGAATTAAAACTTCACTCAGAACATAAAAATGGTTTTTCTTTGATTCTGGCAGCACATAGATAGTGTGCATCTAGAATTTTATAACTGCAATTCGAATAAGTATGCACACACCTGTCAGCTATTTAACTTTTCTGTGATAATAAATTTAAAATATATCACCGTGATATATACGTGGAAGAAAACCGTATAAGTGTATTTTTTTGTGCGTTTCAGCAGGGCGCACAAAGCTTCACGAATATAAAACACAAATCGACTATCAATTAGAGCTAAAATGATACTGTTGCCATTAACATTCTTATTTAAAAATAATGAATGTGTTAGAAATAAAAACAAAACGTCTGTCATTAATATTTTGATTTTAACAGTACATAAAACTTAAGAAAGATGTTAAGAAACTATAAACTAGAAAAAACTTTTAAGTCCTGACGCGAGAATAGAACCCGCGACTTCCCCAATCCAAATTTTTACAAGATGTTTATTGATTGTGAAATTTTGCCGCCCCCCCAAAAGTGCCGCCCGGGGCGGGCCGCCCCCCCCGCCCCCCCACGGTACGCCACTGCATTTCAAGCAACATTTCAATTCTGAATGGTGGTGTAACGGACGTGTCGTCGTCCTTACAAGACTGTAAAATAGAGGGCACCGGTGGCTGTGCACGCCTTCCCTTATTGTGTGCTGATGATGCTTGTAGTAGGTATTTTAGCTGGCCTCCCTACATCCAGCGGGTGGTGGCCCTGGATGCGCCTAGTTTCTGCCTGTGCCTGGTGCCTTGGGAGTACCCAGAGTTAGGGCCGGCTATGGCGGCAGGCACCAGGTACTCGTCCAGGCAGAACTTCAGCAGGAGGAGGACTTACAGAGGTAGGAAGTAATAAAACACGAAGAGTAGAATTGAACAAGTGAACTGAACTTGAACTGAACATGTTTTTTGATTTTTTTTTGATTCTACGGATTCTTTCGTAATCCTCTAACTACTACGGCTCATTTGGCCTTTTTACTATTACCTTCTGAAGGTCGTATTTATTTGACTGAATTTAAGTTACAATTAGTGTCATCGTGAGGAAAAAGTCTTTACTGAATAATTTTTTTTTTGATTTACTAGATTCTTATGTTCTCGGGGAGATGAATCATTTAAATTTACTGAATTTAAAGTTAATGTTCTTTATACAAATAGAACGGCGTCATTTGCGCCTTGCAATTTTTACCGCTTGTGGGTATTTAAAATATTACCTGGCTATTACCTATAGGCTTATAGGTCTTGTGTTTTGTCGGTTGGGAAAAAATGTTATGTAAAAAACCCAACTAAAATCGCATGTTTTGCACAGCTCAACAAGCAAGATAGCAGCCAAGCTCGGGGGGAATATATACATACGTGTGTATTTGTGTTATGTTGGGAGTGGGAAGAAGTCGGTCATGTCCTTTTGTTTGGAGCTCTTCCGCATTTGCCTTCGGGAATGAGGAAACCATGAAAAACCTCATCCGGGAAGAGTCGGCCGAAAGTCAACATGAAACTTGGCGGCCTTCAGTGATTTCAGTATATGAAATCTGGCATTGAGTGGTGAGGGGTGTGAGTGTGAGTGTCTGTTTTTATGTGAGATACATACTTTATGGGAAATTTAGGATAAACATACATAAAAATAAATATTATTATATTAATATATAAATAGATACATAAACATAAGTTGAGGGGGGGGGGGGTCTGGTGGTTAGGAATACCTACTGCTCGCTTAGTCGTCCGCGTCTGAATAAGGCTTGTGCCAAATGTGATTTAGGTCCATCAGGATGTGTTTAGGTAGTCTGTGTTTGTATCTGAAGGGAAGGTCACTAGGTGCATTGTATTGACCGATTTCCTTGATAAGTTTATTTTTACTGTGTTTTAATGACTTGTAAAATCGGTCTGTCAGTCTGTGCGTGTATTCAAATAAGGTCGGAATGTTTTCTCTGGCATGTAGTCTTTTCAAATTTGTTCTGATTCTAGTGTTGTAAGTGATTTTAATGCAGAGATTTTGTAAGGTCTGTAGTTTATTATGGTCAGAGCATGAGATGCTACCCCACACGGGAATGGCATAAGTCAGTACCGGTCGAATGAGCGAGTAGTAGATCAGGAGCTTGGTTCTGGGAAGTAGCGGACTTCTTCTGTTGAAGATTGGCTTCATCGCTCCGACTGCCTTTCTGGCTTTCGCATTCATCTTGGCTACGTGAGATTTCCAGTTGAGTCGTGAGTCCATCGTCAGGCCCAGGTAGACGACCTCATCCTTCCATTCTAAGAAATGTCCTCCCATTTCGATGTTGACGTCTTGTGTTCTGGTTTGTTTCCTCGTTTACATTATGACTTCGGTCTTAGCCTCGTTTAGTTTGAGTCGCCATTTTTTGTAGAACTCTACGAGGGCGTCGAGCGCCCTTTGTAGGTACATGGCCGCCATGTCTGCTTTCGTCGACGAAACATAGAGTTTGACGTCGTCTGTAAAAATTGATAGATTGCATCTCTCGTCTCGGGGGATGTCGTGCGTGAAGATGTTAAAGAGGTGAGGTCCCAGTAGACTTCCTTGCGGCACCCCTTTTGGAATCTCACGTGGTGTTGAAAGCGCGTTCCTGATGAAGACTTTGAAGGATCTGTTCTAGAGGTACTCTTGTATCACTCTCGTTAGGTATATGGGCGTGTTAAGCATGTGAAGCTTGTGCAGCAGCCCTCTGATCCAAACGGTATCAAATGCCTTCTCCAAGTCTAGCAGTGCAGCGGCGGTGAAGCGATTTTCATTGAATCTTCTAGCGATGAATTCCGCTACTCTGGAAAGCTGGTGGGTAGTGGAATGCCTTTTCCTGAAACCGAACTGCTCGTCTGGCAATGTGTCTTCGTGGTGTGGTAGAAGCCTATTGAGAATCACCTGTTCAAATTACCTTGCTCAGTGTGGATAGTAAACTTATCGGCCGGTAGTTCGTCGGCTGCCTCTTATCTTTGTTAGGCTTCGAGAAGGGCAGCACGGTTGCCGTTTTCCAGATCTGAGGGAAGTGCCCGGTGATGAGGCAGGCATTGAACAGCTTTGTGATGAAGATGATGGCTTTCTGTGGTAGATGTTTCAGTAGTATGTTATGTATTTGGTCGCTTCCCGGCGCCTTGTTTGTCTTTAATCGCCTGATGATGACGGCTTCTTCGCTCGGCGTGCAGAAGTGTATATCGGCGGTGTCCGTCTGCTCTGCTTGATCGAGATGTTGTAGAGACTCATCTACTAGTCGATCCGTTTCAGAGTCGCATAGGCCGTCCGTGGCTGCGTAGGCTCTCTCGAATCCGTCTGCGAGCGCGTTTGCCTTTTCTTCAAGTGAGAGTGCCAGCCCTGAGCCGTCTAACTTCTCAAGCGGGGGGATCGTGTGATCTTCGTGTCTCAGTGCTTTCGCCATTTTCCATAGGCTGTTATCTTTGGACGTGAGTGACGTAACTTTCTTCGTCCAAAGTTGGCGTCTGAGATCGGTGATTTATTGTTTGATTTCCCGGTGTAGTATGTTGTAGGCCGATTTGAAGTAGCCGTCGCGCGTTTGATGGTAAATGCGTCGCAGGCGATTTTTCTCCTTGATGAGCGATAAGACATACTCGGGAAGCTTGATTGTGAAAGTCTGTTCGTCTTTAAGTGGTATGGAGTTGTCTTGTGCGTGTTGGATAATTTCGGTCAGAGTGCTTGCGGCTTCGTCGATTTCTTCCTTTGAGCGCAGGTTTGCCGACGTTAGGTATATTCGTTCGTTTATCTCTTTCTTGAATCCTTCCCAATCGGCCTCCTTGAAATTACGCCGCTTTCTGGGGCTCCTTGAAGTCGTACCTCCAATACTGAAGCTCACGGGCAGGTGGTCTGATGATAGTTTATCCAGCGTGCGCAGTGGCGAGATGGTCTTAGCGTTTTTCTCAAGTACGATATCTAGTGTACTTGGATATATTGCGCGTGCTGAGTGGTGAGTCGGTTTGTCCGGTGCCATTATCGAGTAGTTGTGCGTTTGCATATGTGAACAGAGCGTTTTCCCATTCGCGTTGCCTCGGTGGTTGTTCCAAAAGTTGTGTTTAGCATTCAGGTCTCCTCCTAAAACAACAATGGGGCGCAAATTAAGTAATTTATCTAAATCTTGTCTTACCAGAAGGTTGGAATGATTTTAGTAGGCGGCGATAATGGTATGCGCTCTATCCTCTATGATGACTTCGATAACTGTGGCTTCAGTATGTTTCAGCTTCGGAGTAGGGATTTTTTTAGAAACAGTTTTCTGAATATTACAGGAATTTGGAATAGCGACATCAATGATATAAGTTATTTTTTAAATTTTGTCATGTAAAACTATTTCGGGTCTATTATGACTAATTGTTCTGTCCTTTAGTATTGTTTTATCGTAATAAATTTTATAAAATTCATTTTATAAAAATGAATTTGGTTCATATTCATAATATGTTACATTACGGCAGTCAATCAATTTATGTTTAGTTACCAAACTTTGGTGAATTATTTTTAAAACTTGATTGTGCCTAAATGTATACTCGGACGGCGCTAATACAGAACATTCCTATATAATATGTTCTATAGTTTCCGGAAAAGCCAAACATTTTCTACATAAATCGTCAATTTTATTTGTATCTTTGATGATATGCTTCCTATATTTTTTAGTATTAATGACTCTATCTTGAATGGCAAGCATAAATCCTTCTATTTCTGCGCTCAACTCTCCAATACTCAACCATTTGTTTGACTAAAGTTTGTCAACATATGTTTTTTTGAGATAGTTGAAGTGTTTGCGTGAAGAATTTTGTTTGACCAGGAATCTAATCATTCCTGGTTGGTATTTATAAGAATGTTAGCTCTGTTGGTAGAGCACTTGCGATGTAAGAAAAGGGTCCTGGGTTCGAGTCCCAGAAGTGCCAATATCTTTTTCTTATTTTTCTGTCTCCAGATTTTCGATTGAGTTTCGATAATATTGTCTTCATTAAATTAAAAAATCATATTTTTAGTATAATATCAGTCTTTTGTCGTGTAAAGAAGCCTCGGTACAAGGTCAAAAGTGTTAAAAAAATAAATGAGGTTATTTTCGAAATGGTAAAATCTACTTTTATGTAAAGGACGATGTCTTTAAAAGATACATTTCTTGACCGACCAACTTTTTGGTCAAATCTGATAAGCATGTACTCATACTTTCCAAATTTCCCCTTTACAGTTTCCCCTAAGTTTTAATCCTTTTTTTTAGTTATACAATTTTTTTTTTTACATTAGCTCAACAAAGGAGGCCATAAGGAAAACAAATCGCCTCAGGGCCTATGTTACCTTTGGGGATGCTGTGTGAAGTATCTTTTGAGGAAAGGTATGTAGGAATTTCGGGGTCAGTGTCTCCAGGAGTGACGGACGTATGAATCTATCCCTCCTATTGCGGTGCAAAGCGATGTTCCGATAGAGTGCTGCTGCAGAGGTCAACAAAATAGCGAGCCACTTGGGGTGACCTGTGGCAGAGGTATTAGTTATCCAATAAATGATTCCCGGGTCAGCGATACCCATACCCACCTCCCAAATTACATTACATTGGTGATGTACTGTGGCCGTCTCAGCGGAAACTCCTGGGTTGAGAACAGATGCAGTTTATGACATGAGCACTACGAGCAGTTTAAAGCGGGGCGGCGATAGCCATACCCGCCTGTCAAATTACACTACATTGGTTATGCACTGTGGCCGACTCACTGTGAACTCCTGGGTTGAGATTAGAAGCAGTTGATGATTCACACTTGACACCAGAAATTTGGAATATTTTAAATTTTATTATTTATTTATTTCAAGAATTAAATTTTTTCATTACAAATGATAAAATATGCAAGATTATACAATAATGTATTTTTTATTTTACTTCTCCATAAGTTGAGCTCTAGGAGCTCGTGTTTATGGGAGGAGTATTTACATGCAAAAAATATTATGTTTTAATGAAATGTTTAAACAATGATCAAAGAACTTATGAAATAAATACAAACATTATTTGACATAGGTACATAATTTAGAAAAAAATAGTTATAGAAGGACAATAATAATATAGATCATTACATATTATAAATTAGAGTGGAAGATACCATCAGTATCGCCCTGATGTAAGACCACCATTCAGAATTGAAACGTTGCTTAAAATGGCTTTTAGCCTTGTTTGGTGACCAGATCTGAATAGCCAGGTACTTCCCCACCCTCCTTTTCCTCATCTACTTCCCCTTCCCACTACCTTAAACCTGAAAACATACCCAAATTAGGGATGTAATAGTCTCACTGGCTCCATACGTCATACGTGAGAAGTTGGGGACTCAAAAATAATAAACAGGGGACAGAAAAAAAATTAAAAATATATTTCCCAAGTTGTTGCGGATCACGAACTACCATATGTGGCTATTAAAAAAAATCTGGAAGAATAATGTGATTAAGGTTAAGAGGAAGAATATGTTAGCAGAAAAAATATTGCTTGATGGAATGTCGTACATTCCTACTACGTAAATTTTATATCACATTTTTAATAGCAAGATTTATCTCTACATGTTATAAATGAAAGTTTTCTGTGTGTCTGTCTATCTGTCTGTTCGCCATAAACTCAAAACCTACTGAACGGTTTTTCATGCGGTTTTGATTAATGGATATAATTATTCATGAGGAAGCTTTAGGTATATAATTTGTCAAGGTTTTGTGTAAATTGAATGTATATAATATATAAAGGAGAACGTCTGCCGGGCTGGCAAGCGGGCGGTGTGGATTTGATTTGTACGCAGAGTTTGATGAAATTTTGCACATGAGACCTTCAAAACGTCCACATTTGATTTCGAAAACTCCATGTAAAGCCCGGGAATCGCCGGGGACTACAAATAGTTTTATAATAAAGTGTTCCGACTTCTTTATTATCGTATCTGTGATTTATAATATTGTGAGGGAAAGCATTACTCTTACGTCACATGTATGTATATATAACATACACGTAGGGGACCCAAAAGTAATGAGAATCGGGCGGTAGAGTGGAGAAGTGGAGGAGGAACGGGTTTTGTGTGGTCGACTGTTGTACGGTAACACTTTCTCGGTCAGTGTGCGAAGCCGCGTCGCTGTGGGTCCAAAGTTTAATTTTAAGTAAATCAAGATTTCTTCTTTCGGCGAAAGTGCGAAAATCTCCCCTCTGAGGATCAAAGAGAGCCTTCGACTTCAAGCCTGCCACGAATTGAAAAATCAGCTGGAAGAGGACCCAGATTTTTTCCAATTTGAAATTGCGTATTATTGGTGATGAGTGATGAGTCATAGTATTATGGGTTCGATCCCGAAAGCAAGCAACAGTCAAGCCAATGGAAGAGTGCTCTCCTCCTCAGAAAAAAAGTCAGGTGAAATCGAACATCAAGTTAATGCTCATTGGTTTTTTCAGAGATGTTGTGCACACAGAGTTTGTTCCTCCAGGCCAAACAGTTAACCGACAGTTTTACATGTTGGTACTCAAGGGGTTGCGAGAGAGCATCAGGAAAAATCGTCGAAAAAGGTAGAATTCTTGGCGCAAGGAGAATGTTTCTTCAACCAGGACAGCGAACCTGCTCACACTGTGTTGTTTGTGAAGCAGTATTTAAGCAAGCATGGAATGACCCCGATTGTTCACCCGCCCTTTTCACCCGACCTGTCTCACTGTGACGTATTTCTACTGCCTATGATGAAAAGGTACTTGAAAGGGAAATGTTTTCATACTGTTGAAGAAGTGAAACAAAAATCGATGGAGGCCATAAAGGACATTCCAATCAGTGGGTGTCAAAATCGTTTTGAACAGTGGAAAAAAAGGTTGGACAAGTGCATACATTCTAAAGGTGAACACTTTAAAGGCGACCAAAATTTGGTGTAAAAATATTGAAAAATAAAAAAGTTATAAAGAAATTCTCATTGCTTTTGGGTCCCCCCACGTACAATATACCTACACCACCATGCAGCATGAACATAATTTTTCCACAATCTCTAATATTTTTTTTAAATTGTTTTCGCTGCTATGTCCTAAATATTTTAGAATTTATTTTATATTCATATACGGGGTGTAACAGGACGTACTCGAGGGATTTTAACCAGCAATTCCTGAGCATATTTGGAGTAAAAAATGTTTGTCATTTTGCTGTTCGATGAAATTTTATTTATATTAAAAACATTAAAAATATTTTTCCATCACAAACCGCAACTAACAAACTAGTTAAAAGAGTAGCGCGTTTGTAGCCTAGCGGACACTTGATAAGCGTTGCGTCTCGTTCTAACAGCATATTAACACACGAAACAGCGAATGTCGCTCAAACACATCACGATGGAATACATCCCATGACGATAGGTACAGTAGCGCTGTGTAAATGAAAAACATATATTTTGTTTTTAAAAGAAAAAAATATCATCGGACACCAAAACGACAATTTAATTTTTTACTCCAAATATGCCCAGGAATCGCTCGTAAACATCCCTCGGGTACATCTTGTTACACCCTGTATACTAGGAAAGTGAATCTGCGTTGTTATTTTCAATACTTTGAATATGAAGGAGCAATACTGTTTTGCCTTCCGAGGAGGTATTCAGTAGCACATTTTCATTCTTTTAATTAGTAGAAGTTACTCTGCTTGACGCTATCACGCAACGTGCTCCATGGGACTATCCTTTGTGCCGTGGAAGGCGTCGCGTCGTGCCCCACCATGTGCCCAAACTGTCAGGTGCTTTGGGTTTTGTTACCAAATAATTTAATCTATTCTATTGAATACCGACTATCTTGTAATTAAGATATTTTTTACATAATATTGATAATTATCACCTAATACGTCAGAGACACCTGACACTAATACTTAAATGAATAGATAAGTATACATTTTCCGTAGGCATAGGCCAAGCTGGCCAAGGGTGTGTTTATTTAGTTTTCTTTACGCCAAATTACTTACCAAAGCTCGGGAATCGCTGGTTAGTCTACATTTCTACAAACACCCTGTAAAGCTCTAGAGTTCTAGAGCATTAGCGTGGGAGGGATCGCTCCTGGGGTCCCGATTTCGGGAAGGAGGGGAATCAAATGATATGCAGGGTGTCCGCGGGCAAAGTGCACTAACTTCGGGAGGTGATTCTACATGATGATGAAAGTAAAAAAGATTAACAACTTTTTCCGAAATTCCAACTTTTTTTTCACGTACAAAAAGACATACCTACTAAAAATCCTTAGTGTAAGGTACGATCTTACTTGCTGAGCGCCTGCCGGGCACGATTGTGGCAACATTGCATGGTTGTGACTGGCCCGTATCGTAACAGCGGAAAATAATAAAGCTGGCGGCATACGCCGGTTAATTTTTTATCCTTTTACCACTAAACAACCCCTAAAGGTTGATATTTCGAAAAAAGTTATTTAGTTATTTATCTTTTTTTACTTATAATATCATGTAGAATCACCTCCCATGGGGTATATATGACTCGAGCCGTGACTGTATCTATTTCTGATTTTTCTGTTTTCATTTTCGATTGAGTTTCGCTAATTTTGTCTTCATTTAATTAAAATGAAATTAAAAATATAATATATTAAATGGAGCACGACACGGGTTGCATATTTTTCAGTAGTTTGAATGGGGGTAAAATCTTTTTTCTCCTCTTACTGTTGATAAGTCCAAGATATTACATGAAGATAAAATATGTCACAACAACATGTAAGATACCCATAATCATGTTCTAATTTATGTCAATTTTTTTTGTTTTTATCTGAAGACGTCACGAAATAATGATATCGTAATAATCTCGTTGGATTTCGATAATTTATGTTGTGATCCGAGATTGTGCAATAAGTAGTAGGTAGGTACCTGCCCACAAAACGAAATACTTGTAAATTATAACTATATGTACTTATTTATATACCTAGGTACCTACTCCCCAACCATTCCCAAGAGATTAAACCAGAAAATGTACCTGTACTAGGTAAGGTTATGTTTATAACCTACATTCCATCTTGAATTATATAACAATAATATTGTGTACTTCAATCCACTGTCTCGAATGTGTCGTCTGTATAGTCGTCAATGTGACCATATAGATATCTACGCAACAGTCTCACATATTTCAAAAAACAAATTAACAATCTTCTATTTAAAATACATAAATAAAATTCTATTAAAATAATTATGTAATTGCTTTATAATCATGTCTTCTGTTTCTTTATTTCTTCTCTTTCTCTGTAGTTTTTTTAACGAATGTGTTTTATATTTCATTTTGGTTATTGCCGCTATTATTATTATTTATTAAACAGCCCAAAATTATTGGCGCTCATAAATTTTAATGTGTTGGCCAGAAACACAAGGTCAGTACTACTTTTTATTGTGGCAATTCTACTACCATGGCTCAATTCAATATACCACTACACAGAATGCAAAACTTAGGCAATATGTATTCACACATAGATGTATGAAATATGTCGCTGATACAATATAAACACGAAATAATTAAATAATTTATCCATAATTCAAGTAATCACTATGAAGTTCTTTGGTAAATTTAATAAACTACATCGACTAATTTTCTAAATATATCTCTACCTATCGTATTAATGCGTCTGAGTAATTAAATGTATGATTCAAACTTTCATCATAACCTAATAAAGTATTTATTTATTTTTAAAAAATCATTTTTTTTCTTTTTGTCATTGGTACCTACCAACGTACCAACTTATAAATATTATAAGTTGGTACGTTGGCGCCATCTTACAAAAGTGGCTATTCTAAATTTCTTATAATGTTGTTCACAGATTTTCTTAATTTTATTGTTTCATTGGAAATAAGGTTTATTTCCTGTAATATGTAGACATCTTCTCAACTTGAAATATATATTTATATATATATATTTTTTTTTTATTTAACCCACCATTAAACAATTTCAACGTGCCTCTCTAAGTTAACTTATTTACATACATAAATTGATTTTCAAAATTTAGAAAAAAACCTCACTTTATGACTTGTGTTATTGATCCCCTGTACATACCTACGAGTATAACTAGAGTTAAAAAAATGAACAAAATATCCAAACATAACGCAAACAAATATTCAAAGAAAAAATATGTATACTCTGCTCGTTAGTATCTTCAAGAAACCGAATTAATTATCTTAAAACAATTCAGAGATTTTCCAAATAGTTTTAAGTTCATTTTCATGTCTGGGAAAAAACGAATGGTTAATGTAATAATGAATAGTGTTCACATCATTTTAAAAAAATTAAACAATTTTCCCATCATTAGAAAAAAAAAATTTAGTAAGGAAATCGGTTTTTGACGAAAATATTAATAAATAAATCACTTTAAAAAACAGTAAAAAGGGTAGGGAAAATAAAATCATATACATGAGTTCTTTCAGTTTGGTTTAACCACAGCTTGATAATGATGTTGAACGCCAAAACAGTTATCACAATAATAAAAACAAAAATTTATGTATGTGCTTATTTTTTTTTAAATCTAATAAAATAACAAAGACAAATCAATTGTGATTGTTATGTAGTTGTCAAAATGTATCAAAAGTAATTGATAAGATCGATCAATGACAGTCTCAGCTTATCTGGAAGAATTATCCTCCGGATAAAATGGTGTTCAGATGTGGATTTTCCGCAGTAAAGGAATAGTCACAACACGACATGGTCCTGCAAGTGTTTGTGTTTCTGGCGGCAGTTTCCCTTGCGGTGGGGGGCGGATCCCCTAACAGCGCTCTGTACGCAGGGGGCAGTAGAATAGACATTGAGGAGGATGCTAGGCTGGATGTTGTAAGTACAAGTTTTGGTAAATAATCCATAAGCCGCCGCATGCCGCCACACTTTTAATAGGGATAGATTTTGCAAAAGTAAACTTTTAAACTTAATTACCACAAGAATCATTGGTTTCAGTCGGGATGGACCGAAAATATCAATCAAAGTTAAAATTTCCATTGCCGCTATTGTTTTTATGGTTTTGACATTTGCGAAGTTTCGTTTCAAACTAAATACGCATGATTTACGTAAATAGTTGTTTCTTTTAGTAATTGTTGAAATGAAGTGTGATTTCCATAATCCGTGCTTAAAAATGCGGCGACTTATGGATTATTTAATCCAGTTTTTAATTATATAGTTACCGTAATTCATTAATTTTAAGACGCACTGTTCTTTTAACCAAAAAATAGTTGCTTAACCCGTGAACATATTTTGCGTCAGTGGTTTAACCTGATCTCAGCGGCTGTCGCATATGTGCACCATCAATTGTGCAACACTCAATGTAACACTAATTCTAATCATCTCATGTCATCTATCGTGCATCACACATTTTCAATTCACACTATTCACATTTTGACATTTTTAAATCCACACCACGCTCCTTAAAATTACACAGGCGATCTCTCGATACTTCATAACTATAGATACTGAACTAATCCTACCATCATTCAATGAACTTCATTTCTGGGCTATGCATTTTATTATTAGAATACGTAGGGTTCAACTCTTGACCGTACCCCCCATCCTACCCCCTCCCTATTCCTACTTAAACATGTTATCTTTCCTAATTAATATTTTAGAATCACAAAACTCACTTCTATATTATAAAATTCACGTGGAAACCTGTAATTGGTAAAATTCATTTAATAATTTCATTAATAAAAAAATAAATACCACTCAAATACTTAAAATTTATGTATAGGTATGTCTGTCAATATTCTGTATCGTAGGTTAGTTCTAATATTCTCCTGACGAAGGTAGGGTTCTTCGAAACCGGTAAAAATTAAAGTGGTCTATAAAAAAATAATATGTTCTTATTGTTAAATATTCTGTTATTATTGTGCCTAGCATTATGGTCGATAAATTTATCAACAAATGTAATAATGCACTAAAAACACAAAAATAAATAAAGAAGTGAGAAAAAAAGAGAGAATTTTATTTGTGTGAATTTATTGAACCACGGTTTTCATCGGATGGCCATTTAAAAGTAAGGTCAAGTAGGAAAACTGGCGAATTAAAATAAATACTGATGCACATATTTGAATTTTAGCCCGGCTTGCTGACTAAGTATGGCTATGCCAATGAGGTGCACGAGGTGCAGACCGAGGATGGCTATCTGCTGACCATGCACCGCATTCCCCGCGGCAGAGGACAAGCCGAGGGAGACAGACCCGTAGTTTTCCTCATGCACGGACTATTCAGCTCCTCGGCTGACTGGATCATCATGGGCCCTCAGAGTGGTTTTGGTAATACAGTCAATTATCATTAAGCGAAATTTTATTCTACAAATGTTTGCTTGATGTGATTTAAGATTCTCACGGCCAAAAGAGACCCCAGATTTTAGGGGCATTAAGCTGTGGTATGCTTCCTTCTCTTTTAGCCAAAGTTTCGTACAGCCTTACAGAAGATGAACACTGCTGATGGAGACTGCAAGTCAGTCTGAAATGTTGGCTAAAGGACTGGAAATTTGCTATCTCCTGTTTTACCTCATTCTTTTAACAGTAATCCGTCCTTTTTATAAGTATCCCCAGGTTTGTCATTGGTAATGCAATACGGCTTAATAACCTACAAATCATTCAAATGATTCGTCCATGCGTGGGTAAGTAATTTATTTATTTAAAAAAAATATGTATTTAAATATGGTACATTTTGAAAAAGGTTATTTTTAAATTCCAATTTTTTTTATTATTACGACAGATGTTTCGGCGTTAAGGCCATTATCAAATGGTTGTCAAACAAAGAAATTCAAAATGTTAAAAAGGTTATAATGGAAGTGTTTAAAAATGTTATAAAAATGTAAAAAAAATGATGATCTGAAACAAAGATATTCAAAATGTTAAAATAGTGATAGTGGATGTAGTTCTACCACAGCTCAAAATAATAGACACAGATTAAAAAGTTCTGAAGATTGAATCTGAATTTGCGTTTTGTTTTGTTGACGAAGGGTTTGATTATAATACAGCTCAGAAGAAAATTGAGGAATTTTCTACCTCTACAAACGCTTCACTCTCGAACGTCCCAGACCAAGATTTCGTCAACTGCTGAAAATTCAGTTATAACGGTTAGTGTGTTTCGGCAAAGTTTGATTATGTAAGGCCTTCTTTTTCAGCATACTATCTGGCTGATGAAGGTTTCGACGTATGGATGGGAAATGCTCGAGGGAACTTCTACTCCCGCAAGCACGCCACTCTCGACCCCGACCAAGACTCATCCTTCTGGAAGTTCAGCTGGAACGAGATCGGTTACTATGACCTACCAGCCATGATTGATTACGTCCTGGCCAAGACCGGCAACACCCAGCTGAACTATGCTGGACACTCCCAGGGAACCACCTCTTTCTTCGTCATGGCCTCTCTGAGGAAGGAGTACAATGCCAAGATAAAGCTGATGTCCGCGCTCGCCCCTGTTGCCTACATGTCAAACTTGGAGAGTCCGCTGGTCCATTACTTGGCACCAATTGCAAATACCGTAGAGGTGAGTTGAATCAATATTGTTAAATATTTTAGTTATAGGGTACCTACTTATTATTAATTAGTATTTCCGAGTCGGTCCACCAAACCAAAAAAACAAGGAAATCTTTCAAACTGTTGAGATACCTATTGATAATGTTCTTTTTAACCCCCTACGCAAGGAGCGGTGTCTGCATATGGCATCGTAGCTCCTAAACGAATGGACCGATTATGATGCAGTTTTTTTGTTTGAAAGCTGACTTGATCTAAAAGGTTCTTAGCAATAATTCATGAAAATCTGCTCAGGCATTTCAAGGTCATCAACTCTTTTTTGTGTCGGGGGTTACTTAAAATTTAGAAAATTTTACTTACCTATTGCATTAATCACATTTTAAGAGACCACGGATAGTTCTCCAACATTTAAAAAAATCTAGTCTACCTGTTGGACAATTCGGTACTTACATATTCTTAACGATATGTAAGATTATCTAGAAGTTTTCTGTAAACTCTGTAGATACATGCCTAATCAAATACGTAGATATATTGGAAAACTAATTGGCCCTACAGGAGATTTCTCACTATTTTGCAGAAATAAAATAACAATTTTTTTTTATTTCAATATGCATAAAATTAGCATTAAAATTAGACATTTTAAAATTATTTTTTCCCAATCATTTTACAACACAGAGTACATAAATTAATAAAAATTACATGTGTAAAAAATATGAAAACAATGTAAGTAACGGGAACCCACTAAAGGCAATGCCTGTGGGTAATATAACAAAAATTACCAATAAAATATACTTTTTAAATAAAATAAAATCTACAATATAACATCAAGCAAGTTTTATTATAAGTTTATACATATATAGAAGTGGGAATACAATATATACTAGTTTTTTTAAGTGAAAAGGGAATTTTGAAGGTTTACATATTAATAGTTTATAGGAAAAGCGTTTCAACATGGCGCCATTCCTTCGTTTTTTAAGTCAAGTAAATAATATATATATATTGCACGTTAATTATTGTTTTCATCGCTTCTCTCAATAACTCTTTTATCTTTCTAGGTTAATACGTTTTGATAAAGCTAAGATATAGACCGTCAAAACGATGTTTAACTTGTTTAATGTTGATAATAAATTGAAAAGTAAATAAATTCAAAGTTGCCATCTTTAGTATTATACCTCGGTTATACATACGACAGTATTTTAGTGTTGTGATGGTAATGGATTTATAATTAAACAGAAGAGCTGAAACAAAGTTTCATTTATATTTTTATATTGGGATTAGTAATTTAATCGCAGTTTCTAGTGTTTTAAATCAAAATCAAATTTAATTATATAACTGGCGTAGTAACACATCCCTATGGGTTTAATATATATATATATGTTCATTTCTGAATTAGCTGTTGACATCCCTAATCGGAATAAACGAGCTGTTGCCGAGTAGCGATCTGATGGCCCAAGCCGCGGAACTGCTGTGCAAGGACAACTCCCCCATGCAGCCCGTGTGCACCAACTTCCTGTTCCTGTTCTGCGGAGCCAACCCTGAACTATTAAATGCGGTAAGTACTATAATTGCTATCAAATGCGGTGAGCATTATGGCTTTAACTAGTGATTATTTGGAGTAAAAAAGGATGTAAAATGTAAGTGAAATTTTGGCCTCCGGTGTCTTTTTTATGTTTTTTTTGTTCCTCAAAACCAATCATTAAAAAATTCTTCCATTTGTCATCACTGATCGTGACCCTAACTGTCCAATACCTACTACGTATTATGTTTTAAATTAAATAAAAAAAATAAAACTTTGTCACCGGAGACAAAAATTCTTTCACAGTTTTTATCCCAAATAAAGGTTAAAGTAAGTCAAGTCCTTCCCTTTGCACCCTGTGTATTGCTTCACAGCTTGTTTTCTAATTAATGTGATAATGTGGAATTGGTTCTGTGACAAAATAGAACACTTTTGAAAAGTGAACAAAGTCACGAAAGGTGATGTTAACTAGGTTAGGTTATATATTTTTTTCGTCACATTTCATAACTTTATTTCACTTTGCAAGTGTTCCATTTTGCCCCGTTCGGTTTAGTTTTGGTAATAATGTCACATTATTTGTTAATCGGTGGAGACCATAATAAAGCGAAGAAGTTCCGAAGAATGGAGTTTTTTTGGTCCAAGTCCAAATAAATCTAAAAGATTTTACGCAAATATTTTTTTTTCTGTTACATTACTTTGTTCTTCTCTTTATCAATTCTTTGACTAGAGTCTTTTACTTTGATATTTTACTTTATTATTTAACTTTATTCTCTCGATTCTCTGACTTTATTCTTTGGTTTTATTCTTTGGTTTTATTCTTTGACTTTATTCTCTCGTTTTTTTAACTTTATTTTTTGACTTAATTCTTTTACATTATTCTTTCCATTTTTTGACTTTATTCTTTGAATTTATTTTATGACTTTCTCTTTTATTTTGTTCTCTCCATTCTTTGACTTTATTCTTTTTCTTTATTATTTTCCTTTATTCTCTCGATTCTTTGACTTTATCATTTTACTTTATTCTCTCGATTTTTGACACTATCTTCTTTTCGTAGATTTTTTTCGTACTTTTTTGTCTTTGCTCTATTCATGCGCAAATTATTTGCCATCCTTTCTCAGACATCTTTGATTTTTTTTTTCATTCGTGTGATGTGTCCTTAAAATTTTATATAAATAAAATGAATGCCATGTAATAACCGACACGTAAATACGTACAAAGAAAATAGTTTTTTTTTTGTTAACGTTCGTTTTGTGTGTGGGTACATCTAGCAGGATTGCCCCGGGACCGTGAACTTGTCGCTACACCACTGACTCTACTCCTACAAGACCCACACGTATATTTTACAATCACTTGGATTGAGATTTGGGAATTTAATTAATTAAATACGTATTATTTTTAAGATTAAATATAATATATTGTGATATATTAACTGGTTAGATAAGATTGTTGAAACAAAGCTTAAAATACTCTGATTAATACACTTAGGTATTTGATTAAAACCTCTATTAATACTCGTAAGCGTGTATTTATTTGATTTATCTCAACTTTATATTAAAGCGATAACACTTATTATTCAGAACATAAAATTAACAACTCTCTTTGAAACATGAATAACAAAGACACAGAAAAATAAAAAGAACGGTTGCAACTGGGACTTGAACCCAGATCTTCGCGACCATCTCCTTCCAAAATTTGAGCGTGGAACGTGGCTTACATAATATTATTTTATTTTGGTTTATTAGGGAACAAACAGTTATAAATATTTTATTAAATAATTACATGTTAAATGACCAAGTTTCCACATAAAATTCACACTATAGACAGAAAAACACAGTTGATTAGAAAACCAAAAGTGGAGTTGGTAAAAAGAAAATCTTAAAAAAACACTCACACAGATTAAAGTATAGGTATAGGATACATAATGTGAAATTACCTATGAACCTATATAAAAAAATCCTTTTTTCGTCATCGGATGACGTTCAAAGATAAACAAGATAAAAAAAGAAAAGCATCATAATGGGAATGAGGAAATAACACATAGCAGGGGCAGAGGGTTATTATTTTAATAATTTCTATATCTGCATATTATAAATTTCATGCCCTCCGACGCGCCTGTCTCTCTGAAACTAACTAACGAACGGATTTTCATGTGGTTTTCACCAATAGATAGGGTAATTCATGAGGAAGGTTTAAATATATAATTTGTCAAGGTTGTGAGTAAATTGGTTGAAATATATAATATATAAAAGGAGCGGGCTGGCTTTGATTTGTATGCAAATTAACAGATGGCGTTGGTTATACAGGTTTGGTAACCAACCAGTAGATGGCGTTGCGTTTCGTTAGCCACAGCAACGGGTGTCCGGGTCTTTAATATTTGCAGCACTTTGGGAAGTTTCTTTTTTTTTTTTTTTATTGTATTTATTACTTGCTGGAGCAATCCCGATGAGTTACAGAACTCATTTTAGGACAGGAGGAAAATTCATGGGTGTGAGGAAATAGTTACAGTTTTACTTGGAAAATGGATATTAAAAATATAAGTTTCACATACAACATAGACAAAAAATAAATTTAAAAAAAAAACAGGTTGAGTGTAAAGAGTGTGTAGTGAGTTAAATGTAAATCTATATATTATAAAGAAACTCGTAAAATATAAGTATATTAAATGTACGTAGGTACTGCAGTTTTTGTAATTTTTCTATGAAAAACTTTTTTGAAATGTCACTATTACCCCTTTAAATTTACGGAAAACATAATTGCAAAGGTTTATTTTGTTTTATTTTATTTTATCTGCTACCAATGTTAATCTACGAGAAATAGTTATGAGGTAGGCGAAATGTCAAGTAATTATTTTAAATATGGTGTTGTTAATTATTATTATCTGTATGTATGTTTCCTCTATAAAATAACACTAAAAAGGTTTATTCACGGTGCACAATTTGACTTACTTTAACCAGTGATTCCTGAGATTATTTGGAGTAAGAAATATAAATGATATTTTGGTCTCCGATGAGCTTTTTTCTGTTTTTTGGTTGTTGTTTTTTTTCTCTTCAAAACCAATCACAAAAAATTCTTCCACATTTTGTCACTGGTCACTCAGCCGAGTAACCGCCCAACCCCTCACTACGACCCTAACCATCCAATACATACTAATTTTTGAATGATTTAAGTTAGAAAAAAAAAACCATTAAACAAGGCACCGGATATCAAATTTCACATTTTTTTACTCCAAATAATATCAGGAATTACGGGTTTAAGTAAGTCAAGTGCGTCCTTTAACACCCTATGTATTATTTATTTAAGTAGTACTGGATATATGTATTTGATAAAAAAATATCACTAACTACTCGTGAGCACGCGTTTATCTGATTAACGTTTTGTGATTCCAGACGATGCTGCCCATCATCCTGGCCCACACCCCAGCAGGTGCCTCCAGCAAGCAGGCCGTCCACTACGGCCAGGAGTTTATGTCCGCCATGTTCCGAAAGTACGACTTCGGCACGGTCATTAACCTGATCGAGTACAAGCGCACCACCCCCCCGGACTACGAGCTGAAGGATGTCACCGCCCCCGTGGCCCTCTACTTCTCGGTCAATGACTATCTGGCGAACCCCATCGACGTGGAACAGCTGTACAGTGAATTGGCCAATCCTGTCGCCAAGGTTCAAGTTCCTCACCCTCTGTTCAATCATTTGGACTACCTCTGGGCTATCGACGTTAGACCGCTGCTTTACGATGGCGTTATTGCGCTCATGAAGGAATATGTATAAATAAATATACCGAACAATCATCAAAAACAAACAATGTTTTCAACATTTCCTTTTCTCGGCTCTTCTTACTTCTTCTTGGATCTTCTCGCCCCTCCTTGGCTTGGCTTGTCTCTTCTCTCCTCTTCTTGAATATTCTCGTCTCTTCTTGAATCCTCTTGTCTCTTCTCGACTCTTTTTGGCTTTTCTTGCTTTTTCTCGTCTCTTATTGACTCTTCTTGCCTCTTCTTGGATCTTCTGGGTCCTTATCGTCTCTTCTTGCCTCTTCTTACCTTTTCTTGTACTTTTTTTCTTGAATTAGTATCGCATTCTTAATTTTTTTATTAATCTGCTTTTGTAAGCTTGCAATGCTCTTTTTTATCGGTCTTCCCATTTAAAAAAATGTATTATTGCAGAGTTTGAGATTAGCGTGTATATAATTTACTGTAGCGTGAACGCCTCTGTTGGAGAATTTATACTGAAGTGTTCTAGTGTCTTTGTTAGTAAGATGTCTGTATTATATTAATACGTAAAATAAATAACATTATTTTTATTTGATATTATTTTTTTAGTTTCCATAACAAAACAGACTGTTGAAGAAAGGGAAAAAATAAACAAAACAAACGAACAAACTTAACCTAAACAAACCCATACTAAAATAATAAAGATTGTAATATTTTTGGGGATGCTGAATGGAGGATCTTTTAAAAAAAGTAAGGAGAGGAAATTCTTGGAAGAAAAAAGGTACGAAGGGTGGGTAGGAGTCTGGGGATCACTGGGTCCAGGTGAGACGGACGTATGAATCCATCCCTCCCGCTGCGGTTCAAGGCGATGCATCGAGATGCATCGAGGCGATGGGTCAAGAGAATTCTGCCGGAGAGGCCAAATGGTCTCCCTCAACTAGTCTCTCCTGATCCGGCCCGCCACTCAGGGTGTGCAAATGTATCCACCGCCAAGATTTAGACAAATCTCCCCCATAAACCCGGGAACCCGTGCTAAGTCGTCAAACGTAGCGAATCACTTGGGATGACCTTTGGCAGAGGTGTTAGTCATACAATAAATAGTAAAACGGTGGTACCTATACCCGCCTCCCAAATGGAAAGTACGTAGTTATCAACGTAGTTGAAAAAAAATTGGTGCCTTGATAGTAAGATTTCTTTATTATATTAAAATGTACAAATCAGATTCTTGAGTCGGGCCATGTCAAGAGTCAGAATAATAGAAGAGCATGTATGATACGATGCATGAATGTGAACGAGGAAAGGAGTGTGTGCCAAGACCGAGTTGTTTGGCCGGTCTGTCCTCTCTGCCTACCCCTGCGGAGAAACGGCGTGATGGTTAGTTAGTTAGTTACGAAAAATAAACAACATTATTGTGTAAACAGACTTATTTATTTTGTATTATTTTTTATAGTTTCTATAACAAAACACAACTTTGAAGAAAGTGATGAAATAAAAAAAAAAACAAACGACACACTTAACCCATACAAACCCATGCTAAAATATTAATGTTCAATGTTGAAAGTTCGTAGTTTTGCCATATCAACGTAGTCGAAAAAAAATTACTTCCTAACCTAGCATAAGTTTTAAAAATACGTGATACGTTATTTCAATTTTGTCTTCACATAATTATTGTATAAAAACAAAAATTCATTTTGTTTGATTGTTATCAAAATAAATTATATTTAATGCCAAAAAATGGTGCATAAACTAAAAACCTAGCCTATAAATGCAATAAAATTGGACCGTGAATCAAGTTTAAATTAGAAAGTGAAAATGTTTGAACGAGTTCTATTTTTTTTTATATACATTTTTTTATATCATTCAATCTTTGAAAAGGTTTGCCTCTTTTTTGACACATGCGAAATTTTCTTAAATGTATGCATTTATACCTTTATCTATCTGTCTTGATAAGATTGATTACTAAGTGATACTTATCTTGATGATCTGATTGATTTTAGTATCTAGGTTTGCATTTTGGTGAACCAATATCATAAAGAGTGACCTGAAATTTTCGCGTTTCCGATAACGCGATTTTTTGCGTGGAATTTTCGCAAAAAACTGAATTTTGACATTTTCACGCAAATAATGCGAAAATCGTGATTTTCGGGTAAATAAAATACGAGAAAAAATCAGAATTATATGTTCTAAACATTTATTTGCCTATGTTTTTGGCAAAGCTTGAATATTTGGAGTAATATTTTAATACAAATTATTTACAGTGCAAATAATTTCATGTTCAAAATGCCGCGACTTATCATTCTTGTTTAGATTTTTAAAGGGTACCTACGACTTTTTTTAAATACCAAAAATTAAATCCTTTTGTTGCAAACTATTCCACCAAATTCATAAAAAAATATCGTAAAAAATATAAACACATTTCTCAAAAATTAAAGCGAAATTTTCAGGTCCCCAGTGATAAGTTATCCATACAAAATCGATTTGATAATTACCACAACGTTCAAAGGAAACCTTTTTTTAGTGGTTATAAATTGGACATCTGCTCCCTGCGTCCTAATTTTTTTACGTATTTGACTCTCTGGGTTTTACCTACGTCTTCTGTTGTATGGAAGAAATAATAAAATCTTCATACCGATGGATAATACGAATAATTACAGGCCAATATCCATGCTACCATTCCCACCAAAACTGCTTGAGAAAAACTGCTTGCTGCTAAACAATTGGTGGGGTACCTACATAAACTCTGCTGACTCAGCTGGTCTATTTGCCAAAAAGCAATCCGCTTATCGACAGTTTCGTTCAATGGAAACTGTTCTTTTGCGGGTAATTTCAAACTTGATCATCGGGATGGAAGCAGGTAAGTTGGGTTTGGTATCTGTTCTTGACATGAGTGCGGCATTTGACACGGTAGATCATCGTATTTTATGAAATGTGCTTGAAACCGAATTTGGCGTTCGAGGTGATGTACTCCGATGGATGACAGCGTATGTACCTGTCTGGACGAGTAGCCTCAGTAACTTACAATAACAGTATTTTGAGTTCCCCAGGGTTCTGTCTAGGTCCTATTTTCTTCATTCTCATTCAGTCAGATGGCTTTAAATTTAAACGGGCTTTAAAATCATACTTATTTAAAAAATTATAGCTTTCATGAATTTAACTAATTTTCTATATACTCTAATAAACCATGTTTCTAAAGTTTCCTTTACTTTTATGTTTAAGTGCACTCGCAACTCACAACGTTCCTCATTTCTAAACGTAAACTGCCTCCTGATTTATATTATATTTTAGTTTAAATGATATTTAATTTAATAGCACCGTTATTGTCTATCATTAACTATTGATTGTCCTGTGTCAAAACAGCACTGTTATTGTTAGTTGTGTTATCTTGGCATTACTTTGTATATACTGTATATTCTATGTTTCATATTAGGTAATTGATTAATATTTTGTAAGAAAACGTAAGGAACACTATAAGATTTATTTTTAAGTTTATTATAGTTACGCTCACTTGAAGTGAAATATCATAAAACTGCGCTATACAAATGTTATGTTATTATTACTATTTATATTTATTATTTTTGATACTAAATTAGATGTTGAAAATTGAAAGTCGAAAGTTGATAGCGGAAAGTTGAAAATTGAATGAAGTATGAGAATCAGCTGGGGAAATGAGTATCGTTTTTTAAGTATGTACTATTTTTAATACTACCTACTTAGTTAGATGTTATACCTAACAAGGAAATATCAATTTATTATCACACAACTAATTATTTAGTTTTCATACTAATGAACTTTCAAAATGAAGCGTTTTTATGTGAATACGAGACCATGAAGTGAGACCATGGCATCCCCTATTGGGGATGTTGTGAGGATGAAGGTAGTAGGGAGAAGAAAGAGATGGGAAAGAGAAAGGTCGGAAAGTACCTGCCTATTCAGATCTGGTCACCAAACAACACTAAAGCAATTTCAAGCACCGTGGTGTAAAACCATCATATCAATTCTATATGGTGGTCTTGTACCAGGGCTATACTGAGAGTATCTTCCATTCTGGAACGTGCCGCAATTTTGATTGAATTTTGAAATAACACAATTCAATCAAATAAAATTTACTTACGCACGCCATGATCGAACTCGACCACGGAGGCCGGAAACTTATAAATATACCACAACTTCAGTAGCAGTGTCTATCCTTCAATACAATATTACCTCTCTTTTTTACTATACGTATTATTCTGTATTTTTATCTTACCTCTATAATTATTGTAAGTATTAGTTTAATCTCACACGTAACAAGTTTTATACCGATAAACAGCTTAAAAAATTGACGATTTTTTTTATCATGATGTTAAAAGGGGACATCTAAAAAAATCAATTTCATGCAAGTGGGTATTGTTAAATTATTGTCGCTTATATTGACAAAATAAACTCCATTTCGATGCGCACATTGAGAATATTGTGAATAAAGCTTACTGCATGCTAGGATTTGTCATCAGAAACAGCCACGAATTTCGTAAACCTGAAACCTATATTCTTCTTTACTACACGCCGGTCCGTTCTCAACTTGAATACTGCTCCTCCATATGGTTTCCACTTTACGGTATCTATAAAGACAATATTGAAAGTATTCAAAAGAAATTCCTGCAATGCCTCAATTACAGAATGAGCGCACCTAAACGGGGGAAATTATAACGTCTCCACTCCATCTAACTGAGGAACATACCTTGACCTCATGACTCTGTACAAAATCTGCAACAACGTTATTGACTGTCCTGACCTACTAAAACTAATAAAATTCAAAATACCACCCAGGGTAACAAGGCTTAACGACTTATTCTACATTAGCCGGACGAGTACAAATGCTGGTGTCAGGGATCCAATCAGAAGAATGTGCGAATCGTTTAATCAAAATCAAAACCTGAAGGATTCCGACATATTTTATGATACATTTGGTACTTTTAGTAGAAAATTGAAGGCACTTTTCATAAAGAGTACAATAACTTAGACATACTTCGTTTATTTTTAAGTACGTACTTTTCTTTTTTTTCCTGTATAACATTGTTTTTCATCAAAATATTTTTTTTGTCTTGCCCTCTAAATTTTTTTAAAAATAATTTGAAAACTTTTATAAGGATATTGCGCATTTCTCTTATCTCTTTATCTGTAAAATAATATTCTTATGTATATATTTTCCCTGCTTATCATTAAAAATATTTGTATATGTTTTTATCTGGCTGTTTGTCAATTCGTGAGAAATAGTTTGGATGCAGGTGAGTTCTCTAGTTTTGTATATTCTTGCCAATAACATCTGTACCTGTATTTTCTCCTTAATAAAAAAAATAGTAATACATCTCAAGAACAGTTAAGAAATATAAATTTATTTTCAATTAGAGTTGACAAATAAACATAATGGTGTATTAACATAATACATTATCCAAAAGGATTCGTTTGCTGTCACAGCAATGTTTTTATTAAGGAATTCTCGGTTGCTTCATTTTTTTATAAAGCCTTTTAGTTGAAAGCTACCATCAAGTTGATGATGCGATCGTAGAGCAGTGGCCTTACATCGATTGCCCACAAGTAATCCAGATGGTTGAACTTGGGGTGAGCCACCTTGAACTTGCCGATGGGATTTCCCAATTCCTTGTACAGCTGATCCACGTCTACGGAGGCGGCCATCCAGTCATTGTCGGAGTAATGCAGGAAGACAGGAGCGGTGACGTCCTTCAGCGAGTAGTTGGGCGGACTTGTCGATCCATACTCGGCTAGATTGCTGATCAGTCCGAAGTCGTACTTGCGGAACTTGGCGGACCTGAACTCCTGTCCGTAGTGCACCATCTGCTTGCTGGAGGCTCCGGCGGGGGTGTGACCAAGCATGACGGGGAGCATGGTGGTGTTCAGCAAATCGGGGTTGAAGCCGCAGATCAAAAACAGGATGTTGGAGCAGACGGGTTGGAAGAACGCATCATCTTCGCACAGAAGCTTTCCAGCGATGGTCATCAGCTCGGAACTTGGCAGGAACTCGTTCACTCCGATAAGAGATGTCAGGAACTAAAAACGATTGATTCATGATTAGATATAATATTTGGAGAATACACAGACAACATAATAATGCTGGCTAATTATTGAAAATGACGTTAAAGAGTCGTTTTGCTTACGCATTAGAATTTGAACAAAGAGCAATAAACTCACCTCCAAAGTGTTGGCTAATGGAGACAACAGCTGAACCAAGGGGCTCTTCAAGTTGGACATGTAAGCAACAGGAGCGAGGGCGTGCATCGACCTAATCTTGGCGTTGTACTCCTTCCTCAGAGCGCACATGACGAAGAAAGAGGTGGTTCCCTGAGAGTGTCCAGCGTAGTGCAGCTGGGTTTTGCCAGTCTTGGCCAGGACGTAATCAATCATGGCTGGTAGGTCATAGTAACCGATCTCGTTCCAGCTGAACTTCCAGAACTTGGAGTTCTTGTCTGGGTTGAGGGTGGCGTGCTTGCGGGAATAAGTGTTTCCACGAGCATTTCCCATCCATACGTCAAAGCCCTGGTCAGCGAGCAGATATCCTGTAATACAAAAATATGATCAGAACATTGAAAATCTCTTCATCATTTTCGTAAACAACTGGATTGGGCAAAATAAAGGATTGTCATTATAGGGAACTCATAAACCAACATGGTTCTTACCAAATCCGCTCCCGGGTCCCATGTTGATCCAGTCAGCAGAGGAGCTCAGGAGTCCGTGCATGAGGAAGACCACGGGCTTGTTGGCCACCGGAGTCTGTCCCTTGGCGGCTGTGATGCGGTGCATGGTGAGCAGGTAACCATCCTCGGTCTGTACCTCGTGCACCTCGTTGGGGTATCCATATTTCGTCACCAATTGAGCCTGAAATTTAACCAAAAAATCAGATTAATGACTGAAAAAAAAACACAATTTACTGATCGTATTCTTAACCAAACCAGCTTTTTAGCGGATTAAGAAAAGGTGGCGTTTTTTAGAGAAATTTAACTGTCAACAACAGCGTTCATGGAGCTTCAACAGTGCTGACGGCCTTTTTAGGCTTTAGTAGGGCGGGTGTTGCCTCTTTAATTATATGTAATCATGTAAGTAAGTAAATAATAATATTGCATATAATGACAAAAAGATATGTAAGAAAAACTCTAAAGATTTATCAATAACTAGAATTCATGTAAAAGAAATAATAATAATACTTTCTTAAGGTAGTTTCAAGTAATTTTTCAATTTAAGTTGGAATTTGTGATTATTTTAGATAATTTTTAGATTTAACCGGAGATTGTTGAAATAACTTACCGATAGATGCAGATAGGTATTTTGAATGTGCTTGGTATTAAATTTTGAGATTTTAATATTATCCTGATATCTTGCTGATATATTGTAATGCAAGTTATTTAGCTTTATTACTTTTAAAATTTATAGTATTAAATTTTTAAATTTTTTTACGATATAACTCTTAATTTTTACTTGGTAACAAAAAGTGTTTTTTTATGCTAAAATCATTAATTTTGAACTTTCTACCCAATCACGAAACAATTATAAAATATTTTTTTCACGTGATTACCAAAAAACATTTACATAAAGCTAATAGAAATGTTATTGAAAGAAGTTTCAATGGATGTAAGAAATATATTAAGAAAAAAAAAAATATTAAATTATATTTTTTAAATAATAGATATATATTTCTTAAGGTTTTGCGAACAACCTGCCAAAATTTGACATTAAGCGGAAAATATTTCTTGTGCTGTAATGGAGGACTTAGCCAGCCAAACAATTGAACTCAAGACGACTGAGAGGGGAACCAGACACCAGACGTGATGCTAACTCAACCATTGACTATGGTGTAACACTGTAGTAGTTACAGATAAACTTCTTATGAAACCTATACACTCTAAGATACTACGCACTATTTTTCATGCCTTACAATAAAATTATTAATATAAAACTATTGGTATACTATAATATTAAACTAATTGTTGTTCGTATTATGTTAGTAACTTACGGTATTTAACCTAGCGTCTTCTTCGACGTTAATGCTGATCTTGCTATTTGCATCTTCAAAACTGGGAGCACTGCTTCCACAAACTAGCACCACTGCGGCAAGGAATACCACCACTTTAAGAACCATGTCGCTGCAGTTTGTGTTCCTTGACTGAAGAGTTGAGCGATCTGCATCACCTTTTATATTCCCCGATAAGCTGATCCAAAACACAACACAAGATCGATCACTCCGATCGATCTTGTGTTAATAATGACTGACGTATAATTAATACCTAATTATAAGAGTTTTTTTGGTGCCAAAATAAAGGGGTTATGATAAATTTCTTATTTTTATGTGACTTCATGACCTTTATAATTTTTATTACCTCTTCCCACTCACTCAGATGGCCATTTTGTTTTCCGAATAGGTGCATTACTCGTAAAAGTAAAGCTTCGATTACACTAAAAAAAAATAATGACTGTTTATTTTTCCTAATTAGAATTTTGTTTGTTGAAGTCACTTTGTTAGGTTTTTTTTAGATTATCATGAATAACAAAGTTTTGCGGCATGACCTATATTTGTTAATTACATCTCGATATTTAACTTTATTACTCATATTAATTTAATAGTCCTGAAAGATTCCGACATGCGGAACTTTTAGTGGAAAATTGAAAGCATTCTCCTTTAAAAAAACAACTTCGATGTAATTTGTTAACATATTGTACACTGTTCTAATTTCTATATTTATATATAAAAAAAAGTTTAAAAGGTTGTTTTATCACAACCTTTTATTTAACTTTTTCTTTGCCAGAAGACGGGACCCTGGAAGAACGAGAACATCATGGCTGAAAAACCTGAGACAATGATTTGGCCAGTCTACTGTAGAGATGTTCCGAGCCGCAGTAAACAAAAGTCCGCCTAGCCAACATGATAGCCAACGTCTATTGAACGGACAGGGCACGAGAAGAAAAAGAAGTAGCCATGGGCTTAGCCACGGTGGGGAAAAGTGGGGCGTTTGCCCTACCCTGGCTTGCCGATGCATGACCTCTGGGATTGTCGACCGAGTCGCGTTTTCTAAAGCATGAATATGTTGTAGAAGCCTACTTTTTTCGGTACCTACTCTGGATTTTTATTTTTTGTCCCACCCTAAAGCAAAACCTAACTAGGCATAAAAAAAACTGACTGATAACATAGAATGTTTAAAGAAAGGACAACTAAAATACTCAAATAATATCTAAAAGACAGATTCAAAACACAAAATTCATTACAAATTACAAGACCGCCCTTTTGAAAGAAGTCAAATCACAGATCGCATTAGGTACAACTGTGTAGAGCGGTCTTCACGAAATACTGACCAATACAAAAGAAGAGTAAAATGAATAAAAAATTTTAAAAAATAATGATGAAACATGTGAAGCGTAGTTTTCAATTCATGTAATCATTAAAAAAGCTCGCCCCTTTTCTAATATCCACTGTTGTTAAAAGGGATATAGATATATCCGGCTTTATGTCGGTGCTCAATGCGTAGTATATTTTAGGAACGGTGAACCAGAATTGTCGTTGAGCGAATGTGGTTCTAGATTTAGAGTTCACACTACACAGTAAGGTGGCCCAAAAAAATTTTTTGGACTTTTTTTCATTTGGCCACCCCGTGAATTTGTTACATATATTCATAGTAATATCATTAAAAAAAATTAGCGAGGTAGCTCAACTACAAAGGGTTGCTCAATCGAGTGTTGTTTTTGATTTTTTTGTGTAAAATGCTTAATTTGTACTTTTTAATATATTATCATAAACGAATATAAAACTTTTTTCCACTTTTTTTTTTTTTTTACATGAATACCTCACAAAAGTCCCAACTGCTCCTGTCTGAAGCCAGTGAGACTATGGCATCCCCAATTGGGGTATGTTGTGAGGCTGAGAGTAGTGGGGAGGGGAAGGAGATAGGGAAGAGGAAGGTGGGGAAGTACCTGGCTATTCAGATCTGGTCACCAAACACGGCTAATGCCGTTTCAAGCAACGTTTCAATTCTGAATGGTGGTCTTACACCAGGGCGATACAGAGAGTATCTTCCACTCTGGAACGTGCCGCAAATATACTATTTATTATTTTAAATGAATTAATTGTGAAATAACACAAATTAATCAAATAAAATTTATTTGCCACGCCGGGATTCGATCCACTTAATTTTAATTTACCGTAACCGGTTTCAACCTGTCAAGACCATCTTCAGCCTCATATACACAAATATGGGGGAGGGGGAGAGGGGTGGTCTACAAGGATTTTATTCGAATATATGTGTTTTCTTACAATTGTTACTAAGTGGTGTTTGGCTGTCTAATTTCTAATTATTTTGGTTTTTTCCAGTAGGCCTATTTACCTCGGGCTTGTAGCCTTACTTCAATATTATTTACAAGTAACATGCATTTTAATGAAAATGTCATAGAAATATGAATATTAATAGACCAGAACAGAAAGGTGAGGGGTAGAAACCAACTACAGCGGGACGAAGGGCAGGAAGACGGCTTTGGTGATACGTGATTCGTCGAAACTCAATCTGACAGTATATAGGCATCTCGCACTCAGTGGCGGCTCTCCCCTCAGGACAATGGGTGTTTGACCCCCCAAAATTATAAGACATAATAATAATATTTTTTTACGGAATAAACCGCTCAGCGCATCGAATTCTTTACTTGAAATAAACCGCAAAATAATAGCAGTTAGCGGCGACTCGCCGGGTGACGAGCAGTGACATCTATCGTGTCAAATGGAAGCTCCAATTCTCACAATATTCAGATCCCTGGGTCAATTTTTGACTTGCCCCCGCTATAGGATATCTTCTGTCTCTATGCGCGCCATACAATAAACGCGATGGCACTATGTTTTTATCTTGGAGTAAAAATTCCCGCGTATAGGTACCATAGAAACCCTAGCGACGTTTTGGACATGACCGAATGTCGTGAAAAGGAGACAGCATTATGAATCTTATTCGTTGTTGAAAGAGATAGCGATACAACATAGGTCGGTTTTGCATTTTGTACGCATGCCTCGTCCATTGTATTTGGACAGTACGGGAAAGATTTGGAATAATAATTATTTACGTTGTTATCGACGACGTTTCAAATTTAGTTTGGTGGCACATCGAGAAGTAGATCTTTTCAAATATTATTAATTATTGTATTATGATCACTTTTCAACGGACATAGAAAACAGCTTGATTTAAAACAATGTTTGTTTTTTAGGTTCCTAATCTAAGTGACAGCAGATTTTATACATTTAATTATCTAGTTACAGGTAAATCATTTGAAAGTGACCTTTGCTTTAGATAGATAAAAAATATCTAATATAATTTAATAATAAATCTGTTTTTGTTAGGTAGCTGAAAAAAAAAAAAAAAAAAAAACATCGTCAAATTGAAACGCAAGTCTAAATTTAAATAAAATTGATAAATGTCTTTTCTCACCCAATATCTTTGGACATTTTAGGGGTAAAAGAGGACTGCGGACGTGTGGGAAGTCAATTTTTGTTTTAAAATTTTTGATATTTCTATTTTTTCTAATCTACCTAATTTTGTTTTTATATTTTGTATACTTAGATACATACTATCGGTGTGCATAACTATATTGAAAAGGGCCCTCTTTAAAATGATGTGCCGTCAAGTACATGAATTATTTAGTGATTTTGCAATTTATAAATAATACCCATGTAATTTGAGTTGCGGGTTCATGACCCTACCTGTCTTCAAATTGATATAGAAAATAAACTGTCGGCATTTTTCACAATATCGGAAAAAGGTAATTTCCATTGACGTATGATATCACATTTTTTTTTCAAATGACCTCCCATACCTGGAGCCCTAGAGCCGCCTCTGCTCGCACTATAATATCACACTTTCGTTCTTAAAAGTAAACTCTGCTTTTGAATGAATATACCCTTTTACATGGGAGCGCGAATTGTTCGCCGCGTAATGAACACATTTGCGACGTCCAAATATGCAAAGTAAGGTCGCCTATAAGGTCGAGTTCAATATTTTGTTGCTGTATTAAGTGAAGACACTTTTATAAATGTTTCATAATTTACTTACCCCAGTAAACAGGGACGGGCACACGCCATGTATCTCGAGTGACAGTGTATGTTACAAAAATGATCATATTATGTGATCTGAATTGGCTTAAAATAGTGTAAAATAATGCTTGCCAATGGAATGTAATACGACAATTTTGTTTATTCTCTTTTTCACTTCTATTTTTACATGTTTTCAAAACACAAGCCACTATGCTTACCGTTTTATTTCGTAAAATGCACCGATGAGTGCTCGACGCTGGCTTGCGGAAGAATGATGACGTCACATTTTTTAGATTAACGCGAAGCCATACACGATCCCAGCCGGTTCCAATGGGAGGGGGAAATAATACGCTTCTATCGCTTAGGGCAGGTCTACTAATATTCATATGTCTATGGAAAATATGATATATTTCCCAATAAAAAAAAACAGTGGAATGTCACAAATAAAGTCCGGGCTATGAGTTTTGACACTACTGTTTCTAACACCGGTTCCAAAAAAGGAGCTTGCACTCTTTTAGAATAAAAGACAGGACGTGATCTTTTGTGGCTTGCGTGTCGTCATCACGTATTTGAAACAATGCTTTCAAAAATATTTACTCATTGTTTTGGGCCATCAAGCTCTCCTCAAATCCCACGATTCAGCGATATTTGGGAAACATTACTGAAGGAGTACTACGATTGTCTTTACCTCGATAAGAATGCAGAACAGTTCAATGAAAATACTCAAAAGAGTCTTACAACCGTTCTATCTGGAGAAAATGATTCATGATGTTAACGAAGAGCTAATAAAGCTCATCGTGATTGTTTTGAACAAACGACATACGAAGATGCATTAGCGCGCTCCAGGTCTGATTCATCATGCTCGTTGGATGGCGAAATTGCTGTATGCTTTGAAGATTTTTCGCTTTCGAAATAATTTACAAGCATAATTAAACCAACCAAGAGAGAAGAAAAACAAATCGTTCGCTTTGTTAGTTTTGGTGTGCTCATCTACACCAAAGTTTGGATTGAAGAGCCTTTGGCAGCAGATGCACCAGTAAATGACTTACTACTTTGGAAGAGCTTAAGAGGCCGGTATTCGAAATTCTACCGATTTCTTGCAAACCTCCCTTAAACATTTGAAGTTTTTAAGCTCTTAAAAAAATATATGTTATTCTTGAAGATACTATCTAGACATTAGTTGCGCTCTAAGACAATTATTGTGAGATTTTTGGTCTATTTTAAACGAGTCGTGTTTTATTAAAGATTTTCATGATTTTTGCATCGATTTTATCGTTGTAAATGTTAGCGCGCTCTTCTAACATTCGTAATTTCATATCTCTCCGTCTTCTTCTTTTTGGGGTCGGGAACTGAGCCTTAAAATTGTACGAATCCATTGATTCCGAAATCAGTATAGCAGCTAGGGGTGTCTTAGAGCGTCACTTATGGTATTTGTCAGATGAACTAGTTGCATTTGCCTTGTTTTCTGACATGCTGTCTGATGCTGACAAATAGTCCATTGTTCAAAAAATAAATTCTGATGGCGGTAATTGCTCAGTACGAGGTAATTCTGCTAAGCTTGCCTCAGAGGTTACATTAGAAGCTTTTGCAACACAAAGAACGTTGAAAACGCTCTTAGTTCTTGAAATCAAGGACTCTTTTTTGCAATTACCTCCTGAGACTTGGAATGACAATGTTGATTACCTTCAAGGCAAAAGCTACGTCACAAATTTGCGTGTTTTTAATAATACAGTGGAGAGAGGTGTTAAACTGTTTGAAGATTATGACACGTTACTCACTAAGAATGAGGAAGAAAAGCAATTTTTACTTCACTTCGTTGAACAAAACAGAAAAATCGTTTCTATTGAAACATCCAAAAAGGAGTTAACAAACATAGTTTTGAAAAATTGCAAAATATATTGTTAATTATTGCTTTGTTACCATATTTTGTTCACATTTAAATACTTATTTGATTAAAATACTTGGAATATTAATAAACCTTAAATTACGTGTTTAACTTAAAATCCTGAATTTTTTTCAGAAACTTCTAATTCGATGAGCACCCCCTTTTATATAAGATAGGGAGCTGAATTTATTTTACATATTATAATAGAAATGGTACGTGTAACAAATCAAGGGGGTGGCTAAATTTGATTAATTTTTTTTACTATATCGGCCTGGACCACTCTACTATACAGGTTTCATAAAAAGCGGGTGTGTGCTTGATGTTGTGGAGCCACCAACAGATTATTTTCCATATGTAATATGTTTGTAATTCTTATCCCTATTTTGTACGTCCGTGGCTTATCCTAATAAATACTGTAGAATATCTAATACCCTGATTTTAGCCAATAGTTCTTTTGAGGGGTGGGTGATGATTGTCAAAATAATGTTTTGAATTGTAATAATAGGATTCATATTAGATTTAGCACAACCACCCCATCCCACAAAACAAACTGTTGCAATGAATTGGAAAAGGGAAAAGACAGGTAGATAAATTAATTTATGAAAATATCGCACGTGCAAAAAAGAGGCAAAACTTTCAAAGACTGAATAATTTAAAAAAAAACTCAAAAAAATTAAAATCGTTCAAACATTTTCAAGTTATTTCAACTTTATACTGTGATAAACCCCCCCCCCCCCCCTACGAAGTTAAACCTAACTTTTGAATCCAATTGCTGCTACATTGCTACAGCTACAGGCGCAACCCCGGCCGGCCTTTAAAAGCTCGTAGCTCGCCCGTTCTCGCGTCTCTCCCCTGCATTTCTTTTGCGGCGCCTTTTCAACCCCATCACGTAATACTTTTATGCAAACGTGACGAGATGCTCTTAATTAATCAATTGTAATTAACCCCACAACGTTGTGTACTTTTTTGTTTTAGTGGTTTGGTATAGTTAATCCAATTTAATTAATAATTTATTTGTGGTAAACCCTTGTTCTTTTAGATATGGCGTGTTACAATTTGCAAGGCTTCGAATAACAATGACTGAGTCTGACTAGCTTGAAAATTAACTAATTATCTATCTATATTCGTTCAGCTTCCTCCCCTAGCACCTGTTATACACCTACGCTCATCGACGACTATTTTTATTGAAGTAATCTGCATTTTCCCTCCTAGCATCTAATATATAAATTTACATTCAAACGGCGAATTGAGAAGATCCTACCTTTCGATGCGATGTCACGTACTCTCTGCAGCTCTATAAAATGCTATCATGAAAATAATTTGACATTTATGTACATTCTAACAAAAGATTTACACTCAAGCAGTACGGCGTGCAATAATTCTACACTCACAGTTCTAGATGCAGTTTGTTAGTTAGCTAGCTTGTTTTATTTTGTTAATATGATTCTACGGGTAGGTATTTTGGATTAACATGAGACAGAACATGTGCTGTTTAAATAATTGGACTCCTCCATAGCCCAACTGATAAGGTGATGGTCATAGACCGCCGAATCAGCTTCCAATTCCAACGCCTCCGGAGAATGTTAAGGTCGCAAGCGACGAATGAAAATCGACATGTTTTGCCTTCTGTCGGGAAAGGGTTTGATGTGTGTTTCTGGATCATAGAGTGGTAATGGGAATAATATCGACCAATAAGCCGCCAAATTAAAAATATGTTGATGATGATGATGAGAGGTCATCTCATACCGTTTGATATGAGGGTCTGCTCCGATTAATGGTGTGATAGCCGATGTCAGGAACTGTTCAGGAAATGTGTGGGTGGCACGAGGTTTTGGAACGTGACATCCTACTCTGGATTGATGATGATGTTGAAGTTCTTCAGCATGCCGATGACTTGAGTTCCATTAACTCCTAAAGCATCGGCATAAACATTAAACCGAAGTTGATTAGACAATCGGCAATGTCAGGAGATCGGTGGGGCCGCTCTCTCCTCTGATCTGGCGATGTATGAATTTAATTAAGGAAGATTTTGATGTCACCGATCCTCGCCTTGGCAGTCACTCATGTCCTCAATAGTCCCGTTCTCCGTCCAGCACGCCGCCTCGAACCAGTAGAAATAATGATTACGTTTTTCCTAGGCACGCTACAAAACATGCGCCAGCCTGCAATCGCGATGGTCATCGGTATTTGATTTGAATGAAAAATACGTCCTCTCGCATAACATACACAAGCGTAACTTGGGACCTTCCCCTATATGTGTTACGGGCATATGCTCTACGATAGGCGTACCCCAAGCTCAAACTCAAATATCAGCTCAAAGAAGGAAGGTCAAGCTCGGCGTCCAGGGTGCTGGGTCCAAGAATGAAAGGCACCAGGTCGTGAATCTGGTTTCCCTCCCTTCTATTTCCTCGGCTGCTCTTTCGTCCAGAGTACATTCCCACCCTGATGCTGGATGATCCCTATTCCTAGTGTGAGGGAGTTAAGAGAACTTTTGCTACTTATGTAGGTGGATATAACGCATTACGCTTAAAATATGAATACCTACCGACGGCTTCATTCAACCGACAATGTGAAAGTTTTTGCTAAATCGAATATCGAATATACCTAAATCGTAAACCAAAAGGTAGTTAAGAAAACTTATCCGGATTCCAACAAAGAACCGCCGATCGGCTGCCAAACGATTCCATATGTCATGTTCCCTTCGTTCCGCCGACAAGGCAGACCCCACACGAGCGTAACCTAAAAGGTAGTGAAGCCCACGCAAATTTCGTCACTTCGTTTCCCCCATGACGAAGGTAGTCCGGCCAGATCGTAATCTTCGTCCTGCATCAATCTGGCCTCCCGCGACGACAACTTTTATCCGCTGGTACCTCGGAGCGGCGGTAGAGGGAGGGGGAAATGGGTGCACGTCCTTTGTTCTCCTGAAGTCCCCCAATGCCTTAGTGACGTACATACGTCGACATCATGAAATGGCTCCGGCCACGCTTCCAATCCAGTCTAGAGCGGGTACGAGATCCACGTTACCGAGATGTGATCACAAGGGATTCCAATTTGCTCGGACCAGACACGACCATCGCTTACTTCGCCTCCACATTAGAAAAATAGTGTAAGCCCACCTGCATTTCGATCACATCGCCCCCGATAAAGTCGCGTGAGATACTTCCTCATGGTGGAATAGGAAAGCCGGACCCGTTAATCCATTCGACAACCGCCGTCCATTCTCGAGTCGTCACCCGCTCAATTAAGTTTGAAGAAAAAGAGTTTGTTAATTAGGTAGGTGGATATAGCGCATCACGCTAAAATGTGAATACCTACCGACGGCTTCATTCAACCGACAATATGAAAGTTTTTTTTGCTAAGTCGAAAGAAATATACCTAACCGTGAACCAAAGGCGATTATATGATAAAATATCGAACCAAGTTTATGCAAAGTCCTATGTAGTAGACTTGTTGTGATACCTAAAATTTGGAATAAGGTGTGGGAAACTTTTGGAATGGGAATTTAATTATGTCAGATTTTGTTAGTAAGCAAAGATGCCCATGCTACGCACCATTCTATAAACTGTTAAATTACCCAATGCCTTTCAAAAAAACCCTTCCTGAATATAGTCCCCTAGCTACGTTTAAAAATATTATTACGAAACTCGTAAATAATAATTAACACCTCAAAGGCGCTTTACACATTCATTTATACCTATATTCTACACCTATGTATTTTGTTACCCGTTATGTATTGGAGAATACCCAGTAACCTAGTTTTCTAGATCACCAACAAAGCACTTTTAAAGGATTTTATTATTGTTTTGTGGTTTCAAAATCCCGTCTTTTAAATGAAGTCTCTCGTATAAGATTTATTGCCCGAAAGTGTCTTTTGTGCATCAAATAGTATTTTAGTTCATTGAACCCCAAATTATTATTTTACAACGGTATTGTCTCAAGAATCGTCGCCGGTCAACATCAGGCAGCTCCGGATCGACTTACGGAGGGAACGCTCCTTTTTTTACGATTACCGATAATTACCCGATAGCTTTTTAAATGTTACCGTTATAATTTTCCGATTAAATCATCCGACTTAGATGACATGGTTCCTTATTAAAGGCCCCATTAAGGTAGCCATAATAATAATACTAATATTTGAACGATCCACATAGCACCGCTTTTATGGAAAATCACCTCAAGGGCGCTATATAACCTATAATACATGTTTAAATCTAGAAAACTACAAGCTAGACGAACAATTATAAACAATTAAAATACTCGGGGAGTAATGATGATTCTATTGTTTTAACCCTGCTTTGTACGAAATCCAAACATTAATGTTGTTAATAATTAATTCAATTTTTCAAACTTACCAAATTCGCCATGTTGCACAAAATAACTTCACAAATCAATTCACTACTCTAATATTTAACTCAAACAAGCATTTCTAAACCACAACCCGTCATGCAGTTATTTATTCCAAGATGCAGCCGTCAAACACAATTCTCGCGTCGATTCGTTGTAAAATTTTTCCTGACCCTGATAAACGCCCCGAAAGCACGCCCCGTATTGATAATTGACCGCCTCAATTTACAAATTATATTATTTAACGTCACAGATATGAACTCTCAAGCCGCAATCTCTGACTTCCCTATTCGCGTGGACTCCTTCCAAATCTTGACTCCCCTCAATCGCGTGAACTATTATCCTTTAATTTTATGAATTATTCCCGGTTTACGCGCACAGAGTTATTATTCTATCGTGTATTCAACCTCGATGATTTTTCGCTAGCCCGTGCGTCTCCAGAATCTCTCCCCGACTGTCTTGTTCCAACTCTCTGCCCCCTGACTCCCACTATCTACTTGTGTGGTTTCAATAATATATTAGCCACTTCTTCAAATCTTAAGTGATAAACACATCTCCCAATATGCATATTTCAATCGTTTTAATAGTGTTCTGTCACATTAGGTCCCAAATTCCAAGAAATCAGTGCAACTTTCATGTTTGCTATTTTTTTGTGTGTAGCCTTTAGATAACAGAATACAAACTAATTTTGTCTGCGCCGGAGTCATAAATTATCCCAATAGCGCTTAAAAGAAGAGCTCAGTGGCGTACTTCAATCTAATACTCTTTCTCATTACTTGCGTCGACTTTATTGGTTATATAATAACATTATATAAGCATTGTCTGTACACGGTTTCGTTCTTTCCGCGTGCGTCACTATTTAACGAATTCTGCAATCCTATTTCGATAAATATGTTAAATATTTCAACCCGTAATCGGCGCGTCGCGCTAGTATATTTAAATGTACCAACGAGCAATCCTTATTGACTAATTTTCAATTTCCTACTGCCATAGAAAATTCACCAGATAATTGTTTCGTAAATCCAATCTGCTCGCGTTAAGATCAATCACCCCACGGGCAAATATTCAACGGCCGCCCCTGACTTGATAATGATATATCCATTAGGACTCCTCCTCCAACCAAAGTATTCTGGCACACGTGTTTTTCCTAGTAATGGCCCGGTTTCATAAATCACCCTTAAGAGTTGGAACAGAGAATTGTATTCTGAAACCATACCCTGTTACAAAATTAAATATATTTCTAAATCGATCTCTCAATTTTAAAAGAATTATTTCGTAGGCCCAAAGGCGAGATCATCACAATACCTCACGGACCAATTTAATTGCTAGGTTTTTAGTTTGTGAACCATTTTTTAACTTTACATTTCCAAATACTGGTATCTTTCCTAAGTCCTCAAAACAGGGCACAATAATCCCAATCTTCAAAGCCGGCGACAAAATAAATATCTTTACACAATATCTAAAATTATAGAAATACCGGGGAAGTATATATAGTTGTTCCTTGAAGATTATATGCCTCAAACAAAAAGTATATGCCTCAAAAAATATGACTTCCCCAAAAGAAAGAGTACTTCAGATGCAATAGCAGCCCTCACAAAAATCGTTTTCTATAATCTTGACATTGATCGCAAACCATTTGCTTTTTTTCCCGATTTCACAAAAGCATTTGATACGGTCTCCCACCCCTTACTTCTTAAAAAACTTTAACAGGTTGGAATAACAGGGGTAACCTCTATATGTTTGAAAACTATCTAACAAACCAAACAAAAATACATTAAAGCCAAAAATATTATCCATTTCCTAGAGTATACTTCAAGGAAGTGTACTAGGACCACTTTTATATCTACGCACTATGTACCAAGGATGTTGAAGGTAAGATATTATCATTTGACGATGATTTGCGAAATCTTAAATTTGAAGATGAAAAATGTATTGGCTAGACACAAACCTCCTCACACTTACTATTGATAAAACACAATAGTTTCCTTTCGCAAATATCATGTTCACAATAATTGCCCTAAACCAATCATCCACTCGTGTTCACTCAATAAACACACTCCAGAAACCACGCATAATATTGATTGCATGTGTTCTACCCTTAAATCACCAAAGGAAGTTAATATTTGAGAATAATCGTAGACAACCAACAACGTTGGGAAGCCCTTATCAGTGACACAGTAAAAAAGACTCCTTAAGCTCAGAGAGAAAATAACACAAAAATATTGCCAAATTTCGTTAAAAATGACTTGAATATCGGTAAAAACAACAACACTTTTCAAAAAAATTATCGCGAAATTTTCAAGTCCCTAGTGATTAGTTATCCCACCAAAACCAGTTCTACTAGTTTCTACAATGTTCAAAGAAAACATTACTTGTGTGGTTAACAATCGGACATCTGCTCCCTGTCTCATAATTTTTTTGTCCGTTATTGACTCTCTGGATTATACTTCTACAGTTGGGTGGAAGATATAACTTTCCAATTTTTAACTAGTTATTGAGTATTCATACCAATGAACTTTCAAATAAACTTATTATATATCTAAACAAAATCATTTTACATAGCAGACTCTATTTTTCAATAACTATAATATTTCCTCTTCTTTACAGCACGTATTATTCTGTATTTTTATCTTAGCTGTAAGATTATTATATTGGTTTAACTTAACACCTAACGCGTTTTCTACCAATAAATATAACAATATTGAAACTTGTACGAAAAATAAAAACTAAAACGTATCTAATATCATATCAGTCCTTTAAAGTAGGAGATAACACTTTTAAAAAATCCAACCTGATAGTTGAGTGCGCACTTCTATGATGGCTTTATTTCCTTCGAGTTGGTAAGGTGGAATTTAAAATTGCCACGGACGGGTTATTTCACAGAATTTGTACAATTCAATAAATTTCAAAGTTACAGGGTATGTGAAAGTTATATTCTAGTTTTCTTATTATTTCGTCATGGGCCGGTTGTTTCACAGTGCTTGGAAAACAACAGATCTTGTAAAGGATTTCCACAGAACTTGAATATAAACTTTGAAAATTGATGAATTTGTCTTTCTAATTCTGTGAAACCAACCGTTCTTAGTCACTTATATAATGATAAAATAAATAATACATGTCAAAAACAGTTAAGAAATATAAATTTATTTTCAGTGCAGAATTGACACATAAACATAGTAATGGTGTATTAATATAATACATTTTCAAAAAGGATGCGTTTGCTGCTACAGCAATGTGTTTTTATGGAATTTCTCAGTTGATTCATTTTTTTTTTAAAGCCGTTTAGTTAAAAGCTACCATCAAGTTGATGATGCGATCGTAGAGCAGTGGCCTGACATCAATTGCCCACATGTAATCCAGATGGTTGAACTTGGGGTGAGCCACCTTGAACTTGCCGATGGGATTGCCCAATTCCTTGTACAGCTGATCCACGTCTCCGGCGTCGGCCATCCAGTCATTGTCGGAGTAATGCAGGAAGACAGGAGCGGTTACATCCTTCAGTGAGTAGTTGGGTGGACTTGTCGATCCGTAATCAGCTAGATTTCCGATCAGACCGAAGTCATACTTGCGAAACTTGGCGGACCTGAACTCCTGTCCGTAGTGCACCATTTGCCTGCTGGAGGCTCCGGCGGGGGTGTGACCGAGCATGATGGGGAGCATGGTGGTGTTCAGCAGCTCTGGGTTGAAGCCGCAGAGCAAAAACAGGATGTTGGAGCAGACGGGTTGGAAGAATGCATTGTCGTCGCACAGAAGATGTCCGGCGATGGTCATCAGCTCGGAACTTGGCAGGAACTCGTTCACTCCGATCAGAGATGTAAGGAACTAAAAATGATGAATTATGATTAGATATTACATTAGGAGCATACACCGACAGCACAACAATGCTTGCTAATTATTGACAATAATGTTAATTATTAATAACAAGTATTAGAAGCGGAACAAAGCGCAACAAATTCACCTCCAACGTGTTGGCTAATGGAGACAACAGCTGAATCAAGGGGCTTTTCAAGTTGGACATATAAGCAACAGGAGCGAGGGCGTGCATCGACCTAATCTTGGCGTTGTACTCCGTTCTCAGAGCGCACATGACGAAGAAAGAGGTAGTTCCCTGGGAGTGTCCAGCGTAGTGCAGTTGGGTTTTGCCAGTCTTGGCCAGGACGTAATCAATCATAGCTGGCAGATCATAGTAACCGATCTCGTTCCAGCTGAACTTCCAAAAGGCGGAGTTCTTGTCTGGATTGAGGGTGGCGTGCTTGCGGGAATAAGTGTTTCCACGAGCATTTCCCATCCATACGTCAAAGCCCTGGTCAGCGAGCAGATATCCTGTAATACAAAAATATGATCAGAACATGGAAAATCTCTTCATCATTTTCGTAAACGACTGGATTGGGCAAAATAAAGGATTGTCAAGACGTTAATGATCATTATAGGGAACTCATAAACCAATTTGGTTCTTACCAAATCCACTCCCGGGTCCCATGTTGATCCAGTCAGCAGAGGAGCTCAGGAGTCCATGCATGATGAAGACCACGGGCTTGTTTGCAACCGGAGATTGTCCCTTGGCGGCTGTGATGCGGTGCATGGTCAGCAGGTAACCATCCTCGGTCTGTACCTCGTGCACCTCGTTGGGGTATCCATACTTGGTCAGCAATTCAGCCTGAAATTTAACCAAAAAATCGGATTAGAGACCCAGAGAAAAAAAATCACGATTTACTGATATTTCTTTTCGGCGCACTAGCTTCTTTAGCGGATTTAGAAGAGATTGGGGTTTTCAGAGAAGTTTAATTGTCAACAACATAGTTTACAGTGCTGATAGCTTGTTTAGGTTTTGCGAAGCGGGTGTAACCTCCCCCTTTTTCTTTTAAAAATACTGACTTTTAGTGAACCGTGTACTGATAACAAATTCAGTTAAATGCTTATAAAATTTTTATGCATTTCCAAACCTATATTCTACCAAAACAAATTGATACCTGTGTAGCTAATACCCGAATTCAAGTAATATAATTTGCTTATTGACTTACATAAGTAAGCAAATGTGTATTTTATAAAGTAATTGGATATCCGTGGGAAATGTCGGTTCGATCAATGTGATCAGCGTCGATAATAATATAAACATTAATCATATTAATTTTTATTCATTGCACGTCAGTAAACATACGCTATGCGTATAGAATACTTATTATTTTGCCTAAACTATGACGACGCGTTCTTAGACATCGTTAATTTGTTTATTATGTGTTTATACAACATAATGTTATGAATGTTTTATGTTATGAATTTTATACGATTTTATTACCATTCGGCATTTTATAAAAATGATCAGTTTTAAAATCATTATAAATTCCCACTATAAATCTAAATACATTGTAACATAAATTCTTATCGTATCATCTTTCAATCAAACAAGAAGTTTGGTGTAAGTTTCTAGGAATTATTAAGGGTGATTTGATAAAAAAAACACAAGTCATTGAGCGCTACGCTAGGTACCGAAAGGGCGAACATGATATAGGGCGCTACGTTGCACTACGTCAACTTTCCCGTATCCAAATCGACAACTTACGTTAACTACCTTCTTTATTCTTTATGTCCGTAAGTTTACACAAATAAATTTTAGTTGTTCACAAAACAGTTTTTTTTTCTGCTAATTCATTAAATTAGTACTTTATTTGTTTTTGTTTTGTTTTTGTTTTTGTTTTTGTTTATTAGGGAAACAAACAGTTGTACATATTATAAGGTAATTACATATTACATGGGTGCATTAACCAGTGAAGTTTCCGCAAAAAATATAACCCATCCCGAAATAATTTTAAAAGTTTTTTTGGCACGTGATTATAAAAAAATACTTAAAACTAATTTAAATGTTATTGAAAGAAGTTTGAATGCATATAAAAATATATTTAAAAAAAAAAATAATAAATACATATTTTTTAAATAATAATAAATATATATATTTTTAAATAATAATAATAAATATATACATTTTTAAATAATACATATTTTTTAAGATTTTACGAACGACCTGACAATATTTGACACAAAACGGAAAGTGTTGCTTGTTTCGTGTGGGAGAACTTAGCCAATCAAGCAAATGAACTCTGACCGGTCATGTATTAGATACTTATTTTGAAAATATACAAATGTGTAAAAATTATAAACTTCTTACGAAACCTACACATTCCGAGATACTACGCACAATTTTTCTAGCTCTACAATAAAATTATTATGATAAAACTATTGGTATTATAATATTAAAGAATTTGTTCATAATATGTTATTAACTTACGGCATTTAACCTAGCATCTTCGGCAATGTCAATGCTGATCTTGCTATTTTCATCTTCAAAACTGGGAGCACTGCTTCCACAAACTAGCACCACTGCGGCAAGGAATACCACCACTTTAAGAACCATGTCGCTGTAGGATGTGTTCCTTGACTGAAAAGTTGAGCAATCGGCATCTCCTTTTATATCCCTCGATAAGCTGATGATCTGCTCATTAGATCTTGTGTTTAGATTGACTAGCGTATATTTAGTAATCTACAGTCAATAATTACTAGTATATCACGTATAAATAAACCCATAGATACTTCAAATTATAACGAGGTTTTATCCAAAATAATAGATACTGTATGTGAATGTGAATTTGAAGAAATATTCCCTAAGCATACGGCCGTCATAAGTAAAAATACTGTGATCACCATGGGTGTAATTCTCCAGAATGATACATGACGGGTAGAGTTTTTACAATTCTGTTAACTTTTTAGCTTATGTGCCAAAATGGTACACATTGAGAACACATTGGAAAGAAATATTTAAACAAACTTCCTAGGATCTGCACTTCAGAAGGGTATCTACTAGGTGCCAAAATGATTCGGAAAATATATATTTAAACGTTTTTACATAATATATGTAATCAGAAAAGGTTTGTTATGCAATGACGGAGGACTTAACCAACAGAGGATTGAACTCACGATGCCTGAGTGGGAATCCGATCCATTTCTCCACTCGACCAATAACCATGCACCAAATGAAGGTTTTTTTTCAAATTTTACCGAAAAATGTTCAACTTTGGACTCGATTTAAGAAAACGAAAGCTTAAATCAAAAGTTATACTACAAAATCAACTACATATGTGATGTGGATTCGTCAGCTTCCCATTTATATGAAAAAAATGACTTTATTTCACTAATTTGTATTCACTGAAGAATACTGTAAGTAGATTTTATTTATAGGTCACAAGTCATCATAAGTTATGAGTTATGACCTGTATTACCTATGACCAAAATGAGCAATCGGCAGATATGAAAAACGTTAGTCACTTACGTCTTATTATTTTTTTTTTGTATTTCTTTTTTTACATTCCCACACAGGATGGAAATAATTTCCCTCGGGGCCTATGTATGTCATATTGGGGATACTGTGTGGAAGGTTTTTTTTAAGGAAAGGAAGAAGTTCTTAGAAGGAAAAAAGGTACGAGAGATGGGTAGGAATCTAGTCCAGTGTGTCCAGAAGTGACGGACGCATGAATCCATATTTCCAGTCAGCTGGAGAGGTCAAAGGGTCCGATCCGGACCGTCACTCAGCATTTAGGTCTTGGTGCGTCTGCCGCCAAGACCTGAACACCCCCGCACTCAATAAATCCGTATTTGATAATGAAAATAGGTTTTTGAAAATATCACCACTAGGGCGCTTTCAAAGGTATCTTGAAAGGGTACTTTAAATAACATTTTTAACAAATGCACTAATACTCAATTAATTTTATGAAATTAACTGTAATTGGAATTTATGTAAGTACATATTTACAGATGTCGTGGAATGTGAATTTATTTATTTTATTTGAACATAAAAAATACAATGAATTGTAAAACACAAGGAAGAATTTAATAATCATCATCATCTTTACATAGTATAAAATGAAGTCGCTCAAAATGTATGTTCGCTTAGATCTTTTAAACTATGCAACGGAATTTCATGCAGTTTTCACCAATAGTGATTCAAGACGAAGGTTTATATGTATAATACATGCTTATTATAGTAGAGAAAAGCCGAGAAATTCAAATATTCAATTCAGGCAGCGGGCAGCTGGCAAGCGGGTGTTGTGGATTTTATAAAGGTTGGGTAATGGCGTTGTGTTTCGTTAGCCACAGCAACGTGTGGCTGGGTCTGCTAGTTTATTATATAAATTCAAAATATCGTTATTCTCATTTTGAATTGCGTATTACAGAATCATTTATTAATATAAACATTGTTTTGAATCTTGAAAGGTCAAATAACAAAAACAATTATGTATTTTTTTAAATAGTAGTAGCTTATTACCTACAAACCTGTGGAACTATGACATCCCCAACTGGAGTAAGTGACGAGAGCAAAATAAGGATTGAAAAATTGTTATAATCCTTATAAAGGCACCGAAAGCGCCGCAGGCGAAATTTTTCCCGTGGTGTCCCCAATTGGGGAAGTCACAGAACGAATGATGGAAGTGGAATATGAATTATCATATTGTATTAAAGACATGGAAAAAACCCCGAAAGAGAAAACTTTCGTAGATCGGAGAGCAAACCAACAAAAATGCTTTGGATTTTTATTTTTCGGAAAGTCAGTATCCCAACAATAAATACACTGGCGGAAATCCTTTAGTTAATGTAAATCTTTTAGTATAGTTTAAACCGAAAACCATTAAAAGTCGGTCGTTGGGTGCACGGTTATTATTTTTCTTAAGTCGGTTTCTCATTGCTGAGGATTGTGAATCCTACTCCAATTTCCATGGACAAGGCTCCTCGACTCCTCACGGTTCTGCGCTGCGTGGAGAGCCAAGGACACCGAAGGAATGATAGTGATACTTGGTCACTCCAACGCATTGCTGACCTTCATCTGCTTATTCTGCCTTCCACTTTGCCGGTGACTATGAGGTGGTTGTTATGTAGGCTTTTAAAATGCGTGGGTGGGTAGACCCGGATAAAATTTTATTTATTTACGACCTCAATGGGTTTTCATGAAAAATAATTAAAATTAATATAAAATAGGCTGACCATAAAACTCAACAATATGCAACTTCATCACCCCCTTGAAAGGTCGTGAAAAGTGATTATTAAAAAAGGTTACGTTAGATTATGGGCTATTTTAAGTATTTTTTCATAATTTTTAATGACATTTAAAAGGGGTGATGAAATACCACTTTTTGAGTTGTCGTGAAACCGTAGAATACAGTAGTTCTAATAATCAATAAGATTTGCAAATTAAATACAATACGTAATTAGCGATGATGGAAAAAAAAATTTAAATTAAAACTAAGTACAATATGTTTATTCACTACAGAGTGTCAAACTTTAAAAAAAATCCGAATTCCTCTCAAGAGTCCCAACTGCTCCCGTCTGGACACAATAAGACTATGGCACCCCCAATTGGGTATGTTGTGAGGCTGAAGGTAGTGGGGAGAGGATGGAGATGAAGAGGAAGGTGGGGAAGTACCTGGCTATTTAGATCTGGTCACCAAACACGGATAAAGCCATTTCAAGCAACGTTTCAATTCTGAATGGTGGTCTTACAACAGGGCGATATTGAGAGTATCTTCCACTCTGGAACATGCCGCAAATATGCTACATGTTATTTTAAATTAATAAAATTGTGAAATAAATTAAATTAACCGTATAAAATTTGAACCTGCATCCTCCGGATTGCTAATTGAGAGCCTTGCCTATCGACTGCTTTTCAACTAGTACATTTCGGAAAAGTATTTATGTAAAATTCGTTTCTCTAATTCGGAATCTCCGAATATGTCCTCAACTTTTCCAAATGTATTACATGCAGGGGTCCTAGCATGTGCGATCGATAAACATTGATGGGATAACTTTATGTAACTTCTCATCGTCCCCTAGCCTGATTGGAGATCGCTAACGAATAAGTAACAGTTCGCAATGACTAAGTGTTCTTAATATATTCGACGTCAGCGATCTGCAGTTAGTTGTCCTAAAAATAGGAACCTGTACAACTCTAAACAATAACACTGCAAGAAAAATGCATACAAGTGGATGTGAAAGTAATGTGATAGATGGTTAATTGTTAAGGCCATTTATTGCTAACAAATTATGAATTTCAGGGGCGTAGAGACTAAGAAGGCAGGGTGCACTGGGAGGGAAATCAATTTCAAGTTTTACCAATTCATGTGTGAAATTTGGAAATTGGTCATTGATAGAACACTCAAAAAATTGTAGTCTAAGTCTAAAGTATGTATCCTGTGACCCACAACCACAGTAAGGCGAACTGACGATGTGGAACGACGAGATGGCTAAGACAACCAGTATTACCTGGGCGCATTCGGTTTATGGAAGAAATAGAAGGTTGAATTAATGAGTACTGGTGACCTTTTATCAGAGAGGACATTTTCCTTGGTACAGAGGATCTTGGCCTTTGGTACGAGGGCTGTCCGTAAAATAAGGTCTTCAAGGTGCTGCGGTCGCGAGGAAAAATTTTACGCGAGATCCGGGAAAACTGGCATGTAGCCTAGTTTCCCTACACCAAATCCCCACAAACTGCACTCTTTGCGACAAGTCTCGGCGTGGCAGCCATTCACGATGAAGCTTCCGCTCGCCGCACCCGCCAGGTGTGAATTACGTTTTATAATTAGATTTTTTGTGCGAAGAACCAAACCCCGGTAGAAATTCATTCTCAGCTATTTGAAGTGTATGGAAAACAGTGTATGAGTGCGAAACGTGCGCAAATGGTGCAGAGAATTTAAAAGCGTGCCGGACGACCATCGGTTTCAGATGAAAAAATTGCTATAAAGTGGAAAAAACAATGATTGCAAATTGACGAGCGACCGACGGTTGGGGAGCTCTGTGATATGATCCCTGATGTGAGTAAGAACACTATTGACAAGATTTTGACAAAAAATTTGGAAGACCACAAAGTCTGCCCAAGGTGGGTCCCAAAATCCTCACAAAGAACAACGGGTTGAAGCAGCCCGCAGATTCCTTGAGTGCTACGCATCGATGGCGAAGAATTCTCGAACTCAATTGTAACTGAGGACGAGACCCGAATACACTACACGACCCCAGAGACAAAGGAACAATCCCAGTGGCATCATTCAGATTTTCCGAAGTAAAATTTAAAAACGAATTACAGAGCGTAACTCACACCCTGGCGAGTGCGGCTAGTGGAAGCTCCATCGCAGATGGCTGCCACGCCGAGACTAAGCGTCACAGAGGATGCAACGTGGTGGGGATTTGACAAGGGGAAACCAGGTTCACGCCAGTATTGGAGGATTGCGCGTAAAATCATTCTTTGCGACTGCAGCGCCTTGGAGATATTATTTTACGGACAGCCCTAGTACCTAGTTTTTATATTAGGGAATAGTCTCTAATCGGAATAGGGATAATAATAATAACATCAATGGGTTTTATATAGTATTATACATTTTGTTATTTTATCATTGAGTCGATTGATAAAAAGGACACTGCTAAGCTACAATTCAGGATTTCAGTGCAGCTGGTTGTCAGCAGTGCCTCCAATACTATACTTTTATATGGATCATTGACAATGGATTCCTTAGCAATAGAATCTGCCATGTCATTTCCAATAGTGCCAAGGTGTCCTGGAATCCAGGCCAAGACTACTGACACGTGAGCCAGCAACATGTAAATGAGAAGGGTTGTGGTAGAGTAGATTAGAAAATCGCTACTGGAATTGAGAGGGGTTGCGCTTATTTTTTGTAGTGAGCTAAGTGAGTCTGAAAGGATAAGGGCATTTCTAATATTGAGAGATTCTTCTACATTCCTTTTTCAAAAAATTCTAGATTCTAGTTGCTTTAGGCACATTGAATGTTTCAAGTGTTATCTCCATTGGTGCATATTTAAATAAACTGCATTGGGATATTATTTATTTAAAGTGTAATCAAAATTAAAAATAAGGTCACGTAGATATCTTCATGATATATCGTTAATATAATTCGTCAGTGTCGGCATGACTTTTAAGATTTATCCCAGATATATTATAATTAGTTTTGTATTAAATCTATGTATTGCTGTAGATATATGAGTGGAGAAAGAAGTCAAGTCAGGACAATAGAAGAAGAATGCGTCGTTGCAACATCTCTGCTTAACCCTTGGCAAAATGGGCGTAACGCCAATTTGGTGTTTTAAATGTTAATAATAAAAATAATTTTAAAAAATTGACTCTTCCTACGTAAGTGACTGAGTATGGCGAAGTTCTGCTTTAACTCAACCATTTGTCACGTTCTGGTTCCGGCTCATGATGGTAGCCGCTTTTAACCCATCGTGTGCCGCAATAGCCGATAGGCACGTTAATAAAATCATTTCTTTATTCTCTCTTCTGGGTAAAATACTTGTGGTATAATTATGTACAATTTTTATAAAAAGGACAAAAACACATTATCTGGTAAGATGGTACCACCACAACACGGGCATGTGCCTAGCATGGTGGTCGAAAAATCCCCAATTTTATGTAATAAAAAAATTTCAATGAATAAGGAAAACTTAAAAAAAAAAAAATTTAATTTTTTAAATAACAAGCAACTTTTTTTACATGAGCTCCACACAGTAGGCCCTGAGGAAAATAATTTCTCTCAGGGCCTCTGTCATCTTTGGGGATGCTGTATGGAGGGTTTTTTACGGAAAGGAAGGAGATGAGAGTTCTGGGAAGGAAAAGGGTTTACTAAAAGTTATTCCTAAAATAAAATCAGCTGGTGCACGGCGATAATTTGGCGCCGGCAAACATGGATAATGGTTCAGTAAAATAGTAATAGTATTTTAAGTAGGTAGGTATTTAAATAACTGTTACAAATAACCGGTAGGTATTTAAATTGTTACAAATCTTATGATTTCAGAGAACTTTTTGGTTTTGATTTATTAAGTAAGAGAAAATTAAAAACATCCTTTTTCAGGCGCGAGGTCTCCTACTGTTCACAGAACTAAGAGTTATTTTTATCGATACCTGCTTCACTTTCCAAATTCAGTTAGTAAATTTGTAGGTAGTGCAACACTGCCATAACACCCCAAAAATAACGAAAAAAAAATTAAATTATAATTACTAGCATAACAATATTTTCTAAAAATAAAAATACTTGTAAATAAATTAAACAATATTTCTTTGTTAGAACTACTATATTTTTTATTACGCCCACCGGTTTCAGAACAACCGTTCCTTCCTCAGGGCAAGATATAAAGCCTGAGGGAGGAACGTAATTAAAAACATAAATACATATATTGGTTCGAACAAAGAATTTTTTTTTTACTTTGCAAGTAAACCCTCAAATTGTAATATTTAATTAAATTAATACAATATTAGTAAAGCTAATAAGATAGTATAAGACAATATGCGCAGTGGTATAAGTCCTGGGCTCGAGTCCCAGAGGAGCAAATCACTTTTTGTGATTTTTCTGTTTCCAGATTTTCGCGTTAATTTCGAGTTTTGTTAATATTTTCTTCATTTAATTAAATAAATATAGTTTCATTTATTCAAATAATATACGTAACCATAAAGTTATAGCTACATTCAAAAATAATAAAAAATGTTTTTGTTTTAGATTGCAAAAAAATGGTAGGTATTGCATCTCTGGTACTGCTACCCTAACGTAAATTCATTTTTCTATTGAATTCAATTTTTTTAGAGACGCAGTATTGCATTTTCTACAGACATGATTCTTAAATCTTCAATTGAATCTTAGGTTTTTCGATACATTTGTAATAATTTTGCCGCAATATTGGAGGGTCAAAAGGTAAGCCCCATTCCCCATATCAATTGTCTATTTTACGTATGTGCCTAATCTCTCCTACTGTTGCGATAACGTTTACAAAGTATATCAGCCAATTGTCAAACAAAGCAATCAAACATTGGGAAATTATTTACCGACACTATAATTCCGATGTCGACCGATAAGAGCAATACGCAGGAATTTTTGAAAATAATACTCGTGACGTAAGTAAAATATTTGATACGCATCACGATACATATAATTTGTATGTGCTATTGTATTATCTTTGGTATCGCTGATATCGAAGCTAAAAATAAGGAAGCAGGTATCTGATTTTAAAGGGGAAATAAAATACTTATTAACTCTTCAAGCCCGTTTCACGCAGCTTTTTCTTTACCTCTTCAATGCATATATTTATGTGTCTAATGCAAGAACGATAGCTTCTGAACAGACAGGTTCTTAAAAATACGATAACAAATCGATAAACCTCGATACAATTTCCGAGATTTTGGTAAGTTGATAGAGCTCTGTGTTTTCAACTACCAATCTCAAAAGAAGTAACCACTAGAAAAATAATATCTGTGTTTTCAACTACCAATCTCAAAAGAAGTACCTAACCACTAGAAAAATAATATAAAGAGGTACCTACGAAAAACTGTTTTTAAATATTCTGCACACAAAAATATCATATACCTATTTAAAAGTTGTACGTTATCTGTAATTGGATCATGAATGAAAATATCTACCGCTTTTAATGTGAACACCGCACAAGAGTCCCAACAGCTCCCGTCTGGAGCCAGTAAGACCATGTTATCCCCATTTGGGATACCATGGTCTTACTGGCTCCAGATGGGAGTTGTTGAGAGGCTAAAAGTAGCGGGGAGGGGAAAGAGATGGGGAGGAGAAAGGTGGGGAAAGTACCTGGCTATTTAGATTTGGTTACCAAACATGGCTAAAGTTGTTTCAAACGTTTCAATAATGAATGGTGGACGTACACCAGAACGATACTGAGAGTATCTTCACTATTGAAAGTGGCACAAATATAATATTTTTTTTTTTATAAATAAAATAAAAACCTGCAGCTTGTTTAGCATATATTATATTCTAGTGATGCAACGGAAGTGTCTTAACGGAAGCAGAAACGCAAAAAGATGTCAAAAATAGATCTTAGCGGAAGCGGAACCGGAAGCGGAAGTGTTAATACTATGAAGAAAAAGCACAATTTTATTTTTTAAGATTTGTTTAATTAAATTTGTATTTTGTACTTTTAGTACTCGAATTTAAACAGAGGTAAATTATATATAATAAAACGTAATTTGGCTGCTTTTACTCCTTTATATAATAATATAATAATAATAATAATAATAATGATTTATTGTTTTCCTTTCTTTACAAACATCTAAAGATAATGATATCCTCACTGGGATTTCCCGTGCTGAGGATTTCATTTACATATTATAATTTAATTATAAGAAATTAATATGAATTTGTTATAAACATATAGGTATCATGTAGTATTTTGTTAAATAATTAAAAATTAAATAAAATTGTGTTTTTTTTTTTTAAATTCAGTTCAGTAGATTCGGTTTTAGTCTGTATTTGATATCAGTATATTTTCTATTTCTGTTCTCCCTATATTTAGTATCCAGCTTTTTATTTGAGATTTAAATGTTATACTGTTGAGGTTTTTAAGTGAGAGTGGTATTTTATTGTAAAGTTTAATACCATAATACATGTATGAAGTATGTATGAAGAACATTTGAGTATGTTCTTCATACATTAAACCTTATATATTCTTCGTTTAGAGTTCTGTTAGGTATAAAGTTTGCAGAACCAGAAACGGAAACGGAACGGAAAAAACTTGCGGAACTTCTACAGAAACGGAAGCGGAAGCAGAGTTCTCTTGCAACACTATTATATTCTATCTTTGAACAACGATCGTTGGTTGCAATTTTCATCTATCCCACGCGCACAACGATTAATCGTTTACTGGCGTCCATTCATACTATTGTTTCGTGATCGATTTTTATTACTATTATTTTTATTTTATTTACGCCCAAACTAATTTTTTTTTAACATGAATACCGCACAAGAGTCCCAACTGCTCCCGTCTGGAGCCAGTGGGACTATTGCATCCCCGATTTGGGTATTTTGTGAGGCTGAAGGTAGTGGGGAGGGGAAGGAGATATGGGATAGGAAGGTGGGGAAGTACCTAGGTATTCAGATCTGGTCACCAAACACGGCTAGAGCCATTTCAAGCAACGTTTCAATTCTGAATGGTGGTCTTACACCAGGGCGATACTGAGAGTATCTTCCACTCTGGTAATGCATCTAACATTTGTATTAATTCTACGCACGTGTATACAGTATGTAATGCAGAAATAAAAATTTAAATCAAAATAAAACCATGACGCAGAAAAATAATTAAATATATAAACAATAAAATTGACGTAGCAAAAAAATAATGAGAAGCGAATAAGAAGTTAAGGTAATAAATACTTCAGAACAATTCGGCATAGATACATCGATTTATTGTAGAAACCAGTTGCCAATTATTATCTTTCCGGTTAGATATTCATTGACGTCAAAAACATGTAATGTAAAGAAATATTTATTTGACATCCGATTAAAAGCAATTTGAAGGCAGGAAATTTTATTAGTGTTCGTCAATACTCACTACATCACTCAAACTTGTATCGTGAAACTTTGTTGTGACGCTGCACAGTGTTTCGTTTCGGTGACCGGCCAACTCAGAATGAAACCAACTCAGAACCACCTCAGTAAGGTCATTAAGAGTAACAATAAAAAAATATAAAAAATTGCTAAATAGGTTATGTTAGGTTAGGGTTAACGGATATTTTAAAATACTTTTTTTTACAGATTTGACTTTTCAAAGTGGTGTTGAGTTGACCTGATTCTGAGTTGGCATGAAACCTTTCGTTTCATACACGCTAGACGGTAAAAACTCTAACACCAATCAAGTACTTGTAACCCGCTTGTGGGGCGCAGAAAATTTGTGGTAAACAATTAAATGAATTAAAAAAAAAACTAATCTTTTTACAATACGCGTAAATATAAATTATATAAATCTTCTACAAAATTATTAATTTATGCGCATTTTTTAGTATTCATCTGTGGTATTTCAGTATGCACATGACTGAAATATATATTTAAAGATAAAAGTAAGCCCACTTCTTCTTTTGAACTGTTTTTTACAACACTGAGCTTTTCAAGTTCAAATTTGAAATGCGTTTCTTTCTACGGCAAACTAGTCCATGTCACGAACATTTCTTGTCTAGAAATCTCGTATGTGGTTCCTAAAAAATTACCAAATAAGATGTTCGCGAAGGAATATATCGAAACTGATATAAATATAAAATAGAAGAAAAAAAATCACGTGATTTTGATATACTCTCCGAAATAAATTCTCGAGAAGTAAGAAATTTTATATTTTTTACTTATCTCTTTAAAAAATGTTAAATTAATTAGGTATACCTATGCCAAAAATATATTATTGAAGCTATTCAAAAATACTGAATCCTCTAATAGACCTTGTAGGTATCCATCACACTAAATCGAATAAAAATGACATTAAAAACAATCCAAGTTATAAAACCACATTCGGACAAAGAAACTACACTTACTTTGCAACAAAACTCCGTAACATCCTTCCCCAAGACATAAAACTAATAAAAAAATTAATGAGTACAAATCAAGAATAAAAATATGGCTGAGAGATGTAAAAAAACCCTAATGAAGACAACAAAAACGACACAGAATTTCGGCTCCGTTACCGCCCCCAAAAAGAAGAAGATGGAGAGATACGAAATTACGAATGTTAGAGGAGAGCGCTAACATTTGCAGCGCCAAAATCGATGCAAAAATTGCGAAAATCTTTAATAAAACACGACTCGTTTAAAATAGAGCAAAAATCTCTTGGGGGCTGTCTAAAACAGTATTTAATGAAACACTGTGAATTTTTTCATACATATAACTTGTAAATTAATGGAAACAGACTTGAAAATAAAAAAAATTTGGAGCATGCTTTGCGATTTTTTTCTATCGAGGGAATTTCATATAATTTGCGTTTCGGCGTGGGGAATGTATAGATATTATCTTCAAAAATAACATATATTTTTTTAAGAGCTTAAAAATTTCAAATGTTCAATGGACGTTTGCAAGAAATCGGTAGAAATTCGGATAGCGGCCTCTTAAATAACTTTAGTCCGCTTCGGCGCAAGACCCCCTAGTGAGGAGGACTAAGAAATACAAAATTTGTACTTAATTTCACCGTTATGTTTAGTATACACGATTATTTTATATAATTTTTGATAAAATTTTCCGTTTCAGGTAAAAAAAAGGTGTTTCATGTAGTGACGTCACGAACTCAAATAACGGATTTATTTATTTAAAAAACCTCATTTCAAACAAATTTAACCTACTAATGTTTTCGTAATCTTAGTAAAAAAAACTATCCACAAGATTTTTTCTAAGTCGTTACGAAATACGTGTAAGTGGCCTATTCATTCGTAAGAACTGCAAACCAGTTTTTAGTAAGAATTACGGTTTAAACGATGAAAATTATCAATAATTAATACGCAATAAGTACATTTTTTTCGTGTGGGAAAAATATTTTCTTGCGAGCATTCTAGTTTTCTACTATCAATATAGGGCGTCTTATCATCAATAATCGCCAATATTGTGATTAGTGGCAGTGGCGGACTAAGCATATCAGAGGCCCGGGGCGGCAAAGCTGAATGAGCCCCCCCCCCCCCCCCCCCTAGTATAAAAAGTAGATGTAATTTTACAAGGTTTTTATTCAGTTCACACGGGCCTCGGGTCGTGGGGGGCCTCACTGTAAAAAAATGTCAGTTTTATGTATTTTATTTTCAAAAAAATGCATTTGTTAATAATACTATCACATGTTTTAAGGAAATTTTAAAAAAATTCAAGAAAGTTTTAAACAGTTTGTATGTTGAATTAACCCTCAGAAAAACTTTGAACGCATTTTTCTCGAAACTACGTTTTTCAACCTGGTTGACAACATATTAGAAAAGCTATACATCCGATTTGCATGCACCAAGTCTTAAGACGCCGCATCCGCGCTCAAAAAGAAGAAGATGAAGAGATATGTAATTACGAATGTTAGAGGAGTGCGCTAATACTTAAGCGATAAATCGATGCGAAAATTGTGAAAATGTTTAATAAAACCCGACTCGTTTAAAATAGAGCAAAAATCCCGTGGAAGGCGTCATAAGTTTCATTTAAAGAAACATTATGATTTTTTTCACAACCATAACTTACTTCATACTGCGATTTTTTTCTATCGAGGGATGTTCAGATATTATCCTAAAAAATAACATATATTTTTTTAAGAGCTTAAAAACTTCAAATGTTTAAAGGGGATATGTAAGAAATCGGTAGAAATTCGGGTAGCGGCGCGTGGCTTAAAGCCTTGTTTAGAATTTGATCAAGGAAACATTGAGGCGTTTGGAGGCCCCCAGACACCAGAGGCCGCTCCTTCCGCCCCCCGTTAGTCCGCTACTGAATCTTTTTAATTACGTACCTATTTTATTACTATCTATATTATCTGTAATGATAATAATAAAAATAATACGAAGTGCAATACATAAGTGAAACTAGAACTAAAACTGAATAGACATTAAAAAGATTAGTGGTAGTAATTTTATTTTTAAAAGTTGTAAATAAAATTGGGAATTTCACCATTTTTTAGAAAAATATTCCCATTCCCGCCACTGTAACTCGTTACCTATTAGACTTACAAAAAAGTTGTAATGCAAAAATGTTGGTAAGTTAGTTGTCTTCAAGTGCCTTCAACAATTTGGTTTTAAAATCAACCATTTCACAATTATTTAGAAAAAAACAAATTTCGGCACCCTAAATCCAAGATGGCGGGTCGAGCTCGACCCCCCCAAGGTCGAAAACTTTTTTTCTTTAGAGCCCCAATCTTAACAACATACTTATATCAAAATCGCTACTACCTAACCTTTTGCATGGTAAAACTCCCCACTGACTGGACTAAAAACTTAGAACGCGTTTTTCTCAAAACTACGCTTTTCATACTGGTTGACAATGTCGTGTCCTCTGTGTTGTGATTGTCCTATTTCATATTTAAATTCATTCTCAGTATCTATCTCGATGTGTACAGTCCTTTACTTTTAACTTTTTATGTCTATGCCACCTCTTACTTCAAATATTTTTGTTTATGCTACTTCATAGTGTAATATTGTCATTAATTCTCATCTATATTGTCCTTTCTCTGTGGTTACGTCAAGTCTTGATTTGTTGATAAATACAAGTGCATTTGTTTTGCAAAGTCATTCTCTCTCTAAAGATTCTCTCTAAAGATTCTCTATAAAACTCTCTCTTACCGACTCAATTAACCGACTAATTGCCAGTCATAAAAAAAAAAAAAAAAAAAAAAAAACACAGCGTCAGCCTTACGACCTGACCGGAGACTTCCTGAGACCGCACCAGGACGCCTACTTCATGGTCCTTCTGCCGGATTGCACATCAGCAATCATTACCCGGGCTACCCAGTCTACCGGAGAAAACAGCATTTCACCACAGCAACCAGAGTTAAGTCATTCATTCAACTTTCCCTCCTTACTGTGTTAAACTGTTGCCTTTTCTCTTAATATTTGCAAGCGCGGATCTCTGATCATCTGACAATGGCGGATAACCTGAAGGCTCTCGTAGCTAGAAGGGGCCAGATCAAAGGGCTGATAACTAAATTTCAGTCATTGTTGGATGAGAATCAAACAGATCCGTCAATCATCCAAGCGCGATTAGCCAAAATCGAACCGCTGCATGACTTATTCATGGAAGTTCAACTCAGAATCAGTGTGTGTGATGAAAGTTTGGATCTCGCTTCGGATGATGAAAATGACCGCTTTGAAACAATGTATTTTCGGGCAGTCACCGAAGCAAAATCGCGTCTGACGATCGACTCCAAATTTCATTCACAACAATCTCAATCAAATATTATTTCTAAAATTCAGTTACCAATTTTAAAGCTACCTACATTCTCCGGGACATTGTCTGAGTGGACTTGTTTTGAAGAATCATTTAAATCGTTAATTGAAACAAACCATGAACTGTCTGCAATCCAAAAATTTCACTATCTCAAATCATGCTTAACTGGAGATGCATCCAAATTACTAACATCTCTGGAAATCTCATCAAATAATTATCATATTGCATGGGAATTATTAACAGATCGATACGCAAATAAACGTCTAATCATTCAAAATCACATTCAATCTTTATTTGATATTACAACAATTAAATTTGAATCTTCTAAAGAAATTCAATCTTTTTTAGATAAAATTTTAATTAATTTACGTGCTCTTAAAAACTTAAACCTACCTACAGAACATTGGGATGCCTTACTAATTCATTATTTATCGAAAAAACTTGATCCAATAACATCTCGAGAGTGGGAAAGAATTCCTATTCCAGAACCAAATATGTACGTACATTCCATGGAAACATTCATAAAGTTTTTAACTGATAAATCTAATATGCTTCAATCAATTCCAAAATCATCTGTAACATCTCATAAATCTGATAACAATAATAGCAAAAAACCAAATCTCACATTTCTAACATCTCAAAATTATTGTTGTAAGGTTTGTTCTGAAAATCATACAATCTATCAATGCCCTAAGTTTCTGAAAATGACTCTTCAAGACAGAATAAACTCATCTAAGGATTTAAAATTATGTTACAACTGTCTAGGAAAGGGTCATTCTTACGAACAATGTCAAAGCAAAATACGTTGCAAAACTTGCAACAAAAAACACCACACTCTGCTTCACAAAGAGATTCAAAGTGAATCTGAACAAAGTCCAATCATCTCCGCTACATCCATGGCAAACGAATCTCATGCATTATTATCTACTGTCGTCCTCAATGTGAAGAATGCGCAAGGAAATTTCATCCAAGCTCGCGCTTTACTCGATTCTGGGAGTCAAACCAACTTCATTACTACAAAATTAGCTACGCAGCTAGGCGTTGAGCTAATAAAATCTAATAGTCCAATTACTGGAATAACCGGTGCTTCATTTAACAGTAATTTCAAAACCAATATTACCATTGCTTCAAGACTTAATAAACATTTTGTAAAAAAATTATCTTGCATCTGTTTAAATGAAATCACTCCAAACATTCCAGTACACAAGATCACCAACAAGGCCGCAGCTACGCTCCCATCATACATGAAGCTAGCAGACCCAACCTATCTTACCTACAATCATTGAATATTCAGAAGTCCACGGATTCTGCAATTCATCTTCACGCGCCCATATCGCATGTATATATACATGTGAACTCTTGAGAATGGCATCTGGATCTACACACTGCATGTACACGCTCAAGAGTAGTGCCTCTGAAAACAATCTCACTGTACGTGTACACGTACAATCTCTCTCACTCACTGTATCAGATGTACGTTTCCCTTAGTGTGAAAACGAAGACGTTCACTAAAGCTGCTCACTTCAACCTGACGGCGGACGGTCGGGAGACCACACCCTGGGACTCTACATATAATACGTACTTACTCGCTCTACGTTTCACTTGGCGTGGAAAACGAAGACATCCTCAAAGCTGCTCACTTTAACCTGACGGCGGATTGTCGGGAGACCGCGACCATCGGAAATTAACCGCATTCTCAACTGCAACCAACACGCCTGTTTCTTACATGTGGTGTTGATTACGCCGAACCTTATCATATCTAATCACGAAACATTTGTAAAAAAAACAACTATCTTATAAATTTATGTATCTTTGTGTGCTTCTCTACCAAGGCAGTTCATCTTGAACTCGCTACGGATTTTTTTACTACTAGTTTCCTCAAATGTTTCAATCGCTTTATCGCACGACGTGGAAAATGTGCTCATATCTACTCAGACAATGCTGGGAATTTTGCAGGAGCTTCAAATGACCTCAAATCTTTAACCTCTTTCTTACAGAATTCTTCAACTCAAGATGAATTTTCAGATTTTTTTGGTTCTCACTCCATTCAATGGCATTTCATTCCGGCTAGGTCTCCTCATTTTGGCGGGTTATGGGAAAGCGCAGTTAAGTCAGCCAAGCATCATTTGACCAGAGTTCTCCGTAACTTGTCATTGACCTTTGAGGAAATGTATACTGTTCTAACACAGGTCGAGGCATGCCTCAATTCTCGTCCTCTCACCCCCCTCTCAACTGATCCATCTGACCTCTCTCCTCTCACCCCTGGTCATTTCCTTATTGGCGAATCTTTGGTTGCTGCACCACAACTGGACTTGACCGCTACAAATCCTGGAAGGCTGTCCAGATATGAACGTACCACTCAGCTCGTTCAACATTTTTGGCAAAGGTGGTCTAAGGAGTACCTCTCTCTCTTGCAGGAACGAGCTAAATGGAGGATGAAGACCCCAGACATGCTGCAACCAGGCTCCTTGGTGCTGCTGTCTGAAGACAACCTACCTCCTACCAAGTGGGCGCTTGGTCGTATCCTGAAGCTACACCCTGGCGCAGATGGCATCACACGAGCAGCTACTGTCGCCACCGCTAAATCGACGGTGACAAGGGCTGTCAACCGACTCAGTCTACTGCCCATGGAGCAGACATCATCATCATCATCATCTTAATCTTTATCTTTACAATAACTTTCTCCAGTGACATTTCTACAATAAACTTCTCCAGTGACATTTACAATAACTTCTCCAGTGACTTTCTCTAGTGACCTCAAACACCATGACATTCTTTTACAAGTGACTTTCATAGAAGAATTATTTTGTTAACAAACTTGGTTTGTCAAGGCCGGGAGTATGTCGTGTACTCTGTGTTGTGATTGTCCTATTTCATATTTAAATTCATTCTCAGTATCTATCTCGATGTGTACAGTCCTTTACTTTTAACTTTTTATGTCTATGCCACCTCTTACTTCAAATATTTTTGTTTATGCTACTTCATAGTGTAATATTGTCATTAATTCTCATCTATATTGTCATTTCTCTGTGGTTACGTCAAGTCTTGATTTGTTGATAAATACGAGTGCATTTGTTTTGCAAAGTCATTCTCTCTCTAAAGATTCTCTCTCTAAAGATTCTCTCTAAAGATTCTCTATAAAAATCTCTCTTACCGACTCAATTTACCGACTAATTGCCAGTCATCTCAATTGTAAAGTTCTCTAATAAAGTTACAATTATATCCAAAAACACAAGTGTTTTAAGGATAACCTCAACAATCTCCCTCCCAGTACGCCCATCCTGGCGTTGAAACAAAAGAAGTTAAAAAACACAGCGTCAGCCTTACGACCTGACCGGAGACTTCCTGAGACCACACCAGGACGCCTACTTCAGACAATACATTAGAAAAACTATACATCTGATGTGCATGCACCATGCACCAAGTCTTAAACTGTTCGAAAATCCAGTCACTGTAGCCGGGGCCGTATTATCCACAAGACATATATGCAACTGCCTAGGGGGCCACAAGACGTGCATTGCCTAGAGGCCCCGACATGTTTAAGCCGGCCTTGGCGGGGCCCTCTTGTCCATAAGGCAGTTTAGGCCACAACCTGGGGTGCCCCAAGACGTGCATTGCCTAGGGGCCCCGACTTGTTTAAGCCGGCCTTGGCAGGGCCCTATTGTTCATAAGGCAGTGTAGGTCTCTGTTTAGGGGCCCCGCATTGGTTAGGGGCCCCTAACGTAAAGGGGCCCAAGTCGTGCATTGCCTATGGGCCCCGACATGTTTAAGCCGGCCCTGAGAGGGTAATATTATCCATAAGGCATTGTAGGCATTGTTGCCTAGGGGCCCCGCATCGGGTGGGGACCCCAAGACATGCATTGTCTAGGGGCTCCGACATGTTTAAGCCGGCCCTAGCAGGACCCTATTGTCCATAAGACAGTGTAGGCCACTACCTAGGGGCCCCGCATCGGGTAGGGACCCCGACATGTTTAATCCGGCCCTGACTATGACCTTACGTAGGGATTGTTTTATAAATGGCCCCCTTCTATTATTTTTATTTTTAAGAACGATGAAAATTTACCATAAAAAATCGAAAATAAAATTCATTCAAAAATAAAACGCATTCAAAATTTTGCTGAAGGATAATTCAACATACAAACTGTTTCAAACGGTTTCACATGAAATGTTGTATCTCCGTCAATTTTTCGAATTTATTTTTTTAAAAATTGGTGAGAGCATTCTTAACAAGTGTATCAATCACAAAATGAAATAAATAAAAAAACATTTTTTTTACAGTGGTGCCTTTAAAGCCTTGTTTAGAATTTGATCAAGGGATTTGGAGGCGTTTGGGCCCCCCCCAGGACCGGGGACCTGGGGCGGGCCGCCCCCCCTGCCCCCCCCCTTAGTCCGCCACTGATTAGTGGATATAATAGGGTACATGCAGTATATGTAATATAGTGTTTTCAATGCATTTAATACAAGTAAAAAAAATAACTTAACTCGAATATCACACCTAAAACCCCCGAAAAAATTTATTAAATTAATTAATTCACTTTTAAAGTTGAATGAAAATTCATATATCAAAAACGAGTCATCATTGACTTGCGAGATTGTGACGTCACAACGCACCCACCTAGTCCCACGTCAAATTGTTTTTGACAGTTTTTGTTCCAGCTGCTATGCCGGTTTGAATAAGTTTGATAGTCATAATCGTTTAGTTATGCATCCTAAGCCCATTCGTTTGTGTAAAACATACATTGTAAATACATACTATCATGACAGACAGTGGTTTTCTACAAAGACAGTCTGATAATTTGCCAAAAATCGACGCGATTATAATGGCAGTTACATGTACCTTTTCATCGCATGACACCGCTTTTTACACATAATAACATTATTTGTGACGTTTATAAATAGTTTGTTTGGTGTTGAAGATGTTGTATTTGTACACTTTAGTACAATACAGTATTTATAAACGGTATCTACGGACATTTTCTTCGATAAACAAATGATCAACTGCAGACTGATTACTGGATTACGACTTGCGACTTATGACATCTGTCAAGAAGTGCGCAGTGACGTCACAAGCCAAAACCGCGCGAAAAGGGCGTTTTAGCGCTAATTTGAAAATTGAATATTCAAAACGTTATTGAAGGACTATTTCCTATCGTAAAAAAAAATTTTTTGAATATTCCAGTTTGTAATTTTTTTCTTTAATTTTTGGTAAAACAAAAAAAAAGTGTGATTGTACCCTATTAGGTTATTCTAAATAATCAGTACTTAACAAAATATTTACTTCTACAACACTCCAAGAATTTATAAGAGTAGGTATATAATTTAATTGACTTCAAACGTAGAGGTAATTAGTATCTAGGTATATTTTGGAGATGTAGGTATCGATATGCACAAATGCATTCAAACGTACCTCCTTTGAAATGATTACCCGTACCTACATATGACAGTGTAGAAGTATACAAAACTCACGTAGGTAACAAATTCGGTAATTTATTATTATTTCGTGGAGGCCCAATTAAAATGTAATACAATTATGTATCGATCTGCTAAAAAAAGACTAACTGCATTCATTAAAAAAAACTCAACCATAAATGATAATCTATTTGGATTCACAGAGGGAAAGTACTCAAGACGCCATTGCAAAAATTTCATCTAATTCAGAGTATTCTGGACAAATCAATGTTTATGGTTTTTATAGACATAAAGAAAGCATTTTACATGAAAAACTTATCTAAATTAAAAATAAATAGCAGTAGACATAGCCCTTAAACGGGCAGAATGCTGCTTAACAGTGACTTCAAATAGTAAAACAAAACAATCATTTAGTGCATCACTAACAAGTAAATTTAGCATAGGTACCTCAAGGCACGGTCCTTGGACCATTATTATTTCTAATACATGTAAATGACATTTTCCAGCAGAAAATTAAAGTTTTTTCTTTATTTAAGAAATTTAAAGGATTGTTAATAAAAGTTTTAACATGAAAACTAGTTAATACACTTGCAATTGAAGATATTATCTCAGATTACTCATAAACATCACCAAATCAATTATAATGCACAAAACTTACAGTGAATTAAACGAAATATTGATGTTTTCAGGGTCACTTGTAGGATTGTCAAAAGTTCATACTAATTTACCGGACTAATGTCTCCCGGTGCTATTTTGGACTCTGTGTCCTTTTACAATACACGTATGACACAAACTATACATACAAATTAATTATAAAGATAAATATTTTTTTTTAAAGGAAAAGTAATATAAGTATTTATAGTAACTGATATACTCGTACATACATATCATAGCGGGTAAAATGTGGCATTTAAATGCCTCTAATTAATTATTAAAATTAATTATCAAGATAAATATTTTTTTTTAAAGGAAAAGTAATATAAGTATTTATAGTAACGTGATATACGTATGTAATATGTGGCAATTAAATGCCTCTTGAATTCTTCAACACTACTGGTAAAGATGGCGACAGTTTTGGAAGCGTTATTTAGTTAGCTCCATACCTCTTGTCATGCTATTCCGGGTCAGTACGTCCGTTCTGCCATGTGGGATACATAGGGGATCAAAAAATTATGGTACCGTCCCTGACTGTGGTTGTTCGGCACGAACAACTTATAGCATTCCAGGAGGCGCGAGCTATCTATTAAAAAAAATATTTTGTACGCCGTTACTGCAAAGGCCCCACACCTCCTGGACTGGAGACTTTGGCAACGGTGAGCATTTGACTATTACTTTCCTCATCATCTCAAAACTTAACATTTGGAGATGTGTGACTTATCAACTGGACGATCGAAATGTAACTCACATTTTTCATTGGAGATTTTTATAGATTACTAGCTGGTACCCGGCATGCGTTGCTATGCCATTTAATAAAGAAATTGTTTCTCCCTGCGCGTCCTTTTCACCTTCCTCCTCCGCGTCCCCTTTCCCTCTCGCGTTCCCACTCCTCCTCCCACACCTTCCCCTATCCTCACTCCACTTTCCCCCTTTTCCCGATTCCACGAATCCCCCTCCCGAGTTCCCCTCCCCCCTTCTGAATTCCATACATTCATTCCCGATACATTCAGTTTTCAAACAGCTCCTCCCCTTCACCCGTCCCCCGAACCCCCTCCTGAGTTCCCCTCCCCCCTTCAGTATTCACCTTCCCCCTCCTGTGAATCCCACTCACGAGTTCCCCTCCACCTTCCCACTCCCCACACCACTCCCTATCCCCACCTCCATCCCCTTCCCCCACGCCACCCCTTCCCCCAACCCTACCCCTTCACCTTCCCATACCCTCCTACACCCCTCCCGCCTTTCTTAACCTCCCCCAACCCCCTCCACCCCACCCTCCTCCCGCTCCCCACACCATTCTCCCACCCCCTCCCCCATCTCGCATTCCACACATTCATTCCCGGTACTTTTAGTTTTCAAATTGCTCTCGTGTCACCTATTACAATTTTTTAAACAAATTTCATAATTCCAGAGCTCAAAATTAGTTTTATACATAATAACGAACAAAAAAACATTATCCAATTTGGTGCAGTCGTTCGGAAGTTAAGTGCATACATACATTTCGGCGATTCATTTTTAGAGATAGGTATTAACTACGATGCCAACAAAGCAATCTTTTTATGGTCAATTGACTAAATAAATAAAAAAAACATCGTGTCCAAGGCAACAATTTGTTTGCTTTTATTTTGACGTTTGTTATTCTGATCAGTTTATACGGGAAAATGAAATTATTTTTTTTACCATTGTCCTCGCAATTTTTCCATATTTTCTTTTAAAGCTTCCCTGGACTACTACAAATATTTCAAAACCAAAATCAGCTAAATCGGCCTAGCCGTTCTCGAGTTTTAGCGAGACAAACGAACACCAAGATAGATAAGTTTGGTACCTAAAACCAAATTTCTAGCACTCATAGGTGAAACGTAACAAATAGGTACGTAGTACGTAGATAGTTTGTAAATAGGCTTGTCTTGATTAAAATCTCTTCTTTTTATCCGAAATCTGTTTACCTATTATGTGGGAGTATCGCATTTATATTATACAATCAGAAGATGCTACTACTCTCTTATCTCAGCACGGGATTTACTTTTCATCTGTCCATTGTGATTGCTATCTGCTTCTTTTATAATGTTTCTACCGAAATGATAACTTTTTATAGAGATAACGAAATTGTGATAGTACAAGAACATACCCAACAAATCAGCCTACTTTCAGGTGAACATTTTCTTTGTCTAAATGCTTGGAATTCGAAATATTTAATTATGCGCCATTAGGATTATATTGGCTGTTTACTGTTTACTTCGAAATCTGATTAAATCGTTTGTCTCCCATTCGAATAATAGTGTTCGTGCTATGATAGGAATACCATATTTCTTATAGTAAATTAATATGGATAGATTAGCGCATTCTCAAAATTCACGATAGGGTTAGCAGAGTTTCATTGAATGGCCAACATCGACCAAAAAGGCTAGACAAGGCCAGTGATGATGTTAAAAATGACACCTAAATCAAAATTATCGGTTCCAAAAATTGAGTTACGAAAACGTTTTTATCAAAAACACAATTCATAACACGGGCATTAGCCTAGCATAGTGGTCGAAAAATCCACAAACGATGTAACCATTCAAAGCAATAAATAAATAAAAAAATGCCTTGTAAGACTCATTGCCTTTTACCATTTGTTGATTTGCAAAGAGCAACTTTATATCCCAAGATATTTATTATTCTTTCGAAGCGAGGTAACGGAATTAGATGAAGAGTTTTCATATTACTCGTAGACGGGTCGATTTATTCTATTTCTAAGACTAGAGTTAATATATCGATAATGGTCATAAATTGTCAACTTGTGTTAGCTATAAGAAGACGAAAACGTAAATATCTTGGTTATTTTACGAAGAACGACAGAAGTAAAGTATCCAAATGATGTGTAATCCAGGAGGAGATTGAATGAAGACTTAGCAGAAGAAGTTGCCGAAAGATGAAACCAGAAGAAGAATAAATTGAATGGTAATTTCGAGGTAGATAAGGGAAGATGGTCTCGAAAGTATTAAATGAAAGATAAACCAAATGATTATTTTGGTTGTTAAATAAAAAAAATAACGGATGTATTGTAAGCGTGTGGGGATGGGAACTATGACAGAAGGAGGAATGGAGCGCCGTAGACGATGACCGCCGATAAAAAATAATAAAAAAAAAACAATCTTATTCTCAATTCAATGTATTTCATTAACGGACATATACATTGTTTTGATCTCTTAAAAGTTTAATGTAAAGTCAAAAAAGTAATATTTTTTTTATCCTAAGTAGGAAAATGAAATAGAAAATCAATTTGTATTAATTTTGAAGAGCAATTGATTTCGTTCTGTTAGAAATACGAACGACGGTTAAATTTGTTCGCACAAAAATACTAAAATCGCTATTAAAAAATGGGAGGTTGGGGGTAGGAGGGTGAAAATTTAGGGTTATAGGTATTTTTCGATGCAAAAAAAAATACAAAAAAAAAATTGTTAAAAAATAGAAGAAAAAAAATTGGGTGGGGACTCCCCAAAGATATTGAAATGTAAGGAGATGTGCTATCCGCGGTTTTTACAGGGTGAAACTGCGCTTCCGGGTGTCGCCGGTGTTGTTTACCAATTAACGAATAAACTAAATGAACGAATAATTAACGAATAAACTAAACGAACGCTAAACTAAATGAACGAATTCTTTCCGTATTCAAACTATATATTTTTTTTAACTTATTATTTCATAAATGTTTACATGTTACATTTTAGCCAATTTTTTAACTACCATACTAGGCTATTGCCCGTGTTGTGGTAGTCATACATGAAATATTATTTTATATAAACAGATAATAAAATATAAGAAGAGGAGAGAAAAAAAGAACATAAGTATAAATAAAACTAAAACAATACTACTACAAATAAAAATATTAACAGAAAGCTGAGAAATAAAGATTAAAAAGATATTTTAAAGAAGATTGAAATAAAAATGAAAATAAAAATTGGTAAGTATTATTCTTCTTGAAATAAAAATAAAAGTAAAATTTGGTAACTATTCTTCTACACGAGGGTACATGTTTATGGTCACTTTCGATGTTCGTTCTCAAAAGAAATTGAAAAATAGATGCGCTAGAGTAAGTACATATTTTTTTTTTATAATTAATATTATTAATAATATTAAGCTCTTATGTGTTGCTTGAAGAAATCTCTTCCCCTTTCAAATATCCAATGTTTTATACGGACTTTAAAGATAGATTTAGAATTATGTGACTGTATATCGGCATCCAAAGCATTGTATATTTTAGGAGCGATATACCAGAATTGACATTGAGCGAATGAGGTTTTAGTTTTAGGGACCACGCAACCCAGGTTTGATAAGAAGCGGGTGTGTGCTTGATGTTGTGGAGCCATCAGTAGTTTTTTTTGCCATATATAATATATGCTTATCATAGTAAATAACTGTCGAATATCTAAGATTTTGATTTCAGCAAAGAGTTCCTTTGAGGGATGTGTAGGTTGGCATTTAAATATAATCCTCAAAATTAGTTTTTGAACTGTAATAATTGGATTGATAATAATGCATTCAGCACAACCACCCCATCCCACAATACCATATGTTGCTATGGATTGGAAAAGGGCAAAGTATACGCTTCTTAGGGTCTGTAAATCTAGGATGGACCTAAGGGAGCAGAATATATAGCAGAGATTGCGGAGTTTTTTTTACCGAGTCATTGATATGGGCTTCCCAACGTAGTTGGTTGTCTAAGATTATCCCCAGATATTTAACTATTTTTGATGATTTAAGAACAGAACAAGCGCAATTAATATTAGGTGTGGTTTCTGGATTGTGCAAATTGAGTGAAAATTAGTGAATGGTTGGTTTAGGGCAGTTGTTAGGTATATTATGTTGACGTATGGAAAATGTCATATATTGTGTTTTGTTAATGTTAAGTGTGAGGAGGTTAGTGTCAAGCCAATGCTTTACTTTTATTAGACCAATACTAGTTTGGTTAATAACTGATTTCCATGTTTCATCTTCGAATATTAAGACGGTGTCATCGGCAAATGATAATATCTTTCCTCCAATATTCATTGCACATAGTGAGTTTATGTATATAAGAAATAAAATTGGTCCTAGTATTCTGCCTTGGGGTACACCATAGGACACAGGTAATTTATTGCTTATATGTATTTTGTCAGATTGGATGAGAGTTTGTTGTGTTCGGTTTGTTAGATAGTTTTCAAACCATGTATAGGCTACTCCAGTTATTCCAACCTGCTGCAGTTTTTTTAGCAGTAAGGGATGTGAAGCCGTATCAAATGCATTTGCGAGATCGAGAAAAACAGCAAGTAGTTTGCGACCAATGTAAAGACTATAGGAAACGATCTTTGTGAAGGCAGCTATTGCATCTGAAGTACTTTTACCTTTGCGAAAGCCGTATTGATTGTCCGATAATATTTTGTTATCTTCGAGAAACTTACAGAGTCTATTTTTTACCGCTTTTTCTACAATTTTAGATATTATTCTTAGTAAGGATATTGGTCGGTAGTTATTTACAAATTATTTTTTATTTATTTATTGACGCCCTATTGGGCTTTAACATATAAAATACAAATAACATTTATAACAACAGTACATAACAAACTTTTGTACTGTTTGTCTTGTCTCCCGCTTTAAAGATTGGAATCAATGTGGCCTGTTTTAGGGAGTTAGGAAAAATGCCAGTTCTGAAGCTTAAGTTGATTATGTATTTAAGAGGGGATGCGATGTATTTTTTAATGTGTTTGATAATTTTTGTCGAGATATGATCTATTCCCGTGGAGTTACTGTTTTTAAGAGATGCTATTAATTTATGGCAGTACTTATTCACATTACTTATTTTCACGCATATGGTATCCCAGATGACCGGCACTAAATGTCACCGATTGCACCGAGATGCGATTAGATTATTATTCCGATTCTAGTACTCGATCCATCCGGTTGCACGGCAAAGTTTACCTCACTACCAGTTCGTGCGCGAATGTATATTCGTTGTAAATAATATTTTAAATAAAACTTAATATCGTGGATAATTAAGTGTTTTCAATTAAACATCATCATTATTATAAGCCTGAACACAAGATCACGGCTTGGAAGTGCCGTGATCTCAAGGAGCATTTTAACCTCAATATCGGTAAGGTATGAAGGCAATCCTGCCTGACGTGGAGAGGATCTCCTCATCAAACACTCTCCATCCACTCATACATCAACTAATAAACACTTCCAACATTGGTGACCCCGAGAATTTCTAATGATGATGAACACTGCCTATACGGAGGATTGAGTACTGGAATGCGGAATCCTGGACACCCCAATCTTGTCAGTAACATTTCAATTTTTTAACTTAAATTCAGTAGGTCCAGTATGTACATTAGAATCATATGAAGATAAATCAGTAAAGAACATCATTGTCCAACATTGTTCATTGGTTATTGTCCACCAAATTCAGTAGTGTACGAAAATACCTACATCCCGCTACTACTTTCTTAATAATGCTTCCCCCACAACTCATTACTTGTTTATGTGGATAGTATATTGCCGGTAAATATCAATTTCAGATAAACAAGAAGCCCAGCAGCTAAGGCAGAGTATCCTAACCAACAGACGCGATTTTGCAGACGGACCCAGGTACCCGGATGCCAAATACCCGGATGCCATATACCTGGAGATCCTACACCCGACCCCACAGCATCCACCGCAGATCGGAGTAAAGCAAGTAACGCAAATTCAACTTCTCACAGTGATCTTTGTTAATAATTGATAATCCGAACATTTCAACGAAATTTAGCAACCCAGCGATAATATGCAAATATTGTTACACGGCATAAATTTTTAAACTGCACTGCATCAAAGCATTAATACAATTACAATTACAATTCATTTGTACTAACATTTCAACGCGAAGATAAGGGATTTGTAAAAGATTTTGGATATCATCAATTTAACTTTTCAGACCTGGATTAGATTTATTGTTATTTTGTTTTATGCACAATCTTGATAATTTTATCTGCATACCTACACGGCCTATCAGTACTACTACTGCTTTCGCCATTGCCTATCACTTGCCATATTACAACGACAATATGCCGCTAGAAGAAACAGCACCAGGAACCAGCGCCAATTACACAATAATGGATCCAGTCATAAACTCCGTATCAGTTAAGATACCCCCCGTCTGGTGTGACAACATACAGCTCTGGATTGCCCAGGCAGAAAGCCAGTTCTCCAACTCAAGAATCAAAGATGACACCACGAAGTACAACATTATTGTCGCCTCCCTGGACATCGAAACCCTCAGGACCGTCAGCGATGTCGTCATCAAGCCACCAGCAACGGACAAGTACTCTACCCTAAAAACTGCACTCATCACGAGGTTGCAAGATTCCGAAGGAAAACGTCTCACCCGACTACTAACCGGATTACAGTTGGACGACAGGAAACCATCCGGACTACTTCGATTGATGCACGAACTCGCCGGTCCCGAGCTTGCTGAAAGCGCAATCATACGCACGTTATGGCTACAAAGACTTCCCCAACATGTACAGGCCATATTGACCGCACGGCCAGACGACAATCTACTACAACTTGCGTCAGCAGCCGATAAAATCCTGGAAATCTACCAGACGACCGAGTGCGGAGCGATAAACAAAAATCAACGTAGAGATAACAATTACAGAGAAGATCCCGACATCACTTCCGTTCTTCAGAGCCTACGTGAACAAATTTCTGGACTATCTCTAGAAGTCAAACAACTAAAGTCAAGTCGCAGAGACAGTCATAGCCCCGTACATCATTTATAATCGGCGTAATCCTAGCCCCCGCCGAGAATGGCGTCATCCATCGACACCGTACTCAAATGCCGACCGCCAACATCGACCCCGGTCGAACGACCGAACGGACAATAACAATGAACTTCACAAAACAAACGACTACTGCAGAAACCATAAAAAATTCGGGGAGAAAACATTCAATTGCATTCAACCATGTACTTTCAGGAGCAACAAGTCGGGAAACGCCAAAGGGAACGCGCAGTAGAGGCATGCGACCGTTCTCAGAATTCATACCGCCTCTTCGTTTATGAACTCGTGTCACGACAAAAATTTTTAATCGACACAGGAACCGATATGTCAGTGCTACCGAGGACACATCGAATGGCTAAAAACACCATCACTACAGATACATACCGAATCCCACTGTACGGCGTCAACGGATCCCCCATAAAAACCTACGGTTCCCGGACTATTGATCTGCAACTCGGCCTACGACGTGAAATAAAGTGGACATTCATCGTCGCTGACGTCTCAAGAGCAATTATCGGAGCGGATTTACTGCATCACTACAACCTGAGTGTCAACTTAAAAAATGCTACCTTGACGGACCAGTCCACGGGACGACAGATTCAAGGAGTAAAATCCCAAGGACCCTCATCCGGTATCTCGACGATATCTACAAGCCAGAAGTACCGGGATATATTAAATAAATACCCGTCATTAACTCGTCCCAACATGCAAATCCAAAACGTTCAAAAACATAACGTCACACATGTAATTGAAACACGGGGACCTCCCGTAACAGAACGAGCTCGCAAGCTGGCACCACATCTCCTAGAAGCTGCCAAAAAAGAGTTCAGGTACCTCATGGAGCACGGAATCTGCCGCCCGTCCAAGAGTAGTTGGGCGAGCCCATTGCACATGGTTAAAAAACCCAATGGAGAGTGGCGTCCGTGCGGGGACTACAGGCGCTTGAATGCAAGCACAATCCCCGACAAGTACCCAATCGCTAAACTTCATGATTTTTCACACAAATTGAACACAGCGAAAATATTTTCAACAATAGACCAAAAGAGAGCTTATTACCAGATCCCGGTGGAAGAAGCCGACATCCCTAAAACTGCAATCATCACTCCATTCGGATTATACGAATTTACAGCGATGCAGTTCGGACTTTCAAATGCAGCACAAAGTTTCCAGAGATTCATGCATGCTGTCACGCGTGACTTAGACTACTGTTTCACCTACCTGGACGACATCCTCATAGCCTCCAAAAACGAAGAGGAGCACAGGAAACACCTAGATGCCCTTTTCCAACGCCTTTCCGACAACGGACTAGTAATTAATTTAAATAAATGTAAATTCGGTTTGCCCATTGTTGATTTCTTGGGACACACAATATCGCCGGACGGTATTACTCCCGTCAAAGAGAAAGTGAAAACCATCGTAGATTTTCCTCTACCCAAGACAGCCAAAGGTTTGCGTCGTTTCCTCGGGATGCTGAATTATTATAGAAGATTCTTGAAGAACTCTATCAACACACAAGCCAAACTCTTCGATTTCACGTCAGGATACAAGAAGAACGACAAGAGAATTCTCACTTGGACTCCGGAACTGACGGCCGCGTTCGAAGAATGCAAAACCCAGCTGGCCAACGCTACCCTGCTAGCGCATCACGACCCCAAGGCGAAAATTGCCATAATAGTGGACGCCTCTGACCTTGCGATTGGCGCATCCCTACAACAACTTAATAACAACGAATGGCAACCCTTAGGATTTTTTTCTCGTAAATTCACTTCTGCCCGATGTAAATACAGTACATTCGAACGAGAACTGACAGCAGTTTACGAAGCAATAAAATATTTTAGGAATGACATAGAAGGTGGGAACTTCACAATCTACACTGATCATAAACCTATAACATTTGCGTTCAGCAAGAAACGCGCCTCAAGTTCCCCGCGACAAGAGAGACAACTTGATTTCATTGCCCAATTCACCACTGACGTTAAACACATTTCCGGTCATCTAAACACGGTAGCAGACACGCTGTCTCGTATAGAAGAGATAAACAGCCCTTCTGCTATCGATTACAGACATATGGGATTAGAGCAGAGTCACGACGACGATCTAATTAAGGCACTTGAGGACTCCTCCCTTGTCTTAAAAAAAATGATAATTCCCAACACGAATGAATTATTATGGTGTGACATCTCTACAGGTCGTGTGAGACCTTTCGTTCCTCAAAGTATGAGAGAACAAGTAATAAGTAGCGTGCACAACATATGTCACCCAGGCACCACTGGTACCGCTAATAGCGTACGTCAGAGATTCGTCTGGCCCAAGATGTCAAAGGATATCAAAACCTTCGTCAAACATTGTGTCGCTTGTCAAAAAGCCAAAATATCACGACACACAACTGCACATCCAGCAACATATCCACTTCCCGAAGATCGATTCCGAAACATCCACATTGACTTGGTCGGTCCACTGCCAGCTCGCAGTGAGTATAAATATCTCCTAACAATAATAGATAGATACACTCGCTGGCCAGAGGCAGTTCCCCTAAAGGATATGACGGCAGAGACGGTAGCGACCGCTCTAACCACACAATGGATTGCTCGACACGGAGTACCGGAAACAATCACTACGGACCAGGGACGACAATTCGAGTCAGGCCTGTTCAAGAGCCTCACGCGGAAATTCGGAATCAAGCAGACACGAACCACTGCCTACCATCCACAGGCAAATGGCATAATAGAAAGATGGCACAAAACACATAAAGCATCTCTTATGGCTTATAGCAACCCGGACTGGTTGGAAAACCTCCCACTAATACTTCTTGGTCTTAGGTCCACCGTTCGCGAAGATCTGAAATGCTCACCCGCAGAAATCACCTACGGAAGAACATTGAGATTACCATGTGATTTTTTTACTACAACTCCCCGCGAAGAACCTGACACCTACATAAGAAGACTGCAAGAAAGGTTTGAAGAAATCAAGCCTACTCCCACTAGTAACCATAGCAATCGAAAATTTTTTGTCCACAAAGATTTACCTAACTCGTCACATGTTTTCCTGCGCACAGACGGCGGAAGAAAATCACTCGAGGCTCCCTATGACGGACCTTATGAAGTTCAGGAACGAGACGACAAAACATACGTTATAACTATCAATGGAAAACCTAAAAGAGTTTCGGTCGACCGACTCAAACCTGCATTTTTCCAAAATTCTGAGGAAATACCGCAAAAAACGGCAAGCACACCGCCCACAATAACAACAAGAAAAACACGCTGTGGAAGACACGTACATTTTCCTGAAAGATACCAGTCGTAAAAGTAATACTTGGCAATACTTCAATGAAGAAAGTTATCGTTTAAACAAATTAATTAGAAAACTTATATTGATGTATCCAAAATTTATTATACGATTTGTATCACTGTATCTCATAATTGATTAAAATTCTAATGCACTACTGTGAAATAAAACTAAGTTTATTTAGGTATTTAGCTAGCGAAACACCGCCATATAAATTATTGTATTATTACGTAGTCAGTATTTCTAACAAATAATAATATTATATCAATTCATTTTCGTATCCCGAATTCTGAACAGTATACAGACTACATTTTATTTGTAAATAACTAATTAATAAAATTAGTAAGGTATATCAAATTTAGCAAATAAGTTATCCAAACTGTATATAATTTCTGTTAATTTCCGATCTCCATTAATTTTACGTAGTGTTATCTTATTAAAAAGAAGTCACATATTAGATCGGACCGTCATAAATGCTAACCAAACTGTATTCGTTTAACAATAACAATATAATAAATAATAATTTGACATTCCAATACCACTGCGGAGGTACTTACGTACCTAAAGTCAGGTAATAAACAAAGACAGCACTTGGAATTCGAATTATTATTTTCCCTCGATTAAAAATGAATTCACTCCTTAGTCTAAGATTTATAAAGTTAATTTCGAATAATAAGGTTCATGTATTTTATTTATATTTTAATATTACGCATAGTTATGTTTACTTTCGTTGAAATTGTATAAACGCATAATAAGTATGTACCGAGTCAGCCAGCAGCTACTCGCCTTTGCAAATAATCACCGTTACGCATTCTAGCAGTACCTACCTACCTCAACACTATATGTCTAGTCGTAAGAAGGAACAAGTAATAATAATTTTAATCGGTCAATACCGACTGAGAAATAGGTACTTACTCCTATTACTAACGATAATTAGGACTTGTAAACAAATAACATTATAATTTTAAAACATTTTGTAACTTTTGTTATTTTTTCTTTTTTATAAGCATGTTATGTTCTAAGTTAATTATGTAAATTTAGCATTGTTCACAAAACTACTTATGTTAAAAATTATATTTTCAAGTATGTAAAACATTGTGTATATTTTGTATATATGTATATCTCAGACACATACTAAACCCTATTTAGGTGTATATAATTATTTTCTTTTCGTATGCCATATTTTGTTATTCGCGTGCAACGCTGGTGGGGAGGTATATGGCAGTACTTATTCACATTACTTATTTTCACGCGTATGGTGTCCCAGATGACCGGCACTAAATGTCACCGATTGCCCCGAGATGCGATTAGATTATTATTCCGATTCTAGTACTCGATCCATCCGGTTGCACGGCAATTTTACCTCACTACCAGTTCGTGCGCGAATGTATATTCGTTGTAAATAATATTTTAAATAAAACTTAATATCGTGGATAATTAAGTGTTTTCAATTAAACATCATCATTATTATAAGCCTGAACACAAGATCACGGCTTGGAAGTGCCGTGATCTCAAGGAGCATTTTAACCTCAATATCGGTAAGGTATGAAGGCAATCCTGCCTGACGTGGAGAGGATCTCCTCATCAAACACTCTCCATCTACTCATACATCAACTAATAAACACTTCCAACAAATTCTATAATTTCTACTTCAGTGGTGGGACTGAAGTGAAACTGGTTATAGCTTAGTTTATCGATAGGTATATTGTTTGCAAGATCTTTCTCTGAGACGCTGTTTCTGTCTAAAATATTTTTTGCTAAGTTGGGTCCAATGTTGGAGAAAAATTGATTGAAATAGTTGGATATTTTTTCAGGGTCAGAATTTACGTGTATTGTTTGGTCTTCGATATTAATTTTAACAATAGGTGAGTCAGTTTTATTAATATTGGCTATATCTTTTATGATATTCCAAATTTTTTTTATCATCGGTAGCTTCATTGATTTTTTTTTGTAATAATCCGTTTTAACATTTTCGATTGTTTTTTTACAGTTGTTTCTATAACGTTTGTAGAATATGAGTGATTCATAGTCACTGGGGTTTTCCTTACAGAAGTTGTGAATCTTATCACGCTATCCATGGTTTGAGTTTTGTGTCCGATCGTTTTATTTTACTTTTTGTACATGATGTTGCATTGGCCAAGTGTTTATGTACAGAATTTACAAACAATTGTACTGATACCACAAGAGGTGGTATCAGTACAAGAATAAATAAGTTCACAGTTTTCTTCAGAAACATGATTTCGGAGAATTTCATAAAAAATTATAATATTGTTAACCAATAATAATGCACACGTTCAAAAATTCAAGAAAATGAACAAATTATTTTTGTATGCAAACTACGCCGATTAGGTCGTAGTTCGGCGACAGTCACGCGGACATCATAGCATATCTCTTTTGTATTTTAATATTTTTGGGAGACCCTAATCACCTAGCGGTATGAAATATACCTTACGACCTATTCTCATTAAAAAATTCATAAATAGAGAGATTTTTACATGTATAGATAGTCGTCACCACGATTTGTGCATAACTTGACAAGAGGTCTAATGGTTAACTTAAAATTGAATGAATATCTGAAACAATGGATACATTTAAATACTCTTTAAATAAGCTAAAATTTATTTTAAATAAAAACTTACCTATCCTCCCAATGTGAAAAGGGTTAAAATATTTTTTTTTCTGTAAATGGATGATTAATCCGTCGTATAATAATTTAAATAAAATATATTTATTTGTACAACATTACCCATAAAAAAAATTTATCCACAAATCATTCTAACTTGGACACTTGAACACCTCGGTGAGAGTGTGAGAGAGGGTATGGTTCAAAATTTATTATACAAAAATGTTAAACGAAAAATGAAAAACTATAGGTCCCAATGGTCGATTTGGTCAAGGCGTTGTGTCCCGGTAAGACAATAGATCCTGGGTTCAACTCCCAGTTGCGACTGTTATTGACCATTTTATTGTTCTGTGCCTTTCGCTTGTTCAACAATATATATTTATTTAATCTCTGGCTTTCATTAGCCTAATAACATTGTCATAAACCAGCGACTTAACATCGATGGCCCACAAGAAATCCAAATGATTAAACGTGGGATGATCAATCAGGTATATTCCGTCGGGGTTGCCCAGCTCCTCGTAGAGTCGCAGAACATCCAGCGGATCAGCCATCCAGTCCCCGGTCGCGTAGTGCAAGGCCACGGGGGCCGTGATGTTCTGTGGCAGGTACTCCGGTGGGATTGCACTGCCGTACTCCAACAGGTTGAAGACGTAACCGTGGTCGTAGTCACAGAACCTGGCCGACTGATGCTCCTGGCCGTAGTGCATTATCAGCCTGCTCGAGGCGCCGGCGGGGGTATGCGCCAGCATGATTGGCAGCATGGTCTGCAATCCACAAATTTCATACATCATTCATTAATTATTTACACAAATTCCAACAGCTTGGAGGATTTTGAAGCAGATAAATGGATTGTTACCACGAGAGGGTTTCATCTTGGGGTAAGAATAATCTAGTCGAATTAATGTTTCAAAGACCCAATCATGACTGATAACAAATTACTATTACCTTTTATTTATGACTTATTATTATATTTTTATCGTAGCAAAAAGGGGTCGAAATGACAACCCAGTCTCCTTCAACGAAAGCAATCTTCCCAACATGCCTTCCATTGATATGCTTGATGTAACTCTCAGTGACCAGCTAGGGGGCTCCATCGAAGCCAGAGTTAAGTTAGCCTCTCAGAAGCTGGGCGTACTGTACAGGACCCTCAGATACTTTAATAATACCCACACAACAACTGCTGGTCCTGAACCAATTACACATTACAACCAATTACACTGTTGAATTTGACAGCTATCGTTATTGTCTAGAATCCCAAAACACCTGAAAAATCCTTGACTCCGTGAAGAAACGGGCGGTCCGGTTGATGGATTCTCCTATCTTAACAAACGGATTGCAATATTTAGAATACAGGCATCAGGAAGGTATGATATCCTTGTTATACCAGTGTTACGATGGAAGACGCTCCGAGGAACTAGCGTCATTAGTGGATCGACTGTGTGGAAGAAGATTAGATAAGTAAAGGAAGACCAGAGGTTTGGAGGCGGATGGCGAGGGACCGAAGCTGGTACAGAGCATTCATGGAGGAGTTATTTATTGGAGATATCGTTGTTAGTAACTCACCGTGTTGAGCACATCCGGATTAAATCCACAAAGGAGGAACAATATATTGGAGCAGACGGGTTGGAAAGCTGCATTGTCCTTGCACAGCAGATCCTCTGCAATCGACATCAGTTCAGTACTCGGCAGGAATTCATTTTCTCCAATGAGAGGGGACAGGAGCTACAAAAGATTTATAATATTTTTGGTAAGTAATTTAACAAATCTTAATTTTAATTGGTGCCTAACAAAACTTATCGAAATCTTATTTAGTATACTTACAAAGATTATTTGCATAATTTAATCAAATTTTGGAATATCACAAGACCATGCAACTGCTTTAAGAGAATATTTCATCTTTACGTAGGTTATCCGCGGGTTAATTAGATGATGCGTATCTCTTCTCATCATTTGATAATAATGCAATCGTATTATATTTATACTATTGAAAGTGTTGTTGAAGTGGTTCGTATTTCATAGAAATCTAGGTTTCAATATTAGTATTTATTTTATATTCACATGATAAAGCAATAAATTTAACATTGGTACCTGCCTCAGAAGTATTTGTAATTGAAGCCAATAAGTTAAATAACGGACTCTGCGATTCGGTCATGTTGGCCATAGGAGCAAGTGCGTTCATGGATTTGAATTTATCATTGTATTCCTCCTTCCTAGAGCACATCACAAAGAAGGTGGTAGTTCCCTGAGAATGTCCCACGTAATGCAGCTGTGGTACTCCAGTCTTGGCCAGGACGTAGTCAATCATGGCTGGTAAGTCATAGTAGCCGATCTCGTTCCAGCTGAACCTCCAGAACTTGACATCCGTGTCGGGATTAAGATAGACGTGTTTACGGGAGTAAGTGTTTCCCCGAGCATTTCCCATCCATACGTCATAACCTTCATCAGCGAGAAGATATCCTAAAAAATGAAGGATCTTTTAATGGCGATTTGAAACTCCGAGTCAATCATGGCAGCCATGGTGCCAATTTGTTTTTACTTGTGACGCGCCGAATAACACTATATATAACATGCGAACACGTTAGCACAGGTTCTCCCAGTAAGGTCTTCACGAAACACTACTACTATCCCATTTATATATAGTTATTGATTATATCATACCATATATAGTTATTATTATTGTACCAGGGAAAAGGCATTGTGGAGCCAGGAGACGATTCCCCAAATTTAAAGGTTCGACTTTCGAGCCTTCGAAAGAGAGATGTTAAGGTTCTCACCAAGGCCATTGCCAGGCCCCATGTTGACCCAGTCAGCCGAGGAGCTGAGAAGGCCATGCATGAGGAACACCACGGGCCTACTCTGCTGAGGGTCCTGCCCCTGCAGGTGCGGGATGCGGTGGACTGTCAGGATGAACCCGTCTTCTGTCACCACGGTGTGCATTTCATTGGGATAACCGTACTTAGTCAACAGACCAGCCTGAAATATTAAAGTTTTAAACACTATAAAAAAAATTTTCACACAAAAACACGACATCTTTCAACGATAGTTTTTTTTTTTTATATGAGCTCCACACAGGAGGCCCTGAGGAATATAATTTTCCTCGGGGCCTATGTAATCTTTGGGTATGCTGTGTAAAGGGTTTTTTTATGGATAGGAAGGAGAGGAGAGTTCTGGGAAGGAAAAGGGTTTAAGGGGTGGGTAGGAATTTGGGGTTCAGTGTGTCCAAGACCTAGACCCTAGACAAACCTCACCCATGAACCCGGGCACCCCTGTTAAATCACCAAACGTAGCGAACCACTTGGGGTGACCTATGGCAGAGGTGTTGGTTATCCAATAAAGGTTCCCGGGGCGGCGGTACCCATGCCCGCCTCCCAAATTGAATTGAAATGTTTTTGTTTTACAATACAACAATATCAGTTATCCGCCAGAAAAAGTTTACAAAAACATCATTTTGAAAACAAAACAAAATTTTGCGATGATTTTTTGGATAGGTATAACTTTAAACTTGGAGAAAAGGCGGATCCAAGGAGAATAATCCAAGGCTTAAAATATCATTTTTCTCATTAATATTGTAAAAAACCCTTGGTACTTATTTTTATTCATAACAATTGTTCATTATTTAATAAAATAATATAATGTCCCGGAACCCATTCGTTTTATTTGTTCATTGATATTGTATCTACACATATTTAAATAGTACAGTTTATTATTTTAATTGATAAGCCGGGGGGTGGGGGGGATTTAGGCTTTTTCCCCTCCGGAAAGCGACATTCATGTTATTTTAAAAATCGGACCCCTAATGAAAGTAATTGGTGACCCCTGCCCTAATTATTCGAGTGCAAACCAAGTGCGAGCCCCAGAAAAAACTTTGCAAGATAACAATTCGTAAGTACCACTGTGTGATACTCTGCCATTGGTATTGTATTGGGTGGCCCAATGGCATTCAATTCATTAGGAACCAAAGGCTGTCAAACGCTCAGAGAGGACACTACACTCCTACTCTGACCCAGTTGGTGGTGCCACCACCGCGCTACCTCACACATTACGCTATTAAATAATAATAATAAAAAAAAAACAAAATGTCAATAAAGAAAATCTTTAATTTATTTAATAAAAAAATATATATATGTATTTACACCAACATTCAACACCACTATATTATTAACATTATCGAAATGTTTCAATACCAATGTTTTATTCTTCAGGATAAGATATAAACAAATTAATTTATATTAAAAATGACGCCAGAAAGTGTATTCGTGAAGTTTAAAGAAGTAATTATAGCGAGTACGGCTACTAAAGTAAAAATTAAACGTTTATTTTAAACGAGATCGTCTAATCTCGTTTAAAATAAACGTGATGGCGTTTTTAACGACAAACAGCCCATTACGACATGAATCAAATGTGTGAATGTTGCCCTCGTAGATATTAATAATAATTTTGTAGCACCGCTTGCTAGCAATATTGATAAACTAGTGGCGACAGTTTTTGTTTGTCGTATAGATTGTGCTTAGTTGTAGACGTGACCGCGGTATTTCCTCTGGAATAAAATAAAAATTGCCACTATTTATTATTCTATTTTTTATCATTCTCTCAGGTTCTTGTTCTATTGAAGAGTATTGCTTGAAGAGCTTTACGTCGATAAGAAGTTGGTAAGAATACTTACGGTATCTAACCCCGCATCTTCAGCGATGTCTGAACTGGTCCTTGTTTCATCTACATGGCTTCCTCCAAACACCAGGACGACTGTCGTAATAAAAATAACTACTGGAAGCAGATTCATGTCTTATTAGAACTCCCAATTGCTTCACTGTGAAGAAACTGAGCAATTAAATCTTTTATACCCCCCGATAAGTTCATACTGTACCTAATCGACATTTCAAATGACGTTGATCGAGAGTTAAGAATCTGAAACGATAGGCAATTGAATAACTTAGTAAATAATGTTTAGTTTGATTCATGTTTTTTTCGGTACATTAATGTTTACTATCCAATGACTACAGACCAACACGGTTCATGTCATCCAATATCAAGATTCAGCTTGCCATTTTCTAGTCACCAAGGTTTTGCAGCATCTTGATCTTTCTTTATGCCACACTTATTTAGTGTTAGTGTTCTGTGCCCCCTGAAAACTCTTGAGGGCATTCCGTATTCAGTAATAGGTACTAACTTATTCAATAAGTCCCCGTGTGTGCATACATTTTGTTAATGTGCGCCACAAATCAGCAGTAAGACAATGCAATGATAATAGTGAAATCACATATTTATATCTGAAATATAATTATCACTAAAGATGCCATCAGCAAACAGGTTGATGATAACCTCTTTGCTGATGGCATCGTCAGTGATAATTGATAACAATGATAACCATCCAACAAGTGCATGTGTGTCGTGTACAGAGTTGAGAATGCTGACATGGATGTCGCAAAGCTATCAACCAGACCTTTTTAGCTAAAGTCAAGTCAAAAGCTAGCAATTTATTTTTTAATGTTATATTTATATAAATTACCATTAAATCTTTAATCATTGAAGACAATATAGCGACTCTCAAACGAAAATTTGAAATGGAAAAATCAGAAAAAGATTCGGTTGCATCTGTAAATTGAACCCAAGTATCTACACAACAGGAACCTATCGAAATATGACCGAAGAGGATAGGGTCGGATTAGCTCAGTGGTTAGAACAGATCCCCGGCATGGCTTCAAGGGTTTAATTCCTAGAAGCGATCAAATCTTTTTCTGATTTAGCTGTTTCAAATTTTCGTTTGAGAATCGCTAAAACTGTCCTCGGTGATTAAATATTATAACTTGAGGTTTTAATTGGACAGGTGTGGTTGTAGTTGTTGGAAATACTAATGTTTAACAGAAATAATGTGATATTACGTATTAAAAACACCAAATTCTAAGAAATAATGTTGGTAATAAATTCTACACTTACATGGATGTATGGTATATACTCCTATATACCTAAATGTATTTGTCTTTTTGAAACCCATTGCTAATGTGGGAATCACCCCTTTGCGCTATCAGAATGAATCTGGAAATCAATTAATAGTTGTCTGTTTTTATATTCGTCTGAAATCCTCGCAATCTGATAATACTCGTACGTACGGTGGCAGAGAGGTGTTAGTTAAAATCACATTGGAGCGGCTGAGAATTCATATATTTCGTCGAAAGATGTTCTAACGATCGTACAGGGCGCTTCTAAAATTCTGAAACATAGCTTTCTCAGATAATTTATTGGTTTATTTTACTGCATGATTATATGATTTGAAATGTGTGTTGTATGATACAAAATTTTGTTTAAAATTTAACAAATCTGCCAACGACCTACGGTAAAACCTTATTGTACTAAAAATAAACATATTTTCTCAGTTAATGTAAAAAAACATTAACCCTGCCAAAATTACAGGGTTTAAACAAGTAACCTGGGATTGGTAAGGGCTGTCAGTTTGAACAGAAAGCTAAATCGTGAACTAAATTTAAATTTTAACCATAGGTTAATAAAGTAACAAGGATGTTAAATGGGACCACACGCTCTTTCAATTGGACTTTTGCTAAATAACACAGGCAAATAAAAAAAATGTTTGTGAAAACTTTTTAAAGTTTTTTCTTTAATGGATAACCAACACCTCTGCCATAGGTCACCCCAAGTGGTTCGCTACGTTTATTGATTTAGCAGGGGTGCCCGGGTTCATGGGGTGAGGTTTGTCAAGGTCTTGGAGGCGGATGACTAGGACATACTGAACCCCAGATTCCTACCCACCCCTTAAACCCTTTTCCTTCCCAGAACTCTCATCTCCTTATTTTCCTTTTAAAAAACCTCCACACAGCATCCCCAAAGATGACATAGGCCCTGACGGAAATTATTTTCCTTCCTTTTCACATGAGCTCCACACAGGGCCTCCTGTGTGAAGCTCATGTAAAAGAAACCAACAAATTTACCAAAATCTTATGTATTTTTTGATGCTGAAACCGTATTTCATTGCAGTTTTTTTATCACCCACCATTTTTTTACAATATGATATCGATTAAATATTTAAAAAAAGGGTAAAATTTGATCTTTACAAAGTTAAAACATCATAGTTTTTAAAATTTGTTATATTATTATTTTTCTATATTTCCTCTCCCTTTTCTCTGTAAAGTTTCTTGCGTAGCTTTTTCGCCGATGTGTTGCGTTTTGTTGTTCTCTGTGAAGTGACCAACAGTAATCACCCATAATTTTGATATTCACCGTCCCTGGTATCGTTTTTCCATCTCTTTCATGTCCTGATAAAACCATTCCCCTTGCTCTTCACACACATCACCTAAGTTTTCAGGGAAAAAGTCAAGATGGTTTTGCAAGAAGTGGACTTTAAGGCTCATCAGGCAACCAAGAGTTTTTAACTTTTTTATCATGTTAGCTACAATAAGTTTATAGTTCGAAGCTTTCACATTACCCAAAAACTTAATCACAACTTTTTCAAATTATATCCAAGCCCCCTTTACCTTCTCATTCATCGTTGCTTCGAAGTTTGAATCGACCATCAATTTGCGTACTATCAGGCCTGTCGAAAATCCCTTCTTTTAGCTTGGTTTCTGATAAATGAGAAATTCCAAACAAATATTTAAAACAATCACCATCTTTAGGCCAAGCTTTAACGAATTGCTTTATTAAGCCCAACTTTATGTGCAATAATGGTAGAAGAATCTTCTTGGGGTCAATTAAAGTTACGTATAAAATGTTTTTTTATGCCAGGTAATGAAGGGCCATTGATGTTTTTCAGACCAATGTTGATCCCTTGCTCTACTATTCCACTAACATATAAAACATGTAAACTTTGTGAATCCCTTTTGTTGGGCATGGAGACAACTTTTAAATCCCCACACAGCATCCAACCATGAGCTGTATAGTTAATTTTCTCCAAAATTATATTAAGATTTTTGTAAGTTTCCTTCATATGAACTAAATGTGTCAGGCACTGAAGCATAAGTGTTTCCATTATTTAATAATATAACTTTTAAACTTGTTTTTGATGAGTCTATAAAAAGTCTCCAATCTTCTTTTTTGTATTCAATGCCAAATTCATTCATTAGACTGTCAATATCATGGCAGTAAACCATACTCGATAAACAGACACTCATATTGCCGGAAAAAAATAAGTGTGCTTAAGACCACACGACTGAAGTAAAACTTCACTAATTTATATCTCCCTCTCAACTTCCGTTCGCCTCACCCGACCGTTTGCCTCGCCCGATCACACATCGTCACGCATTCACCAGCTTACTCCCCAAGTCAAGCGTGCGTAAAGGCCCGGCCGTTCGCCTCGTCCGATCACCTCGTCCGATCACCGTTCGCATCACACTTTTCGTAACGCATTCACCAGCTTACTCCCCAAGTCAAGCGTGCGTAAAGAAGTTTTACTTCAAAAAGTTCAAAAATGCGTTTGCAGGATTCAATTGCTCTCCTACAGTGGTGTTGTCGGCCGATTTTCTTGTTTTAATGTCTAATTGTCCCATGATCCTACTTAAAAAATTAACCTTATATTATGGGGAAAATTAATTTGGGGCTTAAAAGAATTACTTTAAATAAAAAATAGAAAAAACTATATGTTGGCGAAGTTTTGCCTGGAATTCGTGTTTTTTTTCACTTTCGCAAACGTTGACTGCGCAGAGCGCACGGCGCAGCTTGCACTATCCTAAACAATCAATATCAATCCTAATACAGCAATAAATTAAAAGACGCAGAAACAAAGTCAGAACCAATACAACACATTCGAGTCCTAGCAGCACAAAGAAAAGTACTTTTTTATGAGTGTTTTCATTGTTTGTTAGAAGTTTTGTTTTAAATGTAATGTGGAAAACCGCGGGAGGACATTACAATTTTTCCCGCTAGGGTTGAAACACCCCCGTACATGGCGCTAGTATCGCGTCGCTAGTAATGCTGCATTACCTACCTACTATTTAAATATTGCGCATGTAATTCCTTCCCATTTTGAACGCCAGTACCTACCGTTCATATTAACTGGGTGGAAAATTATGCATTGTCGATTCAACTGAATTTTTGGTAAACGTAATAATTAGACCACTTGCATGGATTTCATAACGACTTGGAAAAAATTGTGTGGATAGATTTTTTTACTAAGATTAGGAAAATGTTAGTAAATTTTTTTAGAAATGGATAGTTTTTTAAATTTTAAATAAATAAATTCATTATTTGAGCTTGTGACGTCACTACATGAAAATGTCCCGTCTCCGATTATGTTCCCTTAATTTTGTAAAATTCCACACTGATAATTTTTTTATATGGCAACACTTTGATTTATTATTTGTTCTATGCGAACTTATCGTTTGGTTTGATTTTTTGATAAAGATGGCGGTGTTTTTACAGATGTTACAAAGAGAACCCCGTACAATTTATTGCTATTCGTGTGGAAAACGTTATTTTTTTTAATTGATTTTCGGTTATGTAATTATCGGTTTTTCGCACCCATAAAATTATGTCCCGTCTTTCCGGTTTATAAAAAATGGTCTGATTTTTCGGATTGAAATTTTCAAAAAATCGCCAGGGTTTCAAAAATACGATTAAAAAAAAATACGGAATGTCTTAGAATATTTGCCCAAGCGGGATTTTTTTTTTTTAAATGTGATGCAAGTGGCCTATTGTAAAATTTAATGTATAATTGTGAAACATTTTGAACGAAATGCGGTACATGCCGCAACTTTAAAAGTTTCTTAAACTTGTATTCTTGGTATTTATTCTAAAACATCTCCTGCAGAACGTGTTTTCTTTGCGTAATCTTTAATTCCGTAAAGCCCCTTTAAACCAATTCAAGCGTACGTAAAGGCCCGACCGTTCGCCTCGATCACCGTTCGCATCGATCACCGTTCGCAACGATTACCATTCGCATCACACTTTTCGTAACAATCACCACTTTTCGTAACGCGTTTGTTGCATTTCGCACAGTAGTACACACTCATGCGTCTTTTTTTTCGCTGGACAAAAGTTGCACATGCTCCGTTTCCTTTTTTAATGACATTGATCACCGTTCGCATCGATTACCGTTGGCATGTCATTTTTCGTAACAATCACCACTTTTCGTAACGCATTCACCAGTTTACCCCGTAAACTGGTGAATGCTTTACGAAAGTTTTAAGTGTCGAGCGTGCGTAAAGAAATTTTACTTCAAAAATTGAGTAAACTGTTCACCTCTTGTTCTTTAATGGCAATAGATGATCCAGGTTCCAATAAATGTTTTTTTTTTAGTCCAGAACCAAGCAATTCTGCTTTTTCTTAAAATTCACTCTCCAGATTGTACTGTCCGTAGTTTAAATGTGTGAACTTTAGATTACATATTTGTTTACTGACTCTTTAAACAAAAATAACCTCCTAGTCCAGGGAACGAAGACCAAAAAGACCAAATAGGGGAAATAATTAATGTACAAGCCAATAGCATAGTTGCTGGTGAAGGTGTCCTTAACAACATACTAAAAGTACTGTGGGGGTGGGGTTAGAGGTTTGGTGGGGGTGGAGCTAAGGATGGGGGGTCTCTAAAGACCCTTTTTTTCAGTTGACTAATGCCTCTATTATTTCCCCTATTTTTCCTTCGTTGCCTGGACTATCCGTACTACCGAGCGTTATTTAAATACGCCTCCCCTCCATTTTACATCTCATCTCTCCTAAGTCTGAAATATGACTCAAATCTACCTGAAAAAATAGAAATTAACCTATTTAAATAAAATGAATTTATAAATCGGCTTACTAATTTAACTACTCCATAATTTAAAATTGAACCCTTGACCGGAATGTTGTATCAAACAAAACTGACGAGTGAATGTTGAGTGAATAATGTTGGGCATATTAATATGCATCTTTTAAGGTAGGGATTATGGTAATGAAAATTTCTTTAGGCCTGAGGCAGCATTTTAAAGTTTGGTTTGTGGAAGTAGGTACGTCGTATAATGCTGTTTATTGAAATCACGGAGCTTGGTTTAATTCATTGGAATAAATGGAGAAAACAAACATTTTATGGCTTCAACTAGAAAGACTTCGAAGTCAATAATGCAGGAAAGTAGTATTTGTGCAGAAAAATATTATTAAGGCTGCTTTTTAGTCGTTGAAATAGTTTAGTTAAATAATGTTGTAAGTTGATCTCATGACAATATCTTGAACGTAAAAGGTTCCAATCGCTTTTTTTGCTTTTTAAGCTCAAATAAATTAATGACATGGGTAAATTTATGTTAGAAGAGCATGTTACTTTTTGTAAGGTACATGCTCTTCAAGACATTTTTTGGAATAACGTTGTGCGTGAAATTTTTTTAAGCAACATTTTCCCACTAATTCACCACACATTCTAGTAATAAACTCTAATTTGATAGCTTTTCTTCAAGATTTTTCATAAAACTCTCAAGAATTGTATGTTTATTGTATTTCAAATATTATATGATATGAAACATAACTGGTTTCATTTTTTCCATTTTTATCGGAACAAGAATATTGTTGGATACAACATTTTTCCGGGCAAGAATTCAATTATGGTTGGTAAAACTCCTAAAGGGTGAAATACAGAAACATTAAAAAAACGATAATGCAAGTTTTTTAATGCCGGTAGAGAAGGAAGGTATCAATTTTTTTATAATTCAAACCTACCACAGTCCTGAAGAATATATATTCAATATAGTTATTACGTGGTGGTAAAATATTTACAAATACCTAAGTAAAAAGGGGTCAGAGCAAAGTCCAAGGTATGATTCTTCGTCCATCGGTGGATGCTATTTTCGTAGTTGTGAAGTCCAACATTTGTAATATCTGTACATGTCATTCCTAATCCAGTTTCATCTCGTTCTTTTGAACGAAGTGTTATCTTGACTGCAATTAAATTATATAATATGTGTACCCACCTGCAATCTTAGACGACATTATTTTATCATTGAAGAAGAAGATAATATTAATAAATTTAAACGAAAATCTGAAAAAGAACAAGATACGGAAAAATAAAAAGGTAACGGTCGAGGCTTTCTGTAGATACTTTTCGCCCATTTTGTGGGACATGACTATATTTTTTATAATAAATAAGATCACAAGATATCCCATGTGGGCGTGTTTCATAATATGTAGAACTGCGTTTCACCATTATTATGAAATTTTCATTTCGATAAAATTATATGGCGATATGCAATGTCAGGCAAGTGTAAGAGAGAGCGTATGCTAAATGGTAAATGGTAATCCTAGAACGAAAAGCAACGGAGTCAATGGCTAAATTGGTTTCCATGGAATCTATATAGAAGGTATTCCTAGTTTATATTATATATTCAGTGGACATGACTCAATCCCAAAATTATCGGAGAACCCATGGAAGCATTTATAACAGCTAAACTGTGATGAAATATGAATAATTTAACTATAAAACATATTGAGTGAGTTAATAATTTCTGAAATCTTTGCTTTGTACGACCATTATGTTCATCCTTACGATTTCACAGATAGTTCCATCAGAGAAGAAATAATATTTTGAGACGTCATCGTCAAAAATGGCTACACCTAGAACATAACCATCACATGAAAGCAACTGTCATTTGCCTTTACCGTTACTGTCAACAAATCATTAAAAATACTCGTGAAATTCATAATACCAAATAGAAATGCACGTTCTCTCAATCAGTAATAGGCATATATTTATAGTCTTTTTATCAGTATTTTAAATATAAAACGAAATAAACAAGCAACATTTACACTTTTCTTGTATTTTGGCATTCATAGATACTATTATAAAATGTTGTTAGGGGAGTACCTAAGGAATATATATTGTAGAGGGTATGGACGAAACGCCGCCCGCCTGCGTTTCTCTTATCAATCAAAGGCAAACTTGTTCCAAAGAAATTAAAACTTACACCTTTGTGAAAGACCATAATTAAGAATTAAATCGAATAGACAGCATATACACAGTAGAATAGACTTCCCAAACCTTCTTCTTTTTCTTCCTTGCTTCCACTTTCAACATACTCAAAACATTCCACAAGTCTAAAATTCGGGTAGTTAGAAGTTAAAACTCCAGTGCGACAGCATATAAATTATATTAGGTATACTTTTTAAATAATGTTCTTAGTAAATTTTTACAAAAAAACCTTTATTAATAATTATAACTTATCAATAAAGAAAAATACACTTTTTTTAATTCCACATTAAACAATATGATCAAACAATATAGAATAACTATTGGATGGTCTGTGTAAGGCGACCCACCACATCGTCGTGTAAAATTCGAAATCAGGCCGCTAACAATTACACTCGTTATATAGATGGCGATAAGGTAAAATTCTCGTTAAATCAAGAAAAAACAAGGCCAAAATTCGTGTTTTATTTTATTTTGTGAAGCTCAGGCACAAACATTGAAATGTTTTCCGCTCATTGTCTAAAGAATGTAATTTTATATTATACAATTAATCCGTATCCGAAAAGGGTTTCGTTAGTAAGAGATTCGAAGCAGTTTTTAAGGGTCTGAAACTGGATTTATAAAAAGACTAAATTAAAAAATATATATATTATTTCAAAGGAAAATATGTGTTCCACTCGCAGTATTAATTAAAGCTTCTAAAATATTTCTAAGCGATATAATTTTTAAACCAAAAACACATGATTAAGCATTACTTAGTAGTGCATCAGTTAATTGATGGTCTGTTTTCGCTGATTTCTTTTTGCAGAACGAAATTCAGTAATCTAAAATAAACAATACTTTGGTCGGAATTTCTTCATGCAAATGAAGTAAGTACCTGCGCGATAAATTACTCAGTATTTGAGAAAGGACTTAATTATTACTGTAAAAAAAATCCCAAATCTTGCAGAGCTTGGATAGTGCGGTTAATCAGAATCGTTTTGTAATTCCAAACGACCCTATCCTCCACAGGATTTGCCCTGATAACTTTACAATCATCGTCCAATCCCTCGATGCAATCCTCGCCGTAACTGTGTACTTTCGCAGACTCGTTGCTTACGAAATAAGTTTCCTGGATATAATCGTGAACGTGGACGGGAAACCGGTCGTTCATTGAAATAACCCGCTCAGTATCGTAAAAGGCTTTGGAATAATCATCGTCAATGAAAGATTTTAACTCGCTTGATCGATACACGTGCTTCAGAATATGCATGAAGTCTGGAATATCCCAATAATTTAACACATGGCCATCTTGTAACTTATCCAAGAAGTGAGTTTGAGGGACATTGTAGGAGGCGTAGACCTTATCCGTTTCTTCTTTATTAGAATTGGACGTGATGCTTTTCAAAAGTGAATTCCAGTTTTCGTTGTTCACCGGCACCACCACTTCATTAACGTCTAAGGGGATGACATATTTGTAAGAGTTCAGATTCCTGTACAAGCAATCGTTGTAAAGAATAATCTCATTGACGTATTGCTGGAGAGGGTGATGTAACAGATAGTACTGCTGCAGCAGCGGGAAATTGGGTCTTCCCCCAGGTAAGCTGATTGGTGTTACTTCCGCTTTTCCCAAGGCCACGTAATGATCGATGACTTTTGAGATGTTTGGATGGGTGAAGAAATTATAAAAAAATATTTTTTCTGCTCCCAAAACGTAGAGAAGTTCCATCCATTCGATTAACCTCGGCGAAGTATCTTCAAGCAGATGTCGTCCCCTCACGCACACAGCAAATGTTCCCTTTTTCTCCGGAACATCGTTGATGACTCGCAGAAAGTTTCTAGCATGGTTACATTCCGCTTCCACGAGCGAAACAGCGACTGGCACCTTGTCGCTGTACTCTGGCGGTATCTTGCAGGTCACCAAATAAGGCTGAAGAACTCCGTCTACATAAGGTCCCATCTCGGGCTTCCAAATGTGTTTGTAATCATAATATCTGACAATTAAGGGTTCCTTTGAATCTTCAAACCAGAATTGACAGTAGGTCGTGACCTCCGGAGAAGCTCTGTTGACCATTGCCAAAATACGTACACTGGCGTTTATGATATCCTTCCTGCGGGAGTCGTAATAAGCTTTATAGATATAAAACACCCCGTCGCTTGAACGAAAAGTTTGCCAGTACGTGTTGTCGAAGTCCACCATTAACGCCGAGGGGAGACGTGCACAGGAGTTGTTCTTATAGAACATAACGTGATGTTTATTCTTGGTGTTTTCAAAGAAGATGATGGGAAGACTGGGGTAGGTGCGGTTGATCTCCATGAACTCCTCCCAGTCAGACGGCGGCAGTTGCCGGTCCACGCCGGGCAGCTGAAGGGCCGTGAGGTTGAACGCCTCTTGGACCTGATATAGCTCTATGGGGAGCTCGAGGGGGGCAGGAGAGCCCCTTTGCCCCCCCCAGGGGAGTAGCGTGTCCAGGCTCATCAGGATCAGCAGTCCCCAGAGCACCAGCGCAGTAAACAGCCACCGTATCGCCAGCCGACCAGCTGCCTGAAAGCGTTGGTCACATTTGATAGATTATACAATAACAATTAATAAAAAAAATGCAAAATACTATGCAGCTTTTTAAGCATCTAGGTAGGTACTTAAAAGAAGGGATAGGGATAGGGATTTTAATTATTTTAGAATTTTTAGATTATCATACGTACTTAATTTTGAACTGGTACTAATAATGCGATAAATGTACCCATTTGTATGTAATTAAAAGTAGTTATTTTAAATTATCTGGAAATGTTTCTTTTATTGTAGATACATTTGAGTAGAATATCATTATTGCTCAGTAAAAAAAATGTAATTATTTAGGTATCTATGTTAATTATTTTACCATTCTGAAAATACCACCAAATAAGTGTTTACACAGAGTTAAGTTACCTAAGTGAAATGTGTAAGTTAATATATTCTTTTCTATTTTACAAGCAATCCGTAAGGAATTAAGATTACTTATTATTTTTTACATCAATAAGTTATTTTTGTAATAATCACTTCCTTATCTGCTAATTAATAATTATTAATTATATTAACAATATCACGCTTACGTGAACATTTTTGTTAATAATAAGATAACATTATAATACGACACAGAACGCGTAGGATATTTTAATCCGCATTGAAATTCGAAAAAAACAACTTACGTTTGCGTAATGCATCGTACTGAAGTCGGATTTTTTCTCAAAAACGATGCATTTTCCAAAAAAATGTGCTTAGACTAGAATAACTCCGGTTACAACTCACTCCACAACGTAAAGAAACCTCCATAGAAATCCATAAATTCATAAATGTATAGAAATGCGAGTAAACTGTCATTTTATGTTCGCATTTGTCACGATACTACTAAAGTGAGTATTCTTTGGCTAGGCATGTTGAAATGTTTCAATACTATAGTAATTAAACTGGTCGTAATATTAGACAGATACACGAAATTGCTATAATGGTCGGTAGACGATTTATTAAATTTCTGAACTATTTTCAAATGCAAGGTTGGAGTCGGATTAGACTGAAATTAATAGCCATTTACTCTGTAGCTAAGAGATCGACTTGACTGAAATTAAAGACGGTTTACTTTGGTCTCTCCCGATCTGGCACAGTACGTAGCTAGTGGGCAGAAGCACTTTGGGAGGCGGTTATGGGTATCGCTGCTCCTGGAACCTTTATCCGATAACCAACCCCTCTGTTATAGGTCACTTCAAGTGGTTCGCTACATTTGGTCACGTAGCAGGGGTGCTCGAGTTTATGGGGTGAGGTTTTTCCGGGTTTTGACTGGGGATACATCCACGGGAAGGGATGAATTCATACGTCCATCACTCCTGACTCCTGGACACACTGACCCTCAGAATCCTCCCCACCCATGTTACCTTTTTCCTTTCCAGAACTTTCTTTCCTCAAAAGACCCTCCAAACAGCATCCCCAAAGATGACATAAGCCCTGAGGGAAATTATTTTCCTCAGAGCCAGTGTGAATCTAATATAATTTTATTTTTTTTAATTGGTAGGTATATTCATCTTGATAAGTAAAGTGAGATTATACGTGAATTGTCGAAGTCTGCGCTTTTCCCATTTTCAAGAAATCGTTATTTACTAACTAACCAGATGTAGGTATAGGTATACCATCCTAAGTTGACTTGATTCAAATTCAAATTCTTAGATACACAGTACTCACGCAGACGCTAAACTTACATACAGCATCAAGGGCGGATCCAGGATTTTTTTCTGGGGGGGGCACAAGGGGCGGAGGGGGGGCGGCCTGCACCGGGTGCCACCCTAATGGAGGGGTACCCCTCAAGAGCACATTTTGTTTTTTTGTTGAGATCTGTCATTAATGTATTTTAAAGGTTCCCGTTTTACAAAATAACAAAAATTATCTTGACGAAATATTGCATAATATTATAATATTGTAATTCCGAACGAAAATAAACCAACCCTATTTATTGGTTTGACCTTGAACATAGTAAAAATTTTGTCTGGCAATTTTTGCCCTTTTTGAATCAACCGCCAAAATTTAACATTTCCAAATTAAAAAAATCGATAGCGTTCATTGTTTGGCATTGCGGGTATAAAATTTTCACCTGCGGAGCTTTATTTTTACCCACATAGATAATTTTATTAAACAAATATTGTTTTACAATAGGTTTGCGACTCCACCGACAACAAAGTTAACCAGGTTATGTTGCACATACCCTCCCACCAAGGTCCGCGTACATAATAATAATGGATACATTAATAATATTTCAACTAAAAAGATTGATCATTCCTAAAAAACAGCGGGTGGTGAATTTATGTAACTATAATTATAATTTATGGAATTAGTATAATTTATTTTATTACTGAAAGCGGGTTGCGCGCTGTAAAAAAGTTTGAAAACTCTTCCAATTTACTAGCCCTCCTTGTATGTATTAGTAGTCGAACTATCGTGACGTCACAAGCAGTGCGGTGATTTGATGACGTAGGAAACTTTGATGGTAACAAAAGTAACTCTTTAATATTATTACGTTTATTAAAACGCTGTCTAAAAGACATATGTAAGGTGCATTTTTTTGTTGTAGTCAGATAGCAGACTACATTTTCAAAAATAAAGTCCTTATACCTTGTACAATATTCGGAAGTGGTATATTTTTGTGTTTGAAAAAATTAACTCGGTCCGGACGGCTGATATACAAATTAGTGCCAGTGTAGACCTTTTAGACCGATAAAAGGTACAACACAAAGCACTATGCGATCTAAACTGTGCAAAACAATGAAGGCACTTAGGCCTTGAGCGGCTTGAACCTGCTTTTGCTGGCTTCTGGCGTCATTTTGCATTTCACAGGGCACGTCTAGATATCATACGTCAATGGATGCAACGAACAAAATTCGCAATTCCAGCCAGAAATAGACAAAAGTTTGACTTATGTTCTTTCTGTTATTTTAACAACTCTGATAATTTGATTTGCTTCTAAGTATGTACTGTGGTGGAATCTCCACAGTACACAAAAATTCCATCCTGGAGGGGGCACGTGCCCCCGTGCCCCCCCCCCCCCCCCCCCCCCCCCCTAAATCCGCCCTTGTACAGCATTTTTTAGACTTTAATAAAAATAAAAATAATTAATGATTATTTCACGATTCAGAGTTCGAAGCCAAAGCGTGTTTAAGTCGGTCATATGGAATGTTTTTTTACATGCCGAATGTTGTTTCATTTCATTGTTATTTATCTGAATGTGACAATCTTCAGGACTGGATTACATATATTGATGGATGTGCAATATGCATTTATTATTAGCATCAGCCATTTTCTATAGGTAATCTATATTTATTCGTAGTATACGTAGTTTAATTAATAAATTAGATGAAAAGTAAACCAAACAAATTGTGGCAGGAAAACTGGCGGAAATCCATCTATTAATAAAAATGCGAACTTTAAATAATGGAAACTGAGATTATTACACTCGCTAGGTATACCATCATGCATTGATCACAGGAACCGATGTGAATAGGACACGCGGTAAGCTTCTTAACAATATTATTTTACGAGCATCGTATACCTCTTCCGCTAGTGACAATCAGTAGGCATTAACAAGACAGAGGGTTGTTCCTCTGCACCCATGTACAAATAGATTCAATGCTAAGCTTTTTGATGTGAAAACCCCTTTAGCACCGTTGTGTCGATGAAAAGAAAAAGCAACAAAACATAAAAGAGACAAATACATCTCTCTATAGGATTTAGCCTGCGAGAAAATAAGATATAATAACCGGTCTCCTCTTTGTGCGGTGCTTCGTATTTCGTATCCTCCCCACTCTTGTCTTTTTTGGTTTTCTGAAGGTCACTGTTACCGCGTGTGAACTGCACACTCGTACTTTTTTATTGCTCGGTATTGTAATATTTTTGTTGTGTTGTAAAATCCAATTTACCTATTAAATAACTGAAGTTATAAATGTTATCATTTATCTTTTTTATGGTGTGGGTGTGGGTATTTTACTGAGAGGCAATATACGACATTTTCATATTTTCTGGTATTCACCGGATTTATTTCAATTAATACGTGTTAAGATAAGGATTACAAAAATGTCATGAAGATGATGCATCGAATATTGATTTCCTGATTTGAATATTTTTTTACAAATCGTGATTTCATTTCGCGTGACGTTTATTTCGCGTCTTGCCCTAATGCAATCAATATCCACCTGTCCGTGTAATTAAATCTTACTTAAATAATTCAAAGTAACATAAATAATTTAAAAATAGTTCATTTATACCTACATAGTTTTTTTAATTGTTTTAGCACTATTTTTGCCGCTAGGTGGCAGCATCTAAAAGAGCCCTAAAGACACAAACGTTTTTTACGCCATTTGAGACAATTTAAGCGGGATCTCCTCCTACCATGAACATGAACATTTGCTTACACATTTACACATTACTATAAACATTGGCAATGGGGGCGTGGCCTTCACATTTTTGTTTGAGTCTGCAGTAAGGCCACGCCCCCATTGCCAATGTTTGTAGTCATGTAAGCAAATGTGTAGGAAAATTTTCATGTTCACGGTCGAAGGACCCTAACTTAACTTAAACCTATTTAACCATTTTTTTTATATTTTTTGTATCATCACTCTTAATGACCTTTCTGAGGTGGTTCTAATTTTCTGAGTTGGCCGGTCACCATACAATGTATGGCTTGTATGGTATATATTAAGAAATATTATATATAAATCACAATAAAATTGTCGTTGGGAATGCATTTGCCAAAATTTTGTTTCGCAGTAAAAAATATTTGTCAGAAATAATTATTTCAGACAGTTTTGTAATGTTTGTTCATTTTACTTCTGAAGCAGAAAACCATAATCAATCGAAAAAATGCGTCTGGTGACCGGACAACTGACCAACAACTTCATCACTGTTCATCACTCCTGTGAAGTCATTAAAATTGATGAAAAAGTTAAATAGGTTACGTAAGGTTAGGTAATGGGTTATTTCTTATTTTATTTTCATCACTTTTAATGACTTTTCAAATGAGTGTTGAAATGCCACTTTGTCGACTTATCATGGAACCATCGAAATGATTGTATTGATGGAAATGACGGTCCATTTTTTTTTTTTTACAAATTTACCGGTAATAAATCAATTTGGATACCTCCATAAATTGACATTTAAAATGTTATAAATAAGTCATCCGTACGTGGCTTCACCACAGTTTAAAATGACCTTACAAGTCGAAACCGCTGTAACTAAAATACAATCTTAAATACTTGCAGAACTCGATAATAACATATCAAATTTAAATTTAATTAAATTTCTAAAAATTAAAATGGAGTTCTACGAATTAAACACAAAAACAATTAATAATCCTATATTAATTCCCGGGTTACGAATAACCCAACAATGTTTGAAAATCTCCTACTACCTCCACAGAAAGCCGAAAATGTTGCTTGTGTTGTGATGGAGGACTTAGCCAGCCGAGGAATCGAACATGCGACGCCCGGGTGGGACCCAAGCGCTATGCCCACTCAACCACTGACCGGTCATCCATATTCCATAGATTGCCATAGATATCACACCAGTGGCGTAGCGTGGGTCTCGGCCGCCTGAGGCGGAGAAAAAATGAAATGGAAATTAAAGAAAAATGGAAATTCCATTTTTTTATACGACCTATTTATATACGAGCCGATTTTTTTGATAATCACATTTGACGAGTATTCTTCCAACGAAAATAATGTTTATAAACTCAACTACAAAGTTTACAACTGCTGTCTTACAGCTTAGGTTTTAAATAAAGATTGATTCTGCGTCCCCAAATAATAGTTACACGCGAAAGTATCAATTCCTCAGAATGTAAAGTTTCACTCGGTACACGATGAATCCGCAACTCTACATTTAATTTATTGTTATATTCTGAATACAAAACCAGTTTAAATTAAATCAGTATGCGTTTAATTAAAACTACACTCAGAACATGAAAATGGTTTTTCTTTGATTCTGGAAGCACATACAGAGTCTGCAACTAGAATTTTATAGCTGCACTTCGAATAAGATAATGTATTCCTTCGAATTGTGTCAGCAGATGAATCCACAATTGGAATTGCAATTTTACATCGAATAATAAGAAAAAAATATCTATAAACTTTTGCCTGTCAAGGTTTGCACACAAAATTCCCGGTTCTTCCCATGCATTTTAAATGTTCCTTTTTATTGATTTTTTTTACCCTTTTGCAAAAAACAATTTTTTTCTAAAATCGAGAAATAATAATTTGTGTGTTTATTAGAAATTTCTTGTTTCTAAAAGTTAAATTTTTGATATTGGAAATGTAAATTGACTCAAAAATACACACCTGCAAATATTCCAATTAAAGTACTTAAATTAAAATAAACTTAAAATTTTAAATTTTAAATACAGATTCCTTTTCTTTAAAAAAATTGTAGTTAAACTGTCTTTTCAATTTTTATCGCATTAATAAAATTTTATTTAAAAATTAAACATGTGGGACAATTTGCGTCTTATGTGATTAGACGGGTTAAATTAAATCTGTACGCGGCGAATTAAGACTACACTCCGAATATGAAAATGGTTTCTCATTGATTCTGGCAGCACTCATGATCCAGCAATTAATGAAACCTTCTTAGATTTGTCAATTACATCACATCGTCCACGGACCTCTCTCAATCATTCTCACTGTAAATTAGTCATAAGCAATCCAAGCGCTTAACAAAATAAGAGGAATTCTTGAAATTCACTATATACATTATTACGTATTCAGAAATGGGATTCCCCGGTTTCGTCACAGAATAAATAATGTTAAATTCCGTGCTCATTTCAATCGTTCCGAACCGTAGGTGCGACAAAATTATGAAATGACAGGGTTTAATTTTTTACAAGATAATATTGTTATTTATTATGAAAATTTGCCGCCCCCCTTAAAAGTGCCGCCCGGGGCGGGCCGCCCCCCCACGCTACGCCACTGTATCACACCCAGGTTCATGGCAGGAGAATTGCCTGAAAACGACCCGTTACTTCTACAAACTGAACACAAATAGGGGAAGTACGGATATTATCGGACACATAGTGTTGTTCATTTGTATTTTGTTGATAGTGCTTCAATATAAACGAATTATGAATTAATCATAACTGGAAAGGACAGTTCTACATGGTACACTAATTTTAAAAATCATCAACCATTGCTGTTTCCCAAAATTTAGATTTAAAAATTACGAAATTTTCGTTTATTATCGGATTTCGACGGGTGGTATCGGACAAATTAGCTCCTTGGTTTAACGCCGTACTTTCTTTTGTTTTATAATAAAACGATTACTAATGATTAATAACAAAAGATTTCAAACATATCAAGACAATATCTTTATTTTAAAAAATACAAGCAAGAGAAATACAAGAAAAAGGGCAACAAAGTATATGAAAGAATTGTCTAATATCGGACATCAAAGGTGGTATCGGACACGAAAGTGGACAAAAAATATTCATGTTTTTTTAATTAAAAAAGGATTTTAAAAAAGTGGTAAGGCCGTGTTCAAACTTTTCATAACACGTTATGATATACTGAAAATAAATATTATTTCTGGCTCAAATCACATTTATAAAAATGCTGGTAAGATTCTAGACCTGTTCAATTTTCATGGTTGTCCATCCGTGACAACCTTGGAATTGAATCCAGTCTTCTTCGAAGCTTTCTCCAAAGATTATGCAAACTTCATCTTTGTTATAATCTTTATGTAGTTTTAGTTTATCTGCTTTCTTAAAATTGATGGTGTTAACATTATTTTCTTTATTGTGTTTGGGCGGATTCTTTTTTGATTTATCCATTTGAAAAATTTTTTGCACTGTTTCCTGATAGTTTTTCTTGTTTTTTTTTTGATTGGGAAACCCGGTACTTGTGTTTTGGCTACGTTTTTTACATTTTTTTTTACTTTTTAAAAGTGCTTTTTCCTAAATCCTTTCTTCAATTTCAACAACCTGTCACAAAGTGTACTTTTAGGGACATCAAAATACCCCAAGCCCCTGCTCCCACTTTTTTTTCTCGGAATTATCTGGAAAAATGGAAGTAAAACAGAATGACTCTTTGAAAATAATGTTTTTAAATCAACAAAAGCAAACCCTTTATACATTGTTTTCGCAGTACAATATAAATTCATATTATACAGGTGTATAAAAATATCAAACACTTTATTTGGTGTATATCTATTAATTTAAATAAAAAAATAAAAAAATAAGCATTTATTCGTGTGTCCGATACCATCCGTAACAGCCATGTCCGATATTAACCAAACGACTTGGAGTTAAAAAAATAACCGCCTACCTGGTATGGGAAACAAATTTTAAAACATAAGATCGTCATTTGATTGCCACTGAAATGTAGTGTACCGTCTTATATATATAAATGTAATTAAATTAATAACATACCTTTTATTTGTCTTCAAATAAAGCTGAGGACTCAATATCCGGTGGTAAAATTTCGTTTTCTAAGCACAACACGACTCCAACGGCTTTGACGATGGTCATGCAAATACTAGGCACCTAGAATTAGTTCTGCAATATTATGAACTAACTTGCATCGTCCTATCTATACGCCAGTTAAAGAAATAACACTTGTCCGATACCATACGTTGTCCGATAATGTACGTACTCCCCCTACCATAAATAAATTAACTGATTTTAGCATTAGAAAAAAATCGTATAAAGTAAAATCATGCCCCGCAGATTGTAAATGGAAAGATCTAAGAAAATGTGACTTGTAAATAATAATAATTGTAGAATTTAAGGGAAGTGTTATAAATTTAACTGGGCATGAAAGAGAAACAACTAAATTATTGTTAATTTTCAAATAGTTTATTAACACCATTTTATGTTACAGAATGACATCATATTATTATAACATTAATATTTACATTTGACTCATTTGCATCATAAACATAAAAAGAAATATTACAATCAAATTTCGAGTAGGTATAATATAACATAAAATATAGTATTACAGAAATAATCATAAAAACTAAGCTAAACCCCTCGAAATACTTGTTATTGAGTGTTCAAAAAAAATTCTTTCCCTAGTTTTCAACAATATTATGAAATTGATAGGTTCAACATAGTGTATATAACAAATATTTTAAGTATAGCAATCAAAACTAAACATTTATAAAAAAAATATGAGCAGCGTTGCTTCAACGTAGGATCCTTGACTATATTCCTATATAGTTAAGACGATTTAATACGACAGGGTGTGTTACCTTGTTTCCCTAACATGAAAAATATATCTCAGGCAATGTGTAAAAATATTTAGGTTTGTAATATGTAACCATAATATCATAATGAATTTTCAACTTGTAAAAGCAAATAATAGATATGACTAACTCAAGATCTCATGGCCAATGGTACCTCCTATCATGTTCTATGATTTTCAGGTTTTCATTTTTCTACGCTAAACTTCCACCTTTCTACCCTGACGATGGACCCTCAAGGGGAAAAATTTTCTACCCCAGAATCTTAACAAAATAATGAGGAAATTCATTTCCCTCAGGGCCTATGCAATGCGGTGTGGAGGGCCTTTTTAGGGAGGGGAGGATAGGAAGTTCTAGGAAGGAAAGGTATAAGGGGTGGTTAGGAATCCGGAGGTCAGTGTATCCAGGAGTGACGGACGTATGAATCCATCCCTCCAACTGCGGTGCAAGAAGGTGGATCGAGAGAGTCCGGCAGGAAAGGTCAAAAGGCCTCCCTCAACCAGTCTCTCTTGATCCGGCCCGCCACGCAGCAAGTGGACAGATGCATCCGCCGCCAATACGTGGACAAACCTCACCCCACAATAATACACACTACGGTGTGTATTATTGTGACAATTATACTACGGTCTCAGGCTATAATTCTGTTTTAAACACATTACCCACCAACTAACTTTTATGCTGATGTTGCTGATATTTTTAATGGTGACCGGACAACTCAGAATGAATTCAATTCAACACCTCCTTTGAAAAGTTGTTAAAAGTGATGAAAAATAGATACAAAAATTAGTTAAATAGGTTACGTTAGATTAGGTTATGGGCTATTTTTCAAAAAAAAATCATAGCTTGTATATGCATAACTTTTGAAAGAGGTGTTGAGTTGAGTTGATTCTGAGTTGGCATGGAACCATTTTTAATATGCCTCTACTGTAATATGCCTCTACTATAAAACTGTACCTACTGATTAAACACTTTAGAAGTTCATCCATTTGTTTTGTTTACTTACATATGTAATCTTATAATTTTTCTTTTTTTTCTGTGTTTGAGTATGAATGTTTTAATTTTTATTTAAAACATATATATAAATGGCACTAGTGCCATTAATTCTAAATAAATAAATATCGCCCAAGAATGTGCAATTTAAGTAGGTTGTGAGTTAAAAGTGATTTGGGAGGCGATTTTATACTTTGTGCACTTCCTTCTTTATAAAAACTGTAACTAAAATTGAAGAAAAATATACTTAAAAAGTGGGCAATGGGTTCAAAAAGTTTGGAAACCTCTGGTTTAAATTGTGCAACAAGATAAGTAACTCTCTTAATACCAAAAGATCTTCATTTATAAAATGCTTACAAACAGATGCATTTGAATCCGTCCCAATATATTAGATAGTTATTACAAGGTAGGTAATATACAAAAAAGTATAAAAAAAATAGTTTTATCTTCTCATCAAATATACAAATAATGTCTTTCAGAGATACTTTCCCTTCATCACTAGAACAATACAATATAACCAACACTCGTTGGTCAATACCAATATTACGTAAGTATGTAGTGTACACGGTGTAACAGAACGTACCTGAAAATTTTTAACCGTTTTAATTGTTTTTAAATTGAAAAAAATCATTGGAGAGCAAAATGGCTACTCCGAGTACATTTTTTACTCAAAATATGCTTAGTAATCGCTGGTTAAAATCCTTCGTGTTCATGGGGTTACACGGGTTACACCCTGTATAAATATATTATGTACTAGCTTTAGTAGACGGGAGTAATAAATTTTTAGTAAACATCAGTAAAACACATGGTCGTGTCAAGCAAAGCCCGTTAATTATTATAATTATTTATGCAAATGAGAAAAGATCTCATGGAAATAGAAAACCCTTTGAAATAGAACTCATTATTCCTTGTGCATTTCTAATATGTATCTATGTATGTACTGTACACTTTTATTTTATTTTAATTCTCTTTAAACTGAAAACTGAACGGCAAGTTGGGTATTCGTCATTAAAATAAACATTTTTCAACTAATCTTATGAGATTTTAAATAGTTACCAAATGAACAAAGGTAATTTCCAAGACGATATACATAAAATTTTTAAATTATTGATCAAAATCGGCAATCAATCACGGCATTGTCCCAAAATTTGAAATGAGAAATTAAGTTTATTTATAAAAAAAAGACGATTGTGCTTTGGACCACACGACTAAATTAAAACTACAAGACAAACCTCGCCCCAAGAACCCAGGTATCCCTGTTAAGTTACCAAGCGTAGAGAACGGGGTGACCTATGACCTAGGGGTGACATGACATTGGGGTGACATATGACAATGGGGTGACCTACGACTTTGGGGTGATCTATGACCGTGGGGTGACCTACGACTGTGGGGTGACCTATGACCTTGGGGTGACCTATGACCTTGGGGTAAACTATGACATTGGGGTGACCTATGACCTTAAGGGTGACCTATGGCATGGTTATTCAATAAATTATTCCTTGTGCTCGCACCTTTCTCTCTTGCCCATACAGTTATATACGAAATGTAACTCTCTCTCTTTCTATCTTCACTAACTTATATCTCCCTCTCAACTTCCGTTCGCCTCGCCTGATCACACTTTTCGTAACGCTCTCGTCACATATTCACCAGCTTACTCCCCAAGTCAAGCGTGCGTAAAGAAGTTTTACTTCAAAACACAGACGTCTAAGGAAAAACATCTTAAAAATGTTGAAAACAATCAAATTTCAACAGATCTTAAGTGCTGCATATGTCGAGTCTAATTATCGTAATGCAGGTTTTAAATAAAATTTAAATTTGTTTACCAACAATAAATTTATATATAATTTTAAAAACTTTAATTTATGGTGGTCTCTGAGAAAAAAACAGGAATAACCAACTTAAAAATAAGGCTGACAACAATACTATTAGATAAAAATGTTTTTAAAAAACCCATAGATACAGTCAACCCAACATAATTTGATAATTTAACATGTAACCCGTCTGTCGGAAGGTAATAAACCCACTAGAAGGGACATACAAATGTAATAAAGCTAATTGGCCACAATAAAACATAATAAGTCAAAAATAATATGCAATATTGTAATAGAGTCAATAACATTATTTATTCCTGATATCGATGCTATACATAACACAGCATCTACTCATAGATTTAGTTCAGATTATAAATTGATTGATAGTCTGAAGATGCTCGTCATAAGGTGAACCCGATCCAGCAATTAATAAAAAAGTAATAATATCAACATTAATTTATTGTCTAATACTGTAACTATGTTTTTATTGGCCTCATATTTATTTATTTACTGTGATACAAATGTGTAGCACAAACATCGGTATATGAACTACGATGAGAATAAATAATAAAATTTCTTTTCATTCTATGTTTTGAATACCAATAATAATTTTATTACACATATTATGAGAACGCCTACACAAACACAAGACTGCAAGCTGCATAGCTCTGAAGCTACGTAGTTTGCGGATTCCAAAATTCAAGGCGTTTGCTCGTAACTGTCACATACCACTGGAGCGCTTTTTGCCACAATATGGCACCATTTCAAATACCTCGGATTGCTCTGCTGCCAGTTTTGGGCAAATTTTCCCTAGATGTGTTAAATTCTTTTTTTCAATTTTTACATGTTAAAATTCGGAGGTATGATTTTTTTAATGTCGGCAAAATATTCAAAATGGTCACCAAAAAATCACGAGCAATCGGTGGAAAAGGTTAAAAATCGCACCGTCGCACAGTGGCTGAAATTTGAGCGCTGGCGCGACGTTGACCCCAGATCGACACGTTCCCGAAATGATTTTTTTTTTACTAATGTGTTCACAATCAACCACTGACATTAAAAAAAACATTAAAAATAACATCCGAAGCTTACTTACTCGGTAATTAGTCACAGAACTGAGATGTTCGGGCGCGCAACAACGCTGCTGTATCTAGGCGAGTTTGAAGGCGTGCGAAATCAGGTTATTTGTGTACTTATTATAGAAAAAAAGTAATTTTAAAAATCGCTTAAGAAATTTTTTAAGAAACGTGCTTTATTAAAATAACTTTAAAAATATATTTTTTCATAAATTATATCTGTTGCCTTGGTTCAAAGTTAACGTTTTTTTCCAAACTTTTTTTCCAATTTTTTTGCCTTTAATGGAGTAGGAATAAAAACCTTCACAAGTCTTCACTCCAATTTTAATAAGATATTATTGCTGAATCTTTTTTGTACATATAAAAAAAATATCACCACCAACTATTACCAGCCACTCAAGTAATTGCATTTTTAAGAAATGATTGTACTTAATTTTCGACAATTTTTTTTCAGAATCCAATTTTTGTCTCCGATATGTCAAAGAAAGATCAAGTAATGTAATATTTAGTTCTGCGTACCATTAGAAAAAATATGAAGTTATTCACAATTACTCACTGTCAATTTAAATTAACATTTGAAACTTAATTATTCTGTAATTAGTCGCAGAACAAGGATACACTGGGCTCACGTTTACACTGCTGTAGGTGATTTTGAAGGAATGCGGAATCAAGTTTTTTGTGTACTTATCATTGGATATACATTTTTTTCAATACTTAAAATATACTTCAAGATATATCCTTTATTTAAATAACTTAAAAGGTATTTTTTCTTAAATTATATCTGTTGCCTTGGTTCAAAGTTAACGTTTTTTTTTTCCTAACTTTTTTACAATTTTTTAACTTTAATGGAGTAGGAATAAAAATCTTTACGAGTCTTCACTCAAATTTTAATTGGATATTATTTCTAAATCTTTTTTGTACATGGAAAAAAAATATCATCACCAACTATAGCCAGCCACTCCAGTAATTGCATTTTTAAGAAATGATTTTATTCAATTTTTTTTTTCAGAATCCAATCTTTGACTCCGATAATTTGTCAACGAAAGATCAACTTAATATAATATTTAGTTCTGCGTACCATTAGAATTTTTTTTAGTTATTTACAATTACTCACTGTCAATTTACATTAACATCTGAAACTTAATTAATCTGTAATAAGTCGCAGAACAGGGGTACACTGGGCTCACATTTATACTGCTGTAGGTGATTTTGAAGGAATGCGGATTCAAGTTTTTTGTGTACTTATCATTAGATATACATTTTTTTCAATACTTTAAATATATTTCAAGATATATCTTATATTAAAATAACTTAAAAAAAATCGTATATTATATCTGTTGCCTTGGTTAAAAGCTTACGTTTTTTTAAACTTTTTTTTTTGTCTTTAATGGAGTAAGAATAAAAAACTTTACAAGTCTTCACTCCAAATTTAATAGGATATTATTGCGGTGTCTCTTTTGTATATGGAAGAAAAAAATCACCACCAACTATAGCCAGCCACTCCAGTAATTGCATTTTTAAGAAATTATTGTAATTTTCGTCAACTTTTTTTCAGAATCCAATCTTCAACTCCTACCTATATATATCTTTAAGTACGTGCCGACTATAAAATTTTCGTAAATGCATTCAATTAGCTTTTACACATTATTAGCGGGAGTTGAAATATTCATATAGGGTATGAATTATGCAAATTACCCCCCATTATTAAACTGTTTTTCTCCACTGTCTGGAAAATCCTAAGTACGAGTATTATTGCTATGTACATCAATTAATAATGTTGCGCCTAATGATTGGGTTTCTCCTCCGATTTTTATCAGGTTCAGTGTCATTAGAGATTTCAATGATTCTAAGTTAACGTTAATCACCTAAAAAGTTTCTCCCAAATAATTATAAATATAGGGTTACTACTGGGAATCACATTATTTATCTAGGTATGTTAAATTATATAATAAATATTTAATTGTCACTGTATTATTATCTGTTATTTTAAAGAATTATAATCTATAAAATAATAATTTATCTAGTTTTCACTATATTTTTATTTTCTTTCACTGTATTTTTTTATTATTAAAGAATTATAATCTATAAAATACAATACTTGTGCCCAAGTTACATGATACTTTTTATAAAAGCATTAAAAATCATTATCAACATTTCAACTAATAAGAATTAACAAAAAATAAGTGGTATTCCTTATTAATACTTAAAAAAACATCAATGAACTGCCAAATGGTCGAGCGCCGAGAGCGATGTCGCGCCAAATCATCAAAATCAGCCACTGTGCGTCGCTCGAGTGGGACGTATAGTGATATAAATACTTCTTCACAAACAATTGTTACAGCAAACAATTGTAACTTCTAATATATTTTAAATGAAGAAACACACTTTGTAAAACACCACTTTATTAGAATTAATAATTATTTGACAGCCAACCAGGTTTCGCTTAGCTCAAGCTTCATCAGGGCTATTATATTAACTAAAGGTAATTACATACAGACACATATATATATAAGAAATTTTAAAAAAAATGAATGAAAGAGATAGCAATACAATAGACGGCCCCCTATTGGTGCCAGTAAGATATACAAATAGATAAGAGGGAGACAAAATTATTGCAGGATGGGTGGTTGGAGGGGAAGGGAGAGGGAAAGGTGACTGTTTCAGAAGAGGTTAACGGAATAAATTAAAAATGGGACTGTCAGTTAAATTGATTTGATTATTAATAATATTAGATTTGTTATTGACGGCTTTTTTTATTTCAAGGGCTTCTAGATTGTTTAATCTTATTCCACATCCATTTTTATGTAATATTTTAGTCCCGGAGGTTTTATCGAATGAGTGGTTAGTTTCTAGTAGATGGTTCGCGAATTCAGAAAAAGCATTACTATTTAAACATCTTAGATGTTCTATAATTCTTATGTTTACATTCCGGGCTGTTTTCCCGATGTAAAAAGCAGAACATTCGTTACAATTAAGTTTATATATGCCAGAGTGACTAAGTTTATCGTCAATGTCTTTAGTGTTAATTAAATATTTACCTAAGTTATTGTTTGTGTAAAAGGCGGTGTTCGATGTAGTCAATTTATTTCCCAATGTTCCTATAACTGAATGTAAAACCCAAATATCCAATTTACTGAATAATTCACACTTAACTAAAGATCTAGCTAATGACTTGTCGCGTCTTTTTAATATTTGTTTAAACCAAAACTACTTTCAATATAATAATGTTATTTATCAACAGAAGGACGGCTTAGCGATGGGGGCTCCAACGAGTCCTCTCATCGCCGACATTTTTATGAATAATTTGGAAAATAATATTTTTGCTTCTAAATCACCTCTCTTAAACAATATTTTACTATGGAGACGTTACGTTGATGACGTTCTTTGTATTTGGACAGGTACCGAAAGACAACTTAACTCATTTCTCAAAATAATAAATTCTTTTCACAAACAAATTCAATTTACTTTAGAAATAGGTACCAATTCAACATTAAATTTTCTAGACCTAACATTAAATATCATTAATAATAAAATTGAGTTCGACATTTACCGTAAACCTACCTATACTGACACTACCATTCACAATTCATCCAACCACCCCTTATCCCACAAACATTCCGCTTTCCACTCCATGATACATCGATTGATTACAGTATCACTAAACAGTAATAATTTTAATAAAGAATTATCCATAATTAAACAAATAGCTACAAATAACGGGTATGAGACCAAACTAGTAGATAACATTCTCAATAAAAAATTAAAACAAATAGCATCAAATAAATTTCTTTTTAATAAATCTAATAATAATTTAAATATAAATCAACAATTCCAATGGCGTAGAGTACTTTTTACAAATAACTTTTCTACATTAAGCGTAAAAAAATTCCCTCCGGAAATAAAGCCCGCCTTTTACACAAACAATAACTTAGGTAAATATTTAATTAACACTAAAGACATTGACGATAAACTTAGTCACTCTGTCATATATAAACTTAATTGTAACGAATGTTCTGCTTTTTACATCGGGAAAACAGCCCGGAATGTAAACATAAGAATTATAGAACATCTAAGATGTTTAAATAGTAATGCTTTTTCTGAATTCGCGAACCATCTACTAGAAACTAACCACTCATTCGATAAAACCTCCGGGACTAAAATATTACATAAAAATGGATGTGGAATAAGATTAAACAATCTAGAAGCCCTTGAAATAAAAAAAGCCGTCAATAACAAATCTAATATTATTAATAATCAAATCAATTTAACTGACAGTCCCATTTTTAATTTATTCCGTTAACCTCTTCTGAAACAGTCACCTTTCCCTCTCCCTTCCCCTCCAACCACCCATCCTGCAATAATTTTGTCTCCCTCTTATCTATTTGTATATCTTACTGGCACCAATAGGGGGCCGTCTATTGTATTGCTATCTCTTTCATTCATTTTTTTTAAATTTCTTATATATATATGTGTCTGTATGTAATTACCTTTAGTTAATATAATAGCCCTGATGAAGCTTGAGCTAAGCGAAACCTGGTTGGCTGTCAAATAATTATTAATTCTAATAAAGTGGTGTTTTACAAAGTGTGTTTCTTCATTTAATATATAATGTCACACCACAAAGTTTTTGCTTCCTTCGATAAAATTCTAATATATTGATTTTAAAAACATCTATATTTTAATCTGGTGTTAGGACTGTGACAAATCCTAGCCACCCCAGTTTTTTGCAAATACAGTCGATTACGCTTCCTTGGGATTCATCAGGTCCAAACAATTTGTCCCAAATAAGCAGCTGCCCCAAATAAGCGAAACTTTTTTGAAAAATATATATTTATTGAGTTTTTTTTTATATGTATACATATTACATTTATTCGAGTTCTCTCAAACGAGTTTTAAACTTCATAAAATTTTTGAAAAGAAAATTAAATTACATTAAAAAAATGTAATTATAGGTACACATGAATATGAAAAAATAAAATAATCAAAGATCTTAAAACAATTGCATGTTGTAATAACAGTAACCCCAAAAATGGCTTCTAACACTTGCGGCAGTGTACTGCGAACATTTTTTTTTTTTAATAAAATAAAAATACTGCGAACTAAATAAATTTGCGCTGATGAATATTAGTGGCGGCGAACTGTTGGCGTGGGCGAAGTCTAGCGAATTACTGCCAAATTAACTCAGGACACCAGTAGCGTGGCGCATTCCCTCCCTTCATCTGCGCCGCAAGGTTATATTATACCCGCTCTTCAGAATTAAAATTCGTTAACCGAGATGTTTTTCACCAACCTAAGATCAGAATTTGTCTCAATTAAAAATAATGATGTCCCAGATAAGCAAATTAGAATTAGTTTCTTTATTTGGTTTCTGTTCTTAAGGTTTTGGCCCAAATAACCGGCTCTCCCGATAAACCGGACCAATTATGCGGAATCGAAGGTGCGATTTTATGTACCTTATTTTAATAATGCATAGTGATGTAAGCATTTGATTTTGAATCAGAAGGTTACGGGTTTGATTACCTCTCTGCACAAAAAAACATTAATGTTTTTTTAAACTGTATAATGGTAACTGTCAGTTTTGGGAAATGTGGTGTTAATTGCTAACTTTGATGAAGCTAAAAAAAATTGTTGTAAAGCCGCCGAAAGGAACATCGATAAATATATTTTTTTAAATAAATTAACTTTGAAATTCGGGTTTTCTTCCTGTTGGTCCCAAATGACAATATATAATTAAAATTTGTATAATTAATCACTAAAAATTTTCCCTAAAATAAAATAAAATCAAGACATACAATATCATCGATCATCAATAAAATTAACAAAATTTACCAAAATTGTAAATATAAAAATATAGTATTTATTTTTTACCCTTAAAAATTATAATACAAATAATTTAGAGTGGTATGTAAATAATTAAATCTAATAGTCTAAGATCCGAACTAGAAATGACCTTCACCCATCTATTTAATGGATGAAAAGTATTTTATATCAAATTTAATATATTACAAAATATATCTCGAGTGGGTTGTCTAAAAAATTCCTGGCAAGACTATGATTAATTTAAAAAATATTAATTGAAAGAGAGCGCGTATACTATTTATTCGTGCAACAGAGAAGTATAGCGATACTGAGCATTATTTTGGAGTAGTTAATCAAAGTATTTACTAATGTAACGCTATCCTTCTCTGATGTACGAATAAATAGCATATGCGCTCTCTTTCAATCAATATTTTTTTTAAATTAATCATAGTCTTGCCAGGAATTTTTTAGACAACCCGCTAGAGATATATTTTCTAATATATTAATTTGATATAAAATAAATTTCATCCATTAAAGATTAAACAGATGGGTGAAGGTCGTTTCTAGTGCGGATCCTTTACTATAAAAATACTATTTGTTCCCCTCTTAAAGTAAGCCTTTCTAAGACATTCTAGAAACTAACCTCTTGAAAACTACATACATAGATAAATTTATAAGCAGCGATCTGAAGTTATATATTATTGCACAATACCTGCCTACATTTATAATGTAGATATAAATAACAGTTATAAATAAGAATTACACTATACAGTATTATCACATAACAAAATATTATGCAAGTTTATTTAATTATGTATAAAGAAGTAATATATTATATAAGTTTATAATAATACACTGGTTCTGAGAGAAACATACCACGTATGTATGTAAAATATATATATCTTTAGTACTTATACTTATATGCATTATTATGTAAGTACTTAGAAAGGGAAAAGTAAATGTTTAATCATTCATATTGTTCACTGGCTGAAAGATTTTTTGGAATGAAGTGCTGATTTTGTCCACAGATTTAAAGACAATACTAGAATGGCTGCTGTTCCCAACTTTCCGATCGACCAATCTGAGTCTGCAACAGCTAAGCGATTTGTAAGTATTTTAAAGCTAACGCTCTATTCGCGTTGTTCCCAAATATTTTATCGTTGATTATCTTAAGTGACCCCGCCCACTTTCATAGACTACAAAATACAAAATGGCATCAAAGTAGAAACTTTCGATGTTAAATTAATATTAAAGAGTTAATTATTGTATTTATTATTAACACACATAATTTTTTTTAAATACTGTTACCCATTAACTGGCATTTTATAGTTTTTAAACAAATGTATAAAATATATTAAAAATAAAGTATCAGCTTGACCTTTGCCGCCGTTGCGTCGGTACCTCGTGGCGTTAGCACAACTCTGTTGACACCTTTTATAACTTTGCTTTGCTCAGTTGAGCTTAATCCACATGTTCGGCTTCCTTAGATTAAGCGACGCTTGTGTGTTGCAAAAAGCGTAGTTATGCATTTAACCAGTGTTAGCCTTAGTTTCGGATTGACAGTTGATTAGTAGGATTGGGAACAGTGGCCAGAAGTATAACTAATAAGAAATATACGATGAGTGTAATCTACACAAATACACAAACAGAAAACATAATAATATGACATAGTGCAAATACTATGAGCCTCAATAAGTGTCTAGGTTCGGAACCGACAAGCTAATATACTTTGGCAATAATCACTTTAACATTTACACAAGTTTATACTATGGACAAACCATTTTAATAAATTCTAAAAACAACTAACTAACAATCACGACATTACTCCATAGAGAAGATATCACACAGCTCTGTTTTGGCACACATTCCTACATTCATCCATCTTCATTCCGTTATTCCGACATAAATATTTCACTCAGTTGATTGTGCCATGTCTCCCAGGGGTGTCCCCAACTCCATCTATCAACTTGTGCGTTGTATACGTTTCTGACATCCCTTTCTTTAATCCATCAGCTCAACATGTCCAAACTATTTAAGCATCCCTTTCTTTATCTTGTGCGTTAAGCCAATTGGATTTGCATTCTTTTCACATCTCTTCACAAATGGTCAACAAACAACCAAATGTGAAAACCTTTTAAATTCGAATAATACTGTGCGCGTTAAATACTAATATAAATTTAACTAAAATAATAGTGTTAGTGAATACTTTCAGACTAGAACAGAGAAGATTAGCACACAGCAATAATTAAGTGTGTATGACAACATTGTTTTAACAACACGTAATAATATAACTTTTTTGCACATTGTGCCAAGTATTAAATATGATCATAAAATATTTACATATTCGCACATTCCATAGAAAAGTTTTCAAAGTCAAAAATTTCTATTTTACGTTTTATCTCTGAAAAATAAAGTGATTGGGATTATCTATGCCCACGAAAACTGTATTTAAGTTAGATCACTTCATCTCCACAAGATGTCGCTAGTATCTCTATTCGACGGGACCGCTTCTTCATCATTCATTCATCTATTTTCGCTCTCCTATAAAATTAACTTTTTTGTCTTGCAACACTTTTCTACGAGATGTGTGAAATATCTAAATAATATTAATTTTTAAACTTAATCCTAATATATCCTACAAATTCATAATAATCTAGTGGTAACCATTAATTTTTACAATCACGGCTGCTGCAAAAAAATAGGAAAAGTCATAAATAGCAAAATATGACACTTTGGTTCGAAATGAGCCTCTTCATAAATATGTAATATGAAATAAAAATTCACAATCATCAACTTACAGATTTCAGAAATATTGTAAATAGCTTAGCTGTCCGATTCATATTTCAAAGTATCAAACCTGAAGAGCAACCTCTGTAGCACGGTGCTTTATACATTTAACTTTGAGTTAGAAGGTTACTGGGTTCAAATCCCAAGCAGCGCAAAAATAAGTTTACATGAAGTTTTCATTTAAAATATCGAAAGCTTGTCAAAACATTGTATCTCCACTTTTTTGCGAGAATGAGTTAAGAGTTATACTCACTGGAGTCTGCAATAAGTTCAATTATAGCTTTAAGGGTGTTCATTTTGTAAATTTCCCACCCTCATTTAAAAAATCATCCCTCCAAATTTAAATATGGAGGCATATAAACTATAGGGCCGTTAAATGCACCCTTATTTGACCGTTTATCCCATATTTTTAGGATTCATAAAAAAAATTATTAAATAATCGTTAAATCTATAAATGCATGCATTCTGCGTATTAATTACTGTAAAATTGGCGTACATTGTGTCTATTTGGAGAATATTAAATATTATGACTTCTGTATGTTATCTATGGCCTCGTTGATAATCACAGATATAAATTTAAATTTGTACATGAATTTTTTAAAATGCAATCACATGATCAATGATTTGTAAGAAAAATATTTCTATAATTTCGATTCGCAGAATGTCAATAACAAATAAATAAGAAGAGATGAGAGACATCTCTTGTTAACCTGTGATACTACTAAGTTAGCGTTGTGATTAACGGAAGATGCGAGAACTTAAAAGAAAAATACAAAAAATGATTTAAAATATCTCTTCAAATTGGCCAAATTTTGGCAAGCGGGTGCTCGCAGGTGTTTGCAAATTGGTCAAAATGTGGCCAAAATCGCTCCAGTGGATAAGAACTATTGATATATAATGGAAAATGACACAAATTTGTTTGTGTAAAAATTTGACATTTCTTACTCCTACCATTCCAAAGATATTTACAAATTTCAAGGATATAAAATAAAATTTTCTGAGATTCTAATTTTTTACTTTGTTTTGTAAAGTTATGGAGATACAATATGTTGGCTTACTGCCATCGATGTGAGCACTGCCAAATTTTTTGATGTCAATTGTTAGATTTAATGAATATTACATAAATAATATCTTTACAATTGTAGTAAGGAGCATAATATTATATACAGATTTACATATACGGCTCCTCACAAAGGGGTATTTCCACATTTTTTTTATTGCTTAAAAAAATTAAGCAAAAAATTACGATGATTACAGCATTTTTATTTTATTTTTATGTTGATGAATAAATTTTCTACAGCGAGTCCGTTTCCCATTTTTGAATTACCGCTAAAAGGATATTTTGGGGCGGGACTATCGTGTGACGTCATAGAGTGTAGACGCTCACTGACAGTGTTTATTTATGCTGGCCAAGATGTCACAATCCGATTACATTTTCAACAGAATCCCTCGTTTGTGGAAATACTCCATTACAAACTGCTTTTTTAGTCAAATTTATCATGTTAGTTTTGTTACTGTGTTATTTTGTTCAAGTAATTATTCGTTTAACACTTTACGTGCTTGACATTTCGATGCTAGGTGTCCTTACACTTGACACTTTTTCATTTATACATGTTCGCAAGACAATTGCTGCGATGTCCGCATAACCGCTTTCAACCGAACTGCTGCGACGGGTTATTAAATTAGGTGCTTCGTTGCAGGCTAGATTGAGAATTGGAATTGGATGGAGGAACGCTTTCTTCATCAGTTTCCCTCTCCGGTGAGATTCTGATGGCCTGGTACCACTGGTTGGTCAGGTCTGTCATCTGGCTCTTGCAATCTTTCAGCTCCTGGAAATAATGATAAAAATTGCAAATTAATACAAATTTAAAAATAAAATAATAATTCTGAATATTCAAGTGTAACATTAGAATGGATAAAGTCAAATCTTCCATGCTTGAACAGGGCCAAAAAAATTTTTTCTGCAAAAATTTTAAGAACTTTTAACCCCTCAGGCTAATATGCTCGCTTTTCTGAACAACTCATATATAACTTCAGAAATCATTGTCTCCCTTACTATCATGGTTAGAAATATGATCTAAAAGGTGTTAGAAAGAGAAAACACCATGCCTTATAATCAAATCTAAAAATCTGCGATAAAAATCCTTTCACTGCGATGCAAGGTGATGGGTCAAGACAGTCTTGCTGGAGAGATAAAAAACTAATCTCTTCAAATCCGGCCTGCCACACTTTAGGTGGGAAGACGCAGCCGCCACCAAGACATAGAACCTAGATAATCCTCATCCTGTGATCCCAGGCATCCCTGGTAAATCACCAAACGCAGCGAACCACTTCAGTCAAGTCACTTGGGGTGACCTATGGCAGAGGTGTTGGTTATCCAATAAATGGTCCCCGGGGCGGCGGTACCCATATACGCCTCCCAAATTGTTGTTTCGGTTATTGTGTTATGTTATTGTTGTTGCAATTAAAAAAAATTTTAGATTGAGTGGTTCTTGTTGGTAATGGAAGGTAATCAGGGCTGTCTATAATATCATTAACAATTTAAAAATAAAAGTCAAGCGGAAATAAGTCTTCTGGAATCGGAGTGGATTAAGTGAGGAGACCAAATAGGAGAGTTATATTCGACCTGACTTCAAACTAGAGAAGAATATAAGATTTTTAATGCTGAAATATTTTGAATGTCTCCGCCATTACGGAGAAAGAAACCATTTAATTCTTTGGAATCGAAAATGATGCCAACATCATTAATTTCATTGACAGAGGTGAGGGAAATATTTTTTAATTTTATATTGATAGATGAATGGTTGATTTAATCTGAAAAAAAACTTATTATGTGGCATTTACTAATGTTTAGATAAAGTTTACATGAAACTAGTTTGTGATGAGTGACATAAGAACTAACCTGGTGTGTGAATCGCCTTGTGAAGAAAGGAATCAGATACTTCAGGTCAAGTCGGGCAAATCCTCTGACACGAGCCGATTGCGCAAAGTTTACCTGGAACAAAAATATATTTCTATACAATGACGTTATATATATATCATTTAGACTCGCCATTGTCTTACAAACTCAAGAAACAATATGGCAAGTAAGAAACACTCTTTTGTTTTCAGTAAATTCAAAAGTTATTCATGTGATCTTTTTGTGCTTTCCACTCCCAATAGCTGCATGTGTCCCTTGAGATGGCAGTGTCCCGTTAGTAGTCCTACTAGTTCCCTCAGCGAGTTTCTGTCCATATCGAGTAGTTTCCTGGTCCGTCTGGGGTCCGGTCCGTTTATGAGTACTTTGGATAACGATATACAGTAGAATCCGGAAATAATGACCCTCAAGGGGCCGGCGATACTTTGTCGTACTAACTGGATGACGCACAAAACGGCCGGATAATTTTAGCTTATTTTTACATGAGACACGATGAACTTATATGCAGTCCTTGTGTAAAATTGAAATTGTTTTCTAAAAATTGAACACCTGTGACTATAGACATATCTAGTGGCCCACAGACAACTTACAGAAATAGTATTAATATTTAATATTGCCCCAAATAAGTACTTAATAGGCAGGACAATTTCGTTAACTAATATACAGAATTAACGCATTTATAAATTTCATGAGAGTTTTTTTTTCATAAAACCTAAAATTATGGGGTAAACAGTGAAATATCGGTAGATTCATTGGTGTTAAACCACAGTAAACAGTTATATGTTTCCAATCGCCCATAAATCTTTATCGCTCAAGGCATTTTTTTAAAATACTTTATCACTCAAGTGGTTTTGTGATCTAATCAAATTCTAAATAAAATATTACCTCCATCTCCTCTTCAGTAATTTCGGAGAGCAGTTCAGAGTCAATGGCCTGCCCCCACTCCTTGGTCTTAGACAGAGATACCTCCTTACGCCGCCGAGCCGAGCGAGATCGCTTGTGTTTCTTATTCGCCTAAAATAAACATTACACAATTACGTTAAATACATAACGTCGTCTACAATAGCGTTAATCACTTTATGAAATTTCATGCAACGGATATACAAAAGAAAAATGGCTTGTATTTTACCAAGAGAACCAAATTTACAGACAAATATTTGTCATCGCAAGCAAAAATAATATTTGAACACCAAAAGTTGGGCAGTAAAATCAAACAATTATATATTTTGGTTATCTGAATACTTCCTTGATCATCCAATATTAAGAAAATGCCACTTATTAGAAGATGTTATGTATTAGAATCTATGTATTACATATATATATTAACTAATTATTGTAGAATGTTTAAGTTTTTCTACTTATTAGGAATATTTTGTCAGATCTTCAGAAAGACCTGTAAATAAATAGACAATGGAGTTTATCTTTGAAAATCTGTTTAATGTAAACTTACCCTCAGGAATTTGAGAAGCGGCATTGTAGAACCACCAAAGAACAGTGTTGTAAATAACACAATAATAAGCGTTGTTGTAATTATAACATGGCGGGTCTCATCTGAAAATCCCAAATGGAGGGAAAGGGCATAGGAAATTGCACCACGGAGTCCTACAAATTAAGCAAATAATATTAGAGAACTTTACTTTGCAATGGCAATGCTACACAATTTATTTTTTTATTCAATTAGCTTCAGCTCATGCTGCAAGGTTTGGTATCAGAACGCCATTATGGACTACTAGTTTTGCTTCATTTAACAACTTTTATTAGCAACTACATTCAGTCCTCCATTGCATTTACCGTTCTTTAAATAATGTCATCATCTTATGATGAAGAATTAATAGGTGGGGTATGATTAGCTTACCGCTGAACCACATGATGAATGCCATCTTCTTTGTGATTTTGTGTTCACGAAATCTGTTGCAAAGCAATGCCAGAGGGAATATGTTACATGCTCTACCGAGGAGGCAGAGGAATATACTCCAGACCACAAGAGCTGGCTCCACGCGGTGCCTGAAACTGAGCATTCAAAACATTATACAACACTCTCGTAGATAGAGAAACTCCTTACGAAAATACAAACTGGAATATCTTATGAAATTGGAAAACATTTCTTTTGTTTTAAATTATAATTCTGGATTTCTATGTAATTCAGAATCATACATCGGTACGGATGGATTGAAGTACCTAACAGGAATTCATAATTATATTGTCCAGTTGTTTGTAACCTGTGAGTGTTTTATTGTCCTTTTAAGAAAAGAAAAAAATAATGATATTATTCTTATAAAGAAGTGAGTATTGCTTACCTAAAGATGGCCAAGCCCAAATACGCAAAGACACATGTCTCCGCAATGAAAGCCAGAGTCCTCATGGTCTGCTGCATGGTGATCTGCGTCACGGTGGACAGGTTAAAATGCGTGTAATGGGACATCACGATGCCGCAAAACAGGATCGCCATTATTCCTACAACAAACACATGCATCCTTAATGCTATGGACCCAAGCCCGTTCATGTTCGATGGATTTTACGCTTATTCGAACATGTCGATGTTCAATGCAAGATTCAAGGCCTGCAATTCTTGTCGATGTTCAACAGAAATTCGGTCGAACATGTTTCAACGTGTAGACTTTGCTTTGAACATTTTAATCGTTCGTCTTTAGTCCGATGCACTTGTTGTCCTTGTCATTGGACATCCTCGCGATTTCATTGAAAATTTGATTAATTTCATGCGTATGTCGTGAAGAAGAGTGCTTATGGAAAACGAAGTCAGCCAACCTGCATTTGACCATAAATAAACCATTCACATTTGACGAGCTGCTCGCCTTGAGACGCGCGCCGCTACAGCGTGTGGATGCAAAGACGAACATAGTTCCAAGTAAACATGTTCGATCGAGCCAAAACGTCGAACATGAATGGGTGTGGAGACAACGCTTTACATTAGACGCAGAAATGTTTACAAAAGTTCATAAAAAGATTAACACTAATTCTACTAATTAACTTTAATCTGTGTTGGTCATAAAAATGTTAAATAGTATGTTGTATTGTACCTGATAACTGAATTCCTTCTGCAAGTACATAGGGCGCATATGTAAACACCAGCATCATTCCGAACTCCAGAGAAGGATTCTTCCTTAAGTCCACATGCTTCAGCAACAGGGCACTGATCAGGGCAAACAGCACTCCAATCCCCGCAGAAGCGAAGAACATCAAGCAGAATCGGTTTATTGAAGACAAGATAGCTTCTCCGGTGGACATGGTCGTCTCGTTGGTATCGAGGACAGCTGTGGTAAGCACAATGGCTATGGCGTCATTTAGGATACTCTCTCCAAACACCAACATGTTGAGGACGGGGTCGATGTCCAGGGCATGGAAGATGGCCACCGTGGCAACAGGATCCACAGCAGAAATAAGCGAGCCAAAAGCAAAGGACTCCACGAAGCTGAGTTTGTAGGCCACCTGAGCTAGACCCAACAGGTACACTCCTGCTCCTATCACAAATGCAGATATGGCGGTGCCCAAAATGGCAAACACCAAAATCGATCCAATGTTTTGAAAAAAGTTACCCTTGTGCAAATTATAGCCTGACTCGAAAATAATCGGCGGTAGTAGGACGAGGAAGAAGGCTGTCGGAGAGAAGGCCTCTTCCTTTTTCCAATTGGCGATGTTCTTTATAGACATCAAGTTTATTATCAGTCCTATGAGGCCACCCAGGAATACTATCACCACACTCTCAGGCAGGTATGAGAAGCCTGTTTGAAGCATCGTATGGATCAACAGGATCCCCAAGGCCAACACGCACAACACAAAGAAGATAGACATGGAACTGTGGTGCTCATCTTGCGCAGAACTCTTCTCGGGTAGGACGGGGTATGCAGGGGTGGTGGATGTGGACACATTGGTGGTGGATGTGGACACATTGGTGGTGGAAGTGGACATGTTGGGGGTAGGAACACTCCAAGCTATCACAGTTATATTGCTGTGCAAATCAGATAGAGATTCACTGGAATTATCGCTGCTCGTAGAAGATGATAACAAATCCGTTTTAGTACTTTCTGTAGACGAAACTGAAGTGTTTTGATTTGACCTTCTGATTCTATGTAATTCAGAATCATACATCGGCAATATGCCGGAGTCTGAAAGGTTATCATTATTATAAATCTCTTCGGGATATTCTATGAACTTTTCCGAAGGATCTGGCTTCGTCAAATAGTCAGCTGTGCTCCATACTCCGGCAGGATATATCAGCAAACAAAAAAACACGCAGTGCTTCAAGGACGGGAATTGCGGAATTGAATTTGTAAACATTTTCGGCAGATATTATTGAAGTATTCAATAGTAAAAATGACTAGGAACCAACTGACAGCACCGAACTACGAGCTACGAACGGAATTTTTCCATGAATTTTCCAGTATTTTCCATCGATTCTGTCAAACGTCAAAACTACGTGGTGTGGCGATGTTGCGAAATAATAATCACAAATCACATTCCAAACCATTTCCAAACTACGTTCCACAGTACAATACATACGTGGTAAGCGGGTAATTTTTAAACTAATAATGAAAATAAACGTGTTTTTTTGTTGTTTAGAAGTTTGAAAGTCTTACACAACCATCTCGATCACGCATGTAAAATTTGATATATCAATGTAATTTTATGCCTCGACCATATTATTTCAGAGGGTCAAAATAATTCCGCTTTTCATTAAAATCTACATAAATGGAATATTTCTGAACGTATCCGAAAATGAAAAACTGTTTTAGAAAGTTGATAAAATACGCTTTCAAATTTTGTAAAAAAAGTTTGTAAAATGGCTCACCATACTTTTTTTTACTAAAATTACTGATCAGGAAAAAAAATAAAAACATAAACATATTTTTTTTAGACAAAGGTGATATAAATATTATTATTTACCTCACTTTTTTGTCGTTCCATGTAAAAATCATTTATAAAATATTCCCAAAGTTTCATTCATTTATTTTAAAATGCGATTCGAAACTTTGATTTCATTAAGGTATACATTTTATTTATTTTGTGGTTAGTTTTTGTATTTGTATATAAAGTGTGATCTATTCTCTTTCTCACACCGTTTACATCATGTTTCTCACTATATATGTTAGTAAGGGAGATACAACCATTTCTACAGTTGACCCCAAGAGGTGTCAAATAGACTCTACAGGATTCCTTCTACTAAATAATTTTACAAAATAATATTATTAGTGATGTTAATATTCTAATTCATTACAAATGTTGATTAATTCCGATTTATTCTCTAGTCATGAAATAACGAGTATTTACAGAAGTTATTGTTTTTTTATGTTCCGTTCCGATACGGAACTTAATACATACATTTTTCGAGTGTCGTCTTATTTAAGGCCCGTTTATAATAGGAATAAGCCGTAAAGCCCCGTTTATAATAGGAATAAGCCGTAAGAATAGGCCGGTGCCGTAATCTGTAAGCCGTAATATTTTAGAACGTCGTTTATAATTGGAATAGGAATAGAATAGAATACGCCCATAGAAGTGACTATGCCGCTGTCACTTCTTGTCTACATCAACTGTCAACCGATAATATATTATACTTTGTTTTATATAAATAACTATTGAAACGATGGATTTGTCGGACATTGTTGCATGCGGAATGCTTTTGTTTATTTTGGGGCTAGCATATACTGCATATGAAGACGAACAGTTGACGAAAAAAACACAAATAAATAATGTTTTCTACGACAATTCTGTCTTTATAATCTTTTTCTTTCTTGTTATATAAAAGACGAAATTGTTCGACCCAAGAAATCAATTCCGCGACATTTATATTCATTTTTATATTTATATTAGATCATTTTCGTCTTCAGAAAATATATATAAAATAAAATTATTGTTCAACTAAACTGAATATTGAATCCAAAGCCACAGAGTATCCACCGAAAATACATAAATTTCAGCATATATCTAAGCTTTCTGCAAGCCGTAACCGTAAAAGATAAAGTTGAACCATCTTTTCGGTTATGGAAAAAGTTAACGGCTTATTGCCATCTATTATAAACGGATACACAGTTTTCCTATCTTCCAACTTCTACGGCTTACGGCTTACGGCCTACGGCTTACGGCTTATTCCTATTATAAACGGGGCTTAAGCCGTAGGCCGTAAGCCGTAAGCCGTAGAAGTTGGAAGATAGGAAACCTGTGTATCCGTTTATAATGGATGGCAATAAGCCGTTAACTTTTTCCATAACCGAAAAGATGGTTCAACTTTACCTTTTACGGTTACGGCTTGCAGAAAGCTTAGATATATGCTGAGATTTATGTATTTTCGATGGACACTCTATGGCTTTGGATTCAATATTCAGTTTAGTTGAACAATAATTTTATTTTATATATATTTGCTGAAGACGAAAATGATCTAATATAAATATAAAAATGAATATAAATGACGCGGAATTGATTTCTTGGGTCGAACAATTTCGTCTTTTATATAACAAGAAAGAAAAAGAGTATAAAGACAGAATTGTCGTAGAAAACGTTATTTATTTGTGTTTTTTTCGTCAACTGTACGTCTCCATATGCAGTATATGCTAGCCCCAAAATAAACAAAAGCATTCCACATGCAACAATGTCGGACAAATCCATCGTTTCAATATTTATTTATATAAAACAAAGTATAATATATTATCGGTTGACAGTTGACGTAGACAAGTGACAGCGGCATAGTCACTTCTACGGGCGTATTCTATTCTATTCCTATTCCAATTATAAACGAAGTTCTAAAATATTACGGCTTACAGATTACGGCACCGGCCTATTCTTACGGCTTATTCCTATTATAAACGGGGCTTAAATTTATGTTACGTTCACCGAATTTATAACCAGCAAAATAATTATCGCAAGCGATCGTTTGAGAAAGTTCATTGGCTTAATTTTGAGTATTTCTCCTTCTCACCGTAAAATATTTGTGAATAGCTCCTTTTAGAGCTATTTTGTTTTTGAGATAATTTTTTTAGTAACCTGGCAATTCAAAAAAAATGTCTATGGTTTTCTCACCATAGAAAATAAATTGATAAATAATCGTTGTCGTTTGTCGGCGAGCAGGGGGGTATAACTCCGATCCTAATTTTCAACCAAGACAAAAGATGGATAATATCTATGACTGTGTGACGACACTATCTCTCCACCAATGGGAAAACTTTGATTTTCTATGGAAAAGCTGTTGACAGCTGGGTGAATTAATTCAAATTAATTTATCAAAATGTTTGCTCTCAACGGTTTATTTACGTGCGACGCGAATTCAAAATTGCTTCCTGAACAAGTAAAATAGGCGCGATGTGAAATTAGCAGCCTTAAATACATTTATAATACCCGATTTTGAGAACTCGTGCATATGTTTGTGGCTACTAGTATCGCAAAATGTCTCATTTCGCGATATGATGATGCTCGTGAAAAATATTATAATCTGCAGGTACAAACGTTTATATGAAACATTTATGCATTTGCATTTATCTTGATTTGTTTTTATCCATCTTGATGTATCTCATGAGATATTTTCTTTAATATTTTCAGCTCGAAACACCAAATCGTGACGGATATAATGAGATACTCTTACAGCTGACAGGCTGGTGGAGATTACTAGTGTCATTTTCCTAGAGTAGAGAGCACGTTCCACGAGCGACGGCCCGCGCCTACAGGTCTCAGGGTTTGTTTGCATTTTACCTTATTATAATAATACATATAAAAGCATTAATTTAGCACCTTAAGATGACATATGATTGTTTGTTGTAGGTATGTAGGACAGTAACGTTGTGGTGTCATGTCAGGAGATGGGGGGCTGACGTGTTCCACCACTATCTTGCACCACTGTTCTTGAGAGAACACAAGAAGGAGGAAGAGTACTCCATGGACTGGACCAGGATGCGACAGGAGCAATATATTCTCAGTACGCTTAGCTTTTCTAAATTTGTACTATTTTAATCAGTAAAGAGAGTACGAACACATTGTGCAATATAGTTGGGAATGATGAATACTTAGAGCAGGTGGATGAGTTTGTATATCGTGGGAAGTATGTGTGTGAGAGATGGGAAGGCTGAGAGAGATATTGAAAGAAGGGTAAATGCAAGTAATTCTATTAATGGAGGACTGAATGCCGTTGACGCTAACAAAAAAACTATAAAGAAACGACGTTAGCAGTCCACAACGGAATGCTGGTTTATTGCAGTGAGGCATGGAACTGGCTGAGGAAAGTGGACTGAATGCTGTAGAAATGAGATCCCTGAGGATGTTTGGTAAAACCACGTATGGTCCTATATATTTTCTGCCTGTACAGAGTATAAATAAAATAATATATGTACATTTTTATGCAGCAAAGCGTTCATTGGTCAAATCGTTGTAAATAGTTTCATATCGTATTCATCGATGAACCGATGGATGCAAGTTTTAGCCATAAGTTGTTGTATTGGATTGTCTAATTTGTAGTTGAAATTAGATTGTAGAAATATAAGTTTGTGCAGAGCACCTTTTAGGTAACTTTTTACAAAAACGGCGCTACACAAATCATCCAAATATTGTTATTATTGATGATCAAGCAATGCAATGCAAGGCTGATGGTAATGAGTAAGGTTATGAAAGGGATCGTTAGATGGTTTGGGCATGTAGAGCGAATGAACGAAGCATGGAATGTAAGTAGAATATACAACGCAGATGTGAGTGGTAGATGAAGTCAGGGACGCCAGAGGAAAACCTGACACGATGAAGTGAATCCGATACTTGCATTGGGCCACATCAAGAGTCAGAATAGTATGTATGAGTCGATGTGTGAGTGTGAATGAGGCAAATAGTGTGTGCCAAGACCGAGTTTTTTGGCAGTCCGTCCTATCGGCCAACCCCTGCGGGGAAATGGCGTGATGGTAAGTTAGTTATTCTTGTATTTCCTGTTTTTAATAAAATACTAAAACGTTTCATTGAGTTTTTCATTTTTCTGTTGAAACCAGAGAAATGTCAAAGTCGATACTATCGTAGAAAAGCTAAATCTTATTTGAAATTGTGCTCCCCTTTTTGAAGGGATTGAAATTTTAAGTAATTTTAGGTTATTTTTACGACAGTTGGTTTCTTCATAGGGCAACGGGTTTATCTGACAAAGCTCTGTCCGGAGAAAATGAGCCGTAAAGAAAAGTAAGCTCATTTTCTCAAGACAGTAATCCGTCAAATGGCCCTGTTGCCCTGGGGGAACATTTTGACATTTCATTTTATTTTTAAAATAATATTTTAGGCTAATGAATTGGGTAGGTACTAAAAGAGAAGTATATTGTCTATGGTCGAGTCTTTTTTTTGTTTCCTCTATCCTTGTCGATGGTTTGTGTGACGACATGATCTCAAATCGAATAAAAAATCGTTAAATATTGACTTGTTTATGGTCAAATAGCGTTGACACTTGGTCCGTACAAAAAGCGCGAAGTTATCAATCTAATGATTGGTTTATTTATGTCGGCGAGTTTTCCGTTGGCTTCCTGAGAAATTTTGGCGAGAAAATTGCAGGACATCCTAGCAGAATTCGCCAATTCTACCGTCTCTAAGGTAAGAGGGTAAGATACGAATAAACAAAATCCTCGGCTAAAGTGGTTTATTTTCGCAAAACAACAGTTCTACATATACCCATGTCGCCATGTTGAAATTGTAGTGACCATTATGCTTCTTTCATTCTAGCCATGTCAAAGTTTTTTTAAAGTTCAGTTCGTTTTAAACGAGTATACAGTAAGTGTTACCAAAGACTGCAGTTACTGTTTTGTGTTGTGTATTTCAAAGTTTTAAAGTTAAGTTGAAGTAAATAGTTAAAATGAAAAGTGAAACAAAGTGTCGCTGTCGTATACTTCAGGGCCGTCGTGTCCAGGTAAGAACGTTCAGGAAGTCTTTCAAAGGTTTCCAACTGTAGTCGAATGTATCTGTTAACGCTTTAAGGGCAAGTCCGGTTAACTCGGTTTTCTAAAAGCGAATATACATTGAAAAGTCTGATTGCCTTTCTGGTTTTTTTTTAACCTGTCCTAATGAATTATTGTTTATGGCCTGCATTTTTTTTAATCATTTATGCTAATTGAGTTTATCGCATTAACATGTTGATTGGGTTTTTGTAGGGATGGATTCGGAAGATTCCCGCGAAGGCGCGGTGGGAAATGCGAGCTCGTCGAGTAGCAGCAGTAGCGGGTCCGCTTCCCCCGCGGGGCCGCGGAGTCCTCCCTCTCCCAAGTCTCCCGCCAGTCCTTCCTCCAACAAGGGGCCCGAGTCCCCGTCCGCGGCAGGTTCTGAGAAGAACTCTCGGATAAATTCGCCCGAACCAAATTGGAGACCAGATTCTCCAGAGAAGAGGGATTATAAGGATTACCCGCACTCTCCGGAAGATAAGAAAACTGATTCAGGGGATGATTCTTCTCCGAGTCGTCCTCAAAGTCCCAGTAGTCCGCCTCCTGCTTCCCCGCCCCCAGCTAGTCCTCCGCCTGCTTCTCCCTCCCCTCAGCACCGGCCCCCTTCTCCCGAGTCAGCCCCTCGTTCCCCCGACTCGGAGAGTAATGAGACGCCCCCGGACAAGTGGAGCACCAAGAGTGATTTTGGAAGCCGACAGCACTCGGTGTCCCCACCGGGCAGCCCTAAGTGGGATGGGGCGGAGAAGGCGGGGCGCCGGCGCCGCTCCTCCAGTCGCTCCAGCGGAGACTCCAGCCCCCGCTCACGCTCTACAAAACACCCGCCCACAGAAGAGATATCTGAAGGTACCTAATCTCAATCTCATAACCAATTTTGCTCTCATTATCTTATTACAAATTGCACAAGGATTTTGTCTTTTTTGTGTCAAACCGCAGTGATAAAAATTAGTCTCCGACTGAAACAGGACTTTCTACCGAAACCGAATCTTCAATACCTGTCTCAGTTTCGGCCGAAACCGAACCAATAACAATATAACTTGCATACATATTTGTAATATAATGATGATAAATGTTTGCAGGAGAGATGGAGTCTGAGCATGAACAAGAGAAGATAGACAAGAAGGAGCTGTCCAAGGAAGCCAAGTCAGCCGGGCGGGAGAAGAAAACCTCGGAGAGTAACGTGAACATCAGCCACGAGGACCTGTCCGACGTGTCAGACCTCGAGTCCCTCGGTGCTGCCTCGGAGGAGGAGCAGAAGACGGTTAAGAAGAGTCCAATTAGGGTGAGGAAAACAGTGCTAACGATCTAACCGACCACCACAAATCTCTGTCTTACACTGTGAGTCAGTCTTCTGGCTTGCAGTCCATTTTCTTCTGTTTTACCAACTCGTTCATACAGAGTTTTTAATTCACTTGGCGAGCCAAATCATCCCGCGGTGTCCCAGCATCGATTGTCAGTTGATTAGTCAGACATCTCCAAATACTAAGTTTTGAGATAACGAGGAAAGTAATATTCAAATGCACACCATAAATCAAATATTATTTACACTTGTCTGTGTATAAAATAACACCAGGAGACATAACAGCCCGGTACATTAGTATGACATATTGAAGTGACCCAGAAAACATCAATATTTTGTTTAAATCCATACTTGTTTTTCTGCATTACGATTGATTTGATGGTGTTTATGAGTAATCTGAGTATTGTACCAGATAGAAAGTACACTTTTACATCCAACCAAATGCATATTCAACTCAATTTTTGATTTTTCGGTGATGACTGACTAATTGACTGGACGATTGATGTACGCATTAGCTAGGCTACAATTTTACTCACTTGAACGACCAATGTAGGCATTTATAGCATGGGATATTTTAGAGTATTTTCTGATACACAACTAATCAAAAATCAAACAGATTATTTATTCTCTTGAAAGAAAACATGTTTGTTTTCATTTAATTTGAAGGCACAAAGTAATTTGCAAAGATTGAAAAAGTATTTATTCCCTGTTCATCACCACTACCAATAGCCCCCAAAACTAGCTAAGTGTCCCTTTATGCTATTTATTGTTGCCCACTTTATAACATAATATATTTTACACAGGTTTTCAGGAGAAACAAAAATTTATTTAGTTTAATAACCACTCAGCAATGTAAGCAGATATACATGTTAATATGACAATAGCAGTCAAGTAGTACATTAATTAAGCGTGTTTTCACGTCAACGCGTATGTTTCCACATAAATCGTTATAACTCCGTTATTGTTCTAGTGACGTCCCTAAAACAAAAAGTAGAAGCTCCATAATAAATCAAGCTACCCACCACTAATCAAGTTGTCCATAGAAATACATAAAAAGACCTATTCTCTCAGATACATGGTAGACCGAAAAATCACCTACCGGCCGTTAGACATTGTTATTTTTTTATTAAATATTCTTGTATGCAATGATAAAAAAGTGAGGTGACTAAATTGTTTATTATAAATTTATACGATAGAATAAGTATTGTTTTTTTTTTTTTTTTTACATAATCCTTGATTTAGTACCGTTTTCACTTAAAAACACCACGTCATTTTAACATTTTTTTTTTATGTTTGCATTCTGAATTTTAATATTTACAAATGTTAATATTTATTTGTAATATAACAATTCGAAAGCTAATTTCGTAACCTTTCAAAAACAGTTTTTAGTATTGAGCTACGTTCAGAAATGTTTCATTTATAGAGCTTTAATTATGAAGCGGAAATAACACAATGTTTTCGTAAATCTGTCATTTTTAAGACATAAAAAGTGCTTATTCACGATAGATCGGAGTGGTTAAAAAATTTACTAATAAAACTTTTACTGCTAATCATAGATAAGTACCAATTATTTATTGAAGTGAAAACTTCTTTACCACCGTTGTCATTTAAAACTCGATGAAATAAAAAATAGCAACACTAAAAAGAGACAGACACATACATGTATAGGATTTAGCCTGCGAGAGAATGAGATAGTACAATCGGTCTGCTCTTTGTGCGATGCTTCGTAGCCTCCCCACTCTTGTCTACGTGTTGGTTTCACTTCTACGACGTGTTATTTTGTTACCAAACTTTGTATAAAAGGAGCGGTGATTGCTCATAACATTTGTTTGTCGATTTAAACCATGGTGCATGCGTAATTTTAAAAGAAATGATGAAGAAGAGTGATGTTACCAGTGTTTTTCCTCTTTGTATTTATGTTATATTTTTCCTTGTTCTATTAGATTAATATTAGGGAAGTTAAAATTGAACAGGGTCGAGGCTAGGTCTATAAATTGCTGAAGAATCGAATCTACTACCTAGTATTCAATTTTTCTTAATACCCCTGTTTCTTAACAAACCCTATAATATTAATTTACGTACTCCACCTTCATCGCAAGCTGCTGGTTCTATTCCAGCTTGAAATTAATTATATTGTTTTCTGATTTACAGTTTCTGGAGAGCCAATATCTCTTAAAGAAGATCCCTGGAATATGGTCACTTGTAAAAGTCTGAGAGTTTGGTTAATAATTGCATTATTTTGTTTGCAGGCGCCAGAGCACTCTGACAGCCGAGAGTCCCCTGTGAAGTATGGAGTATTGGAGACCAAGCTCAATGGAAACATCTCCAAGGTGCCCCCCAAAACATCCAGCAATGGCACAGCACTAGAGACACCTAAATTAGACAAGGTAAACATTTACATCAAACACACAAGTTACAGACAGCATTACCCTATACCGTACCTTAGCCGTAATGAAAGAATCACCCTCTTTACCACATTAAAATTATTATTTTCATTGTAGAAATGATCTAAAGAATTGGTTTTGCATTCAAAGGTCGTTTTGGAATAAAAATATCAGTTAGAAACATTTTTAACTAAGGTGACATGTAGCCCAGTTTCTCTCATGAAGCAGACTGTCATTGGGTGTTTTTCTATATCTTCTTGCTCCATAATATGGATTACACTTCTGCTGGTCATTCCACTTAATTCTTATTAATTTAACCCTTCATTACTCGCGTGGGGTGCCAAACACCCCAGACCATGTTTGAAAGCCTATACATTTTTCAAATCTGAATTTACCGCCGCTACTTATCTTAGTAGCTTCGTGTAAGGGTAGTGTTATACTCGTAAGTTTTTTCCTGTAAATCGCTCTTGTAAGCGATTTATGGCCAAATTACCAATGTAAACGACACTAAAAGTCACTTAACGTAATTTATAGCAAGTTACAGAACTTATTCTTTCGGAAGTTTTTTGACAGGTCTAATTGCGCCCGCGCGAATTTCCAGCCTTCTTAATCTTATAGCTTATAAAATCAGTTTGATAAGCTAAGAGGCTTACCGCAAGAAATAGTTCCGAAATGCGCCGTTGCCGCCGTAGTGAAATGTCAAAAATTAAAAGACAATCGTTTTCATAGGATTTTTTTCCTACAAAACTAGTATTTATTTCCACTTATTTAAGTTTTCTGGAAAACGAGCATTCTTCTATTCAATTATCGGTCCAATCTTGATGTTTCTGTTTTTACGTATTTGAATTTTTGAATTCAAAGTCGGTTGCTGTCAGCAGATGTCAGGTAGCTGTCATTCGGATAAAACGAAAATAATTGCCGCCTTTGACGGCACAAAAGCGCATGGAGAATTGTTGAATTAAAGCCACAATTACATATTACAACACTTTATTTTGACCTTTCGTCTTTATTGACAAAATCGCGTAAATTTGACAGTAACAGGTCGTTGTTGACAGGAAGCCATCTTACAGATAAATTTACAGATGTAAACGCTCGCATGAGCATTCATACAGGTCGAACTTCCAAACAACTTACGTGATCATTAATTAACACGAGTCGGATGCATATGTAAACGCTCCTGTGAGTGATCTGTCAAAATCTTATGTAATCCGTAAATTTTAATTACGAGTGTAACCCTAGGCTAAGAACATGACCTTTGTAAATCAGTCACGAGCAGTGCTCGATTGTGTGTGGTTGTGCTTGGAGAGTGCTTTTGTGATAGAAAAACTGATTTTTTTAATGTTGTTTTTACAAATATTATTATCACTTTGTTTACTTTTAAAAAGGGTTTAAACGTTGATTAGTACGTAAGTTCAAATATATTAATTAATAAAAATCTGATTTTGTAAATACATATTGTTTTATTTCTATAAACTAAAACGGGGTGTTTGACACCCCACGCCACGACTTAGGTAATTTTTTAGGCGCGAGTAACTAAGGGTTAGGGGCATCCATAAATTACGTCACACCTTAAGGGGTGGGAGGGGGGGAATAGAGAAGTGTGACAAGGGGTAAGGGGGAATCTTCAGCTCCGTGACGTCACATGTAAAAATTGTTTTTAGACATAATACAAACTTTATTAGATGTAAAATTGCAAAATATTTGATGTCACACTAGGGGGAAGGGGGTCTCACAAATGTGAGAGTCAAAAAATGATGAAATTCGTGTGACATAATTTATGGATGGCCCCTTAAAATACTGACTCATGACATAATCATTATGTTCTGATTTGGCAGATACCTCAAGAGAAGACCAGTAAAACAGAGGATGTGGAGGAACAGTTAGATTTTGAAGCCGAAGAGGGAGAATGCGTGGAAGCTCCTGAACCAAAACTGAACAATGTGGACAAGAACTCGGAAATAAACAAAGGTCAGTAACGATAATGTGCTAGAAAAATTTAAATGTTACCTATTAGAATTGCATCGGTAAAATGATTTCTGAATACATATCTGTGTTTTTGTTATACGCTTCGTTTCTGAGAGAGAGGGAGAGGTTACAATGGAACTATCAGTGGTATCCCTTTAGCTGCTTTTGTTGATTCCCATGGCAGTGGAATGCCGGGTTCAGGGGGTGAGGATTCACTCGTTCTTGAGTTCATAGCTCGGCTGTGGAACGTTTTGCCGGCCTCTGTATTTCCTCCTTCCTTCAACATGGATCTCTACAAGAACAATGTTCATTTCTTCCTCTCCTCAAAAAGACCCTCCACACAGCATCTCAGATGTCATAGGCCCTGAGGGAAATTTTTTTCCTTAGGGCCTCCTGTGTGGAGTTAATGTTTAAAAAAAATCTACATCAATTTGAAAGATTGATATGAAAATCTCCTGTCACCAATTTTTATAAGATCTTCGACCGCTTCTGTCAGTTAACTTCTTGACTGGGCGTGAATAAATTAATGTATGTATGTTGTTCTGAATTGAAGAACCCTGGTTGTGTGTTGTGCTCCAGACGATGACGAAGGTTCAGGAGGCGTGGCATCCTCGCTGGAGGAGGGGGAGGTGTCTGACGAGGAAGAGAGGCGCCCCGAAGAGACGGAGCCGCGCCCGGTGTGCCGCTTTTACTCACGCGGCCAGTGCACCTGGGGGGTCAGCTGCAGGTTTGTTCAACATGTCAAAATGTTTGTAGTTTGCTTCGTAATAATTGTGTTCAATATTCCAACTTATTAATGCGTGAGGTTTCCTCAAGGAAGCGAAGCTAGCCGTCCATAATGGAGTACTGGTATCCTGATGTATGGCAGTGAGGCATGGAACTTGCAGAGGAAGGATGAAAGTAGACTGAATGCTGTAGAAATGAGATCCCTGAGGCGAATGTGTGATAAAACCATGTACGATCGTGTGAGAAACGTAGAGATCCGCAAAGAATGCAAGGCTGTTGTAAGTGTAATGAGTAAAATTAAGAAAGGGACTGTGTTGGACGTATTTGGAGAGATGCTATCCCCAGGCAGGGGTGTACGTCACCTCGCGCTGCTCTTCTAAAATGTATTTAACTATGTAATGATTGTTTGTTATATGCTAAATAAATATATGGGGGTGGGGGTAAGCGAGCGGACAGGGAGGGTTTTAAGCGGCCCGACGACTCTCGCTCTATTTATGCGCCGGGGTATCCACCCAGCGTATAAGTAGGGCGGAACCTTCGTTGTCAAACCAGTTCTCAGCCAACCATCGTCACGTCAACATCTCTCTCTTTGCCTGCTTGCCCGACCTCGCTCTGACCTGCTTCCATTCGCCTCTTTTCTAATCTGTCCACCGCCTTACCCCTGGACCTCGGACACTCTACGCTCTACGGACCAGACCCGGCTAGTTATAAGAAACTACGAGCCCTTGGATCACCTTCAAACCAGCTCTCCAAGCGGACAGCCCTGAGACGCTCTCCCGACTTCTTAACGCCTCCGTGGACTGCGATCAGCTACCTGATTTCTACAGTCTTGTGTGCCTCACCCTGTGTGGTACAGGGACGCTTGGATGGTTTGGGCATGAACGAGGAAAGGAGTGTAAGTTGAATATATGACGCAAATGTGAATGGTAGAAGAAGTCGAGGACGCCCAAGAAAGACATGGCACGACCAAGTGAATCAGACACTTGAGTCGGGCCATGTCAAGAGTCAGAATAATAGAAGAGCATGTATGAATGTATGGTGTGTGCTAAGACTGAGTTGTTTGGCGGTCCGTCCTCTCGTGAATGATTCAATGTTGTAATCAAACGATTTTTTTAATGGATGCACTGCTTTTTGTGCGGTTGTTCATAGTTAATGTTTGTATCAATATATCATCAACGTTCAGGCAAAAATCACCAACCCACCATATGCACAAGTTTTAATACATCAGTCGTCCAGTTGATTAGTCAAACATCTTTGAAAAATCGATATTTGAGTCGAGTTTACAGTCTATCTGGTACAATACTCAGATCACTTATAAACACCACCAAATAAATTATAATGCACAAAAACTTGTAGTGAATTAAATCAAATTTTGATGTTTTCTTGGTCACTAGTAGGATATTTCAAAATATCATTCTAATGTACCGAACCAACACTGCCGGTATTATTTTATAGCATATATGTAAAACTCAGACACTTGTACATAATATTTTATTTATGGTGAGCATTCGAATATTGCTTTTCTTATTATCTCAAAACTTAGCATTTGTAAACTTAGGAGATGTCTGATTAATCAACTGCACGATCGACATTTAAATTTGAATGTTAAATATGATACTTGAGTTGGGAGTATATATGACATAGACGATGTATGAATGAGAATGAGACAGAGACAAAGAGTGTGTGCCAAGATCGAGTTGTTTGGCGGTCCGTCCTCTCTGCCTACCCCTGAGGAGAAACGTTTTAATTTGATATATGTATATCATTTTCTAGAAGCCATAATTAAATCCTGGTGTGTTTAAAAATTTTAGATTCCTGCATCCTGGCGTGACAGACAAGGGCAACTATACAATGTTCGATATGGTGCGCGCCATGCCCCCCGGGTATGCCTCCCACGCGCACCACCACCCCCCGCCCGGGGGCCACTCCATCTCCGCGCACCCGGCTAACATGGGAGGCGGCCAAGGGGCCAACTCCCGCTCCGAGAGCGCCTGGGAGAGAGGCCTGCGTACTGCTAAAGAGGTACATACAAGACTGTAGCAAGCTCGAGGAGACTAGCCAATTGCAAGTAATCCGGAAAGCTCGAGGCAGATGGCGCTGATGTGGTTGGATATCATTTGTATGATGTGACAGCTACGTGATAAGGTTTAAAAGACATTGTTTTAATGATTTAAAGCCATTTTTTAGAAAATGTTTGATAAATATGGTGGTTAGAATTTCAAGAAATCTAGAAATATAAATGCAAAAGCAATTGGGAAGACGAAAGACTTGGTTTGTTTATAACCGCAACTTATTTCAGATTGTTTTCCTGTGGTAACAGAATAAGATGAGAAATACATTTTGCTGTTTTGTCAGATTGGCGGCTTGCAACAAATAACAATTTTCAGATGATTTTTGGAACTAAAATTTTTAAAGGTGAGGTTAACCTCTCTGATCTATCGCGAATATGCAATTTTTCGTCTTAAATGAAATGTCAGATTTACAAAAACTTTGTGTTATTTCCGCTTCACAATTAAAGCTCTATAAATTAAGCATTTCTGAACGTAGCCGAATACTAAAAAATGTTTTTGAAAGGTTATTAAATAAGCTTTGAAATTGTTTTACATATTACAAATAAATTTTAAAATTTGTAAATATTAAAATTTAGAATGCAAACATAAAAAAATGTTAAAATGACTCATGTGATATTTTTATGTGAAAACGGTACTAAAATCACGGATTATTCTTTCTTATAAATGCATAATAAACAATTTAGTCACCACACTTTTCTATTATTTCGTATAAAAAAAATAACAATGTATAACGAACGGCGCGTAGGGCGATTTGGCGGGTAAAATTTGTATCTACCATGTATCTGACAGAATAGGTCTTTTTATGTATTTCTATGGACAACTTGAATAGAGATGTGCAGCTTGATTTATTATGGACCTTCTACTTTTTGTTTTAGGGATGTCAGTAGAACAATAACGGAGTTATAACGATTTCTGTGGAAACATACGCTTTAACGTGAAAACACTCTTATTGTACTTTACTGCTATCGTTATATTATTGTATCGGAGTGGTTAAATCATGTTTTGAAATAATGCTTATTTAGGTTGCTTTTTTTAAAGGGTGATTTTATCTAGTTTCCATTACAAAATGGTATTTGTTTTTATATCATCTTCAAAAAGAAGAAATATCTAGCACATTTAAAATACTTAAATGTTCCCAAATACGATGAGAAATTTCAAGTTTATATAATAGATAAACAACCCTCTTTGACTGTATATAATGTATATATCTTTCCTTAGAACTATTTTATGTTAGTTTCTTTTTTCAGGTTTCTCTCAGTAATGTTTTCACATGCTTGCTTTATCAATTGTGTAAATTTTTCACCACAAAACATTAGTAAGGCTGTTAGTTATTTGCAATGTCGCGCGGACTATGAAAAGTTTCTGCCTTTTTTTATAGCATTGGCTAACAGATTTGCGCATTAGTACATGAAAAATTGAGATGCAAAAATTAAAATACATAATGACAGAACAGAACTGACCCACACCTGCAATATTTTCCAAGTAATAATTTTACTGATAAATTGATTGTATTCTTTCCAGATGATGCGCAAGGCCACCAAGCGCAAGGAGCAGGACACAGACTTTGAAGAGAAGAAGATGCACCTGTCTTTGGCTGCGTCAGGTAGGGCCGGCTCCCTCGGTCCCGACGAGGAGGACCCCGAGCTGGCGGCCTACGCCGGCTACGCACCCCCCGCCCCGCGCTCACCCCCGCCAGCCCTCATCAAGCGAGAACGTGAACGCGAGAGGGAGGACTATTACAGACAGGCTGAGAGGTAATATTTCATCTTTGACAAATGATAGCTATTGATGAATACTGTTCTCTAACAAAAACTTTGAAGAAAAAAATTACTTAACCTATTTTTTTATCAAGCTCTGTTTTATCTGATTTCACTGTCAGTTAAAGTAACACGGATGTTAAATAAGACCATACTCTGTTTCAAGTATAGTATTTCAAGTGATTCTACGTGCGACATAGAAAAAATTTAGTTCCACGTCTTTTTATTTCGCCAACAAAAAATTCATGTTTGTCATACACAACTCCAAACTCGCAAAGTGTATTGAGAGGATGAATTTTTTTAACCTCAAAAATATGTGTAGAAAAAAAGTTTCTCATGCATGAGTAGTTAAAATTAGTGATGCAACGAATACGAATATTCGTATTCGCCGAATAGTAGACATTTACCGAATATTCGTATTCGGCGAATAAATATTTTCGAATACGAATACTATAAAAAATAACTTTTGTACGCATCTCCGTTTGATTATACCGTGTGTCACGCATCTCTGTATCCGAACGCTATAGCCGCAACGACAAGACGCTATGGGGAATTCAGGGAAATTCCCTATTGCAATTATTATTAACTTTTGTGTATTTAATTTCTTCAAATGTGTGTACAATAAAATTATTATTTGAAATTTATTACACTTATTTTACAGGAACTTCGAACATTAAAAACGAGATTGATGCTTATCTAAAGCTCAAATTTATCGCCGTCTGCTGATCCATTGCTCTTCTGGCGAGACGATATACATTTCCCATACATTTACTATATTTTTCATACAAGCCATTTCATACAAGAAATCGCCTGTCACCAGGGAATCTACAGGTGTTGTGTTTTCTCAATAAACATTTGACACTTGTAAATTTTAAATATTATTAGTACATATAATGAAACAAACAGAAAAGGGTTAAATAAATGAGTGTTTTATTACTCTGCCAAGTTATTCGTATTCGCCGGATAGTAGATTTGATATTCATATTTGTAAAAGTAGTATTCGTTGCATCACTAGTTAAAATAAATGCCCAATTTCCTGTTACACCCTGTGTAATCAATCATACAATGTTAACATACAGTCAATGTGACCCTTGAGCTTGCTTGAGCCGAGTTCTAAAACTTACATTCGTGGCATGATATTACAAACTCTCAATTAATCCATAGGCCGCTGGTTCAGATCCGGCTCGAAGGACCCATATGTTTCTTTTCTATCTTGGTACGAGAGCACAACAGAATGGAGTTTGCAGGAAAACACTTCTTCTTCTTTAACACAATTTATTAAATGCAATAAAAATACAATTATTACAAAAGGGTCTATTTACCCTTTGATCGGTTGATCTTCACGATCACACCACACTGACAAATATCGAAGTCTCTACTTCGATATCTTTATCAGTTTTTTACAATACTGAACTGTAGGTACAACATGTACCTCCCAGTTCAATCTAAACAACGATACTGACGCAAAGGGCCTATTTTCCCTCTGCTCAATTGAAGATACACCTCGTGTACCTTCCAGTTCCACCTTTACAATAATACTAACTCTCTCTTGAACACGTCACCATATTTAAAGAAAAACATACAAATACAAATAATTAATATGGTACATTAACTGTGGGAACAGAATATTTCAGCAGTTCCCACAACTGGATTTTAAAATCTAGCAATAAAACAATTGCTCAAAAGTCGCCGAAAAGGGCCACCAATAAAATCACATCTAAAACACTTAAGGACAAACAAATATTGCAAATATTACTATAATAAAAGTTCCTCATAGGTTGGGCCATAAAAGGCCGACAGCAAACACTTTCCCTTGGGGCTGCCATAAATAGTTATAGGTGCTATTTGAGGAACCTATTTGAAATGTGCAAATACGTACTTAAAAATAAAACCATTTAAATAATAAACACTTTCTTCCAAATCTTTGTAAAGCAATGCATTTATATGATACCAGGCAGAATACATATTATTTCTCAAGGTTGGGACCTTACTTGAAGAAACCGTGGGATAATATTTTGTTTGCATATTTGATAAAGAGAAACTCCGTGTAACTAAAATAACATATACATTACGAACTAATTATGATTAAATAGAACAAATCGCATTCTGGAACGAACATACCCCTTCCCGTGAATTTACTTCACTAAATAGGTAAAGAATGCGATTCTAGTATCTTTAATAGGTACTACTGATTTTAAAATATCTACAACGCGGTATCAAATGATGGCGTACCCCTTTATATGTAAGGGGCATCATTGCTGATACCCTTAAAATTAACGGGTCTGTTGTCCGCATCTCGCGAAAAACCCTATCAGGTTTTTGTTTATGCTTCGTATAAACAAACAACCTTTTAATCGCTTTTACGGCGATCATTTGTCCCGTGTCTTGCAACCAATAGTAGTGTTTACACAGGAAAACAAACAAAATAATAATTCTCAAAAATTCGTGAATCGATTTGCCGTTAAATGCGGAAAAAAGTCTAACCATGGGCCTGGTATCATATGAAAACATTGCCTTAACCCTTGATTGCGCGAAACGGTCTTCAATTATTACGGGTGTCGGCCTCTGTAATCGGACCTGCGGCTCAGGCCGCTGCTGACCATTGCTTTTCTCTGCTTTGCTGAATGACTGCTCCCAGCAGCTACTTCTTGGCGGCTGATGCTGCATCCACTGCAGCGGGAGAGGTTGCCCTATCGAGGGCTTCTGATGCGTTGATCCTTTGTGCGGGGGTACCTCGTACTGCCCATCATGTTGCTGCTCCACCCGCCGTTCCAATTCCGGCGGAAGAGCCTGCTCTTCCCGAGGTTCCAATTGCGACGGGAGAGTCTGCCCTGCCAAGGGCTGTTGATGCGCAGATCCTTTATGTGGGAGTATCTCGTACTGCCCACTGTTATGCTGCTCCAAGCGCTGTTCAAATTCCAGCGGAAGAGCCTGTTCTTCCCGAGACCCTAATTGCGCCAGGATAGTCTGCCCTGCCAAGGGTTTCTGATGTGGAGATGTTGTGGGCGGAAGTAGAGGGTACTTCCCACAATGGAGCAGTTCCTTTTGCTGCTCCAATTGAACTAGGAGACGTTGCCCATCGTGGTCTCCAAGTTCTGACGATGATCCGTGGCTGGACTGGTCCACCCAGTCATTGACTCGATCTTCAAGAGTCCGTCGGGAAGTCCTTGACGCAACTTCCAGGGCCATTGCTGCGTACTCCTCCTCCACTTCCAGGACTGCCATTTCAGCAGCCACCTTTTCCTTTGTTTCGGCCGTCTTTGCCTTTGCTTCAGCCGTCTCTGCTTCAGCCAACTCTGCTACTAGGCGGGCCTTTCTTCTCGCGATGTCCACCTTGGTAGCTGCTGCTTTTAGTCGTGCCTCCTTCCAGCTCGTGCTGGACCCCACCTTGCTGCCGCAGATGGATTTCATCTTCGATTGTAGTCCTGTTTCCATGATGTCTGTATTCTCGATCCGGCTCGAAGGACCATATGTTTCTTATCTATCTTGGTACGAGAGCACAACAGAATGGAGTTTGCAGGAAAACACTTCTTTTTCTTCTTTAACACGATTTATTAAATGCAATAAAAATACAATTATTACAAAAGGGTCTATTTACCCTTCGATCGGTTGATCTTCACGATCACACCACACTGACAAATATCGAAGTCTCTACTTCGATATCTTTATCAGTTTTTTACAATACTGAACTGTAGGTACATGTACCTCCCAGTTCAATCTTAACAACAATACTGACGCAAAGGGCCTATTTTCCCTTTGCTCAATTGAAGATACACCTCGTGTACCTTCCAGTTCCACCGTAATAACAACACTAACACTCTCTTGAACACGTCACCATATTTAAAGCAAAAACATACAAATACAAATAATTAATATGGTACATTAACTGTGGGAACAGAATATTTCAGCGGTTCCCACAACTGGATTTTAAAATCTAGCAATAAAATAATTGCTCAAAAGTCGCCGAAAAGGGCCACCAATAAAACTAAATCTAAAACACTTAAGGACAGACAAATATTGCAAATATTACTATAATAAAAGTTCCTCTTAGGTTGGGCCATAAAAGGCCGACAGCAAACACTTTCCCTTGGGGCTGCCATAAATAGTTATAGGTGCTATTTGAGGGTCCTATTTGAAACGTACTAATACCTACTTAAAAATAAAACCATTTAAATAATAAACACTTTCTTCCAAATCTTTGTAAAGCAATGCATTTATATGATACCAGGCAGAATACATATTATTTCTCAAGGTTGGGACCTTACTTGAAGAAACCGTGGGATAATATTTTGTTTGCATATTTGATAAAGAGAAACTCCGTGTAACTAAAATAACATATACATTACGAACTAATTATGATTAAATAGAACAAATCGCATTCTTGAACGAACATACCCCTTGGGGTAAGCGTACCACAGGTTGAAAACAGCTCATCTAATCAAATAAATCAAGTAATGAAAGTTGCACAACTTTCGTACAGGAGAGTTCTGTTTTTTTGTTTTATGTTAGCTCCGCACAGGGGGGCTCTGAGGAAAATAATTTCCCTAGGGGCTTATGTCATGGGATGCTGTGTGGAGGGTATTTTTAAGGAAAGGAAGGAGAAGAAGTTCTGGGAAGGAAAAGATATGACCAATGTGCACAGGAGTGATGGAGATATGAATCCATCCCTCCAACTGGTGTGCTAGGCAAGGCGTCGAGAGAATCCGGCCGGAGAGGTCAAAAGGTCAGTTTCTCTCGATCTGGCCCACCACGGTGGGCAGGCACATTCGTGAGGTTTATCACTCCCATGAACCCGTCACCGAATTACCATGCTACGTCACCAAACGTAACTAACTAACGTCAGAGGTGTCTGTTATCCAAAAAATGGTTCCCGGGTTTTTACTAACAATTTTAACACGCTGACTTTGTACTTCTTTTTTGTTTCTATATGTCTTATATTTATGTATATGTTTGCTGTCTTATATCAGTCAATAGCTTGTTGTGTGGACTTTTAGATTGTTGTATATTTTTCAATGTACTTAACAGTTTAATAATTTGTTTTCCAGGGAAGAGTATCAGAGACTGATTGAGAGGTACTTTTTCTATCTAATTATTATCCAGTAGTATTTACCATTCCATCTACAGTGTCGTGCATTGCTCTGTCACCAAAGGTAGGCGCTGTGTGTAGTATAGATATAGTTGTAACTGTCAAAGTACATGTATGATATACATAGATGAAATATTTTTATTACATAAATTATATTATATTTGCTTTATTGTAGGAGACTTCAATATAAACATTAATGAAAACGTAGAAAATAATTTCAAGAATGGATGTATCAATTGTATGACTGAATTTAACTTCATATCGTGCATATGTGCTTGAAACCCTAAGCTTATTAGGTAGTACATGTTGGGGACTTAAAGAGATAGCCGCAAAATGGAAAGAATGAGGAAAATCAAGGATTGCCGACTTACCCTGTTTTTTTCCTTCGCTTATCTAAATTTTGCTAGTTCATCACATTTCTCACCGAACTCTCGAGCTCACAATGTTTTTTTTTTTATCTGTTTCGACACGGTCGAACGTAAGCACGGCTCCATAATCAACGCTCACAATACGTGTTGACAGGACGATTATTATTTTTCAACTGAACACTATGATACATGCTTGTATCTAGTCGGCATAAGGTAGGTAGGGGAAAGAAAGTATTTGTGGATAGGAATTACAATTTTGAAACAAGGATGAATGCTAGGTATCAGAGATTTGTCGCAGTTTTAAAAAAACCTTTATGGTTCATTTTTCTTATGGTAGACACAGCTCTTATCCTTGATGGATTGCATGCCACTGAAATCTAAATATTATTACCATTTCATCTAAAATAATTGATGTTTTACAACTACGTAAATAAATATGTACATTTATTCCTTTGAATAGTTTTATAATTTTTTGCACACAAAATTAGTAGCATTACAGTTAATTTCAGTTGGGTGCATGAATATTACCAGTCCACATTTCTTGTTATTTGGCTTGGGCTTTTTCAGTATTGAAATACCAAGCTGATTGATGTACCCTAGCCCTAGCTTCATGGTCATGTGGTCATTACTTGCGTGTGGTATTGCCTCCGTGGTTGAGGGGTAAAGCTCTTAACTATCAATCCGAAGGTTCCTGGTTCAAATCCCCAGCATGCGCAAATAAATTTTACTTGATTAATTTTTATTATATCACAATTAATTAAAAATAATATATAGTATGATACGTTTTTAGATTTTCACAACCAAAAGTATTTTCGTTACATGTTTTTGGGGTGTTATGCCATGTTTCATCTGCCGGATATGCCGGTCTGCCTTGATGATGAACACTGCAACGCTGTCCGAAACTATGGCTAAAGGAGGTAGCGCAACACGGCATAACACCCCAAAAACATGCAATGAAAATATAAGTATATTTGCGGCACACATCAGAAGAGTGATTCTATATCTTTTGTGGAATTGTTATGAGATAACGTACCTTATCTCCTGTCAGATTTGTGTGATTTTTTACATACAATTTACTGTCATATTTTAGTTTAGATCGTTTTGAAAATGTATTCCTACAAGTATCCATGATTATTTATTCATTTAATGTATGTTGTACATAGAAAAAGCAAATAAATCTCACAAATCTGACAGGAGATCACATCCGTTATCTAATAACGATCCCACAAAAGATATATAATCGCTCGGCAAAGTGGAAGATACTCTCATTATCGACCTTGTGTAAAGATCACCTTTCAGAATTGAACGTTGAAATGAATTTAGCCGTGTTCAGTGACCAGATCTGAATAGCCAGGTACTTCCCCGCATTCCTCTTCCCCATCTCCTTTCTTCGCAGCATTCTTCAATTGGGGACGCCATAGTGTCACCGGCTCCGGACGGGAGCAGTTCAGTATTCACATAAAAAATTGCATAACGAGGGTGGTAATATGGAAGAATGAATTTGATGAATTCCCTCAGACGTGCGGTTTACGAGGAATCAGCCCCCCGAGGGCAGGGGTCTTATGCCCCCCGGGAGCGTTCAGGGCGCGTGCCTCGCTACTCCCGCCTCGAGGCGCCCCCAGAAGAGTCCCCCCCACACTACTACCAGGAGAAAGGAGCCCCCGAGACTCAAGGACACCATAAATCCGTGAGTTGATTTTTACTTCTAATTCATCTTACTCTGGCGTAGGAAACTCTTTAAAATAAAACATTGCAATATCTATTAAACTTAACTTAATTCATTTTTTTTAAATCCTTCCATATTATTCGCCTCTAACTCGGTTCTGGACCTGCAGATTAATCATGTCTCTTAAAAAGTATTATTATGATTCATTTTTAGGTTATTATGCCTTCCTGCTTCTTTAGCTAACGTTTCAGACAATGCTAAAGTACCCATCATCAAGGCAGGAAGCGCACTAACACAAAAATGAATCACAATAATCTAATCCCCTCAGGCCTTAAGCATATTTTCTCAGAAGGTCATGGTATTTCCGCTTTGCATAATTTTAAAAAATATTAAAAATTTTAATGCAAATGGCTCACCTTCATTTTTTTCTAACTAAAATTACTGAAAAAAAAAAAAAAAAACTAAAAGCACATATATTTTATTAGACAAATGTATTCTAACCACTGGAGTGATCACGTAGGAAGAAATAAATTTGCCTCGATTGCTTGAGAATTCCCAGGTCATTTTTTAAATTTTTGCCATCATTAAAAAAATCATATCTTTGAATTTTAACATGGAGACATAAAAACTTATTTTAGTGCTTTATAGCCAAGGAATTTACCTGTATTTTAACGTTTATCTCATATTTGTAGGATTTATAAAAAAAAATATAAAAAAATCGTAAAGTTTATAATTATTTAGTTTGAAACTGCCGTGAGGGATACTTATTCGGGTCAACATAGAATATTATCGGTTTCTGTATGTTGTCTGTATATATGTATTCTGTATGTTTCCTTTAAAAATATATTATTAAAAATTTACAAATTTTTATCAACTTTCATTCGGAATCTTTGGTTTCGTATGTTTTAATTCTTCTGTGGTTAACTTTTAGATTTGAATATAAAGCATGGTGTTTTCTCTTTTTAACACCGTTTAGATCATATTTCTCACCATCATAGTAAGGGAGACACAGCCATTATTTTGAGACCTATATGAGCTGTTCCCAAAAGAACAAATTAACCTGAGGGGTATTTATGAATCTGTAATAAATAACATGGATTAACAATTGTGTAACATTATTTGTTGCCAACAAAGATGGAGGAGAGACAGCCTCCGGCTCAAGGACCACTTAAACCTGTAATTATTAATCTTCTTCATTCTATTTTTCATATTTATAAGGCTGCCATTACACCCATAAGTAAAATTTACGACTTACGCAAGATTTTGATAAGTTACTCACAGGAGGGTTTATGAATTTGTCAAACTTACTGTAATTAATTCTCAGGGAAGTTGTTCAGAAGTTTTACTTACGTAAGTTCTCACGGCGGCCGCTAAACATGTGATTTTATTTGCTGTGAAATGGCTTTCTGTCAATAACGATTTGCTGCTGTCATATTTACGCCAGAATAAAGTGTTGGTAAGCGTCTCACTTGTGATTTTAAAAGCTATGAAAAGGCTGGAAGTTCGCGCGCACATGATTAGATCTGTCAAAAAACGTAAGAACAACATCTGTAACTTTCTATAAATTACGGTAAGTGACATACGGTGTCGGATATGATTTTAGATTTTCATGGCCGAAAGTATTTTTGTTATTTGTTTTTGGGGTGTTATTGCCGTGTTGCGCTACCGTAACGACTTACGGTGTCGTTTACATTGGTAATTTTGCTATAAATCACTTACGTAAGTGACTGAAGGGAAAAAAACTTATGTTTGTAAAGGCAGCCTAATATTATGTAGTCAGTAGAACTAACAAGACTTTTCTTTTATACCTGTGTTGCGTGGAGTATTATTAATTTTTTTTTTATAAAGTTTATTTCTGGGGCTTAAAGCTAGAAGTGTCTGTGCACCGTAGCTAGCATGCCACGGTGGCACCCGTGGCAGATAAAGTGGTGTCCCCCCCCCCATTAAAGTTGACAAATGCAAATTTCAACTTCATAAAACATTGGCCTGTCTGGGAGGGGGGCTAGAGAATTGTGCTCTTGGGGAGTGACACTTAGTCGGTAGTCACCCCCCATGTCAAATATCTGAATCGCCCAGGGATCAAGATTGTTTATCAATTTCTTGGTGTAAAAAATGCTGAATCAAATTTTTTACTTGTACATTAGACGGACCTCAATTTTACCAATGAGCTCCTGGTATAGGTATTCACAGCATTCAAATTAAGGACATTTTAGAGTACTTTCTGGTATCTAAATCAAATGACCAAAACTGGCACAGACACTTCAAGCATTGACCCCCACATTTGTATTGTAATGTGTGATTGTTATAAAAATGAACCTTTATCGTTATGTTTCCTTATAAAGAATTCCTCTGTTATTCGTCTTCCCTTTTAAATATTTATCCATGCTATATTCTATAAGGTGTCTGTTTAAGAACTACAAGAGACTGTTCATTTCACCCGAAGTAAGGTAAAATTGACCTTACTTTGTCTAAAACTCACTAAAGGAAATTAAATTTTGTAATGTAAAGTATGGATTTTTCATGATTTTATTGTGATGTACGGATCCATGACAAAATAAACACTAATAGAAAGTTATGTAAATTCATAAAACCGATTTAAAAAAGAAACTATTCTAACAAAGCTTTTTAGTTTATTAAGTTCTGTTTTATTCAGTTACCAAATGTATGTACTATTGAAAAGTAATATACAGCTGTGAGAGGTGATTAAAAAACTATTCGGACCTTCCTTTTTTTATTGGAATACTATTTTATTTTTATTTTTTTACATTAACTCCACACAGCCCTGAGGAAAATAATTTCCCTCAGGGCCTATGTCATCTTTGAAGATGCTGTGTGGAGGGTCTTTTTGATGAAAGGAAGGAGTGAACATGAGTCTTGAAGGGCCCCATGTTGTGGGAGGGAGGAAACCCAGAGGCCGGCAAATCGTTCCACAGCCGAGCTGTTAAACTCAAGAATGAGTCGTAGAAACGACCCGCTCTCATGTGACTAATGTCAAACGTTATAGGTTATACCCATCAATGTAATATATCATCGAAGAAGAAGATAATACTAATAAATCTAAATGAAAATATGAAAAAGGATAAGACATAGAAGAATAAAAAGTTAACAGTTGAGGCAGGTATGGCTTCCGTCACCCCGGGAAGCATTTATTGGATAACCAATGCCATAGGTTATCCCAAGTGACTTGAATACCCACACCTTTTTCCTTCCCAGAACTTCCTCTCCTTCCTTTCCCTAAAAAGTCCCTCCACACATTCCTAAAGATGGCACAGGCCCTGAGGGGATTATTTTTCATATAATTTTTTTAAATTTAATACTAACTGGTTCCCGGCATGCGTTGCAATGCCATATTCAAATAAATACATTTTTCTCCCGGAATCACTTTCCCGTGCGTCCCTGTTCCCCTCCCGCATCTAATACTTTCTTACGTTTCTAATACTTACATTCATAAACTCGTGATATCTTTCGAATGGTATGTCCGAATTGAATAATTCAAAAAGTTAAATAAAGGTATTGAAGCATTCTTGAATATGAAGTAATTTATTTTGATAAGGACTAAAACCAAGATACAAATAAAGAGCCTTTTCAAGCAGCGACATATTATTCAAAATTTAAAAAAAAAAATAACCCTTTTTGTGGCATAACTATAATAGTTAGACATATGCTGTCGCGACACTTTTTGTAAATAATTATGTATTCTGCAAAGTCGTAGTACATTATTTTATTTTATCATCAATAGTTTTCGCAGCGCACGCGATGTAAAGAATATTTTAGGTAATTTTTTTACACCTTGGGTTACATTATTGGAGTTTTAGTAAGGATCCCTTTTTTTTTTTAAATATAATATAGCCTATGTCACCCGGGGATAGTGTAGCTTCCCAACAGTGAAAAAATTGTTCAAATCGGTTCAGTAGTTTCGGAACCTATTCAATGCAAACAAATCTTTCCTCTTTATATAGTGTAGTCTTCGATCAATTTAGTCTAGATAAGCCCTACCTAACTAACTTGCCTGTGAATAATGACGCCATGATATTAATGTTAACAATACAACTCTTCATCGTATTCCACCGCCTCGCTCAAAAAGCCTAGAGAAGCCAGTTCCTAAAACACAAAGTTCGTTCTCAAATCCCATTATGTAGTTTTGACATTCATCAACCAATCAGATGCCTTGAATATCACGCGACACGTATTGTGGAGTTGAATTTATCACTCCTACTTGGTATAAACTAGCCGTACACGCTCGCTAAGTCCCTTGAAGAAATAACCCGAGGGCATTCAGTGTGTGACAAGATGTGGTATTTTAATTTTAAACAAGCCGTTATGTTTTGTTTTGAGCCTGTATGTCAATGTATTAGTGAACGAACCGGGCTACGTGGCATGACGTCAGAAATATTGCTCGACTAAAATTAATTTCTTTAACATTATTACGTTTATTGAAACGCTGCCTAAAAGACATCTGTAAGGTATATTTTTTTTTGTTGTATTCAGATAGCTGACTACATTTTCAAAAATAAAGTCCGCTGTGTGTACCTTGTACAATATTCGGAAGTGGTATATTTTTGTGTTTTAAAAAAATTAACTCGGTCCGGACGGCTGACCCACAAATTAGTTTCAGTGTAGATCTTGTAGACCGATAAAAGATACAACACAAAGCACTATGCGATCTGAACGGTGCAAAACAATGCAGGCACTTTTTCATAAATTGGCCTTGAGCCTGCTTTTGCTGGCTTCTTGCGTCATTTTGAATTTCACAGGGCTTGTCTAGATATCATACGTCAATGAGTGTAGTAGATACTAAGATAATCGAAAAAAAAATCACAACTAGGCCTTGAGCCCAGGATCTCTAATCTTACTGGGACAAACGCCTAAACCAACACTGCCATTGAGACATCTTTTTTGATGTCATTTTTGTCAATCTCTTATTTCAAATTCAGAATTGACGTTATTATCTTCCAACAATTTTTGGCTTCTACCATTTTAAATGATCACAAAGTTCTAAATAATTGGTTTCCAACCGAAATAGTGTCTCGGATTTTATTTATATGGGATACCTATTGACCATTTTCTAAGAATCTAAATAAATATTAGGTTTTTTATTGATAAACTAATGTTTAAGACAAGATTTTTACGCATAGCACAAAGGGTAACAATTATTATAAGTAATAATTATTAGCCTGAAACATTCATCTACATTGAAAAAATTTCCCGAGAAAAGATACATGCCGCCGACAGGCGGGTTCGAGTCCCGTCGGTGGCATGTATCTTTTCTCGGGAGATTTTTTCAACGTAGATGAGTGTTTCAGGCTTATAACTATTGCTTATAATAATTCAGTTTTTTATTATCTATTATTTTCTTTTACCTTTTTAGTTTGCTGTATCTTGTTTTTTTTTCTTCATATTTTCGTTTAAGATTTATTGGTATTATTATTCTCATCAATGATATATTCTAACCTTACTTATGATTTTATTATGTTCTGTTTTGTTTTAACAGTGTGTTTTTTAAATTGAATAACAATTGTATTCTGACTATTATGTTTGTTATGTAACAGCGGCGTCCGCGTGCCACCCGCGAGGTCATAGTCCAGAAGGCCATGGTGCCCAGCGGGGGAGGGGGTGGGGGCGGGCGAGGGGACGAGTGGGCCGACCCGTGGATGCGAAGCGGCGGCCGACCCACCAACCCCGAGCGGCGCCGTCGTCCCGGCAAGTACAGCTCCGCCAGCTCATACTCCTCATCCAGGTAAGCACACACTGCCCGGCTATATCTGTCCCACGGCTTAAAAAATATATCACTGACTGATCTGGCCATTTCTATATTTAGTCCCTTATTAATTAATTCTTCTCAAACTTTTCTTACTATTTTTTTGTTGTATTTTTGAAGTGTACGTAGTGTATAAAAGATGTTAAATTAAAATTTTTAAAATCATTTACATGTGTCAGAAATGAAACCTTCAGAAAACTGAGACCGATAGGCTACGAAGCACCCCACAAAGAGGAGACCGATTGTACTATCTCATTCTCTCGCAGGATAAATCCTATAGATGTATATGTTTATCTCTTTTTAGTGTCGCTATTTTTTATTGCAGAAGGATGCAAATGAATTTGTGTCATAATACTCAAAAGCAACTAAATCATAAAGATGCAAGTCCATGTACATCTTTCTGCTTGTAAGATAGATGTTGCATCAAAGGTCTGTATGAAAAGTATACAAATGTTGTATCATCTGTATACTTTTTTTAAAATCCTATTTTTCTTCGTGATAGGACTTGTATCTTTCTGCCACTAATAAACATGATAATTTACTTCAAGTCTGTATCAAAAACTTATTTCTTCAAATTTTGGACTTGCGTCCGTATGCTTCTCGAGTACAGATATTAATTCTTCTCAAACTTTCCTTACTTTTTTTTAGTTCTTTTTTAGTGTACATAAAAGAAGCCATTTATTAGATATTGAATTAATATAATAATAATCAGAGTGTGCAATTCACACGTGGTAGAAGTAAAACCTTTAGAAAACTAAAGTAGACAAGAGTAGGGAGAATACAAACCACCGCACTTCGAGGAGACCGATAGGCTACGAAGCACCACACAAAGAGGAGACCGATTATACTATCTTGCGCCCTTGAGGTGATTTTTCACAAAAACGGTGCTATATAAATCGTCCAAAAATTATTATTATTATCTCATTTTCTGGCAGGCTAAATCCTATAGATGTTTAAAGTCGCTATTTTTCGTTTCATCGAATTTCAAATCATAACTGGGCTGAAGAAATTTTCACTTCAAAAACTGTGTGGAAGAAACACGCACTTAGCAATTTAAAAAATATATATATATAAACATTTATAAAAATTGTGTTATGACATTTATCCTATCCAGAGTCCATCTGGATTAGGAAGTTGAATATAGCCTCACTTTTGAAACTAATATAATTTTTGTTCTAATCTCCGTGTTGCCATTGTAATGAAAAAAATTAGATGCGGGAGGGGAACTGTTGTTTGAACTTCAATCACATTTTAAGTATTCAATTAAATTATGCAATTAAAAGTTAGTTGAAATGAATTAGATTAATGGATTTATTTTCTTTTTTCTCCTCCTGAACCTATACCCATTCCTTTTCTATTTCGACCTCGCAATTCCCTTTCACTCTCTTCATTCTTCAATGCTTTGCTTCTCATATTCTGTATCATCTGTTACATCAATGCTTTAACTTATTCATGATGCAAAAATGTATCACTGGGATTCTGTTTCCACAACGATTCATCTATGTCTTGCCTTGTTCGTGGTATGACCTTGTTTCATTGGGATGTTGTTTGTTTACACAATGGTTGTTCATCTATTCTCGCCTTGTTCATGATACGACATTGTCTAACTGGGATGTTGTTTGTTTCCACAACGATTGTTCATCTATATCACACCCTTTTCATGATATGGCATTGTCTCACTGGGATGTTTTTTGTTTCCACAACGATTGTTCATCTACCTCTCGCCTTTTTCACGATACGGTACTGGGTCCATTGGGTTGTTTGTTTCCACAACGGTTGTTCATCTGTCTCTCGCCTTTTTCATGATACGACATTGTCTCACTGGGGGTGCATGTTCACCGATGTTGACTGATCGCTACGACGCATCTTCCTTGCCATTTGTGTGCTCGTTGCTCCAACAGTTCCTCTGGTTCTAGCTCCCGCTCGTCCAACAGTTCGGCCAAGTCTCCGTCTCGCACCGCGGCTAAACGAGGAGCTCGCTCCCCACCCCGACAGAGGTAAACCACCATTAATTCAATTTCCCCGTCTTACTCTTCCCATCTCCTTTCCCCCCCATTACCTTTAGCATCCTATAATCATCCCTAGAAGCTGTAGCTTATGCGGAATTTACATTAAAAATAATTACTTCAAATATCAAAGTAGTACTGGTAGATATACTCTCAGTATTACTCCATTTAAATATCACCATTCAGATTCAACATGTTAATTGAAATGGATTTAGCCAGCATATTTGGTGACCAGACCTGAATAGCCAGATACTTTCTAACCTTCCTTTCCCCCATTTCCTTCCCTTCTCCACTCTTTTCAGCTTCAAAATCGATGGTCCCGAAGAACAATGTCGGATGTGCGATTTTGAATTTTTGTAGTAGAGCTTTTTAAAGTATCGTTTTTGCATTTTTATTGTTTTTGGTATCAAGAAATGTACTTTTAAATCAACAAAATAAGCCAACAGAACGATTTTCAATTTTTGTCAGATCTGACATTGTTCTTCGGGACCGTCGAAATATACCCCAATTGAGGATGCCTAGACTCACTGGCTCTTGATAGTTGGGAGCCCTTGAGACTCTGGTGCGTACATATTTTCAATAACAGCAAAATTACTCGGAGATACAACAATCAGAGATTTCTCTCAAATTAATGCTTGAGAGAAATCAATTGTCCATGTAATTATATGTTTCATAGTTTTTGTTTGATTTTGGCTAAAGAAAGGTGGATTTATTGTACTGTTTTTTTGGCTAAATTGCCCCTTTCACAGAGTGTCCAAAAATATTTAATTTATTAATAATATTTAACGTGTTCCAGGGTGGCCCGTCCGGCCTTGTCTCCGTCTGTGATAGTGCAAGAGCGACGGGCCGCCACGGCTCGTGCGCTGGCCATGAACCCACCGGCCCCCTCGGCGCGGCGCCGCCAGCCCTCGCCGGCTGCCGCCCGTCAGCATGCCGCCAACCCACCCCCTCCTCCCAAGGTGGCCAAGGTTAGCCAACAATATATACCACCCCAACAAACCAACAGTCAAAACTTTGGGTTGTCTGGCTTTATCGACTGGCTGAAAATATACCAACTTACCACATACAGCCCAGCTATATCTGTCCAAGGGCTTTGATGGAAGATAATAAAGCCAGCGATTATTCTATCTTATCCTCATCAATGGCTTGTTTTTATGGATTTCCGAACACAGTGTCCTGATCAACATGAGAAATAAACAAAAATTTTGACAATTGGTTGCTAGTTGCAATTGTTTCGCTGCCATTTTTTGATTACCGGTGAAAGTATTATCTTAGTAGGCACACCCGCGATTCCCGTAGATTAAAGGTTTTCCATACAATCCATTGTGATGAAAGATTTAAAAAGAATTCAGATGGTCTCCATCGCTTTTTTGCAATTTCTTTTCCTACTAATTTAACACCCCTTTTAACTCTAAATAATTTTTAAATAAACACGCAGCCAGAATCATTACCTGCAATGTAACGTGTAACTGCCGTATCACCTATCATTAACGTGTGGCCGGGTCTGCTAGTTATAATTGTGATGAAAGATTTAAAAAGAATTCAGATGGTCTCCATCGCTTTTTGCAATTTCTTTTCCTACTAATTTAACACCCCTTTTAACTAACGCATATATTCTAAATAATTTTGAAAAGTAGGAGGCGCCCATGTTGTTTTAAGTGTGAAATCTACCCACTTTCTGGGCTCCTTGCGCTCCAGTTGTTAACTGTTTTTATTGACTTGTACACAACTTTACCGTGGGGAGAGAAACCTGTTATCGGAGTTTTTTTTATTTTTACAATGGCTCCACACAAGGAGCCCTGAGGAAAACAATTTCACTCAGGGCCTATGCCATCTTTGGAGATGCTTAATGCAGGTTTTTTTTTTAGAAAAAGGAAGGAGAGGAATTTCTGGTAGAAAAAAGGTACAGGGGGAGGGTAGGAATCTGGGGGTCAGTGTTTCAAGGAGTAACCGAGTAAATGAATCCATTCCACTGACTGCGGTGTAAGGCGATCGGTTGAGAGTCCGGCTGGAGAAATCAAAAGGTTCATCCAAAAATGATTCCCAGGGTGACAGTACCCATAAACGCTTCCCAAATTTTATACCTGCCTCCAAAATCAAATTCATATATTTAAAAAACTTTTACAGGGTGGAGTGGATGCTTTTGGAAGGACCAAGCCAACAAAGGGCAAACCACGCAAGCACTACTCCAACTCCTCTTCATCGGCTTCAGGTATGTTGCTTACTTTTTCTTTTACTTCAAATGGTTTATGTTGCTATTCCATTGTTTTCTTCTTCTCATGTCCTGTCCGTTCAACGGACGTTGGCTATTCGGACTTTGTTAACTGCGGCCCGGAATAGCTCTACAGTAGACTGGTCAAACCACTAACTCAGGTTTTTCAGCCATGATGTTATCCTTCTTCCAGGGCCCTGTCTTCTAGCAATCTTTCCCTGCATTATGAGATGCAAGATCTCGTACTTCTCTGGATGTCTCATCACATGTCCTAGAAGTTTTTGGATTTTTATTGTTTTAATAACTTATTTTTCTTTATTCATCTGAACCATAACATCTTCATTCGTAACCAAAGATATTAGAAACCCGAGATATGCTATGTTGGCCGCCAGACCGTGGACGGACTACGGCCTACGGAGCGGAGTGTGAATACGGAAAGAATTCGTTCATTCAATTGGTTTTGTGTCGTAACCGCGTACAGTTTGTGCCCGTTTTATTCAAAATGCCGTCTTGTTCAGTGCAACTATGCAAAAATAATACAAGAAATGTGAACTTCAAGATAAATGGAGTTTCATTTCACCGGTAAGTAGAAAATTAGAGTAAGTTATCAATTTTTAATGATTATTCGAAGTTTTTACTGACATAAGGCCCCGTTAAAACAAACATCGCCGCCATTTCGATGCTAGTGATGGGGACGCGAATTCTTTTAAATACCGACCATCGATATTTCGTAATATTAGTAGGGCTTTATAAAAAAAATATAAATATGTATAAACATATTATTTTTGTAGATAATTATTGTTGTAGATGCTGATTGGTGGTAAAAACAAATACAATGCTTTTCTTTAAAAATCATTTTTTATAAAAATTAATCTTTCTTTGTTCCGCAAGCGTTCGTGTACCATTTATTCGATTTTCAATGGAACTTTGGTGATTTTTAGTGCCGGAGCCCATGGAGGTTTCTATATACGAGTATAATGGTGGGCTCTAGCATTATACAATTATTTCCTATACCATTCATCCGACTGGGATGAAACTTTGGTGTTTTCGTGTGGGCACGCCCGTGAAGGTTTCAATATATATAACGGTAAGCTTTGGCGTTATAAAATTCGTAAATTTTTTGGCGCATGATCAGTTTGAGAAATGTGCGTGTTTCATTTATTTATTTATTTGCAAAAACAGCATAAAACCAATACATTGCAAGAGCGGTAAGAAAAGATACATAATAAATACATTTACAGTCAAAGTAAATAAAACATTTAGTTAAAACATAAGTGCTATTTCACGCTTAAAATCGTTGTAGGAAATGTGGAATATATCCACATTTCCTGCGAGGCAGTTAATGAACCTAGTGAGTCGTCCCAGGGGCATCACTATTGGTAAGTTAGTTCTGCACCTAGGAAGAATCAAAAGCCCGTGTTGGCGGCCTCGCGTGAAATAGAATCCGGGACATAGAATCCTATTTCAGCCAGAATATCTGGTACCGATACAAAACCATTTAGAAGCTTTTATCAGCAGTAATGTGACATCTCTTCTGGAACTAAGGCTGCAGATACCCAGCATTCCCGAGATAAATGCTGTTGGAAACAGCCGTGGGTAAAAACCAAACTCTCTCATATAGAGGTATCGTAAAAATTTCTTTTGTATTTTCTCGACCATTAGTACATACACAATGTCCTCTGGCCCCCATATCTGAGATCCACTCTCGAGAATGCTACGCACCAAGCTAAAGTAAAGCAGCCTTATAACTGTGAGGTTGGTCAATTCCTTTGAATTGTGTATGACAAAACCCAACATATTTGTGGCTGATTTACAGATCTTTTCAATGTGAGCATGAAATGTTAAGCGGGCGTCATACACAATTCCTAAATCCTTGCAAGTCACCATGTGTTTCAATGACGTGTCTTTCATTTTATAATTAAAATATATGGTCTTTTGTGTCCTCGTAAAGCACATAACTGAACATTTTTGGAAGTTGAAATCGAGTTTATTATCGATACTCCAGTCAATAGTTTATTTCATATAGTTTAGCCTCAGGAAGGGAAGGAGAAGGGGAAGAGAATCCGGGACGAGGGATCTGATAGGGGGAGGATTATGTGGGTGGGGGAGGGAAACGAAGGAGGGGGTTGGCGGGGGTGAGGGAGTGATGAGAAGGGGGGGGGGGGTTCGCGGGATGGGGAGAAGCATAACAAAAAAGCTTGATAATTTATTTATCTTACGTAACGTATAATTTATATCCGTTTTTAAATGCAGTAACTTATAGTATTTTAATTATTTCAGATTTCCGAAGGACGGAACAATTAAAGAAAAATGGATTGAAAATAAAATATTAAACAGGAACTAGTAACCAAAGCCTTACGACATTTCGTTGGAATCAAAGTATTTAAAAATATTTATTTTCATCAATATGACCAATCACCAATGAATAATCATTTAGTTCAACTCACTAAAGCCGTTTTGGAAAAATACCTTGATATCCGTTTAGTTTAGTTAAAAACGTAACACCAAAATTATCGTAGCGACAAGTATTAAACAAATATCTCCACTTTACCGGTCAATAATATATATTTTTTTAATGTTTGTTTGCTAAATAAAATAACTCGTGTACATACATATTTCTATATATTTTTGTTAATTATACAAAGGTGGGTTTTTTATTAAAAATTTTTTATTTACATATGTTCGAGATTGATGAAAACAAGCACATTTGACATTCAAAAGAGGAGGAAAATAACTGTTTACGTATTATTTAAAAAAAACTGCCTGTAAAACACGGGTAATAAATAGATTATGAAACAAAATATGAAATCACAAAATAAAGGCCCTAACACGGGTAGAGCACCCGACGTTGCCCAAAATACTTGTCATTATTATTGTAAAATTATTAATTGTGAAACAGAATTGTAAATACTTTCAGTATAACCCTGGTTAAAGACCACCATTCAGAACAGAAAGGTTGCTTTAAATTTATTAGCCGTTTTTAGCGACCAGATCTGAATAACCGGGTACTTCCCCACCTTCATTTTCCTCGACTTCTTCCACTCCTCACCACCAGAATCCTCATAAAATACCCCAATTGCGGATGCCCTAGTCTCACTGGTTCCAGATGGTTGGGAGCAGATGGGACTCTTGTGAAGTACTCAAATACAAAATAAATTAACATGAGTAAAAAATGAGAGTTTCTTTTTATGGATTTTTACAACAACAAAAACAAACTGTGAGTGTTATTGTGATTAAAGTTATTGAACAAAACCAAAAACTGTTAAAATTCAGTTATCTAATTATAGATTAGAAACAATTGATTTGGATTTGTTACAAATGGGACACGTTAAACGTGCCCAGAGTCCAGATCACACTTGTTTCGATTTATCGGTTATGAGAATAAGAATTTTTCATCAAAATTTTAACTGGAACCATTTTTTAACTAAAATGTCGATCTCTGTCGATTTGTATTCTTGTAAGCCTTATTCGTCATCATTTCTATGTATTGCTAATTGCGAATGCGTTCGAAACGCGTACGCATAGAAATCTGTTCTAAGTATTAGTGCCAACGAAAATGACAAGTTTTAAGTGTGAGTTCGAAAAGGGGCGTATACTTTAGCGTAAGCGAAGGTGTGTAATAGTATTGGTTATTAATATCGGCGACACGAGGAAATACAGTTCCACAAGGTTTAAACTGCCCATAGCATATCTCCCTTTGTTTATATTATCTGTGTTCGTAACTCTGTCCATCCAGCTTATTTTGAATATTCTTCTGTAGATCCACATCTCGAATGCCTCAAGTCGCCTTATCAGTTCTCCAGTAAGCGTCTATGCTTCCATTCCATAAAATAATACCGTAATCCCAGGTTGAGGTCATGACTGCGGAACATCTTTTTCATGCGGATAAAGGTTGCACGAGCTTGCTCAATGCGACGTTTGATTTCAACCAAAGGATCCCATCTTTGATTTAAATTGCAGCCCAAGTATACAACACTTTGTATTCCATTGTTTGCATTCCATTATTTTACAAGAATAACATTTATTTATTGTGTGTTTTTACAGACTCATCTTCAAGTTCAAGTGACTCTGACTCTGAGTCAGGCAGCTCCAGCAGCAGCTCGGGCTCTGCCCCCCGCCGGGCCCCCGCCGAGCGGCGCCCCACAGCCCCTCCTGTGCCTCCCTCCGCCGCCCTGCCCCGACAGCTGGACGCCAAGAAGGATGCACTCGATAATAGTCAGTAGTCATTCATATCATGCAGTTACAAACAAACATTTAATCTTTTAATTTAGTTAGCTCTGTTAACATTGAAGACCAAACCAACTGTCATTTATATATTATTTGATATAATGTTGAGATTTTATGATCTGGAGCGAGAACATTACATCCATAGACATACGAATATTAGTAGACCTGCCCTAAGCGATAAAAACGTATTATTTCCCCCTCCCATTGGAACCATTCCATTATATCCGGCTGGGATCGTGTATGGCTTTGCGTTAATCTAAAAAATGTGACGTCATCATTCTTCTGCAAGCCAGCGTCGAGCACTCATCGGTGCATTTTACGAAATAAAACGGTAAACATAGTGGCTTGTGTTTTGAAAACGTGTAAAAATAGAAGTGAAAAAGAGAATAAACAAAATTGTCGTATTACATTCCATAGGCAAGCATTATTTTACACTATTTTAAGCCAATTCAGATCACATAATATGATCATTTTTGTAACATACACTGTCACTCGAGATACATGGCGTGTGCCCGTCCCTGTTTACTGGAGTAAGTAAATTATGAAACATTTATAAAAGTGTCTTCATTTAATACAGCAACAAAATATTGAACTCGACCTTATAGGCGACCTTACTTTGCATATTTGGACTTCGCAAATGTGTTCATTACGCGGCGAACCATTCGCGCTCCCATGTAAAAAGGTATATTCATTCAAAAGCAGAGTTTACTTTTAAGAACGAAAGTGTGATATTATAATGCAAGATGCCTATATACTGTCAGATTGAGTTTTGACGAATCACATATCACCAAAGCCGTCTTCCTGCCCTTCGTCCCGCTGTAGTTGGTTTCTACCCCTCACCTTTCTGTTTTGGTCTATTAATATTCATATGTCTATGATTACATCACTTCATTTGGATAGGGTTCTTACTTCACTTTACTTTGTTCTGAGATATGAGGTGTCGAAGTTTGCCAAGGAAAATATTTAAATAAGACGTATATTTAGCATTTTAGAAACATACCTAAACATGCAAATAGAACCGTAATTCTAATTACATCTCCCTAATGCAATTCCAAGCCAGGGCCACTTCCTATTTAAATATTTTCCATTAAAATATGATAAAACTGAAATACCCAAGATTGAACCTCAAAATCAAAAATTGTTAAATAGATAATTCGTCTTTGCAAACTTTGAAACCTTAGACCATGGTAAGGCGAAGTTAGAAAACTATCCAACCCAAAATACACATTAACCATAATGCCCCTCGTAATAAGGATCAACTGTCAGATACTTCTTCTTCCTTGCGCTGCCCAACTCATTGCCTAGGTAGGCTGTTGGGATCGGCTCTCATTCTCAGGTTGTAGCTTCTTCAGTTCTGAGTATCGCTTTCACCCAGGCCGTTTCTCTGAAGTATTTTGGAGCATTAAGTCATCCAGGAGTTCTTTGGTCTTCCTCTGGATGACTGTCAATGATAGCTCCATAGACATTGCCTGCCTCACTGTGTGGTCTGATGGCCTCCGTCTTATGTGCCCACACCATCTCAACTGTCATTCCTCCAGCTTGCTGTTTGATACCCAGGATAGGATTTCTGTGATACCCAGCCTACCACGAATGTGTGAACTTTTAATCTTATCTTTTAGTGATACTCCTGCCGACTATCTAAGCATTCGCATTTCTGCTGTTTCGAGTTGCCTAGAGTAGGAGTTGTACATAGTCCAGCATTCGGAGCCATACATTATCGCGGGTCTATCAATAGTCTGGTATATCTTTCCTTTAAGTTTTGTAGACATTTTGGAGTCACAAATATTCCTGTTACGGATCTGAATTTAATCCATCCCACACCTATTCTATGGATGACATCTGCTGCACATCCTCCGTCTCTGTGGATGAGTGAGCCCAGATACTTAAATAAGTCACAGTTGGCTAATGTTACTCCATCCAAGAAGTTACAGCATTTGTATCTCCAAATGGCAAATACAAATATTCTGTATTTTTCCTGCTAATTTTTAGGCCATTATCCTCCAGGATCTTTCTCCACCTTTCCGGGCTATTCTGTAAGTCACAATGGTTATCTGCTGTCAGATACAAACAAAATATTTATTATTACACATGTTAGAACCTTGTCATACTTTTATCTACGAAAATAGATGGTTCTAAAAATTATTTTGGGTATAGAAATGAGCAAAAGAAATGCTTTGGCATTCATAGGTCATTTTTGAAAAAAATGTCAGAACCTTATCCAAATGCAGTGACGATTAAGTAAAGTGATGATTGTTGTTTGTTTGCAGATCCCTCGGTGTCCAAGAAGAGAACGGCCTCGTCGCCACCCAGCAATGCGGCTCCTGCCAAGCGGCCCGTGTCGCGGCGCGAGGAGCTCTTGAAGCAGCTAAAGGCTGTGGAAGACGCCATCGCCCGCAAGCGCTCCAAGATTTGATAGTGACGCCCTCCCACAGGAGTAGGATTGCTTCTTCGCTCAATCTCCCCCAGACTGGAGATTGTCAAACTCGACCCCCAAACATTCCCTTTTGTATGAAAGTCGAATGGGTCCAACACGTTTTGGCCATCACCAAAACAGATCAATTTCTTTAGGCTTAGTCATAATCTTATTATTACACATGTGATTTAGTAGTGTATAGTCGAAACACATGGCTTTCTTGGAACTGTTTGTCGAGTGTGATCCAATGACTGAGCGCAATAGTGTGGACAGCACAGTAGGCACCGGTCATTATCACCATCAGCACTTTAGTCTCAGTCTTATGATCCTACTGTCACACTCCATTGTCCCCGATGTCTCCCTCTTCAAGGCTGCATGACACCGGATGGTAAGCAATACCCAAAAGAACTGTAGCAAACAGAATACTAACTCATAGATTGATTGGAGAATGCGGCGATGCCAATAATTCTTGAAGGTTTTTGAGCATATGCGCTGCCATCTCTACCTATAAACCAGTGTAACTGACACCGATAGTATTTTAATTGCATTATATAAGTCAGAACTGATATTGATCAGTGACCCATCACGCCGAGTTGGTTTTGTTTCAGAAAATAGATTTACATTATATGTTAGTCATTAAATGTTGTACAAATGTCTAGACAGCATAGAAAAAAAAGAACACGGTAAATGTTTCGTTATCCAGAAATTTTACCATTCTTTGCTTAATCTCTTGTGTTTTTCTGACTGGAGAAACTACTTATAGTAGATTATATACTATTTTTTTTTTTTTTGTAAATACACATGTAAACATATTTGGCAAGACACTACAATTTACAGAAACACGATTTTGCGACAAACAAGTAAGTTATGGACGGATAGCAGTTGACCGATGCGAAAATTTTGCACTGGCACACCAAGAGTTCAATTTCATAATATGAAAAGAACTGTGTTTTATCATCATTTTGAAATTCAAATGGGATGGCGATATGTATACAGTATTCGACAAGTGGAAGAGATACAGGGAGGGAACTCAGTGGGTTGAACCAAAAGATACCAAGTCAGTGACCACATTGGTTTCCATTTAAATATATATGGAAGGCATTTCTAGTGTTCTCCTTTATTCTATGCTAGACAGACGCCTATTTTTTTTATGGTGACATATTCTTTAACGATCATTTCTTTACTTAGTGCAAACATTCATTTTGAATGTTATTATTTGTAGCTGAACAAGTAACGCCAAATAGCTAGTGCATATTTTCATTTTACTTTTTGAGACTAATGATAATTTCCATGAATAGTATGTAATTCAAAGCGATACATCTCTAGGTTTAAGGATTATTATTTGTGAAGAACTTTTTGAGATTTACATTTCGTCAAATATTATTTTTATACTAAAACCCATCAAAGCGGGTGAGATCTGTTTATTTTGTAGGAAATATAAACAGGATTTTAGCGCAATACATAATAAGTAGTACTTTTCGTTTTCGTGTCGTGTCTGTCTTCTAATACATACATAATAATTAGTTGTTGAATAAATGTTTCCAGTGTTGAATTTATTTTCATTAGGTAACCAACAATTTAAGCACGGGTTTTACATAATTATTCTTATTTTAGGTTTGGTTAACTTTTGTATGAAAGATGTCTGTTGCAATGTGTTTTTGCACTGGCTCTGCTGTTTTATAAGAGACCCAAGTTTTCAAGCAGCAAATTGGCGCACTCAATTATCTGGAAATGTTAACGATTTCATATAAATTATTGTGAATAAACATGATGTTATAAAAGGATCGACAGAGGCGTATGTAAGCAGACTGCTGGTGTACAGTATCATTAAGGACATAGCATCCCGAATGAGGGTTTGTTCGACTAACAAGAACTTCTGATATGATTATGAATATTTGAGTGGGGGAAATGGAAAAGGCTGAAAGTGTCAAAAAATAAAAAATAAAGATTTTTTGCGTGGAATGTGTTGTAAGCGACATTGCCAATAACCTAGAGAAAGTTAAAAGTGCCAGAAAAATTCCTACTAGTTCCTAGTGCAGTCGCAAGGAGCAGCACTGTGAAGAATACAGTATAAGTTTTATGAAGTTTTTATTGAATACTGAAAATTTTACTTTGTGGCACTTTCAGCCATTTCCATTGCACAATTAAAACCCTAAAGAAAGAAGATGGGTTTATGGAAATTAAAGAAGTTATGAGAATGTTATGGCCATTGTTTCCTTGTTTAGTGTTACGTACTAATGTGCTAGCCAAATGTAAACATTAAAAAAAATATTGACAAAACGACATGAAACACAAAATCAATTTGTCATTCACCTTCTGTAACTAAAATAATTGCAATTAAATATTTTTGTCTACATGTATTTGTTTTATTTTTAATGTTTCTCATCTTCGGGAAAATATAAAAAATACCTTCCTATTTAGCAGTGGTGGTCGGTGACTTTTTGTAGAAGGGATGCTTGACAAAACACATGAGCCTACTTCCAAATAAAATCTGTTAGACTAATCTACCAAAAAGATGCAATTTTTTTTATACTTTATATTTACGTGCATTTGTAAAACTTACCGGCTCTCACAGAATTGGGACAAAATGCCCACATTAGCTAAGGGGCCATCCATAAATTATGTCACACGAATTTCATGATTTTTTGACCCTCCCCCCCCCCCCCCCGTCCCTGTCACACATCGTCACATTTGTAAGACCCTCCCTCCCCCCTAGTGCAATTTACCTATTGAATGCCAGATTCCTGCGAGCTTTAACTTCCGTCGTGTGCCGGGCATAAAAGGCGTAAGTGCTACTTACTCAAGTGTCACTAAGTGCTAGGTGGCATACTACCAGTACTAACGATTAAACCGCACACATGGACTCTTGCTATGATTTTCTCTTTTACTTACTTGCCTTTACGATAAAAATGACCACCACACAAAAAGCCACGCCAGGTAGAAAGACAAATGATTGAATTAGAAACAAACCAAAGGTGGCCAACGTTACCATCATAATCTCCAACCTGGCACATGTGCTGGGCAGAGGACCATTGGAATTGAGATATCATCGGATGGCGTCTTTGGTTAGGAAATAGTAGCAGAGGTCTCCCACAGATAAGACAGTCTATAACCTAAATATAAATCTCTGCTTTGGATGGATGAGAGCCACTGAAAATCTGCATTGAAGAAATTTGAGGAAAGCTGGACACAGTACTGAAGAAGAACGTTCACTACCTCATATAAATAATATTTCTAGAAGTAGAAACAATATAAAATCTATTTTATTATTACTGTTATTGGTGATAACAGTGATAACTTATGACTATTTTTTGTTCAGAATAATAAACAAAAGCAGAAGTCATTTGCTACTTCCACACCGAAGCCAACCCTCGAACTCCAACATGGCGTACGTCGAACAGTTTCTTATTAGTTGCCTACAATTGTGCAGGCGATGCTTCGGTTTCCATAATATTGATTTCGATTCGTAAAGCTAAAAAAATAATAATTTCAATCAATTTTTATACCACTCTCCCATAATAATATTTTACTGACTGATGTGTTGGGCCAACTTTCACGAACCAGCCGTCGCCTCGTAGGCGATCCCGGGCAAACTCGAACTCCAATCTTCCAACTCAAACTTCCGACGCATGAACTACCCCTCCACACAATCGTCCATACGTTTGAAGTTGGCCTCAGTGTGGCCGTACCAATAGACCATCATACATTTTATTTATTTATTTCAAAATATACGGCACAACATGTGCTATTGACATAATTATATTTATATACCTACCTATATATTATAATACAATAACATAAAGAAAGTGACATATAGATGCAAAGTTAAATCTAAAAACAAAAGGTTAAAAAAGGAGTTAAGCAACAATATACCAATCCCGAGTTAAGGTAATAAGTAGTAAATAGAAATAAGATGTATAAAATGATAGTATAAAGTAAAAGCATAAACTATAAATTTTATGTCAAGAAGACATAAACAAACATTACCTTGAAAAGGTTTTTTTGCAGACAAGTAAAAAGGTTATTCCAACTAATTTAAAATACCCGCCGCAGCCTTCTCTTCCGGAGAAGACTGCGGCGGAGGTCCGAGTCACGCCTGGTCACGCCTTCTAAAACGTAAATTAAATTAACTTTTTGATCCATCCGGGTTAGGGGGGTATAACTCCGCTTCATTTCTTCAACCGAGTTCAGAAATGGTAAATTTCTATGACTGCGTGACGTCATACCGCTAGGACCAATGGAAAGCTTGACAGCTATGCGTATGTGTATGTGTATCAGTGTATAATCTATAAAGGTACTGACACACATGCTCACAGAATCCGGCTTATGAGCATGCTCATTAATGAGTACGCTCCTGTCAAAAATAGTCAACTGTACACATTTGCTCAGTAATGAGCAGGCTTGGTTTGAGCTTTCTCGTGAATGAGCGTGCTCAAAGCCAACATTTGAACACACATGCTACTTAATGAGAATGCTCATGTCAAAAAATAAACGTCATCGTCAAGTGTCAGTTCCGTTCTCCCAGAACTAAACAAAGTAATCTTTTTGCTTGCAACGCAATTATTAATTATTTAAGAATCTTTTGACGAAAGAAAACAAAACGGTTGATTTGAGTCCAAAATTTCAACGGTTATAGAGTTACAAGGACATAATAGAGTCAGTTCCGTCCGCACAGAAGTCAATTTGGTTTCGTAATTAGATCACGAGAAGAGCAAACCTTGGAGCAAGTAATCCATTTGTTAGTAGAAATACGAGAAGAAGATGTCGACGGATATAAAAATCATTTACGAATGCTTCCGCAGAAATTTGGCAATCTACCTACTCTCTAAAATTAAAAGTGTCATACAAAAATGAGATACTCAAATGCGGAATGCTATTCCAACTAAAGTAAAATTGGAAATTACATTGAGATACCTAGCTGTCGGATATTCTTTGTACACATTATCAGTGTTTAACAGGGTTAGAAAGTCTACGATGGCTAAATTTATATCTGAAGTTTGTGCTGCAATTTGATTATGACGTTTGATTTGGGTCCAAGATGTCAACAAATCCGAAAATAAAAGTTCGACTAAATATTAAGAAATAAATGCTAATTTCAATAGAATGTGGTTTCATTTTGGAGGTAAAGGAGCTTTTGGGGAATTTGGAAATCTTTTGTGTGTATTTTAGTGACCTTTTGTTCCAAGTATATTCGTGATTCCCATAATAAATCACGAAACACAAGGTTTTTCGTCTCCCCTGCGGGCTATTTTGACATTTTTGCTAAGAATGCGCAGGCGCGAACGAGATCGGATTGACATGAGCATGCTCATAAGCTAGTCTGTTCACACATGCTACAAGGCTTCCCCTTCCACCCGATAATCCAATGAGCATGCTCATTAATCAAACGACTGTTGATTTGTGAGCAAGCCCATTCGGCTTGAAATGAGCATGCTCATTACTAGCAATGTCACTGACACACATGCTACTAGGTAGCATGATCTTTGGCTTCAAATGAGCAAGTGTGCCCGTAGCATAATAGATGTGGGTCGTTACGACATTTTAAAGAAACGTAACGAGACTAGTTTCTTGGTCGGCGTAACCTGTTTCAAAACAGGTTATTTTTGTAACTAGTTATTTTCATTCAGCTCATAAATGAACTAATGCATTCAGCTACTGTGATTGTTTGTGTAAATACCTCCACTAACTATACAGTTACACACGAAACGAAAATAAATTAAATGACTATCTAGTATCTAAGTGTTTGTAGCTATACAGTGAAATCAATTTTATTACTTTAACAATAGGATTACTTCGGATTTCGTGTCACGCACTCCCGCTGACTCGGAAATTTTCGATCTGCCAACTCGCTAGCTCGGCCGGCAGGCGCGATGCGAAACGATGCGAAACTATGCTACTCAGTTACTCATGTTACACCCAACACCAACAATCACAGTTACAAGAATAACGCATTTACAAAAATAACTACTTGTAATTTTAACGAAACTAGTTATTTCCGTTTCATTAACGAAACTAGTTATTGTATCTAGTTACGTTAAATAACGCGCACGCCTAATCTATAATCCAAAATCCAAAATGGTCGATCTTCAAAATGTCACGTTTTATTTACCCGGCGAGCACAATCTAAAACTTTAAACATGTAAATATCAGCGCGGTGTGGAATTAGCAGACTTGAATACATTGTTTACCCGATTTTGAGTGCATGTGTTTTTGAATAATACTATCTTGAAATGGCACATCGCGATTGAATGCATAATCGTCGTGAATTCATAACCTCCAGGTACAAATATTTATGTTGATTATTTATATGGAATTTTAAGCTCATTTCGTACGGCTATTTTAGCGAATAATTACAATCACTTCATAGTGTCAAAGGTACATTGATTTACTCTTGTTTTCACGTATTTTATAATGTTTTGTTTTGATCTGTCTGTCTTTATGTATCTCACGAGTTTTTCTAATACTTTCAGCTCGAAACACCAAAGTGACGGATATAGTGTCAGGCTGCCTACTTTCTACCCCTACAGCTGGCAGGCTGGCGGAGACTACAAATGCTGGAGTACACTCATTTCCTTCAGTAACGTTGTGGTGTCATACCGGGAGATTGGGGGCTGACTTATTCCACCACTTCCTGGCACCGCTGTCCTTGAGAGAACACAAGAAGGAAGAGTCTCCACCAGAACTCGACAAGAACGACACATTCTCAGTACGCCTTTTCTATTTGTACTTTATATTTTTGTCAGTAGAGAGAGTACAAAAACAGTTTGTAATACAGTTGTGAATGATGAATGCTTGAGCGGGTGAATGACTTTGTATATCATAGGAAGTATGTTTACAAGATATGGGAAGGTTGATAGAGTTATTGAAAGAAGGGTAAATGCGGGTAACTATTAATGGAGGATTGAATGGCGTTGGCGCTAACAAAAAAACTGAAAAGTCCAAAGAAGTGAAGTCAGTACTGTACCTGATGTATGGCAGTGAGGAACTGGCAGAGGAAAGATGAAAGTAGATGGAATGCTGTAGAAATGAGATCCCCGAGGCGTATGTGTGGTAAAATCATGTATAGTCCCTTTCTGCCTGTACAGAGTATAATTAACACTAGAAAGACCGGAGCATTCATTTTGACGGCTGGCCCAAGTAATGTGACGATATAATGCTTAATATTTTTTGTATTGGTGTGATTTTTTTTCACATTTCATGATTTATGATTTTACAACTATGGTGAAAAAAACAGGTACGGGTCTTATTTAGTTTTTGAGATAAATTGACTTATACCTACAAAGACCGTCGCCGTCAATGTGACGGTTTGGGCCATAATGCTGAGTTTGTTTACAACCTTCCTGCCCAAGTTTACAACATGCCCATTCCTCCTCGTTTATGTAAGTACCACCATAGTACCAATATATTTGTCTCTTTCTTTCGCTATCGCGTATCATATAATTTATAAAAATGCCACAAAAAATATATCTCTGGCCCAAATTTATTATATGGCTCGTCGGAGAACTAAAGACAGGGTATGCATACATATACCAGGGTTGGTCCAGCAGGGTTAGCTCCTGAAGAACTGGAAGAATCATTTATTGGATAACCAATACCTCCGCCATAGGCCCCCCTAAGAGGTTCGCTAAGGTTGGTGACTTAGCAGGGGTGCCCAGGTTCATGGGGTTAGGTATTTTTTAACATTAGCTAACAGGAGGTTCTGAGAAAAATAATTCTCCTCAGGACCTGTCATCTTTGGGGATGCTGTGTAGAGAGTCTTTTTAGGAAAGGAAGGAGAGGAAGTTCCGCAGGGGTGGGTAGGTATCTGGAGGTCAGTGTGTCCAGGTGTGACGGACGTATGAATCCATCCATCCGTGATGATTCGAGAGAAGCCGAGAAGTCAAAGGCACTTCCTCAACCAATCTTTTCCGATACAGCCTGCCATGCTGCTGATGGGCAGACGCATATTTATTTGTACAGCGCCTTTGAGGTGATTTTTCACAAAAATCACGCTATATAAATTAGCCAAATATTATTTTTATCTGCCGCCAAGACCCGGAAAAACCTCATCCCATGACCCCGGGCACCCCCACTATGTCACCAAACGTAGCGAACCAATTTTGGTGACCTATGGCAGAGGTGTTGATTTTCCAATAAATGGTTCCCGGGGCGGCAGTACCCATATCCGCCTCCCAAATTGGGAATTTGTTCGGGGAAGGTGTGTTCGGATCTTGGTGGCGGATGCGTCTACCAAACGACTGCATGGCAGGCCAGATCGGGAGTGACTGGTTGAGAGAGATCGTTTGACCTCGCCCGCGGGACTCTCGGAACATTGCAGTGATAGGAATAGATTCTTACGTCTGTCACCACACTGATCCACAGATTCCTACCCACCCTCACACCTCATTTAATTCCCATAACTTATTCTTCTTCCTTTCCCTTTAGGTACCATCCACACAGCATCCCCAAAGATGACAATGCCATGAGGGGTATAATTTTCATTAGGGTTTTTTTTATGGAGATAATGTAAACGAAAAAAGAAAAGAAACCGGGCCCTATGCCATCTTTGGGGATGCTGTGTGGAGGGTGTTTTGAGGAAAAGGAAGGAAAGGAAGTTCTGGGAAGGTAGAAGGTGTGAGGGGTGAATAGGAAAAATTGGTAAATTTATCCAGTAGTAACGGATGAATGTAGAAGGTGTGATGGATGAATAGGAGAAATCGATAAATGTATTTTGGAGTATTAGACGAATGAATCGATATCTCCCACAGCGGTGCAAGGCGACGGTTCGAGAGAGGTCCTGCTGGAGAGGTCTAGAATAGGTCTCCCTCAACAATTTTCTCCCGACCCGGTCGGCTACGCAGTAGGTGGGCAAACGTATTCGCCATCTAGATCAGACAAACCTTACCCAATGAACCCGGGCACCCCTGCTAAGTCATCAAAAATAGCGCAAACCAATTGGAGTGTCCTATGGCAGAGGTGTTGGTTATCCAATAAATGGATCCCGGGGCGGCGGTACCCATATTCGCCTACCAATTAACAAAAAGAGATCAGCCGTCAAAATGACGGTCGTGGTCTTTATAGGTATGGGAAGTACCCGGTCTTTCTAGTGTTAAAGCAATATATGTATATTTTACGCAGCAAAGCGTTTATTGGTCAAATCGAATGTACGAGTATAGTTTCATATCAGTGATCGCTGAACCGGTGGATGAAATTTTGTCTACTTTATTTATAAGTTTGTGCAGAGCGCCTTTGAGGTGATTTTTTTTACAAAACTGGCGCTATACAGATCATTAAAATATTATTTATGATCATGTGAGAAATGTGGAGATCCGTAAAGAATGCAAGGCTAATCGTAATGAGTAAGATTAAGAAAGGGACCCTCAGATGGTTTGGGTATGTAGAGCGAATGAATGAAGCATGGAATGTAAGTAATATGACGCAGATGTGAGTGGTAGATGAACTCAGGGATGCCAGAGGAAGACCTGACACGATCAAGTGAATCAGATATTGCCTCGGGCCACGTCAAGAGTCAAAATAGTATGTATGAGTCGATTTGTGAATGAGGCAAAGAGTGTGTACCAAGACCGAGTTGTTTGGCGGAACGTCCTATCTTTCCACCCCTGTGGTGAAACGGCGTGATGGTTAGTTGGTTATTCTTGTATTTCCTGTTTTTAACTAACTAACTAACCATCACGCCGTTTATCCGCAGGGGTAGGCAGATAGGACGGACTGCCAAACAACTCGGTCTTGGCACACACTCTTTGCCTCACTCACATTCGTACATTGTCTCATACATTCCTATTATTCTGACTTTTGACATGGCCCGACTCAAGTATCTGAGTCACTTGATTCACTTCCTCGGGCGTCCCCGTCTTCTTTTACCATTCACAAATGCGTCGTATACTCTTCTTACACTGTTTTCTTCGTTCATTCGCTCTACATGCCCTTGTATTTCCTTCTTCTTGTATTATTGTATTGTATTTCCTTGTTTCACTAATTCTTGTATTATTGTATTGTATTTCCTTGTTTCACTAATTCTTGTATTTCCTGTTTTTACCTATTTATAATAAAATATTAAAACATATTATTGAGTTTTCATTTATTATGTCATTCCATTTTATTTTCAAAATAATATTTTAGGCTAAAAAAATTGGGTAGGTACCGAAAGATAATTATATTGTCTATGGTCGGGCCTTTTATTGTTTCCTCTATTATTGTCGATGGTGTCTATGACGTCATACCGGTAGGAAAAAAAAAAAGTCGTCACATTTATGGCGTATCTATGGTGAAATAGCGTTGAAATTTTTTCTGAGCAAAAAGCAGGAAGTTATCAATCTAATGACTGGTTTATTTATGCGGGTTAGTATATTTATGCCATCCGGTACCACTGCATAAGCTGGGTCAAGCTGGGTATTTGATTCTACTTTGTGTGTTAGGTAGGTACTGATTATTCAAATTTTCGGCGAGTTCACGTAAATATAACAAATTAAAATGATGTCATTTGAAAATAATAACACAAAAAAAGTTTTTTTCGTATTTAGTCACATAGCGTATTTGAGAATTAGAAAATAAAAGAAGGGTCCAAATTCGAAATTATTATTTTAGTTTATGGTCAATTCATACGTCATTAGTGCCCCCCACACGCACACTTCGGAGCGACCGAGTCCCGCGCCACTTCAGGCCGCCGCGCAGAAAAGTCTCACAGTGAACTGCGCTGTAAACCTATCGGTCTTTACTTTTCTGCGCGGCGGCCTGAAGTGGCGCGGGACTCGGTCGCGCCGAAGTGTGCGTGTGGGGGAGCCAATTAGTACCCCCACACGCACACTTCGGAGCGACCGAGCCCCGCACCACTTCAGGCCGCCGCGCAGAAAAGTAAAGACCGATAGTAAGATAATGGTTTACAGCGCATTTCACTGTGAGACTTTTCTGCGCGGCGGCCTGTAGTGGCGTGGGACTCGGTCGCTCCGAAATAATAAAGGTGTTTATTATGGTAACAACATTACCACAACGTGAACACTGTTTTTTTTTTTACTTCCAAACAGGAGGCCGTGAGAGAAATCATTTTACATTATCTTTGGGGATTCTGTGTGAACTCCACAATGTGGAAGGTATTTTTGAGAACACGAAATACCATACCATAATAAATAACCATACTTACCTGGAGGGTCACTAGAGATTAACTCTGTTATTGTTTATTTAGAGCAATTAAGACACAGTTCGCACGCAGAGGGCATAATTGGGAACTGTAATTATAATATATAAAATGTTCTGTAATGAGCGTATTTTGAAAACAAAAGCAAAATTTTATGATACTCCAATAGGTATTTTTATTTAAGGGTATGAGAGCCCAAAAAGGTAAGTTTTTAATTTGGACCTAAATTCTGTTGGGCTTGTTATGCATCTAAGTTCCGGTGGGAGTTTATTCCAAGCCTTAGGTCCAGACACTCCGAAAGCGCGATCTCCAAATTTCGTATTTGGCTTGCGTTTAGGTTCCATTAGTCTGCCTATATTACTGAAAATAGAGTATTTTAGCGTGATAAGTTGACTTTATACAGTAGCATATAATATTATGAATTAATAGTTTGAATTGAATTAGTCTGCCCATATTACTGAAAATAGAGTATTTTAGCGTGATAAGTTGACTTTATACAGTAGCATATAATATTATGAATTAATAGTTTTTAAAAAAAATCGAAAAATTAATAAGTTTGTACGCAATTTGTAATTAGATCTATAAAGAAACAAATAAAACATTCAGTAAAAGGATAAATGACTTGAATAATCCATCACTAGAGTATATCATCAACTAGTGTACGCGATAATAACCCGTAATCACCTTTTCATAAAGAATATTTTAGCTTGATAACTAATACAGCCGTGCATAACGTAAAACCGACGCAATGTGAATGTACTACGACGGAAAGATAGTACGTTTCTTGAGGGAAAGGGAAGGGTGCGGGGACAAGTAAAAACAGACCATAACACGGCCGGTGGTAAAAATTGTGCATTGTGTCGACAAATAAATATTAAAATGGATACAACGTTGCGCGAGCAAGTTATGATAAACCAATTCGTGTTAGCTGCTGGTTGTGCCAGGGAACAGGCTAAACAGTTATTACAAGCCGCACATTGGCAATTCGAGGTGAGTATTTCGGTTTATTCACATGTAAACAAACATTGGTCATGAAATGGCTGCTTCCTTACTTGCGGTGGTTTTGTAATCGGTGTATCGCCCCGTCCCTTTCTGGGGCGGCTTCGCATCTGCGTCGGAAAGGGACGAGTGCCAACATTTTGTCGTAAACTTTTGCAAGGACACTGAAAACGATATTTTGATTTGAGGGAATTAGGTACTATTCCAAGATGCGAATGGAAAAACATCTGTAATTGCTAGGAATTTCCGCCCCGCAATCTTAAAATGCTGCTGAGTTTACCAACAAATTGTCATGTGGGCAATCTGTCCTGTTTGTCAACAGTTTGGCATGTGTAATGTGTATTGACCCCTGGGTTTTATAAGGCACAAGGTCAGGGAAACGTCCCGAACAAACCATTATTTCCCTCCTGATAATATAATATCCTTCCTGATAAAAGAATACAACATTTCTGATGGGAAAGAAAAATATCACGCAACCCATATTTACGTTTTGTATTGTGGTAGTACATAGAACATCGAACGGCTGCATTGAGATTCGTCATCGTTTGATGTATGACGAAATTCGTTCTACAACACTACAATATGATTGACAGTATTTGTCATGATGACATTATTAATTTGTTTAATAACTTTGGCACTCGGCGTAGTATCTAATTATGCTGTTTTTATCGTGCGCATTCACAGAGTTTCCACAATGCTAATTGTCATCCTCTGGAAGGGCAATAATTGTATTATGAGTGGTTCAATAAATAATAATAATAGCGACTTCTCTTGTTTTTATTGTTTATATTTGCAAAATTAAGAAGTTGTCCTTTGTTTATAAATATTGGCACTTGTTGATGATAAGAATATAACCTCAAATAGTTTTGTTATCATTTTTCTTCTTTGAAGTTCATAGTAATAAGATATCTGCGTAGATTATATTGTAATGAAACTTTTAGCATACAAATACTGCAATATATCAAAAAGTTCATCCAATTTATTTTAAATTTTAAAGTCCTGATCCTAGTCCTGCTCATAGACATACAAATTGGTAGACCAGCTCATCAAGGAAAAGGGAACAAACAGTGTTGCGTGGAGCGGAGAGATGGCGTTGTCATCTTTCTTTTATTTGTCATAAATGGATCTGACAGTATATAATATACTTGAATTGTAATGGCGTGCAAAATGCTGGCTGTGTAAAAAACAATTGCTAATCCCAAATTCCAGACCCTGCGCAGAAAAAAAAATTGATTAAATGTTTTGATTTTTTTATTTATTTATTAAATAACAAAATACATTTTGTACAACAATTTGAGTAGACCCACAAAGCTGTCATATGGCAGCTTGTCTGCAGGTTCTAACAATTTAAACATTCTTAATATAATATCTAAGAAAATATTTGTAAATACATTTATAGTTTTAAGGAAACATTAGAATAGATCACATAGTAATATTAGATAATTTAACTTACATCTATAAATATATAAGATATTTCAATATACCTGCCTAATAACAAGATATGTAGGCAGCTACTATATTAAGATATTCAAAGATACATGGAGTTTTCGTTCATGACATAGGCCTGAGAGATTTTTTCCTCGGGCCTCCTGTATAGAACTAAAGTAAAAAAATAATATTTGGTTTGACAATAAAAAGTTGATTTATATTTTTGTCAAGGAGTAGGTGACATTTAACAATATTATCTGTGAAAGTTAACCATAGTTTTATCATTTTAGGATATAGTCTCTCATTTTTTTCAAATTTTATGTTTTTATTGACTTTATTGAAAATCACTGGTATTAGATATTCAAGAGTACGGCTTCCATATTTATTTAATATTCGAGGAGTTTTTAGGCCTTTTCCTTCTCTAAATCTTGTGGTATGTTTGTGTACAAGTAGGTGTTTGTAAAGGCTTTCCCCCATATTATCCATAATAGTAGTGAACCAGTGGAGACCTTTTATTGTAAGTAGGCTCTCTGAGCCATATAGTAGTTTTAGGTTGTGTCTCTGTTTGTAAATATTTGTTGGGACAATTTTTTTTATTATGGCAGTTTGTAAATTTTGAATATATTTAATGTAAGTAGTGCTTGCATGTCCCCAAGTTCGAATACCATATCTAAGTATGGATTCGACCATAGAAAAATATATGAGTTTAAGAGTACAATGAGGCAAAATAAATTTAAATTTGTAAAAGTTACTAGCTAAGGATCGGAGCTGGTTACAAATTTTTGCCACTTGTTTATCCCACTTAAAATTGTTATCAACAATTATTCCCAGATAAGTATATTCATTTGTAAAATCAATTTTTTCACAGTCACAAACATTAACAATTCCTCTATGTATACAGTCAAAGCTATGAGCGGTTATTTTAGGAACATTCCACATTTTCAAACTTGGTGATTTTATGTACATGCATTTGGTTTTTTTAACATTAATAATTAATCCTACATCATGAGCCCATTTGAGAAGCTCGTTAAAGTCTCCTTGTAATTCTTGTACTGCTATTTTAGGATTTTCATTTGATACAACAAGAGCAGTATCATCAGCAAAAATGAATCGACGAGCTTTTTTGAAAATCTTACACATAGCAATTACATATATGAATGAGATTGTGTGTGTAGAGTGGATTTGATATGTGTGAAGATTGACTGACGAAGGACCTTGATTGTGTATCACTGTTACTGCTTGAAACGAGAAAAAAACATATGCTGCATATAAAGGAAAGGACTCACCGAACAGGATAAAGAACTTGTATGCTGGCAATTTTGTCTGCTTTCTCCCCATCCAATAGGCACAGAAACAGCAATAGGCGTGCGTTTCGTTTACACGGCGGAATTATGTTAATATCGATTTACAGGTAGCGGGAGCACAGTGGCTATAGGGTATGTATGTTGCGGCGCGGGCTGTTAATTGCAGACTGGAGCACGTGGTGATAATATTTTTAGGAGCGGATTTTGGAACAAGGTAGGACAGGATTTGCAACAATATTAATACCAATCCCAAGCAGTAACAGTATGTATGCGTGCTATGTAGGTGTGTGTATGTGTAGGTATGTGTATTGGCGTAACCATATATAATATATAATTTTGGACTTAGAATTGACCCTTGCGGTACTCCCGATTTGATGTATCTTGATTTACTAATTATATTTAAAATCTTCACACTCATTTTTCTATTTGAGAAATAGTTTTTAAAGAATAAGAGGAGTTTACCCCGGATACCTATAAATTCAAGTACTTTCATTATTTGTATATGGCTAAGTGTGTCGAAAGCTTTTGAGAAATCAATAAATAGAACCAATACATGTTGTTTACAGTTAAGTTGTGAATTTATATGATTAGAAAATTTTTCGAGCAATTTATCGCAACTTTTTTTTTTTTGAAAACCATACTGGCATTCAGCAATAATACTCAGATTATTTAAGTATTTATCTAAATTTATTGATATATATTTTTCTAAAATTTTTTCTAATGCAGGTAGTAAGGAAATCGGCCTGTAATTATTTATTAAAGAGTGATTTCCATTTTTAAAGATAGGCCTTACAATGCTATATTTTAGTTCATCGGGAATATGGCCCGTATCAATTATTCTGTTAATTAAGTGGGCGATTATAGGACTAAGTATTTAACATGTTTTTTTAAATCATACATACGAATTAAATCTATGCCTGGTGTCTGTTGACAATATAATTTTTTATTATACGAGGGAAGGTTTTTAAGTTCGCGGAATGGGTAGGTAGGTGATTAGTGGGGGTGTCACTGAATTAGATACTAATTGAACAATTCATTTTTAGTATAAACACTAGGTTTTATCGTAATTAGGTCATTAGTCTTTGAGTATCATCGACCAAACAAGTCAATCAGGAAGAAATTGTGAAATATGGAGAAAATCGAGTTCCGCGCTGTTATAAAGTTCCTTACCAAGCAAGAAAAATCAGTTTAGACCATAGGTTCTCAACGTGGGCGATAACGCCCCCTTGGGGGCGTTTGAGACCTTCAGGGGGGCGGTAGAAGATCCAGAGACAATTGGGGGGCGTTTAGATGGCACAGGGGGGCGTTCGCAAGTAAAAAAATATGGTATAAAAAAGACAAACAAAAAACTCTAATCACGAACTAATTAATAAAGCAAAGTAAACCTAATTATTGGTTAATTTTTGTTATTAAAAACCCATGTCGTAAGTAAAAAAAAAAAGATACGGCAATATGGTGTGGATTATATTAAATACGGATATATCGAAAACCCCATAAATCCATCATCGTCAATGTGCCTTATTTGTCGAAAAACATTTTCAAATGAAGCGATGAAGCCTTCTAAGCTTCAAGATCATATTAATAAAATCCACCCGGATAAGAAAGACAAAGATATGACCTATTTTCAAGACATGAAAAAGAAGTACAAAATTCAGCCAACTATATCAAAACAATTTTCAACAGCTTCTAAGCAAGACAATTATGGACTTAGAGCTTCCTACAATATATCATTGTAGATTGCTAAAACAGGCAAACCACGTATACTATTGGGGAAGATTTAATTTTACCAGCAGTAAAAGAAGTAATAACCACTGCGCTCCATAAACCAGCTGCAGAAATTATCCGAATTCCTTTGAGCAATAGTTCTGTGCAAAGACGAACTGATCAAAGCTTCCTACAATATCTCACTGTAGATTGCTAAAACAGGCAAACCAAGTATACTATTGGGGAAGATTTAATTTTACCAGCAGTAAAAGAAGTAATAACCACTGCGCTCCATAAACCAGCTGCAGAAATTATCCGAATTCTTTGAGCAATAGTTCTGTGCAAAGACGAATTGATGAAATGGATGAAAACATTGAAGAATCATTGTGCAATCATCTGCAGTCTTGTCGATTTTCAATTCAGCTGGATGAGTCCACTTTACCAACCAATGAAGCATTGTTATTGTCATACGTGAGGTTCATCAAAGATGAGAAGATATGTCAAGAACTATTGTTTGTTACAATTTTGGAAACAGATACAAAAGGAGAAACCATATTTAATACACTGAAAAAGTTTTGTGACGAAAAGAAAATTCCTTTTGATAATATTTTGTCAGCTGCTACGGATGGCGCCCAGCTATGACAGGGCGTCACAAAGGCTTCATAGCGTGCTTAAAAAGTAAAGTTCCTGACTTGCTTGCTCTGCATTGCGTAATTCATCGCCAGTATTTGGTTGCGAAAAATCTGAGTGAACGCCTCCATACATCACTGCAATATGTTATCAGAGCAGTTGATAAAATCAGAAGTAACTCATTGAATAACAGATTATTTAGTCAGCTTTGCATTGCCAATGATGAAGATTTAAACCGATTGCTGCTTCACACAGAGGTGCGCTGGCTGTCAAAAGGTTCTTGTTTGACTCGATTTTACAATCTATTTGAGTCTGTGATAGAGTTCCTAGGAAACAAAGACACAGTATTGCGCGACAACCTCACCTCATTGAAGAACAATATTGCGTACTTAACAGACCTGTATAAATTGTTTAATGATGTCAATCTCCAACTTCAAGAAGGTGTCGACTTAAATTTGATTAAGACAAAAAATGGCGTTGCGGCTTTTGTATCCAAACTGCTATTATACAAAATAAATATTGGCAGACGAGAATTTAATAACTTCCCAAATTTATCAGCAGTATCATTCAAGAACAACGACTTGCTTGTTTACTGTCAACACTTGGAAAACCTCCACAATGATTGCAAGGAACGATTCCGGGATATTTTTAACATGGATATACCAGGCTGGTTTTTGGATCCTTTTTCAAATGTCTACACAGCAGGATCATCCCAGTTAGAAGAATAACTAATAGAATTGAGGACAAATGAGGAATTAAAAATTAAATTTAAGAATGGCTACCAAGAATTTTGGTCTTCAGAAGCCGATTTCGCAACTGTACCCAGGATTATGGTATATAGTCCAACGATTTTTAATAGCATTCCTAACGTCCTATTTAGCTGAACGTGGATTCAGTGCTGTAGCAACGTTGGTAACTAAAAAGAGAAATAGGCTCCATATTACTGAACGCGGCGACCCTCGTTTGTTTTTAAGTATTATCAAGCCTAATATATACAACCTTCTTAAAACGCATCAAATTCAACCATTTCATTGGATAAGTTATAAATTCAATATCTTTTCAACGTTAATAAAAATACTTCTCTATATAATTAAGTATGCGTTTTAATTGTTCTCATTGAAACAATCTTCTTCTCAGAAATAGGATAGGAGTCATAGCCGTTCTTATTACGAATTAATATTACAGTGTAATTACACGTTTAAATATAATCGTGGCAATAGCTGTTAATCCCCCCCCCCCCCCCTACCCCAAAGATGGTACGTAAAAGCAATTGGGGGGCGCTAGAAAAAAATATATTGTCAAAGTGGGCGGTGGGCAAAAAAAGGTTGAGAATCTATGGTTTAGACCAGGGGTCTCCAAACTACGGCCCGCGGGCCAAGTCCGGCCCGCCAATGTCATCAATCCGGCCCGCGATAGCTAATGACCGATGTCATCAATCAGGCCCGCGACATCTAATGGCTTATTGTTGTTTTGATAAGTTGGATAAAAAACACAGAATGATAGTAACTCGGTTTTATTTACTCGCTAGGTAAAGCTTGAAGACAAGTATAATATCGAACAAACGAGTTTATTCGCGAAAAAGTACTACTATGTTAGCGATGGATAGAGGTTACTATCACTACCTATTTCCGCATCTAACCATCAGATGTCGTCAAGTGTTGTAGTCGTCAAAATACAGTACAACACAATAGAAATTGAACTCGCGAATTTAGTAAGCGTACCTTTTTTTTACATTAAACTCCATGCGTGAGGCACTGAGGAAACTATTTTCCACCAGGGCCTATGTCATTTTAGGGGATGCTGTGTGGAGAATCTTTTTAAGGAAGGGAAGGATAGGAAGTTCTGGGAAGGAAGAGGTATGAGGGGTGGGTAGGAATCTGGGGGTTCGTGTGTCCAGGAGTGACGGACGTATGAATCCATCCCTGCAAGTGCGGTGCAAGGCGATGGGTCGAGATAGTCCAGCTGGAAAGGTCAAAAGGCCTCTCTCAACCAGTCTCTCAATCCGGCCCGCCACGCAGCAGGCGGGCAGACGTCTCCCCCGCCAAGACCTAGACAAACCTCACCCCATGAACCATGAATGATAATGACAGGAAAATTAAAACGGTTTTGGCCCTAGGAACTTACTGGAGTCATCAGTATGGCCCTAAGGCTGAAAAGTTTGGAGACCCCTGGTTTAGACCATACTGAAAAGATGTTATCCGTGTACGGGAACTCTTGTCCATGTAAAACTATGGTTTACAAGTGGCATACCCCCTTTAAACGAGTCCCTTGCAGACGACCCACGGCCAGGAAGGTCGATCGAGGTGACCACACCGAAAATTATTCAAAAAGTCAAGAAATGAATATTAGAAGATGCCCGACTAAAGAAGAAACACTCACAGAAATGGTAGTATCAGATTCAACCATTTTCAAAATTCTTCACAACCATCTTGGCATGACTAAAGTCGGCGCAAGATGGGTGCCGGGAATGCTCACGCCGCCTCAAAAATAACAGAGCGTGGAGTGTTCTCCTGCATTTTCGGACCTCTGTAGGGAAGACAAAGATGGAGTGTTGGCTCAAATTGTTACTGGTGATGAAATTTTGGTTCATCATTATGAACCTGAGTCTAAACAGGACTCAATGCAGTGGCACAGCAAGGCACACCACCACCCAAGAAGTTTAAGGTGTCACAATCGGCTCGGAAAATCATGGCGACAGTCTTTTGGGACTGAGAAGGAATCCTGTTGATCGATTACAAAGATAAAGGTGTTTCCATAACCGGAGATTACTATGCTTCAATCATAAAGCAATTAAAGGAAGCCATCAAGGAGAAAAGAAGGGGAAAATTGACCAAAGGTGTACTCCTTTTGCTGCAGAAGGTGGGCCTCGAAATTTTGTCACACCCACTTTACAGTCCTGACCTGGCTCCCAATTTGCAAAAAACAAGTACCTAAGTTATTATGAAAATATAACAAGGTGGCGCACGGTGAAAATTTTGCATCAGCGATCAAGCCAATGAATCCACCCATATTTCACTGTTTTTACCATACCATATACATATTTAGGTTTTATAAACAACATAAAATTTATAAACATGTGAATTCTGTATATTAATTAGTTGACAGAAATTGCCCAACCTTGTAATTATTAGGGGTAATATTGAATACTAGCTTTCGCCCGTTGCAAGCAACTAATTGGTAAAAGTACTAAGCGATTTGATGTTTGAATGTGGATAAAGCAAGGAGTGTGTGCCCACATTTTTTTTAAAAATTAAATATTCGAAGAAAAAAAAACTATATTTGAATGTCGATGAAACAAGGAGTGTTTGCCTGCACAAAGGGCCTGGAGCGCGATTCTGGTTCTATTTAACGACAGTAATCCTTTCCTTACCTTCAACTTAACGATTTTTTTGCAAATTGCGATTCACGTTCTAACAATGACAGCTAAATCCTCTCCTTTGAACTTCGCGAAGGAAAGGATCTAAAGGAGACCGTGTGGGCTGTCATTAGCGAGATAGTGTCTGACATTAAAGTATGACATTGTCGATATTTGCGTGTTTTAACAAAATAAAACTTAATATTGTCGTAAGTTTTGAATGTAAACATGATTAGTGAACTATTCTTCACATAATAATGCTATTAAATGTACCGAATTACCGTAATTGCGATGTTTTAACTAGTCGGAACTCGGGCCTATTTTTCGGAAGGTCAAAATGTTTCTGCTTCGCATTAAATTCCAAATTAATGAAATATTTGTGAACCTATCCGAAAACTAAAAACTTTGTTCGAAAGGTGATGAAATACGCTTTCAAAGTTTATTATTAGAAGTAACCATGTAATTTTCTAAATATAAAAATCTTGAATGCAACATGAAAATGTCTCACCTTACGTTTTTTCCCACTAAAATTACTGGCTATGAAAAAAAAAAATAAAAACACACATATTTGATTAGACGAATGTATTATAAAGGTTATCACTGTTATCACCACCTCATTTTTTTGTCGTTTCATGTAAAATATTTTTTTAAAAATTCACAAAGTATAAATTCATATAGGTGTACATTTTAACTATTTTGTGGTTAACTTTTAGATTTAAATAAAAAGTGAAGTATTTTCTCTTTCCATATTCTTCCTTTCGTATTTCTAACCATGATGGTAAGGGAGACAACGAGACCTGTGTGAGTTGTTCCGAAAACCAAATAAATTAGCCTGAGGGGTTTTAAAGTACATAACTTGCAAAATGTTTGATTAGAGTGATAATAATAGTGATAATAACAATAAACTACATGTTTAAAGTATGTGTGATATATCTGGCTGAAGGAGATAGGAAAACATGGTTCATAGGTAAAAATAAAATATGGCATGAAGGGAAACATTATTTTATTAAAAATACTCAAATTGCAAAACACATAAGGGTAATAAATCAAATAATTACTTATAACTTTATTTTGTATAAGGTTTACCTACATAAACTCGGGCCTTTCTTATGTTTACTAGTAACTTTGTCCTTCCCGGAACTTCAACCCGTTGTGAAAATACAAAAAAAATGTGGAAACCTTAACTTTAATACTATAATACATTATTATAATATTCTTATTAATAAATTCTCTAATTAAAACCCAAAAAGATGTCTTGAAAATTATATTGAAAGGCCTTAAAAAAACTAGCACTGAAGAAATTTTCAATATCTTAACGTCGCATCGTGTCGATTAAACAATTCTGCTGTGAAACAATACTACTTTTAAACCCCACTTTCATTTAACAATCAACAGCAACATTATAACTCAAAACTAAAAAAAAGCTGGATTCAAAACATACAATTCAATTTAATTTATTCATTTTAAAAATATTACAAAATTACAATTTCAAAGCATTTTTAAAAGAGAAAATATCTACAGATTTTAAGATAAACAAATTTAGACTAACAGCAACAAAGTTTGTTGTTTGAATTTTGCTTCATTGATGTTAAACATATCGATATTAAAACAGCTCTCCCGACTGGCATAACCATTGGCAAGATAGTTCTGCACGCGGGGATATAAAACAGTCTATGCTGTCGGTGACAGAGAAAACCATCGGGAACATAGAAACTAATGCTCTCCATGATAGCCGAGTTTTCGAACCGTACACGAATCAGTCTGAAGAAATGTGTTATAATGAGCACATATCTTCTGACCTGTAGATGGTTAATACCGAGCATGCCAAAGAGAAAGTCAGTAGGGTAGAGCCAATGGTAGTTGCCATACTCCCTCAGGTAGACAAATCTCAGAAATTTCTTCTGAACCTTCTCCAACATGAGGGAATACTTGACTTGGTGTGGGTTCTAAACCACCGACCCACTCTCAAGTGTACTCCTTCCTATACAAATACTCGACCTCGCTAAAAAAATACCACATCATATACTTATAGTTATTTCAGTAACTTCATATTATTTATATAATTAAATATTAAAATGCAAATGAAATCCCCAGAACAGGAGATCCCAGTGAGGATATCATCGCCTCAGTCACCAGCATTTCTTCACTACTCTAGAGCAGTCATCAGCGACAGTAGGTACTATACAGCGACCACGCCACTTCCATCAGTTTCGAAAGAAATCTCTGAAAAAGAAATAAAAGTATCAAATTGTATCAAATGAAATTTAACTAACTAACCATCACGCCTTTTCGCCACAGGGGTAGGCAGAGAGGAAGGACTGCCAAACAACTCGGTCTTGGCACACACTCCTTGCCTCGTTTACATTCGTACATGCTCTTCCATTATTCTGACTCTTGACATGGCCCAACTCAAGTATCTGATTCACTTGGTCGTGCCATGTCATTCTTGGGCGTCTTCGACTTCTACTACCATTCACAGGTAACATACGCTTTAATATGCAGCATTTAAGGTTAAACGAAACCTATGCTATAATCTACGCATTCACAGATAGCGCCAATTTATTTATTTTTGGTAAAAACACTTTTTTTGCAAGTTATGCTTTGAAATATTAATGTAAATTAATTGTTTGAGCTTGTATGTATTCCGTATGAATATGAATAGTTTATTCTATAAACAAACTCAAATCTTTCCATAAAGGCTAACAAATACAATATTGGATTGAGTCACCTATACAAAATTGGACTTGTAAGCCTTTCTCAGAAAATAGTTTATGGACAAAACTATGTATTCATATTCATATTGAATACGAGCGAGCGCAAACAATTCATTTATCTTAATATTTTAAAGCGTAACTTGCAATAAGTGTTTTAACCTAAAATAATCAAATTGGCGCCATCTGTAAATGCGTAGATTATAACGTAGGTTCCGTTAAACCTTCATCAAAAACAATTCAACACACATGATCAATATCAGTTGACACAATATACCATAAAAAATATTAAATACATACTTCATCAATGGGAAAGGTCTTTCAGCACATTTGAGCCTTTCGACCGCCTCTCTTCATGAAAGGTTTACCCTAGTTGACGTCCAGATAATTATCCTCGTGCTGCAAGTTTGCGGGACGTCAACATCAATCATCAGCTGCAGCGAATCCTACTGCCACCGCATTAGTGTCTGTAAAAGAAATAAACATCAAATTGTATCATACAGCATTATGTTTAAAATAACACATATTACTTGTTGCTAACAAATAAATTTCTGTATCTCAAAATCAGGTAATTTGACAGTGCATATTCTGTCTGCTGAAGGTGACATACGCTGTGCTGCATTCCAAAAACAGTTCATCACATTTTATCAATATTAGTTGTGTACATATGAAACACAATATAGCACCATACAAATATAAAAATACATACATCATTGGGAACGTCTTCCTGCATATTTGATTCCTTCAACCGTCTTTGTTCTCCATTTCGTGATACACATTCCATAAACAGTTTGATGATCAAAATGCTGAAAAATAATTTTACGCCAATTAACGTCACATTATACATATATTTTTCTTATGTTTCTTAAAACAACAATACGGTAAAAATAATATTATTCTGTAAAATATTAAATGAACTGTCTCGATTTTTACATGAAAAACGTAACCTCAAATCACAGACATAATCTTGTTGATAATTCGGTTCGAGCCAAATATGAGTATATTTATATGCTTTTAGATACATATATTATAGCATTTACTTACCTCATTATTGCTTTGTACAGCAAAATATCGTTTAAATAACCGAACCGACATGATTGTATTGAAATCGTGACATCCATTGGCCATCTTGGCTCGGCGACATCTGTCACTTTTAGAAGTAGTGAATGAATAAAAAGGTCATTACCATCAAGAGTGAGGTAGGTACCTTTTACAAAACGAAAATCTTCGATAAACGGCTTTTTACGTTATTTTAAAATAAAATGAGATGTGCATAAAATGCAATACGACATAAAGTAATTGTTTTAAAAAGTTTTGATCAAGAACCTTGCGTTTCTTGATTGTTTTTAATTTATTAGTGTTTTCAAAGAATCTCTTAACAGTCTTAACGACCTTTGTTTAGATTTTTTTACTAGGTCTCTCGCCTTACCCGCTCCTGTAAGGACAATGGAAGAAACAGAATCGCTCTGTTGAAAATGGATGTAAGGAGACGACTAATTCGGATCCTTACAAGCGCCATCATTGTTAGTGAGCGATAGCAGTAGAGTTAACGCAAAAAGTACCAGAATCGCGCTCCAGGGGTGTTAACCGCTCAATTTTATACACCTGCTACTGAGCCATTTCGGTCGCCCGGGTCAAGGCATTCAGTATGGGCATCTAATAATCAGTTTCATAGATTTCCACCAATTCTTCCCAAGCTTTTTGCCGTAAGTTTCTCTCAGAGTATTCTGCAGATTTTGTATTCTATATTGCCGGCCTATTCTGTATTTCAATTATAAACTTTTGTGTATCGAAATTCATTGCGTCCGTTTTTAGCGTGTCAGTACACATGTGCATTGTCAGTGTCGGGTGGCCAACCGCAAACTACTAGCAACCGCGTAGTGTGTATAGCAACCGTCCGGATGGCCGTCACTCGGGCCGCAGCACTGCGAGCGACCGCAATGGTATAGCGGCAGCCGCATGACAGTGCACATAAAAACTAATTTTTCATACATATTTTTGACTGTGGTTAACCGGACGGCTGACCGCATTCCGGCTAACCGCATAGTGTGTAGTCAGCCTAATAGTTCCAGGGGAGTACATTTTTTAAATAATTTTCAATTTGGGAGGCAGATATAGATACCACCGCCCGGGAACCATTTATTGGATAACCAACACCCTTGCCATAGGTCACCCCAAGTAGTCCGCTATGTTTGGTGACTTAGCAGGGGTGCTCAGGTTCATGGTGCGAGGTTTGTCTAGGCCTTGGCGGCGGATGCGTTGAGCAGATGCGGCTGGTTGAGGGAGACCTTTGGAGTCTCTGTATTCATCACCTTGCACTGCATTAAGATGTCTGTCTTTCTTGGACACACTGGCCCCTAGATTCCTACCCAGAACTTCCTCTCTTTTCTTTCCCTAAAAAACCCTCCACACAGCATCCTCTAAGATGACATAGGCCCCAAGGGAAATTGTTCCTCAGGGCCTCCTTTTTTTTTAAATTTATTTATTCATGAAAAGTTATTTATTACAAGCTATTTGAAAAAATAAAAACATAAATAAAATAATGTTTTTTTGGAAACCTCTTTTTTAATTTTATTTTTTGGAAATGACATTGTTCAAATGTCCACCTTTTGAATCCACCAACAACACATAATGCTCTTTTCATAATAAATAAGTTTTTTTGATGAGGGAGCATCAATTACGTGAGCACAAACGGGGGGGGGGGGGGGAGTCCAGCAAAATCTCACGTTACTTGAAAAAATATACGGATTGGCCCAAATTTATCTCACCGAGGGGGAGGGGGTGGTCTATATTGGAAGAAAAACTGCTCACGTAATTAATGGATGCCCCCCGATGAATGAATGGTAAATAAAATATCCACAGATCTTAAATAGGGTCGTCCATTAATCATTTGAGTGCCGATTGTCATCCGGGTGACAATATTTCAAGCATATGCGGCCACACTCGGCACACAACAAGTTAATCACGTGATGTTTTTTGCAACTTTTTAACCCCTTCCCCCCCCGGTGATATGTGGTGAGATTTTAGGCTACCCCCACCCCCCGCCTTGTGATATTTCGTGATTTTTTCCGAAACCCTCACCTCCTTTCGAGCCTCACGAGCCATTAAAGGACCACCCCAATTGAGAAATGTTTCTGCACTACACAAATGTTGTATCGCCACCACCCAAGTCGATTTTCTGAAAAAAAATCATTAATATTAATAAAAAATTAATTAATCATTTTTCAAGCAGTCTGTTTTTTACCACCCTCATATGACAATTTAAAATTAAAACCAACGACACATAAATAAACTCAACATATAAACAAACGTTCAATGTCATTTTAAAATTGTGTCTACACGCAGACTACACAAAACAAAACATTATCTGGAATATTCCATGAGATGAACATTAGTGACATCTTTTGATATTTGATAGAAGCCTAATTATGCTAGTGACTAAACATATTCATAAAAACCAACTACCTATGGGTACTCAAAATTTGATAGCTATCGCTCGAGCAGTTAAAAACTACACACGAATACCACATTTGGATTACTGCTCTACAATGTTATATTTGGCCAATGAAGGAAATTTAAACAAACTAGAAGTTATACAGAACAGAGCTATGAGATGTATACTGGGAAAAGGCAAATATGCAAGGATTAATCAAATGAGAGAGGAGCTAAATTGGATTCCAAATGCCAAAATACTTTAAGGATGAAATTGTTTTTAATAGAGACGTACATAATTATGAAACAAGAAATATAAACAGAGTTCGATTGCCACAAATGAAGAAATCAAAATCACAGAACTGCCTAATGTATAGAGGACTAAAGATGTATGATGAAATGCCTGAAAGTATGAAGAATGAAGAAAGAATGAATTTATTTAAAAAGAAATGTTATGCTTACTGTAAAAATATTTAAATTTATCAAATGAAATGTTACATTGTGCTTATTAGTTTATATTCATGTAGTATAAACTAACTCAATAAATAATAATAAAAAAAAAGATATACAGTTATATGTACATTTATAGTGCCACGATACCTGCAACCAGAATATTTGATGTATTTTGTGCTTGCCTTGATGCTTTGTTTTTTTTTTTTAAATTTCAGACGGCGCTTTCAATATTCTTCCAAGAGGTGGCCATTCCCACTGGACCAAATGGCATTGCGGCACCACACTTCGGCCAGGTTAATATGCAGATGTATTCCTAAAAGATGCACATTCATAACGGTTTAGTTTTCGATTGCCGTCCCGTTTCAGCTTGTGATTGGTAATCAAGCTGTTATGCTTGACGACTGATCAACATTTGAAACGGGAAGGGAAAAATTCAAAATAGCGCTGATTGTCAGTCAAATGTGCCACAGGTAGAGGCAAACTATCCCAACCCAATTTAAAGTTAAACGGAAGATACGTTACAATCTACGCATTCGATGGCGCCAATTTAATTATTTTAGGGAAAAACATTTTTGACAAGTTATGTTTTTAAATATTAAGATGAATTATTTGTTTATCCACGTACACGCGCAATATGAATATAGATAAAGAGTTTTGTCCTTATACAGACTCAATTCTTTCAAGTAAGGCATACAAACACAATATTGGATTGAATCAAGTACACAATAATTTATTTATGTGCCTTTCTTGGTAGAATAGAGTTTGTATACGCACATATTTATTCATGTTGCATATGAACGGGCACAAACAAATAATTCCTCATATTTTTTTGGAGAACCTGCGGCCCGCGAAGCTCTTTGGTGTGATCCGCGGGCACTTTTGGTACGGCCTGCTGAAAAAAATTACGCTCAGAAAGCGTGAACAGTTTTCTTTCACAGTATTGACACTGCTACACAGCTACATTTTAAAGTTATTATTAATAAACCCAAAGAAAGCTATAACATAGCTGACTGTTTGTGCAAATGTATGCACCTAAGTATCTAAAAATCAGGTTAGACACAAATACAAACATGATCCAACATCCTTTTTTAGTTTTATTTTAATTTCTTATCATACTATGGGGAAATTAAAACATATAAAAAAAATATCTCAGTATTGATGAGAAAACTATTCAGGAAGTTAAAAAATATGTTGTGCTTTCGTTATATCATCGAATATAAATAGAAAAGTGCCATTAATAAAAAAAATAAAAAATTACCATACAAGCGTTTGAAGTTTTTAGTTTTATAATTTATTTTTTTAAGTTGCATATTAAAATATAAGTGTTACATATCATTTTAAGGGTATTTACATAAGGATTAATATAGTGTGATGCCAAACCGGTCAAACCGTCACTTTGGATCGAGATTGTAAAATATCTATGCAAGATAGCTTTCATATTTCAAAGACAATAAGAAGCATTATTTCATTATCTTTCTTGTTAAAACAAAATACATATGTTTGCATGAAAGGAACAGAGATATATATATAGCTTTTAAAATGTAAGGTCGCTCTGGGACGTTTTTGGTCTTATGAAAGTATGTATTTATTCCTAAACAAGCAGACGGGTTAAACACGAGTAAAAGATTCCAAAATACTATAAATTTTTAAACTCATTTATTATAAATTCTTTGAATAATGATAATAATATTTTTACGATCTATTTTATGAAAATAATAATGAGAACAGGCTTTCTATGCGATAGAAATCCTAATTTGATTCGATTTCAATTTTCGTTCTATTGATTAGATCATAAGATAAATACATGACAGCACCTTTGAGGTGATTTTTCACAAAATCGGCGCTGTACAAGTCATCCAAATATTATTTATTATTATTATTACAGTGGGAACCCAGCATTACCCTTCTGTTGCACAATAATATAACAATCGTATTGACTGATGAACATGTTATGGCTACGCTATGACACTTATTTATATATGTTTCAGTGGTGTACTATAGCTTTACATCCCATTTTTGTGATTTTCAGAACAAAGTGTGTTTTTTAATTTTCCAATTTTTTTAATTGAAAATGTGTCTTTATGTATTTTTGTATACAAATAGGATTACGGAAAACTCTTTGTTCTGGGAAATTGGATAATAGTTCACGGCATACCGCTGGTCTGTTGTCATCTGGCACTCTGACAGAGCGGGGCGGCTATTTCAGTTCAATCGCCCAGCATACTGCTCTACATATAATGTTTTCTTTTATTTTTGATTTGTAAACACACTTCACCGTGCAATAGATAGCAATGAAAACATGCACAATTTTCTCTATATTGTTAGCAATAATAAAACGCTTATATGTTTATAATGAAATTTATTGTCTCCACGCTAAATGCTAATAACATTCAATAATTAGCAGTTCGAATCCTAGTCGTTGGTTGTTGGCCGTAATCCCTTCTTTACCGACCGAAGCAGTTGGAGTAGTTTCCCTCTTGGCCGCCAGAGACGTGAGCAGAGCCTCTGGCGGCGGATGAGCGAACCAAATTTATACGGTGCCAATATTTAAATATGCTGCTAACAATATTTCATAATGTACTGATTTCATAATGTTCCGTTATAATATTATAGCTTTGTTTTGTGAACGTTCACCTCAAGTGCACATTACACTATATAGGTAACCTAACGTAATACATTGAGAAAATAACAGATATTTTCGTATAAATATTATGTAGGCATAATCTAAAATTGTGGCAGCCCTTCTGCTTTGTTTGTGTTTAGGCCTCGTCAAACAGAATGTGTGATTAACGCGACGGCGTTATTAACGTCACATACTTTCTGTTTGAACGGCTTCGGCGTTAGGCAGAGTGTAACGCAGAGCGTAGACCCGATTGATGTATTTCAATTCCAATGTTCTCCCACAATCTCTTCTTATTACTAAACTTATTATCTATGTAATAATTTGTAATTTGTATGTTCAAGAATAGAAAAAAAAAACAATAATCTTGCCTTTACAGGAACATTTTTGTACGCACTGTTCCTCATTTCATACAAACAAGGATGTTTTCGGACACATTCAATTAACTTTTCAATATTCATTTTTACCACTGTCAAGCAATAAGGCACGGTTAAATAAAATTTTGTAAAAAAAATACAACGCAACGTCCTAACGCAGCGTTAGAGTATTGCGTAATGCTAATGCGCTCGCTTTGTTTGGTCTAGACATGTTCAGTAACACAACACAGCGTTATTAACGCGGCGTTATACACACCTATTCACACCTATGTTAATCACGCCTTCTGTTTGACGAGGCCTTAACTTCATAATATATGAAATGTCTTGTGAACGGCTTTGCTTCTCAGAAATTATTATTATTATTAGCCAGGATCCAAACCAGATGTTTACATATCGACGGTCCCGAAGAACAATGTTGGATGTACAATTTTGAATTTTTGCAGTAGAACTTTTTAAAGTATCGTTTCTGCATGATTACTGTTTTTGGTATCAAGAAATGTAGTGTTGTTTTGATCTGTGATAGATACTTCATCTCGTTTCATTAAAAAATCCGAAAATACAGACTTTTAAATCAACAAAACAAGCCAATAAATAAGCCAACAGAACGATTTTCAATTTTTGTCAGATCTGACATTGTTCTCCGGGACCGTCGATATCATTGATAATACCCGCATGCTGCAGATACACCTCCTTTTTAAACTTTTCAGAACTAAATATCGCGACTGCTCTAAACTGGAAGTTATAGCGATTTATATGAGACATATGTGAGCTGGGCCGAATATGGTCTCCTGCCATTAAACGGATTAAATTGGTTTATTTTAATAGCATCTGTGACATGTTGTGGAAGTAGTTTATGATTCTGCTAACCCGATTGCCTCTGTGTTTAGCAACTGATGACGCCATGCAATACGCCCGCCACCCCGCCCAACTTCCCCGACACGCTGGCCGCCTTCGGGCGCATGTCGGCGGGCAGCCCCGGGCCCGCTCCCTCGCCCCTGGCCTGCGCCCCCGGGCCAGGCCCCTCGCTGCCGCCCCCCTCTGCCCCCCTGCCGCCCCACCAGTCCTGCGGCACCACGCCCCCCGACCAGAGGAACAGGATACACTTCCCGGCCACGGCAAGAACATTATATTACTTCTAACCTCCCTGTACCTAAGGCTGCGTAAACAAGCATGTAGCATGTAACAAAACGCAAAACAAACCACGAATTATGGGAAAGGAATAAAGCAAATAGCAAACGGCGCGAAATGCCACTTGCAATTACTTCGTTCCTTTATCATAACTCGTGGTTCGTTTCGCGATATGTTACACGCATGTATATGCAGCCTTAAGATGGCAACTTGAGTTACTTATTTTCTTTAATCTTGTACACAATACTAGTCTTAAATTTTTGCTGCTCCTAAAAATATGTTTTTACAATTTTATAACATGTGATTAGCGCAAATATCCATTAAAAAAATTCATAGAAGAGCAATGTTGTGACAGATACACAATTCGAAGGAGGCCAAGAGGAGGAGGTCTTTTTTGTCACACTGACTCCCGACTTACCTTAATTGGTTTAGAATTAATGTTATTAAATAGAACGAATTAATTGAACCTTGCTGTGAAATATATTCATATTAATTTATAGATTTTTGTTCTTGAGATAGCTTTTGTTTACTTACACGTTTATAGTTCAAGCAAAAGTCACCAACCCTTTAATCCATACACCGCTCAATAAATTAACTCAGACATCCATTGTGCGTGGCTCAATTTTGACAATTTTTATTTATCATTAAAAATACTTATCTTGCTCTGAAACCTTGAATTTTTTATTACAATAAAACATAAACATGTAAGCTACGAACCCATACCATACTAAAATAATAATTATTATTTATGATACAGACAAATAATAAAATTAAATAAACAAAACCGAAGCCAACGAGATATAGATACTCACCTAGCAAATGGAAATTGGGAACTTTGTTTTTTCACATATCTGCATTAAGTAAAGATATTTTTTGTGGAATAAATCTTGAGTGCCATTCGATCATATACATATGCATCAGCCGCGCCGTGGGCTTGATTTTCCAAATCACATATTGACAGATGCGGGTAAAAAGTTAATGTATAAATGTAAGAACCAAGTTGAAATGAATAAATAATTAGTAATGTTGTGATTGCAGGTGGACGGGCAGCGTATGCAGAGATAAGCGGGGACAAGGGGACTACGGTAGTTGCCAAATGGGAAACGTTCACACCAGTCTTACAACAGCAGAGGAGTGGAACAGTGGCCAGCGTCCAGTGGTCTGTGCTCCACTGCCAGCGAGGGATTGCGAAGACAGCCAACATCCGTCTCTAACTCATTCACTCCCGTTTACAATACTTTTTCAATCAAACCTTAATTTCACTCTCGTTCGTAAGGAATAATATTTAAGTTAAGTCTCCGCAGTAAATTGGATTCCATTCGATGTTCTCCTTCAATGTTCTACCTAGTTAAGTTCCCAGTGTCAAGGAAAGGTGTGTGAGTTGTTCGGGTGTACATAATATTCCCCTTTCCTCTTAAATCAATGTTATAATACTCGAGTGATTTGTATTTATTCATAATTTTTTTTTTAAGGTTAGGGATTCTCTTTCTAATAATATTAAATGAATAAAGTGGTTCTGTGATGACAACAGTGGGATGGCAGCCTTGGAGTAAAGGGGTGGAGGGTAACGGCGATGGTACGACCTATTCAAAGAAAATAACTAAAAAATGTACATTTTGTTCTGTGATGTGATTGGTAATTGTTGTGAGGAATATGCTGTGGTAAGGAGGTCCTCTTGGACAGGCGTTGCCGTGGAAAAGAGTTTCCCCGAACGTTGTGTTGCGTTGAACGGGAGTGTTGTCTGCTTAGCTTTGGACATTTTGGACACTATAATTACTATAAGTTTTGAACCAAAATATTTAGTCGTTTGTAATTCAGACTAATCTTCCCTGTGTAAGGTGTATTTAGGTAATATAACCCTGACCCTGGTGGAAGGGTTTACTTTAGTGGGAGCAGGTCAAATTCTGACTGGTCTGCTGTTGGTCCCTTTTACAAAAATATTATTTTGGCTCAGTTATGCTTAAGGTCCTGTAAATATCCATCTATTATGCCGCAGTCCAGGACTGAGTTGCTTTATAAAGTACTTTATATTCTATTTATTTTCTGACTATTTAAATTTCATTCATTTCTGACATATTTAAATATGGTAATATTATCAAGGATCACTTTACGAGTTAAAATGTTTACTTGTTAAATATTAGGAGGCGTAAATTGGATCGATTCCATTAAGAGCACTGTAAATAATATTTAGTAATTTCATTTTTATCATCTTTCATTAATTCATGTGTATTTTGGAGAGTGATAATATATGTTGCCAAGAGTTAACAATATGTAGGATGAAACCAATATCTCGCTGCAGCCAACATATTTTATCTTTAAAATATTTAACATTTTTTTTATGTTGATTTCCTAAATTAAGAAATTGTACAATTCTCTGTAGAATTAAACAAGAAAAATTGGATCACACAAAAAGAATATCAAATAGATTGTTTTGAATTTTTCAAAATGCATTAATTCAATAAAGATATTATTATTTAGTGTTAAACGTTATTACACCATTCAGTTATGTTTCTCGTGTGAGCAATGAAACTTTGTAATGCAAAAAATACTCATGATTATCCATTGACTATAACTTACCTTTCAATGGTGAAGTTGTGTTCTATGATTTGCTATTTGCTACATACTCCTATATTGCAAATTAACCATGTCAATACAATCAGATTAATAAGAATATATACTAATATTATAATATTTTGATTTATGTATTATTATTTTCAGAATTGCAGTTTCCGTTAACAAACTGTAACATATGTAGAGCTTTCCACTCAAAATTAAATATTTTAGATGAAACGCTTTACTTCTAAACCGAAATAATGCTTTATTCGCAGTTAGCGATAGTTTTGATATTCTTATTTTACTTAGTTGATACAAAATGCCAAATTATTTGCAATTCTTTTAAATAAATCTATATCTGATTTATTTGCGATTATCGATTGGTGTGTAAAAAATTATTGTTGTAACCGGGCTTGTATTCATTATAACTTATTTGTGCGTGATTGTTTCTGTGAATTATTTTGGAATAGGTGGAAGAGGGGCAGGGAAATTTATGAAATCGTCGCATCGGTTGCGTATTATAATACATATATTCTTTTATGATGAAAAAATGAACAAACCATGATGACTTTCACCGGGAATTGCGACGTTTATTTTCAGAAATGGACACTTATATCTTTACTGGTAGAGAAGCTTGTAATAATTTTGGGTTTGGTGGGTTTGTTGGGTGTGATTGACTTCCAGCTGTGCTGTATATTTTGATTTAATTGTGTGAACCAAAAGTGATACTTGTGAATTTGTGAAACTAAACGTCAGCCTCCTGACTGCGGAAGGGCATTCGATAGGTTTGTAAATCCTAAATGTATAAATAAATATATAAAGGTCCCTGCGTGGATACACAGTGCTGACTTGAGTAGGTTAATCATTGTTATAGTTGGATTCTCCACTACTGTCTGCTGTACATATGTTGATAATATTCATTGAAATTGATTCATTCGATAATTTCTATTGATGCAAATATTTAAAGTTTCTAGTTTTGTTTTGATACTTTTCTCCTATTCCTAATATGTTTTCTTGGTAAACCCAATTAGCTTTGCCTCCGTGTTTGAATTGTTCGGTTCCTGTACAAACAAGCAAAACATGCAAAGGCTAATAAGTTTTAAGCATAAACTGAATAAAGACAAAAAGTTAAAAATATCATTATTTTGTTTTATTAGCTCAATATATGTATGTGTTAATACTTAATACTATACTAGTCCTAGCGAGAGTTTGTACGGGCGTCATCGACATTCGTCCTCTTCCTTCTCGTGTTTGAAAATGAAAAAGATAGAAGATACTAGAACGATTATGTTACGTACAATTTCTTGCTGGGACTAGTTTAACTCCCCGAATTACCGCTTTTCTGTTGTATTCTAAACCATTGCAATGATAAATTTGAATGGTTTAGAATACAATACAAAATATTATAAAATTTTTAATGTTATTTTTTTAATATTAACATCAACCCTCCAATCACTTTTCAGCAGTTCGCCGACTACGAAGTGTCAGACCATGCCTCGCAAGAATAGCAAAAGTTGCTTTTGCGGTCGATGCAATTGAAACTGAGAAAAAAAGAAAGAATGTTTCTGGGTAAAATAATAGCTAAGGAAAAGGCAACCATATAAACACATCGATTGTCCAGCTGATTAGCGAGGCATCTCCAAATATTAACTTTTGAGATAATGAAGAAAACATTCTAATGCTTACCATAAATCAAATGAGTCGTTTAATTTCTATATCCACTATATCACATTGATTAGGAGAAAACCTCAAAAAACTGTCACATCTCTAGCGAAAATAAGGACATAATTGCTTTTGAAGACAATATTAGTGAAATCTGGATACAGAAAAATTAAAAAAAAGATATTGGTTCCACTGGGACTCGAACCCAGGGTCCTTTGCTTACATGGCAAGTGCTCTACCAACTGAGCTATGGAACCCATTTCCAATTCGGTCACTTTAACTATATCATACTTCGACTAAGAACTACCAACATTTTCTTAACGCGCATATTATTAGCTGCTATCTTTATACATATATGATTGCAAGATTCAACCCGAACTAAATGCTATCTAGATAGTGTCTGGATAAATATTTATCCATTTTATTTTTAATACGCGACATCTCTTGACTTTTTCTGCAAGTCTAGGATGAATATTTTTATTTTTAACTTTATGAGTAAAATCTCAAATTATAATATTTAATTAAATTAAGACTATTAACGAAACTCAATCGAAAATCTGGAGACAGAAAAATCAGAAAAAAGATATTGGTTCCACTGGGACTCGAACCCAGGGCCCTTTGCTTACATGGCAAGTGCTCTACCAACTGAGTTAAAAAAGAATAATAATTTGCTTTTCAATTTTTGAATAATGAAATGGAGTAATATAATTTCGAAGTGTTCATTTGTTTATGTACATATGTATGTTTGTTCACATCGATGAAATAACAAGTGATGCAATGAGAATTCTTGGTTTTATTTTGAGAATGGGTGCAAATTTTAAAAATGTATCAACATTAAAAAATCTGTATTGCTCGTTAGTACGAAGCAAATTAGAGTACAATTCCACCATATTACAAAATCCATTCTCAATTATTGGAAAAGGTACAAAACAAATTCCTTCGGTATATTAATTTTAAAATGAAAATTCCAATTGAACTTATAAATTATAATAACTTACGCGCAGAAACCAGACTCCTTAAATTATCAGATAGAAGAGTGTTAATTGATTTGTTATTTTTATTCAAAATTATCAAATCTTTAGTTGACTGCCCTAATTTATTAGAATTAATCTATATTAATGTACCTGCCAGACTAACTCGCAATAAAGATATTTTCAATTTTAACAATACCCTCAATACTAACTATTCTATTAATTCACCAATCCCTAGAATGCATAGCCTTGCAAATAAACATTGTGAATCTATAGATATATTTGGTGTTGACAGTTTTGCAATTTTCAAGAGACAACTCATCTCTATTTTATCTGTTAATAATTAACTTTTCTTATTTTTGTTCTTTTCATAAAACCTCCTCTCATTTAAAATCTTACCAGTAATTTATAACCTTATTTTATTTTATTTTGCTGTTCTATTTAGTTCTGTTTTATCATCGTACATTATTATACACATATAATTGTTTGTTTATACCTACTAACTAGCTTTTACACATTGCACTTTATTGTATTCCTGGTCTTATTATTGATTTTTTCTTATTACTCATAGTATTTCATTTCTTTTATGATGTTTAATTTTTTTATGTTTTTAATTTCTGTTTTAAAAGCCCACTAGGGCGTTAATAAATATAAATAAATAAATAAATGTCTAGCATAATTGAAGTAATTTCGATAAATAAAATGGATATAGAGGATTTTGATAACGACTTCGTGATTTACTCACGAAATAGAGACTTTTGAAACTCAACTGACCTGACATGCGAGTTTCTAAACTAATTTTGGCAAAATAAGTGCTCGTGATTGGTTGAATTTGGATATAGCGGGTTTTGATAGTAGTTTCTTGAATGATGTAGTGGGTTTTGTTTCTCACTCGCAGTTTTATCACGGTTTTTGATCGTCATAAGGGAGGTTTTGAAACTCAATTTTAGGTTCCTCTTGTCGCAAAAATGTGAACAAGATGTCATACATTTTGTCAAAAAATCTGGTGTAGCGGGTATTGAAATTAGAGACTCATATATTATTTACAATTGTCTGTGTTTTACATATTAAATTTGCTATAAAATAACACCGGAAGGCATAACAGTGCGTTACATTATTATTGACATTTTGAAATATCATCCTACTAGTAACGACAATTACTGCTTATTTGCAGGTGGAAAAATGTAATAAGCAGTAATTGTTGAATGAAACACTAGTATATTTATGTTGAATTATTTGGCAGGTAGGAGTGTAGGAGATATGCCGACGTAGCTCAATGGTAGAGCATTTGACCGGATATCAGAAGGACGCGGGTTCGAGTCCCGTCAGCGGCATGTATCTTTTCTATGGAGATGTTTTCAATGTAGATGAGTGTTTCAGGCTAATAATTATTGCTTATAATAATTATTAGCTTTTATTGTCTGTGCTTTTAAGGATGATATCACTGCGAAGTGTAATAATTTCTAATTCAGCTTCCGCTTTATTAACGAAGCAATGGGTTTCCTTCAACGAAGCTAGTTGTGAAACATCGCTTTCGATAAATGGATTTTTGATAAAAATAAACAAAGGTTCCATACATAAAACGTTGTCAAAACGCCTTTCGAATTCAGATTTTAACCGGTGAAACAACTCCAACGGCCTTACTAAAAAACCCCGTGAAAATTTTATTCAATTGACAAACGGCCGCGGATGTGAAAACATTACTAATTAAAAAAATTATTCTTGGAAAAAATACACACTGTTTACACAGGCTGGGAGGATAGTTTATCTCTGTTTTAGTAATGATGTCGGAATGAAATTTGGAATTTTCTAAAGTATTTTGAATGTTCTATATATTTCTTATTTTTTTAAGGTGTCGTAAAAACAAATACCATTTATAAAAACTAGATAAAATGACCTTTTAGATTTGTGTATTTGAAATACACTTTAGTTTTTAAAAAACTGCCATATTTTAAGACAAACACGGAAAAAAATGTAAAAAAAATTCTTACCAAAACATTTTTGATGAAAGTGTACAGATATTTATAAAAAAATAAAATTTAAAAAATACAGACCTTTTATATAATGAATTTGGAATGGAACTGTCACCTCACTTTTTTCTCGTGCATACAATAAAAAAATAATAAAATATTTTCAAAGTTTTTTTTATTGCCAAAAAAATAACCTAAAAATATAACTGATATTCAAACAGATTTCTTGCACCACTAAAGAAGTTAATTTCTTTCATAAGGTTACCACCACATGTATTAGATATCTATTAATATTTTTAAAAAAACACCACTTTTTAAGAAATTCTCATAAAATAAATATGCTTTGTAAATTTGAATTTTTATGTACCATATAAAATACTTTTTGACATTTCAACTTTGAAAGGACAATTATTATAACTTCACTAAAACCTATGAAAAACCACAAAAAACACGGTAAATATATCAATCGTATGAATATAAGGTTAAATTAGTCATATTAATAGAAATTACAATCACATTTGTTAAATTACAAAACACATCGCCGGAGACAAAAAATCGCTCGCTGTTTTATGTTTTCATTGCGAAGGACGAATGCCAAGCCAATGCGCTATGAATGAAAACTGAAAACAAACAATTTAATGTGTACACTGTACAGTATGAAAAATTGCGTGGTTGCCAGATTTACAACGCGTTTTAAAGTAAAATTCGTTATTAGTACCTAATATTTCGTGTTTCAGTGTAAATTTGTTTTAGTGATGTTGCCGCAAAAACACAGGTTATCGGTCGTGCTGTGGGTTTTTTTAGTAAGGCTGCAAATGTTTAGCTGGGTTGTACTCCGCAAGATATTCATATGTTGAAAATTTTTCTCCTCCAACTGCCCCTTCCATAGATTGATTTTTTTTTACGAAAGCTGAAATTGCACTCATCATGTTTGATATATCTGTATATTATTTTCAGCAGTACCTAAAAAAGGTATTTTGTTGAGCGCGTTGGACAGCTTGCAAAGTTTGAACTTTATTCTTTCGTAATGCAGACTGCGTCAGATATTACCTGAAATAATAAAAAACAGAAGTTAAGTAGATAAGTACTTACTGAGACTGAGAAATAGAGTTTTCACTTGAGAAATGACAAAAGTTAAAAAAAGCAATCTCTTTTTTACCCGGGGTAAGCGTGCGTCCAAAAGTTGGCAACATCCTACATCGGTTATTGCGGGATTCCCCCGTTTAAGTCATTCATTAAACGGGGAAATCCCTCAATAACCGATGTACAATGACAAACCACGGAGAGCAATATTTACGCGTTTTCAAACGTTATTTATTACATTGTAATACAATACAATCTTGTTCTTCTGATTATTTATTGATTAATTAGTTTGATTTTTTAAAAGAATGAGTGAAAGGAAAAGAGTTTATCCCAGTGGAGCTATGAAAAGAAAAATTGAACAGAAAAGGGAGGAGGTTATAAAAAGAATGCCCAAAATTTCGTAATTTTTTAATGTTTTTTCGTGAATTAGATTGCAATAGTAAGTACTACCTATTTATCTATCAGTAGTGAAGGGTGAATTTTGTTTTTTTAAAGAACAATGGCAACCTTCAATACATGAAAATACCTGATCATGTATAGTACCGAGCAATAATAAGAGCCCCAACTAATTTTGATACAGGGCCCCTCCAAGGCTACGCCACTGGTTCTATGATTGATTCTTCACTGTAGAAGGTGAAACGCCCATTCGCATTCACGAAAGACTGAAAAATGTGTAGCATGATGCAACAGTGGACGTCAGCACTGCTAGACGATGGGTTCGTCACTGTAATGAAGCTGAAGGACAAACACCGCTGGTTGACGAAAAAGTGACTGCACGTAACATTGAGTGAGTTGATGACATCATTCGTGGTGACCCCAGATAACTACAGATGTTGCATTCTTTCCCTCAGTAAAGGCAGTGTGATGACGATTAATCGACATCTGATTAATCAATAAAAGTTTTTTGCAAGTAAGGTACCAAGAAAGTTATCGGGCCAGAGTAAAGAAATAAGAAAAACAATAGTCTAACAACACAAAAAATTGTCAGTGGAGACGAAATATGGATTCTTTTTTTTCATCTTGAATCAAAGAGGCAGTCATTGGAATTGCATCACACAAACTCACCAAGGGCAAAAATAATTAAAACTGTGATCGGCCGGGAAAGTTATGGCGATGGTGATCTGGATGTGACCTTGCTTTTTACAACACCTGCCCTTGTTAAAAGATGGGCCAAAGCTGTGGAAATGGACGGAGATTATATTGAAAAGTAACAAATTAATCGTCAATAGTGTTCAACCCATGTAATTGTTCATTTATATCTCGATAATTGAAGGAGAAAAAAAATAGGAGTCATTACTTTTTTACTGACCCCAGTAGGTACATTGTGTGTGGTTTGATTTATTTATGGGTACACTTTTACATATAATAGACAAATACCATCATTTAATTAGTCGTAAAAAAGTATAAGAATATTTGTGTAAGTACCTACATACCCATAATTTCGAGTTGATAATAATACCCGGTAGTCCCGTCCCCTCTCTCTATCTTGTATACAACGTACACGTGTAATGAAAGACGTCAGACGTGTTTCGTTTGTAATTTTTGAAGTAAAACTTCTTTACGCACTCTCGACACTTGGGGGTAAAATGATGAATACGTTACGAAAAAGAACCATATACTTGGTGTGCAACGCTAATCAATGTGAAACGCTAATCGATGTGAAACGCTAATCGATATGAAACGCTAATCAATGTGAAACGCTAATCGATGTGAAACGCTAATCGATGTGAAACGCTAATCGATGCGAACGCTAATTAAAGCGAACGCTAATGAAAGCGAACGCTAAGGGTAGCGACTGGGGAATGGGGAATGCTGAATGGGGAATGGGGAATAAGGAATGGGGATTGGGGAATGGCGAATGGGGAATAGGAATGGGGTCTGGAAAAAGGGTAATGGGGATTGGGGAATTAGGAACGGGGAATGGGGATAGTGGAGTGGAGTGGAGTTGAGTGGAGTTGAGTTGAGTTTAGTTGAGTTGATGGGGATATTTTATTCCTGTTATTGTTATATTGTTTATGGACAGCATAAGTTAGTGAAGTTTTACTTCAGTCGTGTGGTCTAAACGTTTTTTTTACATTAACTCCACACAGGAGGCCCTGAGAAAAATAATTTCCCTCAGGGCCTATGTCATCTGGGATGCTGAGTAGAGGGTCTTTTTGAGGAGAGGAAGGAATAAACATTGGTCTTGAAGAGACCCATGTTGTAGGAAGGAGGAAACACAGAGGCCGGCAAATCATTCCACAGCCGAGCTGTTCAATACAAGAACGAGTCGGAGAAGCGACCAGTCCTCATGTGACAAATGTCAGCCGTGTACAGATGTTAGGGATACGTTTGGCGTGTTTCCCGACTATGCACCGGTGCTGAAGGGATCAATGACGCTAGTTCCTCGTGGCATCTTCCATTGTAATACCTGTAGAACTATAGGATAGCATTCCCACCCGACGGCTGTGCTCTAAATAATGCTATCCGTCTGTTAAGATGGGAGAATCTATCAAACGGACCGCCTGTTCTGCAGAGTCGAGGGTATTTTTCAGGTATTTTGAAGCTCTAGACCAGAGGTGGCTGCCAAATTCAACCGTGGGGCGCACTTGTGATTTGTACAGGGTTGCAGTTGTGCATTATCAAAGTATCTGCGGACCCTGTACAGTACGCCCAGTTTTTGGGAGGCTAAATTTACTCTGGCTTCGATGGAGCCCCCATACAGAGCCGTAGCCAGAGTTGAATTTAAGATAGAGCAGCGGTAGGGCGCAAGTAAAAATGTAACTTGATCTGATCTGGTGAATTGATTTTCGTCGTACATGTGTGAGGCAATACTTAATTGGATGATCAAAACATTTAGTTATTTAACAAAAAACATGCAGTTAAAACTAACAATATACCAACAACAATATTTATATGTACCAATATATGACAGTTAAAACTTTTCCTAATTTTTCTAATTGTTATCTGTCAAAAAACGATTCGTAGGTTGATGCACGCGACGTGCGTCGTTGATACAAGGTGCAAACTATGTGCAAACTTAACTCAACCAACCTTTTAAGATGAAGCCATACTAAATAATGCAAAATCATACAAAATCGTATGTTTTTTTTTTTGAAAATTGCGTGTACAACATACCTTGGCCCTTAAAAATATTGGTCATTTTTTTTAATAAGTCTTTTAATAAGCTTAGAAAAAAATAAAGTAATAGGTCTATAAAAAACATTTTCAACTGAAAACTCTCCTACTAATAAACACTTTTCGGATATGGTTTTATTGCATAATGTGGCAAATTCAGTTTATATAATTATCGCGAAAAAAATTATATTTACGCCCGAACCTCACAAAATAAAATATAATATGCATTTTCGCGTTGGTATTTTTGACATCACGGCGACAACACGGCAGTCGACGAATTTGTTATATCAAAGTGAACCTTATACCGTCCAACGAAGAACGACTGGCAGCCGCCCCATTCATCCGTCATTACTCCTCCGAACGGAGCGGAGAAACAACGTGTTAGGGTTCACGCTGCTTGTTTTCGTGAAATCAATTTAAAAATTCCGTTATATTACAATAAACAATGCATAAAAAAGGAATTAATGTTTTTTACAGGCCTTTACGAAATCAACATGTAAAATAAAATTCCCAAATATCTTTTCTAACCTTTCCAAAAGCTTTTTCTCAAGAATTTTTAAACTCCTCCCATAAAAGGGCGTGAATTCCGATTTCGATTTTTTCCTGTACTAGTGGATCGCCTTAAGGGTCGGGTTTGGAAAACATCGCTCCGCATTAGCAGTAGCATCCCTATCTAGTAGCAGCAATACTTGAAAATTATATACAGAAAATGTGTAAAGTTACTAGTGATTAAATTTTTTTTACTGTAATCTTACAAATTCTATAAGTTATACATACTGCAACTTTAGTTAAAACGTTGAAAAAGGCCTTCGCGATTATCTCTCCTGAACCTGATGTAAACATTTTTACCAAAAATCCTTCCGTAATCTCAGAGTAAACATTATGTTAAAACAAGCTATTAAATTAAAAGCACTTCAGTGTATCTAGATTTTTATTGTAATTCGCCTAAACTTTCTGAATTTTTCAACTATCCTCCGCCATACTAAATGTATGGCGAAATAATACGCCGCGCGATGTTTATTCGTCTATTGAATTTCACAGAATTCATTCAGTTGTGAGAGAGCGGTCACGGCGGGAGCACGCATATTTTTTTTGCAGCAATTTTTTCTTTTTTTTTTTAAACTTCAGGTACCTTCAAAATGGGTAAAAATAAAGGAGGCCTTGCTTACCGTGCCATAAAAAAATAGACCCACCCACTGGAAGAAAAGGAGAATAAGGTAATGATGTAAAAATTTAATTTTTTTACCGATTTCTATCACAGGTAGTTTGAAGGCGGACTGAAGTCATTTTGCATTTTGACATCTAAAAATTTCGGCATCCATCTTGAATTTCTCTAGTTATCTACCGATTTGGTTCAATATCAGAATTCGGGCGTTTAGAAGTGCACTGAACTCGGATCTAATGTCAAAATGCAAAATTTCGGCATCCATCTTGAATTTCTCGTGTTCTCTACCGATCTGGTTCAAAATCAGTAGGTATTAGGGAGTATTGGCGAGTACTGAACTCGAATCTAATGTCCAAATGCAAAATTTCGGCATCTATCTTGAATTTATCTAGTTATCTACCTATTGGTTCAAAATCAGGATTAGGGCGTTTGGACATGCACTGAACTCGGATCTAATGTCAAAATGCAACATTTCGGCATCCATCTTGAATTTCTCTAGTTATCTACCGATTTGGTTCAATATCAGGATTCGGGCGTTTGGAAGTGCACTGAACTCGGATCTAATGTCAAAATGTAACATTTCGGCATCCATCTTGAATTTCTCGTGTTCTCTACTGATCTGGTTCAAAATCAGTTTTAGGGAGTATTGGTGAGCACTGAACTCGGATTAATGTCCAAATGCAAAATTTCGGCACCCATCTTGAATTTCTCTAGTTATCTACCTATTTGGTTCAAAATCAGGATTAGGGCGTTTGGACGTGCACTGAACTCGGATCTAATGTCAAAATGCAACATTACGGCATCCATCTTGAATTTCTCTAGTTATCTACCGATTGGGTTCAATATTAGGATTCAGGCGTTTGGAAGTGCACTGAACTCGGATCTAATGTCAAAATGCAAAATTCCGGCATCCATTTTGAATATCTTAAGTACTTTGACGATTTGGTTCAAAATCAGGTTTAAGGAGTTTGAGGTTCACCGAACTCGAATTTAATGTCAAAATGCATAATTTCGACTTCCATTTTGAGTTTTTTACCGATTCCGTTCAAATTGTCACTAAGTTTTATTGAAAACAACGACTGTCAGATCCATTGATAAATCGAATGAATTTCGATGTTGGGTAAATTCTGGGTTGTATTATTACAAATAAATTTATTTTATATGTATTTTTAGGAAAGTGTTGGCTGCAATTGAAAACGAAGAAAATGCAAGCAGCATAGAAGCAATATAAATGACGTCGTTATAACAGAAACATGTAAGTTTTTTAAATAAACATAAGCGGCCTGAGTAATGGACTTCCATAAAATAAAACATTTAGTTGTTTTATAAAAATTTGTCTCAACTTCTTTATATTTTTGACTGTCTTTTTGTAAATGTGCTTCGTTCTACTTTATTTATATCAAAGATAAATTGTAAAATATATTCTTTCTTACTAGGTATTAAAAAAAAACTGTATGCATATAAATAAACTTTCAAAAACAAAACTACCTGTTTGTAATTTCTAAGGCACAGAGTAAAAACTGGTTGTCGTAACTTATTCACACCCATTATTTTCTGGTAAAATTATAAAAAAATTAATAACATTATACAAACCATATATGAACTAGAAATTTTTTCCACATCAAAACACCATTAGCTTCTATGTGACATTGAGTCAAAAACTAAGAAGTCTATAAAGGTCCAGGGGCTAAAAAAAGTCTATGCATCCTTGCCCTTGCATAATATCCAGCTGTATCCATTATAGTAGGAACTAAATTTTAATTTTATAAGGTAAGTATATTTTATTTCGTAAGTCCATAGTGTCTAGTATATACCCACATCTCCTCTAGTCAGACGCAGGCGGCCAGCTGCGGCCGTGTTTGTCTACAAGCACAAGAAATACCTAACTGCAGCGTTAGCGCGGTTTGATACCCGACCCTTAATGGCATCCCCAAACTGTTTGGGAATTCCCCGTAAGCAGTGATTGCAATACGCGCACAGCCTCCCACCAATTACTTCAATGCCATCAATGGGCAGAATAAAGAATTAGTTTGATATGATTCCTTGGTTAATTCGAAGTTGTTTAGTTAGATGTCACACTAACAGGTAGTATTTTTTTTCAATCAATCAAACTATAGTTTGAACAAACAGTTTACTAGTACCTATATTATCATAGTTGATGGTATTTCTTAAGGTAGGGCACAGGTATTTTAAGGTAGGGCATTGCCCCATAATGCCCCCCCTAGCTACGGCCCTGCCCCCATAACTGAACTGGTCACTTAGGATTACACCAAGCATTTCAATGGAGGGCCTGTTCGGCAGATTGCTTCCATTGAAGGAGACTAAATTTTTAATTCGATCCCTTTTAGACGTAATCAGACAAGATTGGGTCTTAGAAACTTTGAATTCAGCGAGACTATTTTTACCCCAAGAGAAAACTTTCTTTGCTTCAAGGCCTCCGAGCCGTTGGAGTTTGTGAGCCCTTTGGGGGCTTGTCAAATAAAAAGCTGTCATGGACTGTACTGTCATCCGCGTAACAATGAATTGGTGCACATGACAAAAGGTCGTTGATGTGCAACAAAAACAAAGTCGGAGTCAGAACCGATCCCTGCGGGACGCCAGCATTTATCGAGTGTGAAGAAGAGGTGAAACCATTGACTACCGTCTGAATTGATCTCTCTCTCAAAAAGTCGGCAATCCACATACACAAGGATGCGGGAAGTCCGTAAGAAAGCAGTTTGTTGACAAGTCCTCGGTGCCAAACACGGTCAAAGGCCGGGCCTTGGAAACGTTTGGGTCTCACCGAAACGTTCCAGGCACCGTCCCCAAAAATGCGTCCGGACAGCGGTAGTCGGTTGTAAAGGGTCTCCCTCAACCAGCATCTCCTAATCCGGCCGGCTACGCAGAAGGTGGGCCGACGCACCCGCCATCAAGACCTGGACAAACATTACCCCCAGAACCCGGGCACCCTGCTAAGTCACCAAACGTGGCGAACCACTTGGGGTGACCTGTGGCAGAGGTGTTGGTCATCCAATAAATGGTTCCCAGGGCGGCGGTACCCATACCCGCCTACCAAATTAATACCCGCCTACCAAATTTAAAAAAATATTTGCACTAGTTTCAAAATCCCGAAAGGAAATCGGGAAAAACATTCTTTGGAACAAACGCTGCCCGGTTTCCTCTTAAACCGATAAAAATGCACCTCTGCTATCACAATAAAGAGGTATTAGGTAGGTACCTCCTACTACTTACTGTTTAATAAAAAAGGTATTTGCTAAACCTTATGGTTATAGGCAGGTAGCAATTAGCAATCTATAAATACGAATAGAAATATGAAATTAGAAAATGGAAATCGAAAGAAAACACACATCTTAGTGAGGATAGGTTCCAACTGCTCCCGTATGGCGTCAGTGAGACCATGGCAACCCCAAATTGGGGTTTGTTGTGAGGCTTAAGGTAGTGGGAAGGGAAGAAAATGGGGAAGACGAATGTGGGGAAGTACCTGGCTATTCAGATCTGGCCACAAAACACGGCTAAAGACACTTCAAGCTACGTTTCAATTCTGAATGGTGGTCTTACACCAGGGCGAAATGGGAGGATCTTCCACTCTGGAACGTGTCGCAAATATACTTTATATTATTTTTAATCAATTAATTGTGAAATATTTGCGCAGGCCAGGGATTCGACACCGCGACCTTTGGATTGAAAGTCGAGAGCCTTACCCCTCGATCACGGACTCCGTCGATTTATAGCAGTTTTCAGAGAAAAGTATATAATGTTTTACTGTTTTTGAAGCGTTATCTAAAATTTCCTCATCCGTTCAACATCTCATCTCTTCTAAGACTGAACTCTTATCTTAATCTTCCATAATATAATTCTGAAATTTGCACATATAAAATAAAAATATAAATTCACCTTTTCTTTCTCTGTAATTTTAAATGATGACCTAGAATACCCTTAAAGGGTAATATCCAGAATTAATTGAGAATAAACCTCTATAGGTAAACAAAATTTATTATAAACGCATGCCGGTTGGAAGGCATATAAAAAAAAGCGAGTGTGCTTTAGACCACACGACTGAAGTAAAACTTCACTAACTTATAAAATAACAAATGACATTGGGGTGACATATAACCAGGGGGTGACCTATGACCCTGGGGTGACCTACGACCTTGGGGTGACTTACGCCCTTGCGGTGACCTACGACCTTGGGGTGACTTACGACCTTGGGGTGACCCACTACCTTGGGGTGATCTATGACCTTGGGTTAGTATCTATGTATACCTTACCTTAGTTGTACAGTATGTACGCCTCGCCCGATCACCATTCGCATCGATCACCGTTCGCATCGATTACCGTTCGCATCACACTTTTTCTTAACGCATTCACCAGCTTACCCCCCCCCCCCCCCCCAAGTCAAACGTGCGTAAAGAAGTTTTACTTAAAAAATGTAGTGCCTTTAAATTTTTTGAAAATAAGACAAAAGTGTCCGTTTGGATAGTGTTATTACTTATTATTATTATTATTGAAATAACACGAACACGTGTCATAATCTTTAGACACGTGGGAATTGGGAACATAGGAAGTCGACAGTTGTGACTTGTGACGGTGGTGAACCTTCAGAGACCCCAGCCGTGCCGACAGACAGATCATTAGACTCCTAATTAGCAGAAGAAAGGACCGCGGGTGGCAAGCTCTTTGATCTCAGCGTGTCACCGCTGAGCTGCGCAAATCGTTTTATACTTACCTTATATTCTTATACTTAATCTGGGACATTCTACAATTATTCGTGGCTCAAAATTAGCCGATTTTTTGACAGCCTACGTGGTTGAGTGGTTACGAATCGGGAGATCGCGGGTTCGAATTCCGGCGTGTGCAAGTTAGTTTTGTTTGATTAATTTGTGTTATTTCAGATTTATTTATTAAAAATAAAATTATTCTAAAAAATTATAGTACTTTATTAAATTATATAGTAATAAATACATTGGGAATTTATGTCATATATAGGCTTATACAAAATGACCTGGAAAAAATTACATCTTTGCGATTCCTTCAAGGACATAAAGAAACCATTAATGTTTTCAAGAGCTGTCTTGACAAAAGCTCATTCCTGTGATCTCTTGAGCGAAATCATTCCCTTGTCAAGAATATTATGAACTAAATATACAATTTGGCTCTCCTGAAACGGGAATCAGTTGGAAAGACAAAGCATCATTTTGTAACGTATTGTAATATATATATATATGTATATAAACAAACAAATTTTTACTTTATGAGTAAAACCTCAAATTGTTATATTTAATTAAATGAAGACAATATTAGCGAAACTCAATCAAAAATCTGGAAACAGAAAAATCAGAAAAAGATATTGACACCTCTGGGAGGTGCCAATAGTTCTGGGAAGGAAAAAGGTTTCAGGGGGGGGGGGGGGGGTGGGGACATTCCGTCTGGAAAGTTAAAAGGTCTCCCTCAACCTGTCTCTCCCGATGCGGCCCGCCACGCAGTTCACCCGGACAAATTCAGAATTGAAACGTTACTTGAAATGTTTGTGTGTTTGGTGACCGGATCAGAATAGCCAGGTACTTCCCTACCTTCCTCTTCCCTATCTACTTCCCTTCCTCATTATACCTTCAGCCTCACAACATACCCCAATTGGGGATGCAATGGACCCACTGGCTCCAGACGGGAGTAGCTGGGACACGTGTGAGGTATACCCCCGCTAAGTCCAGTTTAGGTGAGCTATGGCAGGGGTGTTGGTTATCCCACCCATATTATATCCGCCTCCCAAATTGAAACTATAAATATATTTTTAAAAATAACCCAGAAATGTCAAAAAAGGTTTTTTTTCCTGATTTGTTTCTGATTTTTGCTTCAAGATTTTCAGGAAATTTCTAATCGATGAAATATCAGCGCCTGCCCCTCTGGAGATAATCTGTTTCTGAATGAAGATCGATATTGAAAATTTTGATTAATTAATTTCACCAAAGTAAGAAAAAATTTCGCTTACTTTTGGTACACAGACACGCCCACAACACACTTCTCCCGATGCCCCCATACAAAGTAATATAATACTATGGCTACCCAGTGGCGGTTGTGGCTCGTGAATTTTGTACTTGTGAGGTATTTTGTATGTGAATTTTCAGGAATTTTCAGTTTCCTGAAAAACTTGATACAAAAATTGAAATTACAGAAAAAAAAACGAGTGCGCCACACGACTGAAGTAAAACTTAACTAACTTATAAAAGACCGTATGAGATTGGGGTGACATATGACCATGGGTTGACCTATGACCCTGGGGTGACCTACGACCGTGGGTCACCCCAGGGTCACCCCTAGGTCGTGACCTACGACCTAGGGGTGACCTACGACCTTGGCGTGACCTACGACCTTGGGGTGAACTACGACATTGGGGTGACCTACGACCTTGGGGTGATCTACGACCTTGGGGTGACCTACTACCTTCGGGTGACCTATGACCTTGGGTTAGTACGTACGCCTTACCTTAGTTGTGCAGTATGTACGTCTCGCACGATCACCGTTCGCATCGATCACCGTTCGGATCGATTACCGTTCGCATCACGTTTTTTTGTAAGTCGCATCACACTTTTTCGTAACGCATTCACCAGCATACCCTCCAAGTCAAGCTTGGGTAAAAATCGTTTTAGGCTACAGCAACATCAACAATGTTATTCTTTCATTATTATTTTAACTCTATCACACTCAAACGAGCCGCCACCGCCTACTGGTAGAGAGGTTTTCTTTATGTACCTATCTACATAGGTCTTGATAAAATAAACGTCGAACGTACAGGAAAATAGTTTTAAGAGACCCTTGCTTGAATAGTGGTGTACTAAATGGATCAAAACATAATTTAGGATGGGTTGTTAAAAATAATTCGAACAATTCATATTAAATAGAACATTGTCGAATTGAATTTTGAGTATGTTAAACGAAACTGAAAAACGTCGCTACGCACTTAAACACCTTTGGGCATTTGCGGGGTAAGAGAGAACTGAGGGCGGGTGTTCCGAACTAGTTCGAAGAACTTTTGAAAGTTCCATACGTGGGCACACATACATTCAAATATATTCTAATGATTTGCCTGTAGTTAGTACCTGTTTACCGTCTCCAATAATTTAGGTACCATCTAGAATCGGAACATTGCTTGAATTGGCTTGGTCACATATCGTGACCACGTTGACAAATCAGGTAGGTAGGTAATTCCCAACATACTTGGCACCGACGCGCGACGGTATCTTACATGCCATGCCAATACATCGTCAATATGGTTGGACAGGGTTCTAACTTCACTTTATCTTGTTCTGAGATCTGAGGTAGGTGCCTATCAAAATTCGTAAAGACTTTTTCGACCAAATTCTGATTTTGAGGTTGAATCTTGTGTAAAGAATTTTAATTTAACATATTTTAAAGAAAAATATTTAAATGTAGGATGATAGATTATAGGTACTTACCAATCTTACCATTTTAGAACATACCTAAACGAGCATATAGAACCATATGCAACCGCAAATTTTGAAGGCGAATATGGGTACTGCCGCTTAACAACAATAATCAACACCCCTGTCATAGTTCACCCCAAGTAGTTCGCTACGTTTGGTGACTTAGGGGTTCACGGGGTGAGGCTCAGGTCTACTGCGTGGCGGCCCGGATCGGGAGAGATTGAGGAAGAGGTTGAAGAAAACATTTTAACCTATCCAGCCAGATTCTTTTAACCCATCACCTTTTATGGATCAATTCATATGTCCGTCACTCCTGGACACATTGACCCCCAGATTCCTACCAACCCCTGATACCCTTTTCCTTCGCAGAGCTTCCTCTCCTTCCTTTCTCTAAAAAGACCCTCCACACAGCATCCCCAAAGATAAATAGGCGCCTAGAGGAATTGTTTTCCTCGGGGCTTTCTGTGTGGAGCTAATGTAAAAAAAAAACAGCTAGAATATAGGAATTCAATGCATAAAGTTCTAACTACATTTCCCTAATGCCATTCGAAGATAGGGCCACGACTTATTTAAATATTTTCCTTTAAAATATATTAAACAAAAATAATTATACAAGATTCAAGCTCAAAATCAGAATTTGGTAAATAGATTATGAGTGCATGTCTTTGCAAACTTTGACACCACAGAACATGGTAAGGCAAAGTTAAAACCCTATCCAACCAATGCAATATGATGAAATATTCTGCGCCTCGTAGCAATATAATCGGTTCCATGACAACTTCACAACATATGATTTTAAATAGCCCATAACCTAACTAACCTACTTAATAATTTTCATTTCCTATTCATTGGTGAGATCGGCCAAAATTTTCAAAAAATAAATAATTTATATGCGATTTTTACCCTTATGTATAAAGAAACTGTATCAAGAACAAGATCAGAATCGCTTGCGCCAACAGTGTTCTTAATACCGCCAAAAGTTTCATTCACCTGGCAGCACCAGAATATTTTTAAATGAATTATCTGTGGAATATGAATGTCACTTTTTACCGCGAATTGAACTGTCAAAATCAGTCGATGGTCGGTCACAAAAACTTCAAAAAACATGTCAATTCATCAAATAAACACAAGTAATGTTATTTTTATGGATAGCATATTGTTCAAAGAATGTGTTTCGGTAAATAAAATAAACGATAGTTCCAAATAAATGCACAAAATAATATTTTGTGCATTTATTTGGAACTATCGTTTATTTTATTTACAAAATATTATCTACTTCAAAATTATTCTTTCTGAGATTTCATACGATGTACCTATGGCTGGCATACAACAGGTTTTAATGACTTTTCCAAGGAGATGTTGGAGTTGCATGGTTTTGAGTTTTCCGGTCACCCAATAATCAATAATAACCAAATTGGCGATTGCAAAAAGTTCAAAGTGACGTTAGAACCTTGTAAAATAAATGGAAGCCTTAAAAGTTTGATGTTAGAACTTCGTCGTACAAGTATCTACGGATATATTGGTGGCTATGATAATTATTTTGGTTATATAAATAAGCAAAATAAATGGTTTTTGCATTCGACGGTCATTCTTGAAAGAAATGTCAGTTAGAACCTTGCCCAACCAAGGCGACGCCATGTCGTATTGTTGATTTACAAAATTAATTGCAGATACCAATTCAATTGCAGATTCAAATTAATCATTCGGAACTGATGTCGATACACGTGTCGTCGGCGTCTATCGCTATCAGCGTCTATCAAAAGGTACTGGGTAGGTACCGTAGATTTTCATCTCTATAGTGTCTGCAGTGGAAATTATATATACCTTAGTCTAGGTGTTAAATCCGTTTTCATCTCGGCTGACCAATGGAACGATGGGAGGAGTGGCTGCAGTCCGCGCGCGCCCCTGATTGGCCGGCCCGCCCAGTCCAGGGACGCCACGTGGTCCGCCAATTACCGGAATATTCTTTTAATGATGCTGTCATCAATCTGTCTCGCTGGGCGGAAAGATGCCCGGATAAATGGGAGCGGATTGCAGCGGCGCGGGCGGAGATTTTTATCTTTTGAGCACCTCTAGCCGAGCGGAACTAATAGTTCCGATTTGGTGGAATTTTTGCGTTTTATTGTCAATTTGTTTTATCTTAGTGAGTCTCTTTACTAAAAATGAAACTTTGGATCGGCTTTGATGTCATTTCGCGTAATTATTGAAAATAATATTAAACTTAAAATTAAATTAATTTGTGATGCTACACAAAATTTCCAACTGCCTTGAGTCAGTGGCACTCTGACATCGTCTTATGGGAATGTTATGAGACGGAAGGAAATGGATAAGAAAACGAAGAAGAGGAAAGTTGTAAAGTATCAGATCTGATCATTAAAAATAGCTAAAGCTATTTCGAGCAACTTTTAGATTTTTTAGAACCTCAATGGTGGTTTCTTACTTAGAAGATAGGTACCCATGTACCTACCTACTAGCTAGTGTCTTCCTCTGAAAGTTTTTATTATTATTGTTTTTTTTTTTATATGAATACCGCACAAGAGTCCCAACTGCTCCCATCTCCAGAGTGGAAGATACTATCAGTATCGCCCTGGTGTAAGACCACCATTCAGAATTGAAACGTTGCTTGAAAATGGCTTTAGCCGTGTTTGGTGACCAGATCTGAATAGCCAGGTACATCCCAACCTTCCTCTTCCCCACCTCCTTCCCCAACCCCACTACCTTCAGCCTCACAACATACCCCAATTGGGGATGCCATAGTCTCACTGGCTCCAGACGGGAGTAGTTGAGATTCTTGTGCGGTATTCACTGTAAAAAAAATCTGAAGCCAGTTATGGCATCCCCTTTACATGGCATATGGATTGGGGCATGTTGTGAGGTTGAAGGTCACTACCCTCCCCACTGGGAGGGGAAGGAGATAGGGAAGAGAAAGGTGGGGAAGTACCTGTCTATTCACATCTGGTCACCAAACACGGCTAATGCCATTTCAAGCAACGTTTCAATTCTGAATGGTGGTCTTACACCAGGGCGATACTGAGAGTAGTTTCTTCCACTCTGAATAAATTTCATAAATTGTGAAATAACTTAAATTTATCAAATAAAATTTATTTGCCATGCCGGGATTCGATCTCGCGACCTTCGGATTTAGAGTCAAGAGCCTTACCCCTCGATCACGGACTCCTTTCTATGCCGGCCGTCAAAGGTATTTCACTGAAAGTGACTTTCAACTTTTTTTCTATAAGAATACCGCACAAGAGTCCCAACTGCTCCCGTCTGGAGCCAGTGAGACCATGGCATCCCCAATCGGGGTATGTTGTGAGGCTGAAGGTAGTGGGGAGGTGAATGAAATGGGGAAGAGGAAGGTGGGGAAGTACCTGGCTATTCAGATCACGGCTAAAGCCATTTCAAGCAACATTTCAATTCTGAATGGTGGTCTTACACCAGGTCGACACTGAGATATCTTCCGCTCTGGAAGATACTCTCAGTACAGATTCAGGAACTGAAAGTGTCTTTCACTGAAAGTGACTCTCAACTGAAAATGTCTTCAACTACGAGTAAAGATGTCTTCAATTGAAAAAGTCTTCCACTGAAAGTGTCTTGCACCGAAAGTAATTTTCGTTGAAATTGACTTCCACTAAAGATGTCTTCCATTGAAAGTGTCTTCCACTAAAAGGGTCCTCAACTGAAAGCGTATTCCACTGAAAGTGGCTTTCAACTGAAAGTGTCTTCCACTAAGAATAACTTTCACTGAAATGTCTTCAATTAAAAGAGTCTTCCATTGAGAGTGTCTTCCACTGAAAGTGTCATCCACTGAAATCTTCTTCCACTGAAAGTGTCTTCCACTGAAAGCTTCTTCCACTGAAAGTGTCTTCCACTGAAAGCTTCTTCCTCTGAAAGTGTCTTTCACTGAAGGGGTCTTTAACTGGGAATGTGTTTTACCACGACAGTTTCCCATCTCAGTTAGGTAAATTATACATGTATAAATTATTAATCGACCACCACCACAAAGGCATTTGCCCAGCACGGTGGTCGAAAAATTCTCAATTAAATGAATAAAGAAAACTTAAAAAAAAAAAAAAAAACAAATTGTAAACTGTTGACTTCCCTAAAATAAAAAAAATAAAGCTTCCACTGAAGATCAGAGACCAATTTAGAATACAAGATCGAAATCATTCAGAATCGAAGATTGTAGCTTGAGATAGCTTTGGCTATGTTCAGTGACCAGACTTGAATAACCAGGTACTTCCCAATCTGTTCTCTTTCCTCTCTCCCACTTTCTTACACTTCTCAAAATCCTCAATTTAGGATGCCATAGCAACTATTAGGCCAGAATTGAACAATGTACCCTGACAGGCAGCGTCTGTGAGAATCATTGAAGTCTCACGTGATTCATTCACACAGGACTCTGGATGCGTAACCATGCATCCAGCATTCTATAGGTACAGCCAGCCCCAACTGTTTGAATAATCTTTGAATTCTCAATTTTTATAAGAAAAACTTTCTTTTTATACTTTTTTGAAGGTTATTCCCATCAGTGAAATATATCATATTAGAATATATATATGTACCTATATATCTGTTTTTCTGTGTCTTGTTGTCTTTCATATTTTCGTTTAGATTGTTATTGTTAACTTATTCGAATATGATAATCTTTTAATTACCTATCCAATTAATTTTAAAAAAAAACGAGTGTACTTTAGGCCACACGACTGAAGTAAAATGAAAGAATATATGACATTGGGGTGACATATGACCATCGGGTGACCTAAGACCGTGGAGTGACCTACGACCGTGGGGTGACCTACGATCGTGGGGTGACCTACGACCTTGGGGTGACCTACGACCTTGGGTTAGTATGTACGCCTTACCTTAGTTGTGCAGTATGTACGCCTCGCCCGATCACCGTTCGCATCGATCACCGTTCGCATCGATTACCGTTCGCATCAATCACCGTTCACAGCGATCACCGTTCGGATCGATAACCGTTCGCATTACACTTTTTCGTAACGCATTCAGCAGCTTACCCCCCAAATCGAGAAGAAGTTTTACTTCAAAAACCTTGATTGCAGTGATTGCACCTAATATAATGAACAATTTTTTTTTTCTGTATTATCAACTTTCTATGCCTTGGTGGACTTTAATGTGATTTTTAAGTCTTTGAAATTATTTGGTGCAAGACACAGAGGACAAAAATAATGTTCAGATTACTTAAAAACTTTGACAACGTGAACACAATACCTACATGGTATTTCAGTGTGGAAGATTCTCTCAGTATCGCCCTGGTGTTAGACCACCATTCAGAATAGAAAAGTGGTTAAAATGACTTTAGCCGTGTTTGGTGACCAGATCTGAATAGCCAAGTACTTCCCCACCTTTCTCTTCCCCATCTCCTTCCCCTCCCCACTACCTAACAACATATCCCAATTGGGGATGCCTCACTGACTCCAGCCGGGAGCAGCTGGGACTCTTGTGAGGTTTTCAAATAAAACAAAAATGAAAAACATTGAAGTACATGATATTTTAGAAAAGAGAAAGATAAAAAAAAAAAAACTTTTTAAAATGCATATTATAGAACCTAAAGATAGATACTATCCTTGTACCGTTTTAAAAACGAACCTACGACAAGTGATGTTAATTGTTTGCACAACAATTAACATCACTTATCCTAGTATTGCCCCAATCAAGTACATGTATTGCCCCAATCAAGGTACGAATACCTTCCAATAATGTTTATAATGGAGAAGCAAAATAATAATACTAGGTTCAATATTATGGTAATAAATAACGTGCTTTATTATTATCACTATAAATAAATTTTAAGTGTAAAAATAAACATTCTAAACAACAACAAAGCGTAGGTCAGTAATACAAATACAGCAGTTTTAAATTCACATCACTTCACTTCACAATTAATCTCAATTTTTTAACACACGTTTACGTGAATTTATTTATTTTCCTGAAAATTTTCCTTTCATCACAGAAACACTACTGGAAAGTAAAAGGATTTATGAAAACTGCTGGGTTTAGAAGAAAAACCGCGAAGAAGAAAACTCGCATTGGAACTGTCAGAAAGCTCAGCACGTTGCGGATCCCCGTTTCGTCCTGTAGGGGAATACCAGACCAGCTGGCTCGGTATTTATACCGGTCCCTGTCTGTCGCGTAGCAGACATGTCGAGCTGAAAAGAGAAAACAGATAAAGTTTTTCACTAAATATTTCACAAGCTGTCTCACTCGCTCCCACTGAATCATCCGAAGCGGGACTGAAACACTTGATTCTGAAACTTTAACCACATAAAGATAAGAGTTTGAAAGTAATTTGTGCTGATGGGTAAAAAGGTTGAACAGTTGCGCGTACTGACTCATGTTTTAAGTAGATTTTTTGTTGAAGTGCACTTTTAGTTGTGATTTGAACGTTTGTCTCGAAAGCGCTGTACGTCATCGTAGCGAGATGAAAAATGAAGTTTTGTAAAGTGTATATCTAGGAGCCGCGGGGAATAAGGCACTCTTTGATAGTTGACCGAACAGTGCGGAGGCATTCAAGTTACTATATTTACTGTGAAAAGATCGCAACAGAAGTGACTCAGTATAATAGAATCTCCTCTTGGAGAGGTGTCAGTGTGCGAACGACGAACAATTCGGCCTACAGAAAGACAAGACAAAAACCCCGCTGTGTACTATTTTTAAGACCCCGTCAATTTGCGAGTCGTGAATGAGATGAATTAATATTGGTGAAACAAGGGTCGTCTTGTTGCCCGTACTATAAACAGAGTTACCTTTCAATTCCTACCGTTCCCCAGCCTGGAGAGGGGAAAGTCTTCATCATTTATTATCTACTCAATGCCAAATGTCATTTTAATTAACTGTGTCACGATTAATTAAAAACTATTTTGTCACTCGATGATTGGACATCTGTTTTAAGGAATGCTATCGGTCGGTGAAAATATAAATAAAGACTTGTTTGTTTTCGAAAACAGCACGATTATAATATCTATACAGTGGACATTTAATATCTAATTCTAATTGTTTTCTTCATAATTACATCGTTTTAAATACAGTGTGTTTTGAAAAGTGTTTCGAATAGAAAGTTTGACCAAAGATCGACTGATCATGTTGCCTTCGGTGTCTTCAAACATGGATGCTAAAAATCTGCCGGATATGAAAGAAAAGGAAGTTTCTTTTCAGAATCAGATGCATATGCACGCGTACAAGATAAATAAAGAGCAACATCGTCTGTACGCGGAGGGAGATCAGATAACCAACCAGAGGCAGGCCTTGCTTCACCAAAAGGAACCCTTCAATCAGAGAGATTCGATGAATCAACGGGAACCGATGAACCAAAGGGAGCCGATGAACCAAAGGGAGCCGATGAACCAAAGAGAGCCGATGAACCCAAGAGAACCGATGAACCAAAGAGAGCCGTTGATTCTAAGAGAGACGATGACCCAGAGAGATTCAATGAATCAGAGAGAGTCTCCCAACCCTCGGGAGTCTCCGGGAGAGATGTTCAGTCTGGCGGAGGGTTCCAGAAGGTTCCACGACGCCCTGCTGCGTGAAGGGCGGGAAGGGCGGGCCGAGCTGCCCCTGACGCTGGGCGGGCCGCGTTGGAGACCAGCTATACAGAACATGGAGCATACGGAGATCAATGCGGCGGTCACTAAGGTCTTGCAAGGATATGATTGGAACTTCGTACCCGTCGCTTCCAAGTAAGAATATTTTCGTACTCTCTTTTAAATTTGTCTCGCTATTTAAATTTTACCTTAGTAGGTATTGCTTGTTTGATGATTTGAGCTTTCGTTTGTTATATCGAGTCTCTAATTCACTAAGGGGTAGTTATTTCACAAAATTTTAAAAATTCATTAATTTTCTATTATGGTTCAATTAATATTTAAGTTCTTCAAAACATCTGTCCTATAATGAAACAATAGCAGAACTTGAAACTTTACCGAACTTCAAAATATACCTATTATTGAATTAATCAAATTTTAGAAATGGAAATTACACTTCATTTCTACAATTGCCACAAAAAACTATGGTAAACTATGTAATTCATACGTACATATTTAGATTGAAACGAAACTCACGCAAATGTCAACCCATACAAAAAAAGGGAAATTTTGAACTTGGAATAAATTTGGAATTATAATGCATCTTTTACCATTTATCTGAAAGTAATTAATTGTTGAAAAGAAGTGTAAATCCAAAATCTATGTTTAATAAAAGTGCGGCGGTTACTGGAAAATTTACCGAATCGTTTTCCTCTAGTATAGTTGTTCAAAACCGGTGGTTTTTGGAAAATACCGAACTTTTTATTTTCCGAGATTTGTACTGCGGATTACCTTCAAAATGTACCTACGTCTAATTCTTAATTTAGTTTTTTTTTTAAATTTGTATTATTATTTTTTTATAGGTACTCATACTTTTTGTTATGGTACACGGTATACATAACGTAACCATTTATTTTTTCCCCCAAACCGGGACACCGAAAAAAAGGTAGGTTGTTAATATAGTCTATGGTTGTCAATTAGTGTAAACTGTATGTTCAAAACAAATCGATACAAAAAACATAAACTGCGCGCAACAAAACTCGATATCAGTGCATAAAAGTGTCAGTGAAGGATAAAGTAGTCACCGCGTATTTTTACACTCATAAATGACATCCGTGACTATTTTGAGGATAACTTAAAAAAAACACTGAATTTCAAAGTGATTATCGGTAATCTACCTAAATATCTACTACCAGTTAATAAGCTTAAAAGATAACATAGTGAATCAACTATACCAAAGTGATTATGCAATAGACACCAAAAAACCGTGCTAAAATCTATTTTGTATCAATAATTCTACCATCTAAAAACGATGAACTGTATGTAGGTACGTTAATCGACATAATACAAGATTGTCTGCCAACAGGTGTAACAACCAAATTATTACAGGTTTGCGGAATTTTGTCGACTAACGACTAACAGGCGGTATATGTTATATTAATAAAATAAACGTAAATAATCACAAAAATGAACTGCTATAGTTGTGAAAACATTATTAGTCCTAGCAAGAACCTAAAGCACTGTAGAAAAAACAAAAATAATTGTGAAAAACACTTTTTCAAGTTGGAAACAAAAATATTTAACGGAAGAGACAACACTGGACATGCGAAGAATTCAAAACTCTGGATCCTAGAACTCAACCACAATCCAATTTCACTCCTCCTTCAAGTAAGAGCATTCGGCCTACAACTAAAACCGACTTTTGACTTTTTGAAATATTGGCGTACAGAGCTCCGGGCCATAAAGGCCCCTTTCTCTTTCTGTTGAAAGCTGGAATATGGGGAAGTTAATCTTTACGGAGGATTTGCTTAGGTTTTTTATATGTGGTACGTACGTTTTCGTCGTGTCACGCGAGGCAGTTTATGGACGCGTTTTCATGGGTGGGATTTCCCGCGTAAAATGTTTCCGCGAGACTTAAGAAGTGTTTTTTTTTTTAATAAGGGGATTTCAGAGTCTTGAGTATTCGAGGAATTGAGCTACCCTTAACCATTTGGGGACACCCAGGGCTATGCGTATGGCTTTATTCTGGAATGTTTGGAGTTTTTTCAAAAGAGCATCTGAAGCGTGGTCCCAGAAGGGGCTTGCATAAGTTTTGGTTTTATAGTTGATTTGTAAATTAGTAAAACCGATTCAACATACAATGAAAACTCTTTTTCGGTTGCGTTCAGAAATATTGTATTTATTTGGATTTTTTTTGCAAACTGGAAATATTTTGATCTTCTGACAAAATAGGCCCGAGGCCTGAGGGGCTAATAGCCTGTTAGACTTTCTAAAAGAGACGGCGGAGAATCAATCTAAATAAGAGAAGAAGACTGAAATCAGCAAGAACCGATAAGACTATAATAGAAATTTGTCTGGAGAAATAAAAAAGCTCCCTCTCCAGCGCACTAGATAATCAATCTATACCTATATATAAAAATGAATCCCTGTTTCCCTTGGTCACGCCATAACGTTGGAATGACTTTACCTATTTCATTCACCTTTTTTAAAAAGTTTTCTAATACTTTGTGGAAGGTTCTTACGGAAAGAAAAATTAAGAAAATTGCGCAGAGATTGTGAATAATTTCAGAAAATTTCAACGACTATTTTAACTTCGCACGTTTGACAGTTGAATTTAGCAGGCAGCTGTTTTTTTGGGTCAAAAGAATTGTCTATGGATTTTTCAAATTATATATATTTTAAATAGATACTTATGTTAGGTACCAAATTTGATTGATTGTTCTTATAATATACAAAAACAAATATATTTGAAATATACGAAAAATGAAAATTTGAATTAAAAAATTGTAACAGGTGGCACGCGAGCTGTTTGAAAACTGAATGTACTGGGACTGAATATATGGAATCCGGGAGGGGGGTTTGGGGAGCGGGAGAGGGGAGAGAGTGGGCAGGAAAGATGTAAGGCAAATGCTGGAGGGTAAGGGATGCGGGATGGGAACGGGGACGCACGGGAAAGGACATGCAGGGAGAAACAATTTATTTATTTGAATATGGCATTGGAACGCATGCCGGGAACCTGCCCGTTTAGTCGAGCTGCCGCTAGTTTAAGTTTTGTTGTCAGGAAAATAATTACCCACACACGAAAACAAATAATTATTTAGGTATGATCTTTATTATATTTTTATTGATTCGTCGCCACCGACTCCAAAAATATTCAGGAACGTAAGAAGTGATTCCAGACATTATTTGGAGTAAAAATTGAAAATGAAATTTTGAACTCCGGTTACTTTTTAGATGTTTTTTTCAAATATTTTTTCTCTTCAATTAAACAAATTCTTCCACATGTCATCACTGGTCACTCAGCCAAGTAACCTTCCAACCCCTCACCTCGACCCTATATTTCTAATACCTACTAATTTTGAATGTTTTAAGTGTGAAAGCCCATCAGGGCGTTTCATTAATAAAGAAATAATGATGAATAAGAAGAGAACACTAATAATCTAAACGAAATGATAGAGAACAAGACACAGAAAAATAAAAAAGATAACAGTCGCAATTACGACTGGTAAGACGAGAGGTTTTGGGATCGTGTCCCAGTTTCGAACTATATCTTATTTTATTTTTCTGTACCTTGTTCTCATTCATATTTTCATACTGTTCTTTTTTCTCTGATGTTCTCTGTTATCTTTCATATTTTAATAATTAACTTATTCTTCAATGATATTTATTATATTACATTGATGGGAATACCATTCAGAAGTTATAAAAAGAGAGTTGTTCTAATAAAAATTAAATAACAAAAAAAACATAAAAAATGTCACCGGGGATCAAAAATTTCTTCCACATTTTTTACTCCAAATTATGTACGAAGTGAAAATTTGTCAAAAAAATGGAACAACGGGATTGTACTTACAACTAGAGATGCCACGAATAGTGATTTTGCCGAATACCGAAAATTCGGCTAAGCTCTCGGCCGAAACGACGAATATTCGGCGGCCGAATATTCGGTGACACTTAGTACCTATATTTCGCAACTGCGAGTATGTCGTGCCACAACACGAATTATTTACTGATTGTTACATCAAATTATGTTACTTATATTATGTAAATCTTAAAAAAAATACATGAAAACTGTTCGCCTAGATCGGATAGCCAACCGTTACAAGTGGTGGTCAGCAAACGCAAAACAGTATACAAGCCTAGCGGAATTTGCTAAGATTTATTTATCATCTCCCGGGAGCAGTATAGCAGTTTTTAAAAAGCCCAAGCTCGGAAGCAGGTATAATTTATGAAGAAAAGTGCAATCGTTTGCTATAAAAAAATACTGAAAAAATCTTTTCATTCATCATAACTTAACACTGATATATAGATTTTAAGTATTAAATATGCTGATTAGTTGTTAAAATAAATAAAAAAATGTGAGTAATGTTGGGCTTTTTTTCATGATTTGGTATTCGGTATTCGGCCGAATATTGACAACTATTCGGCCGAATACTAACTAACTAACTAACTAACTAACTAACTAACCATCACGCCGTTTCCCCGCAGGGGTAGGCAGAGAGGACGGACCGCCACACAACTCGATCTTGGCACACACTCTTTGCCTCGTTCACATTCATACATCGTCTCGGCCGAATACCGAATAGTTAAAAAAAGTAGCCGAATAGGCCGAATACCGAATAGCAGCCGTATATTCGTGGCACCTCTACTTTACTTACAACCCTTTATTTACAAGTCCAGTTGCACCAATTTGTTGAAAAATTTTCACACGGATGCACGGAGTTAGATGTTTTATTTGATTAGCTGAAGCTATGTAGCAACTAAAGGTACCAGTTACCCTCCTGTTATCATTACACTAGCAATAATTCAGCCTTTGAAGGAATCCATTTCCTCAGCTTTAGATACATAGCTGACAGCCGATATTTAGTGATAGCGATCACCCTAAATAATAAAATATCGTTCCCACAAAGAAAAACAAACATTATATCCCTTTGAAAAAACATCTACACAATATAAGTACTACGCAAAACGATATTATTTATGTCCGAACTACCTATATATTTTCTTGGTGTAGGTAGGTACCTACAGTTTGTCAAGTAAGAGTAGAAAACATAGGAGGGATACATAGCTGACAGCCGATATTTAGTGATAGCGATCACCCTAAATAATAAAATATCGTTCCCACAAAGAAAAACAAACATTAGATCCCTTTGAAAAAACATCTACACAATATAAGTACTACGCAAAACGATATTATTTATGTCCGAAGTACTTGTATATTTTCTTGGTATAGGTACTTACAGTTTGTCAAGTAAGAGTAGAAAACATAGGAGGCCACTGTTGATCAAATGGCAATACTAAACACACGACTCGTGGTGTTAAAGTAAAGCTGAGTAACCTATATTTTTACAAAAAATTAAAAAGGCATTAAAGTGGAAAAAAAGTTTCATTGCAGTATAGATACCCACTGATCTCAAAATTAGAATTGCATATTATTATACCTTTGCAATTTTGTGTTAACATAATGAAGAATAACGATATTGTAATCAAGTATAAAGCCCTGTTTAGAAATTGCTCACATTTATTTAATACCAGCATTGTTTTCTCAAACTTTTTTTAGACAGCCTTCATATTGAAAAAATGTACCTAGCGTTGCCCGGACTTTAGATCATGTCTCTAATTTTAGATCTGAATATATTTAACTCATTCAGATCAAAATTAGTGTAGCTAAACTCACCATTAGTGATTCTTCCTTTCCATCTTTTGTAATATCCTAATTTATGTTAAATTAAATTAAAGCAAATCGCTTTATAAAACACCTTTCAATCAAATTTATGTCATGAAGATTTTTTTTTGATGTGGTTTACTGTGTTCTATACATTCAGTGTTATTATGCTTTAAAATAAAATTTGACAGTTAAATTGGTGTTGCCAGCCTACAAATTTTGTAGTTCCATTTTTTATATTTTCTACTCTTATTTGACTCCTACCTATAGTCTGTCAAAATAAAGCAAACAAAAAAGGAGGGCTTTTTTAGACTAGACTTTTTTGTTACATTAGCTCCACCCAGGAGGCCCAGAGGAAAAAATCCCTCAGGGCCTACGTCATCTTTGGGGATGCTGTTTCATTTTAGGGAAAGGAAGCAGAGGAAGTTCTCGGAGGGAAAAGGGTATGAGGGGTAAGTAGGAATCTGGGGGTGTCCAGAAGTAAAGCAACAGACACACGTGCTCATTAGTCGCGTGCTTTCTTGCTACTAATGAGAAAATGATACCGTGTAACTAGTAGTAGCATGTGTTCCACGCCAAAATGAGCATGCTCACAAATTAACCGGCTGTTGATTTATGAGCATGCTCATTGATTCGCAGGTGGAAGAGGTAGGTAATAAGTAATAAGCATGCTCATTTATGAGCATGAGTGTCAGTAACATGACGGACGTATGAGTCCAATCTTTCTGATACGGTGCAAGCCGATTCTAGAGTCCGGCTGGACAGGTTTAGGTTAGGTCTCCCTTAACCACTTTCCCGATCCGGTCTGCCATACAGGTGGGTAGGTGGACAAACAAACGCATTCGCCGCCAAGATCTAGAAAAACCTCATTCCATGAAGCCGGGCACCAGGTCACCAAACGTAGCGAACCACTTCGGATGACATAAGGCAGGGGTGTTGGTTATCTAATAAATGATTAACCTCTTAAATAAGATGGATGATGGTAAATCAAAGCAAAAAGAACTCTATGTATCTTCCACTCTGGAACAAGCCGCAAATATATTATATATTATTTTAAATGAATTAACCGTGAAATAACACGAATTTATCAAATCTCTAATATTTGTTTTTATGAGTATTATTATAAATACACAAATATCACTGGATTTGCTACCGAATGTGTAGAAACAAAACTCACGTTATAAACTTGGTCACTACCTTCCAACTTACCTGTATTCCTATTTGTTTAGTTTAGATTTTAGATAAAACATTCCCCTGGGAATAAAGGGGTTACCTGCTTGCTTTTTTTTTTTCGTATTAGACTTCTTGACTCCTTTGGAATGATGTAGTTTATATTCAAACATATCATATTTTCTTCAAGTTCGCAATGGAGAGGGTTGTTTTATTGACTAACCTAATATCAGTATATCACCTATCACCGTCACAGTGACGTCTTATCAGTTATTGTGGCAGTAGGGCAATAACCGTATTATATAGCGCATCTGTGAAATTTCCTAAAAGATAAGAAATAGATATCTAAGTACCTACGTTTCCTCCGTATCCGTACTACTGTACCTATCACTATGGCCCTGTATAATAGTTGATTATAAGCTCGGCTTGGTTGGAATGTCGAGCTTAGCACAGCGTGGAAAATAATCCGTATATAGGTCGAAAGCCTGGTATTACGTGTATTGTCTATTAAAATCTACTTTCTGTATGAGTGGTATATCTACGCTCTCTACTGTCTGCATCGAAATCGCGATATTGTGATCGCGATCTTTCAAAAAACGACGGCAGTTTATTTTTTAATTTAATTTACGAGTTAATTTTTGATAAAATTCCCCACTTCAATAGCAAGTACACTAATTTTAATTAGGATAGGTTGTTTAAAAAAAATTATGAATTCATCAAATATTTGAAGTTAATTTTCACGTTGTGTGTAAGTTCTATTCAACTTCTGTGCGATTATTTCAGTTTCATGCAGCAACTGGCCTATAAATCTTACCTTACTAATATTATAAATGCGAAAGTTTGTATGGATGGTTGGTTGGTACTCTTTCATGCAATAAATGTCGAATGCAATTAAAAAATTCTTTCACTAATCGAAAGCTACATTATTTGCGTGTTAAAACGACTTTATATATTGGTAAGCTCTGGCGTTATGAATGAGCTGTGGCGTTATGAAATTATGTATCATACGTTTTCTGTCCCTAACAAAATCGAGTTATTGCAAACGTCAAACAAATTGTTACCTTGGAAACAATGTTTTTTTTTAAATTTTAGGCTTTAAAAGAGTGCTTTTTTGTGATTAAAAAGAGTACTTTTTTGGCGTCGTAGTTAATATCTACATATCTCTAAAAAAATTTATTCTCCGAACAAAAAGCATAACGTTGCTATAAAGCACAGCGTTTGAAGTGGACTGTCATTTTCTTATTTTTTTAGGTAACTCTGGATTCAAATATGAATGAAATACTAATAAAGGGTGTAGGTACTTAAAATAAATTTCTTTTTCTATAATTTAAATATTTTCTAAAACAGAATTTTTATTTGCGAAATGTCATTCTCAAATTTTGAAATTTTCTATTAAACCATAATTATTTTCATCAAGCATAATAACAATTCTATGGGAAATGACATAGGCTACTTTTTATCACGGAAAAAAAATTTCGTTATCGTGGGAAAATTCTTTATACAGTAATTTCCCACTAATACCATGCGAGCGAAGCCGCGGGTAAAAGCTAGTGATATAATAATAGAACCTCCACAGAACGTTAAAATTAGCATCGAATATTTGATAAATAAAATTAAAAAAGCACCGCATCTTATTGTTAATATCTGCTTAGGTTAAATACGTGCTAATCGTTTCCACATTTATTCATCATTTTTTTTAAACAACCCGTCCTTAGTATTTGTTTTGTTAGAGTCAGTGCACTATTAATGAAATTAACCGCTGAAAACCCACTGTCCTGACGTTGAAACTTTTAAAATCCCTTATCAAACTATTTTTGATTTATTATCAATTAATAACATCGTCATTCCTCGTGGCTCGATGAATATAATATTCCATACTTGTAAAATTAGACAATTTCAGTGGGAAGTATTCAAATATTATGTACATAAATGTCAGATTTGACTGCTAGCGCCTCGGCGTCTAAAATAGAAACTATTCTGCGGCTTAGCTTGAGCGGTAGATTTAGCCCACTTAAATTGGAGCGAGGATTGTCGTTTCTAGATACATAGCAAGGATACGGACTGGTGATATACCGGGCCTATTAAATTAAAATTACATATTACTATTACCAAGGGCGGATCCAGGATTTTTTTCTGGGGGACACACAAGGGGCGGAGGGGGGGGGGGGGGCGCCCCGGGTGCCACCCGATTGGGGGGGTACCCCTCAAGAGCACAATTCCCCCCCCCCCCCAGGACGGATCAATTTTTTATGAAGTCGAAATTTGAGTTTGTCAACTTTAATGGGGGGGGGGGGCATTTCCGACCGCGCTTTCCCCCGACCGTACCGCAAACGCTGATTATCATCTTTCATTTGCAAGTGCATGAATGGGATGCAAAGAACAAAATTCGCAATTCCAGCCAGAAATAGACAAAAGTTTGACTCATGTTCTTTCTGTTATTTTAACAACTCTGATAATTTGATTTGCTTCTAAGTATGTACTGTGATGGAATCTCCACAGTACACAAAAATACGTGCCCCCGTGCCCCCCCCCCCCCCCTAAATCCGCCCTTGACTATTACATTAAAATTAATTTCTCAAACGAAATGTAGGTATTCACACATTTCAAATTATAATCAACTAAAAACTACTTTTCAGAAATTCAATTTTAGTTTTTTACACACGTATTTTGCTTAGACATTATTGAAAAATTATAAATACTTGTGATCAATAATAATATGTATTTTTAATTGATATAGAAATTTTATTCGTCAACATAAAAATAAAACAAAAAATGCTGGCAAGTTTAAAAAAAAAAATTGACAATATAAAAGATTAGTAAAAAAAAATCCCTCAGGGCCTATGACATCTTTAAGGGTATTTATAGAGAAAGGAAGGAGAGGAAGTTCTGGGAAGGAAAAATGTATGAGGGGTAGGAATCTGGGGGTCAACGTATTCAGGAGTGACGAACGTATGAATATATCTCTCCCACAGTGGTGCAAGACGATGGATCGAGATAATGCGGCTGGAGAGATCAAAAGGTCTTCCTCAACCAGACTTTACCGATCGTAATAGCAGGTGGGCAAAAGCATCCGCCGACAAGACCTAGACAAACCTATGAACCCGGGCAATCTGCGAAGAACCACTTGGGGTGACCTAAAAATGGCAATTACTTAGATTCAGTAAATTCGGAGCACATTTCTCCACTAAATCACCGAAATTAAAGACATGTTCGTATTTTCCTCGATTGCAACATTGCTTTTTAAATTCTAAAGAGGTTTAAACATTTTTTTCAAATTTATCGCTTTTATTAACGTGTTAAAGGCATGCGCGTATCGGGAATCATTCTGTGGGCTTATGCACTTGACGTAAAGCAGCGATTGTCAACCTTTTTGAGCCTGCGTACCCCTTGATTCTTATTACAAATTTATTTTACCCCGTACCCTCCATTTATCATGTGTTCACGTGTAATGAAAGACATGTTTCATTTGTGATGTTTTGATATTCTCATTATTGCACGAATTTAACTCTCGACAGGCCAAGATGCCAAACATAACGTCCGTAACCATGTGGGTCGACCAAAACAATGTTTTTAAACCATAGAAATCCCTTATTCTTTTTTTATTTGTTCACTTATTGGACTGGGAATATTACCTATATTTGACAAAATATTTTTTCCTGCGATCAACCTGTGTACCGTGTAATCCAGTCACACAAATATAATAACACAATTTTATACAGGGTGTTCCACGGCTTCGGGAATTTTTAACCAGTGATTCTACATACGAAATTGAACAAATTTGGTTCCACGTCTTTTTATTTCACAACTCCAAACTCACAAAGTGCATTGAGTGAATGAATTTTTTAACCTTAAAAAAATTGTAGAAAAAAGTTTTTATATGTAACAGTACCTAGTTAAAATAAAATCACGATTTCCTGTTACAGTCTATATAATCAACCATACAATCACATACAGTCAATGTGACCTATGAAGCAAAATTATACAAAGTTTGGCGCAATTTCGTATAGGTGTAGTTGAGTTTTAAAACCTACATTCGTGTCACGTTATTGCGTACCCCCAATTTTTCTTTGCGTACCCTAAGGGGTACGCCTACTATAGGTTGAAAACCGCTGCTGCAGGGTCCAAGCAACGTTTAGAAGTGGGAGGCGTCTACTAATATCTACAGGAAATCCAAAAACTGAACAAATCGGACTAATATCTATGAGAACATTTGAAATTACGTGTAGCATATTAGAATAACGTAATATTGCGTCGTATGAAGTTTAAAAACTTAATTTATGTTAAGTAAGGTTAGGTTAGGTTAGTATTACGTAATTGAAGTAATTTATGATTTTCCGTACAACCTCTTGCTCAGCTGCCCTCTGTAGATATTAGTCCCACCTACGCTCCATAGATATTAGTCACCACTGGGACCGTCATAGATATTAGTCCGACCTTAGCTCTGTAGATATTAATCCTCACTCTGAAGTTCATAGATATTTGTCCAACCTATGAGCTGTAGATATTCGTCCGACATACAGGCTGTAGATATTAATACCTGGAGTCTTAGAAGTGTGATATGAACACGGGGAGCAGAGAGCAGAAGGTTGCAGGAGGTGGTATAGGCTGGTATGGTACTGTACCTACTTGCCCTGGGACCTGGGACTGACTCAAGTGCTGCAGTCCCCGTGGGATTATTTATTATTTCGAGTGGTGATATTACATCTCATGCTTGTACTGGCAGTACCTAATTGCTGTGATATATACACGGGTCTGTTGATCGTCACCAGTAATTAAATTGATGCATGCTACTGCACATAACTATTTGTCTGCTATACCGCCTAAAATATCAATAAGAATATAATTTCTTAATGATAAAATATATCGATCACGGAAATTTGAAATGCTGTAAAGGACACATTGTAATTGTTCAGGAGAGCGAAAAGAATTTTTTCTATTTTTTCAAAAAATAATTTCTCCTGTTTTTGTAACCAACTAACTAATATAACGCCATTTCCTCGCAGGGGTAGGCACAGAGGACGGACCGCCAAACAACTCGGCCTTGGCACATACTCCTTGCCTCGTTCACATTCATATATCGTCTCATACATGCCCTTCAATTATTCTAACTATTGACATGGCCCGACTCAAGTATCTGATTCCCTTGGTCGTGCCATGCTTTCCTCGGGCGTCCTTTTACCGTTCACATTTGCATAACCACTGGAGCGACGGCGCGTTTTATAACTTTTGCCTCGGATTGCTCGTGATATTTTAATGACCGTTTTGAATATTTTCCGCCAACCTTAAAAAAATCATACCTCCGAATTTTAATGTGGAGGCATACAAACTGATCATAGTTCTATATAGTCAATGAATTCACCTATATTTGGTTGTTTATCACATATTCATAGGATTTATAAAAATAATATTAAAAAATCGTAAACATTAAAAACTGAACTATTCTCAGTATTGCCTCCCTTTAAACTCGCCTAGTAAGTTCAAATTTCCCCCAACAATGAATATTTTCAATTAGGTTTCTTTTAAATGGTCTAATTTATAATCACAATCTACATATGTATATAAGAAAACTGAATTTGATATGTTTTGAACTGTTGAATGTTCCTTTTGGAAAATTTTTGACACAAATTTATTCGAAAAATGGCGACACTTTTAATTAGACTAAAATGAAATTCTTGAACGACTCACCACAAATAGCTGTAGTAGGTACATCAAACAGGTACATCAATTATCTTAAATCCACAATACCAATTAACTCGATTATTGGTTTATTTATAGAAAACATTGCATTTTAAAAAACACACGACGATCGGAAAAAAATGTCAACAACATAACCATAAAACTTTGTTTTATCAATAATCAGTGAAATTTTAAGTTTGAAACACGTTGAAATATGAGATGAATGCATTACTCATTCAATTATTATAACACTGGTACACAATTTGTTATAAATATCCACTAAAATACGATAAAAAAGCCGAATTTTACACTGACAGGTCCAGTACGCTTAACATTGTGTTTTGCAGCGAAAATAATCGATTTAGAAATTTCCATTATTAAATCACAGAAACAAAGAATTGAGACATCTCTGGAGAAAGCGCTAAAGGATTTTGTCAACTACACGTTATGCAAATCACAGATCGCAAGAGTTTTTGAAAATATTACAAAAAAAAATTTAATGCATCTAGGTAGAATTTGGTGTAATTCGACAACTTAGCAAACTTAGTTTGTGTAAATTGTACCGAAATTCGACAAAAAGCGTTCCAGTGGCTAATATATTCTCCTATACTCCTTTCCTCGTTCATTCGCTCTACATGCCCACACCATAAGCTACATGCTACATCTAGGTACATGCTGTTTTTGTAAACTTATAAATAAAAAAATTATTATAAAATAAAATTGAATAGATCTTTCAGAATACGTAACATTTTTTGTAATTTTTTTAAAAGACAGTTTTATTATATTTTATTTTTTCAGAAAAAAAATCCTAAATGCACATCGTAAAAGACGCACTTATTTTCCTAGAAATATTTCAACGACTCATTTTTGAATTCATAAATAATCTAAAAAAATGTACAAATAAATTTAGTTTATTTTTATTATTAATATTTTACCATGACTAGATATTTACTTTGACGACTATTCTACTGAACATTACATTCCCAAAAATGTGGTTTGAAGGGTTTTACCTAAACATAATTAGAAATACATACAGAGGATTGAGAATGTACGGTTTTAATGAGAAAAGCTAATAAATTACTTAAAAAATTACGGAAATATTCTAAGTACCTTGACACTAAAAATCATCCTTACGAATTTTCTGTAATAACTCGTATTTTTCGAAACTTACTTTTGAAAATGGAGTTCTTAAGTAGGTAAGTACTCCGAATAATAAATAATAGTCTATGTGGTGCACATAGAGAAATGGTCAGGTACCTACTTTTGACTCTATACTTTAGCACTTTAGCTCAAGGTAAAAGCGTTCCCAAATTCAAGTATTAGTGACTAAACCGTTTTCATAATCCAAACACTTAGCAGTTGTGATCTCATTGTTTTAATTTTGACGGTACACGTATTAAAAATTAAAGTGGGAAAAGCCAAAATACAGCTTTCAGGTAAACACATCTCCGGTCTCCATTGCCGCACCAATTAGCGCGCGGAGAATTATTCGGTCAAACAAAAGCAGATCAAGAAGGAGTTCAAAGGAAAACGCCGCTAGAACTGTGAATATGTGGGGTCAGAAACGGACAGAAGTGTGCGTTAATTAGCGCTTGGAACAGTTACCATTGGAGCCTTTTTAAACTGAGTCACCTGGAATGTACATCACTAGCACTAGTGAACAGTAGGAGGCAAAGCTTATCATGTTAGATATAAATTATAATATATTATACTGCAATCTCCAATAAATGATTCCTCATATAAAAACTTAGGAACTTCTCAAAAATATGGGTTTGCATTGAGATGGCCAGGTCCAGCATGAACGATCGATAAAACCCTGTATCAATAAGACGTTGACTAAATCTGTCATTTATGGTCAGTTATCAATATTTGCGAGCACGGCCAACAATTGATAAGCGATAATTTAGTTTTAGCAAATTTTAGCTTGTCAGATAAGCTGTCAATATACAAAACAATTTTTATAATTTCGTTCGTTATGAAAAATAAATGGCTTGTTAAGTGTCCGCTCTCCGGATTTCTACCGATTTCTTGCAAACCTCCCATTAAACATTTGATGTTGTTAAGCTCTTAAAAAAATATATGTTATTTTTGAAGATAGTATCTATACATTCACCCCGCCGAATCGCAAATTATAAGAAATTCCCTCGATAGAAAAAATTCGCAAAGTATGCTCCAATTTTTTTTTATTTTCATGTCTGTTTCCGTTATTTTACAAGTTATATGTATGAAAAAATTCACAGGGTTTCATTTAATACTGTTTTAGACAGCCCCCAAGAGATTTTTGCTCTATTTTAAACGAGTCGTGTTTTATTAAAGATTTTCGCAGTTTTTGCATCGATTTTGGCGCTGTAAATGTTATCGCTCTCCTCTAACAATCGTAATTTCTTATCTCTCCATCTTCTTCTTTTTAGGGCCGGTAACGGAGCCTTAATTAATGAATCTGAACTTACGAAGCTCTTAGAATTGAAAGAAATCATACCGATGGGGATATTGATATAAAATCGTCGGAAGTTATCTCTATCAATCCGATTTTGTATTTCGATTTCACTGTGCTAGACCCTCAGGAGCGCTTTTAGACCAAACAACACTAAACTTCAGTAACTGGGACCTAATTATGAGTTTGAATCAGAATTGTTACGGTTTCTCTATTCTTCTATACGGCGTGGAAACCTGGATAACTCAACTGGATAGTAAATATCACTAAACTAAGCATATAGTCTTAGAAATGTGGATATATTTTTTATAGGCGACTCCTCAAAATAAACTCAAATGCAAAAACCAATTTGGAATTTCTTCATCGAATAGGAGCGCAAGGGAGATGTACGTAGGTACGTCTAGATAATTTATCAAGTTCTCGTAAAAAATAATAATACAAATAACGAAAAATTGACAATTTGTTACCTATTAAAAACTTTGGCGATAGTGATTTTTAATACTCTATTTAAAAAAAAAAAACAAATTTGTTTAAAAAAAATAGATAGATAACAATATTTAATCGTGTGCAATAATAGTCACAAGCGTAGACCCTCCCAGCACAATCTTCGTGGATAATATTTAATATTGTACACATATTTTAATCTAAATAAAAAAAATATATATTCTTGGGGATATCCCCTTTGATACATACCTACCTACTTACAATTTGGGAGGCAAGTATGGGTACCACCGCCCTGGGAACCATTTATTGGATAGCCAATACCTCTGCTATAGGTCACCCCAAATGGTTCGTTGCATTGGGTGACTTGGCAGGGGTGCCCGGGTTCATGGGGTGAGGTTTGTCTGGGTCTTGGCGGCGGATGCGTCTGCCTACCAGCGGCATGGCAGGCCGGATCGAGAGAGACAGGTTGGAGGAGGCCTTTTGACCTTTCCCGCCGGACACGCTTGACCCATCGCCTTACACCGCTGTTGGGGAGATGGATTCATACGTCCTTCACTCCTAGACACACTGACCTCCGATTCCTACCCACCCCTCTTACCTTTTTCCTTCACAGAACTTCCTATCCTTTCCTTCCGTAAAAAGACCATCCGCACAGAATCCCCTAAGATGACATAGGCCCTGAGGGAAATTATTTTCCTCAGGGCCTCCTGTGTGAAACTAATGTAAAAACAAAACTTGATCGGAAATATTGATTGGGTACAGAAATTTGAAACAACGATCAAAACGTGACTATATAGTCCATATAATTTATAATGCCCTTTCTCTACTAGCTTTCTTCTTCTTCTTGTGCCCTGTCCGTTCAACGGACGTTGGCTATCATGTTGGCTATGCGGACTATGTTTACTGCGGCCCGGAACAGTTCTACGGTAGACTGGCCAAACCACTGTCTCAGGTTTTTCAGCCATGAGGTTCTCCTTCTTCCAGGGCCCCGTCTTCTGGCAATCTTTCCCTGCATTATGAGATGCAAGACCTCACACTTCTTTGGATGTCTCATCACATGTCCAAGATATTGAAGTTTTCGGATTTTTACAGTTTTAATAACTTGTTTTTCTTTATTCATCCGAACCATAACATCTTCATTCGTAACCATGTCGATCTACTAGCTATAAAGAAGAAAAACTCCGACTTGTTGGTCATGTTATTGGGAATGATAAATCCGATATCTAATCTAATTGCTAATCCAGGGAAGATTGATGGAAAACGTAGCAGTGATTTCGTCCGAAGACATTTCCGCAGTGCTGACGATGATGGGACAAGGCACCAGAAGAAGAATAAGCAATACATAAGATTAGTTCTACCTATATTGTACGCGTGTGAGGTGCAATAGAATCTTTTCACGTTCTGGAACTCTAAATCTTGAAAATGGGAAAATTCTGATCTACCGAATTGATCAGTTTCATAAAGGATTTCATTGATTCACCACGTCATGGGAATAGTGTATAAACATTATCATATCTTGTTTATTTAACTCGGTTTAGTTAGTTTATTTATGCAGCAAACTTAGTATCAGAAGTCAATGACTTTTTATAGAAGTGATGCGAGCAACTCTCGACCCGCGAACCCTTGTTTGCGGCCCACTTGGTTAAATAAAATATTTAAAAAAATTGCGGAAAAAAAACTACGGTTTCTGTTAGGCACCTGGGTTTAGCGGAAAACTTAAATCTTTCTTCAAAGTTTTGAATTTCTTGAATGTGCAAGAATTTATTTTAGAAAGTTTTTCCCCTTCCAACGTTGTACGAGGAATATGTTTGATGCATTTCTAAGGTTGCCGTCGTATAAAACACCTTTTTTTTCTTGAAAAAAATTATTGCACTTTCAGATCTATAAAAATTAACAGCATTTAGTTTTTTTTTACATTAGCTCCACACAAGAGTCCGTCTAAGAACCAAAAATAAGCAAGAAGGGATAAGAAGGGCGAAAAATAGAAATAAGAAGAAGCAAAACGGGGCAAAAATAATACAAAGGGGTAAGAATAGTAAGAGAAGTAGCAATAAAAGATAAGAAGGAAGAGGAAAACTCAAGAAAGTCCAAGAGAAGGCAGAATGAAGCAGTAATATGTGGAAAGAAACTAGGAGAGTAGAGAAGAAACACGAAGAATAAAGAGGAACCCAGAAGAACCAAGAAGCGAGAGAAAATACAAGAAGAGAACAGAAAAATCAGGAAGAGCCAAGAAAAGGCAAGAAAAAAGAAGACACAAAGAAAGGGGAAAAAACAAAGAAACCAAATAAAGCTCAATCATTTAATTTATTCCTGACCATCCTAAATTCCAATATTGGCTTATTAGGTTGCCATGTATACCGGTCGAATAAACTCCAACCTCCTTCTCATCCTCAGAGCACGTGTTCCAAGTACTACAAATCAGTGCCCCCCGGTGTGCGGCCTTACCGGGACAGGAGTGCTCCTGGCTGGGGTGGTACAATCGTACCGTATCGTATCGTATTAGCTCCACACAAGAGGCCGTAAGAAAAAGAATCCCTCATGGCCTATGTCATCTTAGGAGATACTGGACGGTTTTTTTTTTAAGAAAAGGCTTCTGGGAAAGAAATAGGTATGAGGGGTGGGTAGGAATCTGAATGTCCAGGAGTGACGGACGCATGAAACCAACCCTCTATTAACTGCGGTGCAAGGCGGTGTTCCGAGAGAGTCCTACTGGAGAGGTCCGAAGGTCTTTATCAAACTCTCTCGCAGCATGTGGGCAGAAGGTCTTTCTCAACCTCTCTCGCAGCAGGTGGGCAGACCCTTTGGGCGCCAAGACATGGACAAACCTCACCCCATGAACCCGGGCACGGGTCAGGGGGTGAGGTTTGTCCATTAAACATAGTGAACCACTTGGGGTGACCTATGGCAGATGCGTAGGTTATCCAATAAATGGTTCCCGGGGAGGCGATACCGTACCCGCCTCCCAAAATTAATGATTTTTAATCGAGTATTTATTGTATGTTCTTTAATATTTAAGAATGATAAAAATCGACAAGGTTAATGTTTCGGCCGTAGAGATAATATAAAATAATTGTTGCCTGCGGTGTTTTCTTTTTTTTTATTATTAAAAGCAGCGTTTTATAAAATAAATATAAATTGGCGATACCACCGACTACAAAGTTGACCATGTCAAGCTGTATGTATCCTATCATGTGGCCCCCGAACAAATTAAAAATGAACAAATTGGGAATTCGGCTAAAAAGGTGGATCACCACTGCTCTATAGCATAAAAGGCGTAAAATAGTTTTTTTTAACAATAAGGTTATCGGTTTACAATAAGGAGCCAGGTACTTCCCCACCTTCCTTTTTTTCATCTACTTCCCCCATTACCTTCAGCCTCACCCAATGGCTCCAGACGGTTGAGAGTTGGGACTCTTATGCGCGACTTGTGTAAAAATAAATTTAAAAAACCTTGTACAAATATGAAGATACCATTTTAAAATTTTAAAAAAGTAGACACGTTAAAAACTTATTTATTTCATGTAATTAGGTATTTTATTATCCGATGTTTATGTATTGTCGGGCGTAAGTTACATCTGAACGCTAAATTTTGAGCTGGAATAATGAAATAATTTATAAATGTCGGCACTTTTCTAATGTTTTTAAAAGAAGTATTAATGTCTTCTTACTGAACAATATTGAAAGATACGGAACAAAAAATATTGTGGTAGGTAAACCTATTCATACTCTTACATCTATTTAATACGACATTGGTAGTAAGAATACAAAACAAATTCTTACGTTTTCTAAATTTTAAAATGGGTATTCCAGCAATTATGTTGAACTACAACACTATTTTAAATTATCGTAGAAAGCAAACACTTTGTGGCTTGACATTATAAAGAATGAAACAAGTACTTTGTTTAAAAACCACTTTATTTTTATTTATATTCGTCGACCGGTTTCGGTTGAACTCAACCTTCTTCAGGACAATAAACATATAAACTAAATTACATTACAGAGTGAAGATTCTAAGGTAAACATAAAAGAAAGAGAGAGAATATAAGAGAGGGAGAGAACATTAGATACTGGTTGGTGGAAGGGTAGGAGGCGGAGTCACGGGGGGGTGGGGGTGGGGGTTACATGGGGAGAAAGGGAATAATTTTAAAATCGGACTATTGGTTAATTCTAACTGTTTGTTTAAAATTTGGCAATTACTTTTCTTTGATTTGGATATTTCTAAAGCTTCTAAATTATTAAGGCGTATTCCTATTTTATTTATATGTATTATTTTTACTCCTGTATTTATGTTAAATGTATGGTCTGTATCAATTAAATGTTCAGCAAATTCCGAGAAACCTGTGCTTGTGAGGCACCTGAGGTGTTCTTTGACTCTAATATTTACATTGCGCGCTGTTTTACCTATGTATGTGGCTGGGCAATCATTACAATTAAGTTTATAAATGCCAGAGTGGCTTAATTTATCCTCTGTATCTTTAGAATTAGTTAGGAGTTTAGCTAAATTATTGTTAGTATAGAAGGCTGGCCTTATTTCTGATGGAAGTGTCGACGTGCAATGGGAAGAGAATTTACTAATATACAAAATTCTACGCCATTGAGTAGTTATATTATTATTAATAAATGGTAAGGCATTATACAAAAATTTATTTGATGCGATTTGTCGAAGTTTTTTTGAGAGGATTTTAAAATCCTCTCAAAAAAACTTCGACAAATCGCATCAAATAAATTTTTGTATAATGCCTTACCATTTATTAATAATAATATAACTACTCAATGGCGTAGAATTTTGTATATTAGTAAATTCTCTTCCCATTGCACGTCGACACTTCCATCAGAAATAAGGCCAGCCTTCTATACTAACAATAATTTAGCTAAACTCCTAACTAATTCTAAAGATACAGAGGATAAATTAAGCCACTCTGGCATTTATAAACTTAATTGTAATGATTGCCCAGCCACATACATAGGTAAAACAGCGCGCAATGTAAATATTAGAGTCAAAGAACACCTCAGGTGCCTCACAAGCACAGGTTTCTCGGAATTTGCTGAAAATTTAATTGATACAGACCATACATTTAACATAAATACAGGAGTAAAAATAATACATATAAATAAAATAGGAATACGCCTTAATAATTTAGAAGCTTTAGAAATATCCAAATCAAAGAAAAGTAATTGCCAAATTTTAAACAAACAGTTAGAATTAACCAATAGTCCGATTTTAAAATTATTCCCTTTCTCCCCATGTAACCCCCACCCCCACCCCCCCGTGACTCCGCCTCCTACCCTTCCACCAACCAGTATCTAATGTTCTCTCCCTCTCTTATATTCTCTCTCTTTCTTTTATGTTTACCTTAGAATCTTCACTCTGTAATGTAATTTAGTTTATATGTTTATTGTCCTGAAGAAGGTTGAGTTCAACCGAAACCGGTCGACGAATATAAATAAAAATAAAGTGGTTTTTAAACAAAGTACTTGTTTCATTCTTTACTATTTTAAATGATGTGAATATGCTCAAATTGTCAGACAGAAGAATTTTCACAGCCTTGGTATTTCTTTATAAAATTCTAAATGATTTAGTTGATAGTCCATTATTGCTTGAATTAATAAGCTTCCGGATTCCTCTACGTAATACTAGAAGTCAGGATTTATTTCAGTGCAGAAATTCTGGAACTAACTACCATATGTATTCCTCTTTGCCCAGAATACTAAAGGAGGGAAATAATTATACCAAGTCTGTGGACATCTTCAATTTATCTTTAGACAAATACAAAATGCTGTTACTGAGGCAGTTCAGTTATGTACAATAAATACTGTATATTTCTTAGTAAAAGAAATATATACCTTTTATATTTGTTGGTAAAAGAAATATATAGTATTTATATTTTATTTAATCAAAGTGTAATTTTTAAATTGTATGTGTAAAAGCCCCGAAAAAGGGCGTAAATAAATAAATAAATAAATAAATAAATAATTACAGACATAAAGCAGTAGAACATGGTTTGGTATATGTATGCAGTAGAAATTCATGACGACGGTTGTCACAGGTCGATATTCTGGATTTTTAGCGATAAACAGCTCTGGGTGTGTTATTTTATTGACTTAGAATCTACCATTTGTAAATCATCATATTTCAGTATTCTCTAGTTCACACGCTCTCGGCAACTCTGTGCTGCTAACCAAACAAATAGTCGCCATTGCCATTAGTAGGCAAATGCTAATGTGCAAAATAATGTTAGGGGTTATACGGTTATATCAACACCACCAGAAATAATCAACTGACTACTGGGTTATGCCATTCTTGTGACATTCGCATTTCACGCAAGTACCTAATAAAAAACCAGCCGTTTCCTAATAAAGGAATCATAACTGGAAGATTTACTCTTTGTCAGTACTCTGTACAAGAAAGTAGAAATTTTGTATTTGTTTGTCAGGCCGCTTCTTTGGCATCTTAGTAATTCCCATCTCTACTATTCTATGAAATAGATAAGTGAGAACAGGCTTTCTATGCCACAGAACACCCGATAGAAATAGTAACCCAATGTTGAATCAACTTCAACATTCGTTCTATTCTACAGAGTCGACCACAGAATACAGCAAATGTGAACGTGCAACAATATCTTTCAATTTTCAAACCTTGTTTCAAACGGTTCGTTTCACGAAATAGCAATAGATCAAATATACCTAATACATCGGGAAGAATCCCAGCGCAAACTTAAAGTAGGTACCTACCTACCCCTTTACTAATTAAGGTGTTTTAAATTTCACACAACTGATAGACAACCATTTACCTACCCTACTTATTTCAATGAAAGATGCTCCGGGGAACTGCATCATTGATTCCTACGTTACCTATGCACAGTCGAGAAACACAGCAAACGTCCAATATTTTACACAGTTGACATTATTTGTCACGTGAGGTTGGGTTGTTTCTACTACTCGTTTTTGAGTTCAAGAGCTCGGCTATTGAACGATTTGCCGACATATGTGTTTCTTCCTACTACAACAGGTTTACTACTTCCTTTCCACAAAAGGCCTTCCACACACCATCCCCAAAGCTGACGCTAAGAAGCTAGGCGGGCCTTCTGTGGGGAGTTAATGTAAAAAACATGTTTATTTATCAGTTTTGTAAAGTAAAAGATAAATCACCTTTATCAGTACGGCTGTATTTGTTTCGTGAAATTAACCGCTTAATTAATTGAATGTTACCTATTCCAGTTCTGTTTATAACATTTGTCTTGTTTTCTCTTGCGGTTGACGCCTGATCAATGTAATTTAATACATTTATTTAATTATATTAATTTATCAAAACATTTCAGACGACCGCTAAATATCCAGATGCGTTTAAGCAACTACTGTAAATAATTACAAATATATCGCAATGACCAGATGTCAAATCGAGTTGGTGCGGTTCTTTGATACTATATCCGTAAGACATAATATTAATACCCCACTAAACTAACCCGCTGTCGTCAAACTAACATAGGAAGTAGAAAGGAGGTATCTTCCTCTATCGTTCAGCGGTGACTTCCGCTCCTCGCAATCGGCAGGGTTTTGCGACTAGTCGCTTGGCGATGGAATGTGAAGTATTCCATAATCAACTGCCACCTCAGTTTTTTGTGGTTAAAAAAATCACGAAGTTTCATAAATGTTTCTCAAATTGAGGTCGGAAATTTTGGATTTATAGTGATGCACATTTTCATTAAATAAATGTGTTTTCTTTTTAATAACTACTTTCACAATACCTTAAGTACTTCTATTTTACTCATACACACTTATTGAATTCCTTTGTAAAACTTCACATAATAATTAAACTACATACCTACTTGTATTGTACTTATTTCTTCTTCTTCTTCTTCCTTGCGCTGTCCCAACTCATTGCTTAGGTAGTCTGTTGGGGTCGGCTCTTCTCGTTCTCAGGTTGTAGCTGAGTATCGCCTTCATCCAGGCCGTTTCTTTGAAGTATTTTGGAGCATTGAGTCATCCAAGAGTTCTTTGGTCTTTCTCTGGATGACTGTCGATGGAGCTCCAAAGACATTGCCTGCTTCACTGTGTGGTCTGATTGTATCCCTCTTATGTGCCCATACCATCTCAACTGTCGTTCCTCCAGCTTACTGTTTATGTCCGTGACACCCAAGCTACCACTAGCTCTTTTAGTAATACCCCTGCCGACCATCGCAGCTTTCGCATTTTTGCCGTTTCGAGTTGCCTATAGTAGGAGTTGTACATAGTCCAGCATTCGGAGCCATACATTATCGCGGGTCTAACAATAGTCTGTATTGTACTTACTTATGTCTTTCAAATTCTATTTACGATGTTATGAAATAGGTATTCACTTATTAGAACACTATTAAACAACTTACTTATAATAATTGTATGTAGGTATGTGAAAGTCTTCAAGGCAAATAAATAAATATTTATCACCATGACGGCAACGCTGTTCCGAAAAGCGAACAAATTAACCTGAGGGATTAAATAATCACCTTCAGAGGTAATTTACATAAACCTTTCAGTAACTGCTTACCACGAAACATTCCCTGAATTCCCGAGTTCTGGGAAGTACTGAGAAGAAAAATAATAAAATACTAGTATCGTGTAAGTTCAGTAAGTTGTATGCATCGGGCGGATGAAAGCTCTCAAACATTTAATGAGAAATACATCAGCGGAGTTGTAAACACGAGCTGGCAGCTTTATGTCATATTAACGTCACAAGTGTTTAGGTTTCATCTCTAGCCAGTAACCAGTAGCTAGTATCCAGTAACTAGTAACAGTCTGCTGGCTCCGGACCACCGCCCTTCACTTCAATTAGTCGCTTCAATCAATCTCATGTTGACAAGGAAACAAATGTGGACTTTAATAATTAATCGTAATACAGTGTTTGGTACCATCATTCTAAATAATGCAATATTAACATTTTGTAGGTCTCTTGTAATTATTAATTCTGATTACGAACAAATAGTTAAATTCAAAATAATTTTATTTTTTAACTAAAATGGTGCCACAAAATAAGTTTGCTGTGTTTGAAGAAGAATAGTTAATTTATTTAATGCTAGCTTTTGCCCCCGGCTTCGCTCGCATATTAATAATAACTTTGTTAAGTATATTATATTATAAACAAGCTCAACATCTACCATTCGCCAAGATGTAGTATGCCTACACAGTACACATATCTGCTAGAATTATAATGCATATGAAATTTACTAATTTTTTGCGTTTTAAGATGAAGCCATACTAAATAATGCAGAATCATAGGTTTTTTGTTTTGAAAATATGATCGCTTAGAATTATTATAGATGCTTAAATTAAATACTGCGTGTAGAACATACCTTGGCCCTTAAAAATATCGTTTTTTTTTATAAGTCTTTTAAAAAGCCTAGAAAAAAATAAAGTATTACTTCTATAAAAAACACTTTCAAGTGAAAACTTTCCTACTTATAAACCCCTTTTCGGACATGGTTTTATTGTATAATGTGGCAAATTCAGTTTCTTTTATAATAATCGCAAAAAAAATATTTACGCCCGAACTTCACAAAATAAAATAAAACATGCATTTTCTCATTGTTATTTTTTTACATCAATCAATACGGCCCGCACTCTATGAATTTGGATTCTTGAAGTGACCCTTATGGCATGAGCACAAGAACCATGCACTGGGCACACCTATTTAGTATCAGCCACGCCCCGGCCGGAGCGGGAAATAGACGTGTGGCTCCGCGCCACTTGGTTTCGTGAAATCAATTTTAAATTTCCGTTTTATTACAATAAACAATGCGTAAAAAAGGAATAAATGTTTTTTACAGGCCTTTACGAAATCAACCCGTAAAAAAAGCTGAAATAGCTATTCCAACCTTTCCGAGAGCTTTTTCTCAAGTATTTTTAAACTCCTCCCATAAAGGGCGTGAAATCCGATTTCGATTTTTTCCTGGACTATTGGATCGCCTTAAAGGCATTGTCAACCTTTCAAATGTGGTTGTCAGATTGAGGAGGGCTATTAAAATATACATATATTTCACGTCATATGAGCTGGGATCCCATGGTAGAATTTCATACCACTTTTCCCAATTCTAGCTTCCAATGCAGAGTAATCATAAAATGGAGGGAATATGTTTCTGTGTCGCCACAAACATAAATCAACTTTAACAGTCAGACATTAAATTGGAAATGTTTGGTTTCCGTGAGTCAATAACAACTAAACAAGTAGACATGTAACATATAGCGCACTACACATAGCATATAGCAATACCATCATATACTCGATGCGTCCAGATTACCCTGTGCACTCAATAGCTCGTGTCGTTAAACTATGTATAAACAAAATTGCAATCTCTTAAGATGAAGGAGATCCGATCCTTGTAGTAAATATGTAATGCATCTTGTATTTGGGGGGTCTACGAAATACTGCATTTTTTTTCTATTTAACTGCAACTCTTTACATTTTACAACTTCCGTGCGTTGAATGTAATAAACCAAGTGTGGGGTACGTCAAGATAATATGCAATGGCAGAAGTATTAACAACATAACTACATTTTATAACATATTTAAAATATGTACACCTACAGTTAAATGTTTTTTTTTTAGGGAGTTATTAAATAATCCAATTATACACACGTAATTAATAACGCACTAAGGACGGGTTGTTTCATAATATTTGAACAATTCTTTAAATTTAAATTAATATTCAGGTCCTGTGAAATTACCTAAGCACTTGCAATCCAATAAGCCAATATAAGAATTTAGATTGGGCAGGAATCAGGAATAAATGAATTGATTGAACATTGCATTTTTTCTTTTTGTCTTCTTGGATATTCTTGTTTCTTCTCGTCTGTTCATGATTGTTCTTGTCTCTTCTTGCCTCTTGTCTCTTCTTTGTTTTTTGTCTCTTCTTATCTCTTCTTGCCTCTTCTTGACTCTTCTTGTCTCTAATTATCTCTTCTTGTCTCTTCTTGCCTCTTCTTGCCTCTTCTTGTCTCTTCTTGTCTCTTCTTGCCTCTTCTTCTCTCTTCTTGTATCTTCTTGTCTCTTCTTCTCTCTTCCTGTCTCTTCTTGTCTCTTATTGTCTCTTCTTGTCTCTGCTTCTCTCTTCTTGTCTCTTCTTGACTCTTCTTGCCTCTTTATGGTTCTTCTTATCTGTTCTTCCGTCTTTAGTAGGTAGATTGAAGAAAAACAAAAATTTATAATAAATAATGACCAAATAATTTATACAAAACGCAAAACTGGAGCATTATTTGGTTCCTTAGAACAGCCAATCTGTCTAGCTAGGAAATAATATCGACGTTGCGCACTTGACAATATGGCACTTTTACACCTTTTTGTAAATAAGTTAGGTACCTACCAAGTGAAATTATTGATTGACAACTACTGTTAAAACTTATTTAAACATAATAATAATAATATATCTTTATTCAACAAAATTTGCAAGATTTATAACAACAACAAAAAACGTACACATTCAGTGTTAATATTTACAATGGTTTATGTAAGTACAATAGATTAACAACAGAAGATAATATAAATATGAACAGTTGGTACCTACTTGAAGTATTAATTTATTGCTATTGCAAATAGTTATAAATTAAGGTTTTTCGTAATCCACCTCACTAGGCTAGCCTGTGTTGAGGCAGTAATTTTTAAGTCAATTTATATTTCTTATTAACATATCTACACTTATGTTAAAATATAATCATACAATAGATTGGTTACATTAACAATAAATTTTGAATAATAATAATCAGTACATTGGTTTAGTTACAATTTAATTAAATTCTTAAATTTAATTAAATTGTAATAAATATAAGAATTTAATTAAACTAATTAATTTAATTAAATTCTCAAGCAATCTATAAATTAGTCGTTTACAAAACCCATATTACCACGGAATCATTTTCAAGGAAACTTTTTTAAACTATGAAATAAACTTACCATTTATTACTTCAACAACTCACCAACCATTGACTGCCAAGAGGTAGAAAAAAGGGTTTCCTAATATTTACATTATATTCCTATGATGGCAAACGATTAGAACTCAAGCCATTACTCGGGGCATAAGGCACAAGGTATGAGGTACAAATGGCGACGATTTTAGTTTTGTTTTTCCCTCGACTCTAAAAAAGTGAAGCGGAACGCCTTTTTATGTGGTCGCATGTGGCGGGGCTCATTAAAAGCTCTAGTGATCACCTCCGCCGCTCGGTGCCGCTGAGTGCTTGACGAATTGCCTGTGTGATTGCTCGGGAAAGAGTCATCACAGCCATTATTTATATTTCACGCATACGCGACATTCTTGACTTCTTACAAAACGTTTCGGAATCAAAGGGTGCACTACACGTCCAGAGAATTTATAGCAACCTATAGAGTTTACACGCTCGAGTTGTAAATATGTTGATGGAAATTTGATGTTTTCTGGCTTTTGGATGATCGAATTGATTGATTTTATCTAGAAGTGATCCGTTGATAAGAGAATGCATCTTTTGACATACGTCAGTGTAGTTGGCATGAATCACACTCTCGTAAGTCTTCTTCATAAGTTGGTTCCTCATTGCTAAGGATCGTGACCCTTATTCCAATTTCCTTGGTGGACAAGGCTCCTCCACTCTTCGTGGTTCTGAGAAGAGAGAGCTGCGGAGACCGAAGTCCGGACGATATTGCTACTTGGTTATTCCAGCATTGGTGACATTCCTTTGCTTCTTCTGCCTTTAACTTTGCCAGTGGCTATGAGTTTCTCCATGTTGGAGTCCTCATTTTGGCGAGCAACGTGTCCAAAGTATCTTAAAATACATTGTAGGCTGATAGTTGAAAGTCTAGTTCTTCCAGAATGGACACATGTGTGTGTGGCTTTCCTTGCAATCCTAAGCATCTTTCTCCAGCACCACATATCGAGTTCGAGGGCGGCTTTCTTTTTTTTCTTTTTCTTTTGTTGGCTCTAAGATCCATGTTTCTGTACCGTATAGAACACCTGCAAGTAATGACTAAGAATAAGAAAGGGACGCTGAGATCGTTTGGAAATGTAGAGCGGCGAGCACGAAGAAAGGCGTGCAAAGAGAATGAATTGTATTTAACCCGAGTGCTTTCAGTTTTCAGGTCGGTTTGTGAGAAACCGAATGGATGAGCTTATTTTAAACTCTGAATATTTACAACGAAAATTTACACGCTTTAGATAATACAAATTGTATTTAAAAATAAAATCATGGCTACATTGATGTATTTTAAATCTAGACTCATTATAATGAAGTATCATCTGGATTCTGGACATAATTATACATTTGAAACAATATACGTATTGCACAAATATAAAATACGACCAATATAAAATTCAGGCCTTACCCTCCCCAAATCCAATGCGTTCGGCCGAACAACATGCCCCAATAGGGGATGTATAAGTGACAAGTGAGTCCCACTGGTCCCGGACAGTTGGGATTCTTATGCGGTAATATCTACATTAAAAGAGGAAGAAAGTAAAACATAATTATTTAATTCTTTTACATTAAATCCACACGAGACGCCCTGAAGAAAATAATTTCCATCAGGGCCTATGTGACCTTTGGGAATGTTGTGTCGTTGTTTTTTTTAAATAAGGGAAAGAAAGGAATTTCTGAGAAAGAAAAAGGAATGAGGGGTGAGTAGGAATCTAGGCGTGACTATGTCCAGGCAGGAGTGACGGACGTATGAATTCATTCCTCCCACCGAAGTGTAAGAGACTTCTTCGGCTGGAGATTAATTTATTTTATTTTTTGTTTATTAATCATTCACGCCCTTATGGGCTTTTACATATTTTTATGATTTAGTGCATACAGGTGTCAAAAACAATGTTAAAGGTTTAGATAAAAAAGTAACGTAAATGGGAATTATACGTGGTACCTAGATATAAAGGTGGTAGGTAAAAATCATAACGTTATTCAATAAAAGAGACACAAAAAATAGTTTTTGAACTGCAGATGGCATAAAATATAACAAACAATATTAATATGTTGGTTCTTGATACATAATTTGTGTGTGCTAAATACATAACGAAGTAGATTTAAAAACAAAAACACAATTACCGATTTGCACAGCGCAAAAATTAATATTGAAAACAATTCTACTTAAACCAATTACGTTATCGTCAGATTTTTTGTTAAATGAATTCAATTTCAGAAAACAAAATGCTTTATAATAATGTAAGGTAATTACACTATCACGGAAAGGACAAATGAGTTCGAAAATATATTATATTAACGAGAGTATCACAGATGTCAAAGTCCAACCTTTTCTGCTGATCCAGCATACCACACAGCTACTGGGCAAGACATGGAGAAACTTCACCCCATGAACCTAGCCACCCCTGATAAGTAGCCAACCACTTACGGGGCGGATGTACCCAAAACAGCCTCCCAAATTGAGATCAAAGTTAGATCTTTATTTTGATTTGTTTCAGATCCTCGTCCGACAAGCGACGGTTGCACGTGAAGCGGCCAATGAACGCCTTCATGGTGTGGGCACAGGCAGCTCGCCGCAAGTTGGCGGACCAGTACCCGCAGTTGCATAACGCCGAGCTCAGCAAGACGCTGGGCAAGATATGGAAGTAAGTCCATAATCAACTTTTCTATCTTCTGTTACACCTATTCTATTATAATATGTGCTACATCTCAGAGTTCCCACACTTGCAATTTTACAATACAAATTATCATTCCATTCAGATCTGGACACCAGACACGTCTGACGCCATTTCAATTCTGAACGGTGATCTTAAACCAGGGCGATACTGAGAGTATCTTCTACTCTGAAACGTGCTGCAGATATCCTGTATATTCTTTTTAATTAATAAATTGTGAAATACTTATACAAATTAATCAAATAAAATGTAATTTCGCGTGCTGGGATTTGAGCCTATATCACTTCCGGTTTGCTAGTCGAGAGCCCTAGCCCTTGAACACGGATGCCATGGTAATGGTTATTTCAGGTGTAGGTGTGTATGTCTGCCCGTACGACTCTGGTTCAATGAACTCGAATTTGCTTTTGAATTTAATTATCATTATACAAATTGGAACCGATTGTGTGAATAATTCAGATAAGCTATAACGTAACTGCTTGTAATTTTTTTCTAGAAAATTATTTTTCATCTGTATTTCTTTTATTTAAATTTCTTGGGATTATCCTGCAATTGTATCACTTCTACAATTGATACTCCCTCGTGATTTTTCAGGAGTCAGGGCTATTATTGAAATATTTTTTTATTGACAAAAACGTAAATTTCTAAATTAACAAATGGTTTTTTTGTAATATTTTTTTCTAAAATTAACAATCTATAGTTTTTCATTATTTAAAAAGAGCAAGATGCTTAATTTGCCCTGTAATCTGTACGCGAATTCATCAGAAAGGTTTAAAAAATCATATAATTTCCTCGGTATCCTGTATTTCTGTCTTGTTGTTTACACCAGAAGTGACTTGACTGGTCTATCTGAAAATGAAATCCAAGTCAGCTGCAGCGGCGCAAATTGCTTGCAACAAAATTCCAATAATGACACTTGTATCTTAGCAATTTACCGTTTTCCGTCTTCTTACAATATTTCACCTTTCTTAAAATCGATCAATAACTATTTAACTGATTTACGTAATAATACAAATTTGTATTATTGCTGGAGACCTCAACATAAATATTCTGCCCACAATCGAACATCCTCAATGCCAAGAATACCTAAATATACTCTCATACCATGGATTCCAAAGCACCATAAACGCTCCTTCACGTGTTACATCAGATTCCATCTCATACATTGACCACCTCATAGTCAAATGGTGTCTCCAAGACTCTTTTCACTTTGTTCAATTCGTGATTTTTGCTTTAGGTAGATATATTTGTTTGTTTTAAATATATTTGTTTGAAGTAGTCCCGTAGACTTTCAAGGTACTTTCTTTCAGACGTTAGCCGTAAATCTTATTAGTTGATTATACGAGTATCATTAAAAAAATTGGCCACGATTAAATCAAAGAAAAACCGATATTCTTGTTGTGAACCGCACATCACTTTCTTCGTAGGTAGGTCGGTACCTGAATAATTTTCAATTCTCAACCAATTAGTGCAGTCGTTTGTTAGAAAAAAACACAGTTAAAAAAAGTCGATTTAGACAAAATAAAATACTAAAGCTTTGTTTATTCTGATTTTTATTAAAATTTTCATCTGGACTCATGCCACGCTTTATAAGTACAAAATTTTATTTAATTACTTTAAAGCTGGCGACGTACAAACTCATGTAAAATTCGGAATCAGGCCGCTAACAATAACTCTTCTTATGTAGATGTCGATAAAGTTTAAATTCCTATTTAAAACATTGATTTGATTTATTCAAGAAAAAAACATCGCCAAAATTCATGTCTTATTTTGTTGTGCGAAACTCGGGCACAAATATTGAAATGTTTTACGATTATTTTATAAAGAATTTAAGTTACCGTATTATAAAATAAAACGATATCCGAAAGGGTGTTCATAAGTCAACAGTTTTTATCGTCCTGATACTTTATTTTTTATAGACTTATTAAAAAGTTCACTTGATTATTTTCAAGGCAAATATGTGTTCTACTTGCAGTATTTAATTAAAGCTCCTAAATATTTCTAAGCGATCTAATTTTCAAAACCAAAATCCACATGATTTTGCTTGGCTTTTTAAACATTCCATATTGTACGAGTATCATATACTCGTACTTTCTACGAGAATTATGAATTAACCGCATTAAAAGATTTTATCGCATGAAATTGCTCTCTCCTCTCACCGCGTGTAGAAAGCAAAAAAATATATGTAAAGGTGCATCAACATTAATACAATATTAAGGTGTCAGATGTCGCCAATATTATTACGGCGAGGGCCGAACGCAACCTGGCGCCAAATATTCCTAACACTCTAATAACAAAAATAAAGAACATGTCTACCGGCCCGGACTAAACAAACTCCGAATTAATAGTATTTTGGCTAAGTTAAATTCAATATTGCTAATGCGGAGCCTATTCCTCGAAATGAATTGTTTATTTTCGTAAGGTCTAATATGTTTTATTTGTTTTGATTGCAGAAGTAAATTTGTGGATACTGGAAGGTAAAGTTCTTAATATTTTTTAAAATTGGTGGCGCTACGCCCAATGATGTAATGCGTAAAGAATGGCTAATAAATGGCTGGACGCTAATTCGTGAAGTACATGCTTAGATTCTCCATCAGAAGTATCTTGATTTAGGGCCTAAATTGATCTTCCTCCTTTGCATACATTCCTATCTTTATAGGTACGGTGAATTCCTTAAAATATTTTAACAACATAATTGATATTAACAATCACATCTAATATACAGGAGAAACACAAGAAACAGAGGTAATTGTCGTCACCGAAAATTTAAAATCAACCTTCCACAATATTCTGAGTGTAGGTACAGTAAAAATAACATAATATCTCAGATCTCACCACAATAAAAAAAATATCTGGAGCAGGTACACAATTAGAAGCATACCATACTGAACATAATATTAACTTATACCGATTGGTCTTTGGATAAGCGAGTCAAAACATCCAAAATTTAGAAAGGTACATAAATCCGTCTAATATATTTTTTGAACATTGAAGGGGAAGATAATATTAACAAACCACGATGAAATATAAAAACATAAAATCAAAATGTAACGGTCGCAACTGAGAATTGAACTCAGATACTTTGCTTTACCGGGACAACACTCTCACAATTGAGTTATTGAGACCAATTTCCATCGGTAGACCGAAATCTTTTTGTCTTTTCAATTTCAAATTTCATTGAGATATTTTTAATACTATCTTCTTTTTCAATAAATGATTATTATTATTTTATTTTTTAGTTTCTATGGCAAAGTTAGTACATGATCTAAGTATAAAGCAAAAAAAATGTTACAGTTTTCGCAGTCCTCCTCACTAGGGTTTCCGGTGAGGCGGCCTGTAGTTTTTATATTTTTGTTTTAGCCTCTAGTTAAGTTCACCTTCAGAACGTGTTTACTTTAGTCACACATACATATATTAATTTGTGGTTATTATTTTTTGTTTGATTTGGTAGGACGTAGGAAATAACATGTGCATTATGACATATCTCCCTGATTGAGTATTTATGTAAGATAGTGGAGTATTTAGATATATTTTTAAAGTTTAAATAAAACAAATTATATTGAAAAGCTTATACTTATAAGGTTAAGATTCACAAGTTATTAAACTTTTTTTTTAAACTGTAGATAGTAAGTTAGTTTACCATTTAATATTTTGGCGGTTGTTGTAGGCCCTGAGACGCTAAAATGGCACTACACCTTCTATCAGATGCCTTCCAGTTAGCCCGAAAAATAGGAGTACCTACCCTAGCATAAATTCCCAAGAAGCTGAAAATTTTTGTCTAAAACTAACCGTTTGGCTAAAAAAATCCAAAAACCCGTTTTTGCGAACTTTGACCTTGAATAAAAAAAATTGCGTACATGGGATCGATTGGGACTTTTCACAATTTCATTATAATGGTATTTCTCCAAACGTTCATATTCATTTTCAGCTTCTTGGGAATTTGTGCTAGGGTGAATGTCTATCTTGACCGGACTATTCGGGCAATCATCGTAACCGTTTGTACACAAAACATTATGATAGATGTTACTCTTCTGATATACTACTTAACTGACATCTGTTGGGATATAGCAATACTTCGATTAGCCTATACACTACAATAGTATTCTATGATACATAGTAGTTTAATATCAAAGGATAGGATGTAGATAGGATTTAGATGTAGATTCCAGGTTTCATCTATTATTTGACAACGCCTGGAAGTGATGCAAGGCAAGTCCCCTAACGGAGAGTACGGAAAGTTGGCCCACCAACGATATCGATGATTTGAAATCAATCTGAATCATCCGATCATTAGCCGCGGTGACTTGTAGTAATGTCGGATGTCCCTTTGTGGCCCAAACCAAACACCGACACCGCGGGGAGAGAGCAGCTCGGACCTGATGACGGACTATTCTTCAGATCACCGGATCACCAGATCACTAGACTAGATGACTAGTCTCGAATTCAGACTTGGTGAAATTATACATTAGCGAATATAGAGTAGATAAGGATTTTCCTAAAACTAAATCTCACTAAGTTTGATCCTGACAAAACTGTGCTTCTGTTACAAACTATTGAAACGTTATGAAAAATTTATACTATTTTAATTTTTTTAAACTTTATGAGTAAAATCTCAAATTATAATATTTAATTAAATGAAGACGATATTAGCGAAACTCAATCGAAAATCTGGAGACAGAAAAATCAGAAAAAGAAATTGGCTCCACTTGGACTCGAGCCCAGGACCCTTTGCTTACATGGCAAGTGCTTTACCAACTGAGCTACGGAACCCATAATCTAACCTACGGAATCGAAGTATGATACAGTTAAAAGTGACCGAATTTGATATGGGTTCCGTAGCTCAGTTGGTAGAGCACTTGCCATGTAAGCAAAGGGTCCTGGATTCGAGTCCCAGTGAAGCCAATATATTTTTCTGATTTTTCTGTCTCCAGATTTTCGATTCAGTTTCGCTAATATTGTCTTCATTTAGTTAAAAAAAATTACAGTAAAATTTTCTAATTCAGGTCATCGTTCAAGAAATGTGTATTTTCATTTCCTACATGGTTCGAACTGGCTATAATGTCATTATGACGTCGAAAACGTTACTGATATCTATTATCTAAGATGTTGGCCGGCGTGACGTCAACAACGCCATATTCTCGAACAAAACAAACGTGTTGTTTTGGCGGCAAATCAAAAATCGCGCACATTAAATCGTTATAGAAAAATTTTCAAAAATGAAGTAAAAGTGTCATCATAATTATGGTAATTTTTTTGTAAAAATTTTTCGACCGTTAGAAAAATTGTGAAAATACCCTATTAAAACAATTTTTTTGTTTTTTTGTTATTTCTTTCTCAACTTTGTAAAATTCACGTGTCTGACTCCCAAATCGAATTTATAATGGTCTAGAAATGGGAAATTTATTTAAGATCATTAAAAAAAAATTTTGATACCATAATTTTTGATTTTCACATTATATTTTCCACTAAGCTTTGAAACTTTGTCTGGATTTGCCTCCCCTCCATTCACCATTCCATCTCTTCTAAGTCCGAACTCAACTCCAGTTTTCCAAAGATTTAAAAAAAAATTATTCCTATCAATAATATTGAAGTATAAATTCGCCTTCCTTCACCATCTATTGAAACGATTTCAAGAACTATGTATACTGAAAGCCTTTTCTAACAATAGTAAAAAACAGTGAATTAATTTTGTGGTTAGATGATGTTGTCATTCTAACAATGTTACCTATTTTCCTCTTCATTATTGCTTTATTAGTTACTTAAAAGAATATAATCAGAATAATTTCTGTTACGCATTTGATTCCAAGAATTGGAAAGTACCTTAACAATTATAGCACCTTCAACTCGGCATTACTATATCTCTGAAGCACACTTGCAACCGTGAACGGTTCCATGGATAAGCAAGAAATTTAAATCTTTTGGGATATGTGCTGGTTAAGATGAAGCCATACTAAATAATGCAAAATCATACAAAATCCTATGTTTTTTTTTTTTTAAATTTGACTGCTTAGAAGTATTATAGATGCTTCAATTAAATACTGCGTGTACAACATACCTTGGCCCTTAAAAATATCGGTCATTTTTTTTAATAAGTCTTTTAATAAGCTTAGAAAAAAATAAAGTATTAGGTCTATAAAAAACATTTTCAACTGAAAACTCTCCTATATAAACACTTTTTCGGATTTGGTTTTATTGCATAATGTGGCAAATTCAGTTTCTTATATAATTATCGCGAAAAAAAAATGATATTTACGCCCGAACCTCACAAAATAAAATATAATATGCATTTTCGCGTTGGTATTTTTGACATCACGGCGACAACACGGCAGTCGACGAATTTGTTTTATCAAAGTGAACCTTATACCGTCCACCGAAGAACGAGTGGCAGCCGCCCCATTCATCCGTCATTACTCCTCCGAACGGAGCGGAGAAACAACGTGTTAGGTCCGCGCTGCTTGTTTTCGTGAAATCAATTTAAAAATTCCGTTTTATTACAATAAACAATGCATAAAAAAGGAATTAATGTTTTTTACAGGCCTTTACGAAATTAACATGTAAAATAAAATTCTCAAATATCTTTTCCAACCTTTCCAAAAGCTTTTTCTCAAGTATTTTTGAACTCCTCCCATAAAAGGGCGTGAATTCCGATTTCGATTTTTTTCCTGTACTAGTGGATCGCCTTAAAGCAATAATACCGTAACAACCGTATTCATTATATACATATTCCACCGTATTAATATATTTGCTGTCCAAAGGGTAACTTTTGTACTTTTGTTCGCGTTGTACTTTTGTAATAAAACTACGTGTTTGCGAATGTTAACCGTGTCGGCCCCACAGAAACAAGGCGGGTTCTGCGTGATCGGGATTATAAGATCTGTCTCCGTCGGGGAGAGGAAGAGATGATAGTAGCGGATCTTATCAGATGAGAGCAGAGAGCGGCATCTCAGCGGACCGGAAAAACTCAGCTATTCCGGTCGCACGCTTTCAGGGTTGCCAAATTAATTCATTTTGCATAAGAATTAGTTACATAAAAAGGGATTAGAAACTCATAAAATAAAGTAAAATCAAGGTGCTATTTTAACTCCCAAGGCCACGACCGTATTATGTCAGAGAATCAAAACATTTCCGTATTGCAATAAAATAAAAATATGTAATATTTCTGAATGTATACGAAAACTAAAAAATGTTAGGTAAATGTGATGAAATACGCTTACAAATTTTATAATTAGAAACAAACATAATTTTTTAAATAGATTTAAATTTTTTTCGGGCAAACATAAAAAAGTTTTAAAAATGGCATTTTCTAATTAAAATTACTGAAAAAAAAAAAACATGCATAATTTATTAGGCAAATGCAAAGAAATTTTAATATAAGAGATCAGATATCGGCAGTTTATACTGGGTGGGACTGTGCTTCCTGGTGTCCACCTGGTGTTAACCAATACTAATGCAAACCTTCAAAAAATCAACTAAATTCCGTATTCAAACTATTCCCATTAGGTAGTCCGCCGACAGTCGGAAATCATAACTTATCTCTTATATTTCAATATCTTTGGGCAAATGTATTGTAAACGTTATAATTAACTCACTTTGTCGTTACATGTAAAAATATTACATAAAAATTTCTCAAAGTTTTTTTCAAAATGGTGGTCGGAAACTTTGTATTCATAAAGGTGTATATTTTAATTATTTTTTGCGGTTAACTTTTAGATTTGAATATAAATCGTGGTATTTTCTCTTTCTAATAAGATAGTAAGGCAGACACAACGATCTCTTTGAGACCTGTATGAGTTGAACCGAACAAAAAGACGGGTTAAATTTTTAAAATATAACGAACCCTTAGATTTCTACCTGATTAGTCAGTTAAGCAGTTAATTAAGTTTAAAATAAAACAATAACTTTGTAAACACCACTTCTTTTTTTATATACTTTATTACTCTAGTAGAGTATTATACTGCTCTGAAGAAGCTATGGTTGTAGCGAAATCCAGTCGGCATAAAGTACCTATATAAAAAATAAAAGTGGTTTTTACAAAAGTTATTGTTTTATTTAAAATTATAATGTCACATCACTAAGTAACTACTTCATATAACCAAAAAAAATAAATTATTAATTAAGTATTAAATTGTTAACAGCCTTACTAGTAAATGTGGAATTTATTTTATACAATTGATAAATAACATTATATGTGAAAACCTTACCAATAAACTAAAGTGTTTTAACTTTTCGAAGTTTTCGTAAAATCAAAAACAATTTTAGAAAGAATATAAAATTACCTTTTAGATTTTTGTACTGGAAATACTTAAAGATTGATATTTATGAATAAATTAGAATTTTTAAAACACCGTTTAATCGTTGGGAAGTGTTTTTTTTTTATTAGTAATTCTGTAAGGTTTATAGCGAATGAAAACTTCGAATTAAAGTGATGAATTCGATGGAAAATGCATTTAGGTTAGGTTAGCCAAGTATTATCAATTTTTAGCTTAGATTTTGAGAATTTTTTTAAATTCTACCACCATGATACGTATGGTCACGTATATTTTTTGTCTATACAGAGTATGAATAAAATAGTAAATGTACATTTTTAAGCTGGATCGCGTTCATTGGTCAAATCAGTGAACATATAATTTCGTATCAATTGCGCGGTGATGCAATTTTTAGCCATAAGTTGTTGTAATGGTTTGTCTGGTTTGTAAGGTAAGATTTTATAAGTGTATTACGAGTTTTTACAGCGCTCTCGAGGTGATTTTTCACAAAAACGGCGCTATACAAATCATCCAAATAGTATTATGATTAAATTGACTAAAGCGAAACCAGTTGGTAAAACTCATAAACTTAGGGCGGTAAAACATCGTTACTGCTTCATTTATTAGATTTATTACGGCAATTCATAAACTAACTGTTTTCTGGGGAAAAAATGAATAGATATTAGAAGATATGAAGAAATTGAAAAGCGCGGGGAGGTTCAGTGCAGTTTTTTAGTCAATCCGTAAATCATATATTTCAAGGTCAAAGAAAATAAATACACGTTTGTGGAATTCATTAAAAAATGCTAAAATACTAGACGTCTGAAAAAAATTGCTTAACCACACACATCCCCCAATAACAAACATTGTTATCAAAAAATAAATAGTAAAAAAGAATTGTTCGTTACCACTTCAATATTCGTACGAATCAAATGTAATAGTTTGCAATGGAATTCACGATAAAACGATTATACTTATGTCATAACATTGTTCAAACATCCGGAAGGGCCATAGATTATGATGTTTTAAAGGTAATAAATGTGATACGCGAGGGGATGTCTTTATTTGTTTCCTGTGTCCTTGCTGCGAGGAACATGAACTGAAAATTCCCACAGACAAGAGCTGGTGTTGACTCTACTTATCTTCATTAGGTCCTCGCGGTGTGATTAGGATGGATTAGGGTGAGTGGACTCAAATCTTGTTCAAATATTCAACCCCTGCAGACATTTATTAGCTAAAACACGGTCAAATCAAATTGGAGATAAATTTAATGTAGTCAAACCATAAGTGTATAAAGCGGCTCTCTCATGGGCCGGTAAGCAATCGACATAAACCGAGTGCAGTAATGTAAAATTCGCTAAAGTAAGGTAACGGTTTTCAGAGTAATCCATTCTTGAACTTTTCTGCGGAGGGTCTTGTTATGTCAGTCGGTTAATGCCGATTTCTGACTGACCCATGAGAGAGCCGCCCTTTGTCCACTAAAGTAAAAGAATTAGCGGTATCGGGAAAAAATATAATATACATTTTCACAGTTCATATGTTCACAATATTCGAATAAAAAAATCAGTTATCTACAATCACAACATTGATAAGTTGATAACCATGCTTTTGAGACATTAGCACAAATTAAAAACCTAGGCATAACTTTTCAATCAAATCTTTCATTGTTAACCACATAATGGAAATCTCTAATTAGGGTTTACAAATGTTAGGATTTATTACTAGGCTTAGAATTTTCAACAATTTTAAGAGTATTAAACTATTATATTTTGCCTTTGTTAGAAGTTAACTTGAATACAATGCTCCCGTCTGGAATCCACATTATAATATTCGTGTCCAAGCTATTGAAAGAATACAAAATGAATTCTTACTTTTCTAAATTTTAAAATGGGTTTTCCAGCAATTACATATGTTGAACTACAACACTATTTTAAATTATATGAATATGCTTAAATTGTCAGACGGGAGGATTTTCATCGACTTGGTATTTCTATATAAAATATTAAATGATATAGTTGATAGTTCGGACTTGCTTGCATTGACAAATTTTCGGATTCCAATAGATAATACTAGAAGTCAGGATTTATTTCAACTGCAGAAATTCTGTGACCAACCACCATACGAATTTCTTTTTGCCTAGATTTCTAATGGAGGGAAATAATTATACCAATTCAGTGGACATCTTCAGTTTGTCAATAAACAAATACAAAATGTTATCACTGAAGCAGTTCAGTTACGTAAAATAAATGTCTCTAAAATGGGCGTAAATAAATAATATATTATTCAATGTTTCTAACTACGACTGTACAACACTATTTAGAAACTGCCAACGTAATTTGAATTCTCCGGCGTTAATAATTAAAAAAAAAAATCGTTCTGATTAACAATCATCGGTTATGACCACGTCTAGTAAATCGGTTATTCTTATTGCGCGCATTAAAATTAGGAATTGATAAAATAACCCAAACACGCTTTTACTATCATCATCAATGACTTTCACCGCCTTCATCTTTATCTGTAGAATATTGACCCGTTGAACTAGTGCGGTATTTGTACTTTGGTGAGATCGGAACAAGATAAACAGGAAGCTAATATGATAAATACCACACAATGAATGTGATATTGGAATATTGTGTCAAATATTGTCAATAATTTAGATTACCTACTTAGACTTGGGTACGCCACGGCCGCTTGGTAGGTACCTACCTAAGAAATTAGGTACATTTTCATGATTTGTGAATTAACTAGGTACATCATTTTTTTTTTTTTTTAAATCAGGCAATTCACCCTAAAAAGAGTGCTTTGTGCCGAAAAAGTTAAGAAAGATAGATATAATTTTGAGGATAATCTGTAAGAGAATGGGACAAATCAAATATTGAAGTCATTCAAAGTCTATGAACTTAAATAAAACTGAAAAAACGCGAGAATTGTTTAGAGACAGCAATTACGGAATACTGAGGGGAGAATGGTAAATGATTTTAATAAGCAAACGATGTATGCTTTTGAAAGAAGAATGATTTTTAAATAATAGTTTTTGTGTTTAGTTCGTGAAACTACATTTAAATTTGAAAATTTTATTTAAATTATATTTAATAATGTTATTATCAAGTTCTGCAAGTATTTTAGTATTTTTTTTTGTTACAGCTGTTTCGGCTTACAAGACCATTTTCAAACTGTCATTCAGTCAGATTACAATGCAACGATTTTTTTAATACTAATTAATTATTCAAAACGAAGAAAAGCTTATCAGAATAAAAAGGCTAATTTGTCTAAAGTTCTACCTATAATTTTTTATACCTATATCTTATACCTATTTTTTTAATGTGAATACCGCGCAAGAGTCACAACAGCTCCCAATCGTCTGGAGCCAGTGAGACTATGGCCAATTTTATATTTTGCCCCAATTTATATTTTGCGAGGCTGAAGGTAGTGGGGTTGGGAAGGAGATGAGGTAGAGGTAGGTGGGAAAGTACCTGGATGTTCAGATCTGGCCACCAAACATAGCTACAGCAATTTCGAGCAACTTTTCAATTTTGAATGGCTATCTGAGAGCTGAGAGTATCTTTCACTCTACATTTACACATATGTGCATATACCTACATGCTCACAATGTTCTAAATCTCGTAGTACAAGCAGGAAACTGGTGAGTGGTGAATCTACATTCTACATCATATTCATTTGGAGTCGATTTTGAGGATCATCGAGTAAATTGTGTTCGAAGTTGCAATATGCTAGATAATAATTTATAACAATTTCAAAGAAGTAGATCACTAGGGCTTAAAATCAGCTGTTTAATATCTTTAAAATGCGTCGAAGCGTCGACTCTCTTCTAAAGGTTTTTTGAACTCTTCAGTTGCCGATAAAAAAAAAAAAAAACAGAAAACTGAAAAACAGATTAAATTGAAAAAAAATCTTTTGGGTGCTCCGTGCAATCCAGATTCACCAGTGCACCGCTTGAAATTTGCCGGACACCTTATTTTTCAATGTATATGCATAATTATTACTGAAAATAAATATTATAAAAACAAAAACAATGTGCTTCCAAAATACAGAGTTTTTTTTAATAAGGTGATCCACTAGTCCTTGAAAATTCGAAATCGGAACCCCCGCCTCTTTTCGGGAGGAATTTAAAAATATTTGAGAAGACTTTTTTGGAAATGTTGGAGAATGTATTTGAGAGTTGTTTTTTGTAGATTATTTTCCATTAGACCTAAAAAAACCATAAACTTTTTTTAAAGCACTATAATGACAAGGAAATTTAAATTTCAATACAAAATAATAATAACATTTGGCTAATTTATATGGCGCCGTTTTTGTGAAAAATCACCTCAAGGGCGCTGTAAAATGTACATATAGTCTTTATGCAGACTGCATTAGTTTTAATTCTCAAATCCAAATTCATTGAATGCCGCCTATTTTGACTTCTGTCGAAAAAAATACCGCGCAATTGCATTGTTTTGTTTTATTTTGTTAAATTTTGGCACTTAAAGAACTTAATTTGCCACATTATATAATAAAATTTTATCCGAAAATAGATTCATTAGTAGAAGATTTTGCACTTGAAAGTGTTTTTTATAGGCCTGATATTTTATTTTTTTCCAGACTTACAAAAAGACTTTGGTTAAAAAAATACTCGTTTACTTCCAAAGCCAAAATGTGTTGATCTCACAGTATTTAATTGAAGCATCTATAATATTTCTCAAAACAAAAACACATCATTTGATGATTGGCTTCATATTAAAGGATATTTTCTCAGCAGCTTATTAACCAGTCACACAATCTTTCTTTGGAACTCTCTAAGTTTTGTATATCTTTCTAAATGCTTTTATGAATTATTTTTCAATTAACTGTGTCAAGTTTGTCTAGTCTGTTTAAATATGTTTAAAAAATAAATTTCTTTTAATTGTATAATGAGTATCACTTGGAATAATGTAGGTATTATTAATATCATTGGTATCATTTTATGGTATAACAAGCTGACCCAGAGAACTTCGTACCGCCTCAGAATCCATTACTGTTGTGTTAAATTTATTAGCTGAAATAAATTAACTTTTTTGATTAAGTTAAAAATTACATAATGAAGCAATTTTATCGATGCGCAAATGTTCGGGTTTTGTTTTTGTCAGTATCAGAGATGGCATTGTGTACGGGTTTATAATTTTTGTGATTTTATTAGTTTTCCACTTACTTACGGGAATTGCATATCATTTTCTTTATACGTGTGATGGAGATTTATTATAATTATTGATTTTTCCTTTGGAGGGGTGCAGATATACATTCGTTCACCGTTTGTCCCATTTTTGACTGTTGACATTTAGTGTGTAAGAAAGAGAGGCAGCATTATATGTATGATTAAAAACAAAAGAAAAAGAATCAGCGTATTGACATTTGACGTTTTTGAATTTTTGTAATTCACTTATTACTCAATATAATACTTATCACAATTTTCCTGCAGCTCTTTCAAAAGATGAGAATTCGTTCCATACAAAAAGAATGAGGAAAATAATTTTCAAAATATTTTTTGTGACTTTTTCCGATGTTTTAATAACTATTCTGCTAATCGGGGTAGAAACAAATCCAACAAAAAAATCGGTACAGCCGTTCTCGAGTTATAAATGGTGTAACTAACCCGACTTTGTTTTATACCTATATTAAGATATAACAAAATAAAAATACATACATTGTTCACTTCAAAATGCATTAAAATGATATGATTTTAGATTTTCACGGCCAAAAATATTTTTTGTTATTTATTTTTGGGGTATTATGTTTTGGCAGCGTTACAGTGTCCATCATTAGGGCAGATGTGACGATGGACACTGTAACGCTCTCCGAAAAGTTGGCTAAAGGAGGAGGTAGCGCAGCACGGTATAAGACTTCAAAAATAAATAATAATAATAGCATTATAATGTTCGGTAATTTGGCAAATTTAGTTTGGGTACCGGCAAATTTTATATAGAAATCAAATTGATTTCTTTAAAAAAGAACTCTCAACAGTTATGCCTTTACCGTTATCATCAAGAAACGATTAATTCACGGTGGTCACTCATCAATACACCGACCTTTCAACTTGTTACTTAAAGATTCAAAGCTTTTCTTTGTGAATTTTCAATAAAATATCTCGTAAATTATTTCTGAATAGAAACATCTCTTTAGAAAATAACAAGACAGCTGAATATTTTTTATCTGAAAAAAATATTAATTCTTCTTAGCAATTAATAAAATGCTTCAATAAATAATCGGACCGGAGATAAAATTGCATATTTAACCGGAAGACGAAGTGACCCATTCACATTCATATCTTATTTATAAGAAACTTATTTTTATCTTTATGTCATTATTAGGCTATTCGTAAACTCAATCAAATTAATTTACTACAGCGTTTTTATATTATTACAGTATATAGACAGCAATGGTATTTCCATTTTTTTTTCACATATCAATTATTCGTTATATTATTATAAATATATTATCTTGACACTCCTTTATCTGCACACCCGCTCTACGCGAAAACTATCTGAGCGTCTCCACTCCTTTGATTTGTATGCATTGTATGCATTTATGACAATTGAATGATAATATTGTTGCAAGTATAAAAGAAATTTAAAATATATCTATATATATATATATATATATATATATATATAGTTTCCATTAAAAGCCAAATAGGCTCCAATGCCGACGTGCGCAAATAATATAATTTAAACAGTGGAAAAACTTGTAAAAACTGTTTGAATACCACTTTATTATTAACCTTTAACCAACCGGTTTCGGTTCAGCCTGAAACTTCATCAGTAATGTATAAAGCACATTGAAATTTTATTTGAATAATGTGTGTTTCACAATTAATTAAAAATAATATGTAGTACATTTGCGTCACGTTCCACAGTGGAAGATATTTTCAGTATCGCCCTGGTATAAGACCGAAACGTTGCTTGAAATGGCTTAAGCCATGTTTGGTGACCAGATCTGAATATCCAGGTACTTCCCTACCTTCCTCTACCTCATATCCTTCCCCTCACCACTTCAGCCTCACAACATATACCAATTGGGGATGCTAAAGTCTCACTGGCTCCAGACGGTAGTAGCTGGGACTCTTGTGAGGTATTCACATTTTAAAAAAATTAGCATTGAAATTATTATAGTGGTGATATTAAATATTGAATATTGAATGATCAACAATAACAATGTACTGTTGGGACATTTTTAAGGTTGTTATTTCAAATGATATTTTTTTGTAAATTTTCCGGAATATTTGACACTCTTACACAGCATTTCTTTTTATTAAAAATAATTTTGTCTCACATATCTCTCCAAAACCAATATGTAGATACCTAATATGCTTCAATTTTACATTTCCTAATGTGCTTTAATCTTACATTTCCCAAAATAATGTTAGGAAGTCCTAAGCACCTGGGTACAATGGAACTCTTGTGAAAGATAAACCATACTTATTATTTCTTATCATTCGCAGGTCATTTATAAGTTCCCCAAACTTTTATTATATACACTGCCGGCTATAAGAAACGCCTAGCATAAATATATTACATTAGAAACATTATTTGAAAGTCGTTAAAAAAATAGATGACTTATATATGTAAATATATATATATTTTTTTAAAAATTATAGTAGATATATGTAGATCACGGTCTAAACTTTCCATATTCCTTTCCAGGTAAATAGTATTCACTACCCACTGGAGCGACAGCGCAATTTAAAACTTTTTTCTCCGATTGCTAGAGATTTTTTGGTGGAATATTTTCCGTCCACATTAAAAAAATCATATCTCCAAATTTTAATATGGAGACATACAAACTGATTACAGTTCTATATAGCCAATGAATTCACCTATCTTTTGTCGATATTCGTAGGATTTATAAAAAAATATTATAAACTTCTACTTAATTACTTACAAATAAGGGAATATTTGCAAAAATTGGCAGCAAATCAATCCAAGGTATTTTAAATAGTACCATATTGTGGCAAAAGCGCTGCAGTGGCTACAGTGGCAAGATTCCGGACTTTCATATTTAAAGATTAGCCCACTTCACAAAATTCAGAACTTCACAAAATTTCTCGATTCATTTCTCTTGGTTTAGCTTAACTTACTTGACCCAATCAATATTATTTCTAGATTTTGTTGTTGTTATTTTACATACTTTTTGTTTTCTTTAAATGCTTGTTATTGAACGTTTAACACGTATTATTTGTTATTCCGTTGAATTTTATGTTTGTTGGATGTCTGATGGATAAAATAAATAAATACCCTATTTCGTACATATCTTACGAAATGCTTTAACGATCAAAAATTGAGTTTTCTGATTACCTATATTATATTTATAGCTATGATTATCAAGTAGGCCTTACAGAAATAGAATATATGCAATTAAATGAAGACCGGATTATGTAGCTCCCATGCCAATTTCAAAGAGCCAAAACACAAATTCCAGGCGTTGATAAAATTTACGATTTTAAAATATTTTTTTATTAATCCTTATTATCCTTAATTGGTAAAATATAGATGGATTAATTGGAACGATGGTACTGTATACAAATTATCAAATGTCTTTTTTATTATCGCCGCGATCCCTCGAGTGTTTAATTGTTTTTAAATATTCACTGTTAACTTTAATGAAGAATTTTATTTAATTGTCAACACTTATAATAAAGTCAGGTTATACGATTTTGAACCGGACGAAGTCGCCATGGTTGTAAAATATCTCCAAATTACTCCGCAATGGATTCGTATTCGAAAAAGAATGACGTGAGGCGTTCCCTTTTTCAGGGAATGGCAGTGGATTATGATAGGGTAGTGGATACTTTTTTTTCGGTTGGAATTCTGAATAGCATACAAAAATATTATTTTTATCCCCTAACGCAATCATCCGCATTAAATTAATAGGTTTGCAGAGGTTGCTATTAATTCTTGTTGCAATAATTACATAAGAGACAAGAGACCAAAAACTTATACACCCGAGCTTATATTTTGATTTTTTTTCTGATGACTACATTTTAATATTGGATGATCGATCTATTATTTAGATTACAAAAAAAAGGTATTTTTAGTGATCGATTAATAATCGGTTAGTTGACGATTATTACTCGTTTAGTAATCGATTAATAATCTTATTAAATTCAAAATCGTTTAGTCATCGACTAATAATCGATATTAATTAATTAGTAATCGATCAGTAATCGTATTATATTAGTAATCGATTAGTAATCGTATTATAGTAGGAATGGATTAGTAATCGTATTATGTTAGTAATCGATTAGTAATTAATTAGAAATCAATTTGTAATCAATTAGTAATCAATTAGTAATCAATTAGTAATCAATTAGTAATCAATTAGTAATCAATTAGTAATCAATTAGTAATCAATTAGTAATCAATTAGTAATCAATTAGTAATCAATTAGTAATTAATTAGTAATCAATTAGTAATCAATTAGTAATAAAATGTATCGATTAATAATCGGTTATTAATCGATAAATTCTTACCCAAATTTGGGTTCTCATATATAATAATAATTGAATAATTTGTAGAGCGCCGTTTCTGTGAAAAATCTCCTCAAGGACGCTGTAATCTTTTATCTGCATCTATCAAACGTTGCAAAAATTTGTGGTCAATTCTAAATATTTTATTTTGTACTCGGTTAACTCGGTGAATAATCGGTAGTTACCAACACCTAATGAAAATTTCCAGATTTAAAAAAAAAAGTTTGGGAATATTTGAGGAAAAACCTTATCATATCATAGTCTTTCTTAGGGGGGATCGTCTCCCTATTATAGTTCGAACACGTGCGCTAATCTGAACAATCGGCCCCGCTCACACAGCTGAACCTATATCATACATATGTAGCTTTAAGTTATTTACATGTTACTTACCTGCAACTTTTAACTAATAATGTTATATACCGGCAGTACTAGCTTACATTATATATTTATGTTTGCCTTTAAATACAGAAAAAAATGAGTTATTACAGTAGATAGACGTTGTGTACTTCCGCAGAGGGCGCAGAGTACAAAACATATTATGAAAACTTACAGACATATTTTGTTTCAGAGAACTCAGCGAGAACGACAAGCGCCCCTTCATCGAGGAGGCAGAAAGGCTCCGCGTGATCCACAAGCGGGAGCACCCAGACTACAAATACCAGCCACGCCGTCGCAAACAGCCTCGCGTGGGCGGCAGCCCGCCACATCCGCGCCACCCCAAGCTGGAAGAGCAGGGGCTGAAGACCGAGGACTCCCGCAGCTGCGGGGCTTCCTCACCGCTCTCCAGCCCTCCCAGATCATCTCTGGACACCCCCACACCTCCAGTCAACCTGCAAGACCACCATCACACTCACTCTCAACAACAGCATCAAAACGGCAACATAGACTTTTCTCGCATTGACGTAGAACCTTCCATTGACTGCGTGGATGATCAGGAGTTAGACCAATACCTTCCAGTTGAGCATCAAGTGCCGCACTATCCGCACCAACACCACCAGAATTACCTGTATAAGTACCAGCAGGGGGCCGGGGTGGGAGGGGAGGACTACCACCAGGGCTGGCTGGGCGAGAGGGCCAGGGCGGTAGAAGGAGATGAGGGGCACAGGTATCACGATCTGCAGCCGCCCACCGGTATTTGGTTTCCGCCCTTGACGCAATGCCTGCCCCAGTGTCTGCCCGCTTACCAGTGCCTGCAGACGCAGACCCCTTCCTCATCGACTCCGTGGCAAGGATATGCATAATTGTTGCAAAGCCCCGCAGTACTGTATTATTATTGAATCATTCTTTTAAGAGTTGCTATCTCTAGGAAATCTGTTGGGGGCTGACGAATTTCATAATATAATCTATACATGATTCTAAACTCAAAACAAATTCATTATAAGGTTGTATTTATTGTCTTGTTATGTTTTGTAGTACTCAAGTTAATATTTTTGTTTTGTAAACATTATTATTAAAATACATTGAGATGTTATTTTAGATATCGTTATTGTAAGTATGACAGCTATTAGTTATTTCGCCTATGAGTCATTGTCAAGCACTTTTTTATTAAGTTATAATTTATTTTTTCTTTGATGTAAATCAGTTGATCATTGAGTTACATTTAAAAAACCTACATAATAAATCAACGATTCCATGACTATGATCCCCCGACAGTTGGCATTCTGGCATACTTTTATGCTAGTACAATATGCAGTCATTTTATGGAAAATGCGGTATACCTACTTATACAAAATATAACTAAGTGTCCCCGAAGGGGTGTGCAGAGAGCATGGGCTTAGCCAGGTTTTGATTTAGAGTGGGGCAAAAAATAAAAATCTAGAGTAGGTACCGAAAAAACTAGGCTCCTACAACATTATTACACTACATATCCATGAATTAAAATTATATGAACTGAAGAAGGAAAAACCATCCTATGAAGTGCTGTAAATTTGAAAACGCGACCCGGTCGACAACCCCACTTCGCCCCACCGTATGCCTATGCCCAGAGAGGATAACAAAACACCGCCGAATAACAAAAGTATGAAACATATTTCAGTCAAATGTATCAAAGATAAAACTATTTGTCTATATTACTGTACATACTTCCAAGTATACAAAAAAAGCAACACTGTAAATAAATTCGTTTGACATTCATGCTATGCCAACTTATTATTAATGGTAATTTCGAAGTCGATTTTAGGTTTGAAATTCGTATAATGCACAAAAATTATAATTTTATTATAATTATAATTTGTAGGGGCCGATTGTCGGGGGATTAACTGTCCAGTCACCTAAATCTAAATACAAAGGTAGATAGATACTATGAAAAAACAGAAACCTGTTATTATAATATCGAAACTAATTGTTAAAACTTAATCTAATCAATTTTTTTGTTTTAATTTCTATTTTCTCCTTAATTGTATTTCTAATATTCAGTTGAGGTTCAGATCGACATTTGAATTTGTAGTTGTGGGCGTCGCCACTATACTTAGATATTTTAGATACAGACAAATCTATGGAAGTAAAACTTTCGACTTATTATTTCGGTCGCCTACAAAGTTAAGTGTGTAATGCTGTACCTAGAAATGAGAGTCTTGAAATTATTCATTCTCGGTAATTCGTCAAGCAGATTGAAGTTTCTGCCAGAAAAAAATAATTTGTCAACTGTCATTGGAATGAATCATTCGTTGACGGCGATTTGGCCAAGAAACAATATTTTTTTGATACTTTTCGCAAATTTTATTATTCATCTTTCATACTGAAGTAATTGCGCTGAGTTTCCGATAACGCTCATTAAATACATTATTAATGTTAAAAATTAAAATATTCTTTTTCTAAATAGATGTACTTATTTTAGGAAATAGAAATAATAAAAAAAATCGCGTTAAATTTTAACTTCATTGTGGTCTTTTTTATTAATTTTTAATTTCGTGTACTTACTACTTAATCTTCTATTAGCGCCTTCTCCTATTGGAGGCTGGCTATCATTAGTCCTCGAAGCAAGCTTCATCATAGAGGCTGCGCAACTGCACATAAATCAGTCATGTAGAAGACACGTAATTAGAAACCACAAGCGTTTTCCTCGCCAAGTCTTCTATCAAATTATTGTACATATCTTCAATTTTGTAAAATTTTACATATTGTTCCTCATAATATCACTAAAATATTGGCCTTTATGTTTATTGTACTAGTTAGATACTTTATTGTACCAGGTAAGTACTTTATTTAATAAACCCCGAACAGATAATCCATAGAGTTGTAATGAATGCCATTTTTTCCAATGCAGAAGTACATTTGTGTAGATTTGGGTCTTCAGTGTTAAATAAATACATATTTTATTGATTGTGTTCCAGTGTTATACAAGTGAAAATACTTCTGAACTTTACAATTATTTACAAAGTATTAATCAACTAAGTAAGTAGTAATAAATATTTCATAAAATTTAGTTCTTTATGAAATTGGTAATTTTACATTTCTATTTTCTACTATTCTCCCTTTCACAATTTTCCTCGAATTCACACGAGAAACATCAAGTGAATTTAAAGACATCAAAAATTAAATTAAAAGTATTAGCAAAGATTACTTATTGCACTTTCGCGTATGGTCCAAAGCATGAAATAATACTGTCGTTAAATAACAACTGTTCTTAAAAATAAAACAAATTTCCGTTAATAAGAAATGTTAGCAAATATTGTAAGTATTGTGTATGTATGTGTAGGTAATATAATTAATCTGTAAGGACATTGAATTATAAAATACAATTACGATCTACCTGAATCTAAGAGTAAACACATTGTGCCTTAAATATAGTAGTTTTATTTTTTATACCGTCAGAAAATTCATGTCAATGTAGATAACTAAGTATTTAAATAAGAATAAGAAATTCGCCTTGTGATCTTGCAGATCTGAAAATCGGTTCCACGCACGGACGTACAAAATATATGGACATGCCCTTACGTGTTAAAAAACGTGTTATTTCCCCCTCCCATTGGAACCATTTTTCGGAACCGGCTGGGCGTGTCCGGACCAGTTTCGTGCTCTCATCGTACATTTTACGCACGGACGCTGTATGCCTATGAAACACATACTTAGACATCGAGATACATAGCGACGCGAAACACAAAGCCGCTGTTTACTGGGTCAAGTAAATCATAAAACATTTGTAAAAGTGTCTACGGAAACAAAATATTCCACTATGAAAATACTCTGAACCTTACTTTGCGAATTTGGATTTTACACATATGTTCATACCGTGGCATGCAATTCGCGCTCCCATATAAAAAGGTCTATTCATTCAAAAGCAGATTTTACTATCAAGAACTAAATAGTGATATTATAGTGCGAGGTGCCTATATACTGTTAGATTGATTTATTGGCGAATCACAAGTCTCTTTCATCTCTTCGCCCCGCCATAGTTGGTTTTTACCCCACATCTGTAAGTTCTCGTCTAGTTATTTGTATGTCTATGGTTCCACGACAATTGCTCCCTTGACGGTTGGCCCTCCAACATACTTATATGCAATATGTGGTCGGTTTAGTGAAAGTACGCTATGCCTACTTACACAAAATATTATTAAGTGTCCCCAAAGGGGAGTGCAAAGAGGATGTTCCATAAATAACAAAATTATACAAAATATTTTCATTCAAATGAACCAAGAATAAAACTACTTGTATACTTTTTATACCAGCGTGCAAGTACAAAAAATGACACTCTAAATAAATTCGTTTGATATCCATATCAAACACTTATTATTAAAGGTATTATAAAGTCAATTTTAGGTTTCAAGTTAGTTATTAATGAACAAAAAAATATTATTTCGAGGGGGGGGGGAACTTGGAATGAACTCAATTCAACACCTCCTTTGAAATGTCATTAAAAGTTATTGAAAAAATATACATAAAAATAGGATAAATATATTACCTTAGGTTAGGTTATGGACTATTTTTTCATTTTTTTCATAGCTTTTCTTGACTTTTCAACGAGGTGTTGAGTTAAATTGATTCTGAGTTGTCATGGAACCGAAAATCCATGTTCTTCACTTCGTTCATTGGGGTGTGATAGAATTATTAGCTAGGTGAATGGTGATATTAGGTTGTCACTTATAATATAGTTTAAAATAGTTCAAAATCTCATAGCTTCTGTTATCTAGATGATTTATAGTGTTTTAATTACATTAGTCCCTATTATTAGAACCAATTAAAGATGTGGACTTTTTTTCCTTCATTATTAGACCATATCCAAATGTCCTTCAAAGAAGGGTTATTTATTAGTAATAAAGTTAGTTGACATCAAAACAGCACTATTACCTATTTCCAATCCTCAACAGTGAACTTTTTGTATTTATGTTAGTTTGTAAATAATTATAATTACCAACGAATGTAAATAATAGTTTAAGAAGTGTTTATTTTGTGTTACGTTGTAAAAATAAAATATTTTGTAATAAAATTATTAATTTCAATTATTGTCATTTTCTCAACTTTACTGATCCCCAATACAAACTGAAACAATTTTTTTTTCAAAACCCTGAAGCTGCGTGGATAGTCCCGGAAGGCAACTTAATTTTCTCGAGGTCTCACATGACCTTATATCGGTCAGACCATCTGTAAGTCTGAGCGGCGTGGTGCAACAAAACATCACAAAAATCAACGAAAAATATAGTTATTAAGAAAACCTTTTTTCCCCATACATTTTATTTGGAATGAATTCTCATATTTGAAAGAGCTGCGGGCATTTTGTGATAAGTACCTATAATATTGAACTGTGCGTGAATTCCAAAAATTCAAAACGTCAAATGTCAATGCGCTAATTGTTTTGCATTTGTTTTTATTTTTTTTTTGGCTTTCACCCATTAAAGGTGATCTTGGCCATTTCTTAAAGTATTTCCTTTTTTAGTTTTTTTTTAATTAGTTACATTTTCAGATCAGTTTTTTTAAAATGTAAGCATGTTTTTTTACATATTATATTAGCAAACATAGAAAATGGGCCAAGACAAATATTCGTATGATTATACAAGTTATACAAATATTCATATGGTTATATATAGTTGATATTAATTGTAATTACAAAATTGTAGATTAAGAAGATGTACAGGTTCCCAAAAATAGGAACCTCTACGATTATACATAATAACACTGCAAGAATAAATGCATACGTATGGAAGAGAAAGAAATCTGATTGATGCTTAAATGTTAACGCCATTTTTACAAATAAATTTTGCTAACAAATATCGAATTTAAGGAGAGTTGAGACTAAGAAAGCAGGAAACACTTGTAGGGAATTCAATTTTAAGTTTTATTAATTCACGTATGAAGTTTGGAAATTGGTCATTGATAGGACACTCAAAAAAATTATGGTCTAAAAGTATCCTCTGAACCATAATGACAATAAGGCGAATTGACTATGTGGAATCTGGAGAAATGGCTAAGACAACAATTATGGAAGAGATGTATTTTTAAGACTTGGAATTGTATTTGTGAAACCAGGGCATGACAGGAAAAGAAGGTTGAATTAATGCGTACTGAGATCAGAGATGACGATTTCCATTCAGAGGACCATTGGCGTTGTAACTTATTTTTAACTTTATTCAAATAGGGATATAGTCTCTAACAGGAATAGGTATACTACTTAATGGACCATGGAAAATGGATTCCTGAGCAATAGAATCAGCCTTTTCATTTCCAATAATACCAAAGTGTCCTGGGATCCAGGTCAAGACCACTGACACTTGAGCCAGCAAGATACAATAGAGCAGGTAAGAGAGTCGCTACTGGAATTGAGAGGGGATGTGCTTATTTTTTGTAGTGAGTTAAGTGGTCTGAAAGGATGAGGGCATTTCTAATGTTGGGAGATTTGACGAGTCGTAAAGCTTCTAGCTAGAAAATGGAACACTCTTTGGGAAGTCTGTGTGGGAAACATAATTTCCTGTGAGGTGCATAGATACTTGCCCCACAATAGGAGTCCGGACTGAGTTTGTAACCATCTGTGAAAAAAATTATATAATTTGGCCAGTTATTTTCAATAATTTTGTTGAATTCTGCATTATTGGATTCAGCTGAGTTTTTTATATTTTTTTAACATATTCCTATAAATTGGTGCAACTTTGGATAGAAAGTGAGACTTTCATAGGGATACGAGCATAAGGGGAGATATTCATTGCGATAGGAGTTTGTGGATACTTTCAGGAAAGTTGAAAGAGGAAAGAGTTATTGTTATTAAACATATAATGTTGCCCCTCTTTCTTACACAATCAATGTCAACAGTTGAAAATGGGACAAACGGAGAACGTATGTCTACACCCCTCCAATGGAAAAATACAATAATTATAATAAATCTCCGTCACACTTATGAAGAAAATGCAACGCAATTCCCGTAAGTAAGTCGAAAAGTTAAAAAATCACATAAATTATAAATCTGTATACAACGCCATCTCTGATACTGACAAAAACAAAACGATGACAGTTACGCATCGATAATTGCTTCATTGTGTAATTTTTAACTTAATAAAAAAACTTAATTTGAATTTAAGCTAATTAGTTAACACAACAGTTATTGATTCTGAGGCAGTACGAAATTCGCCGGGTCAGCTAGTATAGAATAACATAACATTATGGTTTGTTATTTTGCATTGCTATCCGGAAATTGAACGAATTATTAAAAAAAAAATATAATAAATAACATCCACCATGATTTATTCAAGTGTGGTATCAATTTATTAATTAATTAGTAAAGTTAGCAGGGAGCTTTAGCTATGACCGCAATTACTGAACAGAAAATTCCTAAAAGTAAAATAAAACGGATGTCGCCAATTAAAATAATACTTTTCAATCCATCATTTTCATTTAAGAAGTAATTAAGATATTTTAAAAAAATGTTTGATCAAATTCACTCGATGAGACAAAAATGACCTTGCTTTGCTTGGTTGCAAACACCCTTCTATTGCTTGATCTCTTCAGTGCTTGCCACGTTATAGTTATAGTCGGTGGTCGGTGTCCAGGACAGTATATACCAGGAAGGAATTAAAGAAGGAACACTGGGCTAGCCTACATTGGTGTATGGGAAAAGTTTGTCATTTTATTCACAACCCACCACCATGATCTTCTATAGAAAATATCTAAATTTTATATATTTTTTTTTTTTCATTGTCCTGAATGACACCCTGAAATTCTGGGAAAAAAAAGGTATGAGAGGTGGTTAGGAATTTGGGGGTCAGGGTATCCAGGAGTGACGGATGCACAAATCTATCCCTCTCACCGCAGTCAAAAGATCTCCCTCAATCAATCTCCTGAATCGGCCCGCCACGCAGTAGATGGGCAGACGCATCTGCCGCCAAGACCTAGATAAACCTTACCCCCCCCCCCCCTGAACCCAGGCACATCTGCTAACTCACCAAACGTGGTGAACCACTTGGAGTGAGTTGATGTAGAGATGTTGGTTATCCAATAAATGGTTCCCGTTTTATAGTAGATTTTTCATTGGCGTAGAAGTGATAAAATATTGTTCCAAGGGTATATTTAAAAAAAATGAATAGATAATACATTATGTACTTCCATGTTTATTTGAAACCAATATCCCATTTAGCATGCACTTTGTCTCTCTTAGGACGGGTTGTTTCACAGAATTCAAACGAATTCAAATTCCATGACAGCCGGAATTTGACGGCCGGCGTAGCGCAGCGGTAAGACGCTTGACTCGCGCACCGAAGGTCGCGGGATCGAATCCCGGCGTGACAAATAAATTTTATTTGATTAATTTGTGTTATTTCACAATTTATTCATTTAAAATAATAAATAGTATATTTGCGGCACGTTCCAGAGTGGAAGATACTCTCTGTGTCGCCCTGGTGTAAGACCACCATTCAGAATTGAAACGTTGCTTAAAACGGCATCAGCCGTGTTTGGTGAACAGATCTGAATAGCCAGGTACTTCCCCACCTTCCTCTTCCCTATCTCCTTCCCCTCCCCACTACCCTCAGCCTCACAACATACCCCAATTGGGGATGCCATAGTCTCACTGGCTTTAGACGGGAGCAGATGGGACTCTTGTGAGGTATTCATGTAAAAAAAAAAGCTGAACAAAATGGCACTTCAACACCCCTTTGAAAAGTCATTAAAAAGATGAAAAAATAGTCCATTAACCTAACCTAACCTAACCTAACGTAACCAGCTGAACATAGTTTTGTTCATCTAATGTATTTTAATGACTTTTCAAAGGAATGACGAAGTGCCAATTTGTTGAGTTGTCCGGGAACCAATTTGAACAATTCATCAAATTCGAAGTTCTATTTCATGTCTATTTTTTGTCTGCAAACAAGTTTTTAAAATGGCTCACCTTACGTTTTTTCTAACTAAAATTACTGACAAAAAAATTAAAACGCATACACATTTTATTAGACAAATATATTAGAAAAGTTATTGTCACCTCATTTTTTTTGTCGTTCCATGAAGAAATAATCAATAAAAAAATCCAAAAGTTTCAAATTTTTTTTATATTATTATTTATTTATTTATCTCCCGCTAGATTTAGTACTTAACAATACCTCTCTCACAAAAATAAAGTTGGTTGTTTTCAGTTGGAAAAATGTAATAATGAGTAGTTGTCGAATGAAACACTAGTATATATTGAATTATTTAGTTGGTATTAGATAAGCTGCCATAGCTCAGTGGTCAGAGCTCCTGACCGGCAATCAGAGGGACACGGGTTCAATTTCCGTTGGCGGCCAGTATCTTTTCTCGGAAGATTTTTTCAATGTAGATGAGTGTTTCAGGCTGATAATTATTGATTATAATATTTGTTATCTACCCTTTGTGCTATGCATAAAAATCTTGTTTAAAACGTTAGTTTATCAATTAAAAATAATAATTAATATTTGACAAGTTAAAGTATTTCAGCAATAAATGCAGACATAATTAGTCTCGACGCCACCTAGCGGGAGATTTAGTACTTAACAATACCCCTCTCACAAAAATAAAGTTGGTTGTTTTCAGTTGGAAAAATGTAATAATGAGTAGTTGTCGAATGAAACACTAGTATATATTGAATTATTTGGCGGGTATTAGATAAGCCGCCATAGCTCAGTGGTCAGAGCTCTTGACCGGCAATCAGAGGGACACGGGTTAAAATCCCGTTGGCGGCCAGTATCTTTTCTCGGAAGATTTTTTCAATGTAGATGAGTGTTTCAGGCTGATAATTATTGATTATAATATTTGTTATATACATTTTACTACTTTTTGGGGTTAACTATTTAGATTTGAATAAAGGTGTTTTCTCTTTCTAACACCGTTTATATCATATTTTCACTAAGATAGCAAGGGATACCAAATGTTTTCTATGAGACTCATATGAGTTGTTCCGAAAAGCGAACAAATTAGCCTGAGGGGTAAAACGCACCTACTTAATTTTTTAACCATTTATGTCTTCAAAATCACTCCAATTTTTTTAACCTCAAACGACGACCACCGAATTTAGTGGCCCTGTGCTGTAATATCCCACGCAACCCAGTTATTACGGGCCTGTATGAGAAGTTGCCCGACGTCCGATGTCTGATTGCCGATGGCTGATAGCTGGTGGCTGCCGGCCGACGGCTGACGGCTGTGACGGCTGATCCGCCCAGCGCATCGGCAGACCGTCCGTCATCCCAGCTGCAATCAATCTTCATGCATGTGTGCCGAGCTGATTTATCTACCGCAACCTTTGATCGCCAAGCATTGGATATGCAGAATAATATTACTGCATTTTAATTGGGAGGATATTTCATTAATTTTCTAGAATTTTTTTCAATTACACAAATAGGTATGAAGAATAATTTAAAACATTTTTCCTTATGGATTCAAATCTAAAATACTGGTGTAAATTTTCCGAATTTTGTTGCAGGCTTGCAATTTTTTAATTAAATGACACTGTTGTCAATTTAATTACTATGTACTGGAATCAACTATTTGACGGCCTCCGTAGTCGATGGATAAGGCTCTAGACTAGCACTCTGGAAGATCGCGGGTTTAAACCCAGCGTGCGAAATTAAAATTTATTTGATTAATTTGTGTTATTTCACAGTTTAATCATTTAAAATAATATGATGTATATTTCCAAAGCAGAAGATACTCTCAGTATCACCCTGTGTAAGACCACCATTCAGAATTGAAACGTCTTTATTAAGTATACTTCCAAAGCGAAATATACTATCAGTATCACCCTGGTGTAAGACCACCATTCAGATTGAAACGTCGCTCGAAATGGCATTAGCGTTTGTGGTGACCAGATCTGAATAGCCAGGAAATGTACTGTGGTACGCGCTACCACTCGTAGAATGCTACGCTGCCATAGGTCACCCCACTGATTCGCTACGTTTGAATCGAACTTTTTTCCTTCACAAAAATTTCTCTCTTTCAATTCCCTAAAAAGACCCTCCACACCGACCCTCCCCAAATATCACATTGACCCTGAGAGTTTTTTTTCCTCAGGACCTTCTTTATGGAGTTAATGTAAAAAATATATATATCCTTCCCCCCCCTTTCTCTTCCCCATCTCCATGACCTCCCCACTTCCCTTAAGCCTCACAACATACCCCAATTGGGGATGCCATAAATTTACTGGCTCCAGGCGGTTGGGAGTAGTTGGCAGTGTTGGCACTCTTTTGCGGTATTCACATAAAATAAAAAATAACTTTTTTGCGTTTCCCATCATGTAGAAAAACTCCATTACAATTTTATTTTAAATAAATATTTACAGTATTTTGTTAGGAACACTTTTTTGCGTCATTGCTAAATAAATTGTTTTCATGAAAATCTGCCATCGATGGTTCCTCTGCCGGCATTTCTTACCCCCATCAAAACGGAAGCTGTATGTTTAAAAAAAGGTTAAGTTCTTCGGTCAATCTAGTCTCAACTTATACAGTTCAGTTGGTATGCATAGCTTCATCAATCGCACATGTGGTTGTACGTCACGCTGGACCATACAACATACTGCATACATCATAATATAGTACGCTCAGTGGCGGACTAACGGATATTTTATATTATATGGGTAACCGTTTGAAACAGTTTGTATTTTAAATTATCCTTCAACAAAACTTTGAATGCGTTTTCCTCGAAACTTTTTAACACGTTTTTCAAGCTGGTTGACAACATTTAAAAAATACTATTCATTCGATTTGCACGCACCAAGTCTTAAGCTAAGGGGAATTTTGATATCTAAAAAAAAAGAAATAATGGCGGACCAGCAAATTTTATTTTCGATTTTTTGTGGAAAAAAATCATCGCTGATAAAAAAAAAATAGAAGGGGCCGTTTATAAAAAATCCCTATGTTGTGCCATAGTAAATGGATTTTCGAACAGTTTAAGACTTGGTGCATGCAAATCGGATGTATGGTTTTTATAAAATGTTGTCAACCAGATTGAAAAACGTAATTTCGAAAAGTTTTGCTGAAGGATAATAAAATTCAACAAACAAATTGTTTAAAACGGTTTCATGTAAAATGCTGTATCTCTGTCAATTTTACGAATTTTCCTTAAAAAATTGGTGAGAACATTAAGAACTAATGCATCTTTCAGAAAATGAAATAAAAAATTACTTCTGAAGTAAAACTTCTTTACGCACGCTTGACTTGGGGAGTAAGCTGGTGAATGCATGACGAGGGCGTTACGAGAAGTATGATCGGGCGAGGCGAACCGAAGTTGAGAGGGAGATATAAATTAGTGAAGATAGAAAGAGAGAGAGAGTTGCGTTTGGTATATTACTGTAGGGGCAAGAGAGAGAGGTGCGAGCACACATTTTCTTTCTCTCTTTTTCTCATAGCCAGTTACGTTTATAGTTGGGCCTATTGAGTTACGACTCGCACACCGAAGGTCGCGGGATTGAATCCCGGCGTGGAAAATAATTTTTATTTGATTAATTTGTGTTATTTCACAACTTATTCATTCAAAATAGTATATTTGCGGCACGTTCCAGAGTGGAAGATACTCTCTGTATCGCCCCGGCGTAAGACCACCATTCAGAATTGAAACGTTGCTTGAAATGGCATTAGCCGTGTTTAGTGACCAGATCTGAATAGCCAGGTACTTCCCCACGTTCCTCTTTCCTATCTCCTTCCCCTCCCCACTATCCTCAGCCTCACAACATACCCCTACTAGGTAATACCTCACAACGTACCCTAACATACCCCAGCCTCACAACATACCCCAAATGCCGTAGTCTCACTGGCTTCAGACGGGAGCAGTTGGGACTCTTGTGTGGTATTCATATAAAAATTTAAAAAAAAATTGTCTGTATCAGACTGTAAGAGCAAGAGGGAGCAGTGAGCATTTTATTTCTCTCTTATTTTATAAGATTGTGAAGTTTTACTTCAGTCGTGTGGTCTAAAGCACACTCGTTTTTTTACAGTATCCTAGTGCCTTAATGCCTTGTTTAGGATTTTATCAAGGGAACATGGAGGGAACATGGCCTTTAGAGGCCCCAGGACCAGAGGCCCGTGTGAACTGAATAAAAAGCTTGTAAATTTACATCAAAGTCTAACTGGGGGGCTTAGTCCGTGACTGAGTGCGCTGCAACTCCTTGGCCGTGCTGCATCTCGCATTTGGTTGCAATTTTCCCTTCACGCCGCATTAGCCAGGAATTGCACCAGATTAGATATCGGTCAGTTCTCAGTAAAAAACATTAGGACTTCCCGCGCAGTTAGCAGTTTGCAGTTGGCTCATGGCGTTACAAGTGAATGAATTCAATTAGTCAATTCAGTCATTTTATTTCATTCGTTTGAAGCTTTTTTATAATATTTACAACCATTTTTATGATTATGCTGATTATTTTGATCGTTTTTGAAGGCTGCTAGCTATTATATTTATTTAATTAAAAGAAGACAATATTAGCGAAACTAAATCGAAAATCTGAAAACAGAAAAATCAGGAAAAGATATGGACACATCTGGGACATGTCTTTTCATGATTTTTCTGTTTCCAGGTTCTCGATTGAGTTTCGCTAATATTGTCTTCATTTAATCAAATATGATCTGCAATTTGACATTTTACTCACAAAGTTAAAAATAAAAATAAATTTTCATCCTAGACTTGCAGAAAAGTCAAGAGATGACGCATATTAAAAATAAAGTGGATAAAGAATTATCCAGACATCATCTAGATAGCATTTAGTTGGGGTTTTAATCTTGCAATCATACGTAAAATATAGCAGCCAATAGAAAAGGAAGATAGTGTTGGTAGTTCTTAGTCGAAGTATGGTGCAGTTAAAAATAATAAGATTGGGTTGGGACACATTTGCTCAGTTGGTAGAGTTGCGGCCCGGAAAGCCGAAGGTCCTGGGTTCGTGTCCCAGATGTGCCCGGATCTTCTGATTTTCTGTTTTCAGATCCGGTCAGATCCGGTAGATCCGACGATCTGTGACATCCGACATCGTCGGATCTACCGGATCTGCCCTGATGATGGACACTGCAACGCTGTCCGAAACGTCGGCTATAGAAGGAGGTAGCGCAACACGGCATAACACCCCAAAAACTAACAACGAAAATGCTTTTGGCCGTGAAAATCTAAAATCTTATCTTCGCTAATATTGTCTTCATTTAAAAAAATATTGCAATTTGAGGTTTTATTCATAATGCTAAGAATAATTAATATTATTTTAATTTATCATCGATCCAAAACTTCTAGTACCTACATGCATAATTTATAAGGAATATGATGCTTTAAATGCATTCGTAGAGCCTACCCAGCAAAGGCGTTCAGTCTTTTATATTTTTAAACTAAATGTTTTTCTGCTTTTTTTCTGGGGCGTAGGTAAATAGGTGCATGGCCTTACACCCCTCTGTTAATTAACAGTTAGTCCCCAGTAGGGAACAAACCTACCAGCTTAGCTGTCAACAAAGGCACATAACTACATAACTACAAATAAAAAAAGATAAGAATAGGTGTAGGTAGGCACCTATCTAGCTGAGAGCCAATATACCCAGGCAGTGGCTGTCTTCTCTAAAGTACCTACGTTTGTGCACCGAACTCTCATAAAAATATGAGTAAATGATTAAAAAAAACTTGTATTATAATTTTACTAAACAGCATATGATTCAATAGAGAACTCCAGTCCATTTTTTTTAATGAATAATGACCTTCTAGCTTAAATAACTGCATATTTATTTTTATTTTTAGAGTTAGTTTTAATATTTAAAATAGTTTTTCAAAGTTGTGATTTTTCAAGATCCCTTGAAAAACACCATATCTATGGTGCATTGTGTGACGTCATCACGTCATCGATAGTTTTATTCACTTTCAACAGGTGCTGTCATTTTATTCATTTTATATTGAAAAATCGATGGCCGAATGACTAGGTGTGACAAGTCGAAGCGTTTTTTCTTCACGATTAACTGCTTTTGATATAGAAAAACATTAGGTAAAATGTCGACATCTCATCGCTACTGTTATTGTATTGTACCAAAGTGCAATACAATAACAATTAATCATCTTTTTCATTGCAAATACAAATGACTGCAAATGACATCGTAAGCCGTAGAATTTTGTGTTCAGGTGTGACTTTTGCTTTAACATAATACATTGTATTATGTATAACACATACAGAAACACTGGTATTTATAATACACTGATCATGACTTGTATAAAAAGCCCTTGATAATAAACCAAATCGAAAATACGATCGATGTTATGGTAGATAAACCAAATGCCAAAAACAAAAACGTATACGTTTGATCCTGATGAAGTAAACATTGTTTACGAAACATGTTGATTGTGTACCAATAAAAGTGATGTAAACAAAGTTATTTGTCTTTTTATTAAAATAAATAATGCCATCACAAAGTGAAAACCTTTCCGAAGAAGTTTTCTTCGAAAAATTCATAATTTTAATTGTGAAGGCCTAAATAATGTTTCAATAAACACAACAACTATTATATGTCTAAATCTCTACTAACAGTATGTAAATAAACCAAATAAAAAACACGAAATGTTGTGTTTGAACGGCTTGCCTCATACATTTCAAAATGCCATCACCAGGTGAATATTCCATCGTGACGTCACCACACAGCATTACACAGCATACCAACCTGACGCTGTGTTTTAACGAGAATATTAAAAATGCACATTTTAATATTTTTTTAAAAACTGTACGTTTAATATTATCAAATAAAAGTTATATATTCAGAATCAGCGTTTATTGGTCTACATGAACATATTTTTTTAAAGCCATAATATTTTTCACTGGAGTTCCGTATTTTCAATGCTAAAAATCGACCACGTTCAAATGATGCTCGTACTGGCAAAGAGCGAGTCTGAAATAAATCATAAAATCACATAGGTGCGTTATGAATATCAGCAATTGGCAGTAACACATCTGTCATCGTCAGATTTTACATTGCTTCGATTTCGATCTGCTACGTACGGACGCAATTGGAGGAATAAGTTTACCTATCAGCATGGGAATTAATTATGTCTTACTCCGCTTCACGCATAAATATACCAAACCACCCACGCTTCACAGTTAATACGGAATATTTTATTTTGTATGTACCGTTTTTATTTCATAGACAATCAATCATAATTACACAAACCCGCTAGGATAAACCCTGCCTTGCCCTCAACCCATTCAAAACCAAATCTAAACCTAAAAAAGGAATATAACTTCGACAACACGAGCGTTCCGTATTATCCGTGAGGTGGACTTATGCATATTTACCGCATGGGATTTCGTCGAACGTCGATGTTTGACGTTTGGTTGTTTGAAAATAACCATAGAGTCCATAGATACTTACATAAAGATTGGTTCGGCATAGAAATCCTCGATTAATATCATAGACTATACGTTTAAAATTGGTCAACAGAATATTAAAAATGCACATTTTAATATTTTTTTAAAAACTGTACGTTTAATATTATCAAATAAAAGTTATATATTCAGAATCAGCGTTTATTGGTCTACATGAACATATTTTTTTAAAGCCATAATATTTTTCACTGGAGTTCCGTATTTTCAATGCTAAAAATCGACCACGTTCAAATGATGCTCGTACTGGCAAAGAGCGAGTCTGAAATAAATCATAAAATCACATAGGTGCGTTATGAATATCAGCAATTGGCAGTAACACATCTGTCATCGTCAGATTTTACATTGCTTCGATTTCGATCTGCTACGTACGGACGCAATTTACGACCGATGTACCTACGGATTGTGTGGTAAGCCCCGCTTAAGCTCCACATTCTGTCAAAGCCGAGCTTTAGACCAACTGATATACTTACCCTTAAATTCATACAAAACATACTAGTGGCTCCAAAGCGATAGATCTGCAAACCCCGGGAATCTACTATCTGCTACAGAATAGTATTTTTCAGGAATCAATAGATTTTTTCTGCGATTATCGTGTTTTAAGCTGTTATAAAAATTAGCATTACCGAAGAAGTTACTTTTTTATATTAAAAAAACAACCTGTTTCTAGCGTAAATTGTGTTTTTCGTAAAAAACTGTTTTTGAAACTTACGACTTTATATTCCTTAACCACAAATAATTGTGCATTGTTTCATATTGTTTCTAGGTCGCTAATCTCTGGTAATATAATTATATAATATGGAAAAGACCAACCTAGGATTTTTCTAACGCCCGATGGAATTTTTTTCTCATTCACATTCGCGTCTTATATTCTTCTAACACTTACACTTTTTTCTTTTAAATACGTAAGTTTTTCCTACAAAAGTAAGTGACTTATAAGATGATTCTATCACTATAAACACGGATCAAAAAGCAATCCAGTCCCTATATATGGCCAAAACAAATAAAACAGAAGTTCTCAGTATCATCTCTCAACTAAAGTCTAATGCATCTCCAGGTTTAGATGGAATTACACCCGTGCACCTGAACTTTTGCAAAGATATATTAGCTGACCACCTTGTTTTTCTTATTAATCAATCCCTGGATAGTGGAATCTTCCCAGATCAACTAAAGATAGCAAAAATAATTCCGATTTACAAAGATGATTGCAAAAAAATCCTTCTAATTATCGTCCTATATCCATCCTCTCTGTTTTCTCTAAAGTTTTTGAAAAGGTTATTAAGCTTAGGCTCACTAAATATCACTTATCAAACAACTTACTCGCATCCCAACAGTATGGATTCAGAAACCAATCTAACACAAAATGTGCTGCTTTCGATTTTGTATATGCCCTCCAAAAACATATAGACCAGGGTAAGCATACTGCAGGCTTATTTATAGATTTAAAAAAGGCTTTCGATACGGTTGACCATGAGATACTACTAAAGAAGTTAGAACACCTAGGCATAGTAGGCACTCCCCTGAAGTTACTGTGTAGTTACCTCTCTAACCGACACTGTCAGACCTTTGTTGGAAAAGCGACAAGCAGTATGGGAACGATAAAATGTGGTGTGCCTCAGGGCTCCGTACTTGGACCATTACTATTTTTAATATATATAAATGATATTGCTAAATGGGAACTTAAGGGTACAATACAACTTTATGCAGATGATACAGTGATTCTTTATCACAATAATGATTTAAACGAACTAGAAAAGGAAATGGAAAGGGATATATCTTGCCTGGCAAACTGGCTGCGATTAAACAAACTTAGCCTAAACATAAAAAAAACACATTACATATTGTTTGCAAATAAAAAAAATGTAAGTTTTAATATAAGTCTTGATAATAACCGCCTTGAAAGGGCTGATGTTACAAAATATCTTGGCCTTTTCATTGATTCACAACTCACATGGAATCACCAATTTAAACATGTTCTATCCAAAATTACTCTTATAACTAGTGTTTTATAAAGACTTCGCGGGTTACTTCCTCCCTCTCTATTAAGATCGATTTACCATGCTATGATTCACTCACATCTAATATATCTCGCCGGAATCTGGGGATTTGCTACAAAAAAAATGATTTCAGAAGTCCAAGTCGTCCAAAATAGAGCCCTGCGAAATATGTTCAGTTTACCTTGGGATACACACGTCAAAGACATTTACAGAAACACCCAAATACTTCCTTTTAACACCATTCCCACTTTTGAAATAACAAAAACTATATTACAAGTAATTCAACACTCGGCACATTCCAACACTACACTCAATTACAATTGCGACGTACACCAACACAACACAAGAAATCACAACAAACTTCTTATATCAAAAATCAAATCAACAAAATATGGACTAAGATCCCTAGAATACATAGCTTACACAAAATATAATCAACTACCCAACGAGATCAAATGTGCAAGTCAATGTGAAAAGACCCAAACTAAAATGCTCAAACTTCATTTTATGAATGACTATCTGAAATAATAATGTTGTGTATGTCCTATGATATGTCCATTTAATACATACAGCTATATGTTTCATGTAATGCGTATCATTCCCGCAATGAGTTTATTAACTCTTGGGAGTACAATGCTTTATATAATATACTATATTCTGTATTGTATATTATATATACTTTTAATAAATAAAATAAAATAAAATAAAAAAATCTTTATTGTAAACCAGACCGTAAGTTCCTTACCGTAATTTATAGGAAGTTACAAAAGTCGTTTTTAGGCTGCCTTTACATTCATAAGTAAAATTTATCATTTACGTACGTTTTTGTTAAGTTACTCACAGGATCGTTTACAAATCATTCAAGGCAAGGTAATTAACGCTAACGGAAGTTGTTAGGAAGCTCAACTCATGTAAGTGCTTATAGCAACTGTTACATGTGTAAGTTTATTTATGGTAAGATGGCTTCATGTCAATAACAATTGGCTACTGTCCAATTTAAATGATTTGCCAATAAATACGAAAGGGTCCAAATAAAGTGTTGGAACAGAAGTTGGCGAGAAACAATTTTCCGCGCGCTCTTGTTCCATTAACGGCGGAATTAAACGGAGTTCTTTATTTTTATCCGAATAATAGCCAGATGAAAGCAACACATACCGCATCTCAATTTGGGAGGCGGGTATGGGTACCGCCGGCTCCGGAACTATTTATTGGATAACCAACACCTCTGCCATAAGTCACCCCAAGTACGTTACGTTTGGTGCCCCTGTTCATGGGGTCAGGTTTATCCGGATCTTGGCGGCAGATGTGTCTGCCCACCAGCAGCGTGGCAGGCCGGATTGGGAGAGACTGGTTTAGGGAGATCTTTTGACCTCTTCAGCATGTCTCTCTCGGAATATAGCCTTGCACCGCAGTGGAAAGGATGAATTCATTCGTCCGTCACTCCTAGATACACTGACTCCCAGATTCCTATCCACCCTCATACCTTTTTCCTTCCCAAAACTTCCTCTCTTTCCTTCCTCTAAAAAGACCCTCTACACAGCATCCCCAAAGATTACACAGGACCTGAGTGGAATTATTTTCCTTAGGGATGGATTCATTCGTCCGTCACTCCTAGATACACTGACTCCCAGATTCCTATCCACCCTCATACCTTTTTCCTTCGCAAAACTTCCTCTCTTTCCTTACTCTAAAAAGACCCTCTACACAGCATCCCCAAAGATTACACAGGACCTGAGTGGAATTATTTTCTTGTGTGGATGTAAAAAAGCTAATGTTAAAAAAAAATAAGTTTTTTCGACGGTTATAAACAGAAAAATCGAGATTAGAAAGGATTGGATGGATAATAAACCTCTTCGGTTTTTGGAATCATAAAATCTTACGGCCGAAGAACAAATCAAAAAAACTTTTACCACAAATTTCCGATTTGATGGAGATTCACCAGATTCACAAGTTTCCGGAAACCATGTTAGTGTATTAGATGTGGGTGTGTTAGATAGGTAGGTATTATGTGCGTGAGACGCTATGGGCGTTGGTGTAGGTATGATTGTGATGTTGTTTGGGTTGCACAGAGCTGGAATATCGGGTTTCCCCGGCCCTGGTGGAAGTCGTCACGATCTCCCGACCTGATGGGCATGTGGCTCCATGTGGCTGCAACTGGAACTGAACTGGCCCTGACTGGAACTACCATGGCCACTTGAACATCACCGCCTCGCCATATAGGTATTAGATAGAGGTACCTACTTGGTGCAGTCCAGCGTTTCTCAACTGTTCCATTAAAACTGCAAACTTGCTTGAAAAGAACTCTGCGTGAAATTCGGTCACTGTTAGTATATATATCCGATTTCAAAATGACGAAATATACACACAAAAAGGGAAACATTTATTAGTTTGGATGACGGGTATGGTTACAGCCGCTCTGGGGACCATTTATTGGATAACCAACCTGCCATAGGTCGCCCCAAGTGAAATATGCATATATGATGAAATAGGGCCCAAATATATGCACTAATGATAAATAAATATGCACCAACGACTAAACAGACTTAAATATACATTCTGTTATAAGTCATCATCATCTTATTCCCCTTATTTTTATTTTTATTTTTTTTTAATTTCATCGAAAAAATATATGAATACATAATATAATATCATATTACAGTCGGTATTGATTACATTTTAAGTGCATTTTCCCTTTTTATTTTTTTCCTTTTCTTTTACACAGTAAATGACAATAACATGTTACTTACAAAGTTAAAAACATAAGGTAATAAATGATGCTTTAGTAAGTTAATATCTATAAGATATTAACATTGTTATAAGAATAATTATAAAATAATAATTGATACCAATAAAGCAGTATCAAAATAGGAAAAAAGATATGGAGGTAAGAACTGCTATATAGAAGTAACATAATATATATTTTAAGTTGTGCATAGTCTGCCTCACTAGGCGAACCTGTATTGAGGCAGAATTTTTAGTAAAATTGTTTCTCGTAATTTTGTTTATGGTTTACTTATGAATGTATAATATATGTCTTATACAGCAATACTTTGTTTCTGTTTACATTATTGCTTGCTGATATACAATACAAAAACAGCAATTTTATTACTGCAATAACCGTCAATGACAAGGCGTTTGGGTGAGGGCACCAGTAAAGGATCGATCATTAGAACATATCCAAATTTTAACATTTTTTAAAAATTCTTTCTGTGTTTGACTCAGTTTGATATTATCAGGAAGCATTTTGAATATTTTTGTGGCAAAGTATCTAAAACTACGTTGTCCAAAGATGGTAGAGAGTGCTGGAACTTGCAATGTGTCTTTGTTAGAATTACGCGTAAATCTTAAGTATATATATTTTTTCGTAAAGTACGTGTTTGTTTTTAAAGAGATGCATGAGGATAGTTTTTACATATATCTGTCGAACATCAAATACTCTCATTATATTAAATATTAAGACACTGTTTGCAGTTAGAGGAAGTTTGAGAATAATTTTCATAATTGTTTTCTGCGCCTTTTCAACAGGATCTAGAGCTGATGAAGTACCCCTCCCCATGCAATGATACCATACTCAAGGATAGATTGGATGATTGCAAAATAGATCGTTTTTAGAAGTTGTAAGTTAAGAAAGTTCCTAATGGATCTGAAGAAGTGTATTGTTTTTCTAATTTTATTTGCAATATTCTGTGTGTGTAGATTCTATTTGAGGTATGGTTCAATGGTAAGCCCTACGTACTTCATCTGTGATGTGCGCTCTATACTGGGGCACTCACTGCATTCATTGGAATTCGTACATCTATGTATTTTAATGGAATAATCATCATTAGGTTGGCCTGTAGTATTGATGCTTGAAGTGACATATTTGGTTTTTTTCGTGTTAAGGGTAAGCGTGTTGATATCAAACCATTTTTTAACGAAGTTAATATTTCTTTCAGCTTTTTAAAATACCGCTGGCCAATTGTTGTCTTCGAAAAATAGGACCGTATCGTCTGCAAAGCTAACAATTTTTCCTTGAATTTCAAGGTTGCAAAAGTTGTTAATATGCAGTAAAAACAGGGTCGGTCCCAAAACGCTTCCTTGTGGAATTCCATAGTCAGTTGAGCGCTGATCACTAAGGGTATTCTGTATTTTAACCTGTTGTTTGCATCCATTTAAATAGCTTTTAAAGAAGTTTAGCTCTTTATCCATAATGCCGATTTTTTCTAGTTTATGAATTAGTTTAACATGTGATATTGTATCAAAAGCCTTAGAAAGGTCTAAAAATATTGAGATTAATTTGTTTCCTTTATCAAGGCTTTTTACAACGAATCTTATCAATGATTTTTATCCTAATCCTATGTTGATATTTTCCATATTTTGCACTTATATTACCAGAGATTTGCTACCTAAAATTAAGCGATTCATTGAGGCTGAATTATATTATTCATTACATACATTATATTATGTCGTAGGATACAAAAAAATGTTCATTCAAAAAAACACAATTAACTTGATTTTTTAATTTAAAAACATCATCTCCAGAAATGAACTTATGCTAATATTAAAACACGATAAGTGCAGAAAAAAAATCTGTCGATTCTTGAAAAATGATTGTGACGGAATATCCCTAATCCCGGTGCTGTAATTTCCACCGACTCGTTCTTGGGCAGTGCGTATATCGACGATATAATTTTTAATATTGCAATTGGAGATTGTTGAGAAGCACAATCAAATCTGTCGGCATTTAATCACATAAAATATAAATGAGTGAAGGGTTCATATCCTCGGTGTTTGTTCAGACCAACAGACCAGCAAAGGGGGTACTCCTTCCTCTCCCCTTCTCCTTTTGCTTTGCCGATGAGGTTACGGATAATACGAAAAAATCTCTCCCTATTCGGAAAGCTGAAGGCGATATGTTTATTTAAGTCAATAAACACATGCAGTCGGACAGGTCGGCTTCATGTGGAAAGTATCTAAGGCGTTCTCAGCAAACCACTGCGTTTAGCAATGTACGAACGGGGACAGGAATATTACATGATGTTTAGAAAATAGTGGCATAAGCGTGAAACTGGCGAGTCAAATTTAATTTAGGAGGCGGGTACGGGGGTTAGATAACCATGGGGTGAGGTTCGTTCGGATCTGTTTTATTTATTAAGTACTGGGCTTTTACATAATGATTATAAATTAAATTGAAAACAATAGTATAACATAAATAAACATTTTTTTAAATCACCAACTACGTGGCAGGCCGGATCGGGAGAGACTGGTCTCGGAGACCTTGTGACCTCTCACGCAAGACTCTATCGGAATATTGCTTCGCCAGATTTCCAGCTACCCCTTATAACTTTTTCCTTCCCAGAACTTCCCATCCTTCCTTTCCTAAAAATACCCTCCACACAGCATCCCTAAAGATGACTTGAAGGATAATCATGTTTTTCAGGGCCTCCTGTGTGGTGATAATGTAAAAATAAATAATAAAAAAACGATTGTGTGGTATCACCTTTTTGGTTTGAGCTTTCGTTTTCGAGTAATTTTTATAGAACTTATCAAACGTTGATAATGCCTGTTTAATGCGAAAAAGCTGAAATAATAATTACACAGCAGTACTTGTTCATAAAAAAACTTTTTTTTAACTAACAAAAATAACAGTTAATGAAAACAAATAACTTTGTAAATACCACTATATGTAGATATAATTAATATTACGAGTATCTACATGTTTCGAAAACCAAATTTTCTTTTTCAGAAAAGTGTATTTGAAGATGGAAAAAAAAATTTAATCTAAAAAAAAATATTGAAAACTTGAAAGACAAAGTTAAAATTGTTTTATTTGAATAAAAATTGTTTATTATTTGAGTCAAATTTGAAAAAAAATCAATTAAATAAATAAAACAAACACTTTGTATTTAACCACGAATTTATTATGTTATGTATCGACCGGTTTCGCTTGGATCAAGCTTCTTCAGGATATAAGTAATAATAATAAATAAAAATATTTTTTAAAAAAGGATATAAATATTTTTTGAATATTTTAATCTTATAGATTTATCAGTTTGTGCCACCAATTTTCGGATACCGTTTATATTTGGATACTAGATAACTCAACGAAGTGACACTAAATCACTTCTTTGAAAAATCATTAAAAGTGATGAAAAAAAACTAGGTTAAATATATTACTTTAGTTTTGGTTATTAGCTATTTATTTAATCACTTTTAATAACTTTTCAAAGGGGTGTTGAAATGCCACTTTATGTGAAAATTTAAGAAAATCTCTCAAATAATATATGGTACTTAATTAAGTACGTACAGGTATTAAGTATTTATCTACTTACTACATCTACTAATTTTACGACTTCAGCCGAAATTTTAGTTTTTGATAAAAAATAATACATTTTTGGGAGTGATGTCTATTAATATGATTTAAGATTTTGACGGCCAAAGTATTATGGTGACGGACAACTCAGAATGAATTCAACTCAACACCTCCTTTGAAAAGTCATTAAAAGTGCTGAAAAAAAAAAAATAAACAAAATGATTAAATAGGTTACGTTAGATTAGGTTTAAATGCAATTTTTAATTTTTATTTTTGTATTATTGAGTTGTCATTGAACCATCGATTTTCTTGCGATTTACAATGCTTAGATCCTATATTGAATTTTAGAATGTGTAGCTAGTTTGAAGAGCCGTTAATCACTGATTGGACAATTGCATCACATTTTTAAAAAAAAATCCGGTTTAGGCAAATATTCTAAGACATTCTGTATTTTTTTTTTTTAATCTTATTTTTGAAACAAAACAAATTTCAATACGAAAAATCAGACCATTTTTTATAAACCGGAAAGACGGGACATAATTTTATGGATGCGAAAAAACGATAATTACATAGCCGAAAATCATTTTAAAAAAATAACGTTTTCCACACGAATAGCAATAAATTGTACAGGGTTCTCTTCGTAACTTCTGTAAAAACACCGCCATCTTTATAAAAAAAATCAAACCAAAGGATAAGTTCGCATAGAACAAACAATAAATCTAGTGAACGTTAAACGCAAATTCAAAAATTCGCCGGAAATCAAAATGTTTCTATGTAAAAAAAAATTATCAATGTGGAATTTTACAAAATTAAGGGAACATAATCGGAGACGGGACATTTTCATGTAGTGACGTCACGAGCTCAAATAATGGATTTATTTATTTAAAAATAAAAAAACCATACATTTCTAAAATTTTTTACTAACATTTTCGTAATCTTAGTAAAAAAGTCGTTATGAAATCCATGCAAGTGGCCTATTGTTACGTCTATGAATTTGCCTACAGCCTACATGGATAATTTTTCTTTCTTTCGTCTTTAGACGAATATTTAATTATTAGACCTTGAATATCTGCGAATCGAAAAATCCAAAATTTTATTTTTATTTATTTATTACTTATGAACGCCCTTTTTAGGGGTTTTATACATGAATAGTAAAAAATATACAGTATTTAATAAAATTAACTGAGCTACCCCAGCAACAAATTTTGTTTATATATCTTTATGATAAATTAAAGCTCTCCGCAGGCTTAGTATAATTATTTCCCTCCATTAGTATTCAAAGCAAAGAGGAATTCATATGGTAGTTAGTTACAGAATTTCTGTAATGAATAAATCATGACTTCTAGTATTACACAGTAGTATCTGAAAGCTTATCAACGCAAACAATTCTAGACTATCAACTACATCATTTACAGAAATACCGGTCCCATGACAGTTGATCCGCCGACAATTGCCTCCCCCCCCCCCTTCCCCTTACTTATATACAATATGAAGTCGGTTTAGGGAAAAAGCGATAAACCTTATTACACAAAATATAATTAAGTGACCCCGAAGGGATGTGCAGAGAGAACGTGCCGCCTAATAATAAAGTATAAAACATATTTTCATTCACTGTATTAAGAGGGAATAAATAGACAAAACCGGAAATATGTCATTTTTAAAACCAATTTTAGACGTATTGACCCTTTTCCACAAACAAATTATAATTTTTTTTCGAAATACTGTTTTTTTATCGAGTAAATCTATGTTTAAAATTTATTTAAATATGTTTATTTTTAGTACAATTTCAGTAGGTTTTACTGTAGGTCGTTAAATTTTCAAACAAAATTTTGTATTATACAAAACATTATTTCAAATCATATAATCATGCAGCAAAATAATTAAAAAAATTATCAGGGAAAGCTATGTTTCAGAATTTTTATTTTAGTTTAAATAAGATCATTTTAAAAAAGATCCGCACATCTGTTTTGTGACGAAAATGGTCTTACAAACTTTAAGATTTTTTTAGCATTCTTATTTTGCTTAGACATTATTGAAAAATTATAAATACTTATGATCAAAAAGTTGGTAGGTAAGATAATGTAGGAATAAATAAAAGAAAATGAAATAAAATGAATATTGTATATAGGATGGATATAGGACGATAATATACTATATTCTGTATTGTATATTATATATACTTTTAATAAATAAAATAAAATAAAATAAAAAAATCTTTATTGTAAACCAGACCGTAAGTTCCTTACCGTAATTTATAGGAAGTTACAAAAGTCGTTTTTAGGCTGCCTTTACATTCATAAGTAAAATTTATCATTTACGTACGTTTTTGTTAAGTTACTCACAGGATCGTTTACAAATCATTCAAGGCAAGGTAATTAACGCTAACGGAAGTTGTTAGGAAGCTCAACTCATGTAAGTGCTTATAGCAACTGTTACATGTGTAAGTTTATTTATGGTAAGATGGCTTCATGTCAATAACAATTGGCTACTGTCCAATTTAAATGATTTGCCAATAAATACGAAAGGGTCCAAATAAAGTGTTGGAACAGAAGTTGGCGAGAAACAATTTTCCGCGCGCTCTTGTTCCATTAACGGCGGAATTAAACGGAGTTCTTTATTTTTATCCGAATAATAGCCAGATGAAAGCAACACATACCGCATCTCAATTTGGGAGGCGGGTATGGGTACCGCCGGCTCCGGAACTATTTATTGGATAACCAACACCTCTGCCATAAGTCACCCCAAGTACGTTACGTTTGGTGCCCCTGTTCATGGGGTCAGGTTTATCCGGATCTTGGCGGCAGATGTGTCTGCCCACCAGCAGCGTGGCAGGCCGGATTGGGAGAGACTGGTTTAGGGAGATCTTTTGACCTCTTCAGCATGTCTCTCTCGGAATATAGCCTTGCACCGCAGTGGAAAGGATGAATTCATTCGTCCGTCACTCCTAGATACACTGACTCCCAGATTCCTATCCACCCTCATACCTTTTTCCTTCCCAAAACTTCCTCTCTTTCCTTCCTCTAAAAAGACCCTCTACACAGCATCCCCAAAGATTACACAGGACCTGAGTGGAATTATTTTCCTTAGGGATGGATTCATTCGTCCGTCACTCCTAGATACACTGACTCCCAGATTCCTATCCACCCTCATACCTTTTTCCTTCGCAAAACTTCCTCTCTTTCCTTACTCTAAAAAGACCCTCTACACAGCATCCCCAAAGATTACACAGGACCTGAGTGGAATTATTTTCTTGTGTGGATGTAAAAAAGCTAATGTTAAAAAAAAATAAGTTTTTTCGACGGTTATAAACAGAAAAATCGAGATTAGAAAGGATTGGATGGATAATAAACCTCTTCGGTTTTTGGAATCATAAAATCTTACGGCCGAAGAACAAATCAAAAAAACTTTTACCACAAATTTCCGATTTGATGGAGATTCACCAGATTCACAAGTTTCCGGAAACCATGTTAGTGTATTAGATGTGGGTGTGTTAGATAGGTAGGTATTATGTGCGTGAGACGCTATGGGCGTTGGTGTAGGTATGATTGTGATGTTGTTTGGGTTGCACAGAGCTGGAATATCGGGTTTCCCCGGCCCTGGTGGAAGTCGTCACGATCTCCCGACCTGATGGGCATGTGGCTCCATGTGGCTGCAACTGGAACTGAACTGGCCCTGACTGGAACTACCATGGCCACTTGAACATCACCGCCTCGCCATATAGGTATTAGATAGAGGTACCTACTTGGTGCAGTCCAGCGTTTCTCAACTGTTCCATTAAAACTGCAAACTTGCTTGAAAAGAACTCTGCGTGAAATTCGGTCACTGTTAGTATATATATCCGATTTCAAAATGACGAAATATACACACAAAAAGGGAAACATTTATTAGTTTGGATGACGGGTATGGTTACAGCCGCTCTGGGGACCATTTATTGGATAACCAACCTGCCATAGGTCGCCCCAAGTGAAATATGCATATATGATGAAATAGGGCCCAAATATATGCACTAATGATAAATAAATATGCACCAACGACTAAACAGACTTAAATATACATTCTGTTATAAGTCATCATCATCTTATTCCCCTTATTTTTATTTTTATTTTTTTTTAATTTCATCGAAAAAATATATGAATACATAATATAATATCATATTACAGTCGGTATTGATTACATTTTAAGTGCATTTTCCCTTTTTATTTTTTTCCTTTTCTTTTACACAGTAAATGACAATAACATGTTACTTACAAAGTTAAAAACATAAGGTAATAAATGATGCTTTAGTAAGTTAATATCTATAAGATATTAACATTGTTATAAGAATAATTATAAAATAATAATTGATACCAATAAAGCAGTATCAAAATAGGAAAAAAGATATGGAGGTAAGAACTGCTATATAGAAGTAACATAATATATATTTTAAGTTGTGCATAGTCTGCCTCACTAGGCGAACCTGTATTGAGGCAGAATTTTTAGTAAAATTGTTTCTCGTAATTTTGTTTATGGTTTACTTATGAATGTATAATATATGTCTTATACAGCAATACTTTGTTTCTGTTTACATTATTGCTTGCTGATATACAATACAAAAACAGCAATTTTATTACTGCAATAACCGTCAATGACAAGGCGTTTGGGTGAGGGCACCAGTAAAGGATCGATCATTAGAACATATCCAAATTTTAACATTTTTTAAAAATTCTTTCTGTGTTTGACTCAGTTTGATATTATCAGGAAGCATTTTGAATATTTTTGTGGCAAAGTATCTAAAACTACGTTGTCCAAAGATGGTAGAGAGTGCTGGAACTTGCAATGTGTCTTTGTTAGAATTACGCGTAAATCTTAAGTATATATATTTTTTCGTAAAGTACGTGTTTGTTTTTAAAGAGATGCATGAGGATAGTTTTTACATATATCTGTCGAACATCAAATACTCTCATTATATTAAATATTAAGACACTGTTTGCAGTTAGAGGAAGTTTGAGAATAATTTTCATAATTGTTTTCTGCGCCTTTTCAACAGGATCTAGAGCTGATGAAGTACCCCTCCCCATGCAATGATACCATACTCAAGGATAGATTGGATGATTGCAAAATAGATCGTTTTTAGAAGTTGTAAGTTAAGAAAGTTCCTAATGGATCTGAAGAAGTGTATTGTTTTTCTAATTTTATTTGCAATATTCTGTGTGTGTAGATTCTATTTGAGGTATGGTTCAATGGTAAGCCCTACGTACTTCATCTGTGATGTGCGCTCTATACTGGGGCACTCACTGCATTCATTGGAATTCGTACATCTATGTATTTTAATGGAATAATCATCATTAGGTTGGCCTGTAGTATTGATGCTTGAAGTGACATATTTGGTTTTTTTCGTGTTAAGGGTAAGCGTGTTGATATCAAACCATTTTTTAACGAAGTTAATATTTCTTTCAGCTTTTTAAAATACCGCTGGCCAATTGTTGTCTTCGAAAAATAGGACCGTATCGTCTGCAAAGCTAACAATTTTTCCTTGAATTTCAAGGTTGCAAAAGTTGTTAATATGCAGTAAAAACAGGGTCGGTCCCAAAACGCTTCCTTGTGGAATTCCATAGTCAGTTGAGCGCTGATCACTAAGGGTATTCTGTATTTTAACCTGTTGTTTGCATCCATTTAAATAGCTTTTAAAGAAGTTTAGCTCTTTATCCATAATGCCGATTTTTTCTAGTTTATGAATTAGTTTAACATGTGATATTGTATCAAAAGCCTTAGAAAGGTCTAAAAATATTGAGATTAATTTGTTTCCTTTATCAAGGCTTTTTACAACGAATCTTATCAATGATTTTTATCCTAATCCTATGTTGATATTTTCCATATTTTGCACTTATATTACCAGAGATTTGCTACCTAAAATTAAGCGATTCATTGAGGCTGAATTATATTATTCATTACATACATTATATTATGTCGTAGGATACAAAAAAATGTTCATTCAAAAAAACACAATTAACTTGATTTTTTAATTTAAAAACATCATCTCCAGAAATGAACTTATGCTAATATTAAAACACGATAAGTGCAGAAAAAAAATCTGTCGATTCTTGAAAAATGATTGTGACGGAATATCCCTAATCCCGGTGCTGTAATTTCCACCGACTCGTTCTTGGGCAGTGCGTATATCGACGATATAATTTTTAATATTGCAATTGGAGATTGTTGAGAAGCACAATCAAATCTGTCGGCATTTAATCACATAAAATATAAATGAGTGAAGGGTTCATATCCTCGGTGTTTGTTCAGACCAACAGACCAGCAAAGGGGGTACTCCTTCCTCTCCCCTTCTCCTTTTGCTTTGCCGATGAGGTTACGGATAATACGAAAAAATCTCTCCCTATTCGGAAAGCTGAAGGCGATATGTTTATTTAAGTCAATAAACACATGCAGTCGGACAGGTCGGCTTCATGTGGAAAGTATCTAAGGCGTTCTCAGCAAACCACTGCGTTTAGCAATGTACGAACGGGGACAGGAATATTACATGATGTTTAGAAAATAGTGGCATAAGCGTGAAACTGGCGAGTCAAATTTAATTTAGGAGGCGGGTACGGGGGTTAGATAACCATGGGGTGAGGTTCGTTCGGATCTGTTTTATTTATTAAGTACTGGGCTTTTACATAATGATTATAAATTAAATTGAAAACAATAGTATAACATAAATAAACATTTTTTTAAATCACCAACTACGTGGCAGGCCGGATCGGGAGAGACTGGTCTCGGAGACCTTGTGACCTCTCACGCAAGACTCTATCGGAATATTGCTTCGCCAGATTTCCAGCTACCCCTTATAACTTTTTCCTTCCCAGAACTTCCCATCCTTCCTTTCCTAAAAATACCCTCCACACAGCATCCCTAAAGATGACTTGAAGGATAATCATGTTTTTCAGGGCCTCCTGTGTGGTGATAATGTAAAAATAAATAATAAAAAAACGATTGTGTGGTATCACCTTTTTGGTTTGAGCTTTCGTTTTCGAGTAATTTTTATAGAACTTATCAAACGTTGATAATGCCTGTTTAATGCGAAAAAGCTGAAATAATAATTACACAGCAGTACTTGTTCATAAAAAAACTTTTTTTTAACTAACAAAAATAACAGTTAATGAAAACAAATAACTTTGTAAATACCACTATATGTAGATATAATTAATATTACGAGTATCTACATGTTTCGAAAACCAAATTTTCTTTTTCAGAAAAGTGTATTTGAAGATGGAAAAAAAAATTTAATCTAAAAAAAAATATTGAAAACTTGAAAGACAAAGTTAAAATTGTTTTATTTGAATAAAAATTGTTTATTATTTGAGTCAAATTTGAAAAAAAATCAATTAAATAAATAAAACAAACACTTTGTATTTAACCACGAATTTATTATGTTATGTATCGACCGGTTTCGCTTGGATCAAGCTTCTTCAGGATATAAGTAATAATAATAAATAAAAATATTTTTTAAAAAAGGATATAAATATTTTTTGAATATTTTAATCTTATAGATTTATCAGTTTGTGCCACCAATTTTCGGATACCGTTTATATTTGGATACTAGATAACTCAACGAAGTGACACTAAATCACTTCTTTGAAAAATCATTAAAAGTGATGAAAAAAAACTAGGTTAAATATATTACTTTAGTTTTGGTTATTAGCTATTTATTTAATCACTTTTAATAACTTTTCAAAGGGGTGTTGAAATGCCACTTTATGTGAAAATTTAAGAAAATCTCTCAAATAATATATGGTACTTAATTAAGTACGTACAGGTATTAAGTATTTATCTACTTACTACATCTACTAATTTTACGACTTCAGCCGAAATTTTAGTTTTTGATAAAAAATAATACATTTTTGGGAGTGATGTCTATTAATATGATTTAAGATTTTGACGGCCAAAGTATTATGGTGACGGACAACTCAGAATGAATTCAACTCAACACCTCCTTTGAAAAGTCATTAAAAGTGCTGAAAAAAAAAAAATAAACAAAATGATTAAATAGGTTACGTTAGATTAGGTTTAAATGCAATTTTTAATTTTTATTTTTGTATTATTGAGTTGTCATTGAACCATCGATTTTCTTGCGATTTACAATGCTTAGATCCTATATTGAATTTTAGAATGTGTAGCTAGTTTGAAGAGCCGTTAATCACTGATTGGACAATTGCATCACATTTTTAAAAAAAAATCCGGTTTAGGCAAATATTCTAAGACATTCTGTATTTTTTTTTTTTAATCTTATTTTTGAAACAAAACAAATTTCAATACGAAAAATCAGACCATTTTTTATAAACCGGAAAGACGGGACATAATTTTATGGATGCGAAAAAACGATAATTACATAGCCGAAAATCATTTTAAAAAAATAACGTTTTCCACACGAATAGCAATAAATTGTACAGGGTTCTCTTCGTAACTTCTGTAAAAACACCGCCATCTTTATAAAAAAAATCAAACCAAAGGATAAGTTCGCATAGAACAAACAATAAATCTAGTGAACGTTAAACGCAAATTCAAAAATTCGCCGGAAATCAAAATGTTTCTATGTAAAAAAAAATTATCAATGTGGAATTTTACAAAATTAAGGGAACATAATCGGAGACGGGACATTTTCATGTAGTGACGTCACGAGCTCAAATAATGGATTTATTTATTTAAAAATAAAAAAACCATACATTTCTAAAATTTTTTACTAACATTTTCGTAATCTTAGTAAAAAAGTCGTTATGAAATCCATGCAAGTGGCCTATTGTTACGTCTATGAATTTGCCTACAGCCTACATGGATAATTTTTCTTTCTTTCGTCTTTAGACGAATATTTAATTATTAGACCTTGAATATCTGCGAATCGAAAAATCCAAAATTTTATTTTTATTTATTTATTACTTATGAACGCCCTTTTTAGGGGTTTTATACATGAATAGTAAAAAATATACAGTATTTAATAAAATTAACTGAGCTACCCCAGCAACAAATTTTGTTTATATATCTTTATGATAAATTAAAGCTCTCCGCAGGCTTAGTATAATTATTTCCCTCCATTAGTATTCAAAGCAAAGAGGAATTCATATGGTAGTTAGTTACAGAATTTCTGTAATGAATAAATCATGACTTCTAGTATTACACAGTAGTATCTGAAAGCTTATCAACGCAAACAATTCTAGACTATCAACTACATCATTTACAGAAATACCGGTCCCATGACAGTTGATCCGCCGACAATTGCCTCCCCCCCCCCCCTTCCCCTTACTTATATACAATATGAAGTCGGTTTAGGGAAAAAGCGATAAACCTTATTACACAAAATATAATTAAGTGACCCCGAAGGGATGTGCAGAGAGAACGTGCCGCCTAATAATAAAGTATAAAACATATTTTCATTCACTGTATTAAGAGGGAATAAATAGACAAAACCGGAAATATGTCATTTTTAAAACCAATTTTAGACGTATTGACCCTTTTCCACAAACAAATTATAATTTTTTTTCGAAATACTGTTTTTTTATCGAGTAAATCTATGTTTAAAATTTATTTAAATATGTTTATTTTTAGTACAATTTCAGTAGGTTTTACTGTAGGTCGTTAAATTTTCAAACAAAATTTTGTATTATACAAAACATTATTTCAAATCATATAATCATGCAGCAAAATAATTAAAAAAATTATCAGGGAAAGCTATGTTTCAGAATTTTTATTTTAGTTTAAATAAGATCATTTTAAAAAAGATCCGCACATCTGTTTTGTGACGAAAATGGTCTTACAAACTTTAAGATTTTTTTAGCATTCTTATTTTGCTTAGACATTATTGAAAAATTATAAATACTTATGATCAAAAAGTTGGTAGGTAAGATAATGTAGGAATAAATAAAAGAAAATGAAATAAAATGAATATTGAGTTATTATTTTAAAAAGCTGGTACGGAGAATAATTAATCTTTCTCATTTCTACGATCGTAAGTAGGTACATCTTTCCATGAAATATGAATTATCGGCCGCTGGCTACTTGTCTATATACTGTGCATGTATACCAGTTCTTCATTTGTTATTTATACCGACTTAGCTATTATGTATTAAGGGTATTTGTAGTAAATTTTGATAAAAAATCCACAAAAATTATAATTTTACTATATTAAACATCATTTCGGAGGGCCAATTGTCGGCAGATCAACCATCGGGTCACCAGAAATACCAATTCACTGAAATTTTTGGTTAGCCTAGTTACAAATCCCAACATTTGTAAATCCTTATTACAGATTTCCGTTATGTTATGGTTAGTTAATTAATGAAAGATTTGATTTAATCGTTACTTTTTTTAAAACCTTTACTCGTGCGTAACATTAATGTTATATTTTGCGTTAGTAAGAAGTATAGATTAATATGCTTCGCCAATTTGGAACCCGCAGTACAAAGTGTACATAGATAGAATATAATATATTCAAAACAAATTTATAAAATAATTTACCTTCAAATTCAACAATAACTTTGAATGCACATTTCAAACTTTGCAACAAGGCGAGCAATAACTGATTTGACATTTATACACAAAATTTTAAATGATAACGTTGACTGAACCGAACTTCTTTCCCTAGTTAATTTTAACATACCATTAAAACGTACACGCCATACAGAACTATTCCACACGATTAATTACAAGACAATGCAGCAACTAATTCGCCAATCAATCGTGCTCTTCATATGTTCAAAAATATGAATCTAAATTCTAACATCGACATTTTCTCCGATTCACTGCCCAAATTTAAAAAGAGCATCATGTCAATAATATAAATTGTTCAATGCGCATACATACATACATAGACACATACTCACACACACACCTTCCCACTACACACATCACCCGGTAATTACTTAATATGACACCATATGTACCATAAATAAGACAGTACAATGAAACACGTAATAGGTACCCACCAAGAATTATATTTTTTAATTATAATTTTATTTTTCACCAATGGATAATATAATCAACTGTTTGTTTCTGTTTATTAATAAATACATAAATAAATAATTAACGTTAGTACGAATTAAGCGAAAACTGTTAAGAGGTACCAATGAAATATTCTTATTGTTAAAAGTTATGTATTTCTGTCAAATCTAAGAAAAACACGTTCTCGAGTTTTAAGATTTATTATAAACAAAAACAATTTAAACACTTTATTTGTTTATTACTACCTATATGAAATTGTTAAATAAACTCTGTCCAGTTAAGTACTAACATTATTACGTACATTAGATAGAGTATAATATGGGGATGGCAATAGATGATGTTTACGCAAGATGATTAGAGAGATCAAGATGAAACAAAAGCCGACAAAGGATGAGAATGATTTGCTGAGTTCACTGAACTGATTTCATCTCACGCTGATTGTGATCCGTTGGTTGCATGCGTTGTTTTATTTTGGCAATAGAATGCGATTAGCTGTCTGTAGGTTCCGCCACAGTTCTAATGAGAATGTTCGACAAGGGCGCGTCCTATCATAATATTATTATCATGTCTCATAGAAGAATGTGATATTTTAAAATAAATAATGGTCTACTTAATATTATACCTATTTGATTGATTAAGATTTTGACTGAGCATAGCAAAGTCCTGTTTTAACTCAATCGTTTAGCATTTCGTCTGTCTGTAAATTTAATTGTACGTTCCCTTTTCGATTCAAGATGGTGGCTGTTTATGAAGTGAAAACTTCTTTAGCACCGTTGTGATTTGAAACTCGATGAAACGAAATATAGCTACTCTAAAAAGAGACAAACACATACATCTACAGGATTTAGCCTGCGAGAGAATGGGATGGTGTAATCGGCCTCCTCTTTGTGCGGTGCTTCGTAGCCTTCCCACTATTGTTTTCTTTAGTTTTCTGAAGGTTTCACTTCTACCGCGTGTGAATCGCACTCTTGTGAAATCTTGAAAATGTGAAATGTGATTGGACTTTTTTCTTTGCATTTTTTTCAATTATGGTACCTATCTACTTATTTTACGTTATTTGGCTTGGCCTATTTCAGCATACCACTTGCCATACATTCCCATTGGGAATATATGGCTTTTAGCTGTGATATTACTGTTCACAGAAGTACTAATTACTCTATGAAGTACTAAGTAGTATTTTATCCATTTCCAAATTTTATTATTGGCGGTGTCTTCTAATTTTTTACAACAATTTTTATTCACTGTTTGTACGCTAAAGAGTTTTTAGTTTAGACCCAAGCATCAAACTTTTACCAACAACAAAAAATTAACCTAATCCAGAAGAACAAAAATAAACCCTTTGTAAGTATTAAAAATTCTTTAAATTTTTAGTACTGAAGAATTGTTTACTTTGATTTTATTTTTATGGATTTAAATGTGCCTTTAGAGTTGGTATATACACAACATCTGCTTAATTGGCAGATAAGAGCTTTGTTATGAATAACTTTTAATTAGTTATTTCAAACTATCCGCTACAAACTGTAAATTGTAAATGTTTGTATTTGGTTCTAAGTGAACAAGATCACCCATTATCGCCGCCATAAAAATTTCGGTGAAATAAACCATAAAACCGCTCCGTAAAATCAGTTACAATTTTAATTACTCCTCGTTGGCTATGAAAAAAGTATACGGGCCGTAAAATCCCGCCATGATTTGCTGCGCGTTTCCTTGTCAATCATGTAACTTGAATAGCCCGACGTTTGACTGCGTTTTACAACCACCAAACAACACATTAAACTTACACTTCCCTCCATAAGTTTTACGGAATCCCTCAAGGCTCGGTCCTCAGTCCTGACTTGATCGTAAACCCGATGACAAGGAGCAGATGTCAACTTATTTAGAAAAGGAGTAAAATGAGTTGTTACGGCACACTTGACTTCAATGGGATTTGTTTCGACAAAGTAAATAATTACTTATGATTTTTCCTGTTGGAGCATAACAACGCGAGGATTAGTATCAAGTTTTCTAGAAACACGCAAAGACGCGACATGGAGGATTACTTATTGAATAGTAGATATTTATTAGAATGACTTCCGAACTTCATAGTTAACATTGTCCTGTTTAGAGTCTTCCTCGGAAAGGAAAGGGCACCGACAGACTTCAACAACAACACTACGACGCGAATGTAGGTACAACGTACTAATATACCTAATAGATACTGAACAATAAGAAAATTAAGGTTTTGGAGACCCTTTTTCGAATGATTTGCTGACGTTTGTGATTCGCCCTTAACAACAAAGCTTTCTTCAAGAACCTCATTCACCCATCCAAATATGACAAAGGTTCGAAAGGGAAATCTCTCAATGTTGGGCTGGAATGCAAAGATGAAATCAATTATAAATTGCAGACACCTACCCTGAAATTATGTAGCCACTGGAGATTTAATTAATTAATTTAAAAATTAAAGACTAACATTCCCGTGATATTAATAACTTGATCATATTTTAATTTCTTCTACTACCACTACACTAAAACGAAATATTGCTTGTATAGTTGATGGAGGACTGGATGAGACCCAAATGCGATGCCAACTCTGCCACTGACAGGTCTAGAAAAATATTTTTTTGCCCTAGTGGGCTTTTTCATGTTATTTAACCTTTGATCGATGTACATAACCATTTGTTATTGTTTTAGCATCAATTTTTCAGCAAGTTCTTGGTATACTCATTGATTTGTAAAATAAGTAGATAACAAAGCATAATTTATTAGTTAACACATGTAAAATTTGGTAGAAAACACACTTTTTAAAATAAAATAAAATAATTTTCAAATACAAACATAATTTATATGTTTTAAAATACATTATAAAATAAAAATGTTACAAAAAATATATATATTCATTATATTCAATATGTTAGTATGTACCTACCTATAATTTATGAAGGGTTAGATTACCAAAATTATATATGCTGCCGATAATTTATCTGTAAGCCCTCTGCTTGGTTTTAAAAATTATTTAAAAGTTAAAACATAATTTATGCTAAAATTCATGTTAACTACATTGGTATAAGACGTGCATTATATTGGATTAACATTGTTCGAAGCCTTTATTCTTCAATCTGTCTCTCGCCTCTCACCGAGGGATGAATCTTACTATCGTACCTACTGCTGTCCGCCCATAATAAAATTTTGCTTTTGCTTTCCCACACACGTTCACTAAAGAACATACATTTTATTTATTTATTTTATTAAAAATAAAGAATATATGCACGTTATACATAAGTATATATTTTACAAAATATTATATTTAATGTCATCACTGGTCATGCATACCTTATACCTTAACATAAAAGAGGAGTTCTTGTAAGGGAGCCACAATTCTTATTTAGATTGTATGTTATAATATGTTTTTTTTTAATATTAACTTTTCTATGAGCTTTTTTGGAAAATTGTTTAATTTTATTTATTTGTTCTGGTTTTTTAAAGATACAGTGCAATTCATTTTTTTTATTGCTTGGTAAATATAATGGTTTTGCATTTAAGTTGTTTTAAAGTTAGGTGTAATACATTAATTTCCATTTCTCATTAGTAAAATTCTTGATATTTTTTGTTATATTTTTCTTTACACATTTTTATAATGGAAGCTTGGATAATAGCTTGCTTACTTAATATTATATAATATTATTATTGAAATACATACCAGGATTCAATAATAGATTCATCCAATAAAACATGTTCCTAATTATGTCCTATGCCTGCAAACTGTATCTAAATTTCTCTAATAAACAATTAACAGTGTTAATCTCAAGTGAACTCCCAGGTAATTATTTCCCTGTATATTTTCTGCCTGCACAGAATATAAATAAAACAATATATATGTCAAATGCATTATACATACGTAGATTTTTGTATTAGTGATCGACGAACCGGTGGATGAAATCTGTTAGCCATAAGTTGTTATTATATTTTGTGTAGTCTGTAATTAGAAGTAAGATAGAGAATTGTAGAAATATATCATAAATTTCTACAGCGCAAAAAAATTCACAAAAGAGGCCCTATGAAAATCCTCCAATTATTATTATTACTATTATTTTGTTGAGGTTAAAAACGAAATAATGCAAAAATCTTCTCGGAATAGGGTCTTCCCGTTGTTGACAAACAAATTGAGCAATTAAAAACCACAAAATTTCGGTGGGAATGGATTATCTTAATAAAAATTCCATCATCAATATTGATACAATGTAGCAGCAGAAACCAACATAAATTTCTAAGTAACTGTTTAGTTGACAAGACATATGAACCATAATTTATATAATGTGACCTCTGCGATATGAGACTGATGGCGATGCTGCAATGGTAATAAGAAAAATCAGTTTCAGTAATTATTATAAACAGAACCTCTCAAGTCTTGAGTCTCGTTCAAAAGTTACCAGCAGCGGACTGGAAACCGATATTGGCCCGAGTACCTGGTTTACTTGCCGTTAATAATAATAATAATAATTGTTGGATGATTTTTATAGCGCCATTTTCGTGAGAAAATCACCTCAAGGGCGCTTTACAATTAATTATTCATTTACACATTTAATCTATACATGTATATTACAAAGTGGTTTATAACTAAGATTGGTAACTAATGACTTATAACTAAGATAATTAGTGACTAAAAACTATACATATTTTTATAGCCGAGTACAATACTGCTCTATTCGTATTATTACTTACAACTGTCCTAAAATTATTTATTTATGACTATTATACATATTTACATTTACAAACACATATTGTTATGATGACTGCCCGTGCTGTCTGTGTGAGTTATGAAAAATATTTAAAAACAATCTAAGTAAATTATGGACTGAGTAATGATCTAATTGATGAAATGCAGTTATTTTTCTGAAAATGATAATTTGAAAAGGTGAGTTTTTAGATTTGCTCTGGACTCAAATTTGCTGTCGATCTTTCGCAAATGTGAAGGGAGTTTGTTCCAAGCTGTTGGGCCTGACACTGCAAAAGCCCGGTCTCCGAAATTGGTATTGGGATTGCGCATAGGTACTGATAGTCTACCTATGGCTGTTGAAGATGCTGATCGAAGGGTTGCTTGCCTGGTATTGACATCGTTTTGAATGCACAGTTCCGACATGTAGGGCGGTGCCATGTGTGTTGCTTTAAAAACCATCCATCAGACTTTGAATTGGATTCTCTCAGGACACTTTAAGCCAATGAAGGTTCCTCAGATCTTGGGAAATGTGGGAAAAGTTTGGAAACGCCTGTTATCAGTCTTGCTGCAGCATTGAAAACTGACTGCGTGTACCTATCTCAAAGAGATTCTCAAACATATTTTAGAAAATAGAGTCCAGCGTCTTTCTGTCCATCGTCAGTGGACTATCGTAATTGTAGCCTTATTTGGGAAATGTTCCGAGGCGGAAGAACTTGACGGAAGAAAATTAGAACTGATTGGAAATAACGGAAAGTAGTTTGTTATATTAATATTGTCATTAATAGGATATTCGAATTTATTTTCTGTACATAGATTAAGGCAAAGAAAATATGAAGAAATCACATAGAAAAGACAAATAGGAGGAATGGATCTTTTCATCGTTACTTGTTGAAATCGGTGACAGGACAACTCAACAAAGTGACACCTCATCACTCCTTTGAAAAGTCATTGAAAGTGAAAAACTACAGTTTTTTTTCCTTGGATACTTTTAATGACTTTCCAAAAGGCTGTCGAAATTCACTTTGTTGAGTTGTCGTTAAACCGTTGAAATAGTACACCTAAATAATTCGAATATGAATATTTTTAAAGAATGTTTTTGAAAACTATGTACCACCTTGGTATCTATTACCACATTTTTATAGATTATTATTTTGGATCCGTGATAAATCACGGGATATTATAATGCCAATATTGAAAATGATATTTAAAATTATTGTCAAATAAAAATTGTAGGTATTACAGGCAGGTCCTTTATCGCTTGTCTGAAAACAAACAGTTTCAAATATGAAAATGACCCTCCAATCCGAGTTCTAGAGTTCATTGAACCGAAGTTATGCAAGGCAGACACACAATCAAATTAGTATTTTTGATGATTGATTGATTTCTTCGAATTACCCATGAAAAATCAAGGGATAGGGAAATTTCATTATTCAAAATGAAAATTATTATAAAATAAATAATCTTACAATGATTATTTTCAAATAAAAATATTATAGGTATTACAGGTAGGCACTTTATCACTTGTCTGCATTCTTTAAATAAACAGTTCCAATTTTGAAATACACTTTAGCATTTTTGATAGTTGATTGATTTATTCGAATTTCCTCCGTATACGTATTTTTTAACATTTACCTCCTTGCTAATAAACGTATGTTAAAATTTAAACAACTGGTAAACAACCATTTATCAGTTGTATAACACATTTGTATGAAAATGATATTTAAATTCAAAGCAAATCCGGAGTTCATAGAAACACAGCAAAAACGAATATTTTTTATGATTACGTACTAAAACTACTCTTACTAATTTTAACCCTGCTCTAATTTTTACACCAGTGATGAATATTCATTTACCCTACATTCATGGTTATTTATCAGTTGTGTAAATTTTGAACTGAAAGAAATGTGGGTCCATCAGCTCTTGTTTATACTCCATTTGCTTCGTTGACCGACCAGTTCGTCCCTGAGTCAGACGGCAGACTAATAATAAAAAACACTATTAATAAAATGTGCCATTGTCAAATTGTATAATCGGTTTAGTCGGGCGCCATTTTAATGCGTTTTTAGTGCCTACCTGAAGCTGAAACCTATTAGACATTTCTAAACACATTCCTAAGTAATAATTCACCATCATAATATATTTTGTATGTGGCGTGACCGCGTAACAGTAGTTATTCAGGAATTTTATTAAATTAATTTTTTCCGTCGAGCTAAGATCATTTTTAAAAACCCAACATTTAAAATAAGTGTAAAGCGGTGACCGGTCAGTCGATAATAATAATAATTGGACAAATTTTTTAGCGCCGTTTTTGTGAAAAATCACATTAAGAGCGGTGACAGTCGCCCCCCGAAGTTATAATTATTATTAAATTATAATTTTTTATGCATTATTTACCAATTTCAAACCTAATTTCAGACTTAAAAAATACGTGCTTTTAATAATAAGTTAGTATGGATATCAGACAAGTTTATTTAGAGTCTGGATTTTCTGTAGGTACTTAACGCAGGTATTTACAGTATACCTATGTAATAGATAAGTAGTTTTATCCTTGATGCATTTGAATGAAAATATGTTTAATTTTTTTTTATTCGGCGGTACATCCTCTCAGCACGGTAATGCCCGTTTTCATCACGCTACAAAATATCCCCGACAAAATATCCTTCGTCTAAATATCCTACGGACAAAACATCCTCCAACAAAATATATATTTTGTTTGGTTAGGTTGGGTTAGGTTATGTTAGGTTTAAGTAGATATTTTGTTGGCGGATGTTTTGTCCGTAGGTTATTTTGTCGGAGGATATTTTTTCGGAGATATTTTGTCGCGGGATAAAAAGTGGCGAAACCCTCTGCGCACCACTTCGGGGATACTTAGTTATATTTTGTGCAAGTAGATATACCGTATTGTCCTTAAACCGTCTGCATATTGTATAAAAGTATGCCGGGAGGCCAACTGTCAGGGGATCAACTGTCATTGAGTTGTCCTGTAGAGCCACGGGCATTGGTAACGGTAACATGACAAACGGTTCATGTAACGTGAGAACTAAACCATAAACAAAACATATTTATATTATTCTGTCCGACGGGAATAGTCATCAATTCCAATGACGTGTATAAATCATAAACCATAGCCTAAACACTGGAATACTGCATGTAAATACACTGGCGCAAACAAACTATTAAAGTATTCAAAATATTTATACCTTTACGCCTTTACGTAAACTACGTTCTTTATGACTGGTTCATAAATAACTAGTTTTATTTATTAACGATGAACTGAATAACACAAAGAAATTTATCTAACTATTAATTTACCTAAGGGTTATGTATTTCCAAAATTTGGCGACATATACTCCGATGTGTTTTATACTTACTTATATTTCGTTCAACAATGTTGTAATACGCTGGTTTAAAACCTTTTAATTTTATACTTAAATATTATTGTATAAAAAAAGTAAAAGCAAGTTTTTTAAATAAAATAACAATTGATTTTTTTTTATACAAATGCATGTATGAAAGTTTTTTTAAGGGGAGTAAAAATAAAAAGACAAATTAATAAAATTACACTTGCTGAACTTCTTTGTGCAAATTTCTATGATAATGTTTCTACAAAGTAACCTGAAAAGTATTCATGATATGTATTATTTGTACCAATATAATATAATTTATCTATGTCGAAAATTAATAAATAAATATTACGAAAATTTTCGATTTGTATTATGTTTGTTAAAGCCTAACGGGCGTAAATAAAATAATAAATAAATAATAAACGTTTTACATTGTAAGAATTTCAAAGTGATACTTCTATGGCCCCGCTGTGATTTGGTTTCTAATGAAACGGAAATAAAGGCTCCTATTGATGAGATATGAAACGGAAATTACTCTAGGTCTGCGCTCATTGGTAGCTTTGATTATGACCTCACTTTTCAAGTATTGGTTGAGATTGTTTTTGGTAAAGTTTCGCTTCTACCGCGTGTAAACTGCACTCGAATTTTTTTTATTGGAAAAAAATTAATTCAATAATGTTATTATTAAGTTCTCCCAGTTTTTTATTATTATGACAGCTGTGTCGGAATTCAAAGCCATTAATAAAATTTTTAAAAAAATTCATGAATTTAGTACATAATGACCAGTGGCTTGCAATGGTCCACAACCAAAAGAAGACTGTATGAAGTTTTCAAATTCGGATGAGAATTGCGTACTCAATGATTGAAAATAATATTTTATTAATATCTTCCGCCGATTGTCGTGGCCAACTAAATACAAAATTCTTAGATGAAGTGTAATATTTTTCATGGTATGTTTTTCTTAAGGTAGTAACCTCTTTTCAGTCCTCGTGGACTGCACGCCACACAAAAAAAAATTTCCTGACATATTGCTTTATTTCGTTCATTAGTAAAAAAACTCTTTAAATTTAGAACAAGGGTCTAGAATTCCAATCGTCATTGCGATTAAAATATGAAATATGGTCTAGCCTCTTTTGTACAGCGCTCTTGAGGCTATTTTTCGCGAAAACAGAGCTATATAATCCAAATTTATTATTATTATTATTAAATACCTACCTTTTTTCGGTGTCCCGGTTTGAGGGAAAAATAAATGGTCACGTTGAGTATGGTGGGCGATGAGCTGAAATAGGCCAGGTATAGCTAATAGGCTAAGTATAGGAAATAGCGCGCTCATAGCTTGGACTGACACAGGCATCTAAGGACTTTCAAAGTATAAGGTATAAGTGATACCTGTTCACTGTGGGCAGCGAAAAACATCAAGAGGCATTTCGCCGGGTATGAGCTCTCGCGACTAGCGCGAAACTAGAATCCCACCATTTCCGCCATACAGCGGTTCCTAGCAAAACCTCCTAGATAATTCCTAGGCGGTATCGTTTCGCTTGATTTGAAAAACATGAACCATTGTAATCCTCTTCAATAACAATATGTATTTTTCACTGGTCATGCACGATTACAGCGTATTTATTTAGTTACAGATGGCACGAAGGTGACTGACAAATAAACAACGTTTCGCTACCCAAGTTTCGCTACCCAAGTTTCGCTACACTGAATACATACCCACTCGGCTTACGCTACCTACAGCGGCAGCGAATATGGTAATACCTGAGTAGGCCGTGAGAGGAACGGCTGCGCGACCTTTTTCATACAAAATTTATATTATTTGGTTTTGAGACCAAAATTCCCAACCAACCTGAAAAATTAGGCCATCCAAAAATTCAACTTTTCTTAATTTTCGAAGTAACTTTGGCGATTACTTGTGAGTAGTTATTAAAAAAAAACATTTTTCGAACTATCAATAACTCACAACTTATGATAAAAAATATGATGAATATAAAAGGCAAAAATAAAATTGATTACAAAAAGTTTTTTGATGGACTTAAATTTAAATAACAACCGATTTGTTGGAATACAAATACGTCGTATATAAAATTTTAGCCAATTCTGCAATGTTTTATTTTTGATTTTCTTTTCCATTACGTTAACACAGTAGAAAGAGTATTTTTTTTAATAATTACAAAGCCCTCACAAAAAACGAGCGTGCTTTAGACCACACAGCTGAAGTAAAACTTCTGCTCCATCTATATGATAGGAAGAGAGAAAGAAAATGTGGGCGCGCACTGCTCTCTCTTGCTCCTACAGTGTGTTACAGACAATAGACCTGCACTGTGTAACGTAACTGTCTATGAGAGAAAGAGAGAAAGAAAATGTGTGCTCGCGCCTATTTCTTGCCCCTACAGTAATATACGAAGCGTTCGCCTCAGTTTTCGTAACGCTCTCGTCACGCATTCGGCAGCTTACCCCCTAAGTCAAGCGTGCGTAAAGAAGTTTTACTTCAAAAATTGCCAAAGTTGCCTTTAAAATCAAGCAAAATTGAATTCTTTAATGGCGCAGGTTTATATCAAAATTTAAAACACAATTAAATAAAACGACACATATTCGTTCTAGATATTCGCTATACCTTTAGGTAAAAAAAAAGTAATTTGATTTGAGGTCAAAATGACCAACCAAAAAAGTTTTTTTGGGCATTTTGACCTCAAATCCAAATTCAAGTTTTTTATGAAATGTGCCGAGCAGCCGTTCCTCTTAAGGCTTGGTGCAATACGGTCTCCGTAGAATTCATTAAACAAAAATTAAAAATATATGTGTTATAATCCTTTAAACCATGTTAATGCTAACTAGTAATTGCTAACTTTTACATTACTTGTACCTTGTACCTTATATTTACATCTTACTATATTTGGAAATGATGTAAAATTACTTTTGAATGTATGTAGATACAACGGGAAAAAATAAAGATTTAAAATACGTCAGCTAGATACCAGAAAACTATTAAAATTCCAAAATTTTATATAAGGACATTCAAAATTCCTATCTTTATCTACGCATAATCTATTACAAAAACCTCCCATAAAATTAAGAAACTATCGAAAATATGCACGAATTTAAGCCCAAATTAAAAAAATTACCTTTAACTGCTATAAGAGTACCAAATATGTTTTCTTTTTATATTTTATAGTCTGCTATTATATAAATCGTTCATTCCTTCATTCTGTATCATTTCTTAGTTTTTATGTCTTTAAATCTACTATTGTATAAATCTTTCGTTCTTTCTTACATATCCTTGACTTACTAATTTCAATAATTTTTGTCACTAATATGATTCATTGATCTATAATAATTTTTTAAATTTATATAATGATTTTTAAACTGATCCTGATTTTTATTTTTAAATTTATACATGATTTTCTAACCTTACTTATTATTTACAATAGCCGTTATTACTAACTTACACGATCTTTTTAATTACTAATTGAGCTAGATTTCCCTCACCAAACACAAGAGCATTGTCTTTTCATGGTGAGGAAAGGCAATTTTTTGTTTCTTTGTCAAAAACTTATGTAACTATGTAACCCAGGGGTTCCCAAACTTTTCCAAGTCGCGGCACCCTTAGAAAATTTGAATTTTCTCACGGCACCCCTATCATATAATGTCTATCTGTGGTAGCCTCGGGATCTATCTAGCCATCACCACCCCCCCCCCCTTTTTTTACCTACTCCACTGAATAATACAACTCGTAAAATGAATACCTAAGTGCATTTATTGATAGGAAAACTTGCAAATATAATTCAAGTACAAAAACCGTTTAGTGCTCCTCATTTCTTTTTCCACATTTATTTTTGAGCGATATTTGCTCTTTATAACCGCAACCGCTGAAAATCCAGCTTCACACAGATATGAAGTAGCAAAGGGAATGAGGACCCTTACAGCTTTTCCACTTAGAATCGGATACTGATTTCTGATATCCAAAACTCCGTCAAATCCGAACGAGCGTATTTCATTTTTAGGCTGCTGTCGGTCGAGAGGTCAATTACATTTTCTTCTTCCTGCGTAGAAATCTTGGGGAGCTTGAGCACGGAATGGATCTTGGATCCATACAAACTTCTCCACTTGGTCTTCCGCAAAGTACTTGGCAGTTAACTGTGATAGGTGCTCTGTGAAAAGGGTCAGCAAGTTTTTGAAACCTTAACTCCGCTATGGGCCATGTACTGTTGCAATATTGGAAAACAATCTTTGCCTCCATCATCACCCATTTTTCTCTTCCACACTTGTAGTTTTTTCCTGAATAATGAAATCTTAAATGAAAAAACTACAAGTGAATGCGGCACGCGGCCGCTGCAAGCGCAGCACCACAACCGTATCCCCACTCCTGTGCCTCCCACCCAATCCATTCCCAGAGCGCGGACCGGCCACGCGGGCGATTTTCCATTCCATAAAATGTTTGTATTCGTTCATGTCAATTTTAATTTTTAGTAGAGACATCAGGGGCGCCTCGCGGCACCCCTGACCACTGTCCGCGGCACCCCAGGGTGCCGCGGCACCCACTTTGGGAACCTCTGATGTAACCGATGTAACTTTATATGTATTTTTAATCAGTATTGCCAAATATATAAATAAAAATAAATAAAACAATGTATCATTACATGTTGGTGTTTTCAGGAGAAAAATGGTTTAAAAATAATATTTTTTTAATTAGTTAGGAATTTGTACATAATTATTTAGAAGTATTTAAATGTGTCGAGATGAGTTTCGAAGGCAATGACTCGCGTCTGTCATTTTACTTTCATCCATTGCGCTCACGTATTTCCACAGTAAACAAACTGAACAAAATATTAAAAAATATTTCAAAAAGATCTCGCCATAGACAAAAAATCAAGCTGAAAAAATGTGACAGCTGGCATCAGACACCTTCAATCCTTCAATCGCCCACCATTAAGCACGGGCATTCTTGTATTTTGTGATATATACCGCTAAACAAACATGCTTTGGATATCTAAGCATTGATCGCAGGGGAGGAGAATCGACGGGTCGCGGTCTGAATATGAACATTTAAAACCTGTTGTTTTTTTTTAGAGATCCTGGAAATGTACCTTATTCATAAATAAAAATCCTATTCTCCTTCACTTGGTTTCCAGACACAAAAATGACAGACAAATACAGAGTGTCCGGGGTAAAGTGCATACACTTCGGGAGGTGATTCTACATGATGGTAGAAAACTTTTTTTTGGAATTCCAACTTTTTTATCCATACAATAATATTTTTCCATACTATTTTTTTCTTACAAATAATTCAACATTTTTTTCCTGAAAACTATCTTAAAACGTTGGAATTTCGAAAAAGTAATGTATCCTTTTTAGTTTTACTATAATATTTAAACGCCTCCCGAAGTTTGTACACTTTACCCCGGACACCTTGTATAGACGGCTAACGAATATTCTGATAATATTTGAAAATATCCTACTACCTTCGTTATAAGCGCCATAAGTGGAAAATGTTAATATTTGGGCAATGCTGGATGACTTATCAAAAGCTCATGCAGTATACCAGTGGGTCATTTAAAAAAACGTTATTTTTAAATTCTAAGAGCGATAAAAGGGTGCCAAATGGGTTTAAAACGAAGTGTTCAAAAATTTTTCAAATTTCTGATACGATCTTCTTCCTCCGCATTCACTTCAAAGTTTTGAAAATTTTTATATTAAGAGGTTATTTCTAGTGTTTGTAAAAGTGACTAGGAAATCCTTTAAATTTAAACCTTATTTTTTGTAATCCTTCCATAGCAAATGTAGTATATATTTACGTAATCATTTACAAAAAGTACCAAGATTGTGTTTCGCTAAATAATGCCGAAATTAGAGAGTAAGAAGGATTTTGCTGGTATTTGAATACACTGCCCTTAGATAATTTGAATTTTTTTTTTTTTTTTTTTTTTTATTTAAAAGAAAGACAAACATTCCCGGGTTACGAATAACCCAACAATGTTTGAAAATCTCCTACTACCACCACAGAAAGCCGAAAATGTTGCTTGTGTTGTGATGGAGGACTTAGCCAGCCGAGGAATCGAACATGCGACGCCCGGGTGGGACCCAAGCGCTATGCCCACTCAACCACTGAATTATATTCATATATTTTTTTAAATAAATAAATCAAAATATTCCCTCTATCTCGTGTTTATTAAGAAGCAGTTCAATTTTAATGGTTTATTTAACATTTTTTTAAGATTCAAGTGGGTTTTTCTCTTTTATGTGAATTCAATCAGTGGAATTTTAACAGTCAATCCGAAGGAAAAAAATGATATTCAAATGTTATTAAAAAAATTACGTGATTTTATGTCTTCATTTAACAAACACCCTTTTTTCATTATTAGACAAATCAAAACAAGATTTTTTTCCCGTACAATCTTGACCCACCTTATTATACAGCACGTACCCGAAGGATTTTAACCAGCGATTCCTGACCATTAATTGTAGTAAATTATGTACACGTTATTTTGCTGTCCGATTATATTATTTTTTTTAATTTATTTTTATTTTTTTCTTCACTGAGTAGTCGGGTGTAGACTAGTGTGTCACGTGATAATCACACGCGACATGTAGGAGTGTCATCATTGAGGTGCGATTGATTTTTGGTTGTTGTTTTTTATAGAATAAATATCACGGTACAGAAAAATATCACAATCGCGAAATTTTCGGGTCTCCATTAATTTGTTTATTTTTTATGATATTCACGTTTTTTTAAAATTATATACTTAGTTAGAAGTTGAGTAAAATCTCAAATTGTAATAGTTAATCATCGAAGACAATATTAGCGACCCTTAATCGAACATTTGAAACAGAAAAATCAAGAAAAGATACGGTCACATCTAGGAATTGAACCCAGGACCTTGCCGGGGTTCTGCTCTACCACTGAACTAATGGTACCATATCCCCTTCGTTCTTTTTAACTGTATCACACTTCGAATAAGAACTACCAACATTATCTTCATTTTCTTAGCGCATATTTTTATTGGCTGCTATCTTTACGTATGATTGCAGATTTTTCTCTAACAAAAGCCTATGCTTACTGTAATTAATGCTCACGAAAGTTTTTCGGAAGCTCAACTCATGTAAGTGCTTATAGCAATCGTTACATCTGTAAGTTTATTTGTGGTAAGATGGCTTCCTGTCAACAACGATTGGCTGCTGTCCAATTTAAGCCGCCGCTACTCGAATTTCTACCGATTTCTTACATAAATCAGTTAAAAATTTGATGTTTTTAAGTTCTTAAAAAAATATATGTTTTTAAGTTCTTAAAAAAATATATGTTTTTTAATATAATATCTTCTAGACGTGTTCCACGCCGAAACACAAATTATTTGAAATTCCCTCGATAGAAAAAAATCGCAAAAAATGCTCCGATTATTATTATAAACAGTTTTTTTTCAGTTATTTTACATGTCATATGTATGAAAAAATTCACAGTGTTTCATTAAATGTTATTTTAGACATTCTCCGAGAGATTTTTGTTCTATTTTAAACGAATCGTGTTTTATTAAACATTTTCACAATTTTCGCTTAAATATTGTCGTTTTTAATTTTAGCGCTCTCTCTCTGACATTCGCTTTTACATATCTCTCCATCTTCTTATTTTTGAGCGGGTATACCGCGCCTCTATGATAAATTGTGATATTTAATCACTGATTACAATATTAGCGACTCTCAATCCTGGGTTCGTTTCTTAGATACGACTGTGTCTTTTTCTGATTTTTCTGTTTCAAAATTTCGATTGAGAGTCGCTAATATTGTCTTGGGTGACTATATATTTTTTTAACTTTTTTTGTATAAATACAATACAAATTTTCCTAACTTATTTTATTATAGTTTATATTTTCTTCAAATTTAATTTTCAATGGTAATTCGCCAATTAATGCATCGTGTTTGACGTCCCCTGGCACAGTGACGGCCGTGATAGAGCCCTCAACAACAATATACCGGCACTTAATGAAGAATGACTCGTTCAATGGCTCAATGGACCGATGGCTCGTTGGAGAGGTGCGAATGGAGTGTCAACTGGTCCTCACCACGACCACCTACCCCTCCTTCCTCCCTCCCTATTCCCTACTCCTACTCCTTACCTGCCTGCGTGTGTGCACATATCACCACGTACCTGGGCATTATTATATGATGTGATTTGTGGACCAGTCGACCAGAGGACCCACCAATACGGTGATGATCGTATTATCATGATGGTATTGATGAACCGATGATGATTGAGAGCATTACAATCCAAAATCATGGTCGCTTTGTGATCGCCCGTGTTGAAAATAAATAAATTAAAAATATTTGTGTGCAGTTCACACGCGGTAGAAGTTAAACCTTCAGAAAACTAAAGGAGACAAAAGTGCGGAGGCTACGAAGCACCGCACAAAGGGGAGACTGATTAGTCTCAATCTCTCGCAGACTAAATCAACTATAGAAGTATGTGTTTGTCTCTTTTTCATTCAATAGAGTTTCGAATTAAACGGTGCTAAAGAAGTTTTCATTTAAAAAACAATTAAAAGAATGACTTATGTTGTTTTCCCCATCAGTTTTTCCTTGTTTACGACGAACTGTCAAACTCGATGTGAAGAATTAAAATGTAAAGAACACATTTCGAAGACAAAATGAGTAGCTTGGTTATGCCACAAGAAGTTTGTAGTTTCAATTGAATATTCGTAGTAGGTATATTTATTAATTTCAACGCCATTAAATGGCTTTTACAATCAGGGTAATTAATGTAATTATAATGATAACAAATAAGAATGTACATTAAACCAAGTAAATATATACGTGTGATAACAAATAGTATTTAGTTATGGGATACAATTATGTATTACAACCAAAAAAAAGAATATGAGCTCGTATAGAGAATACACATTTTATGCAGAATAAAAATAAGTAAATAAAGGTGACTTCTTAGAAAAATTGTCAACATCAAGTATAATATACTTTAATTCTATTTGTACATATCGTTAGATTCTAGGAATTGGCTAAAATGGAGTACATGATATTATTTTCAGTTTGAAATGACTACAGGTATTGCTAATTAGTTCTGCTTTTCAGGGCTGTCAGTTGGAGATTCAATAATAACTTCGCCCTCTATTTTTCCCTCTCTAAACACGAGAATTTCTCAATTAGGGAGGTATTGTTACCACCAATATTGTATATTATATATTTTTTTTAAATTGTATATTATATGTATTGGTTAATAAATAAAAAATAAATAAATACCAAAAAAAAAAAAATACTTTGTTTAAAAATAATAATTTAGAAAAAAATTATACATTTATTAGCTATCACTTAACTGCTTGACAGTTAATAAAAATGAAGTAAGTGCGTAGTTTGGAATCTATAGTAGTGTATGATATAGACGCCGAGCAGATGAACACTATTATACCTAACATTGATTATTGTGATTGAGGTATGATATTATAGGCTTCTTATAACTATATTCGGTGCAGTTGAACACATCTACTACTTCTATATATATATAATTGACTTATATATATCTATATATTAGTCAGTTAGTTAGTTATAATCACAACGGTGCTAAAGAAGTTTTACTTTAGAAATGTGATTACAAACAAGAGTTCCAAATGCTTGCAACCGTCTAGAGTTCTAGAGCCAGTGATGCTATGGCATCCCCAATCGGGATATTTTGTGATGCTGAAGATAGTGGGGAGGATGAAGATTGGTTATTTGGTTTTGGTTACCAAACCCGGTTAAAGCCACTTCCAGCGACGCGCGACGTTTCGATTTCAATTTCTTATTCGGGGTGGAGCGGTGTGTCCAAAAATAATTCCTTTTTTTCTAGTGGCTTAGTGGTTCTATACCGGTCAGTAGCTGAGTGGGCGTCGCGTTTGGGTCCTACCCGAGCGTCGCGTGCTCGATTCCTCGGCTGGGTAAGTTCTCCATCAGGATACAAGCAACATTTTCCGCTTAGGTTGGTGGTAGTAGGAGATTTTCAAATATTGTTGGGTTATTCGCAAAACCCGGAAATGTTTGTTTTTTTTTTTAAAAAAAGAAATAAAAAAACAGAAAAGTGCCTTATATAACTCCTTTATAAGAGGTTGACTTTGATTAGGGACTCTTTTTAGTCCGAAACAATTATGCGGAACTCCAATCGTACCAGTCACGCACCTGTTCGAAGCCTCATATTACTGTGGCAAGCAAATACCGAAGCATAAAAATAGAAGCTCGCTACAAGGCCGACTACAGTACAGGAATTGGCGCGCGACAGATTTTTGAAATTTCACGTGACCAAGTCAGTACCATCAAACAAACAGATGCAATTGATACTCGTTGTTACTGCTGATTTGTATGTTGCTTTACCGAATCCTTCATCTGATTTTCAAAACAACCGCACTTGAATTTGCTTTATTTTCTTGCAATTGTTCCAAATTTCAAATGGTTTTCCAGCAAAGATCAAAATTGATTTTAATTACATTCCGGAAGGAACCAAGCATATTCTCATTTCAAGATCAAACAGGCGTTAAGTAACCAAACCATGCTTTTTATTCAACATATTGCATTAGGCCATTTTGGATTTTTTTTTTCGTTAAAACGTAGACGTGAAAAAAATATCCGAAAGTTCTCTTTCAGCGATCTGTTACTTATTGTAGCCGTCAAATTGACATTTGAGAGAGTTGAGTTTAGTTGAGTTGAGCGCGCCGGTGGTCTGAGGTATCCTCTCCATGGAGTCTGAAGACCGCCTAAACTAGCCATTGCATTTTGTGCCTATCGTCATTTCAATAATCAGAGTCGAGTGCTTACCTCGACTCGGTAATTCACTAAATTATCATATGAAATAAGTGCGCTGGAGAAATTACATATACCTAGGTACCATAGAAACGGCCAATGGCCAATGTCAGAAGTTTTTAATTTTTCATCCAAAATTTCAGACCAATCATTCGCCCGAATGGAGCCTGAGTCAAAGGTGTTTGCATTTCTACCCAAGGCTAGCGTTTTGTAACAAATTTGACGTTTTTACATCAAAGTCGCCTTTTGCAGGATGTTCGGATGGAGTCGTATAAAAAGCCATGTGTTGCCGAACCCTAGTCTGGCGTTCAGTCTATTATGACATTAGGAAAATTAAAAATATGTGTGTCGTAATAGTTTTTATTTTAGAGCCTTTTTAGTTTCGTAGAGCCTGATAAAGTTAAGATTCGGCTCTAAAGCTCGAATTTATTTAGAGTTGTCTTCTAGATTCTATTCTAGACGCTTGACGATGGTATTGATAAAAAGTTGGTTGTGGTAGATTTAGCAGATCTAAATCCATGCTGTTCCTCAATCACTACATTTAAAAATAATAATAATAATAATTTTTATTTCACATAAAATTAAGCGATAAAACATATGTGGAAACTTTGACTAGCCAACTATGAATGGATCCTGTTTTAGGCCAGTCAAATTGACAAATTTAAAATTCATATCATAATTTCATATTATACATTGTTTACTTACATAACATATTATTTATAGAAGGAAAAAGTGTTAATTATGTATTCCCATAGAAGCTTGAGGTAAATATATAATGTTGTACTTGTAAGACAAAGAATAAGCGAAGAGAAAAAATAATATCTTAAAATAAAAATCATTTATAAAAGTAGATGTGATTTTCTTTGCGAGGATTTTGGGAAAGACTTTGAGAATACGGAATAAGATCGATGTAGGTCTACAGTTTTCTAATAAAAATAGGACTGATGTAAGAGATTTTACAGGAGTTATGAAATTTGTCAAATGATAGTAATAAGTTGTATAACAAACACATGTAATAAATTTACATTATTTTAGTAAAATTTCATGTATACCATCAGGACCTCTACTGTTATGCTTAGGAGATAAAAAATCTTCCTATACACATTCCTAAAGTTACGGCATCAAATTCGATCTTTAAATACAGTTGGATTACTTCATTCAAAGTTTAAATTAGAGAAAAGATATTTTTATAACGGGATGAACCTAGACTTATGAAAATGTATTGTCATAAGACCCAGTTATTCCAAAATTAAAACCGTTTTTTAGTCAATTTTCATTTTATGTCCCCAATTTTTGCAATCAACCACTTTTTTTGCAAACTGTGATTCATGCTCAATCTAAATCATAGATTCTCAACCTTTTTTGCTCACCGCCCACTTTGACAATATTTTTATTTCTAGCGCCCCCTAACTCGGGAATTGAATTTCATGTTTCAAATGATTTAATTGATTGACCAGACTCTCCAGAAATCTTTAAGTGAGATATGGCAACTATTTAAGCCAACAGAATTATTATAATGCCCTGAGTATCGGAATAGAGGTGGTCCGGCAGTTGATTTTTTTTTTAAATGAGGTCCACACAGGAGGCCCTGAGAAAAATAATTTCCCTCAGGGCCTATGTCATCTTTGGGGATGTTGTGTGGAGGGTTTTTTTAAGTTAAGGAAGGAGAGGAGAGTTCTGGGAAGGAAGAGGGTTCAAGGGGTGGGTAGAAATCTGGGGTTCAGTGTGTCCTGGTCATCCGCCTCCAAGACCTAGACAAACCTCACCCCATGAACCCGGGCACCCCTGCCCAATCACCAAACGTAGCGAACCACTTGGGGTGACCTAGGGCAGAGGTGTTGGTTATCCAATAAAGGTTCCCGGGGCGGCGGTACCCATTCCCGCCTCCCAAATTGAAAATGATCCCCTGATAGTTGATATCCCGGACAGTTGATCCCCCCGACATTTGGGATCCAGACCGGACAACTCAGAATTAACTCATCAAAGAGTTGTTGAGTTGAGTTGACTCAGATTTGGCATAGAACCGTGAGGGTCGAATAACAAAAAACGACATATTCTCTATATTATCCTCTCTGCATACTTTATTTACCAATGACGACTTAAAGCAGAAATAATCCTTTAGGGATTAACTGTATGAGGGATCAACTGACAGAGGGGTCAACTATCGGGGGATCAATTGTAATGGAATCAGAATAGACGAAGAGGAAGAGTTTAGCAAACAGTTAGTAATGTCGAGAGCATAGAATGAGTTTCATTAAAATTATAGATTCCCTAACATAAACCTTGGGTGGGAATGCTGCGTTAGTTCTACCGGTATTTCAATGTGTCACAAAAACTAGTGTCATTGATTTTTTTGACATCAGAGCAGAACCAAGAGACAGATCAAACTCGTGCCCAACAGATATTATACTTTTGCGGGCCATTTTCACGTGGAATGATTTTCCGGCTTTAATGTTTCCACCATCTTATGAACTTCCTCCATTCTTTGCAGAGTAAAAAAAAAGGTGCAAAATTAAAAAAATGCACTTTTAACGTATGCTCTAGTTCCTCGACGAATGGCTATTTCACGTCAAATTTTCGCTTCCATCAAAAAATAAGCATGACGTCACCGCTACTGGAGCACTCTTGTCTCATTAAAGCCCGGCATAATAATTAACATCCGCATCAGAATACAGTATAGTCACTGAATAAATAATCTGAAAGAAGTGCTATATGGGCGTGTCGTGCGCTTGAACTAAACTAAATTGTCCTTGCTTTTAGTTTAGTTCGATCGATTGATCATTCATATTCAAACACATAAAAAAATATTTCTTTGATAATTAATCAATTCTATTATCCTATCATTGATAGTTAATTAATTTTGTTGTCCTGTCTTTGATAGTTACTCAATTCTATTGTCCTGTTATTGATAGTTAATCTATTTTACTGTCCTGTCTTTAATAGTTTATCAATTGTGTTGTCCTGTCTTTGATAGTTAATCAAATTTATTGTCCTGCCTTAGAGAGTTAATTAATTTTATTGTCCTGTCTTTGATATTTAATCAATTTTATTAGGAGTCGATGGTTGTAAATTGTTGACACTAGTCTTCTTTCAAATCGGTATAGATTGTACGATGGGCTATATGTCCAAAATATGTTATCATGCGCAAATCTACAATTTTATTCTGAGAATGTTGAAATTTTGCACATCTGACCATCAAAACAAGAGAAAGATCTGATTTAGAAAACTCTGTAGTAAAGATTAACGCTAAATTACTATTTCCGATTAATCTTAACCACGAATCGATTTGTATTACAAATAATAAAAAAATGTACTTGGATAGATTGAAGCTTTTTCCATTTCCATTGAGAACAATTAGAATAAAATTAATTAAGAGCGTAAACTACTAAAAAAAATTTTTTTCATTCTACATGTATGAACGCATGTAAGAAACAACTTAAAAGAAAAAGATTTTATGGCTAAAATTATCTTTGACACTTTTCATTTATTATCTTTTCTTTTCTTAAAAAAATGTTCGCAAAATAAATTTAAAAAAACAACTTTACATAAACCACCACCACACACTCCGTTTGCCAAGCGATTTTTATGCCTGTTATCTACATTCGTGGCCAGGGCCGGATTAACCATGTCGGGGCCCCTAGGCAATGCACGTCTCGGGGCCCCTTTACAAATGGTGGACTAAACGGAAGGGGGGGGGTGGGAGGGGCGGCCTGCCCCGGGCCTATGGTCCTCGGGGGCCATCAAACGCCTCCATGTCCACTTTATCAAATCCTTAACAAGGCTTTAATGCCATTAATCAGCGGCCGAGAATTTAAATTTCGTCGAACCAAATATTGCGATCGTACCCTTGCAATTAGGGCGGTTCCGATGAGAAAGATTAATTATTCTCCATACCAGCATTTTAACATAATATTTCAATATCGATATTATTTTATTCACAATTTGCTTTGATACATACTTAAATTCAAAAATTCTCATTCTCGTGATGATAAAACTATTCAAATTATGTACTTTTTCTAATTTTTTTTAATCATATGTATTTATAATTTTTCAATAATGTCTAAGCAAAATGATATATATGTTTTTTAATATATGCGCGGATCTTTTTTTTAATGATTTTATTTCAACTAAAATTAAAATTCTGAAACATATCTTTCCCAGATAATTTATTGATTTATTTTACTCCATGATTCTATAATTTGAAATGTGTGTCTGCATCAAATCTGCCAATGCCCGTCGCCCTACGGTGAAACCTTAATGTACTAAAAATAAACATATTTTCTCAAAATTTAACACTTAGCTTTACTACATAGATAAAAGAACAATCTTTAGAAATCAATTTATAATTTTGTGGTGAAAAAGAGTCAATACGTGTAAAATTTGATTTAAAAACGACATATTTCTGGTTTTGTCTGGTGATTCCCACTTAAGGCGGACTCTGTAAAAATTTATTTTTTGTAATTTATTTTTTTTAATTTCATTTTCTGAAAGATGCATTTGTTAAAAATGCTCTCACCAAATGTTTTAAGGATATTCGAAAAATTGACTGAGATACAGCATTTTATGTGAAACAATAACTTAGTAAACACCACTTTTATTATACATACTATATGTATATGCCGACCGGGTTTCGCTACAACGGTAGGTTCTTCAGGGCAGTTTGTATGTTGAATTACCTTCAGCAAAACTTTGAATGTGTCTTTCTCTAAACTTTGTTAACACATTTTTAACCTCTATACATCTGATTTTCAAGTCTCAAACTGTTTGAAAATCTAGTGTCTATTTCACCATGTAAGTGAATTTTGTTTAAAAATAAGGAAAAATGGCGGACCAACGAATTTTAATTTCGATATTTTATGGGAAATTTTCATTGTTTATAAAAAAAAAATAGAAGGGGCCTTTTATAAAAAAAGTGATGCCATACTGAAGACTTAGTGCATGCAAATCGGATGTATAGTTTTTCTAATATGTTGTCAACCGTGTTGAAAAAAGCAGTTTCGAGAAAAACGCGTTCAAAGTTTTGCTGAACGTTATTTCAACATACAAACTGTTTAAAATGGTTTCATATAAAATGCTGTAGGTATCTCCGTCAATTTTACGAATTTCCTTAAAACATTTGTTGAGAGCATTATCAACAAATGCATCTTCAGAAAATTAATATTAAAAATGACCTTTTTTACAGTGGCCTGGTTTCTTAAAGCCTTGTTTAGGATTTGATCAAAGGAAGGCGTTTGGAGGCCCCCCAGAGTCAGAGGCCCGTATGGACTGAAGAAAAAGCTTGTAAAATTACATCAACTTCTTAAACTAGGGGGGGGGGTCATTCAGCTTTTCCGCCCTGGGCCTCTGACGGGCTTAGTCCGCCACTGCACTTTACCCTTTTCTAACTTCCAAACTTTTTTTTTTTCTACCACAACGTAATTTTATTCATAATTAATCGGTTTTTTTAACTACATATCGAAGGTATGCATTCACCCCCATTCAATAAAAAAATGAAATAAATACAATAGTACAATGAGCGGTCTTGTAGTGACAAGACAGCTTTAGTGAAAGTGATCTCTTCCAGACAATCTTGGTATGAAGAGAAACAAAGAATTTTAGCAAGCAGATAGGTAGTGCACACTAAAGCTTGTACAACATTTATATTTGAAACATTAGAAATAAAAGCAAAAAAAAACATAACAAATGCTAATATAAACCACACAAGGCACATATAATCATATCCCTATTGATACGAAGGAAAGTAAAGTAAAATACAACTATGTTTAAATATTTGTTTTAATTATTGACTTTTTATTTATTATTTGTGCGTGATGTGAACAGGTATTGGGTTATAACCTAATTATTATTGTGAGTCGAACCATTGACGCAAGTTATTTTTTCTTGGGGCGCGGGGCCCCTAGCCGATGCGGGGCCCCTAGGCAGTTGCCTACTCTGCCTTAGGGATAATCCGGTACTGTTCGTGGCGATACAAGGAACACTATGAATACGTACATCTTTGGCTCGTGGCTTCCTCTCAAAGCCCGGGTAACTCCGGGGACTTCAGCTTGTAAGTAAATAAATTTTAAAAAAACGTCGGTTTTCTGTCCGCGGCTCTACAAGCAGCGCAGGACCGCGAGGAGCGGAGAAGCTGTTCATCGGTGCAATATTTTTTTTACATGAGCTTCACACAGGAGGCCCTGAGGAAAATAATTTCCTCAGGGCCTTTTTCATCTTTGGGGATTTTGTGTGGAGGGTTTTTTTTAGGGAAAGGAGAGTTCTGGGAAGGAAAAGGGTTTAAGCAGTGGGTAGGAATCTGGAGTTCAGTGTATCCTAGTCATCCGCCTCCAAAACCTAGACAAACCTCACCCCATGAACCTGGGCACCCCTGCTAAATCAAGAAACGTAGTAAACCACTTGGGGTGACCTATTGGGGTAGAGGTGTTGGTTATCCAATTATCCAATAAATGTTCCCGGGGTGGGGGTACCCATTCCCGCCTCCCAAATTATTAAATTAGAATGGGGGTCACGATCCTCAGCAATGAGGAATGAGGAAATTCCAGAAAAATGCATCACACTTCTTGAGATTATCTGTTCAGTGGGTGTGGTAGAGTTGGCCAGCGCTAATGAACATTTCGCGGCCACTCTGCGCTAAATAAATCATTCCTGGTTTCATAAATGATCGCTCTCGTAATAGAACGCGGGACCTTTTGGTCGCGTGAAGCCATGCGTTTTCCGTCGGCGCAGCTATTAGCTATTAGCCGGCAATCATTAGCAGGAATCTCCCCGTCTTCATCCCGGCACGTGGCAATGTGCAGTATGCAGTAGTACCTATATGCAGTATGTAGTATGCAGTATATGCAGATCAGCAGACTGCGGTCCAGCGATCAGGCTCCGGCTCCTAACGCCAGAGAAATGAGGCGCGACGAACCCTTTTGCCAGGGTAGATAGGCGGAATCTTCTGATGATATTCAAAATGCCATAATTCCACGGATTTATTTATTAAATAAAGGGGGAGTGCAATTTTGGCAGCATTGCATTAAAACTGCAAAAAGAGTTAATCCCCATTTTTATCCATGTTTTTGTACAATAGGAATGTTTTCGCTTGATGATCGTGTTCTTGAGGACCATGTAATATTTAAGATTGTTGGGTAACAGCTAACAGGTAGATATTTTTAAATTTAGATAAATAATACTTGTTACTACTTGACAAAAATAAGCAATAATTTTTAACACAGCCCGAAGAGATCGCATAATTTTTTTTAAAAATCGTAATTCCACCTGCTCCCAACCGTCTGGAGCCAGTGAGACAATTGAGAGATATTCCCAATTGGGGTATGTTGTGAGGCTAACTGTAGTGGGGAGGAGAAGGAGATGGGAGGAGGAAGATGAAGATGACGGCCTCGGTGGTCGAGGCGTAAGGCTCTTGACTCACAATCCGAAGGTCGCGGAATCGAATCCCAGAGTGCGCAAATAAATTTTATTTTATTAATTTGTGTTATTTCAAAACAAATTCAGTTAAAATAATGCAGGTATAGTAAATTTTTCAACACATTCCAGAGTGGAAGGTAGGTTCTCTCAGAATTCACCTTCAGCCTCACAACATACCCCAATTGCGGAAGTCATAGTCTCACTGGCTCCAGACGGGAGCAGCAGGGACTCTTGTAAGGTATTCACATTAAAAAATTACAAGTGTGCAGTTCTCACGCGGTAGAAGTGAAACCTTCAGAAAAGTAATGTAGACAAGAGTGGGGAGGCGACGAAGTACTACACAAAGACCGATTATCCTATCTCATTCTCTCGCAGGCTAAATCATATAGATGTATGTGTTTGTCTCTTTTTAGTGTCGCTTTTTTGTTTCATCGAGTTTCAAATCATAACGGTGCTAATGTATTTTCACTTCAAAATAAAATGAAGAACGTGGGGAGAAGTGAACGTGAAGAATCTGGTTATTCAGATCTCGTCGCAAAACATGGCTAATACCACATAGTAGCAACGTTTCAATTCCGAATGACGGTCTTTCACAAGGGCGGTACTAGATAATCTTCCACTCTGGAACATTTTGCAAATGCTTATATTATTTTTTATGATTTAATTAATGAATTGTGAAACAACACAGATTAATAAAAGGTCGGGATTTGAACACGCGACCTCAGGATTGGTGGTCAAGAATAATATCCTCGATATCCAAAAATGGCTCGATAACGACGATTTTTACATTTGAATTAACGTTTAACATATGTCCATAAAAGCACAATCATCGTTGAATGCTTTTGAATGGGCAATGAACACAATCCACATATTGAAATATTATTAATCAGTGGCGGTTCTTCACAGGGGGACAATGGGGACAGTCCCCACCAGTTACACTCAAAACCTACTAAAGGAAATAACAGTCGATGCTTTGTCTTCACCAAAATGAATGAATTATTTAAACATAAAAGTAATTAACATTTGCAGAAGTAAAATACAAACAATTATTCCGGATGATTTTAATAAGTGCGCGTGCGCGCGTACAGCGAACAATGTACGGCGCAAAAAACAGCGGGTCTATTTCTCAGTGCGCAGAATCTAATGCGCACTTGGGGGACAATCCGAACTATCCCTATACTTTCCTTGCATTGTTTCGCGATCATATGCAACTGCGCATGCGCAGTAGTATGTGAATTAAAGTACCCACGGGGACAACCCTTTGGATCCTCACAGAACCATTTGTTTGCTAAGTTACGGGCGGGAATCGCTTGCGTTCAAATCTTGCAAGATAAAGCTTTATTTTTATTATACTATACCTATTGTAAATTGGAATATATCTATGGACATTTTATATTATTTTGTGTTTAGTTTAGATATCCGACTAGCATGATTAGACCATCAAAATTTTTTTTTTGAGTAATTTAATATTATTTTCTACGGGTGGTGAGATTACGGTGCAGTACGTAAAAAATGTCGATCCCCACCACTAAAGAAGTGCTCGAGCCGCCACTGTTATTAATCAAAGCTGTCAACGCCGGCACACAACTCACAACCCTTAACCCTTCTGCCCATACAACTAACATCACGAAACACCCAGTCATCTTCATCCTGATTCCATCACTTCATCTCCTCGGGTCTTCTGGTATCCTGGTGCCGGAGGAATCCCAGCAATGTCGGTTCGGATGATTTTCACATTTTTATGGATGAGTTTAAAAATATCATAGTCATTTTGTCGGGACTAGTCTAAAAAAAGAAAATAAAATTGTGTTAATCGTCATTTAGTTCGTTATGCAAAACTTCCCAGAGTAAATATTCATCTTTTGATTAATTAATTAATATTACCCGTATAATACGTACACACATCGCACATGTGCTACTTTATGTATTTATCTTTAAAATTATAAAATATAAGTCGTAAAGAATTCTATTTTCCACAATTTTAGAGACAACTTTGACAATTATATGTGAGTTAATGGGTTCCATGCCAACTCAGAATGAAACCAACTCAGAACAACCTCCGAAAGGTCATTTAAAGCTATGAAAATAATAATTTAAAATAGTCGGTAATCTAACCTAACTTAACCTATTTAACCATTTTGTTTATATTTTTTTATCATCAATCTTAATGACCATTCTGAGGTGGTTCTGAGTTGGTTTCATTCTGAGTTGGCTGGTCACCGAGTTAATGATTATATTTTAAAAATATATATTTTTCCTTACCAACTACATAAACATGATAAAATGAGAAAAAAAGCTTTTACATGGGTTTAAATTTAAATTAAAAATGACTGATTTACGTTGGAACACAAATTTTTCGAAGATAAACAAAAAAAAATCTACCCTTTTTACGGTTTTTTATTCAAAATTGCCAAATACCTCTAAAATCATGAAAAAATGATTCTTTTTTTGGCCTATACATAAAAATGTAAATCGTAAATAAATAAAGTGCACATATTCAAACTTTGCTATAAATTTTGATTTAAAATATATAATTCAATTTGGTTGGGTATTTTGGCCTCAAATTCAAATTTGTAAGTAAAGGACGCGCAGCCGTTTAGAGTAGATGTCGGTGGTCTTTTTGAGATTTAGGACTGATGTTACTTTCTGTTGGGTCGTATCGGTAAAGAAGATGTCGTTATTAATCTTGAGTATTATTTATTTAGTGTTGTTATGTGGAGTATACATTTGGCACGGATGACTGTTCTGTTTTGTTAAAATATTTAAGATTCAATTATTATGTAAAGCACGGTTATTGTAGATAATATTTAGTTAAAAAATCTATAAAGATTTGCCATCTTGCATAAGTACTTACACTTTCACAATTTTTTAAATTTACATTAGCTTCACATTGATTTTACAGACGGGTATTGGTGCTGCCGCCCCGGGAGTCATTTATTGGATAACCAACGCTTCTGCCATAGGTCACTCCAAGTGGTTCGCTACGTTTGGTGACATAGCAGGATTAATGGGGTGTGGTTTGTCTAGGTCTTAGCGGTAGATGCGTCTGCCTACCTGCTGTTGTGTGGCGGGCCGGATCGAAAAAAACTGTTTGGGGGAAGTTTTTGACTTCTCCAGTCGGACTCTCTTAACCCGTCGCCTTGCACCGCAATTGGAAAGGATGGATTCATAGTTTTGTCACTCCTAAATACTGACCCCATATTCCTACCTTCATACCCTTTTCCTTACCAATTTCTTCCTCTCCTTCCTTTCCTTAAAAAGACCCTCCGCACAGCATCCCCTACGATGACACAGGCGCTAAGGGAAATTATTTTCCTCAGGGCCTAACTGGAGCTAACGTGTGTGCTGGAGCTAACGTGTGTGTATGCTGTGTGGAGCTAACGTAAAAAAAAACACAGGAGCCCCGTAGGTAGGTAAAAAGTTCCATAAAGGCCGAAGTCGCCAAACGTAACGAACCACTCGGGATGACCTATGGAAAGGGTGTTGGTTATCCAATAAATGGTTGTCGGGGCGGCGGTACCCATACCCACCTCCCAAATTGAGGAATCAATAGCATTATATTATGGTTAGTAACATTAACTTTCACAAGTGAAATAAAGTTATAATCGCGTGTTTTTATCAAAAAGTCTGACCGATATTTGCTTAAATTTCATATTCAAACAAAAAATTACAAAACTATGTATCATCATCATTATGAAATTTAAATTTAAATGGGATTTGGATACAGGATATCAGGCAAGTGTAAGAGAGAGAGAGAGCTCGTGCTAAATGGGCTAGAAAACTAAAAGGTACTAGGTTAGTCATTGGCGACATTGGTTTCAAATCAAGTAGGTAGGTACTGGGTGTTAAGAGACACACTTGACTGACTTTAACCAGTGATTCCTGATATTATTTGGAGCATAAGATGTATATGAAATTTTGATCTCCGGTGACATTTTTGATGTTTTTTTAACTAAAAACAAAATCACTAGGTAAAAATATCGAAATAATCACCGGAGGCCAAAATTGCATTCACACTTCGTCAGGAATCACTGATTTAAGTAAGTCAAGTACATCCCTTATTAACACCCTGTATACGTGGAAGGCATTTACAGAGTTTGTTACTTATTCAGTGGATATGGCCCCTTTGGAATGGAAAGTTGACTGTTTTTAACCAAATTTAAAAAATTACAATTGTATAGAACTAGGACTAAAGAACTCGCCGCCACTGTTGGTGTAACCCATCCTTAAATTATGCAGCGTTGATGGGCCTTGCAAGAAATGGTCGCCCATCCAATTAGTTCATTATTTCATTAGATCATTAGCGGGGCGTGTGCGAGGCACGGCCCATTGCGGCACATTGCAGCCCGTCGCGGCACATTGCGGGGCCGCCACTGGCTGCAGGGCTTATGGAAGTGGTCTGCGGGGAATACGCAATAAAACCCTTGTGTTTCAGCAACATCCGACTACTAAAATCACTCCATATAAATATCATCCACAAATACTAACAGTTAGTATAGTAAAACACAACAGTCGAAACACTCATGCGTTCTGGCGGAATAAAAAAGTACTATCAAATACGGCTACCATCTTGACAGGACTGACCGGGCACGGACCTTACCAAAATAATACCAGAAAAACGGTTTATTCGCTATTAAGCATTGACGTATGATATCGAAGCTATTAAGCCATTTTTTTCCAGCTGTATGGTTTGTTAACCGTTCTTCCCTTCCACCATCGATATATTTATTTTATTTCTTCATAAATTCTAATTACAACATAATAGTATTGTTTGATATAATATTTCATAAGTTTTCCTAATAATGCTTGTGCTTATTAGGATATATTATTATTAAATAATAATTGAAAATTTACGATTTGAAAATGTACGGAGCGATGTGATATAAGAATTATTAACTAGCAGTTAAAAACCAGCACCGCAGGTTTTTGGTGCTAGGCCATCCGGGCGGCTTTTGGTTCGGCTTCGCCCAGTTATTGTTGGTAACCATTTTATAAATCCAATAGGAACTGGTTCCAAAAATAGCCCGTTCCTCGGATCTACTGTCATCCAGTGATAGCTAGTCACCGGGACAGGCAACGACGTCATATGAAATACACTGTAGTCAGCCTTGTATACATAGTAGCTTAAATAATAACATTATTCACAACTGAGTATAACTGTCAATCTTTCCATATCCGGAGAGATAATACAAATTCACAAATTCGTAGCACTTGTACCTGCCTGGGGGACGTTCCCATGCGTCCTGCTAACGAAAGTGGTGACATCTTTTGACGAATTCTTGAATTCGAAACCAAATTACAACGGTAGCTTGGTTTGAAATTTCACGTACTTACACAAATGTTTTGATGACGTGGCATCAGACGTGCACTCGGAGCCGGGTTCTAAAATTTAACCACGCAGACGCTCACGTATTAATACTATTCGATTCGATTTTCGATGTTAATTTATAAATGCAGATAACGAAAAACAGATTATCAATCTTTTCTCTAATTATTTTACATCCGTTTATACTCAATCTAATATCTAATCTACTGCCAGGTTGAATGTTTTCAAAACAACCAATTTAATCTTGTCAAAATCAATGTCAGCATTGTGATAAACCCCCCCCCCTACGAAGTAAAACCTACCACTTTTGCTTTCCATAATGCTGCTACAGCTACAGCTACAGGCGCAACCCCGGCCGGCCTTTAAAAGCTCGTAGCTCGCCCGTTCTCGCGTCTCTCCCCTGCATTTCTTTTGCAGCGCCTTTTCAACCCCATCACGTAATACTTTTATGCAAACGTGACGAGATGCTCTCAATTAATCAATTGTTATTAACCCCACAACGTTGTGTACTTTTTTGTTTTAGTGGTTTGGTATAGTTAATCCAATTTAATTAATAATTTATTTGTGGTAAACCCTTGTTCTTTTAGATATGGCGTGTTACAATTTGCAAGGCTTCGAATAACAATGACTGAGTCTAACTAGCTTGAAAATTAACTAATTATCTATCTATATTCGTTCAGCTTCCTCCCCTAGCACCTGTTATACACCTACGCTCATCGACGACTATTTTTATTGAAGTAATCTGCATTTTCCCTCCTAGCATCTAATATATAAATTTACATTCAAACGGCGAATTGAGAAGATCCTACCTTTCGATGCGATGTCGCGTACTCTCTGCAGCTCTATAAAATGCTATCATGAAAATAATTTGTCATTTATGTATATTCTAACAAAAGATTTACCCTCAAAGCAGTACGGAGTGCAATAGTTCTACACTCACAGTTCTAGATGCAGTTTGTTAGTTAGCTAGCTTGTTTTATTTTGTTAATTTGATTCTACGGGTAGGTATTTTGGATTAACATGAGACAGAACATGTGCTGTTTAAATAATTGGACTCCTCCATAGCCCAACTGATAAGGTGATGGTCATAGACCGCCAAATCAGCTTCCAATTCCAACTCCTCCAGAGAATGTTAAGGTCGCAAGCGACGAATGAAAATCGACATGTTTTGCCTCCTGTCAGGAGAGGGTTTGATGTGTGTTTCGGGATCATAGGGTGGTAATGGGAATAATATCGACCAATACGCAGCCAAATTATAACTATGTTGATGATGATGATGAAAGGTCATCTCATACCGTTTGATATGAGGGTCTGCTCCGATTAATGGCGTGATAGCCGATGTCAGGAACTGTTCAGGAAATGCGTGGGTGGCACGAGGTTTTAGATCGTGACATCCTACTCTGGATTGATGATGATGATGATGATTTTGAAGTTCTTCAGCATGCCGATGACTTGAGTTCCATTTACTCCTAAAGCACCGGCATAAACATTAAACCGAAGTTGATTAGACAATCGGCAATGTCAGGAGATCGGTGGGGCCGCTCTCTCCTCTGATCTGGCGATGTATGAATTTAATTAAGGAAGATTTTGATGTCACCGATCCTCGCCTTGGCAGTCACTCATGTCCTCAATAGTCCCGTTCTCCGTCCAGCACGCCGCCTCGAACCAGTAGAAATAATGATTACGTTTTTCCTAGGCACGCTACAGAAACATGCGCCAGCCTGCAATCGCGATGGTCATCGGTATTTGATTTGAATGAAAAATACGTCCTCTCGCATAACATACACAAGCGTAACTTGGGACCTTCCCCTATATGTGTCACGGGCATATGCTCTACGATAGGCGTACCCCAAGCTCAAACTCAAAAATTAGCTCGAAGAAGGAATGTCAAGCTCGGTTTCCAGGGTGCCGGGTCCGAGAATGAAAGGCACCAGGTCGTGAATCTGGCTTCCCTCCCTTCTATTTCCCCCGCTGCGCTTTCGTCCAGAGTACATTCCCACCCTGATGCTGGATGATCCCTATTCCTAGTGTGAGGGAGTTAAGAAAACTTATCTGGATTCCAACAAAGGAACGTCGAACCAGTAGAAATATTGATTACGTTTTTCCTAGGCACGTTACAGAAACATGCGCCAGCCTGCAATCGCGATGGTCATCGGTATTTGATTTGAATGAAAAATACGTCCTCTCGCATAACATACACAAGCGTAACTTGGGACCTTCCCCTATATGTGTCACGGGCATATGCTCTACGATAGGCGTACCCCAAGCTCAAACTCAAATATCAGCTCAAAGAAGGAAGGTCAAGCTTGGCGTCCAGGGTGCTGGGTCCAAGAATGAAAGGCACCAGGTCGTGAATCTGGCTTCCCTCCCTTCTATTTCCCCGGCTGCGCTTTCGTCCAGAGTACAATCCCACCCTGATTCTGGATGATCCCTATTCCTAGTGTGAGGAAGTTAAGAAAACTTTTGCTACTTATGTAGGTGGATATAACGCATTACGCTTAAAATATGAATACCTACCGACGGCTTCATTCAACCGACAATGTGAAAGTTTTTGCTAAATCGAATATCGAATGAAATATACCTACCTAAGCGTAAACCAAAAGGTGAGGATTATACGATAATTTTATGTATAGTCCTATGTAATAGACTTGTTGTGATACCTAAAATTTGGAATAAGATATGGGAAATTTTTAGGAGTGGGAATTTAATTATGTCAGATTTTGTTAGTAAGCAAAGATGCCCATGCTACGCACCTTCCATAAACTGTTATATTACCTAATGCCTTTTCAAAAAAACCTTCCTGAATATAGTCCCCTAGCTACGTTTAAAATTATTATTACGAAACTCGTAAATAATAATTAACACCTCAAAGGCGCTTTACACATTAATTTATACCTACATTCTATACCTATGTATTTTGTTACCCGTTATGTATTGGAGAATACCCAGTAACCTAGTTTTCTAGATCACCAACAAAGCACTTTTAAAGGATTTTATTATTGTTTTGTGGTTTCAAAATCCCGTCTTTTAAATGAAGTCTCTCGTCTAAGATTTATTGCCCGAAAGTGTCTTTTGTGCATCAAATAGTATTTTAGTTCATTGAACCCCAAATTATTATTTTACAACGGTATTGTCTCAAGAATCGTCGCCGGTCAACATCAGGCAGCTCCGGATCGACTTACGGAGGGAACGCTCCTTTTTTACGATTACCGATAATTACCCGATAGCTTTTTAAATGTTACCGTTATAATTTTCCGATTAAATCATCCGACTTAGATGACATGGTTCCTTATTAAAGGCCCCATTAAGGTAGCCATAATAATAATACTAATATTTGAACGATCCACATGGCACCGATTTTATGGAAAACACCTCAAGGCGCTATATAACCTATAATACATGTTTAAATCTAGAAAACTACAAGCTAGACGAACAATTATAAACAATTAAAATACTCGGGAGTAATGATGATTCTATTGTTTTAACCCTAGTTTGTACGAAATCCAAACATTAATGTTGTTAATAATTAATTCAATTTGTCAAACTCACCACTTTCATGCACACCAGAACATGACATGCACGAATCACAATCCAAAACCAGCATCCCTCGTGCACTAATTGATTAATCACTAATTAAAGCACTTATTATTTCGGTCTAACTTTCGCGTCGGTTTGTATTAAATTTTTTCCTATCCCTGATAAATGCCCCGAAAGTGCATTTTGTATTGATATTAAATTAACATTGACCGCCTTAATTTACAAATTATATTATTTAACTTCACAGATATGAATTCGCAAGCCTCAATCTCTGACTTCCTTATTCGCGTGGACTCTTTTTTGTTTAATAAAACGAAATATCCTTTGTTTAATTAATGAAATATCCCCGATTTAGAAGCACCGAGCTGGTCTCCTCGCGACTCTCAGAACTTGACGATCTTAATTCTCAACCTTCACTGTCCTCAATCGCGTGGACTATTTTCCTTTAATTAAATTAATTATTCCCGTTTACGCGCACCCAAATTATAATTCTACAGTTTATCAAAACTCCGATGATTTTTTTCCGACCGTGCGTGCCCAGGTTCTTTTTCCGACCCTCCACCAACACTTCTCTACCCCGACTGTCCTGTTCCAACTCTCTGCCCCCTGACTCCCACCCATCTACTTGTGTGGTTTCAATAATATATTAGCCACTTCTTCAAATCTTAAGTGATAAACACATCTCCCAATATGCATATTTCAATCGTTTTAATAGTGTTCTGTCACATTAGGTCCCAAATTCCAAGAATTCAGTGCAACTTTCATGTTTGCTATTTTTTTTGTGTGTAACCTTACATAACAAAATACAAACTAATTTTGTCTGCGCCGGAGTCATAAATTATCCCAATAACGCTTAAAAGAAGAGCTCAGTGGCGCACTTCAATTCACTACTCGTCCTAATTACTTGCGTCGACTTTATTGGTTATATAATAACATTATATAAGCATTGTCTGTACACGTTTTCGTTCTTTCTGCGTGCGTCACTATTTAACGAATTCTGCAATCTTATTTTGACAAATATGTTAAATATTTTAACCCCTAATCGGCGCGTCGCTCTCGTATATTTAAATGCACCAACGATCAATCTTTATTGCCTAATTTTTCAACTCCCCACTGCCATGGAAAATTCACCAGATAATTGTTTCGCAAATCAATCTGCTCGCTTTAAGATCAATCACCACACGGGCAAATATTCATCGGCCGCCTCTGGTTTTGTTAACGATCCTGATATATCCTTTAAATGTTCTTCTGGGTTCCTTCTTAGTTTTGTGAAGAATGGCCTTTGCCGGGGCTCGCATGCACTTGGGCAAGGGCGGATTTAGGGGGGGGGCACGGGGGCACGTGCCCCCCCCAGGACGGTATTTTTGTGTACTGTGGAGATTCCATCACAGTACATACTTGGAAGCAAATCAAATTATCAGAGTTGTTAAAATATATGAATAAAATAACAGAAAAAACATGAGTCAAACTCTTGTCTATTTCTGGCAGCAATTGCGAATTACGTTCGTTGCATCCCTTTCATGCACTTGCAAATGAAATATGATAATCAGCGTTTGCGAGAGCGGTGCGGTCGGGGGAAAGCACGGTCGGAAAACTCCCCCCCCCCCCCCCCGATTATAGTTGACAAAGGGGCCGTTCAAGTATTATGTATAAATTTTCTGATAAAGGGTTTTCTCCTCTGTTGGTAAATATAAGATTTTTTAGATATCCCTTTGTAGTACATGAATAGTTGCAGTCAGAACACGAAAAAGGTTACTCTCCACCGTGAAACAGCGAGTGCGTTCTTGTACGTCCCTTTTGAGAACATGATTAGTTGCAGTCGGGACACGAAAAAGGTTTGTCCACTGTGGGTTAACACGTGATTAGATGTCCCTTGCGATAAAATGAATAGTGGCAATCGGGACATGAAAAAGATTTTTCTCCTCTGTGGGTAAATATGTGACGTTTCATTTGTTATTTTGTAGAACATGTATATTTGCAGCGAAAAAGGTTTTTATCTACTATGGGAAAACATGCGATTTTTTTAAATTTCTCTTCGTATAAGCATAGTTACACTCACAACATGAAAAGGGTTTTTTTTCACTATGAATCGCGCTGTGGATTTTTAAATCTCCCTGTTGAGAACTTGAATAACTGCATTCGGGACATGAAAATGGTTTTGTCCACTATTTATAAACATGTGATTTTCTTGGTACCTCTTTGAAGAACGTGATTACTCGCAGTAGAAACATGTAAAAGGTTTTATGTCAATGTGAGTCAGAAAATGAATTGTAAGAAGTTCCTTTGTACAACATGAATACTTGCAGTTGGGAGATGAAAAAGGTTTTTGTCCAGTGTGGATATGTGAATTTTTAGTTACCGTTTTGTAGCACATGAATAGTCGCCGTCGAGACACGAAAAAGGTTTTTCATCGCTGTGAGTCAGCAATTGCCGTTTTAGTTTTTTTCGAGAAAAAGAATAGTTGCAGGACATAAAATAGATTTTTCTCCACTGTGGTTAAACATGTGAATTTTAGATTTTCGTTCACTTCGTAGTACATGAATAGTTGTAATTACTTCGTAGTACATAAATAGTTGCAGTCGGAGAATTTTCTCCACTACGAGTCAGCAAGTGACTTCTTAGGTATCTCTTTTCAGAACACGAGTAGTTGCAGTCAGGACATGAAAAAGGTTTTTCTCTTCTGTGAATCATACTGTAGATTTTTAAATCTTCCTTTTGAGAACTTGTAAAACTGCATTTAGGACATGAGGAAAGACTGTTAAATTGTGGAGATCCGGAAGGAATACAAGCGGATAAAAAAATAATAATTCCCAATTTTTTTATAAATAGCAACTTGCATAAATAAAATAAACAATATGCGCATGAATCGCGAGTTAAAAATCTCTTCTTTTATTTATTACCGCAAACGCAATTAAAACAAGAAAAAAGGTATTTAAGCGACTTTACAGTACTTTGCGCAACTTAATTGTGACTTTCAGGTAAAAATTGTCACTTGGGCGTTACGTAACGTTTAGGGGGGGGGGGTGTATAAGAAAACGTTACTGCGCGTTACATGGGGGGAGGGGGGGGGGTGGGGTCAAAAATTGCATTACGCAATTATTGAACGCCCCCAAACACAAATTTTGACTTCATAAAAAATTGGTCCGTCCAAGGGAGGGGGGGGGGATGTGCTCACCCCCCCCCCCCCATCGGGTGGCACAAGGGGCGGAGGGGGGGCCCGCCCCCCTCCGCCCCTTGTGCCCCCCCCAGAAAGAAATCCTGGATCCGCCCTTGCACTTGGGGCACGCAAACACATGTGGTTACTTAGTGGTAAGGACCCATAAATCACCCCCATGAATTGGAAACAGAGAATCGTATGCTGAAAACATTCCATGTTACAAAATTAAATATATTTCTAAATCGATCTCTCAATTTTAAAGGAATTATTTCGTAGGCCCAAAGGCGAGATCATCACAGCATGGAAACGAAAAATCGATACATGCAAAAGGCCCAGAACCAGATAAATGATTAAACTATTTTTATAATGTATAATGTAATGAATCATTATCTACAGGAACTTTCCCAGATTTGTGGAAAAATGCATGTTTTTCCAATGCATAAATCTGGTGATCAATCTTTTGTGAGAAATTATCAACCAATCACCATTTTATCATGTTTTGCAAATGCCTTTGAATCTATGGTTTATTTTCCTACATTTACACACTTTGAACCTCAATTATGCATTAACCAATGTGGATTTGTTACCAACAGAACCAGATTAAATTCCAATCTTCTCGACTTTTGTTATTACGTTTGTAATGTTTTTAATGAAAGAACCGAAGTGGATGCCATTTACACAGATTTTCAAAAGGCGTTTGATAAAGTTAACAATTATATCTACGAGTATTTTACTACAGAAGCTTGATCAAATAGGAATTCACGGTGATCTATTTAGATGGCTAAAATCTTACTTGGAAAACAGAGCACAGTTAGTGCTTATAAATGAGAATGATTCCCATAATTCCCATAATTGTAACATCGGGTGTACCCCAGGGATCCAATATTGGCCCTCTGCTTTTTAAATCTTCATTATTGACCTTGTCCCCGTGTTAAGCTGTAATTTTTTTCTATTTGCTGATGATCTCAAGATTTACCACAAAATTTCCACTGATTCTGATCTGTTATGCTTTAAGAAGACCTTTACACGTTAAATAACTGGTGTATTCAAAACGACTCGTTATTTAATATTGAAAAATGTTACATTGTGAAATCTTTACTCACAACGGTAGACGAAAGGATAATGCATGTTTCATGCTTAAGGCGATCCACTAGTACAGGAAAAAATCGAAATCGGAATTCATGCCCTTTTATGGGAGGAGTTTAAAAATACTTGAGAAAAAGCTTTTGGAATGGTTGGAAAAGATATTTGGGGGTTTTTTTTACATGTTGATTTCGTAAAGGCCTGTAAAAAACCTTAATTCCTTTTTTATGCATTGTTTATAGCAATAAAACGGAATTTTTAAATTGATTTCACGAAAATAAGCGGCGCGGAGCATAACACGACCGCTCTCCGCTCCGTTCGGAGGAGTAATGACGGAAGACAGGGGGGCGGCTGCCAGTCGTTCTTCGGTGGACGGTATAAGGTTCACTTTGATATAACAAATTCGTCGACTGCCGTATTGTCGTCGTGATGTCAAAAATACCAAAGCGAAAATGCATATTATATTTTATTTTGTGAGGTTCGGGCGTAAATATCATTTTTTTTCGCGATAATTATATAAGAAACTGAATTTGCCACATTATGCAATAAAATCATATCCGAAAAAGTGTTTTATAAGTAGGAGAGTTTTCAGTTAAAAAATGTTTAATATACTTTATTTTTTTCTAAGCTTATTAAAAGACTTATTATAAAAAATGACCGATATTTTTAAGGGCCAAAGTATGTCTGCACGCAGTATTTAATTGAAGCATCTATAATACTTCTAAGCGGTCAAATTTTCAAAACTAAAACATACGATTTTGTATGATTTTGCATTATTTAGTATGGCTTCATCTTAAGTTGCATTTAAAGATACTTTTTTTCGTACCTATAAGATGTTAAATAACTAAATATGTGTTTAATAATTTTCGGCGCATATTTGTGATTTTTTTTAAATTTCATAAATATGATTATCGTTTCGGCTCTCACAAGTAATAGATATTATCTTCAAAAATAATAGACATAATATACTACTTACGGCAGGGGTTCCCAAAGTTTTCCAAGTCGCGGCACCCTTAGAAAATTTTAATTTTCTCACGGCACCCCTATCATATAATGTCTAAACCCCCCCCCCCCCCACAGGACGAAGGATCAACTTTTTACCTACTCCACTGAATAATACAACTCGTAAAATGAATAAGTGCATTTATTGATTTATTGACTTATTGATAGGAAAACTTGCAAATATAATACAAGTACAAAAACCGTTTAGTGCGACCGGATTGACACAGCTACTCCTCATTTCTTTTTCCACATTTATTTTTGAGCGATATTTGCTCTTTATAACCGCAACCGCTGAAAATCCAGCTTCGCACAGATATGAAATAGCAAAGGGAATGAGGACCCTTACAGCTTTTCCACTTAGAATCGGATACTGATTTCTGACTGATATCCAAAACTCCGTCAAATCCGAACAAGCGTAATTCATTTTTAGGCTGCTGTCGGTCGAGAGGTCAATTAAATCTTCTTCTTCCTGCGTAATAAAATCTTGGAGAGCTTGAGCACGGAATGGATCTTGGATCCATACAAACCTCTCCACTTGGTCTTCTGCGAAGTACTTGGCAAACCAGTCAGTTAACTGTGATAGGTGCTCTGTGAAAAGGGTCTGTGATAGGTGCTCTGGAAAAAAAAGTTATTTGAAACCTTAACTCCGCTATGGGCCATGTACTGTTGCAATATTGGAAAACAATCTTTGCCTCCATCATCACCCATTTTTCTCTTCCACACTTGAATGAAAAAACTAAAAGTGAATGCGGCACGCGGCCGCTGCAAGCGCAGCACCACAATCGTATCACCACTCCTGTGCCTCCCACCCAATTCATTCCCAGAGCGCGGATCGGCCACGCGGGTGATTTTCCATTCCATAAAATGTTTGTATTCGTTCATGTCAATTTTGATTTTTAGTAGAGACATCAGGGGCGCCTCGCGGCACCCCTGACCTCTGGCACCCCGGGGTGCCGCGGCACCCATTTTGGGAACCTCTGACTTACGGTGTTCAAGTATATGAAATATGTTATAAATCGGTAGAAATTCTGAATGCGGGGGCCTAATATCTGATTGAAAATGTATTCGAAGGAAGAAAAGAAGAAACGATAAACTGGAATGCATCTGCAGCAGAAAAAAATATTTAAAAAAATTATTATTTTGATTTATTTATTTATTTTATCAATTTTTCGATAACGAACTAAAGATGTTAAACAAAATTGATAAATAATGTGTGATTGAAAATAATTAAATTGTTTTAAAATCCGTACATATATATTAGCAGATTAGCGAGATTAGTAGACATCTTCACCTGCACTTGTATAAAAATAAAATTATACGGCAGTGGCATTCATTATATTTAGTCATGGCGTCGCGGTTGTTCTTGAAAATGTACATAAACTATTTATTTATATTATTTTCAATAATTTGTCATGTGTCTCAGTGCCAAGAAGTGAAGAACCCTCGGGTTCAGATTCTGGAGGGAGAGCTGGAAGGGATAGTGGCGACCTCTAAGGAAGGGAAGGTTTATTACAGCTTTCAGGGGATCCCATACGCAGAGGCCCCTTTGGGTGAACTAAGGTTTCAGGTAACACTTAGCTGATTCTTTGATCCTTCTTATATTCCCTGACTAAGCAATTAATTTTATCTGTAACATCTCGGGCCTAGACAAAACAGAATCATGTCTGCAAAATATTACATTTTGATATTCAATTTCAAATGGATTCGCCGTTTTCGAACATATCCCAAAACGAAATACTGATTTTGCAGGCAGATGAAATTAATTTTACAAACAGATTCAATTAAGTTTTTTTAATCGCTTAGTGGTGGTTTTTTCTAGTAAATTATTTACAACTTCATGCGAAACTTAAAAAACACATGTAATGAGATACGGATTGTTGGTAATTAATGGTTATTATCACATCATTTTTTTTCGAGTTACGTAAAAACAAATTGTCGTTAAAAAATCCACATTTAATATATTGTTATGCCTTGGTTTAATCAATTTTACAATATGATATCGTTAGTTGGGGATGCGCATATAAAACTAACCTTAATCGAATAAAGTTCTACAGAGGTTATTGATTAAAATCATATAAAAAAAACCTACTAAAAGGATCGATTATTCGAAAAGTTTCAAGTACCTTAATTTAAAGATCTTTACACTTTAAATCCATAATTAATCATAAAAAAGACAAGTATCAATTTCTAACTGAAAATAGTATTTGACTTAACTATATATGTATATATTTTTCAATTACCAAAATTAAACAATTCCTTTGCGAAAAATTATTCCACTAACAAAGGAAGATTTTTTCTCAATCCACTTCCAGAGAAATTGGAAATATGAATAACAAAATCCAAATAATGAAAATATATATTTTAGAGACAATCTTACTCTATGATGTTTGGATCTAATGTAAAAACAACTTATTAAATGAAAAATAAAATAATCCACGAATTATGGTAAAAGAAACAACCTCATATGGTGCGAAACTCCGCTTGTGGTTGCTTCGTTCCTTTCGCTTGCATAAATGTATATGCAGCATTAAATAAATGAAACACGTTTAACGGAATTCCTGTTTAGTAAAGAATTAATCAATTCCACGTCACTAACATGGAATTGATTAATTAGAGTGCAGTTTACATGCGGTAGGAGTAAAACCTTCGCCCACACGATCTCAACCAATAATACTTGAAAAGTGAGCTCATAATTAAAGCGGCCAATGCGCGCAGCTTGACAAAGCGCGACGTTTTGTAGGTACTGTACGTAAGCAAAATTTCATTCTATCTCATTCTCTCGCAGGCTTAATCTTATAGATGTATGTGTTTGTCTCTTTTTAGTGTCACTCGTTTCCGTTTCATCGAGTTTAAAATCGGTGCTAAAGAAGTTTCAATTCAAAAACATAATGAAAACATAATTAGTTTAACTAGCTGATTCTTCAGACAAGACTATTTATCGTTCTTGAGTTATTCTGTCTGTGCTGCTCATTGTCTAGACCCTTTTAATGATCACTTACATTATTTGCACCCGCCTGGTATCATTTCATATATTATGTTCGTATTGGTAATTTTTAAATTTATTGTTTTTTTTTTCTAGCCTCCAGTGCCAAAGAAGCCCTGGTCTGGAGTCCGCGACGCCACCCAGGAGGGAGGGATATGCGCCCAGGTAAACTTCGACAGCAACACCTTTTTCGGTTCGGAGGACTGCCTGTTCCTCAACGTCCACACACCACAGTTGCCTCAAGGTGAAGAGGAGAAATTCCTGCCTGTCATTACATACACGGCGGTGGCTTCGTCATGGGCGCATGGAGTGCAGCCTCTTTCAGTCCGGACTTTATCGTTGCCAAAGATACGATTTTAATCACCATTAATTATAGACTTGCAGCCCTTGGATTCCTAAGTCTGGATATTCCAGCAGCCCCTGGAAACGTTGATCTCCGAGACCAGAACCTCGCTTTGAAGTGGGTACAAAAGAACATTCGCGCCTTCAGTGGAGATCCAGATAATGTTACAATCTTTGGAATAAGCGCTGGTTCAGTGTCCGTCGATCATCATTTACTATCCCCCATGTCTAAAGGGCTATTCCACAAGGCCATATTACAATCTGGTGTTTCTTTAATCCCAATGGGTAGAACAAGAAATCCTAAAAAGTTATTAAACATTTTGCTTAATTCATTGGAAATCACCACTGACGATCCTGATCAATTGCTGACGTAGAAAAACTTGTAACGTTTGCCTATATAACTGGGGACGAAGAAAACATTAAAAATGGGGAATTATACGCATTCATACCAATTACCAATTATAGAGAAAACTTTACCCGGAGTAGAAGCTTTCTTAAATGCAGACCCTATGGAACTCTTGATTTCTGGTCAGTACAATAAGGTGCCCACCATAACTGGATTCGTTGAAAACGAAGGCGGTTTATTCAAGGTGACTTATGAAGAACATACAGAAAACCTAAAGCGAAGGGAATTCATCGATTACTTGCCCCCTAGTTTCGAAGTAGACAGAGTAGAATTCGATGTCAGAATGAGGGAAACGTACAATCAGACCGACGACATCGAAGCTGTGGATGCCTTCCTGTCTGATGTGTGTTTCTTGGGAGGAATCAGTGAATCTTTAAGGCACCGATTGAGGCACAACTTTACAGATAATTATATTTACATGTTTGCGTACGATGGCACTATAAACTTCATCAAAGCAGTTATGCAAATCGAGGGGAAAGGAGCATACCATAGCGATGAATCAACATATTTGTCCGATTCCATCTTGATTAGCCACATAACTCCAACAGCCCAAGACTCCCTCGTCAGAAGTCGGATGGTGACGGGGTAAGAAAATTCGTACAAGTTGGTCATTATTTATTTTACATTTGATGTAGGACTGAATGCAGCAGTCATTAGTAAAATGTTTTCGAAGGAAGCTAGCCCTGCATCCCCGATGTACGGCAATGCGGTAAGGATCTGATAGATGAACGACGAAACTTGACGGATTGCCGTAGAAATTTTTGATGCCTACATTTTTACAACCCAGTGGTTGAGTGGTTACGACCCTTCGCTACGAATCCGGAGGTCGTCTTATTCCCATCTCGTCCCATTCCTTCCCCTTCCCACTACCTCCAGCCCCACAACTTACCCCTATTTATTCTGTCTGTGTGTGGAGACGCCATAATCTCACGGCTCCCGATGGTAACATGTATGACGATATTACTAATGTGGAGGTCCGAAAAGGATGCATGGACGTAGCCAGAGATGAGGTCATGGGTCAAGAATCGATATAACAGAAAATTACCTACACATGTGTGAAACTATGTATGCTTATGAAAGATGCATGTTGTGTCAAGGTAGAGGTGAAGTTATACGTGAAATCCTATTTAAATACTATTTAGATTAATCTTTACGACGAATTGGCTTACAGTATGAACATCAAAAAATATGCTACGGATAAATTGAAGTTTTTACTAGGTTTTCTATGTATTGGAATTACAATCAAATTGTTATTTACATAACAAAAAACATAAGCGTGAACCACTAAAAAAAATGTTCTAACTTTTTTTCACTCTTATAAAATTATTCACAAAATAAATAAAAAACATTTTTTCGCTTACTTGCCTCGCGCAAATAAGACGCTCGATTGTAAATTTTGCAAGCACGAGAATCGAAATATTTCTAGCGTTTATATTCCTCTTGGTTCCGTTTATTTTTTTAAATGCCGATCACGCATGTAGTGTTAAGAATCTACAATTCTCATAACTTCGAAGTAGAGCGGATTGCGGAACTTTTTTTCTCGGCGTACTGTATCACAATATTTTTATATCGGCGCGCGTTACGATTAGTAGATTTCTGGGATTGTTGATATTCCTTCCTTTCCAGGAATCCCACCCCGGAGCTGTCAGACCTGATCAAGGAAAAGTGGCTGCCCTCAGGACCTGACCAGATGACAATCTTGAAGATTCAGGAAGAATTGTCCATGAGTGACTTCCCTTTCTCCGCGAGAATGGACCTGTGGAAGAGTCTGTACGACGCTTCAGCGAATCCCCAACCTCATTTTACATAAATACTGCAATCGAGTCTAAATTTATACTAGTTAATTCCCACTGAAATTTTATGATTCTGTAATAATATTAGTACTAGTAGTTTTGTGAACAGTAGACCTCGCCTAAAGTTGATTATACGGATTTGACAGCTCGTAACGCTCTTGCGACCGGATACGGAATACGCAAACAAATTTACAAATAGACGAAATTCAAAACGATCGAGTTAAAACTGGACTGCGCTACGCTCAGTCAACAACATAATATTATCTGACATTTTTTACTAGTAGTCAGAAAATCATGGCCAAGCGATGGTTTAAAACGTTAAAAAATCATTAGGTATTGAACAAATAGGAGTGACCAGTGACGAATGTGGAAGATATAAATGTCACCGTAGACCAAAATCAAATCAAGTTAATGTAAGTCAAGTGCGTCCCTTAAAACTCTGTATTTTTAGACCATATTATGGTAATATTTTGTTATTTTTTCACTTTGCAAGGAAGATACATGTGGAAATAAAAATAAAATGTGTTGTTTTCCCCATTGGTTTACCCTTGTTTACAACGAACTGTCCTTGAATGTGAAGAACACATTTTAAAGAAAAAGTAAATAGCTTGGTAATGTCGTAGGAACGAAAGTTTGTAGCTTCAATTGAATAAATGTCTACATTTTATTGCTAAACTGTGTGTTTCTTTTCAAATTTTTTTATTCCTGAAAACACTTACGGCCGTTGTTCCCAACTTTTCGATCGATCAATCTAAGTCTCCGACCTGCTAAGTGATTTGTTTAGTAAAGCTGAATTCAGACGATACATTTATCGTTCATTTCCTCATTTCATTCCGCCTCTTTCCCTCGAAATGACCCGTCTGAACACGCGATGAAACGAAAGTGAAAAGAGACAGTGCAGAATGAAGCGATCCAACATCGCTTCATTCGCGCACTTTTCACTCGCAACCGGAACTCATCACGTGACAACATCACGTGACGCGAATGATGTGTGTGAACAATCAAATGAACAGTTTTTCACTCGCGAATTAGTCGGCCGAGAATGTTCTGGCATGGCCGGAGCGGCATAAACGTCAAAATACTCCGTTTTGTTCGCTTTTCGAAATAACTCCTACACGTCTCATATAGAAATCGTTGTTTCTCCCTTACTATCATAGCGAAAAATATGATCTAAACGATATTGGAAAGAAAAAATAACGCTCTACATATTAAATCCAACAATAAACAACAAAATAATACGAATGTACACTTTTATGGAACCAAAGTTTACGATCGAAATTTTTTCAAAAATAATTATGAAACTTTGTGATTTTTTCATGAATTATTTTTATATGAAACAACAAAAAAGTGAAGTGATAAAAACGTGTATAGTTCATTTGTCTAACAAAATAACTGTGTGTCTTTATTTTTTTTTGTTACCTGCAATTTAAGTTAGACTAAACGCAAGGAGAATCATTTTTAAAACTTTTAAAAGTTTACAATAAAAAATTATTCTATTTAAAAAATTACATTGTTATTTCTAATAATAAATTTTGGAAGCATATTTCATCACCTTTCGAAAACAGTTTTTAGTTTTTGGATACGTTAATAAATATTCCATTTATATGGATTTTATTGCAAGCCGAGGCCTATTTTGGAATAAAAAACTTTTTATGGTGCAAAAATACTGGTAGATATCTGTTTTCATGTTATTATTTAACCATGTGATCATTTTATGGTGTTGATATTTATTTACTGTTTACAAGAATCGCCAATTTCTCGTAATTTAGTTCGACGTTATCAGAAATGTCAATTTGAAATTGTAAATATTCCCGAATTAGAGGTCAGCGCCGACCGACGCGTGCGACAGCGCTCGACGACTTTGTAGTGGGAATGTCGAGTGAACTCTTATTTCGAAGGAACCGTCTGAACACGCGGTGAAACGAGAATGGAACATTTCATCGAGTAAACCTTCTTCCGAGTGAAACGTCTGAATTCAGCTTAAAGCTCGATTCGTCTGTTTGTCGGATTGGGCAAGAGCGTATTTGTGCAGTTGAGGAGTGTTGAGCAAAAATTTCGGCTCAACATTTGATCAGTAGAATTGGAAACATTTTGAACTGTCTCAACATAATATCCACATTATGGAAGAAAAATTTACAGCGAGACTGATTCGTATCCAGGTCAATCCCCTGCAAGCCAAGTCCGCCCATCATTGTACAAATTAGTAGAAAATTCAACTATTTATGGTGGAAATAGGGAGAGTTAAAATGTTTTCAGGTTATTCGTAACCCATGAATAATTGTCTACATCAGGCGCACATACGGGAGTAGTGTCGTGGCGATAGTTTGACGAATATTTCAAAATCCATCCAAATCCAAAAAAGTCTCTCTAATTCCGCGTTGCCAAATGTGAGGCACCTCCATAAAGTATTTTTATGTCGCAATGGATTTCAAAACAGTCGCCGCGACACAAGTCACTCTAACGCTGCTGTTGATCTTAGTTTGGTTCATAAAGTTAAAGTCGGTTTGATAATGGTTTTGTAGGAAGAAACGACGAAAGATAATTTTTTTTAAATCTGATAATTTCATATTGCGTTTTCTTTTTATCCATCAAATTTTCGATAACAATCTAAACACGTTGTACAAAATTGATAAATAATGTGTGATTGCAAATAACTTAATTGTTCAAAAATCCTTAGATTTAGATTAGCAGATTAGCTAGATTAGTAGACTCCTTCACATGCGCTTACATAAAAATAATATATGTCACAGTCACATTCGTTATCTTTGGTCATGGCGTCGCGGTCGTTCCGGAAAATGTACATAAACTATTTATTTACATTATTTTCAATAATTGGTCATGTGTGTCAGTGCCAAGAAGTGGAGAACCCTCGGGTTCAGATTCTTGAGGGAGAGCTGGAAGGGATAGTGGCGACCTCTAAGGAAGGGAAGGTGTATTACAGCTTTCAGGGGATCCCATACGCAGAGGCTCCTTTGGGAGAACTAAGGTTCCAGGTAATACTTTGCTGAATCTTTGATCCTTCTTATATTCCCTGATCAAGCAGTCATACGAGAGTAAATGGATTAACGTAGTGGAATATTTTATGTATAACCCCTCGGGCCTAGACAAAATAATATCATGTTCAAAATATTCCATATTGATATGGAATTGACTCTCGTAATATGCAATAAAGTTTTTTTTATAGCTTACTAATGGTTTTTTTTAATGTAGAGTGAGTTTCTTTAAGTTCTGTTTGGCTTAGGCTGTGTCGAGTTTCGCAAGTCGCGGTGAGTTTTTGAGTACTAGAGCCGGGAGGGTTCCAGAAAACGCGAGTAGATTGGCGCGCTTTCGAGTCTCGAAGTTTCCAGGCTGTAAAAGTTCTAGATTGCGGTGCGAATGGCTGGTATTTTTTTTAAACATAACCAAACAAAACGAAAAACAACAACAGAAATGTTAACGAAACCCAAAACAAATACTAGAGCCGGGAGGGTTCCAGAAAACGCGAGTAGATTGGCGCGCTTTCGAGTCTCGAAGTTTCCAGGCTGTAAAAGTTCTAGATTGCGGTGCGAATGGCTGGTATTTTTTTTAAACATAACCAAACAAAACGAAAAACAACAGAAATGTTAACGAAACCCAAAACAAAAACTAAAACCAATCAAAAAAGCATTAGTCACCCTTATGTTTTAATCTATTATTTTATTTTATTTTTCTCACCACTTTTCTTTCTTATTTTGACAATATGTATGTGGGACTAATTAATTAATTAATACGCAAAGCAAACATCAGTTACCTACTTTAATGATTTAATACTTTATTATTGAGTACATTTCAGCCTTACTAAAAAAAACTACAGCACGACCGATGACCTGTGTTTTTGTAGCAACATCCGTACAACAAATTTACACTAAAACACGAAATTCTACCAATAAAGAATTTCACGCTAAAACAGATTTTAAAGTTTGGCAACAGTGCAATTTTTAGTAATGTTCATACAAAATTGTTGTTTTCAATGTTTTCATTCATGGCCGCTAGATGGGGGCGCCGGCGCATTCGCTGTTCGCAGTGAAAAAAATCTAATAGGTAATTTTATCTAGTTTTTAAAAATGGTATTTGTTTTTACGGCACCTTCAAAAATAAGAAATATATAGAACATTCAAAATACTTTGGAAAATTCCAAATTTCGTTCAGACATCATCCCTAAAACAGAGATAAACTAGCCCCCCAGGCTGTGTAAACGGTGTGTATTTTTTTCCAAGAACATTTTTTTAATTAGTAATGTTTTCACATCCGCGGCCGTTTGTCAATTGAATAAATTTTTCACGGGGTTTTTTAGTAAGGCCGAATATGTTTTAATCTATTATTTTATTTCTCTTCTATTTTTGTTATTCTTTTAAAAAAATATGTAGTATATTAAGTATACGTACCTATTATTTTAACAATTATGCTAATCAGGCATCAGTCAACTGTACACTTTAAACTAGTTTTATTTTGTTATTCTATCTCTTAACCTGTTTTTTTCTTTATTTTGGCTATTTGCAGACGATACCTTAATCTATATTTCGTGTGAAGATTACATAAATGCAATTAATAAAATAAACGAAGACCTACAAAATATAGTTAAATGGCTGAAAGTAAACAAGTTGAAACTGAACGTAAAAAAAACATAATATATGGAAATAGGCAATAAAACGCGTAAAACAGGGTTAAATTTGACAATTAATGATGAAAAAATTGGAAAAGTAAATGAAATCAAATACCTGGGTATAATACTCGATTCAAAACTGACTTTCACAGCAAACTTTGAATATGTGCTAAAAAATGTATCAAAAAAGGTTAATTTTCTTAGAAGACTAAGACATAAATTAAATAGAAACATTACGGAGCTCAATTATAAAACTATTGTTCCTCCACATTTGGATTACTGCTCTACGATGTTATATTTGGCCAATGAAGGAAATTTGAACAAACTAGAAGTTATACAGAACAGAGCTATGAGATGTATACTGGGAAAAGTCAAATACGCAAGGATTAATCAAATGAGAGAGGAGCTAAATGGGATTCCAATAAAAAAGAGACTACTATTTAATGCGCTAATTTTTGTGCATAAAATTGTGCTAAACCAAATGCCAAAATACGGATGAAATTGTTTTTAATAGAGAGGTACATAATTATGAAACAAGAAATATAAATAGAGTGCGATTGCCACAAATGAAGAAATCAAAATCATAGAACTGCCTAATGTGTGATGAAATGCCTGAAAGATGTATGATGAAATGCCTGAAAGTATGAAGAATGAATGTATTTAAAAATAAATGTTATGCTTACTGTAAAAATATTTAAATTTTTCAAATGAAATGTACTGTGCTTATTAGTTTATATTCATGTAGTATAAACTAGAAATGAAACTGATAGTTGTTTGGCCGGATACCGGATATCCGGTGAGCTGCGAGGCCGGATGGCCATATATTTACCATAATTTACCACTTGTTAATTTTGAGTATTAATTCAAAATATTCTCTTTGATAAGAAGAAGAACAAGAGGTATATTATGGTGCTTCAATGTTAGTTTTTAATAATTTTAATAATCTGTGTTTTTTACGATTTTTAGTTCACTATAATGGTGATTGCGATTAGTTCATCATGTTAATTTAAGTTTTTGCTACTCTGCGAGGTTTTTGTAAGATTTTACTAAAAGTTTTTAGTTTAGATATTTACTATTTATGTATTTATCATTAGAGTGAATATCTCAGAAGAAAATTTTAGTTTTTTGGAAGGCCTTATGGCTTTTTAAACTTTTTCGACTTTAAATAAAAGCCGTCATAATTATAAGCCATTTTATTGATATTTACCTCACAAAAATTAATGTATTGCATTTCATTATAGGAAATTGTCGTAGTTATTGAATATCCTGTATCCGGCCGGATTGTAAATTTAGGCCGGATAGGCCGGATACCGGATAGTTACCGGATATCCGTTTCATCTCTAATATGAACTAACTCAATAAATAAAAAAACATTTTAAAAATGTATATCCCCTTCTCAATAAATAAATAAAATAAATTAATAGAATATTTTGTCGCTATAAAATTATGTAACACAGATTATGAAGTTAATCAATTTTCTTTCGATTAGACAACCGATAGATAAGAGAGTAGATAGTGATAATAAAAAATGTATTTTAAATAAATACAGTAAAGTTCTACTACAGCTGTTATTATTGTTATACATAGATGTCTAGTGTCTAGGCAGCATAATAATAGTTACCGGGGTCCCTTTCACTAATCTAAACTGAGCGAACTCGGCTGCATGTACACACGCGAGGCGGTCCTGCGAACGGAACATCACGAATTTAAACGACCTACAAATAATGCAGAATAAAGTTGTAAAAAACTGTTTAACTGTAACTCAGAAACCCTCCTCCAAAAAAGTATTTAAAGAAACAAACTTACTGAAAATCAGAAAACAGTACGAATAAAACATAATATGCCTAGTAATCCACCACAACACGGGCGTGTGCCGAAAAATCCTCAAATTATGCAATTATAAAGCAATTACACTACTGATAGACCTAGCTGTAAAAGCAGTGGTGTAGCGTGGGTATTGGCCGCCCGGGGCGGAGGAAAATTTCGCCGCCCCCTTACTTCAAGCGCCGGTAGGACGGGGGGAGGGGAAATCCTATTTTTTTTATTACGACCTCATTTTGTGCCGTTTTTTTAAATCGCGTTCGACGAATATTCTTCTAATGAATATGAATATTCGTCTAATCATTTTTATAAATTCTACTACAAATTTATAACTGCTGTCGGAGATCGAGAATGGTATCCTTGTAAAAGTATTTCGCATCTCGAATTTATACACTGTGTTTAGAACACAAGGTTTTAATTTATGTTTGATTCTGCGTAAGAGTCCTCAAATAACAGTTACACACGGAAAATTTTTGCAGCGTTTGGTATGCAACTTAAATGTAAAGCTTTACTCGGTAAACGACGAATCTGCAACTTGTTATTTAATTTATCGTTGTATTCTGAATACAAAACTAGTTTAAATTAAACTTCAAATAAAAGAATGATCTCCTTCGAAATGAATCAGCAGATACATACACACCTTAAATTCAATCAATACATTCTGAACACAAAAATCTGTATGCGAGTTCACAGCTTTAATTATTGTTACCCTCATAATATGCGTATGATTTTCCTAAGAATTACAAAATTTGCAGCTTAAAAAAATATAATTATAGGCATTTATAATAAATTATAAAAGAAAGAGTTGAATTCGCGAACGAAAGTATCGTAAAACATTTTCAAATAATTATTTTACCTTAAAAAAAATTATTTACTTTACTGAAATTTATTTTTCTGATTTTTCTTTATTATAAATTAAAGCTCGAACAACGAATCACATAGTCAAACACACAAAAAAATTTTTAAAAAATCGAGTGCAGTTAACACGCGGTAGAAGCGAAACTTTACCAAAACAATCTCAACCAATAGTCTTGAAAAGTGAGGTCATAATCAAACCGGCCAATGAGCGCAGACCTTGCGTCATTTCTATTTTATATCTCAACCATAGGAGCCTTGATAGGAGTTTGCAGTGCGTCATTTGCGTTTCACCCGAATTCCAAATCACAACAGGGCTATAGAAGTTTCACTTCAATAAAAAAATGTAAATTAAATATATAATACTCACGTCGCTAGTCACTCATGATCAGCAATGAATGGAACTTTCTTAGAATTGTCAATCACATCATATTGCCCACGGACTTCTCTCAATCATTCTCACTGAAAATTAGTCATAAACAATCCAAGCGCAAAACAGAATACGGGCAATTCTTGCAATGAACTACAGAAGGTGTTGCCAGTCGCTACAGTGATCGAGATTATATTATCATACATTCATTTAAAGAAGGGGAAATCCACGGTTTCGTCACAGAATAAGTAATGAAAAATTCCGTGCTCATTTCAATCGGTCCGAATCGTAGGTGCGACAAAAATATGAAATGATATGGTTAAATTTTTTAAAAGATATTATTATTACTTACTAGCTGGTTCACAGCATGCGTTGTAATGCCATATTAAAAAAAAATACATTGTTTTTCCCTGTATGTCCTTTCACGTGCTATCCCGTTCCCCTCCCGCATCCCCTACCCTCCCACGTTCCCTTCCACCTTCCCCGCCCACCCTTTCCTCTCTTCCGCTCTTCGTTGTTCTTCAGAGACAGCTCTCCAATTTTGGTTCTGTTTTCTATTTTTTAAGTACTCATAATCAATTCATTACCATGAATTCCTGTATCCTTCGATTTCATTATTTGTTTTTCTATGTCTATCATTTCAAAAGCACATCTAAAATCCAAGAACACTTCTATTGTGATTTTATTTTGATCCATATCTGTTTCTCATTTATTTATTACATAATTTATTGCTTTTTCTCAGTAATGCTTGATGTTTTACTAGAATGTAATTTTTTTTTAAATAAATTTCCTCATCTGTTCTTTAACTATGGATTCTAGTAATTGTTCATATTTAGGTAATCCATTTATTGGTCTGAAGACCTCGAAATTATTTTGGGCACTGCGGAAGAATTTCCTTTAACAGAGATTCATTTAATAGTGCAACTAATTTGTCTCCTATAACCGGCGTTGAATCTTTGATTATGCCTTTAGTAATTTAATCCGTCAGTGATTTTGGTTTCATTGTGTTAAGAATTTTCATTAAATACTGTTAATTTCATTAAACATGAACATATTATTAATTGCTCTTCTTTCTGATGATTGATTTTTGAAGTTTCTGTGACTAATGGAATACTCTTATTTATGTTTTGACACTAAGTAAAAACCTGGGTTAAATTTTTGGATTATTTTAGGTTCAGGGAACTTCATCGGGGAACCGAATTTCCTTAATGTTTTCCCTCTGGTTACCGCTTATTAATTTGTGTAGTGTAGTTAACATTTTTCTGAAATCAAATTGAGAGGTAATTATTTTTGCCTTATATACGAATTTTTGGAATAGCACCCCGCATACATCCACTTCAGCGCGACCGCGCAGAAAAGTCTCACAGTGAACTTGCGCTGTAAACCTATCGGTCTTTACTTTTCTGCGCGGCGCGGCGGCCTGATGTGGCGTGGGACTGGGTCGAAGTGGACGTGTGCGAGGTGCTTGTGTTTAATTTTTGCTTCGTATACATATGCTAGATTATTAGATTAGAGAAACATGTTTTTAGCGGAATACATATTTAACAAAGGATTATTCAATTCCATGTCACTGTCGCTGACTTAGAGTTTATTCAGCATACATAACATAAACATAATCAAAGTAAAATTATTTTAACTAGTCGGGCTTCAGTCATGACTGAGTTATTCTGTCTGTGCTGCCCAATGTCTCAACACTTTTAATGATAACTTACATTATTTAGGTATCATTACAAATTATATACTCGTATATTGTATTTATTAAATTGATTGTTTGTCTTTTTTTCTAGCCTCCAGTCCCAAAGAAGCCCTGGTCTGGAGTCCGCAACGCCACCCAGGAGGGAGGGGAATGCGCCCAGGTTGACTTCTTCAGCAACGCTTTCATTGGTGCGGAGGACTGCCTGTTCCTCAACGTCCACACACCACAGCTGCCTCAAGGTGAAGAGAAGAAACTCCTGCCTGTCATGCTCTACATACACGGCGGCGGCTTCATCGCGGGCTCAGGGAGTTCAAACACGTTCAGCCCAGACTTCATTGTTGCCAAAGATACCATTTTAATCACAATTAATTACAGGCTTGGAGCGCCTGGGTTTTTAAGTCTGGATATTCCAGATGCCCCCGGAAACGTTGGTCTCCGAGACCAGAACCTTGCTTTGAAGTGGGTACAAAATAATATTCACGCTTTCAATGGAGATCCAGATAATGTCACAATCTTTGGAATAAGCGCTGGTTCAGCGTCCGTCGATTATCATTTGCTATCCCCCATGTCTAAAGGTCTATTCCGCAAGGCCATATTACATTCTGGTACTTCTTTGAGTCCATGGGCTAGAACAAGAAATCCTAAAAAGTTATTAAATAGTTTGCTTAATTCATTGGAAATCACCTCTGATGATCGTGAGCAATTGCTCAAAGACTTGCAGAATATTGACGCAGAAAAACTTGTGACTTTTGCCCTTACTGCTTTAGACGAAGAAGACATTAAAAACGGGGAAACATATGCATTCGTACCAATTATAGAGAAAACTCTATCCGGAGTAGAAGCTTTCTTAAATGCAGACCCTATGGAACTGTTGATTTCTGGTCAATACAATCAGGTGCCTACCATAACTGGATTCGTTGAAAACGAAGGCGGTTTATTCAAAATGACTTTAGGAGAACATACAGAAAACTTAATGCGAAGGGAATTCATCGATTACTTGCCCTCTAGTTTCAATGTAGACAGAATTGAATTCGATGTCAGAATGAGGGAAACATACAATCAGACCGACGTCATCGAAGCTGTGGATGCCTTCCTGTCTGATGTGTGTTTCTTGGGAGGAATCACTGAATCTTTGAGGAACCGATTGAGGCACAACTTTACAGATAATTATATTTACATGTTTGCGTACGATGGCACTATAAACTTCATGAAAGCAGTACTCCAAATCGAGGGGAAAGGGGCATACCACAGCGATGATTCAACGTATCTCTCCGATTCCATCTTGATTAGCCATATAACTCCAACAGCCCAAGACTCTCTCGTCAGAAGTCGGATGGTGCAGATGTGGACAGATTTTGCAAAGACAGGGTAAGAAATTAACACATGTTCGTCATTATTAAATTTTGATTTGATGGAGGTGTGACTGATTATAAGTAACAGTAATCATGGGTAAAATATATTCAAAGTAAGCGGGGCAAGAAGTTTTTGAAGGAGTTATGATAGAATGCAGACCCTGAATTTTGACTGCCCTCGCGGTTGGCATGGTTGCGATCTTTCGCTACTAATCCGGAGGTCCACTTTCACATCCTCGCCCTTCCCACTACACTGAAAAAAATGAGTTAGCTAAAGTGTTAAGCTAATTGAAGTTGTGTAACCATCGCCTAAACTTCAGCTACTAGTTCCTAAACTACTTTATTTGCAGATACCGTCGTTGTTTAGTAAAAGGTGCTTGAGCTACTGCAACTAAACTTTATTAATAGTATACTAAAAGCTTACTTACCTAAACAAAATAACCTGTTCGGTTAATTAACCTAAAGTAATTTACTAAACCTATTTCACTTTAGTAGCTTAAGTTTATTTGTTACTTCCCAAAGTATTTAGCTTAATTTAACTAAACATCGAGTTTGGTTAAATGTTTTGTTCAAATAGCCAAACTGAGGTTGGAATATCTAAATTGGGTATTTTTACATAACAATTAGTTGCATTGCACAAACTTAAGCAAACTGCTACAAAATTTTAGTTAAATCCACCAAACTTAAGTAGACGAGCATATAACGGCATTTTCGTTTCGGCCAGCTGCCCTGACGAGATGACCAGATGTCTCAGATGACGCCGTTCTCAGTTCTAAGTGCGCACTACAGAGGAATTGACGTTCGTTGTGAATTTATTTTATGCCGGCCGCTACTTCTAAATAGTTGTAATGGCAGACAAAACCATGGAGGACTATCTAATTTCTTGGAATCTGGAAGCTTACGTAGAAAAATTAAAGGTGAGTTTTGCTGGTAGCAGGAAACAATATTTTGAGAGACGATTCTTAACAAAATAACTTTTATTTGAATGAGGTTTTTAAAAAGTAGATTCTAGTCTTACAAAACATAATATTTATGTATTTAGGTTTCATCTCTCAAAATGGTTGTAATAAACTACCAGCAACTCAAAGTATTTAACCCATGATTCTGAATCATGGGTATAATCCTTCGAGTTGATGGTTGTTACATTTACATCCTGTATTGTTTTCAGCTAAACTGCAAAGCTGCACTTCCTATTTAAAATAGATAATCTAACCAAAAAGCTAAGCTACAGTACCTAAAGCTAGCTAGTAATAGAGAGCTAAAACATCTATATCAGTAGGGCTATTCCAACCAAAGTTTAGTTAATCAACCTAACCATTTTGGAATATTAAATAAATAATAAGGTTACTACATCTAAACATTTATGCTTTTTTAACCAAACACTACAAAATGGTTTAGATATAAAATACACAACAGTTTAGGTAACACAACTAAACACAGAAAGCTGTGTCAACCGATTAGTTTAGCTAGAATATCTGAATCGTTTAGCTGTCATAAATAAACTGCTGTTTAGCAAACAGTAGCTAAAAGTTCGGCAGTCACCACAGCAACTAAACTGTTTGGTAGATAATTACTGAAAATTTAGTAAATAGTACCAAAACATTTCTTTCAGTGTACCTTCAGCCTTACAACATACCCCAATTCGGGATGCCATTGTTTCACTGGCCCTAGATGGTTGGAGTCAGATGGGACTCTTGTGCGGATGTTACTAGTGTGAAGATTTGAAAAGGATACACGGACGATGCAAGAGAAATGAAAGGTCCATGGACCATGGTGGCTTGAACATGCAGAGCAGGTAGGCGGGAAAAGTGCATATAGGAATGAGTTGAAAATTGGTTGGAAAATTGACACAGTCAATCATGTGGATGCCCTACATGTACATGGTCCGGGTCAAGAATCGATAAAACAGAAGAGTACCTAATCATGTGTGAGACAATTTATGCTTATGAAAGACGCATGTTTTATGTGCTAAGACAGGGTTGTTTATGGTTTGAGCAGGGTCGGATCTAGGGGAGGGGGGGGGGGCAAACCGGGGCGGCATTCTCAGGGGTTGCCAAAATCGTAATTTATATTCGAAAAAAAAACTTGATTCACAAATCGCCTGGCATCCAGATCACATTGTTCTATCGATTATCCATTTGAGTTTTAAAACGCCCAGTTGGTTTTTGAACACATCCTAAGTTGATCTATGAACGTATCCTAACCACTGACCACTGGAGCGACCGACGACGCTGACGCGACGGCACGATTTTTTTTTTCTCGGATTACTCGTGAAATTTTGGTGACCGTTTCGAATATTCTCCGCCCACCTTAAATAAATCATGCCTTCGAATTTTAATACGGAGACATACAAACTGATCATAGTTCTATATAGTCAATGAATTCACCTATCTTTGGTTGATTATCACATATTCCTAGGATTTATTAAAAAAATATTATAAAATCGTTAACATTTAAAATGGAACTATTCTCAGGAATTTCTCCCTATAAACTCGCCTAAGAAGTTTAATTTTGCCTCCACATTAAATATTTTCTACTAGGTTTCTTTTAAACGGTCTTATTTATAATCACAATCTTTATAGATACATAAGAAACTAAATTCTGATATTTTGTGAAATGTTTAATGTTCCCTCTCAACAAACTTTTGACCAAAATTTTGTGGAGAAATGGCGACATTTTAATAGACTAAAATGGAATTCACAAAGAACTCACCAAAAATAGCTGCAATACACCAAAAAGATAAATCAATTATCTTAAATCCACAATACCAATTATCTGAATTATTGGTTTATTTATTGAAAATATGGCATTGTCAAACACAGTAAATAAAAAAATGCCACAAACATAACCACAAAACTTTTGTTTTTCAAATATCACTGAATTTTTAAGTTTGAAACACGTTGAATGCATTACTAATTCAATCATTATTACACTGATATACAAATATGTAAGAAAAATCCACTAAAACACGATACAATGCCGCACTCCCCCCCCCCCCCCCCTCCCTACCCCCGCGCCGCGAAAGGGGGCGCCAAAGGGGTCTCCTGCCCCGGTTCGAAAAAGTCGTAGATCCGAGACTGGGTTTTGAGGGTACATCTTCTCCGCTTACCTTTGCGGAGGAATGGCGTAATGGTTAGTTTGCAAAATTTGAAATATATGTTACTGTAAAAGCCCGCAAATAGGTCATTATTAGGTTTTACTAGTAAATCTTAGGATTTACTGGAAAATCTTAAGATTTACCGTAGTATGGGCTTTTACAGTAACTTTATATTTTAATAGCGATCACGCCTAAGCGTTAAGATTCCGCAATTCGATGACTCCAAAGTAAAACGTACTGCGGAACTTTTTTTTCTAGGCGTACTCTACTTCAGTATATATTTATATATTTTTTTTTAAAGAAAGACAAACATTGCCGGGTTACGAATAACCCAACAATGTTTGATAATATCCTACTATCACCACAGTGTGTGGAAAATGTTGCTTGTGTCGTGATGGAGTCAGCCGAGGAATCGAACACGCGACGCCCGGGTGGAACCCAAATGCGATGCCAACTCAGCCACTGACATGTCTAATAATATGTATGTGTATCGGTGTTATAATTAGTAGATATAATTATTTCTTGGATTGTTGATATTCCTTCTTTTCCAGGAATCCCACCCCGGAGCTGTCAGACCTGATCAAGGAAGAGTGGCTGCCCTCAGGACCTGAACAGATGACCATCTTGAAGATTCAGGAAGAACTGTCCACGAGTGACTTCCCTTTCTCCGAGAGGATGGACTTGTGGAAGAGTCTGTACGATTCTTCAGCGAATTCTCAATCTCTTTTTACATGAATACAGCAATCGTGTCAAAATTTATACTAGTTACTTCCCATTGTTCACATCTTGCACAAATAATAAATAAAAAGTAAAAAAATATATTATCTACTGTGTAATTTATAAAAGATACAAGTAAAATACAGTGTGCCTGATTTGTAGCGAGCAGAAAAAAAAACAGTAAAAGTAAAAAAAAAAACATACATGACCGAACGCTGCCCAGTTTCATGTATTATAGTCACTAAACAATTTAATTAATATCCCCTAGTGAGGAGTACTAAGAAATACAATATCTTTACCTAACATAACCATTATATTCTGTATATTTATAGAATTTATTATTTTATATAGTCTCTTAAATAAATTAAAAAATAATAAAAATATCTTTTAATAAAACATGGTTGATTGAAATTCCGGTACATCCGAGTAGTGGTTCAGTTTTTTTTATTAATTAAAGTCATTACGTTGTGGTTAGACGGTGAAGCGGTGACACAATAGATAATAGCGGCCTTCACTTTCAGTTAGTTCAATTTAAGTCTGCTATTCGGTCGTGTGTGTTGCTAATCGTTCCACTGCCGTTTTATCAGCAAATAACACGATTGTCGTTGCTGTTGATACTTGACTCAGTAATCAGACTCTCTGAGTCTGATTAACATGTCTACATGGCAAACCCGCGGGTGATGGTGCTGGAGGGAGAATTGGAAGGGACTGTGGTGACATCTGTGGAAGGGAAGCAGATCTATAGCTTTCAAGGGATCCCCTACGCTGAGCCTCCACTGGGCGAACTAAGATTCAAGGTAATATCTTCCTGACTCCTTACTCCTTCTTACTCTGTGGACATTGCTTATTTATTAATACTGCACGTCCTTCCACAGTCCATTATATTCCTAAAATAAATAATTATATCTTATCTTTAGTACTTACTTGCAATTTCTATGGTCTAAGTACAGAATAAACAATTATTATAATAATTTTTCCCGTTATTTCGAAGAATTATTGTGCCGCAGAAATTACACGTTTCATACTTGCATTTCTGTTATCTAAGAACAAAACAAACGATTAAAGACATTTAATAATAACTGGCAGCAGGTTTTTGCTGCTAGACCCTGCGGGCGGCTTTTTGTTCCGCTTTGCCCTCAGTTTGAGTGTTGGTGACCATTTTAGAAATCCGATAGGAACTGGTTCCAAAAATAGCCGGTTCCCCGGATCCACTGTGATCCAGTGACAGCTAGTCACCGGGGCAAAGTAACCGCGACAGAAAACGACTTCATATGTAACACATAGCCGCGTAATGCTATTATTCACAACTCTAAGTATTACCGTCAATCTTTCCATATCCGGAGAGACACTCAAATTCTACAAATCCGTAGTACTTAATACCTAAGGGGGGCACGTCCTCATGCGACATGCTAACGTAAGTGGCGCCATCCTTTGACGAATTCTTGAACTCGAAACCGAATTACAAAAGCACCATTTTTAGCGTGTTAATAATATAGATGGCAGCACTTCCGTTTGTATCTATTTGTGAATCGAGTGTGTATGACAGACGCAAGGCTATTAATATTGTTTGATTGATGATGTTGATTTTTTCGTTATTTCGAATAATAGGAAGGTCTAGGTTATGTCGCAGAAATTCAAATGTAACGTTGTCATCAAATGACCGATCAACTCCAAATTAATTTTTGTCATTTGTAAGATCCCCATTAAACTTCGATTCTAGGTGCATTTCAGCTTCCCATCATATTAAAATTATAATTGTATTCTTCTATTGATGACACAATTTGTTCAAAGGCTGAAATGGACTTAGAATCGGAACTTACCGGGGACCTTTCAACTTTAAAACAAACATTTCGCTGAATGACCATTTGATTTGATGTTTGAGTTTTACAGGCATGTCTGCTTTAGTTAACTACCACGTGTAAAGGAGGTTAGTTGTAGCAAACCAAGGAAGACATAAGTAATTGCCTAGAGAGAATTTTTATAATGTTTTTATCAAATTAAATTGGTTTACTTTTTGACAGTTAACAAACATGAAATGGGAATAAATAGCTCAAAATTTGTGTAATAATAATTTCGTGTGCTTATACTGCTTATCACTTATCATCATGATAATTGAAATGTATAAACGTACTAATTATGTAATAGATGTACCTAAAGATAATTACATTTTATTAAATGTCCCCGAGGAAAATAATTTTCCTTATGACCTACCTATTTGAGGATGCTGTGTGGGGGTTTTTTTGAGGAGAGGAAGTAGTGAACATGGCTCTTGTTTGAAGAGAACAAAGTTGTAGGAGGGAGGAAACACAGAGACCAGCAAATCGTTCCATAACCGAGCTCATGAACTTAAGAACGAATCATAGAAGCGACCCATTCTCAGTGACAAAAATGTCAACCGTGTACATATGTTGGGCTCGTTTTGGCATGTTTTCCGACTACGCACCGGTGCCCAAGGGATCAACGACTCTAGTTCCTCGGAGGATCTTCCATTGTAAAGCCGGTAGATCGAAGACAGAATACCTACTCTAAAGATTGTAGTCGTTCGGGTAATCTATTTCTGCACAGAGTCAAGGGTTTTTCAGGTATTTTGGGTTCCAGACCAGAAGTTGCTGCCAAATTCAACAATGATTTGTAACGAAATAATACACTTATCGATCTAAACATGGTCAGCAGTTGTGTACCATTAAAATATCTGCTGTCCCTGTACAGTACGTCCGGCTTCTGAGATGGAGCCCCCGTGCCTGAGCTGGTCACTTAGAGTTACCAAGCATATCAATGGAAGGTATATCGGGAAGATAGCTTCAGTCGAAGGAGACTATATTGTCAATTCGATACATTTTAGTCATAATCATACATGATTGGGTCTTTAAAACATTAAATTCGAATATTATAAATATATTCTTACCCCAAACGGAAACCCTCTCGATTTAACGAGGTTATGGGGGGATATGATGACATGTATGGATTGTGTATAAATCAAATAATCATTTAACACTGTACTCAGTGGCGTAGCTAGCATGATTGGCATCCGGGGCGGAAAGGGCGGATAACGTGGTTGGTGTCACCCCCATCCCCATTAAGGTTGACAAACACTAATTTCAACTCATGAAAAATTGGTCTGTCCTAGGGGGGGAGGGGGTGGCTAGAGAATTGGGATTGGGGGGGTGCCACCCGACCGGGGCGGTCCGCCCCCCCTCGCTACGCCACTGACTCTACTTACAAGTTTATTATAACAATTTTTACTTCGGAACCATAATTTAATATTAAAATTTATAACGGAATGTAGCGGAGCAAACAAGAATCCATTTACAAAGCTGTTATATCTTCGGCAGTCTGGAAAAGAATGGTTCCTCTTCATTTGTCCGGGAAGATGGTGATTATGTGGAAATGTTGAGGGATCGCTATTAGCGTGTGAGGAACCAATAGGAATGCTTCTGCGATTCAAAATGCTGCATCGTTCGCTACCACAAGGTAATGAGTATATGTTTGGGTTTAGTTATCTGTCACATGTAAACGGCTGATTTTTTCGTTTATGATAACAATATTGAACTAGGCAATCAGTAATCATATCATAAGTGGATTGTAATATATTATAAAATTCGTCAATTGCAGGTATATCGGATAAAATTCGGTCTCAATCAGAAAATGATCTGTTTCGTAAGTGCAGATGATAAGTGCATTATTTACTTTGCGTTCGGTTGCCCCAACGATCAGATAACAATTTTTTCGTTATCAGTGATTTCTAAACATTTAAGTCAAATTATTTTTTGCTGATTTAGGCATTTTTTATATTAAAAATAAATTTTATCGTAATTTTTAATATTTTAAATTTTTTATTAAAGATGAAATTACTAAATAATATATTATACTATAAAAACTATTATTTTTCATTAAAACTATATATTATATTATTAAAGAAAACAAAGATGAAATTACTCAACTCTCAAATCATTCATAATATTATAAACATATTAGTATTGAAATATTATACTTCAAATTTTTTGAAAAACAACACTTTCATATAAATTTCTAATTTATAGATTTTTTTTATTTTATTTATTGTTTCTTTACATCTTTATTCGTTTTTATCGTCTTGTTTAAAATTTCCATTTTGTGGCTTGAGGGTGTTATGTAATACAAGTAGGTACATGGTAATTTTCGGGAAGAAGTGTTCGAGAGTCGGCAACACTGGAAGTTTTCGCCGATTGGAGCTGGCCAGTGGCCTGACCCAACGGCGGGCACCCTTTCCCCCCTCTCCCCGTTTTTCTCCCCTCTCGGTCCGCAGAGACCCCGCCGCCAGAAACGAACGAGCTGTCGAAGTAAGCAGACCTGTGCTCTTGCTCGCTCCGTTGGCCGTTAAACCAAACATGTAAATTTACGTACTCCTAATCTGTGGACGGGGAGAATTATAGTTGGTCCCCCGTTCCGGAGTGGTTTTCTACGCCGGTGGATGACCAGATAACGTACACCACGCGCTCGGCCTCTCTATGAGGCTTGGTATTGTTTTTCCTCGCTTATGGAGCACGTGACAACATGCCGCCCGACAAACACCGTGAGTTGCTACCTTTTCCCATTTAATTGTGTCCCTGTAAATTTCCCTGCACCTGCGCGATAAACCCAGACTTGGAGAGAGAAGTAGCTAGGATTCAGGTAGCCGATTTACCCTGATATAATCCATGTACGATGTAACCAACTATAGAATACAATACACTGCTTTTGTTACCCTGAAGCATTCTTTGTTTTGAGACGGATCATGTGTGGAGTTTCCCCAATTAACCATTTCTTGCTGCCCACCCGCCCCTGGGTGAAGAGAGCCTGCTCTACACCGGAACGACTGAGCTAGACACCGGAAGCAGGTTTGCTATAACTTGGGGCCCTTTTTTAGTTAACACTGGCGCTCAGCCGTGGGTCCTCCCTTTTTTTAGTTAACACTGACGTCCAACGTGAGGCCTCCCTTTTTTTAGTTAACACTGGCGCCGCAACTGGGGTGCACGAGAAGTGGTTGATTTTTTTTTTCATGTCTGTCACCTTTGAAATTCCACACGTGAGCTGTTTCAGGCGAAACTAATTGTTCAAAAAACCTTTACTATCATGTGTCCCTTATTGCCCTGCCGAATTTCGTGAAAACCGCTGTAAATCAGTGATTTTTACGAAATCGGGAGACAAAAATCATGTAAAAAACCGTTGGTTAAATTGCACGCATATAAATGTGCGCAATCATCTGGAATCTTTCTGGAAACTTCTGTTCCCGAGCGAACTCCAACCGTCGTTTCAGTCACGGGAGTGTTTGCGCGCGCGGACGCACAGAACATGCAAATGGCCGGCAATACCTACTTACAACACCGACAATGCACGTGACATTAGTGCCGTCTAATGATAGATGTTTGTACTTAAATAACAGACAGAAGGCCTAGTTGATTAAATCACATTCGAAATGATATTTTATTCTCACGTTTATTCCAGGACGAACAAACGAAATAGAGATGTTTTCCTTTCAACTTTGTTCCGAATGTTTTGTTGGAAGTGTTGTTAAGTTGCAGCTTTCATAATTTCATCTCGAGAATAATTAATGACATTTCCTTTCCCAATGTGTTTATACAGGTACATTGTTTTCCAATATTGAGAAGTGAATTAAGTGTCAGCTGTTAAAAAAAACACTCCAGTGACCTTTTTTTTCAAAAGTGTTTTTTTTAATTAAACAATAAAAAGTGAATAATCAAATTACACAAATTAATAATATGACTTTTTAGATGAACAATCTAATAATTCCAAGTTTAAATAGTTTGTTTTCATTAAATAGTGTGTTGTGTTTCTTCCGGAAAGTGCAAATTCGAGTTTTTTTCTCTCTTTTCGGTACAAGTGTTCCCAAGTGAATAAAAGTGTCTACAAAAAATTTTATTTTACGTTTTCTAGGGGAACCCCTGCGCAAATTTTTCAAAAATTTGACACTTAGAAAAATTTCAGATTTTTTTTTTTTCTTCCATAGTTCATCACAATGGAAGACAACCAAGCATATAAGTCATCGGACCTGGGTGTCATTCCCAATGTGCACAGTTTATCAAAGTCTCAACTACAGTCTGCTTTGAAAAACAGAGGACTTTCACCAATAAACAAATCAAAAGCTGCAATGAAGGCTTATGCATTGTTATTCAACAAAAAGTACATCAAGAGGATAAACCTCGCTTCATCGGATGAAAACAACCCACGTGTTACTACCCAAGTTTTGGAAGTTCTTGTCCCTAGTAAAGAACCTGGAACAATTGTCAAAGTGAAACAAGATACTGCATCCATCACTGCACAAGAGAAAACCTACGACCTCTCCTCTTGGAAAATCAAATACAACGGTGTTTCCAAGAACATTCCATTGGATGTGCTGCGAAGAAAGTTTATAAAAATTATTTCGCCGGAATTAACCCCTTTGCACCGCATTCAAAAAGCAAAATGCAAAGATGGGTTTCTGTACAAAACAATACTGTGTGTCATCACATTTTTTTTGTAAGCTTACAAAGTCTTACTATTGTTGGCGTGTAAAGTGTCAATTACATGTCCATCGTTTCGTTAATAAAACAAGTTGTAAATTATTTTTGTTATTGTTTATTCTTTTGTTCATCGTGAATTGTAAAACCTTCCGAGGTATCTCTAGTATGAAAATCAAATAGTGGTTACTTTCATAGTCGCCTCTCGTGTATATAAGTTTTTTCAATTTTTTCTTCTTAAATTAAAAATTGATGGCGTCCTACCCAAATTCATGCTTATGTACCCAAATTGGATATCGACACGTCCATTATGGAATTCGTATTTATAAAACCAATGATTGGTCTTTATAATCCTGTATATAAATCAATTTGGCTCGTTTCAACTAAAGTACGTAAAACCGAATCATCCGGTCTTTGGTTGTTATAACAAAGTCACTGTTTTTTTGTTTTTTTTTTTGCTTTTACGTTACGTATGTCTTGTATGGCACGTTTCAACCCCACGGGACAGGTTAATAAAACCTCATGGTTATCCTGATTCTCGTATTCACATTCAACTTTTATGTGTTCATTTAACCAAGTGTTTACAATTAAAAAAATTGTATATCACGCGGTACGTTTGTAGCTATACAAAAGGTATGTAAAACCACACCGGTCCTTTTGTTTTCCTCACTAAAGGTTGCTACAATAGGCAGTATGTAAAACCATTATAGGTCTGTCTTTGTTTTAATACTTGGTGTATATAGAAATATACTCTGCCATCACCCTCGCACTTTGTAACATGTGAAGTAACATTAAATTGTCTATCTTCTCTGTTGTTCTATCGTACGCCTTTTGGGCTACGGAGTTAGTTAATCTAACAAATCTTCACTTACGGTATTAAAATACTACTGGTAACGTTTATTGTGTTGCATTTAAACGTAGTCTTGTTACGCAATAGGAGAGATCCTTAAAACATTTACCATTATAGGAGGGATCCTCAGAATACCCGCCATGATACGAGAAGTTCGTTATAATTACTTTTGCTTATAACTAAATGTTATTATTTTGGTCGTGTGTCATTCATTTGTCATGAGTACCGCTTTTGTATTTTGGTCGTGTGTCATTAATTTGTCATGAGTACCGCTTGTATGTATAATTGTGTACAACCTTGTACACGAGACGTGGAGACGTAACAATAATACTTACCGTGATTCGTGCGAATGACATAATATCGGTCTTGCTATCTTCTTTAAGGTGCATTGTATAACACTCTTTGACTTCTGTCTATAATTGAGTTGTATCTTGTGTGTACTTGTATACTCTGTACGCCATACGTGAAGACGTGAAAATACTCACCGTGATTCGTGCGAACGATACAATATCGTGTGTCATCTTTTATGGTGCAATTTCTGCCTTTTTTACATAACTCGTTGTCTGGGGAACGAATAAGAAAATCCCCAGGTTTGTGAAATTGGAGCAATGGTCTGTCTTTTCTCACAATCATGTATAAATTTTAAAATGACCCCTAATCTTTTGTCAAATACACGCGAAAGATTAGCCTTTTGGTATAATGTGTATTCAAATTCTCATCTCATTGTTTTTAAAAGAACCCACTTTGGTAAATGTAAAGAGTCAGGAAATCTGCTGGTTGATTATGTTTCATTCTCACATGGAGTTTGAAGTGGAAATTAGTCCAGTCTCTAGCAAGTTTCGTCACTCAACTCCTTTCCTTTTCCTTTCCTTTCTCCTCACCATCATGTTCTCAGGTATATGGTATGAAGTGGAAAATCTGTTGTTGACCATAATTCGCCCTCACTGGGAGTGCGAATCGGTAAATTGACCGGTTATCAGCAGGCTTTCTCCCTCACTCTCTACGTATGTCTCACCATTTTCATTTTAGTTTTAATAAAACACATTCATGAATGTTGGATATGTATGGTATGCACTTGGCGTATCGTCTGTCTCTCGGACAACCTTTATTCATGAATTGGTTTCTCTGCTTTTGCCGTGACTCGTTCACGACTTCTTTGTCTTGTTCTTTGAAATTCTACGAAAATGTTACCACCTTTATGTTAACATAGGCCATGGAAGGCCGGTTGTTTTTCAACCAAGGCATTTTGTCACTCGGCAAACGCCAGGTTATCCTAATAGAGGAAAATGTTTATGTTTAAAAAAAAAAAAAAACTTTTAGTTAGGAATCTCTCGTTCTCTCTCTGGGTCTGTGGTTGTTAAACTTCGTTTGTTTCATTCTCTGGACACATTTTGTTTCTCTCCAAACATTTTCTTCATTGGTCTCTAGGCAGGTAAATCTCAAGAATCTTGGCTTTTAATAATAATTTCTCCCGGATTTAAAAAGAAGCCCAGAAGTATGTCCCCATCGGCAGCCAAGCTGAGCTCCACTTCCTGGCGGTCCTCGCTGTGGTTACAAGGTCCCTTCGCTGTGATGTTCTACACATTTGTTCCTGAAAGCACAAACCATACCGCACATATGTATGTTGTCTTGTTGTGCCGCTGCAAGCCGAGTTGTCCCACTATACATAATGACACTCTGAACTACCTTTTGGGCACGCTAGCCCCTAGGTTTGTTCTTGCTCTTGCTGCCAAAGCCAGTTATACCGTCTCTTGCTCTGTCATGCAGTGACGTATACCATGTCTTGTGTAAACCATTATTACCTTGACTCCCCAGTATCCGCTGAATGCGTATCTCTACAAGTTATTCTGAGCTACACTATGCTTCGATAACCATTATATACGATCCGTGCTTACCATAATAGCACATTAGGATTCGTACTGGCATGTCTGCAGACCCTGGATTCTTCTCTTTAACGACCTCTGTAACCATAGCCACGGCACTGCAACCACAGTCTCCACTCCGCAACCTTCGACGTCTACGATGAAACGAAGTGTTTTTTTTCTAAGACCTAGTGTACTCCTGAGTGTTGTCTCAAATGGGTCAGATTACAGTGATATTGTAATCCTTTTAGAGTCTGTGAAACCACGTCTTCTTCGCAATTCTTCGAAACCCTTTGAAATCCAAACAAATCTACGCACCGCAAACTTAGCTCCGAGACCAATGAAACCTTTAGAGTCATACTCATAAGCATTGTTGTTCTTTCTCACAAAAGTTTGAATTCACATGTTTCAATTGCATAACTTTGTTGATTGTTTTCCCAATTGCATAACTTTGTTGATTGTTTTCCCAATTACATAACTTTGTATATTGTTTCACACCATTTTGTTTTCAAACTGTTCGGTCTTTATGTTTCATGTACCTTTCCTCCCTACCCTTGCAAACATTGTACCTAGCCTATGGCATAAGCTGTTCTGTTTTATGTTTTAGCTAGGCATTTTCTCTAGTCAACCAAAGTCTCTCAAGTCCTGAGGTCTCTTTCGTCAATTCTGTCAAACCCCCGGTGGAGGCATAGAGGATTGTAGCCCTATTGCTCCATTGCCACGTCGCTTTTTTTCCGAGCGCGGGGGGAAGCGTTATGTAACACAAGTAGGTACATGGTAATTTTCGGGAAGAAGTGTTCGAGAGTCGGCAACACTGGAAGTTTTCGCTGATTGGAGTTGGCCAGTGGCCTGACCCAACGGCGGGCACCCTTTCCCCCCTCTCCCCGTTTTGCTCCCCTCTCGGTCCGCAGAGACCCCGCCGCCAGAAACGAACGAGCTGTCGAAGTAAGCAGACCTGTGCTCTTGCTCGCTCCGTTGGCCGTTAAACCAAACATGTAAATTTACGTACTCCTAATCTGTGGACGGGGAGAATTATAGTTGGTCCCCCGTTCCGGAGTGGTTTTCTACGCCGGTGGATGACCAGATAACGTACACCACGCGCTCGGCCTCTCTATGCTCAGCCGTGGGTCCTCCCTTTTTTTAGTTAACAAGGGGTTTAACCAAACCGCAGTCGAATATAACAGTGTTGTTCATTTTGTTATAGGCGCCAGTGCCGAAGAAGCCCTGGTTTGGAGTCCACGACGCCACAAAGGAGGGCGAAGCATGCGCCCAGTTCGACAAGATCAATAGCATCGTCGCTGGTTCCGAAGACTGCCTGTTCTTGAATGTCTTCACACCGAGTCTGCCGCTCATCGAGGACGAAAACGAACTGCTTCCCGTAATGTTCTACATCCATGGCGGAGGCTTCGTCAACGGCTCCGGAGGAAGGGACTGGTTTAGCCCGGACTACATCGTTGCCAAAAACACCGTCTTAGTGACAATTAATTACCGCCTTGGAGCTTTTGGCTTCCTATGCATGGATACCCCTGAAGCCACTGGCAATGTCGGTCTCAGAGATCAGAACCTTGCCATGAAGTGGGTACAGAAAAATATTTACGCTTTTAATGGAAATCCAGATAATGTCACCATATTTGGTATAAGTGCTGGTTCCGCTTCTGTTGAGTATCAATTACTCTCCCCCATGTCCAAAGGACTATTCCACAAGGCCATTTTACAATCTGGTTCTTCTTTGAATCCTTGGGCAAGAACTAGAAATCCTAAAAAGCTAGTTGCAAATCTTGCAAAAAAATTAGAAATCAATACTGAAGATCCTGAGCAATTGATCAAGGACTTACTAAATGTTAACGCAGAGAAGATCGTGAGATCCGCGATCGCTGCATCAGATGAAGAAGATATAAAAAACGGAGAAATATTTGCGTTTACACCTGTTGTAGAAAAAAAGTTTTCTGGAGTGGAATCGTTCTTAAATGAAGAGCCATTGGAACTCTTAAGAGCTGGCAAATTCAACAAGGTTCCCACCATAACTGGATTTGCTGAAAATGAAGGCGGCATTTTCAAGATTCTGTATGAGAAAAGAACTGAAAACATTTTGCAAAGGAAGTACATCGATTATTTTCCATCGAGTTTCCAATTAGACCGAGATCATCTTGCTGAAAAATTAAAAGAAACATACAATGAGAAAGACGACATAGAAGCTGCGGATGCTTTCCTGTCTGACCTGTGTTTCGTTTCAGGAATCAAAGAGTCACTAATCAATCGTATGAAAAATAATGATTCAGATCATTATATTTACATGTTTGGATATACAGGCGCTATAAATTTTGTCAAAGCGTTATTCAAGATCGATAGTAAAACAGCCTACCACGGAGATGACACCACATATCTAGCAGATTGCATTTTTATCAAGCATATAAAGCCTACAGAAAAAGACCTCAAAGTTAGAGGTCGGATGGTGCAGATGTGGACAAATTTCGCACGGACTGGGTAAGAAGATTTTATACATTCGAAATTCCTATTGACTCACTCATATATGTAGTTGTAAACAAATGTGTTTTTTATATGTATATAAAATGTATGCACAACGTATTTTTAAGCATGTTTTATAACGATAACATTTTTAAATGTTTTTGTCTCAAAGAAAATAATACATATGTTATGAACAATGTGTAACAGTATGTAGGCGGAGGGTTTTAAATCAGTTCCTTAGCATATTTCGGGTAAAAAACATAGATGACAAATAAAGCAATATTTTTTCGATCACACTTCTAGACTGGGATCAAGTGGTTCACGCTCTATCTCGTCCGTTACCGTGCTGCTGACGATACGGAGAGCATATAACGTGACCCCTAGGCTGTACTATATATTTTATGTTTTTACTTTTTTTAAAAAGACATCGGACAGCAAAATGACATATAAATTTTTTATTCAAAAAAGGGCTCAGCATTTGCTGGTTAAAATCCTTTAGATACGTGCTCTTACACCCCGTATAAGTGGGCCTACGCCTGTCGTATTTGGAGACTAAAGTGCTAAAGCTCACGTACGTGGGCTCCATCGAAGCCAGAGTCAAGTTAACCTCTCAGTTGCTGGGAAGAAGCTTTCACTCCGGGCTAGTAGTAGTCGCTAGTTCAAAATCCGGCGAGATCAAATAGAAATTTATAAGATTTTTTTTCTATTAAGGTTTTATTATGTTTTTGACCTAATCTTTATTGCCAGGTACTCAAAAACCTCACCTCTACATTATCTTTACACTCCCACCAGTCCCACCCACTCTCCACTTTATTTAGTTTGACAACATCCCCTTTAAATATAAAGGAAAGGCCAAGTTTCAATAAATGCGAGCAGTTTGTTCTATTGTATCAAATCACCAAAAACGAAACCATTATTTATCGTTAGGGAGCAAGGAGCAAGTACGAGACAGAACAATTATCGATATCTTTGAACTAGGATTGTATAGATTTATATATTTAAGGTTAAACGTCACGTACGTTATAATCTACGCATTCACAGATGGCGCCAATCAAATTATTTTAGGTTTTTAATGCTTTTTGCACGTTACGCTTTAAAATATTAAGGTAAATGAATTGTTCGCGATCGTACATATTTAATTAGAATATAAATAAATAGCTTTGTCCACAATCAAACCCAAATTTTTCAAGAAAGGCTGAAAAATTCAATTTTGTATCGGTGACTCAATCCAATATTGTATTTTTAAGCCTTTCTTGAAAGATTTGGGTTTGTTTATGGACAAAACTATTTATTTATATTCTAATTAAATATGTACGATCGCGAACAATTAATTTACCTTAATATTTTAAAGCGGAACGTGCAAAAAGCATTAAAAACCTAAAATATTTTGATTGGCGCCATCTGTGAATGCGTAGATTATAACGTACGTGATGTTTAACCTTAAGATGCGGTTGGATCATTTTATCAAAATTATTTACTTTCCAGGAATCCCACACCTGAGCTGTCAGACCTCCTCAGCGCAAAGTGGCTTCCATCAGCTCCTGAGCAGCTGACACTACTGAAGATCGAGGAAGAACTGTCCATGGGTGACTTCCCTTTCTCAAAGAGGATGGCCCTGTGGGAGAATCTGTACAACGCTTCCTGAAACCTAAAATATTCTATCTATCAATGTAATAAGTCATTAATTTAAATTAAATTCCTCCCTTTCCTTTCGTTAAAAAACCCTACACACAGCATCCCCTAAGAAGACATAGGGCCCTGATAGAAACTATTTTCCTCGGAGACTGTACTATACACATAAATATATACACTTAAAGGATAATATAAATATAAATGTACACACGTTTAACTCATTAAAGGATTACTTGTGATAAATAATAAACATTCTAAATTTGCTTCTACATATAATACTATTTTTCATCTTGTTTATATTAAACAAGATGAAAAATATAATACTATTTTTCATCTTGTTTAATAAATAAATGTGGGATTGGTAACATCTCTTGTTCCTTTACGTTTCCTGGTTACGAATAACCTAACAATATTTTAAAATCTCCCACTACCACCACAGTAAGCGGAAAATGTTGCTTGTGTCCTGATGGATTTAGCCAGCCTAGAAATCGAACAAGCGACGCCCGGGTGAGACCCAAACGCGATGCTAAATCAACTACTGACTGGTCAACTATTCACATTAACTAAAAAATAAATTATAATCAAACATACTTATGTTGTTTGAATGTACTGCACGTTATTCCTGCGTGAAATCTGGTTCAATGAACTTTAATTTTCTTTGAATGTAAGTGTCATTTATAAAATTGGAACTGATTGTACGAAGAATTCAGACAAGCGATAAAGAGGAATTGAAACGTTTTTTTCAAAATTTAGTCTGTCAGTTTTGACCAGTTAAAATTTTTGAGTGCTATTTTTGTGAAATATTGGATGGAAATTGTAATGCAATTCAATAACTTATGGTTAATAGCAGGTAGGTACTCACGATTTTAAACAAAAATAATTAACGTAGGTTTTATTAATTTAAAAACAAACAAAAAATTACTATTAAAGACTATTAAAAAATGTGAGTAGTTTTCAAACTATACATACCAGGAGCACATACATATTGTCGGAGAGGAATGAAAAATCTTAATTAGATACTTACATATTATAAAAAAAATTGATTTATCAAACTATTCAGTGAATATTTATGAACAATCTACCAGGAGCATAAGACATCGAAGAGTTAATTATTGAAAATATATACGCCTGGTCCTATCTCCTATCTCACTCGTGCGATACTTAAAACTCCGAAATGATGCGAATTTAGGTACGTTTGGTAAAGAAATTTACGCAAATTGCGTAGCTTTCATTTGTGTTTTTTTGCGGAATCTAACTGCGACAGGCGCCAAGCTGTGAGCTTTGAACTTTGAGTTTTGAGTTCTGAGCTTTGAGCCTTAAATTTCTTAGTTGTTGATTTTCAACATGACGACAAAGCTGCGGTGCTTCACTTACTTACATAGATTTATCGCAAAATTTAATAGGAGCATATAAATACCAAGAAGGTGTGAAAGATTGTCTAAATTTCTTTATAGGCTGTCGAACTAATTCAATTAATTAATATTTCTGACCTATCTACCAAGAGTACATGCGTTTGAAGAAGTAAAGCAATATTAAAACGCCTTATAAAACTCACACTTGCAATACTCACAGCTCCGGAGTTACATACATTGAAGTGTCGCATTTAGCGGGCGTCCAATTTGAACCCTGGCCAAAAAATTTCGAAAGCAGTTTGAAGTTTGTAACATAAATAGGATTACTTGAAATACACTCAGAATTCCAGAAGACTGATTTCATTATAAAATAGTGGCGGCAGTTCCAGAGGGAAGACGACTAGTAACCTGCTGTGCGAGGAGATGCTGGACCTGCAATTGAGTCGTTGAAGTAAGCCAGCAGAGGGACGCGGACGACTGGAGGCGCCTTGTCGAAGTTATAAGTCCCTGATGATCCGATTGGAAAAATGTAGAAAGAGTAAATCAATTGAGGTAAGCAATTACTTAAAATACTACTTTTATCATAATTGTAATATTTAAGCATTAAGACAATATTGGCGACTCTCAAACGAAAATTTGAAACAGAAAAATCAGAGGGTCAAATTAGCTCAGTGGTTAGAGCAGAGTTCGGCGAGGCTAAGGTCCTGGATTCAATTCCTATTAAATATATTCGACCGAATTTGATTTGTTACTTTTTTTACAAATTTTCGTTTGAGAGTCGCTAATATTGTCTTCGTTGATTAAATATCACAATTTGAAGTTTGCAAAAATAAATATTCATCCTAGACTAATAGAAAAGTCAATAGATGTCGCAGATTAAAATAAAAATTGATATATTTATCCAAAACACTACCTAGATTGCATTTCGTTCGGGAAGAATCTTGCAATCACACACGAAGATGGCAGCTTATTAAAACATGTTTTAAGAAAATAAAGATAATGTTGGTAGTTCTTAGCAGAAGTATGATACAGTTAAATATAAAATACATTTACGGAATAAGATCGAATTAGCCCAGTGGTCAGAGCAGAGACCCGGCAAGGCTAAGGTTCTGAGTTCAATTTCTAGATGCGACCGAATATTTTTCTGATTTTTCTACAGAGCCGCTAATATTGTCTTCAATGATTAAGTAATATTAAAATTCGTGGTATAAATAGCTGGAACCATGCATCAACCATAATATAGATTATATCAATTAATTATTCGTCTTTTAGATGTGTACATTATACATTGTTATCTGTGAAGGTATAACATAACAAATTAGCGTCATAATCCGTAAACAATCGATTTAAGATAATGAACATTACTACAATCAGATAGTCGTGTTGTTGCCAACGTTAAAAGTTTCCATTGCCTCATATGGTACAGGGTTATCTAAAAGATAACCAGCTAACTGACCACTAGGCCATTATCACTAGATAGTTCAAAAGGAATTTTTGTGTACAAAATATGTTTTTTACAATAAGCAGTGAGCAGTGAGCACCTCAGCGTAATTATTTTTTCCTGGTTTTTCGAGGAGGTAACACAGAGTCTAGAATTTGGTATTTTCTATTGGAAAGTGAAAAGCGCCATCTCTTAGAAAGTGTCAAATTAATTTTACTGTTCAGTTTGGTTTGTGACGGCAAAGTAAGAACGCCGCTTGATTATTTCAGGAAATGCCACGTGACCTTGTTTTTATTTTTCACTTCCGTGGCACAGGGTAATCAGAAATGTTACAATTTCAAATGAAGACCTGAATTTTACCGAATATTTAACGAATGATCAATTAAGGTGATAATTAAAAGAATTCATAATCTTCTTTTTCATAGATGGTTCGAGTTAAATTATCTTAAGGAAAAACGCTTTTACAAGTAATGCTTTAAAATATCAAGATGAATTAATTGTCTATAAGAATGTGAATAAATGTATAAATAGTACATAAACAAGCTCAAATCTTTTAAGAAACGCTAACAAAAAGAATATTGTATCGGTTATTGATCAGTTTAATTTTATATCCTGATTTATTTATTATTTCTTATAACAAATACATTTACAGTTTTACTGTCCAACTAGGACACTCAAATTGACATGTTTCGTACATATTAGGTAGGTAGGTACATGATGACTCTTATAGTATTAAATGAAGATAAGATTCACAAATTCCATTTACATAATTACAATATATGATACAGTCGAGTACTAGGTTCTAGAATCAATTAAGCATCGAATATACATACAAGAAAAAGTGTAGGTATTCGAAGTGCGTATACAAGAAAAATAGTAAAATAAAAGAAATGCATGTGATATGCGAAACCGGTCGGTATTTCAAAAAAGTGGTTATATACGAAGTAATCGTTTTATTTCATTAAATAAATTTCATTTTTTCCGAGTTAATTTTTAAGCCCTTTAGTTTTCGAAAAAAAGGAAGAAAGTAAAAAAGAAATAAACGTAAATATTCATCTAAAAAAAACTCTGATCGAAAAAATAAGTTTTTTAGGTTCTTACGTGATGCACATTTTCAGTTTCCGGACACCGTGTATATTTTCACACTGCATTTACATAGTACAATGATATAATTTCCGTGATATTTTCCATTACTATTAGCAAAATAAAAAGCATTGTTTTCTGATTGTATTGAATTTAATAGGTTCATAGTTTGGTTTCGCGGCGAGTCTAGTGGCTTGTGGCTAGTGTCTGGTGGCTAGTGGCTAATGGCTAGTACGAATGATATTAAACTTAACCTTCGCTGTTAATAAATGCGCATTAGTCTCCATACAAGGTGGCACAGAAGTAAACCACACTCGATGTGACCACATTCCGATGTATTAATGATGTTGAGTTGTTTTTTTTGAGGTTTTCACTTAGCATTTTAAGGCCCGGCTTCCCGCATATCTACCGATTTATTACATATTTTCCTTAAATTATTAAGGTTTTAAAGCTCTTAACCCTTAGCAACACTCGCTATTTTCAGCCTACACACATTCACTTGTGGTGGACCTAGGTCCCCCATGAAATTATGCTTCATAAAAATAAAAATAAGGACGGAGTGTATGCGGCAAACCTTTTTTGCCATTTCGAGCAATTTAATTATTATATTATATTTATTAATCAAGAAATTTTACTTACGTAACTACACTTGTGGGGGACCTAGGTCCCACAGGAACGAGTACCTCGTCAACCAAAATCGTCAGCCCGGTGCACGCCCGCTCACCGCGACCTCTCGTAATAAGAATAAGGAGACGCAAGTCAAAAAATAAATAAATATATATTTGCTGTTTGGTGGGGGACACTACTCCCCCGCGAGTGATGTTAAGGGTTAAAAAAATGTTTTTCTTGATGATAATATCTATACATTCCCCAAGCCGAAACGGTTATTATATGAAATTCCCTCGATATAAAAAAATCGCAAAGTATGCTCCGAAAATTATTATAAACTCGTACTTGTAATTTATGTGTACGAAAAATTCACAGTGTTTCTTTAAATGCTATTTCAGACAATCCCTACAAAATTTGTGGTCTATTTTAAACGAGTCGTGTTTTATTAAACATTTTCACAAATTTCTCTCAAATATTATCGTTTTTAATTTGCTCTGTCTAACATTCGTATTTACATATTTCTCCATCTTCTTGGATGAAGTTATACGTGAAATCCTATTTAGTTACTATTTAGATTAATCTTTACGACGAATTGGCTTGCAGTATGAACATCAAAAAATATGCCACGGATAAATTGAAGCCTTTACTAGCTTTTCTATGTATCGGAATTACAATAAAATTATTATTAACGTCACAAAAAATATAAGTGTAAACCACAAAAAAAAATTTTTTCAAGACTTTACATTGAAGTAATACAAGAAATAATTTTAAAAAAATACTCCCTTATGGTAAGAATATTTTTGAGGATTTCTATGTTCTAACTTTTTTCATTCTTATAAAATTATGCACAGAATAAATAAAAACCACTTTTCGTTTACTTGCCTCGCGCAAATAAGACGCTCGATTTTAAATTTTGCAGGTATGAGAATCGAAATATTTCTAGCGTTTATATTCTTCTTAAAGTAGGTACCTAACCTACCTACAAACTTTTGCTTCTGAAAGTATTTTATTAATCATAGTAGATTTGTGCAATAACAATACACTCGCATTTATAATCTTTCTTAGTGTAAGCATTTGCTTGTGTTTAGATCACTATTTTAGATTAATCTTTACTACGAATGGTTTAAATTATAAATATTTATAAAAAATATGCTTTATATAAATTGAAGCTTTTCCTACAGTTTCCATTGAGTAGAATTAAAATAAAATTGTTTACTACCTACTCTTTAAAAAATATAAGCGTAAACTTCTTTAAAAAAAATTAATAGGAATGAAACCTGACAATATTTTAAAATCTACTACTAATGTTATTTGTGTCGTGATGGAGGACTTAGCCAGCCGAGAAATCGAACACTCGACATCTGGGTGGGACCCAAACGCGATGCCAACTCAGCCTCTGAGTATTTTAGAGATATGTTTGAATGTACGTACAACAATGTAAAATATTGTAAAAGAAATCGAATGTATATAGTTTTATGTTTATGTCGTTCGGATGTGAGTTTACAATACAGTTTTTATATAGTTTACAGTGATGGGATGTTTACAATATTTTAAAATTATTATGTATAGCATATTGGCATAACGTAATATGGCGTTATATATAACCTAACCTAACCTCACCTAACCTAACCTAACCTAACCTTACCTAACCTAACCTAACCTAAACTTACCTAACCTAACCTAACCTAACTTAACCTAACTTAACATAAATTAAGTTTTTTAAACTGCATACGAAATATTACGTTATGCCAATATGTTAGGTATATACATAATTGCAAATCCAACCTCTGCCAGTGCTGTAAATATTCGTCGACATCACCTGTTCCATAGATATTTTAGTCAGCAGTTTGAGCTGTAGATATTCGTCCTCACTTTCGTTCTCATAGATATTAGTCAGCAGTTTGAGCTGTAGATATTCTTCCTTACTTTGGTTCTCATAGATATTAGTCCGATTTGTTCAGTTTTTGGAATTCCTGTAGATATTAGTAGACGCCTCCTTCCGTCCCGGGGCCGGCCCTGGTTAATAGTATGGAAGTGTTTATATTGTGATATGTAAAAATTGGGTTAGGTTAAATATTTGTATGCGTCCCTTCACCTTTGGCCACCTATACATATAATAATTTATACATTTTCGAAACAAATGCTAATGGTAATAATGATCGAATAAAAACATTACAATCATTGAAACGATAAAGAAGTGTGTTGTGGGTGTGTTTGTGTGCACGATTTAAGCCTATTTTTTTCTTACCTCATCGATTACATCATATTTCATCGACTATTGTATTAAATAAGATATATTATCTTATTTCATCGATTATATCATATTTCATCGATTATATCATATTTCATCGATTATATTATATATCATCGATTACGTCATATTTCATCGATTATGTCATATTTCATCGTTTATATCATATTTTATCGATTATATCATATTTCATCGATTATATCATATTTCATCGATTATGTCATATTTCATCGATTATGTCATATTTCATCGTTTATATCATATTTTATCGATTATATCATATTTCATCGATTATATCATATTTCATCGATTATGTCATATTTCATCGATTACATCATATTTCACCGATTATATCATTTTTCATCGATTATATCGTATTTCATCGATTATATCATATTTCATCGATTATATCATATTTCATCGATTATGTAATATTTCATTACATCATTATGTAATATTTCGATTACATCATATTTCATCAATTACATCATATTTCATCGATTATGTCATATTTCTTCGAATATATCATATTTTATCGATTATATAATATGTCATCGATTATATCATATTTCACCGATTTAATCATAATGAAATCGGTGAAATATTTCCAAATATCGAAATTATTTCTTGAACCAATAATCATTTACATTTTAGGGCTACCTCGGACTATCGACTTAAAATTTAAAAAAAAATTATAAGTTACATATTTAGCCAGCATAAAAAAGAATTCCAGATGATTACCGATTTTATTGCATTTCATCTTCAATAGAATCTTATATTTCATAATATATATTGTTTCGAATTTTGGCGAAAGAGTTAGAGCCCGTTCACACACTTTCGTCGTAAAAACGGAGAGGGGTTCCGTCGTTAAGACGGAAGCCCTAGGCCCCTGTTCACACTTCCGTTTTCAAGACGGATCCTACTCTACGAAAACAACGACCAAAACATTTTATCATTCTTCAGTAGACGGTCGTGCGCACTGCGCAATGCGCAATGCAAATATTGCAAATTTTACTATTATAAAAGTTCCTCTTAGTTTGGGCCGTAAAAGGCCGACAGCAAAAACTTTCCCTTGTGGCTGCCATAAATAGTTATAGGTGCTATTTGAAATGTACACATACCTACTTAAAAATAAAACAATTTAAATAATAAACTTTTTCTTCCAAATCGGGAATGTATTGATGTAATACCAGCCATAAAATTACTTCAGGGGTCGGACCTTATTTGTTCAAACCGTGGGAGAATATTTTGTTTGCATACTTGAAAAGGAGAAAGTACGCGAAAATCATCCAGCAATTATTATAACTAAAATGACTAAAAAACATGAATGATACGACTAAATATTTTCTTGAGATTAAATAGAAAAAATCGCATTCTGGAACGAACATATATATATTATATAATAATATTATAAACGCCAAACGCGCGCCCCATAAAAACACAATTTGCCTGCTTGCTTGCGTCTGGGAGCGGGCGGTGGTGAAGTGTGAAGCGGGGTGTGGCGGGTTCAAAACGGATCCGTCGTCCCGCCGTATAGTGTGAACAGCTCCATTGAAATGTATGAGCCAGCGCGTTCCTTTCCGGCTTCACGACGGACACTCTGCGTAGGCGAACTCTCCGGCAAAAAATAACGGATCCGTCTTCACGCCGGATCCGGCAAGTGTGAACAGCTCCATAGAGCCACTACAGCGGCTAGGGCCTTCGTCGTAATGACGGAACCCATCTCCGTTTTTACGACGGAAGTGTGAACGGGCTCTAAGAGCCCGTTCACACTTCCGTCGTAATACAAATCGTAGATATGAAAATAGAGGTGAAAATAGCGATCGCGTAAATCGAAAAATGTTGACTTTTGTCTCTAATTGGAATCGGGCTGAAAAAAGGTGTCGTGTATAACGGCCAAAAGGCCTTACCTATTCTGAGACCTCTTATTTAAACATAATTTTTTTCAATCTCATATTTCAAATTTCATTGGTACCTGCTAATTTTACCGGTTTTTCCCTTTTTTTACCAGTAGGAAGAGAGGTTCTGGGTTCGAGTCTCAGTTGCCACCGTCATTTTTTTTTATTTTCTGTGTCTTGTTCTCTTTCATATTTTCGTTTAGATTATAAGTGTTATCTTCTTCTTCAATGATATATAACATTGATGGGAATAACCTGCAAAAGTTTTAAAAAGAGAGTTGTTCTAGTAAAGATTGAAGATATAAATAGTTCATTATGTACCACTTTGCAAATAAATCTTTTCAAAATTTTGTCATACAAGATGGCTGCCAGACAATTAACCCTCACCCTAGATTCGGCTTCAATGGCATTCACACAAAATCGCCCTAATGTTCTGTCCAGAGCTTTTTAGGTTCATGACTTACAGAATTTGAAGGGAAAGATTGTTGTATTTTTTTTATATTTTGATTCCCCCTCTGTATTTAATTAAAGAAAGCCATGTTTTTGTAGTTGCCCGGTGAAGCCGTACTAGAATAGATAGTGTGTATAACATATTATGACGGCGGTCGATTGTAGGTGGCGGTCGGTCGCTCGGTAGATTGTTCTGCCCTTCAGTCAGTACTCGACTGACTTTAACCGTGCTCATTTTTGTCAGTTCTCAGTTCACTTTTAGCCGCCTATCCGGTCGCAGCGCGCTGCGTTTTTCGTCGCCCGCGCTAACAATTTAATAACTCCTACTGTCATTGCAGTTGACACCTAATCAGTGACTAGTCATGGCAAACCCGCGGGTGAAGGTGCTGGAGGGAGAACTGGAAGGGACGGTGGCGACCTCTGTGGAAGGGAGGCAGTACTACAGCTTCCAGGGGATTCCCTACGCGGAGCCTCCATTGGGGGAACTTAGATTCCAGGTACTTTCTTGTTAACTCCTAACCACTTCTTGACCCCTGGTAATTAATTCGCATTAATTACAGAATCTGATTTTATTGTTCCTGCGTTTGTACAGATGACAAATCCAGTTATTATGCTAATAATATATAAAATGATAAAATTATTACTCAAAATATTAAACTTACTCAAATGACAAATTATAAAAAGAGGGGCGAGATAAATAAAAGGCATACCTAAAGAGACAACTGAAACACAATATAATTAGTTATACAACTGTTATATTATATGTTATATTGTTGTTCATTGTTGTTTTGTTTTAGCACTTACGTCCACTATGTATTCATTCGCAATTCTTATGGGATACAATAATATAATGTTTAATTGTAATGTAACATAATTGATTTTTCATTAGTAATTTGTTATCATTGAAGTCACCAAAGTCTTTCTAAGACTATTAATCAGAGACTAGGTAATTTAATATCTCTTGGTACCAGACAAGCCAATAAAATTGGTGATCTTGAAATGAAACTTTTCATCAAAAGTAAAATAAAATTGGCCTTATTTCAGGCATGCAGACACACCTTCAACCCACATTTAGTGATAGAAACATACTTAAAATTTTGAAATTACAAATTAGGCCACTCGGAATTACTACATCAACCGTTACGGCATTCTGAATACGTTTTTGGGCAAATCAATACAAGAGTCACTAAGGTGTAGCATGCTATATTTCTGTTAAAAACTCACGTACGCTTTTGCGATGTTTTCAATGGAAATATATGGATCAACCTTCCCACGGTCAAAGAATATAAAATGGAGCTATTAAATAACTGCTTACTCAGTATGCTGACTGAATAACGTGGAGCTATTAGCAGTGCTTATCACTTCATAATTATTATGTAAATTGTGATATTTCATCTCGAACGCAACACGTAAACTTACATATTTCTAAGAGATGAGTATAAAAGGAACATCCCGTGAGATAGATTAACGAATGTACGAAGATATTTACCACATTAATTTAGAAATAACCGGTCAAACGACCTTTGTTTTCAATTTGATTTTGTTTGATTTTCAGCAAATATCTTTGTACCTCGGAGGTAAAAAACTGCATATCAATTTTTAGCAAAATAACGCTCTAGCCATATTATTTTTCATGAAACATCGAAAGCTGATGAATTGAACGCTGACGAAAGATGAACATGTCTTCATCTATCTTCTATAGAAACAATAATTTATTTAAATGAAAACAAAAAACTTTGTAAAAATCACTATATAATCAATATTATCAACATGTTTCGAAAACCATGTTTTTATAATAATATTAACGCCTTTCGGCTTTTACATATTATTACTTATAGTATAAGGCTTTACCTATGACATGATAAATTAGAATTGCTTAAGTAATAAAGAGCCATTAGCGTCTAAAACAGCAAAGGATGGTAAATAGAAGTTAAAAACGCGGGTTTAATAACAAAAGCAAAATGAAATCCTATGCAATACAATATTGGAATGCTTAAGAAATATATATGATAAATATTTATTCTATTTAATTAAAAATATATATAAGTAACTTTAGATGAAGATAAGGTAGTTAGTAAATGCATAAGAGTAGGTATACTGTAATAAATAAATGAAGTAAATGAGCGTGTAAAACAGTAAAGAACAGAAAATGGAGGTTGAAATAACAAAGTTGTAAATAACAAAGCAAACAATTATAGTTATACCTATACCTGTTTTATATCAAATGTCAGACATATGATATACAACAGGTTTAGAAAGATATAACACCAAGCTTTCTCCTTACATTTAAAAGTTTCCCAATTATGCTATCAAATTAGTTCTACTGTGTAGATCTGGGGTCATTTAACATTATTTTCAATTCAACGTATTATTTCCTACATTATTATTTAATTAAAGCGACAACTCATTCTCAGTTAAGTGACATCACAATACATCCTCATTATCGTAAGTCCAAAAAGTAAATGTAAAAATATTTATGTTTATTTTTTTGTGCTGAGAATGTTTGATGAATTATACATGTTTTACCTACATACCTATATTGCAGGTGAAATATTGACACCTTGTCGTATAATAGAATACCTACATTAACGATTAAATTACGTGATCAAGGTACTTATTCAATTTGATAATACAGGTGGTTCCATTTAATCGGGACACACCCGGACCCAAATAGATTGTCCCAAATAAGCGGCTATTCCAAAAGAACTATTTTAAAGGGAGATCATTTTTTATTATTTTTTCATTGAGATTTTTTATCCATGAAGATTGTAGATACATTGATAAATATCTTTAGGTGAGAGTGAAAAGGGTCCAACTGGGGTTTTTGAGAAAATTGGGATTTTGTTGCCAGGGAGTACTTTCGATTAAACTATACTAGCGCCAAGAAAAACTAGAAAAAAATCGTTTGCCTTTTTGCTCTCCAGTATTTTTTTTCTAAATGGACATATTGTACTATGCCTCCCAATCCCAGAGGCCCAAACATACATATTAATTTAATATGGTGTGAACGAGAATATCCGTAAAAGGTGTTTGTGTGGTGATACGAGAAACAGCAGTAATCGGTGAAATATCACAAACATGCCAAAGAGAAAGAGCTATTTACGTATTTAGCATTCTCTCTGATAGCAAACTAGAAATATTTTGATCGTAGTTACATTTTTGATAATATGATGAACGATGATTTATGTGGACTTTAGCAGAGTGTTTATTGTTTGTATTAGTTTCGGTCAATTATCTTAATCAGACTTCACCTTTGCTTCGAGAGCTGATGATAAGTGTGATTCAGTTTACATTAGTTAGACTAAACTTGTTGATAATTTATCATTACAAACACTTGTGATAATGTATATTTATGATTTTGTGGAATGGTTTTCCTATTCGGAGTTGAATTGAGTTGAAAAGGTAGTTCCTGGTTTCCGCATGCAGAACCTTGGCGGACTAAACTAAACTTGTTTACGTTCTCTTCAGTAAACTTCCTTTATCATATATATGCGTACATTAGATTCCGTTATCGTTCGGATAAAAGTCGCCAACCCACATTTTTTGGGATATCTAAATTTGAATGTTAGAGAAATAATATTTTGGTTCTCACTAGGGATTTATTAAACACCAAAAAATTAACTGAGTAAATAACCATAAATTTTGTTATGGTAATCGGTGCAAGGTTCGTCACGGAGTTGTTGCTCGGTGCCGCGTCTTTCTCAACCTCTGGTCCCCTAGGCTCTAGATAGTCTAGATCAATGATCCTCAACCTTTTTCTCTTCGGGCCACATGTATTTGTAAAGTTACGCGGGCCGCAACACTATACTGGTATAACGAAAAAAATCATCACCCCCCCCCCCCCCCCCTCAACACTCTCTTTTCGTCGGACATTTTTCGATTGCATTTTGAAGACACTCCCGCATTATGCGGATTTAAATTACAACAAAACAATATGCGGTGGTTTCTATAAGTGGCACTTTTATTTATAAATTATTTGTGTACTTGCTTGTCAAATATTTGTTTCTTGGGAATAAATTTTGCGTGTGCAATAGCAACACTCTTACACATCTTCCCTGATGATAGACACTGTGACGCTATCCGAAACGTTAGCTAAACAAAGAGGAAGCGCAACACGGTAAAACACCCCAAAAACAAATAACGAAATTACCTACTTTTGGCCATGAAAATCTAAAAAACGTATCTCTATCTTGTACCAGACCATGTGGACCATAATGACAATCCTTTTCGGATGTCACTATCTGTCAAAGTCGAAACGAATCTCAAGATATACGAAATTTAGAATGATAGATTTTTTAAAATCAAGTTCCTAATAATAAAGTGTTTAGGGCCGCACACAAAAGCTTGGCGGGCCGCAGTACAGGGGTGGGGAACCTGCGGCCCGCGAGGCATTTTGGTGCGGCCCGCGGGCACTTTTGGTGCGGCCTGCTGAAATAACCACAAAAAATTACACAGAACGGGATGATTTTTTCACGGTGTTTCAGATGCATTTTAGAGACGTTATTGAAAAAGTGCGTTGTGTTATCTGAGTTTTGAATATATTGCCAAACTTCTGCCACTCAAGTAGTTAAATTAATATAATACAATATAATCATTCCATGTAAATTATTTTAAATAGTTAAATTAACATAAAATCATGTTGCGTTCTAATCAATGAAAAATCTAATGAATAAAGAAAACTTAAAAAAAAAAAAATCACGTGTTCTAATCTAATCTAATTGCATACGATAAATATGCTACAAAATCCAGAAAAACCATTCACGTAATCCGAGTACAATTTTATATATGGACTATTGGACTCCTATGCAGACTCATTCTTAAGGTAAAACCAATATTGTGTGCACAATGCAAATTCTTATTGCGGATTCATCTACTAACGCATTTCGAAGGAAACCGTTCTTGCGTTCCGACTGCAAAAAATCAGAGAACCATTTTCTAGGCGCAGTTTAATTAAAGCTGGGGACTAACAATCCAACTCACTCTAACGTTAAAACGAGTTTTCTGTTCAAAAGACAATGAAAAAATTACAAGTGTGATTTCATCTGCTAAAGCATTTTGTAGAAAACCGTTCTCGTTTTTGAAGTGCATTTATAAAATTCGACTTGCTTTTATGCTGCTTGTATTGGAGAAAAGCAATTTTCATGTTCTGGGTGTAGTTTTAATTCCCCGCGTACAAACTCACTTTAAAATCAAAACCAATTCTGTGTTCAGAATGCAACGAAAGAATTCCAGGTGGGGTTTCATTTTGCTAACGCGTTTCGTAGGAAACCATTCTCGTGTTTGATGTGCAGTTATAAATTTGTAGTTGCATTTGTACTGCCAGTATTGGAGGAAAGCAATTTCACGTTCTTAGTGAAGTGTGAATTCCCCGCGTACAGATTGACCTTGTAATTAAAACCAGTTCTGTGTTAGGAATGCAACAAAAACATGTCAGATGTGACAAAACATGTCATTTGCTGACGCATTTCTCATCTTGGAAGTGCATTTATAAAATTCAAGTTGCTTAGTTTGTGCTGCCAGAGTTGAAGGAAAGCCATTTTCGTGTTCTGAGTGTAGTTTTAATTCCCCGGATGCAAATTCAACCCAAATTAAAACTACGTTTGGGTTCAGAATGCAACGAAAAATTGCAGTTGTGGTTTCATCTGGTGATGCATTTTAAAGGAAACCATTTTTGTGTTAAAAGTGCAGCTACAAAATTCTGGTTGCAGACTATGTGCAGCCAGAATTGTAGGAAAATCATTTGCATGTTCTGAGTGTAGCTATCTAGCGTAGGCAGTTATGTAATTAGTTTCAGTAAAACCAGTTTCGAATGTGTCTCCCCCTCAACCACCCCTCCCCTACCCAAGACGGAAATTGGAGTGTGGCCCACAGGTTAACATATGAACATCCAAATGGCCCGCGACGCTAAAAAGGTTCCCATGCTTTTCATTTTGGAAGTGAAAACTTCTTGTGATTTAAAACTTGATGAAACCATAAAGCGACACTAAAAAGAGATTAACTGAGGTGCTTCGTAGCCTCCCCACTCTTATCTACTTCAATTTTCTGAAGCGTGTGAACTGCACACATGTAATTTTTTTACTTTAAAACCATATTATAAGATCAATGCCAAATCACTATTTTCGATTATTCTTTAGTACGAATCGGTTTACATTATAAATACAAAAAAATGTGCTTTCGGTAAATTAATTAGAATTAAAATAAAACTGTTATTTGCTCACTTTAATAAAAATATAAGCGCAAACAACTACAAAATGGATTTTTTCATTAGAAACGTATTAAACAACTTTTTTAAAATATCTTTTTCTGACTAAAATTACCTGTGACAGTTTCCTTCGATTAACTTTCTTTCTTATAAAATTATTCACAAAATAAATTTTAAAACACCCTTTGCGCTTGAAATCATAATCTCTAGACTCCGTTTGCCAAGCGCTTTTAATGCCTGTTACCTATATTCGTGGCGATATAAGACACAATACACACTAAGAATACACACATTTTTGGCTTGTGGCTTCCTCTTATTATTTGTGTAACATATTTCTCTTGTACAGCTTTTATTTAAATTGCTCATTCAGCAATAATAAGAGCGTAACGACAATAATAAACTACCAATTAAAGAGGCAATTAAAATAACCCACACGTATGTTCTTGGTAGATTGTTTTCTTTGCTCTGGACACTTCACGAGTCACGAGTGTTTAGATATTAAACAATATTTTATTTATTAGGAATCCGTAAATATTCGTCTTAATAAAACTATAGTCGATATATTATTAGATATTATGCAAATTCTTTTCACAGTGACCTACATGATTAATCACAAAGGGCGTTCGGATACACGGTGTCCTGAAACTCGTGGATAAAGCGGAAAACTGGTGAATTTGGAGTCGGTTTAGTTGTATAAGTTCACTTTTTTCTATTTTGAAACTTCGTTTTCGAGTAAATCGCAACCGAAGTAGGAATTTTTAAACTGATGCACTTGGATGCCTTTTAAAATTCATTGAAGAATAGATCTGGATTCAAAGGCTTTTTTAACGCTTCAGTTGCTGAAACAATTGAAAAGAAAATCAAAAAAAATCTTTTTCGCTTCTGTACGTGATATAGATTCAGATCGTCATTCAGATTGTGATGTAGATTCACCAGTTTTGTACTTATATTACGACACGGACACCGTGTATAACGTATAACTCTAATAGAATGATAACCCAGTGCACAAACGTGTCAAGTCCAATTATATGTAAATAGAATAACTCAAGTCTGTGAATGTTTAATGTGTTATTTACATTCCTGACTCGCCGACTTCATATTCAATGCAAAATAAACACAGCAAATATTATTAACTCTCAAGTAGGAAATCATTATCGTGACATTGACTTTTTCCGTCTTACTTCAACTGTTTGTTCACTTTAAAGTGGGTGTATCAAAATCTTGTCTATCGGCTATGAATAATTTTGTTACCTATAACAGTCAACTTCTTTCCTTAATAATTTCTCATACTACCTACTGGGTGATTACTTGATCACTTAAACAAGGCGATTCCAGGCGTCCATGACCCTATCTACAATTTCTTCTGTGATTTTATATCAATTGAAAACTAAGTCTTCCTTCTTCCAATTCCTGCAAAACATGTTTCCCCATTGTTTAGAAACAAAATTTTGTTTTTTACTGTCCACCGAATGTCTGTAGCAATCTAATTGTGGCTAATTAATGATTAACGCTTAATTTGTTACAGCCGCCAGTGCCAAAGAAGCCCTGGTCTGGAGTCCACGATGCCACCCAGGAGGGACAAATATGCGCCCAGTTTGAGATGGTCAACAGCATCTTCTTCGGCTCCGAAGATTGCTTGTTCCTGAACGTCTTCACACCGAGTTTGCCACTCGAGGGAGACGAGGACAAGCTCTTGCCCGTCATGTTCTTCATCCACGGAGGAGGCTTCGTCAATGGGACAGGCAGCGGGGACTGGTTCAGTCCGGACTTTATCATAGCTAAAGACACCATCTTAGTGACAATTAATTACCGCCTCGGGGCTATTGGTTTCTTGTGCATGGACACCCCCGAAGCCATTGGCAACGCTGGCCTCAGAGACCAGAACCTCGCCTTGAAGTGGGTGCAGAAAAACATCCGCGCTTTCAATGGAGATCCGGATAATGTTACCATTTTTGGAATAAGCGCTGGTGCTGCGTCTGTTGAGTATCATATACTATCCCCCATGTCAGATGGACTCTTCCACAAAGCCATATTGCAATCAGGTTCCTCTCTAAACCCATGGGCCAGATCGAGAAACCCTAAAAAGCTAGTTGCCAATCTCGTTAAAAAATTAGAAATCACCACTGAAGATCCAAAGCAATTGATCAAGGACTTACAGAATGTTGACGCGGAGAAGCTAGTAAGGTTAGCTTTCACAGTCTTGGACGAAGAAGACATACAAAATGGTGAAATGTTTCCATTTGTCCCCGTTGTAGAGAAAACTTTTCCAGGAGTGGAACCATTCTTAAGTGAAGATCCTTTAAAACTCTTGACCTCCGGTGAATTCAACCAGGTACCCACCATTACGGGTTTCTGTGAAAACGAAGGTGGTTTATTCAAGATTCACTATGGTAAAAACACTGAAAAACTAAAGAAGAGAAACTTCATCGATTACTTGCCTTCTAGTTTCCGCGTAGACAGAGTTCACTTCGACGACAGATTAAGGGAAACATACAATCAGAAAGACGACACTGAAGCCGTCGATGCCTTCCTCTCGGATTTGTGCTTCCTGTCAGGAATCAACGAATCCTTAATAAATCGTTTGAGAAATAATCACATGGAAAATTATATATACTTATTCGCTTACGATGGTACAATTAATTTCATCAAAGTTTTATACAAGCTTAAGGACAAAGGAGCCTTCCATGGAGACGACACAACATATTTAGGAGATTGCGTATTTGTTAAGCATATTAAGCCTTCAGAAAAGGACACCCTCATAAGAAAACGGATGGTACAGATGTGGACAGATTTCGCCAAGAGTGGGTAAGAAAACGTAATTTTTTACTACAATTTAATCTTTCCAAATTCCAACTCCTTTTTCTGTTTTGGTGGCGCCCAATAAGGTACCGCTGTTAGGCTGATTTAGCATAGAGATTTTATTAATGTCGATAGCCAAAGTGTATTTGCATTACAGCATACCTGTTTACATACAAAACGTATTAAGTTTATTAGAATTATTATCGCTAGTGTTTGTTTCCGATATGACCGCAATTGTTGGGAATGTTACAATCACACTTTCGCAGAATTATCACCTAATCAGTGTTCTTTTGTCAGTAATGTCTACCGCTAATTAATCGTGTAGGTAAGCGATTTCCTGCATTACGCATTGTACATTGACAACGTTTCGTTATTTTTCATGTTACTGCCTGCCTAGGTGTTTATTGATAAAATAGAATAACCCAACAAAAATTACATTTCAACTATGACGTACGCAACGATATATGACTGAAATAAAAGTATCAAATGAGTAGGTAACTAATGTAAATCTAAGGTCTTATCGCATAATACGCGTAGATAATACGGTTATTACTGACTAATAAAGTAATAAATCATTAGCAATACGCCAAAGCGATGAAGACGTGTTGCAAACCGCAAACTACGAGCAGAATCGCACGCACTACACAGATTTCCTGGTAGGGAAAAAGGAAAGTCAAGTTAATAAAAGGTTTTACTGTCGGAAGCATATTATGTCTTGATAATATTATTCTCGTTATTTTTCAGTGTAAGTAAGATTCACACACACTCATAAAATTCTGTACGAGTGTATAAACTCCAATTAAACTAGTTTGAGGGCCTCACGATTTAATTAGGTTCGTATAGGTAGGTAGGTACAATAGTTAACGGCCCTTCACGCAGCGACCTAATTCTGAATTCAGCCGAATGAATAAGATTACAAACATTGTAAGGCTACGTATACACGCGTGCCGAACTGCCGAGCCGAGCCACGAATAATGTGAAGGGAACGAAACAATCGCAAACTTCTTTTGCTTTTGCTTCGATATTGCGTTTATTGAAGTAAAACTTATTTACGCACGCTCGACTTGGGGGGTAAGCTGCTGAACGCGTTACGAAAAAGTGTGATGCGAGTTACGAAAAAATGTGATGCGAACGGTGATCGAAAACTGCATAACTAAGGTAAGGCGTACATACTTACCCAAGGTCCTAGGTCACCCCAAGGTCGTAGGTCACCCCAAGGTCTCAGGTCACCCCAAGGTCGTAGGTCACCCCAAGGTCGTGGGTTACCCCAAGGTCGTAGGTCACCCCATGGTCATATGTCACCCCAATGTCATATGTTCTTTTATAAGTTAGTGAAGTTTTACTTCAGTCGTGTGGTCTAAGCACACTCGTTTTTTATCGTTCTTTTTCGATCTCAAATATATACGCAGTATAAGATAAGGTATTAGGCGACCATAAAATAGAAATAAAAACATAGAAATCGATAGAAAATTGTATTCTTTTTAGGGTGGCAGACCTGTACTTTTGATTCGTTTACGATTTACAGCTCTGATCTTCGTTTGAATCTAACGCAGCGTATATGTATATTTGCGAACCGAGACGCGAACCGAACTACGAATTATGGGAAAGGAACGAAGCAACCACAAGCTGTATTGTATAGAGATTGATGTTAGCGAGAAAGTAATAATAAGGTCCTACGATCAATGAATTAGAACATTCGAAAATATTTTAGTTTTTTTTTAAAATTTTTAAGTGTTCTGTTTTTGAGAATGCTATTTTTTTTAAATTCTCATGGAAAAGTTTTACTTCTTGAACCCAAGCAATGATTCTGATCCAGTAATTTAAAAAAAATTGTTACCAAATAAATATGAGAAAAAACATTGCTTCGTTTCTTCGCCGTAATTCGTGGTACGTCTCGCATTTTTTTAAAATCAAGTTTATACCTACGCAGCATTGCCTTTTCAATATTTTTTTTATTATATACCAGTATCAAAGACAATTGATACAAAATTGTTAAAAAAAACAGTTCAAAAAAACAAACTCAATTTAATACCCGTTAATAATTCCGCAAATATTGCAAATCCCGCGGGATATATAAGATTTATTTATTAATGTGGGTCTCACTGGGTACTTTACTAGTGCTGAGGTCTTTATTTACAGTTTTATAAACTACGATTAATAAAATAATAAATAAGGTAATTAAAATTAGGTCGTATCTACGTTATGATGGGTCATATATTATAATAATTAGATCATTTCTAAACCGCCGTTTTTGTGAGAAAATCAAACGTTAAAATATGAAACGTTACGAAAAAATGTGACACGTTACGAAAAAATGTCAAACGCTAATCAATATGAAACGCATATCAATGTGAAACGCTAATCAATGATATAAGTTGAGTTGAATTGAGTTGAGTTGAGTTGAGTTGAGTTGAGTTGAGTTGAGTTGAGTTGAGAGTTGAGAGTTGAGAGCTGAGAGCTGAGAGCTGAGAGCTGAGAGCTGAGAACTGAGAGCTGAGAGCTGAGAGTTGAGAGTTGAGAGTTGAGTTGAGTTGATGGGGATGTTGAGGGGATGGGGATATTTTTATTCCTGTTATTGTTATATTGTTAATGGACAGCATAAGTTAATGAAGTTTTACTTCAGCCGTGTGGTCTAAACAACAAACTAAAATCTACTCTATCTACTTTATATTATCTACTATTGTAAAACAATTATAATAGTAGATAATATAAGTTGACCTCAGAACAGGTGACGTCCATGTCTTAGTTATTTATATCACAACAAAAATTTACATGTCTTAGTCCAAACCACAAACACAACACTATTGACAGAAGCAGCAAACTAAAATTTACTCTTTATTTACTTTATATTGGAGCATCGAATCACCATAGATGAACAATGTGAAACAATAACAATTGTAATATAAGTTGACCTCAGAAAAGGTGAGGATTATGTAGGTATATATAACAAAAAAAAATATATATATATATGTTAAACAAAGGTTCTGCTTGTCTACAAAGTTTTTTTATATTTTAATGCGAACACTTATCTAACTGGTCTATTTAACATTAGTTCATTGTTTGATGAAAAATTTTTTTTTTTACAAAAATGTACTTTAGCAGGAATTTAGGGTGTTTTGAGCATGTGAGCTATGTATTAGCCCATCATAGGCTGGCTTTACACTCGTAAGTTTATTCTCATAAATCAAATTACCAATGTAAACGACACCAAAAGTCAATTAACGTAATTTATAGCAAGTTACAGAACTTGTTCTTCCGGAAGTTTTTGGACAGGTCTAATCGCGTCCGCGTGAATTTCCAGCCTTCTTACAGTTTATAAAATTAGTTCGATAAGCTAAGAGACTTACTGCAAGAAATAATACCAAAATGCACCGTTTCGAGATGTCAAAATTAAAAGACAGTTGTTTTCGTAGAATTTTTTCCCATAAAACTAGTATTTATTTAAGTTTTCTGAAAATGAGCATCCTTCTATTCAATTATCAGTCCAATCCTTTCTATTCTCAGTGTTTCTGTGTTAAACATTACTTACGTATTTGAATTTGAAGTTGGTTGCTGTCAGGTAGCTGTCATTCGGATAAAATGAAAAATTTCCGCCTTTGACGGCATAAAAGCGCATGGATAATTGTTTAATAATTAAAGCCAAATTCTTTTTCAACATTTTATTGAGGCCTTTTCGTCTTTATTGACAAAATCGCGTAAATTTGACAGTAGCAGATCATTGTTGACAGGAAGCCATCTTACCTATCTTACCGCAAACAAATTTACTAATGTAAACGGTCGCATGAGCATTTACACTCGTTTAACTTCCGAACAGCTTTCGTGATCATTAATTTCCACAACTCGGATGCATATATTTATGTAAACGCTCCTGGGAGTAACATGTCAAAAACTTACGTTAAGTCATAAATTTTACTTACAAGTGTAAACCTAACCAAAAAATGAATATTCTTGGATTAGATAAATGATTTAAATGAAAAGATTCTGTCAGCATTTTTCTAGTGAGAGATTAATGTATATTTAGCGTATATCTAGTATCTAGTACCTAGTACTTTTTTGTTTATTTATTTCATTGAGGTTTGCAAATTACTAATTATATATTAAACACCTACTATTTCATTCATTTTATCTTACTTAGGGGGTATTTCATCATCCTCCTGATAGCTTATCCACACGATAAGGAATATTAATAAATAAACAAACTCGCAACTAGTAGAAAAACTCGGCTAACTTATCCTATACGCAGAGCAACGGAATATTAATAAATAAACAAACTCGCAACTAGTAGAAAAACTCGGCTAACTTATCCTATACGCAGAGCAACTATTCATAGGTTCAAGTACCGAATCATTACATAGTATAAAATGAAGTCGCTCAAAAATTTTGTGCGCTTAGATCTTTTAAACTACGCAACGGATTTTCATGCGGTTTTCACCAATAGATAGAGTGATTCAACAAGAAGGTTTATATGTATAATACATGCTTATTGTAGTAGAGAAAAGCAGGGAAATTCAAATATAAAGCGGGTGGTGTGGATTTTATAAAGGTTGGGTAAAGGCGTTGTGTTTCGTTAGCCACAGCAACGTGTGTCCAGGTCTGCTAGTCATAAATATACCAAACCACCCACTACCGAATACTAAAATGTACGTTATCGTATGGACAGTCGACTCGTATGAGGAGGATGATGAAATACCCCCTTAATGTTGTTCTTAAAGTACCTACCTATGTAAACATGTTGAATATTTGGATGGTGTGTCAGTCGATCTGTATTTTTTTTAAATACATCTATTTGAATTTCGATGTTGTTTTGTGAATGAATTAATGAAAATCTTGAATGTGGAAATTAATCCACTTCCCGACAGCCAATCGACCGGAAACTCGGCAAATAGTTTCGTTGTCGATTACAATGCATTATTTCATCTTTGATGGCACTCAAGCTCACTCACGGTCACACACGCCGACACACACGCATTTTTCTGAAATGAGTTGACATTGTAATATTTAAAAAATTATAGCAGTTAATATAATATGAAATAAATCCCGATACAACCCAATTAGGATTTGACCCAATTATCGGTGTTCACTCGATTTAGTCAGTCACTGTGCAGGAAGGTTCAAACCTCAGTCACACAAAAAAAACTTTGATATTGGCTACTAACCGGCCCCAGAGACGCGCCGCTATGCTAGGTCGAATATTGAAAATATATGTAAATACAGTAAAAAAAAGTTTTGATTGATTTTTATAAAAATATTAATTATTATTATTAAATTAATGTTTAATTATTTCTTTGCAGGCACCCCACCCCTGAGCAGTGCAGCCTAATCAGCACAGAATGGCTCCCTGTCACGTGTCACCACATGATCCTGATGGAGATTGGGGAAGAGTTGACCATGAACAAGTTCCCCAACCAGGAGCGCATGGACCTGTGGGAGAGTCTCTACAATTCCTCAGCTATTCCCCTGTCCAGAGTATGAACTGTGAAACGGGACTTAGACAAATTACTCATTATAGATTAGGCACAATTTTATTATTGGAGGATTGTAATGTTAATGCTGTAGGTCTCGCAATTAGAGTTGACCCAAATAACACTTGGATTGATGTCCTTGCTAAACGTCAATGAGAAACAGCACTTTGTCTTGCTTACACTTACTAGAGATTGATGTTAGCGAGAAAGGAACAATAAGTTCCTACGAATATTAAAATAAAAAATTCAAAAAAAAAAGTTACAAAAATAATACCTTTTTAATTTGCACTTCAATTTGTTTTCTGAAGTCCAATAAAATTTTGAAAGCGTGCTGTATGAAGTCAATTAATCTCTGAGAATATTGCGTTCTCGTCATCTCTGCTTGCGATTCCTATAATACAAAACCATTATTTTTAGGGAATAAAATGTGAAAAATTATGCCATTTCGACAGTTCTTGGACACTGCACAAACAAATTTTTTTTCAGTGTCAGAAAATAAATGCTATTATTTTTTAATAAATAAATAAAAATATATCTACTTCGTCTTCTAGTTTTACATTTATTTGATTTATTTTAACCAATCGAGCAATAGCTACCCGAATTTATGATAGTGATTTGTATAAATTTAAATTCATAATAAATTAAATGATTCTTTTTGTAATTTGTTCAACATAAAAATATGGGATAGATGGTGAAATCTAGTTGGATTTATATGCTTTAAATCGCAGTAAACAGTTCATACGTTTCCGTATTAATATTTGGAGGTATGATGTTTATATTGATTAAACCGAATGGCCGAATCGAAAACCAGACACCCGGAAATCTCCATCGCTTCATGGAGAATCTGGGGTGTCAAGCATAGAGAAATCGATTACTTTACAATATCGTTCGATATACTGAGCACGGTTTCACTGTCGACAGCCGAACCGATATTGACAGGAAATAAATAAGAAATAGGTAAACGCTGAAAACACTAGCGGATCTTTCACATTCCGAAGCGTCAAACGCCTATCAATTGGGTACAATATATTACAATATTGAATGGAAATCCTAACATAAATATGTAATGGTAGTCCCTATTTACTTTTGGCACTAAACTGGAGTTAATTGGGTAAAAAGGTCTTTAGACATATTTCAACCATTTTAGTTTTTTTTTTGGTCGAACTGAATAAATTGATTGCGTCTTAGATGCATATTTTAAGTCTATGGATCGCGTCTATGACTTCTTTCAATTCTAAGAGCTTCGTTAGATCATTAAATAAGTCAGTAATTTTGCGTAATGAATGACATTATTCATATGAATGTGTACATTTACAATTAACCGAAACTTTTCTTATACTAGCTGAGTTTAGCTGCGCTAAAATGTATCAATCTTCGGTCGGCAATCGTTGACCGTGCTCGCACATATTGATAACTGTCCGTAGATGGCTCCAGGGCGATTTTTTTTAGAAAATACAACGAATGTACGGGCACTTACGTATGTATTTTATTTTAGAGCTTGATAATTTTTTTGCGTATCTATTTGTACAGCTATCCATGTTTACGTCTATATCTAGTGCATATTATAATTAATACCATTAATATCTAATGCCTAAAACGAATTTTATGAACTAAGTAAAATAAAATTACAATGTCCAAAGTATATCACTGTCAACCCACACTACGCAGATGTGACTATAAAAATTCTGAGTAGATAACGCATGATTTATTACAATGAAAGTATAAAGATATTCATATCAGAATGTGATAAAGCAGGTATTTTGTTTAGTCATTGGATAAAACCGCTCATGACATTCACGCACGGGTTAGGTACCTACCTACCTAAAACGTCTTTTGTTGCAAAAAAAATAGGATTACCCATGCCTACGGTGCATTTTGCGTGGAATATCATTGGTCAACAGATTTATTTTCAGTTCTTCACATCGACATTTCCACTAATATTGCGATATACCGTAAAAATGTATTTTTAATATTTTTTGTTATTTAAAATACATACTTACAAATAAAGATGGTTCTGATAATTGAATCATTGAGTTCTAATACCCTCCATAACGTTTTTTCTTACTTTCCAGTAAATCAGGAAAAACGTGTCGGATGATGAGTTTTTGTAGTGTTCTATAGTTTTACTTGACACACTAAAAGATTCTCCAACACACCATGGGTGGAGATTACTTCTTGGAATAATGGATTCTTGATCGTTTATCTTGTTTTATTAAATACTTCGCGTATAAGCAATATTTACCTCGTTAGTCGACCTAACTAGGAGCTGAATAAATGGATTCTGATCAGAGGGTTCCAGTGAACACTCGCCCTAAGCTGCTTGACCCTCTGTTGGTTCCCACAGGTATTAAACTACCTGCCATCTAGCGGAATCTAAGGATAGCTCTTAGCACTGCCATCTATGTCTAAAAGCCGGAAGCTTTTAGATACACTACAGTTTTCATGATAGCACGTTTTTTTAATAACCTGATTCAATTGTTATTTTCTATTCAAATGTTTTTTTTTACATGAGCTCTACACAGGAGGCCCTTAGGAAAATAATTTCCCTCAGGGCCTATGTCATCTTTAGGGATGCTGTATGGAGGGTATTTTTTAAGGAAAGGAAGGAGAAGAGAGTTCTGGGAAGGAAAAGGTTTAAGGGGTGGGTAGGAATCTAGGGTTCAGTGTGTCCTGGTCATCCACCTCCAAGACCTAGACAAACCTCACCCCATGAACCCGGGCACCCCTGCTAAATCACCAAACATAGCGAACCACTTGGGGTGATCTATGGCAGATGTGTTGGTTATCCAATAAAGGTTCCCGGGGCGGCGGTACCCATTCCCGCCTCCCATATTAATATGTATTTGGTTTTGAAACGCATCGAATTAAATCAAAGTTCTGCTGTATGACGAAGGGACGAAAATGCAGGGTTTTGGAGCACCCGTTTTTTTAGTATGTCTTTGTTTTTTTTGTCCAGAGTGAAAAGATTATAACAAAAATGAAAATATACATCTTATTAGAGAAGATATAATTTTTTTCATGTATATTTAATAAAAATGTAACAGTAGTTAGGATAAGAAATATTAATACAAGTTAGTTGGTATATTTATGTACGGTAACAGAGGATTGCTTTAAAAACTTAAAAGGCGTTTCATTATCAGACCAATGTAATTTTCTCTGGCTTCACATAAACTCAAATGAGAAGTTTCTTGTTGTGTAATTTCCGGAAGGTTTTTTGGAGATGTCACCGATTTTTTGTGTAAACTGAGCTTTTCTAACTGTTTATAATTGAAGCCATAAATTTTTAAACAATTTTTTGACATCCCTCACTTTAACTAGAAAAAGTATTGGAAATATAATTTCATAAAAATATATTATGTAAAAAATATGTGTACAAAAATAAGACGTCATTGGAAACTTCAATGAAATTCGGGTAAAACTTTCAAATATTTACAATCAGATTTTTCATTCTAAATTATTCGTAACGTTTCTGGTATTCGCATTAGTTTGCAATTTACCAGGAAGGTATTCAGCCACTATTATTAGATACACGATTTTGTTGAGAAAGTAGTATAATAAGAACAACAAAATGACCAAAATTTTTATGGAATAAAACTGTTGACCATTTTGAATTTTTTGAAATGCTGACATCTGATTGACTTGTCTCAATTACGCCGTATTTTGGAACTCTGGTCGTTATTTAAACACGATTTATAAAGAAAGTATGAGGATTTTAGAAATAATAACGATTGCATCTAACATTCTTGGTTAGAAATCTCAAACATTCATACATAATTTTCAACAAAAAATCATTAGTCCACTGGAGCGCTAACATGAAATAAATAAATTTGCCTCTATTGCTTGAGGTTTTCCAGAAGATCATTTATTTATTTTTTTGCGAATATTCAAAAAATCATACCTTCGAATTTAATATAGAAACATAAAAACTTATTATATTGCTTTAAAGCCAATGAATTAAACTATATTTCGTTTATCTTATATTTTTAGGATTTATAAAAAATATATAAAAAAATCGTAAAGTTTATAAATGCGCGAATCCTGTGTATTTTTTTTACTTGAAACAGCTGTGAGGGAAATTTATTCTAGTCAACCATCGATCAATTGATATCATACGTCAATGGAGTCAACACAGAATATTTTAGATTTCTGTTGTTGTCTGTGGTATACTTTATAATAAAAAGGTGCATATCTACGGAAAAAGGACTTAATTTTATCCTGAAATAGCTAATCAAAAGTTAGGCGGAAAAAAAAAAAATTTTAAAATTTATTTTCCAACATCGTTCTAAAATAGTCTACGAAGTTCGGATTTGCGACATTTATGGTAATAATAGATAAAGCATTTCAATAGCTTCTATTTAAAATAAATAAATGGCCAAGGAAATGTTTTAAATAATTACAATAAATGTTTTACGAATGGTAGTAAAGTTGGTCCATTTTTGGACCGAAATCAATCGCAAAAAAATAAAAGTGGTTCATTTTTCGACCGAATACGCTCCAGCGGTTTTAGGGAGGATATTCTCGGAAATCAACGATTCAATTACAAAAAGTGAATGTTTTGTAACAGACTACCCAACTCAATAGAGAAAACATCTCTCGTGTTTGTAAGGCCATTACAGAATAAGGTAAAGAAATTATATTATTTGATGTAAACTTAACATAAAGAGCATGATAATAAACCTATATAATGAACTTGGATAACATAATAGATACACTAATAGAAAAAAATAAAAGTAAGTGTAGTGTTCTCAGTGGCGTGCACAGAGTTTTTGATCAGGGTAGGCAGTAGGAAAACCGCCGAATTGATTCAAATAAATAAAAAAGAAACTTGATACTGATAGCTCCCTTCGTACAAGTTTTCGCTAAGTGTGTTTGCTGCTGGCTGTAGATGATGTAGGTTTGGAGTATCTAAGCCACTTTAAATATACAAATAATAATAATAATAAATAATCGCTTCAAGTATGCGTATTATCACAAGCCAATTAATGGATATCCGAGGTGGCCTTGATAAAAGCAGTTGGCTTTGTCTCACTTTCATACTTCAGATAACAACAGATGTCCCTGTCGCCACTGATTGCCATTAGCTAATTTGTTCCAGAAAGCACTGCCTGATACAAACAAAAAAACCTCATAGAAGCAAATTCAAACGACAGTTCTACTCTATGCTACGTGCATTTCGTAAACATTGATATTATATTTTGTATGAAGTTAGCTCTAAGCAGAAATAATTCCTGCTTAGCCCGCATTTTAGTGAGGTAGTCGGAGGGCGCGTGTAGTTTTTAGTTACAGTTTATGTCACGTTTGTAGTATGCCGTTTGATGTGGCGGTCGCGTAGTTTTGGTTGCTCGGCTTTGTCGCGCTTATTTTTGAAAGTGTGTATTTATTTTTAGCAATAATTTAATAAATTATAATATTATTTACATGCTTATGTTTTACAAATACGCTAGGGTAGGCAGTGCTTATGTGCCTATATGGAGTGCACGCCCCTGAGTGTTATGTATATTAGACACCCTAACAAATTCTCCAATAACACCTTGGATGGAGATTACTTCTTTATAATAATAGATTCTTGATGTTTATCTGGTTTTATTATATACTTTGCGTATTACAATCTTGACCTCGTTAGTCGACCTAACTAGGAGCTGGCTAAATTGATTCTGGTCAGAGGGTTCCAGTGAACACTGACTCTGAGCTGCTTGACCCTCTCTTGGTTCCCACAGGTACTACCTGCCATCTAGCGGAATCTAAGGACAGCTCTTAGCACTGCCATCTATGTCTAAAAGCTGGAAGCTTTTAGATACACTACAGTAAGAAAATAAATAAAGTTGAAATATTAGGGGTAAACTTAATATAATACATTATCTGCTCGTTCATAGATGGGGTTAATTTATTTATTTTAGGAAAAAACCCTATTTGCAAGTTATTCTGTCAAATAGCTGAATTATTTGTTTGCGCCTATAAACTTGAACTTTTAAAATAATTTTATTTATTTATAAAGTCCAAGTGTAGTATTCGGAACCTACTCGAAACTATGAAGAGTAGCTATATATTTATCGGATGAGTTAGCCGAGTTTTCTACCTATTTCGGGTATTTATCACTAGCAGACCCGGACACACGTTGCTGTGGCTAACGAAACACAACGCCATTACCCAACCTTTATAAAATCCACACCACCAGCTTGCCAGCTGCCCGCTGCCTGACTTGAATATTTCTCAGCTTTTCTCTACTATAATTAGCATGCATTATACATATAAACTTTCCTCTTGACTCACTCTATCTATTGGTGAAAACCGCATGAAAATCCGTTGCGTAGTTTAAAAGATCTAAGCGCACAAACATTTTGAATGACTTCATTTTTATGCTATGTAATGATAATGATGATGAAGTTCGAGTTTAGTATTCGGAACCTACTCGAAACTATGAATAGTTGCTATTTATTTATTGGATGAGTTAGCCGAGTTTTCTACCTATTTCGGGTATTTATTTAATTATTTATTATAATGGATAATAATTACGAGATATTTCGCTATCCCCTTGATAGCTGTCGAAAGCACTATTCGCTATTCAAAGGATAATGTATATTTTCGATTTAATTTCGGAATTTAATACATCAAATTTTCCGTAAGAAAGGCAGGGGGACCCCGGTTAGGTGCCAATACGATACATAGTTTGAAAACATAGGACTTAGAACACAATATTTGACATTTTTATTTCAGCGGAAAATATTCCTTTATGCAATGATGGAGGACACAGCTAGCTTTAGACTGAACTGGCGATGCCTGGGTGGAAATCCGACGCTTTTTAAGCTTATGTATTTTAAAGGCTTCCGTTTTAAACATTAGGTACTTAAAGATTTCGTTTTAAGAAAGTACTGAAAGATTTCCATCTGAATATTGTTGTGACACTGACATTCCAAAAAAATAATATTGAAAGCATTAATTTATTTATTTGCCCTCCGACCTAGAAAAAAATTTGCCTGCTGCGTTTTTTCTGTGCTTCGTAAATAAGATAATTTATATTTCACTCCCTTCTCGATACCATTTAAAAAATTCACCTGAAGCGCTTTTCCGCGTCTTTGTGAAAGTTATAAAAAAATTTCCACTCCGTTTGCTTTCTTCACTTACCTAAGTACCTACTCCAGTTGGGGATGAAATAGTTCCACATGCTCTAAGATTATGTATGTAGAACGATATAGAACTGGAATTAATGTGTGGTATTCCCAATTTTATAAGATAATTTTTAAATTATCTCTGAAGGTACTCGTAATTAGCTACACATAAAAAAAATATGTACATATTTATTTTTAATTGATTTCCAAATGCATGAAAATAGATGAAAATAAAGTTACAATAATGTTACCCAGTTCACTCTTTTCCAAAGAGCCTACATTGCCAAACAGGATCATGAAGATCTTCAAGAATACTTCAGATTTGAGCTAGCGCCCTTTCCAATGGATATTCTTAATTTAGCTCTGTGCTAAAGGGACGCGAAAGGATACAAAATCCACTTTGTAGGCCGAATTCACATCAGTATATGAAATGCATTTGAACAAGCAAAAAAACTAAATTCTGCTGTGGTGATGTGGTCTCCAGAAGCATCATAGTTTACTTAAAATAGTGTGCATTCCAAGAGCCACAATCTACATATGAATAAATTTGGGAAGCAGATGAAACATTTTATGCATCTTTTACGGTGGGAACGTGGACCTTCACACTATTGTTGATGTTCATTGACAGCAAGTTAGACTGCCACCAACATAAGATGCAGCCCAGTATCATCAGAGATAGTGAAGGCATTGAATATTTTACCCACGGACGTACAAAATACATGGACTTGCCCTAAGCGATAAAAGGCGTATTATTTCCCCCTCCCATTGGAACCATTTTTCGGAACCGGCTTGGCTTTCGAGAACCACGCGTCAATCTAAAAAATGTGACGTCATCATTCGTGTCCGGACCAGTGTCGAGCTCTCATCGTAAATAACACGGTAAAAATGGTGGCTTGTGCTATAAAAACGTGTAAACATAGAAGAGAAAAAGAGAATAAACCCAATTGTAGTATTACATTCCATAAGCAAGCATTATTTTACACTATTTTATGCTAATTCAGATCACATAATATGATCGTTTTTGAACATACACATAAATATACCAAACCACCCATACATACACTATCACTGCGAGATACATTGCGTGTGCCCGTCACTGTTTACTGGGGTAAGTAAATTATGAAACATTTGTAAAAGTGTATTAACTAACTACAGGAGCAAAATATTGGACTCGACCTTATAGGCGACCTTACTTTGACGTATTTGAACTTCAAATTTGTTTATTGCGTGGCGAGCAATTTGCGCTCCCATGTAAAAAGGTCTATTCATTCAAAAGCAGAGTTTACTTTTAAGAACTAAATGATGATTTTATAGTGCGAGATGCCTATATACTGTCAGATTGAGTTTTGGCGAATCACGTATCACCAAAGCCATCTTCCTGCCCTTCGTCCCGCTGTAGTTGGCTTCTACCTCTCACCTTTATGTTCTGGTCTATCAATATTCATATGTCTATGATTTTACCTTTGTTATAGAAGAGGTGCATGTGATATTACTACAATATACAACCAAAAGTATAACCTCCCCATATAGCAACCATGTTATTACAACTAATTATAAACAAAACTCCAAATTATATCATTTTTCCAACAACCAAGTTATACAGAAAATCGGGAAAGGGGATTATCAACACGTATTCCATGGAGCTTTTAGAGAATGGAAATTAAAGTTTATCGATTTTCTGAGAATCCATATTTTTGTGAAAAATCACATCTTGTAGAGTAGACAGTTAAGAATTCTTTAAATTTGAGTCATAGTACTCGCCAAACATATCGGCGACGTTTATTTCTTAAAATTAGCGCAATATAAACATGCAGTAAAAAAATATTTTTACAAAATGTAACTTTATATACGCAATATGGACATGTTGTAATGAAATGATGATATTTCTCATTGTTCTTTTTTGTTGTGATACACAAAATGATTGTATGTTATTTTAAAGTTTAAAACTACTATTATGAAATGATATTATTTTTCTTACTTTTGTACTCTATTATATGTTTATTTATAAAAGGCAGTATAGCCGTTTATGTATTTAAAATAAAAATAAAAATAAAATAAAGACTGGCCTGAACGTGGTACGATTCAATTATCCCGCAGTTACTGTCTTTACAATGAACGTAAGCGAAAGAGAAAGATGCGTGAAAACATACTTGTGACAGAGAAAGGCGTGGGCGGGGACATGCTACTTTTTAACGTGTTGCTTTTTTGATCCACGTCAGGCCGGTCTTAAAGTTTGGCGTGTGCTATATATATTCGACCGGTCAGTGGTTTAGTGGGCACCTGGCTAAGTCCTCCATCACAACACCAGCAACCTTTTCGGCTTTCTGTGGTGGTAGTAGGAGATTTTCAAACACCGTTGGGTTATTCGTAGCCCAGGAATGTTAATCTTACTTTAAAAAAATACAATTTACATGCAAGTTGAAAATGTTGCGGTTTTCGTAATTGAGGAGGGTTTTAGCAGAGTAATTTTTTGAGACAGTTTTAAGTGATTATTCACTCGGGGCTAATATTTTAGGATAATCTTTAAAAGCAGAATCAATTATCTATTACACGTGTAATAATAAGGAAACTCTATTCATTTTTGAAAAGTCATCTTTATTTAAAAAGAAGTCGAAAATTGTGAATTTTGACAAAAACGAAATATCTACAAACCTATTTGAAAAAAAAAATTCAAAATGCAAAATGTCAATACATTTTAGTTCTAAAATAAAATACTTGTTTTTAATAAAAACAAAATTTTATTTTTGCTTTATCCTTCAAAGTAGCTAATTCCCCAAAAAGAATAAATGTAAAAATTCTTAAATATATGTTTTTAAATATAACACCTCACGTTGGACCATTAAAAAAATGCATAAATACCTAGGCAAAAATGTTGACAGGGAATTAGAAATAAACTGAAGTTTATTTATTTTTATATATAAGGCGGGTATGCGTGATGGGCCGGATCAGGAGAGTTTGCTTGAGCTCTCCAGTCGGACGCACCGTAGTATAGGAGGAATGGATTCATATGTCCGTCATTTCTGGACACACCGATTCCTAGCTACCCCTCATATATTTTTCCTTCCCAGAACTTCATCTCATTCCATACCCTAAAAAGACCCCCTACACAGCATACCCAAAGATGACATAGGCCACGAGGGAAATTACATTCCTGAGGGCTTCCTGTGTGAAAATAATTTTTTTTTTAAATGGAATAAGATAATATGACTATTTATTTTACATTATATACCTACGAAGTAATTTCACTTTTACATAAATGTACCTACATATTTATGTAGAAGTTAAATTTTTTGAAAATTCATCATTTACTCACAATCAGGTAAATATGTTGATTTTTAATAATCAGTACCACCTAGCGTATACCGATAAGCGAGCTCGATCACTTCCTCACTACACCGATAGACTAAAATTCTACAATGTACGCACCCTTGAACAGAGAAGACTAAATACAGATTTAAATTTTCTTTTCAAAATTGTTAATGGTTTAATAAACTGCCCTTTTCTACTTCATCAAATCAGGTTCAATGTTCCTAGAATTGGTTCACGACTTGTAAATTATGTTCCGTTAAATATTAAAAAATATCGAACTAAGCTGGGGTATGACTCAGCTTTGTCAAGAATGTGCCGTAATTTTAACGAGGCTTATAAAAAACATTCAATTAATTTGACAATGTCAACATTGGCCAACTTCAAATCGTCTATTAACAAGATTTAAAGCTCCCTTTTATATTGTTATATAAACTTATAAACTAAACCTTTAAACTTATATTATAATATTATTGTTCTAAAAACTTGTTTCAAAATTTTGTAATGTATGGTGTGTGTGTGTGTGAATGATTGTATGTATATGTAAGTATTGTGTTATCAATGTTGTGTTTGTCTTTAATTAGTGATAGCATCAACCATGTTCAGTGTAATTGTATCGTGAAAGCTTTGATGTAAATCACTGTTGACAAACCTAATAAACAAAAAAAAATAAAAAAATAAAAAAAATAAAAAAGCCATATCTACTTCTACTACACTATATAAAGAGGTAATATTTGTTTGTTTGTTTGCATCGAATAGGCTCCGAAACTACTGAACCGATTTGAAAATTTCTTTCGCTGTTGGGAAGCTACACTATCCCTGGGTGACATAGGCTATATTATATTTAAAAAAAATAGGTATCCTTACTAAAACTTCAATAATATAACCCAGGGTGTAAAAAAATTAACTAAAATATTCTTTAAATCGCGTGCGCTGCGAAAACTATTGATGATATATATCGCATATCCCATTATAGATCCACGCAAATGTGGAATTTATAATTTATTACGTAACGCCTCTTCGAATCAGAAGGTTTTTCAGTACTTTGTTCTACGAACTTAATATTTTTTTTTAAATTATGATTACCTCAGACCCTGATGTATTGCTAAAAAAAATATTCCCAGTATTATAAAAAAAAGAGTGGGAAATTTAGTCCGATTATGCAGGTTGCCCTGCTCCTAGCAAAAAAGTTGCAACAAGGACATCAACGTTGCGCCTGGAAGATATGCACTAACAAGGCGCTCAAACTCTTTTCATGTCCTTACTGCAACTATTCTTCCCCTCGAAAAAATAACTAAACTTGCTAACTAACAATGATTAAAAACCTTTTTCATGTCCCGACTGCAATCATTCATGTTGTACAAAGGAACTCCTTAAAAATCGTTTGCTGACTCACAGTGAAATAAAACCGTTTACATGTTTATACTGCGACTATTCATGTTCTACAAAAAGGCACCAAAAAATTACATATTTACCCACAGTGGACAAAAACCATTTTCTTGTACCAAATGCAGTTATACAAGTTCTCAAAAGGAAGATTTAAAAATCCACGGTATAATTTACGGAAGAGAAAAATGTTTTTCAAGTCCTGACTGCAACTCTTCATGTTCTTCCCTTTTCACGAGACCCTTTATAGGCCAAGAACAGTTGATGATGTAAATCTTTCGCTTTTGATGACATTATAGTAACTCACTTTAACAACTTTAACAACATTGTGAACTGATTACAGCAATTTGTGTTTATGCGTATTTCGTGTTTAAAACACTAACGAATACTGACAACAAAAATAAAAATAAAATGAAAATGACGTACAATACAGTCGAGGGATTTTCTCTGTAAAATATAAACGAAGAGGCTTGCCAACTTGGGCATTCCCTAGTTTTTTATTTATAAAAAAACATTTTACGTATCGCGTTTTTCGAATCCCCCTCCCGCACTGATAACGCACAGTAACGTTAAACAAGACCCCCCCCCCCTTAATTGCGTTACGTACCTAATACTTGAACGGTTCCCAAGATCAAAGTTTCACAAAAATTTGGGCTGAGTTTCCAAACGTAAAGTAAGTCCTTAATGAACGTTAGGGAAAATTGCGTTATTCCACGGGCAACATCTACAATAATCGTATCGATGGCGCTGCTTATTGGTTTTTTCATTTGTTGGGTTCTGCTTCGAAATAATAAAAGAGATTCAGAATATTGACAAAGGAAGAATTTTATTATAATAATCCTAGTCATCTCCCGATTTCTTCAAAATTCTCCCGTTTTCTCCCGATTTTTAGGCGAAAGTTCTCCCGATTTTGAAATTTTAGGTTCGGGAACACTGGCCCCGGCCGCGACGGGGAATGGACGCCTTGGATTCCGCGCCGCTTGATTCCTTGAAATCAATTTTAAATTTCCGTTTTATTACAATAAACAATGCTTAAAAAAGGTATCAATATTTTTTACAGACCTTTACAATATAAAGATTTTTTTTTCTCAAATACCTTTTCCAACCTTTCCAGAAGCTTTTTCTCAAGTATTTTTAAACTCCTCCTATAAAGGGGCGTGAATTCCGAATTCGATTTTTTCCTGTGGATCGCCTTAAGTTATTAGAATACAAACACTCGTTTGACAAAGACAGAAGATACTTGTAATAAAGGTCATAAACTAGACAGGCTTGAATCCTTAGAAATTACCAGTCTAACTAAAAAAACAGACCCTAATTTTGAAATGAATAAGAAATTTAAATAATTTGCTAAACCTCTGTTTTTATTATTTTTTTATTTAGTAAAAGATTATACATTTATATACATTATTTAAGAAATGTTTTGACTGCCCAACTAGGAGGATTTACGTTTTAGGACAGTCAAATGAGGATGAGTATTAACATATGGAACATGGTCTGTAAATAATATAAAAATATAAAAAACAAAAAAATAAAGATTATAACATAGTAACTGTTCTTTGTTTAGCAGAGTTTTTTTATAAATAATATAAATTATTTAGGTAGGTACTTAATAACAGAGGAATAAAACATTATATATGTTATTTGTCTAAGCATTTTATATCATACTCCTACACACATGGGTTGTATAAAATAAGAAAAGAAGAGAAGAGAAATAATTTAAAAAAAAAATATATATATATATATATAATAATAAATTAAATAACCAATTAATACAAAAAAGATAACCGTGGTTTGTTTAGCATAGTTATTTGAATTATCATAAAAGTAAATGATTAAAACATAAAGGTATCTGGTGTTTGCATTTCAAATAATTATAGTCCTACGTACGCATTTTGTATAAATGAGAACTAGAAAGAGAACAGAAACAATAAAATAAATCAAACAATCAATAAGTGATTATTACTGTTGTTTGATTAGTATAGTATTAAAATAATAATAAAATAATAGGTGTATGTACTTTTAACTGGTGTTTGTATAAATATGAATAACAAAGAGAAGAAATAGAATAAAAAAAATATCCAATTAAACATAAGATTAACTGCTGCTTGGTTAGCATTATAATTTAAAAGAAATAGGTAGGTACATATAAACAAATAATGATAAAGATTAGAACATATCTTTTACATGGTTTCCTTTTTTTGTTGGAGTTTTGGTTGTTGTTTTTGGTTTGTGTTTGATTTCATTTTTTGTGTAGTAAAATTATAGTATTTTATATATATTTACTTTTAATCTATTGTAATTTTCATCATATGTTCTAATGTAAAATATGTATTTTGTTTATATAATGACCATTATAAGATTATTCCAACTTTAATGTAAAATACGGGTCCATTCAAAAAGTTCCATATCATTTCCAAAAAAAATCCATATCATCACCCCCCCTCCCCCATATGTTGTGTATATAAATAATTGGGTTATGAATAATTTGTACAAGTCTGAAGATGGCCATAACAGGCTGAAACAGGTTACAGTCAAATAAATTAAGGTGGAAATAATTTTATATAATATACTAAGTAAGTGAAAATTCTTCTGTCTGACAATTTAAGCATATTCATATCATTTAAAAGAGTGTTGTAGTTCAACATAATTGCCGGAATTAAAATTTATAAAATGTCACAATTTATTTTGTACTCTTTCAATAGCTTGTACCTACATGAATATTGTAATATGGGTTCCAGACGATTATGGCTTTTTGTTGGAAACTACCACTCACAGATATTGGAGGATGATAGAGACCTGATGATGAAAGGGAATAAAAAAAACTAATATCACAACAACTGGTGTATCCCAAGTTTAATAAACGTCAAATATTTGGGGACATTGTTCACGGGAAGACGTACAGATACTTTTATTTATTAAAATTGAGATATCCAAGTAACAATTTTTCTAATTTTTTTTATCATATCGATTAGTCTTTGTTGTGGGTCCTTCAGTTAATAATAACTTAATAACCACGTCAAGTTATGACTGTTGACTATCCAACAGTGTTTTTTGAGGGCAGGGAGCAGAATGACCGACAAAATCAGCTTTCACAATGATCTCAGAAATCAAATGCATCTGTCAAACCATTATGAAAACCAGTTTCGTGTTGGTTCTGTCGATGGCAGCTTCTGATGTTCTCCTGATGTTCTGCTGCTATTCTGATGATATTCTAAAGATGTTCTGCTGTTGTTCTGGTGATGTTCTAACGATGTTCTAATGATGTGATGATTGATGATGACTTCTTTGAAGTACATTATTTAGTAGTCCACTCGGCTGAGGAAAAATGAAGCATTATTTCGTTAGCTTGATACTACAAATTATATAATATAAATGTTACTGATTAAATAATTCGCAGTGTATCATGAATAGGTATTACAGCGTTTGAAAAAAAAACTATTTTATAATAATCCAAGACAAACTTTTAGATTACACAGAATACAATCGGAAGTTAATAATTGTGGGATGACATTTTCAGGATTTTTCCATTAAAAAAAGGCTGGTAATTAATTAGGTTTGACGGCCAGCGTGTTCTAGGACTAAGGCTCTTGACTCGCAATCCGAAGATCGCAGGATCGAATCCCGGCGTGGGCTAATAAAATTTTATTTGATTAATTTGTGTTATTTCACAATTAATTAATTTAATAATTATGTATAGTATATTTGCGGCACGTTCCAGAGTGGAAGATATTCTCAGTATCACCCTGGTGTATGACAACGTTCAGATTTGAAAATTTGCTTGGCGTTAGCCGTGTTTGGTCTGACCAGATCTGAATAGCCAGGTACTTCCCCACCTTCCTCTTCCCCAACACCTTCCCCTCCCTTATACCTTCAGCCTCGCAACATACCCCAATTGGGGATGCCATAGTCTCACTAGCTCCAGACAGCAGCGGCTGGGACTCTTGTGAGGTATTCCTATAAAAAAGGGTAATTTTGAATGTTTTATGGAGCAAAATTGTAACTATAGGCAAAACGTAAATCCAAAATGAACATGCAAAATGTTTAATAAATAAAATAAAACTACCGTAGAAATCGATAACAAAATTTTCGGTTCCAATCTAATCATCCAATCTTCGATTTTGAAGATTTGTAGATCAATGATTTAATCAAAAATTTTGATTCCAATCAAAATTTCGATTCCGATCTAATCATTGAATCTGCAAATAAAAGCGTGTTTTTATTTAATTTTCTTATCCTTATGTTTACCGTTTCAATTTGGGAAAATGAAACACTCAGAGTCTACCCTATTAGGCCAGGGTGTATATATTTTCGGGTCCACATGAATAATATGGTGGGTAGGTATTCGGAGGCTGTAGATTTCACGGCATGTCCTTCATCCAGTAGTTGGTATTGGCAAGTGGCATAGTAGATAAAGAAGAGGTTCAAGAGCTCTGTCACTGTGCTGTCACTGTGCTATCACTGTGCTGTCACTGAGCTGTCAGTGTGCTGTCACTGAGCTGTCACTGTGCTGTCGCTGTGCTGTCATTGTGCTGTCACTGTGCTGTCACTGTTCTGTCACTTTGCTGTCACTGTTGTTACCGACAGCTGATGGATTCCATGTTGCTTCGATTCTACCTCCAAAGAACCCTGAAAATATGATAAAATAAAAGTTATTCAAAATTTAAATGTAAATTAACATACAGCATAATTTACAAACAAAAACAAGGATGTTGTCAAAATCAATATTGTCAAAACAATTACGTACCACTTAAAAAAATAAATCAACGTGAAGACGTATGAAAACGAGAGATGAAATAAAAGTTTGAAAGTTGACCATCAACAAACTTTTAATAACGAGTAAGTAGGTACCTAATAAGAAAAGATCTTATTTATATAAAAATCAAAATGTGTTTGGGGATTAGTGTATTGTGTAGTGTATTGCTATATTAAGCATAGAAAACTGTCAAAAAATTGAGAATGACATTTTGCAAAACAATGATTGTTAAATCAAAAATCAATTTTCAAAACTCTTTACATTAATGAATTAATTGGAACTATTTGCATAATAATTTGAATCGATTCAAGAATTATATATTTTAAATAGGTAGGTACCAAATTTGATTGATTGTTCTTATAATATATAAAAATGAATATTTGTAATACATGAAAAATGACAACTTGAATTTAAAAAAATGTAATTGGTGGCACGCGAGCTGGTTGAAAACTGAATGTACTGGGACTGAATATATAGAACGCGGGAGGGGGGTTGGCGGTACGAGGGAGTGGAAGAAAGGAAGGTGGGAGGGGTAGGCGGGAGGAGAAGGGGACGCGGGAGGGGAATGGGGACGCACGGGAAAGGACATGCAGGGAGAAACAATTTATTTCTTTGAATATGGCATTGCAACGCATGCCGGGAACCAGCTGGTGATATATAAAATTTCAAATTAGTTTTAGAATAAATCTTGAAAAATTACACTGTCGTTATAATAATAACCAAAAGAAACAATAAAATCAATAATTTGGAAAGCTAAAATGTTTTTCAAAAACATACAGGCACCTACATAATATAATGTATACATATATTTTATATAATACTGTACATAATATGTTACGCACAACGAATATAAATTATTACAAGTACTACGCAACGTACGCACAACGAATATAAATAAATATAAGTAAACACAGAAACATTTAAAATAAAACCGGTAAAAATATTATTAGTAACAACAATTTACGAGTGTTTGCGACATCTGTGCGCGCTAGAGTAAAGGAAAGATTTAAAAACGGAAAGACTTGCGTGTCTTTGCTAAAATTATGTATCAAAGTTTAAAACCATTATTTCTCCTCACTTAGTACGGCTACTCATTCATAGATGTCAGCTAGCTTAAAGTCTTTACGAGTAAAAAATATATCTTTTCGACAACAGGTGGCGTACGTAACAGAATCGTGATTCTAGAAATGCTCCTAGTAGAGTTCCCAGGCCGGTGATAACGCTTATCTGACATAATTGGGGTATCTAACATTAGATAAAACGAAAAAAAAACACATGTAAAATATCAAATGCGTCTGTTGCCACTTCAATACGTACAATCGCATACACGCAAATTTTCTGGCCTCTAAAATAGGTACCTACAGGAAATTGAGCAAAGGAATATTTTGCAAAAATAATGTCATGTCGCACGTTTAAGTTAATAAATATCATATTTCGGTTATCAATACAAAAATACTATTTAATTCAAAATAATTATTATTTTTATTAGTTACAGGATTTAAAAAAAAAATCGTATTCTTTGAAAAATTATTAATGTGATTGGTATTAAATTCATACAAATAATTCTCAATTAATTCATAAAAATGATAATAACACGACGGCACAATAAATTCTCGCGCAATGATAGACCTCGCATCGCGGGACAAATGATTGTATTATAAATAACACAATTCCATGATAAATCACGAGGCCATTCAAGACCACTTCCGCTACTTTATGAATGAAACTCCACGTCCTCAGTCCTCAGTCCCCATTCCCCAGTCCTCAGTTCTCGCGTCCTGTGCCCTCAGAACGCAGAATGAGCACACCAATACTTTAACTAACTAATGTTCATAAGACGGAGATTGTGCCATTCTGATTCATGAGTAGTTTAGTAGCGCGCCGTGTTTGGTTGAACTCAGATTAACCACATTTAGATAAAATTCCCAGGGCGCCCGTTGGAAAAAACACGTGTAGTTATCTGAAGGCCAAGGCATACCACTGATAGCTCCGTCGTAACCTCTCCCTATTTCTTACAAACGCCGCACGTACCTACCTAACTATAAAACAGAAGTAATAACACTAATAACTGATGGAAAAACTTTTCTAGAAGAAGTTAAATATTTTAGAGTTTTCAGTTTTCATGTAGGTATCTCGTGGGATAAACCGTGGGGACTGTTATCATACATTCACCTGACCCTTCAAGCAACAGAACTAAACCAAGAAGTAACCAAGTTCAGGAAGTTCTGCTTCTGAAAGCAGAAGAAACACCGTGTCTGGAAGTTCGATGCAAACAAAGAAGCTCATGTCTCATGTGTACCCTTTAGATTGTGCTAAAATAGTTCGTTAGATTTGGCAGTCAATGATCTTTCTCGACTAGACACTTCTCAAACACGTCGCGCCGGAGCGGAGGAGTGGACCGAAATAAATCGGGAAAATTAAAAATAAAACGTTTATCTTCTAGCGCATCTTTATACACACCGGCTCATTAACATGGCGGGCGTTTGACACCACTCTTCGCCATGAAGTGGACACGTTACAAGGAAACACCTCTGGAAAACACTGCTGGAGTCTAGATATTGCCGTTCCTGGGCATAGGGTAGAAGCAAAGGCAAGAAAGGATGACAGAATCCTCAATTCCAGCAGACAGAACAGTAATAAGAGACGATAACAGCAGAAAATCCAGTTTGCACGATACGGGTAGTTCAAGATTCTAATGCTTTAAACACACCGGCACATCAACACGGCGGGCGTTTGAGACTGGATATTGCAGTTCCTGGGCATAGGATGGAAGTAAAGGCAAAAAAGAATGACAGAGCCCTCAATTCCAGCAAACAGAATAGTAATCAGATACGATGACAGAAAACCTACTTTTAATGATACGAGTAGTTCATGATTCTAATTATTTGAGACCAGGACAGCATGCCAAATATTACAAAAATATCACAAATAATGTCTTGTATATTAAACTAAAACATTATTCTGCATCGCGGGATTTTCCATAACCACTTCCTATGGCTTGCTTTATCAAACCTCACTACATATTATTTATTCAGCGTTATCTGATTTCGATTCATAAAATAATTAATTCATTCTGAGATTCATTCATTGAGTCGGAAATAACACCTTTCATAATATTACAGTTCCTTCCAACGTTCCAACGTTCCAAGTTCCAACGGTGCCATGGTGAGAAATCTCGATTAGAAATCTAGACTCGGTTTTTATTTAGAAATAACGAAACATATGAATTATATAAGTTTCTTTAATCTGTAGGTTACACAGTTCACTCGATTCAATACAGGACATCAGCAAATAATGGCAATTCGATATTTTGCTCTTCCTACACCAGATCTGCGCGACTCGTTAGCACAGGCGATAACTTAATTTGATCTGATTTCAAAAGCGTGTGAATCCACGAACTTGCAAAACATCTAATTAACACTTCCGCCTCCATTAACGCCAATGAAACCACTAATTCAGCAATGCGAGTCTTGTAGAGACTTATACACATGGTTTTGTTTCCTTCGCACGCTTTATTAGTGGCCAGTGTATCTATGTGTGGAGTGAGTAGATAGTCTGAATGCTGGCGTCATGAGGTTCCGAAGTGTGCTCGTGGGATGGTTCGAATGGACAATTCTAGTTTAGTGCCGAGGTTCTTCTCTTATTAGGTCAGTGCATGGAGGTGTTGACAGAGGCTGAGGCGGTCCCGCCTACCTTCTTCATTCCCACCACTTCCTGCCTTACGCCACCACTTCCTGTTTCCGTTTCCTCTTTGACCACTGCCCACTGCCCATTTCTCTTTCCGTCACAATATCATTATCATATCTGCGACTCCTACCTCATAAACTCATAACCAACAAACACCTCGTTTAACAGGGAGACCGACAAGTTCCACAATTCTAGCCATGTTCGCTTATGCATGTGCATGACAACAACTCCTACACAATGATAAGTGAAAATGACAATCAATCCGAAACTATCGAGTCTAGATATGAGCACTTTTCAAAGAAAAATTCAAAAACGTCGATTATGAGCGTTCAGCTGTAACAAGATTTGAATGGAAGTTCTCAATACACATAATTATGTGGGTTCACAGACCATGGATCGTGGAATACCGCAAGGTGTACCTGATGTACTTCTTATTAAAAATAAAATTATTCTATTAAGGGAAAACTTTAAATATTTTACAATCTGCTTGTTAATTGATGGCGGCAACTTAATTACTTTATGAAAACACCCCCTTTGCAAGTTACACTGTAAAATACCGACAAAGGTACATTGCGAGCTGAGAGATTTGTGCAGTTTAGTTGTTAGTTACGACTTATAACTCGTCAGTGGAACCTCTGAAAGTGCCTAAAATGGTGTTTTCCGTTTCCTATCGCACGTTATATCCGTTCCGGCACGGCTACCTATTAAGGAAGTGCGATGTGGGCAGGCAGAGAGTGCTGAACAAGTGGGCCGGGTCAGGGGGCGGGAGACGACTAATTACGGGCAATGCTAGATCGGAATTCCTTTACGATTAGGTTCACTAAAAGTCAAGAATCATCACAAAGGAACGTCATAAAATAAAAACTAACAACATACAGACATTGTATATTATACTCATGTGTTCTCCATAATTCAGGATTATTATTAAAAAACAGAAATTAATGACACAAAGAAGAAATGATGAAGAAATAGCAATGTAAATGGATGAATAAGTGAACACGACACAACTTTAGAGAAGGTGATGGAAAAAAAGAAAACGGTGAACCTTGAGACTAGAAATAGTCTGTGATTATCATAATATCGGTTCAAAGAATGACACGGCCTATTTTATTCATAAAACCACGAGAAATGTAACTACCTACCACAATGTTATTTGAAATGAAATTCGTTAAGTCAAATAATAGTCAGCTGTTTGCTAGGCGAGATTATTTTGCGCGAAATAAAATAGCAACGCCCACGAGCGGCGGCCCTAGCGGCGAGTAGCGGCACTACGCCGGCTATTTGGAGCGCGAGCCGCGATGATAACGGCGCTGGCAAACCCAGTTCCGTCTGAGGACTTGGACAAAATTAAAGCCAATTTGTTTAGTTCATTAGACATGTTACAATTTTTCTGGTGGGTCAAGGACATCTACGCCATCTTAAATTAATAAGTCACACATTGTAGTATTGAATACTTATCCTTAAAAATCTGCTTGTACTTACTACTAAAGAGGTTTTCACGAAATAATTATAATAAAGACTGTAATTCATTCGCACGCTTACCTTGACCTCCCAACAATTTACCCAATTATTCTATAACAAATAGTATTAACACAAAAATATATATATTAATAATTATTAATAATATAATATATCATTATTAAACACTAACTTGAATCTTATTATTAATATTGTTAATGTAACTATTTATCCACGTTTTCCGGAAACTAGTGGGAAACTGGTGAATCTATATCACATGAAGAAGAATCCAAATAAACTAAAAAAAAACTTTAAATAAATATAGAAAAAAAAATTGTCGACGATAATATTGTTAATTCTGAATTTTAAATATGGGATTGAAAAATTTCCAAATTGGTAAAGTCGTTCGTCCTGGTAAGACGAGAGGTTCTGGGTTCGTGTCCCAGTTGCGACAGTTAGCTTTTATTTTTTCTGTGTTTTGCTCTTGTTCATATTTCGTTTATATTTGTTAATTGTTAATTGTTATTTAATTATTTGTTTCTTCAATGATAAAAAAAAATTATTGGACCATTTCGATTTTTTTCAATTTTTACATTTTAAAAGGCAGTAAAAAAAACAGTTGATGAAACCCCGTAAGAGTAGTTTTTTTTTCAAATTTGACCTAATTCAAACATGGGACTGGATTTACTCGAAAACAGAAGCTCAAATAAAAATAAAGTTATTACATAAAATCGTATGCAAATATGATGTAGATTGTACCACTAGTTTCCAGGCAACATTTACATATATATATACCTAGAAATAAAAAAAATCTGAAAATAAGCGTAATTTTAATCACTTTCCTTTTAGAATTGTTTCAAATCAGAAAACACTTTTTAACTCTTTATTCGGAACAATTTTTATGTAATCTCGCATCAATCGCATCAAAAATCACCCTTCCGAGCAGGCGCAGAACTAACATTCCACTCCTTGTCTTGCCACACATCACAGTTTCATTATACACGAACAAGTGCCAAATCTCCACTGGAAATAAGAAAAAATTTGGGCGGAGGAACTTTCGTATGTCGTCACCGTGTGGAGACATTTGCAGACTAATATTAATACAATATTATGTCTGTTTTACTTCTTGTTGTCTACCCCCCCCCCCTCTCCTTCCCCTTCCCAGGCGAGTCTAGGTTGACCCAAATCTCCGCGGCCAGACAGCGATCGTCCTAGACACATAACTTATCCCTTTCAAAAGTGGACTAAAAATGTGTTTCTCGACTTTTTATTTTATAGGCTCACTGACACCGGGTATTTACAGAGCGACGTGGGACGACCTCGCGAGGACAACTTCCTCTATACACCTGCAGAGGAATGTTCCAATAGCAGTCAGATCCAATAGCAGAATAAACCTAGTCTCATTGACTCAACTTGCCCCGCGTTCCAAGATTGCAGTTTCGCTGAACTTTGACCCAGGGCTAATGTACCAGGCGTCCTAGCATAGTCGAACGATAAGGATTGATAGGATAACTTTCGGTAACTTCTCATCGTTCTTTAGGACAACTAGAGATCGCTAACGTACAAACGACAGTTGACGTCGAATATATTAAGAACACTCAGTCATTGTGAACTCAGTCAGTGTTACTTATTCGTTAGCGATCTGCAATCATGCTAGGGAACGATGAGAAGTTACTGATAGTTATCCTATCAATCTTTATCGAACGCCCATGATAGGACCCAAGATCTGTCCGCGATGGATTGCTTTCCTGGAGAGCTCCATTGTAACACTTTTTGAAATGAAAACTTTTTTTAGCACCGTTGTGTTTTGTAACTCGATGAAACGAAAAATAGCGCCACTAAAAAAAGACAAACACCTACATTTATAGGATTTAGCCTGCGAGAGAATGATTTAGTATAAACTTTCTCCTCTTTCTGCGGTGCTTCGTAGCCTATCGGTCTCTTTGTGTGGTGCTTCGTAGCCTCCTCACTCTTGTCTACGTTAGTTTTCTGAAGGTTTCACTTCTACCGCGTGTGAATTGCACTCTGTTTTTTTTTCTAAAAGAGAAAAATAGATACGGGTTACAAAGGATTTGCTATATGTCATGTGATAAGAGATTTGTTGTACAGGACAGAAGATCGACAGTGTTAATATGACGTAGAAACGTTAGTAAAATTAGATAGTTGGAATATACTTTTTGTCTTTTATCGTCGTAAGCAAGCCTACTTTCACTCGTAAAAATGCTACGATCGACTTTAAAGCAAATTTGAATCGTATATTTCGCTGGGCGACAATTTGATCCGCGCCGAGCACTGAATTGTGTGGTTTGCGACTGAAATATCGGTATTATGCTAAACTACAGAATCGCAATTGGGTCGAGCAGAATGTATAGCTGGGAAGCAGACGAAATAATGTTTGTCTAGACACTTGTGAGCGTCTGCCACCATCACTCACGAGCCTCACTCTCCCACACACCGGCACACTCACATACACAACCTCGGCTCACCCACACCTAGGTGGATCCAGTCAACCCACCGCGGATGTGCTAAACAAAGAAAATGTTGCGTAATTTTCGCGGATTTTATTCGCGACGCGGCAACACGTTATAAGAATATCTCGCGCGAAATGGGAATATGGTTCAAAACAGTTCATTTCGAATTCCGCGACTCAAAGTCCCGTTACCTACATGCCACAACGCGCAGCGCACCTCACCGCACGCCGCATCGCACGCCACGCACCGCACGCCACGCACCGCACGCAATGCACAAATCATAATAATATATTATCACTAAGGTCTACAAAAGTCTAAGACGGTTTACAGAACAAGAAATCAAATCCCCTTATTCTCAGATCTCAGTGAAGCATATTCATCGCTTTCGGAACCAATGACAATATTTGCAAGGATGATTTTTTGGATTCGCAAGAAACTACGCATAATGCAAATAATTATGTATTTTAAATCATATATATAGCTTGGTATTATAACAAAGATCGAACAAATTAAAGTACCTGTTGTTTCTATATAATATTGTCATCCATTTCTTCTTGTGTCCCTGCGTAAAGAGACATGGAAGACGTTCAGGTAATGGAGAGGTGTTGAACAGGAAGACAATCAATGATCTGTAATGAAAGGAAAAAAAATTAAATATTGTTAAAATAAAAGCAATGAGAAGTGGAAAACTAATAGTTACAATCGTTACTGTCCATATTATACTATTAGGATGTACTTTCTGCTACTAACCTAACATAAAAGTTATATAAATCATGCGAACACCTCAGCACAGTTCTACTAGTGAGGTGTTCACAAAAACATTACTGATTATTTTACATTCGATTACCATTTACACACAGTTAATGATTATTTTACATTCTATTACCATTTACACAGAGTTAATGATTATTTTACATTCGAGTACCATTTACACACAGTTAATGATTATTTTACATTCGATTACCATTTACACACAGTTAATGATTTTTTTACATTCGATTACCATTTACACACAATTAATGAATATTTTACATTCGATTACTATTTACACAAAGTTAATGATTATTTTACATTCGATTACCATTTACACACAGTTAATGATTATTTTACATTCGATTACCATTTACACACAGTTAATGATTATTTTACATTCGATTACCATTTACACACAGTTAATGATTATTTTACATTTTATTGCCATGTTTTATATTAGGACCATTTTTGTATTACTTACACTTATAAACTGTTGGTAGAAAGGTAGAAATAAATAAATAAAATTAATTCATTTAATTGTTTATTTTTTATATTATATCAGAGGTGGTACTGCTGAAAACCATCTGCATTCCAGGAGAAGTCCTGAATGTACAGCTGAGAAGTGACCTTTTTGTCATTAAAATCAATAATAACTAAACAAAATATATAAAATTCTCAAAATCTATTGATGAATACATGTTTTTATTATAATTATTATTAATTAATCGTATATATACATCGCCAATGCCATTTTTCCCATTAAAATTCATTATAGTCCTAAAACAAATGGTGTGATGATGACGGTTCACGACCTATGTATTATCAGGTATCGTAAGACTCGGAGTTGCACGTGCGTAGGTGCACCGTGTTGCGTGCGTCCATCTAGTTTACCCTCGATTTGAAATGCAAATGGTAAATGCAAAACTTGCAATGAGCAATGCAGACCTGTCCAGTGTCTACTATCCACTGTCCATCCATCAGAGATATCTGCCTTCACCACTCCGACGCTGGCTCGCTGAGTGAGACATCTCTTGCAATTTGCAATATGAATATTTATACACGGCATTCAAGCTGTTACGTTGAACGGTGATAAATATGTCTACTGATTCGTTCCGGTCAATTTGCGAAGTAATTTAAATGTATACAAACAAATAGAAGCGCTTTAAGGTTCAATGTACGGGGAAATATTCTCTGTGCACTCTGCTAAATGCTAAATGGCAGCCAAAGTCCTACACACTATACTAGATACTCTCCGAGCAAACCAAACATAGAAGTCAAGCAGATCCCATTTGGATATTGAAATGGTAAGAAGTCTCCGATTAGAAGAATCCGAAATTGATTTAAAAAATTTCGGCTATTCAATAGCCAATATCCAATCTAGTCGCGGAGTACTGACTGTTTCGGAGCAATCTAAAAACAACAATAACTCTCAGTTCGGCAGAGATGGGGCCCGCCGAGGAAGTTATTTCAATAGGAAATGTGTTAAAACACTATCTTTACGTGCCGTTTTGGAACGCTGTATACTTAACCTGAATTTGTATCCAATTTTTGTTTCACGATAACTCAGAGCAAATATTCAAATCAATGAACACCAATGACCTTATTAGTATTTATTTCGAGCCACTGACGACTGTCTATAGACGAGCGGCACAATGCAAATAACTCCCGGCACGGCGAGTGGCGTGGCGGTAATGATGGCGTGGTTGTGGCGTGGCAGCGTGGCAGCACTGAACGGTCGCTGATTGAATGCGAAGGAAAGCCTATCGCCTCTGTGACTCCACCGCGACTGCGCGAGAAGCCAATAAGAATCTGGTTTGTTTGCCACATTTTACAATGAGAGTATCTCCGAACATTCCAACGCCTGTCAGACGAGATGACAGGTTGCTAGTTACTACTTTGTTGCTAAACTGAATTCCAACCAACTAACACCAATGCCACTAGCCCGACAAGTCACCGCTCACCACTAAACAGTACCTCAGTCGGTAGTACCTCAAACTATTTAACTGTTGCCACATCGAATCAACAAGGTATTTTAATTAACCATCGATTTTGAGAAATAATTGCTAATTGTACCGGAATTTTTATCGGGAATGGCGAGTACGTAGCCTGTTGTTCGCACATAAACCAACGGAGAACTAAGCACTACGTTAAAAAAATCATGTGTTTTTGGTTTGAAAATTTGATTGATAAGAAATATTTTAGGGGGCATCCATTAATTACGTGAGCAGTTTTTCTTCCAATCTAGACCTCCCCCCCCCCCCTCCCCCTCGGTGAGATAAATTTGGGCCAATTCGTATATTTTTTCAAGTAACGCGAGATTTTGCTGGACCCCTCCCCATTTGTGCTCACGTAATTAATGGATGCTCCCTTACATATTTTAATTAAAAGCAATAATGAGTAGAACACATCTTGGCGTTCGAAATAAGCGAACATTTTTCTGTAATTCTGTTTATAAGTCCAGAAAAAATACAGTATCAGGCCTATAAAAACCCAAAATCTCTTACTTAGGAAAGCCTTTTCAGTTATGGTTTTTATTGTATAATGTGACAAATTAAGCTCTTTAGAAAATGATTGTAAAACATTTAAAAATTTGTGCCTGAACTTCCCAAAATAAAATAAAACACACTTTTTGGCGAAGTTTTTTGATGCGTAAATCAAAATAGACGGCTGGAGTTAAGCGGGCATTGAAACATTATCGCCATCTACACGAGGTGCATCGCTTTTCCGAATCCATATCAGCGGCCATTCGATAATAAGGAACCTAGACAATCTGTCGACATGTGAAAACGTCTCATGCTTAGATCTTAATGAATATTACGATACGAACAACAAGATCTTGCGCAATAATAACAGTAAAAACATCAAAGAAATTAATGAATAAGGTCACGTTTTGTCCATTCAGTAACACGAGATTCTAAGCAATCCACAGCAGAGGCCGTTTAGCCGCAGCTTTAGGAATGTGCAGTGGTTACTGGTTGGTAGGTGGATTTGTTGGTGGATTTGTTAGTTGGTTTGTTGGTTGGTCGGTTAGTTGGTTGGATCGCAGTGCGCACGTGGCGACTTTCGCAACTGCGCCGCGGAATGCGCGCATCGAGAGAATTTCAAATTCGGAACGAGGCGGTCAACTATCGAGGAATTTTCCCATTCCCGAAGCCCGCGGCCGGAATTTACGAATTTGAACTTCAAAAGTAAAAACATCGAAGTCTCCGCATTTAAGAACGCGCCGAAGAATTTAAAATGAGGTCGACGCTCAAAGAATTTGAACAATTCATCGAATATCAAAGTTAAAATTGAAGTACAGAATTTGAACAATTCATCGAATATCAAAGTTAAAATTCAAGTACAGTATTTGAACAATTCATCGAATATCAAAGTTAAAATTCAAGTACAGTATTTGAACAATTCATCGAATATCAAAGTTAAAATTCAAATACAGAATTTGAACAATTCATCGAATATTAAAGTTTTATGAAAGTTCTATTGGAGTTCTATTATTATTTCATCTTGGGCCAGTTGTAAGCCAGTGCTTGGAAAATAACAGAACTTAAATATTAACTTTGAAAATTTGATACATTTTTCATATCCTGTGAAACAAGCCGCCTTTATTCGATTTCATCAAAAGAAAATTCTTATGAATTTGTTGTTCTTACTTTTAAGGGATCAAAGATTTCAGGTATATCCTTCCCTATTATCGTTTAAACTGTATTTATCATGCTTGTATTTATCTACTGCACGAAGCCATAGCCATTCTCAATGGGGTTATATTTGTGAGGCTGAAGGGAGTGAGAGTTGAATAAGAGGAGGTCTGGGAGGTAAGTAACTTGCCTAATTCAGATCTGGTCGCCAAACATGTCCAAAGTGAATTCAACTAACGTGAGCTTTCATAAGCAATATTTCCAAGGCAACTAACTCTATTCTCAACGGGGTTATACTTGTGAGGCTGAAGGGAGTGAGATTTGAATAAGATAAGTAACCCAGCAAATTCAGATCTGGTCGCAAAACATGGCCAAAGTGAATTCAACTAACGTGAGCTTTCATAAGCAATATTTCCAAGCAATATTGCTTTCATAAGCAATAATTTCAAGGGGTTATACTTGTGAGGTTGAAGGTAGTGAGATTTGAATAAGATGGGAAAGAGAAGGTCTGAGTAGTAAGTAACCCAGCAAATTCAGATCTGGTCGCAAAACATGGCCAAAGTGATTTCAACTAACGTGAACTTTCATAAGCAACATTTCCAAGGCAACTTTTCCAATCCATATGATTCATAAACAACTGTAGCTTCATAAAATATCAAGACAAACGAATTAAGGATATCAGTGAGTGACAACAATTATGATTTTATGTTTTTCAAGGCTCGGCATAGAAAATGTTTAAAGTGATATAAATTAATTTGAAAATGTTTTTTTAATGATTATTGTTATCCAACGCAAATACAATCACATGACTGAATTTAAATAATAGTAATGTTTGTCGCCTCAAGAGCGTCGAGCGCAATTTTTCCAAAACCGGTTTCGGCGTGTTTACGCGATGCAGCGATGTTATTTGTTATTAACAATAACCCAACATTGACGGAGGTTAGGAATGGGAAATTACAAAATAATAACGGCTGTTCGACTCGGCTAGTAAAATGTAGGTATCTATCTGCCTACCAGCTTGTTGCGGCATCCAGTCCTGTTAGGCCGGAGCCGGACCGAGAGCCGGAGCGACAAGCAACGTGGGACCGGAGATGGCCTTGATGAAGAAGCCCACCACGAGAGTTGCGCAACTCCGGTCGACTTTAGTATCTGCCTCGTAGGCCCTTGGTACTTGGCGGTTATGCAATGCGGCCCCAAGAATGTTGTTTGTGAATTGGTCATAATTATTCTATTCATATTCTTCGTACGAAAACAGATTTCCTCATACCTTGAAACGTGTGCTGGAAAAGAATGCTGGAGCGGTGGAATGTTGACGATTTTTACGGAATTTCGACCTCGAGGATTAGGATAACATAACACCTCGGCGGTGTCTTTGCTTATTTTATTGATTTTGTATTCACATTTAGAAAACCATAAAACTTTTTTTTTTTTAAATACGCCAAATATGATTAAAAATCGGTGAAAAATGTTAAGTTTTCAGGAAATCATAGATTTTCTGAAATTTGGAGGAGCACATAAAGCTCCGGGGGTGTGTTACAAAATATTTTCTACTTTGCGGAGGAAAATAAGAAAAGCGTTATCCTAGAATTCCCATAGAATTTTAGAAATTTCGACTTCACAGACCAGGAGCACATAGAGCCTGATTTAATGAGAATGATGTTCTCGGTTAACTGAAAATAGACGGATTTTTCACGAGTTCCACAGATTTTCAGCATTTTCATGGAAACAGACCGGGAGCGCAGAATAAGAGTGGTTAAACTAGCTTTTCTTCACGCAACAAAGTAATTCTTGCTGCTCCCTCTAAGCATTTTGATCAACGAGGGAAGCATGATATTATTTATAGTGGAGACTTTTTTGGGAATTCATGAATAATTTACGACGGCATTCTTCACATTGTTGAGCGACTCTTCGCCTCGTGGCCGCATTGGATGCACCGGGAGCGCAGAATCGGAGAAAGACGGCCGACGAGTCTGCGAGGAGGTTGCTAGCGCACTGAGACTGAGAAAGATCGATGACATAACTCGCGCCGGAATGCGGTCCCCCCTCCCCCCACCGGTCCGCCCTTCCAGACAGCCCCCGACCACCGCCCCGTGCCCTGCCGACAGGTCTGCAGGTCCGCACGGGAGCCTTGACCTCTCCGCATTCCTGCGGCCCGCGACACTACGACCAGCGGAGGCTGTGCAATGTGCACTGGTGCCCATGCCGAGAAGAAAACTGCTCCGGTAACTGGATTCAGGGCTGAAAATGAGGCTTCATCGATACGAACATCACACCTAAAACGGCAGATGAAAATAGTGTATTTTTTAAATTAAATTAATTTTCTTCTTCAAAAACAAGAAATTAATTTTATGGCACCATTTTAATTGAAAATTAAACGGTTTTCTTTGTTTTAACCACTTTTAATGTGTAGTAGATTTTATAGCTACGTACTGATGACGTACAAGACATAAAACGCTTGTAGACATTTTAAAATCTACAGTTAATAATAATAATTGGATAATTTATAGAGCGCCGTTTTTGTGAAAAATCACCTCAAAGTTATTTTGAAATATTATGTAATTTTGCTTTATAAATGTAACTAATTGTGTGATGATGTGTGTGATGTGATGTGAAATGTAACTAATGTAATAAAATAAATAAATAAATAGACATTGAAAGTGGTTAAAACAAATAAATCTTTAAATTTTAAATTATTTTTCATTTTAAAAGCCTTATTTAAATCATTCAATATGTTGTGACGTTTACGTCGCGATCAATTCGTAGGTTCACAGAAAAAAACAGGGCAAGTTACATCGTCGCATGACGTCCGTCGTTATATCGTTATGAACACAACATACCTTAGGAAAAATCATATATTATTTTGCCTTTTTGATTAAACAATGATAAAATAATTTATTATCTCCCGACAGTTTTGTTTTATGAACCTGCAAGAAGCAAAAATATTATTTGCATTTTACAAAATTTTAACAATTTATTTAAAAACAAAATAAATGAATTAAGATTTTATTTGAATACTTGAATATCACAGCGAGATAAGATAATATTTTACGCTGGAAGTTAAACAAAGTTCATTTTTAAAATGTATATTAATTTATTTGCTATGTGAACAAAGCTTTATTTAGATGTAATGAGGCTACTTGAAAATAAGAGGCCGGGCGCGAAAGCGTTAATATAGCGACGTTCATTGACCCAATGCAGGAGATTTCATTCAAGTCCCGGGCCAGCGATACTTAAACATTCTAGACCGGGGCGACTATTACTACAGATGCGTTAATCAATAAATATTTTTTTACGAAGCTATTTTCAAAAGGTCATTTAAAACATATTTTTATTGATTTTTTAAAATAATAATCAGGATTCTCATATAAATAGTTAGTAACTTTGTGATACAGCATTATTAAAAACACTATTATACATCCACATATATTTTTTACATTATCTACAATGTGGAGTACACAGGAGGCCATGCAAAAAATTATTCCACCGTTAAAGATGCTGTGTGGAGGGTCTTTCTGAGAAGAGGAAAGAGTGAACATGTGTCTTGATGAAACCTGTGTTGCAGGAGGGAGTAAACTTAGATGCCGGCAAATCGTTCCACGGCCGAGCTGTTTGACTCAAGAATGACCCGTTTTTGTGTGACAAATGTCAATAGTGTATATATTTTGAGCGCGCGTTTGGCGTGTTTCCCGACTATCGTTTCCAGACTTCCGGTGCCGAAGGCATCACTGATGCTAGTTTCTCGGATAGTGTGATCTTACAATGATCCTCACATCTTTCATTGAAATACCGATAGAAAAGCGACAGGGGCCTTCCTGATGTCTGTGCTCTAAATATTGTTAAGATAGGGTTATCTGAAGTTTCTGGTTTTTTTTTAGAGTCGAGGGTATTCTGGAACTCCAGCCCAGAGGTGGCTGTCAAATTCAACTGTACGCACTCGTTATTTGTACAGAGTCAGCAGGTGTTTACATCTACATCTATAAATGTGATACGTTTCCTCAATACACAATAATATTATAAAATAACCTTTGTGGCACCATTTTAATTAAATGATAAGTGACCACTATTTAAACAATAAAAATCCAAATGTTTCAGAACAAATAACACACTATATTTGTTAACGATAACTTTGCACTAATTGTAATCGCTTTTGTCCCAATTCAACTTTCCACTTTGCACTGATTGTAATTTTCATCACCAGTTGTAATTTTGAAGATTTTTACATAACTCGTAATTTAATCAAGAATTCGAGATACTGAGCATAGAACACTGCTGTCACTTGAAGATTTTCAATGCACTGATCTTGTGAGTTCACATAATATGTAGGTAGGGGGACTAGGTGTGGGTATGAATCAGGAAAATGGTAAGAGTACTCCCTTACATTAAGGATTCCCCTGCAGATTTGTGTACACAGCGTTTGGTTCAAACGTTTTTGATAAATCCAGTCTGGTTTTACTTACACATCAACATTGTGAAATGTTGCACCGAAAATCATATAGGATGGTAATGTCAATAAACGACAATCTTTACTGGATGTTCCTTCTTCTTCGTGAGCATTATGATGTCCAGATTTGGACATAGACCTCCCTCAAGTTTAAGTCTAACTTAATTTCACCATTTTAACACAATTCACACGCAATAGAAGTGAAACCTTCAGAAAACTAAAGTAGACAATGGTGGGAAGGCTATGAGGCACCGCACAAAGAGGGGATCGATTATACTATCTCATTCTCTCGCAGGCTAAATCCTATACATATATGTGTTTGTCTCTTTTTAGTGCTAGTTTTAACTTCAAAATATCAGAAAAAGGTTGACGTGAATCCTACAAGATTGGTGAAATATTAGCCCAAGAACCTTAGCTTTACATTTCCTGATGCATAAGAAAACAATAGATAGTTATTAATTATATTATGGTAGAAAGTCATCGGTCTATCCATCTCCTTGTGAATTGTGAGCCGCGCACTGCCGCGCAGGAATGTCAGCAAAGGCAAGCAGTGTTCGGGTATCGCCTTTCTCCGTTTCTAGACACCACCATGCTCATTTAAGAAAATGTACTTTCAAATACAGTCTATTCCGCTTAATCCGTACACCGATTTATCGGGACAGCCGGTTATTTGGGACAAACCCCAAGGAACAGAAACCAAATAAAGAAACTAATATTAATATTCTTTGGAAATGTAGGACACCATTACGTTTAACTGGGACAAATTCCGATCTCATGTCGATGCAATACGTGTCTCAGTAAACGAATTTTATTTATGAAGTGCGGGCGGGCGAGGGGAGGAAATCCCAGTGTTTTCGGGATTAGATTACAAGCAATTAATAATATTAAAAAAAAAAACATTTTGGAGAAGAGTGATAAAACCTATTTTGAAGCATAAATTTTAAGGTGGACCTCCAAATAATATCAATTTATATTAATAATAATTATGAACGTACAAAACAAATAAAAATAAATGAAAGTCTCCATTTATGTTCCTACTTAAAAATGGGTTTTTTACTCTCTTCAATAAAGTGAAAAAAAAATCACATTTATTTTTGAACCCATTGTGAATTCATAAAATTTTTTGAAATTAAATATTTTTTCAAATATTAAAAAAAAATTAATCGCCGAAAGTATGTACGCGCATAACTTCCGACAGCACCAAATTGAATAAATATTTTTTTGTATGTTCGTTGTTGTCAGGACAAGGTTTGTATAAAACTACTGGTGAGCTCTGGCGTTATGAAATTTGTATTAAAAAACTTGCAATAGGTGGCACGCGTGCCGTTTGAAAACTGAATGCACCGGGAATTGATGTTTGGAATGCGGGAGAGGGGAGGGGGAGAGGAACCCGGGAGGGGGGAGAGGATCCTAGAAGGGGGGAGGGAAACTAGGGAGGGGGGTTCGCGGGACGGGGGAAGGGGGAAGGGGGGAATAGAGTGGGGAGAGGGAAGGTGAAGGAGACGGAGTGGGATCGCGATGAATGGGAAAAGACACCACGCAGGAAGAAACAATTAATTTATTAAATGGCATAGCAACGCGTGCCGGGTACCAGCTAGTAATTAATAAAATTTAGAAGCACATTCTAGAGAACGCGAATAAATGTAATACGTATACAAAAGCTCAATAAAATAAAAACGTTAAATGTTTGGGTCCCGATATGTCCCAATTAAGCGGAATCGGTTGTAGGTATACTATCTTATTTTCTTGAACACAATCAGTTTTTTGTTTAAAGTTGTTACCAGTATCTTATGTTATGTGTTCGTTCGTTTATTTTGAAGAAAATTTACTTCTTAAATTATATTGATCTTCTGGAATACAATCAGTTTACTGTTTCTAGTTGATATCAGCAATCTTTCTCTGTTCGGATACCGCATTTTCATTTTTCATCGTTTATTTTAACACACAGATATTACGAACATTTTAAAGAAAAATTACTTAATAAATTACGGAATATCAATAAAACTGTCTAAAACTGTATTGATATTCCGGAACTCAATCAATTTTATGTATCTAGTTGATATTAGTAATTGTTCTCTGATCGGGTATCGCCTTTTCCCGTTTCTCTTAACACACGGACATTAGGTTCATCACAATCAGTTTTATGTTCATGGTTGTTACCAATAATCGTTCTCTGTTCGGATAGTTCACTGCTTTAGTAAGAAGTAATTTAGAATACAATTCCACTATTTGGTCCCTATACTATAAAGCACATAAAATAAAAATTGAGAAAGTTCAAAATAAATGTTTAAAGATCATTAATTTCAAACACTTCACACCCATTGAACAAATTAATTATGTTAACTTAATGAAACTACTTAATTTAACTGAATATCGTGTTGAAGAACCAAGAGCGATTTGGTTCTATTATTCAAATTAGTTAATGGATCACTTGATGCACCCGACTTAACTAAACTAATAACATACCGAGTACCAAATCGTGACACGAGACTTCCAGAGCTGTTCTTTGTTCATTGGTCTAAAACTAACTATTTCATTAACTCCCCAATCCAAAGACTACATAGGCTTGGAAATAAATTCAGTTCGGTTGATATTTTCATTTATTCTTTACCTAACTTTATATCAGAAATTTCTAAAATTCTTATGTAAATTTTATTCTTCTTCTTATATTGTTTTGGTTGTTTTTAATTAATTTCTTTTTAATTCTGCTTATATCCTTAATTTTCAGTTTATTACGTTATATACTACATGCTTATAATTTTACTCCTGGATAACTTATATATCTATAATAATGTGATATTGTAAAAGCCTTCGAGGCGTGAATAAATAAATAAATATTTCCAATATCCGTTTGGTGAACTTGATGAATTGTCGTAGTCATAAATATGTCGAAATTATTTCTTGAGCACAATTTCACTAGCCTGCCTGGGGCCTACGATCAAAAAGGAATTATGTAAATTAACGAAGTCAGTTTTCTTGCATGTCCGTAGAGATCACACTTCTTAGGAAAAGTTGGTATTGTAAAAAAAGATATTCGATAAACGTGGTATTCTGTTTCAAGATCTTATCAGTAATATGTAAGGTGTATTTCAAATGTAATTAAATTGTTACTTGGTTGTTAAAAGTAAACAAATAAGTGACGTCTTAAAATTTTTACGAGGATTCATTAAAACAAATAACGCAATCGTGTGACGTTAATGCCGTAAGATAATGTATGGTTTTGAGTCAGCCATTAAGACTTGGCGAGCGATTATCAGATAACGTTAATATTACGTCTTACTAGTTTCTGTATATGAACCCTGATGAAGCAGGCCTGAACGAAGATGGCTGGCATTAGCCATAAACCATCATCAGGCATCATTCAAGATCGAATGAGAGACGAAGTTCGCCCAGGAAAATTTAACGTTGGCCCGGGCCTTAACGAAAATGGCTGAAATTAGCCATAAACCATCAGGCATCGTTCAAAATTGAATGAGAGACGAAATTCGCCCAGGAAAATGAAACGTCGGCCCGGACCTGAACGAAGGTGTCTGGCATTAGACATAAACATACACTCATCAGGCAACATTCAAGATCGAATGAGAGACGAAGTCCGCCCAGGAAAATGAAACGTCAGCCAGGGCCTGAATGAAGGTGGTTGACATTAGCCACAAACCACCAGGCAACATTCAAGATCGAATGAGACGAAGTTCGCCCAGGAAAATGAAACGTTGGCCCGGGCCTGAACGAAGGAGGCTGTCATTAGCCATAAACCATCAGGCAACATTCAAGATCGAATGAGAGACGAAGTTCGGCCAGGAAAATGAAACGTTGGCCCGGGCCTAAACGAAAGTGGCTGACATTAGCCATAAACCATCAGGCATCATTCAAGATCGAAGGAGAGACGAAGTTCGGCAAGAAAAATGAAACGTCGGCCCGGGTAACAATAACAATTGAGATGGCGCCAAATCCGTTCCGCGATATGGGCACGATTGCCGATTGCCGATTGCCCATATTAGTCCCGTGGATTGGCAAGTCTTTGAGTTACACAAATCAATTGCATTGTCACGATGAACTGGCGCGGCGCCGGCCTGATGTAAAAGGCAATTCAGCGCGGAACACGTTGTATTCTGTACGTCAAACGTCTAGACACGTCCGAGAGAAAAGCCCCATTCTCGCCGTAATACTTACATTATAATGTTATTAGTTGTTAAACATGGCTTCATAAAAAAAAACATTTTCACCGAAAGAAACATAAAATCATGCAGCATAGCCAGATATCATTTTATGGTGACTGAAGACTGATTTTGGACAGTCTCTTCCGGGAACTGTCCAGTGTTGCCAACTCGAATTTTAAACTAGAGCTAGGCGAAACCCAAAAAAGAGCCAAAAAGGTGCTAAAATTTTGAAAATGACCTAAAGCATGGGGGGGGGGGTTGTTAGAGAATTTCAGAGAAGAAAATTCCCAGTTTCTGAGGGAGGGGTGGGGGGGGGGGGGGCTGTAGGCCTTCTTGTTGTCTGATTTTAATGAACAACTCATAACAAACACTCACAATCCACTTGTTTATTTTTAAATTTTTCAATACACAATTATTTTTTATAAATTGGAAGTCTTCAGAATTTTTAATTTTTTTAAAAATATTTTTTTAGTTAAACAGCGACTTGTCCTCTAAAAAATCTAAGTAGTCATCCGGTTCCAGTTCCTGTACCATCGCGCTACTAGGACCGGCTTCATCAGGATTTTTTTCGTATACAGCCATCGTTCCAATTTTTTTTTTTGAACTTCTATAAGGGAAGTTCATAATCCTCGCAACATATTAACCATGTCATTAACAAGTCTATGTCTGGTTTTATTTTTGACAATATTTAACTGCCTAAAAACTCGTTCCACTTCTCCGTTTGACCACGGCAGAACAAGTATCGACACTGCGAAAGAGCTGATTTCGTGGAAAGGATTTTCATCAGCGGCATCACGATACTTAAGAACCTCAGCCCAAAACTAAACTTGACTGCGCATTCGAATTCGAAGGAAACTGACGCAAGAAGCAGTGCAATATGCAATACGCAATAGCCGGCCTAGGCAAGTTACTTGTATCGATTTTTGGGAATTTCATTTTTTCGGGAAGTATCTGTACCGATGTTTCCACCATAGTATTTTTAGTAACTGTTTACTTGTGCAGGAGTTCAGGGAATCTCTCTTTTGGGAAGTCCTCGTCCCAATGTTGCATTTTTGAAATATTATTGCAAATATAATTTTTTTCAATATTATTTCACGTGAATAAGAGCTGAAATATCTGAAAAACGAGCTAAGAAGCTAAATGACTTTTTTTGGAGCTGACGACGTCGATTTAGAGCCAGATCTAGCTCTAAAGGAGCTGAGTTGGCAACACTGGAACTGTCACGTTGTGGAATTACACGATGCGGAATGCGGCGCTTGCAATAGAGCCGACACCATCTGCTACGAAATAAAGAAAATCTTGTTCCGATTAAAAGCTGCCAAATATTTAATTAGAAAGCAGGCGAGAATCTCACACGAACCTCACGGAAATTGAGAGTGGGTTCATATTGTGGATAAAATATAAAACCAACGAACGATATTTAGATAAGCCAATGTAGAATAACTTATTTTACGAATGAAAAATACTTGCCCCTAATTTTCAAACAATTTAGCTTCCCGATGGCGTTTAGAGTTTTGTCGACGAAAGACCGAGCTTTCGCAATCTCCTCCATCGCTACCAGGAGCGCAAGGAGCGGGCGGGTAAACCGGCAGAGCTTTGGGTTGGTTTGTTTGGACCGAGCGAGCGGCGGGGCTTTTGACGGCGGAGTTAGCCGAGCGCCAGCGGAAAAGTCCGAGCGGGGAGCGTGGGATTTGGCGCCGGGCGGCAGTCGCACGCCACCCGCGCCCATCTCCCGCGCTCTTTGCGCTCCTGGTACCGAACATTGAACGCGCGTGTGGAAGAGGCAAACACATTCCTTACCCAAACCAGCTTTCTTGGCTACTTTCTTTTGGCTAGGTACTCGATTTTGTTGCGGGTGGTATGCATTACTTTTATTCATATGTGTGCAAAGTATGTACTCCTGGCACGCGGCTCAGAATAATTATTTATTTTTTACAAGGGTTTAAATTTAAAAGAAAGCAGGTTTCCCTGCAAGACAAAAAAAAACTTATAATAATAACATAACCCTGTAAAATAAATTTAAAAATTATCTTAATTCAAAATGCTCGCATTAAACGCTCATATTACAAACTCGTCGACAAATTTAAAATATTTCATAATCCTCGAGTAATGAAAATAAGATAAGATAATGAAATTAGAGCATTATTTCAGGAAAAAACACTTACGGCAAATTTAAATGGATGAATTGTTTGATTCTTTAAATATAAATTTGAATAAATGTTTTATTGTATAAAAACTTAATTATTTCAAGAAAGGGATACAAACACAGTATTGTTACACAGTATTATTACACCTCAGAAAGGTCATGAAAAAAAAAGCTATGAAAAACAATTTTAAAATAGACGGTAACCCTAACCTAACTTAACCTAAAACCATTTTTAAAATATTTTTTATCATCATTCTTAATAACCTTTCTGAGGCGGTTCTGAGTAGGTTTCATTCTGAGTTGGCCGGTCACCCATTTCAATATATTATTAATTGACGTTTGTACCTAAACAAATGAAGATATTTAAATATATTGATAACAATAATTCCGATAAGCAGAGAGCAGGGCTCTTTGAAAAACCAGGAAATTAGGTAGAAACAATACACAGGAAACAAACACCTTTTGAGAAAAAACTGATGTGAATAAAATTAAGTAATAATCATAGGTAGCTAGTACCTACTGCCCTATAAGAACCAGCATGAATATGAATCCATGAAGAGATAAATTCTCATGGGAATCCCAGGGGCTTCTGTTACATAAAAGAGGGGATTCAATATGCTTTTTTTTATTTATTCTATTATAGAGAATACAATATATGAATGTATTGATGATGTTGAAGTGTTTTAGTTTGGTACATTTAAATTTTTTTAAGAACGATATAATTAAAAACATACATAAGTAATAATTATACACGTGCACATTTCACAATGATTTTTATTTTTTCTCACTAAATGTCAACATATAATGATATACTAGCGATAACACGCAAACCCGTGAAAAAACACGGGATATTATAATGGTAGGATTTGTGAAGCTAAAGGAATTTATAAAACAGTTGATTCAGAATAATTGCGCACAAAATATAATAAGGGAAAATCAGAAATTTACCACTCGAACAAACACGGTTAGTAACTTATTATTATTTATTAAAATAAAATAATTTTTGGTAGGTATCTACTTAATCACTTTTCTGATATATTATGATTTTATTCATATTAGTTCAAATTTTGAAAATTAAAAGTTCGTAGAACTTGAAGAATTTTACACATTACACGGGAATACGTATGCATGCATTAAATACAAGTTATTAGGGTGAAATTTAAAATGTTACCAATGAACTCTCTCTCAAAGCTCAAAATTTGCTTATGAAGAGACTCTCGAAGATTGCCCGATAAGGTGAAGCTCGAAGTTTGCCCGATAAGATAAAGCTCGAAGAATGTCTGATAAAGTGAAGCTCGATGTTTGCCAAATGTTCAAAAAAGCTCCAAGTGTGCATGATACAGCATAGTTCGAACAAATGTACCCGATAAAGTGAATCTTGAAGATTGCAAGGCGAAGTATGTCAGATGTATTAAAGCTCGTGCCCAATGAAGTGAGCTTTCGGTTGGGCTGATGAAACGGTGGTGAAAAAGAGTATAGTCCGTCCCACGTCCCACCTGAACTTGTCGATCGTTTGACGAAAGGTCAGACAGTGAGTCAATCACAGCGCCATGCCAGTTGTATTTCTAGAACAATTATTATTAACCGGCGGCGCATACCGTCGCGACGCTCAAACTCTAACTGACCAGTCGCAGTAACGGAGACAATCGCAAATAAACTCCCAACCGACAAACGAACCTCGCTATCATTAGCCACTATCTGTTGTTTAGGCTTGGGACCACTAAATAGTACCATGGAAACATTAAATAACTATAAAACTATGAACATTATTCATATTAAAACAAAAAAGAATTCACACCTATGAATGACATTAGGAATATTGATTAGTTTAGACATTTTGGGAGGCGAGGAATACGTATGCCCACCAGCTGCATGGCAGGCCGGATCGGGAGGGATTGGTTGGGGGAGTCCCTTTGACTTCTCCAGCCGCACTCTCTCGGAACATCGCCTTACACCGCGTGGGAGAGATGGATTCATACGTCCGTCACTCGCACTTGTCCTGGATCACTGGACACACTGATCCCCAGACTCCTACGTCCTACCTACCCCTAATAACCAAAAGATGACACAGGCCCTGAGGAGCTTTTGAAAGCTTGTGAAACTGATTTGAGGTCCTTTTTTTCAAAGCAAACCCGGAGGAGTACCTGATTTTTTTGCACTTTTGTGAAAATATGGATTTTCATTGAGTTTAAGAAATAAGTCGGAATACGAAATACGAACCTTCTCAAAGCCTGTAACTTTTTTAATTAATATTTTATCTATCGATGTTGCAAACCAAAAAAAAAGCACACGGTGGGGGAAATTCGCTCAGGGTCTGGTCTGCTAATGCCATAACTCACTAAGTCGTTTCAAGTGGTGTTAAACGAATCATCGAATGAAATATTTGATTTTTTTATTATTTAATTTGCTTTAATGCCTCAACATTATCGCCAAATTAATAATAAATACGGCCAAATATAGAAAAAAACAGAATTTATATCAAAAGGCGCAAAATATAACGCGGTTTCAGGCTCCATTTGGCTCCGTGCCTGGCTCTAAACGTGCCAAGCCTCTCAAGTACTGTTGAACAAATCACCGAACGAAACATCTGATCTTTGTTTTCATTTTATTTCCTTGAATGCCTCAACAATATACATAATACAGTAATACGGCCATAATGTTATCTACACTGTGGCCATGAGATGATGGCCCGTGTACACACAGTCCCACAGACCGATAGATCGCGCAGCGCTCAGTACAGCGCAGTAGTGACTGCGTAGTTCCCTTGTAATCGGAGATTTGAGCGACTTGCGTAGATATACCAAGGCTGCGCGACTCCAAAACATACGAATACATAATGCAGAGAAGGTCTCAAAACAATATTGTATGTAATTAATGTTTCAACTGACGGGTGGGTGAAATTGTAACGCTCGATTTTACAGAGAACGCTGTAAAGTGGAATTCGTGACCGGGAGACGAAGGTTGAAAAATACCTCGCAAGTCAGATCAAGTCACCAAACAATGGTGCAATGATTTAAAGATAAAATGTGAAGGTAGCGATGTCTCGCCAGGTCTCATTTTTTCCGCAACTTTCTTTGAGATAGGATCTGAGTAAAATGAATCGTTTGTTTCGTATTCTCGTTTCATTAAAAAAAACCGTATTATTTAAATAGATAGACATATAAAAGGCAATAAATCCAAAAATAAGTTAAATATGTAATTTTTCTCCGATTTGTTCTTTCGATCGAAATATTTCGAGGAAAATATTTCGAGGAAAATAAACGCGTCTTTTACGATTTCATTTTAAGAGTATTTTTGAAGTGAAAACTTCTTTAGCACCGTTGTGATTTGAAACTCTATGAAACAAAAAAGCCACACTAAAAGAGACAAACACATACATCTATAGGATTAGCCTGCGAGAGAATGAGGTAGAATAATATTGATCTCCTCTTTGTGCGGTGCTTCGTAACCTCTCCACTCTTGTCTACTTTAGTTTTCTGAAGGTTTCCCTTCTACCGCGTGTGAATTGCAAACTTATTTTTAAACTGTTAAAAAATTTTACAAAATATGTATGTTAAGTATTTTGAAAGGCCTGTTCAATGTTATTTTATAATAAAAATGTATAATAATTATAGGTCTACAAAAATAGGAGATATTCCTTTCTTTTCAATTACCATTTTGTCCTTACCAACATTTCAAATTTCCGTGATTGTTATAATAACTTCTAGCTAATATGTAATAACGAAATGTTTTTTTGTGAAAAATTAATAAATATATTAACATTCCCAGGTAATGAATTACCCTGCAATATTTGCTTTTCTTTTACTCTTATCATGTTATTGAGAAATGTTACTTATTCAAAGATGAAGGACATAACTAGAAGTTTAAACCTGCAATGTCTGGGTGAGAGCCCGATGCTTTGAACTACTCGGCTACTAGCGGATATGACTGGGGTTAGGAGTGTTAGGTCGCAATATCGTCCTAATGTATGTATTCTGAGATATTATCGGCGTTCAACATAATGCATGTCTGAGTATAAATAACTTTTAGCTTGTTTTCATGACACGTGATGTCACGATCTACGTTCTTCGGACGTACTATTAGACGGATTTTCCCAGTTGAGGGGATTACCCATTTCAGCGTGGTCGAGTTTTTAATGGGAATCCGTCATAAGAGAAAAATGTATTTATGTTGATGTAAATGACAAAAAGTAACTTTCACGAACATTCATGAAAAACACATTGAATTTTTTGTTGATTTTGGTATAGTTTGAAATCAAGTGTTCATTTGTTGTTTGTGTAATTGGATTCGGGTAATTTCCTATCACTGATCATCCTCAAGTGGGATCTAAACCGATTTAAAAGAAAATGAATGTCGCCAATTCACATTCCATTGTAAATTGAAGGTACGCGTTTCAACTCCTAGGCACCAGACAGCACTTGAAATTAATACTCTCCAAGAAAAAATAGCCAATTCGTTAAAGTTTGATCAATTTTCACAGGAAGAAAGTTCATCGAATTTATTTGAGACACTCGCAATATTAAAAAAAGAAATGCAGTGAAAATGCGTGTCGTTCCCTTCTCACTAATCTTGCATTTCATAACATTCTAAACATAGATAGGGGATGCCATTGACTCCAAACAGTTGGGAACAGTTGGGACTCTTGTGCGGCATATATAAAAAAAAAAACATTTTTTGACATTAGCGTCACATAGGAGGTCCCGAGGAAAATAATTTCACTCAGGGCCTTTGTCATCTTAGGAGATGTTGTGTGGAGGGCATTTTTAAAGAAAAGGAGGAGAGAACGTTCTGGAAAGGAAAAGGTAAGAGGGGTATGGGTAGGAGATCTTGTGTCCCGGAGTGACGGAAGTAAGAACCCATCCGTGAGTCCGGCTGGAGAGATCAAAAGCTTCCCTCAACCAGTCTCTTGATCCGGCCGAGATCAGTGTCAGCAAAGCATCTGCCACCAAGACAAAACTCACCCCATGAACCCAAGTACTCCTGTTAAGTCACCAAACGTAGCGAACCACTTGGGAGTGACAATGGCAGAGATGTTGGTTATCAATAAAATTGTTCCCGGGGTAGCGGTGCCCATCTCCGCCACCAAAACTGATGATAATAAAAGGAAAAAACCTCCTTGTGCACTTGAATCGCCCCCGGTTTGACCATCAAACAAAACTGTATCAACATGTGAGTGTGTGAACGCGTCGGTGCGCAGAACGGTTTATCAAACAAAAACATAAAACAAGCCAAATTTTAAATATTATTTTTTAACGTCAAAGACTAAATTTATCGCGTCTGAACACATATTGGACTGGGCCTCACGGACAACTGTAAGAAGGGGACATTGACAGACAAGCGTAAAGAGATAAACGACAACCAGCTATAGAACCGTTTCAGCGGCGCTTGCAGAAATAGTACCTAAATACCTGGAAAATACGGTGTACCTACTTACACAAAATATAATGTAACTTCGAATAACAAAAGTATAAAACATATATTCATTCGAGTGCATCAAGGATAAAACTACTTCTACAAACTGTTCATAGCAGCGTATGAGTACAAAATTTCGACACAGTAAATAAATTTGTTTGATGTCCATATCAACTTTTAATAGGTATTTTTAAAGACGATTTGAGGTTTGAAATTGGTAAATAATGCACAAAAAAATATTATTTTATAATTATTATAATTTCGGGGGCCAACTGTTGGGGATAAACTGTTAGGTCACCGTACTGACAACTTATGTATACGGCTATTCAAGTAGGGGTTTAAAGTTTAAGGGTGTCGAGCGAATTCAAGAGGACGTCAGATAATAAAATTGTTGCCCAGGCTCGTTATTTTCTTTAAGAATAAATTTATTGAGTTTTTTATGATCATTTTATTTTAAGGGCGGAAAATATATATGTAGGTATGTATTTTACATTCAGATAGAATAAAATCATATCATGCATTAAGCAATTTCTTCTAAATTATTTATGATTCTAAGTATTTTTATAAAGTTGTTTACGTTAATGTTAAAGTATTAGTTTATTATATTCAGATTTTCAACGGATTTCAGAAAATACATAAATACTACTAAAACAAAGTTTACTTATCTTGTGTTTGTACCTAAGTTTATATTGCGGATGCAATCTTTTTATGGAAATATATAATATAATAAAAAACCAAATGTATATGTATATATCTAATACGAATACTGGCAAAATGATTATTGAAATTTCAAAAACAAAAGATATGTAACGAAATTACACAACAGCTTCCCAACTTTTGTAAAACAATGTTTTTTATTGGTTAATAAACTGATGTAATATACTCAAACTGCTCTCCTGAAAAAATAAGTTTTTTGAGTTGTGCATTGTTATTCCCCAGGTACGATATGTAGCATTTCTTTGATCATTTACAAAATTAGAAACAAACTTTTAATAACTGAGAACATCTGAGCTGAACTATCCACTAGATATGTAACGAAATTACATAACGGCTTCCCAACTTTTGAAAAACGTATGTTTTTTTCATTGGTTAATAAAGTGATTTAACACACTAAAAAAATTATATATTTATAACAACATAATATGTATATTTTTATTTACATTTCTTTTTTAGTTTATTCATTATCTTTAAAAAATATATATTTTATGTTTTTTACCCGTAGCGGAACAGACTTTTTTTAGTTTATGCATTTATATCTATGAATTTTTTTTTAAAAATAAACGCCCGGGTTGCCGGCACTGAAACTGAACTGAAATAATAAATAAAAAAAAATTTTAAACACCGACTCTTTGTACTCAGGTATTGAGCCGAGCCCTTCTATTATCCTAACGATAAAATTTGTAAAATAATATTAACGATAATGAAAAGCGTTTTCGTTTTTTTTTTAATGTTATCTTCAATAAAATATTCATTCAGTGAATTTTAAAATATTATCTTTAAGAAAATATTGTTTCAGTATATGTAAATGTTTTCAAATCAGACTGCCATTCTAGGAACTAATTGTGTTTGCTCTTTTAAAGTAGGTACGTTCTTTGTTTCTTTTTGTAGAACATTTTCTGTTGCCAATTGAACACTGAATTTTTTTACAATATATGTCTGAGGGAATTATTTTGTCAATGAATATATATTTATTTTTTTAAACAGACGTGATCAAATCTTTATCTGACATGATACATAACAACACACTACGACTCTGTTCATACGAGTATACAGGCAACTTATTATCAGAGAGTTATTTAATATGAAATGCCAGAATTTTTAATGTCAGATTTAAGTTACATAGGTCCCAAGATAGGTATCAGAAAGTTTTCTAAGGTGTCCTCTCTTATCATGCTATAAATGCCTTTTAAACTCATCTAATGCGTAATTCAAAATCGTATTTCGGAAAAATGTTTTACGGCGTGAAAACGATCAACAATCGAATTTCCTGAACAATTTATATTCATTGAAAGGAACATCCAGGTACGCACCATTAACAAATTTTAAATAAATATTATAATTTCGACTTCAACGTGCAGTTGTTTGAAGGTAAATCTCAAGCACTAAAGAAAAAAATGTTTTTTATAAAGTGCATGTCTTCTGAGTAAATCTGTTTTCCAACCCTCCCCTATTATTTTTCGTTCTCTACAATCCCACCCTATTTTATTAAATCTCTAGCTCGTCCGCGGCCAGGTGGGACGCTTATGTGGTGATCTTATGTCAAAATGCTCGGTAATAAATGTAATAATATTAAGTATTTTCGTGGGTGGCGCAGTAGTTGTCAGTGATCGCCTAAACAAGCCTTAGAAAGCACGTCTTGCAATAGCACCGTTCCAGAACACGTGCGCCTTTAAGGACGGGGCTGCTATATTTAGTATGTGTTTCCGATATGGCTGAGATTTTTTTTACAGGAGTCAAAAACCTCATAATTCTATGCACAAAGTTTGATGACTTGTGTCATTGTCGATGTCTTCCTTTTCCGGCTATGCGCGTTGCTATTTTTTATTGCTGACTGCTATTTGCAAGCGGCTTTCTTCTCTAGGATATTTAAAAAGGAACTGTACAAACAAAAAACTGTAGATAACCAAACAGATAAGAATATCTTTGAGATGTTATTTGGGATATTTCGTCTTTGAAGTTGGTTTAGCACACCAGTTTTACAATATTAGTGAAGCTTTTGTGCAATTGAAGAGATTCACCTTTAGAAATGTGTTGAGGGCTTTGACACGTTGATCAGACATTTTCAAATAACCAAATTCTTTCTTGAGCAGATAACGAATTTCATTGGCCCGTCTGGGACTTAGGGATCTAGGGTCGAAAGGCTTTATGCAAATTGGTGATATCAATACAATCAAAAGTCTAAGTTACACTTCTGGCGAGTCTAATGCTCCATGGCATCACGATCATAACTTATCAGAAGATGGAGTAGATAATATAGCTACAATCAAACAACACCATTGAATTAAGGTTACGCGTTGTTGTGAGTTATGAATGTTGAATGACTTCCATTGATAAACGAAGAAATCAGAGAGGTGCGATTTGTTGACTGACTTTCCAGCATTTAACAAAATCAAGGTTCGAAAAATCCAAAATAACACACGTAAATTCATGAAAAATCATACAAATACGCGTTTTTTTTACCAGGCGACCATAACGCTGCAAGCTAAAAATGTAAGTATTTACGTGAACTGACCTCATTAATGTGTGTGTGAGTTTGTGTGTACCACAGTCGGTTAGTATTATGAATGGGATGTGACGTCACGCGCGAGGGAATTGTGCATGGGAGGTGAAGTGGATGGTGTGGGGGGAATGGGGGGGGGAGGGCAGACAGGAAGTGGATCGTTTTGAATAAGGAAGCTCTCGGCGTTCGCGCGCAAAATGTGCTCCGTACACCCAAATAAAGACGAGAGACGATTCTAGTAAATAAACACACCTACTTGGCGGCTATGATATCCTGGTACTTTGATATATTTGTTTCTAGAAGGTAAAGCGCAAAAGTGAATGGCGTTTTAATACATTTCCTTTTTTACGTTATTATTATTTACACGGATTTAGACATTTTAGATTTTTCAATGATCCAAAATGTAGGCTTACCAAGAAATATGAAACGTCTGTCAAGAAGAATGTACGCTGGGATGCTGAATTGATTCCAGTCGAGTCCAGTAGATTCCAGTCCAGTCCGATTGGATTCGGTGGATTTATAGGGGATCTGTAAAAGACGAAGGAATTTTATGAGAACACAATTTAATAATACCGTATACATAGATATATTATTGTATTAACTAAACAAATCAATTAATTTAAACAAATGCACTTTGCAAGTAATTCATTATTAGTGTCTAATAACTCGATGGGATCTTTATTTATAATGTAATTTATTACGTAGGTATACCAATAAAAATACGGTGTTAGGTAGGTATACCGGTAAAACGTATCTGTTGTTACCAAAAAAGGAATAAAAAAAACTTTTACTGTTTTTGTTTTTTATTAATTAACTTTTACTCATTATTTTTATTTTTTATTTTTTTAAATCTAGGTATTTTTGAAAATATTTTATAAATGATTACATTGGTTAATATCTACAAAAAAAGTTAATATTCAGTAATCTGTATGTGAAAAAGTTGTAGCAAGTTGTGAACTCCTCACTGGGAAAACCTATGCTGAGGTGTTCGCATGTTTAGGATTAAGTGCTATTCTGTCGATATAAGGGGGCATACATTAATTACGTGAGCAGTTTTTCTTCCAATCTAGACCCCCCCCTTGGTGAGATAAATTTGGGCCACTTCGTATATTCTTTTCAAGTAACGTGAGATTTAACTGCCCCCCCCCCCTTTTGAGCTCACGTAATTAATGTATGCCCCCTAAGTAAAACATAGAATCCTCCTTGATATTGTGAAGAAGGCAGTATCGTGTGCATAAATTTAAGTAGTTAAAAGTTAGATTTGAATGCGTATTTTAGTTAAGTACCCATAACACTATCTTATTTATTTTCCCAGTGACTGCATAATAAGTTAACGTGCACAAACAAGAAGACAGTGCAATTGTCTTTTAAAATATATTTATTTAGTATTTTTAGGTGCCGCTTGCCGAAACGATTATATTTCACTTGGAATTCCCCGGCCGTTCGTCTCCGGAAGTGGATGTCTAGAAATGTGATTCGAGGTGGCTGATACGTCACAGCTACCCCACGCGAACACACTGCACCACGCGCCACCACGTGCACACGCACCCACGTGCGCGTGGCGTGCTGCTTGCTGCGTGCCCGGCGCACAATCATCTCCAGATGATGCTAAACGGAAAAGGGTCTTCCTGTTGCAACCGAAATAGAAATATATATATTATGCATCCAAAATAGAAATAAACGTCCCTACAGACTGCTTCACTGACGTCTGAACAACATTGACAGTCCTAGGCTCGACCGGAAATACTCGTATGGTAATCGCGAGAGCCCTGTTTTAACCTCTCTTTGTTATGTACGGCATTTATGAGAAAGATTAAGAGGTAACAACGGATCTATCACCAATTAGATTGCAATTCCATAACTTTGAGTTCGAAAACATTAACATAAACCAACGTATGGACATACCGATACTTAGCCACTCTAAACCTTTATTTCTGGTTGTCAAGTTCCTTCCGTTCCGTTCGTTATGTCCTCATTTGACTTTTGAATGAGCTTAGTGTACGTTAAAGACATCATTTTGAAAACTGTTTGTTACAGTTGTTAGAAAGCTTCAAAAGCACGTAGCATAATGTAAATAAATAAAAATATACGTCAAACACATCATCCTGCAGACATTACATAACAGAAAAATTAGCTTTGAATAATTATAGTTTACGTAAATTACTCGCAACACAACACAGAATCAAGATACCGAAAGCGTAAACATGTTTGTTTAAGAAAGCAACTACAAGTACCATAGGCAATATAGGCATACCTACCGCCATTGGTATACCCTAAAAGATTTGATTTAACTTCTCCCTTCTTCTCATAAACGAGGCATAAAATGAGTAGACACTCAATGGCAGGACTACACACTAATATTAGGGGTACACAATCTGACATCTTTACTGTCTTATAATTATTATTAACTTTCTCGTGTTTTCATAGACAAAAAGCATGGTTTAATGATGACTCGATCTCGAAGGTGCACGTCAGGTGGGCAAGAAGTGCGGGTGTGGGTAGGTACCAGACAGGTAGGTACCGTAAGAACTAGGAACTGCCCACCGTCTCGTGAAACCGGTCAATTAAAACCATTTGAAAGCAGGCATGTGATATAAAACAACTTGATGGTCAATTTCTATTATGTCGGACTTAAATAACGATAAAAGCGGTCGTATCAAAATATCTCGTACATTATTAAAATCGTATTCATTTACATAATACCTTCGGAGGGAACACATGCTGAAAAATTAACGGACCGACAAATAATATACACCAATCTTTTCAATTCTCATGGCCCGCGGCGGCGTACAGCCTATACGCCTCATAAAACTAAAGCCCCAGTCATTAGGATCGACTACCTCATTTAGAGCTACGCTACTTACTACTTACTTACTCTAATACATTCGACAACATCTGTCTTACGCCGGTGGTACCCTTGCAAAACCCCTTACGACATCCTTTAAAGTTTCAGTGTTCCTGTACGTCTCAAAAAGCTAAAGCTACAGTCATTTAGATCGATTACCTCATTTAGATCTACGCTATTTACTACTTACTTACTCTAATACATTCGACAACATCAGCCTTAGGTCTGTAAGGTCCTTGCAAAACTCCTTACGACATCCTTTAAAGCTTCAGTGTTCATAGTATGTATGCCTCATAAAGCTAAAGCCTCTCTCATTAGAACCAGTTACCTCATTTACAGCTAAGCTACTTGCTACTTACTTACTCTAACACATTCGCCAACATCTGCCTTACGTCTGTAATGCCCTTGCAAAACTCCTACAATACCTTTAAGATTTCAGTGTTCCTATACGCCTCATAAAGCAAAGACCCAGCCATTGGGATCAACCACCTCATTTAGAGCTACACTATTTACTTACTCTGACATATTTTACAAGCCTGTAATGCCCTTACAAAACTCCTTAGAACATCCTTTAAAGTTACAGCGTTCGTGTATGCTTCATAAAGCTAAAGCCCGTATCATTAGGATACTATCTAATTTAGAGTAAGGCTACTTACTACGTACTGCTAACTCCCTTCCTCTACACACCAGTACATTTGACAACATCTGCCTTGCACTTCTAATGCTATTTGCAAGACTTCAAGTAACATCCTTTGAGGTGTTCTGTGTTTCTGTACGCTTCATAAAGTGAAAGATTTATAAAGCCAAAATCCGAGTTATTAGGATTAAGAGAAAAACAAATATTTTCTAATATGTGTGATCTACAATCTACACCTACCAATCGTCAATTTACATCTGAATCCTTTCGACTCAGGCCTCCAGATATGCCAACGAAATTTACTATCTGATAATGTAAAGAAAGACTTCAGTGATTCTATGCAAAGTAAAATCGAATGGATTCTCAGAAGATAACCCCTTTTATTGTACGGGTATATCATATCGTAATAACGGTTTGATTGTATGCGTGGTGCAAGCGAGGCAAGAAGCAGAACACACAGAAGATAATAACGGCAAAGAACCGCCGCAGACGGCATGAGAAGGGTCATTATTGTGTAGGTGTGTAGGCGGCCGGAAGTGGGGTACCAAGTAGGTACCAAGATACCGGAAGCGCGGTACCAAGACAACGGAAGTGAAGGTACCGAGCCACCGGATGTTCCGAAGCAAGTTGCGGCACGCGATCGGTCACTTCCTTCGGCTTCATTATTCCATCTAGTCTCCGACACTTCAAGACGAATTGACCCGGTTAATGTCACCGGAGAGATTGAGAGGGTTTTACCCAACATTTCGTCGGTCAGGGTTCAATCTCCGCACAATAATTATACGATTAACTTTGCACGAGGACTACCGATCGAAGAAATTTTCGCATCCATCCGGAGCCTATGGGACTATGGAATGTCCAATAGGGGTTTGTCTGGAGGATAAAGAAAGTGGAAATAGGAAGGAGATTATTAGTAAGGAATTACCTAGCTAATACATTACAAATTTACAAGTCAGGAGAGTTATTCTCTATCTTTTGTGCGATCGTTATCGAAGTAACGGACGTGATCTCCTGTCAGATTTGTGTAATTTATTTTCTTTTTCTATGTACAACCAGTACAACGTACATTAAATTAATAAATAATCATGCATACTTGCAGAAATTCGTGTTTAAAACGATGTAAACTAAAATATATGACAGTAAATATGTAAAAATCACTCAAATCTGACAGGAGATCACGTCTGTTATCTCGATAACGGTTCCACAAAAAATAGAGAATAACTCTTCAGTTTCGATTCTAAATTCAGCAGGGTGACACAGAGTTTCATCAAATCTGAAATATTCCGCGTACTAAACCATGGAAGTCGTCAGATTTAATTTAACGTTTAAAAACAAGTATTAAATTCAATGTTTAAAATGAATATCCAAAAGATTTTCGTTAGAAAACGTTTCATTACGGGCGTGAAATAAAATAGTTAAAGTTTGTAAGAATTAATGATCATTTCGAATCACCCACTGCCGCCATTCATAAGGTTTGTTTGAATATCATCTCGGGCGAGTGGGTGCGGCAAAAAAAGAAATCCCCATTGAGGAGGCTGAGAGGTTGTACGCAAACGTCACGTGTCCCTGTCCGTGTGTCTGTGTGTCTGCGTGTGAGCGTGTGATGGTGTGTGTTATTGTCTTAAATATTGTTGTTGTGTGGCATGAACTAATAATAATGAATGTCTCAGGCCGAGGATTTGAGAAGAAGAGTGGATGTCGAACAAACATATGCAAAAAATCTCATAATTAACAATATTTCACAGGAAAGTTAAAAAGAGAGCAGGGAAAAGAGGCTTTGGTTAGTTTAGTAAAATCTTTCATCTGGACATCACAGCTAGGAGTAAAGTTTTTTTTACTTTTTTTTATTCAAATTACATTTTCACTCATTTAACTAGAAATAATTATACACATTAAGATAAACTAAATATTTCAATACAGCGCTATTCTATTTCATTATTTTGTTTATCAAGAATAAATATTTATACTTTTTTTTTAAATTTTCGTTTTAAATGTCGTTTGGGAGGTAATTATATAAGTTGCCCCCCTCGTAACCAATGGATTGTTTACCATAGTTGTGTGGATGGTGTTTAAATGTATGTTATCGTGTTGTCGTGTAAAGTGTTTATGTACTTGGGAAGTTTTAATGAATTCTGTGTTTGTGTGTATGAGATTATTTTGTATATAAGGAGACATGTATTGTTATATATAGTTTTCTGAATGTTAATAGTTTTTTTTTTCCATATATAATTTTTTTGTGGATGTTCTGGGCTTGTAGTTAAATAGTTTTTCGATTACCTAAATAAATGCATACTATCACAAGCATTGCATTTCAAAAGTCTAGGTGTTACGGTTGTTAATTTTTGTGAATTTCTGTGACGGAAAACCAATTTCCTAACAATATTTAGCCCCAAAATCTGAAAACGGAAACCTTTAATATATTAAAATCCAGGCCACATATAAATTTCAGCATTTAAAGTAAAGCCTCGTAATGTTGATATTTATAATAGGACGCAAAAAAATAAAAAAAATAAAAAAAGCTTATAGTTTTACCATATTTTGGAACTTTCGGACCGCGGTCCTCCTGATATCTTCTGATCTAAGCAAAAAATCGTAAATGTAGTTGAAGATACCCTTCTCAAATCTTGAAGTTGAACTATAGAAGTCACTGAAAACCCTATAATCTATGTACGAGTACATCCAAAGCCAAGTTTGTCTCAGTACAGGATCTGTTAGTGAGAAAAGCTTGGAAAATATTCTGAATTTATTTTTACATTTTACATCTTACAGAATCTTTTAACGAAGTATAAGAAGAATATATCAATATATGACGAAAATGTGAATAGTAGAAGAAGTCGTTGACGCTCAAGGAAGACATTGCACGTTCAAGCAGTAACAGATACTTGAGTCGGGTCATGTCAAGAGTCAGAAAAATAGAAGAGTGTGCATGAATGAGAATGAGGCAAGGAGTTTGTGCCAAGACCGAATTGTTTAGCGGTCCGTCCTCTCTTCATACCCGTTCAACGGCGTGAGGGTTCGTTATTTAGTTAGAATCTTTTAAGAATGTCAAAAAATTAAGTACATATTATATTATACTAATTAATAAAAAAAAAAATAAGAAGTGAAAACTTAAAAAAACTAAAGTAGACAAGAGTGGGGAGGCTACGAAGCACCGCACAAAGAGGAGACCGATTATACAATCTCATTCTCGTGCAGAAAAAATCCTATAGATGCACGTGTTTGTTTCTTTTTAGTGTCGCTATTTTTCGTTTCATCGAGTTTCAAATCACAACGGTGCTAAAGAAGTTTTCACTTAAAAAATTAGTGTGCAATTCACATGCGGTAGAAGTGAAAGCATCAGAAAACTAAAGTAGACAAGAGTGGGGAGGCTACGAAGCACCGCGCCGATTAGTCTATCTCAACCTCTCGCAGGCTAAATCCTATAGATGAACGTGTTTGTCCCTTTTTAGTGTCGATATTTTTCGTTTCATCGAGTTTCAAATCACAACGGTGCTAAAGAAGATTTCACTTCAAAACTTTTAAAATTGTCTTAATTTTTTGTCATCATTGTTATTCATACATAATATAGTGTGCTCTGATGTCACAGTAATCTGTGTTTTTTTTCCATTCGTGTGATGATGTTGAATGGACAATTCGTTCGTAAAATAATAATAAATAATCCGGCAATCGTAATTATTGTAGTCAGTGTAATCTCCAGTGGCTAATCCTTGTTACAGTTGGTTGGTTGAGTGGCTTAGTTTTTTTACCTTTCCCCTCCTCCTCCTCCCCCCCCCCCCCGCTCAACTTCCCGTGTAGACCGCGGACGGGAAAGTTTCTCATGCCGGCGCACAACGCACATGTGCCGGCTCAAGACGGATAACCCCAAAATGACCGAAACACCCGAAAATGATCGGTAGATTAAAAAAAATTATATTTGGTGTCTGTTGAAGTATTGACTATATCCGTGAGTAAATCCGTTGAAGAAGTTAATAATGATAAATATAAAAAGACACAAAAAATAAAAAAAAGGTAACGGTCGCATTGGGGATCGAACCCAGGGATTCCATACAAACACAGAATCAAGTCAACTCAACAACTCTTTGAAAAGTCATTAAAAGTTGTGAAAAAAATAATTTTAAAATAGCCGTTAACCCTTACCTAACGTAATCTATTTAACCATTTTTTTTAAATATTTTTTATCATAATTCTTTACGACCTTTTTAAAGTGGTTCTGAGTTGGTTTCATTCTGAGTTGGCCGGTCACCGAACCCAGGACCTCTATCTTACCGAGACGACACTCGAAGCTCTTAGCCATTGAGACCTTATCATTGTTGTCTATCTCATATTTCAACATTATGAGAGATTTTTATGTGTATATATGACGGTTACATGCTAACTCAGAATCAAGTCAACTCAACAACTCTTAATTAAAAGCTGTGAAAAAAAAATTAAAAATTGCCGTTAACCCTGACCTATGTAACTTAACCTATTTAACCAATTTTTTATATTTTTTTATCGGCACTCTTTGTGACCTTTCTGTGGTGGTTCTGAGTTGGCCAGTCGCCACATGTGACAACTGGTGAGGCTATGGTATCCCCCGTTAACGTTGTGAAACTGAAGGTAGTGCAGAGGGTAATAAGATGGGGAAGAGGGAGGCGAGAAAGTACCTCAGATCTAGCCACACAGGGCTAAAGCCATTTCAAGCAACTTTTCAATTCTGAATGGTGCCAATGGTGGTCACACACCATGACGATACTGAGAGTATCTTCAACTCTGGAACGTGCCACATATACACAATTTCAAATTTAAAAATGTCAAATAACACAAATCAATAAAATAAAATTAACTAACGCACGTTGGGATTCAAACCCGCGACCTTCGGATTTCCGCTCAAGTGCCTTACCCCTCGACAACAGAGACCGTTAATATTATTCACCGTGTCCGGAGGTGAAGTACATTAACTTCGGTGGCGCTTCTACATGATGATGTTTTATTAAATCGGAAAATATTTAAAAGGTGCTTTCCTAAAATAGTCTACCCAGGGACGTACTAACAGTGATTCCAGTCATTATTGGGAGTAAAAAATGATGATATTTTGGTCTCCGGTGACATTTTTGATTTTTTTTTCTACAAAGACAGTTGGAGACGGGATAAAGGGTTGGTCGGTTCTCGGCTGAGTGACCAGTGACAGAAAAAAGTCACCGGAGACCAAAATTTAATTTACATTTTTTACTCCAAATAATGCCAGGAATCACTGGTTAAAGTAAGTCAAGTACGTCCCTTAACACCCTATATGGCCCTGATAGATGACCCTTACTAAAAACGAGAAAATATTTGAATTGGCATTAACCTTCATCTTTCCCAACTGTTTCGTCTTAGTCTTAGTCCTAATAATTTATGAAAATACCCTCATCACACGAAAAATGTAGCTAATATATTTTTAAAATTTACAATTTTCTTGAAAGTAATATAGCGGTGTGGTTGTTAGTTGTGGGGGGGTTAAGATCTTTGTTTGTAACTTTATGAATGTATCAACACTTGTGTAGGTATTTGCAGGAAATGTTCTTGACTCGCTACAAGTAGGTCCGCCAGTCGCATCGCACTTGTATGGGAGATGACTTAATGAACTGAGACTGTGAACGCAGACTTATGAATGAAATTACCACCTCAAATGTGAACCTCAATAAATTCTCCGCCATTGTGTGCTGATTGCTGAACCGAACTGATAATGACATATTTTTTTATTTAAGAAAATTAAATTAATGTTTTACGCTCGCATTCAGATATTTATTATTGATACAATGTTAGTAATGAAAGATAGAAACCTTTGAAATTTTGATGTTTAAACATATATTTATACAATTTGAGAGGCGGGAATGGGTAGCGCCGCCTCCGAAACGATTTATTGGATAATCAACACTTCTGCCATAGATCATCCCCAAGTGGTTCGCTACGTTTGGCGACTTAGCAGGGCCGCCCGGGTTCAAGAGGTGACATTTTTCTAAGTCTTGGCGGCAGATGAGTTTGCCCATCTACAGGATCGACAGATGCTGATTGAGGGAGACCCTTTGTCCTCTCCTGCTGGACTCGGTCCATCGCATTGCACAGCAGGGGGAGGGATGGATTCATACGTCCGTCAATCCTCGGGACAATGAACCTCAGATTCCTACCCACCCTTCATACCTTTTTCCTTTCCAGAACTTATTCCCCTTCCTTTCCTCAGACCCTCCACATAGCACCCCCAAAGATGATTAGGGACCGAGGGAAATAATTAGCCTCCTGTGTGGAGCTAATGTAAAAAAATGGCAAAATACAGAAAACGTGTCCGAAAAAATGTGAATTTCGCGTTATTACCGCAAAAATGGTAAAATATTATTTTTTTATTTTCTAGGCTCAGCTGGAATTTGACAGTTTATTTTTTAAGATAATGAGCATCTAAATTTGTAAAAATTCGCACCATCGCAAACGCGAATTTTTCAGCTCTCTTCAGTGGTGATGTACTTTTTATCTTCATACTTAGAGAGTAAAGTTCTTGGTTTGCGAGATCCAACAACCAACCAACAAATAATTGGAATTGCGTGGTGGTTGTCAGCCAGAATGTGATGCATGGCAACACAAATGATTTAAAGGTTAATCACGTGCGGATCTTTCGCAAATAAATTATAATTGGAGAAATAAGAAACCAAAATAAACCATGGCAAGGAAACTGTTTACTGTTTCATTGAATAAAGAAAATCAAAAGAAATGTGTTTCACGTAATTGTGCGAAATGTTGTTAGCAAAAACTGTTTTGGTTTGCAGACAGATTTAATCGTTAAATGGCTTGTAAATGGAAGAACAAAACGAAACCGGCATTTACGAGAGCCATAAAATAAAGAAAAGAACACCTCCCTACCACACGGGGATCTAATGCAAATTGCGATTCTGCCTACTCGTAATTCCCGATACCGAGTAATAAACCCCGCTCTAACTGGAGTACCAGTCAGCACTTACACGAGCCGACAAAGGCGAGGAGCAGGGCTGAAATAATCATTTTCCTCGTTCATCCTCCGATAAACTGTAATTATCGTCTTCGCGTAGGAATGCCCGCTTTCTTATGCAAACGTTAAAAGTTATTGGGTACTTACCTGGGCTGGGTGAGCTTTTGGACCTTACCCTACCGGAAGGTATCTTGTACCTCACACGACCAATTCTATCGAAAGGTCTCTCTCTCTAGAATGCAATCTCCTAAGAGTATTATACTACAGAGCATTGCGAGAATCTACGAGGGAGGAATGAAGTGAGGCAAGCTGAGTAGCCACAATGAAGTTCTGAAACTAACCCCGCTGAAAGGTTTTTGAGGCATGGAACTTGCAGATGAAGGTCGAATATATACTGAATATAGAACCGTAAACTCTCTTTATGGAATTTACCCAAACTTTCAATCATCTTTCCGTTTTATTTGTATTTTAATTAATATGTATTTAACCTTAAATATTCTTATGATATTCTTATATATGATATTCATTTATGTACCTCTACGCCTGTCTCAACACAGGTATACCCCAGTGAGACAGGCATCGAATAATATAATGTAAACATACCTTATACCCATAGATAAATAAATACATAAATAAAATAAACCACTGCATATGTGGTGAAAATTAGATCAGAGATTAAGAAATAGACGATTGAATAGTTTTGAGTCCGGAGAATGTATGGCGCACAGGCGAATGGAAGAAGTAGTTGGGGATGTCAACTGATTCAAGTGGATACATGAGTCGCAGCATGCGATGATTCGTATTATATAAATTATACCTAAACGAACAAGGCAAGTACTCAATATGGACAGAAACTCAACGAGGGAACTGGTAGGACTACTAATGGGAAATGCCATTTTTTGAAACATAATATGCAGCTCTTGGGTGTGGAAAACACCAAGCGATTCAGGAAATGTAAAGAGGGGGAAGAGACTCCAATCATTCATATATAGTGCCAATTACCCGCCCTGATAGGAACAAGGCTCGGATACCTGGGAAGACACATTGTTGGCACAGGAGACCAAATAGCCAAATATCCAATGACAAACCGGGTAAACTTTGTCAAATGGACCGGGTTAGTGAGGGATAAGGTGAAATGGGATATAGCACAATATCGATTATAAGACGAGACAGAGTTGTGGAATTTGAAACCCAGCTTAGTAGCTTACCCATGCAAAGAATTGGCACGATCGTTTATTAGTTAGTTTGTTACAAGAAGGTTGTCGGGGTCTAGTAGGGGAATTGCCTCCATCAGATAACAACGAATTACGCTTTCAAACCTCTTTCCCAAGTGATAAATTGCAAGAAAATTCCAGTTCTCCTCTACGCAAGTACGAGTATTGCGCGCAAGACAGACAAGGAAGCAGCCTACACTCTACAGGGGTAATGGCTGGATCAAGTAAACCAGATATTCTCGTTTCACTGTGTCAAGGGCTCTTGATGCGGTCAAACTGCACGGGGGAACGCGGAGGGAGATTGCGGATAGCGTAGCTCATAGCTGATAGGAGTATCACGAGGGGGCATTGGACACTAGGGCAGCTGCTGCTAGGAACTGTCACATTGTTCACTGCCTTCCACGGCATCGATTTAATTTTTTTTTACATTTTGTTCGCAGACATAGCATTGGTATGTCTGGTCAGATACTCAGATATTAGTTCTAGCTAGGCAGATCACCTTTCCTTAAGAACCAAATGCTCCAGTGTTGCATTTTGTATAAGATTTTGTGTTTCTTCAAACTATCAGTGTGTATAATTTTAAGTGTCGACGCTATATCTGTTATCAATCACACTTTTAAGGCTATAAATAAAATATTCATTTTCTTAGTTGGTTTTATTTTGATTTCGATTGTTACATCTTCGTTACATCGATATACATCAATTCATATGAACTCTATGCTGCTTGGCGACCTAGCGGAGGAGCGGTTAAGATTCTTGGCTGATTTGAGAGAAACATGTATTAATGTTAGACAGCAAAGCAGCATTATAGATTTTTTGCGATTTATGGCGTTTAAATGTCGATTGAATCGATAAACCTACTCGTATTTTAGTACCTTTAGTAAACGACCGAATGACTGTAAACTAAACCCCTTAGTAATTAGGGGTTTCGCATTATTTGGTTGTTATCTACCTGTGTAGCAAAAAAGTGCAAACATTACTAAAAATGATGATCGTGTTCCACAAACCTAATATATTTATAGCTCGTTTCGATAAAATTTAACCATTTCCTGCCTACGTGAAATCAGTCGGTTAAACGCTAAACGCCTCGTGCCCTGAGTGGCTCGTTGTCTGGTCGCTGGTCGGTGGGGTCCGATCACCTGTCATCTTCTCGCCGTCCACCTGCAGTGGATTAAATGCTCAATTAAACTCAGGGTTATCCGTCTGGTTCTCTTTTTCTGGGGTTGACGATGTCCCACGAGCTGCAAAGAACTAGGCACGCCGCGCCGGCGAAATCGCGCCAAACGTTCACTGAATCTATTATAAAGTTATCACTGTGCAGCTTCATCATCGTAAATGTCGAAGCTTAATGTGAAACTATTTCACATGTCTTTCGATTAATCTTTACCACGAATCAGTTAATATTACAGTTTCGCTTGAGTAGAATTAAAATAAAATTGTTAATTACTTAAAAATACATTTTTCATACATTTTTCCTTCCCAAAACTTATCTCCTTACTTTTCCAAAATGACACTCCTCTCACAATCCCAAAATATAATATAGGCACGGAATTATTTTCTTCAGGGTCTCGTGTATGGAGCTAATGTTTAAAAAACACCATTATTTCTTTAATAAAACGTACAGGTGAATGTAAGATACTACATAGGAACTTTTTTGATTTAATTTATGACAAATCATTCAGAAAAGAGCGACGTAATTGATTACAGGAAGGTTGTAAAAATAATTTTAAAGTTTTTATTCCTCAGTTAGGGGAAATAAAATGGAGCGACAGTTAAACGTCCAGTTTTGACACAAAAATGGCCAATGGTACAGTTCTAGGTTCTGATTCGAACTTTAGTTGTGGGAAACAGGAAACGGAGAAATATCAAGATGTTTAATCTAGGTAGGAACTAGAGACAGGCAGTAGGGGTGGTTTGACAGAGGAAAGGCTCATTTTTTATTTGTCAATCTACAATTTGGTAAAATTTCGGTGGGTAAAACGGCTGTCAAGCAATACGCGATGCTATAATAAAACTAGCTGAATTGTACAATGTATTATATTAAAAAAAGGTTTAACAAAATACATTTAAAAAAATTCAAAACGTAAAATACTGTAAAAAAATTTGATAATTTTTTAATTTAATTTTCTGGAAGAAGCATTTGTTAAGAATGCTCTCACGAAATGTTTTAAAGAAATTCGTAAAATTGACGGAGGTACAGCCTGAAAATTTTAAAAGTTATTAGAGGAAGTTAAAATCTTCGTCCGAAAGACAGAAGTTATTACATTGGGGATAAAATTAATAGTATCAAACGATGCTGAAAATTGATAGGAATGGATTTGTTTTTAGAATACAGCAAAAATGCTAGATTTAGAACAATCCACATTACAAAAAAAATATTAAATGAACTTTTTATATTTGATTTACATTATTTCACCGCACGCGGTAATTAAGCCATACCAACTTTGTATTAAAAATAATTTTGAAAACTATTTTAGGTTTGAAATTGGACAATATGCCGCCTTACCGCCGCCCCGGGATTCATTTACCTGTACTACATGTCACCCCAAGTCGTTTTCTACGGTTGCTGACTTAGGAGCCGTGCCCGGGTTCATGGGATGAGGTTTGTCCGAGTCTTGGCGGTTTCAGGCCGGATCGAGAGAGACTTATTGAGGGAGACCTTTCGGAACATCATTTTGCACCGCAGTGGGAGGGATGGATTCATTCGTCCTCCCCAGATTACTACCAACCCTCATACCTTTTTCCTTCCCAGATTTTCATTTCTTTCCATTCCTCAAAATACCTTCCACACATAATCCACAAAGATGACATAGGCCCTGAGAGGAATTATTTTCTTCAAGACCTACTGTATCGAGCAAATGTAAAAAAAATAACAAACAAAAAATTATATTGACGTAATAATTATAATTTCGAGGGGCCAATTTCTGGGGGATCAACTGTCGTGACACCCATGTTTTTATACTGTTCGGTGAACTACATAGTGCATGCCCCAATAGTATTTTTCGTAAGTAATCGAAATTTTCCCAAGAACCGACCTTTTCCACTGATATGTTGAAACGTCACAGACGTACGCAAACGTCTTGCACAGTCTGTCTCGTATATATTATCTGGCACACTATTTACATCGAGCAGTTTTCCGAGAAAGAAATTTAGGCTAGCGATCGAGTTTTCGAGCACGTTCATAATTGCATGTGTATTGTTGATTCGTCCGTTTATTGACCCACTGGATTAGTAAGAAATGGACTGCGAAATGACAGTGATTGAAACATCAACTGTATGTTTACGTAAACCGAGTACCTGCCTTCCCAGATAGCTAGAGATAATGTTATATTTATACGTAAGATGATTAGTTACAATTTATTACAGACAACTACAGAAATAATCGAACGCTGGTAGGAAAAAACTCGTGAAAAAGGATAATGTAAGTGCCAAATGGTCTTCCTTTCATCAATCTTAGGTAAGATTTTTTTTATTTTTTATGTAAATATCTCACAAGGGTCCAAACCTGCATGCAACCATTAGAAACCAATAATAACGTTTAGGAATATTTTAATAACAATAGGAGCTAAACGTCACAAATTTTATAAAACTGGGAAGATTTCGGTGGTTTGGGTTATGTAGAGATCTGAGCATCAAGCCCCAAAGTCCCTGCTGAACTCAAGACCGATAGGGCGAAGGAGCCTGGGAAGACCAAGATTAAGATGGAGCGACAACGTCCTCAAAGTTATCTACCTTGGAACTTCTAAACTGGAGATGGCACAAAACCAAGATGAGTGGAGGAAGACTCTTGAGAAGGCCAAGACCCACCAGGGGTTGTAGAGCCAAAAGTGATGGATGAATAACATTTAGGAAGATAAATACTTTAATCAAATCCAGTAATAACATTAGGAAGATAAACACTCTAATCAAATCCTTAGTACTATTGTACCGAACGTCATAATATTTTGCTTTTGCTTTCCCAAACACGTTCATTATATAACATATTATATGAATATTGTTATTAAAATATATACCAGGATTAAATAATGTATTTCCAATCAAATGTGTTCCCAGTTCCATGTTCTTTGTGTGTTAACTGTAACTAAATTTCTTTAATAAACAATAAACCGTGTTAAAATCTCAAGTGACCTCCCAGCATGGGGTAAGTATGGTCCTGAATATTTTTTCTGCCTGTGCAGAATATAAATCAATATCAATATAAATACATTTAACGCAGAAAGACGTTAATTGGTCAAATGCATTGTACATATAATTTTGTATTAGTGACCGACGAACCGATGGATGCAATCTGTGTTGTTATAATAGTTTATCTAGTCTGTAGTTAGAAGTAAGATAGAGCATTGTAGAAATATATTATAAATTTGTCCAGAGACCTTAAGGTGATTTTTCACAAAAAGGGCGCTATTCAAATAATCTAAATATTATAATTATTATTATTTTAGCATGATCGGCAGACTTTAAAATGTTTCTGAAAATCAAAGCATAAAAATGTTTCTTTATTGAACGATTACAACAGACAATGAAGGGCTACAGTAGATACGCGTAGTGCATAGGAAAGGGCGCCTAGTTAATATTTAAACGGCCTACTCACCGCCCAATTTACAGAACTGCTTTCATGACTGTTGCAGGACTATTGCAAGGTCTCTGCGAATCGGATCGTTTGTAGGCAGAACCGCCAGCCGTATGATAATCAGGATGAATATGAATATATACCTATACATATAGACTTACAGAAAAGTCAATAGGTATCACTTATTAAAAATAAAAAAAATGGAAAAATTTATCCAAGAAACTATCTAGATAGCATTTAGTTTGGGTATGAATCTTGCGATCATACATAAAGATTGCAGCCAATAAAAAAATGCGGTAATAAAGAGAAGATAATGTCGGTAGTTCTTAGTTGAAGTACATATTATACAGTTAAATATAACCGAATTGGATAGGGACACATTAGCTCAGTTGGCAGCCTCAAGGCGTAGGACCTGGATTCGAGTCCAAAATGTGACCATGTCCTTTTATAATTTTTCTGTTTTCAGATTTTCGATTGAGTTTCGCTAATATTGTCTTCATTTAATTTAAATATTAATATATTAATTAGGTTTGCGGTTCAGCCTGCTGTCCTGCAAGCAGTCCTGCAAATCGGATGGTGAGTAGCCCTGTCACCACCACGAGTTTTATTGACCCATGCGGGTTCATTGATTGGATGGGCATTCACATTACATGTACATATTATATTTGTACACACTCTACTCTAGGCTAGCATAATATGCTTGACCGTGAAATATCGACAATTAACTACGATACAGCATTAACACATATCGATTATCCAGTCGATTAGTCAGACTTCTCCGAATACGAAGTTTTGAGATAATGAGGAAAACAATATTCGAGAGCTCACCATAAACCAAATATATGTAGTAACACCGGGAGGCATACAGGTCCGGTAGATTAGTTACAAGATGAGGGGTACTATTTTACATTTAACTGCACACTCAACCGAAATTTTGATTTTTCGGAGATATCTGACTAATCAACTGAACGATCGATAAAGTACGCTTTTAACATTTATGCAACTGTTCCCAAATGCATTTTCAGAACAGTGATTGTAGGCATGTCATAGATGTAGTTAAATAGAAACTTACTTTGTAGATATGTTCAGCACGCTCGGTTGAAAAACTATGCTTCATGTAGGTATCTGTGGAGAAAATAAAAATATTTAATTAGTAAAAACAAAACATTAAAAAAATTTTAATACACGTGCCCGGAACTATTGTTTTGAAAAATGTTGAGAGACTAAAGGAATTGGGGAAGGAAAAGAAGTTGAAGGATGGTTGAAAAGTGTGTAATTGTTCTGAGCTGCTCAATTAAATAGCAAAATCCGTGCATAAAGCAATGTTCCGATTCTGAATCGTGATCTATCCCCAATGAGAGTATGAATCCTCGATAATGAAACAGCATTGATCAATGCTCATATCTTGCTAATTGATATAAATGCATGTAAATAGGTTGAAGGTTCCAGGAAACATTATTTGTTCATTCGTTTCGAGTTAACGGTGTTCCCAAAGGTTGCATTTTGGGTTCAGTTTAATAAGTGACTTGGTCCCAGGCGGTATGCGGTAGGTTTATGGTACGTCCACGTCAGGGGCGTGCACTCCATATAGGCACTTAAGCACTGCCTACCCTAGCGTATTTGTAAAACGTAAGCATGTAAATAATAATAATATTATAATTTATTAAATTATTGCTAAAAATAAATACACACTTTCAAAAATAAGCGCGACAAAGCTGAGCAACCAAAACTACGCGACCGCCACATCAAACGGCATACTACAAATGTGACATAAACTGTAACTAAAAACTACACGCGCCCTCCGACTACCTCACTAAAATGCGGGCTAAGCAGGAATTATTTCTGCTTAGAGCTAACTTCATACAAGATATAATATCAACGTTTACGAAATGCACGTAGCATAGAGTAGAACTGTCGTTTGAATTTGCTTCTATGGGGTTTTTTTGTTAGTATCAGGCAGTGCTTTCTGGAACAAATTAGCAAATGGCAATCAGTGGCGACAGTGATATCTGTTGTTATCTGAAGTATGAAAGTGAGACAACGCCAATTGCTTTTATCAAGGCCACCTCGGATATCCATTGATTGGCTTGTGATAATACGCATACATGAAGCGATTATTTATTATTATTATTATTTGTATATTTAAAGTGGCTTAGATAATACAAACCTACATCATCTACAGCCAGCAGCAAGTACACTTAGCGAAAACTTGTACGAAGGGAGCCATCTGTGGCAAGTTTATTTTTTATTTATTTGAATCAATTTGGCGGTTTTCCTACTGCCTACCCTGATCAAAAACTCTGTGCACGCCACTGGTCCACGTCCATTCATAGTGTAATGGAGATAAATCAGCGCACTAGAACAACAACATGGCCGTTTGTCGGTGTTATTGTTGACATTTACAAAAAAAACAAGGCGAGAGATATCACGATACATTGTTGGATAATGATAGGGCCAGCCGTAGCCGCTGTTCCCATATTCATTATCAGGCAGAGACCGTCAACTACAACTGACGACTTATGCTTATGAATTATGAACATTAAGACGGGCAGGGTTGCTCGAACAATTTTCGAAGAGGAGCGATTGAAAGTAAGAACGATAAAAATTCACTAGGATTAGAAGAGAAGTTTTCTTATAATTAAGCACGAGCTATACCACCAAATTCGCGGTTACTTCACAACAGTGTTTTTGTAAATTATTAAAAGTATGAGGTAGCAAATCGACAATATAATATGATAGTTTTGGAATCAGACAAAACAGCGCAAATGGCATCGATTAGTTCGCAGACTAGAAAAGTAAAACGTAGTTTGGATATTAAGAGGTGTTGTTATATACGTTGTTATTATAAATGGGATCTACGTCCGGCAATTTTGTAAGACAATCCAGACATACTATCCATCCCATTTTTATTTATACGGGACAACCACTGAATAGGATAATGCACGCTAGAAATGCCTTCAGTGTGTGTTTTAATGGAAACCAATGACGCCATTCACTTAAGTCCTTTTGGTTCTATTCTATTTGGTCGGTTATTGGTTAAAGTTGTGCCTTTACTTAGTAATAAAATGGAATTTCGAAAACTGCTCGTAACAAACATGTTATTATTTTCTGAAGAAAATATATTGTTAGTCTAATCTCTTGAGAACATGCCGATGTTTAAAACTATCCAGCTGAATTAGAAAGAGTGATTATTTATGTACGTTTAGGGGCCAAGTGACAGCCCTGGGGAACGCCAAGTGATTTATTGCTTCCCTTTGGCCTATATGAGGGCCCTTACGCAACAACACTGATAGTCCAAGCCACAATGCTCCTTGTACTGGGCGGAATTTCAACTCTGGTTAAATGTAAAATAAGTCTAATTGAATCCGTTACGAGTAAGAAACCTGTGGCAACTAGCAACTACTCGTATAAGCCGGCAGGACGATGCAGAAAGAAACAGAAATGAGATCCCTGCGGTGAATGTGTGGTAAAACCATGTACGATCGTGTGAGAACCGTGGAGATCCGCAAACAATGCAAGCCTGATGTAAGCGTAATGAGTAAAATTAGGAAAGGGACGCTCAGATGGTCTGGGCATGTAGAGCGAATGTTCGAGAAAAGGAATGTAAGGAGTATGTATGACGCAAATGTGAATGGTAGAAGAAGTCGAGGACGTCCAAGAAAGACATGGCACGACCAAGTGAATCAGATACTTGAGTCGGGCCATGTCAAGAGTCAGAATAATAGAAAAGTATGTATGAAAATGAATGTAAACGAAGAAAGGGGTATGTGCCGAGACCGAGTTGTTTAGCGGTCCGTCCTCTCTGCCTGCCCCTGCGAGGAAACGGCGTGATGGATAGTAAACAATATCACAATAAGTGTTCATTGATAATAATCTTACTAATATTATAAAGTTTGTATGGATGGTTGGTTGGATGGTTGGATTTTACTCTTTCACGCAATAAATATCGAATGGAATTTAAAAATTCTTTCACTAATCGAAAGCTACATTACTTGCGAGTAACAACGGCTTTACATATTGGTAAGCTCTGGCGTTATGAATGAGCTGTAGCGTTAAGAACTTATGTATCATACGTTTTCTGTCCCTAACAAAATCGAGTTATTGCAAACGTCAAACAAATTGTTACCTTGGAAACAATGTTTTTTTTTTCTAATTTTAGGCTTAAAAAGAGTGCTTTGTTGTGATTAAAAAGAGTACTTTTTTGGCGTCGTAGGTAAAATCTACATATCTCTAAAAATGTTTATTCTCCGAACAAAAAGCATAACGTTGCTATAAAGCATAGCGTTTGAAGTGGACTGTCATTTTCTTATTTTTTTTAGGTTACTCTGGATTCTTCTCTGGATTCTGGAGTAGGTACTTAAAATAAATTTCCATTTCTATAATTTAAATATTTTTTAAAATAGAATTTTTATTTGCGAAATGTCATTCTCAAATTTAGAAATTTTCTATTAAACAATAATTATTTTCTATTAGACAAAATAGCAAGAAAAATAACAATTATGCCATTAATTATGCCAGTAATTTCCCACTAATACTATGCGAGTGAAGCCGTGCGTAAAAGCTAGTCTTCAATAATATAAGTTTACTACTAAATAAATAAGTGGAACAAAGTGAAAAAGTTTTTTAATTTCAATTCTAAGTTTACTAACGGTGTACATTCTAAAGGTAAATTTCTGATCGAATCTGAAGAAACATTTCCATTTTTTGTTTTTAAAAGGCAATGAATGATCATGAGCCCAATTTTTTTTTGTGAATACTTTGAGCTTTATTGATCCTACAATTATAATATCCCGTGATTTTTGACGGGCCTGCGCCAGTGAATATTTTAAATTTCACAACATGGAGTACATCAAGGATACTGACTACATTTAAAAGCTAAGATGTTAAATGAGAAACTTACAAGGTTCCACAACCAAACTGTTAATGAAAAACTGTCCAGTTTTAACCAGGCGTACAAAGCTCGCCATGCTCCAACACTGTACAGTGATTATTTCACAATAAAACCTATCCATAAGATTACAGCATTATAATACGAAACGGATTACACGCCGCCCAGAGAATATGTGTACTTAAAATATATATGTGTTATTTATGTATCCGTTGTCGGGCACTATCAAAGAACTGAACCGAGACTTCTGAAGATGAAGATATTCTCTTGATGACAGTATTAGTTTTATCAGTTGCTATCAGCGAATTGTTGGTCTATGGTGGCTAGTTGCTATACAAATTTTCTCGATGTTTGGACCTTATTTTAATGTTAGAAATTACATTGTTAGATATCAGTAAAATATGCAGTGTTTTAATATGATATCCCCTCTAAGTATATTGCCATTGCGTGTCGGGTGCAAGCGCCTTGATGACACTATTTCATGATTTTCATTACAAACATTTCTTCTTGCTCATCTATTAATACGATGTTTAATGTGCCATAATTAATTATGCAGATGCAATACGATGTTCCTAATGCATACACACAATAATGTTGTCGGTCAGTATTGTCTGATGTCTGGTGCCCGAGAGGCCTCCCAGAAAGCATTGTGACATAGACAGATTAAGAAAAAGGAGAAGCATAACAATCGTTTGTTTATAATGCCAAGACCATTTGAACACGAGGTGTTGATTCCAGGAGATTAGCAAAGACGAAAAGCTTACATAAGTGCACACACCCAACGCATGTAAAAGCATCGGTGTTCTTTGAATAAGTGGAAGTTACAATCATCTCTCCAAGGCGCAACGTTAGCCTGACTCCTACAGCTGCTGTTGGTTGTTTTACTTATCTTGGCAAATGTATAATAATTATTTCTGTTTTACAAGAACACGTTGACAAGATGAGCCAACAAAAGACTAAATGAAATATGATGAAGCAAAATTCATCGAGGGTGCACGAGGAATGATATCTTTCACGTCGGTGCACTGGATATTTCTGCAATTGACCGAAGAATTTGCTCTAAATATAGATCCTAGCAAAGTGGCAATTGCATCGCTAAGTGATGAATTACAATGGGAGAGGAGAATGATTGTCGGGCTGAATGAAAACCGACATGAATCATCTCATTCAAATTCCTTTATGGCATTCTTTCATCCAGCTATTAATATGTTTTATTCAAAGACCTGAACAAAATCAAAAGCTGAAAAAGATGGATCGGTGTTCAGTCATGAGAAGAATAACGAACAGGCGACTGATTAATAATAAAAAGCTCAGATTAATTAGAAGCTTCAATATTACATTAAGGATCGGTAATACTTATTATTATAAAGCTTTAACGTAAAAAGCCGTATCGTTGTTTAAATATCACAAAATATACCAATATTATGCGATAGTCATAAGCCAATTTCTTGCGTTACATATAAAAACTAGCTTTAAGTTAAAATAATAATTAACCAAAAGCTTGGTTATCAAAACATCTAAAACAACTTAAAAAACATTTTTGTTTAAACTATTTTTCATCATACCTGCATACTGATGATTTCAATATTTTAATTCAAGAGTTATACCTAAAAGGTTTTAATTTTTGATAAATTTTTCAATGTGTTGATCCATTACAAATTGCATTCCGATTCACTCCTGTTAGTTTTAGTTAGTTGGATTAGTTAGTTTTTTCAGAGCCCCTTTTAAAAAATCGTTTAGAAATCAAACTTCAACACTGTATACAGAAAAATTGGCCGTGATCCATTACGGATGTTGGGAATTTTGAAATCGTTATTCTTTATTTGTTATTGGCCAAGACAGTAGTTAAGGTTTCAAAAATGGGCGCATTATAAGGGCCGATGGGTGTTCAAAAGCGCCGGCCGATACACCGAGCGAGGCGTTCCAGGAAAGTGGGTTTGGAATTTTAAGTTATCTCCATAAGAGGAGATCTCTCACGCCGGCGGCTGAGTCCCTTCACCTAGCTGCAGTGGTGATGGTGCCGGTTGCTCGCTGCCTGCTCCGCCTGTGAATGTGGATGTGGCTGTGGCTATGCTGGGATAGTTGATAGTAGCTATGGGATAGGGTCTGGCCCGCATTGGAATCCCTACATTATGAGATACTACAGTTACTTATTCAGTCTAAGAAGGAGCGTTGAGAACATTAGTGACTAAAGAAAACTGTAAGAAAAATCAAGCAACACTGAAGAGAGGACATTTCGGAAATACTCAAGTGTTGAAATTGAGTTAAAAAGTGCAGATCTGGTGGATGTATAAAGTGTAATTTTACCCCTAAATTCTTCGATCAATAAAGGATTATACTTGGTCGAAGCCTAAAGTGGATAAACTTGTATTCTTCGCACGATTTGCACAAATGGATAATAGCTAATTTGCAACTAAACAAATTGATTTGCTTTTAAATTCTAACCTTGCTCTAGTGATATTTCAATACGATACAATCGTATCTTTAAAAAATGTTTAACTAAAAAAGATAATTTTTGAAGCAGCTATCTTATTTTTTTCTTCTACTAATAATAAATCTGATTGCATATTTCAAACTTCTCCAAGCTTAGAAAAACAGAAATGTGTGCACACCACGTGGTGTAGGTACAATTACGGATTTTTAAATAAATGATTCGAGTAATTTCAGGGGCCATACGATTAGAAAACGAGTAAAGTTATTTCCCCCAATTAATCTTGTAATTAGAAATGAAAGCGATCCGATTAAAAATCGATTTTCAAGATTCGCTTTCGATGACCACCGCACCTTTTACAAAAATATTGCGTAAAGAGATACCGTCCAGTTCATTGGCTGGTTGAAAATCGATGAATCGGCAAATGAACTCAAATGCCCGATGAACCATTCAATGAAGTCAACATAGACAACAAGGTTTAAAATACACAAATTAGACTACACGCAGGAGACTGCGTGAGTCCAACATTTGCACACGATCATTGTAAATTTGTTGCATGGGAACGGGGAGTTCTTAGAACACAAGTTCAGCAACTCGACTGTGGAATTGTTTTGTCGGCTATATTGTTTTCTTCCTCAGAAAACATTTATATTTGTAACACCTATTTTCAAACCTTGTTTTCTTCCATCACATCCCAAACATGATAATGTAACCCGAGGGAAACTTCAGAGCCTCCTCGATGAAGTTAATATAAATATAATGCAAATTATATACATACATTGCGGGATTAAGATTACCTACTTTGAGTTGTGTGATTCACGAATGTTCTACAAGGTGTTGAAGAATAACCTTATAAACCATTTTAATGCATTCTGATCGGATTTAATAATGTTGCACTGAAGCAAGAAAGTGAACAAAATTTTAGGTGAATTTGTGTTGGATCCTTTGCACTGAAATATAATGACAGTAACAAGTCTAACAAATGGATAGTGGCGTTCGCCAAGGCTCACACGTGTGCCCGCTGTATTTAAACAAACGGTTTAATTATGCGTATTGTGTATTGTGCCACCTAGCGCCATGTGACGGCCGTATTGTCGACTCCAATACACACACACCTTACCCATTAACAATAACCCGGGAAATATGAATTAAACATAAAACATTTATGCAGATATATGATACGGTTTTGTTTGGTGCGAGGCGCGTTTGAATTCGTAATTTGTAATAAAATAATCGGCGAGAACAAGGAAAGCTCGTGTTGTGCGAAGAATTGGAACCTTTCTCTTAGGATCGGTGAAACACTTCAAGAATCAAATAATAAGCAGACTTTGCGAATTATTGCCCTGGAGGTTTTGCGTTACGGCGCCTCATGTATTCATCAATCATAACTCTTTATTGCATTTGACTGCACTAGACAAAATTAATAAAGCCTAAATAAAACAATGTTTTTTTAGTGCTCCAGCCTTTTCAAATTAACTGCCTTGGAAGGCATGGCGATATTTTTTGAGGGTGACATTTGCAAGAAAAATACGCCAGGAGCTTTTGGACTCCGAATTTATAGCAACTTAATGAACACTGGATTTATAGCAACTTAATCACCATCAATCAGTTTTACTACGAAAATTTGGTGTAAAATAAACATATACCTATCTTCGGAAGGCGAAACAGCTTTCTTGCGTAATGATAATTACACAGCAGAACTTGTTTATAAATAAACTGTTTAAATAATAAATGAATTAAACAGTTTTCTAATCGCATTCATACGATCTTGCCCTATTCATGTTTGGATGCAGTCTCAAAGAATATTCCGTTAGTCAGGGGTGTCAGTGCGGCCCTGGTTAAGATTTCATGGGAAATGGAAAGGAATGTCACCAAGCTTAAAATAATAATGCAAGTAAACAACTGCTGGGAGTACAGAAGTGTGCAGCGGGCTGCGGGCAACGTGCGCCTGGGAGTGTGTACCGTGTACCGCGAGGCCTGCAGCGTATAGCCTGCAGTAGCATACGGCGTGTGGCCTGTGCCTCTACCTATGCCTGTAGGATGCACCCAGGTAACCACAGTGCAGTACCCGGAGGCATTTGTATAACACGCTTCACATAGTCCACTCCTCGGTGCATTGACACTTGGGGCGCCGCGCCGGTAATATTAAAGCATGGGTAGTAAAACATTAGTATGGCAATGCGCGCGGGCGGAACGGACATTTTCTCGTTATATTTCTGCAGAATGCGGCCATAATTAACCGATTTATTATTTGTCACCGCTTACAACATACCTTTTCTGTTATCGGTACACATGTTGAGGAAGTAAAGGTTTGTAATGGAGATTATTATCGGAGTCCCGTCTCTATCGTACAGAACGATCACTATCGCCTACGAGTGGGGAATAATAATTGTTTTATTGTTTAAGTTGGCAATAGCTACGTCCTTTTGAAAGCTCGCTACTCTAGCCAACGTTCTAAGGTTTACTTCACTTAGATGTTTTAGTTCAGAATGAAAACTAACTAACATCACGCCGTTTTGCAGAAAGAACGGACCGCCAATCAACTCGGTCCTGCCGCACACTCCTTGTCTCATATTTGCACTTCTGTTATTCTGACATGGCCCGACTCAAGTATCTGGTTCACTTGATCGTTTCACGTCTTCCTCGGGCATACCAGACTTCCTCTGCCTTTCTTCATTCATTCGTTCTAGATGCCCAAACCATCAGCCGTGCATTCTTTGCGAATCTCCAAATTTATCACATAATCATACTTGATTTGACATCAGATCAGGTCTCATTTCTACAGCATTCAGTCTACTTTTATCCTTCCTCTGCCAGTTCCATGCCTAATTACCATACCTTGGGGTAGGTACCAGCATTCCATTGTGGACTGCTAGCCAAAAGAACTTATACAAACACCTAAAACCAAAGAACTCATACAAACACCTAAAACAAACACAACATTTGGTCAAAGAAATTTCAAATACATTGCGTCTAAAATATACAATAACCTACCTGACAAAACAAGACAATCGAATAATATTAACAAATACAAAATTCTGATAAAACAATGGATCATCGAAAAAGTTCATGCAATAATTAGTCACCTCACCCAAATATAATCCTCTTATCCCATTATTGTTACCACTACCTACCAACCTGAAATTTTTTGTCAAATATTTTTACTTTATTGAAAAATGTATTTTATTTAATATTTATAAAATATTTGTAAACTAGTCTGTCTCGACACAGGATTTCCTAGTGAGACAGGCAAGGCCAAAAAAAATGTTAACTTTTTTATATAGATGCACAAATAAATAAGAACATTGTTTAGCAAATTATTTATGACTTATGAATATTTTTGCGTTTTATGAGATTTATTTATTTATTGATCTATATAAGGGATGTTTACATTATATTATTCGATGCCTGCCTCGCTAGGATATACCTGTGTTGAGACAGGCGTAGAGGTATCATATATAAGAGTATTTCAGAATATCATAAGAATATTTAAGGTTAAAGACATGTTAATTTGAATACAATTAAAACATAAACGTATTATAAATTTGTACAGCGCCCTCGAGGTGATTTTTTTACAAAAACGGCGCTATACAAGTCATCTAAATATTATTATTATTATATATATATCAGGTTAGATACATATAAATTTGAATACAATTAAACATATAGATGATTGAAAGTGTGGGTAAATCTCATAAAGAAAGTTATCTTATAAATGAAGGAAGAGATACAGTACAGTACAGTACAGAGAACGATTTAGATATCCGATAAACAAATGGAGAGGAAAGCCACCTGCTACAAGACATTATTTATTTTTATTTTAATCAGAAACAACAGCTTTTTCATAAAATAAAAACGGTAATAGAAAATAGTCAAATTGCAAAGGAAGCAAACTAAATAGCCATTGTGTGGTTAAAGATAAATTCGGCACGTTTCAGTGAATCGGGAATGTGAGAGTATGAAGATGGTATGAAGCCTAGACTCCTAGACCGACACTGCACGGTGTGTGCCAACCGCCGCGCAGTGTCATTTCAAAAGCTCTATTCATAAAAGCTCTGGGCCCGGTTCTCAGACAGAATTCCTAGAAGTTAGTCAATGACCCCTGCTAGGGTCCAAAGTATCCGTGAGAATATGCCAAATTTAGTGCCTCCTCCTGCACCAGCCGACCCACAACACAGCGGGCACAACAACCGGCCGCATTATCATCAGAGCTTTTTTTCTCGGAAGGACCCATTTTTTCTAAATCGAAATTCCCGACCTATTGTCATGCTAATGTAGGCCAATGAATATTTCCTGGTAACAGTTAAAGATAGAATAGTTGCATAATCATAGCACACGTTTTATGGCAATTTGATAAAAATAAGGGCGTAGCTATAGCATAATATGCTATAGCATAATATATATTATATAACATAAAAACAAGAAACAGTGTTGGTCTAAATTTAATTGGGAGGCGGATATGGGTGATGCCTCCACAGGAACCATTTTTAACCAACATCTCTACCGTAGGTTAAACCCTCATGGGGTGAGGGTAGTTCGGATCTTGGTGGCGGATGTGTCTGCCCACCTGTTGCGTGGCGGCTTGCGGGGGAGGACTTTTAACCTCTTCAGCCGGATTTCACAATCCATCGCCTTGCACCCCAGTTGCAGGGACGGATTCATATGTCTATCACCCCTGGATACACTGACCCCCAGATTCCTATCAAGAACCTCCCCTGTGGCCCCCTGTGTGAAGCCAAAGTAAAAAAAATTGTGACCTCACAGGTAAGTATGGTCTTGTATATTTTCTGCCTGTACAGAATATAAATATTACGTACATTATAACGCAGCATCATATTCATTGTTTAAATACTTGGTACGTATAGATTTGTATTGGTGATCAACCAACCGGTGGATGCAATCTATTAGCCATAAGTTGTTTGAAGAGTTTGTCTAGTCTATAGTAAGTAATAAGATACAGCATTATAAAAATATATTACGATATATTTGTACAACAAGATATTACAATCAAGGTGATTTTTCACGAAAACGTCTCTCTTTCACGAAAATCATTCAATTAATCGAAGAATTAATATTATTAAGGATATAGGGCAGGGGACGAAGCTCCAACATGATAATACGCCATCAATGATTGCAAACCCATTATAAAAAGTATATTCTGGCTTATCAAGGTGATATTTTTCAAATGAAAACATTTTTACTGTTATATAGTATATATGCTTGTTAAACACAGAGATATATAATATATTATTCGTTTAGTAAGATGACCGTGGGAACATAACTAGCCGCTCGAAAATACTTAAGTCCTTACGAGTCCTAAGGAAAGAAAATGCAAAAGTCAAATATTATTTTAATTAATGCCCTAATGACAGGTGAAGTAGTAAAAAAATTCAACGTGACCAAAAAATCATAATGAAAATCAGATCGCGACATACATATCGCGATTGTAATTTTTGATTAATTAATTTGTAAGGAGGTCCTGAGAAAAAAAATGTCTCGGGGCGTATGTCATCTTTGGGGATGCTGGGAGGAGGAAGTTCAAGGTGTGAGGGTGGGTGGGAATCTAGGGGTCAATTTGTCCAGGAGTGACGGATATATATGAATCCACTCCTCCCACTTCGGTGTAAGACGATGGGTTGAGTTTATCCGGCTGAAGAGGTTTAGGTTAAATCTCTAGGTGGTCAAACGCACTCGCCGCCAACACCTAGACAAACCTCAACCCATGAACCCGGACAATGTACGGCGGACACCCCTGCTAAGACACCAAACGAAGCGAACCACTTGGGATGACCTATGGCAGGGGTATAATCCCAAAAATGGTTCCCGGGGCGGCGGTATCCATACCCATCTCCCAAATTGAATCTATTAACTGTTAAATTAACATCATATAACTGTTTATTTAGGAACTTAAAATAATTAAATTTAAAAAATATATATATATATACATAGGTATATATATTTTTCGTACAAAGGATATTATGAACAATCCAAAAAATTGAGAAAACCGATAGAATTTCTCACTCAAATCAAATGCGATGTTTCTTGTTGTCATTATCCGTCAAGTAAAAATTATCGTAATAATTAAAAATAGTAATATATTGTATATTATATTTGTATCATGTTCAATAATGGCAGATATTTTCAGCAACGCCTTGGTGAAAGACCACCACTAAAAATCAAAACTTTGCTTGAAGTGGCTTTGGCCATGCTTTTAACAGCCAGGTACTCCCCCTCCTTCTTTCTCCTCATTCCTTCTCCTCCTTACTAACTTTAGCATCACAATGTACCCCAATTTGGGAAGCCATAGTCTCACTGGCTCCAGATAGCTGGGACACTTGCGCGGTTCCCACATAAAAATAAAATTCGTTGCTCGTCGTCGTTGTCCGTTGCTCGTTTTCGTTATCCGTTGCTCGTTGTCGTTATCCGTTGCATCGCCGTTGTCTGGCGTATTGAGGCTCTTTCAGAGGCTTCTTTCTCCGCATTCCAGTCGCTAACGGGAATCCTCTTTGTGATGGACCGACGCGCTGTCCTCTCGTCTCAGCCAAAACACGTCTCTCTCACTCGCACAGGGGTGCCGGCCGCTCTCAGTATCGCCCTGGACTAGATCCGAGCGCTTTTCCCTTTTCAGTGGGGCCTCCATATCGTGTGGGTGGCTTCGGCAGGTATTTATAATACTAGTACGAATGTCAGAGGTCCTCAAACTCACTTGGCTGTCTTCACAATACTTCAATAAAAAAATATTGTAAGCATGTTTATTCTTTCATACATGAGCGGTTCTTTCACATTGTAAGGTACTGACACACTTGCTCATTAACAAACCGGCTTATAAGCATGCTCATTAATGACAGTTGATAGATAACAACTGTCCACATTTGCTCATAAATGAGGAGGTCAAATGGAGTCAGTTCCATTCGCTCATAAATAAACAAAATAGTATTATTGCTTGCAACGCAATTATTTATTAATTTTCTGACGTAAAAAAATAAGACGGTTGATTTGGGTCCAAGATGTCAACAAATCAGAAAATTTCTACATACTAAAAAATTAATGCTAATTTCAATAGAATGTGGTTTTGTTTTGGAGGTAAAGGAGCTTTTGGGGAATTTGGAAAACTATTGTGGGTATTTTAGTGACCTTGTGTTCCAAATATATTCGTGATTCCTATAATAAATCACAAAACACGAGGTTTTTCGTCTCCCCAGCGGGCTATTATGACATTTTTGCTAAGAATGCGCTGGCGCGAACTGAGATCGGATTGAAATGAGCTTACTCATAAGTTAGCCTGTTCACACATGCTAAGGCTAAGAGGCTTCCCCTTCATTTAGCTTTAAATGAGCATGCTCATTACTAGCACTGACACACATGCTACTAGGTAGCGTGCGTGCTCTTTGGCTTCAAATGAGACAGTATTAAACAGAACCTTTGTATTTCCCTCGCCGCGCCTCTCCGCACTTCAATCGCCCCTAAGGAGCTCTCCAACGAATCAATGTAAATACTATCGCTGTAGCTTACGCCGAGGGAAATATGTCAAAATCGGTGACCGGACAACTCAGAAACTTCATCACTCCTTTGAAAAGTCATTAAAAGTGATGAAAATAAGGCAAAAAAATTGGTTAAATTGGTTAAATAGGTTACGTTAGGTTAGGTTTAGGTTTTTTTTTATTTAAAAAAATTTATTTCTAATGACTTTTCAAAGGGCTTTTGAAAAGCCACTTTGTTGAGTTGTCATTGAACGTTCAAAAACGATGACCGGACAACTCATAATGAACTCAACTCAACAACTCTTTTGAAAAGTCATTAAAAGTGATGAAAAATATATATAAAAAAAATTGGTTAAATAGCTAACGTTAAGTTAGGTTAAGGGCTATTTAAATAAAAAATCATGGCTTTTAATGACTTTTGAAAGAGGTGTTAAGTTGAGTTGAGTTGATTCTGAGTGGGACCTTCAAAAACACGTATTCATTTGTATCCATGGAAACATGAAACAGATCAAACCTTATTAAACCAAATATCAAATGGAAATGAGCGCTGATTCCTGGATAATTTTGTCAAAAAACCTGCTTACCTGTTTTTAAAACGAAATCATTAGATCACATAGAATGTTTTAAATGCACCGCTGGCATTATATTAAGTTCTTGAATGGAGATCTTTACATAGTTTCTTATTGATTTGAGGATAAGGTGGCTATTGATATGTGAAAATGCCCACAAGTTTGTCGATACGAAAATACATAATCATCTACAATCGATACATTTGATAAATTCGATACCCAGCCAGGGTTATTAACCCCTAAATAGTAAATAAGCGTGTTAACGCCGAATGATTAGGTGTAGATGTTTGTCGCTATATTTTTTATACTCGTCAGAGACGTCTATGTATTAGGCGGTTAGGTTAATAACCCCTTATAATATTTCCATAATATATGCAAATGAACTCGCACACCAACTATTTAAGTATCGGAGACCTGTGAGAGAAAGTTTTATTGATTTAGTTAATACTGAAATGATGTGAATTCATATCTACAATCTCGCGACGAAACCGTGAGACATGCGGATATATTATTATATAGGTAACTCCGCCTCTCTGAATTAAAATGCCGCTGTGAGAGATTGGACAGGCGCACTACTGCCTGCCAACTTGTGGTTTTAGAGATTCCTAAAAAACTACTGAACAAATTCTCAACAGTTGAGTGGAACCTGAGAATAAAATAAAAATCACCTCTCCGACATATTATAGAAAGTGTCTCTGTCAGAGATTGGACAGGCGCACTACTTCCTGCACTTAGTGATTCCTAAAAAAACACCAAACAAATTCTCAACAGCACCGTGGAAGCCGTGAATAAAATAAAAATCACATCTCCGGCATATTGCTATACAAAGTGTCTTTGTCAGAGATTGGACAGGCGCACTTCTGCCTGCACTTTTGATTTTAGTGAATCCTAAAAAAAACACCCGCCAAATTCTCAACAGCACCTTGAAAGCTGTGAATAAAATAAAAATCACATCTCCGGCATATTATTATAGAAGGAGTCCTTGTGAGAGATTGCACTGGCGCATTATTGCCTACTAACTTATTGTTTTAGTGATTCCTAAAAACTGCTGAACACATTCTCAAAACACCGTGAAACCTGTGAAGAAAATTAAAAAAAACACCTCACCGACATATTACAGAAAGTGTCTTTATGAGAGATTGGGCAGGAGCGTAGCCTGTAAAAGAAGGGTGTCCACAAAATCTATAAACTATGCTTTCAATTAAGTAACGTAATAACCTCTCCGAATTAAGGCCCGGTAGTAAGCGCCCAAAAAAGAAGAAGCAGAGATAAGTGAATACGAAGGTTACCGGACTACTCAAAATATGTTAAATAGGTTACGTTAGGTTAGGATTATGAGATCTTTTAAAATTATCTTTTTTATAACTTTTAATGACTTTTCAAAGAGGTATTGAGTTGACTTGATTCTGAGAACCAATACGAATATTACAGAGAGCGCGCTAATAGTAAAAACGATAATATTTCAACAAAAATTGTGAAAATATTTAATAAAACGCGACTCGTTTGAAGTATAGCAAAATCTCGTGGGGAATGTCGTAAATAGCATTTAAAGAAACACTGTGATTTTTTTCATACGTATATAACTTGTAAAATAACAGGAAAAAAGTGTTTATAATAATTTTCTGAGCATATTTTGCGATTTTTTTCTATCGAGGGAATTTCATATAATTACCGTTTCGGCGAGGCAAAGGTGTAGCTATTATCTCAAAAAATAAAATAGATAACATTTTTGAAACTTAAAAACAATTATTCAAGAGAAATATATTATAAAACGGTAGAAAATTGAAATGCCGCACCTATGTCGCTATGAGAGATCATACAGGTGTACAACCTGTCAAACAATGGTTTCACGGATTCTCGAAACCACAACATACTCGTACCTATATGTATACATACATTCTTAAAAGGACGACAAAATGCGATCAGTAAATATTATAAAATCACTTCTACGAATTATATGTATGTGTGAGAGATTCGACAGGCACAAAACAAAGCTTATCAATCTATGGTTTCCGTAGTTATGTAAACTAAGGTATATTTGTAAAAGCGTGAAATAACAAAAAATTAAAAATAATGATCGACTCCTTTGTTGTATGTAGTTATGATTTTTTAACTGAATACTTTAAAAAAATCATATTGGGGTTCGAATCCAGCATTCACATAGGGCATGCGATTTCCAAGTGTCATCCACAAAATATAGAAATAAAATGGCCGTGTTTAAAAAAGCTGTAACCATCAACGAAAATATCATTAGAATTATTATCAAGACGGAAATGCCAATGACCTCCGTTCATAAAACAATAGAAGCAGTAAGGTCTCCGATGTGACGTCAGAATTTTCTACCTGTCACGTTTATCATTGCAATAGATTTTTTAGACAAAGGCGTTCAAACAGTATAATCTTTCTTCATTACTCCAAGGGTTGCATGCAGACTTGCAGACTGTGAAAATGCAGTCATTTTCCAGTGAAAATGCATTTGAGGTATAAAAAAACGATTGAATGGTTTTATTAACTATTTTACAAGACATTTTTTTTAAAATTCATTCTGTTATGAAGAGAATACGTAGATTGGGAAATGATGTAGCTGTATTTTAAATTTAATTTTTGACACATTCTAAGTCAATTAATTCAGCACTTTTTAGTTAATGAAAATAACGAGTAATCATAATTTATGAATACATGAAAATATATTCTATATAGGTATATATAATTTTACATTAACTCCACACAGGAGGCTCTGAGGAACATAATTTCCTTCCGGGCCTTTGTCATCTTTGGATATGTTGTGTGGAGGGTCTTTTTGAGGAGAGGAAGGAGTAAACATGGGTCTTGAAGTGAAGGAAACACAGAGGCCGGCAAATCATTATACAGCCGAGCTGTTGGACTCGAGAATGAGTCGTAGATGCGACTTGTTATCATGTGACAAATGTCAAACGTGTACCTACGCGTTTGGCATGTTTTCCGACTATGCACCGGTGCCGAAGGAATATGTAATATTCACATTAACTTTTTGAATTTTTTTATTTTTGATTACTCGTTTATAAATTTTACGGATTTTTTTAAATATTTAGTTTGATAATAACATTTTATTTATGCTACACTGTTGTTTTTAATGTAATTCATAATCGTTATATAAATCCCGATAGGGCACTAATAAATAAATAATATTTAATTAAATGAAGACAATATTAGCGAAACTAAATCGAAAATCTGGAGACAGAAAATCAGAAAAGATATTGGCTCCACTGGGACACAAACCCAGGAATATTGTCTATTGTCTTCAATTAATTAAATATTATAATTTGAGATTTTACTCATAAAGTTAAAAATAAAAATAAATAAATAAGAAGGAAAATTTAAGACGATCAAAGAAGGTAGTGTCAAAAACTATAAAAAATGCGTTTTTCTGACAAACGCGGCATGTGTCTATTTCTTTGCAGTAAGGCTGTAGGGATAAGGGTAAACTTCCAAGTACCTGATAACTTATCAGACACATATTAATAGTAAAGGGGATAACCGAACCACCCTCGATTACATGTTAAAAGACTGCCTGATTAATGATAACAAAAACCCTCATTAATGCGACAGGATATTAATGTCAAAAATCAGATATAATTTGATGTATTTTTAAAACAACTGTGCATGGGCAGTCGATATAGCATAATCTAAAATCAATACACATCAACGTTATTTTATTTGTTGTTCAACTCAGAGGTGTTACAGTTGAAGCCACAATTACCTTGACTTTTGATATAATGGCATACAGAGCTCCGGGCCAAAAAGGCCCCATTCTCTTTCACCATGAGTTTATACTATATGGTTGTTGAAAAAATGGTTTATTTTTGTGTTTGTTAAAAAAATATTCAACAATTACCTATTAATAATTACGAAAATCTCTTCGTCAATTTAAATAACATTTCGTCGATAATGTTGGCTTAGTTTAGAAACAGGTCAATGATCGGACTAAGATAACGTATATTTTCGATTAATAGTTTACCATTCGGCATTGGAACTTATGAATTATAGTAGTTATATACCGGATAAGTCAACTGGGTTTTCTAGCTATAGCGATGATTTATTCATTAATTTATGTTATCCTATGCATAAGCTGTCAAGAGGATGGTGAAAAAAAAATACAAGAGGGTCCTCGATAAAGCAATGCGATATTGACATACATTATATATAATGAATCAGAAACAAAATAATAAATAAAATATATCATTTAAGAAGAAGAAGATACCAACAATAATTTAAACGAAAATATGAAAGAGAAGAAGACACAGAAAAAGACAATGGTCGCAATTGAGACTCGAACCCAGACCTCTCGTTTAACCGGGACGTGCGCGTTAACAAATTTCTGTCAAACCGTCATATTTGTCAACCTCATATTTCAAATTTTAGAATTAACAATATTATCTTCAACTAATTCTTTTTCCATATACAGTTGCGACCATTGTCTTTTTCTATTTGTCTGTGGCCTGTTCTCTTTCATATTTTCGTTAAGATTTTTATTGTTATATTCTTCTTCAATGATATATTACATTGATGGGAATAACCTTCAAAAGTTATAAACAGAGAGTTTTTCTTATAAAAAATTGAATAAATTAAAATCAGTGGAAAATTGGGATACAAGATACATACTAACGTAGATTCAAATAAACAAAAAACAGTTACATAAAAATACCTTCCTTTAAAATGTACACCGCGAGAAAGTAACTAATGAATGAGAACGTTTATTTATTTCTTCCATTATGAAAGAAAGTATATAGGTATCACGTCGACAAGAAACCGTAGTCTGTGCATATGATACCTGCACCGTTACAATTCAAGCTACGAGTGTCACGGTTCTGAAAATTCAGTTGAACATCTTTCAGGAAACGGGAGCGGAAAACCACTTCACATTACTGTAGAAACTACCACACGCAGGAGTCAGGGGTATCAAGTAGGTACCCAAGTTTGGTGAATACCTACGCGTTGAATTTTCCGAGGACGAAACCCTAAATAATTTAAAGTAAATGGGTCTTTTGTAGCGTATCTTATATAATTCAGTGTTAAGTTTTTTTGTTGTTTAAGGTAATTCACCCCAAAGACAGTGCTATGTGTAGTGTTAAGTTTAGTTTATATAGGAAATGATTTGAGAAATTAAAGATTGCATTCTCCATTTTAAAAATATTCTTTCAATTAGAGAGGTTCTGAAAGATTGTGTATGAATCGATATCGGCCAATCATTTAATTCAAAGGGTTATTTTTTTAAAAAATAACATGAACTTGAAATAAAATTGCGTGTGAAATTTCATAAATATGTATCATTCGATCATTTTAGTTAACAGTATGCAACAAATATATTATTTATTGTGGTTAGTAACAAAACATATATTTTAGAAAGAAAATAAATAAATAATTAGAAAAAGAAAAACTTACGATTCTAATTCCATAGAACATATCCCTGTGCGTTGAGAACAAGGCAAGATTCACCAGAACACAGTTAGAAACTTGGTTTTACACAGTCGTGTTGAGTCTTTAGCTTTTCTTCCGATTATCTTTTGCGACGGCAACATTTAGAAAAGTTAGTCAATATTCGCCCAGTGATATAATTACGTAGAAGTTTTTGGTGCAGAATCTCAGCCCAAACAAGAAAATGCGCAAAATTTGACGTCCGCGGCGGACAATAGGAAACTCTGTGGAAAAGGCGATATCGCGCGAAATCGGCCGTGAGAACCCGAAACTGCGCACATCCGCTATCGGCTAGGCGCTATCCGCTATCCTCCGGTCATGGCGCCCTATTTCAAATTCCAGTGCAGGAAAAAAGCGGCGAAAGTGAAAAGTGACTTTTCCTTTAGTATTGTTTATCAACGCGCGAGAATGGTAAGCGAGCAAGTGCTCGCTGATCGCTCGCTAGAAGAGCGCCGAGCCAGTCGCAGACGGTTAGAATTGATTCCGCATGACGTCGGTCGCTCGGATGGTTTTCGCACGGTCGCGGGTCGCGGTCGGTTGTCACAAGGAAGAAACACAGGAGGAAAGCGGAGGCACGGAAAACACAAGTGGCGAGCTTCCCCACTGCGGGTCGCGGGACGACTGAGGGACGAGCGCCTGGTTAGCAACAAGCGTGCGCGCGAGCGACCGCCGCCGCGTGTCGTCTCCGTCTGGCCGGAGCAGCGCGGGGGAGAGCGAGCGGGACGCGGCGCGGAACGGCAGTCGCGCGGCGCCATGCGCGGATCACATCATTAACTCGTGAACACCAATGGGGCGCGGGAGGGGGCAAAATATTCGACCTTCACATGCACACATTTTACTACGCACCACTACAGGCGCAACGGCCACATTATCGCCCGAACTTTGGATAATTTCTGCACGATTAGCAGAACCTCTGAACCGGGACTGGTGGGCTTCCCGGGCTGGGCCGGGTGTTCGGGATTGGGGGAGAACAAGAAATTTGGTAAAATTCGACGGGAAAGCGGGTTAATCGGGCGGGAGAGAAGCAAAGGTCGGGCGGGTGGGAGTGTGTGTGCGAGCGCCGCGTGTAGCCGCGTCGGCGCCGCGTGCTGGTGTGGGTGAGGAACAAAATGGCGGCCGCCCCCCTCCCCCACTCCCCCCCTCAGCCCGCATAGGTAGTGTAGGTACCGTCGCCATTTTCATCGGAGAAGGAAATTGCAGGAATTTTTCACTTAAACAATGTTAGAACCTAACCATCGCATCCTTTTCACTCTCTCGGGGAAAACCATTTTCCGAAAAAAAAAACTTTCTCAATGTTCTTTACATAAGTTTCGTCAATTAACTCGGCAGTAAAAAATAATGCTGTGTCTACAATTTTTTTTTCAAATATAACAATATTTTTGGTAGCATGGAAATTTATAAATATTTTCTTAATTTAAAAAAATATATTATAAAAACGCATTTTTAAAGATACCTTCTTAATATGTTTAAGTATTTTCCAACGAGAAAAATTTAACCTATTTTAAAAATATCTATCTTATTTTGATGAATGAATATTATTTGGATAAATGAAATAATTTTACGTCAATCAAAACAGGATGTTTATATTTATAAATATTATATGTATTGCTGACGTCACTATTACACAATTCGTTGATTCCACAATCAATATAATAATATATTCCTTTTAATTACTAAGAAGAAAAAATCAGCGCGCAGTTCCTATCAGTTTCACACAAACTCGCCAAATATCGTTAATTTTAGTAGACAAATGATTAAAATAATAATATCAAACAAGTCAAGATTTAAATCGCAAGAATTCACTAAGAAATTACTTTTAAATGTAACCAAACAACTAACTCCATTATCTATGGCCATTTTCATTTCTTTCAATGTTTTAGTACCTGTCTATAAAATAAAAACAAAATTTCAGTAGGCAGGTACCAACCTAACCAATAACATCGTGGAATGAAAACCTTTAAAACTGCAGGTAATATTTTCCAACCTGGGCAAAAATTTTCTTCTTCGCGTCTCGTACTTACATTGAAGGAAAATTACTCATTGTATTATGAGAGGAAAATTCTTAAAAGTTGTAAATTAAAATATTGTTACAATAAAACATAATACAATGGCGTAAGAAGAAATACATTTTTAAAATTTTTAAGTCAATGAAGAGAACTAGATCTTTAATTTGGATGCAGGAGCAAAAAATTATTTTATAGGGTGCACAAAAATATGATATATCTTAAGTATCTATAGTACAGGATGTGGTGACATTAAAAAAAAATAAAAATGATTTGAAATAAGTTACTGCTTTTTATTACGACTGATCAATTAAGTACCTAATGAAAATCCATAGATCTAATCCTGAAAATCTACAACGGGTTTTCAAAAATTGCAAGAATTTTCTACACACAAGGAAACAAAGAAATTGCCATTTTATTTTTATTTTTTAAAGACACAAGGAATGAAAGAAATCCCAGTAATACCTTCTAAATTATGGAAAAGTTCGCTTTGAAAGTTTCTCTAAAATTAAAGATTGTAAAAGCATTCAATGCCCTTTTGCTAAAGTTACCTAGTTGCTTTCAAAGTTAGCATTTAGCCAACGGGGTTATTAACGTTATAATGATGGTGAAAATTGAAAAAGTATAAAATATATATAAATGTTATGAAAGGACCAACTATTTTCTTTTGAAGAGGTGATGAATCAAAGTTTATCCTGCCAAATGAAAAGGTTTCCAGTGTTCTCCTTTAATGCTTAAAGCTGCTTCTAAGAGTTCTAAGGTTCTAAAAAGCTTAAAAGTCCGAGTATAACCAATTAAAAAAGTAATATAAATGATTTGTGGTTTTCAAATTTATCTCCAAAAATATTACGGAAAATTAGTTTGTAATCGATAAAGCCAGCGGAAAACTTCCGAGCATTATGTGCTTTCAAAGACCGCGTTTATATTATAATACCAGAAAGCATGGAATTATCTTTGCCTAGCTTTCGTGAGCTTTAAAAGCTACATGGAGGATCAATTTCAAAATCAGAAAGGAAACTTCTCGAGTAGGGCTCAGATGTCATGTTTAAGTTTTCTTTAAAACGAATCCAAATTTTTTGATAGCGAGGTATTGGTAACATCCGGTATACCATCCTCGGAATGTTTCAGTCACAAATATTGCGATGGGCTTATGATTTAGGTAGAAATCCAGATGACAAGACAGAAAATACTGATCAAGGGGGTGGTCTTTTGGAAACAATCTGAAGGCAGACAAAGGAATCTCTGGACTAACAACACTGAGAGTGCTGAAGAAGAATGGCCGGGAACTGGAGCCGATGCAGAATGGTTGTGAAGAAGGAACAACACTTGAATATTTAGTCCCATTGATGGTGCTGAAGACACAAAGGCAATAGGTACATGACTGAAAAATCTTTTATTTATTTAATTAAATGAAGACAATATAAGCGAAACTCAATCGAAATTATGGAGACAGAAAAAGGTATTGGCAGCTCTGGGACTCGAACCAAGGATCTTCTGCTTTCAAGGCAACAACTGTAACAGTTGTCTTTTATTTTTGATAATGACTTAAAAAAGGAAGTTCAATAAACATATCATCAAATCAAATTATTTTTTACGTCTAAAAGAGATCGAAATGAAAGTCGAGTTTCTTTAAGCGGAAGCAGTCTTTCGAACAGTTGACATAATATTTCACGTGAGAACGCTTTTCTACGACTCGTTCTGGAATTCAATTCAGCTCGGCTGTGAAACGATTTTCTCCGGCCGCTGTGCTTCCTCCCTCCTACCACATAGGTCTCTTCAAAACCCAGGTTCTCTCCTTCCTTTCCACAAAAAGACCCTCTACACACCATCCCCAAAGATGGGATATTATTTTCCTCAGGGCCTACTGTGTGGAGTTTTTTGCACCATTGGAATGACGACAGCAAAAAATTATTAAATAGAATTCCAGGAAAAAATTTCGGTGGACAGGTAGATTAAAAAAGGTGTAAACCTAGATTCATTGGGTATATTCTTACACTGAATGCATTATATTTCCTAAGCATTGAATACTCGTATATCTGGGGGTTAATGCTAGAATTGCCTATATAAAATTTTGTAATTCGATACAGGTATCAGGAAGAACTTTAAAATGTCCCATGATATGAAAGGCGCTCAAGATGAATAGAATGTGAATCGTGACATAATATGAAAGTCAAAATATTGTTTCAGCATTTTTTACACCAAGAAATCGATAAATAATCTCCAGTCCGCGATTCACAAACATGACATATACACTTACAGAATTGCTCCAGTTTATAAATAATCTCCAGCCAGCGATTCACAAACATGACATATGCATTTCCAACAGTGCTCCAGATTATAAACAATTTCCAATCCGCGATTCACAAACATGACATTATGCACTTCCAGCATTGCTACACATTATAAACAATCTCCAGTCCGCGATTCACAAACATGACATTATGCACTTCCAGCATTGCTACACATTATAAACAATCTCCAGTCCGCGATTCACAAACATGACATTATGCACTTCCAGCATTGCTCCAAATTATAAACAAACTCCAGTCCGCGATTCACAATACGACATTATGCACTTCCAGCATTGCTCCAGATTATAAACAATCTCCAGTCCGCGATTCACAAACATGACATTATGCACTTCCAGCATTGCTACACATTATAAACAATCTCCAGTCCGCGATTCACAAACATGACATTATTATGCACTTCCAGCATTGCTACACATTATAAACAATCTCCAGTCCGCGATTCACAAACATGACATTATGCACTTCCAGCATTGCTACACATTATAAACAATCTCCAGTCCGCGATTCACAAACATGACATTATGCACTTCCAGCATTGCTACACATTATAAACAATCTCCAGTCCGCGATTCACAAACATGACATTATGCACTTCCAGCATTGCTCCAAATTATAAACAAACTCCAGTCCGCGATTCACAATACGACATTATGCACTTCCAGCATTGCTCCAGATTATAAACAATCTCCAGTCCGCGATTCACAAACATGACATACGCACTCCTAGCATTGCTCCAGATTATACATCTCGCATTAGGCCTCGTGTATCTAAATGAAAATTTTACCGAAAGAAGACATTATGAGTGGCTCTATGTAGGAAAGAAACTCATTGATTTACCATGAATCAGTTATTTTAACATACTAATAGTCATATTATAGATGTAAGTATTCGGAAAAGGATTCATCCACGTCTCAGGCGTGATAATCACCATTCTCGGAAAATCATCATCCATACCTACCTAAGTATCTCACGTTGCTGAGATGCACCGTGAATGGAGATGCTGTGTTCTTGGTAAACAAAGTAGCTGCCTTCATAATAGCATAATATACTATTGATCACGAAACACGTCATTGCGACGAAGTCATCACATACCAGATCACTGACGTCATCATTAGACGAATGTCGCAGTTTGCTATGATTATTCCTTGACATATCTAGTTTTTAAAATTGTTAAAACAATTATATACTAAGATAGATATTTAGATATTAAAATAGTCGAGTTGTCGTGCTCATTTAGAGTACTAAACAATATAGTTGAATCGGAACAAATTTCTAAAATAAACCTATAATGAAAGAAGCAGACCACCAAGAAAATAAAAAATAGTAATTCTTTGTTTGAACCACTACATTTTTATTTTAAATACGCCGACCCGTTTCGGAACAACAGGGCAAAATAGCATGCGACATATACATGTATAGTATATTATAAAGAATTACTACCTACCTAAATATATTTAAAATGCATTCCCCAGGAAATAGAAGAAAAATAAACGACATGTTAACGAATTAATTTTATATAATAAAATTAAACTTATTGTTTTCTTGTTCTAATGTTTCTTCTAATTAAAGATAAACAAACATTTTTTTTTGGGGTAAGTTAATGAGTAAAACCTCAAATTGTAATATTTAATCATTAAAACAATATTGACGATTTAAAAAAATATATTTACCTAGAATTGCAAAAAAGTCGATAGATATCGCATATTAAAAATAAAATGGATATATTTATCCATGACACTATCTAGATTGGATTGCAATCGCACATAAGTGAGCACACAATAAAAAATATGCATTAAGAAAGTGATGATAGTTCCTAGTCGAATTATTATACATTTAAATACGACCGTGGGGATAGGCTTGAATTATCTCAGTAGCTAGAGCAGAGCCCCGGCAAGGCTAAGGTTCTGGGTTTAATTCCTAGATGCGACCGTACCTTTTTCTGATTTTTCTATTTCAAATTTTCGTTTGAGGGTCGCTAATATTGTCTTCAATGATTAAATAAAATAAAATATTTTATCCAATAACGCTGCCACAAGGAGTTGGCACTAGATTTGACCATACATTTTAGAAATTTTAGGAACTATAATTGTCTATTACATACTCGTTCTAGACCTAGTGATACTGATAAACGCCGTTTTAAACAAATAAAGTCCTACGTACACGCAGGTGAGATTTTGTCATTCATCTTGAAGATTTGCTCGACTCCTGAAAGTGATAGTTGAAAATTTGAGCGGAAAGGTGGAAAAAATACTAAATCTTTTTCACGCGCATTTTGATTGAATTTCTAGGGTGCTCCAGATTTTAAGTCCGGGTTGAATCTTTCCCAAATGAAAGACTAAACCCTTCCACACACTTTTCCACAAATGAATATCTAGTAAATTAACGCAATATAAGTGCACTATATAAGAACAATACAAGAACAATACGTCAATCCACCAGAAACATAATGGGAAAATATTTCACCGACTCCAGATATTTTCATATCAGAGGGTTCGGCTCTGATGAAATCCTAACTGGTCCGATAAATCCTACTGATCCCTCAATATAAATATTTTAAAAATCTTTCGTAATCCTACATGTATTTAAAATGACCGACTTTTGCATTTTTATGTACAAATTCTTTGACAAATCTAATACGCCTAAATTTTGAATGAGAGAGCTAGGTATAATAAATTATAATTATTATTATTCCTTATAATTATTATTGATGCAATAAAAGTCTTACGTTAGGACTCACAGCTGGTAAATCAGCGGTAACTTATTCCCATCAAATAACTTAGTCCAAAGGATATTGGACCATAATATATGAAATAATTATATTTCTTCACCTTCTACGTGTAACTGCAAGTGTCTCATGAGGTCTGTGTCCTGTTAACAACACTATATTCATCCGTCAGTGCGTTTTTTTATCCATATGGCTTCTTAAATACCCTTGCTTTTAATTTAAAGACCTTGTTAAAGAAAATGTTTTTAGCCAGAAGGCTACCACTTCTGTAAGTTCCAAAATAGCAGAACTTATACTTTTAACTAAATAAAGGAATAATGAATCACTGCCTTTCAGTCTGTAAAAGAAGTTTTATCATTTCTTAATTCATAACTATGTGAAAGTAACTTTTTTAACCATTGTTTAATTTTTCGTTTTGGTCACAATAAAAGCGATAAAAATTCACCTAAAATTACGGCAATATCAAGGGTTAATTGGTAGATTTGGGCATTAATCAAAATAACAAACCAATAATACAGCACTGTTAAGTATCTACCCTAAAACAGACATGTTTTTCTATTGATTTCCGTGTCCTAAATTCGAACTACCTTAAAATGAAAGCATTAACACAAACCGAATTTAGATATTCATTCTAGGGTTTTTTTGAGTTTTTGAAATATTGGCATAGAGCTCCGGGCCAAAGGGCCCCTTTCTCTTTCATTAAGAATTTATAATAATGGTTGTTGAAAACTTTGTTTAGTTGATTGTTTGTGAAAAATTATTTGCATAGGAACATGACTGCAAAATGGGGAGGTTAGTCGTTACGGAGGATTTGTTTAGGTTTTTTATGTGTGGTGCGTACGTTTTCATCGTACCGGGCGAGGCAGTTTATGGACGCGTTTTTAAGGGTGGGAATTTCCGCATAAAATGTTCCCGCGAGATTTAAGATGTGTTTTTTTTAATAAGGGAATTTCAGAATCTTGTGTAGTTGGGATACCCTTATCTACTTGGGTGCGCCCAGGGCTACGCGTGTGGCTTAATTTTGAAATGTTTGAAGTTTTTTCAAAAGGTACTCTGAAGCGTGGGCTCAGATGGTGCATAAGTTAGTTTCGGCCTTGTCATTGTCTAGTTTGGATGCCTGGGATTGAACTTGACGGGTAGCCTTATTTACGCTTACCAAGGATGACGTGACGTCAGTATCGTCTGCAAAGTTTTCTATTTTAGTCTGAAGGTCTTGGATTCTGGGGCGGGGGGTGTCTCTTAAATAAATGTCGAAGAGAGTTGGATAGAATGGAACCTTAAGGAACACCGGCTCTTATCAATCTCACTGAGGAGAAGATACCATATGTAGTTTGATTCTAAATTTACGGTTAAAAGGTACTTATTTTAACCAGCAGAGCAGCATTTTTGATTTATAGCCTAAATCTTCTATTAATCATCGATTTCGCAATGTTTTGGCGTAAATTTGGTCGTTTTGCGGAAGACTGTTAAAAAGCCCATAATCGTAAAAATCAAGAGTCATAAGAAGAGCAACTGCTATCAAGTAAACTATCACGGACCGGGATTATGTATTTAAATTAAAATATTTTGACATATCGCTTATCAAAAAATATTTAATCAGATGCCCCAAATTCGTAAATAGAAAAATGTCTCCCAGTAAACAAGCGACTGCGGTATGTGAAGAGATTGGCTTTTCAAACAGTTATAAAATTCAGATAAAACTTTTCATTGCTGTTTGATCAAAGCTCACATTATCTTATCAATATTCATTTCAGTTATTCCTAGTTTAATCAAATACTTTGAGGTTTCTAATTGGGAATTTGCCAGTCACTTTTCACAAACCAGTAATGGCTGAAAACTTTATCAGTTGGCGTCAAGTTGTTTTTTAATGTAAATAAAAGGCGGCAGTCGCTTGGCTTAGGAAGTCTGAAACTAAATAAAATTAACTCATTTTGGATTCAGTGGCGTAGCCGTAGAAGACCGAAAGGCTTTTAAAATTCAAGAAATATCCTGTGGGGGAAATACACTAGGTAACAATTCACCTGACGAGTTCACGTCAATCACAATGTACGAAAGAAATGAGAATGATACAGGTGACAAGCAATATTTCAGGGGAATCCCCAACCGAGCAATAGTTAGAGCTAGGAACAAAAATAATATAACAGAATTTTTGGGGAACCCCGAACGACCGAGCCATATACCGACGAAAATGTAAATAACAGACATTCTTCATGTGTAAAATATTTTTGTGGCAATATTCTACCTTCGTTAGTTTTTTCACCGTCGGGCGTCACCCCTCATCGGGTGGCCCCTACCGCCCCCCCTCTAACTACGCCACTGCATAATATACACAATAATCTCCAAAGAAAACAAATCCATTATGGAAACCTCAGAGCCTCCAAGGTGGAATGTATGTAAAAATAAAACTGCTTTCCTCATCTGGGAATCATTCCCATTACTTAATACCTAAAAAATTATGGGTCAAAACAAAATAAAAACATCGGTGATGAGTAAGGATAGATCCATTCAGCATTTTTTCCTAATCTTAAATTTTTAATATGTGTTGCATCCAAAACTGCTTACGAATTACAGCTTCAGATGACCTTTTTTTCTTTTCTTTTTTTTGATTTATTTATTTTATACAAGACAAAAAGTCCCGATGAACTACTTTTTAGCAGTTTGTCTACCGGGTTCTTTACGTTAAAGATCTTATTACAGTGATTTAATAGTTATATTTTTACAATTATATAACATAAAATTTAAATTTTTACAGAAATATAGATAAAAAGAAATTTTTTGAAAACATCAATTACATGTTTTAAGTTTTTGGAAGGTTGTAAATACTTTAAACCAGAGGTTCCCAAACTTTTTTTCTCGTAGACCACTTTCAAAATTTTACTGTTTTCGGTGGTTCCCATGCTGCTACATTTCTACCATATTCCCAAAACTCGTCAAAAAATATGATGGAAATTTGCGTAGCGGCTGGGTTCCAACCCTAAATTCAGAGAAAAATACTAAATTTTCTTGTGTTCTATTTATTAAAATAATATGATAAAATTACACATTAATAACGTAGCTTAACTTCGACAATGCAAATCAACAATAAAAAAATAGTCATAGTTTGAATAAGAGGGATGTACTTGATGGATTGACAGCAAATTATCAATATTTGGCTTCAGTTTTTGTTCTTTACAATCGAAACCAGATAGATTTTCATGGACCCCCACTTACAACTTGTGAACCCCCATTTTTTATCATGCCAAGGTAAAACCCCTTCGAGTGTCCCGTGGACCCTCGGGGCCACCTGGACCACTTTGGTAATCATTGCTTTAAACGAAACGAGACGAAATGGTGTTTGGTGGAATTGGGAGTTAGCATGTGTAGGAAAGAACAAGATACAGAAGAAAAAATGGATGACCAATCACTTACCACCGCATCTCTGCGAAGAAACACATAACACAATCACAATGTAGTTACATAGTTTCTTCACCACGATACCACGAGGTAATTATCGCCACAACGAAACGAATGAGTACAAAACAATGCTACGTACTTCCAAAACGGGAAAAGTCCTTCTTTTTGCTTAAAAACAAGGACTTCGAGGACAAGGAGGTATTCAAAACAAATTCACCCGAATTTACACTATTTTTTGCGTTTGTCAACTTTAATAATAGGGGGAGGGGGGGGGGGGGTTGACACCCGTTATCCGCCCGGGTGCCACCCATGCTAGCTACGTCACTGGAGGCAGGCACTCGATAAATGACATCCTGGTAGGAACTAAGCATATTCCCATTTCGAAACCAAACAATATGATCTAGTGAAAAGGGAATTGTTTCCTTTAGGAAAAGTTTAAAAAATAAATATTCCTATTTAAGGGTAGGCACTGTTTCGATGGCTATTTTAACAGTCATGCTAATAACTCACTTGAACCTTATCCGATTATATTCATATTTCCTCAAATTGTGAATAAATATTTGATAAAAGATTAAACCAAAGGAAATTAGTCTCAACGAAATATTAAGGGCGTTATAATAATTTTTGCGAACGCTGGCTTATTCCTGACCAAAGATGTTAGAAACCCTTTCTCTTATCTGTGTTCCTGACCCACCACCGGAGTTGTCCGTTTTCAACGTTTAGACGTTGCAATACCTGCCTAAAGTGCCGAATTCGGAACTGTAAACATGCACGATATGATTAAATAATTATCATCAATGAAGTCCCCGGCGACGCCCGGGCTTTACACGGAGTTTTCGAAATCAAATGTAGACAGTGACCTTCCTCTTGTTTTCAGGAAGTTTCCTCTATTTTTTGTTTCAAAGGTCACATGTGCAAAATTTCATCAACCTCGGCATGAAACTGTAGATTTGCATACAAATCAAATCCACACCGCCCGCTTGCCAGCCCGCTCGTCCAACTTTGTATATTATATATTTCAACCAATTTACACAAAATCTTGACAAATTATAAACCTAAACCTTCCTCATGAATCACTCTATCTATTCGTGAAAACCGTATGAAAATCCGTTCAGTAGTTTTGTGTTTATCGCGAATAGACAGACGCGGCGGAGAATTTTTGTGTTTTGATATACCTATGTAAGGCATAATATACTCGTAAGTTCTTCTGAAACTTTAAGCCGGCATCAAATGCTCCCATATCGTCCAAGAAAATGCTTTAGATTGGAATACTACAAGTACCTACCTTTCTGCTTATATGATTTTTTAGTAGTGTTGGTCGCGTCACTGAGCCGGCACTTGACTTGCCTGAAATAAATAACTTGGTGGCGCTTCAGCAGGCGACACTTGTGTAGGTACCTAGTCTATTTATTGTAACTTTACTTAACGCACGTTATATAGAGAGGTAGGTAGGTATGGGTGGCAATATGTATCCTAGCAGTCCTCATTTCTTACTACTCCATACAGACTGCTCTCCACACTACCTGCGGAGGCCTCTCGCAAGACTCGTCATAGTATTTGCCTTAACCATTTCTCTTCCAGGTCTAATTTTAATTTTATTTGCAGAAAAGTAAAAAAAAGCAACCAACTTGTTGCCGACTTAGAAAATCAGCACAAAATTGAATTTTTTTTCAAAATAATGAAAATCTATATATATAAAAATCTCGTGTGAAAATCATCACACAAAACGTAAATTTCTGATGAAAACGTGAAAACGTGAAAAAATATTTTGTTAAAAAAAATCGTCGAATTTTTTAAATCTTATACATCTCTCAAAAGTTTACATCCAAAATTACCCAGAATTAAATTAAATGCTTGAAATTTTTTTCATAAATAAGAAAATATGGAAACATGAAAAATCTTGTGGGTAAACTGAGATCAAAAATGGTAAGAATTTATCACGTTGAAAAACTTGATTGAAAGCAATCACTTTGTGATTTGATTGTATAGATATCGGCAAAAAACATAATTATTACAACATTGGCCGGTCAGTGGTTGAGTGGGCATAGTGCTTGGGTTCCACCCGGGCGTCGCGTGTTCGATTCCTTCACTGGCTAAGTCGTCCATCACAACACAAGCAACATTTTAGGCTTTCTGGGGTGTTAATAAGAGATTTTCAAACATTGTTGGGTTATTCTTAACCCGGGAATGTTTGTCTTTCTTTAAAAAAAAAAAAATAAAAAATTAATTGGTGTTTCCCGTCCGGAATGTGTCAAACAGTTGCGAGACCGTATGGTCTGCCCGTAGCAACTGGCAACTAGGCGAAATACTCAACTTGTTCACTAATAAAAATAATAATAATAATAATACTAATAATCTTTCAAAACTTTAATGTGTTCAGCATTATTAAATTATACTTAAAAAATGCACTACTCAAATTTAAAGAAAAATATGAATACCCTGTGGACCAACACACCTACACTACAAGGTCGAAATCCTCAAAACTACTTAACATCCCGCAATTAAATACATCTTTTGGCCAGAAAAACCATAATTTCCATGCGACAAAATTATATAATGCCCTTCCAATTGAAACTAAGAGCACCATGGAGATACAAAAGTTAAAAAAAGATATCAAATTATGGTTAAGTAAACAGGACGATGAGGAAATCATTAAACTTATGAAGTAACCGCACTGCAACCTGCAGACAACAAACCGATACTTTTATTTTATTTATTTTTTATTTTGTTTATCTATAATCAAGAAACTAGAAGATGAGGAAATAAAGATCAGCACCCATTCAGCAACATACAGTCCGCCTCGGAACAGGAAAACCTAGTGAGGAGGACTGTAAACAAACCACATAACTTGGTATTTTTACTTATTGTGTAATTTTACTTTATCTTATATTGTCATTTGTCATTAAATAAAAAAAAATAAAATAAAAAAATCACATTGAGACGAGAATTTATTGCACTCACAGCTCTAGAATGATATGCCCCTTTTGAAGGAAACTATACCATACAGCCGGAAAACTGAGACATTAAAAAATAATTTGAGGGTGCGTTAGGGTGGAGTTCATTTATTTCAGGTTTATTCTAGGTCTTCTTTTCTCTTCGGTTATACCTACACAATTATAATATTTGAATTTTTTTTAAGTGAAACTTCTATAGCCCCACTGTGATTTGGATTTCGGATGAAACTCAAATGACGATTACTGCTCCTGCGACACATCGACAGCGCTCATTGGCCGCTTTGATTATGATGTCACTTTTAAAGGCTCCTATTGGTCTGAGCTCATTGGTCGCTTTGATTATGATCTCACTTTTCAAGTAATATTAGTTGAGATTGTTTTGATAAAGTTTCGCTTTTACCGCGTGTGAACTGCTCTCGATTTTTTAAATTTTTTTTTTAATACAATAATTTACATTTTATAACATAATTTAATAAAGTTGGCCTTACTGGGTGGCTAACCCATGCTGAGGCACCCCATTTTATAATACAACAATTAAATAAGATGACTTACATAATAAATTTTAATAAAACGTGCCTAAGTAAATAATGAAAAAAAAAAACAATTCCCTTATTTTATTTTTATTTTATTTTATTTTATTTGGTATAAAAAGTTGTGTGTTTGTGAATGATGATGTGTTTTATAATGGTATTGTGTGTTAGATACGTTTTATTATTTTATGATATAAAATTTCGGTAAGATTGTTTTTTTGTTCTTTAATCCAGCTTTTAAATTTTTTTTTGTTTTCCTTTTTTTTATCAAGTGAAAGACTGTTGAATTCTTTTAAAGCATAGTATTTATGGTTTATTTGTCCAAAGCTTGTTTTTACCGTCGGAGTTTTTATATTTGCTTTATACGCTTGTCTAACTGGTTTGTTTGTAATATTTTGGGTTTTTTTTAAATATAGTTTTGGAGTGTTTTAACGTATAAATTGGCGTACATCTAGCAATCAAAACTGTTAAATATTTGGTCTGTATCAGTCTGTATATGTTTTCACATGAATTCAAATATGAAAAAAATCACTAAAATAATTTTCCTATCCATCGGAAAAATTCTGAAATTATTGGAATTTGTCGTAAGTTTCAACCACCAAATAAATTAAGCAAACGCACGGAAAAATGACAAGCATTTCTTATAAAGTCGATAGAAAAGCTATACACAGAGAATGGACTTTTCTACTACACACAACCTTCCGTTTTGAAGTCACGTTGTATGAAGAAAGGCCAATTTCGCGGCATAATTTTGAAATCGGTGATGTTATCGTTTTTTTCAACAGCACTTAACTAAAAGTAAGGAATCCCCTAGTAATTGGTAGACAAGTTTTTACGACATTCTGTTTAGCCTCCGTGGTCGAGGGATAATGATCTCGACTCGCAATCCGAAGGTCTTGGGATCGAATTACGGCGAGCGCAAATAAATTTTATTTGATTAATTTGTGTGAGGAATGAACATTGGTCTTGAAGAGACCCATGTTGTAGAAAGGAGGAATCACAAAGGCCGGAAAAACGTTCCACAGCCGAGCTGTTGAACACAAGAACGAGTTCGAAGAAGCGACCCGTTCTCATGTGACAAATGTCAGCCGTGTACATGGCCTCTGTGTTTCCCCCCTCCTACAACATGAGTCTCTTCAAGACCAATGTTAACTCCTTCCTTTCCTCAAAAAGACCCTCCACACAGCATCCTCAAAGATGACATAGGCCCTGAGGGAAATTATTTTCCTCAGGGCCTCCTGTGTGGAGTTAATGTAAAAAAAAATATATATATGTTGGGCACGCGTTTGGCGTATTTCCCGACTACGCACCGGTCCTACGGTTTAGGTAGTTTGATTTTTTTCCCTACATCATGGATTATTATTTTTAATTGATAAACTAACGTGTAAGACAAGATTTTTATGCATAGCACAAAGGGTAACAATTATTATAAGCAATAATTATCAGTCTGAAACACTCATCTACCCTTTCAGGTGGAAAAATGTAATAAGCAGTAATTGTTGAATGAAGCACTAGTACATATTGAATTATTTGGCGGGTTTTAGATAAGCCGCCATAGCTCAGTGGTAGAGCTCCTGACCGGCAATCAGAGGGACACGGGTTCGAGTCTCGTTGGCGGCCAGTATCTTTTCTCGGAAGATTTTTTCAATGTAGATGAGTGTTTCAGGCTGATAATTATTGCTTATAATAATAATTACACCATGGATAACTACGAAGTGTAACACGTAGGTACTCAAGAGAATGTTACTTAACTAGTATCTTAAACTACAAGATAATTTACGTTTATCCCTATATCATAGATGACATAGATGACCACAGAATGTAATAGAGGACCGTTAAATGTAACCCAAGAGAAAGTAACGTTATTAATTGTTTGCATTTTTTCATACATCATGGATGATAACAAAGCATAATAAGTAGACACCTACCCAGAGAATTTTATTTTACTATCCTGAACGAATACGTTATTTACGTTTGACCCTACGACTACAGATCATAACATGTGCCCAGGAGAATCTTACTACATATACTAGTATCAGAAAGGACTATATTGTGTACTGCACAATGGACGACTACAGGCTGTAACACGTACCCAAAATAATGTTTCTTTGCTAGTATCATAAAGGACCAGGTTATTTGCGTTTGTTCCTACATCATGGATGACTGCGGAACGTAACACGTAGGCACTCAGAAGAATGTGACTTTACTAGCAACTACATTCTTCAGTTGACTCCATTCCAAGGCAATAACGGGGTAGTCCATAATAGCCAAACGAGAATTCACATTCCTAAATCAAGTTCTGATGGATTGATTCAGCAAAAAGTTTATTCTACGCGTATGAATTTAATCTCAAATATCAAAAAAGAGTAAGATGTTAGTAATGAAAATTCCCTTCGAAATTAAATGAAAGTCTTTTGGGAAGAAATATAGACCAAAGGGCATCATATCATTTAAAAGTTTACGAGTCATAAGTATCCTACACCTTTTTTACATTAGCTCCACGCAGGAGACCCTGCGGAAAATAATTCGAGTGGAGGGTCCGTTGAGGAAAGGAACGAGATCAAGCTCTGGAAAGGAAAAAGTATGAAAGGTGTTTCCAGGAGTGACGGACGTATGAATCCATCCCTCCTGCTGTGCAAAGCGATCTTCCGAGAGTCTTCCTGGAGAGGTCAAAAGGTCTCCCTACACCATTTTCTTCCGATCCGTCCTGCCATGCAACTGGTGAGCAGATGCATCCATCGCTAAGATCCGAACAAACCTCACTTGGAGTGACCTATGGCAGAGGTGTTGGCTATCCAATAAATGGTTCCCGGGCGGGGTATCTGTACCCGGCTCCCAAATTGTCCACAGTATTTACATATAGTGGGTATATAGGAACCTTATTAATATTTTCACGGAAGATTAATTTTATTAAGGCTGAATTATAAGTAATATGATTTCCTTTTCAACGATAATTGTAAATTCACTTTTTGGCATCATTCAAAATAAATAATAATAGTGGCTTGAATGAAGTAAATCATTTTCATTTAATGTGATTTGGTTTAGATTTAGAAGAACTAATACAATTTCATTTCTGACATTTACAAGCAATATTTTAGAAAATTCTAAATCATTCTTTAATAAGCGTTAATTGAACATGTGCATGATCCACTTTTTCAATACGGGCAAACGTAAACACAATATTATGAATCAACATTAATTTTCTGTTAGGAATTTCGGAAGTGCAGATATTGACCATCTATTAAAAACATGGACAACCTGTTTTGGAGATCGGACACCTTTATAAAGAATTCAAGTAATATAATAATTGTTTATTCATCACATTTTTAGAATTTCTGCACGCCTAGACCTAAATTTTCATCTTTGAATGAGTCAATTCCAGTCAATATTTGACAGTGGCATATTTCAGGAAAATTGCACCTGTTCAACATTCTTATGTGAAATGGAATTCCGATATGAATTCATAAGTGATTTATTCGGGTATATTATATCAACAAAATTTAAAAAAATGCCAAGATCTTTTCACTGAATAAAAATTTAAGTCTGGGAATTTAAGAAAGAAATTTCCAAAAAAATATAAATAAGCTTACCTTGTCTGGAGAGTATTGTGATAATTTTCACGTATCTGAAAAAAAGACATAATTTTTATTTTTAATCATAAAATAGGGGTTGAATGGGGGGAGTTTTAAAAAATAGTTGATTTGAAATGAAAACAGAATTTTTCACTTTCCCATTTACAGTGTTAAAATGTTTTTAGTCACTTTGAATATGGAATAATAGGATGGGGCTCAGCAACATAAAAACACGTAAATCAACTGAAGGTAACTCAGAATTGCATCGTAGAGACCATACTAAAGGTCAACAACAGACAATTTTAAACAGTTTGATATTCCAAGTATACAGAAAATCTTTGCAAAAAACATTTTGGTTCATTACCCCAAAAAAGACTCAGAGGCAAACACCTCACATACCTACTCATAAATCCAGAGCCAAACAAGCAGACATGCTAAATATATGAAAGTGTAACTCTATCTTTGGACAAAGAAGCTCTAAATTTTAAGCAGTAAAGTTATATAACAAACTCCCACACTCCCACATAGTATCAAAAAAATTAAAACAAAAAATAACTACATTAAAGACATTAAATCTCGACTTAAGGCACCATCGGAAAAATAATTTACCAGTAAACTAGTATATTAAAAATATCGTTGTAGAAGTTAATGAAAAATCATATCCAAACTATGAATTTGTACCATGAAAGTCGCTGAAAACTTATCCAAATCATGATCCCCTTAGCACAGGATCTCCTAGAAAGAAGGACTGCGAATATAATCAACATTTATTTAATACATATAACTGTGTCGTCCGATGGTTTGGGCATGTAGAGCGAATGCACGAGGAAAGGAGTGTAAGGAGAATATGTGACGCAAATGTGAATGGTAGAAGAAGTCAAGGATGCCCAAGAAAGACATGGCACGACCAAGTGGCACGACAAAAATTGTGCTATTTTTAAAATTTTTATATAATTTACAAGTATGAGTAAAATCATTTCCTGAAGAAATTGGGCATATTATCACCTTCGGGAATGTTGTAAATTGTGAAATATAATTGGATGTACTGTTTTTCACAATAAAAATAAAAATTAAGAAACTGAAATAACACTAAAACAATGCATTTTTACGAGTAGGTAAATTTTAGTTTTGTATTCTAAAGCAAAAGCTATTTTTTAAATTTGTTTACGAATACCTCATAAGAACTGCACTAACCGCATGGAGCCAGTGAAACTATGACCTCCCCAATAAATTGGGGTTAGTTGTAAGGCTGAAAGTAGTGGGGAGGGAAAGGAGATGGGGGGGAAAGGTTGGGAAGTACCTGGATATTCAGGTATGGTCACCAAATATGGTGGTCTTTCTTCACCAGGGCGATATTAAAAATATCTTCTATATTATTTTAAATGAAGTAGGTAATTATGAAACCGTACAAATTAACTAATTAAAATTTACTTGCGCACACCAGGATTTGAACACGCGACCTCCAGATTGCTAGTCGAGAGCCTTATTCCCCGATCACAGAGGCCGTCAAACCTACCTATACGGCAAGTGAGAACTAATCTTTCTAAGTGTCAGGGCGGTAACTATTCAAATATTTAGTTTCAATTTAGGAGGCGCTTATGCGTGCCGCCGCCCCGGGAACCATTTATTGGATAACCAATACCTTTGTCATAGGTCACCCCAAGTGGTTCGCTACGTTGTATGGATTTGCTCACCTACCGCGTGGCTGGCTAGAACAGGAGAGACTGGTTGAGGGAGACCTTTTGACATCTCCAGAATTTTTTGCGGGATTCTCTAGACCCATCACCTTGCATCGCAGTGGGAGAGATGGATTCATACGTTGGCTACTCCTGAACATTTTGACCATAAGATTCCAACCCAGTCCTCATACCTTTTTCCTTCCCAGAACTTCCTTTCTTTCGTTTCCCAAAAAGTCCCACCACACAGCATCCCAAAATATGACAAAACGATGATGTTTTTTTTTCTTCTTTAGGGCCTCCTGTGTAAAGATAATGTATAAGATAATTTAGTAAACAGAATAGGTACATATTAACTAAACAATAAACAGTGTTAATCTCAAGTAACCTCCCAGGTAGATTTGGTCCGGTATATTTTCTGCCTGTACAGTACATTTTTACGCAGCATGGCGTTCATTGATCATATCATTGTGCATATAGTTTCGTATCAGTGGTCGATAAACCGGTGGATGCAATTTTTAGCCATGAGTTGTTATAATAGTTTGTCTAGTTTGTAGTTAGAAGTAAGATTATGTTATAAGTTTGTACAACGCCCTTGAGGTGATTTTTCATAAAAACGGCGCTATACAAGTCATCCAAATATTATTATGATTAATGAAGCACCGTGAACTATAGCCTTATATGTACCTGCTTTGTAAAGTTAGAAGTTCGGGTGTAGAATCAGTTGGTAGCAATGGCAGGTAGCGAATAGAGGTAGCTGCTACCAGGTAATTTATGTACCAGATACTAGATACCCGGATGACTGAGACGAGGCGGAGTTTAGAGTGTATTTAGCACATAATTACAAGGAAAGTGTGCTTTCGAAGTTTCCAATACACCGCCGTTAATGGCCCCGACTAAATAGTCCGACCATTTAATAAACTGATAAAACAAACACAGCCACGAATACGGCTATATGCAAAATGTATAATCAGATACTAGATTGTAGACATTTCACTCGAACACGGTAGGTAGGAGGCTGTATGAACCAGGCTGTAAGAAGAAGAAGTGGGCTTTTAACTGCCTATTTAACACACCTACTATAAGGCGCCTCTCTGTGTTGAATGCAAATGTTCATTCATGGCTCGTCGGCTTGGAGATCGAACTTCATGCAATGATTTAAAGGCATATCGCTGATTCGCTATTCAGGGGTATATAAGAAACTGCCACTTTGCAAAAAAGTTTTTTTGAGATTTCGATTGATTATTATACGTTAGCTCTGCACAGCAGACCCAGAGAAAAATACTTTCCCTCTAGGCCTATATCATTTTAAGGGATGCTGTGTGGATGATATTTTTAAGGAAAGTAAGTTCTGGGATTTAAAAAGGTATGAGGGGTAGTCCATCTGGAGAGGTCAAAGGATTTCCACAGCTCGCCACTACCGATTCGGCCAGCTATGCAGCTGGTAGACGAATCCGCCACCAAGACCTAAACCCTCACGTGTAAAGGTGTCGCATAAACTTTTTTAGGACTTTTTCCCCATATTACCGACCCATTCTGGAAATACTGCGAACCAGAGTAAAGTTAAGCATTTTTATGAAATACGTTTTAACGAGGTGTCAGATATTTTATAGTTAAAATACACTATTGGCTTTGCCCCTGTAAAGCACATAATTGTACACATTCCATTGTTAAAAAAAGTTTATTTCGATCTACTTTAATCTACTATACCTTCGATATCAATTTGTAAACAAATGGACTCCTCTTACGTCATTATACTGGTATATAGTTTATAGGATTAGTAAAAAAAACATTTTTTTACTAATCCTATAAACAGAGCTTTTATAAACATAGAAAATAACAGTGGTCCTAAATTAGACCCTTGATGGACCCCAGAATTTGTGAAGCAATGTTTTGAAGCGAACTACCCGTAAACTACTTATTGTTTTTTCTGTTAAACAAATAATTATGGAAGAACAAAAGAAGTCTGTAGATACGAGAAACCAAAGTTTTCAAATTGATTTAGTAATGCGTGATGATCTATTTTGTTAAAAACTTTCGCAAAATCATTATTATACGAAACGTCTGCTTGCTCGCTGTTCTCCAAAATGTTTGAGACATATTCCGTGAAAACTATTAAGATAGTCGTTGTAGATCTGCCCTCTCCAAACCCATGCTGCTGTTTTATGAGAAAATATTCTACTTTACTGTGCATATGTTTTTGTACGATAAGTTCAAATTATTTGAAATTACAAATGGTAGATTGCAAGCCACATCAACTACGATCGATTTTTGAGAGTAGAAATGCCTTTTTCCACAAAAACATTGCTTTTTAAAAAGGATTAGATGCAAAACCTTCACTTTTAAATTTTAACGGGTCAGAATCCTCTATTCACCATTATCTAAAATTGTCGCTGCTGTTTTTCCCTCGCATTTTTAATTTCAATTAGATGCATTTTGATGGGAAGCTAAAAAACTAGCATATTTCAAAATCTGAGGTGCAAAAGTGCCACTATTCAATTTATTTCGTCATTTTGGCGCAGTTGCAGAAATTCGTATTTCTTTCATTGCGTCTAAGAGTATGGAATGGCGATAAGTAAATTCTAAAACAAATCCCAGTAAACAATGATTCAAAATTCAAATGACTTACAAAACAATGATTTTTCTGAAAAATTTGTAAAAGTGTAGAGTATGCTATATATTTGCTTATTACCCCTATATACCCCTCAATTATTCAGACGTCTCTAACTCCTCATAAACCTTATTCCTCAATAAAAATACGTTATGGTCAAAACATCTTACATCCTCTCCGATCTTTAAACTTTCGTATAGGTAGGTACCTATTTTTATGGCATGAATATTTATTTTCTTACGTCTTAATTTTACAAAACTAATAATAAGTAACTATTAACCGCACTTTTAACAATAAAAATTTAATAAAAAATTTCAGCTGTTTTCCACGATTAACTTCCGCTAAACTTTGAATTGTCAAATTTACGTAGGTACCTACACGTAGAATTTAAAGGTTGTGGTTAACAACCTATAGGTACTTAATACGCAAGGGCGTAGAATGAAAATTGAATTAACAAAAAAACTATAGAAAGTGAAAGCATTTACATACTAAAAAAATAAAATTTTCGAGGACACAAATATTTTAAAGTTTTACTTTCACAAAATATTTGATATCTTATTGGCGTCCACTGCTGAAAAGAGGATCGTAGAATTAATAATATTTATTGAATCAAACAAACTTATAATTTTTTAAACATAAATACCCCACAAGAGTCCAAACTGCTCCCAACCGCCTCGAGCCAGAAGAAGACTATGACATTCCCAATTGGGGTACGTTGTGAGGCAGAGGGTAGAGGGTAGAGGCTGAAGGTAGAGGGAAGGGAAAGCAGGCTATTCAGATGTGATCATCAAAGCCATTTCAATCAAAGATTTAATTCTGAATGGTGATTTTACACCAGGGTGATACTGATAGTATCTTCCACTCTGGAACGTACCGTAAATATACCTTATGTTATTTTAAATGATTAAATTGTGAAATAGCCTAATTCGATCAAATAAAACTTACCTAGGTACTTCGAACACGCGAATTTCGGTTTGCTAGTTAGACTTACAACCACAAAGAAATGATCAATAAATTCAAATTTATTTTGGTTTTGGGTTTTGGCTGTTTGGTCACGGTCTCCGCTGGTGAGAAGTTGAGAAGTGATAAGTATAAGGGAAGGGTCTCACACTCCGAACACACAACTCTATTTAAGCTCTCTTTCGCACTTTCCTCTCTTTCCCTCAGCTACTATAAAAGCTATCCTTTTTACGCGTAAAGTTTTATTTACGTCTGTCACTAGTCACTACTCCCAGCAAATAACTAATTTGCCGCGTTACGTGGCGAGTGGTGACATGGTTCCACGCGATCATTTTTCTTCTAATAATTGAAATTGGTTTTTTTCTTACGTAGATCGGTTAACATAACGTACCTTAAACATTTCAAAGCATTTCTGAAAAAACACGTAACCACCACCTGACAAAACCTAAGCTTTTCTTATAATTTCTATTAGATTGTATGATGTGACTAGGAACCTAAAGATGTGAACGAGGGTGGTCTTTGGAAAGGCAAGTTTCTTTTGGTGTGTTTTTTCCCATCCATGGTGTCGAATTCATTGACGGGATTCGCATTCGGAATCAAACAAGATTTGATATCAGATCTAAATTGAGCATTATTCAACACACACCGTCACGTGACGCACACACGCGCGTATTTAAAAGAGAACAGGCGATAGAGAGAAAAATGACCGATGGGAAAATACGCACACCACTGCACGCTAAAAGATGTGAGACGCGCTGCACGCACACCAGAACGCGACAGTTGTCACGGTGTTGGTGCGATTTCTTCACATGATCGTCTGTGTATTTTTTATAAATTTTGTCTGCGGAGTATGATGGACCATGTGAGAGGGTGTGTGTGTGTGTGTGCGTTATTTGATTAACCCTTGTATGAATGTAGGTTAGGAATTTCTGAATGAACAGAAATTTCTATGGAAGGCCGGTAGGTAGGTATACAACATTAAAATGTGGTCATTCAAGATGTTTCTAAGTTTTTTCAACTCATTTCTTCTAAGACACTATCTAAAGAGGTTGATGCGACAGACTAGATGTGTGTTTATGAAGTAAGTATTAAAAGCAACTTCTTTGGGAGCATGGAACGTGGTAGGTGATTCCAGCTACCTACTACCCATCTAATACCTACCTCGTGAGGTTGTCGAGAGGAGAGGAGGAATGAGGTCTCCCATCAGCTCCTTTAAACGCCACGCGGCGCCGCTGAACACCATCGAGGACTCTACTCTCTGCCAGTGTTAGTGCTCGTTGCTTGATGCTCGTTGCTCGGGTCTCGTAATCAGTGAACCATCCGACAAACGGGGAATATGAGATTACCGCATCGAAAGGAGCCGCGAATCACGCACCGTTCTCGAGAAGCAGCCTGAAAGGAATCTCCTTTATTTTCGGTGGCGAGTTACTTCGCATTTTCCTCGACCGACAGCGATGTGTTCGCGAATATTTAGCTCCCGGGGGGAGGGTGGCGGGGGCACGGGGGGCACAGCGGGAGGAGGGAGGGGGCGAGGGGCCCCCAGAGGTGGAGGACCGTACAAAGTCTGCCGCGCATGCCCAGACGACGGGCCCGCTCCGCCGAGCGCTCGCCGGCGGAAGACACCTCGCTGAAAGCCCCGCTAAAATTGCGAACGGATGCTCCGGTTACTCGGGGCATTGTTGTTAGGATTTTAATTTATCGGGTAGCTCGCGAGCGCTCCGCGGCCCCAGACGAGGGGGCCCCTCTTCGTTCTCAACGAGCTGCAGAAAACGCCCATCCGAGTGCGAACGAATAATTCGCCAAGTATTTCGGTACTTCTCAAAATGTTTCTTTTATTACCACCTGCGAGTGTCATTTCCTACATTTTTGCAAGCGCGCTTTAGCGTGGTGGTATAGTTTTGTTTGGACGTCGAGGAAGCTGCTTGACTCGGCGGGGAGCTAGACGAGGGGCCCCTCTTGGTTTTGTCTGGTTCGTTCGCCTTCCAATTTTTTCCACGTAGCCGTGAATACGAGCGGCAGGCGGCGGGCGGCGGGCGGTGTGTCGCGGAGGGCAGACCCAATTTCTTTTCCCTTCTTAGCATTCCACTTTCCACACTTTTCTCCGAGATGCTGTTATCGGTCCAAGATAAATCATTCAAGATAAATCATTCAAGTATTTTTAATTGAAGTCAGCGAAACTAGTCATTTTGGGTAATCCGCGGTAATTAAATAAAATTTAAATCAATTATTTCGGGCAACAATCATCTAATGAATAGAAAACTAGTACCTATGATAGAAAATAATTAAAATAATGACAGCTATTGAAATAAATCAGTCCCACTAAGAAATCATTCATTTTCTTCTTATATTATTTAAAATAACTAATTTCATGTAGGTACTTAATGAAGAATGAAAGTAATTAAAATACATATATTTTTTTAATTTTCCTTACTTACGTAGCCCATGTTTTCTGAAAATTCACGAGTCTTCTCGAAGGAATTACACAGTAGTTACAGATACTAAAATGTTCCCAGCCAGAACAATCCTTGTCCACATATAAAAAATGGATAGCACCGTATGAAAATCTTCAGTACGAAATACCACATGTCAAATACAAAAATATCTACATAGGTATAAAAGCGCACAAGTGTTGTGGATATTTGGATATGACCTCTTTCTGTACATTACCACCGAAATTGGTTAATTATCACAACTGTCGGTTTTTTCTCAATGTCAAGTTTGCATTATGACCTTATACGCAAAATGGAGCTAAAACTGTTGACGGTGTGTTAATGCGGTGAATCCTAATTTCCTGCCTTGGCCCGCCCTTGACATCTATTCGACAGGTACACACCAGGCACCATGCAGTGGGCACCAGGCACCAGGCAGCTGATACCAGGCACCAGGTATTCAGTAGGTATTCGAGGAGATTTGGTTCGGTGTTTGTTGAATGGCTGTAACGTAATCGCGCAACAGTCAGACGGTAGAAAGTTTCTAATCAGACTCCGCTACGATTCAATTACTCAATATGAATATAAAAATTAAGTAGGTTTTTCAACTTCAATCATTGCGCTCATATCGGATAGGTTTCTTTCACGAATTCTATTCGCTTTTTTTTCCGATAGGTAAATCACTAATAATAATAATTGGATAATTTATAGAGCGCCGTTTTTGTGAAAAATCACCTCAAGGGCGCTGTACAATTTATTCAAATAATAAATTGTACAGTGTAATAATAAATCATAGATTCCGCTACGATTAAAATTAACTAATAGATATAAATATTAAAGTAATGGCGGATTCATCAGTTTCAATCATCCAAGAACTTGATTAGTTTTTACCCATAACCCAAGCTGTCGATTATGTCCTTTACGATTCAATTAGTAGTAAACGTGTTGCAAATTTAACCATAATGATTATATCAATCGGATACATTATTTCAGAATTTTATTAGATTTTTTTCCTATGAAGACACGATTATGAAGAATTTAGCCGAATATTGATTCCGCCACCATTTATTAATTAATATTAATATGAAAAAATAACATGGGTTAATCGGATAATTATTGTGCGTATTTCTATGGATATGTTATGGACTTTTTTTACGAATTTTTGGATATTTCCGAAGTTTCCGAATTTTCCATTTCCGAAGTTTCAGATATAAAATTAATTATTCTTAAAAGATTTAATATGGGTACCTCGATTTAAGGGTCTAATTAATTAAGTGCAAATTAATTAAGTGACATAAAAATAAGAAGAATCTTAATATCTACCTAATATCAAAAAGAGCAAATTTTCGCAACGCCATCGGAAAATAGCCACCTCCCTCAAACTTAGTATTAACTGTAAATGAATGAATGAGGAAAAACGTTGAATGAATAATAATATAATATCTATTTATTTTCCTTCTGAATAACCTCTTGTACCTACTTTGAGCGTTTGGAGAAAAATATATTTACTTTGTTAGTCGCCATCACATTATAGGACAAGACACTTACCAAAATCAGATTTTTTTTATTCACCTCTATACGGTTTAATCAAAATAATTTCAATTTTCAGTAAAAAACTAAAAATAGATACATATTTTAAAAAAATATATATATTTTTTACTAAAAAATCAGGTTTTCTAACAGTTTTAAAAAAAAACATTAAAAAATCTTCTTCAACTGTTAAGTACCTTTATCGAGATATAGATACAATGTATAGGCATTATAAAAATTACGTTATGTTTATTAAACAAAAAATATAATAATTTTGTTCTTATTTAAAAATTTTATTCTTATTTAAAAGAACTAACAACTTAAGATTAGTACCTACTAGAAAAATATTGTTTTAATAAATGTTGGTGGTTTTGTAATTTATAAAAATAATTCGTTTTTTTTTTTACTTTGTATAAAATTGTAATATAATAAGTGTAAAAAATTGTACAAATCATAAAAAAAGAATCAGACATATGATCAGAAAAATTTAAATATATATATTTTTTAATTTACTTGATTTCAGCAGTTCTAACATAAATAATAATGAACAAAAAAAGAATTGCAAATTTATAACTAAAACATGAAATTAAAATAATATTGGCGAGAGTGCGGCCCACTTTAGTACTGCCACTGGCCTGCCTACTTGTTCGAAATATCGCACCAACACAGCTGCACCAACACGAGTATACGATACTCACCCACACAGCCGTGAGCTCGCACACAGGCGAGACCGCCCGCGAGATTACGCGAATCGAGCGGCCCGACATTTCGCGACCGAATCTGATGAAAAAATACACTTCCACCAAATTCAATAAGCTTTTTGCGAATTTTTAAAATTTTATTTAATTCCTCTTCAATTTACGAATCGAATGGTGTTTCGAAAAATTGCGTACGACTTTTTTAAGGTGGTGAAAAAAAATAATACGCATCAATGAAGCATCTGTTACTTTACACTTTTGAGAGGAATTTTGATTTTAAAACATATTTACCGTTAAATATTAAATACTTTAAAAATTTTATATTATTTCTAATTGTTCTAGCTATCGTTTGGTACTTTTTTTATAAATATAAAATGTATGGTTTTTGAGTTATAAGAGTTCTATCACGAGCAGTTTAGGAACAAATTTCTGCTTTGGGTTAAAATATTTTGTTTATACTCGCAAATAAATAGTTCCTACAAAATAATCATAAATAAATTTAACATATTTACGTAGCCATTATTTTAGTGAATGACATAAAAATTATTTAAAAACTATTTTTTAAATATTAGTCTTCAAGGGATTTTTTCCCATAATTCAGATTTTTTGAAATTTTTATTATTTATTGATTTTAAATTTTGTAGATTGAATAGGTTTATAATTTGTTTGAAAATTGGAAAAAAATCTTGGTGCAATTTTAAAATCATTGTTTTAGTTGAAAATTTGGTCGACAGGAAACTTTCTTGGTGAAGGTAGGTATCTTGCTAACATTATTTTTCCGGACAAAATACAAATTATACAGGAATCGTCCCTCCTATTAGAAAGCTAGAAATATTATCAATTTGTAGGTAAAGGTAGACAGGTACCTAATAGGGGGAAAGATAAATTACTTTACCTAGGTATCTATTAGACCTAGCTACTCATAAGTATACCTACTACCTAGATACAAAGCCTACATACTACGATACCTACCTATCAATCAACTGAACTTATTAGGTTAGGTAGGTACCTAAAAAAACGTTAATAAATTTTCTATTAAGATTCGTACCTTACTATATATTAAGAAAATAGGTTACCTGCGACAGTTGATCGCCCAAGTTAGCCCCCCGGCTTATTTATAATTAATATGTAGTCGGTTTAGAGAAAATACGGTGTACCTATTTATACAAAATATAACTATATATCCCCGAAGGGATGAGATAGGATTTACCACTGAATAAGAAGAGTAGTAAACTGATTTTCATTCAAATGCATCAAGGAAAAAACTGCTCTTCTATATATATTATACGAGTATATAGCAGCGAATAAGCACAAAACATCGACACTGTAAATGAACTCGTTTGATATCCAAATCAACTTATAATGAAAGGTATTTTAGAAGTCGATTTTAGGTTTGAAATTGGTGAATGCACAAAAATTGAAATTTTATATTAATACTTTTTTTCGCAAAACCAAAGCATTTATTCCTTCGAAAAATATTACCCATTTGAAACCCATCGAGTAATAACAAAAAAGGTCATTTTTTTAAGAGTTACCTTGCCCAGAATATTTAAACAATTAGATAGGTAGATGTATGGTTAAAATTGATGCTTATTGAGTAGGTACTTGTTCTATGGGCAATTACTTCTAGGCAAGTACCTACCTAATTTTATTATTTTCTTTTTTGTTCCATTATTCAAATAGTTCTATAGAAGAACAAAAGAACAAAGGAAGGTAGCTTCCATTTCTTACATAAAAAAATGTGTTCTAACAAGCAGATCACAATATAAATCTTATAAAAAATCAGGATTATGTAAATAAAAGAATAATAAATTATGACCAGACAAACAAACACAAAACAAGCGTTTGATTTACAAAAGTGAGTACCACAGAAAACCTCCACCTTAAATCAAATAAGAGCGTAAAAATCGCCATATGGTCCTTCGAGCCGGATGAAAACCAGCTCATCCAGCCAGCCGTCCGGTCTACATCATTCTTATTCATCATTACATATTCCTAAGGTATTAAGGCATTATAATATAACTTGTAAAATCACGCGAAGAATTCGCCACCAAGAGCCACTCTTTTTGCGTGATATTATAATCAACAAGATAAAATATTGTCAACCTAATATAATTTAACCAGTAGGTAGATTCCAAATAATTTACTCTATGATTACCACTGATTATTAAATAATATAATTTATTTTATTGTAATCTATTTATTATTCGCTCCCGCAAAGGTGGAACAAACAAAAGTTTATTTTTAAATAATTTAATGTGTATGTTTGTGTAAAAAATTCTGCATTATGCCACAAACATTAAAATCACTGGTGAAGAAGCGCGGTGAATTGAAGGCACAATTAACACGATTTAAGAATTACCTATTAAGTGATTCAGTTGATGTAATAGAAACGGAAACAAGATTGGAGGAGGTAAACACACTGTTAAATCGCTTTAAGAATATACAATCTCAGATCGAAGAGTTTGATAGTAACTCAGATGAAGAGGATAGCCCACTTGAGTGTTTTGAATTGCAATATTATCAAGTAGTGACGTTAGCAAAAAAATCCATAAAAAGCATTGAAAGAATTGATGATACTAACAATATTAAGATCCAATTACCTACGTTTTCGCTCCCAGAATTTAGTGGTGATTATTCGAAATGGTTATCTTTTAAGGATGCTTTCGTCACGATAGTGGGTAATAATAAATCATTAAATAATTTTCAGAAACATTACTATTTGCGTGATTGTTTAAAAGGAAAGGCATCACAAATATTAAACGCACTTGAAATTACCCAAGACAATTTCGAAATAGCTTGGCAGGTTTTATCAAATAGATTTGAAAATAAGCGTGTAATAGCTAATCAACATTTAAATTCATTGTTTAAACTCAAGGAATTAAAACAAGAAGGTCACGTCGCCTTGAGAAGTTTATTAGATCAAACACAATTACATTTGAATTCATTGAAAAACATAGGTCTACCCACGGAGTATTGGGATGTAATAATAATTTATATTTTGGCCAACAAATTAGATTCCAATACCCGGATCTATTGGGAACAATATCCAACTAAAGAAAAAATACCGACATTGCAAGAATTTTTAAAATGTTTAACAGATCGAGCGATAGTCTTGGAAGCATCGGAAGCAACATGTTCCACAGCCAAACCAATATTCGCGCATCATAAACCGTCAAGTTACAAAAAGGAATCTTCAGTTTCATTATTGTCGCAAAGGTTGAAATGCATTGTTTGTAAGGAAAATCATAAGATTTATTTCTGTAAACAGTTTTTGAAACTAAACCAACATGAACGGTTTGAGAAAATCAAGCAATTACAAGCTTGCATCAAGTGTTTAAATGTAGGTCATTCAACTAAAGAATGCAGGAGTAAGAATAATTGTAGAACTTGCGATAAAGCAGGACACAACACATTACTCCATATTTTCCCTAAAGAGGATCAAAACACTGAGAATGGCATGGATCAAGTACCAGTCTCAAACCATTCCACCTTTGGAGAAGCAGAAAAAACAATTTTGTTATCAACGGCAATGGTGAACGTAAAGGACAGTAATGGAATTATTCATTCAGCGAGAGTATTGTTGGATAATGGTTCTCAGGTGAATTTCATAACTGAACGATTTGCTAAAAAATTAAACATGAAATACAAGTCATTAAATATGGCGGTCTCTGGGTTACATAATAATATAACAAATGTAAAGAAGAGCCTCTCGTTTGAATTGTCATCAATAAACTCTAATTACAAAAAACTTGTTACTTGCTTGGTATTACAAGAAATCACCAGCAAGTTACCGCAGACCTCTTTTCCAAAAAGGGAGGCAAACATACCACTAGGATTGAAATTGGCCGATCCTGAATTTTCCACTTCCGGTCATGTGGATATATTACTCGGCTCCGAACTATTTTGGGAAATGCTGACCACTGATCAATTGAGATTAGGAACAACTGGACCTACGCTGCAACGCACTGAACTTGGATGGATATTATCCGGGCCAATTAGAATGTGCACTACAAAAAAAGAGCAAGAATCATCCTCGTGTCACTTATCTTTAAATATGATTCACAATCAAATTGAAAAATTTTGGAAACAAGAGGAATTGGTGTCCATCAAGCACCAAAATTATGAAGAAAAGGCTTGTGAAGAGAGCTTCAAGTCAACCCAAAAAAGGGATGAAAATGGGCGTTTCGAAGTAAGCTTACCATTCCGACCTTGTATAGATCAAATAGGTACTTCCTTGCCTATGGCAGAAAAAAGATTTTTAAACTTGGAAAAGAAATTATCTTCTAATATGGATTTGAAACTTCAATACATTAAATTCATGGAAGAATATGAAAACTTAGGTCATATGACAAAATTTGAACCAGTTTCAAATGAAGAAAAATCTTACTATTTACCTCATCATGCAATCAAGAAGGAAACCAGCAGCACTACCAAACTAAGAGTGGTGTTCGACGGCTCCGCAAAAACCTCCAGCGGGATATCAATAAACGACGCGTTAATGGTTGGTCCAATAATACAAAATGATTTATATACCCATTTGTTGAATTTTAGAAAATATCAAGTGGCATTGACGGCTGACATAGAGAAAATGTACAGGCAGGTCAACATTAGAGAGGAGGACCGCGTCTTCCAAAAAATACTTTGGCGAGCATCTCCAGAAGAGGAAATGGGTCATTTCAAGTTAAATACGATAACTTATGGTATGGGACCGTCATCTTTCTTAGCCACGCGTTGCTTGAAGCAGCTGAGTATGGAAAACGCTCAGTTATATCCTGAAACTAGTCTCATTTTAGAGAGAGATTTTTACATATATGATCTAATTAGGGGTGCAGACAATGTGGAATCCTGTAATTTGTTAAAAGCACAGTTAATCTCCATAATGAATTCGGCCGGTATGAACTTAAGAAAATGGCGGTCTAATTCTTCTGATTTGTCATCGGAGGCCGATCAGGCCACTGATATGGTAATTTTGGACAAACCAGAAGGAGAGAAAATTCTAGGCTTAGCTTGGAATTGCGAAAAAGATAGTTTTTTATATCACGTGGAACTACCGTCACATCCTATTTATAATAAACGGAATATTTTGTCACTGATTGCTAGTATTTTCGATCCATTAGGTTTGCTTGGACCAGTAACCGTGAATGCTAAACTTATTATGCAGAAATTATGGCAAGAAAAGATATCTTGGGATGAAGAAATACCTATAGAAATTCTGAAGCTTTGGAAAAAATATTTAGAAGATTTAAAAGGTGTAAATTCTTTTCAAATACCTAGAAAAATTATATGTAATCAAACCGTAAATATACAATTGCACGGATTTTGTGACGCATCTCAAAAAGCATACGCTGCTTGCGTATATATGCTATCCACAGACCAATCAGGAAAACGGCATTCTCAATTAATCACAGCTAAATCAAGAGTAGCTCCATTAAAAACGATTTCTTTGCCTAAATTGGAATTATGTGGTGCTGTTCTGTTAACAAAAGTTGTTGAAAAAGTAAAGGAATCCCTAGGTATACCTTTGGATAAAACATTTTATTGGTGTGATTCCACTATAACTCTATGCTGGATAGGAAATCAACCAGCGCGATGGAATACATTTGTTGCAAACAGAGTTGCAGAAATACAGGAAAGAAGCGAAACCAGTCAATGGAAGCATGTCAACTCCGAAGATAATGCTGCGGATATTTTATCAAGAGGAACCAGTGCTAAAAGTCTATTTTCTTCAGAAATCTGGTGGAGAGGTCCTAATTGGTTAACTCAAGATGAAGTAACTTGGCCGAACTATAAGGAAATTTGCATCGATCCACCGGAATTAAAAAGCAAAATAAATTTAACCGTCAGTATGAATAAAGATTGGGAATTGTTTTATCGTTTTTCTTCTCTCACGCGTTTACAAAGAGTAACTGCTTATATCCTACGTTTCATTAATAATACAAGAAAAAAACATACATTTAGCGGACAACTTTCAATAATAGAATTAAACAAGTCGTTACATTCATTAATAACGGTCACTCAATCTTATTCATTTTCAAAAGAAATTAAAACATTAAAGGCGGGAAAAAACTTAGATAAAACCAGTCATCTCAAATCATTAAACCCATTTATACATATGGATTTATTGCATGTAGGTGGGAGATTGTCCAGAGGAAAACTAATACATGAAGCACAAAAACATCCGATATTACTACCTCACGATCACCCTCTAACAAAGTTAATCATTAAACATTTTCATTATACAAATTTGCATGTAGGTACTCAAACATTACTAGCACTTATTAGACTAAAATATTGGCCTATAATGGCAAAAAATGCTATTAAAAAAATACTTAAAAATTGCATTGTGTGCTTCAAATGCAGTCCAAAAACAAGTCATCAAATAATGTCTGACCTTCCAGAGGATAGAGTGTCACCATGTAGACCGTTCTCTGTTACAGGACTGGATTACGCAGGGCCAATCTCAATAAAGTCTGGCATTAGTAGGAGATCCAATTCAGTCAAGTCTTATATTTGTTTATTTATATGCTTCTCTACTAAGGCAGTTTATTTAGAACTGGTCACCGCTCTGACTACAGATGCATTTCTTAATTGTTTAAAGCATTTCATTTCCAGACGTGGAAAACCTAGTAAATTGTATTCTGATAATGCTACTACATTTGTTGGAGCGAATAATGAATTGAAAAATATGTATAATTTATATGTCTCTCAAAAGGAAATAGCTAATTACTTAACTAATATGTCTATTCAATGGGTTTTTATCCAACCTAAAGGTCCTCATCATGGAGGTCTTTGGGAATCTAACATAAAAAGTGTGAAATATCACGTAAAAAGAGTGGCAAACGTCTCTTCATTAACATATGAAGAGATGTGTACGTTATTATACCAAATAGAGTCCTGCATAAATTCTAGGCCTTTAATTCCACTATCCAACGATCCCCTCGACCTCTTCGCACTTACTCCAGGTCACTTTCTTATTGGTGATAACCTGTCAGCTGTAGCTGAACCTGACCTACAACAGATTCCCATAAACAGGCTTAATAATTTCCAAAAACTAAGCCAGCTAAGACAGAGCTTCTGGTCAAGATGGAGAATTGAATATCTGGGAGAGCTGCAGCAAAGGACTAAATGGACGGATGGGAACCGGCGACAACTAAAGACTGGGGACTTAGTTATCATCAAAGACGACAACGCACCACCAAATTTATGGAGGATGGGACGTGTCATCGCCACTCACCCTGGACAAGATGGGATAACCCGTATAGTCACCTTGAAGACGCAGCAAGGGTCTATGAAAAGGCCCATTACCAAATTGTGTCTTCTACCAATGGACGATGCTATCACATCTTAGAAGAACTAAATAAACTACTAACATCTAAGAAGAGCAGTATAAAAAATAAGTCATCTTTACTAAGGCCAAGGATCAAAAAGAAGCCATCTTTCTTGAAGACAAGAACTGCAGAGGCTATCGATCGAGGATCAAGAAGATGAACATTTTATAATTTAGTGTTATTTTTTTTCTTATGCATATCTTCTAATGATTTACTTCAATTTATTATTTTATTGTTTCTAAACTAACTACAACAATCAATGGATTACGATATGTGTATTAGCTAGTTTCAGCTCTCTTTTTATTTTTTAAAAATAATTTATTCTTTCTAATTTAAAAAAAAAATATCCTCACAAATAATAATAATCAATTTTAACTATTATAGGGTTCTAAAAAGAACTTTCATTTAATTTCAGCCCTTTTTGTCGGGGAGCTATGGTTAAAATTGATGCTTATTGAGTAGGTACTTGTTCTATGGGCAATTACTTCTAGGCAAGTACCTACCTAATTTTATTATTTTCTTTTTTGTTCCATTATTCAAATAGTTCTATAGAAGAACAAAAGAACAAAGGAAGGTAGCTTCCATTTCTTACATAAAAAATGTGTTCTAACAAGCAGATCACAATATAAATCTTATAAAAAATCAGGATTATGTAAATAAAAGAATAATAAATTATGACCAGACAAACAAACACAAAACAAGCGTTTGATTTACAAAAGTGAGTACCACAGAAAACCTCCACCTTAAATCAAATAAGAGCGTAAAAATCGCCAATGTATTAAACAAAATACCTAAGACACCTTGGTGACTAGCATTAATCTACGTAGGGACGATTAAAATGAGAAAAATCGATAAAAGTAGGTAGTTAAAAGAACCTTCCTATTTTATAAACATACCTACATTATTTCTAACATGTTGCCGCTAACCGAAGAAAAATTTCTGTCGTTAAAAACGATGTAAAAAGATAAATAAACTGGTTCAAGTGGGAAAGAACTGAGAAGGTAGGTTTCCCGGTAAAATGATTTGGTGTCTTTTAACAGCGGGAATGAAGGCATTTAAATATTATGAAGTTGTTCTGGGAATAGGGAATGAGCCAAAGATAAGATAAAAGATAAGAACCCTGGCGTCTCCGTCCTTCCTGCATTTCTAAACAGAATAAATAATAGTCGTGATAAGGTTTAAGGTTACTTCGGTGACAAAATACAAGTTCATCCGTATTCCTAGATGGATTCATAAAGGATTTCGTGGGAACAAGGAGGGGTCTTGTGGGCTTTTTTCATCGATCCCCAAATGGAAACGATATCTGGACCTACATGAAAAATCTTTATCTACTTTACTCGAACTTCGTACGATTTCATGAAGATAGTTTAGTTGCCTTAGAGAATAAATAATAATTTGAACTAAATCGTCAAGAAATGGCAACACCTTATAGATGACCACAGATTATATGAAAGCATTTGTCATTTTTTGTCTTTGACTTTGCCGTCAATAAATCATCAAAAATACGCGCGAAATTCACAACACCGAAAAATAGTAGAAGTTCATAGCCTGTAGGAAACAAAATAGATATAATATGTTGTAAAAGTATTTTTAACAAATGTTTTAAATATAAAACGAACATGTAACATTTATACATAACACAGTAACTACTTGAAACGCCATTCAGACGATTTAGGAGAACACAAGTAGGTAATAGATTATTTCTTTGATGTATATTGTTTTCCCACCCTTTGAAATAAACTGAACGAGGAACCCAATAGGTATAAGGTAGTAGGTACCTACATATTTCCTTACTTGGTAACTTTTCGTGATATTTTCATTGATACCCTCTAATTAGGTAGATACCTATACCTACGCAAGTACCGATGTAGGTATTTCTTTCGTGTAGGTATTTCATCCTCCCTCTCTATTCTTATGAGTATCTTGTGAGTATTCTTATGAGTATTCTTATGAGTATTTATATAATTTTATTTGTTCACTTTACTTCTGTTTGCTGTTTCTGCATCTTCTGATTCTTCTGTTCTAACTTTGAATGCCTCTTTTAAAATATGTCTCCTTCTTAATTAATGTATTCCTTCGCGGAACGAGTTTTTCTAACTAACTGGGAATAATAAAATAATATTGTAAACAATCTAGCTATTTTGTAAAGTATTTAGGTGTCATCCGTATTTTTCAATTTAAATAACTCAAAAAAAAGTTTTTTTTATTTTTTTTTATTATTTTTATCAAGTTTAATTTGTAGAACTAATTACATTTTTTTTATATATTCCTAGTAACCAATAATTGTTAGATATTTAATTTATAAAACAAAAAGTTGAAATTTTTTTTTGTAGAGAAGTAAGATGTTTCACAGATATGACGATTCATTAAATTTACAAAAAAAAACAAATAAAAAGTTAAAAATTAAAACATTGTCATCGATTTATCAAGTAGTTATGGGTTTAAAATTTATTAATGAAATATAAATATGTCTTTAAAACCTTTTTGCACATCAAGGGCTACATAATTTGATAATAATAAAGGATTATTATTGTATACGTTTCTATGTAAAGGAGATCTAAATTTAAATATAATATTTTGCGTAGGTAGATTCCTAGGATACGTGGTGAATTTTACCCGTGAAAGATCACGGGTTTACGCGAGTCTTACAATATGTTTTAATTACGAACCTACTGATTAAATTAGTAAAAATAAACAAAGATTAAAAGTCGGTAAATTAAAAATTAAATATTTTAATTCGATCGGCGCTTGGGCGGGCTCGTGCGTTCACACGAAATATATGTAGGTACCTGACATTATATTATTACCTATAATTATTATGCATTGCGGCGTGATATTTATCTCAATACATTTAACATTAATTTAATACGGTAAAGGCGGGCAAGTGAGATATTGGAGCTGGAACCGCGCAGTCACCGGCGCGCCGCGGCGCTGTCACTGGAGCCGGCACTGGAACCGAGAGTCTCGACTATTTCGGGAAGTGACAGTTCGCTCGCTACTACAGTAGGTACTGCAGCTACCTCCGACACTATACACATCTACATTTGTAGGTAGGTACTGTAGCCAGTGGCGTACCGTGGGTATCAGCCGCCCGGGGCGGAGGAAAATTTTGCCGCCCCCCCCCCCCTATATAGGTACTTCTTCAGGGAGGGGGGGGGGGGGGTAGTGATCCTTTTTTTTAAATTTTTTTTTTTAAATATTTATTAATTAAATCTGTATGCGGTGAATTAAAACTACACTCAGAACGTGAAAATGGTTTTTCTTTGGTTCTGGCAGCACATAAATTGTCTGCAACTAGAATTTTATATTTGCACTTCGAAAAAAGTTATGTTTTCCTTCGAAATATGTCAGCAGATGAATACACAATTGGAATTTTACATTCTGAACAATAAAACTGGCTTAAATTTTATCTGTATGCGGTGAATTAAAACTACACTCAGAACATGAAAAAGGTTTTTATTTGACTCTGGCGGCACATAACTTGTCTGGAAGAATTTTATTAAGCACTTCAAATAAGTTTTTTCTTCGAAATATGTCGTCGGATGAATTCACAACTGAAATTTTACATTCTGAACACAAAAGAGGTTTTAATCAAATCTCTAAGCGGTGAATTAAGACTACACTCGGAACATGAAAATGTTTTTTCTTTGATTCTGGCGGCACATAAATTGTCTCCTAGAATTTTATAAAGCACTTTAAATAATATAATGTTTTCCTTCGAAATGTGTCGTCAGATGAATCCACAACTGGAATTATACATTTTGAACACAAAACTGCTTTTAATTAAATATGTATGCGGTGAATTAAAACTTCACTCAGAACATAAAAATGGTTTTTCTTTGATTCTGGCAGCACATAGATAGTGTGCATCTAGAATTTTATAACTGCAATTCGAATAAGTATGCACACACCTGTCAGCTATTTAACTTTTCTGTGATAATAAATTTAAAATATATCACCGTGATATATACGTGGAAGAAAACCGTATAAGTATATTTTTTTGTGCGCTTTCAGCAGGGCGCACAAAGCTTCACGAATATAAAACACAAATCGACTATCAATTAGAGCTAAAATGATACTGTTGCCATTTACATTTTTATTTAAAAATAATGTATGTGTTAGAAATAAAAAAAAAACGTCTGTCATTAATATTTTGATTTTAACAGTATATAAAACTTAAGAAAGATGTTAAGAAACTGTAAACTAGAAAAAACTTTTAAGTCCTGACGCGAGAATAGAACCCGCGACTTCCCCAATCCAAATTTTTACAAGATGATTATTGATTGTGAAATTTTGCCGCCCCCCCAAAAGTGCCGCCCGGGGCAGGCCGCCCCCCCCGCCCCCCCCACGGTACGCCACTGACTGTAGCGGATGTGGAGGGAGCCTTGCTGGGGGTTCCGGATTTAGATGTTTATAGATGCGCTATCTATGGACTATCGCCGCAACACTCCGCTGCATCTTCCGGCCTAGGAATCCTGCGCCAGGGGTTCTAAACCTTACTGTTTATTAAACTACCTTCCATTTAAAACACCAAATTCATACCAACTAGTTTCTGTCCGCCTGTCTAATGTATAAACACGTGGCACGTGGCCGAGTCCGTGGAATAAAAAAAGAACGCAAGAAGTGCCTCCATTCAACCCAATGGCGCTCTGTTTCACTTCTCGCCTAACATCATAGATCTCCATCCCATTTGAATTTCGTAAACAAAGTTATGAATTTGAAATTTAAGCTTCGATTTGGCAAATATTTGGATCAAGAAAAACGCCCACAAGACACTTCTTCTTCATTCTACGGTGAAGTCCCACATAACCTATCTATCTACTAGGTATTTATTTCACTTAATAGTTGACCAAATAATTTGCTAAGTAGGAGGTGTACAAGTGAAGGCGAGTCTACGTAGGTTGCGATAAAGTTACAAATTCTAAATAATGATTTATTGTAAAGTGATATGGAAATAATAAATATATAAATAATTTTATAATTTGCTGAATATAATAATTTGATAATATTAATATTAATAATAATATGATAATTTAATATAATTTATAGAATAATTTACTGAAATTTACTACTTAAATTTTATAATTTATAATTTACAACTGAAAAATGTCTTCTACAATACAGGTAAACTCATACGGCCTTACTAAAAAACCCTGTGAAAAATTTATTCATTTGACAAACGGCCGCGGATGTGAAAACATTACCTACTAATTAAAAAATTGTTCTTGGAAAAAAATACACGCCGTTTACACAGCCTGGGGGGCTAGTTTATCTCTCTTTTAGGGATGATGTCTGAACGAAATTTGGAATTTTCCTAAGTATTTTGAATGTTCTATATATTTCTTATTTTTGAAGGTGCCGTATAAACAAATACCATTTTTAAAAACTAGATAAAATTACCGTTTAGATTTGTGTATTTGAAATACACTTTAGTTTTAAAAAACTGCCATATTTTAAGATTTAAACACGGAAAAAAATGTAAAATAATTTCTTACCAAAACATTTTTGTACAGAAATATTAAAAAAATTAAAATTTAAAAAATACAGACCTTTTATATAATGAATTTCAAATGAAACTGTCACCTCACTTTTTCCTCGTGCATACAATAAAAAAATTATAAAAAATTATTATAAGTTTTTTTTAATGCCAAAAAAATAACCTTAAAAATATCTATGATATTTCAACACATTTCTTGCACCAGTAAAGATGTTAATTTCTTTGACAAGTTTACCAACACGTGAATTTGATATTAATATTTTTAAAAAAACACCACTTTTAAGAAATTCTCATAAAATAAATATTTAAAAACGTAAATTTGAACTTTTATGTAACCCAAAACAATATTTTGACAGTTCAACTTTTAAATACTGTTTATTGTGCAATAACTTGATAAAACTGATGTAATACCACACAAATAACACGGCAAATGTATTAATTACATGAATAGAAGAGTGAATTGGTCACTATAATAGAAATCATTCAGTAAAATCTCAACATTTAGTAAAAATATTCCCGTCGTGCATGAAAACCAACTGCTGTTTTTTGCGCGGGCAAGTTGTGCAGGCGCGACGTCATCACCATCTAGCGGCTATGAATGAAAACAAAATTTTGTATGGAAAATTTGAAAAATTGCCGTGTTGCCAAATTTAAAACGTGTTTTAGAGTGAAATTCTTTTTTAGTAATATTTCGTGTTTTAGTGTAAATGTGTTGTATCCATGATGCTACAAAAACACAGGTAATCAGTCGTGCTGTGGTTTTTTTTTTAGTAAGGCCGTTAGTGTGGAGGACAATATACTACACCTTTGTAATATAAATATACTAAGAATAAATACAAAAAAAAAAAAAATATATATATATATATATATATATATATATATATATATAAAGGAATAGGTACCTACCTAGAAATGCATATAGGATTCCTTTATGTTCGAATTTTAAATAGGTGTTGTCATGGAGACAGAAAATGATAGATGATGATTGTTTTGTTGTCTAGTTGGGTAGCACAGATTGAAGTAATAAGGAGATTGAAAAATAAGTTTATAATTACAAAGTGATATAATATTTTGAAGACGGACAAATAACTTTAATTGTAGTTTCTTTGTCAGCAAAGCAATTCATGATATTTGTATGTCACATTATTAATAAAAAAATTACAACAAATAGACAAAGTGTGTTATATATATATAAGTACCTAAGTATCTACTTACAACAGTGAGTGTAAATTCCCGGGGATGTTTTAAGCAGATTATTTTTACTACTATCAAATATTTATTAATTGTTTATTTCTTTCGAATCTCCGGATTTATACACAGGTGTAATAATAGCCATTGTTACACCTGTGTATAAATCCGGAGATTCGAAAGAAATAAACAATTACCGCCCAATATCGTTAATATCCAATGTAGCTAAAATATACGAAAAAGTAATAAAGAAACAAATTGTAGATTATGTGGAAAATAAAAAATGTATTAATCCTAGTCAATACGGTTTTAGAGAAAAAATGAGCACACAAGACGCAATAGCGGAATTAACTAGAGTTATTTATAAAGCATTGGATAAAGGGAAAAAATGCTTAAGTATATTCATTGACCTCCGTAAAGCTTTTGACAGTGTTTCACACTCAAAATTAATCAACAAACTAAATAATATAGGAATAACCGACAAAGCTAAATCGTGGATAAATAGTTATTTATATCAAAGAACACAGCAAGTGAAAATAAATAACGAGTTAAGTGATATGGAAAAAATTAATTTTGGAATCCCACAAGGAACTGTACTGGGCCCAATACTATTTCTATTATATGTAAATGAACTTTTTGAACTCCCAATCGTCGGAAAGATTATATCTTATGCGGATGATACAGTATTAACAATTGAAGAAAACTCTTGGAAAGAAGCCGAAATATCGGCAAATAATGCAATAAATATCATTAAAAAATGGTTTGACAAAAACTTACTTTCTTTAAATGTTGAAAAAACTCATTTTCTACCTCTGAGCCTAACAGAACATATTTCAAATATAAATGTAAACATTAAAGTTCACGACAGAAACTGTCTACTTAAAATCACACCCTGTAACTCAAATTGTATACATATTAGTAGTAAAGAACAAATAAAATATCTTGGAATAATTATCGACAATAACATTAAATGGAAAAATCAAATAAACTCCACAATAGACAGAATGAGAAAACTAATATATATATATTTTTCAGACTTAGAAATACTATCACATTAAAAATATTAAAAGAAATTTACTTTGCACTTGCGCACTCGGTATTACAATATGGAATCATAGCTTGGGGGGGTGCATATAAATCATCCCTTATCCCACTCGAAACAATTCAAAAAATTCTTATAAAAATTATCCTAAAAAAACCGTATTACTACCCAACAATAAACGTATTCCAAGAATTCCCTGTTCCCCCACTTACAAAAATTTACGAAAAAATAGCACTACTTCAGCTACACAAAGATATATTTAAAAAAAATATTACCCCACTGCTAAATATTAGCATAAGGAATACTTCTATTGGTGGACTAACTATACCACCCATACGAACCACAACAGCACAGAATCACTATGTATATAAAGGAATAAAATTATTTAATCAATTACCCGCCGATGTGCGAACAGAAAAAAATTACGACAAATATAAAAAAAAAATTAAATCATATTTTGGTAGTCCCACCATATAATTTTAACTTTTATTAGATATGTTTTTGACTGTTTATTCCAAAGGTTTTATGTACATCCTATATATATATTTTGTTTAATTACCCTTATTAATCTTTAAAAAATATGTTATTAAGTCTAAATCTATTCATAAGTTAAGTTCTTAAGTTTGTCATATTATAAATCTATTCATAAGTTAAGTTTTTAAGTTTGTTATAAGGATTTGAAAAAAAAAAAAGAAAAGTTATTATCAAGTTGTCCTCTCCTAAACACAAGCACTTGCTTTATTAGGAGAGTATATAAAATATGTAATATTAGAATGAAATAAACTTATTGTAAAAAAATTTACTCAATAAAAAAAAAAAAAAAAAAAAAAAAAAAAAAAAAAAAAAAATTTTTTAGTTTTTCTTATTCCAGTAGATTTGCATATATTTAGATGACGCAGGCCCATGACAAAATAATTAACACTGACAAAATAAACAAATAAATTGGTTTATATATTAATTACGGCAAGCCCTGAAGTAGATGGTTTTCACAAGTATTGAACCCCGATGGAAAGATATTTATTAAAATTCAAGCAATTATTGCAGTTAAACAATAATACAGGCACTTAATATCTTTGGTATTTTTATTGAATTTGTATGAAATTTGGTTAGTTTATTGGTGAACTGTTAATTTCTTTATTAACACTAGTATAAGGATAGACCTTTTGCCACATGGCAATTAATTCCAACTAGCCTAGATTCTCAAAGAATAAACGCATATGTAGGGATTTCCGCGTGTCATAAAATGTAAATAATTAGGCACACAATATGGTACCTACACAATACGATCAATTTAAATGGTCTAATTAATTAAAAGTTATCCACTATATAGAAACAGTACCCTCTACTTCCCTATGGTGGAAGGTACGAGGTCCAAAGGTTTGGCCCCCCTGAGGCGCTAGGAATGCCCTGTGCCCCTTGAGACAAACGAGAAGAATGCATTTTTCATTATTTTTAATCCGCTTTTAGACTGATCCATTTCGGTGCGCGTAAAAAGCAGAATGCGTGGTTTGTGCTCCCCCTCTTTCCTCTTCCCTTTCTTCTGTGCGGGGCGTATCGGATATCACTTTAAATATAGGAAAGAATGCCACAATGGCAATGGCAATACATCTTTTTTATTCAGATTTATAAGTGAACATTAGGAGTAATATTTTGATTATTTTTTGGGTTACAATGCCGTGTCGCGCTTCGTCCTCGTTTAGTCAATGTGACGCGTTCTTCCCTAATGATGGACATTGGAGGTTATCCGCCATTTACCCGCCCTGTTATAAGTAACAGATTTTCATATTTATTTATGTTGAATGAATCTAGACCTTCAGTGTCCCTGCATACGTTGTTAGAAAGCAGTATGCAAGTGCTTATCAGGAAAAACAAAATTCAAAAAAATAGGTTAGTAAGACAGGGCAAAAGAAAAACTGATTCATGAGGCTCTACGAGGGGCATTGCATCTGTAAAAACCTGCATAAAATAATGATGGACACTCTAGAGCTGTCCAAAGCGTTTACTAAATAAGGAAGAGGCGAACATAGCGTAATAACCCCTATAGCGTAAAAACGGTAATAGGTTCAGCCGTGAAAATCTCAAATCATGCCGAGTGGGAAATATTCTACTAACCTAATATTATACAATAACGCTTTATCTAAAACATTCGAACACCTCAGCACAGGTTCTCCTAGTGAGGTATTCAAAAAATATTATGTATGTATATACAGTAGTTAGGTACTGTTTACACTCTACCACCATGTTTTATATTTGGAACATTGTTTGCTTACGAGCATAGAACTTTTTTTCTTTTTTAAATTTTCTTTATTAATTTTGTTTATTACAGGTTTGTTTTACATAGTTTTTCGATTACCAAGCTAGGAAAATGCCCGTATTATGGTAGTCGAGATAATTATTAATAATTATAAATAATTTTAAAAAATACTCTGAAAATTCTAATAAGAGTAATAAATAGCGTGCCAATCATGTTGTGGCGACTGGAGTGAGGTTAGATTTTGAATGAATTTTGTCGAATTTGACGTATTTACTCAAACACCTCACTATTATCGTGGTGTTTAAGAATCTGTTATCTAGAGAGAAATAATTTGAAATTTGAGTCATTCGTTGTGGCGTTATGCCTCATTTGGTAAGTAGTATATGTTAGGTAGACAGTATATACCTATATTAGAAGGATTACGTATATAGGTATCTTGTTTATTATTGAAAAAACTCTATTTTTATTATTTCACAGCAATTGAGTTAGGAAGTTTAGTGGTGTAGTGCATAAAATGTATTTGTCTGCAATTTACACTGTTGTATTAAAATTAATTACTGTTGAAAAAAGGATGCCAAGATATTATCATTAGGTAATACTGACCGACCGAAGTTTCGGTTTTGGTATCGGCCAGTTTCAGCCAATAAACGTGTTTCGGCCGCGGTTTCGGTTTCGGCCAAAAAAAAAAACAAACTTCGACTTAGTTGAAACATACGTTCGTGACAATGTCGGATAATATTCGGGCCTACTTGGGAGCGTGCGTATGCCTTATTTTAACAGAAGTTTTATATAAAAGTTACCATTTTAAATAGATTTATTTAATAATATATACTAATGTGACATATTTATTTTTGTCAACTTTTACTGCTTAAATAATAATTTGTTAAGTATTGTGTAGCTATTGCGTATCCACCATAATGACTAGACTGATATGTTTACTGATTGTGGTAATTCATGATGTTTTGTATTTTTGTAGTTCCTTCGTTAAAGTACCTACATGGTGCACATTGAAGATAAAAAACATTTATGTATTTTATTTCATTTTGCATTATGTTTAATATAAACTTTATTGATCTCTTAAAGTTTAACAATAAAAAACTTAACTTCGGGTTGATTGTTTTTTTAACATATAAAAATAAGTTTCGATTTCGGCTGAAAATCTAGTTTCGGTCGGTTGGTAGGTACTAGTTCTAGTTAAAGTAACAATTTCTCTTTTAAATTTAGAATAAAATTGTTTGTGAGGTAAGTCCATATCTGGTAAAAAAGGATAGAGATACACAAGTCGCCATCGCATTAAATTTTTGTAGGTAGGACACCTAATGTTGCTTTACTTATTATGGGAATCGATGGGCAGATATTGAGTATTTCAACACAAGACCAAGTTAACATGAAAAACACAACGTAGGAAGAAAGTTACCTAAATGCCACCAAATCAAAGGAAGTGGTAGGTGTTTCTTTATTATGCAAATGTTAAGTCGTATAGTTTTTTGTGAAAACCGAAATCAGACGAAAATGGTTCTGCAAGCAATGAATTGGCAGTGTTCAGATTCAACCTACCTTCCTGAGATAACCGGAAGAGATCCCACACAAACCAATTAACAGTGAAATACTTATCTTAACAAGCTTCTACACTCCTACAGGGCCTACTCTAGACGAATAGCAAATGTCCAAGTAATTCCATGTATACACTTAGTTTAATGAGCCTTGGAAGAAGCGAAGACAATTAATATCGGAAACCAGACCTAATTATGTATGTAAATGGATCTCTTTGAGGCGCCCTTATTATCATGTTTCCCTTATAATGACTTTTAATTGATCTCTAACGGTTCGGCGTGGAACTCAATGACAGGCGCCTCGGATTAAGCTCAGGCGCCAAAGTTCTTTGGTTATCGCCAGAAGTTTTGAATACAAATCAAAGCACTTGGCGCCCATTGAAGACTAATGAACTTGCAAGTCCCTCGGTAAAAAATACACAAATTTTCAGAAGGATCAAAGCGAGCTTTCTTGTACTAGTCTCGGATATTGGATTATCACTTCAAAGGTTGGTTTAATGAAAAGTGTATTAAAACTGTGAAATATCCCCAGTAAGTAAACAAAGAAGAAAAATAGCAGACAGGTTTGTAAAATACAGCATTTTGTATCTTAAAAAAAAATTAAATAAAGACAATATCAGCGAAACTCAATCGAAAATCTGAAAACAGAAAAATCGGAAAAAGATAGGGTCATATCCAGTACTCGAAAGGGTTCGAGTCCTATTTTTCTGTTTTCAGATTTTTGATTGAGTTTCGCTAATGTTGTCTTCATTTAATTTAATATTACAATTTGAGGTTTTACTCATGAAGTTAAAAATAAATATTATATATTACCAAAATCAATGTGAAAGTCTCTTCTGAAGGGGTTTACAAAAGAAGGCTAGGAAATGTATTATGTACAATGTACATATGTTTGTAGTAAGAATGCATAAGGCGACAGTAAAACGTACCTTCGTAAGATACAAGGAAGCTGAGGGCCTCGTAATCTGTTACATGAGAGTCGGAGATTAGGTGACGGTGACATGTTAAATGAGAGGAACCTTTTAGGTCCCGTGGGCTTCAGTCAGCACGATCTTTTGCTTTTCGGAAGCGATTAGACACAAATGCGAGTTATTTTGGTTAGGTGGATTATCAGGGATCTGCGCACATCTGGCTCTCCAGAGATATTGTCAAACATTGTGGATCGCTCCCTCGCCTACAGAGGGGGTTATTTATAAATACAGGGGTGCTGCGCCCCACCTATCCCATCCCAAATCCCATCAGTTCACCGACCCGAGAAAGGTGAAAACGAGATCTGACGGTTCGAAGCTTCCGATGATAATTTAGTTTCAGAGTAATTAAGAATATGAGGGGTCTCTAACAACAGAATTTCCCCGAATTCTCTTGGCCCGTGAAAGTAATTCTTCTACCGCTCTCTGCGAAGTGGCCAGGTTTGGTAACGTCGAATACTGAATACCGTGGACTTGGCAATATAATTTTGCATGCTCTAGTAGTCGTCCGAAGGAAGCCATTAAAAGAGGGGAAACGCTCCGACTACAATGTATGGAAAGTATATTTCATTTTAGCGGGAGTTTGGATGTAGGCAGTATTATTTAAACCCATTTAAAACTGTTTGGAACTCGGATTAGAAAGACCTTTTAACTGTAACGTCTGCATTTTAAGTATTTCCCCCTGTAAGTGTTGTTTTTATTGTTTAAAACATCGCATTAGGCATAGAACGATCGTAATTTGAAAGCTCGCTGCTCGCAGGCGCCGGTAGTAAAGTAGAATGTTTAATTAGAAGAAATGCTAAGGTTCGCTGGGCACCAGACAGACTGCTGAACTCGCCACATTGTCTGAATAATTATATAATACTAGCTAAAAGTAAAACCACGGTTCAATAACCTGTCTGCCATTCACCGGCGGGCGACCACCGATTGGGTCGACTTCGGCGGGACAGACAGCCGAATTGCCAACCGACCAACAGAACCACCACCTCCACACTTCGATCCGTGGGAAATGTAAGGGTTTTATAACTCCTACACCGCCATCAGAGCTAACCGCAGCAAATTGACTTCTCCAATAATCCAGGAATCAATTAAACTTACTTTTTGAATATACATTAATTTACAAAGCAAAATATCCTAGTCCAAACATCTACATATCTATCGATATAAATATATCGGCTCACTAGTAAGTCCTACAAAAGTCCACACACTGCGTATCATGTTTATTCAAATTTTATCATAACCGTGTGTCAGTTTTCAAATGTAAACAACGTGTTTGAACAAATGTTTCCGAAAGACCACCTTATTTCATCCTCTCCAAGGGCGAAGGTGGCTTGCTTTACCACGTAGAGGTTTCGTCACAACAGAGTTTGCCCTTTCTGGGATATTTTACCCGATTATGGAATATGAGATATCTACTAGCTAAAACTTTAGATGTTCAGAGTAATTCTATTACACTGCTTTCTGTTCCAAAGAAAGGAATTGTATAGAGTTGTCAGGGGCGGATCTAAGGGTCAGTATTTCAGCAAATGCTAACTGGGCCTCCCCTTGCTGGGGCCCTTTGGGGCTTCATCTTTACCCTATTGGCACGCGGGGCATAAGCCCAGGGCCCCCGGCCTGGGCGGGCCCCAGAACTCATGCCCATAGAATAGGCCACCGAGAGGAGGGTATAAATCATCGGGCTCGGCCCAGGCCGCCCGGGGGCCCAGCAATCGCAGTTCTCACTTAATATTTGAAGCGCCCTTCAGATGATTTTGTTAAGAAAACGGCGCTATACACTGTACAAATCACAATAATATTGTTTTCATGCACGATTGCACTATGAAATAAATGTGAACAGTTCAGATGCAGACGTAACGCGGCCCGGACTTCCGTCTAGGCTCGAAAGGCCCTGGCCTAGGGCCCAAACCTCGGAAGGGGGGCCGGAGGAAGCACTGTACTAAAATAATACAGCTACCAAATTTTCTCCTTATTTATCTTTCTCCTTGGAAAAAGATAAATTATACAAAACTTAAAAAGATCTGTAGGTAGTTATTTAAATAATCTACGGAAATAAAAAATTAACACACTTAAAAACCTAACTAACGAGAATACAACTAGGTTTAAGTTTGAATCTATAATCTAAAAAGTTGTTATAAGGTTGATTTTTTGCAGTTCGATCTCTGAACTCGTAGTTAAAAAAGGTTTTACACAAATAAAAGACAATTGCCTTTTATTGAAGGCAATTGTTAAGGCAAGGCAACTACTGAGTTGGATAAAGGGTTCATTAAAAATGAAAGTATGAAGCTTTGGGATCTTATTGTTACACAGTCAAAAAAGAAATGCATGTCATAGAAATGTCTTTAAATAAAAAAATAACATCATCTTCGTCAACCTAGTGCAAAGGGAAAACGTGGAATCGTAAGACAGCATTTTCCTTGGCTGAACTTGTAGAGTTGCACCACAATTTTCTGAATTGATTCGTAATTATTTTGAAATATTTGCGCTTACTCCTGCAAGGGGATGGCATCAACAGAAACCAGAAAACTAATTTTTCGCTTCAATATTTCTATTGTCTGCGACTTTTTGCTTTATTTTATTAGACCTTAATATTCCATAAGATGGGATACCTTAATAACACGGGATTTTTGGCTACATTGTTAAATTGTCGTATGCTCAACTGAATAGTGGAGTTTTCATCACGTCTGCTTTGCAAAATAACCTTACTGTAGGCAAGGAAGTGAACTAGTTGGTTTCTCCGCCTTTGACATTGAATAAGAAGTGTCCAAGAAGAATAGATTTGCAAATGGTCAGTTTGGGAATAACTTTGCATCATTTTTAGATCAGTAGGCTCAGTCCTTGAATTTCATTGTCACCAATCCATCACGTTGGTACAGTTAAGGAACCAAATCTCCAATTCCAAGGGTAATTGAATATGCAATCTTCAGACAACTTTAGACGCTCCGAGACAGGGAAGAATAAATATACAAAATTATGTAACCGATACAGGAAGAACTACATTTACCTAAAGCCTGAAGGCTACAAGACACAAGTAAGTCACAAGTCAAGACATACGTCTAAGAAACAAATGCAGGAATTACGTAAACATTTATGACATAAAAGATGATTTTTATAAAGCATGCAAAAGGATGCAGGATTGTTCCAGCAAAATTAGTAAATATTGTTTTATAAAAAGGTATTTGACATATTTTGCGTTAATGCATCAGAACTAATATCGCTCATGGAAATTTGAAATGCTGTAAAGGACAAAATGTTAATTATTCAGAAGAGCGAAAAAAAAGCTTCATATTTTTCAAAAACCATATCTCCTGTTTTTGTAGACCCATAATTATGAATATTTATCATAAAATAACATTGAATAGATCATTCAGATTTTTTTTTTAAATTTCTTTAATAATAGAATTTAATTTATTTTTAAATTTTTAACACAAAAAAAAATTAAAATGCATTTCTTAAAGTACACACTTATTTTCTTAGAAACATTTCGACGACGCAGAAGGAAAGAGAAAAAATTGACATATTTAAATCATTTTTAGATTTATTGCGCTTTGTAGCATTTTAAATGTCCATCATCAACATGCAGGTCTACAGTGAAACTTCCATTAGTGAATCGGAAATTTAATGTTTATGGTTGTTTACGTTAAAAACAATATTCTTTCAATAAATGGGAAAAGTACTTTGTTGCAAAATTTTTTAACAATGAAGCTCTCAGTTATATTTAAGGTATAAAGATTTAATTATGTTATTTACGATTTATTTTACAGAGATAAGTACTTTCAAACCTAATAACTAAATGTAAAAAAAAAACAAGTAAAAAGTACCCGTCAGTGAAACTACTGCAAAGTACTTCTTCAATAACTGCAAATTCACTTTATTTCAATTATTTATTCAAAAGTTTATCGGGACGGTTTTGTCTTATCTTGTAAATTTGTTTGTCTCAGTAAAAAAATAAAAATAAAAAACAGCGCAGGTAGTAAAAACAGTTTTCCAATATTAATTAATTTGAAAACAATTATGTAAGAAATCGTATTGTGGATTTTGTGTTATGTTTTGTTAATAAGAACTAAATTAAAAACGCAATAATTAAAAAAAAAACATGCACGGACAGAAGCATATATATTTTATTAGATTTAGCCTTTTAAAGGTGATTTTATTTAACTTTATGTAAAGCCTTTACCCGTGGTTTTGGTCACGTTTTATTGGGGAGAAATTAGTCTAAAAAGAATTTTCTCACGAGAATGAAATATTTTTCCCGGGATAAAAGCAGCCTGTGGCACTTCACAGTCTCTACGCAACCTACCTCTACCTCTCTACCTACGCAAAAAATCTCGTCGATCGGTCGTGAAAGAAGGACAATCAAGCAACAAACTTCCGCATTCATAATAATATTTTGGGGATAGGATTCTTCTGACAGTTAATTGGACAAGTATCTACCGTAAAATTACCGCAATTTTTTTAAAATTAAAAATATTAATTTTATTATAAATTGTTAAATTAAAGGCATTGCCTGTCTATTAGATACCACCATGTATTATAGTGCGTAACTAATTAAAAAAAGGCGTTTTAGATTTTATATAAAAATCCCAAAAGATTTTTTTTTGTGTTTTTCGGGTTCGGTCGAGCAACGACAATTTTTTATTAATTTAAAAATAATACAATGTACTCATAAGGGATGATAAACTCACTGTGGAATTTGAAATCAGAAAAAAATATTAACGTTTAAGTTTCCGCGAAAATACTTAATTTTAAGTAATTATAAGGTGCCTTATAATTACTTAAAATGATTTATTTTCGAAACTGCCTGAATATCGGTTGCGAAAATTAGACAATTATATTTTAATGTTTTGAAAGTAGTGTTTTGTATGTTAGTGTTTTGTATGTAATGCATCCTCAAATTATAAATATTATCAATATAGGCATTAGTCCTAGTGAGGTTAATTTTTAAATTAAAAAAAAAAACAACAACACATGTATGGTGAGAATATTATAAATAAATAAAACATATCAAAGCAAAGGATATAGTATGCCCTCATAGAGTGCATTTCATTTTTAGGAAAATTATTTTTTTTTTTTTGTTAAAAAAATTATTTGTGTAGAGAGGAATTTCCTTATTTAAGGTTAAGGGTATGCCGCAAGCACCCAATTTCGGTCCACTTCCCTACTCGCTAGAGGCAGGCACCAAGCACAGGCAGTATGGTCTCCTAGTCCTAGCTCAACACACGCTCACAGTAGCGACGTCGAGCGCACCAACACCGCCTGCGCCCGCGTGCTACGCTCACACATACCGTAGCCGAATGCCGCAATTTCCTCTGAATTTATTTCGGTTACGATTGTAAAAAGATTTACAATAACGGCCTGTCTCGGCCCGGCGAGACCGAGCCGCGAACGTGTCACGTGCAAATAAAAAGATTCGTTTCCTCCGTTTGGAAGATTAAAAAAACGTTTAAGGAAAAGGAGGTTTTTTGGTTATGTACCTTCGGCTTTCCTTTTGGAGTGTTTCTCGCGGACGTAATAGTTCTCCGAATTTGCCCCGATGTGCCCCGTGCGGCGCGCGGTGGTGTAAGTGCGCCCATATCGCTGATCGGTGGTGTGCGCAGCGTGGTGGTGTGCGCAGTGTGGTGGTGTGCGCGGTGCGGGCTCACCACCCTCCATGGCCCCCGATAACCCGTTTAGAATATTCCTATCTACTACCTACTAGTCGCCGCAGCGAGCACGCACACCGCCAAGCGGGCAAACATAGCCATCACAACGAGATGGGACGTCCTAAACAACTACACACACTACTTCTGGTGTACTTTCCTAATGGAGGTTAGCTATCAACGGGACAATCTTCAACCCGTATGTTGCACCCCGATGTAACTCCTGTACGTTGCTCTCAAACACGATCATGGATGATTTGAAATCTGGTAGATTCCCTCTCATACTAGGCTTGGACCCCTGTATTTAGTCGCACCAATCACCTAGATTTCATATTATTATTATTTTTTTAACTAATATGATTTTGCAATGTACAATTTTGTGCATTAATATACTCTTTCCTTATGTAAGCTAGTGCTTGAGTTTAGAGTGCTCATTAATCAAAGAGAAAAAAACTAGATACGAAGATATGCTCCACTATGTCTCAATTATCTGATCTTTCTCTGGATCATCAGTTATGATAATATTGCATACATACATATTTCTAATCACAATATGACCAACATATTTGTATTTATATTTACAATGTGACATCCTGTAAATTTAAATAAAGATTTTTTCGCTTATTTGGATTTACAGGGATTTATTACCAGTGATTCCCGACAATATTAGGAGTTAAAATGGTAATGATATTTTGGCCGGAAAAAAATAATTAACAATCAGAATAGGACAGTTAAGCTCAGTGTGGGGGTTGTAAAAGACAAAATGTGATAGTTTTTTTGTTAGTTAAGTAAAAACAAATCAACCAAAACATTTCAAACCAAATGTTATTTCATTTAAATTTTTTATACGAAATAATGTCAGGAATCACTGGTTAAAAATGTAAGTCAGGTACTTCTATGTAATAAAATTAATTAATTTCATTTTCCACTTCCTTCCAGAAATCAAGGCAGTAGGAATTAGGAATGTGTCTACAGTTCTACAGTAAGCGGAGGGCACAACTTTCTCCCGCAGTACATTACTCATTTACTCATGGTATAGTGCCTATGTAGGTCAAGGCCATAGGGCGTTTAGTTCATCTACTAAGTTAACTACGTATATCCCTTTAACGGAAGTCAAGTCTTTTTATTATTGTTTTCTGATAGAAAACTTTCGGCTATAATGTTTTGAAGTCTCGTTGGTGCATATTACAAGCACTACAAGTTTTTATTCTTTCATGAGTTAAGATGGTTTGAAACATTAATTAGCATTAAAAAATATGACGATACATTTTGATACTGAAGAGATAACATACCTACATTATTTAATCTTCTATGTTTTCTATCATTTTCTCCTATCTCTTCACTGTTAATTTCGAGTGTTCAGTAAGAAAACAAAGTGTTGAAAACATATTTATACATCATTTGTGTGCAAACTTTATATGTATGGTTTTCTTAAGTAATCGCAATTTCACTTTGTGGCGTCTTCTTTAATTAAATAAAAACAAATTACTATAACTGTACGAGTATCTTCTGTCTCAATTATTTTCCCAGCAAACTGAAGTTTAGAATCTTAAAAATAATTCGTCTCAAAATAGTTTAACCGCAATTTGAAAATGGCCTTGTAAGCCGGAACAGCTGTCACAATAATGAAAACTAAAATACTCGCAGAACTTAATAATGTCATTATTAATTTTAATTTAAAAATTAAATTTAAAAAAAGTATTTAATCAAAATTATCCACATGCTTCGAAAATAATGGTTTATTCGTCAAGATAAAATGAATATTAAAATAAATTAATTAATTACGATTTTAATTTTATCCCGAAGAAGAACCATTGGTTTCGAAACATGTAGATATTTTTTATTAAATGAGTGGTGTATGTATCGCAGGCAAATCTTAAAATCAGGCCGATCATAATGCGCCGAAGGCACTTCACGAAGTAGCTAGGATGATGATGTGCATGATTTTACGATCGGCAGCCGACAAATACAAAGTGATTTGTTTTCATTTCATTAGTTAATTTATTCATTTGTATCATTAACGCCATTCGGGCTTTATGCAGTATAAGATATAAAGTATAATAAGAGAAATGAGAATTGTTTAAGTATATATTATTATGCACTTACAACATTTAACAAACCTACATCTATTGAAAAATAAACTAAGTTCGCTAAGCATAAACATTCTCAACTCCTATTTCATAAAACATTTCAGTTGGTAACTTTTTTCAGTGGTGTTTCTTATTTTGCAATAATTTAAATTAATGGAGCACTCTACTAATAATGAGAATAAATGATACACAGGTCTCCTCTGGGCGGAAAGACTAAGATAAATGTGTCTGTATTCTCAGAGGCGCGCAAAAAACGCGCGAAATCATAATGTGAGCAGACAAAACCGCCAAGTCGGTGGGAAACACATCGCGCTTCGCTGGGAAAGGCGAGGGTTATAGGGAAATTCCACGCGGTACGCTGGGTGGTAAAATAACCCCAGGCTGGTAAGAAGTACATTAAATCTCGCGGGTAATTCTTATTCAAATATGGAGAAAGCCACTCAGAAGTGCATAAACGTACGCTAAAATTGGGAAAAAATATTGGAATAAAGTACCTACCTACCCAGTAAGGTCCTTATCTGAAATTCGAGAGAAATTCTCCTGGATACAGGGAAACCTGCAAGAGAAAATTCAGAAGTGCGCGAAGAGACGTAAAAATTGAGAAAACATTGGTAGGCAGGTACCTACCCTACAGAACATCGGAGAGAAATTATTTTTAGGTAGTAATCAATTATCAGGTTATACGTATATGTGTTGTGGGCGCCTGTGTTACATATTTTTATTAAATGATGAATTTACCGAAAATGGGCTACCAAAAATATTTACCGAGAGAGTGGGTTGAAAATGAATATTTTCAGGTAGGTCCTTATATAAATATGCTTATTTTTAAGACGACTGTTGTACTTCTTAGCTCACAGATGTTAAAACAATGCTAAGATTTAGAATACATTTTATAGAGCACGAATCATTTTAAAGGTAATAGACGTACATGTAATTTTATAAATAATTATGTAATAAATAACTTATACAAATAATGATGTAGGTTATAAGAGTAATAAATACCCAGTTAGATAGATGATGGACTGAAATAGAGACGCCAATCCCACGTGGCGAGGTTCTATACCCCAGACACCTACGTCATTCATTTTCCTCGAATCGTCTCCGTCATATTGACTTAAAATCATTCGTTATTAGGTACCTGCATGACTCAAAACAGTAAAATATAAATTTAATATCTCCCTACATTTTTCATAACCAATACCATATGATATTTATAAGATACCTGATATTATTAGGAATAAATAACATATTCGTTCAATTATAAACGTTTTCCCTTACAACAAAAACACACAAATTATAAATTAAATAGTTAGGTACATAATTGAGTACGAAATTTGTACGCAGGTACTGCTCATAGAATTGAGACTTATTAAAAATAAATGCAAAAGCCAACCTATGTACTTCGTCCATTCAAACGTTTTCCCCACTGCCGTATTCCTTTCTGGATTTTGACACTACTGCAAATATTTTTTTAACTCAACAATCAACTCACACTAACATCAAGCCACTTTACAATCAAGACATTCACACTCACTATACTCGAAATAGCAATAAAATCGGCATACCTCAAACACACACTACAAAATATGGGATAAAATCTCTGAACTATGTTGTCTATACACTACGCTTCCAGATATATGTACTATCCAGTATGGAGGGAATCCAGCAAAATAAAAAAGTTCAGAATAATGCTTTAAAATAATATTTTTTAAATACGTTTAAGGATGAAACTATGTAATTTTTCTTGTCATGTCCCAATTGTCTTGTTTCCTTTTCTCTTCTTTTCTTTTCCATTTATTTGTAATCATAATCATCCACATTTGTATAACCTTGTTCTTTTAATTTTTTTCTATTGTTGTTTGCTCACTCAACCTGTTTTTTTAAATTTATTTTTAGTCTATGTTGTACGTGAAACTTATATTTTTTATATCCATTTTCCAAGTAAAACTGTAACTATTTCCTCACACTCATGAATTTTCCTCCTGTCCTAAAATGAGTTCTGTAACTCATCGGGATTGCTCTAGCAAGTAATTAAAAACAATTAAAAAAAGTCTTATGGATATCTATCACTAGCATGTCGGTATACTTTGCTTTTTTGATAAGTTACTTCTTCCAGGAGTTAGGACCCTCCAAAAATCGTTAAAATTGCCTGGTTTGAACGCCATCAACAGATGTTCAGTATACAACCTAAACAATGTATTAAAAAAAGGAAAACATATAGACACAGAGTACAGAGTACACTTCTAATACAGTTAGTAAAAAAAATTAAAAATCGGTCCAGTTTTGGAGGAGATCCTGAGGTATTGCCCCTACCCTTTCGCTCAGTATTCGGGGAGTAACAGCAACAGCAAACATTTGGTAAAATGACTATCTATTGTTCAAATTTCTCAAATCTAGTCTAATTTCTCAAATCTATTCTAATTTCTCAATTTTGTTCAAATTTCTATAGTCATTATCTTTACAGATAGAAGGGTAAAATCTAGCCGCCTGGCCAGGAGAAATAAATCCTTGGATAAATTTTTGGATAAATCCTAAAAATAATACCTAGGTTTTATTGCCTATTAATATTTTTTACAGTACCTGCTTACCTATTTACGAATTTTTAAAGAGTTTTAAGAAAGCTAATAAAATACCTACAAAGTGCCTGTAGGTAAATGACTTAAATTAATAAAAACATACCTTTCGACAAAACGAGGATTGATATTAAATAAACCGATCAATTTACAGAAATTTCAGGATGTGTAAGGAATCAAATAGGTAGGTAGGTGGAATAAATGTAGAAGAATAAAAATGAAAATTTTCGAACAATTAAGGGGCATTCTTTTTTAAATCTTTACCATTAATTCACAAATAAGATCTAAATTTGCCTTTAAAATCATAAAAAAATCGATTTCTTTATCTGTCTATATTTTAAAATCTAAAACAAAAATAATTCTAATTATTTGATATTTGTTTGGTTTCAAAGTCAAAAGTAAGTTTTGTTTGAAAAAGACCGCATAGCAGTTCCTCGAAACGAAGAAAATATCCTTAATTTTTCATTGGTTAAACACAAACAAGAATTTAAAATACCGTAAATATTAGTATAAATAATTAATTCTTAGAGATTAACAAAAGAAAGAGAAATGTCGAAAAAACACTAATAGATAGTTGTAGCTGTCGGAGGAGCGTGGGAAAATTTCCTGACACAATACTAATTCTTGATAAGTACCTACATTCCTATGAATATATACACAATATAAATATTAATAATAGATACCATTTTCACATTAAAATGTGATTTTAACCAAAGGCGGCAGGTGACTATTTTTATGCCATAATGCTAACAATAATAATTTTTAAAAAAAGCTTAACAATTTTTTTTTTAAAAAGAAAGACATACATTCCCGGGTTACGAATAACCCAACAATGTTTGAAAATCTCCTACTACCACCACAGAAAGCCGAACATGTTGCTTGTGTTGTGATGGAGGACTTAGCCAGCCGAGGAATCGGACATGCGACGCCCGGATGGGACCCAAGCGCTATGCCCACTCAACCGCTGTATAGTTCGAAAAAAATGTTTATAGTGACATCGCACTTAACTATTTAAATAATTTTATGGCCGAAATTTAGTTACATTTCATTTTATTTTATTTTTCCTAAGATTTTTCGAATATTGTGAAAATTAAAAAAAGCCTGTAAGAGAATAAATACAGTCTTTAAAATGATGATTAAAATATCCTGTTTTATTTATTTTGTAATTATTATTTGTGTGTGGTTTTAAAAAAAAAAAAAAAAATATCCTAAATTTTTTTTCTAATATTTTGATAGAAAGCAGTTACTTTGTGGTTTGACATATTTAATGAAATAAAATAACTTTTTTTATAAACACGATTTATTTGTTTAATTTTTTTAATACCGACTGGTTTCGCTTAACAAAAGCATTATCGAAGTATGAATTTAACAGATGAATTAATATATCTACCAGTAAAAACCTCACAAGTCGCTACTGATTTTGAATATGTGCAGTAAGCTAAAGAAGCCGAAACGATCGAAAATCCTTTGGTTTACAATGTTATATTTTTAATTAAATATTTAATGGTAATGACTTCCTCAGGCCTCCAACAGTCAGCTGACAGACATCATTAAAGACCTGGGTGGCTGTTGATGTTCCTAATACCTACCCGAAGAGCTTAATTTTGTCACTTTGTGTTTATTAGCGAGAACTTTTTTATTTTTATAAGTATCCTGCTGACTCTAACACTTATTTATTGGACCTTTATAGTTTTGATTGAACTAATTAATAGGAAATCCAATGAAATATTGGTAATTATAGGAATAAAGTAAGAGATTAAATATGGCTACGTTGGAATCTGTGTTGTGGGAGCTATAAATTAATAAGAAGAATCATAAAAATCAACGCACTTGTTCAATAAAATACTAAAAACAACCTAAGTTCTTTATAATAATTATATATATATTTTTATGTGAATACCACGGGAGTCCCAACTGCTTCCAACCGACTGGATTCAGTGAGTCTATGACCTCCCCAATTGGGGTACGTTGTCAGGCTGAAGAAAGTGGGGAGGGGAAGGAGATAGCGAGGAGAAAGGTGGGAAGTACCTGGCTATTCAGATCTATTCAGCAAATATGGCTAAAGCCATTTCAAGCAACGTTTCAAATCTGAATGGTGATCTTACACCAGGGCGATACTGAGAGTATCTTCCACTCTGAAGCGTGCCGCAAATATACCTTATATTATTTTTAATTTTGAAATTGTGAAAACACAAATCAATCAAATAAAATTTACTGGCGCACTCCGGGATTTAAAACATATCATCCCTAAAGATGGCATAGGTTCCGAGGGAAATTGTTTTCCTCAAATAATAATAATAATAATAATTGGACAATTTGTAGAGCGCCGTTTTTGTGAAAAATCACCTCAAGGACGCTTAAAGACTCCTGTGTGGGTGAAAAGGTAATATTTCGTAATAGAAAATATTATTAATAACAATGATAATCAATGAATATAATTTATTATGTAATAAACTCTCATTTTCGGTGTCTTTTGACATTTTCACAGTCTAGTGGAGAGTTGTTAATGTTCTTTTCAATGATTAAGTAATTTATTTGAAAAACCTGATAAAATCTATTTTCCTTTGAAATTTGATTCCGTTTAGGCGTATTTAATGGTTCAATTTAATTTAATATTTATTTATAGAAATTGGCGATCTTTATCTATAATTCCCATTAGTACGAAGCGACATGTATCGTATGTCCAGTGCAATAATTCCGGTTTGCTTTCAAACATCTTAATTTTTGTTTAGTTTCGGTCGGCTAGCTGCGAAAAATGAAAAAAATAATTTTGGTTTCGTTTCGCTCCGGCACCCCTGCTCGTCTTCAGGGCGAAGGGGAACACCCGTCAAACTGGTCAACACACATAAACCAGGGGAACAACTCGCCAAGGGAAGCCGGAGAGGGATCGCCAACCGGCGAATCAATCGGCAATCAATCAATTCAGATTGATTGACTTTTTACCATTTGGTTATTAAGAGAAAGATGTACATTATGTGTGGTTCGTTCTATCTGTATAAGAATTACCCTTAGTATCGATGATAAAATCACCGATTGCGCTATTTAAACATTTGTAGGTACCTACTTGTTTCATTCTTCTTAACCTGTGATGAACGTGGGATTCGAAAACCGCGCGAAAATTACCTTGTTGAGTTCCGTTAAGGCGCCGTAACCGGGCTCAAAAAGAAGATGATGGAGAGATAGGTAATTATGAATGTTAGAGGAGCGCGCTCATATTTAAAGCGATAAAATAAAACACGACTCGTTTAAAATAGAGCAAAAATCTCGCGGGGGTTGTTTTAAACAGCAATTAAAGAAACGCTGTGATTTTTTTCATACATAGGAATGACTTGTAAAATAACTGAAACAAACGTGTTTATAATAATTTTTGGAGCATCCTACTTTGCGATTTTTTCTATCGAGGGAATTTTATATAATTTGCGTTTCGGCGCGGGGAAGGTCTAGATATTGTCTTCAAGAAAAATATATATATGTAAAGAAAACCGCTTATGAGTGCTTTCCTTTAATTTGTATTACCGACAAGTTAGTTGGTGGCTCACTAGATGTCACTGCTGACAGATGTGATGTTAGCTACAGTAACCTTAGTAACGATCAAACAAGTTATAAAGTCAAACATTAAACAGAAGTATTTCATTAAAATACTATCTTATATTATACTTAAAGAAACCTGAAATAAGGACTATAAATGTTGTTTCTTTTGTTCATTACAGTTAAATGAATATCTTTTTAATAAAATAATGTGATTGTGAGTTGTAAATACGTAGTATTAATAAATCTTTTGTTCATTACAGAGAAACACAATTGCGTCTTTATTGATACTATATATATATATAAACATTTTTTTTTTTGAGAGCTTTAAAACTTAAATTGTTTAAGGGAGATATGTAAGAAATCAGTAGAAATTCGGGTAGCGGCGGCTTAAATATCCATATTAAACAAAGGAATTGTTTTATTTGCGAATGTTTTCTGTTTACCAGACAATGTATCTCATCATTCATACATGATAATAACATAAGAAGTTTTCCCAGAATAGATACATATGCAAAAGAAAACAAAAAATTGTTCCGTTCGGTAAACAAATATTTAAAAATATATATATATTTATACGAATATGAACTGATTTTATTTTTTCTACACAAGCCTGAATACACAACCTGCATAAAAAAAAACAATTCAAATGTGTTTTCAATGAAATAATGACATTGTTTCTTCTTTTAAAATGTAAAATATCGTTATTTTCGCCATTGACAGCTGCTAAAAGTGACGCACTAATTTTTAGAAAATTCATTTGAAAGCATTCTGAGAAGCTAGAAAAATCAAATAAAGTCATATATATCAAGAAAGATGTTGGCGCAAGCTCTACCGCAGAGTTGTTACGGACTGCATCCTACAGGGTGAATATTGCCCTAATGATAGCCAACCCCAGATAGGAGAGGGCATCAGAAGAGAAAGTAGAAAAAAATATGTTTAGAATAAAAAAAATTAGATTTTATTAAAACACGCTGAAGTCCAGATAAAAGTTTACCCGTAGCACCTGTAAGATTGTGATGTTATGGTTGCCGACAGCTCCCTTCAGCTAAATTGAAGGCATAATAATATGAGGGGATGAGCACAACGGACACCGGACAGGTAGGAAGTTAGGGAGGGAGAAAGGGAGGAAGGATGGTGGGAAGAAAGGGAGGAAGGAGTGACGCTCCAGTTAAGGGCGCGATCTTGATGGCTGTCTAAGCGTTCCTTAATGTCCCACGGGATGGGGTGTTAACGATTATATCACCGGTTAGCGGTACCTAAACTGTTATTTGATTGAAGTGAACAATAGATATTAAATTCCAATTTATTATTCCTATATTGCTGGCTACTACATATTGAGGTTAGGTGGAAATTTTATACAATTTGGCGTCGTTTATAAAATTATTTAAGCTTCTTCAGGATATAATAATAACAATAGCAAAAATAATTAGAATATTCTTCTTCTTATGACGGTTTCTCTTTGCTGAGGATCTTGACCGCAGATCCAATTCCCGTGGCGGATAAGGCGAGAGCTGCGGACACGGGCATCTCAGAAGCCGGTGATATTTGGTCACTGCAGCGTATTGGTGACCTTCCTCTGCTTCTTCTGCCAAACACTTTGCGAGTGACTATGAATTCCTCCAAGTTGGAGACCTCAGTTTGGCGAGCAACCCGTCCAAAGAATTTGAAAATACCTTATAGGCAGTAGGTTTAAAGTCTATTGTGGATGCCTTGCTTGTCCAGACTCGCCTGGCTGTCCGTGGAATCCCGAGCATTTTTCTCCAGCAACACATTTTAAGGTCTATCCGCTTTCTTTATCTGGCTCTAAGTGTTAAATTATTTGATATTAAGCAGTAAAATCATCACTATATAGCGGTGAGGATGTCCACTGTACAAGTTCTTCTAGGGCACATCAACGTTGCAAGCTTTAAACGGCAATGTCGGATGCTTTTGAATGTCTGCAAAATCTCAGCATTCCTATATATAGTCAGTTTAGCCACCACAAAATCTACAACCATGCGAAGATCTAGAAGAAAAAAACCACCATCGAAAAGCGCAACCGTGAAAAGCACTTCATTGGATCGACAATAATATAGTAGTTTAATAATAGTGTATTTATACACTCTGAGTCCCTTAATTATCAGAACCTATAAGCCTACCTGCCGTAAGGGTTTACCTTTTTAACCAAATAAATGCCTAGTAGGAAGGTACTTTACGAAAATCTTTTAATTGCAACGAACTGAAATTTTTATCATCGTGCTAACTCTCTCCCCGCTTTTCTGGGAAAGAACTTACAATATTTTTAGCACCATGAAATTTGGTGAACGCTGAAATTATTTATTATCCTAGAATTAAATTAAATTAAGCCCGTTTTCTGGTCAGAAGGCCGGCCAAAGCTAGACCAAATGTTAAGTGTCAGCCATGCATGCGATCGTAATTACTATTATTATTACAGTTGATAAAAATACATTATTTTATGATGTCGGGCCGATGCAGGATGCATTAAAGTGTACCGTGGTCGTACGAAGGTAGCTTTTAATTGGTGAAATCACCTGTTTGGACATATATAGTTATGATATGTTCGCGACGTTCCCTCACCTTGTTCATTGTTGGTCAGACGAATTTAAAGCTCTCACTGGTGCGGGTTTTATTAATTTAATTTAATGAAATGCTTATCATTTCATTTTAAGTCGTGTGTATGTTAAGGAAGAGACCAGCGCCATAAGAAAGGAGTGCTCATTCGGCGTGACCGCTTTAAACACCACTTCTGAGGGGTGACCAATTCATAACAATATAAAAGGTAAAGGGAGTATAACAATATAATACCAGTTCCGTGTGATTATTTTGAAAGTGAATTTTTTATATTAATGTAAATTTTAATTTAATAAAAATAACTTTGATACCAAAATAAATAATTAAAACTTTTATTACATATTTTAACGGTAACAAAACTCATATCATAATTTGTTAAAGTGAAAACATCTTTAGCACCATTGTGATTTGAAACTCGATGAAACGAAAAATTGCGACACTTGAAAGAGACAAACAGAAAAAATTACAATTTCAGGCTTTACTCATTAAGTTATTCCAAAAAAGTACAACATAATTATTTATTTATTATTTATAACGATAAAACACTATTATAATCTTGAAGCCAATTTTTAGAGATCATTTTGTATACAGATAAGGTTGAACATATAATATTTTGGAAATTTTATGATTATAAGTAAAAGTAAATATAAAAATAAAAATTTGATTGTATGTGCCTCGAGACAAAGATAGATTCAAATTTGAGTGTTCGTGTCTTAGTTAGCGTTTTACAGTAGCGCAATAATGTAACAACCGATATTTAATGATATGATAATCCCTCCACACAGCATCTTCAAAGATGACATAGGCCCCGAGGGAAATTATTTTCCTCAGGTGTGAGTTAATGAAAAAAAGGCTTCGGACAGCAGACCAACTTAATTTTTTTTAATATACCCATCATAATTTTATTCATGATTCTTAACTTATTTGTGAGAGAAGATTACATATCAAATCATCATATATACAATATTATTTAATTAAATAAAAAATATAAATGCTAAACAAAAAAGTCTAACAAAAGGTGATGCACTACTAAGTAATGCGAAATCATGAGATTTTGGTTTGAAAATTGGATCGCTTAGAAATATTTTAGATGATTTAAATTATATAATTCGTATAGAACACATATTTGCCTTTGAAATAATCTAGTATTTTTACAAGTCTAGGTAAAAATAAAGAATCAGACCTATAAAAACTGCTTTGAAATAATGTTCAAAATTTATTACTTTCGAACCCCCTTCAGTTGTGGTTTTAATGTATAATGTAGATAATTAAAATCTTTAGAAAATGATCGTAAAATATTTAAATACTTGTGCCTGAGCTTCGTAAAATAAAATAAAATACGTAAATTTTTGGCGATGTTTTTTTTTTTAATAAATCAAAATGGGCGGCTGGCGTTAAGCGGGAATTTTAACCTTATCGCCATCCATATAAGGAGTGTTATTGCTAGCGGCCTGATTCGGAATTATACACGGCGTGGTGCATCAACTTAAACCTATGTTATTATTGTACATCTTTTAATGAACACTTTAAAGAATACTATGTAGAATATATAGCCGGTATTTAAATTTAAAAATTGTATTTTTTATTGATTTGTTAGAATTTCTTTAGACGTGAACAGCTTTTCTGTTTTTTGGAACAACACGCCACTGACTCCCGTAAAATAGATGTGTTTCGTGTAATTTTCATAAGGCGGGTAAAATTATATCGTTTAACTTTTTGGAATGAGGTCAATGAGGGTAAAAAAGCTCCCTCAATAAAAATCCAGTTTGTTCAACCTTTCCCGTGTTAAACGCAAGTCATAGGGTCGGTGAAACCGGAATAGGGTACTGACATCGCGAGGCTCCACACTTTAAACAGGACTCAATTATATTTAATATCTACTCAAATGTCACAGCGTGTTTTTCAGCAGATAATTAGTAAAAAATAATAAAACTGAACGGCCTTTGTAAACGTATAATTATAATTTAGGCTAGACATAGGATGTGCAGTCTGAAAAGTAATGACATGAAAAAATTGAGGGTGCTGCAGCCATGGCTTGACCAAGATGGTTCAGAGGTAAAATATTATAACAAAAAAACTATAATTAAGGGGATGTCATTTTTTACTATTTTTAAACAAAAAAACATTAGGAAGATTTGTAATTACTTAATTAAAGGTATCAAAAAACACAATTATACATAGTAATATAAAAAATATTTTAGGTTAGGTAATAATTGCATTTATGTGTTTAAAACTTTATACTTAACTTCTTTAATCTTTGCAAATTCCCTTCGTGGCGTCATTTTTAATTATATGAAAACAAATAACTTTGTAAACCACCACTATTTAATAGAAATTATCAACGTGTTTCGAAACCCAAGGTTTCTTTGTCAGGATAAGATTAATATGTTTTAATGTTTAAGTTTACTAAAACTGCACATATATATACGTAATTCTGTAAAGCGTTTGATCGTGTATGTCACAATAAACTCTAGAAAAATATATTCTGACGAAGAAACCTTTGTTTCGAAACATGTAGATAATTTTGATTGTTTAATGGTTGTGTTTTAAAAAGTTATTTGTTTTCATTTACTTGATACTTAACTTGACATCTTTAACTTTGTCAATAGGTACTTATTTGTCTTCTATCATTTTTGTTAATGTTAATTTTATCCTGACGAAGAAACCACAGTTTTCAAAACATGTTGATAATTTTGATAAAATAAGTTATATGTTGAATGGTGCAAAATTTAATTTCATAATACAAAATTTCATTTGATTAAAATGATGCCACACAGTAAATTTGCAAACCATGAAGAAGTGTATTACATATTTTAATTGTATTTAGGAGCACCCAACTTTACGAAGATAAATCTACTTCATATTTTAAGATATTTAAAATCAGAATTGCTCGATTGCTTCGTAAGCGAAATAATTGCATGGAAACTTTTTTTTAATGTATGTAAATCAAAAACAGCCATTTATTATATGTTTAATAAATGAAACTGTGGAAGAAACATGCAATTAAAACAAATACGACGACCTCCGTAGTCCAGTGGCTAAGACTCTTGACTCACAATCCGGAGGTCGCGGGTTCGAACCCGGCGTGCGCAAATAAATTTTATTTGATTAATTTGTGTAATTTCACAATTAATTCATTTAAAATAATATATAGTATATTTGCGGCACGTTCCAGAGTGGAAGATACTATCAGTATCGCCCTGGTGTAAGACCACCATTCAGAATTGAAACGTTGCTTGAAAATGGCTTTAGCCGTGTTTGGTGACCAGATCTGAATAGCCAGGTATTTCCCAACCTTCCTCTTTCCCACCTCCTTCCCCTCCCCACTACCTTCAGCCTCACAACATACCCCAATTGGGGATGCCATAGTCTCACTGGCTCCAGATGGGAGCAGTTGAGATTCTTGTGCGGTATTCACTGTAAAAAAAAAAAAAATAAAAAAATAAAAAAGAGTTACGGAATTTTACAAGACAAATTAAAGTCTAATTATCAAATTAGAGACCGATCCATAACCTCACATCTGAATGTATCAAAAGTTGTTTCAAATCGGTGTTCAACTTTTTTAAATTTCTAAATTGTACTGTAGTGCCTACGCGTATGTGTGTAAAATGAGAAAATGGAGCCTCTTTAGAAGGCAGGTATACAACCTACATGCTATTTCTGCATGTCAGTTCGTTACTGAGCGGAAGTGACTTGTGTGTTGTATTTGTGTAACAAGTTTAATTATTATTTGCACATCGACCCTCAGTAGCCTTCGTAACCAGTACCTACTTCTTGGTCCATCTGCCCACCCTTGAGACTTGTGTCCAGTGGCGGTTTTTTAAAGAGCGTTTGTGCAGACAACTACCATAAAAATATAAGAAAATAATACTAACATTTATTATAATTTTAACACACTTTTAACAGCGCTCTCTTCAAAACACGTGCTAAAAATCACCCGTACGTAAATAGTGCCCTAAAGCCAGCCCGAAATTATTAATCTCATACTTGCGTTATGAACTCGGCGACTACGGGACTTTCTGTTATAAGAAAAAGTTCATACAAAACATAGGAGTTGCACTTTCGGGGAAACCGTGCGGACGTGCAATCCTCAGTAATCTGTTAGCTTTCTGAGTGTACAGCAACTATGAGATTTATTAACACTAATTTGTTCTAAATGGTATTTTTTGAGATTCAATAGATTTTTTCTGTGATTATTGTATTTTATGTTATTAAATTAAGTAAGTTTTTATTAAAGTAAGTTAGTTATTGACGATGATATTTTTAAAATAAATTATATTTATATAAAAAAAGTTTTTGTATCATTTGTTATTTCGGCTACACGGGAATTATACCTAGCTCTCTCATTCAAAATTTAGGCTTGTCATAGAATTTGTATGTAAAAATACAAAAGTCAGAATACATGTAGGTTTACGAAAGATTTTTTAAATATTTATTTTGAGGGATTTATCGGTCCAGTTAGGAGTTCCATCGAGCCGAATCCTCTTATATGAAAATATCTGGAGTCGGTGAATAGTTTTTCCCATTTGGTCTCTGGTAGATTGACGCATTGTTCTTGTATTGTGTTGTATTTATTATACTTATATAGTGCACTTACATAGCGTGGATTGACTAGATAAACATTTGTGGAAAAGTGTGTGAAAGGGTTTCGTTTTTCCTGTGGGGAAGATTTAACCCGGACATAAAATCTGTAGCACAGCACCGTTATAAAATAAAAAAAATTAATGTACATACATTTTTTTAATTAAATGGTTTTTAAGAATTAAATAGAAATTAAATAAAAAAAAGTAAAAGAATTAACAAATTGTGATTTTTTTTTAAAACTATACTTCTTTAACCTATAACATTACAGGGTATCCGGACGTACTTGACTTACTTTAACCAGTATTTCTTGAAATTATTTGGAGAAAATGATCTAAATGAAATTTTGGTCTCCGTTGACGTTTTTGATGTTTTTTTTTCAAAACCGAACAAACAAAAAAAATCTTCCACATTTCATCACTGGCACAAAACCCTCGCCCCGACCCTAACTATCAAAACCTACTGATTTTTTTATGTTTTGTGTTGAAAAAAAATCATTATTCTCACCGGGGTTCAAAATTTCATTTATTATTTTTACTTCAAGTAATTTCAGGAATTATTGGTTAAAGTAAGTGTAATATATCCCTTAATTTCCAAATAATATTCATTAGCAGTCAACACGAATCGCCAAACTGAATATTATTGAAATGAAAACAATGAAATTCTTTAGATCTAGGGTGAAAATATATATAATTATGGATAATACCAACATAACCCAGTAAGTTGGGCCACAAACCGCCACTGGTTGTGTCTTGTGTCTCGTATCACGGAACAGCGGAAGTGAGATACCAGTCAAGCTACTCGAGCTTTACGTTTGGCGAAATGAAGTACACAATATACAATACACATGCATTAGGTATTCTCGGAATGAAGCGTTTTAGGGGTGAATTAGAGTGAATAACCGGACCGGACAATCGGATAAAAGTCGCCTTATAATTTAAGCTCAATTTGATTGAAATAACTTGTTATAATATCTTTTGCAGGTTATACCCAAGAATACGTACGATCGTACGAATACGTACGTACGATCGATTATTATTAACATGAGAGTATGTAATGTATCGGGAGCATCTCCTATCCTTTTCCTATATTCCTCTTCCTCTCCCCTTCCTATAACCAAAAATTAATTTTAAGATATTAAAACTTCATTTCCAACAAAATATAGCATAAGAAACTTCTGTGGCTTGACTTCAATTCACTTCTATATTATCTATATAAGCTGTTTGTTTCTTATAAAATAAATAAATAAATAAGGTAATACTAAACGAAATAAATAAGACAGAAAAATAAAAAGGCAAAGGTCGCAATTGAGAATCGAACCCAGGATCTCTTGTCTTACCCGGGACAAACGTCTTAAGAAGGTAGCAGCCAAATTATAGGAAAAATTAGTTGAAGATAATATTGTAATTCTGAATTTTAATTTTGAGATCGACAAATTTCACTTAAAATAGGCCGGCCCAATGAGCTGTTTAGGCGTTTGTCCCGGTAAGAAGAGATCGTGGGTTCGATTGTCAGTTGCGACCGTTACTGTTTTATTTTTTTGAATCTTTTCTTTTTGATACTTCGTGTAGATTTATTAGTATTATCTTCTTCTGCTTTAATTTAAGCGGTGACCGGACAACTCATAATGAAATCAATTCAGAACCTACTTTGAAAAGTCATTAAAAGCGATGAAACAAAAAATGATTAAATCTTCAAAGCGGTGTTGAGTTGATTTGATTCTGAGTTGGCATGGAACCAATTTAAACTCAGTTAAAATTTCGACGGTTTAGTTGCAAAACCTTAGATTTTAAGAAATGGCAAATCAAAATGATATACTATACGTTCCTATTACTATTACTATACGTTCCTATTACGATTTGACAATAAAATTAGACCATTAATAATCCATATTACTTGTAAGGTTTTTCCCTAATCAATAGATATTGAAGTGAGCTACAAACCCAAAGTAATTAGCCTACTGGAATTACCAAAATATTTAGAAATTCGACAGTCTAAAACGACTTAGAAGCAAAAATAATTGATTAAAATCCTTGTAGACCACCCCTCCCCCCCATATGTTATGTATATAAACCGTAGGCCAAGAATTATTTGTACCAGTCTGAAGATGGCTCTGCTGAGCTGAAACCGGTTGCGGTCAAATAAAATTAAGTGGAATAAAGTTTTTTATTTGTTTTATTATAATGGACTTCCACCACGACTTATCAGTTTCAAAAATAGAAATATCAACTAAAATTGATATGCCTATATCATCCGCTGACACCGTATTTATAAAAATGGTTTTTGTTTTAATTTGTGAAACTCTGAACTGCCGTAATTGCAGTGTAGCATTTTAATATCTAAAAAAAATCGAAACATTTCAGTTAGAAAATAGGTGAAAAGTCGAGATAATATGTAAGTTAAATTACCATTTAAAATTAATACAGTTACTAACATAATAACGTACTTTCGTGCCTTGCCCTTGGCAGCCATTATCAAGTAGATACTTGTGTCTGGGTACTCCCTACTCACAGCTAACAGTATCGCGGACCTTTGCCTACAAGGTTCAATTTAAAATTCAAATTGTCCAATGTATAATGCATGCGCGCTCGTCGTGGCGGCGACTTTACCTACAAATGTTCCTAAACCCTCCGGGCCAAGGAGGACACATTACAAATACCACGAATTATTATCTATATAACTTGTTGCGTAACAACCTACATGCGGTTTGTTTATCAAATTCGTAGCATTGCTAATGGATGAAATTACTATAATTGTGAATTGTTTATATTTATTTTTTGGAATAACCAGTAAAGTCCTAAATTGTGATATTTAATAATTGAAGACAATATTAGCGACTCTCAATCGAAAATTTGAAATAGAAGAAGATAGGTCAACTATTCATCGTAGACTTGCAGAAAAGTCAATGGATGTCGCACAATAAATGAAAATCGATGTAGGTACTCATCCAAGACACTATCCAGATTGCATTTAGTTCGAGAAGAATCTTGCAATCATACTCGTACGTAATATAGCATTCAATAAAAAAAGCGTTTAGAAATTTAAGATAATGTTGGTAGTTATTAGTCGAAGTATGATGCAGTTAAATATGACTGAAGATAAAGAATGGAAATAGCTTAGTGAGGTAAGCAGAGCCTGGCTAAGGTCCTGGGTTAATTTCCTGGATGCGACCTTATCTTTTTATGATGTTTCTGTTTTAAATATCGATAATTTTCGATTGTGAGAAGCTAAAATTGTCTTCAATGATTCAATGTTCTTTTTTGTTATGAAATTAATTTTTTGTTAGTGTGAGCTATTCGGTACTACTTGTGTTCCTCCATTTCTAATGTAAAATTTAAAGTTTTTTAATAAATTTCTGCTGAATTTATTTGATGAATGTGAAAAATTGTTTAATAGAAGACAGAAGGTCGCATGGAAGCGTGACAACTAGATAAAACTATACCTATCAAAATAAATCTTGAAACAGCAATGCACAACGGCTGGCATGTGAGAAAGGGGTAGTTTCAAGTTACAGCGATAAAAGTTAGATATAGCAATGTGCAGCAAAAGGCACCTACGAAATACAGCTGGATAGAGCGGTTTACAGCAACATACATCTTAATGTAGAGTTAGAGTTAGCAACATACATCGATATGTACCTACACACACAACTGATAACTGAAGTATGCAACGAAAAACAGCAAAAAACCGCAAAATCATGACAATCGTATACATATATAATGTTTAGATATTCTAGATACAGTTAAATACAGCGACGATAGTAGCGTAGCATATATTATATAGCATAGCATCCAGCTTAAAACAATAAATGGCGATCCATACACAGCCAATATTCAAGGAAATAAAAAACAATATCCAAAATAAACAGAACCTTGTTTTGACATACGGTTAAAAACAACAAATGGCTATCCATACATAGCTAATATTCAAGGATATAAACAACAACCGAAATAATGGGGTTTATAGGCTGAGAGCATCATTGTACATTATTTCTTAAAAAATCAGGTGCGTTAAATACAGTGGAGAGCATTACTGGACACGATTAATGATTTATTCTTTGATAACATGGATAAGGATCCGTACAAGATTCGGTTTCAAAAGGATGCCGCAACTATCGACTTGTTGAAATCAAAATATTGGTAGTTGATTTCGAGATATAGGTCTGTCAATTGACTTCTTAGATTGTGCGATTTGACATTGTCTCGATTACTTTCAGTGGGGTTATGTAAAGTAACCTATTTAATCTGATAAACCAGCAATAATCAACGTCTTAGAAGTCAACTTGTTCGAGTCATTCATGACATACGGCCAACAGGGTTCGATAAAATTGACAAAATCGTAGAATTAACTTCGTCAAGAACATCTGCTGTGGCCATATGATGGTAATAATCTGAAATATTTTGTTTTATTTTATTTAAATTTCTATCGGCTTAAAAAAACACCCATTATGAAAATATGCGCTATGGCGTTCTTTAAAAGTGAACTATTTGATGCATAATATTACTACGTAGCTAACGTGTACATATATTATTTCATACAATCAAAGAAGTAACACGTTAATAACGAAGGATTAACCTTTAGCGAAGGGAAAACACAAAATAACTGTTAACTAACGAAATATTTATACAGACTAATATCGAATTATTACTTGTTTTTTTAATTAATGTGCGCGTACGCATAAGATGCATATTTTAATATCATTACAAGAAATTGAGTGCATTTTTTTGGAAACTGGCATGCTATTGGTAAACTCAGTAAACTTACCTAAATGGCTGTACACGTACAGCTACATAAGTGCAAATTGTATGTAGTTGTGCAGAAACCAGCCAGACCACAATTTGAGCAAAAATTAGGTATTGTTATCATCCGACTGAGTAAGGTCAATTCTATGCTCCAACTAAAACCAGCAAGACTGAATTCATTCAACAATTAATTGTAGTTTTAACGCTACTATGAATTTAACTAATCTCTTTCCGAAATATACCAACAACTTTAATATGGCTATTTTCAAAACATATTTAGCAGAAAACAGCCAAATTCTAACAATACAATTGACCTAATCAATAGAAGTGTTAACAATGATTGTAGTGTTTTTGGTAGCTATGGCTGTTTTTTGCAGAATCCATATTTCACATAGTAAGAAGGTCAGACAGTTAGTTAATTGCATTCACTAATTGTGTTCTACAGAAAACAACCGGACCTGATAAAAACACCAATATCTAAAAATCTACATTTAAATCCACTATATAATCACAGGAGACTAAATTTGTCCCAGCTTACATAGGTTTCATATAAATCGTTGTATACCTTACATAAGAGTAAGAAACGTGATCTGAACGGTGTTAGAAAGAGAACACTCATCGTGTATATTCAAATCCAGAATTTAACCATAGAAAAATTTAAATGTTCACTTCTATGAAACCTAAGTTACCTATAGCAATTTGAGAAAAATGTATAAAATTTCAAGAATTTTTTATTAATTATATTTTTATGAAACGACAAAAACGTGAGGTGAAAATAACGTTTTAAATAATACATTTGCCTTTATACTTATCAGTTATTTTAGACAGAAAAAACGTAAAGTGATCCATTTTTAAAACTTTACGTTTTGTATAAAAAATTTGAATATTTTAGAAATTACATCCCTATATGTTTATTTTTAATAATAGGTAACATTTGAAAGCATATTTTATCACCTTTCCATAACAGTTTTTAACAGATAAATTCGGAAATATTCCATTTATTTGGATTTCATTGCAAAGTCGAAATTTTCTGATCTTCTGTCAGAATATGCCCGAGACCAGATGGGTTAAAGTTATTGAAAGTATTCCCATATTATTTATAATTTTTTTAAGGTTAAAAAAAATTCTAGATGTCGTGTAGATTTTATTATTCAATCTTTAGCCACTGAGTTTTTGTGGGTGGCTACATTCTGCATAACTAAGTTCAATTGAGAAATAATTGAACTAGTCACAAAGCAGCCAGTCCGTTAATATTATAATGGAGGTATTGAAAGCGCTTCCACATTGCACTGTAATTCAGAGCGCCCTTTTAATGGCTCTATTTATTAAACAATTTTAATTTATCACTTAATGTTTAATAACCGACATTAAATGTGATCGGAATTACATCTGGCGAACTATAGGGGCGGTATCAAGCGACAAGCGGCCAACCAACACAACACACACCCGCATAATATTCCGCTGTACCTAGTACTTATTACCAATACCAAGTATTACTACCAGTATCTATCTTCTCATTGCTCTGGCCGTCACATTAACGTCACACACCGCACATCACTAGGTACCTCTGGTAGTGCTGGGGAACTGTTGTTAGTAGGTACCTAATACCTACTCCACTAAGTTAGTGATGGTACTTCTGGAGTATTGTGGGGACGAAAAGAGTAGGTACATAACTTTGATAATATAGAATATGTTATTAAAACATACCTATTACTTATGATAATTTCTTAAACACCATCTCCAAGTAACTTTAACATAGGAGACCTTTTTGGCTTAACTTTATATATATGTATCTCTATTTAAAAAAAGTGTCGCGGGCTTCTAGTTTTGGTTGCCGGTGCGTGAATGCGTGATTTGAAATATGTAATTATGTTTCTTCGTAATACGTACAATTATTTATGTTCGATGAATTTTTAAATATATCTATTTAAATTTTGATTTGGTTTTCGTGAATGAATGAATTAATGCAAATCTTGGAAGTGGATATTAACACACTTCCCGACATCCGATAGACTCGTTGTCGATGACAATGCATTATTTGCATTGCAGGCACTCACGCACACACACACACATTTTTTCTGAAATTGGCTACCAGTGAAAATTAATAAAATCTACATGATGAAAATTGAAAATACATAGATGTATTATTAAAATATACATGATGAAAATTGAAAATACATAGATGTATTATTAAAATATACACGATGAAAATTGAAAATAGATTTATTATAGTAAAAAAACTTGGTTTTTATTACGGGTTAATATTTTAATTTTCAAATTGGAACTGAAGTAAAAATCGTGTCAGACAAGCGAAAAAGTAGGTACAAACATTATTTGTTCATTATAATTCTATATTTGAATATTGTATTTAATTTTTTCACTAATTTATTTGACAGATGCACATGTTGCAATTTCTAGATCGCGTGGAGAACCCAACAAAATTCTCTTTTTCGATTTTTAAAATTTTTTTTTTACTTGTTCGGACTCTATTTACTAAAAAAAATTGTAAAATGTGCAAAAAATTAAGAGAATTAACAAAGGTTTGAGAATTGTATCCATGCAATAATTTTACCCTCCCTTGTTGGATGTTTTTAATGTGTTTTTCAAGTGCACGTGGTAAGAAAATTAAAAATTAGGTAAGTAGTAATAATGTACGTCATTTATTGGAAAATACTACGATAGGTACCTAAAAATTATTATTAATTATATGTTTATTCATTGCTAATATCATTTTGTACTTGGTTGTAGAAAATAGTTGATAAATAACATGTCCAATGTTCACAAAGTAATAGGATATTATTTACCGTTGTGTGTTGGGAAGGTAATCCTTTCCGGTTCAATGGCTCCAAAGTCGCAGGAAAATGCGTTAAGTTTTCACATTTTCAACAGTTTTATTTTTTTATTTTTCACAGGAACAGTCTTGTTATATTTTTCCACTTTTATTTAAAGATTGATTGTTTATGAGTTATTAAGTTCAACTATTATTGAAAAATAAATTAAAAGTTTCTCGTGACGTAATGAACGAGAAAACGTTTCTATCAATAATGATAGTAAATTGGTTGTTGATGAAATTTGATCTGCTTAGATTCGTTTATGATTCCAGTGCAATAACGATACCATGAAATCGAAAACACGTGTTAGAATTTTTGTTGTTGATCAATTAAATAGAAAAGGTATGTTTAGGAAAGCGCTCAAATGAAGTTAATATGAATGTTGACGAAGACGCGAATGAAGTGTAGTGAGGGCGTATTGCATTCGAGCCTTCGCTAGGAACCACAATAATAATACGAGAACGTAATAATAAGTCAGTAACAGCGGAATGCAGGGCTCGCTGCACTCAGCGCACACTGCACAGTGCCCGGCGCGCAGTGCACGGATAGCAGTAGTGCACGCGGGGGCAAGCGTTGCAGAGGACTGCATTTTGTGGGTTCCGTATGCACCGGGGGCGGGCAAGGGGCAAGGGGTATGGGCGCTAGGGGCAGGCGAGGGGCTCTCAGGGGTCGGACGCAGGAAGGGGGGCTCATTCATGAATACACAAGCTACGAGAGCTAGCGCCGCTCCGCGCAGCCCGTGCCCGGAGCGCAGAGAGCAGAGGAGGCAAGCAGGGCGCAGACCAGCAGTCAGCATAGCATAGTTTACCAGTTTACCGTCATGGCATGCGTCAGTCGCATAGTGCACTCTTTGTTTTGCTAGCAACACACGAATATTTACAATGCGAGCCTTGGCGCCAATTTCACACAAACACCGCGCAATACCTACACATTCACGACATATGACGTACGCTGTCATGCAATATTATCTTTATTACTGTTGACTTGCACAATTGTCATAACACATATTATAACCATCGTCACATATGATGACGGCGATAGTAAATATTAAAATTATCAGACTTTGATAATTCTTACAACGCCATCATACGCCATTTACGTAAAAATGAAAATAAATAATTTATTGCAAAATTCATTTAAATGCAGGTCATAAAAAAAATAATATTATTTGGATGATTTGAATAGCGCCGTTTTTGTGAAGCATCACCTCAAAGGCGCTGACAAATCAATGATATATTTGCACAATGGTCTTACTTCTAACTAAAATCTAAACAAACTATTAGAACAACTTATGGCTTACAGATTGCATCCACCTGTTTTTAGATCACTAGATAATACAAAACTATATTATGTACAATGCATTTGACCAATGAACGTGATGCTGCGATAAAATGTTGAAAATATACAGGACCATACTTACCTGAGGAGTTGGGAGGTCTCTTGAGATTAAAACTGTTTATTGTTTATTAGATAAATTTAAATACAGTTAGCACACAGAAGACATAATTAGAAACAAATGTTATTGGAAATGTTATTATTTAATCCTGGTATATATTTTAATAATAGTATTTAACATTTTCTGCAATCAATGTGTTTGGGAAAGCAAAAGCCAAATTTTATTATATACGGTGGAATATTACAAGGATTTGATTAGGTATAAGTATTTACAACGGGCGAGGTTCTGGAAAGCAGGGTGGTAGGAACAAGGGTTCGAGAACGTTCAGATTCAGCTGTTATCCAGGAAGTCCAGATTCCAGCATTTTAAAACACTTTTTTTTAAAAAGTTTTCTTTATTCATTGAATTTTTTTTATTTTTTATTACATAGATTGAGGATTTTTCGACCACCATGCTAGGCACATGCCCGTGTTGTGGTGGTCGATTTTCTATACAGTAGGTACATCTACATATGCAATATAAAGAATGTACAAAAATAGGAAATAGAAGAGCATGTATGAGACGATGTATGAATGTGAACGAGGCAAAGAGTGTGTGCCAAGATCGAGTTGTGTGGCGGTCCGTCCTCTCTGCCTACCCCTGCGGGGAAACGGCGTGATGGTTAGTTAGTTAGTTAGTTATATACATAAAATAATATTATATTAAAGAATATTATAGAATACAAAATAATATAAAAGAATTTTAATTTGAAAGAGTCACTGGTGAAAGCATTGGCTCCATCAAATAACAAAATGCAACAGATTGTTAACTAACTAACTAACTAACTAACCATCACGCCGTTTCCCCGCAGGGGTAGGCAGAGAGGACGGACCGCCAAACAACTCGGTCTTGGCACACACTCCTTCCCTCGTTAACATTCATACATCGTCTCATACATGCTCTTCTATTATTCTGACTCTTGACATGGCCCGACTCAAGTATCTGATTCACTTGGTCGTGCCATGCACGTCTTTCTCGGGCGTCCCCGACTTCTTCTACCATTCACATTTGCGTCATATATTCTCCTTACACTCCTTTCCTCGTTCATTCTCTCTACATGCCCGAACCATCGGAGCGTTCCTTTCTTGATCTCATTACGCTTACATCAGCCTTGCATTCTTTGCGGATCTCCGCGTTTCTCACACGATCATACATGGTTTTACCACACATACGCCTCAAGGATCTCATTTCTACAGCATTCAGTCTACTTTCATCCTTCCTGTGCCAGTTCCATGCCTCACTGCCATACATCAGGGTAGGTACCAGTACTCCATTATGGACGGCTAGTTTCGCGTTTTTGGACAGATTTTTGTTGGTGCCAACGGCGTTCAGTCCTCCATTAATAGAGTTACCTGCATTTACCCTTCTTTCAATATCTCTTTCAGCCTTCCCATCTTTTTTTTTTTTTTTTTGAGTTCTTTATTCATTAGATTTTTCATTACATACATTGGGGATTTTTCGACCACCATGCTAGGCACATGCCCGTATTGTGGTGTTCGATTTTATATACAGTAGGTACATTAGCATATGAAATATGAAGAATGTGAAAGAATTAAGAAATTATACATATACATAAAATTATATGATATTCAAGAATACAAAAAAATATAAAAGAATCTAAATTGCTATAGAGTAATATAAAAGAGTTGTAATAATAATAAATAAATATTGTTCTATGGCTTTTCCGGAAACTATAGAACATATTATATCGGTATGTTCTGTATTAGCGCCGTCCGAGTATACATTTACGCACAATCAAGTTTTAAAAATAATTCACCAAAGTTTGATAATTAAACATAACTTGATTGACTGCCGTAATGTACCATATTATGAATTTGAACCAAATTCATTTTTAGAAAATGAATTTTATAAAATTTATTATGATAAAACTATTCTAACAGACAGAACAATTAGTCATAATAGACCCGATATAGTTTTACATGACAAAATTAAGAAAATAACTTATATCATTGATGTCGCTATTCCAAATTCTTGTAATATTCAGAAAACTATTTCTGAAAAATAAGAAAATATACAGATTTAGGAAATGAGATTAAAATAATTTGGCATTCTCAGACTATAAAAATATTACCATTTGTTATTTCGGCTACTGGCATTGTACCTAGCTCTCTCATTCAAAATTTAGGCGTATTAGATTTGTCAAAAAATTTGTACATAAAAATGCAAAAGTCGGTCATTTTAAATACATGTAGGATTACGAAAGATTTTTTAAATATTTATATTGAGGGATCAGTAGGATTTATCGGACCAGTTAGGATTTCATCAGAACCGAACCCTCTGATATGAAAATATCTGGAGTCGGTGAAATATTTTCCCATTATGTTTCTGGTGGATTGACGTATTGTTCTTGTATTGTTTTTTATTTATTATACTTATATAGTACACTTACATTGCGTGAATTTACTAGATATTCATTTGTGGAAAAGTGTGTGGAAGGGTTTAGTCTTTCATTTGGGAAAGATTCAACCCGGACATAAAATCTGGGGCACCGTAATAAATAAATAAATAAATAAATAAACAAATAAATAAATAAATAAATAAATAAATAAATAAATAAATAATAATAAATAAATAATAATAAATCAAACAAAGGTATGTAATTATAAATATATAATATATATGTCAAAAAATTTGTACATAAAAATGCAAAAGTCGGTCATTTTAAATACATGTAGGATTACGAAAGATTTTTTAAATATTTATATTGAGGGATCAGTAGGATTTATCGGACCAGTTAGGATTTCATCAGAGCCGAACCCTCTGATATGAAAATATCTGGAGTCGGTGAAATATTTTCCCATTATGTTTCTGGTGGATTGACGTATTGTTCTTGTATTGTTTTATTCTTATATAGTGCACTTACATTGCGTTAATTTACTAGATATTCATTTGTGGAAAAGTGTGTGGAAGGGTTTAGTCTTTCATTTGGGAAAGATTCAACCCGGACATAAAATCTGGATCACCGTAGAGTAGGTACTATATGGTATGCATATGAGAAAGGAATTTTATTATGTTGAAAATCTAAATGTGCGTTGTTATATTGGTAGGTACATTATTTTACACCAATTTTTGTACAAATAAATGTTAGGTTTAAAAATAAAATTAAGTTTTCCTCCAAATAAATTAAGTAATATGACATACTATATTATACAAATAACAGTAACAGAAACGGTTTAGGCAGATGTTGACCTTTATAATAAAATTAGACATGTTTTTTTTTTTTTAGAAATGTATCCCTGTTTTAGCAGAAAGTGTTAAGTTAAGTCAATTAAGTTAAGTTAAGTCAAGTTAGGTTAATTAAGATCAAGTTGACTCAATTTAGTGGTGTCAGGCATTCTTTAAAATAGTTCCTTCCCTTTATAATTAACCAGTTCTGAACACTTGTGATATATTGATCACTTGATATATTGTCAGTTTTCGATTTCCTGGTATCAATACTTAGCGAATTGAACATTCTGGGTGCAATGTAAGAGAACTGGTGCTGTGCGAAGGCTGTTTTTGTTGGAGGAATTATGCATTTTAGTTGGGATGAGTACCGGGTGTGAATTTTTTGTTGTGTTTTTTTCATCAAATCCTTTTTCCATAAGTATATGAGAATCGTCTTTATGTATAATTGTCGAATGTCTAATACTGTGAATTTTTTTAAAAGTGGTTCTGATGGGTGTGATGGGTTACATTTGAATATTATCCTTAGCAACAGTTTTTGTTTTAAGACCAAGGGATGAAGAATTGATGTTGCACAGCCTCCCCATCCTACAATACCATATGTAGCAATTGATTGAAAAAGTGCAAAGTAAATACATCTTAGTGTTTATAGGCTAAGGATAGATCTAAGAGAGTAGAAAATTTAACATAATTTGCGAAGCCTTTTTGTTGTAGAATTTATGTGTGCCTCCCATCGTAGTTGATCATCTATGATAACTCCCAAGTACTTAATTTCAATTGATATTTTTAGGTTATCGCATGAGCAGTTTTTGTGAGGTGATGTAGGCGTGTTAAGGTTCTGTGAACATGTATGTATGGTAAGTTTTTGGCAGTTGTGGAGGATATTTGGTTTACGTATGGAAAAAGTAGGTATTTTGCTTTATCTATATTTAGAGTTAGAAGGTTAGAATCCAACCAGTTTTTTACTATGTTCATACCATAATTTGCTTTTTCAAAGGTTGAATTCAAATCTTCGTCATCAAATACGATAACCTTGTCATCAGCAAAAGATATAATAGTGCCACCAGTATTCAGATTTATTAGAAAGAGAAGTGGGCCTAGAACACTGCCTTGGGGTACGCCATATGTGATTGGTAAACTTGTACTTCTATACTCTTTAGCCGAGTTGATAATAGTTGACTGGGACCTGTTTGTTAGATAGCTCTCAAACCATTTAAGGGGAGTGCCTTTTATTCCTATCTGCAGGAATTTTTTCAGGAGTATGCGGTGAGATACAGTATCAAAGGCTTTAGCTAGATCCAAGAATACAGCGAGAGGTTTGCGACTTTTATCGAGTTTGTCAGAAATTATTTTAGTGAAATTTGCAATTGCATCTGAGGCACTACGACCTTTGCGGAATCCGTATTGATTATTGGACAGGATTTTATTATCTTCGAGAAACTTGTAGAGTCTTCGTTTAACTGTTTGTTCTATTATTTTTGAAATCGAACTTAGTAAGGATATTGGTCTATAGTTATTCACAGATGATCTGTCCCCTGATTTAAAGATAATGGTTGAATGTTTTAGGGTGCTAGGGAAAAGCCAGTTCGAAAACTTAGATTTGTGATATGTTGAAGGGGTTTAGTGATGATTGGTTTGAGGTGTTTAATTAGTTTAGTGGATATATTGTCAATTCCCGTGGAGTGTGTATTTTTGAGTGAAGATATGATTTCATTGATTTCTTGTTCTGATGTTGGAGTGAGATTAAAAAGGTTATAACTCAGATTATCGAGAGAGATTTTATTTGCAAGGTTATCTTCAGATGTTCTATTTCTATTAAGGATATTATTTGCTAGGTCTGATCCGATTGTGGAGAAAAATTGGTTGAAATGCTTTGTGATCGTTTCTGAGTTTTCAGTTGCACTTAATGTTTTATTTGCGATGGTGATTTTATTTATGGGTGTGGTCACTTTTTCTGTATAGCATATTTCTTTGATAATATTCCAGATTTGTTTAGTATCATTAGCAGCTTCGTCGATCTGTTTCCTATAATACTCTTCTCTGGCCGTACAGGCTATTTTTTTACAAGTATTTCTGTAGCAGTACATTGATATATTAAAGATTTGATATTTAGTTTGCATCTGGCAAAAACGTGGTCTATGCAACTGGCGGACAACTCTGTAACACGAGTGGGGGCTGTAATAGCTGCGGAAAATCCTTGCAGAGTTAGAAGATTTATGTATTCGTTTGCTTGGGGATGCATTGTATTTATAATATTGATATTAAGGTCACCAATAATAAGGACATTTTCATGATCTTTAATACATACCAAAAATTGATTAAGTGCGTTTAAAAATGGTGTTATGTTGGATGTGCTCGGTGATCGGTATATAGATACTATAGTAAACGCTGTTTTCTATTTCGAGTTTGAGAAGATTTGAGTTAGTGATTGTGATTTCCTGTATAGAGTGTTGTATATGATTTTTTATGTAAATAATGACGCCATCGTTTTGTGATTGATTATTCTGGGTGCTGTATTGATTGTAGTTTTTTATGTTTTTTGGAATATAGTTATCTTTGATCCAGCATTCGGTCAAAATAATCAAGTCAAAGTCTGAGTCAAGTTCTGTAAGTAGTATCATTAGTTCAGTAAAATTTTTATTAATACTTCTGATATTCATGGAAAATATTTTTAGGTTAGATTGATTTAAGGTTTTTCGAACATTTTTGTTCGTTACATGGAATCTGCGACATGTTGTCCAAAATATTTGTTTTGCTATCTTCCATTTTTTAAAGTTGGTGTGGTACATTTAATATAGGGTGCTATTTTAATATTTTGTTCAGGTATTCCTACCATCGATATTGTTTGTAATGAAAACAGAGTTACTTGTATAAAATGTATAAACGGATTAGTCACATTGGTTAGAATAAGACTGAGGGGTTCTGCATGTTTAAATAATAGGTTAAAATTACCATTTAAAATTTTATAAAACATAAGCACATAAAGAAAATATAGAATAGCACATAAATAGTATATAACATAAGCATATAAAGTACATAGTGTTAGCTTTGTGATATAAGGATTTTGTTGTTGTGAATTTATAATATAGGCATATATAGTATGTATAACATAAACATAGGTATATAAGGTACACATATAGTTGTTGCGGAAATATAAAATAAGCGTATATATAATATATAGCACAAGCATATATAGAATATAAAATATAGGCATGTAAAGAATATAAAGTAAATAAAACATAGGCTTATAAACAGTATGAAACATCAGCATAAGCATAAAAAGTATGTACCTAAGTGATATAAGAATTTAGTTGTTATGAGTATTTAACATAAGCATATAAAGTATTTATAATATAAGCATAGGTGAATAAAGTGTACTTATAGTTACTGCGAATGTATGACATAAGCATATAAATAATATATAACATAAGAATATGAAATATAAGCATACAAAGAAAATAAAACATAAACTTAAAAAGATTATAAAACACAAGCATATAAAGAAAATAAAACATAAGCATAAGCATATAAAGTATACCAGTGATATATGGATTTGGTTGTTGCGGATATTTAACATTTATAACATAGGCTTTAGTATACAAAGTATGCATAAAGTTGTTGTATGTATCACGAGCATATAAAGCATAAGTATATAAGGAGTATAAAACATAAGAATAAAGAGAATATAAAACATAAGCATGTAAAGTACACAAGTTCTATAAGGATTTAGTTGTTGCAAGTATTTTACATGATTATAACAGGCATAATGTAGTGTAACTACGAATTGATACATAGTACAAGATTTATATTTGTTAATGCTAAAACTGAATGCAGTGTTTGGGTAAAGAAATAAAAGAAAACTAGAAAAATACCATTTTAATAATTTAAATTGCCCTGTCACCTGTGTACCTGTATACCTGTGCCCTTGTGGTTCATATAATAGGTTGATATTAATAGTTAAAATAGTGATATTAATGAGTTTTGGGTAAAATAAAAAATATATAAACATAAGTACAATAGTTACAGTTTTGTTTACAAGTTATTGAGTGCGGGTGATAAGAGGTGTTTGTTTTTATCATTGATAATAATGACTGGTGTCCCAATTTCTTCGCGGACGTACACTTGCCCTCCACGGGTCCAGGCGAATTTATATAAGTTTTCCCGTGTAGCCTTACGTGCAAGGAACCACAAGTGTTTAGCACGAAAAGTCAGGTGTTCTGAGACGTATATGTGGGAGCGAGGTCCTGCAATTCCGACGAGGGTGGTGTTTAGTTTTTCCTCTCTATTGTTTGCTTCTTTGTTGAACTTTTTTTATGTCTGTCAGGAAGACATCACGGTCAATACTGGTTTTAAATGATATGATTAGGGGTCTGCATTGATCTTTAGGTATTTTTTGGGAGATGCGGTAAGCTGCGTCAATCTTGTTCATTTCCACGTTAGAATTAGTAGTTTTTTGGATGTTAAATATAAGGTTTTTCAAGTTTTCCCCGTTATTTTCGGGGACCCCCCTGATTTCCACGTTTTTGGACCTATTTTGTCTATCGATTTGCTCCATGTGATTTTCTAACGCTTCAATTCTTGCTTCGAGGCCGGTGTTTTTTTTCTCCAGTTTGTTATTAGTGTCTTCAAGCTCGTGGATGCGAAGGAGAATCTCCTCATATTGCTTGCTCATCCCCGCTAGAGTGGCAAGAATTTGCGTGTTTTGTTCGAGGAGTTTAGAGAGTACTTCACTATCAATAAGTGAACTGCCGCTGGGTTTGACAGTCGGTGTGACACAAATGCATTGTTTACATTTTATGAGGGCACGCCGCTCCTTAGAGAGGCGACGGTAGGTACTTTCCGCTACACCTCCAGATTGCAGATGAAATGTCTCCTTGCAGGTAATGCACACAAAAATAGACTCGGCAGATAGTGTAGGTTCGGAACATTGTTGACAGATATTATTCATGTTGATGATGTATGTTATGTTGATGATGTTTGATAATGTTGATGATGTTTCACTGTTATTTTATGTTTTTTGTAATAGGCAGTGGATAAGTTATTTAATAAGCAGTCACAGTTCTTAACACAAATAAACACTGGAGTTCACAACAACTGTCAGTTCATCGAAAATTAAGACCTTTGAAATCACTGTAGAATTAATGAATTATAACCAAGTTTGAAGTTTGTACACTAAATGTGACCCAAGGAATCACCTCCAATACATTTAATATTCAATATGACGGTTTTAAATATAGATTTTATGATTTTTATCGGTAGAGCAAATATCGTGGTACACACTTTTTATTGTTGTAATGACTAATCTCTCGTAAACATACTTCCCAAATAAACAAACTCATCTACCTACTCTAAGTATTCATCTGTAATATTTGTTTATGTTTTTATTTTCTTCTTAATTTATTAGTTTATTAATTAACAATTTAATACTTTACCATTTAACACGAATTTATATTTAACTTTTATAATTTATTTAACTTATGTGTTTATTAATTTGGAACACTTAAAAGGGTGATAAAAAAACAATGCATATTTTTGACAGAAACCAAATAAAAGTAAGGTCATCAATCCGTTTACAAAATGTTTTCATTATGTGTTGGTTATTTGATATAAATATAAAGATTGTAAATCTTTTTTTTTAAAGAACTACTTACTTACTCTTTTTTAATAACTTTTGAAGGTAATATAAGTTCTTCAATGATATATTACATTGATGGGAATAACCTTGAAAAGTTATAAAAATAGAGTTGTTCTTATTAAAAAATTGAATATTCATTTTGACTTTTATTTAAAAAAAATTTATATTTATTTTTTTTAATTTATTTATGTTCCACATAAATAAAATCAGATGTATTTATCCGAGACGTTATCTAGGTTACAAAGCAGTTCTCAGAACGATTGTTTCCAATGAAAAGGGTTGTTGCCAACGGTATGAAAAAATTAGTCGAAAATAATATTGTTAAGTAAAACCAAAATTTTAAAATATGAGATTTACAATTATGACGATTTGACGGAAGGTGGAAATGGCTGAATTGGTAAAAGTGCACGTCCCGGTTAGACGAGAGGTTCTGGGTTCGAGTCCCAGTTGCGACCATTATATTTTTCTATTTTTCTGTGTCTTGTTCTCTTTCATATTTTCGTTTTTTCTCGCCCAGATAGGCTTTTATTTTATTTAACACAACGAACATATTAATGAGCACAACATCACAAAAACATAATACTCCACCATGGAAAATGGAAAAATAGTAGAGTGGGAATAGTATAATAAATAATTTAAATAAGTCTAAGCAGAGTTAGGCAGTTCTTCGTTAGATTCTTTGTTCTGATTTACGATAAAAAATTTAGTAAGACCTGTTTATATTGATAACTTGAATATGTTGACAACATCCTTATAAATCATTAGCCAAAATTCTGTATACGGCGAACGGGAGTATACACTTGTGATTCCGTGTAAAATAATATTATAAAGAAGAAAAAAATAATAGTAACGAGTGCAAAATCATCGAGAATAACGATTTTTTAATGTATTTTTTAAGTAAACATGCGATTTAATATTTATTTGAATTTTATAGGTGTAGTTGGAGAATACATCAATTTCATTGATAACAATACTTGGATGATTTGTATCCTAGTATCGTTTTTGTGAAAAATCATCCCAGGGCGCTGTACAATTATGCTTTCCTAAACTCTATCTAATTTTATTATTTACAAATAGATTCAGAAAACGTACTTACTTGGCAGGTCACTTCAGATAAATAATACCATTTCACATGCGAGAATGAATTGGCTGTAGGTATTGCTGTTAAATGTTTCTAATCTAAATGCTTCTTGTTTTCAAAGATTTTAAAAATTTGAAGAACCAATATTACATTTATTTTTAACGTATCAAATGTGCTGTGTATTATGGCGTAAAACTTAATAGGCCGAGAATATACTTCAAATGGAATATACTTCAAAATATTCCAAAATAAAAATAAATTTTTGAGTGGAGATTATTATTTTTTTATTGTATGTTTTCTAAAGTTACCACTCTTGAACCTAAGTAAAATCCGGAAGTAAAGCACGTTAATTTAAAAGAGGTGAGAGGGTCGAGCAGTGCCCAATTTTCATTTGAGAAAATGAGGAAATTTACATATATTAAAAATATATAATCGAAAACAATATATTTCACTCAATCGCCAGTCCAAGGGCTATACAGATTTGGAAATAAATTCAGTTCGGTTAATGTTTTCGTTCCGTACTAAAATTTAAATCAGAAATTTCTTATATTTCTTTTTGCTAAGATTATAAAGAAAAATATTAATTTGGAAGGTGGGTGTGGGTACCTTAGTGGGAGGGATGGAGTCATACGTCCGTCACTCCTGAACCCGCTGTCCCCCAGATTTCTACCCCCTTATACCGTTTTCCTTCCCAGAACTTTCTCTCCTTCCTTTCCTTGAAAAGACCACCCACGTGGTACCCCCAAAGATGACATAAGACCAGATGAAAATAATTTTCATACATTTACACAGGAGGCCTGTGTGGATATAAATATAGATACAATCTGTAACTTAGGTTCTCGTAAGTTGATTTTTACCGCATGTCTTATTTTTGCATTTAATATTGTTTTTACTATTTACTCTAGGGAGGCATCCATTTCTTTTCTTTGTATTTGTTTTGTATTGTTTGCGATAGTGCCAATATGTATAAATTAAATTGCATGTACCTTTCATGTATCTGGAAATAAAAATATTAATTATTTCTATCATTATCGTTATTTTGAATGCACTGAGTAATTTAATAAGACGTATTTAATGTAAAAGTCGTAAATGCATACATAAATTAATAAATATAGATGCTAATTGGAATAAAATAACATGAATACCACTTTTGTGTATCTTTCTTTAATTTCAAAAAGTTTCGGTTCAACCTGAACCTTCATCAGGGTTGTGTAAAACATATTAAATTGATTTAAATAAGTAAGAATAAATAAATAAATAAAAATACAGAGTTAGAGTGTATTTTTAGGTAACATAGAAGAGGGAGAGAGAACATAAACTTTGGTGGGGGCGAAGGCGAGGTGGTAAGAGAAAGGGGGTAAAAATTTATGTAGGGAAGAGGAATATGTTTAAAGTGGGGCAATTTGATAAATCTAATTGTTTATTTACGTATCCCATTTCTCTGCAGTACCTACATATTTACCCGAATTTGTAAAAGAGTGATTTTTATTCTACGCAAATTCTAAAAAACCTATATACACTGTCTAGGCATCTCTACTGTTCAACCAACCTCGTTTGAACATTACTTGCTGTTTTACCCATGTAAAACGCTGGGCAATCATTAAATTTAGGCTTATAGATTCGAGCATGGCTTAAATTATTTTCTTTATTCTTTGAATTGATTAAAAGTTTACCTGGATTATTATAAGTATCTATACAAAGCAGCATAACTTTCTTCTAATTATTAAAATCATGTATACCCATAAAGTTTTTGCTACGTATGCAAAAAGAAAAAGAAAAATTAAATATAGATAACGCAGACGGTCATTAATGTGGTGGTCATAGTCAGGATGGATCACCTTATGCAGCATAGTTAACTGGTAACAGGTACAAGTCAGACAGATGAATGAAACAATTTCCGCAATTCAGTCAATGTTAGATATGCGCAAATGCAACGCTGTGAAGTGGATCCGCATCCGCTAACGTCATTACAACTGCAACTAGGTACAACTGAGTCTCACATAGTAGATATGCATTGCACCGGAAGGTAGCTAAAAGAGGCTCTGTTGCAACGTCAGTCTCGGATGCTATTATTTCCCTCCCCTGCAGGTTGCAGGTTGCAGTAAGTAAGGCAGATTGTAGAGAGCGATAGCATTCATCACTCGAGAGGAAGCAGATTATGACAGGAGAGTGATGGACTCTGAAGTAACAATGTTTTTTTCTTCATAATTATCTTGGAATAAAACATATCCGTTGACTATTCAAAACAAAGAAAACGTTCGCTGTTTTTCTGTGGGAAACTCTGAAGGAAAATAATAAAGGAAATTAAATAACATAAATTCATCATAATTAAGCTGTAATGAAGCTAAAAGCAGCAATTGATGTACCTACGTTTAGCTGGTTGTAGGTTCGATTTCACCAAGGTTCTGAAAATTAGTAATTAAGGGTTTTTACCCTATGTTAATTCTTACTACATTACATTGCCATCTAACGACATTTACCGAAACCCGACAAATGTTTTAAAATAAATGCATTTAATAATCAGAAAAAAATAGAAAACTATCCTCTCTTGAAGATTTTTCCACTTAATCACTTTTCGCCTACCCTTTTCACTCCTACAGCAATTCTTCCGCCGATTTGGATTTGTTTCTCCCTCCCCCGCTCTCTAACTCATCTCCCAATGTTAACCTATATTTAATTTTTGTATACGACTCATCCTGATGAAGAGAACATTTTTACTCTCCAAAGATCGTTTTTTCTTCTAATAAACTGGAGTAAATAAGGTAATGTAATCATTAATTTGTTATCAAATCTTTAGAAGATTATTCATCGAAAAAAGTTTTTTTAATTCATAATTTCCCTGCATTTTCCCAGCAGAAGGGGTGCACCTTCTTGGCGGGATTTAAGGATTTTCTGGAAGCCCTATTAATTTGTCTTTTGATAAATATAAAATTGTCAAAATATAAGTGTTTTTTTTTTTACTTTAGCTCCACACAGGAGGCCCCGAGAAACATAATTACCCTCAGGGCCTATTTTTGGGAATGCTTTGTGGAGGGTATTTTTAGGAAAGGAAGAAGGGGACGTTCTGGGAAAGAAAATAGTAAGAGGGGTGGGTTGGAATCTAGTGTGTCCAGGAGCGACGGACGTATGAATCCATACCTCTCACCGTAGCGCAAGGCGATGTTCCGAGAAGGCTGGAGAAGGCAAAGGGACTCCCTCAACCACTCTCTCCCGATCGGTCTGCCATGATCCGGTCTACCATGCAGCTGTTGGGCAGGAGCTTCCGCCGCCAAGACGCGTACATACCTCACCCCACGAACCCGGGAACCCCTGCTAAGTCACCAAACGTATCGAACCACTTGGGATGACCCATGACAGAGATGTTGGTTATCCAATAAATGATTCCCTGGGCGGCGGTACTCGTACCGCCTTCCAGATGAGTATGAAAATTTGTAAATTGGGTAATGTAAATAAATTAATGGGTACCCATGGGTATGTAATAATGTGTACGAAAAAGTAACAAAGATCTATTTTCTTTTTTTTTACAATATCTCCACAAAGGAGGCCTTAAGGAAAATAATTCCTCTCAGTGCCTATGTCATCTTGGAGGATGATGTGTGTGGGGTTTTTTTTGGAAAAAGAAGAAGAAGTTCTGGTAAAGAAAAAAGGTATGAGGGGTGGGTAGGAATCTGGGATCGGTGTATCCAAGAGCGACGGACGTATGAATCTATCCTCACCACTGTAGTGCAAGCAATGTTCCGAGAGAGTCCTGCTGGAGAGGTCAAAAGATCTCCCTCAACCAGTCTCTCCCGATCCAGCGTGCCACACAGTTGGTGGGCAGACGGATCCACCGCCAAGATCCGAAAAACCTCACCTCATTAACCTGGGCACCCCTGCTAAGTCACCAAATGTAGCGAAGCACTTGGGGTGCCTATGGCAGAGGTGTTAGTCATCCAAAAAATGGTTCCCGGGGCGGAGGTACTCATACCCGCCTCCCAAAATGAAAAATTGTCTACGCAGCGGACTTCACAATTTTAAGACCTAAATTCACCAAGGCCCAGTTGCTTCGCAGAAATTTAGATGTTACATTTTCCTAAAACGGCAATTAGTATCTAGTATTCATTAGCATTAGTGATTTATAAGCGCTTGCGTAAAAAGCTGAAAGAGTCGTATCACAATATTTCCAGGAGGAGGACATCCTGTGGGCCAACCTAAGAAAATTCGAGGAAAACGTTCCTAGAGCCTTCGCGAGGAGAGGCTGGGCCTGAAATGGGCGGAGGCTGAATTGCCGAAGAAGGTGAGAAGAGATGATGAAGTGAAGGACTAAGAACCCCTTCACAACCAGTATTTATTTAAATAGGTACTTACAAAACATAAATGTAACTCATGGATTCAGACATTATTTTCCATTTTAATTCTTTATTTCATTTTTGCTACTGAGATTTCTTAATTTGATTTAACTCTTTGTAATTTCTGTAGCACACGATTTGTTACCGAAGGAAGATACGATTATAAATTATTTTATTTTCTTGTTTAACGCGTTTATTCAGTTGTTTTTGTTTACAATATTGTACTTTACATACAATACAAAACTGAACAATCAATTTGATTGCAAGAAATCTTTTTTTTTGTTTACAATAAAATTCTTTATAGAAACAAATGTTCTATTTTCATACGAAATTTATATTTGGATTTGACGACAATATACCCAAAAAATCTGAAAAATGTTTTTTTAAATCAAAAGGCGTAGCAAAGATCGAGCAGGGATGTATGTTACTTTATTTATTTGTTTTTAAGTTTTACAACATTAAAAAAATAATTTTTTTATGATTTCAGAGACAATTATGAGCCTATATATGTGTTAATGGTAATCAATATATATTTTGTTTAATTTACCAATAAATAAGGCGAAATCTTAAACAAAAAATTCTAATTAAATTATTTTTTAATTAATTAATTGTGAAACAACACTAATTCATTAAAAAAAATTTACTCGCGGGAATACGAAACCGCGTCTTCGGATTAGTAGTCGAGCGCCTTACCCCTCAACCACGGAGGTCATCACTTTACAAGACTCTTCCGTAAATTTCGTGAAGGTTTCGTCAGAATTTTGTTGACATCGATTTGGTATCAATAGTTTGCTGTCTGGTTCGGTTCACACATTCCCCTGAGATAAGTGAGATAATGGATAGTGTGGCGGGTTGCCCTGCTATAGTGTGCCCTTGGACCAACAAGGTTCCGCCCGACATTTTGACCAAAATTGACTTATTGGTTTTTTTTTATTTTTCAAAACCCGTTCTAAAATATATCCAAATTCTATGTAAGTTCACAGATTTGAAATTACGCAAAAATGTTCTATTTTAAACTCTATTCCCCTCACTAATAAACGTGTTTAAAATTTTACACAACTAATAATAATAATAATTGGACAATTTGTAGAGCGCCGTTTTTGTGAAAAATCACCCCAAGGACGCTTAATTTAATTTAATATTTAAATAAACATTTAACTATTTACATTACATTAATGTTATAAAATTGTGTAAAATTAAAAACGGTAAAGTATATTAGTAAGGTTTTGTAGAATAACAAGGTTTCATTTCCATATATTACAGGCAACTTAGTTATATCAGCCAGAGGTAAAATATTTTTGGAGCAATATGATTTTATTTGCGTTGTTCTTCAAACTCTGCCTTTAGTACAAGGTTATATTTGCCAATTGCGCGAAGCTGAAAAACAAATAAAAAAAAGTCTTTTATGACAAAGTGACTAACACTAGTATGTACTTAATTGAATTATCTTTATTAAATTAAATTAAGATACCTAATATTAAACTCAACAAAAAATCTTGAAACAGAAAAATCAGAAAAATATATGAGCACATCTGTGACTCCGTTTAAGCACATTCTATGCAAGAACACGGCATTCTGCCGAATTAAAATAATCAGATATAACTCTGTTATTCTGAGTTTGGCTGATTTTCAAAGCAACATGGTTTTATTTGATTCATTTTATTATGTTTTTATAATTATTTTTGAAATGAGTTACATCATAATAATAATAATATTTGGATGGTTTGCATAACGCCGTTTTTGTGAAAAATCACCTCAAGGGTGCTGTACAAAATTTAGAATACATTTCTACAATGCTCTATCTTACTTCTAACTACAGACTAGATAAACTATTATAAGAACTTATATGGCTAACATATTGCATCCACCGGTTTTTCGATCACTAATACAAAATTATATGCAATGCATTTGATCAATGCACGTGGTGTTACGTAAAAATGTATATATATTGTTTTATTTATATTCTGTACCGGCAGAATATATACAGGAGTCACTTGAGATTAACACTGTTTATTGTTTATATGAAGAAATTTAGATACAGTTTGGACGCAGAGGAATATAGATAGAATAAGACAGTTTTGGAAAAAATGCTATAATTTAATCGTGGTAGATATTTGAATAGTATGATATAATTTATTCTTTAATGAACGTGTTTGGGAAAGTAAAAGCAAAATTTTGTGATGGACGATACAATAGTAGAAACATTTGATTAAATGTGGTTCGTCGCTCGGTAAGAGACAGATTTAGGTGTAAGGCTTCGAATAATGCTAAACCAGTAAGAAAAGTGTGTTATTAAGGTAGGTATATTTAATTTAAGGGTTTAATAGCTTAAAAACGTAAGTTTTTAGTTTGGACCGAAATTCTGTTGGGCTTATTATACATATTAGTTCCAGAGGGAGTTTATTCCAAGCCTTAGTCCCAGCTACTCCGAAAATTTATATTATCAATCATAAAGATAGTTCAATCACAATACGTACACATTTTCACAGAAGTCAATCATTATTATTTTATTCATAACTCAAAAATTGAACCTCATCGTCTCAGTTTAAAACAAATGGAAGATAGAACCTTGTTGTCCCAGAGGAACGATATGCCAAGGCGGTGCCGGCAGGGTATGGAGTATGGATACACCGGAAATGACCAAACTCAAACACCGGGTCCCGGCCTGATAGCCCGAGTCAACACGCTTCATCGGGAGATGTCAAAGGCGGTTCTGTGTTCTTACTACTTGTAAGCAGGTATTGAATTAAATCCTTATCTCTTGGGATATAGCTAATATCACCCTACGCTCTTTTAAGACGGATTTTACAAAATGTTTTCCACATTCCGATAATTTTAATATAAATATATCGACGTTTTTTTTATCATTATTATTATCTAACCCATGATTGCGCTAGTTTTTTTTTAATAATTGATTTAAAAAAAATATTATTTAATTATTTAAACACCATCAAATAGCGTTTCCATTAAAATGATAAGATTGTAAGTATACAGCAGGATATCAGTAAATAAGAATGAATGAGTAGACAAAAATAATGTCGCTGATTTTTTTTTAAATAAAAGTTTTTTTTTTATAAAAATAAAATTGAAAAGAAATTTGTAATCGTGTGATAGTTAAACACTGTAATGGATTAATATAAGATTTATTTATTTATTTATACTGGGTTTTACAGATGTTTACATTTACATGAGAACAATCCAGTTATAAAACTCAGTTATTACACAATTATAAAAATCTACAATTACGTACAATTAAATACAAATAAATACAATTAGAAAAACAAAAACATCACAAATAAAAATACAGAATTATATACAAGGTCACTCAAGTCACACATTACAATGAGTGGTAAAGACATATGAAATACGCGAGCATGCATAGAGAGACAATTCACACAATATAATTAGTTAGTACTTTTTAACAGCGCTAGAACTTTTTTTTTAAATCTGTACAAATTATCAACGAAAATATCCACATCAGCGCACTCTATCTTGTTATACAGTCGACACATCTGGGTCAGAGGGCTGAAGTAGGCGATATTATTTTTAAATGTATTAATATGAAAAATGTTATGGCGTCTTAAACAATGGGAATTGGGGACATTAATTTTAATGCTGTTAAGACATAATTTAGTATCAAGATGGCCGTGAATAAATTTATGTAAACATATTAGATCAGTCAATTGCCTTCTAGTTTTAAATGTATCAATCTTGAAGTAATCACGACGTACATCGTAGATCTGAGATGGTCGTGTAGTCCACATTTGAAGGATAACATTCTTAGTAATTTTTTTTGAACTGATTCTACATACAATGTTTTCATATTTGCAGTAATGCGGATTCCAAAGAGTGCTTCCATATTCAAGTTTACTTCTAATTAAGGCATTGTAAAGAGTTAGAATTGATCGAGGATCTTTGAAAGGTTTACATATTCTGTGAATAAATCCCATCATTTTTAATGATTTGAAGTTAATGTTGTTAATATGTACATCAAATATGAATTAAGAATCAAGAGTGATTCCTAGATCCCTTATTGAAGAAACTTTTTTGAGAATAATATTATTGATAACATAAGAAAAATCCTTTATAATTCTATTTCTAGTAAAGTTTAAAATGTAACATTTTTCAACATTTAAGTGCATATCATTGACAGTACACCAGTTATTGAGTGTGTCGAGGTCATTTTGAAGCAGCTGATGATCGGTAACAGAATTAATTTTACGAAAAATTTTAAGATCATCGGCGAAAAAAGCATAATCACAGTTTAATTTCGAGCCAAGGTCATTTATGAATATAAGAAAAAACAGGGGGCCAAGATTTGAACCCTGTGGTACACCAGAAGTTACAACTATAGGGGATGATTTGTATACATTAATAAGAACTAATTGAGTTCTATTATACAAATATGATTTCACCCAGCGTAATAGGTCTCCATGTATTCCAATTTGTTCAAGTTTTTTTAGTAAGATGGAGTGGTTAACTTTATCAAAAGCTTTTTGGAAATCAGTATAAATTTTATCTACTTGTAATCTATCATTAAAAGAATTACAAACATAATTACAAAATTCCAAAAGATTTGAGTTGATCGATCTTTGAGGAACAAACCCATGTTGCCTAGTGCAGAGAAGGGGCTTAAAATGTGAAAAAATATTTTTATATATCAGAGATACAAAAACCTTAGCAAAACAGGATAGTATACTGATTGGCCTATAACTTTTTATTAAAGATTGGTCTCCCGATTTTAATACTGGTACCACATGTGCTTTTTTCCACAGATCGGGAAAAGTTCCCGTGGTAAGGGATGCATTAAAAATGATAAAAAGCGGTAAACATAAAGAGTCTTCACAGCAACTAACAAAGAGAGGAGAAATATTATCAGGTCCTGGGCCCTTATTGGGATCTATTTTACTCACAAAACATTTTATTTCATCTGCACTAATATGTATTTTACCCAAATTGCTTTGATTGTGTTCAGTTATGAAGATCTGACATAAAACAAAGTATGTTGTGTGTATGATTGGAGAAGTTAGTATTTAGGTAAACGACACGATTAATTAGCTCACAGGTTAGTAAATATATTAGTTAGAAAATTTACAATTTGGAAGCGTATATGGGAACCGCTGCTACGGGAACCATTTATTGGAAAACCAACACCTGTGCATAGATCACCCCAAGTGATTCCTTACTTTGGTTACTTAGTATAGGAGTGCCTGGGTCCACGGAGTGAGGTTTGTCTCGGTCTTGGCGGTGGATGCGTTTGCCCACCTTCTTGTGGGGCTGGGTCAGGAGAGACTAGTTAAAGTAGACCTTTTGACCTATCTAGCCGGACTCTTTTGACCCATCGCACAGTGGGAGAAATGGATTCATATGTCCGTCATTCCTGGACACTCTGACCTCCGATTCCTACCCACCTCTTATACCTTTTTCCTTTTCGGAACTTCCTCGCCTTCCTTTCCTTTAAAATACCCTCCACACAGCATCCTCAAAGATGACAAAGGCCCTGAGGGCAATTATTTTCCTCACGCCCTAGTGTGTCGAACTTAAAACGAGATGTAAAAACAAATGTTTTTTTTTGTTCATATGAAGCAGATACTTTGTGATGTGACATTATAATTTAAAATAAAACATTTTTAGTAGAGTATTATACTGCCCTGAAGAAGCTACGGTCGTAGCGAAACCCGGTCGGCATAAAGTAAAGCGTAACTTAATGTTAGTAGAGTATTATACTGCCCTGTAGCGAAACCCGGTCTACAAGTAAATTTCCTTAGGTATTTTAAGTGATTAACTTCCGAACTACTCTCAACCATCTGGAGCCAGTGAGACTATGGCATCCCCAATTGGGGTATGTTGTGAGGTTGAAGGTAGTGAGGAAGAAAGGAGATGCGAAAGAGGAAGGTGGGGAAGTATGTGGCTTTTCAGATCTGGTCACTAATCACGACTAAAGCCATTTCAAGCAACATTTCAATTCTGAATGGTGGTCTTACACCACGGCGATACTAAGAGTGTCTTGCACTCTGAAATATGCCACAAATATATTACATATTTTTTTGAGGGCCAGCGTAGTCCAGCGGCAAGACTCTTGACTTACACACCGAAGGTCGCGGGATCGAATCCCGGCGTGGCAATTAAATTTAATTTGATTACTTTGTGTTATTTCACAATTTATTCATTTAAAATAATATACTATTGTATATTTGTGGCACGTTCCAGAATGGAAGATACTCTCAGTATCGCCCTGGTGTAAGACCACCATTCAGAATTGAAACGTTGCTTGAAATGGCATTAGCTGTGTTTGGTGATCAGATCTGAATAGCCAGGTGCTTCTCCACCTTCTTCCCTATCTCTTCCCCTTCCAATTACCTTCAGCCTCACAACATACCCCAATTGGGGATGCCATAACCTCACTGGATTCAGACGGGAGCAGTTGGGACTCTTGTGCGGTATTCATATAAAAAATTAATAAATTGTGAAATGCAACACAACTTATTCAAAGACCGATCAGTGGCTGAGTTGGCATCGCGTTTGGGGCCCACCCAGGCGTCTCATGTTCGATTCCTCGGTTGGCTAAATCCTCCATCACGACACAAGCAACATTTTCCTATTACTGTGGTGGCGTTAGAAGATTTTCACACATTGTCAGATCATTCGTAAACCGGGAATGTTTATCTTTCCATAAAAAAAAGTATATAAACATCCCGATAAATACATATTATTATTTATATACAAATATATTTATTCACGCCGGGATTGTTAGTCGAGAGCCTTACTCCTCGACCACGGAGGCCGTCATTATTGTGTAGATATCCATCTTACGACTGTAAACATGGGAGTTTCCACGTTTAAATTATAAATATAAATGGTCAATAACAAAATGTTTTTTAGTGTAATGTTAAAAATCAAATCTGCAAAAAAGCAAGCCGACTCCGTCGAAACCAGAGTCAAGTTAGTTTATAAAAACAAGGGAATAATGTATTATAGGGCCCCCATATACAGCAGAATAGTACATAACTGCTGACCCTGTACAAATCACAAGTCCGCTTGTTGAATTTGGCAGCCACCTTTATTCTAGAGCCCCAAAATACTAGAAAAACTCATGATTCACAAAGCAGGAAAGTGCGGTACGTTCGATAGATTTCCCTCTCTAACAAACGGATTGCAATGTTTAGCGCACAGCCTTTAGGTGGGAATAGTGTCCTTGTTCTACCGGTATTTCAATAGAAGATGCTCCGAGGAATTAGCGTCATTGAACCCTTCGGCACTGTTGTCAAACACATTAAACGCACGCCTAACATTTGTATACGGTCGACATGTTTTATCGCTTTAGAAAGGGTCGTTTCAACACCTCGTTTTGGGTTTTTCTTATAGTATTTGTATACATGTGTACCAAACTATACATGTTTCGACAGTAGGAAGATATAGGATAAATATAACGACATAATTCGAGCAAACTGGAAGTAAATAAATAACACAAACTGCAACTTACGAATTGACTACAGTCACTTGGGCGGCTATCGCGAGATGTTCGGCGGCGGTGACGTCACGGAGCCATTGGGCAACCACAGGGCGCGAAAACATCGTTTTGGCGGCATTTTAAAAAGGCGTATTTTAAAACGTTATAGAAAGTTTATTCGTCGTCATAAAAATAAAATAAAAATTTCGTTATCATCGTAATTTCTTACTTATTTTTTTTCAATAATAAAAAAAACTGTGAAAATACCCTATTGAGGTATTTGTGAGGCTGAGGGTAGTGGGGAGGGGGGGGGGGGGGGAGAGAGATAGGGAAAAGGAAGGTGGCGAAGTACCTGGCTATTCAGATCTGGTCACCATTCACGGCTAATGCCATTTCAAGCAACGTTTCAATTTTGAATGGTGGTCTTACATCAGGGCGATACTGAGAGTATCTTCCAAACTTCCAAAGTATATAAAAAATAAAATTGGTGTTTACACAGTTATTGTTTGATTTTAAATTTAAAAATATACATGTTTTTTAAATAATAAAAAAATTAAATAAGTAATAATATATAAAAGAAATAAAAATTAAAATGAAGTCCCATAAATTAAATTAGACAACAATAAATAAGTTTCCTTGTTTGTCCAGAATGCGTTCCTATTAATGGTGAGCTAAGGCGTTATGAAATTTGTATTAAAAATATAATAGGTGGGGCATGAGTTGTTTGTACCTATTTCATTTTTTCAATACACACTGTCCAAATTCTATTATTAGTATTGACTCATCCGTCTAATTAATTTATTAAAAATATGAGCTTTAAGGTGGATCAAAGTCTGAATAATCTGTAAGGAAAATACTTTAGGTACTAACGCTAATGTGATTTTATTGAAAGGACAAATAAGCAATGCATTAATACATCTAGAGGTATTCTTTCTGTATTCGTCGAAAACAAACTATTTACCTGTCCAAAAGCTACATATGCTCGGAAATAAATTGAGTTCCGTTGATACTGTTATTACTCCATATTAAAATTTAATTTAGAAATTATTTCTAATATTTCGATTTTCAAAAGTAAAAATATATTGACTTACTTTTATGATTGCTTTTTGCCCTGCACCCTACTTTTTCTTTTAATGTTGAATTTATCTATTTATAGGTATCCATTGTTTTTTTCTCTTCTTTACTTGTACACTACGTTGATTGACTTACGTTGACAATAAACTATTACTTGTAATCATTGAAGCTCAAACTAAAAATGTGAAACAGGAAAATTATGTAGAGGATACGATAAGATATATGAGGGCTGTTCATAAAATAAGGTCTTATTTTTTCATTCTCATTATGCTGTTTTTCCTTCTTTTTATAATAATTATAATATTTAGATGATTTATATAGCGCCGTTTTTTGTGAAAAATTCCGTCAAGGGCGCTGGCTAATGCCTAATCATTCATTCTTGAACGTTATCTTATGATGTGAAAATGTATTAATTTTATATAGGTTCACAGTTTAACTTCATTTTTTCTATCCCACATGCTTTAATCTGTGCTTTTTTTTCTGTTGTATATATACATTTTTTCTTTTTTTTTCTAACGGTTTATGTTTTCTTTAATGTTTTAATCTATGTTTTTATGTATATATATTTTTTTTTGCGGAAACTTCGCTGGTTAAGGCTCCGTTCCCGACCCCAAAAAGACGAAGACGGGGAGATATGAAATTACGAATGTTAGAAGAGCGCGTTAACATTTACAACGATAAAATCGATGCAAAAATCATGAAAATCTTTAACTCGTTTTAAATAGAGCAAAAATCTTGCGATAATTGTCTTAAACAGCATTTAAAGATACGCTGTGATTTTTTTCATACATATAACTTGTAAAATAACTGAAACAAACGTGTTTATAATAATTTTTGGAGCTTACCTTGAGATTTTTTCTATCGAGGGAATTTTATATAATTTGCGTTTGGGTGCGACCAATGTCTAGATATTATCTTCAAGAATAACATATATTTTTTTAAGAGCTTAAAAACTTCAAATGTTTAAGGGAGGTTTGCAAGAAATCGGTAGAAATTCGAATACCGGCCTCTTAATGCAACTATGTAATTACCTACCTACCAATAGTCAAGTAAAAAACGAATACAAAATATTCCGGAACAATCTCATTAAAATAATCAAAGACATAAAAGAAAAATATTACAGGGAGTAGATAATCCTCACAAAGGAAAACCCTATAAAAACACGGAACACTATAAACGAAATAATGAATAAAAATAAGTCTACAATAAATGTCATAAACAATAATGGAACTAATATAAATGCTATCCGTGAACCAAAAATGTGCGCAAATATTTTTAACAAATTTTTCGCTACCGTCGGTCAAAACTTGCATATAAAATTGACCAAAATTATCAACTTGATGATATACATGACGATAAAATAACAAATAACAATCTCTCAATGTTTAAACCGACTACAGAAAAAAACATTGAAAACATAATACAATCACTTAAAAATGGTAGTGCGCCAGGATACGACGGTATAACCACAGAAATCTTGAAAAAATACTGCAATTTCCTAACCAAACCAATTACGTATATAATTAACGTAAGCACTAAATATGGAATATTCCCGTCAAACTACAAAAAAGCCATTATAATCCCAGTATATTAATCCGGAGATTTAAAAGAAGTAAACAATTACCGCCCAATATCCTTATCATCCAACATTGCAAAAATATACGAAAAAGTAATAAAAAAACAAATTACTGATTGTACAGATAACCAAAAACGTATTAACCCTAGTCAATACGGTTTCAGAGATAAACTTAGCACAAAAGACGCAATTGCAAAATTAACTAAGCTTATTTACAAAACATTAGATAGAGGCAAAAAATGCTTAAGTATATTCATTGACCTCCGTAAAGCTTTTGATAGTGTCTCACATTCAAAATTAATTAATAAACTAAATAGTATAGGAATAACTGGCAAAGCTAAATCATGGTTAAAAAGCTATCTCTAACAGGTGAAAGTAAACAACGAACTAAGTGAAATAGAAAATATAGATTTTGGAATTCCACAAGGAACTGTTTTAGGACCTTTACTATTAATATTATATGTAAATGAACTTTTTGAACTCCCAATCATTGGAAACATTATATCATACGCAGATGATACAGTGATAACTATTGAAGGAAATTCTTGGAATGAGGTCGAAATATTAGCTAATAATGCAATAAATATCGTTAAAGTATGGTTTGACGAAAACTTATTGACACTAAATGTCGAGAAAACCCATTTTATACCTTACAGCCTAACAGGGAATATCTCAAATACAAATCTAAATATAAAAATTTACGAAAGAAATTGCCACCTTAGAATCGCACCCTGTAACTCAAACTGTATATACATTAGTAGTAAAGAAGAAATAAAATATCTTGGAATAATTATCGATAAGAACATCAAATGGAAAAGTCAAATAAATTCCACAGTAGACAGAATGAGAAAACTGATCTATATATTTTTTAGATTAAGAAATACTGTATCATTAAAAACTCTAAAAAATATTTTTTATGCACTTGCCCACTCTGTACTACAATTTGGAATCGTGGCTTGGGGGGATGCATACAAAGCAACCCTTCTCCCATTGGAAACAATTCAAAAATATTAATAAAAATCATCCTAAAAAAGCCCTATGACTATCCAACTATAAATGTTTTTCAAGATTTCCCGGTTCCCCCACTTACAAAAATCTATGACAAAATTGCACTATTACAAATACATAAATATTTCTTTAGTAAAAATAATTTACCACAATTAAATATAAGCAAAAGAATAATATCGGTTGGAGGATTTACCGTGCCACTAGTGCGAACCACAACAGCACAGCATCACTATGTATTCAAGGGTATAAAATTATTTAATAAATTACCCCATACGATCGGAAGAAAGCTACGAAAAATATTTAAAAAAATCATAACTTAACTTATTGTATATTATATCTAGAAATATGTATTGCATATTTAGAAATATGTTTTTGCCTTATCAATACTTTAAATCATTTATTTTAACTAACCTATATTTTTATTACTTTTAGCTGTATTTTCTCATGAAATCACTAATATTTTTTGTTAAATTACTAATATTTTTTGTTTTAATTTAAACAATTTTTTTTTAGTTGTCCTATCCTAAACACAAGCAGCTGCTTTATTAGGAGAGTGCTTTAAATATTAATGTATATATTATGCTGTAAAACTGTAACCTTGTTAAAAGTTATATTTTTAAATAAAAAAATAAATAAAAAAAAACCTTATAATATGTACTGTAACTGTTTGCTTCCCTAATAAACTAAAAAAAAAATAAAATAAATAAATAAAAAACAGAAAACCTCCACCTGAAATCAAACAAGAGCGTAAAAACGCCAAGGAACAATCCCAGAATTCGCCGAAGCAAAATTTAAAAACGAATTACAGAGCGTAACTCACACCTGGCGGGTACGGCGAGTGGAAGCTCCATTGCCAACGGCTACCACGCCGTGACTAAGCGTCATAGAGGGTTCAACGTGGTGGGGATTTGGCAATGAGAAATCAGGCTACACGTCAGTGTTGCAGGATTGCGCGTAAAATCGTCCCTCGCGACCGCAGCACCTCGGAGACCTTATTTTACGGACAGTCCTCGTATAATGAAGACTTGAAAAACGCTGTAATAAACTCAAACCCGAAAAAGCCGCTGCGAAATTTGGAAAATCTATTTAAACCAATTCCTTACAAGGGTAATTTGGGAGCAAAACAAGGTGATTTTCAAAGTGTAAAGTGTAAGCGTAGCAAGATAGTAAAAATGAATAGTAAGTGATAAGGCATTAGCGAAGAGATGTACACTGTTCAGTGAGTGCAAAGGATGAAGCAGAGGACATGGTGCACAGGGCAGAGAGAAGAGAGTTCCTATAGAGACAGAGTACACAGAGTAGAGAGCATAGAGTAGAGAGTAGAGAGCATAGAGCAGAGCTGGAGCGGAGGAGCGGAGAAGCGCTCGTGCAGGAATGTTTGCTGCTTTGTGTACCCACCCGGTCGGGGCCGCACTCACTACATTTCTACATGGCTCTAGATACCCACACCAGGGCAGCACTTAGTCACCATTCATTGCACTTGACTGTGCGCGACCGGGGCGGACTGCTTCTGGTTGGTCCTTCTCATCCCTAGGGTCTTCGGATGAATTTCCTCCCCTTTTCCAAGTTACATAATTATTTTAAGGAAAATCCAAGCTGCCACGCAGGTATGGTTCTAGAAGAATGTCGGGTGCACATGCATTCGCCCTGCCTAAATGGGACTACCTAGGGATGGGATGGTAGTTTCTATCTTGGATACTTTTTATATTTGATATTTTTTTATCTGGCTTTAGTTGATTAATTCTGCACGGGGATTTATTTTATCCACATTGCCGTCACATAATATGGGTCACTAACCCCCAGATGGAATAATTATAATAATTGTGATAATTTTACGAAAGATTTTTAAAATATTTATATTGAGGGATCAGCAGGATTTATCGGTCCAGTTAGGAGTTCTACCGAGCCGAACCCTCTGATATGAAAATATCTGGAGTCGGTGAATTATTTTCCCATTTGGTCTCTGGTGGATTGACGTATTGTTCTTGTATTGTTTCGTATTTATTATACTTATATAGTGCACTTACATAACTTGGATTGACTGTATAATCGTTTGTGGAAAAGTGTGTGGAAGGGTTTGGTCCTTCCTGCGAGGAAGATTTAACACGGACATAAAATCTGAAGCACCTATAAAAAAAGTAAAATCAATAGCAATAACCTGTCTCATTTTTTATTGTTTCTCCACTAACCCAACCTAAAAACAACTGTTACTAACACCCTCTAAGCGATTGCTGTACGGGGAAAGTCGAGAGCCTATAGCAGTGTCCGCCAAACTTTTTACTTCATGACACACTAGCAATGGGATTTGTTCCGCGGAGCACCAAGTCAAAATAGCGTTAAAAGTAAGTGTACTTTATTTATATGAATTAAGGAAATCATCAGGTAACAATCTTTTATTATATTTGATTATTTTATCAACATATGTACAAATTATGTAGGTGGTAATAATTTTATCCGCGAGAAGGGTGCAATTAATTAGTATCTTCTACTCTAGACTCCAGATCAAATTTATTCTGTAGGTACCTAATGTCAAAGACAAGATAAAAACAATTATGTAAATCTCGCATAAATTGTGAAAAAAAAAAATCTTAGAGCTTTTAATTTATAGTTAATTAGTTAGACATCTCCAAATACAAAATCTTGAGAAAATAATAAAAAGGATATTCGAGTGATTGCCATAAATCAAATGTTATTTACATGTGTTTGTATTTTACATATTAAATGTGCTATCAAATTACACCGAGAGACATAACGGTTAGGTACATTAGTATGATATTCTGAAATGTCCTACTAGTGACCCAGAAAACATCAACATTTTGTTTAATTCACTACAAGTTTTTCCGCATTATAATTGATTTGGTGGTGTTTATGAGTAATCTGAGAACTGTACCAGGTATAGAGTAGGTCCACTTTTACAGTTCCACGACAACTCAACAAAGTGACATTTTAACACCCCTTTGAAAAGTCGTTAAAAATATGATTTTTTTTTTTAAAGGTAACACATAACCTAACATAACCTATTTTACCATATTTCTCTCATTACTTTTAATCACTTTTAAAAGGAGGTGACGAAGTTGCAAATTTTTGAGATGTACGGTCACCCATTTTTACACATAACTGCATACTCTGTAGTCGAAGGGTAAGGCTTTTGACTTGCAACCTAAAGGGCGCGGTATCGAAACGCGGCGTGCGCAAATAAATTTTATTGATTAAATTGTATTATTTCACAATTAATTAATGTAAAGTAATATATAGTATACTGGCTAGTTCCTGGCATGCGTTGCTATGCCACTTATAAAGAAATTGTTTTCCCTGCGTGTCTTTTCTCATTCGTCCCGTTCGCGTTCCCCTTCCATCTCCCTTTCCCTTCCCTTCCTCTCACGCGTTCCCCCTCCACCGTTAGTTCCCGTACATTAAGATTTTTAAACAGCTCGCGTGCCACCTATTGCAATTTTTTTTTTTTTTTTTTACATATTACAAACATTCATTTTTTTATATTATAAGAACAATCAATCAAATTTGGTACCCATTTAAAATATTAAATTTTAATAATATAAGTTTATTCGAATATTGAATTTATATTGAACAATCGATGTTTTAAAAATGTCATTTTCAAATTGCGACATTTTTCTAAAAGTTTTTGTAAGAGTTTTTTAATTATTAAAAAAACTTTTCAAATTTATTGACATGTGGTTGTTATAATCCAGAAATCTTCGCAAGGGAGGAAAAAAGGTATTTTGAAAGTTTGAAACATTTAATACGCTTAATATAGCAACGCATAGCGGACATACATACATACATACAAACATTTTTAGATTTTTATATATATAGATTTGCGGAGTGGAAGATACTCGTAGTATCGCACTGGTGTATGACCAGAATAAATAAATAAAGACCAACATTGAAACGTTACTTGAAATGGCTTTAGCCGTGTTTGGTGACCAGATCTAAATAGCCAGGTACTTCCACACCTCCTTCTTCCCCTCCCCAATACCTTCAGCCTCACAACATGCCGCAATTGGGGATGCCAAAGTTTCACTGACTCAAGACGGGAGCAGCTGGGACTCTTGGGAGTAAAAAATAAAATAAAATACTCAACTCAATTTTAGATTTTTCGGAGATGTCTAACTAATCAACTGGACGATCAAAATAATGATATCGATTAAATTAGACCATTTAATGAATATCACAGTTTAGTGTCAGTATAATTCGAATGATATATATGCATCGGGGGGATCTACGGATTGCCTCTACGAGTCTACGACGGCAGTTTTCGTAGAGTGTAAACAAGCCATCGAGCGTTTGGCGTACCGCCGAGTTCCCGTGCGGCCCTGTGAGTATAGCGGCTAGGTGTACATATAGGTAACGCCGAGGTACTCGAACATACTTCTCCTAGCAATTCTGGGAATTCCTAATGTCACAATGTGGATGAACACAATGAACGTTCAATACGTGACGACCTCTCTTATTTTCGTCAAACATTTGAACTATTATTTGTAGCATTTTTTCTTCGTCTCGATTTATTCACGATTAATTCCAAAACCGTCATGACCTATTAGCTCCCAGACGTTTCCTAGATGAGCGAATCGATGGAAATTCCCAATAACTGCGGTACTTAGCTAACGTGGGTACCTACCATTGCACGCATTTGGTCTGGGAGAGGATGTCACCTTAAGCACACTGTACAGTAGGCTTTGAGCCTGGCAATAAGCAGGTATTAGAATCAGGGTTAAGAGAAAAGCCTTCAAATAACATCATTTACGATGCGAATAAGAAATTAAGTACCTACGTAGGTATAAGAAATTTAAAATATTAAAATCACACTTGTAGGTACACAGACATTTATTTACCCGAGGTATTTTTTTAATAATTTTCCTGCAACCGATTTTGAAAAATCCAAACAATTGAATTATGTTTAATGTCTTTATAAAAAAAATTACAGGTCATTATAAATATTTATGTCCACTGTTTTTATGTGAATACTGCACAAGAGTCCCAACACTCCCAACTGCTCTCGTCTGGAGCCAGTGAGATTATGGATTATGGTTGTAGGTAGTGGGGAGGGAAAGGATATAGGAAGAAGAGAGATAGGGAAGTTAATTTTATAGTAATATCTCACAAGAGTCTCAGCTGCTCCCGTCTGGAGTCAGTGAGACTATGGCATCCCCAATTGGGGTATGTTGAAAGGCTGAGGGTAGTGGGGAGGGGAAGGAGATAGGTAAGAGGAAGGTGGGGAAGTACCTGGATATTCAGATCTGGTCACCAAAAACTGCTAACGTCATTTCAAGCAACGTTTCAATTCTGAATGGTGGTCTTACGCCAGGCCGATACTAAGAGTACCTTCCACTATATACTACAAAAACTATTTGAAAAAATACAAACTAATCAAATAAAATTTATTTGTGCACGCCGGGATTTAAACCCGCGACCTTCGGATTGCTAGCCGAAAGCCTTACCCCTTGACCACGAAGGCCGTCAAAAGAGTACAGGTATTATTAAACAGTATAATAGGCCACTTGCATGGATTTCATAACGACTTGGAAAAAATCGTGTGGATAGATTTTTTTATAAGACTACGAAAATGTTAGTAAAAATTTTTAGAAATGTATAGTTTTTTTATTTTTAAATAAATCCATTCTTTGAGCTCGTGACGTCACTTCATGAAAATGTCTCGTCTCCTCGTTTATGTTACCGTAATTTTGTAAAATTCCATACTGATTAATTATTTTATATATGGCAACACTTTGATTTCCGGCGAATTTTTGAATTTGCGTTTAACGTTCACTAGATTTATTGTCTGTTCTATGCGTACTTATCCTTTGGTTTGATTTTTTGATAAAGATAGCGGTGTTTTTACAGATGCTACGAAGAGAACCCCGTACAATTTATTGCTATTCGTATGGAAAACGTTTTTTTTTTTAATGAATTTCGGCTATGTAATTATCGTTTTTTCGCACACATAAAATTATGTCCCGTCTTTCCGGTTTATAAAAAATGGTCTGATTTTTTGGATTGAAATTTTCAAAAAATCACCAGGGTTTCAAAAATACGTAAAAAAAAAAAACAGAATGTCTTAGAATATTTGCCTAAACCGGATTTTTTTTTTAAATGTGATGCAAGTGGCCTATTTCCAATGTGCGTACGAAATATTCTAAAATTTAAAAACAAATAATTGCAGTATCTATAATCTAAACATTATCTTTAAATATAATAATAAATGTTACAGGGTTCTAACTTCAATTTACCGTGTTCTGAGTTATGAGGGGTCAAAGTTTGCGAAGACGATTTGTCATTATCTATTTACAATTTATGATTTTGAGGTTTAATCTTGTGTAAATTATTCCAGTATAACATATTTAAAAGGACGTAGATACGCTTACTATTTTAGAACAAAGCTACGTCAATGCGCATATAGAACCATACGCAACTAACTAGACCATAATAATTCATTGCATAAGAAACTACATTTCCCTAATGCCTCGCCAAGATAATATGGTCACGTCCTATTTTAAAAAATCACTAAAATTTTTCCTTTAAAATGTTTTAAACTCAGCTTATGTACCTCAAATTTAGAAATTGTTAAATAGATTATGACGATTTGCCTTTGCAATCTTTGACACCTCAGAACATTTTAAGGCGAAGTTAGAACCCTATCCAACTAAAGTGACGAACTGCATTTCACATTGTAATAACTACCTGTCAGGTACAAACAAAATGCCGATTGCAAAAGGTTCAAAGTGACGTTAGAACCTTGTAAAATAAATTGAAGCTTTAAAAGCTTGATTTTAGAACTTCGTACTTAAGAGCGTATAACCAGAGAACACCAGAAATATATCATTTTTAAATCAGTGTTCAGACGTATTGACTCGTTTCCGCAAAAAATAAAAATTGGTTTCGAAATATTGTTCTTTTATCTAGTAAACGTATGTTTAAAATTTTTTGAAAAAAAGATATTTTTTAGTATAATAAAGTTATACCATAGGTCATTGGCGGATTTGTTAAATTTTCAAAAAAGTACATTTATTATACGACACCCATTTCAAATCATATATTCATGCAGTAAAATAAATCAATACATTATCTGGTAAACGTATGTAACAGAATTTTAATTTTAGTTTAAATAAATTATAAAAAAATATATTAGTACATGTGTTTCTTGACGAAAATTGGTCCGTTTGTGTATTTATTTGCGCACTTACAGACTAATATATTTCAATTTTTTTAACATTCTTATTTTGCTGAGACATTATTGAAAATGATAAATACTTACAAAAATAATTACAAAAATTACATCATTTTAATAGTTTCATCAACACGCCTTTCAGCATTTTTGGATGTAGGTATAAAATAAAGCAAATTTGGAATGAAATAAAATCGATATCGAGTTATAATTTTAAAAAGCTGGTAAGGAGAGTAATCAATCTTTCTAATTGGAGCCGCCCTGTACGATCGTAAGAACCTCTTTCGAAGAAATGTGGATTTTCGGCCGCTGGCTGGTTATACGCTCTTAACTTCGAGCTATGGAAATAGTGCACAAATGGCTGTGAAAAATATTTTGGAAAGAAATAAGCAAATAAACGATTTTGCATCATAAAGTCATTTTTGAAAAAAAAATGTCGGTTTAAACCTTGTTCAACCAAGGTGTGTGTAAATGTCATGTGTGACAATGTAATGAATTTACACCGCCATTTTTACAATAGTTGGTGGTGTTGGTCGGAATATTCATCTTCCAAGTAATTGATTCTCTGCGTGATTATTTTGAACATTAATTTTTATTTAAAAACTAGCTGGGTTACCCGGCTTCGCTCAGGACAACATTCGAGAGTGTTCTGGAATGTTGCACAATGATGTTCCCGATTCCCTATTCCTGATCATTCCACGACAACTCCGCCACTCCTTCCAGAACTTTCTACAGCTCTATGGAACCTTCTAGAACTTTCCGGAAGACTGTTCTAGAAATTTCAAGAGGGCGAAGCCTTCAGCCCTTATATCTTCAAAAGCACGCCCTTTAGGTAAAAACGGATACCCTTATTCCCTAGGGGGGATAGCGATCTACCACACCATATAACTCCCTTGATCGAACCGGGACTCGTTTCTGAGTTTTTGCGAGCTGCACGTTTTTTGGACTTTCTTTTATAATACGTGCCATATTCAAATAAATAAAATGTTACTCCTTACATGTCCTTTCCCGTGCGTCCCCCTCCAGCGTTCCACTTCCACCTTCCCCGCCACCGCTCTCCCGCTCCCCTGTCCCGCCAACCCCCCTGGCACTTCATTTCTTGACTCCTCTCCCACCCGGCCCGTAGCCGAAACTTTTTTCTAATACTAACAATTTTAAACTCGTGATATCTTTCTAATTAAATATCCGAATTGAAAAATTCAAAAAATTAAATAGAGGTATTGAAGCTGTCTTGAATATGAAGTAATTTATTTTGAAAAGGATTAAAACCAACATACAAATAAAGAGCCTTTTCAAGCATCGACATTTTAATTAAATTTTTAAAATAAAAGAATACTTATTGTGGCATAACCATAATAGTTAGACATATGCTGTTACGACTTTTTTTGTAAATAATGATGTTTTCTATAAAGTCATAGTACATTATTTTATTCTATCATCAACAGTTTTCACAGCGCACGCGATTTAAAGAATATTTTAGGTATTTTTTTTACACCCTGGGTTACATTATTGAAGTTTTAGTAAGGATGCCTATATTTAAAAAAAATATAATATAGCCTATGTCACCCAGGGATAGTGTAGCTTCCCAACAGCGAAAGAATTTTTCAAATCGGTTCAGTAGTTTCGGAGCCTATTCGATGCAAACAAACAAACAAACAAACAAACAAATCTTACCTCTTTATATAGTGTAGTAGATAACTATGAATTTTTATATAATTAAAAACCGTTTATTATTAATTTTATATTATACTGAGTTCCTGCTATTAAGACACCCTAGAAATATGAAAATAAATATAAGGGTATATTTTCAATTTTTAAGAAAAAATGAGAGCAAACTTTCGGCTTTGCAAATCTTTCTGTATAATAAATAATATCCAGTGTTTTTTTCACGGGTCTGCGTCTAGTACATAAACATAGTACACAGACACATAGAAAATAAAAAAATATTGTAAAATAAACAGTTTCATCGAACTGTTTTAATCAAACGATTCGTTGCGTTTACCACTCTCCAAACATGTGCAATTTGTGCAGTTTCTTGGTACCTAATGACTCCAATTTATGAAATGAAAATATGTTTCCACATTTTCGTTATTTGTTTTTGGGGTGTTATGCCGTGTCGCGCTACCTCCTTTTTTAGCCAACGTTTCGGACAACGTTGCAGTGTCTATCATCAAGGCCGATCCGGCAGATGTGTAATTGTTAGTGGTGAAATGTGTGCTTATGTACTGATACCGTATTGCCAGTTATGTTTCCAAGTGCTCGAAATTGGATTATATATCTACTAATAATGGATTCGATAGCAAAAAAGGCATATGCTCTATTAAAAAAATAATCGTATATACGTCAGAAAACTTCTATTATAGTAGATTATATTATATTCAGGATATCATATGGCAGAACCGATGTTCCTGAAAATTATAGCATTAGAATAGGAAATATTAAATGTGAAAAATCACCTCAACGACGCTGCAACAAATTTTACTTAACTGACCTTTATCTAATTATGTACGAGCTGAAAGAGAAACTTATTAAATCTTACCTCATGTTACTGAACCTGATATTATCATAAAATATACTCGTAATAGGTACGTACATTAAGGGGATGCTTTGTGAATGGTCTATTTAAGCAAAGGAAAGAGAGGATGTTCTGAGAAGGAAAAATGTATGAGGGGTCAATAGGAATCTAGGAGTCAGTGTGTCCAGGAGTGACGGACGTATGTAACCCATCCCCCCAACTCTGGTGGGTCGGGAGAGTCCGACTGGAGAGGTCAAAAGGCCTCCCTCAATCAGTCTCTCTCGACCAGGCCCGTCACGCCGCCAAGATCCGGCAAAACCTTACCCTATGAACCTGGGCACCCCTGCCAAGACACCAAGCTGAGGTATGTGTTTACTATTTATTTGACTGTGAAAATTTCAGACATTTTTTTAACATTATATCAACGCACTTTTGAATGAAATTGCTGGCGATATGTTATACCACAATTGCTGGCGAAATCGGTTTTTGAAATGTTAAATAGTATTCATTGATGAAAAATCTGCTTGCTTTGTAGTCGAAGAAGTAAGTGGGTAACTATTTAGCATTGTAAAGTGGCAGTGATAGGTAGGTTACAGGTACAGAATCCAAGGTGAGTGTGACGAACATAGAGCCCAAGCCATCATCATTGTGAATGGCAGCACTAACGGTATACTTGCCCCGTGTAATATGTTTTCAGCCCATTCTGCTGCCGTCGAGACAGGCAGAAATATTGTGATGGAGTCCCGCGCATATTAAGTGCCACTTAAAATATTCTCATGCCGCGATTACTATCACTAGATGCCAAGTCATTCCCGGGAACACTTCTGGGGTAGCTAGAAGCAGAAGGCAACCGTGTCCTGGTACCGGGTACCTGGTACGTGCGGTATTGTGGATTGTGGCCAGCCAACCCAACGGCACATACACTTCAGCATACTGACTGTAGCAACAGCAAACAGGATACCTACTGCTAAGTGTTGCGATCATGGTACTTTCAACTAATATTATTTGCATATTAAAGTTGTTGGGAAACATATATGTACCTACACTTAACTTTAAAAATATATATCTGAATGCTCCACTGCGAAACATAAATACTCAACCAGGTCAATAAGACAAAATATATCAATTGGTTATTCCCAATTTCGATAAATCTTTTGTACAGAGAAATATTTAATTTCATGGTGCGAAACTACACAATGCCCTACCAAATCAAACAAAAAAAAAAACTAGTGTATTTAAAACTTAAGTAAAGTCAAGATTGAAACAATTGAATGATATTCAACTTGCAAACATTATGAAGACAATGTAAAGATATTTACATAGATAATCAATATAAAATAAAATATATAAAAACTACTACAGGCTACTTTAAAATGGGAATTCAGTTCAGTTTTTAAATAACCTAGGGTCTAAGGTTAAACCCTGAAAAAATATGCTACCAAGTGTATTAAGTAACCATTAAAGAAACCTAGTGAGGAGGACTGTGAAAGCACATTATTCTAATTACGTATCTAAAAATTAAAAAGAAACCACTAAATTAAAAAAAAAAATTCTAAAATATTTTTGTACAATTTGATGTGATAATGTATCTTTCCAGTTAAGCTTCAAAAAGCTCCGGAAGGAAGAATTCATTTGACAAATTGTTTATTTCAAAGGCTTATGTAAACTAGGCAGCATTTTCCCTGACTAAGCCTCACGTTTTCGGATCTAAGAAAAACAGAAAATCTCTTTGAGTTTACAAGCTCTCCAATGAGCTTTGCAATAAAACACATTGTATAACTAGTTCAGTTTGAAAGTTCTAGGTTTTTTTTTTGCTATAAGCTTCCTAGTATAATTTAACAGTCAAAAATAGTAGAGGCAAACATATGTTCTAAAATATATTTTGATTTGGTTGAAACTCAAAGATACAATAACAACAATATTTAAGTTATGATACGTTCATTATTTAGCATATTTTTGTTAGTTGTGCTGCTAATAGAATGAGTAGTTCTTTCGTCATCGCAAGTTCACCCATTCAATTCATTCTGTGAAGTCATTATTCTTCGTGAAGTATTTTGTCATTATTTGCTGACAGCATCGGCGGTATTCAGTTTTAGTATTCATTTCACCGAGCTGGCGATGGATGGCGGGTGTTTTCACCACAGGAAGAGGGCCTCACGTACGGCAGGTTCTGTGGGCGCTTTCGAGAATCCTCGCGAAACTGCCCTTCGCGGCCGCTTCAGCGAACAGATCAGTCATGCTTAATCACAATCACTGCGCGGCATCGACATACCTGATGAGATAGGTGCGTAAATAGAATGCGTTGAACCCGGCCATTATTATATCATTGAATAGTTAAATAGAATATTCCTAGAAGTTTGAAAGAAAACCTATGCGACTATTCCTTAGCTCCCAGGTTACAATTAAACCTCGAGAAGAATAATATCAGATGAAGCAAAGCATGGACGGTTACCTCGAGAGTGTTTTCTCTTGGTGTAAAATTAATCTCGTTGAATTTATTGTTTCAAAGACCCAACCATGTCTAATTACGTCTTAAAAGATGATCAAAGTTGAAGGATCAACGGAAGCGATCTTCCGAACAGGCCCACTATTGATATGCTTGATGTAACTATAAGTGACCAACTCAAGTATGGGGGCTCCATCGAAGCCAGAGTTAAATTAGCATCCCAAAAACTGGGCGTAAAACTGCTAACCCTGTACAAATTGCAAGTGCGCTCCACGGTTGAATTTGGCAGCCACCTCTGGTCCGGAGCTCCAAAATACCTGAATAACGTAAGCACATTGATAATTGACATGAATCGACTAATCGGCATGAGGACACGACCATAACGCACTTCTATTGGATTATCTGTTCACTGATTACATCATTGATGAAACATTATCACATTATGTAGGTACCTACAACTTTATAACAATACTATTTCGGAACAATCGTATAACTTATTGAGAGATATTCGTCACAAGGTTCAGGATTCTTAAAATGCATAATTACTCATTATTTAGTAGGCGTGTACTTCGAGAAGGATTTCGGAATTCAACTGAAGCAACCAAATATTTATTTGGGTCTCAAGTCTGAACCGCTTTCCTATAGTTATGGTAGTTAGTTTTGAAATAACTTATACCCCGTTATACCCCGTGGAACCCTGTGTATGGAAATATTTGGGACTGAAGTCTGAACCGCTTTCCTATAGTTATGGTAGTTAGTTTTGAAATAACTTAGGGATTAAGGTTATACCCCGTGGAACCCTGTGTATGGAAATATTTGAGACTGAAGTCTGAACCGCTTTCTTATATTAGGGTATTAAGTTTTTAAATAACATAGGGCCTAAGGTTAAACCCTGTGCATCCCTCGAAAATTTGCAAGAGAGAAAATTATGTTATTATTTACTAAGAGAAATCCAATAAAATGTAAAACGTATTATTTTATGTTTTTAAAGTAAAGACTATTAAATAAATTGAAATATCTAGAACTGAGTATTAAAAAATTGGTTTTTTAATAAAATCAGGAGAGTCTCTTATTTATAATGTTCCCAGAGATAAATCCTATAACTCTGCACCCCCACATGCCCTAATCACTACAATGATATTCGTAATTTGCGCTCAAAACTTCGTTTATTTGATTGACGAAACCACGGTTGTACTGAAACAGGTTGGCGTGTTGTAATGTAGAAGTACACAAACAATGTTGATTTAATAATGTTCCATAATATTTTTATATAAGCTTGAATACATAATAAGTAATGTTTTCCTGCATTATACCACAACAAAGATATTTTTCTATAAATTTCCCTCCTTTCAAGACATTCTTATCACCGTTTCAAAATTGTATCATTTTTCCTTCTGTCGTAAAAAAGAACCTCTAAAACAATTCCCGGTGAAAGCTCAAAGTGAATATTTATTCCCAAATTCCTCTTAAGTGGTGTGTATTTAAGGAAAGAAAAGAAAATTGGTTTGTTGAAACAAATCGTTATGGTTTTTGAAGCCAACGCGATAGAACACGCGACCTCTTTTCAAAGCCATTTTACAAATAAATCATAAACAATGTCGAGTGAGTGCATTCCAATGACTGGTCTCCTCAGCAGCAGCGAGATTCCGAGTAGCAAGCACCATCATGACGCGGTGTAGAAAACGACGAAGTATTGACAGTGGAAACACAGAGCGCAGAGTAAATATAAGATTCTTTTCATCATGTGCCAGGACACTTGACTAAATACTGGTTGTATTGTAGACAAGACAGTTGCCTGAACCGGCTTGGTGCGTTCATATTTGTTTAAGAGCAATATTATTTGTTTGAGCGGGTTCAGTGACCCTGGCGGTAGTGGCGTACTGGGGCCCGGGGCCTGGGGCCGCGGGGCGCCGGAAGTCCCTGCTTTCAGAGGCCCCATCGCTCCCTAAACCTGCGACCACCCGTGCAAAAAGAAACCGTTAGATTCCTTGATGACTGAACTTCCGATCTAGATTAGTGTCTATGACTAAAAGCTAACTGGTACCTAATGCGATCATATTCTAAATTGCAGGAATTCTTTGCACCATACGAAAATTTGTATTATCAATCAAAACAATAACAACTCAATGTGAGGTGTAATGATATTGTTTTGTAATGATACTGTTTTGTAATGATATTTATTGTTTTGTAATAATATTGTTTTGAAATGATATTGTTTTGCAATTATTTTGATTTGTAATGACATTGTTTTATTATGATATTGTTTTGTAATGACATTGTTTGTAATGTTATTGTTTTGTAATTATAATGTTTTTAATTATATTGTTTGTTATAATTTTTTTTATCTAATGATATTATTTTAATGATTTGTAATGGTATTGTTTTGTAATGATATTATGACATCGTTCCTGGATAGTCAAAGTTGCGTGGTGTCGTACGGACCCGGACAGGCCGAACAATGAACGACGAACAGGGACTGCGCTATCAAAAATAAATAATCTGGAGCTCTTTTGAAGTTTACGAGCGGAAGTGATGTGCATTTTACGCTGGGGGAACTAACTACTAACTACTCTTTTGGTAAGACATTATACCTTCGTCAAAATTACGTTTAAACAGGCGTTTATGAATTTTATTTAAATACTTAAATACTGTACACTCTCTTGTAGTTCCGTGTTTTCTCATCAGATATCCGTTATATGAGAACTTTTAAAACTGTATTAAAAATATTAAATTTAATTTAATTTACTAAATGAAACGTAAAGTTATTTAAGATAAATAACTTAATTTTTTATTAGAACAACTCTGTTTTTATTACGTTTGAAGGTTATTATAATATTAAACAAATATGACGTTTAAATCAGAAGTAGCCGAATAGTAAGGCGTTTGTCCGGGTAAGAAGAAAGGTTCTGGGTTCGAATTCCAGTTGCGACAATTATCTTTTTTATATTTCAATGTTTTGTTCTCTTTCATATTTTCGTTTAGATTATCAGTGTTATCGTCTTCTTCAATGATAAATAACTCGATTAAAACCATCATATATTCAAAATAATCGACAAATTTCGACACAAATGGTTCCATCGTCAGGATAAACGTATGAGAAATGAAAATCGTAAATAAGACTAATTTACCCATAGACAGAATCTAGTGAATTTGCGATTATCGCAAGAAGTAAATGCAATTACTTATTTTCATTTTATTAAATGCTAAGTATTTAAAAAAATAAAATTAATGATTAACTTAACAAAATAAAAGGCATTTTTTATAAGGTAAAACTCAAATAAAGATTATGTAATTAAAGTAATATTGTTCATTTAATTAATTTAAATTAATAAAAATAACAAATAACTCAAAAAAATAGAAAAAAAAAAAATTAAATAACTAATTATATTAAATAAATATATTAATTGCAACAGCCAATTTAAAACGCATTTGAGGTGATCACTAAATGGTTTACATAAAGTTGAAAAATTAATCATAACTATAATAAATATTTTTAAATTATTGATTAGTTTTACATAATTTCTACCCAAAACCTCATATACACACAAGAATAAATCTAGACTTTTAGTATTATGTAGTGGAATCCAAAAGCTTTTCAAATGCAAGCAATTCTGGTCTATCAACTAAATAATTTAAAATTTTATATAGAAATACCAAGTTAGTGAAAATCCCTCTCTTTGACAATTATATTTTTAATTTTTATATTTATATATACTTAACATTTTAAATTAAAATGTTTGAGAATTTTTCCGTCAATTTCGTATACATACGCAGAGCTAATAAATATTTAGTACCGATGTGATGCGTTTTATCGGATACCTGAATATGTGCAAGTGTCGATGATGTCAATTGATATGATATTAGCATTTTAATTCTTCATAAAACCGTCGGGGAGGAGTTATGAAGCATTTGGCGTCCGTCTGTCTGGCCAGCAGACCTCTAGGCAGTTCGTTATTTGAGGTCATCATCATTAACACCAACCACACTGCAATATGGTGACGTGATTATTTGGTATTACTGTTGAATTTGTTTTTTAACAGTCTCAGAAGTCTTGGATAAAAACTACGACATCCCCAGTATTAAGAAAGATGCTAAAGCCCGATGGCTAACTTACTTAAAACTTAAGATATGTATACTTACGTAACATAAGACATTTGATTGGGGTTTTTAATCGCAGGACAAAATAATGACGGGAAAAGCCCTACCTTTGAATGTGATGATCTGCGGGCCATCCACAAGTCGCAATTACGAGTATACAGGTTAGCACAATTAACCGTAAGGACCTATCATACACATTTATCTAAACGCGAGCTTCGAGAGAGAATCAATAATTGCTGTTACTACAAGCGCGACAATATTTCAACTGACAAGTTGGGTATTAAATATATGATTGCACAATTAATGAAAAGTAGTCATCTTCTTTCTTCTTCCAAGTAGAGCTTTTAAGGAAAGATATGGACAACGGGAGATGAATACACTGTACACTGAACTGGGAAATGGATTAGTCCCGAAGCTGTTTCAACTCTATACACCCAGTCTTGTGGAATGTTGAAAGGCAGAAGCAACTGGTTAATTGTAAAGGAGGAGTTGAAGTAACTAGCCATATTATATTCAGACATTCAGAAATTCTTCGTTTAAGGGCCCATGCAGGGACATACAGAGATGTGCAAGAGAAGTAAAATGATGTACGCATTTATTTTAACGCTTACGGCGGTTTTTCCCAATCCTACTGATTAACTGTTAAGCCGAAATTTTGGCTCAACGCTCTTCAAATGCAGAAATACGCTCTTTTCAACGCAACTCTCCGATCAACAGGCCAATCGAGCGTTACTAAACAAATCACTTAGATGATCGATGACTCAGATTGATCGATCGAAAACTTGGGAATAACAGTCATTAGAGTTTATTTACACTAATATTGGGTTACATACCACTAAGAGAGCAGTAATTATATTATTCTTACATATAAATAGAAGGCAATTAGTGAGTGCACTATAGACTCAACTGCAGCGCCTTATAGACTCGACTGATATCGCAGAAAATTTCAAAGATCGTTCTCATTCTCAATAGTGCCTACGTTTGGTGCCTTGGTTCGCTATGCTTGGTGACTTAGCACAGGTGAAAGTGTTGAGGTTTGTGCGGGTCTTGCCGGCGGATGAGTCTGCCCAACAGCTGCGTGGCAGGCAGTATCGGCAGAGACTGGTTGAGAGAGAACTTGTGACCTTTTGGAACATCGCTCTGCACCGCAGTGGAAGGGATGGATTCATACGTCCTCCATTCCTGGACCCATTGACCCCCAGATTCCTACCGACCCCTCATACCCTTTTCCTTCCCAGAACTTTCTCTCCTTCTTTTCCTAAAAAGACCCTCCACACGTCCACACAGCACCCCCAAATATGACGTAGACCCTGAGGGTAATATTTTTCCTCAGGGCTTCCAGTGTGAGGCGTGCGTAAAAAAAAAGTGCCGACAGTGATTTGAATGATACCTAGAAAAGGGAGTTGTGCTCAAGCAAACTTTTCGGAGGTAATTTGTATTTAGACGTGACATACTTATATTTGAATTAGATACATGTGCCTAAAATTTATTGATTCAAAAGTACCTACAGTCAATATGTCGTAAATTTTGCTCTGCAAGATTCTGAAGGAAAAGGATTTGCAATTCTGCAATTTTCGGCCCTGCCAAATCTACGGGACCATAAAAAAAAGTTCCGGCAGTGATTTTAATGATACCTAGAAAAGGGAATTGTGCTCGAGAAAACTTTTTATTCTGAGGTATACTTATTTAGACGTGACATACTTATATTTGAATTAGATGCATGTGCCTAAAATTTATTGATTCAGAAGTACCTACGGTCAATATGTCGTATATTTTGCTCTGCGAGATTCTGAAGGAAAAGGATTTGCAATTCTGCAATTTTCGGCCCTGCCAAATCTACGGGACCATGTCTCTACAAGAATAATGGACGAATGACTAATGGACAGTAAGTTTTCGTAAGGGTGCAGTGTTGCATCTCATCACTTTTTTTAAATAGGCCAATAGGTAGGTATTACGAGTTATTTTGTAAATAATGTTATGGTTCGTGAGACTTGCATTAGTTCCATGCAATCCCAAATAGATAAGCTGAACTGAAAGCTTTTTTCTTAATTTAGCTCTAAAGTTTATTAATTTCCTCTGTCCAATACAAAGTACAAGTTCAAACTATTCCACATCCTACATTCAGAAACAAATTACGCACAACATTCGTTTCTCAGAAGGACGTGCACAAAAAACCATAATATTTTTTGCAGACCCTGATATTTTCCACTTGTCCTCAGGTCAATTTAATAAATGCATAATAGAAAAAAAATGTTAATTACCAATCCTCTATCTCTGCTGTGTGTTATTTTCTCATTCTCATTATGTTGTTTTTCTTTTTTTATTTAATCATGTATATCCTTGCACATTTTCTAATGATGTGAAAATGTATTATTTTTTATATAAGTACATAGTTTAATTACATATTATTTATCTTAAATAATTTACCTGTGGTTTTTATTTATTTTTTATATATATTTATTCTTTTTTTTACCACTTTTCTTTTAATCATCTATGTTTTTCTAAATATACTATTAATTTTTGCGGAAACTTCCCTGATTCATACAACCATGTAATATTTAATTACTTTAATAAAATATGTATAACTGTTTGTTTCCCTAAAAAACTAAAATAAAAATAGATAAATAAAGTTCCAACTGCCCGGAGCCAGAGGGATTATGTTATCCCCAAAAAGGTCAACAGGTTGGCTTGGGAGAGGAAGGTTGGATAGAAGGTACCTGGCCATTCAGATCTGGTTACAAATACGGCTAAAGCCATAATAAGAAACTTTTCGATACCTTCTTATGTCTTTCACCAGAGCAATTAGGGAGGCGGATACGGATTATGGGTACCGTCGCACAGGGAACATATATATTTTATTCGATAACCAACCTCTGCTATACGTCACCCCAAGTGTTTGCTACGTTTGTAGGGATGCCCGGGTTCATGGAGTAAGGATTGTCTAGGTCTTGGCGGCGGATACATCTGCCCGCCTGGTACATGGCAGGCCGGATTTGGAAAGAATGGTTGAAACTTTTTTACCTCTCCAGCAGGATTCTCTCGATCCATCGCCAAGCATAGCTGTGGGAGGGATGGATTCACAGGTCTGTCACCCCTGAACACACTGACCCTTAAATTCCAAACCTCCCTTCATACCTTTTCTTTACAGAATCTTTCTCTCCTTCATTTCCTCAAAAAAATCCTTGAAAAAAGATGACATAGGCCCCAAGGGAAATCATTTTCCTCAGGGACTGTATGAAGCTAATGTAAAAAAGGGCGATACTGAAAGTACGCATCTACTACTCTGTAACGTGTCACAAATATAGGTACAATAGATTCCCAAAACACTACGTCGGCGCCGCATTTTCCATTTGAAATAAATATGTAGTGAAAATTTATCCTTTTTATTCCGAATTTCTGTTTATCACAATAAAATAACAAGAATATTAAAAAACTAAAGTTGATTTATAATCGGCTGTTTTAGCTATTTTTTTGAAAAGTATAAAGTGTTACAGAAATAACTTAGTGTAAAATTGTTCCATGCCAACTCAGAATCAAGTCAACTCAATACCTCTTTGAAAAATCATTAAAAGCTATGAACTTTTTTTTTTAAATAGCCCATACGTATAAAAATAACTCAACTTATCCTATTTAACCAATTTTTTATAGATTTTTCTAATCGCTTATAATGATTTTTTAAAGGAGGTGTTGAGTTGATTTCATTCTGAGTTGTCCACCGTACAAAATTTACGTGTTATAAGTTATAAAAAACAACAGGAACACGGCTGACAAATAAATTTTCTCCCGTCAATCTGAGACGGCGTTTTATGTTTGAAGGAGCGTGTAATCACAATCAATAAAATTATTTACGATTGAATATGAAAATTCCTACATGCATAGGTATCGAGGAGCATGGCTGCATAATCATTATGAAATGCGTGACTCTAATTGCATCATGCTGGTGAGACGACAGTCACATCAAAACGACAAAAAGATTATTATGAATTTGTTTAATTTCCTATTTTTCAACTTCTTTTTCGTATAATGGGGGGTCAGAGGGGGACATTTAGTTCTGCGAACCAGTAGGACCTCAGGCGTCGACCTCTCGACCTCACCAATCCCGCGGGAAATAAATGAAATGGGCATTCGTTGACCGCATGTTCGGTGGTCTGCACCGCACCGCATTCACACATCGCTGACTCTTTAAGACCCCATCTATGCATCATGTGGGCACAACCGCTACGGCAGCACTTCATCCTATTGATGGCGGAGTGTAGAAGCAATGAGAGCCAGCCTGTCTTTCAGTGGGGTCGTGTACTAGATGGTCATTTTACACGATGGCTGATTGCCATTCAAGTTTTCACCTATCTTCTGGGGTGAAAGGTAATCTTCCATCTAGGGACTATACTACAGCGCGTAATATCTTTGCACATAATCGTGCAAAGATATTACGCGCTGTTTGGTAGCACCTTCTTGCGTGATATTTGACGGGGTTATGTTTAAGTACGGGTAGCCAAGAGGTAGGAGTAAATTTTAAAGTTCCGCTGATAATTTGCATTCTGGCATTAAGTTGAACATCGAAGTGTGGGAGCTTCTAGCCCATACTGAAGCACAGTATTCAGCTGTTGAGAAAACCAGGGCAACGTATGCCGTTTTGAGCGTGTTGGCGTCACATCCCCTAGTTCCATCTAGCTTATTGACTAATGAAATAATAATGGATTAACATCAACTATTTGCTTATGGGGTGTAAATATTGAAACTGTTAAGTCTAATTTTGGTTTGTGACCTGCCTTAGTTATTTTTCCACACTGGGGAATACAGAAACCTCTGTATCACTTGCTAGGTAGTATTGTACATGTGCCCACTATTGCGAAATTTGCCGTTTCAATGCAATTAAAACTTTTGCAATTTATTAACAGTCATTCATTATTTTATATTTAAATCGCGATGTACAATGCTTTATTTAAAAGCCTAAATAAGCTTTCAATTTTCTGTGGCTTAGTGGTTGCGGATGTTCGTAAACATTGAAAATGATATAAACATATATTTTCATTAATATTTTTTTATATTATTTCGAAGTAATATTCCAGTCATGTTTTGTAGCATGATATCCATAGATCTTTTCCAAAAATTTTATCATCTTGATCAAAAAAATTAAGGACTGGCTACCGTGTGGCACTGTCAGTCACCCAATTAGATTTTTTTAATAGGTTACCACATCTGTCATTGATAATTCCTTCCAAATTTCAGCGTCTTAACTTGATATTTGTAAAAGTTACGCAGTACTGAGTACATCTCTCTTTGGGCATGTTTTCGATGTTTTACAACCTTTTGGATTTCGCACCACGATAACACACCGTCGCACAATGCGATCCTTATCCGTGAGTTTTTGCCTAAAAACAACACGAATACCATCCAGCAGCCTTCGAATTCACCTGATGTAGCTCCCTGCGACTTTTTCCATTTCAATCGACGACGTAAAAAATGGCTTCCCGTAACGCGTTACAAGCACCTCAGAGGATGACATGAAAAAATCGAAAACGGCTCTGATGGACATACCGAAAATTGAGTACCAGCGGTGTTCCGAGGATTGGATCAAGCGCTGGTCTAAGTGCGTTGCAGTCGATGGGAACTACTTTGAAGGAGACCATATCGATTTTGATGAATAAACTTGTATTTTAGATTTTACGAATAAAGTCCTAAAACTCTTTGATCAAGGTCAAGGTAATATATTGTCTTATTTATTACTTTATCAGTTTGCTGTTTTCTTTTGTGTTTGAGGAAGATACCCACCCACCCAATCATCCAATTTCCAAAACGTGATTCATAAACATCATAATAGGCCACTTGCATGGGTTTCATAACGACTTGGAAAAAATCGTGTGGATAGATTGTTTTACTAAGATTACGAAAATGTTGGTAAAATTTTTTAGAAATGTAAAGTTTTTTTTATTTTTAAATGAATAAATCCATTATTTGAGCTCGTGACGTCACTACATGAAAATGTCCCGTCCCCGATTATGTTCCCTTAATTTTGCAAAATTCCACACTGATTAATTTTTTTTTATATGGCAAAACTTTGATTTCCGGCGAATTTTTGAATTTGCGTTTAACGTTCATTAGATTTATTGTTTGTTCTATACGAACTTATCCTTTAGTTTGATTTTTTGATGAAGATGGCGGTGTTTTTACAGATGTTACGAAGAGAACCCCGTAAAATTTATTACTATTCGTGTGGAAACGTTATTTTTTTTTAATGATTTTCTGCTATGTAATTATCGTTTTTTCGCACCCATAAAACTATGTCCCGACTTTCCGGTTTATAAAAAATTGTCTGATTTTTCGGATTGAAATTTTCAAAAAATCGCCAGGGTTTCAAAATTAGGATTTTAAAAAAAATGCAGAATGTCTTAGAATATTTGCTTTAACGGGAAAAATTTTTAAAAAATGTGATGGAAGTGGCCTATTAACACTTTTACAACTGACTAATAGCAATTTTTATTGAGAATTTTAAAGAAGAATTTGAGACTAATGAGGGTTTTTTTTTCTGGTCACGTCGTAGATTCTTATCAATCTCAATGCCAAGGATACTGAGATTGTAATGTTAAAGTTGTTAACCCTCCGTGCACCGGGTGGGGTGTGACGTACCCCTGTTCTTCACAAATCGCAACAATTTCAAAGTAGCTGGAATTGCGACGATGCCGTTCCAATCAGTGTTTAGGCGACCGCCAAGTGAATTACACGCCCCTAAAGTACCTATGGGTATCACACACTAAGGGTCGACCGAGATCTCGGTTTCGGTCTCGACATTCTCGGCTACAAACTCTAACGAGAACTCTATCTCGGTTCACGGCGAAAAATCGCCGAGATTCTGGGCCATAACCGAGACCTTTGTAAGTAGGTACGGTATAGGATAATGGGATTCAAATCTACCGCGTGCGTTCACATTCGTCACTTGGTGTCAGTGCGTGTCACGACAGCGACACGCACTGACACCAAGAGAGCCAAGACTGCAAAGAAATGCAAATATTTTTGAGTATTGGTATTCGTCACCATATCAAGTACTTAGGCCTGCAGCAAAAAAGTTTTTATCAGAACCGCCTACTAGTGTAGCAAAAGAACAGCTCTTTAGCAGAGCTGGTCAATTATACAACATGAGGCGACACAAGGGTTAAAACGCAAAAAAAAAATCCTTTTTATGTGCTACAACATCATGTTGTTCAATTTAGATTATTAAAACTATTTAAACAAATTACTATTACATTCTTAAGTATACCAAATTATGCAAAAACAGCGTATTTTCTTTTTTTTCTCAATTTATCTATTCTCGGTCTCGGCCGAGATTTTAATTTATTCTCGGTCTCGGTCTCGGCCGAGAACGAAAAACCTGTCTCGGTCGACCCTTATCACACACCCCACCTCGTACGCCGCGTTGATAGAAAACTATATATATCTTTCCTATGTTTAATTTATGTTTAATTATTAGAAAAAATACCTATTGTAGTTTGTTAAATTAAAACAATTGTGTTAATTAAAAGTGCCATTTAAAATTAGTACATAAGAAAATAATTGTTAATTACAAAGATTACAGAAGTTATGTTTTTTGTTCTTTTATAATAAAAATGTTTTAATACATACGTTCTACTCAGAGTTTTACTTAAACCTAATTATTACTATGTATTTATAAATACTAACGGCCTTACTAAAAAAACCCGTGAAAATTTTATTCAATTGACAAACGGCCGCGGATGTGAAAACATAAATAATAAAAATACACACCGTTTACACAGTTTACACACGGGGGGTAGTTTATCTCTGTTTTAGGGATGATGTCTGAACGAAATTTGGAATTTTCCAAAGTATTTTGAATGTTCTATATATTTATTATTTTTGAAGGTGCCGTAAAAACAAATACCATTTTTAAAAACTAGATAAAATTACCTTTTAGATTTGTGTATTTTAAATACACGTTAGTTTTAAAAAACTGCCATATTTGAAGATTCAAAGACGGAAAAAATGGAAAAAAATATTCTTACCAAAACATTTTTAATGAAAGTGTAAGGAAATTTAAAAAAAATCGAAATTTAAAAAATACAGTCCTTTTATATAATAATTTTGAAATGAAACTGTCACCTCACTTTTTCCTCGTGCATACAATAAAAATATAATAAAAATTTCAAAGTTTTTTTTATTGCCAAAAGAATAACCTAAAAAATATCTCTGACATTTCAACACATTTCTTGCACCACTAAAGATGTTAATTTCTTTGATAAGTTTACCACCACATATATTAGATATTAATATTGTAAAACAACGCCACTTTTAAGAAATTCCCATAAAATAAAGATTTAAAAAAGTAAATTTGAACTTTTATGTAAACCGAAACAATATTATACAAGTACTGTTTATTGTGCAATAACTTGATAAAACTGATGTAAAACCACACAAATAACACGGCAAATATATTAATTACATGAATAGAAGAGTGAATTGGTCACTATAATAGAAATCATTCAGTAAAATCTCAATATTTACTAAAAACATTCCCGTCATGCATGAAAACCAACTGCGCGGCAAGGCGGTAGAATGCGGTAGAAAATTGCCGGTTGCCATCTAGCGGCCATGAATGAAAACAACAATTTAGTATGGACATTACGCAAAATTGCACTGTTGCCAGATTTTAAAACCTGTTTTAGAGTGAAATTCGTTATTGGTAGAATTTCGTGTTTTCGTGTAAATTTGTTGTATCCATGGTGCTGCAAAAACACAGGAAATCGGTCGTGCTGTGGTTTTTTTTAGTAAGACCGTAAATGTTTAATTCCGCCGAAAAGAATTAATTTGATAATTTTATCACTTTTATATTTGGGGTACATCATACCCCACCTAGTTTGGGAAGAGATTTTTAGTCATCTGGTGCAAGGAGGGTTAAATTCGTTGCTAAACCGTTTAACGACCATTCCGCAACAGTCATGTCTCGTACCAACCTACGCACACGAAAGGGAGAAGCTTGTCCAACAGTAGCCAGACCACCCCTCGCTACGTGCAGCCTTCCACGCGTCTCCGCGGCCAGCATACCGACTATGGATCCGCTCAAATCGCAGACAACAATTCCATTGACGAACACAACCCACATAGGTGATTTGTAAATAAAATTAGTCAACGAAATACTTTTGGCGAAATCAGCATTCAATGGGAGACGTGGGTCATAATTTAGATATTTTTGAATTGCGCATTGCAGGCCGGAGCATGTGGAAATGCTATCTGCTTGCTAAGCAGGGAGCGGACTCGGAGAGATTTCTTATTCAGCGCGGGTGTCATATTTCTAGGAAATATTCCCATCTAACGGGAGGTTCGGCAGTTGGTTTTTACGTTCAATTCGCATGCGTCGGGACAATAGATAAGGTAATTGAAATGTCGGCAGGTAAATAATTTAAATCAGTGCCCATTGTTGTGGCTAATTGATGGACTGGATTTATGATAATTACCGCATATCTACAAGTACCCGCCAACTACCCGAACTGCTATCAATAGTAAATGAGAAATTACCCGGTGACAAGGAACGTGCGCTGAATTTTTCGTCTAATTGTTTATGTTGAAATTCCAACATGAACTCTTCGCTTTGGCAAATCACGGAAAACTAAAAATAAGTCAAGGTGTTACATTGATTTAATTTTAGGACAAGGGGAGAATGACGCACGATCTTCAAACAATAATTGTACTTACCTGTACACAGGAGCTTCCCCTCAGAACCTGTATCATCTTTGGGCATTCTATGTGGATAGTTTTTTGAGGAAACGAAGTAGATGAAGTTTTGGAGAGGAAAAAGGTATGAGGTGATTAGAAAATTGGGGGTCAGTGCATCCTGGAGTGACAGACGTACGAATCTATCCCTCCCACTGCCGTGCAAGACGATGTCCGGAGAAGTCCTGCTGGAGAAGTCAAAAGGTTTTCCTGAACCAGTCCCTCCCGATTCAATCTGCCACGTGGCTGGTGGGCAAATGTATCCATCACTAAGACCCGGACAAACCTCATTCTCATAAACCCATAATTTGTTTAACAAAGTTATATTCGTAGATTAAACAAAAAAAAAATCACATTGCATTTCCAAAAGTTCAAATGCTTGCCTCCCAGAAACTTGGGGTTGCTTAACTATTTAGGGTTGTTTATTTATATAAGGCTTATTATTTACGTAGATTAAATATTGAGAAATATAAAGTATTTTTGTATTGAACACTTCAAAACCCAACAACGAGGGAAAGAGTAGGTACCAGACACTAAAAATGACTCAAGATTTACAAGTCAAATACAAAAATACCCGACATGGTTTAATAAGGGAATAATTTATTCATATAAAAATAAACAAATAAAAATACTTTAAAAATAATTTATTCAGGTAGAAACTAACAAGGTTCTCATTAATATTTTACAGGGCTATAATTTTGGAATAAGGATACATTCGGTAGATACTAATTTACAAAAGTTGTACATTTCATTTCTGGCACTTAGGGATATATTATTATCTCTACGCTAAAATACACCAATTAGGCTTCATAATCAACAAAACACAACATTTTGATAATTGGGATTCACAAAATATCTTGCGATAAACTTTTAGAATGTAAGGAAAATTATGTACACTCGGATTGTTGTAAATTAAGAGAACGAAACACGATCTTTTAAAGTTTTGTTAAGTAAAAGTCTTATAATAATTGCGCGAGACTACAAAAACAACAATAAAAACATATATAAATATGTCCCATATACAAGAAAAGTCAGAGTCATTAAATATATTGGTGGTAAGTTATTTTGTATTAGATACATTTGAAACTATAATTATTATAAAATAATTATATTTGTTGATTTTTTTAAACAATTTCAAACCTAAAACGACTTTTACAGTATACAGAATAGTGGGCTTTTCCTTGATGCATTTGAATGAAAATATATTTTATAGTTTTGTTAGTCGGCGGTACTTTGGGGATATTAGGTATACCGTATTTTCCCTAAGCCAACTGCATAATAACTTTCCATCAAATTGTAATAAGCTGACAAGCTTAACAACATGATGGTTGTCAACTTCTGCTGATAACAGTTTGTTCAAACGCTGAAACGAACTTAGAACGAGCATTTAACGAGAACTTTAGAACTGTCACAAAAAACAAAATGGCCCTTAATGGCGACTTGATAACGTTGTCACACGTGAATTTCGGCGAAACAACTAGGATTAAATGCCTCAACAGACCAGTTTGAAAGAGTAGTCAAGCGCAATTATAAAAACAGGAACATAGCAAAACGTGAAAAAAATGAGTTCCAGAAATAAAACTACACAAGGAATAAATTAAAGATTGGTGAACAAATAATGTTAAAAGTGTAAAATTTAAATTGAACTTTATTCAGAATACTTTTCATGTAACACGTTAAGAGTAAGTACGATATTTTTCGCACGACTTGACACATCGACCTATCGAAGCGATGCGTCTCGTTTAAAACACGTTAACAATCTCAGAGATGGTACCGCCATTTGGTGCGACAAGTCAAGATACTTAAAAACATACAAACGATGTGTAGTTTCACTACCAAAAATTTAATAAACATATTCATTAATTTAGACATTTTACTAATTTAAAGTAAGTAGGAAAATACTCACGCAAACCTTTGTAACATTATAGAATCACACATTATAAATTATATTGTAAATTTTAATAGCTTGTTAAATTTCATAATAATAATAACTAAAAATATCGAAAACATACTTAGGAACAAGATAAGTTTAACAAATCTACAATATTTACAATATTAAAAAATGTCTTTAGTAAAAAAAGAAAATCTGTTTTCAAACTCTTTAAAAAGTCGTTAATTCAACACATAGTACAAGCTTCAATCAATTCTGATTAATATCTAAATAATGTAAACAATACCATAAAACCGGGCAAAGACTGGTCGGAAAATTACATCAAAATTCACTAAAGCAGTTGAGTAGTATTAATTTATCTGAATATATTAAAATGAAATTGTTGCTTTAGACATTAACACAATACATCTTGTAATACTTCTGCTACTGTTTCTATTGCACAGATTAACAGATAGTTTAAATAAAAAAGTGTAGAATGTTGCAATTAACCACACCATCATTTTAATTTCAAAATGTTCAGCACTTATTACAAATTTGCCAATCGGACAAAGGTATAATGGAAACAATGTGTAGTTCAATGAAAACCTTCATTTTCCTAAGAGTACAATTTACAACAATCGGCATAAGACAAAATAAAAAAAGGGTTTAAAAAGGAATGATGGATTTTGGAATGGTTGTGAGGGTAGTAAAAGCATTAAATGCAGAACAACATTGCGACTAAAGGAACTGTAGAATCGTTTATAAAACAATTGAACAAATTCACTTACAAAGATACCTAATGAAAAATATAGGAAAATTGTTTTAGTGGCAAGGACAACAAAAGTGCGTTCAAATACTCGTACAAGGTGACGCAAAAGTTGTCACCCGATGTTCTTTGGCTGTTCTTTTTTTTTATGAAAAATTTTGGTTCTGCTTTTGGATTGTATTGATTTGATGTCTTGATTGTTTTTCCATTAAGTCGAGAAAATGTTATCGGTCAAGTGGCCGCAGCCAGAATTGATGACCATTTGGGCCCGATTTATGGCATTTTCCATCATTCTTTCCAGAACTTCCGGCGATAGGTTTTCGCATTCTTGACGGATATTCTCTTTGTGGACTTCAAGAGTCTGAGGCTTGTTGACATAGACTTGCGACTTCAAGAAACCCCACAAAAAGAAGTCTGGAATGGTTAAATCGAGCGATCTTGCCGGCCAGTGCAAATCACCTAAAATAACTGAAATGAGTTTTTCAAAAAATTTCCGCGTTCTTGAGGAGTATAGCGATTCACATCTTGTTGACTTGTATTTTGTATATGTTTACTTTATAAATGTCAAAGCAGAACTGACATTTGCCGCCATTTGCAAAAATTATGGTATATACGATAGGGTGATGACTTTTGCGCCACCTTGCATAACTCATTAATTTGTGCATTTTACATATTAATTGAAATTCCTAATTAAGGTACGCACCACAAATATATGCCTAAGTAGTAAGGTTGTATTAAATAATATCATAATTAAAGTCATGATTAATGAATCATGTTTGTTAAAATACCATAATAATTCTCAAATACGTACTGGAGTGTAAAGGGGTTAATCTGACGTATTAATAGTCGCATGACCTTAGGGAGATGAAGTTAATTTAATTGTGCTTATTCTATTAAATTAAATTAATAAATATTTCATAACAATTCACAATGTGTATGTATTTCATTTAGTTACTACCATTGACAATGGTACCCTCCTTTACTTGAAATAAATTATATATGCATATTTCGCATATTCGACACTTTAAACTATTACATTTACCACCAATATTCTGCATTGACTTATATAGTATTTGGCTTTTATAAAACAATAAAATTAAGATTATTAATTATTACCAACAAAATCAATCTGTATCATTATATTACATACTGCTGCCTATTGCAAAGAAAAGATTCCTGGTTACAAGGAATTTGCATGAATTTAACTATTTTTAATTTTATCTATCCATTCCATTATTTAATTCAGTCAGTTTTCGTCGAGAAAATTATATATTTATCCAGGAAAGGCTATTCCAACTGAAAAAAGGTTCATATGCCAACATCTTTGTGCATAAAATATTCGGGTAGTCACAGAAAAAGCAATAAAAAATATTTTTTATCCAGGTTTTCCAGAGCAGTGTCTAACACTTTTGGTATTTTTTTCAATGATGCAGAAATTCTATTAGAAAGACAAAAAAATAATTTTCTAAAATGCAAATCTTCAAAGAAAAACGTATCCATAATCTACTCCAAAATACAAACATTATAGTTTAATTTCTGAAGGAAAAGTTTATCAGTTTAGATTATTTAAAATTATTTTTACTGTACCAAATGAGGAATTGGTACCAAAATAAACAACAACAAAACATTTACATACTTTGAAAAATATATCGGTTTTCGGTCTGTATTCACCCCGTGGCGTATAAAGCGTTAAAATGTTTTTTTGGTCAATTACAAACAAACTCACTAACCAAAAGATTTTCACAAATCTTTACAAATATGACTTTTCATAGTCCAAACCTGGTTTAAAAACGCAAAGCCTCTACACACACATGTCATTTGTCCATGTAAATGCCAACATTTTGTTTAACTTAATTCATTCATTTAACCACTACATTCCGTTCCTGAACGGCTAAGGGTTGCTTAAATAGACGAATATATTTAATAATACATTCTAACCTTCAACAATAGAAGATATTATTTCCAATTTTAATTAAAAGAGTGAATAATTTTTTTTTTCAATTAATTATTATCGAACATACATCAGATTTTTTTGAGCTCGAAATAAAAGGTTGATATGAAGGATTCCTCTTATAAAGATATGTGCCATTCACCATATTCATATAGTAGTTTTTGATAATATAAATCAACGTCGATTTCATTTATATATAAAAACCAAGACATGCAGTAAAATTTGTATTATAAGAAGAAAAAAAATGGATTATAAAATTACAGGTAATTCACAATGAATAACCACTCCACCGTCCTGCTTTAAGAGTTAAGCAAATGTTCTAACTTTTATAAGTGATCTTTCAAATCGTAGGTTGATTCATCAAGGTCGAAACGTAAAATGAATTAAAATTTAAAAATTCGCAAGAGGGTTTTCAAATACATTACAACGGAGATCTCTGTTATTAAAATTAAAGCGCGCCAACAAAAACCTCCCATCCTAATATCTTACTGTTGAAAATACATGATAATTTCAGAAATGTATTCATATTTCACTAAAATTTACGATTAAACTGTTTTCTGCCTTTGGTGGCATGGTATAAGCTATTTTTTTATGTAGTCAGAGTCATTGATTTATCAAAATAAAATAAAACTTTATTTAAGCAAATCACTGCCATATTAAATAATTGTTTAGGAATACAGTTATTAATTATAACTTCATTAGGCAATAATATCCGTTCACTTTGTGTAAAATAAATAATAAATACAATTGAGTTCTTAAAATAACATAAAAGAAAAATTAAAGTCCAGGCAAGTCTTGCCAATTGCACAGTAGCTTAAAAATAGAAATTATTGTACTACACATTCTGATTTTTTAAATACATATCTAATTAAAATAATGTTACTAACTTACAATCTACAGCCTAAAACTTAGCCTACTTATGTAGATTAATTCAACACAGAATCTAAGGGTACGTATACAATATTTAGTTATTTTTTTCAAGAATTAAATTAAGAGTAAAAAAATACTTCATATTTTCCGGGAGATATAAAATTGTCGTGACATGAAATAACAAAACGAAAAGAAAAGTTAAAGGAAAAACTAGAAAATATAAAGATTACGAAACCATTGCGAGGTTCTGGTATGGGCTGATCATGTGGAAAGGATGTCAGGACGCCAAAAGTTCTGACTGTAAGAATTCGTAGAGATTATTCGTAAGATATTAATTTAGATTTTGTTAATTTAGACTTCACGACTGTATTATATGTAGTTTATGGTTTGTTTTTTTTTTCAGATTAAAAAAATATTTTTTTAAAGAATAAAACACAAAAAAATCATTGCATTTTCATCGTAATAAACATCGTAATACATGACAACACGTTTACCGTCCAAATCAGTGAAGAGCAAGCTGCGGGACGCGAGCCCATATCGTATGGCCGGCGAGACTTCGCATGTCTCCATGTTCTGGCTAAATAAAAAAATTGCGATAAAAATACTAAACAATTTCTTTTCTGTCTTGTAAAAGAGTTTAGCGGAAAACTTTAGTATTGATGTGTTCAATAGGTTCCATTTTATAAGGGTAGATATTTAAGCTTCCAAATTATGTTTCTGAAAATATATACATAAATACTTAACAGAAAAGTATTTTATATAATAATTTCTTAATTGATAGCAATCGTGCGGATTTCGGATGCTATGATCAAATATTAACATTTTCAAAATCTGTGTTACGAAAGGGTTTCGCAACAAACCTTTGTCTGTCTATTATGAGTCAGCCGCCCAAAATTGCAAGTAATTTTTGTCAGAATTTACCTATCAGTGAAATTGGAGAATTTTTTTTTCTGCGGCACTTTGCTTTTGCGTTCTATGATTGTTTTATTAAAATATTTCGCTTTTATAAAACATCAATACATTTTTGCAATATCACTGACTGCAAAGTTAACCATGTTAAGCTGTATGTACCCTCCGTAATTGGCCCTCCTATCAAAAAGGTTGCTCATCACTGGTGTTAACGGTACTACGACAAAGAGCTTGAAAAGTCATATAAAGTCATGAAAGGTGATGAAAAAAATAAACTCTAAAAACCTAACCTAACCTAGTTATCGTAGTTTTGTGTTTATTTTTCATCACTTTTTATGACTTTATAAGACTTCAAAAGTGTTCTAATGGGTCCGATTACCATTTTAAACATATACAACCACTGGTGAGAGATGAAATATTATACGGAAAATAAATTAAAATCTTGTATACATACCTTATGTTGTGTTGTTCCTACGTATCAATAAAAATATTTTTGTGGTTTATTAATAATTAAAAATAAAATTTTAAAGGATTGAAATAATAAATAATCAAATAACTATAAACTACGGAAAAGCTAGGTCGAGATAAGTGCATTTTCAGGTCAGTTCGTCTACAAGCAATACTATTTTTATGTCCAAAAGCTTTGCTTCCCAAAATCCTAACATTAATAGAAATTTTAGCATGAGTAATAGAAAAAAAATATTTCCGAGTATATACAAGCAACGTTTATTCAAATAAGTGCGGTAGAATCGTCAATTAAAAAATACTTAATAATTTCATTTAATTAATATCGAATTATATTCAAACAATGTCAAACGTACAAAATTTCAGTTATCTGTGCGTGGTCGTTTGTCACGTGAAATCTGATTAAATGAACTAAAATTTGCTTTAAATTTAAATTTTATTTTCAAAATTGGAACTGTTTGCGTAAAGCATTCAGACAAGTAACAAAGTAGGTACCTACCTATCTAAAATATAATATTTTAATAGAAAATGAATGAATGAATTCATTAATTAAAATTTAATTACATAATCAAAATTTAATTACATAATCAAAATTTAATTAATTAATCAAAATTTAATTAATTTGTCAAAATTTTCAATGTCTTTTTCAAAATTCCAAAAAATAAATACCGTGACCGGCTTTTTTATAAAAAAAATAGGCATTTAAAGTAAAACGCCACATTGTATAGAAATTACTGTCATAAAAGATGGAATTTTGGGACGAAAAGGCTTTGGAAACACCTTCTTTGTACGAACATTTTGGAGCCTGGGGCAACATAAAACTAACAATCACTTACTAAGCTACCATAGTTTTGGATCAAATTGTCATAGAAGTGTATCAATTGAGTGGAATCTCGCAGTGGGCGGCTGAGTAGGCCGGTACAGAGGGCAGTGGCTCGGTGCAGAGGGCAGCGGGTTACCCGAGCCCCACGTCCAGGCACATCATCACCACGAAGCCGACGATGCAGCCCCAGGTGGCCAATTTGGAGTTTCCCCTAAACAAGAAAAATAACATTATTACAAAAAAATAGATAACAAAATAATAATATATTTGGTGGTATAAATGATTGGATGGATTCTGTGTCTCTTCTCTCTGCTGAATTGGATAGTATAAAATTGTTGAAGCCTGTGGAGATTAATAACAAAATAAACAAAATAAGAACGTGTAACTATTAGCCAAGTTGTGAGGACTGGAGGCAAATGGCGAAGGACTTAGTTACCGGTGGAGAGCATTTGTGGAGGAGGACATTGTCCAACACTTATCACTGACATATAGCACCTGATGTCGATGCGGACGATGAAGAATTATCTAAATTAATACATGACGTTTCAGTTTAGATTAGAATCGTGTCCATTTGTAAACAAATTTGTAGATTTTCTGTATTTTTAATCAAAAAAGAAATATTAAAAATGTCACCGGAGATCAACTTAATTTACATCTTTCATACAAATAATGTATGTAATCATTGGTTAAAGTAAGTCAAGTACGTCCCTCAAAACCCTGTACCTATATACTAGAAAAATAAAGGTCGATCTCCTCCTACAAAAACATGTACATATTTTGTAGATCTTGGGGTCGCAATGTTTTTGCTTTCCGAGGCCGATAGAAAATCAAAAAAACCCTGCCCCACGTCAGTGGTAATGTTTCAGGTATTGTTTGTGGAGACTGGCCTTAATACATATGTGGTATTCAATTCAATTCAATTCAATTCAATTCAATTCAATTCAATTCAATTCAATTTTATTATTTCAAAAACATTACAAAATTTTACATTTCAATGCGTTTTTAAAATACATTTGTACATTTGTACTACATAGAACACAAACTATATAAGCATTAATAGAGCTTGCCTTTTAAAGGCAGCTTCACTAATGCTAAATATGTCGATATCCGAATTAATCCTGTTTAACAGCAAGATTGCTCTCCCGACCGGCATGACCATTGGCAAATTAGTCCTGCAGGCTGGAAGATAGAACAGTCTATGCTGTCGGTGGCGAAGATACCCATCGGGTACATAGAAATGAATGCTCTCCATGATAGCTGAGTTTTCAAGCCATCCGCGAATCAATCTGAAGAAATGCGTAGCAATGTGCACATCTCTTCTGACCCGTAGATTATTCATTCCAAGCATACCCAAAAGAAAGTCTGTAGGATAGAGCCACGGGTAATAGCCGTACTCCCTCATGTACAGAAATCTCAGAAATTTCTTCTGAACTCTCTCCAACATGAGTGAATATTTTACTTGGTGTGGACTCCAAATTACCGACCCACTTTCAAGTCTACTCCTTACTAAAGAATTGAATAAAATTTTGAGAACCCGGGTGTCTCTAAAGTTCCTTGCAGTACGCAGAACAAAGCCCAGCATTCTCAATGATGTGCTACAAGCCATCTGAATATGAGTATGAAATGTCAGCCTACTATCAAACATGATTCCAAGATCCTTCATAGTGGAGACACGTTTTAGATTTCGGGCGTCCATCGTATAACGGTAATACCAGGTATGGCATGCCCTAGTGTAAGACAATACTAAACATTTAGAAATATTGAACTCAATCCGATTTTTTTTACTCCAGTCAATAATTCTATCAATATCTGACTGGAGTCGATTGCAGTCTTCTAGGGTTAGTATTTCTAAGAACAGTTTTAGGTCATCAGCAAAAAGAAGAAACCTGGAGTGCAGAATTATTTCTGAAATATCATTAATGAATATTGAAAAAAGGAGTGGACCTAAATTAGAACCTTGGGGTACTCCTGATCGTACAAAAAATATGATAGACTGGAATAGTCCGTGAGACACAAACTGTTTCCTGCCTGCAAGATAGCTAGCAAAAAAGATGAGTAGTCTCATGGAGAATCCTATTTCAGCCAGTTTATTAAGTAAGACGTCGTGATTAACAGTATCGAAGGCCTTTGAAAAGTCATTATATGAACAATCAACCTGATGGCCTTTATCTAAAGAATTTGATACATAATCAGTAAACACCAATAAGTTGGTTTCTGTAGATCGACCTTTTCTAAATCCATGCTGTTCTGAAATTAAGAACGGCTCCACTTGTGGCAGTGTGTATTTATGGATAATCGATTCGAACAATTTAGCTGGTGCAGATAGTATTGCAATCGGCCTATAATTTTCTACAGAAGTTTTTGTGCCGCTTTTATAAATCGGACAAATTTTCTAAATTTTCCAGGTATCAGGAAATACACCAGTTTCTAAGGAAAGGTTAAATAAGAAAGTGAGTGGCATCTGGAAGAAAATCTGGACCAAGTGAATGTGTATTTTTCATTTTTTTGATGGAAGTTTCTACATCTGATTCATCAATTTGATCAATATCAATATTCTGGGCACCTTTTATATTCAACTTGGCAGCAATATTAGTATTTAGTAATGGAGACTCATTACTATATACTGATTGGAAGTGTGTTGCAAAAGCGTTAGCTACATCTACTCCGCGAACTTCCCGATCACGATGAGTCATGGTGTCTTGAATACCACCATCTTTCCTCAGTGATTTGACATAGTCCCAAAACATTTTGGGATCATGCTTAATATCGTGTTCAATGGAATTTATATATGATTGGAAAGCAGTGCGAATATTGCGCCTGACCACGGCTCTATGCACACTGAACAAATCATAGTCACTCCGACAGCCAGTAGCCTTCCAATTTGTACAATGGTACAGGGGTCCAAAGAGTCCGGAACCAGAGGTGTTAAAACATAGTCAAACATGTTCATAATAAACAAGTTCATTCACAAAGAAGTTCATAATAAGCTAGTTCATTCATAAACAAGCTGATAACAAACAAGTTCATTCATAAACACGTTCATAACAAACAAGTTCATTCACAAACAAGCCATAGTAAATTTTCTATTTTCAGAGTACTTAACATTTAAGAATGTACAGCGAATGTACAAAAGAAAACCGTATCAAAATTTAATTATTGGAAGTCATTCAACTTGAAACAACAAAATCGTTAAAATTTGTCAGCACCTTGCGCAATAATAGTGCCGAGATACCGTACAGTATTCGCTCTAGAATCAGCCAATCAGGGAACGCAAATCAAACACTCTCTTATCATTTCCGGGTTATAAAGTTCATCGGGAATATTATATTTATTCCAAATACAGCACTATAAAAGTGGAAACAAATTAATACCTAAATAGGAAATTTTATGACTAGAGTCCGAAAAGAAATGTTTCACCGCTTGTCAAAAATCGTTAAATTATTTTGTTTGTACACGGTGTACGAAAACTCTGGAAACTGGCGAATCTACTCGAAAACGAAAGCATAAATTAAAAAGGAAATTATTCCCCTAATCGTCGCACTTCTAGGCACAGTTTATGGAAATTATACTTGCAGAAACAACTATTTAAATGCCACAAAATTAGGTTCTTAGTTTGTTAGTAAAATATTTAGCAAAAAAAAATAAATAAAAAAAAATCGTCTTGAAACGTGATCTAGATTCACCAATTGTAATTAGAGTTTCCGGACACCGTGTATATATGGTTTATTTACGAAAAAACAACGAAAATAATTCAATGTTACCTCGCTTCTAAAAATATAGAATTTTTTAATGTAGGTGTGTACAGAATTTAGGGGGTTTTTGAACATTTATGAAGAAAATCCTCGAATAAATATCTAACACACTATATAAAGAGGAAAGATTGGTTTGTTTGTTTGTTTGCATCGAATAGGCTCCGAAACTACTGAACCGATTTGAAAAATTCTTTCACTGTTGGGAAGCTACACTATCCCCGGGTGACACAGGCTATATTAAAAAAATAGGGATCCTTACTAAAACTCTAATAATGTAACCCAAGGTGCAAAAAAATTAACTAAAATATTTTTTACATCGCATGCGCTGCGAAAATTATTGACGATAGAATAAAATAATGTACTACAACTTTGCAAAACACATCATTATTTACAAAAAGTGTCGCGACAGCATATGTCTACATATTATAGTTATACCACAATAGGTGTTCTTTTATTTTAAAAATTTAAATAAAATCTCGCCGCTTGAAAAAGCTCTTTATTTGTATCTTGGTTTTAGTCCTTATCAAAATAAATCACTTCATATTCAATAATGCTTTAATACCTTTATTTAACTATTTGAATTATTCAATTCGGACATTCCTTTCGAAAGATATCACGAGTTTAAAAATGAAAGTATTCGAAAAGTAAGAAAGTATTAGACGCGGGAGGGGAACGGGGACGCACAGGAAGGTGATTCCGGGAGAAAAATGTATTATTTGATAATGGCATTGCAACGCATGCCGGGAACCAGCTAGTAATATATAAAACCACAATATTAGATTCTCACAATGATCTTCCACGGACTTCGTTGTAGCAAACATTTTTTATTTAATTCGCAAACATCAGCGTTCTAAAAATATCCGCAATAAAAAAGTGTCCGATTTCATTCAAATTTCATACCAAATATTGTAAATACATTCTAGAAAGGAAAGTAATCAGCGGAATCACATTATCACATGAACAATTTAATTAGGCGACATTGAATGCTTTTCACATAATTGCGAATAACAAAACGAGCCCGTGACCCACACTGGGCTATCCAACAATCCACCGCCTGCTGTAGTGCCGTGACGTCCGTGGGATGCTGATTCTGGCAATAACGTCGTAATATCGCAACGGATGTGTCCATTTCCCGGTGCAAAGGACACTTCTCGACCGCATTGCGTCGGAGAAATTATAACACTCAACTACGTAATTGAACCATAATTAATTATGTGGGTTCACACAATTCGCTAGAATTCACGTCATTTCACTAGAAATATGATTCTATGAAAATGATTTCATCCTAAAGAAACAAAGAAAATATATATCAAAAAGATAAAGAGAAACAGAAGGCGAAATTCGCCAACAAAATGATCTGCATTGAAAAGATTCATCATAAGTTCGTAAGGCACACACACCTAATTAAGGCACATTTATCACTCACGTTGTATAAAACCCTTGTTAGATGCCAACTAGAGTATAACGCTAGGTTATGGTCTCCCCTTTTCAACACTCATTCTGGCGACATTGAAAAGATTCAACATAAGTTACTGAGTTTGTAGATTTTCACGGCTAAAAGTATTGTTGTTAAACAAACTATAAAAGAGAATGTAAACGCTCATAAGGGGTGTAATAAATAAATAAATTATTAGCTGATGGACGGAAGTATGTAGGTACTTTTGATCCTATATCAAAATAAATATCGATCACGGTCTTTTAAGAAACCCATTTCCTCTTGGCCACAATCAAATTAGATCAGCGTCTTCTAAGAAACCCCGAACCTTTTCATATTCATTTCCAAAGAACCAACTTAACCTTCTACCTCTTGTCCGAGATTTATGATATATTTAGCGATAGCCCCCAGAACTTTACAAAATTTCGCGAGTCCCTAGTTATAACTTCACATCACTGACTTCTGTATTTTGACATTTGACATTGCTGACATGTCAACCAACATTGTATAATCCAGATTATGTTAAATGTTGACAAATTGTAGTACACCGTTACAGGACGGATGGTATTTATCCTTTGTTGTTTATTTGTAATTTATCTGTCCGGTTGTTTTGAGATCATTGTAGCTTTATTTTTCTATCCTGATCTCCAATTGGGTAAAGGGTATTGCACCAATTATTTTTCTCTATAATTCCCCATTGTGACATTCTTTTAGTAGTGTCCGAAAGATAGAAATGCTCGCAAAATAATAATAATATAATTGTTTAATTATTATTGCCTTATAAATTTATTTCAACTATCACCATTGCGGGTTAGGCAATTTTCAATATTTTAATAGTGCTGCTGTAAACACCCTTTCTTTCTTTGCAATAGGTTACGAATTTCTTTGCTAGCCTAGACCTAAAATAATGTAGGTACCTAGTCATTGACTCTTTGAGAATTTAACTTTAATAATTTCGCTCTATTTTCATCCATTTGCCAGTACTTAGCCAGCTGATATCGAATTTCAAGGAATATTGCAAAAAATATATCGGAAAGAGAAAAATAGTAAGACAAAAACGGGACAATAATTAATTATTAGAGAAGTAAATGCTCACAACAAACACCGATGATCTAAGGAGGTGTCAAATGTTACAATATTAAATAAATAATTATCAAAATTATGAATGAAATAAAATGTTTTAATTAAATGAATCGGTCACGAGTAGACCAACTGGGTGGGAGATTGATAGGGGAAGGGGGGTGTGGGGACCCTATCAGTCGTTCACCCCGATAACCCCTGCACACGCACACACACGGCTTCACTTCTCAATGAAAACAAAGAATGAATCGGCTTGTCTGTCAGAGTGTGTGTTCATTCATATCGGCTTCATTAATGATTTAGATTTCATCATTACGAGTGTTGTTATTATTATTATATAAAAGACAAATTAATATAAATAATAATTTGAGATGTCAGTGAGCTGAAGTTTTTTGTTCCGCAAAATAAATAGATGTGAGTATTATAAATTGAAGCAGGATATATTTTGACAAGATTAGATTTGAGATTTTTAGAGCCAAAAGTATTGTCGTGATTAATTTATAGGTTATTGTACCGTGTTTCGCGTCCTCTTTCTTTAGTCAAGTGTTACAGTGTGCTGATCGAAAATCACGCAGATGTCATTTTCTCCGTAGGGCTATGAGAAAGGAATAAATTTCACACCACTATACCTCAGAACCCACTTCTTGTTTCATTCCCATAAATTCATACATCCCCTTCTTTCATACGAACTTTTTTCTTCTGTTGGCATGTCTCAACTTTTCAATACCTTTGTCCCTTTTATATATCTCTAGCAGACATTTCTCCAAACATCCGTTTTACATGTTGAAAACACTACAAAAAATAAACGATTAAGAACATTTTATTATTTTAACCTCACAAAACCAAGACAAGATTAGATTTGAGATTTTTAGAGCCAAAAGTATTGTCGTGATTAATTTATAGGTTATTGTACCGTGTTTCGCGTCCTCTTTCTTTAGTCAAGTGTTACAGTGTGCTGATCGAAAATCACGCAGATGTCATTTTCTCCGTAGGGCTATGAGAAAGGAATAAATTTCACACCACTATACCTCAGAACCCACTTCTTGTTTCATTCCCATAAATTCATACATCCCCTTCTTTCATACGAACTTTTTTCTTCTGTTGGCATGTCTCAACTTTTCAATACCTTTGTCCCTTTTATATATCTCTAGCAGACATTTCTCCAAACATCCGTTTTACATGTTGAAAACACTACAAAAAATAAACGATTAAGAACATTTTATTATTTTAACCTCACAAAACCAACGGCAAAAGAACTCATTTTGATAAAAATTCATTCATGGACAAACTATGATAGGGTTCACAAAAACAAAACAGAAAAACGTTATTCATCAAAACTAATTTTATCAAGAAAAACAACTGCCAAAAATAATACATTTTATTACTACCGATAATAAAAATTACGTTTATGTAAAGCTTTACATTAATAACAAGTGATAACATTAAATAAGATTTATCTCATTATAATTCGCTCATTGGTTAGTAGGTACCTAAGATTGAAGGTTACTTTCACCCAAAGATATTAAAATATAAGTTCAATAGCTTTGCTTTCACCAATCAAAAAAAGTTTGGTAAAAGTAAACCCTAGCTAAAAATGGTTAAAAAAAGTAATTGATGTCAATTTCACTACACAAACTTTGACAATGACTTACATATCGACCAATAAAAGTTTACACAAGAAATGGAGAAGAACATTCATTAAATACTTCAAATAATTTGTACATGTTGTCGCGAGCTATAAACAAAATAATAAAGCCATCATAAAAAAAGCTAGGTGAACTTTTTAAAAATTATTAAAATTTAAAAATAGCGTGAGCTCAAGTGTACCGCCGAATGATGATGATGAAAAAATACTGAATAAAAGAAGATTTTATTTCCATGTAAACAATTACATTTAAACCCGAAAACTACCTTAAAACATTGGAATATCGTATTTACGTAAAATTACCTCTCGAAGTTCATTCACTTTATTCCCGGACATCTTGCATATTAAAAAGCTCGATAAAAACTAAGACCAGGAGGATTTTATTAAAGGATCAAATTTAACAACAACACAAAAAACAGTGTTTGTGATTTTTAAGATCGCTAATTAAGTAATAGTAAATGGGTTGAGCCGAATTTACATTACACAACTGCAATGTAAAATTACACAACTGTATCCATGTTCTGAATAATTGTGCGACACCAAAAAGTTGGTGTAACAAATTTTGTGTCTTGCAACTTTCAGTATCAAAGCAACCATAGCACCATCATCATCAAAGCTTTTTTTCTGCAATGCACAATGTTGTTATACCTACACATGGAGATTAGATGTACAAAATAAAGAAAAGACTCTCACGCGTTACAACTCTCTATGCAGTTACAAGGAACACAGACGTCCGCTCAGCTAAAGTGGTTTCGCGACACCATTTGTGTCACGTTTTTATACTAAGCAATTAGTTGCATACCACTAGAGGTGATTTTAATTTTGTGGCATACAACTAATGCATACATGATAAAATTATATGTTTACACGTGAAACTGCCAGTGCAACTATGTCATGAACAAACCATTGCGCAACTAGGTGCGTAAGGTAAATTCGGCTTTAAAATCAATGTATTTTATAGTAGGATAACAGTAGTAGGTACTTAAATTATTATTTAGTAAATTTTGTTTTTTCATTTGCATATCATAGAAAAGTATCTAAATTAAAATTAAGAAAATAATTCATCGAGTCACCGGTTCGGCGTGCGACATATCTTTTTTCAAAGTGTCTGCAGGACGGTAGGAACCACAAAAGAGATTATTTCGATTTGGCAGTTCGTTTTAGGAACCACGATCACGCGAAATCTGACGGGATAAAAAGGTAGTATTCAACAAGTTCGCCATCTTGAACCGGAACCGGAAAGAAACAAATAAATTTAGAAACAGATGAAATGCCAAATGGTCGTGCTAAAACAGGACTTCGCACAGTCAAAAATAACTTTTTACAATTATTTATTAAGGTGGCGACCCTGATTATCGGCAGCGAATTCTCTTATCCGATAGTCTGTTATCTCGCGACCCGAGCGGCTCCAGAGTCGGGGTAGTACAACGTACAACCCAAAACCAAAACAAGATGAGCCGTCACGATGTTTACGTGTGATCGCAGCAAACAAGCGAGTCATACACAGCCCAATTACTAATCAGTCAACGACTCAACGTCGAAAACAGAAAATATTTAGGTACTTTCTTACTACTTTCTAATGCTTTTCGAGTGAAACTTGAGCTTTCTGGGAACTTCGAGCAAGGCCGACTACAGATTTTGAAGCAACGACAGTTTGCAAATGGCGAAGATTGCTGTTGATACTCGTTGTTACTTGATTTGAGAGATGTTTTACCGCAAGCCTATTAAATCAACTAAATAAAATGATCAGATGTTAAACATGAGTTTTACATTGCAGAGATTTCAGGATAACTTTCTTTCCTCCCAAAATTCCTGATTTGTACTACGCGGACAAAATCTAGATTTATGTAGTCAATATTCCATAATATGGCAAAATAACATCAATTGCTTCACTCGAATGTTTATTTATTTATTTGTAAACGCCCAATTAGGGCTTTTACATATGATAAAATTAAAAATACATTTGATATAATCAAAGAATTCAAGAGATATAACAATTAAAATAAGTAACGAGTATAATTTTTTTTACTTAAAAATAACAAAAATAGTAAAATATAGGATGCACATTCATATAAATTTCGATACATATTGAAAATTTATAAATATTTCAAAGCTATCAAGATAGACATACAGATTTAATAACAATGTTTTTATAGGCAGATAGACATTCAGTACTGTTAGTGATCATGTAATATTTATTCCCTGCACTGTGCAGTCGGTTCATTAATGAGTTTATTTCTGCATTGGTACCTGAATTGTTACAATGGTACGGTACCTTCTGACGAATGTTATCGTCAAAATTCCATAATTCTGCGATTTGGGAGGCGTGTGTGGGTACCGCCATTTATCGGATAACCAACACCTTTGTCAGAGGTCATCCCAAGTGATTCGCTACTTTGATGCCCGGGTTCGAAGGGTGAGGTTAATCTTATGACCTCTACAGCAGGAAAATCGCTTTGCACCGCAGTGAGAGGAATGGATTCATACGTCCGTCACTCCTGGAGACACTGACCTCCAGATTATTACCCATCCCTCATACCCTTTCTCTTCTTCCTTTCCTCAAAAGCCCCTTCACACAGCATCCCCAACGATTACATAGGCTGTGAGGGAAATTATTATTTTAGGGCCTCCTACGTGGAACTAACGTAAAAATATAAAATCATCCATGAGATCTAGAATAAGATGTCACGCAATAAATAATTTAATAAAGTCATGTTAAATATTATCTATTGTGTACCCAATAAATATATACTGTTATTAGAACCGATCAATAATTGTTATTTACCAAATTCCACCGGAAAAGTGCGATAACAGACACCGGAATACCAGAAATTATGACGTCACAAAAGGGTTCCAAGTGTGGACTGGAATAGTGTTAATGGAACATTCAGTTAAGCCCTTATCAGTAGAAAGAGCATTTCATAGTTAAACAGCAAAAAATTTAAGTAATTAACGTGTTTCCCCTTTTTATGAAATGATTTATTTTACAAATAATAGATATGAAAGAGAGTGGGAAGTATCGCTGGTCCGGAAGAAAAACGTTTTAAATAAAAAATTTCAGAGATTTCTAAATGTAATTTTTTAAAGTAATTTAAACGAAATTTTCGGAATAAGAATGACTTACAAGGGCGATTATTATTTTAAAATTACTTGTCCATGTCGATACTACTTGCCTAACTAACAATGTCTTATCTATTCAAAATAATGATGAACTCTTCAACGATCTTTAAAACTTTCCCCGCAAAATTGTGAGAAACTGAACTTTGACTTGATGACGTTTTTCTAGATTCATTTTGTGACAATTTTTTTGCGTGAAAACGTCGTAGCACTGATTGCTTCATTTTGTTGATAAGCAGGACTGTCAGTTCATGAATTTATTCTTTGTAAATGAAAATTCCATAAAAACGTAGTGATCTCAAGAATAAAGCTATAAAATTCCTTAAAGTATTGTTTGCATCTGACTGCAAACTCAATTTTTGACTTTTGACAACAGGACTATTTCGTGTATTTTTTCTTCGCAAACGAAAATCTCTTGAAAACGTAGTGATCTCATCTCGTCAATAAAAAAGGCGAATCAACAAGATTAAAATCATTTAAATCAACAAAAAAAGTTTTTTAATTTTTTTAATTTCTTGGCCCTGTGAATATGTTGCGAGGCTGAAGGTAGCGCCCTTGAGGTGATTTTTCACAAAAACGGCGCTCTTCAAATTGACCAATTATTATTATTAGTGGGAAAGGAAGGATATAAGGGGGGGGGGGGGGGTTTGGGCCATATAACAATTTTTAGGCATATTTTTTTGAAGAGTTTTATTTTATTTATCCTTAGAAATCTTAGAAATAAAATGAAAAGTAAACAAAATAAGAGTTTCCTTGTTATTCTTTTACTCCTCCCACCATTCTCCCCCCCCCCCCATTCCAAATAACCACTCCCACTACCCTCACTTAATAAAATCTAATCATTTCTGTTCTTGTATAATTTTAAAGATTTAGAACACTAGTGATTGGCATGGATATGTAGAAAACAATACCAAATAAACAAAATTAGGTGGTAACAAATATACTTTGCGAATAAAACTTTAAAAAAAAATCAGAGTGTGCTATTCACACGCGGTAGAAGAAAAACCTTCAGAAAACTAAAGTAGACAAGTGTGAGGAGAGAAAGATAATTTTTTTCCATATTTTTGTCGTCGAATTAAAGTGAACCTTTTCCTATACCTACATTTGGTCATCTTAAAAGTGTTTGTGTTTTCTTCTTCGGAGTCGCTGATGTCGCTTTCTTTCGTGTGTGTTTTTTTGCCTGTTCATTTTGGATATTTATTTAAAAAAAAAAAAAAATATATATATATATATTTTTTTTTAGATTTCGTTGGATTCGATCCTTGGTCCGCTGGATGTGTTGCCGCTAAGGTTCGCCAGGCGCTTTATACCACTAGATCAAATGAGACTTGCGCGGGACCGTGGATTTATCGTATTATTTTGGAACGGAGTAACAAATATTTTATTCTCTCACAGGTTAAATCCTATAAATGTATGTGTTTGTCTGTTTGTAGTGTCGCTCGCTTCCGTTTTATCGAGTTTCAATTCACAACGGTGCTAAATCACTTCACAAGGATTTTTAATTTCAAGTATTGTTTACTATTACTTACTTATTTAAACGAAAGCCAAATACTAGGTTTGGAGATCGTGCTTTCAGAGTATCTGGGCCTAAGGCTAGGAATAGACTCCCTCCGGAATGAAGATGCATAAAGAGCCCGACAGAGTTTGGGTCCAAACTAAAAACCTACCTTTTTGGGCTCTCATACCCTTAATTTAAATATTTCTATCTGGGAGTATCATACTTGTATTGCCTATATGTCTTAATCACACTTTTCTTACAGAATTAAAATTACTCGAATCCTTACACATCAATCTGTCTCTTGACGAATCACAGTTAGGAAGATCAAATCCTTGTACTACTGCACCGCCCACCATTAAATTTTGCGTTTACTCTCCAAAATACACTCATTAAAGATTAAAGAATATATTACATAATAATAATAATAGTTGGACAATTTGTAGAGCGCCGTTTTTGTGAAAAATCACCTCAAGGGCGCTTATTACATATTACATTACATATTAATATTAAAATATTTTTCAGGATTAAATAATATGTATTCACGATTATGTCCTCTGCGTGCGAACTCTGTCTAAATTTCTTTAAATAGACAATAAACAGTGTTAATTTCAAGCGACCTCCCAGGTAAATATGGTCCTGTATTCATTCATTTTTAGGCAGCATAGCGTTCATTGGTCAAAACATTGTATGTACATATGTTTTCGTATCGGTGATCAATGAACCGGTGCATGCAATTCTTAGCCATAAGTCGTTTTTAATTGTTTGTCTAGCTTGTAGTTTTTCCAGATTTTGGACATGTAGGTATGGTAAGTTTGTACAGCGCCCTTGAGGTGATTTTTCACAAAAATGGCGCTATATAAATCATCCAAATATTATTATTATTATTAATGACTTTGACTTGTAACGCTTTCGTTCCGGACCAGCGATACGTAGGCGCAAAGCTCACTGGTTTGACATTAATTGCACGCTCACCTCCTAAGCTCCCGGTACCGGCGATAAGGAAGTGATAACAAATTATCGGGAACAAAGTCAACTCCGCGCTATGGGAAGTGTGGGAAAATAACAATTCCGTTCAACGGAACAAGACAAGTACATTGGCAAACACAGCGAGGAGAGTCGAGCACTAAAAATACAGTTTGTAGTCTGATTGCTAACGGAATAAATAGATACTACGAATGATTTATACGTAAGTTCTATACGGGTAGTTAGGGAAAATGTATAATGTTTTCAGTAAACAAAAAGTTATTATACTATAAGATTTTAAATTCTACGTGAAATATGTACTTGAATTTTAGTTCTGTTTTAAAAATGTCTTAATTTTTTTAGGCTATAAATTTTGACATGTCGTCAGTCGGCTTAGTTCGTATTTGTCCAACAGAGCATTAGAAAATTTTACAGGAAGAGAACAAAAAAAAAGGTTTTCTTTCATTATTTCAATGAAACATTATAAAAGGTGTTTAAGATAAAGCTTATTTCCGTAAAGGTAAAGATCTCATTAGTCTAAATAAGTAGTATAATAAGTCTTAGTTAAGTGATTACCTATCATTACTTGATTTTTAATTTTAAAGTGGAGATTGACCAAAAACTAGAATGGTCCGTTGGACAAATAAGAACTGAGGCGACGATGTATTGAATTGAATTAAAAAGATTGAAGATTTTTGTCACTGGAAAACATTCATTTTACCAACTGCCCATATAGAATTGAAAGAAAAATATTTGGTATATTGCTTCAGATAGCAGACCACAAAGTGATGTTCAAAGGCATTTTCATTTTTTTTTACAATAGCTCCACATATGAGGCACTACAGAAAATAATTTCCCTTGGGGCTGCTGCATCTTTTAAAGAAAAGAAAGGAGGGGAAGTTCTAGGAAGGAAAAAAAATTGGATTCAGAAGCGACGGACATATGAATCCATCCCTCCCAAGGTGATGGGTCGGGAGGGACCAACTGGAGAGGACAAATAGTCTCCCTCAATCAATCTCTCCCGATCCGGCCCAGCACGTTGTAGGTGAACAGACGCATCCGTCGCTAAGACCTAGACAAACATCACCCCATAAACTGTAGCTTGCCATTTGGGTTGACCTATGGCAGAGGTGTTGGTTATCCAATAAATGCTTCTGGGGCGGCATCCCAAATTATTATGATGGGAAGTACCTGACCGTTCAGATCTATTCACTTAATACGCTGAAAGCCATTCAATTAAATTTTCGATACTGAATGAAGGTTTTTCACCAGATTGATACTGAGAGTATCTTCTACATATTATTGTAATTAAACTGAATTTAAAAGGGAAAAATACAATTTTCCGCTTGCCACATAAATATTCAAGATAGCAACACTACAGGTATGCTGAGTAGATGCAGAAATCTGGAAGCAATACTGTGATTTGATGCAATATTATTACGTAACTTATTTTAGCGCCATTGAGTTACGACTGCATTCTTATCGGATAAGCTATAGATAATGATGTAATCATAATAAAATGTCGTTAGTCAACGAAATGCAAATTACCAATAATAAACTCCACCATTCTCTATTATTCATGATTGCAAATATCAGTAAGAAGGGAAGAATAAATAAATCTATAAAAATAAATTATAAATTATTGCAAAATACGTGCAGCATAAATACTTGCGCTAGGAGAATAATAAAGTATTTTCAGATTTTTATTTATTCTCGAAAAAAAAATACGATGATATGGTATATATATATATATTTTTTAAAGCTAAATTTTTAAAATGGGCCTTTTTTGGTATGCTGCCAAAATAAGGTGTTCGTTTTTATTCGCGAATTCGGCGGCGTTGAGGTCATGCTGGGAACGTCGGTGACAGCCTTAATACCAGACAGTGGCGTTTTCTTTGTTATAATGACTTTGTAGCCAGTTAGAACCGTTTCGGAATATGCGGTTTTTCAAATCAACCGTTTTGAATGAAAATATTAAATTTACAGATTTTTATCAGAATCAGAAAAACAAACTTTAAATCTTCAACACATTTTTAACGGTATTACGAATAATATGAAAATACTCCTTGACCGTGAAAATACTCCTTGAGGATTGTGGATTCTACCAATGTTAGACCAAGCATGATATTTGATTCTCACTAATTACAATTATCGGGTCTAGAAGCAAGCTTTAACCGGATTCATCTGATTTGTGGATGCGGATTGTGATGACTAATTATCTTTTAATTTTAAGGACACGTTATCAGTTATTACAAACCACCATAATTGTAAAACGCACATACTTACCCGTGAAGTTTGAGAAATTTATATGATAATTCTAGAAAACGATTGACTTCATTGTACGCCTTTTTAACGCTTATCTCTACATAATTCGTCAAAGAAGTACCTCAAGATACAAAAGTTAAAAAATCACTAACATAATTGGACTTTCCGAAAATTTGGTAAAATTGGCATAGTTTTATTGTGAGGCGATTTTATTTAACAAACTCAGGTTTTTTAAATAAAACTAGCAGACCTGTTCAAAATCACGGGGTAGTCTGAATTCTTGGCAAATCTATTTTGAAAATAATAACATAGGTAAGTACTTTATCGCGTGTGTGATTCTTCAAAAAATCAGTTAATATTTTGAAAATGAGTTTCTTAAACCAAATTTCACGCGGGACTAAAGCATGGACTCAACAGAATTAGTATATTTGACGATCTTAAAATCATTGAGCAAATATAGCTTTTTGGCCAACCATTCGATTACTTTTGATGTGTTATTTAGTAAAGAAGCTATTGTGTCTAAACTTAATAATATAAAACAATCTTACAATCAATTATAAGATTTTTTTTTAATTTTCTATAGACGTATTTATTATTTATCAATATAATTGATTCATAGTTATTATGAAAATTATTAATTTAACATACATTAACATTGAAACAAACTTGCATTCTTGCGTTGAAAATCTTGCAATACTGGTACGTGTTACTAATACAGTAAGCAATAAAGAAATTTCAAAAGTGTAACATTTTTAGTTAACATGATTATTTAATTATGACATCCATCAGCAATTTGTTTATTAAACAATTATTATTCGTATACGACGGCAAACATCCGGTCCTTTGACCCGAGGGTTAGTCGGTTGTAAGGTCATGTGTCAATCTGTCAAACTATTAATATCATAATTATTGCAAATAGAATTTAAATGCCGACACTCGCGTAGATACTTAAATGGGTATTTATTTTAATGACGAACCTCACAGAAGTTGTTCAAAGTGATCGATATAGGTATCGTGTCATGCCATGTTTCAGGTTAAGACGACCCCCTAGTATTGGACCCATTCGGATTCGGGGAGAGTTAAGGCCTTTGACGCTGTTGACCAATAAAAACCATAATCAAAAACTTTTCGGGCCAAAAACGGTCCGCAAGTACAATTTTACAGAACGAAGCGACGCGGAGAACAGAGTAACGTCTTTTCGGCCGGAAATCCGGGCGGCAACTAACTGTAAATATACTACGCGCTATCGGCCCTTCTTAGATGGCGTAGGTATTATATTCGCAGTTGGGTAACGCCTCTTTTAATGCACCGGGAAAAAACATCGCCAAAATTTATGTTTTATTTAATTTTGTGATGTTTGGGCGTAAATGTTAATTTTTATTGCGATTATTATAAAAGAAACTGAATTTGCCACATCAAACAATAAAACCATACCCGAAAAGAGATTTGTAAATAGGAGAGTTTGGACTTAAAAAGTTTTTTTTAGACCTTATACTTTATTTTTTTTTTAGGCTTATTAAAAGACTTATACAATATGACCGATATTTTTAAGGGCCAAGGTATGTTCTACACGCAGTATTTAATTGAAGCATCTATAATACTTCTAAGCGATCAAAATTCTGTATGATTTTGCATTATTTAGTATGGCTTTATCTAAGGCGGCCGCTAGACGCTACAATAACATTGTACAATATATGTTATTCTTTAATAAAATTGAAAGGCGCTTAGAATCCAAACGATCAATTATATTGCACAATAAACAATAAAAAATATTTATCAATTGTATTGCGCAATGTTTTAGAGTATTTTTATTTTAGTATTTTCGAGTAAATATTGCGCAATACTGACCCTACACAGTGCAATGGAAAAATATGGTGCAATAAAATTAAACCCGCTCAAACTTTTGTTCAATCATTGCGCAATCTTCAATAATAATACCAAACGGTCAATAATATAGCAAAATTCGTAATATTGCTCAATACGATCGTTTAGGGGACGCCTTAAGGAGGCACGGGTGAAAGACAAATTTCGGATTTAATAATATGGTTGATGCGTACTTAACCACTCCGACCCCTAAGCTTGTTTACACGACAATATAACAATAGCAGTCAAGTCCGATAAGCTTGTTTTAACGCTTGTGCTCCCACATAAATCGTTATAACTCGGTTTTTGTTTTAGTTACAACCCTTAAACAAAAAAGAGAATATCTATAATAAAATACGCAACACATCTCTATTCAACGTTGTCCATATATATAGGTAAAAAATACTTTTTTGTAGAAACAGTTATCACCAGCCAAATCGCATACGCGTCGTTAGACAGTGTTAATTTTTTATTAAATATTTTTGTATGAAATGGTAAAAAAGTGAGGCGACAAAATTGTTTATTATACATTTGTACGATAAAATATGTAATTTTTTAACATAATCCGTGATTTTAGTACCGTTTTCACATTAAAAAATCAAGTAAGTAATTTTTAATTTTTTGTTATGTTTGCATTCTAAATTTTAATGTTAACAAATGTTAATATTTATTTGTAATAATACAATTTGAAAGCTTATCTCATAACCTTTCAAAAACGGTTTTTAGTATTCAGCTACGTTCAAAAATATATAATTTATTGAGCTTTAATTGCGAAGCGTAAATCTGACAGTTCGTTTAAGACTAAAAACTTGCACAAAGGCGATAGACCTGAGCGGTTAAGGGTGATTGAAGAAGTGCGCGCAGAGCTTGATGTTCTTATTTGCCCTAGACCAAACTTGGCAAAACATTTTATTTTATAGTTTTTCTTAGAAATAAATGCATTTTTATGCTAACCCCTAAATCACAAATAAATTGTGAAAATAGGATATTAAAATGTAATACCAATTAGAAACAAGCAAGTTATACCATATATAACCAAAAAAAAACAGCACAAGAACCAAAAGACGGTGCCAAAACTTTATATTTTCTAACCTAACTAGAAAACAGCAAATTAGACAATGAAACTAACCCAGAAAACAGACAAAACAAACCTCACCCAAAACTAAACCTAGCAAGAAAACAAGTTAATCCATTATTCTAACCCAGGATACAGCACGCAAACAATTGCACAAAATCTAACCTAACCAGAAAACAGAAATTGAAACAAAAATCTAACCGTAGAAAACAGCCCGTAATAATTGTAAACCTACCAACCATACCCAAAAGCTACTTAGTCAAACCACCAATATAATAATGTGTCATATTGTGTACTTCTTTATTCTTTGCTCATATTGCATACAACACGACACTCATAAATCAAGTGCATTGCTTGTATAATTTGCCATTGTTGATTGATGGGTTGGTGGTTGGTATTGGATAGTCATTGTCATTGTCATTAGTTATAATTTATTGTCATATATGTAGGTTATAGGGTTCCAATAGTTATGAATAGAAGATGATATATAACATTATCTGGTTTGATTTGTATAAATAAGTTTTATTTGACAACGGATTTTCGATAAGAGACACGTTACTCACGATAAGAACGTTTCGCGCAAAATAACGTATATTTTCAAAGCCGACAATATGTTGAAGGTTTTCAAAAAAGAAGCGTATTATATTTTCAAGATACGAGAAATTACCAGGGTCGATATGTGCTTTTATAAAAAATGAGGCACAAGTTGGCTGCAGTAAGAAAACACCAAACACAAGATTTGGAACTCTACCAGAAGTCCTATCACGTGGTACTTAATCGATGTTGATAGAAATCTATAATCTATACCATTTACTAACAGGTAGGCATGTATAGATTGTGTATCTAGTCTTAGATTCTAAAAGGCACGCACGCATCACGCATCAGGTAATCAGGTATATGGTGTAGATAAACCATGCGCCACGTGGGTAGTTATCTGATAAGGAAAAGGAAGAATGAAAGATAAAGTATTTGGGGCGACACACCCTTGTTTGACTTGTTACCTTGTTTTGAGTATTATTTAATCTGGCCTCACCCTGTTTACTTCTGACAACATTTTAACGGTTATAAATCTATCAATCAATAATCTCTTATATTTACACGCATGACTAAGACGCTTGTCATAAAAAGGGTAGTTGCGTTGAAAAAATTCAAGGTATTACGTTACATTACAGTGTCGAGTATTCAATTCAATTATTTTATTCCTTTTAAAAATTTTAAAGCGTTTTCAAAGATAATATTGACCAAAAAAGACAAATAAAAGCAGGTTCTACACTAGCCGCAACAAAGCTTGTCGTTTAAACTCTGCTTCATCGATGGTAAACACAATGTCAACATCCGAAGTGATTCTATTTAACAACAAGATAGCTCTTTCCATCGGCTTGACCATTGACAAGTTAGTCCTGCAGGCCAGGAGATAAAACAGTACATGCAGATGACGGAGATAACCATCAAGAACATAGACATTAATGCTATCCATGACGGTCGAGTTCACGATCAGTCTAAATACTAAAGACACGTGAAGCTATGTGTGATGAGCTTTCCTTGTAACCGTATATGGTTCTTTCCGAGCATACCCAAGAGAAACTCGGTAGGATAGAGCCACAGGTAGTAGCCATATTCCCTCAGGTAGAGAAATATCAGAAGTTTCTTCTGGAGCAAGATGAGCAAGGGAATACTTCACCTGGTGCGGGCTCCAAATCACCGACCCACCTTAAACCTATTCCTACACTCCTAACTTCTCATATGGATTTGGGATGAAAAAAAAGAAAGTGATCTATTTTGATTCCGATTTTTGCATGGCGGTCATTATTTGACATCTGTCGTCTGTCATCGTTTTACTTAAGTGGTCATGGTTTTTAAACAGTCAAAAAATTAGTCAAAATAATTGCTACGGAAATAAACTATAATAATTGCTATATAAGTAGTAATTAGTAATTGCACTATTTCAAGAGGCATTAAGATGCTTACGAACCAATAAAACAAGAATTAAAAATTAGATTGAACTATTAATTTGAAAAATATATAGTTTAGTTATTTACCAAGCATTTAATGACGAAAATCGGTGAACAGTGGATTCTTTACACTTTAAAAGGTTTAATAAATAACTACTGCGCAGGAGTAAAAATGTTTTAATTTTTTAAATATTAAACAAGAATCTATGTGCCTTTCATAAAGTTTCGGGATAAAAAAGTTTTATTCCGAAATTGATAACATTTTGAACACTTAACCTCAAAACAGGAAGAAGATCCCTTTTAAATGAGATTTTGAAAAATAACCCCAGGCAACTTGTCCCACCCCTTAAGGGCGTTTAACCAGCCAGAGGCCGAAAATCCACATTTCGTCGAAAGTTGTTCGTGCGATCGTACAGGGCGGTTCCAATGAGAAAGACTAATTATTCTCCGTACCAGCTTTTTAAAATTATAACTCAATATCGACTTTATTTCATTCCAAATTTGCTTTAATTTAAACCTACATCTAAAAATGCTGAAAGGCATGATGATAAAACTATTAAAATTATGTACTTTTCGTAATTATTTTTTTATAATAAGTATTTATCATTTTTATATAATGTCTAAGCAAAATAAGAATGTTAAAAATCTGAAATATATTAGTTTGTAAGAGCGCAAATAAATACACAAACGGACCAATTTTCGTCAAGAAACACATGTACGTAAAATTTTTTTAACGAAACTAAAATTAAAATTCTGAAACGTACGTTTCCCAGATAATGTATTTATTTATTTTACTGCATGATTATATGATTTGAAATGGGTGTTGTATAATACAAAATCTTTTTTGAAAATTAAACAAATTTACCAACGACCTATGGTATAACCTTATTTTACTAAAAAATAAATATTTTTTCTCAAAATTTAAAACATACGTTTACTAGATAAAAGAACAATCTTTCTAAATCAATTTATAATTTTTTGTGGAAAAGAGTCAAAACGTCTAAACACTGATTTAAAAATGACATATTTCTGGTTTTCTCTGGTTATACGCTCTTAATAAAAGATTTAACAAATACCTGCTACATAGGACTATAGGAGTAAAAATGTTTTAATTTTGAAAATATTACGGTGATAATTAATAAAACAAGAATATAGCTTTTATAAAGTTTCGGAATAAAATATTTTTATTTCGAAGTTGATGAAAATTTAATACCTAACGCGTAAAAATCGGGAACATGCCGCTAGCAATAACACTCCTGACGTATGTAGATGGCGATAAAGTTTAAATTCACGTTTAATACCAGCCGTCTTTTATTTTGAGAAGTTCAGGCACAAATATTTAAACGTTTTACGATCAATTTCTATAGAATTTAACTTTAGACACAACACAATAAATCCATAACCGAAAAGGGGTTCGTAAGGAGAAGATTTTGAACTTTAAAGCAGTTTTTATAGGCCTGATACTATATTTTTTCTGGCCTAATAAAAAATACTAATAAAAAACTCGATAATTTCCAAACCAAAATGTGTTCTAAAATCTTTCTAAGCGATATAATTTTCAAACCAAAAAACACACAATTTTGCATTACTAAGTAGTGCACCACACCTTAAAGCACAATTTTGATATTTCCAGTCGATATCTGATTTCGAAAAGCTCTGTGTAAGGTCCGGGCAACGCCGGAGACTTCTAGAAGAAATAAATAAGATAATGTGAGGGCGAGGGGACTCGTCCAGCCCAGCGCCCAGTGCCCAGTGCCCAGTCCGGCCCCACGCGGCCCCGGAGATTCCCAGACAATATTATTATTTCGGCTTTCTATTTCAGTACAGTCCGACACATCTACTATCTACTGCTACTATCTGCCCGCTATACTCTTACTCTATTCCTATTCTAAAGTCTATTCTATAGGTACTGTATGTAGCTCCGTGGTGCGGGGATACGGGAGGGGAGGTTACGTCTCCGCACACACTCGTCACTGGTCATTGGTGGATCACAAAAGAAAAGTCTAAAAAAATTTGACTAGGAAAAGTTTAGAGGAACATCGAAATCAGTCACAATTTTTTAAGACATTTTTTAAAAAATGTGTTAAACTCCTGCCAGGAAGTTCGTAATTTGTTACAAATTTTAAGACGGTTTTTAAACGTGATCAGTTCATACCGCTCGGAGCCAGTAGAATTAAAATAAAACCAAAGTAAAAATTATGAAAAATAATACAAGCTTTCGCAGGTTACATGGCTAAATTTGAATTCTTCCTAGTACCATCGAGAATGTCGTTTGCATAATGAAAAACTTATCAAATATCAGATGGAGCCTAGAACCCCTGGGTAGGAACCTATTACTTTGGATCGCTATTTGGAGTCCATACCAAGTAAGGCATTCCCTCATGTTGAAGAGAGTTTAGAAGAAATTTCAGAGATTTCTCTACTTGAGGGAGAATGGCTACTACCCGTGGCTCTATCCTACCGATTTTCTTTTGGGTATGTTCGAAATTAACCAACTAAGGGTCAGAAGGGATGTGCACATTGCTAATTATAACATTTCTTCAGGCTGATTCTTGGATGGTTTGAAAACTCAGCTATCATGGAGAGCATTCATTTCTATGTTCCCGATGCTTATCTTCGCCACCGACAACATAGACTGTTCTATCTCCCAGCCTGCAGGACTAACTTGCCAATGCCGGTCGGGAGAACAATTTTGCTGTTGAACAGAATCGATTCGAATATCGACATGTTTAGCGTCATTGAAGCTGTCTTTAAAAGGCAAATTCTTATGAATGCTGATATAGTTAATATCAAATACAGTAAGTAAAGTTGATATAAAAAGTTTTTAAAAAATGTACCACAATGAACAATGTTGTAAAGTTTTTAAAACAATTATTAAATTACCATAATATCATATGTCGCAAGATGTGTAAGAGTTCGAACTTTTAGGATAAATAATGCAAAATTAAAAATTTCCAACATACTGAAATTAGATCAATAGTAGATCAAGAAATATATAATGATTAGGTTCACGGGTAAGCTCTGAAAGCAAGATTTTCCTCTGTGTTATATATTAAGGTGTGGAAGGTAGGAAGAGGAAAATTCCCACAATGGCTGCGCTGCAAGCCGTACCGAACTTAACTTTTCCGCGCAGTGTCTTCGGTTTATGTTGATTGCTCACATGACATATCGACCCATTGCTGTGGGACGATGGGCTAAGTGTTCTTCCCCATCACCTTCGCCTCAACACTATCTTCATCCTCACCACATACCCCAATTTTTGGGGATGACATAGTTTTACTGGCTGTAAAACTTGGAAGCAGATGCGCCTTTTGTGCGGTACCTACTCCAATTTTTTTTAAATAATACAAAACTAGTATTTTCGTTGCGCCACGAATAAGTGACAAAATATGCAGTAAAATATATACATGGCTAATCATCGCGACTACAGTACTTGATATGTTCTCCACATGCATCGCAAGCGTCGTGAAATGCAACATGTCGTGAAATCTGTCGCGAATTCGTGCTCTGGAGCCGGACTGACAAAGAATATATTATTTATATGGTGACAAGGTTGTCATTCAATTAGCATAACGAAAATTACATATCGCACATAAAGTAGAAAAGTGTCGTAAGTCAAAATTTTCTATCTTACGGTTTATCTCTGAAAAGTAAAGTGATTGTGATTATGTATGCCCTACGGAAACCGTATCATATAAAGATCACTCTTTTCGACGGGATCACTTGTTCATCATTCATTCATTTGTTTTCGCTCTACTGTTTTCTTACTTACGACACTTTTCTCCAGGATGTGCGATATATTACTAATTATTAGTTAATGTGGCCGTAAAGCGGGCTTCTGAATTTACTTTGCATGACTTGTTTGATTAAGAAAGGGAGGCTCATGCGGTAGGGCAAGTAGAAATAATTAACGAAAAAAGGAGTGTAAGGAGAATATATGACGAAAGTGTAAATAAAGTAAAGATCAAGTGAATCAGATAATTGAGTTGAAAGTCAGGACTCACAATAATTGTATGAGACGACAAATGAATGCGAATGGGGCGAAGAGTGTGTTCCAAGACCGATTTGTATGGTCTCTAGGAATATCTACTCTAAATTTTACGTATCTCAAGACTATATTTTGAATTGTTTCAATTCACTTCACGATCATCCAGGGGGTCTGTGGAAAATTAATATTGATTTGGGGGTCCCTGAACAACGTCAAGGGTTCCGTGCAAGGTTTAATATAAAATAATTAAAAATTGACACTTTTTATTAAAATGGAAGTTACTTGTTGACTCCCCCCCCCGTTCTTCCCCTCCCCCAAAAATCACCCCTCCCACTACCACCACCTTATTTAAATCTAATCATCTGTACTGTATAGATTTCTTAAGTAAGTTTTATGTTGCTAGTGAAGGATACTGATGTGTCAAAACCAGTGGCAGAAAATTTTAAAATGAAGTAACAAATGTACGTGAAAAGTAAAAATGACAAAATGAGACCATCTTTTTAGGGTTAAACGTGATTTTCATAGATTTAAATCTTCAAAAATTATTTATACTAGAAAACCGATTGAAATGACGGACATGGTGGTACCTACGTAACTGTCTGAATGTGTTGAAATGAATATATTATTAGATTTATCTAAATATGTCCGGTTATTTTAGCAGTTAAAAGTACAGAGCGGATATATCACATGACCTATGTATGGTATCGCGCAATGTAATGACCTATCGACATTGCAACATACGCCTATAAATTTAATATAAAGTGTAGATATTTAGAAAGACGTAATTCAACTGGAACGAGGTAAAACCCGGCACCGAGACCGGCGCAGGACATTATTACGTTATGTCGGGAATGTCATAGAGTTCTGCGTGGATTGATCGAATGCTCCGATGCAGGGGTACACAACCGCTCCAATTATAAACAATTAATCATTTACACATTTAGTCCACCCTCAGAATATTTATTATTATACAAAGGGTAACACCAACCGTCCGGTTTACATTGAGATCGAGAAATTGTCATTTTTTTCTCTCCACCAACTTCAATAACAAAAAAACGAGTGTGCTTTAGACCACCCGACTGAAGTAGAACTTATAAAAGAACTTATGACATTGGGGTGACCTACGACCCTGGGGTGACCTACGACTATGGGGTGACTTACGACCTTGGGGTGACCTACGACCTTGGGGTGATCTACGACTTTGGGGTGACCTACGACCTTGTGACCTATGGTATGGTTATTCAACAAATGATTCCTTGTGCTCACACCTCTCCATAACACTTTTCGTAACGCATTCACCAGCTTACTCCCCAAGTCAAGCGTGCGTAAAGGCCCGACCGTTCGCCTCGCCCGATAACCGTTCGCATCGATTGCCGTTCGCATCAAACTTTTCGTAACATCACACCTTTCGTAACGCATTCACCAGCTTACCCCCAAAGTCGAGCGTGCGTAAAGAAGTTTTACTTCAGACGTACGACCGGATTCCGTTTACACCGCTTTATTACTAACCGCACGAATTCTGAAAAGGTTAGCAGCAATACTACCTATGTGCCCGTGAACCCTTTAGAGGTTAGATATGATTTTCGATTTTCACGGCTAAAAGAATTTTCGTTATTTATTTTTAGGAAGTTACACACATCGTGTCACGCATCTGCCCTGATGATGGACACTGTAACGCTGTCCGAAAAGTTGTCTAAAAAAAGAGGTAGCACAACATGGCATAACACCATAAAAACAAATAACAAAATAACCTTTGAGGTTAATTCACCTAATATACGGTATATCTTTAGAAGGAAGTCTATCGTTGCACCTACGACTTTTAATAACAGGCAGGTTGCCCAGAAAAGTTATGATCGTTTAAAAAAATTATATTTTAAAGACCGCTGAAGAATTTACTAGGGCTGACGAGATTTGTCCTCGGTTAAATTCCAATATTTTGTTGTGGAATCTGTTCCTTTCTTCAACTCAATCGCTTCTTCAGCGATCTTGGAAAATTCCTCCATCCAGGTGAAAGGCAGCCACCGGTCATCACCCAGTGAATTCTATAAATCATCATATTGGTGGACATTGGCTTCTTGAGTTCGATTAATTCGGTAAAGCTCCATAAATGTAGCAATAGTGTGTGTCCACAGATACTCGTATTATTGACCACCCCAGAACTAATGTCCGGTAGGTACGAGGCTAGTATTTCAAGTCAATATAGCAAGCTATTGCTAGTAACCTGGTAAGCTAGTAATATTAGCTACGTGTAGACAGAACAAGCATTGTTTTTATCCTAATAAGTGATAGAGGAAGCTAGGATAGGATAGTTTAAAAATCTATTATTTGAGCTAGCACCGACGTGTAGTTACTGCGATGACTATAGCTTAAAATTTGCTAGCATCGTGTAAACCACTCCAGTTTGTGCCAAGCCAGGATGGTAAGCCAGGATCTTGCCAGGACAGGACGCCGGCATACTAGCTTGCTATCCTGGCTTGAAATACTAGTCTGTGTGCAGCAAGCATAACAAAGGAAGAGTTAAGGAATGAAAGTAAACTGAATGTAGTGGAAATCGTCGAAACATGATTGAATCGCGGTAAAACTAATCATGACCGCAAGTTTATTTATTTATTTATTTGTAAGAGACATACATAAAAAGAGCTTACAAAAGCTTATACATAAAAATATAGAGATACATATACACAAAGTTAAATTAAGTCAAACCAAAAAGGTCTCCTATGTTAAAGTTACTTGGAGATGGAGTTTTATTACATCTTAAAATTAATTTGAGGAGAGGAAGAGGAAAATAGGATAAGGATAGGACATGCTCCCGATACATTCCACACCCATGTATTAATTTTCAATCGTACGCGTTACTTCTATTCGGTATTTCTGAGGGGTATTGGGGATTTTTTCTAATGTTAGTTCTACATGTGGGCAAACGAAATAAATTGGATTGTTGGTCTTGTCGGAGTATGATTTTTTATTATGTTGAATGAGAAGATCTGAAAATAAAACAAATCGCGTAAATAATATAATCTTTTGAGGCTAGAAGTGTTACCTAGCAATTTAATTTAATTATTTAAATCACAACGTGTAATTTTTAAAAAGTTTAGTATGGTTAAGAACCCCTAGTCTGTTGCATTTCATTGCGACACGTCCTCCCAGCAGACTAATCTGCATTGCTTCATCCGCCACTCGCATAATGCACATTGCACTCTCGTACACACTTCTTGAACCGCAACAACACGACGTTAACCAATCCACTACGGTCTAAATGCAAAATGCGTTAATATTAGACAAAGGTAACATTACTTATTTAATTTCTCGTTAATATCTCATATCTAATTAGAACAATTAATCAATAGATTAATTAAAAAAAGTCTTTATTTATCGAATATGAAAATAAAATAAAAAAATAAACTTTTTTAAAAATATATACCTAACAGTTATTACACCTTATCTTTAGAGTAGTGCTCGCGTTAAAAATGCGGAAAAACTTAGGTGAATACCACTTAAACCTGAAATTTTCAGAAAGAGTAAGAGAACAAAAAAAAATATAACTAATTGATATGAAAGAACACAAAAAAGTAAGAAAGAAGAAGAGAAAAAATATATAACTAATTGATAAGAAGAAGAGAAAAAAAATATAACTAATATTTTTAATAATCGATACATATCTACTATTGTAATAATTCTTAATTGTATTATTGAAATAAGAACCTACAATTTGTTTCCAATCTTATATTATCAGGTAATAAATTAGTAGATCTCACTCCACTATGTTCATAAAAAATTTGGACTATGGTGGTGTTACAGCATGGAATAGTTATAGAGCCAAGAATATTTGGTCTTTTGCTATTCAAAAAAAAAGAAGTTAGATTTTCATTGTTGAAAGGCTCTCATTGTAAATAATCTCTCACTAGATGTTTCTCTTCTAGAGGACCTGAATCCCAATTTTTCAAAAATCAAAACTTTTTATTGCGATTTATTTTAGGGGTAGGTGGCATATTGCGCTAGGCTAGTGCGCTACCTCTTTTTTTCGGTCAGTATTACAGTGTCCATCATTAGGGCAGATATGTGTACTGGAACAAAACTTTATCTGAATTCATACTTAATATACCTAGAAAAAAACTGTTGATAAAAATTACAAACCAATTTTTAGTTGAAAAGTAAGAAAACTCAAAGAAACAAAGCTATCACTCGGTTATGGCTAGAAGCTAGAATACTCAGACAAGTTAGTCATACCGTCATTTCCTCTACATGTGCCAAAAAACACATTACTTTCGCTTACACATTTCGTTCCTCGCAATCCGGAGAACAAGCCGACCTTTGTATTGTGTTGTAATACAAACCGCACAGTGCACAGCAACAAAATGGGAATATGAGAAATTCCACTCAACTATGTAATATTTATCTTTTTTAATACTTATATATATTTTTTAAATTATATTTTGTCTCTTGAAAATAGGTCGGATTTAAAGTGTAAAGAGATCCCCACATGCTTTTGAAACCAAAATCATGACGTCATAGTAGCTGGTAATCTACGTGTACAATGTATAATGCTCTGTAAATTTCGAATGTTGTCAGGGGCGTCTTCAGTTATTGGTTTTTAATCATTTTTCAAAATTGATTTAAATTGTACAAAATAATCACATTTAATAATATTTATACATTATTCAGAATCGACGTTTGTTTTTTTAATTGAACATATTTTCACAACAGTCACCAACTTATTTGGAAACTTTTACTCAGTTTATTTTGTGCTGATTAAGCTAAGTTAGGTGGATAGAAGCTGTTGTCACATCGGTCACAACACAGTCCAACTGGCCGATGTTAGTGCGTCCTGTTGGAAAGTACCTGATAAGATCTATTGATACATCTAATGCCATTTCGAACGATGTTTTGATTTTGAATGGAAGCAAATCAACAGGGTGATACTAAGGGGATTTTCCACTATTATAAACCATGTACAAATGACATGAAAACCATAGCCACAGCAGACATGGTAAAAACGGCAATCAGTAACATGAAAGCCGGAACATCAGCATGGTATGATAGTTTAATAAGCACCGTACCCGTCAAACATGGAGAGGAAGCGATTCTGAAACTACTCCAGAACACTGTTCATTAATATCATAAAGAGTAGTTATCTACCAAAGTACGAAAAAGAAAATTAATATCATATAGTCGATAAAATATAAACTGTCAGGTATTTACCGTAAAACTGCAGACCGATATCCATCGCCAGAATATTTCAACAAATTATCTTAGATCATTTTCAACTTACGCGTGCTTTTTGAACCTCAGTAAGGCCTTCAACATCCGACAGAGTCCTCCGCCCGTTATTATGGAATTAGGTTTACAATAGAAATTAGTTTAATTTCTGGACAAGTAGCACAGACAACAGGAAAAACTTCATAAAGTGGAAATACGGATCATCCGAACCCATTTTCCTGAAACGCGGCGATAAACAGGGAGGGTGCTTAAACTATGATGGGGTAGGTAGCCATATCGAAAGCTAATGTGCCAATAATGTGAGTTGCGCAGACGATATGGAATTCTGGTGCCATTGTCAATAAGGGAACTAAGTATTCTCTTAAAAGATTCGCGAAGAGTTCGCGCAACTATCATGAACTACAATCAGAAAAAAAAACAGCACTGACGTTTATCAAACACGGGGAGGGGAGAAAGAGACGTGGAAGTGGAAGATTGGGAAATACCTTACTTTTCAGATCTGTTTACCAAAATGGCTATAGCTATTTCAAGCGACGTTTCGATTCTGAAAGGTGGTCTTTCACACCAGGGCGATAATGAGAGAATCTTCAAAATATGGATGTGTATTTGTCTATATGTCTTTAAATAGTATATAGAAATAAGCAGTAGCTCTGTTTGATGGATCTTACTCACGTAATGACTTTTCATATTCGTTTTTTTCAGATTTTTATGTTTTTCCGTTTATTTCAGATTATCTCACAACTTGTCTTATTTTCAATGTTAGTGATCTGATTGTTTCCTGAGGAAAATTCCTAATATTACATAATTATAATTAATATCGACGTGTCCCAATCCACGTGATTATGGTAATTAGCAGTGATAGTCACTCGGCAATATGAATTAGTCAATATGGAAATTCTTTGAACAAATAATAGATAGTAGTCATACCCCGCTGACAAGTTTTATATTATAAGACGGAAACGTCAGTTCGGAATGTTAATCACCTGGTATTTGATTCACAAGAAGTTAAATATCGACTTCCAGGAATCAGAGGAGAAGATAATGATCACTCATCCTGGACCATATTTCACAACACCGCGAAATTTTTTTATTGTTGTTTTCAGTATCTTTGAATGAGTATTCTCAAGAAATAAAACATGATAGTGTACGTCCACTAATTTATTGATATATTCGTCGCCTTCGAGTAATATACTTGAAGAAGCTTTATTTTTGTGATTTATTTTTGGGGTTTTATGCCATGCTGCGCTACCTTCTTTAGTCAATGTTAAGGACAGCGTTACTGTGTCCATCATCTGGGCAGATGTGGATACTGTAACGCCATCCGAAACGTTGCCTTTGTTTGTATGTGATATTGAAATATTTATATTTTAAGTGAAAGGAAAAACAGTATTGATACACTCATTTTTTTTCTCAATAATTTGCATCCAATCGGGGAACGGAGTATAACTTTTCTAGAAAAGGTCTTGTCAAGTTGTTGAGGGCAACCTTTAGAAAAGAATTCAAAAACTTTTTTTTTTAAATCTGAGCATTTTGATATTTTTTATCCATTTAGAAATTTACATCGATAGCGAAAATGTGAAATGCTAGGACAAAAAATGAAAAATTAGTTAAATATGTAATTTTTCTCCGTTTTTTCCCTTTCGATTTGTGAAAATAAGTGACTTTTACGACATGCTTTTAAGGGGATTTGTTTTCTGAAAATTTATAAACAAATAAAATACTGTTCTTGAAGAAATTTCAAAAATGTGAAGATTCTGAAACATCTTTTAAATTTTATTTTGTAATAAAATAATTGTATAGGTCCACAAAAACAGGAGATTAAAACAGAATTAAAAACAGAATTAAAAAAAAGTTCATTTTTGCTCTCCTAAACAATTAGATAAAATTTGGTCCTTTACAGTATTTTAAATTTCCGTGATCGACATTTTAGCGCAAATAAAAGATTAAAAAAAACTTTGGATCTTGGACGAATATAAGATCCGCAAATAAAAGATTAAAAAAACTTGGACGAGGCCTACGCTTACATACGCGCGATATTAACCCTAAGTGACCGATATTTTTTTAAAAATTTGAATATTAAACTGACTGTTTCAGACTCTATAAACTGGAAATCTAAAGCTCAAATAAAATAAAGTTGTACACAAAATCAACTCCAAATATGCAAAAAAATGGAGATATACCAAATTTGCGCTTGTACTACGGTTTTCATAACGTCGTGTATAGGTACCTAGTACTGTTTAGGGATTGTATCACTTTAAAGGTATTCCTAAAACATGCAGGACAAGCGCCATTCTCAGACCTCCATCCGATTTAATATCTGGTCTCTGCATGCCAATAATATGTAGCAATTTATCTCCGTTTATCATCAAGCAGTTCTTTCTAGGAAGCTGACTATGAGTGACTATTTGCATCCGGGTGTTACTGATCAACTGATCAATATTCCACGTTATCAGAAGTCATCGCGCGTGATTCATATTCCATGGGAAACATAACTGGGACCAAGAATGCAGAATTGCAAGAGTGACAATGCAAAAACAAGCTAAGACTACTTGATGTATATGCAATCCATTTTCATAATATACATTACAGAAGTTTACAACATGATTTATGTCTGTCACTAAGCAAGTACCTAGTGAAGAAATATCATAATAATTGTTATAACTTCTATACCTAGGTCTTGATTTCAATTGTTACTTTTATTTTCTTGTATTTATTTCTGTCTTTTTTATTTGCCTAATCCATATACCATGTTTTACACATAAAATAAACACAAGGTCTTCTGAAACTGGGAGCAGAAGCGAGAAACTGTTGAATCTACTTCACCTTTGGAGTATACCTAATTTTGTGGTATAACTTTTTTTGATTTGAGCCTTTGGCATTTTTATTAGAACAACTCTCTTTTTATAACTTTTGAAAGTTATTCCGAACAATGTAATATATCATTAAAGAAGAAAATTATACTAATAATCTAAACGAAAATATGAAAGAGATTAAGAATCAGAAAAAAAAAATAAAGATAAAAATATTGTGGAAGAAAAAAATGTTAATTCTAAAATATGAAATATGTGATTGACAAATATGACGTTGAAATAAGAAGTTGCAGTAGCAGAAAAGCCAGAAGATGAGGGTTCTAGGTTCGAGTGCCAGTTGCGATCGTTATCTTTTTATTTGTCTGGCGTAGACCCGGAAGTTTTTTGTTAAACCCAAAAAGTTATTTTAATCCTTTAATCCAAAAAAAAAGAAATTCAAAAATCTAAATGCTCAGAAAAAAGGAAGATTTTTTTAAAGTTTTCTATGTGATGCAACGTAAATTAATCAGTTTCCTGCTCGTAGTAAAAATTTCCGGACTCCCTGTTTAACACCAGTTCAGTATAATAAATATCTCAAGGATGCCTTACAAAGCTATAAAAATATCATAAAATATTTTTTTTCTGGCACACGCCTAAATATTATGAAAACTATGCCTAAACTTACTTGTTCCTGTCAGCCTCATAACATTCACTTTGGATATGTAAACATTCCACTGGTAAAAGTGCAATTCCGCCGTCGCCTTTAAGGTGAATATTTCCCTGATGATAGCCAACATCCGATAGGAAAGACACCAAGAGAAGAGTTGGCGGAGAAGGCAGTAGAGACTCTTATTATCGGAGCGCGCCATTTATAAAGAATAGACCCCGGGGGCGCTAAGGAAATGCACCACGCGGCGTGTAAATTTCTGGATTAGGCCGCTAACAATAACACCCCTTGTGGTAGATGCGATAAGGTTTAAATTCCCGTTTAACACCAGCCGGCTGTTTTGATTTATTCATGAAAAAAACATCGCCAAAAAGCGTGTTTTATTTTATTTTGCGGAACTCACGCACAAATATTTAAATGTTTTACAATCATTTTCTAAAGAATTTAATTTCCTACATTATAAAATACAACCGTAACCGAATAGGGGTTCTAAAAAGGAGATTTTGAAATTTAAAGCAGTTTTTAAAGGTCTGATACTTAATTTTTTACTGGACTTATAAAATGACTAATTAAAAAACGTACCTACTCGATATTTAAAAGGTGCCTTCCTCTGACAGTATTTAATTAAAGAATCTAAAATATTGTTTAGCGATCTAATATTTAAACCAAAATCACATGATTGCTTTTTATCTAAATAATTATAACAAATTCCGTTTAAGTTCAACAATAACCTAAAAAACTATAAAGGAAACAAAAACATGACAACTTGATTGATAGTATTTTTAATGTGCAAAGCTGTGTGATAAGTAGGTATGTGTCACAAGGATCAAAATACACTTTTTATGATGATTAAGTTAACAAAAAACAAGAAGAAAACCAAAAAAATGAATCTTTCGCAAAAACAGTAACAAATTCCGTTTAAGTACAGCAAAAACCCAAAAAACTATAAGGGAAACAAAAACAAGACAACTTGAGTTTTAACATTTTTTTAATGTTCAAAGCTGTATGAAAAGTGGGTATGTGTCACAAGGATCCAAATACCCTTTTTATGACGTTTTAGTTAACCAAAAAATAGACGAAAACCAAACAATTTATGAAATAGTGCTCGGGATGTTTAGTAGTTTGTCGGATAATGCGATACAATAGTCCAGGAAAAAATTGTTATCGGATTTCACGCCTTTTATGGGAGGAGTTTAAAAATGTGAAAGTGAGAAAAAGCTCCCGGAAAGGTTGGAATAGGTATTTGAGATTTTTTTTCATAGGTTGATTTCGTAAAGGCCTGTAAAAAACGCATTGTTTTTTGTAATAAAATGGAAATTTAAAATTGATTTCACGAAAGCAAGCGGCGCGAAGCCACACGTCTACTTCCCGCTATAGCCCGGGGGCGTGACCGGTACGAAATGGTTGTGCCTAGTGCATGGTTCTTGTGCCCATGCCATAAGGGTCACTTCAAAATCCAAATTCGTAGAGTGCGGGCCGTATTGATTGATGTCAAAAATAACAACGAGAAAATGCATGTTTTATTTTATTTTGTGACGTTCGGGCGTAAATATCATTTTTTTGCGATTATTATAAAAGAAACTGAATTTGCCACATTATACAATAAAACCATGTCCGAAAAGGGGTTTATAAGTAGGAGAGTTTGTACTTAAAAGTGTTTTTATAGACCTACTTAATACTTTATTTTTTTCTAGGCTAATTAAAAGACTTATAAAAAAATGACCGATATTTTTAAGGGCCAAGGTATGTTCTACACGCAGTATTTAATTAAAGCATCTATAATACTTCTAAGCGATCAAATTTTCAAAACAAAAAACATATGATTTTGTATGATTTTGCATTATTTAGTGTGGCTTCATCACTGGTTAACTGCATACGTACTTACGTACAACAGTTCGTAAAAGTCCAAAGCTCTGCCGGGGTAATCCCCTGTTAACGGGCGGTTGTAGGCGGGCGCTCGTAAAAGCCACGGGGGCTAGAGGCTAGCGGTTAGCGACTAGAGCGGCCACGGGGAACGCGCCCGGGTTTAGCTGCAACACTAATCGCCGGGCGCTTATTAAATTATCTTTCGCATCGCCCGCGCCGCGGCCGCCCGACATCGTGGCTTTTCCGCGAAGAGTAATATCACAGGCTTTACGACCTCTCGGCCGCGGCTTTGTAGCGGGGCGACAAACGCGACCGATCCGACACGGCCTCTAACTAAAACCTAACCAGTACTTAACTAATACCGCTAATAACCAACTAGTACCCACAAAACTTGAAAAGACTTAATACTTTATTTATTTCAAAGGGTAACACTGGACAAGTCACTTCTAGTCTGGAGCTCCAATACACCTGTAATAAACACCTAACTTTGTTTGATATTATGTACTCCACTAACTTAACCAACCGATTGCTGTCATTGGAGTTCAGGAGTCAGGAGAAAAAGCTCACTTGTAGAATGATTTTTCATCCACCATCTTTCTTCCCTTCTAAATATTAATTGTAAACAAATTTTACATCAATCTTTTCATGTTTATGTTTATAATAATATTTTTTTAATAATTATAATTAACTCCCAAAAAATGCCAAATTTGCATCCAAAATCACGAGAAATGGAATTTTTACTGACCAATATTTCATAGATAAAATAGCACGTATCCGCACTAGATACTTTTTTAATAAATAAATAATTTTTCCGTTTGTTTGGGTATTTTGGCCTCCAATTCAAATTTAAAATTTGTACTAAAAAAGCCGAGCTGACGTTTCTACATTTGCTACACAAAATATCCCATGTGCAGTATACAGTGTGCACAAAAAACCATGTACGCAAAAAAATTGTTGTTTTTAACGAAAGTCCACTTTTTTAATAAACAAGGTTATTAATACAATTAATATCAATTATTATTAAAAGATAACAACATAGGTCCCTCATTTTTTAATCAGTTTTTTATTTATTTATTATTATTATTATACTTAGGTGTTTACTCAATTTCTGTCTCATTTACACACTTACTTATCAAACTCTTTTCAACAACTTTCCACGGTAATGTAAATACACATTCGTGTTGTACCTACCTATATCTTCCACGGTTCCATGCCAAGTCAGAATAAAACCAACTCAGAAAGGTCATTAAAAGCTATGAAAAAATAATTTTAAAGTAGCCGGTAACCCTAACCTAACTTAAGATGACAATATACCCTAAAATATATTCAGAATCTTAACGTCGTAAGTAAAGAAGCCGTGTATACAAATAGAGTCTCGCGACCCGTGTATTGCACGGACCTACTGTCGAATTTGCCCTATCAAAGAAAAGAAGAAGAAGCAAATAATGTGGGAATCTTAACGACGTAAGTGAAGAAAGCGTGTAAACAAATATGCGCCCGCTGCACGGCGTACTGGATGAACATACGGCGGAATTCACCCTAGCAGGCCTGGAGATTAGACCTTTTCACCGCGTTCAATTCAATTAATTCTGAAGAACGTGTTACAAATATTGAAAATGTGGGATGATGTCGCACTGCCGAAGTTACTAATTTATCGTCTAGAAAAATAAAATCTGCTTCTTACCGCTAACTTTAGTTGTACAACGTATTACAAATTTTTAAAGGCGTTGTACGTAAAATATATTAATGGTAAAGGTATTGTTTTTATTAATCTTAAATACAAAGAACTTACATCCCCAGGACAACATCTGAATAAAAAAGTTAATATAGTTACGAATTCGCCGGAAATGATTAAAAAGTGAGTTTTGAGCAAAAAAAAATTATTAGGATTGTGTACCGCCTTATATTTTTAATCATTACTCTTAATGACCTTTCTGAGGTGCTTCGGAGTTGGTTTCATTCTGAGTTGTTTGGTCACCATCTTTCACATTGTTTTTTAATTTAGCCATGATTCATAAAACATCCAATCGGACGTAATAAATGTTTGTACACGGTTGACATTTGTCACATGAGAACGGGTCGCTCTTTTGACTCGTTCTTGTGTTCAACAGCTCGGCTGTGGAATGATTTGCCAATCTCTGTGTTTCCTCCTTCCTACAACATGGGTCTCTCCAAGACCAATGTTCATTCCTTTCTCTACTCAAAAAGACCGTGCACACAGCATATCGACTCCTGTGTGGAGTTAATGTAATAAAAAACAAATAAAATTGTCTTTAATAATAATAATAATAATAATAACTTTATTTCACATAAAATTGAACAATAAAACATATGTGGAAACTTTGACTAGCCAACTAGGAATGGATCCTGTTTTAGGCCAGTCAAATTGACAAATTTAAATTCATATTACATTGTTTACTAACATAACATGTTATTTATAGCAGGAAAAGGTGTTAATTATGTATTCCTAACAGTATATAATTTTGTACTCATAAGAAAAAGAAGACAAATAATGATATCTTAACATCAAATTCAGATATTTTCCCCTAGAGCGCTTAAAAACAAAAACAAATACAAATAAAAGATAAAAGATAAAAGATGATCTTACAACAAACTTTTCACGTTTATGTTTGTAATAATACTAGTATCAACAAAGTTACTACACATTGCCCTATAACTACTTTCATAGTACCTTAAGTAAGTACTTCTTCTTTACTCATATTATACTTACACTTATTGAACTTTTCTGTAAAATTTAAATAATAATTAAACCACATACCTACTTGTGAAATGTATTGAACTTACTTATATCTTTCAAATTATGTTTATTGTGTCATGTAATAGGTATTCACTTAATATCTAACTACTGAACAATTTACAATAATGTATGCATGTAAAAGCCTTTAAGGCGTTAAAAAATAAATAAATGAATATTACTCCTCTTCTTTCTCAAAAAGACCCTCCACGAGAAATTGCCAAATATTCATTTGTGTGCGGTCATATAAAATGTAATTTATGTTTATTATATTTTAAAAAGGGTAAAAAATAAATTTTTTATATTTTTTATTACTCCTAAAATACCTAATAGGCTTTGGGAAAGTTCAGTTTACAGTAACTCTAGTTCGATGAAGTCTAATTTATTTTGACTGAAGTGTCATTTTTAAAATAGAAACTGATTGTGTCTAGAATTGAGACAAGAGATAAATAACCACCTAAACTTTAAAAAAAAAACGAGTGTGCTTTAGACTACACGACTAAAGTAAAAATTCACTAACTTATGTCATCCTATTCATCATTTTACTCCCAAGTGTCGAGCGTGCATAAAGAAGTTTTACTTAAAAAATAATTGAATTATCATTTTCAAAATTGGAACCGATTTGTAAAAAATTCAGGCAAATGTTGTTATTGCTGCACATGTTTTTCATGGAAATTTTTCCTCAATGAGACGATGTATGAATGCGAATGAGGGAAGGAATGCGTGCCAAGCCCGAATTGTTTGACGGTCCGTCCTCTGTCTACGCCTGCGAGGAAACGGCGCGATGGTTGGTTAGTTTTTCTTTGGTCATTTCTGCAACAATTGTCCTTGATCTGATATGTTATTGCAATAAACTTTCAGCTTCAAAAATTCGATAATTATAATATCCCATGATTTTTCACGGGTCTGTGCTAGATTTAAATAATAATTCCAGTGGTAGAGGGGTAAGGCTCTTTACTCGCAATCCGAAGGTCGCGGGATTGTATCCAGGCGTGGGCAAATAAATTTTATTTGATTAATTTGTGTTATTTCACAATAGTTCATTTAAAATAATATACATATAGTATCTATATTTGCGGCACGTTCCATCTCAGTATCGCCCTGGTGCAAGACCACAATTCAGAATTGAAACATTGCTTGAAATGGCTTTAGTCGTGTTTGGTGACCAGATCTGAATAGTCAGACAATTCCCCACCTTCCTCTACCCTATCTCCTTCCCCTCCCCACTACCTTCAGCCCCACAACATAACTCAGCCATAGTCTCACTGGCTTCAAACGGGAGCAGTTGGAACTCTTGTAAAGTATTTACATTTCAAAAAATGTGATGTAATGTATGGTAAGCTGTTAAGTATTTTAATAACCTTTAGATCTGTAATGAATGTAGTTCTTGTTAATTAATATCTCTTCGTTATCATTGAATCTTTCCTCTTCCTTTACATATATCTCGTAAAACCTTGGTTTACGCCAAACCGGTATTACACACACACAAATAACACTACCCACATTTAATTAATAAAAAATAATTTCTCGCGACAATATGAATAGAAAAATTATTGAAATCATTAAATATTATAATTTCGACTTTTTTTTTACAGTGAATACCGCACAAGAAACACAACTGCTCCCGTTTGGAGCCAGTGAGACTATGGCATCCCCAATTGGGGTATGTTGTGAGGCTGAAGGTAGTGGGGAGGGGAAGGAGGTGGGGAAGAGGAAGGTTGGGAAGTACCTGGCTATTCAGATCTGGTCACCAAACACGGCTAAAGCCATTTTCAAGCAACGTTTCAATTCTGAATGGTGGTCTTACACCAGGGCGATACTGATAGTATCTTCCACTCTGGAGCGTGCCGCAAATATACTATATATTATTTTAAATGAATTAATTGTGAAATAACACAAATTAATCAATAAAATTTATTTGCGCACGCCGGGTTCGAACCCGCGACCTCCAAATTGTGAATCAAGTGTCTTACCCACTGGACTACGGATGCCCCTAGTCTACTGGGTATATTATACATTTTTATGCGTGACAGCTATTTCACCAATCAAAGTCACTGCCGAACAATTTAAGCAGTTTACAGCAATATCAGTTTAATTACTAAAAAAGATTTTTTTTTAAATTTAGGTACGCATTTATTTAAATAAAATAAGATGAGCAAAAACAGCAAATACTTTCACAAAACTTGTTGTTAAAATTTAATTCTGATTTCTTTCTCCCTTTCAACAAGGTACAACGCTTTAATATGATTTTTAACCCTTCAGGTAAATTAGTTGGTTTTCAGAAAAACTCATTAATAGATTTATAGTCTCCATTACTATCATGGTGAGAAATATGATCTAACTCTAAACGAGTGTGTTAGAAAGAGAAAACACCACGCTTTATATTCAAATCTAAAAGTAACCACATACAAATTCAAATGTACACCTCAATGACACCAAAGTTTCCGACCGCAATTTAAAAAAAAAAACGAGTGTGCTTTCGACCACACTACCGAAGTAAAACTTCAATAATTTATAAAAGAGAGAAAGAAACTGCTCTCTCTTGCTCCTACAGTGTGATACAGACAATAGGCCTGCACTGTGTCTTAGATATACGAAATATACCGACAATAGGCTTGAGATATACGAAACGTAACTGGCTATGAGAGAAAGAAAATGTGTGCTCGCACCTCTCTCTTTTACCCCTACAGTAAATACGAAACGTAACTATCTCTCTTTCTATCATCATTAACTTATATCTTATTTATTTATTTATTTGTTTTTGTTACAAAGAATACATTAGTACAAAGAAGCTTTGATTGTCCAACTAGGAGTCTCCCGTTCTAGGACAGTCAAATTGACAGAAACATCTCCCTCTCAACTTCCGTTCGCCTCGCCCGATCACACTTTTCGTAACGCTCTTGTCACGCATTCACCAGCTTACTCCCCAAATCAAGCGTGCGTAAAGAAGTTTTACTTAAAAAAATTATGTTTACGCTAAAAATATCATTTGTATTTCGAAATTTAAAAGTTCATTTTTAATAATGGAATCCGAAAGCGTATTTCATCACCTTTCAAAAACAGTGTTTTTTTTTCGGATGCATTCAGAAAGATTTCAAGTATTTGGATTTTATTGCAAAGCGAAAACACTCAATGATTATCTGACAGAATATGGCCAGAGGCCTAAGTGTTAATGGCTTTAGAATGATTGCGAAATAGTTTAAATTTAAAAAAACATAACTTAAATAAGAAAAAGCGTGATAAGGCAGTGAAGTTGTTAATTATAATTAGTAATCACATATAATAAATTAATTCCAGAAACAGTCGTGAATCACACAAGTAATTTTTGCACCATTGATAAGCTGTAGTAACAGGATACAGTTAGATTTGCAGAGTTATTTTTTGTTGATAAAACTGTCCATTCATCTTACACGTGCGTTATTCATAATTTTCAAGAATGAATAACTCTTCATTGAACAAAACATGATTATTGTTAGATACTGTTTAACCAATACGCGACACTTATAATGACTCATAGAGGGAAAAGACGTCATTATCATAGAGGAAAACATGTAATTATTTCCAACATATTAATATATATATATATCTCACCGAGATAATGATTCAGATTGTCAATCAAGGGAAATAAAACCAAAAGAGTCATTCCAATGATAAGTTAATAATTTATATGTATGCTAACAGCGTTGCTACGAAGCCTGTTAAACATTATAATACGAATATTTAATAATTAACTGCGAATAGAACGTGAATGAAATCATTTTTCTCGGAAAACTAATACAGATTTGAATACGTAAAGGTGTTATATTAATTTAATCAGCGAGTGACAAAAGCAAACAAATTCCTAAAGGATGAATCAGTGGATGGCGGAGAACTTGTTATGGTTCTGCGAAAACGTCTTAGTTAAGTGTTGTAAAAAATCTCAAGAATGAAGTATTATCCGAAGTACAAAGAACTCAAATTACTTTGTAAAATTATGGAACAATATTCATTAATGATTAAATTTAGAAATCCTTAAGAGGGTATAACCAGAGAAAACCAGAAATATGTCATTTTTAAATCAGATTTTAGACGTATTAACTCTTTTTCACAAAAAATTATAAATTTATTTCGAAAGATTTATATTTTATCTAGTAAACGTATGTTTAAAATTTTGAGAAAAAAGTTTATTTTTAGTATAAGGTTATACCATAGGTCGTTGGTAGATTTGTTAAATTTTCAAAAAAATATTTTGTATTATACAACACCCATTTCCAATCATATAATCATGCAGTAAAATAAATCAATGTCAGCATTATATGGGAAACATATGTTATAGAATTTTAATTTTAGTTTGAATAAAATCATTAAAAAATATATATGCACATGTGTTTCTTGACGAAAATTGGTCCGTTTGTGTATTTATTTGCGCACTTACAAACTAAAATATTTCAGATTTTTTTATAATCTTATTTTGCTTAGACATTATTGACAAATGATAAATACTTGTGATCAAAAAATAATTACAAAAAGTACATCATTTTAATAGTTTTATCGTAACGCCTTTCAGCTTATTTGAATGTAGGTATAAATTGATGCAAATCTGGAATGAAATAAAATCGATATTGAGTTATAATTTTAAAAAGTTGGTACGGAATAATTGATCGTAAGAACATATTTCGACGAAATGTGGATTTTCGGCCGCTGGCTGGCTAAACGCCCTTAAGAAAAGCATAAACCTACAAAAGAATATTAAGTTTTTATTTTATTATTTCAAAGTTTACGTATGAAAGTTTTTGTTAAGTTATTCGTCCAACTTTTGGTAATTAATGCACATGTATGTTGTTTCGAAGTTTAACTTATGTAAGTGCTCACAGCCTTCGATAGACTTGTAAGTTTAATAACGGTATGTCATAATTTATGCAATTTTATCAATAGAGACGAAAAGAGCCAAAGAAAGTGTTGGTTTAGAAGTTGGATTGAGAGAAGAAATTCTCCAGGCGTTAAGGTTTCGTTAACGGCAGAATTAAGAATAGAGGAACAATATCAGTTCTTTAATTAATTTTATCCGAATGACAAACAACTTCGAATTCGAATACGTCATAATAGGAACAGAAACATAGAGGTTAGAAAAGATCGAACCACTAATCATAAAGAAGGAAGCTCATTTTCGGAGAGCTTTTTACTTCCTGTAAAAAAATGACATTAATATCTTTATATAGTAGTACAGTGCTTATTTGTAATCTGTGCATTGTTTTCGGGAGAAAATACGACCGTACAATGGGATATATTATATCCCAATCAGAATTAAATTCAAATAATAAAAATGCTAGTTTTAAATGAAAAAAAAATCTTACGAAAACACGACTTTTAATTTTTTGCATGACGCATCGGCGCTTTTACTTATCATTTCTTATAGTAAGCGTCTCAACTAACATATCAGACTGATTTCGTAAGCTGTGAGAAAGCCGTAAGTTCGCGCGGACACAATTAGACCTGCCAAAAACTCACCCCGCCTCACGCCACTTATGATATCTGTAACTTGCCATAAAAAACAGTAACTAACTTAACATGTCGTTTACATTGTTAATTTTGCCATAAGTCACTCATGTAAGACACTCACGAGAAAAAAGTAACGCGTGTATCGACCGCCTAAAAGAAGTCAAAACTAAATTGGCTAAAATATTAGTTCCAATCAAAATTCACCGTCACTCTTTATCGGTGATTGTAAGCGATACAATATTAATTCAAAAGATGCTGAGCTTTATCTGACACCCTTCATCCCAGGCTCAACACAATTTCCCATTGTTGGCCATTTCCAGTTTAGGAACATTCATAGAACGCCAGATGTCCGGTAATTGTTATCGGGACCATTGTCATTGCCAAAATTCGTGTTTTTGCACCGCACATCAAACTTCTGCACAAATTTGATTAACAATGGTTGTTCTTGGGAAGAGAGGCGTGTTCATTGGGGAGGGTTAGGTTGCCCTAGGCTGAAAATGATCCAATTCAAAGATACATAAATAATTTAAGAGTACAATTTACAAGTACGGTAAGCCATCGTATTATATTCCATGCCTTCGATACATGTTTAAGTTCACTTTTCTCCTTTGCGGATTTTGACCGCTACATACGTAGGTATGTAACAGTCAAAATCCGCAAAAGCCTCTTTTAAAATTTATTCAAGTAAAACTTCTTTACGCACGCTCGACTTGGGGGTAAGCTGGTGAATGCGCTAGTGATATCTATGCATAATCTTGTCTTAAACGTTAGTTTATCAATTAAAAATAATAAATAATATTAGGTATTCACGTTCAGAAAATTCTTCTTTCAGGTTTAAATCATAATAATTAATAAAACACATAAAACTGTGGAAATAAGTATGATATGTGTTTTATTATTACATTTATTGTGAAATTCCACTAAGAATTGTCAGTGTAAAAAATAGAACTATTTAAACCCTTACTTATAAATGCGGTTTAAATAGAACGCGGTGCGAAAGGTCGGAACCAAGTCGGAACAGCGAAAAACTTAATTATTATTACTACGGCGTTTGTATGGTTGAAAGGGCTTAATTACATACTAACGTTGAACCGGTGTATAAAATTCTAATTAGTAAGGCCGTTAATATTTAGTACTTCTAGTCGGTAAGGAAAATTGCTTGTGAATGTCGCTGCTGCATCCCGTTTGTAAAAGAAAAAAACTGTAAATATTACAACTTTGTATAACCAACTACCTGTTGCAGCGTTTCCTAACCTTTTTCAGCCACGGACCCCTAGGAAATCAAGCACAGTTTTCAAGGACCCCTTAACAAAAAAAACCAGCGATAAATTTCAGACATTATTTAGTATTTTGTTAAAAATACGTTAATAATTAACGTACAACAGTAACACCAACATTCACATTAATTAACGGTTAATTAATGTGAAGGTTGGTGATTTAACCGTTAATTAATGTGAATGTTGGTGATGGTGTTGCTTTTTGCAACTAAATTAAGTCGTTATAATCGGTTGATGTTACCACTAAGTTGTAATCTCAAGTAGGATTCCACTTGTAATCTGTTTCTGTATTAGATATGCAAGAGCAGAGAAAGCCTTTTCACAGAGGTGTGTGATTGAGAAAAGCAGCAAATATTTCAGTGTTTCTTCATTTCCTTATAATTTTTCTTTACAATCACCCAAAACTTAATAAAGAGGATTCTTTGAAATTACGTTTCAAAGCTGAATCACAAGATATTTCTATTAATTGGTTTTCCTGAGCCGATGTCAAGCCAGTAATATCAGTAACATCTGTGTTGAAAGGGTAAAAAAAATCCTAACTTATTCGAATGAGAATTGAACATTGTCCTGTTTCTCGTCACCTTTCTAAAATTCAAGCTATTAACATTGCACTTTCTGCGGTCTAGAAGTGGGAACTTTAGATTTTAGATCACATAATTAATTCTTCCTCAGGACCACATTTCGAGGGCGTACCTATATAGGTTTCAAACTCTGCCAAAAACCATAAACTTTTTCAGGATCGAGGGCTTACTTTGGCGAGAGATGTGTGCAAAGTGTTTTGGGATAAGTTGTAGAGTTGTAGGTTGTAGGTAGACTAACTCTTTCAGAACGGACAAATTGGTACAACTGGCTCTCACGGAATTCCAAGCATTTTTCCACATTTCAGGACCACATTCCAGGACCATATTTCGATGGCGTATATCGGTTTCAAACTTTGCCATGAGCTTCTCCCGGATCAAGTGATTATTTTGGTGAGTAATGTGTCCAAAGTGTCTTAGGATAGGTTGTTGGCAGACTAAGTTTTCCAGAACGGATAGATTTAAGCTTTTGATGATATTCTGAGCAATCTTTTACAGGACCACAATTCGAGGGCACAGGTATTTCATCCTTTCGTTTCTTTTCTATGTCTCTTAGTGTCCATGAATGTTTTAAATGACAAGATACACCCCTATAATTATGTAATTATTGCTAATTCGATAGCGAGTAAGACGTCACTCGGTAGTTCTATTTGGAAGGTGGGAATGGGTACAATTTATTGGATAACCAACACTCCTGCTGTAGGTCACCCTAAGTGGTTCGCTACATTTGGTGACTAAGCAAGGATGCCCGGGATCATAGGGTGAGGTTTAACTAGGTCTTGGCGGCGAATGCGTTTGTGCGCACTTACTGCGTGGCGGACCGTATTAGGAGAGACTGGTAGGGGGAGACCTAACCGAGACTTCTCCAAGCCGACTCGCAGTGGGAGGAAAGGATTCATATGTCCGTCACTCCTGGACATGTTGACTCTCGGATTCCTAACCACCCCTCATATCTCTTTCCTTTCCAAAACTTGCTTTCCTTCCTTCCAATAAAATCACCCTCCACACAACATCCCCAAAGATGACACAGGTCCTGAGAGATTTTTTTGCTAACGTAAAAAAAAAGTTGCTGTTGCAGGCGTACACGGTACACGTGTCAACGGATTTAGTCCACCAGCCAACAACGATTTAGTCAACACACAGTCCGCTTTGTGCAGTGCCCGTGAATGCGTGGAATGCCTTTGCCGAGGCGATTGTCTGCGCATTCCGAAGAAAGTTTACTTTACATAGCACCAGCACAATAATAATTATTATAATTGTGTATTGGTTCGGCGAGGGGAACACCACGTGTGACCACGTGGCCGCCACGCACATTCCACGCCAGGAATGCCGCTCTCAAATAAGATCTGCCTCACCTTCCATCAATATTGATCGGCAGCTTTGAGGTCTTACTATTGACGGTGTACTGGAATATTTCGATTGTGCAGTAACAGAAGGAATTTTATTTTTCATATTTATATTACGACAGATTATTCATACAAGAAAAATCTTTTCATTCTGACACTCTTAACCCCCAAAAAGGTCCAAATATTTCCGCTTTGCAATAAAATCCAAACTGTTTTTAAAAAGTGATGAAACACTCTTTGAAATTTTATGATCTTAAATAATCACATAATTTATAGATAAATACTAAACATTTTGAACGAAAAAAAAATAAAGTTTCAAAAATGGCTAGCCGTACGTTTTTTCTAACTAAAATTACTGATAACGAAAAAAAAATAAAAACCCACACATATTTTTTTAGATAAATGTATTAAACGTTATCGTTAACACGATTTTCTGACATTTCATGTAAAAATAAAATTAATACAAAATTCCCAAAGCTTCATAATTTTTTTCAAATTGCGGTCTGGAATTTTAATTGAACATTTAATTACTTTGAATTTGAATACATATATTTTGAATGGTGTTTTATCTTTTTAACTTCGTTTAAAAATCATATGTCTTACCATGATAGATAATTATTAGGGTGACAACGATTTCTATGATACCTGTGTTAACCCTACGTGTTCAAAACTAATTCAAGTTGAGTAATAAACAGAACCGAAATTAGTAGTTTTAAATGATTGATTAGTTTTATTTTTATTTAGGTGCCTTCTCCTATCGCAGGTTGGCTAACTCAGTAATCAGAAATTTAATTAATAAATAAAAATAATAAAATCTTTATTCAGAGCCCGGAGCAACACTGCAGAAGTGCATTCGTACTAAATTCGAGGTAATTTTATCCAGGATCTCTATTTGCCAATATATCAATACTCTTGTGCAGTATGAATGCAAAAAAAAGGGATATAAAAACTTAATTTGAACAGAAATGTTAACTATTTCACAAAATTGGCCCCCCGAAATTGTAATTACTAAAAAAATATAATTTTTTTATCAATTTCAAAACCTAAAATCAAATAAAAAATACCTATAATAATAAGTTGATAAGGATATCAAACGAAGGTATTTATAGTGTTGATTTTGTATACTTTTACGCTGGTATATACAGTAATTTTATCCTTGATACATTTGAAAGAAAAATATTTTTTTTATTCGGCTGAGCAATCGCCCCCCCCCCCGCACACCCCTTCGGGGACACTTATATTTAGTGCAAGTTGGTATACCGTATTTTAATTGTTATTAACCCGACGGCATATTGTATATAAGTAAGTGATGGAACCATGTACAATATTATTGTTAATCTTTTATCATATTCCAAAAGTAAACTCCCCTTTCACCCACAGGCAGATGCTTTTAATGAAGAGTAGCATAAATTATAAGATACGAAAGAAGCCAGCGAAAAACCTGATTTATTATAATTATGTACAAAATATATTTTTAATTTAATTAATAATAACTAATATTAAATTTCTACTGGTCAGTCTTGTTGTATTTTATTAAAATTTTGCATTCATGCGTAAGTTAAAACAATCCGAGAGTTTTTGATTGAGCGACGGAAAAAACGCGACGCTTTATCACAAGATGTGATATTATATATATATAATATGATAATAGTTGTAATACACGATAATAACATAATACATATAATATAATAACAGTTATACAAGATAATAACAGATTATCATGTATAACAATTATCATATTACCTATGATAATAACACTATTATCATATATAATATGATAACAGTTATACAAGATAATAACAAAATATATATCATATGATGCATATATATTATATGATAATACACATAATACTACAATAGTTATGTGTGATAACAACATAAAGAGTATACTATGATAATAGTCAAATATGATAATAACATAATACACATAATACGATAATAGTTTCATATGATAATAAAATAATACATATAATGATAATAGTTATAAATGATAATAACTTTATACATACTATTTGATAATAGTTATGTATGATAATAACTTAATAAATATAATATGATAATAAGACGGATCGTAAGGAAGCTTTCTTTGTTGTTCTTTGCTCATGACGAATAAAAGCACCGTTTGAAAACGACGCGGACGGTTAAATAGAGCTTTAACCTAAGTAAATGTAGGTTCTAGGCGAGTTTGTTGAACCGCCCGCGCCGGCGGTTAACATTTGTGGCATAAGCCAATAATCCAAAGGAAAGGTGTTATATTTAACTGTTCAAACACGGAAAAAAACATCTCTACACATTCACCGACAATGGAGTGTTGAAAAAACAGAGAATGAAACGAAAGAAAAGGAGAAAAAATCGCATCCATCTCAGCTACATTCCTATTGGCTATGGGAAGAAAGCGACGGAAAAGTGGGTCACATTCCGAGGTAGGCGCATTCCTCAGGCACATCCGCATCGCTCGTCCAGTACTGCCGGCCGAACTGTTACTGATGGGACTGTGAGCGATTTCCAAAAGGAATATAGCATTCAAATTTGTCGTTTTTTATGGTTAACGGATCCGATGATTCTTGAATGTGACGTCACAGAATTCATTAAGGAACTTTAGATAAAGAGTTGCTACTTATTGCCATGAATGAAGTTAATACTCTTTAGTCAGGAACACTAAGTAAGGACACAACAATAGGACTCTCTCAAGTTTGCAACTGTGTACTTGAAGATTTAAGTGCAAGCTGCTAAGCCAGACCATTATTCTCACGCACGCTTGCATTCCAGTATCGAGTAAGCCTCAAACGTGTACTGTGAACTTTACGACGTGTTCACGTTAATTTAATCACAATTTACCGACTTTCTTACACAACACATAATATACACCAATAGAATTGTTTATACATCAGATAATGTTATTACTTATTTGAAGCCAAGCCTATATGCATTAAAAGAGAATATATTGCGGAGACAACGCGCCCTGTCGCACCGAACTTTTTTCTTTTCTTTATTTTTTTTAACATTTTTTTCGACTACTATACTACGCACATGTCCGTATTAGGTATGGTAGTCGAAATTTGTGTATATAATTATATGTACGTAACATCTGTTAATTTGTTAAACATAATGAGGAAATCTATAATTGCCCTGCTGATTTCATTAAAATAAAATAAATAAATGAGTTTACATAACTGAAAATCGAACAAGAACGAAGGATTTTTATTGATTTATTTGAGTTAATAACTGGAATTGGTCTTTTACGATTATATTACAGAAAAAAAAACGATTAAATCATTAAAAATAATATTACAGTCCATTGCATGTTCAAAATATAAAATAATAACAATGATGTAGGTACGAGTATGTAAGTCAGTATATAATATTTTGAAGAACAAAGTCTAAAATTAATTTGCTTTAGCTGTGTAGAAAAAAATTATAACCCAATTTAACCAAATGCACATTAAACACATCGATTTCGTTAAGGTATTTGTTTTTAATGAAATTTGAGTGAGATATCGACAAAATATCAAAAACCAAAAACATTGAAAAGATATTTCATAAGTAAAACGATAAAATATAACATACATAATTTAAGGAATATTGCGAAAACAATCAATTATATCTAAATATAGACAAATGTAATATTATTACTTTTGCACGAAAAAAAATCCAATTAATTATATTTACAAACTAAACCATATCCCTCTACAACGAGTAGAAACAATAAGAGATCTTGGAGTAATACTAGACTCTAAAATGTTATTTAGGGATCATATTGAAAATATTCTAGGAAAAGCTTATAAGCAATTGGGTTTCATTATTCGCATTACAAAACCTTTTACTATAGCACACACCCTAATTCTGTTATGTATGTCATATGTACGGTCACAACTCGAGTTCGCCTCAGTAATTTGGAATCCTCAATATCAAACATATATTCATCGCATTGAAAATATCCAGAAACATTTTATAAAACACCTATCGTATCGCTTTAGTGATCATCAATTTGACCCTATCGCCTTATATAAACGCAGAAAAATCTTTGATGCATTATTCTTATACAAAATCATGAACTGCCTTGTTGTTTCATCATATCTGTTAGAAAATATTGCATTTCGTTGCCCAAAACAAAATACCAGATCAAACGACTTATTTAGAATACCACACAGTAAATCAAAATACGCGCAAAACTCTGTAATAATACGTATCTATGAAACTTACAATGCCTTACGAGATGTAGACATTTTCAACCATGACTTGAAATCATATAAAATGCAGCTTAATATAATAATAACTTAAAATACTTTTTTTTTCTTTTTTGTGAAAATTTATAATATTATTATCCGTAGTAAATAGTATAAGTATGTTAGTTAATAACTTAACTTTTTTTCTTTATTACGTTTTATGTTTCTCTTTTTTATGTTTTTCCTTATTATGTTTATTTTTTTTGTCACATACGTTGAATAGGTAAAAAAAACTATATCAAAATTTTAACTTAATGGAACTTAATTGGTCTACAACATATGAATGTTCATTGTTATATTATCATTTTGTATGACTGTTTGTTTCCTAAATAAATAAAAAATAAAAAATACATATAGATATACAACTAACTTATAACCATGTGAAATAAGAATACCGAGGGGAAAGTAGAAGACAAAAACAGGACTTAGCTTAGAAAGTTTAGTCTTGCGCAGCGTTTTTAAGTCGGACAAGAGGAAGGCTGTGAAAGCAGGCTTCTTATATATTTAACTAGGTACCAATGTTCCTAAAATAGCTGTAGTCAATTTTACAACACAAATACAAATGTGGTAACTCACAGACTTTGAAAGGGTTCCTTATAATGTTTAATATAAAATTCTTAAAAACATATTTTTGTTGCTTTCCTCCTCCAGTGGTAAGCTTTTTAAAGCGGCTCCCACGCGATCTATAAGGAAATCGGCATTAATCGAGTGCTGTTAGACCTAGCGAAGAAAAGTCCCAAAACGGACTGCGCTGCACACAGTTACCCTAATTAAGCGAACTTTACTATTCTGGGCAGGGTCTTACAGCGCTCGGTTTAGGTTGATTCCTTACCGAACCGTGGGACGAGGCCAAAGGCGGCCCCCTAAGGGCATTATTTTAAAACCAGTGAAAAAATCATAACTTAATTAAATTGGATAGTTAACTCACCCTGTGTTTGCTTCGGGGATGATGTCATCAGCTACCACGTAAATCATGGCACCCGCCGCGAAGGACAGCGCGTAGGGCAGCACCGGAGTTGCAATCCCTACAGCCACCGCGCCCAGCACTCCGAATACTGGCTCCACCATGCCACTCAGCTGCCCGTACCTGCCAGCAACATACAGACAGTCAAACAACGTCCATCTCTTATACTATACAGTAATTGCTTACTATAAAATTCCGATAAAATCCAACAAATTCTGGCGTCCAAGAGGGATTTGTTTCATCTACAAGTCCATTATCCGGATTTGGCACCGAGGACTTATCCAAGAACTGTCTTCTTATGAACTTAAGTCTTGATTTTTTTGCGGGATTCAGTCGCTAAATTTTTCACATGAAAATCTTCTTCACGTGAAAAATGCTGGTGTTCCACAAGGATCGATTCTGTTTCCAATCTTATTTTTGTTGCAAAAATGACCCTTTTTGTGTGCATCAATGTAGTTTTACAAGGACGACAGTACAGGTAATAATATTTTTTATTTGAAATGTCTCCAGAGGGCACAGAACTTTAATAGTTCGAATGGTTTTGCTGCAGAAAACCTATGGTTAATTCGAGAGTTACTTCTTGGAATGATAAATAACAGAGTCGAATTTAAAGTTTCAAAGATACAATACTGAAAGAATGCAAGGCTGATTTAAACATAAAAGTTAAGATTAAGAAAGGGGCGCTAAGATAGTCTTGAAGAAAGATTTGTAATATAATGTGAAAGAGGGACTCGCGAGGAAGACATGGCATAATATTATGAATCAGTACATGAATCAAGTACGTACACAGGTCGTTTTGAGTGAAGAGCAATAATAACAGAAGAGTATGAATGAAACGATACATATGAATGTAAATAAAGCAAGGAGTGTGTGCCGAGATAGTTGTGTGGCGGTTTATCCTTTCTGCCTACCCTGCGGGCAAACGGTGTGAAGGTTAGTTATTTAACATATTTTAGTAAAGTGGGTTATGTAGGAATTCCCCCCGATTATGTTGGTAGGATTTGCCACAAGTCTAGTATAAAAAATATCACATTCTGGAATCAAATATAGATAAATAATAATTGTGGTTTTGAGTTTCCGAGGTTATATCTTGATTAAATCCAATACAAACGGAAATCCACATTGCCAGATAAAATGGCGATAAATTTTTTTTGGGAGGATTTTTACGGGAAATTTGACAGGTTGTGGTTGCAGCGAAATGACAAAAGAGCGACGAACGAAACCGTGAAAGGGACCGCTTGATTTCTTACAGCATTTCTTTTATTTTATTTGAATTTTATTTTAGTAATTTGTACATTTAAGGTTACAAATTTCTAATTAATTATAATATTTTATATTTCAGCTAATTAATTATGATATTTTCAATTCACTATTTATAATAAAGTTAGTTCCTCAAGGCTCTCATCTGGGCCCACTTCTCTTCATTTTATTTATAAATGATCTATCTTTATGTTTCGATGATGTCAAATTCATTCTATTCGCAGATGACCTAAAGCTTTTTAAGATTATAAAATCTTTAAATGATGCACTTATCCTTCAGCAAAATTTAGACAGACTTGCTAGCTGGTGTGAAATAAATAAATTATTCCTAAACATAAAAAAATGTTTCCACATGTGTTTTTACCGCTCACGGATTCCAATATCTACATCGTATTTAATTAACAATAATGAAATTGCATTAGTACCATTTATCAAAGACCTTGGTGTTATTTTTGACCGGAAACTTACATTTGATCGTCACTGTGAAACAATTTCCAATAAGGCCATGCAAATTCTAGGTTTTGTAATACGTAACACAAGGACTTTTCAAAACATTGAGTCTATTAAGCTACTTTACTGCTCTCTTGTAAGATCGCAGCTGGAATATGCATCTCCTGTATGGTCACCGATTTATACCTGTAACTTACACCGTTTGGAGAGAGCACAAAGAAAATTTCTTCGATACGTTCAATTCAAATTGAGACAGCCTGTAATTGAAATACGCTACAATGCATTAATGTCTGATCTGAACCTACCACTACTTTCTACCCGGCGTACTATTAATGACATTCTTATACTTTTTAAATTACTGAACAATCTCATAGACTGCCCTCAAATGTTAAGTGTTATAAATATTCGTGTCCCTGTTAAATCAACTCGACTCCACCACCTTTTCCACAGTGACAATCATAGCACTAACTATTCCTATCATTCACCGTTAGTGCGTTTTCACCGAACTGCCAATACGTATACAGACCTTTTCGATATTTTCAAAACCTCATCATCTTGCATCAAAGCAAAAATAACTAGTTATTTATGTAACTGATATGTTTGTAAAATGATTAATATTTTTTGTACTAATATACATCGTATGTATGTACTGTATGTTATTCTATATATATATATGTAATGTTTGTAAATGTTCGATACACCTGTATTATGTATGTAATAGCCCTATGTACGGGCGTTTAAATAATAAATAAATAAATAAATAATATCTTTTCTTGTTTTATGTAGCTCCTACAATACATCTTGAACTTTTCAATTGGTGAGGACTTTAGAGTTTCTGGTAGTGTGTTATATAACTTAATTCCTTTGTATAGTAAACTGTTTTGCGTATTCGTTTTGTCCTTTTGGTTTAATGTTATTTCCTTGCACGTCCTTGTGTAATGTCTGTGAATGTCCTTATTGTATACGATTATATTTGAGAAGTATTTTGGTAACAAGTTGTTTAATATTTTGTGAATAAATATCAACGTGTTCAAGGTCAGCATTTGTTTCACTGTTAACCAATTAAGTTCATTTGACATTTTATTTATTTTTGAAAATCTATTTCTTCGGAATATTATTCTCACTGCTCTGTTTTGGAGAATTTGAAACTTATTCTGTTCTCTTTCATTACACAGGAAAAGGATACTTGAACAGTAGTTGAATTGTGGAGCAATAATTGAATTTTAAATGGTGATGGTGGTTGTTCTGGAATTTTTAGGCCGAATTCTTCCCAAAAAAGACATCTTTTTGCCAATTTTGTTTTGGGTATATTCGGCATGTCTATTGAAGTTTAGTTTGGAATCTAATATAACTCCTAAGTATTTCATTTCAGTTACATTTCTGACAATTAGAAAGCAATTGAATAAATTACACGAAGAACAGTACCTACAGCCTTTTCTCCCCCAGATTTTCAACATCAAAGCAACAATTCTCACCGTGCAACATCATTTCCACCATGATTCGAGGAGCTTCAAATGACCATTGGAAAAACTAGAAAACTACATGTTGTTCTACATATATTCAAAGCTCGGGTGAATCTGGGTAGTAAGCCAGTGATGCGAGAATAGAAAGATGTCTTGAATTGCCTAAGTCCCATCACCGTTCCCGTTAAAATCCGGGACTAGGGGAGGAGATCTGCAAGTGGCATGTATCTCATCATATCGTACTGACATCTCTTGTGTGAACCTGGCCGCGTGCATCGTGTCAAATCAACTTTCCCATGCGCCATACGGATAATTCCATTGTGAACTGGAGAGTTTCGCGTCTTGGGAACTCTGGGAGGGAGCGCGCGGCTGAGTTCGCACGGTCGCAGCACGCGAACACCAACCTGCAAACAACCCAACAGGTCCTCTGTACCTACTTCATACTCTAACTGCAGCAACACACCACGGGAAAAAAACATCAAATCTATCGCTGCTGGGAGTGCAATAAAATAAAAGTGCCTGATTAGAATAATGGTTCGCCTGTGAACACATTACCCAGGCCGTGAACCTAACATTTCCCCAGATTTGTAATTAAACTGTGTTTTACTTCTTGAAGTCGGAGCCTTCCCGTTCTATTGGGACTTTCGTGCAGTATCGTGGTTCGAATGTCATGTTTTTCTTTCAGAAATACAGAATCGTACATTATCGAAATGCATGTCGCGAAAGAGTTTCATGTGACAGAAAAATAAAATACCAAGCCCTCATTTCCAACGTACACAGGTTTCAGCAATACCAGCTGTGCTGGCTTACCATATATAGTAATTATGATAATTATTTCGGAAACATTGTCCAAATCACGATTCTCAAATTGTAATACGTTAGCTGGAAGAAAGAGGTGAAGAAAGGTAACTTACCAAAGACTTCTCCAAACGGAGAAACCAGCAGCCTGCAGTGGTAAACTGACGGCCAACCCCTCAGGGAAGTTCTGAATGCCGATGCCAATTGCTAGATTTCTGCAAAAAAAGAAACAAAACGTTAGAAAAAAAAACAAAAATCATGAAAACCTACTGTGTATAATTAATAAAAATTAACCGAGTACCACATAGTACTTATGCCATAAGTTCAATCCGATGACATTGTGTAATAACCATGAATTAAAAAACCAAATCAGACAAATTGGGTAAAACTTATTTATTACACGAGAAAAAACGTCTCGAAGAAATCAAGCAGCGCATTTAAAAACATTTGTATAATATTACAATGAAATGCATCGAGCAACTTTCCAAACAAACCATCCAGTGCCGCGTTCCCACAATAAACTTACAAATTAACTGCTCCGAGATGCCCATTTGATACAGAGTGATAAGAAATGACCGGAAGAAAACACGGGGTCGGGAGACACAACTTATTATGGTAAGTTTGATGGCTTGAGACAATATGAACTAACTGTTCGATAGATACGTCAATATTTATAAGGTTGGCTACTGAGAAATGGGATTCCGGTAAAAGAAATTATATATTTTTAATTTATATGGAATATTGTGTAATTTTCTTTATACTTTACTTGCCTTTATAAGTCTGGGATTACTTCTATTGTACTGAATATCAATGCTAAAAGCTGATGGAAATAAATCACAGGCTTAATAATGGATAAATTAAATCACCCTCTCTAATTCTACTCTACCAAATTGTTATCATACAATATTTACAGTTATTCGATAATAACACAAACTTCCACTCTTTTGGATCCCATGTTAACATTGGGGAATCTGTTTTTAAAAAGTTCTTTAACTCCTAGGATCTTTTGAGATCTTGTCATGAAGGTACTTTAAAAGATGTATCATTCAGATCCGTGATTTATTCTGTAACGTTTACGGTTGTGATTTTTGTGGTTGTGTTTTTTTAAAACAGATTCGCCGTTTTTTAACCTATCTCAAAATGAAATCCCGTTTTTGAAAGCGGATGAAAGATACTTTTAGATATTAAATTTACAAACGGATATAATATTATGCTATTAAAACATTAAAATTTTGATATCAAAACGGGAGTAAATTTTTAACGCATACGATTTCGCTCACTGATTGTTTTTTTTCTTTTAAACTTAAAAATACCACTTTACAAGAAACAAAAAAGGTTAATAATAAAAGTTATCGTCACTTCCCTTTTTAATTTTGCATAAAAATACTTCATAAAAAAAATCACAAACTTCGCCAAATCTTTCATAAAACGCAAGAAATGGCGATGGATGACTTTTTGGAGTACCTACATTATAATTATCTGTAAGTATCTATGGTAAACTTTTAAATGCAAATACAAAGCGCGATGTTGCCGAATTCTAACAATGCTTAAATCATATATCTCACAATAGTATAAAAGGAGATAGAACGAATTTTTATGATTGCGTTTCCAAATACTCTACTGCTACCTATGTAGATACTGTACACTAAAAGGCAGAATTAGCAGCATTTTCACAGTAGTTATGACAAAAAGTCGTGAAATAAATCTTACTTATTTAATGTAACTTATTTATTTTTATTTTAATTTTCACCTACGTTTACTTTCAAAATTTTCTTGTATTTAAAATATTAATGTAATGCACGCCCTACACAACAGTATCTTGGAATAAAACTATTATAATTATTATTATAATCTTACGCTCCACTGTACTTTGCGACTTACTTGTAAAGATGTGTTTCTAGCCGAGAATCATTCTCACTTAAAAGTTACGACCGATATGGGTTACTTGATAATTTGATATTAAGCCCTCAATTTTTTACTACTTAATGAGTTGATTCATGCTTCTTAATTTGGGGACTGAAGAAATGATAAATAATCCCACGATGACATACTCAAACCCATGTTAGCTGTTGGCTGCCTAAGTCACTGGTCCACGGCCTGCTGTAAGTGGTGAACATTTGAGGTATATCGGCATGTGAGAGTATCCAGTATGTGGGTCACTAATTCAAAAATATGCGGTCGGAATGCCGTGTCGAGTTTGCACCGGCAGCATCCGCTATTTACCAAACGTTTACTAAATCATTAAATATCCAACTTCCGATCTGGCAGCCGTACAAACTTGATTTTACTTTATAGTCCAAATTTTTGACTACATTTCCACCATAATGATGTTTACTTCTCATTTATTTCCATTGCTAGACTTCCTTATTCTCACATTCCTTGAATTGGGACATTTATTTTGAGGTCATGACTTTTGTGTGGTCCCTGATAACTTCCATTATAAATAAATAACATATTTGTAAAAAGCATTAACTTTGTGGCTCGCCATAATTTACAATTAAAACACATATATATTTGTTGTAGACCACTTTTATTTTTTAAACACTCTACCGGTTTCGGAAGCACCCTTCCTTCATCAGGAGAATATTATAACTATATTTATTAGGAGAATATTATAGTTATAATATTCTCCTGACGAAGGAAGGGTGCTTCCGAAACCGGGAGAGAGTTTAAAAAATAAAAGTGGTCTACAACAAATTTATATGTGTTTTAATTGTATAAATAAATACATTTGTAATTTCCACTATAAATGATATCATTGAAGAAGAATATAACAATAATAATCTAAACGATGGATCTTGTAAAAAACTTATTCCAAAACTATTCCTAAACATATCCGTATTTTTGTAAACCTATGAAATCGCTGAATTTTTGTATTTTTATGACTTGTGTACATTTTTTATCAAATTTTATTTTATTATTTATTTGTGTTTAAAAATTAATTGTACTACCAAATATGTAAAAGCCCTTTGGGCGTTAAATAAATAAATAAAAATAAACGAAAATAAGAAAGAGAACAAGATACAGAAAAACAGAAAAAGATAAATTACATTGATGGGAAAAACCTTCAAAAGTTATAAAAATAGAGTTTTTCTAATAAAAAAAAATAATATTCATCTAGACTTTTAAAAAGAGGTCAATAGTTCCACATAAATAAAATTGTATATATTTATCCGAGACGCTATCTAGGTTACAAACCAATTCTTTGAATGATTGTTTCCAATAAAAAGGGTAGTTGCCTATAATATATAAACGATATGAACCGTGTCATAAATCATTCTTGTTTCCTATTTTACGCCGATGACATGAAATTATATAAATGTATTAGCTCCATAGATGACTGCAACCAATTACAAGAAGACGTTAGCAGAATTGAGGAATATTGCGAAAACAATCATTTATATCTTTTTATTTTTATTTTTATTCCAGTTAAAAGAAAATGACATTTTCACTCACTTAACTCGATATAATCTTACACATTATTATCTAAATATTATCCTTTTTTATTTTATATCTTATACACATTATTATCTAAATATAGACAAATGTAATATTATTACTTTTACACGAAAAAAAATCCAATTAATTGTATTTAAAAACTAAACAATGTCCCTCTAAAACGAGTAGAAACAATAAGAAAGAGAAAGAGATCTTGGAGTAATACTGGACTCTAAAATGTTATTTAGGGATCATATTGAAAATATTCTAGAAAAAGCTTAAAAGCAATTGGGTTTCATTATTCGCATTACAAAGCCTTTTACTATAGCATACACCCTAATTCTACGGTCATAACTCGAGTTCGCCTCAGTAATTTGGAATCCTCAATATCAAACATATATTCATCGCATTGAAAATATCCAGAAACAATTTATAAAACACCTGTCGTATCGCTTTAGTGATCATCAATTTGACCTTATCGCCTTATATAAACGCAGAAAAATCTCTGATGCATTATTCTTATACAAAATCATGAACTGCCTTGTTGATTCATCATATCTGTTAGAAAATATTGCATTTCGTTGCCCCAAACAAAATACCAGATCGAACGACTTATTTAGAATACCACACAGTAAATCAAAATACGCGCAAAACTCTGTAATAATACGTATCTGTGAAACTTACAATGCCTTACGAGATGACATTTTCAAACATGACTTGAAATCATATAAAATGCAGCTTAATATATTAATAACTTAAAATACTTTTTTTTCTTTTTTGTGAAAATTTATAATATTATTATCCGTAGTAACTAGTATAACTATGTTTGTTGATAACTTTACTTTTTTTCTTTATTACGTTTTATGTTTTTCTTTTTTATGTTGTTCCTTATTACGTTTATTTTTTTGTCACATAAGTTAAGTAGACAAATAAAAATAAAAAAAACTATATCAAAATTTTAACTTAATGGAACTTAATTGGTCTACAACATATGAATGTTCATTGTTATATTATCATTTTGTATGACTTTTTGTTTCCTAAATAAATAAAAAAATAAAAATAATATAGAAAAAAAAAGTTGAAGATAATGTTTTCGTAATTTGTTTTTGGTGTGTTATGCCGAATTGCGCTACCACCTTATTTAGCCAACGTTTCGATCAACGTTGGCTAAAGAAGGAGGTAGCGCAACACGGCATAACACCCCTATAAACAATTAACGAAAATACTTTTGGCCGTGAATATCTAAAAACGTATCGAAGATAATATTGCTAATTGCAAAATTTGAAATATGAGATTGACAAATACGACGGTTTGACAGAAGGTGGAAATGGCGGAATTGGTAGCGCACGTCTCGGTTAGATGAGAGATTGTGGGTTTGAGTCCCAGTTGCGACTATAATCTTTTTCTATTTTTCTGTGTCTTGTTCTCTTTCATATTTTCGTTAAGATTATTATTGTTATCTTCTTCCTCAGTGATACATTACATTGAAAGGAATTACCTTCAAAAGTTATAAAAATAGAGTTTTTCTTATAAAAAAATGGATATCATTTATCAGGGAAATATTTACAGCTGAGTGATGTTTGACTTTACATTATCTTCCATTGCTGGACCTCTTCCTGTTCTACTGTTTCCTGGGTTGGGCCGTTTCTATTCCGACCAACTGTTTTCTTTTAAGGTCATGACTCCCGTGTGGTCTCTAATAGCTTTCAGATTAATTATTGAGTCATGGATAACATTTAATTTATAATGATGTTTACATCTGTTGGTATAACTGTAGACCGTGTAGTTTAAGTTTTATATTGATAAAATCTTAGTATAACTAGTGAATCTACATATTGCTGACGTATAAGGTAGAAAAATCACTCTTTCCAGAATTTCCGGCGATAGGTTCTCGCATTATTGACGGATATTCTCTTTGAGGACTTCTAGAACCCGAGACCTGTTGACATAGACTCCTGACTTAAAAAAAACACACAAAAAGAAGTCTAGTCTATCTTGCCGGCAAATCACCAAAACGAGAGATTAGGCGACCCAAGAATGCTGCATGCAACAATTTTTCCGCGTTCTTGAGGAGTATAGTGATTAGTCTTGTTGACCTGTGTAGCCATAACCTATATTTGTCGCTTGTAAAACGTTTATAATCGTGTTCTAATTCCTCAATACAATGTAACATCCATTACCTTCAAATACTCTCGTTACCTGTTGTATTCCCTGTTTTGCGCAAGGGTGTGCCATTTAAATTTCGACCCCTCGTTTCTTTCGAGGTCATGATTGAATCTCTCGTTTGGTCTCTGATAACTTCCATGTTACAATATTGAACCATCACCGGCTTCTTTTCCAAACGTCTTGTAATTGCATTTTATTTGAGTGTATATAAATAAAATAATTGATTCACCAATAGAAATGCACACAGTAAAGGAGGGCATCCGAAGTAGGTACAGTGGAGTGTACAGCGTACATGTATACACACACGTAGAGTCTGGAAGTACAATTGTGGACTCTTAAGCAATGATTAATGTATGATGGATGGCATCCTGCGAGCGCCGTGTCTCTTCTTACCGCGATCAAAGGCGGTCAGGAGTGGACAGTCACATGGAATTATTGTAGGGTCATCTGATATTATTTCGACACGAACAGGGAGACATTTAAAAAACTCACAAATTGTCACTTCAATTTCACAGGCTGCATTTGGTGTTCCAAACTCTAATTATTTGATGGCCATAAAATCGGCAATCAGCTCGTTTTAGATTTTTTTTTTACATTTGGACCAGCCCCGCTAAATTCCGATTCTAGTTTCAACTTTTGATAAAATTGCGATTTTGATCAAACAATGTTATGCTTCTCGGCTGATCACAAATTCAATGAACGCGGTTTGAAGCACCCTAAGATAAGCAATAAAAAACAAGCTTCTGAAAGAGTTCAATTAAGCCTTTTTCTTCATGACCACTGACACCAACACATTTAATACTTCAGGTCAAAATAGATGTAGCGTTTTTCAATCGGGAATCTTCAATAAAGATCGAGGTTCGTCGAGTTTACAAGTAACTTTATTTACGTTATCGTAAGGTTTACAAATAATATTTGATTGACGAAAACGTCCGTTCTATTGGATTCTTTGAGTAATGCTGAAGCCAGTGAACACGACACTGAGGAAGCCCAGCTGTCGATCGTATATCATCGGATATCTCCATAACCGTTCGTGCATTAGACACCACAAAGGTAATCTTAAGGTAGCATTTAACTGAAATCTGTTGAAACACTTCAAAACTACATAACACTATCTAAACTAACGACATTTGTTAACTGATATTAAACTACATGTACAATCCTACACACAACAGATGTTACATGTTAATTTTTTTCTGGTGCCTTCTCCTATCGGAGATTTGATTTTGACGCTTCTCGGCTAAAATAGCAGCATCACAGCATCATACCACAAGGTTCCATGACAGTTGATCCACCGACAATTGACCCCCGGCGTACTTATATACAATGTGCAGTCGGTTTAGGGAAAATACGGTATATCTAATTACAAAAAATATAACTAAGTGACCCCAAAGTGATATGCAGAGAGGATTTACCGCTGAATAAGAAAAGTATAAAACATATTTTCATTCAAATGCACCCTTTAAAATCTGCTTCTCTATATACTATACATACCAGCGCACGAGTACAAAAAATCGACACTGTGTACAAATTCGTTTGATATTCATACCAACTTATTATTAAAGGTATTGTTGAAGTCAATTTTACGTTTGAAATTGGTAAATAATGCACAAATAATTATAATTTTATAGTAAATATCATTTCGAAGGGTCAACTCTCGGCGGATCAACTGTAAGGGTCACCATTCACCATACCAGAAGCCTCGATAAAAAGGAAGTTAAAAAAAACTTCCAGTAATGAAAAATGTTGATAGGACCTGGCACATCGAATGCCTCCCTGTATTAACATCTCGCAATACGCATGAACAATGAACACCATAATTGGATTACAAATAATAAATGTAATTATTGTCTGTTTAGCCTAACCATTGCGTATTATGCAGTATCTCTTACATTGCAAGAGAGTGTTTGGGAGTAACTTCATAGTAACACACTTATTTTCGAATTTGCATGTAGATACAAGATTGTACAATCTTTAATTTATCACAAAGTAACGAATCGGTTCATAAATAAATTAAATAGATCGTACATAGTTTTCACAGGTGAATTAAAAATACAGAAAGTACAAAAGGTATAACTTATAGATACACCCTATTTCTTCCAGCTAACCCAACAAATATGTGTTATTTTATAAAACCCAACAATTACATGTGTAATATGCAAATAAAAAACAGAGGTATTTAATTTATGAAAGGTATTAATTTATAGTGTGATTAAATTTGTTTAAAAGCAATGTTTTTAGTGATGATTAAAATTTGAGTAAATCTTTTATTTGTTTAATGTTACGTGAAAGCTTGGTATATATACTTTAATGGTGATGAAGTAGGGCCCTTTTTTAAATATAGCTTTGTGTGCTTTTGGTATTAATGAGTTTTCTGTGAACTTTATAGGGTGGTTGTATTGAGTTTGTTTTTATGGGAACTATTCTGGAGATGATCGAACTACCAGGCATCTCCATTATATATGTATATATATATATGTCAGTCAATGTCAGAAGTTTAAGATTTTTAAATATTGGTTTACATGAATCCAGGTGATCAGAGTTTGTAATTTTTCGTAGGCATCTATCTATCTCTTTTAAATGATAAAAATATATTTGGCAACTTAACATGGTTGTGCCATGGCCTCCAAAGGCATTTTCTATATCTTCCATTCATTTATAGATTACATTTTCCTTAAACATTCACACTACTTTTCAAAACCACCAAAGTGTCCATTTTTAATCACTTTCATTATATGCTTATAACGACCTGTCATAATTTACGGCATAACAAAGCAATATATGGATTTAGTAAAAGCACATCATGCACGTCATTTCTGCTGCATTGAGTCTATTTTCATCCTTATTCGGTCAGTTCCACGCGTCACTGCCACGCACGATATAATATTAGTAATACTAATATAATATCTTGTATTGAATGCTCTCGCCAAAGTGTCTAGCTCGTTGGATCGACGACCGTTTAGGTAATTTGTGTGTAATAACAACGATAGTTGTGCAGTGTTTGCTGCGAGGCAATTAGCCGCCGAAGCTGAAGGAGATATCGGCAAAAACACGGGGAAAAAACATTCATATTTGACTTTCAAAAGCTGTAGGCGACGGGACGCGTGCTAGGGGCGTGCTGGATACCGTTAAAATACCGATACGAACGTTAATAACACAATAACGTCAATTTATTTTTAAATTTCAAAATAAGCTGCATTTGGAAGTTTTACAAGTAAATATTTAATTACATTAGACTATTTTATTTATAGGTATAAGTTGAAAGTATTTAACTATCGCATATTTTTTGTAAGGGGTGGATTTTGGAATGAAAATTTAGCTTCGTAATACAACCAGAGTCATCGTGTTCCAGCAATGTGATTTCAATAGAAATAAAAACTTATTTATGTAGATTAGTTTAGGGTGCATTAGGATAATATGTTACCCGTGACAAGATACCAATAGTTCGTTCGTTTGTTACTATAGTATATATATATTTTTTAAATAGGCAATTCACCCTAAAGAGAGTGCTTTGTGCCGATAAAGTTAGAAATATAGTTATAATTTTGAAGATAATCTATGGGGACAGGAAAAATCTAATAATGAAGTCAATCAAGTCTGTGAACTTATATAGAACTGAAAAAACGCGAGTATTGTTGAGAGACAGCAAATACGGAATACTGAGGGGAGAATGGTAAGTGATTTCAATAAGCAAACGATATATGTTTACCTCATATTTATGTACGCCATTAGCAGAGCTACTAAGTTCGTAGATCTGTAAAAGTAATCGAATGCCAAATAAAATTCGTTCCATTCCCGTCGCAGCGCAAATATAAATAATACTGCACAAAGTCATTTCAATCGATAATAAATCGTCTACACAGTGCTATTTTTTAAAAAAATTGAACTTTAAACTGAACTATAAAATAAAAAAAAAGCATAATAGAAATAAAAAAAAAAAACATAATAAGATGCCCCACAATACAATAAATAATAAGGAGTTATACCAAATGAATACAAAAACTCTAAACCCAATTAATCAATTTATTTCCGGCTGTGCTAGGGAACTTTACATACTTGAAAAGAATGTTAATGGGCCTATAGCTATTTGAACTCCGCTAATCAAAAAAGACTACAGGAACTGCACAAGTGTGATTGTAATTCAGTTGATTTCAAATAACGTACGAATACCGCTTTGCTCATTTGCCAACCCTAACCACTGGTATTACAAGGGAGCTCAAGACGGAGAGACAACACTCACAGGCCAGGGAGGGGGGCGCGCTGTGAGACTGCTCGGCGGCTCTCAGACCGCCCCAGGGCTCCCCACTCCCCCCATTTCCACACACACCACATACCGACCTTGTGCCCCCCACCGAGGAACAAACCAGCAGGCCAGCCGACCAGCGAACCTCGTCACTATCATGTTTACATTAAACACCACCTGTGAATTTCGGATTTGATTTAATATTGGAACCGTACGAACATCATCGTCGGTGAATTCGAAACGACTGTTTTTTTTCAATGTACACTAATTAAAATCCGAACATTTTTTTAATCGGATAAAATATATTTCCGAACGTGCGAAAATACATGTTACGTAAATAATCAAAGACATCTAGCTAAATTAATATGAATAACAAGCTACTTTATAAAATAAAACATAATTTAATAAAAACATTAATCGAAATAAAAGAAGTAAGTAATTGAAAAAAACAGTATCTTACTAATTAACCGGAATAATTTAGGATACTTACCATATCATTTTTTTTTTTGTTATGCATCTTTATTAATTCTATTCAAATTAGTGATATGCTATGCCTGTCTCACTAGGAACTCCTGTGTTGAGAGCAGGCGCAGTTTAAAATAACAGACAATCATAACCAGATTACTGGAAATGCGTACATAATAATATAAGTGGAGGCGCAATTTATAACACAATCAGTTTAAAAGAAAAATACAAAACTACACACTGTTACGTTTAAAGTAAAAAGACAATCAGCTTCATTGCATACTTATAATGTGATAAAATCTTTGATGTTAGATCTGCCTTGGCTGATGATCCAAGACTTGATGTCTGATTTATATTTAAAATAGGCTGTGTTCTGTCTAACTGCCAGTGGAAGTGCATTGTATAGCTTTTTTGCAAGGTATCTAAAATTTCTTTGGCCAAAATTTATTTTTAAGTTTTAGCTAAAGGGATAAGTAAGAGAATATGCTTTTTGGTTCTAGAATCTCTAGCAGTTGGACATTTTCAAAAGCAGTTCTGTATTTGAAGAGGTATGTTAGTATGTTTTTTGCATAATGTTGCCTAATGTCCAAAACACAGATTCTCCTGCATACTGATTGATAGTGGGTTATGCATTTTCTGGAATCATTTTGAAACCCTAACCTAACGTAAACCTTTCAAAATGTTATGATAATGTTATAAAAGAATAAAGATGTAGAAGTAAGACTTTTATTCGGACCCGGAAACATTTTGAAAAGTTTAGGTTAGGTAAGGTTAGCTTTATAATATTACCGTAAGGAATAAAAGCATTAACTTATGATTACGAACACGTAGAACCACAATATGTTGATGGGCGATTACTTCAATCAACTGATTATCAACAATAATTAAGTGAGTACGAGACAACAATTTTAATAGGTATCAAGATCAAGGAAAACTTTAATATTCCACCAACGTAAAATATGAGCTTTCATTGATTAGCATGTACTTGCTTACAGAACAGTCGTTTAACACCCGACTTGGCAAGTGGTTTTGAATCGTGTGTACAAACGTTCATAGGTAATATAGAAGAAAAAAAATTCTACTTTTTGATATATTACTAATACCTCAAAAATATAAAACAGCCTATTCTACAACTTCAGTTTGGGAAAATTACAACAAGAGCGTGTATAACGGCTTAGACAAAAAAGAAAAGCCGGTATCATATTAATAGAGGCGTTGCGGATTGTGAAGGTGGTAAAATTTGTGGAAAACCAATAAGATCTATTATCGCTACCTGTTTTTGGGGTATTATGCCGTGTTAAGCCATATCCTTCTTTAGCCAAAGTTTCGGACATTGTTAAAATGTAAGGGGATTTTGAAAAACACTAGCGAGTACCCGACACGCTTAGCAATGCCAATTAAAAAAAGAAATTGTTTCTCCCTGAGTGTCCTTCCCCATGTGTCCCACTTCCCGCCCCCGTTACCCTCCCGCGTTCCCCTTCCGCCTTCCCGGCCTTTCTCCCCTTCCGTGTCTTTTCCAATGCGTCCCCTTACCCGCCCCCGTTCCCCTCCCACGTCTCCTCCCCCTCCTCTGTTTCCCCCCCCTAAACTATTTGTTTAGGGGGGGGAAACAGAGGATAGTTATTCGAAAAACTCGCGTGTTACTCATTGTAAAAACTTTCATACAAATTTCATAACGCCAGAGTTCACCATTATACATAGAAACAATCGCGGGCGTGTGCTCATATAATCACCAATGTCTCGTCGCAATCGGATGAATGGTTTAGGAAAGCATAAAGGAGAAACAAAGAAACATTCATTTTTATATATTGATTATGGTGATTATTAATATAATTAATCTGTACTTGTCTAATAAGTTCGCAAGGCTCAAGGAAGTGAGAATTTGAACATGAATTGATCTATGAATCACACAATCGCAAATGGCAACCATACACGGTCAAAATAGTCGGAGAAACCCTTGTATGGCCAAATACCAGTACCCGCTGTAACTGCTGTATCCAGCCCCCGGTCTAGTAATGATGTCACACGCGGAGATTAGCCGCTTTGAAAGTGATGGGCCGATTCTGGTCGGACCGGAGCGCTCAGCGCGGCCCAGAAGCAGATATCGAACAACATTCGATGTCAATCTCACCGTATAGACGCGAAAGTTACGAAGAATGTATTGACTATCGATGACGTGGTCAGAGAGCAGGGAAGCTGTTTGATACATTTCCCTATCTTGACGGTCTCCGTGGTCGAGTGGTAAGTGGTAAGGCTCTCTCGTCGCGGGTTTTTTAAATTTAATTTAAATCATTTCTGTAATTGTTTCACAATTATGAATTTGATCCCATTTTAATTAATAATTTTAAAAAATGCCAGCATTTTCTTTAAAGCTCGTTTTCATGGTTAAATTAATTCTCCAGGTTTGAATATTTTTATAGGTGCGTGACGTCATCCGTGCATTGAACCATGCCATGCAGTTCCATGCCAACTCAGAATCAAGTCAACTCAACACCTCTTTGAAAAGGCATTAAAAGCTATGACAAAAATATTTTAAAATAGCCCATAACCTTAACCTAGTGTAACCTATTTTCCGGTATATTTTTTTAACAATATATACCGTCCAACTAAATAAAGGGTAGTTTTTTAATATCAAGATTTCATTTATTTCAACATTATTAATTTTTAATTTTAGAATTTGTTAATCCCGTCAAACACATTGCCATACACATTGGGTCTATACGGTTTTATCGATATTCTTACGTAGCCGACGGTCGGCGTGGTCGAGGGGTAAGGCTCTTGACTCGCAATCCGAAGGTCGCAGGATCGAATCCAGACTTGGGCAAATAAATTTTATTTGATTATTTTGTGTTATTTCACTACTAATTCATTTAAAAAAATATTGCGTATTTGCGGCACGTTCCAGAGTAGAATATACTCTCAGTATCGCCCTGGTGACGTACCACCATTCAGAATTTAAAGTTGCTTGAAATGGCTAAAGATCTGAATAGCCAGGTGCTTCCCCACCTTCCTCTTCCCCATCTTCTTCCCCTCCTCACTACTTTTAGCCTCACAACATACCCCAATTGGGGATGCCGTAGTCCCGCTGGCTCCAGACGGGAGCAGTTGGGACTCTTCGCGGTATTCATATAAAAAAGTCTAACTCGGGGTTATTGTTATAGCTTTTAAATTTTAATTATATATTGAATGCGTTCCTACTTATTATTTTTTAGAAAAACGGGAAACAGGTGATTTTGGTGGCGGTAGAGCTTGGAGTTCCTCTCATTTGAGTTGCATTATGTGTTAATAGGTACAATTATAGCGTTGAATTTAACAAAGCCTTCTAAAGATTCAGCAGATAATACGAATTATTATTGAATCGTACCGATGTGTAAAAAATACAGGCGTAACGAAACAATTTAACGCCGTTCCAAGAGATTTTACGCAAAAAATGTGGATGCGATCTTGATGCGATTAGCGATCCGTTTTCTGACATATTATTATACAAACATGGCAATATATTGAGATTTTTAAAATAATAGTTTTTGCATAGATGGACACTTTGTGAAGATTGCAGTGACCAAATTTAAGTTAAACAATCGATAAAACTAAAAAGACAAGCAAAAATCATCTCAGAACCTCAGAACATTACACAAAACTACACAAGACAAAACTGTATGGCAAAATCTCCCTCTTATTCGCAACGTATGTTTAATTATTTTCACATGCTTAATTATTTTACAAACTTAACACAGAGTACATTCGTTCGACCAATCACGGAGAGGATATACAGTATAGCTTTTAGATTAAGTTCGATTTATTAATTCTTAGAATAAAAGTATAGCAATAAAAACGTACATTCAGAAATTGCGTCTTTGATCTACATGAACATATACTCAAAATCCTTAGGTATGATTTATTTATTGAAGATAGTATATACTTTATATAATTGCGGCAAATACCAACCAGAGTGTAAGATACTCTCAGTATCTCCCTGGTGTAAAACCACCATTCAGAATTGAAACGTTCCATAAAACATCAGCTTTAGCCGTGTTTGGTAACCAGATATTTATTTTTTAAAGAAATCAAACATTCCAGGGTTACGAATTAACAGAAAATATTTGAAAATCTCGTACTACCACCACAGTAACAGGAAAATTTTGCTCGTGTCGTGATGGGGGACTTCGAACTCTCGGAATCGAACACGGGACGCCTGGGTGGGACCCAAACGCGATGCCAACCAGCCACTGACCGGTATATAGTGAATAGCTAGGTACTCCCCCCACATTTATCTTTTCATCTCCTTCCCCTCCACGCAACCCTAAGATTCATAACATACTCCAATTGGGGATGCCATAGTCTCACTGGCACTAGACGGTTGGGAGCAGGTATGACTCTTGTGTAATATTCATATAAAAATCATCTTAATTGATGGATTACAAGCTTTATAAATTATGAGAAGGTTCTAAAGCTATTTCAATGGAAGGTGCTCCGATATCATTGATCCATGATTAGACCACCCGTACACAGCATGAGACACTCAAATGTGTACGGGAAAGGGAACGAATTAAAAACTAGGATGTGGAATGATTTGTCGGCTTTTACATTGCATTCATCTTACAAAATTGATCCCGCCACGATTACTTTTTCCTTCCCTTTAAAACGTTCTCCACACGATCCACACAGCATCCCTAAGATGACGTAGGCGAGGAGATTTCCCCTAGTTAGGTGAGAACATTCCAAAACAAAAACAACAACACCATGTTTGTTTGTTGTATGACGACATGTTTTATTTTAATTTGTCGATTTCTTAAAATGGCCGATTAATTACGCCATATTCATATTCAACTAACGACTAATTTATTTTAATTTCGACCTAGGAATCCTCGAGAGGCATTCAAAATTAAACAGAAATTAAAAAAATCTAAACAAGGCCGTCTAGAATAACACGCTGTTCAGCGCGGTAAATCGCCATTCATTAAACTTATCTGTCTTTAAACATTAAATAAATAAAATACATTATCGCTACATAAGATATGAGTCAAGTTATCGCTTTAAGATATCCAGGAGCCCAGCTTCGTTACACAGTAAGAACGCGAACATTGTATGTAGCATACCAGTGTATACTTATACGCTGGCTTACATTTTTTTTCCGAACTAACTTACTAATGTAATCATCCCTTGTCAACTTTTCTAGTATCGGCGACATAAATATAGATATTAATGAATTTTGGGTACGTCCATTCTTTCATAACATACCTATACAAGATATACACAGGATCCGGATACTAAAACTGGTGAATCTACATTATATTTTAAGTCGATTTCGTGGTATAACTTTTTTTTATTTGAACTTTCTTTTTCGAGTAAATCCAGTTCAAAGTTTTTTAAAGTCTAATTAAAAAAAAAATCTGATGCTGGAGCGTTGACGTCAGCTGTTGTATTTAATGTATTTTAAAATGTATCGAAGGGTAGACGCGGCTCTAAAGGTGTTTTTAACCCTTTAGTTGCCGAAAAGGAGGAAAAAAAAAGGTTTTTATAAAATTGAAATATCCATATTATATCCAAATAAGGAGTTTTTTTTGGGTTTTTCTAAATCCATTACTAAAATGGTCCCACCTTACATCTCGCTATACGTCCCGGAAAACACTGGTCTCAGGCAGACAACACTTAAATCAGCAACGTCATCAGCTGACGTCATAGGCAGACTGACAGAACATAAGCGCAAGCAAAAAATTTTTGGAGATCGCGCTTTCGGAGTATCTGGGCCTGAGGCTTGCAATACACTCCATTCGGAACTAAGATGCCTAAGACGCCCAACAAAGGTTGTTAAAAGTGTTTTTTAACCTTTAATTACCGAAAAAGGGGGAAAAAAATTGAAATATCCAGATCGAAAGTAGTATTTTTGGTTTGTCAGTATGATATACATACACCAGTTTCCAGCTTATACTACAAGTTTCCGGACACCAAACATTATAAAGGTGCTTATATTACTTCTATACTTTACCCTCTCTCTTATAAAACTGTTTTATTGAGATGTTTTGATGTAAATAAAATCATCGATCGATCATCTTTTCTTGCAAATCAAGTCTTACCACAGACGTTACTTGAAAAAGGGTGAAATAATTTTTAGAAATTTGTCTGAAAGTAGAAATAAAAAGTCACAATAGTTTTAATCAATTTATCAAGATTTATATTAGGCGAACGTTGGAACCATACTTATACATACATACAAGCGAATAGGTACTGGAAATATACCACTAAACAGTCTTATAATATCGTTTTATAAAGTTTATACGTTGAATGTGATTTACAAAGAAAACCGACTTTAAAATTCGACGAGTTAGCAATAAGTATGTACATGCACAATAGAAAGTATCTCTAATCTCATGCTAGCGAAATATTTGTCTACTCTCTACGATTAGCATTCGTCGGTTATTATTCAAGTTCTCAAGAAATGGATTCCTTTGTGCGGCGGGCCATAAAAAGTGTAAATATCGTCTCGCAATAATAATGACAACAATTCCTCCTGCCAGTTTGTTGCTACAGCACACTGCCACACCGTTACGGTCACACTGTCACACTGTCACACTGCCAGCCTGTTGTCCGCTGCCTGTTGTGGGACATTATGGATGCATTCCATGTCCCCCTTACACGACACGTCCACCATTGTTTCCCAATTATCACCTTCAAATATTTCCATGTGGATTGGAACTTCTTTCCCCGCATGCAGCGCGCCGGCCAACATCCGTATCAATGACCCCAAAGCTGTGCAATTAATCACTGCAGTTTGGATTCTGCACGAGAAGACGAATGTTTGTGTTCCTAGAATACGGCGCATTGGATTTCATTCGAATGTGCTCTTTATCAGGGGATTGGAGCGAGCGAGAATTATATGTACACGGATATAAATGATCCTGGCGCCTGGGAAACTGTTCTTGATGCCAATAGGGATGTGAAGGAGAGACCTGAGGGTACCAAGAACAAGACACGAGGCACACGGCACAAGGCTGTGTCTGCGAACTGGCTGGTTGCCGCGGTGTCGGCAGTGGCAATCGGCACCCAATGGGGCCTCGCTGTCTGGCGCGCCATTTTTTTCCCTTCTCCGTTTATTTCCGCCTTCGTCACTCTAGCCCCATACGGAAACGCCGAGTCTCTCGTACAAGCATGCCGTTTTCTACATAGAAAAAACCTCCAAAACCGGCGAAGCCACTATCCAAATATACTACGCTTTTTATTAAGTGGGATCGTCTTGCCCGGCGAATCGGCGAATTAATTTATAGCGTCTATTTGGGCCTTGAAGGCGGGCTGTGCGGCGTGAACTTTAAATCCGCCAGACGGTTCAATTAATTTATAAAAAATACACTTACTTTCCGCGATACTCTTTACCGTACCATGCTAAGAAATTCGCATTTTTATACAGTGGTATTCTTGCTAGCCGCTTCGTGAATACTAAATACTGGAGACTTAGACCTGCGTGGCTCCGTTCTGAGTTCTGACCGATCGAAGAGTTCAAGTTTTGACGGCTGTTCTAAAAACTACGAGGGTGATTAAGCGATCAAGACTTCATTAAACTGATTTCAAGTAACAACACTGGAATTATAATTACATGAAGGCTGATTCGGTTGCATATCTTCGGCGGGTACACAGAGACGCCTCTCAAGGTGACTGTTTTTACTTCAGACTGTCTGACGACACCGATTCAACTCGAGACCCCACAGCAAGCACACTTACTTCTATGTCTGTGTAGATGTAGAATGGCCAAAGTATTACAACACCAAAAAAAACAACAAAGAACATACAACATTTATATGCGTGTTATTTTAGCAGCATTAAGTAGGAAATGGCGAACCAGTGCCCCGAGTAGGTATCAATCCACATTCTATTCTATATCACAAAGATCTTAACAAATGTATCATTTGCTAAACAGGCTATACTTATAAATAAAATAAAATATAAACAATATATTAATTTCAACTGGATGATTCGTGCCCATCCTTATCCAATGTCCAACCACGAGAGGGGGCATAATTTAGTGATCGTACAACCCTCCCGATATACCCTACTCTACAGGTGAGGTACTCAGGCTACGGTCTGTCAGTGAAGACCGAATGAATATTAATTTTGGAATCCTCGTGAGACTCGGACATAATCACGTACACCCATCCTAATCCAAGAAACCAATATAATAATTTAATGATTACTGCGCATTTCTCAATCAACAAACAGGCACAGGCACATAACATTAGTCGCAATCACCGGCGACCCGCTGCATGCAGAGTTCGTGCCATTACTTGTAACTAATAAGATGAATTAATGTCGAGAGGTGAGAAAAGGGTAAGCCTCATTCCGCATGATGATTAGCATTCCTCGGTTTGTAATTGACGACATCCTCTGGTCGACAAGTAGATCGCCACCGCTCACCACAGCTCTTAGCTGAGGAACGTAAGATCTAAAATCTAGACTACGGACTACGGCACGAAACGGTAAACAAACCAGCAAACAAACAACGTGACATTCCTAAGACTGCTGCGGACTGTGAACTGTGGACAGGAACAGCGAGCAACGGAGTTCGAGTGAATGGGCTTATTTTTATATTAACTTCAAAAAGGAGGTCATCACTACGTCATCTCAGGGATAAGTTCTGTAGAAGTGCTTTTAAAAAGATGAAGTGAACCTGGGACATGAAAATACTAAACAGATTGAAAAATAGTGGAAAATCATTCCACAACTAGCCAAAACGAACGGTTTTCAGACGCAAATTGTTGAGCACGCTTTTAGAAGGTTTCGGTTACGGGATATTAATTGCTGCTGTTATAGGCATAACGTTTAGTGATTGTGATGATTTCAGCCACTATCCGTGACCCGGACAGGACGAAAAGAAACTATCCATAATTAAATTGGGCCATGTCACGTCCATATTTTCCAATGTTAGGATTAGGTGACGGAAAACTAGATTTTACTAAGGCAACAATTTTCAAAATTTGATCAAACAACATTTTTACCTACTACACAACTCTAAGGGGATTGTTTGTAAACAGGGTAAAGTGATTATAAGCAAATAACCTACAAAAAGCAAAAATCAGGGATCTTGAATTCATGGCTGAAATTTCATGATCAAATTGAGATGGTTTGTAGCATTTCATTAAAATTGCACTGCGTTGTTCTATGTACCTGTGACGGTTCGTGGTCTTTTTAACAGGGGGTTCAGAAATCCAAGAGAAGATTTATCTAATCAAAATTTACTTTCAGAGGAATTAAATTGTATAATGTTTTTTTACAGCAATGCACGTTGCTAATTATTATTGTTTTTACAACAAGAATAATTACATAGAATATATAAGTGGACGTGGAGGCCTTTTTATTTTTATTTTCCAACCTTTTTTCATGAGCATTATTTTTTATGTACACAACACTGCATTCGGCGATTGTGTAAAAAAATATGACAGAATATTAGCGACATATTTATGATTAGCGACAACGTGGGTGGGTGGGTGGTTTGGTATATTTATGGCCAAAACAATACTGAAGTAAGTTCAACACAAAATTACATAACTAGCGACTTGACAATGCGACGTTTGCCGAAAATAATCTAAAAAAGAGGAATATAAACGCTAGAAATATTTTGATTCTCACGCCTTCAAAATTTAAAATCGTCCTTCTTTTTTGTACGAGGCAAGTAAGCGCCAAAGTGTTTTATTTATTTATTTTGTGCATAATTTTATAAGATTTAAAAAAAGTTAGATCATACAAAACGTCAAAAATAGTCTAAGCCATAAAGGGGTATTTTTTAAAAATTGTTTCTCGTATTACTTCATAGTTACTTAAGTCATGAAAAACATTGTTTTAGTAGTTTACGCTTATATTTTTTGTAACGTAAATAATAATTTTATTGTTATTCCAATCCATTCAAAAGGTAGTAAAAGCTTCAATTTATCCCTAGCATATTTTTGATGTTCATAATGTAAACCGATTCGTAGTAAAGATTAATCTAAATAGTATCTAAATGGGAGTTCACGTAAAGTTTCATCGTATAGTTGCATCCGGTGCAAAGGCAACTTGTCACTCTCCGACGGACTCGATCGGTAATACTCGTGAAAGATCGGAGATCACGTGATATCCATGACACGGGATCGCGGCGCACCAAGCGGGAATGAATTTGGCAAAGAAATGGATAGTTTCGATCAAATAACCGTCAGAGGGATCTGTATGGGACAGGATGATTTTATAAGGAGAATTTTGCGCGCAACCACATCACGCACCAAATGGACATAGGTACCGATTGAGACGCGGTGCGCGGTGGCGCGAGTTTAAAATACGGATTTTAGTGGAGCCCTATTTATAATTTGATTATAAACTTGTTTTATAACGATTCCAAACTTGTTTTATAATAATATTATATACTAAAATAAAACGAGTTTGTTTTATTTTATCATCTTTTAATGGGGGTTCACTGCACAAACGCACTTTAGAGAAAACCGCCACTGCTACGCACTGTAAGGAATTTTCATGATTGGTTTGAAATCTCGCTTTTAATGGAATTTTTCTTTTTTTAAAGAAAGACAAACATTCCCGGGTTACGAATAACTCAATAATGTTTGAAAATCTCCTACTACCACCACAGTAAGCGGAAAATGTTGCTTGTGTCGTGATGGAGGACTTAGCCAGCCGAGGATTCAAATACGCGACGCCCAGGTGGGGCCCAAACGCGATGCCCACCCAGCTACTGACCGGTCGCATTCATTTATAATATATGTACGATGCCGACATTTATTTATATTATTTCTTTCTCAAGGTACTGATAAAGAAAATCTAATTATTTTTATTTTTATTACCAGCTGTGCCCCTTTTGATTTCCAAGTTTTTATTGCCAGACTAAAGGTAGTGGGGAGGGGAAGGAGACGGGGAAGAGGAAGTTGAGGAAGTACCTATCTATTCAGATCTGGTCACCAAACACGGCCAAAACCATTTCAAGAAACGTTTCAATTCTGAATGGTGGTTTTACATCAGGGCGGTACTGAGAGTATCGTCCACTCTGGGACGTGTCGCAAATGTACTCTATATTATTTGAATTAATTGTGAAATATCACAAATCAATCAAATAAAATTTATTTGCACACGCTGGGAATCGATCCAGCGACCTTTGGATTGCGAGTCACGAGTCTTATCCCCGACCACGGAGGCCGACAAAAATAAAAGAAAAATGATTTAGTCCGAGTAAAATTTCGTAATTATTAATGGTTATTATTATTTACCCTATCATTGTATTATTATTTGAATTTGACGAAAGGTTATTAAAATAAGGTATTTCCTAATAAATAATTTTGGGTTACCCGACAGTTGATCCGCCGACAATTGGACCCCCAAAATGATATTTACTATAAAATTATTTATTTACCCATTTTAATCGCAAAATACCCTTAATAACTAATTGGTATGAATATCAAACGAATTTATACACAGTGTCAATTTTTTGTACCTACTAATGCTGCGCTGGTATCCAAAGTATATAGAGAAGCAGATTTTTTTTCAATGCATGAATGAAAATAATGTTTTATACTTAGTTATTAGCGGTAAATCCTCTTTACATCTCTTGGAGGTAATTTAGTTATATTTTGTGTAATTGGGTATACAGTATTTTCCTTAAATCGACTGCATATTTTATAGAAGTATGCCGTAGGGCCAATTGTCGGCGGATCAACTGTCATAGAACCATAATTTTGAAGACTCGGGGGTTTCTAAAATCTTCTCAATCTGATTTGCAGCAATCTTCCCAAACATAATTTCCACACAAGCCGCATCATCATTGATCTGATTTACTAACCTCCGAAAAATAATAATAATTGTTAACCTGAGCGTGTGCCTTCGAGCTAACAGGTTGACATTCCACAAACTGGGTATCTACTGTACAAGGTAATAGGTAATAGGTAGTATTGCCCAAGACATTTCACATGTTCTATTTAGGCATTCAGAGTGCACCACTTGGAGCGGCGCTAGCAAGCTGCCTTCCTGCCATCGACTTTTCTGATTATTAAATTCCACACTCTTAGAAACGTGCTCAGTTCACGGTGCCTAGTACTTCTAGGAACTGTACTAGGTTCTGAAGAGGTTAACAGATAGAACTGTGAATGGGCGTGTCCGAAGTCTAAATAATAATAATATAGTTCTTCAATAACTATGTACATTATTTTTGTATTATTTTATTATATTGTAAAGTTGTTAACCTCAAAACAGGCTTGACCTAGTGAGGTTATAAACTGAATTGCAAACATTAGACCCAGGTACCATGTAAAGAAACAAAATAAATAAAAAATGTTTTATTCCAGGATTTGGGGAGAAAAATGCAATCCCACACGTCCCATATACTTAGGTATACATATTTACACAACAGATTTACCGCCGAATATTTAAGTAAAGAATCAAGTACCTATACATATAAAATAGGAAAAAATAATAATAAAAATAAAATGAACAATGAATTATTATGTAGGGGCGTGGTCTGGGATGAGCTCGGGCCCAGCGCTCACTCAGGAGTGGCGCTTGGTGTAAATCATAGGTTCTCAACGTGGGCGATAACGCCCCATCGGGGGCGATTCAGACCTTGAGGGGGGCGGTAGAAGATCAAGAAAAAATTGGGGGGGGGGGCGGTAGGAGACCCAGAGAAACCCATCCCACCCCATACCATCTTGCCCCATCTCATACCATTACGCCCCCCCCCCCCCCCTCCGTTATGGTAAATATATAATCGTGACGAGTTAGGGGGCGCTAGAAATAAAAATATTCTCAAAGTGGGCGGTGGACAAAAAAAGGTTGAGAATCTATGGACTGTAAATAAACCCAAAGTAACCAGATTTCTACTTACTTCTGGGGAAATTTATCAAACATTTTCAAATGCGTAGTGCATGTGAATATGTACGTAAATTTCAACAGATGTCGTTATTAAAGGTAGACATATGTAGTTTAAACGTGTTCCAACAGAAATCAGTAGTTGAACTATATGAGAGAGACAACTGTCGGCCGTTCGGGTCTATACCCGAACGGTTACGAAGATTGCCGATCATATCCGACCTACAGGTGGGCATCTTCAGTGAACATTTCACCTGCTCCAGATTATCATAGCGCATCAGTTAGAGGGGACGTAAAGTCTACGAAAATAAGACTACGAGTATAATAAAAAGACTCATAATCTAAACGAACCGAATTATTATCGAAATTCCCGATCATAAAAGTTGTATTGTACACCCGAATAAACAACACAAAATGTATGGAGTCTTCTTATTATTGAATTAAACATACTCTAGCAGATATAATCACGCTGTGGGCGTGTGCGTGTGCCCGAAGTAAACTTTCTTCCTTATTTCTAGTGAAATTGATCAACCATATTAAAATATTTAAAATCTTTCTTGAATTTGGAAAAATCCAGAAACTCTTCATCCTCGAGAGGAAGCCAAAGCAAAAATTGCATTTTTTCATAGTGTGCCTTACATTGTCACGAATATGATAATAAGCATAAAAATCCCTTGGCAAATGGAGTATAAAGACAACGAATAAAAGCGCAAAAGATTTTTTTTTTTTTGGCAATAATTTTACAAGAAAAAAGTTAATGAAAACTGTGACAGATAGTTTTAGCCTTATAATTGTATATTTTAAAAGTTCTTTCTTTCTTATATGCGTTCGTACATTTCTATAGAAAGTAGTTAAATTTTTTAGTAGTTTACGCTTATATTTTTATTAAAAAAAATAATATATATATATATATATATATATATATATATATATATATTGACCTCTTCTCGTAATATGCTGATCCAGTAAGAAGTTATTTGACAGTGTTGATCCACCTTTAACACCGAATAACTTGGCTTTAATGGATTACTTCTGTATGAATTTGCAACAACGTTACATTAAATAGCAAGGTTGCCAGTTTCCCAGTAAAAGTAAACGAAATACTACACATAAAATTTTCGATATTTGTATGGAAATCATACGCTTCGTAACTGTTGATCCGCCCAATTTACCATGCGTTGATGATCCGCCCAAATTGCCATGCGTTGTTGATCCACATAATCGTATATCTTATGTACCTATATGTGCTTTTACTATAAAATTGTTGATCTGACCATGACCAATCAGAATGGCGTTCAAGATGGCGTTATGAACGAAGCCTTCTGATTGGTCATAAAAAAACATATACCTATATCTGGTTTTACTGCTCATTGGTTGAGCCGATATGGAAGTTGCAAAACGTAATATTATAACGGCCGCGGTACCGACTTGAAAAATATATCTTTCTGTATTTTATAAAATTCTAATAATATACTTCCGCGGGTTTTTGTTTGCTCCGCCGCCCGGGAAACATTTATTGGATAAACACATCTGTCATACGTCATCCCAAGTGGTTCGATACTTTTGATGACTTAGCAAGGGTGCCCGGGTTCGAGGGGTGATAATGCGTTGCATTACGATCTTGGCTACGAATTCGGAAGTCGCAAGTTCAAATTTTGGCGTGCGCAATAAATTTTACTTTGATAAATATATATGATTCCTCGATAATGCATTGCATTATGATCCTTGACTACGAATTCAGATGTCGCAAGTTCAAAATTGGCGTGCGCAAGTAAATTTTATTTTGTTAAATTTGTATAATTCCTCGATAACGCGTTGCATTACGATCTTGGTTATGAATTCGGAAGTCACAAGTTCAAAAATAATAAACTTTATGTTGGTAAATATTTAGATATAATTCGTCGATAATGCGATGCAGTACGATCTTGACTACGAATTCGGAAGTCGCAAGTTCAAAATTGGCGTGCGCAAGTAAATATAATTTTGATAAATATCTACGTATGATTACTCAATAATGCGTTGCATTATGATCCTTGACTACGAATTCGGATGTCGCAAGTACAAAATTGGCGTGCACAAGTAAATTTTATTTTGATAAAAGTCTATGTATGATTCCTCAATAATGCGTTGCATTATGAACCTTGACTACGAATTCGGATGTCGCAAGTTCAAAATTGGCGTGCGCAAGTAAATTTTATTTTGATAAATATCTATATATAATCCCTCAATAATGCGTTGCATTATGATCCTTGACTACGAATTCGGATGTCGCAATTTCAAAATTGGCGTGCGCAAGTAAATTTTATTTTGATAAATATCTATGTATTATTCCTCAATAATGCGTTGCATTATGATCCTTGACTATGAATTCGGATGTCGCAAGTTCAAAATTGGCGTGCGCAAGTAAATTTTATTTTGTTAAATTTTTATAATTCCTCGATAACGCGTTGCATTACGATCTTGGTTATGATTTCGGAAGTCACAAGTTCAAAAATAATAAATTTTATGTTGGTAAATATTTAGATATAATTCCTCGATAATGCGTTGCGGTACGATCTTGTTGACTACAAATTCGGAAGTCGCAAGTTCAAAATTGGCGTGCGTAAGTAAATTTTATGTTGATAAATATCTATGCATGATTCCTCAATAATGCGTTGCATTGTGATCCTTGACTACGAATTCGGAGGTCGCAAGTACAAAATTGGCGTGCACAAGTAAATTTTATTTTGATAAATATCTATGTATGATTCCTCAATAATGCGTTGCATTATGATCTTTGACTACGAATTCGGATGTCGCAAGTTCAAAATTGGCGTGCACCAGTAAATTTTATTTAATAAATTTGTTTAATTCCTCGGTAACGCATTACAATACAGTCGTAAGTTCATATTGTATTTTATTTTGATAATATATGTATATGCTCGGGTTCGATGAGATTTGTCTAGGTCTTTGCGGCGAACGGGTTTGACTGGATCGGGAGAGACTGGTTGAGGGAGACCTTTTTTCTTACATTAGCTCCACACAGGAAGCCCTGAAGAAAATAAATCCCCTCAAGGCCAATGTCATCTTTAGGGATGCAGTGTGGAGCGTATTTTTAGGAAAGGAAGAAGAGGATGTTCAGGGAAGGAATGGGGTAGTAGGTGTGAGTAGGAATCTGGGGGTCAGTATGTCTAGGAGTGACGGACGTGTGAATCCATCCCTCCCATTTCGTTGCAAGGCGATGTTCCGAAAGGTTCCATGTCAACTCAGAAATAAACCAACTCATAATAACTCAGAACCTCCTTAGAAAGGTCATTAAATGCTATGAAAATATAATTTTAAAAAAGCCGGTAACCCTAACCTAACTTAACCTATTCAACCTATGTTTTCTGAAGTGCTTCTCAGTATGTTTCATTATGAGTTGTTCCACCGTTCACCGTTCCGAAAGGCGATCATTCTAATCTAACACACTTCTACTATCTACTACACTATAAAGAGGTAAGATTTGTTTGTTTGTTTGTTTTTTTGCATTGAATAGGCTCCGAAACTACTGAACCGATTTGAAAAATTCTTTCGCTGTTGGGAAGCTACACTATCCCCGGTTGACATAGGATATATGATATTTTCAAAAAAAATTAGGGATCGTTACTAAACTCCAATAATGTAACCCAAGGTGTATAAAAATTACCTAAAATATTCTTTACATCGCGTGCGCTGCGAAAACTATTGATGATAGAATAAAATGATGTACTACGACTTTGCAGAACACATAATTGTTTACAAAAAATGTCGTGACAGCATATGTCTAACTATTATAGTTATGCCACAAAAAGAGTTTATTTATTTTAAAAATTTAATTAAAATGACGGCTCTTTATTTGTATCTTGGTTTTAATCCTTATCAAAATAAATTACTTCATATTCAAGACTGCTTCAATACCTTTATTTAACTTTTTGAATGATTCAATTCGGACATTTTATTAGTTTAAAAATGAAAGCATTAGAAAAAAACTATAATAAAGAGGAAAGATTTGATTATTTGTTTGTTTGCATTGAATAGGCTCCAAGTGGTTCGTTAAGGAGTGAGATTTGTCTAGGTCCGTGCGGCGAACGCGTTTGCTCACCTACTGCGAGGCAAGCCGGATCAGGAGAGACTGGTAGAGGGACATTTTTTTTTTTCATTAGCTTCACACAGGAAGGAGGCCCTGAGGAAAATAATTCCCTTCAGGGCCTATGTAATCTTTGGGGACGCTGTGTGGAAGGTATTTTTAGGAAAAGAAGGAGAGTAAGTTCTGGGGAGGAAAAGGGTAGTATGTGTGGGTAGGAATCTGGGGATCAGTGTGTCCAGGAGTGACGGACGTATGAATCCATCCCTCCCATTGCGGTGGATGGCAAGTTCCGATATAGTACGGCTCAAGAAGTCGAAGGGACCCCCTCAACCATTCTCTCCCTATCCGGATTGGCATGCAGATAGTGGGCCGACGCGTCCGCCGCCAAAACCCGTACAAAAATCAGCCCATGAACCCGGGCACCCCGGCTAATTCACTAAAGGTAGCGAACCATTTAACCTAGACTTATAGTTTGGGAGCCAGGTATGTGTACCGCCGCCCCGGGAACCATTTATTGGATAACCAACTAGTCATACGTCATCCCAATTACTTTTTGTGACTTAGCAGGGCTGCTCGGGTTCAAGGGATGAGATTTGTCTAGGTCTTTGCGGCGAACGGGTTTGCCCACCTACTGCGTTACGGACCGGATCGGGAGAGACTGGTTGAGGGAGACCTTTTTTTCTTACACACAGGAAGCCCTGAAGAAAATAAATCCCCTCAAGGCCTATGTCATCTTTAGGGATGCAGTGTGGAGCGTATTTTAGGAAAGGAAGAAGAGGATGTTCAGGGAAGGAATGGGGTAGTAAGTGTGGGTAGGAATCTGGGCGTCAGTGTGTCTAGGAGTGACGGACGTGTGAATCCATCCCTCCCATTTCGGTGCAAGGCGATGTTCCGAAAGATTCCATGTCAATTCAGAAATAAACCAACTCATAATTCAGCACACTAAAATATAAAGAGGAAAGATTTGATTCTTTGTGTGTTTGTTTGCATTGAATAGGCTCCGAAACTACTGAACCGATTTGAAAAATTCTTTCATTGTTAGGAAGCTACACTATCTTCGGGTGACATAGGCTAAATAATATTTTCAAAAAAAATAGGGATACTTACTAAAACTTCAATAATGTAACCCAAGGTGTAAAAAAAAATGCCTAAAATATTCTTTACATCGCGTGCGCTGCAAAAACTATTATAGATAGAATAAAACAATGTACTACGACTTTGCAGAACACATCATTATTTACAAAAAAGGTCGCGACAGCGTATGTCTAACTATTATAGTTATGCCACAATAAGTGTTATTTTATTTTAAAAATTTAATTTTAATGTCGCCGCTAGAAAAAGCTCTTTATTTGTATCTTGGTATTAATCCTTATCAAAATAAATTATTTCATATTCAATATTGTTTCAATATCTGTATTCAACTTTTTGAATTATTAAAATCGGACAATTCATTAGAAAGATATGATGAGTTTAAAATGTAAGTAAAAGTGTTCGTGCTGCCTTGTTGTGAGAAAAATTATCACGCACTATAATGTTGAAACTTTCGTGTTGTTTTTGCACGTTCAATCGCAGTCAGTTTGTACAAGATATTCAAATACAAAAGAGATGTGCTACCGAAAATGTTTAATGGTAGGTAAATTAAAAGTAAAATATATTTCATGTTAAGTAATTTTATTAATTTTTTATAGTAAAGAGACTCAGCTGCTCCCGTCAGGAGCCAGTGAAACTATGGCATCCCCAATTGTATGTAATGAGGCTGAATATAGTGGGGAGGGGAAGGAGAAAGGAAAGAGGAAGGTAGGAAAGTACCTTATTCAGATCTAGTCAATAAACACGGCTAACGCCATTTCAAACAATGTTTCAATTCTGAATGGTGGTCTTACACGAGGGCGATACTGAGAGTATTTTTCACTCTGGAACGTATATTATTTTAAATGAATAAATTGTGATAGATCACGCGATCTTCAGTGTACGAGTCAAGAACATTACCTCTAGACTACGCCGGTCGTCACTACAGGAAGCAACCTTATTTCCAATGAAACAATAAAAATGAAGAGAATCTGTAAACAACATAATAATTGTAAATGCAGCTATTCATATTATGCATATTCTTATTATTATTATGCTGCATTTGTTCCTATAATTCCTATAAATGGTTCCCGGGGCGGCGGTACCACACCCACCTTCCAAATTGTAATAATTTTTCATGTTAAAATTCCAGACCATAGGTACCTACCTACCTATTTGATTTTGATTTTGATTTCGATTACGATTACGATTAGGATTTCGATTTTGTTTATGTTTTCGTTTCCGTTTCTAAGACCCGCACAAACCTTACCCCATGAACCTGAGCACCCCGGCTAAGTGACCAAACATAGCGAACCATTTAAGGTATACCTAAATTTTGGGAGGCGGGTATGGTTACCACCGCCCCGGGAACCATTTTTTGGTTAATCAACACCTCTATCATATGTCACTCCAAGTGGTTCGTTAAGGAGTGAGATTTGTCTAGGTCCGTGCGGCGAACGCGTTTGCTCACCTACTGCGAGGCAAGCCGGATCAGGAGAGACTGGTAGAAGGACATTTTTTTTCATTAGCTTCACACAGGAAGGAGGCCCTGAGGAAAATAATTCCCTTCAGGGCCTATGTAATCTTTGGGGACGCTGTGTGGAAGGTATTTTTAGGAAAAGAAGGAGAAGAAGTTCTGGGGAGGACAAGGGTAGTATGTGTGGGTAGGAATCTGGGGATCAGTGTGTCCAGGAGTGACGGACGTATGAATCCATCCCTCCCATTGCGGTGCATGGCAAGTTCCGATAGAGTACGACTGAACAAGTCGAAGGGACCCCCTCAACCATTCTCTCCTTATCCGGATTGGCATGCAGATAGTGGGCAGACGCGTCCGCCGCCAAAACCCGTACAAACCTCAGCCCATGAACCCGGGCACCCCGGCTTAGTCACTAAAGGTAGCGAACCATTTAACCTAGACTTATAGTTTGGGAGCCAGGTATGTGTACCGCCGCCCCGGGAACCATTTATTGGATAACCAACTCGTCATACGTCATCCCAATTACTTTTTGTGACTTAGCAGGGTTGCTCGGGTTCAAGGGATGAGTTTTGTCTAGGTTTTTGCGGCGAACGGGTTTGCCCACCTACTGCGTTACGGACCGGATCGGGAGAGACTGGTTGAGGGAGACCTTTTTTTCTTACACACAGGAAGCCCTGAAGAAAATAAATCCCCTCAAGGCCTATGTCATCTTTAGGGATGCAGTGTGGAGCGTATTTTAGGAAAGGAAGAAGAGGATGTTCAGGAAAGGAATGGGGTAGTAAGTGTGGGTAGGAATCTGGGCGTCAGTGTGTCTAGGAGTGACGGACGTGTGAATCCATCCCTCCCATTTCGGTGCAAGGCGATGTTCCGAAAGATTCCATGTCAATTCAGAAATAAACCAACTCATAATTCAGCACACTAAAATATAAAGAGGAAAGATTTGATTCTTTGTGTGTTTGTTTGCATTGAATAGGCTCCGAAACTACTGAACCGATTTGAAAAATTCTTTCATTGTTAGGAAGCTACACTATCTTCGGGTGACATAGGCTAAATAATATTTTCAAAAAAAATAGTGATACTTACTAAAACTTCAATAATCTAACCCAAGGTGTTAAAAAAAATGCCTAAAATATTCTTTACATCGCGTGCGCTGCAAAAACTATTATGGATAGAATAAAACAATTTACTACGACTTTGCAGAACACATCATTATTTACAAAAAAGGTCGCGACAGCGTATGTCTAACTATTATAGTTATGCCACAATAAGTGTTATTTTATTTTAAAAATTTAATTTTAATGTCGCCGCTAGAAAAAGCTCTTTATTTGTATCTTGGTATTAATCCTTATCAAAATAAATTACTTCATATTCAATATTGTTTCAATATCTGTATTCAACTTTTTGAATTATTAAAATCGGACAATTCATTAGAAAGATATGATGAGTTTGAAATGTAAGTAAAAGTGTTCGTGCTGCCTTGTTGTGAGAAAAATTATCACGCACTATAATGTTGAAACTTTCGTGTTGTTTTTGCACGTTCAATCGCAGTCAGTTTGTACAAGATATTCAAATACAAAAGAGATGTGCTACCGAAAATGTTTAATGGTAGGTAAATTAAAAGTAAAATATATTTCATGTTAAGTAATTTTATTAATTTTTTATAGTAAAGAGACTCAGCTGCTCCCGTCAGGAGCCAGTGAAACTATGGCATCCCCAATTGTATGTTATGAGGCTGAATATAGTGGGGAGGGGAAGGAGAAAGGAAAGAGGAAGGTAGGAAAGTACCTGGCTATTCAGATCTAGTCAATAAACACGGCTAACGCCATTTCAAACAATGTTTCAATTCTGAATGGTGGTCTTACTTACACTATGGCGATACTGAGAGTATTTTTCACTCTGGAACGTGCCGCAAATATATATTTTTTTATTACATTAACTCCAAACAGGAGGCCCTAAAGAAAATAATTTCCCTCAGGGCCTATGTCATCTTTGAGGACGCTGTGTGGAGGGTCTTTTTGAGAAAAGGAAGGAGTGAACATGGGTCTTGAAGAGACCCATGTTGTAGGAGGGAGGAAACACAGAGGCTGGTAAATCGTTCCACATCCGAGCTGTTGAACTCAAGAACGAGTCGTAAAAACGACCCGTTCTCACGTGACTAATGTCAACCGTGTACAAATGTTGGGTGCGTGTTTCCCGACTATGCACCGGTGCCGAGGGGATCAACGACGCTAGTTCCTCGGAGCATTTTCCATTGTAATACCTGTAGAACAAGGACAGTATTCCCACCTGACGCCTGTGCTCTAAGGATTGCAATCAGTCTGTTAAGATGGGAGAATCTATCAAACGGACCACCCGTTTCTGCACAGAGTCAAGGTTATATTTTTTAAGGTATTTTGGAGCTCCAGACCAGAGGTGGCTGCCAAATTCAACCGTGGGGCGCACTTGCGATTTATACAGGGTTAGCAGTTGTGTACTATTAAAGTATCTGCGGGCCCTGTACAGTACGCCCAGTATATATACTATGCATTTATTATTTTAAATTAATAAATTGTGATAAACCACGCGAACTTCGGTGTACGAGTCAAGAGCATTACCTCCAAGGGCGGCTGGTCGCACAGTGCGCTCGTGTGCAGCACTGGCAAAATATAATGCCTAAATTTACTTTATTTACTTACTAAAGACTAAAAAATCTCTAATTTAATTTATCTAATTTAAATCTATCAAATCTCTAATTTAATCATTTCAAAATATTAGTTACCAATATACAATATAATGCTACGAATATTATCAGAGAGAACAGTTTTAATCTCCCATAGCGCGGCCGCCGAGCGGCCTCGTATCGGGATATTTAAAACATCGAAAGCCCGTCGATTTCGCTATTTGCACCAGAATTTGGCTTGGATTCGCGTGCCACCGGCCCAACATAATCCGATCCTTGCCGAAGTTTACCGATTGACCATGAACTATGGACCCGAGGTGACACGAATACAATCGATTTTCGGCGAAGATCGTAGATCGTTTGCGTCTTGCGGCGCGCGTTATATTGACCCGTCACGTGATAATTGTCATTGTTTTTTTTTTTTTTTTGTATTGATTATGTTAAATACTAATAACATAATTTGTTAATATATAATTTTATTACCAAAATGAGTGCAACCAGTGTTGAATATACATATAAGAGGGATTAACAGTTTGTTTGAAAATAAATTAATAATAAAAAATTCCTAATTTAATTTTTTTGTCATAAGTAGGTACGGATTGTCAGTGAACCACCACATTCTCAGGGCAGCGGCCGCCACTGATTACATCTAGACTACGCCGGTCGTCACTACAGGAAGCAACCTTATTTCCAATGAAACAATAAAAATGAAGAAAATCTGTAAACAACATAATAAGAATAACTGCATTTGTAAATGCAGCTATTCATATTATGCATATTCTTATTTTTATGCTGCATTTGTTCCTAAAATTCCTATAAATGGTTCCCGGGGCAGCGGTACCACTCTCACCTTCCAAATTGTAATAATTTTTCATGTTAAAATTCCAGACCATAGGTACCTACCTACCTATGGTAATCAATCTGATAAGTAAAATATATTATATATTATTTTATATGAATAAATTGTGAAATAACACAAATTAACCAAGAAAAATTTATTTGCCACGCCGGGTTTCGATCCCGTGACCTTCGGTGGTTGAGTTTTTGCTGTACTACGCCGGCCGTCATGGCGATAATGAAACCTTTTAGATTCACTTTTTAAGCAATGTAAGTTATTTAATTATTATTATTTACGTGGGGTCGAGAGAGTCCGGCTGGAGAGGTCTAGATTATGTCTGCCTCAAGCAGCCTCTCCCGATCCGGACCGCCACGCAGTAGGTGAGGAAAAGCATTCGCCACAAAGACCTAGACAAACCTCACTCCAAGAACCTGAGCACCCCTGTTAATTCACCAAACGTTGTGAACCACTTAGGGAGACCTATGGCAAAGGAGTTCGTTATCCAATAAATGGTTCCCGGTGCGGCGGTACCCGTACCCGCCTGCCAAACTGTAGGTCTAGGTTAAGTAGTTCGCTAAGCTTAGTGACTTAGCTGGGGTACCCGGGTTTATGGGTTGAGGTTTGTGCAGGTTATGGCGGCGGACGCGTGTGCCCACCATCTGGCAGGCCGGATCGGGAGAGAATGGTTAAGGGAGTCTCTTCAAAAAGATATCCCCAAAGATAACACAAGCCCTGATGGGAATTATTTTCCTCGGGGCTTCCTGTGTGGAGCTTATGTCAATGAGCTAAAATAATAGCTATATTTTTATTCTTTTATTTTTTTTTCTTTGATGAGGAAGGTATACCTAAATTTTGGGAGGCAGGTATGGTTACCACCGCCCCGGGAACCATTTTTTGGCTAATCAACACCTCTGCCATACGTTACTCCAAGTGGTTCGTTAAGGAGTGAGATTTGTCTAGGTCCGTGCGGCGAACGCTTTTGCTCACCTACTGCGAGGCAAGCCGGATCAGGAGAGACTGGTAGAGGTATTTTTTTTTCATTAGCTCCACACAGGAAGGAGGCCCGAAGGAAAATAATTCCCCTCACAGGGTCTATGTAATCTTTGGGGACGCTGTGTGGAAGGTATTTTTTGGAAAGGAAGTAGAGGAAGTTCTGGGGAGGACAAGGGTAGTATGTGTGGGTAGGAATCTGGGGATCAGTGTGTCCAGGAGTGACGGACGTATGAATCCATCCCTCCCGTTTCGGTGCAAGGCGATGTTCCGAAAGGTTCCATGTCAACTCAGAAATAAACCAACTCATAAAAACTCAGAACCTCCTCAGAAAGGTCATTAAAAGCTATGAAAATATAATTTTAAAAAAGCCGGTAACCCTAACCTAACTTCCTATTCAACCTATGTTTTCTCAGTATGTTTCATTATGAGTTTTCTGGTCACCGTTTCGAAAGGCGATCATTCTAATCTAACACACTTCTACTATTAAACACTTTTTGTGGCATAACTATAATAGTTAGACATATGCTGTCACGACACTTTTTGTAAATAAAGATGTTTTCTGCAAAGCCGTACTACATTATTTTATTCTATTGTTAATAGTTTTCGTAGCGCACGCGATGTAAAGAATATTTTAGGTATTTTTTTTACACCTTGGGCTACATTATTGGAGTTTTAGTAACGATTCCTAATTTTTTTTAAATATAATATAGCCTATGTCAACCGGGGATAGTGTAGCTTCCTAACAATGAAAGAATTTTTCACATCGGTTTATTAGTTTCGGAGCCTATTCAATGCAAACAAACAAACAATCAAATCTTTCCTCTTTAAATAGTTTTAGATTGGTTCCATGCAAACTCAGAAAGAAACCAACTCATAATTCAGGTCATTAAAAGCTATGAAAACATAATTTTAATATAGCCGGTAACCCTAACCTAGCTTAACCTATTTAACAAATGTTTTTATATATTTTTATTACCACTCTTAATGACCTTTCTGATTTGCTTCTGAGTTGGTTTCTTTCTGAGTTGCCTGGTCACCGTTAGATTATATGTTAGATGTCAGATTAGATAGTTAGACCGGATCGGGAGAGAATGGTTGAGGGAGTCCCTTCGACTTCTACAGACGTACCCTCTAGGAATATCGCCTTGCACCGAAATGGGAGGGATGGATTCACATGTCCCTCACTCCTAGACACACTGACCGCCAGATTCCTACTCACACCTACCACCAGGCGCGGCCCGTCCTAAAGGGCACTAGTGCGCCGAACCGCCAACAAAATTGAACAACATTTTGCAGCTCATCGTATTCCTACATAATATTTTTAATTATAAAATTGTGCACATGAAATTGGTAGAGAATAGTTATAGGGGCCTAAAGCATTGCTTCCCGCGCGCACTTTATATCGGCTCGGAACAGTAGGAACCGAGTGCCGGCTGTCCGTGCGGCATGCGGATGACGGAAATGTCCGAAGAGTTCCGAAGAAATGGTTCCAGCAAAATGACTATTCTTAAGTCGGGTTTAAATAAGACAATAATTGTGTTTTGGTCTTGTAAAATGAAACGATGAGTCAACGGGTCATCGTGTGCGATATTATCTTGATCGAGAGGGAACCGATTTGACATTGTCATTATTAGTTTTTGTGACCTTTTGTTTGTGTGAATGCGCTACAAATAGAAACGTTTACGCTATGTTGTTACTGTGTTATTATTCATTTTGTAGGCGGTTGGCGGTGGCAAAACAATGATTGAGTCGAAACAATTAAATTATAATTATTTAACCGGTTAAATTTGTTTTATGGGGCTAACAGTCTTAGCTATAATAGATAAAAGATCATTTAGTTTTGGCCTATTTCAGCATATCGCTCGCTATACATTTTGCCTACGTCAGCCGCCTACTAAATCATTATATTATAGAAATATTCTGATATCGCTGTTTATATATATAAATAAATTTCATTGCCTTTTTAAAATTAGTGATGTAATAATTAATAAAGACTATAATAAAATATATATGAACCATGAAAATAAAAGCAGAATTATGGCCAATGGCCCGCCAAAACTACATTTAATTATCAACCAAGATAGTACCTAAATCTGCAAAGAAAACTTTGAAATGGATACTTTGTATAGCGTCGTTTTTTGTGAATAATCACCTCAAGGGCACTGTACGAGTTATGAGTTACTAGGCTGTCTAATTTTATTTTTATTTTACCTACTTTTATTTTACGTTTTTGATGAATTACTCGGTGAACCATAAAAAATTTAAGGCACCGGCCGCGTCTGCCTACCACCCCTTTCCTTCCCTGAACATCATCTTCTTCCTTACCCAAAAATACGCTCCACACAGTATCCCCAAAGATGACATAGGCCCTGAGGGGAATTATTTTCTTCAGGGCTTCCTGTGTGGAGCTAAAAAAAAGGTCTCCCTCAAACAGTCTCTCCCAATCCGGCTTGCCACGCAGTAAGTGGGCGCGTTCGCCGCACGGACCTAGACAAATCACACTCCTTGATCCGGGCACTCCTGCTAAGTCACGAAAAGTAGCGAACCACTTGCAGTGACATATGACAGAGGTGTTGATTACCCAAAAAATAGTTCCCGGGGCGGTGATAACCATACCCGCCTCCCAAATTTTAGGTATACGTTAAGTGGTTCGCTATATTTGGTGACTAAAGACGGGGTGCCCAGGTTCATAGGGTGTGCGAGTCTTAAAAGCATAAACGAAAACGACAAAAAAACAAAATCAAAATCAAAATCAAAATCATAATCAAAATCAAAAGTCAAAATCGATATTGAAATCTATATCGATATCGAAATCGAAATCAAAAGTCAAAATCAAATTCAAAATCAAAATTAAAATCAAAATCAAAATCAAAATCAAAATCTCAAACCAAAACCAAAATCAAAATCAAAATCAAAATCAAAGTCAAAGTCAAAGTCAAAATCAAAATTAAAATCTCAAACCAAAACCAAAATCAATATCCGAACTTGCGACATCCGAATACGTAGTCAAGATCGCACTGCAGTGCATTATTGTTGTGTTATACAAACTATCAAATAAAAATTACCTCCGCACGCCACAATTCGAACTGGCGACTTCCGAATTCGTAGTCAAGATCGTAATGCCCCTCGATATCGTTGAATTATACATTTTAATCAAAATAATATTTACTTGCGCACGCAACAATTTGTTCTTGCGACTTCCGAATTCGTATTGATCGTAATGCAATTTGTTCTTGCGACTTCCGAATTCGTAGAGATCGTAATGCAATGCATTATCGGGGAATCATACGTATTTGTCAAAAGAAAATTTACTTGGCCACGCCACAATTCGAACTTGCGACTTCCGAATTCGTAGTCAAGATCGTAATGCAACGCATTGTCGAGGAATTATATCAAAATAAAAATTACTTGCGCACGCCACAATTCGAACTTGCGACTTCCAAATTCGTAGCCAAGATAGTAAGGCAACGCATTATCGAGGAATTATACGTATTTATCAAAATAAAATTTACTGGCGCATGCCATTTAAACTTGCGACATCCGAATTCGTAGTCAAGATCGCACTGCACTGCATTATTGTTGTATTATACAAACGTTTTAAATAAAAATTACCTCTGCACGCCACAATTCGAACTTGCGACTCCCGAATTCGTAGTCAAGGTCGCAATGCCCCGTAGATATCGTTGAATTATACATTTAAATCAAAATAATATTTACTTGCGCACGCCACAATTTGTTCTTGCGACTTCCGAATTCGTATTGATCGTAATGCAATTTGTTCTTGCGACTTCCGAATTCGTAGAGATCGTAATGCAATGCATTATCGAGGAATCATACGTATTCCCCGATAATGCATTGCATCCCCAAAGAAGACATAGGCCTTGACGGGATTTATTTTCTTCAGGGCTTCCTGTGTGGAGCTAATGTAAGAAAAATAAGGTCTCCCTCAACCAGTCTCTCCCAATCCGGTCCGTAATGCAGTAGGTGGGCAAACCCGTTCACCGCAAAGACCTAGACAAATCTCATCCCTTGAACCCGAGCAGCCCTGCTAAGTCACAAAAAATCAGTCTCTCCCAATCCGGCTTGCCAAGCAGTAGGTCAGCGAACGCGTTCGCCGCACGGACCTAGACAAATCTCACTCCTTGAACCGGGCACTCCTGCTAAGTCACGAATGTCACTGCAAAGTGACATATGACAGAGGTGTTGATTACCCAAAAATGGTTCCCGGGGCGGTGGTAATCATACCCGCCTCCCAAAATTAAGGTATACCTTAAGTGGTTCGCTATGTTTGGTGACTTAACCGGGGTGCCCAGGTTCATGGGGTGAGGTTTGTGCGGGTCTTAGAAGCGGAAACGAAAACAAAATCAAAATCAAAATCAAAATCGAAATTGAAATCGAAATCGAAATCGAAATCAAAATCGAAATCGAAATCGAAATCGAAATCAAAAATCAAAATCAAAATCAAAATCAAAATCAAAATCAAAATCTCAAACCAAAACCAAAATCAAAATCAAAATCAAAATCAAAGTCAAAGTCAAAGTCAAAATCAAAATTAAAATCTCAAACCAAAACCAAAATCAATATCCGAACTTGCGACATCCGAATACGTAGTCAAGATCGCACTGCAGTGCATTATTGTTGTGTTATACAAACTATCAAATAAAAATTACCTCCGCACGCCACAATTCGAACTGGCGACTTCCGAATTCGTAGTCAAGATCGTAATGCCCCTCGATATCGTTGAATTATACATTTTAATCAAAATAATATTTACTTGCGCACGCAACAATTTGTTCTTGCGACTTCCGAATTCGTATTGATCGTAATGCAATTTGTTCTTGCGACTTCCGAATTCGTAGAGATCGTAATGCAATGCATTATCGGGGAATCATACGTATTTGTCAAAAGAAAATTTACTTGGCCACGCCACAATTCGAACTTGCGACTTCCGAATTCGTAGTCAAGATCGTAATGCAACGCATTGTCGAGGAATTATATCAAAATAAAAATTACTTGCGCACGCCACAATTCGAACTTGCGACTTCCAAATTCGTAGCCAAGATAGTAAGGCAACGCATTATCGAGGAATTATACGTATTTATCAAAATAAAATTTACTGGCGCATGCCATTTAAACTTGCGACATCCGAATTCGTAGTCAAGATCGCACTGCACTGCATTATTGTTGTATTATACAAACGTTTTAAATAAAAATTACCTCTGCACGCCACAATTCGAACTTGCGACTCCCGAATTCGTAGTCAAGGTCGCAATGCCCCGTAGATATCGTTGAATTATACATTTAAATCAAAATAATATTTACTTGCGCACGCCACAATTTGTTCTTGCGACTTCCGAATTCGTATTGATCGTAATGCAATTTGTTCTTGCGACTTCCGAATTCGTAGAGATCGTAATGCAATGCATTATCGAGGAATCATACGTATTCCCCGATAATGCATTGCATCCCCAAAGAAGACATAGGCCTTGACGGGATTTATTTTCTTCAGGGCTTCCTGTGTGGAGCTAATGTAAGAAAAATAAGGTCTCCCTCAACCAGTCTCTCCCAATCCGGTCCGTAATGCAGTAGGTGGGCAAACCCGTTCACCGCAAAGACCTAGACAAATCTCATCCCTTGAACCCGAGCAGCCCTGCTAAGTCACAAAAAATCAGTCTCTCCCAATCCGGCTTGCCAAGCAGTAGGTCAGCGAACGCGTTCGCCGCACGGACCTAGACAAATCTCACTCCTTGAACCGGGCACTCCTGCTAAGTCACGAATGTCACTGCAAAGTGACATATGACAGAGGTGTTGATTACCCAAAAATGGTTCCCGGGGCGGTGGTAATCATACCCGCCTCCCAAAATTAAGGTATACCTTAAGTGGTTCGCTATGTTTGGTGACTTAACCGGGGTGCCCAGGTTCATGGGGTGAGGTTTGTGCGGGTCTTAGAAGCGGAAACGAAAACAAAATCAAAATCAAAATCAAAATCGAAATTGAAATCGAAATCGAAATCGAAATCAAAATCGAAATCGAAATCGAAATCGAAATCAAAAATCAAAATCAAAATCAAAATCAAAAACAAAATCAAAAATCAAAATCTAAATCTCAAACCAAAACCAAAATCAAAATCAAAGTCAAAATCATAATTAAAATCTCAAACCAAAACCAAAATCAAAATCAAAATCAAAATCGAAATCCAAACCAAAATCAAAATCAAAATTAAAATCTAAAACCAAAACCAAAATCTCAAATCAAAACCAAAATCAAAATCAATATCTCAACTATCAAATAAAAATTACCTCCGCACGCCACAATTCGAACTGGCGACTTCCGAATTCGTAGTCAAGATCGTAATGCCCCTCGATATCGTTGAATTATACATTTTAATCAAAATAATATTTACTTGCGCACGCAACAATTTGTTCTTGCGACTTCCGAATTCGTATTGATCGTAATGCAATTTGTTCTTGCGACTTCCGAATTCGTAGAGATCGTAATGCAATGCATTATCGGGGAATCATACGTATTTGTCAAAAGAAAATTTACTTGGCCACGCCACAATTCGAACTTGCGACTTCCGAATTCGTAGTCAAGATCGTAATGCAACGCATTGTCGAGGAATTATATCAAAATAAAAATTACTTGCGCACGCCACAATTCGAACTTGCGACTTCCAAATTCGTAGCCAAGATAGTAAGGCAACGCATTATCGAGGAATTATACGTATTTATCAAAATAAAATTTACTGGCGCATGCCATTTAAACTTGCGACATCCGAATTCGTAGTCAAGATCGCACTGCACTGCATTATTGTTGTATTATACAAACGTTTTAAATAAAAATTACCTCTGCACGCCACAATTCGAACTTGCGACTCCCGAATTCGTAGTCAAGGTCGCAATGCCCCGTAGATATCGTTGAATTATACATTTAAATCAAAATAATATTTACTTGCGCACGCCACAATTTGTTCTTGCGACTTCCGAATTCGTATTGATCGTAATGCAATTTGTTCTTGCGACTTCCGAATTCGTAGAGATCGTAATGCAATGCATTATCGAGGAATCATACGTATTCCCCGATAATGCATTGCATCCCCAAAGAAGACATAGGCCTTGACGGGATTTATTTTCTTCAGGGCTTCCTGTGTGGAGCTAATGTAAGAAAAATAAGGTCTCCCTCAACCAGTCTCTCCCAATCCGGTCCGTAATGCAGTAGGTGGGCAAACCCGTTCACCGCAAAGACCTAGACAAATCTCATCCCTTGAACCCGAGCAGCCCTGCTAAGTCACAAAAAATCAGTCTCTCCCAATCCGGCTTGCCACGCAGTAGGTCAGCGAACGCGTTCGCCGCACGGACCTAGACAAATCTCACTCCTTGAACCGGGCACTCCTGCTAAGTCACGAATGTCACTGCAAAGTGACATATGACAGAGGTGTTGATTACCCAAAAATGGTTCCCGGGGCGGTGGTAATCATACCCGCCTCCCAAAATTAAGGTATACCTTAAGTGGTTCGCTATGTTTGGTGACTTAACCGGGGTGCCCAGGTTCATGGGGTGAGGTTTGTGCGGGTCTTAGAAGCGGAAACGAAAACAAAATCAAAATCAAAATCAAAATTGAAATTGAAATCGAAATCGAAATCAAAATCGAAATCGAAATCGAAATCAAAAATCAAAATCAAAGTCAAAAACAAAATCAAAAATCAAAATCAAAATCTAAATCTCAAACCAAAACCAAAATCAAAATCAAAGTCAAAATCATAATTAAAATCTCAAACCAAAACCAAAATCAAAATCAAAATCGAAATCCAAACCAAAATCAAAATCAAAATTAAAATCTAAAACCAAAACCAAAATCTCAAATCAAAACCAAAATCAAAATCAATATCTCAAACCAAAATCAAAATCAAAATGAAAGTAAAAATCAAAATCTAAATTAAAACCAAAATTAAAAAATCAAAATAAGAATGCAAATAAAAATTAAAATCAAAATAAAAATTAAAATCTCAAACCAAAATCAAAATCAAAAAAAATCAAAATAAGAATGCAAATAAAAATTAAAATCAAAATAAAAATTAAAATCTCAAACCAAAATCAAAATCAAAAAAAATCGAAATCAAAATCAAAAACAAAATCAAAATAAAAATTAAATCTTAAACCAAAATACATTAAAAAAGAAATGAAATAGAACGACTTGAAATAAGAACGTACAGGTACCTACTAAAAGAAGCTGAAAAGTACGACAGACGGGCACCTTTGTTGGCGGTCAAAACTTGGCATTTATATGGATCAACAAAAAAAAACGTGTAAAATGTATAAGACACCGAACAATGGGCGTGGCTTACAGCTAAATCTTGATGGTATAAATTGATCCACATGGATCAGGATGTGTATGCCAGCTTGTGTAATGGATCAGCATATCCGGATGGATCAACACGTCCGAACGGATCAACTTAAAACTGGTGTACCGTCGCGCAAGATCAACGTTTTACGAGAGGAGATAAATATATATATATATATATATTTTAATTCTACTCAATGGAAACGTTGAGAAAAGCTTCAATTTTTCCAAATCAATTTATTTATTTATCATCAATTATTTATTATCAATTTATGTATCTATAACGTAAGCCCACATTATTTAAAAAAAAACCAGTAGGTAACAACTATTGCAACCACGGAGTGTTTTTTGAATAATCTGTGCTTATTAAGGATGAAGGCCGTAGTTGGATATTTACCATATAAGCCCATCTGGAGCTTATAAGTCGAAAGGGTATATGAATATTGACGATAACAGTTTTCTTTCAAAACAGTATAGATCGCATTTCTAGTGGTTAATCTATTCAGTGTCTAGTATCTACGTGCATGTCTTCATTCTTGCCTAGTTGAATGTGTATAAAAGATAACGTGTAATGTGCGTACATCGCAAATAGCTCCATTGTAGCCTCTCCCTCTTTCCCGGAAACGAAGCGTTTATCAGAAAGAGACATTACAACGGAGCTCTCAGCGATTAACGAGCAGGACTTCAAACAATGCTGGAATCGTAATGGTTGCTGTTTGACGATTACGTGTAAATCTTCGTTAATTAAAACAAATTTAATAACATTTTGCTGGAAACAGTCGATATTACAAAACGCTCCTGGTAACAAAGGAAATCCAACGAATTCATTCAAGAAAAATTAATAAAAAAACCAACACATCAAAAGCTTGTGACGTCATTTGTACCTTTTCGCAGCACCACTGCAGACCATCGTAGAGACATTTATAAATACTGTGACATCATCTGATATAAAAATCACACGTTTTCAAGAGACAATAAAAACACTGTAGCAATGTACCTAATATCGTTATTTATTTTTGGGGTGTATGCCGTTTTGTGCTACCTCTCTCTTTAGCCAACGTTTTGGAGAGCGTTACAGTACCCACCATTAGGGTAGATTTTGAAACGTTGGCTAAAAAAGGAGGTAGCGTAGTACGACATAACACCCCAAAATACCCAAAGATAAATAACGATAATCCTTTTGGCCGTGAAAATCTTAACAATTAAACATTTAACAATTTAACATTCTATTCTGCTAGAAAAATGTGCTTTAAACAAAAAATACTGTCATTTACGTTAGATAATCAATTTTCAAAGTGACTGGGATATTGGGACTTTTAATGTGAAACTAAAAAAACTGCTGACAAACTACATAAGTCTGCTGACAGACTACTTATGTCTGCTGACAAAGTACATAAGTTTGCTGAAGAACTACATAAGTCTGCTGACAAACTACACAAGTCAGCTGACAAATTACATAAGTCTGCTAACAAACATACATAAGTAGTTTAGCAGGTTTTAATGATAATAAATAATAATAAAAAAAATTACATAAATTATCAATACTTGTTTGTCTATTCTTATATTTGTTAATTTTCATTAAACGTTTGAAATACAAGAAACATTAAAGGAAACCATTGGTTTTGAAACATGTCGATTATTTTGAAAAATAATAAAATACCACAGTTTCAAACTGCTTCCGTCTGCCCGGAGCCAGTGAGACTATGGCAACCCCAATCAAAGAATGTCATGAAACTGAAGGGAGTGAGGAATAGGAATGAGATGAGGTGAGGAAGGTTAGGAAGTATCTACCTAGTTTCTTTACTGAATTGAGGTCTGTTACTGAGAGTATCCATCACAGTTGCTGCCCTCGACTGGTGAGGACATAGAGTTAGCCGGTGTCCAGCGTTGTGTAGGTTTCCTTCGGACGCATCTCACGCATATATATCACTCGGGTATGAGAATATTCGGAATATTTGTTCACACGCATGCGCACACGTGCACGGGGGCAATATGGTTAAACAAACACTGAATAGTTAGAGTCGGTACTAAACACGCTGCTTCTTGTCTGACGATAATGGAATCAACATCTTGATGTAATTCACTAGAGATTTCAGATAGTGCAATGGAGACCTCTGCGAGAATGAGACCACCAAAGGTCATTATACCAAACTTATTCATTATTATTCCACAAACGAAATGATGAGTAAATCATTGTTTGTTTGGGTTTTTCAACAATACTGTCGATAAATGCAATGAAATAATAGTTATATTTACACTTCTGCCATAGGTCACCCGAATAGGTCCTTTTAATATTCCCACGTTTACTGAACGGCAACAGTACAAAAAGGCAATAAACGTACGTTACTTGTCACAATAATGCTGCAGCTCTTTCTTACACATTAAATAACGGCGAGACAAAATATGAGACACACGTTGCACGTATGTCCGTTTATTTCAAAGGCAAAAAAGTAGTACTTGGGAGGAAATAGACATACCTACGTACATTCTGTCTCATAATTTGTCTCACCATTAATTAATGCGTAAGAGAGAGCTGCAGCATCGTTGTGATAAGAAACGTATGTTTATTGCCTTTTTTGTTCCGTTCCGTAAACGTGGGAAGTTTGATACGTTTGGTGGCTTAGCAGGGTGCCATAGTTTAAGGAGTGAGGTTTGTCCAGTTTTTAACGGCGGATGTCTGTTTACCAGCTGCGTGCTGGGTCATAACGGGGGAGGCCAGTTAAGGAAGACCCTTTGACGTATCCAGCCGGAATCTCTCGACCCCTTGTATCGCTGGGGTTGATTCGTACGTCCGTCAATCCTGGACACACCTACGTCCAAATCCTACCCATCCCTCATTTCTCGCAACTTCTTTTCCTTCCTTTTCTTAATAAGTGCCAGGTACGCCTCACACGTCATTACTATGTCTGTTAACGTTGTAGATAGCTTGAAAAAAGCTTATGGGTCCGAGCGGTCAAAAAGATCTCCCACGTAGCATCGACAAAGATGACACAGGCCACGAGGAAAATAGTTTTCCTCAGGGCTTGCTGGGTGGAGTTACCGGCAGAGTCGCTCCGGATTGAAGCCTGAAGAGAGACGATATTTATTTATGATATCCAACCACCGACGGGAGATGGTACAAGAAGAAGAAAGGAAGATGTTTGGCTAATGAAATCTCCAGAAAATGATTATTGATTAAATTTAGATAATACATAAGACGATAAGACCCCAAATATTTTCTATGGAGTCGGAAGAACTGGCACCACGGGGAGAGTTGTCGTTATGGAGAAGAGCTTAAGAGAGGGGAAAAATTAAAATCTTCAGCATCACAATGTACGCCATTTGGGAATGCCACAGTCTCACTGCATCCAGACAGTTGGATTATGCGGTATTCAACAAAAGTAAAATAATAAAAGTGATTTAAACTGGTGACATTGACAGATTGGCGGATGACGCAGGGCGCACATCCCCGCGCATTCAGCAGTACGCCATCTTCGCAAAATATTCAGTTCAGGTAGACCCCGTAAACAAACAAATACATAATACCAATGGCGATAAACTGTACGAGACCTGCATGGGAATGGAGCATTAGCTCAACGGGATAAACAATGAAATGACAATGCCATGATTCATGTCGATCCAAGTAAATTGTCTTTTATTTAGTTCTTAGAGGCCCCAGTCTCGTCTTCCGAGGTCTCGTCGATCAGGAGCTGCATAGTATTATTTTTGAGCGCCATCTAATCGACACGATTTAATAGCCAATGTTGTAAAGATGTTGTTTGTGTTGCTATCGATGCACTTATTTCATTATCTTTCTAGAGCCAGGAGAGCATTTTCAGAGGTGACCGTTGTGTCCACAAATAATAATGTAACAAACCTATCTATTCTGGAAGAGCTAGGCATCCAAATTATGCCATCAACTGTCAGAGTCTGCCTATCGAATCCTAGTGCAATGTACTTTGGACAAATTGACTTAAACCTGGAGAAGCTAATGGTCATTGGCAATAATATTGTTAAAAGGCAAGAGAAGCAGAGTGCTAACTACGGGTAACAAATCTATCTATTCTGGAAGAGCTAGATATCCAAATATGCTATCAACGGTAACCGTACAACTCAGAACGAAACCAACTCAGAAGCACCTCAGAAAGGTCATTAAGAGTGATGATAAAAAATGGTTAAATAGGTTAAGTTAGGTTAGGGTTACCGGCTATTTTAAAATTGTTTTATCATAGCTTTTAATAACCTTGCTGAGGTGTTTCTGAGTTGGTTTCATTCTGAGTTGGCACGGAACCGCTATCAACTATCAGAGTTTACCTATCGAATCCTAATTAATGTAATTTGGACACGTTGACCTGAACCTGGAGAAGCTTGTGGTCACTGGCAATAATATTGTTAAAATGCAGGAGAAGCAGACTATTAACTACGGGTAACAAATCTATCTTTTCTGAAAGCGCTAGGCTTCCAAAATATGTGATCAACTGCCAGAGTCTGCCTATCGAATCACAATATAATGTACTTTGGATACACTTTTATTTGACTTAAACCTAGAGAAGCTAGTGATCAGTGGCAATAATACTGTTAGAAGGCAGGAGAATTAGACTTACCAGAGAAAGATCCTCGAGACAATGCGTTGGGCTGATCAAGTACATAAGTATCACACGTCACACGCATTCGTACAAAATAGTGGTTATTTAAAAAGTAATTAAATAGACATACTGTTTGAAGAATTTCAATCTATAACACCACCATTCCTCTTGTGAAGCTATCCTGTGCTAGACCATCTGTTCTAGCGTGTGGTACCTTGAATAAGTCTTGGCGATGACAATGGCTGAAGTTTTCAAGCACATATAAGCCATATCACTCCTAGGGGAATCATAATAATAATAATATTTGGATGACCTGTATAGCGCCGTTTTTGCGAAAAATCACCTCAAGGGCGCTGTAATACATTGGGCTGTTAATAGAGTTAGACAAGAAGTTTTGCAAGATTGTAGATTGTAGGCTATAGGCTAAATCTATTAATTGCCTCGAGTAAGTCCAAGGTGCATGAACCTATCTTAAGAGTATATTATAGGGGCAGAATTGTAATTTGCTGAAAAACGGCTCTCTAAAACGGCTTAATACTACCTTTCGTGTGTCATTCTTAGACTTGATATTTTTTGTTACCAAATAATGGACTTTTATTTTTCAATCTGTTTATTTTTTTTTGTAATCGATGTAGGCATTTGACCATGAAAAATAAAAACATTGATACACCATTCAACCCACTTTTAAAACTTTAGTCTATGATTATCGCGTAAATAATGATTTTACACAATATTTTAAATTTAAAATATATACATAATACACACATCTGTAAAAGTACGGCCTCTTATTATCGTTATGATATCTGTGAATATTGATAATTAAATAAATACTTCATTTTTCACCAAAATCGAACACATTTCGTAGCTTCTATTCATTCCGGGCTAGAATCTCCCGTTGGCAGGTAGGGAATCTGTACGCTCCTCGTTTGACAGCGTATATATTTTGAAAATACGGGCGAAATGTTTTATTAATAGCTTTAAACATAGAATACCGACTCACTTGAACCACTGCAGTAAACTCAGTAAGCTACAAAAACAGGAAGTACTCGAAAATTCTCTTTTTTAGTCTAAGTTTGTCGAATTGTATTTTTTCAACCGCCATATTGTATAAATCGTTTAAAATATAACATTTCATGTGCGTTATACTTCCGAAAATGGTTTGTGCGATGTTCATATTGTTCCATGCGTGTGGCGACGGGCACGTTTTGCAAGTATGTGTGAGAATTCAATGCTGCGTACACACACACAGCTATAATATATGTAGCGTGACGTATTTCGGAATATCAGTATTAGTCTCGTATTAGTTCATTTGTTTGTGTCGTGGACATTCATTCACTCGTCGAACATTTCTCCGTAGGTACATTATGTACGCTGTGTTTGGTAGTAGATACAAAAATTACCTTATATGATTAGTATTAGTATTAAGTATAATAGACAAGATAGGTAAACCCTACGTCATCGAGTATACGAATGAAACTACTTTGTAGTGATAATGGACGTTTATAAAACCTTAAAAAAGCTGGTCTGCCGGTGCGTCTTTTGGCAGGAGCCGCGCTGTCACGGAAATAGTCAGTGATTTTTTTCGAAAAAATTACGACATCAAAACAACGAGAATAATAAAAGTCGATTAGAAAATGAGAAAAAAGCAGGTCTGCCAACCGACAGCCTGGCACGTTCGCAGGCAGCCGGCGTCAAAGTGGGGTAAAAAATAGTAAATTTTACGTCATCGAGTACACGAATTAAACCAATGAATAACTATAGTCCAGATCATTTCATTTAAGAATTTCTTGGTCTGCCGACCAGCAGCCTGGCAGCTTTTTGGGTACGACTTTAAAAAAAAAAAAATTGTAATTTTTCTTTTTCTGAATTATTATTTTTATTTCATTATAGTTTTAAATAAGAATGCCATATTTTTTTTAAATAAGCCAAAACCTGCCGCGGTGCCCCTCACTGCTGTCGCGTGTCCATATTTTTGTACAAATTTATAATAATAATAGTCATTTTAAGATTGCCAAAATAGTCCATACTAGTTGGAAGTTCGAACAACCAACGCACCGTCGCCGTAAGAGCTGTGTTCATCCGTAAAACGACGTAAATTTCCGAACCTCGTCCGTTTCATATCGGTTTCGCATGCCCTGCTGCATCGATTACATCGAACACAAGATCGAAACTAACAAAAAACTGTAATCTAGATCATCCCATTCATGATTTCCTTGGTCTGCCGACCAGCAGCCTGGCAGTTCAAAAATAAAAACACCATAAAATCGACTCCAAATGTGAACCACGAGAATAATTACGAAGCAGAATATGTTTATAATAAACTGTTTTTATTCAATACATAACTACGAAATACATAATCACGAAACAGAACTTGTTTATAATAAACTTTTTTTTATACATTAAATAATAATATTATTGAACATTTAAAAAAAATAAAAAACGATTGTGCAAGACCACACGACTGAAATAAAATTTCACTTATCTTATAAAAGAACATATGACATTGGGGTGACATAGACGTTGACATTCCAGACAATTTGGTTTGTTGCATTTCACACAGTAGTACACACTCAGGCGTCTTTTTTTCGCTGGGCAAAAGTTGCCCCGTTTTCTTTTGCATGCTTCGTTTCCTTTTTTAATAACATTAATCACCGTTCGCATCGATCACTGTTCGCATCGATTACCGTTCGCATCACACTTTTCGTAACGCATTCACCAGTTTACCCCCAAGTGTCGAGCGTGCGTAAAGAAGTTTTACTTTTAAAAAATTATTTATACAATGCATAAATACGAAATACATAATTACGAAGCAGAACTTGTTTATAATAAACTGTTTTTATACATTAAATAATAATATTATTGAACATATAAAAGAAATAAGAAATAAGTAATTAAGGAGTTCTACAAAATAAACTTAATAACAATAAATGCACCACGAGATTCCAAACGTCGCGTCGGTAGTTTATAATGGGAGCTGCGCGAGTGTATACGATTGACGTGAACTATGGGAAAAAACCATCAACAAGCAAATAATGAAACATTCGTAAAAAGGATCATACTAAATATTCTACCAAAATAATAAGTTCCATAAATTAAACACACTTTGTTATTGGTTTGGTTTTTACTTCGATATTTAAAAATATTGTGCACGTCATAACATAACACAAGTTGAATGTTGAAGTTTTAAAATTCGCGATGGCATTACTACCGACATCTAGCGATGTAATAATTAATACATTTTGACAGTTTTCGAATTCGGCCGTGGCTAGTACATCCCTTTAATATATCTGTGGTGTTTTGGAAAAGGGAGATGAGTCAATAATAGTCAATTTTACAGGGGAGCCATTTTTGTATTCTCGATTTTTTGCCAGATCTGAGAATCGTAATTAAGAATATGTTTTTATGCAATAATTAATGAAAATATTCATTCTACAGAATAGTATTTGAAATTTTGGAAAAAACCTATTTTTAACAATTTTACGTGACTCATCCCTCTTTTCCGTGTCACGTTTGGACCTAATTGTGAAGAAATCAAGAGTTATCTCTGTAATGTTCCTAATTTTTTCTGTTATTTTTCAACTTAATGAAGAAAAAATCATTTATTTATTTGAAAAGGATGCACTTATAATCATTGACACAGAAATATTTATTGGAATAATTTTATTTAGTTAAAAAGCGACATTTTTAACATTTAAATTAACAATGATATTATAAAGTTAAAAAAAGGGATCCCGTTATAATGACATATAATACTCATCCAATAATAGAAGTTATTTAAGAGACGATGTATGAATGTGAGTGAGGCAAAGACTGTGTGCCAAGACCGAGTTGTTTGGCGGTCCGTCCTCTCTGCCTACCTCTGCGGAGAAACGACGTGATGGTTAGTTAATTAGTTAGTTACAACAGATTTCGAATTGGTACCATTTGGGGGACTCATTCACCGGCATCTTCAAATCAGTCTGGATCAACATTCGGAATGTTGCTAGCATCTGGTATTTTTTATCCATTAAATGAAAAACACTCAGTATGTCCTTTATCTTTTCCTTGCTTATTGGAATAAGACCACTGCAGCATTTTCCAGGGCTTAACATGGTGGTTGCATTGCCCTTCCATTTAAATAAATAGTTTTAAATGGGTCTTTAATACTCAAAGTCCTTTTGAAATGTACAGTTCCTGGGGTTGTGTTTTTATACATGAACCATTTTATATCGTGGATCAAAAATCGATTACCTTCGTCATCGTTTTTTTCTAGCTGCAATGAACGCTTGTATAGCTCAGCAAAGTTTAAACAATATTCATGTGTCATGATTTTTACTATGAACGCCCTCTTTTTTCCAGCAGTGCTTACAAGATTGTACCAATCTCTTGGTAAATGAATATTCATGTCAGTTGCTTTTTGTTTTCTTCTCAATTATAGCATGAATGGAATCACATTCCATGTGAGTGTGGCCGGGAACTAAAAATTTGTGATGTATGATTATGTTTGATCTTGCTTGAAGAGCACATTAAAACATTGCAAAAACATGGCTGTTTTTATTTTGTCCACCACCGAAATCTGATTAAATTGTTATTTCATTTGTTTGTGGTGAAATCGCAAGAATGAAATCATACAAACATGACGCTACTTGATTAGCCCCTCGACCGCCTTCATTTGTGCCACATGTAACACATTGTTTCATTTGATAAGCAGTCTTAAATTGTTAAATTAAACGTCCACAAGGAACGTTTATAAAAGGCAATGTTTGAACGTGGCAGGGGAGTTGGGAGGCACTGCTGCAAATCAAAGCAATAGTTCCTTCTGTTCTCTGATGATTCTTCTTTAGTTTTTGCATTGGTAGAATATGCATAATCTGCTTCCTGCTTTTGGGCTTCGTATTTGGCCTTCAGTACTGTTAAATCAGGTTCTTGTACAAGTTTCATCTGAATTGATTTACATGTACCTCATGTATCCAGAGAAGGTTTTTTAAATAATAAGCCCAATGTATGAAACACATTCGAGAACATTGATCTAGAAACTGGATCCTCTACTTTTTTCTTAAACATAGAATACATTTTGGATAAATTGAGTCCACTTGGCAAATACTTCTTAGAGGTAGGTATTATCCCTTCTAGAGTAATGTGACCCGTATACAGGATACTCTCTTATGAGATTTTTAATTAGTTATCAGATATCTTAGTAGAAGGCACACTGATTCCCGGTATTGTCAGAAACCGGGAGCCCAGAAACAGAAGTGCATCTCTTTTTAAAAACAGTAGGTATATATGAATTTGTTTGTTTCACAAAAAGTCTTTTTAAAAGAACTTTTGCACATTTCGATAATGGCAACCTTAACCCGTTTATAATATTTGTGATTAATTATCCTCTTCTTCGGTAGTATATGTCTAATCCGAAAAGTTTTCTTAGGATCATCGGTGATGAGGGATGAGATAAAAGTTATTCTTTTGTCGAAGGTCCTTAGTGTCCAGTATTCATTAAAAAGTATTTTTTGAGATTCAAAAGACACTTAATCCTTACATTTTTACGGCACTTAAGCGTTTCGTTTCTCGACTCTTGACAAATTTCTAAGTTTTAGTTTTGTATTGGATATCTCAATTTCGTTTTCCTTTAATCCCATTCCTTAAAAAATACAACGATTTTCCTCGGTTTCCAGGGTGCGTGTTTTCAGTTTCGGTAGTTGGTTCACCATTTCCAAGGAGTGCATTGGTGTCCATCGTAGCTGGAATCACTGGAACTGGAGAGTTTATAGCTTATCACATCCATGTACATACAATATTACAATATCTTGCATATTATTTATGTCACTGATTTAGTCACCATTTAAGCTACTTAAAGCGGTAGAAACATATAAATGTCCGTGTGTGACATCTGAAATTTAACAGGATTTCATAAATTAGTCAATAATTTTTTTGAAATGAATCAAATACAAACATAATACCACAATACACGATGAATAAATAATATAAAAGATCCTACCATACGATGAATTTGCATTAGAAACATTCGAAAGCGCTATTATTGATCTCGTTCGCTTACTTAACATCTTAATCTCCCCAAAACACACGGAACCGAGGATAAATATATAATAAAATAGATAATGATAACACTATCAAAGAATTATACAAATCCCCAAGCGAACTGTGAAATATCCACTGTCAAACTTGGCAGGCCACGGCGTTATGCCGCGGCATCGTGTAACCACTAAGCCCAGAATGAACCATAACTAACACGGAAAATAGCGATAATTAAAGTTAACTCTGTTTTCCGTGTCAATATTTAAAAATATTTGTATCGGTAAACAGAGACAACTTGAATTATCTCCAAGTGCGTGTTAATTTATTTAAAATATGACTCATCTCTGTATGTCAACGGCTAATATCTCGGAAACCAATTTTTTGAGCGGACTCATCTCTCTTTTCCGTGTAGAGAAAAAAAATTAGGATTCCTCTGGCATACTTAACTCCATATCGCAATTTTACTGACTCATCTCCCTTTTCCAAAACACCACAGATATTTAGTTTGGTGCATAGTCCATACACCACTATCACGTCGCTTCTTATAATATCATCAAACCTTGCAATCATTTCGTTCGTGTCACCAAATTCAATCGAAACGTAGATGTTCTGATGGTAAACTCCAGTAGTTTTGTATCAAGCTGGAATGAGCCGTGGAGTATTGTCCAAGAACGTTAAAGACGATGCAACGATCGCTGTTAATACAATGATCAGTGTTAAACATATAAATGTTTCATATTTTTACATGCCCTATTGATGATCGTTGATGGCTATCCGTAAAATGGACTCAAGAAGGAGGAAATGCAACATGGCTCACCCCTCAAAGAGTCAAACAATTTCATGCAATCTTGATACCCAGATAGGTATTTATATTTTATTTCGGCAGGTGTTTGTCTTAAGCCTTATTGAAGGTGAAGGATACTCGAATAAAAGTAGTAAAAAGTGAGTTAACCCTTTGGAAGGCTGTGGTAGAACCGCAACCACATTATATTTTCATTATTTGCAAACGTGTTGAGGATATATCCTTACCACAAAAAGGCAAAAAGACCATTCATATTATAGGCATATATATTTGACAACAGTCAAAAAGTGTAGGTTATACTAAAAAAACTTTGAGGTGTCACCAACAGTTTACATTAATATAAAGCATGATATATTTAATTAAGTGAGAATAAATCACTTTGTAAATAACAATAAAAGTGTCTTGTTTTCATTAAATTAAAAATGACGCCATAAAGTGAATTTGTAAAGATTGAAGATATAATAATTTAATTACATTAATTTTACAATTTAAACGCTTCCACATGGGTATCATAATATATAAGTGATTTGAAAAATAATAAGTAAGAAATATTATATAACAAATTGTTTAAGTGCAAATATAGAGGGGGTAGGATGGGGAGGGGGGTGAGTAGGTCTAGTTGAATCTAGTCTAATCAAGTTATTCTATGTTAGTTGCACTCAAGAGTAGAAGATACTCTCAGCATCTCCCTGGTGTAAGACCACCGTTCAGAATTGAAACGTTGCTAGAAATGACTTTAGCCGTGTTTGGTGACCAGACCTGAAGAATCTTCCCCATCTCCTTCACCTCCCCACTACCTTCAGCCTCATAACATACCCCAATTGGGGATGCCATGGTCTCAGTGGCTCCAGACGGGAACAATTGGAGACTCTCGTGCGGTACTCGTATAAAAAAAATAAAAAATAACAAGTTTTTCGTGCTTTGAAGGTGATATGATGCATGATACGATTTTTATTTTTGTTCATAAAACAGGCTTGTTGTATTTGATACGTAATAGCCCAATAGGGCGCCAATAAATAAATAAATAAATTAGTATTTATTTTTATAAATTATTATTAAATGTACAAATGTACCACCTGAATATGAAAAAGAATTAGTATTCATTTTTATAAATTGTTACAACATGTACAAATATACGACGTGAAATTTGTACATGTTTTAAAAGCTCGCAGATGTTAACACATTATAAGAGCTCTGGTAATAAAAATATAAGAAAAAAAAAACGAATATGCACCTTTGCTTCTTATCGTTTCCTTACTTAAAAACTGTATTCAAAATATGCATACGCTATTATTGCAGCCTCTATCAGTTCTTCGAAAGGGTTATATTGAATAATTTGCGACGCTGGACGGTTAACAACGGCTAAATCAAACGGCAATTAAGTCCACGGTAAAGTTGGTTGGTTGGTTTGAGTCTCGGGGAAGGCTCACCGACCCGTCCACCTGTTGCAGGCAATGCAGGCTGTGTGCAGCGTGCAGGCTACGCGGCGCGGAGTGTCGCGCGCAGGGGACACCCGCTTCCGGTATGTAGGAACGGGCCGAGCGGACCCGGGCAGGTGAGCAGGTGAGCAGAGACACGTGCACAACGGTGTAGCACACACATAACATGCTAGATTCATATTCCTTAGAAATTTTTTGAATTATACGCGATCCAGAGAGAAAATTACCGATACGTTTTTTTTTAAGTTGACTAACTAAAGCTTAAAAGAAATTGGGAAAATTATTAACGCAGACCATTAAAATAATTAAAATATTTAACTAAATGAAGACAATATTCATGAAACTCATTTGAAAATCTTGAAACAAAAAAAGATATTGGCAAATCTGGGACCCGAACCCAGGGCCTTCGGCTTTCCGGGCGCGACTCAGGCCCGGAAAGCCGAAGGTCCTGGGTTCGAGTCGCAGATTTTCGATTGAGTTTCGGTAATATAGCCTTCATGTAAAAAAATATTACCATTTGAGGTTTTACTCATTAAGTCTTATAGATATTATAAAGGTGAAAGTTTGCATGGATTCGTTACTCTTTCACGCAATAAATACCGAATGGAATTTAAAAAATAATTTAACTAATCGAAAGCTACATTATTTGCGAGTAAAATAGGCTATATATATTGGTAAGCTCTGGCGTAATGAAATTATTTATTATACGTTTTTTGGCAAAGCGTGTTGCTAATTAATGTTTGACGTGGGCTGTCATTTTGTTATTTGTTTAGGTTACTGTGGAGATTTCTTTGATAGCAAAAATATGCGAGCGAAGCCGGGGACAATAGTTAGTAATATTATAAACGCGAAAGCTCATATGGAAGTATGTGTGTTTGTTACTCTTTCACGCAAAACCTACTAAATGGATTTTAATGAAACTTTACAATAATATAGCTAATACATCAGAATAACATATAGGCTACATATAATGTTAAGCTCTGGCGTTATGAAATTTGTATAAATGAAAATGTGTTTTTCATATATTCTAGCGGCAGGGAGGAAAAGCAGGGGGAAGGCGAACGGGGGAGGTGGGGTTCGCGGAGAGGGAAGAGACGAGGGGGGGAGGTGGAAGGGAACGGGGACGCACGGGAAAGACTATGCAGGGAGAATCAATTTATTTATTTTAATGGCATTGCAATGCATGCCGGGGACCAGCTAGTTAAAAATAAAAAAATTATAAAATATTTTATTTTTAAATATTGTATTATAGGAAGACACCCACTTTATCGCTTGTTTGAAGTTTTACGTAATCATCAGTTTCAATTTTGAATATGCATTTAAATTCAAAGCAAGACCGAATGCTGGAGTTCATCGAACAGTTACAGACAGACACACAACCAAAATTTGTGATGATTCAAACGAGACGAAGAGAACGAAACGGACACCCCTGCGTTATAGAATGACATTTCATAATCATAATATTTGGTGACTATCACCGCCATTTTGAATTTACGATGTTTGGAAGGTCCCTGTTAAACGCCGACCCACTGCCCGTAATATATTATAATGTTTTTGAATGATGCTGTAAGACAGTAATTTTCTTCTTATTTTGAAAGTCAAGCATGCAAAATTTCATTAATAAGTACTTTGAGGGGTGGGAAAAGAGGATGACGGTGGTTTTTCGAAATCCCGTGTGGGCAGTGACCTTCCTCTTGCTTTGAGGGTCAAGTGGTGTGCAAAATTTCACCAATCTCGGATTAAACTGTCGATTTGTTTGAAATTCAAATCCACGCGGCCATAGACAACCCTTCTTCATATAAATAGAGAACAACTGAACGCCGTACTGTACTAAAACTGAATTATTATACCTACTGGTAGATTTATTTATACAAAGTTCAGACCAGATTGATTTATAGCAAAGGCTCTCATTAAGTTAGGTAGTCTTAAACACCGTGTGGAAACTTGTCAAGCCCGTTTCGCATCCCACATGTCACAAGAAACAGATGTGATATCAGCACTTGCAGTGATAGGTAAATGATTGAAAATGGCGGTGGACATACCGTCAGAGAGGAAAAACCAGCACCGAGGGGAATAAAACCTGAAATCGAAGGAAATAACTCGGCGGAAAATTACCGCATAGCATCACATTTTATTGATCGACACACAATATGAATCTGTAATTCACAGGAGTAATATTAAATTAGTGAGGCGGGTATGGGAATCGTCACTTAGGGCAGGGGTCGTAATTTGCTGCTCTTTGCATAGGCGTCTGCGGCTCTTCAGAACTTCAGACATCAATTGCAATTTAACCTCTACTAAACCAGCCTTATGAGATGGAGGCAAATGGAAAATGAATCGGCAACTAGAATTATTTTTTTTGCATTCCGAACACAAAACTGGTTTCAATTTAATATTTAATACGGAATTTATGCGATAGTCTGTTTATATAAACATTTAAATGGACAGAAGTGTGATATTACAGTAATAATGTAGATAACATAAGCAAATCGTAATTATCGTTCCAGCACATTTACCACAGTACGATTACACCCCCCCCCCCCCGCCCGGTTATAATATGGCTCTCTTATACATTTGTTATCCTGTTTCCTTGACAAATTGAGTCTTCTCACTTGCCGACCACTGGCCTAGGGAAACACCCCTGCCATAGATCACCCCAAGTTTGGTGACTTAGCAGGGGTTCCCGGTTCGTGGGGTGAGGTTTATCTAGGTCTTGGCGGCGGATGCGTTTACCCATTTCGTTCATGGCGTGCCAGATCAGGGGAAACTGGTTGAACATTAAGAGCGTTTAACCAGCTAGCGGTCGAAAATCCACATTTCGTCGATAGATGTTCTTATGATCGTACAGGGCGGTTCCAATGAGAAAGATTAATTGCTCTCCGTACCACCTTTTTAAAAATACAACTCAATATCGATTTAATTTCATTCCAAATTTGTTTTAATTTATACATACATCCAAAAATGCTGAAAGGCGTGTTGATAAAACTACTAAAGTTATGTTATTTTTGTAATTATTTTTTGATCATAAGTATTTATCATTTTTCAATAATGTCTGAGCAAGAATAAGAATGTAAAAAAATCTGAAATATATTAGTCTGTAAGTGCGCAAATAAATACACAAACGGACCAAAACTAAATTTAAATTCTGTAACATACGTTCACCAGATAATGTATTGATTTATTTTACTGCACGATTATATGATTTGAAATGGATATTGTATAATATAAAATCTTTTTTGAAAATTTAACAAATCCGCCAACGACCTATGGTATAACCTTATTTAAGTAAAAATAAATATTTTTTCTCAAAATTTAAGACATACGTTTACTAGATAAAAGAACAATCTTTCGAAATCAATTTATATTTTTTATGGAAAAGAGTCAATGCATCTAAACACTGATTTAAAAATGACATATTTCTGGTTTTCTCTGGTTATACGCACTTAACGAAATACAATAAAAATAGAAAATGTCCAAAATATGAAAACCTTATTTAATTTTCAAAAAAATTATTTTATTTTACGCATTTTCAATTCCATGGGCAGAGGGGTGGAGGTGCAAAACGAAGGTTTAAATATGCACTATGGATCAAAAAAGCTCATTTGATGTAAATTATAATAATTGATAACTTATCATGACTGTTTTTTTTATTTGGTCTAAATTATTTTGAATGTCGTTATTTTATTAGTCAATGATACTACCTTCCTAACATCGTCAAATATAAATTAATAGAGACTTTTTATAACGCGAATAAACTATTGATAAATGAGGATTTAGCAAACAGTTAAAATCCGGGACGCTTGTAATAGATGTCGTTTAAGTATTTAAGTTCTTCGCCGCTAAGAAGAGCCCTTAAGTAGCACTAGCCAGTAAGGAAGCGGTGAGATTTAAGAAGAGGTTAAAATAAGCCTTTAGTTATATGGCCCACGGTGGAAACTTTAAACACGTGCCGCCGGATTATCCGACCCGATGCCTACAGCTGCCGAGGAGATCGCCACAAATAAAGGAAAACGATACAGGGTGTTAAGGGACGTACTTGACATACGTTAACCAGTAATTCCTCAAATTATTTGGAGTAAAAAATGTTACATAAATTTTGGCCTATACATGTTTTAACTTAAGAAACAAAAAGAACACAAAAATCAGTGGGTATTTGACAGTAAGGGGCGGGGAGAGGGGTTCGGATATTAGGCTGAATGACCAGTGACGATACTGGAGGGTTTTTTTGTTTGATCTTGAAGAAAGCTTGTTTTATAAAAGTCATCAGAAATCAATATTTCTTGTACATTTTTTACTCCAAGTAACGTCAGGAATAAAGTAAGACAAGTATGGCCCTTAACACACTGCATAATATATGCTATTTTTCTTACAATAATTATTGTATTTTCTTAGAACCTTTAAAATAATTTTTTAAAAAACATTTTTTTTCAAAACCAAATATTTGTTTTTTATTATGTGAGTATCGCTTGCTTTTACTTGCGCACGCGGGGATTTGAACCCGCGATCTCTGGATTAGTAGTCAAAAGCCTTACCCCTCGACCACGGAGATCAATTTAAATAAGGATAATTTCAATAACGCAATTTATATATTGTGATGTGTGTTATATTTGTACAGAACGTGAAAAAAATATAAGTGAATAATTCTACATTTTTTAATGAAATCCATTTTGAAATAAAGACAAAGTTAAGCCGCTAAAAGCATTTTTTATTTATTTATTTATTTACGCCCTTTTTCGGGGCTTTTACATATACAATTTAAAAATTACACTTGATTAAATAAAATATAAATACTATATATTTCTTTTACCAATAAATATAAAAGGTATATATTTCTTTTACTAAGAAATATACAGTATTTATTTTACATAACTGAACTGCCTCAGTAACAGCATTTTGTATTTGTCTAAAGATAAATTGAAGATGTCCACAGACTTGGTAAAATTATTTCCCTCCATTAGTATTCTGGGCAAAGAGGAATACATATGGTAGTTAGTTCCAGAATTTCTGCACTGAAATAAATCCTGACTTCTAGTATTACGTAGGTGGGACCCAAGGCATGTGGGACCCAAGCGTTATGCCCACTCAACCACCGACCGGTCGACTCGAAGCTCATGCACAACTCTTTCAATGTTTTACGATCATTCTAAATAATTCCATTTTTCACATTATACATATAATAAAACCATAACCCAAAAAGATTTGTAAAAAAAATTCTCGATTATTTCAAAGGTTAAGATGTGTACTACTTGCAGTATTTAATTAATGCATCTTAAATATTTCTAAGCGATCTCATTTTCAAATCGCTTCATTATTTCGAGACACACGAAGGAAGTAAAAAAATCCTTCGGAAAAATAGATTTCAACGCGTCGAAATACTTGATTTGAGTTTTCCTTAGAAGAGTCTAGTCATAACAATTTTTTGCTAAAAGGTGAAGACATAATGTGTTGGCTTTAAGCCATCGATTATTGAATAAATAAATCCACTCTCCATCTAGCATCCCGCTCGTAATACTAAGTAATGTACTACGTATTAGTACAGCGATGTATGTTGTAAGTTTGTTGTTAGCTAGTAGTTAGTACCGAGTCCAGCGCCGTATGGAAAAGCACTTGAAGCGGCGGAATTTGTACTTCAATGGCAGGGAACATTTCGACTAAATAAAAAGCTAGATTATTCCCGATAGGTCCCCCGGAATGCTGCGGAGGTACCACACTTGTGTACCTACCGCTGCCTCCAGCGATGAAACAAACAAATGGTTATGTTACATGTCTTTTGGTCTTAGGTTCAGTGAAAACTGTGCAAAATAACTAAAAACGCAAATGCCTTCTCTAATGATTCCTTAATTTTTTATCTAATAATTAGATATCGGAATATAGCTTTCAGTAGCGTAGTTGAAATAAATAACCCTCCAAACAGCATCTTCAAAGATCATCGGACTGCAATAAAATAGGATATCGGTCCTGAGGAAAATTATTTTCCTGGTGGAATTAACGTGAAAAAAAAATTAAAAACAAGTTTTTGCGTTGTTAGTGCATTTTGAATGCAAAAAGTACGATTTCTAATAATAATTAGATCAGAGGCCCAAAATTTGTGAGGGCAATGAAGGAAGCTAGATTACTACGAGTATATTATGTACCAAAAACACTTTTACTTTGTGAAGGATCAACGCAGGTGTGCTTAATATAATATCTTAACCTAAATAAAATACACTGTAGGTACATGCTAACTTAAATAAATAATCCAACTTTACACCAAATAATCTATTGAGAAAATAGCACCTATGTTTTCAAATTAAAACTATGATTACAAATATTTATGAGTAGCGACATTTACTGATTTTCGTGCACATTTTAGGATAAATATTAATAGAATTATATAATAATTATATTGATAAAAATATATAAAGCTCACGTTGGACGTGAATAAATAAAATAAAACTTCTTCCAACACAGCAAAACTTATTTTTCGGCAATATTTGAATTAAAAATACATAAACAAAAAAATTTACGCCCTTCACTTCTAAGTCACACCTTTAACTTCAACAGTGGAATAGAATTAATACATTGTAATGTCAATGGCATTCAGTTGGATAAACTAGAAATTTTAGAGATCAGAGAGAGTGTGAATGCGAATTTGAATATTATTAATAATCAAAAATTGTTTTTAAATGACCCAATATTAAACCTATTTCCTTTGTAAATTGTACCATATTGCCCCTCGTCCCCTACCCATTCTCATCTTTCCATTGTTACCATTGTCTATGTCTATTATTTTTCGATTGACAACATTGTCTATGTCTATTATTTAAAATTAGCATTATTAAAACCCTGAAGAAGTGAGCGTTGCTCACGAAACATGTCGGTTTTTATAAACAATAAAAGTGGTAAAAAGTAAGTATTTTATTAATTTGAATTAAATATTTTTTTATTTATTGTAATAAAAAGTAATATTTTTATAACAATAAATAAATAAAATGAAATTTGCTAAGGGCGTAAAATATTTAATGAAAAAGGATGAAACTATTTTATAACCATATATGTAACAGACAATCTACCTGTGTTATGATGTTCATTAGCTATGTATGAGCTTTAAATTGCTTATATATAAATGATATTTTGTAGATGATTTTAATTGCCGATTTATAAATCTTATTGAAATTTTGGCTCCTATTTATGAGTTAAATCAATTAAACTTTTGAAAATGAGTAAATATCAAGCATTCGAAAAGTTGAAAGCTTGGAAAATTTTGTTGTTAGGTGTCAGGTACTCGAATAGAATGTGAAGGATTAGGTAGGTACTTGCATAGGACGGTAAGGGTAAGGTGGGTACTATATAATATGAAATTCAATGAGGTTAATTAAATCAGGGCTACCATTTACAATTTATAACATTAAGAGTATTAAGTCGGATATAATTCTTCGATCTGAGAGTTTTAATAAATTTAATTATTTCATCACGTGATTATAGTTTATATTTTCAATGAGAATACTGAGTTTAAAATTAATGTGTCTTAGGAATTTACTTTCATTTTTTTCGATTGAATCTGAATAAATTTTAAATTGGGGGGACCAGATCGAGGAATTATATTCGACTTGACTACGAACCAAAGATGTATACAAAATTTTTGATGTTAAATTATTACCCAAAACCTCAGGAATTTCGAAGAATGTTGAGCTTTAGATAGGTACTTACATCGTATTTTAAGGTTTAGGTAGGTATTCGCACAGTATGTTAAGGTTTAGGTAGGTACTCACATAGAATGTTATGGTTTAGGTAGGTATTCGCATAGAATTTTAGGTTAAGATAGGTACTTGCATAGTTGCATAGACTGTTAAGGTTTAGGAAGGTACCTACTCGCATAGAATGATTAGGTATAGGTAGGTACTCGCATAGAAGAGGATAAGGAAGGTTGGTTGGATGGTTCGTTTGGTACGGTGCCGATTATCCGCACCGCTGCTGAGTTGGGCGGATAACCGGTCCAGCCATGCGCTCTTGGGTCACGGCGGCGCATGCGCGCTACATCCGCTGCGCACCGGCCGCGCTGCATTCCTAAGGGCAGGGATGTGCAACCATACCTACTTTATTTCACAAATAATTATAAAAGATGGGATGCTAAAAATTTAAGAGGTTTCTTTTGAAGTATGTAAGGAAATATGAAAACCAGGAGAATAAATTACGTACAAGTGGATGGAAAAATATTTTTTTAATAAGTCAGGTACGTCCCATACGTCATAGGTAGGTACATACGTCTGTTAATGTGAAAACAGGCTTATGGGTTCGAGTGGTCAAGTCGACTTATTTGTGAAATAGTCAGAAAGAGCTCTGTGGCATTCTAAATTTTGAGGGTTAAATCGGTTAAATAGCTAAGTTCTTCAATATGTCGATCGTGTGAGAAAAAATATTGATCTTTTCTAAAACTGTTGATTATATTATTGAATGTCCTATGACATATTTCCGAATAAAATTAATTGTATATTAAAAAAACGGTTACCTATGTACGAAACGAATTCATATTTTCTGAATTTTACTCAAAAAATAAAACAACGGATAATTTTGTATGCAAAAATATCAAGCGAAACTTGCTGTGCGTTAGTCTTGTGTGAAATCTATTTTCATGAACTCAAATTTACTTTGAATTTGGAAGTATCATTTTCAAACTTTGAATTGAATGCGCAAATAATTTTGACACACGATAAAGTAGGTACCTAGCTATAATACAATGGTAAAATTTGGAACTGATTTGGTAAGATTTCTCGTAATTTTTCACGGGTATAATCTTATATCTTATGAAATAACCTATCCAAAGATAGATTCGACCGACCCCGAGTAAAAAAGTTTGGTTATTGCTGCGCTAATTGCATTCAGAGGAATTCCCTGCCTCCCCACTCCCTGCCCACCTCACACAGTACACAGATGCATCCATGAATGAAACAGCATCCAACTCTGTACCGAACTAGACAGAGACGGGGAGAGGTGGCGGCTCTTTCGCTCGCACAAACGTAGGGTGACCACAAAAATACAAGCTTTATTTAATTTCAATACGTTTTAAATAAAATAAATTAAATGGTGAGTTTCTTCCTTCAGAGTGGTAGAATTCTCACTATCCCACAATTCCAGTCAGTTAATAAGAGAATAGTTCATAGTTGAACAGACTCAGGGAACTAATCTCCACATCTACCTTACGAAAGAAGAATGAGTTGTACAATTACTTGGAAGGAAATTATGTTTATTTATAATGTGGTACATTATATTGTTAAATTTAATTATTTTTATATTAATTTATGAGTTTTTATACAAGTGAAAGCCAGAAAATTGAGTTGGAGGTCCTGAACAACGCGCTAGAGGGTCCGCGCTAGATTCTTATCCATTTTTTGTCCACCACCACCCACTCCACAACGGGGGGGGGGGCGTAATGGGATGGGATCGATGGGGTGAGGTGGGTTTCCACAACGGAGGGGGCGTAATGGGATGGGATGGGGTGAGATGGGTTTCTCTAGGTCTCCTACCCCTGAAAGTCTGAAACGCCCACCCACAAAAGGGGTCCGTGGGCCAAAAGAGTTTGGGAACCACTGATCTTTAGGATTTAGCCTGTCTGTCTCCTCTTTGTGGGTTGCTTCGAAGCATCCCCACTCTTTAGGCTTCTGAAGGTTTCACTTATACCGCGTGTCAACTGCGCACCTGTAATTTTTTGTATACTTCAATGCAATTTTGACTAATTGGTTTAAAACCTAAGAGTAGGGGTGGAAGATACTCTCAGAATCACCCCGGTGTAAGACCACCATTCAGAATTGAAACGTTGCTTGAAATGGCTTCTAGCCGTGTCTGGTGACAAGATCTGAATAGTTTGGTACTTCCCCCACCTTCCTCTTCCCCATCTCCTTCTCCTCCCCACTTACTTCAGCCTTTTCGAAAGAAATCTGACACACGAGAAATTTTCGGATAGAAGCTGTATTTTAAGGAGATCACAAAAATAATACTTTTTGTGAAAAATCACCTGAAGAGTATTTTACAAATTTAGAAATAAACGTATGTAAAATATAAACATAAAAAAACCTTTTCCATCAAATGAGGTGTTAAAAGACAACAAAATCAAATATTCACATGTTCAAGGATGTCGTACAGATCTACATTTTTAATGGGAAACAGTGAAAATACATAAAACCAAATCGTTTAAAATTAACGGTTTACGCGTCACTAGGTATAATTTATTTATTAACGCCCTTTTCAGGGGCTTTTACATATAAATGAACATTAACAATTATAAAGTATTTATTATTAAATGAACTGCCTCAGTAACAACATATTGTAGTTGTTTAGTGATAAATTGAAGATGTCCCCTTACTTGGTATAATTTTTCCCTCCATTTTACGGGTGATTGTAATTTATTTGGGTTAGTTCAAAAATCATTATCGCATAACGCTTTTCAGGTATTTTATTTTTAGAGCTTTACCCGTTAATTGGTTCCCAATTGAATGAAAACAACTCAACACCTCCTTTGAAAAGTCATTGAAAGTGATGATAAAAATTGGTTAGGTTATGGGACACTTTTCACCTTTTTTTTTTGTTCGTAATTTTTTATGATTTTTCAAACAAGTGTTGAGTTGACTTGATTCTGAGTTGGCATGGAACCTTAGAAATTATGCGTTTCTAGAAATAACTCAGGAAGTAGGTATTTGGAATACTCTGTCTCACGGTACGGTCTCTTCAAGACCCAGGTTCACTTCTTCCTCTTCTCAAAAATACCATCCACAGCATCTATAAGATGACGTAGGCCCTGAGGGAAATTATTTTCCGCGGGACCTCTTAACTAACTTTACTTAACGTAAAAAAAATACTGATCACAAAATGACCGTTATAACGGTTCCGCGACTTTTCATCCGGCGACAAAATATCATCCGACAAAATATCCTACGGACAAACTATCCCCCAACGAAATGTCTACTAAAACCTAACCTAACCTAACAAAAAATGGGACAAAAATAATACAGACATCTTGTAAAGACAAAAAAATTTGTTTTTCTGTATTATTTTTATCCCATTTTACTACTTTTGAACAATAATTACTTATCTTTACAGGATGTCAGTATCATTACTATTAAAAAAAAATTAGGTTAAGTTTTAGTAGATATTTTTTTGGGGGATGTTGTATCCGTAGGATATTTTGTCGGAAGACATTTTGTCGGGGATATTTTGTCGTGGAATGAAAACGCACATTACCGTTATAACTCTTCTAGGGTTCACTTTTGGCATGGTCGCCCTCCCAGAGTGCATCGACTCGTCATTTTCGTGAGGCGAGCTCGGAGGATTGTTTGTATTCCCTCTCACTTCTCACTCCACTCTCCTTCCTGCTCTGTTCTGCGCACTGTTCTCTAATCGGTACACCTACTGTCTGTACTCTCTGTACACTGTTTGTACACCGCACACTGCCACACTGGCCGCTACGGGCTACGGGTTCATATCCGTTTACCGGAGATTATGCATCTGTCATACATAATATCACAACACAACTCACAACAAACACGGGACTGTGAATGGACAATTTGCCGACCTTTCCGCTAACAACTAACTGAAAACAAAATCATTCAAAGAAAATCATCTAACTAATCGACCACCTACTGAGTTTTGATATTATTTGTTTTTTTAATGTTATCACTGACAACCATGGCAACATAAACAAGTCACAGGTGTAAATATGTATTTCATCAAGTCACTAGTTTTAAGTCAGTAGTTGTAAGTCTAAGTAATAAAATTTATAAAACTGAGAAGACTTCGGTGAATGGGTCTTGTGGAGAGAATGACCGAACAGCAAGCACCAAAGTCCCTGCTGAACTCAAGACCGATAGGGAGAAGGAATCTGGAAAGGCCAAGATGAAGATGGAGCGACAATGTCTTCAAAGATATATCTACCTTGGAGCTTCTAAACTGGAGAAAGCTGGCACAAAACCGAGATAGTGGAGGATGACTCATGAGGAGGCCAAGACCCACCAGGGGTTGTTGATCCAAGAGTGATGATGATAATTTAAAAGTGTTAGTCGGAAGTCACTAGCAAGAAGTCTTAGATGTAAGTCTCTATTTATAATCATAAATCTTAATTGTAATCCATTTATATTATTTGCCAGGTGATTTTTGCAAAAACGGCGCTATATATGTAGATAAGCCAAATATTATTGAAGAATTAACTGATAGGTAGGCAGATAGATTCAAATGGATATTTAATTACGTATTACATTATTGGTAATAATATCACTTGCTGTTTTTATTTGATATTCCAGTTAATTTTGCTAGGTATTGGGCTGTGTGCTGAATCTTCACAGCTTTTACGGAGCTTATGCGTATAAATTTAACGAACTTATGTCGGAAATTTTTAAGATTAGATAAAATTACATACATTTATAATATACTAGCTGAAGTCCCCAGTGGTGCCCAGGCTTTACACAGAGTTTCCGAAATCAAATGTAGACAGTAACCTTCCTTTGCATACAAATCAAATCCACACCGCTGGCTTGCCAGCCTGCTCGTCCAGTACATACAGACATTCTCCATTATAAATTATATATCTCAACCAATTTACAAAAAAACCTTGACAAATTATATACCTTAATCTTCCTCATGAATTACTCCACCTATTGGTGAAAACCGCATGAAAATCCGTTCAGTAGTTTTTGAGTTTATCGTGAAAAGACAGACAGACAGACGCGGCGGAGGACTTTAATGTATACTATGTAGAGATTCAAAAAAATTAAAAATTCACAAAAGATGCACAATAAGTATACTTACACGGGGATAAAATATTTTAATAGTCTTCTCGAAGTAAAAAAAGTAGAACAGATAGGAAAACGCCACACATCGTGTCTCCAAAATCTACGTGATTGATATACGAGTGCATTTCCGCTGAGTTCTTCTGGAGTGCAGCTTACAGGGCGAATTACTCCGATTATAGAACTCAATACCCAAAGCCAAAAGGGCACCAGAAGGAGAAGACACTCCATATTCGACCGACATTGGACCGACGAGTCCGCGGATGCTGCGAACGGATATATCCGGTTTCTCGCGAAGAAACGTATTCCGGCGGAATGCACCCGTTTCCGGTTTGTTAATCACCCGGTCAAAAAAGACGCGCTTTCCCAGAATCATTAACCGACGCGGCGGGCGAGCTTTTTTATTCTAGAACATAGAAAAAAGTCGTTAACTGTCAATAGAAAACGTACTGCTCTACCAACTGATTTACAAACATATTTAATATGTACATTTTTTTGCATTAGCTCCACAAAGGAGACCAAGAGAAGAACAGTATCCCTTGGAGCCTATGTCATCTCGGAGGATGCTGCGTGGAGAGACTATTTAGGGAAACGAAGGAGATAAAGTTCTGGGAACGAAAAAGGTATGAAGGGTGAAGTCCGGGGTCAGTGTGTCCAGCAGTGACAGACCTACGAATTCATTCCTCCCCGTGCGGTGCAAGGCGATGGGTCGAGATAGTCGGACTGGAGAGGTCAAAAGTTTCCCTCAACCATTCTCTCCTGGTCTGGTCTGCCATTAAGTTGGTGGGCAGAGGCATCTGCCGTCAAGACCTATAACTTCATGAACCCCATGAACTCGACACCTCTGTTAAATCAGCAAACACTTGGGGTGAATAGCGAATCACTTGGGGTGACATATGGCAGGGGTGTTGGTTTTCGAATAAATGTTTACGGGGCGGCGGTACCCGTACCCAAATTGCAAATATGAATTAAAATTAATTTGATGAAGCAATAAGTTATATGAGATTCTTGTAAGATTAGCTAATCCGATAATGCAAGTCTATCAACCTCAGAGTAATAATGTCAGCCAACAGAATGACCAGGATCTTACTGCGCAATCAACAGAGTACAGCCAGCTTTAGACTCTGTTTACGGAATAATAACTACTCAGAGTTGGAAAACAAAGAAAAAAACCCGTTTAAACATACTAATATTAATACATATTTTAAATTGTCCTCCTTGGAAATCTTAGAAACTTAAAAATTGACAAAAAAAAATCTTAAATGAAAATAAAAGCACACTATAAATCACCTTTGCTTTTTATCTTTAACTAGCTGACCCGACGAACTTCGTACCGCCTCAGAATCAATAACTGTTGAATTAAATTCAGTTTTTTTATTAAGTTAAAAATTACACACTGAAGCAATCATAAATGCGCAACGGTCCGTTTTTTTGTTTTTGTCAGTATCAGAGATGGCATTGTGTACGGATTTAAATTTTTTGGGATTTTCTTATTTTCCACTTACTTGAGGGATTTGGGAGGCGGGTATGGGTGCCGCCGCCCCAGGACGTATGACAAAGGTGTTGGATAACCAACACCTCTGTCATACGTCACCCCAAGTGTTTGGTGATTTAGCAGGGGTGCCCGGGTTCATGGAGTGACGTTGGTCCGGGTCCCACCCGCTGCGTGGCGGGCCGGGTCGAGAGAGACTGGTCGAGGAAGGTCTTTTGACCTTTCCAGCTGGACTCTCTTGACCCATCGCCTTGCACCGCAGTTGGAGGAATGGATTTATACGTCCGTCACTCTCGGACACACTGACCCTAGATTGCTACCCTCCTGTCATACCTTTTACCTTCCCAGAACTTCCTATCCTTCCCTTCCTTAAAAAGACCCTCCAAACAGCATTCCCTAAGATGACATAGGTCCTGAGGAAAATAATTTGCTTCGGGAACTCATGTGTGAGCTGATGTAAAAAAAATTGCTTTGTACGTGTGAGGGATTTTTTTTAGAATTATTGTATCTTTCCTTTGGATGGGTGGAGACATACGTTCACCGTTTGTCTCATTTTCGACTATCGACATTTAGTACGTAAGAAAGAGAGGCAGCATTTTATATTTGAAAAAATAAAATAAAAACAATCAGCGCATTGACATTTGACGTTTTTGAATTTTTGGAACTCGGTCACTATTCAATATTATAGGTACTTATCACAAAATGCCCGCAGCTCTTTCAAATATGAGAATTCGTTCCATATAAAATGTATGGGGAAAAGAATTTTCATAATAACTATATTTTTCGTTAATTTTTGTGATGTTTTAATAGTTATTATCCTTTCCGGGGCGGAGACAAATCCAACAAATCAAAGATCATCAAAATCAGCCCAACCGTTCTCGAGTTATAAATAGTGTAACTAACCCGACTTTGTTTTATATATTAAGATTATGCTGACTACTTCTACTCTGTACAGAGTTTTAAAGGAGGTACATGACTTACTTTAACCAGTGATTCCTGACATTATTTGTAATAAAAAAATTTAATGAAATATTTGCCTCCGGTGACTTGAACTTAAAACGTACAAAATCAGTAGGTATTTTAAAGTTAGGGTCGGGTTAAGGGGTTGGGCGGTTACTTGGCTTAGTGACAACGTGTGGAAGAAATGCGTTTAATAATTTAATAATTAAAAAAAAAAAAATCAAAAAAATTCACCGGAGAGCAATATTTCATTTACATTTTTTACTCCAAATAATGCCAGGAATCACCGGTTCAAGTAAGTCAAGTACGTCCTGTAACACTCTGTATAAATTTGAGTTCTAAAGATATCAACATCGTATTAGCAACTCTTAGGAATTTTTTAATTATATTTTTTATTTTTATTTACTTATTTCAAGACTTTTGTTGTTTTTTACATTAAAAAAAATGATAACATATGCAAGGTTATACAACAATTTTATTTTTTATTCTACTACTCCACGTGTTTATGGGAGGAGTATTTATTCACATGCAAAAAATAAAATAATAATAATTTTCTAATTAAATGTTTAAACAATATTCAAAGAACTTATGAGATAAACACAAATATTAATTGACATAGTTTCGTAATTTAGGAAAAAAATAGTTATACATGGTCAATACTTTTTTTAAAAATATTAAATATTACAGTTGAAGTAAGGATAAATTAAATTAAATTAAGGGTACAATATATCATTTTCCAATTTCAGGGACTTAATTTGTTTTTTGAATTGTTCATATTTCGATGTTTCAGTTACACTAATTTTGTTTTTTGATAATAATATATTGTACCATCTTACACCTAGATACAGATAGTGGTGCTGAGCCGTGGTAGTTCTAAGCATAGGGATGGCTATTAAGCCATTCGTTTTAAATCTATTGCTTATGCTATCAGAGGGGTGATTTTTTTAAATAAAATACTCTTTATAAATTTGATATAAGGCGTTTCTCTTATACAATTCTGTGATGGATGGTACATTAAATTCTCGAAATATCTCTAGAGTAGGGAAGTCGTATGGTTTCCTAAGGATGATTTTTATAATTATTCTTTGAATTATGATTATGGGCTGTAAGGAAGCTTTAAAGTTTTTTTTAATTGTCCGTCATTGATCCGAATCCCGAAGCATAATCGGAAAACACGCCAAACGCGTGCCCCAACATATATTTATACGGTTGACATTTGTCACATGGGAAGTCGCTTCTACGAGTTCGGCTGTGGAAAGATTTACCAGTCTCTTCCTCCCTCCTACAACATGGGTTACCTCAAGACATGTTTACTCCTTCCTCACCTCAAAAAGACCCTCCACAGCATCCCCAAAGATGGCATTGGTCCTGAGGGAAATTATTTTCTTCAGGGTCTCCAAGTGGAGTTAACGTTAAAAAACTCTGGAAAACTACTAACCCTTCAAAGATGAACCGAATGAAAATATCGCGTAATCAATTCAGTCTGATAGCAAATACAGACTAAAACCGAATCTACTGAACTGAATTATAAAAAAACACACTTTTATTTAATTTTTAATTATTTAAAAAAATAATACATGATACCTATATGTTTATAACTAATTCAAATTAATTTCTTATACTTAAATTATAATATGTAAATGAAATCCTCAGCACGGGAAATCCCAGTGAGGATATCATTATCTTTAGATGTTTGTAAAGAAAGGAAGACAATAAATCATTATTATTATTATTATTAATTATAACTGCAGGTCTTCTGGATGAAAGGAGAGAGGCTCATTCGATTACCTCTCACCCCAAAAGATGAGGCCGAAGACAAAAATGTCCTCGTAACCTATCCTCTGATCCCCACCAACCATACGAAAGAAGAAGAATAATAACTGCAGAGAGATGATCGTACCAGTGACTTCTGATTTCCAAAGATAGACTGCACCATTTCAATTATATTTTAACTCAACACACTGAAGACGCCAACGAATATCAAATCAATTTCACGTAGAGGGTTTTTTGGGGAACGTAAGAAATGATCACGGGAATAAAAGTGTTAAAAGGGGAAGTAAAAACACAGACGCTGGAAAATTCTTCCACCTGGAAGAAAGTAACTTTAACATTTCCCCTTCATTAGGGATCACGATGTTCAGGCCGGAACAGAGATGACTGTATCAGCCTCCCATTGATCATGCAACTGTGTCAGATTAGAGTGTGCACAAGGCGCTGGCATCACGGCCATTACACGCTGCGTTGCATCACCGGTACCTCCACTTCCTCTGAATCATCTCGCCTTTGGTCCAGGAGCATCATGAATGACAGAGCTGGGGACCGCTACTGGCCATTGGCTACTGGCTATCAACTACTGGTGTGGGTGATCCTGTTGTATTATGCGACCATTCACTGATCTAATTTACTATTTGTATGGTGATTTTCACAGTGCAATTGCTCTAAAGCTCAGAATATACATGTTGTTCAAATATGAAGTCGTGTCAATGAGATTGTCTCTTACATCGGAATTTCATGTTATTTACAAATAATGAATGATCAATTAACTCCTCAGGCCTTGATCGTATTTTGTCAGAGGGTCAAAATATTTCCGTTTTGCGATAAAATTCAAATAAATAGAAAATTTCTGAAAGCATTCGAAAACTAAAAACTGATTTGGAAAGGTGATGATATACGCATTCAAATTTTATAATTAGATATAAATACATCATTTTTGTTATATAAAACTTTTGCATGCAAAGATAAGAATTTTTAAAAATGGCTCACCTTACGTTTATTTTGGCCAATTTTCCCAATTTAATTACGATATAAAAAAAATATAACTTAACCTGAATTGTACAATCTAATTACCATTATTATCAATCATAATATTGTGTGTAATTCCAACCGTTAAACAAACCACCGCGTCGTTTCCTAGCAGGAGTACACAGAGGGGGCGGACCGCCAAACAACTGAGTCTTGGCTCATTCACATTCATACATCGTCTAATACATACATAACTTCACATTTGCGTCATATATTCCCCTAACACCCCTTTTTCTCTGTAATCTGCAAACTACACCGGCCATAACGTGTGAAATAATAATAAAAAAATTAATAAATGTACAAATTTCTTTTCACGAAAAAAAAAACTAATTAATGGTAGAATAAATGCGCAAGACAATTTTGACATGAAGGAGGTCCACGCAAATGCTCCTTTCCTAGATACATATCCATCAAAATGGAGACTGGCATTTTTTGTTTTTGTTTAAGGATATGTTCTAAATCTAAATAGTCCTGTAAAGATTAGGCGTGTTAAGGAGATAGCAACACGAGACGATATTAAACTTTACGGGTAAAAAAATGTAAAGCCATACAGCAATTAGATTGCGAAGGTGCGGTAAACTCTGTGCCGACATTTCTGTGATATTTTGATTCTAGTGTGGTTAACGCGTGACACGACGTCAACAGAATATACACATTTAAAGGTTATGAATTCCTCGGTTAATTGGCTGCAGTGCGTTTAATAAACCACTCAAATAGGCACCTTTCAATTGAAATGTTACGACGTAGATTGCGTCGCCTAAGCTGACGGATTATGCACGTTTCCTTCAGAAACCAACTCTGAGAGGGTCTCTCTATATCTAGTAATAGACAAAAACGTACCGCTGATATCTCCTTTGTATCTAACTTCTTCATTTTTTATTGTAATATAAAGAAAATGGATTACATTTATACACATATATTTAACAAAATATTATATTTAAGGTTATTATTGGCCATGTATATCTTATAAGAAAAGAGGAGCTCTTGTGCCTGATAAGGGAGCCACGATTCTTACTAAATTATATTTTATAAAATATTTACTTTTTAATATAAGTTTTTTTTAAATATTTTTAATTTTATTTATTTGTTCTGATTGGTTGATAATACAGCGCAATTCGGAAGGGAGGTTATTATAGTTTTTTATAGCTTGGTAAATATAATGGTTTTGCATTTGAGTTGTTTTAAAATTAGGTGTAATAAAATAAAATTTCCATTTCTTGTTTGATTGTAAAATTGATTGTAAAATTCTTGGTATTCTTTTTTTATATTTTTCTTTACACATTTTTATAATGGAAGCTTGCTTCAATATGTCATCGACATTTGGTACTGGAAACAATTTAAAAAGTGATTTTGTTGAGAAGGTATTTTTTTTTAGTATAGGTATGTTGTTTTTGAAAGATCCTCCCCAACCTACAATTCATATTTCTAATAAACAAGGAATACAACAAAAAATCGGTTACAATGGCGCTCTTTACAGCAGGGCCTAATTACGCAATGATACGCCTGAAATTATTTTAAGGAGTAGAATTTGTGAATAGCGGGGGTCCATTTAAGTCATCCAAATTATAAAAGTTGGACTCCCTCATCAGGTGTCTTGTAAACTGTTTGAAAAATAATGAAAAAAACAGGTGATGAGTCAATAATGTTTAGTACCTACTTATTCAAATCTGCAATTGTTGCTTCTAGTTGAATATGCGAATTTGCAGAAGGCCCCTCATAGGTAAGAGGTGGCGAGAGAGAAGGAGGGAGTTGCACGGTGATTTCACACGATTGCCGTTAGCCCAGCGCAGGAATGTCGAGCGCGCCAGGAATGTAGGACTCGCGGAGTGCCCGCTGCCTGCTGCCAGTGCTAGTACCTATTCAACCAACAACTCTGGCGCCAAGTGTGGAGGAATGTTAGGCGTTACTTCTGAAGAAACAGACCATCGTCATTGTCAGCCAGTAAGTTCGCAAAGCAGCCATTGTCAGTCGCGTGAGTCACCAACGTGGCTTGTCTTGTCATCCGCCAGTCAATGGATGCCTCGGACGTGTCGCAGTCGCCTGTTGGATAACCTCTCTATCTGTGCCGTTTATGAGATGAGCGAAACGCCTTTATTAGCTTTTGCCAAAAACTATATGGTTTACTGAACACAACACAGAGTTTGGGATTAGGAAATAGATAAACGAAACAATTTGTAAAAATAATTCAGGGTAGTAAAGAATACTGCAAAACAGCCAAGCGAATTCCAGAAATCCAGAACTATTAAGAATAAAAATTGATTGTTTTCACTAATCCTTCAAGTATACCTAAGCCACAAGCCATCATGTATAAGCAATGGTGTTGTAAATTATGGTATTAAAATTGTATTGAAGAAAAGCAGGAACACGAAAGGAAACGTTGAAGGAGTTAATTTTTAAGTTAGTTTACATATTGTCATTTTTTTTCTCAACTGCTCCCGAACCGTCTGGAGCCAGAGAGGCTTTGGCATCCCCAATTGGGGTATGTTGTGAGGATGAAGGTAGTGGGGAGTGGAAGGAAGTGGGTATGATGGTGGGGAAGTATTAAGATCTGGTCACCAAACACGGCTAAAGCCATCTCAAACATTGTTTAAATTCTGAATGGTGGTCTTACACCAGGCAATGCTATCTTCCTCTCTGAAACTTACCGCAAACATGCTAAATATTATTGAAAATGAATCAATTGCGAAATAAAACAAATTAATCAAATTATTTTTATATTTAATCATTGTAGTCAATATTAGCGATTCTAAATTTTAAAAATTTGAAACAAAAAAATCAGAAAAAGAAACGGTCGCATCTAGGAATTGAATCTAGAACTTTTTGCCTAGCCGGGACTCTGTCCCCTTTCGGTTATATTCAACTATGAACTACCATTTTTTTATTTAGTCACAATATGAAAGCAACAAGAATTGCACTTTGAATGAAACTATCATTTGTACCTGAATATCGAAAAATAATAACGATAACTAGTTTATTTGGTTTGGTGGACCATTTATCTATAAAATAGAGTTAAAGTAGTTTTAAAAAAATGACAAAACCAAAAATAACAAAAATACATATCGCCAAAGTTATAAAGGTAAATATATAATATTGACCTAAGACAAAACGTATCTGAAAGCATCGTAAGTGATTTAAATAAATTTGTCGCGTTTTGATTAGTCGTTTGACCGAGCCGGTCAGGTATTTCGGCAACACGTGTAAAGTCACATTCCTGATCCTCCATAGAAGAAGGCAGTAGGTACTGATCGGGTAATACATGCATAGAGGAATTCCATCAAGAGTTGACAGTTAGCCTCGTCCCCTCGTTCCTCCGGCACCTACTACACCTAGAACACCTACTCCGGCCGGTTCACTTCTGATCCGTTAAATGGCGTAGGGTCAGCCTTGTTAATAACAACAGCAAAAATGCTGTCTGCCATATGCGTCTGATTACCGTGATGAAATATGAATGGGCCGCTACTGCTTGACCGCATTCTGCAGACCGACACTGTCGCCCGAAAAACTGCCTCACCAAAACGCTGCAAAGGTTCATAATTTGGGAGGCGGATATGGTTTCCCCAACCCGGGAGCCGTTAATTGGATAATTAACGAGGAGTTGGTTGTACAATAAATGGTTCCCGGGGCGGCAGTATCCATACCCGCCTCCTAAAGTAGAGAATATTAATCAACCTTTTAAAATTGATAAAGTTTTTAATCCGAGATCCAGAAATTTTACCCCGAAATCGAAAGCAGCTCAAAGTATACCACAAAATTTTTGAATGAGACCTGTGCCACACGCAGCCATAAAATATGTAGCCTGGCGTATTTAGGCATATTGCTCGCCGTAAATACCCAATGGGAATATATGGCGAGCGATATGCTAAAATAGGCCAAGCTACATCTTTGACAGCTGCGTGTGGCACAGGTCTGACATGATTTGACCTGATAAAGATTTGACCTGATCCAGAACAATAGATTCTGTAACTAATATACGAAGAACATATATGTATAAGTTACACGAAGGGGAAAAAACCGCATTATTGAGTGCCACGTAGGGGTATTTCGATATTTTAAAAAAGAAAAATATGGCGGACCAGTGAATTTTATTTCCGGTTTTATGAAAAATTTTCGTCTTTCATAAAAAAAATGGAAGGTGGCCCTTTATGAAAAAATACCTACGTGGTGCCATAGAGACTGGATTTTCGAACAGTTTAAGACTTGGTGCAAGCAAATCGGATGTATAGTTTTTTAACTATGTTGTCAACCTGGTTGAAAACATAGTTTCAAGAAAACCGTGTTCAAAGTTTTGCTGAAAGATAATTCACCATACAAAATGTTTCAAACGGTTTCACATAAAAGGCTGTAGTATACCCGTCAATTTTACGAATTTCTTTAAAACATTTAGTGACGGCAGTCTTAACAAATGCATCTTTTAGAAAATGAAATTAAAAAAAAATTAAAATTTACAGTGGTCTGGTGTCTTCTGGAATAAGACGATAGAATAATGGAATTAAACCAAGATCAAGAATCCAAAGTGAAGCTTAAAAACGGCTTTACAATTCAGGTTTGCGATGGAAATACAAATCTACCGGCGATAGTATCCAGAATACACACCAATAACACAGATTCGTGGAATTCTTACAAGAACATAATCGATAAAAGATACATACCGCCGGAGATTTCCCATGAGATTGCGGACAGATACTAGAACCTTTCATGTGAATTCTAACCGAGCATTTGAATATCATTATCCAGTTATTGCTGCGAGCTCCGACCGGAGGTATTTAGTGGCTTCGATCTTGGCTGGAGGAGATACTGCTTGGAGAAATACCGCAGCATCTTGACTCCGAAATAATACGTTTCACCTCTTCCTACTTCCTGGTGCCCCGGAATCGAAAAAGAATACCTTTTTACTCTTCCAGGTGTCTTGTCTAGAAAATAATACATTTCTCTTCTTTCTAGTGTGCCGTGAGACGAAAATAGGTAATAATAATAATGATTAATGTACATTTGAATTTACAAATTTCTAATTAATTATAATATTTCATTTTGCAGCAAATAATTATAATATTTCATATTCACTGTATTTTTTCTAGTTTAATGTAGCTCCTACAATACATTTCAACTTTCCAATTGGTGTGAAGTTTCCGGTAGCGTATTATATATCTTCATTCCCTTGTACACTGTTCTGCGTATTCGCTTTGTCCTTTTTTTGCACACCACGTGTGGTTATAATGCCACGTTTGGTGACTTAGTAGAAGTGGTGTCAAAGATTACAGGGGACATACTTCCAATACTACTCTCAAAACGCTGAAGACATAAAAAAATAAGGAATGGAGGTGTGTGACGTGTGTCCATCCAAGTACTGATGCCGAGGCCTTTAAAATTGTCAATACTCCGTTGCCGGTCAGAAAGCGGCCATTGCTTTCCATAAGCTTTTTTTGGATAGTTATCCACAGTATACCTCAAATTTTACGACGAGAACCTTGGCTACATCAGCAAACTTATGAAGAATCTGATCTAATTAAAAGAATTGAATTAATTAAAAGATAAGTTTCAATTCTCATCATTTATTGGATAACCAACACCTCTGCCACAGGTCACTCATGGGGCGCAAAGCTTTTAGCAGGGGTTCCCGGATTAATGGGGTGAGGATTGTCTAGGTATTGGCGGCGGACGTGTGATCCTACCAACTGTGTGGCAGCCCGGATCGAAAGAGAATGGTTGAGGAAAACCTTTTCACCTTTCCAGCAGGACTCTCTCGGAACATCGCCTTGTACAACAGCGGGAAGGATGGAACCGTACGTCCATCACTTCTGGACACGCTGACTACCATATTCCATCCGTCATACCTTTTTCTTTTCCAGAAATTCCTATCCTTCCTATCCTAAAAAGAACCTCGAGATAAAATTCCCAAAGATGACGTAGGTTCTGGGGAAATTATTTTCCATGTTGTTGTGCGATTATGTGAAGGAGGGGGGAAGGAATGATTGCGATTGAAGTAAAATATATTATAAAATTTTTCGGATGAACTACTGTGTTCGTTTCAGTTTCTAGGGTGTGCGAGTTGAGTTAAAAGGTTCAAAATGACGGCATATTTTTCAAAGATAAGATGAATTTAGTTACCTTCAAAATTCGGGATCAAAATTTTGTCAGAAAATTACGTCTGTTACGTCTGTTAAAAACTCGCAGAAGAACAGTTTTGGGCAATTTCCAATATACGAAGAGTTTCGGGCAATCTACTATGTACGGAGAGTTTCGGGCAATCTAAGATAAACGGAGAGTTTAGGGCAATCTACGATATACGGAGAGTTTCGGGCAATCTACGATTCACGAAAAGTTTAGGGCAATCTACGATATACGAAGAATTTCCAACAATCTACGGTACACGAAAAAATTCTGGCAATCTACGATATACGAAGAGTTTAGGGAAATCTACGATATACAGAGACTTTGAAAAGTTTCGGGCAATCTGCTATATACGAAGACTTTCCAACAATCTACGGTACACGAAAAGTTTCGGGCAATCTACGATATACGAAGAGTTTAGGGAAATCTACGATATACAGAGACTTTGAAAAGTTTCGGGCAATCTGCGATATACAAAGACTTTCCAACCATCTACGGTACACTAAAAGTTTCGGGCAATCTACGATATACGAAGACTTTCCAACAATCTACGATAGGTACATGAAAACTTTCGGGCAATCTACGATATACGAAGACTTTCTGGCAATCTACGATTCACGAAAAGTTTCGGGCAATCTGCGATATACGAAGACTTTCCAACAATCTACGATAGGTACATGAAAACTTTCGGGCAATCTACGATATACGAAGACTTTCTGGCAATCTACGATTCACGAAAAGTTTCGGGCAATCTGCGATATACGAAGACTTTCCAACAATCTACGATAGATACACGAAAAGTTTCGGGAAATCTACGATATACGAAGACTTTCCAACAATCTACGGTACACGAAAAGTGTCGTGAATCTTACAATATACGAAGAGTTACGGGAAATCTATGATATACAAAGACTTTGAAAAGTTTCGGGCAATCTGCGATATACGAAGACTTTCCAACAATCTACGATAGATACACGAAAAGTTTCGGGCAATCTACGATATACGAAGACTTTCCAACAATCTACGGTACACGAAAAGTGTCGTGCAATCTACGATATACGAAGAGTTACGGGAAATCTATGATATACGAAGGCTTTGAAAAGTTTCGGGCAATCTGCGATATACGAAGATTTTCCAACAATCTGCGGTACACGAAAAGTTTCGGACAATCTACGATGTACGTAGCAAGTATATGAAGAAACAATACATCCTAATTAAGAATAACAAAAATAAAATTCTCTTTATCATGTAAGCGCACCACAAATCATGCATTGAGGATTCCAGAAATGAGGCATTACTCGATAGAGCATTCATATTTTTGTAAATTTGAACACTTCTTTAGTTCAAAGAAGATTGACTGAGCGTAGCGGAAATACCCTTTTAACTCGACCATTTTTTTTGGACAAGATACGGTTCCAGTTCAAGATGGTGGCCTTTTTGGGCACTTTGGACAAATTCCTTATTTACTCCTTACCTATTTTCTGTCTACTGTTCACAGAACTATTAGTACTATCTTGCTATATCTTTAATTAAATCTAGTTTCCATCTCAACACCGTTCAGCCCTAACAAGTAGTTAAGAACCAGGGGAGCAGGAATCCGCAGGTTGATCCCGAGCCCATCACTTACAACACCGCCAGTTACCTGTTCCAACTTACTTGCTACAAGCTGTAGGTACCGGATACCCCACGGTGACATATTCCATGCAGTGACATACTCGGGAGACGGACAGCGGCCACACAGTACGCAGAATCATACAATCCTGCCGCCGAGAACTCCAGTACAACCTCTCTGGCCTTAGCACGCTTTCTTCATGAGATTAAGCGAGATGCTACGACGGATCTACAAGCGGTTCACCAGACTCACGCGCCAAGTACAGCTATGCTTTATGCGAATACCTGATGAAACACGCGACTTATTTTGATTCCGCTGTAATGAAATAATTTATTGCGATAGATAATAATTAAAGTAATTATATATACGCGGATTTCCTCGCATAGTCGATGCGAAAAAACAAGCTGCAAGGGAATTTTTCTCCGTTTACAGAATGCATTTTCTTTAGCGTGTGCCGTAAAAACGTGTAAAGGGGATATTTATTAAGATTAACACATTTTAATTACATTGTTGGTAACATGGAGGTATAATACCATAATAATGTATAATTTATTTAATTATATATTAGGAAATAATTATTAACAACGTATTTTACCATTTGTTAACCTCTCGGGCCTCTGGCACATGTGTCAGAAGAACAGTATTTCCGCTTTGTAACAAAAAATTTTAAAATGTAATATTTCTGAACGTATCCGAAAAACTATTTTTTTTATTTATTTATATTCTCACCTTACATTTTGTTGTTGTTTTTTTTTTACATAAATTAACCTCACTAGGACTAATGCCTGTATTGAGGTTAACAATTATAATTTGAGGATGCATTTTACATACAAAACACAATATAAAAACACTACTTTCAAAACACTAATATTACATACTAATTAGTCTAATTACCCTTCTGGTCACTAGACCAGATGGGTAATTTGAGAATGATTTGTAACAATATTTATACCTTAAATGAAGAAACACACTTTGTAAAACACCACTTTATTAGAATTAATAATTATTTGACAGCCATTAGGCTGTCAAATAATTATTAATTCTAATAAAGTGGTGTTTTACAAAGTGTGTTTCTTCATTTAATATATAATGTCACACCACAAAGTTTTTGCTTCCTTCGATAAAAATATTTATACCTGCCAAAAGCAAAGTAAGTTCAAAACAACTAGGGTGACACTTCGATTTGTGCAAATAGAACTAAAATATCTTATTATTTAAAAAAAAAACTTATTATTTAAAAAAAAAATCTTATTATTTAAAAAAGGACAAGGATGAAAATATAGTATGCAAATCCTCTGTCAACATAAATTTCTTAACATTATTTTTAAATTTAGTTAATGAATTGGAAGACTTAATGTAATCTGGCAGAATATTAAACTTATTATTTTAAATAAATATATATAATTTTTAAATAAAAATTTTGAAAGCAAAGATATATTTTTTGAAATGGCTCATTTTAAGTTTCATCTAAATAAAATCAATGATAACATAAAAAAATACACCTCTTATTTTGGTCGTCTAAAGCACGTGTAAAAAAATTAATACACAATTCAAAAAGCTTCATAATGTTTTTTTTAAATTGCGGTCGGAAACTTTGGTTTCATAGAGGTGTACATTTTAATTCTTCCATGGTTAACTATTAGATTTGAATAAAAAGCATTGTATTTTCTCTTTCTAACGCCGTTAAGCAAGATACAAACATTGTTCCAGAAACCAACAATTACAATCGTTTCATGAAATAACTTTAGCAATGTAAAGTGATAGATATCTCCTTTTTCTTCCAACTTTTAAAAGCCTCGCAATACTTCGTAATTTGGGGATGCAATTTTTGGATTGCACAGTACCACAAAAAAAAAGCAATATTGAATAAAAAAAAATAAACGAAAATTTTTTTTTTTCTTAAAACGAGAAAATCTTCATAAGTAGTTTTTCATAAATAAATTTCTTTACAACAAAATAAATAAAATAGAATTTACACGGTAGGTACCAAGTAATAAACTATAACAAAATCCAGGTAGATAGGTGAGATAGGTAACCTTAACATATGAAAAAGTAGCCCCAGAGAGTGTAGTACGTCATCGATGATTTTCCTTTTCCACGTCTTAAAACTAAACAGACAAAAGATACCAGAATGATGACCCAATTTGTATATGTTGTAAGGCTGAAGGCAGTGGTAAGAGGAAGAATATATTATAGAATATGTCATCTGCTTTCGCACTACCAGTAATAATTTTAGGTTAGGATTATTTTATGTTTTAATGGTGTGATAGGTTAGGTTAGGTTTAGATGATACGTAGTAACCGAAATCATATACAGAAGTTAAGATTATTTATTTACGCCCTAAGTGCTTTTACATAGAGCGTGAATACATTAGCTAATAAAATTTAAATCATAATAAAAAAATTATAGTTTATTCCCAGCTACATGAATGGGTTCCATGCCAACTTAGAATCAAGACAACTGAACACTTTTTCGAAATGTCATTCGTTTAATTTTTATTCGTTTTGTCATGCTATACATTTTTATTGTGAAATAGCCCATAACCTAACATAACGTAACCTATTTCACCGATTTTTTAAATATATTTTTGTCATCATTTTTAACTACTTTTCAAAGGAGATGTTTAGTTGATTTCATTCGGAGTTGTCCGGTCACCACATGAATGATATGTGGAACACCATGTCATCTATTCTAGCATTTTTGCAATGAAAAGAATATTTTTTTTTAAAGTGCGAAAAAAAAGTGATAAAAAAAAACTTAATTAGGTTACGTTTGGTTTTCAAAATTATACCGGAAAATACGCAAGTTTCCAAAACAATATTCAACCCCTGCAAGTAACGTATCAGTTCTGTGAATCAGACAGAAACGCCCACCCGCCCCAGTCCGCCGCGACGCTATGTAAATAACCCTCCATAGGCGTCGCGTCGGCTTATAAGGAGCGTCGGAACACAATACATACATGCACACATGGACAACCCCGTGTACTGGCTTACTATAACACTATTAGTATTAGTGTATGGTATGGTTGTATTACAGTAGATAGCGAATACCGCTCGCCTCATGAATGGACCGCCCTGCGCACGCGTAGCACGTGGCGCGAGCGTCACGTGGCCGGGGGACCACGTGGGGCGGGGTTCATCGGTCGCTAAGTGCTTGAGGAAACAGTGGTACCTACCTGCCACCTACCACATCGAGAGGAAGATACAAAAACATTACACGCGTACAAGATGATAACAAAATATTTCTTTATATTTTTATAACATTCGGCATTTCAAGACCTCGTTTTCTCAGATTTTCTAGTAAGGAAATAGACAATTTAGATGTAAAAAAATTAAATATTGCACAAGAGGCCCAAATGCCCAGGAGACAGTCGGAATTTGGGCATCCCTATTGGGTTATGTTGTTAAGCTGGAGGAAATGAGGAAGGATAAGGGATGAGAAAAGGGGTGGGAAGAACCTGGTTAATCAATATAAATTATTATTATTGTTTCTTCTTTATATTAACTAAAACCACTGTTTGTTTTGTTTTACTACTTACATTTTATAATTTACAACTGAAAAATGTCCTTTACTTCTTACATTTTATAATTTACTGAATATAATCATTTGTTAGCATTAATATTAATAATAATATGAAAATTTGATATTATTTATAGAAAAATTTACTGTAATTTACTACTTAAATTTATAATTTACAACTGAAAAATGTCCTCTACAATACAGGTGAACTCCTAGTGTGGAGGACAATATACTATACACTATACCTTTGTAATGTAAATATACTAAGAATAAGTATAAAAAAAAAATATAAAAAAAAAATAAAAAAATAAAAAAATAAAAAAAATAAAAAATAAAAATAAAAAAACGATTAAAGCCATTTTTTTCATAGCCTCCACACGGGAGGCCCGGAGAAAAATAATTTCTCTCATAGTCTATGTTATCTTTGGAGATGCTGTGTGGAGGGTCTTATTTGGGAAAGGAAGGAAAGGAAGTTCTGGGAAGGAAAAGTATGAGGAATTGTTAAGAAACTGGGGGCCAGTGTGTGCAGGACCCATCCGTCGCCAAGATCTGGACAAACAATACCCATGAACTTGGGCACTCATACTAAGTCATCAAACGTAGCGAACCACTGGGGGAAACCTATGGCAACCTATTTCAAACAACGTTTCGATTGTGGATGATGAGCAATGCAGAGAATTTCTACTTTGGAACGTGCCACAATTAATTATTTAATTTATTAATAATAATAATTTATTAATTAATAAACAAAAAAAACAATTATTAAATATGAAATAACGTATTAATTAAATTATATTAATTTGTGCACGCCAGGCCTTTTACCCCGCAACCGAAGCCAATGAGATCGTCAAAAACGAATTCAAATGTGGAGAACACAAGAGTTAGGGTGATGAAAGAAGAAGTCGGGAACGCCCCAGAAAAACATCGCAAGATCAATCAAACCAAACACGTACTAGAGTCGGTTTAAGTTGTGAAGAAACAGTACAAGAAAACCAGATGAATATGAAAGACTATATCTCCCTACCCTTTCGGAGAAATGCGGCTGACGGTTACTCAGCTAGTTTACCATAAATGCAATTCTTAATTCATTCTGAAATGTCATAACGATAATATTTGCAGTCCACTACAATGACGTCATGTTCATTCATTTAGTATTCGCGTCACAAATGCGGATGTATTTCCGGATGCAATAGCAGCCAACACACTCATTCATAAACAGTATTAGGTAAGGCATTAGGCAATGGAAATAGACTCGTTATAATTTATAGCACAACTATATTGTGCTGCAGAAATGCTTGGCATAGCCAAAAGTCTGGAAGAATGCACGCGAGATTCGCGACGATGTTTTCGAAAAATGAAAAATATTCGGAAATATGATCGTGATGGTTAAATTGAATTTGATACGATATTGGTGAAGACAAATATAGATTTTTGTAAGATATACATTATACAAGGTGTTAAAGGACGTACTTGACTTACTTTAATCAACGAAACTAGACATTAATTTTATTTTTTTTCAGAACCGTACAAAAAAATAATCTTTCACATGTCGTCACTGGTCATTCAGTCGAGTAAACCGACCCTAACCGTTTAATATCTATTGATTTTTTACGTTGAAAACAAAAACAAAAAACGTCAAAATTGTCAAAGGAGACCAAAATTTTATTTATATTTTTTACTCCAAATAATGTCAAGAGTCACTGGCGAAAGTAAGTGAATAGTGAATAGATCTGAATAGCCAGGTACTTCCCCACCTTCCTTACCCTACCCACTACCTTCAGTCTCGGAACATACCCCAATTGTGGATGCCAAGATATACAATATGCCATATTCTCACTGGCTCCAGGCGGTTGAGAGCAGTTGGGACTCTTGTGCGGTATTCACAAAAAATAAATAAAATCTGGCAATATTAACAGCATGTTTTCATTAGGGTTTGTAAAAAACAAAAATGTTAAAGTTTATTAAATGTAAATAAATATATCACCGGGCCCCCTAGCACAGTCGATCGATAAGGATTGATAGAATAATTTTCGGTAATTTCTCACAGTTCAAATAGTTGACGTCGAATATATTAAGGAAATTTAGTAATTGTGAACTGTTACTTATTAGTTGGCGATCTGTAGTCATGCGAGGAAACGATGAGAAATTAACGAAAGTTATTCTATCGATTCTTATCGACCGGCTGTATTCATCATCATTATATTCATTCACACATTATTACATTTCAATAAATGTTATAAAATAAATAAACATTCAGAAATACATTTAATATTTCAGTAAAGATCATTTTTCAGGAGTTGTACAAATTTTTCAACAAACCAAAGTAGACGAATAAAGTAACGGTGTAATTCATTTTAAGATGTCAAATGTTCACCATGGCGATAAATTCACAGAAAGGTCATTAAATGAATGGAGCCCCGAGCTTAAGCAAATCATCTACCATGGCTCACTGACCGAGCGATCAATTCAATTTGTCGCCGGTGACAGACGGAGCCATGTGTCAGAATAAATGTGACGGGAGCGAATAAGGAATAAGGACCCTGGTCCTTTTGGGTCCATCTGATGTCATCGTCCGCCCGTCGATATGGCCGAAGTGACTTCCGTCCCATGAATGGAGCACGAGGTACGGCGGTGGCAGTGGGACGAGGTGACGCGATGTCTTACTACAGACTATGGTGAGAGGCAGACAGAGTAGGAATTCATGATTGTTTCAGGAATTGAGTTTCAGCGTTGAAATTTCTACAACAATCAGCGATGAAAGTTGGTTACTACAGAAGTAGGCCAAAGCAGAAATAGGGTATGTTTGTTTTAAAAGCTAAATGTCGTCGACCACAGGTCATTTAATGAGCGATGAAATATGACTAGAACGATGTTCCACAATAGGAACAGATTAAAGAGGAAATAGGACATGCCTTTCCAGAAACAATGTTTTCGAATTGGAATATAGACAAAAATCATCAGCGATTAAAGTTAGACTAAATCAAATACTCGAAATAACAATAAAATCCGCGTTCCGTTATATTGCGTACACACTATATAATTCGCTTCCAGATATTTACAAAAACATTCAGCCTAATAATAAAAAATTTCAAAGTAATGCTTTAAAAGAATATTTTTTTGGTTGTATTTAAAAATGAAAATGTGTAATTTTCCGGTCATATTTTGTTCTGTCTTGACTCTTTTCTTTCCCTTTATTTGTAGTCATCCATAATTTGTATATCCTCGCGAATTTTTTCCTTTACTTGTTTTGTCTTTGTTGTTTGTTCTACTTAACCTGTCTTTAATTTTTATGCTGTACTGTAGGTGAAACTTATATTTTTGATGGCAAAATACCTTAGTAAAATTATTACTATTACCTCCCTATAATTGGTTAGTTCCTCACGGCTTAAATTGAATTTTGAAACATACCAGGATTGCTCTGGCAAGAAATTAAAAACAATAAAAAAATAAATAAAAAAATAGAAATATGGTAATCGAATCGAACGTTATTAATACTGTAGCGTCTGCGTGGTTGAATTTCAGAATCCGGCTTCGAACGCATGTCTGCCGCCGCGCCTTACCCGTCGCACCATATAAACATCCGTGTACGTGGATTTCAGACAAAGCTACCATTGTAATTCGGCTTCTAATTCAAAAATTAGTCACAAGATGTCGCCACCTTCGTCGGCAAGACGCATAGGGACGTGCCCTTCCTAGGTATAAGTTCTACGAATTTGTGAACCTGGAGCTGTAGTATCTCCCGGATTTCGAAAGATTGACGGTTATACTCAGTTGTATCAAGGGGCTGTATATTACATATGACATCATCGCCCGTCCTGGTTACTTTTTCGCGGTGACTAGGCATCACTGGTTGACACGTTGACAGTGGATACGAGGAACGGGCTAATTTTGGAACCAGTTCCTATTGGATTTACAAAATCATCACCAACACTAACTGGGCGGAGCGAATCGAAAGTCGTCATGATTGTTTCAGTGAATGCGTTTTGACTGTGGAATGTCAATAACAATAACAATAGATCATTGAATGTGTGATCAATTTTCAGCTAAATATGACATTTCTCACTAGCCATCAAAGAGGAATTAAGTTATTGTAATTGCATCATAAACTGCGTTTCATTAGTGGAATGTCGACAAAAAAAACATCATTGATGAAAATTAGACTACATCAATCGATGTCTCACTATAAAAACAGGCAAAAATAGAAATGGGACAGTATTATTTCAGCGACTACGTTTCAACAGTGGAATGTCGATAGCAATAATAATTACATGCCATTGAAATGAACTGAATTGTGTGATAAAAGTTTTTTGAACGAGTACGCCGTTTCTCACTATAGATTTAGACCAAAGAGGAAATAGGGTATTTTCATTGATTCGTAAACTACGTTTCTGCATTGGAATGCCGACAAATATGGGTCAGTTAGAAGAGGAAATATGAAATTTTCATGATTGCTTTAAAAACTACGTATCGTATGTGGAATGTCGATAACAATGGGTTATTATTGAATCAGTTATGAAACTGGAACTAGATCGTGCGATGCCTTACTACAGAAATATAACAAATATGGCACTTTCACAAATGTTTCAGAAACTACATTTCGGCTGTGGAATGTCAATAATGACAGATTGCTGAATGAGTGATAAAATTAGACTATGCGAAAGAGTATACCCACAGTAAAATTAGACAAAAGGCGATATTGGGAAAGGAATATCGACAACATTGGAATATTTAGAATAACTGATAATTTTTACACAGTTGACATATGCGGACGGGTCGTTTCTACGACTCTGTATTTGCCGGCCTCTGTATTTCCTCTGTCCTACAACATAGGTATCGGTCGAGAATTTTACGACCTAAATCACTCCTTCCTTTCCACTAAAAGACCCTCCACCCAGCATCCCCAAATATGACACAGGCCATGAGGAAAATTATTTTCCCTCGTGGAGTTTTTTCACAACACTTTCTTGTGTGGAGTTGATAATAAAAAACTGATTGACTAGCACTAGAACATGAAATATCTTAGCGCAAATAGGATATTTTAACGGTATTTTCAGTGAGTTATTTTTTTAAATGATTGGTGAAAGTTAGATTGAATAAAATAATGGATTTTTGGAAATCAAACAAAGAACGAATTGGAAAATTTTCATATTAATTTCATGTTTCTTATGTATATTTCGAGCACATAATGTGGTTGTGGCTAATATTATTATAACATAATCAAAGAGAATTACTATTTTTTGGGAAACTCCTCGAGGAAATTAAGGTTCGTTTTATCAGGTGAACAGAAAACTTAACAATCTACAACTTCATCACTTCTATGAAAATTCATTTGAAGTGATGAAAAAAACTTGGTTTTAAGTAGGTTAGGTTATGGACTATTTTTTAAATATTTTTTTTTCATAACTTTTAATGACTTTCAAAGTAGTGTTGAAATCACTATTAATTTTAAAAAGTGTGGTCTACCCCGAAAAACTACGAAAATGTATCTTGCCGCTTAGAACACATATCGAGATTATGCATTTTATCAAAATGAAACTTAGCGATCGCTAACCTTGGTGAAAGCGGATGTCAATCTTCAAAAAGAAAAACTATACATGAAACTTAGAATTAGCAACAATTACACAAAGAGAAAGACTGATAGTTCTGAAGAGAGAAGATAAGTTGCAAGAGGCAACCGAGAAGTGTACCGAGATGGGTGGGGGGCGCGTGCAAGAATGCGGCCCTTCGGTTCTTTTCTTACCTCCTCACCCTCCTCCGAGCTCCTGGCTCCCAGCCCTAGCTCCTAGCCGAACATGTAAACATCTCCTTTATAAATCAGGTGGGAGAAATGTTTTCTGATAATAAATTACCGTGGATTACTAATTTCAAAGAGACAAAATGCACACCAAAATATCAACACTAACATTGACACATTATTTTTTTTAGTTAAGAGTGCGGATAATCGGCGTTTACCGAAATATAATTGTAACAGATTCACACAAAAATAACACATATGTACATAAATACATTTGCTACATACCTAAGTGAAAACGCTGAACCGTACCTTTTATGAGCAATACATAATGAATAACAAGTTCCCTTTCATAATGGCTTTAATTTTCTCGTGATATTTTCATATTAGCCATTTAGTGATGTATTTGTTGAAGGAATACATATTAGTTATTGCTATGGTCTGTAGTGGCAGTTTGTTGTATGCGTGAAATGCATATATCTATTATGATGTCTTTGAGCAAAGGTTGACGTATATTTTAGTACCAAAAGTCTCCCTTGTGTTTTTTGCTCTTGCGTCTTTACTACATTTAATAAACAGCTTGTTGTGCAGTGCTTGTTTTCTTGTGCTGCAATTGTTGTCGTGGTGTACTTATTAAGCTGTTCTTGTTGTGCTTCGCTATATCTGCTGTGATATGTTGTGCTGTGAGCTGTGAATATTGTGATGTGTTTGTTGTGCTACACTGAGGTATGTTATACTTGCTGTGGTATGTTGATTGTTGTGCTGTGTATGTTAGAACAGTGCTATGAATGATGTGCTTTGTTTTACTGTATATGTTGTGAAGTGCTTGTTGTGCTATGCTTGTTGAGCTATGTTATATGTACTTACTGTGATTAATGTACTGTGTATGTTGTGATGTGCTTGTTGTGCTGTTCATGTTATCCTGTACATGCTGAACTTTATTCTGCTGTGCTTTGTTCTGCTGTGTGTGTTATGCTATTATTGTTCAGCTAGGTTAAACTTGCTATGTATGTTGTGATTTGTTTGTTGTGCTATGCATGCTGTGCTTTCTTCTGCCATGTATGTTGTGCTATTCTTGTTGACCTACGTCATATGCTATGTTGCGATGTGTATGTTGCGCTGTTCTTGTTGTGCTATGCTATACTGGTTGTGTCTGCTTGTTATGCGATGTTCGCTGTATCGGTTGATAGGTAGTTGTGGCAGTCCACAGTCGCGATGATTCGGGACGAGAACCGCAAGAGGAGGAATATGGCCGGCGGTCCACCGCAGCGCGCGGGCGGTCGCTTTGTCGTGAAGTGGAAACGTGAGAAATATTCAAATCAATTAAGCTCATGGCACTACCTTCATCTCCAACTACCACCTACCACACACTACATAACATACCTTGCCTATAGAGAGCTCTGCACGCTCAATATTCCACTACTCAACAAAGGGAGTTAACAAGAAATACAGCTGAACATTTTTGAAACAATACCTACATACGAAAAGGTAATATAAATTTAGGCACTTAAAACTATTTTATCAAATTTAAAGCATCGTTTGCATAAAAAAAAAACAAATTTCCAGCTTTTTCAACATTAAAAACAACAATTACTCCAGATCGAACTTATTACATTTGTACATTACATAGAAATGTATCACATACCAATTATTAGCTTTAATAATACTATCTTATATTAGCTAAAGGCCCCGGCGTTGCCCGGGCACTGCACAAAGTTTTTCGAAATTTATTGTATATAGTGATACAGTGACCATCCTCTCGTTTTGAAGGAATAATATGCAAAATTCTTGGAATAAAACTGTAGATTTGTATACAAATCAAACTCACCCGCCACACCCACCTTTATATAAATAGATAGAATATGTTTCTTAATTTTTTAAAGAAAACCTATTGTTTATTATACATAAGGTACTTAACTCTATATTGACTTTCGTATTTATTTAAAGCTAGGTGAATAATGGTTTCCCTGCCTAGGCCTTTTCGGTAACTAGGGATAGCACCCTAACGACTTTGTTTTCCTTCCCCTGCCATACTGGTGTATACATAAATCAAGTCAGTGGTTGCAATTTGGGAGGCGGAATTGAGTACCGCCGCCCTGGGAACCTTTATTGGATAACCAACACCTCTGCCATAGGTCATCCCAAGTGGTTCGCTACGTTTGGTGATTTAGCAGGGGTGCCCGGGTTCATGGAGTGAGGTTTGTCTAGGTATTGGAGGCGGATGACCAGGACACACTGAACCCCAGATTCCTACCCACCCCTTAAACCCTTTTCCTTCCCAGAACTCTCCTCTCCTTCCTTACCCCAAAAAACCCCCCACACAGCATCCCCAAAGATGACAAAAAAAAGTCAAAGCATGTACAGCCTTGCAAAATTACGACCGTCATTATTTGATCACTAGATCCATCACTAATTTTTGGGGTATCATGAAGTGCTGCGCTTCCTCCTGTTTTAGCCAAAATTTAGGACAACGTTACGGTGTTAAACATCAAGGCATTGATACAAATGTAGGTATGTTCATAAGTACTTCAACTTTCTAATAAAGTGTGTTTCTCGGAAGTGACCTGCAGGTAAGTATGTTTTTGTATCTATCTGTAAATAATACAATTAAATAGAGCCTAGGAATTCATAATAAATTGTAAAGTGCCCTTGAGGTGATTTTTCACAAAAACGGCGCTCTAGAAATTTTCCAATTATTATTATTATTATTATAAATTGACTTACTGCCTCAACACATGCCAGGCTAGTGAGGCGGGTTGGGATAAACCTCAACTACATAACTACAAATTTCTATACTTTAATCTGTTTTTGTTTTTTTTTTCTTAAATAGACAATTCACCCTAAAGAGAGTGCTTTGTATATTATTTTCTGTTTATTAACTTATTATACTAATGTAATTTATAAACCTTTTTCGACTACACGGAACACGTACTTTTTTTTATTTATGAATAGTTGCAAATTTCGTTAAATAAAGAAAATAATTATTTTCATTATTAGAGATGTGTAGATTGTGGTGAAGTGTGTGTAAATCTGACATCGTGATGCAAGCGTTCTCCTATCAATGTGGCTGGCTGCGTTTAGTTTTGCTGTAGCCGTTTTATACCTGATACCAATAACTATTAAGCTTATTCGTGTCCTCTCAGGAGGAGCTCAGTATGAAAGTGGGATATGAGCCATTTGGATTATTTTTCAGTAGAGTGAGTTTTTTGTTTCGAGTATGCAGGTATGAAATATCTGGTATTTTTTTCTACTTATAATCTTTGCGCGTAAAGAATCACAAGCCACACATAACATTCTATAATTTCATACTCTTACTATTTTATTTTTAAATTTAAAAATGCTTATGTCCGCTTTTGATACTAAAACGAGAAAAGACATCTTTTCTTTTGCTGGTTTCTAATTTTCTGAGTTTGTTACGCGCTTGCGACTATTAGTAATCTCCTTTTTATCGTATTTTGATCAATATTAAGCTGAAAAACTTCGATAAACCTCAAATTTCGTCCTAAAACAGTCAACCAACTATCAAATTTGGCGGTTGGTGTCTGACTGAAAATAGCAGCCGCCATGACACTTTTTGTGACCCTTTTGTATTGTATGTCCGAGTTTGTTGCAAACATGAGTTGCAAGTGTCCGTTTTTGAAACAAAGTGCAAACTGTAACATGCGATTTCTTGTATTAATTGTCCGTTTTCGATAGATTTTCTCAGTTATTCAGTTAGAGAATCAGACTTACTACCATAATCAATTAAAATATACATTTTGGAAAAAGTGGCGTATGTCCCAACTTGATACTGAGCTCCTCAAATACACTTCATCACATACATCTGCCCGGATGATTGACACTGTAACGCTGTCTGAAACGTTGGCTAATGAAGGAGGAAACGCAACACGGCATAGTAACCCACAAACCAATCACGACAAATGTTTTCCAGCGTTCATGAAAACAAAATGAAAATTTTGATTGACGACATAGGACAAACAAATTGTACGCTTTTCCGCGAAAATTCTACCCCTAATCAACACCCCACGTAGGCAACGTTATGCATAAATGACTAAAAACATTTTTTTAAATTCTACAGTATTTTTTTAAACAACGTAAAAAGAAAGTACAATATATCGTGCCACGGTTTGAGGTCTCTGACTTTTCTTTTGCTGGCGTAACGGTTCCAACCACATTCCTGGGCAGAGCACGGCCTCCCAACAGATGGGCTGCGAACTGTGGACTGCAATCCGTGGGACAGTTCACCGCTCAACCATCACAGTTATTCGATAGACCGAAAGAAGAACGATTCGGCAACTGGTGGCAATATCAAATCAACCAGACACAACATACATATTATTTTATTTGAAAAACCCACAGTTAAAGTAATTAATAATGTTTGATAAAATATCTGTAAATATAATTGGTATAAGAAATGAAATAAATTTACGTTGAAATATCAGTATCATAAAGTGTGGTTCTTATAATATTATATAAATGATGTATCTTACTAATATTATAAAAGCGAAAGTTTGTATGGATAGATGGTCCTTACTCTTTCACGCAATAAATACCGTAAATTGATGGAACTAGGTACTGAAAGTAGGAACTAATTTTTCGCTTTATCCACATTGAAACATCGTTTTTTTCTTCATACATTTAATTTAACACCCACTCCTCCCTTTGTGTTTTAACCCGTTAGTTGCCTGCAACGGGCAAAAGGCTGTTTCAAAATAAATTGATGCACTCAGTGGGTTGGGGTACTGTTAACTTATTTTTCGCTAGATCCACACTCAAACATCGTTTTTTTCTTCGTACATTTAATTAAATACCCGCTCTTCGCTTCATCCACGTTCACACATCAAATCGCGTAGTGTTTTAACCCGTTAGTTGCCTTTGCAACGGGCATAAACTAGTTCTAATATATATATTTAATATACAAATATAAAGTAGGTACTAATTTACATTTTGACCTAAGCCAACAGCTATACTAATATTATGAATGCGAAACGGCGCGTATTTGATTGTTGATTGATTGGGGGAAGGGGGGGGGGGTAGTGCGGGGGAGTGGGGCGGGGGTGGAGTGGGGCGGGGGTGGAGTGGGGGGGGAGAGTGGGGGGGAGAGTGGGGGGGGGGGGGGCAATATGCGAGCGAAGCCGGGGCAAAAGCTAGTAAATAATATTATAAGAACCACATTTGATGATACTGATATTTCAACGTAAATTTATTTCATTTCTTATACTCAATTGGAAAAAGCATGCGCAATATAAGGGATGAAAAATCTGTGCACAATTAAAGAAATAATTTAAAAAAACAGAAAAACCTTAGCGTAAATTTCCTTTGTGACAACCTTGACGCCATCTTTGGCAGTTAATTAGAAACTGGTGCATTATTTCACAATGGTTCAATTTTCTTTCATGAGAAACATGACGCCCTCTTTGTAAGCAAATTAGAAACTTGTGCTGTACGCCTTCATGAAACTTGACGCCCTCATAGTAGGCGAATAAGAAACTGGTGCAACGCCCTTTAGTGATAAATTATTTTGTGAAAATCATGACTCCCTCTTTGTAGAACTATTAGAAACTGGTGCATTACACCTTAGTGATATTTTCATTGTGAGAATCGTGACGCCCTCTTTGTAAACAATTAGAAATTACACCTACTCGTAAGTGTTATTTTCCTTTGTGAGAAACTTGATGCCAAGTGAATTGGAAACTGGTACATTATACCTTAGTGATATTTTCATTTGTGAAAATCGTGACGCCGTCTTCGTAGACAAATTAGAATAGTACATTATACCTTAGTGATATTTCCTTTGTGGGACATTTGATGCTACATGAATTGGAAACTGGTACATTACACCTTAGTGATATTTTCCTTTGTGAGAAACTTGAAGCCAAGTGAATTGGAAACTGGTACATTACACCTTAGTGATATTTTCCTTTGTGAAAAAATTGATGCCAAGTGAACTGGAAACTGATACATTACTCCTTAGTGATATTTTCTTTTGTGAGAAACTTTTATGACGTCTTTGTAGACAAAATAGAAACTGGTGCATTATACCTTTGTGATATTTTTTTGTTGCGAAAATCGTGACGCCCTCTTTGTAGACAAATTAGAAACTGGTACATTACACCTAAGTGATATTTTCCTTTGTGAGAAACTTGATGCCAAGCGAATTGGAAACTGGAACATTACATTTTAGTGATATTTTCTTTTGTGAGAAACTTGACGCCGTCTTTGTAGGCAAAATAGAAACTGGTGCATTACACCTTAGTGATATTTTCATTTGTGAAAATTGTGATGCCCTCTTTGTAGACAAATTAGAAACTGGTACATTACACCTAAGTGATATTTTCCTTTGTGAAAAACTTAATGTCAATTGAATTGGAAAGTGGTACATTACATTTTAGTGAGATTACATTAAATTTTTCTTTTGTGAGAAACTCGATGCCGTCTTTGTAGGCAAAATGGAAACTGGTGCATTACACCTAGTGATATTTTAATTTGTGAAAATCGTGACGCTCACTTTGTAGACAAATTAGAAATTAGTACATTACACCTTAGCGATTTTTTCTTTGTGGGAAACTCGACGCCAAGTGAATTCGAAACTGATTCATTACACCCCCATTTTCTTTCATATCAAAAAATTGCAAACTGATGCATTACATTTATTTAGTATTAAAAAATTGCAAACTGTTGCATTACACCTTCGCATCATTTTCTTTTGTGACAAACTTGACGCTCTCTTTGAAGGCAAATTAGAAACTGCTGCATCTATAGATTATTAATTGACCCAAATCCTACAATTGGGATATTTTCACCTTTACGACAACAATGCAGCGATTTTGCTGACTTCAATTGAAAAATTGAAATGAAAAAGATGCATAACAATTCAAGTGAGCATACAAATAAATGTAAAAAAATAACTATAAATCGACAGTTAATTAAAAGCTTAGCTACAGTTAAAAGGCAACGGTTACCTCGGCCGAACAATCATTAATAACACTTGTTCGAAGGGTTAATCTAGCGCCGAAGCCTTACGAGGCTGACCTCGGAGCCCGTGTGAACTGTAAAACTCTCCCAGCGCCCGGTTATTAGTTATTAGGGAGTTGCGTCCCGACCACTCCACCACTCCAACCCACCCGAGGTTCGGGTTCCTGGAAGGCTCTCCCATCCCCTCACCCCTTCTCCCGTCCACCTCGACCCCTTCCCCTTATCGGATCGACGCGCGGCGGTGGAACAAACAACATGACCTGAACACGATAAATAATAAGATTGGGATTTTCGGTTTGGAGCATTTGGATAAAGGAATTTTTATCAGCATCCATTTGCTTATCAGATTCAGTAGGCAGTGTAGGCACCCGGTTAACTACAATTAAAGATCAACAGCCTTTCTAATAAATAAAAAAACATTTCCCAACCGTTAAACGGTGTTTTTGTTAGACATTGAAAAACGACTGTACAAAATCTGTTTTTAGTGGCTGCCAAAATCAAAAGAACATTTACGCGGAACGGCATTTATAATAACTCGTTTCTTTACATTAGCTCCACACAGGAGGCCTTGAGGACAAAAAATTCCCTCAGCGCCTATGTCATCTTTGGGGATACTGTGTGGAGGGTCTTTCTAGGGAAATGGAGATGAAGTTCTGGGAAGGAAAAAGGTATGAAGGGTGAGTAGGAATCTGGGGTCAACATATCAGGGTCATCAGAAGTGACAGACCCATGAATCCATCCCTCGAAGGTGATCAGTCGAGAGTCCGGCCGGAGAAGTCAAAAGATCTTCCTCAACCAGTCTCTTCAGATCCGGCCGGCCACGCAAGAGGTGAGAAGACGCATCCGCCGCCAAGACCTAGACAAACCTCTGGGATGAACATGGGCACCCCTGCTAAGTCACCAAACGTAGCGAACTATTTGTCGTGACCTGTGGCAGGGTGTTGGTGTTGTTTAGAAAATGTTATGAAAAAAAACTATGATTTCTGTTAGTGTGCTACAATTATTACTAGTTAGATGAGAGCAGTTTCGGTCATCGTCTTCATGATCAATCCTCAGAAAACACCCTTGTTTCCTGTCAGGCCCTGTGGGACGAGAAGCGAGGCGCCAGGAAGGTTGGTTTGGCCGGCCGGGGCGCCGCCCGCCGTTTTGGTAGTTTTTTATTCCACGCCCCTCGCAATGAATTACCCGCGGCGGCGAGGCGTGAAGAGGGAATGATTTGTATCGAGAGGTTTATTATTGGGAGTATCAATCTCCGGGCCATTATGCCCTCGAGTGACCGCTGCGCAAGAGGTACCTATTATACGGTGAGACCACTTTCTCCCTCTGACGGACAGAACAAGGTAAACCATCACTCAAGAATATCTGGAATAGCTTCATCCTAATTTTCATGACACCGTTTAACATATTGTATTTTTGGTAATGCATTTCAACCACATTCTGAAGTAAAACTAACGAAATTGGAATATTAAGTCATCTATACCTTACACAGCACAAAAACAGTGGGGAAGGAAAAGAGTCTTCTTTTGAAAGCTTGGAAAGTACCTTCCCATGCAAATTTTAATACAACAAAAGGACATTCACAGAAACAACGCAATGATGCAACGGAAGTGTCTTAACGGAAGCAGAAACGGAAACAGATGTCAAAAGTAAATCTTAGCGGAAGCGGAAGCGGAACCGGAAGTGTTAATACTATGAAGAAAAATTTGTTAGTTGAATTAAATTTGTATTTTGTACTTTTAGTACTCGAAATTAAACAGAGGTAAATTATATTTAATAAAAAGTAATTTTGCTGCTTTAACACATTTGAGTCTGTTTCGGAGTTCTTCATATATTAAACCTTTTATATTCTTCGTTTAGAGTTCTGTTATAAAGTTTGCGGAACCAGAAACGGAAGTGAAAAAACTTGCGGAACTTCTGCAGAAGCGGAAGCGGAAGCTGAGTTCTGTTGCACCACTAGTAATTAGGTATATTGAAGATTTCTTAGCAAAACAAGGAGCATCTAACCTTATAAATACCCTCATAAACCACATTTCCCGTATTTGACATTTTTTTCATCCTCAAAGGAGAGATCACGCAATGTTTAGGCAGAGAATTGGCACATTGCTAGTCAATCAAAGGGAGCCTTCTGGAGCTTCAAAGCCTACAAGTACTAAACTATGCCTCGATACAAAGGACTAAGCCATCAAAGCGTCTCTCAACAATTATCTTTCAACTTCCTTCAACAATGAGATTTGGACAATCAATTATTAAAATGAGAATTGGAAATTATATCCCTTTCACAATTTTAAACTCACTTGTCTTACACCCCAGATTGCACTTTCTGTAGTCTAGAAGTGGAAACTTTCGATCACATAGTTTTTGGCTATGTGATCAATCTCGAAGAAGTAGACTTTTGGCTGTCCTTCTCTAAACAAATAACCTAATCTCTTCTAAGTCCAATCTTCCATATAATTATGAAATTTACCCATATAAATAAACTTAATAATATATAAATTCGCATTCCCTCTCTTCATAATTTGAAATTATGACACCCGCGAGTGGTGAAAGAAAGAAGCATTTAAAAAACTCTGGGGCCAGAGGTAAAAAACCTAACATACCTCCTCCGGAGGTCAAAAATGAAGTAGTTATTTTTAAAATTTCTATTAGCGTGGCGAAGTAGTAGTTGTAGTAGTACTTAGAAGACTTCTGATAACGATACCGATTTGCCCCTAAGAATTTGAATACTTTATTTACTCTTTTATACACCCTTAGAGCTTTTGCATTATGTAAGTGAATGTTACAATTTTGTACAAAAGGGTAGGTAAGTAATAAACAATGATTGCATAAAAATAATGAATGTTATAATTGTTCAAATGCCAAAACCTGAACCTGCTTTGCTTAAATATTTTTTTCAACTAAAAAACGGAAAAACGGTCACTTATCTAATAATGAGATACTGGCCCAATTAAATTTTTTTGTACCAGAGTCTCACTCTCGAGGACGTCATCACAACCTCCTATATAGTAGAGCAAGCGCACTAATTTATTTATGAACTCACCTGTGGGGAGAGCTACGTGCTTTTTGAATGCGGTGGATAAAAAAATAGATATATTTTTTGTGTCCTATAGTGCATTTGTAAGATTTTTAGCATTGCATATACACTGCATAAATGGTACAATTATAACGTCTTAGGCTATATTGCCTGTAATTTGTTATGAATAAATGTACAAATTACATATAAATAAATAAATAAATATTGAATAGGTCGACTGATTTAAAAGAATGTGGGTTTAAAAAAATTGTTTAAGATAGGAAGTGCTCAGGTTTGACCAATTATGGTAGTACCAAAATGTTTAAGGAACTTTCGATAATAGAAAACAGAAACGATTTATCAGATCTAGGCCATAACACAGCATAGCGGAAGAAAAATGCACCAAATATAATTTACGCAAATCTGAACACTGATTTTAAAAATACATATTAAAATGTAGTAGAAAATGCTTATTTTAAAATGTGGAAAACTTAGTTCTTAGTTTGTAAGCTCTCTTTCTGTGACATGCATCATTTATGATAAAGGGGGAGAGGTTACACCGGAGCTATCAGCGGTACGTCTAGGTAAGTCAGATGGCTGTCCAGATGCGGGCGGTAATGAGCAATGAGCTAAGTTAATCTATTTGAGGCATATTATTAATTTATTAGCCACTAACAAGGACCACCTGAGAGCCGACCCCGTGGAAGTATGCCAAGCCGAGATCTTCCAATGCGCTTCGTAGCGGTAGTTGGACTAATAACTAATAAACAGGTCGTTATGGCAATAACCCGCGGATGCAACGAGAGGCCTGTTGAAATCCAACAGATTTAGTAATCATAGTAATATATTTGTATCAGAATAAATAAAAAGCAATATAATTCCGTGAGGTTGAGATTAAAAATTGATCAAAGAAAGAGAGTGGTTCAGTTTCAGCCTAAAAGAAAAGTGTGGTATATAGAATTAGTCATGTAGTTTCAACATTCTTCAACAGATGTCGTTAGTTATGCATAGTTTTGTGGTGTCTCAACAGTTGTCAGTTCAGTAGTTCCTTAGAAAAGTGTTATCTATAGTCATTTGTGGCTAATGTACGAACCGAAGGCATGGGTATGATAGACGGCTGGGCTTCCTCAGTGTCGCGAGCCAAGCCGCAGAATAACTTAGAGCCTCCTGTAGAAAGGACGTCTGATCCAGTTAAATATTCGTTGATAACATTACGATAACTTAAATAAATCAAATTGTAATCTCAACAAACAACATCTTATTTTGAAATTTCCCTCGAACACTGTTCGGTAATCTTAATCACTGGGATTACAGTACATATCAAAAATCTTTGGTAAATTGCAAAGGATTGAATCCTATACTTTGATCTGGGCCATAAACCAGTTGCTGACTGTAAGGGGGGTTAAATTTTTGTAATAAATTCACAACATACAAACTTCTGTCGTCGGCAATATTCAATTGTACATTATTCTCAAAGGCAATGACCGCAACTAGTGGCAGTGAAATCAAACGTATAAATAAATTGAAAAAAAACGTACCATATTAGATCCAACAGCGTTAAATTTGATCAGGGAATAGTGTGGATAACAAACCTAGAACAAAGAAAAAATAACATTAATAAAAGCAATACTTTGATACAAATAAATAAATCAACAAAATCAAACATAAATTCTCAACACAAGATGGAGAATCCCTTGAAGAAGAGAACACAATTAACAAGAGCAAAAACGTCGATACCAATAAACAGATTATCACTGATAAACAGAAATATTAAAGCCAAGTTGAAGAATCTCTTGAAGAAGAAGAAACAGCTACCCAAGTAGAGTAAGCAGGGTACGTCGACCCTTGCATACCAGAGACCAATGGTCAAACCTCGGCCAAACGCACGCAAAAACATAAAACGCTACCTCTGCAGTCTGCAGACCGCCACACGCACCGCAGTGTGCACTGCGCACTGCGCCCTGTGCGTGCAGGGCCAAACCAATCCCAGCAGAGAAAATTGAACGGAGATGAGTGGCTCGGGCAGGGGATAAACAGCTTCATCCGGAGTGGACTATGGATTTAGGCGTGTGCATATTTTAACGTGCACGTGATTTTGCTATATTCTTTCAAGAAGGGTTTTTTAATGTACATAGATTTCACCGACAGGCAGGGTTAGGTGTGCATATTTTAACGTAGACTTGATCTTGTTATATTTATTTATTTATTTATTTATTTATTTATTTAAACGCCATAAATTTGGCTTTTACATTCAAGTGATACATGATACAATGGTTCACAGGAGGATATCAGTATGTTAAAAATAACAGAAATAAAATAGTTAAGCAATATTTAAATAATATGCGAGGTTTATAAAAGACCTAACATAAAAAAATGTGAAGTATGTATGATAAAAGCTAGTATATACATAGTTATATTATACAAGTATTTGTTACAACCAAACAAATAATGTGGGCATTAACATTATATTTGCGCAGAATAAAAATATGTAAAATAAAGGTGGCTTGTTGGCAAGTAGAAAATCGAGCAAAGTCTGGTATATCATACATTCACACATTCGCATTTATTTGCAAATCTAGGAGTTGATTATATATAGAATAATTTTGTAGAGAGTTTAATGTAACCTTAAAAATTAACTTTGCTTTAAATGACTGGGCAGGTATAGTTAGCAAATTAGCTCTTTGGTTTCAGGGCTGTCAGTTGGAGATTTGATAATAGTTATGGATTAAAAATAATAAATTTTATTAAAACAGTGCACTTATTAGCTATGACACTTGTGTCTGTTGGTTAAGAGTAGTTCTGAATCTCTAGTAAAATATGATAAAGAAGCCTTACATATAAATATTACCATGCCTATCATTGATTATTATGATTGAGGTATGTTATTATAGCCTTCTTATAACTATATTCCGTGCAGCTGAACATATCTACTACTTCTGAGAAAGCATTCCCAACTGCATGCAATCTAGGTATAAGCGAATATCCAAATGACTCAGTCCTGATATTGTTGTTGCAATTAAAAAGGATTTTGGATCGAGTAGTTCTTGTAGGTATATGGAAGGTGATTAGACTTAATAAATCAGGGCTGTCTATAATACCATTAACAATTTTAAAAATAAAAGTCAAGTCGGAAACAAGTCTTCTATCTGAGAGTTTTATTAAGTTTAATTTTTTCATCAAGTGATTGTAATTTATTGATTCAATTGGTAGACCGAGTTTATAGTTAATGAATCTTAGGAATTTATGCTGAATTTTTTCAATGGAATCGGAGTGGATTTTGAAGTGAGGGGACCAAATAGAAGAATTATATTCAACTTGACTTCGAACTAGAGAGGAATACAAGATTTTTAATGTTGCAATATTTTGAAAGTCTTTGCCATTTCGAAGAATGAAGCCTAGCATTTTTAATCCTTTATTGGTTACTGTATTAATATGTGTAAGAAAGTTAAATTTGAAATCGAAAGTAATACCAAGATCATTAATTTCACTGACAGAAGTGAGGGAAACATTGTTAATTTTATATTGATAGTTAAGGGATTGATTTGTTCTGAAAAATCTTATTATCTGGCATTTACTAATATTTAGATAAAGTTTGTTAGTTTCGCACTAATCTTGTAGTTTATTTAAATTTGTTTGAATATGAATACAGTCATTTATTGTTTTTATACGTTTAAATAGTTTTAGGTCATCGGCGAAAAGCAACACTTCAACATTATTATCAAAAACAGTGACAATATCATTTATAAAAAGTAAGAACAGTATTGGGCCTAAATGTGACCCTTGAGGTACTCCGCTTGTAGCCATGAATTTGTGTGATAGTTTAGAATTATTTTTTACTTGGAGAATTCTATTAGTTAAGTAACTCTTTATCCATTCCAATAGTTTACCCTCTATTCCCATTTTGCTAAGTTTATTGAGAAGAATTTCATGGTTGACTTTGTCGAAGGCTTTTATAAAGTCTGTATATATTGAATCAACTTGGTTTCTATTTTCAAGTGAGCATGCTATAAATTGTTCATACAAGGAAAGATTTGTTAGGGTGGATCTTCCCGACATAAAGCCATGTTGATTAGGTACTATGATGTTATTAATATGTGTGGAGATTTGGTCAAGGATAAGTTTTTCAAACAATTTGGGGATAGTTGAGAGCATGCAAATGGGTCGGTAATTAGTGACATCATTAATATCTCCCTTTTTAAATACAGGTGTTAGATAACAGTTTTTCCATAAATCAGGGAAGCAACCAGAATTTAGTGATTGGTTAAATATTTGACATAGTGGCTTGGCTAGTATCGATACACAGTTAATTAGAAAGGCAGGACTAACTTTGTCAGGACCCGCTTTTTTCTTTATGTCGAGTGACTTTATTTTACGTATAACATCCGGAATATTTATATGTAAAGCGGGAATGTGGACCGATTCCTTTGGATGAAAGGGTGGAAGTTGAACATTTGGATTATCCTTATCATAAACATTTTTGAAGAAGTCGGCAAAGAAATTAACGATATCATTAGTATCACTACTGCTTTTCCCTTCGAAATGCATGTAAGTAGGTAGGCTAGGTTTATTTTTTCTTAGTGAGTTGATGTGTGTAAAAAAGTTTTTAGTGTCCGAAGAAATAGACTTTTCTGTGTTGAGTATGTATGTTTGATATAGTTTTTTGGTCAGTATTTTGCATTCAGTTCTATATTTATGAAATATTTTGTAGTCCGAGATGGAGTTGCTCTCTTTGAAATTTTTGTGCCAGATTTTTTTGTTTTTTATTAATTGTTTTAAGTCATTATTAAACCATTTGGGAAACTTTGATGGTTTGAATTGAAATAATGGTACATATTTTTCGATAGCGGTGTTAAGATAGAGTAAAAAGTTTCAAGATTATGGTTAACATTTTGGTTTTTGTCTAAAAACGACCAATCTGCACTTTCTAAGTATTTCATAATCAGTGGATAATCTGCTTTGGCAAAATTGTATGAATGGTTAGGAAAAGTGTTGGAGTAAGTGTTAGGGAAGTTGTTCATAATGGTGATGTTTAAGGGAGGATGGTGGGAATCTATGGGGAGAAGGGGGTCTATGGATTTACCTAACCCTACTAAAGGATCGCTACTAAATGCAAGGTCTAATAGGTGATGATTAGAATTGTATACATTATTAATTTGTTTGAGACCTAGGAAATTAGACATATTTATAATTTCACGAGCATTAGCAGTTATATTAGAGTGGATTGTTGGGTTTTTACTTAGGGTAATCCAGTCTATATTTGGAATATTGTAATCACCGATTAGCAGCATCCTGGCTTCCGGATATTTGAGCTTGAGGGCCTCTACGTCTTCAACGTGGTTGACGTAAACTTGTGTTATTGATCCGGGTGGAATATAAACACATCCAAGAATAATTTTTCCCAGGTTCGTCTTGAGTAGTATGAAAAGTTGTTCTATATTAATGTGTTTGCATTTTAATCTAGATGAAGTTATAGATTTGGTGACCGATATTAATACACCCCCTCCTCTTAATTTGGTGCTGGTAGTGGTACTTCTATCAAAGCGGTAGGTATTGTGAGAAGTGAAGCCTAGTTCTTGTGTATTAAAGGACGGATCCAACCAAGTTTCAGTCAGGAAATATATATGATAGGGATGGATTGGAATCGATGATCTTAGCTCATTAAGTTTGGTGCGGCAACCTCTAATATTCTGGTAGTAACCCATTAGGGGTTTGAGTTTTTTGGATTAATATTTACAATTACTGGTTTATTATTTTTGTATTTGATTGTGAGTCCTGTTTCACCGTTTTGAGTTCTATGGTCTAGGGTTAATCGTAGATTGGCGAGATAGTTTCTTTGGGCTGGAGTTTGGTCGGAATAAATTTTGATACCAGGGTATTCGGTTATGCTGTTTTTTTTTCTCAATATATCTATGGCTTGGATGGGATTATCAAGCATAACTTTTAGAGGTCTGGGTTTATCCGGTTTCTTGATCCCCAGACGAAAGGTCGTAATGTTGGCTCGTGTGATGGTTGAGTTTAGAGTTGTTAGTGTCGTTGAGATTCTCGTCGTATCGTCGGTAATTTTGTCGATTTGGGAACAGGCTGAGCTTTCGGGAAAATTGAAAATAATTGAATTATTATTCTTTAAAACTATTTTTTTAATGTACCTAGATTTCACCCTTCAAGGGTTAGTTGGGAATATTTTAACGTGCACATGATTTTGTTATATTCTTTCAAGAAGGGTTTTTTAATGTACTTAGATTTCACCCCTCAAGGAGTGTTCTTGGCCATCTTTTCAGTACATATTTGGAAAATGTAATCTAAGTGGGCAAATTTCAAAGTAATATTGAAAATTGGAGTAGAGTTCAGACTTAGAAGAGAATGATGTGTGGAATGGTGGAGAGGAAATTAGGCATGATAGAATAAATAATATTTGCAGAGGGACAACAAAAATTTCGGCAATATAAAATTAAGTTCCTACGGAAAATTGCAATCCAAGGAAATGAAAAAAAAAAAAAATTGCAATATCACAATGCCAATTTTAAATACGATGCACAAAAACGAAACAAAATTCATAACAATGTAAATTTCTATTACTGTAAAATAACCCGCTCCGCCGGTTTTTATCGCTAGACCCTGCAGGCGGCTTTTGACTCTGGAAGTTTGAGAGTTGGTGACCATTTTATAAATCCGATTGGAACTGGTTCCTAAAATAGCCGGTTCCTCAGTTCCACTAGGATCCAGTGACAGCGATTCACCAAGACAAAGTAACCGCGACAGGCAATGACGTCATGGATAACACATAGAAGCGTGGTATTATTATTCACAACTGCCAGTTACAATAATAATTATATTATCATCAATCAATGAGATTCACGAAAATACAAATCAAATAGTATCTACTTACGCCTGCCAGCCGATGCTCCTCACGCTAACTGTTAATTAATATAACCACTAGATCGCTTTTTGACACAATATGGCACTATTTAAAATACATTGCATTGCTTTGCTGCCAATTTTGACAAATTTTCCCTTATTTCCAAGTAATTAAGTAGAAGTTTACGACTTCATAATTTTTTTTAATCCTACTAATATGTGATAATCGATAAAAGATAGGTGAATTCATTTGATGTATATAACTATAATCAGTTTGTATGTCTCCATATTAAAATTCGGAGGTATCATTTTTTTAATGTGGCTGGAAAAAAAAACACCAACAAAATCTAGAGCAATCGGAGAAAAAAGTTATAAATTGCGGTGTTGCTCAGTGGGTAAGTGATGCCATCTTTTGGCATTGCTTTAATTCGGTTCTATTACAAAAGTTGATTTGTATACAAACTCAATATACAAAAACGGTTTTGCGTAAGGCGCGGCATCAGAGTTGTATTCTTAGTCGGATTCTTAAATTTCAAGCGTACAGTCGCTATGCTATTAATAAATACTGTTTGATGATGATGATAACTAACAGTGGATTTGGCCAGACTCTGACAAACCCATTTAAAACGGGATGGAACTCTAACTGCAATCACAATTCAAACACTCGCAGAAATAACAGGAAAAATTTAAAAAAATAATTTTTGTAATTTGATACAAAAAGATTCAAAATCCAATGGATTAAAAGTTATCTAAATATTATTTGAGCAGGATAATCTAAAATATTGGGTTCATATCAAAGAAATGCCGCTTACCTTGCTCTGATCCGCAAAAAATGATAATCATCTTACATTCATATTATACTACACCGACGACGGTGCAAAAACAGAACGCCGTAAAACGTTTTATTTTTATGTTGAAATATTAGGGGGCAATTATAGATTCCAGCAGGATTTATTCATGAATGGTCTCCGAGCCGCAACTCGAGGTGTGTGATTTTGAAAAGTAATTCAATAAGACTGTGTTTCATTGATTTTATATTTCATGTAATAAAATAAAAATATGTATAGGTTTTCCAGTAGTGGCTATTGACAATTTTATGATGATATCTATAACTAGCGGTTAAACACCCGGTCCGCAGGTTTTCGCTGCTAAGCCGTGCGGGCGGCATTGGTTCGGCGTCGCCCAGTTTATGTGTGAGTGTGAGTCCCACTGGCTCCAGACGGGAGCAGTTACTTATACTCTCAGCGGCAGGTCTTTACGTTATTGTTAACGTAAGTGGCGCCATCTTTTACCATTATTGGCTACTTGCTTAAATTCGGTTCTATTACAAAAGTAGCTTTTAAACAAACTTCAAGAGCGAAGATGGTTTTGCATAAGGCGTGGCGTCAGAGGAGTATTCGAAGTCGGATTCTTAAATTTAAACCAGACGGTTTACGTCAATTAAGCCGCCGCTACCCGAATTTCTACCGATTTCTTACATATATCCCTTAAACATTTGAAGTTTTTATATATGTTATTTTTAAAGATAATATCTAAACGTGTTCTACGCTGAAACGTAAATTATATGATATTCCATCGATAGAAAAAAATGGCAAAGTATGATCCGAAAATTACTATAAACGCGTTCATTTCACTTATTTTAGAAGTTATATGTATGAAAAAATTCACAGTGTATTTTTAAATGCTCTTTTAGATGTTCCCCAAGAGATTTTTGCTATATTTTAAACGAGTCGTGTTTTATTAAACATTTTCATAATTTTCTCTTGAATTTTATCGTTTTTAATATTAGCGCGCTCTCTCCAGCATTCGTAATTAAATATCTCTCCATCTCTTTTTTTTGAGCGGGGATAAGGCGCCTCAATAACATCCGATTGGTAGTATGGGAAGCGGCTCCAACTGTTGAACACCGATGTCGTTGGCATAAATCGTCCCCTATGATTATCTCAATCAATTTTTCGATAACGACGTCAATTCGACTCAACGCAAAATAAATTTACGAGGTTCTGTTTCTCGGGCATGGGCCATCGATACTTGATACCCGGCTTGCATGTGTTGTTGTGTTGTGTGGTGGGACATTGAAAACGGTCCACATTTCGGCGAATTTCATTAAAAAACTCATCAATTCAATCTCGTTGTGCAAAATTACATGGCCGCTGCCGGGGTGTCTCGCCGCGGGCCGCTGGTTTGACGATCTGCCGCCCTGCCGACCGGAGCGGACTTCAGGGCAGGCAAAACACGGGGCTGCTAACGGGCCAACACTCCCTCACTTGGCTGGCACCCAGGCAATGAGAGGCCTCCGTTTGCACGACTCCGGGACGCCGAAACATGTTATTATACACGACTCGTTCATTCTACTATTTGCTCATGAACGACCTTTAATCCCTGCAGCATTTTTTTGAAATATTTCTCTTATACATTATTTTTGTGAGATATTTCTCCCATGTGTTATTTTTGTGAGATATTTCTCCCGTACATTATTTTTGTGAGATATTTCTCCCATACATTCTTTTCGGGAGATATTTATCCCAGTCTGATAGACTCATAAAATTCATGCTCTCATTTTGCTTTACGTTGAGATACATGATTTAAACAGTGATAGAAAGAGAAAAGCTATCAATTTGCACACAAAAGTTTATCATTGACACTCCCGAAAAATTCTAAATAATTTTTTGAAACAACATTTAGCATTTCAAAAATATTTGTCGTAGGTTTGCAAATTTTTTCATAAATTTCTTCATACACATACGTAAAACTATAATAAAATTTAGGTGACAACAATTTTTATAATCACAAAGCACTCTTTTTAGGGTGAATTGCTTATTTAAAAAAATATATAAACCTTAGTTTAATTAAATATGTTTTTAGTTTCGTTTAAAGAAAAGCGATAATTCGTTTGAACAAACTTTATTCATGTTTGCGTTCAAAATTTTTATAATTAAAATTGCACAATTTTTTTTTTTTAAAAAGAAAGAAAAACATACCGGATTACGAAAAACCTGGCACGCGACGCCTGGGTGGGACCTGAACACGATACCAACTCAGCCAATGACCGGTCAATACATTATATCGATTTGTAATACTAAAATCTGAAATGATATTTCACCCGCTTTCAAAAAAGAGTATTTTTATTATTGGCGTCAAGAAGGAATATTTGATGAAATTATATGACGGTGCACTGGCCATCGATTTCACACCATGAGGAGAGGACTATGGTCGCTGGCTCGAGGTTGGTTGGTTGGCTAAGGATGGCCACTGGGAGGATGGCTATGCTAATCAGGCGGTCGCCACAAAGGGGCCCCACTTACAGCAGTAAGGCAGCGCTTGGCGCCCCGCGCCCCCTCCCAGTGACGCCGCGGGCAGTCTCGCACGCCCGGTCCCGCGCCCGCTCTGCCCATGCCGGTCTGATCACTATCCACTCCATCATAAGGCATTATATCAACAGCAAACTGTGAAAGGGCAAGGGAATAACCCGCCTTACTAAATTTTACAAAATACTTCTAAAACGTCTAACATTTTAGTAAATACAAAAATCAGAGTTTTCCCAAGGACTTTAATTTTTTCGTAGGTATTTCCTATTCAATGGGGTATTTCCACAAACGAAGGATTCTGTTGAAAATGTACGGAATATTTAAAGATCATTTTTCTGATTTACTAATATTATTGATTTTAAAAACGCTCTAAAACTGACAAAATCAAAACGGCCCGTTCTTTGCAAATGGGTTTGTGACGTCACAAGCGTAGTTCAGCTGAACCAGCATAAATAAACACTGTCATTGAGCGTCCGCACTCATGACGTCACATGATAGCCACGCCCCAAAATATCGTTTTAGCGGTAATTCAAAAATGGGAAACTTTAACTCGCTGTAGAAAATTTATTCGTCAATATAAAAATAAAATAAAAATGCCATAATCATCGTAAATTTTTTTAAGCAATAAAAAACGTGGAAATACCCCATTGGGAAAGGGTAAACTTTATTTAATTCGTAATCTGCTGGTTCATAGATGGCAGTAAATTAATACACAATACCCGAGCCAAAAATAAAGAACTTCTCCAAACTCCGTTTTCTAAAACCATCTTTGTACAAAGACACTTTAAATACATAGCTTTCAAACTACACAATACACTACCAACTACGATTAGACCAACTGAATCAATGACCAAATTCAAACAAAAAGAAATGGATTATAAGTATTGGACGTCACACTACTGCAAACATCTGTAAAATAAATAACAAATAGACAGAAATATCAATTAACATACGTCCTTACCCATATAAACAAATTAAAATCCTATATAATCTAACTCCATAAATAGATTTGACAGGATTTACTACTTTACTTCATCTCTTCCTTCATTTGTAAGATAACTCTATGGTATTTACCCACACTTTCAATCATCTTTCTGTTTTATTGTATTCAAATTAAAATGTATTTAAACTTAAATATTCTTATGATATTCTTAAATATTCTTATATATGATATTCATTTATGCACCTCTACGCCTGTCTCGACACAGGTATACCCTAGTGAGACAGGCATTGAATAATATAATGTAAATATAGATACCTTATATAGATAAATAAATAAAACAATAAAAAAATATGTTAGGAAAAAACTCTTTTGGCAAGTTATGGTAAAAATTATAAGGTAAATTATTTGTGTGCGCCCATACATACGCAATATTTTCAATTGCGAACTTACCAAATATAAGAGGTCCATAAAATAGTATTTCTTTGATGTTATGTTTGTATTGTTTATAGATATAAATATATATTACAATTCTTTTATGTTTTATTTTTATTTTTTATATGAATACCGCACAAGAGTACCAACTGCTCCCGTCTGAAGCCAGTGAGACTATGGCATCCCTAATTGGGGTATGTTGTGAGGCTGAAGGTAGTGGGGAGGGGAGGAGAAAGGAAACAGGAAGGTGGGGAAGTACCTGGCTATTCAGATCTGGTCACCAAACACGGCAGATGCTATTTCAAGCAACGTTTCAATTCTGAATGGTGGTCTTACACCAGGGCGATACTGAGAGTATCTTCCACTCTGGAACGTGCCGCAAATATACTATATATTATTTTAAATGAATACATTGTGAAATAACACAAATTAATCAAATAAAATTTATTTGCCGCGCCGGGATTCGATCCCGCGACCTTCGGTGTGCGAGTCAAGAGCCTTACCGCTGGACTACGCCGGCCGTCAACCGTCGTCTAGCGGTATTTGATTTGAATGTACAACCTGTCTTCTTATCGTTACCAATTTATTGATATAATATATATTTTTTTAAGTAATTTGTCATTGGAGAATATATGACGCAAATGTGAATGGTAGAAGGAGTCGGGGACGCCCGAGAATGACATGGCACGACCAAGTGAATCAGATACTTGAGTCGGGCCATGTCAAGAGTCAGAATAATAGAAGAGCATGTATGAGACGATGTATGAATGTGAACGAGGCAAGGAGTGTGTGCCAAGACCGAGTTGTTTGGCGGTCCGTCCTCTCTGCCTACCCCTGCGGGGAAACGGCGTGATGGTTAGTTAGTTATAATTTTTTTTTTTTTTTTTGGCTTCATATTCTTTCTTATAAATTTAATTATTTCTTATTCCCAATTATGTATGCCATTTTATTTGGCTATTTTACTCATGTACAAACTGAAAAAATGCAAACTATCGATTTCCCGAAAATGAATAAATAAAATAAAATAAATATGAAAATGAATAAATAGTTTTGGATGAATAAATAATAAAATCCGGTGACTTTTTTGGTGTTTTTTTCTTTGAAAATTTGTTTTCTTCAAAACCTAACAAAAAAAAATTCTTCCACAATTTGGTCACTCATTCGAGTCACTGCCCAACCCCTTACCCCAATTGTCCAACATCTATTTATTTTTTTGGTTTATGTTAAAAAAAATCGTTTACATTTTTTACTACAAATAATATCAGGAACCACCGGTTAAAGTAAGTCAGTACGTCCCTTAAGGTTAAACGTCACGTACGTTATAATCTACGCATTCACAGTTGGCGCCAATCAAATTATTTTAGGTTTTTAATGCTTTTTGCACGTTATGCTTTAAAATATTAAGGTTAATTAATTGTTCGCGATCGTACATGTTTAATAAGAATATAAATTAATAGTTTTGTCCATAAACAAACCCAAATCCTTCAAGAAAAGCTGAAAAGTTCAATTTTGTGACTCAATCCAATATTGTATATTTCAGCCTTTCTTCAAAGATTTGGGTTTGTTTATGGACAAAACTATTTATTTATATTCTAATTAAATATGTACGATCGCGAACAATTATTTTACCTTAATATTTTTAAGCGTAACATGCAAAACCATTAAAAACCTAAAATAATTTGATTGGTGCCATCTGTGAATGCGTAGATTATAACGTACGTGACGTTTAACCTTAACACCCTCTATATATGAAACTATTTTGTTCAAATGTTATACAGTCGACTCTCGTTAATTCAAACCTGCGATAATTCGAACCTCTCTATAATTCAAAGTTATCACGAGTTCCCTACGAAATCTCTTTATATTTCGAACTAAATCCATACATTTTTGTACACTTGGTAATTCAAATGAAAAAATCATTGCTATATAACAAAACGACGCGTTAATTCGAACTCATCGGCGTTCAACATTCGACAATTCAAAGTTGCAGAGAGAAAGAGACGGAAAGATTGTTACACACACGTTAATACAAATACAATTTTGCGACAAGTTCAAACGTGTATGTACACGAATGTACCTATAAACTTTTGTCATTGTTGTAGAATAGGAGTTAATAAATAATAACTGATCAACACTTAAGAATTCGAAGTTTTATTTATTTACTCTCACAAATTTCGAACCATTTGATATTTCAAACACTCGATAATTCGTAATATTTTAAGAGTCCCTCGAGTTTCGAATTATCGAGAGTCGACTTATTCGTAATTGCTTGTTGGATATTTATATTTTTGACCCATGTTACATAAAAATATATGTTGTTATTCCGTGTGTTTTGTATTGGAGTACTGTTTTTGAATAGAATTGTTTAATTGCTACGGTAAGATTGTTAAAGATTTTTTCAATGCTAGTTCTTACGGGAACAGAGTATAACATTTTTGTTTGTTTTTTTGGTTCTAAAGAGCGAATGAAGAATAATTATAGCATTCACATTTTGGGGAATATTGTGAAGGAAATAAGTTAGGGGAAGGATAATTGAAGGATCTTTGTTGAATAAAATGAGAAGTAACTGGCTATTCAGACCTTGATACAAAATCTTAGCAAAATTAGCCTTTCAAGCAACATATATTTATTTATTTTTCAAAACGGTTATACACCAATATATCGTGGAGAAGGTTACAAATTAAAAAGTGCATGAGAGCAGTTTTACTATTTTATGACATCTGTCAAAAGGTGGTTGAATTGTCTGTAAGCGACGTTGAAAATGTCAATGGCCAATGCAGAATCGTTAAGAAGTTGAGTCGCTCTGTTTGTTGGCGCGTTCTGACAGGCAGAAGTTCTCGCTTTTGGAGCATAAAAAGTGCTTAGGATCTCCCACGAGTATAATTTTTAGGGACATATAAGTTAATCTCTTTCAACACAGTCGGAATAAGTATAGTACCAGAGATTAGCTTAAAAAATGTTTATCTAAAAACATTTTTCGGCGAGCTTCTAAGATATTGAAATCAAGCATTCCTGTTAAGAACAAGGATAGACATGGATACAGGAATCGAAAGTTTGTATATTCCCTTAGAAAGCATACAGGTAGCGCATAAACTTTTTTTGTACTTTTTCTATTTTTAGGATATGGTTTTGTTCTAGAAGGGGTCCAAACAAAGAAGCTATATTCCAGGATGCTGCGAACAAGTGCTTTGTGTGTTATACGTATTGCAATTCTTCCATTAGTAAATGATCTCGCTTTACGAAGAACAAATCTAAGCATTTTGTTGGCGCGGGAGACAAAGTCAGAAATGAAGGATTTGAATGAGAGTGTTGCTTAAAAAATCACGCCAAGGTCACGAATCCCATTTTTGCATGTTAATACAATTTCTTTTGTAAATGATGAACATCTCTAAAGGTCGATGCTGAGGTCCGGAGCTAAACTGGTAACCGCTGCGCGGAGGTCGGAGGCCTATATTCGGGATGAGCTATTATTCGTCAAATACGGTATTTGACAACCTAATTAATTCATCGGCGGCAAATTCGGAATACACAGCCTGGCCGCGAAACCGGCCGTGCTCGCCGCCGGGGACAGAACCGCATGCCAGCCGGACTGCCCCGAGCGGACGGACCACCGAGAGGAATGCCGACCTACCAGCAGTTCCAAGCAAGCAGCACAACACTCGGCAGAGCAACCAACGATCTGACGATCCAACCATCCACCATCCAGGCCAGCAAGCCTCGTCAGTCTTCAGTCGTCAACCGCAGACGCATTCTGCTGCTGACGGGCTGAAGGGGTGACGGGCCGGCTGGCCGCCGACTGACGACGCTGTGTCTGCGATGAGTTATTATGCAACTTATTATCGGATTGGTGTGCCGCTTTGACCCGCACTCGACTGGTCGCCTGGTCACCTGTTCACGCGGCGTGTTGTTGTGTTCGTGACGACACAGACATATACACACCGTGATTAGTTGATTAGATTTGCTGAATAATTATTCTTAAACGGCTTTCACATTTGGCTGTTTGAGTTTTGGGGTATTTCTCCATATTGGGCTTCTTCATCCGCTTGGAGCCGACATTTCGTACAGTCTTGCATCTGGCTTGATAATGGACACTGCAAGTCTGTCCGAAACATTAGTTTTGAGATGGGAGGAAGGGTCAGCACATATATAAACACACACCGTAATAAGTTGATGAGATTTGCAGAATTTTTCTAAACGGCTTTTTTACATTTTTTGATTTTGCGATTCTTTGTCCTTATTCAGCTAACGTTTCGGACAGTCTTTCAGTCTCTACCATCAGAACAGAATAGAAGAGGGCATCAAAAGAAAAAGAAGAAGAACATTAAAATAGAGATATTCACTGGCTATTGTGTAGGTACGTAGCAGTGGCGGTCCGTGAGTTTTCATTGAGCTAGCGTGCTAAGATTGAAAAATAAGACGTTGTGGATGTTGTTGAAGGTGAAAACTTTTTTTTTTGCAAAATTACAACTTTTTGAATGAAGATCTTTCAGTTTGTGGATGCGGCGCATCTCTAAACTAAAAGAATTCTGAAAATCTACATACAAAAATTGAAATTTTGAAAAAAAAAATCATTTTCAGCTACAACATAAATAAAGTCGTATTTTTCAATCTTAGCACTCTGACTCACTGAAACTCACGGAACGCTACTGGTACGTACCTACACAGGGCTAGGTAGCGTTGTGGATAGATTCAAGAACAACGGACTGTGATTTTAATAGCTTTGGTTTTCATGATAAGACAATATTAAAATCATTCAATCAAACTAAAGGATTGCTCCTGTGTGCAAAATTTTATGATATATATACTTAATTAAGTTTAAAATTTTGAAATAATGTTTTCACCTACTAAAAAAATTAAACGCAAAAAAGCTAATTCGGGAATCTACTTTTTACATAACATTTTTACAAATTTGATTATTTTATTTTTTATGAAAAAAGAATGCCTTGTAAAGTGGGTCTCTGGTCTGCCGATTTAGTAGTGGAGGATATGAGAAGAAACAGTTGGCCAGGACTGAGATATGCAGACTGGGAAATATGCGCCGGAGCAGACCGAAACAGGCTCGGCGGTACTAAAAGCGGTGATTGGCGAGGGACGGCGAGAGGCAGAGGAAAGAGGAAGAGAAAGTTGGGGAGAGGGAACAAGAGGCCGTGTAAATGGCCACCCGGAGAGATGAGAGATGAAAGCACCTCGGATGAACGGGGACAAATCAAGGAAGAACGAATTAAAAAAAAAACATTACCGATTCAGTTTTTTGACTCCGGCAATGTGTGCGAAATGTCAAAAATGCGGTTCCATCATAACTCAGAATTAACTCAACTCAACACCACTTTGAAAAGTCATTTAAAGCGATAAAAAATAAAATAAATAGCCTATAACATAACATAACGTAACCTATTTAACCAATTTTTTTCATCACTTTTAATTACTTTTCAAAGTAGGTGTTGAGTTAAAATCGTGCTCAGTAGTCCGGTCACCCTAAAATGCATGTGTCCGATTTTGCTGTAATGTTCCGAGACACAAGCATATCCATAACCTCTATCGACTTTGGACTCATATCTTTGTCACATCAAATCTGTCAAATCGTCAAATGTACAATTTGATGAATTCTGAGATTCCTGCCCATATGTTTGATAGACTGCAATGGTCCCGTGACTCTCATACACACAGTACACGCCAAAGAGACCAATTACTCCAGACTTAAATCTGCTGTATTTAAGGGTAGTTATGTGGTTACAGCTATTCCTCATCAAAAAGTGCTCCGAGAAGCTCTGCAACGAATGATTGCTGACTGCACAGTCAACCGCACATCAAAATTGATAGAATTTATAAATGCCCACTGAAAGGGATAACCTACTTGTCTTTGTGATTATATATTGTGTTCTATATCTATATGTTTTAATCCTCTGTAATTAAGTACCTACCTAAGTAATTAATATTATTTTTTTTTTAAAAACTTTGCTAAACAAAGAACAGTCACTTTGTTTTAATCTTTTATTTTTGTTTTGTTTTTTATATTATTTTCAGACCATGTTCCGTATGTTAATACTCATCCTAATTTGACTGTCCTAAAACGGGAATCCTCCTAGTTGGGCAGTCAAAAAATTTCTCAAATAATGTATATAAATGTATAATCTTTTATTAAATAAAAAAAAAAAATAATTTTTATTTTAATTTCAATTTAATTATTTATTATGTGTATATTATTATTATATTAAAGGCCCTGGCGTTGCTGGAAACCAGCTGCATTCCGGAAGAAATCCGGAATGTACAGCTTAGCAGTGACCATTTTGTCGATAGAATCAATATAATTAACGAAAATAAGATATATAAATACGTAAAAACCTATTGTCAAATTAATGTTTTTATTATTATTATATGGATTAAAAAGTATTGTATTGTTCCACTTATTGCCCGGATTCAAAACTTTTATCTTCATTTAACTATTCCTTATTTTTACATTTGTATGGATAAGTATTTCAAATCTCTATATATAATAGCGTAAATGACTCTGCAAGCTTAAAACAATTGCGTTGAACTATAAAATTCAGACAGAAAAGTTGTGCAACAGAATATCCACCGTTCGACAGTAATCTCTACTTTTAGTTAACATTCGCCTATCTAATCGAAATTATAAATCAAATATATGATACGAAAAGCTAGAATGGTAAAAAGAATTAACCTAAACGGAAGATATCAATGATATTGCAATTTGCAAGAGATTTGAAAACAACTTTCATCGAATATCTACGACTGGTTCCTCTGTTTCCGCAGAAAGCTTCAGAAAACAGCTTCCTTGCATTAAATACAGAGCAAATACAAAAACCCATACATCGTGCTAAAGAATTTATTTAAAAAAAAAAAACTATCAAAAAGAAACTTTCGGATTTCGAAGCAGTTACACCGATCATTCCCGAATAAGGGTGGATCGTTTCTGGGTCGGTACACAAGAGTCGTATTTTCGGTGAAATTCTCCAGTTGAGAAATTAATCGATGTCCATAATCAGACATTGAGGCAGTTGGCGACTGTAAAGCAAATCTACCGAAAACAATGCTAATAATTTATATAAAACAGTCGCGAGTGTTTTAGTTAAATTTTGTATCTACCTATTTATTATGCCAGAAATATAAGACAATAATACTATCAAGGTGTACTATACTGTCACGGCTCTGCCATTGACAAGTAGAATGATTAATGAATAGGACTTAACACCTCGTACCAGGAGACAATATCTCTTAAGAGATTGGAGTTACCGCCTTGTTCCTTGGCAGGCGACATTACTTCGTTAAACGCTGAGATCACGAGCAAGCAGTTTGCAAAGGATAGACCCATCAGTGATATATTAGGAATTCAAAGAAGATTCACAAAATAAGATTTATAACATATTATGTTCAACGAAATGAAACGAATATGGCTTCTAAAGAGGTGGTTGGGCACGAAGAAAGAAACATTACCTGAAAAAGTGAGCTTTAACAAAAAAAGTTATCAGAGGATTATAAGACTTTTTTTATCTGATGACTCTCCTGTAATCTCACAGACAGGCAGTATTTACATTAAAATGTGTGAACTGTAGAGGGTGATAAGGCAAATGAGTAAGAGAGACAGAGACCAGGCAGGAATTCGGTCCCGGGGACGCTAAGATGTAGAAAATACAAACTTCTAAATGAATTTTAAGAAGTAAAGAATAGATGCAGAAATATACAGAAGATGTAATATGATAAAGTTCATGGAATCAACGAATAGAAGCAGAGATTATCAGAAATTTCTTGACAAAATTTATCCGAAGGGCGAATAGTAGGAAATACACATTTCTCGCGATGAAGTTAATCCAAAGGTTTGTTACATTATAGGCAAAAAACTCCACAATAAAGTTCTTACAAGGAATGAAAGATACACAGAGACAGGTGTAAAATGATGAAAAATATTTGGCTACGAAGGGATGAATAGAATCAGAGAGGTATGTATACCGCAATAAAGACCATTCAAAGACCGTAAATAAGCTTAAAAGAGACAGTGCCATGTAAATGTTTCAGCAGAGCAGAAAGGCAAAAAAGTAATAATATAAAGATCTCACGATGAAGTCAACTTTGGAAGAGAAAAGACGAAACTATAATGAAGACTCGCTTGAAGTCAGTCTCTGCAGAGCAAAAACGCAACCATAACGACTAACCAGACTCCCTTGACGCCAGAGCTGCAGGAAGTCACACATATCCAATGAAGAAGTTAGTCGCCGGAGCCGGAGCGCATGAGAGACGCATAGATGACATGATGCAGAGATGTGTCGTGTGTCGGTCCTACCGGCCGGGGACTGGGAGTCTGCCTACCCGCAACCCGCAAGCCGCGGACTGGTGGCGGGCGGGAGGGGCCCGTCCCAGTTTTTGTGAGTATAAAGTAAATTTATCAATGGAATTCCACGGCGGTCGGTTGAACGGCCCCGCGCGGTCAAACACTACCGCCCAGCAAAGCAACGGCGCTTCAGGGGCCGCGCAACTAATGGCCGCCGAAACCGCTCATAATTTTTGAAGTAAAACTTCTTTACGCACGCTCGACACTTGGGGGTAAAATGATGAATACGTTATGAAACGTTACGAAAAAATATGAAACTTTACGAAAAAATGTGACACGTTACGAAAAAATTTGACACGTTACGAAAAAATGTGAAACGCTAATCAATATTAAACGCTTATCAATGTGAAACGCTAATCAATGATATGAGTTGAGTTGAGTTGAGTTGAATTGAGTTGAGTTGAGAGCTGAGAGTTGAGAGCTGAGAGTTGAGAGCTGAGAGCTGAGAGCTGAGAGTTGAGAGTTGCGAGTTGAGAGTTGAGAGTTGAGAGTTGAGAGTTGAGAGTTGAGAGTTGAGAGTTGAGAGTTGAGAGTTGAGAGTTGAGAGTTGAGAGTTGAGAGTTGAGAGTTGAGTTGAGTTGATGGGGATGTTGAGGGGTTGGGGATATTTTTATTTCTGTTATTGTTATATTGTTAATGGACGGCTTACGTTAGTGAAGTTTTACTTCAGTCGTGTGGTCTAAAGCACACTCGTTTTTTTTAATTTTTATATTTTGAAGTAAAACTTCTTTACGCACGCTTGACTTGGGGAGTAAGCTGGTGAATGCGTTACGAAAAGTGTGATGCGAACGGTGATCGGGAGAGGCGAACGGTGATCGGGCGAAGCGAACGTTCGGGCCTTTACGCACGCTTGACTTGGGGGTAAGCTGGTGAATGCGTAACGAGAGCGTTATGAAAAGTGTGATCGGGCGAGGCGAACGGAAGTTGAGAGGGAGATATAAGTTAGTGAAGTTTTACTTCAGTCGTGTGGTCTAAAGCAAACCTGTTTTTTTTATTTATTTGACGCCCAGAAGAGTTATTCTCTATCTTTTGTGTGATCGTTATCGAGATAACGAACGTGATCTCCTATCAGATTTGTGTGATTTTGACTTATTTACTGTCACATATTTTAGTTTAGATAATTTTAAACACGAATTACTGCAAGTATGCATGATTATTTATTCATTTGATGTACGTTGTACATAGAAAAAGCAAATAAATCACACAAATCTGATAGGAGATCATGTCCGTTATCTCGATAACGAACCCACAAAATGTTAGAGAATAACACTTCTGATGGCTTTTACATTATTGGTAGTGCCATTAATTCATGACATAATTTTGTAAGAGAGAGAAATAATAAAAATAAAATTAGATAAAAAATACACACAAGTCATAAAAATACAAAAAATACAAAAATACAGCGATTTGAGAGGTTTACAAAAATACAAGATATATTTAGGAATAGTGTTAGAATAAATATTTTACGAGATCCACAAAACTCGCCAAGTTGTTATTAAATATGTCAACACCACCTAAGTACTGATTTCCTATAGTGTGAAATCGTTGTGTTGTACAGGATAGTGGGCAATTTAGTTCCGTTTATGAATGCTGCAGTAGAATAGTGTATTTTTGTAATTTTGTTACTGTGGGCATTCGTTAGTTTATGAGTAGCAGGAGTTCGCAACAATTGAACTTAGTATCGAGTTTAGTATTTTGAATAAAAAGGTTTAAGTCGTTTATTTTACGTCTATCTTCTAATGTGTGTATTTTTTTAATATTTAATAAGAAAATATATTTTAAGTCTTCTAGTGGGATAACATAACCCCGTACATATATTCCTGGTCTTGATTAAAACATAAGTCACAAAACAATCAAAATGAGAAACACGTTAGTAAGAAAAGTAAGCCATATCTACATCTTCTTTTTCCTTGCAAGATAGAGAACTAATTAAGCAATTTAATTTGAAAATCGTTTTTACTAATTGAATCAATATGGTAATTTATCGCTCAAATAGTGGTTTGAGAGAAGCTTAAAAATAAACAAAGTGTTTATTTATTTTGGATTGTTTAGCTTTTGATGTACAAAGGCACGTTGGTTTAAAGGCTGAGGGTGTCAAATTGCCTTGATACTTCTATATTACTTCCTACTGTGAATTTTTAATTTTTTTCTTGCACAATGTTTTGAATAATTTTTATAACGGGCAAATCTACTAATCTGTTGCACGGTTTTGTGAGTGTACTGTGTGAACTATGTACATTTATTTATTGTTGTTATACGCCCATAATGGCTTTTACATATATTATAAAATAATATTTAAGTTATCGAGGATTACACACAGATGAATTTATACCAAAAGTTATAAAAGTGAAAAAATTTAAGAATATACAAGTAGTTTTTGAAGAGTATAGCGTAAAACTGTGAAATATTTTAAACAAAATAATATATGACAATATCATAGAACAAAATATAGTATTATTAGAATAACACATCAAATCGTTAAATATATTATATCCACGGTACAATAATTTGTAGGATTCCGGAAAGTGGTGGTTTAAATTGCATTTTAGATTATAAAGGAATAATTTAAATGTACTTAAATAAATAAAAATGATTTTTTAATGAAATGTGAAAATTATCAAAATGTGTAACTACTTATGCCCCTGTTTACTCTCTGCTTATCTACGGAATTATAGGTTGGGGAGGATTTTACAAAAACAATCAGTGAAGTTTTCGCAAAGAATCATCATAAAAGTAATACTAAAAAAAAACCTTCTCGACAGAAACCCTTCTCAAATTCTATTATAAAAATGTGTAGAGACAAAAATAATAAAGAATACCAAGAATTTTACAAACTTAAGAGATATGGAAATTAATTTATTACACCTAATTTTAAGAAAACTCAAATTCAAAAACATCATTTAGGTACCAAGCCATAAATAACTATAATAACTTCACTGCTGAATTGCGCTGTATTATCAACAAATAAATAAAAATTCATAAAAAAAACGTTATTAAATAGTACATATTTTATACAAAACATATTATATCATACAGCCTTAGCATGAATTAATCAGGCACAAGAGCTCCTCTTTCTGTTAGGTATACATGACCAATGATGACCTTAAATATAATATTTTGTAAAATATATAAAAAAACGTAACTTATATTCTTTATATTGCAATAAATAAATAAATAAAAAGGTATGTACTTATAGTAGAAAAAATAACTTTCACAAAGCAAAAAAAATGTTTTTACAATTTCTCAAGTCATAAAAAACAAGTGCAATTCACGTGGTTGACCGCTTTAAAAAAAATTATTTAATAATTTTTATAGATCTTGCATCTAGTATGAATCTATTTTTAAATTACTATAATAACACTTTCGGCTTTCTGTGGTGGTAGTAGGAGATTTTCAAACCCGAAAAAAAAAAGAAAAAGAAATATATTCTATGACCTACGAACTAAAATTTGGACTTAAAAAAATCAGACATATCCCACGAAAAACTGCAAGACTTTTAGCTTCATTAACATTTACAGGGAGTTCATTGAACGTTTTAAACCTTTATAATAAATATTGTTTTCTGTTCCCGATAAATTTGGTTTAGGAAGCCTAAACATGAACAATTAAATATACTATTAATACTAACATTCAACATATAATCTGGTAACATTTTATTTAGTTAACTTAAAAATAAATACTAGGGTATATTCTGATAATAAAAAATTGCAAATTGCCGTTCAATGATAATATTTATAAATATTAAATAATTTTAAAAGAAAAACGGTACATATAATTTTAAAAATCACAGTCCGATTCTAATATCTCCTAAAACTGTTAATCGAAGTCCCCCTATAAATTAGTGTTCTTACTAGCGTAAAATAGTAACCATAAATCTAAGTTAATCGTGTTGTTTTCAACTCCTGGCCTAGGCATTATTCAGACGGTCTGGCGGAGGCAGCAGGCGGCAGGCATTCCACCATTCCACCTATCCACGGGCGCAACTCACTGACGTTATATTATCTGGCCGACAACAAACACAGGTTCTAGCTGTACCAACTAACTAACTATATCTACAGGATGACACTATTGTGACGTCAGGAGGAACAATCACAAAACAGGGGACTGTACTTCAAACCAACTTAACCTAATCGTAAACCTGGGCAAGGTCAAACAACCGCCAAATTAATAAATCAGTGCTGTCTCTAAGTAAACTTCACTGTTAAAAATAGTCTAATCATTCTGTTTATTTAACCCTTGGAATATCAGGGGTAAAATGCCGGTTCCACGACAACGCAGAATCAAGTCAACTATTACCTCTCTGAAGAGTCATTAGAAGCTACGTTTTTTTTTTGAAAAATAGCCCGTAACCTAACCTAACGTAAAATTTTTTTAAATATATTCTTTTCATTCCTTTTAATAACTTTTCAAATGAGGTATTGAGTTGATTTCATCCTGAGTTTTCCGGTCACCAAAATGTCAATCGCCTGCTGGATGCCGGCTGACACTATTTTCGTAATAACTTACATATTTTCAGCAAAATATTTTTTTGTAATTTTACTGTTTTACCGCAACATGTGTTTACATTTTTTTCACATATATCTATGAAGTTTTCACAGGATGGCTAACTATATTCAGAGAAAAGTTATTTTTCGGCCTAATGTTGCAAAAAAAATTTCAAAAATGGAATGGATTGTTCACCCAAGCGATAAATTAGGTACCCTACCTACAATGAGAAACGTACATTATATTTATGTTTATTAATGACTTTTTCACTAATGTGGGGAAAAAATTAGCAAACAAAATGTCCTCCCCGAATTCTAATACAAAATTATAGGAAAAACCACATATACCACATTCTAAAAAATTTAAATTTCAAACGGTTACACATTATTAAGAATTATTACGGATATTAAGAATACAATTAACTCATTAAAAGATACAAAATCCGCCGGTATGGATGGCATCACCGTAAATTTACTTAAGACACTTGTTCATGAACTATTGGAACCTCTCACTTACATAATTAACCTCAGCATATCACAGGGAATTTTTCCTAAACAATTAAAGCAAGGGCTCGTCAAACCCATATACAAAAGTGGTATAAAAGTGGACATTAACAATTATAGGCCCATAATAATACTTAACTCACTCTCGAAAGTAGTTGAAAAAATAATTAACAAACAACTGAAAACATTTTTGGAAAGCAAGCGACTACTCTCCGAAAATCAATTTGGCTTTCGGTCAAATAAGAGCACTGCCGATGCTCTTATTGCTGTTACAGACTTTCTTGTTTCAAATTTAGATAAGGGTAAAAAATGCATTTCTATCTTCCTAGACCTCTCAATAGCTTTTGATACTATCTCCCTTGACATTGTTATGAAAATATTATATTTGAATAACAAATTCGAACAGGTACTGTGAAAAACTAGTACTTGGTACTTGAGTCGTACAACACCTGTATATCGGGAGACAAAAGAGAGAGATATTTTTAATTTATTTGAACGGCATTTTTTTCACTTTTCTGCACGAGCCTTGTTGGGGATCACGACTTGTGCAGGACGTCGCATTGTACCGTGTTGCAAAAACTAAAATATCGTTGCTAGAGCGATGTGGATCGTTTCGATTATATAACTAATTTCCGGCATAATCATGAACTGTGGTTCTATTTAAATTCCTCTACAAGTAACGTGGAATACACAAAATGCATTAGATGTGCCGCGAGTGTTTATCGCTGCCGACATTGCCGTAATGGCGGATTCAATAACCTACCGAGATACTGAATCGGTTTGATTCTTGACAATCAGCGCTCGCCCTATGTTTTTATTCGGCCCGGAATATTCCGTAAAATTAACGTCGGCCGCGACCCATATTTCAATAATTGAGATATTATTTCCGACCACGAGTGGAGATCGGCTACCCATGGACTGGACTAGCTAGATTCCCTCCAGCCGCTGCAGAAATTCATCAAGTCTCCAGATGGAACGAGTGATGGCACCATCCTGTAGGGTTGGCCGCTCGGGTTGCAGATCTGACTAGAGGTCGTGCTGAATCTCGTGGCGGGGCTGCAGTACCGGTCTCGGAGAAATGAAGTTAGATAGACAGGTTTAGGGTTAATCTTACGGTCTGATTCGGTTTGGGTGAGTTTTCTTTTATGTTTTATATTATGTTGTTCCCAGCAAAAATAATATAATAGTGTTTGTTTGAATGATTGTAACCTTTGTTTTTTTTAAATTTTATAACCTTAGTTCTCCCTAGGTAGTTGTATATGATGCATGCCCACACCTTGAGAAAGTCTCTTGCTACGAAGGAGGGTTCCACCATGATTCTGGCATAACCTTCTTACAGGTTTTGACGCGTGGGGCTCCCCACAAAGCTGGTAATCATGAGGGAATCACCTCCTTCCAAAAATTAGTTCAATAATTAAGTTGTAACCTCTGGGTTAGTTTTGACATTGCATTTGACCAGGTATATTTTCCTCAAAACAAATGACGCAAGTCATATCTAATTAAACCATAACGTTACCCCTAGTAACAACATCCTTGTTAATAAACTAAACACAATTGGTATAAGAGGGAAAGACCTAGAATTTCTTCAAAGTTACTTAACTAATCGAACTCAAAGTGTCAAAATCGAAAACAAATTCAGCCAACCCCTCCCTATAACCTACGGAGTTCCCCAAGGAAGCGTCTTAGGCCCTACTTTGTTACTCATATACATAAAAGATCTTTGTAACCTAACGATAGACGGAAAAATTGTAAGTTTTGCTGACGATACTGTGCTACTCATTCAATCTGACACTTGGTTAGACGCATACAAAATGGCTGAGAAATCAATTAACTCTGTTAAAAATGGCTAAATATTAATTCTCTTGCACTAAATACTACCAAAACAAAATACATTACTTTTAGTATTAATATCGTTAGCCAACCTAATCAAGATGTTCAAATAAAAGTACATGAATGTTCTTGTATTCACGATACATTCTGTCAATGTCCTTGCCTAGATCGAACGGACCATATCAAATACCTTGGTCTTACATTTGATCAATATCTTAAGTGAAATACACATTGCCTACACATCACGAATAAACTTAGAAAACATATTTATTTCTTCAAAAACATTAGAAACATACTAGATTACAAATCTATGAAAAATAGTTTATTACTCCCTTTGTCAATCAATCATTGAATATGGAATAATCGCATGGGGAGGCGCAACACTATCCGCGCTATGGATTCATTATCGAAAGCACAAAAAATAATTATGAAAGTTATTCTTAAAGTTCCCATAATAACAAGTACTGAAGATATATTCAACAAATTCCATGTATTAGATATTCGACAAATTTTCACAAAAACAATCTTAACTCATCTGTTTAAAAATAAAACACATACATTTTATGAAAATACCCAAAATATTGTAAACACGCGGCACAAAACCAAATAACTCATACAAACACCTAAAACAAACATAACATTTGGTCAAAGAAATTTCAAATACATTGCGTCTAAAATATACAATAACCTACCTGACAAAACAAGACAATCGAATAATATTAACAAATACAAAATTCTGATAAAACAATGGATCATCGAAAAAGGTCGTGCAATAATTAGTCACCTCACCCAAATATAATCCTCTTATCCCATTATTGTTACCACTACCTACCAACCTGAAATTTTTTGTCAAATATTTTTACTTTATTGAAAAATGTATTTTATTTAATATTTATAAAATATTTGTAAACTAGTCTGTCTCGACACAGGATTTCCTAGTGAGACAGGCAAGGCCAAAAAAATGTAAACTTTTTGTATAGATGCATAAATAAATAAATTAACAATTTTTTTTAAGGATTCTGGCTTTTACATATATACTAGCGGGGTTATTTCCTAATTTGTCAAAAAAAAAAATTATGATGAAATTTATTTTTAAAAGGCAATGATCCCGATACAATTTTTTTGAAAATACTTTCTGCTTCACGAATCCTTCATTTAGTCATTCCAAATAATTGACACTAGTTAACTAACCCCCGTTATCAGTATTTCTCCTATAGATAGAATTGAGAAGTTATCTATTATGATGATACAACAGGCCCGTTATGGTCCCAGAATCTTTCCAAAATTTAAAGTATTTGCGGAACGCTCCAGAGTGGTAGATATTCCTCGGATCACTCTGGTGAAACAACGCTATCAGAAAATAAATATTGCGTTAGCCGTGTTCAATGACTAGAAGAGTGAATCTATATATTTTGTATTATCTTTTGTGTTAGGGTAGCGTTACGAGACAAAATCAGACAGCAAAATCAGTCGGATATCGGAAGGCGTCCGTCGTGCGTTATCGGCTGTCAAATTTCTGTGATTTTCCAAGTTTTCCAATGGCATGTCTATACCTGTCGTGGTGTTGATGTCATAATTACCTACTTTAAAAAAACGAATTGCTATTTATTAGTGATTATAACTACTTACATATAACCCTAATAGACGTTCATAAATGACTCTGCGTTTATCGTAGGTATTATTTTGATGTTTGTAGGTACGCGATGGCATTCGAATCGCAATTTTTCCCGCGGCTGACATCTCTTAACGCGGAAAACACGCCGTCATCTCTGGCATTAGGATAACTACTTTTAAAAGTGGTGTCTTAAAATAAGTTAAGGGTTTAGCCCGTTAGCACGATACGGAATACCGCATTTAAGAAAACTGTCAAAATGTGTCGTAAACCGCCGATTTAACACGAGTACGCTGTCGCAAAAGATACCGAATCACCCTTCGGATATATGTTCCCGACCTTCCTCTTCCTTATTTCCTTCCCCTCTCTTCAATCTAACAAAATACTCCATTTAGGGATATCTTAGTCTCACTGATTTCGGGCAGTTAGGTCTTTGTAAAAACGTAAATGAAAAGGGTTACACGGGTTATTAGAGACTATTGTGGTACAACAGACGCCGTTACACTCTGGGTCATTTCAATAAATTAACTTTTAAGAGTACAAAAACCTTTATTTAATCGACGGGGTGAATCGGAATACATTATAATAGGACTTTAGAATAAACACTATGAAGTCAATTGGAGTGTGATAATCGAGGGATGGTGTTGGAACGGTGGCCGCAACTAATGACGGGGTTTTCCCTTACAATCAATTCACGGGATAAGGGTGTTAAGTAGAAAAAAAGGGATGGTGCTTAGGCGTATGAGGTTTCGGAAAAAAAAAGTTTAAAAATCAACCCATAAAAAGAAGGTTTTTTTTACTCTGATACATCTATTTTTATTATCTAGTGAAACACTTTCGACTTCCCCCACGGTCCTACGCATCAAACAAAACCTTTTGCGCCCTGGTGGCTGGTGGCGTAATCGTTTCATCCAATTTCATAGAAATAAACATGTATGTGTGCGAGTGTCACCAGGTTGATAGAATGCATTGTCATCGACAACCTGCCGAGTTTCAGCTCGATCGAATATCGGGAAATGGGTTAATTTTCCCTTCCAAGATTTTGCATTAATTTTATTTACTATAGCTTCATACAGGAGGCCCTGAGGAAAATAATTTCTTTCTGAACCTATGTCATCTTTGGGGATACTGTATGGAAGGTTTTTTTACGGAAAAGAAAGAGAGGAAGTTCTGGGAAGGAGGGGTGGGTAGAAATCTGTGATCATTGTGTCCAGGAGTGACAGACGTATTAATCCATCCCTCCCAATGCGGTACGAGGCGATGGATGGAGAGAGTCCGGTTGGAGAGATAAAAAGGTCTACCTCAACCAGTCTCTCCCGATCCGGCTCGCCACGCAGTGGATGGCAAACACATATGCCGCTAAGACCTAGACAAACCTTATCCAGTGAATCCGGCCATCCCTGCTAAGTCACCAAACGCAGCCAACCACTGGAGGTGACCTGTGGCATTTATTCATTCATCAATTCATACAAGAAAAAAAAATCAAGATGTATTTAAAACGAGATGTTAAATGTGTTAATGTACGCAATGTACGGGTTTGATTGTGTTTTCTATATAAACACTTTATCGCATAAGTACCAATCTTTTTTCACTCCCCGAGGGTATTAGAGTGGTAGCGGTTCATTTCGGTTCTCTTGTTAAGATGAAGCCATACTAAATAATGCAAAATCATACAAAATCGTATGTTTTAGTTTTGTAAATTTGACCACTTAGAAGTACTATAGATGCTTCAATTAAATACTGCGTGTAGAACATACCTTGGCCCTTAAAAATATAAAAATATCGGTCTTTTTTTTTAATAAGTCTTTTAATAAGCCTAGAAAAAATAAAGTATTAGGTCTATAAAAAACATTTTTAACTGAAAACTCTCCTACTTATAAACACTCTTTCGGATATGGTTTTATTGCATAATGTGGCAAATTCAGTTTCTTATATAATTATCGCGAAAAAAATGATATTTACGCCCGAACCTCACAAAATAAAATATAATATGCATTTTCGCGTTGGTATTTTTGACATCACGGCGACAATACGGCAGTCGACGAATTTGTTATATCAAAGTGAACCTTATACCGTCCACCGAAGAACGACTGGCAGCCGCCCCGATTTTCTGTCATTACTCCTCCGAACGGAGCGGAGAGAAGACGTGTTATGCTCCGCGCCGCTTATTTTCGTGAAATCAATTTAAAAATTCCGTTTTATTACAATAAACAATGCATAAAAAAGGAATTAATGTTTTTTACAGGCCTTTACGAAATCAACATGTAAAAAAAAAATCTCAAATATCTTTCCCAACCTTTCCAAAAGCTTTTTCTCAAGTATTTTTAAACTCCTCCCATAAAAGGGCGTGAATTCCGATTTTGATTTTTTCCTGTACTAGTGGATCGCCTTAATCATTGAATAAGGTTTTTTTTTCATTATACGGATTAAAAACACGAATTCTCCCACGAAACCAAAAAAGCAAAAAAAAAAAATACTAACGACTGTCCAATTTTCCAATGAATTTATAATCGCACCTTGAATGACATAAAGCTTATACGAATTTAGATAAATAAGCGTTCATTTGCATTTGTAATTCGGTAATAAGTAATAACCGCTGAGAGGAAGCTCGACACACCGTGTATCGCGGCTCGTGCACGCATATACCCACACAAACAAACAAAACTATGGGTGTCTTCGAAAACCCATTCATACGATATTGTTTTTTTTCCTGCTCGTCTATAAGTGCCTTGACACCCAACTTTCTGCCTTGTTGTACCGCCGAAGTGATAAAACGGGCACGCCTGCTGAGCGAGTGTGTGAACGCGGCTTTAGAATATTCGACAGCATTCCGAAGGAACACGTTTTTAATTGGTTCGGTAGGGAGATGATATCTGGGGATATCTTGTGTTTGTGTAGTTCTGCCGGCGGTCTACTGTTACGTCAGCGTTCAAACATTGTTAGGAACACATCCACAGTACCTACCGCAATGGGTACCTACTTACCATCCACATAAATTCCAACGTAAGAAGTTCTAAGGGTAGCAGATGATTTCTAGGGATATCTTATGTTTGTGTAGTTCTGCCGGCGTTCAAACACTGTTAGAAACTCATCCACAGTACCTACCGCAATAGTACCTACTTACAATCCATATAATTTCCAACGTAAGTTCTAGGGGTAGTAGATGATGTCTAGGGTACCTATATTGGTTTGTGTAGTTCTGCCGGCGGCGGTCTACTGTTACGTCAGCGTTCAAACATTGTTAGGAACACAATCAAAGTACCTATCATCCACTTCCAACGTAAGTTCTAGGGTTATTAGAAGATGTCTAGGGATATCTTGTGTTTGTGTAGTTCTGCCGGCGGTCTACTGTTACGCCAGTGTTCAAACATTGTTAGGAACATATCCACAGTACCTACCGTAATAGGTACCTACGTACAAACCACATATCTTCCAACTATATTGTTACTCTGAGCTTCCAACATACACTAGGGGTAGTGATAATGTCTAGAGATATCTTGTGTTTGTGTAGTTCTGCCGGCGGTCTACCGTTACGTCAGCGTTCAAACGTTGGAACACATACCTACCGCAATAGGTACCTACTAACTACCTACCTAAGGAGTACCTTACGCGGGTGGCGAAAAGGATGAAATTCCCCGCTTACAACCGGCCGCCTATTTTTAATTTTTCCAATAAATACAAACACAAAAAATAAAATGTTTTTCGATCATAATCAAAAGAACATAATTTGCCATATTTTCCAATAAAACCATATCCGAAAAGCGGTTCATAAGTATAAGATTTTGCACTAGAAACCATTTTTTTATAAGTCTGATACTTTATTTTTTTCTAGACATACAAAAAATACTCGGTTATATCAAAGCTCAAGATGTGTTCTACTCGCAGTATTTAACAAAGGCATCAAATTTTCAAATAAAAATACACCCGATTTTTTATTACTTTGCAAAATAAAATGAAACACGCTTTCTGGCAATTTTTTTTCTCGCAGAAATCAAAACAGGCGGCTGTCCCTATCGTGATCTAAATAAGCACCTAGTGTTATAGTCAGCGACCCGATGTCGAATGTTCCACGACATGGTGCATCGCCTTAAGAGCATATAACCAGAGAAAACCAGAAATACCTAGGTATGTCATTTTTAAATCAGTATTTAGACGTATCGACTCTTTTCCACAAAAAATTATAAATTGAATTCGAAAGATTGTTCTTTTATCTAGTAAACGTATGTTTTAAATTTTGAGAAAAAATGTTTATTTTTAGTAAAATAAGGTTATACCATACATACCTTGACGTTGGCAGATTTGTCAAATTTTCAAAAAAGATTTTATATTATACAACACCCATTTCAAATCATATAATCATGCAGTAAAATAAATCAATATATTATCTGGTAAACGTAACAGAATTTTAATTTTAGTTTAAATAAAATTATAAAAAAATATATACGTATATGTGTTTCTTAACGAAAATTGGTCCGTTTGTGTATTTATTTGCGCACTTACAGACTAATATATATTTCAGATATTGGTACATTATTATTTTGCTTAGACATTATTGAAAAATGATAAATACTTATGATCAAAAAATAATTACATAATTTTAATAGTTTTATCAACACGCCTTTCAGCATTTTTGGATGTAGGTATAAATTAAAGCAAATTTGGAATGAAATAAAATCGATATTGAGTTATAATTTTTAAAAGCTGGTACGGAGAGTAATTAATCTTTCTCATTGGAACCGCCCTGTACGATCGTAATAAACATCTTTCGACGAAATGTGGATTTTCGGCCGCTGGCTGGTTAAACGCTCTTGACAATAAAAGTTGTGGAACAACGATATATTTTTATTTGCTGTTAAATTTTGATGATGGAAATTACTTCACGAGGTGAAAATAATTGCAATGTCCTTCAAGTTCCAAACAGAAAAAGCTTTGCAAATATCCCAGAACTCAATTTTCACGGATTTTTCCAACTTCGCTTTTTTTACGTGTTGAATAATTTTCTTTATTACTATTATTTTCTTTAGTCATTAGCCATTATACTAATTTATGGAAGAAGGCCTTTCCAAACTTCTTCCGTTATTCTTGTAACACTCGATTTGGAACACTTTTTATGGTAAAGGCGAACTCCTAATCGCAAAATCATGTTTTTTTATAGTAATATCACACAAGAGTCTCAGCTGAGAGACTACGGCATCCCCAATTGGTGTATGTTGTGAATCTGAAGGTAGTGGGGAGGGGAAGGAGAAGGGGTTGCCACATTTTGCAATAAAAACCATTATCCATCTGCAATTATTTTCACCTCGTCAAGTAATTTGCATCATCAAAATTTATATAAATTTAATAAATAAAAATGTATCGTTGTCGCACCTCTTTTTTTGTTAAGGCGATGCGCCATATCGTGGAACTTTCGAAATAGGATTGAAATTCCCGCTTAAAACCAGCTGCCTGTTTTGATTTCTGCGAGAAAAAATATCGCCAAAAAGCGTTGCATTTTATTTTGCAAAGTTCAGGCACAAATATTTAAATGTTTACGATAATTTTCTAAAGTATTTAATTTTCCACATTATACAATAAAACCATAAATGAAATGGGGTTCCTAAGTAAGTTGAAGGCCTTATACTTAATTTTTTTCTTGGCTTATATGAAGTTTAATAAAAAAACTACATTACTTCAAAGGCCAAGATGTTTTCAATTAGCAGTAGATATTTAATAAAAGCATCTTAAATATTTCTAAGCGACCAAATTATCAAACCATAACACCTGATTTTGCATTACTTCACAGTGCAGCGCCTTAAATAAGAAAAAAATAAATATAAAAAAAACAGTATGAAATTTGGACGAAATCCGATAATAAATAACCACTTTTATTAACTAAAATTTAAATATCTATCACAAAGATGGATCTCAAATGACCCCATAAAATAAATCGATAAATAATAAGGTTTTTTGGTTTTGTGGACTTTGTGTCAGTCATCATTCATAATAATAATAATAATAATATGATAATTTGTATAGCGCCGTTTTGCGAAATCACCTCACGGGCATCATCACCTACAGAAATAAAGAAGACAAAAAACTCCAGACCAAATGCACACATTTATATATTATGTATTTTAAACCCTAATTTGGTCGCTTTTGGGAACAGAAAACATCACGTTATATGTAAAAATTAAAGTTAATTACAGAAGAATTAAAATGTGCTCTTCTATGCAACCAAAGTTTCCGACATCAATTTGAAAAAAAAAACTTTCTGAATTATTTTTACATGAAATGAAAAAAAAGCGAGGAAATAATAACGTTTCTAATACATTTATCTAATAAAATATGTGTGTGTTTTTTTTTCGGTTAATTTTAGTTCAAAAAATGTAAAGCGAGCAATTTTGAAACTATTTTTGCGTGCACTCAAAATTTTAATATTTCATAAATGGTATGTTTATTTATAGCAATAAAATTTAAAATTTTCATCACTTTTCAAAAATAGGTTTCAGTTTTCAGATGCGTTCTGAAATATTCCATTTATTGGGATTTTATTGCAAAGAGGAAATACTCTGACCTTCTGATAGAATATGAGAGGTTAATAATTCCTACGGGAGTAGGTACTGTTGATATCACCGTTGCAACAGAAAGCTAGGTTGCAGCTGAGCTCTCAGCATCAGGATCGTACATACACGTGTGCTGATGAATGGGCCGAATAAACATTGCTTGTCGTAGGGTACATAAAAAATAAACATGGCACCGAATATCAATGAAGATATATTTTATGAAGTCTAACTTGTTCACTCTCGAGGTTAGTCGGTACTCTCACCCCTCTCTGCTCCGTTCTGTTCTTCTGTTCTCCTGTTCCTCCGCTAGTCGGCCCTTATTGAGAGGCTAAGGAATCCGCCCGCTCGCCGGCCGGACCACATTCCTGCAGCCAGCCCCTGCCTCCCCCCGCCTCACGCCACCCACCCACCCACAGGAGGCGGCAGGGTATGGGAACACCGCTGCCGGCGCAACCAGCCAACCAGGCCCAGTCACAGTACACGGTGACCCGAAATCGGCACTACATTCCATTGACACTGGGTGATTAAAAAAACGCCAATCTCTGGATCTATCTTTTTAATTAGACTTTTCTAGAGTCCCGTTAGTTATCACATGACTATTTATTCGCTGACGATAAGTTAGTATAAATAAATCAGAATTGCGTGAAACGATTTTGTATTTCCTCCCTTCTACAACACGGGTCTCTTCAAGATCCATGTTCACTCCTTCCTCTCCTCTAGAATGGGGGACCAGACAGTTGGTCCGCCGATAATTAGCCCCCCGAAATGTTATTTAATGTTATTTGTGCATTATTTACCAATTTAAAACCTAAAATCTGCTTAAAAAATACCCTTAATAAAAAGCTTGCATGAATATCAACGAATTTACATACCTAGTGTCGATTTTTTGTTCTTATGCGCTGGTATACACAGAAAATACAAGTAGATTTTTCCTTGATGCATTTGAATGAAAATATATGTTTTATAGTTTGTTATTCGGCGGTACGTCCTCTCTGCACATCCCTTCGGGGTAACTTAGTTATATTTTGTGTAATTAGGTATACCATATTTTCTCTAAACTTTTTATTATTTTTTTATTATAATCTTTATTTATCAAGTTACATAGGTGATTGTGCTGTGCTTGTCTCACTAGGAATTCCTGTGTTGAGAGCAGGCGCATTTTAGCATAAGTAGTTAAACACAGAAATAAGGATAGCAACAATGTTATTTACATTTAAAGTAAAAGTACAAGGACAATCAGCATCGTACCAAAGGGAAAGCATGCATTAGGAAGTTCTAAAAATATTGTTAATATTTAATCTGTCTTTGCCAGTGATCCAAGACTTGGTATCTGATTTGTGTACATAATAAGGTTGCTGTCTAATGGTCAGTGGAAGTATATTATAAAGTTTTAATGCAAAGTACCTGAAGCTTTTTTGACCAAACGTTCTTTTAGCGAAAGGGATAAGTAAGAGATTTTGCGCTTTGGTTCCCGTATAACGAGCAGTTTGGATATTGTCAAAAACAGTTGTATGTTTGAATAGATAAGTTAGTATTTTTTTGCATAAAGTTGCCTAATGTCCAAAACACCGATTCTCCTAAAGATTTCATCCAAACTGCTTGTGATCGTTAGTTTTAGAATAAATTTTATAATTAGTTTCCGGGTTTTAGAGATCGGATCAATGGCGGCAGCGTTTGCTCCTCCCCAGGCTATGATACCATACTCGATTAGAGATTGAAATAGTGCATAGTAAACTGACTGCATATTGTATATAAGTATGCCGAGGGCCAATTGTCGGCGGATCAACTTTCATGGAACCCTCTAAAATAACCTCCACACGGCATCCCGCAAGATTACATGGACCCTGGGGTAAATTATTTTTAGCAGAAATTCTTGTGTGTATTAATATTTTTTTTAAATCGCAAAACCCAGACAGGAAAATAATTTAAAAAAAAAAACGAAATTTTCCCAAATTTTTCTCACCACTCTATTTTCTAAACTATTATTCTTCACGCATTTCTGTGCTTTTATCGCTTGTACCCTCCTGAAAACTTTATTTCTTTTTCGGCTGATTAACATTGTTATAATGAAAGTATAAATATATAACTTAGTACCTATGCACCACTTGTTTTCTAAGTCAGGATAAGAGATTAAAATTAATCTCTTATCCTGACGAAGAAAACATTGGTTTTGAAACATGTCGATAATGATAATAATATAGTGGTGCATACTAAGTTATTTGTTTTCATTATATCAATAATGACGCCACAGTGTATATTTGCGAAGTTTGAAGAAGGATTAACATTTATTTTATGCGAAAATCGCACAACAGTCCCCCTTCTGGAGCCAGTGAGATTACGGCACCCCCCATTGTGATATGTTGTGAGGCTTAAGTTACTAGGGAGGGGAAGGAGGAAGGAGTGGGGGAAGAAGAAAGCGGGGAAATATTTGGATAATCAGATCTGGTCACCAAACACGGCTAAATCCATTTCAAGCAACGTTTCGATTCTGAATGGTGGTCTTGCACCAGGGCGATCCTGAGAGTATCCTTCATTCTGGAACGTGCCACAAATATGCTAAATATTATTTTTAAATAATAAAATGAAAGAACCCCCGACCTTCGGATTGCTAGTCGAGAGCGTTACCCCTCGACCACGGAGGCCGTCAACATGTTGATTTGTGAATATGAAAATCGTATGCGTTATCGTTATAAAGATTGTTGAATTATATTTTCATCAATCAATTCATACTATAAATGTACACATAGTTAAATGGTAAAATGTTTTTAAAAAATATATCCTCGCCGCGGGAAGTGAGGGCCCTTCTGAATCTTTTAGTCGCCCCCTTTGAGAACCACTGTTTTAGAGATAATAATTAACTAACCCTCCACGTCCGACGACTATACCACAGGGTGACCCGACAGTTGATCTCCCGATAGTTGGCCCCTTCGAAATTATAATTACTATAAAATTATAATTTGTGGTGCATTATTTTTCAATTTCAAACCTAAAATCCACTTCAAAAATACCTTATTTTAAGTTGTTATGGATATCATTTTTTTTATATTTACAGTGTCGATTGATTGTACTTGTATGCCCATATTCACAGTATATAGGGTGTTAAGGGAAGTACTTGATTTACTTTAACCAGTGATTCCTGACATTATTTGGAGTAAAAAATGTAAATGAAATTTTGGTCTCCGGCGACAATTTTGATGCTTTTTTTTTTAGAAAAACATAAAAAAATTGTAGGTGTTGGAGAGTGGGGGCGGGGTAGGAGGTTGGGCGGTTACTCGGCTGAGTGAAGAGTGATGACATGCGGAAGAATTTTTGAAGTAAAACTTCTTTACGCACGCTTGACTTGGCGGGTAAGCTGGTGAATGCGTTACGAAAAATGTGATGCGTTACGAAAAGTGTGATGCGAACGGTAATCGATGCGAACGGTGATCAGGCGAGGCGAACGGTCGAGCCTTTACGCACTCTTGACTTGGGGAGTAAGAATAAGGATGAGGATGAGGATGAGGATGAGGAGGGTAAGGATAAGATGTAGATATAAGTTAGTGAAGTTTTACTTCAGTCGTGTGATCTAAAGCACACTCGTTTTTTTTTGTTTGACAAGTTTTTGAAGAAAAAAAATGACATTGAAAAAGTCACTGGAGACTAAAACTTCATGTATATTTTTTACTCCTAATAATGGTTAAAATAAGTCAAGTACGTCCCTTAACATCCTGTACAAACAAGTAGTTTTTCTTTGACGCATGTGAATGAAAAATGAAAATATGTTTTATACTTTTGTTATTCGGCGGTACATACTCTCTACACCCCCTTCGGGGACACCTAGTTATATTTTAGGTAGGTTTACCATATTTTCCCTAAACCGACTGCATATTGTATATAAGTATGCCAGAGGGGCAACTGTCGAGGGATCAACTGTCATGGAATCAAACAACAGAGGTGAACTGTAAAATTCAAAATACCCATTTGAACATAAAACATATACTCTAATAGAGCCCTGAGATGGTGGAAATTTTGCAATGGAGTGCAAAGAGGAAGGTTTCCTTGGTCCTCGAGTCCAGTCGTCCAATGAGCCCTGTCGCCATCAATAATGATTCGGAATGCTATTCGGCCTTCGGAAGACGATGAGGTCTTTTTCTGTGTTATTTAGACTTTATACAGCGAGACTAGGCCAGGTAGCAAACGCACGGCGTAGCTAACCGACGTATGGCATATAACTTAGAGAAGAATTTTAAAATCTATACGGAATTTGGCACACTTCGGAGAGATTTTTTTTTTGAATTATTGTGGGCCGCAAGGCCGCCCCAGAAAAAGATTGGAAATAATTTTTTTTTTAATTTGTGAACAAATGTGTTACTTTTCTGTAAATTGACGTTTAACTCGCTTTTCTTTGTTTCACGGCGTAGCGCGCAATTCTAAAGGAATTATCATCTTAGAACACTGACGAATTATTCGTTAGGTTTTTCATTTTTGTCGGCGTTTGCTGCATACAGATAAAATGTTTGTGGAGTGAAAGCCCGTGATTGACTGAGGTTTCTAATATACATGTATATATATATTTTTTTAAGTTAACTCCAACACGAGACCCCGAGAAAAATTATTTCCCTCATGGCTAATGTCATCTTTGGGATACTGTGTGGTGGTGTCTTTTTGAGAGGAAGGAGTGAACATGGGCCTTGAAGAGACAGGAAAAAACGATCCGTTCTCATCTTAACCGTGTACAATTTTTTAGCGCGCGTTCGGTGTTTTCCGACTATGCACCGGTGTCGAAGGGATCAATTACGCTAATTCCTCGGTGCATCTACCGTTGAAATATCGGAAAAACAAGGGCAGCACTCCCACCTAACTCCTGAGCTCTAAATATTGCAATCCGTTTGTTAAGATGGAGGAATCAATCAAATGGACCGCACGCTCCTGCACAAAGTCAAGGGTTTTTCTTATATTTTGTGGCTACAGACTAGTAAAAGACAAATTAGTAAATTTTTCTAGAAAATGCAGACAACATTTCTATTAGGCACTGAAATTTATAAAGAAAAGACATGGAATATTTACACAGAGCGTGCAATCAATAAATGCTACCGAAAGCAGTTGTTACTCAATCCTTATGATTTTGGCATCAGCTCCTCGAAGCATAAAGGCTGAAATCCACAAACACCCCAATTCCTTCACCACACGATCCAGACTGTCTGTTTGCAAGGAGGGCACGGGAGCAACTGCTCGCGAAGTGTGGTTTTGGGATTCCGGCCGAAGGTTTGCAGTAAATCGGCGAATTCCAATGCGCGGGCGATGTGGCGACCGATTGTTTCCTAAGGGCGAGGTAAGGGCTACCAACCTTTACAAATTCTTCCCCAGGTTTATATGAAATTTTGATGATGATTGCGAAATCTAATCTAAAAGAGCAGTTACGAGTGAAGTCTTTGCTAGCGTGAAACTAGCCAAATGGTTGAACAAAATAGAGAAAGACGCACAACAAAGTTTATCAACGTCAAAATAAAGAAAAATTATTGATGATGGTGATTTATTAGGGGTATTTATTAGGGGTGCAGACTTGCAGTGCCCATCGACAGTGCAGCTCTAGACGTGGTAATAAGTTATTTGTGTAGAATCGATACCGTTTTGTCATAGTTTAGTGAGGTTTTCGGCGGTCAGTTTTGGAATAGTCATCCATTACTAGAAGAGAGTAAAGTTTCAGATAGCCTTGCAGGGTTTATCATACATATCCAATGTGGTGAAAAGTGTGCTTATTTGCATAGAAGATTGCAGAAAATTGTGCATATTTGTATAGAAGATTGCAGAAAAGTATGCATGTTTGCATAGAAGATTGCAGTAAAGTGTGCATATTTGCAAGGAAGATTGCAGAAAAGTGAGCATATTTGCATAGAAGATTGCAGAAAAGTGTGCATATTTGCATAGAAGATTTGATGATCAGTTTTGAAATAGTCATCCGATACCTACTAGAAGAGTTATTAACTATGAGATTTCATTATTTTAGATTTTTAATTTAATGTGACTCTAGACTCAATAGTCGTTCATAATAAACGTGTTTTAAATTTTACCCACCTGAGAAATGACAATTTACCATTTACCATGTAAGGTATACGGTAATTTAACAGTTGTGTAATGTTTAAAAAGGATTTATTATTAAGGGGTTAGATGTTTAGCAAGTAGTAACCCTGGTGTCGTCTTGTTTTGTCTACAGCCCGTGAGAGCCTTTGCGAGGAATGCGAGAAGCCCGGGATGGCCAGCCTGCCCGGCCCACGGGACACGGGACCACTTGTGGCGGCTGGTGTAAGAACTAGTGTAAGACGACGAAATTTCGCCATTCGTCATATTATTTAATCATTTTTTGAATAATGTATTAAAAAGGGTCACATTTTGGTAAATAAGGACGGTAGAATAAGCTGACACACCTGGTTCCAGTGATTTAATATTCGTATGTCAAGAGGTCAAACTTTCAGATGACCAAAAATGGTGGAAAAGCTCGGGTAGGATCACTTCTCATCAGTGGATAATTAATTCTACATGATTCATAATAAAATTTATATATTTTTCCATCTGCTGCACCATTTTGGTATTTATTGAGAGAGGTAGGAACCTATATACTGGAACAGTTATTTAAATATAATACCTACTCTATTTTTCTCAATGTAGTTAATTTTTATATCGATTGATACAACGATTAAAGGGACTTTTTTATGTGAATACCGCACAAGAGTCCCAACAGCCTGAAGACAGTTTGACTATGGTATACCTAATTGGGGTATTTTGTGAGGCTTAATATAGTGGGGAGGGACATGGGGTAGAGGAAGGTGGGTATGTACCTGGCTATTCAGATCTAGTCACCAAACGCATACGTAAAGCCATTTCAAGCAACGTTTCAATTGCTACTATGGCGGACTAATGTCTAACTTGGATGATGGTCAGGTATAGAAAGAAGCCGAGTGAGAAAGTTTAGTTATTGTCGTCCACACTCAACACTACACATAAAACAAACTTATCTTTCTAACTCCACAATATACTACGCAATGTATTCGTGATACAACTGCTCTAATGGTCTCTGTGTTTCCTCCTTCCTACAACATGGGCCTCTTCAAGGCCAATGTTCATTTCTTCCTCTCCTGAAAAAGATCCTTCACACAGCATCTCAGATGACATAGGCCCTGAGGGAAATTATTTTCCTCGGGGCCTACGGCATTGGAGGTTATCCACTACTTACCCGCCGTGGTATAATTAACAGATGGTTACTCCTTCAAGGCTCTCGCAAGATTCTAATTTTTAGATTCGAATAGATACACAGCAAACTACAGCCAATCTAGGAATTTGGGTTGGGATGGGGAATGGGAAACGGGGTGAGTGTTCTTCATGATAAGGTGAAATTATCCTAGCAATACGATCGTCCAGTTCATTAGACAGACAACTCCAAAAACTAAGTTTTGGGATAGCGAGAAAAGCAATACTCAAATGGTCGACTATATAATAAGATAGCACTTGTGTCTTTAACTGTGCATCTTGTGTCTCGTGTCTCTTGTGTCTCTTGTGTATCTTGCCTCTCTTTGTATTATTTATTATTTTAGTGAACTTATGTGTATTTTTATAATTGTTTTGTTATTTAATCTTTATTTAGACATAATTTCAAGATTTACAAATGTATAATATGTCTGATTAGATGTATGTTATTGTTTGTACATACCTATTTGTGTTTTAACTGAGTTTTTATAACTGCATTGTTTTCACGTGAGTGAGAACACCTAAAAAATCCAGAATAAATAAATAAATTAATTATGTAAGTGTTCTTCAGCAGTGGATAAACAAAAAAACATTACAAAAACTCTATGTCTAAAAGTGATGTACGTAAATTAAATTGAGGCAATGTGGTACTGCCTGTGGCCCACGTCACATATCGTATAAAACTACCTGATAAAACCTTAGTGCGGAGGTTGGACCGTGACGCTTCTAGGGTCCTTAAAACGTTAGCAACTCTCTTCGGCGGTTAGTTCAATTATTGTACCTCCTCGTGAGTACTTTTACAAATAAATTCCATCCAGTTTATTGGCTTCGAGAAGTTCCCAACAACTAACTGCATTCCGCGACTGGACAGATTTGACCCGGCAGAATTCCGTAAAGCGATTCCTTAAGCGGTGCCCGTTTTCGGTAGGAAAAAACCGCAGGAGACACGAATTCCGACCAGGACGATCTCCTGCGTCTCCTGCGCTCCTGCCGACTTCTCCGTGCTCCCGGAACTATTGCAACAACTTATATTTCGATCAAACTTTTATTTTTTGATGCCCTCTTATCTGAGGTTGTCTATCATCAGCTAAATCTTTACCCTGCAGGCCACAGCAAGCCCGAAACAACTCTGCAAAACTGCACTTACATATATCACTCACGAGGATTACGAGGACTTTCATCAATCTGTATTATCAACTGGATTATCTTTAGACCGGTCAGCGGCTGAGTTGGCATCGCGTTTGGGATCCACCCAGGTGACGTGAGTTCAATTAATCGGCTGGCTAAGTCGTCCATCACGACACAAGCAACATTTTCCGCTTACCGTGGTGGTAGTAGGACATTTTCAAATATTGTCATGTTATTCGTAACACGGGAATGATTGTCTTTCTTTACATTTTTTTAAATTTAAAAAAACTTGAAAATGGTAAATAATTATTTTATAGCTAGTAACTTCAAAATGTTTGTACCCTATACAGTACTGTTCGAATTAATGTGAACACAGGTGATCAATTGGAAAAAATAATAAATATTCTTTATCGAGAAAAAAAAAAGGGAAACAATTACAATTTTTTTTTTTAATAACAAGTGTGTCCTCCCTTAACTTTTTAAACTTCTTGTACACGGTTTGGCATAGAATCAGCAAGTTTTTTTACAATTTTCTGATATTTGCGTGTCTATAAACCATATCTGAATTACTGTCTCAATCAGCTTGGTTTTTGTTGTGCATGTCTGGCTTTAACTATATCCCACCGATTTCAATTGGATTAAGATCCGGTGAGTTACCTGGCTATTCAAGGTATGTATTTTTTTTGTCTTTGAAATATTAACAATCTTAGTGCGTTTTTAAAGAGAAATATCCATCTTCAAAATTAGAAACAAAAAAGCTTTAGTTAAGTTTACCTCTGCAAAAAAACTGTAATTCTAAAAAATTACAAAATTTAACGCATCTGTAGTTTGGTGTGTCTCGTAACTCATTGAATGATTGAACAAGAACACAAAATGGCCGCTATTACAATATGCTGCATACAACTGCGAAAAACAAAATTATTGTGCTAATTATCACGTGTTCACATTAATTTGCACAGTACTGTAAGTACAAAGTATTTTGAGAACGCGCTGCAAGTGTCCGGGCAAAATGCACAAACTTCGGGAGGTGATTCTACTTAAGAAAAAAACCAAAGATTTTTTGGTAGTTTTCGGTTAAAAGGTTGAATTATTTGTAAGGAAAAAATAATTTTCTTTTATGGAAAAATATTTTTGTATGGGAATGGAATTTAATATTCTAATTGGAAATTCAAAAATTTTATTTTTTATTTTTTATTGTTAACTTAATGAGTAAAACCTCAAATCTGAAACAGAAAAATCAGAAAAAGATACGGTCTCATCTAGGAATCGAACCCAGGATCGGGAGTGGTAGCGTGCACTTTACCTCCGGACATCCTGTACAATATTATTATCATTCTGTTCAGATTTCCAGCATCTACTATATCTAACATACATATTTTCCTCAGGGTCTTCGAAAACTTCACCTTCTCTCCCAAGTACATTTCTTCGAGGTAAAATAGGGGAGCCGGCTAAAGCGAGCAGACTTCGGGCTTCGTCTGCGGGTGGGACGATAGCCGTACGCATTCTCATTGGGACTGCCCGGTGGTTTTTGGAATACCTTCTCTGGCTATTCTTTTCTTTTCCAATGCATGTGCCTCACAGGTTCCCTCAGTTGTCCATATTAAATAGTTGCCTGGTTCATCTAGGGCTCTAGGGACTAGTCCGTTTATAAGTACTTTGGATCGTCTCTATCCTGATACCCTCTCCCATTCCTTCCAGTGCTGATGATCCTTCTGCTACACCCACTTGTTACAATCAAAACCTTTATGTTCTGGTACCGATCAAGATTTATTTTATTGATGGTAGCAAGTTCTTCAAGAATCTGCAGTACATCACCAATCTGGAGTCGCATCGGTTACTTTCCAGCGCCATTAGGGCTAACTGAGCATCAGAACATAATATGACTTATATCCACAATTCGAAGGTTTTAGTCATTCGTGTTAACGCTTTTTTAATAATTTTTTTTAAATTAGGACTTTCACATTAACGAAATGTTGAAGTCCATAAGTAGTGTGGACTTCTCAACAGCCTTCTGCGCTTCCACATGATGCATGTTCTACATTCTCGGCGAGACTACCAGCTAATCCGCGAGAGTATAAAAGACGCGCTCGCCGAGTCTCGCCGTTCTTTGCACCCTGTCCCGTTTCGTTTTTTTTTTGTCAAATGCCGCAAAGAGAACCACAATGAAATGGGTAATGGTGTGGAAGGGGTACTGACAAAAAATTGCAATCCAAGAGACAAGTGCGCGACACAAACGTGTATATTGCTGAATCCGCGCTTGACTTTTTATGGAAAATTTCGGTAACAATCTCCCGAGCTCCAATCTAGACTACCGGCGCCTTATCATTAATTCCACATTTTTGGTTAATTAGTATTCTACGCAAAGTGGTGGGTGTTGGGCCAAATCGTCCCTCTTGGCCAAAGATCTACGGACGTTTAACTTGACACACTAAACTTTGCAGGCGAACAAAGGAAGTAACAAAATATCTATGTTTTTTTACATTCGATTTTTTTTTTATGTACGCAAAATCTACTCTAGCGACACCACCGACTGCAAAGTCTGGTGTGTCAAGCTTGAGTTGAAGAATATTCTTCACAAGCCAGTTAGACACATTACCAATTACCTACCATATAATAGAATAAGTTAGCTGAAGATTATTAATTTATTTGACTAATTTTTAGTGGCCACAGTAAGCAATTTATAATTTTAAGGCGATGCTGATCGTATGTTACATTTTTATAAATTTATTTATTTTATGACTTAGGTAGGTGCCTACATATTTGTAAATTTCGTATTCTGCGAGAGATGATTCCCCTTTTCGATTTTCTTCTAATTTTATTTAAGGAATTGGGTAAGATTTTGATTTAAAAATTATTTAAATATTATGATTCAAATGATAACAGATTATTAAATATTTTTGTGAAAAAGCAGCGCTTTGAATCGAATAATATACGAACGATAGATACCTACACAATTCATCAATAAAAAAAACAATAGGCCACTTGCATCACATTTTTTTTAAATGTTTTCCGGTTTAGGCAAATATTCTAAGACATCCGTATTTTTTTATTTTTTTTAAATCGTATTTTTGAAACCGTGGCGATTTTTTGAAAATTTCAATCCGAAAAATCAGACCATTTTTTATAAACCGGAAACACGGGACATAATTTTATGGGTGCGAAAAAACAATAATTACATAGCTGAAAATCATTTAAAAAAAAGAACGTTTTCCACACGAATAGAAATAATTTGTACGGGGTTATCTTCGTAACATCTGTAAAAACACCGCCATCTTTATCAAAAAATCAAACCAAAGGATAAGTTCGCATAGAGCAAACAATAAATCTAGTGAACGTTAAACGCAAATTCGAAAATTCGCCGGAAATCAAAGTGTTGCCATATGAAGAAAAAAAAACATCAGTGTGGAATTTTACAAAATTAAGGGAATATAATCGGAGACGGGACATTTTTATGTAGTGACGTCAAGTTCAAAAATAATGGATTTATTCATTTAAAAAAAAAAAAAACTATACATTTCTAAAAATTTTTACTAACATTTTCGTAGTCTTAGTAAAAAAAATCTATCCACACGATTTTTTCCAAGTCGTTATGAAATCCATGTAAGTGGCCTATTGCATTCGAAAGCAGACATTCTAAAATATTAAAATATAACAGACTATTGACATCTACAGTGCAGTAGCGAAACTAATTTTAAAATATCTCGGACAAGAACCAATAATAAGATAACAGTGATATACTTTAGAAATTCGCCAATAGATGGTGTACATCCACAATTGTCACGTTTTTATCAATAACGGAATACATATGAAACATACCTTACGTACATACCTTACGTGTTATTATTGATAAGGTATTTAGCTAGGTGAAATCTGTAATTTCATTAGTGTAATTGCAAATATCATTTTGCATGTTAAACAATGTTCAAAAATGTCTGGGGCAGGCATATAAATAAGGGTCGACCGAGATCTCGGACTCGGTCTCGGTCTCGGCATTCTCGGCTACAAATTCTACCGAGAACTCTGTCTCGGTTCTCGGCGATTTTTCGCCGAGAACCGAGACAGTAACCGAGACCGTTGTAAGTAGGTACGGTATAGGATAATGGGATTCAAATCTACCGCGCGCGTCCAAATTCGTCACTTGGTGTCACGACAGCTCTAGAAAAAAGTAAGTTCTTTTATATGTTGTTGTGATTAATTATAATTACTTTACTAGCCAGAATAACTACATAAACTTGTTAAGTGAATATTAAGATCATTAATCATTACGTATTATTTTATACGTATGTTGGAAAGCTGGTAAGAGTACGAAGATTTTTTAGATTCACTGGCCACATTCATCAGAACTCAGAACACATCGATTCGCTGATTTGTATGTTCGTTGCTATTTTTCTTAGAACTTTGTTCATAATAAACTGCCAAAAACAGCAATGAACATACAAATCAACTAATCGACAATCGCAAATTATTGTTTAATTAAATATTTAATATTAGATACATTATATAAAATCTCAAATTATTTTTTAATTAAATATTTAATATTAGATATATTATATAATATCTCAAATTATTACATAATTAAACATTATTACATTCTTAAAAATATAGTATATTATGCAAAAATAGCGCCATTTCATTTTTTTGTTCAGTTTATCTATTCTCGGTCTCGGCTCTCGGTCTCGGCCGAGATTTTAATTTATTCTCGGTCTCGGTCTCGGTCTCGGCCGAGAACGAAAAACCTGTCTCGGTCGACCCTTACATATAAATGTAATAAGTCACAATCGTATTTTGGATTTATAAGTTAAATTTGAGGAACGACGAAATAAGACAGAATGCAGCAAAAAAATGTATTCCTGAAGCTTGCATGTGGAAACCCTATTTGAATGAGGAAATTCTAAAAGAAAGCATAAGGGCAGTGAACAAGATTAAGAAAAATATAAATAGATAGGGATGTGTAAAAAGCACGAAAACAGACCGGAGTGACAGTAGAATGCATAAAATTGGGGAAATCCCTTAAGGTTAAACGTAACGTACATTATAATCTACGCATTCACAGATGGCGCCAATAAAATTATTTTAGGTTTTTAATGCTTTTTGCACGTTACGCTATAAAATATTAAGTTAACTTATTTGTTCGCGCATGTACATATTTAATTAGAATATAAATAAATAGTTTTGTCCTTAAACAAACCCAAATCTTTCAGGAAAGGTTGAAAAATACAATATTGGATTGAGTCACCGATACAAAATTGAATTTTTCAGCCTTTCTTGAAAGATTTGGATTTTCTTAAGGACAAAACTATTTATTTTTATTCTAATTAAATATGTGCGTGCGCGAACAATTAATTTAACTTAATATTTTAAAGCGTAACATGCAAAATGGATTAAAAACCTAAAATAATTTGATTGGCGCCATCTGTGAATGCGTAGATTATAACGTACGTAACGTTTAACCTTGTGAATGCGTAGATTATAACGTACGTGACGTTTAACCGTAAGGTGAAAAATTCAACTTTGTATCGGTGACTCATCCAATTTTGTATTTTTCAGCCTTTCTTCAAAGATTTGGGTTTGTTTATGGATAAAACTATTTATTTATATTCTAATTAAATATGTACGATCGCGAACAATTAATTTACCTTAATATTTTAAAGCGTAACATGCAAAAAGCATTAAAAACCTAAAATAATTTGATTGGCGCCATCTGTGAATGCGTAGATTATAACGTACACGACTTTTAACCTTAAAGGTGTGGCACGATTGAGTAAATCAAATATCGAGTAGAAATACGAGTACAGTATTTTTTTCTTCTCTGATCAGAGAGCAGTGGTATAATTTAAGTATGTACTTTAAAAATGTAATAACCCAAATATGTGGAGAACCCTAACAATAATAATTACTTTAGTGCTACCAATATTTGACAATAAGCCCTAAGCAACAAAGGGAATATCTCAACATTACAAAAATAAAATTTCAGAAATCACAAACCTTTTTAATTATATAAATTCTTTTATATTCATGTGAACTAAAAATATTTACTTACTATGTAACATTATTCATAATTTTTAAAAATACACTTTATAATTACCTAATGTACCCTAAATTAACAAAATAACTTATAATACCTTAAATTAACAAAATAGAATCATTCAGCATATATAGACAATGTTGTGTACCCCTGCCTAAGTTTGTATAAAATCAATAGCATAAGAGTTTCAACTACCAGTCTGAAAATGTCCGTAGTAGGATGAAACCGGTCCTGGTAATAATAAATAAGTGGAACAAAGTGAAAAAGTTTTTTAATTTCAATTCTATCACTAATATTCTGTCATAATTTTTTAACACAATCGCTGAATGCAGTGTTGTGTACAAGTGTACATAAAAAATAATGCTAATACTCATGAAAAAAGGTTGGAAAATAAAAATAAAAAGGCCTCCGCTTCCTTGTAAAACAATAATAATTAGCAACGTGCATTGCTGTAAAAAACATTAAACGATTTAATTCCTCTGAAAGTAAATTTTGATTAAATAAATCTTCTCTTGGATTTCTGAACCCCCTGTTAAAAAGACCACGAACCGCCACTGCGTTTAATTGAATGACTTAAACGGAGTAATCCAGCAATAACCGATTTAGGATGTTGCCAACTTTTGGACGCACGCTTAACCCAGGAAAAAAAGAGATTGCTTTTTTTGTACCTTTGTCATTTCTGAAGTGAAAATTCTATAGGCATGTTTGACAGTTATTTTATATGTTTTTTTCCCGGGAAGCACAAGATTATGTAAGTGACATTGTGGATAACATTTTACTAATTTTTGTTTACACACGTCAGGGGCCCCTGTAGCCCGGGGGCCCTGTATCATTGATACGGCTGATACGGCGGTAGCAACGCCCCTGTGTTAAACAGTAGCGTGCACAAAGTTTGTAATCAGGATAGGCAGTAGGAAAAACAATTAATATATAATGATACTTAAAATTACCCCAGACTACACCTGTCATCAAAGTTTTCGCTAAGCTGCTAGCTTTAGTGAATGTTAGTTGGGATTTCCTAAACCACATCAAATATAGGTACAAATAACAGTTATATTTATGCGTTTTACAAGCCAATGGCAGGTAATATTAAACGCTCGAATCAGCCATTGGAGCGGGTGTAATTGGATATCTTGTCAGCCAATATTACTTTGAAATGACGACAGATTAAAAAAAAAAAAGTTTGATAAGCAATATAAAATTCTCATACTTGCAATAAATATTTTGTTTTATGTGTGATGCTTATGGAATCTGTTATAATCGTAAATATAGTCTAATTTGATCAAAAAGTTATTTTAATAGTGATATAACCTCACATTTCAACATTTTAGTTAAATATGTAATACATTTTAAACGGTTCCATGCCAACTCAGAATGAAACCTACTCTAAATAAGCTCAGAAACGTTATTTATTTATTTATTTACGGACGAATAGTCCATTACATAACAATATAACAAACACGAATAAAAAAAGAGAGATGACAATGGAAGGAGAATACATATATATGAAGAGCATTGACAAAATACATATAATATAAAAGTAAATATAGAAGATAGTATAATATAAATACGTATAATATAAAAGTACATAAGTAGCTTGAAAGACTTTAAAAAATCACATTGCGTATCGACTGCCGAAAGTCATTTAGGCTTACACCAAAAAATTCAGTGCTTTGATTTGCGTTGACAAGTCTCGACATTCTGGATAAAGGAGAATGATGTCCATAATTAGTAGAATGTTGATTGAGGAACAGCAATTCATTATTTCGGAGTCTACGGGAAGGAGCTATTAAAAGCTATGAAAAAATAATTTTAAAATAGCCAGTAACCCTAACTTAACCAATTTCACCAATTTTTTATCATCACTCTTAATGACTTTTCTGAGGTGGTTCTGAGTTGGTTTCATTCTGAGTTGGCCGGTCACCATTTTAAACAATATCACATAGCTGTCATATCAAGCAAATGATTTCCAACCACACCAGCGCCATCCGCTTCCAGCTTTCGAGATTACCTGCCAGTGGTTCGCTACATTTGGTGATTTAGCAAGAGTGCCTGGGTTCGTGGGGTGATGTTTGTCCCGATCTTGGCGGCTAATTAGTTATATCAAAGGCCCGTACTTTTATGCCAAAAAAGCAAAGACAATATTTTGAAAGAAATAAACATTATTATCATTATTTAGTTAGTAAAGTTGTACTAATTAATAGCTATACCAACAGATGGCAGTGACTATTACATTCGCTGGCATTGCAGAAAGGCACGACCTTTATAGAAACTAACACAAACGAGTCATTCCTTGCTAACACATGTATGTTTTTTTGTTTAGAATAGAGGCAACACTATGTCATATTGCATACTTAGTTTCTGCCTTTGAAGATGGTGTTGATGATTGGAACGGTGGCGTGGTACGCGCTGCGCTGGGTTTCGTGGTTAGTACCTTGCGCACTTTTTTAAAAGTAAACATTATATTTTTGAAATAATTTTATACATTTTAATGTTATTTCTATTTTTATGCAAATAATTGTAGCGAGTAAAGTAACATGATAGTGCTTAGCTTATGTGCCCATATGGATAGTACACCTCTGCTGCTTAGGTAATAAGTTGATACCCACTGTGACTTTACAAATAAATATTTTCAAAAGCATTTTGACAGTTTGTTACAAATAAATATTATGTAATAGAACTTGAGAAAAATGTTTTTCCACTGTTTCAAATATTTAATTCAGCTCTTGAAAAATGTCTAACTAATTCCTAGCGTGGGGGATAATATTCAAATATAAATACATTTTTAATTAGGGAGGTAAGTATGGGTACTGCCGCCCTGGGAACCATTTATTGGATAACCTACACCCCTGCTAATGCCCTAAACCACTGAGCTATCGAGGATAGCCATAAAGCTATAAACCCACTGTGAGTAATCAATATAATATGTAAGTTTAACATTTAATGACTATCACGATTTAAGTTTTAAGTCAATTAATGTTGTGATTGCGTCTTTTCTGTTTTGACATGTTCATGTGTAATGGAAGAATATCACAAGCATAAAGTAAATACTGTTATCTTTATGCAACTTGCTGCACTTTACTGTTAAGCCCATGAAGTTATAAAATAGAGATTTGCAATGATTTACAACTTACAGTCTTAATTTACTTTTCAAGTATGTATTAAGATAATGATAGTTGTAAAATACTCACAAATAGAATTATTTGCTGATGACGCCGAACTATTCAAATATTAATATGTGATTTTCTTGTTGAGATTTTTTACAATACGGTATACAATGTCATACTAACTTTATAATAACATATGAAAACAATTTTAATATTTTTTTCCCTCTTCATTTATTTGCGACCGTAACCCGGTTTCAACCTGTTGAGGCCATTTTCACAATTGATCAACGTACAATAGTTTCTTAAACCTATGGATTACTTCAATATTTGTTTAAGGAATACCTCAAGTGAATTATTAATAACCCATTTAAGACGACATAGCCCCTGAATGAATCTATTTAATTTTTAAAAATTTTATGAGTTGGATGGTAAAAATTGCCGCCAGGCTAAAAATTCATGAAAACCGAGCAATAATGGAGGGCTTAACTAGCAAAGGATTAACCCGCTATACCTGGCTGGGAACTGGAGGTTTGGACCACTTGGCTACTAACAGGTTTTATAAGCTGCCTCGTGTGAACTTTTAATATCTCTGAATGAGGCTTAAGATAAAACTTGCATTATTTGTGCAAAAAATATAAATTGCATAAATTGGATTGATTATCGGCCATGTGCTTGGCACCTACCAACTGATTATTGATAAGGTTTACGCATACTACAACTTACTGTTGTTCCCAACTTTTCGATCAATCAATTTGAGGCTTCGTTCAGCCAAGTGGTTTGTTTAATAACGCTCAATTCGCCTGTTTCCAAATACTTTTTTCGTTGATTATCTTGAGTGGCCCTGCCCACTTTCATAGACAATAAAATGACAACAAATTAAAAACTTTCAATGTCAAATTAATACTGACAAGTTAATATTGTACTTATTATAATTAAACATAATTAATTTAAAATTTTGTATTAAATAAACATATTTTCTAAAAACCGTATATAAATGTACTAGCTGGGTTACCCGGCTTCGCTCAGGACAATAAGATAGTGTTCTGGAATGTTGCACAATGATGTTCCCGATTCCCTATTCCTGATCATTCCACGACATACTCCGCCACTCCTTCCACAACTTTCTACAGCTCTATGGAACCTTCTAGAACTTTCCGGAAGACTGTTCTAGAAATTTCAAGAGGGTGAAACTTTCAGCCCTTATATCTTTAAATGCACGCCCTTTAGGTAAAAACGGATACCCTTATTCCCTAGGGGGGATAGAGATCTACCACACCATATAACTCCCTTGATCGAACTGGGACTCGTTTCTGAGTTTTTGCGAGCTGCAAGTTTTTTTGGCCTTTCTTTTATAATATATGCCATATTCAAATAAATAAAATGTTACTCCTTACATGTCCTTTCCCTCCAGCGTTCCACTTCCACCTTCCCCGCCACCGCTCTCCCGCTCCCGTGTCCCGCCAACCCCCCTGGCACTGCATTTCTTGACTCCTCTCCCGCCCGGCCCGTAGCCGAAACTTTTTTCTAATACCAACAATTTTAAACTCGTGATATCTTTCTAATTAAATATCCGAATTGAAAAATTCAAAAAGTTAAATAAAGATATTGAAGCTCTCTTGAATATGAAGTTATTTATTTTGATAAGGATTAAAACCAAGATACAAATAAAGAGCCTTTTCAAGCGGCGACATTTAAAGTAAATTTTTAAAATAAAAGAATACTTATTGTGGCATAACCATAATAGTTAGACATATGCTGTCGCGACCTTTTTTGTAAATAATGATTTGTTCAATAAAGTCGTAGTACATTATTTTATTCTATCATCAATAATTTTCGCAGCGCACGCGATTTAAAAAATATTTTAGGTAATTTTTTTACACCCTGGGTTACATTATTGAAGTTTTAGTAAGGATGCCTATTTTTTTAAAATATAATATAGCCTATGTCACCCAGGGATAGTGTAGCTTCTTAACAGCGAAAGAATTTTTCAAATCGGTTCAGTAGTTTCGGAGCCTATTCGATGCAAACAAACACACAAACAAACAAACAAATATTACCTCTTTATATAGTGTAGTAGATTAAAAATAAAGCCTTAGCATGACTTTTACTAATGTACAAAAGCACATCAGATGTGGTTCTGTCATTTCTCCGCCATTTTTGATGTTTGACATTTCTCCTCTGTGTGTTAACACGAAACCAAACAACATGAAAAAAACAAACCAATACGTTGCAAGAACTTTAGGCAAAATGAGAAAATGAATATTGTGGACTTTACAACATCACCCGGCATTCAAAACATCATTTTTGACATTCAAAAACGGTTCAAGAAATCTCATTCAATTTTAACCTGTCGCCGCCTGTGTAACTCGATATTATTGTCAATTACGTCCGCCTATTCCGCTAAATCTATTATAAATATTATCATAAATATCTTCATATTCGCAGTCTATATTTATTTGATTATACTAAAAATTAGCAATAAGCAATATGAAAAATAATGCATGAACTGAATGACAGTTGATATTTCGCTGTCATTTTTCACTCTACTCTGTTGACACTTTTTATAACTAATCCTTTTACTGATAATCCAGTTGTTTGTTTCCTCTAGTTTGATCGGAGAGTTGCGTTGGCAATAACTTAGTTGTGCATCTGAGGAGGGTTGAGTCAAAATTTCAGCTCAACGGTTGATCAGTAGGATTGGAAACAATGGCAGTAAGGTTCTCTGATTGTTTTTATTTTTTCCTACAACAGTATATGTATTTAATTAGAAAAACTGTAAGGCCAATTTTTAAACTTTTATAACCACTGGAGCGATCACGCAAAATAAATAAATTTGCCTCGATTGCTTGGGATTTCCCAGAAGGTCATTTTTTTAAAATTTTCTCCAACATTAAAAAAATTATACCTTCGAATTTTAACATGGAGACAAAAAAACTTATTATAGTGCTATACAGCCAATGAATTAACCTTTATTTTACAGTTTATCTCATATTTGTAGGATTTATAAAAAAAATTTCATTTGTTGGTAAAGTTTATAATCGCGAGAATCCTGGGTATTTTTTACTTGAAATTGCCGTGAGGGATACTTATTCGGGTCAACAAAGAATATTTTCGGTTTCTGTATGTTGTCTGTGGTATACTTGATAATGAAAGGTGAATATCTATGGAAAAATAACTTAATTTTATCCGTAAACAGCTATTCAAAAATTCGGCAGGAAAAAAATATTTTTAAAATTTATTTTTAACATTGTTCTAGAATAGTCTACGAAGTTCAAAATTGCGACATCTATGGTAAATAAATAAAGCATTTTAATAGCTTCATGTTAAAATAAACGGCTGGCCAAGGAAATGTTTTAAATAATTACAATAAATGTTTTACGAATGGTAGGAAAATGTGGTCCATTTGTGGACCGAAATCAATCACAGAAAATAAAAATGGCCCATTTTTCGACCGAAATCGCATAAGTGGTTGTTCATAATTTATATATTTATTTCTAATAACAACATTTGATAGAGTATTTCATAACCTTTCAAAAGCGTTTTTAGTTTACGGATACTTGAAGAAATATTCAATTTATTTATTGCGAAGCAGAAATTTTCTGACCATCTGACAGAACAAGCCCGAGGTCTTAGGGGTTAAATAAGTATCGGTTTCGACTGAAAATCTAGTTTCGGCCGGTCACTAAATGCACCCCGTGTGAGGAATTTTATTAAAATCAAAAATTGAAATAGTCGATTGTTGAGAAAACATAGGTTTATATACATATATATATATATATATAATGTAAGTGAAATACAACACCTATAGTTACGATTGTCTGACACAATCAAGATAATCAATTTGTAAATATTGCTGTACTTTAATAAATCTAAGAGGATTTTACACTCACATTCATCTTGTACTAGGTTTGCAATATAATAAACCAATTATTATAATAATGATTACCCACAAGTAATTATTATTATCTATATTAAGAGAAATAATTGCTAAATTAAAAACAACTAACAAAATGGAACGTGTTTTGTGTGAACTATCAAACACAGCATCAAGATGAAAATTAATCAATTAATAGTGTAAGATAACAACTATTAATGATCATGTTTATGTCTGGCACACTTTCCTTATGTTCATATACATAATTCATACATAATATAATAATTAATTAATTAATCTACATACCTAAATAGTCAATAATCGATATCCAAATATCCTCCTGAGTCATTAAAAATTCCTAATACAAATGAAGATTTTCAAAAACATACCTATAGTTTCATTGTCTCTCAACAGATGTCGTTAGTGTAAGTAGTTATATGTTGTTTTAATGTGTCTCAACAGAGGTCAGTGAGTTGTACTATATGAGAGAGACAACTGTCGTCCGTTCGGTTTTAATACCCGAACGGTTACGAAGGTAGTTGATCTTATCCGATTCACAGGTGGGCACCTTCAGTGACCATTTCCCCACTTCCTAATTAATACAGAGCATCCTTTGGAACGGACGACGTTAAGTCCGGTTAAATATTTATTGTAAATAAGATGATAATAAACAAGACTCATAATCTAGACAAACTGAATTATTAAAACTCCCGATCATCAGAGTTGTATTGTTCATCAAATAACAGTACAACAGTATAAAATAACTCCTGTATACCTACCTACATTGTATCAAAAATGATTTGTGATTTCATATACATAATATAATTTATTTACTTGGTAAAATAATATTTAAACCAATGTCAACAGAAAAGTCCCAGTAATAACTACAATTTCAAAATGTATCGCAAAAAGAGTGAAGCGATGGGTCTAGGCGAGATTAGAATAACATTAGCAAATTCACGGCCATGCTTCGTAACCCCTGGAAGCAGATCTATCTGCTAAAAGAACTCGCGACGCACTAGATACCAGACGCGATGACGGCCTGCGACAAGCTCCCCCCACCGTGTCAATACCCACACAAGGCGCAGCACGTACACTGTGGACATGCACTAAAACTTTCAATTTGATTTTATAAATGGACCCTCACTGACGACTTAAAAAATAATTTTCGGTTTTCCGCTCTGGCTTTCAATGGGTTAAAAATGGGTTTTTAAAAAACAAAATGATAAGAATCTTCAATGTAAATAGAAGAGTTCACAAGCGATGCAAACATCGATCACGGATTAGTAAATTGTTATTTACAATTTAGAAATTAACAGGCCTGTTCTAGCGTGAAAATAATTGTAATCTAGTACTACTAGATAGGCTCTAGATATCCTTTACGTGACACAGAACATTTTAGATTTACAAAATATTATCAAGTTTGTAATTATTTTTATAGGAGAATCAGATGACGTGACACTTTTGATACAGGTATACATATTTTGTATAATATTTGAAGAATGAATTTATTGATACAAATAATTTTTTTTTTATAACTTGCGATTTACAATTTAAAAAATGTATAAAATAAAGATCCTAAGTGGCCTCTATTGATACTATGTCGGAGCTTAAATAAAAAGAGAGGTAATATTTAATTAAATTAAGACTATATTATCGAAATTCAATCGAAAATCTGGAGACAGAAAAATCAGAAAAAGATATAAAAGTCACATCTGGGACTCGAACCCAGAGGTGCCAATATCTTTTTCTGATTTTTCTGTCTCCAGATTTTCGATTGAGTTACGCTAATATTGTCTTCATTTAATTAAATATAACAATTTGAGGTTTTACTCGTAAAGTTAAAAATAAAAAGAAAGGTGTTATCAAAAAGCATGTGGTGCAGTAGTTACTCTTCAAATAGATAATATCAAACAATCCATGTTCACTTTATACTACGTCCCATTCGAAAATAATACGATAAACCAGTAATATATCATAAGTCACCGCAAGTAGTTCGCTACGTTTGGTGATTTAGTAGGGGTGCCCAGGTTCATGGGGTGAGGTTTGTCTAAGCTTTGGCGGTGAATGCGTTTGCCCCCCTACTGCGTGGCGGGTCAGATCGGGAGAGACTGGTTTAGGGGGACTTAACTTAGATCTATCCAGTCGGAATCTACGGATTCATCGGCTTGTACCGCAGTGGGAGAGATGGGTTCATACATCCGTCACTCCTGGACACACTGAACCCTGGATTCCTATCCAAACCCATAGCTTTTTCCTTCCCAAAACTTCTACTAATGTAAAAAAAATGTATTTATTTGATTGATTTTAAATCATATTTTTTCTTAGAAACAAAATATGTACCTTTACTAACACTTTTAGGAAAGTCTAATTGACTTTTGATGTGAATATCTAAAAGTATTAGAATGATATTATTTGCATATTGAAAGCCTTATCTTGGAGATTTATAAATCAACGCTGTAAATAAACTACTGTTATATAAGTTCCTTCTCTTATTAGAGACTAAAGAATGCCACTCAGAATAGATATTGTGTATTTTCAGACAAACATTTCTTTCCTATAATTATTTAAGATATATTTTGTAAATAAAAACAAAACTAGAAATGCAGTCAACACGGGGTGTAAAAAATAAAAGGGTAAATAAAATCAACAAAAGGATAAATTCCACAAACCTTGCGCTTTGGAAAGTGGATGTGGAAGAGCTGCCCACGGCTGCGAAGCCGACCCCCACGGCCAGACCCTCGGGGATGTTGTGCACCGTAATGGCCACCACCAGCAACATGATCCTCTTCCACTGGGACTGTCTCTGCTCCAGGGCGCGCTGCGCATTCTGGTTAGGGTCCTCGTAGGTCTGCACATAAAGAAGATACATGCTTCATTTGACATTTTTTTAATAATATTATGTGATAATATAAGGTGCATTACTCTCAAGTGGGACTGTTTGATAATGAAATGAGAACACGGTTGGTTTCTACCGGGATGTCATTTATCCAGTTCCTACCTTTTCCTAACCATCACTACTAGTTAGAAACTGTTTTGAATATGCAACATATTGTGCAAATTCGAGTGCTGTCATTTATTGAACCAAGAAGAAGGAATTAGTACCATCATGGAAGCACATTGTTGGTGTTATTTGTTGTGAAGAAAAATTTCATTTTCCTTTCTTTTTTGTCATTTATTATTAACTAGCTGAAGTCCCGGCGATGCCAGGGCTTTACACCGTGTTTTAGAAATCAAATGTAGACAGTGACTTTCCTCTTGTTTTGAAGGTCACATGTGCAAAATTTCATCAACATCGGCATAAAACTGTATGCATACAAATTAAATCCACACAGCCCGCTTGCCAGCCCGCTCGTCCACCACATACAGACATTCTCCTTTATATATTTATATTTCAACCAATTTACACAAAACTTTGACAAATTATTTACCTAAACCTTCCTCATGAATCACTTTATCTATTGGTGAAAACCACATTAAAATCCGTTCAGTAGTTTATGAGTTTATCGCGAATAGAGACAGACAGAGGCGGCAGAGGACTTTAATTTATAATATTTAGAGATATGTAGAGATTACCTCGAGATGCGCTCGAAATTATCGTCAGACGTTATTGAACACATAAACTAATAAAGAAATTTATTGTGTTTATGCGTCCGAACTCCTTCGCAGACATTACCTTGGTAAGTGATTTGGTTATCCTTTTTCCTTTCATTCCTTGTTTATATCCTACATCTACTTTCACTCAATTCCAGCAAACACCATTTCGTGCTATTTTGTTCTTTTACAGTCCATTTTTCGAGATCATATGAAGCTGCATAATTGACTTTGCTAGGCACTTGACAAAACTAACAGATGACTATTGTAATTCAAATATTAATTAATGCTTGGTTGGAAAAAAACAAGCCTAATGGATGCGGGTTACTAAGAATATGCCAAACTATTCTCGGTCCAACGTAAGATCAACCTGCTAGAGTACGAAATTTGGTTCGTACTGCACATCCCCCACCGCCTTCTTCGGTTCCATCACCAGCTCACTGTTACTCCGCCCATAGTAGCTCGTGGGTTGTCGTATTGTATGCCCGCGACTTAAGATTTTAACCCATTCAGACCCCGTGATAAAAATGATATTCAATCATCAATGTTTCAGCCGAGTCCAAATTCATTATCACTGTCACTAATTGCAAAGAACAAAAGAGGAAAGCTAGACATTAATAAGGACTAACCGATTGTTGGTGTTCATCAGCTTTATTTATTTGTAGGTGGTACATAAACCACAACCCACAATGTATTAGTAATGTAAAAAAAATATCTTAGGAACATGATATCTCGCAAACATGTACCATTCACACAAATTTTTAACAGACTATTGTTAAAGTATGCAATGTTACGGTATACAAAAATCGGTGATTTGACTGAAAATTGAGTATATCGATAGAAGATTTAATAAATCTGATATCACATAAAATGCAATGTGTATATTGTAATACACAATAATGAAATTGTTGCAATGTACAATAATTAAATTGTTAAAAAATTTGATTGCAGGTAGGTGGAAAATAATTTTTATTTATTTATTTATTGCTTCTTCACAATTTAAATACATTTTTAGCAGGTAATTATTAACCCCACTAGGGTTCGTCTGTATCGGGGTAATAAATGATTTAATTTATTTATTTAAACAGTGAGATTTAATGTGTTAACGTGCGTTCAAGCAGCGGACGGGGGGAGGGGTGGAGACATGCGTGCTTACAGGACGATCTTAAGTTAAACAGAGAATAGAACGACGATGAGGAAGATATACAAGTACAAGTACTACGGTGTGGCAGTGCTGTTATATATCGGCTTATCCAGAGATTACATCAGGCTAATTTGTTCACTTTTCGGAACAACTCATATAGCTGACCGGTCAGTGGTTGAGTGGGCATAGCGCTTGGGTCCCACCCGAGCGTCGTGTGTTCGATTCTTCGGCTGGCTAAGTCCTCCATCACAACACAAGCAACATTTTCGGATTTCTGTGGTGGTAGTAGGAGATTTTCAAACATTGTTGGGTTATTCCTAACCCGGTAATGTTTGTCTTTATTTTAAAAAAAAAAGGTCTCATAGAAATCGTTGATGGTGAGAAAAATTATATCAACTGTGTAAGAAAGAGAAAAATTAATAGTTAACCACAAAAAAAGTAGAATGTAAACCAAAGTTTCAGATCGCAATTTGAAAAAAATTTATAAAACTTTGGGAATTCTTCATTAATTATTTTTACGTGGAACGACAAAAAAGTGAAGTGACGATAACGCTTATAAGGTCTAATAAAATATGTATGGGTTTATATATTTTTTCGTCATCGGTATTTGAATTTAAAAAAAAAACCTTAAGGTAAGTCATTTTTAAAACTTTTTTATCTATCTATGCGTGCAAAATTTTTACACTTGAAAAATTATATGTTTATTTCGATTCATAAAATTTCAAAGCATATTTTATCACCTCTCAAAATCAGTTGAAGTTTTCGGATAAGTTCAGAAATATTTCTCTTATTTGGATGATATTGCACAGTGGAAATATTTTGACCCTCTGATAAACAAAATATGGTCAAAGCCTGAGGGGTTAACTCTAAATGCTTGATGTTTTGATGTTAGGTGACAACCGCTCACAACCCAACTACTGTGTGGTACTTGTGCAACAGGTTATTATGATAGATATTATCACATTATATAATCAACAATATGCATATTGTGGGAAACTGGGAAGCTTGTTGCATTGCACATAATGGAAATGTTAAAAGTAATAGAAACTGTGCATACCCATTCATGGGATATTTGAATTGAAAACAATATAATTTTTTTAAACTTTCGATTTTACTGGTCTGTTTTGGTGGAACATGTGCCCAAGACCTATTGACTGTTATTTATAAATTGTTAAGAAATATATCAAGGTCTATTCAGAAGAGAGATTAGCTAAAAGTAATTGGCAATATATAAACATACACAAAAAGTTCTTATATAAAAACAGGCCTAACATTGTTATTGGCAACCTTAAAGATTAAATCAATTGACTGATAGGAAAAAGAAATCTGACACCTATTAGGTATAATTATCGTGACAATAATGCAATTATAAAACATCAAGTTTTTATCATTTTCATCATGTCCATTTTCTTCTCTTGCATAAATAGGGTCAGGGATAAACAACTGTTGCTAGTCTATCCCCACAAAGTATATTAATTAAATTTTATTATTTATTTAGTACTAGCAGACCCGGCCACACATTGTTGTGGCTAACGAAACACAACGCCATTACCCAACCTTAATAAAATCCACACCACCCGCTTGCCAGCTGCCCGCTGCCTGAATTGAATGCTTTTCTCTACTATAATAAGCACGTATTATACATATAAACCTTCCTCTTGAATCACTCTATCTATTGGTGAACACCGCATGAAAATCCGTTGCGTAGTATAAAAGATCTAAGCGCACAAACATTTTGAGCGCCTTCATTTTATTCTATGTAATGATGCCTGAATTGAATATTCGAATTTCTCAGCTTTTCTCTACTATAATAAGCATGTATTATACATATAAACCTTCCTCTTGAATCACTCTATCTTTTGGTGAAAACCACATGAAAATTCGTTGCATATTTTAAAAGATCTAATCGCACAAACATTTTGAGCGTCTTCATTTTATACTATGTGATGATAAACACTTTTTCCCCAGCTTCCTAAAATGCGTTGTTGATAACGCTAATTGAAGAAGTTCACCAAGAACCATATTGCGATCTTAACCATCTGTTAAATAAGATGTTACAACTTGTAACTTTAGACCCATTAATCTGTTAACCTTTTAAATGCCAGTAGGTAGAAGTGTAGCTGTGTACAGCAGGCCGTGAACTTTTAATCAAAATAAATCATTTTTACATCTTATTTAAAAAAAATAAAAATAAATCAAAATCATCCCAATGTCGTCTCTGTGTGTTCCATATTTTAAATTAATAAAAAAACGGGACATATGTATGATACAGAGGCTCAAAGAAGAGCGAGTAAACTCGTTATTTTTCTATGACCGGCCTGCTGGACACGAACAAGGATGCGAGAAATCTCGCTCTTGGCACAGAAGCGGTTAAAGGAGGTTAATTGTTACAACATTGGGTCTTTAGGCCCATCAATCTGATAAAGAAGATTTTAAACCATAATAGTTTCTCGCAGTTTGCCAATCATTTGTTGGAGACTAGTCACATGAATCGAATTATTACATTGTAATTTTAATGGTGTTCAGTTGGATAAATTAGAAATATTAGAAATTATAAAGAGCTTAAATTCAAATCTAAATATTATAAATTATCAGAAAATATTTATAAATGAGGGGATTTTAAATTTAATAGGAAATGTTACAAAATCAAGTCTTTCAGACCACCAATCTACATTATAAGGAGACATTACAACATTGGGTCTTAAGAAGTAACAGCATCAGGTTTTTAAGGTCATCTGTTAAAGAATATGTTAAAGGATATGTTACAAAATCAGTTCTTTAGGATCATCAAGTTGTTAAAGAAGATGTTACAACATCATCACCTGTTAAAGGAGATGTTACAACATCAGATTATTAGGAGCATTAATCTGTATAAGATGTCACAACATTGCGTATTTAGGGTATGTTGTAGGAGAAACAAAACTCAAAAGAGCTGACTGCCAATAGAATTTGAAGCAATAATGTTGCGATGGAACATAAGAGCATAGAAAGCAAACTGTATTCGTAAGAGGCGGTACCGACTATGTACTGACTTACAAGGGATCTACATTAATTTATTGAGGAGTTTACACTTTTTAACAATGTTCCTTACAACAGTTAGAAGACATTTGTTAATAGAATGAAATAATTCTAAAAAATCCCTTGTAAATTTTACACATCCTCCCAACTCAAAGTCCCCAAACATGGATGTCGCTTTGATTCTCGCATTAAAATTCAAAGAAGATCAACTTCAACTAAATGCCTATTCCTCTAAAAGTATTTTGTGATAGGAGCAACACACATAACTCTTTCAATTAACTGAAACGATTTTAGCCAAATGCCTATTCTGTAGGAAAGTACCTAACTGTTTAAAAATGGGTAGTACAAACCTGAACGACCTCAACGGAGTGCCTGTTGCTAGACACGGTCCTTCTTCGACTGAAGCCCTTGTGGTTGGAATGTTGGTTGTTGATGCAGTCGCTGAAGCTGTCCAGAGTCTCCTCGTTGGCGCTCTCCATGGCCACCAGCGTCATGGGATGAGTGGCTGTGCTGGAGTTGCGCCGGTCGTTGGCGATGGTCTCAATGCAGTCATCGTCCACCTTGTTCTTGGACATGGAGCTTGACTTGGTCATGGCTGCAACGAGACACTCATTATTATTTCATTACATACTTATTATTCTGGCTTTTTACACATTGTTAAAGATATTTTACATTTTCAAAATAGTATAAAGGTCATTATTTCTTTGAAAACTCTGTTTTTTTTTTCATTTTGGGTATGTATTCAGGTTTGTGTAGAAATAATAAAATCAGTTTACATTTGTATTAATATATATTTTTGAAATTTGTTTTCAAATAGGGAGATTTTTTTTTTTAGTTAGCTATTCTGGAAAAACTTCTTACAATATTATCATGTAACATACATGAATAATAAGATATATTATCTGGTAAACAGAAAACAATCTAAAAAATAAAAAAAAATGCTTAGTTTTTATATTGATATTTGACCAGAACTCATCAAGGTAATTTCGCGCGGTTTTCGAAATGTCATCAGTAACACGCTCATTTTTAAAATCAAAATAATTTTCAGAGCCATCTGTGTTGTTATTTCCGTAAGACGAAGTTCTAACATCAAGCTTTTAAAGCTTTCATTTATTTTACATCACTTTGAATCTTTTGCAATTGGTATTTTGTTTATATATGACAGTTGGTCGTTATTACGAGGCGAAGTGTAGTTCGTCACTTTGGTTGGGTAGGGTTCTAACTTCGCCTTACTATGTTCCGAAGGGTCAAAGTTTTTTCTAGTAATCGATTTAACAATTTCTGATTTTGAGGTTAAATCTTGTGTTAAGTATTTCAGTTTATCACATTTTAAAGGAAATTATTTATGCAGGCCATTGCCCTATCTTGCATAAGCATAGGGGAAATGTAGATAGAACCTATTATGTAATGAATTATTATGCCCTAACTTGCTGCGTTTGGTTCTATCTGCACATTTATATGCACATTTGTTCTAAAATTGAGAAGTTTCAACTCCAAAATAATAAAATTGGATTATGAGAAATCACCTTTGGAAACATTGACACCTCATATTAGAACAAAGTAAAGTGAAGTTAGCCTGTCCAACCAAAGTGACGATATGTAAGAGGTGAAAAATACAAAGAATAGGAAAAAGAGAGATAAAAGAAGAGAATATAATATTATACTTTCTAATGAAATCTGAATACTAAACCAACCATTGATACCTTTTGGAGCCATTGAAATGTGAATACATAATATATCCTGAAAATACCCTAAACAGATAAATGACGGCCTGCGTGGTCGAGGGGTAAGGCTGTCGACTATGAATCCGGAGGTCGCGGGTTCAAATCCCTGTGTGCGCAAGTAAATTTTATTTAATTAATTTATGTTGCTTCGCAATTAATTTATTAAAAATAATATTATATAGTATATTTTTGGCACATTTCACAGTAGAAATACTCTCAATATCGCTCTCTATCGAAAGACCACCATTTTGAAATGAAATGTTGTTTGAAATGACTTTACTGAACGATACTCTCTCTCAGTATCGCCCTGGTGAAAGACCACCATTCAGAATTGGAATGTTACTAGAAATGGCTTTAGCCGGTTTGGTGACCAGATCTGAATATATAGCCAGGTATAACCCCACCTTCCTCTTTCCATTGACAGCCAAAAAATATGGGAAATAATTGAAGGGGATAATGTTAGTAACTAAAAAATGGAAGTATAAGAATGATAGAATTAAAGGAATGTAATGAGGTGGCAATAGCTTAATTGGAAGAGATGCCAGTCCCGATAAGACTAGAGGAACAGGGTTCGAGTCCCAGTTTCGATTTGTTTTATGTTTTCATTGGGAGTTGTTGATAATATCTTCTACGATTAAAAAGGAAACTTGCAGCTCTATAATAGAGACCTCATAAACAAAATTGCTCATATGCTAAAATTGGTACTCCGTGAGGAATCAAACTTTTTACATTATCATAACATCAAATAAAAACATTTGACATTGAATTTAGCAAGCAAATTAACCTACTAACCTTATTAATTTGATAAAAAATTCAAATTGATGATAATGATAACAAATCTTAATAATTTGTCATGCCATCTTAGAGCAGTTTTCGTGTGAATTATTACCTTGTAAATGGTGCATCAATTTGATAACGCATTGAAAGAAATGTGATAAGGAAAAGAAATTGAAGGTCAGGGGTAATTTGTATTTGTCAACATGACGTCACTTGTGTTGGCCAGGGTTATAACTTCACTTTAACTTGTTCTGAGACAGGGGCGTAGCAACCGCCGTATCAATGATACGGGGTCCCCGGGCTACAGAGGCAACATTCTGAAAAGTTGGCAACATTCTACATCGGTTATTGCGGGATTCCTCCGTTTAAGGCATTCCCTAAAACGGGGGAATCCCGCATTAACCGATGTACAATGACAAACCACGGAGAGCAATATTTACGCGTTTTATTTCAGTCCGGTTCAAACGTTATTTATTACATTGTAATACAATACAATCTTGTTCTTCTGATTATTTATTGGTTAATTAGTTTGATTTGTGAAAAGAATAAGTTAAAGGAAAAGAGATTATCCCAGTGGAGCTATGAAAAGAAAAAGTAAACAGAAAAGGGAGGAGGTTATAAAAAAAATGCCCGAAATTTATTCATTTTTTCAGCAATCAGCTTCTGTGAGTGATTTAGATTGCAATGGTAAGTACTACCTATTTATCTACCAGTGGCGAAGGGTGAATTTTGTTTTTTGAAAGAACAATGGCAACCTTCAATATATGAAAATAATAATAAGGGCCCCAACTAATTTTGATACAGGGCCCCTTCAAGGAATGCTACGCCACTGGCCACTGGCCACTGGTCTGAGATAATATGGAGTGTCAAAGTTTGCAAGGACGATTTCTTATAAACCTTTAACAATTTCTGATTTTGAGGTTGAATCTCATGTTAAGTATTTTAGTTTAATTGCAAATGTATTGACAATGGTCATGCCAGTTGGGAGAGTTGTCTTGTTGTTAAATAGAATCACTTTGAATATCGATATGTTTAACATCAACGAAGCCCAATTTAGACGGCAAGCTTTGTTGCTATTAGTTAAAATCTGCTTATCCTATCTTAAATATTTTCTCTCTTTTATTCTACCACTTGTTTGTTTGAATAAATTTACAAAATGGAGTCTTCTCGCAATTGTGAACTTCTTCTTCTTTATGTGCCTTATCAGGTCCCCCCGACGTTGGCGATCACTCTTGAAAAGGTCTCTCTGTCTTGCGCTGCGCGGAATAGCTCCTCCACACTTCTAATGCCGGTCCACTCTCGTATGTTTCGCAGCCAAGACATTTGTCTCCTACCAGGCCCTCGGCGACCCTCTATCTTGCCTTTCAATATTAAATGGAGCAAGTGATACTTCTCCCCTCGAAGTATATGACCCAGATATGAAATTTTCTTGATTTTAATTAATGTAAGCAGTTCCCTATCTGCTCTAGCCCGCCTGAGAATTTCTATGTTGGTGATCATGTCGGTCCATGGGACCTTGAGCATTCTCCGGTGAAGCCACATTTCGAAAGCCTCTAACCTGTTCATGGTATTTATTTTCAAGGTCCATGTTTCACAACCATACAGCAAGACCGACCACACATAACATTTTAGCATTCTCTGCCTTAATTTTAAGCTTATATTGTCATTGCAGAAGAGGGATTTCATTTTTATGAATGCAGTTCTTGCTGCTTCAATTCTGCACCTAATCTCTATATCTGGGTCAAGAGTCTCCGTGAGGATACTGCCGAGGTATCTAAATCTCTCCACCTTTTCGACATTACAACCATTTAACTGAATCATTGATCCAGAGTGATCTAGTCGTCCAAAAGTCATCCATTTAGTTTTATTGACGTTGATTGTTAGGCCCAGTTGCTCACCAGCATTATTAACAAGATCTAATAGGTCTTGGAGGTCACTGATACTGTCAGCTAGTAATACAGTATCATCTGCATATCTTATGTTATTAATGACAACTCCGTTGATCTTGAGACCCTTCTGGGTATTACTTAGGGCTCTTTTGAAGACATAGTTGGAATAAAGATTAAATAATAGTGGCGACAGGATACATCCTTGTCGTACTCCACGCTGAATGGCGATTGCATTAGATCTCTCATTCCCATGTCTTATTTCTGCTGTTTGGAACCAATACAGGTTTTTAATGAAATTCTGGTCTTTGGTGTCAACGTTACAATCCGCAAGCATTTTCATTAGGTCAGCATGTTTTACCCTGTCAAATGCCTTTTCGTAGTCAATAAAACAGGCAAAGACTTCCTTTCTTTGGTCACGACACTTTTGCAATAGTACGTCGACAGAAAATAATGCTTCACGCGTACCGAACGCATTTCTGAAGCCAAACTGAGTGTCATCTAAGTCCTGCTCGCACTTATCGCGTATCCTGGCATGTATTATTTTAAGGAATAATTTAAGGACATGACTCATCAAGCTTATTAATCGATAGTCACTGCACTTCTTAGGGTATTGTTTTTTAGGTAATGTCACGAAGGTGGATTTTAGCCAATCTTGGGGTATATTCCCTGTGTCATATATAGAGTTAAATAACCTCAACAGGTAGTCAACATTTTCATTATCAAAGAGCTTCAACACCTCAACTGGAATATCGTCTGGTCCGCACGCTTTTCTATGTTCTGAAGTCTTTATCGCATGAAGAATTTCTGATTTTAAAATCGATGGTCCATGCAATTGATCGTTAGGAATATTAATGTCAGGTCTAATATCTTTGAATGTATCATGAATATACTTTTCCCATGTTTGTAAAATATATTTTTCATCCAATATCAATTTATTGGAATCGTCAACTAAACATGATGGAGTAATTCTTCTAGAAGTGCCTGTAATTTCCTTCAATTTTTTGTGATTGTGAACAATTTTTTGTGATTTTTGTAATTGTGAACATTTCGCCTTAACTTTAAACCAAAAAATGAAAAATTTACGAAAGATCGATAACGATGTGCTTTTTTTTAATGTGAATACCTAACAAGAGTTTGAATTGCTCCCAACCACCTGAAACCAGTGAGACTAAGGCATACCCAATTGGGAAACATGAGGCTGAAGGTAGTGAGGAGAGGAAGGAGAGGGGAAGAGGAAGGTGGGGAAATACCTGGCTATTCAGATCTACTCACCAAACAAGCTATTTCAGGAAATGTTTCAATTCAGAATGGTGGTCTTACATCAGGGCGATATTAAGAGTATGTGTAATATGTTTAGTGACCAGATATGAAAAGCTAGAAACACCCTGACCTTCCTTTACCCCACCTCCTTCATCTCCAAATACTGAAGCAGATATTTTGGCTTTTTTTTTTTTTAAAGTTTCTTTGTATTTATTAATTATTAAATTTAACAAAAAGGTTTATTTATAAATAAGTCCTGCGATGTAATTATTATTACGCATGACAGCTGTATCGCCTTCCGAACGCATTATCAAACAGTTTTACAAATAACTTGAAAACAATGAAAAAAAATATACTGTTATCTTGGCGTTATAAAAGAAAAACACAACAAAAAATTACGTTTTTTTTGTCAATTTGATAATCTCTACCAAAAATAAACATGAACAAAATGTCAAGCGGGCAAAAATCATTAATGTCACAGCACATCCAGATACTAAAGATAGGCGTAGCACATCAATCATCGACACTACTTCCAAAATGACTTATCAGCTTCATTGGATCACTTTGTATAATTTTGATAGAAATCATGTCGTTTTCTTATCTGACACAACGTAAAAAGACAAGTGTTGTGACATTGATTTATTTTAACTTCTTAACCCATTGGACACATTTACACAGATCGATAATGGAAATTTGTTTAAAACGTTTTAACTAGTGCGCTTTTTGCTTTCTGACACAGTAAAATTCCTTTTTTATTTTATGACTTTCGCAAATAACATTAACTACGCTAAAATGAATGAGTAAATATCAGCATTGAATAGCTTACAAACCAATAAAATTTCTTTTCAGTGGCACAGCAACCAAAAGAACAATTCGGGGCATTCAAGCGGATCTCCTGCCCCAAAAAAAACATCTAAATTCAGCAAAATTTTTGGTTCCTTTACCGGTAAAGGCACCATTGTTGGCATGTGGCGCAACTTTTGCCTTTGTTTCCTTAGACTTATACTGAGGGTAAAAATCATGATTCACCCGAAACGGGATCACTAGGGCCCCCCATATATCGCGGAGCGATCGTGTCTCTTAATACTCCTTTTGCCCTTTCCCAATAACACTCGACATTAGTGACTATTTTTTTTATCTACTATTTTAATCGGACAACATCAATCTTCGCTCAGTAGTCAATCATAAAGTAATTTAAAATGGTACAAGAGATAGTACAAAATCTAGCAAAACTCAAATCCTACTAATATTCTACTAATATTATAAATGCGAAAGTTTTTTATGGATGTGTGTTCGTTACTCTTTCACGCAATAAATACTGAATGGAAATTAAAAATTCTTTCACTAATCGAAAGCTACATTATTTGCGAGTCATATAGGCTATATATATTGGTAAGCTCTGGCGTTATGAATAAGCTGTGGCGTTATGAAATTATTTACTATACGTTTATTGTCCGAACGAAAAGCAAAGTGTGTTGCTAAGTAATTTTTTGACGTGGGCTGTCATTTTGTTATTTGTTTAGGTTACTGTGGAGATTCCTTTGATAGAAAAAATTCAAATATTTATGAGTATTATTTAGTGTACAAATATAAAATAGGTACAAATCTACATTTTGACCTAAGCCAACAGCTATACATATCATGAATGCGAAAGGGCACGTATTTGATTGTTACGTTTTAACAGGGGACATTGTGAAAAAAATGTAACGAGTATGAAGGGGGTGGAGCGGAGGGGGGGGTAGTGGGGGGAGGCGAATATGCGAGGGAAGCCGGGGGCAAAAGCTAGTACATACATATATCATTGTATATATTCAATATTTCAAAACTTCATATTACAATCTTTTGCAGAAAATAAACAAGTCGACTGCATATATACAGACTTTTCGAAGGCATTTGACAAAGTATCCCATAAACTACTAATCCAAAAACTATTTGCTCTAGGAATAAGGGGTAACATGCTAAAATGGTTTACTAGCTATTTATTAAATCGTAAACTGTTCGTCAAAATAAAATCTTGGATGTCGAAAGCTTTCTGGGCTACTAGTGGCCTACCGCAAGGCAGTCACCTTGGCCCGGTTTTGTTCCTCATTTTCATCAATGATATAACCAATTGCTTCAATGATGTCGAGGTATTGCTCTTTGCTGATGACATCAAGCTATACAAGAAAATAACTGATATAAATCATTGCCAAATACTACAGTCAAATATTAGTAAGTTTAAAGATTGGTGCATTCAAAATAATTTATTTTTAAATGTAGAAAAGTGTAAAACCTTGACTTTCTTCAGAAATAAAAATCCTGTTTTATTCGAATATTCCATCAATAACACAGCTTTAGAAAGAGTCACGGAAATGAGGGATCTTGGAATCATTTTGGATGAAAAACTAAGTTTTGCCAATCATATCCACCAAATTATGAACAAAGGTATGAAAACACTAGGCTTCGTTTTAAGAACAACTAAAAACTTTAATTCCATAGAAGCCATTAAACTATTATATGTATCTCTAGTTAGAAGCCAAATTGAATATAACTCTGTAGTTTGGTCTCCATCTTACAAAATTCACATTAATAATATTGAGCGAATACAAAAAAAATTTCTGCGTTTTATAAATTTTAAATTAAATATCCCACTAGAAGACTTAAAATATGATCTATTACTAAATATTCTAAAAATACACACACTAGAAGACAGACGTAAAATAAACGACTTGACATATTTATTCAAAATACTTAACTCTAAATTCCACTGTTGCGAACTCCTACAACTCATAAACTTACGAATACCGACAGTAACCACACGACAAAACACACTATTCTACTGCAGCATTCATAAGCGGAACTACATTGCCCACTCTCCAATACAAAGATTTCACACTATGGGAAATCAGTACTTAAGCGATGTTGACATATTCAACATCAACTTGGCAAATTTTGTGGATCTTGTAAAAAACTTGTTCCAAACCTATTCCTAAAAATATATGTATGTATTTTTGTAAACTTATCAAATCGCTGTATTTTTGTGACTTGTGTGCATTTTTATCTAATTTTATTCTTATCATTTCTCTATCTGTTTAAAAATCATCTGTTATATCTGTATTACTGTAAAAGCCCTCTGGGCGTTGAATAAATAAATAAAATAAAATAAAAATAAAATAAAATAAATAAAATTGTAGCCCTTACCAGTAAAATGCACATTTTACTTCTGCACCCACGGCTTGTTTGCGGTGAGGAATTTTTTAAAAGCAATGAATATCGAGAGGAAGAAAAGTAATTTCGTCGTAATTTAATAAAACAGGAAAAAAAAAATTTATGCACATCGGTTACCGAATAGATTTTCTTTCCCTTAGTAGTTCTTTCAAGTAATTTGCATTTTTTACTTCTGCATTCACGCCGAGGAATTTTTAAAAGTAATTAATATCGGGGGGACAGAGTAGTTTCGTCAGAATTGGATAGATATTATTAAATACCTAAAAAAATAGTAAAATGATAAAAAAAATTAATCCAGATCGATTACCGAATAGTTTTTCTCGGATTACTTACTTATATTATAGAGTATGAAATGTAAAAACAACTTACATATCACACAAAACTCTCGTTTGGGGGATGTGTATTACCCCCCTCCATTGCAGGAGGGTTAACATATAACATCAACACGTTAACACAAACTGTCTTTGAAAGTAAAGATATACTTACCTATATAATTGAATTAATTTTATTACGTAGTATTCACCATACTCCAGCCATAAAAGTATCATCGGAAATTAAAGCGTACTTTGTGATATATCTCCAAAAACCGTAGTTTAGGTCAGTTCAGGGTCAATATAGTGTAATGTTTTTGTAAACAAAGTATATATTTTATTTAATTACAAATTATTACTGTTTTCACTTGGCCCAAATCATTATAAAAATAAAAAACAGTTTACAAATCTCCAGTGCCATACATTTAATGATTTATTTCAATATAATGTCCTTCTGATGACTTCAAAATAAATTTCACAGTATTATTGTGATTTAGTTTTGGGGTATTATGCCATGTCGCAATTCCTCCTTAGTTAACGTTTTGGAGAGTATTACAGCGCCCATAATCATGACATATTTAATAGTCACTAATAAAAAATCATAAATAACAAAATGTTTTAATTTAAAATGAAAATTGGTGTATTTGCAATTCATTTTAACCCATTACCTACCAATTCGCATTCTGAGACAGGGTGAATGTGTTTTTCATGGAAAAATTTTCAAACCCATTATGCATTAGAAACATTGTATTTTACATCTATTTCACGTTACAAAAATTAAATTTTATTTATATTTATTTTTAAATTAACCACTCAGACCCATAAGCTTGTTTTCATGAGGCGTACCTGACTTATTAATGAGTAAAATCTCAAATTGTAATATTTAATTAAATGAAGACAATATTAGCAAAACTCATGAAAAAAACTGAAAAATCAGAAAAAGATACGGTCACATCTGGGACTCGAACTCAGGACTATCCGATTCGGTCATATATAACTGTATCATACTTCAACTAACTACCAACATTGTCTTCATTTTCTTAATGCCTGTTTTATTAGCTACTTTCTTTATGTACTGCAAGTTTCAAACCGAACTAAATGTTATCTAGATAGTGTCTTGGATAATTTTTTATACATTTTTATTTTTAATAAGTGACATCTATTGACTTTTCTGCATGTGCATAATGAATATTTATTTTTATTTATAACTTAATGAGTAAAACCTGAAATTGTTATATTTAATTAAATGAAGACAATTTTAGCAAAACTCAATTGAAAATCTGAAAACTAAAAATTTAAAAAATACACCGTCACATCTGGTACTCAAATCCAGGGCCTTCGAAAACTTTATCCAAGACACTATCTAGATCAGTCGTTCTTAACCTGGGTTCGATCGGTGAGTCAGTCTCGCGGGTTCGGCGGAGGTTAAGACACACCCCCACTCATATGAATCAGTTTAATTTCAAATTAAGAAGGGTTCGGTGAATGCACATATGAAACTGGTGGGGGTCAGTACCTCCAACAAGGTTAAGAACCACTGATCTAGATAACATTTAGTTCAGGTTTGATCTTGCAATCATACACAAAGATAGCAGGCAATAAAATATGCGTTACGAAAATGAAGATAATGTTGGTAGTTCTTAGTGGAATTATAATTTTAATTTATTCTTTATTCCGGAATACAGGGTAGTTCTTGCAACCCCACACATCCCATAGAGTATAAACATATTATATAAATGCAATAAAGGTGTTTTCGTTATTTGTTTTTGGGCATAACACCCCCAAAACAAATAACGAAAATGCTTTTGGCCGTGAAAATCTAAAAACTATTGTATCTGCAATAAAGGAGACTGAAAACCGCTGTTTTTACTACAATATTTGAAATCATGTGCATAAAGACTAAAATAAAAAAAAACTACAAAAACAGATAAAAATATGAAGGGCATTAAATATAACAGCCGTGATTGCCAACTTTTTACCATTAAATGGTAACAAAGGCCACAAAAAACTATAAAATATCGGTAACAAATTAAAACCTTGCGCAATAAACACAAATAAATACATAGATAGATATTTAAATTAACACAATTATTGCATAAAATGCATTCAATTTATTAACACAACAAAAACTGATTATAAGGCATTAAACTAAATATTTTCTGAATGTTATTTATATCGTGATCATTTAAGTGAAACTGTTGTGTTTTTTGATGGATTACATAGCCTCATTATGGAAGGTCGTTTACTTAATCATATTGTCAATTTAATCAGGTAAAATGGAAATGAATCATTTTGTTGGCAGGAGGATAAAATCAATACTTGGGAGTATGTCAATAATTAGCAACATATGTAATTAAAAAATAAAATTAGAATTAAGGTTAACATCTTGATCGTTGACCATTTTCGCCGTGCGCCAGCTGATAATATTTTTGTAATAACTTAATTGTTTTTAAATACATCTATTTGAATTTTGATTTTAATGAATGAATATGAAATGGAATCTTGGGAGTGTAAATTAATCCATTTCCCAACATCCAAGCGACTTGAAACTCGGCAGATAGACTCATTGTCGATGACAATGCACTCTATCAGTTTTTTGTGGCAATCACGCACACACACGTAGACGTACACGCATTTCTTTGAAATTCTATGACATCGCAGCAGTTGTTAATATATGCATTAAATGTCGGTCTTATCCAATTGGGATTTGGCTAGGTTGGTAGAGTTATCGACACGTAAAAAACAAAAACAAAATAATAATATTAATATTTTTAAAAGACATTTATTTGAAAATAGTAAAAAAACTTTGTTTTTTACAGGTTAATTTTTTTGTAAAATTATTTTTTTGTAAATTGTACCATCTTACCAGGTGTTTATATATTTATAAAAATAATACAAAATCTACTAGGTATTTTCCCCAGAACATCTAGTTATATTCAGAGAAAAGTTTTTTTTTATCCTTAAAGATATGTTGGCACACAAGACGTGTGTTAAAGAAATCATCATGACTATAAATCACTAAAAACTCAATTTTCTCTGGCAATAGAATGAGAAACGAACCAATGATAAAAAGTATGTACTTACTATTATTAACTTTTCGACCAAAGATAAAATTGAAAGACAACAAATTCCTTTTAGAGGAAGAAATCAGAATATAAGAACATTCTCTATGGTTTGAACTAATCTACACTATGGGTCAGTTATAATACGAATTCATTGTTTAGAACGACTGACTTCATAATTTATGGTAAAAGTATAAAAGGGGAGGCTTAGCAAGAATAATAAAAATGAATTATAATTATGCTTATCATGATGTCTAAGATTTGTACACACTGCATTATCTTGATACTGGCATTATGCTACAATGCTTTGGTTAGGAGTAGGCTTGAGAGTGGATCGTTGATCTGGAGCCCGCACCAAGTGAAGTATTCCCTCATGTTGGAGAAGGTTCAGAAGAAATTTCCGAGATTTCTCTACCTGAGGGAGGATGGCTAATACCCGTTTTTAGTTTACTACTAAGTTTACCTACCGAGTTTCTCTTGGGCATGCTGGGTATGAACCATCACAGAAGGGATATGCTCATTGAAACACATTTCTTCAGACTGATTCGTGGATGGTTAGAAAACTCAACTATCATGGAGAGCATTAGTTTCTATGTTCCCGATGGTTATCTCTGTCACCGACAGCATAGACTGTTTTATCTCCCGGCTTGCAAAACTAACTTGCCAATGATCATGCCGGTCGGTAGAGCTGTCTTTGTTGTTAAATAGAATCACTTCGAATATCGATGTGTTTAACATGAATGAAGCATAATTCAGATGGCAAGCTTTATTACTATTAGTTTAAATCTGCTTTTCTTATCTTAAATATGTTCTCTCTTTTAAAAACACTTTGAAATGTTAAATTTGTAATGATACAGTAAAATAACCAAATATAATACGACATGCGTGTATTCCTTTTTCTAATAAGTAAAGTTTTATAATAAACTAACTGGTTAGTTAGTTAGTTTATTCAGTAATGAAGTGGTGTGACTGAGCCACCATACGATTTAACTTTGAATGATAATTAAGCTGACAATCCATAACTCCATGAATATTGACACATACAGTTATCACACATGTTTTATTTAACATAATAATCACAATTTATTGTTTGCCTAAGCGGTGATAAGCCACTGCTTTAGATTTCTTCAAACGAATGCTTTATCTACAATTAATGTGTGTTTCATTAGTTGTGGCATTTTTTAAACCCACGGCAAACACTGGCCGATAAAACCCAGTATTTCATTAAGCGTGAGGAAGACATAACACGTGGAAGAACTAACCATCACGCCAGTTTTGCAGGGGTAGGCAGAGAGGTTTGACCGCCACACATATCTGTCTTGGCACATACACCTTGCTACATTTAAATTTGTATATACTCTTCTATTATTCTGACTCTAGCAACTGAATTTCAAGGGTTTAAAATCAAACAACATTATCTATAAAAAACATGCAAATAATTCTAGGCCTCAACGTCAAATAACTTTATCTACAAAAAAGCATAACAATAATTTGATGATTCGACCAACATGCAATTACTAATTATTGGTAAATATTTTTGTAGATAATGTTTTTTTACTTTAAGCTCTCGAAGTGTATTTTTTGTAGATAATGTTGTTTGACTTTGGCCTAGAATTATTTGTGTGTTTTATATAGATAAAATTTAACTGTAAGCCCTCGATTTGATCTTCCCCTAACTTCTTCTAACATTCACTTTTGTGTAAATTAATCTCTTCACACTACATTTTTCATTCATCCGCTCTCTATGTCCAAACAAGCGTATGTTTCTTAATCTTATTCATTACTGTGGGTACCCAGCATGCGTCTCAATACCATTCAGGGAAATAAATTGTTTCTCCTTGCATCGCATGCATCCCCGTTCCCTTACCGCATCTCCTTCCACCTTCCGAGTCACCCCTCCCGCGAACCCCACCTCCTTTGTTAACTCCCCCTCCTGCCTTCCCTTCCCGCCGTTAAAATATATGAAATAGAAACATTTTCATGCCACTTGTGTATCACCTGTAGTAATTTTTTATATAAATTTCATAACGCCAGAGCTTACCATTATACATAGCCATTATATATAACCTTCGCGGGTGTAATCACAAAAGCTTCATCGCAATCGGATTAACGGTATGGCAATAAAATACGAACAAAAAAATATTGATTTTTATATATAAAATTCATTCATTGCGATCTCCATCTTTGTAATACAGTTATATGTACATGGTTTTGTCACATATATGATTTAGGAATATCATTTATACAGCCTTCCGTCTACTTCTCCTACAATCAAGATTGGTATTAACACGTTATTGTGGACTACTAGTCTCACTTCTAGAGGACGGTTTAATTCGTATAAACAAAAGTACAGCCGTCACATTTAGGTTTTATTAAATGTGGGATGCAAAACTGTTGTAATGGCCCAATCTCACTTCACATTTATTGAAAAATTGCTCAATAATACTAAATCAACTAGCTGGCTATTCCCATTGGTTGGATATGCATTTGACTTGCAACACGTTGGACTGAGTTCAATGCCCATACGGTTCCCCACAGCACTTGAGACATAGATAATCAAACCACCAAAGATTGAGCTCATGCCAAAACCTAACTTTTTAAAAGTTAATGTATTGTTTGGCAAGAAAGTGTAGAAATTAATTAATTTGGAACTAAATTTTTTCATTACTATGGTAACACCGAAATACTCGTTTTGTCAATGACATTTTGTATGGCTCTTGGCTTTACTGACTTTAATCATGTAGAACACACTGAAAATCGCTCGTTTAGTGTTTTTTTTTCATTGTTTGCCTGTGCATTGTTTGAATTGAATTAAAATGAACAAACCAATACGTAGTGGTGCAAGAGAAGTTGTAAACTGCGTGTTTCAACGCTGCCTAGCTGAATATCGTGCAAAGAAGCTCCTAACCAATTTGAAAGAAGTTTACAAACGAACTGCAGAAATGAATGGTACGTGGTATAGTTTTTTTTAATAAATTTCATTAGTATTACAAGATTTATGCCAATTTTTGTGCGATTATAACCATTACAATCTGATTTGAGGTTATGTTTAAAAATCCGAATTTGACATTTCCATTTGACAGTTAATATTAGGCCACAAGAAAAATGGAATAACTCAATTTAAAAAAAAAATAATAATATGCAACTTCTTTAAACTCATAGAAATGTAACTTGTTCTTAATTTTCTCTTTCTTTCTTTCTAAATGAATATTATCAGGTGTGCTTTTTTAAAACTACCTTCTATAGAAAAATCATTTTAATGATGTTTTCCACATACAGGTAAATCTGAAAAGTAAGATAAATCGTCAAGGAAGGGAAAAGGCAGATGGAAAATTTGAAACACCGGGAAAACGGAAAATAGCATAAGTGTTGATGATTAAAAAAAATTGTTGCAAAAACAATTGTCAAACAACATCAAATTGTGATGAAAATCGAGGCAGATTGTTATGCACGAGGAAGTACTCTATATGATGATATAGATGAACTGATAAAACGTTTAGATGAAGATGAAGATATGGAAGAAGAAGAATCATATGAGGACTAAGACAATAATTATTACATGTCGGGTGTTGAATAAATATACTCAGATTTTTAAATACCTATGTACCTATGTTTTTATAACAAAATAAACGCCCACTTAAAACCTGTTTTGTTTTATTTTACTTCTATTAAATTATGTGTTTTTGTGCAAAATTTATGAAAATACAAACACGTTATGAAATATGCATTTTGGCTGAAGGGTTTTTTAAAACATACATTCATTGTCTTATGAGCCATCACGGTGTTGCCATTTAAAACCAAGAAATCGATCGCAGCGCCATCATTTATTTTCTACACTTAATTGCCAAACTGTAACCTACTAGGTTCTTTTAAAACAATTAGAAATTTAATTAAATGAAGACAATATTAGCAAAACTCCATCAAAAATCTGGAAACAGAAAAATCAGAAAAAGATATGGTCGCATCTAGGTAACGAACACAGGGCGTTAGCCTTGCCGGGGCGCAGCTCTACCAACCGAGCTAATGTGTCCCTATCCGATTTGGTAAAAATAAAAATGGATAAAATTTATCCAAGACACTGTAACATATCTATTTCGTGAGCAGGTACTGCGCAAAGTAGGTACTGTTTATTGTCTATTCATTATTTTTTTTCCGATTTTAACTTTGTTGGTTGGCCAAACTGGAAGGAGACCGTAAAGAGTGCATTCAGGGAATCATGGCGGAAGAGATAACTTAGATTTTGTGCGGGGGGAGTGTTTTTCGGGGCGATTGGGAGGATAAAGTGAGATACTAGTGCTATGTAGCCTAGAAAGATTATTTTTACACGTCACGTGAGTGTGTGACGACTCAAATGGCATTGAAGCCTATTTATTTTGTTTAATCCCTCGCCGGATGCCGCTTGATGGGTGAGAATCTGCTGTGCCTGTTTTGTTGGGTGGATTCCCTTTATTAATGGAGCGGCTCCTAGACTCTGGTTGGACCCGCCAATATTCCTTTGCTGTTCCTTTGGCCGGTGAGATTGGCTCATGCCGCTTGATGGGTGAGAATCTGCTGTGCCTGTTTTGTTGGGAGGACTCCCTTTAACCGAGCGGCCTCATGACGTGCTGGACGACGTTTTGGGGATTGCTGTTGACGTTTGGAGGAGAATCACGACGACGGGACGTATGCGGTATTAATAACTAACCGTAATTTTGATTTAACTCTCTCTCTCCAAATCTATTGATAGATGCTAAAGGTATTTATGTTCTTTTTGTTAAGCCTTCTTTGGTTTTTTTTTTTCCTTGCAAAGTGCAATAAATTTCACTAGGTACTTCATTTATATGCATGACCTCAAATCCCTAACTCCACCATCCTGAGAAGGATGTTCTTTTCGCTCTAAGATAAGCTGTCGGTTGACAAAGGTAGGTTACATCCACCTGGTATTACAACACCTTCTAAATAGCATTTAGTTCGGGTTTGAATCTTGCAATCATACATAAAGATAGCAGCCAATAAAAATATGCATTAAGAAAATGAAGATAACGTTGGTAGTTCTTAGATGAAGTACGATACAGTTAAATATGACCGAATTGGCTAGGGACACATTAGCTCAATTGGTAGAGCTCCGTCCCGGCAAGGCGTAGGTCCTGGGTTCGAGTTCTAGATGTGACCGTATCTTTTTCTGTTTACCTGTTTTAGATTTTCAATTGAGTTTTGCTAATATTGTTTTCATTAATTAAACAATTATTAACCTCAACAAAACAATAATATCTACCATGAAAGAAACAATAAATAAATAAATATTTGCATGCATATTTCGCCATTTTGATAATGCATACAATTTGATGTCTAATATATATATAAATGGTCAACTTTGTACAGCGCTGTTTTGTGACCTCAACAGCAGTTGGCAAAGGCAACCTGGTATACATTATTTTAATTTTTCCGCGTTCATGACTTTACCCACCTCACTAGAAAATGTCTATCCTGATATAGCAATCATGATAATAAGTAAATAACATTGAAGCTATGTATTTATCATCAAGCTTTAACTTTAGTTATTACTCTGAATTGTGTGAGTTTCTACACAATATGAAACAAACAATACAGCGTATAGTGTAATTTCTTGACGATATGATAGATACCTCAGAGATCATGATTGAAATGACATTGGAAGCTTAAAATAGTTACTCATTGGGAACCGCCTCAGAGCGGGAGCCCCAGAATACTTGGTAAGCCTACTTGATTCTGTGCAAAAGGGGGCTGTCCGTCTGATTGACAATTCATTGTTAACAGACCGATTACCATCTCTAATGGACAGACGCAATGCAGGCATGCTGAGTCTCTTCTACAGGTATTTTAATGGATACTCAATGGACACGAGCGGAACACCCGTTATCAGTTGATGCTGGCTTCATAAGAATGGGTCGTTTCTTCAAGTCATTTTTGTGTAAGTTGGCTCGTATATAGAACTAGCTAACGGTAATCCGGGCCTCTTCAAGACCCCCATTAATAAATCCCTTCCTATAGTACCTTCCTCAACCCGTCTCACAACGCTGTCCAACCAGGTGGCGACGTAGTTTCTCTGTCTTTATATCTGTACAGGCAGGGACGCTCTTGTTAGGTTTCGTATAAAAAAAACATATCCTTAGAAAAAGCTGTGCAAATTTCACGCCTTGCCGCACATAGATTTTCTACTTTGCAGCGTAATACAAACTCCCAGAGGCGTGCAGTAGTTGCACACTAATGGAAATGTTCGAATGTGTTATTATAGACACAAATGATTATGTACACTTCATTATGACCTTTTGATGACTTCATTATTTATTTGCTAGTTGGGAATGTGCTTGTGTGGATTGTCTGAAGTGAGCTAATGATTTAGTTAATAATTTAGTAAATAAATTACCTAGCATCATATTAGCCGAGCTGATGCCGAGATAGTCGAGGAAGACGTCAGTGCCGTAGACGAAGATGGCCCCGAGCAGGAAGCCGACGGTGACAGGGAGGAAGGCGTACTCGCCCTTCTCCCCGTAGATGCCAGACTCCTCGGACAGCTGGATGGCCGGAGACAGCAGCGACCAATACGAGGCGGCGATCATCACGCCGGCCGCAAAACCAAGGGACGCATCCAACACTTTCCTCTGCAACAAACCAAAAACCAAACCATTCATTTTTTTATTTGAGAGTAGGTAATTTGGGAGGCAGTTAGGGATATCGCCGTTCAGTATACCATTTATTGAATAATCAACACCTCTGACCATTTGGTTATTTAGCAGGGTTGCCCACGTTCATGGGGTGAGGTTTGTCTGGGTCTTGGCAGCGGATGCGTCTACCCACCAACTGTGTGTCAGGCCAAATCGGGAGATACTGGTTATGGGAGACCTTTTGACTTCTCCAGCAGGACTCTCCCGAAAAGGGGATGGATTCTTATGTCTGTCACTCCTGGACCCGCTATCCCCCAGATTCCTACCCACCCCTCATACATTTTACCTTCCCAGAACTTCCTCTCCTTTCTTTCCTAAAAAGACCCTCCATACATCATCCCCAAAGATGACATAGGCACTGAGGGAAATAGTTTCCTCAGGTCTTCTGTGTGGAGTTAATGTTGCACATAACTTTAATCTGACTTTTTCATATACCGTGTGCATTATTTATATTATAAAAATATTTATGTGGAACAATGCTGCTTAGTTTACATCGATGTAAACCAGCGGCCTGCAACCTTTTTAGAGCTGCAACCCCAAAATCAAAGTTTTTTTTTCAGCGACCACAGAAGAAAAAATTGCCAACCGTACAAGGTACACACAAAAGGTTGGTTCAGGTGGATGTCAAGGTTACAGCTGATTCTAGCTGTGTTTCATTATTTCATACACATTTTTCCTTAAATAATTAGAGGGAGGAACAGAAAAACTTATATTTTATTTATTTTTGTAAGAATTAAATAAAACAAGCAATTAATTTAACAAATTTAAATTAATTGTCTTGTTTTTACTAAACTTGTCAGTAAAAATAACCATGAAATTCGATAAGTACAAAATATTGTTGATTTTTTGGTGCTCCAATTATTATGATTCGCGACCCTCCATTTGTTGCAGACTGCTTAAGTAAAACCTCATAAGTCAAGATGTTAAAATTTTCGTTAAGTATAATGAAAAACAGATTTACTTAAAAGTCTCTATAACCCCTCAGGCCGCGGGCATATTTTGTCGGAAGGTAAAAAAAATTCCACTCTGCAATAAAATCCAAATAATTGGAATATTTCTGGGCATATCCGAAAACTAAAAATTGTATTTGATAATTGTGATGAAACACATTTCCAAATTTTATACTTTCTTAATTCGAAACAAACATATAATTATTGAAATATAAAAATTTTGAATGCAAGCATAAAAAACATTAAAAAAGGCTCGCCTTACGTTTTTTCTAACTAAAATTATTGATAACCAAAAAAAAAAAAAAATTTTATTAGACAAACATATTATAAATTTTATCGCCACTTTAAGTACTTTTTTGTCAGTTCATGTAAAAATACTTAATTAATAAAAAATGTACAAAGTTTTATAATTTTTTTCAAATTGCGGTCAAAACTTTGGTTTCATAAAAGTGTACATTTAAATTATTTACAGTTTAACTTTTAGATTTGAATATAAAGTGTGGTGTTTTCTCTTTCCTATACCGTTTAGATCCTATTTCTCACCGTGATAGTACGGGAGTCACAAGGATTTCTATGAGACATATATGAGTTTTTCCCAAAAGCCAACAAATTAGGATGAGGGTTTAAGAATGTGATCAAATGTTTAGAAGATGCTTTAATAGCCAAGTGAAGTATTGTGAACACTGGATTGGATTTTGAATAAATTTTATATTAAGTAAGTACTTTACGCAGTCCATGGTTAAGAAATTGGTTTAAATAATATACAATTTTGAGATACGAGGGTTACATATCTTATCAACGATAAGATCATATAAATATATGTATTAAGGTGTTTTAACATTAAGAACAAAAGAGGATGTGTATGGTAATGTCATGCTTAAATTTAGATAGATCAATAATACCCCGTCTTTGTGTGCTCAACATACGAGTCTTATAAATAGGCCAGGTGCAGAATTATTTTACATGCAAAAATTGTGATGGCAAAAGGATTGCATTATGTATTAAAGGAAACCAACCCAAACCGGGTTGTTAAAAATCAGATATAATCTAACCTTTCTTACGGGGTTACATGGGTTTCGAAGGTTGGAAAAAAGCATCTTTTCTTTACATAATAAATAAATTATATTATTTAAAATTTTAAGCATATAAAAGTGCAATATTTTACACAAAAATTTGAAAAATTCAGCTGGTGGGAACTGGTTTCCGGAGACCAAGATGTTCCGGTGGACAAGATAATTCATGATACCTTCATCTAAAATTGAAAAACAATTGTTTTCTGTTAGTAGGTTCAGATGATTTAAATCGTGATTAAGTATAATCAAGTGATTAAAAAAAAATCAATGATTTAAAAACAATACTTTTTTACTGCAACCAAATCACCCGCCCAAAGTGCCAAGCGACTTCTCCCGGCATAAACATCATGCGCACACACATCCAAGTGTTATTTTTATGAATAATATTATTATACCCCTTTTCGATTATGGTTTTATTGTATAATGTGGCAAATTAAGTAAGTACTTTAGAAAATTATCGTAAAACATTTAATGAATTTCGCAAAATAAAATAAAACACGCCTTTTTGTTATGTTTTTTTGCTTTTGCATACATCGAAAGAGAAAGTTGGCATTAAATGGGAATTTAAACCTTGTCGCCATCTACATAACGAGTGTTATTGTTAGCGGCACGATTCTACACGTTATGAGATGTGATACAGCCTTAAGGACATTTTTTTAATTACAGTAATTATACCTCAAACTGGAGCACTTTCAGGAACAGATTACGCTTTACGTTTTAATAATTACTACAAGAAACAACTAACATACAAAAAATAGGTTATTAAGTTCTTAGTTTGGATAAACTATATAATTAATGAATATTTAGATTGAAACGAAGCGTCATGCAAATGTTAAACTGTACAAAAAACAATTAAAATAGCAGTAAAGGAACCGTTTTATTGTAATTTTAGTGCATCTTTTACCATGTATCCAAACATAATTAGTTGTTTCTTGTAGTAATTAAGTTGAAATGTAGTGCAATTTTCTGTGCCTAATAAAAGTGGGGCAGTTAATGAAATATTTTCCTTAATTTTAAAAAACTCTTCTTCTCCATAAGGTACATGTCTGTACAAAGTTCTACATGTGCCATTCAGCGTGAGGTCTACCTTTACATTTCTACAGAATAGTGACAATTCAGAACACTATCGTCTCATAGTGCTTTCACACAAATGAAGTATTGAATTCCGTAAGTCTAAACTTAAACTTTAGGGCGCACCAATTCTCGAATTTGGGAGGCGGGAATGGGTACCGCCGCCCCGGGAACCTTTATTGGATAACCAACACCTCTGCCATAGGTCACCCCAAGTGGTTCGCTACGTTTGGTGATTTAGCAGGGGTGCCCGGGTTTATGGGGTGAGGTTTGTCTAGGTCTTGGAGGCGGATGACCAGGATACACTGAACCCCAGATTCCGACCCACCCCTTAAACCCTTTTCCTTTCAAGAACTCTCCTCTCCTTCCTTTCCTTAAAAAAAACCCTCCACACAGCATCCACAAAGATGAACTGTGTGGAGCTCAAGTAAAAAAAAAAAAACTATCGAAAAATGATATAAAATCATTAAAGTCATGAAAAGAAAAAAAAAAAACAGCCTAAAAATTTAACGTAGTTAACCTAAATAGAATAAACAGCATAATAACAGCACAATAAGTTTGTTGTTATGCTTTAAAACAAATTAATAAATATTGCAAGCTAAAGTAGAAAACAGTGGCACTGTTTTATATTTGTGCAATATTCTTTTAAATAGTAATATTTGTCTTTCAATAACGCAGTCTGGAATCTAGGAACAGAGGAACTGGAGTATTAAGGTAATTCTGCAACCGGGAGATCTCTTGATCATCTGTTCTTTAAGAGAAGGCAATTATTGGAAATCAACAATTTATCACGACTTCTGCAATGGTCAGTAAAAATAATTTAGCTAATTTCTGCCACTGCCACTTTTAGGCAATATCACCTTTCATGTGTCAAAAATAAAACCATAGTTTAAGAAAATGTGTGTCTAATGTTGTTGGTGCTATTAATGTACATTCATCTCCACAATTATTACAGATTAATGAGTATGCATGTAGATCTGCAATTTAATGTATAGTGTTATTGAGATTATTCTATTAGAAAAATGAAAATAAATAAATAGTGTGCCAAGGTAGTTGTAACAAGCATCACAGTTTGCGCAAATTATTTTTTCTCGTGAACGTTACCGATTTCATTTAGTTTCAAAGAGATAAATTCACTAAGAAAACAAAAATAATATTATATTCAAGATAATAACAGGCTACAGAATGATGGTATTATCCCATATATAAATATTATATGGTCATTGGCTATACAAACCTTGAAATACTCAAAAACGGCTCATTAAATAATGAATTAATTATATTGAATACGTGAACCTGTGGATTGTAAATTGTAAACGTAAACAACTCGAGAGAGGTTATGTAGTTGTGCAATTCTGAAAGTTAGAATAAATGCTTGTGTTAAATCCTACGCCAGGTGATGACCCGGATGTATTAGCAGGGATATTTAATAAAAAGTTCATCGTACCTTTGTCCCTCTGATGACGATTACAAGCGACGCTCCAGCGGCGGTCATTCCCCAAGTAAACAGAGTCCCAAGCAGAGCCTGGGTTACAGGACCGTATCCCTCCAACATGATTTAGGAAGGTACAACTCACTCGGATTATCACTTAACACAATGTTATCACTTTTCCCAAAACTTACTGACTATAAAACCTCGTTCACCTCGCTGACCGAACTGTCGCAAAACTAACTGACATTAATAATTTCGTTGACGTTTTTCATGAGTGTTGCAAACGCGCGTGTTTTGAAAATATTCCCGGTTCAATTAACGTGGTAGGTACCGTGGTAAAATAGATAAAAAATATTTTTATGAATAATATGGAGTAATGACCGGACCTATTTTATTATCGAGGAGGTAGTAAGTGATAGCCAACTAAAAAATTATTTAAGTACTTTACAATGAAGAAAGGCAGTAAAAAGCATAAATAAAAATCATATTATTTATAAGGGGTTAATTTTTTTGCAAATAAAAATTATTTTTAGTTTTCAAAAATCACTAAAAAAATATCTGTATACAACACTTTTTGAAAGTCTTAAACCTACAATACACCATCTCTATTTTTAGCCGGATTCCCATATAGAGACCAAAGACAATTTTTTTCGCTTTACGTGATCGTTATTTTCATCTCTACGATTTCATTTTTTTTTTTTTTTTTACAGTGAATACCGCACAAGAATCTCAACTGCTCCCGTCTGGAGCAAGTGAGACTATGGCATCCCCAATTGGGGTATGTTGTGAGGCTGAAGGTAGTGGGGAGGGGAAGGAGGTGGGAAAGAGAAAGGTTGGGAAATACCTGGCTATTCAGATCTGGTCACCAAACACGGCTAAAGCCATTTTCAAGCAACGTTTCAATTCTGAATGGTGGTCTTATACCAGGGCGAGACTGATAGTATCTTCCACTCTGGAACGTGCCGCAAATATACTATATATTATTTTAAATGAATTAATTGTGAAATAACACAAATTAATCAAATAAAATTTATTTGCGCACGCCGGGTTCGAACCCGCGACCTCCGGATTGTGAGTCAAGAGTCTTAGCCACTGGACTACGGAGGTCGTCATCATACGGAGTTAGCATCACAACAAACAACAAGGTTCATGTGTTATTGCTGTGATGCCAATTTAAATCGTAGATATGAAAACAGCGACCGCTTAAAGCGAAAATTTTTATCTTTGGTCTCTATACGGGAATCGGTCTGAAAAAAGATGTCGTGTTATCTGATGTCACCATTCAGATTTGAAACGTTACTTGAAATGGCATTAACCGTGTTTGGTGACTAGATCTAAATAACCAGGTACTTCGCCACCTTCCTCTACCCCGTATCCTTCCCACTACCTTCAGCCTCACAACATACCCCAATTGGGGATGCTACAGTCTCACTGGCTCCAAGCGGTTGGGAAATTTCTTGTGCCGTGTTCACGAAAAATCCTTTTCAACGACTTTCTAATTTGCTGATTTCTTTTCTACTAAAAGAGCAATAGCTACGGTGATCGGTGACTATGGTCTCAAGCAACCAAATTTTCCTATTGTGGATAGTTTTATTCTGTGATCTGTCAAAACTGACAGCAACTGACAGCACCAGACCAGAGAAATATTTTATGCGCTCAGCGGAGCCAGATTCAAAATTTAGTATAGAGTTTACTCGTTTTTATAGGAAATTGTATTTTGTTATATCATTTTACTATTATCCTTACCTGGGAACACAATGAATATACCGCTACAGAGAACAAAAATGAGGAAAAAACACAAACGTGATGAAGATAATGGGTTTGAAGTGTGTATTTGACATCTTGAAATGAAATACTTCTTCACCTTTGTTGAATGCTTACATTAAATAATACTGATTGATTTACTAATTATCTACAGGGGGGATACATGAATGCCAAAATATCCAAACTTGAGGATCAGTTTTTGGAACAAGTGGAAAAAGAAGAATTGAAAACTAGCGACATTTTTAGCGGAGTTTCCATATTTGTGAATGGCTACACCAAACCTTCGTCAAATGAATTAAAAATTCTAATGGCTGAACATGGTGGAATATACCACCATTATTTTAAATCTGGTAGAACAAAGTTTATAATAGCTTCCAACTTGCCTGATAGTAAAGTAAGTTAAAAAAACTACCAGACTTTCTATATGAATATTTTAAAGGAGTGCTAATTGACCGACTAATGTTTTTTTGTATTCAAGACTTAACTTTCTATTTTCAGGTAAAAAATCTGCCAACTACAAAAATAGTTAAACCCGAATGGGTGTCGGAAAGCATTAAAGCGGGTTCTCTTTTGGATTACAAAGATTTCCTTCTTTATACCAATCTTTCAAAATTGCAGCCCCGTTTGAAATTTCAAAGTGCAGAATCCAGTTCAACCAAGCCACTGTCTACCAGTTTTCTACATCACGAAAAACAATGTCTAATTTCAGATGACACGGGTGATTGTGTTAGAGAAGACATCATAGAAGATAAGAGCTGTAATGAAACGCAAAATAGAACAATGTTACCACAAGAAAAAGCAAAGTTCTACACGGATGAGACAGTGTTGCTAACAGATAATGCAATTTTTCCAACAGTTGAGATTTTAAATGAAACGGGATTCCGCCCAAATAAATCTGTTGAAACATTTTGTGAAACAGGTCTCCTCCAAAATAAAACAATTGAATCATTTGGTGATACAAATTTCCCCCCAAATAAATTATTGTCACACTTAGATACGACAGAGCTAACAAGTCCTGTTGAATCAGTTTTACCAACAGATGGAACATTGGTATCATTTGATAAAGTAATCTTACCGATAGATAACTTTGTACCACCAAATAAAAACATTCTCATACCCGCCGATGTGGATAAAAATACATTTGCCCGCACGGCAAATGATCCCAAATTTTTATCCCAATATTACAATAATTCAAGACTTCATCACATATCACAACTTGGAGCTGGCTTTAAACAATATGTGAATGAATTGAGAGACTCGAGTGATCATAGTTTTCCATTGAGAGAATCATTGAGATCTGCCTCACTAAAAGTAAGTGTAAAATGAACACATAATTAAAGCGGTAATCATTTTTGTGGGAATATTGGTAAAAATGTCTCCAGGTTGTGCACCAGGGTCGAAATAAACAAAACACTTGTTCTTTGGAGAACGTTAATTAATTTTGTGACAGCGATAAAAACACAGAAACTTTTTTAAATATTGGAATCTGTTAAGATGGAGGTATGTGTCTGATTGCCCGTTTTTACACCAAGGAATTTTTTTGAAATCATTTTTTTTTGTTGGTTTTTTAAGAAAGATGAATAGGTAGAAAGCAGGTTACGAATAACCTGACAATATTCAAATTCCTTCTACTATTATGTACCACATTGTTTGTTTGTTTAATCCGTTTTTGGGGGTTTTTTCATATGATTAGCAATTATACATAGTTATTATGTATACTTAACTCAACAACAGTAACAACATTTTGTATTAGTTCAGTGATAAACTGAAAATATCCATTGACTCTGTATAATTATTTCCCTTCAATAGTATTCTGGCAAAGAAGAATACATATACATAGTAGTCAGTCCCAGAATTTCTAAACGGAAATAAATCCTAACTTCTATGTTGTGGAATCCGAAAGCTTATCAGTGCAAGCGATTCTGGGCTATTAATTGCATCATTTACAATTTTATACAGAAATATCAAGTCACTGTAAATCCTCCTGTCTGACAATTTAAGCATTTTCACATCATTTAAAAGAGTGTGGTAGTTCAACAAATTTGTTGGATTTAAAACTTAAAAAATATAAGAATTTATTTTGTGTTCTTTCAATAGCTTGTACATGAATATTATAAGCGGAATATGTTGGTTATGTAATGATGAAGGACTTAGCTAAAAGAGAATTGAATCCATCACATAAATATATTTTTTTTTACATCACTAATATCTTGTTTACATCATTGCAGAAAATGACCCCTGGAAAATTAAATGCAGGTAAAGTAATAATGCACATCGACATGGATTGTTTCTTTGTGTCGGTTGGACTGCGTAAATATCCACATTTACGGGGACAGCCCGTTGCAGTTACGCACGCCAAGGGGGGCGGGGGGAAGCAGCAGAAAAGAGAAGGAGTCGACAGGAAGGCAGAGTTCGATCTATACAAAGCTAAGAGAAAGGTTAGTTATATTAATTTTATATGGCGAATTTAAGTTATATCTGACCATAATGTTCGCATGTACTTTTTTATGTTACACACTTCTGAGGAACTCAGAAAAATCTTAAAAAAAACTACAGCAGTTTTTATTTTACTCTTGGTTTATTTATTTAATTTAATGAACTTTCCTTAGCTAAAATGCAAAATGAAGAGCTCAAATGTAGGCTCTGGTATCATGAAATTTGCACAGTTTGTAAGTTTATTTTAAAATGTGATTATCGCACAGAAGTCAACTACTCCCAAGTGTCTGGAGCCAATCTATGGTATCCCCCATTGATTCAGTTGAGGCTGAAGGTTGTGGGGAGGGGAAAGAAATGGGGAATAGGAAGGTGGGGGAGTATCTGGCTATTCAGATCTGGTCACCAAACAAGCCATTTCAAGCAACGATTCAATTCTGAATGTTGGTCTTACACCAGGGAGACACTGAGAGTGCTTCCACTCTGGAATCTCTAATTTGTAGGTTAAACAATGTTTTCTGCTCAATAATTACAATCATGAGCGATGGTGCTTCGAAATACCCATTTAACTGTCAAACAATAAGACAAGACTCAATAATATTTATTCCAGATTTTTTAATTAGAAAAAAGAGCTGGGGGGGGGGTTAAACAGCAACAAATAAATTTATTATTATCGATTTGAATGCGATTGTTTTATATTTATTTCAGAATAACATGCAGAAGAATCTGGGTAAGGATAAGATTCTAGAATTGGAAGCGGAATTCAAGAGTCGTGTTGACGGGGTGGGGAATGAAAATGAGGAATACGGTTCTATGAGCGAGATTGCCTCCTGTTCTTACGAGGCACGAGCGCTGGGAGTCCACAACGGGATGTTCATGGGGCCTGCACTGAGGCTAAGCCCTAACCTTAAAACTATCCCCTATGACTTTGAAGCCTATAAAGAAGTGGCGTATATTCTCTACAATACTGTTGCTCAGTAAGTATATTTATAGCATGTTTTTTTTTCATTAACTCCGATGAATGAAGTTTTTTGTTACTTCAACTCCAATGAATGAAGTTTTTTCTTACATTAACTCCAATGAATGAAGTTTTTTGTTACTTCAACTCCAATAAACTAAGTTTTCTGTTACTTCAACTCCAATGAATGAAGTTTTTTGTTACATTACTCCAATTAATGAATATTATGCTGTATGGAAAATCTTTTTGAGGAGAGGATGAAGTGAACATGGGTCTTGAAGAGAACCATGTTTTAGGAGGAAGGAATAACAGAGGCCGGCACATCGTTCGACAGCCGAGCTGCTGAATGCAAGAATGAGTTGAAGTGACCCTTTCTGAAGTGACAAATGTTAACAGTGTACATATGTTGGGAGCAAGTTTGGCGTGTTTCCTGACTATGCATCGATGCCGAAGGGATCAATGATACTAGTTTCTCAGAGTATCTTCCATTGCTACACCGGTAGAACAAGGACAGCATACCTATCTTATGCCTGTGCTCTAAAGATTGCAATCCGCTTTGAGGTTAAGACAGGGGAGTCTATCAAACGGACCGCCCTTTTTGCACAGATTCAAGGGTTTTTTCAGATTGTTTGAGGCTCCAGGCCAGAGGTGGCTGCCAAATTGACAGAGGAATGGGTGACAGAGGAACGCACTTGTGATTTATACAGGGTCAGCAGTTGTGTACTATTAAAGTATCTGCGGACCTTGTACAATACAGTACAGTAAAAAAGTAATGTGATTCCTGGAGTATTATTAGATTCAAACTTGTTGCTAGAGACTGAGGATTAAAAAAAAATTTATAAAATTAATTCATTTGGTTTTTTAGAAATACGAATTCACTTTTTTTTTAATTCAAACCACTTTTTTCCCTGGGTCCGAGGAGGTTAACCCAATACAAGAAGGCTATTGGTCAATTTCAAAATTTAAAAGCTCCAATCAATGCGACTTGCGCTGTCCAATCGAAAGTGCTAAAAAATTAATTTTTAAATTATTGGCTCCTACCTAGTATTGAAGTTTCATAGATGATCTATTCAAATGAAATACATAATATGGCTGGAGTGAATAATTCATTTACTTCGACTATATTTAGTTTACTTCGTGTTAAATATAGGGCACTGTTTTGGTGTGGCCATCACATGTTTTATTCAATCCCTTTCTTTTATAATAATGAAAATAGTAGGACGCTTCGGTCATGAGCTATTGTTTGATAAGTTTGCAAATTTGAAGAGGGTAAATTCAGTCTTGAAAAAAACAAAGGAAAAATGGTGGGGATGATAAAACAGGAATCTACAGATATGGCTCTATTATGTGAAGGAAAATGGTTAGTGTGGTAAAACAGGAATCTACTAATATTGAAAATTAAATGGAACCATCTGTTAATAATATTAGTGTTTCTGGTATTATAGAGAAAAATCTGGAGGTTAAAAATAAATTAAGCAGTTAGCTTACTTCCATTTGTAACATTCAATGGTGAGATAAGCAATCTTACTAACGAGTCAATTTGAATTATTTATGCTTTTGTTGGTTTTAGGTACACTTTGGATATAGAAGCTGTGTCATGCGATGAAATGTATGTCGATTGCACAAATTTGTTTAGCGATGTTCATCTGGAACCTCTTGAGTTCGCAGCTGTCATCCGTGAGGAAATTAAGAAAAAAACGGGATGTCCCTGTTCCACGGGATTTGGCAGTAATAGATTACAAGTAAGCCTTACTAATAAACATGTTGTGTATTTTATACAATTGATAAACAAGTTTGTATATAAAAACCTTACTAATAGAAATGTAACTTGCATTTAACAGCCGTAAAATCAATGACGTTATATTATAAATAGACTCGCCATAGTCTCACATACTCACAATATAATGTGGAAAGCAAGCAACACTCTTTTGTTTTCAGCGGTTTTCAGTATAATTTCTAAATTCAAAAGTTCATTCCTGTGTGATAAAGACAGACAATCAAAGAATATACGAGAGTGAATGACATAGATTCATAGTAGGGCGGCTTATTAGTTTCTTCGCCGAATACTACTGTCACATCACGGGTGTGACCTATGGGTGTGACTGAGATAACAAGATACTCTTATTCGGTTACACAATATGACAGGGAAGGGTAAAGGCGGGTAAAACGTGACACACGGGCAAATATTTTTATATTTATTATATGAGTTTTCATTAGTAATACAATATTGGTACTATTATAGTAGTATTTTTAAGTACATATTTTATTATACAGTACATGTTATAGGTTCAAACGATTATACAAATCTATACAGATTAATAACACCTAGGACCGTTACTATTTACAATTTTCATCAACGACATTATTAAATTAATGAACGCGTTACTCTTTGTACGTTTTACCCCATCTTTCCCAATGGAATAAAACGAATGTGGGACGCTGTGTGAACCGACCTACTGTTAGTAGGTTTTCCTTGTTATGCATATGTCACTTTGTGATGCAGCGTTCGCTGTCTCCTTTACTCATATATTATTGCGGGCGGGAAACATGAAAATTAATTTTAATTATTATAAAAATTGATAATAATAAGTAATTTGCGTGTACTTAGAAATGAAGTGCTATTCCTTTGCCTTTACGACTATTTGCCGTGTAATTTAAGCATTTTCTCATCACACAGGAGGGCATTTTGGCGCTTTGCAATGCAATTTACTTACTGGTAAGACACGACCTCACTCGACGCGTAGCAGTTTAGTACTAAAGTACTAGGAATAGAGACAGATACAATCGTATTGTGTTTGGCTTCCCACTTTGAGATTTCTACCCCGCGTCCAGTATTAATGTCTTTGCGTAAAATAGTTCATGGAAAGATTTATATACATTAGACGCTTTTATAATTACTGTGATGATTCTTGGTTACGGTAATGTGACGGCAATAAAAGGCAATAAACATACATTCCTTATCGTTATAATGCTGCAGCTCTTTCCAACACATTAAGAAAGATGAGACACACAAAATATGTGTGACTGTTTCCTCCAAAGTACTGCTTTTTCCTTTGGAGGAAACAGATATATCTTATTACAGCTTAGCCACGGCAATTTTTTTTGTTTCATTTTCTTTATACGTTTGAGGGAGATGTATGATAATGATTGTATGTTTCCTTTAGGGGGGTGCAGACATACGTTCAACGTTTGTCTCATTTTCAACTGTTGTTATGTATTGTGTTAGAAAAAGCTGCAGCATTATATGTTTTAGAACCAAAGCAAAACCATCAGCGCATTGACATTTGATGTTATCGAATTTTTGGAATTCACTCACACTTCAATGTTATACTTGTTAACTATATTCCGTACTTTCAAAGTTATCGTCCTGGCTAGTAGTTTTGTAGGTGATTACGGAGACCTCACAGTGCAGTATGTGAGAGAGATGCAAGAAAATGAATACCCTTTTCCTTTGGAGGAAACAGCCCTATGTACATTGTATATCTCATCTTTTGAAAGAGCTGCAGAATTATTGTGATAAGGAATGTATGTTTATTGCCTTTTTTATGCCGTTACGGTACCGTAACAGTAAATTGTTATGGTTATTGTAAAAGCATCTATTGTTTATGCAGCCAAAGGGGGTAGTTTATCTTTGGAAAAACTTTAAATTTCCGAACATTTCCGAGCTATTCTAAATGTTCTATACATTTCTTCTTTTTGAAAATGTCATAAATACAAATAATCTTTTCAAAATTAGATAAAATCGCCTTTCAGATTTTTGTTTTTGAAATATACTCTAATATTTATAAATTGAAATATTTTGTTAAAAAAACAACCTTATATATTTTTACTCGGAACATCGAAAAACTGTAAAAAAAACAAAATTTAGAAAACACATTCCTTTTATTAGGGAATCTGCAATAAAACTGTCACAAAACTTTTTATCTAGTTTATATGATAACAAAAAAAATTAACAGTATCAATTCCCAGAGATTAACAAAAAAAAATTACATTTTTGGAATCATTGTTTGCGCAATATAAACATTGATTTCTTGGATTTATATTTGCCTACACAAGCACAAGTCATGTTATTAAAATACATCACTTTTATGGAATTCATAATAAATTCATGCAATCAATTAAAAAATAATACGTCTGAAACAATCTCAGTTTTTCAAGACTGGAATCTTATATGACAGTCTGCCGAAATGCGACGTTGCCAGCTTTATTGCAGCACAGTTAACCCATTGACACACGAATATATTATGGTATTAAAGCACTAAGCCGGCGAAATGCCGGTCTGTCTTTGAGTAATCATTTTATGCATAAATAATCCAAATTTCCAAAACTTTTTTATTTTTTTTTACATGAGATCCATACAAGAGGCCCTGAAGATAATAATTTCCCTGAGGGCCTGTCATCTTTAGGAATGCTGTTAGGAGGGTTTTTTTAGGGAAAGGAAGGTAAGGAGAGTTCTGGAAAGGAAAGGGGTTAAAGGGGTGGGTAGGAATCTGGGGTTCAGTGTGTCCTGGTCATCCACCTCCAAGACCTAGACAAACCTCTTCCCTGGCACCCCTGCTAAATCACCAAACGTAGCGAACCACTTGGGGTTACCTATGGCAGAGGTTTTGGGTATCCAATAAAGGTTCCCGGGGCGGCGCTACCCATTCCCGCCTCCCAAAGTGAAGATGAAGATTAAACAAATATCCAAATAACAAAAAAAAAATTATAGTTTTATGTTGTACCGTTTCATGTGAATTTTATGTGAAGTTTAGTGTTGGTTTCTTTGAAATAAAAGTTGTAATAATTAGATGGTGTTTATTAACAAATTAGTCATATTATTAGTGGTGGAATGGGTTAAAGACATGTTTTTGTTAGTAATGATTTAAAACAGAGCTTGATTGTCTTTATTTAATGTGTACCTAAAACACCGTTTAACGGTAGGGAAGTGTTTTTTTTCGTAGTAAGGCTGATATTGTCTTAATTCTATTTTATAGAGGCTTCTGACTCACATAATTTATTTTTTGCCTAATCTGTTTTATTATTAATGCTTTGTAGGCTCGCCTTGCAACTAAGAAAGCCAAACCAGATGGACAGTTCTATTTGCGAGAAGACGAAGTAGAAGCTTATTTTGCAGACATTTCTCTTGGTGACTTACCAGGTATTTATTTACATACTAATTAGCAATGATTTTGATTAAATATGGACAGTAATTTTTTATCTGGATACTAAATATGAACTTTTATTTTGATAGGAGTTGGTCGGCAAATGGAAAGTAAGCTGACTTCCCTCGGCTTTACGAACTGTGCTTCGCTACGCTCCACCGGACTCGCCGGATTGCAAAAACATTTTGGGAACAAAACTGGCCAACTGTTGTTTAATTATTGTAGAGGCCTGGATGATAAAGCACTGAATTTCACAATAGTATGTTCTTTTTACATATTAATTATTTCTGTGTTTAATTCGTAGAACTCCATTTAATCTAAAAAAAAATAATTTACTAATGTTGTTATCGAGTTCTGCAAGTATTTTAGTTTTATTGTATTTTACAGTTTTTTTTTATTTTACAAGTATTTTACTTTAGTTTTTTTTTTTCATTCACAATTATTAATTTTCTTGTCTCGTTTGCGCAGTTTTTTTGTTGTTTTTTTTTTTTTCTCAACCTTCTATAAGCTAGGTATATGAACCTACATTCATATACGTAGCGAGCAAGTGGATAACACACAACATACAAGTTCGCTGCCGGCTTCGTACAGAGTTAGATTGTCTAATGTCACCTTTTTTTTATACTGGCACTAGACAAGTTAACTACTGGAGTATTCTGCAGAATTATCAATTTTAGCCTTGAGTGCTAGCATTCCATTTGGAAATTACACGACCTCTTTCAAAAAATCATTCCTCGGAATGAATGCACCTTTATTTGACCATTTATCCAATATTTTTAGAATTCATAAAAAAAAGATTAAAAAACCATAAAATTTATAAATGCATAAATTCTTATTAATTATTATGACTTCTGTTTTATCTACGGCCTTGTTGATAGTCACAGTAACAAATTTAAATTTTAAAGTGCTTTTTTTAATATTATTTAAATACAAGGCCAATGATTTGGAAGAAAAAAATTTTATATTTCAATAATTTCAGTTCGCAGAACGTCAATAACAAATAATTAAGATGAGATGCGAGACATCTCTTATTAAACAAAGAAAAAACAACATCTCAACACACTGGAACTTTTTAAAACAATACAAAAAATATTTTAAAATATTTTTTCAAATTCGTCAAATTTGACCACCGGACGATCACGGGTGTTTGCAAACTGGCCAAAATGTGTCCAAAAACGCTCCAGTGGTTTATCTGGTGAAAATTTTATGGTGGATGTAAATATAATTTGTTTTATTTTTAGTTGAGGAAGTCTATATCAGCCGGTGTGAACTATGGAATAAGATTTGAAGACTTCCCGCAATGTGAAACATTCCTCAGACAACTCTGTACAGAAGTTTGCACCAGAATGTCTCAGATTAATGTCATAGGAAAAGCTCTGACCTTCAAACTCATGGTTCGGGCGGCCGACGCTCCAGTCGAAACGGCTAAATTCATGGGGCATGGTTTTTGCGATAATGTAACCAAAACTATTAACTTTCCGCAAGCCACGGACAATCTAGATGCTATAACCAAGCAAGTATTGGATATTTGTAAGAAATTAGATGTGAAACCTGAAGACATGAGAGGAATAGGTATTCAAATATCGAAGTTAGAAAGTAAGGACAGCTGCGGTGTGAAGAAAGGTGGAATACAAAACTTCTTGCGATCGAAAGCTAAGTTGGCCGAAGTTGAACCTACAAATAATAAAGTGAACCATGAAAACAAGTCATCTAAAACTGCCATAGAATCAAATAAATCTAATACTGAAAGAATGATTGAAACACCTCAAAGCCTTCCTCTTCCTGGAAGCAATATTCTAACTAATAAAGAAACCGCTTCTAAATTAAAGAATATGAACACGCCGGATGTTGGAAAGAAAAATAAATCACTCGGTTTGACAGGACGAAAACGCGGCAGGCCTCCAAAAAATGCATCACTGCATAAAGAAAAAAATACAAAGTTGAATGTATTTTTAACTTCAAATTACAATCATTCATCAAACAATAAAAAAGAAGGCAATAAGTACAATGTAAGATTAAAAAATGTTATCTTATTTAATGGTTTTTGTCAGAATTAAATTTTTTTTATTTTTTTTTATTGAAAAAATGGTACAATACATACAATAGATACATAAATATAATGAAAGTATATAAAAGCTTAATACAATTATAATTATTACAATTATATATATATATATTTTTAAATTATTCTCCCTTAATAAGCAAATGCTTGTGTGTACGGGAGGAAGTATTATTTGTTTGGTTATTTTGATTTTTTTTATTTTTTTTATTGCTGTTTAAAAAATAAATAAATTTAAATTTAAATTGATTCAATAATGTTTCCCATTACAGTTTGAAGACTTGGATCAAGATTTCCTGAATGCTTTACCTGAAGATTTAAAGTCAGAAATATTGGCAAATTGCAAAACCACAGAACCAGCGAAAGTCAACACACCTAAAATTAACCCTGCGCCTGTTGAGAGTAAAAATAAATTGACGGTGTTTACGCTTTTGAAGATTTTATAAATTTTTTTGTAAATGATGTATAATAATAACTTGTTATCTATTGATAGTAAATGAACATACATTTATGTATTTAATTGCTTTCTAGATTGATCCAGATTATTTGGCTGCCTTACCGGAAGATATAAGAAAAGAAATAGAATCAAATATCTCTGAATATTCAAATCCGTACTTTGAAAAGAAGGCAAATCTCGAAAAGCCAAGACCCCAACAGAAATTTCAATCAAAACCCCTTGACGAAGATCCTGTTGTTTTTGATGAAACCATTCCTACAGAGGTTGAACTTACAAATGAGAAGGTGGAAAAAGATAAGGATATTTTAGATTTACATTGGAAAGAAGTTCGGCAAATGCTCAGGGATTGGTTTAAATCGACGATATCGCCGATGCAATGCGACGTGGACGTGATTGCTTCCTATGTCAAAAATTTGGTTGTGCAGAAAAAGCTGGAGGAATTGGACTACTTGATCAAGTTTTTCTACAGGTAAATAATGTTATTATTGTCCTTGACGGTGGATCTAATTTTATATGGCAGCTTAAATGTTCTGATTTCTTTACATCTTCTGATTTATTTTTAGGACTATGCGTGAGGAAACCTCCTGTGATTGGCACCGAGTTTATTTGCAAACAGAAATCAATGTACAAGAAGCTATGCTTTTAATTTACAGGAAAAAATTAAAGACGTCTACCATATTTCCTTGTTGTAATCCATGAACACATATTGTGTGTTATTGCTAAATCAGTTTATCAGATTGTTAGCATTATGATTTTAGGAATCTCTGTGTTAATAAATTGGATAAAAGTCTCATCATGATTAATTTTTGGGTTGGCATGCCTTGTTGCGCTTCCCTCTTCTTTAGATATCCTATCCGAAATATTGAATAAAGAAGGAGGAAGCACAAACAAGATAATAACCCAAAAATAAATCACATAACAATGATAGTTGTTGATTTGTATAGTGCCATTTTTTAATGAAAAATCACCTCAAGGGCGCTCTAAATAAAAGCTAATTAATTATATGGATGTGTCGAAACATGTAGCGAAATTAAAAAACAAGTGTACATAATAAAAATAAAACTATTCTTAACCAAAATCCAAATAAAATCCCTATTATTTTACATTGTTTTATTTCCATAAACTGAGGGCTGGTTGTTTCATAGAATTTGAACAATTCATCAAATTTCAAAGTTAATTTACAAATTCTGTGAAGGTTCTATTCAAGTTCTGTCATCATATCAATTAGCCAGTTGTTTCACATAACTTTCACTGAACTTGAAAATAAACTTTGAAATTTGATGAATTGTTCAAATTCTGTATAAATGACTATAAAATTCTGTATAAAATTATAAAATATGTATTCAGTTCAGTGTCGATTAATCGGCATTTTTTAAAATATAATTTTAACCTTTATTGGATAACCAACACCTCTGCCATAGGTCACCCCAAGTGGTTCGCTACGTTTGGTGATTTAGCAGGGGTGCCAGGGAAGAGGTTTGTCTAGGTCTTGGAGGTGGATGACCAGGACACACTGAACCCCAGATTCCTACCCAGCCCTTAAACCCCTTTCCTTCCCAGAACTCTGCTTCCTTTCCTTAAAAAACCCTGTACATAGCATCCCCAAAGACGTCATCTGAAATTATTTTTCCTCAGGGCCTGCTGTAAAAAAAAAAAACATTTTCATACAAAAAAGGAACAATTAGTAATATTCAGTTCAGTGTCGATAAATCGTCATTTTTTAAAATATAATTTGAACATTTTCGTACAAAAAAGCAACAATATTATTAGAAGGCAATAGTTAATTTTGCTTTACATTTCCTACCTCACTAGGTGTGACCTGTTCTGGGGTAGGTGACTAGTCTAGTTTTATATACAATAAAAATATTTCATTGCGAGTTATTGACAGATTTAGGAAGTGTTTTTACAAATATGTGAAGGAGAAGAATCATTAATAAAAGGAAAAAGAGTACATTTCTAAATGATATACATACAACCTTATCAAATCAATCTGATAAAATGAGGGATATGCTGAAATAGGACAAGCCCAAAAACGCTTGCTACTTTATAGCACTGACACCAAGGATATTGAAATACAAGAGATACTTGCTACGATAGCCACCCGACTGTCTGCGGACCACTACCTAATGGGGATAGTTTGAATACGGAAAGAATTCGTTGATTTTTTTGAAGGTGTGATTGGTTAACAATGTCCCACCCAGTAAAAACTGCCAATAGCACATCTCTCATATTTCAATATCTTTGGCTGACACTGAAGGTACCTTATTTATTTTTTACATTAGCTCCACACAGGAGGCTCTGAGAAAAATAATTACCCTCAAGGCCTTTGTCATCTTTGGGGATGCGTACGTCCGTGGTAAAGATCATTTATTGGAAATCTCCAGTGCTAAAGAGTCCTAAATTCTCTAGTCTTTCAAAATAAATAGTAGCACAACTTTGGCAATAATCTTCTTATAAATGTAAATCAACAACGATGAGGGTAGCAAAGGTAAAATCATGCAATGCCCAGTGTTTTAAGTATAATGTCCTCTGCGTGCAAAGTCGTATCCCCGAGCATAAACTTTCTAATTAAGTGTGTCTATCGGAAGTGACCTGCCAGCTAAGTATTTTTCTGTGTCTTTTTGTAAATAATAAAATTTGATAGATCCTAAGAATTCATAATAAACTGTAATAAAGCGCCCTTGAGGTGATTTTCACAAAAACGGCGCTCTAAAAATTATCCAATTATTATTATTATTCGCGACTGAATTTCCAGTAAATTGGTTATTGCCGGTAGGTATTATTAAATCTCAATGTATGATTGTGAACGAGGCAAGGAGTGAGTGCCAAGATCGAGTTGTTTGGCGGTCCGTCCTCTCTACCTACCCCTTCAGAGAAACGGCGTGATGGTTAGTTAGTTAGTTATTTTGTGTTTGAAAAATGATCTTCATAAAACTAGTAATTACACCTAAGAATCGTCGGCGCGAACTTGCCGGAACGCAAATTTGCTCCGTGCAGACCAACAAAAGGAAAAAGCAATGCTCCTGCTATCTTTTGACTACGAGATAACGCTATTTCTTTTTGAAAAAAATTTTCGTGCTACTAAAAATCTTTCTGGATGCCCGCTGTGACTGCGCCCCGCTAGTGCGATATTACCGCCGCCTGGTCCGCGCCCCGCACCTCCTTCCGTCCCATGGCCAGCCACCAACATAGTTTGTTCCTGCAGATCTACCCGGAGCCACTCGCGCTCTCTCACTTGTGAAAGAATAAGAGTGGCTTCGATCCTCTCACTCTGTCACTTGTTCCCGAGTGAGAGAGTGAGAGTGACTCCGGAATCGATTCATTACATTTTGCGAACTCGGACGCATTCGAATTCAGATCATTGGATTCGTTCCGGCCGGAACAAAACACTTCTACTGTGTGGAGAGTTTTTTAGAAAAGTAAGGAGGGGAAGAAAGAAAAAGGTATGAGGAGTGGGTAAGAATCTGGGGGTCAGTGTGTCCAAGAATAACGGACGTATGAATCCATCCCTCCCACTGCGGTGCAAGGTGATTCTCCGAGAGGGTCCTGCTGAAGAGATCAAAAGGTCTTCCTCAGGGGTCTCTCCCGATCCAGCCTGCCATGCAGTTCGTGGGCAGATGCATCCGCCACCAAGACCCAAACAAACCTCACCCCATGAACCCGGGTACCCCTGCTAAGACAGCGATCCACTTCGGGTGACCTGTGGCAGAGGTGTTGGTTATCCAATAAATGGATCCCGGAGCGACTGTACCATACCCGCCTCCCAAATTGATACGTTTATAATATTGACCAGTGTAAAAATGCTCAAATCCACTGAGTAGGTATCAATGACATTACATTAATACTGGACGCGGGGTAGAAATCTCAAAATGGGAGCCAAACACAATACGATTGTAGCTGTCTCTATTTCTAGTACTTTAGTACTAAACTGCTACGCATCGAGTAAGGTTGTGTCTTACCACTAAGTAAATTGTATTGCAAAGCACCAAAATGCGCTCCTGTGTGATGAGAAAATGTTTCAATAAGGTACTTCAGTCAATGACGTTATATTATAAATAGACTCGCCATAGTCTCACATACTCACAATATAATGTGGAAAGCAAGCAACACTCTTTTGTTTTCAGCGGTTTTCAAATATAATTTCTAAATTCAAAACTTTATTCCCGTGTGATAAAGATAGACAATCAAAGAATTTACGTGTGTGAATGTCATAGATATACTATAGTAGGGCGGCTTATTAATTTCTTCGCCGAATACTGCTTTCACATCACGGGTGTGACTGAGATAACAAGATACTCTCACTCGGTTACACAATGGACAGGGAAAGGTAAAGAATACAATGACGTATTATTATAAAATTAACTGTCATAATTATAATAATTGATAATAATAAGTAATTTGCGTGTACTTGCTAATGAAGTGTTATTCATTCGCCTTTACGACTATTTGCCGTGTAATTGAAGCATTTTCTCATCACACAGGAGGGCATTTTGGCGCTTTGCAATGAAATTTACTTACTGGTAAGACACGACCTCACTCGACGCGTAGCAGTTTAGTACTAAACATAAATGAACTAATACTTAGATCGATATCTTCGGGCTTTTTGTATGGAACGGGTGTCAACACTATTTGACCATAAATAATGCTCATTCCGCGATTATGACGTCACGGACCATCGACAAGGATAGAGGAAAGTATAAAAAAAAAAAAAAAAAGATACTACCTTGGACAATATCAGTACCTACCCAAATCATTAGCCTAAAAATTATTTTAAAAATAAAATGAAAAACTCATAATTGCATGTAGTATTTTATTGCTTTATACAGAATAACACAAAAAAACGGAAATACAATCATGTGCCAACACATTTAGAAGGAACTTAATCATAATTAATGAAAATATGAGTAATAATAATAAAAAAGGAAGCGTTTGGATAGATTTTTAGCCCACATGGGAGGCCTTGAGGAAAAAATTCTCTCGGGGCCTATGTCATCTTTAGGGATGCGGTGTGGAGTCTTTTTAGGAAAAGGAAAGGGAGGAAGTTTTGAGAAGGAAAAATGTACAGAGGGGTAGTTAGGAATCTGGGGGTCAATATGTTCAAGAGTGATGGATGTATGAATCTATCCGTCTTACTGCGGCTAAGGCGATGGTTGACCGAGTATGGCTGCAGAGGTCTGAAGACAATGTAATAACAGAGTGCAATTCACACACGGTACGCTGCTCAGCCCAGGGAACACGTTTGGTTCTGAAATAAACATATTCATCACATTAACCAAAGTTCGCAAGCAAAACATATAATATTATCTCCTTTAATGAAATATAAATCCAGATGTATACCTGTATAATCTTCCACTACTTTTTTGGCAGCAAAACGCACGGTACTCGGCCCAGGTAGAACACGTTTGGTTCTGAAACAAAAAAAAATTCATTACATTACCCAGCCTCATCCTATGAACTATATCCTACCACTGCAGAGTATAAAAGAGAAAATAAATTAAGAACAACGACCACGCGTCTCGGATACGCGCCTGTCATATTAAATATCTTAATAATAATGGAATTGCTGTGTTTGAAGAAATAATAAATGTATTGAATATCTTTATCATAAGAAAGACTCGGTGAATCAGCATATATCTCTATGAATAAAATAGGTTGATGCCATATAGAGTATAGAGAAGACTTTATACCTTTTAAACTGTAATTGTGGTCTTGGACGGCACCATTCGTGCTGGACACTCCAGGTAGAATATGGATAGTCTAAAAATGAAAATAGATACAATTTTTAGGTGAAGTTAGGGAAAAGTTACAAAGTATATTAGGAACACTGAACAAACAAAAGATGCGCACCTGTATTTTGGTATCCTACGATCGTTTACGTTTTCTTTAGGTAAACCCCGATGTGTTCCGATTCCATGAAGATTAAGGGTCGGCAAAGCGTATTTTTTTAACGTGCCATTGGAATTTTTGCAGTTATTAGTGAAATGGGAGCCAAACATAACCACAACTTCCCAAAATCGGATAAGCAATAGTCAGATCTGCCGATTCTCAACGCCCATTCCCATAACGACTCTCATTATTTTCGCAGTTAGGTACTCTGTGTCGAACTGAAACACTATCCTCACAGCCTTCGACACTGAAACGATATTTAGGAAGCATTTTTCAAAATATTTCGTTGTTTTGAATGTTCGGATTATTTCGGCCAACGTGCTATTTGACATATAATACCATAGATATCCCACCGTATATACCACTCAGTTCTCAAAAGTTTTTCTATGGAAATTGTAAGATTCCTATTGGTAGTCATTACTATGACGTCATGATCACGTGACCGGGTTACAAAAACTGACGGAGTTATACCCCCCTGGTACTAAACGGGGGGTATAACTCCGACTTATTTTGTGACCAAATCAATGTCTATGGCTCGTGACGTAATAAATATCATTTCTGCCATCTTTAGATTTGATCAACCAATCATACGGACTTCCAAGTCCAAAGAAAAACTGAGTGGTATGCAGTGGGATATCTATGGTTATATTATGTCAAATAGCACATGGCCGAACAATCAAACGCCAACGTAAATATTTTGAAATGCCACCTAAATACTGTTCTAGTGTCGAAGGCTGCAAGGATCTGACATCAATTCGACATAAATTAACGCGAAACGAAAGTTATTACAGGGAATGTGCATGGAGAATTGGCAGAAGTGACTTCGTTGTTCATCCGATTTTGGGAAGTTGTAGATATGTTTGAGGGTCCCATTTCGAATACAAATGCAAACATTCCAACGGTTCGTTGAAAAAATATGCTCTGCTGTCCCTTAATCTTCCGTCGGAAAATCTAATCAGAAAACATCGGACTTTACCCAGTGAAAACCTAAACTTACGTAGGACGTGGTTGCCACCAAAATACAGGTTAGAATCTCTTTTTTGTGCAGTGTTCCTAATGTAGGTACTGTGTAAATTATCATTGTTCGCCTCAGAATTGAATCTATTTTCGTTTTTAGATCGTGTTCTACCAGCAGTGTCCAGCATAGAAGTACCAGAACCAAATGTGTTCCGCCAGCAGAGTGCCTTTTGCTGTCAAAGTGATCCTTGAAGGTATACTACATCTGTATTTATATTTCGTAGGAAATAATATTCTATATTTTGTTTGCGAACTTTGGTTAATGTGATGAATATATTTATTTCAGAATCAAATGTGTTCCCTGAAGCGGAAGGGACGTGGGACAGGAATGGGACGAATAGTGAAGGACACGCAGGGAGAAACAATTTCTTAATTAAATGGCATAGCAACGCATGCCAGGTACCAGCTAGTAATCCAATAATTGCAACTCCTTTCTTCAAAGTCTTATTTTCACAAGATATATTGATATCAAAAGACATCACAACGAACATCTTGTTTTTGGAAATCAGCAAGAATAATAATCCTAAAAATGGTTTGTGATGAATATATTTAAACACCTTTAAAATGTGTTTGTGTGATTTATATCTCGTGTGTGAATGTAAAATATAAATGTAGTATAAATTGATACAAAAATAAAAAAAGTACTATTGACATTTCAGACGTTTTATTTTTAAAATATATTTTTAGGCTAATAAATTGGGAAGGTTTTTAAATTGTCTATGGTAGTACCTTTTTTTTAACTTTCCTCTATCTTTGTCGATGGTGTGTGACGTCATAAATTTGAAATTGATAATCTTTTTTATTATTTATGGTTAAATAGTGTTGAAACCTGTTCAGTACTAAAAGCCCGAAGATATCGATCTAGGTATTAGTTCATTTATGGTACTAAAGTACTAGGAATAGAGACAGCTACAATCGTATTGTGTTTGGCTTCCCACTTTGAGATTTCTACCCCGCGTCCAGTATTAATGTCTTTGACTTCAGTACGGTAGGTGCTTCAGTACGTACTGCGGCAGTACCGTGTGGAGACCCCGTCATACCCATAAGGGGTCTCCACACGGTACTGCCGCAGAACCGTAGTCAAAAGCGCCAGCCGTATTGTTATTATAATAACAATACGGCTGGCGCTTTTGACTACAGTTCTGCGGCAGTTGGTACTGCGGCAGTACCGTGTGGAGACCCCTATAGGTCACAATCAGTATTCGGCGAAGAAATTAATAAGCCGCCCGACCATATATCTATCACATTCACATACTTACATTCTTTGATTGTCTATCTTTATCACCCATGAATAAACTTTTGAATTTAGAAATAATACTGAAAACCGCTGAAAACAAAAGAGTGTTGCTTGCTTTCCACATTATATTGTGAGTATGTGAGACTATAACGAGTCTTTTTATAATATATAACGTCATTGGTAGGTATAATAAAAAAGGCAAAACACAAAAACCTTAATGGTAAGCCCACACTGCGGCCAACGTTCCAACTTCAAACGTTTGGACGATCGTGTGGAGGGGAGTTCGTGCGTTGGAAGTTCGAGTTGGAAGGTTGGAGTTCGAGTTGGCCCGGGATCGCCTTCGAGGCGATCCCGACGGCCAACTCACACGAACCCGCCTGCCGCAGCTGTCCACACATCCGTCTGCAAACGGCAGGCGATCAAGACGCGCGTGCCGCGTACTATTAAAATGACGATATTATTACGGAGAGTGGTATTAACAATTGTTTGAAAACATGTCGTGTACATAAGTACATAATAATATGCACGTAAAAAGTATAGGCAACCTGATAAGATACAACGTAGCTACAGCTGTTCCATGTCCGCCATTTTGGAGTTCGGAATTCGGGGTTGGAGGGTTGGCCGCAGCCACCACACGATCGACCAACCTTCCAACTCCGAACTATGTTCGGAGTTGGAAGGTTGGCTTCGGTGTGGACCTAGCATAAGGCAGGAATAGTTGGGTGGTTTGGTATATTTATGGGAATAGTATTATTAGATTTTTGCGCACTGTAATTTTTTATAGGTTATCGCAGAAAATAATATGAAAACAAGTCATATATCAAATTCAAATCGTGGGTGGTATGCATTATACAAATAATGTTGCAAGAGTAATTAGCAGTATTATATAATAATAAAATTCATTTGTGACTAAAACTGCTCCTGAAAAATTATATGTAAATAATTAGAATAAGGCCATGGTTCAATTATTGTAATGGGTCCCCCCAAATCCCCCTTATTAAATTTTCACTGAAAAGTGTGTTTTTTTTATTATTCATAGTGCTTTATCGCGTATTATAGAAAAAAAAAAAATTGTACATATACACTTATAGTTAGGTACAGCGTAATTTATAAATAAACCAAACCACACACAGTTTCAGTTTATAAATAAACCACCTTTGTATTTTAAAATTGGTTAAGTTTTTCCGTGAAGCAATTTTTTCTACTATTGGTACTAGAATTCTTCCCGCATCGTCGAACCAATCACCGACTGTTTTATTTACCGCTGCTTTTCAAAATCGAGTTTCGTCCAGCACGCACTCCAATATCAATATTTAGCACCGTGTTTTCTTATGTTTATTCATGTATTATTAAGTACTTTTCTTGTAGAAGTATTAAGAGTAAATTATATACGTTATTGGATATTTAAAATTCGAGTTCCGGCAATTTGTTTCCGCGTATTTGCATGCAGGTATGTAGTAGCGCCATCGCGTGATCGAATGAGCCAATCAGAGGGCGAGACAATTGACAGTCGCACGCATTCAAGAATCAGTCAATTATTTGGAAAATATTTCATAGTGGAATTTCAACTGGTTGGTTTGGTGCGTGAAAAGATTGTTCGGTCTGTCCGTAGCTAAATATGACAGAACAAAACGGAAAGAAGGGAGAAGTTCGCGTTTGGTGTGATGGCTGGTGAGTGTATTTCACAAAACATGTATTATTTTGCCGGGCTGGGTAATTATTATGGTCCTAGCCGATTTTCAATGTCAGTCGAATTTACACCGCGCAATTTCAGTTTACGCTTTTATACGATATTAATACGAAAATAGTAATCGTTTGACCTTCGTGTTTCAGTATTATAATGCTATTCATAATTTGCCGAAATTAATTTAAAATTTTTCTACCGAGCTGTCATTCAAAAAATATTCCGACTGTATTTTGTTTATGTGTGCGATTTTGTTTTTCCTATTTGAAAAATACATGAATTAAATACTATTGTTTTATTGATTGCTTTGCGATCTTTTTCGTTATTTGTTTTTGGGGTGTTATGCCGTGTTGCACTACCTCCTTCTTTAGCCAACGTTTCGGACAGCGTTACAGTGTCCATCATCAGGGCAGATGTGTCACCACACATTTATCACGAAAATACTTTTGGCCGTGAAAATCTAAAACGTATCTGTTTTGCGATTGTTGATTTTAGTTATTTTTTATTCTTCATAGTTATAAAAATAAGAAAATTAAAAAAAAAATAATCTAAAATTCATAACATCAGTTCATTTTAAAATTCATAAATCCCCATGAATTTTTGATTTGCATAAATGACATTTGAATTTATAATTCCATTTCGGTTGGTGCTTTTCATGGCTATGTTACAATAGGAAATGTTTATCTAAATGAGATAACCCGTCTCATACGGATGCAAGAATAATTATTATCTACGTTCCAAGCATTTTTTTGTTATAACTATGATTAGGTGCACCACGGAACATGTGTGATTAAAAAAAATCTACTATGTGAAAGATAATATAGGTATGAATCGTTTTTTAACGGAATTCTAAACTAACTAAATCCCAGAAATCTTGTTTTTGTATGATTTTAAATTCTTATTACAATTCTTATTAGTTTTGTATTTACACCACTGTAGGTCTTGAATTTATGCTGATTTTAAAACTTTCTGGAACACAACATTATTGTAATAAGTTGTTTTTAAATTTTTAAGTAATGTATAGGGTAGTTTCTAGGTTAAAATTTTCATTACTTTAGGTTGAAACTCTAATCAGTATTCTGATGTTATTTATTAAAAATGTATACACACCTGTTCTGAATGTTATCACAAAAATATTACTACTAAATATGTTTTCTGAATATACAAAGTCATTTATTTAAGTGTTATAAATTACGTGTATGATAAATCAACAGCATTCTTTATATTCAATAAAAAATATGTATTCTTTATATTAGAATCTCAAATAATAGTTTCTTTTTTCTCAAACGTTGTCAGTAGAGGAGAAGTACTTTGATGATTTTTTCTGGAATAAATTTTTTTAATATAATATGTTTTCAATTTTTATTACCTACACTAATAATCTAAACGAAAATATGAAAGAAAACAAGACACAGAAAAATAAAAAGATAACGGTCACAATTGGGACTCGAACCCAGAACCTCTTGTCTTATCGGGTCAAAGGCCTTTACCAATCGGCTACTGAGACCTTTTTTTTAAACATCATTTATGTCAATCTCATATTTCAAATTTCAGAATTAACAATATTATCTTTGACAATTTTTTTTCTGTGTCTTGTTTTTTTCATATTTTCGTTTAGATTATTAGTGCTAACTTCTTCAATATTATATATTTGGTTTTCGTTAGGGTACAATTTCGAATTTTCATTATTTATTGTGGAAGACTTAACTTTATCATACTGGAAATATTTTAACTCCATGTTTAACCAGTCATTTTGTAATATTTTATTGCTTTCTTATCACTCACTGTCTTGTGATTTACTGCTTGCCATAATATTCTAGAAATTTATTAAATTGGTACTAATTTGTTCTCACATTGTCTTTGAAATTTATTCTTCACATTTGAGTTTGAAAATTACAAATTTCACAAATTGAAATAAATTATTTGACGACTGTCTTCAGGTTCAGAAAATTATACCAAAAAGACAAATACAACCAGTATTACATATCTGTTAAGCAAAAAGACTTCCAAAAAGTAATCAAACATAAGTTTTGAAATTACTAGTTGCTGTTTGGATAGTTTTATTAAACCAATGTAAATATTTGGCTTTTAACCCAACAAATGTATGTACCTATACTTTCTGTGAGAGACTGTATCAGTTGACTGCACACCTCATCACTGTTACCATTATCTGTTTTACTATGAACCTTCACATTATCTGTTTTACTATGGACCCAAAGGGTCATAGGTCCAACCGAATTCTCTAGAGATCTCAGTTTCTGAAACATTATTATTAGATGATTTCAAAATCACATGAAGACCTTATCAATTTATTGTTGACTTACACACCTAATTTCATAAGAATTTCTTGAAAGTCATGTTTTTTTTTTTAAACATAAATATCTAATACATCTGTTGGTAAATACATACCAAAGAAATAAATGTTTTAAGACGTGCAAACAATAGTTTTTTTGTTGTTATTTTTTTGGGAATTACTTAAAGCAACTTCAAAATTTTTACTTCATTCTTATTGTATGAACGGGGTAAAAAGTGAAGTGACAGTTTTTTTGAAAATTCCTTAATAAGTCAGGTACGCTTCATACGTCATATATGTATATGTAATATTATCATGAAAACTAGCATATGAGTCTGAGTCGTTAAATAAAAGAACTTTGAAATTTTTCAACATTTTGATTAAAAATGTTTGTGGTTACCTATTTTTTTTTTTTTTTTCATGTTTGAAGTTAAAATTTTGCAATTTTTATATATTATATCTAACTTAAATACCGAAATATAAAAAGTAATTTTATCTAGTTTCTAAAATTATATTTATTTTTACGACATCTTGTAAAAATTTCAATACCCTGGAATAAATTCAGTCAATGAAAAATTATTATTATTATCAGTTTATAGAACAGATAAACACCCATCTTTGGCTGGATAAGCAATGTATATATTTTTCCGTAAACTATTTTAAGACAGTTTCTATGTTGGTAAGGTTTTCAAGTCGTTTATCAATTATATTAAACTTTCACCATATTTTTTAGTAAGGCTGTTAATCTATAATTATTTTTTCAAATAAGGTTTGCAAAATGAGCCAAGTATCTGACCGTGAATGTTTTGCTATTTGTTTGTTAGTTATGACATGGTGCACTTTGGGCACGCCAATTCGCTGCGGCAGGCAAAGGCCCTGGGGGACAAGCTGGTGGTGGGGGTGCACACGGACGAGGAGATCACAAAGCACAAGGGGCCTCCGGTGTTCACGCAGGAGGAGCGCTACAAGATGGTGCGCGCCATCAAGTGGGTGGACCAGGTGGTGGAAGGGGCCCCCTACGTCACCACGCTCGAGACCCTGGACCAGTACCAGTGCGACCTCTGTGTCCATGGGGGTACATAATTCATTTGTTATATTTATATCAAATATTCAAACAGACTTAACCTAAGCTAACCTTTTCAAAATAGTTCCGATACCAACACAAGTTTTAGAAGACACATGTAAAATAAAATTATATATTTTATTTAATCACTTGTGTTTTTGGTAAACACAGCTGTACAAATATGCATAATTTGCATTTGAATAATGTAAACATACCATTGCTGGTTATAGAATTTAATAGTGTGTTGGAAATTGAACAATGGTAATTATTCGCTGGTATGGCTAAATCCATTATTTTTCTTTCGAGTCAAAGCAGCTTCCATATGTGTTATATTCAATTTACTTGTTAACCCTCTTCAAATTAAATTTTATAACATTAACTACTTCCTATTGTCACATTATTTATTAAGATAGTCACTTTGTTTACAATTTTTTATTTTTTGCTTCTCTTTCGTGATGGTTAAATAATTTGCATTCTAGGATAAATTAATGTTTTACAATAATTACTGCAGTTTTAGTAAATAAGATTTTTTAGATAAACAAATGTATTTTATTATCATAGTTATTTTCTTTTGGTGAAGAAAGCCAGAAGAGCGATTCTATATCTTTTGTGGGATCGTAATGAGATAACGGATGTCATCTCCTGTCAGATTTGTTTGATTTTTACATATTTACTGTCACATATTTTACTTAAGCTCGTTTTAAACCCGAATTCCTGCATGTATGCATGATTATTTATTCATTTAATGTACCTTGTACATAGAAAAAGCATATAAATCACGCAAATCTGACAGGAGATCACGTCTGTTATCTCACAACGATCCCATAAAAGATATAGAATTGCTCAGCTGGATGACACTTATGGGTGAAAACAGTTGGGAACTACTCTGGCTGTGGAATACTTTCATGATCCTAGTTGTTTTTCATCTGTAAATACCATCTCAAGCTGTTATTATTATATAATGTAAGTTATTATCACTCTTAAAGTATTGAAGGGTGTTATGAATGAATGGTTTGATTGGATTGATTGAGCATAAGCATAAGCATGAGCCAGCAGTCCCCTGTCTGTGTACCAATATTAATTAGGTCTGATTGTTTCAGATGACATAACCATGACAGCTGACGGGATCGACACCTATCATTTAGTTAAAGCCGCGGGACGATATCGGTGAAGATCACTTTATATTTGTCAATCACTCAGTTATATTTGCCGCCATATATTTCATCCCAGTATTTTAATTCTTAAACCCAGCCTGCGGGCATTGGTATTTCACATTCTGTGTAAAATACATAATATTATATAATATACAAACTATGCTTTCCATTCTTTTTTTTTTTAGACATTCAAGTTATATAAGGTGACGATTGGAGCCGCAAGAAACATACATTTTTAATACATACATATACATATCTTCAATGTAAATTCAATACTGCGTACGAGCCAATAAATAAAAAATACATTTCCTTGGCGCTACAGCATAAGCCGCATTGATTGGTGTTTTTAAATTTGGAATTGACCAATAGACTGCTTGTACTGGGTTAAAGTCAATACTGTGAATGAACCATCCCAAGTACATAAGCAAGCAAGAACATATTTATCCGTACATAGTTTTTTGTCCCTCCTGAACATTTTTACAAATGGTTTTTTCATTTTACTTACTTTGAAAGTGTCTTGCAAATGTATACGTAATTATTGCCTTACAAATTTATTGAGCATCTTGCATAAATTTTAATGCAGGTTTAATCGTCACCTTAGAAATAAATGCCTTACAGTTAACATAGTCAAGTTGAACGCTAATGGCTCTTTCAACATTTCTCCACCTTTTCATCAATCATTTTCTAAAGTGACTAGTGTAATTTCATACACATTTCAACTGCAACTTTGAATTTGGTAATCACACAATGTTAGAGTTCAGCGAACTTCATCATCTTTGTAAATTACATATATTGTTCAGAAATAAATTCCCACAACAAAAACTTGGGCCTCTTATCATATATCACAATCTTGCATTATTTAAACCAGTAGAAATTATATATGCCGAGTTCAAGGTAGTGATAAGGACTGGCCAACAATTTGGCCTGCGTAGTAAATAATATTTGAATAATTTTATGGAATTTTGAAGATTATTTATTCCCGCTTTAGAGACATTCATAAAATGGTTGACCTGAGTGTTGTATTGATGATATTTTTGTTTTGTAGGGAAGTACAAAGAACGGCTGGAGTATCTACCACAGATCTTGTTGGCAGGATGCTGTTGATGACACGGCAACATTTTAGGTGAGTTTACAAGTGTGTGTGTGGCACTCTGCATACTCTTACTGTGTTTTCTCTGCATACTCTTACTGTGACTTCTGAAATTGGTTGGCCCAGTAACATCCTGTCCAGTGCTTTGCTGGGCTGTGTGGGACATCCTGTAGTTATACCCACTGAATAGACAATACACTCAACTTCACATAGAAGTGCCTTTATGCTCAAGGGACAAGGCTCTGATTCGGAGGTCGAGGGTTCAAATCCCGGCGTGCGCAAGTAATTTTTTTATTTATTTGTATTTTCACAATTAATCATTTAAAATAAAATAATATGTCTTATTTGCGACACGTTCCAGGCCGGATGATACTTTCAATATCGCCCTGGTGTAAGACCACCATCCAGAACTGAAACGTTGCTTGAAATGGCTTTGGCCATGTTTGCTGATTAGGTTTGAATAGCCAAGTACTTCCCCACCCTCCTCTTCCCCGTCTCCTTCCCCTCCCCACTTACCTTCAGCCTCACAGCATGCCCCAATTGGGGATGCCATAGTCTCACTGGCTCCAGGCGGTTGGGATCGGTTGGGACTCTTGTGCGGTAATCACAACAAAAAAAATTGATTTGAACAGAAACCGATGTCACCGCTGACTTAATACCTTTTGACTATTAGATAGAGACAGCAAATCGACGTTGCATACTCAGTCTATCTTACGCTTTTTTTTTCATTTCATTTTGAATTTGTTCTGAGAGACAGAATGCATCCTACAATTGGCCCCCCATAATGATATTTACTAATAAAATTATAATTTTTTGTGCATTGTTTACCAATTTCAAATGTAAAATGACTTTAAAAAAATACCCTTAAAAGTTGGTATGAATATGAAACAGATTTGTATACAGTATCGATTTTTATTTTCCCTAAACCGACTGCATATTCAATGGCGGATCAACTGTTATGGAACCGAATTTTTTAATTTGAAATTTTGCATCAGATTCTCGAAACACGCTCACATCCGCATTTCTTGCGTTCTTTTTTATTCTTGATTACATCATTCTTAATTTTTTTTAAATACTATCAAGGTCTTTCTAGTTCATTCAAATAGTATGACGTGTTTTAAACCGTCATCATTCATTGTGTGATCCACCTACTATGATATCTGTATTTTTTACGTGCAGTCAAGATAGTGTTGTACGTAAGATAGTAAAATTCCTGCATGCCTTAATGGGGGGATTCTCTGCATTTTCAAGGCAAACAATGAAACACCTTGTGTTTGTCGTGATGATTTCATTACCTCTGTTAATAAATTAACTTAGCTGTGTACTTATTATATTCCTATTTAAAGGTCAGAGTTGAATATCAGGGCCACCGTAATTAGTTACATAGAATATGTGTAACAAATCAGGCAGTATCAGCCTCATTGATGATTCATTAGACCTTGCGGAACACCTCAAGGTCTTAATCTTATTATACTAATAGAGAAGAATATTGTTTGCTGTTTTTTTTTTCTAGCACATAATGCTTGTCAGTCAAAATTAACATAAAATCAGTGGAAAATAATATATCTTGATAATGTTACCATTGTTACTTTTAACCCCTCAGGCCTCGACCATATTTTGTCAGAGGTTAAAAATATTTCTGCTTTACAATAAAATCCAAATTAAATTGAATATTTCTGAATACATCCGAAAACTGTTTTTGAAAAGTGATAAAATACGTTCTCAAATTTTATAAATGGAAATACATAAACCTATAATTTTTTTTAATTTATAATAATAAAAAAATTGCATGCAAACATAAAAAAGAACAAAAACATAAAAAAAAAATTTCCTCAAAAATTACTGATAATTTTCAAATTGCAATCCGAAACTTTGGTTTCATAAAGTTCTACATTTTACTTCTTTTGTGGTCAACTTTTATATTTGGATACAAAACATGGTAATTTCTCTTTCTAACACTGTTTATATTATATTTCTCACTATTCTAGTAAGGGAGAAACAATGATTTCTATGAGACGTGCGTGAGTTGTTCCGAACAATTTAGCTTGACGGGGTTAACTTGTAAGTTTGCATATATCGGCAACTTATTATGTATGTTGCACAGTCGTGGCCTTAGTTTTTAAGTCGAAGTAATTGCAATAATCCTCCATGATTAATTATTTTGCATCTTTTAGATTTGGATTATCTTTTCTTACAGCAAGATAATGGCAAATGTACTTTTATTACTCCCTTATCTGAATTAAGCTGGATTTTGAAAAGGTATGACCACATGTGGAATGTTATGAAAGCGAACCAATCAGATATTATTTGTAATATTTTACTGATAAATATACCTACTGATGAATGATAGATAGCACAATGGGTTTAAAACTGGTTTAGCAGTTAATTAACTTGTAAATAATACCCTGACACATGATTGCCTAATTATCATTACTGTATCTTAAGAAGATAGCAATACAGCAAAGTATCTAAAGACATATTTACGTATCTGAGAATGAAATTATAATAATAAAATTCCCCTAGAAATAAACATTAAAATTTGCAAAAAGTCATACATCAGTCCAAATATAACGGAATATTATAACCTTAATTGGCTTTGGTAAATGGGAATTAGAAAAATTGTTAACCCTTTTAATCGCAGGCAACCATATTTGTCCCACCTCACATAGGTCTCATTTAAATCATTGTAACTCCCTTACTATCACAGTGAGAAAAATGTTCTAAATGGTGGAAGAAAGGCAAAACACCATGCTTTATATTTAAATCTAAAAAAATAACCATCAAAAAAATAAAATGTATTTATTTATTTATTGAAAAAAAAAAAAGAAATACATGAAAACATAAGCTGCACATCTCACTAGGGCATTCCTGTATCGAGATATGCAGTTTACCTCTATGAAGTTTTGAATCGCAATTTGAAATAAATTTATGAAACTTTGTAAATTTTTTATTAATTATTTTTACATGGAACAACAAAAAAGTGAGGGTATAATAATGTTTATAATACATTTGTCTAATACATTTGTCTAATAAAATATGTATGTGTTTTTAATTTTTTCATTACCAGTAATTTTAATTAGAAAAAACGTAAGGTGAGCCATTTTTAAAACTTTTTTATGTTTACCTGCAAATTACAAGCTTATTTCGATTTATAAAATTTGAAAGTATATTTTAACACCTTTTAAAAACAGTTTTTAGTTTTCGGAAATGTTCTGAAATATTCTATTTATTTGGATTTTATTGTAAAGTGGAAATATTTGAACCCTTGGGTCGAGGCCTGAGGGATTAAATATTATTTGTATCTCTTAATACCACATATACATAGTATATAATACACAATGCATAACTGTGGCATTTTATTCCTTACAACTGGCAATCTGCCTAGTTAGAAACTAATAACGACCTGATAACCTCGGCATTTGTAGGTACACGTTAGAAATACTTTCAATTGTTTTATATTCCCAATTGCCATTAGGAATATAATACAGGGTGGCACAAAGTACCGATATGGTTTGAATGTGTAATAACTTTTTTATTTAATGGTTAATTATAATTTTTTTTTGTTATACAGTATATTAATGGGGAATATTTTTGGCGTAAGTGTGAAAAATTATATCCCACAAGTGGTGGCCATTTTCGGCTTCGCACATTCGTGCTCTTTCCAGTACATTTTGCTTAACTTTTCATAAAATTTCCGATGTTATGGCTTGAATTTCATTGCGAATGTTTTGTTTTAGCTGTGGTATGATCGCTGGCTTATTTACGTTTACCCTTTCTTTCAAATAACCCCAAAGAAAACAGTCTGGCGCTGTTAAATCCGGTGAACGTGGGGGCCAATTGAAATCGCTTCTGCGCGAAATAATGCGTTCGCCAAAGAGGTGCCGTAACATAGCCATTGTGTCCCTTGCAGTGTGAGCTGTGGCTCCATCTTGTTGGAACCACATCTGTGGATGGTTTTCTACAGCTGGCCTCAAAAAATTGTCCAGCATCGTTCGATATTCAACACCATTAACCGTAACTGAGGCGCCATGTGCATTTTCAAAGAAATATGGCCCAATGATCTTTTCAGACGATAGACACCAACAGTACACGTAAGTGGGTGTAATTGTTACTGATGAACTCTTCTTGGTTTCTCCGTAGCCTATATCCTGCTATTTTGCTTGTTTACGAAACCATTCAATTGGAAATGGGCTTCATCGCTCATTATCACATTGTTAATGAAATCACGATTTTCTTCTGCTTTTTGTCGGAATGAAATGACATAATCAAGCCGTTGTTGGTAGTCTATCGGCTTCAATTCTTGCATAAGCTGAACCTTATACGGGAACATGTGCAATGTGGCCAAAATCCTCTGAACGGACCTCCGCGATAGCCCCAGTTGTGCCGAACGTCTTCTTGTTGATGTTTCTGGACTGTCCTGCACACTATCCACAACATGTTGGATATTTTCTTTCGTGTGGATCGTACATGGTCTTCCGGTACATGGAAGGTGTCTTACTGTACCATGTTGTCTAAAATTTGCAACCATTTGGTTTATTGATGGTGCTGAAGGTCCAGTACGCACATTAAAAAAATGACGATAAGCACGCTGCGTCAAAACAATTGACCGTTGATTTTAAAAATAAAATCCAACAATTGTTGGTCGCTGTTCTGTTGTGTAGTGTTCCATTACAAATTCCCCAAGTTTTCTTCACAAAATTCTGAAATAAAAATAAAAAATATAAATAAATTTTAAAAGTTATTAAACATTCAAAACATAGCGATAGTTTTGCACCACCCTGTATAATATATATATATTGTCATTCAAAATATATATCTCTGTGGTTGAGGGGTAAGGCTCTTGATTAGCAATCCGATGGTCGTGGGTTTAAATTCCGGCGTGTGCAAATATATTTTATTTGATTAATTTGTGCTACTTTACAATTAAGTAATAAAAGATAATAATATATTATAGTATAGTTGCTGCACGTTCCAGAGTACTCTCAGTTACACCCTGGGGTAAGACCACCATTCAGAATTGAAACGTTAATTGAAATAGCTTTAGACGGGTTTGGTGACCATATCTGAATATCGAGGCACTTTCCCACCTTCGTCCTTCCCATCTCCTTCCCCTCCCCACTACCTTCGAATTTTCAGTGTTACAACTTATAATGACTCTAAAATCTTAATATTTAATATAAAACAATAAATTGTGCAGTTGTACGATTAATTAGTATTTCTAAATTCTTGTATGATTATTATTAGAAGTTTTTGTAGCTCCCAACCTCAAAAATGTTGTAATACATGGGTGTAATTTGTAATTGTTTCAGACGGGGAGATTTAGAATACGCCGTAGCTCTAGACTCCTCCTCCAACATGGGCCAAGACTCAGCAGCCAGGAGCCCCTACACGGGCTGCTCGCAGTTCCTGCCCACAACTCAGAAGATCATCCAGTTTAGTAATGGGGTTTCTCCCAAACCCACAGACAAGGTACACTTGTTGGTTGCTGCATCGATTTGCTCCCTGCCTTTCAGTATTTGGTCGCAGTCATCATTGCTGAGGATCATGACTCTCCCTCCAATTGTGTAGTAGGGTCTCCTTTACAAAAGCTAGCGTTACTTTGTGAAGGAGAGGATTTTAACTGTCACAAGCTGCCACCGAGAGAACGAGAATCGCAAATTAAGAAAAATTCGTTAATTTAAAGGAATGAAGAGGATTACTTTCGTTAAGAATAAGCGGAATCGCCCTACGGGGGCCTTAACCAGGTTATCCTGGCATTATTTGGAGTAAAAAAATGTAAATGAAATTTTGGTATCTGGTGACTTTTGTGATGATTTTTTTTTTCAAATTTTCACAGTCCTCAGAGTTGCCATCAATCCATTGAACAGTCCAAGGCATTGGTGATCTTTCTCTGCTTTCTGTACCCTCCACTTTGCCAGTGATTTTGTTAGTGACGATTTCAAGCTCTATATAGTGGAGTGCATGTGATATTTACTGTCTATTTATGTGTTCAGGTGGTGTACGTGGCAGGCGCCTTTGACCTGTTCCATGTGGGGCACTTGGACTTCCTGCAGGGGGCAGGAGCGCTCGGCGACTTCCTCATCGTCGGGCTCCACACGGACCCTGAGGTGAACCGCTACAAGGGATCCAACTGTCCCATCATGAATCTGCACGAGAGGGTGCTCAGCGTACTTGCTTGCAAGGTAAGACATTATTCCATTTGTGAAAAATCATACTGTCTCCTTTCTAAAACGCGCATAGCATGAATTTAATTTCAATAAGTAAATAAGGATACTCCTTTTCACTGTTCGGCTAAAATTATGGCTAAAAAAGTATTCCCTAATTTCAACAACATTTATAAGACTTGAAGTAGAGTCGCTTACTGACTGCGGAGATTTTTATTGGGATTCTAATTCGAGACTGCGAGCTATCCAAGAATACCTCGTAAGTCTGTTTAAAGAAAAAGTCAAGAAGGAAAAAAATCTTAATTTATTATTAGGTGTTTTAAATGACATTCGCGGCATAATACACAAAAAAAGGATGAAAAATAATGAGATATGCATTGTTGTTAAATGAGATTGTACAATATTCTATTAAAATTTATTTAAATTAAAAAAAAAAAAAACAAAATTAATTATAATAGTATTAAAAAATTATAATAATTTTATTCTTATTATTAAATAAAACTTTTGTGTACACATTTACTGCTAATCATTGAAAAGTACGAGTATCAATTATTTTGTTACCAAAATTTGTATAAAAGGAGCGGTGATTGGTCAAAAAAATTTGTTTGTTGATTCAAACCATGGCACATGCGTAGTTTTGAAAGAAATACAAAGAAAAAAAATCATATTTTTTGAGTTACATGCGGTGCTATAATGTGAGATACAATATTTCAATATAATCAAAACCTCTCCGTCTTACATCAAACCAAAAAAAATAGTTGTGAGTATAACTGATGTCTTTCTGTATTATATTTGTAAAATGATAAGTATTGATACATATTTCTGTATAATATTTGTAAATTTTCAACATGTGTCATATTTGAGGCTTTCAGCGGAAGAGTGGTCCAACCCACATCAGCGAAAACATCATATTGTTATATTTTCTGTCATATCTATGAAGCCACAGTGACCCAATTTTAGTTTTCACTGATTTTAAAGGATCTTTGAAATATGGAAAACTAAAATTGGGCCACTGTGGCTTCATAGATATGACAAATGAAATATTTTCGCTGATTACGAATTTGCGTGGGTTGGGCCACTCTACCGCTGTGCGCCTCATTTGTAAGAGCCCTAGGGGTGTTAAATAAATTTACTTGATAAACAATAAATCTAATGCTATGATGTGCACATAAAACTCTGTATGTGCCTTGGTCCGAAGCCCACACACACAGCGCACTCTAATGCATTCGGTAATCTTCGTAAAGTTTTATAAAGTTCCGAATCCTCCGCAAAGGACCTAGCGAATTTTGGTTCTGAGATACGTGGCGTTGTGGTGCGCTGTTCATTCGTACAGTAGATTTATTTGCTGTACAAAATGCCAAAAAATGCCACTTCAGCTCTGTATAATATATCTCCCTCCCACTGCTTCTCAAAAGTACTTTGATTTCTACACTCTGCTGTTATTCTTGCGCAGGCCCTGAGGAAAATAATTTCCCTCAGGGCCTATGTCATCTTTGGGGATGCTGTGTGGAGGGTTTTTTTAAGGAAAGGAAGGAGAGGAGAGTTCTGGGAAGGAAAAGGGTTTAAGGGTTGGGTAGGAATCTGGGGTTCGGTGTGTCCTGGTCATCCGCCTCCAAGACCTAGACAAATCTCACCCCTTGAACCCGGGCACCCCTGCTAAATCACCAAACGTAGCGAACCACTCGGGGTGACCTATGGCAGAGGTGTTGGTTATCCAATAAAGGTTCCCGGGGCGGCAGTACCCATTCCCGCCTCCCAAATTGAAAAAAATTGTTGTTGGGTATTTTGGTCAAGTTATCTTGGTCATGTACCTTACATTTGTATGCTACAATTTTAAATAATATGTGATGTGTGTAACTTTCCAGTACGTACACGAGGTGGTCATTGGGGCCCCGTACAGCGTGACGGAGGAACTAATGACGCACTTCCGTGTGAGCGTCGTCTGCCACGGGACCACGGCCATCGCTTCCGACCGTGACGGCTCGGACCCGTATGCCGCCCCCAAGAAGAGGGGCATCTTCCAGGTCATCGACTCGCACAACACCATGACCACCGAACACATCGTCAAGCGGATCATCAAACACCGCCTCCAGTTCCAGATCAGAAACCAGAACAAGGAGAAAAAAGAGCTGGAACTCATCAAGTCTTTGTCCAATGGAAAGGACCATAATGGAGATTGTGAGGTGTCCGATTGAAGTCAACCTCGTTATTTATTAAAATTTTTTGTTTGTATGGTTGTATGTGATAAAGTCATTTGTGCGTTTGAGTCTGCATGTACATATTGTTGTTTATATGTGGAACATGCTGTAGATTTGGCTTTTGTTTAACCCTCCGTACCATCAATGTTAATGAAGTCAAATCTCACGGGTGTTCTGTGCTGTTAGTTTTGTGACTGTTTCTTGAATTAAATTTTATTAATATAGTTTGTTCCTTATAAATAAATGCATATTTTATGTTGAAAGAAGACCGAGTTTGTATGGGCACACGCAAGTTTGAGTGAAATTTTATATTTTTTAGATGCATCGAATTATTCCACCGGGAAACTTTTACGTTAGAAAAGTTTTCAAAATTTTTGATTAGGAATTTGACGTCATTAGAAATATAATTCAAGGTGTGCGGAAAATTCTATATTGCGTAATATAATTACGGACACAAAATGTTGGTTCTTGAGCCATAGCAATGCATTTGTTAATTTATACATATTTTTTTATTTTTAAAAATGTTTTTATAAAGATTCTTGAATTTCATAAAAATATTTAAATTATATATTATGTTACGTCATAAATATTTTGCTTTTATATTTAAATTAATTTTGTTTATTTACATAAATTTATTGTGGATTTAATAAATATGTGTATAATATGTATATTTATGATTTGCCAAGTGTGATGCACATTTGTCTATCATCCTGAATATATTGCGATCAAATTAGGTTTTAGTATGTCTAATATTGAGAGAAAGGCAATAATTAGAGGTTTAAATGAATGTTTTGCAAACTGCAATCTTGAATTGCATCAACCCTTTTGTCACTAATTGCAATGCGGTGAAAAGGGTATAATGTCATAGTCACGAAGTTGCTTTATATTCAGGCTGGTATATAATTGTAATATTTAATGTACATAAATAAATAATCGATGTATGCGAGAACTTCAGGGTGCTTCATAAAATTATAATGTATGTTTTATTGTGCCAATACTCCTAGCTTTAGGTACATGCCCTTTTTGCAATTTCAAATGAAATAATATTTTTTTCTTTTACTTTTCCCACCACCAGCTACAAGCAGCTCGAATATTAAGTACCTACGTAGTTAGAATAATGCAAATTAAAGGTACCCTTGTGTTTAAAATATATTATTCATTTCACACAATACACTCTCCCGCTGACATTGAATGATATAGACTTTCATTGATTTTCTGACTTCCTTTGACCTTGTCTTGTACTGATTTGGACTTGAAATAAAAATTTCACCTTCAATTAAATTATTAGTAATCCATAATTAGGTAGCTTGTTCAATTACCTCGTTTTCTACCAATTTTCTAAGTACGTATTATAAATATGTTACTTTTTTTTCTATGTGTAGATATTATTTAATTTAATATTATATTTTTTTAGCTATTCGTTTTAATTGAGATTTTTATGAAGATGTTTGTTAAAAAAAAATGTTTTTGAAAAGATGTAATTTCTGAATGTGCCTTGGTTTTGTTGTTAGGAAAGGTTATCCTTGTTTAGTTCATTGGTCGTTACAGAGATGAAAAGAGAGAGATTACCATTTGGTTGCTGCCTGAATGTAAACTACATATCTATATATAGTAAAATGTTACCATTAATATTATTTATTTTATTATCGTCTAGTTTGGCTATTTCATTTTAAAGATAAATTTTAGATTTTCCCCATTTCTAAATGAATCAATATTAATGTAGTATGGTCGGGACCATATTATATGTAATTTGGATTTAATGTTGAAACTTTGGAAGAAATGTATATAATAATAGTATTATAAACAAACGTTAGTATATTACATACTTATAAATTGTGAGGACAAAAACCAAAAATTTGTAAATATTATGGTATTTTTTTAGACTAACCCCCATGGGCTGGGGAACTGTGTTGAATAACATTATTTAGTTAAATGTGTGTTTTGCCAACTAACTGTAAAGAGAGGGATACAATCAAACAAATGATATAATGCTACATAGTTTTTCTAATGCTTATTTAATACTATTAGGCCCAATTTACACATTTGAAGACAGTGCAAATTTTAACTAATAAATTCTTTTAAATCATGTGTCTATGCTCGTTCAAAACCTAGTGGCGCTTTGCTCTTCTTTATAAAATGTGTCAAATATTTGTCATTTTCAATAAATCAATAATTATTTCTCCCCTTAAACAAACAAACTTCCTTGTCCCAAAATATAAGATAAATGTTTTGTCATTGCACTAGTCAGTTTTTTCATATTATTTTATTACGCTGATTTTAACTTAGTAAAGGATTTCTTTTTACAAAGTAGACACCAAATTATTTTTGGACAATTCTAATAATAGAGTTTTTAATACAACAAATTACATACATATATATTATGGTGTTAAATATATACGGGGTGTAACAACACATATTCATGGGATTTTAACCAGCTATTCCCAAGCATATTTGGAGTTAAAAATGCAAATATCATTTTGCTCTCTGATGATATTTCTTTCTATTATCAACAAAAAATATATATTTCAATCACACATCGCTACTGATCACATCGCTATATCCTGTCGCGATTGGTGTGAGCGGTACGTGCGCTGTTTCGTGTGTTAACATGCTGCGAGAAAGAGACGCAATGCTTATCGAGATATGCTAGATTATAAACGCGCTACTCTCCTAACTAGTCAGTTGCAGCGTGTGATGGAAAAATATTTTTAATGTTTAACAGAAAAAAAAATGTCATCGGACATCATTTTTTACTCCAAATGTGCTCAGGAATCACTGGTTAAAATCCCTTTGGTATGTACTATTACACCCTGTATATGTACTATATACAAAATACTAGGCATTGAATTTTTTTTTTCAATTATAATATTACATTAAGTTAGTCCTTAAATGGTGTCTCATTCCTAGTGGAAGGTTTCCATAATTTTTTTTTTGGTAATATTAGTTTTGAATATCCGAAATTTATTGTTGCACATACAAAATGAACACAATAATCACATTTTACACTTTTTCATTTGCATTTTATCATTCTATTTTTATCTGCCATAAAATTTATGATATTTTCTATGAAGCACACAAATAATGAACACAAGAAATATGTTTTTCCACAATTTATTAATTTACACTTTTTAATGAACTTGGAAAAATAATCAAGTGATTTTTATTAGTTTTAATAAAATAACCACATTCCATCATACTGGTTTTGATCTTTTATTTAATTTTATTCTCAACTGTTCTGTGACACTGTTGTTATCTTTTAATAAATGGCTTGGAAACTTATTAAGACCTTTGTTTTATGAACCTAAATAAATATTACAGTTTTTAAATACTAACGCCCAGTTGTTTCCCAGAAATTCAAATGTAACGTTGTTATCAAATGGCCATTCAGCGCCATTTTGTTTGTTTGACATTTGAAAGATTGTAGGTGTGCATTTCAGCTTTCTATAAAATTGTAATAAGCTGACAAATTTAACAAAATGATAGTTGTCATTGCTGATCACAATTTGTTCAAATGCTAAAACAGATTTGGAATCGGCATTTAACGGGAACCTTTCAACTGTAAAAAAAAATGGCTCTGAATGGCCATTTGATGACTTTGTCACATGTTAAGTATGCGAAACAACTCCCTAAGACGATAAAAAAACTAAATTTGAAGTAGGGAGTTTTTTACTTTGCGTGAAAAAATTATTGATTTTTTTTAAACATATTTTGGGTTCAGAATAATGAAACACTACAACTACTTTTCCCTTTTTTATTTTTCTCTCAAAAATCACGCTTCATAACATATTTATTAAAAAATAATAATAATATAAATACCTAGCATACATAAGATAGCGAAACAAGTGGACAACAATAACTGACGACGGTTGAAAATCTACTGATGCAACGGATTTCTATGATCGAAATCTAGGCGAAGAATGGTCAGCCTTTTGGATTCAGAAACATGCTAACATGACATTTCTTGTTGTTCTTTATTGCCTAGCAGTAAAAGTTGGACCGTACCTTTTTACTTTCAAATATTAGTTGCCCATGTATATATTTCCTCGAAACTGGGCCGGCCCTGTGCAGACGCAATTGGAGAAGTTCGCTCCGGGCGCCGACTTGCCAAGGAGTTGATAATATCCAATACTTAACACAGCGCCAGGCGCGGTTTGGCTCAGGGCCGGCCCTGCCTTCAAAATTGCCTACATAGGACTTCCTTTACTTAAATTATTATTTGGGAGGTTTGAATAGCAAAATATGACAGCTAAAACTAACAGAATAAAGTAATTAAGTGTCTTAGAGCAAAATAAAATGCACCATGCATGGACAATTTATTAAATGTTTTGTAAAGTCGTAATTTTGAAAGAAATAAGGCCATAATTATATCATTTGCAAGTGCATAATATTATGCAGACTTTGAATGTTGGCTATCAAAATATTCTTCGATCGGTTTATCCAGAATGTTTAATCATAAAAAATTGGATAATCTGAACTACATACATAGCGTAAAACTATTTTCTAATGTCATTCAGTATCTCCTACAGTTATATACATATAAAGTGTACCACATACCTACACTAAAAACTCTAAAATGTAATTTCATTGTAAGTACGAATAAAACATTTACGAGAAAGGAAAATGGGTGTGGGTACCTACCCATACCTTGCACGGTTACATAAAAAAATGTTCTACGTAAAATTAATACTGTAAATTTAAATAACTAACATAAAATATTCTGTAAACTTAAGTACATACTTGTTAACATTGTTTTTACTCATTGAATATATTAAATTACATTTTCCAACTTGCAAGAGAATAGGTTATTTGATTTAGTCATGATTGAGAAATAGGTACAATGGCTATCTTTAATACATTGAAGAAAATGCATGCATATTCATTTTACCATTTCCCAGTCACAAGTTAAAAATAATAATATTAACCAGGAAAATATTGTAGTACTTATTCAATAAATTATTGTAAATAATAAAAATAAATAACATAAAATAATAAATATCAACTTAACAATTTTTCCTTACATCTAATTTGGTATAAATATGTGGATAATTTGATATCGTTAAATTATAATTTAAAAATTCAATGCAATCTTCTTTCAGTGCAAAATAATACATATAGCGGTTTGGAAGAAGTCCTTCTGATTATAATCTGCTCTTTCGTAGATGGCGCTAATTTAATTATTTTAGGGAAAAACACTATTTTGCAAGTTACGCGTTCAAATATTAAGACAAATTATTTATTTGCGCCCCTACATATGCAAAATGAATTTGTATAAATAGTTTTGTGCATATACAAACTCAATTCTTCCAAGAAAGGCATATAAATATAATATTGTATCGGTGATTCAATCCAATATTGGATTTGTTTGCCTTTCTCGAAAGAATTGAATTTGAAGATGGACGAAACTCTTTATTTTTAAATTCATGTTGCGTATACACGGGCACAAACATATAATTCATGTTAATATTATAAAGCATAACTTATAAAAGCGTTATTTCCTAAAATAATTAAGTTGGCACCATCTATGAACGTGTAGATTATAACGCATTTTCCGTTTAACTGCAAAATGAATTGAATTGCAAACTATTATCTAAATTAAATCACTGGAAATGGAGAAAATTAGCAATTGTGGTCATTTTCACCTGCCAATTTTTATCTCTAAGTTCTCTAATTTAAAAAAGAATGTTATTTTCAGCACAAATTTATTGAAGTGTGGGACACAGCAGTTTATTGAAGTGTGGGCCTCCCAGTGTACCCGATGGAGTCTCCGTAGGAATGTGCGTGAACCTCCCTCACTATTTGATCGATGGATTTGTTTGATAAATGGGGCATGTTGTTCTGCAGGGCAGCGGCGTGTAGTCTGCTGGCCAGGTAACACATCTGTTGGAATTTAAATAAAACTTTACATGTTTGGCAACACTTTTCCAATTTTAAATAATATCTTTCTGGAATAGACTGCATTAGTTTTAAACTTTCGAAAAAAGCATAATAGATGGGTGGTTTGGTATATTTATGCATAATAGTTTTCATAAAATACTGGAGCAAACCTGTGAAAAATCATGGGATGTTATAATTATAATAGAATTTTTAGGTACTGGCGATGGCTCATGACTTATTTTATTAAGAGTGGGAGTCACAATAGCAGCTCAATATTTTTGTACAACTCAAAAGAGTCACCCCGATTCAATGGATGGAGTTATTCGAGAACAATTTAAAGGTGAGGGAGAAGTGGTATGAAAAATAATAATAATAATAATGTATGCAGGGGTAGTGCAATGCAATACATTCCATATTTTGAAACAAAAAAATGGGTTAATGTTAAAAATAAAAATAAAGTAAATAACAACATATAAATAAATGACTAAACCCAACTAAACCTACTTAAATTTTTGAACCCATGCATTTGAGTTTATTTATAGGTTGAAGGCTAGGTTCGTAGAAAATGCCTTTAACAAGGTTAGCTCATACGGGCCTTTTAAAAAAAAACTTGTCAGACCCCTTTTGAAATTTTGAACGCGTGACGTAGCTTGAAATAAAACACTGCTACTAAAATATTACAGTTAATTCAAATATCCCAGTGCAACATAGACTTCAAGCTACATCATAAATTTTTAGCTAATCACCGCTCTACCCTCTCAATGAGCTAACCTTGTTAAACGCATTTTCTACAAACCTTGGGTTGAAGGTTCAGAGGATGAAGCTGCTTGCAGTGGAACAAATTTTTCTTGAATTATTATCACTCTCCTGCCATTTGCGTCATTTAGCTGTATTATTAATAAAGTTGTTAGTAATATAGTTATTTAAAGTCGTAGTGAGATTAATATTTGATTTATTGTAAAATAATAAAAAAATAACGAGAAAAAGAAAAGGAAAAAAAAGATCACCGTTTAATTGGGGCGTGGTGCAGTTTACCAGGATTCGTACGAATATGGCTCATCAAAAATAGATACAAGGAATTTCGGCTTTTATTGATTTCTATATAAAAGTGAACTTTTGCCTTTTTGTAGGAAGATATTATTAATTTATTCATTGAACATGAAGTTTTTTTATGGATACTTACAATCAAAGCCGATATGAAGAGCAGACATCCTAGGACCCCAGCAATCACAAGGGATGAGTTACAAGAGGCTTCTGCAGCCCCAGTCTTGTGGAACAGTTCTCCGGGCATCACCACCGTGTACTCAATGTTCTCCTTGAACTTGGTGAATTGGGTTGTGTCATTGTATTTCTGCGTGAGCGCCTCGGCTCGTATCCCGTTGGACGATCTCTGCACGTTTGTGGAGTTTTCGTAGAGCATGAACTTCATCTGGCGCTTTCTCCGGCCATGACCTGGTTGGGACCCTGATCAAATCCTCATCAATATAAAAACTTACTATTTATTTGACTTTAAACAAAAACATTTGTCATCTGGATTAAATTATTTATTTTATTTCACCGTAGTGGCAATTAAATGTCTCGTAATTCAATTAAACGTAATTCAATATATTGAACAATTTATAACAGATGTCACTGAAGCTGGTTAATATTGCATACTTTTTGTGTTAACTCTGAATGTAAAGAAAGCAAAAGTATTGACCGAAGAGAGTGCACACTTTGGTTCTGGGGTAAGTACATAGGTACTTACTTACTGATGTTTTACTCGGTAGAATAATTTATAGTTTTTATGTTAGGTCAGTTAGCGAAATTGTTTAACTCTGGATGTGCAAAAGAACGTTGCTGGCTGACAAATTAAAAAAATTCTGTTTTCTTTTCCCGTTAATTTTTTCCCGTAAAAGCCCTAGAGGTGTTTAGAAAATTAATTAACTCTCCACAGGAGGTATTTTACTATCTGGAATCATTTTGAAATGTTTAGATTAGGTTAGGAATCCAGATGGATTCTGGAAAAGTTCCTACCTGAAGAATCATAAAGATCCAAGCAGAAGTCGGGCTGACAGTCAGCAGCGTCCATGCAGGCCTTGATCTGCGAGTGGATCCACAGGGTGCTGCGTTCCTTCATGGTACTCAGCAGGAAGGCCTCGAAGTCCAGGAACACCTCGTTATGCTTGTCCCGGTAGCGGGCGGGCTGGTGTGGGATGATGGACGCGAAGTCGCGGTTTCGACATCTGGGAAAAGTTTAAATTACATATTTATTTTTTATGAGTAAACCTCAAATTGTAATACCTATTTAATCACTGAAGACAATATTAGCGAAAGAGAAAAATCAGAAAAAGATTCGGTCACATCTAGAAACTAAACCCAGGACCTTAGCCTTGCCAGGGAGTCTTGTTCCTAGATGCGACCGTGATTTTTCTGATTTTTCTGTTTCAAATTTTCGATTGAGAGTCTCAAATATTGTCCTTATTTATTAAAGTTAATATTGTTATATTATAGGATTGCCCCTATGATGATTTTTTATAAGAAAAAAGGTAATTTTTACCCGTCCTTAATTAATGTGACACTCCCCGCAGTGTGAGGATTGTCGGGGTCTGGAGACACTGTGACCTCCATCAGCTTCACATATTTCCAGGCAGAGTCGGGGTTGATCCGGGCTCTTAGCTGAAGTTTGGTGCCAATTGGAACAGCCTGGAAAAGAAAAATCGCCATTTATTTTATATGTAACTACTTACCACAGGCATGCCCAACCTGTGGCCCACGGGCCGCATGCTTACCAATTGAAGATTTTTTGTCGCCCAAAATGAAGTTTTCAGCTTTCTATTTTTTTTAAATTTTGGTGTTCATACAAAAAAGAAACTGTTTTCGTAAATTTATCACATTTATGTTATATTTTGTGAAATTAGAACTTTCTTAATATTAGACCTTGGACTCTCGATTTATTGCTGAAAAGTAATGGCAGATGGACTAGAAATTTATTTCAGCAACCAATTCCAACCAGTATGTTTTTTCCGCATATTTCTCGGAAGATTGGCAACTGACCTGATTTTAATAAGTGGAGGGTGAGTGCAAAAAACGCACTCTTGAATAGTCAGTTTTTGCCTTCTAGCCTTGAAGGTCGCGGTTTCACAATAATAGCAATTTTAGACACCGAATATAATATATTAATACCATTTATTTTGTGCGAGGTCGCTGGTTTAAGGTGTCAAGCTTCTGCACTTCGAACACACAATTCCATTTTGTGACTTCAGCCACTGCTCTCAAAGATCTCTTCTCAACCGCTTGGATTGGAAAGTACTCTCATCCAGATTTGGTGACATATAAGGATGGGGTGTTACACTGATTTTTTGTATACTGAAAACTTCTTCTCGATTTTTCACTATTCTTTTATTATCACTGAGTCAAAAATTGAATGCACAAGTTTAAAAAACTATCGACTGATCACACTTATACCCAATCTGTAAAGTAAGACATAGGAAATTATTATTGTAAATGTGGCTACTTGCCTGATCAACGGGAAGTTCACCGGAAGAGTTGGACAGTCTGGCCGCGGGGGCCTCTTTGTACAGGGCCACCTCGTACTCCAGCCTGCCTGGAGTCTCCTCCACCACGCCAGACACTCGGGCTCCATGGGGACTGAACGAAACATGATCATAAACATCAACTGATTATTTATTATTGATGGAATCTTGCAGAACAATTTTTTTTTAACATTTTAATGTTTAGTGGTTTTTATCATTTTCAGAGCGTACTTTGCGATTTTTTTTTCTATCGAGGGATTTTCATTTACTTCTTCAGCTAGGGAAATGAACAGATCAATGAATTATTTTACAATTCAGTAGAAACCTGGAGACATAAAATTTCCATGTGACAAGCAATTACATCCACATTTAAAAAAGCACAATGAATATATTATCAGCCACAAATCAATATTTGTACATACATTCTTTTGACTTTTTTCTGCAAACGTATGTAGCTTTTTGAGGAAACTAATTCTTCGCCCTTTCCAGATTGCTCGCATTGATCCGAGGAGAGCTAGTTGGGAGTGGCAAGGTGCTTTGTGCGACTTAATTATTAATTGTTCGGACTAGGCTATTACTTTAGTTGAGTATCGAGTAATTTAGTAAGTAAACATATCTGAACACCATAAATTTAGTCGAGTAATTTAGTTGAGTCATTCCATTTTATTCTATTTTTAAGGCGAGTGCGCCACCCCCACCATATCAATGCTCACTGGCTCAACCACTAAACAAGTTCGAACCCGTTATTTTAGTAGAGTTCATCAGTAGCCGCAAAAATGTCTCATTGGAGCAAAAATGCTACTCTAAAATTCTTTTATTTTTCTGCTATTTTCGTATCCATTGTTTCTTTACTTTCATCTCACTAATTTCTTCTTTCACCTCTTCTAAAATATCCATTACAATCAGCTTAATTATCCTATTTACTTTGGTGCATTGCAGCCCATTCATCTCCCATTGTGCGACTCACTAATGTGCTCCTTATGCTCTCTAACACTTTTTGGTCAGTCGAGTAGCGAATTTAGTTACTCGGCACTCGACTAAACTACTAGCCTTGTCCGAACGAGCCTTTAGTCTGGATGTGGCTAACGATCCAGTGCTAATCCAATGCATAAAGTCATGCTGCTTAAAATTTTGATTTTTCCCATCACAAGTGTGTCTTTGTATTGAATTTTGAAAGGCTGTTTAGGTACCCAATTAATTGAGCACAAAAACAATTATCGGCATAATAGTGATGAATTGGTATAAAAGTGTGAATGTGTGCAAGGTGTGTGTACTAACAAGCTGCCTGCAAAGCCGGCCGCCTTGTTCTCGATGACTGTAGGCTCCGGTGGCTTGCACATGATGATCAGTTCTTGGTCCGACTGCATCACCACGCCCGGGAATTGTGGGAACCATACGCGCACGTGCACAAAACCCTGTAACCAGCAAACAACACACAACAGTTATTAATACACCTGGTGGAGTGTGGCAAACCCGTCGCTCGGGTAATGGAAATGGATCTGCCATACTATCGTCAAAAGCAAAAAGGCAGATAATTTTAAATAACCGCATTCTGAAGTACCTACTTTTTTTTTATAACAGGTTGATAAACATGAAAGGTATCTAGCGTATATCAGATATGACCAATGAAAATTTTGAGCTACTTTTTTTTAAACAGCTCCTCACAGGAGCACACTAGGACAAAAATTCCATCAGGTCCTAGGTCATCTTTGGAAAAGCTGTGTGGAGAGTCTTTTTAGGGATAGTAAGGAGAGGAAGTTTTGGGAAGGAAGAAGGTATGAGTGACGGACAATGAATCCCTTAACTAGTCTCTCCAGATCCGGCCCGCCACGCAATAGGTGGGCAAACGCATTCACCGCCAAGACCTAGACAACCTTACTCAATGAACCTGGGGGTGACCGGACAACTTAGAATCATGCAACTTCAACATCTCCTTGTCAGTCATTAAAAGTTATAAAATAAAATTAAAAAAATGGTAAATAGTTAGGTTATACTTTAGGTTAGGTTATAACTTATAATGTAAATTATATTTTCGTAACTTTTATTTACTTTACAAAGAGATGTTGAAATTGCATGATTCTGAGTTGTCACGGAACCGAACCTGGGCACCCCTGCCAAGTCACCAAAAATAGCAAACCACTTGAGGTGACTAATAGGTATTGGTTATCCAATATATGGTTCCCGGGACGGCGGTACCCATGCCAGCCTCGCAAATTTTGATTATGATGGCAGAATAGCCATCCCAGGCCAATGAGTGAGCTACCGTGCTTAGGCTGAATGACACCGGGGAACAGTGTTACAAACGGTGCCTCCGAGAAACATGGCCACATTTCAAAGTATTTAGACTTTACCCTAGCACTGGGGTCTCTGCTGGGGTGAAATTTCTATTTCCCTAGATACTCGAGGGGCCAAAAAATTGGCCTTATTTGAGAAACCTGGGGGGAATGCAGAGGAGAGCTAAGGCCACCTCGGTGGACTCTTCCCTCTTGGGGCTTTTGGAGAACCAAGGGAGAGTGAAAAGGAAAAATGAGAGTGAAGAGGAGAAATGAACTTCCGATGGAAAAATCTTTACTTCAGGGAATCCATTCGTGTTAAAACAGGGATCCTCAAGGATCCACACCTTATACCCTTTTCCTTCCCCAGGGCCGGATCTAGGGGGAAGCAACCGGGGCGCCTGCCCCGCGCGGCAGTTTTAGGGGGCGCCAAAATCGTAATTTATTTGTTTGATTTAAAAAAAAAACTGGATTCACAAAACGCCTGGCATCCAGCGCACGTTGTTCTATCGATTATTCATTTGATTATAAAATGCACAGTTGGTTTTTTAACACATCTTTTGTTTTGAACACGTGTATAGTGTACTTCACAGGTTCTCAACGTGAGTGATATTGCCCCATTGAGACTTTCAGGGGGCCGTAGAAGACCCAGAGAAAATTAGGGGACGTTGAGCTGGCAGAGTGAGAGCGTGGGTGGGTAAAAAAAAGGTCTAAAAAAGACCAAATAAAACATGCTTATCACATATTAATAAAGCAAAGTAAACAATTTTTATTATTGTATGTATTGTAATCATTTTTATTACGTGTGTGAAAATTCACATATTTCGGTAGTTAGGGATATGAATGAAATTTGAACTAAAAGATTCAATTAAATTCAGATCTACATTAAATTGGATGATATGAAATTTTTATTTTTTATTATATAATGGTGATTCAGTGACAGTTGAGCCCCCACCCCCCGGCCCTCCCGAGTGCTGGCGAGAGGGGGCGCCTATCAAGTTTCTGACCCGGTTTGAAAAAGTCGTAAATCCGGGGCTGTCCTTCCCAAAACTTTCTCTCGTTCCTTTTCATAAAAAGACCCTCACACAGCATCCACAAAGATTATATAAGCTATGAAGCAGTAGCGTAGCTAGGTGGGGGTGGCCCGCCCCACATGCCACCTGAGGGGGGGTGACACCGACCGAGTGTCACCCCTCACAAGAGCACGGTGTGTATCTCTACGGCCCCCCGTAATGTCCCGAAACTGGAGAATTTTGTGTCTACCGGTCTTTTTATAGACAAAAGTAGCCTATATAATTCTCTAGCCACCCCCCCCCCCCTCCCACCCCTCCAGTACACATTTGATGGGATGAGGTATACTTTGTGTGTATTAGCCAACCGTTGACCTGACCAACTAGCGCACTTTATTAGTGTTGGGTAGGACACGACATCAGCATGAGGTACTCAAATACTGAAATGAGGTGTTGAGGTGTCCCACCTCAATTGAGGTGAAGTGTGACAATATTTTAGCTTACGGGTGAGAATGGAGGGGGGGGGGGGGTAATAATTAACAATAAAAAATAAAAAATTGGAGCAGTTGGGACTCTTGTGCGGCATTCACATAACAATAATTTACAATAAAAAAAAACTAAAAAAATGAAAAAATTGGGGCAGTTGCGACTCTTGTGAGGTATTCACATAAACATAATTTACAATAAAAAAATATAAATAAAAATAAAAAAATCTTTTTTTGGAACAGTTTGGAACTCTGAAAAAATATTAAAAAAACAACCACAAAAATTTCACATCGCCATCTCACACCTCACGGATCTAATACAAAAATGTCATGAAATACAAGAATTACCTCACCTCATCACCTCATACATTTGTCCCACACGATACGTGACGTTACATGTAGTCCAATACGCCAACCATCTCACACCTCACCTCATATTTGTCCCATAAGTGACATGACATGAATGTAGTCCAATACACCAACCGCCTCACACCTCATATTTGTCCCCCCTTCATATTTGTCCCATACATGACATGACATAAATGTAGTCCAATACACCAACCACCTCACACCTCATATTTGTCCCTCCTTTATATTTGTCCCATACGTGACAACGTGACTTGACCGGTCGGCGCGTCCCCGTGTTCGCGCTCCACTCCACTATTTTACGGGACATTTTACTATTTTGTATGGGACATTTGAGGTGCCTCTTGTATGAGGTACTCAACACTACACTTTACATCGCAGGAATAAATCTATTACTCTAAGATTGAAATCTTTTTTCTATTATTAACACCCATTTACTTTCCAATTTTATTAAGCAAAAATTTTGATAATAAAATTTTGTTGTTCTTAAAAACTTTTTAATGTGAATACCGCATAAGAGTCCCAACTGCTCCCAATCATCTGGAGCCAGTGATGTGAGGCTGGAGGTAGTGAAGAAAAGTAAGAGATGGGGAAGAGTGGGAAAGTCATGTCTGGCTATTCAAATCTGGTCACCAACACATCTAAAGCCATTTCAACAAACGTTTCAATTCTGAATAAAATATATACGCGATGTCCGAAACTTCGTAGTATAAGCGGAAAATGGTGAATATCACATTAATTGGGAGTCGATTCTGTGGTGTAATTTTTTTTCTTATTTGAGCTTTCACTTTCAGACAAATCGAATCTAAAGTAGGAATTTTTATGTCAAAATTGAAAAAAATGCGTCGAAAGTACGATCCGGCTACAAAAGACTTTTTAACCCTTTAGTTGACGATTTTTTTTTTAAATCGAGTGCAGTTCACACGCGAAAGTTCACGAAAACAATCTCAACCAGTGAAAAGTGATATCATAATCAAAGCGGCCAACGAGCGCAGTTTGACGCTTCGAAGGTACTCTAATTCCTGATTTCCGTTTCATCCGAATTTCAAATCACAACGAGGCTAAAGAAGTTTCATTTCAAAAAGAGGAATTTCCCGATTGTACTATCAGTTTCCGGATTTAGGTAGGTACATGAAATTAATTAATTGTGAAACAACACAAATTAATGGCATAAAATTGGTTATAAAAAGCTGCCCTTCACAAGTATTATTGACCGGTCAATGGTTGAGTGGGCATAGCGCTTGGGTCCCACCCGGGCGTCGCATGTTCGATTCCTCGGCTGGCTAAGTCCTCCATCACAACACAAGCAACATTTTCGGCTTTCTGTGGTGGTAGTAGGAGATTTTCAAACATTGTTGGGTTATTCGTAACCCGGGAATGTTTGTCTTTCTTAAAAAAAAAATAATGTTTTTACTTGTTGATTATAATTTAAATACTGGTAGGTACTAATTATCATCTTGTCTTCAAAGTTCACTTCATGTAGTAAAAAAGCTGACTAAATTTAAAAAGAATTATTAATATTTATTTTTGTAATAAGAGAATAGCGCTATATTATTTTTTTAGTTTAGTTTAATGTGTTTAATTATTTCTAGTTAAATGAATTAATGTAATTTTCTTTTTACTGGAATTAAAAAAATAAAAAGGTACCCTTTTCTTTTCTGCTCACTACATTATGTATGCATACTAATTTTGACCTAATGTACAATACTGCCACCATGTATGAATCACAGTGTCCTTCTTGAGAGTCTCAATGAAGTAGTGTGTTTTTACTTATGACAGCAGAAAACGCTTTATCTAACTCACGCGAACACCTTTCATGTGCTCACGAAACACAATACCTATTTACATACGGTTACTGATTACTTAAATTCTTTGTATAACTTTAAACTATTATCTACCTACAGTGTATGAGAATAGAAATAGATAAATAAATAATAATATATTCACGCAAAACACTTCAATTATCTCAACCAAACATATGTTGACAAATTTTCGTCAAACAAATGGTTGAGTATTGGAGAGTTGAGCGCAGAAATAGAAGGCTTTATGCTTGCCATTCAAGATAGAGTCATTAATACTAAAAATTATAGGAAGCATATCATCAAAGATGCAAATCAAATTGATGATTTATGTAGAAAATGTTTGGCTTTTCCGGAAACTATAGAACATATTGTATCGGGATGTTCTGTATTAGCGCCGTCCGAGAATACATTTAGGCACAATCAAGTTTTAAAAATAATTCACCAAAGTTTGGTAATTAAACATAACTTGATTGACTGCCGTAATGTACCATATTATGAATATGAACCAAATTCATTTTTAGAAAATGAATTTTATAAAATTTATTATGATAAAACTATTCTAACAGACAGAACAATTAGTCATAATAGACCCGATATAGTTTTAGACGACAAAATTAAAAAAATAACTTATATCATTGATGTCGCTATTCCAAATTCTTGTAATATTCAGAAAACTGTTTCTGAAAAAATAAGAAAATATACAGATTTAGGAAATGAGATTAAAAGAATTTGGCATTCTCAGACAAAAAAATATTACCATTTTTTATTTCAGCTACTGGCATTATACCTAGCTCTCTCATTCAAAATTTAGGCGTATTAGATTTGTCAAAAAAATTGTACATAAAAATGCAAAAGTCGGTCATTTTAAATACATGTAGGATTACGAAAGATTTTTTAAATATTTATATTGAGGGATCAGTAGGATTTATCGGACCAGTTAGGATTTCATCAGAGCCGAACCCTCTGATATGAAAATATCTGGAGTCGGTGAAATATTTTCCCGTTATGTTTCTGGTGGATTGACGTATTGTTCTTGTATTGTTTGGTATTTATTATACTTATATAGTGCACTTACATTCCGTGAATTTACTAGATATTCATTTGTGGAAAATTGTGTGGAAGGGTTTAGTCTTTCATTTGGGAAAGATTTAACCCGGACATAAAATCTGGAGCACCGTAAAAAAGTTTACTTGCGCGACGCCGGGATTTTAACACGCGACCTCCGGATTAGTAATCGAGAGTCTGCCCCTCGACTACGGAAACCGTCACTAATTAAAACCATGAAATTAAATTTTCCTAGAATAAATTATGTGTGAGCCGCCTACTAGGTCACAACGCGACTATGATGTGACATCTCACCTGATAATTATAACAATATGCAGATATCGTGTACCTATAATACTATTATAACTTAATTAGTTGGGTTGCGACCCTCTTTTCACTTTGAAGTAGTTACCTGCTATCTTTCAGCCATCATGTTAATCAATATAATTGTTTTGAAATTATTTTACTGTGTCAGAAGTTCGTAACCGTACCTTGTCCCGCATCTTTGCTAGCGGTTATTCGCGTATTTTGCGGAATCGATTTGTTAAGTATCAATCATTCATCTCATAATGGAGAGTGCATAATGGGGATGGCTTCAATTCAACATCTTCTCTAACAGTGTCTACATTTGGCTGTCTCCGTCTATTCAGTGTTTGTTTGTTTGTGTTTATGTACATTCTTCCCATCTGCGTTTAGGTATCTCGTATGTACGGCGAGCGATATGCCGAAATACGACAAGCCAAATGATCTTTTATAGCTGTGTGTAAAACACGCTTTAAGGCCCGGTAGTAAGCGCTCAAAAAGAAGCAGAAGGGAAATTGTAAATACGAATGTTAGAGGGAGCGCGCCAATATTAAAAACAATAATATTTAAACGAACATTGTGAAAATGTTTAATAAAACACGACTCGTTTAAAATAGAGCAAAAGACTCGTGGAAAATATCTTAAATTACGTTTAAAGAAACACTATGATTTTTTTTCTTCAACTTGTAAAATAACAGAAAAAATCGTGTTTATAATAATTTTCGAAGCATACTTGGCGATTTTTTTCTATCGAGGGAATTTCATATACCTAATTACCGTTACGGCGGCGTGGCAAATGTGTAGATATTATCTTAAAAAATAACTTCTATTTTTTTTAAACTTAAAGTGTACAAGTGTATTAATATGTTATAAAACGGTAAAAATTCGAAATTCCGCCGTGATATTAATTAATCTCACTTTTTTTTCTACTTTGAACTAAAAAATTCCACCCTCGGACAAGATTTACTCGAAGACGAAAGCTCAAATCTAAAAAGTTGTAGAAAAAAAATCGACTCAAAAATGTATAAATAATCAGATTCAGCGGTGAATATACATGATATCAGAAATCAAAATAAGGGAATCGGTCAAGAGGAACGGCGGTGCGGCCCTTGTCATACAAAACCCAAAATCCTCGAAGAAACTAAATAGTATTTTTTTTTCAAAAGGAATAGCAAATAGCTACTACCGATGTATTCTACTTTATTTTTGTTTTTAAATTATGAAATAAATGCCATAAAAGAATTTAATTTTCAAAAAATTTAGAGGCAACGTTGACAATGTTTGGTAATTATTAAAAAATAAGCTTACCCAACCTACTATGTAAATATTTTATCTTACTAATATTATAAATGCTAAAGTTTGTATGGATGGTTGGTTGGTTGGATGGTCCTTAATAAATATCGAATGGAATTTAAAAATACTTTCACTAATCGAAAGCTACATTATTTGCGAGTAACAAGGGCTTCATTTATTGGTAAGCTCTGGCGTTATGAATGAGCTGTGGCGTTATGAAATTATGTATCATACGTTTTCTGTCCCTAACAAAATCGAGTTATTGCAAACGTCAAACAAATTGTTACCTTGGAAACAATGTTATTTTTTTTAAATTTTAGGCTTAAAAAGAGTGCTTTGTTGTGATTAAAAAGAGTATTTTTTTGGCGTCGTAGTTAATATCTACATATCTCTAAAAATGTTTATTCTCCGAACAAAAAGCATAACGTTGCTATAAAGCATAGCGTTTGAAGTGGACTGTCATTTTCTTATTTTTTTAGGTTACTCTGGATTCAAATATGAATAAAATAATAATAAAGGGAGTAGCTACTTAAAATAAATTTCTATTTCTATAATTTAAATATTTTCTAAAATAGAATTTTTATTTGCTAAATGTCATATTAAACAATAATTATTTTCTATTAGACAAAATAGCAAGAAAAATAACAATTATGCCAGTAATTTCCCACTAACACTATGCGAGCGAAGCCGTGGGTAAAAGCTAGTAATGAAATATGATGAAAAAAAAATATATCCCAAGAAAGCGTTTTTGGGTCCAAATTTTAAATTTATACAGGAGAAATTTGTGTTCCAAAGTTTTTTTTTTTTTTTTTTTTTATATGTAAACCGCACAAGAGTCCCAACTGCTCCCGTCTGAAGCCAGTGAGACTATGGCATCCCCTATTGGGGTATGTTGTGAGGCTGAGGGTAGTGGGGAGGGGAAGGAGATAGGGAAGAGGAAGGTGGGAAAGTACCTGGCTATTCAGATCTGGTCACCAAACACGGCTAATGCCATTTCAAGCAACGTTTCAATTCTGAATGGTGGTCTTACACCAGGGCGATACGGAGAGTATCTTCCACTCTGGAACGTGCCGCAAATATCCTATATATTATTTTTAAATGAATAAATTGTGAAATAACACAAATTAATCAAATAAAATTTATTTGCCACGCCGGGATTCGATCCCGCGACCTTCGGTGTGCGAATCAAGCGTCTTATCCGCTGCGCTACGCCGGCCGTCAAAGTGAATCAGTCGTATGTTATTTAATTTTCCCATAAATATATGCATTTTTTTTTATTTAATTCATTATATTAACATCATGTTAAATGGGGCAAAATTATTTTTCCATGTAATTATCGTTGACTCACTAATAATTGCCAAAGTTGCATCTAAAATAATGAAAAATCGTTTTTTTGATGAGCTGTCTTTTATAATTAGAAACATAAATAAAATAACGCTTATCTGTTCTAAATATTTATAACCCGTTTGATTAAAAAAATAATTACTCAGTTTCGTCAAGTATTTTGGCCTCAAATCCAAATTTAAGTTTTGTATGAAAAAGGCCGCGCAGTCGGTAACTACACCTTAAAAATGAATTTTATTTATGACGATTTACAGTTTTGATGTTCGATTGAATCTTAGAATTCGTAATACTTCGAAGGAGAATTTTTTACGCTGGTGTGGAGACTGGAGGACTCTTAACATACGGGATTTTAAAATATCCCGTCTGTTTACTTACATATTTTTTATATTATACTTTTTTTACATTAGCTCCAAGAGACCCTGAGCTGTGTCGAGGCTCTTTTAGAAAAGGAAAGGAGAGGAAGTTCTGAAAGGAAAAAGAAATGGGTAGCAATCTGGGGGTCAGTGTTTCCAGGAGTACAGGACGTGTGAATTCAAACCTCCTACTGCGGTGCAAGGCGATGTTCCGAGAGATCAAAATGTCTCCCCCCACCACTCTCTCCCGATCCGGCCTGCAACGCAGTTGGAGGGCAGACGCATCCCCATGAATCCAGGCGCCCCCGATAAGTCACCAAATGTAGTGAACCACTTGGGGTGACCTGTGTGGCAGAGGGGTTCCATGACAATTGATCCGCCGACAATTGGCCCCCAATGTGTATAGGTATATAATTACGTAAAATATAAATAACTAATTAAATTCCTCATCAGTCACTACGTGACCTCGAAGAGGTGTGCAGAGAGATGTACCGCCGAATAACAAACGTATAAAAAATATTTTCATTCAAATGCATCAAGGAAAATCTGCTTCTTTATATACTGTGTATATCAGCGTATAATGACAAAAAATCGACACTGTGTACATATTCTTTTGATATTCATACCAACTTATTAAAGGGCATTTTTGAAGGCGATCTTACGTTTAAAAAATTATCATTTTATAGTAAATATCATTTCAAAAATCCAATTGTTGGCGGATCAACTGATGGGTCACTGGCATCAGAGGTGTTGATTATCCAATAAAGGGTTCCCGGGGCGGTGATACCTGTACCCGCCTTCCAAATTGAATCATTGAAACTCCCAATACCTAACCCCTTATAGATAAATAAAATACTCACATTCCTTTTGAGCACCCCGCACTTGGTAAAGTCTGTTATCTTGAGTCTGTAGAGCAGGGCCTGCGCGTCCCCCGGTTCCGGACGGATCTGGCACGCCAGGTCTGTGCGCGCGTCCACCGACCGGTCGTCCGCGAAGAGGGGCGCGCCGCGGAAGCCCTCGGGCTTGCGGAGCAGCGCGGCGATGGAGTCTCGCGGGGCCCCCGGTCCGGGGCTGCCAAACGTGCACTGGATGTCGGTCACTGGAATTCAATCAGACTGTTCATGATTCATGCCATTTACCTGCTATCATTATTACGTTGGTATACTTTTCTGACACAAAATGCAAAATACAATAATTAACAGGGCGACGCCTGAGGCCCTAGACTGGCTCGCAAACCTAGATGTCCCCTCTGACCCCCCACCATACGAAAGAAGAATTGCTTCTTACGAAACAGATTAGTTTTTTAAACAATAAAAGTGGTTAAAAACTATTTGTTGATTAATTTTTAATATATATAATTAAAGAAGAACATAATACTAACAAATCTAAATGAAAATATGAAAAAGAACAAGACCTAGAAAAAAATCAGAGTGTGCAATTCACACGCGGTAGAAGTGAAACTGTACAGAAAACTAAAGTAAACAAGAGTGGGGAGGCTACGAAAAGGATACACACAAAGAGGAGACCGTTTATTCTATCTCATTCTCTTGCAGGCTACATCCTATATATGTATGTGTTTGTTTCTATTTAATGTCGCTATTTCGTTTATTCGAGTTCCAAATCAAGACGGTGCTAAAGAAGTTTTCACAAAAAATCAGAGTGTGCAATTCACACGCGGTAGAAAAAACTAAAATTTCAGAAAATAAATTAGACAAGGCTGGGAAGGCTATAAAGCACCGCACAAAGAGGAGTCCAGACTCGAATCCAGCATCTGGGACAGCGCTGGGACAAGCACACTAACCAACTCGACCATTAATTTCTCTATTTAAAATAATATTTATCGATCTCATTATTCAAATTCAGAATTTACAATATTACCTGCGACTGTTTTGGCTGCTACCTTTTTTAAACGCGACCCTTTTTTGCGACACCTATTGATATATTTTTTAAAGTATTAATGAATATATACATTTTTTTATTGGAATAACTCTTGTAAAAATAACTTTTGAATCTTATTCCCAAAGATTAAAAATGGTTTCCCAATCATTGAAGAAGAATTTTTCTGTGTCTTGTTCTTTTTCATATCTTCGTTCAGATTTATTAGTATTATCTTCTTTTTCATTGGTATATTAAAAGGAATAAATGTTGTGTGTGAAGAAAGGGCGGATCCAGGGGGGAGGGGTCATGGGGGTCATGACCCCCCCCCCCTGGGCTGGGTCCAGAAAATTGTCAAACATAATGTTTTTTTGTCGCAATATAGATTTTATTTAAAATACCAATAATCATTTATAATATCAATCTTACTTGTATCTTTTATTATCAAAATTAAATTATAACTTCTTGTCACTTGACCACGACTATGTGACCCTCCCCTGGCGCCAAAGCTGGATCCGCACTTGGTGTGAAGGGCAATCATTTTGAAAGCTCTTTTTAATTAGTCAGAGATAGGAGAACCACGTTTACTAAATATATGTTTTACTAGCTGGTACCAGGCATGCGCTGCTATGCCATTTAATAAATAAATTGTTTCTCCCTGCGTGTCCTTTCCCGTTCTCCTTCCGCATCCCCTTCCTCCCCCGCGTCCCCTTCCCCTCTCGTGTTCCCACTCCACCTCCTCCACCTTCCCACTCCCCACTCCACTCCCCCCTTCCCGAGTTCCTCTCCACCCTCCCAGGTTCCCCTCCCCCCTCCTAGGTTCCCTCCCCCCTCTAAGGTTCCCTCCCCCCCTCCCATTTTCCCCTCCCCTCTCCCTGGTTCCCCTCCCCCCTCCCGCTAACCCCCTACCCGAGTTCCCCTCCCTCCTCCCGCATTCCACACATTTAGTCCCCGTACATTCAGTTTTCAAACAGCTCGTGTGCCACCTATCGCAATTTTCTTAATGCCAGAGTTCACCAGTAGTACAAACCTTGAATACAAATCTTACAAGAATTATCCAATTTGTTGCAGTCGTTCGGAAGTTACGCGAGTACCTACATAACTTTCAACGATTCATTTTTATTTATACATATAGATAGATAGATATAATATTTTTCTAACTTTTTTCAAAAAAGGTTAAAAACTTTTAGAACCGTCTACGCTTTCAAACATTTAAATGACAATAAACAACTAATAGGCCACTTGCATGGATTTCATAACGACTTGTAAAAAATCGTGTGTATAGATTTTTTTACTAGGATTTACTTAATGTTAGTAAATATTTTTGGAAATATATAGTTTTCCTTATTTTTAAATAAATACATTCATTACTTGAGCTCGTGACGTCACTACATGAAAATGTCCCGTCTCCGATTATTTTCCCTTAATTTTGTCAAATTCCACATTGATTTTTTTTTTATATGGCAACACTTTTATTTCCGGCGAATTTTTGAATTTGCGTTTAACGTTCACTAGATTTATTGTCTGTTCTATGCGAACTTATCCTTTGGTTTGATTTTTTGATAAAGATGGCGGTGTTTTTTCAGATGTTACGAAGAGAACCCCGTACAATTTATTGCTATTCGTGTGGAAAACGTTCTTTTTTAAAAATGATTTTCGGCTATGCAATTATCGTTTTTTCGCACCCATAAAATTATGTCCTGTCTTTTCGGTTTATAAAAATGGTCGGATTTTTCGGATTGAAATTTTCAAAAAATCGCCAGGGTTTCAAAAATACGATTAAAAAAAAATACAGAATGTCTTAGAATATTTGCCTAAATCGGAAAAAAAATTAAAAAATGTGATGCGTGTGGCCTATTGTAACCCCTTAGTGACCGTTTTTTTTCAAATTGGACTTATGTAAACATTTCCAACTTCGAAAGCACAAATAAAAAATGTTATTACACAAAATCGACTCCAGATGTGATATAGATTTACCAGTTTCTACATTTGAAGATGAAGAATTAAAAATGGTAAGCAACTCCTTTGAGAGTGAAGAGACCTTGGTTAGACACCACCAATTTACTTTTTAAATTTTCAGCTGTATTTAGTGATGATATCTCAATAATTATGTAATTCTTAATCTTCCTCCTCTCCCTGCACTCTAGCCTCACAACTCAACATTCCTCTCAAGTGGATGCCATAGTTTCACTGGCAGTTAGAACTCGAATGTTGCCAACACATAAAATAAATAATTATGGTTTTGGTACTTACCATCGTAATCCTGTGATAATGTGTGCTGGACCTGTAAAACAGAAAACATACATTAAAAATGCAGATAAAGTCTCTAAATTCAGACAATGAATTATTATAACATAAATACTAGACAAATTTAAAAAAAGGCCGGAGCCTTTCGCACGGTAAGATTTTTAGTTACACGACAAAGATGGATACCTGCGTCATGATCTCAAGATTTACAAAAAATGGTAGCCAGAATAAATAAAAACGCTTTTACGAATTGGAGCATTTTTAATGGCGCACCGCGCGGTAAGCGGCGGGTGCGGTAAGTGTGCGGGTGCGGTATTTGTGGTAAGCGGTAAGTGCGGTAACCCGTTGTGCGTCGCGCTCCATCGGGCAATACTTTTTATCTCTACGCAACTGACACATATTATTTATTTTCGTACCTCGTATTTCCGATGAAGCCATTTATAATATCAATCTTTTCCTTTACGGTGGGTTGTTGCTTTACTGTTAGGCGTATCGAGCAGTCACTGTTTTTTTAAAGATAGCCATCGGCAACCAGGGTCTTTGGTGCCATCAATTTAAGATCGAAATTTAAAAAAATATTTATTATTATATAATTTTTTCTTTAAAAAATATCCTGCACCACAATTAAATTAAGTAAATTTATTTATTACTTATGACACGTTTGTAATGTATTGTTATGGTCACTTTGGCACATGCCATTTTACTAAGTCTCGCCAAGAGGTAGAGCAGGCATTTTTCGGCCTCCGTGGTTGAGAAGTAACATCCTCGATTACATCGGCAGGTCACAGGTTCGAATCCCGGTGTGCACAACTTACATTTATTTAATCAAATGTGATGATATTAAAAATGACATGCAGGATTTTCGTAATTTATTTTTGGGGTGTTATGCCGTGTTGCGCTACCTCCGTCTTTAGCCAATGTTTCGGACAGTGGCAGATGTGTGATGATGGACAATGTAACCCTGTTTGAAACGTTGGATATAGAAATGGGTAGCGAAACAAGGCATAACACCCCAAAAATAAATAACGAAAATACTTTTAGCCGTGAAACTCTAAAATCGTATCTGACATGGAGTATGTTTGCGGTACGTTCCCGAGCAGAAGATACTCTCAGTATCACCACTGAAAAGGCGACCATTCAGAATTGATCTGAAGAATTGATTTTAATTTATTTTTCTTGAATGAACGCAAATTTGGGAAGTGGCATTTAACCCACTTCCCGACATCCGACCGAGCTAAAACTCGACAGATAGACCCGTTATCAATGACAAATTTTGATAGCACTCACACATACACAAGAACACACACACATACACGCATTTTTCTGAAATCGTCTATTAGCCGGCCCAAGAGGTGCCCTGAGAATTGAAATAGATGTATGATAGGTAGTTAAAAAAAACTTTGTTTATATTACGAGTAAATTTTTCAGTAAGTAAATCAATGTATTTGGCTCGGTGACCACCGTTGAAAGCGACCATACCTAAGCTTCAGTTAACCGTATTTCTAGTACTATCGTAATTCATTGTGAATCATCTCGTTGGAAAACTGACTTTTATGCGGTTTCTGATTATTTATTTCTTGTACAAGTAATTTCACCTGAGAATTAATTTGTTATGTAATAAACGTAACGAAGAGCTAATGTTATATTACTGCTATGAAAATCTTTATTTATGCAGTTAATATTATTAGGCACATAATATACTTTAGTTGACATTTACTATTTCAGATTTTAAACAAAATGAATTTTGGTAGTAAAATGTCATATAAACGACATTAAAAGAACTAATTTCGGTTGTGTCTGTCTGTAACTTTAAATTGGTTTTTTCTGTCTGTGAATGAACTGAACTGATGAAATGAACTCTATGACTCGGGTTTGGGATGAAATTAAGTGTTATTTTCAATATTGGAATAGATTGTGTAAATAATACAGAAAAGCTATAAATTAGGTACCTGCCTACCTGTAATATAATATTTTAAAAGAAAATTAATTTAATTATAATATTCCGTAATTTTTCACGGGTCTTCGCTAGAAACTTATAAAGAGGTATAATTACCTACAGTCTACAGGTGTAACAAGACACAGGTGTACTTGACAGGCAAGCGATTCTGGTACGTAATCAATATAATTATATTATAAAAGAAAGTCCTAAAAAACATGCCGCTCGCAACAACTCAGAAACGAGTCCCGGTACTATCAAGGGAGTTATATGCTGTGGTAGATCTCTATCCACACTCCAGAATGACGGTTTTAGTTTTTTCCTAAATGGCGTGCTTTTGAAGATATAAGGGCTGGAATTTTCACCCTCTTGAAATTTCTAGCCGGAAAGTTCGAGAAGGTTCCATAGGGCTCTAGAAAGTTCTGGAAGGAGTGGCGGAGTATGTCGTGGAATGTTCGGGAATAGGGAATCGGGAACATCGTCGTGGAACATTCCAGAACACTCTCGAATGTTGTCCTGAGCTAGTATTGTAATATATACTGCTTTTCTCATATTATTAAAAAAAATGTTTGTAGAAAAAACAAAACAATACCACATGGGTACGCACTGCCACTCACAATAGTACGGATACAGATCCACGTGGAAAAAATAAATGTATTGTAGGAAGTACTCGTAATTTGATTTTAAATACTGGCAATATTCATTTAGTATTGGAAATCAAATTACGAGTTTTTACTACTACAGTATTATAATATTATTTACATGTTGCCAAAATTCTATTTGCTTTAAGTGCATCAATTCCCTTTTCTGCAGAACCAAGCCTAAATCAAGAGGTTATGAAGTAAGTAGGCGTCTGTGTGTCTACCTACCTAATTGCAGACCATTACCGTAAGCTTTCGTAAGTAATGAGGTAATGATAATGAGTAAACAGAATCAGTAATGACAGCATTGTTACCATCTCCAAGTAAATTTACATCGTTAATTAGTCCATCTAGTTGCCTCTCCCATTGGGAGTTGGGAGGGAGAGAGGTTAAAACTGCCATGGCCACGACCTCCGTTACCCACGAGGAAGCCAGAACAAAAGAGAAATGTCTTCGATGTTTTGTTACTCTTTACATTTCCATGAACCGTAGCGTGACACATTCCCCAATTTTCAAATGAGTCTTTCAATCAGTAACTATGCGATTTTTGTTGACAATTTGGCATGCAAACGGTCCTGTGTTTTTTCAAACTGGCGTGTGTTATCATAGGTTGATGATTTAGACTTTTTTCTATAAAGCAGAAATTTGTTTGTTTGTGCGTAGAGGCAGCGAAAACTCTAAGACAGTGTGCTCTGAGCCAGTAATTTTTCCCTTTAGATATTATGTATTTAAAAACATCTAGGTATTTGAATTTCGATTTTGATTTCATGAACGAATGAACGCAACCTTGGAGTGGAAATTAACTCACTTTCAAAAATGAGGAGTAATTCCAAGGAACTAAGTAATATTAAATTAGTTTGTAAACGTGCACAAAAAAACTAACAAATTTTTTCAATTTTCGTTTTGGGACTCAGCAGAGGTGCCTGGGTTCATAAGGGGTGAGATTGGAAAAACTGGTTTCGGGAAACCTTTTGACTTCTCCAGTAGGACAATATTAACCTTGTACCGCAGTGGAAGAGGGATGGATTCATGCGTCCCTCACTTCTGGTAACACTGAGCCCCAGATTCCTATCCACCCCTAATCATACCTTATTTCCTTCATCTTCCTCTCATTCTTTTCATAAAAAGACCCTCCCCACAACAACCTCATAGATGAAATAACGCTCTGATCGAAATTATTTTAATCAGGGCCACCTGTGTGGAGCTAATCTAAAAGAAATATTAAAAAAAGGTTTTCTTAATTTTAAAAATCGCTAACCCTTCCTAAGCTAGAGTACCTACTTATGCTCGAAAATTTGTCCACCGATCATAAACAAAAACAACCGTGAAATGTCTCCTCAGCTGTAAAAAATAACCAAAGGTGGTATATTCTCTGCTCAATATATTGTTTTAATTTTTCAACTTCCACAATCGATCAGATCTTTAAACTCGTGGTGAAAATCGGACCTAATACCGACCGAGCCGTGAATATTCGGTCAGTGGTCCAGTCGGCTGCGGGCTACGGCTATTGCGAGAGCATTCAAGTTCATCTCCCCGTTTGTCTGTTGTCTGCTGACTGCTGTCTGATGTGGGAAGACAAGACGAGGGGGAAGATGGACAATGGAAGAAGTGGATAACAAAGCCCGGAGAGAATACCGCGACCCACTTCCTCTACCTTTAGGTACTCCGCCATACACTTTGCACGAGTACCGCTAACCGCTATAATATCTCAATGAATCCAATACTAGAATAAATAATACTATTGTTGCATTTTGCGCTACTTTACTTATTATTGCAAATGCTAATTATAATGACAGTTGACAGTTCTATGAGGGTTCTAACTGTAGACAGTACAGGCAGATACTGAATAATGGTAGGTATATTTTCACAAACTATGAATACCGTTAAAATGCGTGGAAGCAAATGTGGAAGATTAAAGTTTAATTTTCTGATTCTGGTCATTTTAATAAACCTGTGCAATTTTAATAATTTCATTATTAATTATTGATTTGAAAAATTGCACTTTATAAAACTGGCTACAACTGGCTATAACGTCATTATGACATAAAAACCGCAGCTGGCTAGTAAGACCAGCGTTGCCCGGAGTTACGTCAACGCCGCCGAATTCACGAATAAAAACTAACATGTCTTTTAGGCGGCAAATCGAAAATGCAACATTTAAAAATTTTGCACAAAATTATTATTCATCAAGATAAAAACAAAAACACCTTCACCATCGTAACAATCGAGAATAAAAAAAAATTTGAAAACACCCTATTACGCTAATCTAGTTTTGTACGATATATTTATCTATGCATAGATAGATCGTGCTTTTCCTTCTTAAACATTTGTACCATTTTGTTCCATAGTTATAAAAATTTCTAAATATTTATAAAAATATTTGTATCTGGACAAAATTACATTTTTTTGTTTTGATCGATATTTTTTTTAGTAGTTTTGATAATCGTTTAGTTATTTAGATGAAATAAACACTTTGTTTTAAACCACAGATTTATTAAAAAAAAAATACCAACCGGTTTCGCTTGGTATCAGGGTGATAAAATTTAAACGAAAGCAGATTTTTTTCTTACTGAGATACCTACTTACGAATAACCATACACAAAATTGAATATAATTTTTTAGAGTCAGACAGTTTGATGATGTTTCCGGAAGGCCAAAAAGCTGTCAGGCGTAAGAATAGTTACACCGCAGAACTTGTTTATAAACATCCTTTTTTTTAAATTAAATAATTTTTTTATTTTATTTTATTTAAGTTTTTATTCCAGCAGGACTGGGGGGGTAGTGCAATCCAATAGTATTAATCCCAATATGGCTTTAGGGAAAATCTAAGTACCAATGATGCCATATAAAATATTACAAGCATAGCTATAAAAAACATAGATGATTGGAAAATATGTTTGGCTTTATTCGTAGATCTCCAGAAAGCCTTTGATACAATAAACCATGAAATATTACTATCAAAGCTAAAAAAATAGGATTTGCCGAAACAACAATGAACTTATTGAAGTCTTATATAACAGGGCGTGAACAACAAGTACAGCACGTACAAGATGTAAACAACACATACAAGATGTAAAAGATAAAATCACACCCTTAATTAGCGTTTTTAGCCGGTTATCATATCTATTACCAATTAAATTTAAAAAAAGTTTATATTATAGTCTCGTACACTCACATCTAAATTACCTGATTGTAATCTGGGGAAATGCGTATGAAACATACATCAATGAATTACAGGTAATTCAAAATAAGCTAATCAAAAAACTATTTCACTACGAATCCAAAACATCCACAAAAAATTATATTTGGAAACAAAACTGCTAACATTAAGAAGACTATTCGAGTACAATATATATCTCCTTATATACAAAATAAATAATAAACTCATACATACAAACACAGAATTCATTAAAACGTCCCAAGTACACAAACATTTTACACGATAACATACGTTTAAACACCATTAATACTAACTACGGTAAGCAATCAATTAGTCACGAGGGGGCCAAATTATATAATTGCCTTCCAAATGATATCAAAAACGAAAAAAGTAGGTGCAAATAAAAAAAAAATTATTCATGTTTATTCACAAAAAACAAAGTAGTGACAGTGAATAATATCGTATGGTAATATAATGATATGTAAATGTTAGTACTGCAATCTAATGTAATTTAAGGTTATGAAATGTAAAAACTATGTATAAATTCAATATTCTAGTTAAGTAAGTGAAAATGTTATTTTCTTTTTTACTGGAATAAAAACTTATAAAAAAAAGATTGGCAAACAAAAGAGCAAACTACTACCTTTAAACTAGGGCGTCCCTCAAGGAAGTGCTCTGGGACCGATTCTATTAATTATATACATAAATGATTTAACAAACCTTAAGATTTAAGGAAACATAATCAGTTTTGCTGATGATACTGTATTATTATTGCAAGAAGAAAATTGGACAGACACATTTAATGTGGCTGAACAAGGGCTCAGTGCACTTCAAAATTGGCTTAAAATCAACTCGCTTACCCAGTACCAGATTATCCCTAAGGCAGAGTAGGCAACTGCCTAGGGGCCCCGCGTCGGCTGGGGGCCCCGCACCCCAAGAAGAAATAACTTGCGTCAACGGTTCGACTCACAATTAGTGGGCAACTCCGGCACACTTTTGGAAAAAGTCAGCTTTCAAGATGTTTTAAATATATATATATTTTTTACGAACATTTATAGGTTAATAACATTACAAGCATTAAAGAAAACAACAAATTATAATAATTAGGTTATAACCCAATAACTGTTCACATCACGCACAAATAATAAATAAAAAGTCAATAATTAAAACAAATATATGAACATAGTTATATTTTACTTTACTTTCCTTCGTATCAATGGGGATATGATTATAGGTGCCGTGTGTGGTTTATATTGGCATTTGTTTTGTTTTTTTTTTTGCTTTTATTTGTAATGTTTAAAATATAAATGTTGTACAAGCTTTAGTGTGCACTACCTATCTGCTTGCTAAAATTCTTTGTTTCTCTTCATACCAAGGTTGTCTGGAAGAGATCACTTTAGTGATAAGACCGCTCATTGTGCTATTGTATTCGTTTCATTTTTTTTATTGAATGGGGGTGAAGGCATACCTTCGAAATGTAGTAAAAAAACAGATTAATTATGAATAAAATTACGTTGTGGTAGAACAAAAAAAGTTTGGAAGTTAGAAAAGGGTAAAGTGCAGTGGCGGACTAAGCCCGTCAGAGGCCCAGAGTGGAAAAGCTGGATGAACCGCTCCCTCCCCCCCTAGTTTAAGAAGTTGATGTAATTTTACAAGCTTTTTCTTTAGTTCACACGGGCCTCTGACTCTGGGGGGGCCTCCAAACGCCTCCATGTTCCTTTGGTCAAATCCTAAACAAGGCTTTAAGGCACCAGGCCACTGTAAAAAAAATGTCATTTTTTAAAATAAATTTTCTGGAGATGCATTTGTTAATAATGCTCTCACCAAATGTTTTAAGGAAATTCGCAAAATTGACGGAGATATGTTGAATTAAAGTTCAGCAAAACTTTGAACGCGTTTTTCTCGAAACTGCTTTTTTCAACACGGTTGACAATATATTAGAAAAACTATACTTCCGATTTGCATAAACTAAATCTTAAACTGTTAGTAAATCCAGTCAGTATGGCACCACTGAGGGATTTTTTTATAATGGGCCCCCTTCTATTTTTTTTATGAACAATGAAAATTTTCCATAAAAAATCGAAATTAAAATTCGTTGGTCCGCCATTTTTCCTTATTTTTAAACAAAATTCACCTACTTGGTGAAATAGACACTAAATTTTCAAACAGTTTAAGACCTGCAAATCGGATGTTTAAAACAGTTGGTGAGAGCATTTTTAACAAATGCGTCTTTCAGAAAATGAAATAAAAAAATAAAATTAGCAAAAAAAAATTTTTACAGTGTCCGCCTTAAGTGGGAATCACCAGACAAAACCGGAAATATATCGTTTTTAAATCAAATTTTAGACGTATTGACTCTTTTTCACCACAAAATTATAAATTGATTTCGAAAGACTGTTCTTTTACCTAGTAAAGCTAAGTTTTAAATTTTGAGAAAATATGTTTATTTTAAGTACATTAAGGTTTTACCGTAGGGCGTTGGCAGATTTGTTAAATTTTCAGACAAAATTTTGTATTATACAACACACATTTTAAATTATAGATATAATCACGGAGTAAAATAAATCAATACATTATCTGGGAAAGATATGTTTCATAATTTTAATTTTAGTTTAAATAAAATCATAAAAAAAAAGATCTGCGCATATATTTTAAAAAAATTACATTTTTATTTCGCTTAGACATTATTGAAAAATCATAAATACGTTTGATAAAAAAATAATTAGAAAAAGTAGGTACATATTTTAAATAGTTGTATCATCACGAGTTTGAGCATTTTTGAATTTAGGTATTTATCAAAGCAAATATTGTGATTGAAATAATATCGATATTGAGCTATTATGTTAAAATGCTGGTATGGAGAATAATTAATCTTACTCATTGGAACCGCCCTATACAGTTGCAAGGGTACGTTCGCAAGATCATCGTTCGACGAAATTTAAATTCTCGGCCGCTGATTCAATGTAATGAGCTTCCCGTAATGAGTTTTTTTCTCAACTCATTGGGAATAATGTGTTACTTACCATGTTTTTGTAATACATTATAAATAATTAAATAAAAATGGCATTAAAGCCTTGATAAGGATTTGAAAAAGGGGACATGAAGGCGTTTAAAGGCCCCGAGCACCAGAGACCCCCCCCCCGTTAGTCCGCCATTGATAAAGGGGCCCCGAGACGTGCATTGCCTAGGGGCCCCGACATGGTTAATCCGGCCCTGCGCTTACCCTTAACATAAGCAAAACTAAATATATAACTTTTTCAATGAATTCATGGAGCCAACCAGCAAAATCACTAGAGTTAAAATTAAACGAATGCTAAAGAAATAATGTTCAATGTCACTGCCCAGTCATGGAAAAAACACAAAAAATAAAATATATCGGAGTAATAATTGATGAAAATCTTAGATGGGACCTAGACATCAAAGGTATTGCTGAAAAACTCACAAGCCTTACACATTTCTTCAAAAATCTAAGAAATGTAGTAAATAAAAAGGATTTGAAAAGGGTTTACTGCGCGTTATGTCATTCTCGAATTGAATATGGAATTATAGGATGGGGATCTACTACACATAAATACATACAAAGCCTGAATACAGTTCAAAAAGGAATCATAAAGACCATACTGAAAGTACCAATTAGAACGCCTTCGATTGAAATATTCAAATGCTCTGACGTATCAAATGTACAAAGAATATATGCCAAAAATATATTATTGAAGCTATTCAAAAATACTGAATCCTCTACTAGACAGCGTATACATCACACTAGATCAAATAAAAATGACACAAAAACATTCCAAGTTATAAAACCACATTCGGACAAAGAAACTACACTTATTTTGCAACTAAACTCCATAACATTCTTCCTCAAGACATAAAACTAATAAAAAAAATTAATGAGTACAAATCAAGAATAAAAATATGGCTGAAAGAGGTCAACGAAAACACCCTAATAAAGACATAGAAGACAAATGAACTCTACTCAAACAATTTTAGTCCGCCTCGGCACAGGAACTCCTAATGAGGGGGACTAAGAAATACAATATCTTTACCTTACTTAACCATTATATTTTGTATACTTATGGAATTATTTTATTTAAGTTTAAATAAAAAAACAATAATTATAACAAGGTTATAGTAAAAATGTAGTTCTTCAAATTAAAATTGAAATGAATGTACCTATATAAATAGAAAGATTGCTATGTTTTTAAGAAGAAAAAATATTTCAAAATCTTTGCATCCCGCAAATAAGTTGTAATGCTTGACATCGCACGCAACGAGTAGATAACAATCGGGCTGTTTTATTTATCCTTAGATTTTGTTGTTTCGATAAGATCTACTTAGCCAGGTCACCGACTGTAAAATTAAATTTGTCAAACTTTGAGACATGGGAAGACTATGATTACCTACATTAATTTCGGATTTTTTCATAATTTTTACATCAAAACCCAGACATGTTTTAGAGCGTGACTGTGAGTGTAAAAAAACGCCCATGTGAATTAATTGGCTATAAATTTGATTAGACCAACTTTATTTATACTTTCTTATGGTGAAAAAAGAATACGAGTATTACCTACCTAACAATGAACTATAAATATGAAATATATGTGGCAATGAACTATATAAATCAAATTTTTGCAAAGTCTGTTTGCAAACACTTCCATTTTCTTCAATTTTCTCTGTTTTTCTTTGCTTTCATGTACCATTCTTTATCCTTACAATGAACGTTTCCAAATTTCGTGTTACTTTGTTGTAAATTGGATGTAAGCCCGTCAATAAATAAATAAATAATTGACAATAAAGAATTTTTTATAATCGATATGCACAAGATAACTGCTCCCGTCGAAAACTATGGCACCCCACTTGGGGTACGTTGAGATGCTGAAGGTAGTGGGGAGGGGAGGGGGATGGGGAAGGCGAAGGTAAGGAAGTGCACGTGAGGGAAAGGGGATGCGGGAGGGAAATGGGGGCGGGAACAAGGACGTACGGGAAAGGACACAAGCAGGATGAAACAGTTTCTTTTTTGAATGGGATTGCAACGCATGCCGGGCACTCGCTTGTCATTAATAATAATAGGCCGCACTTGCATGGATTTCATAATGCATGGTGAAAATCGTGTGGATAGATTTTTCTACTAAGATTACGAAAATTTTACAATTTTTTTTTAGAAATGAATATTTTTTTTTTGTTTTAAATAAATAAATAAGTATTTTGGGCTCGTGACGTCACTACATGAAAATGTTCCGTCTCCGATAATATTCAATTAATTTTGTAAAATTCCTCACTTTTTTTATGGCGACACTTAGATTTCCGGCGAATTTTTTGAATTTGACACTTAAAATTCACTAGCTTTGTTGTTTGTAGCCTGCGAACTTATAGTTATCAACCAAAAACAAAAACCAACCTTGGTATCGGTATATACGACAGAATAGACATAAACCAACTAAATATATTTTATGTGAACCTTCTTCATACTTGTTTACATGTCTCATATTTTGTTAAAAATTTTCCTTTAATTAATTTTAATAATTATTATAACCTGGTTTTATTGTAAAATATTTAGATTTAGACTTATGTAGACGTTGAACATTATAATAATTAATAATCAATAAAATGGATCAAGGAAAAAAAATATTTATCAGATGTAATATTTTTGGAATTCCTCGTTATTCTCCTCGGCCATTCGTTTGGAATATGTCGTTTTTTTTAATGAATTTCTAATATGTATTTATTGTTTTTTCGCACCCATAAAATTATGTCACGTCTTTCCGGTTTATAAAAAATGGTCCGATTTTTCGGATTAAAATTTTCAGAAAATCGTCAGGGTTTCAAAATTACGATTAAAAAAAATACGGAATGTCTTAGAATATTTGCCTAAACCGGTAAATTTTTTTTTAAAAGATGATGCAAGTGGCCTGTTAGTTAGTAATGAAATATTAATCGATTTGATCGCAGTAATAATTTTTGCATAATTTGCCGTTCTACAAAAAATAACAGTTCATTGACAAGCTTATTTACATTTGGATGCAAGAAAAATCAGAATAAGTATCAAAGCTCTTCGCTATGCATATTATAACTGTTACCTAACTTTTAAATAAACAAATATGTATAAAAAAGTTGTTTGGTAACATTGATCTCCATACAGATTAAACATGACAAACTGAATAATATTAAATAATGATTGAGAGAGCCGTTTTTATGGTATTCTAAAGGAACGGTACCAGCTTGTGAAGCATTATTTGATAATTTAATAATAATGTATAATACTTATTACGTAGCTGTAAAAATAGAAGTATATATATTATAGCTGGAGAAAAAATGTATTTAACTACTGATTTTTTCGATTCATTTAGTCAAATTATTCGGAAAATTTTCGATAATGTACCTTGGCACAAAAGGAAATACATATATTTTTTAAACTTGACAGTTGATTTTGACGTGATAGGTACTAAAAAAAACGAGTGTGCTTTAGAGTCTTTAGACCACACAACTGAAGAAAAACTTCTGCTCCATCTATATTATTCTATATGATAGGAAGGGAGAAAGAAAATGTGCGCGTGCACTGCTCTCTCTTGCTCCTACAGTAATATACGAAGCGTTCGCCTCGCTTTTCGTAACGCTCTCGTTACGCATTCGCCAGCTTACTGCCCAAGTCAAGCGTGCGTAAATAATTTTTACTTCAATAAATGTTCACATATATAGGTACAAAATACCTTCAAATTCTGTTGAGTTTTAGTTACTGTAGATATTTTAGCGGCTAGGGTTCTTCTCTTTTCTTCGTTTGTTGGTTAGTTACACTTTGATTGTTTGTGCAGAAAACTTTGGATGTTTTATTTTAATATCGGCGGTCAGCGGTTAAGCTTGTATCGCGTTTGGATTCCTGACACGAAAGGACACGCAGGAGACACGGGTGGGAAAGGGGCGGCGGAAGGGGAATGGGGATGAATGGGAAAGGACACGTAGGGAGAAACAATCTATTTATTTAAGTGGCATTGCCACATATGCCGGGAACTCGCTAGTTGTAAATAATTAAACCAGACAGCCTATCACGGGGTAAGATTGCAGAAACGATTCAATGATTCAATAGGGTTATAAGTTATAATGTTACACACTTGTCAAAAACATACATTTTATTTTTCCTACCAACTTGAAGGAAGAGTTGTTTAAAAAAATTAGACGGATTCATCAAATATTTGAAGTTTATTTTCATGTTCTGTGTAAGTTATATTCAAGTTCTGTAATTATTTCAGTTTTATGAAGCAAATGACCTATAATGATGTAACAACGGAACTTGAATAGAACAAGTATGAAAATTAACTTCAAATATTTTATGAATCCGTAATTTTTTTTGAAAAAACCCGTCCTTAGTATATTTTTTCAAATATTTAAGTCTTACCGTATAAAAATCGTATCGAATTTGAAAGTAAAAAATAATCGAATTTGTGTATAATTTTACTAAGGTGCTAATAATTAATATCTTCATATAATTAATTTGTTTAACACGAGTCATAGAACCAATATTATTTATTCGACGGTAAAAAGTGGTAAAGTAGGTTTTACAGTCTTAAAATAACGGAAAAAACAGAGTTCTTATTAACCTACTGAGTGTGAATTATTTAAAGTTATGCGTTTCATCATCAGATAATACTCTCATTGCGCTAATTATGAGAGCTACTGACCATCACTAGGTCACTAGTGATTATTACAGTACTAAATATAATATAGTTCTCATAATAAGAGCAAACAATGAATACGATGGTCAACATTATGAGGAAGAAAGTACAATAAGTAATAAATGTACATATTACACACGAAGAGTAAACAAATAATAATTAAGGCCAACCTAATATAGTCCGCGTACGAAGAGTAAACAAATAATAATGATGGTCAATCTTAAGAGGAACTAAGTAGAAAATATAATATAGTCCAAGTACGAAGAGAAAGTTCTTGAAAATAATAACAACAATTCTCAATGAAAACATAAAATAGAGAACACAGAAAATTAAAAGGTACTGCGTCAGAACCCTTAGTAAGTCTATATAGATTAAGAGCCTGTGACGATCAGACCTTCGTTATTGTACAAAACCTGAAAGTTTCTCTGTGTATGTCCCTAATACAGGTAAATACGATCCCCGAATATGAAGTTTGGATCACGGTGGCCTTGAAAGATTGCAAAGGTATATAAAATTGCATAACAATTTCAAGAGCATTTTGCTCGCACTTTTACAAGGTAGTAGTCTGCTAGCGTCGAAATTTCGTATTATTTCACTCCCACCCGCTTGCATGTATATATTGCGCTCGCACCTACGGGAGACTTTTAAGGTGAAGGAACCACCGCAACTGTCTGATTACTGAGAAAACATATGTTGATAATTCCTCAAGTAACATGTATAAAATTCAGTTTTTATACTTTAACGCAAGTACAATTATAATTAATTAATATAATATCTTTCAAAGCCACCGTGATTCAAACTTCATAGTCGGCTAGTTGGGTATCGTCTTTACCTGTATTAGAGACATACACAGAGAAACTTTCAGGTTTTATAAAATAACGAAGGTCTGATCGACACGGGCTCTTGGACTAACACGAGACCTCGTTGAATTTCATAATGTTTATCAACCTCTCCCATCCCTTGAGAATTATTGATATTGTTTTTAATTATTTCCCATTTATTTATAGTTTCCATAGATATGATGGTCGAAACTAACGGTCTAAACTTTGATGCGGCCAAAAAAATACTTTTGACTCTGATTCAGCCATCACGGGCATTTTACCAGATATCATACAGAAAAATTTAAAAGTTGCACCTTGTCATGTTTTCCTTGAAAGCATCATGTTAAAAATTAAAAGCTTCAATGTAAATGTTAACTTAACAAGACAATTAAGCAGGCAGGTCTGGTAGTAGGTATGAGGTATGAGGCACTAGACCTACTCCATGCTTCATTATAGCAGCAGGGCCGATTCCCGACTCCGTCACGCCACGCGGCCACGCGGCGACTAACGGCACAGGGAATCACCGCACCGATTTAATTACTTCGTCTCCACTCGATGCAGTGCCAACCCACGACACTACCTATTACCTATTACCTACCTGGGTACAAAAACACTATGCGGAAACACTGAGGTAGAGTTTGCGTCGTTCGAGGTAAAAAAGGTTCGAGTAGAATTTGCATGCAAACAAAAACGCCCTTACAGGCTCTTGCGGTATCATTATGAATTATCTTATGTGTTTTGATTTGGAGTTATTTCTAGTGAAGTGAAGAGTGCCCAGAATAACACAGATAGCCTGACATACTAATATTTGCATTTATTTTAGTAATTTGTACATTAAAGCTTATACATTGCTAATTAATTATAACATTACATAATGCATATTATATTTTTTCCAGTTTGATGTAGCTTCTACAATACATCTTGAACCCTCAAATTGGTGCCGACTTTAAAGTTTCTGGTAGCGTGTTATAAAACTTCATCCCTTTGTACAGTAAACTATTCAGAGTATTCGCTTTGTCCTTTTTTGTAGGCTGATTTCCTTGCACATCCTTGTGTTATGTCTGTGAATGTCCTAGTTCTAGATAATTTTATTTGATAAGTATTTTGGTAACAGGTTGCTTACTATTTTACGGAATAATATCATCGTGTTCAAGGTCAGAATCTGTTTCACGGTTAGCCAATTTAGTTCCTTTAACATTTTATATACCTACTCATGAGAATCTATTTCGCTGAAGTATTATTCTCATTGTCCTATTTTGGAGAATTTAAAACTTAGTTTGTTCTCGTTCGTTACACAGGAAAGGAATAGTTAAGCAGGTTTAAGTGTGGAGGAATAATTGTATTGTAAATAGTGATTGCAATTTTTCTGGAGAGTTTTTGCCGAATTCTTCCCAAAAAAAGATATCTTTATCCCATTTTATTTTCGGTATACGAATATTATTAGAATTATATTGTATTTTGAAGCATCTAAAACTTTCTATGTACGGTTTGTCTAATTGAAAAGTCCAACCTAGACAAACTTTTGGTCGCTAGGATAGTAGGAGAAATAAAGCAATGTGTCGATTTGACGCGATAAACGATTAAGTTATGTACAAAATGTCCGGAATATCGATTACCTTGCAACGCAGGATCGCAAGGAGTGGAGGGTCCTGTTCATCAGAGCAAATGTCGCGAGGGTCAATCGTCAACAATTACTCAATATGAAGATAGATGCATTTGTTTAAGATCCAGCATTCCGAATTTCTACCGACACATGTGAAACATATATGTATTATGTATGTAAATTACTCCCTTGAACACTATAAGTTTCTAAGCTCAAAAAAATATGTCATTTTTTAAGATAATGTCTATTGAAATGTAGTGTTGAAAAAGAAATTATATGAAATTCCCTCTATAGATAAAAAACGAGTGTGCTTTAGACCACACGACTGAAGTAAAACTTCACTAACTTATAAAAGAAGAGAGAAAGAAAATGTGCGCGCGCACTGCTCTCTCTTGCTCCTACAGTGTGATACAGACAATAGGCCTGCACTGTGTCTTAGATATACGAAACGTAACTGGCTATGAGAGAAAGAGAGAAAGAGAATGTGTGCTCGCACCTCTCTCTCTTGCCCCTACAGTAATACACGAAACGTAACTCTCTCTCTTTCTGTCTTCACTAATCTCCCTCTCAACTTCCGTTCGCCTCGCCCGATCGATTTCGTCACGCATTCACCAGCTTACACCCCATGTCAAGCGTGCGTAAAGAAGTTTTACTTCAAAAACGGAATGTGCAATTCACAGGCGGTAGAAGTGAAACCTTCAGAAAACTAAAGTAGACCAGAGTGGGGAGGCTACGAAGCACCGCACAAAGAAGCGACTATACTATCTCATTCTCGCGCAGGATAATTCCTATAGGTGTTTGTGTTTGTCTCTTTTAAGTGTCGCTATTTTTAGTTTCATCGAGTTTCAAATCACAATGGTGCTAAAGAAGTTTTCCGAAAATTATTAAAAACACATCTCGTTCCGTTAAATTTATCTTGTTATATGTATGAAAACTTCTCAGAGTTTTTTGCTCTATTTTAAAGAAGCCGAAGCAAAAGCCGCCCGTAGGGCCTAGCAGCAAAAACCTGCGGAGCGAGTTTTTAACTATTTTTGAACAATAATTTATTCTCTTTACAGGATGTCTGTATTATTTTTGTCTCATGTTACTATTTTTGAACAATGATTTATTGTCTTTATAGGATGTCTGTATTATTTTTGTTCCATTTTTTGTTAGGTTAGGTTAGGATAGCTTAGGTTGGGTTAGGTTAGGTTAGGATTTAGTAGATATTTTGTTGGGAGATATTTTGTCCGTGGGATACTTTGTCGGGGGTATTTTGTGGGAGATATTTTGTCGGGGATATTTTGTCGGGGATATTTTGTCGGGGATATTTTGTCGGGGATATTTTGTCGGGGATATTTTGTCGGGGATATTTTTTGTCGGGGATATTTCGTCAATAGGATATTTTGTCGGGATATTTTGTCACGGGACAAAAAATGGCGGAACCATAAATTACGATGCGTGAAGTGCAGAAAAGTGCCCTTTAGATTTAATGACTATATCAGTCCGATGTATCAGACATAATTCATATAAATTTTTAACAAAAATGAAAACCCGTTGACAGGTTATTCCAGACATTAGCATTTTTTATGACATTTTTATTTGTAATGAGACAGTACTTATTCACGATTCACGCTCACCGCTCCGTTCCACTTCCATTGAGAATATAACACAGCGCTAAAAGAAAAATAAACTGCTCTGCGAATGCTCTTCCTCTCTAAAAATCGCACTGTACTTTCCGAGAACAAAAATAAGATTTAAATTTTCACTCTATAATACTTCTTTTAACCCCTTAGGATAATTTATTGGATTTTCGGAACAATTCACTATCATGGTTAGAAATATGATCTAAACGGTGTAAGAAAGAGAAAACGAGTTATCCGCAAAATCTACACCTTTATGAAAACAATGTTTCCGACAGCTATTTGAAATAAAATTCAACATTCTTATGTTTGCTTAAAAAAAATTAATATTTCAAAAATTAAAAATATATATCGAATTTTAAAGTTTTAAAGCGTATTTCATCACTTTCATTCGGTTTTTAGTTTTCGCATTCGTTCAGAAATATTCCATTTATTTGGATTTTATTGCGAAGCGGAAATATTTTGACCTTCCGACAAAATAGACCCGAGGCCTGAGGGGTTATTTTTTCCTGTCTTCATCCAAATTTACTGTTTCAAAGTAATAATGAATTAAAGAGAAGTAGGTAATTGAGGCCTACTTCTAGGCCACTTTGGTCGATTCTATGTCAGTTGATCCCCCGATAGTTGGTTACCCGGCATACTTATATTCATTACTAGCTGACCCGACCACGCGTTGCTGTGGCTAACGAAACACAACGCAATCTACTTGATGGTTACACAACCTTTTAACTCCCACCACCATCTGTTAATTTGCATACAATTCAAATCCACACCTCCCGTTTGCCAGGCAGCTCGTCCACCACATACAGGCATCTCCTTTAATTATATATTTCAACCAATTCACACAAAACCTTGACAAGTTATATACCTAAACCTTCCTCATGAATCACTCTATCTATAGGTGAACCGCATGAAAATCCGTCAGTAGTTTTTGAGTTTATCGCGAACAGACAGACAGACGCGACGGAAAACTTTAATTTATAATATGTAGAGATGGGTGTTAACTGTTTATAATCAATATTAACACTTTATTTATTTATTTGGCTCACTAAAATCACATATTTATTACAGTAATGAAATACATTATCAAGTGGTTTTAGCGATAATTCCAATATGACACTTTTACGCTTGTCAAGTATTTTTAAAGTTCAGAATACAGCTATTGTATAAATGTAGGTACTATATAATTGTATTTAAAAAAAAAATTTCATGTTAAAACTATCGATTAACTTTTGTGAATACCACGCGTTGATGTCTTATTTTACTGAATGTTGAAAACCGACAACTGAAAACATTATTACACTATTAAATAATGAGAAAAGTTGTATGGTTTGGAGGTAAAAGGTAAAATAATGTTTATCGGTGATTAGTTGAGGGCCTGTTTAGACTGGGAGTAAAAACACTCCGAGCTTTTTTATAAAAAAAAAATTAAAAATTTAGTAAATTTGTCAAATAGGTCGATTTTGCCAAGAAGAGGTCACAGGGTACCTAGTACGGTCGATCAATAAAGATTTTATCGATTATGTCGTTAACTTGTTCCCGAGCATGACTGCAGATCGCCAACGAATAAACATCAGTTCACAATGACTAAGAGTTTTCAATTTATTTGACGTGAACTGTTATTTGTAAGTTAGCGATCTGCGGTTGTGCTTGGGAACGATGATCAGTCCTTTACCGATCGACCGTGCTAGATACCTCTGATATCTCCAACGGTCGATCAGTATCGATCCCTTGCATGAATCCAGATCACCAATGAACAAATAACGACTAAGCTTTAACTTATTCGACGAGAACTGATGTTTGCATGTTATCGATTCACGGGCGTGCTCGGGAGCGATGAAAGTTATCGACTTTATCGATAAATCCATCAATCGACTGTCCTGGTTACCCTGGGAGATTTTTTATTCCCACCTTGGCGTGGTTATATTTCTGTGTTCATAATGGGAGTTACAAGCTTCGACGGGCAGTAAAAGTACCGATATTAATTACATTACTATTCTCCAGTCCTAAATTCTCCAGCCTTTCAAAATAAATATTAACTTTACTCTTGGCACTAATCTTCTTATAAATGTAACATCAAGAGTGAAGGGGGTAGCAAATGCAAAATTATGCAATGTCCAGTGTTTTAGATATAGTGTCCTCCGCGAGCAAAGTCGTATCTTCTCCAAGCATAACACTTCTAACAATATTTACAGATGTCCGCTTTCAACATTTAGTAAAATAAGACATCAACGCGTGTGTTTTACAAAAGTTAATCGAGAGTTTTGACTTGAAACATTTTTTTAAATCCACCATTCTTAGGTACCTACACTTATACCATCGTAGCCGTATTCTGAACTTTAAAAATATTTGACAAGTAATATACGAGTAGTGTGGTATTGGAATCATCGCTGCAACCATGTTGATAATGTTTTTCATTACTGTAATAATTAAATGTTGGAAAGGAATAAAATTAGAAAGAGCCTAAGAATTCATAATAAATTGTAGCGCACTTGAGATGATTTTTCGTAAAAAACGGCGCTCTACAAATTATACAACTGGCCAATAACAGCCCTGGACTGGACAGGTTGATGGTAGACGTAACGGAGGAAAATGCCACAACTAATCTCCTCAAAACCTACATATATGATTGGTAGTAGTGCAGTTTCACTGCCTGGGTTGCATGCAGTTATCAGGATGAACATTTCCCTGATGATGGCAAACCTCAGATAGAATAAGAAAATTAAATTTTCAAGCTGTGTCATCAAAAATTGTCCGGCATGTCATAAATTCGGCTATAGCCAGTAGATAGCCTTAACTATTGACCACGGAAGCCGTCAAAAACACCGTTAGACGTAAATCAATTAATCTTAATAATTTTACTGTTTTACCAAGTAATTGAAGTAACCACTAATGACATAAGCACTATCATATTATAAACAATAACTAATAAACAGCCAATTTATTAACTGTTACCAGAGCCATAATATTATGAACGCGACATTTATCATCTGAATTCTAATAAAACTTTATTAATTTACGCAAATAACTTTTTATGAATACGATTCAAAGCGTTAAATTAGCTAGGAACGGTTATTTCAACGGGTCGAACCGTTTGGAACTGTTACAATAAGTAGTTAATTTACGGAAAAAATTGTTATTTTGTGATTCTATTCCTCATTATAAAAATAGAATCATTGGTAACCTATTTATACCATAGAGGTGGAAGGGATTAATGGGAGATTTAATTATTTTTATTGTATTCATTATTTTTTTTACAACAGTTTCACGCAAGAGGCAATGAGGAAATTACTTTCCCTTGCGGCTTATGTCATCTTTGAGAATACTGGGAGGAAGGTCTTTTTGGGGAAAAGAAGGAGAGGAAGATCTGGGAAGTAAAAATATATTTATGAGGGATTGGTAGGAAGCTGGGGTCAATGAGGTGCAAGGAGAGAATCCTGCAGGAGAGGCCAAATGGTCTCCTTCAATCAATCCCTCCCGACCTGGTCTGAAAACTAGTAAGCGGGCAAACGCATCCGCCGCCAAGACGTAGACAATCTTCACCCCATGAACCCGCACCCCCGCCAAGTCACCAAATCTAGCGAATCTCTTGGAATGACCTATGGCAGATGTGTTTGTTATTAAATAAATAGTTCGTGGGACGGCGGTACCATAATTCACATTGCATAGGTACCTTAATTATAGAATCATAACCAATAAAGAATGCCTTCCATACAGATTTAAATGGATACATGTGTTCCATTTAGCTAATTTAGCACGCGCTCTGTCTCACTTACACTCGCCTGACATTGTGAAATAGAATTTTGTATTGGAAATTCAAGGCATATTTGTATTCTTATTTATTCCATGGTTAGAATAAACATAAGAAGTCGCCCGATTTGCAGAAGGTTCCGGAGCTCGATACTCTGTCACGGCAGTAAAATGTGTTTTTTCTGTGATCCAACTATTGATCACCCAGAATATGATCACTGAACATTTGATACCCGGACGATTGTTTTCTAGGACAGTTGATCCCTCGGACACTTAATTACCCCAAAGGTGTATTTATGGCAGCATATGCAGAGAGGATATATGGTCGTAAAACCAAAGTCGATTTAGGTACGTAGGTAGTAGTTACTTATATATCTCTCTCTCTGGTTTAAATCCTGGGATTGGTTTGCAGCAATTTCCTCTAATCCTCTCTTCCATTCTTCCCTGTCTTGTGCGGCTCTTTTTAATTCTGCATATGATGAGCAGCGCACTTTCACCAGCAGGTCGTCCAGGTACTCTCGGCGTGTTCGTCCCCTGAAATTTGTCCACTCGGTCATACCCTCCATTATGCCATGCAAGAGGCCTTCTTCTCGTATAACATGGCCGATCCATCTTGCACGCCTTTCGGACAAGATCCTGAGCAAGTGCCTTCCTCCGTCGATTCTTTGGAAAACCTCCTCATTTGTAATGTGGTCTCTCCAGGAAATTCCTAATAGTCTTCTATATGACCACATCTCAAAAGCCTCTAGTCTCCGTTTATCTCTTTCGGATAGGAACCATGTTTCTCAGCCGTACATCAAGATACTCCATACATAGGTATTCTCAGTTTTAGGTCTATATTATTTGATTCTATTATTTCCGTCCTGAATGCAAGCCTAGCCTGGTGTATACGGCTGTCGACCTCGCTCTTAGACCGACCGTCCGATGTTATTTTGCTCACGAGATAGACAAACTCCTTGGTGTTCTTTAGTGGAACTCCTGCCATCTCTACTCTCTACTTATATCTGCAGGCGTCTTAAGGAAATCCGCTGTACTAATAATTTGCTAACAATAATGCCATGAGAACTCTACTTTTTTGCATTTTTTTTTTAACATTATTACCGCACAAGAGTCTCTCGTCTGTAGCCAGTGGGACCATGGCATCCCCAATTGGGGTATGTTGTGAGGCTGAAGATAGTGGGGAGGGGAAGGAGGTAGGGAAGAGGAAGGTGGGGAAGGTTGCATAAAGAAATTTGCTAAACAAAATGCCGACAGAGTTTACAGAGAGGTATACCACCGAATAACAAAACTAAGAAATGCCTGCATACAATGCAGTTGTAAGAGGCGTCGAAATAGAGATCAACTGGCAGAGGGGCCGACTGTCCGATAATATATCCGGAATAATTGTCCTGGGGATCAACATAAGTGCTTTGGTGTCTCTAATTTTCACTTTTTTTCAGTATTAAATTTTGGTGACGTAATAATATTATCACAGGTTACTCTGAAATATTTCCTAGTAAATTCTGGCATTGTTCTATTCCTGTGTTACGGTAATTTGCGTATTCTATGGAACATTATTTGACAACCCACGCAGCGCGGTAGTCCATTCTATTTGACTTTGATGGACGAGATTTAGGTTTTAGCTCTCATGTAACATTTTTTTTAAATCGAGTAAATTAAAAATATATATATTACGAGCACGTGAGACCTGATTGGTGTGAAGTTATATGGTAAAAATAAGTTCGGTGGAACATAAATTAAAACACTAACTATAAATATTTAACAAATAAACATTGTGAATCTACAGATATATTTGGTGTTGACAGTTTAGCAATTTTCAAGAGACAACTCATCTCTATTTTATCTGCTAATAATTAACTTTTCTTATTTTTGTTGTTTTCATAAAACCTCCTCTCATTTAAAATCTTACCAGTAATTTATAACCTTATTTTATTTTATTTTGCTGTTCTATTTAGTTCTGTTTTATCATCCTACATTATTTTACACATATAATTGTTTGTTTATACCTACTAACTAGCTTTTACACATTGCACTTTATTGTATTTCTGGTCTTATTACTGATTTTTTTCTTATTATTCATACTATTTCATTTCTTTTATGATTTAATTTTATTTAATGTTTTTAATTTCTGTTATGATGTTCTATACCTTGTGATGATGATTGCTTTATTATTTATTCTGTTTTATTGGTTTAGTAACATATGAGTATATAATTATTATATTTTTGCTTCTATGCTTGTAAAAGCCCACTAGGGCGTAAATAAATATAAATAAATAAATAACTGGAAAATTATCTACACACAGAAGGCACTGAGGAAAATAATTTGCCTCGGGGCCTGGGCCTCTTCGAGGAAAAAATACGATGTAGTGGGAAAGAAACACAGAGGACAGCAAATCTGAACAGAAACTGAACTGAAGAACGAGTCATAGAAATGACCCGTTCCCATGTGACAAATGTGAACTGTGTACACATATTTACAAGTGTTTCCCGACTGTGCACAGATGCCGAAAAGATTAACGATGCTAGTTTATCGGAGTATCTCCTATTGAAATATCAGAAAACAAGGAACGAATTCTTCATATCTTACTAATGCTATAATACTCCCTTATACGGATATATAATTAACTTACTTTCCATCTACAAAGTAAAAAAGTACTTACCAGTAAAAGTGAAATAATAATAAAGATTTTTGCAGTAGCCATGTTGATACAGGGATAGAAAAACTTATTTTTCTTCTAGAAATAAATTTGTTCTTTTCCGAGTCAGGGGTTCGAATGTAAGGCCCGCTGCACGCTTCACTTCTGTTACGGTATCACTTGCGGTAGATACTATCTCTGTCAGTTTTTATAAAACTCAATGAAAAATATTTGCTTTTTTCAACAACGACGGCGTGAGAACCCTGAAAATGACGAACTTCAATTCCCATGGGTTTTACTGCTTACTGTTTACATTAATTATCTGCAATTATTAAGCTTTTAACACACTTCACAATACATAGTTTATTTCCGCTTTAAATTAGAGTATAAATTAAATTCACCACAGGCTAATAAATTGTTTATTGTTTGCTATTTATTAATTATTAATTTGTTTTTCACAAGCATCACTCACATAAAATAGGCACCAAATAATTTCAAAACGGTTTTCACCTACATTATAATTGTGTGGTTAGGTACCGTTAAATATTAAAATTATTTGAAAAAGTTCTTAAATGATAACTTATTTATGGCAATATTATTCCGCGGCGATGTTTCTGTGTTCGAAAATTCCCGCGTAAATAGTTTTCCCGCGAAGCGACCGTTGTGCTAACACGCCAACATCAACTGGTTGTGATTTACAAGAAAAACTGGCTTCAGGTTTGCAAAGCCAGCCAGTTTACCTGCATCACAATCTTTATCACAATCAACTTATTTAATAAGTATATGCTTGTATGGGGTACTTAATGAACGAACTTCAGGTCAGAATGATCTACATTCTGTTTTTATGGTGGAAATAGGGAAATAATAATAAAAACATTAATATTACTATATTACGCGAATGTTGTTATCTACAATAAAGTTTGTACTCTTTAACATTATTGGACACCCATTTATCGCCTTTAGAAGTACATATGTTTCTTTCAATATTCTACCGCTTTTTTATAGACGATCTATTCTTGTCTTGAAAATATTAATTATAATATTAACGTTCTTGGATGTGTAAAACAAACTTACAATAGATACATTTTTAAATGTCGGACCAAAAAAGTTTTCACTATATTGTGAATTCTGATTGTTATATTTGTGAAAGTGCTCTTTTACATACCGACTCACTCCTTTTATTCTTTCGATTTGAATTTTTTTACTAGATTAGAACTTTTGCAATATTTTATTCTTAATTTGAGGTTTCAAGTACAAGTGTCAACGGTCTTGAGTTTTAGCAAATTATCACCAAGGTTCGTATAAAATGTATTTAACATATTTTCTACGAACCATGCATTATCACCTAGTTTTGTAAAGCAATACCTTTAAGAAAAAATTGAATACCTAACTTATTATTATAAAATAAACGTGATATTTAGTTTGTATTTTATTGTCCAAATCACGATAAAATATTTCGTTATTGAATTCCTCATTGTCTAAGAAATATGCATGTCATTTCTCAGGAGAGTTCTAAATAACTTTTGTAAATGGTTACCTATCGATACACCATTTATCGAGAGAAAATGTTCAAATATTCACGTTTTAACGTTTTGAAAAAATTGAAAAATATAATTTCATTTTTTTTTAAATGTCATTACCACAGTCTGGAGCAAGTGAGACTCTGGCATCCCAAATTGGGGAATGTTGTGAGGCTGAAGGTAGTGGGGAGGGGGAAGAGATGGAAAGAAGAAGGTCGGAATTATCTGACTGTTCAGATCGGATCACTAAACACGGCTAAGGCAATTGAAAGCAACGTTCCGATTGTGATTGGTGTTCTTATATCTCGATATCTAGGACGGTCGATCGATAAAGATTTATCGATTTGTCATCGTTGTGAACTGTTGTTTGTTCGTTGGCGATCTGCAGTCGTGTTCGGGAACGGTAAGAAGTTACCGAAAGTTATCCTATCAATCCTTATGGATTGCCCATGCTAGGCCCCTAATGAGAATAAATCCAACGTTGGTGGTAATCTAATCGAACTTGTTTCTGTGTTGATCTGGTGTGCCTAACGGTATGTATTGAATTTTCATAAAATAAAATAAAAATTCGATCAATAAATTAAAGTTTGAGAAGTTCTTGAAAAGGTGATGCAGAGAACTAGACGCAGAGGCAGTATGAAGAATGTATTAGATTGAAACAGTTAGGAACAATAAATTGATGTTTCTCTGGTCGGATTGTGCGCGTGCGTCGTAAATAGAAGCACACTTACCTACTGTTACCCGTAATGCCGTAACCATAAGTTGTAGAGATGGCACAATATTCAGATAACCATAAGCATTAACGCAACAAACCATGCACCCATAGACGAATATAGGTTAGGTGCAATAGGTTTAGGTAGGAAACAGCGTTTGTTTTTTTTGTTACGTTTTATTTTTAAATTATATTTTTTATTTCACGTTAGCTCCCCACAAGAGGCCCTGAACAAAATAATTTCCCTCTGTGTTATCTTAGGGGATGCTGTGTGGAGGGTCTTTTAAGGAAAGGAAGTAGAGGAAGTTCTGGGAAGGAAAAAGGTATTAGGGGTGGGTAGGAATCCGGGGGTCAGTATGTCCACGAGTGAAGGATGTATGAATCCATCCCTCCCACAATTGCAAGGCGATGTTCCGAGAGAGTACGGCTGGAGAAGTCAAAGGAACTCCCTCAACCATTTTCTCCCGATAAGGCCTGCCATGGAGCTAGTGGCAGTGGCGTAGCTAGGGGGGGGGGGGGGGGGGGGCGACCGACAGAGTGTCACCCCCCAAGAGCACAATTTTCTAGCCACCCCCTCCCTTCCACCCAGAGGACGGACCAATCTTTTATGTCGAAATTTGCGTTTGTCAACTTAAATGGGGGGGGGGGATGACACTAGGTTATCCGCCCTGGGTGCCACCCATGCTAACTACGCCACTGGCTAGTGGGCAGACGTATTTGCCGCCAAGACCCGGACAAACCTCACCCCATGAACCCGGGCACCCCTGCTAAGTCACCAATAAAAAATAATTTTAAATAATTTTAAGCATCGTTTCAATTCTCAATGGTCGTCTTACAGTTAATTATGAAATAACACAAATTAATCAAATACAATTTATTTAACCCGCGACTTTCGGATTGCTAGTCCAGAGTCCAAGGAAGATACTGCATGTGATTTATGAAATTAGTAATTCAGAGCCCTAAACATATTAAAGCTTTTGGCGCACCACAACACGTTGTCGTCGCCACAACTTGTTCAAGATACTACACGGCAGAACAGATTTTCTAGCATAGCATTCCAAGAGGAATTGTGCTTTTAAATGAAATTTCTAAAACAGTAGGTACATATATTTAATTATTCTTTAAATAACCAACTTTTTGCAAATGACCTACCTATCTTCCAAAATGGTAAATAAGAAATCTTGTACTGGATATTATCTGTCGGACAATATATTATAAAAAAAACGCTCCGTAATACTTGCAAAGTAGTAAATTTTATGAAAATGTATGTATTTTCGTGAAGGTTCCAATTAAATGATACCTTTGCTTTTATTTACATCCGATTGAAATAATTTATATGATAGTAACAAAAAAATGATGCCAATTTTACTGTGAATTTTATAGTACCTGGACTGTTTTCTGAAAGCTCAAAACTTGAAGTAGGTATTGCAATTTGCAATACATTCTTGTTAGTAGTGTTTGTACCATAACTCCCCAACTACTAAGTGGTACCTACACAACAAGGTATATATGAAAGTTAGGCCTTTACGGGTTGATGATCGGTTTAAGTTTTTTAAACTTACAAATTAATAGCACCATTATTTTTTCCTGCCGCCTTCCTATTTCTATTTCTGTTTTTAATTTAACCGTGTTAAATTGGCGAAACAGAGTTCAAATACAACACCTGTTTTCTGGTATTAAAAATAACATCGAAAAATCTCACCAAAATATTAGTGCATTGTACCTACCTTCTGGATGTTTAATTATTCTATGGAAATTGTTAATTGGTAGGTACATAAATGATACATACCTAACTGCTGCTGCTAATCCAGTTCCTACAATATATTTTTTTAATTTTCTCATTTCTAATGTGAGTCTTCTAGTAATTATATTTATTTATTATGTATTGAATCCCTTTTAAAAATGAATGTACATTAATTCTTCAGAATTTCTGTCATTTCTTCATACTCGTACAGCTTTAGTATTCTATAGGTATGATATAGAAATACTAAAGATGTACGTTATGCGTTAGGCAGTTCTGTGACTCTGATTTTTTCATATGTGGCAATTTAACTCTATTTATGTTTCAGGTTTCATAATTATGTATATCTCTATTAAAAATATTTTCATCCTTAAAGTGTATTGGCATTTGTTTTTTTTTTAATTTTCTCAAAAATTAACAAAATAAATATCAATCTCTTTTTTATTGGAATCCAATTTATTTAGTTCCTCTGTCATTTGATTAAACCTTGCAAACTTGCCTTCCCACAGTAAGTATACATCTCATAGTTCTGTTCTGTAATAACTTCTAGCTTGTTCAAGTTTCCTTCATTGACCAAAGGTAATAGGTACAGTAGAGCAGTAATTTAAATGTGGAGCAACTTTTGTTTTAAAAAAAATGATTCATGTGGTGTTTATATTTAGTTTATTTCACTTCTAAACAATTGGCTTTTTAGATACCTTCTTCAGCACATGTACAAAATTTGTTGCGAAAGTTAGTTTGGACTCCAATATAACACCCAGGAATTTGATTTCATTTACTTTCTCAATTTTTTTAGCATTAATTGTCAAACTTAACCCCGTGTTATGCGTTTTTGCGTGTTTCCAAATATTTTGTTTTGTTTTGTTTCCTTTCAGTTTTAATTTTATCAATTTCAGAATTTTATTAATTTTACTAAATTTTCTTGGTCTTCGTTTATTGAAGTGAAAACTTCAATACCGTTGTGATTTGAAACTCAATGAATCGAAAAAAAGCGACAAAAAGACAGACACATACATCTATAGGATTTAGCCTGCGAGAGAATGAGTCTCCTCTTTGTACGGTGCTTCGTAGCCTCCCCACTCTTGTCTACATTAGTTTTCTGAAGGTTTCACTTCTACCACGTGTTAATTGCAGACTTGTTTATTGCATCTATGCAAAGGAAACAGTTAATGAAGCGTAAATCTTGAAATTGGTAACTTTGCAGTCGTAGTGGAGATACACACTACTTGTATTGTAGGATTATTAGGGATAACATACAGTTGTGTGGGCGTTCGCACATTTTGAGTGATTATTTACTTTCTCTGGTTGCCATGGTATACCAAGGTATAGATTTGATTAGAACAAATATGTGTTACTTATTAAAACATAGATACTTATTAAATATTTTAAGTATGAAAATACGGTAATTGTGACGAAACATAAAGATACGTAAATTTATTATTTGCACACGATCAGTAAGTTAATATTAAAATTCAGTAATAATCTGGATAAATAATTACTTCCCGTCACATTTGGTTTATGCTTATCAGTTCCAATTTAGAAAATTAGTAGTTAAGGTAAGCGCGGTAAGGTAATTTTTTCCGGTTTGGGAAAATATTCTAAGACATTCCGTATTTCTTTTTTTTTATCGTAAATTTGAAACCCTGGCGATATTTTGAAAATTGCGATCCGAAAAATCAGACTATTTTTTATAAACCGGAAAGACGGGACATAATTTTATGGGTGCGAAAAAACGATAGCCGAAAATCATTTAAAAAAATAACGTTTTCCGTACGAATAGCAATAAATTGTACTGGGTTCTCTTCGTAACATCTGTAAAAACACCGCCATCTTTATCAAAAAATCAAAACAAAGGATAAGTTCGCATAGAACATACAATAAATCTAGTGAACATTAAACGCAAATTCAAAAATTCGCCGGAAATCAAAGTGTTGCCATATAAAAAAAAATTATCAGTGTGGAATTAAAAAAAATGAAGGGAACATAATCGGAGACGGGAAATTTTCATGTAGTGACGTCACGAGCTCAAATAACGGATTTATTTATTTAAAAATAAAAAAAACTATAAGTTTCTAAAAAATTTTACTAACGTTTTCGTAATCTTAGTAAAAAATCTATCCACACGATTTTTTCCAAGTCGTTATGAAATCCATGCCAGGGGCCTATTAGAGTGAAACATCAATTTGTTTTACTATTTTCTCGTTCGAATATTCGAATGATGGAATATTTTATTGGTGTTGTTTGTGTCAATTAAGCATCTTTCGATACGTTTTATAGGTTTTTTTTATAGATTTACAAAAAATGGTGTATTTAGTCCCTCTTTTAAGTTAACCATAACCATATCAAGCTACACAATTTAGAATATTGAGTCTGTCTGATATCTGTCTACGAGCACCTACGAATTAATTATATAATAATGTCATTGCTCCGAGAAAATGAAGGTTTTCACGGGTAGACCGACCTGCCTACAAGCAAAGAGGTCGACAAACTTTCGAGACCAATTTTCCAAATACATGGAGTACAATCATTTAAGTGTTTCTAGAGTTTAAAGGCAGGGGTTCCCAAGCTTTTTGGGCCATCGCCCACTTTCTAAGGTTGCCCTACTCAAGATTTTAATAGGCTGAAGGGCAAACCAATAAATGTTGTTCGGCTCCGAAATTTAGACTTGAAAATAAACGAAAGGGAACCTTTAAATTGCATCAAACTTAGATCTCAACAAAAAAGCATTGTAAAACAAAGAATTAGTTTGGAACAAAGACTTGATTGTAAGCAAAGTAACAAAAAGTAAACATTTACAAGTACATAAATTAACATAATAAAACAAATATGAAATTTATTTCCACTTATTATTAACCAGATGATAAGTTCGCAGAGAACAAACAATAAATCTAGTGAATGTTAAATGTCAAATTCAAAAATTCGCCTGAAATCAAAGTGTTACCATATAAAAAAAATAAAATCAGTGTGGAATTCTACAAAATTAATACAACATTATCGGAGAAGGGACATTTTCATGTAGTGACGTTACGAGCCCAAATAATGGATTAATTTATTTAAAAAAAACTACATTTCTAAAAATTTTTACTAACATTTTCGTAATCTTAGTAAAAAATCTATCCACACAATTTTTTCCATGTCGTTACGAAATCCATTCAAATGGCCTATTCGCTTTCAATATCAAATTGAGCCTAGGACTTCTCTAAGACCTCGCTGGAAGGGACGACACATCTGTTACCAGGATCAGGTCTTGAAACTAGGACCGGTTCTGGATTTCTGCTGGTTCAAGGCCGTGAATCCACTTAAATAGGCAACTTCCGCAGTTTTTATAATAAAGCAAGTTCAAAAAGTGCATATCACCCACCGATATATAAAATCGCACAAGCTACTTGAATCGCCCATTGGTGGGCGATATTGCTCAGGGTGGAAATCACTGGTCTGGAACAATTTGTTAATAATAATAATAATAACAAATTTAGTAAAGGCGATAAATACTTGGGCAATACCTCTATTAACTTACTCATTTGGCATAATTAAATGGTCTAATACAGATTTAGATAGCTTAGAACGATTGATTAGAACTACATTAACTAAATTTCATTGCCATCATCCAAATTCAGCTGTAGAACGAATTAATTTACCCAGAAATTTAGGAGGTAGAGGTATAGTCAAAATAACATCTTTAAAACATAATCAGGTTGAAATGCTAAGAAATTTTTTCCATAGGAAAGCTGATAGTTCAGAAATGCACAAAATTATTTGCAAGGCAGATAGAAATATTTCACCATTAAATTTATACGACGAGAATGCCAGCATTCTTATCAATACCAACCAGGAATTATTAGATTCCTGGTTAAATAAAATTCTTCACGCAAAACACTTCAATTATCTCAACCAAACATATGTTGACAAATTTTCGTCAAACAAATGGTTGAGTATTGGAGAGTTGAGCGCAGAAATAGAAGGCTTTATGCTTGCCATACAAGATAGAGTCATTAATACTAAAAATTATAGGAAGCATATCATCAAAGATGCAAATCAAATTGATGATTTATGTAGAAAATGTTTGGCTTTTCCGGAAACTATAGAACATATTATATCGGGATGTTCTGTATTAGCGCCGTCCGAGTATACATTTAGGCACAATCAAGTTTTAAAAATAATTCACCAAAGTTTGGTAATTAAACATAACTTGATTGACTGCCGTAATGTACCATATTATGAATATGAACCAAATTCATTTTTAGAAAATGAATTTTATAAAATTTATTATGATAAAACTATTCTGACAGACAGAACAATTAGTCATAATAGACCCGATATAGTTTTACATGACAAAATTAAGAAAATAACGTATATCATTGATGTCGCTATTCCAAATTCTTGTAATATTCAGAAAACTGTTTCTGAAAAAATAAGAAAATATACAGATTTAGGAAATGAAATTAAAAGAATTTGGCATTCTCAGACTATAAAAATATTACCATTTGTTATTTCGGCTACTGGCATTATACCTAGCTCTCTCATTCAAAATTTAGGCGTATTAGATTTGTCAAAAAATTTGTACATAAAAATGCAAAAGTCGGTCATTTTAAATACATGTAGGATTACGAAAGATTTTTTAAATATTTATATTGAGGGATCAGTAGGATTTATCGGACCAGTTAGGATTTCATCAGAGCCGAACCCTCTGATATGAAAATATCTGGAGTCGGTGAAATATTTTCCCATTATGTTTCTGGTGGATTGACGTATTGTTCTTGTATTGTTTTATTCTTATATAGTGCACTTACATTGCGTTCATTTACTAGATATTCATTTGTGGAAAAGTGTGTGGAAGGGTTTAGTCTTTCATTTGGGAAAGATTCAACCCGGACATAAAATCTGGAGCACCGTAAAAACACATTTATTGTAAATGTTACGTAATATTGATATTATGATTATGATTGTTACGTATTTATACATATTATTATTTTGATTACATTGATACTGTTGACATATTATAAATTTAAAAGCCTTTTTAATTTTCAGTACTTCCGTGTTATCTTTCAGGTTATTTTTAATTGGAGTCCCAACTGCCCGACGCAGTGGTACTATGGCTTTACCATTTGGAATATATAGCTAGGCTCATCGGAGTTGGGAGGGGAAGGGGGTTGGGAAGGGGGTTGGGAAGATGAAGTTTGGCAAGTACCTGGCTACTCAGATCTGGTCATAAAATACAGCGTTTCGCATCGTTATTGTTTTTTTCAACATAACTCCACGCAGGAGGCCCAGAGGAAAATAATTTCCCACCGGGGCTACGAAATTACGAATGTCATTTTTTGAGGGTGCTGTGTGGAGGGTCTGTTTGAAGAGAGGAACGAGTGAAAATGGGTCTTGAGAAGAGAGTTAATTCAGTAGTTCTTAAAACAGATATTTTAAATTTCAAAATGTTTGTTGGTAATAATTTCGGACGTGTATATGTGTCGGTGATTATATTTTTTGGTCAGTTTACATGTTGTACGACGGAAGAAACACAGAGGCCGGCAAATCGTTCCACACCCGAGCTGTCGAACTAACAAAAACGACCCGTCCTCATATGACATAAAAATAATAACTGGGCGCTCAATTGATATGTTTTCGACTACGCATCGGTGACGAAAGTGAATGAAACTAGTTTTTGGGAGCATCTTCCGTTGAAATACCGGTAGGACAATGACAGCATTCACCCCTGACGCCTGTGCTCTAAAGATGGCAATCCGTTAAAGGTTGAGGAATCTCCCGTTTCGCAATCACCGTCAAAGTACAAACTTTGGTCGACTTTGTTATTCTCGAGTCTCGACGAAGGTACATTCTTAGACAACAAACGTCATTCCACTCGAGCAACGAGTGGGTCGAACCAGTCGTCACGGGCTTCGACAAAGCTGTCAAAATCAAGTATATTGTATCCTAACCGAAGACCGTTTCCGCGCGCTTTTTGAAGGACAGGCTTTGAATATTTTTACAAAAATATTTTAACGTTCCATATAGTGGGCGATTTACCGGCGATATTGGCTGCAATACATAATGAGAAGCAAACTATTTTTGAGACCAATACGAACTTTTCGCCAGAGGATATAGGTATTCTTTCGCTAATTTGACAGATGAAGAATTTGTCAGGAATTTAGACTTAACGATGTCGTTTTTCCGTTGCGAGCAGCATCAAACAGGTGGTTACCGACTATTTTTGGTTTTGAGTAATATACCTACCCGCAAGCCATTTCGAAGAAATCTCGATTGTTTTTGACATTTCAAATTCACGTCATAGAAACTTCAAAAACATCAGAAACATAAAAAATATTCACATTCCCCAACCCTTCGACATTCAAGAATGCTTATAAATGAAACATTCGACAAAATTCGTGGATACGAGGGATAAGTTTTCATTCATAGATGGCACAAAACGAATAAATTTTGATCGCTATTCGAGAATTGAGTCCCAGCTTTATGATGGGGTGTCGACACTTGAAAGCTCGCTCTACATAAATTTGCCGGTAGTGCTAAAATATGCGTACATTCCTTTGCAACAGATGAACCAGTCGATGGAACCGGCTCATACCTCGCGTACTGCATACTTTGATGTTGGTGCTTTTAACCCAGTACCTAGCAGGTAGCTTGATGCGCCGTGCGTATGCACAAATTGCATTTAATGTAGATTGATTGTGCCCGCGAGCCGTCACGCGACCAAAATCCCGGTTCATTCAGTCACAGCGGAATAGACAACGAAGAAAGAAAAAAGTCTGATTGCGTTCAGAGTATTTTTGATGTAAAACTTCTTTACGCACGCTCGACACTTGGGGGTAAAATGATGAATGCCTTTCGAAAAAGAACCATATACCTATTTAATGTGAAACGCTTTGAAACGTATGAAACGCTACGAAACGCATGAAACGCTATGAAACGCATATATTTACGAAAAAATATGAAACGTTACGAACGCTAATGAAAGTGAAATGCTAATCGGTATGAAACGCTAATCGATGCGAACGCTAATTAAAGCGAAAGTTTAAAGCTGTTATGAGTTGTTGTGAGTTGTTATGAGTTGTTGTGAGTTGTTGTGAGTTGTTATGAGTTGTAATGAGTTGTTATGAGTTGTTATGAGTTGTTATGAGTTGTTGTGAGTTGTTATGCGTTGTAATGAGTTGTTGTGAGTTGTTGTGAGTTGTTATGAGTTATAATGAGTTGTTATGAGTTGTTATGAGTTGTAATGAGTTGTTATGAGTTGTTATGAGTTGTTATGAGATGTTATGAGTTGTTATGAGTTGTTATGAGTTGTTATGAGTTGTTGTGAATTGTTGTGAGTTGTTGTGAGTTGGTGTGAGTTGTTTTGAGTTGTTGAGAGTTGTTGTGAGTTGTTGTGAGTTGTTATGAGTTGTTATGAGTTGAGTTGAGTTGTTATGAGTTGAGTTGAGTTGAGTTGAGTTGATGGGGATGTTGAGGGGATGGGGATATTTTTATTCCCGTTATTTTTATATTGTTAATGGACGGCATAAGTTATGAAACGCTAATCGATGCGAATGCTAATTAAAGCGAAAGTTTAAAGCTGTTATGAGTTGTTGTGAGTTGTTATGAGTTGTTGTGAGTTGTTGTGAGTTGTTGTGAGTTGTTGTGAGTTGTTATGAGTTGTAATGAGTTGTTATGAGTTGTTATGCGTTGTTATGAGATGTTATGAGTTGTTATGAGTTGTTATGAGTTGTTATGAGATGTTATGAGTTGTTATGAGTTGTTATGAGTTTTTTTGAGTTGTTGTGAGTTGTTGTGAGTTGTTTTGAGTTGTTGTGAGTTGTTGTGAGTTGTTGTGAGTTGTTATGAGTTGTTATGAGTTGAGTTGAGTTGTTATGAGTTGTAAGGAGTGGAGTTGAGTTGAGTTGAGTTGATGGGGATGTTGAGGGGATGGGGATATTTTTATTCCTGTTATTATTATATTGTTAATGGACGGCATAAGTAAGTGAAGTTTTACTTTAGTCGTGTGGTCTAAAGCACATTAGTTTTTTTTAATATTTTTTTTTTATATGAATACCGCACAAGAGTCCCAACTGCTCCCGTCTGAAGCCAGTGAGACTATGGTATCCCCAATTGTGGTATGTTGCGAGTCTGAGGTTTGTGGGAAGGGGAAGGAGATAGGGAAGAGGAAGGTGGGGAAGTACCTGGCTGTTCAGATCTGGTCACCAAACATGGCTAATGCCATTTCAAGCAACGTTTCAATTCTGAATGGTGGTCTTACACCAGGGCGATACTGAGAGTATCTTCCACTCTGGAACGTGCCGCAAATATATATTATTTATTATTTTAAATGAATAAATTGTGAAATAACACAAATTAATCAAATAAAAAATTTTTGCCACGCCGGGATTCGATCCCGCGACCTTCGGTGTGCGAGTCAAGCGCCTTACCGCTGCACTTCGCCGGCCGACCTCATTGAAGTAATTTAATAGTTTGTCTGATGGTATGGCATTAACATAAATTATAAATCGGGCACTTGGTTGGGAATGGCGCTAAGGTTTTATGTCAAGAGTCAAGACGCTGATCTAGATATATTCCCTTCTCTTCTTTTACTAATATTCATAGTTGTATTTCTTTGGCGACATGACTTAACGGTTTTCAAAATTAGTATGATTACATCTATAATGACTATCTATCTAAAAGCAATAAGTTATGCATTGGTTGCATACGATTGTAGCGTTTTTTAAAATTCCGTTGGTTTAGAGACGAAGTCGTCAAGCCGATTAAAGAGCAACAGTCAGAGAAGATTACTATGAAAATTACTTACTGCTCCTAAAATATAAATATAGGTAATGCATTGACCACCGACATAAAGTGAAATTATTCTATATCCCCCTTTCAGCCCATATAAAACATTGGATATTTGAAAGGGGACGAGCTTTCTTCAAACAATAAAGTTATTAAAAACAAAAAAAGACACTCTAGCTCACCTTTTTTCCAATTTCTTTCAATGCACCAATTTCAAACATGGTCATAAATAAATTTATGTACTCTTGTAGGTGAACACATAACAATTTTATTTCTACTTTTTTTCTTTTTTTTTCAGCTTACTTTTAATTTTTATATTTTGCATTTAGTTTTATTTATCCCTAAATATTTTTTCTTCTTTCCTCTTCTTAAGTTTTATTATATGTACATATAAAATAATATTTTTAGTTCTTATTAGAGATGCCACGAATAGTGATTTTTCCGAATACCAAATAACGAATATTCGGCTAGGCTCTCGGCCGAATACCGAATATTCGGCGGCCGAATATTCTGTGACACTTAGGGACATTTCGCGGGGGACAGGTTCCGATCTGCATCATTGAAGTGCATGCGGTAAATACGAGGTAGGCGTATTTGTACCATTTGGGAGTAGGTCGTGTCACAACATGCAGTATTTGTTGATTGTTATATAAAATTGTGTTACTTATAGTTAGTGTATCAAAAATTTTTTTCGCGAAAAGCTTTACGAAATGACACCATTTAATAAAAAAATCGATTATTTGGGAATATTATGAAATTTGTAGTGAAGACAATAAACTGGCAGTTTGTCTTGCTTTCATTATTTGGTATTCGGTATTAGGCCGAATGGTTTGCAATATTCGACCGAATACCGAATAGTAACAAAAGTAGCCGAATAGGCCGAATACCGAATAGTTGCCGAATATTCGTGGCATCTCTAGTTCTTATATGAATTATTTGCATTAACCATTAACATTTTTAGCCTGGCACGGTAGTTAAAAAAATTATCAAAAACTGTAACACATAAAAATTTATAAAATATTAAAAATTAAAAAAAAAAAAATAAAACCGAGGATAAAGATAGAAAAATGTGAAAATTTTATAGAGCGAGGTCAGATAATTGGGCAGATGTGGAATATCCTCCAATCAAGGACATTAAAAGCTAGTTCCTTTGTAATGTTATAACAGGTCGATGGCGTTCTTCTCGTAAAAGGCATAAATGGTTCTAACGATCTCCGATGCCTTATTAATCCACTGATAAACTCATGCAAGTGGTTAATTCACAGCCCAACAAAAGAAATTTATTTTTATGTCGATGGAGAAGCATCAACTGATTTTGGATATTTTTGCTGATTACAAAATTAACTATTATTTCGTAGCGTATCTAGTTCTTGAGATGCAAATTTGAACTTATTAAAAAAATAAATTAACGGCTTAATAGCAGAGCAATATTTATTTCAATATTTTTTGTAGGTCACCCCCAAACACATCCACTACTTTTACCCTTTTCTTTCTTAACTTAACTCCTTTCTTTCCCTAAAAAAACCCTCTTCAAAGTTGACGTAGGCCCTGAGAATTTTGTTTTCATCAGGGCTTCCTCTGTGGAGATAGTGAAGTAAAAAAACCGATATTAAATTTTTTAAACACAAAAAAGATCCTCAACTCCAATCTGCATGCTGCCTTATCTCGAAAACTAGAGCTGATTCATTTCTGACTGCAACTTTGAACTCTGTATGAGAAAATAAGACAAAGACAGATTTAAAAAAATCTATATGTATGTTGGCAAGTGTTATATTATGTATGAAGTAACATTTTTTTTATTACACTTCATATTTACCTCAATTTTCTTTGGCCAACAAACACATAAAAACATTCAAGACGTATTAAAAATAAAATTACTAATAACAAAGGTACGAATGCAGATATCACTCCAAGAAGTTATTACTTATTTACCGCCACGCAAATTTCGTCCGTTGCTGTGACCGAATCTTTGAAGTCGGAAGCAAATAGTCCGGAAAATTGCCATTCACGCTTCAGAGAGTAAAGAATGACAGATTAGGTCAAATTGTTGCCTTCGAAAGCTACCGATCTGTTGAGAGCCGTTTTATATCGTGAGTTCAAAGGGTCACACAGTTTACAAACAAAAAAATTTAAAAATAAAAATATTTTTTCAATAAATTTTTACTACTATACGAAAATGTATGGATAGATACTAAACAAGATTAAAATTGCAATTTATCATTGTTCCGATACAAAATGCCGATGAAAAGTCTTCAAAGGGTCCTACATTGGCGCTTTTTAGTCGAACCTTTTTTCTTTTTTGTGTACCTTCTCACATCCGATTAATATGGATAAATTTGATGGAGGTCCATGTTCACATACATTGCTTTTTTTAAATTTCCGAAAAAAATCGATTTTTAATGACTCTCACCCTTTCAAAGCCGACAGTTCAAGTTGTCAGACCATCTCATCAATCGGCCACCTGTTCTCCCAACTTTGGTCGCCATCTGAATTTAAAATTTTTAAAGGATAATTTCTGATTATGTTTGTCTAAATGCGCTGTAAACCATTGTAAATTGAAAAGTAAGCATCGCGTTTTTTAAATATTTTTTTTAATGGGAAATAAGGGTCAAAACTGCTCCTAACCGTCTTTTTTTTATATATTTTTTAAATTAATACCTCACAAGAGTCTTAGATGCTCCCGTCTAGAGATCAGTGAGTCTATTGCATCCCCGATTGGGGTATGTTGTGAGGCTGAAGGTATTGGCGAAGGGAAGGATATGGGGAAGAGGAAGGTAGAGAAGTACCTGGCTATTCAGATCTGGTCACCAAACACGGCTAAAGTTATTTCAAACAACGTTTAAATTCTGTATGATTGTCTTTCACCAGGGCGTAGAGATAGTATAGGTATATAAGTAATAAGAGTATCTTCCACTCTGGAGGGTGCAGCAAATATACCATACATTATTTTAAATGAATTAATCGGATTGCGAGTCAAAATCCTTACTGGTAGACCACGCCGGCAGTCAGCCAGTGAGACTTTGACATTCCCAATTGGGGTACGTTGTGAGGCTGAAGGTACTGGAGGGGGGGGGGGGGAAGACAATGAGGAAGATGAAGGAAATGGGGAAGAGGAAGGAAATGGGGAAGAGAAAAATGGGAAGTACCTGGCTATTTAGATCTGGTCACCAAACGCGACCAAAGCCATTTCAAGGCAACGTTTATACCAGGGCCAGGGCCTTACTATTTATAAAGCAGTATAGGCAACAACTGCCTACGTTTCCCGCATCAAAAGGGGTCCTGTGACGTGCATTGCCTAGGGCCTAGGGGCCCCGACATGTTTAATCCGGCCCTGACCAGGGCGATACTGAGAGTACCTTCCACACTGGAACGTGCCGCAAATATACTATTTGTTATTTTAAATGAGAAAGTTAAATTAAAGAAATTAAATCCACTTGCTATGACTTGCTACGGTTGCTAGTCGAGAGCCCCACGGTAACCCCCCGGTGTAACCGTCACCCTCACATGAATTGTAAAAGTCCCATGGGCGTATAAGAAATAGGGTATTTTCACCGTTTTTTTCTTTAAAACAATTAGGATAATGAAGGTTTATTTTATTTTTATGTTTGAAGAAAAAAATTCTGCAAATTTTTAACGGTAATCGCAGTTTGTGAAAATACTTCATTCCACTTGAGCTTAAAGAATGTGATGAGAATTTCTTGATCTTCTTTCACTCATTTTTCTTTCTATCTGACGAGGCTATTTGTGTAGTGTCTATTTTGCGTCGCAATGCTCCTAACAAAAAAAAACAACAAAAATAGCAGCGCAGCACTTACTTAAGTGATATGTTTTGAAAGACAGAATTAAAGAAAAAAATTAGACAATAGTTTGAATTATTGATATGGAAATTGACACTACAATAATTCTGAAGCTATTATACTCGTAACAGATGGTCAAACCGATTATTATTTCGAATGTATCATATCGGATTTGTGATCTGAATTCCGCCGATCAGTATAATTCAATTGACATCTGTATGATGATTCAACGGTAAATGAAATTCTCATTAAACGAGGCTCGATATCATCTGAAGTTGAGTTATTCCGAATGACTTCGACCCATAAACGTGAAGAAACAATGCGGAGGTTATAAAAAAGAACAGCTTTTTAACCCAAATATCATTGAACGAAGTTTGTGTCTATCGGTCAATGGATCGTCAGCACTGCAAATGAAAATAAAATTAGTAAGAATAACGGTTTCTTACGAAAGTGCGTTATAATAATAAGTTAGTAATGGTGGTAAGATGTTAAAAAGAAGCATATTATTATTAAATACATAGTTACGTTTATTAGACATTGATGATTATAGTGCTTTCGCCTTTCAGGGCCGGTATTTCACTTATGTGTTGGGGAAGTGCAACTAATATTTGGAAAGACCCATCAGTAAAAACACAAAAGATAATAATTAAAATTCCAGTACTATAAAATAATAATAATAAAACCTACCACCCACTAACGAGAAAGATATCTGGAGTGCTTCTAATATGTTTCGGTCTGGTTAAAAAGAAAAGGTGTCCATAGAATTTCTTATAACTTATTAACATCATAATTCAAAACTTTTAGATCTGCCTGTAATATTTTTCACTTTTTTTTACTTATACTATTTTATAATAATCTTCATAAGTATAAGCAATTCACAACAATACTATATTTAAAAAAAACACGTGAACACCTCAGCACAGGTTCTCCTAGTGAAAAGTTCATAAATGTATAAAATATAAACACGTGTATAAAATACAAAACGAAATATTGTTCATATTAGGTTTATAAAGGGAAAAAAAAATCAGTGTACTCAGGAATGTTATCAATCGGGTTAGATTGTCGGGGTTTCTACATACGATCCGGATCCCTACACAAAAAGAAGATGGAGAGATATGTAATTACGAATGTTGGAGAGAGCGCGCTAATATTCAAAACGATAAAATTAAAGCTAAAATTGTGAAAATGTTTAATAAAACACGACTCGTTTAAAATAGAACAAAAATCTCGTGGGAACATCCAAAAGAGCATTTAAAGAAAAACTGTGAAGTTTTTCAAACATATAACTTCTAAAATAAGTGAAATGAACGTGTTTTTAATAATTTTCTGAGCATACTTTGCGATTTTTTTTGTACTGAGGAAATTTAATATAATTTGCGTTTCGGCGTGAAACGCTTCTAGATATGATCTTCAAAAATAACTTCAAATGTTCAAGGGATATGTAAGAAATCGGTAGAAATTCGGGTAGCGGCGCGCGGCGGTTTAAAAAGCAATTGAAATACCGGCCCTCAATGAGCTTATAGCGTGAATTGCTAATTGGCTTAGAAAACATCAACAAATACGCGTTTTTTTTGCTATGAACGTGATCTTTTTGTTACAAGTGACAAAGGTATACTTTAGTTGGTATAGGTAGTTGGTATTTTTACATCCGAAAAGAAGAAAATTCTTTTCATATTTTTTCCATCCAAATCAATAATGAATTTCTCAAATTAATGTTTTCGACAACGCTTTAAAATAGATACAAAGCACATTCACAAAACAAAATTATTCGCTAACGGTGAATACTATCAAAATTGTATAAAAACAGTAAGGGCATTACTAAAAAGGCGTTTTAAGTTTTATACAGCTGATATGTCGCTAAAGGCTGTTATCTATATTAAGAATGTTGAATTTTCTGTTAATTATATTAAGAATGTTGAATTTTCTATTGTTAAGAATGTAAAAAATTTTTTCAACTATTGTAAATCCCAAAATAATAATAACCTAGGCATACCTGAAACTATGCACTACAAACTGAAAACTTCCTGTAAAATCAATGAAATTGTCAATTTGTTTGCAGACTTTTTTAAGGATGTGTATGAAACAGATATCCCTGATGATGAAATTCCAAACTTCGAGTCAGATATAAATTTACAACTGTCTCAGATACATATTGAGATTAAAGAAATTGCAGAATGTATCAAACTACTGGAACCTAAATCTTGCTCAGGGCCAGATAAAATTCCCCCCGTATTTCTTAAAAACTGTGGGGCTAGTGTCTCTTACCCACTGTACCTACTATTTAATCAATCACTTTTAACAGGCAAGTTCCCACAAATATGGAAAAATAGCTTTCTCACTCCAATATTTAAAAGCGGAGACAAGTCTTTAGTTGAAAATTACAGACCAATATGCATACAATCGTCGATACCAAAAATTATTGAAAAGTTAATTCTTCAAAAAATATGCTCTTCCATTAAATTTAACATCTCATCATTTCAACATGGTTTTGTCTCTGGAAGATCTACCTTAACTAACCTTACACTGTACGAACATTTTATCTCAGGTGCCCTTGCTAATAGAGAACAAGTTGACTCGATTTATACAGATTTTAGTAAAGCCTTTGATAAGGTTTGCATTAAAATTCTTATAAATAAATTGTCAAAACTAGGAATAAGTGGTAATTTATTACTCTGGATTAAGAATTATTTATCAAAACGTGTACTAACTGTCTTTATTAAAGAACATTTGTCTTACGAATTTGAAGCCACTAGTGGCGTGCCTCAGGGTTCGCACCTTGGTCCAATATTGTTTATTCTTTTTATAAATGATGTCACTTCCATATTATCTGATGTTAATATATTATTATTTTCCGATGACATGAAAATATATAAAATCATAAAAAATATGTACGACTGCTTGTCCCTACAATCAAATTTTTTTAAAATTCGTAGAATGGTGTACCATAAACAAACTTACACTTAATATTAAGAAATGTCAAATCATGAGTTTTTACAGAATAAAAAACCCTATCAAATACAATTATTCACTGAACAGCCATAGTTTATTGTCAGTACCTGAAATAAGAGACCTCGGTATAACTTTTGATACAAAACTATTATTTACTAATCACATTAATATCATTACAAGTAAGGCAATGAAAATGTTGGGCTTCATTACAAGAATATCGAAAGATTTCAAAAACATCTATACATTTAAAATGCTTTATTCAACTCTAGTTAGAAGTCATTTAGAATATAATTCTCCCGTATGGAACCTCTTCTACAAAAGTCATGCAATTTCCATTGAAAGAATCCAACACAAATTTCTCCGATCAATAAATTTTAAATTAGGAATTCCTGTGGATGAAATTAACTATGATTCTCTTTTACAAAAAATGCGACTGTTATCGTTAAAAGATAGAAGAATACTTAATGATCTAATTTTCTTATTTAAAATAAACAATAACTGGTTTGACTCCCCTGAACTAGTTTCATTAATAAATTATCATGTTCCTAGTAGAACAACTCGACTCAAAACACCTTATTATTGCAACAATACTCTCAGTAATGCAGAAAAAAATTCAATAATACATCGTTTACACACTTTAGGTAATGAATTTGCTCATATCGATCATGCCGGAAGTCTGTCTTCATACAAAAGACGCATTAAACAAAATTTGTCTGCTAGTACTACCACGTAATCATAAATTAATCATGTAACCATAATGTGTCCTTCCAGTACGCACTCTAATATCTATGGATTAGAAACATATCATAGTTACTTTAAAACTATTTTATTTTTTTTAAATTTTATATTATTATTTTATTTATTTTTGCTCCTAAGAGCATTTCTAACTCTTTACTTTTTCATATTTATAACTTTTGTGTTTTTTATTATTTTTAAAGATATCTTGTAGTCTATACATTTTACTTTTTACTATATTATTTCCTGTATTTAAACTTTTTACTTTTACATTATACCTCAGATTTTATGCTTTATGTTATAATTTCATTTTATACATCTTACTTTTTTACTACTTATTACCTTAACTCCTTTTTTTACCTTTGTTTTTAGATTTAATTCTACATTTATATGTTACTTTCTCTGTTATTGTATTATAATATATATATATATATATATAAATATAATTATGTTAATGGTACATGTTGTGCCGTATGCTTTTGAAATAAATAAATAAATAAATAAATCAGTTGTGCAATATTTATTAGTAAGTCAATATTTATTAGTATTTACAAAATCAATAATTTGATGAGAATGTTTGTTTTCAAGGGCGCGTGTAAGGTAGGGGGGGGGTTAGAGGGTTCACCCTCCCCGTCACCATTGACCTCAGTATTGCGTAGGAAAAAAAAGAAAAGGACCTATAGATTACATTCTTGGAAATTACAAAAATATTATTTGCACCATCGACGACTGCCATGATATAGGCATGAGCTTAGTACCTATAAACACGTATAGTTTTGATTGTTATTTATTTATTTATTGAAAAATAAGAAATACATAAAAACATAAGCTGCACATCTCACTAGGGCATTCCTGTATCGAGATCAGTGGCGGACTAAGGGGGGGGCGGCCCGCCCCGGGCTCCCGGTGCTGGGGGGCCCCCAAACGTCTCCATGTTCCCTTGATCAAGTTCTAAACAAAGCTTTAAAGCACCACTGTATAAAAAATTTAAAAAAAAATCATTTTTTGATTGATGCACTTGTTTAACAATGCTCTCACCATTTTTTTTTAAAAATAAATTTTAAAAAATTGACAGAGTTACAACATTTTATGAAACCGTTTGCAACAACTTGTATGTTGAATTATTCGTCAGCAAACCTTTGAATGCGTTTTATTTTTGAATTAATTTTATTTTTGATTTTTATGGTAAATTTTCATCTTATTAAAAAAAAAAAAAAAAAAACAGGAGGCCATTTATAAAACAATCCCTACATAGGGTCATAGTCAGGGCCAGATTTAACATTTCGGGGGCCCTAGGCAATGCACATCTCGGGGCCCTTAGGTAGTGGCCTACACTGCATTATGGGCAATAGGGTCCTGTCAGGGCCGGCTTACACATGTCGGGGCCCCTAGGCAATGCACGTCCTAGGCAGTGCCCTACACTGCCTTATGGAAAATAGGGCCCTGTCAGGGCCGGCTTTAACATGTCGGGGCCCCTAGGCAATGCACATCTTGGGGCCCCTTTATCCTAGGGGCCTATACGTCTTATGTATAATACGGAATATGATGAATTTTATTTTCGATTTTTTATGGTAAATTTTCATCGTTCATAAAAATAAAAATAAATGGAAGGGGCCATTTATAAAACAATCCCTACGTAGGGTCATAGTCAGGGCCGGATTAAACATGTCGGGGCCCCTAAGCAATATACGCCTCGGGGCCCCTATACCCTTGGGGCCCCTACCCGATGCAGTGCCCCTAGGCAGAGGCCTACACTGCCTTATGGACAATAGGACCCTGCCGAGGCCGGCTTAAACATGTCGGGACTTCTAGGCAATGCACGTCTCGGGGCCCCTACCCAATGCGGGGCCCCTAGGCAGTGGCCTACACTGCCTTATGGACAATAGGGTCCTGCCAGGGCCGGCTTAAACTTGTCGAGGCCCCTAGGCAATGCACGTCTTGGGGCCCCATTACCCTAGTAGCCCCTACCCAATGCGGGGTCCCCTCGGCAGTTGGCTATACGTCTTATGAAAAATACGGTCCCAGCTACATTGACTGGATTTTTAACAGTTTAAGACTTGGTGCATTGTGCATGCATACAGATGTATAGTTTTTCTATTGTGTTGTCAACAAGTATGAAAAATGTAGTTTTGAGAAAAACGCGTTCAAAGTTTTGCTGAAGGATAATTCAACACACAAACTGTTTAAAACGGTTTTATATAAGATGCTGTATCTCCGTCAATTTTACGAATATTTGGTGAAAGCATTATTAACAAATGCATATCTTAGAAAATGAGATAAAAAATGAATATTTTTTTTAGTGAGCTGGTCCCTTAAAAAATTCTTTCGGGGAGGGGGGGCCCCATTCTGCTTTGCCGCCCCGGGCCTCTGACGGGCTTAGTCCGCCACTGATCGAGATATGCAGTTTTACAATAATGTAATTAAAAAGAGAAACATACATATACCTAAACTTAAAAGAAATATAATAATAAACCTACAAAAGAAGCACTGAGTACAGTTATTCAAACATTACTTGTAATGCTAATGAACATTGAATGTAAATGTTAAACAATTAAAGAAATAATATTATCAATGTGATGAACCTTCTCGTAAATCATAAGCTGTAGTAGGTATGTACATGTCCCAAAATACTTTCTAATCAATTTTACAACCTCCCTCCCTTTCTCCAATTCTTCTCAAACTTTGTGGGGGGGGGGGGGGGGTCTGTATCTACGCCCTTGGATGTTACACATAAGTTCAGAACTGAGTTGGAGAATGAAGGCATGGAAAACCTAACCTAACCTAACCTTGGTTATGGCCACCAACCCAGCCCTACAATACCGGTCTCTTCAAAACCCAAAGGTTCACTCCTTCATATTCTCAAAAATCTCCAAATTGCATCCTCAAGATGATATTGGAGGCACTGCTGAAAACCAGCTGCATTCCAGGAGAAACCCTGAATTGTAGCTGAGCAGTGACCTTTTCGTCAATAGTATCGATGATAAAAGAACCAAATATGTAATATTTAAAAAAAAAAATATTGATGAATAAACGTTATTTATTTGCTTATTATCAGCCAAGAGAGGTAAGATTTCTCTGAAGGCCTCATGTGTACTGATTACCTATAAAACAATAAAAAATAACAGGAGGGCGGAACAACATGACATTCTGGCAGACAGACGCCAGGGTTTAATAGTAAACTACCTCACAGGCAGAACAGGACAGCACGCACCAGACAACACGCATCATCCAACAGAAACCAGGCCACCGATGTGTCTTGTTGGCTTGTATCTTGTATACATGGTGTATCAGAATGTACCCGAAAGATTTTAACCAGCGGTTCCTGAGCAAAAAATGGAGATGTCTTTTAGTTGTCCAATGAATTTTTTTTCAATTAAAAACAATAAAAAAAACACGTCGTCGCTGATCACACTGCTACACGTCGCAACGAATCTAGTGATGCGCGCTCCATCTCATATGTACGATGCTGCTAGAACGAGACGAATTGCGTATCACGTGACCCGCCAGGCTAGGCTGTAACCAACTATCCAGTGGTGATGGGGGATGGAAATTTGATGGAAATCATCGAACATCTAAATGACATACACGTGCCTTACCCACTGGAGCGACGGCGCGTTTTTTATTTTTTCCTCGGATTGCTCGTGATATTTTAATGACCGTTTTGAATATTTTCCGCCAACCTTAAAAAAATCATACCTCCGAATTTTATTATCTAGGCCTACAAACTGATCATAGTTCTATATAGTCAATGAATTCACCCATCTTTGGTTGTTTATCACATATTCCTAGGATTTATAAAAATAATATTATAAAATCGTAAACATTCAAAACGGAACTATTCTCAGTATTGCCTCCCTTTAAACTCGCCTAATAAGTTCAAATTTCCCTCCACATTGAATATTTTCCATTAGGTTTCTTTTAAATTGTCTAATTTATAATCACAATCTACATATGTATATAAGAAAACTGAATTTTGATATGTTTTGAACTGTTGAATGTTCCCTTTGAATAATTTTTGACACAAATTTATTCGAAAATGGCGACACTTTTAATAAGAATAAAATGAAATTCTTAAAATACTCACCAAAAATAGCTGTAGTACATCAAACAGGTACATAAATTATCTTAAATCCACAATACCAATTAACTCGATTATTGGTTTATTTATAGAAAATATTGCATTTTCAAAAACATACGACGATCGAAAAAAAAAGTCAAAAACATAACCACAAAACTTTGTTTTATCAATAATCACTGAAATTTTAATTTTAAAACACGATGAAACAGTTGAATGCATTACTCGTTCAATTATTACAACACTGGTACACAAATTTGTTATAAACCTCCACTAAAACACGATAAAAAAACCCGAATTTAAAACTGACGGCTTCAGACCGTTTAACATTTCCAGAAATCTACAAAATACGAATTTTCAATGGAATATTAGCCAATATTACTAGAGTACACTGCCATTTGTTGAATTTTAATAGAAGTAGTTTCTTTCTGCCTACGCAAAAACGTCAAAATGGAACCGCGGGCTTATTTGAAAATATTAAAAAAAAAATTAATGCATCTAGGGAGAATTTGCTGTAATTCGGCAACTTAGGAAACTTAGGTTTTGAAATTGGTGCTGAAATTCAGCAAAAAGCGTTCCAGTGGTTACTCCAAATATGCTCGGGAACCGCAGGTTAAAATCCTTCGAGTACTATACCTACCTTCGTGCTGATGCACCCTGTAGGTACAGATGATAGCTGTGTGCCGTGTTGAACACGGGCTGCAAGATGCCTCCCGGCGCGCTGTAATGAGTCGATAATGCATCGTAATGGTAAATATTATTATGATTATGCCGATTGGTAGGTACCTACGTAAGAACTGTTCTTCTGCCAATCGTTTATAGCGGGTCACCGAATGTGGGACGCTGGAATTTCAGATACAGGTGTAGGTTGACATCTGTACCTACGTAATCGAGTTGAATTGCAAATCTTATGATTTCAGAGGAAATTTTGGTTTTGAATTAAACATTTTTTTGATTGGGAGGACATTCAGGCGGTTGCAGACGAATTCTCCCCTTCATCGCATTCAATAAATGCTGGCGCCCCACAGGGAACGATTCTGTCCCCCACTTTGTTTTTGTAGAACATGACAGTACAGTTCATGATAGATTTTTTTTACAAGCCCCCAAAGGATACACAAACTCCAACGGCTCGGGGGGCTTTAAAGCACAGAATGGATGGTTACCTTAAGATTTTTTCCTATAGGGGTAAGAATAATCTCGTCGAATTTAATGTTTCAAAGATCCAATCATGTCTGATTAGGTCTAAAAAGGATCGAAACGAAAATCTTGTCTCCTTCAACGGAAGCACTCTTCCCGTACGTTCTTTGGATACATTCCGAAAACGTTGGGAAACACGCCAAAAGCTCGCCCGACGCAGTTAACATTAAAATTTGTCACATGAGAACGGGTTGTTTCTACGTTTCCTCTGTGTTTCCTCCCTCCTACAATATGGGTCTCTTTAAGACCTATATTCACTCCTTCCTTTCCACAAAATACCCTCCATATAACAACACCAAAGGTATGGCCCTGAGAGAAATTATTTTCCTTATAGCCTTTTGTGTGGAAGGTCAAAAAAACAATTCACAGAATGACTAGTTTAGGAAAAACGGTGTTAAAAATGTAACTAATAAGTATTGACGGTGTGGCTTTTGTTTCTTTCGTGAAGGTAGTCTAGTTTTTTAGTGAAATGGAATGAAAATTATTGGATTGAAAATTGAAAGGATCGTTAGATTTTTAAAATCATCATAATCACGGCGCTAGGATGGGAGCTACGCGACGGTGGAATGTACCTACACAAAAAATGTACCAAAATTTATAAGGTAATTTCCAAAAAGGCTATTATTAAAACAATAAGTAAAAAAATATTTTTATCGGTCAAATTATCAACGCTCAAAATTGTAGTTGTATTGAATCAGAAAGTTATTTAAGTTAAGACGAGATGTGAGAAGAATTTGACTAAAAAGAAAAAAAAAACAATTATTCTCTTTAATTATTTATTCTAAATGGAGTCGGTTCCCGTAACAAAGAAGAAAGAAGGTGGCGCGAATCATAGCCCAGTTTCAGCTTTCCGTTCTGTTTGGCAGCTGATTACTGATCAGATGCTGATTAGGATTCCATAATATTATTCAACTTGACCTCTGTGTCTCACTTGAAGGAAAAATTCAGCGATTCACAGCAGTGTTTCTCTTTCTTCAGCTTTCAGTAGGTATGTTCAAATAAACTAGTGAACTAATATGTGAACACAAAGCTAGTCAACATGAACTGAAGCAAGTGAAGCACTGAATTTTAAAATGGTAAGTAATATTATATTGAAGAAAATAAACGATATTAAATTTGTTAAAAAATAATAACGGGAGCTAGAAGTTAAAAAAGTAAGTAGGTATGAGTAGATTTTTACTTAAAGGTATGACAGACGAGTCATAAAAAATCTATCATTACATTAGCCTGTCTAGTAATAGTTTCATCGGAAACTAACGATTTAGGTACAACAATATTTTCCAAAAATTTTATGAAATTCACGTATAAAAAAAAATGGTATTAAAAAAATATTCATAAAACTTGTTTTTATGTACAACATAATATTTAAAAAAATATTATCTTTTGCAAACTTTCATAGTATTGATTTTCCAAAAACCTTGGGAAGGCCGATGGCGACATCTCTGAATGCAGGCAAATATTATTATTTCGGCAAAGCTTCGGAAAAATATTCACAGAGACACCAAAAGTGACTAAATAATAATCGCTATATTAGATACAAAAATAAGCATCAGCGATTGGATTGATGTAATATTAAAACAGGTAAACTTATTTTTTTTAAATGGAATAAATCCGAAACAACAAACCCCGTTTTGACAAATAGGTGAGAACCTCAAGTACTGTATTTTGAGAAGTGTGAATGCAGCAGAAAGATATCCATCGGAACGTCAGTGTACGTCAAAGTTGCCTAACCTGAAAAAAATGGCCGGAGCTGTTATCCACGGTTTGTTTTTAAGTCGCTTTGAATTCGTATTTTTGTTTTGCTTATACACGAGTGCATAAATCCCGATTTTTTTCAATTACAAAGCTGCATAAAAAGTGCACCCTGACCTCTGTGTATGCTTTGGAGGACCTAAACAATGTAAGTATATCTGAGTCGTATTTGCAATTGTACGCCCACTAGACATCTATTTGCAGCTGATAATTGTCATTTCTTTTTAATCTAATTAACGATTCAATTTTCTATGTTCGCATACTAATTATGAAAATGTGCAATGTTAATGATTGTTTGATGTCAAGAATGGGTTGAATTACGGTACATTAGTTGAATGAAACTGATCTTTTTATATCTGAACTCGTCTAACAATTCAATGACGTAGCGGCCGATTTACATTCATCTTTAATTTTTATATTACCGTAATCCACTTATGTTCTCTGCTTTGTATGATTTTGCTAAAACTCACCAACGGGAGTTTTTATCGATCATAATATCCAACCAATGAATGTCTGTCTAGACACGAATATTGTCTACCACAGAAATCATTATACTTAACCCATTGTTTACTTTTGTAAACAATATGTACCTGCATTACTAAAATTATGGTAAAGTTATTACGAAATGTCCTATTGTTGCTGATTGTGCAAATAACCAAGATCTAAATGTATCCATTATCTGTAAGAAATTTGGTTTGGAAGTACGTTGTTTATAATGATATGAAGGTGACCACAGAGTTACTCAAAAAACTTTCATGCGACTTACTGATCATTCTCTTGTGTTTTTTAACCTAGATTTCTTTGTCCCTAGGTCAATATTATTATATTTTTTTACCGCTCATACATTGTTATGACCATGTAAATTATATTAACCATCTTATTGACTTTTATTGACTGATGTCTGTTAATTTAGTATATTTCGGTCTGTAATGTTTCATACACTTAATTTGTAAAATATTTATGGGGATGAATATGTAATTAATACAGCTCCTATTATTTACAGAAATTAAAATTTAATAGGCATTTTTGTAAAATTTGCCTACAACCTAAATTCTTATAATCATTGCATGGATCAGTGGATAACACCACCAATGAGAACAATGTAGGCCATTGTGTTGAGTCCAAAATTTTAGGTAAATAATTTGAAACAGCCAAAATTTTCTCGGGTTCTAAAGTTTCTCGTTCACTTCAATTTCATGAAAGATTTTTAGCCATTTTTAGTTTTTTCTGGTACATTTTTGGAACCTTAGGGGACGCAACTCTGTTCTCCCTGTCTTTGTGATATTGTAAAACTGTTTAGTTGAAGGTTGTGATCTGTTTCAATTTGTATTGTGAATAATCTGGAACTCATTGATTTCAAATACTATAATATTGGTCATCCAGATCAGGTCGCTAAACATAATAATATAATTTTTTAATTTTGAAGTAGTGTTGCCGGCGTGACATTGAAGTAAATAATGTGTTGTTTTAATTAACTCTCTTGAGATTTTCTACTTGAGAGTTTATTAATGTTGATTAGGCATTGTGCTGTTATAATTAACCAGTCCATCGCCATCTGTAATGAGATTCAATCTCAGTGTGTGGAAATGCGAATTGATGTCATTGTGCTCCCGACAATACCTTTTTATTTTTCTGTCAGCACCCTTCTCTCCGGGTCAGCTGTTACCTTGTTTTTGTTTGCTTAAAGACTCCTTTGTGCAGAATCCCTTGACTTTGTACACTGTCTTAATGGTTAACGTCTTAACTCTCACACTGTTGGTTATGTGAGGTTAACGGGGTTTTCAAATATATTTCTTGGTTATTCCTGTATCTCCACATTACTATTACAGTATGTTAGGCCTAGCAGAATCCTAGTAAATATACAGATACATTAATTTTGTTTTAGTCATTCATTGTTCATGACTGCACAAGTAGTTGTCTACTAGTTTAATGGTATTGTATATATGTAGATTAGTTTTCTCAGATATAAGACTCAACGACTCTTGTTCCCCTGTTTTAAATCTGTCTCTATAGCTTTGTTATTTTGTGTACTCGTTTTAGTATTCTTTCATCTCATATCGTTCGTACCATTAAAGTATTTTGTTGTCTATTGTTCTTGGAAACACTTGTTTTATCGGTATTTATCTTTATGTCAAACACTTTATGCTTGGATTACCCATTTGAAGTTCATTTTAAAAGATTTCATGTATTAATTTTTTTCTTCTACTGATATTGGTATCACACAGACAGAAGTCATTCTCTTGTGAATTCTCCTATCACGATATTCACTTCTTGATAGAGAAATTCAGGTTTAAATCTCTTTGCTGGTTATGGTAATAAATTCTCGGTTAGTTGGTTGAATGGTCCACAGAATCGGGTTCCCATCCGGGCATTGCGGGTCAATCAATCATCTGCGGGTCATTCAATCATCTGCTGGCTATGTCCTCCGTCTATTGTACTATTTTTTACTTATTATGATGGAGATAGGAATGTTAAAATATTGTCATGTTATCTGTAACCTGAAAATGTTCTTTCTAATATATATACTTTTTTAAATATATATATTTTTTTTACCATTAACTCACAGTAGGCCATAAGGAAAATAATTTCATTCAGAGCCTGTGTCAACTTTGAGGATGCTCTGTGGATGGTATTTTTAATGAGAGAAAGGAAACGTCCCATTCTCATGTGACAAATGTCAACAGTGTACTAATAGTTATGATTTGAGATTTTCACGGCCATAAGTATTATCGTGCTTTATTTTTGGAGTATTATGCCTTGTTGCGCTTCATCCTTTAGCCAATGTTTCAACAGATTTCATCACAATATCTGCCCTGGTGATGGACTCTACAACGTTATCGATTGTAACGTTGTAAACTGGGAGGTGGTATGGGTACCGCCGCCCCGGGTACCATTTATTGGGTACCCAACACCTCTGCCATAGGTCACCCTAAGTGATTCGCTACGTTTGGTGACTTAGCAGAGGTTTCCGTGTTCATTGGGTGAGATTTTTCTAGGTCTTGGCGGCGGATGCGTCTACCCAATTACCGCTTGGCGGGCCTGATCGGGAGAGACTGGTTAAGGAAGATCAATTGGCCTCTCCGGCAAGACTCTCTCGACCCATCGCCTTGCACAGCAGTCAGAGGGATGGATTCACACGTCCCACTAACTCCCAGATTCGTGCTCACTCCTCATACCTGTTTTCTTTCCACAACTTCTTATCCTTTCTTTCTTTTAAAAAACCCTCTGCACACCATCCCCAAAGCTGACATGGGTTCTGGAGGAAATTATTTTCCCCTGGGCCTCCTGCTTTTCTAAAAAACCACTGCCAAATCAATTCCAAGCAAACTTTAGATTTTTTGTCTTCTCTTACCAGCGTGAAATTGAGAGTGTCTTCCATTTTATATATATTGTTTGTGATTATTCTTATTCAGACGTTTCGGCAAACACCGTTCATTATCAGAGCCGACTGGATGAAAAAGTGCCCTATCTGAGATGTACATACCAATAAGTAATAATGTCTGTTTCCTTCTGTTTTTATTAGACTTTTTTTCTTCGATTCGGTTCGTTTCTTTTTCTATTTTGGAAGCGACACGAACGTAAAAAAAATCGTATGACTCTCTGAATGTCCGCTAAAAGCATCCAATGAAGTTAGTTGCCAAGATCATATATTTTTTTCGCATGAAGATTGTGTGGAAATAAATGGAATAACCTAATAATTCACTTGGATATTATCTTGTCTCCTAGATGTTATTACAATGTGACCAGAAACTATCATACAAATATTAATTTGTTATTTTTCTCAATACTGGCCTTTAAGCCTCGGCAACCCGAATTTCTACCGTTACATATCTCCCTTAAACATTTGAAGTTTTTAGGCTCTTAAAAAAATATATGTTATTTTTGAAGATAATGTCAAGATGCTGCCCACGCCGAAACGCAAATTATATGAAATTCCATAGATAGCAAAAAATCGCAAAGTATGCTCCAAAAATTATTAAAAACACGTACATATGTTTCTATTATCCTATAAATTATATTTGTGAAAAAATTCACAATGTTTCTGAATGATACTTTAGAGCGTATAACCAGAGAAAACCAGAAATATGTCATTTTTAAAGCAGTATTTAGACGATTGACTCTTTTCCACAAAAATTGGTTTCGAAAGATTGTTCTTTTATCTAGCAAACGTATGTTTTAAATTTTGAGAAAAAATGTTTATTTTTAGTATAATAAGGTTATGCCACAGGTCGTTGGCGGATTTGTTAAATTTTCAAAAAGTACATGTATTAAACAACACTCATTTCAAATCATATAATCATGCAGTTAAATAAATGAATACGTAAACGTATGTTTCAGAATTTTAATTTAAGTTTAAATAAAATCATTAAAAATATATACGTACATGTGTTTCTTGACGAAAATTCGTCCGTTTGTGTATTTATTTGCGCACTTACAAACTAATATATTTCGGAATTTTTTACATTCTTATTTTGCTTAGACATTATTGAAAAAAGATAAATACTTATTATCACAAAATAATTACAAAAAGTACATATTTTTAATAGTTTTATCGTCACGCCTTTCAGCATTTTTGGATGCAGGTATAAATTAAAGCAAATTTGGAATGAAATAAAATCGGTATTGAGTTACAATTTTAAAAAGCTGGTACGGAGAATAATTAATCTTTCTCATTGGAACCTCCCTGTACGATCGTAAGAACGTTTTTCGACGAAATGTGGATTTTCGGCCGCTGGCTGGTTAAACGCCCTTAAGATGCTCCCCGCGAGATTTTTGCTCTATTTTAAACGAGTAGTGTTTTATTAAACATTTTCGCAATATTCGCATCAATTTTGTCGCTGTAAATGTTAGCGCGCTCCTCTAACATTCGTAATTTCGTATCTCTCCATCTTCTTTTCGAGTCCGGTTGCGGAGCCTTAAACTTACCCACGGACATCCTAGCTTTAATTTTATTGATGAAATTTTTATAATAATATTTTGTTTTCGAAATAACAAACCAAATATTGTTATGCGTTGCAATGCCACATAAAGTAATTGTTTCTCTTTGCGTGTCCCTTCCCATGCGCCCACGTTCCCGCCCCGCACGATTTTCCTGAATTATTTAGAATGTCGTGTGAGTGGTTTAGACAGATTTTGAACATTGTAAAAAATTGAAAAAGTGTTATTAGAATGTCTGAGGAACCATACGACGACGCGACGGGAAAAACAATGTCAGAAGTGTGATAATACGTGTACTTTAAAATCAGACTTTCGATAATATGTGCTGCAAAACAATCACGGTGTACCTATGCATAGTATACGTGTAATGATTTTTGTGGTATGGCGATATTTTTTAATATTTAACGATTGGTAACCCGGAAAGTCTTATAGGTATTATAAAGGCGAAAGTTTGTATGGGTGTGTGTTTGTTATTCTATCACGCAATAAATACCGAATGGAATTTAAAAATTATTTCACTAATCGAAAGCTACATTATTTGCGAGTAAAATAGGCTAAAATGTATTGGTAAGCTCTGGCGTTATGAATAAGCTGTGGCGTTATGAAATTATTTATTATGCGTTTATTGGCAAAGCGTGTTGCTAAGTACATGTTTGACGTGGGCTGTCATTTTGTTATTTGGATTTCCTTGATAGAAAAAATTCAAATGCGAGTATTCTATAATATGTGAAGGAATGCAACATGGAATGTCAGCCGTAAACGAGAAATTGCGTAAAAAATGTTTTTGTGAAATATGAGTTTAAATGCATATATTCCCATCTGAAATCTATGCCTATTAAAAGTGCGGCGGCTTATGGAATGTTTTCCGTTTTTTGAGATTTAATTATTTAAAATTAATCGATTATTTTATATTTATTATGTCGCTTGTGTCCATCACTAGTTGGTTTCTTTTTTTTAAAGCAAGGCACATTCGTTAAGCGACATCTCAATCGCTCGGTGGCCATCATTATTATTAGTTGGCAGGGAAACTAGTTCTATGACTTTGACATATTTGCTGATATTGTTTTAGCTAGAAAGCGAGTGAACCATTGTTTAAGCATTAGTTCTGTTCATAAAAAAACGTCGCATTATAAACAGGGAACGCGGAAAAGCCTAAGAGCGATATTTTCTTCTTATTCCTATACTTTTCTATCTCCCGTTTTCTTAGCACAACAAACAAGTGTTTTTAACAAAAAAAAGATTCTTTAAAAAAAAGATATCTTACAAGAGTGCCTTTGTCTGTGCAGTGTAAATACAGGGGATTGTATTTTCTTTTAAATAACACCACTATTTTGCTCGAGGTCGATAAATTAATGCAGTACGTAGGTACTTTTCTAAACAGAATTGACCTTTTTTGACTTAAACCTTTCTAAACAGAAAGTGGAAAAAAAAAGTTCATGGAAAGATATACATACGCATTGCTTATCAAGCCAGATAGAGTGTTTATCTCTTGTATACACTCATCATATTTTCTCATCGAATTTCGGAATTGTCCTATATATCTCTTTTTTTAAATATGTCGTAAAAACAAATATCACTTTAGAATGTAAATTGCAGTATTTTAAACTTTAGACACGAAATAAGTTGAAAAAGCTTACCCCAAATATTTTAAATTAAAACGTCGAAAATTCAAAATAATAAAAACACAGAAATTTTCTTTAATGAATTTGCAAGAAAACTGTTACTTCACTTTAACATCGACCATACAATACACAACACTTTTTTTGTTTTTATTCTTAAAAAAATAACAATGAAAAACTGACATTTTGAATGCATGCTTGACATGCGAGAACATAGTATATATCTTGTTTATTTAAACGTTAAAACTTCTTTTAATCGAACCTACAGTAAGAGCTGTTACTCTGAGTTCAGAGCGCGCATGTTTACATTCCGTATTGGGTTGTAATCCAAGGAGAAAAGAGGTAATAGCTCGGATACTCTAGATACAGTACTGGTCTAGTTTTATCCCTCTTGTACCCTTCCCACATTATTGGGGTAATAATAATTGAACTTGGATTGATCAAACCTAAAATAAGCTTTAAACGTCTTATTTCTTCAACCTCAACCTTTTAACCCTCTTTAAGTATGCTTTCTTCTTCAGCCAGATGTCGTTTTGTTTAATTCAGTTAATCCGACTGTCTAAATTTGGTTTTTGTTTTTGTCAAGAGATGTCGCGCAACCAAGGGGTACTTACCGACATTTAATTTTATTAAACTATGTAGGTATTTCCTTAAGGGTTAACTTAAAAGAATTCATAATCTGTTCTTTCATAGGTGGCGCTAATTTAATTATTTTAGAGAAAAACACTTTTTGTAAGTTATGCTTTTAATCATAGGAGACCAAATTTTTTCCCATCTCCTAAATCATCTCATATTAATATTTGTATCCCCTTACTGACATGGTGAGAAATATGATGTAAACGGTGTTAGAAAGAGAAAACTCCACGCTTTATATTGCAAACTAGAGTTTAACCACAGAAAAATTGGCGGAAACAGATAATTCCATTTAAAATTTTAAAGCATAACTTGAAATAGTGTTCTTCTAAAATAATTAAAAAAGCGCCACCTGTGACTGCGTAGATTTTAACGGATGTTCCGTATAACCAAACTCGCGTTTTAGAATTTATTAGTCTTATTTATTTTCTGTAAAGCACTAGCACTATGGGCGTTGAATCTAAGGCGAAGCTTAAAATGAAATCACTATTTTCGATTGGTGTTTAACAACGAATCGGTTAACATTGTGAATACCAAAAATAAACTTTGGATAAATTGAAGTCCTCGTTTCGTTTCGCTTAAGTAGAAAAGTATAAGCATTTAAAGAAAAGTAAAAGTATAAGTATTTAAAATAAAATTGTTAATTATTTTGTAAGAATATGAGCATAACTAAATAATATATTTTTTCATTAGAAATATATGAATGATCTAAGAAAAATCGACCGTTTCTTGACTCCAGTTGAAAAACGATTTTATTGCCTATAACCTATAGTCGTGGTGAAATAAGGGACTAGAATATATTAGAATTGAAATTATAATACTCACCAGGAACGGTTTCATCCCACTATGGAGGAAAAGGAATTCCACAACCAATTAACAGTCCAAAAACTAGACTGACTAGAATTTATTTTCGGCTTGTATACCTAGAGAGAGTATCGGAGAATCTAGATGTAAATTTATCGAACAAAAATTAACCATTGATCCCTTTATTTTTATTGTTCATCAGCCGGTTTTTGGATTTCGGCAAGACATGTAAATTTAATACATTTCCTTTTTTATTTTTCCTACTTTCGGAGCCCCATTCGAAAAAAATACAGGTTGTAAGCACGCCTTGATTTCGTCCTCAATATAAGCCCCATGGCGTAAGCCCTATGGGCATTTAAATAAATAGAAAAAATAACAATTCGCAGAAAAAATTCGAGAAAGATGAGAATAAAGAATCTAGATGTAAATAAATTTATTCCGTAAAAGTATTTCGTAAATAAAATTCTTTTCTGTTCTAATTCTACAATTTCAATATTTTTATAAAGTACAATAATATCTTTTTAGACGCTGATATTTTCTGTTTGTGATCAGGTCAATTTACTAAATAATGTACCTATATTAGAAAAAAATAAATCATATTGTTAATTACGAACCCTCTACGCCTGGTGTGTGTAATGCTGCATTTACATTATCTATCTTTATATTTTTAATCTGTTTTTTTAAGGTTTTCTTTTTCTATCAACTCCACTTATAGTGAATTTTATGCGGAAAATTCCCCGGTCCATGCAACCATGTAACATGTTATTATTTGAATGCTGTTTGTTTCCCTAATAAACTAACATGAAAAAAGCTAGGTATTATCTATCTCTTGTAGTTTTTCGTTAGCCCTTTCTACAACGTACCATATTTATAAAAAACATGTTTGCATTATTAATTATTATGCAATGTGTCCTGTTCACCGCGATAAAACTATCAATGAGTTGTTTAGCTCTGCCTCCTTTATCGCTATTGTCACATTTTGACAACTTCCGGCTAAATTCATACAGAGCAACTGGATATCGAAATACCAATCCAAATTATTTCGCTTTTGTTTTAGCTTAGCTTTATTTCAAAACTACTTTGTGGAAACCATATTTGTGTTTTTTGCTCCGTGACAGAGAGAGAATATCCACTATGAAACCTACAGTACTTATTTACAAAACGCAGTTTCCAATTGAAAAATACTTATTGACATCAGACACACCATAGAGACCTTTTGAACTCTCCAGCCGGTCTCTCGCGAAACATCGCCTTGAACCGCAGTGGAAGGGATGGATTTATTTGTCGGTTCCTCCTGGACACGTTGACCCCCAGATTCCTATCACCCTTCATACCCTTTTCCTTCCCATAACTTCTCGTTTCTTTCCCTAAAAAGACCCTACTCACAGCATCTCCAAAGTTGGCATAGATCCTGAGAGATCTTTTTTCCTCAGGGCTTCCTGTATGGAGATAATGTAAAAAAATACACCGTCCGATCTTCTGTTCGTATTCTTCGGTAGATAATGTTGATATCGTTCTTGGGCATCCGAGTTTTTCTAACACTGACTTATGTCTAATATTTTTCTTGTGCCCCCTCCATTCGTATAAAATTACTTGTTCAAACCAACCACGCATCCCTTTCTTTTTATTGTTCATCGGCCGTTTTTCCGGATTTCTTAAAACTTTAAATTAAATTCATTTCCTTTTTTTACCTCGCAGTCCTTATCGCTTTGCCCGTACCTAATAATCGAAAAAAAAGTTTTACAGGGTGTAAGCACGCCTTGATTTCGTCCTCAATATTTGCAGAAAAAACAAGAAAGATTGTTGAGAGAGGTAGCAATTAGGCAGTTGGTTAAATAAGCTGTGCACCATGTGGTGTGAGATTTCTAAAAGCTGCTTACTCCTTACACTCTATTACGTGTTGCAACATGCGCGTTTGTTCATTCAGAATATCGCCATGTTTTTGAACTTCTGTATTAGCAAAGCTGGCGCGGAGAAAGGATTTGCTCAGCTGTAACGACCAGGAAATGTGCGTGCATAACTTGCCTACAAAGTAATTTAGAAATGCTGAAATTTGCTCCGTTCTCGTTTAAACTTTGGACATCGTCGTTAATGTTTGTTTATCTTCTGTTTGTGTAAATGATTGTGCTAACTGTCCGTTTCATGCTTTCCTCGTTGTTTGTCGCTCGTTGGCTCTAGATGTAGATCTCCGTGCCTTTCTTGTTTTTCATAGATATTTAAGGTTTTCTAGTTTTGATTTGATCGGAAGATTGGTTGATTCGTCGATTGACTCTTTCATTCAACTATGGACATGGTTGTTTTATAGAAGGTTACTACTGCGCAGCATCATTCAAAGTTTTGGAATGCACAGGTGGCAAATTGAAAACCATTGAAGGTTTTAAATGATTTTACGTCGCTTTAGCTTTCCCACAAATGACGGATAGGATGAGGATTGGAATGAGGAGCACTGTGGCAGAGGCAGTGGTGGTGTCCGCTTTGCCTGCCGCCCAGCGGAGCGCTGCCGGCAGGGCGGTTGGTCGGTTGGACGGTCGGGCGGCTGGGCGGTACAGCGGCAGGGCGGACGGGGGCTCGGGCCGTGAGTCAGGCGGCCAGAAATAGCCCGGGCTGGGGCGGGGAGGGCGCCGCCCGGATCCCGCCAGTAGCGGCCACATCGCCGACGACAGAACCGTATCTCGCTGAAGCCGCTCCGTGTTCGCACGCGGCCGTACACCCCGCTATAGTACCCGCTCGCAAGCAAGAGCACGCCTGTCCCGTTCCCGTGCCCCGTGCCGCGGTGTGATTATGTAGACTGAATGATATGTATGTTGGTTATCGATGGGAGTGTTCCGCTGTCGGCTGTCCGGGGGCCCTAGCAGCAGCGGTGTGGCGGCGCTAGCAGCGGCAGGTGCAGCAGCGACTGTGGCCCCCATGCGGCAGGTGTGAGCGCAAGGCGGCCTGGCCAGGCCCAGAGCCATGCCAGTCCGCGAACGCTGTGGAGAGCCCGAGTCCAAGCGTTGCAAGCATTGCCACGGTCTGTACCAAGACCCGGAGTGTTGTGCTCTCATGTTGTTTGTGTTCAATGGACTAACAACATCGCAATGTGTGTTTAGTGTATTCCGTGTGCATTATTAACAAACAAACCCCAGACATGGTGACATGCCTTAGGAACTGTAGGTATTGAATGTAGGTATTCTATCACTAACTTTGCCGTTGTAGTAACCGCTTATTTGACGTAAGCTATATTTTTCAAATACAAATGATTTGTAAATATAACCTTATACACAGCATCTGCAAAATTGAATAATTTTAAACACCTATTTTAAATTCACATTACAATATTTTATAGGCGCGAACTATTGAATTCTCAATTGCCAATACGTCTCCTGTCAGCCATAAACTGATGAAATGGCGTAATGTTACAACGAATGCTCATTTGCATTTGAAACACGCTTCCAACTCTTGGAAATGGCTTATTACTTATTACTGATTTTATTTGTGAAACTGTTTGAAAACAGGAATCTTTCAGTATTTCCAATTATATTCCTCTCGCCCAAAATACATAGAAGTATGAAATGGATGTGAACTGGGAACCGTGTACCAGCGATGTTTTAATCGAACAAACCACGCTCCAATTCCTTAGTTCGCATTCGGTGCCCATAAAATTATTCCAATTTGTTATTTTAACCCAAGAACGAATAATATTAGCTGTGTGAAAACGATCGAAGCAATCTCCACACAGCTACCTTACGTACATACCTGTTTTTACTTAATTATGTTCAAATGTTGGTTAATAGTAATATACTGGCTTTACTACCCGGCTTTGCACGAGATTTAGATTGAAATAAAATGAATATGACGCCTTGACTTATTTTTTGACAGTTAAACCGATATTTAAAAAGTTCGTAATAAACTCATCATGGAAATGACCTTGCGAGCTGAAAGCCGTCACGCTGACCTACAAATTTTGGACCTTACCTACCTACAATTTTAATGAAGCCGAGACTCAACATAAACAGATTTTTTTGGGTTATCGTTATGATTATTCTACAATTCTGCAGTAATTAGTTAATTATTAGGTGTCATTGAAATTAATTGCAACCCTTGGCAATTATTTTTTATTCTTTATTGATAAGTCATGTAAAAGCTACGTTTATCTAATTCAATGCTTAGTGGCCATTTTAACTGATTTTATCATCAAATTATCTCAAGAGGAAGCCACAAGCCAAAATTGTATTGTATTCTTATTGTGCCTTACATCGCCACGAATTAGTCAAACGGAGTCTAGGGGTCACTATTTCAATCACGAAAGTGGTTTTTATTTATTTTTGAAAATAATTTTATAAGAAAATGGAAATGGTTACAGATAATTTTAGCCAGTCGTGAATGATAAGTACTTGGCGCAGGTGAATGAGTTTGTGTATCTGGATAGTATGCTTACGAGAGATGGGAAGGCTGATAGAGATATTGAAAGAAGGGGGAATGCCGGTAACTGGCAGAAGAAGGATGAAAGTAAACCGAATGCTGTTGAAATGAGATCCCTGAGGCGTATGTGTAGTAAAACAATGTATGATCGCGTGAGAAATGTGGATATCCGCAAATAATGTAGGGCTGTAAGCATAAAAAGCAAGATTAAGAAAGGGACCCTTAAATGGTTTGGGCATGTAGAGCGAATGAACGAAGAATTTAGTGTAAGAAGAATATACGACGCAAATGTGAACGGTAGAAGAAGTCGGGGACGCCCGAGGAAGACATGACACGATCAAGTGAATCAGATACTTGAGTCAGGCCATGTCAAAAGTCAGAATAATAGAAGAGAATGTATGAGACGATGTATGAATGTGAGTGAGCCAAAGAGTGTGCGCCAAGACCGAGTTGTTTGGCGGTCCGTCCTCTCTGCCTACCTCTGCGGGGAAACGGCCTGATGGTTAGTTAGTTATTTAGTAATTTTAGCCATTAAATTGTATTTTCAAAATGTTATTTCTTATAAGCATTCTAATGAAAAAAATAATTAATTTAATAAAAAAATTGTAACGAAAAATTTTTTTTTTGGGTAGTTTATACTTATTTTTATATTAGGTATTTGTACTTTTATGTTTTTATAAATTAGGTAATAAACAATTTTATTTTAATTGTACTCAATGGAAACGGTAGGAAAAGCTTCATTATATCAAAAGCATATTTTTTGGTATTTGTAATGTAAATCGATTCGTAGTACCTAAAGATTATCTATAAAAGTGATTTAGGATTAATTTCCGCCTTAACCAACAAAAAATGGTTTGCATTTCACAAAGCAACATATTATGTAGGTACATTTAAAAAAAATTATATTACCAGATGGTAATAAAAATGTCAATTTAATGACATGCTAGCGTAGATGTTGTGGCGAAAACCTAAATAATATTTATAGCTATTTTATTTCTTAAAAAAATAAGAGTTTGTTCAAAAGCGTTTTTAAGATAATGTTGGCTAGGTTGAGATTATTAAAAAGTGAGCAATTATTGTCAACATCTTCGGTTATGAAATAGCTTGAGTCATATTTGTTAATGTTTTTTTTGAGCTGCTTTCGTTTTACGAAATAATTGACCCGCTGAATCAATCCGAAGGCCAGATTTGCCTCCATATTTGGAGAGTTGTTTTAGGTTAAGATGTTAGGCATGAAAGTAACTGTCCTAACGACCATAGCTGCCGCCAATAGGCAATGTGATAATGGTATTCTACTGAGAGCTCCGTCGCAACTTCTCTTTCTGTTACATCGTTTATTAGAAAGAGGGACAGGTTACGACGGTGCTATCAGCGGTACGCATTTATTATTCAACGGGATTTAAGTATTCGTGATTAATGTGGCCGCTGCGCCATTTTTGATAGATATTAATGAGATAGGTGGATTATATTATTATTCAGTGTTTTTTGTCCTTAACATTTATGTCAGAACTTTCTATAAACTTTTATTCAATTGGTTACGTAATATTTGGTTAAATGCTTTTACATATGTTGTTACGTTGGTTTTCAATCAAGAATGAAAACCACTTTTATTTAAGAGTGTATAACCAGAGAAAACCAGAAATATGTAGTTTTTAAATCAGATTTTATCGACTCTTTTCACAAAAAAATATAAATTGAATTCGAAAGATCTAGTACACGTAGGTATGTTTTAAATTTTGAGAAAAAATGTTTATGTTTAGTATAAGGTTATACCATAGGTCGTTGGCAGAATTGTTAAATTTTCAAAAAAGTGTTTGTTTTATACAACACGCATTTCAAATCATATAATCATGCAGTAAAATAAATCAATACGTTATCTGGTAAACGTATGTTTCATTATTTCATTTTTATTTTAAATAAAACCATTAAAAATATATATACGTACATTTGTGTTTCTTGACGAAAATTGGTCCGTTTGTGTAATTATTTGCGCACTTACAAACTAATATATTTCAGATTTTTTTACATTCTTATTTTGCTTAGACATTATTGAAAGATAATAAACACTTATGATCAAAAAATAATTACAAAAAGTAGATACATAATTTTAATAGCTTTATCATCACGCCTTTCAGCATTTTTGGATGTAGGTGCAAATTTGGAATGAAATAAAATCGATATTGAGTTAAAAAGCTGGTACGGAGAATAATTAATCTTTTTCATTGGTACGATCATAACCTTTCTACGAAATGTGGATTTTCGGCCACTGGCTTGTTAAACGCTCTTAATATCGCGGTATTATAGCACAGCGCCCTTGAGGTGATTTTTCACAAAAACGGCGCTACAGGTACAAGTCATCCAATTATTATTATTTTTAATTTAAATATAAAACAATATTTCACTTCAGTGAAGAAATTAAAATATATTTTTTATTAATTTTACATAAGATTAATCCAGTTTTCCATAGGCTAACAACAATAACATATATAATCTGTACAGCGGTCTAAAGTGCGGAGCTTTCAGATGTTGGATTATTTTTATTAGGAACGTATTTATCATTTAAAATGTAATAATTATGTACTTTACTACCCGAATTCAACTAAGATGTCAACACTGTTTTTCCTCAGTGAATAAGCAATATGACATGTTGTCTTATTTTTTGACAATATACACATAATGTATGGAACCACCGTAGCTTAAGAAATAACGTTGACGAGGTGAAAATAGATGACCTAGAAACACCGAAGAGAAAGGGTAAATTGTATTACGCTAACTTACGGTACGACTGCCTTAGAAACACAGGTTTTGTTCTATATGGTTATAATAATAATCTGGCATGCAAATTTACAATTGAACATGTTTGGAGCAGTCTGGTCGTGGTTTAGTAAAATTTTAACATCAAATCACTTTTATTTTATGTATTTCCAACACGCCTTTAAAGCACACGCGTCAGGTAGACTACCGGTATAACAATAAAATAATTCATTTTACCTATAATTTTACCTTAATTATAAATTTTTATTTTTAGTTTATTTTGTTTTATAAAATTGAGGCCTCAGCACAGGTGAGCTACCCAGTGAGGCCGACATTGCTGAATTGTATTGAAATATAGGATATTATATCAAAATAAATAAATAAATAACAATGGCAGATGCTCCGAAGAACTAGTGTCGTTGGTCCCTTCGGCACCGGTACATAGTCGGGAAACACGCATAACGCAAGCCCAACATATGTAGCTACATGGTTGACATTTGTTACATGACAACGGGTTGTTTCTATGACTCATTTTTGAGTTCAACTGCTCTGAATGATTTGCCGGCCTCAGTGATTTTCTTCCTCCTAGAACATGGATCTCTCCTTCCTCTTCTCAAAAAGACCCTCCACATAACATCTTCAAAGATGAAGTATACTCTTAAGGAAATTATTTGCCTGTTCGTGGAATAATGTAAAAAAATAAGTCATAATATTCAGGTTGTCCGGGGGTAAACTGCATTAACTTCGGGAGGTGATTCTACATGATGGTAGGAGTAAAAAAGATTTACAAGTTTTTCCGAAATTCCAACTTTTTTTTCCCATACAAAAAGACGTAGGTACCTACTAAAAATCCTTAGTGTGAGGTACGAACTTATTTGCTGAGAGCTTGCCGGGCACGATTGTGGCATCATTGCGTGGTTGTTATTGGCCCGTATCGTAGCAGCGGAAAATAATAAAGCTAGCGGCACACACCGGTTTAATTTTATCTTTTTACCACAAACCTACCCCTAAAATTTGGAATTTCGAAAAAAGAGGTTTTTTTAAAGAAAAAAGTAGAAAAAAGTTTTTTTTTACTTATAATATCATGTAGAATCACCTCCCGAAGTCAATCCACTTTACCCCCGGACACCCTGTATATAAAAACTCCTGCAGTAGCTAAAAAGCTTTATGTCATACTTGTTCTTGATACCAACGTACTTGGAACAAAGAAGAACACAATAAATGCAATGTGTTTATTGTTTAAAAAGTCTGGCTAATCGGGCCTTAAATTTCAAATACAATTTTTTTTTCATAATCATTTTAAAAATTCAAATGTGATACGATATACGATGTCAGGGAAGTGTGAGAGAAACATAATGCGTACTATTTGTGCTAGAACTAAAAGGTATTGAATGAGGTATTTGTTTCTATTCAAATCTACATAGAAGGCGTTTCTAGTGTGTATTATTCATTGCATACGTACATGATTCCAGATGATAAATCGCCAGCTTTTTTTATTGTTTCTCTGTTGTCTCCTGCTGCATTAGCTATTAGGTACTATTTTTATTTGACACATGCAACCTTGCTGCTCCTGGGTGACAGCAACAGTTGTCTTTTCCGACTGCTGTGTGGTCTTGTTGACTTGGTATTACTAACCAACCTGTACAGAAGTACTACAGAACTGCAACAGTAGTGAATTTCGCCCACCCTCTTGGCCGACCGCCGGACACGGTACCAACAACGTTTTTACTACTTGCAGGGTATATAATACTGTCTTTTACATGTGTACTTTACTTACCTCCCTGCCGTTTTGTATGTGTTATTATGTCCGCACTTGAAAATATTATTCACTCGACTAAATTTGGAATCAATTCATTAAGACAGATGGCATGTAATCAATATGAATCATTTGCCTTTAACTTAAACTTCCAGCAGCAAATAATTATTTAAAAAATGTATAATTTCGATTCACAAAATAAACTTGTACAACTATCTTCAAAAAGGTTGGCACCCTGTTAATCACAAAACAAAAACCTTCTATATGTTACACATCCAAAAACTTTCTCATAACATCCATCGGTACACCTATCATTTGACACCTAGCCATAAATCTCTGTATCACTTAGCGCCCAACATGGGGTATTGGAGTATCTACTACACTATATAAAGAGGTAATATTTGTTTGTTTGTTTGTTTGTGTGTTTGTTTGCATCGAATAGGCTCCGAAACTACTGAACCGATTTGAAAAATTCTTTCGCTGTTGGGATGCTACACTATCCCTGGGTGACATAGGCTATATTATATTTAAAAAAAATAGGCATCTTTACTAAAACTTCAATAATGTAACCCAGGGTGTAAAAAAATTACCTAAAATATTCTTTAAATCGCGTGCGCTGCGAAAAATATTGATGATAGAATAAAATAATGTACTACGATTTTATAGAACACATCATTATTTACAAAAAAAATCGCAACAGCGTATGTCTAACTATTATAGTTATGCCACAATAAGTATTCTTTTATTTTAAAAATTTAATTTAAATGTCGCTGCTTCAAAAGGCTCTTTATTTGTATCTTGGTTTTAATCCTTATCAAAATAAATTACTTCATATTCAAGACAGCTTCATTACCTTTATTTAACTTTTTGAATTTTTCAATTCGGATATTTAATTAGAAAGATATCACGAGTTTAAAATTGTTAGTATTAGAAAAAAGTTTCGGCTACGGGCCGGGCGGGAGAGGAGTCAAGAAATGCAGTTCCAGGGGGTTGGCGGGACGGGTAAGCGGGAGAGCGGTGGTGGGGATGGTGGAAGTGGAACGCTGGAGGGGAACGCACGGGAAAGGACATGTAAGGAGTAACATTTTATTTATTTGAATATGGCATAAAAGAAAGTCCAAAAAAACGTGCAGATCGCAAAAACTCAGAAACGAGTCCCGGTTCGATCAAGGGAGTTATATGGTGTGGTAGATCTCTATCCCCCCTAGGGAAAAAGGGTATTCGTTTTTACCTAAAAGGCGGGCTTTTAAAGATATAAGGGCTGAAAGTTTCGCCCTCTTGAAATTTCTAGAACAGTCTTCCGGAAAGTTCTAGAAGGTTCCATAGAGCTGTAGAAAGTTGTGGAAGGAGTGGCGGAGTATGTCGTGGAATGATCAGGAATAGGGAATCGGGAACATCATTGTGCAACATTCCAGAACACTATCTTATTATCCTGAGCGAAGCCGGGTAACCCAGCTAGTAATGAAAGAATTACGAAAAAAGTCGACAGTCAGAATAAAAGAGAATTTATGCATGCATTTAAATGGAGGAGATTATTCCATGGCAGAGTTGTGTGGCGGTTCATCTCCTCTGTCTACTCCTTCCAGGAAAGGTAGTAATGAGTTATTAGTTGTATAATTTCCTGAAAGAAGGGTAAAATCGATGAAACCTACATACATGGTATCCGTGAACTCGTAGCGCAAGCGGGGTATTGGTGAATCTGCATAACATGGAGAATCCGAATAACAACTTTTTTCGCATTTCTATAGAGTTAAAAAAATAGGACCCAGGTGCGACGAATTTAACGACATTAAACAGTCAATAACATCCCCCTAGCAACTATTTTTTTTTCAAATTTTACCTAAAAAATTCGAACTTAGGACGCGATTTTAGAAACCTACTAGAAAACGAAAGCTCAAATCAAATAATATACTCCATAAAATCCACTGCAAATGTTGTGTAGATTCACAAGTTTTAAGTTTTTACCAAAGTTTCCGGACGCCACGTAACTCTGTTTTCTTTTGCTTATTTTTATTTTAGATATAACGGTGTATGTTTTAAGATTCTCTCGTACAATAGTGTTATTTAACTTTTTGAGTGATGTTTTTTTTGCCGTTTTTGATGTTTTAAGCCGTGGTGCACTTTTTCTTCCTCAATGATCCAACGTTTCCGGTTTCGGACAGCCTTGCAGTGTTCATCATCGGGACATCTGCCCGTTTTTGATTGTTGACAACGTCCATTAAAGACGGGAGATAATCGATAGTTATCATTGTCGAAAGCGCAGCTCATAATCGTTATATTATACAATAATATCCTTCCCTTTTAATGATAGTTTAATAAATGCAAGAAATAGCCTGTTATTATATTAAATCAGATATTTATTTAGGAACACGCGAGGCTGTCATGCATTTAATATCCGTGGTAATGAAGTGCGACATTAAAATAATAATATGTTGGAATGTCCGGTGACAGGCGGGTAACGATGCCAAAAGTATTATTCAATTTACATTATGCGAATGGACGTAAAGCCGTTGCGTCGTGTGTATGGACGGACTCTGGTCCGTCGAATCTTATCCTATCCTTCTAGCCCTGGCACAATATATCGATAACATCGTCTAAATTAAACATTTTTGGTCAACGTGAACTGTTTTTTGTTCATTGACGATCGGCAGCCGCGTCAGGACCGGTGATAAGTTAACGGCATTGTCGATAAAACCTTTATCGACGTGCTTGTGCTAGGGGGGCAGGTATTTTATTTATTAAGAGTGTATAACCAGAGAAAACCAGAAATATGTCATTTTTAAATTAGTGTTTAGACGTATTGACTCTTTTTCACAAAAATTTATAAATTGATTTCGAAAGATTGTTATTTTATCTAGTAAACCTATGTAATAAATTTTCTGAAAAAATGTTTATTTTTAATATAATAAGGTTGTACCATAGGTCGTTGGCGGATTTGTTAAATATTCAAAAAAGTACATGTATTATACAACACCCATTTCAAATCATATAATCATGCAGTAAAATAAATCAATATGTTATCTGTAACAGAATTTTAATTTTAGTTTAGATAAAATTATTAAAAAATATATAAGTACATGTGTTTCTTGACGAAAATTGGTCCGTTTGTGCATTTATTTGCGCACTTACAGACTAATATATTTCAAATTTTTTTACATTCTAATTTTGCTTAGACATTATTGAAAAATGATAAATACTTATGATCAAAAAATAATTACAAAAAGTACATAATTTTAATGGTTTTATCGTCACACCTTTCAGCATTTTTGTATGCAGGTATAAATTAAAGCAACTTTGGAATGAAGTAAAATCGATATTGAGTTATAATTTAAAAAAGCTGGTACGGAGAATACCTTATCTTTCTCATTGGAACCGCCCTGTACGATCGTAAGAACATCTTTTGACGAAATGTGGATTTTCGTCCTCTGGCTGGTTATGCGCTCTTAACGGATTTATGTCGAATTTGTAAAAATAAACTGGACAAAACCGGACATTTAGTTTTAAATAATGAATTTTTCACCAATCATCGAATGAGTCAATAATATCTGATTGTAAAAGAAGGAAGTCGTAGTAATTATTGATTATTTCTAGTATTATGATATAGTATAAAAATATAAACGGTATCCGTTTTAAGTTTTTTGATTTCCGCTTTCGTTTTCGAGTAAATCCATTTCGAAGTTAAAATTTTATAGGTCTAATTTGAAAAATAATCGGCAGCTTGGGGTTTAATATCACTGTTTTTAAAATGCGTAATAAATAGCCGGTTCCAAACGTTTTTTTTTTTACCTTTTGGCTGCAGAAAAAAACCGAGAAAAGTAAAAAAAAAAATTGTGTTCTCCAAATTGTGTCCACATCACATAATATGATGTGGATTCACAAATTCAGCTTGTACTATGAGTTTCCGGACACCATGTATATCAAAAACTCAACGTTCAGTATATTTTTAGCAGTCTCATAATTTTCATATGCACTGTGTTACATGTGCGATCGTAAACTTGTACTAAGTAGCAGCTCTACATGGACGAATAAGTCGTTAAGAGAACACGTTATGGCCATAGTCCGATGTTATAAGTTATTACCGGCGTCTCCGTATTGCAGCATGCTTGTCAAATAAAGCACCGCTGTCCCGCGTCTGCAAACATATCGCGTGCGTAGTATGCGCCACAGGCTCACCGGCCATTGTTAAGAGGGTATTCTGGTCTAGGTCTAGAAGCGTTTTTTGACAGTCGGTAAAAAAAAAACATTAATATTTTAACTATACATTTTTTACAGTAAGTTTTAAGAATTCAACAAAAAAATGTTAAAAATATACATATATATATATATATATATATATTTCACGAAGTTACAAGCTGTTGAAGTAGAGGGGGAAAAAAAGAGTGCGTCCATTTTGTCATGATTCCAATCCTTCTGGTCGTTTGCGAAATAAAAAAAGGTAGACTCTTTTATCAGTCCAAATGTCGTTATGAAAGGATAGGAACCAAGAAAAATGAGAAAAAAATCTTTTCAGTTATTTTTAAATTCTAAAAATAGTAAATTTTTTTTTTTTTTATCTTTTGTTGGTTCCTACCGTAGAAGGATATATAAAGAAAATTCATGCCAAATTTCAAGAAAATCGGTCAATTAGAACTTGAGATTTCGTGACTAAGGTGTCGAAAAAAGTAGTTTTGAGAAAAACGCGTTTAGATTCTAGTATTCGTATGAACCGGTCGAATTGCCACGACACTAAAATGGATATAACTTTAAAAATAATTCGAATTTTGAAAAATACTTTTAAGGAGATATTCTTGGATATCTAAACTATCGAAATTCGATATTTTTTTCTAGACTAGAATACCCCCTTAAAGCGCAGGTCACAGGAACTGGGAGCGACTCGCACACGACTTGACAACACTAATCTAATACAACGGCGGAATCTTTTCGTCGTGATTATAATCCTGAGTTTGTTATTTTTGGAACTAAACTTAACACGCTCCATCCCGCTCCAACTTCACCATTCCTGTAAGACAGCGATTGTACAACTTTTTTGGGTTTTTACCACTTTCTCATAACTCATAACATTTACCAAAATCCGGCGAAATCGTAACTCCGAACTGTATCCCAAAAATGGTTCCACGACAACTCAACAAAGTTGTATTTTAACACCCCTTTGAAAAGTCATTGAAATGTTTGAGAAAGAAAAATGAAAAATAGCCCATAACCGAACCTAGCGTAAAATATTAAAGTTTTTTTTTCGATTTTCCAATCACGTTTAATGATTTTTCAAAGGAGGTGTTGAAGTAGTTTGTTTTTGAGTTGTCCGGTCACCTAAAAAATACAACTTGGGAGTTGGGAGTACCGCTGGAATCATTTATTGGATAACCAACACCTCTGTCGGGATGCTGGGTTCACTGATGATGTTTTTCCGGGTTTTGGCGGTGGTGGCATCTGTTCACCAGGCCGGATCTGGAGACTGTTTGAGGGAGACCTTTTGACCTCTCCAGAAGGGTCCTCTTGGAACATTGCCTTGTATCGCAGTGGGAGAGATATATTCATACGTCCGTCATTTCTGGTGACACTGAACCCCTGTTTCCTACCCATTACTCTTTTACCTTCCCAGAACTTAACCTTCTTCCTTTCCTTGAAAGACCCTCCACACAACGTCTCCAAAGATGGGAATTATTTTCCCAAATGCCTTATCTGTGTGGAGCTAATGTAAAAAAACAACATCAATTATACGACTATTATTTTTGGGAGCGAATTACTTATTCCAGAAGCCGAGCGTTAAATTTATTCATGCATTAAAATGTCTCATGTTTTTCTTCAAATTCTATGCCGTTATTTTCACGCCGTTTTTACCGTTGCAAAATTGGCATTTCACGTGCATTTTTCGTACAGTTTTCACGCCATTTACAGGGCGCCAGAACGTTTCGCGAGTTTTGCGTATCGGTACGTGAACCGTGTTTCCCCACGGCCGCCAAGCAGTTTCTCTGTTCATTCCTATTCCAGTTGTCTTTTTGCCGATCGCTGGCCGCCGAGAATCTAGACTAGACCTTATCGCATTATCGACCAGGAACTCGGATGACCAAAATAATACGTCCGAGTCTTTTTAATCAGTTTTTGTTTAGCGCCGCGACAGGAAGACATTATGCATTAGTTCCAAATGCAAGGCGTTAACTTTGTCACGCAACTATCTATGAATAACCAAATTAACCAGGAACTTAAACGAATAATTAATTTGAAAACACCTCTTGTACTTTAGATCTTACATACATAATTTTGAATGTTGTATGGTAATCAAATAAGAAAACCGTTTATTTTTTAGTTTTTGACCGATGATTTCACCGTTTTACTCTAAAATTTCTATTTTTAATTCATTTTTATTGCTTATTTTCTTCTCCTGCTGTTCTGACTTATTGGAAGTTGGCTATCAACATAGGCAAGGCTTAGATTAGACTGCCATAATATAAACCATCGATCCCATATTTATTAATTTTTAACGCCATGGTGGGCTTTTACATGATTTGGTGCATAGGTTCTCAACGTGGGCGATAACGCCCCCTTGTGGGCGTTTAAGACTTTCAGGGGGGGGGAGAATATTAGGGGGCGTTGAGATGGCACAGTGAGGACGTGGGCAGGTAAAACCTATGATGTAAAAAAGACATAAAAAATGCTAATAACGTACTAATAATCTAACGTGTATTATTATTATTAAGAATTGACACTATATCACGAAAACAAGAAGGAAGGAGGTGGCAACGCGGTACTTAAATTTTTTTTTTTTAACTTGCAAAACAAAAATAATTTAATATACCTATTTTGAATCGAATTATTGATTGCGTGACAGATGAAAAAAAATCAGGGGCTCTAGAAAAAAAATATCTCCAAGTGGGCGGTGGCAAAATAAGGTTGATTTCCTATGATTTAGTGTATGATACATAGACACATTATTAAATAAAAATAAAAACTTAAAGAAATGAACATTATATTTGGTAGTTATAATGGTGCATTTAAGTGAAAATAATGTAAAAGCAAAGAGAAAGAAAATAAACAGAAACCAGTTTTTAATTTGAAGATGGCATAAAAATAGTGGGTATAGGTTAATAATACAAATTTCAGGTGGATAACTCATGACAAAGTGTATGATACAGAAAAAGAAAATAAGATTGATGATGTTTCGCAATATAGTGACGTTTATTTGACGTATAACACTTCCATTCCCAAAATGTGGTCATTTTCAAATAACTTCTTGAAATAGGGCCCCAGACAATGAACAAACGCTGTAATTTTTAGCCACGGAATAGTTCTATTGAAGTTATCAAGGTTTTCTGAACAAAATCGACATAGTTCGCTGCTACTTTCTGACGCATATTGATAAATATTTACGTTCGGACCATCCAAATTTAGCCCGTGAAATTATTATTGCACTCCAGCAGTGATTTCTCCAGTAGTTACCTAACAATGTTGCTTTTCTCGTTCGCTTCGATGTGCGAACTGTTTTCCGGAAAATTGCATCCGAGAATTTCCTTTGATACAGAGTAGAAAATATAATTTGGAAAATTCCTCAGCCTTTAGTAATCGCGGGCCGTTCCTGCCTGTTTGGTAGTTGTTCCTCGCAGATGACGTCAGAGGGAAAGATACTCTCGTATTATATTATATTATAAATTATAAGGTTTGTGGCTTGTGTTTCCAAGTCTTCTTTCTACAATATTGAGATCGACGTCATCAGGAACATCGCAACGCTTTGGAAACGATGAATGGAGAACGTCGATTGCTTTACGTTATAAATAATTATAATTGCCGCACTTGTTTCGTAAGTTATGTAGATGTGAATGAAGCAAAGGATAGAAGCCGACATTAGTTACTTTCTAAGTATATTAGATAGAATAATTATTATAGGTACATCGGATTTGTGGATTTTACCTTGGAATTTTGTTTAACATAATACAGTTACGATGGTAAATTTTACTTAGTATTGCAATTCCAATGCATATTTTTACCATTCATTTATTTATTGTTTTTAATTGAATCTTGTATAAGGACAATTTGATAATACCCTTGAATACCGAAACATTCTTTACAATGATAAAAAATCTGAAGTACTCACTTACAGAACAAATCCAACATTTTAACAATTTGATTTGATTTTTTTAACATAACCCCACACAGGAGGCCCCGAGTAAAATAATTGACATCTTTGGGAATGCTGTGTGGAGCATCTTTTAAACGAAAGGATGGAAATTAAGTTCTGAAAAGTAAAATGGTATGAGGGGTGGGTAGAAATCTGGGGATCGGTGTGTCTAGGTGTGATGGACGTATGAAGCCATCTCTCCCACTGCGGTGCAGCGCGATGGGTCGACTTGAGAGGTCAAACGGTCTCTCTCAACCGGCCTCACCTGATCTGGCCTGCCACGCAGCTGGCGAGCACACGCGTTCGCCGGCAAGACATGAAAAGACATGACCCATAAACCATTAAAATAAATAAAATAAAAACATACGAGTGTTTAAGTCTAATTTTGTAAGCATTTCTTGCGGGTCAGTTTGGTCAATTTATTCCTATTTATGAATCATTTGTCCAATTTCGTGGACAAACATTCGGAGCTAAAATTCATATAAATCTAAATCTTGTGTAGCATTCTTCTTTGGAGTGATCATGATGTATTTTTTCTGTTAAAGCGGATACTGTATACGGATAGTTCCCATTAGAGATGGTTAGTTAGTTTTATACCCAAGAGATCTCCTGCCTGGAGGCATTATTGAAAAGTCAGGTAACGAGTAAGTAAGAATAAGTAGCGTTGCGGGATGTATTGAAAGAAGGGACTATTTAAAAGGTTCTGGTCAAATGAAGAAGGAAATACTAAGCTGGTAGTTAGTTCCACAAAAAGTCTTGGAAGAAGGAAGAAAGAGTATAAAAAATGAATTTTACAATTATGCACCGGTGTCTGCGTAGTTTTTTTTCCGGTTCATCGGTAAGCAAGGGATGTAATACCCTTAAAATAAACTCAGCATATTTCGTCTAGCAGATGCCTAGAGGCGGTTAACTAATTCAATTGTCGGATTTATTTAAAATCAGATTAAGCATCTGCTAATCTACACATTATACAGAATGCCCAGCATTTTGGAATTCGTATTTACTCCGACTTCAGTGGATACCCAGGCGTTTTAGCTGGTGTGAAATACACACTACAAACAACTGAATGTTTAGATTTGACCGTCTTCGCAAGTGTTAACAGCGTCGGTCCATTCATGCGTCTCCTGGAGATGAGATGAGCGGGGGCGGAGAAGGAGAGGGTGACGCTGTGCCGATGGTAATGTCATGCCCAAATGGCGCTATTACAGCGTCGTTTTGGCGAATATATTTGGCAAAGCGTCGTGGCGCGTCGCCGACGCGCTCTGCGGATAACTTTGCTGGGGTCGAATTGAAAATATTTTAATTGAATGTTGGCCATCGTGGAGGAATTTCATTCTGGCTTTTAAAATTAGCGGAGCAATTTATTGTTATTTGTGTTTTATGTTCCATTCATTATTCGTAAATATTTTTCAATTTCTTGAGATGCAATTAAATTAAAACGGTTCATTAAAATAAATTATTCAATAAAAACTTTGAATTTGGTTTACGGTTCTCACGGCCAATAAATAGGGTTATGTTGGTTAATTTTTTGGGTATTGAGTGGTTTTGCACTCTCTCCTTCTTGGATCAACGTTTCGAACAGTGTTACAGTGTTCGTCATCACCACCTATAACTCTGATTTATAGATTCTGCAAGAGGCTTTCTGTAACGTTGGCGCAAGAGTAGGAAGCGCAACAGCGCTTAACCACTTGGGTCAATCGCCTTTGTGTAGGTAGTTTTTTGGTTTTAATGAACTGTCAAATTTGATAAAAATTTTGTGTTAATTCCTCTTTGCAATTAAAGCTTGATAAGTGAAATATTTCTAAACGTATTTGAATACTAAAAACTGTTTTCAAAAGGTGATAAAATTTGCTTTCAAATTGTATTATTACAAATAAATATTCAAATTTGTAAATATTCAAATTTAGAATGCAAACATAAAAAAAATTGGAAAAATGACTCACTTGATGTTTTTATGTGAAAACGGTACTAAAATCACGGATTATGTAAATAAAAATACTTATTCTATCGTAAAAATGTGTAATAAACAATTTTGTCACCTCACTTTTACCATTTCCCACAAAAATATTTTATAAAAAATTATCACTGTCTACCGGCGCGAATGCGATTTAGCGGATGAAAGCTGTGTCTTCAAAATAAATACCTATTTTTAAATCTATTTCTATGGACAACTTTGAATAGAGATGTGTAGCGTGGTAGGATAAGTTTTTAGATTTTCACGGCCAAAAGCATTTTCGTTGTTAGTTTTTGGGGTGTTATGCCGTGTTGTGCTACCTCCTACTATAGCCTACGTTTCGGACAGCGTTGCAGTGTCCATCATCAGAGCAGATACGGTAGATCCGACGATGTGTCGTCGGATCTACCGTATCTGCTCTGATGATGGACACTGCAACGCTGTCCGAAACGTCGGCTATAGTAGGAGGTAGCACAACACGGCATAACACCCCAAAAACTAACAACGAAAATGTGTAGCGTGTGTTATTATAGATATTTTTTGTTTAAGGGTTGTACCACACGCGTTAGCTTGAAAACTTAATTCGTGGTTCGGCTCACCTGTGTGTACGCAGCCTAATGTCCCAAAAGTAAAAAAAAAACTCTATCTTTATTCATGTGTCATAATAATATATTTCAAATTCCGTTGGGAACGTTTCATGCCTCTTGATTCCACATAATCTAAATTTACCTGAACACGTCAAAAATACATTATTTTTTATGCACGTTTATTTTTACCGTAAAATATGGAGTTGTCGGGTTTTCCTCATTCGTAAAGTCAACACCTCGGAATCCTGGCTAGTCAGCCACTAGTCTTCTGACTGTTCTGGTGATGTGGAACATCACCAAACCATGTCATGTTTTATTTTCGGATAGCTCCCAAACTAGAGCACTCGGATTCTCAGCTGGACATTTCGGCTATTTGAAGTAACTAGCGCCTAGTGATTTTGTCTGCCTTGTGAAATGTTAATAGCCTAAAACTTTGATTTTATTTATGGTTGTTCGTCAAAAGTTTGTGATAACCAATTTAAAAAAAAAGATGCATGTTGTTTTGCCACAATTCAATGCTTTTTAAAGTTTGCTGTTTTGCATGATTTTTATTTTTTCCGACTTTTTTCTTCTTTTAATCCTGACATATCCTTTACTTTAACCTCTCAGCCCCCATATTCTGTTAAAAGGTCGGAATATTTCTGCTTTGCAATTCAAATAAATGGAATATTTATGAAGGTACCTGAGAAATAAAAACTGTTATGATAGGTGATGAAATGCGCTTTCAAATTTTATTATAAAAGTTGTAATTTTTAAAATATCAAAATTTTGAATGAAAACATTTTTTTTTTCTAAAAACTAAAATAAAATAACTGATAACAAAAATATAACACTTGCATTTTACAAGACAAATGTATTGTAAACGTTACCCTTACCTAATTTTTTTGTCGTTTCTTTTAAAAATAATTAATAAAAAATTCACAAAGTAAATTTTTTTTTTATTGCGTTCGGATATTTTTGTTTTATGAATATGTTTTTTTTTGTGTTTAATTTTAGATTTGAATATAAAGCGTGGTGTTTTCTCTTTCTAAGGCGTAGGTTACATTTTAAATATTTATCTGATCAGAGTGCTATCCTAGACGTTCAGTATTTTTTTGTAATCCGTCAACATTTATCAAATATCGCAATATTTATTGCAAGTGTAGGCTAGTATATTGACTGATCACAATATGAACCCACTGATGGTGTTAAATATTGATGCGTAGGCTTTAAGTTTAAAATTTATTGTAGTGATCGTTAATATTATCACAATCCGTGGGTTTACGGAATTCAGGAATTTAGACATCTGCGATCCATATTATGATCCGTCCTAGACGTTCAATAAATATCACGATATTTGATCAATATTAACGGATCACAATAAATATCGAACGTAAAGGGTTCACCTAACACCGTTTAGAGTTTAGATCATATTTCTCACCATGATAGTAAAGGAGACACAACGGTTTCTGTGAGACCTATATGAGTCAAAAGCGATCAAATTAGCCTGAGGGCTTACCAAATCCCTCCCTACGTCCCCTCTCTTAACCCATTTTAAAACTTCGCCCAACTTCCCTGTCTGAACTTGATGAGTCACATAAAAATGATGAATAAATTATTACAAATTGTCATCAACGTATTACTACGCACGAATTTTTAAGGTAGATATTTCATGGATGAAATTGGCGCGTCGTCCAAAGATTAGGTCTGACATATCATAAGGCGAGGTTAGCAAGGAACTAACTTGAGTCATACATTATTCTCTCTCCCGATAACGAAGAATTATTCATAATTTCCGTCGTATAGGTTTTTTTTTTACATGAGCTCCACACAGGAGGCCCTGAGGAAAAAAAATCCCTCTGAGCCTATGTCATCTTTGGGTATGCTGTGTGGAGATTTTTAAAATATATTTTTTGTATATTTATACCTAAGTATAGTGAAGGTTTTTTGTTATTACCTAAGTATATCTGTACATTGCAACTTTACTATCTAGTTAGGGATCTGCAGTCTGACAAATGGTAGTAGGAAAACATTAAGGGATTGTCAATAAATAGCAAAACCAAGATGGTTCAAAGATAAAAAAGTGTAACTTAGCAGAACTATCGTACACGTACGTCATATTCAAACTTGTTATTTTTTTATCGCTTTGGTATATTTGCCTTTCAATTTGTGTGGTGGGTATGGGATCCTTTGCCCCAGAAACCATTTATTAGATGACCAACACCCCTTCCATAGGTCACCCCAAGTGGTTAGCTACGTTTGATCACTTAGCAAGGGTGCCCACGGCTGGGTTCACGGGGTAAGGTTTGTCTAGATCCTGGCGGGCGGATGCGTTTGCCCACCTACTGCGTTGCGGGTTGGATCGGGAGAGATCAGTTGTGGGAAAACTTTTGAACTCTCCAGCCCGACTCTATCGACCTATTGCCTTGCACCGCAGTGGGAGAGATGAATTCATTCGTCCGTCACTCCTGGACTCACTGACCCCCAGATTCCTAACCGCCTTTCATACCTTTTTCCTTCCCGGAATTTTATCAAAGGCCCAGGGGGAATTTTTTTCCTCAGGGCCTCCTGTGTGGAGCTAACGTAAAAAAGAAAATTGGATGGATTTGTGTTTATTATAATGGATTTTTGAGATGTACATATTATCAAGGAAGCAGTTTATTAATTGTTTAAACAAACAAAAAAATAAGTACGGGTTGTTTAAAAAAAAAATGAACAATAATTCATCAAATATTTGAAGTTAATTTTCGTATTCTGTGTAAGTTCTGTTCAAGTTCGGACATTATATCATTATAGGCCAATTCCTTCATAAAACTGAAATAATCACAGAACTTGGGTAGAACTTACAGAGAGCGTGAAAATTAACTTCAAATATTTGATGAATCCGTAAAATTTTTTGAAAAAAAAAACCGTCCTTACAGAAATACGCATATACTTTATTTAACAAAATGTGAGTTTATTGCAATGTCCTCTTGAATATCGTTGATTTTTATCAACTCCATTCATTTGCACAAATTTGTTTACCATTCGCGATAACGAGATTGATACAGCTCATAATAATATTTATCTATTGGAGGTGACACAGAAGTGACAGAAGTAACCGAATAATCCACTTTTAGATCAATCGATTCGCGGTGGAGCAATATCAGATGGGATGGCCAGGTAGGGCCAAGATATCACACTATCTGTCTTATCTTCGTAAGTTGGCGATATGAACACCTTCTCAGTCCGCCTTCGGAGTATTTATTTCTCAGTGATAATTTGTGTTTTCAGCGAATAGTTACCTAATAATGATAATTTGTTTGAGGTGTTTAACGCGTTTTGTTTGACGGTGATTTCAGCGAAAATATTTACTATGCATTATATAAATGGTAGGTAATTAGTTTATATTATTATTTGTTACATCATCACTATGCTATCTTATTTGCATTGCTTAGACAGCATTGCTTTTAAAGTTTATTTTAAAGGTATAGTCTTAGTCAGAGGATTGCACCCACGACACATTTGTCTTCTCGTATACTAACCGATATAAGTTAATTTAATTATTTAGTAAAACTCTGCAACTTTGTGTATGTGATTTTATTTATATCAAAACGCCAACCGTTTAGTACAATGTATCGACACAATCAGCAAAAGTTCTCCTTGTGAGGTGTTCACAAAACACTACTTCTAACCTATTTACATACAGTTATAATTATTAACATTTTTTGTTTTGTTGGAATTTATTGTATATGTAAACTGTAATCACCTGTGAAATGTATGCAAGTGAATAGTTATAAATTAACTGAATAATATCCTCGTCGACGGCCCCCGTGGTCGAGGTGTAAGGCTCTCGACTGGTGTTCCGGAGGTCGCGGGTTAAAATCCCGGCGTGCGCAAGTAAATTTTATTTAATTGATTTGTGTTATTACAAAATTTAATCATTTTAAAATAGTATGAGGTATATTTGCGGCACATTCCAGAGTGTAAAATACTCTCAGTTTTGCCCTGGTGTAAGACCACCTTTCAGAATTGAAACGATGCTTGAAATGTGTTTGGTGACCAGATCGGAATTGTCAGATACTTCCCCACCTTCTTCTTTTCCATGTCCTTCCCCATCCCATACCTTCAGTCTCACAACATACCCCAATTGGGTTTGCAAGTCTCACTGGCTCCGGACTGGAGCAGTTGGAAATGTCTGATCTGATATATGAAAAACAAAATCTGATGATATTAGTGACATTAGCCGTTCGTTTTCTTTTCTTTTGAAATAATTATTTTCTTTTAAAAAAAAACCTGTTGGTTTTCAACTAACCTTAATCGCTTAATTCGCCATGAATTGAATCATAAGAACGTAAAATTTGTTGAATGAATTGAAATTGAATCCGATTTAACCGTTTACGCGATAGCTATTGAAACTACTGTACCCTTATCACAAAAATTTGGTAAACACTAATTTTATTTTGTTATTTCATAAATAATAAAGATTAGCCGCCTCTACCAACACGTTTTTGCCTGTCTATTCAAATTAAGGTACCGATTTTATTTTTATATTTGTTTACCTAAATAATACAAGCAGCCAATGCGTAAAAGCGATCAAACTTGTTCTATATTACCTTATTTGTGCACACATCAGCAAATGAGTTAGTGTATTCTAAATATTTAAAAACTCTATACTTAGTAGTCCTAGCGTTATGAAATTTGGATGGTTTTCTAGGTCAACGTTACTATTTTTGCCTATAATTGTCATTTATATTATGAGCTATGAAGCTTCAAAAACCACCAAAAAATAAAAAAAATTAAGAAGAGAGAATACTTTTTTTTCTTCAATTTTTCAAATCCTTGACGAAGCAAGTGAGTTAAGCTCTAATAGTGCTGTACACGCTGTCCGGAAGCTCGTAGTACAAACGGGAAACTGGACATTACATTTTGAGTCTATGATTTTGTGGTACAACATTGTTTGATTTGAGCTTTTGTTTTCGAGTAAAACGAGTTAGAAATTGGAAATTTGACCTGAATTGGAGACCTGACTCAATTTTTTTAACCTTTTGTCAAAATAAATGGGAACACCGTGTAGGTATAAAATTTTAAGCTTTATTAATTAATATGATTTTATGTAATAGTGTGAAGTGGTTCTTACACCTAACTCAATGCGTTTTATTGGTCACGTACGCAGAAAGTTCTGCTTTTTTTCATTCATCACCAAGATAAGCTTTTCCTGAAATTCTAAAAAGCGCTATTTAGGCATTCTTGCAAATTTAATCACCTGCGGGTGTGTGCTGGTAACGTCTTCACAAGGCTTTTTATCACAGCTCTGTCTGAAATTAGCGCCATGTTGAGATGTTTTACTGACTGTTTGGCAACGTTATGGTTATTAACCTGCTAAAAGTACAGGAAGCCTGTTTTTAACCATTGTAAACTAAGTTGCTAGGAAATTGTTTTAGAATAACAATATTTAAAAGATAAGTCTTAACATCTTATTTTTATTAAATATTCATTTATGTCTACCCTCGTACAGGCACACAGTTTACAGGTAAATTGATGTTAAGTGCAAGTAAAACAAAAAAAGATCCTAATACAAAATATAGAAGTAGAGTCTTTATTGATCGATGATGTGTTAAATAATTAGTATTTGTACGTGCATAAATAGTTAATGTTTTATGAACACCTCACTAAGAGAACTGTGCTGAGGTGTTCACATGTTTTAGATAGAGTGTTATTGTATTTTAGGTTAGTAGCAATTGAAGTATATCATAATAGTATAATAGTAACAATGAAGTGATAAGAAAAGTATACTACATGAAGTGAACTTAATAAAGAAATAAATACGAAAAGAGAATAAAACAAAAAATATGTAGATATTAATTTTTGTAAGTATTTAAAAATATTACCAATGATTTTCCAACGAATTCCGTGGTAGTTTCACAAACTTAAAACATTTAACAATCAATCAAATTTTTAACCACTTAACTGACTAAACCGGGTTTATGCTATGATTCCTCTTTCTAGCCAAATGATCGAATTAAAATTTGTTTGATAATCAATCGTTTTACACATTTTTTATATTATACTCATATTTGCCAAAATAATGTTTAAACCGATAATGTGAAATGAAAATAATAATGAAATGTTTAAACCGAAAATATATTTTTAACTGAACCACAAACGACACGTGGATAAACAATCTTTGTATCTAAAAGCTTGGATATGTTTGCGTACAATGTACGTGTACATTAATGTACAAGCCCGTCATAAAAGCGCTGTTTTCCTATTCTGCCCAAAGTAACGGACTATTTACACGATACTTTTGTATCCGCGTCATTTCACATGGATTCGGGATGAAAAAAAGGCGTATTCTATTTTGTTACCGATTTCTTACAGTTTAAGATGGCGGAAAATGTTTAACATCTGTCCTGTCATGTTTTTGTTCTTTTTTTAATTTTTTTATTTTTATTATACCTAGTTAAAGAAATATAAACATTTCGCTTTCTAACTAACTATATAATTAAAAACCATATCATGTTTTATTTTCTAGTATATAAAATGTTTTTGCATAAAATAACAATAACACATAATTTATCTTAAAAATTATTCCACATTATAATTTATTCACTTTTCTTAATTATGATTGAACATTTAATTTTATTTATTTGTCATTGTTTTATGTTAGTAACTACATATGTGCAAATTTTGCATGTTTATTTCGTTTGGATTAAATTTTTTAAAAAATAACGACTGGAACTTGTGCTTATTACTGATTGTCAACGTGTATTACCGTTCGGTATTGTGAATTTCTTGTGTACTTTTGAGGATTTGTTGACTGCAACGGCAAAGACAAATTACGGATGCTTTCATGTGATCTACGATAAAAATAATAATAATATTTGGATGACTTGTATAGCGTCTTTTTGTGAAATCACCTCAAAGACTCTGTTCAAACTTATGCTACATTTCTACAATCTTACTTTTAATTACAAACTAGACAAACCATTACAACAACTTACGGCTAAAAATTGCATCCACCTGTTCGTCGATCAACGGTACGAAATTAAATATACAATGATTTGACCAATGAACGCGATGCTGCGTAAAAATGTACTGTGCAGTCACAAAATATACAGGACCATACTTACTTGGGAGGTCACTCGAGATTAAAACTGTTATTGTTTATTTAGATTAACTTCAAGGTGTGTCCATTTTTTGACGAGTAACGCCCCGAAATAATATTTATTCCCTAATGGCAACTATCTGTATGAAAATAATGATCGTGTGAAGCTTAGATTTTTTATATGCGACCCTGTATAGTTTCCATATGGGGATCACTGTGAAAAAAGTTTCGTATAAGACGGCCATTATGCTCGACTAGAATCGGCCAAAAGTCCATAAGAATCCGTCTATTCCTGGCTGTTTCCAGCTAGGCTAGGCCAAGGGGCAAGAGGCGAGTTATTGCCCGTCCGACAGACAGCTGTCCACCGCCGCTATCGCAGCCACATCGCCGCTCTCGCCTTGCGCAACCAGCTTTCGTGCTTTTTCTCTATCATGGACGCGATGCCCAAATATTTCCAGCTTTTGATGCGTGTTATTGTTTATTTACTTGATTTATCTATACCTACGCCAACTCGCCAGTGGAAATGTTGTTTTTCACGGAAGCGTGTTATTGTTGTTTTTATCTGACGGCTCACTGATAATATTTTTAATGCTGGACTATTTTCGTTGCGAGGAAAGGTCAACTATTGGGCTAATATATTTCGAGCATGAGATCTTTTAACAAAGTACGCGATTCATACTTTTCAAAAAAAAAAATGAGTGTGATTATTGATGCAAAGACTGTCCGATTTCCTCGCGTTGAAAATATTTTTTGCTTTGTTTTTGTGAAGTATAAGGAGCATTTGTTCTCGAATTTTCTGGACAAAATGATAAGCTTACAAAATTTATTGCACAATCCTTTCCCATGATGTTCTTTTGTAACAACCTTTTGCTAGTCTTTTTATTGTAAATCTGAACTGTATAACAAGGATATAATCGTCTTCAGAGCGCGCTTTCGAAATTGTTTTCAGGGGTAGAAGATAAGATCTCTCCCCTGACTATTTGCATGCAAATGAAGGTTAACTAAATACTCACCTTTTATTGCCAGGAGGTCTAGCACAGTGAAATCGATACTTTTACAATATCGGAACGATAGGCGTCGGGTAACTGCCGACTATTTTATACCGTTTTCCTAAGCACAAGCACTACTGCACTGCTGATAGCCAGACCGATTTTGACAGACAATAAATAATAAATCGATATAAGCTGGCAACACTGGTGGATCTATCTTTGAATTTACAATCCTTAACGTCAAACTGCTACGTATAAATTAAAAATACTAATAAATATACCATTTCGAATAGAAATACTAACTCTAATACTCATTGGCATTTTGCACATACTTAGTTAATCTAATCTTTAATCATATTTGAACCACTTTCTTTCTCCAACATCGAAAGGAATAAATTAATCGCAACTAAGGTGAATTAATTAAGTTTATGTCTTTTTTCAATTCTAAGAGTTTCATTAATTCACTTCCATTCATTAATAAGCCAGTTATTAAGCAATCATTTGTATAATGACAGCTTAACTGACACTCAGGAAGCCGCGCTATAATTTATCGACCATCATCAACCGGAATATCTCTTAACAATGGTTGACCGTGCTCGCTAATATTGATAACTGACGGATTTAGTCAATATAGATGACGGTTCTAGTCAATATCGTATTGATATAGGGTTTTATTGATTGTCCGGTGTTATACCTCCTGGTCGCGACACCAAATTACTTGCGGTTAGTTGTTTGGCTGGTTGGTGTGTTGTTTGTCTCGCGTTCCGCATTTCGGCCGTTCTGTTGCAACTCCTGGCAGCGGCTCTCCACCCTGCCCATTAGTTCTCTTCGCCTCACTAACTAGCTTTATAACAGGCGTAAACATCAATGTTTCTTTATTTACCAAAGCAGAAATGTAGCGGTGTTGTGTCATCTGCGTTGACCGATGTCCATTCGCTGTTTGATGAAGGACACTTAACTTCTTCACCGATCTTGTAGGCCCTTTGAAAGAACTCATTTATCAATCAGTTAAAAGCCTGATGAATCCATAAAACTATTCGTTAATGCTTTACTAAGGCGTTTGGGAATCTTTCTATTCACTCAAACCTTAGAGCATGCCAGCTAATCTAAATTTATGCTGTTAAATATTACTTTCAAACGCATGCAATTTTATCAGTTGGGAAATCCTACAGGAACTTGCATAGTCCCACATACTGCCGATAACTCCATCGTAAGCTCTTCCATTTTTTACGACTCGCGTCATGATCAACGCATTTAAGCCTCGGCAACCCGAATTTCTACCGATTTCTTACATATCTCCCTTAAACATTTGAAGTTTTTAAGCTCTTAAAAAATATATATGTTATTTTTGGAGATAATGTCTAGATGCTGCCCACGCCGAAATGCAAATTATATGAAATTCCCTCGATAGAAAAAAATCGCAAAGTATGCTCCAAAACTTATTAAAAACAAGTCTGTTTCTATTATTTTATAAATTATATTCGTGAAAAAATTCACAATGTTTCTTTAAATGATACTTAAGATGCTCCCCACGAGATTTTTGCTCTATTTTAAACGAGTCGTGTTTTATTAAACATTTTCGCAATTTTCGCACCGATTTTGTCGCTGTAAAGTTTGTTTAGCGCGCTCCTCTAACATTCGTCATTTCGTATCTCTCCATCTTCTTCTTCTCGAGCCCGGTTGCGGAGCCTTAAAGGAAATATATTAGCGGATCTCTCAGTGATTGGACTGTAGCTTAATTGTAATACGAAGGATGTAACAGCACGAACCCGAAGGATTTTAACCAACGATTTCTGAGTATATTTGGAGTAAAAATGTAGGTCGTTTTGCTGTCCGATGATTTTTTTTTTTCAATTATTTCAACAAAAATTTCGGTCACACGTCGCAACTGACTACTTACGTACGGTGTAGCGGACCACGTGATAAGCATGCCATCTCGTTCTAGCAGCAAAATAACAAATGAGACAGCGTGTACCACGTGATCCCGTTCAGTGGTGACGTGTTATAGAAAAATATTCTTATTATTTTTAAATGAAAAAAAATTATCTTCGGACAGCAAAATGAATAAAAAATTCAGATTTTTACTCCAATTATGCTCAAGAATCACTGGTTAAATACCTTCGGGTACACCCTGTATTATTTAATTTTCTTTACCATTCGACCTACAGATGTTTGCATTTTCGTGGCTTATTAGATAGTTACCGAATTAGCGGAGTGTGATATAATGACACGAGAAAACTGCATTACTGGCTATGTGATGTCTGCTACCGGTGCTAGTGGTACTGGGTACTGGTATGACGTACCGGGTGCCCGTGCTAGAGCTTACCGGCCCTCGCGAGTGTGTTTCGGGTTGTCGATGACCGATCGGTATCGACATTCCGGCCGGTAGACAATATAGACTTTGTGTCCTATTAGCGTGCACATGCCTCGTTAAGAATTGCCCAGTTCAATTGAACGACCGCTTAGATCTCGCTGCAACGCCTATATTTAAATTAAATGGACAGACAAAGCCAAAGTGAGTTTTGCCGCGATTAAATTAGCGTAACACGCCGAGGAAGATAATGTCGGGTATGCGCCAGCGAGGCATTCTCTCGGCTCTTATCATCTCTCTTACTCCTTCCCTCTCCTCGACTCCATCTTCCCTTTGCAGTCTTTATTATTAGCAAAAGGTACACACTGCTGATTTATCACGGTGCAACCTATTTCTATATTATGCAAGTACCCAGACAGTAAATGGTTTGCTTTTCTTGGTGTTAACTCGACATTTTGAAATACACTTGTTTTGCAAGAGTTCAATATACTGGTTCCTTTTAATAGGTCAACTTTATCAAAAACAAACTACGGATTCCTGGAATCTTATATGAATGTGGTTATTTACACGTTGAATCAGAAACGCGGGTAGTCATCGGATTTATACATTTGCGCAAGATGTGTCAACGGTTTTAGTGTGATAGAACTTTTACAGATTAACGCTAGGAAGTGAAGGAATCTGCGGAGTTCGCGGACTCGTAACCCAATTTAAGAGACAGAAACAAGCGACACGAGTAAAAAAAACCAAGCGGTTCGAGATAAATCTGTTTGTAAAAACAATGGATTTACTATACTGCTCATTCCGAGAGTTCTAAATTTACACGGGAAATGTCATTGATGTATTCCCCGATGTCCATGAAAAATAGTCTCCTCTGCCAGCCTCTGCTTCTAACACTTGTTTATCTTACAGCTAGGTGGCCCTAGGATGTTTTGATCTGATGGGGTGTGGCGTTTTTAGGCCACTGTGTAGGAGTCGACGAAGCGTCGTCGGCTATTGTTGGATTTCTTTCGGACATTAGGGACACGAGTTCTTCATTTTTTACACTCAATTGTTCTGGATTTACTGCCTCTTTGATGTACACATACATTTGTCTACTTGCTGATGTGATAGCAACAAAAAAAATCAAAGCTAAGAAAGCATTACGCTAATCTGCTGTGTTATAAGTAACGCCGTTTTTCTTTGTTATTCGAATAAAATTCTATTGTAATGTATCAAAGTCTACTTGATCTTTTCGCTTATGCGAAAAAAGTGTCACGCAATGAAATATTAATCTCTTTAGTTTCTTGGAATAGTTTCCAAAAGTCAGTCACCTAAATCTATCAGAGCGATTTGCCATCCGAGTTCGTTCACCTCTGAATGAGTTCATCCCCGGTGTTCCCATTTGGATCTGTCATTCAGATTTAATAAAAATGTATCAAGCTTTCGAGACTCCCGAATCGCATGATTTTAAAAGGAGAAAAGTGTTTGTATACGCACTGTTGACAGATGACAGAGTGCGTGAGGCTCGCCCACGTCAGGTCGGCGCTCCACTGAACCCAGGAAACTTACAGGACGCTCAAACTGTGCGACTTTATTTTAAACTCTAAACTTTGGCATCCTAATACTATGAAACATACAAAAAACTGTCTGCTACAAGTCTGAGGTGTTTAATTCTTAAAACTTCCCTATCATCAGGTAGGTACCTACTTAGCTTTGCAAATTTTTTTAAATAATTATTGTAGTGTCGTCTTCGTGGTTTCCCTGCAAAGGTGATCGTAAAGCTCTTTTCGTAGTCTGGCGCTAAATTGCCGAGTTATGGAATTGCAAGACATTTTTTAATTGCTTGTGCGATAAACGCCAATCTTATAGTCTTATAGTATTATAGAAATTTACAGCTACATTGATTAGAAAGTTGAAATGTAATAAAACGGAAGAGTGAGCGAAAATAATTATTTTTTTTAGGATTGAGATTTTTTCTTTTGGTGTTCTATTATCGGATGTTGACTGTCATCGGGGCAATATTCACCCTCAATAATAAGTAACCATGAACCCTTAAAGATTACTTTTGTAAATCAAGATTCGAACGTTTCGACTATGTTTTGGTAAAACCCTTCAAGCCACATTTTTTTGGAATGTTTCTTTACAGTGGTTTCGTATAAAATAGTCGTCGATGTATAACATGGTATTATATTTTTTTGCTGATTTCGGCATTTTTAATACTAAAAACTAAATTTGTGATAAAACTTTTTTAGGTTATTTTGAAAAAAAAGTATATGAAATTACTCAACCCTCAAATCTTTCATAATTATAATTAGAATTGCAAAATTTAACGTTAAATTTTTGAAAATCGTATAATCACTTTCATATCAATTTTATGTTTTTTAATACTTCAGATTTTATGTCTGGGTTAAATCTTCTCACAGGAAAGGCTAAACCCTTCCACACACTTTTCCACAAATGTTCATTTAGTCTATCCACGCTATGTAAGTGCACTATATAAGTATAATAAATACAAAATAATACAAAAACAATACGTTAATCCACCAGAGACCAAATGGGAAAAAAATTACCGACTCCAGATATTTTCATATTTCATAGCCGAACCCTCTGATATCAGAGGGTTCGGCTCGGTAGAACTCCTAACTGGACTGATAAATCTTACTGATCACTCAATAAAATATTTAAAAAAAAATCGTAATGTATCAAAGTCTGCTGTGTTTTCACTTTGTGGCTTGACGGGTTTTACTAAAACGCAGTCGATGTGTAATTGAAATGATTTATATATTAATTTGAACTAAATGATTTAAAATTGCAATCTGAAATACCAAATATTTGTGAGATGTATATAGATATCTCGATAGCAGGGTAATGCAGGCGGTTTCTTCACACGTCTTCTCAATAATTACATGCAATGTAGCAAGAAGGTGTTCCTAACGTCCGAATTACAAGCATACGTCTCACTCGCGACTTGCGACACGCGACGGTTGAATTTACAACCGGATCCGAACGGTTAAACTCTTTTTCTTTGAAACACACACAAAGAAAACAACCGCTGTTCCATTTTTGAATATCGCACGGGGAAATTTGCCGTGACTCCCCGGCAGGGGCGGTTCGCGCTGTTGCTAATAATTTTTGTATTTTTATGAGTTTTGGTGAGATTGTATTAAAATAAAACTGATGATTTCATAATAAACATCTTAACACCGCGGCTTTATATAATTGAACTTATTTAAAACACACACATCTCCAAAATCATAAAAATAAAGTATTTTCACACCCGAAAATAAAAATGTTGTCATAATATTTTCCTATCAACAATTCCCCCCTTCGTAAATACTGAATTCTCATTTTTTAAAACAAACTACAATCGTTTTCAAAATAAATTTCATAAAATAACACCTTTAGATATTTCTTCAACTAAATCTGTAGTGTGATTAATTTAATATTTATTCTATCGACGCCATCTATTTATACTTAAGTGATACGTTGTTTTTCTTCATGCCGACCTTGATCTATTATTTTTCTACATTTTATAAAAATAATGTATTAATTTTCTTTTGTGTAGGTAAATCATGTTATAAGGACCCTTGCTTGTGTACTTCGTGGTATAGGTACTAGATTGATAAAAAAGTAACGATTATCTACATTTATAACGTTTGATGTTTGGATGCAAATTTAAATTTAAAAAAAAAATCTTTTTTGTGCAAAAGATATTTAAAGTACAAAGAATATAGCTTATAGGTTCGTCCCATTTCTCACTGTTAACCCAATAAATAAAATATACATACATATTTAAATTTTACATTTAGCAATAAAGTACAAAGAATATAGCTTATAGGTACGTCCCATTTCTCACTGTTAACCCAATAAATAAAATATACATACATATTAAAATTTTACATTTAGCATTGATGAAGAGTGAACATAATTATTTTAAATTAGTTTTATTAAGAAAAAAAGGAAAAAAATGAGTTGAAAATAATATTGTTAATTCTAATATTTTAAATATGAGCTTGACTAATGTGACGGTTTGACAGAAGGTGGCAATGGCGGAATTGGTAAACGCGCACGTCTCGGTTTGACGAGAGGTTCTGGGTTCGAGTCTCAGTTGTGACCATTATCTTTTTTTGTGTCTTGTTCTCATTCATATTTTCGCTTAGATTATTATTGTTATCTTCTTCTTCAGTGATATAATTTTATTTGTTATAAATATAATAATCAATGAACGTCGTTGATCATCCAGTATCTAAAAGGGGAAAAGGGAACTGTTGGCGGGTGTTCCAAACTAGTTAGATTTTTTTTTAAACTTTCGATATTATCGGTGCGTTTTGCCTGCACCTATTAAAAAACTGCATAAGTAGTAGAAGTAGAACGGGTTTTGAGAATAATATATCGGCTAATTTATTAATTTAATTGCAATCGATTTATCGTAATAAAAAATTAATGCACGTCTATTATTTAATTATTTTAATTTGCAATAGATATACATGTTACCCAAATCTTGCAAGACACCTCTTATCTAATTAATTTGCTTTCTTCTAAGTGAACAAATGATTGATTTCATTTGGAATACGCGTCGCACAAACCTGACAAAAAAACGCTCTCTGGCACTGTTTTATTTTACACACGGGCGCAGAATAGGGCGGGGCGGCGATCGCGTCGTTTTCCGTCGTTTTGGTCGTTTCTATCGCTTTGGTCGTTTCTGTCGCTTTGGTCGCTTTATTATTATTATTATTTGTCATATGGAACCATTTCCCGGAGCGTCTCGGCGCGTGACACACTTTTCCATTCCGACCAACGTTTTATTTCCGACGCGACTTCTCTCCAGTAGCGAGGCGGCTCGTGGACTGCTGTACATTCCTCATCCTTCTGTGAATTATTATTTCTTTTAAATGTCACGTGTCACAGTAACGTGATTAATTATCAATCTGAACATGTCGACCAATGTAATAATATTTTGATTTGTAATGGCAATATTTCATTTTTTATTTGGCTCTAATGTCACGTTTTTCGTATGAACATAACTTATGATCATAATTTAGAAGGTGATAACAAGTAGCAATATATTATCTGAGGTTCAATTTACATTTTGGAAGATTAGTTACAACAAATGTTTTTTTACCTTTTTTTTAAAGTTTTCCTCATTGTTAAAAAAATACCCAAAAATCGGTACGTTAAATTAGAAAAAAGAATCCCATGTAAATGTCCTGACTAATGATAGATTATATAGGACATTTACAACACGTATTTTTTTTACTTCTTTTAAAGTTTTCCTCTTTGATAAAAAACTATCAAAAATCGGTACTTTAAATTAAAAAAAAATCTCATCTAAACGTCCTGATTAATGATAGATTATAGGACATTTGCAAAATATATTTTTTTAACATTTTTTAGTTTTCCTCACTGCTAAAAAAATACTCAAAAATCGCTACGTTAAGTTAGAAAAAAAAAACCCATAGTTTATGAATCAAGTGACAGTTTTTGGAATGACAGACAGGTACAAAGGCTTTGGGTTACTCAGTAATATCGAAACTGATGGGTAATGGCGACGTCTTTTCCGGAAAAATCCACCTTTCAGTTTACAGAAGAACAATATTTTAACTGAATCGAATAGTATAAGTTTAAACCCTCATACAGAGTAACGAGCCATGCGTCGAATAAAGTAAAATTTAATAACCGCGTACATCACAAGTCGTAAAGGCAAAAAGAATCACCGCTCCGCGTCGCTTCGACGCCGACGGGGCTGTGCGCGAAAACGAGCGCGTCCAGTTCGTTTTTCCCCTTTTTCTTAAAAATAATAACATCGAGAAAACAGAAGCTCTTCTTCTGTTGCAGTGTGCACAGTGAAATGCGCACTAACTAGCCTGTTATATTATTCTAAACGAGAAATGAATGTATATTTAACTCGGTTTGCATCTTTCCTTGTGTTGCCCGGTGTAATGGCCGATGCTCATGGACAGTGCAGGGCGCCATTGCGTCAAGTGAAGTAATGCTAGTTTAACAACAAAGTAACATTGGGGTTATATATTGAATAATTTATATTATTATCGTTGTTATATAGCTATGGTTAAGTTTATTGACCTGATTAGCCGGGCTTATCAAAATCTTTCACTTGATTTTCTTCTTTCTCTCCTCTCTGCCTTATAAATTTCTCAATACCTGTTTGTTTTTTTTTGCTTATTATTCAACGTTAAAGTTAATTTCTCTGTTCTCTAAGACAACTGTAGGTAGGTACAGTTTGTCAAATAAGAGTTGAAAACATGGGAGGGCGCTACTGTTGTTTAAATGGCTATACTAAAAATATAACGCATTGTGGAAATGTAAAGCTGTGTAACCTACATTTTTGTAAAAATTAAAAAGACACAAAAGTGAACAAAAAATATTTCTTCATTACAATGTAGATACCCACTGATCTCAAAATTAGTATTGCATATACGAGTACATAGGTATATTATACCTTTGCAATTTTGCGTTAACATAATGAAGAATAAAGATTATTGTAATAAAATAAAAAGCACACTTTAGAAATTGCTCACATTTATTTTATACTAGCTTAAGTACCTAGAGTTGCCCGGGCTTTAGATCATGTATCTAATTTTAGATCTGAATATATATAACTAATTCAGATCTAAAAGTATTGTAACTAAACTCTCCGTTGGTGATTCTTCTTACTACCTGGTAAATTCAATTTTATGTATATATTTTAAGTATGTACCTTAATAACAGCGCTTCTTCGATTTTTTTTCTTTAAGAACAAAAATGGTTTTTTAAAATATGATTTACAGTGTTCCACCTATTCAGGGTCATTGCGCTTTAAAATAATATTTGACAATATTTTAAATTGGTGTTGTCAGCCTACAAACTTTGTAGTTCCATTTTTAATATTTTCTACTCTAATTGACAGGCTGTAGGTATATGAGATGCCTAAGAATAATCAACGTCTCTCTGATTATTATATGTGTCTATTCTGTCCATCCATGTAAAAAAGCCTTCAGACCACCTGCCAACTCTTTAGGGCTGATATATTAAAACTGAATGACCATCATGAACCTCAGGATTCCAATATTCTTCATCCTCCTTTTTTTTAAAGCAGTAAATGCAGGGAAGAGTTTTAAGTTTGAAGGCAAGGTAAAAGAAATTTGAACGAAGAGAACGCCAAAATGTGCAATTAAAATACTTTGAGACACAGAATCTGTCTTTTTGTCGGCCTAAATACCATCCAGGCTTCCGCTATGGCTGTCTTACCCAACGTTCTTAGCGTCCCCAAAATTGACCAAAAGAACCAAGATTATTTTTTGCGAATCTGTTCCCAGATGGTAGCATTTTCATTCCGAGAAAGGGACATTAAAAACGGCGATTTTTGACGATCGAGTAAACATCGTATTTTTTAAAGCTTCCTTCCTTTTAATAACTGTGTATCTGTTTTTATAACATACCTAACAACGCTTCGAGCCTTAGCTAACATTTTTACTTTTTTTTCACTTCCTTCAATATTTCACATTTACGTTTTAAGCTTTTTGATGTGAAGTTCAGTTCTGGAGTATGTACTCGCGCTATTAAGCAAACGCTGTGAGACAGCTCTTCTTGCCTAATAGTGTCAACAGTAATTCGACGTCGAAGATGATGTCTAAATGGGCGGCCAAGAAGTGCATCGGCCCCGGTGACAACAGTGACAGACCCAGTGCCTGGTGACTAGCAATGGTTCCAACACGTTCCAAGCCAAGTCGCTGTCGGGGCGGATTTTCGCGTAAAGTTCCGGAAAGCTCGCAGGCCGGAAAACTAACCGCACAGGTGCAGCGGATTCATGCGTATCTTTTTGTTAATGCACTTTTTACTTATATAATGTCTTAACTACATACCTAGTATTGCATACCTATTTACATGTATATACATATGTTTGACCCAGCTCCTTTAGACTACAAAAGCTCCCCTAAAAGTTTATACAAAAGTCCATTATCTCACACAATGCTTACGAAAAGGCCAAGACCAGGGATAAGAGAAGACTCGTTATTTCAAATTAATTTTTATTCGACGTCGGACTCACCCAACTATTGTTCATTAATCTGTTGTATTTCAGAACAGATTGCCGTTCCATAAATTCTTTATTTCAGCAAGACCCATTCATAATAACTTGTTGAAATAATTCAGTAATTTCCTCAGAATAGTGGAAATGGAAGCAATTCTGTAGTTATTAATGTAGCTTAGTCTTCGTGCAGTAGAACGTTCAAAAGACCCTGAAGATGGACTTTTCATGCTTCCCGTTAAATTCGTCCATTTCGTTGCAATAAGGCACCACAAAAAATTAAAAGAGGCCATTATCATCGTCTTTAATCGTTATATTATGTTGTCAAAAATTGTTTTAGAATTTCCTCTTAAAAGCAATAAATTTGCAAAGAGTCGTCGCTTCGAAACAATACAATGTTCAGGACTGATTGATTGCATTAGCAAGTGTCTCGGGTAGTAGAGTTGGCGACACAACGGAAAATCTCCTTATCACTGCACGACGGGGGCTGCATACACCGGCCAACCGCCAACACAACACACTGTCATTGTGCACTTCCAATTAGACTCTGATTAGATTAATATGTAGTATAATTTTATCCATTTGCGATCTCTTCTTGATTAGATTAGATTAAATTATACATTAAAGAATTGGCTATTTATAACAATGTTGCAAATTGCAGCAGATTTTCGTTAATTTTAATGATTGTTTTGTGCAAAATTTTAATTGTAAAACCTCAAAAATTTACAGTGAAATCTCAATTTGAGGCGAGTTGCATTCAAACCGTTATGATTGTGTTTGTTAGCGCCAGCCGCCGCTGCATGTCCGGCAGATGTGTCAATTTATGTGGTCATCAATAAGTCACTAGGGAATGAACCGAATTTAGACAAGTTTACTGGAAGTGTGCGAGTGGAACGTCGTATACATAAAGAATTTGAATAAAGTTTCCTATTTAAGTGTTCATCTAGGAAACGATGATAATGATATCGATTGTGCAAAGGCGTAATGTTGATAACAACAGATAGTTTACTGATATGGTGCCGTTTTATGTAAAAAAATATATCTTAATAATTTAAAATTATAACCAAAGCAAAGCAAACCTTTTAGGTTAGTGGCAACGAATTGAATTTTAGTTATATCTTTCCCAGTTTTTAGTACTTACTTGTAGGTTATAAAGTTTGCTTGAAAAATCTTTGGTTTTAATCACTCAAACTAATTTATTTATTGTTTTGGAACATTTACAGATTATTAATATCGCTATTAATATTAGTATAGTATCTGTTCGCTTTTGGGAACAACTCATGTAGATTTCATAGAAATCGTTTTATCCCCCCTACTATCGTAGTGAGACAAGATCTAAATAATTTAGAAAGAGAAAACACCACGTTTTATATTTAAAAGTTAACCTCAAAATAATTAAAATGTACCTACACCTTTATGAAACCAAAGTTTCCGACCTCAATTAGAAAAAACATTATGAAACTTTAGTAATTTTTTATTCATTATTTTTATACGAAACGACAAATAAGTGAAGTGACGATAACGTTTGTAATACATTTGTCTAATAAAATACGTGTGGGTTTTTATTTATGATTGCATTAAAAAACATATATATTAAAAAAAATGATTATTTCGAATTATAAAATTAAAATGCGTATTTTATCACCCTTCAAAAACAATTTTTAAATACGTTCATAAACATTCCTTTTATTTGCATTTTATTACAAAGCTAACCTTCTGACAGAATATGCCCGAGGCCTGAGGTATTACATTTCAATGACAAATATGTTTTTCACTAAAAACGACGCCATATCAGTAATCAATTTGTTGTTATCAACATTCTGCCATTGCCCAATCGATATAATATTGCTCTTAAGTTATGCGCTTTTTACAGCGTTGATGCAAATGTACAAATACAGTAATGTGCGATCATTGGCGCATATTTCTCGGCCACCGTGCAGCGTAATCGCCCGGAACAGCAAGCGCCGAGACCGGAGGAAATGGGATGTATTACGAATATCATTAGATATGACACAAGTTTAGAAACCGCCGTAAATTGCGACACCTTTAAATCCGTCTTCACCCACACCCCTCCAAGCCGACTGAATTAACAATCCAACATACATTTTCATAATTCTTCGCACGAATACTTAGAATCTAAAATTTAGATTAATCAGTTTATTATGCCTTCTTAATGAAATAATATTTGATATTGCCATCACTGGCCTGAAGTAAGAGCAATAATCTTACTTCAGGTGAAAATGTATTAAACTATTCAAATATCGAAATTATTTCTTGAAAGAATAATGAATTTTATTGGCTTGTCTGGGGGTCTTATTATGTGAATTGGCTACATCAAACTTCTAGGTATTTTTTCTTCAGTGGTATAATAGTCCATGTATTATGTATTTGGAGATAAATCTTTGGCCGCTGTTTGATCTATTAATTAGCAGGTAGATGTAGATTACTTACACGTGTTGGATTGTGTGGGTGAATTCTCAATTCATTTTATGAAAGAGGCCAAGTACCAGATTTGTTGAAAAAAAAATTGTTGTTGGGAAAAGAAGATTATTTTGAATGTAAAAATGGGGCAACATGGAATGTAAAGGTAATCGTTTTTGACAGTTACAAGTTGACTAGCTTTACTACGCGGATTCGTCTAAGTTTTAACCCAACATGTCTCGGGCACATGTCAGAAGATCAATGTATTTCCGATTTGCAATAAAATCCAAATAAATGGAATCTGAACGTATCCGAAATTTAAAAACTGCCTTTGAAAGGTGATGAAACACGCAAGCTTTGTAATTTGATGTATTTGTAATTTTTTTAAATATAAAAATGTTGATTGTAAATATAAAAAGTTTTAAAAATGGCTCACCTTACGATGTCTCGAATAAATATTAATTAGATAGCGAAAAAATTAAAAAACAAACATTTATTATTTAAATAGAAAAATGTATGTAAACGATATCATCACCTCATTTTTTGTAATGTCTTGTAAAAATAATTAATTAAAAAATCATAAGTTTCATAATTTTTTTTCAGTCATGAAAAGTGAAAAAAAAAGGTTAAATAGGTTAGGTTATGGGCTATTTCTCATAACTTTTAATCGTTTTTCAATGTGTATTGAAATTGCATGAATCAGAGTGGAACATGGAACCGTGACATGGAATGAGGCACACTAAGAATATTCACATATTGGCTTGTGTGTTCCTTTTCGAGCACCCTTATTTTAGTGTATCCTTTCTTTGGCAGTTAACTATTTCAATGATTAAAAAGGTGACCGGCCAACTCAGAATGAAACCAACTCAGAACCACCTCAGAGAGGTTATTAAGAGTGATGATAAAATAAACAAAAATTTTAACAAAACAATAAACTACTTCAAAAAAGGCACTGAAAAGTAAAAAAATAATTTCGTATGTTATTTTTGGAGTCGGTGTCAGCGAAGGTAACTACATACACAGATGTGGAGATTTTGGCTGACACCGACTCCAAAAATAACAATCGTACGTATTTTTTTTCTTTTCATTCCTTTTTTTGAAGTCGTTTTTTGTTATGTTAAAATTTTTGTTTATTTTTTAATTTTTAGTGAGATGTGGAGATTTTGGCTGACACCGACTCCAAAAATAACAATCGTACGAAATTATTTTTTTACTTTTCATTCCTTTTTTTGAAGTCGTTTTTTGTTATGTTAAATTTTTTGTTTATTTTTTAATTTTTAGTGACGAGCGTGCGTAAAGAAGTTTTACTTCAAAAAAAGAATCATCGAAATCTGTTTGCGTAATATTGAGTTATTCGTCCATTTGTCGCGCACATACTTATTGCAAATTTAAGACATATATGGTTTTCTCATGGATCCCATTGTCAGAACTGGACCAAATTAAAATGGGACCACACGGGAAGCACCAGCTTTCTAATTAAAAATCATCATCAATATCGGTTCACCCAATCGAAAGTTCTGAGGTAACAAACATAAAAAAAAAAAAAATACCGTCGAATTGATAACCTCCTCCTTTTTGAAGTCGTTTAAAAATATAAAAAAACATGGTTAAATAAGTTAGGTTGGGGTTACCGGCTATTTTAAAATTATTTTTTCATAGCTTTTAATGACCTTTCTGAGGTTGTTCTGAGTTGGTTTCATTCTGAGTTGGCATGAAACCAATAAATATTTGCTTTTAATTTTAGTGGGATCATCTTAAAAATTAGATGCGTTTGTTTTTGATGACTTTGGAAGTGAATTAACGTCAAAATACTTTTGAAATAATTTTGAAATAACCATAAAACCTAATTAGTAATATATTTTTTAATAAAATTAAATTATTGATAAAATATTACTCTTGTTAATATTTACAGCTTTATATGATGGATCATGTTAGTTAGATTAAATTAAATATTGTTTTTCGACAATCTCTTTTTCTTCTCTCTGTTGTGTTTTATTGTGATTTCCTGGCCCTAGGCCTCAATCAGTAAGAAGTTTTCACTAGGCCTTTACTGTAGGCATCACGCCGAGTCACATTTAGACACGCATTACTCAATGTTTACACCGAATTCTGAGAATTGGACTGAAATGTTGGCAAAAATTCCACGGCACTAGGTGAAGCGGCGAACGCATAATGCCCACCGATTAGCTCTTCGGTCTTCACGCCTGCTCTTCTGTATTATCTCACTCAAACCACCGATATTACTTCATCGGCCTTGTGTCCTACTCAATATTAGGAGGATGACAAGAAAACCTTCGTGGAAATTTAGACGGCCACATGGCGTACTGAGCCGCGATTCCGGAAGGATTTGACTTTAAAATTAACAACGATTTCGGTTCTACTTAAGGATAAGTAATTGTCCTTTTCCATATCAACCCCACACAGTAGGCCCATGAGGAAAATAATTTCCCTCAAGGTTTGTCTCATATTTAGGGATTTTGTGTGAAGTTCTGGGAAGGAAATAGGTATAATTAGGTGGGTAGGAGTTTAGTGATCATTGTGTCCAGGTTTGACGGACGTACGAATCCACCCCTCTCGCTGCAGTGCAAGATAATGGGTCGAGAGAGAACAGATGGAGAGGTCAAAGGGTCTTCCCAAACCGGCCTTTCCCAATACAGTCCGCCACGCTCACCCGCCACGCCACTGCCGCCAAGACTCAGACAAACCTCTCCGCACAAACCCGTCCACCCCTGTTAAGTCACCAAACGTTTTCGGTTGACCTGTGGTAGAGGTGTTGGTTATCCAATAAATGGTTTCAGGGGCGGCGATGCGTGGTCTTCCGCCTTCCAAATTGCATTTTACAATATTGAATTTCCTGTTACAATAAAAACTCGTTCCTTCTTACGTATAAATTATCTTGTTTTTCTAACTTGAACATAAATTCGCCATCATTAATTTTAATCGCCCGTTGGAAGGGATTTCCCTTCCTCTAGTCTAGACTGTTACTCGGACCTCGAAACTTACTCCTAATTCAACCTGTCTAACCTCCAACGCGTTTTCTCTCTATATTTACTTTGTTTTTACCTTTATTCAAGTCACTTTTACCAAAAGTGACTGGATCTCAAGGTATCTTGGATTCCTGTAGATTCATTTATCTTTGCCTGCACCTGTTTTCAGAAACGAATTTAAAAATCTACTTGCTATAAAAATCTACGATAGATAAGCGATAAAGTAGGTATAAAATTTATAAGAGAAATCAAACAATTAATCAATGAGTTTCCTATGTGAGATGCTGTATATTGTAGTATATTTCGGGACCCTTAAACCCAGGCTAATTTGTTCGCTGCATTCAAAAATATAGGCCTATATTATCACCTTTCAAAAAAGTTTTCAGTTTTAGGACACGTTCAGAAATATTCCATTTATTTCGATTTTTTTATTTCAGGACGCGGTGCATAAAAAAAGAGTGTCCGTAGGTTTGTTTATTTTATACAAATCTAAGTTTTATTCCGCCATTGATGGAATTTTGCATACTTGGTCTTCAAAACAGGAGGTAGATCACTCTTTATGAGATTTCGATAAACTACCCCTTATTCCCACCCCTTAGAGCATCGTTTTCAGGTATCTATTCCCACCCCTTAGAGCAGAATAAAGCATAAATGTATAAATGAATTGGTAAAGCGCCCTTGAGGTGATTTTCTCATGCTGCGCTATAGAAGTCATCCAATTATTATTATTATTATTATAGGCAACGCTGGGTGCATCCGCTGGTTATTTATATTTTGGAATTCCTGAAATGTTAATTACGTAGGATTGTAAATGTACGTTTGTCGGTTCGAAGGACGGGAGTTGCAACACGATTGGGGTAAAGCTGTAACGCCGTTACTCTGTGCCACGTAGGCCAGGCTATCTTCGTACTGACGTTTCCGCGCGTGGGCGCCCTACCCACACTACCCACTAGCCACCACTAGCAGACTCTGTGAGCTGCTCACTACACATCAGACACTACACACTAGTAGGAGCCGGCAACCGAGGAATGCATCTCCCACTCACAACCAGCACGTATACTCGCTGCAGTTGGCTTTTCACCATTAGCTAAAGACATCGGGTTGAAACCTACCCTCAACCGTAATCAAACTGAGCATTCAACATTAAGTACTCAAAATGAATTAACTAAAATTACCGGTGACGAAAAAAAATCAAAGCGCAAACATATTTTATTATTACTTTTCTTTTTTGTCGTTTCATGTAAAAATAATTAATAAAATTTTCCCTTTTTTTTCAAATTGCTTCGGAAATTTGGTTTCATTACATTCTATTTTTTCTGTGGTGAACTTTTAGATTGGAATATAAATCGTGATGTTCGCTCTTTCTAACACCGTTTACCGTTTAGTTTAGATCATATTACTCTATGTGGCAATAGGTGAAGACAACGATTTCTATGAGACCTATACGAGCTATTCTGAAAACTTTTTTGATAGGTGATAAATAGGCCTTAAATTTTATAATTCGAAATAAACATGTAATTTTTTAAATACAATTTTTTTTTTAATGCAAACTACAAATAAGTTTTAAAAATGGCTCACCTTACTTTTTTCTAACTAAAATTACTGCCAACGAAACAAAATAAAATCACACATCTTTTATTAAACAAATGTATAATAAACGTTATATCGTCACCTCACCTCACAAGAATCCCTAAATTCCATTTTTTTTTTCAAATTACAGTCAGAAATTTTGGTTTTATAAAGGGATACATATTAATTATTTTGTGGTTAACTTTTAGATTTATATGTTTAGCGTGATGTTTTCTTTTTAACAACGTTTAGATCATATTTCTCATCATAATAGCAGGGAAAATTCAACGATTTCTATGACCTACATGAGTTGTTCCCAAAAGCAAAGAAATTGCCTGAGGGGGTAAACGTTTTTTCCATTTTCTTGTTGTTCGTTGCCACCTGAACTCTGACGCCTGTTCCGTGAGTCATCCTTCAATTTAATTTGGAGCTTCGCTGTTTACGTTAGAACATTATCTAATTATGTAAACAGTTTGACGGAGTTTTTCGCCGCCATACTGGTTTGTTCCGCTGCTCGGCGAGTGGGCGGATTCTAGACTTTCCTTTATTTATAACGGAATGCATCTCGAATGCGTCATTACGGCGATAATAATGACACTTGCTTTATCCCCCGATATAGATTTGCTTTGCATCACCTTATAAATATGTGCAATCAAAAGTGTCATATTTTATTATCAGTTGTGTCGGTTAGTCACCCTATTTACTGCTGAAAATTAATGGCTTTCAGTTTTATTGCATACTGGATTTGCTTCCCCTAGTTTCAATATTTTAGAAATCTTTTTTCTTCTTGAACAATAGAAATAGTGAAGAAACTAATTCATAAACGTTTGTTATTTTTTTACTGTTGAACTCGACAGTCCAAATTATTTAATGAATTATTTTGTAACTTTGTGTAGGTACATCACTCCATTTTATAAAAACGCATACCAGTTTCTTCATCAGGGCAGAGAGCTTGAAACATAAACATTTGAAAGCTCCTTTATAATGACGAATAAGCACCGAGTAAACCATGCATATTTCATGACTTTTTTTTTCAGTTTTCTTTTGTACAGGAGCACCAAACTTGGTGATGCAGTCTGGATCTCGTCTTGCACAGTATTTTAAAGAACCCAATAAGTATTCCACCGATATGGTTGGTGTGGCTCTAAGCGACCAGCTCAGGCATGGGCACTCTATCGAAGCCTGAGTCAAGTTAGCCTCTCAGATGTTGGGCGTACTGTACATGACCCGCAGGTGCTTTAGTAGCACCCAACTGCTGACCTGCACCTCTGCTCCAGAGCTCCAAACTACCTGAGAAAAATCCTCGACCCGTGCAGACACAGGCGGTCCGTTTGACAAATTCTCTTAACAAACGAATTGCAATCTTTAGAGCAGAGGCTTCGGGTGGGAACGCTGTCGCTGAACGCTGAATCTACACGTATTTCAATGGAAGATGCTCCATGGAACTAGCGCCATTGATTCCTTCGCCACCGGTGCACAGACGGAAAACACGCCAAACGCGCGCTCAATATTTGTCACATGAGAACGGATCATTTTTACGTCTGTGGAACGATTTACCGGACTCTGTTTTTCCTACCTCCTACAACATCAGTCTCTTCAAGACCCAAAATTCAGTCTATCCTGTCCACAATAAGACCCTCCACACAGAATCCCCAAAGATGACACAGGCCCTGAGGAAAATATATTTCCTCACTGCCTCCTGAAAAAAAATGTAGGTACATAGAAAATAACTTTTTTTTTTTAATATTTTACGCAACACGAATTTAATTAATGACCGAAAGCGCAAGCTCTTATTTTGTCCCGCAGTCCTAGAACTTTGAGCTTTATAGCGGGTGGCTCAGCGCGGTACCTACACTGTACGGGGCGTTGGAGCGGACCGAGCCGCGTTGTGTGGGCGCTCGCGCTCTATGAATAGATTCGGGATTATTTTGATTTACTGAATCAAGTCACACATTTTTCGCAACGCTACGAATGCAAGTAAAACTGTCCGGCTGGACTTAGTCACCGTTTAAAAGCGGGCTATTTTCTTACTCCTATTGCGGCTTTCGCCAATAATAAAATTATCACATTTGAGGTAACATTGAAAATATTATTTATTTATTTATTATTTATAGAGTTAGTTTATACTACATGAATATAACTAATAAGCACAATGTAACATTTCATTTGATAAATTTACATATTTTTACAGTAAGCATAACATTTCCTTTCAAATACACTCATTCTTCATACTTTCAGGCATTTCATCATACATCTTTAGTCCTTTATATATTAGGCAGTTCTGTGACTTTGATTTAATCTAACTCTTATTATATTTCTTGTTTCGTAATTATGTACATCTTTATTAAAACAGCTTCACCCTTAAAGTATATTGGCATTATTACATTATGTACATCTTTATTAAAACAGCTTCACCCTTAAAGTATATTGGCATTATTACATTATGTACATCTTTATTAAACCAGCTTCACCCTTAAAGTATATTGGCATTTGGTCTATCATTACTTTATACACAAAAATGAACACATTAAATAGCAGTCTCTTTTTTATTGGAATCAAATTTAGCTCTTCTCTCATTTGATTAACCCTTGCGTATTTGCCTTTCCCCAGTATATATCTCACAGCTTTATTCTGTAAAACTTCTAGCTTATTCAAATTTCGTTCATTGGCAAATATAACTAAATGTGGAACAACTATAGTTTTATAAATGAGCTTCCGTAGTGTTTCTATTTATGATACCTTCTTTAGCACATATTCAAAAGTTGCCGTGAAAGTTGGTTTTGAATCGAGTATTACACCCATGTAATCACTCAATTATAAGACACGTTTGAGTAGATTTATCTGCTTGTGCAAGTGGGTTGGGTCGACTTGGCACGTAAGTACCCAGCAACAATGTACTTTGCACTTTGCAGTGCCTACTTACCTGTGCATTTGATGTGCAAGTGACGAATGCTAGTGGAATGCAGCTATGCTGAATAGTGAATCACTATTTTGAACTGCCAAATAAATTTTGAACCTAAACAAGTCTTAGTAAATACTGTACTTAATACATTCCAGTGGCTGAGTTGGCATCGCTTCTGGTTCGCACCCAGGCGTCGTCGTGAGTTCAATTCCTTGCCTTAGGTACTAAGTCCTCCCCAACTATACAAGCAACATTTTCCACTTACTGTGATGGCAGTTTTCAAATATTGTCGGGTTATTTATAACAATATTCGTAAAATATATTATACGTTTCCTTCGTGAGATATAGAACCATTTATTTCCATTTAACCCCTCAGGCTAATTTGTTCACTTTTCGAATCAATTCATACTCGCACAGGTCTCGTAGAAATCGTTGTCTCCCTTACTATTATGGTAGAAATATGATCTAAACGTTGTTAGAAAGAGGAAACATCACTTTTATATTAAAATCTAGGGCAACCACAAAATAATTAAAATTTAAACCTTTATGAAGCCAAAGTTTCCGAACGCGATTTGTGGAGATTTTGGAATTTTTTATTGATTATTTTTACATGAAACGACAAAACAGTGAATTGGCGATAACGTTTATAATACATTTTCCTAATAAAATATGTAGGTATGTATTTTTTTTTATCAGTAATTTTAGTTAGAAATAATGTAAGGCCAGTCATTTTTAAATCTTTTTTATATTTGATTTCAAAATTTTAAAGTTTTTTCATCACCTTTCAAAAGTGCTTTTAGATTTTTAATGCGTTCAAAAAATTCCATTTATATGAATTTTTTTGCAAAGCGGAGATATTTTGACCTTCCGACAAAATACGCCCGAGGCATGAGGAGTTAACTATCGATTAATTAGAATAGACGCAGTAGAGTTGGTCCCATTGTTTTATATTTTCTTAGTAAGAAAAATACAGTTAGAGGTAGATTAATTAATGATTATTTTCAATATTGGGGGTTATTGCAATATCACTTTTTATTCTCACCTGTATTTTCCGGTACCTAGTTATTTTTTGATATAGGCAATTTACCCTAAAAATAGTGCTTTGTGTCCGATACTTATATATAAATGCTTATTGAAATTACTTAAACACAGTGACTGTTTTTTTCGTTATTTATTTTTGGGGTGTTATTCCGTGTTGCGCTACCTCCTTTTCGGACAGCATTACAGTGTCTATTATCAGGGCAGATGTGTAAAATCATATCTCACAGTACCTCCGAGGATAAACGTCCTTCCAGGTTGAAGACTAGCTCTGATCTGCCGAGCCCCTGAAACCTAATGACTCCGTACATTTACCTTCGGCACAACTCCGCAACGAGACCATGTAACCCGAAGAGCCTATAGTAAAGTAAGAACTAGTTATTTTACCAATTTTGTAAATTAAAAGTAAATTCATAAATAAATCCTGCAATAAAAATCTTGCATTCTCAATAAAAATCCACCACATTCTGATTTCTTTTATTCTACGAAATTTATGAACGTTGTGTCCCAATTATTTTGTGCTAGTTTTAATGTCGTAAAATATTCTCTCTAGTACTGTTATTGCTTTCAATATACGCGTAGGTCCTTTTAACGACACTTATATAAGTGTCGGACAACGAGTAACATTTAGAAAGCTTTGGCATTTTTCCGTCTAATATAAAGTAAGTACAAGCTGAGATTTATCTTCCATTTTCTGCTATCGTCAAGGTAAATTTTATTTGTAGCTGCGGCAATTTTAATCTCGGATTATCCGCGGGTTCTAAAATGAAGTAGCGATGGAAATCAAAATTGAGAAATTTGGAACTCTTCCTGACTTTGTATTAAAATTTTCTTAGTTCTATTCTGTGAGAAAAATGATTCCATGACAGTTGATTCGCCGACCCCCCGGCATACTTATATACAATATGCAATCGGTTTAGAGCAAAGACAGTATACCCACTTACACAAAATACAACTAAGTGACCCCGACGGGGCTTGCAGAGAGGATGTATCGCCGAATAATAAAAGTATAAAACATATTTTCATTCAAATACATCTAGGATAAAACTACTTGTCTGTTTACTGTGTATACCAGCGTGTAAGTACAAACAATCGACACTGTATATTTATATTAGTTTTAAATTCATACCAACTTATTATGAAATATATATTTTGAAGTAGATTTTACGTTTGAAATTTATAAATAATGCGCAAAAATTATAATTTTATAGGGAATATCATTTTGGGGCCCAGTTGTCGGCGGATCATTAATTTGTGCATAAGCCGCCACATTTTTAAGCACGGATTATGGAAATCACACTTTATTTTCAACAATTACTACAAGAAACAACTATTTACGTACACAAAATAGGTTCTTAGGTTATTAGTTTAGGTTAACTAAGTAATTTTTGCGTTTTTAGTTTGAAACGAAAATTCGCAAATGTCAAATCCATACAAAAAAGGCTTCAATGGAAATTTTTAACTTTGAATGAAAATCGAGTTTTAATGCGTATTTTTCCGTCTATCTGGACTGAAACCGATGTTTCTTTTGGTAATTAAGCTTAAAAGTAGTTTACTCTTCAAAATTTACCGGCGGATCAACTATCGGGTCATCGGGTGGTTCACTGAGAAAAATAGCGAGATGTGTTTAAAAATATTAGTTTTAAGTAATTTTCAAGACATCTCCCACATTTTAGATAAAAAATTGAAGATCAAATTGTAAAATTTTATAACTTACTGAATCAATAGACGTGTGAAACAACATATCTAATAATTTATTTATTTATTATTGTTATATGCCCATAAGGGCTTTTATCTAATAATATGATGTACATGGAAAATGGGAAGGGCAAAAGGTTGAGTGAATTAATTTCGTTACAGCTTATTTTTTCTCATCCGTTTCTTCCTTTGGCGCACAAAATTGTTATTACATAAACACGAACCGGAAATCAAACGAATGGACGTCAATGGTTTTATACCTTTCTGCGAGAAGAATCTTCTAAAGTGCGTTCTTTGAATAAAGACTCATCGCGCAGTTTAATTTATTCTTTTTTTGTCAACACTTTTTACACCCTTCTTGAATGTATAATTATGTATTACAAATTAAAGTTGTTTTGAATCGAGAAAAATATTTACCAGTATTTTAATGGGTTATAAATGAATCCTTTACGTTCTTTAAAAATAGCTGTCGGAGAAAAGGGGCGAATAGACTAAGTTGTTTGTGACAGCGAAATGTTAAAGGAATTCTTTTATGAGTGCTTTTCTTCGTATCCAGTGTTCATCGGATTCTTTAAATATTGTATCAACAGTCTCTCCCGTTGTACAAACATGCGCACGAGCTTCCTTCGGAAATTCTACGAATCATTTTATAAGAACTTTTACTTCGGCGAGTTTAAAATTATAAGGTGAAAAGAATTCCTTAAAAAGCTTTCTTGGTTTGCACGTAAAAGCTCATATTGTACAAAATTCTACCATATTTTCGGTGGCTTGTTTGATTAATAAACGATTAAATACGTTCTTAACCAATCATGTCTTGGGCGTATTCTGTTAGAAGGTCAGAAAATTTCCGCTTTGCAATGGAATCCAAATAAATGGAATACTTCTGAAAGTATCCGAAAAGATATACTGTCAATTCTCAATAGTAATAATACACGTTAGTACGTGATTACCTTGTTTTTGTCTTTTTTGGACCGTACTTTTTGTACCTGCCCACGCCCTCACTGTGCCCCTAATTTTCTCTGGGTCTTCTACCGCCCCCCCCCTGAAAGCCTGAAATACCCCCTAGTTTTCTCTGGGTCTTCTACTGCCCCCCTGAAAGACTGAAACACCCACAAGCGTGTGTTATCGCCCACGTTGAGAGCCTATGTTTTAGATTGTAATATAAAGCGTGGAGTTTTCTCTTTCTAACACCGTTTAGCACATATTTTTCACCATGACAGTAAGGTAGATACAACGATTTACATGAGACCTATGTATGTGTGCTTAGACAAATTTGGTCTCCTGTGATTACACGGGTTAAATGATATTATTTGGTTGTTTGCTATGATTGTCTCGCTTTAATTGATTGCTCTGTACCGTAGCTTTGCAATGAACTTTATTGGGCACATGTGTAAATTTGAGTTTTCTCTCGAAAGCTTGAAATGTTTGAAAGCTGGGTTCGGTTCGGTGTGGGAGTGTGAGGAATTCTTTATTTCTCTGCCTAACGCCAACTGCCGAACCATTTAATTAGTCGCATCGCGATGCTTCTAATAGACGGGATTCGTTCTTTATTTAGCGTAATTCACTTCTTTTATTGTTAGTTTTATAGCATTTCTCAATTTAAGACATTTTGATTACCATTATTATTGTGCTAATGCTCGCAATTATTTCGTTGTTTGAATAATAATTAATCTAATTTATTGTGCGAATCAAAACACATTTCGTACTTTTACATAATAATTATACTCGACGATTTTATACCGACTTTTTGTTGTGTTAAAATTCAATTTAAAGCTACTTTTCAGACTAAGTAATGCAATCATGTAATTTGGGTTAGAAAATTATATAGCTTAGACATATTATTTTAGATATTTTAATTAAATAGTGCGAGTAGAAAACGTACTTTTGCCTTTGAATTAATCGATTTTTTTATTAGTTTTTTTATAAGCCCAGAAAAAATAAAATGTCAAACTTATAAAAATTGCTACAAAGTTCAAAATATCTTACTTATACGAACCCCTTTTCGATTACGGTTTTATTGTATAATGTGGAAAATAAATTCTTTAGAAAATGATCGTAAAATATTGCAATATTTGTGCCCGATCTTCGTAAAATATCAAAAACCTTGCTTTTTAACAACCTTATAACAACTTTTTTTCTTAAATAAATCAAAACGGTGGTAAACGGGAATTTAAACCTTCTCGCCGTCTACAGAAGAAGTAATATTGTTAGCGGTTTGTACCGAATTTTACAAGATGTGGTACATCGCCGTACTTATCAGTAAGGTCAGCAAGAAAGTCAGAAGATAGAAATTTGCACAGTAATTACAAAAATTATATGTTTAAGACTTTAGAACGACGTGAATGAATGTGCGTTGAGGGGAACATTTTAGAATAGACCAAATAATTTTGATTTGGCAATTTAGTATAAACACGCGTGGCTTATAAATTATATCTAATTGGTGCATGGTGCGAAGATTAATCTGTATTTTTGACAAAATGTCCATTTGTTTTTATAAAAAAAACCTGAAAATAAACCCGTCGACCTACAATCGGGATTAATTAATTCATTAAATTCTATGGCCCATTTAGAATATTCTGCTTTGATCGATGTAAAGTTTAATTCCGTTGGCATACCGCACCGTCGCCAAACTGTTTGCCTCCTTCGCTTAATCTTTCTATTTTTTTCTTTATTATCTTCTAGGTCACACTATTCAAATCATATCCGAGGTTGTTTGGGTTTTATTTTTTAAGTAAACAAGGATTTTTTTGCCGGAGAATGTATTGAACGAATAATGTCGCAAACAGCTAGATATTACTTGCTAGGAAACCGGGTGCGTTTTGTCCATACAAACGCAGTCCCCAATTTCCTGTCTGGATTTTGACACTACTTCAAATATTTTAAAATATTATTTAAGAATACCTATAGTTATCGACCACTAGCGTGTCGGTACGTTTTTTTTTTTTTTTTAACAAGTTACTTCTTATAGGAGTTAGAACCCTTTGAAAATCGTTAAAATTTTCTGGTTTGAACGCCATCAAGAGACGTTCAGTAGGTATACATACTAGAAAATGTATTTTTTAAAAAAGCAAAACATATTTTCTTCTTATCTTATACAAAAAAATCTTAATAAAGTCTGTCTAGTTTTGGAAGAGAAAATTGGGGAAACCCTAAACCTCGATTTTGACGATTTTATTAAGGTATTATCAGCCTGAGGTGCAGTTTTCCCTTTCGTTCAGTATTCAGGGGAGTAAGAGCGACAGCGACAGCAACAGTCGGGTAAAATATCTATTGTTCAAATTTCTCTGCAACCGGGTTAACTTAATGAAACTAATTGCTGCATCGCCTTTTTACCGGGCCAGTTTTAATGAAATAAGCCCTAAAAATCTCGATTACATGGGGTAGATTGTTTTGAATGGTAGGTATCCTTAATAAAATAAACCAATTTTTTGTTGTTGTATTTTTGTTTTGCTTGTATTGTTTTATTTTTAAATTTATTTTAGCAATCTAAAAATGAGAATGCACCAACTTTTTGTAATAACAATAACTTATTTATAAGTTGCGTTTTTAAATTTTAAAGTTATTTTATCCCCTGTGCGGGGTACACCATTTAAAACGAACATAATAGGTTTTTATTCTATAAAGAAATATTTTTTCGAATTTTTACAGTATGACAATAATACTTAAAAAAACTGTTGTTTTTTAGTACATTGTAGACGTAGATAGTGGACCCTAATCCTAATTGTATTGCCTCTCCAAGCACACCTATTGGTTTGTTAATCCAAGTCAAATCTGAAAACCCTTAACTTAGCTCTGAATGTGCTTCCATCTTAAAAGCTCACCCCGTAAGCCGGTGAACTGGTGAGGTGGTAAGCCAGTGAGCTGGTAAGCTAGGTGAAGTGTTTGCGTGATTCGCTATCGGCATTCGGTGCAGTCTTGCCCGCTGTAGGCCGCCGCCGTACCAACTGGGGGCGTCCGGCGTCGAGCGTCGTGGCGCAACGCCGCGGCGGCTGACCGACCGCTTCAGGTGCGTTGACTCGAAATGCGATTAGCCAGGGGTGGGAAATCCAAATATTACTAAAAGTTAAAAAAAAATATATATCTTCAATAACACACACCTTTTGGTAATAAAAAAAATGAGCAAAACTTACGCGCACATATCTCTATATTTTTAATGATACTGATAATTTAGTTTTAAATTAATCAATTTGTTTGTATCAACATTTGTTTGCGGCTAATCGGTGTCCTACTTGCCCGATTATTATCATTGAAATTTCTCTCTCGGAAGTGTTTATGGGTTTCCGATTTTGTAATCTGTATCGGTGATGGTCTGTCATTGAAACATTTAAAAAGATCTTATTGCCCCCCTAAAACCAAATATGCGCATTTCCAATGAGGTTGTCTCTCACTACATTTTACTAAATTTCACGTTTTTTTACAAATGCGTCATTTTGATTAGAGCAGGCTGAGAACAGAATGTTTTGAATTTTTGAAGAAAATTTCGAAGAGTACCTACCGAAGATATAACCCGTCAAAAAGTTGATATTTGCGGGTGGCCGAAAAGCGTGCGACATCACCGTACATATGCAATTCGAATTATGAATTGTCTCGTGCCGCAATTACTTACGTTTTACCCAAGTTCACTTTGAAAGCTCATGACTTCATAATTTTGTGAGAAATCGAAAAAATAATTTTATCGTCGCCATTTAAATCTTTAAATATAATACATTTTCATAAAAAGATAAGAGAACCTTATTACAAATACAAATAATACAAGGTGTTAAGGGACGTTCTCGAATTTGCTTTAACCAGTGATTTCTTGACATTATAGTAAAAAAAAGTAAATTAAATTTAAGTCTTCGGTGGTATACTTTTTTTAACTTAAAAATTTTGTCCTCCATCACGACTCAAGCAACGTTTTCGGCTTACTGTGGTGGTAGTAGGAGATTTTAAAATATTGTCGGGTTATTCATAACACGGGAATGTTTGAGTTTCTTTAAAAAAAAAACTAAAAAACAAACAAAACAGAACAAATCAGTAGGTAGGTAGGTATTGGAAAGTAATCGCGGTAAGGGTAAGGGGTTGGGTTAGCTTACGTTAGTGATGTTGTTTGGTTTTGAAAAAAAAAATTACATTATGTCAGGAATCACTGTTTAAAGCAAGTCAAGGAACGAGAAGAAAATTTTTTGTTTGGTTTTGAAAAAAAAAAGGATTTTTTTTAATACATTTTTTACTCCAAGTCAGGAATTACTGGTTAAAGTAAGTAAAGTACGTCCCTCGCCCCCCGCCATTAGGTCATATGTGGCCGCGGTAGGAATAAAAAAAAACTTTTTTGGATGCGATTTTGACCCTTATGCATAAAGAAATTGTATGAAGAACAAGGTCAGAATAGCTTGGGCCATTCTCGTTCTTGACGAAACAAAAAGCCGCATAGCGCCTAGCCTCTCGGAATAAATTACAAAAATTATCTTTGGTTGACTTGGCGACCTCAGCGTCACTTCAATTGTCATTTTGGGTGTGTAAACTTTGAAAATGTAAATATTTTACATTTTCAAAGAAGTACCAATGTCATAACTTCTTCGAAAACACCCTTGGATTGTTTTTTTTCACGTAGGGTGTGTCTATTCAGGTTTGTGTAGAAACAAAAAAATCAGTTCATTTTCGTATTAATATGTTTTTTTACGATTTGTTTCCGGAGTGGGAAAAAGCTAATTTCGCGCGGTTTTTTCCAAATACGCCTGGCGGGCAATCGGTTAATACCCTGTACAAAAAAATATGAATGGTTTCGATTACCCGTGGTGTGCCACCCATGATATATAAAGGCATCCGTTCCGATTCATTCATCCCGCGATAGCTTAGTTCGCGGCCAGCGCGACAGGACAGAGTACGGACCACAGAGTGCGGATTATGCCGCTGCCCCTTGCGTGCCTCTACGCGCTGCACACTACATAGTACAGTCTACCCACCGCTGTGCACCATACGGCACACATTGCTACTGGTGGTGCAGCATTATGCATCGAGTGTTATGCACATCGCATCTCCGCCTGGTGCAATGACCACCGTTGCCGAGCGAACTATCTGCCAAACTTGGAACGAAATATTTAGGCGCTGAGATGATGAAGCATAGCGGCGTGCGTGTTTCGTGTTGCTCCTTCGTTTGAATCTCACTCTTGTTTATAATCTTTGGATACTTAATTGATTGCGCAGTTTTATAAAGGGTTCACCCCGAGAAGGGCGATCTGGGAAGAGCACTGCAGAATCAAATCAAGTAATAAAATTATGTTGCTGCGTAAATGGACATATTCGCGTATTTTCTTTTAAAAAGTTGTTGCTTTTGTGTAGCAAATATTATATAAATTGCTACCATAATCATATTGCTCTGTATGCTATCAAAAGCATACATTCAACTGTCTGGGATCAGCGGGACTATGTCATCTTATTAGCGAGGGATACAAAACGAGCATTGGAAATTCTCATTGGACACGTGCGGAACAGCCGTTCATACTTGATAGCTTCATGATAACGGGTGAGGTTTGTCTAGGGCTTGGTGGCGATTGCGTTTGCCTACCTACTGCGTGGCGGGCCGGATCGGGAGAGACTGTTTGAGGGAGACCTCTCCTGCTCCAGGATCAGCGGAACTATGTCATCTTATTAGCGAAGGATTCGAAACAAAGCATTGGAAAATTTCATTGGATACGTGCGGAACATCCTTTCATACTTGATAGCTTCTTGATAACGGGTGAGGTTTTTCAAGGTCTTGGTGGCGAATGCGTTTACCCACCTAGTGCTTGGCGAGCCGGATCGGTAGAGACTGTTTGAGAGAGACCTCTCCAGCCGAACTCTTTCGGCCCGTCGCGCGTCGCTTTTTACCGCAGTGGGACTTTATTCTTCCGTCACTCCTGAACATATTGACCTCCAGATTTCTACCCTCATAACTTTTCCTTCCCAGAACTTCTTCTCATTCCTTTCCCTAAAAATATCGCTCTCCCCCACAGCATCTTTAAAGATGACATAGGCCCTGAGAGATTTTTTCTTCAGGGCCTCCTTTGTGCAAATATTGTAAAAAAACAGGTCATTTCTTCGATTCTACTCGACTTCGCCTCACAACGCTGCCCAACCGGGTGGAAATATAGTTCCCCTATTTTTATACTGTACATAGGTATATACATGGGCGCTCTTTTGAGGTGTTACGTTAAAAAAATACAAGTGTGCAGTTCACACTCGGTAAAAGTAAAACCTTCAGAAAACTAAAGTAGAAGGTGGAGGCTACGAAGTGCCGCACAAAGAAGAGACTGATTATTCTATCTCATTCTCGCAGGCTTAATCCCATAAATGTATGAATCGCTTTTTGTTTCATCGAGTTTTAAATCACAACGGTGCTGATGAAGTTTTCACTTCAAAACCAAAAATCTCAAACTGCGCCGTAATTCTTTACGTATGAAAATCGCGCTGTTCTCCTCATTTTTCATTCTTTACTGAAATAGCCATAGCTGTCAGTTACGTATCCGAATCTTGTTGTCTTTGAAATGTTTCGAATCTCTCAATTCTCCGACCTTCGTCATCCCTCATCGCCTGGCCGCATGACATCTCGCCATTGTCTTTGCCGCGGACTGCGGTTATTAGGGTATATTGGTAAGATTAGTTGTTGTTAGTCGCGACGATGGGTTGTGTTGAGTGATGAGTTTTTTCCATTTTGCGAGATGTGTTTGTTGTCTTTTTGGGTCTGACCCCGTTTAACAGCTCTCTTTTAAGTGTGGCAGAAAGCCACCACTATTCAAATGTAAATGAAATAATATTTTACAACTATTAAAACGATCCCTTTACCTACTAACTTTTATAACTAGTCACCAAATCCATGACAGAACGTTAAGCTTCCCCAGGGTTGCTTTTATATTATTTGTATTTCATTTGTTAAATATTACCATTATGTATCGAGTTTTTTCCCGCCCCTACTGCCGTCAGCCTCACAACTTTCCAAAATTATGAATTTTTAGTAAGTTCCACTAGTGTTCTGATTGTCCTGTCCATGGTTCGAATGGCTCTGAACAAATGGGTCTCTTTTGCGGTATCTCATAAAATGTCGGACGACGGATTAAAAAAAAGTCACGTGATCAAGTCAATGCTATTGAGCAACAGTTTGCAAATCACAAGTGATTTTTTAAAAACTTTAGCTACCCACAGCCCACAGGAGGCCATGAGGAAAATAATTACCCTCAGAGCCTATGTATGTCATTTTTGGGGTGCTGTGTGGAGGCACTTTTTAAGGAAAGGAAGTTCTGGTAGGGAAAAAGGTATAAGGAGTGGGACCGCCTCCAAAAAACCTCTCCCCAAGAACCCGTGTCCCCACGCTAAGTTACCAAACGTAGCGAACTACTTGAGGTGACCTATGGCAGAGGTGTTATCCAAATGGTTCCCAGGGCGGCGGTACCCATTCCCGCCTCCAAATTGAGATTGAGAGTTTTTAAACATTTAATCAGTGAGGTGACTTCGTTATTTGACGGTCGCACGCCCAGGCCTGTAGTCTAGAGTTTTCATTTAGTCCCGTTCTGAATTTGTGTTGCCAGGTGCTAGTCTCGATGCCGGGAAAACACATTCCTCAATGTTTTTCCAAACTTGGCACGATTGCTTTGTATGTCAAGAAAATATGTGCAAATGTAAACTGTGTATAACTGGAAACTAGGAGATAAAAATAGGAACCTATGGTTCCCAAACGACGAGATGGCACAACGGCACTAGCTAATTTAAATTTGTTTTGACAAGAAAATCTTTATTAACCCTCTTAACCAGCTACTAATCATTATTTTACTCTTATGGGTTGTTAAATCATACTTTATTTATTAAATAGTGTATATTAAAACACCAGAAGAAAACAACCCGCGTTACGCAAGCGGTTTGGGGTCATAAAAAACATGTAATGCGGTCCGCCTGCTAAATAGTTTGCGCATCGCTGATGTACACTTACTATCTATAGTTTTAGATTATCAGATTATGTCCAGTCCAAAAATAAAATTAGATATGTAGGTAATTGGAAAAATTATAAGTTTCGCTGTTTTTGTTTGTGTCTTTTATTCTTACGATAAATATATAATGGTATAAATATATTCATAGATGTACTATCGTAACCTAACCCTGTGGGGAAACGGCGTGATGGTTATTGTGGTCATATCAAACAAAAGAGTCAATGAAAACTTTATGAAATGACCTAGGTCACAAAATTGCCGCTTTTGCGCCTATCATAATTGTGGCCTTTGTAAGGCCACATTTAAAAAAAATAAGATGTAATAATTGAAAAGAACCCTCTAGAAATAAAATCTTTCAAGAAGATACTGACTGGTAATTTTGCCTAAGAGGATAACTTTGCTACTAATCACAATAATCCAATCAAGTATTAAATTAATTAAATATGTAGAAATCACAAATCGTTTATAAGATATAACAATAAGATGATAATTATTAAGATGTTGTGCCTAAACCTATCTCATGGGCCGAAATATCGTAAGGTAAATCAACTGTCTCATAAAAGTTGGTTAAATAAATTTCGTATTATCTGGTCGAGCTTTCCGCTATTATCATAATTTATTGTTTTGCGTTTGGATACCGATTCATCAACTTGACACCTTTATTCTTTATTTCTCCGCTTTCTAACTGCTTACCCTTAGTTCCCGTCGATCCCATATGAAAAATAGCCACGGAAATAGTCTTAATTATTTGGTGAATGTGGTTGGTTGGTCGATTCGTGACACAGAACAGATAATCCCTAGAAAGATGATCTATACCGATAATCACATAAGACCTTTCGACTCCTAGACGCCAGACAGATCAGTGAAATTGATTATTGACTGAGCGTAGTTTCAACTAGTTTCTAAATTATCACTTTATTATTATAACTTTGACTTTGGTTCAATGAATATTCGTTTTGCAAATAATCTGAAATCGTCTTGTTCATTTAGATTTTCTTTTTTAGGCATTTTTTTTTCAATTTTATGGTACCACACGAAGAAAGTTGGAAAAAATAATTGGCATTTGGATATTGACGTTTCTTTGCAAGTTTCGGAGAAAAAATGTTTAACAAGGTTTGCTCATCGAGGGAGAGAGCGGTGATTGGCTAAAAATTCGTAACGTAGCTCGAAGTCCGTGTTCCACTGTGAGATTTGAACTGACTGCAAAAAAAGTGGCAGTGTTTTACTTCACGCGTTCAAAATCTCGAAAGTGGCCCGACCGACTACTTTTTTTCGAAAATGACCCGTATGAGCTAACCTTGTTAAGGCTCCGCATCCGAGCTCAAAGAGAAGAAGATGGAGAGATATGAAATAACGAATGTTAGAGGAGCGCGCTAATATTTGGAGCGATAAAATCGATGCGAAAATTGCGAAAATGTTTAATTAAACACGACTCGTTTAGAATAGAGCAAAAATCTCGTGAAACGTGTCATTTATAGAAACATTGTGATTTTTTTCACAACTACTTGTAAAATAACTGAAACAAACGTGTTTATAATAATTTTCGGAGCATACTTTGCGATTTTTTTCTATCGAGGGAATTTTATATAATTTGCATTTCGGCGTGGAACGCGTCTGGATATTATCTTAAAAAATAACATATATTTTTTAAGAGCTTAAAAACTTCAAATGCTTAAGGGGAGATATGTAAGAAATCGGTAGAAATTCGGGTAACAGAGGCTTAAACGCATTTTGTACGAACCTTTTTATGAAGAATTACGAAGCTTTATAATTCCTTAGTTGAAGTTAAAAAATATATTATGTGAATTATACGGTTAATTAAGTAGATGGGTATTTAAATACCTACTTACAAACTTAAGTTTATAATTAAGTTTAACTTATGATTTCAGAGGAAATTTTGGTTTTGATGTTTTAAATGGGAGAAAATTTTAAACACCCTCTTTGGATAGGATGTTTACAGTTCACGGAACTACAATATGCATAGAAAAGAATTGAATTATTTGATGAATTTCACCAGAAGTAAGGAAAAATTAAGCTTACTACGAACACGCCCTAAGCACACTTTTTATCATCGTCTTTAACTGTTCGGTGGTCCCCGACTACAGTGGCCCGTGTCCTCCGCGAAATGGAGCGAATCCGTACCAAGGCCGACGTAGGAGTTGTTTACTGATGCTAATTTGTTCTCCCGAATTTATTTCTCTATTTAAATACGCTTTTTATAATTATTATTTATACTATATTCATCATCATTTTGATTCAGACAAATTGTCGACTGTATTCACAACTTATTAAAAACCATTTAAAAACAATATATTTTGTAATTATCTCACTTTTTTTTTAAATTTACAGTAATACCCCGTTTGACGAAGCTTCTTATTATTTTTACTAGCTTTTACCCACGGCTTTGCTCGCATAGTATTATATTATTGGCAATATTAATTAATTACTGGCATAATTATTGGCATAATTGTTATTATTCTTGCTATTTTGTCTAATAGAAAATTATTATTGTTTAATTGAAAATTATAAAATTTGATAATGACATTTCGCAATTAAAAATTCTATTTTAGAAAATATTTAATTTATATATATAGAAATTTATTTTAAGTACCTACTCCCTTCATTAGTATTTTATTCATATTTGAATCCAGAGTAACCTAAAAAAATAACAAAATGGCAGTCCATGTCAAACGCTATGCTTTTCGTTCGGACAATAAACATTTTTAAAAATATGTAGATATTAACTACGGCGCCAGAAAAGCACCCTTTTTAAGCACAACAAAGCACTCTTTTTAAGCCTAAAATTAAAAAAAAACATTGTTTCCAAGGTAACAATTTGTTTGACCGTTTACAATAACTCGATTTTGTTAGGGACAGAAAACGTATGATACATAATTTCATAACGCCAGAACTTACCAATATATATAGCCTATGTTACTCGCAAATAATGTAGCTTTCGATTAGTGAAAGAATTTTTAAATTTAATTTGATATTTATTGCGTGAAAGAGCAAGGGTCATCCATACAAACTTTTGCATTTATAATATTAGTAAGATATATAGCCTATGTTACTCGCAAATAATGTAGCTTTCGATTAGTGAAAGAATTTTAAAATTCCATTCGATATTTATTGCGTGAAAGAGCAAGGGTCATCCATACAAACTTTCGCATTTATAATATTAGTAAGATATATAGCCTATGTTACTCGCAAATAATGTAGCTTTCGATTATTGAAAGAATTTTAAAATTCCATTCGATATTTATTGCGTGAAAGAGCAAGGGTCATCCATACAAACTTTCGCATTTATAATATTAGTAAGATTCCCGGTTAATGGATAGCTATGGCTGATTTGAAGTTGATGCTTGAAAATGCTTCATTTCATATTTTCTAAGGAAAATTCAAAGAATATTCGGAATTCAAAATAACCAACGTTCATTAATTATTTACAAAATATCACTATTGACAAATAATGTGAATTCCGCATTATATAAGAAACGATGTGTTTCAAACCAACAATCAAATAGTTAAATAAATACAATATGACGCCCGACATTGTGACATAAATTGAAAAATGTATGTAAAATATGAAGATCGTTTGTTTCGCTTATTCTATTTTACAAGCAAAATTGGATTTTTGGTCTAGTTTATGAAATACATATTAATTTTTTTAGTAGACGCGATCTTTATCGTTTTCATAATATGATTTATCACTTTTTGTTTTCTTCTTTTCATATACCTATATATATAGGTACATTTTTACAATCAATGAACGTGTTTAAAACTAAGTACATAATCTATTAATTTTAAACAAATGTATATATTCAATTTTTAAAATATATTTTTAAAATTTCACAGCAGTTAAGAACCAGTCTCTGGCAGGAAGGTTCAATTCTTCATCAAAGCAATTTTTTTTAAAACTTTTCAACTAGCCGGCCCAAGATATGACGCAACTAGGTTAAAAATTGATAAAAGGTGTATTATAGTAAAAAAAATATGTTTTTTACGGGTTAATTTTTTTACCTTTAGCTCGCTTCAGCACGGCTTTGCTTCTTAAATTGTTATATTATGTAGTAGATGCCATTTTTATACATGTTTTGTATTTCTCAAGTTTGTTTCAATGTTCTTCTCAAATTAATATTTGTTTTTCGTTATTTTTCAGGTAAGTGGCTGTAAGGACTACTATTCTAAAACATTATTACTTTTGGTAAGTTAGATATTTTCGTAAATAATTTATTGTCTAGAGAAAAAATGAATGTAAGCTTTCGATCCAGTGTAGTGCCCTTGGGAAATAGTTCTGAGCGTAATGATTGTTTATTGTTTAGGCTAAATCCGTCGCAAACGTAGAGAAATAAAATGTTCTGGAGCTCGGCCAGAATCATTTTTAGTTCTAAATCAACGGTAATAATACATTATTTGGGGACAAATTAATACACATGTAACCGCCCACGGCCGGCAGGGTCGGGTGAAGTTGTGCGGAGAGCTTTATTCTGAAAAAATTTCCCGATGCTTTTAAAAGCTCGAGCCTTTTGAATTTCAATTCTATTCGTTTTTAAATGACGATTTATGAATACAACGTGTAGTGGTATATAATAAAACTATTACATATTCAGTATAAGCGTTTGTTGATCTTCGTGAATATATATTTTTTAAACATACGTTGTGCCCAAAAATTGCATACAATGCTTGTGTAGAGAGTAATAATTTTATTATTATTGATTCTATAAGACAGCCCCATTGCGGCTTTGTTTTTTATGCAAATCTGCAGTTTTATTTCGAGGTTGATAAAATTTTTGCATACATCACATTCAAAATAAGGTTAAGATTACTGTCTTCGTGAGATTTTGTAAAACCACCCCATCCCCATTTATCATGTCTTTAAGTAGAATTTTGATGTAATTTGATGAAATTTTGCACTCTTGACGATCAAAACCAGAGAAAAATTATTTCTGATTTGGAAAAAAAATCTGCGTAAAGCCCATTGCCCGGAATTTGTATATATTATTATACTTATCTGAATATTATAATTATTAACTATCTAAAACACTCTATTTATTATTTTACATGTAATCTGTAACGTTCGAATCTGCCATTGTCGCTGGCGTAGTTGGATACCACTCCAGTCATTAAGCAATGGCGAATGCTTTTTTTTTTTTCACAAAATTGCAGTAATACTAGTTATTTAAAATGTCTCAATGTTGTATTGCGCCTTTAAGATCCCTGAGAATATCTGGACATGGGTAATCAAGTTAATTGTGCCTTAAAAATGCAAATAAATATAAACCGATAAAAAATTCTCGTATTTGAAGTAAAGATCAGATGTGTGATGCGTTGACTCTGAAATCTATATACTTAAGGCGATCCACTAGTACAGGAAAAAATCGAAATCGGAATTAACGCCCTTTTATGGGAGGAGTTTAAAAATACTTGAGAAAAAGCTTTTGGAAAGGTTGGAAAAGATATTTGAGAATTTTTTTTTTACATGTTGATTTCGTAAAGGCCTGTAAAAACATTAATTCCTTTTTTATGCATTATTTATTGTAATAAAACGGAATTTGTAAATTGATTTCACGAAAACAATCAGCGCGGACCCTAACACGTTGTTTCTCCGCTCCGATCGGAGGAGTAATGACGGAAGAATGGGGCGGCTGCCAGTCGTTCTTCGGTGCACGGTATAAGGTTCACTTTGATATAACAAATTCGTCGACTGCCGTATTGTCGCCGTGATGTCAAAAATACCAACGCGAAAATGCATATTATATTTTATTTTGTGAGGTTCGGGCGTAAATATCATTTTTTTCGCGATAATTATATAAGAAACTGAATTTGCCACATTATGCAATAAAACCATATCCGAATACGTGTTAATAAGTAGGAGAGTTTTCAGTTAAAAATGTTTTTTATAGACCTAATACTTTATTTTTTTCTAAGCTTATTAAAAGACTTATTAAAAAAAATGACCAATATTTTTAAGGGCGAAGGTGTGTTCTACACGCAGTATTTAATTGAAGCATCTATAATACTTCTAAACGGTCAAATTTTCAAAACTAAAACATACGATTTTGTATGATTTTGCATTATTTAGTATGGCTTCATCTTAATCGTAAGTACCGTCTAATTTGAGCAAAACGCTATTTTTATAGAAATATAAGTACTCTTTCAAATTTTGACTTCTGACTTTTCATAATTTTGGCTCTGAAAATCGTCTGAAAATTGTTACTTTTGTCATAAGTCTCCAATCTATAAACGGAAAAACTTATTTTTCATCTTATTTTATTAAAAGTATGTGTAGATACATACGCACACAGGAAAACAATCTGAAATAATGTAAACATAATCTGTGGTTATAAACATAGCGCCCTTGAGGTGATTTTCTCACGAAAATGGCGCTATGAAAATCATCCAATAATTTATTATTATAAACAAACCAAGTTCTTTTTTTCTCAATTGCTTTTTGTATTTGTATTTCTCAATTGATTAATTAATAACTCCTCGACACTCCGACCACCATTTTTATTAACCATTTAAATTAAATGTACCTACTTAAATCCTTAAAACACTTTCTTTTCAATCTTTTTTTATCTGTCATTTCAAGCAAATGATATCCAACTACATAAGCGTCATCTGCTTCGAGTTTTCTAGATTATCAGCCGTTTAAAATGTATGTAAGTTCGGCTTACCCCTTCCCTTCGCACGCTCTTGAGAGTAGTAATTCTGAAGACTAATTAACGGAAAATAAGGTCATTTCCGGAAATAAACTCGTCCTTCGTCAACCGTGAGTGATGACCTCCTTTTTAACACACACATAATTTCCTCATTCTGGCAAACTTTTTCTTCTTTTTTCCACATTAAAGGTCGACGTAAAGTGCCCTAGAATAATTCAGATGTCCCCCTCGTGGAGTATGTCGTTTTCCTCGAAATTCTCCTTCGTTAAATCTCTTTTTCTATCATTGACTTACTATCTACTTTAAGGAGGAAGGTCTCTTGAATGTGCTTTCTTTGAGTTTTCGTGTTAACCCGTCAAACCCTGGGCATATTCTGTCAGTAGGTCAGAATATTGCCGCTTTGCAATTCAACCCAAATAAATGGAATATTTCTGACCGTATCCGAAAACTCAAAAACCTGTTTTCGAAAGATGATGAAATTCGCTTTTTAATTGTACCTATTATCACAAATAAACGCATATTTTTAAATATAAAAAAATTTAATGCAAACTTAAAAAAAGTTTTAAAAATGGCTCACCTTATGTTGTTTTAAACTAAAATTACCGATAAAGAAAATCACACACACACGTTTTATTAGACTAATGTGTTCATCACCTCACTTTTTTATAATGTATTAAAAAAATTACAAAGTTTCATAATTTCTCTTCGAATTGCGGTCGGAAATTTTGGTTTCATAAATGTGTACATTTTTCATAAATGTGTACATAATTATTTTGTAAATAACTTCTAGATTTGAATATTAAGTGTGGTATTTTCTCCTTCTGACATCGTTTTTTTTTCATTATGACAGCAAAGAGACAATGATTTCTAAAAGACCTATAGAATTGTTCCCAAAAGCGAACAAATTAGCCTGAGGGGTCTGGAAGCTTTTCCGTCGTTTTTCCCATCCATTTATGTAAATGATCAATCGTCCTACCAGCGCACAGTGTTTCGTGTCATACAAGCTAGACGGAAAAAACTCTTCGATAATAATAAAGTATTTAGAACCCTCTTGTGGGGAGTACTTAATCCGAAATTATTGAAAATTTGGGTTGAACGTGATTAATATTTTATTTGCCACTCACAAAATTTAACAACAAATCTTTCGAGAATCCGAGAGGCTGCGATCCACTTTTTGCTTATATTCAAAAATATTAACTGTATTTAGCTTTTGAAATTTTTTTCACTGCTTGCTCTGAGATTTTGAAGTTCATATTCCCTAGAACTCCTCCATGTATCGAACAATTCCTGCCTGGAAATCTGGTATGTGTGGTGCCTGTGAAATGACAAAATATGTTTGGTGAGCATTAATGAGCAAAGGTATCGAAACTGATTTGAATAGAAAATTAATTGTTCGATGTGCAAAAAAAAAATTACACTACCTTTTTGATACTTTATCCGAAATAAATTCTCGAGAAGTTAGAAATTAAATATTTTTCAACCCCATAAAAATACTCAAGCTTAACACTATTAAAAAAAAAAAAAAATTTATAATAAAATTTTACAAAAAAAATCATACAACACACCTTCCAAAGTAGCCTCCATTTTTTTTAGAACCGAAACAAAACACTTTAAACATATAAACAACCTTACAGCTCGCGCATCAAGATGGGAATGAAAGCAACTGAAAATTCATTAATAATTTACCTAACTTTGGGGTTCTGGTATGAGTCATCCCGTGCATTAATTACCCCAATAAAAATGTATTTGTCATATTAACTACCTGGTAATACCCCCATGAAGTCATTTTTCAAGAATTCCAAAGTGAGTTTTTCCGTCTAGCAGTATGAAACGAAACACTGTGCAGCGTTACAATGATGTGCTTGGTCTTCCACGTACATTTTTTTTAACCTTTGCTGCTACTATATTATCACACTGACACATTCATTATTGGACCAAGAATTACGAACATATTCAATTATTTTCCACGAGGGCAGAGCGGGATGAATCTGCTCGATTGGTTTCAATTCCCTCTCTCCGACTCTGTCAACTTCGCGGTCATTTATGCGTTTTCCCATTCGGAGTGAATTTCAGATTGAAAATTATAAGCTCGCCGGAGATTTGTGCCCGCATTATTATTATTCCGAGTGTCCGTTCTCATACCCACCACTTAAAGTCTTAAACGGTTATGTATCGAGGAAGCTTTAAAATGCACTGACCGTGAAAGGGGAGCCCCGTTAATAGGTACTTAAATACTTATTCCGTCGACTGCGCGACAAACGGAATCCATAAACGCCAGCATATGATTTAGTAGGTCCGGGTGTTGGTTATGTAAGGCCCAAAATTTCGTGTATTTTATGTGTTTGAGATCTAAAAGTGTGCTTCATGACGAATGGGCAATTAAAATCAACGTATAGATATATAAAATTTCTCAGTTTTCTTGACTTATTGGTGCATTCAATTACAGTGAATTTTGCCATAATATAGTCGTTTTAAGGCCTGGCTTCCTGCATTTCTACCGTTTTATTACATCATCATCCCCTTGTCCTATTCGGGTCGGGGATCCATTGCATCGACAAGGCTCCTCCATACGTCCCTGTCTTGTGCTAATTGTTCGGCCTCCGTCCATGGTAGACCCATCCTCTCCTCATACAGTTTCTGGAGTTGCCTCGCCCAACTGTGTTCGGGGCGGCCCACTGGACGTCTACTCTCTGGAATCGCACTCAGTATCTTCCTCGGAATTCGGTCATCAGACATTCTTAGTACATGCCCAAGCCACCTCATTTGCGATTTTTCTGTGAAGAGTAGCAGTGGTTCAATGTTTAGATCATCTCGGATCTTCGAGTTTCTTATATGATCCCATTTCCTAACTCCTGACACTCCTCTCAAGTACCTCATTTAGGCAGCTTGGACTCTGGAGCGTGTTCTATCATTTAGCATTCATGTCTGGTGATTATATTACTTATTTTCCTTAAACCACTTAATGCTTTTAAAAAAATAAATGTTATTCTTGAAGATAATAAATATCTCTACATTCCTCACGCCGAAACGACAATTATATGAAATGCCCTCGATAGAAAACAATCGCAAAATATGCTCCGAAAATTATTATAAACACTTTTTTTCAGTTATTTTACAAGTTATACGTATGAACAAAATTCACAGTGTTTCTTTAAATGCTATTTTAGAAATTCAACACGAGATTTTTGCTCTATTTTTAAACGAGTCGTGTTTTATTAAACATTTTCACAATTTTCACTAAAATATGATCGCTTTTAATATTAGCGCGCTCCCTCTAACATTCGTATTTACATGTCTCTCCTTCTTTTTTTTTGAGCGGGTACTACCGGGCCTTAACATACATATCTAAGTATAATTTTAACGTTACTTGTTTAACCAATTTATGTATTTTTTCATCACTTTTAATGACTTTTCTGAGGAGGTTCCGAGTTGTCCGGTCACCCCCACAGATAACCCCAGGTGGTTCGCCAAGTTTGCCGACCTGAAACTTGAAAGGGTACTCGGGTTCACGTGATGAGGTTCGTCTGGGTCTTAAGGTCTCCTGTGTGGGTTTAATATAAAAAAATGATAATAACGCGTACGTACACGGTTTTAAAAAATGCTATATTATCATCTTTTTTCTGTGTTATTTTAACACGACCAAATATTTCGCTTTCCCGGCTTTTGGAATGTGCGTTGTTTGTTATTATCTCTACTCAGCAATGTATACTTCTCTAGGTCTTCTTTTGATTGTGATTAATCGCCTCTCATAATAGCAGCAAGAAATTTTAATAACGTTGAAATGTTTTTATGCGTTTACAAAAGTCTTTCAAGATTATTATATTAATTTTAAAGTTTGCCATAATAATTGAGCGTTGTACGATTGTGTTGTTTTTATTGGCTTGTCCCAAGAAGTAGTCTGCTAGACCAGCAAATGTGTCATTTTAGTGAGAGTCTGACAAGATTAATATCTTGCTCGGCCGTCATTCAGGCATCAGCTCACTAATATGAGTTTTGTTTTCAGGAAGCGTGGAAATCATAACTGGGTCAGTTGTGGGAAAGTAGGTTCCCCTGTTGCTAGAGGCACGGGGACTTTAGCTTCATTTGAATGTCGGATAGCCGGAATGAATGCCGGATCTCCAAACTTTGAAATCCGGGATTTGAAGGTAGAAAAACCAGGACATTTCGGTTTAAAGCCAGGACTTTATATGTATAAGAGCAGTACCTATTTTTTATAGTTATATTGCACTGAAAAAAGAGTCAACTTCACAAGCGCGGCGCGAGCCCAGTGACAAAACGATTGGAGAGAGTAGTGGCGCGCGAATTTTAAAACAAAGGTTCTTTACAGGACTCTTTAAAAACTCAGGACGATGCTTAAAAACTATCCAGGACAGCCCAGGACACCTTAAAAAACAGGACGGTTGGCAACCCTAGGATAGAGGGAATTTGAGGGAACATTTTAATGTCGGGTGGAGAACCATTAGTTTTGGAAAATACTGGTTTTTACAGTCCAGTTTTTTTAAGACGTCAACGATTGAAAATCGATCAAACAATGGCGTCATTTTTTTCTTAGAAATATAGACATTTCAATGCTTACAATGGTCGACATTGTGAAGTAAATATAGTGGCGACCTCGAAATTCTGGTCGGGTAAAGTTTTGTGTGACTAGATTTTTTTTACTTTACCTCCACACAGGAGGAAAATAATTCCCCTCAGGGCATATGTAATTTTTGGATAAAAAGAAAAGGAGGCAGTTCTGGGAAGGAAAAAAGTATTAAGGGTGAGTAGGAATCTGGGGGGTCAGTGTGTCCTGGAGAAACAGATGTACGAATCCAACAGATGCACCGCAGTCCTGCTGGAGAGATTAAAGGGTTATTAAAGGAGATTAATTTTTATTATATTTGTATTATTAAAGGAGATTAAGGGAGAGATTAAAGTCTCCTTATCCGGCCTGCCATGCAGTTGGCATCCGCGGCCAAGACCCGGACAAACCCCACCCCATAAAACCGAGCACTCCTCAAAGTCACCAAACGTAACGAATCACTTGGGGTGACTTGATAACCAACAGCACTTGTGGCAGAGGTGTTGATTATCTAATAAAGTGTTCCCGGGGCGGCGATAGTACCAGCCTCGGTTCCATGCAAACTCAAAATCAACTCAACTCAACACGTTTGAAAAGTTATTAAACGCTATGAAAATAGCCCTTAACCTAACCTAACGTAACCTATTTAACCAGTTGTATTTTTATATACTTTTTACATGACTTTTCAAAGGAGGTTCTGAGTTGATTTTATTCTGATTTGTCCAGTCACCACCAGCCTCGCAATGGTCGACATTGTGAGGTGAATTTATATATTTTCACCATTATAAAGTTTTTGTGTGTCACATTTATCTGTTTATAGATTTTAATATTTAAAAAAAAATCTCGATCTTGAACTAAGTTCACGAGCACTTTCATGGGTTAGGAACGCAGCTTTCGTGCGGTTGAGATTTGAGATCAAACGTCATCTCTATCTATTTAAAGGCGTTGAAGCCATATGTCGTGAGATAACAGTGCATATTGAAACTTTTTTCAATATGATGCAGCGTGTTTAACACGGCGTTTCTCTTTGAGCTTGGCATCCTCTTCCCGTTATGAAGCTCGTCAGCTTCATCGCTGCACATTTCTCCACGAAAGCACGTCGATTTGTCAAACTCGTCTGCCGAAACGGCAACCAAATGCTTTCACTCCTTCTGATCTTCAACGCGCAAACCGCCCTTCGCGGGCTTATTCAGTATAGGCACTGTGCAAAAAGCGAAAATTTAAAACACGGGGAGGAGTATTCGTGTGAGGAGTGATTAGGATTATTTGTCATGTTCTCGCAGTGCTTGCGTCGATCTAGCGCTGGATGGTGCTTTATATATTAGCTGTACCCTTTTGGCAGCGCGATCGCAGTTGAAATGGGGCCAAATAACGCGGAGGATTTCCTACATTTCTTTCCGCAGTGCCACGCAATACGGCAACAATTTATGACGCGGTCATCTTGCCGAACATTCGCTCTCAGCCCTGTCTGTAGCTGTACCCAACCCTGCTTCACCTGACGTGGAAATATGCTTACTATTTTACGGATGATTAAAAGCGCCGGTCATGATCGAATGCTGCCAAAGATAAAAGCCAAGTAGGTACTCCCGTAAACCAATAATTTTCTTAGCGGTCTCGTCATATGCCGCATCTTCAACGCGCCGTATGGTTGAACCCCAAATGGTTCGCTACGTTTGGTGGCTTAGCAGGGGTGTCCGGGTTCATGGGGTGAGATTTATCTAGGCCCTGGCAGCGAATGCTTTTGCCCACCTACTGCGTGGCGGGCCGGATCGATAGAGACACGGACACGGAAGATATTTTTATTTCCTCTCTCTTAATTACTTCCATATATCTTTAAAATTACGCACTTTTAAAACCGGGGTATAGCGTTGAGACTGTCCTAATTTAATTGCAAATTTCAAACTTTCACTGTATGAAATAAACTTTGAAGTATATTTAGAGCTTAATTTCGTATGGGGATTGTCGCTTTTCCGACAAAATGACCAAAATATTCTTCCCAAAGCGCCAAAAGCAACAAGCCATTTTAACTCTCGGACATTCTTTAAACGAAAAAACATGTTTTCTTTTAATTACCAAAAATATACTTAGATTTAATATTTTATCCGTCTCGGCAATAGTCGATTTAATAAAATGCCATGGATAATATTTTTTTTACATATTGGGCAGCATGGTTTTAAGGTACCAGACAACGGTAATATATATTTTTTAAATTTCAATTTCTGACGGATGCATTTTTTAAGAATGCTCTCACCGTACCTTTAAAAAAAATCGTGAAATTGTCGGGAGATACAGCATTTTATATTTTCTGTAAATTGAATTACCCTTCAGCAAAACTTAGAACGCTTTTTCCTCGAAACTAAATTTTTAAACCTGGTTGATATCACATTAAAAAACTATATATCCGCTTTGCATGCACCAAGTCTTAAAAAAACCAGTCTCTATGGGCACCACGTAGGGATTTTTTTATAAAGAGCCTCCCTTTTTTATGAACGTATTTCATGAATTTTAAAACAGGAAATAAAATTAGCTTGTCTGCTTTTTTTAGATATCAAAATTCCCCTGCATAAAGTTGCCTAATGTCCAAAACACAAATTCTATTCCATACTAACTACTTGTGATCGGTAGTTTTAGAATAATCTTTATAAGAGAAACTAATTATTTAGAATAATTAGTTTCTGAGCTTTAAGAATCTGATGGCGGCAGCGTTTGCTCCTCCCCATGCTATAATACCGTACTCGATTAAATATTGACATAGTGCATTGCATCCTCTAGAAACGCCATATTAAAAGAATAAATTAGTGCATATGCCCAAAATATCTGGCTGCCTATTTGCTATTCCTTGTATCTGTGATGAGATTGGCGTCGTTAGCCGTCCTCTCAATGTTGACTATTCAATTTAACAGACCATGAAAACTACCTAGTTTGCTAGCTAGGCCTGAAACACCGAATCGATTTAATAATATGTATAACGAATAAATTTACGTCATTATTTTCGCCGACCGTGAAAATCTAACATCTTGTAAACTTAGAGCCTACTGTAAACAGCTTGGTAGAAAATTCCCTAATTATATCGATGATGGACGGTAGATTCCCGGAATACACCGGGGAAGGGGAATCATGAATGGGCTTCGTATAAAATAATATAATGTATTATGTATGCAATAAAATGCCAACGGGAGAGATCGACGCGACTGAGGGCGTGTTTGTTGCCCGTAGCGTGTTGTATGTTTTGAAGTTTCACGGCAATGTTTACAAGTTGCGGCGGCCGATGAGAAAACTTCGCAGTTTTCTGCCTAACCGCAAGATGCCTCATCTACGTAATCATTATTATTACTAGCAGTTAACAACCAGCTGCCGACTGTTCGGTTTGGCCCCCTGGGTGACTCTTTACCACACGAAATGTAAAAAAAATCTTTTGAACCCACTGAATTTGAATGTAGCCATTTTAAATGTCTTCATCTATGTTTAGTGATCAGATCTGAATAGCTAGGTAATTCCCAATCTTCTCTACATGAAGATTTCGTAGTTCAACTAGTTTCGAGCAGTTGTAACTGAGTTGCCTTTATCTCCTAATATTTCTGTATTTATCATTCATTGTTTATTTTCTTTTTCTTCTTATTATTACAAGTACATTTTAATCTTGCTAATTAGGTATTTAGTTATCTTGACCGTGTTGTGAAAATACCTAGCCGTTTAATGAAATTAAGAAAGTTTATTTTTCACCGACGCGGCGCGCCTATTTCAGTAAGCGCCAAGATTGACATTTTGTCGAAAATTACCCTATTATGTTTTGACGTTTTACGTCCAAAATGATCGAGTACATTTCGGCTTAATTGAATTATTATATTCGAGTCGTAAAATACGCAACCTTCCGATCCCACAGGGGTTACAGAAAATTAATTCTGTAAGATGTTTAACACTGTTAAATCTCGCATGCGAGTTTGCGTTGTTCCGATAATTCGTTTTTAGCGGGACATTGCGATTAGGTACTAGATACCTTCTTCTTTGCATAGCCGATGGGCGAATATGATGCGCAAATGAGGCTTTGGATTCTGAATTTTGAATTCATAAAAACTACAGAAGTACAGAAAAATTACGGAGTCAAAAATGTCCACTCGATAAGTTTCAAGGAGACACATGCTGATTCAAGTGACTCCTGATGCCGTCGACTGGCTGATTAACTTCTGCATCCCATCATAACCAACTGTCCTCCACCATACGCAGAGAAAGAACCTACCTCCTTTGAATTTAAAGAGAAGCTTTACTATAGAACCTTTGGAAAGGACGGATAAGTTTATTACATTCTAAAACAAAATATTTGGGCTTTAAGACCGACATTTTGTTGGCTGAGCATAACAAAGCCCTCTTTTTTAAGTCGACCGTTTTGCACTTCATCTATCTGTAAATTGGTTTGCATCTACTTTCTTATCCGTATTTTTTTTCAATGTTTTGTCAAGAAATGTTACATAAAATATATGGTTTATGATTAAGTAGGTAGGTATTTAAGTACCTACTGACAAATTTTATGATTTAAGGAAATTTTGGTTATGATTTATTAAATAAGAGAAAATCAGAAACATATTTATTTGGACGCGAGGCTTACTTTTCACAGAACTTATAGTACCTACTTAATACGTCGTCTTTAGTAATAAGATTGCTTTCATCGTTTAAAATTTATTGATTCTAATGACTTGAGAGATCCACAGGGCCTTTGTACAGAAATTCGTGGAATAATGATAAAAACGCTGCGGTGTCTATTTACGATTTAGCATGCCATTCTTAATATCCCGTTCTTTAAATAATAATTATCGCACACACTTCCTTTGCACAACGTTTTAAAAATTCCTAGAAATTCCTTTGTTTATGCTGCGCTGACTATTTTGTTCATTGAACAGCCACATGGTTTTAGTGAGTTATTTATATAACTTATTTTTATATTATTTCTCGCACGCTGAGGCAGTTTTTATTGACGTGTTGTACAAACTGACAGTTTTATCATTCTGGTTGTAATCTAGCGAACTTTTAAAAGGCCTGTTATACGTGTGAAGTGTGGATACACCAGATCCAAGATTTGTTCTTACGCAAAAATGAAATGGAAGAACCGATACGAAATGTAATTTTCTTGTTGCTTTTGCAGACTTTTTGACACAGGTAAGTTATTTAACAATTAATTTTAAAATTATTATTTTTATTTATTTTTTGTTTACATGGTAGGTATTACTGTTTTCAGTTAAATTTTTTACCTCAAGCCTGTATAAGGTTAATTATTTTATAAGTAATAAAAACAACACAAAATAATATGGGTATTGAGAGGACAATATTGTTACATTAATGTTTCTTACAGATAATGGGTATCTACTAAGCTGAAGGATACGTACATTATAATGTAAATAAGTAGGGAGACCATGTGTTGGAATTTGATTAAAAATAATATGTATGAATAGATTTAACATTTTTACATTAATGCTTTCTACAGTCTAATTATTGAATAGATTAGTTGAATGAGAATATGGTAAAATTGATCAAAACTCAGATATAAAATTTTCTTCTATCGAAATTATTTCTTTAGCAGATAATCTGTATCATTTGCCTTTCTCGGCAAGAATCCGAAAAAGAGGAAGGTACGGAAGTACCTGGCTATTCAGCTTTGGTCACCAAAGACTGCTAAAACCATTTCAAACAACGTTTAAATTCTGAATTACGGTCTTACACCAGGAAGATAAGAATACACTTAGAACGTGCCGCAAATATACCTTATTTTGGTTAAATTGTGAGATAAAAAATTCAATCAAATAAAATTTACTTGCGCACGTCGGAATTTAAACCAGCGACTTTCGGGTTGCTATTCGAGAGCGTTACCATTGACCACGCGTATCACTATCAAAATATCCTGTGATTTATCACTGGCCTGCCCTAGTATTGTAATGTAATTATGTAGATACCATCAAATTATGTAGAGTGAGATGTAGCATAATAAGTGAAAAAAACTAAAGTTACCGATATGGTTACCCGAATAGACCAACAAAAGAGGAGATGGACAGGTCACATGATCCGCGATCCACAAGAGAAATGGTGCAAAAATGTCACTAACTGGTATCCCAGAGATGGCAAGAGAAGTAGAGGACGTCAAAAAAATAAAATGGGAAAACGACCTAAAACTCACGACTGAACATCATTGGAGAAGAGTAGCGCGTGACAGGTCCCGGTGGAAAATGTTAGAGGAGGCCTATGCCAAGAGACCAATTCGGGATATATTATGAATTTTGACAAACAAGAACATTTCAAGTATTCATACCTAACAGAAGTCCAGGATAAAAAGGCTTATTATTATTATGTATATGTACCAAGAATGTGTAAATTATGGTACAATTTTCATCGCGTCGAGTTAACGTTCAGCTCGGCCGTCCGCGCGGCTGCCGGCTGCGGTCTTCACGCCATATGGCGGATACCGCGCAACAACAATCCTGCGAACATTTCCCCAAACAACCAACACAGCACGAGCGTGATTACACGTCCATATATTACACATACACGCCCGTCACTCTCTGGTCTGCGTGTTGTGTATGTATCCTTATATCTAGGTCTAGGGCAATACGATTGCCTAACTTCTAACTCGTGGAAGGAAGGTGTTTTCACGACTTGCGACTTGTTTGTTTTTCGATGATGTGCTTCATATTATGACAAGCGTATAAACCGCTGGTTAATCCAACTTTTTCATAATATCTATTGGTATGTGTGCGGTTTACCACACTAGGAAGAACTAATGCATTTCAATATGAAAACCGCGTAGTTAAATCTGCACTCCCTATATCCCTATGATGAAACAAAAACAGTGATAGGAAATGCGAGAAGCGTTTTCGCAAAGAGAAATATCTACCCACAACATTTTTTTGTTTTTATTTTTAATGTATCTTATTTTCTATATAGGTGCCTACGAAATGGCTAATTGAGATTTTCAATAATTAATCCTGCTTTATGTGTAATAATTGAAAATGATAAAAGTTTCGCAACTTTCGACCTCTCCAGCAGAATTCTCTCGGAACATTCAATTGTATCGCAGTGGAAAGGATGGATGGATTCATTCGTTTCTTTCACTTCTGGACACACTGACCCCCATATTCCTACCCACCCCTTTTTCCTGCCCAGAATTTCCTCTCCTTCCTTCCCTAAAAAGGCCCTCAACACGCGTCCCGAATGATGAAATAGGCCCTGAGCGGAATAATTTTCCTTAACTAATGTGGAAGCTAATGTGAAAAAAAATCTACAAAACTAGATCTATATAAAAGTAAAATAACTATGTGTTTAATGTATTAGAGCCATTATTATCTTATTTCAATGTATCTGAGTAGGCCCCCGTTACCTAAAATAGAAACTCTAATTCTGATTCCCTATCAAAATATTTACCTATCAACTGGTAGGTGTTATGTTTTAATTTTTTATAATTATATTTTTTGTGGATTTATTTACTTTGAAAGATAAAGCAAACATACATTTTTCTTTATGTTAAAAACAATAATTTTATTGTTCAATTAAAATGTTTTGGCATTACGCTTTGTGAAGACTTTTTTTTCAAATATGTTTTTAGTTATTTCTATTTTGTCATAATTTGCGATTTTTGACCTCTTTTAAAATAAATATTGCTTTTCACAAATGAATTGAGTTTTCTTATTATTCATCATGTCAGTTAATTAAATCCGCATTTAAAGATTATCATAAAATATTCACCTAAAGTTTTAAAATTTTTGTAGTTTTTCTCTTTGTGAAAACGCTCCTCCAATGTAAAAGAAAAGGAAAGAAAGTCAACTGCTATATGTATTGTATGCAGCATACGGCGAGTCATCTACTTTCTTCGGGTGACATAGGGAATTTTAATCATATTTATTTTCATCAGAGCTCAGAATCGATTCTCCGGAAACCTAAAAAAAGATTGAAATTCCCTTAAGGTACCAAACATGGAAATAAAATTTCAAGATTTTGCGGAAAAATGAGTTGCATAGTTTTCAGTGGCTGCTTTCTCTTAAATTCGTTTGTGCAGTAAACTCCCATAAAAAAGGATAATAAAATGAGACAAACTTGAATTAGAATTTGACCAAAAAACGTCGAAATAAAATTTCAAGATTTCGCAAAGAAATTCGTAATATCCGGCAAGTGCTTATTTGATCATTTTGATTCTTATCCATGCATTCGATTTGTAATTGACTTCATTAAACATTTCACTGAATAATGCATAGATTCAACAGCCTCAATTTCAACAAATACTGTACACTTTTTCGTTGGGAAAGCACGATTTAAAAGCATTTTTCCTGGTCGCCTACCGATGGGTATGATTCAACACAAGGCAATCTTTGAATAAAACTAGAGACTTCTTTTAGTCTGATCTTCTACGAAGAAATATTTGCTGCTATGGCCGAGTGTATTGGGAAATTTTTTTCAGAGTTGTTGATCGTTTAAACTACCACCTACTCATGTTGTCATCTTTAATGTGTTATTTAACGTTTTCTTGGTCGGCTCTGACGTCTGAGTCTTGCGGGAAGACCTTATAGAGGTTGATGTATTGTTATTTGACGGTGCGATGTTTGATAGTTCCGAGATTACTATTATTACAGCTATCGTTAATGTTTGTTTAGTTTGTTTCTAACTGACGCAGATCTGATAGTGATTCATCTCCGTCGGTTAGCTAGCTTTTAGTGTTTCAATAAACACCAAGCGAGAAACAATCGCTTATGGCCGAATTATAACATCTTGGAGGAATCAGAGAATAATCGGTCGGCTCTTTTTTATTGTTAATAAATTAAATGTTACCGATTGATTCGTGGATGGTGGAAAATTCATTGATAATGTGAGAGTGTTCACTTTTATGTTTCGCATGGTTATCTTCATTATCGACAGCGTAGACTGCTTTATCTCTCGGCCTGTAAGATGGCTGCTTGCATGGTGCATTGTTCATGTTCATGTCATAGTGGGGAGAACATTCTTTTATTCGATTGTTGATATCAAATATTTTCCTACGTCCGGTAGCATTTAAATGATTAAAGCTAATGCAAAAAAAATACACTTTCCTGTTTTTTTATTTTTTATTTATTACTCTAAGTGCTCTGTCATTATCTTTTTCTTGTGTTATTCTTATTTTTTTCACATTTTTTAAATTTATTTTTCTTAATGTGTAACTACTATATTTCATTTGTGACACGTGTTGAAACTGATTCACATAAATTCTGATTCTGTGGTACCTAGCGAAAACCGATGACAATATATTTTTATTTCAAATTAATAAATTACTTTGTTTTACCACTACAATTGATTGTAAAAAACCGGCATGTTTCGTAAGCCAAGCTTACTTCATCAGGGTTTTAATAATACTAAATATATTTTTAGATTTTTTTGTTGTTTGAAATTGAATTGAAAGTCGGGAACTAACATTGTTTATTATTGATTTAATGCTCCGCACAGCATCCCGCAGATAACACAGGCCCTGATAAAAATAATTTCATCCAGAACCGATTGTAATATTTAAAAAAGAATTTCCCAACTAATCTTGTGGGCGGTGTTTTTGGGTGAAGAGCCGCATTACACTTAACCACTCAATAATAAAAAAGTGTCGTTTTTTCTTTCTCCTTCGGTATTTACTTACAATTCCGACCGACACAGACTGAAGCCAAGAAGCAATCGAGACCGAACGCATTATATGCATAGCGAACACATGATATATTAAGGATAGTGAACGCGTGTAGAAGAAGAGCTGTTTCTCTGTCTGTGATTTATGTCATTATTATTCCCAGACATTTCCCGCATAACTACCATACGGAACATGGTCGCCACTAACTTATGCCCTAGTGAGCCATTATTTTCCCGCCGCACTATGGTGCCAATGACCGATCCAACTATACTTTATTATATCTATATATATATAAAAATCTAAAAATGTTTGTATTTATGTATGTCCGCTGTGCGTTGCTATATTAACCATAGGAAATGTTTCAAACTTTCAAAATACCCTTTTCCCACCCTCGCGAAGGTTTCTGGATTCTTACAACCACATGACAATACATCTGAAAAGTTTTTTTGATCATTACAAAAACTCTTACAAAAATGTCACAATTTGAAAATGACATTTTTAAAACATCGATTGTTCAATCAAAATTCAATATTCGAATAAACTTTTTAAATTAATTAATCGAAGTACTCACTTACGGTACTAATCAAAATCGAATACATTGAATCTAATTGAAAATTATATTATTTTAAATAGGTTCCTATTTTTGGTACCAAATTTGATTGATTGTTCTTATAATATCCTCTTCGGGCCCAAGACCATTTTTTTAAACTTTTTAACTTTTTTATACTATTTTCGTATTCTCTACCATCATATTTAGACCACATTTTTGTATATTTTTATTTATTTGCCGGTTTGGGAGTAAGGGATGGTATCATATTATGATACTTGGGGACTCTAGCTCAACAAATATTGTGTTTTTTTTCAATATTTTTTTAATGCTAATAATTCGAGAAGCAGATTAATCAAGTGTAATAGAAATTAAATAGTAATGTTTTTGTTTGTTTTTTGAAATTTTTTTTTTACAAAAATTGGGGTTTCAGGCACTGTAACCTACCACCTAAATTATAAAGTGTAATTTGAAATAAAAACAATAATGACTGTGGATAAAAAATAATAGATCAGTTCAGTTGGTTGAATGAAAATTTTTGAAACAGTTGCGGTCCATGGAAAAAACACAAATAAACCTGACACTTTTCACAAAGTACAAATGTGAATTTTTTACACCCAGGAAAACGACATTTGGAACAATGCTTCTGCTGATCATTCATCATAACTGGCAAATAAAAAGCCTTTTTTGTCCTCAATTCTTTGTGTGGTAAAGGCTGCACAGATCGGTGTTTTCGAGGTCTCTCACAAATCTCAATACTATCATCATTTTCATCACCTACCAAATCTCTCGATTCTAATCCGGCTAGTAAAACATTTGTATATCCCATTTAAAGTCGTTGTAGTCCAATATCTTGTTCTCGGGAAGATGTTGTGGGGCTTGGAATTTTTGATTCCTGCTGGAATAGGTTACCCCGAATGATTTGCCTGTTCTTGCATTTACTTTGAAAGGGTATCATTTTTTTATCAACAGAAATATTTTCTGTTCTATCATTTTGTAGGCAACCTTTTTGAACCCGTAGTACAATTGGCCTGACCTTTTAAAAGCTGTCAAGTTGTTTTTCAGATTCTGACACACAATTCTCATCGACAAGTTTTAAGTTTGAGCGTAAATTAAACAATCTTTGGCGTGAAATGTTGTCAGCAACTATAGGGATTCTAGTTTTTTGTGCCCAATTTTGGCGGATGCAAGGAAAACCCAAAAGGCTGATAATCATAATGATTCCACTATTCCTTGCTCCTCACTATCCTAATCACCCACCCAACCATAGTCACATTCGAAATCGGAATCATTTGGATGCACAGGAAGTAGCAACTCTGCTTCGATTTCATCCCCAACCAACCCTTATATGAAAATAAAAGATGTCATAGAGGCCCTCGGTATCACCTATGATATTCAGTTTAAAATGTCCGTAAATCTAACAAAAACGCCGATAGGTATACATTTTTTTTTATTAAACGATAATGAATCGAACAAACTACAATTTTAATAACAATTGGATGATTAAAATAACTCCTTACCTGCATTTTTTCTCAGAGACATTTTGAAAGCTACAAATCACGATGTTTCTAAGACAATAGTTCATTCAAACTAACTTCGAATCAGTCCAAATGCTTCTAGTCGGTAAGGTATGAGTCTTCATTATCAGATACAGATACTTTGGATTTCTATTGGAAAGAAATATTTTGTGAGCTTAAAACGGTGAGTATCTATGATACCCAGGGCCCGAAGAGGTTCAACAAAAGTGAATGTTTGTAACATGTAAAAATTAAAAATTTATTTAAAAAGATTGCAATAGGTGGCACGCGGGCTGTTTGAAAATCTGAATGTACCGGGACTGAATATATTGAACGCGGGAGAGGGGAGGGGATCGTGGCAAGGTAGTTTGCGGGAGAGTGGAGAGGGAAGGCGGGGAACGCGTGAGAGGAAGGGGTGATGGGAGGGGAAAGGAAGACGGAAGGGGAACGGGACGAATGGGAAAAGAGGAGGAAAAAACAACGCAGGGAGAAATAATTTCTTTATTAGTGGCTTAGCAACGCATGCCGGGAACTCGCTAGTTACATGTAATATTTTTTATGACTCCTAACAAATCTCTTATTCTTAGCTCGTATGAACCTTTTTGTTTATTGAACTTAAGTTATAATTTTTTTGATTTTACTAGCCCGTTTTCATGTTGTTCGGCAATAAAATCTCTTACATAAATTTAAAATTAGAAAAAATCTTAACCATAAGGCAAAAAAAAAAATTTCATCAATTTTTTTCAAATAATTATGTAAGGTGTTGTTTATTGAGTGCAAAATATGCTCCATGTACGGAAAAATAATGTGGGGTAAAAGGATTAAATTATTATTTTCTTTGCAATTCTGGACCGATTGTTCTGCCAGGGAACTGCAAATTTTTTAATCAATCATAGTGAGGACTAGTTTATAGTCCAAGAGCCCGTGACGATCAGACGTTCGTTATTTTATAAAACCTGAAAGTTTCTCCGTGTATGTCTCTAATACAGGTAAAGGCGATCCCCGACTATGAAGTTTTAATCACGGTGGCTTTGAAAGATATTATATTAATTAATTATAATTGTACTTATGTTAAAGTATAAAAGCTGAATTTTATATATGTTACTTGAGGGACTATCAACATATGTTTTCTCAGTAATCAGACAGTTTCGATGGTTCCTTCACTTTGTCAGACACATTAAATGTCTTCCGTAGGTGCGAGCGCGATATATACATACAAGCGGGTGGGAAGTGAAATAGTGCGAAATTTCGACACTAGCAGACTACTACCTTGTAAAAGTGCGAGCAAAATGCCCTTGAAATTGTGGTGCAATTTTATATACCTTTGCAACCTGCCACCTTTCAAGGCCACCGTGATCCAAACTTCATAGTCGGGGATCGTCTTTACCTGTATAGGAACATACACAGAAAAACTTTCAGGTTTTATAAAATAACGAATGTCGGATCGTCACGGGCTCTTGCTCTATTAGACGCTTCTGAAACTTATCGCCAGTTTCACAATGTCAGTTTCAACGAAAAATAGCCCTTTCCTACGAAAATCGTCCGCAAGCACTGAAAAAATAATGATGGAAGAAGATGGTTCTAATTTTCTCCAGCTTAATAATACTCAGACATAAATATGTTATATATAAAGCAATAATAATCAATACCGGCAAATGAGGGAAAGGTTTTACCTGTTCAAAATAATTGAAATTTATTTTAATAATTTAACAAAAAACACAGTTAACGTTAGAAGGTAGTGTCTAAAATAATTGAAAGTTTTGATTGAATTTGTTATAAAATAAAATAATATAAATTCACGAGTAATTTGTTTTGACACGATAATATGTGTGCACTGCGACTAACGGGGACGAACTCTCGATTGCCTGAAGAAGGTTACAATCATAAACTTCTAGCAGTGCTAGCGGGGTTCGTGGTGACGATATCGAAAAAGTTTTATTGGAACTTAAGTAAGGAGGTATTCTGTATTATTTCGAAAAAAGGTAATTTATAAAACATGGAATTTTATAATGAAATTCAGCTGGTTTTACTTTTGGGGCGCTAGTGCGCCGCCCCGTACCTGCCTTGAAGCCGGTTCTGCGTCGGGTGTTCTAAAGATATCGGAAAGAGCTATCTCCTACGGAAATTCGTGCAACAGCTTGCCCTGTAGTGATGACGGAAACTTGGCTACAATTTTGTATCTTTCTTTAATTTTGATTCATAATTTTGGTGTCTGGCACGGATTCAATTATATTGTTAAAATGAACTAAATCTCTTAATGTCTGTCAACCTGGTATCTTGTATTTGGTTTGGAAATACTAGGAACTCAAATCATACTTCAATTCTGTACCTTACGATAAACCACAAATAACTATAGACTTAGCTATTATGGACTTACGTGGTTTATCCTTTATGGTACAGAATTGGATACTTTGATTCTTCGAATGAATTTCCGCTGAGCGCTTTTTGGTCAGTTCGATGCGAATGATTTGTCGTTCAGCATGCAGACTGAAGATTGCCACGATGCTACCGATAAAAGAGGGCATTAGAAGATGGCGAAAGAAATAAACCAACAATTTTTTTTATTGTTTGATTTGCAAAAAGAATTGTAAATTTACCTTTCACTGTGGGTACATGTTTACCAAAAGAATGTCTACGTAAATAATGGCTAACTAGCAATTTATCGGTTTAAAGATTTTAGATTTCTGCATTATTCCATAATCTAAGATTTATCATCAAACATGCTAATTTCGGTTGCAAGTCTGTTTGTTAGTATTGTAACTCTGGTTCAATGAACTCGTATGTGTTTTGAATTTAAACATAATTGTCAAAAATGCAATTGATTTTGTCAAGAATTCAATAACAAGCCACAAAGTACCTACCGATAATTTAATATTTGTTTCTATAAAATTATTTATTTCTATAATTGAAAAATATATTTCTGTACCCGAGAAGCATATACAAAATTTGAAGAAATGAGTTTTTGATGCAGACTTGAATTAAGTTACCATGTTTATCAGTGGCAGAAAGATAGAAGTCCTATCATGAAGAAAAAGAGAATGTTCAAAAATGTATACGGATGCAACAACTATTTTAGAAGCAGAAAGATGTACATTGACTTGCATCTTTATGATTTAGTTGCATTTTGAGTATTATGACACAAATCCTACGTATTATGTAGTATAATGACTCAAATTATACATTACTAAGCTTTCTATGGAAGTAAACAATTCAACCATTGATCCTTTCATAATACACCACATGTCGTAACAAAATATTCCACTTCATTTTGAAGCAGAGGGGCTCAAGTCCGTGTTTTTGTTCGACTCAGGTCAGTGTTTTTTTTAAAAATATTTTTAAAGGCTTAACATGTAAAATATTTCGCTGTATTTGCTCGGTTTTAAAACCAAACTAATTGATTTAATAATTACTTTTTGTCATCTATCAGCATATATCCGAAGAAGTTATGAGACGATAGTTACAAAAAAAATACTTTTTTGGCTCTCCTGAACATTTACCTTTTTGGAATTGCATCCGTTTGCTTCTCGGGTAAAAATTTATTTTGTTTAGTTTTCTTGTCTGAGTAAATATTAGCAAGTTAAGCTAGATTTTTGACGGATCTGCGCCATTTTTTCCCATTCTTCCCGCTATGCTCGCCGGCTGCGCTGTTATCCATTACTTCACATGTAATGTTTATAGGACATGAACGTAAACCAAACAACCTAAAGCTAAAGCATCCAACCGACCAAACATACTTCGGTCGATTGTGTTGAGGAGGTTCAGCTTCCCGATCTCGGGTCTCGGGACTCTGTTTACGGGGAAACTGTTTACGTTCAAAATGGGAACGCGGTTTGCGCAAAATAGACTCTGTTCGCCGCTCTAAGGGAAATCCTAAACAATTGGCCCGTTTGTAGAGCCAGCTAGATCCATCGTTAAATTGCCAGGTGTACATTAAATCATTGTTGTGATCCGCACCTAACGTTTTACGGCTAAATAAGTTTTATATGTGAAAATGGGTGGAACTTTACTGGCTAAAATTTGTATATAATATAAGTATTTTTTATGTGAAAGCTTCCAGTCAAGACGCTTAGAAAGAATAACCATCTGGTCAAACTTTGGTGGTTTAATTTTATTTGATTATTCATTTAGAAAACTTATCTACATATTTTGTACGTAAGATCATGCGAATAAGAAGTGCTAAAGCTTTTTTCTTTTTTATGTCCTGTCACACGAGGAAGTTCTGTGCATCACAGGCTGGTTGACATTATGAGCTTTAATAATGCATCTCGTAGTTGGGTTTGATAATTATTGATATGCATTCTTTTGATGTTCAAATTCGTATTGCACGATAAACACTAAAATGAATAAAGCTGTTCGACAGAAGAGTCGTAACTGATGTCATTTTTATTTTTAAAATGATTAATTCCCTTATTGATAGCCCTGCATTATTGCAACTGATTTCATTTTGTGTTTCTAATAGAGTCACATAAACTAAAAATATGCAACAATCTGTAAATACTGCAACAATCGTTTCGATACCAATTCGTATATGTACCCTTAAACCACGCATACACGGCTTAGGTAACCAACATGCAGAAGTAACTTTCAAAAAAGCATTTCACGTAAATTTTGAAAACAGTTTAGTTTACATTTTATTCTAAAATTGTAAACTTTACTTAATTAAAATCATAAATTTGAACTGTATAATTGTTTCGTAAGTAAGTGTCTAATCCCTATTTATGTTTTAAAAATATTTTATTCTGTACTTAAAGGTATTTGTACCGTATATAATTAAATAAATAAATATGTATGTAAATAATAATTTATGGTGGTGTAAATGCAGAATCGCGAATAATATATCTTTTCTTAACATACATTATTGATGTTTTGTTAATTATTTTAAGCTTTTGAACTCTTGAGCTAAAAAGCTCTCAGAACAGACATTATCATCAAAGGTAGCTAACGAAATGGTATCTAATATTTATTTATTTATATTTATTTACGCCCTAGTGGGCTTTTACAAGCATAGAAGGAAAAGTATAATAACAATAATAATTATGTAGGGTAGACTGGGGACGATTGAAACACGTTATGATTGAAACATCTCAATTTACTCGAAAACTATAATACCTAAGAGTGTGATACAACACTCGAAACTCCGTCAGGTCTGTTGGGACGTTTCTACAAAAGCGCAGTAGCCGGCGAGTGACTCAATCGTGCATAGGGGACATAATTGAATTTCGCACTAAAACGTAAATATTTAAGACATTATTGCTTATCTTATAACTCATTTTATTCTCGCAGCTTGATGAAATGTTTCATTACATTCTCTTCTTTATCTATTTAAGAGTATTTATAATGCATTTGCGTGGCGTTAATGTCTATTTAAAAGGCATGTTTTTGACTTTGAAGCAGAAAATGCAGCAGCGGATGTTTGATACAACTCGTGTGGGGATGATTGCAACGTTTCAATCATAACCATGTTTCAATCGTCCATACTGAGAGAAAATTTAAAAGTTATAATGAAAAAAGGTCAGAAATTTAAATCATTAAGTATTATTCAAATTCAAATCATTAAGTCTAATGTACTTCTGTGATCTTGAATGGTGAACTTCTGTGATCTTGGTTGATGAAGTCGATCTCATTCGACCACATTCAACGTCACACACCCTCACGTGACAATTTTGTAATAACATATCTTTATTGATTTTTTTACATTTATAACTAAAAAAAAATCAACGTTAACAGTATGCATTGTTTTATCAATTATGTAAGTACAAAACAGAGAAAAAAATTATGTTATGAAGAAAGTGTGTTCCCCTTCTCAAGAAACCGAGGTTGCAAACTATGCTAAAAAAACAGCCAACATTTACCTATTTTGGGCTATCTTCAAAAGATTTAAGACAATTAGCATTTGACAACCTAGCAAGGCCAGATTCATGGTACACAAATGGGATGGCAGGAATAGAATGGCTCTGAGGATTTCGCGCCATCCAGAATTTATTATCTATAAGATGTGCCCAAGCCACGAGTATGGCACAAGCAACAAGTTTTAATTGACATAATGTTGATGAATTTTTCAACAATTTAGCGAACGTTATGGATAGTTTTAAATTTGAACCAAAGGACGTCTATAACGTAGATGAGACCGGTGTCACAACTGTTCAAAAACCTAATCGGTTTATAGCCAGGAGAGGAACTCGGCAAGTAGATGCAGTAACGTCGGCCGAACGAGGAACTTTCATAACTGTCTGTAGCGGCAAATGCAATTGGCAACTCAATTTCGCCGATGTTCACATTTCTACGTATCAATTAAGCCATTTCTTAAAAGATAGTCCGATTGGTAGTATCGGTACCACGAACAAATCTGTCTGGATGCAAGAAGAAGATTTTACCAAATTTCTTATTCATTTTCAAAAATACACCATCTCGTCCTTAGATCGCAAAGTTCTTTTAAAACTTGATAATCATTCATCGCGGTCGAATCCTACGAAATCAAAAAAGAATATTATTTTGTAAAATCAATATTTAGTCTTCAAACCATTCCAAAATGAACAGGCAAAAAAACTACACCTAGAGACTCCGAAGAAGAACCACAAATAAGATGACCAATGTATAGGAAAAGGTGCACTGAAATCCGAGGACAAAAGTATGAAAAAAAATCACTCTTCACATTGATAAAAAAAGTGCTTCGTAGTCCCCACTCTTGTCTACTTTGGTTTTCTGTATATTTCACTTCTACCGCATGTGAATTGCACACCCAGATTTTTCTTTTCTTTTAATAGATAATATTTACTTGTTTAATAGATTTTAATGCCACTTAACAGATTATTTAAAAAAATAAATCTAAAATATTGCGATATTTTGTATAATGATGTCACATCCCAAACCATAAATTCAATAAATTTTTACTTTTTCGACTTCTTAATTGTTGAATTTTACACACAAAAAATGCTCTTAATTCAGAGGTAAATTCTACATTGTTATGATTGAAACAGTGTGATGGTTGAAACAAGCACCTTTGTATGAAAGCAAAAAACTTATTTTTAATACCGCTCTATTCTGCTCCAGGATAATATCGCAGTAAAAGTATGTTGATTATGCCAAATACTCATAATAAGTATAAATAAGAGCACGTAAACATAAATAATAAAAAATCCAAAAACTAACAACGAAAATGCTTTTGGCCGTGAAAATCTAAAAACTTAAATAAAAAATATATTTAAAGTTGTTTCATTTCAAGACATTTATGTTTATAATTTTTAAAATACTTGTGATATGTTTAATCACTATTCATGATCTCATTGAGTACTGTTTTAATAATGAAAATGTTAAACATTGATTAAAATTTTTCCAATTATTCCATAGATATTTAGAGTGTTTCAATTATCCCCACATACTGTTTCAATCGTCCACACTATGGGGATAATTGGAACAGTTTTCCCCATCGTCTTTAAGTGGTCATTGTAGCTTACCTGTACGAGTTATGGCCATCCAATAAATTTAATTTGATAAATCGATAGATCATAGAACATCTGGTATATCCATCTTATCCATAATTACAAAAGAAATATTACTACACCTAGTTAAAGTAAAAGTGTTTCAACCATCCCCAGTCTACCCTACTCATATGTTACTAAACCAATAAAACAGAATAAATAATAAAGCAATCATCATCACAAGGTATAGAACATCATAACAGAAAGTAAAAACAATAAAAAAATTAAACATCATAAAAGAAATGAAATAGTATGAGTAATAAGAAAAAATCAGTAATAAGACCTTAAATGCAATGTGTAAAAGCTAGTTAGTAGGTATAAACAAATAATTATATGTGTATAATAATTTAAGATGATAAAACAGAACTATATAGAACAGTAAAATAAAATAAGGTTATAAATGAGATGAGGTTTTATGAAAAGAACAAAAATAAGAAACAGTTAGTTATTAGCAGATAAAATAGAGATGAGTTGTCTCTTGAAAATTGCAAAACTGTCAACACCAAATATATCAATAGATTCACAATGTTTATTTGCAAGGCTATGCATTCTAGAGATTGGTGAATTAATAGAATAGTTAGTATTGAGGGTATTGTTAAAATTGAAAATATCTTTATTGCGAGTTTGTCTGGCGGGCATATTAAAACAGATTAGTTCTAACAAATTAGGGCAGTCAACTAAAGATTTGATAATTTTGAATAAAAATAACAAATCAATTAACACTCTTCTATCTGATAATTTAAGGAGTCTGGTTTCTGCGCGTAAGTTATTATAATTTATAAGTTCGATTGGAATTTTCATTTTAAAATTAATATACAGAAGGAATTTGTTTTGTACCTTTTCCAATAATTGAGAATGGACTTTGTAATATGGTGACCAAATGGTGGAATTGTACTCTAATTTGCTTCGTACTAACGAGCAATACAGATTTTTTAATGTTGATACACTTTTAAAATTTGCAACCATTCTCAAAATAAAACCAAGAATTCTCGTTGCATCACTTGTTATTTCATCGATGTGAACATTGAACTTTAGACTCTCATGGAATATGATACCAAGATCACGAATCTGTGATACACGAAGAAGATTAACACCATTCATATCATAGGAAAACTTAAGAGGATTTTTACCTTTGTAAAAACTAATAATCTGACATTTACCAATGTTTAGTTGTAAATCATTGACAGAACACCACGTAAATAGTTTATTCAGGTTCAACTGCAGAATGGCACGATCATCATCGTTTCTGATTTTTTTTATATATCTTCAGATCATCAGCAAATAACAGAACTTTAACATTACTAAAAATATTAACTATATCATTTACGAATAAGCAAAATAATATCGGGCCTAAGTGAGATCCCTGTGGTACTCCGCTCGTGGCTGCAAATGTATAAGAAGTAAACGAATCAACCTTGACCGCTAAGTACCTTCCCAATAGATAACTCTTAAACCATTCCAAAATATTCCCTCTAAATCCAAACAATTTCAGTTTTTTTAATAAGATTCCGTGGTTAACTTTATCAAATGCCTTACTGAAGTCAGTATAGGTATATGGAATCAGTTTGATGTGATGCAATCAAGGCATTAACAATATCATTTGTGTACAATATTAAATTGGAAAGGGTTGATCTTCCTTTAATAAACCCATGTTGAAGCGGTGAGATGGTGGGATTAATTCGGGATATCAACTTGTCTAGTACTAGGCTTTCAAAAAGTTTGGGTAATGTAGACATGGTGCATATGATGGAAAACATGCACATTTTGTACTACTTAATTCATATTTTTTTTGTTTTAATATTTAAATATTTATTTGTGGTGGAGGTCATGCTAATTCAAATCTTATTTTAGTATGTAAAATCCGATTTCTACGCATATTTGATTACAATTTCTCCGGAAGCTTTCAATTAAGATGTCGAAAACATTCATTTGGTCTTTGATTTTATATTACTTGATTATTCATTAACGAGAGCACGTGTAATGAACACATTGTAAGATTAGTGAACAGAGGTGCCAGAGATTTTATCTCCCGAAGTGCAAACAAACCGTTCTGTTTGCCACTTGCGAATTAGAAATGGGCAATTACCACAGCCAAGTACCAACTCGCCCGGTGGAGATGTCATCCCAGATACTGCTTCCAGAAAAAACACTTTGCTTTTAAATCTAATGTAATTAATCAAAGAGAAACATTTCAAGATTTAATGCTTGTGCAAATTTGCTATTAATATCTATACTTAATAATATCTTTGTAAGGGTGTGTACGTCACTTTGGGAAATAGCTATCTCTACGTATAGGGTGCTGTTAATAGATATAATTCAAAATTTTCTCCAGTAGTTTGGTTAAAACTAGCATTTCATCTCCCCGAACGTAAACTATATTCATAAAATATGATTTCCTACAATATTAACTTTTGATAATACCTGATTGTATGCAGAACAAAAACTCTCTTATTGTGAGTTCTGACGTCTTTTCGTTCAAAAAACATCGTTTAATTAAACGTTAAAAAACCAACTGACTTCTATCTTCTAATTTGGGAGGCCGCTCCTTCAATGGCTTCCGCCGTTCGTAGAATCATTTAATAGATGACCAAAACCTCCGCCGTAGATCACTCCAAGTGATTCGCTACGTTTGGTGATTTAGCTTTAGATTTAGGGTTCATAGGATAAGGTTTGTCTAAGTCTTGGTGACGGACGCATCGGGAGACACTGGTGAGGGAGACCTCTAGCCGGACTCTCTCGACCCGTCGCCCTGCACCGCACTGGGAGGGTTGGATTCGTACGTTTGTCACTTGTGGATACCGACCACACCTATCATACCCATATTCTTCACAGAAGTACTTCCTATTCTTCCTTTCCTTACAGACCCTCCACACTACATCCCTGAATTGAAATAGGCACAAAGGGAAATTATTTTCCTCATGGCCTTCTGTGTGGAGCTAACGTAAAAAACAAAAAAAAAATCATACAAGAATTAAGTCAGGACGCCGTGTTGTTTGTTCAGTGTTTTTCAATTGTTTAGTTAAAATAAAGATTTCGATAAAGAGCGTCAATTCTAGGCCAAAGCCAGATAGTAAAGCTAAATAATTGTCACTGTAATCGCCTCAAATTTATTTATTTTTGCTTCGTTTCCATACCCACATTAAATCGTTGAAATGCATCAGTCGTATCACTAGGCGAATTTTCCTTTGGTCGCTGCATTTAACTCGAAAAAACGCGTCGATTGGATAACAATTGAAGACGGGATGTTTGCTCTCAACAGTGATTACTCCACCAGGGGCAGAGATAACCGAGAGGATACGATGAACAGAATACGGTTGCCCCCTCCCGCTATTGCTGTTGACTGCTCGCGTGGGCCACAATCGAGCAAATGTAAATAATCGATCTTGCGGCCTGCGAGATTATCGGAGCCATTAATTCGGAAGCTGGGATTCGTGGATTGGCAGGTGCCAAGTTGAATTATTATCCAATTTGCCGTTTTGTGATGACTGCATTAACGATTGTGTTGTTAATCTATTTGTTAGATTTCACGGCCGGTGTTGCAAATAAATACACTGTGGATTGTTTTATTGACTATATTAGAATTCTAAACGCTGTTGTTGAATGTTTCAACATATTATTACCTTGTCTATCGATTTTTACAACATCCGCTTAGAAAAATTTAGTCAAAAATGTTTCATTCAGGGCTTGAAGAGGATACCAAGTAGACACGAAGAATTCGCGCGTTTATAAAGTTTACGATTTTTTTTTCATAAATCCTAAAAATATGATACAGTCTATAAAATATAGGTATATTCATTGCCTATGTGGCACTATAGTAAATTTACATGTCTCCATATTAAAATTCGGAGGCACGATTTTTTTTAATATGGGCGGGAAATTTCCAAATCGAACCCCTAGTTACCATGATCGCCCGATGCCTTTTTTATTATTGACGCGATCGCTCTGGTGGTTATGATCATTTTATAACAGTATCTCTGACCCCCCATCCCCTTTAGGTTATTTTCTAAGCATTCAGATTTGATTATTATTTAAGGAAACAAAAAAAAATTGCAACCTTTGTAATCTTTTAGAATTCGATTATTTTTATTTGGAGCACGCTTTGTGATTTTTAAATAAATATTGTAAACAAAAATTATTTGATCCAAGGTCGGTCATAGTTTATTGATTCTGGTACATCAGTTTCCAATCCATAAAAGAAAATCATTTAACCGTTTCTGCTGAAAATAGTAATTCAAAATAGTAATTTAATTAAGTAAGGACTTAGTATTATTCTATTCTGAAGAAAATGCAGACTTTCATTAGTTGTGCTGTTTCCGAGCCAGTTTTCAAGGCCGGGAGTAAAAATATGATTGTGTAGGGGGCGTTTGATGTTTATTTGCGAGCAAACTCATCACTTAGTCGGTTTTACTGACCGCCTTGGATATTTATACAATTATTATTATTTGACATGTACTAGTGCATGAACTTGGCGTGTTTTTCCGTCAGATTTTCTATTTTGCTAAATTGCTCCACGCAAAAAATTCCATTTAGAAGGTCATTTTTTTGCTTTGGCGCCTCTTTCTTGTAACTGGTTGCAAAATGTCTATTGCGCTTTCTTTTATTGGTATGACTTACCAAATTAATGAATTAAAAACACCGGAACACATTCTTCATTGCAAAGTAAACAAAATGGATTCCGAATTGTGTTGATATTACATAATCATCATTTTACACTTATATTTATTTCTAGTTTTTTGTGCTTGCCATTCAACAGCCTTGTTTAAAGTTAGTGTGCCATTGCTGACTCCACAGCTACTAACTACATTCTAACTAAACACAATTAACTCATACATACCTACACACGCTTCCCTACTTAGTTAGTAATTATTTGTTTTATCGGATCAATGGTTGAATCCGAACCGAGCTGAGTGTGCATTTGTATAATTTATTTACAGTTTGTAGCATTTTAAATCAGCACCTAATCTATTTCGAGTAGTCTCCAGAGCACTGAAATGCAGAATGTAGATCACTTTTAAGTTTTCACAGTAAACGCATTGCGAGCGCGCTGGCAATTCTCCATTCTCCATTGAAAATATCTCATCCTGACACTACTAAAACTGACACTAGTATCTTTATAGAAATGGTCGGGCTTTCCGTTTTAATGAGAACCTCAGGTCTGGCAGTATTGTATATCTACTACATTTAACATTGTTTTCTCGCTGTTTTCTGTAGGTGAACTAGTTCCATTCTCCCTTTCTATCCCTTTTTTGTGTGCCTAAATAATATTATATTATAATGGTTTAGTATTTAATAATATGTAAGCTAGTATTTTATTGTTCCAAAACAAAACTGTGAAAAAAACAAACCTCGTTTACTAACGTTTTATTTATTATTTTTGGCAGGCAGTCCTTCGCCAGCTTATTTTAATGTAAATGTCATATTGTGGAAGGAAAATTTCGTTTTATTCTAAAAATAATATTGACACATAATTTGATTGCATTTTCTTGCTCTGGTAAAAAATTCTTACTTATAGAATTATCTATTTATCTTTTTCGTATTTTCATAACAGTCATAGAACATCTTCTATCTTAAGGTGATGCACCACGGCGTGTAAAATTCGGTATCAGGCCGCTAACAATAACACTCCTTATGTAGATGGCGATAAGGTTTAAATTCCCTCTTAACACCAGCTGCCTGTTTTGATTTATTCACGAAATAAACATCGCCAAATAGCGTGTTTTACAGGCCCGATGCTTTATTTTCTTCTGGGCGTATAAAAATACCAATTAAAAAAATACTCGATTACTTCAAAGGCAAATATGTGTTCTACGGCCTTCGTGGTCTAGGATTAAGGCTCTTATCTTATCTTAGGTAATCCGAAGGCCACAGAAACGAATCCTTGCGTGCGTAAATAAAATTTATTTGATTAATTTATGTTAAATAAATTAATTGTCTATATTATAGTATATTTGAGGCACGTATCAGAGTGGAAGAAACTCTTAGTATCGCCCAGGAGTAAGACCATCATTTAGAATTAAAACGTAGCTTTAGCTGTGTTTAGTAACCAGATCTGAATAGCCAGGTGCTTTCCCACCGTCCTTTTTCCCATCTCCTTCCCTTCCCCACCACCTACATCCTCATAAAATACCCCCATTGGGGATACCATAGTCTCACTGGCTCCCGACGAGAGCAGCCGGGACGACCCTTGTGAGGAATTCACAAAAAAACTCGCAGTTTTTAATAAAAGCATCTAAAACATTTCTAAGCAATTTAATTTTCAAACTGAAATCAGATGATTTTGCATTGCTTTGCAGTACATCACCTTAAGTGTGTTTTGTAGTGTTAAATTGTAAAGTGACATTAATCAGTCGTCATACTTCTTGAATTTGTCTGTTGTGCTAATACTTAATCATTTCTGTAGGCATTAGGCGTACTTCCTAGGTACGTGCTAGGCTCCCAGACTACGGGTGCTCCTATAGCATCTGTTTTCAGTCCTAGACTGGTCGTGCATGTGAATTAATAAGATGTCTCGAGTGAACAGCTGTGCGGGCAGACAATGGCCCTTCTTGAGCCGGAAAATAGATGTTTCATCTGCTTGTTCCACTTGGGAAATTTTGCCAGTCCTTAATTTTAGAATTATGACAACTGTTTGTTTTATATTCTGTTGAATGTTTCATAATTCGGTTGATGCAACTCCCAGTCTTTTGTTTTTAACCCGTTTAGTTACAGGAGATCAAAATTGTCCCAACTCACGTACGTCTCGTATAAATCATTGTATCTCCCTTACTGTGATAGTGAGAAATATGATCTAAACGGTGTTAGAAAGAGAAAACACCACGTTTTATATTCAAATCTAGAATTTAACCATAGAGAAATATGAACGTGCACCTCTATGAAAACAAAGTTTCCGATAGTAATTTGAGAAAAATATATTAAACTAGCAGACCCGGGTACACGATGCTGTGGCTAACGAAACACAACCCCATCTACAAACAACGCCATTACCCAACCTTCATAACCAACGCCACCTGTTAATTTGCATACATATCAAATCCACACCGCCCGCTTTGCAAGCCTGCTGCCCGCTTGCCAGCCCGCTCCCTTTATATATTATATATTTCAACCAATTGACACAAAACCTTGACAAATTATATACCTAAACCTTCCTCATGAATCACTCTGATCTATTGGTGAAAACCGCATGAAAATTCGTTGCGTAGTTTAAAGAATTCTTGTTCATTATTTTTTTAACGCAACGACAAAACTTGTGAGGTGTTTATAACTTTTATAATACATATTTGCCTAATAAAATGTGTGTGTGCTATCAATAATTTTAAAAAGACAATTTTTTAGAACTTCTTTATGTTTGTATTAAAAATGCCAATACATATTAAAAATAATTTTATCTGTATAATAATGACATTTGAAAACGTATTACATCACCTTTCAAAAACAGTTTTTAGTTTTCGGGCGTGTTTAGAAATATTCCATTTATTTGGATTTTATTGCAAAGCGGAAATACTTTGACCTTCTGAAAAAATATACCCGACTCCTGAGGGGTTAAGACACTCCGCCAAAAGCTCCCGTTGTCTGATCTCCATATTTTCAATACTGGTTTTTATATAATGTATGCGATAGCTGTCAGTCAGATAGTTGATATCTGTAAGATAAGCTAATGACTGTTTTATTAAAGTAACGGACCTCACATGGCTAGATTTAACTAACGTGTTTTTTTGTTCGTAATTGGTATAGGAAAACTAGTTTTGTGAGTTCAAGTTAACGTTTTTTTATGTTTAACTTCAAACAGTTATCGTTTTTTTTAAGTTTAACTTCAGGCTTTTTTTCAGAACGTTTAGAACACTATCGCAAACTAAAAGCTATTGCGCTGGGTTTTTTAGGGTAAGTCAAAATAAATCTTACAAGAATGATTAGACTAAACTTTCGCCGTTATTATACATAATTTTTAAAGTTACAACATCCTAAGATTATATTTATTGTGCACTCTGTTATATAATTTTCAAATAACTCCTACACCAAGCTCAAGAGCTAGCTTAATTGGCGTAGAAATCCTTGAAAATGTGTATTTCACTACTTTGTTTTTGCCATAGTATTATTTTTATTACTGTAACAATGTTATAACTGAAACAATAAATAAAAACATTACATTCTGTTATGTTACACCTCTGATAAATATTTCATCCCGATGGCATCATGTTATCGGGTAGATAACCATTTGAACTTTCTACAATATTTCGGTTTTACTTATTCTCTATCGGCTACCTTATCTGAATGATACGCCCCTTAGTACTTAGTACTTAAGAGCAATGTTTGTACTTACATGATGATGTTTACCAAAGATTGCGCTGAAAGTATTTTTCTCTGGAAATTGTTCTATTTCAACTTTACCTTGATCTAAATATCTATCTTTGTATTCAGGTGAACCTATCTGTGCAGACTTGTAGCTTGATGTTTTTACGACTCTCGGATTCGTAATGTATCCTTCTGTCTAATTCCCTATAAAATTGATTTACGACAATGTTTTCACTTTTCCACAGTAATAAATAAACACTGGAGTCGGACTATGTCTATTTTCTCTAATCTATAGGTACGTTCGGTTGCATAATGGTCGAGATCTTCCCCAGTGGTGCATTATTTATCGATGTGTCAGTTTCGTCTACGAGGAATGCATCAGGCACTATTTGGATTGTGTTATGATCAAATGTAAATAATATTAATGGAAAAATATGGCGTTTGGTTTACTGCCATTTGTGTTCCTTGTAAATAAATGGACGTCCCAAATAATAACCTAAACGAACGAATGTATTTGGATTACGTCTATCGATGTTTATGTTAATAGCATTCGTGATTGATTTGCCCAATCACGTCAGACGTATTAAATGCTCCATATTGAACTATTGAGATAATCAAACAACATTTAACACAACATTGTTATTGTATTTGCGTGTATTAGTATAGCTTTCTATAGAATCTATTTTCCTACGATTTTTTAATATCGGAATATTTAAATATAATTATCTACGCTTTGTCAAAATTTATTAAGGACAGGTTGTTTCCAAAAATTTCAACAATTCATCAATTTTTTTAAGTCAATATTCAGGTTCTGTGTAAGTTCTATTCAAGTTCTGTTATTATATCACTAGTTGTAATATTTGGCTTCGCTCAGGGAGTTGATATGGGATTGAACTGACGTTCGAAAGTTCAAACCCACGACGGATCTTACTTTATATACCCCTACCAAAAGGTAGCCCCACCCATACAAAAAAGGTTTTGAATGGTCCACAGCATTCGAGAGTGTTCTGGAAATAAGTTACACAATGATGTTTTTTTTTTAAATATTATTTTAGCGACTATATAAAATAATTGTTACATACAAAATATAATGGTGAAATTAAGTATAAAATATTGTATTTCTTAGTCCTCCTCACTAAGGGGTCCTGTGCCGAGGCGGACTAAAGTTATTTAAAAATTGTTTATTTGTCTTCTATGATTCCCTATTCCCGAACACAATACAATTCAAATATTTAATTAAATGAAGAATATATTAGCGAAACTTAATCAAAATCTGAAGACAGAAAAATCAGAAATTTGAGTTTTTATCTACTCATAAAATTAAAAATAAAAATACAATAAAATTCCTTAAACCCGCTTCCACAACATTCCAGAATGTTCCGGGATGTTCTGGAATGTTGTGGAGTGCTCTAGAATTTTCTGAACTGTTCTAGAAATTTCTAGAGGGCGAAATTTCCAGCCCTTATATCTTCAAAAGCAAGCCCTTCAAGTAAAAACGGAAACCTTCTTCATGGATGGGTGATAGAGGGCTACCACATCACATTGATCGTCCCGAGACTCGTTTCTGAGTATTAGCGGGACGCACACTTTTGTAAACTTTATTTATGAATATTGATAATACGTTAGTTGCTTCATAAATCTAAAATAATCACGGATCTTGAATAGATCTTTCACAGAGTGTGAAAATGAACTTCAACTATTTGATTAATTATTTTAAACTGATTCGGGTTTTGTGTCGCGAGTTTTTGCACTTTCATCAACTATCTACAAGGAGTCAGAGTCCGAAGTCACTTGCTAAAACTATAGGTTAAGAAACCGATGGATATATAATTTTGTTAGCGCTTTCATTTGCTGACGTTGCACTTGTTCGTGCGCTAATACAAAAAAGGCGAATAAATATTTACACCCAACTATCAATATTACTGTGGAGGTACAATGGCGTTAAAAGACACCTCCCAGACTTTCTATTATATCAAGAGTACGTAGCTATCCAGACGCTGTAGTTTAAGTAATCGACTTTTTTTAAATCAATAGTGTGTGTTCTAAAAGCTTTTGAAACTGCATGCATCTCTTTGTTTTGAGCCAAAAAAGCATTTTTCTTTGACTTGGATACATTGACCAAGTCAAGCTTTGCTCTCTGACGTGGCCATGGGCATTTGTGCAAGCCAAAACTGTACAATGTCTCATCAAAATTAATAATTCAATTTTTTATTTTTTTTTTATTTTACAGTGAATACCGCACAAGAATCTCAACTGCTCCCGTCTGGAGTCAGTGAGACTATGGCATCCCCAATTGGGGTATGTTGTGAGGCTGAAGGTAGTGGGGAGGGGAAGGAGGTGGGGAAGAGGAAGGTTGGGAAGTACCTGGCTATTCAGATCTGGTCACCAAACACGGCTAAAGCCATTTTCAAGCAACGTTTCAATTATGAATGGTGGTCTTACACCAGGGCGATACTGATAGTATCTTCCACTCTGGAACGTGCCGCAAATATACTATATATTATTTTAAATGAATTAATTGTGAAATAACACAAATTAAATTTATTTGCGCACGCCGGGTTCGAACCCGCGACCTCCGGATTGTGAGTCAAGAGTCTTAGCCACTGGACTACGGAGGTCTACTAACTATGCAAAATGAAAATAATTTTATGGTGCCCATTTCAATAGTTTTATTTTTAATTTGGGAGGCGGGTGTAGGGTAGGTACTTAGTAGGGATGCTCAGGTTCATGGGGTTGAAATTTATCCGGGTCTTTGCGGCGGATGTTTATGCCGTGATAGGCCTTGTTATAATAATAAAAGCACTTTTTATAAATTCGTAGAAAACCTGTTATTTATTAATCACGTTGCGCTTGATAACAACGAGTCTAAAACCCTTACATATTATATAGAAAGAAAGCGGCTTAGATTAAATTTATTTGAACAAATGAAAGTCAATAAACGAACGAATGATCCTAATATAAATTAATTAAGTAATTAAAATTATTCATATCCCACTTCTCAGTGTGTGTTCACAAGACCCAAACAATATATAACATTTAAATAAGGCAATAGCATTCACGTCATTATTAAAAAAAATAATAAAATATTACATTTTGTTGTAGGGAAAACAGATTTAAAAGTACCCCACTTTAATAGAGAATCTATTGTCATAAGTATTTTCTCAGTAAATCGGTTAAACCGCTAATAAATCACTTTAGACACCATATTAATTGAAATTGGGCGGTGGTAAATAGAATCATTATATAATGAGTTGTCTCAACGCGGCCGAACCATGAAGATGGCCTTGAACGCCGAAACAGCTGTTACAATAATAATTAAAAAAAACTAAAATACTTGCAGAACGCAATCATCACATTATTAAATTCTCTTCGTGTACTATAAACACCATGTTTATAAAAAAAAAAAAAAAAATATTTTATCAAATTTATTAATTGATTATATTATCCATATTTTTTTGACACATTAAATAATTTAATTTATTGAATTTTATTTTTGAAATAGTAATCAGAGTATTGTCAATAAATGGATGGACGCTTTGGTTTCTTTGAATCGGGTTTGGTTTATCGTCCATTACTATTGATTGAACTACGGCGTGGGATCGCGCCCAAAGGTTAAGTCGTTAACCACCGATGGATCATCTCGTTGGCAGTTCGATTATCCGCGCATCTGTTATTTTTTTATGTTCGCAAGTTGTATTATTATTAAAATAAATGTTTTATTTTAAAAGAATGTAAGGTATAACATTATAGCTTTAATATATAAAATTAATGTTTCTCTTTTTTTGTCTCTTATGCATTCCTAAACCATTCATCCGATTACGATGAAACTTTGGTGAGTTTGTTTTGCGCACGTCCGCGAATGTTCCTGTATATAATGATCAGCTCTGGCCTTATGCAATTTGAATAAAACATTTACAAAGGTGGCTCGCTAGTTGTTTGAAAAATGTGTGTATTTCATATGGTTTAGCGGTAGGGATTGAATGAGAGAGGGAAGGAGAACGAAGAATAGGGGGAGAGGGTCGCGATAGGGAGAATGTGTGAGGGGTTAATACGGTAGGGGAACGGAGGAAGAGTGGCTCACTGTGGGCATGGGAGGGGGAAGGCGGGAAAGGTCACACGGTGGGGGGGCGGGAACGGGGAAGCAAGAGAAAGGACATGCCGGGGAGGGGTGTGGGACGAAGGAGGGACAGAAGGAATTGCAAAGGAGACATAGTAGCGGTAGGGGACAGCAGGGGGTACATTTGAAAAATCTATGCTTCTCGCATGGACAGCTATCAAAAGCATTTCAATAAACATAATTAAAACACAAACCCTTTCTTTCTCTGAATGACATTGCAACTAATAAACCCATGATGTTTCATAGCTTTTCTCTTTGGCACAATTTATTTTTTGTAATTGACTTAAACATATCTAAGAGTGGCGATCGAATTATATTTTTATCCTGTAAATCTCTCATTCAGATTCATTAACCATTTCGCTACGGAGGCCGTCATCTGTTAATACCTTACTATACCATTCACCAGATGAGTGCTTTCGATGATGAAGTAGGTATATTACCAAACAATCGTATTATAGGTGTTATAACAAAGCTTCGCACACACTCCCGACATTATGCGAATTGCTCGATTACGTCTCGCCTTTTGGCTTACGAATCCATTTTGCCGTTATTGCTAGCTTGGATTTAGAGCTAATTCGCTTAATGGTCCGATGTGCAAATGTACGCGGGACAGTCGGCCAAGCGTTCATTTACTGAATAATGCCGAAGATGTTTGGGCGCCAACTCGTTAATTTTATTGTCTTTAACCCTTCAAAATTCGAGCGTATTTTGTCTGCAGGTAAAAATATTCCCGCTTTGCTATAAAATACAAATAAATGGAATATTTGTAAACGTATCCGAAAACTAAAAACTGTTTTCGAAAGGTGATGAATTTTATTATTGGAAATAACCATGTAATTTTAAAATGTTTATTTATTCAAGAAAGTACTGCTATGTAATTATTATTACGCGTGACAGCTTTTTCGCCTTCTGAAGGCATTATAAAACTGTGGTCGATGTATTTATATTATTTCTGGATAGGTATTTACGATGACTAATTTCTAATTTATGAGTCAAATGACTGAAATTATTTATGGCTATTATCCTTTTAAAGTTTCCCCAGTTACTGAATCGTTTTAAATTCGACTGCAAAACTTGTTTATAAATAAACTGTTTTTATAAATTGAATAATTATATTATCGAATATATGAAAATTAAAATGTAGTTCTGCAAATTAAACTTGATAACAATAAATAATCTTTTAAATATAACTTTTTTTTAATGCTAACTTCAAAAAGATTTCAAAATGTCTCACCTTAATTTTTTACTAACTAAAATCACTGATGACGACAAAAAAATAAAAACACACACATATTTTATTACACGAATGAATAATGAAGGTTATTGTTACCTCACTTTTTTGTCGTTTCATGTAAAAAGAATTCAGAAAAGTTTCATATATTTTTTTAAAATTGTGGTCGGAAGCTTTGGTTCCATAAAGGTGTACATTTTAACCCGGCGTGAATGAGGTCGGGCATCTCATACCCACCCATTTGTAAAACACTAAATATTTCTGAACTGTGCGATTCCCTGAACTCGGCTGCCTCTGACTGGAGGGGGTGGTGCGAGGAGTGATTTAAAACGATAGTAACAGTGTTGCGCCAGCGGCGGAGTAAACTACACGGGCGCAAACATAGAGCGGGTACGTAATTCCCGACCTCATATTTGGTGTAACTATTTTGTGTTACATATAAGACAGATGAAACTATTGTACATGTGTAATTATTTTGTGTTGTTAATAATAATAATAATATTTGGACGATTTATATAGCGCCGTTTTCGTGAAAAATCACCTCAAGGGCGCTGTACAAACTTACCATACATGCCTAAAATCTAGAAATACTACAAGCTAGACAAACAATTAAAAACAACTTATGGCTAAAAATTGCATACACCGGTTCATTGATCACCGATACGAAAATATATGCACAATATTTTGACCAATGAACGCGATGCTTCCTAAAAATGAATTAATACAGGACCATACTTACCTGGGAGGTCGCTTGAAATTAACACTGTTTATTGTCTATTTATTAAGTTATGTTATTATATAATATAATAACATAACTGGTCAGTGGTTGAGTGGGCATAGCGCTTGGGTCCCACCCGGGCGTCGCGTGTTCGATTCCTCGGCTGGCTAAGTTCTCCATCATAACACAAGAAACATTTTCGGCTTTCTGTGGTGGCAGTAGGAGATTTTCAAATGTTGTTGGGTTATTCGTAACCCGGGAATGTTTTTCTATATTCAATCAATTATCTAAAAAAAAAAAAAAAATAAGGCAGATTTATTCTTTCATTTCGTGTTCACAGTTGATTTCAATTTCCCAAGTTTTTAGATGTTAAGTCATAGTTTCTAAATATTGTTGATTTGTGCATAAAAAATACTACTTTGTTTTTTTTATAGAAATATAAACATTTTTGTAATGAGAACTGGGTTATTTTATGATTTTCCCTAACGCTAATTAATATATTACAGTAATAAGTATTATTCTAGTCGTTTCAGTGATCAAAATCGACAATTATAGAATTATGACATACCCTAATATAGATTACGGTATGTCATACCCACCTCGCAGCTGGTGTAACAATTTTTCACCTCATTCACCCTGCGTGTTGTTTTCTCTTTCCAATACCGTTTAGATCACAGTTTTCACTATGATAGTAAGGGAGTCACAGCGATTTCTAAGAGACCTGTGTGAGCTGGGACAAATATGGTCTCCTTTGATTGAACAGGTTAACCCTCTGATGTTCCCAAAGCCCGGTAGTAAAGCTCGTTTCGCCGACTATTTAGCATGTAAAGTTCACCGGATGATTATTATTATTATTATTGGTAGTTTTGCAAAGCGTGTTGGGCCGAATTGGCGAACTTAACATCTTATTTGAAATGGTAACGTAATTTTGAGATGCCTCGTAGGCGCATGTGAATAAGTCGTTAAAACGAGCTGCGTTGTGATTTTAGAGTTTGATATAAAATTAAACTGCTTGGTGTTTTGGCTTACGCAATATTGTGTAGAAATGCATGCTGTTCATTTATCAGCATGCATTCCATTTGAAAAAAAAACATTTATATTTATTTTTTGTTTTATGTTATTGCAATATTTTTGCTGCAATTATGTGACACCAGTGAAAACTTGATTCTCTTTTTTTTTACATGAAAATATTTTCCCTCAGGACCTATGTCAACTTTCGGGATGCTGTGTGGAGGTTTTTTTTAAGGAAAAGAAGGAGGGGAGAGTTCTGGGAAGAAAAAGGGTTTAAGGGGTGGGTAGGAATCTGGGGTTCAGTGTGTCCTAGTCATCCGCCTCCAAGACCTAGACAAACCTAACCCCATGAACCCGGATAATCACCAAACGTAGCGAACCACTTAGAATGGCAGATTCTACTGTAGCCAATATTTTAAATGTTACAAATCTAGTCCAGTCCCGTAAGTCACGGGATATTTTAATTCAAATTTTTAATAACTTAGAATAATTTTCTGTTAAAATATTCTTACCATGTTATCCGCAGACTTTCAAAGAGACGCACAACCGAAATTGTTATTTTTGGTGATTACAAATTGACATTATCTGACTAAATCTGTCATTCGTCATTCAACGAATCGAAAATTATGAAACTGCTGAAATTTTCATGGTTTCGATTTTTTTCTGATATATATAATGGTTTCAAGTCCAAATCACAGGGGTTCTTATTATCATGTTCTCCAGATGTACTGTACATCAGCATGGCTCATGGCAGTCTCAACCTTGCAAGCTGCAGTCCGAAACAACTGCAGGGTTTTGAAACCGCGAGGCGCGTCTTCCAGAAATCCTTCCTCCTGGACAACGTGACTAAAATACCGGAATTACTTACCTTCTCCTTTGAAGGTGTTTTGAGGACGTGCCTGTACCAACTGTATATCCACTCCACATGTTCATGATTTTCATCCTTTTTACTCGTGTACGTATTACCTACTCGTATTTTTCCACTCTTTCCATTGCGTAACACTTTTAATTTGTATTAATGCTTCTATTCAGACATAACCGACATTCTAATTTATACCCTCGTTAACACCCCCGGTCCCGGCGACATTTTTAGTCTTAAAAAATGTTTATAGTATTTTTTCAATTTCTGACGGCGATTTGGCTCTAGGAGTTTTTGCGGACAAATTAATGGCGGATTTTTTTAAGCTATCGAACGCCCGTGAAAATCCGATAGACATGAGTGTAAATATAGCTTATAGCTTGGTGTGAGACGTCAGAGAAAAATGGCGAACCTTGACCGTGACTGCTTCAATACACAAGAATTAAGTATACGCCCACTGGGTTGGTAATAAACGTTTCTTTTTATTCCAATAAATTCTCTTTTTATAGCTTTTCTTAAAATATAAGTTAAAGAAAATACTCCGAATCGCTTATCTTCTACTTTGCAAATTTATTTTATTTCGTCACTATTACATTATGTATCCGAGGCTTCGCCCAATTTCAGCAATATTTTTTCATTTTTTTTTCTTCAACAATAATTAAACTCGAAAGCTAATTTCTTTTTAAGATTTTTTCTTTTTAGATTGGGTGATATTCGAACTGGCTCTTCTCCGAATGTCAAGCGAGCGCTCTCACCACAGGACCACTGGCCCTCTAATTTGACTAAGATTTCCCGATTTTTAGATATTAAAAAAAATGTCAAGGTAAACATTTAAATATTTAATAATTCTACGTTAAAATTGTGTTATCCCAAATTGGTTACACCAAGAATATGCTTTTGAGCCACTTTTTAACTTAACATTAGTTTATTTTGATTGGTGAAAGCAACTGTTAGTATTTATATGAAGCTTTCATATTTATTTGAATTAAATCATCATAACTTATCATAAAAATATCAGTCTTCAAAAAAATCCACGTCGCCAGCAAAATTTTACCCCAGGTACAATTTTTTCGCCCTATTTTTTTCTTCCTTATATTTTTATCTCTTGGTTTTTTTTCCGGCGGCGTTGCACATCGTATGGAGATCGCGAATTATTTTCAAGGGCAACTCGCCAGGCCGATTTACCGTTGACGGGCCGCCCACGCAATGTGAAACAACTATGTATATACAAAGTCGAGCTGGTAATTGATGGCGCTATTTTCCCTTTTACTCTAGTAAAATAAATGAATTTTTTCTTTATATTCAGCTAAGAATTTCGACTGCGCTGAGATAATATTGTTTCCTGGCTTCCCAGGCCGCGTGTTCGTAAATACACGACGCGTTATCCATTCGGGATACTTTGGCAGCGCTTGGTAAATGCCCGAATAGTAGTAGGTAAATACCAGACTTGCCGAACGCTAACACATCAATTATTTACGATACTGCATATGCTTCCATAACGGAAATAGTAAATAAAAAATGCCTGATTTAAGTGACCTTCCAGAAAACTACGAATATAAACTAATAGTTGACAATGATGTGCACTGTATTTTGACAAAATTTAAGCCAAAAGAAGACGTTGTAAAAAGAAGTAAGTCAAAATGTTTTCAACGTTTTTTATTGTAAGCGTAAAATAAAAACATATGATCACATTTTATACCTTACCTAACCTAACTTAACAATTCTTATGAAACCGACACGTCTGGTATTTACGAATCTATTTCGTGCATTTACCGAGCGCCCGAGCGTTGCCGAAATATCGCGAACGAATAACGCATCGGGTATTTACGAAAATGCTCCCAGGCCGCTCTAACGTAGGGTATTATTTGCAATTTATATTATTTGAGGCGAGTTTTACCAATGTTTTGAATTTTTAACTATTTGATTTTGATTTGAGGACGATTCGAACAGGCAAGGGTAGTAACAAACCTGTTTCGATATAAGAACAACTTCTTCTTTTTTTTTCTTTTTTTTTTTTTTTTTTTTTTTTTTTTTAATAAGTTTTTATTCCAGTAAAAAAGAAAATAACATTTTCACTTAACTAGAATATTGAATATATACATAGTTTTTACATTTCATAACCTTTAATTACATTAGATTGCAGTACTAACATTTACATAACATTATATTACCATACGACATTATTCACTTTCGCTATGACTTGTTTCTTTTAATATGGTTCACACACTAGGGGTGTGTGGTGGAAAATAACTTAGCGTAAGAAACGTCAAAAGATTTGTAAATTTTGTATTTCTTAACATGGCTTGCATTTCTCTTTAGTCTTTCTAAGGATTTGTACTTTTTTTAACATGGTTTACATTTCCCTGTTGTGTAAAATGATTTTTGCCGGTAGGTACAGTAGTCTATTTCAATACAATAACGAAATAGTTTTCTTAATTTTTTTTTAATATTTTTACGTTGTTCGTATTTTGTTAAATAAAGTCATTGACGTCTAAATTAATTGGTGGCCTCTAGAGAGACCTCCTGGAGACCAATGACGGAAGGTTTTGCGCTGGCAAGCGGCCACGACTACTTTCAAAAGAGGATTCCATTTTATGACACTATTTATTTTAAAAAAAAAGAACTTTTTTTTTCAATCCCTGTTCCTTTAATACCCTCGTATGATTTGGCCTATATATAACTTTTGCTCTTGGCCTTCCTGCATTTCACAGTAATTTCCAATAATATTATTTTGCAAATACAAAATGGCCTGAGATTTATCGGTCATTAGCGTTTCTTTATTGGTCTGTGTTAGAATTTAGTCTGTTTCATACTTTTTAATATTTATGGGTAATAAATAAAGCAAGATGGATGCATCACATTACCCACAAGTCCGCAATGCCTAATCCCGAGTTTTAACCCTTTCATACCAGTGTTCTTCCTCTGAAACATGATTTTTTTCTGGTAAATATAATATAATTACAGACTCCGTTTCTGCTATTTTGCTCGGACCGTAATCCATTATTATTTTTTTATGTTATCTTTGTTAGTGTGTTATTTTTTCCATACTAATAAAAAATAACCCTTTGAGATCTGAAAATAATGAAAATCACATATGAAAAAAAAAATAATTAAAAAACTGTACCTACACCAATTTATTAAAAAATATATATATTTGAGGTGTTATCGAGCATAAATATGGTCTGTATGTGGAAACAAAAGTGTGGTGCCGAAAGGGTTAACCGGATTTATTAACTTGAGGAGTTACCGCTCCGCTGGTCGGTATTAACGATCTCGGCAGATAACTCTCAATCACTTTGTATGCAATTGTGTAAAACTGGCCAGTTTCTCTAAAGGAGTCGTTCAACTGTTGGAGAATTCTGGATTTAAAATCAAATTGTGCGACGATACCCGGTCGATGATTTCAACCAAACCGAGAAATGTTGAACCTGGCACACGCTTTACAACATTTTACGATGTTCAGTTTGAGCTGTCTTAACCCTTTCAGATCTGAATTAAGGTTCCACGACAATTCAACAAAGTGCCATCACTTTTAATGACTTTTCAAAGGAGGTTTTGAAGTTTTATATTGTTGAGTTGTTCGGTCACCCTGAATCAAAATGACCAGTATCATCAGTAGTCATCAAACATATTATTTGATGCTCGATAACAAATACCTTGTAGAATTATGTGAAAAATTTTGGTGCAGATGTTATTGCTACTTTCATTTATAAGAACATTGAATTTCTAAGGACGTGTTTCTCTTAAAATGACAGATCGTAGATACACCATACACCACAAAAAAAATCTATATATAAATGAATCCCCGTTTCCCTTGATCACACCATAACTTCAGAACGACTTTACATATTTCATTCATCTTTTTTTTAAAAGTTTTCTAATACTTTGTAGAAGGTTCTTTGGAAAGAAAAATTAAGAAAATTGTCAGAAAATTGAATAATTTCAGAAAACTTAACGACTATTTTAACTTCGCACGTTTTACAGTTCGCGCGTTTGATGAAATTGAATATAGCAGGCAGCTGTTTTTTTGTATTAAAAGAATTGTCTATGGATTTTTAAAATTATAGATATTTTAAATAGGTACCTATGTTAAGTACCAAATTTGATTGATTGTTCTGATTACAAAAATGAATATTTGTAGTATACGAAAATGAAAATTTGAATAAGAAAATTGTAATAGGTGGCACGCGAGCTGTTTGAAAACTGAATGTACTGGGACTGAATATATGGATCGCGGGAGGGGGGTTTGCGGGACAGGGGAGCAGGAGAGGGGAGTGGGTGGGCGGGGAAGGTGGAAGGGGAACGCGGGAGGGCAGGGGTTGCGGGATGGCAGGGGTTGAGGGAGGGGAACGGGGACGCACGGGAAAGGACATGCGGGGAGAAACAATTTATTTCTTTGAATCTGATACTGCAACGCATGTTGGGAACCAGCTATTAATTTATAAAAAAATACGAAATAATTAAACAACGAAAACATACCTTCAAAAAACGATTTAAAGGTGCGGACGTCGAGATTAAAAACAAAAAATCACAATTTCGATATTTAATCATAGCTTAACGAGTAGCTTAAATGTATTGAAAAATAGCGCGCAAAGCCAGTAATACCAGCAATTATTGGAAAACGAAAACCGTCAATTTTTATTCGTTCTAGATGGAGGGTGGAAAAAATTGTAAATTCTATATTTTTTTCAAATATACGTATATAAATGTTTTTTATGTCTGCAATTGAAAATACGGTACCTATCTACGTTTTGATCGATATATGGATGTGTTCTGACCCTACTGCACGCCATTCCCAGATCTATTATTTTGTAAACAAATAATTAAAGTTATTAAACCAAAAAAATTGGAAAAAAAAAACATTTAGATTCAAAATCTGCTTTTCTACACGAAATGATAGAGAGAGAACTGTTATTAACCTGGGATCCGCGCAGCATTCCAAAAGTCACCAAGAAAAAAAACATGACAATAATATTTACAGAAAAAAATTTAAATCAGTCCATGTAAAAATAGGGATTTCATAAATTTTTCCCAGAAGATGGAAACAATATGTTATAGTGTATAAAAAGGGATCGTGCTGTGTTCAGATACCAATCTAAATATATCTACCGTTATATAAATACAAGTAGGTATGAATCTCGGGAAGAATTTAAAACACAGGAAATGCCATATGTTGTACTGAACGACACTTATAAATATAGCTTCAAGAATGTGCTAAGTAAATATTTGTTCCTGTTTTCCTTTCCTTTATATTTTATACATAGCGAAATTCCATCGCAAAATAGCGGAATAACTTTATATGCCATCATTGATGTTTGTATAGCTCTATACTATACATATACATAATACCTATGCCACAATCGTTTAAAAAAGATAAAATTACCAACATTCGTGAAGTTCTACTTGTACATGCGAAATAAAACAACAAAATAATCTTATGTTAAAAACTTTTATTATATGACAGAACAATTGACTTGTTCGACCGTTTTGCATTTCGCCCTTTTGTAAATTAGTCTGTAAGTTCCGGTTCCGTTTCAACATGGTGGCCGTTTTAATGCTCGAGTAAAAGATTTTTTTCAATTGCGATATCGTCATTTTTTCTTCATTGTTATCAAGTTTAATTTGTTAAACTCCGCTTTAATTTAAAGATTTTATTTTGGAGGTCTCATTGTTTTTAAAGAAAGACAAACATACCCGGGTTACGTATAACCTGACAATATTTGAAAATTTTCTACTACCACCACAGTAAGCGAAAAATGTTGCTTGTATTGTGATCGACGACTTAGCCAGCCGGGTAATTGAACACGGGACGCCAGGGTGGGACCCAAACGCAATGCCTACTCAGCCACTGATCTGTCTAATATTATTATTAAATTTATATAAAACAGTTTATTTGGAAACAAGTGCTTCTGTTAAACTGTCAGTTTCATTATGAACTTTGTGTTTATTTGGACTTTTTTGAATGTTTTTCAATTCTTATTATGGCACCAAACTGCCTGAAGAAAGTTTTGGAAAAAGATTTGTCACTGAGATTGTGACGTTTCTTTAGACAAATTATATAATTCCTTATTTTAAATTTAAAAAAAAATTGCATACAAAATATTATTGTTTATAATTAAGTAGGTAAGTATTTAAGTTCTGATTTATTAAATAAGATAAATTTAGGAAAATAGTTTTTTGGACGTGAGGTCAACTGTTCATTGCACTACTATTATACCTTGGATCTGAAATGCCTGGAAAACGCCAGGTAACCCGAGGTTAACCATCTTATTTCTGTAGGTTAATGGTTTTGTATTAAAAACTAGTTTTAGCGGCGGCGAATGCCTTTCTTATCATCTGAGTTTGTCTACCAGTTTTTTTCTACAAAATTCGTAGTTTTGATACCATTCCAAATCGTTTTCCCGAAATAATTGGCACGATCAAGCTTCCCAATCTTGTTAACACAGTCGTCGCGGAATGCTTGGCACGTCTAATATCTAATGACCGCTGTAATTGTGAATACGGTAGTGTTATTAATCATCTTTCTAAAAAAAAATCATTTGAAATACTGTCAATACTTAATTATACTAATTATAACCCGCAAAACCCGTCTTGGCGGCGAGATGCCTTTGCCCACCTACTGCGTGCGATCGGGATAGACTCGTTGAGAGATTTTTTGACATTTAATTTGGGAGGAATATATTCATAAGTCCGCCACTCCTGAACATACTGACCCCCAGATTCCTACTCGCCCCTCATACCTTTTTCCTTCCCTGAAATTTCTCTCTTTCAGGAGACGTGAATTTTCTTATTAGCAGATACTGTTGTTGTATGTATGTTGTACAATGCAATGAATATATTTAATGTTATCACACATGTAAAAAGATTGTTATATTATATATTGAAAAAATACCAAATCAAACAAAGTTTTTTTTACCATGATATATACATCAAATTTCAAATGTCTTTTTTGATTTGTATGAGGATTGAACCTTTCTTTCCATGAACTGGAGTCGACTACTCTACCAATCGATTCAAATACCGATTGTATAAGACCGAAATTTATTGCGTTTATTAACTGCTGTAATATCATCGAATTTCAGAAAATGCATTTACGTCCGCGCGACTGCCGCCACTATTTGATAGAATGCATTATCAATGACAACGAGTCTATCTGTCGAGTTTCAGCTCGATCAAATGTCGGGAAATGGGTTAATTTCCACTTCAAATATTCTACTTCTATTCATAAACAAAAGTGATGTTCAAATAGATGTATTTAAAAAGCACCAATTATTATTGTGAATTAAATTATTATTGTTCTGATAATGTTTCAATTTGATTTACGAGCTGCGAACGTGGGTCACAAATTATTACAAGATATTAGCAAACAAAATATTACTTGTCTGGATGTACATGTTTTTATTAGTTTTAAAATTATATCCTGCTTCATGCTCAAAACCTTGGTCAAGCGTGTTAAACATATTTGTAAACTGGAATACTTAATACACGAATTTTCACGGCTGAAGAATGGATTAAAAGACAGAATCTCAAGCTGAAGAGCTTAAAATTTCACAAATATATTCTTGCTTCGTTATTGATAGTTTTTTCAATCCTGCAAATGGGAATATCCGTGTGTTCAGTGACCAAATCTGAATAGCCTGATGCTTCCAAACCTTTCCCTGCCCTCACAACTCACAACATATCTCAATTGGGATTGCCATCGACTATAGTTGTGAGTTATTCACATGCAAGGGAAAAATTAATATTGATTTTGTTACATATATTTTTTTTTATATAATAATTAGTAATGTTGGTATAATGGACATAATGGTACTTATATAAACAAGTCCTGGTTGATTATTGCGGTCTTGGCAAAGAATAAAGTGTGAGATATTATTATGTCCGCTAGATGTCATCTTTTCGCCTGTGATAATATTAATTGTACCGGGGACGGACGGATGCCGCGAGTGACCTTTTCTTGCCCACGCGGCTGCTGTAACAACAATCACCGCTTTTTACTTTGCTTTCTGAGAATGCATAAGGCACGAGAATCGAGAGCTAAATGCAGCATCAGCACTAGTGCAAAGACTTCTCTAGTCAGATTGGATTTTTTCAACTTTGTCCTGGGTGTTCATGTGTCTTGTTAGATTTTTAATTTTGTTATTCTCTCCTGTGTGTAGTGTTAAGATAGGTTTGATCGGTTTGGTGTTGTTGATTTTCGATCAAGTTACTTCTATATTAAGTCAGTTTAAATTATTTTTATACCTAAAGTTTTTTTCCGCATTTTTAGGTTTACCAAAAGTCAATGCCTGCCAGTATGCTAATGCGTCAACGTTATCAAAAAGCTCTCTATAATTTACACGCGCGTATTAAGCCACAAAGTTCCTCACACAATGTCTAAAAGTTCAATATTCTCCTTACTTTGTTAAAAATCGATGTAATTAATTAATATAAATGATTTCATTAACATTAATCAAATTAACCACTTAGTATGTAACAAACGGTTTCTTCGCTAGGATAAATGCATAATCAAAATGAATAAATATAAGAATTTATATTAATCATTATAATTATTGTATTTTAATTTTTATTATACTTTATCCTGTCGAAGAAACCGTGGGTTTCGAAACATGTCGATTATTTAGATTAAATAGAAGCGTATGCAAAGTGATTTATTTTCATTAAGTACATTAAAATGACGCCACTAAGTAAATTTGCGATTATCGAAGAAGTCATTAACATTTTTTCAGCTTGCAATAAAAATAACTCCACTTTTCGCTAATGAGAGAAAAACAATTGCTTTAGATGTAGATCGGTTTAAAATCGCCTCATTCGTATTTACATCTGCATTTACATTTACACTAATTATAATATTTTTTTAATATCCCGTTTTTTCAACATTGTAAGCATGACTATCATAACTCATTCTACAATATTTCCATATTCTCGAGGTGGATTCATGTATGAACTAGACTGCTCACCACAGTAGTTGGTGCAACAACTTGATATAATTTATATATTCCTTAATTGAAGAAAGATCTCTGCCGGCCTTAGACGTCAATCGGGGTTTGCGGACTGTAGAGGCACGCTCCAGGAATAGAAAGCTGTATGCAGATTGCGTAATACATCTCTTCCAGATAACTCCATAAACCAACCGGCTAAACCAACATACATATACATGCAGATTACATTTGCCCAATCGTCAATATGGCCAGTGCAGCCGGTTGTGGGATTTGGTTTGGCACAGCGAATTCCACATCTATTATTTATTATTTCAGATGAAACAAACAGTTATTAATATAAAATTTTGATATGAGAAAAATTGAGAAAAACTAACAATCACATTTCCCCTGACGGATAGGCAAATAGCATAGACCGCCACTCTGTATTGGAACATGCTCCTTTAGTGCCAATAAAAAAAAATTGCACACCGTATATGAAAATGCATGAGCGTATAATATGTAAGTAAAAAAAATTCTGTTGCTCTTTTGTTAGTTTGAAAGATTTTGTGATCGAGATTTATTTATTGAAGTGAAAACTTCTTTAGCACCGTTGTGATTTGAAACTCGGTGTAACTAAAAAGCGACACTGAAAAGTGACAAACACATACGTCTTAGGATTTAGCCTGCAAGATAATGAGATAGAATAATCGGTCTCCTCTTTGTGCGTTGCTTCGTAGCTTCCTCACTCCTGTCTACTTTAGTTTTCTGAAGGTTTCACTTCTACTGCGTGTGAACTGCACACTTGTTTGTTTATTAAGACATAGATATACTTCACGTTATGATGATACAAGATATAAGGTATATTACATTAAATTATTAGGTACATAGTTATAGTATCTACCTATTACGTAAGTCCGTATAGAATATCAGTAGGTAATTTCGCCTGAGAACGGTGTTAAAATCTTAACTAATGAATGTTGCTTTAATATTATTTGTTATTATTTTATTTGCATAGCTAAGTAGGTCAACTAGCGTTGAAAATTGAACAATATTGTCTTTCGCTTAGGTACCTGATAAGTATTTATTATTTATTTATATTTTATTAATCAGCCAAAACAGATATCAAAGATTTTATCAAAACCAATTTGTAAGTATGCATTTAAAATGGTACGATACTGATTGTCTTTTATTTTTATCTTAACATTGTTTGGTTGTTTGTAATTTTGTTGATAAGTATGCATTTCCAATTGTACGATGCTGATTGTCTTTTATTTTAAACGTAATTTTTAATTTTATTCTTATTTGTACTTTTGTTAACTGTGCCTACTCTCAACACAGGAGTTCCTATTGAGACAGGCATAGCACATCACCAATAGGCCACTTGCATGGATTTCATAACGACTTGGAAAAAACCGTGTCGATAGATTTTTTTCCTAAGATTACGAAAATGTTAGTAAAAATTTTTAGAAATGTATAGTTTTTTTTATTTTTTAATGAATAAATCCATTATTTGAGCTCGTGATGTCACTTACATGAAAATGTCCCGTCTCCGATTATGTTCCCTTAATTTTGAAAAATTCCACACTGATTACCTTTTTTTTATATGGCAACACTTCGATTTCCGGCGAATTTTTGAATTGTTCACTAGATTTATTGTTTGTTCTATGCGAACTTATCCTTTGGTTTGATTTTTTGATAAAGATGGCGGTGTTTTTACAGATGTTACGAAGAGAACCCCGTACAATTTATTGCTATTCGTGTGGAAAACATTCTTTTTTAAAAATGATTTTCGGCTATGTAATTATCGTTTTTTCGCACTCATAAAATTATGTTCCGTCTTTCCGGTTTATAAAAAATGGTCTGATTTTTTGGATTTAAATTTTCAAAAAATCGCCAGGGCTTCAAAAATACGATTAAAAAAAAAAATACAGAATGTCTTAGAATATTTGCCTTAACCGGAAAAAAAATTAAAAATGTGATGCAAGTGGCCTATTGTAACAGAGTAATAAAATAAATTTAATTTCAAACTTGCGGTTTCCTTCTGCCTTGTGTTATAGGAAAATACATGTGAAGCATTTGACATTTATGTAGCAAAGATTTTTTAAATGCTATCTGTCTGAGAGCGTATTTTTTCACCTATATGTATATTTATTCATTGTTTTTAGTATGATAGTAGCAGTATTTCTTTTAGGCTTTTCACATTCATTATATTTTCTGGATCTGACAAGAAAATCGTTGCAGTATCGGAATGCAAACTATGACGATCCTGATCTATAAAACCAACATATTGCATTATTTTTTTCGCTTCTCTTATCATTTATATTTCATGTGCATTATATTATTATGCTGCCGGACTCGCGGCTACGTGTCTTCCGCTGTATGTAATTAGCAATTATTACTATCAGTACTGTAGCTATGTACGTGTGTGATTAAATCACGTCTGTTTGTTATAACTTATTATGAAGCAGATTGCTAATTGCACCAGGTCAATTGCTCCAGGCGTTCGGCCATTACCCGCTGCAGTTGCGCAATATCATCCACTCCTCTTCAGTCTTCAGACCCAGCCTCTACAGAATCTCTCGGACAAAGGAACAATGTTCATCTTACGTATATGGAAGAAGGTGTTCCGATCTATTGGCGCCGAACCAGCCATTCCCAGCATGACTATGCGATTGAGAAATCAGCTTTCTCCTAATCGACTTGTATTCGTTGGATATTTTTTACGCTTTTGTGCGTCAGATATAAGCCGTCAAAAGATGTAACATGGTTCAATATTGTCTACTGCATATTTCATCATAGTAGAGAAGAGAATTCAAGAATTTTTTATTATAAGGAATTAAGATTTTTTACATGTTTAGTGCTGTTTTATCATATTTTACCCCTTCTGTCGGAAAAATAAATTTTTCAAAATAGTGGAGGCAAGAAAAATTTCAGCCTACATACATAACATACGAGTGATGACCATGGAAAGAGTTACTAAAGTGACTTAAAAATAAAACATTGGAAAGAAAGGAAGCAAGCCTACCTAGCAATTGATAGAATATGCCTAGAAGAGATTTTTTTAAAAATAAAATTGAGCCGTGAAAATGTACGTCCGCGACACGGTATTGCCAAAACCAACGGACTATCATAATATTTCCTGGAAATCTAAAACCAAACCAATCAAATTTTTACAAACTCCATACAACTGCATTGCTAATAATACCAAATATGAATTCATTCTATTCGTTATTGTGTGTGATGGGAGTTACTCAAGTTGTAGCTGATGTTACTGATTTGATAAGCAGATTGCCTTTAGAAATCTCATCTATTATCTTCAGAAAACTTGATGACAAATCCCTGCTTTCGGCATCCAAGGTTGACCCCGTGTGGTCTGCAGTCATCAAGGGAGATAAGGTTCTAAGGACCAGACTTCGCAGATATGTGCGTTCGTCTAGGCTCTGTGATCCTCTGAACCTTCGGCGTTTCAATACTGAAGAGCGTTTGGCCAATAAAACCTCCAAGTCGACGTTTGTTGCTGGTGCTACCTTTGGTTTCAATGCCCTGAAAACTTTTGGACCCGGGGCCAGTAGGCCTCTAAAACGTAAGATGGATGATGATCGTTGTACCATAATTCAAAAGAAGAAATTGATACGATTTTAAATTGTTGTATCTTGTATCATAATATGTATATTTAATTGCTTTAATAAATAATAGTTGTAAATAACGAAATTCGCATTCCTTGAAACTATATATTATTTTTTTATTGCTTTCAAGAAAAGACAAGAATATCATATTTATTCAATGTTTCGCTTTCTCAAGGCTTAACCAAAGAGTCATAATGTCAGTCATTTAAAAAAATAGAGTGCGTAATTCACACGCGGTAGAAGTGAAACTTTAAGAAAACAAAAGGAGGTTAGGGTGGGGATGCCACGAAGCACCGCACAAAGAGGAGACCGATTAAACTATCTCATTCTCTCGCAGGCTAAATCCTAAATGTATCTATGTGTTTGTTCCTTTTTAGTGCCTCAATTTTTCGTTACATGGAGTTTCAAATCACAACGGTGTTAAATAAGTTTTCATTTGTTAACCGAGATTTTCTGTTTTTTTTTTTTTGATAAAATTATTTTAATCAATCTATGAAGGTCCGCTTTAAATAGTGGCTTCAACTACTCTCAAATAAAACACAATATTATGGTAACGGTTTCCTGTGATTCACACACTGTGTTTGTAGATAATAATTGGTGTTTATTTTCCTTTGTTATTACTTATATATCAGTGCGTACTAGTATCGTAATGTGTGCACAACGGTAGCTTAGTGCAAGTATTAAACTGTCGATTAGCACGTTGTTTTTGCTAGTACTACATGAATTATCGCTGCAGTGGGTTCTAGGAAACTCCTGACATCATCAGAACTGATTTGTAGATATCTGTAATATTTTATTAATTTATTAAAATAATGTTTTGTGTGCACAATAATACCCATGAAGCATTATTATTAGCGGCAATTACGCGTCCAATTCGGAGCGACGTTACCGCGCGCCATTTCAGGCCGCCGCGCAGCAAAGTGAAGTCCGAAAGTAAGATAACTGTTTCCATCGCAGTTCATTTTGAGACTTTTCTGCTTTGGCGCGATGTACCGTCGCTCCGAAGTGCAAAGTACAACCAGACAGAGGTCGTATCCACGTCATCATGGAGCATTCGAAAGGAACGTGGGTTACTTCTTGTAATATTGATGAGTGAAAAATATATAATTGAAGGGACCTTTACAATATTAAATATTTATTTTATTTGTGGAATCAAAATAAAAACGCGAGATCGAGCAAGAATTTTATTTATTTATAAGCACACAATATTTACTTGTTCAGTCGATAATGTATGTCTGAAGAAATAATTATGAATATCTATAAACATAATACTGTATCGAAATAAAATTTAATTACTTCCATTTTATTTAAAAAAAAAACAATTTAAAAAAAATTAAATTCGCTCTTTCACGAACAGAAAACAACAGAGATGGGCATATTAATTTTTTTTCAAGTGTTCTAAAAATTTCAAATTTGGTTGTCGCATTCGCCTTACCATTTCACAGCGTGACATTTGAATTCGAAGTGTTACGAATCTAAAAATTAGTCCTTTCGGACATGAACTTTTATACTTTATAACGATAATATCATATTATTTATGTAAAATTATTAACGATTGTCTATAATTAATGTTAAATCTCTCCATCGTCCTGGGCAAATTTTATTACCGTAGTATGCGTTTCAAGAAATAAAGCTTTTATGCTTGTTTTTATAACTGGCAATACCACAATTGTTCTATAATTCGAAAAAAACTTACGTTCGCGAAATGTCTATAGTAATATAGGAATATGATTAAGACATTCGACATTCTAGTATCTTCTGTCGTTTTGGTTTTCATACAAGACGTGTCAGAGGGAAGATTTTTATGAACGACTTTTAAGACGATCGTCAATGACGTCAATGATATCAATATACGACCTCTCCCTGGGACTAGTTTTCATGTGATTGCAGCTAATATCGTTAGGGGAGAACGACTTGGCGAAACTCGTTTAGGCCCCGCTCTTTATTTTGAACATTAAACCGACAAACCCTTGTTTTATTGTTCGGTTTAACAAGTAAAAATAATTGCTCACTTATTAAAACAGCAAAAAGTACGTATTGTCCTTGGAAGTCACATACGCTGTGTTACGAATAAACTAACATTTTAAGAAATTATTAATTATGTCGATGAATTTACTCGAAGAAAACGCTAGCGATTCGAATGGCTTTACAATTTCACATTTGGAAAAATTGTTTGGAATGATATATTAATTTATATTTACATATTGGGCGCCGAAAGAATCCCGACTTAAAAAGTTATTAGTTAGAAGACGTAGGAAGCCATTTTTGCTTCCAATTTGAACAGGGCAATATATAGTTACGTAGATATCTATGTTATCATAGAATCAGAATCCTTTGCTCCGCAGGCATAACTTTTCACAGTTTGCTATTGTAATGTTCTTTAATATTCTATGTTAATTACAACGCAAGTTCGTCTTGTATTCTTATTTATTTAATTGGATGACAGCGGAATTACTATTGTTGGTAACGTGTAATTATTGGAGAGCTCTCAGTTTAGGAATGAATTAGCGATTCAAATAGCGCCGGCACGAGCGCCCAGCAGCTGTAAGTTCGGCAGCATTCGGCTACGCCCGAATGTCTCCGAACGAACGATAGACATATACCACAGCTATTATTTATTATCTATGCATTCTGGTGCAGGCCATTACAATGAATAGTGACCCCAACAAGAGACAGCTTGCAGTTTAACCCCTGATTTAGGGGTGAAATTAGTAAGTCTAATGCGGAAGTCTTAACGATTCTTCTCACGCTATATTTTTATTAATTTTATGCACTCGACATCTAATTAACCCACGCCGTTTTATTACTCCACTCCTTAACACACGTTAGTTTAACATTATTTCATTATAATACATGCCTGTTTCCTTGAATCCATGCGCCATTCGCCACCTGTGGGTGCAGATTCTCGTATATTCACCTCTTGTTAAGTTCTTCAACCTTTCCGGCACTGAGCTGACATTACATACATTGATTGCCCATTTCTCGCATTCGTAATACGAATTTTACTATGAATAAAGTATTAAATTCTGAAAAGTTTACCGAAAAAAAGTTTTTTTTTACAGCTGTAGCTAACTACGAAAAATTCCAAGGAATATGCGCAATTGCTAAAAATACCGAACTTGACGTAATGCAATGAAAAATGCATTTAAGAATAATTTGTTATCGCTGAATGAAAATTTGAAACAGACTAGATTTTACTAGCATATTTTGTAAGATATGCAGCTAAATACTTAGTTTAAATCGGGCTCTATGGCAACACGGTGAGATATTTGGGACCAGAGGCCTATTCTATTACCTACTTCATTTTAAATAATGCGGTTGCTAAAATCCATGTGGCTCAGAGTGGCTTAGACTCATATAAAACGCTACTGAGTTTAAATGAAGCTTCTATATTATATTTGTAAAGGTTTGAGAATATCCTTCTTGTCAATATTTAATATTTTTGTTAATTTACTTTTAAGTAATGATGGTATACGATATTTATAGATAAGTTGAATAATTGTTTCTGAATTTATTATAAACTATTTTACATTGTATTATTGCGATGGCAACGTTAAGTAGGTACTTGATATACAATGATTAACCATTGACTTCTAGATCATTCTCCTTTGCACACTGCCTCCTCTGCAATCTGTTTAGCGAATCGGCGCCCCCGGCACACGTTGCGCCCACGTGCCCGAGCAGGTTTTTCCTCCCACGCTTTTCATAACAAACAACCTACCTATCGACGGTTATACGTCGGCTGTCTTGTTTACCGGCGCAACCGGAGTTGACGTAATCGCTTATTCGAGTGCGATCTTACCGGTATCTACTAAACCGGTGCTCAACCGTGTTTTGTTTGGTGTACAACCGCAACCAGTCAACCACTACCAGTGTCACGAGGAAGGTGGCTAGGACTGGTCATGTTGTAGAGTTGTATGGACTGCCAGATCACAATAAACACCTCGTCTTGTACACCTCTGCGCTCCGGGTGGCGAATCCATCAATCACACTTACTAAATATACTAATTGCATCATTTCTCTCAGGTGTGCGAGTGCTTAATTTCTAGTTGAAGGTTGTTAGGTTTTTTGGAATCGTTGAACATGTGGTGTGCGGTCGAACCTCCTGACGTAATTAACACACATAAAAGTGAATTCGTTAAGCGATGCTCGTGAGGCAATCGCTAGTGAGAAAAACACAGTAGTTGTTGTCAACAACGCGCATCAAGAACCCTGCAAGTGTTGTTATTAACATTCCAGTCATGTTCTGCGCGTATTGTGTTACGGTGTCTTTTTCTGTAGTAATATAATGTGACAGGAACCTTTGTCCGACCAGGAGTGCATACAGTGCCAAGTGTAGCGTGTACCCAGGAATGATAAGTTAATCTCGTGTTTCCATTCCAGTGAAAGCTCTGAAACTAAAACCCGGAATTCAGCACGCATTTTATCATAACAGACTATTATTATGTGTAGTGTTGTGTTGTATGTTATTAATTCCCTCCCTACTGTTTGTCATCTCCCGGTGTCGTGACACGAAAGCTTCCTCTGAAAGCTTCTTCGGTTAGCGGTGTGAAGTGTGTCGGGCTATTTTAATCTGGACCCGCGTTGGCTTGATCTGTGGCCGGTCTAGCGGATAACTTCCCGCTTTAGCAGTAATAATATTATTCTATCGGAGACGCCGGCGACAAGGAGTGGAGTGAGATATCCTAGGCTCTGCTCCATGCCCCACCTGCTGCTGCCGTTTGCTATTACTTCCGGGTTGTCTAGCCGTAATGAAACTGTTTGCGATTCCTCGTCTACATATTTCGAAATAATGTAAGTAAATATTTATAAAATAGACCTGTCCTATTTTTAGTTTATATCCCTACTACGAGACTCAACTCTATGTTTGCCCCAGTTCGATTCCTGGATATAAAGATAGACCGGTCAGTGGTTGAGTGGGCATAGCGCTTGGGTTCCACCCAGGCGTCGCATGTTCGATTCCTCGGCTGGCTAAGTCCTCCATCACAACACAAGCAACATTTTCGGCTTTCTGTGGTGGTAGTAGGAGATTTTCAAACATTGTTGGGTTATTCGTAACCTGGGAATGTTTGTCTTTCAAAAAAAAAAAAAAACAGTGTATGGTATGGCACTACCATAATAACATCGCTCCTTATTCTTTTTACGTCGTTTCTGAATATTGGTTTATACTGAGAATGTCACCTAGGTAGATTTTAATGTAAATTTCACTCACTATTTAGGATTATTGGTTTAAACTGAGAATGTCTTCTATATTACTATTAGACACTAATGTACGTTTCACTTACTATTTCTTATTGATTTATACAAAATATCTCCTTGTTACTACGTAGATTCGAATGTACATTTCACTCACTACTTCTGATTATTGGTTTATACTGAGAACGTTACCTATGTTACCAGGTAGATACTAATGTACATTACACTAACTATGTGTAATATTCGATGGCCAATCGCAGCTAATTTGTGTAAAGTCAAAATTAATTATAGGAAAGCCCTTTTGTAGAAAACCGGTGCATCCATTGATGTCGTCTCATATTTTTGTCAAGATTATATGAAATAAGGACAATGTTTATAAAATCTTATTTTCACAACAAATAGTAGATAAATATAAAAAATACCATAATTCTTTAAATTAATTCTAGCTTGCTTCGAAAAGAATTGATATCAGTTTTTCGTAGTATTATATATTTTTAATCGAATTCTAAAAGAACATTTCGATTTAGAGAAAGGATTATTCGGTTTTCAGGGGCCAATGTTACACTAGAAAATTGATTTGCTTAAAATTAAAATTGCTGAAAAGAGCAAATTTTGAGCCTCGTGAACTTTGAAAACTAACATTGGCCCTTTTAGAATCAAGTAATAGATTTTATGGAAGGTAGAATTAGTGCTTTCTGGAATAAAATTATATTTTTCAAATAGATGCGTAGTAGAAGGTAGGTACCTGCATAATGTATGTAAGCGTTTAATTTATACATGGAAATAAACCATCATATAAAATTAATATAAGTGCAAAATACATATACATATTATTAATTATTCAGTAGTCGCACTGCCATAGAAACATAAATAAGAGCAAAGAGACGTTGAAAAATAGTAAAATGCAGGAGCATAATTGATTCGAGGACAGATAAAAGACTGGTGCAACGCGGAGATGACTTCAATCTGTTTCTTCTTAGGTTAATGAATATTTCTTCGGTTTGTAACATTGATTTATCTGCACGGAGGCCACCCTAGCACCCTACAAGCCACAAATTTAAAGACTCGGAAATAATGTTTTTATTTTTATATGAAAATAAAATAAAATATTTTGTATTCACCATCATTTTGTATTCGTCATCAATGGTTTCTTATTGTTTATCACGACGAAGAAACTATTGGTTTTATCCTTATATTTTTATCCTGACTAAGAAATCATTGGGTTTTATCGTTAATTGTTTTATCCTGACGAAGAAAACATTGGTTTTTATCGCTCATTGTTTTATCCCGGCGATTGGGTTTTATCGCTTATTGTTTTATCCTGACGAAGAAACCATTGGTTTTTATCGCTCATTGTTTTATCCCGGCGATTGGGTTTTATCGCTTATTGTTTTATCCTGACGAAGAAACCATTGGTTTTTATCGCTCATTGTTTTATCCCGGCGATTGGGTTTTATCGCTTATTGTTTTATCCTGACGAAGAAACCATTGGTTTTTATCGCTTATTGTTTTATCCTGACGAAGTAACCATTGAGATTTATCGCTTATTGTTTTATCCCGACGAAGAAACCTTTGGTTTTTATAGCTAATTGTTTTATCCTGACGAAGTAACCATTGGTTTTTATCGTTTATTGTTTTATCCTGACGAAGAAACCATCAGTTTCAAAACATGTATTTTATTTTCGTATACTTAAAATGACCCCACAAACTAAATTTGCAATTTTAGAAAAAGGTTTTTTTTATTTATTTATATATTTGTTCATACGGCATTCAGAAGAGATTTGTTTTACGTTTCAATCTGAATTCTGTTCATTTTTATATTCTTACATTCTGCGTTCTGTTGAGATTGTGTTCCATGCTAATATACAAACATATTAAAAAAAACCCAGTTCACAAATTCAATGTTTTTCTGAAGTTCGGTGTTTGTCATGGTAGTACTTAACTTAAATTATTCCGTGTTTATTGAGTTACGACTTGTACTCTTTTCCCTATTGACTCTCACGTCATCATTTCCAAACTGATGTGTTATTTGGAAATGACGGAGTGTTTATTATTCCTGACTAAAGTTTGTCACATAATTTTATATTAGCAATGAACAAGTTCCCTGCTATTATTAAATGGACGGGGCGGCTGCCAAGGCCAACTGGTGTCATAAAAAAACTATTGAATGGTTATTGGCGAGATTTCAAGTGGAAGGATGCTCCATTTTGTGATGCAACACTATTACCCTATCAGAACGAGAGCTTTACTAATGACCAGTTTAACAGAATTCGATCATTTCATCAAGTTTAGAAGTTAATATTCAATTTCCGTGTAAGTTTTATTCAACTAGCCCATAATGGAATAACATAACTTGAATATTATCTACCCTCAAGCCTCGACCATATTTTATCAGAGGGTCTAAATATTTCCACTTTACAATAAAATCTATGTAAATGGAATAATTCTGAAAATGTCCGAAAAATAAAAATTGATTTTGACAGGTGATAAAATGCGCTTTAAAATGTTATAAGTCGAAATAAACATGTAATATTTTAAATATAAATTTTTTCCATGCAAACATAAAAAAGTTTTAAAAATGGCTTACATTTTTTCTAATTAAAATTACTGATAACGAAAAAAAATAATAACACATTTTATTAGACAAATGTATTAAAACGTTATTGTCATATCACTTTTTTGTAGTTCCATCTAAAAATAATTAATACAAAAATCGCAAAGTTTCATAAATTCATTTCAAATTGCGATTCGAAACTTTGATTTCATAAAAGTCTACATTTTAATTCTTTTGTGGTTATACTTTTGTATTTCAATATAAAGCGTGGTATTTTCTCTTTCTAATACCGTTTAAATCATATTTCTCACTTTAATAGTAAGGTGGGCACAACGATTTCTATGAGACATATATGTTTAATTGTAAACCGAACAAATAGTTTAAGGGTGAACTTCAATATCAAATTTCATGAATTGTTTAAGTTCTGTGAAACAACTGGCTCTTAAATACATACAGGAATAATAACGTTTATTTCTAGATTTATTTATTTTTGTGTTCTGTACATTTGTTGTTGTTTTTTTCATACGGACGCGGGTCATTGATAGAATGTACTTTGATTAGATATATTATACAGTTTAGTAAGGTTATCGTCAGTTCTTTTCCTATCTTATACATATCTTCGTTGCCATGTCATTAATCATCATACTTGTGATAGACCATTTTACAAATGATGTACATAAGTGACTTTCAGTGAGGTCATGGCATGTCAAAGTCAAACAGCTTAATATTTTATACAGACTGCCAAGATAGAAATTCTACCAAGATAGTAATTCTACCAAGATAGTTGAAAATAGAGTAGGTACATGGTGTTGCGTTTTTAATTATATCTTATTTCAATATTTACTGAAAAATGTTATTTTTATTAACTGCGGTGCAAGGCGCAGGGTCGAAAGAGTCCGGCTGGAGAGGTCAAAAGTCATCCATCAGCCAATCTCTCTTGTTTCGGCTCGCCAAGCAGTAGGTTTTTCAGATGCATCCTTCGCCAAGATTTAAACAAACCTCACCCATTGAACCCGGGCATACCTGCTAAGTCACCAAACGTAGCGAACCGAGGCGAACATGGATACCGGGACGGCGGCATTACCGACCCAGTTCCATATCTTCATTCCCACAAAAACCCTCCACACAGCGTAATTGACGCTTTCTACAAAATTGACGCTTTTCGTTGAAGGCAATCCATTGTTTGTGATTTGACATTAAGTTTGCGTTGAATCAATTTGGCGTGTACTTAGTTTAATACCTAGAAATTTAAGTAAAATCAAAATCAGTGGTGTTGGGCCGAATAAAATTGTTTTATTTCGCATATAACTATTTTGTTATATGTTTTTATCTTTCACAATCCCATGATGCATACCTATGAATACCTTCTATTAAATTGATTGGGTATGAATTAGGAATACTTATAATAGCCGTAATAACATTAACCTTTCCGAACATAGGCGTGATCTCCAGATTATAGTGTTTTGTCTGATCAACCTTTGCGCCATTCTGATGATGCTTTGATCTGGCGTATCTGCCATAGCGGGGTCAATCAATCATTCAACAGACCAATCAATCAAACGGCGCGTACTTCTGGCGGAGGTGAGATTATAACCAGAACTTTTATTTTGCAAACCTAAAGAGACATTATAAGGTAAACTTGTATTGCATAGTTGGTTTGGATTCAATGAAATCATTACTCATTTATTTCTTATAGAAATCTGCTTTGTAACGACTAAATCCAGGGCCTCTGGTAGATATGACGTCTGACTGATTGAAATTAAGACTCCGGAACTTCAATTTTGAAGAATTTCAATATGCAATTGAATATATTATGTTAGTCAGGAAATTCTTATCTGGTAAGTCCTTTTCATTCTGGATATAATTTCTTCACTTTAATTTGACCTTCACTGCTCAAATATTTAATTTTTTTTATTATGTACTTCTTCAATATGTTTAAAATAACTTTGTGGCACCATTTTAAAGAAATGACGATAAATAACTTTGTTTAAACCACATTTAATAATAAATATCAACGTTATTTTTCAAAACCAACTCTTCGTTCATCAGGATCCAAAGATGTAAGCATAGATAAAAATAAAAGACGAGAAAAATTATGTAAACATAATTATACAATATCAATTTGGATTTATTTAACCAAAATTTTAATAATGTATTTAATAAAATCATATTATCAATTCTGAATATATTAAATTAAATTATCAATTTAATTTATAACTAGCGCAATCCCATGAAAAATCGCGGGAGGTATATTATAATTTCAATTTTGAAAAAGACATTTGAAATATTAAATTATAGTTTGGTAGGTAGATACCTACTTTATCGCTCGCCTGAATTTTTGACACTCAGTTCCGATTTTGAAAATGACACACTCATTGACAAAATTCAAAGCAAATCCAAGTTCTAGAGTTCATTGAACCAGAGTTGCGAACAGATGCACAACCTAAATTAATATTTTTAAATTCTTCATCTACGTGAATTTCGATTTTCTTTTCTTTGTTGAAGGAATAAATGAAATTGGAACTGGAAATTGACCCACTTCCCAGCATCCGATTATTTTGTTTTTTTAATCTTTCCATTTTTCTCCAAATGGTTATGTTGTGTAATTACTAGGTATTCATAATACCAATTATACGTGTCTTATACCACGTGTCACTTAGGCCATGTCTTATAGTTGCGTACAGTGTAGGCACGTTCTAAAAGATAGCCGATACAATGTTTCACTGTGTCATTACTCATTACAGTAGAAGTAACGACACTATCAATATAGGTACTTTTAAAAATATGGCTTAGCTAAATATGTATGAAATCACCTTGGTTTTAATGCGCGCAATATGAAGGGTTATTGTTTTTAAACTATGGGTTAACTTTGTTTGACTTACCTAAGTGTTTTTGAGTACTTATTTGCAAAAATTTAAATTTGGGTCACCAACTGTTACATTTATGTACATTGTAGGTACTAGCTTCATTATTTATATGCATGGAGTTTGTTTACACGCGGGCATAATGTAGTGTGCTTTGTTGCCAATCCAAAAATCCATTGTTGTACTGTAACAATAGTCAAAACGTACGCCCTTTTAGAGAACGTAATGTATATACCCACCTACAAACACTGATTCTCTTTACTTACATTCGTTTCATATTTTATATACGTTTATGCTTATTTTTCCTCGTGTTTTCATAAACAAATACATTAATTAAATGAAAATGACAAACTTTGTTTACGCCACCATTATAAAAAATATCAACGTGTTTCAAAACCAAAAGTTTTTTCACCAGGATCATTCATCAAGCCAAAACCAAAGTATACTTTGCATCCTGATACGAAACATTTGGTTTTGAAATTTTTTGTTAATTAGTTTTTTTAATAGTTTGTTTACGGCATCCGTGGTCGAGCTGTAAGACTCGACTAGCAATCCGAAGGTCGCGGGTTCAAATACCAAGTTTGTTTAATTTGATTGAATTATGTTATTTCAAAATTTAATAATTTAAAATAATATATAGTGTATTTGCGGCACGCTCCAGAGTGGAAGGTACTCTTAGCATCACCCTTTTGTAAGACCACCATTCAGAATTGAACCGTTGCTTTTTTTAATACATTCACTCCACACAAGAGGCCCTGAGGAAAATAATTCCCCACAGGGCCTATGTCATCTTTGAAGTTGCTGTGTGGAGGGTATTTTTGAGGAGAGGAAGGAGTGAACATAGGTCTTGAAGAAAACCCATGTTGTAGAAGGGAGGAAACACAGCTGCCGCGAAAATCGTTACGCATCCGAGCTGTTGAACTAAAGAACGAGTCGTAGAAACGACCCGTTCTCATGTGACTAATGTCAACCGTGTACAAATGTTGGGCGCGTGTTTAGCGTGTTTCCTGACTATGCACCGGTGCCGAGGGGATCAATGACGCTAGAAATTACTTTAACCGTGTTTAGTGACCAAATCTGTTTAGCCAGGTACTTACCCTCCTTTCTCTTTCCCATCTCCTTCCCCTACCAACTACCTTCAACAAACCCCAATTGGGGATGCCCAATCTCTCTGGTTCCATACGGAAGCAGTTTTTTTGCAATATTCACATAAAGCAGGACTTTTGTGCAATATTCACATAAAACAAAGTTTGTTATTTCAATGATGCCGCAAAGTCGATTTGCAATTATTGAAGAAATAAATATATCAGGTACTTACTTAGCCCTTGGATTAAATGAACGTTCTTGTGGCGCATTAGTTGTGAAATTGCTGAAACACATAAATCCGCACAACCCGTTTTCCCATATTGGATCAGATCAGAGCACATTATAAACATGCACTGATTATTTATTTAAGTCCTTGAATTGGTTTTATGACCGCTACGTGGAGGCTTTTGAACCGGTTCTGTGACAACATGAGAATTGCCATTCAATCTCCGGTGACATCTTTAATAGCCCAGTGAAATCAATTCATCTGTCCCTCACTCCTCATTCCTGGTGTTCTTTGTTTAGAATTATGATCTGTAATATAACTGATGCAAGAACGTAATATCAAATAGTGCATGTATATTCTAATGTCAAATGGACATTGAAATGGGTAGATTACGCGTTCTCATGATCATACTTAAAATCGTTCTCGTAACGTTAATTTTTTTTTCTGAAGATCGCTGTGGCCGGGGAGAGATGTTAGTGATATTATAAAGACGATAATTTTAGTTTGAAATAATAGCTTTTTAAATAATAAAAACACTGCTTCAAAATTCGCAGAACCTCTCTAATAATCAGGTTCACTTAAAAACAACAAGCCTAAAGCATTACAAATAGAAAGAAAAGGGCTTAGATTAAATTTGCTTGAACAATTGGAAATCGATAAATGGACGAATTACCCCAACGTAACTCTAATTAAGAAAGCAACGAAAATTATTTATTCCCCACACCTTAGTATGTTTACAAAACCTAACAATATATCGCACTTAAATGAGTCTTAGCAATAACGTCATTTTTAAACAATTAAGAAAAACCTTAACATTTAGTGCGTGTAAAAAAACATTTTCCGAAATATTCTATATAATAGTGTCTCTTCAAATTGGTTTAGCCGGTAATAAATTAATTTGACACCTTCAAAAATTGACATTTAGAATCATATAAATAAGTCATCTCAAAATGGTTTAACTACAGTTTGAAAATGGCCTTGTAAGTCGAAACAGCTGTAACAAAAATGAAATATGTGCAGCACCTGATAAATAACATTATTAAAATAAATTTTTTAAAAATTAAATGGAGTTGTACGAACTAAACACAAAAAAAATTAATAATTATTGAAATAATAGCTTTGATAATGTATTTTACACATAGACATATGAATATTCATATGTGTATGATTTTACACGATTTCATTAAGATTTTTCATGTAGAGAAGTTTCGGCTTTTCTTGTCAGGGTTTCTAGCTCGAAGCAAACTGACGAACGTAAATTTTTTTCATGGCGAGCAAAAAACTGAAATTTCGGGCTCTACCATCTGGTGTAGTGGAAGATGGCTTTGTACGCCGAGCCAGCTGTCACAACAATAAAAAACTAAAATACAGAAGTTAATATTAGCATTATTAAATTTGATTTATTTTAAATCAATTCGCATCAACGCAATAACCAATAGATGGTCTTGTAGATGTAGGTGTTCGTACAGTATGTATTCTAAGAGCTTTCATCTGGTGATAGGAGAAAGCTACGATGATATATTATTGTTATTATTAAATAGTGACTAACACTGCTTGACTTATGAACTCTCAATATATTGCACACATTGGTAACATACAATGCAATTTTTTGCATACATTGCATTTTGCATACAATGCAATGATTTGCGGATATTTTGCCCGCTTTATTGTGCTTTGCGTAGCTTTCATATAACTTTTTTTATAGATAAATCAAAATTTGGCAATAGAATTATGTACATTAATAAAATGATTGTTGCCGCCACCAGAATTTGAGCTCCTAATTCTCCCGCTAAATGGACAACTACTAGCAGATACTATAAACACCAGCAATCTAGGTAACCTGAAGTGACCATGCAATACTTGTTTCTTCAATATTTGGTTTCTTATCACCGTGCGCTGTTCAATATCTATTCAGTTTATCGAAGTATTAAATTCAATGTACTGGATCTGAAAACCTTTAATATATAGTGTGTATGTTTTGGTCCCTTTCATTTGTATTTATTTTTATTTTAATCTAAGCAAATCAATCGTCCATAAATAAACAATGCGGAGTTCTACGTGCCCGTACGTTTACTAATATTTGGTTCAGTGGGCACGCTGTATGAATGAGTCCGCCTTGTCAATCGACAATACGTTTAGCGTAATTTATATTTGGGTTTGGTTGCGTAACCTTTTCCCAGCCTTGGTCGTTGTACCTTTGAAAAGCTACGGCTCCGATCGCACGACCATTGCGAGCTCAGAATTAAACGAAAATGTATTTTTTTTAATAAAATCCTTTATGTCGTTTAATGTGGTCTTCCACCAATGCGACTTAATACTCGTAGATACAACGCATTTAAGTTTGTAATAACGTAACAATATAGTTATAAGTGCGCCATTTGTGTCCTCCTTTGTTTGATGTGTAACTCTCTCTACATGAATGATCCACCAACAGAATAATACCTACATCTTTCATATTGCTTCTTCTTCCTTTAACTGTCCCAACTCATTGCCTAGGTAGGTTGTTGGGGTCGGCTCTTCTCCTTCTCAGCCTATATCTTCTTCGGTTCTAGGTATTGCTTTCATCCAGCCCGTTTCTCTGTAATATTTTGGAGCATTGAGTCATCCAGAAGTTCTTTGGATGACGCTCCATAGACATTGCCTGCTTCATTGTGTGGTCTGGTGGTCTCCGTCTTATGTGCCCATACCATCTCGATTGTCGATCCTCCAACTTACAGTTTATGTCCGTGACACCCAAGCTACCACGAATGCGTGAACTTTTAATATTATTTTTTAGTGATACTCCTGCCGACCATCTAAGCCTTCGCATTTCTCCTATTTCGAGTTGCACATAGTTCAGAATTCGGAGCCATACATTATCGCGGATCTAACAACAGTCTCGTATATCTTTCTACATACATCTTTCATACTTAGGAATCTGTTCTCTACGACTATTGTATTTAAATATCTATTTTTTTGACTTTCCCTTAAAAATGTAACGCCAATTTCTGATTATTTGTAACCTTTATATCTTTTCGCCGGGGAGGGTCCTACCTTTCCGTCCTTGTAAAACCTCCCGAAGGCTTACAGACTGAATAAATTTCACCCTTCCGCCCTTAATGGAACACTCCACCGGAAATTGAGTTATTCCTCGGGTATTACAGGCCGAAAACAAATAATGGAGAAGATCCGGAAACGGGCATTTGTCCCGTCTATTTGGTACCTACCTACATATTTTTACGATAGGATGCCAGCTAATTTGTCAATTAATTATTTATCTAACTTAACTTCTTGTTATAAATGGTATATTTGGCAGTATTAGATACTTATCGGCTAACCAATATCGTGCTTTTTATCTTATCCAATTTCATGTTTAATCCTCTTAACAACGGTGATCTCAAATATGAGTTATCCTTCACAACGTGTGGTTTTGTTATTCTGCGTCGAGAATTAATTCTCCCAATTCAGCTAGTGGTTTTATGGTCAGTTCTAAATTGCCACACTTCCTCCATGTGTTTTTATTCCATTCCCTTTTATAACCTTGACCTGTATTTATATAGGGTGTTAAAGGATGTACTTGACTTATTTTAACCAGAAAAAACTTTAAAAATCAGTAAGTAATGGACAGTTAGGTGCGGGGTGAGGAGTTGATTGGTCACTCGGCTGAGGAAGAAACAAAAATTATTGATTAAAAAAAGACATCTACAAAGGCACCGGAGATTTATTGTTGGGGTGGAATACTCCCTACGTTCCCGTGAACAGTAAGTAGTAATATAGATACTATTTTTCGGTGTTCAGTTTTCTTCCTGATTTGTTTTTATTATAATCGATTCTGTCTAAGTTTTTAAGTAGATTTCTTGTTTGTTGTTTAAATTGAATGTTAAATTAATTATAACGCCGTGACCTACGTGAAACATTGATACGTAAAGTTTAGTAATTCTAACAAAAAAATACATGGGCGTTAACGACCCACGCGGGAGTATATTTAATTCCGGTAATAACAGCCTCACAAAGGCAAGCCTCCAAATTCATCTTTTAACCTTGAATTTTCTAATAATTTTGATCCAATCTGTCATTAATTATGATTATCAATTTGTGACCCGTAATACATATATTTATTTTGTTTAATAAAAACAATCCTATGTATTTGTTATATGTCACAGCAGTCTTTCTGGCAAGATCCATGGATCTATTTTACTCCCAATTTTAGTAAATTATCTATTGTGCAATTAAGGAGATGAAGAAGGTGGTAAAGATTTAAGTCTCTATCTTTTAAGCTTATATTTTTGATGGTTAAAAATTCCGAATGCTATAGGCTTGTAACTGATAAATATGGGTAGGTCGAAAGCATCTAATAGTATTAAACCTTTTGCGGGTAATGCTACTAGAGTTCTGAATTTTAAATGTATGGGTAAACATGTTTTTGTAAAAGCGAAACTTTTTACCATAAGCATTCTCATCCATTTCCTCAGTACTTTGCTTCAATTAGCTTATCTAACGCATGAGGCTGTTGGTGTTTTGATAAGGGAGGATAGCGAAATTAGACAGTTCACACTCTGCTAGAGTGCTTTCGGAAATGAATACAATATTAGATAGTCGAATATCCCTCGGTGAGTTCGTACTTATTACCTATATACTTGGGATTCTCTCCTTTTGTAAAGTAATTTCCAATTATTCCGTTGTCTGGCCAACCCCTACCCCCACACCCTTCATTTCCTCATGCTAGACATGATTACATAAAATCATTTTCCACTCGTTCCGTGGTCTTCCTCTTCCGTTCTTCGTTCCCCTAATAAGATATTATTATTATTTGGGAAATTTAGTGTACTAACAGTAATTATATGACCTCGACAATGCTTTAAACATATGTTTAGATTATTTTGAATAATTTTCATGAAGTGTGTTTTTATGCATATTTTAAAGTTTCCAATGCCAGTTAACATCTACTCCCTTGTCCCAACCCATTGCCTAGGTAGGCTTGCCTAGGTACCACTGTCCCAACTCATTGCCTAGGTAGGCTTGCCTAGGTACCACTGTCCCAACTCATTGCCTAGGTAGGCTGTTGGGGTCGGCTCTTCTCAGGTTACAACTTCTTCGGTTCTAGGTATCGCTTTAATATTTTGGAGCATTGAGTCATCCAGATTTGGTCTTCCTCTGAATGACTGTCGATGAAGCTCCTTAGACATTGCCTGCTTCACTGTGATGGTCTAGTGGTCTCCGTCTTATGGGCCCATGCCATCTCTACTGCCAATGCCATTTAACACACCTTAGGTTATTCATACAGTTCATTCTAAGAATTTGGATCCCACGCGTTAATTGCTCTTTGCCCGAATTTAACATAATATCGTTGATGCGACAGCATTCCAGCGACCTTAGCATAATTTGCCTTTTCGGGAATATTGTTCCTCATGCAGGGATCAGCCATAATGTACGATCGATGAGCGCCTTTGTATACCAAATGGAAATTTTAAAGCTCAAACCTTTTGACAAGCTTAAAGAAGAGTAGTAGCTTAACAATATCTGCTACCAACGTATTTAATTGGCTTTTTGCTACGTTAACCTCAATTTAATATATTGTCCTTGCGTGATGACACCGATGACACATACAAATCGCATGGACAACGCAAGATGCAGGCTAATATTTTTATGCACTTGCATCTCCTGGTTATATTTGTATTCAATTATATGTCTTCTTACATTTGTACCGTCATGTTATGTATGCCCACAGTCCTGTGGTTGATGGTCTTCCATCGTCATATCGACGCAGATTTATTGATCGCATTCTAATCGTCTCAGCTACTTAAATTAATATAGCGATTCAGGTAGTAACGACGCTATCAATCAATAAATAAACAAGGAAACCACAAGTGCTTTCATGTCCAGCCAAACAAACCATCTTAACATTATTGTTGACTGTTTTTTTCTTTTTAAAATATTTAAAATGCCTGTCTTTAATTTTCTGCTCGGTTTTCTTTTTGAAGATCTTTCTGACTTTTTCGTTACATACATAACATTTTTTGAGTGAACGTCAAAATGATTGTAATAGTTTATTTTTATTGGATTTATTTTCTATTCAGATGCCATGTGTATCGTGATTAAATAGTTAGATGTTTATTGTGGGAAGGTACCAGGAACACAGAGTTGTGACGTAGAACCATGATGCTGGATGCCCGGAGTCTATCGTCATCAATATCTAAATGAATATAGCTAGAATCGCGTGGGAAGGCTGATATAGTCACTTCAGTGACTGGGCACCGACGTGAAGCAAGATAATGTAAACTAGATACTTTGTCTTTTTATCTACTGTCCATATACCTGCCATTGCGTACGCCGTGGATCGTCATCAAGGTTATGCGATTTGATATGTGTGTAATGAATACGGATTGCGGTGGCGTTTTAATCAGACCTAGTTAAATAAATCCTCTCGACTTTGTTCGAATTTCCAAGAAAGCATAACGTTGACTAGTCAGTCCGACAGTCCGGTCTTTTACTTTGTGAAGGTTTCAATATTGTGTTGTTAAGGACATGGACCAATCTTTTTGGGTGGTGTCCTCGAGAAATTGCTTCTAGTCTTTCACCACATTGCGCATTGTCTTGCCTGAGACATTTCATGACCGCAGGTCCCGTTAATAATAATTGGATGATTTTTGAAAAATCACTTCAAATATGCTACTGACCAACGCACCAGCACAATACGAACACAAAACCTCGCGGTAAATGAAACGGTGTTTCTTCATAACAAGAAATAGGCTGAAAAATGTATCGCTACGGGAGAATAACATAAACGTGTGGATCCGTTAGTAAATGAAAGTAATTAATTGAAAAGATGGCCAAATTCCAGACCATGCGACAGTCCAATGATCCACAGTTAGTACTAGGAGGATTAAGACCCTGCTTTTGACTGAAGGGGCGGGCGAAAAGGAAAACATAGCCTTTGCCTATTACTGAAACCAAAGCGGCTGACGAAGATAATGTTGGTGACTGTTCGCCCATCCGGTAATCAAACTCTACATCACACATTATTATTGCGCTGTATTGTTGTTTTCTTTGATGAACAATACTAATCTGATGATGGGGAGTTTCAATAATACTTCGGATCGTCTACACTACGAGTCTTGTTTATTATCGTCTTATTTACTATAAATATCTAACTGTCCGTCCTAACTGATGCTCTGTGATAATCTAGAACAGAGGATATGCTCACTTAAGGTACCCACCAATAAGATCGGATATGATCGGCTATCTTGGTAACCGAACGGACGACAGTTGTCTCTCTTACTACTGAAATCTGTTGAGAAACATTGAAACTACGTACATATTCACATACACTATAATTATCATCTTGATGTGGTTTCAGTTTTGGGAACTAAATACGTCTATTTAAAAAAAAATCATTGCTTGATCTCACACGGCACACCCTTGGAGACACCACACAGTCTCAGTAATAAACTAATATGGATTTTGATGTAGTTATAAAAATAATTAACAACTGTTTATGGTGGCATGTTAATGAAATGTTAATTGTACAGGTACACATATTATTACATGGCATGTACGGTGTTACCTCCGCCATAGAGGGCGCTTGCATTGTTTTCTAACTTCAGCGATCTATCTTGTATGCAGACATTGCAGACGCACCAGCGCTATAAGATAAAGAGATTAACATTAGCATTATTGGCAGTTTCCTTCCATTCTGTCGATGCTGCTGATGAGAACTGACGTCGATACTTGTTATAAGCTACGTGAGAAATTAAACGTACCTCGTAGAATGTGACGGAGATGGTAGGAGTTTTGTTTTGATTTTAATGAGTGGGATGAGTTTTGGCTCTGAACCCGTTTGCTCCAGAGACTGGCATCCCCGATTAGAGTTTTTAGGTAAAAGAAGGGGACAGAGATGGGAAAGAGGAAAGCAACTGGTTAGTACCTTGCTATTCAGATTTGGCTACCAAACACGGCTTATTCAGTTTCTATTCTGAATAGTGAACACCAGGGCGATACTGAGATTGTCTTCCACTCCGGAAAATGCCGCTAAAATGCCTTATATTATTTTAAATGATTAAATTGTGAAATCACACGGGGGTTGAACCTGTAAATTTCCGTTTGCTTTTCGGGAGCCTTACCCCTCGAACACGAAGCCCTTACTAATAAATGTGTTTTAAATTTTACTCAAGTGATAAATAACTATTTGTCAATTGTTTATTTAAAAAAAAACTTATATTAGTAAAGCCCTACGTGTAATCATGTATTTTATTAGTGCTTTTCATAGTGCATAGTGCTTTCACACTCTCACACAACCAAAATTTTGAATTCCGAAAGCTTTGCAAACGGGTTCCCTACAGAGCATCGGACCATCCCAATAAATAATAGTAATAAATTAGTTGTAGAATTTTAAATGTAATAAGTACCTACCTACGTCGATCATATTCACTGTCAGGTCAGGAGTCAGGTTGGAGGTCAGCCCGACTGCCTTAGAATTGTCAACATTATCGACTGCTAACCGATTTTTGCCGTCACGCCCGCAATCGCATTGACGTTTTTGACAGTTGTAATCGACTAAAAGCTTCTTAGTTTGCAGAATCTTAGGTAAAGTCGTCGGCATGTTGATAGACAACTGTTGTCAACATTCAGTTAGGTATCTAACGTAATAAATTCAGTTAGGTATCTTATATCGTATTCAGTTAGGTTAATAACATTCAGTTAGGTATCCCTTTTCTCACGGGTGTCCTCCTCTTTGCGGTTTAATTGGACCTCTCGAGTGAGTGGTGAATGCGAAGTTGACATCCGGTTTCCCATCCGAAGGCGAACTACCTAAGTGTGAATGTATGTGTGTGTATGGGATTGGGTGGGTGGCACTACCTGTAACTCCTACGAACCTATCATTATTTCATTCAACTTGTTTTTGTTTGTCAACGGGTACACAATTTCGTAACGACTGGGCTTTATAAATTAGCATTAATTATTATCATTATTTAATTATGCGCGAGCAAAGATGACGTTTGAATCGACCATTTTACCGTGTACCTACCAAATTGACCGCAAACGAATATTTTCTGTTTACCACGATCTAATTTCCAGGAAAAATGTTAAAATAATTGTTTGGACAATAGGTAATATAATAACTGTCGGTGAACTGTTGACAAATAATTTATATATTTATCTCCTCTAAATTTGGATTGTAGGTGTTATTCGATTATCATTATCGTTTATCGCCATTTAGCAGAACCTTGATAATGTTTATGTAGAATTGGCGTAAAACATCCAGAGTTGTTGGAAATTCATTATTGTTAAGTTGTTGATTTGAGATCGACAAGTGATTGTGCGATATTTGACCACACCCTAAAACTGTTTTATTGATGATTTCTCCATATTCTCGTACATTTTTACAATTTACGTAAATAATAAGTACCAGTAATATAAAATAAATGGTAATATTCAGTAATTGTATCTAAATATGTTAGTAGTAGTGTTTTGTGAATACCTCTCTAGGAGAATCTGTGCTGAGGTATTATGTGAATACCTTACAAGAGTTCCAGCTGCTTCCGTCTGGAGCCAGTGAGACTAGACTATGGCATCCGCAATTGGAGTATGTTGTGAGGCTATCATTTTGGGTAGAATTTTCTCTCTGTGAAAAAGCTCCTTGATGCTGTGTAAATCTTGTTTGCCTCACAAGACGGTCGGAAAATGCACCCCTTTAATTCAAATAATGAATGAATGTTTTTATATTGCAGAGTCTTCGCACAGCCCCGGTTCGGAGGGCGGGTCGTGGCGCGTGACTCTCGACGAGGACCTCGTGCAGACCCTGAGCGCCATCTTCCCGTGGTTCGGCGGGCCGGCCATGGGCGGCCAAGGGGGCGGGGGCGGCGGACCGGCGGGCGCTGCGGGGGCTGCCCCTCCGCCCCCGCCCCCGCCGCCACCGCCGCCGCCGCAGCTGGACCCGGCCGGCGCGCGCCCGCACGCTCAGCGCCCCCAGCACGTCCAGCACGCCCAGCACGCCGCCCAGCGTGGCCAGCGCGTGTCCCCGCCCAAAGCGCAGGTGGACGCTAGTCCGCTGCAGCACGCGATGGACAAGAACAAGGAGTGTGAGTATTTCTTTCAATGCATTCTTTTGAACACAATCTCAATCTGTTCTGCACTCTCGGTTAGACTATCCGAACGAGAGAGTTTCTTCGACTGCGTTTCATCCTGTGCCGGCTTTTTAAGCCTCGAAGAGCGATTCATCTGTGACAGATTTCATCTGGGACATATTTTAGTTTAGATCGTTTAAAACACGAATTACTGTAAGTATATATGATTATTTATTCATTTAATGTACGTTACAATTGTATACTTTATTAATATGTACTGCAAAGTAATGAAATAAAACAGCAACGGGCAGAGATGTCAAATATTGGAGGTTCACACCAACTTACTAAACTGACGTTTGGCTATCATCTAGTTTACTGAAAAAAAAGTATTAAAAGTTCAAGCAATACAAGTTTAAAGTGCTTCTCGGATTTGAAGTACAATCAAATAAAGCCTTCTTAAATTCTGTGCTCTCTGAACAAATTTTAACCGAGGAAAATAATTTCCCTCATGACCTATGTCATCTTTGGGAGTGGTTATTTTTGAGAAGAGGAATGGGTGAACATTCTCTTGAAGAGACCCAAGACCTGTGACTTGACTTCCCAAGTATTCGTACATCAGAGAGACGGGGAGATAGCAAAGTATTTAAATAAAGCAATTGTATTGGTAGGTCTTAGCTAGACCTACTAATAAGTAGCTTTTAGCTAGACAATACTTACCGATCTGTACTCGTTGATCCTAAAAGAGGTAATATAATGACCTGACGAATTAATAATCTTCAAGTATACAATATTACAAATATAATGAATTAATAATACAAATATAACAATACAAGGGAGGAAACACGGGCCGGCAAATCGTTCCACAGCCCAACTGTTAAAGTTCAGCCAAGGGATCAATGACGCTAGTTCTTCGGAGCGTCTTCCATTTGTAATTCCGGTAGAACAATGACAGCATTCCCTGATGCCTGCACTCTAAATTCTAACTGTAATCCGTTTGTTGAGATAGAAGAATCTATAAATTTCATTATATTTATGCGCTACCACCACTCTTTTGGCATATTCAACACAGACAATGTATTATCCCAGTAAAATTTTATAAATACAGTCGAGCAGATTATTTTGCTAACTGAAATCTACATAGGTCTGTATCTTGCTTGCATTCTTGTTATTAGTACTTAACCTAATGATTTCTAATGAATCTTGTCGTTTTGGCAAACCTCTGAGCTTTTCTTCTATTGTGGCGCTGCTAAGTTCTTACTCATCCGCGACACTTGTCATTTGGCACTTTTGCTTTAAGCTTTACATTCCTGGCTGCTATTTTCATCTTTGCACTTTGGTTTAACCAGTCCACACACATATCACACTTTATCTTCTGTATACATATTAATTTCATTTGATAGGAATAATAAAAATTAGAAAATGGTGCAAAATTGCAATTTTTGCCAGCTCTTACCACCCAAGAGTCTTAACCCCTAGTGTGCTAAGAAATCCGCCGTGGATACGCTATATAGTAGCCCACAGCACTTGCATCGATTTTATGGTACTTTGAACCATAAAAAATGCTCCTAGCATCCTAAAATATATTTTATTCGCTTGGCGAGGAAATTATAAATCTTCATGTTCTTCTAGCTTGTCGTTTCATCTCTTGCAAATGTGTTTATTTTATGTGAGAAAAAACGCGTCGAGATTTCGTGTCAAATGTCATAATTCCGATTTTAGAAAGTACATAATATTGTATTTATTTATAGGAAAGCCTCATATTATAACGTATTATTATTGTAAAGAACGCTTGTTTAGCTGAAAAATGTAATAAAACTCGAGAATATGTTCGTACGAAGACATAATATATATATTTTTTTTTAAATTAGAGAAAAAAAAAACATTTATCTGAATTCAAGTAGCTGTCCTGGGGGATTACATAGAATACACATAAATATTTTATAAATATATTAGATGGTACCCGGCATGAGTTGAAATTCCATTCGAAGAAATAAATTGTTCTCCCTGCGTCCCCTTCCCCTCCTGAGTTCTCCTTTCACCTTCCTCGACTTCCCCTCTATACTCACCCTTACCGCAAACCCCACCTCTTTCGTTACCCTCCCCCACCTGCCTTCCCTCCCTGCCGCTAACATATATGAAATACACACATTTTCAAACCACTCGCGCACCACTGTAGTAAATTATATGCAGAAACACTCTTCTGCTAAGATGTAATGTTCTGTTTTGAGTCGAAGATTACTTTCCGAGATTTGCGGACCCAAACATGCGGAACCTACATTTTTATATGAACACATTATCTGGTAAGGCAGTACAATTTAAAAAAACATGATAAAAAAAGTTAGTTATTACAAAAATAGTATCTGCCGGCGTACGGCGGGCAATTGGCTTTTTACCCCTGGCATTCCATGGATTAAAAGCCAGTGGAACCTTCGACATCTTACTAATTATAAACGCGAAAGTTTGTATGGACGTATGTGTGCTTGTTACTCTTTCACGCAAAACTACTGAATGGATTTTAATGAAACTTTACAATAATATAGCTCATACATCAGAATAACATATATGTATATGCTATAATTTATAAAGCTAGCTGGGAAGGGGACGCTGGAGGGGAACCGGGACGCACGGGAAAGGTGATTCAGAAACAATGCATTTCTTTGAATATATGGGGAACCAGCTAGTCCTTAAGATTAGGAAATATCACGAGGCTTCAGAAAAGTATGGGAAAGGAAAGAGTACAGAAAGTTGAATGGTTGGAAGAGATTTAAATTTAATGCAGTATTTGAATGGCATATCTAACCATGCATCGACTTCTACGAATGCTGCTTTCGATATCAATCGGAAAATCGTGTTGCAATGTCACTAAATGAACAATCTTTATATCCTGCGTAGTTCGAAAGCGTTTTTCTCTACCAACTATTAATAGTCAATCGTTAAAATGAATAGTAATAATCTATTATTATCTTTTTAAAAAACAAAATAATTAACCGTACTCATCATATCTCGCGGTACCCGACAGATTTGCACCAGTAACGCACGTGACAGTTCCGTCTCGTGTCCATCGCTTCCGACGCACGTCCGGCCGGCTGCACCGCTATCCGACGCCGCGTCTTCCGCATGACAATGCGATCCTCCGTGTCTCTAGTCTCGGACTTCCGTCAACACCGCAGTCCTTTGGGCCCGGCTGTGGCAGCACGGATAGTCGGCGCGTATCCTCGGCGGAAAATTGACGCCAAATTATAAATAATTATTGAATATTTTCTTTCAACCGGTAAAAGCAGTCCTTTATTTTGTTATGTAGAAGAGTGAAGATTGACAGCTGTGTAGCTTGTGGTATTAATATTAATGTTTTTTAAAAATTAATAATTAAACCTTTACATTTTATAATTATTAGTAACTACCCATTTATTTGAACATCGAGCTCTACTCAGTGTGTGCAGTGATTTTTGAAGTGAAAACGTCTTTAGCGCCGTTGTGTTTTGAAACTCGATGAAACGGAAAGAGCGACACTAAAAAGAGACAAACACATACATCTACAGGATTTAGACTGCGAGAGAATGAGATAGACTAGTCTGTGTCCTCTTTGTGCGGTGCTAATCTATCGGCCTCCTCTTAGTGCTGTGCTTCGTAGAATAAAATAATTTTTAAACTTGGTAAAAATATTATAATAAATAAAACCTATAATTATCCTACTCCCGATACTTAGTATTCGTCTCATTCTCTCGAAGTTTTAGTTTTCTGTAGGTTTTCTTCTACTGCGTGTGAACTGCACACATGATATTTTTTTGTATTTCACACATCTCATAGAAAATTTTCTATTTTACGTTTTATCTCAGAAAAGTAAAGTAATTGTGATTATCTATGCCCCATGAAAACAATATTTAAGTTGGATCATTCCATCACAGCAAGGTGTCGCTAGTATCTCTTTTCGACGGGATCGCGTGTTCATCATTCATTCAATTGTTTTCGCTCTCCTGTAAAATTAACTTTTTGACTTGCGACACTTTTCTACGGAATGTGCGATTTGTGTTTATGCATTTTGCAAATTATAAATGAAATGCAATGCGCTGAATGTGCTGAGCCATGATAAAATTGGCAAACGCATTAACAATCACTTTGATTATGCCTTCGAAGAACATAGCTGTTTTAATGACTGGCAAAACTTAATAATATTTATGAAATGTTTAATTTCAGTTATAAAAATTTGTTTGATGTTGGTGTAAAAATAATGATTGCAAAACATGCAGTCATTTTGTACGTATCGTGGTTTTGTTCAACAAAATAATATTGATTTTGTCGACGGCTCTAGTGTACTTATAACGTCTTGAACGTGCTTTACTTCGAATCAACAATGAAAGAATGTAAGTATTCGCGCTTGTATCATAATACAAATTTTGCATAATACACATTTCATGTTATGCGTTTATTTACCGTCCTTGTACTTAACGACAAACGTAAAACAGGACAGGTTGACAGTCTTTATTTGGTTACTTGACAACTCAGAATCAACTCAACTCAACACCCTTCTGAAAAGTCTTTCCCGTTTCCGCAGGAGACCATATTGGTCCCAGCTCACGTAGGTCTCGTAGAAATCGTTGTTTCTCACTTAGTGAGATGGTATAACTAAACGGTACTGGAAAGAGAAAACCACATGCTATATATTCAAATCTAAAAGTTAACACAAAAATAATTAAAATGTACTCACTTATGAAACCACAAATTTATGAAACTTTGTGAATTTTTAAGAACATTTTTACATGAAACGACAAGAAAGGGAGGTGACTATAACGTTTATAAATTCACGTTTCTAATAAAATATGTATGTGTTTTTTTTCATTATCAGTAATTTTAGTTAGAAAAAGACGTAAGATGAGTCATTTTTATAACTTTTTAAATTTTGCATATAAATTTTTATATTTAAAAAATTACCTGGTTATTTCTAATAATAAAGGTTTTCATCACCTTTCAAAAACATAATTTAATTTTTGAATTCGTTCACAAATATTCCATTTATTTGGATTTAATTGCAAAGCGGAAATATTTTTACCTTCTGACAAGATACGTCCGATTTTTGTAGGGTTAAAAGCTAGGGAAAAAATATTGAAAAATAGCTCATAACCTAACCTAACGTAACCTATATAACCATTTTTTTTATATATTTTTCATCACTTTTAATGACTTTTCAAAGAAGGTGTTCAGTTGAATTCTTTCTGTGCCGTCCAGTCACCCTTTATTTAGTCTGTTATTATGTTTGAATATAAAATTACTGCGTTTTATAAATACACGCATTTCGCAAGACCTTATCCAGTCTACATTAATTTATTTTCTGGCCCACTTCGAAGAGTAAAAAGGCAGTTTTTCACGTTAATGCGACACACCTAATAATTCGAATCATCAACTAAATTTATGCAATTTCAAATTAGTAGAGTGTCTACTATGCTAGTTATAAATTATACAATCTGGAATAAATCGTGGTCCTAACGATATAACAGAAATCTATATTTCCCCTTTTTTTAAAACTTTGTTATTTCTTTTTTCTTTTTAACAAAAGTAAAATACCTGCAGAACTTAATTTAGATATAAAAAGTAAATTTGATTAACTAAAAGAAATGATTTTTTTTTATAACTAACTTAGTCAGATATTTTAATGGAGTCTTAATATTCGCTGTCAATATACATACAACTAGATTTATTTCTCATCCCGAGAAGCATTCGAACGATTTATTATGCTGAATCTCCAAACAATCGAATTTTGGTTTTAATTTGTAGATATAATTTCCTAATTTTAGATCGGCAAGATTTTTTAAATTTATTTGCTAATAAGTTTAACTGTTTTTTTTTTTAAATTTATTTTGTACCAGCTAGTTACCATCATGCGTTGCAATTCCACTTAAATAAAGAAATTGTTTCTCCCTGCGTGTTCTTTCCCGTTCATTCCCGTTCCGCTTCAGCCTTCCCTTCCCCTCCCGCGTCTCCTCCCGCGTTCTCCCTCCATCTCCCTCCATCTCCCCCCTCCTTCGTTTTCCTCCGCCCCTCCCATATTCCCGTCCCCCTTTTTACTTCCCTCCCTACCGCTAACCTATATGAAATACACTCATTTATCAAACAACTCGAGTACCACCTATTTCAATTTTTTTTTACAATTTTCGTGACGCGAGAGTTCAACCAGTATATATATAATTTTTTACAAGGCGTGCGCTCAACCACTCACCAAGGTTTCGTTGCAATCGGATTAATAGTGTAGGAAATAATTTCATTATGCCAGAGCTCACTATAATATATAGGAACCATTCGATAGATGCAGACATGCGCGCATCAAATCACCAAAGTTGGATGAGTGGTTTAGGAGTGCACAAGGGATACAGAAACATTCATTGTTATATTAAGATGCCGGAAGATTCACTCCTCGAAGGCACTTTCAATATTATTGTTTTTTACATAAGCTCCACACAGGAAAATAATTTCCCTCAGTTATTGCTAACGTCTTGCTCCAAAGCAGCTCTTGTGTTGAAAGAGGGCGTGAATCTGCACCCGCTGTGTTATTCGAAATCGTCCCGCCCGACTGCCGGTCTAACCGACTGCCGGTTCACCGGAATATTTTAGCGATACTCCAATAATAACATTTTTGTTGTGACGGGCAAATAAAAAGTTTCACTAAACGAGCGGGAGGCACCGGGCAGCGGTATCATAATCGCGCAGCCATTGCCAAGATTCTTCAGAATGATCGGTCGTTCTCATAACGATCGAGATTATCAATCAATTATCAAGTCGGTGCGTTAGCGGCCGTGCTAATAATAATAATACAAAGAATACTAACGGATCGGCATTATTTAATCCGCGCGGCTTTCGTTCATTGCTCCGAGACGTGCCGGGACTGCGAAGAAAACGAAATTTCGGCTGCCATGTGCCAAGGAAAACAGCTGACAGCGCGCGGCCATCTTGGATTGGAGCGCGACGCAAGCGCCGCCTGGCGCCGGAAAATTCCCCAATTATAATAATGCTTGATTTTTTTTCACTCAAATATGTTACACGTGGAATACCAAATATTGGTGTATTTCATTTTTCATTTTGATAATTTGAAAAATATCGCTTTAATTTTGTATTATTTGAGTACACGGTGTATTGAATTAAAATTAGCTACACACTATCGAATTTTAAAATCAAATCGAAAAGCCAGACAGACTTTGTTTCATTTTAAAACAAACCAATACAAATTTCAGATTTTTTTAAAAACAGTTAATTGTTTTGAATACTTTCTTAAACTTCAGTACAGATGTGCAATCTATGATGCTGCTTTTGGTCCCTCCAAGCGATTCGCTACGTTTGGTGACTTAAAGGGTGCCCGGGTTCATGGTGTGAGTTTTGTCTAGGTCTTGGCGGCGAATGAGTTTGTCCACCTACTTGACTGGATCAGGAGAGACTGGTTAAGGGGGGACCTTTTGACCTCTCCAGCTTGACTCTCTCGACCGATCGCCTTGCACCGCAGTGGGAATGATCGATTCGAACGTCCGTCACTCCTGGACACATTGATCCCCAGATTTCTACCCACCGTCTTTTTCCTTCCCAGAACTTCCCCTCCCTCCTTTCCCTAAAAAATATATGAATACCCTCATAAATATAGGTAAAGAAAGTCGCTCTCAATGTTCATTTACAGAGTAAGACCAAAATAACTAAGAAAAGTAGATAGATGATAGCCTTTAAAAAAATCTTCGCTACTTAAATGTCAAATGCGTCAAACGACTTTTCCTATACCACAAGGCAGAAGGAAAAAAACCGCAATTTATTTTATTATTTCTGTTACACTTAGTGAAGCGCTACGCCTGTCTCACTAGGTCCGTCACTCCTGGACATATGGACCCCCAGATTCTTAACCACCCCTCATATATTTTTCCTTCCCAGAATTTCCTCTCCTACCTTTCCTTAAAAATACCCTCCACACAGCATCCCCAAAGACGACATAGGCCCCTGAGCTTCGACCAAGTATACCCTAGACAAGCCCTCTCATAGTAACAATCAGAATAAAATAACGCCAGTAACAGTAATTTCGCAACAAAACTCTCCTTCCAATTCCGCCGTCTTGCATACAGAGTTCCCGGCAATAAACAACTGACCGCCAAGTTATCCTATTGTGTAATTCTGTCAAACTAATACATCAATAGTTGTTCACGGATTGGCCGCATGAACAATATACACAAGCCGTGCTGTATACAGTGGTTTTCAAAGTGGGGGTCACGAGATATTCATAAATTTAATTGGAAAAAAATATTTTTTTACTTTATTTTGACAAGCGATTTAATTTCGGAGGCCAGTATGGGTACCGCCGCCTCGGGAACCATTTATTGGATAACCAACGCCTCTGCCATAGGTCACCCCAAGTGATTCGCTACGTTTGGTGACTAAGCAGGGGTGCCCGGGTTAATGGAGTGATATTTGTCCAGGTCTTGGCGGCAGATGCGTCTGCATTTTTTTCTGTTGGTTCGTAAGCTTAATGAGTTTATTAAAAAAACCAATCATCATTTGCTTGAAAACATTTACGAAAAAATCATCTTTTTACCGCCCATGCACCGTGGGCTACCCAAGTTGGTTGCTCATCATTAACACAGTGATGAGCAACCAGCGGTCCGCAAGCCCATTTACTGCTTTTCGGACTGACTACAAAAAAATATCGCTAAAAATATAAATTGCGCTAAAAATATTCAAAGGCTTCTGTTCCGTTTTGCAAAAGGTATTAGCCAAAAACTTTAATTTCTTTTTAAAGTATTGAATCAGCTACTCAAAACATTAAGTTTTTTGCGAATAATAAATAAAAAAAAAAACTGAAATTAGTGGATACTTAAAGCCCAGTAGTAAGCGCTCAAAAAGAAGAGGAAGGGGAGATACGTAAATACGAGTGTTAGAGGGAGCGCGCTATTCTTAAAAACATGACTCGTTTGAAATAGGACAAAAATCTCACGGAAAATGTCTCAAAAAGGATTTGAAAAAAACAATGAATTACGAAATTTTTCGTATACCTATATATCTTGTAATACAAGTTAATAATGTTTTTTGGAGTATATCTTACGATTTTTATCTATCGGGGGAAATTTCATACAATTAAATTATAAGTGTTAATTGTAATTGTTAATTGTTTAACTTGCGACCTTAATTAAAGAATTTTGCAACGATTTTTTGTTAAAATCTGTGTTTTATGTATTTTAAAGGTTTCCGTTTTACAAAATAACAAAAATTATCTTGACGAAATATTGTACTTATAAATATTGTAATTACAAACGAAAATAAACTAACACCATTTACTGGTTTGACCTTGAACGTAGTAAAAATTTTGTCTGGCAATTTTTGCCCTTTTTGAATCAACCGCCAAAATTTAACATTTCCAAATGAAAAAAATCGATATCATTCATTGTTTTGGCATTGCGGATATAAAATTTTCAGCTGCGGCTTTTTTTTTACCCTCTTTGATAGTTTAATTAAACAAATATTGTTTTATAATATGTAAAGCAGGTTTGCGACTCCACCGACAAAAAAGTTAACCAGGTTATGTTGTACATACCCTCCCACCAAGGTCCGCATAAGTACATAATAATAATGGATACATTAATAATACTTCGACTAAAAAGGTTGATCATTCCTAAAAAACAGCTGGTGGTGAATTTATGTAATTATAATTATAATTTATGGAAATAATATAATTTATTTTATTACTAAAAGCGGGTCGCGCTTTAAAAAAGTTTGAAAACTCTTCCAAATTGTGATACTAGCCCTCCTTGTATGTATTAGTAGTCGAACACCACAGGCAGTGCGGTGATTTGATGACGTAGGAAACTTTGATGGCAACAAAAGTAATTCTGTAACATTATTACGTTTATGAAAACGCTGTCTTAAAGACATATGTAAGGTCTATTTTTTTGTTGTAGTCAGATAGCTGACTACATTTTCAAAAATAAAGTCCGCGGTGTGTACTTTGTACAACATTCGGAAGTTAGATATTTTTGTGTTTGAAAAAATTAACTCCGGTGCGGACGGCTGGAACACAAATTGGTTTCGGTGTAGACCTTGTAGACCGATAAAAGGTACAACACAAAGCACTATGCGATCTAAACGGTGCAAAACAATGCAGGCACTTTTTCATAAATGGGCCGTGAGCCTGCTTTTGCTGGCTTCTGGGGTCATTTTGCATTTCACAGGGCGCGTCTAGATATCATACGTCAATGCCCCTGAGAGATTATTTCCCTCGAGGCCTCCTGTGTGGAGCTAATTTTAAAAAAAGTTGGTTCGTTCCTCTTTTAGCCACGTTGGTTCCTTTTTATAGCCTACACCGAACATTTTGAAAATTGTACTTTATTATTATTTAAAATTTGAATATTTATCTCTCCGTTAGTAATAGTTTTATCGTGTTATTTCATGGGTACAAATAAATGTATTGTATGAAAAAATGTGCTTCGATTGATAAATTAATCAGTTATTTGTTTTCATAAAAACATCTACTTAAGGAAAAAAATTAATATATCCTTGAATTTCCGTGAATCATCACGATAACATAATGTTATTTATTCCTAATCTACACAAGTGATTAGTTGTATTGAATGTTGAAGTAATGATTGTGTTTGTCCACAGCCCTGAAGGTGAAGTTGATGCTAAGGAGACCCCTGAACCAGCTGGTCGCCCAAGGCATCATGCCACGTAAGTACTTTCTTTATTAATATACTAACAGATTTACAAGAATTTTAGGCCATCCCAATTGTAGCACGTGGCACGTCCCGTTCCCTCTAACTCCCAATCCAAACGTTTATTTCACAGCTAAGGTTCGTAGAAAATGCGTTTAACAAGGCTCATACATTCGAAATTTGGAACGCGTTACTTAGCTTTAAGGCCCGGCATTTCTACCGATTTACTACAAGAATTAAAAAATATTTGTTATTCTTGAAGATAATATCTATACTTTCCCCACGCCGGGAATTATATGAAATTCCCTTGATAGAAAAAAAATCGCTAAGTATGCTCCGAAAATTATTATAAACAAGTTTTTTCCGGTTATTTTTAAAGTTATGCATTTGAAAAAATCACAGTGTGTCTTTAAATGCTATTTTTTAAATTCCACCCATGATTTTTGCTCTATTTTAAACGATTCGTGTTTTATTAAACATTTTCACAATTTTCGCTTAAATAATTATACCTTGTAATATTAGCGAGCTCTCTCTAACATTCGTATTTACACATCTCTCCATCTTCTTTTTGAGCCGGTATACCGCGCCTTAAGTAAAACACTGCCACTTGTATTGCAGTCAATTCAAATCCTGTGTAACATGGACTTTAAGCTACGTCACGAATTTTTAGCCAAGAAGTCCCCGGCTTTTTTTTTAATTAAATTTTTTTTTACATTTTAATCAAATGCAGACAATGCCCTTCCTTTTGTTTTGAAGGTCACACGTGCAAAATCTCATCAACTTCGGCATAAAATCCAAACCGCTCGCTTACTCGCCCGCTGGTCCACCACATACAGACATGCTCCTGCATATATAGTATATTTCAACCAATTTACACAAAACCTTAACAATTGTTTACCTAAACCTTCCCCATGAATCACTCTATCTATTGGTGAAAACAGCATGAAAATCCGTTCAGTAATTTTTTAGTTTATCGTGAACAGACAGGCAGACGCGGCGGAGGACTTTATTTTATAATATGTAAAGATGCTTTAAAAAAATCTAAAACTTATTACGAATTTAATGTTCGAATATATTTGAATTATTCTTCCAACTTGACCTTGCTACAAATAAAGTACCCGCTTCTTAAAACTTCCGTTAGGTAGGTACTTATAATTTCATCGGCCGTTTTATCTTTAATTCCCGGCAGTAAAAATACATTATACATAATGTCTCTCCCTCTCTCTATCCTTTTAATATTATAATGCGATAAAATAATGTCGGGAGCTTTTCAAATAAGCTCTAATTTATTTCAACACTTGGGAATGTTTTGGCGGCTATTTTTGGACGCGCCGGGTAACCAACCAACAAACTGCAGGTATTACGTAGAAGAAACCGACAAATCGTTAGGAGACTGGAATGATTCTAGCCTAGAGCTGTGCATATTCGATATAATTACGTTAGTTAAGTTGATATCGGGTAGATTACCTGACAACCTAAGTCGACCCAAATTCTGGAGTAGTTCTGATTTTTTTCTCGTGTGTTTTTGGAATTTGAGTTATAGCCAAAAAAACATTAAAAAAAACGTTTATTTTATTTTTTCACAACTGAAAAACCATCGGCTTTGGGAAAAACATAAGTTTGTACTATGTAATCTACGTTCAATTTAATTACGTAATTTCCTTTAATTTAGGCTCACACAAATTTTTTCACTACCTACCGTTTAGGCGCAATGGGGCATTTTCACAAATTATGAATACCGTTAAAAAAGTATGAAAGCTTTTAAAAGTTTATTTTTCTGATTCTGATCATAGCACTAAAAATATGTAATTTTAATATTTTCATTCATAATTATCGATTTGGAAGACAGTACCTATATTTCTAGACGGTTCCAACTGGCTATAACGTCATTATAACATAGAAACCGCTACTGGCTGATAAGACGGCCGTTCCCAACGTTGCCCGGCGTGACGTCAACGCCGCCGAATTCATGAATAAAAATGAATATGTCGTTTTGACGGTAAATCGAAAATGACACATTTGAAATGGTTACCGAAAATTTATTCGTTAACATAAAAATACTTTCGTTAACGTAATTTTTTTCAAATTTTTTATCCGTATAAAAAAAACTGACTGTACCCATACCCTATTGCTAGTTGTAGCTGAAAATAATGCTTGGTATTATGTAAGTATTTTTTCAATATGCATAAAATACCTTGATTAAGCCAATCTCTATTATAAGATCGGTGTCCGGAAGATTCTGTAAATAATTTAGATTTATTTGCTCGCCAAAAAACAACCAGTACCTATAAGCTTTAATAATATCGCCGGAAAGCTCAATAAAAGCCGGCGACTCACCAATATAACACATTTAATTTGATTTACGATAAATATTTTTAGTAATGCAAAGTCGAAAGAAATATAAACTACAAATGATTGACTTTAAATATAAGTATGCGAAGAAACTATTTATCATTTTTCAAAATGAGTTCATCCATTATAAAAGGAATTAATATTGTACCTGCGGGTGAATTGAACTGTTATTGTGGATACGAACGATGTGTATTATGTAAATTAACGACTTCGGTTTCTTTCAAATCGGTATTCGTCTTCGGATTATTTGTTCACTGCACGTGTCTAGCTAGCTATGTCGCGACGCCCCCTGAAGATAACTTCATTTAATAATTCCCGGTCGAGCCGGGACCGATATATTATTATTTTATCGTAGTTCCCACTGCATTCGCCTTATACTACATTATCACGGCGAGCGGAGACGGAAAATTATTTTTCTCATCGTCGACGATTTAAAACGTATTATTTTATAAACCGACGAATTCTCTCGTGAAAATATTGTTAAGCAAGCTTTTATTATGTTTTGACTAAAGTTTCGATTATAAATGTTTCTACTGTTTATGAAATACCTACCATTTGACGATGTCGATTCAGATAGGTACATCATTTTTAATGTCGAAATTTTAAGTTTTCTCTGATAATTAGTACATATTTATTTACTTTATTTATTACATTTTTATTAAGGACTTAACTAGCAGAGGATTGAACCCGCGACGCCTGGGTGTTAATCCGACGCATTTGTCCACTCGGCTACTAACCGGTCATACAATGGAAAGATTAGATGGAACGCATGTTTAATTGAATATTATCATTACTATTGCTGATTATAATTACTATCTACTATTGGTGATTAACCAATTTTTACTATTGGTGATTAACCGATATTTAATATTATTGCTGCTCAATAGCAGCAATAATATCACCAATGTGATTAACCAATTTTTGTATTTGGTGATTAACCGATATTCTACCAATTTCTTTCGTATAACGAACTTCAAAAGTGACTATAAATATGTACTCTCGTGTAGAAGAATATTTTTATTTCAAGAAGAATAATACTTACCAATTTTTATTTCAATCTTCTTTAAAATATATTTTTTTCTTTATTTCTCAGCTTTTTTAAATTTTTTATTTGTATTAGTATTTGTTTCTAGTTTTATTTACCCCTAAATATGTTCTTTTTTGCTTTCCTCTTCTTATATTTTATTATCTGTTTATATAAAATAACATTTCATGTATGACTACCACTACACGGGCAGTAGCCCAGTATGGTAGTTAAATAAAATTGCTAAACTGTAATATCCAAATATTTATGAAATAATTAACAAATTTAAAAAAAATTAGTACTTTTGGTGATTAACCGATGTTGAATATTATTTCTACTATTGGTGATTAACCAATTTTTTCTAACTGTTTTTCACCCCACAATAGCACCCCTGTCTGTATTGTGCATAACCAGGTAAGCTACATCGTCAGACATAACGATATTGGGACCGTTATGTCTGTAAATAAAACATTAAAATCATCTGAAATTTTCGATCCTAAGTATTGCAACGTGTGTCCTGGATATAAGTAGCACAACGATTCTTCTACTACCGCTGTTGTTTGTCAACAATCTCAACACCCACTTTGTTTAGTTATTTTAAGTCTTAGCTAAATATTCTAAGTCTCAAAATTTCGTGTTTCCAAAAAATAACTTCCCAAGAAAAACATACAAAGTTGAAAAAAATTCACCTCGTTCTGATGCATGAACTTTTTGTTGAATAATTTACTTCAATTGTTGAATGCTGTTGAACGCTTGACAAATAATGTGCCCGTTTACACGCCACATTCACCGCTGTCCTTTGTGGCCCAGCGCCGGTTTCACAATGGCAGTCGTCAGAGACACTCCTTCCTACGCTTAAATATTTTGATAATTTTCTATTTATTTTCAAAACAAAAGCAATCTTCTGAAGACGACGCAACGGCTTCGGTTAAGTTTATAAATAAATAAAATAATGGTTTCTGTTTTATTAACGAATAATAAAGTCAGTTATTTCGCTCTGAGAATGTTTGCGTGTTTTCTTAACCGTATTCTAGCAAAGTTCGTAATAAATTTCAGTCGAGACAACTCCATTGGATGTTATGCAATGTTGTTCAGGCTAATTTACGATGCGCTTTGGCAGCATTTTTAAAATATACAAAGTTAGTTACCTAGTAGAGTAGAGTGCACCCGTTTCATAAAATTTATATTTGCAATAAGTATTTCTAAGTTGATCTGTTTGTGATATATTATTATGTGTTTTAAAATTGGTTAAAAACACTTTGATACTTTTATAATATTAGCTATCCCAGGCAATATTTGTTTTCTTATGGAACCATTAAAAAATAAGGCGTATTGTCTATATCTTGATAGATAAATGAATATTTTTAATCTCAATAACTCATGATGGAATCGACGTTGCGCGCTTAAAATAGTTTTATTTTGGGAGGTGGGTATGGGTACCGCCGTCCCGCGGTACCATTTATTGGATAACCAACACCCCTGCCATAGTTCTCACCAACTGGTTCGCTACGTTTGGTGAATTAGCATAGGTGCCTGGGTTCATGGGGGTGAGGATTGACTAGGTACCCCTCAAGCAGGACTCTCTCGACCCAACGTCTTGCACCGCAGTGGGAGAGATGGATTCGGACGTCCGTCACTCCTGGACACACTGATCCCCAGATTCCAACCCACCCTTTTATACCCTTTTCCTTCCCAAATCTTCCTCTCCTTCCTTTTCATAAAAAAATGCATCACGCAATCATCTCCAAAGATGACATAGGCCCCCGTGAAAATTATTTTCCTCGGTGCCTCCCGTGTGGGAGCTACTGTAAAAAAATGACCGTTGAATCATCCGATTAGACCTCTATCGGAAACGGGAACGTTTAATATACTTAGTGTGAAATTGACACGGGCAAATTAATTCGCAATAGTGAAACGATTTAGTCTGATTCACAGTCTTGTAAATTTATTAATTTAACTCATTCTTTTAATTATTTTAAAAAATATAGCATTGAAAATAGCGCTATTATTTTACTGCACCTTAGAAATACGGATGCGAGGAATCAATAATTAATTTATGTTTCGAAATTGAGAATTAGATTGCATTTATTCATTTCATTCATCCATTCAATTTCGCCCATGTCTAGTGTGAAGTGTCTGTAGATTGCGTAACGTTCCTTGCGGTGTTTCGGCGTCGCGGCGCTACTGGAGATTTTGTCGCCGCGTCAGGCGTCCGCGACGGGCCGCTTTAACCAAACATAAAAAACTCGTGCAGCAAGATAACCGTGCTTTCTATTGTTATTGGGAAACGGGGCTTATTTAGCGATAAAAATGAATTGCAACATATTATCCTGTTTTGTTTACTTACTTTGGTACATCTACGATCTGCGATAATAGGCGTGTAGGAGTGATTAGTCATCGGTAAAGGTACCTAATTCTTGAATATTTAGATAGTTCTTTACAGAATGGATATCGTTAGATGGGTCCTCTATACATGCACCATACAGTCTGTAAAAAATTAAGATTTTTCCAATGATAAAATGATTAAAAAATCAACCCATAAAAATGAAGTTTTTTTTACTATAATACATCTATTTTCAATTTTCATAACATTGTAAAATTTTAGACGGATGGTAGCCAATTTAAGAGAAATGATTGTTTATGCGAGTGTGAGTGCCACCAAAAGTTGACAGAATACGAACATATAGAACAACGCGTCTATCTGCCGAGTTTTTTTTTAACTTGATCGGATGTCTGGAAATTAACTGGTTCCATGATTTGCTTTCATTCAAGAAAACAAAATCGAAAAGTTGACAGAATGCATTGTCATCGATAACGAGTCTATCTGCCGAGTTTTTTTTAACTTGCTCGGATGTCTAAAAATGGGTTAATTACCGCTTCCATGATTTGCATTCATTCAAGAAAACAAATTCGAAATTCAGATAGATATACTTAAAAATGACTTAAAAATATTAATTTCGGTCTATCTGCGAATCTCTGGTTATGGAATCGGATTTGTTTTGAATTTAAGTAGCATTTTCAAAATTGGAACTGATTATGTCAAAAATTCAGAGATCGATCAAGTACACATACCTACAATGTAAAATGTTAACAGAAAATTATATTCTAATAATTTTAAAAATTCGATATAATTTGTCAAAAATCCTGAGAAGCGATACAGTACCCATCTATAATACAATATTTTAAAAATTGTTTTATTTAAAATGTTTTGTTTAAATTTAGAGTTTAAGAGTTAATCTTTGACAAGTAAAGTCAGATTTCGTTATTTTGAGCTAACTTGTAATAATTTATCAATCCCACAATGTTTACAATATTCTCAAATGTTAATAATGTTAAAAAAATATATATTTTTGAGTAATGGTCACCCCTTGGGCAGCGTGGGCGTCCTTGTGGAATGTTGTTTACTGCCCAGACTTACTATTTCCCTCTCCCCGTCTCACTTCCCCACCCGTCCACCCACTCACTCACCCATCCTATAATATCTATTATAGTGAGAAGGAAATTAACTTACTACGATAATCATTATTTCTCTCAAAACTATTGTAGGGGCCCCTAACTGATAATAAGTAAATGTGAAACCAAAACGAAACATTTTTTTAAAAATTCTATTCATTTATATCCTGAGCAGTGTTGTAATATTTGAAATTTGAAGTTTTAGTCTTTAATATAAAAACATAGCTATATACAGTTTTCATTATAAAACATAATATCTGTTTGCTTGTGAGGTAGTAAAAATTCTAGCACTGTCAGGACTGATATAATCTGCCTTATTGACCTAGTCGAATTTAATGTTTCATAGACCCAATCATGTCTGATTACGACTAAAATGACAATTAGTCTCCTGCAACGGAAGCAATCTTTCCAATACACAACTGCACAAATTGAAAGTGCACCCCACTATTGAATTTGGCAGCCACCGCTGATCTGGAGCCCCAAAACACCTGAAAAACCCTCGACTCTGTGGCAGAAACGGGCTGTCCATTTGATCTAATCTTAACAAGCGGATTGTGAAATTTTAGAGCACAGGCTTAAGGATGGTAAGTTGTCCTTGTTCTACCGGTATTATAATGGAAGGTGCTCCGAGGAATCAGCGTCACTAATTCCCTCGACACCGGTGTATAGTCGGGAAACACGCCAAACGTGCGGACACCATACGGTTGACATTTTTGTTGAAATGTCACATGAGAATCATTTTACGATTCGTTCTCGAGTTCAACAGCTCGGTAGTGGAACTATTTGCCTGCCTCTGTGTTTCCTCCCTCCTACAGCATTGTCCGGTCAGTGGCTGAGTTGGCACCACGTTTGGGTTTCACCCGGGCGTCGCTTGTTCGATTCTTCGACTGGCATCACAGTCCTCCATCACAAAACGAGCAACATTTTCCGCTTTCTGAAGTGGTAGTAGGAGATTTTCAAACATTGTTGGGTTATTCGTAACCCGGGAATATTTGTCTTTCTTTGAAAAAAAATATACGTCTCCTATGTTGTAGGAGGGAGTCCTTCCTCTCCTTTAAAAGAGCCTCCACCCAGCATATTCAAAGATGATTAATACCCTGAGAGGAATTATATTGCAGGTGACATTAAAAAAAAATTACTAGGTGCCCTCTTAGAATTTGTAAGTCAAACATGATTAAACTATTTTTAACTCGTATTGTTGCATAACATTACGACATTTGGAGTTTTGAAACATATTGTAGGTAACTGTGTATAAATTAAAACAACCTATTGTATTCCATATTTATATTTTCCAATAAATGAAAAACGGGCGAACCCCAACTTGAGAAAAATTAAAGCCGAGTTTTGTATTCAACAATTTCTTTAATTTACGTTTAGTTTAGAAAAAGGAAACTTTAACTTAAAATTATTTATTACTAGCTGGTTCCCGGCATGCGTTGCAATGCCGTATTTAAAGAAATACATTTCCCGAGCGTCCCCGTTCCCCTCCCGCGTCCCCTTCCTAACTAACTTTATAAATTATAGCCTGTATGTTATTCTGATGTGTGAGCTATCTATAACTTTACAATAATATATATTATTGTAAAGTTTCATTAAAGTCCATTCAGTAGTTTTTGCGTGAAAAAGTAACAAGCACACATACATCCATACAAACTTTCGCGTTTATAATATTAGTAAGATTTATTGCGTTTCTGATTTTATAATTTATACATTTTTATAGTGCGGTTCTGTGATTTTTCTTCTCGCGTGCATTATTACAGTAGAGTACATATTAGTTCAGCGGGAATTCATTTGAACTACTGTGTTATTTGTCAGCAATAATTTGAAGATCAATAGATTAGACTTTGAGTTAAAATTGTGTATTTTTTGCAACATCCAAAATGGTAACAATTGGCATAACACGCACTTCACTGCCAGGGCAATTTTCCACTAAATGCTTTCGTGGCCATTCTTCTGTCATCGTCAGTCGCGAGTTGGCAATGGTCACCAGCGCGCAGCGGCGGCCGGTGGTAAAAAACATCCACTTGTTGCCAAAACTCCGCGGCCAAACACATCTGTCAGACCGTCTGCGGCGGCGAACGGCAGCTTTCTCGGCGCCACTGACTGCTTCTGCGTCAAGGGGCTTGTCAATGAAGATGTCGCTAACATCACAAAAGCAATCGGAATGGGTCAAAACACGCTTCTTTTGGGTGGTACCATGCTTTCCTCGGCCCAACTGTGCTGGGTGATCTGTCAATGTTGATGCCGCTAACAGGACAAAAGTATCTCGAATTTTTTAGAATGAATCAAAATAGTTTTTATACGACCCTGGTCAGAGCAAAATTATATATAGTTATCAGAAGTCTATTCCGCTTGGCATGGTGAAATTTGCACAGCTTTTACCGTTGGAATTTTTAGGTCGACACAACAATATTTAATATATCTTCTATCTATATCAAAGATATTCAAATTTTATACACATATTATAAAGAAGAGTGGCTATATTTTCTACAATTTTATTTCTCTTCTTCCTTGCGCTGTCCCAACTCATTGCCTAGATAGGCTGTTGGGGTCGGCTCTTCTCGTTCTCAGGTTGTAGCTTCTTTGGTTCTGAGTATCGCCTTCTTCCAGGCCGTTTCTCCGAAGTATTTTGGAGCATTGAGTCATCCAGGAGTTCTTTGGTCTTCCTCTGGATGACTGTCGATGAAGCTCCATAGACATTGCCTGCTTCACAATATGGTCTGATGGTCTCCGTATTATGTTCCCGTACCATCTCAACTGTCGTTTATGTCCGTGACACCCAGGCTACCACGAATGCGTGAACTTTTAATCTTATCTTTTAGTGATAGGTACTCCTGCCGACCATCTAAGCATTCGCATTTATGCTGTTTCGAGTTGCCTAGAGTAGGAGTTGTACGTAGTCCAGCATTCGGAGCCATACATGATCGCGGGTCTAACAATAGTCTGGTATATCTTTTCTTTAAGTTTTATAGGCATTTTGGAGTCACACAATATTCCCGTTATGGATCTGCATTTAATCCATCCCACACCTATTCTATGGGTGACATCCGCTGCACATCCTTCGTTTCTGTAAATGAGTGAGCCCAGATACTTGAGTGATTCTCAGTTGGCTAATGTTACTCCATCCAGTTGCATCGAAGGAGTTACAGCATTTGTGTCTTCAAATGGCAAATACAAATATTCAGTCTTTTTCCTGCTAATTTTTAAGTCATTATCCTCCAGGATCTTTCTCCACTTTATTCCCTGATTGATGAAATTTTGCACAATTGATCTTCAACACAAAAGGCAGGTTACTGTCTACATGTAATTTAGAAAATTTACTCTCATATACATTTCCCACCCCTTAAAGCAGAATTTTGATACTTGATGAAATTTTGTATACTTGACGTTCAAAATAAGAGGAAAATGACTGTCTGCGTCTGATTTCGAGAAAACTGTGCGCAAAGCCCGGGCAACGGGTAATAAATCCTAACTTGGTTGAAAAGAATTGAGGTTTCCATAATTGCTTGTGGTCGAAACCAACCAATCAATTTGTTCGTGCGAGGATGCCTTTTGCCATTACGCGAGGTAACCAGTTAGTGTTCGAGCAGTCCAAAGCGCCGGGTTCGCGGCGTCGCGGATCCAATGTTCTAGTATGTAGCTTAGTCCTTCATTCTTTTTTAAATGCAAGATTTTTCACTTTTAACGTAAGGGTAGGCAGAATTGAAACATAAATACCGGCTCTGAGATGTTTAACTCGCGCAACATGGTATCACTTCTACATACATAAATACCGGCCCTGAGATGTTTAACTCGCGCAACATGGTATCACTTCTACATACATAAACACACACTTCACCACAATCTACACCAAGTAAATTCAACCATCAGATGATGCTAAAACTAATAATGTCGAATGAACCGCAGTACTAGTTATATAGGCACATAAAAGAGTATCGTTATAAGCTAGTAAGAGGATTATGGAAGAATCCATACTCTATTCGCATGTAGGTATTTCTTGTGAGATTGACGATTCTACTTTTTGGTCCTTTTTGCATTAGCATTATACAGGAGGAAAATAATTCCCCTCAGGCCTATGTCATAATTGGGGATGCTGTATGGAGAATCTTTTTATGAAAGGAAGGACTGGAAGTTCTGGGAAGGACGTATAAAGGAGTGATGGACGTATGAATCTATCCCTCCCAATGCGGTACAAGGCTATGTTCCTAGAGAGTCCTGCCGGAGAGGTCCATTCATCTCCCTCAACCGGTCTCTCCCGATCTGACCTGCCATGCAGTTTATGGTCAGGTGCATTCGCCGCCAAGACGCGGACATACATCACCCCATGCACCCGGGCATCCTTGCCAAATCACCAAACGTAGCGAACCACTTGGGGTGACCTACGGCAGAGGTGTTGGTTATCCATTAAATACCCGCCCGCAAATTGTTCTAGCCAGGCGGGCAGACAGAACAATAATAAAATTGGAGCTCAAATGTTATTGAAATTTCATTTAGACACGCTATGTATATTATTCACGAAATAAAAGGAAGTTAGCTCTAGCGATGGTGAAAACTCCTGCGAAGTAAAACCGCGAGTGCATCGTAAAGAATACAGCGTGTTTTCATATTTTTGTAGCACACCTTGTATCGCCACTGTAATGATACTTTTCGTCTAGAATAGCGGGCGATGGTGGTGTTTTGACAAGTGTGCACGAATCTAGACACCCCGCGAATTGATTGGATTCTTACATTGTATTACCGCACAATTATTACGAAATGCTCGCGCTATTTTTACCCCGTTTCGTGCTCGCAGGAATGTGCACTTTTTGTTGTACGGGTACAGGCAAATCATTCTCTCGGTCCTCGGTTCTGAAGCGAGCCGTGGTCGTGTGGGCCTGAAAAAGTCGTAAAAGCTTCTCTTTTAGCCTGCTATCATAACTTGTTGCAACTTTTCGTGAGCCAACTATTTACTCTAGTCGGAATGACCAATTCCTTTTGAATTATTAGCTCTTCATGCTATTGAAAATACTGTATTTTAAATAACATGTTGCTTCTACGTTATAGTATTCATTGTCTGACCGTTATAACCTATGTCACATTTTCCACGAATGTAAGCCACATAAATGTACATAATGCATTATTGAGCAAAAAATATGCTTTTTCCTAGATTAAGTTTTTCGGGCTCGATATAAGTTATTATTACGAACATTAAGGAGATGGAAGTAAACGGTCACCCGACAGTTGATCCCCAGGCGGTATATCCTCTCTCCACATCCCTTCGGGGACACCTAGTTATATTTTGAGAATTAAGTAATTACACCGTATTTACCCTAAACTGACTGCATATTATGAGTAATGGAATCGAAGTGAGCTTACCTACTCGTAATTTTCGAAACGAGCTCTATTTAGTTCCAAGGAAAAATCCCATTTTTCAGCAGGTTTCTTTTTACTTGGTTTCAACTATACAATAAAGTAAATACTAAGTTAGCCGGAATGTTTTTTTTTTTACTTGAGCTAGAATTATTTTTATTATTGTTGAGAATGCTTTTTCGTATTCATTATTCGTTGCATTTCTAAGTTTTAATTTTAGACAAATTTTCCTGCATTTTTTCAAACTGGTGTGGAGCGTGTTATTATCCCGACATTTTGACAATGCACTTAAAATTCTTAGTGCTTCACTTGTCATCGGCAACTATATTAAATGCATTATTTGAAAAAATGTTTTTTAATTTTTTTTTTTCATATGATTTATGACAACTGCTCCGACTTACTAGGACAAGCATTAGATAAATGGTCGTAGAAAGATCGCCAGGACCACCGAGCTTGTACAATATTATAAATGATTATTGTTATTACTGCATACATTATTTTGGCCAAAGTTTCTCCAGGGATTAAAAAATAATATTTTGCAATAGACAATAAAATGGCTGGTAAAATAATGTTTGCATGTCGTTTATGTAGATTTTTTGATAGTTCATCTTCACCAGAATTAATTTTGAACTTTCTCAGCGAAAACGCTGTAGGTGTGTTTTCTTATTTTAAATCTGGCCGACCTTGTGAATTATTCTTTTAAATTTCTAGAAAATATTAAAATCTGAATAATTGTAATTATTTTTTTGTTTTTACTCACCGAACCGAAAATTCCTACAGCTGTGATCTGTACCGATTTAGACTTTTCGACTCCTGGGCCCCAAACAGGTCAATTTCTTTGATTGTCTGTTAAAGTAAAATTTTCGATATTTGAAAAAGTTTTGTCAATTTCACCCAAAATAAGATCAAATTGACGTTACTTCGGGAACACATATACACGCCCACAACATACTTATGTTGGTATATTTCATGTAATTTAACTCGTAATATTATTTAACAATGCTTTTTATGTTCTTCCAGCTCTGAAGACTCCCCCGGCCTTCCACGAGCAGAGGAAGCAGCTGGAGCGCGCCAAGACGGGTGACCTGCTGAAGGCCAAGATCCAGAAGAGGCCTGACCGCCAGGAGTTGGAGCGGAGGCATATCCTGGAGCACCAGGTTTGTAAAGTACTGTTATTGCATCCAAATTATTCTTTATATCATATATCTTAACACTTGAGAGACTTTACTTTCATACCATTTTTTAATTATTATTATTTATTTTTAAATATTTACTATCTACAGTAGAACCTCATTAATTCGGCACTTCAGGGGTCCATATTTCACATTCTGGATACAGATAATCCCCATTTTTAGTGCCATAAAGCCTTTCCGCAGTTGTGAGATCTGTTGGTCGTTGTCCCATAATATGGTGGTATTTACTGATTTATCAAATCAAAAAAGCAAACAATCAAATTTGATTGTTATTTGAAGGTTGGTACAATCCAAATGGTTGCCCCTAACTTTTCATGTTTGCACTACCTCCCTGCATGATGTACTCATTTCTGCACAAAAGTGCAAGGCATGAAATAATTTTTTTTCTTAATAACCACTGTATTTATTTGTCATTGTTTACTAACTACTAATTGGTTATTTATTTGTATTTTTTGTCATTCCAGGAAGGTCACGTAGACCCCAGCCTGGCTGAGAAGCAGCGCATGCTGAAGAAGGCGAGACTCGCCGATCAGCTCAACGACCAGTTGTCCCACAGACCCGGGCCGTTAGAATTAATACAGAAGAATATCCTTCACACGGATGAACCGATCGAGAGGGCCGTCAAGGAAGGGCTGGTTCCCTTTAAGGCCACCTGCGAGGGATCACTCCGGCGACCCGAGCATCCGAGTAGTTATCAAACTGTGGAGGAAGACAGCCCTGTGGAAGATGGATCCCCACCGCTTCAGATCGCTACAAGTCCTCCCCCAGCTGCTACATTGGTGGTGACTTCGACACCTGTGCACTTCCACACAGTTCTTCCCCCACCCACCATCTCCCTGGCTGATCTCTGCCAGAGCACCCTCCTCCCTCTAGCTCCTAGTCCTGTCAGTATTACCTCATCCACCTCCACCCTCTCCCCGCTGAGTTCAGCCGCCTCCCCTCCAGCTCCCATCACCCCGAGGCCTATGCCCTCCCCCCTGCACGTGAGCCACTCTCAGATACAACGGTCAGACGCACCGGGAAAAGATAAGAATCGAAAGAAGTCCAAACTAAAGGCTGCGCCTAAAGCGAGAACCATCAAGTTCCACGAATACAAGGGTCCGCCTAACGCCCATAAGTCTTCCTCCTCGCAAGGAGTTTCTTCAGCTTCGGCGGAGACGTCGTACGAGCTTCTCCTGAGGCAGCAGCAGCTGTTCCTCCAGTGGCAGTTGGAATGGCAGCACAAGTACCCTCAGATCATCTTGCCGGCGCCACAGAAGATCAGCTCGCACACCCCACACATGATCCCTTCACCGGCTCCCAGCATGGCCCCAGATTCGCCTGATTCCTCCACTTCTTCGGTACATCCTAATCAGGTTTGTACATCTAACTATAAATAAACTGTGTTATTTCTGTTCATTTCTGAAGCTGTATTATAATGTTTTGTTGTTATTTCAGATTCCAACACCTCCACCCCCGCCACCGACCGGTAGTCGCTTGGAAGAGATGAAGGTGTCTGACTTAAAGGAAGAACTCAAAAGAAGAAGCCTTCCAGTGTCCGGTGCCAAGCCTATTCTTATAGATCGCCTCCGGCCCTACCTCTCCGACTTCATGGCGCCTCCCTCCGAAGAATCACAAGACAAACTCAGTTCTAGTGTGGAGAGTTTAAACCATATCATGCAGTCGCCGGTCACTTCTCCCGAGAGCCAGAACGAAGCCATGGATGTGGAGTCACAGCCACCCACTCCTCAGCCGGTTCAGCAAACCGGGGAAGATATTGTGAGAGAACAGCAGAGGAAAATAGAAGAGCTGCAAAGGGAGTTACACAAGTCCCAGCTGCAGTTGCAACAGATCCGGGCCCAGGCCCCGAGCACCCGACAGGAACCCTCGCCGCAGGACGCCGGCCACAACAGGAAGCTGGCCTTGCACCATCTCCAGGCCAAGATACAGTCCCATCAACTGGCTTTACACATTCAACAGCTGCAAGCCCTGCAGGCCTTACAGGGCCAAGGGAATGCGGCCGCGGAGAAGAGGCAACAGGAGCACAGAGAGTTCCAGCGGAGACATAGTCCCGGGCCCTCTCTTCCTCCCCCACAACCCCCTGCGCTCGCAAACGCCCCCACACCCTCCCTGCAGGCGGTGGAACCTCCCCGCTACATGATCTCCCCCAAGCCCGGCTCGGACCATCTACTCCAGCTCATCACCACGCAGGCAGGAGGGGAAGGTCTGAAGATGCAGTTCACTATCAAAGAAGGAATCAACGGGCTAAATGGCCTGAATGGATTGAATGGTCTCAATGGGAAAAAGAACGTAGGCCTCGTGTTAAACGGGGTTAAAGTAGTTCCAATTACAATTTTGCCTTCAAATCCTCCTCCTCAATATGAAGAGGCCACGAGAAACAAAGCACCCCCTCCCCCTCCCCCACCTCCACTGCCTCCCCCCAGTAAGTCCCCGGCTCCGACCATCAAGAGCCAGACGGTGGATGATGTGCTGGAGATCCTGATAAAGAATGGAGAGCTGCCAGCCTCCGCAGCCCAGATCCCCCACCAGACCTCCCAGGACGCTCTCAACCAGAACACCGACTTCTTGAACAATGAAAACAGTTTGAACTCTGACAGTCTCTTGCACGACGAGAGTCAAAATGATATCTTAAACAGAAGCAACATCCATGATAACTTGCACGATTTGATTAATCACAATCAAATGCATTTAAATATGATAGATCATTCTAATTTACACAATGAATTCTTAAATCAAAATAGTTCGCACAGTGAAATCAGTCTCAGCCATAGTGACATGCAAAGTGATCTCCTAAATGAAAGTGATTCCCACAAAAACTTCCTCAATCAAAATAACCTAATTCTCAACCACCACCAGAATAGCCCCCACGAACATATCAACGTAAACAGTGTTCTGGACGAATTCATCAACGCCAACAGCATGGATTCAGTTCATCAAAACAGTTTGAGTGATTCCCTGATGGGTAACCATAGTGACTTTAGACATTTACCCGGATTGAACAATTGTCACACCACTCATGTTAAAGTCGAAGATATGTTTCACGATTCTAGCAACCATATGAACGCTTTTGATTCCGTATCCAGTAGATTCTTAGGAGAAGATGGAGACAGCAACATATTCAAGTCGGAGATCATATCGGAAGACTCAATGCCACAAGCGATGGGACACGACGAACTGAACAGCAAAGAAAACCAACACATGGACGAGGAGTGTAATTTGGAACAATTTCTCGGGATGGATCTGATGGAGGGCTTCGATTCGATGGATTTTGGTCAGAACGATAGCTCCGTTCAGAACCAGACTCCCGGGGGCAGCGAGGTCATGGAATTGGTAGAGTGGCTGGATAGCACGACATCTCAGAGTAGTCAGCAGTGCGACCCCCTCCTGGGTGGACCTCCGCGCCTGGCTTACAAGTCCGCCCCTACGCCCCGCTCTCCCCCGCACCTCTCTTGGTATTAATAGTGGAACTGTGTATTAAGACAGACGTGGCACATGACAAAATAATAATTGTGATTTGAATAGTTAAGAGTTAAAATGGTGCTGAGTTCTCTATACATTGTGGGATCGCCCGCAGACATATGTAAACTGAGTTCTCTATACATTGTGGGATCGCCCGCAGACATATGTAAACAGAAATTATTAGTTTTTATAATGGGTAGTTGTACGAAGCTCGGTGTTACGGACGAGTGAACACGGAACAGTAATGAGTGAACCCGTGCTCGGGACTATAGACATTTTGATGGGAAGAGAAAGGCTAATAATTATAAATTGAATTAGCGTACAATATGATTGTATCCGAATTGATTAATAAGATTCTCCCTCTGTGTGTGTACTTAACCGTATTGCCATTAGTTTAAAGAAATAACGAAATGCTTCCAATATCATTAGTTTAAGTAACTTGGTGACCACTAATCAGTAAAGCAAAGCAACTAAACCACGTTGAGCTTGACACATAGTATGCGTGCTTAATACAATACATACATATTATGTTTGTTATGAACCTGTTTGAAAGTGATATATTTACACTTTAGATCATTTAAAGCTCATCCGTCGTCCGATGATGAACAATTAGTTTGTAAGATTTTGCCACCAGTTTTCCATTCAGAATTTTATGAGTGTGTGTGATATATTAATATAATTTTAGCCAAAATGTAACTAAATTCTTATTTAAACATATTATTATTAATTATATTTATTAAATATATGTATAACAGTTTAGAAACACGGGTGACGCGTTCCATAGAAAGCGTGGATCCTTGTAATTGTTTAAAGGGAAATGATTGTTTAATTAACTGGAAGATTTTTGTTGCTGCATTCCTCCCAATTGACCAAGAGATATAGGAAGATTATTTTACATAATAATACGAATAATACCAACGCAGTGAGTGGAGTGGAGTGGAGTAATGTTCCCAGTCCGTGTTTATAATAGCATCTACTGTCTGCTACGCTAGGTCGGCTCCATTCACCCATCGAGACATTACATTCCAATGTTAATAGAGAAACAAACACAAGTTATTACGGTGGCACCGGCCATCCACCATCCTCTCCTCTTTACTTACTTTACATACCCCCCCCCCTCTCAGAGACTACATTACTATTGTACGCATTTAAAGATACAATCCCTTCCCTACCTTCGCTGATATCTCCTATTCGTGTTAAACAAATACTCAATTAGCGTATTGTCTCCTCTCCTATTGTCAGTTTCAAAACTGCATTTATCCACTCAAATGTAACAACATTCATAATATATTTATTATAATTGATGTGATGTTTCAAATTGATTTCTCTTAACCAGCTTTCGATTTGTGATAATTTCCAGTTTGCCAAATTATTATTTTAATTATCGGTTATAATGTTTAAATACTCACGGATGACATTTCTTACTTCGCAAAACCTTGCATTATGTTATGTTTTTATAAATCATTGAATGCTTTCCATCATCTTTAATATTATTTTATTCCATAATAATTATTTATTTATTTTTTGCCTTCTTAATTTTATTTTAGGGGTCGGACCAATTTTTTCTCAGAAATGTTTGAACACCTTTTGTTAGAAATTGTCTAAACCTTTGGCAGGTCTGTTTCCTGTCTTTTGGCTAAACTCTACTCTGCAGAATTATTCCTGTACTGGTTGCTGTGCGTAACTCTGGTACCGGTTCATGTATTTTCTTGGAATTCTATATCTTTCAAGTATCCCTTTCAATATTGTATTTTTATTAAATTGCTCAGAATATTACGCAGATTAGCCCGAGATTCACTTCACAATTTGTTTTGACTTAAAATCAACTTATACACTTTTGTTTGGTGCCAGCAATTTGGTCAAAATAAAATGATGTTTGGATTTTGGGCGGGACCAGCTTGAATAGAAGTTTTGAAAATAAATAGAAAAGAATCTGTTATTATTATTTATTATTAAACAATAGTTTATAATTTGTATTTATTCTATCCAAATAACATTAGGTTATATCTAATGTTAAAAACTATGTATTTGGTTTTCCGAACCAATTGGCGTTTTACTAAAAGCCGAAACCTTCATACATATTTACATTCTAAATAATATAATATAATTATCTCATTTTCTTCTTTTTGCCCACAGAATGTGTAATTTAGTGGAAACTCCTACCTACTTAATATAGTGGAAATGTAAAAAGAAAAAGCAATATAATTGCAGTTATTTGTAAGTGAGCGAAATATTGTAAAAATGTGTAATCTTTCATAGTTTGGATGAATTTTCTTCCGCATATTTGACAATCTGTAATAGGTAATAGAACCTTATTTAGCGTACAATAAAAGTCAAACAACATCAAAAACTATTATTACATATTGCAATACATAATATATATTTTATGTAAATGCTTAGCACAATGAAAGCTTGCTAGAATAATTACATACAAATGAACACCGCTTTACTTTTATAGTAATCTCTCTTGTGCCAAAATCAAACTTTTATAATCAATCTACTTTGGTCTCAACTATTTATTAACTAGTTTAATAATAAATATGAAGGAATTGTTTTTCATTTTGTATTTGTAATGTTTTGGTATTTATTTTAATTCCCTATAATAACAATAATACATACATAACTAAAACTCGCTCTAAACTATTTCAATCTGTCAATTTTACAAATTTCCAGTTGTTATGTTAATATTAATGCAAAGTTTATTATTGTGTGATTTTCAAAATATCTGGGTTTTCTGGTTTTGAAATTCCAATCTGATTAAAGAATCAGAATGTCCCACAATTAATGTTACGTTTATAAAAGCAAAATGCAAAAGTTTCGATACAACGCCTAGATTAAGGATGGTGGTTCCCATTGGGATTGCATCAGGTGTTTGGGTTTTTGAGTTGATTCCAAGTAAAAGCCCAAGGAACTCTACTCGCTCGGTAGGGAACTGTCTAACTAAATAAATTAGATAAAGTAGAAGAAGCTAGCAGAATCAGTAGATATGTTAATTGACTGACGAGTGAGATAAAATTTGCATGACAAATATTCAGTTACTTGTTACGTAAGGAGAACGTTATTATTTATGTAATAGAGGAAGGTATTTTCGTTTTTTTTCTTGTGTAAATCAGTTAGGCCTTTTATAATAATATTATTATGTATTACTATATTGTGTAAATGGACCGTGTACATATTGACCCCCCCTGCCTTTTACTTTTAAGAATATGTTGGAAAAATTATTATTTGATTTAAAATATACATTGTGTATGTTGTTGACATTGGTTGTTTTATTTACTCTAATTTTTTTATCCTTATTCAATTAATCTTTTGAATGCCGGCTTATCCCTAGCGGATATCGAACTTTTGCACTTGTAGAATGATTCGATTTTATGGTATTTTGAACCTTAACTGCTCCTGGCTTATTAAAATATATTTTGTGAAATCAATTCGTCATGTGCAAACATATATTTATTTTATCTGTGAAAAAGTGCATTGCCATTGTGGAAGCGTTTTTCATCCTTTTACGATTGTGTTATACTATGCTATATTACCATATTAAGGAAAAAAATATATTTTATTTATTTTATAGCTTTATGAAAACAAAATAACACCATTTAAATATCTTTGGATTTATTTATTTAACTTTTCCGATATAAAATAAGGGAGAAAAAATGATTTCTCTGAATATAAGTACCTATTCTGTAAAAACTACTTATACAATGCACATAATTTTTTTATAAATACATATATGTACACATTTTCTGGTAAGACTACAATATACAAAAATATCATTTTGTTAAATAACAGTATGTAATCACAAAATTACTAGCGCATTAGAAGTTTGGATTTGGTGGGAGCTCGGCATCCCAGCAGTTAAAAACTTGAGTGGATGGACAAAGCCTCCAGGAGCAAAACACAGTACTTTGTGAAGTGGAAAGGGAAGCTAAAGCGCCACGAGACCCCGACTCTCCATCTCTGACCGCGACAGACTCTCAGGCCCCGGATGTTTACATCTAAGTCTGTGAAACTGCTACCATACTGACTTTTGCCTTTATTCACTTGAAAGAGCTAGATGATTGGGCACAAACCCACTTTCTGCCTTTTTCACACTACAATTGGAGATAAGGATCGAAAGAGATAGTTTTTTAGGAATATTTCATAAAAGCCATATTTTTCACCCCTATGAGCCGGAGTGAACGGACTTTCCTCAGTCATGAATAGATTTATTCACTTCCTTTTAAAAAATAAGATGTCGTTCCGTTTAATAATCGGATGCCCTAGTGGCTGTAGAAGATATATGGAGCTGTTCACACTTGTACGACACAATTAAAAGTTGGATCCGGCAATACAATTAAAAGTTTGAAAAGTTGGATTTTTGTCCCGCGGATGGCCAGCACAGTGTATCCGTTTAAAAATCGTTTTGGAACTTGGTTGCTCATAGGTTTGCATGAAGCTGTTCACATTTGCCGCTTTGTCGTTCTGGCTGTTCTCCAGTCGCAAGGAAGCATGCATGCAGGGTCTGGGTGTCTCCAGATGCAAGAAAGCAGGCAAGTTACGCGAATTTGAAATTGTTGTTATTTGGTTGTATAAAAATGGTTATTGAAACAAATTCCGAAAATTTAATCTCACTGATTGAAAAAGGAGATGTGCTCTGCAAAATAATTCAATTATTTGAAAATAATTATCTTATTAAATTTTAATACTTAGAGATAATCTATATACATTAAATTTATAAAATAGCTATTGATGTCTGACATCCGATTTTTTTTTCACTCCGTTTTTTAAATGAAAGTAGGAATGGGCACTCATGAATTTGTGGATCGACAAATTAATTCGGGCTGGTGAAAAAGAACTAAAAAGTTTTATTTTGATTCCAGGGTATAGATAGGGCCTTTAAAATGATTTTTCACAAAAACTGAAATATACCAATTAACCAGTTATTATTATTATTATAGACTGATAGAGAAATAGTACATTCTCCATGCAAAATTCTCTTTTCAACAGTTCATGATATTCATTACATCAGTATGGGAAGCTAAAGACGGATTATTTCACAAAATTTGAACAATTCATCTAATTTACAAATTCCGTGAAAGTTCTATTCAAGTTCTGCTATTATTTCAGCCCCGTGAAGCAACTGGCCCATTATGATATAATAAAAATAAAAATAAAATGTTTATAAGCTTAAACAGCAATAAAGGCTAATTTTATTATGATATAATAACATAACTTGAATGAGACCTTAACAGAACTTGTTGAAATTTTATGAATTGTTCAAATTTTGCGAAACAACCCGTCCTAATACTTTTTTTGAAGTGAGAATATGTTTGGTTCCTAATTTGATGTTTTATACAGTTCCTACCTTCCTAACTATCACTAAATTGTTTGAAACTATTTGAAAAATGGAACAGAAGAAAGCAAAAAATCGAGTTCTTTTGTTTTGAGCTAAAAGAAAGGAAAGGATTTTCATCAAAGCTCGAAGCTAGTTGGTTTTTGCTTGTTGTGGTGAAAATATAGTACTTATGACATTTGGAGCAAAATATTTCCTACGGGGAGGTTACTTTAATACGTTGCACCTAAAATTATAATACTCAATATATCATAATTTTCAATAAAAACACGAAATGGAGCAGTAAACCACAAAATAATACTAGGTACAAGAGAGAGGGTTCATGTGACATTATCGTTGGAGTATCTAGTGTCTTCTGTCTTTTCCATTTTCCTACAAGACATGTGGAAAGGAATGGTACATATGATTGTCAATGACATACAAATGACCTCTACCTGGGACTACTTTTACGATACAACAGTATGTATTGTTAGTTGTAAGAAAATTGTATTGTTTGGCAATTAAGTCTAGAAATTTATTATTTTGGATCTAAATTTTTTCATTACTATGGTAACACCGAAATACTCGTTTTTTCAATGACATTTCGTATGGCTCTTGGCTTTACTGACTTAAAAAGTGTAGAAAACGCTGAAAATCACTCGTTTAATGTTTGTTTTTTGATTGTTTGCCTGTGTATTGTTTGAATTTAATAAAAATGAACAAACCAATACGTAGTGGTGCAAGAGAAGTTATATACTGGGTTTTCAACGCTGCCTAGCCGATTATCGCGCGAAGAAGCTCCTATGCCTAATTCGTAAGATCTTTACAAACGAACTACAGAAATGACTGGTACGTAGTATCGTTTTTTAATGAATTTCATTAGTATTACAAGATTTATGCCAATTTTCGAGCGATTATAACCATTAAAATCTGATTTGAGGTTATGTTTAAAAATCCGAATTTGACATTTACATTTGACAGTTAATATTAGGCCACAAGAAAAAGGCAATAACTCAATTAACAAAAAAATAATAATAATATGCAACTTCTTTAAACTCATAGAAAAGTTACTTTTTTCTTAGTTTTCTCAGTCTTTCTTTCTAAATGAATATTATCTAGTGTGGTTTTTTAAACTCCCTTCTATAGAATAATAATTTTAATGATATTTTCCACACACAGGTAAATCTGAATCAACGGTAAGATGAATCGTCAAGGAAAACAGCATGAGGGACAAAACCCATCAGCCCAACCCAAACCCAACTTTCAGCGTGAACCATGATCCAGCGCTTACCTTTTGAAATATCGTGCTGAACTCCAGTCACATATATAGATTGCCAGCATATCTTTAGCTTGTAGGATGAATGGATAAAACTTTCATTTAAGTTAATTATATTTTTTTGCCGTTCTTCTGGTAAATTTCGGATATCCATGTTAATTTTTAAGTAATGCTCTCTTTTAGCCGCTATCTTTGTTTTTTTCAATAAGTGCAGTTCTGTTTGTTTTGCACTTTTTTTATAAACAAAGCCAATGGAATGCAAAACTTTTCGTAAATTTTCCCGGCTACCATCAAATCCAATGTCTTCTTTGAGTACGGTTAGTAAAGTTCTTAAAGTTGGGACTTCTTTACGTACTATGTAAAAAAATGATTTTTTTGACCAATGGCACGGACGGATGATTAACCCCCATAAATAAGTAGGACTCGTGTATATGGTTGGGGGGAGGGGGGGGGGGGGGAGGGGTTATTATATTGGTTTAATTTTTTTTTTGTTCAGTAGGTACAAATTTTCGTTGTAATTTTTAAGCTGAGTTTTAAATCTTTTTAAAGTAGGTACTGTTCCTGTTTCTGATTTTTTCAGGTAGTGAATTAAAAAAATTAACTCCGAGATATTTATGATTTAACTGTCCTTTTGTTTTTTTTACATTTCGGAGTAGGAAGTATTGAGGTTTGCCTAAGATTTCTGTTATTTTTAAAGTGGGTGATCGACGTATTTTTTCACTATTCCATTATTATTACACTACTACACTTTATACAATTACTATTACACTTAATATTACACTATACACTTACTGTTGTATGCTCATTTTGTGCACAGCTGATAAGACATTTTATTCATGTTTTTGCTTTATATGCCCATTTTTTGTTCTTTCTAGGTACAAATAAAATATATTAAACTATATTACCCACGCACAGACTGCGCCTTAGTGGGTTCCCATTATTCTTATTATATCATAATATTGTGTACCTACATCAAATGTAAACACAATTATATAACTTTGCTTTGATTCCACTTTATTATTTCCTTATCCAACCGGTTTTGGTTCGAACTGAACCTTCATCAGGGATGAATAAAAATAAATTTATTTATATACGCCTTGAAGGCTTTTACAATATCATGTTATTAGATAAATAGGTTATTTAGGAGTTTAAGCATGTAATATGTAGCATAATAAACTGGATTTTAAACATAATAAAAAAAAAAAACAAATAAATATCTTACCTTCATATATTGATTTTTTAATGCACCGTAAATAGCTCTGCATGTCTCTGGAATAATTTTTCCCAAAGTTTGCCTAGATATTAAAGTAGAATACTGCAGACTGGTTTGGGTTTTACCTTCTACCAGGTATCTCATTGTAGAAGTCAAACGTTCATGAGGAGAAATAGCTTCTCGCATTGTAGTGTTTTGCTTTGATATCATAGGTGTTACGAAAGACAATAATTCGTTGTACAATTCTTCAGACATTCTCAGATAATTTCTATAATCGAGTGGTTCTGCTGACAATTCTCGAATTAAATGTGTATGCGATAACGCTTGTCTTTTCTCAATCCAACTTTTAACCCAAACTCTCGGGCGTTTTCGCTTTTTTTTCTTAGTTTCGTGGTATGCTATAATACCAAGATAACACAAAGCTTCAGACTCCGAACAAGACATGTTAACCTCAATTCGACTACGATACGACTGTTTTACTCGCTAGTCGATCAGCACCAACGAGCCGCGAGTAAAACCGACGGTTTTTAAAACCGCGGTATAGGCTCGCTGTATAAAGGCCCTGATCGACGGGCGAGTAAAACCGCGGTCTTATGGCTCGTCGGTAAAGCTCGCCGGTGTATCATTGCAAAACCGCGGTCTTGTGAGTTGACGAGCCTGGCTCGTGGCTCGTCATGTTTGCTTGATTTTTTACTCGGCTCGTCGTTCAAAACTGCGTGTCGATCATGGCCGGCGAGCCAAGCCGCCAGTTATCGGCGACAGCGCTAGAGGACTGACCTCACGTAATAATGGATCTGTGAATTCACATTCACGATTTCATCGTAGAATTCATAAATAGCTTCCGAGAGTGGCCCTGTTAATGGCAAATTAAATTAAGCGAATACAAAAAAAATTGTTTGTTCTTTCTAGATACAAATAAAATACATTAAACTATATTACCCACGCACAGGCTGCACTTTAGTGGGTTCCCATTATTCTTATTATATCGTAATATTGTATACATCAAATGTAAAATTTGGGAAAATAAAGATATAATAAACACAATGATATAAATTTGTTTTGATTCCACTTTATTATATTCCACTATATTATCCATCCGGTTTCGGTTCGACCTGAACCTTCATCAGGGATGAATAAAAATATATTTATTTATATACGCCTTGAAGGCTTATTGTACAATATATATAAGCATGTAATATGTAGCATAATAAACTGGATATTAAACATAATACTTACAAAAAAGAGAAATAGCTTCTCGCATTATAGTGTTTTGCTTTTGTATCATAGGTGTTACTAAAGACAATAATTCGTTGTACAATTCTTCAGACATTCTCAGATAATTTCTGTAATCGAGTGGTTCTGCTGACAATTCTCTATTTAAATGTGTATGCGATAACGCTTGTCTTTTCTCAATCCAACAAACTCTCAGGCGTTTTCGCTTTTTTTCTTGATTTCGTGGTATGCTATAATACCAAGATAACACAAAGCTTTAGACTCCGAACAAGACATGTTAACCTCAATTCAACTACAATACGACGGTTTTACTCGCTAGTCGATCAGCACCAACGAGCCGCGAGTAAAACCGACGGTTTTTAAAACCGCGGTATAGGCTCGCTGTATTAGCGCTGTCGCCGATAACTGGCGGCTTGGCTCGCCGGCCGTGATCGACACGCAGTTTTGAACGACGAGCCGAGTAAAAAATCAACCAAACATGACGAGCCACGAGCCAGGCTCGTCAACTCACAAAACCGCGGTTTTGCAATGATACACCGGCGAGCTTTACCGACGAGCCATAAGACCGCGGTTTTACTCGCCCGTCGATCAGGGCCTTTACATCGGTGTCCGCGGCGCAGAGCTGGTAGGGATGGAGGAGCCTTGTTCACCATGGAAATTGGAGTAGGGGTCACGATCCTCAGCAATGATGATCGTGATAATCAATAAGAAGAAGAAATTTTAGAAAAAAATATTGCAAAACATGTTTGCATCAATTTTTATTTCATTATTGGAAACATTTTGAATTTGAATGCGGCATGCATAGATTGCATAGTACCTATTAACAACAGTTTTCT